>JAYKKI010000029.1:12492500-17762500 GCA_039881145.1 Druceiella hillmani
ATACATATACATATACATATACATATACATATACATATACATATACTTATACATATACATATACATATACTTATACATATATATATATATATATATATGATTTTGAATACATATTGCAGACATTTATATTTAGTTTTATTGACTCTGTCGATGTTTAATTGATGGAAAATCTAAGTGAAAATATTTCCAAAACGAAAATTGTATTGTGTATATAACAGACTTCTAATATTAATAAAAGCTAGTTTGTGTACGCAATAGGGCATTTATTTCATTAATATTATGCATACGATCGGCATTAATTTTAGCGAAAAATAATAGAATAAAAATAAAAAATTTAACTTTTTTCTTATATTGCCTTTCATTACCACTTACTTTAATTATGTGATTACAATTTTAAAGAAAACTGTGAAAAGTTCAGTTTATGAATTATTATAAGTCACAATTAAACATTCGGGAGCTGATTCTACTCACTGCTTCTTTTATTTGTGTCGAATTGAAGTCGTGTGGCATGATCGAAATTCGAATAATCGTTTCTCGACTCGATTCTTGAAAGAATCAAATCGTGAGAATTACTTTTAGTTTTTAATGAAGCTTTTGGTTTTTCGAAATTTAAACATATAAAAATTAAATGCAGGGGAAAAAGAAGCGATGTGTTATTAATTTTGCGACAATTTCTTTTCAAATATTTTTAATTTCTCAAAATTCCAACGTACAAATTAATAATTTAAAATATACTCGATTTACTCTATAATATTTCCATCATCTAAATGGTACATGTATAAACCAGTGAAAACAAAATGTATACAAGGAAGTGGACAAAAAAGACAAGCGGCATACATTATGAGTCAAAACTTAATGAGTCAGCCGCTGCTGTTCAACAATAACTAGCGGAGCGGAACCGGAATGCGCATATAATGATCGGCAACCACGTTTATGCATTCAGTGACCCATCGAGCTTTGATAATATATAATATCTGTGTGTTGCCAGGCGTGGTTACGTTTAGCAAAGTTGACTATACTGTCTATTTTGCAAATTAGTATCATTAAACAAAAATAATTTGTATGAGTTTTATCGTGTACCACTAAAATAACTTATCGAATTATTCTCGTGTTCAGTAAAATAAGGGTTTTATTACGTTATGAAGTTAACTTTAATAACTTGATTTAATAAACATACAATTAATGGAGTGTTAACCCGAAAGATTAAGAGAATTACTTTAGTGATATTGAAAGGAAAATTCGGATGAGAAACACAAGTTGACTTATAAATAAATATTATAATTTTAGACTTTTCATATTACTAACTTTTATTTGAAATACTGAATGATGGAATCGAACAAAAGTACCTCATTCGTTTCCTTCAAATTTATCCCAGGAATTGCAAAATACAAATTCATAGACATAATCTTTATATATACGTCATTAATACTTCTTTGTACTCTTAGTCTGTCTTTCATTCATTACTAAATGCTTGTACTTTATTCCTGTATTTGGTATTCCTTTCTTACTCATATTTTGTAGATTGCTTCCATATTTTACTCATTACGCCTTTTTTGGCTTCACGCTACAGGCGTGGTTCGTTTGGTTCATTATAATTTTTTTTTACATTAAACTGCATTTTGTTCCATACTTATTTTTCCTACTTTACAGTTGTATTTGTTTCATTAATAGTTAGTTGTGCTTTACATTGCGATTTGATTTTGTTACTCTCGTCAGTATTCGATTTATTATTATTTGTTTACTTTACGCCTCTATTATATTTTCTCTTAATTGTACGTCTCTATTTGGACTATTAATATATGTAATTTAAACCTTTACATCCCACGATCTCTGAGAAAATATAATGTGATAGATGAACAGACACACTAAATTTATTACACAAATATATAATTTTTTCAGTTTCTATACGAAACACAAACAAGAAGACCTTTTCTGTATTAAATTTTGTACCTACATTTTTCTTTTTATATAAATCAGGTGCATTTGTTTTATAGGTAAAACGAGTGACAAATTATTAGGTATCTAGTCAATAAATGTCTCAGAAATAAATTTTAAATAGAATATAGCACTATTTCTAAAACTATGTATGCATATCTTTCACACAAGTCAATACCATATTTTGTCTCAGATCTGTCGAATTTGGTCAAGAAAATTAGTATATAGCCCATCTTTAAATGGGACAAAAATAATGACAAACTTGTATCATCTAGTTCGTCGTTTAAAATTTTTAATTATTTGATCTTCTAAGCAATTTATTACTCTATCCATTTATAACACTCTATCTTTATTTGAAATTGAAATTTACGGACTATAAAAATCGTCAATAGAACATTTAAATAAATATGACATTATTATATTTTTTCCGTCGTCCAGGGTATACTTTCATCCTATCCTCCTTAGATCTTTCTTAAAAAAAATTAATAACGAATTTCAAAAAAATTTCCAACCAGATCCCAGAGAGTATCTCTACAAAAAATTACAAATTTCTAAAGTCTCTGAGCGAATAGTCTTAAAATATTCCTAAATCAAAAACTTTTAATTTTTTTATATCTCAAAAAATTACTGTAAGCGATTCCAGACAACAATTTTTTGTTTAATTTCAGGCTATACATTTGGTAACTCACTGTGTACTTACGTAATTCGCTGTGAACTACAGGCCGATTCACTGTACCCGACCATGAATAGCGCAACTCTGTTTTTTTAATACCTTTTAACCCCCTTACTATTTGGAAATACAAAGCATTGGCAGTTGAATACGATTGGTATAGTGCAGTTCCCAGCATTATATCAAGCGCATGTCTTTAAAAGAAGTGATCCATAGTTGCCAATATCACTAATTGTAATACATAGTTGCCAATTTGACCCTATTAGTTAATATCACTAATTGTAAACCACCTAATTTCGTAATCTGCAAACATTATTTCTATCTAAACGATGAAGCTACGAAAAGTACAAAAAAGTCAGGATAAAACTGAAAGGTCATCTTCATCTAATTATAATATCTTCAAAAGAAAAACCATTTTGAACATTCATATGATGTTAATGTTTTTGTCCATCACATTACGATTGAGAGAAAAAAAAATTTTACACGTTAAATTTGATAATGATTTGTTACTTGGTTGCAGAATAATTAGGTAACAAATGTCTACACTTTTGCAATAAATATATTAGTAATATCGTGATAACCTGGAATGCTACGTCACACCAAGTGCACCTCTAAATAATAAATTAGACTAAAAAATTCCTACTTTATTAAACGATTTTGGAACTATTTCTATTTAGTTTCTTTACTTCATCAAGGATACGTATAAAAACGAAATGTGAGTTAAATTGGAAACTTTGCATGTAATATGATCACGCTTATATTTAAATGTCCTCCTACTTAATTTTATAAATCAATTAAGTCAAGCAGCAGACACATATGAATAAAGGTCATAAATGTGTAATCAGTCACAAAACGTCAATGAAAATATGATTAGATTTTCCTCTTCTAGTTAACACCGGTATTAATTTATATGCAGTTCAATATAATTGATATTGTAAGTCTAATAGATATTGTAGGATTATCAAAACAAAGCACGTATTTGGAAAGAATAGTTTTTGGTTACTTAGTCCAACTCATTACTAAGTCATAGTCCAATTCATTACTAAGACAGCTAGTCATCACATCATCATGTACTATGAGAACGGCGAATATGCTATTAATATCGTCGTCTATGCATTTCGGTTTTAACTAATTAGCGTTACAATCTATCCTCCGGAGAGTCACTGCATCGGCCGCAATGCGGATATTGTACTTAGTTATCTTATTAGCCTATCGCTTTGGGAATAAGCAGATTATTAAGACAAAATCTATTAATTTTGCTTCATGATTATTGTGTTATATAAGTATATGTATCCAATAATAAATATCCAATTTATAGCTTCCAAATTCAAACACAACACAAACACTTAGACGAATAGAATAAATTGAAATGCAAGAAGATGTAAGTATACAGGCCTTTGAATAATTGGTAGAGCAAGATTTTACTTTGGATTCTTTTTGTAAATGTCAAACAAAAAAATCTATATACATTTTTGAAAAAATCTATTATTATTATTATACTATATTATTACAGGAAAATAATTTATTGTCCGAAATTTTTTTTTTTATTTTCAAAAAATGTATATATTCGCTTTCTTAAATATGATTTGCCTGAAATAAAATGAACTTAACAAAACACAAAATGGCCAGCATTATCGATATTTGTTTTCGTAAAATAATACTTGTATTGTTCAAATTATAACGATTCACACTATCGAGCCGGTCCTAGTCTATTTTTTGTCCAACAAATTTTTCACAAATATCAAGATTTTACTTCATGTGTTTTTATTGGAGTAAGTGCATGTAAATATGGGTCAGTAAACGTATCAATTATAAAAAGTAGCGCTAGTCACGTTGGCTCCTGGTTCGGTCTTGATCCCGCAATATCTTTGTCAATAATCGATCAACTTGAGAACAAGATCCGATCAGAGCTGGACCGATATTTGCACTGTGCGTAATAGTATAAATATCTCATATTCCAATCATTTACGGATATATGACTGGATCGGGAGCAGACCCGTATAACAATGTGGATCGAGCTCGAGGGATATTGTAACCACCATGTCGCGTTGTATCCCACTGATGATTCCACGCGGTACCCGATGCAGTGCATGATGTGCGATGGTAAAGCTATTAGTTAGCATTATAATAACATATCTTGTGAAAGGCATGAAATGCAAGAATATCTTATTGATTAAATTCGCCTCATTTTGTAATTTGGAACCCACGGCTTGCTGTACAACAAAGACGGGTAAAAAAAGAAAAGGTCGCAAGCGATGAAAATCGAAAATATTTATAACTTCCGATGGACTAAAAAATTTGTATCAATATGTGACTGTAGAAAATGAGGGCTACTAAAGCTATCTGTCTTATTAATATACAGTTTCCACAGTTTACTTACTTCCATTCAATTATTGAAGATAAATATTGTCATCTTATTCAAACTCTCAAAATACACAATAAAATATTCCTTAAGAGTATATACACGACTCATTATAATATGGCAAAAATTGTGGACACTAAAAAACATATTTTTTGTTTAATCGGAATAAAACTCATGAGCACATCAAAATTTAACCCACAATTTTGTTGACAAACTAAATCCATTTAATACTTCATATCCTTTTGTTAAAAATTAATGTACGAAGATGAAAAATTATACATCGTTACAAAGCGCTACTAAAATACTAAAACTTTTGTCAACAAGTTTTTAATTATTTGAAAAAAAAATCCTAACCCTCAATTTGTTTATCCATAATACATACAGCATCATAATATAAAATCATTTCACTTTGATAAATGTTCCGTTAAGGACCGATACTTTCGATTCTATATTTTAGAACGTATTAATCTTGCTAACTTATTAATTTTTAACTTTTCTCTTACGGCATATGTAAATAAGTGATCTAAACCAGATAAGTGGATAGCGTCGTAACAAAAAAATAAAAGCTAATGAAATGACTTCTAGATTATGCTCTATTATACGAATTTTTTTTTACAAACCCTTTTGCCAATTCAAAGGCGATTATTAGCTGACTTCAATGGAAAAATCGGTTCCTTGTATCCTGCTTCTAATTTTTTTTTTTTCTTAAGGATATGAAGAGCATAAGTAATAAAAATTTTATGAAATTTACCTTTCGATTATTTTTAAAACTAGAAACCTTACGTAGACTTAATCTTACCAAAGCACTACTGTACAGATTATCACATAGAAATAAGTAGTTAAAGCATACCCATTACGTTTCAATAATTATACATGAGATGTATTAAAAAACAGACAGAATCAGCAACGTTAATAAAATAAACCAAAACAGGTGGAAAAACGTGAACGAACGTTGATAAAAGGATTATGCTGTCCACGTGAAGAAAGTCATTACTATTTAAGAAACCTTGTGTTGAAAATATTCTGAACAAATATTTCGAACGTTTAATATAATTAGTTTTTGCAATCCGATCGATTGACAAAGAATCTATCAAAATAACAAGAACAGAATACTAAAAAGGGAAACGTTTTCATAAATACATACCAGTAAATAGTTTCAGGTAATGTGCAAACAATAGTCTAAACAAATATACATTATTTATGTACACTATTTTGTAAACCAAAAATATTACCTCCGAGCAAAATTTAACAGTTACCCAAAATAATTGAAATGGTATGTGGAAGACACAATGAGCTGGAATGTAGAACGAAATTATATACCAATCTACGTTTTCTTGTAGTTAAAAAAATAATGAACAATATACATATAAATGACACTTTCTTATATGTACATAAATGTTTAAGAAATATAGGTGGAATATAAACGAAGGAACTAACGTACAAGTATGGTTGATTCACGAATAGTGTATATTTTAATGCAATACTTAATATTTCTTTATGATGAAACACTTTGTATGCTATCGCGTAAATTAATTTGTAAGGGTATCTTTCAAAAGAGGATGACTATGATCCTTAACGTAGGCTCTATTTGATGCCAGAGTATAAAAAGCAAACATGAAAGTTCTTGATTAGACAAGCTTCTTTCGGTATAAAAACTTTGCGAAATAAAATTCACTAAATTCGAAATCAGATCTCACTTCTAACAGGTTGACAAGAAAAATAGTTTTGTGTACACGCTCTAAATTTATTTCTGAAATTTAAATTCATCATACTCGCTTACGGGCAGCAGTTAAAGCGAACTTAGAAAGTAACAAATAACTAAATGAACAGACAAGTGACGAACAAATTTTTGTAATAATAAAATAAAAGTGAAAGGTTGTTTTTTATCTATTTGCTTATTTGTTTTCTTTTTACGTTTAAGCGTGAAAGAAATGCAAATAGGTAAACAGATTGGAATTAAATTCCATATATACATAATATGTATCCCGTGGTAAAATTTATGTGTAATTGCGCTATTATTTACGAAATTTTATTCAGGTTTTATATTACTGTTCAGCAGCGAATATAAACGCCAAAAAGATTACGCCTACTCACGAAATCTGAATATCTGTCAAAATGACAGGAAAAGTATACGATAACAAACCTACTGTCAATAAATAAGAAACAACGAGCTTTTTAATAAGATATAAAAGTAATATTACTGATCATTATATTTACGGATGTTAATTATTATCTTTTATAATTTGGTAGTTATGAAGGCAATAATTTATCGTTGCATATAAATAAGTGGTACCCACCTATTTCGACAAGAGGTGTACTTTGATGGATGGTACGTAAGGTGAAAAGAAAGGGAAGGGGATCTACCTACACACCACAAGCACGATGCCGCTGGCAAATGCTACTACATCGTAAATACTGTTCTCTCTATTAAAAAAAAAAACAAATAATAATTATAAATTATGATATATTATCTCAACAATTGATAACATTAAAGCGCTTTCGTTTGATACATTTAAGTATTCGAACATTTTTTTTCCATTTAGAGCAAAATTCATTTGCTCAAAACCTTTCAAACCGCAGAGAAATACTTAAAACCAGTTTAACGTAAAACTGGAAATAAAAATTCGACACAATCCTCTCATGTACAGACAAGACGAGTGATACACTTACAGACAAGACGAGTGATGCACTTAAAACCACTTTAACGTAAAACTGGAAATAAAAATTCGACACAATCCTCTCATGTACAGACAAGACAAGTGATACACTTACAGAAAAGACGAGTGATGCACTTAAAACCACTTTAACGTAAAACTGGAAATAAAAATTCGACACAATCCTCTCATGTACAGACAAGACGAGTGATACACTTACAGACAAGACGAGTGATGCACATTCGGCCGCCGGCGATCTAAAGTATGAAAGAAATGTTTATTTTTGCCGCCCTTTGATATGCAAACAAGAACTTGTATGAATATGAATTTGTTTTCTGTTGAGCAGGTTTATTACCGCTATAAAGTAACCTGCAAGTAGAATATATCGGCCGCATCGGTTTTTATGGGATTCTGCATTTTTTTTATGAATCCACTTCCTTGAATGAATGGTGATGGGATGGTTTTGTAGCAATATAGGAAACGTGACTCCATAATACAATAGTCGAGGAGCATGGGAAGGCAATTTTTAAAGTCTCATTATGCACAAAATACAAGGTAGATTTAAAAATATTGTCAACTCTGTATAATATTTCAAAGTTTAGTTTTTGAACAGCACAATTTCGATTTTTTACTGGAACTGCAATATGATCGTTAGAGTTGAGACGGTCATATGATCAACTGTCCATATAAGATTGTCACAAAATTACATTGGTATGTATGGAAATATAGCATGTGTTGTAATTATACGAATAACAGAAACGTTTCCTACGTTTCTTTTATTCGTAGAATTACAATACATTCATAAAGTAAACAAATATAAAACTCAACGTAAAGAAATGAAAATGTTTTTTAAACATTTAAAAATTATTGTAATGACCGAATGCTTAATAATGACTCAATACAAAGAAAATTGTTTCACCAACATAATCTAACAACCAAAATTTAACCTGTCAAGTACTGAAACGATATTAACGTAAGTAAATAAACAGCTATCTTTTTTATACGAGCCTAGCTTCTATGTTATTTAGGCCTCAAATCGATTAGTCATATTTAACTATAAGAAATATATCGTATTTTGGCCAAATATCCGAAAACGCTTTTCCGATTTTAACTTTATTTACCAAAACAAAACGACCCGAATTCTTCCAGGATTACTCTAATAAGATTTCGTGAAAATTTTCTCGAACATATATTTAAATTTGAAGGACAAATGACAAGAATGGTTCGATTTTCTAAATCACGTAAGTAGGTGCGAAAATATAATTTTACGTACGTCTTGTCATCTGTTATGAAACCAAATGAGCGGAAGAAAATCTGACTCTCTTTAAACGATGGTTGTACACAGACACACATACAGAACCCGAAGTGATTCGTGCTTGTTCCCTATAATTTTGCTTAAAACACTTTTCTTCCCTAATTTTCAAGGACCTTTGCTGAGTGCTAACGCAATACTTTCATCGTCTTATTGAGCGTGAAACACGAACTACTTCTTTGACGACTTTCTCAAAAGAGGAGAAATTATGAATATTTTGGAAAAATATTATTCCCAGTTTTTGTAAATGTTTCAAAAATATTTTCGTGTTTTCCAATTAAAATAGAAGTAATTTTCCGGCAATCTATTCATACATTAATTTACTTGTGTTACCATTAATGGGTCAATAGTTTGTATTAGCTTGATCCATTTTTTTATATCTGCCATTTTTCACACCTGTTCACTGTCATTTCGATCGGACTATGTTCTTTAGATTGTTTATGGCCTGCATCTTCTTCCTGATATCAAATTTCCTTATTGTGTCTCTTTCTCGGGGTTATTAGTCGTATTCCTACCCACCAGCTCTTAAGTAGTTATCATTTAATGTTATATTTATAAGTACAGTTTTTATTCTTAATTTTATTTTTGTTTATATATTTATTATTTTTGTACATTAATGAATTAAGTAGAATTGTTGAGTGTGTAATATAAATATAAATAGAACTATAATAATGTAAAATTAAAGAAAAGTGCGGGATATATCACAAACTAAATGGGTTCACGCTTAACTCATAATAGTTTTAATGCCTAATTAAATACACAAGAGAATATTACGGGTATGGGCGCGAACCTAAAAATACTTTGAGTAAATACACTGTAAAACGAACGGGGCATTAATCAAATTTGCAGCAATGTTCAAAAAATTAGTGCAGTGTAATCCAACTTAAACTGTACTTTATTTACTAAATCCTGCCAAATTTAATACATTAATGGTCTGTAATTGATTTTAATGGCGTGAGGTGTTTTATTTCAATTCTGGTAACAAAAACAAAAAAAATACGTCATAATAATCAAATCTCTTGCTAAATCTTTATGCAATCTCCCAGTGATATCAGACAAAAATTGGTAATTTAAACCTCTTCGTACTTTTTCTGATAAAGCCATACGACACCCAATCATTTAAATATAATTAATATGAAGGATGTTAACGATAGTTAGCTCTAACACTACTCCACTTTACCGCCTGTTAGAATTTCACATAATTCTTTCAGTCTGTAGACATTTTTGCTCTTAACCATGTTGTGGCTTAAAAAATTATTCTCTGGTATTAGTACATATGACAATGTGACTTAGGTTTCCGCACACAAAGAGTATGAACAGATTTCTATTTATAAGGCAACAGCTCTCCGGCCGTCAATCTATCGGTCATGAAGTAACTTCCAAAACTGCTAAATATTTAAAATAAGATAGGTACTTCAAATATGCGCACAATGTGTAGTTCTTAATGTATTTTTTTAAATGATCCCCAATTAAATGAAACTACGTGATGTGGAATTATTTGTACTTCCTTTAATTTCTTCACCACGACCTAGGTTTCATTGTATCACAACACCTTCAGGTGGACTATTAGCAAAGAATTTTTGATGAATAAAGATGTGATAAAATGAAACCTAGGTCGTGGCAACATCTTCAGGTAGGCAATTAGCAAAGATTGCTAATGGCCCACCTGAAGATGTTGTAATACAACGAAATCTAGGTCGTGGTAAAGAAAATAAAGAAAGTACAAATAATACTATACTACGTAGTTTCATTCAATTGTGAATAATGAATTTCTACAAAATTAACGCCAAATATATTCAATATTTTAAAATTATATTTAAAATATATTTAAATCATATTTCCGAGAGCTACCACCATATCATACTAACATTTTTATTATTTTCTTTATCATTCACATTGTTATTATCATTAATATGAAAATACAACGACAAAAAGTATTAAAATTATACTATCATGCAATTTATATAGCAATAAAACAATTATATTGCGTTGTTAGTTTTTTTCATACTCTAATAAAAGGCAGAAAGAAATTAGACCTATCAGCAGTAATTGTATCACAGCAATTATCGTGTTCGAACGGCAGTTGAATTAATGGAACAGATTCAAATTAATGGGTTTTAAATTCAACCGGGCCTCGATCTTCGAGATAATGATCTTTGGAACGAGAAACGATAATCTTTTGTTTGAAGATTTGTTCTCTGGAAGCGCGTCAATTGATCCAAATTATATTTTAAATTGAATTGAGTCCAATGAAAATTTAAAAGTGTAGTTTACGTAGAAGACAAATTGTATAAACCTAAGTGAAATTTTAATGGAAATTGGAATTGTTTCAAGAAATTGTTGCAGCGATCTCGAGTAAAAAAAGATTGATTATTTTAATGGTTCTTTTATTTTATTAGAAACTTATCCTCTGTGAGTAGTTTCATCCTTGAATTACGCTTTATAGGTTTGGCGTTATTAAAATCAATAGAGTTGCGGCTTCTCCATCTTGCTACGAGGCAGTTAAACTGAATTCTCACTCATTAAAATAAATACGTTTAAAATTGTTATTTGCTAAACATATTTTTGAAACGAATTATTTCAATATTATTTTCCCCTCACGTTAGGATAAACAGCGATATTTGAAGGATGTTCAACGTTGCTGGTTTTAGTTTTATCCGGAGGCTTATATGCGCAAGTTCTTTTATACAATTTATGTTTGTAAGTACGTTCTTCTATAATACGATATTTTATTGGTCCTAAAAGCGCGTTTTCCCTTTTTTCTTTGATATAACATTATCATAATTATTTGAAGATTTATAGTTATAAAATATTTTATTGGTTTTTGGAATTTATTAAAAAATAAACAGCTTAGTTTTGGCACTGGTACTTTATTTATGTCTCATCATGGCCACATTTAGAACTATTCAATTTTGGAATATTTTACATTTTTACATAGATTTCCATATAAATAAAATATATATACAATGCACGCTGTAACCCTTAAACCTTATATGAAAAAGTAAAAAAACAGTAACTAACAGTCACGAAAGAATCAAAAATAAAATAATATTTTTTAACATACAAAATAACAAACTGTTTTTCAACAATCTTCGTAACCATTCGTTCTTTCAAAAATGATGGATTTCTGAATCCAGACAGGAAATAAAAATTACGTTCAAAATTGAACAACGCATAAAAGCGAAAATAATACGAAATGATAATCAATCGGATCAGTTTTTGTTAAATTAATGCCTAAATTAATTAAAAATAAAATAATAACTGGTAATGACATTTATTCTATAGTGTCGAAACGAATTTATTTTTCGTACTTTTCAAGTTTTCCTTGCTTTTTTAGACGACCTTGTCGGACCTGCGAGTATCGCCAATTTGTATGTTGCCTCTGTTTTGAATTATACAATGAGAAACAGTCTGCGTTTTGTTTCATCGCATTAATTTATAAAATAAAGGAATTTTTTTTTGGTAATAGGTTTGAATATTTGAATCGATTATCCTCAGATTATTAATTATATCAATAATTGCGTCAGGAAATTAAATTTCTTGCATATAAATTTTAAAATTTATAAACAAAGAGTTACTTGGCAAAAGGTTCAAAATACAAATCTTTTGAAATCATTTATAAATATTAGCAAAGTGAATAATTAATCTTGTAAATGTAATGATGGTAAGGGACTGAGAGGCATGAAAAGTCTGAGAGGCTTCGCTGTATATTTTCTCGAGCGCAAAGAGGACGTTATAATATTGTGGAATAACGCGCGTACTAATTAAGATGCTTTGCTGAAAAGATAATATACTTGAGAAGAAACTGTCTCATATTTTTAATTTGTGGAATATAACAAAGTCCTTGTTTCAACTATTAATTTTAGAGCATTTTGCTTTGAAATCCGTTAAACAGAGCACGAAATCTAATATTCGCAAGTAAAAATTAGATTGAAATTTTCCTTACTACTTTATCTTAAAGTCGAAGAAAAAGCTAATTAAATATTTGACTTTGGAAAAAGTTTGAACTAAGAATAATTAAAATTGAGCTCGTTTACAATGCGCTCATTTACGTCTTATAATGTACAGATAAAATAGATTTATGATAATATCAAAATGCAAAAATTTGTGAGCATATTTCAGTATTTTTATACTATTGTACAAAAAGCACTGTTATATATTCATTTTACATTGATCACATCATTGGCGACGGAATGACTCAATTGATTTTAATGAATGTGTTACCGTTAAAATCACTATAATATTTCGAGTGACATGCTATGACAAAATTAAAAAGGTGGTTTTGATATTCAGATTAGTACTATATAAAAAATATACAGCAAAATTAGTCGAAGATGGTATCATTATCAAATTATTTAGAGGCTTCCAATAATATATAACACTGCAGGTATTTGTATAGGACAGATAGGAAAAAATTATAAATAATTACAAAATGAAGAATAATAGTAAGAAAATCCGCGAGGACATATATGGTTACGGACAAACAAATAATCTTTAAAAGTTATTATAACACTAATTATAAATAATAAGCCTAATCGAGTAGATGTCTAAAGCTCACAATAACGTACAAATAAACGAACTTTCCCTAGAATTTCGTGGTCTTTACTAGTCTGATTCTTTTATTTGGGTTATGGCTGTCTTCTCATATCATTTTTTTAAGTTAACAAATTTGAATCCTACTTGCTGAGAAATCATGTCCATTTGCAAAAATTTCGTAAATGTATATCATCAGTTTACAACGGAAAAACAATTTTTACAACAGGAAAAGATCCGTATACAGGAGAAAAGTTGTTTAGTTTTTGGTATTTTTCATAATAATTTGATTTTCACCGATACAGTTTCATTATTTCTTTAGCTTGATGCTACTCAATTATCTAATATTAATCAATCAATTTGGATTATTCCTTTTTACTTCAATGGTCTCGTTTCAATATCATACAAAATTTGTTAGAATTCGAATATAAGAATTTAAGTAACACAAAAAAAAATCACATTGAGTGTGGAAGACATTTGTCCAATGATAATCTAGTACTAAGATCCCTAAAGTTTTAAGGTAACTAACGGTAGCATAAGCCGAATCTTTAGTAATATCGTGACTTAATGATGGACTTGGGATTTAGCGACAGGAACTTTTCACTGATGTGGAGTAAACCTATTAATATATATAGTAATACCTACCTGACTTTTTTCAATTATGTTAACGTAAATATCTGTGTAAAATCTTTAATGATTTTTTGAGATACTTTATTACACTAGTTACATGAAAATAATAACAAATTTTTCCATAAGTTGTTTCAATTATCTTAGGTGAGATTCTTGAGAGTGAGGACGGCAGAGTCTATCTCTAATCTGTTTCGAAAACAAATATTCTTATCATCATATAAATAATAAGAATATTATTATTTATATGATACGTATTATTTACATATTGGTTAAACACCCAGCGTCATCTCGATCATAAATTTGCTCGATTTTATGATCGAGGTTGAGATGGAAATCACCACTCACTTAAGATCTATTCCTAGAAGATAAAGAGAAAGTGTGAAAGTTTAAGAAAAATTTGTTGAATATTATAAGGGTAGTCTCCTAAGAAAATATCTGCACACCTACATAATGGATACGATTTCTGAAGGATCTTGTCGACTAAACATTGAATTTTGTATAAAAAAAAAATATATATATATATATATATATATATATATATATATATATCTATATATATACATTTACATATTATGCTACGAACGATCAAACTGGAACTAATTTTGAAAATTTTAATTAATGTATATTGATTGTGGTAGTAGATTTTATAAATAGAAAATGAATCCAAGAATCTTCTGGAATCTTTCATACGGATTGAAATACTTTTCTTACATTAAATGAAATGTGAGGTAAATATAACGTAATAGAACTTGTAAGGATGATTTTTCTTCTAACAGAAACTTATTGCCTTTATTTTGTTAAATCGGATATCTGCAGCAGTAAAAAATAATATAAATTCCCGTGAGGAATATTAGTAGCTGCTCTAATTATGAGTAACACCCAGAACATGTCATAAAACTCCATCTAATTAATATATAATTTTATTTATGTGAAAAATATCGGAATTTATTTATAATAATTAACATAGTTTAAAAATAGATTATAAATACGTCATACATGGCATTGCTACTAAAATTAGAAAAAAATTGAATTAATTTCACGATTAAATCGCACCTTAAAACTAAAGGGACTCGTGAAATATGACAATGATAAGAATAACTAGTCTTTATATATGAAATAAAAATAAATATTTTGCATTTGAAAATTTTTATTTTTTTCAAAAAGGCAATAAAATGAATATAAAGAGGAATGGTGAGAATTGGACTTAACTGAGAATAGATATTGACTGCCAAACTTACTGAATAACGAAAATTAACATAAGATAGAAAACAAGTAAGACATATAAAGAAAAAAAATTATTACCTAAAGCTCAAAAAAATTAAGTAAATAAAGATTTTCACTCACAGTGTTTTTGTATTTTATCTCGATAAAATTATATAAAAAATGGTAATTACTAACATATGTATCTTGGCTGACAAGCTTATTAATTTAGCGGAATAGAATTTCCGGACAAGCTTATTAGTCGGAATGCTCATCACCGTACTATCTTTCTCTCCATTGAAATAATGTTTCATTTTTAAACAAAATTGTTATCATTATATCCATTCCTTGTTGTTATATTTCTCACAATTTAATGAAACTTCGTGATGTAGTATTATTTCTGTAAGTTCTTTACCACGACCTGAGTTTCGTTGGTTTACAACATCTATAGATGGGCTATTAGTAAATATTTGGTTATATTTCTATTCTTTCTGTTTTATAGCTTTTCATATGTAACCTTTTCAGCGAATATAAAGGTGGTTCATCTGTTTCACTCTATTTATTCAACTTACTCGTTTAATTGAAACGAACATCGATTATTGATCTTTAGGATTTTATATGCAAGATTCACAGTTTACCTAAAGTAACATTAAATTAAATAATTACAAATTAAACTGAATGCATCAAATATACAAAAGATGAGAACAAAGGAGACAAGGGCACGTAGCGCATTCATAAGCTATTTGAATAACCAGACTATTTGGAAAACATAATATTGTTATTTGAATCCTTTAAAAAATTTAAAAATTAATGAAATTCTTTTATTTCTTAAACCAGCCTCACAAAAGTTTACTAAACGCATAATTCAATTGTAACGTATATACGTTTTCACTTAAAATAGGACAAAGCAAATCAGCCTTCTTAACAATTGTTAGAACTCTGAAAGTAATCCATTACTACAAACAAAGAAATGAATTAATCTTTTCACAGTTCCGATCAAAACAAAACAAAACAGTTGGAAACAGAAGTTTCAGATATTTTGCTATCTAAGTTTCTCATAAAGAATGTTGAAGTATTCTTCGTCCTAAATTCCACCCCTTTGTAAATATTTCGTTAGTAACCTCATGAACTTAGCTACCTGGTGAGATCCTGCTTTTTGTAATTTTTTTTTGCCCTACCAAACTTTTAAATAAAGTAAGTAATGCTGCTTCAATTGAACAAGATCTTTTGTTTTATTAGTTTTCTCTAATGATTTCGGCGTATTCTTCAATGTGACAAATATTTATCTAAACAAAATTTTAATTTTTTTGCTTATTCGCAAGCTGCAAATTTCAGTTCAAATAACTATAAAACAAATATAGTATAAATTAAAACTGTGAGATTTCTAAAATTTTATTTTTACTGAAAGTACAAAAAAATCCCTTCAGATTTTTACAAGCCACTGCATTATTTTAACAGAAACGTGATTTCAATTGTTTTGAATTATCCTAATGTTTATTTAATTATTTATATTCCTGATATTTACATTTATCAAGGTAAAAATGTAGAAACACAACAAATGGAACTATGATTATGCAAAACCATAACAACAAGATAATTCTCGTTAATGAATTAATAAAAATCCCTATATGCTAATTATTGAGATATTTCATTTCAACACATCTTAGTTATATTCTTACATATGTTAGCTTTTAATTAAACATTCAGCAAGTTTCAAAGTAAATATAAAGATATGTTAAAGACAATCTATGCATGGGTGTGTCAAGCCTCAGGATTTCATATTACTTCAGGCGGCATTTTATTTTTCGAACGTTCTAAATTCTGTACAGATTTACGTTAACTTTTAAACATTTTGGAATTCTTTACTAATTTTAAGTATTTTGAAATCTGTACTAACCTTTAATTAACCGATTTGCTAGGCAATCTCAAGTTGTTGGTTGTGCTAGGCAAGGTTCCATCAAAACCCGCGGTTGATCATCTAGCTGCTGGTGTTACCAAGTAACCGCCATTACTGATCCTCCTGTAGCAACTATTCTAAAAGAAGCTGAAAGCTAGATAAAGTACATTTTTATTATTACTCGTAATTAAGAGAAACCGTTTGTTATTCAAATGAATTCGGTGTATTTTATTTACATAAAAGATAAACGCAATTATCTTGAAATACAAAACTTTCCAGTACGCCACTCAGTCTAAATCGACATACGGTTAGATGTTTTTAAATTATCGAATTAATTATTAAATCTTTAACATTTACCTATTAGTTGATTAACCATTTTAATGTTGAAATGGTATCCGTCCTCCCGCTGCCAAAAGATCAATGGATATCACAGCGCAGCGAAGGTCCTATGCGTTTCTGACACTTGTTTCAATTCATTGCTCCGATAATGAAGTAAGATATCTCTGTACTAGAAATGTTCTTCGACAATAACAACAGTTACTTCGTCGATTGTCTGTGAATTGAACCTTCTTGCATGCTCACCTGCAGGCATTTTGTCAACCCTAATGATGATATTATGGCTGTTGGATGACATTGGATTCAACGAAATTTAGAAAAATTTGATCAATTTGTTTTTCTGATGAAAAAACGTTTACTATTCTCCGACAATGGCTTGCTTCGTTATTGGATTGTGAACACAACGCTGATTAACTAATGTATCAGAATTGTCCATGAAATAAATTTGTAAGAATTGATTGTCCCCATCCAGTAGTGTAACAGCGCTCCTACAACCTGATATAGTTTCCCTTGAATCTGCAATGGTGTTTGAATTTATGGAATTACGGTATAGTTTCTGATACAAAGGCGAATGACGCGAAAGACAATTTTGTTTTAATTACCTTAAAAATGGGCATGGAAATTCCTGTACAATATGCGTTGCGCCAAACGACGTCATTTGGAAACAACTGTTGTATTTTTGTATGTTGGCAAGGAAATGTATAAAATCACTTCCTGTTTCGAAAACTAAAGCGAGTAATGGCTCTGCTGACGGGATCAGTTTGTTTCACTTTTCCACCCGCACAACACAATCCAGGAGATTCACCGCTGAATTTCAACGATCAAACTATTGACGTTTCTCCAAGCGTTACTAATATATCCGTACCGTAATCGATTTCCGGATCGTAATGGAATCCTGCTCGTTCCAGGTTCACAGGATCACCGCGTCGGCGCAATCGCTCATGTTCATTTTGTAGCGCTCGCTGATGTTGTGTTTGATGAGCACAAACTTGTTACATTTTTAATCTATTCGCTTGTCGTTCATTTTCAGTCGCTCTCGAATATAATTCGAACGTACCAATAGGAATTTTTATTTAAATTTAAATAGGATATTTTTATTTCCGTCACTCCGTGGTCATCAGTGCGGTTTACACATGAAGTAGCTTGCCACGGATTTGATTGACTTCAACGACCTATGTCAGCTGGTCCTCTCCTCGGTATAATAGAATTAATACCTTAATAGTATGGTTGATCAAAATGAACGTTCGTAAAATATAATTAAATTCGCATTAACCAAATCTGTTCTCAAAATCTACTAACTTTTTTACGAAAAAACAATTTTAAATTTGTAAACAATTAATTATTGACAATTTAACACAGATAAAAAAGTAGATCGCACAATTTTTCCATTTTTCGGATGTTCCTTTGGGTTTTTCCAAATTTTTTTTTTTCTTAAACCACCTCAATATTGAAACGATTAAATGAAATAAAAATATTCAAATCGGTCAAGCCATTTGTGAGGTTTTGAGAGAGTAACGCACGGCATTTAATTTTTATGCATATGTGGATCTACAAATTTAAATAAAATTTGTTACAGTATAAAAATATTGCTCAGCTAATAGGCTTAAACCGATCATAAATGTTTCAAGAGCATAGAGATTAATATTTGTGGGTAAGCTTGTTTTATCACTATACAAAATCGCAAATTTCAACGATAAATTATTTCAGACACCGACCGGCCGAGTCTGGATGTAACGGACGAACGGGTTATTGACCTTATAAGAGTTCCGTTTTTATCTTTTGATTAATTCATGCTTGAAATAAAACTAACTCTTTATTCTGAAATAAATGTAACAATATTACACTTTTTTTAAATAATATCATAATGAAATGAACTAACAATTAACATGCTAATACTTAACTAAGATTACAGTGAACAGAACTTTACATAAATAAAAATTTTACCATCGTATCTTTATTTTTGTCGCTATAGAATTATTAATGTCGCTTCCGGTATTCTCCTATTATATAATATCTACGGATACCTCCTATGTCCTTTTTGAATAGCTATAAAGTAAAACATTTAGCGGGGTAAACATTTAGCTCGCTCTAGTTATATTAGTTCTATTTCCTAAAAATTTGGTCCCAAGTAATTTAACTTTTTGGTATCCTCGCCTAATTTTTTTAATTGCCTGACCGGGACAGAAAGCATGTCCCGGTCAAACTACTTATTGTAACGTTTGTCGTTAATACTATATATATATATAAATTGTACAACATATGGAAATGCAAATGCGAAATTTTCGTTAAACTGTTTCTTTTGCTAAGAAAACCCAAAATATTACCTCTAAGCTAACATTTATTTATGCACAAGACGGAAACATGTTTATCTGCTTTGTCTGCGCCCACAAAGTCCTGGCTGACATAAAATTCTGGTTGACAATCTATGGGATCTTGAATTCAGAATAGTCTTTCTCTATTGGAGGTTGTTCTATTTATATAAATCCGCACCCACATCAATGGATACCGTTGAAGTCGAAACGAAGAAATTTTGATATCATTCAACAATGATATCAAAATTCTCACTCTGTATGGCTTTTCATTGGCATCCCGCTCGGCTTTCTTCCTCGATCGGTAGCCCAATAATAACCAAACTAGGTCTGCTTTAATTTATCCTATGTCAGCTGATTCTACTTACAATTTCAATTTATTTACTCGAATAATTTCGACTTTCACATTTTTTGGAAATCTTATAGTACATAGACCAAGAAAAAAATTATCCACAGTAATTGAGTCTAGAAAAAAAAGAAATTTATTCGCCTGAAACCGCGTACATAGGGCTACTTGGCATGCACTGTTTATTCGTTTCGTTATCCAATTATCGATTGTTATCGTTCGCTCATAAATTCGAGTATTCGTATTAAACATGATGATATTTTCATGTGAAAATATTATATTATTATTTTCCCTGTTACGATAAGCCTCAAGCTCCTCTACGCATTTAGCTGTTATTGTATGCGCTCAAACACCGTAAAAAATCGTTGCGTATCACACAATCAGCTGCCCTCTGTCTGTATTTATTTGCGATCGATGTCGCTTGATATCGTTTATTAGCAACCGTGCACCAACTTGCGCTTCGCAGAAAAATATTCATAGCAATTACTGTGAAATAAACTCCAGGAACGGTTTTAAACGGTTATTACTACAGAAATGTTTAACTTCCATATTCATAGTTATTCTCTTTCAGTCCTATTTTAAAGAATTCTTATTTTTCTATCGACATTTAAAGATGACTAAAAGAACTAAAACAGAAATGATAATAATTTCATAATATTAATGCATTGAAGCTAAAAGAAGATAATGAGAAGTAATATTTAAAAAAATAACAAATAACAAAATATCTTTAAGGATAAACCTGAGTTTTTTAAGTTTATGTTTTTAAATACATATTAATAGAAATTATAATTAAAACGGTAATGTTAAAGGAAAATATACCGAAACGTTTACCCTATTATTACATTAAAACAAAAGCCGTCGTTTTAAAGGTTTTTATTTCATTTGAACTTTAAAACTTTTTTTGTATTGCTAATTGCTTCATTTGGAATGAAGTCGTTCAATTTTTGTCTCCTCCCCTTACTCAGTTATAATATTAACTGACTGAGCACTAGACCAGTGAAGCCTTAAGGTTTAACGTTCCAAAATTTTTCTTAATTAAATTAATTAGTTCGTTGAGAAAAATAAATGTAACATTATGAAAAAAAAGGAAGATAAACTATGAAGTCTTAAACTGAATGTGTTCGAAGTTAAGATATTAAATTTGTATATAAACAAAGAAATTATTGTTATATTAAAAACTGATTTATTCTGGTTTACAAAATTTATAACCAAGCGTTTATGACAAACTTTAAATATGACTCGCCGGTTCTGCATATTTTTTTTCACTGAAGATATTCTTAGAAACGGCGATTTGGAAAAAAGGCTGTTAAATTTATTATTACAAGGACTCACGCGATCCTTAAGGACCTCAAATGATGTATTAAGTCACCGTGACTAAGTTAAGACTAGCCGATTTTTGAGTCATTTAGAGCATCTGAACAGAGCATTCTTGAAAAAATGGTAATCCCATAGGATTTTAGAATATCTCCACTTTTGTATCAAGGATTCCGGTATGAGCTCTAAGATGATTCGAGTAGTAGCTTGGAATAGTGTATAAAAACATCAGCACAATATTTTACTTAAAAATTACAACAATAAAACTATAGTTTTTATTTATTATTTTACACTATTTTACTACTAGTAGTATTTGAAATCAGTATAACGTGGAATAAAATAAAACGTTCCAAACAATATAATTACGAAATATGCACCAATATATACCACTAGAAGGGTTTCGTATACATTTGGGGGTATTTCAATACTTAAGGTATACATACATTATTATTTCTAAACTATTTACAAACATTAATGTTATTTTGCACCATATTCCCGACTTTTTTAACAGACGTAAAAATATCATGAATAACTCAGAAATATTTTGTTGATATTTTAACATTTGTAAAACTATCTTAATAATATAGAATGTTTCTGATTTTTTTTAAATCCCTACCGTTTGCTCTCTCAATATATATCACGTACGATTGATGAAATAAAAGTATATACTAATAAAATAATCGAGTATATACTTAATTTCCTCCCTACAAAAGTCCATAGGAATATTTTCTGTATTTATCATTAAGAAACATTCGAGTTAATAAGTATTATTTATAGGTCAATGTTTCTGCATGTACATTTTCGAATTATGTTCTAGTTTTCTGCATGAGTAACTCCAAAGTTTCTGCATGGAACAGTTTCTAAGAACAGTGGCTGTGGTAAAGGTTTGGCAGATAGACCCGTGGGAAATTTTATGCGTATTTCTGAAAATTATGAGATATTCTTGATATTTTACATCCTTTAAGAATATATCCTTCCAAGATTCGAACCTTGCAGATGCTCAAATAGAAACCTAAAAATGCTCAGATGAAAAAAGCTCAAATATTTTTGTTATTTTTTGAAAAAAATTATTTACATTACACTTTTTTTCCAAAAAACTCAGTCTAACTTGATTATTCAATTACTCAGTAAGTCATAAATTATTGCGTTGATATAAAAATAGTCTTAGAATAAAAGGCACGTAATGTCTATCTCACAACCGTTACACGTCACACTGAATACACTGGTAGGAAAACATGAGTCATTTTTCCCGCAGTCGACATTGATGTATTGTAAACTGCGTTGTCACCAACCCGCGTGTCAATGACCGAATGGCTCAGTATCTTATGCAATATCCGAGGTATTAAATAAAACATATGTCAATCATTGTAAAACAAATGTGTATGTATATGTATGTATTTATATATATATATATATATATATATATATATATATATAAATATATGTATATATGTATATATATATGTACATATATACATACATATATATATATATATATATATATATATATATATATATATATACTCACACCCATAAACATATGTAAATATATAAAATAATTTTCTTGATAATCGACAAGTTTCAACAATTCTAACCCTTATAATATATACAGCAATATACAACTTTAGGAATTTTTGTATTACTTTATTATACTTTTATTATACTTTTTCTGATGTTAGGAGTAAACTGAAAACTCTTATTTTTAATATATTTTTAAAATATGCGCTTCAACCAAGCATTTTCATATGTTGACTTAAACAAATATAACATTCATTATCTTGATATTTAGAATACCTGCTTCGCCAGGATATTTGCGTAGGCTTCATCACTAATTTTTTTAAAATTTTTCCATCATTTATTTTATTTTTGCGAGGGAGATCCGCATGTCAAAACTGGTTTCATATTGAACATCGCATCTATATGAGGAAAATCCTAATTAATGTTAAAAATGCAAAAGCGTTTTTGTTCATATATGTGTGTGTGTATATATATATATGTATAATACCTCTATCCGTCAGTTGGCAGTTTGTGTTTCTGTTCGCTTACATAAATTTTAATGGGTTTCACGTTAATACCCATAATATGTTCAATGATATTAACGCGTTTTCCGGCATCGTGTTGGTCATTTCATTCGAAAAATATTTGTAAAAGTTCTCAGATTATGGACCTTTATTAATATTTGTGATGAATTTTCCCGACCCCGGCGCCATGAACAGCAAGATGGAGGGGGCGGCGCCAGAGCGAGGGGTGGAAGTAATTATATTTAAAAAAACATAACTTATTTAAAGTCGATTTTTTTTAAAAGTACCCTTTTCCTTAAAAATATAAAATCACTAATGTTTCGTTACCAATTTAATATAATATTTCATCTAATTTATATCGAACAATACTTTTTCATCAATTTTTCACCATCAATTACTTTATGTTAATATGTGTAAAGGAAATGAAAATAAAATTTAATGTGTTTCTATTACGAGTAACTATATAAATGTTTTTACGTAAAAGGTTTTTTTTTGTCCTTTCTTAACATACGTATTTTTTTGAATTTCGTTCGAACAACACACGAATAGTTGTGCCAATCGTTTTAATCATGCTTTGTGGCTTCCTATTTAATTTTGTGAGATGAAAAACATACATGGAAATGTAAAATTAGTGTAATTAAGTATTGCTTTCTTTTCTAATCAAAATACCAAAACTTCTCACAATTCTATAAGTTTTCGACGTAGTATTAATTTGGTAACTGAAGATTAATTAGCAATCATTCTTTTAACTGCGAACTATGCGAACATGCAGGAAATATCAATTTCAATACATTTACTAACATTTTCTGCATGATACTAAATATTAATTTAACGTCTGCAGAACCTTATTGCAATGTGCGTTTAAGTTTTTGAATAAATTCCTGTAGGTTACAATCGTGTTGGATACTCGTAAGTTAAGTTATAATCTCAAATGAACTTTTTGTGTTAAAAATTTGGATATATTTGTTGAATACGGGCTAAGCTGTGTTCGTCTTTTATAAGCTGTGTTCGTCTTTTATAAGCTGTGTTCGTCTTTTATAAGCCGTGTTCGTCTTTTATAAGCCGTTTTCATCTTTTAAAAATTCTTCATACCACATTTTTACTCAACTCTTTATTAAAGAAGGAAAAACTTCTCATATTACTTTAAGTGAATTGAGAAAACAGATTTTTCTTGAGCAACCAATCTATTTTCCTGATGGAAGTTAACACGAATTTCAAGATGGTTACATACTATTTTTTTTTATCATTTCCTAGTGCGTTAAACTATGATAATAGAGGAAATTAATCTACGTTCACTCTTAAAAATCTCATAATCAAATTTATTGAGTGAGCCAAGGACGTTTTATTTAACTTATATGATTTTTTCATTTAGAGGTAAATTCGTTTCAATAACTATGAACAAAATTGTTGCTATAATTTATCAAGGCAAACACGTAAAAAAAGAAGAAAGGAAGAATAAGTACTGAAAGGCAGAAAATTAACAAAGTAATTGTTTTTAATATAATTATTTATAGTTTTATTCCGGAACATACTATTGTTTAATAGAATATAATAAAGCTCTAGAACTATATATATTAAATAAAATAATAATTGGAAACATTATTAAAATGCTCGCAAATTATTTGTAAATAACACGCTCAAAATTTTACTTGGAAATATTAAAACGAAAGCTAAACAAAAATCTCTAATTAGTAATTTTGCCGCATTAATATGTAGAGTTTTGTTATTTTATTGCGTCTTAAAAAGTGTGACGTAATCAGAAATTTATTAATCTTTTTAAATTTATTGATTTTTTAAATCATCACTAGTTATTTATCTATATTAATTTAATTTGAAATTTAGTCCGAAGGTTTCATTCCAATATGAACCACTAGTTATATATAATCGAATAGGACAACATTAATTTAATTTGAAATTTATTCCGAAGGTTTTATTCCAATATAAACCAGATTGATTCTTGTTAGGATTATGAATTTAATTGAACTATATTCAAAAATTTCTTTGTATACGTAGTTATTTATTTTATTCAATCATGTGTAAAACTTGACTTTTAATTGTACAACTTTTAAAAATTTTAAAAGATGGGCTTTTTATAATTTTGGTACGTTCAGTTTACGTTTGCTCATATGAATATTCGCGTCTGATTCTGCTAGGTTGAAACAAAGTGGTATGTTATATAGTTTATTTAGTAATATAACATAGTTTTAATTGAAAGAGATATGGTAATAGGTAAAATTAGCTTCGTTTATCCGAGGCTTTGCCTGCGTAGGTTTATAATTAAACTAAAGGAATTTACACATAAGTTTTAATATTCTGAAGTATGTGAGCAATAAAATTAAAATACATATTACACTATCGATAAAAATTTCTTATTGAATAAGGTCACGGAGTTTCGCTCTGCAGTAATTATGATATTTTTAAAATTAAAATGTAATAAAAGAAGTTAAACACATCATGCGAATTACTTCACGATAATTCGCACAAAATGTCCAATTTAATAAAAATCCATCTAACCACATATGCGTTATTAAGTAAGAAATATCCAAAAATACTTTTCAGAATTTTAGTATTACGTGCTAGATAAGCCGCTCTTACAAACCTATGGAGTTATTCCGCAATATGGATAATATTTATGACAAAGGTAGTGACTTGTTATGCGATTGCGGAGTCGTCATGTAACAAGCAAAATGAGAAACACACAACCTTCGGTTTTGACTATTAATTAATACTATTAAAGTAGAAGGTTAACACTATTTAACAGTTAAGTCTCTCGATTTAATAACATAAAAAAGTAATGTAAATTTTCTTCAAAAATTTTTCATATATTTTAAACCAACCATGTATAAATTTCATGTAATGTAAAATAATACACTTTTTATATGATTACATGTTTTTTTGCCGTACTTGACTGTAAAGTCAGAACATTACATAGAATGAAGCAACAAGTGCCAATCGCATTGGCGCTTTATTTTATATAATTTTCTCTCTAGGTAAAGGCAAGTAAGAACTCGTTTATACGAATTATCTCTATTCGAATAAATTATTTGGAGATATTGACATCGAATTAAAACCGAGATTCCGCGTACCTGTCATATTACGTTCTTAATCCGAATGAGCCAGCAGCCAAGTAAATCAATACCTAGAGCGGTGATCGTGATTCAAAATCACGAATCACTACTTTGCATCGAAATTGAAATCCACATCAAGTTTTGTATATATATATATGATTTTTATATTTAGAGACACAATTAAATGAAACTACTTTCTTTAAGTTCTTTATCATGACCTAAGTTTCGTTGCATGACAACATCTTCAGGTGGGCTATTAGCAAAGATCGAAGGTCAAAGATAATACCTATCTTTGCTAATAACCCACCTGAAGATGTTGTAATACAAGGAAACCTAGGTCGTGGTAAAGAAGTTAAAGAAAGTAGAAATAATACTACATCACGTAGTGTCATTAGTTGTAAATAATGAATTTCTACAAAATTAACCCCAAATTTATTTGATATTTAGAGACGTTTATGTTTAATTTTATTGATTCTATCAATGTTTAATTGATGGGAAATTTAAGTGCAAATATTTCTTTGATAAAAATTGTTTTGTATATGTCGGGCTCAGCCGCCGCATGACTCTTTGCTTCATTTGTTTGTGTCGAGTTAAAGTCATTCGGCGCGATTAGAACTTAAATCTAATAATCGATTCACGACACAATTCTTAAAAGAATCTAATCGTAAGCACTCGATTCTGAAAAGTATTCGGAATCGCACAACAGTATGAGTGAGTAAGAACGAAATTTTTAATAGTCCGGTGCATACACGCTGGTTACTGATTGGATGTATCTTCTCGTTCTCCATTTGCTGGCTTGGTTTAGATCACGATTGCGTCCGTATACGCGCGGACAGTGTTTTTTGTTGAAAAAGTTTATTAATTTAATTTTCACATAAAATGTTTCTTTTAGTGTTGAATGAATAATTCGCTTTTTCTTTTAACAAGACAAAATCTTTACGGAAAAAACTTACTCGTTAAATAAAGGTATAAATTTTAACAGGGATTTAAATTGAAAATTAAACATATAACATATTGAAAATATAACTAATCAGATGTGCGATGTAGATATGACTAACCAGATAATATTAGATAATATTACAACAATTTCTTTCTAAACATTTTTAATTACTCAAAATTTCAACTTACACAAATTAATAGTTCAAAATATACCCAGTTGACTCTACAATGCATCCAGTATCAGTACGATACACATATAAATCAGTGAAAACAAGACGTATACGAGGAAACCAACAAACAAAGGCAAGCGGTATACATAGTGAATCAACACTCGACGAGTCTCGTCAGCCGCTACTCTACAATAATAGCAAAGCGAAAGCAGAACGGACGTATAATAATCGGAAGCCATGTTTATGCGCCACTCAGCGATTTTTCGAGCTTTGATAATAGACTATAATATATATGTGGTGCCAGGTGTGGTTACATTTTAGCAAAATTTACTATACTGTCTATTTCAGAAATTAGTATTATTAAGTGAAAACAATTTGTATGAGTTATTATACAAATTGTTTCTAAATATATATTATACAAACTATTCGCTAAAATAATGTACTGAATTTTTCTAGTGTTCAATACAATAAGAGTTTTATTAAGTTGTAAAGTTAATTTTAATGACTTTATTTAATAAACTGGCACCTAATAGAGTTTTAACAATAAAAGACTTAAGGAATTACTTTAGTGATACTGAAAAGAAAATTCTGGTGAAAAGGATAAGTAGATACATAAAAAACATTTTAATTTCAGACTTTCTACTTTACTAATTTTGAATGACCGAACTCATTAAAGATAACTTATTCGTTTCCTTCAAATTTATCCCAAAAATTACGAAATTAAATTTTGTATTTTGTATCTGCATCTGCGTCGTTAATATTTTCTGTACTACTGCAACAGGTTGGTCTATTTATCGTTCATTAATAACTGCTTGTACTTTATCCTGTATTTGGTTCATTACTAATGTTTTGTATATTGCGTCTATATTTCATTCATTACTATTTTCATGGCTTCACGAGTTAAATATTATTATTTTTTGTCACTTTAGTCTTCATTTCTGTCCGTACTTTACAGTTGTATTCGTTAGATTAATAGCTTGTTGTGCTTTACATCTCGATTTGGTTCATTGACATTTTTGTGCTTCTCGTCTGTATTCGATTTATTACTATTTGTTTACTTTATATGTGTATTGGATTAATAATTATTTAGCATCGCAGTCCCTGAGAATATAAAATATGATGAATGGACAAATGCACTGAAATTATTACACAAATGTATCATTTTTTTTTTAGTTTCAATACGAATAACTAAATAGAAGACTTTTTCCGTATTTAATTTCGTACCTATATTGTTCTCTTTACACAAATCAGGCGCATTTGTCGCATAGATAAAATTAGTGACAAATTATTAGGTATCTATTCAATAAGTGTCTCAGAAATAGTTTTCAATAGAATATATCATTACATACAAATCTATGAATTATCATACGATAAATAGTCACTTACATATGTCAATTCCATAGGCTTATATCTGCAAAATTTGGTCCATATAATTAGTAAGTAGCTCATCTTTAAATAGAAAAAATATAATGACACACTTATATCATCTAGTTTGTCGTCTAAAATTTCCAAATATTTGATCTTCCAAGCAAATTTTAATTCAATGCTTCCGTTTTTCGCCACAGATATTTTCATCAAGCTTTCTCATGGGCTAATTTAATAAAAGCATGTTTTTATTAGTTGATATATGTGTCTCATCTATCGCAAACATTAAGCAGTAAAGTGATGCTGAAGGCTGAATTTTTTTAAGTACTTTTTGTTTGTAAATGTGTCCTAAAAGACACATTTCTTATGCGTTTAAATTGTATATTTATTTTAACCCAGCACAAGGTGATAATTAGAATAGTTTGATGAGGGACATTTATTTCTTTATATCCTTGCAATATGATTGCCAAACATCATGTGTGTATCGGTTGGTACTGCATAAATTGGTCGATTCAGTTGAAGCTAGATAATATGACTTATCGACAAACATGCGCCCATTCTATCGCTCCATTGCAGTAATATTTTTGCATTTGTGCTTTTGAAACTTTTAGTAAATGACAGATTTCGTGGATATTATTAAACTAGATCCGTTAGCATTTTTTTTTGGTTTTTATGATCAAATATTGCTTTTAGTAATAATAAGAGAATAGAAAATATTGCTGAAAATGTCATTTGCATTAAACAATTGGCATGTATACTGACAATAAAAACATCAAAACATTCTCTTAATATAAGAAGCTATCAAAAAATACGCTCTACAGTGACAGAACCGTGATAGAAAGATATACAAGCTTAC
This sequence comes from Druceiella hillmani, assembly GCA_039881145.1. NCBI lineage: Eukaryota > Metazoa > Arthropoda > Insecta > Lepidoptera > Hepialidae > Druceiella > Druceiella hillmani. The sequence continues at coordinate 12,522,418 of JAYKKI010000029.1, forward strand.
ATTATTTTCATTAATTATAATAACGTGAAAATCGAATATAGATTCTAGTAAAAAAATAATATATGAGAGATTTATAGTAATATTTAGTGTTGTTATGTATACAATGGAATATGGTATATTTTTTTAACTAAATCATAATAAGCAATTATATGTTTCAAATAACTTCCTTTTTTGTTGTTGTTCTTGTGTAGTCCCATATCTGTTTGCAATTTTACCCAAATAACTTCGTATGTAATTATTAGATAGATACAAATAATACGAAATTGAAAAATATGAATTGTTTCAAATATACATGAAAAGACTTAGAAAGCAGGGAATGATTAAGGAAGTTTTTTCATCACCAAACTTAATGAGTTCTTTTTACCCAATTGCAGCATTAAGTTATATTTTGTAGTAGAATAAATTCTGAATGCATGCAATACTACCATATTAGATGCAGAATATGTTGAGGACAAATATTTTTGGATAATGAGTGTCCGGTATTATTGACTGCGTATATATAAAATGAATGTTGCTTTTGTGTGAAAAAATTTCAGAAAACGTGATATAACTGACAATATACTTTTTATACAAGAAATTGTGAGACATAGTTCATAGTTACGCATTCCAGTTAGTAATGTATTTAAAAATGCAATCACAAAATATTAATTATTTACATGGATAAACATAAAGATACACCATCGATAAATATAACGTTTTAACATCGATAAACACAAGAAAAATAGAACTTGCTCATAAGGAGTTATTATCATATGTGGGAATAGATATACGCTAAATGAAAATATCGAGCAAGTTGGAACTAAATTAAAGCTGCTTATGAAAATTTTAGGTTACAAATCAATTTCCCTACGTGATAACATGAGTTTTTTTTAATATTTATGATTAAATAACGGGAGATAATTCTGACATTTTCAGTCGTTTTATGGACTTGAAAATTTATGACTGAAATGGTCCCAATTATTTATCTTATATAAATAATTGTGACCTATTCAGTCGTAATTTTTTCGTCTTTATGTGATTTAGAAATTTGTCTTGTGGTTAATTGCTTCTTCTTTAAATATATCATTAAAAGTAATTCAATCCAAGTTGAACCTGAGCTATAGGTTCAGTTCAGAATAAGTTATTTTTAATCATTTATAAATTACTGTTAGAATAATGGTTTGTTGATAAAAAAGCTTTCTATAAATAATTTTTTTACATAAATATAACCATTTAAAAACGAATACGATTCACAATACAGCATTCCATATACACTTAGGCACATTTAAATAAATTGAACTTACACTACTTAATTAAAGGAGCTTCGAATTTAATTAGCTTTAATTAACTGTTCTACCCTGTCTGAACTAAACGGAAGAAGCAAAGAATTTTAAAATGAGAGAGAATTTTAAAATTTTAAAATGAGGCCAACATCCACATAAAAACTTACGTAAGTAACTACTTTGATAAAACGGCAAGAACACATCTTTAAAACCGAAAATTACTTCAATATTGTAACACAATGACTAAACGATGTGGAAAAGGACTTTTCTGACTCGAAATAGTTTTTAGTCAAGGAAATTCCTTGAAATTGAAAAATGTTAAAAGAATGCATGAGACTATTTGTTGCAAATATTTTATTAGCCGTATTAAAGTTATTCTTGCAAATTATATTTCTTAGTTTATGCATTACGAAAAAATTAGAAGCTTCTTAATTTGAAAATTGGTTACTTTTAAATTAAGCAATTGTAATTTTTATTTAAAAAATAACCTTTTTTAGCGCCTCAGAATACTGTTAAAATAATACAATTTTTCTTCCTCTATTTTGATTATAAAAATATTATTAAATAAAATGCGTGAAAATGTTTTCATAATTTGCCCTTAATTGTCCTTTCATTAATTTATTTTCTTTTTCTTTCTCTTTACTTTTACTTAAGGCATATATTTTTTTCTTAATCGATGTGAGTAGACTAATACTGAAAAATGGATGTAATTTCTTCATTTTTTTAACAGCAAATTTGTTAAAAGTTATATTTTTTATTTTTATTTATGTACAGATTATTTTTTAATTTTATTTACGGGAAAGAGTACAAACTGACAGTAATTTGATTACATTGTGTTTTATTAACACTCCTAGATAGTATAGAAATGGATTTTACCCGACGTGTTTTAGTCGCCTTCATATCCTTTAAAGATGTTAACATCAATATTGTTCACGAATAGGTAAAACACACTTTTATAATTAAATTAGGAAATTACGTTTTGAAGTACGATAGTAATAGCGAAAAAAGTCCAATATAAAGTGGCCCTTATTTTTAAAAAATTTAATGTTTTGTGATTTGTTAGCATATATCAAAACTATAATGTGCAATGAAAAGTTAAATATGTATAGAACATATTTGAAAAATTTCTGAAGATGTGTAAATAGAAGATATTAAATTAAAATTAATGTTTCTATATATCGCATGGCTGCAAGATTCCTTTCAAAGGTTTAACTGGTTTAAGGCCACACTTATGAAGGTACTAATTTTACACTGGAAAATGACTTTTAAATTAAAGATCCAAAGCTGTGGATGAAAATCTACTTTCTCTTAACGCAAAATATAGTTGTGTGATTCTTGTATAACAAAGTAACATGACATCGTCTAGTTTTCACTCCACGTGTTAAAAAATAAAATACTTTTATTAGCTTATTAACACTTTCCAATTAAGCCTTCCCAGCCTCTGAATATTTCACATAGCTAGACACATGGCAGTGTATCAACCAAGCTTAGAAAAGCACTGAGAGCGGACGCTGACCCTTTACCATTTGTATATTTAGCGTCTATATATTACGCACCCATACACAAGCCCGCACACACGTACGCACACTCACATGTACGCATGCACACACGCACCCGAGCACACAAACACAAATATACACACTTACACACACACACTCTCCCACACACATTTTGCGACATTTACATAAAATACAAAGGTTCACGGTGAACTTCAAGCTTTTGAATATTAATGTCAATTTTACAGAATTGAGGATGTTGCCTCTTTGGAAATTTCATACGGAATATAATCAAGAAAACCTGTAGTTTTTTGACTATACGACATTCCCAAACTATCATTAGAGCGTGAAAATAAATTATTTAGGTTCGTTTTAAGGAAAGAAAATTAATTAAATATTTTTCTGAAATGTGCAACGAGTTTTCAATGTTAACCACAACGAAAACATTACGTTTCGCATATTTCAGACATTTTTCAAAATATTTTTTTAAAACAGACTTATTCACTGAGAACATAAACATAAACAATTTACTTAAATTTCTTACAACGTTTTTTATAAATCAAAATGTATAATATGTAAAATTATTTAATGTAAAATTACTTTTATGCACAGAATATGAGATATTAAAATATATCACATTTAAAAACGTTCGTGTATATAGATAAAGCTTATAATAGAAACTATTAAAAAAAGTGTAAATCATATTATTGGGGTACTTTTCTAACTTCTAATACTCAGTATTAAATTTATTATGAACGCTTGTATATAATTAATTGATAAATTTATTAAAACAATCTTCAAATTCGAAACTGTCTGGCAAATTATTGGCTTACAATAGAAAGCCAGCAGAAAAATAAAATGGTTGACCACTCACCTGTCAAATAAACTACGTAAATGTAAGTTTAGTGAACAACTCATTAAAGTAATAATTTATAATGTAAATAAATATATACCGAATTGGAAACGGTCTGGCATATGATTGGCATAAATTAGAAAGTCAACAAAACAATAAAATTACTAACACATCTGTCTAATAAACTATATAAATATATGTTTTCTGAGCTACTTCATGGCTCCGAATTCATATAAATATTTTAATCCATAGTGAGCAACTTCATGGGGTTAATTTTTTTTGCATTCGTAAAATTTCACTCTCATCATTTTTTCACAACACGCCTAAAAAGTTTAGATTAAATGTGAGTATTTGCAAATGTTCCACGGTCTACTTAAATGAATATTATGCATTTCACAGGTTATATACATACGTGAGTAAATTTGTTCCCTCCTACAGACTAAACTACTAAAGATATTTCATCAAATGAGGTGTACTTAGATTCGACACGATTCAAAGAATGTCCTGGAGTATATAACATTATGAATTTTACAGTCTATATATATATATATATATATATATACATATATATACATGTACATATATATATAAATATATATATATATATATATATATATAGATATATATATATTTAGTGGTTTTCAGTTATTTTTTTCTCTTCTTGTCGGCTAATAAGAAGTGTAACTTTTAATTTTAAAACAGTTCTAAACTCCCGAATATTTAAAAACTGCAGACTAGTTTTTTCTTTGAATATTGAGTTGTGATATTTCAGAACACTCTGAAAAGCTTAACACCATAAAAGTTCAATGTAAATATATATTTCGTGCAACTTACCATGTCCACCGTGACATAAGTAAAACAGAGAATTTTTTCCATGAATTCTATGGATATCGACTAAACGAACTCGTCCAACAATTAAATTAAATTAAAATTTTGATTATACTGTCTAAATGTACAAAAATATTTTACTAGTTACAAAAGTAACGAATCTTAAACTAACTTCTGTAACAGATTTTCGTCGAGACTACGGTTACCATCTAAAAAGGAGACCGTTGTTTTCTGCCATATTTTTTAGTTTAGTATTAAAAAAGAAACTGAAGTTTTAAACAGAGTACTCAGGTAATTATCAGAATAGAGCTATTTAAAACAACTTGATATAGAAGAGTTATTCAAAGATTTTTACAGCATTGCATGAAGAAAATACTATTTATTTTAATATACATAACGTTTTGATGACCATCTTTAGCAGAGATTAACAAGCACTAAAACACAACGGCTATATACTATGTTACGTAACATACGTAACCATATTCCATATTCTAAGAAAGCACTATATCACTATTGTTTGTACTAAAATAGTATATAGTTATGTATAGTGCCTTATCACATATTATCAGCTGTATGCGTATGTCAAAAAACGTTGTTATTAAATTCATTTCAAGAAATTTTTATTTTGATGATATCTCTTGATAATTTTATAGGAAACCTTACAAAAAATTTCATGAAAATTTGTTTTACAGAAAAAAATATATGGCTGTTGTAGTCACTGGTGTAGCATGTTTACATATTAAAAAACTTAGATAATATACACAATTAAATAAAACTACGTAATATAGTATTATTTACACTATCTTTAATTTCTTTACCACGACCTAGGTTTCGTTGTATTACAACATCTTTCATCATAAGCAAAGATAGCTAGATCTTTGCTTATATCGCACCTAAAGATGTTGTAATACAATGAAACCTAGGTCGTGGTAAAGAAATTAAAGATAGTAGAAATAATACTACATCACGTAGTTTCATTTAATTGTGAATAATGAATTTCTACAAAATTAACGCCAAATATATTCAATATTAGATAATATACTTAAAATGAATCTCTTCCTGAAGACTTTCAACTGGTAAAGCTCATATTGATTATCAGCATAAGTGAATACATTTTTTAAAAGTTTGATCATTATTTCACTATTTTAATAAAATAAACACACATTTATCTTAACAGCTTGTGTGCTTGAGATAATTTGAAAATTGGCTTTTAAGAGTTACTAAGGTGATATAATAATATCATAGAAAGGTCTTAGGAACTACGTGAGTTTATTAAAATATTTGAATCTTATTGCAACTGAAGAGGCAAACAAATATTGTTTAGTCACATCAATAAGGTGACTAGTGGAAGCAGTAAGTTATCACTAATAGAATTTGTTTCAAGTACCCTATAAAAGGTTTTATCATAAATGGAATTTGAAAATTGCAAGTTTGTTGCTATTTTACTCGAGTGAATACCTTGTCTATGTTGTATAAAATAAAAATGTTATTTTATATGTATATCAAACACGACAAGTGATGTGGTATACTTTAGAATATTAAGATTATGAATTATGAAATATTTTAATGAAAATATAATAAAATTATTTGTACAAAGCTGCCTCAGATCATATAAAGTGTATCCCCTCAATATATAATATCAAACCACAGTGGTAACGAGATAGTCTTATCGTCTAAAGTAGGAAGACTTGTAGCAAGTAACTTTCCATAAATAGCTTCTGTATTGTGCGTCTTGAACATAGGAGCTTATATAATAAAGACATCAAAACTTACACCGATCTCTAATATTCCTTTGTACAGCTTTTGAGTTTCCTTTTAAACATTGTGTAGTGTCTGTTCTCCTCACTAGCAGGTTAAAAGTGTTTTATGTAAGGGCTGTTACTTCTTGATATAATGTAGTATGAAGTTCGGGAAGTAATTTACACGTTGAATAATTTCCAACCACCAGTGCCGATCCATTGTGACTCAGCGTGTAAATCTTTTTATTGCTACGCAGAGGCACCAGGTTCGATCTCGTCCGCATATTCCTTTTCATTATTTTTTAATAAATATAAAATATCTTATTGTAATCATCTTTTACCTCTATAGGAATAATTTATTTTTGTGACAAATCAATATATTATTTTACTGATGGATCCTGAATCAATTTGTGATGTGACAATTTTGATAGATAATTCTTTATGTTCAAGAAGAAATGCAAATTATTAAAATCTTTGCGTTAATGAATATTTAAAATTTATATATTTCCAAACCAAATCCATAGTGAATTGCAACTCATTATTTATTTTCAAACAGATCCATTCTTATTCTGAAAATTTACCTATATATTTAAAATTATATCTTAAAAATATTGTCATCTACTTTTTTTAATCAACATTCATACATATGTATAAATATTACATAGCTCTTATATTATTTAATGAAACCATTGAACGAAATTGTTTTTTTAATTATTGTTTCGTAAAAGTACCTTTTACTAATGAAAATAGACATTGTTGATGTCAATTTCCATAACTAAATGTTATTTCTTCCCGGTAATAAATTTAGGAGAAAATAGTAAAGGTACTTTATAAATGGTTTATGTTACTGTAATATTGATTTTAACACTATATTTTGCTTAACGTTATTTTCTGTGATTTAACTTTTTTAAAGAAATTTATTTTCAAATGTGTTTATAATATTATGTTATTTATATTTTGCCCACATTAATGCATATCTAAATTGACAAAATAATTTTAACAGCAATTTATGTAAAGCGCTTTATACCTGGAAACATAATCTAATACGATTCCACGTTTGTTTTTACAAAACATTGGTGTAATACTTCGCTCTTTTCTTGTTAACTCAAATTTTGAAAATTTTGTGTGTAATTGTTTTTTGAAGATACAAATTGAAAGACGTAAAATTCATGGACGAAGTACGAATGTCCATTCTTCAAAACAATTTTCCGGAGACTACGGCATGAATTTGGCATGTTTATTTCAATTGAGCATTCGAGATGAAATATTTAGTTTAAAAAAAAAGCTATTGAAACCAACTTTTGAAAAAACAATTACTTCCATTTTTTATAATTCTCTCCCTTAAAAGAAAAAAAGGAACTGTTGTAAATTGCTCGAGTTTTATTAAATTAAAACCTAGGTATTTATATAATATAATATCCGATTCAAGTATTATAATGTATCATGAATTCAAAGGATATTTGCATTATTAATCAAAATAGACGTACCAGAGGGGTACCTTAATTAAATTTGGTAATGTAGTTTAAGTGCGCCATGTGACCCATAAAATTACCATTTTGGTAATAGACAAAAGAATATATGTGATCATTTGAAAAGCCTACACTGAACGTATGACATACTGAATGTATAATATGGTACGTTATCGAATTGGTTTTCATATGACAGTGTAATATTTAAAACCATTCTTAAAATTATGTAAGTTTTTCCAACGCAAAGAATATACGGATGCTTCCTCATTTTCTTGAATAATTATGTTGTTAACATAAAATTTTGATAGTAATATTATATCTCTTTGCAAATTAACTTAGTTTTAAGTTACTGAGCGAGAAGACTTCTAACTATTCCTCTCTGAAACTTTTATACCATGTAATAAACTGTAAGTGACTGAATCTGTACGTGTGTTAGTTAATCAATTTTTAAGATAATGAATTGAAAATTTTGGAACCACAAATTAATTAATTATAACCATAAACCATTTCAGGTTTTTCAAGTAAAAAACAACGTTGTATAACTGCTATATAGTTTCAAAGTTGATGAAGAAATTGATTTCTGTTATATTTGATGCCGTACAGGTCATTCGATGAGGATCTCGAACAATTTTTTTTTTAAGGAAAAGTTCATTTTTTGCATAGTTTCTTTATAACCTTTTAAATAATATAACAATTATATGTTAGATGATTATATATTACATGATAATAATAAAAAAATTGCTTTTACTGATTTGTGTTACAAAAAGGACTTATTTATTGTCAGATAAATTAAACGAAATTTCAATTACACTGGCAGTTTTACACCGGTGTATCAAGCCAGTTTCTATCTGTTTCCGGTATAAAATAAGACGAATTTAACCAATATTTTCCTAGTATCTTATCCCATTGTTGAGTACCATATCAGTGTTAACTAAAGGGTTAAACGTCAAAGGCCACCACGGCTTGCCTGTCCCCTCGAGCGTGCAGGTTACTTTACATGAAATTCCTCGCGCCTTGCCGATAAACTAATGTATAAATCCAAAGTTATTGGTTTATTATGAAGAACTCTTTTGCATATATAAAACAGAAATGTATATAATATATTATAATTTAGTAGAAATATTTTTTATTTTAGGTATGTGATCATGAGCGTAAAAAAAATAAAAAAGACGGGAAAAAGTTTATTAAAAAAGTCTTTTTAAAAGGCTCTTCGCTATAATCATGAAGAATTATAAACAAAAATTCAGTATAAATGTAAATCCAAAATCATTTATCGTACTAAAACTTTAAGTTATCGTTATGTTTTTTGTGAGCCAAAAACTTAACGAGAGCCATCTCCTGCGAAAGTGAAATCGGAGTTGCAAGAATAACTGTGCGTCATAAACAAATGTCTCACCATTCGATTCATTATTTTGTGATGGTATTTAATTGTCTCTGTGTTTATTTTAATTTAACCTAAATATATACATTTGAACGACGCCAGAAGGTTTATTAGCGGCGACTTGGTCGTTCGACATGTTCTACAATTCGCATCGCATTTTTTTACAAAGTATTATTATGAATAAGATAACAAAAACCCATAATTTTGTACGTATCTGTGGATCCGCATCGCATTTTTTTACAAGCATAATTATGAATAAGATAACAAAAATCCATAATTTTGTACGTATGTGAGGATCTACTCACAATTATTTGTCTCTCGGTTTCTTTCACTTTACTTAAAAAAAATATACATTTTATAATAAAATTTTGAAAAATAGGTACTATTTTGCCTACAATATGAGCAAACATTTAAATTAAAATAGTTTATTATATTAACCAATTAGACGTTCATACACATTACAGATAACTAGTGTTTTAATTATGATTAAATTTGAATTTTATTTTGTCATGTATTACATGTGACTTATTATCACTGGAGTTTGAATAAAGAAAGATCAGAAATTCCACGCACACTAAGAAATACTTTTTCAATAATGTCTTTTTAGTATAAATCTGTTCTCTATGCAAAGATCAACAATCTCTAGAACTTCTCAAGTCCAAAAAATTATATACAGCTATTTAACAAATAATCGACGTATGCTGTTTTACATTTTTATTTATAAATGGATAAAAAGGGAATATCAATGAAAACTAGGCAAAGAAGCATGCGAGTTCTCAAAAAATTATTCAAGATTATATCTGTTAGTTCTTTTTTATTTTAGAAGGCTTTTCCTTCAAAATATTCTAAAATCAAGAAAACGAACAGATAATACCTTTCTACCACCGCATTCGGAGCTTTTAAATGTTTATTATTGTGGATCATTAAACTGTTATATCCACTTACGTGTACAAAACAAGTTTTATTAAGCAGTGACCAAATCATGCGTTATACAATTTAAACATTCTTTCCATATTTTTGCCAAAAAAGATTTTAATTTATCTCATATTTGTGTAGGTTAGAATAGAAATTGCTGTATTTGTTTTGATGTTTTTAGTCAGTGATGGCCCTTTTGACGAAATAACATTGAGTTTTTTAATTAGACGAAAAAATTACGACGAATTTTTTAAACTGTCTTTTACTAAACTCTGTTTTACTATTTTGCAACTATTGAATAAAAAAGCTTAGTGAATTCTACATGCTAAACTGCACAAGGCAACAATAACTTTAGCTAAAGTTAGTGGCAACCATGAAATATTCAAATTTCTTTAATTTAAAAACTGCTTGTGACCGTGTGCTAAAGTCAAAATTCCCGTCTTCTACAACAACCATGAAAAACATTTCACTAATTCACATAAGTATACTGCGTGTGTTAAAATATAAAAACACAGTATTTGTACAATTGCCTAAAAATTTCTGCACAAACAAGGAGGAGACTGAGAGCGAAGATCTTATATCCTTAATCGGTTTCCCGTTCCATTGTTAAAAAAACACCTCGCCAACCATGTGAAAAGCTTTTCAAATTTACCTCCCTTATGAAATATACTAAATCCGCATATCACAGACCGATCGCCTCTCGTTACATCGCTCGTAAATAAAGCGGCTTAACGCTGCGCAGACCAGCAGAACATGTTGCTATTAACAAGATTAAAATATGTTTATTCATATTATTCTCTGTTCCGTAATGGTCCATTGAAGGTGAAAAAATGTTTGAAAAATATTAATTAAAAAGTTGATTTCTCTTCATATGCGCTCAGTGTTCAGTTCATTTGATTGACATTTTACTGCATATATGTCGCATTTTGTATAATTATATCAGAAATTAGTCAAAATATTAATATCCAATGAAGTATCGAGTACGGAACGTTTCGCGTAAAGGTTATATTTAGCTTTCTACGTGAATACCTAAAGCAAAATGTCTGTTAGGATATTTTATTCGATTTATACAAATATTTTGTCTTGTTCTTGTAATATATTACTATAGTTTTATTGTTTTAAATATGAAAAAGAAATTGACATGATAAATCGTTCACAATTAAATTATAGTTTCATTAATTGTGAACGATTATATATATAGTTTTGTGATGTAATATTTTTAGCAAAGATAATATTTGCTTATATCCCACCTGAAGATGTTGTAATACAACGATAGCTAGGCCGTGGTATAGAAATCAAATAAATTAGAAATAATACTACATCACGTAGTTTCATTTAATTGTGAACAATGAATTCCTACAAAATTAACGCCACATATATTCAATGTAATAAATCTTGAATATATTTGGGGTTAATTTTGTAGAAATTCATTATTCACAATTAAATGAAACTACGTGATGTAGCATTATTTCTACTTTCTTTAATTTCTTTACCACGACTTAGGTTTCGTTGTATTACAACATCTTCAGGTGGGATATTAGCAAAGATCTTTGCTAACCTAAAGATGTTGTAATACAACGAAGCCTAGGTTTCCTTTTCCCTTTTTAAGAACCGGAACGCTAAAATATAAAAAAATTCACATACAAAAGCAAATTTGGATTGCAATAGGAAAGTAAGCGCATGAACAAAATAAAATATTGGCCACGGATTATTTATAAAAAAATGTGCTTGTCAAATGTTCCGTATTAAGTGCCAGTTACCGTGATGCATTATGGTGAGTGTACTTGGTGTATATACATATATTACGTAACAGAACAATCAAGTGTCAATTGTAATGCTGATACAGGAACAATTCTTATTAAAAAATGATCGTGCATCTGCACTCTGTGCTTTCTCTCGAGTAGAATTATCTTAATTTTACTATTCACCCCTTCCCCAGTGCCATCATTAAGCACCTCCGCTCTTTCCGCCGAAGACATCAGTCAAAGATCAAGATCAACAAACAGGCTGGTTTCTCCCTACTTTGCACCGTTTAAGCAATGTTCTCCGATTTCTGCTACATTTTTTATCACTGATCTACCCTTCTGAATCACAGCATCACGATGTTGGTTTTTAACATTCCTCAAAGCTTCATACACAAAAATTTCTATTTCAATTCAAGGTATGGTAAGTGTAAGTGGGGAACCACTTCAGTGCGATTATTTGAACAAATTAGTCTTAGAGTTTTTTATATCATTGTGGATTTTGCAAAACAATAATTTAAAAAATAAAAGCGGAAAACTTACAGGTAGTCTTAAAAAAAGATAAGGGTATGGAGAAAAGAAGTAAAATGGCTTTAGTAAAGAAAATAATGGTTTAGAATTCTGAAAATAACAAAAGAAAACGCAGAGTACTGACGGTTGAGTAACAACGATACAGTAAAAAACCATAAAAAAATAATTAATTTTGTTACCCAATTCTGATACACGCCTTTTTCTTATTATATAATATTATTTAGCTTGGTGTATATGTAACAAAAGTCTATTAATCTAATATTAGTTATATATTTCAAAATATTATGACTTCAAAATTTATTGACTAAGATCCAGGACTTCATATAGTACAAATATATTCAAAATTGGACGTCATTTTATTCTTAAGAACCTCAGAGCAATTCCTAAGTTGTAACTATGAAAAATGTATAACGTGGTTGTTTAGAAAGAACTATTCCAAAGCACAACGGCGGCGACTATGATATTATAAATAAACGTAACAATACTTCCTTATCAAATAATTTTCTCTTTGTTAACAGCAAAATTTCTGCATTTTTAAAACTAACTCGACAAAAACAAAATTTAAAAAAAAGAAAAATACCTTATCGAGAATTTAATTCCACGACTCATGTTTATTGGAAATACGTCTAGTTTTGATAACGCGATAAACGAGAGTTAGCTTTGTGAAACTTATATAGTCCACTGTTTGTACGATTTATTTGAAGTTTATATTGTAATAAAGGATATGTTTAGTGTAAAGTTAATAAATAACTTCTATTTAACTTTTTTTCTTTGCACGATATGAATTTCAACTTGGATCATTATTATCTTGGAGAATTGAAACTGGTTATTTTGAAAAAAAAAACATTGAAAACATAACATGGATTGCTTGGAAGCTTGCTGCCGAAGCCATTTAAATCAATTGCAGTTTTATAAGCACCTTCCAACCAATGGCCACACAAACCAATCATTAACTAGGCAGTTTATTAATTCACTAAAATTTAGTTGAAAATATAATACATTTGTATATGCAAATCACAGCTCACATATCATAACTGCTTACATATCCATTAGAGGGAATATTTTTCATTGAAAATTTCCATCTAGATCGTTAGGATATTTTCGTTCAAAAGAAAAAGGAGGTAAATTTCTTTTTAGTGCGGGAGATATTAATGTTATATATGCTCTAAATGCGTCTGAATTATGATTTCATTATTCATTGTTTTAAGATGGAGAAATATTTCAGAATAATACGAGGATAGAATATAAGAAATATCATATGGCAAATGCAAATTAGGAGACAAGAACACTTTCTGAGTAAAAACGTCTAAGGTACGTGTAAAAAATCTAACACGCATCATTGTGAAGTGAATAGTGTCTCGTTATTGAATAACAATTTACAGAATTCTCTTTTAGTTGTAATTAAAGAATTCGGTTATAGGTTTTTGTGCAATAATTACTTGCCTGTTTATTTTTCTTTTCAACAACCCAAACTTTAATCCAAAATCCTAAAACCAGTCAATGGTTAATTAGACTAGTGATACAATATTGGATTGTAGTTAAAGATCTACTTCCCTTGACTTGTTCCTGAATAGTATTTGAATGACAAAAAGCGTTGGAAATATCAACTCACATCTCGGGTGCGTGGTACTTCCTTCTTAAAATCTTGTTTATCAAAATTCACTTTTTTCGAAAGGACACTTCGCATGCGTTTGGGTCATTATTCTATTTCTACTCATTTGACTAGGCTGCGACTACCGTAGTTTGGATACACTCTGAAAGAGACGCGGTTGTAGAGTTGGGAACGATAATCTAAATCATCTCATTTTTTAATTTCCTTTAAGTAATATACTTTCTTCATTTATATATAAATTATTAAAACTTAAAATTCTATTACAACATTATATCTCTTTTATCAATTAACAATAAACTCATATCAAAATTAATCATGAAATATATAATGAAGAACGACATCAAAATCTAGGACCTTTTTCATTCAAACATGTGTTTATTTCTTTTTTTATGTTTGTGTATTTATATATGTTTATTGGGCACTCCGCTGTATATTATAGTCACGTTTGTATTATTTATAAATATTTGTTTTTAATTATTTTTTAGCTTTATTTATTGATTGCAGTCTATTTCCTGATTTCGGCTTTACTGTATAGATTATTTTAATTATTAAGCAACAATGACCGACATCCTTCTAAACTTTACATTGGCAAAGATTCTTTAAGAAGAGAATTAATGCCATAGAATATAAAATGAGATAAATTTGGATCACTAAACGCCAATTAATGATTGCAAATGATGGCTTGGGCGGCGCAATTCAAATGAAATATATTATTGTCAGAGAGTACCTAAAATTAATATTTCTTTTAAAATGACAAGATTAATAACTGAAGTAAGAATATTTTTATTAGCTGTTCTATAAATCGATAAAACATAATTATAGCATTATCTGAGGAAATACTATTCTAGCCATAGTATAAGTAACATTAAATAGACTTTTATCTGCATTTTCCCTCTTACTAATACATGTATCTACGTGTATAGAAGTGGTCTTAGTTTTTCCACATTATACACAATTTCTTTTCAAAAATATGACCTGGTGCATTTTGTTTTAAGTGTTTATTAACTTTTGCCTATTGATTTGTCTGTATTAAAAAATTTAAGACAAATCAGGATTAAACAGTTAAAGGTTTTAAAGAAGATAATAAAAAAGAATATTTTAAAGGTATAAACTTTATTAAGAAAAAAAAATTTGCATTATATAATCTAGTAATTTACTAAATCAACTTTCCCATCTATTATTAGTGTATAGTCCAAGAAATATTCAAGAAAATTTAGGTTTTCTTTGTACCCAATCCATACAAGAGAAATTCCCTGGATGCAGATATATATCGTACTTACGATAATATATTAATTCCAACTTTATAAGTAACATCAACACAGACATAAAATATATTTTATATCTACGTCGATGTTATATGAGTCGTCATTGATGTTATTATTTTCCTCACAACCATCAACTATTGTTGACAATAGTATTGGTTTAAATCGTTTTGATAGATACCTAAAGGAGTAGGTCAACTATGATACGTATAATACGTTAATGTCTATTATTGTTTCTAAATTTTGTCAATAATTAATCATTTTGGCTACTATATGAAAATTATATAATTTACTTTCCTTGTGTCCCTTTTCAATTTAGAATTA
Organism: Druceiella hillmani; assembly: GCA_039881145.1. Taxonomy (NCBI): domain Eukaryota; kingdom Metazoa; phylum Arthropoda; class Insecta; order Lepidoptera; family Hepialidae; genus Druceiella; species Druceiella hillmani. The sequence goes on from JAYKKI010000029.1 coordinate 12,537,832, forward strand.
TTTTCTTTGTTTTTAGTATACATGGTAATATGGTCCAAAGACAAGAAAAGTTTGCAATGCCGTTTCCTTAAAATCATTTCAGTCAAATAATAAACCGACTCGTGATATCATTTGACTGATATGATTTTCTCACTTCTTTATACGTAGAATATACTGTTATACAAATACTATATGCATTTGAATTTATATTAAAATTATTTTTGTTTGTATTTGAGCAATGTAATCACGGTTTAGAGTTTATGAAATTATTGGTATATGTGTATTTATTTAAAATATACATAAAAATATACATACATACAATATATACTTATATTTATATAAATGTACATTAAAACTTAAATTAATTGCTCTGAGGATGAAATTACGTTTCGATAAGGAGAGATCTGGCAATTTTCCTTTTCGTAGATAGAACAAAAATTTATTTAACACTTACATTATGTAGAATTGTAATCCTTATTAGCATATGTCACCGGTAGTTGAAACATTCTACAAAGCGTTTCGAGTAATCATTTCCGAGCTTTACTTGGGTGAAATGTAAACAATACAAAGTACGTTTTCCTTTTATCTAAACAGGGCAAGACATTTTCACATTACACGGATACGTTAACTCCGAGTATAACGACCTCAAGGTAATTTAGAACATTACTTGCAATTATTTCGCAAGCTTTGTTATGGTTTGATGGTTAGTTAGATTTGTGCAAAATTTTCAAACTTATACCAATTTATTTTATAAATGACATATGTATGTTTGTTTTAATTTTTGTGCATCTATTTGTATTGAATAAGTAATAAATTCGTTTATTTTTGTAGTGTTTTTTTAGTTCCCTTCCTTAAATGAATATGGTTATAACAATTTTTAATGCAAGGGTTCCTCAAAAAGGAAAAATTAATTCTTACAGGATTACATCGTTGTCCGTCTATCTATATGTCTCTCAAGACTCTTTTTCTCATGAACGGGTGGGGATAACAAATTGAAATTAATGTCAAAACCTTAGGTCTATGGTCCCTAGGAAATGTAAAACAATCAAATTTCTAAGTCAGCATAATAAAAAAATCTTAAAAATTGGTGCATTTTTTGACTCTCGCAAATAAATCCAAACCTAAAACCACCTGTTGACCTAAAATCATGAAATTTGGCAAAAAATAAGGTCTCACGGCAAAGGTAATGAAAAAAATCTGAAAATCATTAATTTGTAGTTACAACACAAAATTTTTTTACATGCGCCTGTGAAAGATATAGTAGGCAATATATCTTCGTTTAAAGAATTAAAATTTTGTAAATAGTTTAGGAATATCATGTTTGTGAATTAAATGTTCATAAACGTACGGAATTCTCATAGGCAATTTCAACTCGTGCTTGGCCGATTTTTTTATAAATAAACTTTTGGCTATGTCATTGGAAATAGCAGCAAAGAACTTACAGGTTTTCATAATGATTAGTATATTTAAAGATTTTGAATTTATAATCAATTAATAATTTCGAAGATTTTGCATTTCTTCTACGAGCTCTCTCTTTTATTTTTATTATTTCTAGATATATACTGCCACATGCTGTTTTACGAAGATAATTTCCAGCAAAAAAGTGAAATTAGAGTTAAAGCAGAATCAAAATAAGTTTATAAATCTCAGAAAAAGTGATAGTGTTACAGAAATGATAAATAAATATATATATATATATATATATATATATACACATATATATATATATATATATATATATATATAAATATATATATATATATATATATATAATATATATATATATATATAACTTGTAATAGAGAATAGTTTTTTGCTTCTGTCAAATCAAATATAGGTATAAATATGCATTCTTAAGCATGTTTTAGACACAATTTTTTGCATTTTTTTTCAGCTGCTATTCATCCATTCTCCAAACCATATTATATATATAATATTTTCTAATTATTATATTTATATATTTTATTTCAAATCCCATTTCTTATTATTTTATCCTAAGTCTTTCCTGAAATACTGTTGTGTATTTTAATTTCCATTAAATACATTACCGCATACATCATCATTTGGTATAGAAATCATTACATATGCTATGTAACTAAACGTGCTTCTTTACAAATGTATTTATTCCAAGGCACAATTTAAAGCATTTCCTCTTATTGGCGTAAGAAATGTATTAAAACAGGATACAGAATACGCAAGTCTAACAACTCGCACTCGGCTCCTTTTATAGATGTAGACACTTAGTCAAATTATGGCGATATAGAGAAACAATACTTTTTAATATTTCTTTCCAGCTAATTTTCTTCTCTTCGGTTCCATCAAGAGGAATACCATTGAACAAATCCCATAAATTGCTATCCATAATGTTTAATAAATGTTTTCAGTATGGCATCCCTTTTGCGAGATAGAAATTGTGCAAATATTTTACAATCCTCTACATATCTTCTTTCTCCCTAATTTGTAATCATGTAACTCAAAAATATTTCATAAGTAAGTAAATCACGTAATTAAAAAAACTTCGGTATAAAATAATTTGGTAAACTTGCATTTGTAAATTTAGAAAATTGTCTTGGACAACTATATTGACAAAACCAAGTTACTTGTATTACACCTGCAAAAAACAAGGCAGTACATATTATTTATTTATCACACATTTATCTATCTGTAACAGTTAGCCTGTTCGTAACAATGAAGAATCGATGAAAAACGATTTAATGGATCTGATAGGAATCTATAAAATACATCGCATGTGTACACATAATTACATAACAATTATTAAAGTCAAGGACAACACTTTTTTAACAAATTTATTTTGACTCATCATACACAAATAATAATTTGTTGAGACGGAGATAAGGTGGTTAAACTGTTGAATACAGTCGGAAACTGGCCAAAAATAACCAAAAGGTAACAATTAAATTACGAGGTGTAAGATTTACAAATTCAATTTCATAATCACAATGTATTTTCTTATTAGCAATGAATGAAAACCGAGCACACCTGGAGAAATTAGATGGAAAATGAAAATAAAACATATTTACACAGTGAAAAATAATGTTAATATTTACAAAAAATTATTAGAAATATTAAATATTTAAACATGTTTGGTACATAGCTGTATGCACAAGTTGTGTTATACAAATTCTACTCAAAATTTAGACAGATTTTCTTTGTCACCATTTTAAAAAGCTGTAGACCAAAAATATTTTATTATGTGCTCAATATTCTACCAAAATTTCTGAAAATGTTGCTAAAACCTTTTCCAATATACATAAAACGAATTATTTACGCTTTCGCAATTTATTTCATGCTACCCTTAATATATAATTCAACCCTCAATATATAGTTCTACCTGCTACCCTCAATATATAGTTCGGTTTGAATTAAGTGCGCTTTTCCTACAAATAAAAAGCTTATAGTAATGCAGATAAAATCAAAACTAGCTCTAAATTTTCTGTTTTATAATATTTTTCCGTATAATTAGACCATTGACCATGAACCATCACGATAGTTGGCACTTAATATAGGAACTTTGATAAATAGATATTTTTCTGAATAACCTGTTTTTATCTGTTAAATTTTATATTTTTTAGGCCTTATAATGTTACAAACTTATTTTTCTAGTATGTACGAATATCTCAATGTTTTTGGATTCGGTGTATCAAAAGAAAGAAATGAATCCCTTATAAGATCATCAATTCGTCCACCTTTCACACATATATTCCACAAAGCTTGGTAACTTACGAACGAAAATATAAAAGTTCAGGACGCCAAATTAAAGTAAAGAAGTATTTAAAAGATCATGGAAACTCTCAGGTCTTTCGTAAGCGTTAATTATAAGGGTCTCCGTTATTTATAAGTAATTATAAGTATATATATATATATATAAATATATATATATATATATATATATATGTATATATATATATATATATATGATATGAATTCTAATTTTTTTAACACTATGAGTGAGCAATGGCCAGTATTTTAGTTGTGTCCAACTACTAAAGTAAAGGGAAGGTATGTAAGACTTCATAAATATTATACAACCCTTGGTGAGAATGGCAATCTTTTGCAATCTAAGTGAACCATTTATTACCTTCTGTCAAAGAATAGTCGCAATTAGAACAAACAATAAATATTCTTCTGAACGACGTCTTTACCATTTAGTTAGCGGCTAAGCTCAGCTGAAGCAATGATTGCCTGACCTAACACATTTTTTTTCCTTTTTGGAAGTCGTATTATGTTACAAGAACGAGGCAGAACAATATTATCAAACATTTGAAGGGAATTTTAGTTCAAGTATGTAAGTAAAGCCAAACACAGCCTTCATTCAGAATGTTGTACAGTTGTAACCTGTACTTCAACGAATGTTGTAACCTGTACTTAGCCGGATTTTAGTATTTTGACTAATTTTAAGTATCCTCAAACAAAAAGCAGCTTATATTCAGTAAAATATCGATCAAATGAACTCAATACTGAGCGCAAATTAAGAGAACCCAACATTTTTAATCAACCGTTCTCAAACATATTTATATTCAAGGAATCATTGCGGAATGTAGAACAGTACAGATAAACATATGTTAATCTTATTAACAGCAACATTCTCTGCTCGGCTGTGCAGTGTTAAATCGAGCCGCCACTTTATTTATAAGCAATGTGACGGGAGGTGACAGGCCTGCACAATTCAGGTGTAGTACATTAGGCCGTAAGAAGTTGATACGATATTTTTGGAAATTGGACTGTGAGACATTTGGAAGCCAAGGTATGAATTAATATCTTTGCCTTCAATATCTGCCTAGTTTGTTTAGAACTTTTTCAGGAAATTGCAGAAATTGTTAAAGTTTTAAAAAGTTTTTTTTGTTCTTTTATAATAAAGTAACACTCGTTTGTGAGGTAGCGTTTTTAATAAATATAGAAAAATCTCAAAACAGAAAGTTTTGAAAAAAATTATAGGATTAATAAATTTAGCAAGCCATTTCTAAAACTAAATATAAGAAAGAAAAAAATCAAAATTATTAAATGGAAATATTTTAAAGTAGTGAATAAAGAAACACAAGTTAAATAAACTGATGTAAAAAAATACAAGAAAAGGAAGCGAATATTAAAAAAAGGTACAAAAGAGAAGAAAGGAATTTTATCCAATCCGAACATTTTGTTTACAACATATTGTTGAAATATTTAAAATAATCCCATAAATCCTGCGGCAATTATAATACAACCTATAAGAATTTCTGGACTTCAATTTTCTAGGAAACCTGTCTAGATATGAACAATCAGTTGAACATTAAATAACATAATTTTGTTCACTGCAATTATACTGCGCTTAAATTTCATATAAAAAATCACTAATTATTATTTTTTATTGTTTTATTTTTCCACAAGATCAGCAACATTAGAGCACGAACGCACAACACATGATCGATAATTTTTTTAGATTGTTAAATATATTATTAAACTTGTTTAATATCTTTTGAAAAAGCTAAGCTTTCCTAAGCGTTTAATACCTTTTTGATTATATTCGTTTATATACTACACTAACAAGTATCGGTAACTATAATTATTTCGATCATAGATGTTAAAATAAGTTTTCTTCAAGCAAAACACGAAAACTTACATATCTTAATTACTACATAGCATTTTATAATTTTACGTCAAAACGGTTATAGCGTTACGCATTATCCGTTTTAGCAGTTTACATTATAACTTTAAAATGAAATGTCCGTAAAAGAAATGAAAAAGCCCTTGTAAAATTCATGAAGATTTCATTAAATTTTTAAAGTGTCAACTAAATGAAACAAAATCTTTGACTGGAAGCCGTGCGTACATACGGGGAAAAAATTAGTTAATGCTCATTGCGGATATTGACTTATAATCTTCTTTATATTTTGCATATTGCATATCTTTATATTTCTTTATATTTGCATAAGAACTTATTCCTTGGAATGTATTTATATTTTCTTTTCGTTGTTTTGACATTAACTGTTACGATGTTAGTGTTTATTTCTATTTCATATTTGGTTACGCGATATCTTAAAGTCTTTAACTACAATGGTTCATTGAAAAAATTATATTATTGCAACAAGACCACAAAATAATTTTGGATATTGAAAATAGATAAAAGAAAATGGGAATATATTTACCGAAATGAAACCATTTCCGCTTTTTCAAACCAATTTCGATGATAAAAATAGTACCGTTCTCGATAACACTGCAATCCATGGAGCGGCTATTCACTTAATATTTTACGACTTCGCATTTCGCGTGCGCACACATAATCGAATGTGATCATATCAGCGAGGAGCGATTTATTGATGGGAATCGTTTGGAAATAGCCCGAAAAGTAAGGTAAAAATTACATGAAATGCTTTTATGATTAAGTAAAGAATAAGTTTGTAATGAAGCTGTCTTAATTGAAGTTCGTTTGTTTTGATTAAATTTGATTTACAAATATGTATCTGTCTATATAAACATGCAAGCATTTAGGTAGGAGATCTATCATGTACTTGCTTTAAAAGGTATTATTTTTTTGATGGTTACATCTTCACTTACATATTTTTAATGTTGTCCCATCCAATTCCTTCTTTCTTTAACTATTAGAAAATGGAGCAGTGATTTAACTGAATTTCGACTTGTTCTTCTACGTTACTCTTTTTTTACTTTGTTTTGCTTCTAAATGTTTCCTCTTACTAGTCTCTTACTTTTACTAACTTGCAAATTACTTTCAATCAGCTGCGTCCGCTACTTCGTTTACATGCAGAACTTTAGAAAAATAATGACACATGTATCTGTCTATATAAATATGCAAGCATTTAGGTAGGAGATCTATCATGTACTTGCTTTAAAAGGTATTATTTTTTTGATGGTTATATCTTCACTTATATATTTTTAATGTTGTCCCATCCAATTCCTTCTTTCTTTAACTATTAGAAAATGGAGCAGTGATTTAACTGAATTTCGACTTGTTCTTCTACGTTACTCTTTTTTTACTTTGTTTTGCTTCTAAATGTTTCCTCTTACTAGTCTCTTACTTTTACTAACTTGCAAATTACTTTCAATCAGCTGCGTCCGCTACTTCGTTTACATGCAGAACTTTAGAAAAATAATGACACACATTTTAAACTGCCTTGGTGACTGCTTTCATTCATCTGCCAGCAGTCGGACTGCTAACTCAAACACCTAAAACTACAACATCACTCTACACTTCACCTATGGCCACGCTCGTTTCTCCAATTTATATATATATATATATATATATATATATATATATATGTATATATTTCATTTGCAAACATAATTTGACCGATATAATTTTGCATTGAAAGATTATTAATTAAATATTAGAAAGTTATTATTGTATTAGTGCATTATTATTAATTGTAAATATGGTTATCCTTTTTTTCAAGTTTTTTATATACGTGAGGAAAAAGGTAGAGAAAAAAATGGGGGAGATGAGCTCTATTTTATAACTATTTGCATATTCAAATCCCATACCTCCAACATCAACATTCAACATTTTTAATTGCATTATGAAAATGCTTTCTAGGAGCAATCCCCTTAAGGAAGTCTGAAAAAAGTGCACAAAATTACTATCAGAATAAAAACCACTGACGTAATTCATAAAACCTTAAATAATTACAATATCAATATTACATAAAAAATAAACAACAAAAAAATTTTAACACTAAAAAAATTTAGGAAGAAATTAATTGAAAAAAGGGAACATAAGGAAAGAACAAAATATTATGTGGGATTTTTGTCTCCTTATATGTTTTTTATCTATTTTAGAAACTCTAAAACTTGAAGTAATATTTAGTTTTTACTTCATTACAATTGATCCATTATATATATATCAAATATATATATATATATATATATATATACATATCAAACACTTAGGTCTGCTGTCTTTTGGAGCCGCAAAAAAACAAGTTAGTAAGTCAACGCAAACAAGAAGAATCCTAAAATATGGCCATTCATATCGCATATGACACTCTTAAATAAATCAATACCTTTAGGGTACTTCCCGTTGACCTAGAATCATGAAAATAGGAAAGAAGGGCAATTAAAAAAAATAATACGAAATCGTTAATTTGTAATGAAATCAAATGAAAATAAAAATTTTCTTAAACATGCGCCTGTGAAAATTATAGTATCATCTATTTTCAATATCCATACGAGATTGTCTATTTTCAATATCCATACGAATAAGAGAAACGTAGGAATACACGTAGTAAAGTAAACAAATATAATACCTAACGTAAAGAAAGTAATATGTTTTTTATACATTTAAAAATTATTGAAATGACTGAATGCCGAATAATCACTAAATACAAAAAAAATAGTTTCACCAACATCTAACAACCAAAATTTAACCTACAAATCTAATCGTCAAGTACTGAAACTATATTAACGTAAATAAATCAACATCTATCTTTTTTGGTACGCACCTAATTTCTATGTTATTTAGGTCTCAAATATATTAGTCATATTTAATTATAAGGATAATATCGTATTTTGACCAAATATCCTAAAATGCTTCTCCGATTCTAACTAAATCTTTATGGGCTGCCTATTTACCAAAACAACGTGACCCGATTTCTCCCAGGATTACTCTAAAAAGATTTTGTGAAAATTTTGTAGAACATGTATTTAATCTGAAGGACGTATATGACGGGAATGGTTCGATTTTCTGAATTATGTAAGTAGGTGCTAAAATATAATTTTACGTACGTGCTTGTCATTTGTTATGAAACCAAATGAGCAGAAGAAAATCTAACTCTCTGTTCAATTTTGATAAACCTTTAAAAGCGCACCAAGATTACATACACATGTACGTACCGGCATAGTTATACACAGACACACATACTCACAGAAGCCGAAGTGCTCCATGCTTATTCCCTATCATTTAGCTTAAAACACCTTTCTTCCCTAATTTTCATGGACCTCTACCGAGTGTTAACGCAATACTTTCATCGTCTTATAGAGCGTAAAACACGAATTAACTCTTTTATGACTTTCTCAAAAGAGGAGAAATTATGAATATTTTGCAAAAATATATTTCCCAATTTTTTAAAATGTTTCAAAAATATTTTCGTGCTTCCCAATTGAAATAGATGTAATTTTCCGGCAATCTATTCATAAAATCATTTACATGTGTTACCATTAATGGGTCAATAGTTCTTATTATCTTGATACATTTTTTTATTTCTGCCATTTTCACACCTATTCACTGTCATTTCGATCGGACTATGTTCTTTAGACTGTTGGAGGTCTGCGTCTTCTTTCTGAGGCAAATTTCCTTATGCTGCTTTTTTTTCGGGGATACTAGCTATACTCATAACCACCAGCTCTTAAGTAGTTCTCCTTCACTCTTATATTTATAAGTACAGTGTTTATCCGCAATTTTAATTTTTTTTTATATTTATTGTTATTTTTGTAGATTAATGAATTAAGTAGAATGGTCAAGTATATATATAAATACATATATATATATATATATATATATATATATATATATATATATATATATATATGCATATTCCATCAATATTTTCTTAAAATATCAGTAGAACTAGAATAACGTACAATTTAAAAAAAAGTGTGGGATATGTCACAAACTAAATTGGTTCACGACTAAACCCGTAATTTTCTCTCGTATAAATTTAATGCGTAATCAAATATACAAGAGAATATTACTGGTATAGGGCGAACTTAAGAATACTTTGAGTAAATACATTGTAAAACGCACGGGGTATTAATAAAATTTGCAGCAATGTTCAAAAAATTAGTGCAGTATAATTCAATTTAAACTAATGGCGTGAGGTGTTTTATTTCAATGCAGGTAACAAAACAAGAAACAATACGTCACATTTTAAATCTTTATGCAATCTCCCAACAATGACAGATAAAGATCGGTAATTTAAGACCTCTTCGCAGTTCTTCCGATATTGCCATACGATACCCAACCATAACACTACACCCAACCATAACACTACACCCAACCATAACACACTAGCCATAACACTACATCACTTTACGCATCCACTCGTTAGAACTTCACATAATACTTTCAGTCTGTAGACATTTTGGTTCTTAACCATATTGTGGCTGAATAAAATTATTCTCTGTCTACTCTCTACATGTGACAATGTGACTTAGGTTTCCCTGCACGAAGAGTCTGAACGGAATTCTCAGGTCATGAAATAACTTCCAAAACTTCTAACTATTTAAACTAAAGTAGGTACTTCAAATATACACATAATGTGTACTTCTTGATGTAATTTTTAAAATGATATTTAAAATGATTTTAAATTATATTTAAGAGAGCTGCACTCTATATTACTAACATTTTTCATGTTTTCTTTATCATTCAAATTATTATTATTATTAATATGAAAAAACAATGACAAAAAGTATATAAAATTATGCTAACGTGCGGTTTACATAGCCACAAAAGTAAATGTAATGCTTTATTAGTTCATACTCTAATAAAAAGCAGAAAGAAATGAGACCTATCAGCAGTAATTGTGTCACAGCAATTATCGTGTTCGAATGGCAGTTGAATTAATGGAACAGATTAAATTTAATGCTTACAAAATTCAACCAGGCCTCCATCTTCGAGATAATGATCTTTGGAACGAGAAACGATAATCTTTTGTTTGAGGATTTGTTCTCTGGAAGCGCGTCAATTGATCCAAATTATATTTTAAATTGAATTGAGTCCAATGGAAATTTATAATTGTAGTTTATACAGAAGATAATTTTTACCGAAATATACCTTTATTGAAAGTTTAATGGAAATTGAAATTCTTTCAAGAAATTGTCTCAGCGACTCGATTAATAAAATATTGATTATTTTAATGGTAGTTTTATTTTATTAGAAACTTATTCTCTGTAAGTCGTTTCATTCTTGAATTTCGCTTTATAGGTTTGGCGTTGTTAAAATCAATAGAGCTGTGGAAATAGTAACTTTTATTTCGTCTTTCTCCATCTAACTACGAGACAGTTAAACAGAAATATTTGTGTCATTAAAATAGTTACTTTTAAAATTTTTATTTGATAAACATATTTTTGATGCGAATTATTTCAATATCATATTCCCGTCACGATAGGACAAACAGCGATAACTGAAGTATGTTCAACGTTGCTGGTTTTAGTTGCGTTGCTAGTTTTCTCCGGAAACTTATATCCGCAAGTTCTTGTATACAATTTACATTTGTTCGTGAGTACGTTCTTGTCTAATACGATATTTTATTCCTAAAAGCGCGTTTCCCCTTTTTTCTTTAATATAACATTATTATATGCTTTAACATTATTATATTTTATATGCTTTAATTAACATTATTATAATTTATATGCTTTAATTTAAACTTATTATATGCTTTAATATAACATAACATACTCTAACATAACATAATTATTTGAAGATTTATAGTAATAAAACACTGTATTGTTTTTTTGGAATTTATTAAACAAAAATAAACAGCTTAGTTTTGGCAATGGATCATCATGGCCATATTCAGAACTAGTGAATTTACTTACATAAATACTAAATGTATTATACTGTTGGTAATACATTTAATTTTGGAATATAGATTTCCATATAAATATAATATATATACAATGCACGCTGTAACCCTTACACCTTATATGAAAAAGTAAAAAAACAGTAACTAACAGTCACGAAAGAATCAAAAATAAAATAATATTTTTAACATACAAAATAACAAACTGTTTTTCAAGAACCTTCGTAACCATGCGTTCTTTCAAAAATGTTTAGAAAATTATACGAAATTATCATCAATCTCAACAGTTTATATTAAATTAATTAAAAATAAAATATTAACTGGTAATGATATTCATTTTAAAGTATCGAAACGAATTTATTTTTGGTTCTTTTCAAGTTTTGATTGCTTTTCTCGACGACCCTGTCAGACCTGCGAGTATCACAAATACCTCTGTTTTGAAGTATACTGTTAGAAACAGGCTGCACAATTTTTAAATAATAATTTTTAATTAATAGGTTTGTATAATTGAATCAATTATTCCCAGATTATTAATTATATCAATAATTCCGTGTGGAAAATAAATTTCTAGGATATAAATTTTAAAATTTCTTATAAATTAACCTTAGCAAAGAGTTAATTAGAAAAAGGTTCGAAATACAAATCTTGTGAAATAATTTATTAATATTGGCAAAATTAATAATTAATCTTGTAAAAGTAATGGTGGTAAGGGACTGAGAGACCTGAGAAGCCTGAGATGCTTCTCTGTATAAATTTCCTAGAGCGCAAAGAGGACGTTATAATATAGAGGAATAACGCGCGTACTAATTAAGACGGTTTGCTGAAAATATAATGTACCTGAGAAGAAACTGTCTCATATTATAATAATTTTTACGATATAACGAACTCCTTGTTTCAGCTATTAATTTTAGCTTATATCTAATTCATAATTATTATCTTATTCAATAAATGTCTAAAGCTGACAATAACGTAGAAATAAACAAACTTTCCCTAGAATTTGTACTAGTCTGATTGTACTATTTTAGTTATGGCTGCCTTCTCATTTCATTTTCTTAAGTTAAAAAAAATTTAATCCTACTTGCTGAGAAATCATGTCCATTTGCAAAAATTTCGAAAATGTATATCATTAGTGTACAACGGAAAAACGTTTTTACAAGAGGAAGTATTTTTCATAATAATGTGATTTTCACTGATACCATGTCATTATTTCCTTAGTTTGATGCTATTTTTATACCTAATATTAATCAATCAATTTGTATTATTCCTTTTTACTTCAATGGTCTCGTTTCAATATGATACAAAATTGGTTAGAATTCTAATATAGGAATTTAAGTAATACAAAAAAATTCCTTTACCATTGCACAGAACAGGTTTTGAAGACATTTGTCCAATCTAGTTCTAAGATCCCTAAAGTTGTAATGTAACTAAGGGTAGCATAAATCGACCCTTTAGTAACATCGTGGCTTAATGATGGACTCGGGATGTGTCGATAGGAACTTTTCACTGATGAGGAGTAAACCTATCAAGTAGGGACTTTTTTCAATTATGTTTACATAACTGATATTATGTTTACATAATGAGATACTTTATTACACTAATTACAAGAAAGTAATAACAAATTTTTCCATAAGTGGCCAAGGTTTATTTTTGCTTCCTCTATCTAGTTACGAGGAAGATAAACTGAAGTATTTTTGTCAATAAAATAATAATATTTTCAAATAGTATTTTGATAAACACGTTATCAAAACTAATGATTTCAATATAATATTCTGGTAACAATAGGGTAAATTTCGATAATTGAAAAATGTTAATTTCAATCTTGACAGTTCTTGCTTTCATACAAAAATTATAATTATAACATTCTATCGCACAATTTGTTTTCTTCTTAATTGCAATTAAAATGAGATATTTTATTCCATCTAGAAAAAAATCATCGCTTTTACTTCTTTTTCTAACATAAAGATTGTCGTATTTATTTTATTTTTTGTAATTATTGAAGACTTTGTTAATTTTTCGGATATTCTATTTAAAAACAGCGTTTTTGTGGTGGTATTAAGCAGGCGGCTCTTGGTAGCTCACATTAAATTTCGTCAATAACTCAAAATACTAGATTAAAAGGACTAAAATTTTATTTTTGTATCAAAAATAATTGCAGCAGGAAAATGGTTTAATTTTTTTGTAACGTAATATTGTATAACCAATTTATTTATATCAAAATGATGTTATCAACGTTATAGTCTATTCAATATATATTTAATTTTGGCGTATTACATATAAATTCTTTTCAACAAAAAAATTAAGCGGACTTCAAATAAACACTGAATAACGATCGTTCCGAAAGTTAAATAATGACAAATACATGAATACTTAGTCGAAACTTTTGTAGCGTAATATTATGTCCAAACACAAGTAGATTTGAATAATACTACTACTTTTATAAGTGCCAAGTCGACGCCTCTCTCCGTCCCTTTATCTCGTGAACACATACATATAAGCGCCACGTTCGTTTTGGCACCAACTCCAAAAAAGCCGGAAGGTGGCGACAGCACCTCTTTGACATTGAGGAGTCCTTTCGCCACCTTCTCACTACATCATCAAATCTAGGCCACCATTTTTATCCAAGATTCATCAAGGCATATTAAACAAGCCCAAATATTAAATATACTTTTCACCATTGTGGGGTTTTGTCATTAATTTCTAGCTGCATCTTTACGCCCTAGCTGCCATCTGCGACTAAATTACTTCTAAAAATGGGACAAACAACTATCTGATTAAACTGCAAAGCAGATGTTAACGGATTTCAGTAGGGTTCTGCTATGAGGGTAATAAAAATCAGTATAAACAGATGAGATGCAGTAATAAAGCGAATTCGTCCAGAATGATTATAAGAGGTAGAGGTTCGCAAATCAAAGGACCAATGAATAATATTCTGTGGTGAGGTTTGTGTTTCATTCCAATTTTCTATCCTAAATATAAATCTCCGATTTCGATCAAATTATTGTAGATAATTTTTCAAAGTATTTAATATTATGCCATTTTGTGGAGTAACGTATATAACAAAAAGTTCACCTCATCACATATCTCATAGTACTCAATGAGAAAAGGGTAAAAGGTATCATGGAGGAATATCCATGAAAAATGGATATTAAAACCAAAATTATTACATTACTAGAATGTTTGGAATTGTACAAAGCTTTAATTTTAATTAAAGTTTTACTTTTAATATAGCATTATGTAAAGCCATCATGCAAAAATATCGGGATTAATGGCCTTGTACCGTCATCGTTTAGCAGTTCCTTACGTGTTTGAATGGGAATCTTTTCCATTTTTGGCGTCGGTTTAAAAACCTTGCATACTGTATAGGCTATGCTATAACAACGGATCAATCTATAAATTTATGCTCTCAACTGTAATACAGTACCTTGCCATTATCCACCTCCACTTCTTACTTCCGTCATAGATATTCTTGACGTTATCTTAACCAGTTCACACTCTATTGTACAGTGAATTTACAACTAATTGATCCTAAACTTTAGGATCTATTATGAAATCATATCTTTATCACATATAAAATGATTTACTAAGAAGTAGAAAAATAAGACTGAATGAAAAGCGTAAGCAAAAGCGTAGCAAAATTTGAGTACGACGGAAAACGTAAAACAAGTTATCTCAAATTGCAGCGACCATGGTCGTAAGAATTAACTGCCCTCGAAACATGTAGGTACTAACCACCTAGTTATAAGTAGTCGAAGGTCTATACTAATGGTTGAAAAAAAATAAGGCCTAGACTGTACAAGTTCAACAAGAAATATTATGTTATGTCCCTTTCTGTGACCGTCCTGATAATTTTTGTTAGGCAATTGATTCTATGTTATTTATATGAAGAAGATAAACCGAACCGAAGATAAGCGGTTGCGCATGTATGAAGAAATAGATTATCCAACGTACCCCTTATTTACGTGCAGATGGGTAAAAACTGTATAGTTAGTAGAGAGCAAAATATTATATGAAAAGTATGGTGATATTTTTCGCATAAATTTGACGAATCGCATAATTTTTTTGGTTTTTACCGCAGTTTTAATACATGTTTAATGTTATGTAAATAAGATAAAGTGCAATTACATAGGTTATTTTCAATTAAATGAAACTAGATAATGTAGTATTATTGCTACTTTCTTTAAGTTCTTTACCACGACCCAGGTTTCGTTGTATTACAACATTTTCAGGTGGGCTATTAGCAAAGATTTGTTACTAATAGTCCACCTGAAGATGTTGTAACACAACGAAACCTAGGTCGTGGTAAAGAACTTAAAGAAAGTAGAAATAATACTACATTACCTAGTTTTATTTAATTGTGAATAATGAATTTCTACAAAATGAACGCCAAATATATTCAATATAGGTTACTTCATTAATAATTTGAAGCTATTTATCAACAAGAATTCACAAGAAATATAGTTAGTGATATAATGAGTGGGTGTGTATTTAATTATTTTATTCATGTCATAATATAAGAAATGGTGCCCAAATTTTCTCCAGACAGTTTCGACTCAGATTTGAACAAAATTTTATTTCTGGTATATTCAATTTATAATTATACATTTGTAATCAAATATATATTCACGTCAATTTGAAAATAAAAAAAAATTATATTTTATTTCAAATTTACTAAAATTTTGAAAAATATCTAGGAGGAATTATTGAATACATCAGTAGCTTAAAATGTACGATTGGAAAATTTTTAATAACACACGTACGTATAAAGGAAGTAAGTGATTTTTTTTAAATCAAATATAATATGCCATGTACTTACATGAACTTGAAAAGCTCGCGATTTCAGCGATAAAAGACAAAAAAATCTTCACAGAGTTGTGATAGGCAAAACTATGACTGCAAAAAGAAAGTTCAGAATTTAGATATAATAATATATTTTCTGAATTCAGTTATTCTAAAACAGAATGTTACAATGTTTTGAACGGTAATTCCATTTGGAAAAATATGTTTTAGTAGCCGACTATTTTTTTTTACTTAGATGCCTTTATTTTGTCTTTATTTAGATGCCTATACTTTTTTAAAAAGAATTCCTACAAGACAAAATATTCTATATTAATATAAAATGTTGGTTTTGATTGCTTTATTCACGAGAATAAAACAATTTTATCGGTTCATTGTATTTCTTATTTCGAAATTATTAATAATAATTATGAAGTAAGAAATGCAATGAACCGATAAAATTGTATTATAAATTATCATTTTAAATATATTTTACTTACTCTGTCATAAGTTATAACTATATGAACTTTCCAATGTATTTAATATTAGATAATAAATAATATAATTAAATAGGTGGTACATATATACTACCGTGAATATGTCAAAATTTATGATAACTAACTACGTCGTTATACCTTTTTTATGAAATTTTTCGAAATTCTAAAAACTGTTTTTTTTCATAATCTAAGATTCAGTAGTTAAGGTTAAAATTTTGCGAAAAAAATAATTTTGAGTTCCTTATAGCAACTTCCTGCCTTTATACAGAAGTTCGGAAAAATTCATTTTTGAATTTGCTCCTCAAATTGCCATATAAACAATTTTTAGTGGCTGAGTTATAATTTTACTATGTTCAATTTAAAAAGTCTACGTCAAACGATTTATAAGAAATAAATATATTTTTCATACCCGTTTATGAACAATATACAGATAAAGACGTAAGTAAACTTGAAGGTTTCTGTTACACTAAAAGGTTTTTAAATAACTAAAAAATCAAGAAAAAACAAAAAATACCAAGAATTTTACAAATTATTATCGTGACGAAAATAACTTATAAATGTTTTTCATTTAAAATAACGCAATGAAAGTTAAATTTTTGAGTACTTTATTAACTTTAGGGAAAGCTACACCAACATGTGTTACTTTTAGCTGCATTAAAAGGTTTTTCACATTTATTTGAGTTGCATATTAATGTTTATCCATTTCTTTTTTTCTTATTTACACTTATGACCTTGTACATGTATTTTATTCATGAATAAATAATAAAACAATAAGCTACATTGGCATTCAGAATTGCCAGGGAATACTTACCTAATTAATTGGTTGGCTTAGAATTAAATGCTAAAAAGTCAGATATGACATTTCTATTAATAAAGCACTCACTACATGAAGTCCCTTTATTAGAACTTTACTTACTCGACGCACACTCGAAATGAACGTTTAGTGTAAGTACCGAGGATTTCCTAGACAAAAAGCGCCTGTTTCTCTAAAGTAAATCCAACGAACAAAAAGTTAAATTAAACTGAGTAAAACGTGTATACTAAATATAACAAAATGTTATAATACGTGAATACCTTTTTGTAAAATTTGACTATCTAAACTGTTTCGAAAAGGAATATTCCTATTATCATATAATTATTTATGATCGAGGTTGGTATGAAAATCACTACTCACTTAAGATTTATTCCGAGAAGATAAAAAGAAAGTGTGGAAATTGAAGAGAAATTTGTTGAATATTATAAGAGTAGTCTCTTAAAAATATACCTGCATATCTACATAATGGGTAAGATTTCTGAAGGATCTTGTCGAATTAACGTAATTTTGAGAATTTTGATTAATGTATATTGATTATGGTAGCAGATATTATAAATAGAAAATGAATCCAAGGATCTTCTGGAAGGATCTTCCAGAAGATGCCAGAAAACTTTCAGCAAGTATAAAGGTGGTTCGTCTGTCGTTATATTTATTCAACGTACTCGTTTAACTAAAACGAACATCGATTGTTGATCTTAAGGACTTTATATGCAAGATTCACTGTTTACCTAAAGTAACATTAAATGAAATAATTACAAATTAAACTGAATGCAACAAATATATAAAAGATGAGAACAAAGAAGAGAAAGGCACGTAGCGTATTCACAAGCTATTTGAATAACCAGACTATTTGGAAAACATAATATTATTATTTGAATCTTTTACAAAATTTAAAAATTAATGAAATTCTTTCAGTTCTCAAACCAGCCTGACAAAAACTTACTAAACGCTTAATTCTATTGTTACGTATATATTTTTACTTAAAATTGACCGTAATAAATCAGGGTTCTTAATAATTTATAAAACTCTGAAAGTAATCCATCACTAGCAACAAAGAAATTAATTAATCTTTTGAAAGTTCTAATGAATGAAAAAAAAACAGTTAGAAATAGAAGTTTCAGGTATTTTGCTATCTAAGTTAAGTCGTTTCTCAAAAATAATGCTGAAGTATTCTTCGTCCTAAATTCGACCCTTTGTAAATATTTCTTTAGTGGGATCCTGCTCTTTGTAAAATGTTTTTTTTTGCCCAACAAAACTTTTGCACGTAATGCTGCTTCAGTTGAACAAGGTCTTTTGTTTTATTACTTTTCTCGAATGATTTCGATGTATTCTTGAATGTGACAAATATTTGTTCGAAGAAAATTTCAGTTTAAATAGCTCTAAAACAAATATAATATAAATTAAAACTGTAAGATTTCTAAATTTGATTTTTACTGAAAGTACAAAAAATCTCCCTCAGATTTTTACAAGCAACTGCATTTTTTAACAGAAACGTGATTTTAATTGTTGTGAATTATCCTAATTTTTATTTAATTATTTATGTTTCTTATATTTACATTTATCAAAGTAAAAATGTAGAAACGCAATAAATGGAATTATGATTTTGCAAAAACATAACAACAAGATAATGCTCGTTAATGAATTAAAAAAATCCCTGTATACTAATTATTGTGATATTTCATTTCAACACACCTTATTTATATTTTTGCATATGATAGCTTTTCATTAAAAATTCAGTAAGTTTAAAAGTAAATATAAAGATATGTTAAAAACAAACTATACATGAGTGTGTCAAGCCTCAGGATTTCATATTACTTCAGGCGGCATTTTATTTTTCAAACGTTCTGAATTCTGTACAAATTTACTTTAACTTTTAAACATTTTGAAATTCTATACTAATCTGTTCTAACCTTTAATTAATCGACTTGCCAGACAATCTCAAGTTGTCGGTTGTGCTAGGCAAGGATCGATCAAAACCTGCGGTCGATTATCTAGCTGCTGGTGTGACCAAGTAACTGCCATTACTGATCTTCCTGTAGCAACTATTCCAAAAGAAGCTGAAAGCTAAAAAAAAGTACATTTGTATTATTACTCGTAATTAAGAGAAAGCGTTTGTTCTTCAAATGAATTCAGTGTATTTTATTTACATAAAGATAAACGCAATTATCTTGAAACACAAAACTTTCCAGTACGCTACTCAATCCAAATCGACATACAGTTAGATGTATTAAAATTACCGAATTAATTATTAAATCTTTTACATTTACCGATTAGTTGATTAACCATTTTGATGTTGAAATAGTATCCGTCCTCGCCGTGCCAAAAAATCAATGGATATTATAGCGTATCGAAAGTCCTATGCGTTTCTGACACCTGTTTCAATTCATTGCTCCGATAATGAAGTAAGATATCTCTGTACTACAAATGTTCTCTAACACTAACAATTGCCACTTCGTCTATTGTTTGTGAATTAAACCTTCTTGTGTGCTCACCCGCAGGCATTTTGTCAACCCTAATGATGATATTATGGCTGTCGGATGACATCCGATCCAAAGCAATTTTGAACAATTTTACATACAAACGACGTCATTTGAAAACTACTGTTGTATTTTTGGATGTTGACAAGGAAGTGTGTAAAATCACTTCCTATTTCGAAAACTAAAGCTAGTAATGGCTCTGCTGACGGGACCAGTTTGTTTCACTTTTCCACCCGCACAACACAATCCAGGAGATTCACCGCTGAATTTCAACGGTCAAACTATTGACATTTCTCCAAGCGTTACTAATCTATCCGTACTGTAATCGATTTCCGGATTGTAATGGAATCCTGCTCGTTCCAGGCTCACAGGAGCACCACGTCGGCGCAATCGCTCATCTTCATTTTGTAGCACTCGCTGACGTTGTGTTTGATGTGCACAAACTCGTTACATTTTGAATCTATTCGTTTATCGTCCCTTTTCAGTCGCTCTCGAATATAATTCGAACGTACCAATAGGAATATTTTTATTTTCGTCACTCCCTGGTCATCAGTGCGGTTTGCACGTGAAGTATCTTGCCACGGATTTGATTGACTTCAACGACCTATGTCAGCTCGTCCTCTCCTCGGCATAATAGAATTAATACCTTAACAGTATGGTTGATCAAAATGAACGTTCGCAAAATATAATTAAATTCGCATTAACCAAATCTGTTCTCAAAATCCACTTTTTTACAAAAAAACAATTTTAAATCTGCAAACAATTAATTAATGATAATTTAACACAAATAAAAAAGTAGATCGCACAATTTCGATTTTTTACATTTTTCGGATGTTCCTTTGGATTTTTCCAAATTTTCTTTTTCCTTAAATCAAAAAATATTCAAATCGGTCAAGCCATTTTTGAGGTTTTGAGAGACCAACGCACGGCATTTAATTTTTATGCATATATAGATTTACAAATTTAATTAAAATTTGGTACAGTATACAAATATTTCTCAGCTGGTAGGCTTAAACCGATCATAAATTTTTCAAGAGCATAGAGATTCATATTTGTGGGTAAGCTTGTTTTATCACTATACAAAATCGCAAATTTCAAAGATAAATTATTTCAGAGACCGACCGGCAGAGATTGGATGTGACAGACAAACGGGTTATTGACCTTAGAAGAGTTCCGTTTTTATCTTTTGATTAATTCATACTTGAAATTAAAGTAACTCTTTATTCTGACATAAATGTAACAATATTACACTTTTTTTTAAATAATATGTTACCTAGTTTTAATGCACTGGAGTAACAATTAACATGTTAATACTTAACTAAGCTTACAGTGAACAGAACTTTACATAAATAAAAAGTTTACGATCGTCTCTTTATTTTTGTCCCTATACAATTATTAATGTCGCTTCCGGTTTTCTCACAAACAGTCTGGAATTTCTACGGATACCTGCTATGTATTTTTTGAATAGCTATAAAGTGAAACATTTAGCGGGGTAAAGATTTAGCTCACTCTAGTTATATTAGTTCTCTTTCCAAAAAATTTGGTGCCAAGTATTTTGACTTTTTGGTATCCTCGCCTAATTTTTTTAAATTTTAGCTTTGTTATTATAAGATGGAATAAAGGAATACACGAGACGAGGTATATTTTTTTTATTGTCTGACCGGGACAGAAAGTATGTCCCGGTCAAACCACTTGTACCGTTTGTCGTTAATAATAATAATATATATATATATATATATATATACATATATATATATATATATATATACATATATATATATATATATAAATATATATATATATATATATATATATATATCCACAGTAATTGATTCCAGGCAAAAAAAAAATTATTCGTTTAAAACCGCGTACTCCAAGGCTACTTGACATGCACTGATTATTCGTTTCGTTATCCAGTTAAGCTCCCCTCACCACTCCCCTCCTCCGCGTTGTAAAGAAGATAAGACAATTTTGGCACTTTTACATATCATTTGCAAAAGTCGTGTTGTCGCTTATAGTTTTGAATTGACGTGAAGTATTCGTATTAAACATGATGACATTTTCGTGTGAAGATTTTATATTACTATTTGTTCCCTTGTCCCTGTTACGATAAGCCTCAAGTTCCTCTACGCATTTAGCCGTTATCATATGCGCGCAAACACCGTGAAGAATCGTTGCGTATCACACAATTAGCTGCCTTCTGTCTCTATTTATTTGCGATCGATACCGCTTGACATCGTTTATCAGCAACCATGCACCAACTTACGCTTCGCAGAAAAATATTTATCATTAAGCAGGTACTGTTAGATAAATGGAGTGTAGCAATTACTGTGAAGGTTGTTATTATATATAAATGTCTAGCTTCCATGATGCCCTGTAGTTATTCTCTTTTTGTCCTATTTTAAAGACTTCCTATTTTTCTATAGACATTCAAAGATGACTAAAAGAACTAAAATAATGTTTAACTAAAACAGTATTTATAAAAATTCCATAATATTAAAGCATTGAAGCTAAAATAAGATAATGAGAAGTAATATTAAAAGAAAATAACAAAATAACAAAATATCTTCAAGGATAAACCTGAGTTCTTTAAGCTTATTCATTGTAAATCTATATTAATAGAAATAATTAATAAAACGGTAACATCAAAGGAAAGTGTATCGAAATATTTACCCTATTATTATATTTAAAAAAAAGCCGGCGTTATAAAGGTTCTTATTTCATTCAAACTTGGAAACATTTTTTGTATTGCTAATTGTTTCATTTGGAATGAAGTAGATCAATTTTATCTCCAGCTCTTACTTAGTTATAATAATAACTGATTAAGCACTAGACCAGTGAAGTCTTAAGTCTCAACGTTCCAAAAGTTTTCTTAATAAAATAATTAGTTTGTTAGGATAAATAGATGTATTATTATAAAAAAAATTGAAACTTTATTCTTTTTGCGGTATAAAACATTAAACTGAATACGTTCGAAGTTAATATATTAAACTTTTATATACATAAAGAAATTATTATTATATTAAAAATAGTTTTGTTCCGGTTTACAAAATTTATAACCAAGCGTTTATGACAGTCTTCATATATGACTCGCCTGCTCTACATATTTTTTTTTCACTAAAGAGATTCTTAAAAAACTTGATTTGGAAAAAACACTGTTAAATTTATTGTCACAAAGACTCACGCGATCCTTAAGGACCTCAAATAGTGTCTTTAGTCACTGTGGCTAAGTTGAGACAATATCAATTGTTGAGGCATTTAGAGATTCTGAAAAGGGCATTCTTGATAAAATGGTAGTTCCATAGGATTTTAGAATGTCTCCACTTTTGTATTGAAAAGTTCCCGTAGGGGCTCTGAGATGACCCGAGTAGTAGCTTGAAATAGTGTATAAAAACATCAGCACAATATTTAACCTAAAAATTACTACAATAAAAGTGTACAGTTTTTAATTTATTATTTTACACTATTTTTACTATTTGGAATCAGTATAATAGGAAATAAAAGAAGGCATTCCAAACAACGTAATTACGAAATATACTCCAATATGAGGGTTGCACTAGGAGGGTTCTATATACATTCGGGGGTATTTCAACACTTAAAGATATACATAAAGTATTATTTTTAAACTATATTAATATTGGTTTGCACCAGATTCCCGACATATTTTTAACAGACGTAAAAATATTATGAATAACTCAGAAATTTTGAAGATTAGAAACGTCACCATAGTTTTCTAATTTATTTTTTTCGTGGTTTTAACCAAGGCATCTCCGGAGAAATATTTTTTGGGATATTTTTAACATTTGTAAAACTATCTTAATAAAACAAAATTTTTCAGATTTTTTTAAAATCCCTACTGTTTGCTCTCTCAATATATATCCCGTACGATTGTTGAAACAAAAGGAATCTAGTATATACTTAATTTCCTCCCTGAAGAATATCCATAGAAATATTTTCTGTATTTATCATTAAGAAGTATTCGAATTAGTAAGCATTATTTATAGGTCAATATTTGTACATGTATAGGTCAATATTTGTACATGTATACATTTTAGAATTGTATACGAATTTTCTGCTTGGTTGACTTGAAAGTTTCAGCATGCAACAGTTTCTAAGAACAGTGGCTGTGATAAAGGGTTGGGCAGATACACACGTGAGAGATCTTATAAGTTTTCCTGAAAATTAAAATATTCATGATATTTTTACGACCGTTAAGAACATATCCTTCCGAGATTCGAACCTTAAAGACGCTCAGATAGAAAAAGCTCAAATATTTTTTGATATTAGGTTAACAAGAAAACATGATCAAAAAATTATTAACATTACTCTTTTTTTACAAATAACGTAGACTAACATGATTATTCAATTACTCACTAAGTCGTAAATTATTGCGTTTATTGCGTTAAGATAAAAATAGTCTTGGAATAAAAGGCTGGTAATGTCTATCTCAAAACCATTACACATCACACCGAATACACTGGTAGGAAAACATGAGTCATTTTGTCCGCAGTCGACCGACATCGATGTATTGTTACCTACGTTGGCAACAACCCGCATGTCAATGACCGAATGGTCTGGTATCTTACGCAATATCCGAGGTATTAAATAAAACATGTGTCAACCTTACTAAAATAATGCATTTGTGTGTGTATATATATATATATATATATATATATATATATATATATATATATATATATATATATATATATATTTATATACATATATACTTAAAGGGAATGTAAACAGAATATTCCCCTGATTTTATGGAAAAAAGAATAGAATTAAAAATAATGGTTTGATGAATTTTTAATAAACTTTCCTTTCTTTCTTTTTTTAAAATATTTCCTTTCTTCTTCTTCTTTTCCTTTAAACGAGTAAATAATCTCATTATATATTCCTACTTGGTATAAATCAGTCAAGCACCAACTTCTAAATATTTCATGTATAAAATAAGATAACCAGCAACGAATCCGTGAGTTAAAAATTAAATTTTTTGAAATAATTTTCTATTCTATCGAACAGTACAATGATGCTATTTATTCTAACGATGTCAACAATTTTCAATACATGCTGAAATTTTTTTGGTTATCCTTAATGCAAGACCTCTTGAAATTTGTATAATTGATCATGTATTATCCTAATAATTTTGAAAATAAAATAAAACCATTTATTTGAGATTTTATCAATATCCAAAATTTTTAAAAATTGTCATATTTGTAGTGATATTTGGCTATCCTTAATTTCGACTCTCGAACTGAATATAAAAAAATATTTATTTTTTGTCCCATTTAGGTGTAATACGTGCACGACGTTTTGATTCACATGGAACGATGCGTTACCGGCGATTTCGAATTTATTAGGTTTCAACCTGCAAAGTCCCTAAGTTTCAATTTGTTTCAAGGACTTTCGTAACTTGACTCGCGAGTGTTTTCTTCATATCCGAAATAATTTTTATGCTATAAAAGTACACTTACGATTTTTACAGTGTTTGAAAAGGTTCTTACGATTTTTAAATACTTATGTCGATGCGTAATGAGCCTACTTGTTCTATATCGGGAATATGAAGAGAACTTGACGATCGGCAGCAAGAAACAATAAGGAACGTCATTTAATTTACATTATTTATCAAGAACGAAATTGAAGTATAATAGAAAGGATTCATCCAATTCAGATATATATATGTGTAAATGTTTCTGAAGAGATCAACAATATTTGGACCAAACCTTTCATTCCAGACGTAACTAATGAACGAGTTATTCAATTATTAAAATCATATTTCGAAAAGAACCTCAATTTGAAAAGATACGTTAAAAGTGAACGAAATGATAATTTTGAAAATAAACTGAAGTATTTTTTAAAGTCATCTGCGAAAGGTTTGGACGTTGCTACTTGTAAAAAGGCAAAAAACCTACTTATCAGTACATAATTTGATTATAAAAACCATATTCGGGAGCTGGCATTGCGAAAAATAATAAAAGATAGAGAAGCTGAAAGTGGTACGAAACGGAGGATAAAACACCAAAAATTAACTTCTCTACTGGAGATTATAACGAAATTATTATGTGGCACGCGTGTTACGTTACATATTTCTAATGAGGCCTTAAAATTATAACAAAAGATAAGAACTTGGAAATTGTTGACTTTTTTGGTCACACACAATCTGTGGAAAGATATGTTAAACTAATAACAGAGGCCTTACAAGTTATAACTGACGACTTTTAGACATGGCCTTACTATAAATAGGTTTCAATGTGAAATGGCAAATTTTGAACACAAAAATATTCTCATACATGGACGGGACAACCTAATATCACAATCCGAATTAAACAGGAACATTTGTCACACAATATTTATTAGAATAGAACTGACGAGTAGATGTATGTACCGCAATTACATACATCTACTCGTCAGTTCTATTCCAATAAATATTGTGTGACAAATGTTCCTGTTTCATATGTTCACATGACTGGTAATTTTACTTTTACTCTTTATACCATTGAATATTTGACAATCCTAGTAACAACAAATGTAAGTTTACACAAATATTCCACCTGTGAAATATTTAAACCTAATAGATTTGATAAACCATGGGATATTTAAATCCGTCAAAAACGTTTATAAATTTCCTATTTAATGAGGTTTTATTTTTTATTGTTAACTTTCAGTGATTGTATATCTTCTTGTTGATATTCAATGTTATTTTGTACATATTTTACAAGTGAAAAACTTGCTGGGTCTAAGAAGATAACCGCGCCTAAATGAGGGATTGTTTTTGAAGAATTAATTTCATACTTCAACAACTAGTATAGAAACACATATAGGTGTAGTGAAAGTTGTCCTAGTATTATTTCTATATTTGTGGAAGCCAGTCGTCACGAATTATGTAAGGGCAATAAACCAATGGTTTTTTGGCAGTATATATGCTATTTATAAAAGGTATTCAAAAAATTACAGAGCCATAGGTGCCCTACTTCTCATACTACTAACTTGTGTTCATTAAATGTAACTTGTGTTCAGCAAATGCAATGAGAACAAAATTTATTTATGTTCAGTACAATACACGTGTTGATATTTTTACGAAAATTTTGTGACACATTTGTCACACAATTTCGATTCTTTTTATTTTTTTACCAAACTCGTCAAATACCTTATTTTCAGTTACATGAAATCGTATTTAATAACAAATTTGAAAGTTATTAAAAATTAGTAAAATTGAATGCGATATCAGAATAAATCAACATCTATTTTGATTTTCTCCACGTCATAAAAAGTATAGATTTGGATGAAGTGGCATCGATCATATTATATAGTGTTCTGAGTGCATATATTGTAAGAAGGATAATTAATAAATAAATTCATCCGGTTTTTTTGGTGTCGATTTCCAAAGATAAGAATACATTTTCATTTAATGAGTGATGATAGTACATAAATACGCTATATATAAACGGATAAAATTTTTTGCAGTTATAATTGCAACACCACACTTCACTAAATTATAATATTAATTTCCTTTTTCATCTTTTTCTTTTAAATTGTTTTTAAAAATCATTCATTCAAACTTTGACTGGCTTTTGCCACACAATTCAGGAATTTTCTTGTGAAATACAGGCATTTTTTCCGAACTTGTAATTTCAACCATTTTGCAGCTGTTTCGTTTTCAAAACGAAGCAAAATTTAGACCATCTTAGAAAGAAAGTTATCGCCTAGGCGTTAGTGAACATTTTTTAAAAATTATTGGGTAACTTCTTAGATTATTCCAACCAAACAAACAACCTCTTGAAATGTACTTTTTTATTATATTAGTATATATTAATAATTTTTGGTCATGGCTTTCCTCATGGGGATTTTCTATTAAAGAGTCGAAAATTAAATGCATGTTTTCTTCTCTCCGATTTACGCCAGTGAGAATTTTAACAAACACGTTCTGTCACCTATTCCCATGTTATTATATCAAATTTGTATAACTGAAGAACATTACCGAGTTTTATTATAACGTATGTTGGAAACAAATTGCTTATATATTAAATAAAATTATGAACAATGTTTATAGAAAATTCCATGAAAATATTCACCGCGATTTACGAGTGATTGAGTAACAAATATTCGAGCGCTCTCATATCAATATTTTTCCCGAGGGAATCTGCGAATAATATCATACGTTACGCTTCAATATACGAATTATATGTGTGTCAAGTTTAGTGGTGATACGAACATAAACGCTTGTATATTTTTAATATTAACTAGGATTTTTAATATAAATGTTTAATATGAAACCAATTTTGACATGCGGTTCTCCCTCGCAAAAAATAAAATAAATGATGGAAAAATTTTAAAAAAATTAGTGATGAAGCCAACAGAAAAACCCTAACGAAGCAGGTATTTGAAATATTAAGATAATGAATGTTATATTTGTTTAAGTCAACATATGAAAGTGCTTGTTTGAAGGGAGTATTTTAAAAATATATCAAAAATTAGCGTTTTCAATCTTTAATTCATTACGTAATTTCCTTACGTTTTTTTTATTATTCAGTTTACTCCTAACATCAGGATATGTATAATTACAGAAATTTCAAAAGTTGTAGATTGCCGTATATATTATGAGAGTTCGGATTGTTTAAACTTGTCCATTATCAAGAAACTGATTTTATATAATTACACATATTTATTTGTGTGAGTACAATAATATAATTCCCATAATATGTTTTTCGGCATCGTGTTGGTCATTTCATTCGAAAAGCTTTTGCAAAAGTTCTCAGATTATGGACCTGTATTAATATTTGTGATGAATTTCCCCGACCGCGCACAAGCATAGACGCCATGAACTGCAAGACGATGGGGGCGGTCCTAGGGCAAGGAGTGGAAGTAATTATATTAGAAAAACCATAATTTAATTTAGTTAAAATCGAATTATCTTTAAAAACTACCCTTTTCTTTAGAAATATAAAACCAATAATATTTCGTTACCCCTTTAATATAATTAATTTATATCGAACGAGATTTTTCATCAAATTTTCACATTATTTATATCGAACAAGACTTTTCATAAATTTTTCACCATCAACTACTTTATGTTAGTATGTGTAAAGCAAATGAAATTAAAATTTAATATGTTTTTATTTTATCTGGTATTAATAATATAAATATCTCTATATTACGAGTAACTATATAAATGTTTTTATGTAAAAGCTTTTTTTTCCTTTCCTAACGTACATATTTTTTTAAGTATTGCTTTTCATAATCAAAATACCAAAACTTCTCACAATTCAATAGGCTTTCGACGTAATTTTAAATTGGTAGCTAAAGATTAATTAGCAATAATTCCTTTAATTGCGAACTATACACACATGCAGGAAATATTTTCTGTATGATACTAAATATTAATTTAACGTCCGTAGAAACTTGTTGCAATGTGCGTATAAGTTTTTGAATAAATTCATATAGGTTACAATCGTGTTGGATAAGTTGAGTTATAATCTCAAATGAACTTATAAATGTTTGTCATCTTCTCACATTTTGTGTTACAAATTTTGATATATTTGTTGAATACGTGCTAACCTGTGTTCGTCTTTTATAAGTCATGTTTGTCTTTTAAGAATTCTTCATACCACAATTTGCAACAAAGAGGTAATTTAAGAATCGTGTTGTAATTCAACTCTTTATTAAAGAAGGAAAAACTTCCCATATCACCTTAAATAGATTGAGAAAACAGACTCTCCTTTATTAACGAATCTATTCCTGATGAAAGTTAACATGACTTTCATGATAGTTCATGGTAGTGACGTACATACTAATTTTTTTTTATTTCCTGGTAATTGAAACTATGGTAATAGAGGAAACTAAGTCTTACAAATCGCATAATTACTTAGTTAATCAAATTTCGAGAGTAAGCCACGTACGTTTTATTTAACTTACATGTTTTTTTTTAATTTTGAGGTAAATTTATTTCAACAACTATGAGCAAAATTGTTGTTATAATTTATCGAGGAAAATACTTAAAAAAAAAGATATTTTAAAAAGGATGATAAGAACAAGTACTTAAAAGCAGAAAATTAGGAAAGTATTTTTAATATAATTATTTTTAGTTTTATTCCGGAACATACTGATATTTTTATACAAAATAAAGCTCGAAAACTGTATATATTAAATAAAATAATAGTTGAAAACATTGTAAAAATGCTCATTAGTTTTTTGTAAATAACGCGCTTAAAATTTTACTTGAAAATATTAAAATAAAAACTTAACGAAAATCTCTAATAAGTAATTTTGCCGCTTTAATAGGTAGAGTTTTGTTATTTTGTCGCGTCACAAAAAGTGTGACGTATTCAGAAATTTATTGATTTTTTAAATATATCATCACTAGTTATATGTAATTGAATAACACAGAATTAATTTAATTTGAAATTTAGTCCGCAGGTTTTATTCCAATATGAACCACTAGTTATATATAATCGAATAGGACAACATTAATTTAATTGCAATATATTCCGAAGGTTTTATTCCAATATGAACCGATTGATTCATGTTATGATTATGAATTTAATTCAATTATATTCAAAAATGTCTTTACATAGTTATTAATTTTATTCAAACATGCGTTAAGTTCGACTTTTAATTATATAACTGCGTAAAAATGTTAAATGATGGGGCTTTCATAATTTTAATACGTTCGACTTATCTATGCTCATATGGATATTCGCATTTGATTCTGCGATGTTGAAACGAAGTGAGATGTAATATAGTTTATTCAGTAATACTACATAGTTTCAATTGAAAGAGATATGGTAATAGTTAAAATTAGTGAAGTTTATCCGAAACTTTAATAATCATAAGTTTTATTATTCCGAAGCATGTGAGCGATAAAATTAAGGTACACGTTACGTCATTGATAGAAATTTCTTAGCACTTAATTTTTATCATTGACTAAAATCACTGAGTTTCGCTCTGCAGTAATTATACTTTCTCTAGAATTAAAATGTAATAAAAGAAATTAAACCCGTCATACAAATTACTACACGATAATTCGCATAATATGTTCAATTACTTAAAAATCCATCTAGGTATATATGTTTTATTAAGCAAGAAATATCCAAAAATATTTTTTCCAATTTTAGTATTACATTTTAGACAAAGCTTTTACAAAACCAAAGGAGTCATTCCGCAGTACGGATAATATTTATGACAAAGATAGTGACTTGTTGTGTGATTGCGGAATCGTCATTAAACAAGCAAAATGAGAAACAAACCACCTTCGGTTTTGTAAAACTATTTTATAATTAATAATTACATTTTTAATTTATTAATATAAAAAATTGCAAATTTTTTTCAAAAAATTTTCATATATTTTTAATACCAACCTTTATATTTGTTCTAAAACAATGAACTATTTCGGTTAAGATTTATAAAATGAAAGTTAAACTTTCCTAATAATCTCGTCCTTTTTATGGTTTCATACCTTAAAGATCTGAAAAGAAACTTATTTTTGTAAACCTTGTTTGTTCATCTTTTGTCTTAAATTTCCAGTTTTTAAATTGAATAAATTATAAATTGAAATGTTACGAATTTCATGAAGCATCTCCGTCAACAGTATTTTTTATATAGACAGTTTAATAACTTCATGTATAAACTTCATGTAATGTAAAATAATACACTTTTTGATATGATTACATACTTTTTGAGAAATAAATGCCTTACTTGATTTTACCTAGACAGAAAATTATTTAAAATAAAACAACAAATACGGATCGCATTGACGCTTTATTTTATATAATTTTCTGTCTAGGTAAAGACAAGTAAGAACTCGTTTAGTCTCGTAAGAACTCGTCAAGTATTATATGTATATATGATTTTTATATTTAGAGATATTTATGTTTAGTTTTACTGATTATATCCATGTTTAATTGATGGTAAATTGATTTGCAAATATTTATAATATATGTAACAAATTTATGATGTTAATAACAGCCAATTCATGCACGCAATAGGGCATTTATTTAATAAATATTGTGTATATAACTAATATTAATTTTAATGAGTGATGATAAAATAAAGACAAAACAAGTGGACATATTTCTCTTCAATTATATTTAATAAACAGGTACTTAAATTATTTTATTACAGTCTGAAAGAAAACTATAAAAAGTTAAATTTATGAATTATTATTATCCACAGTTAAAAAATTTAATTTTAAGGAACTTAAATTTAAAAGAAATATTAGTTAATAACACGTAAGCACAATTAATTAAAATTACAACAAAACAATTAATAACTAACAATACGTATGAAGGCCCGACTAAATCCACTAATTTTAATTAATAATTACCCCCAGACTCAAATCAAATCTCTCTTCAAGCAAAGCGAATGAAAATTGAACTCACTCGATTAGTTTATATTTAACATTTTAATTTATCACGTGACGTGGCGACCGATCCTACATGACTAGTTGCTTCGTTTTTTGTGTCGAGTTAAAGTTATACGGCGCGGTTAGAACTTAAATCGAAGAATCTATTCACGACACAATTCTTAAAAGAATCTAATCGTAAGCACTCAATTCTGAAAAGTATTCGGAATCGCACATCAGTATGAATTAGTAAGAACGAACTATTTAAATAGGGAGTCGACGGTGCGCAAGCGCTGATTACTGATTGGCTATATCTTCTCGTTCGCCATTGGCTGGGTTGGTTGCGTCCTTATGGAGGCGCGGACAGTGTTTTTCGTTAAAAAGTATATTAATTTAATTTTCATATAATAAAATATAACTATAATAAAATATAACTAATAAGATGTGCGATGTAGATATAACTACTCAGATTTATGTAGATAACATTGCAAAATTTTCTTTCTCAATATTTTTAATTACTCAAAATTTCAACGTACACAAATATACCCAGTTTACTCTACAATGCATCCAGTATCTGCACAATACACATATAAATCAGTGAAAACAAGACGTATACGAGAAAGCCAACAAACAAAGGCAAGCGGTATACATTGTGAGTCAACACTCGACGAGTGAACAGCCGCTACTCTGCAACAATAGCTCGCAAAGCGAAAGCAGAACGGACGTAAAATGATCGGAAGCCATGTTTATGCGCCACTCAGCGACTCTTCGAGCTTTGATAATGCACTATAATATCTGTTTTTTGCCAAGTGTGGTTACGTTTTAGCAAAATTTGCTATAATATCTGTTTCAAAAATTAGTATTATTAAGTGAAAACAATTTGTATGATTTCGTCGTGTAAAAGTATAAAAAATAGTGTTCAATACAATAACAGTTTTATTAAGTTGTAAAGTTAATTTTAATGATTTTATGTAATAAGCTGGCACTTAATGGAGTTTTAACAATAAAAGACAGGGAATTTCTTTAGCGATACTGAAACGAAAATTCTGGTGAAAAGGACAATATATAAAAAATATTTTAATTTCAGAATTTACTAATTTTTATTTGACATCTTGAATGATCGAACTGATTGAAGGTAATTTATTCGTTTCCTTCAAAGTAATGCCAAAAATTGCGAAATGAAATTTTGTATTTTATATCTACATCTGCGTCGTTAATATTTTTTGTATTTTGGTCGGTCTGTTTATCGTTCATTAATAACTGCTTGTACTTTATTCTGTATTTGGTTCATTACTAATGTTTTGTATATTGCGTCGATATTTCATTCATTACTATTATTTTGGATTCACGTTTTAATTATTATTATTTTTTATCACTTTAATCTTCATTTCGGTCCGTACTTTATTGTACTTTACAGTTGTATTTGTTTGATTAAGATTTTGTCATGCTTTACATCTCGATTTGGTTTATTGAAATTTTTGTGTTTCTTGTCTATATTCGACTTATTACAACTTGTTTACTTTACGTCTGTATTAGATTAATAACTATTTATCTCTCTACATCGCAGCCTCGGAGAAAATAAAATATTACATATGGACAGATACACTGAAACGATTACACAAATGTATGATTTTTTTTAGTTTCAAGACTTTTTCCGTATTTCATTTCGTACCTATTTTATTCTCTTTACATAAATCAGGCGCATTTATCGCATAGGTAAAATAAGTGACAACTTATTAGGTATCTAGTAAATAAGTGTCTCACCAATAGTACTCAATAGAATATATCATTACATACAAATCTATCCATTATCATACGATAATTAGTCATTTACATATGTAAATTTCTTACGCTCACATCAGCAAAATTTGGTCCAGACTATTAGTAAGTAGTTCAACTTTAAATAAGAAAAATATAATGATACACTTATATCATCTAGTTTGTTTGTCGTCTAAAAGTTTAATATATTTAATCTTCTAAGCGATTTTTTTTTCTCCTACAGAGGTAAAACAGGTTTTTATTGGCTGATATATGTGTCTCATCTATCACAAAAGTTGAGCAGAATAGTGATGGTGAAGGCTAAATTCTTTTAAATACCATTTTGTTTATAAATGTGTCCTTCCAAAAAACACATTTCTTATGGATGTTTCTTATGATCTCTCGTTAGTAGCTTTTATATGTAACGGTATGGATTTATATAAATTGCTGAAAAGCCAACTTTTGTTCTTCTAATGAATACTTACTTCTTTTAAAGTCTACTCATAATAGTTGACCTTCAATATTTGAACATCTAAACTTCAAACATCGCGTAATCGTTTCATTTCCTTATTTCGGCTGAAATGTAATTATATTAATGTAATTCAAAAGACTTTAAAACGAACTTACACTACTTAATTAAAGGAGCTCCGCATTTAATTAACTTTAACTGTTCTACCCTGTCCGAACTAAATGGAAGAAGCAAAGAATTAATTTTAAAATGAGGCCAAGGTCTAAATGAAAACTTACCTAAGTAACTACTTTGATAAAATGGCACGAAAATACCTTCAAGACCGAAAATTATTTCACTACTCTAACATAATAATTAAAAGATGTACCATATCCTTAGATTTATTAGCAAATATACTTTGGAGAAACGAACTTTTCTGTCCCGAAATAGTTTTATAATTTCCTTGAAATTGATAAATGTTAAAATAAGGCCTGAGATCATTGGTTGTAAATATTTTATCAGCCGAATTAAAGGTCTTCTTACAATGTATATTTCTTAGCTTATGAATCACGAAAAAATTAGAAATCGTAATTGAACTTTTGTTACTTTTAAATTTAGCAATTGTTGCAAATAATTTTCAAAAAAAAACTTTTTCTGAAGCTTCTCAGAATACTGTTAAAATAATGCAATTTTTCTTCTTTTATTTTGATGTTAAAAATATTTTTAAATAAATTACGTGAAAATGTTTTGATAAATAATTTTGCAAGTCATTATCCAGTGAGCATTCTTTGATTGATTTATTTTCTTTTTCTTTCTCTTTACTTTTACTTAAGGCATATATTTTTTTCTTAATCGATGTGAGTAGACTAATACCGAAAAATAAATGTAATTTCTTTATTTTTTTAACAGCAAATTTGTTAAAAGTTAAATTTTTTATTTTTATTTATGTGCAGAATATTTTTTAGTTTTATTTATGGAAAAGAGTATGAACTGACAGTCATTTACTTATATTATGGTTTATTAACACTCTTAGCCGGTATAGAAATGGATTTTACCCGACGTGTTGTAGTCGCCTTTTTATTAACTTCTTTAAAGATATTCATAGATCATTATTGTTCACGAATAGGTAAAGCATACACATATTATATAATTAAATTTAAAAATTTTGTTTTGAAGTACGACAGTAATAGCGAAAAAAGTCGAATATAAAGTGGGTTTTATTTTTAAAATATTTAATGTTATGTGATTTGTTAGCATATATTAAAACTATAATATGCAATGAAAGGTTTAATATGTATCGTACATATTTGAAAAATTTCTGAAGATATGATCAAGGTATTAATTTTCCAGTGTAAAATGACTTTTAAATTAAAAATCTAACGCTGTTGATGAACATTTACTTTCTATTAACGCAAAATTTAGTTGTGTGGTTCTTTTATAACAAAGTAATATGACATCGTCTAATTATGACTCCACGTGTTAAATAATAAAATACTTTTATTAGCTTATTAACACTTTCCCATTAAGTTTTCCTAGCCTCTGAATATTTCATATAGCTAGTCACATGTCAGTGTATCAGCCAAACTTCAAAAAGCAATGAGAGCGGACGCAGATCCGCACATACGCCCACTCACATCCACGCACGCATGCACGCGAGCATACAGACACATACACACGCTTAAAGATATAATCATTGATAAACTATGGTATAATTGATCATTATAGATTATAATAGATATATTGATAGATTATAATAAAATAATGATATAATTGATTATGATAGATATATTGATAGATTGTAATATAATAACGAAACCACGTCGTCGTAAAGGAACAACCGAATTATTTTCAACTATAGTCATAGTTAAAAGATGCACAATAATTTTAAAGCGTTCACGAATGAAATTTGTACCTAAGAGCCAAGAAAATTTTGTGTGCAGTTGTTTTTCGAGGATACAAATTTAAAGATATAAAATTCATTGACGAAATACGAACCTCCATTCTTAAAAACGACTTTTTAGAAACTACGGCGTTTATTTCAAATGAGCTTTCGAGATGAAATATTAAGTTTACAAAAAATACTACTGAAATCCACTTTTGATAAAACAATTACTTCCATTTTTTTATAATTCTCTACCTTAAAAGGAAAAAAGGAACTTTTGTAAATTGCTCGAGTTTTATTAATTTAAAACCTAGTTATTTCAATAATATTATATCCGATTAAAATATTATATTTGCATTATAGATATTTGCATTATTAATCAAAATAAACGTACCAGAGGAGTACTTTAAGTTTGTAGTTTAGGTTCGCCATATAACCCATAAAACAATCATTCTGGTAAAATACAACGGAATATATGTGATCATTTAAAAAGACTATACTGAACGTATGACATACTGAATGTAAATATGGTGCGTTATTCAATTGGTTTTAATATGGCAGTGTAATATTTAACACAATCCTTAAAATTACATAATTTTTCCCAACGCAATGAAAATACGGCTGCTTCTTCATTTTCTTGAATAAATGTGTTGTCAACATAAAATTTTGGAAGTAATATTATATCTATTTGCAAATTAACTTAGTTTTAAGTGACTGAGCGAGAAGACAGTAAAAATAAGAACTTTCAATGAGTCCTATCAGAAACTTTTATACGATGCAATAAACTGCAAGTGACTGAATTTGTACGTGTACTAGTTAATAAATTTTTAAGATGATTAATTAAAAATTTTGAAATCAAAAATTAATTAATTATAACCATAAACCATTCCAGGTTTTTCAAGTAAAAAAACGCTTTACCACTGCTATGAGAATCTTGAACACTTTTTTTAATGAAAAACGTGTTCGAGGTTCTAGAACATTTTTTTCATTATACGATTTTTTTGCATAATTTCTTTAAAAAACTTTAAGTAGTATAACAATTATATGTTAGATGATTATACATAACATGATAATAAATGAAAAATTGCTTTTACGGATTTCTGTTATAGAAAAAAAATGCCTTAACACTTGACTTATTTATTGTCAGATAAATTAAAGGAAATATCAATTACACTGGTAGTTTTTATACCGGTGTAGCAAGCCAGTTTCTGTCTGATTCTGGTATAACATAAGATGAATTTAATCAATATTTTCTTGGTACCTCATCCCATTGTTGGGTGCAGTATCAGTGTTAACTAAAAGGTCAAACGGCGAAGGCCACTACGGCTTGCCTATCCCCTTGAGCGCGCATATTACTTTTGACATTCCTTGCGCCTTGCCGATAAAATAATGTATGAATCCGAAAGTGTTTGTTTATTATAAATAATTCTTTTGCATAGATAAAACAAAAATAATGAAAGAAAGGTGAAAATTTTTTTTTTAATAAAGGACTTTTTAAAAGACTTTTCATTTTAATCATGAAGAATTATAAACAAAAATTCAGTATAAATATAAATCAAAAATCATTTATCGTACTAAAACTTTAAGTTATAGTTAAGTTTTTGTAAGCCAAAAACTTAATGAGAGCCATCTCCTGCGGAACTGAAATCGGAGTTGCAAAAATAACTCTGTACTACAAACAAATGTCTCATCATTCGATTAAATTTTTTTTTGTAATGGTATGTAATTGTCTTTGTGTTTATTTTAATTTAACCGAAATGTATACGTTTGAATGGCGCCAGAATGATTATTATGCGGTACACAGTTTATCAGTCGGCATGTGCCACAATTCGCATCCCATTTTTTTACAAGTATAATTATGAATAAGATAACAACAACCCATAATTTTGTACGTATGTGTAGATCTACTCACAATTATTTATCTGTCTCTTTCTTTCACTTTACTTGCAGAATATA
Source organism: Druceiella hillmani (assembly GCA_039881145.1). Lineage (NCBI taxonomy): Eukaryota > Metazoa > Arthropoda > Insecta > Lepidoptera > Hepialidae > Druceiella > Druceiella hillmani. Next base: position 12,576,284 of record JAYKKI010000029.1, read on the forward strand.
AAAAAAATATACATTTGATATTAAAATTTTTAAAAATAGGTACTATTTTGCCTACAATATGAACAAACATTTATTTTCAAATAGCTTATTATATTAACCAATTAGACGTTGACATAAACGTTATAGATAACCGGTGTTTTAGTTGTGATTAAATTAAAATTTTATTTTGTCATGTACTTCATATGACTCATTATCACAGGAGTTTGAATAAACAAAGAGTAGTAATTCCAATTACACTAAGAGCCACTTTTCCTATAATGTCGTTTTTTCTATATATCTGTTCCATATACAAAGTTCAACAATCTCTAAAACTTCCTAAGTCTAAAATATTATATAAAGCTATTTAATGAAAAATCTACGTATGCTATTTTACATTTTTATTTATAAATGGATAAAAAGGGAATATTAAAATGAAAACCAGGCAAAGAAGCCTGCGAGTTCTCAAAAATTATTCAACATCATAATCGCAAGTCCAGAAAAGCCTTCTATAACCAGAAAAACTAACAGATACTACTTTTTCTACCACCATATTCAGGGCTTTTAAATAAGTATTTTCATGAACAATTAAACCGTTATATCCACTTACATGTACGAAACAAATTTTACGTGTATATGGGAAGAGATCATAGTAAACCATAGTAGTGATGAAATTAAGTCATGCTTTATACGATTGGTAAATTCTTTCAATATTTTTGACAAAAAAATGTTTTAATTTGGACTCATAATTGTGCAGGTTAGAAGAAAAATTGCAATATTTCTTATGATGTTTTTAGTCAATGATGGCCATTTTGCCCAAAAAACATTAAATTTTTTAATTAGTCACCATAATTGTTTAAACTGTCCTTACTATTTGCCAATTAATAAAATTAATGAATCCTACAAGCCCAACTGCACAAGTCAACAACATCTTCAGCTAAAGTCACTGGCAACCATGAAACATGCGAATCTCTTTAATTTAAAAATTGCTTGTGGCCGTATGCTGAAGTTAAAATTCCCGTCATCTACAACATCCACGAAAAACATTTCACTAACTGACGTATATATACTGCTTGTATAATAGTAAAAAAACACATATACAGTGAGTATTTGTACACTTGCCTCCAAATTTCTGCACAAACAAGGAAGAAACTGAAAGCGAAGATCTTACGTCCTTAAACGGTTTCCCGTTCCATTGTTAAAAAAACACCAACCTCATGGAACGCTTTTCAAATTTACCTCCCATACTAAATATACCAAATCCGCATATCACAGACCGGTCGCATCTCGTTACATCGCTCGTAAATAAAGCGGCTTAACGCTGCGCAGCCCCGCAGAACACGTTGCTATTAACAAGATTAAAATATGTTTATTCATATTATTCCGTGTTCCGTAATGGTCCATTGACGGTAAATATGTTTGAAAATATTAATTAAAAATTGATTTCTCTTCATATGCTCTCAGTGTTCAGTTCATTTGATTGACCTTTTACTCAATATATGTTGCATTTTGTATGATGATATCAGAAATTAGTCAAAATATTAATATACAATCAATACTTCGAGTATAACCTATACGCGAAACGTTGCGTACGTTTCGCGTATAGGTAACATTTACCTTTCTACATGAATACCTAAAGCAAAATGTCTGTTAGGATATTTCATTAGATTTACACAAATATGTTCTTTTGCCTTGTTCTTGTAGTATATTATTATAATTTTACTGTTTAAAATATGAAAAAGAAATTGACATGATAACTCGTATTAAGTTAGGCAATTATTGCTTCAACTCAGCTTAACGGTGAAACAAACCAAAAGAAGATCGTTTAGATCATCATCATATATATTAATACGCTAAGGTTAAGATGTTACACTCCCTTTTTAGAAAAAACCTCACAACTAATCCACATAAATTATATATCATTTTATAGATAATTGCTTGCTCTACCGGCATCCACTACTAAAAAATTTATTATTTCTATTGTTTTTGAAAATTAATTAATTATTAAAATTATATACACAAAACAGCAATGCTGCCATCTAACGGCTCAACGTCAATATGATTGACGGTCGGTAAAATTTTTGTTAAATTTCAAATCCACTCCCGCATAAATAAAGTGGCGCTTTAACTCAATGCTTTTGATACTTGCGCTCTCTCTATGTGTCACTATACTCTATATGTCAATTCATAATGGAATAAATAATGCGAAGACTTCGCACGGGTCACGCTAGTATAAATTTATAGTCTGTTCTAATTGCTACCCTTCTCTAGTAAAAGGTGATAAATTGTTCAATTAGTTTACGATATCAACTCAAATTAATATTCGTTACAAAGTTTGCCCTTACACAAAAAGCTGTATAATATTAACTCAGACCCACATCCCTTCTCTTATTTTTCTTAGTTCCTATTTTTAATATTTGAGAGTAACTAAAATGATAATTAACTTGTCCTTAACTAAAAAATTTAAACATATTATCTTACCACTTAACTTGTTATTGTTTTCTTATGATATCACCACTAAATTTAAATCTGGCTTGCACAAAATAAGGCGTGTAGCAAGGAACATACTTTTTTCCCCGTCCTATATATAGACCTTTTTCGAGTACTTTATTTGCCTCCTGAAAAAAATGACAAAGTTTTGAGTGGTATCTATCATGCGGAATATACCTTGATATTATTTCAAATTTCAATTTTTCTGTCAAGAAATTTCTGAGAAAAACATTTGTGACAGACGGGTGCATGAGTAATCTTACAAGGGTTTTGTTCTCCCCTTTTGAGACACGGAACTCTAAAGTATTGAAAAATTCACATACAAAAACATATTTGGATTTCAATATACAAAGGAAGCGCATGGATAAAATAAAATATGAGCAACGGACTATTTACAAAAAATATGCTTGTCAAATGTTCCGTATTAAGTGCCAGTTACCGCGATGCATTATGGTTAATATTCTTGGTGTATGAACAAATATTATGTAACAAAACAGTCAAGAGTCAATTGTAATGCAGTTACATTAATTACTTATTACGGCGTATGGTTCCACACTTCAGTGCGATTATTTGAGCAAACTACAGTCTTAGAGCTTTTTTTATCATTGTGGATTATACAAGACAATAATTAAAAAAAAAAAGGCGGAAAACTAGAGGTAGCCTTAAAAAAATATAAAGATATGGAATAAAGAAATAAAGGGGCTTTAGTAACGAAAACAAAATACGTAATGGTTTAGATGTTTGAAAATAACAAAAAAAAGTGGATACTGACGGTGGAATAACAATGATTTAGTTAAAATTGTAAAGAAATAATTCATTTTGAAATCCAATTTTGATACATGCTTTTTCCTATTATCTAATATTATTTAATTAGATGTATATGTAAAAAAGTCTATTTATCTAATATCATTAATTATATATTTCCTATTGTAGTGACTTCAGGATATATTGACTTAGATCCAGGACTTCATACAGAACAAACAAATTGAAAATTGATTACTAAGTTATAACTATTGGAAATGTACAACGTGGTTGTTTGTAAAGAACTGTTCCAAAGCACAACGGCCGCGATTATTATATTACAAATAAACGTAACAACACTTCCCTATCAAATAATTTTCTTTTTATTGACACAAAAATTTCTGCTTTTTTAAACAAAAACAGAATGAAAAGAAAAAAAAGTACCTTGTCGAGAATTTAATTCCACGTCTCATGTTTATTGGAAATACGTCTCGTTTTGATAATGCAGGATTACTTTAGGTTTCTTTATGTAATTTCACTAATACAACGAGAGTTATGTTTATAAAACTTATATTTTGTATTATGATTTATTTGAAGTTTATATTTTAATAAAGGATATGTTTAGAGTAAAGTTAATAAATAACTTCTATTTATCTTCTTTCTTTGCACATTGTAAATGTCAACTTTGATAAGTGTTTACGAGCAGAAATAGAACTAGTTATTTTGAAAGAAAAAAAATATTAAAAACATGACATTTATTGTTTAGAAGCTTGCTGCTGAAGCCATTGGAATCAATTGCATTTTTATAAACACCTTACAACCAATGGCCACACAAGGCAATCATTAACTAGGCGGTTGATTAATTCACTAAAATTAAGTTGAAAATATAATACGTTTGTGTATGCAAATCACAGTTCGCATATCACAGCTGCTTACATATCCATTAGAGGGAGTATTTTTCATTGAAAATTCCGATCTAGATCGTTAGAATATCTTCGTTTAAAAGAAAAAAGAACTAAAATTCTTCTTAGTACGTGAGATATTAACGTTATATATGCTCTAGACGTGTCTGAATTATGCCTTCGTTATTCATTGTTTTAAGGTAGAGAAATATTTCAGAATTATACGAGGGAAGAATATGAGATATATAATATGGCAAATGCAAATTAGGAGACGAGAATACTTTCTGAGTTAAAAGGTCTAAAGTGCGTGTAAAAAATCCAACGAGCATCATTGTGAAGTGAAAAATGTCTCGTTATTGAATGCAAATTTACAGAATTCTCTTGTAGTTGTGATTAAAGAATTCGGTTATAGGTTTTTGTGTAATAATTACTTGCTTGTTTATTTTTTTTTCAACATCATAAACTTTAATGAAATACCCTAAAACCAGTCAATAGTTAAATTAGACTAGTGATTCGATATTTGATTGTAGTTAAAAATCTTTTTCCCTTGACTTGTTCCTGGATAGTATTTGAACGACATAAAAAGTGGGAAATATCACTTTACATCACGGGTGCGTGGTACTTCATTTTTAAAACCTTGTTCCTCAAAATTTACTTTTCCCCGAAAGGACACTACAGTGGTGGTATATTTGGGTCATTATTCTATTTCTACTCATTTGACCAGGCTACGTTTCAGAGTGTATCCAACCTGCGGTTCTGGAGTTGGGAAAGCATTTTTTGATTCCCATTAAGTTATAAATTTCCTTCATTTATATATAAATTATTAAAATATTAAATTCAATTACCTATTAACCTTGGATCCCTTTTATCAATTACCAATAAGCTTATACTAGAATTAATCATGGAATATATAACGAAGAACGACATCAGAATGTAGGACCTTTTTTAATTGATACATGCGTTTACTTTTTTTTATGTTTATGTATTTATATATGTTTTGAACTCCGCTGTATATTATTGTTACATTTGCATTATTCATAAATATTCATTTTTAATTTTTTTTTTGCTTTATTTATTTATTGCAGTCTATTTCCTAATTTCGGTTTTAATCTATAATTTATTTTTTAAGTATTAAGCAACAATGACCTATATCCGAGATGTGATTTAATTAATATCACCTAGTTACCCCCTCTCAACTTTACATTGGCAAAAATTATCTAAGAAGGGAATGAATGCCGTGGAATAAAAGATAAGAGAACTTCGGGTCACTAAACGTCATTTAATGATTGCAAATGACCAATCGAGATGCGCAATACAAACGAAATATATTATTTTCAGAGAGTATCTAAAATTATTATTTCTTTTAAAATGACAAGATTAATAACTGAAGTAAGAATAGTTTTGTTAGCTGTTCTATAAATGGATAAAATATAATTATAACATTATCTGAAGAAATACTATTGTAACATTAAGTGGACTTTCACCTGTGTTTTCCCCCTTACTGTTTTTCCACATTTCACACAATTTCGTTTTTACATTTTGTAATTAGTATTTATTCACTTTTGCCTGTTGCTTCGTCTGTGTTGAAAAATTTAAGTCAAATCATAATTAAACAGTAAAAGCTTTTAAAGAAGATAATAAAAAAGATTTGAACAAAAATTTTGCATTATGTAATCTAGTAATTCAACAAATCAACTTCCCCGTCTATTATTAGTGTATCGTCCAAGAATTACTCAAGAAAAGTTAGGTTTTCTTTGTACCCAATCCATATAAGAGAAATTCCATGGGCGCAGAGACCTATCGTACTTAAGCTAATTTATTAATTCCAACTTGATAAGTAACATCAACACAGACATAAAATATATTTTATGTCTACGTCGATGCCTGGATTTATTTCCCTCACAACCATCAACCATTGTTGACAATAGTGTTTTTTTAATTGTTTTGATAGATATCTAAAGGAGTAGGTCAACTATAATACGTATAATATTTAATGACAAAGAAGGTAAAGGTAAAAAATAAAGGACAAAAGAAACTTTACTTCAATTATTATTCCCAATTATTTTCAATAATTAATGATTTTAGCTGCTATATGGAAATTATATGATTTGCTTTCCATGTAAAGGATATAATTTCCCCTTTTCAATTTATAATGACTTTCTTTGTTTTTAGTATACATGGTAATATGGCTCAAAGACAAGAAAAGTTGGCAATTTCCTATCCTTGAAAACATATCAGTCAAATAATAGCCCGTCTCGGGCTATCATTTGACTGATATGATTTTCTCACTTCTTTATACGTAGAATATACGGTTATGCAAATACTCTTTGCATCTGAATTTATATTACATTTATTTTGTTGCTTTTTAAGGAATGTCATCATGATTTATTTAATTAATACAATTGTTGGTTAATTTAATTTTATATAATTGTTGGTACATGTGTATTTATTTAAAATGTGTATATAAATATATATTTATATAAATGTACATTAGAACTTAATTCAATTAATTGCTCCGAGGATGAAATTAAGTTGCGACGAGTAGAGAGATCTGGCAATTTCCCCTTTCTTAGATAGAACAATAATATATTTTAGCACTTACAATGTGTAGAATTGTAATGCTCATTAGCATATGACACAGGTAGTTGAAACATTCTACAAAGCTTATCGAGTAATATTTTGCGAGCTTTACTTAGGTTAAATGTAAACAATAGAAAGTACGTTTTCCTTTTATCTAAACAGGGCAACAAATTTTCACATTACACGGATACGTTGACTTCAAGTATAACGACCTCCAGGTAATTTAGAACATTACTTACAATTATTTCGCAAGTGTTTTATCGGTTTGATGGTTAGTTAGATTGGTGCAAAATTTTCAAACTTATCCCAATTTATTAGATAGATAACATATGTATGTTTATTTTAATTTTTATGCATGTGTATATGTTGAGTAGATTATTTTTGTAGTAGTTTTTTAGTTTACTTCCTTCAATGAATTTTTAATGCAAAGTTTTTAAGTCAGTTTTTAAGTCAGCACAAAAAAAACTCTAAAAATTGGTGCATTTTTTGACACTTTCAAATAAATCCAAACCTAGTTCCCGTTGACCTAAAATCATGAAATTTGGCAAAAAGTAAGGTCTCACGGCAAAGGCAATGAAAAATATACAAAAATCGTTAATTTGTACTTACAACACATAATTTTTTTATATGGGCCTGTGAAAGATATAGTAGGTTTTAAAAAATTCAAATTTTATGAATAGTTTGACAGAAATATCATGTGCCATCAAATGTTCATAAATATATAAATGTGTACGGAAACCTTGTAGTGCGATTTCTACTCGTGCTTAACAGGTTTTTTTTAAATAAGGTAATGACTCTGTAAATGGAAATAACATCAAAGAACTTAAACGTTTCCATAATGATTAGTATATGTAATGACATTGAATGTATAATCAATTAATAATTTCAACGATTTTGCATTTTTCTAATATGAAGAGGCTCAGAACAGTAACTTAGAACTTCTCCACTGTCAAATAATGATAATACTGTTGTGATTATGGTAACACTGAAAGAAAATATTTAACGAGAGAATCTTGTATTCGTCATATGGAGGAGAATAATGTCTTTTCTGTGTTCGGCGTTGAGATAATTAAATTTGAAGTTCTTTGTTTCAAAGGTATTTCTACAATAATAGTTTATAGATCTCAGAAAAGGGTAAAGTATTACAGAAAGGATAAATATTTTCTCAAAGAGTTTTGAATGTTTACGGTTGAATTGTTTAATACCCGTTATTTTAGTACCTGTTTCTATTATATCCTATTTATTCGTTTAGGTATTATTTCTTAATTTTCGTTGAGATATAGTCATCATACGATTTATTTAGAACACCTGAACTAATTAAATTCTATGTTGTTTTTGAAACAATCATAAAGCTTTTCTGTTTCCTTCCTTATTCTTTCTTCTTTACCAAGTTTCTTTAATATATTTGGAAGACTTTTTTAGATTGACGTCTTTCGAGTTTTGAAAGGATATAAAATCACGCCTTTCACAAATTATTTTTAGGAAAATGTATCACGTATGTCATTATTATATCTCATATCTTGATCCCACTTGTAAAAGATTCTAACTTGAAAGAATTAATTTTTTTTATGTAAAATAATAAAAAAGAAGTGCCTAGCTATTCGACGCATAGTAATTTTTTTAAAAATATAATGTTTTTATGTACATCAATAGATGGCGCTAGATGTATTTTCATTCACGAAATGAAGTTCTCCACACGGATAAACATTGGCAAAATGGACTTGACGAGAGGTCGAGTATGATGTAGTGCAGGAAGGTTAGGTGATTGAATAAGAAGCCCAAAAACAGGTAGAAGGAGAGAGGCATAAGTTTCAATATTTTATAGGGAAGTTTCTTTGTGATGAACTTTTCTACTGAAAGAAAACTACTTTAATTGCAGTTTTTTTTAATGTCTTAATTTTTCCTACTTTGTTTTAAGCATTGTATAAGGTATACATATAAAAAATTTCGTGGGAACGTTATTCATGGTGTGCGGGTACGTAGTCACGAGCCCAGATAGTACAGTAATAAGTCGATATATTGTTATGCAAATTATATTTTATGCAAATTTGCTTCCAACTTAATAAAAAATGCACACTTATATTTTAATTCATTTTTCGTTTAATTTGCTAACTAATAGATATATCTATTTTATAAAGTTTAAGGGCAATATAACATTTATGCAACCGAATTTTTGCAAAAAAAAATATTTTTATTTTTTCTAGATAATTTTCAGTGAAATTAAAGTTAAAAGAGAATCAAAAAATGTTTGAAATGAGTGTTTGGTTATTGTTTATGAAATTTTATGAAAGGTATTTTTAAAAGAAACCATTTATACTTTGAGAAGAGAAGTTGATCCATGCAACATTGTAGTTTTCGAATCATGACCTCTCGATATATATAAATATATATACATATATATATATATATATATATATATATATATATATATATACATATATATATATATATATATATATATATATATATGTAGTATATAACACATCATGGTTTTTTGTTTTTATCGTTAAATTTAGTCTTGTTTTTGGATTAATTGAATTATTATAGTTTAGTAATTTTCACACCTAATCCATCTGTACAATATACATTCTTAAGCATATTTTAGGCACAATTTTTTGCATTTTTTTTCAATAGCTAATCATCCATTCTCTACAAAAGCCCAAACCGTCACAAGGCATATTTTGTAATTATTTCATTTATATATTTTCTTTAAAACTACATTTTTTCACACTCTCATTTCTTATGATTTGATCGTAAATCTTTCCTAAAATACTTTTGTATATTTTAATTTCCATTACTTACAGTACCTCATATATCGTCATTTGGTATAGAAATCATTGCATGTGTTATATATCCAAACGTGCTCCTTTACAAATGTATTTATTACAGGGAACACCTGAAAAGTTTGCTAAAAGTAAGAAATGATGTCTTGGATAAATAATATAATTCGAAAGAGAATTCAAAAAAGGATATACTCTGCTCCTTTTATTTATATAGACACATAGTTAAATTATGCCGATATAGGGAAACAATACTTCTTAAGATTTCTTTTAAATATTTGCCAATATATAGATCAGTTATTAGAAAAATTTATAGAAATATTACATATTTAAACTTGTTTTGAATATACACAAGTCGTGTTGTATAAATTCTACTCAAAATTAAAACAAATTTTTTTCTACTCAACATTTTCAAAAATTTCTGAAAATTTACTGAAAGCCTTTTGCAAATATACGTAAAATGAATTATCTACACACTCGCAATTTGTTTCATGCTACCTTTAATATATAATTCAGAAACGTAAGTGAGCATATTTTAAACTTTACTTGAGTCATGTTCAATTTTTATTAAGTGCGCTTTCCCTACAAATTAAAAGCTTATAGTAATGCAGATAACATTGGCAAAACTAGCTCTAAATTTTCGATTTTACAACATTTTTCCGTATAATAATACCATTTACTATAAACTATCAAGATAGTTTATTTGAATTATTATTTATTTTTTTAAATAAACTATCAAGATAGTTTATTTAAAAAAATAAATTATCTGAATAATTTATTTTTTTACCTGTTGAATTTTATATCCTTTAGGCACTCTAATGTTACAAGCTAATTTTGCTTTTGCGCACAAATATTTCAATGTTTTTGGATTCCGTATAGTGCTAATAGTAACAAAAAAATTTACAAATTTTAGGGGGCCAAATTAAAGAAGTACTTAAATAAATCATTAAAACTCCACGCACCTCTTTCAAAAGGATTAATTATAATGGTCTCCAAATGTTTTTTTTTTCATAATTATTTAGCATATTTTCCGAAATATTTTCTCTTTTATTTACGAACGATGCTATGTCTGCAAGTATAAAGAAAACAGGATGTTGACATCAAAAAAAAAAAAAAATATATATATATATATATATATATCTATGTATATGTATATATAATATGAAATCTAAGATAGCAATGATAAGTATTTTAGTTATCTCCAACTATTAAAGTAAAGGAGAGGGATGTAAGACTCCATAAATATTATACAACCCTTGGTAAGATATATCCCTGAAAATGGCAATCTTTTGAAATCTAAGTGAACCATTTATCACCTTCTGCCAGAGAACAGACCCAATTAGAATAAATAATAAATCTGCTTCTGAACGACGTCTTTACCATTTAGTTAACGGCTAAGCTGAGCTGAAGTAATAATTACCTAACCTAACACGACTCACTAAGGCATTTTTTCTTTCTTTTTAGAATTCGTATTATGGTATATGGATATTTGTGTAAATCTAATAAAATATTTTAACGAAAATTTTAGTTCAGATATTTTAGTTCAAGTGAAAGCCAAACACAGCCTTCGTTCAAACTGTTGCCTGACATATACTTCATCGGATTTTAGTATTTTAACTAATTTCAGGGATCGTCAAACAACATGCAACTTACTATTCAGTAAAATATCAGTCAAATTATCAGAAGACTCAACACTTAACGTAATTTAAGAGAAACCAATATTTTTAATCAACTATTTTCAAACATATTTATATTCAACGGATCATTGAGGAATGTAGAACAGTACGAATAAACATATTTAATCTTATTAATAGCAAAGTGCGCCGCTCAGATGCACAGCGTTAAGCCGAGCAGACGGTATATTTATGGTCAATGTAACGAGAAGCAACCGACCTGCGTAATTCAGGTCTAGTATATTAGGCGAGGTAAAGCTTGAGGAGTACCGTAAGGGGTCAGTGCGGTATTTTTGATGGCTGGAATGTAAGACATTTCGAAGCCAAAGGATGAATTAATCTGTTTGCCGTCAGTATCTGCCTAATTTCTTTAGAACTTTTTCAGGCAGTTACAGAAATTACTAAAATTTTAAAAAGTTTTTTGTTTATTTAGAATAAAGTAATACACTTTTGTGAGGTAGAGTTTTTAATAAATATAGAAAAGTATCAAAGCAGAAAGTTTTGAAAAAATTATAGGATTAATAAATTTAGCGAGCCATTTACAAAACTAAGGACATATATGAGAAAAGAAAAATATAGAAAATATTAAGTGAGTGTTTTAAAGGAGTAAATAAAGAAACACAATTTAAATAAAGTGATGAAAAAAAAATTTTAAGAAAAAAGCAAATATTAAAAAAACGTGTAAAAGAAAAGAAAGGAATTTTGGCCAATCCGAACTTCTCCTTTACTATATATTGTTGATATTAAATTTAAATAATCTTATAAATCCTATGGCAATTATAAAACAATCTATAATATTTTTTGGACTTCAATTTTCGACAAAAATAAGTCTAGATATAATCAATCGGTTGAACATTAAATAATATAGTTTTTTTACCACGCTTAAATTTCATATAAAAAACCTACAAATTATTATTTCTTCTTATTTTATTTTTCCACAAGTTCAACAACTAAGTTGCTGAATATATGTATATATATATATATATATATATATATATATATATATATATTTATACATATATATATATATATTTATACATATATATATATATATATATATATATATATATATATATATATATATATATATTATATTAGAGAAATGAGCGTGGCCGGAGGTGAAGTGTGGAGGACTGCTAATTCAAGCACCTACAAGGTGTTTGAATTAGTTGAAGTTGTATATATTCATTGTAAATTGCCAAGACCGTGGAATTGGTACACATGTTCATTGACGGTATTTAGCAAAAAGTATTTAGGGGAATAAAAAGCACAAAAATATTGATTTTAACATGTTTGTCCGTTTGTTTGTGTGCATGGTTATTTATTTTAAAAATATATCGATGAAGTTAGTATTGGTAGATTCTATTCAAAACATCTTTTGGTATCTTCTTGGGTAACATAAAGGCTATCTTTTATCGCAATCAATCAATATAAAGTGTTTTTAATTAAAAAAGTTTATTTTTACAAGTATTTTAATTGACAATGTTAGGTTTATTAGTCTTAATATTAGTATACTCATTTTTCTAAAGTTCTCCCCGTAAACGAAGTAGCGGACACAGATCATTGAAAGTAATTTTCAAGTTAGGAAAAGTAAGAGACTAACTAGCAGAAGGAAAAATTTAGAAGGAATACTAAGTAAAAAAAGAGTAAAGTAGAACAAAAAAGTGGAAATTCAGTGAAATCATTGCTCCCTTTCCTAATAGTTAAGAAAAAAGAAATTGGATGGGACAAAATTAAAAATATGTAAGTTAAGATGTAATCATAAAAAAAGAATACCTTTTAAAACAAATACAAGGTAGATCTCCTGCCTAAATGTGTGCCTGCATACATAGATAGATACAATTTTGTAAATAAAAATGAATGTAAGCAAACGAACTTTAGTTAACCTTCCGTGAACCACGTGGATAAAAGTTGCGTCCAGCACTATATGGGGTTTAGCATACCCCAACATAATTTTATATTTTTGTAGGGAAAATCTTTTTAAAGTTTATTTTTTAATGTAATAACATTGTTTTTAATCAAATTAAAAATAATTGTTTGTCATAGTAACAAAAATAGTACTTTTTTACTAACAGAGAGGAGACCATCTTCTTTGGTGCAGCCTTATGAAAAAAAACTTAACTAATAAATTCTGATTGACCTTCATTTCAGGCCCTAATGAGATAAAAAACAAAAATAATGAAAAAATAACTAAACATAATTAGTCTTCTTGAGATTTCAGTTGGTTCAAATCTGTACAATTCTTACAAAAAAAATATGCGTGCTCTAAACATATAGGTACTTCGCATCGCTCGCAACCGTATTTTCTCTCTCGATCTCTTCGAACATCTTGTTATACGTCTTGGCATCTTCTTTGGTGGTTCCACACTTGTTTCACTGAGTAAAACATTTATGCGCTTACGAGAATCCCTTGGAATTCGTGGATTATCTTTGCGGTTTGTCAGGTGCTCTTCAATCAAAGCCATTCCCAAATTACGAATAAACTTCCTCCTTTTGTTAGATTTATCTGCTTCAATGCCATTATGAAACATATGTAAAATCATAGGTTTCTGCTTGATTCCAGTTTCATGGTCGATTTCTTTATCGTGGTGAAAGGATGACATCATATAAACGTACTTTCGAGGCTTTGGAACATAACCAACGAGACTGACATCTTTTTGAAAGCCAAACCGTGATGCATATAACTCTCGAGATTGCTTGAAACATGGCGGAATGCAAGCTTTATTAGCTCTCAAAGTACCAACTACCATTAATGCCGGAAACGTAGTGCCGAGAACCGGAAACGAAACGCAGTTCACCATATGATCTACTAAGTCAAATGGCTTATTTCTCAACATAAACGGACTGTTATATGGCTGTTTACCGCAGTAAATTTCTAAATTTAGTCTATAAAATGTTTTAGCGTCTACTAAGGCATATATTTTTATTCCATACTTTGCGGATTTTGATAGGATACACTGCCGAAATCCACATCTTCCTCGAAAGGCAACCAATTCTTCATCAAGTGTTAGGTGTACGGATGGTGTATATTAGTTTTGGCAAAGCTGGACAAAGATGTCAAATATGTCTCGGATTGGTGCTAAACGATCAGTCTTTATTTTCTCTTCTCTAGTCGTAGCATCATCGAATCTCATATTATTGAGTAGGTATGAGAATCGATTTTTAGACATCGTGCACCGAAATATTTTGATGCCAGTACCATCTGAAGCCCAGAGGTCATTGAGGTTTTGTCCCCCAGAACGGTATAATCCCGCTAAAAATAAAAGCCCAAAAACGGCTTTCATCTCATATGCAGTTGTTTCTTTATAGAGAACATTTAACGGTTCACCGTCTGGTGGCTGTGGTCTCGAAAGACATATCTTTGCATTCGTATGTTTTACAATCGTTTCAAGTATCTCATTGGAAACAAATACTTCAAAGCATTCTAAAGTAGTTTTCTTGTCTTTATATTGACTTTTCACTCCCTGCAGATGTGTAATTATATTTCCTCGTCTTGTACGAACGTTAGTTCTCAGCGGCTCCTTTAGCCATTTTGTTTTGCCATCTTTACCAATATAAAAACCTTGCGAGCTAGAAAGACTCACCACCTGAAGAAATGTAAAAACGGATAAATGTAGCTCATCTGTATCACTATCACTATCATCCATAAGTGCCGATAATATTTCGTTTTCTTTTACACGACGAGCCATTTTGAGCCCTAGATATAAATTCACAAACGATTGAGTAATAAAAAAACAAAATAAATGAATATTTTTTATAGAAATAGATATGTTTTGCATGTCATACTGCTTACTTTTTAGACGACGACTACGTGGGGTTTATGACACCCTGCCACATTTTGCGGGCGACCGTCCGCTGCGCCTGTGACGCTACAACTAAACCACTGTTACTATGGCAACGTCGCAACTACAGCTACTTGATGTTTCGTGGAATTCGCGCGACCGTTTTAAAAGATACGAGAATTTATGTTTCGCTGGGGTATATCAAACCACACGTGGTGCAAGACAGCTTCATTACAGACTCATTCTTTACCTAATCATATAAATCATTTGGTGTAATTTTTACCTCATTTCTCGGGCTATTTCTAAACGATTCCCATCAACAAATCGCTCCTCGCCGGTATGATTACATTCGATTATGTGTGCGCGCGCGAAATGCGAAGTCGTAAAATATTGAGTGAATAGCCGCTCCATGGATTGCAGTATTATCGACCACGACTACTATTTTTATCATCGAAATTGCATTGAAAAAGCGAAACCATTTCCGGTTTTACTTAGGTAAATATATTCTGACTTTTATCTACTTTCTATATCCAAAATAATTTGGTAGTCTTTTCAATTAACCAATATGTGTAGTTAAATACTTTAATATATCACGTACCCAAATAAGGAATATAAATAAAAACTGACAAAATAACAGTTAATATAAAACAATGAAAAGAAAACATAAACATATTCCAAGAAAACAATTCTTCCTTAGGCCTTCACTTTGAAAGATCTCTAAACCGTAAGATCGGTTTATATTTATGCAGTAACTTCACTTTGTCTTTTCTGAATGCATAAAAGCTCTCATCAAGTCACTGAGTCAAATAATTGGTTCAATACCGTGTAAAACAACGTATCTAACGTATAAAAAGAGACAAATTATAATTTTTGTCAATAACCTGTCGTTGTGAGTGTGTCCATTCGTTCGAATCACCTCTGATGCACCAAATCGGAGATTTATTTTTCACAATGTGAAATAAATATAAAAATTCAGCTTATTTTATTGGCTTAATCTTGTTTATTCAAAGCCTATTTTCCGTTTTCACTTTAAACACAAAAACCTTTGTAATTTTTCCTATCACCTTTTTTCTTTCTTTTATTTAAGCCTCAACTGATTGCTGATAATCGATATTATCCTAACCAATTTTATAAATTTACAGACAGTAATTTTAAGCAGTGTTACAATTAGGTGAATACTGGAGAAAGAGTGAAACTCATTTGATGATCAAAAGTGAATTTACAAGATTTTTTTCGTGAATTCATGGTCATGAATTTTACAAGGATTTTTTTGTTTCTTTTACGAGCATTTGATTTCAGAGTTATAACATAAACTGCGAAAGCGGATAACGCGTAATGCTATGGTCGATCGTTTGTACGTAAAATTACCAAATGATATATAGTAATTAAGATGTACAATTTTGCAGAAAACTAATTTTAACACCTATGATCGAACTAAGGTTAGTTACCAATTATTTTATTATTTTATAGTTATTAATCGATATACGATATAATCATTTTGACACGCGCACGTGTGCACACATGATAAGGTAATCGTTTTAAAGTTTTTTAAATTAAACTTCCCTTAGCTTTTTTTTTTTAATTAACCTTCCCTTAGCTTTTCCAAAGGTATTTAATAAGTTTAATAATTTTTATTTAACAGAGAGCCCGCTCAAAATTATCGAGCATGCGCAACTATTACTCGAGTTTTATTTTTCCAAAGTTTTATGGGATTATTTAAAAATTTTAAACAATATGTACGGAACGAGAATCTCGGATTGGACAAAATTCCTTTCTTTTCTTTTGTACTCTTTTTAATATTTGCTTTTTTCTCAACATTTTTATATATCACTTTATTTAACTACTTACTCTTTCAAATCATTTCCACTTAATATTTTCGACATTTTTCCTTTCTTATATGCATCGTTAGTTTTGTAAATGGCTCGCTAAATTTATTAATCCTATAACTTTTTTTCACAACTTTCTGCTTTGATACTTTTCTATATTTATTAAAAACTCTAACTCACAAAAGTGTAATACTTTATTTTAAAGAAACAAAACACTTTTTAAAGGTTTTGAAAATTTCTGTAATTGCCTAAAAAACTTCTAAACAAATTTGGCAGATATTGACGGCAAAGGAATTAATTCATCCCTCGGCTTCCAAATGTCTTACATTCCATTTTTCAAAAATACCGCATCAACCCTTTACGGCACTCCTCAAGCTTTACATCGCCTAATGTATTAGACCTGAATTGCGCAGGCTAGTCGCCTATCGTTACATTGCTCATAAATAAAGCGGCGACTCGGCTTATGGCTGCGCAGCCGAGGGTAGCATGTTGCTATTAATAAGATTAAGTTATGTTTATTCGTACTGTTCTACATTCCATAATGATGAGGCGAATATATATATATATATATATATATATATATATATATATATATATATATTTGAGAAGGGTTGATTAAAAATCTGAGCGCAAATTGAGAGAAACCATTCTCTCAATTTTTGCTGTGTTGAGACTAATAAACATAACGCTTTCAATTAAGATCGTTATAAAAATCAACTATTTTATTAAAAACACTTCATATTGATTGATTGCGATAAAACATAGCCTTTACGTTACCCAAGAAGATACCAACAGATGTTTGAATAGAATCTACCAATACTAACGTCATCGATATATTTTTAGAATAAATAACCATGCACACAGACAAACGGACAAACATTTTTTTGCTTTTTGTTCCCATAAATACTTTTTCCTAAATACCTTCAATGAACATATGTACCAATGCTACATTCTTATAAACAAATTGAGGAAGCAAAGTAAATTTATAACTAATATATACAACATCGAAACATTTTGTGTGCGAGAAACGACTGATAATGGTGACTGCCTTCATTCGTCTGCTAGCAGTCGGACTGCTAATTCAAATACCTACAACTACGGCATCACTCCGCACTTCATCTCTGGCCACGCTCATTTTTCCAATATAAATATATAAACGAAAAAAAAAGATATATATATATGTATATATATATATATATATATATATATATATATATATATATATATATATATATATATATATATGCGGGTACCATATTATGTATATTACGGGAGGTACATAAGTACATTACACATTTCTGTAATTACTGCACCTCGGCCACTTCTTTGTTTATTGTAGTAAAGTAATCCAAAACCATTTTTAAAATATTAAATTCACATAGCTTCTGATGTAGTAAACCAATTGTAATTATGTAACTACTTAAACTAAATATTACTTGAAATTGATCTCTATGTTCTTCTAAAACATCATTAGAATTGGTTTTGGAGTTTCTCCAACAGACAAAAAACACACATCAAGCAGCCAAAAATCGAACAAAATATTTTGTTCTTTCCTTATGTCCCCTTTTTCCAATTAATTTACTTCTAAATTGTTTTAATGTTGAGTTAGTTTTTAACAGTTTGATCACATGTATATTTTTAATATAAGTTTTTTATCTTGAATGTAAAATTGATATTTTATAATTATTTGAGATTTTATGAACTACGTCAGTGGTTTTTATTCTGATAATAATTTTGTACACTTTCTTTCACTCCCTTAAGTGGATTGCTCCTAAAAAGTATTTTCGAAATGCAATTAAAAGTAAGTTATTTTGTACCTATGAGACGTACTATATTAAGATAATGTTAACACGGCAAATAATCTAAAGGTAACATTGTGTATTTAAGTTTTACTTATTTATGCGTGCATGAAATTACGGAAAACCGTGACCCTTGTAAAATCAGTCCCGTTTCTGTCTATCTATGATAGACAGAAACGGGACATTAAACTCGGCATAATAATACTATATGTTAACTTTGACATATATCAATAGATTTAGAATTTTTTTTTATGGAAATTTTAGGAACAGTGACTAAATAATCGAAAAATATTGTGTTTGATTTCTTATATAGTATGGGGTGTCGTTTGACAGCGCTAGTAATAAGGGATACAATATATTTTTTTACATCTGATAATATTTGATACATGCACCATGATTTCACGCTTATAAAAGACATAGGAAGAAAAATTAAATAGTTTAGTAGAATTATAACGTACCCTTAAATTTTTATAAGGGTCTGAATATGTACGGAACACTTCTAATGTGTGGCTACTTGTACTTGGAACTCGTTTTTATATGTATATAAATATATTTTAGGGAAAGAAAGAAAAAAAATTAATTCTCACTTTTGCTAAATAACATTTATCTCCTAATTTGATTATCCCTATTAAATATTACCAGGTGACATCTTATATCGCGTTTTATGGAAAAAGAAAGAATTTTTAACTGACTATTGATGTAGCCTAATTATCAAAAATAATTATTAAAAATTACATTTCACTCATTTTTAAAATATTTAGCTTCTTGAAAAATTAATTTAATTTTTATTAGAATTTATTTTATTATAAATTATTTCATAATTTAAAATAAATTATAAGTATTTTATGGGATAACTTTTAAAAATATTAAATAAATGTTTTAATCTCAATTAAGTTATTAATTTAATATCACATTTAGAGGTTACCCATTAAAAATTTGGAATTGTTAAGGTATATCATTTATGAATACGACTGACAAAAGAGAATAATGAATCTAATTAAAAAAGATTACATCTTATATATATATATATATATATATATATATATATATATATATATATATATATATATATATATATAATATATATATATATGTGTGTGTGTGTGTGTGTGTATATATATATATATATAAGCGCTAGATATAGACGTATTATCAATAATAATTAAATAATTCATAAGAGGTCTTGCCCCACACGCGTTTCCCGAATTAATCAGATGATTAGTATGAAGACATACGTCATCTCTGAAGTTCGAACGCTAGAATAAACCTAGAATGCTGAAATTCTTTTACATCTTATTGCGATCTTAGAATGCAATGGCGTAGGCCTCGACCCGGTTTCTTTTTTATAGTACGCTTTTTTTGCGGAAATAATTTTGAGAGTTAATGCCTAATATTGTAGTGATTCGGATGGTTAATTCATATATTTTAGTTACCCAACATGTTACGCAATATGAATATTAATAATTTTCCAATCATATTTTATTTTCATTTTGTACTCATAATTTACGATGAGATATAATTAAATATAATGAATACGAGGTATGAAGGGTATTTCGGACTTGTTTAGAAAAAGTTCAATATTTATAAATTGAAAAAAAAACTGGAATATTCATTATTTAAAATTTCTCTATTTATACGTATCTTAACTTCTTGATATATATAATAGAAATTGTATTGTTTTTTTTTTATTAATGGGAATAATTGAAAAATTTAACCAGTGGATGGAGTATTCAACATTGTTCTAAACTGCCTTATTTTAATACTAATTTCATTTACAATGCATAATTTCTTTACATTCTTAAAGAGTGTACTCCCACTCTTTACTAGGAGTATTAACAAAAAATACCACATATTTGAAGTTAAACTTGTTTAGGCGCGTTATGAAAAAACGATGAGAGTGAAATTTTAAAAATAGAGGTTGAAGTTGGCACGGTGCAGCAAAAAATCGACACCATTAAAGTTACTCTCTAAACATATATTCACATAGTTTATTTAACGCTAAGTAGTCTACAATTTTATTTTTCGACTAGCTTTCTATTGTGAGCTCATCATCCGTAGACCGCCTCGAATGCGGTATTTATTTATTGGCGTTATAAATTATTAAATGGAATGCTGAGTATTAATTTAAGTTTTTAAAAGAATTAAATATAATTTTAAAATTATTTTAAAAATAAGTTAATTAATTTTAGATTTAATTTTAAAATCAGATCAATTTTTTTACAACTATGTATGTGAAAAAAATAAAGTTGAAGCATGATAATTTGGAATCGGTCTGGCAGATGATTGGCTTACATTAGAAACCCAGCAGAAAAACAAAATGGCGGATAACTTATTTGTCAAATAAATTTAATTTTAAAAATTTAATTATTTCAATGAATTAAGATTTTACCAACTGGAATTATAATAACTCTCCAATCCTTTTATTTTATTTCCATTAATTGTTTGCGTGATAAATAAAGTTATTCTTGTATTTTGCGCACATATTTTTTTCAAGTAAGGTAAGAAATAAATTTCCTGGCTTCAATTCCAGAGCCTGTTCCGCTACTGAATCCTGAAAATTAATTGAATTACATTGCTTTGTATGCTGTACTACGCGAATATGAGAGTAGTTGTTTGAATGCAAGTTACGAAAATTTGTAAAATCTCACAAAAACTTCGATAAATTAAACGAAAGCTATAAATGTAAGCTTTATAGTTATAAATATAAGCTTTACTATGAGATATAGCCAATCCATAAACATGTTTTGTCTGTGTTACCCTGCAGGATACTAATTAGGGCAACATTTTTAAAATTTTCTTATTTGTTTAAATTAATGTCGCTGATTTACAAAACATGACTACATCATATCTCATTCATCTGACTATTTCAATAGTTCCCACCAACCATTTATCAAAAATATAATATTTGATCATTAGCCAAAATAATAATTAAATTTATTTCATTGCTTGTAATAGCTCGCTAACGGGGAACACTTCTTGCGAAAAGAATTTAAAAAATGTTCAATATAAAGTAAACGGACACGTAAGACAGACACGTGGATACTATCTTAGTATTTATAAAACTATGAATACGTATCTCACACCTCAACAAATTTTATTCCATTGTGATTTGTACCAGGTGATTAGTGCATTTCCTTTGTACCATATTACGATATTTGTGTTTGATTCACCGAAAATAATTTACAATATCGATATATCTGTACAAAATATCGATATATAATAGGAAAACGCTGCTTATTTGCTTATAACTTGGGACATTATTAATTGTTTTTGATATTAGGTTAATTTTAATTCCTATATTTTCTGTTTGATTTTTTTCAATAGCTTTTAGTATGCCATTACAAACTAATTTACCTAAAATTCTGCTATTAATTAGCAGAATTAGCAAGATTTTTACCAGCAGAAATTGGTGAAAAGTCAAGATATTAATCCAAAATCTAGAATAAAAATTAATAATTTTATAAAAACGAGCTAACAAGTAAGTAATTAAATTATTCATGCATCGCAAATAATATTCAGTAATATTAAACTAAAATATATTAAAATTAATCGTTATAACAGCTTAAAGCTATATTATAACTTAGAATAAAATGTTTTAATTACAATACTTTAAAAAAAATTATCTCTTGAATAAATTAATGAAAATGTCGATTATTAATTGCAATACATAGTCTTCAAATCTAGAAACTACGATTATGATCAACTCTCACATAAGTGACAATCTTTTGGGATTAATTTTTGAAATCTGGCATTTTTTTGTTCAGTTTTGGTTCTGCATTAAATTATTATCGTTTAATTATCATTTAGGTCCTAATGAACTTCTCTCACAGTGGCTACACGATTTCCAACTCTTCAATCTGAAAGTATGTTTAAGAATTTGGAAATTTTGTAGTTTTTAAAAAATGACTTTATTTGGCGTTTGGTTTCAAAGTTATATTTTTGCTTATATTTTATACATAACTTGTATTTTATATATAATTTATATCTTTGCAGGTCGTACTAAGCTCATTTAAATCTGTGGCTACAGTATTTCAAACTATTCAATCTGAACTTATGGTTGATAATTTTAAAATGTTGTAGTCTTCAAACAATGGGTATATTAGGCATTTGGTTTTATAATTTTTGTTGAGTTTATTTTAAAATTACTAACATATTTGATATTTCGTACTTCCCTTCAGTGATTTCCATTCGAGTATGAGACAGTGTCATACTTTCTGGTTTTTAGTTTTATAGTTGCAGAATAAGTTTTTACTTGAGCTGCTCACAATGAGATTAATTTCTTTAAAAATATTTTTAAATATAAAGGAACATTTTATGCGCTCGCATTTTCTTTCTCCACTGAGTTTTAAGTGATAGAGAAGACTCCTAGATAAATCAATTAAATTTATTTTCTGAATTGTATGTTGTTCGTTTATTTATGGAACAAACTAATCGTATTTTTTTCATTCTAGTAAATTTTTGATAAAATTTCTAAAAGATTTCTTCACTTGGTGATTTTCAAAAAGCATGACCAAATTTTTTTGGTATGTACTTGTAAACAAGATTTCTAAAATATGACTATATTTCAGGCTTCCTTTTGTTTTTCTCGGTCTTTTTTTTCGTAGAATCTTATTTAATGCAACGCAATTTGATCTACATTTCCTGTACTTTTTTATTCTTTTATTCCTGATTGTGCGACTGTTAAAGAGATAAAATGTAACGACATAAAATAATTTAAAATATATATTTATAAATAATGTATTTTACAAAATAAATATTCAAAATAATAGTATAAGGCTTAATAAAACTATTAATATAAATATTGAGTTATCTAGGCGAATTAAAAGGTTATCGGAGCATTATCGGTTAAATCATCATCATATATATTAATACGCTAAGGTTAAGATGTTAGTCTCCCTTTTTAGAAAAAACCTAACAACTAATCCACATAAATTATATATCATTTTATAGATAATTGCTTGCTCTACCGGTATCCACAACTAAAAAATTTATTATTGCTATTGTTTTTGCAAATTAATTAATTATTAAAATTATATACACAAAACAGCAATGCTGCCATCTAACGGCTCAACGTCAATATGATTGACGGTCGGTAAAATTTTTGTTTAATTTCAAATCCACTCACGTATAAATAAACTGGCGCTTTAGCTCAATGCTTTTGATACTTGCGCCTCTATATGTCAATTTTAGTAAAATATTTGTTTGATCTGTCATCTGAGCTTCATAATGGAATAAATAATACGAAGACTTCGCACGTGTCACGCTAGTATATATTATAAATAGTACAATAAAGAAAGTACACAAAATGATGAGGATTTACTTGTAATGCTCAATCTTAAGAACACGGTTTTTTTGCCCTTTATTTATTTATTTATTATTATTTGTTAGGGTTCATTACGTCAAAATAAAAAAAAGCGAACTCTTATAGGATCACTTCATTGTCTATCAGTTTGTCAAGCCCCATTTTCTCAGGTAGAGGAACCACGTTGCAGTTAATATGAAATACTTAGGTCTACAGTTCCTAGGAGCTGTAAAAAATGAGACTTCTTAGCCAATTCCATCAAAAAGAATCTTAAAAATACTGTTATTCCTGCCGCATATTTTGACTCTTGCAAATAAATGAAAACATAAAGGGTACTGGCCATTAACCTAGAGCTATACAATTGACAAGAAGCAAGATCTCACAGCAGTAGGAAAGAACGAAATATTTCATTGGCATATCAGTTGGCCATTTGTTTTCTTTCTAAAAATTAGATTTTTTTCAATAGTTTAGCAGGAATATTTTTACGGAATCCCTGTAATACGACACTCGTGCTTGACAGGTTTTTTTTAAATTTAAAAACGACGTATATACACTTATACCGATAATACATTACGTGTTTCCAAATATTAACATACAATCAATCAATATATTTTGCACAATTATTTACTATCTCAAAACCCTAAATGAATGTAGAGCATTCTATCGAAGGGTTAATCGTAGTCGCTCTGACTTTAAAACAAGTTCTACTCTTTGTCGAAATGAACAAGGGGAAATTTTGGCTAACAAACAAGAAATTCCTTCAAGATGGGTCCTTTAAAGAAATCTCCTCAACTCAGAAAATTTACAGGAGAATCATAGACACAACTCAGTAAATGTAAATAACTATGGAATAATTCCCATCCCAGAGAGAGATGAGATTCAACTAGCAATTAATAAGCTAAAGAATAATAAATCACCAGGACACGATCTTATTACTACAGAATTGCTAAAAAACGGATGTCGTCGGCTATATGATCACCTGCAAAAGTTAATTGTGAACATTTGGAACTCTGAAAAGCTTCCTTCAGAATGGAACATGAGTGTTTTGTGCCCTGTTCATAAGAAAGGAGACCCAATGGTTTGCTCCAATTATAGAGGCATTAGCTTACTATGCACAAGCTATAAAATTCTATCCAACATTCTGTTTATGAGACTAAAACCATTCGTTGATTCTGAAATTGGCAGCTATCTATGCGAATTTAGAAGTGGAAAATCTACTGTTGATCAAATTTTTTGTTTACGTCAAATTATTGAAAAATTAATTGAGTATGATATTGATACTCATCACTTGTTTGTAGACTTTAAATCAGCATTTGACAGTGTTAGTAGAAAGCATTTAAAAGATGCAGTGTATGAATTCAAAATTCCAAGCAAGTTAATTAGACTTGTTATGTGTTCTATGGAGAAGACAAAATGTAAAATAAAATTCAATGGTGCCCTCTCTGAAGATCTCAATGTCAATAATGATGTTCGACAAGGTGGCTCACTCTCGTGTCTGCTTTTTAATATTGCACTAGAAAAAGCTATTAGGGGTACCATCTTTTACAAATCATTCCAGATCCTAGCGTATGCTGATGATATTGATATAATTGCTAGAAGACTACCAGCCTTGAGAGAGGCCTTCTTTAGAGGACTGTCTTTAAAGAAGGCCTCCTCAAGGCTGTCTACCAGCCTGTCTTTAGAGCTAGCTGCAAATCAAATGGGTCTGGCAATAAATGACTCCAAGACTAAGTATATGGCTGTACAAAAATCTCCACCAAATAATACACATAATCGTTTGGGGATTAGCTCACATACATTTGAAACGGTTGACTGCTTTACTTGCCTTGGATTTTGTGTTAACAATAAGAATGACACTATCTCTGAAATTCAGAATCGCATATCATCGGCCAATAAAGCATTTTTTGGACTAAGCTCCATCCTTAAATCTTCTTTTCTTACAAGAAAAACAAAATTATTAGTACATAAAACTCTTATGAGGCCAGTTCTAGTATATGGTTCAGAAACCTGGCATTTGACTAGAACTGGAGAGAAAAAAATGGCAGCCTTTGAAAGAAGGGTTCTGATGAGAATTTTTGGGGTTGTCAAGGAAAATGGTATTTGGCGAAGACGTCTTAACTCAGAAATCTATAAGTTGTTTGGTGAGCCTGATGTCATAAAAACCATCAAAATCAAAAGAATGAACTGGGCTACCCACGTATCTAGAATGAAAGACGAAAACCCAGTAAAGAAAGTTTTCAGTGGACGAAGATTTTAACATTCTCAGGATAAAGAACTGGAAAACCCAGGCGAATAGTAGAACCTCCTGGAAGAATCTCCAACAGAAGGCCTTGTCCCACCCTGGGCTGTCGTGCCAAATATGATGATAATGATTTACTATAGAAGGTAATGAATATATAATGTCATTGCAAACTCTTGTGTAGCTATGACCGTAAGCCATGTAATATTTGCAGCAACAAAGAAGGGTCACAATGACCCTTCTTTGACGCGAAAGTAAAAAACATTAAAATTTCATCAGGGGTAAATGACATTTATGTTATATACATCCTCGTCCTCTCTGAAGTATCCTGATATTACCTACGTTTTTTAGGTAGTGATATATTTTCCAATTATACGAGTTGAGTATGAGAACATGACATCAACGGCAGGTTAGGAGACAAGACTTTTTCCAAGTTAAATCTGATTCGTGGGTAAAATATAGCGTCGATATTGTATTCTATTAATATCAAAAGCATTGTTTTGTATTTGCTATTATAAATGTTCATAATGGTATGAATAATATTTTCTAAATTATTACTTGCTTTGTATTTTCTTTATTTATTACAAATTTGAATAAAACTTATCAGTATAATATTGATTGAGATAAGATAGATTTAAGATATTATTAACTGAATGACAACCAAGCTAATGTCACAAAATTTTGTTCTTCCACCAGTATAGAAATTATCGTTTTTAATATTTTGTGGCAAAATTGCCAAAACGGAACATTAATGTAATCACTTCGGTTTCCGCTCTTCTCTAACAGGGTATTTCTCAAAACATATTCCAACCATAGGTTTAAAATTTAGCACATAAATATAGTACGACGGCTCAATTATTGATGTAAAGTGTGAAAATAGAAATTTTAATCATATGGGTTAATTTTAGGAAGTAAATTATGAAGTTCTTTGAAAATTATCGTGCAGATCACGCAAATTTATTCTCTCACATGAAATCGTATTTAAGTACTCATTTAATCATGTACCTATGTGAAATATTATTTGAAGATTCTCTTTTAACATTTTTCGAGAAAAACTCTAAAAATTCTGTCCCCACCCGTATCACAAGAAAAATCACTCCAAGAAAATATGACATCGTGAATTAAGTATAGACTGACTTCAACAGTTCCAGAGCAATTAATTTTTATAAACAATTACAATTTTTACTTCCATATAATTGCTGAGTCATTCGTTTTGGAGAAAAATTTTTTAGAAAAAAACTATTTCTCGCGATGTAAGTAACATGTTTTGTCCTTACACGTTTTTCAAAAATCTTTAATTTGGTTTAATAACCTTTTGTGAAATAAAAAGATGTACAACTACGAATGTACATAATATCACTTCACATTCATATTGTAGATTCGTAATTTTTACTAGTATATATTTCCTATTGTTTCATTCTGCAAAGCTTTTCCTAAACTTTTCCAAACATTATTTAGATAAAATGTGAACAATATAAAGTAGCTTTTCCTTTTATCTAAATAGGGCAAGAAATTTTCTCATTATAAGGATACGTTGACTCCAAATGTTACAGTTTCCAAGCAATTTGGAGCTTTACTTGCAATTATTTCGTGAGTATTCTTGTTAATTGGAAGATTAGTTACATTTGTGTGGAATATTTAAGCTTATTCATGTTTATTAAGTAGATAATGGATGTAGGTAAAGCTAACATAATTTTTTTCTTTATTTCTGCAGTTGTTTCATAGTCACCGCAACTATCCGTACGCGGTAATTAATAATTAATGCAAAATTCGAAGAAGCTCAATAGCTCAAAAACTAGCAGCAGAAAAACAAAATTATTTTAAGTAGAGCAAAAATAAATACTGTTTGGTTTTTACGTATTTTCATATTATTCATTTAGAGACCCTATTAAAATATGATTTTATATAAAGAGAGTACTTTCAAAATTATTTGAAGCTTTGTGATAAGATTCCTTAAGAAAAACAGCTGGTGGAAAGTCAATCAAAATTTTCTATCTTTTCAACCTTTTCTGTTACTTTCTTCAATTTTCGTCACTTTGTATGGTCCTCGTGAATAAATTGCTCTAGAGAATCTCGTTGACTTGGATAATGTACCCATTATACACTGTCATTATTTCATTATTTTTAAAGGCTCAAGTACATCAAAATTAAATTTTTTATTTGAATTTACACAACTCTTAAAATTTGCTGATCGATTTTCCAAGAAATTTTCATTATATTTTATAGCATAGCGTCGTGTGTATACATCAGACTTGCTTAAATCTTTACTTAAAACTGCAAAAACTTACCTACTTATTTTACTCTCTTCAAAACAGTGATGTTTGTTGCGTTTAAGTTTTGCTCCTATAGTAATTTAATTTGAATTGCTAATCAATGTTTAATGCCGTTTGTTTTATTTCTGATCTAAATTAACTATTTTGGAACTAATCTTAATTAATATAAATTCATCCTCATTGAACCGTGAGCATTGTAATTGAGCTCTTCAACCAATTGACGAACCGTCATGAATCCTTTTCAGTCAATGATAAATGGAATTCATATTCCAAATTATAATTCTAGTTCTTGAACTACTTAAACTAAATTTTCATTGTCAGGTAGGACATCGTTGATTCACCAATCGTACGTTACTTGTAGCGCCTTCTCTGAAGTTCGAACGCTCATTTAATGAAACCAAATTTCACTTACCTTTCATTGAGATCCGAGTACACAGGGAGAGTAGTACTTGACAAGCTTCCTAACCAAACACGGCAGTCGGTTTCGGCCTTGTTTTTTTTATTTTGTGCTTTTTGCTAAAATCATTTTAGAAATGATGTTTGATAGCAATCTACATGGGAAATTCATAAAATATTTTCGAGATTTCAAATAAATACCTTCGTTTACCCTGTGATAATATTTTAAATAAAAAATTCAGCTTCTTTGAGTGCAGGCTATGAAAGTTTGTTGTTCTCAAGTTGTGGAAGTAAACCCGTTGGTTATAACAAATGCATATAACTTAGAAATTATTTAATTAGTTATAATTTCATAAAATTATTAAACGGAATATTATGGTCAGAAAGATAAGCTTTATTACACGATACTGCTATTCAGTTATCATTATCAGTAGGGTCTGTCTCATAATAGTATATGTGGCTTTTTTATTTGGCGACTGCAATATTCCCGATCTATTGCTTGTCTGAAATATTGAAATAATTGTCAATTAAGAAAATGACATTTGAAGACGACAATTGAATTTGTTTCGCAGATATTTGTTGGTGGTTGATAAAAACGTGTGCAGCTCTCTTCTTCATATTGTATCTTCTTCCAAAAATTTAAATAAATATACTTTTAATTAGGAATATTACGGATTACGACCATTTTTGCCGCAAAAAATTTATAAAATGTTTTATGAGAAATAAATTCATGTTTTAGAAACCAATATTTATTTCAATCCACGGGGCTTCAATGACTAGACTAGCAAAAAATTGGCAAAATTTTAATTCAAGTAAAATTATTACAATTACATTTCTGCAGTCATCTAAAGAAAAATATTCTTTCTATTTCTTAATTCAATCCAATTATTAACGCTAAGACTTTTTACATAAAATAAAACAGAAAACAAATTAAAAATTTGTTTTTGTTAATATTATATTTATTACTGTTTCTAATTTCAACCTTAAATTCAGTCAAACACCAAAGTTCTGGACGGTTTGTAGATTAGTTTAAAAGTGTAGGCTATGAAAGTTTGTTGTTCTCAAGTGGTGGAAGTAAACGCGTTGGTTATAATAAATGCATATAACTTACGAAAATATTATTTTCATTAGCAATTTGCAATGAAGAAAACAATATTTTTAACATACGATGTTAAGTTATGAAATAGATTGTAAACAGTGATTTATTTTTTTAAAATACCATGTTACTAATTTTAATATTTACTAATGCCATGTCCTAATTATAATTTATGTAACAAATATTGTTTCCGTGAATCCGCAAGTTCAAATATTCTAAGGCCTCATGTTATGAATTATCACGAATTAGTTCAAACATTTATCGTTTCGCAGTCATAATAAATATATATAATTATCGTCATTTTATTACGCTATATACTATCAACACATATATCATGCTATATTTAGTGTATTAAACAATATTTCTTGACGATACAATCATTTGAAAAAAATCAGAGAAAAATTTGGCCGGATAAATTGGACAATCAATAAATTATGTTAGCTCATCATACGCCATTGAATTCATAGCTGTCTTCACAGTTCATAACTTTTTCCCGGATAAACTATCGTTTCATTTTATGGCCACAAATAAACAAACTTGCGCAATAAATGTCTTAATAAACACTCTATTCTTGGTAAGCGCTATCGAATTTTCCCCTTCATTGAAAGCTAATAAATTTACGATATTTTATCTCATCCGAAATATTTTTTCGTCCAAAATATTTGTCCTTTGAACGTTGGTAAGTAAAATATAAAAATATTTCGAATATTTATCCCAAATTTACTCAGTTAGAATCTATAAAACGAAACACATACTAACGAAAATTTAGTTAAATTCATTACTTGAAAAAAGAAATATTTATTTGCTTAACCACTTAACACAAAATATCATTTTAAACAAACAGCCATAACGTAAGGTACATACTAACCATGAGCTAATCAACATGTCAAATATATAATTATATAATTATCTTATTCACTATAATTCTCATTTAAGACATAACTGAACGTTTAAAGTAATCATCTAAGATGTGGGTTAAACGTTGAAATCGATTTGAATTTACAATAAGTTCCAAGGAAAGGAGGATCGTATATAATGGTCTACTTAACCAATTAGCACCGCACATGTGCTATTAGAAAGCTATTTCAATATACAACAACAGTTATTGCGGAGGCTCGTTAAAAGTCACTGTGGGACAAAAGTTACGGTGATGTTTCACAGGTTAAATTATTTCTTGTAGCATATTCTTAATAAATAAAAAAGCAAGTAGATTGAGCAAGCATAGCATATTCTTATAGTATATAGTATATATAGTAGCATATTCTTAATAAATAGAAAAGCAAGTAAAAACGTAGCATAATATTTATTATTTTTCTATTTTCCATATCATTATCCACAATTACATTCATTAAATTAGCTGCAGGAGCTCTGAAAGACCGATGCCTAGCTAATCCCTAATGTGGTACTTGGAACATGGCAGGCTACGGATGCTTGGTAGGCACGGCTGCCTATTGTGCGTCGTTCAGTCAAACGAATGTAGTGATATATTGCATCTGCGTTTCTTGATTTCTGTTGACTACAATATAGCTATAGTAAGTTATTTCTCTTACATTTCTCAACTGTATATATATTGCGAATAACCAAATATTTTCTGACATCTTGTAAAGATGTACTCCTAAATCGGCTAGTGCGTTATCTTGAAATATTTCGATCAAGCAGTCCATCATTTATTGTTCACTGTAGTATAATTTTCCACCTTTAAATGATGTGATCCTAATGCAAATATTATAACGCCACTATTTGTAAAGTGGGGAAATTCTTGCTCTTAAGGATCATTTTTGTCTAATCTATTAAAAACCACCATTTATCTATTCAAATACCTGTTCGTATTCAAATTAACATAATCATACATATAAATGCAGACAGCATTACATACACATTTACATAATTGGCCAAATTTTCGTACTAAGTGGGTAAGTATATAAACATATTTTTTTCAAGTAACGATTTTTATTTCATTTTCGCAAGTACGTGTTTCCTTTTACAGATATTAACAGAATGAATTTTAGTATGAATTTTCGCAATATTTTGATACTTTTCTTACATATATTTACACCAGAAATTTTTCTATCGAAAAAATACTTCAGATAAGATAAAATGTAAACTGATTAGGTTTTAATAAAGGGGAAAACTTGATAGCGCGTCCCGAGAACAAGTGTTTACCTAGACATTTATTGCGCAATTCGATGGTTTGTAGTCATAAAACGAAGCGATAGTTTTATAGAAGAGAAAGTTATAAACAGTTAATACAGATTAAAAATACATAGGCATTTGACGGGTAAATACGATAGGTACTTGAGTATCCAAGTACAATTTATTTGACCAAATTTTACTCTGATTTATTTAAAATTATAGTATTAACATGAAATTTTATTTAATACACTAAATTAAATCATGTTTTGTGTATAAGAAACACGTAACTTGATAAAATCTTAACGAAAACATATAATTATTAAGACTGGGAAGCAGTAGAGGTGTTAAATAGTTAATTATTATTCATAATATGTAGCTGTTAGAATATTTGAACTTTAAAATCGATGGAATCAATATTTGTTACATAACATAACAAATATTAAAATTAGTAGTTTCTTGTTTTAAAACATGAAATAATTTATTATAATCGGCAATTAAATAATTTATAATAATTTATTATAATTGACAACATGCACTAAAATGTTGTTTTCTTTATTACAATTTATTAACAAAAATAATGTTTCTGTGAAAAGTATTACGTTTTTTTTGGAAACCAAATATGACTTTAAACTAATATGCAAACCGCCCAGAACTTCAGTGTTTGATTAAGTTTAGGATTAAAATTACAAATAATAATAAATATAACATTAAGGTCAAGAAATATTTCATTTGTTGCTTGTTTTATTTTATGCAAAAGCTTTAGCATTAATAATGGGATTGGATTGGGAATTATAAAGAATATTTGTTTTTAGATAATTACAGAAATTAACAATAATTATTAATTAAAAAATTTTAAATTTGATAAATATTTTCTGCGTTTGTAGAATTTTATTACCTTAATTAAAATTCAGCCGATTTTTTTTCTGCTCCAGACCTAAAAACCTCCGGGATTAAAATAAATACCGGTTTCCAACGAGTAAATTATTTTCTCTTAAAATATAAAATCTTTTTTGCGTGTAAATGGTCGTGATTCATAATATTCCTTATAAAAAGCAAGGTATGCTTTTAATAAGGAATATTATTTAGGCTTTTGTTTTGGTGTTTGAATGTCAATTTTCTTAATTGTTAATTATTGCTATCTTTCTGACAAATAACACGTGGGGAATATTGTAGTCGCTAAATAAATAAACCATGCTATCGTACCACATGACAGAGCCTACTGATGATATTAACTGAAAAGTTGTCTCATGAAATAAAGCTTACATTTCCGACCATAAGATTTAATTCAGTGATTTTATAAATCGTAGCTCATTAAAAAATTCCTAAATTACATGAATTTGTTACAATCTATGTGGTAATTTTCACGAGCTGAAAACAACAAACTTTCGTAACCAAAACTATAAAAAGCAGAGCTTTTATGTAAAATATTAGCACAGCGTAAACAGAGCTATTTATTTGAAATGTTAATATTTGCTCGGCAGTAAAAACACCCCATTATTAAAACATTAGGTACTTGATTTCTTACTTTTGCTGAAAGACAAATCTACTGTCTAGCTAATACTTTTGAAGATTGAATGATTTAGTTTAGTGTAAGTTAGTGCAAATTGGGCAGCAGCAACAAAATTTGCAAATGAATGAAATTATATACTTACTTATTTCTTAATTCGTTTGTATGTTTTCGTATCATTATTGCAAAAAACAAAATTCAACTACACATGTCAAACAGTTTTCTACAGTTTATGGAAAACAATTACAAATCTTAACATTTTTGAGAGCTAATTCGATATTTCCTTTACTATGATAAATAAATGCTAGGAGATTTTCCGTACAATTGTGTCATCTTAAATAGTAAACTTAAGATGAATAAGATATCTAAGCGCGGAATTCAAATATAAATAATAATAAAAAAAATTAAGGTTGATATCTGATAATACGACGATTATAATATTTTTAATACAGTAAATTAAACAAAATTCATGCGGATTTTATTTACGGAATATTACATTATCAAGATGTCTCCCATCACCGCGAACGTACTCCTCAAAGTGTTAGCGCGAATTTACAATGACGCAACGCAGAACGTCGACTTGAATGGCTCTTACTTCTTCCGTTAGTTTAGCCTTCAGCTTCTCCATATTTATAACACGGTTTTCAAAAACCCTTCCTTTGCGATAACCGGGTAGAGAAAAGTCAGCTGGGGTTAAGTCGAGTGATCTGGGTGGCCAAATTATATCCCCAAATTGGCTTATGACTTTTTCAGAAATAGCACTCCTATTTTGTCCATGGAGACCCTAGCTGTATGGACAGTAGCCGAATTTGACTGAAACCACACATCTGACTTACCAGTCACCATTCTCCTCTTGTAGCTGCAGTACAAAAAAATTGTTAACCATTTCGATATACCACTCGCTCGTCATTGTAACAGTTGTATCGCGGTCATTCTCGAAGAAAGCTGGCCCGACGATTTTTTAGACTATATTGCGCACCACACAGTAAAATTATGGTTATGTAATGCTTCCTAAATAACGATAATTTTGACAATTTACATGACCTTCAAAATGAAAGTGTGATTCATTACTAAAATAAATATTGTTCATCTCATTTTCCTCTGAAAATAATTTCTAGCATTTTCTGACAATGAATTTTCCGCTTGTTGAACGTTTTGTATTTTACAGGGATGTAATTTTAAAGAGACAGCATATTTTCTACTCGATCGTTATGGATGCTCTTCGACCACAGTTGCGATGCTGTAATTTTTTTAAATTGATCGCATAGGTCTATTTCGGGGTCCACTGGAATAATTTATGGTACATACTGATACTCTGAACTTTGCTACCCACAACATGATTAACTGAACACTGGACCTAACATTAAAATGCCGGATTTCAAAATTATTATAAACTTGAGTCGTATAATACTAACAGTAAGCGCGGTGCACGGCAGATCACTGCGCCATGGTGACTAAAAAATTTGCTCAATGATCTATGGATCGTCGTCTCTCCTCTTAGGCTAGCCCCGATGCTTACCGAAATATTCGAGTTTAAAGTTTGAATTCGACTCTGAGACATCCATTATCATTAGAAGTGTCGAAATATAATCTATATAAAATATAAAAACGGGTTCGGCAAAAATATTTTACAAATTTTCCTTCTCAGTAGTCGTATTATCAGATATCAAATCCTGAAATCATTGTGAAGATGAGGGTACACAATAAAAAAAAATCTGGGCCGCAGCCGACCGCATGTTTTGTACGAAAACTAATCAAATAGACTCACCTGAGTACTCGGATCACAACAAAAGGTTAGTGAATTTGGACTTCATTAATAGAATATTCGACCCTCAGATACGGCGCTTTCATCTTGAACGTCTCATAATTACAGCGGAAGCCTCAATCAGCAAGTCGTTACTCTCACATTATTCAATGATTGGAAACGATTTTTCTGATGCATGTTTTCCATATTTGGTTATGTTTAGTTTACGGAAATATGATCCTGTGCTAAGTATAATTAACATTATATTTACAAACACAAAAATCGTTTCGCTGTCTCA
Source organism: Druceiella hillmani (assembly GCA_039881145.1). Classification (NCBI taxonomy): domain Eukaryota; kingdom Metazoa; phylum Arthropoda; class Insecta; order Lepidoptera; family Hepialidae; genus Druceiella; species Druceiella hillmani. The sequence goes on from JAYKKI010000029.1 coordinate 12,611,821, forward strand.
AATCCATTTTCATGGTGAAAATAGTACCGTGATGGAGCGGACATTCACTCTGCGCTTTACTACTTCGCATTTGACTCGGGCAAAAATAATCAAATGTAATGGTATTGGCGAGGAGTGATTTATTGGTAGAGATAACCCACAAGGGTGAGGTGAGAACGACGTCAAATATGTTATTGGTCGGGGCAAAGATAGCATCCATAAGGGAAAAGAATTGCATTAAATTTGATTGGCTTCCTTCAATTTATGGAAATATTTCAATTTTATATATTATTTTTCTTTCCTTTCCTTATTCATTTTAATACAATATTTTGAAGAAATATGATTGTTTTTTTATTTCGTTAATATGTTCATAATATATTTTTAATAATATAGAACAAACCATCTAAAAATATACAGAAAAAAAGACAAGGTTTCATCTTTATTTTGTTGTTTACTAATTGAACAATTGAATAGTTAACATCAAATTCGTGTATATATAATATCGTATATTGGTCAATATAATCAATATTCTGCTCGATTGATGGAAATAATACTGTTCTACTTTCTCCTTATGTCGAAATATGGAATCGTGTTTGCAATAATTCATGAGAAGTCTTGCTCCATCGGCTTGCTTTACTATGGAGATGATTAGTATGAAAATCTGCGCCGTATCTGATGATCGAATACTCAAGTAATAAAATCGAAATTCACTCACCTTTTATTTTGATTCGAATAGGCAGTATGAACCCAGTTCATGAGTTTGCGAACAAAACATACGATCGGCCTCGGCCCAGTTCTTTTATATTATGCCCTTTGTGTAAAAATAATTTCAGAGTTAATGTTTGATAATATGGCAATTGGAACAGGAAACTTGTAAAATGTATTTGCCTAGCCCGTTTTTATATACCATTTATCTTGTAACTTCAAATTATATTATATTAATTTTAATTATACTATTTAAGATGACACCATTGTACGGAAAACCATCTAGTATTTATCTATCAGAGTAAAATAAATGTCGAATGAGCTATCTAAAATGTTAAGGTTTATAATTATTTTCTATTAACTAAAAAAAGTTTCGACTTTTTTAGTTGAATTTTGTCTTTAAAAAGAAAGATACGAATTCATTATTCAAGTTAAGAAATTCGATGTCGAAATTTATTAACAATTTTTTTATTTCAATATTAATTTTGTTCTATAATTTCATTCATTTGTAAATTTTTTGCTACTGCACGATTTTCCCATACTTTTGAAACTGAAAAAATATCAGCTAGTCACAGTGCACTTATTTTTCAGCAAAAGTAAGGAATCGAGTTTCTCATTTTCCAATAATGAGGTGTTTTACTACCGAACCAACACTGAGAGTTAATAGCTTTATTTACACTGTGCTAATATTTTAAATTAAAAACTCTGTTACTGTTTGTTGCAAAAGTTTGTTATTTTCAAGTTGTGGTAGTTAAAACATCGATTGTAAAAAATTCGGATAATTTTGGATTTTTTTAATAAATTATCACATTAAAAAGTAAATTAATGTTTAGTTTATGGTAAAGTAATGTTTAGGACAGTAAAGTTAAGGAATGGTATAGTAAGATACGAAAAGCTAGATTACAGTAAGGTACGATAAGTTACACTTAGGTAAGGACTAACCAGTCTACAGTGCTAATGCCATTGTATGAGGACATACGAAATTAGAAGTCTTTAAATAAAATATGTTTGTTGTAAAAAATTCTTACATTTTCTATTTTTAGCGCTGAACCCATTTTACTTCGATGATGTTTTGGAATTATTAAATAGAAGTATATGATAGCCCCGAAAGTAGATCATTGCTTAATTCACAATTATCATAATTGTGATTCATAAGTTGAGAAAACACATCTGTATTACTGCACATTTATATAAACAAAAACATTCATCATTATCTTATGCATGTTATTAGACCAACTTTATTTACTTCATTAATTTTCTGATTTTCACGAAAAATTTCCTTTATGTGTTTACAAATGCATATAACATTTGACGCATTAGTTAGACTACCTTTAACTTTGATTCGAATCAAATAACTGTTAATTCCATCATCCGTAATGGTTTGTCCCGTCCACGATGTTCACATAATTATCTTTATCTTTTTTGCTATATAGCTGACTAGGTACAAAATTATATATAATATCATCGAGAAGTAAATAGTTTCTATTTCTGATGATTTGTATTCGATAGGCACTATTTATTTCTTGTATGTAGTCGTAAAGGCTTTTTCGAAGGATTATAATTAAATTCATATAAAGACCCGATTTCTCCGAAAAACACCTTATTGTGCTCCTGTGGATTTTTAGAAGGAATTTATTTCTCGAATATAAACCGAACCGATCATATGCAAATTTTAAAGCCCACAAAGTCCGTTTTCGCCATTCTAATTGTTCTTTTGATTTTACAATATTATATACTTTAGCATCTATATTACTGTAATTTAAGACATCAAAAAAATTTGAATATTCTAATGGATATAATGGTAGTATCACAGCTTTCAAATCACAGAATTAGCATTTCGCGACAAAACTCTAATTGCTCTGTAACATAAAAATTGAAGTGTCGCCTTCATTTTCTGCTTTTTATACTAAATATGTACTACTGACAGTTTATTTACCACATGACGCTCCTCTTCTGATTGCAAATTTTAAAGCAACTCTCAAATACCACAATATGACTTAGTTATCTGTTTCCAGTTATTTTTATTTTTCACAGGAACTATTTCTTACCAGTTTGATGTTATGACAGGAATCACACAGTATCGTAATTTTATGGCCATCTACTTTGAACGTAGGTCTTATATTATTTGGATTCAAAACGCAGCCTAATTTTATTGCCATTACCTCATTTGCCGTCAAGTGTCAGTGATGCCAATGTTACATCATGTTCAATAATAAAATAAATAGATTGTCCCGCTAAAATCTCTTTTTGGTGAACGGAAAAACCGTTTATCAAAAATATCCAACGGGTATCTTCATGTCCGATGTCAGTGGAAAATCGTCCACTCTACATGGAAATCAATGTAGCCATAATAATTAGTTCCATCCCATTGCCACTGTTTTCTTATAGCAACTTCTTAAATTGTTAATGCAAAGCATAATATTTTAATGGAAATCGGGCTATGTATTTTTATTATGTCTAATATTCCTTAGTAAATCGAGGCTTACGGTCGATGGTTGGTGCCACCTTGATAGGGTCTTATAATGTGGTAATTAATCAGTACAATCGTATTGAGTTGCGTAGACGTTGCGTTACAAAGCTATATGCTTTTGGTAACAAGAAATTAAGTCTTAAAGTAAACTTTTTATTTCGCCAAGATGTTTTTTTGGCAAGAAAGATCCTTGCAGTTTCATCAAGTATATAGATACAAAGTGGTTATCCGTGTTAGAAACAAAATTTGCAGGGACAAAAAGTAATCGTAAATTATAATTATAGCATTTATTTTTGTTAATTTTTTTTTAATTTACAATATTTTCTGTCGAATCGCACTTCAATTATTTCTTTTCAATTTTGCTACGAGTTTATTGTGAATGTAGTTATTTGTATCTTAGGGAAGAACTTTAAAAACGTAGAAATTGCTACCAAAATTACTTAACAAATTATTTTTAATTTTGTTTTTATTGTCATATATGCTGCTGTAATCTCCTTCGAAACGCATTTTACTTAACCAGTAGAACCGGTTCCACGAAATCATTTCACGAGTTTAATGTTTCATTCGTCGTAATATAAGACAATAATTCATAAAAGCACTTCCACAAAAAAGCTGGCACAATAAAAGAAACGAGGCCGAGTTCAAATACCATCTTTTGTTCGGAAACTCATCAAACAGACTCACTTTGCGTACTAGTATCGCAATAAAATCTAAAATAATTTCGGCAATATTAAATAGACGTTAGACCCTTAGAGACGTCGCTGCTCTTTATATTGATCGTCTCATTATTGCGACGTACATTGACGAGATCTTATAAATTATTGCACACACGATTCGATAAGATTTGGATAAATGGAATGTGCACCGGAACTGTTTTCATTAATCGAGCGGATTATTTAATACTGCCGATTATGAGATGGAATCTGATTGTAATTACTATACTTTAATATTAATACAGCTTACACTATTAATTAATAAAAAGGTTTCTTCATTAAGATTAGTTGAGTTAAAGAGACGTTGGCTTATATAGTAAATTTTGAAAACGATTTTTGAGTAGATAAATTTAATCAGATATACAGTGATATCAAACGCCAGCAGGAAAGGTGAATTTCATAGATTTTTTTGTTACCTATTTTGTTTGTGTTACCAAAAAAATATAATAATGAGAACGATGGATAAATACAAAAACAAGGCAATACATTCAAATATTGTTTCCCATAACTTCTCGGAAAAAGAAAAAAAACCTAAATTGTATTTAAACATTTATATTCTTGTATCTCTCAACACGATAATTTCAACTGGATGAGTTTTTGTTTTATAAATGGTCAATGTGATTTTACGTGTTATTGCATTTATTAACAAAATGTCATTAATTAATTAGTCACTTTTTTTCTCGTTTTGTGTGTTCCAGATATTCGATATAGATACAGTAGTCTTAAAAGAAAATTAACCGTCGGTCAAGTTTCATTAAACATGACCAATAATAAAAAAATAGCTCGACGTTATTTATAAAATAAAATTAATTTATAAAAATTAAAAATTAAAAAATACTTTAAATTTGTATTAGAAGTCAATTAGATAGTTTTATTTTACGACATAGAAATGAAATTAATTCCATAAAATTTGTTTCGCAAATCAAAGTATGAATTCGAAAAAGGATTTTTATATAATTTAAATCGAAAAGTTCGTATATATGTATCGTACCTTTTTCCCATTATCATGTTTTCATCAACAATACACGGATATTACCTTAGCGACTCATTATTGGCGCTTATTTTATGGAATTTACAGATATGAAAATTTATATAAAAATATTACTCGCTAATCCAATGGCTCTTTAAATCAATCGATCTTAACAAAAAAAAGCATCCAAATCCTTTTTCTTAATTAAAAGCGTAAACTGTGGAAATATGAAAAGATAGAAACTAACATCAGATTCCATTTCATTATCCGCAGTAATAAATACTCGGTTCGAAAACAGTTCCGGTATTCAATCTATTTATATAGAACCGTATCGAATCGTGCGTGCAATAATTCATAAGAAGCCTTGCTTCGTCGATGTACGCCGCAATAATAAGACGATCAGTATGAAAAGCAGCGCCGCCTCCGAAGTTCGAACGCCCACTTAATGATGCCGAAATTCGCTCACCTTTTATTGCGATCCGAGTACGCAACGTGAGTCTATTTGATGAGTTTCCGAACAAAAGATGGCGGCCGACCTCGTTCCAATTTTTTTCATAGTGCCCGCTTTTTTGTGGAAATAGTTTTAAGGGTTAGTATTATATATTGGGCCGATCGAAACAGGAAATTGGTGAGATGGTTTTGCCTAGTTGATCTTTTTTTTATATTCATCTCAAATATATAATTCGGGACTCAACTGCTTAGATTGATTAGAAATCTAAAGGAATAAAAAAAGTTCAGAAAAACAGTTAATAAACTTTGATAGTAATTTTAATATTTATAAACGTATTCCACAAAAATTGCATAAAATAATTTGAAGTGGATTTAAGAGAAAACCTTCTAAAAACTACTTATTTATAATTAAGCTAATGCAATAAAAAGACGTCTTATATTTTTGTGTAATCATTAATAACTAATTTTAGCGTGTCAGAATTTGTCTCTTTTACCTCATTTATCGTTTTCTCCAAAAATTCATCGACACTCATCACTAAATGTATTTACTAGAAAAAGTTTATACTCTACTATAAGAAGATAGAGTATCTCTAATACTTCACTTCTGATGCACGTTCGCTACTGGTATCGAACAAATATTAACATTCGAGATAAATAATAATATTGTTTCCATTGGTACACAAGCATAAGAGATTGCATATTTGAAAATGTAACCAAAGTTAGCATGTTGCTTGCCACAAATTTGTATGTTCCATTTTTTTTTTATTTTTAGGTCCAACAAAACATGAATGCGCTATATTTTATTCTTGTGTTGGTTTCAATGTTTTCCGTTCAATGTTTACCGAAAATATTATAATTGATCTTATAGTGAATTGGCATTTAAATTTATTCCGTATTGGTTGTACATCGTTACTGGGAACCTATTTTTAATAAAAATATATATAATCAGGGGTAAGTAGTTTGTTTAAAATTATAATTTTCTTTTTTTATTGGAACGAATTTATTTTACGCAGCTTACAGTAGATGGAACTAGCAGAAATCATGACGAAAGGAAAAAGCGTTATGCCCCCTCCATACGACCTTTCCCTCTGTTTCTCTCTGTATCTTTCTATTATATATGGTTGTATGTGTGTGTGTTCGTGCGAGTATCGACATTCGAGCGGCAAGCATTGTGCGCGGTTAGCTGTATAACCTCAATTCCAAACACGTGTATATATTATTTAAACTTATTTTTTTTATTCTACTGGCTTTCATCTGTCAGATCGTTTCTAATTCGGTATGTATTTATTTACATTATAAATTATTGCTATACCATTTATTGAATATTACAAATTTATAAATTACAATAAATTGTCAGCATATTCATTTATTTACCTTAATTAATTAAACTTTGTTTAGATTGTTTCAGTAAATTTAACAATTTATTATATTAATTTATTTTTTTGAAATATTAAAACAAAATAATTAAAATAAAAATAAATAGGTTTTAATTTTTAATATAACTAAATTTAATTTTAAAAGTAATTTTGAATTTGATTAATTTATTAAAAAAATTAGAATAACTAATCTTTAAGAAAATATAAATAATGAAATTTCAATTCTTGAGATAATTAAATTTAAATTTAAAATTAACCTTAAATTTGATTGATTTAAGAAATAAATTTTTAAATAACAAAATAAGAAAACGTTATATTAATAGAATAATGAAACTGAATGTTATAATTAAACCTAAATTTAATTTATTTTGAAATAATTAAAAATATAATTAATCATAAAATTAACATTAAATTTAATATGATTGATTTAATTACAAAAAATTAAGATAATAAAATAAGGAAAAAATTAATTGGTGGAATAATAAAATTTAATGTTGAAATTAATTCTATTTCGAAATAATTGATATAAATTTATTTTAATTTTAAAATGTTTAATTTTTAATTGAATTAAATTTTATTGTTATTCCAAAAATTGATTTTTTATTTCATCAAACAATCTAAATAAAGTTTAATTAAACGAGGGATAAATACAAAAACAAGGGAATACATTCAAATACTGTTTCCCATAACTTCTCGGAACAAGAAAAAAAACCTAAATTGTATTTAAACATTTATATTCTTGTATCTCTCAACACAATAATTTCAACTGGATGAGTTTTTGTTTTATAAATGGTCAATGTGATTTTACATATTATTGCATTCATTAGCAAAAGTGTCGTTAATTAATTAATCTCTTTTTTTCTCGTTTTATGTGTTCCAAATATGTTATATGATATGTTACATCAAACAATCTAAATAAAGTTTAATTAACAATGAAAATAAATGAATATGTTGGCAATTTAATATGATTTATTAATTTTAAGTATTTTGTTATTGTTTTTTTAATTCACACAGGATTTATATTGTGCCCATTGTTGCAATTTTATAATAGAAAGTCGAGAAACGGAAACTGCAGCAAATGTAAATTATACAAACTCAGAAAAGTAAGTTAATAAATCATATAACTTAATACAAGTAGTTACTGTTTACATACATTTAATATACATGTGATTCTAGTGTTTACTATTTACTATTTATATGCTTCACCGAGAAATGATAGTGAAATCATATGCTCAACGTCAAAAATACCAAAAACAAACGCTCTATGCCATCAACAATTCCGGCAGAACCAAAAAGAAAAAGTACAAGGAAATGAAACATTAAATCTTACCATGTATGTTATATACAACGAGGCGAAGACAATGCGACATTAAATGAAAATTTGTTTCTTACTATTTCATTAAAATAGTTCTTTAGAGTTGGAAAAATAATGTAAGGCACTTCGTTCCTGACGGGAGTCCCTCGACCACACAGATTATTTTTTAAAGAAAATAGATAGGTTTTTTTCAATAAAATCGAAAAGAATCAGCCTTTATAATAAAATAAAAAATTAAAACTTTTTAGAAAATCTGAAGTTCTGATGCGAGAAGAAATTGACGAATAAAAATTATTTACTTTTTCTTAATTTTCATTAATTTTTTTTACAATTTACGCTCAAAATTCTATTTACGAATGATTTGTTTTCAATAATAAGAAAACGACAAGCTTTAATTAAACAATCCAAAATTAAGTGTTCCTTAACTTTCCTTAAGACTTAAAAAACTAAAATCTAATCAATTTTGAACAATAAATTTAAATTTACAATTTTAGTTAATTTAATAAAGAGGTTATGGTTGCAATTTCAAAAACAGATCCGCAAATTCAAAAAATCTAACTTTTATTTTCTGAGTTATCATTAAACTAATTGAAACGCTCATAATTCCATGAACAAAACAAATCAATAAATTGTCTTATTTTCGTGACATATTAAAACTTATAATAAGTCATTTTAAATAAACCAATGAAGTATTTAGTCAGTTTTTCTCCTTATATGCCCGTAAATTCGCACGTCGGCACTGTTCATAGTTCCTAGCTTTTTCTATCCATTAATTTTAAGCCCACAAATAAGTTGACTTTTGCAATAAATTACTTAATAACGCTATATTCTCAGTATGTGCTATCGAGTTTCACCATTGATTGAAAACTAATTATTTTTACGTCGTTATATTTTCTCTTAAATATGTTTGCGATAGAATTGTTTATTTTTGAAATATTTGTAAAAATATTCAAACATTATGAACATTTTCTATACAACACTTTTTAATGAACGTGTAGTTTAGAGAAACATAAAAAACAACAAGAATGTAAACACTTGTTTTATAAAAATATGCTACGTTTGTGAGACTTTTTTGTTGTCAACGTTTTAGTTACAAATACCGTGTAAACTCTACAACGAAATCCTTTTTAACGAAAAACTTTCCACAGCACAGATATTGATCGTGATTGGTTGATTTGTCGTAAATTAAGATACTCTCTATTTTGTAATAATCATAACCTATAACGAAATAATACATCGTTGTTCAGAAACAATAAAATAATTAAACAGTTTTATTCAGATGTTATACAATGTACATTTATTATCGGTTTCATTTTCTTTTATTGTTTGCTATTACTATCGTAATGGATAGGATAAACATGTTCCAAGTGATATTTTGAATACCCATGAAACCGGCATTTGTTTCAAAATGACATGGGATAAAACTTTACCTTTACCTTAAATTTAAAATTTAACCTAAAATTTAACTTTACCTAAAATTTCACGGAGAGAAATGCGTAGAAAGCGCACTTTCTAAGGAAGGTATCACCATGCTAAAATCGTCAAAATTCCTTTGCACACACAGTGTTTTAATAACATAAAAGGAGTATCAGTCAGATACAAAGATAACAAAATTCGCTTGGATGACATCGCAACTTTTTGAAGAAAAAAATTTAAAAAAATATTACTTTTCATAAACAATTACCCTGCTCATTCTTTCATATTTTACTTTAGAAACTTTTAATTCGCTTATTTTCCAGCTAATACAACGAGAATGGAATTTATTAAGTCAGATTGGAAGACCTCTATTAATTTACTGCATGCTGTGAACTTTTTGTCAAAATCCTAGAAATCAAAAGCAGCAATAATACAATATTCCTTGTGTCATGAAGAACTTTGTAACAGTTTTCTTAGTAATGAATTCAATCAGACTTTTATAGTGAATATGATCTACTATTGAAATAATAGGCTAAACAGTTTAAGATGCCACAAAATTTAGAGCTTGCGGATCTATAAACTTACCTAAAAAAAGATGAGGATTTGACCACAACCGCTCCACTTAGCAATAAACAAATTCTTCAATTTGTGAAAATAAGTGGAAGGAAATATGAAAGAAGATGAAGAAGACCAAGTGGATGACTCTAAACTGCCGCCAAATATCCATCAAACACTTGACGCAGCTAAATTATTAGAGGAGTTTTTATTTTTTTCCGAAGACGATACATAATGGATGTAATATTCAATAAAAATATACGTAAGGGTGTGATATATATTTACAGAGTAAAAATGTATCCTTCGGTATTTTATTGTTCAATACAAAAGACAGTTCACTTCAAGAAATATAGATTTTGATATAATTCACATCATATATTCAATTTATCGTTTCAAAATTGTCCATCTATCATCATACCATTGATCATCTATAGCGACACGATAAAACAAACATAATGTATGATAAGTACACAGTACCGATATATGCCCGTTGTAATATATTTTATAGCCATAATAAACTCTCACGATATAACAAATTTAGACACGTGCGCGGTTTCATTTGCATATCAAAGATGGGAAGAAATATTCGTTTTTACTATGTTTCAGGTCGGTACGACGCCGAGTACGTAATGGCTGAAGAACTTTTTGCCGGAGTGTGGCATCGATTTTCCAAACATAATCATTTTTCCACTTCAATCATGTGTGAAAACTAGTATTTTATGTGTATATTTTTCATTTAATTACATTTTATATGTATCTTTTTCATTTAATTACATTTGAAACTACAATTTTTGGCATAATTTAAAGAGGAAATGCTAGCGGTTTTTCATTATTGGCAATATCTCCATTACCAAATTTGATACTTATATTATAATCGGTGTAATGTCACAATAATTTTTTCAGGATTCCGTAGTCAACACCATTATTAAAACTTGTATTTCTAAATATCCGTGTGTGTATCCATCCCTCTGTTTTATTTAAGTCTGAGATACTATCGTATTTGGTCAAAGTTTAATAATTTTCACAGCCACAACATTGAAAATTTTAAATTCCTTTATATAAAATGTAGTTTATTAAAAATTATGTTTCCAACATATCAATGTTTTGGTTGAAATGTTAAGCATCGAAATAAGTGGTCAAAAAAAAATGTGGTCAAAAAATATTTGGCAGAGGTAATACTAAAATTGACAAAATACATCAAAATTAATAATAAATTCAGCAAGTCGTTATCGAAAGTGCCTTCTTAGGAATAGCTTTCATTGTAATCGGGCTTACATAGCACATTAAATTCATAGGACATTGTATTTACAAAATATTAGTTTTAACACTTTTTGTGAAGGTGGTTACAACGATTTCATTTTAAGTTCAAACTTAAGTCTAACTTTAGTCAGATTTTGAATTTTAACGACACTCTTAATTTTTTTCTTTCCAAAAAATATGTCAAAAAAATAATAAAAATAAAATATAACAGTAAATAAGTAGGTATAGTATAACAATAAATAAGTAGGTTTAAATCACGAAAGTAAAAGGTTTTACGAGATCTTCTAAACAAAACATTTGTTAATGTATTCTAATTATTAAGATGTAAATTGATTTGATTCGTTGCTATAACACTACAATCACCAATTACAATTATCATTTCTGTTAAGTAATGAGTTAAGCTCAACTGATATGACACTTGTTTCTCTACTGGATAGCTTGTGGAGTGTTATGCCCGTGCTGGCTATCATAATGGGGATGACGTCGCTACAAGCTCTATTAAAAGAAAGCTTACTGGAATTCTGAAATAGGACAGGTCTTATTCTAGTGCTTGTTCTCAGCTGTATTAAACTTTAACTAAAGAGAAAGTTGAATTTTCTACCACAGTGATGTGTTTACCACAATTGCTGATAGTCGACCGACTTAATTATAAATGGCCATTAAGTGTCGACAAAAAGAAGAATAATTTAGAATGTTATTATTTTTTGTCTGTACTGATTTTCTTAAGCTAAATATATTATTATAAAAGTGTTAAATTTTTAGTCATTTTTGGTTTAAAAGATAGTTTCAAAATTAAATTAATAATTGATTTTTATTTTTTTAACACAACAAGTACGTAACTTTTTGTACCAAATTACATTATCACTCTATATATAATATAATGCAATTAAGAAATCATTTATGTTTTACGCGTGAGTCTAATAATCAGTATTAATCGAATCACAAAATTATTAGTTCACTAAATTATGCTGAATTCTCGAAAACCTAATCTATAGTACCTAACCTCTAACTTTGATATTAAATTGTTTATATTTTCAAGTCATTATCCACCCAATGCTGACCAATAGTCCGAAAACTGTGAATTGGACGACTCAATAAATTGAATCATTGGCCAATCAACGGAATTAATATGATAAGGATCTTTGAGGAGAATCTGCTGCTTGAGTATGTGAATGAGCAAGAAAATTAGCTGACACCGAATCCAACAGAATTCTTAAATAAATTTTATGATTTAAAGAACTAATTCAGTGTTATTCAATATAAATTTATAGCATCATACAAAAGTGTAACTGACACCAACAACGTCATTTTCTAAATGTACAGATTTATAAAACTATCAGCATTCGATAAATTTTTAAGAGTTCGCTACGCAACGTATTTACGGATATCTTACTAATAAAGGAATTCTGAATATTCATTTATATGTCTGTTTGTCTATCAAAGGATCATAACTCAAAGACTTTTTTTTTCACGAATACGTATTCATTTTGATTTATTTTGAGAAGTGGAGTAGTAAACACGCTTTTATATGCCATTCATTAAGGACACATGACTCTAAATCAATAATTAAATAAATTTAATACCTTAGCTCAACCATAATCTTACTTTTTTTACTAGTAAAGAAACATTGAAATTTGATATAATAATTTCGGACATTACTTTATAAAGAAAATAAACAAACTCAGGCTCTCTTTATAATAATAATATAGAGAAACTGTATCAAGATCTATTCATATTTATAAATGTGCATATTTTCGGATAGATCAACCAAGTTTTATGATTTTAACAAAAATTACCATTTTTTGTAACTTATGTAAAACCCCTTAAGAGGCAGAATTTGTTTGAGAAAATATATGAAAACCCAAATTTGCTAGAGACATTTTATATCACACATTGGAATCAGTTTTGAAACACTTAGATTTGCAGGTTTAATGTTGATAATTTTTCAAATGTTGTGTGCCCTGTAGAAGACAACAGATAAAAATATTTTGAATCGTGTGTAACTAAATCACATAATCTGTGCCAATTTTAATCCTACCCTTTCTTTTTTTACCATGTAAATATTTCCTGGTAGTATCGTGTTTTTTGTATCTATGACAAACATTGCTGCGTTTAATAAGCCTTTAATGTGTTCTTTCATATTTAATACCATTTATAAATTTTGTTGATTTAATAATTTGTGACTTTTTAAATATTTCTCTAACTGTTTTCCATGAATGTGATTATATTAAATATAATCACCAGTTTATAATAAACAAAAATATTTTTTATTCTTCTTATAAATTTCAAAGTTTTTAATAGGTTTCTATCCAAAAAATTTACAATATTTAGTTTTATTCTTTATGTTTATCAGCGATATCAATTTTTATTTTTTTATCCTCAACAACTCAGGAGATGAAGACAAATTATTTTTAATACCATTTATGAGATGTAGAAGTACTATATGAGAACAGTTTATGTTTTAATATTTCTATTATAGCTAGTTTCCAATAATGTAATTTTTCATCTTATGTATATTATCACCAGGTTAGAATACACAAACATTTTATATTATTGTTATAATAGTTTAAATTTTTAAGATTCCCTTTTTAATAATCTTTTATCCGAAGCTGTGAGAGTATAAGTTTTTATTTTTTTTTGCGTGAGACAGAAATGTTTTACATTTATTCATTTTTAAATTTCTTGTTTTTCCAACTGAACAGGTTTTTATGTCTTAAGAAAATATTTGACAATTTCCACTAAACTGCCTACTTGAACATTGAAATATGAGTGACATAGGCTTGATATTCCCTGATCACATAAATTAATGAATAGTTTACGTTTTGATATTTCTATTATAGCTAGTTTCCAATAACGTCGTAATTTTTCATATTATATACGTTATCACCAGATTAGAATAGACACAAACATTTATACGTTATCACCAAGTTAGAATACACACAAACATTTTATATTACGATTATAATAGTTTAAATTTTTAAGATTCACTTTTTAATAAACCTTTATCCGAAACTGTTATAATATAAGTTTATATTGTTTTTGCGTGAAACAGAAATAGTTTTACATTCATACATTTTTAAGTTTCTCGTTTTTGCGACTTAAGAAAATATTTGCAGTCTTAAGAAAATATTTGACAATTTTTACTAAACTACCTACTCGAACGTTGAAATATGAGTGAAATAGATTTTATATTTCCTGATCACGTAAATGAATGACAGGTGGTCCATAAACTGATACTATAGAAACTGGTACGACGTGATATTTTGGTAATAATCAAAATTTCCACCATTTGTTTAATAATCCAACTGTGTGATCAAGATGAGTTATATTATTGAAGTATGTATAGTAAATCCACTATTTGTTGATATGGGAATTTTCTAATTCCATACTGTTAATCCATACTTTGTTCAAACTATAATTTTTTTTACAATTTTTATTCTGTGTGTAATATTGAATCAACACAATAAATCGCTGGCTCATCCCTCAATGTCCTTCATATATTTTGCTCTAAAATATTTTGTTTATAAATAGACTGATATTATTTATTTAGTTCATTTAAACAACAAACCTTTTACTGTATAAATTTAATTTTGATTGTTCCAAAAAAATCGTAATTAGTAACGCAAAACTTCGACTTTAGACAAATATTGAACTCTGTATTTTTAATTAGATATATAACTTACATTTTAATAATGTAGTTTTAATGCTAACAGTATATTGGGGTCTAATATTGACAAAACTTATCACATCAAAGCAGAATAACAAATAATCCAAGTTAATTCAAACACTTTATTTAGTTTTTTAACTAGAGGTAAATGAGTTACTATTTTCTACAATGTTGCAACTACGGCTGACTTATAATAGTATATTATGGAAAATACTCGTATTGAACTTTAAAGGAATGTTTATAACAATTTATTTTAAATTATTTAAAAGGGTCTGCGCAATACATTATTTTTAACAAATATCTGAATATTTACATTTTTCTTAAGGTTTAGTTAAAGAGGCTAACTTAAAACAATATCCAATATTGTTCACTTTGTGGACCAAGAAATTAATGATTTTCTTTATCGACTGGCGCCTTCTTGACCGATTGATTAATTACATAATTCAAAAAGTTTACTTCATTGCTCAACGAAATATTTCTGCATGCCACAGTAACTGATAACTTTTGCTCTCATTTTAATATGATTTTCTAATTTTTTTTTACACAAAAACTATAATATCAGCATAATATTTTAGTAGCTATAAAACATAGTAGAAGACAAAAATATACAAGTTGTGAATTGAGGTAATCAGTCCCAAAGGGGAACCACGAACCTATATGGTAAGCAAGTTATGGGGACGGAAAGTATCAATTTTCATAGCCCTTTTCAATATTTTTCTTAGATATTCAAAATAATTTAAAAAAAACACCAAACCATAAATAAATCTTTACATCTAATAATTGTTTTACAATCAGATTTGTTGTCAAAATAAACACAAATTTTATCTCTTTACTCAAATTTGTTTACCTTTGTGTTAGTTTTAAACGCTGATCACATTTTAATTCTTGTTTTCAAAAAATAGTATTTCTTCGACTTTAAATGAGAAAAACAATTAACACTAAACATTTATTGACATATATTTACCAAAAAAGTAGAAAAACGTAATGATATGTGCACTGACTATCTTTACTCTAATCCTGCGCCTATGAAAAATGAAACTTTCAGCGTTATTTAAGTATTTGTACTAATAAAAAATCTCTTAGCGCATTAAGTCTTTTTATCACTAAAATTTGACAATCCTATTTTTCTAACGTTTTCATATTCATAACAAAATTTTGCAAAATAACCAAATAAATTGCCCGAACTACTCTTGACGTTCGTTTGTACCCTTGACGTTGTTACACTTATGAACTTGATGATCTTTGATATTAGAATGTTGACGATGAAAATAGAACCTGGACTCGATTGACTCAATGGCAGATTTGATGAGCAATTACAGCTTTGGCGTTGTTTGCGACCTGGGCAGCGATTTTGATGATTGCTTTGCATGATATTACAATCCTTAACGATCTTACTTTTTTAACGAATAGGTCAGTAATATGTTGAGTGACTAAGAAATTTGGGAAACTTTTTTATTTCCCTTCAATATCAAATCTGATTTTAGCAAAATATGTACTTGGTAGCTTTGTATAGCTTTGTATAGCTTAATAATTATGAGAAAAAAAAAATAATATTAATTCAGTAAGAGTAAAATGTTTATTACAAATTATTCAATATTGAAACACACTTATTATGAAGCTACCGATTGTCTGGTTCAATACCATTATACTGAAAAGGAACAGTAACCATGGGTATTATTACAGTCACAACTTTTTTACGAATCTCTAAACAATCATAACTGCTACGATTACTATCTCGTTGTTGCCTAGCTGTATGCTGATTTTCTGATAACTTCACTTCTCAAATGCGAATTGTTAAAAATGGAATAGTTATACGGATCATGACACTGATGGGAGTTAGTTTTCATAATGAAATAATTATGTAAATGTGCACACATATATGTTGTTCTTTCCACATTATCTACAGCGAGAGGTTGGTGTTTAGTAGAACTCGCCACCTATTTGCGAGAACGCCAAAAGCAATTTCAACTGTGCTCGAGCACGACTTAACTTGTAACTAAAAACTCTCAATTGTCAAACCTCGATCCATATATGGTTTTAACAAATTTTGTTTTGAAGGTAAGGCACCATAACTAACTATTCGAATATTTTGCATGAAAGTGACAAATTTAAATTTTTATCATTCATTGGTATATCTAATTTACTTTTGCGGAATATTGGACAAGCATACATACAACCATTTCTTCCGATATCGACAAATAAGAGTTTATATTCAGCATTTATGAAAGCTAGCAATACAATACCATAAAGTTTACAAGTATTTACTATTCTACTGTGATCGGATGTGTGTTGGAAAATTCACAATCTTATTTTCCAACTTTAATTATTATTTTCATAGTTTTACTGACAATGTTGGAAATGATGTTAGCAGTATTGATAGTGGAGTAACTGAGATCTTAGATTTTTTCTATGACTAAGAACCGGATGGTAACAGAAATTCTATTTCTTGGTGACATTGCTTCTCGCAAAACAAATTATTTTCTTTAATTTATATGGCGTTACCAATGTCATTAATTCATTTCACACATATTTCTAAATCCGGGTGTAATTTGTGAAAGATGAATGTTCTTCTAGGCTGAAGTAAAACCAAAAATATTAAAAGGAAGGTGTATAAAAAAGCAATAAATAACTAAGTTACTTACTTTTGAAGTCAGTATAAATACTGTTGACTCACAGTTTGAAATAGATTCATAAAGGGAGTATTATAACATTTTGCATTTATTAAAGTAGATCGGCGGGGCTGGCACCGACTTCGAAAATAATAACTTAGTAACTTATTACGAATAAAAAGGTACCTGTTTTGAGTTAATTATTTTTTACTTTTTAATAACTTCTTTAAATCGGGTTTTTGAAAGATATTTTATTTTAATATTGATAGTGATCAAAAATTTTAATCCTCACGTTATAACTAACACCAAATTATTTTCTCTTATTCATCTTTAGAATATTTTATAGTATATAGATTATTTCTTCTCTGTGAAAGTCGGTTATCAACAAGACACATCAATTAAACCACAATAGTAACCGCCAATGGTCAGCTGTTAGCCGTTGAGTAGTTCCGTTCTCCAAATCTGAAGTTCAATATCAGATTTTGCAAAGTAACAAAGTAACACTTGATGAGATATCTTCTCCATATTCGAAATTCAGTATTAAATTTTGCAAATAATAACTAAAGTAACAACTAACCAGTAGCAAATATATTGAATTACGGTTGATTTACCACCATCCGTTAAGAAGTTGCATTATTCATATTCAAAACTCACCATCAGACTTTGACCTGGTCCATGGTACAGTTATTTTGCAAATTGGAAACTACCAGTAGTAAATATCTTGAATTACGTTTGATTTACCACCATTAAATAAGGAGTTCTATTGTTCATTTCTAGAATGCATCATTAGTATCTGACATAGTCGATGGTGCAGTTATTTGGCAAAGTATATTTAAAGCAAATATATTTAATATCAATTGATTTATTAACATCCTTTAATGTAGTCCATCCATCTCCAAAACTTATAATTAGACCCAGACCTGGTAAGTGGTGTACTTACTTTGCAAAATCGCAACTACCGTGTAAATATCGTGAATCATAGTTGATTTACTGCCATTCATTAAAGAGTTCGATCGTGAATTTTCATATTTCATCATCATATCATGATAATATTTATATGGAACTACTTTGAAAGAAGACTCTTTCAAAGAAACAAAGAATCATCGAAAGTAAAGAATTATCGCTGATCTATTTTCTCCTTTTTTGAAATTGGTTAATTATGTTTTACCTATTAAATTATACATTTCACTTTTATATATAAACTCTAATCTTTTTTAATTAATAGTAGAATAATGTTTTCACTTTTAACTGTATACCTAAATTAACAATTTCCTTTCGCTTGAAACTGTACTTATAAAGCTACAATATTTATTATGTAATATTTGTACAAGAGATTTACTTATTAGAATCTTGATAATTATAAATAAATTATATTCTTGGAGTAGCTATATTTTTAAATTGAGGTTATATACACAAGTTTGTCAAATAATGATGCCAAAACACTCTGCTGGTCTGACCACCACTCAGCTGGTCTTATGCCGTAAGAATCACAAACGATTTCATAATTTATAATTTAATGTCGGTCTGTTTTTTATTATATTTATTGGCCATTTAAAAAAGACAAGCTGGTTGCTAACCGTTTACGGTGAACAAATTCCGCTATAACCATGTTAATTTTTATTAAATACTATCAAGTGTCACTTCGCACGCATTGGGGCCATCCAGAGCCATTTACAAACTCAGCTCAGACACGCACATCGCGTGCAGCCTAAATTATAAAGCAGCCATAACAACATCTCACACAAAATCTCATTTAGAATCCAGCAGTAACATCAACTAAGCAGTACAGCAGGGAAACGAGTGTCATGAGAGCAGGACTTAATTGTATGTATACCTAAAGCATACAAATTTTGTAGTAAAATTATTACAATAAATCGATTTGTGAAAACTTTCATTTCTCATAAAATGTCCATTTCGTACTTATTATAAATATGTCATATTTTTTAATTTGAGATTTCAAAATTTACGAAAATGCTACCTCATTTATATACACTATCGGATTGTTACATATAACGTAAACAACAAAAATATACAATTAATAAATTTTGCTATTTATAAAAAATTCATGAACGTTTTCGTCCACGCAGAGGCTTAGGACGCAACCAGACCGCATATCTTAATTCAACTCTGAAGTGGAGAAGGAAAGGTATTATAGAATGCTTCTCAAGCTTTTCTCTCTTTAATATACTACACCCGCATTGCGCGAGCCGGTCGCCTCTCCTTAGAGCGCTCATAATTAAAGCAGCGGCCCGTCTTAACGATGCGCGTCCGAGCGGAGCATGTTGCTGTTATTAAGATTAAAATAAATTCATTCATACTGTTCCACGTTCCGTAATAATCCAGTGAAGATAATTATGCTATGACATTATTAACCAAAAACTTTGATTTTTCTTAGGAATTCAGTTTAATTTGTGTATCGGCGGATATGAGTTACAATTTATGTAACTATCTCTGAATTTAACAAAATATTAAGATACGCAAAAAGTTCAAAGCGTTTTGCCATCTTATATTTTGACATCTGATTATATTTATAAAAATATGTACATGCTATTATTTTGCCTTTGTAATATATTAAGATATTTATTACAAACGTTAGTAGATAATGAAAATATGCATTGGTTAAATACGAATGTTTTTTTTTTAATTTTGGAAGATTGTAAAAGGCATTAACAAAAATATCATAAGAGATAAATAAGCAAAATCTAAACTAAATGTAAAAAAATACAAAAAATAAGTGATTAATTACAAATCCTTTTTATGGCACGGTTCGAAACAAGGAAAAAGGAATAAATTGAAAGTGAGGTAAGTAAAGACTAGCGAATTATGAAAGAAAGCACTTTTTAGAAGGCCTTTGAACATATTTATAGAGGGCGTATCCCTGGTATCCAAATCTAGTTGAATCCAATATTTTGCGGCTACAAAGGAGACGAAGCTGACTATGCAATCAAATAACTAAATCTATTTCTAAGATTTGTTTTATAAATAGAATTATTCAAAACATTATAAAGAAGTGTAGAAATATATAAGTATATTTTGCTGATTGCGAACTTCCGTCCATTTAAGCGTATTTGGATTAAGAAATATGTTCATATTTTAACAACGAAGAATGTTGCCGATGCTCAAATTTTGAAGGCATTCTAATTTTGTAACATGATTTTCAGTAAAGTCTGGGTAGCATATATTTATGTCGTCAAGCAATGACAGTAAGAATATTTGATAGAAGTGAGCTTTGGTTTGAATAGCTAGAAAATATTATGCTGGAGGGAGTGAACTCTGCTCAACGACTAAAGTATCGAGTGTTATTTAACATTGCATCAGTTCATAGAGCAAGCTATCTGCTTAATATTGGAAAACAGTTGTTGGCTATTAACTATGATAACTTGGTACTTAATTGAATTGAATAATACACTTTATGTGCCCGCTGACTGATTGAAGTGATATCTTTATTGAAAGTATCGATGGCGGTGCATGTAGAATTTACATCAATATGAGCATATATTTGTAAGTTATCCGCATAAACATGATAGTTATTATGTATATTCTCCATGACCCAATCAATGAATACTGGAAAAAGAGTAGAGAAAGAGTTTTTCTATTCACGGAAAGAATGAAGAAAGCGTAAAATATTTATCAAAATAAATTAGAATAAGCTGTTATTAATTTAGCTTATGTTTCGCGAAATGATAACAATGTTACTATGAAGTGGATTCACCACCTTGTGGCTGCTCTTTTATAAAATGATGGAAACAGTTCACTTATTTTATATATTTGCCTTAAAGTTTCAATAAAATACTTTCAAATCGCCAGACCATTGGAAAGCTTTTTTTTATTATGGAGGAAAGAAAAATAGAAATACAATTAGGAAAGCATTTGCTTTTTATGTCCGATATAAACTGAAAAAAGACAAAGGGGTGTCTTTTATTTAATTAATTTTTTTTTATAATGTCATTGACTTTAATTCTAATCTATAAATAATTACATAATTTTTTATATTCCGGTCTATCAATATATTATGTACAATATTTTTATAGAATTTCGAAAATATGACGTTCCTCTGATTTCGATCGTAGCTATAATCGTGAGAGATTTATTCTTCAAATTATAATATTTTTTTCACGCGAATGTAAAAAATATTTAAATTGTTGTCTTATTCAAAGGCTATTGATATTATACGTACGCTTAATGTGTCTGAAATATTACCTTGTTTTCGTGTAACATATTTTATATATATGATTAGAATAAGAAAACTTCAATATAACTAAAGATGGGATAAAGTTTAATTTCTTGGTTAGGTCATTTCACGGTTAGATACGGAGCTTCGTCAGTGTCATTTTTAATTAAAATACAAAAAGAGATATTTTCCAGTTGTGGTTATTGAGTTCGGTTGAAGTTATAACCCCTTAACTGATAAACTATTTTTCTAATTAATTACTTGCTTACTCGTCTTTTTACAAAATATTATTCAATATGTCATTACACTGCCAGTCGATTGTTAAGTCATTAAGATACAACTCAACATCAAATCATAGTTTAATTAATTCGGTATATATAAAAATAAAAAAACCTGGACTAATGTTCTTTTGAATATGCATATACCGAAATGATCGGTTTTTCAAATATGTACTTCAATATTTGTCGTCTTTAAGATATGTTGCTTAGATTAGTAACATCGATTTATAGCTCCAGTCCAGCTGCTGTTTATCAAACTAATTGGTATCTATGAGTTCATAGTCATGGTTTATCGTCCTGATAGAAGGTAATAAATATAAGAGATGTCTGAGTCATGATATTTGCATATAAGTGTAGGACTGGCCCCATTGTGAGCTTTAAGTAAAGTTACAGTTTTATTACTAAGAATACGCAAAAAAATCGTGTAATGAATTTAAACCAAATTAATTTCTCTTACATAGCCTTTTTTTTCCTTTAAGTAACAGACCCAAATGATTACTAATTACTTTAGGGTTCATTTGGTTTGAAGTAGCTCTTTAATTAATATTCAAAATATTCAACGCAGATCGTATAATCCATCAAATTACGCTTAATTCAAATTATGTACATCTTGCATGAAATTGGCATTATAATAAATGAAATAAAGCCATTTTCATCTGATTAAAATATGAAAAATATCAATTTTTATAATTTTGAGTTACTTGTTCATTTTATACAAATAAGACTAAATAAACTTTAAAAGTTTTATTTAATAACATTTAAGGGTTCATTGCCCTTCGTCCATCTTCTTTATAGTAAAGATATTTACAGTTTTAACGACCTATACTTCCTAAAATTAACAAAGCTGATGTAAAGATTATTAATATGTTTATTATATTCGATAAACAGATAAATTTATTAATTAAAATTAAACATTCATAAAATGTATCATTCAAAAGAGAGCAAATAATGTAGGGTATATTGTGTAATGTTTTCCACCAGAAAATTTGTCTCGTTAATATTTAAATACATTACGGGATTTAATAAAAAAGACTAAATGTAATATTACAATATCGGTCTTAAAAATATTATAACTTTAGGTTTTTGTTAAAAAAGCAATTTTATACGTAGGTCCGTGTAAATAATGTGTAGTCTCATCTTTCATACATTTAAATTATCTGGCGTGTTCAAATATTAATTTTTCAGTCAATTGACAAAAAATAGGTTTTTAATTAGAAATCTTTTTAAAATTCAATGATTAGCTACACTTAAAAACCAATTAAAAAAAGAAATAAGTTATATAAATAACGTCCTAAACATTATGTATGCAACTGATTTTTTTTAACTTAGTTTCCAATGGATGCATTTTTGCAGATATATCTATAATTTTTAGAAAATATTTCACTACATTTGAATGTAATTTTTCCAATCTAATTTATATGTGAGTATATTTCAATTTAAAAATGTTTTGAAGCATTTTCATTTCTTTTAACAGCATTTTTTATTGAAAGAAAGATGACTTTCCCACTCTGAGACAGGATAAAAATAAATTTTCCTTTAAGTCGATTAGCTGCTTCGGTTACTAAAATCCAAGCCTGAGACAATATTAAAAGACATCTTATTACAAATGTCACATACATAATTAAACACTTAACCCTCATGTTTTATAGACTTGCAATCCACGTAAACATACATCTTCGGTTGTTATAAAATTCAACAAAGCCTTTCTTATAATGTTTTCTGAGTATTTTTTTGGATAAAATGTAAACAATGCAACACAGATTTTCCTTTTATCTAAGTAGGGCAAGACATTTTCTCATTATAAGAAGACGTTGACTCCAAGTGTAACGGCCTCCGGGCAATTTGGAGCATTACTTGCAATTATTTTGCAAGTATTCTTGTTGGTTTGGCGGTTAGATAGATATGTGTGAACGTTTAAGCTTATTCATGTTTATTAAATAGGCAATGAATGTAGGGCAAACCAGTATACCATGTTTATTTATTTATGCAACTGCTTTACAGTTTCTGCAGTTAATTACACATGGAAATGTGATTAAAAAAATTGGAGACAGCTCTGTTTGAATAAAATTTACAGACGAAATTAAAAATGTTTGCATAAGCTTTTTATGAATAAGCTTTCGATAGCTTTGAACTTTAAAAATGTGTCTTGTCTTTACTACTAACATTATTATTGCTAACAGAAAAGAGTTAACGAGCAAACTTTCAGCTCGTCATGTCAGTGTGTATGGCGTAGGTGAGCAATATTAAAAAAAACCTCGGTAAACACCTGTAGAACTCACACTATGAGGGTTTCGTTCATATTTATTCAGATATGAAAATTCAGACATTTAATAATATATGGTGTTTTTAATAAATATAGTAAACGTTGATGTTGTTTTTCAATGTTATACCTTTCAGAGGCATCATCTCGGAAAACATCGTCAATTTTTCAAAAACTATTCAAATTTCAGTCATTTCTATAGTTTTTCGATACACTTCAGATAAATTACTTGTATTGTTTTCATCCTCATTTTGATTTTACCATTTTTTTGAGTTCAGGGGTATTTACATGTTTTTATGAACATTTTAGTAATATTTCTAGAACTATCTAATATACAATACTGCAAAATTTTTTTTTTAATTCTTATAACTAGCTTCTTTCTCTTCCCAATTAACACCCCATACAATTAAAAAAATTAATTGTCTTTGCATCAAATTCGTCCCTATAAAATTACCATATAAATAATTTTTAAACCTAACTATCGAGATAAATTCGGATTGATTGCTTTATCATTATATAATATTTCAAATTTCTACGTTAAAACATTGCGTTTGAATGGAAGTTAAAATATTTTGATGGCAAGACGAAACATGCCATTCGGCTGCTTCGAGTGTTGTTGGTTCTTTCCGACCTGATTTGGCCAGATTCGCGCCCTGTCTGCCATTTAGCCGGCTTCGCATCTTGTTTGCTCTTTCTAATTTAATTCGGATCAGCACTGTGTCTTATGTACTAACGATTACATAAGTTTACTTGTTTATATCGGTTTATTGCATTAAACTATCTTAAAATATTGTTCACAAATATCTCTGTTATATATTATTTAATAGTAGTTTAATCTCATCATATTAAATGATGATATTAAACTACTATTCTATTATTGACGATTATTTAAATATTTATTTTATTTTGTTCAAATAAAAATATTTCAATATAAAAATATAAAAAAAATTAAATATCTCACGTCTACTAGGCGTCCAGTGACAGTTCTATTATGTTTTTTTTAATATACATAACAAAAAAGAAAAAAAACCTAATTTACAAAGGTATGCGTAAAGTATTACCAAAATATTTTTTCTCTAGTAGAACATAGGGAGCATTAATGTTCAAACAAAATCTGTTCTTTCTTAATAGAAAACTTGGCGCACAAAATCATGTAAAATTTAACAAAATTTTGAAACATATTTGAAATTAAGAAGTAGACAGTTTTTTTCATTATCTATTTAGTAATAAAATATACCTGTTGACATATTTCTATTTTTCCGGAAAAAAATTATTAGAAACAAAAAGCAAATGCAGTTGATGAGGAAATTTATAAAATATAATATCAAAATGTAAAGAATGTACGAGCAAGTACAAGTTTACTTTCATCATATTAATAGTGCAGATTTGATATTTGAAGACCGAGCGCATTTTTATCACAGGAAACGCCAGATATGATTATTGCAGAATTTAATACCAAACTCTTACATCATGCAGCAATAAGTCTGGATTTTGATTAATTTTTTATTGATGTAAGTTCATGGTGCAATTTTTAGATGGATAAAATTCATATTCTCTCTACATGCTCTCTGAATTTAAAAATGCTATTAGGGATTCCTTTGCTTCTAAATCCAGGATGATTTGATGAGGAAATTTCTTCCAAATGATGATATTAGGATACAATGCACTACAATTTAAATATTAAAAATATCGTTTTGTGAAAAAAACTTTGTACATGTATACATGTGTATATACATATTTGTTTAGGAGTACTACCGAATTAAGGACAATACCCTTAAATAACTAACACAATGTCATATCTTGATTTCTGATAAATTCAATTTCTATAAAATGAGCATTCATAGTTGTATTAGGAATAATTACAAAAGTTGTTAGGCTTTAAATAATTTAAAAAAGATAATTCAGGAAAGAATAATTCAAGAAAGAATTATAAATGGTACATACCCATAAACATACGCATGCAAGCTAACACGTACACATAAACGCACATACATATACACCTTTATGCATTATGAACAAAGTAATGGTTTTTGTGAGATTTAAATATTATTTTTTATTGGTATTTTTTATTTAAAACATGGTTACATGCAAATCGATACTACATTAGAGTACCTGATGAATTAGCGATGTAACCGAGGAGAAAACTAGAACCCAGTACCCCAATTTTTTTTTCTACCGCATAACTGATTCGAAAGGTGCAAAGTTAATTATGTATATATATATTTATATATATATATATATATATATATATATATATATATATATATATATATATATGTAGAAAAGCGGTCTCTAACATGTCCTCTTATTTTCTTAAGCATTGTACTTCTATTTTACTTTTAAATAGTTCATCACCCATTATCTTCAAATATTTAAACCATAAAAGGGTTAGCGCAATGCATTTACATAGTTTTTGGGAAATGAAAATTTGTATGGTTATGAAAAATATATGTTTATATGTAAGTTTATGCGGAAGACAAGTAGTTTGAGTTCTACTCATATTTTCTGATATATTTAAACTCCTAAACAAAAAAAATGCAATATAAATAACAAGTTTGTGCTTGAAAACTCGTAACTTTTTTTTGATATAGTCCACAAGTATGAGATGAGAATAACGTCTTTTTCTGCTTTGAATTATATATTGTTGTCGATCAAATATATTATAAGAAGAGGTAAAACGAAGACTGTACCTGGGGACTGAATTATACAAATATACTTAGTTTCGTTAAATTCAATTTATAGAATTATATCTCTATTTTATTTTGTGTTATCTTCGTTATAAATTTTTATTAGTATAATTTGGTATATTCACCATATTTTTTATTAATTTGCGTTTTTTATTTACAACATAATTAATCAAGCAAGCAGTGTAATATTAAATGTTTCGTCTTGATTTTTTTGTTTGAAAATTATTACTTGGGAGTAAAAATATAATTCTTATATCTCTCTAAATATTTGGGACGATATCTCACGGTATAGTTTTTTTATACTGAGTCTATTTTCATAGTGAGTAAAAAACTTTCTGAAAATATTACTTGTTAGCTAAATGAACTTGGCTTTACGACTTTTTCGAAGTTTTTGACCTTGTTTACCATTTATTAAACCACGTACTTTAAAGGAAATTAGTCAAAATCAGATTTAGTTCATCTTCCGCAGTAATAAAAATTATTGATTAGATTCTTTTCTACTTTCTATCCATGTTTAAAAATGGAATCATGCGTGCAATAATCAACAAGAGGTCTTGCCCCTTCGGTTTCCGCCAAATAATGGAATAATCACCATGAAGAGCTACATCGTCTTTAAGGTTCAAGCACTCAGTTAATGATACTGAAATTTTTAAGAGTGAGTGTCTGATATTGCAACTATTGGAACAGTTAACTCATAAAATGCTTTCAACAAGTCTGTTTTCATACTTTATGTAAAATTAATTTCGAATCTTCAAGTCATATCATATTTTCATTTTAAGTATACTCATCAGGATAAGACGTAATTTTGCAGCAGACTACCTAGTATCTATCTAGGAGAGTGAAGAAATATTGAGTTAACTCTTGTAAATATTTAAGTTTGTAAATGTTTTGAGTAAACTGCAAAAAAACTTCAATAAAATCGAGATATTAACTCAAATGTAAACATAATAAAGCTTATCCAATTTCCTTGAATGGTAAAAATGGTAGAAAGTGTTGAGTATAAGTATAAGAGTATCAAATGGTAAAAATCCTTTCTTAACTAATGACATAAGTTAATTAGTTAAATTAACGAATGAAGTATTGAAATTTATTTAAAACCTCTTTCTTTTCATGTTAGTTTTCACCTGGGACGTTGTTCATTTGTAAATTTTATTTCTATTTCAAGATTTGTTTACGTTCTCAAAAGCACAAAAGAATTAACTCGCAACAGTTCATTTTTTACAATGAAAGTAAAAACCCAAGTCTCTAATTTTTCAAACAAGTGTAATTGCTCTCAAATCAACATTGAAAAAATAAAAGAAAAACTCTGTTTACGCTGTGTTAATATATTTAATAAGTAGCTCTACTTCTTTGACCACAGGTTGTAAAAATGAATTGTTTTCAAGTTGTGCAAACAACGTTTGTTACAACAAGTTCATACATGATTTTATAAAGTGTTTGCATGAAATTTTATGGCCAAAAATGTAAACTTTATTATACGAAATAGCTAGTCAGTTAATATAATCAGTAGTTCCGTTGTATATATTCCCCATATTTTACAATAATTGTCTATTGAGAAAGTTCAAAATTAAAAAAAAATTAGAATTTAATTCAAAGATAATTGTTGACAGTCTACAAAGAATTGTTCAATTCTTTTACGGAAAGAAGTGTAAATGATTCTTGGAATCAATATTTTGTTTAAAAGTTGTATCGTATTTTCTTCCTATAGTTTAAATAATAAACTTGTGTTGCAGAATATTATGGTTATTTGTACCGAAAGAAGTTTAATATGAGTAATAATTTACCTTTTGTAAATCAATATTTATTTTAATCAACGGGGCTTCAATAACTGATGCAGAAAAAAATATCAAATACCTAAATAAGTTTTCAATATATGCAATCATCTGAAAATAAATATTCTTCATAATTCTTAAAACAAACTAATAACGATAAACACTATGCTTTTATGTAAAATAAAATAGGCGACAATTTTTTTATTACTTTATATTACCATTCTATTTATCGCAGTTCTTCATTTTAATCCTAAATTAAATCAAATACCAAAATTACAGGTAGTTTACATTATTATTTTTAAGTTTACAAACAAATTACAATTTTATTACGATAATATTATTTTCATTAGTAAACTGTATAAAATATCGTTTAAAACTGACTTTACAAAACAAAGCATAATTAACTCAAAAGAGATATCTAGTTATTTGCAATAAATAAGTTACTTATTTTTGAAGTCGGTACCAGTACTGTTGATTAAGTTAAAAAAATTATTTAATTTAACTTTAATGGAAATGTTATATCTTATTTTTCATGTACTCTCAACATGAAATAGATTCATAAAGAGCGTATTTATAATGTAAAATTTTATATTTGTTTAAGTTGATAGACGGTGCTGATACCGACTTCAAAGATAAGTAACTTATTTATTGCGAATAATATTTATTTATTTTTTTTCTTTTTAGTACTTTTTTAAAGCCGGTTTTCTAACACATATTTTATTTTATAATTTTAAGTAAATAATAATATTAAAAATCCCACTATAAATTATATCTAATTATTTTCTTTCCTAGGATATTGTATAATTCTTTAAAGTAATCGGCTAAATCTAGTATATAGATAATTTTCTCTTTTTCTAAAGTTGGTTATCAATAACACACAGAAATGAAGCGACAGTAGTAGTCACAAATGGTTAGCTGTTAGCCGTTGAGGAATTATGTTCTCCGTATCAGAAGACCATTTATAATTGAATTACTGCCATCCGTTAAGAAATTGCATTATTCATCTTCAAAATTCATCATTAGATACTGATCTTGTCCATGGTATAGTTATTTTATAAAGTAAGAATTACCAGAAACAAATATCTTAAATTGCGTTTTATTTACTACCATCCATAATTATTTACTACCAGATAAGGAGTTCCATAATTAATCTCTAGAACACATCATCAAATTCTGACATGGTCGATGGTGTAGTTTTTTTGTAAAGTATTAACTACTGGTAGCAATATCTTAAATTACGTTTAATTAACTACCATCCGTTAAGGAGTTCCATTATTAATCTTCAGAACTCATCATCAGACCCTAACTTGGTCGACGGTGTATCTATTGTGTGTGTCTGGACATCATCATCAGATCATCGTCATATTTATATGGGACCACTTTTAAAATACCGTATTTAAATTAAAAGAAGAATTATCGAAATCGGTCTGCTAAAGAATTATCGCTGAACATACATAAAAAGAAAAGATTCCGACGATTTGTGAACTTCCTTCTTTTTGTGAAGTCGGTTAAAATAGATTGCAATGAATTATTTCATATTTTGACCAATAAGCTACTAAACCTATTATTTGTTTAATTATTTAATACATATCGTAGAAATGTTTGAAAAAGTTAACGTTATTGATAATCATAAATATTTGTGGTAGTTTAGATTTTAGAAAACTACCTGTTTTTTATACATTTAATATAAAATATTTTAATGAAATAAATATAGTATAATGAACAATATATTTTAGAATCATACTTCGTAGTTATCATATTTCATAGTTCTTTTAAAAGTTTAAATAGATAAACTTGTAATTATAAATTTTATGGATCATGATACTTTCTACCGAATGAAGCTTTTACATAGTTTTATATTTGTTTTGGTTTCGTAAACCAATATTTATATCAATTCACAAAAATTCAAGAGTGGAACAGAACTAAAAATTTACCGAATTATATTCAAGTAGTCAAACTTGACAATGGTTATATTTATCAAATACTTGAACAAGTTTTTAATAACTGCAATCATCTAAAAACAATTATCTTTTCTAAATCTTAAGTATTTTTAACACTTAGCGTTTGTGCAAAACAAAAGAGGTAACAAATAACTTATCCACATTTCTTAATATTTATTTCTGTTCCTAACTTTAACCTTAAATTTAATCAAATACTAAAATTTCGACCGGCATACATACTTGCTTTTTTGTTCACAAAAAAATCATCACGTTTTTCACGAATATATTGTCTTCATTAGTAAAATGGAATAACAAAAACCAATGGATCGCAACTAATTATTTCATGTATTGAAATAACGACCTACGAATTTGCTAATTTATCTAACAAATATTTGCAATTTCAAATATACCAACAGTCACATATTGCGAATAATCACGAACTTTTTCAAAACTTTAATTTATCCCATACTTAATAAATATTTATAATTATTTTGATTTGAAAAACTATGTGCTTTTATACACATAACATGATATATTTTCGTATATTTAATCATAGTCCATGCATCATAACATGATCATATGTTATAAATCAGAGGAACATTTGGTCGGATAAACCGGAATTAGACACTCAAAAAATTGTGTTTACTCGTCACGCACCTTTGCTTTCACAGACTGGGTTCACAGTTGATAACTTTCTCCTAGGTAAAACGTTTCGTTGTACGGCTACAAATAATCTAATTGCGCAATGAATGTAAATACTCTGTGCCTTATCCAAATTGATGATTAATTGCTATGCGAGATTTTATTTTGGATTCTTTTAGAAAATGTTAGACAAAAATAACCTATGACACTTTTTTTATTTTGGACCTTTATTACAAAGATGTAACTTATTATTCAGTAATAATTTTTTTTTTATTTTCCTCATTTGCTTAAATATAATCTTACTTAAACAATTCCTCATCATAAACAGAATATTCGTGAAAAAAAGTTTAAAAGTGAAAAAACAATGAATCCCCAATATAACTGGTTTTCCCTTGTGCTAAATAATAGTCGTATCACTCAACATTAAACAACCTATTCAGTGTTTAGGATTTTGATGATGGGACGCTACGATCCATATACATACCCTATAGGACGTGTTACCCTAGAAGTTACGTTGAAATATTTTATCTCGGGTACGAAATAATATGCGAAAATATTATTGATTATTCTGTATTAAGGAAACCGTAAAAGCTGTCTTGTTATACCAATTGGGCAACGGCTCTGCAAATGAAACTTATGGAATTGCCGGCCAAACGTTTCTTATATAAAAACACAGGACATAAAGTATTTTGCAACTACGTTTTTTTTTTAAATTAGCAAAAACTGGACGTCAAGCTCATTATATCCAATGTTAGATTTATTGAAATAAAAATTATCCGAGTACTCGTTTCTAATCTAGAAATAGTCACAAAATAAGCGCAATATTATAAGCATGGTATTAAGTAAGTACATAATACGACCATTATATTCTCTTTGTGATATATTTCATAACAATATTAAATATTCACGATATAAATAATTCCTGCATGCGGTTTCATTTGCATATTACAAGGAATATTCATTTCTACCGTATTTCAGGTCAGCGCGATGCCGCCGCACCGAGTAAGTACTATCTGCAGTAACAAGTCGAATATTCACTTCTAAACTTTTTCTAGCTTTAAGTTAGTGCACAAAATTATACTTTAAGTGTTTCGATAAGATAATATTTGTGACAAGAAATTTCGTTGTTATTCCAAAAGATCTGATAACAGTTTCCACTTTTGAGAATATTTCCATTAACATGTTACTATTTACGATGTTAATACCATTTTAATTAAATATTCTTGCATTTTGTATTAGTTTTAATAACTTTTGTATGAATTTATTTTTAATGATAGATTAATTTATAAAAAACTAATCAATTAAATACGTCTTAAAAGCATACTACGAGTCTTTCGTTTACACTTTTAGACCTAAGATATATTTCGTGCCCATACAAATTTCATAATTTTTTCTTAAATGAAACATTCTTTGAAATAACTTGTTCATAATGTTATCTAATTTATTTCCAAAAAAAACTAATTTTTTTTAATTATTTGTTATTAAAATAATCTCTGTACCCAATAATTTAACTCGCTTGCAAGAAATGTCGTAGAAAATGACAAAAAAGGAAGATAATGCTATCAGTTTAATTTAGGAAAAAATGTTAGTAGATGGTAGACCTATCGCAACAAAAAGTTTAACCAAATCATTTTACAAGTCTCATCTCAAACGGCAACGATTTGAAATCAGAAGACCTTATTGAACATATATCCAATTCTTAATTACAACTTTAAATCTTAATTCTACTGGATACGAAGCTAAAGTAGTTACACTAAAGATGGATGACAAACAATGTTCAAAATTATGCAGACTAATTCGAATCCAAAGCAAGAACATCAGAAATTAAACTTAAAGAAATAATACAACTGAACAAAAAAAAAAGAAAAATGAGAGGTGAGACTTTTAATAATCTCCGAAACTACAAAAGTTAGAATTATGGAAAAACATTTTTACTCGAAGTTTATATAAAATTTTCCGGAAACCTGTATATATGGCTTGAAACTTTAACAACTTTCCAATGTTCATATTATTTGACTACTATGAAAGATATATTAGGCAATATATTTAAATAATTTTTGAGAATTTTATGAAATTTCTGCGGTTTTCAAAAATATTTTTGGTTTACGAGTGTTTACAAAAGACAAGTAGCAGGAGTTCTACTCGTATTTTCTGATAAATTTATCTAAACATAAAGAATTGAATGTAAATTTCAAATTGTATATCATACATTTTGTTATTAAATAAAGTGTATCGATTAACTTAAGCAAAACGTCTATCGTTTTGCGCACGCATATGTGAGCACGGAAAAAACAGATCCGTCAACGCGATAACTACCTCTTTAAAGGAAGAGGCAATAATTAGAAGATAATAGTGTTACCAGCATTATAACAAAATTACATTGCCATATTTTGAACACCCCCTCTCAATGTAATTATATTACACATCTTAATTCAACAGACAAAGAAATAATTTATACAAACCTATAATAAACTATTGTTCACCCTTATTGTCTTATATTTATTAAAAAAATTTAGTGTTCTACATTACATATAGTACAGTTTTTAAACACCTTATAACTAACTTTAAGTTTAAGACCTTATTAACATACCTGCTGGTTGCTCACTTGTTTTATCTTATGTTATTATTTGTAATAAAATCTTTTATGAAAGAGTAACGTATATCTACATATGTCAAATTCCTAACAATATCACTTTTTGCCACTGACTTAGAAAACAAATTGTCTCCATAAATTGTTACAGGGCTTCCTTTTTGGACACTAAGTTTACTTAAGAAATTAATCTGCCAACAAGCTTCACTAACTATAATATTCACTGCGACATATTCAACTTCTATTGAGGACAAACTTACAGACACTTGTTTTTTTAGCATCATGAAATTAAGCAATTTTAAAACTTTAATACAGAACCTGTAGCAGGTGTTCTATTTTAAAATTTACCTCTAGATAGATTAAAATTTATCTCTAAGTTTAAATTCAGAAAACTAATATATGAACTATCCTTCGATAGTTCATATACTAGTATTCTGAAAGATTTTAGCTGGTAAACATCATAAATTTTCTTCGTCCGTACATCACATGCCAATTTCTTTTCCTTATCCTTATTCTTTCTCTATCTCTTTACAGTTCAATTCAAATAAAAGCTGCAGTATGTACTATTCTTGCGCACAACATCTTTGGTAAGTTTTTACCATAAAATATTTTCCTTGCAGCTTCGACTAATGTTTTATTTTCTTTTTCAGGTTTCCTACTCTGCTCCAGTATGTAAGACACAGTTGTTTGATATATTATTTCATGTTTCGAAAACATATCCTTCACTCCTTTATAAATTCTAAAGCATTATCAGTGTGCAGTTACATTTTGAGCCTTATGCGTATTTATTTTTGACGAACTAAATATATCTGTAGTTGGGAAAGTAATCTTTCAATACCAAGAGTCATCTAGACCCCAAAATGATATTTCTTCCAATGTGTCGCATGTATCCACATGGATTAGTTCGCATGTTATGGTGCTGGTGTTCTCACTATTATTGAATGGCAAATGATGTATCTTCTCTCGTAAATAGAACTTTTACATTTAGGCACAGAGGTTTGTTTTACATCAATGTTATTTTTTGGAAGCATTTTTCACACACAAGCATTTGCAACCGCATAAATATTATTACTTTTTATAGAATTTAGACGAACTATCATTTTTCACATAAACGTAACCTTTGTCCGAAGCGCGATTAACAGAGAAAATATTTGCTTTCAATTCCGAAACGAATTTTTTTTTCAATAAATGATACAAATTCGTTAGTTAAATTAACGAATAAAGTGTTGAAACTTATTTACGGCTACATTATTTTAATTCTAATTGTAGCCGGTGTCATCATTCATTTGAAAATTTCTCTATCATTGCTAGATTTATTTATGTTCTTAAAAATACAAAGTTGTATCTGGCAACACCTTCTTTTTCTTTTCGATAAGAATAAAAACCAAATCTTCAGTTTTTCAATGGGGTGTATTTTCTATCGAACAAATGTTGACATTTTAAATAAATAGATCTCTTTACGTCTTGCTAACATATTTCTCCGCTCACTCAATAGCGCAAGGCATTAAAGATGATCGTGTAAAATCATATTCAATTGACCATCATAATAAACCCTTGACTTGATGAAGGGAAACAATTCCCTACTACTTCCTATTTATGTAGAACCATAGAATCTTGCTAGCAATAATTCAAAAAAGGTTTTGTCACCACGGTTTCCACCACAACAATGGAACGGTCAGAATGTAAACCAGCGCCGTCTTTGAGGTTCGAACGCTCAGTTAATGATATCAAAATTTGCTCCCCTTTTATTGTGATCAGAGTACGCAATGTGAACCTACTTGATGAGTTTCCAAATGAAATGTCGGTCGACCTCAGCCCAGTTTCTTTTATTTATTATATACCGTTTTCCGTGGAAATTATTTTAAGAGTCGGTGTCTTACATTGTGGCTTGGAATCAGAATCGGTAACTCGTAAAATATTTTCACCGGACCTGTCTTCATATTTTGGATAAAATATGTTTCGATTCTTTAAGTCATGTCATATTTTCTTCTTAATCACTGTTCAGTATGAGACATAATTATTCACCAGACTCATGGCGTTTAACTAGGAGAGTAATGAAAATGTCTAGTAAGCTTCCGAAAATATTTAGATTAGTAAATGTTGTCCATGAACTGGGAGAATCTCCAAAAAACTAGTAAGTTGATTCAAAATTATCTTATTACAGGAAAAGTAATTTCTTAGCACATTGATAGATTTTTATTACAATAATGACATAAGTTTATTAGTTGAATTAATTAATGAAGTATTGGGATTTATTAACAGCTTCTTTATTTAAATACTAAATTAGCCTACGACCTCGTTCATTTGAAATTTTGTTTCTGTTGCTAGCTTTGTTTACGTTTTTAAATACCCAAAAGTACTATCTAGCAACAGTGCATTTGTTTTTTCAATGAAAGAAAAAATGCAAGTCTCATGTCTTGATGAGGTTTATTTGCTTCCAAACAAACATTGATATTTTAAATTAATAGATCTGTTTAGCACTTAGCTAACATTTTGTTTAAATAGCTTTGCTTCTTTGACTACAGGTTGTGAAAGTTTGTTATTTTTAAGCTGTGGACCTTAATGTATTAGTTACAATAAATTAATATAACCAAAGGTATATATTTT
Organism: Druceiella hillmani; assembly: GCA_039881145.1. Lineage (NCBI taxonomy): Eukaryota > Metazoa > Arthropoda > Insecta > Lepidoptera > Hepialidae > Druceiella > Druceiella hillmani. The sequence goes on from JAYKKI010000029.1 coordinate 12,648,253, forward strand.
TTTTGTTGGTTTATATAACAATATACGATTTTATGAAGTATTTGGACCAAGTCTTATGTTATATGCGACAGCTAGTCAGTTAATATCATCAGTAGCGTCTGTTTCGTTGTAGGGTAGTATGGTTTATTTATTTGACTACTCAAATATTGCTCACCTGTTGCTTGTCAGAAATAATGCACGAATTAACAATTGATACAGATAACAATTGAAGAAGTTAGATGAATTTAACTCAAAGCTAATTCTTGACAGTCGATAAGAAAGTGTTCGGTTTGCTTAAAAACCGGAATCAATGATCCTTCTAAGTAATATTTTGTCAAAATTGACATCACCTTCCTTCCAAAAGTTTTAATAGATAAATTTGTAATCAGTTAAAAAGTTTTTATGAATTTTTATTTGAGAAATTAATTTAAGTTTTTTAAACCAACATTTATTTCTTACCATGACCATGGCTTGAATGATTGAAACAGAAAAAAATACTGAATTTAATTTAAGGCTGCAAAGTTTTACTATTCTTATGCTTATCAAATACACGAACACGATTTCAATAACTGCAAACATCTAAAAAATATTCTTTCTAATTTTCAAATCAATCACATCACTAACACTAAAGTTTTATTTAAAATAAAAGAAGCTTTTTAATTTTTGTTTTTCCTAATTTTAACCCTAAATTCAATCAAAAACCAACAATCTGGCCGTATTAGTTTTTATATTCACACAGATATTCCTTAGCGGATGGTAATATATCAATGGTGATATCACAATGATGATATAGTATATCAATGATGATATCGCAAGATATTTGCTACTGATAGTTGTTACTTTGCAAAATTACTTCACCATCGACCAGGTCAGAGTGTCTGATGATGAGTTTTGGAGTTGAATAATAGAACTTCCTAAATGATGGCAGTAAATCAACCGTTATTGAAAATATTTGCTACAGGCAGTTATTACTTTGCAAAATAACTACACAATTTGACACAGTCAAGATGTTATAATGAGGTCTGGAGATGAACAATGAAACTTCTTAATAGATGGGTAAATCAAATGTCATTCAAGATATTTGCTGTTGATAGTTGTTACCTTGCAAAATAACTACACCATCAACATAATCCATCAAAGAAGTTTTACTTCAACCGTGTGCAAAATTTATTCGCACTTGTTTCATTTTTATTTATTTAATAAATATTGAATGCAAACATTTCCAAGTTTAAACACACTAACGACCACGTGTTATAAATAATCATAAACTAGCTCATACGTGTATCGGTTTCCTTTCTCAATAAATATTAGTGGTAGTCATAATTTTACAAAACTACATGTTTATATAGATAAATTTAAAAGATAAATTTTAGTGCATTAAATCAGATTTCATGATAGTACAATAATTTGAAAAAAATCAGAGGAAAATATGATCGGGTAAAGTGGACTTAAATACTCAAAATATTGTATTAACTCATCACGAGGCTTTGAATTCATAAACTGTCTTCACAGTTCATAACTTTATCCAGGATAAAACTATCGTTTTGTTTTACGACCGTAAGTAAACGAACTTGCGTAATAAATGTCTCAATGAATACTCTGTTCTCTGTACGCGTTATCAACTTTTCCGCTTCTTATGAGGCTAATTAATTAACCACTTTATATTCGATATATTTTTTGATAAAAATACTTGAGGCTTATGTATTGGTAAATAAAATATTGCAAATATTATCAAAAATTTACTCAATAAAACAAACATATACTAACAAAAATTGAGTGGAATTAAGTAGTTGAAAAGAATATCTTTAATTACGTAACCGTTTAGACAAAAACACAACTATAAAGAAACGAGCATATCGTAGGTTGATAACAAGCCATGAGTTAATTAATGCATGTTTAAAGTAAACAGCCATTAATTTAATCCAGCCGATTAAAGTAATCATATAAGGCGCTTATGAAAAGACGATATTGATTGAAATTCGTAATACGTTCTAAGGAAATTTACAACAAAGAATTTAATATATGTTCGTTGTAAATGAAAATTTTTACTTTCGCTTGTACGAATATTTAAGAAAATTATTTAAAACAAATTAATAAAAAAATAGTATTCTAAGATCATAACGCAAAATAATTACATTTAATTCTGTTATAATAATTAATAGTACCATCTTCATTCTAAACTTCAAATTTTTACATTGATCACAATGGAAAATTACAGATAGCATTATGGTAATACTTGTAAAACTTGACCAATAGCCGGTCTTTTAGTAGTACAAGATTTTGTTTGGGATTTCCTTCGAAATTTTAACACTAAAATAATATACAATTTTTTTTTACTTTAGACCTTTATTACAAAGAAATAACTTATTTGTCGGTAAAAAAATATTTTGTTTATTTTCAATACTTTATTAATTATAATAAAATTTTAACATTTTATTGTCATTAAATTTTTCGTATATGTTCTGCCACGAAAAAAGTACAAAGATATATACATAAATTCAAATTTTGAATAACCAGTATATATATATATATATATATACATATATATATATATATATATATATATATATATATATATATATATATATATATACAGAACATTGAATTACCACGTTCGGTATGTATACAATGTAAGATATTTAACCCTATTAATTGAGTTAAAAGAGTGTGTCATCGGTATTAGGGAATAATATAAGAAAAATATTGTTGATTATTTTACATTAAGAAAACCGCAGAAAACATTTCCTTTTACTCCTATGAATTTCACGACAGCTTCTGCAAATAAAAACTATAGAATCGCCACTCAAATATTCCATATGTCAGAATATAAGACAAGCAAGTGGTTTACAAAATTCGTTCCGATATCCATCGTTCATCTACGGGAAGTCATCAAATAAGCGTAGTATTAAGTAAGTACATAGTATGATAAATATATTTTCTTTGAGATATAATTTATAAAAGTAATAAACCTCCGTCATATAATACATTTCCAAACGTTCGTGGTTCCATTTGTATATCAAAACTTTAGAAGAAATATTCGTTCCTACTATATTTCGGGTCGGCAAACGCCGCTGCACCGAGTAGGTACTATCTGCAGTAACAAGTCGAATTTTCACTCATAAACATTTTCCGTCTTCAAGTCGATGTAAATAATTATAATTTAATTGTTTGTAAATTATACTTTTTATTAAAAACAATGTGTTTTTTGAATAAAAACATTTGTGAGAACAAATTCCATTTGTTATTCAAAGTAAAATCGGGAATGTTTCTCCACTTTTGGGAATGTTTCCTTAAATAAATTTCCATTTATGCTATTTATATACTTTTAATTACATATTTGGCGTTATATCGTGTATTTTGATGATGATTACTCTTACAATAATTTTAATATGGAAGATTTTTACAGGAGGGTAATTAATAAAAACAACAAACCAGCTAAATAAGAGTAGAACGCTTTGTACGAGTATCGTATGCACATGTAAACCTCAAATTTCATAATCGTAGAAATTTCACGAATTTATTAAATGCTTTTTAAGTGCATTTCCTATATTCTTTTATTTATAACTATTTCTAGAATTGTTTATTAATAATCGGGTAAATTAATAATCGGTTTATTAATATCTACCTTCACGATTAAATGAAACTACTTGATTTAGCATTATTTCTACTTTATTTCATTTCTTTACTACAACCTAGGTTTTGTTGTATTACAACATCTTCAGGTGGGATATTAGCAAAGATCCCACCTGAAGATGTTGTAATACAACAAAACCTAGGTCGTGGTAAAGAAATTAAAGAATGTAGAAGTAATACTACATCACGTAGTTTCATTTAATTGTGAATAATGAATTTCTACAAAATTAACGCCAAATATATTCAATATCTACCTTATTACAAAAATATAAAACGAAATGCCTAATATACTCATTGTTTAAAGACGAAAACATTTTGTAATTCTCAACCAAAAGTTCAGATTGGAGAATTGGAAGTCCTGTAGCCATAGATTCAAGAAAGGTTCGTTACGACCTAGATTATGGGGGAATCAATTTGCTGAAAATATTACAGACCTATTGTTTAAACTGACAATAATTTAACGGGGTTCGAAAGTGGATAGGTCTACTAGACTTGAAAAAATTAATCTCAAAATATTGTCACTCATTTTATAAGCAATTAACAAATGTGAAAACTGAATCACAAAGATGGGGTGAAAGATTCCTACTCTACTCTTTAGATTTGAAGACTCTTTATGTCAATTAATAATTAATATTTTCATTAAATTCTTTGAGATGTTTATTATTTAATACTTTTGTTATGAAAGTACTTTATTTAAAATGATACCATAACGCTAAGCAATAAGAGCGTTTAAGTTCACAATATTCTAACTTGACATTATTGATTCTTTGTAATGCATGACTAATTGAGTTACTTGCTTAAGAGAAATGGATGTCCATTAAAATATTTTATTCGATAAATCTATTAATCTTTCACTAACATTTCCAATTTTTCTTACTCCTGCTATTTAATATTCACATATTAGGTAACTCAATTTTTAACTGCATCCTTATAAGTATTAAAAAATGACAAACATATAGATTAAATAGTTTTATTGTGGTACCCGAAAGAATTAAAAACGAGATAAGGTAAATTTGAATTATCAAGAAAAAATATTTATATTACATATTATTTTGCTTTATTATAAATTGATATTTTATAGCCATATTATATATAGATATTACATATTGATATTAATTACTGTTGAAATGTATATCAATATTGAAAATATTCATGGATTGCGCGAGGTATTAATTGAAAAACGAATGAAGCAGATTACAAAACTTTTTACAGAATTTTGTTCAAAGATATTTAAAAAATACATATCCTCTTACAATTTCCGAAACTGTAAAAGTTAAAATTATAGAAACAATATTTTCTGAAGTTTATCTAAAATTATCCGGAAACTAATAGAGATTAATTCAAAAATATTGTCCACGGCCATTCCAGGATATAATGTCCCTGATAGTGAAAATTTAATTAAAATTTAATAAAAAAATTCAAATTTGTATTTCAAAAATTTTAACTTGTCTCAACTACCACTCGTGCCTCATTAGCGGTCTACTACTAGCTATGAAATAAATTTAAATATAATTTTACTTGTGGTCGAATATCAAATTTTTGACAAATAATGTAAGGGAAACTATTGAATCATATGCTGTAGTCATGTTTTAGAATTGAGTGACATTAATTTAAACAAATATAAAAATTTCAAAAATATTGACCAACTTACCATATTGCTAAAAAAGAGACTCTGATAATATTTATGGAATGGCTATATCTCACAATAAAGCTTACGTTTCTACCTATAAAACATGTTAATTTAAACAACTTTGATACAAACCAAATCTTAATTAATACAAATTAATTGCAAGTTGGTAAAATTTTTGTAACCCACATTCAAAGAACCAAGCTCTTATAATCACGTAATACAACATACAACACAATATATTTCAACAGAGAATAAATAAATAGATATTCCAATTATCAATATTTTCCAGGTTTCGATAAAGAAAGAGTCCCTCGAGTTTGAAATGAAGATATTTGTTTTCCATTTTAAGTTCATAAAAATTTACTATTGCTAATTAATATCTTCAGTGAAGTTTGCCACTCCATATTTAAGGAGGTTTCGTATAAAATACGTTGTCGGCGAAATTCACAAAATGTTTGATATATTATTGAAACTATAAATATCTGACTTATTTCAAAAATTTAAAAATTATTTACCGTTTTTATTTGGTAAAAATTGCTCTTGCTTGCTACAGAAAAAGTAGTTATTTCGCCAGACTTGTAATTTTATTTAAAAGACCCGTCGGGCGATATAGCCAAATAAATTAGTAATAGTAAGTAGTCCGTATTTAAGGAGGTTTCGTATAAAATACGTTGTCGGCGAAATTCACAAAATTTTTGATATATTATTAAAACTATAAATATCTGACTTATTTCAAAAATTTAAAAGTTATTTATCGTTTTGATTTGGTAAAAATTGCGCTTCCTTGCTACAGAAAAAGTAGGTATTTCACCACACTTGTAATTGTATTTAAAAGACCCGTCGGGCGATATAGCCAAATAAATTAAGTCAATGTAAAATGCTGCTATATTAAAATTTAAAAAAAATATATTTTGCCGTCCAGTTTCGGTAAAAATTGCTCTTAAAGATAGTATTATACAGTCAACATAAACATAAACATACAGGTACATAAAAAGTAATAATTTCACAACATTTTCATTTAATTTCAAAACGCCTCGAGCTACTTGTTTAAAAACTAAATCTATGTAAAATGATGTCATATTAACATTGCGAAAAAAAATGATTTACCGTTTAGTTTCAGTATTATTCGCTTCCAAAAATTATATAATTAGCATTACAAGAAATGTGGTATTTTCACCACATTTCATTTTTTTAAAAACGCGTCGAGTGATTTGTCCCAAGTTGAGTGGTTTTTCACCAAGTATATATAAAATGATGTTATATTATCAATTTGGAAAACAAAAAAAATTATTTTCAATAAAAAAATTAAAATAATTTTTGGCTCTTACTCTCATACGACGACTAGCTTAAGAATGTGAAGAAATTGTTCATTGTAAACCAAATTAGTATTAAAGTCAGTAAACTCAAAACAAATTTTATTTCTTCATTCTTCAGTTTAATTCTTAAACATTTCTCATCAATATTAAAAAACTTTTTATCTTCTACTATACATATCAAGAAGCTACTATGCATAACTTGAGAAATTCTAATACTAGTTGTATTTCAATTTTTTTATTCAGTTTACAATGTTTAAAAATAGTGAAATTTTCCCAAACGATTCCGACATTGTTTTCATATAGCGAAGTCATTACAATCCGATCCGATATTTGATCGGAAACATTGTATATAAAATGAAAATAAAAATGAACATATAATGTAACTGGAAGATTCTAAATATATGTTTCGTAAGGAAAGTATAGTACTGGGTAACAACATTTTGCGAGTTTCCTGCTTCGATCACTACAATATCAGACACTAACCCACAAAATTATTTCTGCAAAAAAGCGCGCGCAATAAAAAAACTGGGCCGAGGTCGGCCGCCATCTTTTGTTCGAAAACTCATCAAATAGACTCACGTTGCGTACTAGGATCGCAATAAAAGGTGAGTGAATTTCAGCATCATTAAGTGAGTATTCGAACCTCAGAGAAGACGCAGCTTTTCATATTGATCGTCTCATTACTAGAGCAGACACGGACAGGGCAAGACCTGTTATGAATTATTACAAGCACGATTCAATATGCTTCGAATGTAGGGCGGAATTATTTCCATCGTTCGAGTTAAGAAATTATTACGGCGAATAATAATTTTAAATACTTTTATACCATTATGTGTTACGCCCTTAAATGTTTAAGGGGAACGCGTTCAAATAGTCGATGGACTTAATAAGTCGTTGGTAAAATAATTTGGTAAATCATATTTAAAAGTTTTTTTTTCAGGCAGCGTGATGTGAGAAATTACTCCAAATATTCCATATATATAAAAAAATTAGGGCATAAAAGCAGTTTTGCAAAGTGAGAATTTCTCTTTTTCTTTAGTTAAATAAAGGAAAGTGCATAAAAATATATCATGGTAGACAAAAAAATATTATTGATTATATCATGCTGATCACATCATGAAAAAAATTATATAAAAAGTGCTCTCACTATCACAAAATGGCTATCAACTTGCTGTCAAAAATCAAATTTATGACCTCCTTTTACGCAGTGTTTTTTGCGTATTAAAACTTATGGAATATTTTTGGTTCCTTTTTTATTACATTCGTGTTTTTTGTTCCCAATATGAAAATTTATTGCCACTAATAATGACAATTAAGTCGAAAAAATTATAACAAGCTTTTCATTAGAAAAACGCAGGTTTTATGAAAAAATATTTTAAAAACAAATTTTAATAAAATAATAATCAGGAGCGGACATAATTTTACTTAATTACACTCAGGAAGATATTTAGAAGAACGCAAACAAAAGTAGAGTAACATAATTTTGTTTCTCCTTTCGCAACGATGAAAAATGAGATGACCCGGAGAAAGATACACTGAGTATAACATTGTTGGAAGAGAGCCTTATTGTGATGGTGAGAAATGGTATGGGGCGGAATTGTCTTATGAGCCTATACGGAGCTACACATCATAGAAAAACGGATCCCCCTAAGGCAAGATACCGAACGAATATTTTATAGTAAATTGTGGTGCCTTTTTTCCCATACATTGAAGATGACTTTCGTTTAATGCATGATAATGCTAGACTTCACACTTTAGCGGTCGTTTCTGAATATCTTACTTGGATATTGAAGTTTTGGGATCGGAATTGAAATTTTGGGATGACTAACACGCTCACCAGACCCTAATCCAATAGAAAACGTCTGGGATAAAGTGTATAAACAAATTAAGTAAATAAATTCGGCACCAGTTAACTTAAGAAGAATTAAAAGCGCATTAATGGAAGAAGGTCCATCCTTCTTGCCATAAATTTTTTTGACGATTTAATAAAAAGTATGCAGGCAATTTTTACAGCAAGGGGAGGTAATACTTAATACTGACTGTATCAACCATCAAGTGAAAAATCAGTCTTTCAAATAATATTTAATAAATAATGTTTTCAATAATATATAGTTTTCACCATGATAGATCAAAACTCCTTGCAATTAAGATGCTAAGATTACTCTCTCTAATTTGTTTTTTTAAAATTTTTTTTATGTTTAAAAATGTTACTTTAATTAATTGGTTAAATTTAATGTGTACTATAAGCTCATACAACAGGAATAAACATATTTTTATGTAAATTTGTCTATTGTATATTTCACAAGCATTAAGACATATTTAAACAATTTTAATATATTAGATAATCGCGATGGTTTTCCTACAATCTTTACGTGGACTTCTACAAACTCTGCTTTCTTACAATTTTAGGCACAGAATTTTTTGAATAGTCAACATTTTCCATTGCATTTTGAAATTGTCTTTGAGTGGCGATCCCTTTAATGGAGTCCACAAGAAATCATTTTTCTTTCCAAAGCTCATTGTGCTTCACACAAATTACAAAATAACACCTAATTCAACTAGCTATTAATTTTATATTCCATTACAATTAATCTTAAAATGAAAACGCTACCGTTCTTTGACGGAAGACCGAATGTACTTCCACCTAATGTTTTGAGAATAAAGACTTCTTTCTGACTTTTTTCTACGAAATCCTAAAAAAAAAATTTAAAAATTACTACCGACATAAAAACTACGGTGTTTGTACTTTGATAAATATCTTCAAAAAAAATATGTAAGTAAAACACAAAAATATCGTTTTTGGACTTTCCTTCTGTGTATTTGTTAGTTTGTTTGAACACGCCTCACATAAAATCTATTGACTCAATAAAGATGTAAATTTTTGAAAATACGGGAGTTGACTTAAGTAAATAAATAAAAAAAAAAAGAAGAAACGTTTGTCAATATTTGTAATTTATTATTTTGGTAATTACTTTTAGACTGTATAAATTTAGTTGTTACGGAATTTAAGAAAAAATACACTAAGGAAACATAAATATGAGACAAAAATATAGTTTTTGAATTAGTTTTGATTGTTTGTATGTCTGTTTATGCACGCAAAACTGTATGTTGTTGAAACTACTGAACCAATTTATATAAGGTTTAAGAAGAATATAGGTGTCAACTTGAAACCATATTTTGTTTTTACTTTATTACAATTAATTCATTTCATCAGGAAATATGCAAACCAATGTCTTAAAAAAATACATTTAGATTTCTTCAGTACAGCAACAACGAAGAAATATCTGGCTACCTAACGCGTTGTGATTATAAAAGTTTATAGTATACACATACACATCAATAAAATATGACGTTAGATAAACTTTAAATCGCTTAATTAAATTTTCCACCAGAGCATATATGGAAGAAAAGAGCATTGCGTGAAATGTGTTGTGGTTCCGGAAGAATAGGTGTATATCTAAAGAACCAAAAAATAACACCATTTTCAGTCGTCTCCGCACATAGAATTTTTTGATTTTGTATATATTTGCTATAAGTTTTTTTTTTCATTCATCAATTTGTTTGAAATTCTAAACTGCTCTCAATACTTATTATTTAAGAAAGTATAGCATTCGACACTATCAATTCCAAGTTACTCTATTTAACTTTTTGTCTATACATAATAAAAATATAGAATTGGTGTCTTAGTACATTGAATTCAGAACTATATAACTGAAGTATCTGTTCATTGAATCTGTACATGGTATTTACGAAGAAATAGATAAGGGAACATAAGCTAGCTAATAAAATATTAAAATACTATTTTTGGAATGTTTGTCCGTTTGTTTGTGATCATATTTATTCATTCTATAAAAATAAACAGGCTAACAGCGGAATATATTTCGATAAAGTTTGATATCTTCTAGAATAACGTATAGTTTATGTTTTATCACAATAAATCAACTAAAAAAAAGATATAGCAATTTGAGATATCAATATAATTTCATATAGTTATTGGAATAGATGGTGTAACGTTTATTAACCTAAAATTAACTTTATAATATTTTCTAAATATGCACACTCGAACAAAATCGCTCACACAGCTAGTAGAAAGTAATTTGCAAGTTTTGGAAAGATTTAGAAGGAAATATAAGTAATAAATTAAAATTACCACTCTCCTACGAATGTCATCCCTAATAGTAAAAGATAAAAAGGACTTGGATGAGCCATGATTAATTATATATATATATATATATATATATATATATATATATATATATATATATATATATATACATAAACCAAGATGATAATTCATCAAAAAAGAAGACCTATTAAAATAAGCACTAGAAATATAGGATAATGATGTGCATGCATACATACATAGATAAAATTCTGTAACTAATATTTAAGTTCAAATATATTAAGGCAGTATATTAAAGCAGTTCCATTTAAAGACTCTTATTTTACCTGGACAAATAAAGCATTTGGTAATTTTAAATTTGGTAATTTTTTCCTCACTTTTTGAGCTATTTTCTAAATATACAAATCATCATCATAAAGAAATCACTGCCCGCCGATATGATTACACTCGATTTAGAGCGCTAGCGAAGTGCTAAGTCGTAAAGCATTGAGTGAAAGCCGCTCCATAGATTGCAGTATTATTGACCACGATACTATTTTTTATCATCAAAATTGGTTTGAAAAAGCGGAAATGGTTTCACTTAGGTAAATATTTCCTCATTTTCTTTTATTTATTTTCAATATTCAAAATCATTTGGAGGTCTTGTTGCAACAAGAGGATCTTTTCCATCAAATAATGTGTACAGTTTAAGACTAAGCGATTTCGTGCGCAAATTTAAAATAGAAATAAAAACTGACAAAATAAAAATTTATATTAAAACAAAGAGAAAAAAATATTAATTATAATATTCCAAGGAATACATTCTAAAAGAAAATATTTGTTCTTTTAGGCTTTTAACTCAAAACTTTCGAAAGACTCTTATAATAAATTTTCATTTATACAGTAACTTTACTTTGCTTCTTCTTGCATGAAAGCTTATATCAAGTCACTGAACGAAATATTTAGTTGGCAGAGCCCAAAAACTGGTTCAGTTTAATTAGTGTGTGTATTTCGTATAAGAAAGGGAAAAACTATGATTTTTGTCAATATTTACAAACACAGTTTTCTGTTTTCACTTTGAGCATAAAAAACTTGTTAACTTTTTCATTCCTTTGTCGCTTTTCCTAAACGTATTTTGATACTGATTGATTGCTTGCTGTCCGTAAAAATTTTATAGAAAAATATTTTCATATTTTCATATTGTTTTTATTTTTCAATAAAATGTTTACGAACTTACACCTAAGGATTTAAATTTGTTTTGGTTATAGGAATTAATATAATTTTTTTTACATTTTCCTTTATTTATCTATTTAATTCAAAACTCTACTGTACAGCACACATAGCGGATTTATTGCTACAGGAGCAATTTCTTTCAATCAACCAGGGCAATAAATTGTGGAAAATTAGTTATTTAGTAAACCGAAAAATATGTTTAAATAGTAAAGTGTATATAATAATAATAATGGAAGGACTGAGCTTAAATAAAAATTATTGAAGTGATTTATTTTGAAAGTGGAAAATAAAATATTTGTGACGAGAACAAAAGGCTGAAAAAAACTTTAAAATTTAATGATGTTGCAGAAATAATATATTTTGCTTATTAATTCAATTAATTATTGCATAAAATTAAATGTAAACAGGTTAAACAAGTCAATACATACAAAGGTCAAACGGTTTTTCTGTACCATAAAAGGTAAAAAATGAACCCTTATAGGATCGCTTTGTTATCTGTCAAAACCTTTTTTTCTAAGGAACTTCTGAAAGTATCAAATTGAATTTAATATCAAATACTTAAAAAAAAATTAAACTTCTAAGTCAATATAATAAAAAAACCTAAAAACACAGCCATTTATATCGCATATTTTGACACTAGAAAATAAATCGTAATCCCCATTGACATAAAATTACGAAATTTGGCAAAGGAGCAAGTTTCTACTGGACAGGTAAAGGAAAATATTCGATAATCATTTATATGCATATAAAAATATGTTTTAACCATGCGCCTGTGAAAGACATAGTAGGCAATATATTATCATTTTAAAAATTAAATTATTAATTATCTTTGGAACGCGTGGTGGTATCCAGTTAAAATAAATTTCAAATATGTAGGTCTACGGTTCTATAATTCGATAAATAAATCAATAGCCATATTATCACTATAAGTTACCATAAAGTGTTTATAAATGCCTAAACGTAAACGGGACTTTGCAGTGCGAGTTCGTTCGTACTTGAGAGTACTTACTTGTTTTATACACTTAATTTAAATTGTGTTTCTTGAAATAATTTCACGTTTTGAAAAGTTCCACACGACATTTGCAACATTTCTTCTTTCTTATATTTTTTTTGTAAAGAACCCGCTAAATTTATTCATCATATTTTTTTTTCAAAACGTTCTGCTTTGACTTTGGTCTATTTTTACTAAATACACTACCCCGAATATAAGTATTCTTTGATTATAAATAAACGAAAAAAAAAACTTTTTATAAACTAACAATTTGTACAATTCTCTCAAAAGTTCTGTACGAACTAGGCTGAGACTGAGGGCGAAGAAATTAATTCATTCCTCGACTTCCAAATGTCTTTCATTCCACTATTCAAAAATAACACACCGATGTCTTAAAACACTTCTTCGACGTTATCTCGACTAATATACGAGTACTAGACCCGCATTGCATAAACCGGTCGCCACCGTTACAATTGCTCATAAAAAAGTGGGAGCTCGTCTTAACACTATGCACCTGAACAGGGCATGCTGGTATTAATAAGATTGAAATATATTTATTCATACCACTTCTCATTCTCTAATAGTCCATTAAAGATAATTATGTTGGAGAATCGTTAATTAAATTTCTCTTAACTTACACTCATATTTAAATTAAATTTTATTAAATATAAGTTGCACTTTGTTTAACTATCTCTGAAGTTAGTCAAAATACTAAAATCCGATGATATATTGATCAGGTAACCTTTTGAGTAAAGACTAGGTTTAGCTTATACATGAATATTTAAAGCAAAATTTTCAGATATGTTTTATTAGGTTTACGTAAATATTAATATAACGTTTTCCTCGTTCCAGGATCATAATAATATAACTTTGTTATTTCCGAAACGAAAAAAAATTATCATGATAAATACTGTTAGATCAGGCAACTATTACTGCAGCTTAGGTTAATCGTGAACTAAATGGAAAAGACCTCGTTTGGAAGTGGATACATTGTCTGTTCTAATAGCGACTGTTGTGTGATAAAGGGTGACTGTTGTCAGATAAAACATTTAGTTGGCAATATTGCCCTTTCCAAGGTTTTGCCAGGGGTCGTCATGTAAGATTAATAAAGTCCCAAATCCCTTTTCTTTGCTTTAGTAATTTTAAGTAATTAAAATGCTTGTCATTGTTTTCTCGTATTATAAATTTAAAAAATCAAAATTAATATTTTTATTAACAAAATTCGATCAAGTTCCTGGCTCGCGCACCGAGGATTTTGTACCACAATCAAGATGAAATTACTTTATTTACCATAAATCATCAGGTAAGATCATCACATCATGTAAGATTAAAAAAGTCCCAAATCCCTTTTACAGGGGTCGTCATTTAAGATTAATAAAGTCCCAAATCCCTTTTCTTTGTTTTAGTAATTTTAAGTAATTAAAATGCTTATTATTGTTTTCTCGTATTATAAATTTAAAAAATCAAAATTAATATTTTTATTAAAAAAATTCGGTCAAGTTCCTGGCTCGCGCACCGAGAATTTTGTACCACAATCAAGATGAAATTACTTTATTTAACATAAATCATCACTCATATGGATTCCTAGGGCAATAAATATATATTAGTATATATTGTATTTAAGTAGAGGAACACGTATATTGTAAATTTCATATAAACAGTGATATATAAAATCATGGCCATAATTTTACCACATCTTTAGGTAGGCTTCTGAAAGCCCTATTTTCTTCATAATTTCAGACGCGATAGTTTCGTAAGTAATAAAGAGGGAATAGGAACCTATTTTGGAGTATATCTCTGAATAATGCCACTTAAAATTATGATTATTTTCAAGACCTTTATAACTGTAATTTTGAATGATATGTGTAAAGTCTTAATGATTTTGTTTTGAGTACTTTATTTGGCTCCCCGAAAGGTCCATGTAATTTTTAACCTCTGTTAAGATATGTGTGTCCGTGCAAGTGACATATAGACACATAAATGATCTCATAAGTTTCGTTTTCTCTTTTGAAATACGGGACTCTAAAACATCGAAAAACTCATAAAAAAATGCAAATTCAGGTTATAACCAGTGGTGGACTAATTTTGAATGGAAGTACACCGCTCTCCTCCTAAGGAGCACTGGAGCGGTTCACTCCCACTCAAAATTATTAAAACTATTTAAAAGTGTTATTTAATAATCCCACAAGCTATGGTATTAATTATTGATGATAAAAACAAACATAATATCAATTTTCTTAAGCTCATCGCCCCGGGGGGCACACGGCAATGCTCCGCTGTCAATCAGAATGTCTAGTATAGAGTTTAATGACTGCGAAAGAGAAAGGTCGGTAAAATATGTTAAAAAATCAACTTCAAAAAAGATAGATACTGAATAATCAAAAATAATTAACTAAAAATTAGTTCCGACTTATATGTAATAAATAAAATTGGTGCCAAGAGTGTCAACCAATTACATTCGTTTAAGTTAAATAGCGGTGGAGTACCGACTTCAAAAAATAAGTAACTTATTTATTTATTATAAATGCGTCCGTGCCTATTTTGAGTTAATTATTTTTGACCATTTAGTACCCATCTTTTTTGAAGTCAGTTTTTTAAAATATATTTAATTTTAGAATTTTTAGTGATTAATATATTAACATTAATAATCAAAATTATTTAATTTTTTTAAACATTAGATAATTATTAAAACTCATAATCCGTTAAGAAGTTCCATTATTCTTACCAAAACATATCTTCAGACCCTAACCTGGTAAGTGTGCAATTATTTTGCAAAATAACAACCCGTAGCAAATATCTTGAATCATAGTTAATTTACGGCCATTCGTTAAGGACTTTCATCGTTCATTTCCGGATCTCATCATCAGATCATCACCATGTTTATATGAGACTACACCTATAGCTTGTTTCAAATAATATACCTTATTTCAAATAAAAAAAGCATCAAAATCGGTACACTCGATAAAGAATTATCGCTCAAAACATATAAAAAATTATATTCCGGGGAATTGAGAATCTCCTCTTTTTTGGAGATGGTTAAAAAAGTCTAGAACGTGACACAAAAGATTCATATAAAGCATTTAAGTTAGATGTGAAGCATCGCTTCGAATGGCATGATTACTTAATTTATGCTATAAATCTATAATATAATTATTAATTAATTGTTGTTACCGTGGTAGGTTGAGCTGATTACAAAGCGTAGTAGCTTTGACGACTCGGGGCATCGCTTGGCCCGGGTTCAATTCCTACCAGCTATCGAGTGGGGCTGAACAGAGGTTTTGATTCGCTGTAAGAGATTAATTTCGTAGCAACAAGTCTGCCACCTGTGTAAGTCTCATACATTAAAGTACGTAAATAAATAAATAAAATCTATGTAAAAGTGTACTACTGAGTAGTAAATTTGTCGACGTTAATACCGTGTGATGGGCATTATTTGATATAAATTATTTCATATTGATGACATAGTGTAGTATGGCATAGTATCAATATAACGTGCGTTTTATAAAAAAACTACGAAAACACGTGGTTAAGCCTTGTGTTTGAAGGCGCCGGGGACTAAACAAGTTTAATCAGACAAAAATGCGAATTCTACAGTTATTTGGTTTAAATGAAAAAATATAGGTAAACAACGATGTATTTAAAAGAAGTAGGGGTCGGTTACGATTATTCTATTAAAAGAATATATGTTTATTTATATCCAACTGACAGCCCCTTCTTTGTTGGAAGAACAAATTTCAAATATGTTTCTTTTAATAAAATATTCAAATATGTGCACTATCTTTTTAAGTACATCCTTTTTCACATATAATTTTTAATTTAAATACAAAAACAAATCAAGAAATTAACATTTTCTCCAAACAATCTGGTTTGGTAAATATCAAATATTTAAATTACTCCTTCTCCGGTTTTTACAAAAAAAATACATGTGTAATTTCATTAATAAAATTAAGGAATATATTTTATATAGAAATAAAAAAATAAATGGTAAGTAAGTTGTTTTTTTTGTTTATTTTTTTAGTACATTCACGCTTAATTCTTTCACTAGCCGCCTCTAATTTAAAAAGAAGTGTAAATGCCTAAAAAAATAAAATTTTGGCAACAGTTTATTTGAAGAAATATCTATTGGTCAAATCTCCCGAATTATGCGCCACACACCAAGAGGAATTATGATAAATTGCCTTATCTTTGTACAGAAATAGATTATAAAGCAGAAACATACGTAGCAAAAGTAAATTGGCTGTCTCAACAAATTTGTGTAACGCAAAATGCATAGATATATTGATATAAATTAACCGCAATAATTATGCACTGAAATACTCACTAACCAATTATTATTTTGGATAGCAATTTATGACACCTCTTCAATGGCATACCCCTCTAAGGAACCAAAGGGAAACAAGCTTAATAATTATTATAAATGGAAATATAAGGGAATTGTTTTCCTAACTTGATTAAATTCTATTACTTTTCTATGTAATAAAAGTAGCCATATGTAATTCCAACTAGCGGATTCCGTACCTCATTTGAAGTGAAATTATTAATAAATCATCACTAATAACTTTTTAACGCAATAAATATTTCATAACACCCGACATAGCTAAATAGAGAGAGAGAAAGAGAGAGAGAGAGAGAGAGAGAGAAGTTATCATAAATATCTCAAAAATAGATATCAATATAGAAAAAATGTAGAATTATCGTTACAGTTTTCCTACAACCTTTGCGGGGATTTCTGAAAACCCCGTTTTTATAATTTTATATCCAATACTTTATTGAATAAGGTATAAATATCTCTGAAAATAAAAAACCTAAAATTATGAAAATCATTAACTCTAAACGTTAATTACATTCTATTTTAATCCGATGGAAATTTGATGCTGTAAAATACGGACAGATAAACAAAGTATGTGCCAACAACCGAACATGACAGTAAACACCGTAAGTTATTTTCTGGAAGTAAATATATATTGAAACGGGCGCGATTGGTTATGCAACTTATGTGATAGTAAGTAATGCATTTGATACAAAACGAAGATGTCAAACGGGAATTAAAAATATATAAAAGTATTAAGAGAAAATCATTAGAAGAAATAGTAATACATGATGATTTAAAAAAATGTGACTTGAAGGAAAATGTAATTGTAAAAAAATAGTAATTCTTAATTTTTACAATTGAATTTTTTGAATCAAGTTTTGAAGCCCTAAAATTGTATAGAACAGGTATAACTTTTATTATCAATTTGAACAATGAATTAATTAAAAGGATAATGTAAATTTTTAATAAATTGGAGGTAATTTATTTATAAAAAAATATGTAGTTTTATTACGTACTAGCTGTGGTCGGGATTTCGTACATGCATAAAACGTGCCGATGTTATTTTATTTTAAGTATATTTCTAGATTCATACCATGGTTGAAACAAAGTAGAAAAAAGCAAACTAATGAAAAGAAACTTCCAGTAAGCGTAGTTTTCAATCAATAGTTAGTTTCACTACAACAAAGCTTTCCTATAACAATGTCTGCCCTCATGCGTCTGCCGATTTCGAGTTGCTTTTTCAGATAACTGCACCTCCATCACTTATTGTAAAAATATTTTTTTGCAAATATTTTCAACTCACATACAAAAAGAAATTATTTTTATTTATTTTATATGTACAGCTTAAAAGCAAGAATTTGGAAAAGAAACGTACATGCGTAACGTATGATATTTAACAGAACTATCAAAACCGAATACAATAAAACCCACATTGTTTTTTTTTACTTCAAGTACTTTATATCCATTTTTTCTTAATATCCTAGATAATTTGCTCTTGCTCACGGAAGGGATGAAGTACCCCTCACCTCGTTGCTTATTTTCACTTAGAGGTGTTTATAGCGGCTGTAATTAACCTGTAATCACTAATTTTGCTTACATTCAGCTTCCATACGTTGTTGCTTTATAAAGTGAAGTTACGACTATCCTTGGTTACCTTTTGAGTAATGAATTTTAGTACATTTAACGTTTTAATTCCAGATTCCACTATAAGGAGGAGAGTTGGCAATTTTCTCTTACTCATTTTGACGTTATCACTTCTTATAATCTTTTTCTCATTGTTCGAGGCTCTTTTCTTCTTTTTCTATATGATGGCAGGACTAGTTTTGACTTTTATTTTTTACTAGTCATCTTGTTTTTCTTTAACATCTAGTCTGACATTCTTTTAAGTGCCTCTTCATCTTATGAAAGCTTAACTCTGTAACTGCCGATTTTTTTTGGTCAAACGCGTTACTTTTTTAATCACTATGGAATATTTTTGCATAACACTCATATGTTGTTCCTGTGTTTCCTCATTTTAATTTTGTCTTGCCACAAACGATAACAGATTATATCTCCAATTGAAGTGTAGTATGTTGGTGAAATGTTTCACTTACGAAGACATATCTGATCTCCCTGGAGTTCATGGTACAAGGCTCAGAGTGGAGTGGTTTATTCAGTTTACCCGAAATACCACACGTAGTGCTCAAACTCATATTTATGCTGTAACGTGCACAAGTTACGATTTATGACAAGCTTTCATAACGTTACACATTAAGTTGATTCTAGATGGCGGCAGTGATGAAGTTTGATTTTAACTGAAATTATTACTCAAAAAAGTGGACTCACTAGTCACGAATCCGTTAAGCTTACACCACTCGCGGCACAACAGAACGACGCGAGCGCAAGTCTTACACGCTTCGCTGGAAACGCGCTGCGAGGAGCTGCGAAAGAGGTTTAGTACTTGTACGTGACGTGCGGAACTAAACAAACTGACTCTATACATACTTCGTTTTTGTATTCAGTACTGGTTTATAATAAAAAATCCATATTTCTTAATTATGCGAGTGCCATTTTACTTATATTAACAATCGCTTCCGAATGCGGACGAACTGATTTAAAAAATAGAGAATATTTATAATGTACTAAATTTGTATACGTAAAAATACCAAAAAAATTATAAAGATACTAGATAGATAACAATTCACCATCTTTGTTTATAAAGCTTATTTATTTTTATTTGCAATTAATAGAATTAATTTTCAATCTTTTAAGAACAATTGTCATCTCTCACTTGATATCAGATTGTATGCGGGGATAGAATTTGTTTTAAGAATTATTTGGATCTTTGACTTTACCTTAATAAAGTTGAGATGCATCTCATCTCAACTTTATCGTGGTCAGCGTCTTTCAATATTTTATCGTGAAAATAATTAGACAAGTAAAGTAGGTAATATTCAAAAAACTAGGGATCCGGAGAGTATGGTAAATTGACAGTCGATACAAGTGAAAGTATTTTCGATAGATATAGAGTAGCTCCATCCACACGTCAACTTTCTTATGCCGTTGAAGAGTATTATAGTAGGAGTTTGTTACAGATTTTCTATTACAGTGGAAGAATATAAAATTGGCTCGATCACATAACGTGAACTTAACTTATGTTATTTAGATTATCACTCTAGATGAGAATTATCTAAAGTAACAAAATTCCCTTCTTTGAGTCATTGGAACCACTGGTTAGCTATATCACAGTAGTACATCTTCATATATCGTTGTGCATATATTGCGTATTACTTTGCTCGTCTTTTGTTCTAAATACAATTTAAATTTTTTTAAATTTTCCAAAAACTCGCTGAAATTCAGTTTCGTTCTTAATACATTAAAGTTAATTAAGTTTTAATTGGTTATGTATATGTATATATATATATATATATATATATATATATATATATAGTACCTATCAAGAGTATTTATACCACCATATACATAATATGCATATTTCAATATTCATAATTACTTTTTTATAGATAAACATCAACACTCAACCACAAATTTTAAACCATTCCATTAGTCAAATACTGATATCTATAATTTTAACATAACTGCAAAAATAATCTCCCTCCCCTTATTTCTAAAACTAATGCACAAAAACCATGAAAAAAAAGAGGTAGTAAATTAGGGGAAAGCTGTAACGATTTTCCCAGATATCATAATTTTTTTGAAATATGCCCCATACTTTTTAGCCTGTGTTGTAATGAAAAGTTAACATTTTTAAATAGTTTAATAGCATTTAGAGGCACCCTTAAATATTTATGAAGGCATAAATGCATAAGGAACCCTCGTAACGTGAGTTCTACTCGCACTTGACAAGTTTCGGGTTCATCTTTGCCGTGTTCCTTGCCACTTCCTAACACCTAAATTCTCCTGAATTATTCTTGGAAAATATATTAATAATAGACTAAATAATTTATATAGTTTATAACTACATTGAGTAATAATTTTTTGTTTCTTAATAAAATCTTAATTTTTTGCATACATACAGACAAGAAACAAAAGCTAATAAACACTGAATACATATATTGTATGTTATTATATATGTAAAATGAGCTGGCGTGAAACATTAAAAAACCCAAGGTTTCTTCTATTCATGTAGTTATTTATGAAAAGAAGGGGGAAAATACAAAAAGGTTCAGTTAATAATATTTATTCCATTGTTACTATAATTTAGATAATGCTATAATTACTATGTATTATATTAAAAAAAACTGTTAACAAAAATAATCTTATCTCAGTTACAAGATTTTGTGATTTTGCATACATACATAATTTTAGCTACTATATGACTACAACATTTTTTATTTGTCTTGCACCCCCTATTTTTTATTGTGTTCTTTCGATAGTTTTTAATAGTCAAAAATTGACGGTACCCTATAATATCTAGTGGTGACATTTATTTAATTAAATTTATTTAATTTTGGTAATATTTAAAAAGCAATAAAGAAGCAAACAATTGTGATATATAAACCTATAGAGAAATTCAATAACGACAACTATATGAGAACACCCTACATTTTTGTTCAAAATGATGCTAGCAAAAGATGCTTTTCACGTCACTCAGACATTTTTACTTCAAAATTAGTGTCTTCGTATCCGCAATTGTCGTATTCAGTTTCTTGTGTTCTGCCCTTACATTATTCTGAAATATTTTTCCAGATTAAAGCAACACGTCCAGAGCATGTATAACTTTAATATCTCTGGCATTAGACAGAATTTTCAGTGTATTAGCATTCAAATGAAACTATCTTGATTGGAATTTTTAATGAGAAAATCCTGCTAGCGAGCACATAATCGGTTATGATAATGTTACCGTCAAATTATATACAAACGTATTACAAAATACTACATTTTTTTCCAAAATACTTTTTAATTCATTCACCGCCTAGCAAACAAAAGACTTGAGTGCCCATTGGTTATAAGACGTTTAATCTGAGGTAGCTAGCTTCTGAGCAATCAGTGTTATGTCTTAAGTGTATTTTTTTTTCCAAAATAACTAATTTGTTTCTCTTTGTTATTATATATCAAGGTAAACATTTTTAAAGTACGAACAAAAAAAAGTTAAAATGAACTTATTTACTCACTTCACTCTAAACATAACCTTCATTAAAATATAAACTTCACTCACAGCACATAAATAGTAGAAAACATAAGTTTCATAAATGTAACGCTCATTTTATTAAAGAAATAAACAAAAAAAAATAAAATAATTCCATCTTATCAAAATCTAACGCATTTCCAATAAATATGAGTTAATATAATGATGGAGAAAGTGGGCGACCATAGGAATTTGTCAATAGCTAATAGAAAATCTACCGAGTTTGAGCTCGTTCGACTAATATCAATAAGTCATTCGGTTACATATTATGGTTGGGAGAATATGTTGATGGAAGAATTAGGTATTCATGGAAACTATTCAGTGATGAACATCGAGTCTGAACTTGTTTAACTTAACAAATCCTTTGGTCTTAAATTGTATCCAGGAAGATCTAAAAAGTGAAGAGGAGATAATCGTGGAAATTTCTAAATGAGTAACGATAAAAGTGTCGAGTTTAGTATCGTTTGACATGTCCTAATATTTTTGTTAAATACACTGTTTTCTTTTTGCACTCACTCTTCTCTTGAAATCTGAATTTACACTAGAAATTATTTTTCAACCTTTTGTACAAATATAAATTCTTACCCTTTCTTTATTTATTAAATCAATATCATGAAACACAAATTAATAAAGCAAATCGGATGGATATGAGTCTTAATTAATTTTACGCCACCCTTAAAAAAGTTACCCTTAGAAACGGGCAAGTTCTTGAACCGATAGTGCAGACAAAATGAACCATTTATTCTCCCTGCTCGAGAATAGTTGCAATTAGAAAAGACAATAAATCTACTTCTGATGGACTTCTTTTCCATTAAGTTCACAGCAAAACTAAGCTGAAGCACTAATTGCCTATCCGAACGGTGCGTCCATTCCTCGATTTATCACGTTAATTTTTATTTTCTTCCCAAAATAACGCAACTAACTTAATACGTCACAGGGAAAAATTAATATATTTATGTAAATCTAACAAAATATCCTAACGGGTATTTTGCTTTCACGCAAAAAATAGGTGTTTAAAAAAAGCTAAATAGAGCCTTTATTTAAAACTCTGTGTGACCAATATGTAATCAATATTAACTTAACGTCGAATATCGTTGTACAAAGGAAAAATTACTTTCAATGGAATGTAGTATTATTTCTACTTTCTTTATGTTCTTTACCATGAGCTAGGTTTCGTTGTATCACAACATCTTCAGGTGGGCTATTAGCAAAAATTCTACCTGAAGATGTTGTAATACAACGAAACCTAGGTCGTGGTAAAGAAAATAAAAAAAGTAGAAATAATACTACACCACGTAATTTCATTTAATTGTGAATAATAAATTTCTACAAAACTAACCCCAAATATTTTCAATATTTCAATGAAATATTAATCAAATAAACTCAATACTCAACGTAAATGAAGAAAAATCAACGTTCTTAATTAACAATTTCCTTACATTAACAGCAACCACACGTATGCACCAATAAGCGACGACTTGGAGTCCGACTGTAGGTCAAGCGGGTGCAATCTGACTGCAAGATCACTGATTGCCAATCAAATTTGAAAGTGAATGATATAATTAGTCGCCCGTACGCACTACAAATTGTCAGGACTCTCAGTTAAACTGACTGATAGTTAAACGGCGTTTACGCGGTGAGAGTTTATGCGGCAGTTACCTTCATGGCAGCGTTATAGCTACCAATTCTCGACATATGTAAGACGAACTTCCAAATCATCACGGCTAATAACTGGTAAAATTACTACCACTGTGAAAATTACTCTGTAAATACCGCTTCCATAAATATATTCCGTATGTTTCACGTAGTAACTGACAGTCGGGTCAAGCCAACAGTCAACTTTGTACGACTGTGCCTCACAGCACGGTCCTTAGTTTGACCCTTAGTTCAGTCAAACACAGAACATACATATCGCTGACTTATGTAAACATTGGATTTGAGCTATCATAAAGAATGTGTATTGTACTTTGTACAAATAGTGATATATGGATGTGGATCGTAAAACGTTTTTTGGGTAACGTAACGTAATTAGTTATCACTGTGCGATAGCTGCCACTGGAACTATTTATTTGCGTAACTATTGAGCCATATCTCGACCATTATCGATACCATCGTTTCAGTGGCATTATATCTTAAATGTTAGTCTCATTATGTTCATTCATTTTCTCCGTTTTAGTTGCTTATTAAAAAAATATGGTGGAATGGTTTATGAATAATCATGTAGATGTGTAATTCAACTTAAAAAAAAAATATATATATATATATATTTATATATATATATATATATATATATATATATATATATATATATATATATGTGGATTTATATCATTTTGGAAAACTGGCGATGCACGTTGTCCGACGCCACATTTACATTCCACTAAAAACTAAACAAAGAACATCACATTGCATTACCTAACCTGATATAGGCGACCACTGTGAGTGGACTGTATGTCATGAGGCCGCAGTCAGACTGCAAGACTAATTTTTGTATTCCCGTTAAAATCACAACTCACGGTTCTATGACTACCAATCAACAAAAGTGAAAGCAAGCGATTCACTAATATAGTGCTAACGTGATATTCATCAACACGCATAACCAACTTGAATAAAATAAAATATGGCATAAAATACGTATATTATTTCATATGAATATTATAAACTATTGTAGACATGAGTATATTATGAAATTTTTTTATATTTAACATAATAATTTTTTAGCATTATATTATTAATATTACTTACAAATTTTTTAAATATCATTAATTCGTATTTTTCAATATAAAATTACATTTAAATAATATATTTAATTCTACACGATACAAGTAGAATATACACATATATTACGAGTAATGAATAAAATATATATTCTCGTCGAAAAAAGTGCAGCGAAAAAGATAGCACGCAACGCTATAGCCAACAATTAATACGAAAAATTACCAAGTCGTGAATGATAATTAAAATGTGCAAAACGTTTTCGTGTTATGCATAAACTGATATAATTTTAGTATGTACAACCAAAACAAGTATGATTCCCGACTCTCCTCAGCCAAATATATTATCTGACATGAACATTTAATACAATCGTTCGGTCAGTATGATCACTCAAATCCGCTATGATTAATTTTTACCTCTATATGTCTAATATTTATGAAGCGGTGAACCATGCTGAGGTTTGTTTCTAACTAATAGTTAGCTCGACTGAGAATAGCTGTAGTGCATACAGGCGTAAAACCAGCCGCTATTTTAATTATAAGGTCTGTAACGAGAAGAAACGTACCCGCGTAATGTGGGTCGAATATTTTAAGTGGGGGTAAATGTTGAGAAGCGTTCTACGAGGTTAGCGCGGTATTATTGAATGGTATTACTGAGTAAGACAGAAACGGGGACCAATGGACGAACTAATACTTTGCTTAGAGTACCTGCCTAGATCGTATAAATGTTTCTGAATAAGTATACAACTAACAAAGTTTGTATAAAGTGGTATTGAATAAATATCGAATAATTTCAAAGCAGAAAATTCAGAAGAAAATTCATGGGATGAATAAACTTAACGATCCTTTACGAAACTAAATGTAAGTAAGAAAAACTGTTAAAAATACTGAATAGAATTTTTCAAAGGACTCTATAAACAAAGTAACACAAATTAAATAAAGTCACGTAACACAATTTAAACAAAATGCAAAGAAATATTCTAGAAAAACATTTTTTTAAAACACAAACTTCGTGTTCTGACGTCTAACATAAATGATGAAATGCATAATATTTTTTGGAACTTCTATTATGTACATGAGCATAATATCTAGATATAGACATTGAGTTGAAAATTAGGTGTAAAGTTACACGATGAAACTTAAGTTTAACATAAGAAAGGTCAACAAATGATTTTCTTACAGTTTAATTTTTACGGAAGACCTCGAATAGAAAAGCGTTCTTTTTTGATTGACTTTTTGTTAAATGAAAATCGATGAACGTATTTAATATTTTTTACAATGATTTTCGTAGCAGCTATTCGACCTAGCAGTGTTAAAAGCGGTTGGAAGTGGGAGTTAATATCAAAATTTGAAATACGTTCATAAGTATACTTTATCACGAGTTCCTACATACATACGTCAAAATGTTTATGTTAATCAATACATTGAGCTGAAGAGTGACGGAAACTATAGTTATTTCGATTTTAAATACTAAAATTATATCTCTTCATGTATAACATGCAAGCGTTTTATACTTTTTTTTTACACAATTACTATTCACTACTTGGTAATTTTACGTACAAATTTTCGGCTTCAGCGTTGCGCGCTATCCGTTTCCACTGCGTTTTTTATACAATTGCATGTCACTAAGGTAAATCAATTCACTTTAAATATTCAACTGTTTGAAATTTTCAAACAGAGGTAAAAATGCAAAAATAAATCTCATGATATTGTAATTCGCCAAAGAATGACTAACTGCTCTCCTTCTCGTAATCGAAATAAGATAAACTTTTATAAAGTTCATGAGACTTCAGGTAAGTTTTTGAAAAGTCAATTAACCAACTTTTATTTGATGAAGTTCAGTTTTTGGAGTCGATATCGGATTTTTATATCAGCGTATCTATTGGCACTTTCTCGAGTAGTTAACGTACAAAATCCACTTTTCATTTAAATTCTCCATTCAGGCCAGCCAGTGTTGGGTACATCTCAGGGAAAGAAGTGGTTAGGGTATGTAGTATCCACACCCCTAGCTTAAACACTTTATCCAGCTAATTCAAGTGTTAAAATACGTGCATATGATTGCAACTGTACTCTACTGCCACATGGCAACATGAGATAAGGCAAGGATCTCTTTCAAATAAATATATTAAAAGGTCTATGTTAACATCCACTGGTCGTCTGCTATGGGATTTTTTTTTTAAATCATAATTACAATCTCTTAACCTCTGAAAATTAAATCTTG
The DNA here is from genome assembly GCA_039881145.1 of Druceiella hillmani. NCBI lineage: Eukaryota > Metazoa > Arthropoda > Insecta > Lepidoptera > Hepialidae > Druceiella > Druceiella hillmani. The sequence goes on from JAYKKI010000029.1 coordinate 12,675,512, forward strand.
TAGTTGTATTAAAGACCGCATCTTCACCCACTGCATTTCGTATATTTTGGACAGCCACAACTGCTAAGTGATCTAAACGAACGAAAGACAATGACGTATAAGTTCTTTTATTGCATCTATGTTCTAATAAATACTGAAGCGGTTAGTAGCAATTGATACATATTTATATAGTTTATCCCACCACTTTACATGCTGCATTCTAAATAGATTCATCACTTTCTATAAAAGAAAGAAACTCATAGAAATACTAGAAAATGCTCATTACTTTCTAACTAACGCAACAAAAATATACAAAATTTATTTAAAGGAAACAACTTTTTTTATTTAGCACACAAACCAAATTAACCAGGTTTTAAAATATCACTAGCCATATACGTATGATGAACTGATTTTCCTGCATTACAAAAGCTATTATTCGTTAAAAGCGGAGGAGTTCTAAGCTGTTAAAAGGTCGCTCATAGCAGAAAAATATTAAAATCTTTGAATGTGCCATACCAGAATGTGGAAATGTCTTTAAATTTTCAGAACGCGAATATTTTGATATCTTTGTTGCTATTTTAAATCAAAGAGTCAGTGATCCATTTTGAGAAAAGTTGAAAAAGTGTTGCATGTACTTAGATAAAGAAATTAAAAAATAACCGCAAAAATAAACCACGTTTTTCACTAGCCTAACATATAAACATTAAATGCTTAATAAACATTATTTGGGTTTAAACTTAAATATTCTACATAAAATAAACTGACAAAAATACAAAATAATTAAAGTAATGCTTATATTCAAGTAATACTCCCAATCGAAAGGCGACTGTTACACTCAGAATAAAAGTTTCCTTATAAAGAGAAATGTTTTTTCCCACCATAAGGAAACTTTTTCTTATAATGAGAAAATTACGGGACTGATATGTGAATGAAGATTACCGGTATATAGAACATAGGCGCTAAGTTTAGAATTACGTATATAATGTTTGTAGTTTGATACGTTTTTTTATTTTATAAAGCGTTGTTTGTTTGCGATTGGAATTTAAGTTACCGGGAGAACAAATTATGTTAAGTAAAATATGCACAATTACGTATTTTTAACCCGAATGTTTATTCACAATAATATTTTTATTACCTATTTGTTTATCAAATATCAATACGTAAAAATCTCAACAAATATAATTTTTAAATGGGTGGTATTTTATTTAATGAGTTACCGCGTGATGTTAATGGGTATAGGCAATTTTGCGTTTTAGGTTAATTAAAATATTTTATTAAAATTTGTATCAAAACACCACTGCAGCCACACTACGTCATTTTATTTTCATAAGTATTTTCCAGTGTTAATTAATTATATCGAATATTAATTTTAACTCTATCTTCAATAGCTCCGATAATAGAAGGCCATTTGCAATGAAACGTTCGGAGAAAAAATATGAAATTTATAGTCAAACATTTATATTACAATTATCAATTAGATTGCAAAATTCTGACCTTCTGTGAAGAAAGTTTAAAAGTAATTTCGAATACTCATACTACTAGGGCTCCATAGATATTCACGCACCTGTAAATGTTTAAGGGTACATAGAATACCCATTAACTATTTACAAATATTAATTCTTCACAACTAAATATTTAGCTTAGTGTGTTTTTAACAGGATTAAAAATATGGCGCATATTTTAAAAATTGTGAAATCTCTAATTACCGCTATAGATTTCCTACTATACCTTCCTATGGGTTTATGAAAACTCTATTTTTTTTTAATTTAGGTTCATTAGTCTCAAAAATGGGAAGGGAAGAATTTTTTATCGCATTTTTTATTATAGCACTGAATATATAATACCTAAAATTATGAAAAAAACATTCCTGAGAGCCTTATAACAAAAACGTTTTTGTGACCTTTTATGACTATCCCATACTTTATAAGTAATTAAATAAACGAGTACTTAATTTACCCACCCAAAAATTACCATGGAATCAATTATGGGTGTTAGCTATTAGCAATATGTTGTATAACTGTGCCAAATTTCGAGGTTTTATGTCACGTACGTTCCAAGGGAAATGGCTGTAATAGACAGTAAAACAGACACGTGAGTGATCTTATAAGGGTAATGTTCTAAAATTGAAAGTATTTTGGGGTATGTAAAACTTTAATACATGGTAATATAAAAGAAATTATAAAATTAATAGAAAAATATTAGGTCGGTTATAAAACTGCCATATAAGTTCACATAATTTAATTTTTTGTGTATTTCTTGAAAACCGCATACTTGAATTACCGATTTACTCAAGCACTGGGCATGTAGAAAAACATGAAACAAATAATTGTAAAATATTAACATTGACATAAAATAGAAACCCCAGTCATTTTAAATAAGTATAATCGACTACTACTACTATGGTCAACTAAAAAGCCATTCCACAAAACCCATTTCTGAAACAGTCAAGTGAGCTGAAAAAAATATTTACAGTGGGTGCATCTTGCAACACGGCGTTGAAAAATGGTGAAAGGTGAAAATAGGTGAAAGCTCTAAGATATTGGTTCCCACTCTGGGCAGGTGAAATAAACTATAACATGTACTCTCATGTAGCAGCCGAGAAGTATAAAGAGCGACGACACTTAAAGTCGAGGGGTTATTGACGTAATGATTTAATAACTTAAAAAAAAATCATAATCAAAAGCAATTCACGTGGAAGTAATTAATAAAATCAATCTTTAATTATATAAGGACAAAGACTACTAATATCTATCACTTGTCATTAGCGAGTACGCAGAAACAATTCCTTCCTGATAGAATGCTATGATTTTTTATCACAATTAAATGAAATTTCTACTTTCTTTAAGTTCTATACCACGAAGGTTTCGTTGTATTACAATATATTCAAGTGGGCTATTAGCAAAGATCTTTGCTAATAGCTCACGTAGTTTCATTTAATTGTGAGTAATGAATTTCTACAAAATTAATGCCAATTATATTCATTATTTTTTATCACGTAAATAATTGTACAAGGAGCAAAACAGATGATAATCGAAGGACAGGAATCCATTAAGAACTCTAGAAAAGTAAGTGTGAAAGCATAGTCCATCAACTTAAAAATAATTTCGATGGAAACTCTGTGCACATTCGGTATGTGCACAGAGTTTCTTCTCAAGTTGAAGAAGTGTTAACTCTTGTAGTAGTCAAAGAGAATATCTTAAATTCTTTACCAAAATAAAACAATTGCTTTTCTGCTGCTGTATGAGAGCAAGAGAGCAGCAATAAATATTTTTAATTTGTGTAAATATAATGTTTTATAAAAGGTCTAAATATTGTATCATCCTGGTGAAAATTACAAGAGAAATAAAATTTTTCTCTTGTAATTTTTTTGAATCAATTCTATGCCATACGTGAGTACATTTTTACCCATCATTATGCACATAACGTAGTGTGCATGCAAGTATGTACGTACGTTCGCACTAACATACGCATGCTCGCACGCACGCTCATAAGCACGCACGCTAAGTCGATTTATTATATGACTCGATTTAGTATATGATTAAATAATGCTATTATTTATTTCTTAAAAAAAAGTGTCCCTGTAAAATAGTTTTTAACAACTTCTTTAAATCCTTTTATTGTTTAATTCTAATACATCCTTCATTTTTCCAGACAGATGAAATGAATCATAAAAACTAGTAACCCCTGAATCTGAATAAAGAACTCATATGCACTATGTTTGAAAAGTAATATTATTTCAATACAGGTGCTATCCTTGGTAAAGGAGAAATTACAAGCAAACGTCCAGTCAATATTCCATATGCCATTGCTGCAATAATATTTCTTTAGATAGTCCTATAATTTCATCGTATTCCACGAGAGATTAATTGACATAAATAACCTTATCTTAGGTATTAGACAGTGAATATTTAAAAATATGTTCGTTCGATAGCGTTTAGTAGCACAAAATTGTCGGTCTTTATAGTAACTAATAACCAAATTTTTCAACAAAAACTACAAGAAAATTCTATATATTTTTATTGAAAATGAAGCTGGGGAAATTCTTTTCCACTTAGATTTTTGAATAGAAAATATCTCAAAAGCCGCAATTGCCATATTCTATTTTTCGTATTCTACCCTCGCTTTATTCTCAAATATTCCCAATATAAAACGAAGAAGAAGAAATATTTTAGACACGTTGAGAGCATATGTAATGTTCACATCACTAGAGCTAAAAAGAATAATTTGTATGCTTTCGAAAGAAGACGTAACGATCTCTGTGAAGATTATCACTAACAAATTCAACCACTGGTGTGCGCACAAGTGTTTTTGATATGTGAACTGTTTAGTCATATACGAACATGAAAATCTTAATGAATTAATGAAACATATCGGCTTGTACGGTCGTTCGTTGCAAAGTGTTCATTTGTTCCGTAAAAATTCCAAATAAAAAGAAATTCAGAAACAAATTTCTAAGCATAATGTTATGTCGTAAAAATTTTTTTTAGTATCTATTTTCTATTCTTTTTATGTGTTTCAACACTAATTGATATTTTGTCGCACAATTGGGAAAGTTAAATATAACCTAAGGGCTACGGATGAAATACTCGTTTTATTAGTGATGATAAATAAAATAAAATGACATAATCTTACATTATTTAAACCAGCACGTATTTTCAATCAATTTTATAGTGAAACCTAACTTTCAAGGAAATATTTTTGCTTGTGGACTTTGCTCCTCTTCATCCATTTTCTCTCAAAAAAAATAAAATTCCTCACGAAAAAATAATTTCACAATGTTTATAAAACAACATTTTACAATTTAGATGTAGCAAAGTGAGATATAAAGAACACTTTGCCGCCTGGCAAAATAATAAACCAGACACATCTCACAATAATAAACTGAATATCCTAGAAACAAAAATAAACAGACATAAAAAGACACCAAGGTTAAATGATTAAATGAACAACTAAATATAATATCATCGCCCATACTTAATATCTTCTAGACATAATATAATTAGACAACATTGATACAAAAGATATAAAAAAAATTAAAATAAATAAATAAATAATTATAAAAATATATATATATATATATATGAATAAGTAAAACCGGAGATATGTAGAATTAGTGGTATAACCTTTTTCTGACTTTCAAATACCCTTGCTTTTGTATAAATATATTACCGAGAAATTACATACACCGAAAAATTCGCATTGTACAACCTCATATAATAACAACAATTTAAATTATTACCCTCACTAAAATACTGGTATATCGTATAACTCTCGGACATATAATAAAACCTACACCGCTCCCCTACAATAAACTCACTAACATAAGCAGTGGGAAAACCTACACAAACCCGGCTTCCGCTATTGTGTTTGAAACATATAAATGCTGTTAGATGTTCCTAAGAGTTAATCTTTGCTAATAGCCCACCTGATGATGTTGTAATACAACGAAACCTAGGTCGTGATAAAGAACTTAAAGAAAGTAAAAACAATAGTATCAAGAATTAGACCAATGACATAAAGTCGAATTAATTAATAATAATAAATAATAATATTGAATACTTTTATTGTTTATTTTAAGAAAAAATAAAAATTATGACCGGAGTACAAGGAAAAATATTTTGGATACAAGTTATTCATTTTTTGAATTTACGCTTTGATTTTAAAAAGAATTCGTGAAAATGTTAAGTACTTTTAAAATATATTACAGCTCCTCTCTGATAGTTGACCTCTAGTAGAAACATAATTTTTTTATTAAATTTTATATTTTATTTTATATAATATATATGAGACAGTTTTATCTTCCAGTAGAAACTTTACAATGGGTTATTTTTGCTGTACTCACCTATGCTACGATAAAAAGATTTGTTATTGATTAATTAGTAGAATTTACTACAAAAATTTCACTTAGATATAGAATCAAACATATTATTTATCGGAGAAATATTTATCAGCCGCATCATAAGCATGTATATACATACATACATATATATATATATATATATATATATATATATATATGTATGTATATATATATATATATATATATATATATGTATATATATATATGTATATATATATATATATATATATATATATATATATATATATATATATATATTTATTTATACATATAATACTAAGCCTTGTAATTTATGAAATGCTTGTAAAATTAATTTAGTAATTTTTGTACGACATATGTACAAACAAACTAACACAGAGACAAAACATTTGTGCGGTATATTTATCGTTTTTTAGTAATTTTGATGTGTTCTAACGAATTTTTCATCTTTGGTCTTATTACACTTGTGTGTTCTAACGAAATTTTCATCTTTGGTCTTATTACACAAAATCTATGAATTCAGCAATTTTCTATTGTCGGAAAAAATAAAATTAAGTAACATAGTAAATTTTAAAGCTTCCTTTACCATCTAGCTGTATTTTAACTAAACTCGTATTACAATCCTTCCTTTATATTACATAATTCCTTCTTTACTTCTCCATCATTATTCTTAGTTTTAAACCACCACTTCTTTTATTTCCTTTACTTTTTCAATATCGTTACATTCTATAAATAATTATTTTTACATGTAAAGAATACAATTATTTTTCAATTTTTGATTTTCATATCTATCAGTCGTAATTTATTTTTGTCATAATATATTTTAGAACTATTACTCAATAAATACATTTAAAATAATTATTAATCTAATTACTTAAAATAATTAATAATCCCCATAAATAGTTTTTAATTTTTATTTAGATATGCCTATTATGCGACAGTTCTAGGTTTTCTGACAAATGCTTCCTAAGAAAATTGGCGGTAACACACAGACTAATAGACAGATAGGTTTGTGATAAGCTTCCGTTTTGTTTTTCTTTTTAAGAAAAATTTGAACGAAATATTTCATTACACTGGATTCATTATATTGAATTTTATTACCTACGTAGTTAAAATCATTGAAACAGAAACACCTTATAATTACTGAACTATTTAAATAATAATTTACATTTAAGTTTTTAATAAAAACACATTTTCGTAAAATAAATGATTATGAACCTCTTATGTTATTGCAAATTGTGTCAAAAATTAGAGCCTTGATATAAATCTCATCTTAATTTACTTTTTTGCTTAATTATTATCAAGCGGTAATGCCCATACAAGTGAACTTGTGGTCGGTAATAAAATCTGTCCCAATACTAAAGTGCGATGCTGTTGTCATGCTCCCATAATTGCAAACGTTTTGCACGTAAATCTAGCTTTTAACAAATTGTAAACATAAATTTAATAAGACTATTTTTAACATACTTTAACAATTGACTACAACTATTTCAACTAAAGTGCATAGTTAGTTTATAATCTATCAAAATCACTGCTCACTAAAATATAACGAGTATTAAAAAGTAATTGTTGAGAATAGCCGTGCCGAGGTCAGGCATCCACGTTGTAGCTTTTCCGCTAATGAAAATTCATCTCCCCAGTTAACAAAAGAGATCGTAAAGTCAGCCCTTTGAAAGGTTGTGTTTTTTCAATTGAATTAGTTTTTTCTTTTCAATTTGAATTCGTAAATCGCATTATGGATGTCGAATATGTTTTGGCCAATTTTTTTTTAAATAAACAGTTTCCCAGTAATTTTTTTACTGTCGAACTAATGAGTAAATAATCTTAATAGTGAATAAATATAGATATAGAGTATATTATCGTAAATACATCAAATTTCTAAGTTGTAAATTCGTTTTTAATCCTTTTTTCACAGTTTATTTTTAAAAGTTATAAATAAATTCAGTATAGTTTCCAGAAAATTATTCTGATGAAAGGACCTGCATAGAAAATTGTCTTGATTCTTCAGCTTAAATTTTAAATTGAATCATGAACACTTTACAGTCCTTGTAAAGATGTGTTCTAAATAATTTTTTTGACATAATAAATACATTTTATTTTAGGTTATAAGATAAACTATTTGTAAATTTCAATAGAAAGAATTGCTAACCAAGTGTGACAAATCTGTGGTCTATTTTGGTGCTGTACGTGGTACTAATTTTTCATGACTAAATCAACACCGGCGAAAATAATCTTTTATGACTAATGGAGACCAGGCGTTGCAGATAAGAATATAATTTGTAAAAAATACTGTTATTTTCTAAAACATAAAAAATTGACAAAAAACCATCAAGTGACTGTCAAGGAAAAGCAAAAAACTAAATACGATTTATGACCATAAAAATTTCAAAGAAAACTATAGTTTCATAAACCGGTATAAGTTGTATTTTTAATGTTTCAAAAATAGTTAAAAAGAAATATAAAATAATAAAAAAACTAGTTCCAAAACATAATCAATATGGATTACTTTTGTTTAAATTAATTAAATATGCCTAAATTGATTAAGTATAAACTGTTAACTGTCACAACCAGTACATTCGGTTGTGACAGTTAACAGTTCATATTTAATGTAAGTTTCACAGATCAGTATCTTGAATCTGTGTATGGAGGATAAAACGAGACACAATCTACGCTTTGTTTAATATTGCTATTGTAAGGAGTTCCATAAGAATAGCATTTAAAAAGGTTTATTAAAAATAACCCGACTTTTCATGAGAAAATATGTGAATACTCGTATGTCTTGTTTAATGATACTAATAAAACTGTGAAGGTGTTAATTTTTTAATTTCCTCCACTTTAGAATGTCGCTTGTATACTTATAACGCCGGAGTTCAGGGCTTTTGCCACTTTTTCTTCTAAAAAAGCAAATTGCAATATTCTAACAATGTTTTAGGAATTTAAATAAAACGAATCTAGTTTAGGAGTATTTGCAAAAAATTGCTAAATTTTAAAGAATTGAAAGTTGAAATTATGTATTTTTAATTTTTTTCTGTAAATCTAGCTAAGAAATATAAATTGCAAGAAGTCGTTTAATTCGGCTAACAATATGAGTGCAAGGAGTATTCATATGCTTTCATTTGACATTTACCAAGGAAATCATAAGAAAGTTTTAGGCCAGAACTTTCCGAATATCCAAAGTATTTTTATTAATAAACTAATAAAGCCGAGAATATGGTATATCATTTGATCATTGTAATACAGTGTTGAAGTAATTTTTTTGTCTTATATATATTTTCATGCCGTTTTATGAAAGTTATTACGTACGTTAATTTTTACGTTGTCCTTGGCCTCGTTTTGAAATTAATACTTTATTAAATTCTAAAAGTATAGAACGGTCTCTTAAATTAAATTAGCGTTATTAAGTTTTCGGTGAAATAAGGAAATGAAACGATTATAAAGTATTTGACGTTTAGATGTTCAAATATTGAACGCATAATATTATAAATGAAATTTATTACTTTAAAAAGAAGTTCCAAGTTTATGTAACCAGAATGTGAAGATGTTTGAAGAATCCAAGTTTGAAATCCAACAATATGTATAAATCATTACATATAAAAGCTACTAGTGACTGACCATAACAAATATTTTAATTATAATTAAAATAGAGATTTCGCATCTGATCGAACTTTTTTAACTTTTCCTTCCTTCGATATCTTTCAACTTTACCTACTGTTTCCTTTAGATTGTCCAATTTAACAAATGAATACAAATATTTCGTAAAAGATTTAAGACAGGCAGTTACAAGATCTTCTAATTCATCTGATGATAACAGAAGGATCCTGATGATAAAAATATTGTTAAATCCGCGTAGAATTGAAGCTAATGAGGTTCTGCACGTGAACAAATTAAATTTATTTTACATGGAAATCATCAAATTCTGAAAAAAACAAAAATTTCCTAAAGGAAATACGAAATATCATCTTGAAGTAGTTAAACCTAGGTGTACAAATTATTTAAATTTTTCCTGATTTCTGCAACTGATAAATTGGTTCGAATTTTTTTAGACACGGTAAGCAGTCGATTTCCATATACTTTCGCATGTTACTCTTTAGCCCAAATTATAAGTGAAACTTTTGAAAACGCACGCACGCACATTATAGTCATTAAAGTAACAGTTATATTTAATGCATTCAAGGGACACAGCAACTCAAATGATTTCTTAATATTTCTCGCTACATCTATTCGATATGTAATAAACATTATTCTCTTAGACATTCATAGGAAATTCAAAGTTAGATACGATACATATGGATACGATTTTTCATTGACAATAATCTGCTCTATTTAAATTACAATATATCTAAATTTTTACTTACGCAAAAAAGAAAACATTCATTGTTCAGTATTATTCAGTAACATTTTTGCTCATTTTTAATATTTTATTTCTGCATTTTTAGTTTCTATTCTACTTCTTATCCTTTTCTTACTCCAAGAGCAATGTTTATTTACAAGCATAAGGAACGGTACCTATCTATTTCCCATCACTGTAAGTGTGCTAATAGTATGTTATAATCTAAATCTTATTTTAAATTATTTAATAGATAAAGTGAAATAAAGTTTCCATGAAAATTTAATAAGCGCCATATCAGACAGTCAATGAATAGACTTAACACTAATATTCAGCGTTTGTTTTTTTTATATAATAATCAAACGCCTATGTTATATCAAACCGATATAAAGTTCACATTGTAATACTTTTTAGTGCTTTTATTTCTTAAAACTTTCATAAGGTATAAAATCTATGTAGTGTAACTTATATTTATACGATAATTTCCTAAGAAATGTACTACACACCAACAATTTAATCATCTCAAAGACATAATATGATACTAATTAATTCATGTAAGATGTTTGATTAAGCTTTCAACACATGAAAGTACTGAAATATATTATCATAGCGTAGCAAACCTAATTTTCAAATAACACTTGTGTACTTCACTTAAATACGTTCTTACGCAGTCTTTGATATGAACGTGGAAATCTCTTGAAGTATTTTGCAAATCGTACTCTCTACTGCTTCGTTTCGCTCAAAGCACACTTTTCCAATATTTCTCGCACAAAAAATTTATTATTTATTTTCAGAGGCATAATTTTCCTATTTACATCAAAATATTTAATGCACAACCTTCTGTATTTTAAAATGATACTATCTAGATTATTTTTTCATTTTCAAGAAGAGCACAATGTATTTTTAGGTTGAATATGAAATGTAACATAATATATTATGAAACCCTTGTAAGAGCACTCACATGCCCGTCTATTTGTCCGTCTGGGAAACAAAGCATATTGCCCCGCATATATTCGAAAACATAACACTCAAACATATTTATGTAAAACTGTATAGGGGAAATAAAGGAAAAGTTTTTGTTAGTTTTTCATATCACGTAAATATTAATTGAATGGGACAGTTAGCAGGAATGCAATAACGAGGCCAAAACTCATTATTTTCAGGTCTTTTGGGAGCTATATTTGGAAACGTTGCTGAAAATTTCCAAGAAAATTTTGTCAAAAACCAAATAACACAGTGATAAATTACCCATCTATCTTAATAGTAAACACTCAAAAATAACGATGCAAAAATTGTAGACTACATAAATTACGCACCAGAAATATTTTTCAAAACGGAAGAAAGTTACAAATTCCAGAATTATTTAAATCATTTTTCACAAGTCATATTAGATAGTTCTGAGGATATTATTGAAATTGTTCACAGAAAATACAAAGACTTCCTCCCTCCCCCCCCTCCCACTCACCTGAAATCACAACTCAAAATTATCAAAAAACAGAATAATTAGTAGCTTGTCTAAATTCTACCCGAAAAGTATACCAATATCTCTAATTTTATGGTTTTTGAGATATTTATAATATTTTAACCAATGAAAGATTTACATGTGTTTAGTTGAAATAATAATATTTTTGTAAATTATTCAATGGAAAATTATATATATATATATATATATATATATATATATATATATATATATATATATATACTATTAAACGTTTGAAAATTTACATAGAGGAAACATTTTTTATCAGTTATTCCGCAAGTAATTTTTTGTTGTTCACGAATTCAATTTAAATTGAATTATTTTTATTAATTCTGGCAGCAGAAATGACTGGAAAAAAGAAATTTAAATGTTCGTGACTAGAAAATAGACAGTTAAAAAACGTATCTAACTATTTAAGAATTTCCGTCGTTATTCAATCACCAATAAAAAAACATAATTTTATATCACGGAGAAACTAATTTTTAACCAGAAAATTTTCTAATTAATTTTAATTTTCTTTCAACTTGTTCAACATTTTTACTTAGCATGTAGCTATCACTATGTTTCAACTGCACCGGTCTAGGAGCCATTTGCATTCTTCTGAGTTTATTTTTGTTGAATATTATGTTGAAATTTATCATTTTCATTGGCTTGATACAATAAAGATTTTTATTTGTTAAAACTGGTTTGGTTTCGAAAATTTATTTTGTCTTTTATTTGAATAGCTCTTATAACTCTGGATACATGACACCGCACATGAATAATAATCACATATACAAACAAAAGAGTATTGGCTATCTCTTGCTCAATCAATTGACAAACTTTTACGAAATTTGGTACGAAGGTTGCTGATAACATGCGAAAGGAAAGTTACTATATTTAGATGGTTATTTAATACTACATCTGCTTAATTAAGTAACGACGATGTCTCTTCATTTCATAACTAACGATCATGAAGTCGGTATATTAAAATATAATTTTAGAATTATGCACTTTTAATAAACATTTTTAATTTAATAAAATACTTATATTTGCAAGTTAGTAACGGCATCATCATCATATGTTTAGTATAATTAGATTTTCCTGTGTAAACTCTGGAGGAAAATATTTTGAAAATCTCGAAATATGTAATATTGTACAATTTTTCTGGCGTGATAATTTATATTGCCTTCATTTAACTAAATTGACCAGATTCTATATAACCAACGAACACAAGACGCCCATGATGTTCGGCAAGCTAAATATAGCAATATAAATTAATAAATATCTTATCGGTAAAAGAAGATCTAATATATACTAAATATTTAGATCTAATATATAAAAATTTGCTGTATACCAGATATAAATACAGGTAAATAAAAATCTTGCTACATCATAATGGCCGACAGGAGAAGTTGATGAAAACCTCACTGAACGAAAAAAGTTATTCACACCTGAAAATGTGGAAAATTGAATTACGTACGAGAAAAACAATACGAAATCTTAAAAGACTGGCTTACTAGATGAAATAAGTGTCACTAAGTTTTTTCCTATTTAGGGATAAGTTGCTTACTTTTAATGATGCTTTATTAAGTTGATAAGTCCTAGGAAATCTAAAATACATCAAATGTGACTTTAATATATCCCGTAAATATAATAAACTTTAGAACTTTATAATACTGTTATACAATGCACTAGAGTAATTGGGCAATTTTTTTTATTAATACATGAAGAGGCTCGCACAACTTACCATCACTTAATAATAACAATTTGCAAAATGGATAATATAGTAAACTACGCCAAAACGTAAATTTACCTGGCCTACACAGACATTACTGAGCTTTCCCAAAGTACAGGAAGTAGATGAGTTGCACACAAACATGACTTTCGATCATTATATGCCCATTATGCATCCGCTCTGCTGGCTATCGTTATACCACAGCGGCTGTTCACTCGTCGAGTGTTGACTCATAATGGATGCCGCTTACCTTTGTTTGCTGGCTTCCATGTGTACTGATTTATATACGTATCGTTCATATACTGGACATATTAGTGAGCATACTGGTATATTGTAACGTGATGGTTTTTGTTTTAATTTGAAATTTATTAATTTTCAATTCCAATTGTATAAATTCGTTGTTGTTCGGACTTTTTTAAGGAACCGATTTGTACGCGTTTAAAAATAAAATATCGTATGTTCTCTTTTCTTTCATAATGCAAGGAATATCCGCCATTACTAATGCGCGTTTGACGTAGTGAGTTTGGCAGTCATCTGTCGTTAACAATTGATATGATTTAAAGAGAAATTTATGCATTTTAAATTATTTTCATAAATTTTGCGATTATTTCTTGGTACATAAAGGGAGAGGTTGGATTGCCAAGGAGATGATTAAAAAATAACCTAAAGGATAAAAATGCAAAAGTTACAGGAAAAAAGAAAATTTAATTAAGAAATTAAACTAAAAGCTTTTTATAACCTGTGTGTGTAATGTCAATTCTAGTAAATGTTTATAATTTTGCAAAATGCTTATAATGTAGTATGATTTGAAATATTTACTGATTAAATAATATTCAGACTATTATTCCAATTAATGAAAGTTCTGTGATTGATATCTCTTTACAATCATTGTTAAATCATTGATCCATCAGTCCAATAAAACTGGCTAGGCACGGCGCTCCTCTTCACCGTTTTTGGTTAGTTTTGTTGTAAAATAATTTTAAAATCACATAAAACGTGAGTGTATGGTGTACTTGTATTCCTTAGTTATTTTGGTTTATATTGCTATTATCAAATCAAATTTCATAAAATTAAACAGAAATAACGATTTTCAGAAATAGGTTCCACGTGGAATACATGGCCTGATTAAACAATACGTTTACTGCTTACGTAAGTATTTATTGTCAGATGAGTGTCACAATTAAGTTAAGACTGGGGTATTAGCGTCTTTGCTAATAGCCAACCTGAAGAAGTGTTAATACAACGAAACCTAGGTCGTGGTAAAGAATTTAAAGAAAGTATAAATAATACTACATCACGTAGTTTCATTTAATTGTCAATAATGAATTTTTACAAAATTAACTCCAAATATATTCAATAGACATTATACAGTTTATGTAAAAAGGCACATTTCCTACAGTCATAATCCAATTTTTCTATAACTGTTCATTTTTATAAATCAATACCCTGCCGTTTCATCTTTTAGAATGGAGTGCAAAAGGCATAACATTGAGGCATATTAACTGCAATGATTAATACATTAAAATTTATAAATTTCTGCCTTGAATACGGTGTATGTTTCCAGCTCCCTGATTACATGCCATTGATGGCCTCAGACTTAATTTCAACTCAAATTAATAAAAAGTCAGTACCTATTTGAATATAATATTCAAGTACAAAAGAAATTACAGCGCCGACATATTTCCAGAAGAATCAATTGCAAGAACCATTTTTAATTTATCCTTTAAAAATGTCGTAACTCCTAAGCCTGTCCAATAACGCGAAATAACTGACTATAAATTTTCGTACAGTTTACATTTTAAGATTTCCAGATAAATAATATACAACATGATAATGTACCGCGATATGATGCGCTTGTGATATTCCCGCATCAAGGATGCCCATTTCCTCTTCTCGAAATTCATTTTAACTTGTTCCTGTCATCCTTAATCGTGTTTGTGTGTGTACTTTTTTTTAATATTTCAATTTCAGCTTTTGAAATGTCTTGTTAGTTTACATATTTTGTTTAATTGGATAAATTATAGTAGTTGATTAAGTCATGTTTTATTTAAATAAGCTCAACTCTAATTAAAAAATTATAGACGTGTAATGAAACATTTTTATTAATTAAATTTTATCAACCGAATATGCGATTCTTACAGAACTCAAGAAGTTTAATTTTTTTTCTATCACAATAATTTGTACACTTTCTTTTTCTATCACAATAAAATATCACAATCTCAAAACTCCCTTTAGCTTTTATCAGCAAAATGGCTCAGGTACCATATAAGATTTTTTTAAATTTCTATAAAACCTGCTTTCCATCTCATTCAGTGTAGTTTGGGAAATTTGTCATTGTTTAGTAAGGAACTTAATTACAGCAATATACTCGATTTGCTCCTTTTTTTACAAAAAGCGATATTAAAAATTATATTAAAGAATGTTTTAAAGAATTATGTGAAATTTTGAAACATAAGAGTAAGGACAAAAAGAAACTTTAGAACATCTTGTGAGTTTGTTGCCCAACTTCTCCAACAAGAGTTTAAACTACATCGATTAATTCCAAACTTAAACGTACATTGCAACAAGTTGCTACAGCTAGCGGACCGTAGTTAAACTAATATTTTCTGCATGTGTGCATAACTAAAGGTAAATAAATATTATTATTTACCTTTAGTTAACAATTGAATACCACGCCGAAGACTTGCAAACTTACGAGAAGTGTAGCTATTTCGGATTAAAAAGAAAGTAGCAATTAAGTTAATTACATTGCTATGTATGTTTTACATCTTATAAAATCAAATGGAAATTGACTATATATAGTTTTTATATAACTCTCCGTACATTTTTTGACTAAAACCTAAAAAAATTATATTTAGTACGAAATGAAAACAAAATCTTTTAAATAACTTTAATCATGTTAATCGTTATATATAAATGTTTGTATTCCGAAAATCTTAAAATAGCAAAATTTTGGATTTTGCTTTCAGTTAGCATATTATTGTAAAATAAAAGAGATTAAAAATGTCATTAATTCATTCCCATTTATACATAGGTGTAATTATGTTTACGGTCATACCGATACTATATGAACATCAATCCTGTAAAACAATGTGGGATTATATTATATTAAAACCGATATTACATTTTCAATTATTTTCTTTTTTGTTCTTTGTCTTCTCATCTTCACAATTCAAACCTTGTAGTTTTATTTAATTCTTTTGTGTGTTTGTCGTTGTTATTTAATTATAATTTCTATTATTGTTATGTTTTACCTCTATTATTAATAACGGTTAAGGTGAATGAATCATTGGTTTTTATAGTTTTTTCTACTTATTATTTACGTAACCGTTTTATCAATATTAATGCTCACTAGATGTTTTTTTTGTAATTATCTGTATTTAACATATTATTTGATAATAATGAGAATAAATATTTATGAAAGTAGTTATTTTGATGTGGCAATGTTATAATATACGAGTAGTTCTATCGAATACATAATAATTTCAGTTGTTGTATTTAACCATTACTGTATCTATATTTTCCCCATAAGTGACAAAATTATCAAATAAATGCAGGACAAGCATACGAGCACACGAGCACACCCATAGCCATCATACGAGAGGAGGTCACAAATTTTGCGGAATGGCGTGGAAGGAAATTCAAAAAAACGTGGAGTCCTTTTTCCTTTCCAAAATATTCTCCCTTAACCCTAATACATTTCTCAGACCTGTCGATTAATTTATTTATGCCGCCAAAAATATTTTTTCTTTACCTTGAAAATAATCTAAACTTCACATTTTCATCTTCGCTGAATCATTTTCCACGAAGCTTCTTATTAATTTTTGGGGACAAACAATAGTCGGGCAAAATCTTGGCTTTAATGCGAATATTTAATGATTCCTTACAAAATAATATGGTTAATCGACGATAGCTCAGAACTACTATGCACACAACTATCTAATACTTGGTACACATACTCGTAATGAGTGTCTCATTAGCATTTGCGTGAAAAGCCACCCCCATCCCCTCAATACAGTGAACTTTTTGACCCACCTTCGTATATTAGAAAAATAGGTTTAAAAGAGGCTTTTATTTAACGGACTTAGGCAAACGATGTGTATATATCAGTTCCTGCAAGAATTGATATTTATTCTGTTAGTAGGTAGTAGGTAGTTTATTAGGTTACTGAAACACGAACTGGTTATAACGCAGGACGTGAGACATTAATGTCATCTTACTGTCGACAGAATAACGTATATTTGTGAACATGCTTTGTCAATGTGACGTGGGGCAGGTTGCTGAGATAAACGTGATGTGGTGTTTATTTTACCAGTATTTTATATTGCGGCACAAAACAAATTTATAAATTACTGAATATTTATATTACAGTGAGTTAATTTAAAAAAATAATAAAACGAATATTTCTTATTTATTTTTCTTCACTAAATAAATATAAAAAGTACCAAAAATATTTCAAACTTCTGTATATTTGTCTAATCATTTTTATGGTTTCGTACCTCAAAAGAAACAAAAATGGTACCATTATATGGCCCCTCACTTGTACGCTCGTCAATCACATCCGTTTTTCTCAGAAACTGTTGCATGCGGGAAAATTTAAATGTTATATATCAAACCGTTAGGCGCAGAAACTTAACACATTGCAAAAGCACATTAACCCGTATGTATCTCAATAGTTAGATCTGAAAAATATTGAAATAAGTTTTTTTTTTCAATTTGTGTGGCAAGTCGGCTTCCAGGGTTTCCATAAAACACAATGAGGCCATCATAATCAATCATTTTTTTCGTACCGTATCTTATTCTCCCCATACATTATTTCAACGTATGAGTCTGTCATTAGAGACTATGCAAGTAAGCAACTTCCATCCCCTCCATTCCGCGAATACAGCGTACTAAGCGCCCTACAATTAATTTACACAGAAAGCGTGGAATTATCAAAGCGATATACGACACGACGTATCGAATACCTTATTCGACCTTGAACAGTGAGCGATGGGAGTATTGTTTCGCTGAAAGTAAAATTTATTGTGTTTGTAGTTCAGAGTTTTTCTAGGTTTTTTTCATTTAATGATGTTGAAATATTTTAATTTTTTATTAAATTATATATTTTATGAAATTTTCGAGAAGTCAAAAAAAATCTTGTTATTCAAAATTTGTTTTTATTTCACGTATCGTTTGGGGTGTTGTATAATTGGTAAAGAAATCCCTATGGATTCCGAAACTTTTTTATATCTTTTTGTATTTTATGTAAGATATTATCTACATAAAATACATTAAATGTAAAAATGGTCCAGATATTATAAAAAAATACCCACCAAATTATATCTTCAAAAATGCTAAAGTAAAAAATACGAAAAAGTAACGATACTAAAATTTGACTGAAATTTATTGGAGAACTAGAGCGATGATTTCAAATTCCATAGTTTCTGTGATATTCATCATATTTTTACGCTTATTGAAATATATGAGTAATATGGCAAAATTATATTATTTCTTGTAAATAAACGAATAACAATACTTCTACTATAAACATATCTTTAAAATTTTTAAATACCCCTAAATGTGTACGTTTCTAGTAGTGTAAATTGGTGAGTATTTAATAATCATGTTGTGTGAAATGATCCATTTTATTCCATATTATATTGATTACAAATGTTACTAAAAGTGAAAATAGGATGAAATTTAAATTCAACACGGAGTAAATATATTATTATTATTTTTATAATATTGTGCTGATGTTTTCGTTCACTATCCCCAAGCGACCACCTTAATCATCTCAGAGCCCATCCCGGGACCCATAATAACCCTCCTCATACAAGGACCTTCACAGGTCCCCTAATACGATCCCATAACTACCACCAAATGCTCCCACCTAACAGGCTCACAGATTATACCTTCACAGGAAGCCAATTAGGACTTCCATTTTTTCTAGAGTGCACGTTCCTACTGATCTAAATGCCTCAAAGCTTAGTCCACTCTCTACCAAGATAACAAAAGATTTCACATCCAGAAGATACGCATGAGTGTACTTTACTATAACGACTCATTCTCTCAACTTGCTCCATGCCCTGCGCATCAAAACCACAGGTAAATACCGGATTATCTCTTAAGACAAAGTCATTTAGAAATGCTCTGAAGACACCATGACTTATTTTTATATTCTCCGATGTTTATAAGCAGCCCCTTTTCCATATCGTTTTTTTAAGAACCTCGCGAATAAAAAATATTATACATAATCGACGAGTTACGTTTAAAAACTGCCGTAAATCCATATGATTATAAATTTTATTAAAAAATGAAGATATTTAACATAATAAAAATTTACGAAAAATTACAACAAAATATCATAATTTGGAATGTATTCATTTTCAATGTTTTTCATTTTTATTCCCTCTTTTAAATGGAATTGGGCTTATATTTTAAATAATTTACTTCATCGAGAAAACCTTAAACCAAGTTAAATTGCCATGATCCGCTGTCCTAAAATCGCTTAATATTATAATTGAGTAAAGGCTGAAAATAAAATTATTTCTTCTATTGAAAATAAAGGCTGAAAATAAAATAACTTCATTCCAAATTATTTCAATTCCAATTATTAAATACAAGTTTTCATGGAGCTGGCTTTTAGTTTAATGCAATAAGAGTACACTGTCTTTACGGCATCATTATCGTAATAATAATTTTCAACGAAAACATAAAACATCTGAGACTAGCGCTTATATTAGATTTTTTATTTAGTATTTTTTCAATATTTTTTCTTAAAATTCCTGTTTCAACGCATTTACACTATAAAATCTTTTAACATTTCCTTTACATTTAATCACCTATTTAATTCATTTATTCACCTTAAAGTATTAAAAGGATTACGATGAATATTGGATTAAACATCGCCGTTTAATTCATCTTGAAATATGACTAAGGCAAAATAAATGACGGGTATTATAACAATGAATAACGGGTACTTTTATGTAGTAACCATTAAAAATAATTCTTCCATTTTATTTCAAGGTACGTACTTTACATTATTTAACTAAGGGTTGCTGGTCACTGGTAAACAATATTCTATAAACCAAAAATTAGGTACACATCTGCTGGCAAATAACGTCAAGCGGCAATGGTAGCGAATAACCACTCAACGGATAAAGCGAGACTGTAGTAGAGTGATATCAGAGACTGAGCGTATGGAAGAGCTGATTGTGTGGTACTCTGCAACTCTTCAGAACGTTGGAGTGCATGCGATAACGGCTAAATACGTAGAGGAGCTTGTCTCTTGTCATAACGGGCAAAAATAATAACGTAGAATTTTGACAAGAAAATGACTTTAAGTTCGATACGAATACTGAGTGTCACTCCAAAATTATGAGTGATAAAAAACGGTCATGTTTAAAACGACTGACACTCAATTACGGTATAGAAAACAATAGAGGCGGTAGCGTTAAGCAAAGAAAGTTGAAATCGATATATAAAAAAGGTCGAAATACACCCATCCTCCCCCCCGCCTTTATGTGACACATTGAAGTCGAGAAAATTGGACCACGTGAAAAGAAATTGAAAGCGGAATCATCGTAACCCAAGTTAACTGGTTCTTTTTCCACTTTTCTTTGGAAGCCGAGTATGAAAAAACTATATTGGTGCAGTCATCGATGTACATGATGAGGTTACTTATATCGAAAATTAAAGCTAAAAACAATTTCAATATAAACAGCCTTATTACTTCATCATAGCAACCTAAATCTGAGATACTTTTAGAGCAATACTGATGTCATAATGTCTTAATTTATTAATTCTAATATATTGATATGATAGCTAGTCAAGGAAGCTCTGTTTCTAGTCTGTCTATAAATATATTAAATCTTTTCAATATGTATAATTAAAATTAACTATATTTAATTCGATAAACAAAATGAATTCGCTGTAAAGATTTTTTTCATTATTTTATTTATTTTTCATTTTCGTATTTATACATAACACAAAACATAACTATGGTGTGACATGTTAGTTTTAACGCTTCCTTTGCTTTCTTTAAATACCTGAAGGTCACATTGAAAATATTATGTAGCAATCTATTTCTGTAACACTATTTTAAGTATATTTTTAGAAAAGTTAAAAATCAATTTTGATTATTGAAAAACTTTTCTACATACATTATTGAACTAAAATTTTGCAAAAATGTTGTAATGAGAAATTTTAAATATTCAAAATATATTCAATGCAGAAAAGACATATCTTAAATTTGCTGATTGCTTTAATTTTGTTGAATTCTATTTACTTGATGAAATTTCTTCCTAAACAAAAGATAATGGAAAATGCAATGGAATCTAAAGAAATGCCAAGAAATCCTAATCTAATTGAATAATATTTTCATATACAAGAAAGAAATCGATACTGATTTACAGTATTAGACTTAACTTTGAATGATTAAATATTATGGACAAATAATAAATGTACAGTTTAAATATTTAAGTTAAATTGTTAGTAAATGATACTCAATCTAAAGCTAAAGGAAATCGTGAAGCTTGAAAGCCCCATAAATAACTTGTCTTTAATATGTTGAATAAAGACTAATTGGGAACTGACTTTCATACTTACTGAGCAATTAATTAATATGTATTATACGCAAGAATGCAGGTAAAATGTGTAGAAATGAAAAATTTCAATTAATTGGCATGTAGGGATTTTACCGAATTAATTAATGGAAGGGTGCTTAATTCCACGTTTTCACATAATCATATTGTTCTGTGGCGCTTCTGTATATGAACTGTGATGATGTCAAACTGAAAACATATATTTATTTACTAAATTACAGTGGCACGCAAGAACTTGCATATAAAAGCAATATTATTTATATTCTAGGTGTAAAGCTTAGAAATCTCACTTTTTGTCATTTATATTCCATATATTTTATCGTTGAATAATACTGAATCGTTCAGTTTGTAAATAAACAAATTCTGAAGTTTTGTGTACCTAAATACAATATTTTTTAAACTGGAAAAGACGATAAAGCCATTACACAAAGCTGCGCAAACAAAAAACTTTTTCAATTAAGCAATCATTGGGAACATTTGATGAGACAAAAGAAATTATTTTAGAAGAGCAAGTTCTTGTCAGATAGCTGAGTTGATCAAGCTTCTACAGAAATATTTACATCGGAGTCAACTTTACGAAGAATAATTCCTTAAAATTCTCTTTGAGGAATGACTGAACTTAAACTTTGAAAAGATTAATTCCTCTCTTTGTCAGTAGTGATGTATTACTACCAGAGCTTTACCAGTTATTCAGATACATGGTTTATGGTGCCCAATTTTAAGTAAAAATATATACAATATAATTAAATTAAGTGTTTAAAGCTTTTCTAAGACTCGCTTGAGAAAAAAAAAATTTCATTAATTTTCAAATTCTTCGGATGATTAATATACATGACACTTTTCAAATAGTCCATTTATTCAAATAAGTTATGAATAAGATATACACTTTTGTCTTATTTGTTCTTATCCTTTTATAGTTTCTTTGCATTGAATTTAAGTTAAAATTTCATTCGTTGAACGTCAATTTAGATACGCAGTGAATCTTGGAGCTTTACCTATGAAATCCTTAAAGTTTATTCGACCTTCTCCTCGGTTAAACATGTACTTTGAATAAATAAAACGATAAAGAGAATACTTTTTTATTTCGTTTGAAGGGAAAATGCTATGAAACAGAAACACAGAAACAGAACAGATGTATAATAAAATGTAAAAAAGTACAGATCCTGCATTTAAATATGTAGTAGAAAATAATTTCAATATGGTTACAGAATAATAAGATAATACAGAATTTCGTCAACTTTAAATATATAATGTTACGTATTTATCTTTCTGGTATTTATATTTATCAAAGTAAAAAAATAAAAGCTTGCAGAGTGCAAGTAAAACTATGATTTTGTGAAAATATAAAAATAAGGCACCGTCTCGTCAAATAATTTGAAAAAAATTCCAAGGATCATTTCACAAAATGTCATTACTCTCTGTACATTTTATGTATTTATTTTATAATCCATACTATTAATAAAATTAGATCGTAGTGAATTTTGTAAATGAAAAATATTTCAAAAAGGGCGATGACCCTAAATCAGTCACTTTTTTGAAATATTTTACGCGATGATAAAGTATGGAGCCTGAAAGCCTGTTTTTGGATTTTTTCTGTATGTTAATGTACTCGTCAATGACGCGAAATCTACTGGACGGATATTATGCAATTTGCTATGGTAATAGTTTAAGCCCAAGAACAATATATTAAAGGGAAAAAAATGTAATAACTTTCCTTATTGCGAATGAAACAAGAATGGAACAGTGGAGCACCGCTAGTCTCCTATAATATTCAACCGGGGATATTCCCTTAAATTTTCCACGTCTTCTCTCTATCCTCTAGAAACAATTTTTAAGGGAGCAGCGATTTTCATCCCACCTTTGATCGTAAAATCGGGTAACACCGTGCTGGGTACTTACCCAAATATATATATATATATATATATATATATATATATATATATATATATATATATATACATATATATATATATATATATATATCCCACAAGTTACTTTCATAGTGTGGGTATTTTATGTGAAAACGTTTTTATATTATCCCTAGTCATGAAAATGTCTCGTAATATTTTTTTTAATTTCTTGATTTTTTACAGTTTCGTACCTCAAAAGAAAAAAGTGATCTCTTATAAGATTAGGCACACCTGTCTGTCTGTCTTTCCATCCTTGTGTCGAGCATCGTAATAAAACAAATTAATACAAACCGATATGAGTACACATAGTACAAATGCATATTAATATAAAACCTTTGCTAGCACTATAAATTGATTTAAAATTATGGAAAAAAACAGAAAGTACTAAATGAAAAATTATGGAAAACAGAGTTTTTAGAAGCCTACGAAAGACTGTGAGAAAACTTTAACAATGGTTGTAGATGTCATAGTTTTTGAGATATTCACGATAATATGTATGTCTTATCTATTTAATTATATTATGTATTATTAAATATTCATTATCCTAGAAAATTTATATAATGATAAATTGTGAGAAATAAAATAATATCACTTCAAATATGGTTCGGAATCCTCGATGCGCGAATCAGGCTCCCTAATATTATTTGTATTTATTTTTACTGTGAATATATTGAACAATTGAAATTTGTCAAACAAATTTATTTAATTTAGTATTAATACTTCTAAAATAAAAAAAATAACATTCGCGTAATCATGATATTTTAGACGCAATACAATGAAGTGGAGGGAAAACTAGTTTTTTCTTAACCAAAACAGCTTTTTCATCTCTACTTAAAACCTCCTTAAAGTAATGCCATTAAAATATAATTTATTTTAAGAATTCCAATAGACCGATAAAACTTTTAGGTTCTTGTTAATAATAAACTTATCAAACCAAATTTCAACATCAATAGAAAATAACAAGCCTTGTGAGAATTTTTTTCTAAAAACAATAGATGCAAATAAAATTTCAAATTTTTTTTTCAAAAACCAAATCATGTTTTTCCAAATGGACTCACCTTACGAAACATTGTGACATCCTCTTTGAACATATTCTTCTCAGAAAAAATGGGATGTGGCTGTGTCATGGACACGGCCGTGTGTTGTACGTGAATACGGCTATGTAATTTTGGTTATCATAGGTAAGATTCACAGTTATATGTGTGCATGACATGATTCTTCTAACATTAATAAAATAACTAAGCAGACCATCACTCCATTACTTAAATATATTTGTTATAAATAAAGTTCATCTTTCTTACTTCTTTCATTAAAGCTGAAATATAACCTAAGTAAGAAAAACACTATTTTACGGTATATGTCAAAAGCTATGCAAAAAATATCATTACTTTTATCTGCAATTTTGCATTCTCCTTATTAGACAATTTTATTCATCTGTACTTAAATAAGTTTGTATTTGTATATCGGGTTCAAAGTTCCCACTTAATTTCACCACACAAGTAACCCAGACTATATTACGTGAGAATAATTATCAAGACGGACAAAGATTATTGCATGTCTTGTAACTATATAATATAAGCTATTAGATGTTTTGCAACAATTAGTGTAGACATTCAATTGCATATAATTATGTGTTTATTTTAAGTTTAGAGAGCCAGTGGATTCTTATAGGTCATTGCGATTAGAGCTGACTTAAGTTGTTACACGTCACCAATCATGCTTAAATCGTAATAAATATAACTGTACGCAGTTTATTATATTTTAGTGCCTTGTTACAAATAATAAAAAATGGTTTCGAATTAATAAGTTTTTATCATTTATCAGATATCAAATTTACTTCATAAAGAAAGTTATCGCACAATTGGGCATGAGCTAGCTAATGCAGTGTCACGAATATCTGTGACGGAAGTAAGGGGTAATAAAACTCATCAATGGTGAAGAGTATGTTCACATAGTTTGGGTTCATTTGACTTATCTTGATGAGTCCTTTTATCACAAAAAAGCAAAGATTTAATGATGGACGCAGAACGTGGTGGTAGTCATTTCTCAATAGCCGAGAATCACTGTCGCCATTCTGGAAGAATATAGAGTCGGTCTCAAGTTTAAAATGGCACTTATAAGTCTGCGTGTGGTATACATGCACGTTGCGAAGAAAGAGAAGAGCGAAAGTTTAGCACAGAAATAATATTATACTGGTAAAATTCCAGCAGTTTTCATATATTTATTATTTCACAGCGAATTAAACTTTGTGTAAAAAGTTTTTACAATTGTTCTATTTAAAAACGTAAAACACAAGAGAAACTAAATATTTAATTAACAAGCTTAAATGCTTTCAATGATTAGTTACGTTGTACATATAATAACTGTGTTGATTTGGACATAACAGAAATTAATTAATTATTTAATATTACCTCAAAAATAAAAAAGTTGTATGCGAAATATTCTATCCAGTATCTTGAATATTTCAAAAGTTATAAACATGGTATAAGGCAAGGCGTCAACAAAGTTGCACTACTAAGACTACGGTTCTTTTCATATAGGTAATCCCAAAACCTAATAAAGTTTTTAATAATCGTAAGTATCTTCCAATAAACGTAATATTTACATTAGAAACATGAAATAAAATTTGTGACCTTTTCTAGAAATTCAATGAAACATCGTATCATCTCAAATGAAATTATACTCGTATCATCTCAAATGAATAATTTTCAATTTAAAACGTAATTAATTAGACAAATCGACGCGTCTGGAAAGAACAAATCCTTGCATAAAAGTCATTGTTTATCTTCTCGAAGACCATTATCTTGAAGATGGAAAGCCGATTGAACTTTGGACACATTCAGTTTAAACTATTTCACTAATTTAGTAATTGTATTATATTAATTAATATACTGCCGACTAATTATTTTTACGTCTCTTCTTTTCATTACAATATAAAAGAAAAGAATATGCAATTTACCGGCTTTTGTAAGAACATCAAATGCTCGCTTAACACAAATGCATATATTTTGGGTCACTGTCCTGGCACCTTAAATACAACAATAAGATAAATAATGAAGTAAATAATAAAAATAATTGTATTCAAGGCTTGAACTTACTATCGTCGCTTATTATCCAATTTCATAAAGAAATATACATCCGCGTATCGCAAAATTTCTTAACATCGAAACGAATACATTTTGTTACTAACAATTCATATATTGTTAAAAAATTCCCATGAAACTTTTGGGAATATAAACATAAGTACCAAATAATATGCCTTTTTTCTTCAATATCATCCGCGATGTAAATGGCAGGTCTCAAAATATGATAAATATAATTGTACGCGTTCCATTACATTACTGTTCCTTGCCCACATTTAATTCTACAAATTAGCTTCATCATCGCATGTGATTTTATAATAAATATAACTATGCGTTATTGATTATATCGCAATGCCTAGCTCATACCTAGTAAGAAATAGCTCCAAAATGACATGCACATATAAAATAAATGTAATGCTACGGATTCCATTATGTTGCAAAGCCTCTTTCATACCTAAATATTTAAATTATCTCCGCTTCGTCATCTCGCTATCGTCAGCTTTATAATATATGCAAATTACTGTATTACACAAAATGCCACAAATTTAAAATAAAACGAGTAATTACTTCCTAATCGATCGATAAATAATTACAAGATACAAAAAAAGATGCCAACCTAAAGAAAAATGTTAAACGGGAAATTGAAGAATTGTTTAATATTTTTTATGTGTTCTTTGTACTCTGAGTAGGTAATGAAATATTTGTTAACTGAATATGGTTTTCTCGCAAGTAGAATTAAAATTTAATAAATTGAAGAAAGATAAGATATTGAACATATTTGGCGTTAACTGTGTAGAAATTCATTATTCATATTATTATTATTCATTTTTGCTAATAGCCCAACTGAAGATGTTGTAATACAACAAAACCTAGGTCGTGGCAAAGAACTTAAATAAAGTAGAAATAATACTACATCACGTAGTTTCATTTAAGTGTTGAAAGATACGATGAGAAGACAGCCGTAATTACAACATAATTAGAGTAGTTTTCCAACAAATATCTCTCGTATTTGAAATATTTATTTATAAGAAAATATAAATATTCAATCACATAAAATTTAATATTCAATTATATTTTCTGTATACTGAATAAAATAACTATACTGAATATAAATAAAACAAATAATTAGGACAATTAGAAACACATCTACCTGCAAAAATTGAACTGAAAAGAGAAAAAAAAACAAGGAAATTTGCACAGTTGGTATACCTGGTTTATCTAATAGCAGACTGATTCGAATTTCCCAACATAACATATTATGTTCCAAGCATATCAATTTTCTTAGGACTCGTAGATCTTCATAATCAAATTTAAATCGACGACATTTTATTGCGGATCCCGTGATTATCATGAAAATTTAACAATAGAGTTATCTGTTTAGAGTACGAAATATTATGATCCGGAATTTCGGTATGCTTTCAGGTAAAGCTGTGATGAAAATTTCAATCAAAAATACAAATCTTTCTGTGTGTGCAATATATTATGGTTGAGAGTTGAAAGCAATTTATAGGATTCCTAAACACAAATATATTGTAACACTTTGAGGAACATGCACGATATTATGAAACAAAAAGCAAATATATTATAAAAATCCATAGCTTTCGTAAGCGATTCAATTCCTGAAAATATTATTTTATAGTGCACCTAATATTGGGTTTATTTTATGAGATTTACTTTTTATCATAATTATAAGCTCAATCAATTCTACAAATTTTAGAAACACGAGGAGAATCCTGTCATCGTAAAACCAAAGCTAATGTGTTATTCCATGCACCAACGTAATCAACTATTTAAAAAGATAAAATCGAAACGAGAATCCAGTTAATATAAAACTAAATTCATCACAATATTTTCCAATATTGAGGTTTGTATCCATAATTCTGAAATGAAAGAAGCGCTTAGAGCCGTGGAACACTTATTCCTTTTCGTCCCGTCTCAATTTTACTTTATCGTAAAATAATAAAACATATTTGATACTATCAACCTTGGAACGTAGAGTTAATGCTTTTGGATTTGGAAATAACATAAAATTACCTTGACTACAACAGTACAAAAAAGTCTGTTACTTTTTTTCAAAATAACAATATGAAATAGTGCCTCTCAAGTCTATTATCTTTCACCAAAGCCTCTTAGTTAATACGCGCGTTATTTCTCAAAATTATAAAAATCTGTACCGCGATATATTTCACATTTCGATTACAATTTCACTTTATTAATATTTACAGATAATTTCACAAGCTTGGCATTTTGAACCTTTTGCTAAGTAATTAGATGCTAATGTTGATTTCTCCCAAATTTTAATTATATGTTGTAATTTTTTTCCTGAATGGAATCATTCGTAGTAATAATGAAACTGTGAGGATTCCGTATCTGATATTTTATTTTTAGGAAATCCTAAATAAGCTAAATACAGACTTTAGTCAAAACGTTACCCGATCAACATTTAATGGAATTTTAATAGTTTGACTAACTTCAAACATCAATGAACAAAATAAAAGAAATGACTTAAGTTTTTCGCCCACGGTATCTGCCTAATCTCATATAATTTTAGGCAAATATTTAAACATTAAAGCCCCTAAAAAGTTTATTTTTATATTTATAATCGAGCAGTAGTCGCATGTGAAATAGCGTTTTGGATAAATATAGAAAACTTTCAAAGCACAACATTTTTATGAAAATTCACGGGAAAAATAAATTTAACAATCATATTCCTAGATAGAAAAAAATTTTGAAAACCTTGAGTGACATTTTTTTAAGGACTCAATAAAGAAAATAACACAAATGAAATAAAGTTTTATAAAACAAAACCAAACACATTTAAATTATTAAGAAATGTAAATATTGCGCAATAGGAACTTCATGTTTAGAACTTTAAAAAAAATTCGGTTATGGAAGAAATAATGAAATCCTTAACAAATGTATTTGTGGAATTTCAATTTTGAATATAATCATTGTAGATACTTAAAAACTAATATTGAAGGAACAATAATTTTTTTTCTTGTTTTATTTTCTACAAGGATGGCAATTTTTTTCTTATTCACTGAATTTATTTAAAACGTTTGGTAAAAATGTTTCCTACTGATGAAAGCTCTCAGAATATTACAAATGGGAGTTGTCATCTAAACTTCAAATACTTTATTGTCATGAGCACACACACGCAAATCTCAAAATGTTTATATTGACTAGCATATTGCGCTGAAAAGAGTCAGCAACCATACTCGTTCGATTGTGCATACTAAAATGAGATCATGAATAATATGAAACCTTGTCACAACTTTGAATTAACATGCACCATTTTGTAATTTTAGGTGCAAACCATCGGCTAGTGAGTGACGCTCCTTAAGGTTTCACTGCACCACTTCTACTATACAAAAAATTCGAATTGAATATTATTATATTATCATTATAGAACCAAGTTCTCGTAAAAGAATGGTTAACACCTCTTTGTTTCTCATCCAAAATGGGGAAGATCTTTAAAAATCCATGATGCTTTAATTAAGTTTTTAAATAGTCAACCAATCTAAATATAATATTTGTTTTGACCGCAAACACATGTGGAAAATGTTTTGTGTGCTCAACACATGTGGAAAATGTTAGTTTATCTATTGGTCTTTGCGTATGCTAATTTATTTAACTTCTTTTTTTTGTTTTCTTAAGCCTGCTGTATTAGCACATTACATATATTTTACAAAGTAGTATGAATAACTTTTCTTAGATAAAAACATGAAAATCTACTTTCAAAAACCGATTGAAAAAGTCCTACCGCTCCTAATCTTTCTGCCCTCCAGCCTTTCCCTCTTATACCCTATTCTAAAGCCCTATTTCAATTATAATATTGTGTATTTTTTAAGCGTAACCTACATTTATATGTACATATTATATTTTATATCGCGACACCTCTTTTAGTCAACCAAACAAGCAATTTTTCAAAACTTATTTTTATGGTTGACTGAAAGAAATTGCTCTTATAAAATTGACAAATGCATAAACACATAAATGAAAAAGCAAAGCTTGCAATCGTTTGCAGTAACTATATTATACTTCATAGAAAAATATGGTTTCTTAAAAAGCAGTCAGTGCCTAAACACAACGACGAAAAGATAATGAATGAAAAAAATTTAAAATTTTTGTGCACAAACTAAAAACGGAATATCAAAAAATCAAGACTAAAAACCATAAAACAAGCTGAGTTTACACCAAATATACCTTACATAAATATTTAATATTGTAAATAATTAAAATAAATCGTTCGATATGCGTTTTAGGTACGCCTATACCGGGTGACTCACTAGTATCAACAAATTATTGACAAAAATTGTTATTTGTTTATTTCTAGAGAGCACATGTTACATTATAAAGTCAGTAAAATAAAAAGATACGCGGATTGCGTTCGTTCCATTTGTTTTGTACGTTCTCAGTTTCTACTGTAGTATTTTATTCTTTCATTACTACAAAATTAATTTCCGCAGTATTTTTCTCCCCGGATTACTTGAATTTTATTCATAGTTTTGGAGTTCATCTATTTTTTCCGTTGTTGTGACAATTAATATAATAGAACGACTATGTGTTATTGTGCAGCTCCTTAGTCAAACTAAACCCTTATAGCTTCTCAATGACCATCTGTATGTCACAAACGTTTTATTCGCGGACTATTAGTGGTATAAAGCTGACGTTTGGAATGATCATACTAATTTATAACGCCTATAAAGTTTTGAAATAAAATAACTTAAAAACAATTTGATTAAGCCTTCTCACCTACATAGAGGATATATATTTTATTCGCATACCATAGGTGGTATGGTATCATTAAAAACTCAAAAATATTGGTGGTAAATCATGAATTATTTTACGATACAGTGATCCGCTTATGAAATATTAAGGTTTAAAGTGGTAATTTTTCAAGGAGCTACGTACCCTTACTCTCTACCATATATACCGCTATTTTTTAATATTTGAAAAGTATTCATAATAATAGTACTATTAGAAATTAAAAGAAAACTTATCAGAGATAAGTAGGGTCTGCTAGTTAATAAGTAATAGTTGACCAACTTATGACTTGAAGTTGGGTCTGTAAGGAATACGGCTAAATGTACAACTAAGTGTATCATTTATTCTATGTTTTGTGGTAATAAGACAGGAGTATATGTTTGAATAAAATTCTGAAATAATCACACAGAAATACGTATGGTACAAAATGCGGCAAAGGTGATTTTTTTGTTAAACTCTCGAACTATAAGTGGAAGTCAAAAAAAACATTAGCCATAATTTTCACACAAATGTAATGGGAGTTGTTCCTTAAAAAACCTGAAATGGTTTATTCCAATAATAAAATAACTTATGAATATAAAATTTATAATTCACTACCACACAGGTGTACAGGCCTAGTAGCTTACCAGTTCAAAACGTCTTCAGAAAGTTTCATAGAAACATATATCAAAATAGTTTACTTCCTCCTCGATCAGTCACATAAAACTAATTTAATTTGTAAAGAGACACAAAATACCTACAAAATGATATGTCCACAACACGTTTAATGAGTACCATAAGTTCCAGACCCATAAATTCCTGGGCGGAGAAAATAATTTTGAAAAATGTTTTTAATATTACATTGCCACGCTAAAACCAATTCCATACCATTCGAATATATATGAGCATATGGAAAGCGGTAGATATTCGGTGTAGGCTTTTCATATTATCACGTATACGCTGTCTATTACTAGGCTGAAAATTGAATTGCGCCCTATGACCCTCATCTTATACATGAACCATATGTTACACCTAACCTAACCAAATTCGATTAAAGTACTCCTGACACGTGTATTTTCATTAATTATGCAAATATCCTTTGAATTAATAATTTAATAAACAGTTATTTCAAATGTTATACTATTTGAACGTATAACAGTTTTAGTGTAATATGAGAAATATACGAAAGAATAATCATTATTAAACTAAAAACTTAAACTAAAAAGGCATAATATGTATTTTTTCATATCAAAATACAATAAAATAAAGTAACATCAAATTATACCATTTTTCTTGCTATTAACGAATCTGATTGACTGAATAAAAATGTAACTGAAAGGTAATACAATGTGATAATAAAACGGAAATTACAAAAACCGAGAAAAATATTAAGATAAGACACATATCTTGAAATTGTTGAGCTAAATTTTTTTTATTTTTTTTAAACTATAGGTGAAAATGAAAGAAAAGGGACCTGCAAACCGGTTTGAAAAATGAAAAAAGTTAAATGATATTCATAATTATCTACACTAATTTCATTTCATTTGCATTTTCATTATTTTATTTACTTTTTTATTCGCGGCGTAAGGTAAATATAGAGTCACCTTTTTTAAAAAAACTAATTGAATGTTTCTCTAAATAGAAGAAACTTAACACCAGACTGCCCATGATATCAATTGATTCGTCACCTAAATTGTAAGAGACGGGGAATTACACAATACGTATTATCTTTTAATTTTTATTATTTTTTAATTTGCCTTAATTTAGTTAACTTACAACGATTTGTTACCAATGAATTCTCAGTAATTTTGAGACAGATAATCCGCCAGCAACCAGATAACCACGATTAGTTGATTATAATGGACAAGTTGGAAGGAAGGGAACTCCACAATCGATCAACCAACCGTCAATATGACCAAGTAAACGCTATCACTGGTCTTCCAATAACAACTGCCCTGAGGGCAGCTGAAAACCAGACTAAGAAAGGGATCATGTAAATGGAGAAGACGACCAAGAAGAATAATTGCAAATATGGTCCATTCGTTACCATAAAATATGTATTTATATGTAAAAATCAATATTTCAGCAAACAGTGGCTTGGTGATACTTTGGAAACAAACGACTCGAAGATGAAAGTCTCGAAGTTTATATTAATAATTTTACTGGAAATATGGAGAAAGCTAGAAAATACGGGCGAGTTCAATGCTCGTCAGCACCAGAGTATGCGAGAAGTGGGTATGTAGATATAAAAGAAAGTTATTTCTTAGGTTCGATACGTGCGCAATTTTTGATTCTTGGATTCTTGAGAATTTATTATTTGTGATTCACCGAAACCCCTGTAAGTTTAGAAATAAATTTCAATCGTTTCAAATAAGAGTCCATTATCAAATAAACATATATAGTAGGAGATCCTTACTAGCATAAACGATGAGGTGAATATTGAAAAGGACTTGCTTAAATTACCTGTATCAAAACACGAAGCTTGCTATAATATAATTGTTTCTATATTTTCATAGTTAAAATAAAGCGTCCCACATTTTGATTTTTTTCGAAAATTTTTTCCAACGTTCATTAACTTTTTTACTAAATTAAATTTGATTGTAGTGATGTTTCCGGAAAATGAAATGTATCGCTTGTAAATATAGTCGAAGTAGTATGAAACATTATATAAATAACATATACCAAAATGTGCGGAACTCAACAAACCGAAATAATAAATTTTGAAAATGTGATTCATTAATTATTCTTGGTAATTTTTTCAAGAAAACAAAAAATAAATATTTAAAATCTCTTATGGTAAGTTTTTGTTATTGGTTAAGAACCAAGCACCCCTTTTTAAGATAAAAAATTTCTAATTTTCTTTGTGATGTAGCGAAAGATCTAATTTTGTTTATGATGTTGCAACAGATCAATTTCCCTCTTCATATCTTCATATTCTTCACAAAAACAAACTAAATGACAAATTAGGGTTGTACCAGACCAATTGCGATTGTAGAATGGAATACATTTTCATCTCCACTTAGAGCTACCAATGTGCAATGGCAATTTAATTGTGTTGTAGAATGATATTTAAAATACCTCTGTTAAACTAAGTAATGCAGAAAATAACTTTTTCTTGATTAACGTTACGATATTCCATTCTTTTTAGGCAAGTTTTTGGCGTGCAGTCTTGGTGCTAGGAATTCAGAAGCATTTATAGACAGTCGCAAATATTAGGTCAACTCATGCTGATTGAGTATCTTACGAACTAAAGATCTTCTTCAATTTTGAAATCTTTGTCGATCACTTAGTTCTTTACAATTCCCCTGTACATTGAAAGTCGGTAGTTCAAGGCAATTCATTTTCAACTGAGTGAAACAGATGAAGAATAGAATTCTTATTTTAAATTTAATATTCTTATTATAGTCGAAATACAGGCCTTGATTCCATATTCACTTTTAATTAGAACTTTTTTTTTCAAATCATATTTTTTCATATCGTAATTTTCCATAATTTTAAATCAACCACTTTGATTTCATTGTTCTTATTCAGTGTTATTGACTATCAACATTTATCTGTTTGTCAATTTCCACGTCTTCTATTTGCTATTCTGTTACTTTATCGACTCTTCGTCAGTTTGTCCAACC
The DNA here is from genome assembly GCA_039881145.1 of Druceiella hillmani. Classification (NCBI taxonomy): domain Eukaryota; kingdom Metazoa; phylum Arthropoda; class Insecta; order Lepidoptera; family Hepialidae; genus Druceiella; species Druceiella hillmani. Next base: position 12,710,807 of record JAYKKI010000029.1, read on the forward strand.
TTCGTCAACAAATTGGGCTAAAGAACTGTTTATCCCAATTTGTACATAAACTCGTTGACTTGGATGGGTGCGTTTACACTTTGTTATTATTTCATTAGTCCTAAAAGTCACAGATTCACCAGTTTTAAATATTTAAATTAAATTTACACAGATTTTAATCCTGGTAGACTTTGGAAGCATTAAACACATTTGAAATTTTATTCAAAACTGCCAAAAATTACCTACTTCAATTACTTTAAAACTATAAAACTATAATTTACTATAAAATATTGATTGAGCTTATGTTTCGGTCCTATATTCCGTAATTTCGTAGGGTTGGCTAATTAGTTTTATCGTCGATTTGTTCTTCTTCTGATCCAAGTAGCGTACTTTGGAATTAACTTAATTTATATAAATTCGTCTTGAATGTGCCATGCAGTTAAGCTCCTCAACCAATTTGCGAGTCCTCAGTCATGGATCCTTTTCAGTTAGGTGTCATAATCGTTCTACATCTAATCCGATAGAAGGTTTGGAATGAAATTCATCTTCGAAACCATAGTTCCCATTTTTGAACTACCTGAACCAAATGTTTGTCATCTCGTAAGACGTTGTTGACTCACCAACCGCACGTTAGTTTTAACAATTTTCGATCATGACCCAGGCAAAATCATAAAAGATATTTAAGCGAATTTTCTACCATGCTAAATTTCGGATAACCGGTAAATTTATATATCAGCTAAATATTTATGAATTTTGAAATAACGACATTTTGACATATATAATATAAATATTTAGATGTTAAATATATAGATAAAGTAATTTAACCTCTGAGATATCGCCGTAATTTTTTTCCACAGTGACTTCAAATGAGCCCCCGTTATAATTGCTATTGTATATTGAAATATGTTTTCTAATAACATATTTGTAGTACTAATTGATTTTATAGTTTTATATATTCCTTACCAAAGTTAAAAACATAAACGTTTCTGTCAAAAAAATATTTCGGATAAGATACAATGTCGTAAGTTGATGAGCTTTCAATGTAGGGGAAAATTCAATAACACCTACCGAGAACAGAATTATGATATTTATTGCGCAATTCATTTATTTGTGATCATAAAATGAAACGACAATATTATTCATAAGACATTTGTGAACTGTGAACACAGTCTATTAATACACAGGCATATGACTAGTAAATACAATTACTTGAGTATCTAAAACCAATTTATCTGACCAAAAATGTTCCTCTGATTTATTTAAAATTATTCCATTATCCTGAAATCTCAATCAATATACTAAAATGTATCATATTTTAGATATAAAAACTACCCGATTTTATAAAATCAAAGCGATGACACATATCAATTAAAAGTGGAAAACTATAAAGATTGGAATAATTCATAATTATTTACAAGATACGACCATTATGATATTTGAACTTACAGATTCGTGAAACTAGTATTTCTTACATAAATTAATAAAATTACTAGTTTGTTTTAAAACATGAAAGAATTTATTACAATCCAGTTTAAAACTTAAAAACATATACTAAATATGTTTTTTTTGTTACAATCTACCACTGAACATAATGCTTTTATTAAAAAGATTGTGATTTTATTTGTGAACATAATAAGAATATCAAACCAATATCCCAACCATCCAGAGCTTCAGTATTTGATTGACTTTTTGTTAATATTATATTTACTGCTGTTTTAATTTTACGAATAAAAACAGAAGCAAATCCAATATTAACAAAAACAAATAATTAATTTGTCGCTTATCGTATATAATGCAAAAAGCCTAATGTTAATAATTGTATTTAATTAAGAATTAGAAAGGTTTATCTTTAGATGATTAAAATTATTAAAAACTTATTCGTATATTTGATAAATACAATGATTGTGGAAATTTTTCGTAAAAAAAAATTTGCCCATTGAAGACTCGACAACTGAAATAAATGTTGGTTTCCAAAACATGAAATAATTTCTCTTAAAACATTTTTTTTTCAACTTTTTTTCGGTATAAATGATCGTGATGCTAAACACGTTGTTATCAACCGCCAGCAACTATCTGCGAAATGAATTTATCTGCGTTCTACAAATATCGCTTTTCTTAATTGACAATTATTTAAATATTTCGGACAAATAATAAATACTGCAATCGCCAAATAAATAAGCTGTGCTCTCGTACCATGAGGTAGACCCTACTGATAATATTATCTGAATAGCCTTCTCGTGCAATACAGTTTACACTTCCGACCATAAGACTTCGTTCAATCACATTTTGAAATGGGAACTTATTCAATAATTCCAAAAATTTATGAATTTGTTATAACCAACGCTAACTACAATTTGAGAACAACAAAGTTTCATAATCTGCCCTCAAAGAGCTAGGCTTTTTATTTAAAATGTCAACACAACCTAAACCAAGCTATATATTTAACATCTAAATATATTTTATGAATTTCCCGTTTCGAAATAAACTTCTAAAATTATTTACACAAAAAGAGCACAAAAATTAAAAAAAACAGGGTCGGAGTCGACCGCCACATTCTGTTCAGAAACTTATAAAGTAGACTCGCCCTGTGTACTCCAATCACAATAGAAGGTGAGTGAATTTTGGCCTCATTAAATGAGCATTCGAACTTCAGAAATAGCGCAGCTTTTCCTACTGATCGTCTTATTGTTACGGAAGCCGAGGGGACAAGACCTCTTGTGTATTACAAACACAATACGATGGTTCGACATAAATAGAAAGTAGAGCAGAATTATTCTCATCAATTGAGTCTAGTATTTATTACTACAAGGATGTAATGGAATCTGACTCTCTTTTAATGCTTATGTAGCTTACGTTGTTAAATTAGCAGGAAATATAAAAAAAACGTAAGGGTTAAATATTCCTTAGTCAACTAAATATAATATGTAATCTTTTTGAAACTATAAATAACATGAAGTGATATGCAACCCCGTAGGTTTAGACAGATATACGAATCATATTTTTACTATCAAGTGTTCATCTGACAAACAACAAAATAAAGGCGAAACCTCAACTCTTTCACTGCACATTTTGAGATGGTATAATCTGTATTACTAAAAGTAAATTATGAAAATAATATTAAGGTTAACATAACTAATCACCGAGCTCATAAAATTTCAAAATATTGTTATAAAATAAATAATGGAGGCAAAAAAATTAATCTCTTATGGATTCTTTCTTTGTCCCGACCAATAACGTATTTCACATAGTTTTCACCTCACCTTTGTGGGCTATTCTAAAACCATTCCCACTAACAAATCGCTCTTCGCCAATATTATGGGCGAGTGAACCAAATGCGAAGTCGTAAAGTATAGAATGAAGGGCCGCTTGCAATGGAATCGATCACGATACTATTTTCAACATGAAAATGGGTTTGAAAAAACGGAATGAGCTTTATATATTTAAATTAAATATTAAATATAAGTAGCATAAGATTATATTTCTGTGTACTAAGCATATGAAAAATAAGCATCAGAAAGTTAGCTTGTAAGTGTCAGGCGACAGTAATGGGCTATTGAATCACATCCCTCCGTGAAGAGTAAATCTGGTCATGGTATTTTATATTGATTATAGTAAACATCTAGAATAATACTTCTGGAATGGTCATATATAACCATATATTCAGTAAAGTTTCTAATGCCAAATTTTGACTTTATATCACTAGTCTGAGAGAAAAACAATTGTGATATACTAGCGGACAACAAATAGATTGACATGGTGGAACTATAACTTTTCTTTCTTTTGTTATGGGAACGTAAAATAAGTGAGAAACATAAAATACTTCATTTATAAATGTAAAAATAAGGAAGGTCAATGGAACCGATATAACAGTCACACATTTACCATGCTTCCAATCCAAGTGTGCTTCTCCATTCTCGTTGGTGAATTTTGTATTCATCCATGTTATTGATAGGAGTACTTTGGATATGATGCAAATTCTTTCAAAAATCAAAACCTCGTTTATCCGAAAATCATAAAAAATTAGTTCTTAACATTAAATTTTTGGTTTTATGAAATTTTGCATGGTATAATATTACCATAAAATCTTTTAAGGTTCTGCACGGGTCAAGTTCCAAAGATCGCTACAAGTAAAGTGTGATGGATGAGTCAACCATGTCTTACCTGACGATGAAAATTTGATTCAAATAGTTCAATACCCAGAACTATAATTACGGAGATGAATTCCATCTCGGACTATACACTAAATTAGATATACAACGATTATGACACCTGATTCAAAAGGATTCATTACTGAAAACTCGCTAATTGGTCGAGTAACTCAACTGCAGCCACGGTAAAATGAAGACAAATTTACATAAATTAAGAGTAGTTTCAAAATAGTTGATTTGAATCAGACGAAAAATAAGCGGGAGTAAGAAATAATTAGCAATTCAAATTAAATTACTAGATATAGTATACATACTTCAAAACTGTGATATATTACATATCACAGTTTTGAAGAATATAAAATAAGTATGTAATTTTTTGCAAATATTGAGTGAATTTTGAAATGAGTCAATTGAAATAATGACTAAGTATAACATCCAAGTTAATGAGGTTCTCTAGAGCAATTTGTTCACGAGGACCGCACATAGTGACGAAAATTCAAGAAATCAACGAAAATGGTTCAAAATATAGAAAATTCTTGATTGTTTTAAAACAATGTTAGATTATTATACTCTCCATCGACTACATTAAAATCATTTTACATTTCTGCAGCTGGTTTCAGAACTAACGAGCTTCTCCGGTTTTTATTTTATTTATTCTTAACTTTGTTTGAAAAAAAGTTACGGAAACTACGAAGCAACTGCAGAAATAAACAAGCATATTGTATTAGCTTCACCTATATCCATTATCTACTTAATAAACATGAATAAGCTTAAACATTCCATACAAAAATATAGCTAAACCTCAAACCAACAAGAATGCTTGCGAAATAATTGCAAATAAAGCTCCAATTTGCCTGGAAACCGTTACACTCGGAGTCAAGGTTTTTTGTTTTTTAGACATATTTTTTTATTTCACGAAAGTTTGTTGATTTTTGGTTTATATTTAAACTATCAGTGCAGTAAATCATATTAAAAAATATATATATTTGTCCTGAGAAAGCAAAACTTGTCTGACAGCATCTTCCTTTTGAAGAAAAATGCGGTTAAAGTGCTTCAACACATTTTTCACATTAAAATGAGTCGTTTTAAAAATAAATGTTGCAGCCTTTTTCATAATATTCAAAATTAATGGATTATTCACTCAAAAATGATAGACAGGCTTTATCTGTAAAAATCTTAAAATTAGTCAGAAAATCGAAAAAAATTAATTATTATCTGTACTTTCTCTGATCACAAAAAGTTTAATAACTTCCTACAATACCGAAAAAGTTAGAGAGAATGGAGAAATAATTTTTTTTTCCTTACGTACAACTAATATGATATATTAATGTGTTATTCTTATCTATCCATTATTTACGCATATTCTCTACCATCGATGTTTTTTAATCAATATCACACAGGTGCACACACATACACATACACACACACACACACACAAATACGCACGGAGATCCCAACTTATTCTACTAGCAGCTGAAGTACAAGTCGACAGTACTAAACATTGTTTTGAAACACCAAATATTCTGCAATACATATTTTTAAAAAATCCCTCAAAGTATACTTGCACAATTGCCATTAGCCCTTCACTTAAATATTCAGAGTAATGCACTTCGACTTTGTGTTTAAAAGAGACCCATCTGCCATACTATCCGTCATCGATTGCGCCAATGCCGTATAACCTCGCATGTATACGGAGTCGAATGGGGATCAATTCGAATGAGCCAAATAAAACATTTTGAAAACCTCTAAGGGCAAAAATTGTTCCTGACATCGTGTAAATTAATTTACGCCTTAAAATTTAAATTGTTCAATAGAATTTTTCATTCCTGACAACTTTCATTTAATCTATATCTGTTTTTTGATGTCCGTGATGTTTTATATTTTTTTCTGGTGTTAAGAATGACGGATGGCGATTTTTTAGCACTTTTCACGAAAAATATTTAAAAAAATTAATTAAAATAATATGTTATATACACTCGTGTTTCAATAAGTTTTAATTTAAAAATAAAAATGGTTTACACTGCATGATCTTCTTGGAAGGATTTTCTTTTTATTTCCCTATTTACCCCATGAAATTAAACGAAATAATAAAAATTCACCTTTTTGCACGTCATATGTACGACTGAGCTACAGTTTTTTTCATGGGGTACAGTCTATTTATACGTTAAATTTCAAGGTTAATCGAATAATTTTTGAGAAAATCGTGTTTCTAAACGACGGAATCTGGAGTGATTACATTAGTGTGCTGCTTTGACAATTTTGCCACAAAACACTAAAAATCGCAATTTTGATATAGATGAAAGATGTTGAATTTTGGCTATCATTTGATTAATAATACGTTAATTACCTTTAACAATGACTTAATAATATACTGATCAATTTAATTCTATTTTGTAATAAAAATACAAAGTAAGGAATAATTTAGAAAATACAGTTCATACTTCCATTCAAACTTTTAATCACAAAGAAAAAAGAATATCCCTGATTATAATACAAGATAATAACGATCCAATATTTTAGCCAGATATTTTAACCTGGAAAAGCTTTTGTCGGCTAATATGCAGTCTAAGTCAAGTTTTCTTATTCTACTCGTATAATTCTAAAAGATATCAGTAGCTAAAAATAAGGTATTTACATCAGGATACCTCAATATCCTGATATCATGCAACATACATATTACCTGCACCAGCAGAATTCCAACTCTTTTGATTTGGAATCAAAGGACTACAATCCAAATTATACATTATATAACATATTTACAGCTACACAAGTATTTACAGTGATGTTATAGTTTCAATATCTTCTAATAAATCATAGTGCAAAATATATTGATAGAATATTATATCCGAAAATACATAATGTATTTATAATACTTTATGTATTTTTGGAAGGATTTAAGTTGACGAATGACGTTATTTAAATCAAATAGGGAATAATAATAAACGAATAAAAGAAAATGAGCCATGTCGTGACGATTGGGCATTGGAAGTAAATTTATCCTCATTTTATACAGTTTCTTGATTGTACTATTAATTTTATATAGTAATCCGATAATGGTCAGATTCTTTTCTTTCATCCCTCTAGACCGCTCTGAGTTTTTTTTTATTATTATTAAAATCAACCAATGTTTACCCCATTATCTTACCTACTCAATCCTAGGGCTACGCTTTAGGTTCTTCAGGTTTGTATCTGAAATTTTTATTTTCGTCATTAAATTTTATGTATATGTATTTTTAATTATTACATGTAATATGTATGTATAATATGTATTTTTAATTATTACATGTTGTTACATTGTATCTAATTCACTTTCTATTTTTGAACAATATACTATATATACAGAAAATAAGTAAAAATAATTTATCTATGAGGTCAGACAATCTTCCTTAATTATTAAAATCAGTGGAGAAAGAAAACACGAATGCAAAAAAATGTTCCTTGGTGCTTCAAAATTTTTGATGAGATAAATCTCAACATAAGCACTTCATGTAAACACATGCTCTACCTACAAAACTGAAAAAGTGCCGAAAAAAAGTAAAAAGTAAGACGATCTCGTACCCAAATGGAAGTGGATCCAGTACAATCTATTACTGGAAGATAGTTATAAATAGTTATAATATATAAACAGTAGTAGTAGTAGTAGAAGATAGATATGAATAGTTATAATATATAAATAGTTATTCTTATGTAAACTCAGTAAAAAAAGTATAAAACCAAAGACCTAATTGGGAATTCTATAATTTGATAGAGGTTAGCTAGATGATGGTAAAATTATATCCAAAGCTATTTTGAAAATTAAAAATTAAAAATATTGAAGTTCTACCTTTCAAACGAACAATAATTCAAGGGGTATTCGAAAATAGAAAGACCTGCTAGGCTTAAAAATTAATCCCAAAAGATTGTCGCTCATTTTATGAACAATGACCAAATGTAAAATCATAAAAGTGAAGTGAAAAGTAGGAGCATATGTTTCTAGATTTAAAGAGTATTTATTGCAAGTGTTAATTGATATTTTAGTTTCTTTTCAAAATACTGTTTGTTAAAAACCTTGTAATTAAATTATGGCATTCTAAGTTATAATATTATTATTTTAAGTATATTTTAATTTAAGGTCATTGACTATACTTTGTGATGCATGATAAATTTATTTACTTGCTTAAGAACTTTATTAAAATGCTTTATTCTATAAAACTAGTAATTTTATTTAAGTATTCTTGTGCGCCAATATCTCGCTACTTCTGTTAATTAATAGTAGGTAACTCTGTTTATAATGGCATACTAATAAGTATTGGAAACAAACCAAATAGATAAACAAACCAAATATGAATTAATTAATATTAATGCAATCCCAAAAAATTACATAATATCCCAATTTAAAAACAAATAGGCGGTGGTTTTCTCCCCTCTAGATTTAAAAATATGAGGTAAGGTGAATTGGAACGATCGAAAAAAAATGTCCTATGGTATATTGATAATATATATATATATATATATATATATATATATATATATATATATCGATATTGTATATTATTTTTGGTAAACCAAATATAAAGATCGAAATATCGTATGAATGTCACAAAGAAAATCCCTTAATAACTCGGTACAAATCAATTGCAATGAAATAGAATTTTGGTGACATATGGTAAGGTAATACGCTAAGATAGTATTCACGTATACGGCTGTATATTTTGTAATAAACATTTTTCTTCTTTAAAAAGAATATTAATCCACCATATTTGTACAACAATATAACAAAGAAATATAATAGAATTAATATTTTCAAGAAGGCAGAGAAAATCTTATGAGTTCGCATCACCAACATGCTAATATTAACAGTATAACTGTAGCTATGATTAGAACGTGTTGCGCTTGGTCAGCAGTGAAAATATATACGTATGCTTGTCTACCCGTATATACGGTCTGTCCACACGTATACACGTATATACACCTACACATTGTATATACCCGACTGTATTATGTACGCGTTTTTTGGGTGGGTAAAATCTTGTGAGTTCGCATTACCGACATGCTGTAATAACAGTATGACTGTAGCTATAAAGGTGATGTGTTGTGCAACAGTAGCACTCTGTGTATCTATACAATAGAATTAAACTAAGTGGAAAGTTAAATATGTGTATACTGTGCATTGCTAAAATTGTGTTTTAGTTTTATTATTATTTTAATTATTTAATTATATTATCACTGTGCAGTACAACAAGAAGAATTAAGTTGGTTCGTATCAATATTTGCATTTAAGTATTTGATATTATTTATTTTTTAATATCTGACCTCTGCAATACATCATGTAATGAGTATTTCACAGTGGCTTAGGAATTATCTTACTAGCATGGTAAAATAGATTTCTAGTTGTCCGATAATATATTGGTCGCGGTTTTCAAAATTAAACATTCTATAAAATTTTACAAAACCACTGTTATTTCATCGTCTTAACTTTTTACTTCTGTCGGCAGTCCCCATGGCTGTCTTGGTTTTTGTTCTTTTAATTTCGTGGGTTGTGTGATGTTTAATTGTAAATTTAATAATACAAACTTCCAAACTTTTATCATAATTTTGTTGAAGGTTATACCAGAAGTATTGCTGAAAATATACATATAAAACATGTTCTCCAACCTCTGAACCTCTGCAAGTTAAAATCATGGAAAAACAGTGTTATCCAGAAATGTGTCTAAAATTATCCGGAAACCTATAGGGATAAGTTGAAACCTCAACATCTTTTTAAATTTCATAATATTTCATAGTTACTACTATGAAAGATGTAATAGGCAATGCATTTACATAGTTTTTGAAAAATTCATGCTATTTGTTTTATTGTTATTAAACATACAATGTCTGGGATAGATTTAGCTCGCTACATTTAAACAAATTTAATGTAAATTTCATGTCTGTTGAAAAATTGTAAACCTGAAAAATTATAAATAAACCTGAAACATTGTAACTTGTTTCCACAAGTTCATGCTTGAAATAGATTTATATGTCGTTTTATCACACGGCTATATATTATAATTTAGTCTAAAAGCTGAGGAGGGGCTAATGAAACAGATAGACGAATAAAATATGCTGTAGTCATATTTTGGATTTCAGTGACATTTATATAAATACGTAAGATTCACAGATAATGTTTACGGAATGGTTATACCTTACAATAAAGTTTACATTTATACATACATATATATATGTATATATATATATATATATATATATATATATATATATATATATATATATATATATATATATGTATATACAAAACATTAATTTTCATAAGTTTTTCATGTATGGAAAATATTTATGAACAATGAAACTTTCCTAAACAATCCCGATGTTTCCTTTATACCCTCAGGGCATTTAAGTAATTGTATCTCATCGTAAATATTGTATACAAGTGAAAATAAAATATTATTCGGAGATTCGAAATACATGTTGCTTAATTAAACGTTGGTACTCGTTAAAAATATTTTACGAGTCTCCTGTTCCGATTGCCGTAATATTAGACGCTAACTTATTAGAATCGCAATAAAATATGATGGAATTTCAGTATCATTAAATGAGCGTACAAATCTCAGAGACTGATAAAGAGTGGCTTGTGGACTAAATAATAGTTTCGAAGCATTTTTTCACAAAACCTGATAAAATAGACACCCCAAATATAGAAACATTTAAAGGTACATAGTAATTCCGTTAACCTATTTACAAATATACATTTTTCACATCGTAAATATATTGCTTACTATGCTTCTATAGACGTTAAATCATAGCGCACTTTTCAAAAACTATAAAATCTATGATAATCGCTATAGTTTTACTACAACTTTTATTTAAGCTGTCATAAATTCTGGTTTTTTACAACTTTAGTTTCAGATATAAGGGGGTAAAACATATTGTATTCCATTTGTTTCTATATATATCTGAAGATATACTAATTAAAATAAGGAAAAAAATCATTTTGGGGTCCTTATTATTAGCTGTTTTAAACGATAACCCACACTATATGCAGAATTAAAAACAAATGTTTCGCGTATTTAATGTCCCCAAAATTTACATATAAATATTTTTTAGAATTACCTGTTGTGATATACGAACGTTAAAATATATAAAAATTACTATGTCAACATGTTAATATGTTTTCTGAAGAAAATGGCAGGTAAATAAACATACACGTGAGTGATCTTATAAGGGTTGCTTTTTTCCTTCGAAGGGACGGAACCCAATAACCTATTAAGTATTACAGCGACTCCGTAGTTACGCATTCACGGAATCCTTTTACTACAAGGATTCCGTGAACGCATAACTATGTAAAGCTTAAATATTTGATAGTACACAGTGATTCCATTAAACTAGTTGCGATATTAATATTATATTCATATAGTACGTCTCAAAGGAATGAAATAATTTTGCATTGAAGTTCTTACTAAATACGGTTAACCTCATTTTTATAGTTCATTTATAAGGGAGTATTATTTGGGTGAAAAGATGGAGGAACAAATGGGGAGGATTGAGTTAATACCCACTTCTCATCTATTTCGATACTCATATCCAGTATCTCTAAGAATATTATTTAACATTTTAAACTGCATTCGAAAAATGCGTTATAATTCCCCATAAAGGAATTCAAAAGAAGGTGTGAAAATTACTGTAGATATAAAAATCTACTGACATAGCTCATAAAACATAAATTTATTGTAATATCAATTTTACACCGAAGATAAATACATTTTTATGGAATATATACATGTAATAAAACTGGGAATTTGATACAGCTGTACATTGAAGTATTTACAAAAAATTATTTAGGGTGATATAATAGAAGTAATAGAACTCATAAATATTGTTTTCAGTATGTTTGTCTGTTTTTGTGTTTGTTTGAACACAACACTTAAATCCATTGACTCAATTGAAGTGTCGTTTTCTGAAAAGCATATGAGATAACTTGAAGTAGCAATCAGTTTATATTTCGTTAGAATCGATCCACTCAACCAGATAGTATGTGAATTTAATATTTTAAAAAGCTTGATATCTAATCATTACAAATACACACATGAGCATTTTTAAATGAACTTTTAATATTGTTTTTTTAATAAAATTATAGAATTGACGTTTTTTGCACGTTAAATATATTTACATGAAAGCTGTTAAAGGAGACACGATAAAAGTAAAATTACATAAAAATATGTTTTTCAAAATGTTTATGTTTTTCCATTTAACTGCCAGTCTGTGTGTTTGTTTGAATGAAAAACACGTAAAATTACTTCCTCTATTAAGAAAAAATTTTATAAAATTCGTAAGAGTGACATGAAGTAACGTCTAATTTTTATTTCATCCAACGCATATATTACATTAATATAAAAGGCAATATTTAGATTCTCCATGCGTAGTAATTCCACAAACGTATAGTGAATTTATATACATCAATGGATAGTTCTATGTAAATCGTACAATTAAATTTGATACCATACATTTACGAAATATAGATAGCCAGAAATGAAATATAGGAGGATACAGTAAGGATAATCGAGATCTTAAGAGGCAGACATACGCCAGGATAAATATCAAAGAAGGCGTGGCTACCTCAAAGTAAAAGGAGATCGCGCAGCGTCCGTATAACTTTTTAGAACAATCGGGTACAGTCTGTTCCAAAAAATCACATAAGACAGTAATTCGTAATTACCAAATATGCATCGCACGACGTTTATGAAAATACGTTTCGGAACGGAGTTTCTAAAGAAAAATACAACTGTGTAATTGTTTACACAGATGTAATTTTCTTTAAAAACTCCTTTCCGAAACGTATTTTCATAAACGTCGTGCGTTATTTGTATACTTAGTAGTTTTTTTTAACACTTAGTAGTGAAGAGTTATTTGTATACATAGTGAGTTTTTTCCTTGCACATTTCATTCATACTTTTTATTTATTTACATTCATATATGGAATAAAAAGACTGTTGTATCTTCAATAAACTGATAATAAAAACATTTTAAAACTATTTATAAGTAAAATAAAATGTGACGAAGTCGTGTTTTCCTATCGAATGTTTTTTTTAAATAAGGCATAGTCGCCAAACGAGGTCCACTTTTCGCAAAATATTTGTGAAATCAAGGAATTGTGTAATTAATGAAAATTACCATCAGTACGGAAGACATTGTTTAATTATGGTTATAATATTGGAAAAAATACCATATTTTATTGCGTTTTCGTATTAAAACTTTTAAAAATCGCAAATACCTTGTTAGGAACCTCCTTTCCTAATAAGATCTATCACATAACTATGTATATTAAGTAAAATCAAAATTTCTAATTTGTTATCCGCCAACTAATAATATATAAATTTTAGTTTAAATTTAAATTCAAATACATAGCAAAATAATTTAGCAAAAATTAGCTTCCGGGTCTTATCAGATCTATTAAAAAGGAAAATTGCAATAAAATACATAATGTCATAAAATGAATTTGAAACTTATTTTCTCTTTTACGGCTATCTAATAAGTAAAAAATTAACTCAGAATTATTTTCTTATTTTGTATATTACAGATAATCTTTAATTTGAATCAACCGTCAATTCATTTTTAATGACGATTTGTCGGAGGTCTTATTCAGAGTATTAGAAAAACACTTAAACAAACTTTGGTAATAAAGAAACTAAATTGGCCCTTTTGTCTTTAAGCAAAAATCTATATAATCTATAAAAAATAAATAAAATTCCATAGATTTAAAATAACTAGAATTTTAAAATTGAGAAAAAATGTTAAGGAAAAGCCGGCACTTATTTTTAATAAAAAAAATCACCTAGGACACATGAAATCTTCGTCTTTTCATATTCTTCATGATTAAAAGCTTGGCGTTCAATGTGTTCTATTTAGAAATTTTGGTATTACCGTAACCTTATCCTTTGCTTCCTTTTTTTTAAATTCTCTCTAATTTTCTTCTCTTCGAAAAGGTTCTTCTCTTTGAAACCCTTTAACTGCTCTTTGACTTTTCCGTTGTATTATTTGTAATTTTCAGGTTATTCCCTTTTCAATTCCTTGAATCTTTTTAGCCTTATATTTAAAAGCATCAAGCAGAATGATAGTATTCCATTGGCTAACGTGATATAAAGCTTTTCGTTTTTGTTTGAATTAAAAATAGCAAAATTTTGAGTCCGAGTTAGTACTTGGAAAAATGTTTTTAAGGTTAATTTTTCAGAATGTTCTTCTAATTTTGATAAAGGAAGTTTTTCTTCAGAATCGAATATATATTTGCTTGGGTGATGATGTAGGTTTATATCTTCTTTGTGATGCAGGTTTATATCTTCTTCGAGAATCTAAATTTTCTAAGTTTTTTGGCCCCAAAAAAAGATATAAATATCAAGGTGTTGATGTAGATTTCAGAAAGCGTACTTTGCATGCTACAGGTATTGTCAATACTGAAGTGTTTATTGAATAGTCTTAGTAAGGCTCAATATTTCTTATTATACGATAAAAAGGTCTAATAGAACAAACATAAAAACATTGATTGTTTTCACCGAAATTTTTAAAAGAGTTTATTGTTAAGGTTATTAGAGAAGTATCGCAATATTTGGTCATTAACAAATTGAGGATTGGTGTCAAAATGGCGGCACTCTAGGATAGGAGTCGTGTTGCACTTTTTTTATCAATGTTTTCACGCATTTGCAAAATTTAAACGTATTTAGGCAATGGTAAGTACGAGTTTTCAAGTATGGGTCTTTTTAGGAGCCAGGCCTTTTGGGTGATAGTACCTTAGATACTTCTTTAATGCCTTTCATTTTTAATTATATTTATGAAGTTAGTTAGTCTTTAATTAAATAGATCACCCTTAATATACTATCAAAAGGATGCGTCCCCATTATTTTACATGGCAGGTCCCCAGGAGACCTAAACTATGAAACCCTCACCCCTTCCAATGCAAAAAATATCGCTTTAAAATTTTCGTGAAAAGTTTAATGAAATGAAAATATAAATTTGACCAGGCACGTTTGATTTTGAACGTTAGAAGAATACAATGTACTAAAATGAGCGTAAAGTAATTTAAAAAATTAATTTCGTCTCTTTGTCTTGCTTGATAATCTTATAATGTTCAAAAATATTTTAACTTCAGCTTATTATTTGTTCAAATATCGATTTTTGCTAGACTGGACTTTTTTTAAAACTTTTGAGAAACATTTATTTTTCTTCTTTTGAGGCATTTTCTTATAAAACAAAGTTCAATTTCTTAAGACGAAATTATCAGAAGCTAAAACATAAACAGAAAATTAATATTTGTTTATCAATCCAAATAATTACTATCTCAATAATTGAATAATAATAAGGCTACATTTAAAATTAGACAAACCACTAATTCGTTTTTAATTATTTAGAGAAAAAGTTCAGCTAATATAAATGGAATCCAAGTTCAATTAGTCAAATTAATACAAAATTTATAAGGTTAAAAGAAGTCGCTTAAAAAAATCAGCGGCATATTTCAATTTATCGAATAAGTACGTAATTTTTTATGTAAATGATAGTGCGTTTAAAAGAATCAACAGCACACTTTTATCAATTAAATCTATTGTATTGGATAAAAATGTGAAAAAGCGTACATAAAAATGTCAGCAGCGCAATCCAATAAATTAAATTAATATTTTATTGATGAAACTAATCCGCAGCGCGCTTAGAAAAATCAGCGGAATAATTTATTAATCAAATTAATCATATCAATATAAACAAATAAAACTGAACGAGAGTATGCTTAAAAAATCAGAGTTGTAATTAAAATAAGTTTGAAGATACTAATCAATAAAATGCTTTTGCAAAGTGGTTATCAATTTAATTAGTTAAATCAATGTCAATAAATATATCGTATTAGCTGATCTTTTTTACCAACTGCAGTGATGCCAAAAAATGGTTATAAGATTTGATCTGTAACTTGTATGTATGAATATTATTGTGCTCTATCACTTTTCTTATGTTCCTCCTTTTCTATCCTTAATTTCTTCTTATGTTATTCAATACAAATACTGGCAAATTCTACACTTTTATTATAGTTATATAGAATAAAGTACGTAGCAACCAAATTTAAATAGCCTAAATTAATTAATACCTAAATTTATAAAAAAAAATAAATTAAAAATATTGACATATTTTAAATAATTGAGGAAACAAAGTTAGTTTATATCGAATACAGATAACATAAAAAAAATTTGCCAGTATTTTGTATTGAATAATGTAAGAAGAAATGAAGGAAAGAACATAAGAAAAGCGATAGAGCACAAAAATATTTTTTGGATTTGTTTTCTCCTTATATGTATTTTTTGTAGAAATCCCTAAACCAATTCGAGCAATGTTTTAGAAGAAGTTTGGTTCAATTCAAAATAATATTTAGTTGTTCCGAGGCGTGATAAATAAAGAAATACGTAATATATATATATATATATATATATATATATATATATATATATATATATATATATATGTCAATATTTTTGCCTTAATTATTTTGAGTGTTACGTACTTTATTTCCTATACATACATGTATGAAGCATATAAATATTTTTGAGCAATTTCCTACGTATGCCTTATCGTCGTGCATATAATGCTAAATTTCTAGTTTTTATGCCAAATTATTTCTAAGAAAAATTACTGCAATACAAGGATGAACGGACACAATATTTCTTTTTCTCTATTTTAGAAATAGAATCCTAAATGAAATTTATCATAAAATTGATAGAAATAACTAAATATACTGGATTTACTATATTGAATTTTATTACTTACATACAACCTGAAATCATAAAAAGAGAAGCACTTTACAGTTAGTGAACTATCCATATGATACTAAATATTTTAATTATCATCTTAAATACAAAATGCGGCTTTTTTTCATAATCCAGTAAAATCATCGCCTACTAAAATATAACAAGTTTTAAAAAAATAAATGCATGCCGAGGACAGATTTCTGCGCTACAGCTTTTCCGCTAATGAAAATTCATCTCTTCAGTTATCAAAAGAGCTTGGGAAACCAGGTCGTTGAAGGGTTGCGTTATTTTTTACATACCGAGATTAAATTCGTATGTGTCAAGATGTTGAATACACGTCGACCAAATGCATTGAAATAAATAGTTTCGTGAGAGTTTTTCGACAATTTAATTAACTAAACGTAATTAACTTAACTAAACTTAATAGAGAACAAATCTAGATTTAGAGCATACATTCAAGGTTATAAATACGTAACATTTCTAAATTCTTGTCCCCTTTTTAATCTCTTATCACCACTTAATTAAAAAAATAAAAAAGTGATTTTAGAAAAAGACAAAATGGAATTTAATTTTTCATTTTTACACACAATTTCATTTTTATCGGCAGTAACATACTTTTGTAATCAGTACATCCCATCATATTAAAGCAATAATTTCTATTTTTGACCATCAACTAAAAAAAATTGGATCTATTTTTTTTAAAGTAAATTCTAGAGATGCAAATTTCCAGAATGGAAGCAATTAAACAGATAAGTTATCATAAATTCATTTGAAATATTTAATCTGTGGATTTGTTAATACTGCATGCTGCTTGGTATGGCGAAAACTTAATTCCAATTTCCAGTTTTCGAATTTATTCAATTCAGAGAAAAAAATCTAATCCCCGAGAAAAATATAACTTAGTTTTAACATAAAGAAAACAGAAAGGCAACAGTCTAGTAAAATTTTTATGAAATATGTGTACGCAGTCCATAGTTACTTTAGTTAATTTTGTTGTACAGTTTTGTTTAAGGTTTCATCCTGAGTAATTTCCCAATTAATGCAATTGAGAGCCAATGCTCAATCAGTTATTTTAATATCTAAACCGTTGATGTTATGATAGGAATAAACAAATATTTTTTATTTCTTTTCCTATAATTTTTTTTTAATTTTCTTAAGAATTTTTATTAGAATTCTATATACAGGCAGTTGTATATCATGTAATTATTTAAACATCTCACTAACGGTTCATCTAGTAAATAGGATTTCATTAATTATGCATAGAATTCATGTTGGAAGCTTTTTTAATAGAATACATAT
Source organism: Druceiella hillmani (assembly GCA_039881145.1). Classification (NCBI taxonomy): domain Eukaryota; kingdom Metazoa; phylum Arthropoda; class Insecta; order Lepidoptera; family Hepialidae; genus Druceiella; species Druceiella hillmani. The sequence goes on from JAYKKI010000029.1 coordinate 12,728,982, forward strand.
GATTGTTTAATAACACTATAAAGAAAACTTTTAATAAAAAATATAGAGAATTTTAAAATTATGCAAAATTGAAAGTACTACAAAACTAATATCTCATCAAATTTAATTTTTGAACTGCGATAAAGAATTAAAAAAGGTATTTTGGAAAAACTAAGGCCATGTTAGAAAAAAAAACTGTATTAATTACACTGATGGTGTCTCATCAATAAACAAAAAGGCGACAAAACCAAAAATGCTTTAAGTAAACTTTTTAGACAATTTATTACCCAATAAAATTAATATTTTATACTTTTACGTACTAAAAATACTTATCAAGATATTGGCAAAAACTATTTTTCGCAATATTTGATGCGTTTTTTTTTCACAAACTAACCATTTTTCAGAGTAATCTTTATGAGAATCATGAGATGAAAAATTCTGAAAAATGTACACTTTATAGAAAATAAATTTCCTCGTTTTTGTCAGAATATCAACAATTCAAAAAATATTTAGCTTCAAAGACTTCACAAAAGTGGCGAATTTACCATAACCTCTTAGATCGCGCCATTAACAACGCGCAAGAATTATTTAAGACGAATCCTTCACGATGTGTCAAAGTATATTGAAAAGAAATATTCTTGTAAGAAAAAAGTACAATTTTACTGCACTAAAATTAATAAAAATTTTGTAAAAGAACTATCAAAATTTTGAAATACATTCAAATTTATGTGTATATCCGAATTTAGGAATTACTTGTTCTAAATTCGCTGAAATAAATATGCTGTACTATTGTCTATAAAATTATCATCCTTTTTTTCATACACACGTAATTTTTAGGTTAATGTTGACATCATCACCACTTATTGATAACATTATTATTCTCTAAATAAATAAGAACAATGTATTTAACATATTTTTAAGAGAAAAGCGTAAAAATATAAAAAAACAGCTGCAAACGTCAATTCCGAATGCTTATAAAGATTAACAACATATATCAAAATTACTTCTTCATAATTTTATGCTTATTATTTTTATAATGTACTCGTTTATCTCTAAAAAAATATAATTTACTTTATAAAAGTGTCTATAAAATTTTGCTCTAAATTTTTTATGAAGAAGGAATAACGCGTTGTTTGTGTAGTGACACCAAACTTTGCTTTTTTACTATAAAAAAATACTTGTTAAAAAACAATTTAATTGAATGATATAATTTAATATTTTATCACGCAATGTAATTGCGTTTTCTAACTTATAATTGTTTATGCATATATGCAAATTATGATAAAAAACATTGTTAAAACAATATTTTTGGATATAATTTAAAATATGTATTTTTGTTTGAGAGTATATTAGCAGTTAGGTTAATAACGGATTTGGTTTGGAAACAAAATTGTTAATATTTATGAACGAAAGTGTTATTAATCTGAAAACAATTTTTTAAATATGTTTAGGAAAAAAATCAAAACGGCGGAAATTTATTTCATATAGAATAAATTAATGAAATAGTATTTATATTTACTAGAATTATAATTTATTTGAATAATTGTAAATAAATATTAAAGTAACACTTTTTATGTTTTGAACGCTGCGACCATAACGATTCGACGATAGTGCTTAAAAACTAACAAACATTTAAATTACTGCCTTAATTTTTGATTAGTTTTTCTCACAAAGTAAAAGCTACCGCTTAGAATCCTTTTAACGTATTCCTAAAAAACAACACATGTTGATAATACGTGTTGAGTGTATGTACTTTAGATGATGTGGTAGCTTTAAATAAGATATCTTATTATATTTATAGGTTTTTTCTTTCTTTCTAAAGTGTACAATGAAAGCTGTCTTATTTGGTGTGTACTTAGAGAATTATCTTCTAATTCTTTGAAAATCATGAAAAATCTGATATCTACATTTTCTTCAGTTGCTCGATGTTTGTAACTTGTTAAACAACTTTGATAAGATTGAATTTTTTCAACTGAAATACCAATATACTCACTATTTGCAAATGCAACATACTAGAATCTTTTATGTAGGATACTTGAGAATTTAACCTTATCAGTAAGACAAATATATATTTATTGGTCAAGTCAGTTACCTGTTTTTGTATAAAATGGGATATTTTTCAATGACATTTGAAATATTTTAATGAATTGACAAAGTCCCTAAGGTTTGTGTATAGTATTATGATATCATTTGATTTTCTGCTATAGATTTCAAGTGAGTTTTTGAAATAAAATCATTATTGCTTCAATTAATATGAAAATAAGAACAAATATCTTAGAAAATATATTCAGTTATACTAACAATTAATATCGGCTGTAACGAAGATTATTGTCCTGGAAGGGACTTTTTTACATTTATGATTCTGAGTTTGTTTTTATTTATAAACGTATCCTGCCAACAACTACCAAAGTTTTATTTTTTATTTACATAAAAACTTTCACAGAAATCTTGTGTAGTATCAGATAAAATTATCATTAGCTATTATTCAGATAAATGTTTCCCCGTATGAATTCAATCACAATTACTTCTCATACATTTTGAACACATATTGTAATTATGCTTTTTAGCAGGGGAAGTATAGTTGGTAATATGTGATAAGAAAGACAAAGATAATATCTTTGCTAATATCCCACCTGAAGATGTAATACAACGAAACGTAGGTCGTGGTAAAGAAATTAAAGAAAGTAGAAATAATACTACATCACGTAGTTTCATTTAATTGTGAATAATGAATTTTTACAAAATTAACGCCAAATATATTCAACTTTTTATACATTTTACACATTAAAACTTTTATATATTTTTTGCTATTAGCACAAGAATATTTTAAGCATGATGTGTTTTAAGCCATTATATATTCTCTGTGAAAAATTATTTTATTACCGCATCTTGTTGCATAAAAAAAACTTTGAAATTTGTAAATTCAGTGGATTTAACGAATATACTTATATTTATATTGTTTTCTTCCGTGACTTTAACGAATAACCTATATTTATATATTTTTAACAAAGGAATTTTATAAATTTATTCAAACGAAAAGCATGCAAGTCACCCATTCTTCGTTGTAATTTTCTTCCTTAAAACGTGCCTAAATAACTCATTTTTATGCTCTGATGATAGTATTTGACTTTTTTAGGTTAGATTAAAAGTTTTTTCAGGTTATATTAAAAATATTAAAATAGTATTACTTATTCTTATATTTCCCAAAAAAAACACAAATGGACTCTTTTCTATAAATTTGATATTAATTTTAAAAGCGTAAAGTACACCGTGATTCGCTGTGTTCTAGGTATACATCTAGAGCCTAAATACACAAACGGTCAATGTTCGCCTTTATTTATGTTCTAACCTTGACTAGCACATTGCTGCACGTCACGATATATTAATTTAAAAAGAACAAAATAAATCATTCAAAGAAAGCTCAATAGATAATGGCTAACAAAATTAATATGCAAAATAGCAACATTAAAAATGTTTAAAAAACCCACAGCGGATGAAGTCGTTATAATTGAAAAAGGATAAAATGTTTTTTTTCCAAAACCCACTCAACTAAAAGAAAGTAAGAACCTATCATTATAATTACAAACGTTCCCAATATCAATTACATTGTAGCAGCATTGTAAATCTTTTTGCGCACCTAAGAGAATTTAAATTAGTGACAAACGGATAAAACTGCAAAATTTTAGGTTATCAGTAAAATGTGAGTATTCGTTTGCAACAAAACGTTGCAGCCTCTCCTGGCCAACTAACACCATAACACATATTTTAAAAACCATGGCCGATTAATCCCAAATATTTTGTAGAAAACCTTGTGTAAATCCGTCACACCAATTTAGAGATAAATGGGTACATTCGTGTATTTATCCGAAAACCATCGCCGATTAGTCTAAAATATTTTGCAGAAAACCGTGTTTAAATCGGTCAAACCGTTTTGGAGATAAATAGGGACATTCATTTGCAACAAAATGTTTATTGCGACGCCCTGGTGAAAAATCACCGTAACAACTATCTAAGAAATATTTCCAATAAATCACTAATATTCTACAGAGAACCGTATCTAAATCGGTCCAACCATTTTGGAGATAAATGGGAACATTGGATTGCGTACACAAACAAATAAACAAAGAACCTCTCACCCTAAACAAAATACATTTCCATGGATTTTATCTAAAAATATTTTTAACGTCAAAATATAACAAGACAAATCGCGTTATTAAATTTAAAGGAACTCCTTTTTTTGGAATACGTTAACCAAGTTTTAATATTGACTGAAGAAGTTTAATTCGGTTAATATAATAGTTGAAACGGGTAATCTCACACTCTCCTTTAACATTATCATTGCCAAGGAAATCGTAAAAGTGTTTTAGAATAAAAAAGTCCGTTACTCCAAGTTATATTTGCCAATAAAGTGATATTGCCGAAACCATGGTGTATAATTTAATTATTATATTACAATATTGAAGTAATTTTCTTTCTAAAAAATATTTTCGTCCCATTATATCAAAGCAGTTCTTTACTTTAATTTGCACATAGTCCTTGACCTCCTTTTGAAATTAATTCTTTGTTAAATTCTCAAAGTGTAGAACAATTAACCTTAATTAAGTTGGAAGCTCCTCAAGTTGTTTAATTTAGTTTCACTGTCTTTAATTAAAGGAAACGATTATAAGATACTTGACGTCTAGAATTTAAAATATTCAACGCCAACTATTATGACACAAATCCATACTATTGCATGTAAAAGTTACTAAGGTCTAATAATTTTGGACATTAAATTTTATTCAAATTTACCTAATATTTTCTTCATATTTTCCAATTTTACATATAAATAGAAATATTATATTTGTGAAAAATAGATACCGCATTGTATATTTCAAACCTCGATATTACCTGTTACCATGACACAAAAAAGACGCTTAATATTTTTAGTAGAATTTGATTTGTATCCAACTACATTAAAAGGAAGTTTTTGTATCTACGTAGATATGAATGCGACTGTCAGCAAGCATAAGACTGTCAGCAAGCCAAGATAATCTGTCGTTACTCGTTAACCAAAATAAACGTCATACAGAAAAACAAACTTTTTACAGGTAAATTTTACAATTAGCTTCAAGTTTTCATTCAAAATTCGGTAGATTTGTTTTAAAAATTCCGTAATTAGTCTATTGAGATGAGTTAAAGGGAAGATATTTTTGAATTTTCGAATAGATCTACGGAGAAATATATAGAAATAATGGAGCTGTATCGTTCCTCTAACGCACTTAATATTACTATTTTAATGAGTTACAACAGTGGGATTTCGGAAAATTATGAGTTATTGAGATAGGTTTCAGTGCTGGAATAAACAAATTCTTATTCTGGATCTGTGAAAATTATTTCCTGTTTTTTAGAGATCTATATTTTCTGAACTGCTCTAGCTCAATTATTCATTCCCTTTGTGTCACTTTCCCTAGCTTCTGAACTATAAGGTTATATGTGTATAATTTATAAGTAAAATGATGATGTAAAGCCAGAATCCAGTTCATATTTGGCAATTTTTTTTTCGCTCTTGAGAATTGGGAAGGGAATTGCTACAGCATATTCGAAAGTAAATACATTTGTAATTCATAAATGCATGAGACAGGATAGTTTCGAATTTTTCACAAATTTTCATTGGTAAGTTAAGCCTGTGGAAATCGAGTGCCCCCTTCTCGCCAACTTCCGTTTTCTAACACAAATGAAATAAACACCTGAAAAAATTCTAGTAATTAATCTATTTCAGGTTTCATAACTTTAAATTATATATATCGTATTTCGTTTAGGAAAACATTCCTTTTTCCTTTTTTTCTTCTGTGAATGTTTAAATCTTTTCATTTATCTCAATATATGCATAATGCACCAAGTTCTACTCGTACTTAACAGATTTTTATTGTTTCATCTTCCGCTATCTTTTTTTCTGAATAAAGACCTTATATTTTAATGTTATAGTGTTATATAGCCTCCTTTTCTGAATATCCTTTCTTCGAATAAAGACCTATTCTTTTAATGTTATATGGCCTCGTTTTTTCGTTAAGATCTTCCCCATCCAAATGTTGCCGCCCTTCTTTGGAATAATGTACTTCATTTTCGTTAATAGTTTGTAAATATTTGGACGACATTTCACACACACCCACACACTCCCTCACACACACACACACACACACACACACACACACACACACACATATATATATATATATATATATATATATATAATGTAAAATATGTGCATGTTTACGTACTTTTACTCAGCTAAACACATGGATGTCAATGACGTGTAATAGTAAGATTAGAGTGTAAAACGCGATACACAAGTATAATTTAAATGCTTGCTGACAGTCGCATTCATATCTACGTAGATACAAAAACTTCCTTTTAATGTAGTTGGATACAAATCAAATTCTACTAAAAATATTAAGCGTCTTTTTTGTGTCATGGTAACAGGTAATATCGAGATTTGAAATATACAATGCGGTATCTATTTTTCACAAATATAATATTTCTATTTATATGTAAAATTGGAAAATATGAAGAAAATATTAGGTAAATTTGAATAAAATTTAATGTCCAAAATTATTAGACCTTAGTAACTTTTACATGCAATAGTATGGATTTGTGTCATAATAGTTGGCGTTGAATATTTTAAATTCTAGACGTCAAGTATCTTATAATCGTTTCCTTTAATTAAAGACAGTGAAACTAAATTAAACAACTTGAGGAGCTTCCAACTTAATTAAGGTTAATTGTTCTACACTTTGAGAATTTAACAAAGAATTAATTTCAAAAGGAGGTCAAGGACTATGTGCAAATTAAAGTAAAGAACTGCTTTGATATAATGGGACGAAAATATTTTTTAGAAAGAAAATTACTTCAATATTGTAATATAATAATTAAATTATACACCATGGTTTCGGCAATATCACTTTATTGGCAAATATAACTTGGAGTAACGGACTTTTTTATTCTAAAACACTTTTACGATTTCCTTGGCAATGATAATGTTAAAGGAGAGTGTGAGATTACCCGTTTCAACTTTTATATTAACCGAATTAAACTTCTTCAGTCAATATTAAAACTTGGTTAACGTATTCCAAAAAAAGGAGTTCCTTTAAATTTAATAACGCGATTTGTCTTGTTATATTTTGACGTTAAAAATATTTTTAGATAAAATCCATGGAAATGTATTTTGTTTAGGGTGAGAGGTTCTTTGTTTATTTGTTTGTGTACGCAATCCAATGTTCCCATTTATCTCCAAAATGGTTGGACCGATTTAGATACGGTTCTCTGTAGAATATTAGTGATTTATTGGAAATATTTCTTAGATAGTTGTTACGGTGATTTTTCACCAGGGCGTCGCAATAAACATTTTGTTGCAAATGAATGTCCCTATTTATCTCCAAAACGGTTTGACCGATTTAAACACGGTTTTCTGCAAAATATTTTAGACTAATCGGCGATGGTTTTCGGATAAATACACGAATGTACCCATTTATCTCTAAATTGGTGTGACGGATTTACACAAGGTTTTCTACAAAATATTTGGGATTAATCGGCCATGGTTTTTAAAATATGTGTTATGGTGTTAGTTGGCCAGGAGAGGCTGCAACGTTTTGTTGCAAACGAATACTCACATTTTACTGATAACCTAAAATTTTGCAGTTTTATCCGTTTGTCACTAATTTAAATTCTCTTAGGTGCGCAAAAAGATTTACAATGCTGCTACAATGTAATTGATATTGGGAACGTTTGTAATTATAATGATAGGTTCTTACTTTCTTTTAGTTGAGTGGGTTTTGGAAAAAAAACATTTTATCCTTTTTCAATTATAACGACTTCATCCGCTGTGGGTTTTTTAAACATTTTTAATGTTGCTATTTTGCATATTAATTTTGTTAGCCATTATCTATTGAGCTTTCTTTGAATGATTTATTTTGTTCTTTTTAAATTAATATATCGTGACGTGCAGCAATGTGCTAGTCAAGGTTAGAACATAAATAAAGGCGAACATTGACCGTTTGTGTATTTAGGCTCTAGATGTATACCTAGAACACAGCGAATCACGGTGTACTTTACGCTTTTAAAATTAATATCAAATTTATAGAAAAGAGTCCATTTGTGTTTTTTTTGGGAAATATAAGAATAAGTAATACTATTTTAATATTTTTAATATAACCTGAAAAAACTTTTAATCTAACCTAAAAAAGTCAAATACTATCATCAGAGCATAAAAATGAGTTATTTAGGCACGTTTTAAGGAAGAAAATTACAACGAAGAATGGGTGACTTGCATGCTTTTCGTTTGAATAAATTTATAAAATTCCTTTGTTAAAAATATATAAATATAGGTTATTCGTTAAAGTCACGGAAGAAAACAATATAAATATAAGTATATTCGTTAAATCCACTGAATTTACAAATTTCAAAGTTTTTTTTATGCAACAAGATGCGGTAATAAAATAATTTTTCACAGAGAATATATAATGGCTTAAAACACATCATGCTTAAAATATTCTTGTGCTAATAGCAAAAAATATATAAAAGTTTTAATGTGTAAAATGTATAAAAAGTTGAATATATTTGGCGTTAATTTTGTAAAAATTCATTATTCACAATTAAATGAAACTACGTGATGTAGTATTATTTCTACTTTCTTTAATTTCTTTACCACGACCTACGTTTCATTGTATTACATCTTCAGGTGGGATATTAGCAAAGATATTATCTTTGTCTTTCTTATCACATATTACCAACTATACTTCCCCTGCTAAAAAGCATAATTACAATATGTGTTCAAAATGTATGAGAAGTAATTGTGATTGAATTCATACGGGGAAACATTTATCTGAATAATAGCTAATGATAATTTTATCTGATACTACACAAGATTTCTGTGAAAGTTTTTATGTAAATAAAAAATAAAACTTTGGTAGTTGTTGGCAGGATACGTTTATAAATAAAAACAAACTCAGAATCATAAATGTAAAAAAGTCCCTTCCAGGACAATAATCTTCGTTACAGCCGATATTAATTGTTAGTATAACTGAATATATTTTCTAAGATATTTGTTCTTATTTTCATATTAATTAAAGCAATAATGATTTTATTTCAAAAACTCACTTGAAATCTATAGCAGAAAATCAAATGATATCATAATACTATACTATATTTCGAAAATATGTATTATTTAAGCCGAAAGTTAATTTTAGTGATGGTGTATAATAAAGTGGTATTTAATGTAGTTTTAACTTCTCAAGACTCAGCTACTTCTTTTTGTGATAAAAATGCTGACAAAACAGACAAGTCTGGATACAAATAAATATTATATTTTAAGACTTTTATTTTTTTTTACCATTTTAATAGGGTTTATTTGACATGCCCAATGATGGGATTTCAAAAACGTCACTCATGTGATTCCTACAAATATAAACTTAAAATGGCGAATTAACTCTTATTTTATGTCTCTATCCGAAGTTATTTTTATTTATTTGTACATAATATTTGTATTATGAACTTAATACAAATATTATTACTAATTCTTTGTTCTATTCCTAGGTTTTGTTTTCGTAGTAACTCTCTGTACTTTTCGCCTTTATCTAGTTTAATATATTTTTTTTATTTGTGTTTGGTTAACTACTATTTTTTGTACTTTACTGTTGTATATCATTCATTACTAATTTTTCATAATGCACGTCTGTATTTGTTTGAATAATTTGTTTTGTGCTCTATGTCTGTGTTCGGGTTAGCACTAAATATTATTTCTACTTACGGGAAAAATCTGATTTCCATCTAATTCGTGGTGTGTTGCATAGATCACAAGGCATACTGCCTTTGACAGCGTGGAGCACCGGGTGGACCCGGATTCGATGGTCGAGTGGGCTGGACTGGTGTTCTAGTTATCTGTGAGAGATTGCTCTTGTAGCAGTAAGTCCACCATATATGTCTTTAGATACATTAAAGAATATACATAAAAAATAAATAATTGAATGTCTGAGGAGTTTTTTCTTCCTTAGTAATACAACTTTATTACGGCACGATACTCGATTTGCTCCTTTGTTGCACAATGTGGCGTGAAAATCTTTGAAAAACACACACAAGTTCAATATTGGATCATATCAATATTGGATAAGTATATGAAAGTTTGCAATACATAAAGGTAACAACATAAAACATTTAAAAGGTCACGTGAGATTATTGTCCAATTTATACAATACGATCTTATACTACATAAAAGTAAACCAAACTTAAATGAATCTTACAACAAGTTGCTTCACATGACCAAGCTTAGTCGAACTAGCATTTTCAACAATTGTAGTTAAAATAACTTTTTCCACATGTGTGCAACAAGTTGCTACACTCGGCGGAACAAAGTTGACCTTACATTTTCCACAACTGTAATTGAAATACCATTTTCCACATGCGTGCAACAAGTTTCTTCACGGAACATAGTTGAACTAACATTTTCTACATGTGTGTGCAACCGGTAGATAAAAACTGCCATTTAAACCTCATTTACCCACTTAATACTATTCAAAAGGCCAGTAAGATTGAGAAGCTTAGCTTTTTCGAGTTAAAAAGAAAGTAATACTTATTATTATAAAGAAAGTAATACTATAATTACATTGAATTAAGAAAATGTGATTAAATACATTGGAATAATGCAAAATTTTTAAAAAAGTTTCGATTGACAAATATAATCAAAAAGACAAGTTTTTTCTAGGTACATTTTAAAAATGTTGTTTGGTATAAATTAGATGAAATATTATATCATTGGGTCAACAGGACCGTAATGCCGGAAACTATTAATAACTGATACTTGTACGTACATGCGTGCGTGCGTGCATGTGTGCGAGCATGCGTGGTGCGTGCGAACGTGGTGTGTGTGTCTATGTATGTATAACCTGAAAGTAATAAATATATACAAATTAAAGACGCTACGTCAAGAGATCCCCAGAAATATTATCCGAAAAGTTTAGAAAATTATAGTTCTTTTTAGAATATACAACAAAATCTATAAACGCTTTAAATATTTCCATAATTATATTTTTCAACAATAGGCGTAATGTAATTAAAAAAATGTAGTCAAATATCAAATTAAAAATTGAAATCGGTTAGTTTTTGGTCTACAATGAAATATTTTCAAAATATATTAGTATTTTAGTAAATATAAGTCTAAATTAAAAAATTTTAGATTTAAGTAATATAATATTTCTTAATTTAGACTTCAACAAATTGAACAATTTCTATATTTCAAAAATGTGTACTTCGTGGGAATGTTTAGGTGTTCTGAGCTATGCAGTAAAGCAAATCGAAATTTTTGAGATAATCTTTAGAAGCAACTTACAAATTTTAATATTGTCCAGTATCGGTAATCCCTTTTTGTGCGGAAGCCGAAATACTTATTCCTACTACTTGGAGATGTCGACTTTCGTTTCTGATTGTTAGCATAACTGTGCTAACAATGGGTCAAGCACTTGTGGTTTCATTGGATTGTTTCTTTAAGTTTGTGCTTTACTCTAAGTATATCGAACAATACATAGAGTAAAGATCTATTGATCAATCAATATTTTGTAACAACGTATTTATTATTCTATGGTAATTTAGCTAAAATTAATGTCGAGAGAAAAAAGCGACGCAGATTTTTTTCCCAATAAATATGTCATTATTGATCATAATATAACTTTTAAAATGAATACTTTCATCAAGCGGACATTCAAATATGTACTCCAAGGAGTTGAATTGATATTACAATTCAAATTATAAGGAAATAGGAATACAATGTCCCACAATATAACACTTTATATTCCTCATAGTTTATAAGAGAAAAAATTTTCGGATAATTTCCGCTCGTCTTCACAAAAAGAGTGAGGATTAACCAAGGTTATGTGTAAATTAAAGCAACGTTACGATAAATGAAACAATGCAATGGAAAAATGTTTCAATATTTCATGAAAAGGTGATTTTAAAGAAACGATCAAAGAGTATTACGCTATTGTCCGGAATCGGTTACTTCATTTGCAACTTTCAAATTGAATATAGGGTATTGCTATGAGCAACAACCTATACAGGGATTTTGAATTATTTTAATACCTCTGACAAGTATGAAATCTGTCGGCCGAAAATCACGAGTTCAATTTATAAGTGCGCCGTTCGCAACGTCCGGCCGCATAAAAGCGATGCTGGCAGAATTGTTCATGTTTTATCTTTAAAAGGAAACAAAAGGCGGCGGCCCGTCTATTGTTAACTGAGATGTTGAAATATGAAATTATTTCGGCTATAACTCGCTCATTTGAGTGTGATTGTTTCCACAAAAATTTTAAAGATGTTTTTACGTCAAAAATGTGCACGAAGTCATATTGAATATTAAAGCAATAGAATATACCATAGATATAAAAAAAAAACAATGGAATGTACAAAATAAGTTTTGGATGTCATACGAAATTGGATAATTTTATAAGTCAAATTTGTATTTATTATTTTAATTGTACCAAATTTAGATATTAATAATATAAACATTGAGAACCGATAACCGTGTAATTGCTGTGAGATTATCTCTTCGTCAGTTATACCTTCCTTAATATTATTTCACACACTCCAGCTTTATTCAGACTATAACTAACAATATAATATCAATTTATACAATAGCGTCAGTAAATTACTCGACACAATTGACCATTGATTCAGAATATTTAATTTTTTAATTGACTGATTAATGCGTACGTTAAAACAACGGCTTTAACAGATTCTTGACCGTTTGTCACAGATGTTTTTATCGGAAAATATTTAATGCATTAACTTGAAATACGATATATTTACCATTAGATGCAGACATTAAAAACATCTATAAAGCATATTTTCCCGTAAAATATTTAAATTATTGCAGCAATTCGGCTTATATGGCTTCCAGAGCACAAAGCTTACGCAATTTTAACCAATGTTTTTTTTCATATCTTTTCTCGCTCTCGAGATACACTATTTAAAGCCAGCACAAAGATTAAGCGTCCCACAGTGCATGCAAGCGAGTGCAGCCTGGCATTATCGAAGCGGTATACGACACGACGCATAGAAACTTATTCGAGATACTGAATGACACGAGCGTTAATTTTCCGAAAAAAATTTATTGCACTGGTAATTCAGAATTTTTCGTAAGTTATTTTCATTGAAGTTAATTTTAAGACGATGAAATAATTCAAGGGAAAATATATTTTTTCTCCGACAAAGATCCTATCAAAAAATGTTAAAGATTATTTTCATTCTTATTCACGTGTCATATGAGATATCAATTGAAAGAATGGTAAGCATCACATAATTTAGAATTACATAGGTCTGTGATACGAGTAAATTTATAAATATTGCTTAAAGAATCAAAAATCATTGCCGTAGCAGATTTAAATTTGAGCTATTAATAACTTTTATTATTCCAATCAATAATATTAGATCAATAATCAATAAATCAATAATTTAGATCAATAAAGTATTTATTTGGTAATTTAGGAAGGGACAAATTAAATGTATATCCTTTTTTTTATTTTATGTGTCGTCTGGAAAATCAATGAGGGAAAAAACTTTACAGGTTCCGAATATTTTAATTATTTTTCGTTTTTGTCCCATTTTTATAATGTGCGATGTTATACATATAGCCTTTTTGAGTGAGAAAATATTATACGTAGCCGGCGAGTCATATTTAAGTACTGCAATAAGTTCTTATTTATAAATTCTATAACCAAAAATAAGGACATTCATTAACATGATAAGCATTCATGAAAAACTGCAACATGTTATCTCAACATCTGGTTTTAATCTGTCCTATTTCTGTTTCCTTATTTCAAACGAAATTATTCTTAGGTTTTTCTGAATAAATTAATTTATTTATTCAAAAAAACTTTAAACAATGTTAAATCTGAATATTCCACGAATTCAGACAGTTAATATTATAATTGAGCAAGGGCTGAAAATAAAATTAAATAATTCCTTCTCAGTAAAAAAATACAGTAAAAAATATTATATATTTAATAGTTCAAATTAAATACAAGTCCTCGTAAAGTCGGCTTTCGTTTTAATGTAATAATACAGAATAAATTAAATTCCCTTTTTTTGGTTTCATAATGATATTAATATTTTTTATTCACATTTATAAACAATGAAAAAGTTTTATCTGAGACTTATATATAAGTATTATCTCATTTATTTTATATTTTTTCCAATAATAATTCTTTTCTTTTCTTTTCCCTTATTTTATATATGTATACTTGATTAAGTATTTTATTATTTTATGAATCCTAAAATATTTAAAGATAGATAAGAGTTAATATGGAGTCCAATATAAACGTCTAAATTATCCTAAAATATGAATGAGACAAAATACCCAATGCTTACTATTGGAATGATATATTTATGTAATAACCGTTAAAAATTATTTCTACATTTTATGTTGCAGTACATACTATATTGCACTAAACTAGCAGTACATGCTCAATATTATTTTACCAACTTCAAGCGGCATCGGCCTTGAGTAAACACTCGACGGGTAAAGCGCGATGGCAGTAGAGCTATAGCTCACAGAACGGTGCAGAGCGGACGGAAGCGCTGATTGTGCGGTACTCAGCAACTCTTCACCGTGTTGGAGCGCATGCGGTAACGGTTAAATACATAGGGAAGCTGGGGGTTTGTCGGAACAGAAATAAATATTAATACAAAATTTCGACGTGAAAACGTCTTTACTCTCTTCTTCAAAGGCGCGGATATATCGATGAGCCGTATCGAAATTACGGAGCCTTTAAACCTGAGACCTACTGTAGCAGTTAAATAGTGAATAATGTTTCTGTTATAAATCTAAATAAATATTACTTTATTAATGGTGTGTTTTGTTTCATTGCCTAAAGTGACGTATTCAAAAAACTCACGTTAGTAGTCCTGACTACCATCCACTCGAAGTCTTTTTGCCGCAATCTGAATTTTTAGACACTCAATTTTGGGCTCAAAAGTATTCTTATAAGGCGCTGCGTTATGTTAACACAGCCAATATTTCAACAATGAGTACAGCAAGAGGTGATGCGTACACAGCCTCGCATTTATTAAACAATTTGATTGGTCGTAATGCTTAACAAGTGACTTAATTTTAATACGTTGTATGGATTTTTACTGCAAATGACGTAAATTTAAAATAATATTGAAATTTGCCCTCAAATGGTAAATAAAACTATGGCGAAAATTGTGATAAGTTCTTAGGTCAAGTTGTAAGATATTACAATACTCCTGTTAGGTTTTATCTCAAATCGATACAAACCAATTCCTAAGGTTTTTTTGTCCTCAGCTCATGAATTTAGCTTCTCTATTTTATGATGAGAAAACTGTGAAAAAAATTGGAAGAGGACAACGAAAGTCAACATATAGATGAGTTAGCCACAGCCAAAATTTTGGAAAATAAGACTAGTGTACCTGAAGTGATTGAAAATTTTAATTGCCATGTGTATTTAGTTTATTTTTGTTAATATGTAGATTTTTTTCTTTTTTAGATTCTTATACTCCGAAAAAAAAAACGGAACGCGTACCTCGATCTGTTTGTAAAGCTGTGTTTCTTCGAAACCACTTAATGTAGCAACTTGAAATTTGGTACAGTAATTAAACATATTTATCCCCAAATATTTCTGTAGCCAAATATCTGTTTATAAATTTTAGAGGAATAAATGAAGTTCTTGAATTTTTTTTTTATGCTACATGTAAGATGTCAATTCAAAGAATGTCTTGTTATAAAGATTCCAAACTTTTTTTTCAAAATTTAATATGTCTGCAAAATTCAAGCTAGAAGATCAGCTTAACCCTAAATAAGAAAAAAGTTAGTGACACTCTTATATCATCTGATACACTTGTTTTTTTTAAGATTTTAAATTACTTGTTCTTGTAAGCAATCTAACTTTTCACCCTTTGGTTTTTGTCACTCGCGGATTTTTTTATCAAGCTTTTCCATCGGCTGTCAAATTGGATGACAAATTTCAAGCATTTTTAGTTTCTAATTTGGCCGTAAATAAATATGAAAAGAAAAACCAATTTTCTTTCTATTAGAAGGAAAAATGTTATGACCCCGTGTTATTGTGAAATTTTATTCTTTTTATCCATTAATTCCCTGGGCTCATGTATTCCTTGTTGATATACCTCCATGTAAAACCGAATTATATTCCACTGCTTAACACCCTAATCGTTGTCGCTCTAGATTGTTATTTGTTTATGATGAGTGAAAATAAATTTGTAATATTGTGTCATTTTTATTTTTATAATTCTAAGAAAATTTTGTTTCAAGTTGCTTATTCTTTATTTTTGCGAATACGCTGGTCTGCAAATTTTAACTTTGAAAAAGTATTCTTCAAGTAAAGTAGCTTCTTTTATTAATTTTCACATACTGAGTATAAAAACATATAATTATGTTTTAAAATTAGTTCCCGTTTTTGAGGGAAAAAAAAAAGAAATTTTTTGCAAAAATTAACAGAAATTATCATGGTTTTCTATTCATTAGTAGATTTGCGTATTGGTTTTTTCGTTACCATCTTTTATTCTGTTTCTCTAACATCTCAACAAACAGTTCAATAATAATCCGCTAATATTGAAACGTTCCACTTGCCCTGATATTGTTTTTCCATATATTGCGATGTCGTGATAGAAGCGCTCCCCAGGTTCATCGCTAAAAGCCTCATAGTTGTCCGGAAATAAATCTAAATGAGAATATAAAATTGGATTTTTAAGAACATATCACAACCCAGTTCTTAATACAATGATATCATATTTCCGATAAGTGCAGCATAGCGGTCATTCCTCTTTTTTCCAAGAAGTTTCTTGCCTCATAGTGAAAATCGTCCCAGGCATTTTTTTACCTTCTAAACCAGTGTCAAAGTTATCATCTTTAAATAAATTTCATATTTAGAAACCGAGGAATGTACCTGCCTTTATCTTTACCGTACGTAATCTTGAAAATTTCTGGCGAAGATTTGAAAAGTAGCTCCATATTTGTTCATTGCTTACTCGTTATCTTCGTCGCCAACATTCTTAACACGCTTCGGGATTGGCTGAAGTTTACTCTCCGTTAGAGGACGAGTAACCGATGGTATATTAGGATTACTATGGCGTTCTTATTTTTTATTAAAAACACTATTGCCTATTCCAAATATATGAGTTTTTAAACAAAAATAACAAACATTTATGTGATTTGTCGATTCTCGAAACGAAATAATTTTTTTGCCACTCAGCCAATTTCTCAAACTTGTAGCACACAGATTGTAGCATAAATGTACAGCTTTGATCCTGATATTTTGTCTTTGTTAAAGTGGTAAAAAAAGGATTCTTTAAATTAGGCGATTTTTATTATATATCACCTTTAAATATCACCTAACCGCAAGTATAACAAAAATTGTCGGGATTATTCATATATTTACGAGATATTTTGCTAAAAAGCGTATTATTTTTTTTTATTTTAGCACTTAGTAATACAGAACAGAGCACTAAAACATAATGTTTTATCATTTGATGCCAAATAACTAAGAACATCCCAACACTATTAAGTAAAATAAGGGTAGAATATTTAAATTCGGAAGATATTAAATACCGTGAAAACTTAAACTAACAAATTACTTTAATTTATCAACTAGTATTCAGCTTGGGTATACAAGTAGAATTAGTTTGGTTACATGGGTATACAAGTAGTAATTATTTCGGATACTTTTCACTGTACGCTAGTGTTACCGGTAATGTGTCGATAAAATGTGGGTAATAAATAAATAAAAAATAATGAATAATGCCTCGTGCTCTGATTTAACTTCGTAGAAGATGGTAATTGCGAGGCGACAAAGGTTCCCCATACATTAGTTACAAAGAAATTTTCTCATTTTCTTTTACAAGTATTTTTCGCATTTATTGATGAAGCCTTGGAGCCTGTAAAGTTTTAATTATACAGCGAACTTCATGGAAAATATTTAAAAAGTTATGTTTACCCTAATACATAAATTAAAGTTTTAATTTTGTTGCCAAATTCTTATTGTACTAGTAAAAAAGGGAATAGTAAATGTTGTTAAAAATACAACATTGCTATAAATAATTAGCAAGTATACTATTAAGAACATAACGTCATGTTAGTGGTAGAAGTTTAATAAAAATATGCCCTCTGAAGAGAGGTAATTATATAAAACTTCAGATGTAGACACTATTTAAACAAAATAACAAAGAAGTACATATATAAGTGATATTTCATGGTGCAATTTAATAGCACAGCAAGGAATATAAAAACACGTACGTGTTTTCCTCTATATTGTAACTCTTGGATAGTCTTACGTAATCTCTCTTGTGATCTGGCTAGATAACTTCGATTCGAAACAACAGGCAGACGTAAGAAATATGAAACTGGGATACACAAATGGTGTAAATATCAAGAATGCATGAAAGCACTTTACAAATCAAATCAGTTTCTTTTTACAGCACATGTAATAGTAATTCAGTAAATAGTATTAATAATTTTGTAATGATATAATAGTATTCGTAATTTTGTAATTCGATTGCAGTATCAAATTATACGCTGCAGATGTAAAAAATCCAAAATCTATTGCTGGGTATTATTTCAGTATTAAAAGTTTTCACTTAAATATATAAATCGTATTCTGCCCGTCTTTCCCCCAAGAAAATTTGTGTTATGCTGCACATTTCTAGATCTTCAAACTTTTACTTCCTAAGAAAATATCCCATAGTCTCATAGATAGTAATGTTCTGATTTGTAAATAAAAATGTATTGTTAAATCAAAACTTTTGTTAAACTGAAATGAATGTCTCCATCTAGTGAAACGTTCTGAAGCTTCATTTTAATATACCAGGTAATATTTTTTGCTTACGAAATAAATAGATAGCCCTGTTACTGGTGTAGACGTGGTGTTAGGAATCCATATAAATAAAGTACGTACCTAACTTTCCTTTTATGATTAGCAAACATCGTATTAAATTTCATACAAACCTTTCTAATTTTGTAGCTATATAATTAATATTTATTTATTGTGTGTGTTTTATGAGTTGTGGATTTATACACATAAAGTAAAATTGAATTTTCTAAATTATATCAGATTCAACAATTAAAACTCTTAATAGCTTAAGCCATATATATTTACATGTATGTCAATATTAAATGTTATAAGATAGTGTTTATTGCACTATTTGGAAATATTATTTATACTATTTTTCTCCACGCTAATATTATGTTGCCTACCATGTTTTCACAGGTAAAAAAAACTTCTTGAATATTGTAAAAACTCTGAAATTAGAATAATCATTATAATTCATAAAACTAGTTGTCACTCTGTTTTTCCCATAGTTGTGCAGTTTAGGGAACAGAGGAAGAGAATATAATTTTCAGCAATATATCCGGAATTTTTTTTAACTTTGGTATGGAATTAAAACATTATCGAGTACCAAAATTGTGTCCCTTAATATTTTTGATATTAATATACTTGAGTAATTACTGATATTTGTGATATTATATATTATCATTTACCCTGAGAATTTTTTTGGATATTTTCAGCATTATCTGAGGGAATGTTTTACCTGTACAAAATTCTGAAGTTTTGGACCCATTACAACTCTTTCTTTCCATTGATATCCCACACGATCTATGCAGTTTAAATTCCAACTTATGAAATTTTCACATAACTGTTTTTTTTCGTTTTATTTTTCAATGATTTAAAAACATTTTTTAGTGCTTTTGAAATATGTGAGTTAATATAATTTAAAATTCTATTAAATTTCAAATGTCTATATCAGTTTTTGAGAATAACGACATGACAGACGGACGCATAAGTGGTCTTACAAGGGTTCCCTTTTTCTTTTTATTTTTAGGTACTGAATCCTAATATAAATACATTATATTCTTCTTTAACGTGAAAGAGAACCACATAAGTAATGAAACCGACTTATGTTTTAAAAGCCGGAGATAGAAAGAATGGTACTAAATTATTCTAACAATATTTTAAAATGCAGGACTTTTTGTTTTAACTTTTTCTATGTAAATAGAGAAAATATTACTTATTACAGCAATACTTATTATTTTGTATCATTCACATAGCAAAATAAATATGCAAAAAATATGTCTGTAGCGAAACAGGGGCGTTGAGATTGCAATTTTTTCAAGGGATTGACTAGGTCATAACAAAGTCTGCGCATGAACCAATTTAGATGAAGTACACACGCTTTAATTGAAAATTAGTTTTATTATGCCGTGCTAATGTTTCCGAACTTTCATGAGTAGAAAATCTATTTAAATATCTCATATAATCAACTACCATCTTATTATGTTTTTGAGATGATTAAATTGTTAATATAAAGTACAAGTGTCTTTCTTGTCTTCAAAATAAAAAAATTAAGCTGATAATTTCTTGTTAACATGGGCCTGATTTGTGTGAGAAAACGTTGAACTTCCTTATATTAAAACGAGTATTTGTCCTTATATTAACATTCTTTCTAGCGCGCCTTAGCTCACTGTTGCTTGTTGTTTGAGTTAATGCGCCGTGTGACTACAATAAGACTAGTTTTAATACAATATCAGAGAGATATAGGGATGAAATATCTACCAAACAACGGCATTGGAAAAGTATCTACAAATATTTTATGTATTATGATGCGTCAAATTTTATCTTCTAAAAATTCGTAACTTTTCTGGAGTTGGTCCGATTTTTTAAATCCTTTTACCAATGCGATGATGCGAATCAGTATCAAATTCACTCAGCAAACACCGAAGATATTGGAATTTTATTATATATTGGAGTTTTCAATTTGAAAAGCATCACAATGTGGACTTTCATCAATTCGATTTAATATAGTGGTGTGATGATAATATATGAACAATGAACGCTGAATACGAGTATTAAATATTTTCATTGCGTCGCTGGTGTTAGTTAATATTTCAGAATAATCAATTCGTGAAACTTTATCTATTCGATAATTTAAAACTTCAATACAAGGTATAACAATATTTTATGTTGCTTGTAGATTATATTAAACTATTTGCATAGTTTAAGTAATGAGAGTATTGATGTTAGATAATTCATGAATGATAATTCATGCGGTAGGAGATAATTCATGCATCATATTATGAATAAATTATTACGAATTACGGGTCGTATTTAACTTAAAGGCATGAAAATTAAATATGCGGAGAATATCAAATTCGGAAAAAAGAATAACTAAAAATTTATTTAAACTTTATCCGGAAACTATAGTTATAATTATATTTCAATATTTTATGAAATGTTCGCCATATTTTCAAATCTGCGAAAGATATCCCAAATAATATAAATGCTTCTATTTATATAAATAATATTATTTTTATATAGAAAAACAAACTTTAAACACGTCAATTTTTTAATCAGCTTCAATTTTCCATTCAGTATTCAGTTCGTGGTTCTGGAAAATTCAATAGTTAGTCTATTGAGAAGAGGACGATAATTATTAAATATCAAAAATATCTATTGAAAAATATTAAGGAATAAATTGGACTGCCGTGCCCCTTTAACGAGTTCAAAATAATTAGATTATTTATTGAGTAACAATAGCGGAACTTCAAAAAATGATATGTGGTCGAAATAGGTTACAATGTTCTAAGCAATCAAATTCTTATGCTAACACTGTGAAAACAATTTTTTTAGAGTTCCGAATTTTCTACATCCAGTTTTCCATCTCTCTTTCCATCACTGTTCACCAGCTACTAAACTGTAAGGCCATATCTATCAAATCTGTACGTAAAGTGATGACGGAAAGCCGAAGTCGAGTACATATTTGGCAACATTACTTTCTCTCATAAGGGTTGGAAAGGAAATTTCTTCGACACATACGAAAGTAAAGACGAAACATTTGTAATGTTCAAATAAATGTGAAGAGTTCTCTTTTAAAACAATTGGTATTTTTTTTATTTTCTATTTCAATTTGCCTGCGGAAATTGAGTACATCCTCCAATCCATTTTCTATTCTTTAACACAAAGGAAATAAAAATCTTAAAAAATTTAAGAAATAATCTATATCATGATTAATACCCTAAGTTTGACATTTCGTATTATATTTAGGAAAATATTATTTTCTCCTTTTTCCCTTATGTTAACGTTTAAATTTTTACAAGTATTTCAATATATGCTCGTAATTTCGGAATCTCATTGGAGCAAGTTCTACTCGTATTTTACAGTTCTTCCCTTCTTTCAGATTCTGCTATCTTCTTTCTGGAAGAAGACCTTATCTTCGAATATCCTGAACCGCCTTTTTTCATTACATTTACACAATATTGCCCCGTTTACTTTAAAATACTATATTTTTAAACTCGTTACTAGTTTGAAAACATTTTTGCCAATATTTTTCATATATATTATACGAAATAGGTCCATGTGTGTTTGGCTTTACTAAATTATACACATGGAGTCTAATAACGTGTAGTAGTAAGATTTGATTGTAAATCGCGATACACAAGCATAATTTAACTGTGCGCTGATTGTCGTGTTCATAAGTATGTAATTAGAAAAACGTGGATGATCAATTATTTATCTTAAACATTAATTTATATTCTTCACGCAATATAATTCTTAAATTTATCAACAAATCCTACTAAGATTTTTAATGGTCTTTTTGTATTATAGTAACTGTTTAACAGTGACTTTAATAAGTTTAGTGTGTATTTTAAGGTAAATTCGAGGTACGATATATAAGATCCTGAATCTTTTTCTTATAGACCTATTAGAAAATAATAGTATTTACCTGCAAAATTTGAAAATATAAAGAAAATATTAGGTACATTTGAAAGATACTGACGAAAGAAAACGCTTAAAATATCATTAGATTCCCACAAACTCCTTTTTTAATTATAATTTGTAAACTTTTTATGACCTTTCCTTAGAAGCTTTTATTTGTAACGGTATGAGTTTGTGTCATAAGAGTTGGCGTTCGATATCTGAACGTTAAATGTCTTATTATCGCTTCATTCCCTTATTTCACCGAAAAGTAATTACAGTAATTTCATTCAAGACTTTAAAACAAACTTATACTACTTAACTAAAAAAGTTTCTAACCTAATTAATTTGAACGTTGTATACTTTTAGAATTTAACAAAGACTTAATTTCAAAATGATGTCAAGTTTTGAATGTAAATTAACCACTTTGTTAAGAGGGCACGAAAATATCTTTAAAACAGAATATTACTTCAATCCTTTAACATAATGATCAAATTATATACCATATTTTTGGTTTTGTAACTTTATCAGCAAAAATATTTTGAACTTTTTTAGAAACAGAAACAGCTTTTATATTTTCTTAAAATGATAACTGTGAAAGGAAGCTTAAAAATATTTGTTACTAATATTTTATTAGCCAAATTATAGTTCTCCTTGCAATTTAGATTCCTTAGTTTATTTTATTAGAAAGAAAATAGGAGATTTGCAGATTGAACTTTGGGCACTTATATTTGGCATTTGTTGCGAATACTTTTGAACTAGATATCGTTCCATTTATATTCCCAGAATATTGTTAGAATAATGCGATTTACCTTATATTATTTCGATTTAAAAATATTTTTGTTATTTCCTCATTTATGTATTTTAATGGATACAGTTGATACATATAGCCGACATATTGCTACGAGAGCAATCTCATACAGCAAACCAGAACACCAATCCTGCCCCATTTGACGAGCGGCCAAGAATCGAACCCGGGTTCCCGCAGTACGCCGCGCGTCAGAAGCCTTGTATAGATCCAGCTGTATAGATCCAGCACACCACGACGACGATATATTTTTAATATAAAGACAGAAGGAATAGTTTTCATATTAATTTCACCGGCAGTTAACTGTTGAGCATTCTTTGATTGATTGACTTTTCTTCTTCAGTTATATCCAAGACATGTAATTTTTCCAAATCAAAGCGTATGGCATAATTGAGAAAAATGAATATGTTTTGTTGTAGAAAATAAAATAATATATCTAGACATGTGGCACTGTGTCAGCAAAGTTTAGAAAAGAAATAAGAGTGCGTACTAACCAGTTCTATATTTAGTCCCTAGATTTATACATATATATATATATATATATATATATATATATATATATATATATATATATTAGGGTATCCCTTATATCACCGATTTTTTTTTCTTTTAAATATTGTAACACATACCCTCTAATTCTTATAGTTTTTATAGTACTAAAGGCTACCTTCGTGCAAAATTTCATCGTCATATGACAATGGCAACCCGTGCCGACAAGGCATCATTGTTTTTCTAAGCAACGGTTTTAGAAGACTTAGTTGCATGTAAGCTATATTATGATCAAAATACATATTTTATAATAGAAAACAGTGGAAAATTAATTTAGGTTATGAATTTATTTATAAAATTCAAAAAGATATATAATTCAGGATTCAGGATACTTTTTTTTTAAAGTATCTTTCTTGCAATCTGGTTACAACTTTCTGTGTTCTTGTACACGACGTAACAAGAACTGTTTTTGTTCTTCTGCAGCAGTTATTAATCCATGAAAATCTTGCATGAGCTTCACGCCTCTCTCTGCTGTGTCATTGATTGCCTTCAAGTGCATAACTTTTTTTTAGCTTCCTGAAAGGAAGGGATTTGTTCCCATGAAGAGGCGTCTTCCTGGAGAAAAGCGTTATCAATTTTTAACCGCGATAATAAATTTGTGCTTTTGATGGACCCGAAATTACTCAAACGTTTTCCTGAAACAATAAGAGAAATATATTTACAAAGTTATCACATTTTCTAATGATAAAATGAAAAAAAAACACTTATTCAACTCACCGTACAAAGAAGCAGATATTTCTTCCTTCGATGGAATATATCTCTTCCCAAAATCATACAAACTTTCCCTTTGTAAATTCGATACGATATCAGCTTTGGTTTGTGTATCAATTTCATCATCAAATAATGAAAATAAAACTATTTCTTCTGATAAATACCACAAGTGTTGGCTGAACTTGGTCAGAGCTGCTTTAGAAAGCACTTGGTCCACTGTTTCGTAGTTTTTCAATGTTTTTTAAAAAACATAAATCTTGATTCGGGGCTTTTACCGCCAAATTGCACTCAAGCTGGGGCTTTACATAAGCCATTGCAATAAATAAGCAAACATCTTCCAGTGCTCGTTTGTCCTTAGCACTCATTTTAAACTGTGATTGCGGCAAGCATATCTTTAAAGAGTAAATAGCTCTTGCCATCCATCTTGCCTGATGCATGGCGCCAGGTGGTCTAATTTTAAATTTCTTTTCATTATCTCCCCCCAAAACCACTATACACAGTTCAATCAACTCCCGATAATCGTCACGTATAATAGATTTCAGTAGTTATTTTTTATAATAATTAATAAGTTCGTTAATCATCGTTTCACAAAAATATTTCTTTATGAAATCCGTACATGTTTCGGTAGCAGTTGCATTAACGTTCTTCCAATTGTCTCTAAATTTTTTAAATAACGGGATATCGGGACTGCTAGTAACTTGATGGATCTTTGATTCAAACACACATTTCAGTACTAGTTCATACATATGATGGCGGCAAGCAAAAAGTAACAATACCCTTTCTAATTTTTCCTAAAGAGCACACAAGCCCCATTTAAGCGGCCTGTATTAGAAGCCGTTGTGTTGCAGCACATAATCTGTACCTTGTCATTGAGATCCAGCTTCAGCTTGATCTTTGCCAGTAGAACTATCGAGTTTTGACACTGTTAGAAGTTGGTCTTTTTCTCCGAATGAAATGAGAATTGGCAGGCGTTCTTCTTTTGAACCTGTCACATTTATACCGAGCATTAGCTTGCCATCTCTTTTCTCATTTGGGTCCGAATTCGTTGAATAGAAGACTTGTTGACAGGAAAGTCTTCACAACTGAGACCAAGTGCTTTTACAACAGCCTGAAGTATGTAAACAGAATCCCTTACACTTAATTGACATCTATCTAAAGCTGCAACTAGTTTAAGGGTAATAAAACACGTCCTTCCTCTTTTTGTAGCAGATAGAGAAGTCACGGATTGCAATTGTGAGGTGGAAGGTAAATTTTCTTCCAAACTTTCGTCAGAACTGGTAGACTGTTCGTGAAGGTCTTGAGGTGGGATAGAGGTGTCTGAAGTCAATAAATTCATATCAGTCAAATGCTTTAGTCTTTTTTCCTCTTCTCCTAGTTTTCTCTGCCTTACTCTTTCTTCTTTCTCAACTAACTTTTTGTCAACACCCGCTAAGCAACCCGAACGCCCTGGCTCTCTTTGTTTTTGTAAAAAGATTTTGTCTTCCTCTATTTTGATTCTTTGTAGAGCATCGGCATGCGCGATATCAAATAAATTATCTAAATCTTTTTGGAACTTCTCCTCGCGGTGCTTATAAACGTCCTGTGCTTTTTACAATTTTTTTGTAGCTCTCTCCAAACATGGTAAAGATCCACAAGTTTTTTCACACAATTAGGTATAGCTCTGGTAGATATTCTTGCTTTTTCCCGAAATATGATACACTCACGAATCACAATATTTGCGCTTTCATTAACAGTCAATTTTACCTCGCGAATATTAAAAAACAGAACTGAGAGAACTTGACGATTAGACGGCAACTTTGCACGTTATTTGGTGATTTATCTCACCAACCAAGAAAATATTTTTCTTATTACTTCTAAGTTCCACTGAGATCTTGAAAATAAACTATTATACACGTTAATTAAGCGATACGCCGGTGAAAACTCGGAAACAAATGACTACAAGAGCGAGTACGCGCCGGTCATCCGCGTTACTTGTATGAACATGTTTCGCGCTGAACTCGGCACGGGTTGCGGTGCTTCAAATAAGATAAATATTTATTTTCGAGTGTTTTATGGCCAAATGAATATATATATATATATATATACCTAAATAATATATATATATATATATATATATATATATATATGTATATATATATATATATATATATATATATATATATATATATATATATATACATACATCATAAGAATCACATTAACTTACAGCTTTTGAAATTTAATATGAGTTTTAGAAAATATAGACTTTCGTAAATATCTCGCAAAATAGGAAAAAAAAGGTAGTTTTACATAATTTTGATTTCAATATATTTTTTAAAATGCCTTCTTTAAAAATGTAGAAATATAGGCTTATTCGCTAAAACCACAGACATAAACAATATTTTTAAATTTCGTATAATTTTTTCTCTTTGTACAACACAATGCTCTAATAAAAACATATTCATATGAAATATGTAGCGGCCTAAAACACCATGTTTTAGGTCATCACATATACCATATGAATAATGACAAGTTTATTTATTATTATTAAAAGATATCACATGTTTTACTTGTAATGCTTGACGAATGAAATTAGGGGTAACTCTGAATATAAAAACCATTAAATCTTCGGATATTTGAAATTTAAAACAGTTTTTTGTCATTGAATATTAACACGTGTTATATTTAAAATTTCCTTAAAAAAAATTCATGTTGCTAGAGCTCACTATAAATACCGATATCGTGCAACTTCATCTAATTTCACCACAACTGAAGAAAGACCGATAAGATATCTATTAAGTAAGATCATCAAAAAAAGTTAATACACAATTAAGATACGTTATGTACTAAAGAAATGCATAACAATATTTTATTTCTAGCAAAGAAACGAATCCGAAGGTAATCTTTATAACAGGAAGAGTCTACAAAACTGCTACTGAAAATTGAGAAATCATATATTTATCAATAAAGAGCTATTATAAATAATTTGAAATAGAAAAATTTCTGAAAAACCATCCAATGTCCCATGAATAAAATACCACTATTTTAATAAAAATAGCGTTTTTACTAACACTGGATATTAACAAGTACTAAAATGCAACAGTTACCTTACTATCTTACATAACATACGTAATTATATTTATGATACTAAGAAGTTGGCACTATTATTCCATTGAAATTTATTTATAGTTTACTATATTCGGCCTGTCAAAACTCGTAACTAAAAGTATATTTAAGATGTTTCTGAATCATTTATATTGAATTCATACCGAGAAATATTTAAACGAATAATTTTTTTACGAAACCACACAATATATTGGTGAAAAGAGTTTTTATGCAAAAAAAAGGTAAAACAGTGATAATCGTTGGTTGGACATATTCATAAATAAGAAAAGCCCCGAATATATATTTAAAAAACTTCCGTTCTGAATAACGCCGGTCGGTAAAGCCTATATTAATTATTTGCATAATTGATTTCATACGAAAACAGTCAACATGTAAACAACAAACACATCTAGATTAGTCATTTCAATAAGGTGACTAGTTGAAGCAATAAATGATCACATGTTATTCCGAATTCTCAAGTATCCTATAGAAGGGATGATATGTTGTATTTATTTTGGTAGTTTAGGTGAAATCATTTACCCCCATCAAGGTTGTCTAACAAACTACGAACTACGAGCAACTGAAGAAAATCAGATTTTTCAGAATTAGTTTACATTACTCTAAATGCACTCCAAATAAAATAACTTGCATTATACGCTTTAGAATATAAAGAAGATCACAAGTTGTGATTTTTCTGATAATCTGAAAGAATCTGTATGAATAATAAGAGTACTTATTCAAAGCTGCCACGTATCACCAGTATATATGCTCAACATATATTATCAACCCACAATGATAACCAAATGACACTGTAATATGAGAAGTAGACTTGTAGCCTGTTGCTATTGCTTCTAAATTATTATATATCTTGACTATAAAATAATATGTAATAACTATATCAAAACATAAATAAACTTATATACAGTTTCTAATGTGTGTTTGGCTAATTGAAGAAAAGATGATTTTAAATACATTGTAGTCATGGTTTCTTCTGAAATATGTTGAAGAGATTTTATGCTATAGCTTTTAGCTTGTAAAAAAATATAATCAGAAATTAGGACAGAAATAAAGTACTTAGTCAGAATTACATGTGAGCAAGTTTATAAGCGCTACCGTCGAATCGTAGTAATGCAGCATGCAAAACATAAAAAGATGTTATTAAATCATTGATTTACCATTAGTCGAAAAATTATTATTGAAGTGAATATACCATTTTATTAATTTATTCTAAATGAAATTAATTTCCTCACGTTTTAATTTTTTTTCATAAAGTACATTTGAAAATTTGAGTTTAAATTTCATAAAATATTTTCGTTCAAAAATAGCAAAAATTTTATTATTTCCGAACCAAATAAAAATCTAAACTATTTTCATACGTATTTTAAATTTCGTCACAAAAATATTATTACCAACTTTTTTATCAATACGTATATATTGAAAATAATTTACTGTGTTAATAAATTAAATCATTCACTGAAATTGCGTTTTTTGTAATGATATTTATAAGCTCATACTCTTATAGTGTCAATATAGGCTTTATTGGAAGCGTTATATTTCTTCATAAAAAATTTATTAAAAAAAATTACAGGCACTTTTTTAAAGTAAATTATATTTTTTTTCGGAGTTAAGTGTAGATCAATAGAATAATTAGTATCAAGTTCTGAAGAAGTAATTTTGATGTATCTTATGTATCTTTATAAGAATTCATAGTTGATGTTTGAAGTTGTTTTGTTATATTTATAAGCTTTTCTCTTAAAAAATATATTAAATTCTAATTATATCTGTTTTATTTATAGAATAATAATAATAAAAACAAGTGGTTATGACAACATTACACAAAATTGTTTTAATATTTATTTATCAGCCATAATTTTAAGTGTACATGAAAACGACGCATGGCAATTTTTGTAAACTATTGGATATGGTTATATTTCTGTGGTTAATTAGGGATTAATTATAAAATCCCATTTCCAAAGAACGAAAGGAAAAAAACGTCGCAACCTCGTCGTGGTAGTTATTAAGTAAACGATATAAAAATGATATAGAGCCACATTGACGTTAATATTAACCGGGAAATCATAATTTACTAAATATTTCATAACAACGAAGAATACATAATCGTAAATACAAATAAGCACTTGTAAAACTCTTATGCAATAAGTACTAAAAATTATTTAGTCCCACAAAAGGCGTTTTTGCTTTATCTGAATCGACATATTACATAATTTTTATAAACTATTGAATATGGTTATATTTCTGTTCTTAATTAGTGATTAATTATAGAATCATACATTTTGAAAGAACGATAGAAAGAAAAAACATCGCAACCTCGCCGTGGTATTTATTAAGTGAACCATATAAAAATGATATAAGGCCACCTTGACATTAATATTAATCGAGAAATCATAATTTACAAAACATTTGATAACAACGAAGAATAAATAATCGTAAATACAAATAATGACTTGTAAAACACTTATGAAATAAGTACTGAAAATAATTTAGTCCCACAATAGGCATTTTTGCTTTTTCTGAACCGATATATTACATAATTTTTATAAACTATTTAATATAGTTATATTTCTGTGGTTAATTATTGATTAATTATAGAATCATACATTCCCAAAGAACGAAAGGAAAAAAAACGTCGCAACTTCGCCGTGCTCGCTTGTATTTATTAAGTGAACGATATAAAAATGATACAAGGCCACCTTGACATTAATATTAACCGAGAAATCATAATTTACAAAACATTTGATAACAAAGAAGAATAAATAATTGTAAATACAAATAAGCACCTGTAAAACGCTTATGCAATAAGTAGTGAAAATTATTTAGTCCCACAATAGGCGCTTTTGCTTTTTGTGAACCGATATATTACATAATTCGTAATAAAATCAGCATTGTTGACACGCATTCTTCGTTTTGTCCATAGGTATTTAAAATGTTTATCTTTACATAGAATAATATTGCGAGTAGTGTCAATTAATAGAAATTTTTCAGCGCGAAACACAAAATGAGATCTTCATCACACTGCTGATGCGGTGCCAAAATGAAGAATTTTAGTATATGATTGTTACCTGTAATCAAAAGTGGACGCCTACAATCATCCTAAAGGAGCCCAACAAAAGTTCACATAGTGTTGGGTCCACGATTTACAAGAATACAAATAACATTCATAAAAAGAAAAAGGAAAA
Source organism: Druceiella hillmani (assembly GCA_039881145.1). NCBI lineage: Eukaryota > Metazoa > Arthropoda > Insecta > Lepidoptera > Hepialidae > Druceiella > Druceiella hillmani. The sequence continues at coordinate 12,760,052 of JAYKKI010000029.1, forward strand.
ATAATCCTCCTCAAAATTTTATTCATATCGTCAAAGAGATAAATGAGAAACCACTTGTTTGTTGTCAAATCAGGTTATTTTTCACAAACATTTCTTTATGCTGTTTCTACGAAAACGTTTAAAATAGTAAGATACTTAGCTTTTTTTGTCGACCCTGTTGCGGCTATGAGGTTCCTTATATACAGATATTATAAAAGTCGTAGCCCCGACAGGGTCGTAGAAAAAAGCCGAGTAAAGCTCGAAAAGAGCGTAAGACATTATTTTGATAACCTAGAAAGAATGTATTGACATTCGTTGTGTCAGTTAATAGTTCATGTTTAATTAATTTTTAACAAATTTAATACATTAAAAGAAGCAATCCGTATTGATTATTTTATTTAAACATTTTTTTAAAACATGATATACTTCATTGTATTTCTTAGTTCTACTTTCCCATTAACAATTCTTAATATATTAGAAACGTAATATATGCCAGTTTACAGATGCAACTTTTGTTGTGTATTATGGTCAAAAAATTTAATTTACTTCAGAATATTCCAAAAGATACTGATTTTAAAAAAAAGTTCTATTCCTGCAATACTAGGCCCATTTGCGCCGATGTCCTTTTTATTGAGAAAGATTAGTACTACCTAGGTAGTGCCCGAAACAAAAAAATAATCTAGAAAACAAAATTCAAAATTGGATGATTAGATATTTTATTATACACCATACATATCAATTTTCACAATTCCAGGAATCAGTTCTTACATTTCACATATTAGTTAAACAATAGCGAATAGTTCATCTTATCACATACAATCAACTATATTCACAGTGTCAAAGAGGTAATCAGAAAACGTATTCAGAGTAGCTGTAAAGCAATAAGGATTAAATTTGAGATTTGTGTGGCAAAGCCAAGATAACTTTCCCTGCAGGCATATTTACGAGTGTAAATTTGAAAGATGTGAATTTAAAATTTCACTGACAAGTACGTTGGTCCATTCGTCAGAATGAATTTCCGGAAACTGTGAGATCAATTTGGCAAATTGAAGTCAAATGAGCCTTCGAAATGAAATATCAAATTTCCAAAAAAAGGAAACGGTCGAATTAACTTAAAAAAAACAATTATTACCATTTTTTAAGTTTATGCCCAAAATATGGAAATTATTGTTTTAATATGATATTACATGATATTATTTGCCGATTTAAAAAATATATTGCTATTGATAAAAATTTAATTGTGCTAAAATATCTTAATTATTACAGAGCCGATCTCTGACCGTTTCGATCTTAAGAAATTTTACTATGCACGAATGAATATTTCTTTATGAGATTGGATAATAGATGAAGATTATAAGTTTCAGGATTGCATACCATTATTTTAATTACTTTAATATTCACTTTATTATCGTAGTCAAGGTGAAAGGTATAATGTGCCTACAATGTAAGTAAATTGAATATTCGTTTTTTTCATGCTCTAATAATATGCAGACACGAAATAATAATAGTCGGCAATAATTATATCACAACAATTGTATAATTTCTGCCGACTTACATATTATGACCTTCAAAAAATAAAACAATGATCTTGTGCAGGAGAATTTGAATGGCGCCTCAATTTGTCTAATTAATTATATTTTAAATAAATCCCGTGAAAACGTAAAAAAGTAGTTCAGACTGAAGAGATATAAATTTGTGCTGAAATAATATTTATTGACATTTTTATGATATCTTATATTACTAAACGCAACCGAAAAAAACCAATTCTTTCCAGAAATAGTTTCAACAGCCTCTAGTAACATAAACAAAACATTTGATTGCTCCAATGACTAATTTATTAGAAAATAACTCTCTACTATTCTGTTTAAATTTGGCTTAGTAGTTGTGACATTATTGAATCGAATATTGCTGGGACTGTAGTAACGTTTATTTTATCTTTCTCTATCTAGTTACGAGTCAGTTAAATGAAATATAATTGTTAGTTAGTTAAATGAAATAACCAAATATAAAAATATTTCTTTTGGTGAAACATTTTTTAAAGCGAATGAACTCAATACAATATACCACTCATGACTGGGTAAATATTGATAAAAGAAGAATCGTCGGTTCAATGTTGGTATTCTTTTAGCTTTATGCTGAGGTTTGTATTCATTTACATTTTATCATACAGTTTTGGTTTCCAAATATGCTATGTTTCAAAGGTTCAAAAAAAAGTAATCAGTTCCTTTTTTCGTCTGTGATGTAAATATTGTCTTTTTTATTGGAAGATGATAATGATTAAATTATTTATTTATTTTTTTAAATTACATATAGGAAAAGATGGCATAGCCTTTGTAGTGCTACTTTGTTGACGATTCATTAAATGTCATATTTACAGCTTTTCAAGTATTCAAAATACTGCATAAAATATAATGAACACATTTTTTTGTTGACACAAAGTTAAATAATTACTTTATCAGTAAGAAATTTAATGTTCCCAAAAAACTTTTTGCAAAAAAATCGGACTGACTTCGAATAAACTCTAAATAAAGATCTCTCTGAATGGTACGAAATAATAAATGTACGAGTACTTAGTTGAAAATTTGCAGTGAATTTTTATTTCCGAACATCCATAAATTTTCAAAACACTGCTACCATTAGACATTTTTGGTTACGGACACACAGTTTTATAATCACTATATTCAACTCGACACCGACCCCAAAGAAGTCCAAAATCGTAAAAGCAATTCCTCATTATTGAAAAGTACATATCACCTCGTTCCGAATTCATTATCAAACCGTGGTCAGCATTTGTGATGAAACAATTCGTCAAACCTAGTCAAACGATCCCAGACTCGAAGAATCTACTCTTCACCATTGAGAATTCCCCCCACTAGATTTTTAAGGTTCATCATTACACCCTAGTCACCATCTTTGACTTGAGTATTTATGAAGACAGTAAAAATGAGTATTTCATGATACTATGAAGAAAATCTTCACATATTTTAGTAGGGTTTGCTATAAGCACTGCACAAGGTAAAACAATAACAGTCCAGTTATCCAGAATGATGAGAATTAGAGTGTTTTCATGCAATGAACCAATGAAGAGCATTTTGTAATAAGATTTGAGGTCCGTTTCAACCTTAATATAAATATTTATCAGCATTTCCTGGTGAAATTATTGTGTGGACTTTTTCGAAATGTTAGTAGGAAAACCATACAGTCATATAGAGTAACCAGCGTATATTGGCAACATTCACTTCGTCATACTAACGATAATTAAGTATTGACAAAAAAGTAGCAATCTATGATTTTCGAATATTAAACGAAGGAGGGTGTAAAAACTAAATATCCATTACTAGAATCTTTAGACTTGTATGAGAAAAGTCTTGTTATTTCATTGAAATTTTATTTTAATATAGCGGTGGGCCATTATACAAAGTTATCTGAATAAATGCCTAGCAGACATGTTCAGAGAAGGATCAAATTAATAAGTTAAGTAAGTAACTTGTTATTAAATTTCAAAAAGAGGCCTTTCACTCTGATCGTTGTGGAGTTCCTTATTATATTTTTGTAATACATCCTCAGCCCCTAATCGTTAATAGATGGGGCCTATTCAAAACAATTTTCTTTCAAATAAAAAATAATCACGATAATTCTTCAACGTGTCTCCGATTTAAGGCTGTACGTTCATTAAAAAATCATGAGTTGATCGGGAACCTCTTTTTTTTAAGTCGGATATAAATCTAACAAAATTTATTGGCGGTACTGTAACTAAAGTTTTAATGCACTCATACTCAACCGTATCATAATGCCTTGCCATCACCCCCAACGCTTTATTCCTGTCACAGACATCCGTGACGCTACCTCAACCAGTTCATACTCTGTTTTATGATAAGTTTCTTTATTGGGTAAAAAAAATATGACATAAATATTAACAACATATTGATTTTAAACTGCAATAGAATAGACTGTGTACAAGTATATTAACCACGATTGCTAACATGTAACAACTTAACTTAGCTCGAGTGGCAAGAATTTATGTTGTAATTCGCTAACTTTCTAAACTTGTGCTAATCACATAATTATATTCAGTTGAATGCATATATTAAGGGTTGCCAAACATTTTTATGACCTAAATTACGTAGGTACAGCAAGAGATATAATGTTCTGTGGCCACCTTATTTATTTTTCTAACGTAACGCATTCTATGTTACTGGTATGAACAAGATAAATTTAGCAACACATTTTATATTAAAATGCAATAAACCTTTGAGCATTTAAGTACACAGAGAATCTTATATGCATACAAACTCTTTCTTTCGTATAGATTGGTAAAAATTGTCTATCTAGGAGAAGTCAAGATTATTTGAAAAATATAGTAATGTTTTTGCATTACCTTTTGGTACGTCACGTAGAATAGTATTTTTCGAATGTAGAAAAATGTACAATAGTGTTTTTTAATGCATAAAAAAAGATAAAATATAATGTTTATCTTCTTTTCTTAGGTTTTTAACAATCTGAAGCAAGAGTCAGGAAAAGAATCTATACTTATAAACAAACGTAGTTAGGTAACGTAATAAAGAATGGAATAGTAAGCTACATAGCTATTTCGTTAATATTAAAATACAAAAATAATTTTATGTCTATGTTTGTGTATATATATATATATATATATATATATATATTTGGTGTGTGTAACTATGAATCCTAAAGTGCTTACGTATGGTAATTCCTGGATAAGTCAATCGCACATCAACAAATTAAAGGCAATTTAAACAAATTAATTTTTTTCCCCGAGGGTAAAAAAATACGGTAAAGAAATATTCAGTATTATAAACAAGGTATACTTGCGCATTGAGGGTCCCGAATCACGTCTGACGTAATATAATATTATTAAGAAATATTGTCATGAATATCTGAAAAACTATGAAATCTATAATTACCGTTATAATTTCCGTACAATTTTTACGTAGCTTCTAAAAACTCTTTTTTTCATAATTTTAAGTCAAATAGTTTTGGAATGCTTTTTTAATATCATGAACTTGGCAAAAAATATTTTTTAAATCCTTATAACAATACCCAATTATAATAACAAGTGTTTGAAAGGGGAGTGGGGAGGGCTTTCAATCAAGGGCTTTACACAGGATTAAAAAAAAACAATTATATAAGCTACTCTTTAAATTTTCATATAAATATTTTGGAGCTATGTGGCGTGATTTTTTATTATATGTATTCATGTAGGTTTGCATTAATATGTTTTATTAGGATGCTCAATTTGAAATTTTGTACGTCAAACGATTTCTGAGAAGCTATATCAGCTTGTTATTCTATACCTGTATTAAAATTATTTTTAGCGCATAATTAAAAATCATATTAATATAAAATTTTTACTTTCTTATCTGTTTCTATTAACCTCAATTTATGTTATTCTTCTTTACAACTATGACCTGGTATATTATTTTTTTCACGAATTAATAATAAGCTACTTTGAAAAAACTAATATTATAAATTACCTTGAACAAGCATATGAGAAATGCCAGGAAACCCCTACCTAATAAATTTATATTTTCATTTACATGAAAAATATTGACATTATTAGAACAACAGACATAGATTACAATTAAATTATAGATAAGCCATACTATGTGTGATATTTCCAATATTTTTATTTACCCTTAAGATCTCTGAAATAAATATTTTCATTACAGTAACTTAAATATAAAACTTCAGGCAAAATTGAAAAGATGAAAATAAGATAATAAAGTACTTGCAACATGAAATATCATATCGTTATTTTATTTAATCTGTACACAATCGAGACGAATGTCAATTGTAAGTCCCGTGGATTCCATAGGCCAGGGCCCCTATTTTCCGAAAGTGGATTAAACCGAATAATATTTTTAATTAAACTGAATGTAACAGGTAAAAACATAAGAGATAAGAACGTGTTGTATAATTGAGTACTTAACCGATTTCAAAGTGTTTAAACAGATTATATATATAGGTACTTGGTAAGCACCCAGAGTTTGATTTACGATCGATAGTGGGAACCCTTCAAGATTTTTTTTTAGGAGATAAAGAGAAAATGTAGAAAACTGAAGGTGCATTAATTGAGTACTATAGGATATTATAAACAATATAAATTTACACTGACATACCCATATACATTGAGATTTATATAAAGGACGAACAAATAATCATAATATTTAAGCGTGAACTAATATAAACTATGCTACAAATGTTCTAACTTGATTACGAGAATGTCACGTGACGTTTATTAATTGTAACAGCTGATTTTATACACAGAAAATGAAGTCAAGTAACTAACGGGATAATTCATACGGACTGAATTGCTTTTCTTGCAATAACACACTGTCCCCGTTCTGTGAGCTCGTCGGCAGTCGCGCTTTCCCTATTGAGTATTTACTCGCAATGGATGCCACCTGACATTGCTTGCCAGCAACTGAACATCAAGTTTCAGCTTCGTAGAACATTGTTTATCATTGTGTTCGTACTGGTAGTTACTCGTAAGTAATGTATAGACAGTCTTTTTCGTGAAATAAAATGGATATTTATTTTAACAGTTGCTAATTAAAAATTTCATTTGCATAGTATCCGTTAATAATTTTGTCTTATTCATATTTTAAGATAAACAGGACGTCGATGTTTAATCCAATATTCAAGCTTATCCTTCATAGAAGATTTTAAGGGGAAAGAGAATTAAATATATTTTTAAATATAAAGGAAACGATGAGAAAAGTTTATAATATGGATGCGTTGAAATTGAAATTGGAAAATAAATAATTGATATTTAAAAAAGATAAAATCAGTAACAAAAATGAGAATAAGTTTCAGATATTTTAAGTTTTCATTATTAATCAATTTAATTAAATTTCCGTAATACTGCGGGTATTAGTCTTATTATTATAGGTCTTATTTTATAATAAGTATAGCCGCACATGGGTCTTCACACCGAAATTATTTATATGATCATTGAATAGGCGATTTACTAATTGTTTGATGTACTTGATATTAATATATAAAAGAAGATTCACAGTCTCTTGAATTAATAAAATTGAAAACAAACGAAAAACAACTCTAAATTAGTAGAGGTAACAATACGGTCAATCGCATTTTAGGAACTATTCTTGCAAGGATATATTTGCATGGCAATCAGAACACACCATAAATGTATGCAATTAACAAAATTATTTTTCGTACTTTGTAAAATTATACCATGTTTTATGGTTTTCTTCCATGAACAATATGAACATCGATCAACTTCTTTGTGATGGTCAGATGATATGCAATCAGGATTATCTGGTTTAAAATTTACCAAAACTAGTTTCGAAGCCCACCTTCTGGTATGGGGCCTTAGGATAATCAGTAAGAGTTTTTGAGATCCATGAATCGGTTCAACGAAAAAGACGAACGATTCTGTCTTGATCCCGCCGATCCGATCGATACGATTTAAAATGCGCTAATGAAGAAAACACGCTGAATTAGACTGCACATTTAGTTTAGGTGAAAAGTCAGTGGAAATTTGGCTACCAACTATTTCCGACAAAATTCAGCTATTTACGGCTGCCGATTTGCTATCTATAAAAGTCGTTCGCCTGCATTATGCGTAAAAGTTTCATTCCAATATAAATCAGATTGATATTCATATCCATACATTAAATTAAGTCTTTTCTTCATTAGAGTAAGTTTATCAATTCGATTTTTATATTCGACATTTATTTTAATCATTTACTTTTTATTTTGCCAAATATATGCTATAGATCGCTTATATATCAAATAATCGGAGAAAAAATGGAATCTTCATATAAAGACAAAAATAGCAATATTTTTAAACTATCAAGGAATTTAATTAAAGTGAATTGCCGGCTTTGTATAATATCTTTAACGATGAGCTTCTTAAAAAATAACATAGAAATGAATCTGTTTATAATTGTACGGTTATATAAAGATAATAATACAAGGTACTTCAGTGCAATCTGCGTAGATTTGTTTTCAGAGATAGCCTGATATTCACCTGTGGTTTTGATGCACGGAACATTGATTACGAATTTAAATGTGATTAAATCGTATTATAATAGAGATACGAGATTCGTCATAACGTCTTATTTTTAGTCATTGCCCTTGGTTGAGGGTGGACCGATCATAGAAGCATTTAGAACATTCGAAACGTGCGTCATTGAAAACAAATGGAAGTCCTAAATATCTCGTAATCCTAAACTGTTCGCATGAACTGCAGGACTCTCAATATTCACCTTGACATTGAAATAGTGTAATTTTAAAACGAGATAAGGTACGTAAAAAAATATAATCATCATAATTGCTTCATTGTGTTCTCTGTAACCTCTGGAAACAGGCTTAGAATATTACATAAATATTTTTGACAGTTAGTTATTGATTTATATATGCTAGTTATAAAATTATATAAAGTATATTATTATAAACAACTGAAAATAACAACAATAATAATCACAAATAAATAACAAAAATGAAGGCATCCAAGAGTAATAAAACTACTACTACATCACGTAGTTTCATTAAATTGTGAATAATGAATTTCTACATAAATACCGCCAAATATATTCAATATTTGAAAGTAAAACCTAAAATGTTGATTTTTTATCAGATTCCTATGATATAAATATTTAAGAAAAATATAAGATCTAATTAAGAATAATATAAGATCTTTGTTAACAGCCCACCTGAAGATGTTGTAATACAACGAAACCTAGGTCGTGGTAAAGAACTTAAAGAAAGTAGAAATAATACTACATCACGTAGTTTCATTTAATTTTGAACATCTTTTATACCATAACTACTTTGCTGATAGAAGTTAGCAAAAATTTTAAAATTTCAATCTAGTAATTTTTTTTGGTATCCTTCTGGTTCATATACAATATAATAATAGAAGAAATAAAGCTTATTCTGTTACATAAGAAACATGCATTTGTTTAGTTATTTAACTTTAATTAATAAATGCGTTTTGTTTCACACATATTACTTTTCATTAAAACATGAAATCTTTTATCCGACATGGCAAATCAGTTACTCAAATTTATCTAAGAGAATGTAAAAAAATGGAAAACCATTAAGGCACATGATGAAGAAATATAAGAATAAGTTTATGAAGGACAGAAGTTAATCAACATTTTTATAAAATAAATTTTAATTGTGTTTCGGCACATTCTAATATTTTTAGAATGGAATTAGGTAGCAGAAGTATAACTATTAATATACTTTAATTATTCTTGAATATTATAAGTTTCGATTATGTATTTCAAATAGCTACCGCTCTTTTAATTTCATTTGGAATTAAATAAAACGCACAACACAATTAACCAGCAATTAGCAGAGAAAATACAAGATATGCTCTTTAACGCTATAACGAATACGGGAAGTATTCGTCCAAGAATCGGTCCAACGAACAAATCCGAACGATTCTGTCTTTCTTTCGCCGATCAGATCGATACGGTTTAAAACGGGCTAATGAAAAAAACAAGCTCACTGAAATGGCACATTTAGTTTAGGTGAAAAGTCAGTAGAAACTTGGCTACAAACTATGTCCGACAAAAGTCGGCTATTAACGGCTGCCGATTCGCTATCTATAAAAGTCGTTCGCCTGCATTATGGGTAAAAGTTTCATTTCAATATAAATCAGATTGATATTCATATTCATACAATAAATTAAGTCTTTTCTTCATTAAAGTAAGTTTATCAATTCGATTTTTATAGTCGACATTTATTTTAATTTAGAACGGATCATTTACCTTTTATTTTGCCATATCTATAAATCGCTTTTATATCAAGGAATCAGAGAAAAAATGGAATCTTCATGTATAGACATAAATAGCAATATTTTTAAACTATCAAGGAATTTAGTTAAATGATTCGAATTCACAAATAATCATACAAAGTAGAAAGAGCCTGAAATGATAATGAGTACATAATGAAACAATAATTTGTTTTTAATTTTTACAATTCCTTAAATATCAAATTTAAAAAATCAACACTTTACGATGTATCCAGTATACATTGTTTACAATACTCTACAATATATTCTATACCTGCACGATACATATTAAAATTATTAGAAGCGGAAGCCAACAAACAAGCGATATCCATTGTGAAGCAACACTCGACGAGTGAACAGCCGCTGTTGTGCAACGATAGCTAGCGGAGCTGAAGCATAATGAACGTTCAACGATAGGAAACCATATTCATGAGCAACTCAACGGTGTATTTTACTACATTGTCAATTTTGCAAACTGCTACTACTAAGTCATGGTAATTTGCATGAATTTTCCAGTGCTTTAATAGTTATCGAATAATTCTAGTCTATCGTCTTATTAATGTCAAAAGTTAATTTTAATGATGGGATATAACAGAGTGACATTAAGAGTACAAAAAATGAATAACGAAATCTAGTTTTAATTTCTCACGAATTAGAGTCTTGTTTTTTGGATAAAAAAATCTTTACAAAATGGACAAGTCGATACGTAAATAAATATTATATTTTAATACTTTCCATTTTATCAACGTTTAGTTAACATTCTGAATAAAAAAAGTAACTGCTGCAAAGTTCACACTAAAATTGTGAATTAAAATTTTTGTACTTTATGTCTGTGTTTAGTATGTTACTGTTTTTTGTTGTGTTCGTGTCTTTGTTTTATTCTTAACTTTAACGTCCTTTTAACCTTTTTACGTCTTTGTCTACTTTAATATTATTTTTTTTCTATTTTCTTGTACTTCTTATCTATATTTCATTCGTTTCTAATTTTTTATCTAGAACGTCTATTATAAATTATTTATTTTTCGTACTTTATGGATGTGTGTAGTTAATTACATTTTTTGCACTCCCTATCTCTTCTTGGTTTATTAAATATAAATTTTCGTTGCTTTAGTTCAGAACACCAATTAAAGCAAATTTTAGTACTGAATCTTTACCTATATTATTTTAATCATACAAATTCTGCATGTCTAACATTCAAAGATAAAACATTGCGTTAATTAAACATACAGATGAACAAGGCTCGTTAGAATATTTGTTATGAGATTTTTAAGAAATAAGTAGGAAAATCTATCTGGAAAAAGTCTTACACATATTTCACTTCTTTAACAATTATTTCAGTAGTAATAAAATAAGTATTAAACATTTCGTCGTGGATAAGAATAATATAAATATATTTTGAAGTGGTTAAATCTGCAGTTGAACTGATCAAATATTTGTATTATTACACTCAGAAAACACCAATAATTTCAAACACCCCGCTCCCTCATCATGTTAACACTGGAAAAAAAAGGAAAGAAGAATGAAATACAATTTTTTAGGTTTTATATTGAGATTGCCCTAACCAATTCCTTTTTTTCGTTTAAAAGTTACTATGTGGAAATTTTAAAGAAAACAATTGGCGGTTTTTGATAAAATATAATTACTAATTTTCCACATAAAACCTTTCATTCAACTGCAAAAAGACTTTCTTCCCGTAGAATGAAACTTTGTAAGCATCAATTTACCTCATTTAATGTTTATCCCTTGAACAGTTAAGAACGTATTTTTGAAACTTCTTGCTTAAATGTGTGCAAAAATTTCTGTTCAATTTTGCAGATTTTTTAAAATTTCGGGTAAAAGGAAACTATATTAATACATAAAACGGAGAAGTATCTTTGCTTGTTTGCCTGTTCGCGCTAATCTCTGGAATTACACGTCCGAAGTAAAAAAAACATTTTTTGTATTAGAAAGAGCATATTTTCAAGAAGTTGACAGGTTATGCATAAACACTCCGATTTATAGAGACAGAAGAGTGATAATGCGAAAAAAATGTTGAAATGAAAATTCCTTTAGCGCACCAGCGTGGTTTTTCCGAGTAGTAAACGAAACTGAACCGTAGCACTAGTCGGTGACGCTGAGTCTTTCGGGTTCGAGTCGCTGACGATGAATCGAATAAACTCGGTTCCCATCAATGAAATTTACTACTTTTTAAGGCATACCAAGTGCACTATTTTAAAATATCAAGTGAACTACTTTTTAAGATACACAATGCGCGCTATTTCATTAATGCTTTATTTGAGAATAATTTAATATAACACGCGAATGTTACTGCATATTGTGAGTGTATTAATTCAAGTGTACACGGTTAGTGTTTAATATTTTATTGGAGAGTAGTTTAATATATTACACTAATGTTATTGTGTTTTAAAATAATAATCCCGCATTATTGGAGATGAATTTACCATGAATATAATTATTTTAAAATTATAAATATTCACTTTTATCACAAACATACTCCTCTGTATCACAAACATTCTCCTCCGGAGAATGTTTATGATCACTTTGATTATAAACATACTCCAAATTTCTTTTTGACCGATTTCTTTTTGACCGTATGTTCGATTTGAAAAATTATTAAATCGGACTTGTGATTGCAGAGTTCAGTCAACAAAAAACACCTCATTGCCAACACTAATGTAACTTTTTCAGTGCAATAAATATTTAATAATACTTAATATAATTAATTAGAGCGATTTGAATATTGTTGTGAATATCTCCAATATTATGGTACCTAGAACTATTATTATAATTTATCCACAATACTTGTAAAGGCTTCGATAAAACATTCTACTTTATAATTCCAGATTCAGTACTTCCGCAAACAAGGAAGGGACATATTGTTTGCTTATTTTTTGTATATCTTTGAAGCTATACTATTAAAAACTGTGATGACAAATTTTTTTGACATTTGTAATTAACCCTTTCAAGTAAGATCACACTATTTATAGCATCTTAAAAATGTTTTATGAATACTTACGGAAAGTTTATAACGGGATGACCCCTTATTAATTTTCCATAAAAATATTTTTTTTTATTTTTGACAGTTGAAACGTGTGCGAGTTCAAGTCTCTACGTCAAGCAATTTCTGAGAAAAATGGCTATTATAGACGGACTGGGTGATCTAAGAAAAATTCCGTTCTTACTTTTGAGGTATGGAATTTTTAAAAGAGTAAAAAGTCGGAACACTAAATGTCAAACGATTGATAAGATGTTATCTTGACAAATGATAATTTACAATATATTTTTTCATGCAAATTATGGATAATAGTCTAGATTAAATGGTTTTACTCACATTATTTTTAAAGTTTCTTTAACATAAATCATCAGATAAAATAAAAACTAAGATAATGAAACTTACGCTGTTGCATGAAGTCGTTCCAAGTTGTTTTAATTTAGTTAAAGTACACACGATACAAACATCGGTTGTAAGTGCCGAGGATTTTATAAGCAAAACACGTCAATAAAGTTCGTTCCGTAAAGTGGTGTCAAATTAAAAAAAAATTAATTACACTGAATGCAACGAGTAAAAAAGACCAGAACTAAAACAACAAAGCGTTATAATATGTAAATACGCTGTCGTATAATTTAACAACTTAAATGGTTTCGAATATTAGCATTCTTAATATTATTTACTGGTATATATTTTAACCGATTTCACACAAATCGTGCGGAATGTTGCTCGATTTTACGGAGATAAAATGGTGGGGTGAAAATCGCCACACTCTTAAGATTTGTTGCTATGAGATAGGAAATGTGGACATTGGAGAAAAGTTGATTGAAAATTATGGGACATTAAAAGTAATATACACATATATACTAATATCCGCATTAATATTGAGTTTTATGCATAGATGCAATAAATACAGTAATCATAATAATTTTACTTGTATTATACACTCATGATGTAGAAAATAAAATTGAGGTAGATTATTAGAGATTTTATTGGTGCTTATTAATTTTAGCATCAAATTTTAAACATAAAATGACATGTAGGAATAGTTCACACGGACTGAAATGATTTTTTTTATAAGAAATGTATTTATATGTATAATTTTAAATAAAAATCAAAAACTAAAAAATATTAAATGCAACCCTTTCTCCCTAGACTGTTATTATTTAAATCAGATCAAAATGTGATTGCTGTTATTTTCATGGCTGAGATTTCTTTATGAATAAATAATAAACCAAACTGACAGGACTATTAGAAATGATATTATGAGTGCAACGCGAGAGATGTCAGGAAAACCTATTTAATGAATTGATATTTTCATACACGAGAAAGATATCAAAGAATGATTCATTAACTGAGAACGACTGGCTTTGCTTAGAATTATATTATAGTTAAATGATATGTACAATTATACCAAATTAAAATATTATAAGTTTAAAAAATTAAACCCAGCTTAAATCTTAAGGAACTCGCAAAGACTGGTACTCTCAGGCGTACTTCTTGTCTTTAATTCATAAAATAATGATTGACTGGGAATTGACTTACAAACTCACAGATAATTAAAATTTAACATATGCAAGAATACAAGTATTATAAACTGAAATAAACATGTAGGGAACATGCTAATCATTAAAAATGTTTATTTCAGTTTATAATACTATTTATGAATCCATTAATGAGATGGTCTCTTGTTTACCTTGACAAATGTTAATATTATAAAGATACACCATGAATATCTCAGATTCGCTAAAATTAGATATTTAGTTAAAAAACTACAATGCCATATAATCATCTTGACATAGGACAAATGTTAATACTTTGACAAATGGTAATACGATAAAAATACACCATGATGATTTCAGAGCCACTAAAATTAGATCTTTAGTTAAAAAACTAAAATGGCATGCAATCATCATGACATAAGAAGGGTTATTTTTTATAGTTATGTATGGATCGAGCCTTAAAACTTCAGTTTTTAATTTACATGAGTTAAGTAAAGTTGCAGCTTGCATAATAATAGGTTAAAAAAATCTTAAATTTCGTATACCCACCTGAAACAAAATTTATGAGTTACCGAAATAAATATACCTTACATTGAAAAATATGAGGACTTCCTAATACTTTTTATTGTAAGTAATCATTAAAGAGACCTGGTAAAACAAAAAATCATTTTCAATTGACGCAACAACCTTTCAGAAGTTTTGATAAAAAAAACTCAACACGGTAGTTGACTCATTCCAAATTTCGATATTATTCATACAATATTGTGAAATATAAGTTCAAATTAGTTGACTCATTCTAAATTAAAAATTCAAAAATTGATTGAAAAATAAGCCAGTTATAAGCTTCTAAATTTGAAGATACGGATAGGGTTGGGTATATCCCTGTCTCTTTCCCTCCTGTAGAATATAATGTGCAATATTAAAAATTACCTCACAACATAGTATTGCTGTCCTTGTCTAAAGATTAAATTTAAACTTTTATAACTCGGTAATTTTTTAAGATTAATAAAAAAGAATTTCACTCTTCATTAGCTTGTACCTTAAAATTATGATTAATGAAATAAAAAAAATTTAGTCAAATACCCAATTCAATAGAAGCAGAAATATCTGAAACTTCTGTTTCCAACAATTTATTTATCCATCAGAACTCTGAAAAGATTAATTTATTTCTTTGTTATTAATGATGGATTATTTCTAGTGGTTAATACGCCTAACTTATGATGCCCAATTTTAATTAAAGTTATATTTATATAAAAATAAGCATTTCGTATGCATTTTTGTGACTCGTTTAAGAAAAAAAAAGAATTTCATTATTTTTCAAGTTCGTTCAAAGATTCAGATAATAACACTATATTTTCCAGTCTGAATAGTCGAATGGCTTATGAGCATGTTTCATACTTTTGTCTTCTTTGTTCCTACTTTTTTATTTTCGTTGAATTTAGTTTAATAAAAATCAACATCGCTTTCGGTAAATAATAAATCCTGGCGCGCTTTGTCTACGAATACCTTAAGATTTACAATCGACAATCGTCTCGGATAACGTGTGTGTTGAGTAAATAAAAGACCAATACAAAGACCATATCTACAGTACTGAAGGTTTACATATAAATAATAATATTGGAAATAAATCCAAACCTAGTATTCTCAAACCTATATATACCAAACGAAATTATTTCAATAGAGTGACAGAACAATAAAATGATATAGCTTTTCCTCTATAAAATTTTAAAATAAAATTGTTTGTATTATCATTTTTGTTCAGATAACATTTTATAAATTTTTCTAGACTTTTTGAATGTATTTTATTACCTGTTATAACTTCGACAACACGATATGATATTTCAACTTGTTTATACCCAGTAGATGAAAAATTTAGTTTTCCATGTGTTGAGTAATTAAAGTAAAGTTTGTGGTAGATATTAAACTTGATTGTCAAGTTATAATTAAATAGAAGAATTTAATTTTATTATTGGTATCTTAACTCTTTGAATTTATTTGTGCTGTCCGTAACTACTGTAACCTCCACAATAAAAATGAAGAAAAACGTGATCATGTTGTAACAGTAAAATTTCTTATTTGGTAAAAGGTTAACTTTAATTAACCAAGTATTTCCAAATCATTTTAAAGTAAAACTGGCTAAGTCTGTGTCTGACTCGCGCGTTGAAGTTTCCGTATCTCACATGAAGTGAAATTACTTTATTTATCATAGGTTATCACTAATGGACATAGACTCCCCAGCAAAAGAAGTAATAATATTAATGACGTTAAGTAGTTAAGTAGTGGGGCCGTATAAATTACCAGGGATATCTAGAAAACAATGACATCTCGAATCATCCTTATGTATATCACATTACCATAACATGAACGTAGACTTACAAAAACTTTTTTCATAATTTTAAATTCTGTGATGGCAGAAATAAGAAGAGACGGATATATTTTCGCATACTTTTCAGTATATTTCTGAAGATATACTGCCTTAAACTATGCAGAAAATATTTTTGACGCGCTTATGACCAGTCCTTTTCAACGACAGTCCACATTATAAATGTTAAACTTTTAAAAAAATCGGATAGTTATTAGTTTGCCAAATTTGACATTCTACTTTTTATTTCTATTTCTGAAAAAAGGCGGTGGTGACAAACGAATACGCATTTATAAGGATTCCGATTTTTCATTTGAGGTCAGGAATCCTAAAAATCTAATCGATTCATCCTATTTTAATGCGAAATATTTTAATGATAATGCGAATTCCAATTTGTCGTCTATTAAATCCATTCAGACTGAATTAAGGAAATTTTCATACATTAGTATAGCTAAACGTTATATAACAGGTCGTCCTTATAAATAGGTATGACGTAGTAAGTATAAATAAGTTCAATAGTCGGGCAGTTAAAAGAAAATGAAGGCTGATAATTAAATTAACTATTTAAACATTAGTTTTCTTATGCGGTAACTTTAGTTTTTGTTTTGCTGAATGAATAATGAGACATAGCTAAAACTAGTGGTGATTTGTTCAGCTGTTTCTTTTCAAATTCAAAATAATGTTAACTGTTGAAATTGATTAATTCAACAAAATTATTTTATATTCTGTCTGTATAAACTCTTTTGTATATTTAATACGTATTCTTATTAATTAAATGATAGTGATATCAATTTATTTCATAATTAAGTGTCATACCTTCTGTAAATTAAAAAGGTAGCTTTTATTTCTCCCCAGATGGAAGAATTGATTTTAATTTTAACAAATTTTATTTAATTTTATAATGCATTATTATTTATAAATTAGTAACTACATTATCATCAGTATCTCCCTGACTTTACGACATTCCTTTTCGTGTACCTCAGAAAAATTTTTAAGGTTCAGAAACGGCTAACGTTGTAGAAATTTTCCTGCAAGAAGAGCGGGTCGATTTATAGTTATATAATACTTACTTGAAATCCGTCCACACCAAATTAATACTCTTATATAGGTGCGTATTAATGTTCTACACTCTGTATCCAGCGATTATTTCATCTAATGTGATCATGCTTTAAGTACTCATTCAGAATGTCTTCCTTCTACAACATAAAACTTGATACTGCAGTCGAATAAAAGAACGTACTATTATTTTTGTTACAAAAAATGTTTTTCTACGTAATCGCTTCCTACGTCATGTTTTAAAGTTTTTTCATGCCTACTTAAGTCATTTTCGTATCTCAATTTCATATTTCTTACATATACATAGAAGTCTTAAGTTATCAAGACGAACTACAAAAGAGTTGTAAGACTATCCAAGAGCAACAATAAAGAAAATTCTTTTAAAACATATCAATTACTCTTTGCGACTCATTCATGAAAAATTTGTCTGTACATAACATAATGCTATTAAGTATCCACATGTATTCCTCATGCATTATCTGTGTTAAATTAGTGTAATTAAAATGGTACTTGCATCCAATTTTGATAGCGTAATTAAAATTAAATAAAATCTTAAAAGCTTTTGTTTAGTTCTCACACTTCGGAACGCATCATTTTACTAAATATCATATACAAACAAGATATTACATTCTTGGTAATGTGTATGCTAATTTTTTATTGCAAATTATATTTTACCAATATTTTATAATCTTATTGTTATTCCTAAAAGTAGCATTTGACAGTTAGAACAAAACATTAATTTGCTACGAGAACTTTTTAAATCATTTCCAATGAATCCGATCTTTATTAAGATGTTGAATGTTCCAGTAAACCGTCCACAAATTTGCTAATGCACATATTTACTGCCAATGTCAAAAAACCAGTGGTAGAAATGAATTACGGTGCTATATCAATGAGAGAAAGTGCATCTTCTTCGACAAATTATGTTATCTAAGTTCAATTCTGTTGACCAGTTTCTGCAACCAATACAAGACATCCCTGATGTTTGGCAAGCTTAAAACCAGAAAATAAAATGATGTTGGTAAAACTAAAAACGCACACATCGTGGTATAATTTATTATTTATTGACTAAACATTTGTAAGAAAATACGAAAAATATTAAAAAATTAAAAACAGCACAGATCAAAGAGAAGAGACAAAAGATCCATATTAATCGGTAGCCAAGATCAGTCACTGAACACGGGGAAAAAGTTTTAGTCGTAAATTGTTCTGTTTGACCACATTTTTGTGATTATTAATATATTTCTACTTCGATAGTTAACCTTAATTTTTTTTTAAATTGTGAAATTTAATATGTTTCTACTTCGACAGTACCAACCAATTTATGATAAAAATATTCAACAAAATCGGTCAAGAATTCCGACCTGTACTATGCTTTCATACGTACACATGTACAGATCAACGGATGGAGATGCATGTCATTTTAGAAAATCTAATTCAGAAAAATAAAAAATTTCAAAAGTTAGAAAACTGTGTCAATTTTTGAAAAGGGATCTCCTGTCTCCAAAATTAACCGAGTTATTACTACTTTTATCGTCAAAAGTCGAGGCTGGTGTACCAGTCGATAATAAAGCACACAATAACCCTCAAAAGGAGGGCCAACGTGTATAAAGCATGTATCTTAATTAGCGTGTTACATTTTACTAAACTTGGGACACTTTTATACTTATGATAAAAAATGATTTTTTTTGAAGGACGGACTCACAACTATTAAGGTACTTACAAAAGTTCAGCCCGTACTTATATATATATATATATATATATATATATATATATATATATATATATATATATATATATATATATATTATATAGAAAAGCTTGAGGAAAATTCCTAGAAATGAAAAAAGAAAACAAACGTGGAAAAATAGAGTGCTTGCAAGAAACAAACAGTTCAAATCTTAAACTACATAAGTGTAAATGATAAGAAAATTCTACGATAATTTATTAATTGCCCTTTAAGGATATAATCTAATTAGAACTCAACTTTCTGAAGAACATATACTTTATTGTCACTTATTTAAACTTGCAATTATTATGCCTGATTTGTGAAACAAAAATATATAGATATGAAAATTCAAACAGAAGAAGTCTTGTAATCAAATTCAATTCAGTGTTTGTGCATCCAACATATTTTATTTTTTTCGAAGACTGTGCGAAAAATAGGTCGAATTTAATATTGCAATAATCCAAACAAAGACGTAAAAATAAACCATCAGTAACAAACTAAATATGGACGTAAAATAAACCAAATGGCAATAAACCGAAAACGAGCATAAAGGTCAAAAATTTATAATTAACCAAATATATACGTAAATTAGAAAAATAGCAATGAAATGAATTCAGACGTAAAGTGCAAAAACTTTGTAATTAATCAAATACAGACATAAAATTTTATGAACAAACATCATTAATGGATCATGTACAGAAGTAAAGAATAGAAAATTAGTATTAGAAAATTAATTGGACTTAATAATCATCTAATGTAATTCACTGGAATAATTAAATAAAATGTTACAATAACATACGGCAAAATTCGTACAATATTATCACTTAATAATAATAACTAGCAAAATAGACAATGCAACAAAATACGACAAAACTTAAACACGCTCGACCACATACATACATCGTTATGCTGTATCAAAACTCAAAGAGTCGTTGAGTGGGGCACAAACATGGCTTCCGATCATTATATGCATTTTCTGCTTCCGCTCCGCCAGCAGTCATTACAAAGCAGCGGCTGTTCACTCCTCGAGTATTGACTCACAATGGATGCAGCTTGCATTTGTTTGTTGGCTTCCTTGTATACCTTTCATTTTCACTGATTTATATGGGTATCGTGATATAGATACTCAATACTTGTAGAGTAAACTGCATATATTATGAAATTTCGACGTCAAAATTTTTAAGAATAAAAAAATATATTGTTCCGATGTTAACATCGCAAAAGTTTCGTTTCCATTGTATTTCATTTCTAAGTTATAAGTTTAATGCACAATTTTAAAAATACAAAACAGTTTTTGTTCGTTATTTATTACTTAATAACTCTGCAAGCAAGCAAACTAATCTCTATCAAATTTGGCATGCACTTAATTCATACGATGAAATAACACTTAATGTTAACCTTAGCTTTACTCGCTTAAAATATTGATACTCCGAGTGCGTTTAGATACTTTTTTCTTTCAATTATGCTTAAATGGCTGCATACATTCTCGCGGATCGTTTATAGGCACTATTCATGATTTGCTTTGACATGTAAGTTATTTTTCTACAATGGATTTCTGTACAGTGGAACCCGGCGTTTTAATTTAATAATACAAATTTAGTACAGCCATATGCGAATAGGTGGCAGAACGCGTATATTAAATTGTTTACTCACGTGCCTCAAGAACACAAAACCCACCACTTTAATTAAAATTTCCCGCAAGCAAAGCCGCGGTCAGAGATTAATAATCTGAATTAATAAAATATGATTAATAATCTGTGTTAATGAAGTAGTAAAAATTGTGGGTTAGTTATTTCGAAATAATTTAAGAAGCTACACAATCACTTTAATAATTCTTTCACTGACGAATAGACAATACGATGCCTAAGGTGGACCAAATTGTATCCAAATTTGATAGAGTTACTGCAGAATGAGTCGAAATGGTAAAAGTCGGAGAAACACATCTTTATTGTACAAGTATGTTCTCGAACTACTCAGCAGAACAAATCGAAATTTTCAAGATCATTTTTGAAGGTAACTAAAAATTAAATCATAAAATGTGAAATTTCTACGACAAATACATAGGTGCATTATGGCGTATTTACATACTAAACGACTATGACAAGTCACTGAGTATAAACCAAAATGTATTCGAGTATTTCAAAACAGAAACGAAACGAAAAAACGAATATATTTATTTAGCTTCATTTTTGAACTTCCCTTTAAAAACGCAAGCAAGTAACTAATTGTCATTCTTAAAATATATGATCTCTAAACGCTATATCATTATGATCAATAGCGCCTAATTTTTATTATGTCGACAAACATAAAATACATGTTATGTGATTCAAATATCGCATTCATCTTTATTCACTTTTATAACTCTTAAATGCGTTATTAAATTCATGCACTGATTTTAAAAGTAAACTAAAAATAAAATATCTGACAACTTTTGATCCCGTTTTAAAAAGAATCGAAAATTAAGACCAGACTGTCAAATATGTGTCCAAAATGCGTCTAAAAGAAGAAAAGAGAAGAAATTGCGGTATCCCATATGAATGCAGTAACGGCAATACAACAGTATTTTGAAATTGTTATGGTTTTTTCTTTTGAGTAGTTTACTTCATTTACAATTTAAATTTGTTTAATACAGGGTAGTGGTGTTAGAAGCAATATATTTGGGTTCGAAATTCTTTGAAAACTTCTGATTTATATCAAATCTGTCGACCGAGAATCATAGGCTAAATATGCACGATCGCACTTCAGAAAATCTCACCTTTTTCATTAAAACAGGACCAATATAGCATCGTCGTTTGGGCGGAATTACTCCTTCACAACCACTTTCAATTTTAAAATACTTTTTACGTACAAAATCGTATATTGTAAAATATTGCAGTCACACAGCAACGCTTATTCTATGTTTACAAAGATACATTTCTGATTTACGTGTGATTGAAATTTTTATTTTTACATACCTAGTATTGCTTTGTATTACAACTTTATAACAATATTTAAATATATTAAATAACCATGGAGTGTACATTTTGGACTAATAGAATTAAACACTTTACCAAAGTTTAACATAGTAGTGAAATCTTAACTTTGACATGTGCCTTTGAGATACTAAGTAATCAGAAGAGAGTTTTCTTTATCATAGGACAGTACATACGAGTGATATAGACTACAGTTAACGTATACCACAGTTAAAACAAGTCAGTATTGATAAGTTAGAAATGTATCGTTAACAATGCTCATACAGAAATATATAACTATTGAAAAAGGTTGAGTATCGACAGGCTATTAACATAAACCTAACAATTATAACATTTACTGTTAACTTATGTATAATAAATTGTGTTCACTAAGTACAACCAATTGTGTTTATCTCTGATACGTATTTCTTTCCTTTATTAATTAAAATTTTATTCCAGGTTTTGTGGACATATTTGCATATTGACTATACATACGTAATTCAAGTCTGTAGTGTTTCATGAATGTTTTCTCTTACAAACTTATATTTAATATGTATATCTTCACATCTTTCACAAAAGTCACGTTTTTGATTATATTTATAGCACCTCTATTATCAATATTAACACACACAGCCTTATCATTAAATTGACTTGGTTACACAATATCCGTTTACTGTGATTGTGTTGGAACCTGCTGGTTTCTTCCTTGGTGGGTGGTACGTTGAAAGGTGTCGAACCTTTCATTCCCATATTCGATGAGTGTGACGTGGACGACTCGTTCCATAATGCTCGTTAAATTAAGATTTCATAAAAGTTCTTATGAAACGTAAATTTATAATTGCTTAAGCACTTCTGTAAGATTAATGAATATTCTGCTAGCCATCATTTAATTAACTTTTACTCACTATATACAGTTGTTCTTGCAAGCATTAACATTTATTTTATTTAATGCCTCGAACAGTGAGTGATATAACCGACCATTCGGTCACTGACACACGGGCTGGTGATAACGTCGGACGCTATACATCAATGTCGTTGGACTGCGGGCAGAGTGACCGATGTTTGTGTATTCAGTTTGACGTGATTCTGCAGATGGACATGATGTGGATTTTTTTTTCTAAGAAATATTTTAAATAACTGTACGAACTAAATATAAATAAACTATAAATAACTAAATATAAATAAATGTAAGGAATCAGATAAACAGATTAAAGAAACATAAGAATACTCACATATGCGCCCACCTGTTGTTTTTAAAATCGTTTAGTAAGTCGGCTTCTGTGGCTCCCAGACCTCAACATGACGCAATTATAATGATTTTATTTCATATCTTATCCCGTTCTCGAAACACACTATTTGAAGTTAGGGCAAAGAATATGCGCCCTGCAATGTATGTAAACCGGGCACCGCCTAGTATTTTCAAAGCAATATGCGACACGACGCACCTTATTCGAGATACGGAAAGACACGAACATTAATTTGCCCAAAAAAATACGCGTAATTAAGACTTTCCTTACGGTATTTTCTAGAATTGAATGATTGGGAAAATTAACTGAAGATCTTAGTGACAAATCGTTATAGGTTATATTCATTCAATATAAGAGAAGTCGAGAAATTTTGCTTTCCCAATTTTTGTCTTATTTTGCGTATCATATGAGATATTAATTCTTAGAACTTTATACAAGATACGAGTAGTTTTAGGAATATTGCATAAAAAATTGATAAAATTTTTTCCAAAAAATTATTGACATAGAAGATGGAAATTTGGCCTATTAATAACGCTTATATCTTAATTATTATCACTTAATAATATTTATACGGAAATTTAAAAGGAGCAAGTTAATTACGCATCTGCTTTTCTTTTAATGTACTTATCCTGTAAGAAATCAATTGAGAGACAAACTTTACGGATTTGGAATTTTTTAATAATTATTATTTTTTGTGTAGGATAATTCTACAGTTATTATTAAAAACATCTAAAAAAATTCTCTAAAACGGCTTACGTTAAAAATATGAGAAACAGCCGGAATGTTAATGAGAATTTTATGCTAGCTAAAGATATGCTCAGCAAAATAGTGAAAAAGAATATAACTATTTACAAATCATTAAATATTAATATTATATGTATTTCCCTAAGATGATACACATGCCTAAATTTATACAGAACCTTCCTAGTGGAAGTCTTGCTAGTACTTTCAACAAGCTTTTCGTTGTAGATAGTCCACAACCACATTATTAAAACAATTCATTTTATTCCGCGCCATGTTAATTCCATATAATAGACTACAAAAATAAATCCACTGACGAACACGGAGCAAATAAACACTCATTCAATTTTTATTATTTTTTTTATATTTACTTTGTTATTATTTCTCTAGTATAAGGTTGGGCTGATTATATTATACAGTACTGCCAAGCGATCAACCAAGTCGTCCCTTTGAGCCTTTAACAACCCTCCTTATAAAAAACTGGGGACCTTCAAGTCACCAAATAATATCCTGTAACTATTATTAAATACTTCCACTTAACATGTTCCACAGTTATGTTGTAACTACAGTTCAAACGCTCTAAATGTCAGTCTACATCCAAGCAAGTCACGGTTCCTAATCACAGCATTTCTCAAAGAATCGCGTAAATCTATTTTAATGATGCATGCTAGCTAACAAAATTTTCACTGTCTCACTCATCGCAATTAAATAAAACGTTCTCCACATCCTTTGCATAAGAAACTATGACAACATCCCAGAGAAAATATATGCTGACTTGCGCGGAAAATATCGTGTCCTGTTTTTGTTCCGTCCGATGTTTTACACACAGCCTCCACTCTATGTCGATATTTTTAATTAACCTCATGACTAAAAAAAGTATTGGACAGAGCCGACGAGTCAGATTCAAAACTGCCTTAGGCTCTTAGTTATAAATTTTCTAAACGAAAATAATTTATTGACATAAGAAACATTTATAAAAAAATATAGCAGAATACCTTTACTTCGAATGTATTCAGTTGTAATATTTCTGATATTTGTTTCTTTTTTTAAATAAATGAAGCGTATTTCTCCAAATGAACTAATTAAAAAAACCTCGAACGAAGTAAAATTTAATACTAGACTTGCCTACAGCTAAGTCAGTTAACATAATAACTGAGTAAGTGCTGAAAAGAAAATTAAATAACTGCTTTTAAAAAGAACTAATTGGCAATGCAAAAACAGTTTTCATATTAAATACAAACCCTTACAAAGCCGATTTTCGTTTTAAATGTAATAATAGAATAAACGTTACGGTATATTTGCTTTTTAGCAGCAATGTGACCTTATTAATTTGTATTTATAGTTAGTAACAACGAAAATGATGCGAATGTTGTGAGGGTTACGTACCCTTACAATTGCTATTTGAGTCTGAAACCTTCATACGGGAATATTATAAAGATTTCAAACTATTTTGTTTCAAAATTTAAGTCCGCAAAAAACGGCTTCTCTCCATTTCCACCCTCATTCGAAAAAATCACATTACTAGAGTTTTCTCAAGGTTTATAAGAAAATTGTGGCGTTGATTCTAAATCTAATAATTGTTAAGAAATTGACAATATTTTTACGCCTAAAATATGCAATATTTGTAAAGAGTCTAATGGAAATATCATAGGACTTCGAAAACTTATATTAAACATATGCAACATCTTCCTAGTGTGAGATTTTCTCGCACGTAAAAGATGTGATTTTTTAAAGAATACATAAATGAACGTTATATACAGTATACAATGAACTCGAATGGGTCTAGATGTGTATTTCACATATGATATATGTCACATATATCACATCACATATGATGTACAGTCTATGAAATTTGGAAACTTCAATGTTTAAACATTCAAAGATATAATATTATGTTATTGCAAATATAGGTCTAGGGATCGTAACATTTAGTAAAAATTTGTAAAAAATAAATAAGGAAGACCCATCCATTATTACTATTTTATCTTAAAAAATTCTTTGACATATTACACTTGTCGTTACGATTATTTCGAAAGTAATAAGGCACGCAATATTTATTTCAGAATGAACACGAATAATATATAATATTTTGAAGTAACTAAGTATACATTGATGAGATAAATTTTCTTACAAGCTGATGCGTTTGTGAAGAAACTATTTCGTATTTTCCCTTCGCCTTTAATTTTTGTTGAAATCATTTTTTCAATCGTTTGTGACAAAACTTACACATCATGTTTGACGGAATTATTATCTTTATTAATTTTATTTATATTATATTATCTTGAACAATACGTTTACTTTTCTCTTTTAGATGAAATTATATTGAAATTTGTTGATATATGAAGTATCAAGTTAGTAGTGGTTATTCTTTCCTTACATAAGGTAAATAACTACGAGCAATTATAACTTAAAAGCGAAATAATGTAAGGAGATTTGCTCATCAAAATTTGACCTTATGGAGTGCATAAGGTCAAATTCTGCCATCATGTCTATATATTCTGTCATCATGTCTATATAAATAAATCTATTAAAAAATAGTACATACTTCCTCGCAAAATTGAAGCCTTGCGTACTATCATGATTCTATTTCATGATTTGATTGTATTGTTGAAATTACAAACAATTTGCTTATTAAGCACTGAACATTGCAATGCTACACACAACCACCACGCTCCACTCAGGTTCAGAAAAAATAAGTTATGGTATATTTTTTTTATTTATTCAATGAGCAATACTTAAAGAAAACCATTAGGTGAGTTTTTGAAAAAAACTAATTTTTTATTTTTTTCTTTTCTTCTTCTCGTCTGTATCGCGCACATCTGCGTCCGCCTAACCGTTTGTCACGGATCTTTTTCTGAGAAATTATTTTATGCAGTAACTTGAAATGTGACATACTAAACCATAAGACTCAATTATGAAGATTTTTTTATAAAAATGTCACATATCGATAAAACATATTAATGTGTATGTTTACAAATTTGTGCACAAATATTTTTGAAAATGATAGCAAAGTATATACATATATATATATATATATATATATATATATATATATATATATATATATCTTATTTCGCGTATAATCTGAAATAGCAATTGAAAGAATGGTAAGCATCGCAAAACTCAGACTCAGAGCAATTTTATAGATACGGTATTGACAAAAATTTTCCCAAAAATCGTTGACGTAGAAGATTGGAATTTGGCCTTTTAATCTCGCTTGTTAACTCGAATACATTTCAGTTATTTATATTTAAAAATAATTACAGGGAACATTGAAAGGGATTTTTTTTATAACACGTATATTGTGGGAAATTAATTTAAAAAGAATACTTAAAGGATTCGGAATTTTTTAATAATTATTATGTTATGTGTAGAATAGTTCCGCAGATATTATTAAAAATATCCATGAAATTACATCTATCAAACCGCTTACATTAAAATATAAAAAAGACCTTGCTAAAGTTCCGATAAGATCTGAAGTTTATGGGAAACTAATACCAATCATTCTAAATTTTATCACAATTAGTTTGACTCGTTAGCTCAGTAGGTACGAGCTCCGATATGAAATAGCTTCTGGGATATTCATGATAATTTTACGGCTGGGCAATATGGTGAAAAATAATTTTAATATTTCCAAATAATTAAATTACAACATTAAATGTATTACCTTAAAATGTTTAAACATACCTAAACGTTCCTAGTTCAAGTCCTGCTCGTATTTAACAAGTTTTTCAATAGAGATTAATTCATATATGACATCATAATAATAGAGTTTTAAAAAATAAATTTTATTCCAAGCTATGCTGATTTCCAAATAAAAATGTAAATATAATATAAATACAATATAACAATAAATTCGGAACCGATCACTTAAAGAAAAAAATGTATAAAAGAAATGAAGAAATCAATGCGTTTGATTTAATTTTTTTTTTGTTTTGTTTTAGATAACAACATTCTCAAAAATAATAAATTTGACAAAAAGGTATTTTTAAAATAGTTAGACCTATGTTTTACAAATTGTGTCTTAGTCACTACCTGAGTCCTCCGAGAAACCCTCTTAGAGCCCCCTAACAATCCGCCTCACACAAAAAAGGAGACCTTTTAAAGTCCTCAAAATAGTATCCCGTGACTATTATTAAATGCTTCCATTTAACAGGGTTATAAACTATCCCTACTTAATTATCTACTTCCCAAACACTCTTAATCCAAATATCGGTACATTTTCCCGCAAATTGCAATTATTAAAGATAACACGTCCCAAAGAATCGCTTGAGTCTAGTTTAATGACGCATGATCGCTAACAAAATTTCACTCGCATCACTATGACAAAACCATGGGAACATGTCAAGCTATGTCTCAGGAAAATTCTATGGTGACTTGCGCGAGAGGCATCGCGTCCTATTTTTATACCATCTGATGTCTTACATAAAGCCTCCCCTTCATTTCGATACTTTTAATTAATATCATGACTAAAAAAATGTATTGTACAAAGCCGGCAAGTCAGATTTAAAGACTGCCTTAGACTCTTATTAATAAACTCTATGAACAACAATAAGAATAATTCATTAATATAAGAAGTTTTTACGAAAAATTCCAACAGAATATCTTAATTTCGAATATATTCAGTCGTAATCTTTACGATATTTGTTTCTTTCTAACGCTTTTTTCTCCAAATGAAGTAATTCATTTAATTAGGAAAATTTGGATTTTTCGCTGGCGGCCTGGAGCTAAGTCAGTTAATAAAATAAGTGAGTGCTGAAAATAAAGTGAAATAACTCCTTTGAAAAAAAGTAATTAGCAATGCAAAAACGGTTTTCATATTAAATACAAGTCTTTATGTGGCCATTTTAATGTAATAACAGTGTAAAAGTTAGCATATATTTTTGTTTTAACAGCATTGTAGACTAAATACTTTTTATTTATAGTTATTAACATGGAAAATGATTCAAATACGTGAAGCTTATGCTTATAAATATTTTGCTATTTATTTTGTCACAATTTAGTATTAAATGTTCATTTTTCTATTTCAGCTTCAGCGCGTTCTTCGTATGAAATTTTCTTGTCAATTCTTATATATTTAAAATGTGATATATTTAATTCTTTCATTAATCCTGAAATGTGTAAAGAAAGATAACCATTAATATTTAATTTGATATCCACGTCTCTATCAATTACCTTGAAATGTGAGTGAGACGAAGTAACTAACCGGTACTATGAAAACGAAACATTTATGTAATAATCGTGAAAAATAATTCATGTATTTTACTTCTCTATATAGCACTCAATATTCTCATTAGCTGCTCAGTGGTAAACATTGTTACGCGTTGTTGAAACTCGGAGCAAAGTTGCTCCGTTAAGTATCATCTGTCGCAAGCAAACACTAGATGGGTAAAATGCGATTGCAGTAGAGCGATAGCTCGCAGAACGGGGCACACGGGACGGAAGCGCTGATTATGCGGTACTCAGCAACTCTTCGCGGTGTTTGAATGCATGCGATAACGACTAAATACGTAAAGGATCTTGGGGCTTGCCGTAATAGAAATAAGTGTATTATTGTATTATTTTTAAACGAATATATCTACGCTGAATGAATAAATATACGTTATATATGCTACAGAATGAACTCAAATTGGTTTAGATTTATATTTCACATATGATGTATACACACATGTATATATATATATATATATATATATATATATATATATATATATATATATATATATCACATATATTAAAAATGATGCACAGTCTATAAAACCACATTGAACCATTTTGAAACGTCAGTGCTTAAACATTCAAAAAGACTTTAATGTGTTAATTAAAACATAAACATAGACTTAAAGAAATAAGTAAGAGAGACCCAACCATCATTACTATTCTACCCTACAAAGTCTTCAATATGCCGCACTTATCTTTTAACGATTACGTCGGTAGCATAAAGAAAAACAACAAACATTTCAACATGATCAAGATACGTAAAATATTTTAAAGTAATTAAGTCCACAATCATAGGGTAAATTAAATAAAATTCATATGTGCTCGTGAAGAAATTATTTAATTTTTCCCTTTAGTTATTCATTGTTACGGAAATAATTTATTCAATCTTTTTTCACAAAACTTACGTTTCCCGTTTCACAAAATTGTTATTTTTGTTGATTTTATTTATGTCGAACAATATGTTTACTTCAAAATATTAATTGAAATTATTTTGATTGTTTCTGATTTATGAAGTAGTACAAGTTAGTTGTATTTATTTTTTTTTACATAAGTTAAATCAGTTCGAGCAACAGTATGTCAAGAACGAAACAAGATGAGGAACTTTACAAATGAAAGTTTGACTTTAAGGAGAGGTCTAGATGAACAGGTCTATTAAAACAAATAGTACGTTATTTCTCGAAAAACTCAGGCTGTACTTTCATAGTACTATTTTATTATTTGATTTTATTATGAGACTTATAAACAATTTCCGTTGAAGGTCTCACAAAGCCCTAAACATTGCTATTCCACCCATCCCCACCACGCTTCCCTCTGCTTCGGGAAAAACGAGCTGAGGTTCATTTTTTATTTGTATAGTTCTATCATTGCGCAAAGTTCTATCAAAACAAAAGAAAATTTAATTTTCTTTTTCCATCTTAATTTTATTTTGAATTCTTTTCTATTTTTCATCTAGTTAAGACGAAACAAGGTCAGAATACAACGAATAATTCCGAAACATCAGTTTTGAAGACTTAAAAGTTTTTGAAAGTTTATTTACTAAGACATTTCTCTAAATGTAGATTTAAATGAAAACCATTAGGCACTATATCTGGTGAAAATGTAGAATGAGGCTAGGTATCCCAACCAAGCTCCATTATTTTATGTTGGGTTTCTTTTACTATACAGACACAGGCGTTGTCTTGCAGAAGATGAATGGTGGATGATGCGTCTTCGGCGTTTTTCTCGTATTGCTTCCGCTAATTTTTCAAGCTAATTAACGTATGCCTTAGCAGTGGCCAAGCTGCCTTGCAGGACCGATTCAGAATATAACATCCCTTTTCAATCCCACCAGCAACATAACAAAACCTTTCGAGAGTGACGTTCAAGTTTCGGATGTACTGGTGGCTATGTGCAGCGTAGTAGCCGTACAGTGCGGTGCGTGTTATTATCATAAAGAATGAAGCCCTCATCTCCTGTCGCCAGATTCTCGAGAAAGTCTTTTCAATAGTCTCTAAGTTAGGGAGATTGACAAATAGTGACCCTACTGAATTTGTTACTATCGGTAAGACGATGGAATCCAACGAGCCAGTACTTCCCTATATCCCAAAGTGTGAAGTTCCTAATTCTAGTTAGTAACACGCCCCAATTCATTATCGTCAAGAGTCGAAGGATATCCAGATCACGGTAAATCTTCAGTATTTGCGCTATATTAAATGTTCAATTTATTATGTGACTAAGTTAAGATTTGTCAATTTATGTTTTAATAGAAAAAAAATAATGTAACTGAGAATGGTAGATCGAAGTAAATTTTGAAATTATACGTTCGTAATAAATCTAGTGTGCGGAATTTCCACAGTAATTTTACTATTGGTATTGGTACTACTCAAAAGTTGCATTTTAAATAAAATATTTTACTGACCTTGTTTATTATTCGGAACTGAAAGTAGTTAATGGAAAAACACTGGTTTTAATAATCTAGGTAATTTGACCAATTCTGGTAAAAATATGCTAATTCTGAAAAATATGTGCTCTGAAGGTGCAATAGATTGAAAAGGTGTCTCAATAATTAGAGCTATCAGGGGCGGTCGCGGGTGCGGATGCTTGCGCGCGTGTGTGCATATCTATATAATTGTTTATATGTTTGTCCCTACGCAGCTTGCCCTTCCCAAAAAGTACTGCTCACCACTGCATGCTGGGCCATCTCTTAGGGACTATCTATACAGAGTTGAGCGGAAGCAGCCGTGTTCCGTTTTTGTACTGTGCGATGTTTTAGAGTAAGAAAATAATTGTGCAAGAAAATATTATACGGGCCCAGCGAGTCCCTCTTAAATACTACAATACATTCCTATTTATAAGTTTTATAAACAGGAACGACATTTATTAATAAAATAAATATTTATGGAAAATAACAGCATAATGTCTTTTCATTTGGTTTAAATCTTTCCTACTTTTATCCCCATTTTTCAAATAAAATTTCGCTTGTTTTTCTGAATAAACTAATTACTTTTTCCAAGGAAACCTTGAATAAAATCAAAATATGATTTTTTCAAACCTGAAAAAATCTGAGTTCGAGGCTGCTAATTTCACTAGCCTCGAACTCAGACTGTTAACATTATGACTGAGTAAGAGCTGATAATAAAATAAAATGACTGCTTTTCAACACAAAAAATATAGTAAAAATATCTTTACGTCAAATTAAATACAAGCCTTCATAAAACTGGCTTTCTTTTCATTGTAATGAAAAAATGTAATACTCCTTCTTTTTGGCTTCATAATGGCATTAATAATTTTTATTTACATTTATTAACAAATAAAAATTTATTTTTAAAGGTATTTTCTTACTTATTTTATCTTTTTTCAACAGCAATACATTTTTTTTTCTTTTTTAAATCTTTATATTTAATAAATTATTTCATGAATTTTAAAGTATTTAAATACTATATTGCACTAAACTACCAGGCTCAATGATAAATATTCTACCAAGCCAAAACTCGGCGTGGGGTTACTCACAAACAATTTCAGGCGGCATCGGTCGCGAATAAACACTCGACGGTTAAAGCGCGATGGCAGTAGACTGATAGCTCACAGAGCGTATAACGAACGGACGGAAGCGCTGATTGTGCGGTACTCAGCGACTCTTCGCGATGTTAGAGCGCATGCTGTAACGGTTAAATACATAGAAGGGATTGTGGTTTGTCGTAACAGAAATAAATAGAAGAATGAAATTTCGACGTGAAAACATCTTTAAATTATTTTTTAAATTCGCGGATAAATCGATGATCCGTACCAAAATTTTGGTGCATTGACTTTAAACCTGAGACTAAACCTAAATAATTTTACTTGCATTACCCACTTATGATATCGAAACTATAATTGAGGTAAATTGTTACAAATTTTATTGGCGCCTATTAATTTTATCAGCAAATTTTATACATAAAAATGACATATACAGGAATAGCCCATACGAGCTGAAATGGATTTTTCATAAGAAATGAACGAATATACATAATTTTGAGTGGACATCATGCAATTAAAAACTAAAAAATAATAAATGCGATGCTTTCTCTCTAGACTGTTATTATTTAATTCAGGTCAGAATTTGATCGCTGTTATTTTTATGGATGAAATTTCTTCATGAATTAATAATAAGTTAAATTGACAGGACTATTATAAACGACATTATGAGTGAAACACGAGAGATGTCAGAAAAACCTATTTAATTAATTGATATTTTCATGTACAAAAAAGATATCAAAGAATGATATATTGACTGCCGACAACTGGTTTAGCTTAGAATTATATTTTAGATAAATTATATATAAGATTATAGCAAATTAAAACAATATAAGTTTGAAAATGTTTTAAAAATAAACGCAGCCTAAATCTAAAGGAACTCGCAAAGATCGATATGCCCATGCTTACCCTGTCTTTAATATATTAAATAATATTTGCCTGGCAATTGACTTACAAACTTACGGATAATCAATTAAAATCTAACACGTGCAAGAATACAAGTATTATAAATTGAAATAAAGATTTTTAATGATTAGCATATAGGGATTTTTATGAACCAATTAATGAGAAGGTATCTTGTTTACCTGTTAATGCTATAAGAATACACCATGATGACCTCAGAGCCACTAAAATTAAGTCTTTAGTTAAAAAAATTACAATGGCATGCAATTACCTTGAAATAGGAAGGATCATTTTTTCTAGTTATGTATGGATCGCGCCTTGAAACTTCAGTTTTTCATTTACACGTGTTAAATAAACTTACAACTTGCATAATAATAGGTTAAAAAAATCTTAAATTTCGTATACCCAAGGTTTAACCTAAGACAAAGTTTATAAGTCACTAAATTAAATAAACTTTTTGTTAAAAAATATGTGAACTTCCTCGTACATTTCAATGTAAATAATCATTAGAGAAACCTAGTAAAACCAAAGATCATTTTCAATTGATTTTTGTTTAAAACATTTTGATAAGACGAAAAAGTTCATCAAATAGGAGCACTTTCTTACCAGGTTCCTATAGAAATATTTATATCCGATTCGACTTTAGGACAAAATATATTTTAACATTTTCTTTGACAAACTATTGAAGTTAGAAATAATAATATTGAAATATCGGAAATTTCTGTTTCCAACAATTTATTTATCCATCAGAAATCTGAAAAGATTAATTCGTTTTTTTGTTAATAGTGATGGATTATTTTTAATTGTTAAGATCCCTGACTTATGATGCCCAATTTTAATTAAAATTATATTTAATTAAGATAAGTCTTTCATGTGCATTTCTCTGACTCGTTGAAGAAACAAAAGAATTTCAATTATTTTCAAAGATTCATATAATAACATCATATTTTGCAATCAGTCTGAATAGTCAAATAGTTTGTGAGCATGTTTCATGCCTTTGTCTTCTTTGATTCTACTTTTTATATTTTCGTCGAATTTAGTTTAATTTAAAATTTCATTTGCTGTACTGTCTCGGATAAACGTGTGTGTTGAATAAATAAAAGAGCAATACGTTTACATATAAATAATAATAATTGAAATAAATCCAAACCTAGTATTCTCAAACTTAAGTATATTGCACGAAATTATTTCAATACGGTGATAGCAATAGAAAGATATAGGCTTTCCTCGAATTAATGACTTTGCCAGCAAATGTACTAGTATGATAATAATGTACTAGTAGGATAATATAACATTTTAAAATTAAATTTTTTGTAATAATAATTTACTAGTATGATAATATATAAATATATATAAAATAGTACATATCTTATGTATGTAGATAATATATAAAATAGTAATGTACTAGTATGATAATATAACATTTTAAAATTAAATTTTTTGCGTTACCATTTTTGTTCTGATAACATTTTGTAAATTTTTCTAGACTTCTTGCATGTATTTCTTTACTTGTTATAACTTCGACAACATGATATGATATTTCAACTTGTTTATACTTAGTACATGAGACATTTAGTTTTTCAAGTGTTTCCTCCTTTTAGTAAAATTTGTAGTAGATGTAGCTTGGTTATAATATTGTATTAATATCAATTTAATTTTATTATTAGAATTTTAACTCTTTCCATTTATTTGTACTGTCCGTATCTACTACAACCTCTACGCTAAAAATTAAGAAAAACGTGATCATGCCCGATTTAGTTATAAAAAAATATCAGAGTTTTAGTTTTAACGGTATATTACATAGATTAATCAGTAAACATTTCTTATTCTGACAAAGGTTAACTTTAATGAAACAAATATTTTCAAATTATTTTAAAATTAAATCTGTCATATCTGAGTCTGCCTCGCGCATTGAAGTTTCCGTATCTCATGTGTAGTGAAATTACTTTATTAATCATAAGTTATCACTAACATACATATACTTCCCAGCAAAAGAAGTACTTAATAATATTTAACGACGTTAAGTAGTTAAGTAGTGGGGTCGTATAAAATGTGTACAGGGGATATCTAGAAAATAGTGAAATCTCGAATCATCTTTATGATGTAGGCTTACATAAATTGTTTTTGATCATGATATGAACGTAGGCTTACAAAAACTTTTTTTGACCATGATATGAACGTAGGCTTACAAAATCTTGTTTTCATAATTTTTAATTCTGAGATGCCAGAAATAAAAAGGGACGGATATATTTTTGCCTACTTTTCGGTATATTTCTGAAGATATACTGCCTTAAACTATGCAGAGAATATTTATTGGGGCGCTTATGACCAGTCCTTTTCAAAGATAGTCAACATTACATAAGCACTTTAAAAAAACAGGTAATATTCCAAATTTCTACATTGGCAGACGGATACGTAATTGTAAAGATTCCAATTTTTCTTTTGAGATCCAAAATCCTAAAAATTATCTCATTACTACAATTTACTATCTCATAACAATGGTTTAGTCATATGTGATACAATGCAAACTTATGTTTCATTAAACAGTATAAGAACAATTTGCGGCTCGAAGCATTAAATGAACAGCTCGTATGTACATTCCGTAATTGAGTACTAGGGTTTAAAGATCGTAGACTAATTTTTCAGCTGAGCAATAAAATAGTGAATGGGCATCTATTCAAATCTATAGTTATTTTAATTAAAATATATAATTTATAAATCAATCTTAGGGGCCAAATCGTGTCCATGGAACACATATTAATACCGGTTTTAAAGTAATTTATATGTTCCTTTCAAATCGAGTCATCCTATTTTAATGCAAAATATTTTGTTGATAATGCATATTCGAATTTGTCGTCTATGAAATCCATTCAGATTCAACAATGAAAATAAAAGAACAATATGTAGAAAAGCGATTAAAAATTAAAAACCTATACACAAGGATAACCCTTTCGTCGTTGTGATGACGACATTTTCAGCTTACTAAGATAATAAAAAAAAATTATAAATATCAATTAACAAAACTGAAAGTACATTCTATAAAACCGACGTAATATTATTATT
The DNA here is from genome assembly GCA_039881145.1 of Druceiella hillmani. Lineage (NCBI taxonomy): Eukaryota > Metazoa > Arthropoda > Insecta > Lepidoptera > Hepialidae > Druceiella > Druceiella hillmani. The sequence continues at coordinate 12,797,076 of JAYKKI010000029.1, forward strand.
TTTTTTCAATTAGTGAATTACTAGCCCTTAAAAAAATTCCTTGCTTCCACTGAAATGTGGTCATTTTTGCACTAATAAGCAAATTTTTAAATACTTAATCTTTTCATAACAGCAATTTTTTAACCTTCTCTACAATTCAATGGTTCCGTTTAAACTAAGTTATATTTTATTACTATTTCTAAATAAAATAAATTAACCAGAAGAGGAACTTTTAAATATTTTAAACTTGAAAAGAAACAGCTAAAAAATTACCATTAGATTTAGCTATTCTGTCATTATTCATTCCACAAAAGAAAAACTAATGTTGTCACATAAGGAAACTAATGTTTAAATAGAAAATTTAATATTCAGCCTTAATTTTCTTTTCATTGCTCGACTTATGTTGAATTTGAAAATTTTCTTTAACTTGACGCTACAGCGTTAACTATTAAAATTGATATAATTTAGAATATTTATTTTAAATGCTTTGTATATAAACTCGTTTCTAAATAAATGGCTAAGTTTATATGAAATCTAATAAGAAAATTGCTGATGGTCCGGTACAGGTTACACATTACATTTTTGGATACTTAATACAAATTCATGTCATAAATTACGGTACATTAAAAAGATAATTTTATATTTCTCTCCAGATGGAAGATTTAAGGAATCTTATTTTATTTTATAATCGATTTTCATTTTGAAGGTTCAGAAACGGCTAACGTTGTAGAAATGTTCCTGCACGAGACGCAGTTCTATTTTTAATTACATAATATTTACGTGAAAACCATCCATGCAAAATTAACCCTCATAAATACGCACGTGTTAATACTCTACACTCTGTACTCAACAATTATTTCAAACAATCTGATCATACTTTAAGTACTCTTTCAGAACATCTTCCCTCTACAACATAAAACTTGATACTGCAGTCGAATAAAAGAATGTACTATTGTTTTTGCTAAAAATTTTTTTTCTACGTAATCGCTTTCTACTCCGTGTTCTCAAGTTTTTTCATGCATACTTGATACTTAAGGCATCTTCGTATTTTAATTTCACATTTCTTACAACTACTTAGTCTTAAGTTATCGAGACAAACTACAAGAGAGTTGTAAGACTATCAGAGAGCTACAATGAAGATAATTCAATTAAAACCTACAAATTATTTTTTGCGATTCATTCAAAGAAAATTGATCTACATATTCTATTCTGTACTATTATATAATACTATTATTCAACATCTATCCCTCGCGCATTATTTGTGTTAAATTGGTGCAATTAAAATGGTACTTGTATCCAACTTTAATTGCGTAATTAAAATGAAATAAAATCTTACAAGCTTATGTTTAGTTCTGACGCTACGGAACGCATTCTTTTACTAAACATCATTTACTAACATAATGTTACGTTCTTAGTAATGTGTATGTTACTTCTTATTACAAATTACATTTCAGCAATATTTTCTAGTCTTATTGTTATTCTTAAAAGTAGCATTTGGTAGTTAGAATAAAACATTAATTTGGTGAGGAAACTTTTTAAATAATTTCCAATAAATTCGCTCTTTACCAAGACTTTTAATATTCCAATAAACCTTGGACAAATTTAGGAAAGCACATGTTTGCCGTCAATGCCAACAAATGCAACTAGCAGTAGCACAAATGAGTTACAGTACTACATCAATGAGGGAGAGTGCAATTTTGTTGACAAATTATGTAACCTTGGTTCAATTCTGTTGATTATTTTCTGCAATAGTAACCTACATAAGACGCCCATGATGTTTGCCAAGCTTAATACGAGTGTGTAAAATGATATTGATAAAACTAAAAGTGCACACATCGTGGTATAATTTACTATTTATTAATTAAACCTGTGTAAAAAAATGTGAAAAATATGAAATTAATAAAAACAGCACAGATCAGAGAGAAGAGAAAAGAAGATCCGTATAAAACGGTGACTGAGAAGAGTCAGAGAGCACGAGGAAAAAAATGATTGTAGAAAATTGTTCTATTTACAAATCATTATGAAAATTAATTTACTTTGATAGTTAACTAATCATTAGTAAAAAGAATCAACAAAATCGGTCAAGAATTGCGACTTGTACTATGCTTTCATACGTACACACATACAGACCAACGGATGAAAATTCATGTCATTTTAGAAAACCAATTTCAGATAATAATTAAAAATTTCAAAAGTTAGAAAACGATGTCACAGGAGATGGATCTCCTGTCTCAAAAATGCTATATTAAAAGTTGGTTGCTTCGAAAATTACTCGACTCATAATTACTTCTATCGACAAAACTCGAGGCTGGTATGCTAGTCGATCATAAAGCACGCACCCACATAAAAAATTAGGGCCAACGTGTATAAACCATGTATCTTATTTAGCGTATTACATTTAACTAAACTTGGATCACTTTTATACATATGATAAAAACGGATTTTTTGAAGGTTGGACTTACACTTCGTAGATATTTATAAAAGTTCAGCCTGTATAATAATATACTTATAAGTTGTTACAACCTGTCCTACTTAACGTTTACAGTAAACAAGATACACACACACACACACACACACTCATATATAAATATATATATATATATATATATATATATATATATATATATATATATATGTCAGCCAATAAACCTCGCTATACCATAACAGATGACAGAAAAACATGATGACATTTCCTAGAAGCGAAAAAAGAAAAAAAACATGGCAAAATATATTGCTTACCAGAACAAACAATTCAAAATCTTAAACGACAAACGCAATAAATGATATAAGTGTGAAGTGTATCATTATCTTTTTTTTTCCTATTTATTTATAAGCTGTTTACTTTCTTCGGACCGAATTTTACAAATACGATCGTAAATAATATAAGTGTTAAATAATTCCATGACAATTTATTAATTACCCATTAAGGATACAATCTATTTAGAACTGAAGTTTCTGAAATACAGGCACTTTATTGTCACTTTGTCAGCTTACTTTTATATGCTTAATATGCAATTAGTGCGCCTGATTTGTGAAACAAAAGAAAACATGTAGATAACATTTCCCACAAAAATCTTCTAGTTCCTTTTCCTTACCAAAACTACAAAACGGTAACATTTGTGTCAATTCAGTTTTTGTGCATCTATTCATCTACCATATTTTATTTTTTTCGGAAACTGTGCGGGAAACAGGATCGAATTGAATATTGGGATAATTCAAAAAAAGACGTAAAAATAAATCATTAGTAACAATCCAAATATAGACGTAAAATAAAACATAGCAATAAACCGAAAAGGGGTATAAAATTCATAAATACAGACGTAAAGTAGAAAAATATCTATGAACTAAAATCAGACGTAAAGTGTAAAAACTTTATAATGATTCAAATTCAGACATAAACAAGAAAAAAGTACCAAGAATTTTTAATGAACAAACGTAAAAAATTAATGGATCACGCACAAAAGTAAAGAGCAGAAAATTACTAACAAATCAAAGACTGAAGCACAGGAGTAAAAATATTAGTGATCCAAATACATGAGTAAAATGCAAAAATTTAATTCGCTGTTTTAGGAATAGGTCCAGGGAAGTCATGTGATTCACATTTTTGTCAATTACATTAGATGTCATTTTATTTTATCCAGTCGTTCAAATTAATTTTTTCTTCATCTTATTCAATGCACTGGAATAATTCAATAAAATATTATAGTAATAAATGGCAAAAGTCGTACAAAGTTATCACTAAATAATAATAATAACTCGCAAAATAGGCAATGCAGCAAAATACCCCAAAACTTAAACACACTTGACCACATACGGGCATCGTTATGCTGTATCAAAGCTCGAAGGTCGTTGAGTGGGGCATAAACATGGCTTCCGATCATTATACGCGCGTTCTGCTTCCGCTCTGCCAGCTGTCGTTGCAAAGCAGCGGCTGTTCACTGCTTGAGTGTTGACTCACAATGGATGCAGCTTGCATTGTTTTGTTGGCTTCCTTGTATACGTTTCATTTTCACTGATTTATATGTGTATCATGTAGATATTCAATACGTGTTGAGTAAACTGAATATATTATGAAATGTTGAATTGCTGACCTGGAAATTTTAAGGATTAAAAAAAAAAATATTTTGTTGCAATATTAACAACGCAAAAGTCTCATTTTCATTGTATTTAGTTTCTATGTTATAAGTTTACGTACAATTTTAGCTCTGCAACCAAGCAAACTAATATCTACCAAAATTTGGCATGCACTTAATTTGTACGACGAAATAACGCATGTTAACTTTAGCTTTATTCGCTTAAAATATTGATACTCCGAGTGTATTTAGATGTTTATTATCATACGTTTCCGGGGATTATTTATCGGCACTATTCATGATTTGTTTTGATATGTAAGCTATTTTTCTAATTCCTATACAACGGAACTCGGCAGTTTTATTTTATAATACAAACTTAATACAGTAATACGTGAATAGGTGACGGAACGCATATATTAAATTTCTTACTGACGTACTTCGAGTGCACAAAACCTGCGTCTAAATTCTATCGCTTTAATTGAAATTTCACGAAAGCAAAACCTTGGTCAAAAATAATAACCTGCATAAATAACCTGTGTGAATAAAGAAGTAAACTTTGTGAGTTAGTAATTTCGAGATAATTTAAGACGTTACCAAATCGATTTTGAAAATTCGTTCACCGGAGAATAGGCGATACGATGCCTAATATAGGCCAAATGTTATCCGGATTTAATGAGATTGCTACAGAACGGGTAGAAATGATAAAAGTTGGATAAACACGCCTTTATTTCACAAGTAAATTCCTGAGCTATGCAGCAGAACAAATCAAAGTTTGTATGATCATTTTTAAAGGCCACTTAAAAAATTATCGTGCAAACTTTGATTTGTTCTACCTACATAGTTTACACTTGTAATTACAAACAATTATTATCCGTTATACGTTGCGTACTGACATACTAAACGATTATGAACAATCACTAAGTATAAATTAAAATGTATTCACGTATTTTAAAATAGAAGCGAAACAAAAAAAACGAATGTTTTTATTTAGCTTCATTTTTAAGCCTTTCTTAAAAATGTATGGACTCTGAACACTACATCATTACGACCAGTACCACTTCATTTCTATTACGTCGAGAAAAATTAGTTACATGTTAAGAAATTCTGATATCCCATTTATTTTTATTAATTTATTAAAACTTCTAATCTTCGATAACGCACCGAAGACAATTTTCAATCTCTGATTTTAGAATTAAACCAAAAATAAAATATCCGACAACTTTGATCAGGTTTTGAAAGAAATAAAAAATGATGACGAGTCAATCAAATATATATCCATAATAAGTCAGAAAAAAAGGAATTGCATAGTTTGATATTGCTGAAATGAAGCCAATACCATAGTATTTTGAAATCAAATATTTTTTTTAATTTTGATTCGTTTACCTCATTTATAACTTACATTTATCGAATACAAAGTAGTGGTCTTACAAACAGCTTATATTTGGCTTCAAAAAATATTTGAAAACCTCTGAGAAATATCACATCTGTCGGCCGAGAATTGCAAATTAAATTTGTACGTTCGCAGTTCATCACGTCCGGAAGCAAAAAAGTTTTATGTTACTAATAGAAATTCTCATACTTTTTCTTTAACACGAGAACAATATGGCGGCACGGTGTCTATTATTAACCAAGATATTGAAGTTTGAAATTAATTTAATTGAAAGTGTCGCTCATTTAGGCGAGATTACATCTCCACGACCACTATCAATTTCAAAGTCTTTTTACATAAACAATCGTATTGAATAAGTTGAATCAATGTTAAAATGGGCACCGCGTGGATGATTGCTTAGATATTCTTGATGAAGAATTCTGAGTAGATCAAGTTAAATAGAAAGAACGATGACGGGTTATGGTTTACATACCCTTCACCATAGACTACAAGCATTAAACAAGAAGGGGCAATAAAATTATAGACTAAATATTTTAACACTCTCCTTAATAAAACGCTTGCTAACAAATGTGAATTTTTTATACATGTCAAGATTATAAGGTGATCGCTACTATAAATTCACATAGAACTCTCTTTGAATCCATTTAGATTGACATTTAACAGATTATAAGTTTTACATTTATTGATACTTTACATCTCACAAAACATGTATTAACATAATTACACTACATGAAAATGCTCTCCAATTTGATATGTATAGTTCCCAATATATTGGGTTGGCTAATAAGTTTTTAACCAGCATTGGTGACAACAATTTTTATTAAAAAATGTCTATGAAATAAATGTTTATAAATAAAATATTATATCTAAATTTAATTTAAGTATGCACCATCATTACCACTACTTGTCGTCATCTAGTTGGAAGTGACAATATGCCTTGTAAAATTCCGGTGACTTAGATTAAAAAAACTGCGCAAGGTCGTTTTGGAGATTTTCTTTAAAGTTGAATTTTTTACTTAAATGGTTACTTCGAGCCCTGAATAAATGGTAATCAAAGGACACAATACCCGGCGAATATTATAGATGAGTGAGAAGGACCCTTCCGAGCTCAACTAATTTATTACGAATACGTTTTGCGGTCACGTGCGGTCTGGCGTTATCGTGTAGAAAATAAACTAAATTCTGTTGACTACTCAACTTGGTAGCTAATCGGTCCAATCGTTCACAATAAATGAAGTAGATCCTTATAGAAGCAACTCCCAATGAATAATGCCCTTAATATTCCACCAACAGCTGAGCTTCACCTTTTTGGCACTTATTTCCGGTTTGGATACTGAAACTCCTGTTTCTCTAACACCTAGCCATTGACGTTTGCGTGTGTGATTAACGTATCTAACTTACTCTTTGTCGACAGTTACTAACTGATTCGGCCAGTCGAAATTACGTTTCAATGTCAATAACTATTGAGAAGTATCAACTCTTCACTGAAGACGATATGATTACCACTCGTGAGGTATCCACACACCGTATTTTGAAACTTTTCCCAATTCATGCAAATGTGCTTCTATGGTTCCACGATTGCAGTATAGCTCATCTGCCAATTGACAAGTCGTCAGCCGAGAATCCTCCTCAACTAGGCATCGTAATCGTTAAACGTCCAATTCAACAGGACAACCGGGATGAAGTTTATCCTCAAGATCGTAGGCCGCATTCTTGAACTTTCTGAACCAAATCTTTGTCTTCACCTAAGACGTTGTGGGCTCGCCCATTACATGACATATATTATTTGTGGCAGCCTTTGCATCGTGACTCGGTCAAAATTCGTAACGTAATAGAATCAGTGTTTGATTTCCGTTTAAATCCATTATATCTTATGTAATTCACTTAAAGCTTCGACGCTGAATATTGTCAGCTGATTGTCCTTTGGCCTATTTATACCCTACAGTAAAACCTTCTAGATTAGAATCGAGAATCTTTCTAGAAAAGTTCCGAAGTTGTGACTGAAAACTTACTAGCCAACTTATTATTTGTGATAAACTAACATATCATGGGCCTATCCAAAATTACAACTATACAGTAACATCTATTTCAAATTTACAAAAGTATCTATCTAATTTTACTTTAGTTTGTAATTTTTAGTTTAAAATATCTAGTATTGATTTACATTACAATAGAATTATATATTAGCTCTTCTTTTATAAGTACATGAATGTATATATGTATATATATATATATATATATATATATATATATATATATATATATATATATATATATACATTTCGATGTAGTTTTCATCGGATTAAAAATATCCAAGTTCACTAAGTCCAGAAGTTTTGTAGTTTTTGAACCTTTATATTTACAAGACAATCGTGTTAGTTTATCCTTCTTGTATAACTGCATACGCTAAGTATTTTCTCCAATTTTTTCTAGGTCGTCGTAAATTATTTTTAATTTTAATTTTTGAATCACGGATTAGTGTATGGTAATACTATTTTCGATTTTTGATAATTAGTATTTACTTAATGCTTAACCGGTGCATATTAAGAGAATACTTAAATGAAATAATTAACATCGATATTTACGAGACCACACGGGAATAACTTACGAAACACACGAGGACTGAAATTACAAGTTACTAGTCAATACCCTTGATAGAAAAAATAAGTAAATTAGTGTTATTGAAAATTAAAAATGTAATTCTAATAGTTGCAGGACCATAACGCTCGACAAATTGAGATTTCATAAAATTTCTTATCAAACGTAAATTTGTAATCGTTTAAGCAATTCTGTAATATTAATATATATTCTGCAAACCATCATTTACTTAACTTATGCTCACTATATACATTTGTCCTTCCAAGCATTCATATTTACTATATTTAATGCCTCGGACAGTGAGTGTAATATAACCGACCACTCAATCACTGACACACGGGCTGGTAATAATGCCGGACGCTATACATCAATGTCGTCTGACTGCGGGCAGAGTGACCGATGTTTGTGTGTTCAGTTTCATATGTATTCTGGAGATGAACATGAGGTGAAGAAGAATTGTATATTACAGTGCGAAATAAACTGATTTATTGAGTAATTGAATATTTAAGGTATACTCATTTAATAGTGACAAATAGTTAATGATAATGATGTTTTTTTTATTTTGTCTGATTAACGAAATATGTATAACATCACTCACGTGTGTGTCCGGCTGATCATCTATCACAGGCGGTTTTCTAAGAAACTTTTTCATGCAGTATTTTGTAATATGATGGATATATATATATATATATATATATATATATATATATATATATATATACATATATATGATATCAATTAAAAAATATAGTAAGCCTCATAGAACTTAGAATAGGATACAAGTAGTTTTATAGATATTGCATAAAAAGTTCACAACAATATTTCCAAAAAAATTAGTGATATAGAAAATTGAAATTTGGCTTATTAATAACGCTTATATTTTAATTATTAATATTATCATACGTAAATTTCAAAGGAGCAAGTTAAATATGCACCCTTTTTTTATTTCATGCATCCTGTGTATAAGGTTGGGCTGATATTATTCAGTACTCTCAAGCCACTAACTGAGTCGTCTCTTGGAGCCTGTAACAACCCGCCTTACACAAAATTGGGAACCTTCAAGTAACCTAATAATATCTTGCAACTACCATTAAACGCTTCCACTTAACATGGTTAAACACTGTTCCCTCACAATAAGCTACTTTTCGAACACTCTAAATGCTTCAAATACGGTCTACATTCCAACAAGTTATGGTTACTAAAGACACCATATCCCAAAGAATGGCGTGAGTCTATTTTAATGATGCAAGCTATGTCTTAGGAAAAATTTATGTTAACTTGCGCGAAAGGCATCGTGTTTTTGTACCGTCTGATAGGTTGTCTAAATGGAGGCTTCCATTCCATGTGGATATTTTATATTAACTTCATGACTAAAAAAAAGTATCTAACAGGGCCGGCGAGTCAGATTTAAAACTACCTGGGACTCTTAGAAATAAATTCTATGAACGAAAATAATAACAATTTATTAACATAAGAGCATTCATAAAAAATTACAACAGAATATCTTAACTTCGTATGTATTCAGTTGTAATGTTTCTGATATTTGTTTAATTTTTTAAAAGAAATGAAGCTCATTTCTCCAAATGAACTAATTAATTTAATTAAGAAAACCTCAAAAGAAATATAATTTGGATGTTTCGCTTGCCCAGAGCTAAGACAGTTATTATAAAAACTGAGTAAGTGCTGAAAAGAACATTAAATACCTGCTTTAAAAAAGAAATAATTGGCAATGCAAAAACAGTTTTCATATTAAATATAAACTTTTACAAAGTTGATTTTCATTTTAAATGTAATAATAGAATATACATTACCGTATATTTTCTTCTTAGCAGCATTGTGGTCTTACTAATTTTTATTTATGTAACCGTAAATAAAAATTAGTAAGACCAATAAAATAACAATGAAAATGCTTCAAATATCTGAAGCTTATGCTTACAAATATTTTGTTATTTGCTTTATCTTATTTTAGAATTAAATATTTATTTTTCGTTGTCAACATCAATACCTTCTTACTACGTACTTTTCTTATCATTTTATTTATTTATATTATAGAATATCGAAAGTTTATCTAATTCACCTTCAAATATGACTGAAATGAAGTAATATACGTTAGTGTATTATATAAATAGTAATATACGTTAGTGTATTATTGAAATGAAACATTTGTGTAATAACTGTTAAATATAATTCATGCATTTTACTTCCCAGCACATACCATTTTGGATTTCACTAACAATACTTGCACAATAATAAACATTGTTATACAATGTCTAATCTCAGTGCAGGGTTACTGACAAACAAGTTCAAGCGGCATCGGTTGCGGTAAACACTCTACGGGGAAACCGCGACTGCAGTAGAGCGATAGCTCACAGAGCGTATAAAGAGCGGATGAAAGCGCTGATTCTGCGGTACTCAGCGACTCTTCACATGCGATAACGACTAACTACTTAAAGGAGCTTGGGGTATGTCTTAACAGAAACACGTAGTATGGAATTTTGACGTGAAAGTGTCTTTAAGTACGATACGAATATTAAAATATAGCAAGACGCAAGTACGCACCCCGTACGCGATTCTTTTGAGGCAAGTAGCGGAAAAATTATTTTTACTACATTTATTTTCGAATTTGGTTGGTTATAGAGCTTAGTAATTTACTTGGTTTTCCACTGCAAATGACGTAAATTTATATTCATTTTAAATATTACATTGCCTAGTAAGGTTTGGCCACAACTTCGGGACTTTCTAAAAAGATTCTCGAAACTTTTTTTTTCTCGAAGATTTTATTGTAAGGTATAAATTGGCCAACGTGCAGTCAGTTGACAACGGTCACAAATAATATACGTAATGTGGTGAGCGAGTCTACGGTGCTTTAAGTACGTTAAGTAAGTTACTTCCAGAGGAATCTACAATAAATGCAGATATTTACTATGAACAATTGAACCGATTAACTAATAAATTGAGTAGTTACCACGATCAAGTTTATTTTCTACGTAATAATGCTAGACCATATGTTGCAAAACATAACCGTGATAAATTGGTGAAGCTTGGCTAGGTTCTACTCACTTCTCCACTATATTTGCCTGATATTGGACCCTATTATTACCATTTATTCAAGGCTCAAGTAACCATTTACGTGAAAAAAAATTCGACGTTTAGGAAGATCTCCAAAACAACCTCGCACAATGTTTTGAATCAAAGTCACCGAAATTTTAGAAGAAGAGCATATTGTCACTGCCAACTAGGTGGTGATAAGTGGTAGATAATAATGGTGCATAATTAAATTAAATTTAGTGTAAGATTGTTGACTGAAACTCGGGGTTAAAACTTATTAGCCAACCCAATATTACCCCAAAATTAATTTGCCCCAAAACTTATATAACGCTCTGGAGAAAATTGCAATCAGATTTTGGGGCAAGTTGTAACATATCTCGCCTTAATTTAAAAAAAAACAATTTCCAACTTTTTTCGGGGAGGATATCAAAAAGTCAAAACGTATACGAATTAGTGGCAACGTAAATTATAAAAAATAAGAGAAGTACACCAAGCAAAATCTACCTTTTATCGCTTTATATAGAAAGGAGAAAATATAATAAATTTACAGTCTCCGATTACGTTAATTCCCTAATTATTATCTCAAGGATAAAAGATGGCTTGTTGTTTTTTTAATCATTAATCTTATGTCTTATTAATTAATGTCTTAATGATTATTAGTGGCATATAGTTTGTTAATTTAATTCGTTATAAAAAGACCATAAATTAGAAAAGTTTATTCTTTTTACTTTGATTGCAAAATTTAATTCAAGGTATAATCTAATCTTAAATATGAAAACAATTAATGGTTCTCAAAAAAAAAATAAATAACAAGACTTCTTTCATTATTTATTTAGTTATTTGATATCAATTACAATGAAAGCTTCATCCCACCTCTATGATTTTATATTATCACTACACACCCCATGACTTTTATTCAGAAACCCTATAAAATGGTACCCTACACAATAGAGCATTCAAAATAAATCACCCATCCATACGTATAGGGGAAGTACTCGAAAATTGTTGTCTCTTATATATGTAGTTACATAGCTTTGTGGGAATTATAAATACGTCTAACCATATAAAAATTCAGCTTTCTGGCAATAAGAGTGTAAAAGTAAAAGGGCTTTAATATTTAGACTAATAGATAGACAGACAGACGGATAGGGCAAAACAGTAGGGGTTCCCAGTTGATTATGAAACCTTAATAAGGGTGTATTAAAAAGATTTGGCACCGTTTTTCTTTTAAGAATTTAATGTTAAATAGCTTTAGAGATATAGCCAAAAGTGTCCGTAAAAACATATTTTCTCAATTCCCACCAGTGTCCGAAAAAATCATGGTAGTAGTGTTTTCTCAAGCTGTAAAGGAAAATTGTAGTGATAATTTTAAATCAAAGAGCTCTTGAAAAATCCACGATATTTTTACGACCACGAACACGTGAAAATATTGTATTTATGTACTAAAATAATATTAATATATCAAATAGTTTATTGAAAATACTATATAAATAACAATCATAAATCAAATTAAATTTGGATATTTGGCTGGCCTAGAGCTAAGTCAGTTAATATAAAAACTGAGCAAGGGCTGAAAATAGATTTAAATAACTCTTTTCAAAAAGAAGTTATTAAGAATGTAAAAATAGTTTTTATTAAATACAAGCCTTTACGAATTCGGTTTTCATTTTAACATAATAACAGGATAAATATTACCGTCTATTTTCATTTTGGCAGCACCGTGGTCTGAATAATTTTTATTTGTAGTTATTAGTAACAAAAATGCTTCAAATGTCTGAAGCTTATGCTTAGAAATAGTTTGCTATTTGTTTGTCATATTTTAGCATTAAATATTAATTTTTCTATGTCAGCTTCGACCCGTTCCTACTATAACCTTTTCTTATGATTTCCTTTATTTTTAATCATAAGTTTTATTAAACTTATGTTCATTGATTTTATAATATTTAAACAAAGGTAATATTGAATTTAATATCCACGTCTAATCCACCTTGAAATATTAGTGAGACGAAGTAATTACCTGGTACTATGAAAAAGAAACATTTATGTAGTAACCGTTAAAAATAATTCATGTATTTTGCTTCGCTGTACATACTATACCGCACTTAACTAATATTACCTATTCAATGGTGAACGTTGTTATACAATGCTGAAACTCGGTGCAGATTTGCTAACGAACAATATCAAGTGATGACACTTGATATTGTTCGTTAGCAAATCGCAAGTAAACACTGGACGGATAAAACGCGACTGCAGTAAAGCGATAGATCACAGAACGGAGAGTGCGGACGGAAGCGCTGATTGTGCGGTACTCAGCAATTCTTTGCACTATTTGAGCGGATGCAATAACGACTAAATACGAAGAGCAGCTTGGAGCTTGTTATAAGGAAAATATGTAAATAGTAACATGGGATTTTGACATTAAAACGTCTTTAATATAATATCAAAGTTATAAGCGACCCGGCCGTATTTAAAACAACTAAATCTCCAGGTCAAGGTATAGGACAATAGAAAGGGACACATTATATAAAGAAAAGTTCAAAGCAATCAGTAAGTCAGTCAAAATAACAAAACATGTGTACTCTTACACCCGTCTGTCGCCCCGTTACATTTACTGTCAGCCGAGTAGTCTTATAGAGAGGCGTGTCATTCCTTGTTGGGGAATTCGAAACAAAAAATGGGCTGTTTCGTGTAGAATCGAGTTAAGAGGTGCGTGCTACTAAACTTAGAAGAAACTTTATCGCACTGAAGTCGGTAATTAGAATTAATATTATCCAGGTTGAATTAATACCGAAAAAGGCCATACAGGTAAACCAGATTGGCATAATTATCGATGAATAACTGTGAAATTTCTGTGCGTTGAATTCGGTGAGATCCATGGAAGTAGAAAGGGAGAAAAGGGAGGTTTATTTGGTGATTTGAAAGTGGAAATTTATTTCTGATAGTTGCAGGACCATAACAATCGACAAATTGAGATTTCATAAAATTTCTTATCAAACTTAAATTTGTAATTGTATAAGCAATTCTGTAATATTAATATACATTCTGCAAGCCATCATTTACTTAACTTATGCTCACTGTATACATTTGTCCTTCCAAGCATTCATATTTACTATATTTAATGCCCCGGACAGTGAGTGTAATATAACCGACCATTCAATCACTGACACACGGGCTGGTAATAATGCCGGACGCTATACATCAATGTCGTCTGACTGCGGGCAGAGTGACCGATGTTTATGTGTTCAGTTTCATGTACATTCTGGAGATGAACATGAGGTGAATTTTTTTCAAGAAGAATTGTATTTTACTGTGCGAAATAAACTGATAAGTTATTGAGTAATTGAATAAATAAGGTATACTGATTTAATAGTGACAAATGATTAAGGATAATGATCCATTTTTTATTTTGTCTGATTAACGAAATATAACATCGTTCACGTGTGTGTCCGGCTGATCATCTATGACAAGCGGTTTTCTCAGGAACTTTTTCATGCAGTGTTTTGTAATACGATGGATATATATATATATATATATATATATATATATATATATATATATATATATATATATATATATATATATATATATATATATATATATATATATATATATATACATATATATGTGTGCGTGTGTGTGTATATATGATATAAATTAAAAATATGGTAAGCATCATAAAACAGAATGGGATAGATTTATTATATATTATATAATACAAGTAGTTTTATAGATATTGCATAAAAAGTTCACAACAATATTTCCAAAAAAATTACTGATATAGAAAATTGAAATTTGGCGTATTAATAACGCTTATATCTTAATTATTAATGCTTAATAATATTCATACGGAAATTATAAAGTGAGAAGTTAAATATGCATCCTTTTTTTCTTTCATGCATCATGTGTATAAGTTTGGGCTGATATTATTCAGTACTCTCAAGCCACAAACTAAGTCGTCTCTAGGAGCCTGTAACAACATGCCTTACACAAAATTGGCGACCTTCAATATCCTGCAACTACCATTAATCGTTTCCACTTAACGTGGTTATACACTGTTCCTTCGCAATGAGCTACTTCTCAAACACTCTGAATGCCTCAAAATGGTACACATTCAATCAAGTTACAATTACTAAAGACCGCATATCCCGGAGAATTGCGTAAGTCTATTTTAATGATGCAAGCTATGTCGTGGGGAAAAATTATGTTGACTTACGCGAAAGGCATCATGTCTGGTTTTTGTACCGTCTGATATTTTACACACAGCCTCCACTCTATGTCGATATTTTTAATTAACCTCATGACTAAAAAAAGTATTGGACAGAGCCGGCGAGTCAGATTTAAAACTGCCTAGGACTCTTAATAATAAATTCTATAAACGAAAATAATAATAATTTATTAACATAAGAAGCATTTATGAAAAATTGCAACAGAATATCTTAACTTCGAATGTATTCAGTTGTAAACTTTCTGATATTTGTTTCCTTCTTTTCAAAAGAAATTACCCCTATTTCTCTAATTGAACTAATTTATTTCATTAAGAAAACATCAAACGAAACAAAATTTGGAAGTTTCGCTTGCCTAGAGCTAAGTCAGTTAATATAACAACTGAATAAGTGCTAAAAAGAAAATCAAATACCTACTTTCAAAAAGAAATAATTGGCAATGCAAAAGCAGTTTTCATTTTAAATATAAACTTTTACAAAGCTGATTTTCATTTTAAATATAATAATAAAATAAATGTTACCATATATTTTCTTCTTAGCAGCATTGTGGCCTTATTAATTTTTATTTATAGTTAGTAACATTGAAAATGCTCCAATTATCTGAAGCTTACAAATATTTTGTTATTTGCTTTATCATATTTTAAAATTAAATATTTATTTTTCGTTTTCGAAGTCAATCCCTTTTTACTACGAAATTGTATTACCATTTTCTTTATTTATATTATATAATATTAAAAGTTTATCTAATTCACCTTCAAATATGACTTAAATGAAGTAAAATAGTAATACACGTTAGTGTATTATATAAATAGTAATACACGTTAGTGTATTATAGAAATGAAACCTTTGTGTAGTAACCGTTAAAAATAATTCATGCATTTTACTTCCCAGCACATACTATTTTGCATTCCACTAACAATACTCATACAATAATAAACATTGTTATACGATGCTGAACCTCAGTGCTGATAAACAAGTTCAAGCGATATCGGTCGCGAGTAAACACTCTACGGGGAAACCGCGACCGCAGTAGAGCGATAGCTCACAGAGCGTATAAAGAGCGGATGAAAGCGCTGATTTTGCGGTACTCAGCGACTCTTCGCGTCCGATAACGACTAACTGCTTAGAGGACCTTGGGGTATGTCTTAACAGGAACACGTAGTAATATGGGATTTTGACGTGAAAGTGTCTTTAAGTACGATACGAATACTAAGATAAAGCAAGAGGGGTGCGCACGCGATTCTTTTGAGGCAAGTAACGGAAAAATTATTTTTACTACATTTATTCGCAAATATGGTTGGTTATAGAGCTTAGTAATTTATGTAGTTTTCCACTACAAATGGCGTAAATTTACATTCGCTTTAAATATTATATTGGCAAGTAAGTTTTAGCCACAACTTTAGAACTTTCTAAAAAAATTCTGGAAATTTCTAGACAGTTTTATTGTAAGGTATAAATAAAGCAAAATGCAGTCAGTTGACAACAGCCACAAACAATATATGTAATGTGGTGGGAGAATCTACGGTTCCTTACGCGATGGCTAAGATTTGATTCAAAAAGTTCAGGAATGATGACTACAATCTTAAGGACGAACTCCGTACCGGACGTCCTGTTGAATTGGACGTTCAAAGATTACGACGTCTAATTGAGAAGAATTGGGAAAAGTTTCAAAATACGGTGTATCATATAGCCTTCAATGAAGAGTTGATACTTCTCAAAAGTTATTGACATTGAAACGTAACTTTGACTGGCTGAATCAGTTAGTAACTGGCAATGAGGAGTAGTTTACATAGGTTAACTATAGATGCAAACGTCAATGGCTGGGTGTCGGAGAAACAGGAGTTTCAGTACCCAAACCTGAAATAAGTGCCAAAAAGTGATGCTCAGCTGCTGGTAGAATGTCAAGTGCATTATCTACTGAAAGTTGCTTTCAGAGGGATCTACAATAAATGTAGGTATTTACTATGAACAATTGAACATATTAGCTAACAAACTGAGTAGTTACCACGATCAAGTTTGTTTTCTACGTAATAATGCTTGACCGTATGTTGTAAAACGTATCCGTGATAAATTAGAGAAGCTTGGCTGGATTCTACTCATTCATCCACTATATTTTCCGGATGTTGCGCCCTCTGTTTATTATGTATTCAAGGCTCTAAGTAACCATTTACCTGAAAACAAATTCGACTTTAAAGAAAATCTCCAAAACGACCTCGCATAATTTTTTGGATCAAAGCCACCAACAATTTATAAGAAAGGCATATTGTCACTGCCAACTAGGTGGCGATAAGTGGTAGATAATAATGGTGCATACTTAAATTAAATTTAGTGTAACATATACATTTTCAATTAAAGATTGTTGACTGCAACTCGGGGTTAGAAACTTATTAGCCAACTCAATATTACCTCAAAATTAGTTTGCCCCAAAACTTATATAACGCTCTGGAGAAAATTGCAATAAGATCTTGCGGCAAGTTGTAATATATCTCGCCTTAATTTTGAATAAAAACAATTCCCACCTTTTTTTATATCCTAGATGGGGATATAAAAAAAGGGTGGAAATTGTTTTTAATGAATAATTTTTAATTAAATTAACTGAATTAATTTTTTCAATTTTGTAATGAAATTAGAATCCAATGAGAGAAATTCGAGGAGGATATCAAAAAGTCAAGACGTATACAAATTAGTGGCAACCTAAATTATAGGAAATAAAAGAAGTACACCTAAAGCAAGCAAAATCTACCGTGTATGGCTTTATGCAGAAAGGAGAAAAAATAATGAATTTACAGCCTCCGGTTACGTTAATTCCCAAATTATTCACTCAAAGAGAAGAATATAAACGATGGTTTCGTATTTTTTAATCATTAATGTCATATCTTATTAATTAATGTCTTGATAATTATTAGTGGCATATAGTTTGTTAATTAAATTCGTTGAAAAAAAGATCATAAATTAAAAAAAGTTTATTCCTTTTACATTGATTGCAAAATTTAATTCAAGATATAATCTAATTGTAAATATGAAAACAATTAATGGTTCTCGAAAAAGAATCTAAAATGATAAGACTTCTTTAATTACTTATTTATTTAGTTATTTGATATCAACTACTATGAAAACTTTATCCCACTACTATGATTTTATATTATTACTATACACCCCACAACCTTTTTTCATGAGACCTATAAAATGATATCCTACACAATAGAGCATACGAAAACAAATCACCCATCCATACGTATAGGGGACATACCCAAAAAAACTTTTCTCTTGTAGATTTAGTTGCATAGCTTTGTGGGGGTTATAAATACGTATACCCATATAAAAATTCAGCTTTCTGGCACTAAGAGTGTGAAAATAAAAGGGCTTTAATATATAGACTAATAATAGGGAGGTAAAACAGTAGGGGTTCCTAGTTGATTATGAAACCTTAATAAGGGCGTATTAAAAAGATTTCAGACTATTTTTCTTTTCAGAATTTAATGTTAAATAGCTTTAGAGATATAGCCAAAAGTTCCCGCAAAAACATATTTTCTCAATTCCCACCAATGTCCGTAAAAATCACGGTAGTAGAGTTTTCTCCAGCTGTAAAGGAAAATTGTAGCGATGATTCTAAATCGAATAGCTCTTGAAAAATTCACGTTATTTTTACGTCCACGAACGCGAGAAATTACTGTATTAATTTACTAAAAAATAATTTTAATATATTAAATAGTTTATTGAAAATACTATATAAATAGCAACCATAAATAAAATTAAATTTGGATGTTTGGCTAGCCTAAAGCTAGGTCAGTTAATATAATAATATAAAACTGAGCAAGGACTGAAAATAGAATTAAATAACTCCTTTCAAAAAGAAGTAAATAACAATGTAAAAATCGTTTTTTTATTAAATACAAGCCTTTTAATTCGGTTTTTATTTTAATATAATAACGGGATAAATATTACCGTATATTTTCATTTTAGCAACACCATGATCTGAATAATTTTTATTTGTAGTTATTAATAACGAAAATTCTTCAAATGTCTGAAGCTTATGCTTAAAAATAGTTTGCTATTTGTTTGTCATATTTTAGTATTAAATATTAATTTTTCTATTTCAGCTTCAACCCGTTCCTATTATGACCTTTTCTTATGATTTCCTTTATTTTTAATCATAAGTTTAATTATTTCATTGATTTTCTAATATTTAAACAAAGGTAAGAATTAATATTGAATTTAGTATCCACGTCTAATACACCTTGAAATATTAGTGGCACGAAGTAACTACCCGGTACTATGAAAACGAAACATTTATGTAGTAACCGTTAAAAATAATTCACGTATTTTACTTCGCTGTTCATACTATACTGCACTTAACTATTATTACCTAATCAATGGTAAACGTTGTTATACGATGCTGAAACTTGGTGCAGATTTGCTAACGAACAATATCAAATGTCATCTGTCGCGAGTAATCACTCGACAGGTAAAGCGCGACTGCAGTAAAGCGATAGTTAAAGAACGGAGTGCAGACGGAAGTGCTGATTGTGCGACACTCAGCGACTCTTCACTGTATTTAAGCGCAGCGATGAAAACCAAATACGAAAAGGAGCTTGGAGCTTGTTATAAGAGAAATATGTAAATAATTACATAGGATTTTGATATGAAAACGTCTTTAAGTACGATACGAATACTGTCTGAAATATCAAAGTTATAAGCGACACCAAAACGGTCGTAATTAAAACGACTAAATCTCCACGTCAAGATGGAGGATAATAGAGAAGGACACATTATATAGAGAAAAGTTCAAAGTAATCAGGAAGTCGGACAAAATAACAAAAAAATTGCGTACTCTTTCACTCGTCTGTCCGCACCGCTACATTTACTGTCAGCCGAGTAGTCTTATAGAGAGGCGTGTCATTCCTTGTTGGAGGATTCGAGACAAATAATTTGCTGTTTCTTTTAGAATCGAGTTAAAAGCTACGTGCCGCTAAATTTAGAAGAAACTTTATCGAACTAAAGTCGAAAATATTGGATTACATGAAAAATAGTGGAATCAGAATTAGCATTACTCAAGTAGAATTAAAACCGAGTGAGAAAGGGCCATGCAGGTAAATCAGATTGGCATAATCATTGATGAATGGCTGTGAAATTTCGTTGTGTTGAATTCGGTGAGATCTATAGACGTAGAAAGGGAGAAAAGGAAGGTCGGGGACGGATTTTAAGCAATGAAGTAGCCTCCAATGAATGTATATTATTCAGAAAAATCGACCCTCTAGAAGGTAAACCTATTTGATTTTTCATTTCATTGGCCGAAGAGACGATTTCATAAAAGTTTTAAATCTCGACTAATACCACCAAACATTTTTTACCGTAATTTTGATTTTATAACGAATTCTAGGACCATTCTTATAAGGTGTTATATCATGTTAAAAGAGTCATTATTCCGACATATGGTACAGTAAGAGGTGATGTGTACCGATCCTTTTGAGGCAGGTGGCGGAAAAAAAATTCTTAATACATTTATTTACCAATTTTGTTGGTCATGGAACTTAACAATTTATTTAATTTTAATAGGTTGTATTAATTTTTATCTGCAAATTACGTACATTTTTATTCGCCTGAAATGTCGCCCTAAAATTACTTTGCCCCGAAGCGAGTATAAGACATTGGGTAAACTTGCTATAAGACCTTGGGAAGTTATTACACATCACGCCTTTACTTCGAATCTAAAACAATTCCCAACATTTTTATATCCCCATCTAATAAATGCATTTATTCTATTTTGTAAAAAGAAAACAATGAAAAAAATTCGGTGATGATATCGAAATGTCTAAATACATACGAATTAACTACAACCGATATTTTAGAAAATAAGATAAGTATACCTAAAGAGAGCTAAATTTATCGTATATAGCTACAGAAAAAAGAGAGAAAATATGGAATTTACAGCCTCCAAATACGTTAACGGTATTTACTCAATATTAAGAAGGTAACATGACTTTGCCAAAATTCGCAAATATTTACTAGGGTACAAGTAGGTCTACCTTCCCAGAACTTGACTCGAGTATTAAGCATTTTAATTATGTAAATTTATATTTGCTGTAAGCCTAATTGTGAAATGTCATGTTAATTGTTAATTTAATTTCTTATAAAAAAATAATACATCATTAAAAAAAGTTTACTATTGTTACTTTAATTTCAAAATTAATTTTAAGATATATTTTGTATTTAAATATAAAAAACAATGATGGTTTTACAAAAAATATTTTATATATTAATACTTCTGGAATTACTCATTTATTTACTCATTTGTTATCTACCACAACGAAAGTTGAAAATATCAGCCCAGCTCTATCATTTTTTTTATTATCGTTACGTACGTCATAACTTTTTCCACCAACCCCAACACAGGATAAATTGTAACAACCCACTTTTTTTCTGTAAACCTCACTATCAAGTAAGGACGGACAAATGTGATAATTTTGAATTTATACATGAATTGTAAGTCCATTAAAATATCCTGTCACGGCCAAGCAGTCAGCAGTTATCGAAATATAATCTTCCCTCTGAAAATGGTTACAATTTGCACTCTCCCCCGTATATCTGTATTTTAACGTCATACACATTTCGACTTTTTTACTTAAAACATCCGTATAGAAAATTACAAATCAATCCCAACATAAATATTTACCTGAATAAAAATGCTAACTTTTCTGTAAAATAAAAATGAATATGCATTCCCATTCAAAAATCATATATACAAAATGCATTCCCAATCAAAAATCAAAGAAATTGATCCATTCTAAACGCTACCTAAAGTATTAAGCAGCCATTAAAGGAAACTAATTTGAATATTTAATTTAAAGTAATGAACGTAAACGACAGAGACAAAACAGAATATGGCACCTCCGTAATTATTGAAACTAAATTATACCAAGTTTACATTCAAAATATGGTATACATCAGTAAAATGGTTTGACAACAAGTGGTAAATAATTCAGCTGCTCGTTTCCTCATGATATTGAGATCCAAATTATGGCATATTTATTTTGCATTTATTACTATTAGTGATTAGAGATAATTAAGTATTTTCTGTTTTTAATAGGTAAAACAATAAACCAGTAAGATTCCGTATTTTTTTTCTTGGGATGCATAATACGTCATCTAGTCTTATTAACAAAATTAATTAATTAACAAAATCCGTTTTAAAACACTCGAAGGCCCTAACTATCTAAGAATTGTTTTTTTGTTTGTAAACTAAACAATAATTACTGCAAAAACATGATCATATTTACTTACTTTGAACCGTTAAAAGCTACTAATTTTCACAAACATATTTATTCAAACTGTATAAAGTATTAAACCATATTAAAAAATAGCACGTTAACTACTAAGCCTTGTTAACATTTTATGCCAGTATTTTAATCAAGCAACAAACGATTTGGTAAAGATAAATCTATGCATATGTGAACAAATAAATTTAGTACAGTAATTTAGTAAAATTGTTAAGTCGAATCAATCAATTTTGTTCAATTTTCTTTTTTTTGTAATAAACTGTGAGACAGATCTAAACATGTTTAATAAAGTTAGTTTTGTTTAGTTGTACTTCTTTCCCCTTAACTCGCTGCTCACTAATATACTATGTTTGAACACTTTTCACTTACTAAAATATTTAGTGGTATGTAAATCACTCACTACTCTTCTAAAATACTAGCGTAATGTGAACCAGCCTTTAACGCTCTTCTTAACACATTCGTGTAAGTGTAACTAGATTTTTATTATTATCAAATATCAGTAGATCTAACACTACGAAGATTCCGCACATATTTAGGCACTTGTATAAATTTGAGGGTGCATAATATCTCTGTTAAATTATTTACATATATTAATTTTTCCCAACGTAAACATTTTGATTAGTATTTCTTCCACAAGCATAAAAACAGGGTGCGTATTTAAATAATTTTATTTCCTACTATATAAATATATAAATACATTATAGCTTTCACAGACATATTAAATACACATTTTAAAATACAAAATTATTTTTTCAGTAAATTTAAGTAACTTGTATTGGTTAACTATTACTCGTAAGACCTATTCAATGGTAGCCTACATAATGGCATAACATAATTCTCTATATGTAAAATTAGAATAATAAAACTTACTCCAATTTTACATATAGAGAAGGTACCCAACAAAATTTTTTTCAAAAAATGTTTAACACAAAGGAGAAGGATTAAAATGGATTCAGACGTTACAGAGATAAAACATAATTTTTGAAGTTGGTATTTTTAAGAATATAAAAAACCAAACAATTCAGTAATTGACAATCAGGAAAGTGGAAAAAATAAAACTACGATTTGTAACCATTATACGAAGCAAAAAAAGCTATCTTCATAAATGCGCATATATTATATTTTTAAAAGACAACGAATTGTTAATTGGAAATAAAAATAAGAAAAGAAATTGAACAGTATACACACTAACTTTTTATAAACGATTACGAAAAATAATCAATGCCTCTTGCTTTCTTTAACGTGTAGCCATTGCCTCAATTATTAAAAAACTAAACTGTCAAAGTTTGTTAAAATAAACTGTTAACGAACTTTAACAATGGTTTTATTTTTGGCAAAATGAATGGCATTTTCCCAATTGTTGAGGTATACGTAATTTTTTTCGACGGCCCTTTCGTGCCTGTGAGCATCATGGATCAATATGGTACATCTCTGGATGGAAGATATAACGAGACATAATCTGCACTTTTTTTTTATCTCCCTAGGTTCAAGAATTCTGTAAAAATTACATTTACAATTTAAATTTTAATTAATACAAGTTTACTCTTTTATCTGATTGACGATTTTGATAAAAGTTTTAAGGAGCTAATTTTTTTATTTTTTTCTACATAACTTTGTCATTTTTATTCTTGTAATACCTAGCCCAAACACTATATGGATCTTTGCTGGTCCCCTTAGTAAGCTTTGTAAATATATATAACCATACAATTTTAGTTTTCTGTCACCTATGTGCGTGTAAAACGGCTGTAACATAAAGAGACATAGAAAATCAGATACACGGACGTGGCAAAACTGTAAGATTTAGGTACACTTACAGTTCCTGTTTGGTTATGAAACCTTAATACGCCCATATTATAAAAATAATTTTGAAATTTTTATAATATGGGCGTATTAATTTCTTAAACATTTTCTCCATTCCCACCCTTATTATAAAAAGTTACTTGATTAAAGCTTTCTCAAGGTTTACAGGAAAATTGTAGCGATGATTTTAAATCTAACAGTTCCTAAGAAATTCACAATATTTTTACGCCTACAAAGGCGTAAAAATATTTAGTATTTGTAAAGAGTCTAATCAAAATATTATTAAACTTTAAAGGCTTATTATAGGCACGTTTACAACATCTTCATAGCATGAGTTTTCCTCGCACCTAAAAGACGAGATTTTTTAAAAGAAAACATAAATATACGTTACATACAGTATATAATGAACTCGAACTTGACATACACCCAGTATGTCAAGTATGATATATGCAACATGTATCACATACGATGCACAGTCTATGAATTTTGAAATCTCAGTGCATAAGCATTCAGAGATATAGTATTGTATTAATGAATATATAGATCTAGGGATCATAAAATAGGATAAAAATTTGTAAGAAATAAATAAGAAAGATACGTCTATCATTACTGCTTTATCTTAAAAAAATCTTCGGTGTATGACACTTGTCCTTATCATTATTTCGAAAGCAATAAACCATTCAATATTGCTTCGGAATGAACAGTAATGCTTTACCTTTTCTCATCAAGTTGGGAAGAAACACTGTCGACATCAATACAAATATCTTTAATAAGTGTTCAAAAAAAAAATTTCAAAACGTATAAATTTATTAATAATTATTACGCATTAAAAAATTGAATGTTGATAGCAGTAAGACAATAATGCCAGTTAAATTGAGTTTACATAAAAGTTCTTATCAAACATAATTTGTAATTACCTAAGCAATGCGATGTGATCTAATACCCTACAAACCGTTATTTAATGAAGTTGTGCTAACTTTATATAATTGTTCTTGCAACCAGTGACATTTCTTTATTTAATGCCTCGGACAATGACTTATATTTCCGACCATTCGGTCACTAACACATGGACTAGTAATAAAACAGGACGCGGTACATCAATGTCGTCTGTCTGCGGGCAGAGTGACCGATGTTTGTGTTTTCAGTTTGATGTGTAGAGTGATTCTTTTTTTTCGAAGGAAAATGTCATATTATTATACGAAATAAATTTATAAATGTCAGATCGATATGTTGGGTTATAAATTTATACCCAGTAAATTGTGACAAAGTATGCAATATAATGCGAATAATTGCTTTGTGTATTTTTTTCTGATTAACGAAACACAAGATCGCCCACGTATGCCTCCGCCTGGCCGTCTATCACAGACGTTTTTCTGAGAAATTGTTTCGTGCAGTAAGTTGAAATGTGGTATACTAAACCGGAAGATACAATTTAAAAATTCACACATCGGTAAAGCGTATTAATATGTATATACAGGTAAAGCATATTACATATGTGTGCACAAATATTCTCGAAAATTATAGCGAATTGTAAATAATATGTGATGTATATATATATATATATATATATATATATATATATATATATATATATATATATATATATACGCTTATATATAAATAATGTTTTAAATTCGTATAGCACGTCAGCTTCTATGGAACAAAACGACGCAATTATAATCAATTTGTTTTTATTTATATCGCAACCCGTTCTCAAGACGTGCTATTTCGAAGTCGACACAAAAATTAACCGCCCTGCAGTGATACTGAGTATCTGGCAGTATCAAGCGATGTGCAACACGACGCATAGAAATTTTATTCGATCTCGAATATTGAAACGTACGAGTATTGATTTGCCGAAAGAAAAAATTATAGTACCGGTAATTCAAAATTGTTCGTAGATTATTTTCGTGTAAGTTTATTTTATGAAGATGGAATATTTTAATTTCCTATTGATTAATAAATTTATTGTTTTCTTCGAAACAAGTGCAGCTGAAAAATGTTGTAGGTTATTTTAATTTAATACGAGAGGGGTCAAAAAATTCCTGCCGTCCCAATTTTCTTTTCTTACTTCAAGTATAATCTGAGATAGCAATTGTAAGAATGGTAAACTTCACAAAACTTAGATTTATGTACGGGATACGAGTAGTTTTATAAATATAGCATTAACAAAAATTTTTCCAAAAAAATTATTGACGTAGAAGACTGGAATTTGGCCTATTAATAACGCCTATTAACTCACATACATTTCAGTAATTTATGTTTAAAAATAATTATAGGAATATTGAAAGGGAATATTTTTTTTATAATACGTATCTTGTGGGTAATCAATTGAGTGAGCAAACTGTACGAATTCGGTATATGTTAATAATTATTCTGTTTTGTGTGGAATAACTCAGCGGATATTGTTAAAAATATCCATAAAATTGGATCTATGAAACAACTCACATTAAAATATGAAAAAAGGTCTTACTCAATTTCTAATAATACCTGAATTTTTTCGGAAAATTATACCGAACATTCTATATTTCATCAACATTAATCTGACTCGTTAGCTCAGCAGGTAAGAGCACCGATATCTCGATAGCTTCTGGGATATTCATGATAATTTTACGACTGGTAAAGATATATTTAATAATATGGTAAAAAAAAATTTTTTTTTAAATTTTCATTCCACTCGCATCAATGTGACAAAACCATGGGAACATGTCAAGCTATGTCTCAGATAAAATCAATTCTGACTTGCGCGGAAGGCATCGCGTTCTGTTTTTATACCATCCGATATCTTATATAAAGCCTCCTCTTCATATCAATATTTTTAAATAATATCATGACTAAAAAAACATATCTGACAGATCCATCATGAAGACTGCTTTAGACTCTTGTTTATGAACGCTATGAACAAAAAATAAGAATAATTAATTAATATAAGCAGTATTTATGAAAAATTCCAACAGGTTATCTTAATTTCGAATGTATTCAGTCGTAATCTTTACGATATTTGTTTCTTTCTTTTTAAATTAAATGACGTGTTTTTCTCTAAATTAATTAACTAATTTAGTTAAGGAAACCTTGAACAAAGTAAAATTTGGATTTTTCGCTAGCCTGGAGCTAAGTCAGTTAATAAAATAACTGAGTGCTGAAAATAAAGTGAAATAACTCCTATGAAAAAAAGTAATTAGCAAAGTAAAAACGGTTTTCATATTAAATACAAGTCTTTATGTAGCCATTTTAATGTAATAACAGGGTAAATGTTAGCGTATATTTTTGTTTTAGCAGCATCGTATGCTTAATAATTTTTATTCATAGTTATTAACAACGAAAATGCTTCAAACATCTGAAGCTTATGTTTACAAATATTTTGCTATTTATTTTGGCATGTTTTACTATTACATATTTATTTTTCTCTATCAGCTTCGATGCATTCTTATCGTTTCTTTTATATTTAATATGTGATATATTTAAATCTTTCATTGATCTTGAAATGTGTAAAAAAGACAATAGTTATTAATTAATTTATCATCCTCGTCTGAAATGTGAGTGACACAAAGTAACTAACCGGTATTGTGAAAACGAAACATTTATGTAATAATAGTTAAAAATTATTCATGCATTTTACTTCTCTATACTCCTTATCTTCTCTAAACATTATTACACCTTGCTGAAACTCGGTGCAGAGTTACTGATAAACAACGTTAAGTATCATCTGTCGCAAGCAAACACTCGATGGGTAAAATGCGATTGCAGTAGAGCGATAGCTTGGATGGAAGCACTGATTGTGCGGTACACAGCGACTCTTCGCAGTGTTTGAGCGCAACGGCTAAATATGTAAAGAAACTTCGGGCTTGTCGTAATAGAAATAAGTAGTAACGTGACCGTGACCTGACGTGAAAACGTCTTTAAATGCATTGCAAATACAATAGTATCATGAAAAAATTCTGAGCGATATCGAAACGGTCGAGTTTAAAATGACTAACATTCGAAGTCGGGATGAAGGACAATAGAGAGGATCGCATTATATAGGACAAAGCGATTAGCAAGTCGGATGAAATACCAAAAATTCTAGTTTTTTTTTTGGTCAATACCATAGATGTTTTCATCAAAATTTCATGTCTCGACTAACACCTGCCAAAAATTGTTTAAATTAATTTGGATTTTTCACATCAAATTTGGAACCCAACCTCATTCTAATAAGGTGCAACATTATAATATATAAATTATATGGCTTATTCATTTTGCAATCAATGTTAGTGATTAGAAATCATTAAGTCCTTTCTATTCTTAATAGATGAATAATTAACTAGTAACCGGTCAAAGATTCCATATTTTTATACATGGGAAGCAAAATACGTCATGTATTTAAAATGATAAAATCCATTTTAAAACATTTACAGACACAAATACTACTTTATATACTTGCGAAGAAACTATTTAATTTTTTCCCTTTGCTTTTTTGTTGTTAAATATTTAATTTTTTAAATCTATTTTCACGTTTGAAGGAATTGTTATTTTTATTTATTTCATTTACGTTGATATTGTTCAACATGTGTTTTATTCATGTTGATATTGTTCAACACGTGTTTTATTCATGTTGATATTGTTCAATACGCGTTGTTGATGAGTTCACTTCAAAATGTAAAACGAAATTATTTTGATTTTTTCCGATGTATGAAATGACAAGTCAGTTGTAGTTATTTTTTCTTTACATGAGCTAAATCAGTTCTGGCAACAATATGTTAAGGACGAAATAAGATGAGGAGGAATTTTACAAAAGAAATTTGACTGTAAAGAGTGGTCTAGATGAACAGATCTATTAAAACAAAAAGAACGTTATTTCTCGCAAAAGCCAAGCTGTGCTGTCATAGTACTATTATATTACTTTATTTTATTATGAGGCTTTTAAAGAATTTATTTTGAAGGTCTCACAAAGCACTCTACATTGCTGTTCTACACGTCCCCACCATGCTCCACTCGGCTTCTGGAAAAATGATCAATGTGAAATGTTTACAAAAAATCAATGTGCAATGTTTACAAAAAATCGTTAGATGAATGTAAAAATATAAAATATAGTTTTCTTATTCCAATTTAATTTTATTTTTAATTCTTTTCTTTTTCTCATCTAGCTGAGAGGAAACAACGTCGACATCGATACGAATATTTTTAATATATGTCAGAAAAAATATGCAAAAAAGTTTTATTAAAAAAAATTAATTCCGATCTTCCCAAAACAATAATGCCAGTTAAATTGAGATTTCAAAAAGTTCTTGTCAAACATAATTTGTAAATTTTAAAGCAATTTCATGAAATGTAATTTTCTGCAAGGTATCATTTGATTGACTTGCGCTAACCATATATATTTGTTCTTGCAAGGATTGACATTTACTTTATTTAATACTTCGGACAGTGACTAAGATTTGCGACCATTCGGCCACTGACATACGGGCTAGTGATAACACAGGACGTGATACATAAATTTTGTCTGACTGCGGACAGAGTGACCGATTGATGGACTTGTGTATTCAGTTTGAATTTATATGTCACTGAGTAGTTGGGTAATCAAGTTACACTGAGTTAACTATGAAAAAGTATTAATGTGAATTATTATTTTATTTATTTCTTCTGATTAATGAAACATGGTATTCCTCATTGCCCGCCTCGACGTCTGTCATAGGTATTTTTCTCAGAAGCTATTCCATGCAGTAACTTGAAAAGTGTTATACTAAACTTTTAGAAGCAAAAATTGTATACATCGGTTAAGTATATTAATCTGTATATATCACTTTACTTTACCTTGACTTATACAGACATATATATATATATATATATATATATATATATATATATATATATATATATATATATCATGTCAACCCACAGATTAAACGCCCTGCAGTCCATGCATACTGGGTGCCGCTTGGCAGTATAAAAGCGATGTGCTACACTATACACAGAAACCTTATTCGAATTCGAATACTGAACCATACGAGTATTAATTTGCCGAAAGAAAGATTTATTGAACTATTACTGGAAATTCAGAATTTTTCTTAGATTCTTTCACGGAGTTCACTTTATGATGATGGAATATTTTTATTTTATTATATTTTCCTCCAAACCAAGTCCAATTTAAAAATGTAAGTTATTTTCATTTAATATGAGAGGAGTCAATCTGCGGTCTCAATTTTCTCTTAACATTTTACTTTTTATGTGAGATATCATTTGAAAGAAAAGTAAACGTCACAAAACTTACAATGGTATATGGGATACGTGTAGTTTGTAGATATTACATAAAAAAGTGACAGTGAATTTGAAATTTTTTAATAATAGTTGTATTGTGTGAACGATATTTCAATAGATATTATTAAAAATATCCATTATATTATAACTGTGAAATGGCTTAAATTTAAAAAAAGTTTTACTAGAAATTTATCTGAAGTTTACAGTAAAATTATAGAGGAAATTTTAAATTTCATAGTTTCTGAAATATTCATAATAATCTTACGCCTGTTAAAAATGTATTCAACAATATGGTGAAAAATAACATTATTATCAGCAAACAATTAAATCACGATATTAAATGTATTTTCTGAAACGTCTCAACATGTTTAAAGGTGTACAGGACATTCCTAGTGGAAATCCTGCTCCTATTTAACCACTTTTCCTTGTAGATTTATCCACATTTTATAATCATATTGTAGAAACAATTCATTTTCTTGCTATGCTAATCCCAAATAATAGGGTAAAATAATGAATTCAAAACCGAACACTTGAAGAAAATGACGACGCATGTAATTATATATATATATATATATATATATATATAAATACATATATATATATATATATATATATATATATATATAATATATATAATATATATACGAGCATATATATATATATATATATATATTTCTTTTTCTTTTTTTTCATTTGTTATCATTTTTAAGTATAAAATTGAACTGATGTTTTAAACACTATCTCCAAGCCACCACCCGAGTCATCTAAGAGCCTTCTTGGAGTCCATAACAATCCGCCTCATACAAAATCGAGGACATTCGAAATCCCCTAATAATATCTCGTAATTACCATTAAACACTTCCACTTATCAGGGTTATACTGTTCCTTTGCAATGAGCTACTTTTTAGACGTTTTAAATGCCTCATAGACAGAACTACTTTCATCCAAGGTACGGTGACTAAAGATAACGCTTCTCAAAGAATCTCATGAGTCTACTTTAATTACCCATGTTCTCTAATACAATTACACGTCCATCACTTTGCATCAAAACCACGGAAACATGTCAGGAAAAGCTATACTGAATTGAAAATAGTGACGCATTTAATAGAGACGTATAAATTATTAACTAACTTCATGATAAAAAGCTGCCCTAGACTCATGTTTAAAAATTCTATAAACAAAAATAAAAATTATTTATTAATATACGTAGCATAAGTCAAAAATCGTGACAAGATATCTTAATTTCGAATATATCTATGTGTGATCTTTCCAACTTTTGTTTCCTTCTTTTTAAATGAAATTACGCTTATGTCCTTAAATTACGTAATTAATTTAATTAAAAAAACCTTGAACAGAGTTACATTTGGACGTTTCGTTGGCCTAAAGCTAAGTCAATTAATATAATAACTGAGTGAGGGCGGAAAATAAAATTAAATAACTCCTCCCAAAAAAAAGTAATTAGCAACGCAAAAACGGCTTTCATATTAAATACAAGCTTTTATAAAAGCGGTTTTCATTTCAATGTAATAAAAGAGTAAATATGTAATGTAATAAAAGAGTAATATAACCGTACAGTTTCGTTTTAATGTAATAAAAGAGTAATATAACCGTACATTTTGGAATAAAAGAGTAATATAACCGTAATTTTAGTGTAATAAAAGAGTAATATAACCATACATTTTCGGTTTAACGGCAACGTAACCTATTTTTTTTATTTATAATTGAATATGGTTATTAACAACGAAAACGCTTCATGTACTTGAAGCTTATGCTTGCAAATATTTTGTTATTTGTTTTGTCATATTTTGATATTAAATATTTATTTTTCTATTTCGACTTCAACGCGTTCTTGTTACGACCTTTTTTTAATATTTTCTTTAAATTTAATCATATATTTAATTTTTCCATTAACCTTGAAGTAATTAAATAAAGATAAGAACTAATATTGAATTTAGTATCCAAGTCTAATTCTGGATATGTGAGTGAAATGAAATAACTAACCGGTACTATGAAAATAAAACCTTTACATAGCAACCTTTAAAAATAAATCATGCATTTTACTTAACAACAATCACTATACTGCATTTAACTAACAGTACTTGCTCAATGGTAAACATTTTTTACGATGCTGAAACTTGATGCAGAGTTATTAACAAATAAATTCAAGCGGCATCGATCGCGAGTAATTACTCTACGTTTAGTGACTTTGTGAGTATCATAAATATGTATAATTATACTATGCCAACTTTCTATAAACAATAGTTTGAGAGTAAATTGGCCATAACATACAGACTAATTGATAGAACATCGCAAAAATTAAAGATTCCCACTTTGGTTAAGGAACCCTAATAAAGGGTTGTTATAAAAATTGCAAACTATTTTTTTCAGAATCTAATGTTAAATAATTCTGGAGATATAATTAAACAGAGCGGGATACAAAATCGCCAGGATAAACCCATAACAAGCGTTTCGTATTAATCTCACTGTCATATCTCTGGAATTTTGTTGTCGCATCACTCGCATTTGCTCGGCGCTGAATTGTTTAGTTTTCTTATATTTTTTTAACTCGAACTTCCTCTGATTAGCATTTTTATAATTTCGAGCACATTTACGATACACATAAGATGATGTTTTTAATTTTTTTGTCCTTTTCCACTTTGGTACCTATTTTTATTTACTATCTCGTCCCCACCTGTGTAAAAAAAAGCACGGTAATAACAATTTTCACGAGATTTATAGGAACATTGTGGCGATGATTCAGAATCTAATGGTTCTTCAGAAATTCGCAATAGTTTTAAACCAACTAAGGTGTAAAAAATTTATATTTATAAGCTGAAAAATAGTATTAATATTTGTATAGAGTTTAATGGAAATACATTATTGAAAATATAGATGGACGAGACTAGGTGTCATATTTGGAAAAATATTTTTAAGAAATAAGTAGAAACACATCCACCATTACTATTTTATCTCTATAAAGTCTTCAATGTGTCTCCCTTTTCGT
Organism: Druceiella hillmani; assembly: GCA_039881145.1. NCBI lineage: Eukaryota > Metazoa > Arthropoda > Insecta > Lepidoptera > Hepialidae > Druceiella > Druceiella hillmani. Next base: position 12,830,702 of record JAYKKI010000029.1, read on the forward strand.
TTAACGATAATTTCATTAGCAATAAAGCAAAGAATAAACTTTTAAACGTGAACAAAAATATTTTAATGTAACTAAGTCCATGTAGATGAAATAAATTTACAGCAAGGTGATATGCTCGTGAAGAAACTATATCATGTTTTCCCTTCACTTTTTTATCGTTATGGAAATTATTTTTTCAATCTTTCTCTCACAAGACTTCCACTTCACATTTCGTGAAATTGTTACTTTTTTTACGTTTCCTGATACAGTTCATGGTTGCATTTATTTTTTCCTTGCATAGGGTGAATTATTTCGTGCAACAATAAATTAAGAACGAAAGAAGATGAGGAGTTTTACGAATAAAAGTTTGGCTTTATGGAGTGGTATACATGAACAAATTTATTAAAACTAATGATGCTTTCTGGCAAAACGCAAACCTCACATACTATCGTAATACTATATAATTATTTGGTTTTATTGTTGTACTTATTAACTATTTGTTTTGAAGGTCTCATAAAGTACTAAACATTTCAGTGCCGCACACACCCATCACGCGCCACTCAGTTTCAGTTTCATATGAAAATCTTTTTTTTTAAAACTAGTTATGGTATTTTTTCCAGAAAACTAGTTTTGGTACATTCTTTTATTTATATTATTACTATCAATTTGAATTGTTTAAAGAAAATTGTTAGGAGAGTTTTTAAAACAAAACGAATTTTTAATTTTTTTACATAAATTTTCATTGAATAAAATGAAAGTTAGCTTAAGATATTTATGACCATACGCTAAAAATGAAGCCATAAACATCTATATGGCTTCATATATGGCTTTATATGGCTTCTTTTAGTTTCATGTTTCTTCTGACTGAATATTCTTTTGTTGGCAGAGTCCAATATTTTTGGCAGACCCTAATGCAAAATACAATTCAATTTAGCTATTTAATAAAAACAAATATTTTTATTTTGAATTCGGAAAAAGATCAAGTGTATGTTAAACCAAGATAAAAAGGTATTAAAATTGTGTTAGTTTTTTAATGTCTATCAAAAAATATACATAACGTGTATCTGAAATTAAGGTTAGTAAAATATTTTCAATATTAAGCAACCCTTACTACTACTTCATACCAGCCTAAACGTATGTAAAAGTGGCTGAGATATTACATTTTTCATTTCATAGTTATTTCTTATATATTGATTTAGGATAACTGAGCATAGATTAATATCATGTATGAATGATTTATAATATTCCTTATAAACTTTTTTACACCAACAATTCTGTTACGTAGTTTTTTTTCTCCACGGCCATAAATCTTCAAGCAAAATTAAAATGTTGAAAATTAAATATTATATCACTCGCAACATAAAGTCCTTCTCTTTTTTTTTAATTTACTCGGCGTACAGTGGAGATGCTTGTCGATTACAAGTCCTAAGAAGTTTATGGCCAAAACGCGCAAGAATTACTCAAAATTATGTGGAAAAAAAATTTTATGGAAAAAAAATTTATATCGAAAAAAAAATTTAATTAAACTGAATGCAACGGATGATAAATACGTTTACTATAACTAGACCATTCGGAAAATCAATATTCAATATAATTATTACTATTATTTAAATATACGCACAAATATTTACGTACTAGATCAGCATCAAACAGGGCGTTGCTATTTAATTTTACGGATGGAAAAAGCTATTATTTATTATTATTATTATTTTATTATTTATATTTATTGCTAGAAAACAAAGGGACAGTGTGAATAATTGAAAGTAAAACGACTAAAAATTAGAGATGATTATAAAGAATATATAAATAAACCCACGTAAATATATACATTGAGCACTATATAGAGATATAATAAAAAAATAATAATAAAAATGACGTCAGTAGTAATATAAATTTATGCTGAGATCGATCTGACTGGCACAATTTTTGAGAAGTTTGGTGGATGCATGTTAATTTTAATTGCAGATTTAACGGCATATGGGTTCGACGATTTTTAAAAAGATTACGAATGTTTCATATGAGCATATGCTTTTCTAGTGCTGAATGGAAGAATAGTTAAAATAAACAGAATATAATAAAACCATTAAGTACAGTTATTTCATTCAACATATATATATATATATATATATATATATATATATATATATATATATATATATATATATATATATATATATAATATTTAACTCGGTTCAGAAATTCATTCCTTTTATTTTGTTGATTGATAGAATTTATTCACGAATAAACAGTAAGCTGTCACATAACAAATATTATAAACCACACTGGCATTGCGAGAAATAGCAAGACTACCTACTTACTTAATAGATATTTTCATGTACAAAAAATATACTGACATAAGTTTAAAATAAATAACTTAGCTAACAATTATATAGTAGACTAGTGATATATGACAACTGAAAAATTTTAATTAATATAAATCAAAATGTAATCAAAATGTAAAAAAATGTAAAAAAAATATAAATCAAAATGTCTAAAAAATAAAATGCAACCTAAAGCTAATGGAAATTGTGAAGCATCATTAATATATCATATGAAGATTAATTGAAAATTTAATTTCAAGCTTACTGAAAAACCAATTTAAATCTTCATGCAAGAATACAAATAATGGTATCGGATGAAAATTAAATAAATAGCACACAATTATTTTTACAAATTACCAGAAAAATAAATCTTTTAATTAAACCATCATTATCTCGCAGCCACTAAAATTACATGACTCATTGCAAAACTACACTGGTACATAATAACCTCGACATGTAAGGTGTGGATGAAACTTATAAATTCCACAGTTTTCCACAGAAAAGTAAGAGAAATCTTATGGAAACTTGATAAATAAAGATCATATTCAATTGAACCAATGGTATTTCTTAAAAGTTGGATGAAGCAAAAAATTATATTAAGAGTAGAGGTAATTGAGTTCATCGGATTCCTATAAAAGTCTTTTACTTTAAGAAACGTTTGAGCTGAAACATTGAAAAAACTGAAACAGCCATTTCCAACAATTTCATTATTCATCAGAACTTTAAAAAGATTGATTATTTCATTTGTTAGCAGTGATGGATTACTTCCAGAACTTTACTAGTTATTAAGATGCCTGATTTATTATGCCCGATTTTAAGTAAAAATATATAAGTCACAATTGAGTTAAACGTTTAATGAGTCTTTCTGAGACGCGTTTGAAAAACAAAGGAATTTCATTAATTTTCAAGCTCTTTCAAAGTTTCTAATAATAAACCTATATTTTTCATACCGTCTGAATAGTCAAATAGCTTATGAAGATATTACATGCCTTTGTTTTCTTTCTTCTTTTACATTTCCATTGCATTAATTTTGATACGTTGGACGTCGTTTTAGATAAACAGTGAATCTTGTTTCACTTTGCCTGTGACATCTTTAAGATTTACGTTCATGTTAGGTAAACAAGTATATAGAGTATATCAAACTACGATAAAATATTATTATCACTAAGAAGAAGAGGAAATGCAGATAATAATTTTATTTGGAAATGAAACTTTAGTGTTCGTAAACATAAGAAAAAATGGAAAATTATTTCAGTGCCATAACATAATAATAATATTCATCCAGTTCACCAGCATTTTGTCCATTTTTGGTATTTACCTTTATCAAGGTAAAAATGCAAAATATATGCAGATAAGACTATGATCGTGCAAAAATAGGAAAATAAGGTATCGTCTCATTAATTTGTTTGTTAAAATCCCTACGCGCTAATTATTAAAAAAATTTCTTTTAGAAATATAACTCGTATTCTTTCTTATTTTAGATTTTCACTTAGTGTTCAGGAAGTTTGATAGTCAATTCATATTCATTTTTTATGAACTGAATTCAAAAAAGTAGGAGGTTCTCAATAAGACTTTATTTCTTTTCGAATATCCTTATTTTGTCCGGAATTTCTAAACCAATTTGGATAACTTTCTCTTTATTCGAAAGTATCTTCTTTCGAGTAGTTTCAGAGTAGTTTTTTTTTTTAATTTAGTTAGAATCTGACTATAAGAATTGAAGATATACCATAGAATTCCCCAAAATTGAACGGCAGAGACATCGCTGTCGAACTTGGATAATATGTGCCCATATTATCCAAACTCAAATTACTCTTATCTCAACTAATTTGAATGATTCCTTTGTTTATTTAAAAAAGATATACTCCTAGTATTAGATTCAGAATAATTGGTTAAAATCTGACCATGTAAGTCGAAAATATTCCATCGAATTCCCCAAAATTAAACAACATACCATATTCTAATGAGACGAGTCTAAAATCCACGTCAATTTCCTTTAAAGCAAAATCAGGGTGCAATGATAAAAGCGGAAAGAAATGACAGGAACTCTTCAGAGATTAGGCATAAACTCGTCAATTTTTTACTCGTTTAACTTGTCTTGACGTAGTAAGAAATTAATAGAGTAAATTATTAAGTAAATATACTTATACTTATATATTTTTTTTTTGTCGTGAAATTTGAACATGTGCTGTTTTTAAATTAGTATTGTAGGTCTCAATCCAAAATTCTGTCCCTGAACTTCGGGTTCAAGCTCCTCACTCTTAATAACTTAGGGGCTGCCCATCTAGAAGAGTTAAGAATATATTGTTTTCAAAATTTAATTATGAGTTTTAAGCATAGACTCTATAATTGGATTCCGAATTCCAACTCTTGATGACCTTTAACGGTTACGTCAAATTACGTTATATACATTATATTGCTTATAAATTTAATTTGGTGAAAATAAATTAGTTAGTTAATGTTGCTTTGAAAATGAGAAATGGTATTCCCCAAATGAACCACCTTAAACTATCACAATTTTGTTATAGCAAAGTAAACGTTCAGCTCTTTCAATTAAGTATATCGAATACTTCATGTGACATAACACAAGTTGTCAATATAGTTTCACTATAAAGATTACACCGTCATCTTCTGCACGGAAACCCGAAAACTAATAAAACCTTTCATTTGTAATCTTTGACGGCGCGGCGCACCGCGAGGATCCGGGTTCAATTCCCCGGCCGCTCGTCGAGCGGGTCTGGACTGGTGTTCTGGTTGACTGTAAGAGGTTACTTTTATAGTAATAAGTCCACCATTATATTCATTAAAGTAGGTAAATTAATAAGTATATAAATTCTCATATAACCCATCCACATTTTTAGAAAAAAATTAAACTAACTACTTTTTTAGATGTAATATAACATCGCATTACCAGAAATCAAAACTGTGTAAGAATTACAAATCGCGAATGAAACCAAAAAAAGAGGGACATGTCATAGAAATAATATTTAAACAGATATAGAGTCTAAATATCATTATTTTAATTACCAAAATATTTCAGTTTAACTGCCTTGTAATTAGAGAAAGAAAGAATATCTTAATGTGACAACTACAAAGCCAAATTCAAGATTGAAACTGAGAAGACACTAAAGGAGAGTAATAACAAAATTATTAAAAGAATTCGGTATTATTTTCTTTGTATTATTATAATGAAGTATCTCAAGCTTCTAATAATTTTTTCATTCAAATTTATTACAGCACAAATTGAAAACCCTTGTCCCAAAACTATTCTTTACTTTCCATGGAATTAATTTTTATTTAAAATGTAACTTATTTTGGTCAATTCAGAGCAGAAATCCTTGTACACAAAATCTTCAACGGCATTCTAGAAAATTATCATCACGAATGTGGGTATCTAAATGAGCTTTGGACGCAATTAATTTAACGTGTTCCATTTCTATACTCGATAATATTAATGATTTATTAGACAATTAGATTAGCCCTCGTCTCGTCTCTGTTTATTATTAAAATATGAAAAAAGCTAACATGCAATATATCTGCTTTTGTAGGTATGTATACTGCACTGCAGCATAAGTGCACATAGTCTTTTTTCGCAATGGCCCTTGCAGCTTAATAATGGCAATGACATAATAAAAAAAAGTAGTAGGGGATACCCCTGCTGGGCCCTTTGGTGTTCATTATCAAGGTTTGTTAAAAAAATCAGCGTCTGTGTGGTAAATTTCTTAACTCTGACATATTTTGAGCAAAAACAATCTAAGAAAAATAAAATACGTGTGAAGCACAAAAATTTCAGCACACACAATTTCTCTTACACTATTTACACAATATTATATACTATATCTTTCAAAAGCCTAAGAATATGAGCATAATTTAAAAAATTATAAGACCTAGGATAATCGCTATCTATCTTCTACTCATATTCACCCAATCCTATATTTTCATGATTTTTGATCAAGTAAGTTTTGGAAATAAGGCCGTGTTTTTCCACATTTTTAGAATATCTTTTTAAATGCGTAATTTAAAATTGTGAAAAAAATATTTTTGTATTTCTAATAACAAGTATTTTGGAACGATACTCCACATGATATATCCAATGAAAAAAAAAGTTTTTTGAGATCTTTAATTATCAAACAAATATTCTAAAAAATTTGGTGGCGTAAAAAATTGGCAAATTATGTGGGTTGATAAGTTAAATTGCTTTGTTGTTGATAAGTTAAGTTTAATTGTTTGTTTATAAGTCGCTTGATTTCTGGGAACGAGAGTTTGCTTTGAACAAAATAAATATTTGTTAACATATACATAAGGATAATATTATACTTTTGAAACCACATATATGAAATACTTTATATACTCGTATGGAATTAAAAAAGGTTTTCCGGGCATTTAATTTGCCCTGCCTAAAATTTTCAAATGAATATTCTTAATTTTAGCTATACTGACATGTGTACTTAATATTTTTTTAATATCGTGCAAAACTTCTAGGTTTCTGAGAAAAACGGCTGTGACGTACATACTGACAGACATGTGAGTAACCTGTTAGAGTTCCGTTTTTCTTTTTATAATACGGAACTTTGAAAACAACTAAAAATAAATTATTATAAAAAAATAATACTGTAAAATTTTGAATGAAATGAAGTGCTAAAAATATTCCTACCATTACCTACCTGTGAAATTATCTACCTATCGCAGATTTCAAGTTTAAGGTATCATCACCAGTGAATATCAAAATGTTAGTCATTCCCGTTTTTTTATTTTATTAATAAGGAATTCCGAAAATAAAAAAACGTGTGTGCTTTACACCACACGACTGAAACAAAACTGCAAATTCACAAAATATGAAATTTAAAATGAATTTACAATTTTATTCACTTCAAACGTAGAATATTTAATGTATTGAACAAAATAATAATTTATAAAATTGCTCAAGAACGAAATGAAATTACAAAATAATCAAAAAATCACCGTTCGCGTAACGCTAGCAAACTCGCATATGTATATATATATATATGTGTGTGTGTATATATATATATATATATATATATATATATATATATATATATATATATTCATGCATTGGCTATAAGAGGAAGAGAGAAAGAAAATGTGCGCGCGCACTGCTCTCTCTCTTGCTCCTACTGTGTGATACACACAATAGGCTTGCAATGTGTCTTAGATATACGAAACATAACTATGAGAGAAAGAGAGAAAGAAAATGTGTGCTCGCACCTTTCTCTTTTATCCCTACAGTAATATACGAAACGTAACTCTCTCTCTTTCTGTCTTCACTAACTTATATCTACCTTTCAACTTCCGTTCGCCTCGCCCGATCACACTTTTCGTAACGCTCTCGTCAGACATTCACCAGCTTACTCCTCAAGTCAAGTGTGCATAAAGAAGTTTTACTTCAAAAACTGTGCTACATAAAAGAAACAAATTGAAAATAGTTTTATCGATAATTTTTATTTAATTTTTAAGAATTATACTCTAATAATAAAATCTTATACTCTAATGAGAAACACATTCGAAAATGTCATTAAGTGAACAAGATTTCCATGGGAGCATGCTTAAAATTTGTTAAGCCGAAGAAAGATAAGATGAAGACAACAGTAACTACAATAACAGAATTATGGTGGTGAATATGTTATGGAAGTTTTATTGAAGAGGTTTTATTTTTCAAACAAATACCTCTCAAATCAGTTATATTCATTTTTATAAATTTTTTCAAAGTTGATATTCACATTTCAAGTGATTACTATTCACTTGCTATAATGAATATAAACGAAATAAATAATTAAGAAAAATAAAAAGCTGATGTTGTTAAGACATGGAAATTAAAAGTAAAAAAAACAAGGACACACACATAATGTACTCTAAGCGGATCATTTTTTTTAATAAATTTTCTTATGACTCATGAACCCTTATATTAAATTTAAATCCATGATATGCTATCGCAAGGCTCCTAACTGCTATGAAAATATAATTAAGATAACGATCCGTTTAGAACATGATATGTGATGCTTGAGAATTTGTACTATTCCAGTATCAGATAAACCTAAAATGCAAATTACAATCAAAGAACCTAAATTTCTCTGTAAGGATAAATTATGACTGAAAGTTAACATAATTCCAATATTAAGATTACTAATCACAATTCTACTGTAACTCTTTGTAAAGCATCTATAATGTTATGGAACTGAAAAGAAAAATATTGTAAAAACCTATAGCTTTATTAAGTATTTCAATTCCTGGAATGAGCTGCACAATAAGTGCTGCTCATATTTGGTGTCCTTAGGCAAAGCCACATTTATCTTTAATCATGGGTATCAACAGTATTAAATATACAAATTCACAAAAGCAGAAGTCGAATCCTATTATAGTAAAGCCAAAACCAATATATTATTCCTACGACTGAAACTAAAATAATTTTAACAAACCAATTACTAAAAATCACAAAACAAAAATTGGGGTTTTGTTAATGTAAAAATAAAACCATTACAATATTCCCTAGGGTTAAGATTTGCATCCACAATTCTTAAATGGTAATGGCGCTTACAAACGTCAACTACTTATTCCTTTACGTACTCTCTCAGCTTAGAGCTTACGAATTATTGATTTACGAATGATGACTGAACGATTCAGCTATAGAAATTTACTGGCGTACTCTTATAATTTATTGTTATTAACACATTAATTTAAAAATAGAATTTTTTGTCTTTTATCATAAATACCCGTGCAGAAATTAATTATTCTTAATATATTAATTATTTATAATTTTTTTCTACCTATCCTATAATAAACAACTACATAATTGTTTGTTTTGAAATCCCCGAAAGGAATTTTCTCAACGATAATATGATGTTTTGCCATATAGGTATCTTCTATTATATTACTACTTTAAATATTACGGGTAGTATTTTATTATAGCGTCACTTAATGTATATTACTTAGAATAATATGGTGATTTTTTCAGTACTTCATTTATTGAGATCAGAATTTTTCAGTACTGAAAGTAAAAAATAAGGTCTTACACTAAATTTATGGGTAAGAATCCCTATAGCAAACAACTCTCAACCTTCAACCGTGTTAAAATCGTATCCAACACAGGTCATATCGTATTAGATATCGTAATGAAAACTGGAAAGTTTGTGTCCAATAATTTGAATTTGTATCATAGCTTATGTGATAAATATCCAAATTCCTAACCAAAAGGTATGGCTAACTAAAAATATTTTTTTTATTATTACATATTCGTAGCAATCATGAGCCCGTATATTAAAACGGAGAATCCTGTGAATGTTAAATGTTAATTGTTTAAAGACAATGTATTAACTCTAGAATTAAGACAATAATGATTTTATCTAATCAACTATTAAAAGTCACAAAAGCAAAACCAGAGTTCAAATAGTGTAAAAGAATTCATTACGTTTCCTGTAATTAAGATTGACATCTACGGTTTTGAAATGAAAAGACCACTTAGAGACGTCAATTACTCAATCGCTTATGTACCCTCCCACCTCTTCGCCTGCATGAACGTCCTTCCCTGTGAACTTGTGCGCGACCGACTAACTGAAGCGCAAATATTTTCTGGTGTCCGCTTATTATTGATTCGTATTATTACAGTATATTTTGAAATCTAATTTTTGGTTAATAAATACATATTGGGTATTTTAGAACCCTCTAAACGAGCTCTCCGATCGATAATAATGCCACATCCCACAAATTTTACTGCGTGTGTTTTTTTTCATATTATTATTTAAATATAGTTGGCATCATTTTTATTGTATTTAAGATCATTTAGTTTATATTACTTATGATAGTATAATGATTTTAGTAGTACCTGATGTATTGAACTCGGTTGAGCAGTTTTATCCTTGTGAGGGAATAAAAAAACTTTCATTGTTATGAAAATGAAATATATATAAAAATATAAATAAATATATAACATTACTATTTGTGAAGTCGCGTGAATATAGAGAAGTATTGTCACAAATAAAATCTCCCTCTGAAAAGTAATATTTATTCTTGAGATATTTAATCATATACTGCTTAGATATTGTAATTCAAATGAGTACAATATGAGTATTTCTATTTTAAATTCTTTGCAAATTCAAAAATATCATTAGCTTATTCTTTGACTTTATGACATAATCGTTAGACAAATAGGAACCTACCCTAACCTTGCGAATATTAAACTTAATGCTTTGTTTCATGTATTTAAAAGTAAAACTTTACTGGAAAATTAACAGTTGAAACAAGAAGTCTGTTACTTTACACAAAATAACAATACAAGGTAGCGCCTTCTCCGGTTCATTATCTTTTCAGCAAACCGTCTTTGTTAATACGAGCGTTAATTCTCAAAATTATAACGTTCTCTTTGAGCGCGAGAAAATTTATACAGCAAGCATCTCAGACTTTGCTCTTACAATTTCGTTACCCATCAGTACTTTCACAAGATTAATTACTCACTGCTGATATTTGTAGATTATTTCACAAGCATTGTATTTTAAAGCTTTCGACAAGTAATTAAATTCTAATGTTGATTTATTCGAAAATTATTTATTCGATTTTTTTCTCAAACAAAGTTTTTGATATTATTAACAATGTAAGCAAAATTAATCTAAGTTCTTTGGTCAGTTAACAAGAACAATAATATTTTAGTTCAAAAATCGGCGTTGTCAAGGCTAATTCTCATTGACTATAAAACCCTTTTGTAACACCACAACTTAGAGTTATATAGTCGAATATCTCTTCGAATTGTTAATATAATTCAAGTAATATAATTGTATTTGAAACATGGAATAAAATGCTGCCTATGATTGTATCTAGAATTTTAATACATTTTCCAAACTCTTAGTTGTAAAATTGCAGTAGTACTTAGGTGTAAAAAGGCAGCGGGCAGATTGCACTTCAATTTGTAGCTTAATACTTCGGAAAAGGAACATAAAAATTAAAAATGCCCCATGAAAAAAATAATTTAATTTAATAAAACCGATCCAGTGGTAATCAACTCAATAACATATGAGAAAAAAAATGTTCACTCCCATTTTAAAAGTACGACTCTTCAAAAATTTGGAGAAATACATTAAATTTTGTTTAAGATTTTACCATAAATTAATCTAGATGTCCTTATCAAGCAACATCTTGCCAAATAAGTCTAAAACTGAAGAAAATACAAGGGCGTGATAGACAGGAATGGTCAGGCAAACGGATTGTTATTTTTATTTTTAGAAAACCATTATTTTTAAATATCGCCAAATAATTAAATACTTCTGTAATATAAATAAAAATCCAAAGTTTTCACATAGTTAATATTATAAGCCTAGAAAACCTTTTGTTATTTTGTTAGGAAATTCTGTGAAAATCCAAAATTTTATAATAATCAAAAAATGTTCTTTTTTGTCCTGGGATGTATGTTTATCCGACCACTGCATACCATCTAAATTAGTGACCTGATTTTGAAAGCATTTATTTACATCTATAAAGTTAGCTTCTGTTTTTTCGATGATACTAAAAAAGGTATAATTTTATATGCTCTGAAATATTTTAACGCCAAAGTTTTGAAAAAATGAGCACATGTTCACAAAATTTGATTCATCTACTCATAATTACAAAAAAATTGAATAAATGCGTATTTAAAGAATATTAAAATTTTAATTTCCGCTTCGCATATAATTTTTGCAGGGCATGAAATTTTACAAGTGCCTGATTCCGATAATGATCTCAGTTAATTCGTAACAAAATATTTAAGAAAATATATCAATGTGCCTGTAAATTGGAAGCAATTTTTTTCACACACTCATCGAGTAGGATCCTACCGGAACAGGTTTTTCAAAATGAAGTTTATTTACGGTTTTTCATTTATAAACACCATCAAAATATTATGTTTCATGGTGATATATATTTTATATCTCCCAACTCCCACTTTTTAAAGATATATTTGAAAAGTCAGAAAAAATCCAGATGCTAGATTAATTAAAACTTTTGTTCAAAAATATTGTATTTTGCTTAAACAATTATGGAAACTTTCTTCGTGCATGTTGCAATACGAGCGAGGCCCGTTGTATTTTATCCTGTGTTTGAAATATGTGAATATTAAAGATATTTCATTAGAATTGTCAATTAAAATTATTTTCATTAACTTTCATCGATATAGAAAACTAGGAAACCCTACTTCGTGCATTTCCACTACGCACTTGGCCGTATTTTAATGGTAATTTTTCTCAGATTTCATGATATTAAGTTCCATATTTTTGATATTACGATCCTGACTTCAATTTAATATTATATTAATAATACTACGATTACCAAAAAAAGCATTCTTTAAAAAATATGCTAAGGACATATAGAGGAAATGGACATTCATTTTAACTATTCCAAAAAAAAAAAATTACTCGTGTCAATTGACATTAATAGTTTTATATCCCTTAACTTTGCAGTTCTTTTCATTCATATTATATTACCAAAAATAATTTACGATAACATTTTACCTATTCCATTATGAGACCTAAAATATCGAATCGAAATGAAATAAAACATAAATGAATGAGTTCATATTTTATCAAAGAATTTTCCGCGTTTTCCTTAAAGCTTCCGTAGCACGTCCATTTTTAAACAAAACGACAACCTCACTACGGAAATGAGTCATATAACTTGATCCCGACGACGCCTGGTCATCGTAAAAATTGTACTTTTATTGATGCGCCGCATCGAACACTTTCACGGCAAAGATTTTCCCGAAGCGATAAGGTGAACCACCGGCACGCTTCGCTGGCTTGAACTACGGCCTCCACTTATTGCTACTTTTTAAAGAGAACATGACATCTCAGAAGGACGGAGCAAACTTATATTGAAGATATAAGTTTAATTTTAATTTATGTTTTAATTAGCGTTTAAATCTTAGAAGGTAAATAACAGTCTGTGCCTAAATATCTATTAATAAAATATTTTATCGAGAACCTAATACATATGCTATGTGCTCTTTGCTGCAAAAAATATTGTTGCAATCAATTATTATGCGCTCCCAATAGAAAGTATGTGCATAATTTTTGAACAGGTTATTATACTTTATCTTTGGTTTACAATCGAGGTATATAACTAATTTTACATTATGTTATAGTATAGTAAGAAAAATGCGCTACATATACGATATAGAAATTTTCACAAAACAATTAAATTTAAAGATGTTGAATATTTCCACAGCAAGTTATATATTTAAAAAATTTCCACACATACCATTCATCATACTTAACTTTTCGGACAAATTACAAATTTTCGTGCGAAAAGCAATCTTTTACCGTACAATTCTCAATTATAAAATTCCTTTAATAAATTTCCCGTTTCGAATAAATTTAGCGTTTCGAAATCGAAAATATGAAAATAAAAGGTTATCCCCAGTATGTCCCAAATAAATTAATCTAAAATATATATATTTTTTTGTAATTAGTGAAAATAATATTTTTGTTCCAATTTTGAAGGACGCTGCCGAATATATCCATATATTCCATTAATCAACAAAAATCTTTTAGTTGAGAAATATGATATACATCATATTAAATCCAGTTATTATTTTCATTTTACCAAAAGAAAATCTTTACCGATTTAAACAACAAATGATTAATAATGTACTATCACTCGGTGTCTCCAGCTAGTACTCCAGTCAGTGCAGTGTATCCAGCTAGTACGCTTCAGCCAGTACTCCCAATTTCATGATTGATTCTACCTTTAAAACCTTTCATATTATTTATAATCTTCACTCTAATTTAATTGCATTACTATAATATACTAAATTATGTACTAAAACAGACTGCAAACTATCATCATTGATTATTTTTTACTAAACAATGTATAAATGATTTTTTGCATTATCTGTATTTTGTGTTCATTTGAACAGTCGAAAACTCACAATTACTTACCTCCGAAATAAATAATTATGAGTTAATTATATAATATATATATATATATATATATATATATATATATATATATATATATATATGGTAAAACAAAATATCATGGATACCTTCGTACTTTCTCCTATATGGATGAATTTTAAGTTTTGTTCAAATTCTTAATTATGTGAAGAATTAAATTGTGACAATGTTTACATATTACTTTGGAAAGTATGACCAATATCAAGAGAATACATGACTTGAAAACCACGGTACCAATTTTATGACAAATATTAAGTCATAAATTATTTTGGCTTTATTTTCATTTTTAGTTTTTACTATCTTTTCTGCCTTCGAATTGTAACGGTAATAATTTCATAGGGTAGTAATTTTATTAATATAGCATGTTTTGGTATTAAGGAGGTAATAATATAAATTACACCAAATTTAAAGATATCTTTTTAGGAAATAATTTTCTTAAATTAAGAAAAAACACATTTTCCAACAAAATAAATATTATTTCTATGATTAGAAGCTTTTTTTACATAAACTTGCCAAATTATGTACTGTTTCAGAAATGGATCAGGGGAGAAATTAAACGTCTTACTGTTCAAATGTGCTTTTTTTCGCTCAGACAGTGCCTCAATCAATATTTTTATTTATTAAATTTATCATTATTTTACTAGAAGGAAAACTTAAAGATAGTAAACATAAATAATAAGATTTTATTCTTAAGATATAATTTAAATTTGCAGGAGTCACACCAGCCAGGTTTAAGGTAAAGCAAGGTGTGAAAATTATTCATAATGAAGAGAGATGTGGTCATATTTTACATTATAGACGTGAGAAATCTCAATTAAGATTTCAGTTTTGGTTTCGAAGATCTTAGCAAACATTTCTCTCAGCAGACAGGCTGCTTTACATCCATAATTAATTAACCCTAAAATTTTGACAAGAGTTCATTTCAGATCAAACAGAACGCCTACATACATTACGCATCTAATACTAGGCTGTTCATACTTGAGTATTTAATCACTACGTTAATATTATTCGCTTCGGAGAAATGAACTAATCTCAGAAACATTAAGTATGTATGCACACTGAAACGTTATCAGAATTGGAAAAGAAACGCCTGTTACTAAGAAGGACGTGGGATGTGGTTATTTCAAAGCGCAAAATATTAGAAGTAACTAAGAGCTATGTCTATGAACAGCTTTATACGTGGTGGAATAAGCTAAATAAAATTATAACTTTAAAAGAATAGAAAGAAATTAAAATAATGCTAGGGATTAGTATTGTGTCGCTTGTTGCAAGCCTTCAAACTATGTAAGTTAATGTCTGATTTTCTATTACCCCTACTTACCCTCATTAAATATAATATAAAATCAATTGAGGTAATATTTTCTAATATTCTAATTGTTATAATTGTATTCACATAAAATTGTGTGAGAGCGAAAAATACCTCTTGGCGATATTTCAACAACAAATAATAGTTCTGGAATTCTTAAGGATCTTGCCAATATATCATTTAGTATTAAATACATAAAATATACAAGAAATTATAGATTCGGTCACTATGGCTATATAATCTACACGCACCCCCCAGAAAAGTCTTTATTGTTATTGTTCGACAGATCGAATTTAGATTTGTGGGTGATATCTGGTTGTATGATTTTTTTAAAATCGATAAATCCGAAGAACTTGCAGCAATATGAATTTTACATTCTTTCTATTTTGCGTACCTCAATTGGTAAACGATTGCCATATGTTTTGATCGTTGATTTATTATTGAATTCTTCTTTTGGTTACTTAAATTTACTTCGAGACCATTACAGGTAGCTTAAACATAAATAGTTCATGATATAAAGTGGGCAAATCGTTAAAATCAATATAAACTACTTGGAAACTCTTCTCTTGAAAATTGCTTTTAAACACTGACACATTAATACTCAGATGTTTTTTAAATTTGATTAAATATTAGCTTTTAAATATATACTGGAAGGCTAAATACAAGGAGTTAGTACACATGAAAATATAGCTTGCCTATATTTTTCTGACCAATTAATTAATAGCTTAGAAAATTGCTATCGTGTTATTAATATTATGGTAATACACCTATAACA
Organism: Druceiella hillmani; assembly: GCA_039881145.1. Lineage (NCBI taxonomy): Eukaryota > Metazoa > Arthropoda > Insecta > Lepidoptera > Hepialidae > Druceiella > Druceiella hillmani. The sequence goes on from JAYKKI010000029.1 coordinate 12,847,010, forward strand.
CATATAAATGTAATTTACTTAAAAAGATTTCCTTATTTACTTGATATTTGCTGAGCGGTAACGAAATACCACTCCACAAGACTTTGGACAATTATTTTTCCAGAAGACTGATAAATAAGTTCAAATTAGTAATTATCGGTAATTTGTATATTCTTTTAGGGACGTAGCTATGTTCAAAATAATTTTTATTTAATTTTTATTGATTTTGAATATATGATTTTGATTATATTAGTGATTTTGAGATCTTGAAGTATGAGAGCATGAGGGTAACTCTGCTAGAAGGCGATCTTTCTGTGGCACTGTTTCACTAAGGCTTTTTAATTTTTCTAAATTTAATGATCAAAATGTCCTTCTCTCTCTTTTTTATCTTTAGAACAAGTGCTTGGCTGTATCATAAAACTGTGACCTTTAACCCATCGTTGTATACATATTGTGTGTTGCTTCGCTCATTTTTCGCCATCAATTAAATTTATGAAAGAAAAGTACATGGCTGTTTTTTTATAAGTTTCATATTTTTTTATTTACTCGACGGAACCAATACAATTGTCAATTGCCAAAAGATATCACACGTAGTACGTCAACTATTTTGGTATAATTTTACGTCAATTTTTAATTAAAGGGAACTAAAATATTAAGCTGTACCAACGTTACGAACCTCATGCGATCTATTTACAATAATAATATGAATGACCTTCCTCGTCCAATTTCGATAAAACGCTATCTATCTCCAGGCGGACAGAGGGTTTTATGATGTAGGCATCGGACCAGATGGATTTTAAGGATATCAAATTTGTCAATTGAACCTTTTCAGCGTAACTCCTCTTTCCACTTTCAAGATGCTATATAAAACGTGTATTGATGGAAACAGTTTGATAGTTTATCTGCAAGTAATATAAACTTAAATGTCTGTCTGCCTATCGCATTACGAAAATTTTGTGATTTTTTTATACCACCGGGCTCCAACCGCGTATTACATATTTTTGGTAACTGCCTGTTTAAGCATTTCTGATATAATGAGTGGTAAATGAGTAAAACTCATTTGCATAAAAATAAAGTAAAAATTATCTATGATGGTAAAATGCGTGGTCGAAGGTTAATCATTTCGTGATCGTTAGTAAATCGATTTGAGTTCTTTAGCCAAAAGGTAATGTCCTTATAATTTCGCCATGTTCGTCCGTCTGTACGTTTGTCCGTCTTACATGTAAATTCATATATTTATCGTACCTATTGTAAGGGGTTACCAAATATTTAATTACCTCATTTTGTCTACAAATCGTTAATTAACATTTTCTCCTAACACTAAACCGATTCGTAGCAAAATCATTGTGTTTTTGCTAGTTACAAATTCTAAAGCTTATATTTAATAATTTCCTACACGGATATCTATAAATATATATATTTAGAAATAATTAACATACGATATTATGTCGTGTTAAGTTTTAAGTCTCCATAGAGCAAATATTTTTTTTTATCATCTTTGCCTAATAGACCAAACAAAGTTCGAAGCTAGTTAAAAATCAGTCTCACTTATTACCAATTTGGTAGTGTTCAAATTGTTATATACTTTTTTGTGTAGTATAGCAGTTGATTACTTTTGATAAACTACACGAGTGCCAATGAAACATTTATCATTATAATATGAAAGATGCTGTAATTTTGACATAAAGGGTTTACATAATTTTTCATAGGCTGTCATTTAAATTAACATGTTTATGTCCAGTTATTTAATGATATAGCATAAGTTATTAATAGATTGCCAATTGTGATGCCGTTATAGGCAAAAGCAATCTGAAATATTTGGTAGTCAGACAATTTTACAGTATTATTTCAATACATTTTTTAATAGTATTTATTTAATATTACTGGTATTAATTAATGCTAATCACAACTGTTAAATTGATTGTCAAATACTTAACAGAGTAAATTTTGTGCATTATTGCAAACGAATTTCTATAAATTAATGTACTATTTTTAACATAACTCCCCTTTTACTTTAAGTGGTAGTAAAAAGAATTTTTGGCAACATTTTCTTTTTTTCGTTATTGCTTTTATTTAAAAAAAACATATTACATTGGCAATTTATTAATTTTCTTTCTGTAACTACATATAATGACTGATTATTAAATATCTTTGTGACATCCCTGGTAAACTTTATTTTTCAATTTCTGACATTTCTAGTAATATTACGTTAATAATAATATTACCTCGTTTCCCCTTGTTATTTCCATTGAGACTTTTGATCTTTATAAGGAATAAAATCGAATGGTATGAAAAAAGTTTTATTAAAATTTCCTTTTACCTTGCATTTTTTTCAAAATCTATGAATGCCAACTGAAATATGTTCAAAATTCTTGGAAGACGGTTTTCCTATAACCGTTATGCTTAAGGTAGCTGGCCTTACTGACCCGTGTCAAATTTTCACCCTATATCATTATATGAGCGCTCTGAAAAATAGTGACGAATTATCATTATCATGACCAATTAACACTTATCTTTTAGAATTCTTGTCCAATTACATGGCCAGCTCAAATATATCTCTTCGAGTGACAAATCATTTCAACAAATTTAGTTTTACTCATCATAAATAAGTAGCATTCTGGTGCAGTCGCAATCAGGTGATTGAGTAGTAAAACAAGGCGGTAAACTAGAGAGTTACAATATAATTCGATTGTAGAGGGTGGTATAACTGAAATATGATGGTTACTTGAGCACCGGAAATGATCGTATAGGAAGGATGAGTTTAATCAATAATACGATTTTGGCATTTAATAGTTCAAAAATAAATTTTATAAGTGCAATATATTATCTAAATTGTAAAAGACTTACGTATTTTAAAAACTTCGGATATCCAAAAGAAAATTAATAGGAAATGCAAGAAGATAATAACCATACCGTCTTAGGTACAAATAATAGAATCGAATTTTAACTGGCTTTCGCAATAATGAATTGTACAACAGGCGAATTAGTGACATGCATTGAAAATTCTCTGAATATCGCAACAGTAATCCTGAATATATATATATATATATATATATATATATATATATATATATATATATGTATATGTGTATATATATATATATATATATATATATACATATATATGTCGGACAAAGAAAGATGCTATTCGTTGGCTATAAAGGAATAAATTGTCATTGAAATACAATTTAAAACACGCCCTTTTTCTAATTGAGTGCAAAAAAAAATTACACATAACTACCTTTACTTCAACAAACCCAATACTTGCCCGGAATGCAATGTTTATCCGCAGTTAAGATGTCTTCGCAACTGTTCGTGGGTTATTCCTCCTAGCGGCGCTGAAGAATATGCAAAAGTATCGTATGTACGAAAAATATGACAAATAAATATGAATGTTATTTTCCCTTTTCTGAAAAAAAATCATCTTTTAATTTTATTTTAACAACAATCAACTATTTTTCAGTCAAGGAATTACGTCTTTCATTATCCAACACTCATTCCCGAACATCGTGTATATGTAAAAGTGAGTCTTAGCACTAAATTCTTATTTCTAATAATCTCGAATATCGGGGCAGCGGGAGAGGAGGCGTGGCGATAGCTTATTAACGCGGATTTTTAGTCACCATGTCGCAGTGACCTGAAGCACACCACGCTTAGGTTGTGGAAGCGTTGCAGAAACAGTTTTTTCTGTGAGTGAAGCACGACGCAAATTTTCTAATTATATTCAAATCCGACGTTTTAATGATTGGCCCAGTGTTCAGTTAATCAAGTTGTGGGTAGCGAAGTTCAGAGCTTCAGGATGTATACTAAATCATTCAAGTGGACCTCAAGGTAGACCTGTGTGATCAATTGAAAACATTAACCGCGTCGCCGCTGTGGTCGAAAAGTATCCACAACTATTATTTAGAAAATATGCTGCCTCTTTGAATATCCATCGTTCAAGTCTTGAAAGAATTTTGGCTTTAGACTTAAAATTACATTCCTATAAAATACAGATTGTTCAAAAAATCAAACCTGAAAACTACAACAAGCGGAAAATTTACTGTCAGAATATGTTATAGATTTCAGATGGAAAATGGGTTGGACAACGTTTATTTTAGCGATGAATCACACTATCATCTTGAAGGTTACGTAAATCGTCAAAACAAAAAAATAAAATCATAAGAAAGCATTACATAGTCCTAAAGTTACTCTATAGTGCACAATATCGTCTAAAAAATCAGCGGGCCATTTTTCTTCGAGAATAACTGCGGTGCAATGGTTACAGTGACGCGCGAGATCGCGCGAGTAAATCGAAATGATTAAAAATTTGTTAGTACAGCAACTACGAAAGAAGGATACTGACAAGTCAGATGTGTGGTTTCAGCAAGGTGGGGCTACTATCCACACAGCTAGACTCTCCATGAACACAATTAGATCGTATTTCCGGGAAAAGTCACAAGCCGATTTGCAGAAATAATTTGGCAGATTGCCCAACTTAACCCTAGCTGACTTTTTTATGGGCGTTATATTCTCAAAGCAACAATTGTTAATACCCCTCTTATGAATTTAGAGTAGCTAAAGGCTAAAACAAAGGAAGAAGTGAGAGTCAGTCAACGTTTTGCGGAGCGTCATTGCAAATTCTCGCTTACTCTTTGATGAAAGACATTTTAATGGTATAATATTCTGTGTATAAAATCTGCATGTACTTTAGTTTATTGTAATTAAAATATGATAAATACGGTAATTTGAATTCCGCCCTGAGACACCTTATGCACACACCCACACACATATATATATATATATATATATATATATATATATATATATATATATATATATATATATACATATATTTTTTTCTTAGCTTTTGGTAAATAAAACGAAGAGAACGTAATTTAGGTTTATTTAAAACAAAGTGTAATAATAGACACTCTGATCTAGAAATATGACTAATATTCTAGTACCTCATATTATTCGTAAAGCGGTGTAAAAACTTCTAAATAAATCCTTGTAATAATTTTCACGCAAATATGAGACATCAAATGAATGGAAACTATAACAATCGAGTTGAAATCATACTTAAAAGTTTATTTTATATACGTAAGTTCATATTTTATACCAATTTAAAAAGGAAAAAATAGACATATTCACTTCCTTTTAAAAACCTTGCTTAACAATATATATATATATATATATATATATATATATATATATATATATATACTCAGATCACACCAATACATAAAAAGAGTCATTAAAATTCAATTATTACAAACAAATCAACAAAACAGACCGCGAACCACTCAAATATTCCACCGTCGTAATTCTGAAGTCACAAGCAGCAAAACAAGTCGAGGCGAAGTATGTTTCAAAGGCAAGTTATTAATTTGTTCAACGTATTTGCAGTCAAATTTTAGCACTTGCAAATATTGCAAACAAACTTTAGCAAATAGAAAATTAAGTAAGCAGGCAATCGGAGATCGCATGCAGATATTGGACATGAGCTAACATGCAAAATACGAAATAATGAACGTTTCCTACTCTCGCATAACAGTCCTCGTAAAAAGGTACCAATCACAACACTGAAGAATTTTCAATGTTACAATGAAAATATCTTCAAAGATTATAATTAAATTTTAGCAAATCGAAATATACCTCTTACGTTATAATTTCGGTCTACTAAAAAAAAGATTGTAAGTTAAATCAAAATCTTTTTATCTTCCTGTTCATTATCGGTTGGAAGAAACGAGGAACTAAATAAAAATCTTTTTTTCGGTCCGTTCGTTATTAATTGGAAGGAACTGTGAAGTAAATAAAAATCTTTTTTCGTCCCATTCATTATCGTTTGGAAGTAACAGTGAACTCAATTGAAACCTTTTTTGTCTTATTCTTTATCTTTTAAAAGGAACTAAGAACCAAATCAAAATATTTTTCACCCCATTTACTGCCTGACTTATTTATGTGATAACCTTTACAAATGGAGAAGTTTAAAAATGTACATGAAAACACAAATTTGAATTGATTCGAAAGTAATCATCATCATCATCATCATATATATTAATACGTTAAGGTTAAGATGTTACACTCCCTTTTTAGAAAAAACCTCACAACTAATCCACATAAATTATATATCATTTTATAGATAATTGCTTGCTCTACCGGCATCCACAACTAAAAAATTTATTATTGCTATTGTTTTTGCAAATTAATTAATTATTAAAATTATATACACAATACAGCAATGCTGCCATCTAACGGCCCAACGTCAATATGATTGACGGTCGGTAAAATTTTTGTTTAATTTCAAATCCACTCACATATAAATAAAGTGGCGCTTTAGCTCAATGCTTTTGACACTTGCGCCTCTATATGTCAATTTTAGTAAAATATTTGTTTGATCTGTCATCTGAGCTTCAAAATGGAATAAATAATGCGAAGACTTCGCACGGGTCACGCTAGTAATTTCATATTTTAACAAAGTATTTCTCATAACTATACCTTTCTATAAGATAAATATCGATAAATAAATAATCTTATAGTTGCTATATATCCATATAATCATCTGGAACATTAATAAATTAAAAACCTCCAACATGAGAATAAATAGCAATGAAGATTACAAGATTTATTCACACAATTATAAATATGACTGTATCAGCCACCTTAATCGCCGTTTAAATCGGAAAGCAATCAACTCACTCCATATTTGAACAGTTGCCAGAAACTCGTTAATCGTTGGTATAAACAGCTGAACTGGCAGTTAAAATGTTCTTATTTTACTTTAAACTGTAGATCGTATTATTATGAAGCTTGATTTAACAGTTACAAGAACTCACAATGATAAAGAAAAACGAAAAATTGTTAGCCGAGAAAAAAATAATTTATTTATTCAACAAATTGTCGAATTAATAATTACTTTAATACCATCATACCTTTATAACATTAAAACACATAGAGTTACAGAAATATACGTCACGTACGTGAAATGAATAAATGACACTAACATTTCCTTGAAATCATAATCATGTTAAAACTAATCCCGTTCTTATCTATAGCAAAATGACACATCACACCTCATAGTAATTTTATAAACATTAAGTAATATAGAAGAACTATATAGAAATAATGAAATATTCAGGAAGTTGTAAAATAAAACTCGAGTTGATTGCATAAAATATGCTATGAAATTTTCAAAACATTCTCAAGCTTTTACCACTTCAATTGTTTTCATTGTCAGAACATAACTTTGGCTGTTAAATAATGAGCATTGAAAAAAAATTGTCTCAATTTTTTGGGGAACTTCGACTAGTGGATATCAAAAAATATGGAGGACTTTAAAACCTATCTGTATCATTGATTGCTTTACGAATTTCAAACCGGTTATTCTACAACAGAAAACACACATTGCATATGTTAAAGAATATATTTTATATCTTTAACGATTTTCCACCAATTACAAAAAGATAATTATTTAAACGATTCCGGAGTGATAATTGCGCATTAAGGGGTCAATCCTGTTGTAATCAATTGATTAATTTCGATAATAAAAAATTAAATTTGCCAGTTGAAGTAGATACGTAACTAACAATTTGTTAATTCCACTCAAATAATTTTAGATTACAGGACAGACATATTTATACGATTTAAACTATAAATGTAATGTTAGGGTAATTTAAGGTACCTAATTCAACTGGATAAACCACTTTACCACTAAGACATGCGAATCATATCCGTAAGCGCCAGTGATTTAGTGCAAAAAGTACCTGCGGTAGGCTTCAAATTTGGACCTCTGTCGGAAACATCTACGACACGACGAAATTTTCTTTCTGCATGATAATGCCCATATGAATTAGGCCTCTTGCAAGAATTACTCAAATCGGGATAGTTAGTTGACAATGTTGATGCACATGTCACCTGCGAACCCGTGTAATAAACTTTCATATGCATAATTATAAATTCGTTTTGTTTCGAAATGCTCATTATTTATTAGCCTAGCCAATAATTCCCGAATCATAGAGATATGAAAAAATTTTGCGAAGATATGAGAAGCGCATATCTCATATCACGGAGTAAGACAAATTGCTCTCTACTGTCTTATACAATATTTAAAGTAACACCTTCTTTATGATCAAATCTATTTTAAAAATATAAGAATATCTTTTCACTATAATTTATCTTACATGCACATATTGAAACAATACATGTATTAATTCTGAGTTCATTTCGGTAATTATTGAATATATTAGTCGTTAATTTTGTATAAATTCATTATTCACAATTAAATGAAACTACGTGATCTAGTATTATTTCAATTTTCTTTAAGTTCTTTACCACGAACTAGGTTTCGTTGTATTACAACATCTTCAGGTGGGCTATTAACAAAGATGGTAATTATTGTTATCCTTGACTATCATATATCAGAAATCCATTGAATCATTCTAATCAATAAGTAGTTTAATTTTAATCACCTATATTTTCATAGGACGCTACGCTCAGCTTTTCATCAATGTTCAACCATGACTAACTTTTCCGCGCGTATTATTGAAATAATTAATATATATATATACATATATATATATATATATATATATATATATATATATATATATATATATATATATATATAATATATATATATATATATATATATATATATATATATATATAATTAATAGGTTACTAAACAATATTCATTAGTTCTTACGTAAATGGTTCCAGTTCGACTTTTATCTATTGATATTAAAGAAACAGCTTTCATTCTTATAAGGTAAATACAAAACAATAATACTATTATTTTTAAAAAATATTTTTGATCAATTATTTATTTAATTTAGTGCAAAAATTATACATTTATTAATTAAAATTCTTTTCCTTAGTAATTTCCCATGACAAACCAAAATTTGTACGCTTTCTGGAAAATATCACATTGGAATTGGAAATGGAAAAAATCGATTAGCTTAATAGACCCACATAATTTGGAGATTATTCTGGCCTTACTATCATACGATATATATATATATATATATATATATATATATATATATATATATATATATATATATGTACGATATATATATATATATATAATACGATATATATATATATATATATATATATATATCATCATCATCAGTACCAATAATTACCTAGCTCAGTTTACTACGGAAAATAAGGCAAGTCAAGTGTGTTTATCATTGAAGGCAATATTTATCGCAAGTTGAATAATTTGGCGATCACAGTACGTAGCTTCTCGTGTCAGTGGCTATTACTCGTCAATGATCTGTGACATTTGGCTACGCGATTATAAACATCACCCCGCTTGGTGAGTGGTCGGCAATCAAATTCGGGACCCGTCGGTAGGTCGCACCATCAAAGGCCGTAAGCCTTGTACCACAATACACCGCGATGTCACAGAATATATACTATGTAACCATATAACTTAAAATTTAACCTAAATTGTGTATAAATTGTGAACAATAGATGACATCAATATTTTTAAAATATGTAGTAAACAATAACAAATTATAGAGAGAAAAAAGAATGTAAATTAGAAATCGGAGAACACTCCAATGATTGATCGTAAACCCAAGCGACCACAATCGCAACGCTGAAGCGGCCCACGGAGCAGAAAAGTCGTCAAGGTGGAAATAGCTCGCAAACCCTATTAATCAATGTAAGCGTACGGATAAAAGGAGAGCGTTGCAGGATGTTCGTACGCTTTATTTGGGTGAAATAAAATACGGCTTCATATCCGCGTGTAACAGTCAGAAGCATAATGTGTTCCCAAACTTAATGCTAAAGATTTATCAGCATAATTATTCCATAAGTTGAATCTATGAATGATTAAAAGAAACTACCGTGAGAGTAGAATAGGGTAAGATTAATGTTCTTCCGTTTGTTTCTGGGTATATAAGATTTTATCTTATAAATTTGTTTCATCTGTTGTTTACTATTCAATGTAGACAATCATATAGAATATTTTTTTGGAAAAACGCTGTATATTTCAGGTTTTGCCCTCAGAAAATGATGTAAATATAAAACAAAAACTCGTATGCTACAATTGATTATAAAAAAGAGTCTTCGTAAGGTTTTATAATATAATGGTATTGAATTTTAGAATAATACACGAATCAAATCAAATTTGAAATGGTTTCCATGTCTTGTTATATTGCTATATAAAATATAGCAATAAAATTCTTGATTTGAAATCAATGAGAAAATTAAACGATGGTGTACAATATAATATATGTACATTTTTAATTTTTTTGCTTTAGAAATCTACAGAGTCACAAATAAGAAATACTTACATTGTTCATTCATTAAATTTATATAACGACTAAAATATAAAAAGTAGGTAGTATATGACGTCTGTAATTTAATATCTTGTAATAATGGTTGACGATAAAGGTGACCATGATCATGAAATGCGATGCGAACTTGAGCAAACCAGAAACGCGTTCAAAATGAAAAGAATCCTCTATAATATTAAACTAAGTCTGAATCTGCGAATAGGTGTAACTTATACTTATTTTTGGTCTCATTATATGAAGCTGAATTAAAGGGCCTCACAGAAGCGACAAAGAAGATAATTCAACCCTTTTAGATGTAGGTGCACCGTAAAATATTGCAAGACCGGTGTTCTGAACGCAATACAACGGTACTCCAGCGGATGAGCAAAGATGAAAAATCTTAGACATAAAAATACGCAAGATCGCGTTTGAGGAAATTCCAACTCCTTCAACTCTTAATGCAAGGAAGATATTACCTGAAGGAGGCTGGAAAGAGTATATTCTTGCTGAAGAACCTACCTCAGTGCTACAAAAAAAGTATCAGTTCACTTTTTCAGACAGCTGCATGCAAAGTTCAAATATCTGATTTTAAATGTTTTACTGAGTTCCAACCTCATTTGTTTAAAAGCACTACAAGAAGAAGAAAGAGTCTGTAATGTCCAATATTACTTCAATTTTGTTTATTATTTTCACAAATAATTAAACACATACTTTAATAAAACAATTTTCATGATTGATTACATTCACGTGCATTAGAAAGGGCAATTGGTTCATAAAATATATAAAAAAAAGAAATGAAACGAATTTAAATTTGATTAAAGTAGCTAATAAAACGTTTACTAAGATAGTTGATCTATAGTTAAGATTGCTCTATATTATTTTACGGAAATAGTGAATTTATTTCACGATTTCTAAATGCCAACGCATAAATTGATTTTCGGCTTGCTTAATCTCCTGCTTTGTGCCTCATTTTTATTTATTCCCGAATAATATAAATACTATTGAAATAATAGAAATTGATGGAAAATGTACGAAACAGTTTTAAAGTGGCGTGTGAAGAGAAACAAATAAAAATATGACAGACATATAGAAAAAAATCCATGTACGCAGTAGTATGAGTAATATCCTTCCTTCTTCTTCTTTACCAAGCATAACAACCTGCTACGTGCTTTATGTGTCTCAACAGTATGCTTCCTCCAACTTTCTCCATTCAGCTGCCTTTCTCCATTTCTTCACTCTTATACGCTGGCTACCCGTTCTCGGCTTCATTCAATGATCGAGTTGCTGGTCTACTTCTAACCTGGGTGCCTTTTTTAAAAAAATTAGGACTTTGACTGAATCGTTATCAGGGCTCTCCACAGGTGACCTAGCTATATAAGTCGGTAGCTGCTTATGGTTTGGGGAGTTCTGTATAACTATACACTTATAATAAATATAATATTTATAATAAACTTATTAACCGCAAACTTTTATCTGAATCGCCAGTGTTTGCTACACCGCATTAATCTAAAAGCTATGATGTAGGCATTTAAATTCCGATAGTTTTTGTGTGAGATGCAATCAACTAGATATATCATACTTTATTTAACCGAACTCATTTTCTCTATAATTATTTAATGAAAAGATTTGTTGCTTTACTATTTTGTTATACTGTTATGTACAAAAAATCGTCGTAATTTTCACTTATGCGATAAAAGCTATACAATTTTTAATTTATTATTTCCATTTATGCTGTTTTACATATATTTGACAAATTATATCATAATTTTTCATCCCAATATGTTTGCAAAGATTTTATAAGTAAATAATCAAGTTTAAGTAAACTTTCTGATAAAAACTTACTTATATAAGTTTGTGATTCACACAAATTTTGGACCATTAAAAAATATTTTGATATGCAAAGAAGCACAAAGAGCTATCTAAATCGTATCGATTTAAATAAACACTATGGCAGACAACTGAGCAAAAGAGTAAAAATGTGAATATACGAAAACGGGAGTTCGAAAGGGTGTAATTTTAAAATTCAAAAAAGGACTTTGTGTGGCGTATCTTCCCATGATTTCATTTTATCTCGCAGTCCATTTTAAGGTCCCATAGCCAAGCAAGGAATCTTTATGGTTTCATCATGTCTATCCGTCCGTTTGTCTGTATGCCCATCTCAAGTAATCTTTCAATTTTGCATCTATTAAGACAAAATTTGTTATGAAGACAGACATTTGTAACTTATTATTAAAAGTGAGATGAATCAGGAAAAATGAATGGTAACGATTCCAATTCAATGAAAAGTTGACCAAAAAAATACTTTGCCTACCCCATCGAGTGAAAGTTTCACTACACCTTTTATACATTGAGCAGATTTTTTAAAATAAAATAAAATATCTCTTATAACTAAATCATTTTAGCCTCAAGTTTTGAAATACATTTGTAAAAAATCTAAAAAATATAAAATAATAACTCTTTGTAAATATTTTGTATTTGAATTAAAAAGTTATCAAAGCATATGAAATTTACGAAAAATTTTGTCTTCGTAGAACTATTAAATTCTTCTGTTCTGTTATATAAAATTTTTACCAAAATTACGTTTCTATAAGTTGATAAATACCTTTATAAATAATAATGAATCAGATAAATTAAGTATATAGGACGGACAATTTACTAATCGCTTCCGTCGCAAAAAGGTAAATTATTACTACTGACAAATATGTAAAATAAAACGTATTGTTACAAACAGGGTTCCAATGATTTTAATATCAACTATAATGGAATAGCTACGGAACTCTATTTTGTACTCGACACGTTCTTGACAGTCATCCATCACGCGCATCCAAAAATTATGTTGATCAGAGCTTATCACGCTTAAAAGACTTCAGTGATACTTGTAACAGTTCAACTATTACAATATTTGAAATACATTGCTGAAAATTATAAGTGTTAACTAATTGTTAACCAATTAAACTAAATTGTCACAAAGAAACTAAATTGGAATGTTCTCAAATCTAAACCTTTGCAGAAAACATTTAAACGTTATAACTAAATTGTTCAAAATATAAAATAATACAATCACTACAGAAATCGCAGGCACAAGGCAAAGTATGTGTGAGATGACGGTAAATAAACCGGAGATATTTTCTTGCCATTAGGGCACCAGTACAATTAATACAATAAATTCAAATATAATGTGGCCATATACTAATAAAATACTATTATATAAATGCACAATTACATCCAAGGTACAACATATAAGTGACTGTGAGTTCTTTTTATAAATATCACTAACTTTATAATTACATTACTATACATGATTTTGCATAACACTATTATTGACATTTTCTCGGAATTCATATATTTCTAGAAACTTTATTAAAAGTCCCAGAGACTTTCTGTAGTATTATATTATCACAAAATTTCTCATACATCGAGATTTCGCGCAACACATATTCATAACAGATATCAAAGAGAGAGAGGTAGATCGTATTGTCGTAACCTAATCAATAGCCTTCAGATGAGAATTTTGAGGTGATTCAATACATCACCCAAATATAGCAAGTACCACGTGATGCAAGGTCTTGAATTCCTATCATTTCTTTATGTTCCATCGGAAATTTGCGATCTATTCTCTAGTAGCCTTCCTTCTTATAAAACTAGAATTACATATGGTGTATCTGTATTGTATAACATAAGTAAGAAATGAAAAAGATAATGAAATCGAGAATATTTTAAATTAATTTTGATTTTGTATCAGTATAAGGTGAAGATTTAGGATTTAGGACAAAATAATAAACTATATACTAAAAATAAGTAAGTGAAGAGTAAGTGCAGAATTCTAAAAAAAAGTGATTCTAAACAAAAAAGAAAAACAAAATACATTTGCTACAATTATAGAAAAGAATATAAAGAAAAATAAATATAATTATAAGATAAGAATATAAAGAAAATAGATCCCACAGCAAGAAATTTCTTGCTCACCTAAATACAAAATTAGGAATCCGTTTTAAAAAATTATGAAAACTGTTAGTAATATAAAATAAAAATTATGTTAAGAAGCACGAGTAGAACTCGCACTAGTAAAATAAACATTTATTTTAAAAATAAGATTTAGGATAAACGTCACAGTTTTCCTATAACCTTTACGTAGGTTTTCATAAATGCTATTTTTTCATAATTTTTGGTTGAGTAGTTTGGTGGACATATTTTTTCGAATATTATTTTTAAATATCTCTGAAGGCTCTTATATTAATCAAGGAATCTTATATTTAGCAAAAATACTTTTAACGCTCTAATTTTTAAAATTTTAAGAAAAAAATACTTTTGGGACATTTTTTTATTACTTCCTTTAAATGACACCCCACAATATACTTGGAATTTTAAAAAATGCTGGGTACCTAGTTTTTCACCCTTCCCCGCCTCTAAAATTTCCATATAAATATTTTTGAGGATTAACTTCTGAGACATTGATTATTATATTAATATGCTCTGTTACTAAGCCAAATTTCAAGTTTCTACTTCAAGCAATTTGGGAAAAACATATCATGTCTTTTGAGGTATGAAACATTGAAAAAAAAACTTTTTGAAAAATACTCAAATTTCTCTGGTAAGGTATATAAAGAAAGCAGCGTTTCATTTTCTGTTAAGCCAGCACCTGAGTTTTCCTAAAATAATTCTTGTAAAGTTTCTAATTTACGCATAAAAATACTATATTTGTAAGTAAGCCTTTTCCGATATTTTTAGTAATATGGAAATCGTAACACTTATATAAATAAAAACTTTTGCCAGTAAATTATTTTTAATATCATTCAAAGATATTAAAAATAAAAATATCATAAGAATCCGATTCTTAAGAAAATGGCATAAAGAAGCGGCATAATGAAAATGCCATAAAAAACAAACCCCCAAAAATAAATTAGTAATGCCGAGTATGGTGTGTCTATTAATTTGCACTTTTATTTATTTAATTTATAAATAAAAGATTATCATATTAAATAATGCACGTATTTGTTTTTATTTCTCAAATCATATTCCCCACATCGTCGTAATGGTCTTGACAACGGCTTATCCCGAATTAAGTAAACGTACCAGAGTCGTGTGAGTTGTTCAATATTTTGAAAGCCTTGTAGTTATTACTAACTGTGCTCACGATGGCGTTCGCGTATAATTTGTAAAAACACCTTTTTTGTTTTTTTTTTCTTCTCTTATATCGATCCTGGTTATTAACTATTACCACACCAATTTACATCAAAATCCGTCAAGTATATTTTCCGTGATACGCTCACAAATTATCATACATACAGACAAATAAAAATTCTATAAACAGGTTTCTGGCTTCCATTATCTTTCTATAAGCAAAATCAATCACTATTTTTAAAGTGTTTTCCGTGTACGAAATTCACTTTGTCACAATTTTGTTATATGTATAGTTTCAGTAAAGTGGACGTGTTCTGTAATGTTGATAGTTAGAGATATTATTAATTAAAATATATGATATTTCGAATACATAATTAAAAAATAGTGGTCGACTACCAATGACATTGCTTCACTTCAGTCGATAATATTTTATTATCTAATTAATTCCCAGGTCTCAAGAATATATTTAATTTAGCGACTTCGTATAAAAAATATAAAAATATTTATTATTTGCAAAAACTTTATAAAAATAAGTGCAACTTTTTAATATGCACAGCGACGACATATTGTTATGAGATTGCAATTTTTCTATAGCACTGCTGAAAAGTTTTAATGAGCCTCTGGCGTTAATAATCAAACATGTAGGTTTTTCTACACTTACGCAGCCATAAATCTCTCATTTCTTTTAATTCTGTCAATTGTTTTAATTAATATATATGAAAGATAAAATACGCAGTATACTTTGCGTTTGAAGGACGCAGTTTTTTGGCTAAATAAATAATATGCTGAAAATATTACACATTACACAAAGTTACGTCACTCATCGTCTGTGTGTATATATTTTTTTGTTTGCCAAGTTTTGTGAATTTTTATTAAAATCCACCATATATTTCCATTAATTTATTCTTTGTTAATCCTGTTCAAATAACCTTTACACTATCTCCCGCAGCATTTCATTCTCTTTAATCTAAATTCATATTATCGTGAAAACTTCTGAAACAGACAGAGGTTTGATCTACGCTTAAACTAGAATATTAATATGAAACAGAATGATACAAGTTAAAAATATCTTTTATACATAATAAAATATAAATATATATATATATATATATATATATATACATATATATATATATATATATATATATATATATATATATATATATATCGTATGTATTAAAAGAAAAATTTTATTTCACAATATTTCAATGCATGTATACATTGTCATGTCACATTTTGATGTTACAAAACAAAAGGCGGCACGCAGAATTGTTGGACCGTGGCGAATTTCCTTTTTTTGCTACACAATCATATTGTACAGCGTTTCACAATGTTCGTGTGTATTATTTCAAAATAGGCGCTCTATCTTTGTGTCGATTTATTAAGTTTAAATATTATTTTACGTATGTATGTATACTTTCGAACTACCGTTTTTTTAGTTCTGGTACTCGGGACCGACGGAGATGAAGTTAAGATTTCCGACCTCAAAGCTGCTTTAACAGCTTATATTTTCTGAGGAAATTTGTTTATTATAAAAAAATTGTGAAAATACTAATACTGCAAGCTAATATTTTTTGAAGATTAAGGTCCAAAATAAACCACTCAAAACAATAAAATGTTGCCTACCACTGAATATTGAAAATTTTAGCGCGTACATCACCTTTAGCGCGTACATCACCTTTAGCGCGTACGTCTTTTTCTTTCACAACTAAACTATCAAGCAACCCGAGCTGAAAACGAACATGGCAAAAAATTATAAAATCGTTATTACAATCCTTGTCATTTCATTGTCAAAATCTGCTTTTTCTTTTTTTGTAACTGTGCTTTAATTATTACAATGAAAGAAAATTAATATTTTCAAGAAAATTAGTAACTTTATTCCTTTAAAATAATTATTCGTCCGACCATACATTTTAAAAATGTCTCTTTATTAATATAGACTTTCCTGCTTATTGCTTGACTTGTTGTTTTAACGTCCTATTTGGGAAAGCGAGGTGATCTTGTTTTTGTACATTTTTTTTGTTTTAGAAATTTCTTATTTCCGAATAAGTACCAGAACCTAATTAATTTCATAATAATCCTGCGAATAATATTTTTCCCTTTTCACTTAAAATTCAGCGTTGAACTATCACAAAGAGGTCTCTATACCATTTTGCAACACAACTTATAAAATATGTTGTCTCTCATAGGGTTCAAATTACTGTTACTATTATCGCGAAATATAAAATGTGTTTCATGAAAATTAAACTTCTATTGCGCAACTGAGAGACGTTTAACCAATTATTTGCGCCACGTCTCATAAAAGCGAAATCTTGTATCGGTACGAAATTGTAATGACTTAAATAATATCACCACTACTAGTTCAGCTCAGTGGGACTGTGAAATTATATTTAACATTATTGTCTAGTATTATACACGGAGAACATACTTCTGTGGTCATTTCACTTAACTATCATAGGTCTTATTCACAAAGAGAATGTAATTTATAGGCTTAGAGAAGAAAACTAACTCATTAGAGAGAAAATATATTAGAGAGAAAACTATACTATGTATCAGAAGTAATTCCATAAAAAAAACAGTTCAATTCTGTTTATAATATTCAAAGCAAAGAAAGAACTAATGTTATTAAACAATTTTTTATCTGTTTTTCGTAGACAGGATCAAAAAATTAGTTTTTAAGAAAAAATATGTACATTCTAAATTTTTTTTAAATTGTTTGCTTGTTAGTTCATATATGGATTAAAATTAAAATTTTGAATAAAATTGAAAAAATATAAAAGGAATATTATAAAAGACATAAGTTCTTTAAGAAAAATAAAAAATAATAATATAACTGCTAGTATTTTTGGGATTTAAGTGGCTTATTGCGAGATTACAAATCATTTTCCAACCGGATGTTAATGTAAATCGGTAACAATATTAATTATTAAATAAATAATTAATATTGTTACCGATTTACATTAATATCTGAATATTTCAGAATATTATTTTTATAAGACCTGCTTTAGAAATCAATATTAAAGTATTTTTAACATAAAAAAATTAAACAGTAAGTGGCCCAAAATCGTGATTGTGTGATTCCTTTTGTCCCATATATCAAAATACTTTATCTACATAATCTCGACAATTAAAATGCAAAAAAACCTGATACATTGAAAAACATTTTCATTAACTTTTTATTCTTCTAAACTACCTTTTCTCTAAATATTTAAGTGATCCAATATAATTCCTTGCGTAAAATTTTAATTATGTACATATGTCTTTAAACCTAAAAATAAAAATTCTAACCAAAAATGAAAGGCGAAAGGAATTTTCTGTGACCTTATTTTTGCGCATATTAATAAATATAAAGAACAATTAAAGTTAAATACAAAGATACTCTCGGAAAAATTCTTCTACTCAAAATTGTATAATAATTATGTTACGATTAGATTTATCAAGTTCATTTACCAAACTCGTTTATTTACTCTATTTTACGGCCTTTTTTAAATACTGTTCGTTTTACATTATAATGAAACTAAATAACTCTAAATGATTCAGTACTATATCTTTGTTATTCAAGCACTTTACACGAACGTTTTACAAAAGAACAAGTTCAATTCGCTAGACCAATCTTTAATGAGAATTTGGCAGCATTCCAAATCGACAAGACGCTGAGAAATTGCCGATTTAAACGGAGTTTCCGGTAGCTGAAGCGACTGAATTTATTTCCTTTTTCAACAGCTAACGCTGCCTTAAATATTTAGTAAAATACTAGAAGGAGTCGATTTACATCTTTACCAATATATATGAAGCCATTGTAACTATGTTTTGATTACATAACACATTAAAAAAGGATTTAATTTTAGTAAATTATTTCCATTAGCTAAAATGTAAAACCAAAAAATAACAATTTCTAAATACGTGCAAATAGTTTCCCTAAAAAAGGAAAGTCTGTTTTTATGAGCTTTGCAATGTTCACAAGTAAAACTAAAGAGTAAACGAAGTTTCTGCTATATGTCTACATAATTATACAGAAGAAATGTAATTAAGTACTTCAAAGGTATTTAAAAAAATGTTTGAAGATAATACGCATCGACGAAATCATAAATATGGATCATTTGAAGTCTCTGTAGTCTGGGACTTTTACCTTTTTCAATCCATAGTCTTAATGTCTCTATAATATCATACCTGCGTACACGAAATTTTCTAGATGATTTTTATAATAGAAACTCATTTAAAGTGGGTGCGAAAATAATTTTTCCCGTACCCGGTCGAGTAGAATGCCATTGAGAAAGTTAAAATAATCAAAATAAAACACTTTCTTTCGTTTATAATGTTAGCTAAGATTCATATGCCATATATCCATCAATATTTTCGATAATTTTGTGTCAGTTAATATGCTGGAAATGAAATCCGTATTTATGTCTAGATTTTTTTACCTGAGTTATTTAGCTTTTACTGACAGTAAGATATCTATTTTTTTATTGATCAGGTACTTTTTGTGGTTCCGTAGCTAAATTGCAAAAACGGAACCCTTTTCTTTCCTTCCTTACCGCCCGTATATGTTTGTTTCCTTATAGTTTTCTTCCCCTTCCCTTCCCTTATAGTTTCTTCAGTTTTCGATCTCCGTAAATTAAATTATGCGCATGCAAAATTTAATTTACGTGGATCTATAGTAACCTCAATTAACGCGTGGTTAAATCTTAATAGAGTTTTATGTTTAATTTACTTCCTCATTCTAATGGTTATTTTTGTTTTTCCGCACAACCCCCTGTATAATTGGGGAGGTCTTTAATAATAATATGGAGATTTAATTTACCATTTTTTTATTATTTTTAACCCCGTTTCCGATACACTACCTCCGCCTAATTGCTCAACAAGTGATATGAAAACTCTATAGAAATTCCGGATATTACTAGCATTATATTATAACTTTTTTTATAACTATTTTGGATAACTTGCATCTAAAATTTTCAGAAACGTAAACATCTACTGAAATTTCCAACACGCACTTGGCTATTTTTTTATAATTTTTATCTACATGTTTGTACATTCGTTCGGAGGCCAATTATGTGAAAATCAGTTTATACCCAACAAACGAATAGATACACTAACACACAGACAAAAATTCTATAAAATATTTTTTTTATGTTATGTGTTCTGTGAGATAAACAATATCGTAAATTTTTAAATTTTTTATGTCGTCTTCCTAAAGTCCATCAACTTCATTGCATATTAATCATAATTTATTGACGTCGCCTGCATGTCAGGAGGATATTATACATTTTGTTTATCTCTTACACGTGAAAGAAATTAAAGAAAACATACTAAACACACCTGGAGCCAACAGAGTATATTTGTTCAGGACATAAAATATTACATCTGTAATTAATGATCCAAATATTACTTAATAATTTTTACACATAATAAAATTTGGCTGCCGAATCGCAAAACGTCTTTGGAAATTAATGTTTCATACAAATACAGAGAAAAGGACTTTTTTATTTCGTTAAAATATGAGCACAGAAACACGTGTGTTTTATTATTGATATTTTTATTCAAACAAACTTAAAAACCTTTACAAAATCCATCTCTATCAAAAATTAATGCTCCGAAAAATCTAATGGAAAACAATTTGATAATAATACGAATTTTCTTCTAAAACTTGAATAGCACGCAATTTCAATAATACCAAAAATCCAAAATTACACACTTGAGTACGGAACACTCATTGTGTCAACTTCAATTTATATTTGACGATTTGCGTCAAAATATAGAGTGGAAAAGGTGATAATTTTTTTCGTTTTTGTATTTGACAATACCGACTATTGATAATGTAATTGAAGAGTGCATGAAAGGTAAATAATTCATTAAAATATCAATTAAAAGATCATTTACTTGCTATTAACACTACTAGAATATTTGGCCAATTTGAACTGTTAGTAGACAACTATGACATGACGAAAATATATTACATTGCGTAATAATTATGATTACTTAACAATAACCACAAGAAAGACTTGCTTTATCAGAAAATTCAATAGAGAGAAGCTGACTTATGAAAAAATTAAAACCTGTAATTGAATTTCGAATAATCTGCTAGAATATTATACAATGGAATAAGAAAATTTATTTACGCCTAAAAGTGAATATTTCATAGAAATAAACATATAACGTTCACAACACTTTTCTGTTTGCCTAGATTAAAATGATAATCATTAAAAATTATATCAAATTTAAATACTTCACAACAATTTCGCTCATTGCTCTCATCCGTTTCCACGGTAAATACATCCATTTATTTTTCTCCGCGACCGCAGACAACGATCCGCCCTCTTCAACTTCAAGTAAAGGAAAAACTTCCGCATATTATTGCGGAAGTCTGCCACAATTCAATTTATTTTCCGCCCACTACACGAATTGTTTCGTTTCTATATAATTACGTAAACCTTTACTTTTTTCGAAAACCTTTTTTTTCATAACCGTTTTTGTTTTTTACATCAGGAATTTTTTTTACAAGAAAAAAAAATCCAAAACGAGTAGCAGTATGAGGATTCCTTACGTTCTAAGGTAACATTCAAATAAACTTTAAAATTTATATAGTATTTCTGTCAAACTATCTACAAAAATTCCTTTTATTTTTCGCCATATATGTATATATATATATATATATATATATATATATATATATATATATATATATATATGTATATATATATATATATATATATATTGCCTCCTGGATATTTTACAGTGTTGTCGTATCTAGCTTTCATTGCCTTGATAGAAGTGGCAATTATTGATATCGTACAGTCACTGGAATATATAACGTATACATAAAAACCAAATAAATTTGAATTTAAATTATTGCCGTAATAAATATATTTCAAGAATTAGAATGAATGTATGCATTTTCAGAATCCCTGCTTATATAATAAAAGTGGAACGCTCAAGTGACCTAATGAATTTGTATGAAATTTTGCGTGTTATTTATATATATATATATATATATATATATATATATATATATATATATATATATATATCATAAATAAAAAAAATTACCGATTATTTGTATGTAATTAAGATACCGTATACAGGAGTACATCAATGACAGTAAACGATAAAAATTATACCAACGTACGAAAAATTTAAAGCATTGCTAATGATTAAGTTTTTAAAAGTAGTGGAACATGTTCAATTTTTTGGGCATTTCCATTGCATGGCATCATTTTCGTTTAGCCATTTATCGCTTTACTCGCGCGGCGTGCCCTGCTATACCAGAATAAGTGTTAAAAATTAAATTTAACAGTTAAATTCGAAATAGTACTTATATCGCAATTACATCAATGTCATGGACCAGTTCAATTATAAAGACGAACAAAAGAAAACGACAACAAAGAAGCAATAAGAAATCAAAGTAATCACACAAAATAATATCTATGAAAAATAAAGTTAAATTTAAAAAAAAAAATTAAATGCGCGTGGGAATATGCACTACATAAGATAACGTGCTTGTATATCTAATTAAATTATTGATGTAAATTAACTGAAATTAGTATATTTCAAAGATAGTACCAAATGCTACGGTCCAGAACTTAAAAAATTAGAGGGAGAAGACACATGACATGTGAATTTGGAGTGTGAATTTGGTATTATTCCGCAAAACCAGTCATTG
Organism: Druceiella hillmani; assembly: GCA_039881145.1. NCBI lineage: Eukaryota > Metazoa > Arthropoda > Insecta > Lepidoptera > Hepialidae > Druceiella > Druceiella hillmani. The sequence goes on from JAYKKI010000029.1 coordinate 12,870,041, forward strand.
ATATCCCGTTCAAACCGATGAATTAAATATCCCATGAAAAATGTTTACTCTCACCTTACAGTTCATATGTATGGTACAAATTTTTGCTAGTGTATTCCTACATGGAGATTCAGATTTTCTAATGTATTTCTGTAATCGATGTTCAGATCTCCAAAAGTATTCCTACATAGAGATTCAATACTTCAAATACAATTTCAAGTAGATTCAGATCTCATGAATGTATTTCTACAAAGCGATTCATATCTCTAAATATATTCCTATACAGCGATTCAGATCTCCAAATATATTCCTACATAAAGATTTAGATCTTGAAATGTATTACTACATAGAGATTTCGATCTCTAGATCTTCAAATTTATTTCTTCATAGAGATTGAGGTGAGAAATTCAGATCTCCAAATGTATTCTTGCATAGAGATTCAGACCTCCAAAATGTATTACTACATAGCTACTAAGGTCTCCAGATGTATTCTGACATAGACATTCAGATTTCCAGAGTCATTTCTACATAGAGATTCAGACCTCCAAATAAATCGTAATCATGCAAAACTTACCTGCACGTAAGCCTAAAAACTTTGAAAATTATCAGGTTTTGAAATGGACCAACGAGTGAAGGGACGGATCATGGACCAAATAATTACTGAGTATATGAATCTAATGACTACTAGATATATGGACCGACGGATAAGACTAAATTACAAGGATCCTTGTTTTATTTCTTCACTTTAAATCGATATACGACAACAGGATCAAAATCATTTCCTTTCTTCCAGTAACTTTTACGACACTCCTGATGTAACAATTATCGTAAGAAAGTTGACGTCATACATCTTTTGGAACTTCTACAAGTGGTTTTGTACAGTTAAATGTAATATGACCATATAATTAGAACAAACCTATCACCACCAAGCGTTTCGTTTTTATGTTCACGTTAACCAAATACTACAATAATATTATGTATAATGAGATTGAAGTAGCAATACTTACATGACAAAATGAATTAAGAATTAGAAAAAATATTAAACGTTTCAAAGTTTCACTTTTCAAATTGTTACGTTTCAAAATATACCAAATTCCTTTGAAAAATAACATCACTTTCTTACATAATAGTGGTCATTACTTTAGCTTTCATTGTACCCACCAGCGCTTACCGTGAATTGTGATCATCTGGGCATTGTATTGTACTGGCTCCTTACAGACAAACTTCCGCTTGGGTCGAGCGATGCTTAATAACGCGCTCCAGATTATTATTTTGAGAGGTCTTGAATATTTATTTTTGTTAATGAATTATTTAAATTGGCAACTAAATTACATATGACGTTTACATGTGTATACTCGTGTGTAAATATACATTCATGAGTTACATATATTCTTTTTCTCTATTACGTCTTTTATAAGTTTCCAAATCACAAATTTAAAGGTATTTATAAGTCAATCCATATGCCTGTCACACTGTCCGTCTGTCATAACCATCTGACGTAAAAAGTTGAATCTTGGTCCAGTAATACACCATACAAAGCCGCGTACATATCAAGAAGATTATTAATTTAAAAAATAAACTAAGCAAAATACGTGATAATAAATAATGCTAACATTTTTTTAACTGTAATATTTCTATTACAGTTTAATAGAAATATTACATAACTTAATAGAAGTATTACATAACATCAACAATTTAATTGAAATATTATATACCCTCGTATATTTATTGGCCTAAATGTATACGAATTTTACAAAACAGGTGTAAAATCTGCTTTAACATGTATTTTGATAGTTACTTTTTAAAAATATTCTCGCTTATGTAATATTTTTAGCTAACTTAGGCGTAATTAAAATATACTTAGGATAACATACAAATCCTCTTTAAAAAATACCAAATCAAGGATAAATTCCCATATAGAAATCTAAAGAAAAAGGACAGTTATTAATTGAAAGCCTTACGTGTAGACCCACAAAGCCAAAAATGTAAAAAAGATGTCAAGTTTTACCGAGCCCTAGACCTGTACGCTGAGTCGAAAAAAATCCACACAGTTACTCCCTCATTCCTTAAAGTTATGTGTTAATATTCTATAGTGTCAAACTTTTTTCTGCAGTCTGGTCTCCTCTTTCATTATTAAAATTCCGCTTAGTTGAATATTATTCTGAAACAATTATCATTCAATTGCAGCCGTTCGGGAAAACGTGACACATTGCATATTGTACTGCATTGTTATCGGGGGTAAATACAAATATTTTCATTTCTCTATTTCCAATAAATCTTGGTTACTTTTTCTCTTCTGAGTTTAAAATAATACGAATTTGAATTGATTTTTTACGTTTTCCTCCGCAGAATAGAAATATTTAAATTTTAAAAACACCTTATATAACATTTTAAGAATATGCTTCAAGTACTTGGTACGTAAATATTAGCAGCAACTAATTGCTGTCTTATAATTTATGTATATATACATTGCGATAACTAGGTCAATATGTTGTGCTTACGAGTTTCATTTAATAAGAGAAAGGGCTACTCTATGAACAATTACTGTAACACGCTGACCTTAACCGTTCGACGATTGTATTAGGATTTAGATCGAAATGTTATATGTCGCAAACTGCCAAGTGTTATATTGTCTACCATATAAAAATATATTGTATAATTAATATATACTTACTATAATTGAGCAAGATAAAACGCGTGTACTGCAGTTTAAGCAGTGAAGAGAAACTAATTCAATTTTTTTTCCATAATAATTGCAATCGAGAGCCATCCCACAATTTATTAAAATAACGAGGTGAAATTATTGACTTGGGAATAAAATTTAATGCAGTATCACCACATAATTACGCAGCATCATCATATAATTAAATAGCATCACAATATAATTATACATTCATATAATGTTTTAACTTATCAAAATTTTAATTTTAACTTATCAAAGACATTGAATAATGCTAAATGCCCCAATCTTATTGCAAACTAATAACTAATTAGTTTGCAATAAGATTGGGGCATTTAGCATTATTTAATGTCTTTGATAAGTTAAATCTTACACTTAAAATGGTTTAAAAAATTTAAACAGACAAGATTCTACGGTTATTTCGCTTTTTTCTTCTCTACCTTTCTATTGTTAGTAGATAATACTGCATAAAGAGCAATTGCCATTAAGGTACGTAAATATATACGTAAAATAATTACCTAAAAACCAAATACAAATAAGCAGCATATAATTTAACAATCGTCTTTCATAAATTTAATAGTTACAAGTGAGATATATTTTAACATAATTCTTGGTGAAATTTATTTATTATTCTTTAATGACTATGTACTGTTAGATCTTCCCTCCATTTAAATTTTGAACAATAATAATGTAAAAAGGGATATTAAAGTAAGAAATGGAAAAATTAAAAACACTGTTTATTATTAAAAGTTGCTTCGGTCATTCGTTCATTTTGCTGAGGTGTCTGCTTTAAATGAATGCCAAAACAAAATTAGAATTAATTTTCTCTTCCGCTGGTAATATAAAAAATACACCAAAACTTTAATAATATTATTTTGCATTACATTTATTTCTCTCAGCTTACAAAGTTTTTCTCCTTCATTATAAAAGTACCTACGGTCAAGAATCGAGCAAAATTACCAATTTCTTTTTCACTAAGGGAAGCACGATTCAGAACCAGTTGCTTCAACAAAATTGATAATCAAGATATTATTGTTTATTTAACTTTTTGTGGGCAAGAAAAAATTTTAATTAAAAATATTTTAGGTTGACTGTATAATGTAAACAATACATATGTTCTATCAATTATACACGTATATGTTAAATATACCATTAGGTAAATAGTTGGATAATTGCATTATCCGTTCCCAGTTAGTGACAAATGGATGAAACAATCGTTTGAATGTTAACGTACGTAATCACCCCAGTGATTATTTTGCTTGATATCATTGATGAAGCGAGCGACAAAGTGCCAAGAAATTTAAATTAAAAAATAACTTTGTTTTAAATTTAAATGAAAAATTAAAATTTTATAATTTAAACATATATTTAGATAATTCATGTTAATAAAATACTGCTCCTTGAAACTTTTACACTACTTTGTGTAAGTTATTTTGATAACTACTTTCCATCCACTCTGATATAACATCAAAATCAATCAATAAAGTAGTACATCACTGGTTGTTTTAAAAGCCATAAGCATTAATGATTTGCTAGAATTCATGATTATTAAAACGCTTTCTTCAATGTTACCTTAATACTGAAGCTTTAGCCACAAGAGCAAAATATAACAATAAGGAATAAAGCACATCATTTATAAAAATAATATTCAACTGTCTTAAATAAATTTCCGTGTTACCAATTCCATCACAACTTATTGAAGGCAAATAAATGATACCGAATAATAGATGTCGTAGAAACAAATCACTGCATTTGCGCTAAAATGTTAAAGTCGCTAATAATAGTCGCTATTATTACGATGAAATTTTTTCACTTACTGATTCTAATTCTGACATAAGACGAATGCTGTAATTTTGGTGCATTCACCGTGATTATGACAAAAAAACTGACATCGAAATTCAAGAGAGGCGACAGGCATATTTACCCTAACAATTTATCATTTCAATTCCTGAATATAACAAAAAAATTTAAATTTTCTTACAATTAAATAAAATCGGAAACGAGAACGATATTATAGTCACTATGCTACCCTGATTGTAATTCATTTGTAAAATTGTAGTCAATATCATTCCAAATATTTGACCATGGTGCTAGGTCAAAAAATACAGTATACATTTATTCCAACCCTAAAATATTTTTAAACGAAACTAACAGAGAAAATCTGTATTCACATATTATCGTCATTTTCCTGAAATATTGAGATTGATGATATATCTTTTCTTTCAATTTTGAAATGAAATAATTTTTTTAAAACTATCATTTATATGAATTTAAGAGTAATTTTATTCACAAATAATTAGATTTAAACATGAAAGCAATTACACCATAAACTGCATATATTTTAACATTACGTTGTCTTCCTTTTACTCTCCGAATTAAATTCTTGAAGAAGGTTACGTCTCTGTTACATATATCGTTCCTAACCATCGTATTGTAAATACGATTTTAATTGAATTTATCCGCCTCGTTGTACTTATTTTATAAATTATTTATCCCTAATCAAAAGTAGAAGTTGTAAAATTGAAAAATAGACGGCATAAAACTGAGAAATCCTTCTTTTTGTACTTGTCAAAAATGTTATACTATTTATAAATATAAATGTATTACTTATATTTATAAATGTTATAACATTTGTTTACAACTTCAAAGTTTTTTTCAATTACGGGATTTACATACCGATTTGAAGTTATCCAAATACGCCAATAACAAATTTAATATGCACGTTGTTCTATCTGGCAAACTTTTTTATTGTTAAGTATCTTAATTCCTAAAAAAATATATTTCAGGACAAAAGGTATTCTATAATTATCGTGGTTTTAGTGAGCAAATATCCCACATTCATAAATTGAGTTTCTTTTGAAGATTTTTAATTTCCTATTAAAATTTAAAGGAACAAAATCTTTAAAAAGAAAATGCTTGCAAACGATTAGTTATCGGCTTTGTTGAGAGATAATCCGGAAAATTGTTTAAAGTGAAATAAGTATTTAAAGAAAATTAGGCGCAACGTTCAGAAAATATTTGAATATAAGAAATGAGTTAGTTTAACAACTAAACTTTCCAGAAAAATAGCAGACTAACTACAAACTTTCTATACATTACGCAGTAAATGAGTAAAAAGATCATATCAATATAATTAACTAAACTTAAAATATAAAATATTTCATTTGAATAAAAAATAAAAACCAATTACATGTATTCCTCTGCTGATAACTAAGCTTTCAAATAAATATACTCAAGCGATGTCCATCATTACGAACATAATTTACGGGAAATCAATTTTATTATGTTACTGAACAATACACTCTTAAGTGCGCTCTCAAACTTAGACCCAAACAGGCTCCTCTTAATAAGGACAAGCTACAAATAAATATAAATAAAGGAAGATAGTAAAAAGTAAAAAAGCTATTTAGTCTTCATGACGTCAGCGTTTCACGGGCTGTTCTTTCGTGGCCAAACATTTCTGCGCGAAAAGTACAAGAGAACAAAATCTTATGAAACCTATTTATTCCGCTGATAAATTAATATTGTTGCCGTAAATAAGTATTCATATTAATATAATTTTCTCCCCTCTGTTATAGATGTTTATTTATTACGGAAGTGTCACTGACATCAGGGGAGATGGGTTGACTGATGTGAGAGATGACAAGTGGACATAAGACGGATAAGCGAGTTGATAATTTATTACCTTCCTTTATAAGAGAATAGTAAATATTTTTCGCGAATAAACTTATTACGTCAAACGGAAAAATCACGTAAAATATCAATAAAAAATTTATTTGGAATTGGATTGAAAATGGCATTTAATTTCATTTTTAAATTTTCTGTAAGGTTTTTTCCCGTGAATACGTCTTTTAATATGGTTCCATAGTTGGAGGAAATTCAGAAACCTTGATAAAAATCGGGGGACAGAGTTTGGCATTGCAGCTACGTAAGGGTCATCTACATCCAATCGTTACGTAAGAGTCATCTACATAGTTAAAGGATCAAAGAATTCGGTACATTGAATAGGGACTGTAACATAATGTCATTCAATAATTCAATATTATCAATAAAAAATCTAAAATTGTTTCTCTAAAATCAAAAATTTATGAAAACAAATGAATTACCCGCGAAGGTATTTTAAACGAAATTTGTGTACGTTAATATTACTATACGCAATATATATATATATATATATATATATATATATATATATATATGTATATATATATATGTATATATATATGTATATATATACATATATATATATATATATATATATATATATATATATATATATATATATTCCAATGCAAGCGCAATGGTTAAATGGTAATGACTAAAGGTAAATTTAGTGGTAAATGAACACATTCGCCCCTAAAATGCTCGGTAATAAATTTTTACCTTATTTTGAGGACTGCGACTCGTGCTGACTTCATCGAGACATGTTCATAAAAGTTGCGCGAAATAAACGTCGCATGTCACAGTATTTGTCAATTAATCTCGGACGGTCGGGTTATTGACACGTATTGTTATACATTCAGAAGACGGTAGTGGAATTGTGAAGCAATAAAAAAGTATTTTTTGGTTGGTGATATAAATCATCAAATAACAGGTGCAGCGTTACCATCTAATTGTCAAGTTCTTGCAGTTCTATTTTTTAAAATTCGTGAATTGGCTGTTATCGGTAAAGAATACCTACCAGTGCTATACCTAACTGTTTAAAATAACACAAGATTTTTATGAACACCGTAAGGAGGATTTTCAAAATAATTTATTCCATACAGCAGACACTAATGCTTTGGGACGAATGAAAATAAAGGAAAATAAAATATTTTTAGGAAAAAAAAAGAACCAGGGCTCCAGGGTATTTAGAGGGTGTAGAGAAAAGGTTAGCCAAGAAAGACGCAAAAGCAAGATAGAGAAAATAAAAAACAGAAAAAAGACTTAAGCAAATGTATTCCGAGACTTTATCGTCATTTCTTACTACAAAAACCTCTACACAACCTCAAAAAAAACACGGCCAACCAACCACCTCTGATGAAATCCTAGAGAAACCTTTGGGATCAACATCTCAGTCTTTTAGTTCTGGAACTACTACAAAAACAGTCAGGAAGGACTTTATCACGCCCAAGTTAATACCAGCTTTATATAGATATCAATTAAGCGTAAGGGATTCTGTTAATTTACTTCAAGCTCTAGTAGAAGCATTATTACTTAGCTGTGATGATTTCCCAATTAAAAAACCTTCTGTTCTACGAATTTGTAGAATGAGTAGAGAAGACAGAGTGAAATGTATGAAATCCTATTTTCAGAATAATATTCCTGAAGTAGACGTGACAAGTGCCAATGACTAGACGTGACAAGTGCTAAAGACAAAAAGTTTGCCAATTCTTATTTCATTTGGAGAGAAAGAAAACTTGTTGCTGTACCTGTTTCAGTTAAGATTAAGCTAAAGCTGTGCTTAATGCACTTTACAGTTGGATCCTCAGTGACGAAGTACAAATAATGTGCTGTGACACTACTGCGTCTAATACAGAGTGCTTGAACAGAAAGTGTGGATTTTTGGAACAAAAACTAGAAAGATAATTGCTCCTCTTTGCTTTCCACCACAATGTCTAGAAACTGATCGTAAAATGTGTATTTGGAACAAAAATCTATCAAGTTACAAGCAGAACTGATATTCCACAACTCAATTACTTAAGAAACAACTGGAAAAACATTAATCATAGTGCTACTGAAACATACATTGATTTCGTCAAACAACATTTTCGTAATACAACACTTGAAGGATTAGTTGTATTATTGACGTTTTATAATTAAGAACAACAAAAATCCATTATACCTGACGAATATCAAGAACCATTTTTTTTATTTTCTAAGGAGGCGATGACGATGAGATGATGAGAGCAATTTAATTTTTGAAAATATATTTGCTGCAATCCTAGTTCAAAATAAGCGCCAAAGATAAGCGAGCAATGCAAGACGTTTGCTTATTCATTGCGGCTATAACCAGGTCAAGTTGGATATAGTCTGGCGGTAAAGGCAGCAAATCAAGATTTGTGCTTTTTAAAGATGTTAAAGAAGTATATAAATTTAAACAATACCTTTGCTGAAATAAAATATATAAATTATATATATATTAAACAATAATTTAAACAATGCTTTTCACTCTTTTGATGATTTGAATAATGAACAAACCGACAGAAACATTGTGGTGAACTTACAAAGACCATCATTTACATCAAAAGAAGAAATATCTGATCATTTGCATGGTGAGTGGGAATATATAGTTTTGTTTCTTACATTTCTTTTACGAGATCTATCCTAAACAGATAATAATATTACCTTATTTTATTGTTGCAGGTAAATCATTGTGTAATTTTGCGTCTATCAAGAACACACATTTTTTTCTCGATTAAAAATTGATGAAAATTTCCTCCAGAAAACATTTCTATGTGGAAAGACGATGCTACCTTTTTGGAGGCAAAAATAAAGGTTCTTTCAATAAGAGCAGTTAAGTATATAGCTGAAAATATGTGGCTATAAAACGTATGCAAGACTTTGATTTACTCATTGAGAAGGAAGAATAACAGCAATTTTCATTACGCTCTATGCGGGATCAAATATATGTAACCAGGTTGCAAAAAAGAGACCCTTAAAAGGAAATATCCTGAATGATGTGTAATTTTATCTTTTTATGAAAAATAAGTGCCTTTCACATAAACTTGCTTTTTGTTTAATATTTTCCCAATATATAAATGTTTCATTTGATTCAATTACGCAACAAAGAGCATTAAAAACAATTATCTTCAAAAACTTCAGGGCCTTGTCGTCATAACATACATCGTCGTTACACAAAACATTTACTTATACCTTACACCTTAGCTTAACAAAACGTTGCCTAGTATTGGATGAGATATGATCATTGGTATATAATTTGGCGAATCAAATACGTAGCTGAAAGGAAAATATCAAGCAGGTCACCAAATGCTAAAGTACGCTCAAGTAGCTGGTTGCTTATATTTCTTGATAGAGATAAAATTATCGCCATGATCATAGATAATATAACTTTTATGAATAAATAAGGTAGTCGATAAAACATTTTCAGCGATATTAGTAAGCAATCCAACGCCTTTATATTATCTCGATTTTCCCGTATGGATCTGTATATGTTTTTATTTATACAATGCAAAACGATTACAAAAATAAACAGATTTCAATTAGAAAATTATTTTATTACATATAGTAATTACATTTGTTATTAATAACAAAATTACTTCGGAACATTATAAATACCTATTGTCTATATATTATATACTTGTTGATATTAATGATTGCTAGCATATTTTCATATTTACACGTTAATGTCACGCTTTTATATAATAAAGGCTAAATTTACGGAAGACGGAAAATTGTTCAAAAAACAGTGACACACTTCTTCACGGGACCTAAAAAAGCTGTTAACCAGCGTATTATGCCATCTCACGTCGTCAATTGGTATTGCTTAGTTAATTCTTATACATTTACGTAAATAAAAAAACATTCAAAATTATAATACTTTAAACAAACTACAAGAGTTTCTATAATATAGTTAATTAATATTTCAATTCTAAAATTTTCTATATTTTTGTTAATTTAGGTATAAAATAATTATAAATTCAGGACAATATATAAATTGTATTATTTATTTACGATACAAAAATATGTTACTGGGTTTGGAATCCCGTGGAACTGATGGTCGCTAATCGTTTATGGAACTTCCAAATTTTTAAAAAAATCTAACGCAGGCAACGATCATTTTTATAAGCACAATTAACAGATAATAAATTGTATTGTCTTCCTAAAACAAAATGATTTGAAGTACCCTCTCAACTTGAGGCCCGAATAAGTCCATTGTATGAAGGAAAATAAATCTGCAACAAATTAAGATAACCAAAGTAAGAAATTAAAAAGTCAAAGGTCGATTTAAGTTTCGCAAGGTAATTGTTCCACAAATTCTTTCTACTCATGAATACTCTTAAGCAATAACAAGTGATCGGAATAAAATCAAATATTTTCATTCTAGAGCTGAAACATTGTTCATTGAAATGAATAATTTATGAGTTTTGTAATATTTATTTTGCTCGTCTCGATAACAATTGCTCGTCAATTAAGGAGACATCAACGTAGATAAAAGAAAAGTTATTGCTTTTGTTTTCCTCAGATTTGAGAATATGTCACACTACAGAATCTCTTTAGACTACATTTTAATGTTTTAATGTTTTGACTACAGAGACTGTTTAGGCAACATTTTATTGTAAAGTATCTCTGTAGTGTACATATAAGCTGCTATGAGGTATTTCACTACCTTATAGCAGCATATGTGCATGCCAGTTTCGATTAGATTTGCTTCAGAAAATGAAGAGATTTATTATATATATTTTGCTCGCGTCGAAAACTATTGCACGTCAGTTACAGAGATATTGCTATAAATATGAAGATAAGTTATTATATTTTAGACTAGGGAACTCCATTAGACTACATTAGCTTTCACCGTAGCACCAAATATTATTTTTATTTATCTTTCATTGATTTTTATTAAAATAATTTCAATGTGATATTTGTTGTTTTTTTTTGCGAAATTATTAACACAGATTTTTGTTTTGTTTACGGAGTTTAGACAAAAAATAATTTAGATTAAAACGGTTGTAAGACGTATAATAAACTTAATAATACGAGCTTTTTATTAACAAAATATATTTTTATATCTTTCATTTTATTGCAACGATAAATTTTAGTAACTATATGTTTTAAGGTTTTTCTAGGTTTTTCAAATAACTTAGGTACTATAAGATATTTTTCGCATCATTTTTATAAAATATTTTTTGCATCATTTTTTTGACAAACGTGCAAAAATGTTGTTATTCGATAGCTTGATCTTATTATATAAGACCCATTCGACTTTTGTTGACAAATTTTGATACGACACACTGCGTGTTTCCTTAAAGTAAATGAACTATATACTGTTGCTTATCAATTACAGAGATATTACCATAAATATTTAAACAGAGATAATTTTTTGCTTTTGGTTGTTTAGAACGTTACAAATTATGCAGAAACTTTTAGACCAGGTAGATTAATTTCAGTTTGGATGGTTTTATCAATTTAAGATTAACATTATTAAAAAAAATGAACTGAGTTTCATTGCTGATAAAGTTAAGTTCAACTTAAATAAATTACACAAAGACAAACCAGACATCCAAATATTACTTATCATAAAAATGTAGTTTTAGTTAATTAGAACAATTTAAAAGACCTTTTAAATATTTATCCTCTATCCAGTATGGATCACTTACTTTAATGAAACACGAAATGTTTAGTACCAAAATTTGTCAATAACAGTTGAACTGGATTATGTAAAAACATCAAGTTATCGAATATCAATATCTTTCCACGTTTGTCGAAAATTGATGCGAAAAATATTTTAACAATACTTATAGTATATCAAGAACCTAGAATAATTTAAAAACATATTGTTACTCTAAAATTAATTGTTGCTATAAGTTGATAGACATAAAGATATATTCTGTTAACAGAGTGAATAAATGTATTATACGTCTTACAACGGATTTTATCTAAATTATTTCTAACCCAAACTCACAATAATAAACAGAACAATAATCTTTACCAACAATTTCACAAAAAACAAATAGGACTTATAAAAATCAACATTAAAGAAATAAAAATATAATATATTGAATGACCTCGTATTTAATTTGATACTGACTGAAAATAATTTTTAATAGGAAATAAGAAAAACTACAATTTACTAACTTCCGGTCCTTACGACATCTTACATATAGTGAACTAGACAAAGTTGTCAGAGATACCGAGGGTTTAGCACACGGATTGACCAAAAAAATGTAATAATACAGAATCGTTAATAGCAAAGGATATTATTAACATATACATAAACCTAATATTTAAGGCATTTGAAATTTTTGGAAGTCACAAATTCCGTCCTACGGTAAAATTATTACCTTAATGATTAGATACAATTTTTAATATTGACAAACACAAGTTGTGTGTCAACCTTACGTCTTTTATAGTAAACAAGACTTTTAGATATTTAATATTTTAATAATAGCCTCAGTACATCATAATGTGAGAGAAATAGAATATTTTTTAAAAACCGACTTCAAAAAAGTATATACTAAAATATAAGAAATAATTAACTCAAAATAGTTAATTACTTATTCGCAATAAATAACAAAGTTACTTATTTTTGAAATCGTTTATTTAATTTAAAATGTGATATAAAACCACAATACGAAATAAGACGAATGTAAAAACCACAATATGAATGTACGCACAATACGAAATAAATTCATAAAGGGCGCATTTATACTATAAAATTTTACATGTGTTTAAGTTGATCGGCGGTGCTGGCACCGATTTCAAAAAACTTAAATCACGCGTAATGTGTCCTTTAAAATGACGAAATAAAATATCGGTATCCTGAACAAATGGGTATCGATAAGAAATCGGTATTTAAACAAATTATCCGAAATCATGAAATCATTTATTCGTCATATTTTCAAAACTAACAGACGGAAAAGTTTAAAAAAAATCTGGCCTATCTTACAATCTTTTTCTTTTTGAAATTCCTTATTTCCTAGATACATTAAAGAAGCATAATTATTTTCCTGTCATAAAAATGTGTAAAATATTCAACTTCAACAGCACAATAAAAAACTAAAAGTTGGTTCATCTCTCAATATAATGTAAACCACTATAATATTCTTAATCCCAGATAAAGAAAAGAAAATAATTACTGTTTGGAAGATGTGGCTGTGAGAAAACAATTATTACGTCTCTATAATAACGTTTTCATGATGTGCAAAAAATGTATTTTGGTGGATGTAATAAATGTGACGATATAATAATTTTAATGGTGAAAGATTTCAAGGAAGTAAATATATTTTCCTTCAATTTTTATATTTGCCTTCAAAAATGAAAATGTTCGAATTATATCATAATAATGATAATTAAACAAAAACCAAAAGAAAGATTGGTCTGGTACAATCGTTTAGTGGGAAGAACTGATTTATCAAAAATTTAAATGCTTTAAATTAAGCTTCAATTGATCTTTTCTAGAACAATAGATGGGGGTAAGAAAAGTTTTGCCATTTAACTAATATATAAAATTAATGTTCGTAATTTTTTCTTGCATTTTTCTATTTACACAACGTTTTAATAATCTCCATTACAAAATATTAAGAACTCAATATCAAATTAAAATAATCACACAAAATCTGGTCTTAGCACTCATTCGTTTCCATAGACAATACTTTCCATATATTTCTCTCCGCAACCACAAACAACGATCCGTTCTCTTCAATTAGAAACAAGGAAAAAACTTCAACATATTATTGCGGAAGTGTGGCGCAATTCAATTTGTTTCCTGTCCACTAAAAAAATTATTCCGACCTTTATAAATACATAAACATTCATGAGGGGTAACATGTTTTAACACTATGGCAATATCAAATAACAAAACTGACTATAACATGTAGATTAACTGACATATGAGTGACTTCATAATAATTTTGTTATTTTCCTTATAAGTACAAAAGAATTGCAGTCTGTCCAGTTGCAATAGTTGTAAATCATATTTGTGATGCAGTGCCCTGAAAATAACCAAATTTAAGATACGACCAAAATTAGGAACTGCAAAAAGTACTGCCTGCAAAAGGTAAAAATCATTTTATGAGTTTAAAAGACAATTTCTACTAAAATTTACGAGGATCTATGTTAAGACGACCTATATTTTGTGTAAAAAAAATAAAAATATATTACGATCTTTCTGGTGCATTTATTGCGTAAAGAATCGTATTTCTTGTTTGTAGGTTTCAATAGATCGGGCTCTCTTCGATCTAGGTCTTTTCTTCTTATTCATCTTCTTCATTTCTGAAGGTCGTGCTCTCGAAAAGCATATCGATACATATTTGTGAATATAAAAAAATTCAAAATGAGACAATAAATAAATGTATAAACCCATAATTTAAAAAATTAAATAAAACGGCTCAATCACCAATAGAGGTCATCACAAGGTTTTTAAAATAAGTAATTTTCCTCTATCACTTCAAGTCAATTATCATTGAATGGATTTGAATCTTTTTATATCGCACCTGTGTCAAATTACGTAATGCAATGCAATATAATTCACATCATATCCGCGCTTTCTATATATTTTCAGGCTTAAATAAAATTTCAAGGTTTGTACTATTATTTGGCTTTTCTACGATAGGTGGCGCAAGCAAGGATTTAAAATAAACAACACAACATAAATACGAGTCTTAATAGCGTGCTTTAGTTGTTTTAATTAATTCGTATATTTTTTATTTCTATTCGATGATATATAATGTGAAATGTTTTCTATTATATAATGCGATATATTTTTTTTAATTGTTCATTGGATGCTATTTCATAAACCGTGGTCTGCAAATGTGGTTTGCAAAAACAGGAAAAACCTTGCGCGTAACTGCGCGGACCTGAGTATCAGTTACTTTCCCACAGACAGTTGTATGTAGCACTCTCCCGCATCAATAACCTAACAATTTATTTGTTTATGTCCCTGATGATTCTACAGTAAACATTGTTTACAGAGAAGTTTTGTGAACAATGTTCTAAAGCTCACGCAAATGAAGTCGTGGGCACAGCTAGATATAAATATAAAACTTTTGTTGTGTTCATATTTCACAACAATAAATAAATAAATTTTAGGAGAAAAAATGGGATCTCTATATCCTCTAATTCAGTATTTCCGAATAATATAGTAAAATGAAACGTTAGATGTTTATATATTTATTTGTCTTTCTATCAGCCTTATATGTCCCAAAGAATGTTAAGGCAATTAATTGCACAGATAATATACATTCAAGTTTAAAATATTAATAAGCAGGCTATTTATAATTACGCCATCGTTCACAGGAAAACATCAGTAAACATAAACGCTATAAAAATATGATTGTAGCACGCAAAACTAAATATGCTGCTACTAATTTAACTCATAAAAAGAGTGAAACATGTTCCATTAAACACCATGAATTCCTGTGTTAATTACAGCATAGATTTTATTTCAGACATGGGTCATATAATTAGTACCACCGTACCACAATTAATTACGTACGCATCCAAAAATACCTACGTATATTTTTATGGATCGATCAAATTTATAAATTTATCATTTTTAACATATGTTACATATATTAAAACCATGGATAGGTTTGAATGTTTATAATCACGCCTAAACGCCAGGTTAGATTTTCAAAAATTATGTCACGGACGTGGTTCATAAATCGAACTAACGTATGGGATAACTATTAATCCGGAAAATACCATTAGACCAATTCGGCCTTTTTGTTCAGTAGTGAAATAGTAAGTATTGCAACGTGTCGTTAGACAACATAACCTGTATATATCAAGGATTGTTTGTGGATAGATGTTGCGATGGTGTCATTAAGTTGAGTACTTTTCTAATTCCCTCTTTAATGTGAAAAACGAACTGTTTACGAACACGATTGGTTACAAAATATTTTTTTAAAAAACCGACTTCAAAATGTAGGTACTGAAATGTAAAAAATTATTAACTCAAAATAGGTACCTACTTCTTAGCAATAAATAGATAAGTTATTTATTTTTGAAGTCAGTAACATTTTTCACGTTAAATTTACTACCACTATTAAGTGTTTCATTTGTAATCTCCAAAACTTATCATCAAACACTGACCTGGTAAGTAAAGTAACAACTAGTCGTAGCAAATATGATTGATTTACTGTCAGTTGTTAAGGAGTTCCATCATTCGTTTCCAAATCTTATCATGAAATGATCATTAAATTTATATAAAGCTACTATTAGAGTGTTCTCTTTCAAATAAAAAAAAATCATCGAAATCGGTCCACTCGGTAAGAAATTAACGTTGAACATACATAAAAAAGATTCCGAAGAATCGAGAACCTCCTCCTTTTATGAAGTCGGTTGATTATTAATTGTTATGGTATAGTATTATAATTTAGTATAATTATGATGTTATTAATATAGTTTATAAAATAAACATACCGTGGAATCAAAAACTATAAATGAATTTATCACTTTCAAGAATTGTTGATGCTAAATCTTTATATCACAATGACAAGCCATTGTTTTTTTTTATCTCAACCAGATTTACTTTATAATAAATTTTAAATCTTCCCTGTTCGTTACACATAACATAAAGTGTATATAAAGTATGTGTACTTAAATATGTTTATATATAAGTGTGTGTATATATATACACACTTACACACACAAATCTATCCACTATGTACATATGTATTATTTACGTAAATAGTCATCATACACTATTTAGTTAACTTCTCATCCTATTTATATTATGCTTTACTTTTGAATACTAATTTTAAAGATAATTACAAACAATCCATCCAAATAGCGTACGCATCTCAGAGCGACATATATTCTATTAACAGCGAAGGGCCTTACCCCAAATATACCGCAGCATAATCTACCCTGCTGCCCCTGTTGATGTCCATCATTACGAAATAATCTAATCTAAAATACCCTCTAGCTCAAGATAGCCTGACGACAACCAGGTGTTTTGACATCAATTGTTTTAATGTTTGATTGTCTGTCGATGAAACGAATCTAATGAGCCGTAAAGTCAGTAAACCTTTCATTGGTAAACCTCAGCAAAATGAACGAAAAACAAGATAATGTTAAAAAATACAAACAGCGTTTAAAGTTTTTCCTTCCTCGCGTAGATTTATTTCTACATTAATCTCGTTCGAAATTTTAATGGAGGAAATATTTGACAACACATTGTGCTGAAGGAGAAATGAAATACATTAAACATAAAATTATAACGCACTTATTTCATCTCAACAACATCTTATACATAATGGACGAGAAACAGTTTCGGAGGCGTGGAAATAAATGTAATCAAACATAAAATTATTCATCGCAAAGTTTATTATTGACGATAAAGAAGAAAAATATATTTCAATTATTTCTGAGTCTCCATTTCGGACGAGAATTTCAGTGAAATAAACGAACAATACTCAAATATTTATGTCGGGGAGTGTTTTAATTCGCAGCTGATACTTTCTTTTTATCACAATGGACTTATTTTAAACTAAAGTATATATACTGCATTGCGTTGCCGTCATTTTCTTCAAAGGAGGATTGAGAAGGATCGCTGAGATACTTCCAAGATAAAATATGTAAAACACTGATAGAACCAATAATGTACAACTTATTTCTTTGGGTTAAAGAAAAATTAAAATAATTAAAGAGAGAAAGCAGCAGCAGAGAGAAAGAGCAAAAGGATCCGCTAAAAACGAAGACCGAGAGTAGTCACCGAGCACGAAAAATGAGAGTATTGTGGGAAGTAGTTTATAAAATTTAAACTATTTGACAAATAATTATGGAATTAAATGGACTTCTATTCTTAGATTTAATCAATCGATAGAAAAAAACCATCAAAATTGGTCAATGATTGTTACCTGTAGTGTATCCTCATATGTATCATATGTATCCTCATATATACGTACAGAGCAACGAACTGAAATACATTTTTCTGTTCAAAAGCACATTTAACTCATAATAAATACCTTTAAAATGATAAAAATCATATTTAGAGGAAAATTTTCTCTACGTCAAAGAGAAAATCTTCTAGGTAGGATTTTTTAATCTTGCCAAAACCAAGTAAAATTTTATTGCTTCTAAAATTGCACAAGTTGTGATATGCTTGCCAAATACCTTTTTCGTTTGTTAACCTTTAGATTATGTGCTAGCATACCTAGTATTTATGCTAATAATGTTACATACATAGATGATACCTCTAATTTTAATGTTTTTAATGTTCCATTTTAAAGTTCAGTTTTCAATATCCCGTAATAAAACCAGGAAGCTTTACAATTTCTTCAAGTCCATCCGTCCACGGATCCGACCATCTCTTTCCATTTCGACGGTCTTTTATTCATGTCGTTTTATAAGTATATGTGGAAAATTTGAAATAGATTTTTCATATAGAGATCAAACATCCAGCAAAAAAAAATGTATAAATGTGTAGTGGGTGTAAAAAGATTTATTCAACGGGATGAACAACGACATTCAAGGATACGACTAATTGAATTAAGTTAAGCTGCAAAAATTTTACAAATTTTCCGGCTACATTTATGTAATATTAATTTTCCCAATTGCAATATGTCCGTTTCCTCAATTTTATCAAATGTGTGATTGAACAATTTCAAAAATTTGTACACACTGCTTTGATTAAACTTTTAACAAAATATCAGTGGAAAGTCCTTTTAGCTGAATTTTAATTGAAATATCAGTTGAATTACAACAACAAATTAAGGAGGTGTAGATAACCATTAAAACCAATGTAATGCGTTCTTCGCCTATTTTAATAACATTTAAGGAAGTAAAATTTTGGAACACGAGTTGGTACACTTATAACACAGTCATGACGTCACATAACACCTCTTGATATAAGAGGTTTCTTTAAATACCAAATATTAAATAACAAAAATAAACCCGTTCACGTAAATAAAGCGCAACTAAAAGTCCATGTGCAAATATGCAAAAACAAGAAATTTGTCAAATCGTTATGCAACG
Organism: Druceiella hillmani; assembly: GCA_039881145.1. NCBI lineage: Eukaryota > Metazoa > Arthropoda > Insecta > Lepidoptera > Hepialidae > Druceiella > Druceiella hillmani. Next base: position 12,889,338 of record JAYKKI010000029.1, read on the forward strand.
TCTCTAAATCAGACGGACCAGCGACATTTTCCCAGTTGAGTAAAATAAAAACAAAGTAAGAATAATATTAATTTAGGGGTATTTTATTGTCTCAAGGCAAGGGGATAAATATTAAATTTAAATAAAAAATATTAATTTTAGTCAGGTCTAAATTTCAGAAAAGCAGAAATGAAAATAAATATTATTATATTTCAATACTTTCACAATACTGCATTAAACTCTCTATTTCTTGGAATAAATAGTCTTTAGGCTGGTTTTACTGTCGCGCTGACCGTCGGCGCTGACAGCCGAAATGTATGAAATTCTATGGAGCGTTTTTGAATAACGCGTAGCTGTGAGCGCGGACGGTGGTCAGCGCTGACACGTCAGCGGCCGTGCGCGTCGCGCGTCGGCGCCGCCCAGCCCTCAGCGCTCACCATCGCCCGCGCGCCTCTGTCTTCAGAGAGCGTTTTAGTGTCGAGCAGAGCGGACGCCGTCAGGGTGTACAGACATGTCGAATCGCGATGTAGACACGAGTAGAGTGATTGACGAAGTACGCCTGAGACCGATATTGTGGAATGCATCCGATCCACTCTACAAAAATAAAGATGCAAGAAACAAATCCTGGGAGGATATTGTTGTCACATTTTCGAAAATGTTTCAGAAAAAGAAAAACAACAACTTGGCAAGTGTTTATTTTATTATATAAGAATATCTTTATTATATTATTTACTAGAAGTATTTATTTATTACTGAAGTACAAAGCATTTTACAGTTAAAATATACACGAGTCTTGCCAAGTCACACTACCAAGAGGGCTCAAAAAATACTCGGCAAAATGTTCTCGCAGAGCGTTGCCAGACCTGTTTGTACTCGTAGTTGCAGTTGGTATCTCTATCATACCCTCAATTGTAAGTGTATCTTCAATAGAATAACCATCTCGAATTCTTATAAAATTATGCAATATGCAGCATGCTTTAACTATATTCTTTGCAACTTTAAAACTCACATTAATAGGTGTATGAAACACTCTAAACTTGTTTGACATTATACCAAATGTCGATTCTATATATCGTCTGCTACGGCTCAGTCTATAGTTAAATATTTTCTTCTTGTGGGTCATATTGGTTCGCGCATATGGCTTCATAATCTTTTTAGATAATCCAAACGCTCCATCACCCACAATTATATGTTCAACTGGGCTATTTGTTCCAGGCAGTGGCTTCGGTCCTGGTATATTTAAAGTGTTATTTTCTAGGCACCTGTATAGTGTACTGTCTTGGAATATAGACGAGTCCGATTTTTTTCCATATGATCCAATGCTTACATACGTAAAACAATAATCTGCATCGCACATGGCCTGAAGAACTATGGAGTAAAAATTCTTATAGTTGTAAAACATTGAACCACCACCGTCTGGATTTACGATTCGGATGTGTTTGCCATCGATAGCACCGATGCAGTTTGGAAAGTTAGTCTTTTGTAGAAACTCATTTGAAACTTTTTGCCACATATCAGAAGTTTTTATCGGTATGCATTCATCACGTAGTGTTTCCCATATTACCTTACACACTTCGTCCACGATTAGACTGATTGTTGTAATTCCAATCCTAAAAGAATAATGCAAATCTGTGTATGTCCGACCGGTAGCACAAAACCTGAAAAAAAGAATTTTTTTCAGGAAAACTGATTCAACAAAGATGGAAAACAGCCAGAGACGCCTTCTTTAGAACTAAGAACGCTACGAAAAGAACACCTTCTGGAAGTGCCGCACCAAGGTATAAAAAGTACATTTATTACGACGAACTAAGCTTCCTTAATCCGTCTGCTGAGAATGAAGTTGATGAATCACTGAGCGAAACCATGTCACCCTCTTCAGTAAATAATGATAATACGGCATCACAGGACAGTACGGTACCTTCAGAAAATACGGTACAGGAAGAGCACAATGATCATGTTTTTGATTCCGGATCATCACAAAGACCTTGGATGCAAAAAAGAAAAAAAAGGCAGCAACAAAGAAACCAAGAAAATTCATTATTTGAAACACAGTTATTGACTGTATTAAATAATCAAATCCCAGATCTTGCCGCTGACGACATGGCTTTTTTCTCTTCTTTAGGTCCAATTTTAAAAGGGTTTGATATAGAACAAAAGCTGGAGTTTCGGTCGAGAGTGTTGCGGGACATCACGGAAATTAAAAATTACAATTATAGAACAAATAGCTCGCTATCCTCTCACTCCCAAGACATAACATCTCCACCACAACAAGACCCATATGAGCCATTGTCATATTATATGACGCCAAGTTACTCAGGGTATCAAACAGCCAGCCACAACAATGAATGAAAATGATCTTTTCTGGATAATGTTCGTGACATTCAATATTACAATTTATGTACCTAACTATATATGTTTTATTTCTTACCTTAAAGTCATCATCAGTCGTTCAATCGGTGGTATAGGCACACGTCGTAAGCTGCATTGGACCAGTTTATCCTGTGTCTTTGCCAGTAATTCGTCGAAAGTTCTAGTCGACATTCGAAAGTAATTAAAGAATTTTGTTTCGTCGGCCCTCAAATCGCCGTATAACGTGACAAATTCTCCTGCGACGGCTCTCTGCTCAACTAATGGATGGACATGCAGTCTTCGTCGCAAGTTTTTCCTTCTTTTTGATAGGTAGTACAAAGCAGCAATAATTAATGCACTCCGCATTTTTGTTTGCGGCTGTAGCCCGAGGCGGTCAGGGCGACACTAAAACGACCAACGCTGTCCCTCAGCGCTGACAAGCTACGCGCTGAGTTCTCAGCGCTCACGGTCAGCGTGATACTAAAATCAGCCTTAATGTTATCTTTAAAATGTACTAAAACCACCGACTTCTACACATCATCCATAACGAACGTCTTTCTATGTAAATCGATTCAAATTTGGGGAACAAAAAGTCTTAGTGCCGATTCAGAGATATAGGTAACCTCTGTAAATCCACATTCCTGGAGATCAACTTTAGCAAAAACAGAAATTCAGTGGTGTATTATCATGTAGCAAATGCACTCCACAAAATAGCTTTCCTCGACTTTTCTTTTTTACGAAATCACTCAACTAGTGCAGTATCGAAGCTTAATTAGTTATAATATTTTGAGAATTTCATTAAGAATTCATGAATCATGAGATTGTACCATTTTCTTTTCTTGAAATGAAATGAGTTTAAGTACATCTTATTACCTTTTTAGGCTTAATAGCTTATTAAGCTTAATATCTTATTAATAGCCCAGAAGTATTAAAAAGAAAACTTACTTATTTTTCATCCTTTAAAAAAGTGGAACATTCAATTTCAACAATATAATAACAAGTTGAAAATGGCTTCATCCGTAATTACAATATGACCTACTAAAATATCCATAATCATAGATAAACAAATCACAATTAGTTATCTTCTCAAGATGTGGCCTTCAAGAAATACGTCTCCTAATACCTCTCTTCAACAATATTTTCACAGTGTGTAAAGTGATTGTTTCTAAATAAAATAAAATTGGTAAAAATAAATTTATTAATTGTAAAATGTCACATTTAAAAATATTTTTCTTCTGTGTATCCATGTCGCTCGATGACACCGTTGAAAATTGAAGTATTTTAAACTGAAGTATAAACAAAGAATATTGACGTATTGAATATATTTGGCGTTAATTTTGTAGAAATGTATTATCTCTTAATTTTTATTCACAACTAACTGGGACTACGTGGTGTAGTATTATTTCTACTTTATTTTTTCAACCACAGCCTAGGTTTCATTGCATGACAACGTCTTCAGGTGGGCAATATGTTAAGATTGACTCTTGAGTTTCATTTAGTTGGGAATAAAAATTAAGTAATATTGAAATATATAAATTTCATACTTAAAATAATATTTTTACTTCATAGTTTCTTATATGACTGTCCTAATTTATATCTAATATTACTTGTAATTTTGAAATTTGTAGGAAAATAAAGTAGAAGTAGAGAATATTTAATAGGATTTGGTGATATCGATTACAATTATTGGCGAACCGATAAAACTGCAAAATTTTAGGCAGAGGCAGGGCATGGTAGCCCCAACGGATTTTCTTGGATTTGTAATTATATTAATAGGTTCTTACTTTCGAAGTCGTGGCGATTTTCAAAAAAAATATTTAATTGTTTTTCAATTACAAGGACTACGCCCGTCGTGGGTGTTCAAAATTTTTAATTTTGCTTTTTATTTTCAATCTCAATAATAAGTTTCTAATCTAATGTAACTAACGCCTATATACGAACCATCAACGATTAGTACCAAATACACTTTTGCATAAAAAACGGGCGGTTTTGATTTTGTCATATTATTAACAAAATATTATTCATTAAGAGGTTGTATTAATTGTAATGGTTACTGGCAGGTATAGTGTATTCTGGCACATAAAAACGAACGTTCTAAATTTAAAACTTATTTTTTTTGAATGAAAATTCTCTTTCACTGACAAAAATGTATTTTTGGCGGTTAATTAAATCCCACTCTTGTTAAGTTCTTTTTCATTTGTTACGTTTTTTATTTTAACGAATAAATTTAAATTAAATTTCTTCTGTTTGCTGCATTAGTTCACTTCTGTTTGCTGTTCTCAGTACGGTTGAAAAAATCATAAGACCTAGTAAAATTATTGCGCTACTTGAAGAAGGATGTAGCTAATGTTATGAGTCTCAGCAGTATAATGTAAGCCGTTCCACCATTCAAAGGACCTGGCAACGATACCAAGAAACGGGCTCCGTCAGTAGAAGCCCGGCTCTGGAACAAAACGGTGTACTGAGCCACGGACGACCGTTTCATAGTCAGTCAAGCCCTACTAATTCGTCAAGTTACGTACGTGGATCTCAAACAGAACCTCGAGGACATCAGAGGTACACGAGTAACACAGTGGACAGTCAGAAGGAGACTTCAGGCAGTCAATATACGTAGCTATCGCCCAGCTCGGGGCTCTGCATTGCTGCGTGAGCATCGAGTTGCCGGATTGAGATTCGCTCAAAATTTTACGTCATGGACTCAACAAGACAATAGTGTTTTTTTTCTCCGATGAAGCTCGTATATCGATTATTGGTGAGGATCAACGTCAGCGAGTCTTACGAAGATCTGGAGAATGCTTCGCAGAAGTGTGTTTTGAGGAAATCACCCCTTACCTGGAACCTTCGTAATGTTTTGGGTTGGTATTAACTCAGATGACCGTACCGAGTTAGTTTTTATTGAAAATGGCACACTTAATGCGCAAAGGTACATAACAGAGGTTTTTAATCCTCATGCTCAACCCGAATTAACAGCAGTTGGAGGCGAGTTCATTTTTATGGACGATAACGCTCGCGCCCACCTCTCTAGAGACGTTGATGCGTGTATGCAGGAGGCCGGAATTCGTCGGTTAGACTGGCCAGCTAGAAGTCTCGACCTCAATTCGATAGAACACATATAGGATAATCTCAAACGATGCATCAGATCCGTAAAACCAGTTCCAGAAAACATTCAGGTCCTTAAAAATGTGATCGCCGCTGAATGGGAACGCATTCCTCAGGAAATGATAAAAAACGTCTTCAAAAGCATGCCTAGCAGATTAAACGCATTGATTTTAGCTAGATAAGACCATACTCGTTACTAAATTTTTAAATTTTATGTTTAATTAATAAATAATATTCAAAAATAAACTTTAGCCATTTTAATGTATCAGTATGAAAACGCTCATCTGTGGACTTTACATCGTTTTTTTTATTTATTCGTATTTTTAATGACTGAAGTAGGTAAAAAAGATATCTCAATAATAAATAACACTATTCTCATCATATCGCCATATAAAATGCATCAAATAATAATAAAATTACTCTGATATGGTTTATTCGTATAAGTGCCCTTTTTTGCAAAAGACTGTATATTGCAGAAAACTATGTCTAAATCGGTCAATCCATTTTGAAGATAAATGAAAACATCGTTTGCAACAAAATGTTTCAGCGCTCCCTAGTGAGCTAACACCATGACACCTATCTAAAAACCGTTTGCAATTAGTCCCAAATATTTTGCAGAAAACCATATCTAAATCGGTTAAATCGTTTGGGAGATAATTGGGAACATACACTTGCAACAAAATATTAATTGCGACTCCCCCTGGTGAGTAACCACCGTAAAAACTATCTAATAACCATTGCCAATGATTCACAAATATTTTGCAGCAAACGATATCTAAATCGACCAAAGGGTTTGGGAGACAAATGGGAACATTCGTTAGCAACACAACGTTTATTGTGGCGCCCTCTGGCAAGCAATCACCCTAACAACTATCTAGGAACTATTGCTAATGAATCACAAACATTCTACAGAAAACCAAAATCGATCAAAACCTAAAAAAGAAAACCTAAATCGATAAAATAGTATTAGAGATAAATGGGAACATTGGATTGCACACACAAACAAACAACCTCTCAACCTAAACGCATATACCTCCTCCGTTCCGTCGTGGGTAAAATGATGGCTGATAAAACTTAGCAGATAAATGTATGTATATTTAGAAACCTTTTCTTTTATTTCAAATGCTGTGAAGTATCAGTTCAGTGAGCTTGTTATAAGAATTCCGACACCATTTATTTTTACGATTTTGTGTAACAAGATATCTGTTATTAGAGATATTGTTGAAAGGGATCAAAATTTTTTCTAAAACACATTTGACATGGAAACTGAAGATTTTGTATAAAGATAGAGCATATTGATCCGCGTATATCTTAACACTTTGCACTCAAAAGCGATATCATGGAAATTTTAGAAACGGCGAGCAAAGTAGTCCCAATACCTTTTTAATGGTTCCTTAATCAAACACGGAAATTAGGTTTTAGTAAGTATTTCAAATAACCCAATTTCGTTACTTTTGGAAATGTCGCAAAAACTTTTCGGTATGTGGAATCAAATCATATGAACATACAATATAACCTGTTTGTGCTTGTTAATATACTTAAGATAAATTAGTATGAATAAAAATATGTTTTGCAACATTTAAATTAAAAAAGGACTCAGAAAAGGAAATGTGATAGTAGGTGTAACTAACGGAGTATTATAATATTTATCTTGTTGCCATGCATCTTAATTCGCACGTGTGAGCAAAACAATAGTTTATAAAATGAAATATAGTTTTATGAATTGTGAAAAAACTTTAAACCATAACTTGTTCGTGGTCCAATATGTGCTCAACCAATTTTCAAGATTCCGTCCCTCAAAATGAAAAAAGGGAGTCCCTTTTTTTATAGAACATCCGTCTATGAAGTCCTTTTTTCTCAAAGCAGATAGAGATATCTGGTTGAAATTATTATCGTATACCGAAGCCTGTCAGCCTTACGAGTATTTTTCAGGCAATGAGGAGGTATTGTCTTTTAAAGCAAATGTTTGTAATCATACGACAGTCTTACTCAATTGATCAACAAAACCTATATGGTACTGATAGAATGCCTTATAGCACCAGCAAAGTGAATAATTAAAAAATCAATGGTTTCTAATTTGTGGTATTACACATTTTTATAGACTGTTTTTGCGCCTGTGAAAGACATGATAGGCAATAAATTTAAGTTGTCAAACATTATTACTTTTAAATAGTTTATTTAGAAATACTGTGTACCGTTAAATGTTCATAAGAGAATTAATGTAACAGAAACACTCGTGATGCTAGTTCTACTCGTATTTGAAAGGTTTTTTCAGAAGTTATGTACAATTCTAGAAATCTAATTGGAAATGTCAAAATAGATGTGTTGTTCCACTATATCTCCATAAATAATAAAGTGAATATTATAAAAAGCAACATTAACGGAACTTTACAATATGGTTTATTGAAAATATACAGTGATGTTTGTGAGTATCAGAGTTTTTGAGATTATTTTTAGGCCTATGAGAAATAATAGTAATATTTTTAAATAGTTTAATAGAAATATTACAAACCCTTAAAAAAAATACTTTTCATTTTTTTTCACATTATATTCCATTGATATATTTTTTATGGGACTCTACCAAAATGAATAATACTGAAGTTGTCTTTTATAACGCAATCGAAAATGTTCAGTTATATTTTTTGACACTGTGTCTCTTCCAGGAGATGCATGTCCCTATATACCCATTTTGTATTGTATCTCTTCTAACTTATTATAAATAATATCAGGTATGCTAAAAATTTTTAAAAATTCCGAAAAACGACCACCAGTAACCCCTTCAATGCAGAGTTGTTTATGCGGTTAACTTGTTTTAATAAATTAAAGAGACGCAAGCGAGCAAGTTATTTTTTATGCTTATCTTAAATATTTCAAAGTTTTTGAAACATGTAACGTATGAAAACCTCGTAGTGCGAGATCTGCAGATTCTTAGCTGATTTTATTCATGTGTTTGAAAGAATAATTGTAAAATAGATATGGACATCTACATGAAGCAATTTATATTTTAGACGATATTTTCCTAATTGTCTCGTAATAAAATCCCCAATATTCGTGCACTCGCAACGAAAGAAATACTACTCCATGTGTAAAAACAATTAAAATATCAAATCAGTTGCGTTTCTATTTAAACATTGTTTTTCTTTAAATTCCAGACATTCAATTTTGTAATAATCACAATAATTATATCTTAATAACGGCAAATTTAGATTGTATGCAGATTCTATACACGCTGCAAGACGTTAGGATGTGTACAAATCTTAATTTCCCACAGTGGAGAGCCTTATATTTAAGGACATTCGCCTTTTTTTCCAAGTTAAATGATACCAAAATAAAGACTGTTATATAGATAAAAACATTACCTTAATTTGTACAAAAAACTTTATCTGAATCATGTAAATGTTTTTATTTAGATCTATAGTAAATATGTAAACGTAAAATTTATCAACCCACTTCATTCTTTCCGGCGATATTTTTTGAGCAATGAGTGAAGCAAATTTCCGAGGTAAGCTAAATGAATGTAATGAAATACAGAGCTATTTATTTCAAATTATTTTACCTTATCAGTGGAAGATAAGAAAACAACGTTATTTCATTCACTTTTCTCCAACGTCCAAGCTCGGCAAAATAATCAAAGAACGATGCGGTGCAATGTTTACGTTGAGATGAGCAAATTTTTTTGAACTTCGTCTCTTCTCAACTTGTGAATTCTAGTTTTCACATTTCTTTTTCATAACAACGGGCTTACCAGAAATTTAAATTCTTGACTTTAACAGAACTCTGTCAACAAAATGCAAAAAAGAATAACAACTATTAACAATAAGTCGACGGTGTCGACTGCCCAAATGTTTTCTTTGATCGGTTTAAATTTTCACTTTAGAAACCTTCCTACTGCTGGCCATTACTTTTCCATAGATTTTAGAAAACATCAGTTTCCGTCGTACCGGTTTCTCTCTTCGTGATTACAGCATGCATTTGGCATAAATATAAGAAAGTATATAATTTTGAAAGAAATTAATAATCATGCTTGCATAACCAAAGATCTCATCGAAACAAGTTTAAAATCGACCGTTTCCCGTTCCGTGACCGATATTAAACCCATTGATTAGTTTATTATTAGCTATTCAAACGATTTCCCTAACGATCTCCCTCCTCTATCATTAAGTTCTCCTGGTTGCAACATGTATCCAAAGTACTCGTTGAAACAAGTCTAACCAGCGCAAACTCAGTATTTTTAATGAGAGGTTTCTGTAACCACCTGCCTGCTCTTTCACCATACTAAAATGTATGATACCGTATTGTTATATTTTCATCAACAATTAAAAGTTGGTGAAAAGTGAAGATATTAAAAGCGGGCTATATTCCATAGCATTCTCTATATCTTAACATCTGGTTATTCGTTATCTCCTCTTCGATGAATATACAAACGTAGATGCCATTTTTCAAAAAGAATACACCCAATCCAAATAAGATGTCAAATTATTTACATTATTATCAAATACTACTCTTGCCTTATTACAAATCATATCGTTTTCTTTAAGAAATAAGAATTGCAAATAACCAAAAAAAATCAATGATAAATAATGATTTCAGTAAATTAATTGGTAGCTTAATAATTCTCCATCAGCGTACATTTTCTTTTTAATAAACCTTTTTCATTTATTAATGCATATTGTTACCTCTAACAAACCTATAGAAACAGTCGTATCGACACTATTTATTGCATTGTTGGGTATTTTCTTGGGTACACTTCATGGGAAGAAAGCGTGTAAATAGAAATATATACCATATCACCATTTTTCCGTTCGAAGAAATATATTAACATTTATAAACAAACAGACAAGTTGTGGCAACATAAATTTAGCCAAATATTTTAATTTTATATAAACATCAAGTTAACTTTATTCAAACTATATTTTTTATATTCACTGTACCCGTGACTTCATTAGCATAAACCTTTCGAAAATATTTTCAATAAAAGTAAAGAACCTTTAGCAAATATTTGAAAATATTTTAATAAAAGTAACACCATCAATTACAATAATTAGAAAAATGAACGTATTTAATTAAGTGCGCTTTACATTAAATTATCAAATTACTATATCTTCTTTTCAATTGATGGATTACGATAAAACATATTCTGTATGTTAACCCAGCCCAAACAGAATCCACCACTGAGAACTTCATTAAAATCTTCTTAGGTGTTCTTGCTTGACGCATGAAGAAATAAATAGAGTGACAAATAAACAAACTTTCAAGAACAAAATTTTCGTGTTTTATTATTTTTGTTATGTTGCCTTAAGTCATTTTTTCGTTATAAATTAAAAGATAATTTAATACTCAGACATGCAAATTATGCTGAACCTACCACGATAGTTAAGTAACAAATATTGATAACAGATTCAATTATAAAAGACATTGAAATACATAATAAGCTCATATGGAAATCTTACAACATCAAAAAATTGAATAATATGACCAAAAACCACATTTGCACATTCAAATTGTTTATTTAAACACTTACTCCTTCCATACCATTAAAATTTAATTGCATGCCCATTTCGCCAATCACCAAACGTCCGGGTGAAAAATTTCATTGCGCGATTTAAAATGGACGTGACGCCATCTACAGATAGATGTACATAGCTACACTGTACACTGTACATGTTAAGGTAATGTAAATTATATTTCGATAATATTAAATTAGCTTATATCCTGATTGAGTACACCGATTCTGATGAAGTAAAAACTAAATATTACTTTAAGTAAATTCTTGTATTTTTCTAAAGATCCATCGATTTGAATTGAGTTAATAGTTTTTATGTGATGCATCTTCAAACAAACACTCCAAACAAAAATTCCAAAAACAATATTTTTGTATTCTTTACTTTTATTATGTGCCCCTAAATTACTTTTTGATAAATATCGTTAATGCAAAGATAGATCTACAGTTTATTATATGTGTAGATGGATAATAGGAAAATAATCTTAATATTTCACGGTTGTGATGTGACATAATGTTCCTGCATTATCAGTTTTAACGGTAAGTATAGCGTAATATAAGATAAATAGATAAATATAAGATAAACACAACGTTAAATGTAATATAAGATAAACATACAAAAATATCTGAAAACTTGAACTGAACTAATTCCGTTACACGATCACAAAAATACTACCAATTCAAACACCGATACTTAAAATTGTTGGCGTTGGTAACACGATTATGCAACAACTTATATATATTTCATCTGTTATGAAAAGGGCATGATTTGAAAAAATAAATTTTTACTTAAATAAATTGTAATGTTACAATTTCCATTCAAGTCCTATCTACGTCATGTTTTCGATAATCGTTTACATTTTACCGTATTTTATATTATTTTAGTTTAAAATATTTTTATAACTTTAGTGCGAAATTGGTAATACGTAAGGTATATATAGAAATATACCAACTCATTCAGGATCACATTGAAATTATATCTGACTTCATAAAAAACGCGAATTTTTAACAACTCTGTCACAATACAATTCAAAGGTTATATAACCAAATATTATTAAATTATTTTTAATTACGTTATGCCTTCCTGTTTTACTTACATTTACAAAAATTTCCGTTTCTTAATGCTTTTCCCTGCTTTAAAAATTAACCAAACATTTGGTTCAATCAATTTAAATTGGTTTCAGAAAGCGATGAGACAATGTCGAGTTGTTTACAAATATTTCAAACTATCTGTGCCTACGACTTCGTTCGCGAGAAATTAGAAATAAAAGTAATTAGAATGGTTTTCCCTCACATTTTGCTTTTGAGTATTAACTGTTACCACGCCAAATTTTATTAAAATCCGTATAGTAAATTTTGCGTCATTGATTCACAAATTAACAGACAGGCGGATAAACATTCTAAAAAAAGTTTTTCTGGCTTCTATTGTCATTCTATACTCTATTACTCTTTTTCAAATATTATTCATATACAGAATTCACACTGTCACAAGTTTATTATATGTATAGATAATTATTATTTGGAAGGTGCATATCTAAAAGATTTGTCAATTCTGTTTTCTAACTAAAAGCAGGGTTCAAAAATTAGTTAAATTAACGCTCTTCGGGCGCGGGCACGCACACGTACATTCGCACACAAACACACGCGCGCGCGGTGGCACGCTCTCACCCACCCACCCGCACACGCGCAGACACGCATGTACGCGCGCACGCATTCACATACACTTACATACATAAAAACAGTAGCAGGAAAAAAAACAGTAACATTTTCAGCTGATAAGATACTGCTGTTTTCTTTAATCTGCGAAATCCTTTTTGCACTACTTAATATTGCCAAATCGGAAAATGATATAAGCATGTGTCTTTCATGTATCAACATTGTCAAAAAGTACATGCGTTGTCTATATTTAATCACTAAATGACTCACACCAAGGAACATTTTATACTTATATTTCCAGTTTTATGTTTATTGGTTCAGAAGCCGTTGAGTTATTGAGTGGCAGACGGATAGGTACTAATTAATTTTGCTTCTCAGATTTCCTGTTTTTCCAGCACCGTACTCATCAGTAGATTTTCAAAGACCAAAACAAATACTAATTCATTTTGCTTCTCAGATTTCCTTTTTTTCCAGCACCGTACTCATCAGCAAATTTTCGAAGACCAAAACAAATACTAATTCATTTTGTTTCTCAGATTTCCTGTTTTCCCAGCACCATGCTCATCAGTAGATTTTCAAAGACCAAAACAAAGATAAATTAATCTTTAAAAAGAATAATGTGTAAAAACACGTCCTTACATAACATTGGAATTCATACATTTACAGAAAATAAAACTATTAATTGTTTCAATAAATAGCAAAAAATATTATATTGTATGAGAAACGACTGTTAAGCAAAGATAACATACATCAATCTTTTTTAAATGTTTGAACTGTAATTCAAAACATATTTTACTAAACAATCCGGCATTTTTTGACTCTTTTCAGGATAAACATACTCACGAGAATCGAAATATCAACTGAAACGAAACGCTGCTTATTTCAATGCTTAATCTCACTCCAATACAAGATAAAAACCGTGCGAATTGACCAAATTGTTTGCGATAAAATTATTTTTGCAATCACCTCCTACAAATTTATATGCAACACAGTCGACACAAATATCTTTGCACCATAAAAAAAATCTATTTTTTCTTTATTTTAAAACACATATGACAAACAGTGCTTTATTTTTTTGTGTAATTTAAACAAAAATGTTTTATGGATATCATGCAAGTAATATTTATTTCTATTATTTTATTATAAATAATCCTAAATTATTTTCCAAAAAAATTAAAATATCAATTTATTCATTTAACAATTTTTCTGGCTCTGAAAAAGAATGGAAGTGTTTAATTTCAGTTCACTGATTTTTTTGATAAAAAATTAAATGAATCATGTAAAATTATGTAGGTAGCTTTACTCACTACTTCAAAGCCGAATCTCGGAAAGTAAGCAAACAACCAACGTTTGATCCACTTTAAACGATCAAAACTCGACTAACTTACCAACTTGGAACCATTTCATTAGTTTAACTAATAACTCACGTTTAACGACAATCGTTAAATGGAAGGTCATAAATCAAATGCCAAATGCCTCATCCTGCTTAGAGGTGCGTCTTTATAAAACTTTTGGAAAGATTGTAAATCAATTTTCTAATTTACATTTATAATAATATGGAATATATATTAAAATGATTTTTTTTTATTTAAAATTCGCAGAGGTTTATGATATTTTTAAAAAAAATATTACTTCTAAGTATTTATTAATTATATGACAATTTGCTATCCTGCCATAAATTAAAATAAAGCTTATCGTTACAGACCCTAGTATAGTCTAATTCACAAATTTTCTGTTGTTGATAACAATTCATTTAAATAAGGCAAGTATCACTTTTTACGGTTCTCATTTTGTAATTTGTAATAATATCGGTTTATATCGAATTTTGTGAAACAAGATCAGCGGCCGACTTTTTAACAGCTTACTGCATAATTAATGATACGCGCCCTGCCGACTAAATATTTGCTACTTCCGTTAGCGCATGTTCAGTGTTTATTCTATCCTTTTCTCCTTTAGCGCCTTTTAACTCGGAATGTAATCGGGGAGATTTGGCCAGTTACTGCAGTGTAGACCGAGTGTTATGTGATGTGTCTTTTAAAAGTATTAATGTCATATATTCTATATTCTATGTTTTTTTCGATTATTATCAGTACAAGTTGGGCTTAATTTAATGACTTGTCGATTTAAATTATGGCCAAAGAAATATATACCATGCTCATCTTTAATTACTTTAAAGATGATCATGATATACTTGATTGGCTACGCCCTACAAACATTATTTTGGAAGTGAAAACTGATATATTATTTACAATAAACAATAAATAAAATGTCTTAAACTTCCTGAGATCGCATTAAGTTGTATTTTGCTAAAGTTATTTAAAAAAAATCAAACCAACGCCCTTCAGTTTTCAAGATATTCAAATGAACTTTTAACATGTAACTCATAATTAAATATAATAAAAAATAAACAACACAGTTAAGACGTCTAGCTACCACGCTACTTGGGTTAGCACCCGGGCAATATTACTTATTTTCAATTAACTTTATTTAATTGTAAGTCATTATAGTGGTATCTGTAATAATTATGGAGTATCCTTAATAACCGATAACAGGAATTGCAAAAAAGTAATTCGTTGCCGCATCGCAATGGCAGGCAATGGAAAGTTCATCGGACCAACGATTCCAACATTAAGGAAATCAGCATCCACAACAGGCTGTCCTCTGCAGTTACTCGTTGGGTACTCAGATACTTCGAATATATTATAAGAAAAAACTCAAATAAACTGGAGTAATGCATGATGTTGAAAACGGTTGACGGGACAACACCTCGTAATATAATTCTGGGTTAACCAAATTACGAGCACTCTACAAATGACCATCCAAGAGGCTGTAAAAGTAGCGTAAGACACTGAGAAATGGTGTCAAGTAATTTACTCAAAAATGGCACTTGTCCTTGTGGTTCATGATGTTCAGGAGTAGGACACGATTAAAGAAGAAAAATCTGACGTTGCAAAATTAAAATAATGTTAATTTTTCACTTTTTTTTATTATTAGTTATATACAGCGATCAGTACTTATTTATTGTATTTGTAGTACAAATAACACACAGAACATAAAACGAGATAGAAACTGTAAGTACAAGAAAATGTGTGAATACACATACCGCTAATTTGAAACAAGTTAATTTTAATCGTGTTAATTATATTGCGGCTTACTCTCCCACTTCTGCTGAAACTCATCATGGAGTTAAATGTGTTCTTATTTCCGCACACTTGAATCACATATACTAATCTCAGAAAATATATTATAATATTTTAGTTTTTTTAAGGTATTCATCGATCGCCTACCACGATTTTTAACTAAAGTAGTGTAATAACATAGATTATTAGATATTTCCCTATTAAATTTTTATCAATAAAAAAATTAATTTTCATTTCTAATATCTACGGTCACCAAATTATTTATTATCGAAAAAATTACGCCTTAAAATATTATTTATTTGTATTTTAAGACATATTAACAAAGTGATATTATGTTGAAGAAATAAACTACATATAACAACAATATTTCTTTAAACATAACACCCAAAAATTGCCAGCTTCCAAGGCGTACCAGATTTTTAAATAAATTAAGGTTAATTTTGACAGAAATAATTTTATTTGTAGTTACACACACTGCAATAATTTGAGCCTAGATATTTTAAAACGTATTGTCCGGGAAATCATACGCATTTATGAAATAGTTAACCTTGTGTCAATTTAATACTAGGGTACTTTGATACAAATATATATGAATTTTAATACATTTCTTCACTAACGCTTTTATTAAACTGGTTACAATATTACTTGAAGGAAAACCTCCATATTAATAGAAAGCAATATCAGTGAAGTCTTGTTAGATATAACATGATTGTATTTTTTTTCCCATCGTGCCTTGATTGTATTTTTTCCGACCAATAACAGAGAAGCTTTAGTCCCAGATTGAAAAGTAGGAAGTAACCATGAAAAGGGTTTACTTTCCAATCAACACAAATATATATGGCAATTTCAACGATGATATGGCTGGGAAAAAATTTAGTATGATTTTTGATAAAAATTGGAACTACTTTTGGGTACAAATATCTTCTATCCGAATAATTTATACCAACATCACGTCATAAAATTATTTTGAGCAAACTGTGCTTTTCTTTGTGAGAAACCAGTTCTTCCATCTATCGGACTCAATTAAGCTCTCCTTTATAGAGTGGTCCTTAAAGCATCTCACAACATGTATTTCACCGACATAACCTGTTCAGCTCAGACTTGAAATCGATGTAAAAGCCAAAATATTAATTGTTCGTAATTTAAATTTGTAGGCCTTTCTCGAATTACCTTGAGTAGTAAAACAAAAATTATTCTCATAGATGTACACGTATTAACAATCATTTATTTTTTTTAAACAGAACTTTTTCTTCAGAATCTTTTTCATAAGTCTAGTACATTATTCAAACAACTTAGACTTTACTAGATTTTCGTTATTAACAAATATATTTATTTTTGTTGCATATTATGAAATAAAAGAAGAACATATCAGACGTACTTTCATATAATTATTATGCTGTAACATTATTATGTATATTCAACTTTTATTTTTTCATGTAATTATGATATAAAAATTGTTGGGCCCTTATGAACAATGAAAGCTACAATAAACTCTACCACTTAAAGCATTCAATCTGCGACTAAAGTATACGTTATTGCGCAGAGAACACGTTGTCATACACGCACCATATCCGTGACGGGTGTGGCACGCCTACTTACTATCTCTAGATATATTTCATGGTCTGTGAAATAATGCAGCCTATTGTATTAACGATATTGCGAAAAAAAATACTTTCAAAATTCAAGTTTCCTTTGCATTGTACTTAAAAGGACATTGATTCCGCAAAGTGTTTCCACGTACTCTTGTTTGCATAATAAGTTTAAACTGACTTGTCAATATGACATATTTGTATGTATTCTTAATTACATAATAAGTATAAGCTGACTTGTCAATGCAACGTATTTTCTTGTATTCTTATTTGCATAATAACTTTAAGCTGATTTGTTACATGTGGATCTCAAGACACAGACCTTCCTGATGATTGAAGACTTATTAATACTAATTAACGGGACAATACCGATAACAAGCCCATTATTTACAAAATATAGAAGAACAATATTAAAAAAAAAGAACATTTTAACTTATAGTAGGATTACATTTTCAATATTATATTCACATTAATAATAATTTAGAACAGAAAAACGTTTTTAAATAATTTCATAACAATGGCTTGAATTCAAGGTATAATGTAATTTATATACATTAGAAATTCCTATCTTTCCTTGAATCCATCATGTTTCCCTTTCCACAACTTTCCATACCGGTTTGTATCCTTTTATCCTTTTTTCTTCTTTAATGATTGTATGCTCCTGTTTTTTAGTTTTGTAAGCAAGTGTATATATTTTAGATTAAATTATCCTTTTTATACTCGTACATTGCGGTTGACTATAAGAGATTGCTCGTATAACAATTGACCCGAAGATATGTATCAAATTTTAATTCTTTATTAAAGTTTGATATAAATAATTAAATAAAATAAATAGAAATTAAGTAATATAATTACTAATTGACTAACCTAAAAAACATATGTTTTGAGTAACTCATGCTACGTTGATAAAAGGTTTTGCATTCATCGTATTTCGAATATTTAACTCCTATCTGAAAGTGAATTCAATTTAGTTAATAATTTTCTGAAAATTAAAATAATAAAGGAAACGCAGGTCGAAGGTAATCATTTCTATATTTTTTTTAAATATAAAGAGTAAATTTTTTATTAAAATAATTGTTTATTAAATTAAATGATACGGTTTTACTACTGTCGAAAACCTGTCCAATTTCAAAACATTCTGATTTCAATAAATCCTCCCGTAATAATTTCTTACATTTTAATTACAGTTCCCGGGGAAGTCATGCAATTTTGATTCAATTCTGGACATAATTTGTCAACATATAAGAAATTAAAGAAATAAAATAAAGAGAATTTGAGAAAACTATTTTTGTAAACCAAAATTATTATCTTTTACAAAAATTATTATCCAATTATATTTGGAGTTGTAACTAGATTTTATGTCTTTATACAGTGGTAAATTTTGATGTACAAATATTATAGAAATATATTTATTATAGTACCACAAAAAATTACGCAACTTTTCTTGGTTTTTGAACAAAAAATAATCTGCCAATAAATCAATTTCGTCATTAAACTCACCGAAAAAATATTTCGTAATAACTTCCAAGTTGCACTTCGATCTGTAGAAATGAAAAGTTCCTTGGAAGGACGAAAGTGCAATCTTCATGAAAATATTTTCCACTTTTCACAGAAACAAGAAAATCACATTTTTCTACATATTATGCCTCCTTACTTAAAGGTTATAATTTATTTAATCCTTTCACCTTCAACAAAAACAAAACGAGACGTTCAACAATATATAAAAATATTTGTTAAAATATATGATAACAATTTATATCTCTATCAACCCTATATTTTTATAAATTACATATCAAATAAATAATAAGATCGAATCAACGTCTTATTTCATTTAATTAGGAAACAAAAATATGTTACAGGTGTTTAACTGCCAGTAGTTAATTGCCGACGGACGTCAGAACATTTAAACGTGAACGCAAGCAACGGTCATTGTTATGAGCACAATTAACGGAAAATGAATTGTATTGTTTTCCTGAAACAATGGGGCCTTAAGTGCAGAACGACTTTAGGTCTGAACAAGTCCATTGTATTAAGGGGAAGAAATCTGCTTCGAATGAAGATAGACAAGGTAAGAAATTAAAAAGGTAAAAGGACGAGTATTCTTCGAAGGGTAAATATTTCTCGGGTCCTTTTTTCGTCTCACCGATATTATTAGGTAAAAGGAAATGGAAGAAATTAAATCAAGTGTTTTTATTTTTCTGTTGAAATATTATTCTTACTTGGAAATACATTTTATTTATTTTGCTCGCCTCGGTAATATCACCGGGAAAATATGAATAGAATGATAAATTATTTTCTTTATTAGAAGTCGAGAAATTGTTTGTAGGCTAAGCCATGGTGCCAACTTCAATTCTTTTGGTTTCATTAATTTTAGTTTAACATTAAATCAAAAGAAACTTAGTTTTTTTGCTGACATTTGAATAGTTGCAAAGTAAATTGGAAATTGAATAAATCACTTTTCGAACCTGAAACAAATCAATTATTTACAGGATATATATAATTTAGCCGCTATTTTATCCAGGTAAAATGATTTCAATTATGGTGAGTTCCCACAAGGTACCCATTTTTTCACCCAACGTCTTCGTTCGTCGGAGTGAGCTATATCGGCGGGAATATTCGGAATCGTTAGTTCATAAATAAACCTGCCTCTCTCTAAGTTGCAATGTTAAATCAATGTTCCCCATTTCTGTTGAATTTGTTATCGTTATCCTATTCCTATAAATTCTAGTCCATAATCTTTCTTTAAGTAAGAGCTTTCTAAGCTTCTAATACAAAAATTATTTTTGAAATCGTACGTGTAGTTTCAGAGATTAGTACAAACAAACAAAGTAAACGAGAACTTTTTCTCTTTACCGCCTGCATTTCCTATATAAATAGTAACGTAAAATGTATATCCTGTAATTTTTCCAAACGTACGAATTTCGTAATATAATAAGGATTTTTGAAATTGGAAAATTGATTCAAAAGATTAATGCACAAAAGTAACAAACTTTTCCGCTTTTTTATTACTGTAAACAAACCATTTCAAACAACTAGATAATTAGAAAACTTTTAGGAATCATTTCAACCAATTAATGAAACATCCAATAATAATTTGTTTTGATATTAATCGCAATATATAAAATATTTTAAACTTGAAATTAAAAAAAATATCAAGTACGAATAGAATTTACACTATGAGAGTTTTGCTCACATTTACACTCTTAAAAATATTAAATCGTATATAGGTACATCGTCCATCTTTCAAACTATTTAAAAATATCAGTTTTTGACAACGCAAATATATTGCCTACCTACCCTTCACAGGCGTAAAACATGTTAAATATTTAAAAATTTATAACATCTAACATTACTGCTTCAGTTTTCCTGAGACCTTTGCATTGCTTTCTGAAAATCACATTTTTCATAATTTCGGGCTTAAATTTGGTTCGGAAATAAGGGAGAAGAACGTATGTTTAGTGAAAATAGTTTTTAAAAAGGCTTCCATACTAAAATCCCGCCAGAGTTAGCGATGAAATGCTTTTGTTGTCCACTTTTACATCTTTGTATTTTGTCAGTCAAGAATTGTAGCGCAAAGTAGTGTATATATTCTGAAGTGACCACTGTGTATTGTCTGTTGATGTATTTCGCTGTGGTGCGCTTACGTCATCGAGCGGGGAGGGGGGTCCAAAAAGCTTCGAAATTTACTCTGCGCTACAAAAGAATCAGTCATAACTCCGCAACAGAAAGGGTTACGTGAGTCTAAAAAGTAAACTATGCTGAAAATATCCATAGAGTAAAAATTGCGCCAGGTGAGAATTTACAAAACCTTCTAAAATTCCAGGTTTAAGGAAATTGCCCAGATACGAAAGTATTCGGCGCCAGAGGCGACCTTATGGTCCACGAAAATTTTTCACGCAAATTAATTACGATAGTGGAGCAATAGTACCTGCCCAATTTTTTTTCATTATATTTCTTAACATATATTATCTAAAGGTGTAATAAAATTATTTTCAAACGGTATTGCACACAATATATGGATTTAAAAAAATGGGATACTTATTTGCGACAACAACCCGAATTTCATGCTTTTTCCTAAAATTGACATAGATATATTTTTGGCTGTTAGCTATTGAGATATGTCCAGGTACAATATCTAGTACTAATAGTATTAGGTGTGTACAAGTACAATATCTGGTACTATGCCAAATTTCATCTTTCTATACCAAGCGGTTTCTGGGAAGAACGGCTGTGACAGACAGACGGACGTGAGTAATCTTATAATGATTTCATTTTTCCGTTTATTTTTTTAGGGTTCCATATCTCAAAAGGAAAAAAGAAATCCTTATAGAATAACTTTGTTGTCTGCCTATCTCTCTGTCTGTCAATCAATACCCTTTTCCTCAAGGCGTGGAGATATCAAATTGAAATTAAAAACTCGAAAACTGAGGTCTACGGTTTCCAGACCTATAAAAAAATCAAGCTTCTAAGTCAACGCAATAAAAAAAACCTAAAAATACGATCATTTATTCCGCATTTTGTGACACTCGCTAGTAAATGAAAACTTATACTTATACTTTGCGTTGACATAGAATCGTTAAATTTGGCAAGTTGTAAGGTTTTACAGTACAAAATAAAGTAAAAAGTAAAAAAAATTGTTTATTTGTGGTTATATCACATAAAAATATTCTTATTTAAATGTGCGTCTGTGCAATAAATTATCGTTAAAAAAAATTTGGTAAATAGTTTACTAGGAATATTATGTACCATTAAATGTTTGTAAAAGCCTAAATGTGAACAGAATCCTCGTAGTGTGAGGTCCATTCATACTTGAAGATTTTTTTTATTTAAATTACCCTTTGTCAAAATATATACTTTTATGATCTCTATGGCGAATTCCACCAACTAAAACGAAGTGGACTGGAAAATTAGCATTAAATAAATGAAAGAAAATAGTTTTAATAGCTTCGTCTATATGTATGATCCTAACTATGAAAAATATTCTCAGCTAAGGATAATAAGATTACCCTCACAAAAATATCTCACACGAAAAAGATGAGAAACAATTTTCGTGGCGTAGAAAACAAAACAAAATCATTAATATGTATTTATATACTTTATTCCTTCAAATTATTCTCCACTTTACTAACAAATATAGAAGAAATGAGAAAGTTACATTGGGATTTTTTTTCTCAACCTTGTTTTTTTTTATTTGAACCTCGTGTTTTATTTTGTGAAAACCGACTCGTTTAAAATTAAATAAAAGTGATATTATAGAGGATCTTATCATAGACCCTAAGTATCATAGACAGCAATACAATGTTTTCCCTTAAAGACATCGAAAGTAATCACTAGCAACAAGAATATGTAACAAAAAGGCTACAACATTAATTGCACAATCTAAGTATAGGACGCATATTTAGATCTTCAATTATATTAATTAATGTCGTATAAACCCATGCACTGGTACATAATATAGTCCTTTGAATTGACAACGTTTCCTTCGTAATCCTTTGTATGATAGATTCAAAACAAAAAAATTAAAAAAGTAATTAAATACGCTTATAACAATACCTTATTATTAACTCCTACATAATACATTTTTAACATAATATATTCAAGCAACTTTAGTTTTAATTCGCGATATTATATATTTTTGTATATTTTTTCGAGATATAAACAATCATTTCCTAGCAGAGCTAAATAAAGGAAATAAAATAAAAATTACTAACTAAAGTATTTCATTATTCCAATAAAAAGAAAGATTGATAAAAAAGTTTTAACTTACCTTAACCTTAAAACGTATTCAACACTACATATATATATATATATATATATATATATATATATATATATATACATACATATGGTGTACTTATTGCTACGAGAGCGATCTCATCTCTTACAGTCAACCAGAACACAACTCCAGCACCGCTCGACGAACGGCCGGGAATCGCACCCGGGTCCCTGCAGCGCACCACGCAATCAAAGGTCGAAGTCGAAAGAAAATAAGTCGCTTCATTTCTAGGTTCTATACATTCCACTAAAAGTTCTATACATTCCACTAAAGCACATTACACTGATCTGCAAATAAATAAAAGCAATTACTTGCCTTTTGAAGATGCCGCTTAGAAAAATAAGCACGGATACTCCGAGCGATAATATTTCGAACTGAATAAGCTTCTGAGCGCAGTAAATATGGCAAAAATAATTGATTATGAATTGTATTACTTAAAGGCTAAAAAAATATATTCTTCCTTCGCTCGATGATATTGTGATATTTATATTCCAAAATGTAAGTACATAATATTTTGACTTTGTAATTTCCGATTTTATTCTTTCGCGTCTTGATTTGCGCGAATATTTTTCCATAATTTGAAGAACTCCTTAGATTGGAGATTTAAATAGAGAATCACTTATTCATATTTTTCTTTAGTAGCATAATACAATTAATTTTGTTTCCTATAACCAAAATGACGACTCACAGGCTAATAATCTGTGAAGGTAATAATCATAAATATTTAGCAATCTTGAAATCCAAAGACAAGAGAATGATTTTCGGTTGGTCCTCTTTATTTGTTATCTAAATTCAGGACCAGTCTTTTAATGGGTACATTAATTCATAAGTAAATATATTTAATTTTTAGACATCTCCTAAGATCACCAATATTCGTAATGGTAGGTAGAAAAAAATTACTCTTCAAATTTCGAAAAAAAATTAAATGCTGTGTAATCCAGTGTTGTTTTCTTATTATCTTCTCTTTTGCTATTAGTCACTGGAATATTGCCGTAATTTTATCAAGTTTAATTCTTTAAATAAACGAATAATTGACTGGGATATACTATATATAAACGAACAAGTGACTGTTTCTTGCCAAGGCGAGTGATTTTAAAATTGTAAGCCCATCACAAAAACGCAGACACCGTGTTTGAAGAAACAAATAACATTTGATTTTAGAATTGATTTTAGGACAGATAGTGTATATTGATTCCATAAGAGGTCCTCATTACAAAAATAGTAAAAAAGTACAACATGATAACTTCATTTGAGTCATGATAGATAATGATTTTTGAAGTTATACTTCTTTAGGCGCGTTATGAAAAAATTATGAGATTGAAATTTTAAGATTCGTCACACAAAAGTTACAGTATGAAGATGCAGCGGTTGCAGTCTCGAAACAAAAGCTACCAACCAAATAGAAATAGAACCTCTATTAGTCGCGCAAGTTGGCACCATCGTCGCCTCTGTTCACTGTTTTCATATTCATAGTATTTATTTTCCACATGTTTCTAGTGTCTACATTCACACACGTGTTTTAGTTTCGTATAAGTGCGATTTATATATGTGCTGAGAAATTATATTCAGTAGTGATTTAAATTCAATATTTTGATTAATATATTTAATATTCGTAAATATTAGTGAAAAAATTGTGTTTATGACTTTTTCAAGTGCTCCAATATAATTGAGGTTATCTATCCGTATGTAATATTTATTGATATAAATTAAAATATTATTATTTAACATAATTAATACTAAATATTATTATTTATTTAATTTTTCAAATTTAAACTGAACTTTATTGACTATGTTGACTATCTTTTTCCAGTCCTTTTATTATTTTATTGTAATTTAATATTAAAAACTTTTTTAATGATGCCAAAGAAGTATAACTTCTCACGCGCGTACATAAGTACACGCACCCTTTTTTTATTTCGTTTTATTATATATTTGACCAAAAATAAATTTATCAATCCATTCCATTCCTTTCAGCCACGTCTTCCTCATTATGAATAAAGCTACAGTTTTTGACGCGAGCGAAACAAATATAATTAAAAACGCAATTATTCATTTCGAATTATTTTACCTTTTTTATTCTTTAAAAATTCCAAATAAAATATCTTTTAAAAAACTGACTTCAAAAAGTGGGTACTAAAAAGTAAAAAATAATTAACTCGAAATAGGTACCTATGACAATTTACTAATTACCTTCCAAGCTGTAGCCATACACAGGCTAGCTTGTGATAGTTCTCGGAAAAGTGAGAAAAAGGAATCTAGGTTATTTACTTTTAAAATTATACGTTTTTTAAAAGACTCTCTTTCAAGTATTGTTACTATGAATTTTTATTTGCCTTGACTCTAATTTCTCTTACTCAATCCTGAATAATCGATATATCAAACATAGTCTAAATTAGTTTAAATTTTTTTTTGCCCAAGCTTCACGCAAAATGTTAAGCCATTTAAATTTAACTGCGATCGAAAAAAATGTACTACTAGCGTAGTACTTTTTTGGCAAGTTACTTTAGAAATATTTTGTCTCAGATTTTGTCTAGATTTCAAAATAGTATAAATCTTTCTGGCTTATTTCTACAAAAAAAATTATAATTTTTTCGAGGAAATGTATACTTTCTATGTATATTTTTTTAAATGTAGACTTTCTCTAAATGTTTAATTTTAAGGTACAAATGTGAGTTAGACAGAGAGTGAAGCAATTTTACCAAGTGTAAGTGAAACGGATAGTGACGCCACTTTCACCAAGTTTGAGTAAGACGGATGGTGACACCACTTTTTCAAAGTGTGAGTGAGACGAATAGATACAAGAAACAATGTCTCCATTCTCATTTCCAACTTGCTAAAGTTGAAATTTTGAAAAATAGTGTTATCAGAAAATGAAATTATATAGTTTATTATAGTTACTTTGTTATTATTGTACTCCATTTTCATATTATTTCCTAAAAAAATCTTAGATCGATTTATTTAATTAGAGAAGGAAGCGAGATTGCCTGATTAAATCAGCTTCATGTTTCGGTTTTGCAGCAGAGTAGTCAAACCAGCGATATCTCAGTAATGACGTCAATTTCTCAATTATCTCCTTTATAACTATAGGATTGTATAGATAGTGAACCCTGTCGAGAGAGTGGAAAACATGGTGAGATTACGTGGTAGCCTTAGGGGGTAGGCTGCCACGTAATCTCACCATGTTTTCCATTTCATTAAGAAAGGCCAACGACTCGTAACATGCAGCTTTAAAAGGTAGCCAGTCCTGATGTGCACGGTTGAAGATAGGTAGGTCCACGTAGTGCGACATGCGCGGCTGTTGTCCGGCCTTGACGTCGAAGGTTATCGCAGACACCATTTTGGATAAGTCGACTTATGGTTGGCGCTTAGCTATAGCATTGACTTCCACCGGTGCAGTTTACGACTGCGCTATCATAGCGCCCTCTTCGTTCTACGGACATGGTTTGATTTGTATTGGCACTGTATGCGGCTAGACGTAACCGACTCAGTTTTGTTCTGTCCGTGGAGTTTCTATCTGTAGACGTCAAGGTGCAGACGGCTCGTCTCCTGTCGGGTTGACTGTTAGTGCCTTTTTCAGTTGATGTGACTCGTTCGCTACATTCAGTAAGTGAATCTGGCTTCCGCTTAGTTGCATGTCGACTCGATGGGCTGTATCTTCTTCTGTAATTACGGAGTTGTCGTCATTTTTTTTTGTTAGATTGGTCTCTATCAAGGCGAGACGAGCGATTTCAAGTTCGACTTGCAGGCGAGCGAACTCTTCCCTTGCTAAGGCAAGACAGTGAATTTTCTGTGATTTTAAAGTCTTACTCCTGCTGTATTTCGGTGATACTTTATCTCGGTCGATGTTTTCTGTCGAAAGCGGCTCAATTGTCTTCGCAGACGAATCGGTTCTGGTGTTGACGTTCGTGCCCGTGTACGTGTAGTCGATTTGGTGATCGACACGGATGATGGCGTTCTTTCCTCTGTTGCAGCTCTCTCACTAGTAGATCTTATAATGACCATGATGCTTTTTACTCTGTGGACGATATGTGGAACGACAACCAGTAGTCAGAGCCCGCACTTGATTCTTGCTGGATTGGAGGATTCAACGTTGACCAGATCCACGTCACTGTTTATTATGTAGTAGTGATTATCCTGGTCGTAGTAAGACAATTTCTTTTTATAATTCAATTTTGCTATTATGCAATTTTTTATTTTCAATTATACAATTTTGCTATTTATGTAGCGAACTAGATGTTGAACTCGAAGTCTAATAGATGAACTGACTGATGACTAATCGATGACTATATTTTTAAAGCGTCGTGATCCCTTTTATACACCGATAAGTAATCCCCCTGTGCAGCCGCCAATTGTCACGCTAGAGCTTACGAACCCGCGGCCGCCCAATTGTCGCATTGGTTAGTGCGTCAATCCGGAACAACAGCTTTTATTTCTATGTAACATTCAGTACGACAATATTTATCAGCATATGAATAAAAGAGATGATGGTCATTACAACATAAGGTTACTTTTAACAAAAGCACTGAAAACCCCCCAGTCGATACCCGTAAAGCCCCTGGAATACTGGAAAATTAACATCGGAATCTTAAGCTTTTGATAATTAACTAAAATATGACATTGAAATGTATGTGAAAATCCATGAGTATATACAGTTATATCATGTATCCTTTAAAAGTATTTTATATTATCACCTATATAATTATGGGACAAATTAAATACTGCATTGCATAATATTATATAATAAGGATAAACTCAATATTTCATAAAGAATACTATTGAATATATTTGGCGTTAATTTTGTAGAAATTTATTATTCACAATTAAATGAAACTACGTGATGTAGTATTATTTCTACTTTCTTTAATTTCTTTACCACGACCTAGATTTCGTTGTATTACAACATCTTCAGGTGGGATATTAGCAAAGATTCTTTGCTAATAATAAATATAAAAATAATTCTACAATAGTAATAATAATTAAAAAAAAACTTTTAATAATAAAAATAATACTACATCACGTATTTTCATTTAATTGTGAATAAAGAATACTCCCAACATTACCCAACCTACCGTACTTAATATTCATAAATACCTAAAATTTATCAATAAAGTCAGTTTGAATGATTTATATAGTTTAAACAGCCTTTTACCGAACGTAACCTAATTATGTAAAATTGAACATCAAGGGCGAAGTTTGAACGCTTGAATTGTATCAGAAATTGCTTTTTCAAAGTTTCATCTCCATTAGTATTCACCAGTAAAGGACCTATCATGCCTTTACGGCATTTTTGTTCACGTCCATATTGCATAAATGTGCGTCATTGATTTTAAGCTCTGAATGTTTGATGAGGTAAATAGAACTTATTACGAAAGTTTGGCCTTTGCTTTTATCTTTAATGTTATTATTGATGGGAAATTATATATATATATATATATATATATATATATATATATATATATATATATATTTTACAGGTTACGCATCTTAAATCGTAGAAACGGATCGCTTATAAGATCACTTACATATCCGTGGATTTAACTAGCGAGTAAGCCAACAAACGAGAGACAAGAATTCCAAAAACTTTTTTTTTAATTTCATGTAAAACTATTTTAGAGACATTGCTGAAAATATCCACAAAACACAAATGACACTCTCACCCATCTTCTAAACTTCTAAATTCAAACTAAAAAAAAACGGATTTACCGGAAATTTAAGTTCATTGAAAAATTGAAGCGATGATTCGAAATCCCGTCGTTTTTGAAAGATTCATGAAATTTTTACAACTACGAAAGATATACAAATTGAAGTAGCTGTAGATAACTAATTTAAAATCAAGTCGCGAGGATGCCATACCGGATTTTTTACAATTTTGCATAAAATGGGAGACTATTTCCATTCGATATCCGCAACTATTAAAGTCAAGAATAAAAAAAAACAAAATCTTACAAATAGTTTTAAAGTTTACCATAGAAATATAACAATAATTATAAATATAGTTTTAAAATTATACACGATATTTTAAACCGGCGACAGACGTACTGACCCATATATTCGTACGGTGAAAAATAATATTAATATTTATAAATATCTTAACAGAAATAATATTTACCTTCAAATATTTTGTGTGCCTAAGTGTACACGAACAACGACGTAGTAAAAATGGCCCAGACTAGCGACAGAAAGGGAAGACTGAAAAACGTTGAAGGAGCTTACATCGCTTTAGGCAGTCCTTACATTATCACATAAATAAACAACTAATACACAAGTAACACTTTTGACACAACTTTTGCTTAATAATATTAAACGTACCGAAATAATAAACAATATACTCAGAAATTTACTGAATCTATTAAATAGAGTGTATAAAAATAAACAGCTTAAATGAATGAATAAACATTTCTACGATACCTGCAGTGTGAGTTCCATTCGTACTTTAATGATTTTTATCATTGACAGAGATCCTGTTCGTTTTCAAACGCCTTAAAACAACCGTTCACAAACTCTCTTCGCTATGCTCAGAACTCAGCTATGCTTCAATTTTATTCATCTATCCGTTTGATATGGCCACTGTGCAAGACCTCATATTACTTAAAATACTCAAACAAACATACAATCTCTTATTTATATGGCGTCACGACGTAACATACAAATAAACAGGCAAACAAAAAGGTCTAAGACTATTTCCTATTATCTAAATAATGCATTAATTTTTACACTTTCAGCTGTGCGGGTACATACATTTTTTTTATTATTTACATACAGAACATAGTGGATCACAATTCATATTAGCGTAGATAGCCATAATAGTTAAGTTAATAAAAACACTAATACTAAACCGTAATAATTAAGTTAATAATAAGTGATATATTGGTGATGAATAACAAATTTTATTTCCCTTAGCATTAATTTCGCCGAAATGGCGAAACTTTTCTCTATTAGCAATTAGTTCCAGAGACGAATGGAAAAAAGTTATTTAATATGCACTTATTTCATGGTTTAAAATGTATTTAAAATTAATTTAAAAAATTTACTTAAAAACAACTTCAAAATTAATCATTTAATAAATTTGGAACAACTGTCAGTTGTTTCCAGCTTATTAAAGAGAACTGCAATCAAATTTGATTTCTTAGTAGCACGCTCTTTTTATTAACTTTAAAAAACTTCTACTGTGTGAACTTATTTTATTACAGATATTTTAATCTATTACCATTAAAATTTATCAAAGGTAACCATTTCATTTACCCAATTTTTAATTAGTCATTTCGTCGAACTATCATATTTCTGGAAGGGAAAATAACTGAAGATACACATCTACCACTAACTTAATCACCCAGTCTATTTAGATTGTCTTATAAAATTAGACTTTTGTCTTTTAGATTGGCCTCATTGAAACAAGTTTCCTGTTTCTTTACTCAGTAATATTGCCATCAGGTTAATTATACTCTTCGTGAGAATACAGAAGGAAAGAAAAAAAAATAGCATTATCAAAAATGCTGCAAGTAATATTAATTAGTATTCTATTCAACCAGAGTTACAATCACAACATTTCAAAACTGCGCACCAGTTTAAGCAAATCAATTCCGTAATTCTTATAAAAGAGAGGCAGCCAATTTATTTACACATGTTTATCTTGTTAAATATGTACATAATTTAAAAACGTCCGTATCTCTATGTGTGCGTGCAAGTGTTCTTGTGTGTGTGTGTGTGAAACCGGCATATATGTATGCATACGACTGTACGTAAGAGTACGTAATGAGGGTATGAACACGTGCATCGTATGTGTACACATGTATGTGTTAACTTGATATTACAAATTATTTTCTCTTAAAACAAAGTATTTCCAAAAATAAAAGACTCAAGCTCTCTTTGCCAGCTTGTCACAAACAATTTACTGTATTTAATAAATTATTAACTTTACATTTAAAATAATACGTAAAGTAACAACTGTTACATAATGGTCAATAGTTTTTTGACAAATAAAAAATATATTTGTAAATATGTTTACAAAATCTATTTTGCATTCAAAGTAGTAGAACTAGTATTTAACAAACTAGTATTAAAAAAAGTGACTTATAAAACTTAAACTTTATAGCTTTTCTTCTAAAGCTACCTCACACATATTTCTTCTCTGCTTATCTCCAACTTTTCACTGTTTTTCTTAAGTTTTAATTTAATCGTATTTTCATATTTGTATATCTATATAAATCTCATTATTATATTTGGTATGTGTCCTTAATTAGCGTTTACCAATCATTTACATTCTAATACAGTATTCGTGTTTCTCACTTGATTCAATATGATTGGCTGTAAGAGATAATTCTCGTTGTAGCAAGTCTGTCACCGTATACTTAGTTTTCTACAATTTATAAACATTTAATTTCGTAAATAAATATATAAATAAAACGCAATGCTCTTAATATTTCAATTTAGTAATAAGTGGCAAAATTATTTTACGTGTACATAAGTTAATAAATTTAGTGCACGTATTAGCATATTTTGATATAAATTGTTTACTCTGTGTAACTGATTTTGACACGTTGCTAGCTTGCCAATTTCTTTCAGAAGTTTAAACATGAAAAATAATCGAAGACAAATAAAACTCAGCCAACTATAGAGGTTTCTACACACTGGCATTGGTATTGCGTAATACACCCAAAATCACATGCCGTAATAAACGATTAATAATAATTAAGTTATTGAATGTTTTAACCTTTTCTACATATTCACCAAACTGTTAATTAAATAAACACTTCTTGTTTTCTCACACTGTAGTATTTTTCTGTGTGTCATTCGCGTAATTTAGTTACCCATTCAACTACTTGCTCCAAGATGAGCTGTATTAAGTCGTACTGTTTTGCGTAGAATTTTTAGAGAATAATGCATATTGTTATATTTAAAAAGTCCCCTTCAAGAGCTTTATTTAGGAAACTTGGATTTCTTTTCTTTGCTTCTTTTGTTGTTATCATGCATAATAAAACTCCGTCTCTCAATATTTCTTCTATACGTAACAATATTTACTTTAACTTTTATGGCACTTGATACAAATGTCCGAAATAGATCGAGAGAGGTTCTCTACGATAATATCGTAGCACTTATTCTCAAAGAGTGTACCTAGTATAAATATCAGAATAAAATATATTTAGTAAAGCTGGGCTCAATTTTCTACTAAATTCTTCCTTTTCCTTACATATCCTTACTTTTTATTCAGAGTATTTTAAATATCCTATAAACGTAATGAATAATGAATAACTTCCTGATAATGAATAACTTCCGTATTTTTAAAAATGGCCCTTAAAAATACACCTAAAATAGTTAAATAGTGAGTTATGCATTTATCAGCATAAACAGGAAAAAAACGATCTGTAAGGTACAATTATGTGGGCAATATGTTCGTGAGCAAAAATGTTTGAAGTATTTAATGCTAAAAGCATATCATATTTTTGGAAATAACTATGAAACAATAGAGGAAGCTATGATTTTTATTTTTTCATAATACTTTTTTATCATTATCCATCAATTACTTATGAAAATATAAAGTACCTAAATAGTAATAAAATGGCGTAATCTTCTTATTTTCTTCGCGTACTTATATTTTTAATGTCATTTTATAAGAATAATATAGCATAATTTTCTCGAAATATCATTTCAGACAATTTATTTCATTGCCGTATATGGCCATTCATCAACTGCTTTCGCGTTACCGTCCTTTATCCTCATTCCGTCCTGGCCAATTTAACGATCAGAAAAACCCACAAGCAAACAAATACATGAAAAATAAACTCTAAGCTTTCACTTAACAAATAAAATTTAAAAAAACAGCCGTGATTCATGAAAATATATAATATGTTTTAATGTCAACTTATGTGAAATGGGTAGCCTTTTACATAAACAATAGGAATTTTGGAATCGTATATATAACTTACTCGGTATTGGGAGGTACCGACAGTTTTATTATGTCTGTATAACAAAATAGATACAAAAAATATTAAATAGAGTAAACACTTTCCTAACAAGTATATGAAAACAATTTATATTTCCTTCTGAGCATCAGTATCCAAGTGAAATTAAATAAATAAAAGAAAATGGAATGTTATTTATTAGAAAGATCAAGTTACCTCAGCAGCATAACAGAAATACTATATTTTATTTCTTTAACATCTGTTTACCCTCAGTAATATATATATATATTCAGTATACATAGCCGTTAAGCTATTTATTTATCTTTCTTCGTTTTTAATGTTCCGTAGCAACTAAAAACTACCATGATTTTGCCATATACATCCATCCTTCTGTATAATATAAGCTTACTAATTTTTTTAATGTAATGTTTTGTTCTGAGCCCGTGGAGGATGATATAATAATTCTGAGAATCTTGAGAAAAAATATTAAGTGAAGTTACAATAAATAGAACACAATTTTCTTTTTAATTTAGGAGAAAATGTTTATTCACGCACCATATCAAGTAGGGTGTAATTGGAAAATTCTTTAATATCCTTATTCAATGGATATAAATCTCCGAACCCACTTCCAAAGTTACCTGCATCGAAGCATCTTGGCACCGGAAATTTTATAAATTTCGACTTGAAGTTTAGTGAATATTTTGAATTCGTAATATACAAAAACAATCACACCCAACGTCTCCGTTCGACGATAAATTGAAAAAATATAATTTGTGATATACTTCAATTCATACATAAATATGGTACGCTTCATTTCAATTTCACGTAATTGTAAAAACTCATATTTTTTTCCTCATTTTAGGTCGAGTTATTTCGGAAATAAGGAGGAAGTACATATTTTTTGGATAGTTTTCAGTATATCTCGGAAGACATAAAACTATTTTTAAAACCCTAGTAACTAGCCCTTTCGAACGATACCACACTAAATACGAAATTTTAAAAAAGTCGATACTGAATTCGCCCTCCCCTAAAATTTCTAGAGGAATATTTTCGAGTTTGAGCTATTTATGTTTAATAATATTTATAAGATTTATTACTAAAGAAAATGTCATGTGTCTACGTCAAGCGATTTCTGAGAAAAGTGGCAGTGAGTGACGGACGGCAGACTAATGTGTGGTCTTCTAAAGGTTCCGTTTTCCTTAAGAGGTACGAACCCACGTAACCATTTATAATGGTTACATTAAATCGCACCAACAATTTTTTTCAAATATCTGTCGTTATATTTTTAACATTATGCTTAAGAAAATAATTCTTAACGGGTTACATAAGTACAGAAAACTGATGGGTCGTGTAAAACATATATTTAAATAATGCTGGTAAGAACGACTGGAGAATTTTGTGAAATAACGTTTTATGTACAACAATCACGCAATTCACAAAAGTACCTTCATTCTCAAATATACAAAAGAAATTACTTTGCAACTCGTTTAAATTTCACCAGAAACTTATTCTCCTACGTGAAGGAGCAACAGTTGCTAAAGTAAAGGTAATTTTATTTGCTGTAAACTATGTTACACTAAGGGTAGACACCAAATATATAATTTTAATTTATCAACATGCGGTACTGACATCAAAGCGATTTAATGGTGAACGAGACATTTTAACTACAAAAAGTGTATTTCATTTTTATTATTACGTACTTCTACCTTGTTTATCTTCATTAACTTACTGATTTTGATTCTTTACATAGACTCCGTTCGAGAATAAAGTTTAAAGCATACTCAAGAATGTAACCTTCAAGCTGGGTGATGCAATATTAGGACAACACCAAACTTTCATGATAGTAAGACGTACATTTTGCAACGACTACAATTGATATGATCCTAAAGCACCAAGTTCAACTCTTAAAGAAATGGATGAATGATTTCGAGGAAATCAGCAACAAAAAATAGTGTAATAAAAATTTAGGAAACAATTCTCTTGATGTGCTTTAAAAATGTTCAAGTTTCTTATTTAAATATATGACTGAATACATATTTGTTAATGAGTAATTATTCGAAAAAATACTTATTTGTCATTAAAGTCAAATAACAGTTCAACAATTCATAAAAAATATTTAAAAAATTACGCTTTTTTCAATTTTGATAAATGTTTGCAACCGAAGAAGAAACGGTTGCAAAACATGTATGAAATTGAAAAAAGCGTAATATTTTTTCATGAATTTATCTAACTGTTATTTGTCTTTTGGCGAATCACATAAAATCTACTCAACCAATTTGCATAAAACTGACACTGAAATAATACCTGAAATTCCGAGTACCAGTTGTTCTGGTAAAATTTTCTTTAAAAAATTAGAAATTAAATCATTGGGCACGCAAAACATCGAGTGTCCGGACTTAGTAGACATTTTCGATATTGCCACAAACAGGAAGTTTAAAGTGTGAGTAAAGTTAAGATAAACTAAGTTAAGCTATACATTATATTTCTAACAGTGAAGGTTCTAAGATACAAATACTTACTTTACTTGATAAAATTCTAATAGATAAAATTTATCAAAAATGTTCATGAGCAATATTTCAGGTAAAAACTAATATTTTCAAGCAACACGCACCGCGTAATCTAACTCTTTAAACTATGCACAATTCTATTATCCTATCATATATTACACAATATACCACAAAATATAGAAAATCTATATTTTTTGGGGTCTTCTAAGTATATTTTATTTCGTTTTCAAGAGTATTTTATGTATTAATTTAAAATATACTGTATAGTCACTTCGTTTTCTTTATTTCGCTTACTTTATTACTGGGTTCTAGTCCATTTATGTACCCCAATGATTTCGACCGACATTATTTGTCGTAAGTATAAAATACCTTATTCCTTTAGCACCTGTCGAGGTATTTCATCATAATATATTAAGTGCTGTGTCTTCCCATTAAACAATTTAAAAACGAACTAAAGTATTTTCGTTGGTCTCTAGTATAATCAATTTAACGTCAAACGTAACTTTTAATTTAGATAAGGCAATAGAATTGACATATTAAAAGTCGTCTCTTAAATGTACACTAAAAATAAGCAATAAAAACTTACGAATTGATAACACATGTTATATACTTTTCTCTAATTTACATAAAAGATATGGCTATTAGCTAACTTAATTTTAAAACTCAACTAAGCAATACTTTAAAATAAAACTTAATTCCAATTGCGAGTCAGGTTTGTGTTACGAAGATTACTTACCTATATCACTTGAAGCCAAATATATTAGGTAAAATTAGCTTTGCACGAATCTCGCCAAAGTGATGTTAGAAGAATGTAAAAAACTTTATTTTTTTGAGGAAATAAGTATAGATTACAATCCGGCCAGTTGTATAGTTACGAGGCAAATATAGTTTTGAAAATAATTTTCCAAACTTTTAACGTTTGCTGTGGTATAATTCGGCAAGCTCCGCGCGTTATGCTACGGTACTTTGAACTAGAAGGCTATGTAATAATTAACCCATAAATTAGACATTAAAAGGAAAAAAATTCACTACTTTTCAAAATTCAATTAATAGTAGAATATTTGGTTTCTCGTACTAGGGTACGATTTCTTTTAGGATTTGTATTAACTGTTCAGCTCGTAATAATGATCATTATATTAATATAGCTTATTTTTAAATTAGGATGTGTATTATCGATATGAAAAATTTTAGTTAAATTGACTGGGCTGTTCAGGTGTCTATAAACCTGACTAAACAGGAAGTACATGTCGGTATTTATCATAAATTATCCTTTATCATAACCTAAAATCTAATAGAACCGTGTATTCATTTCAAAATGTATTTTCATATTAGAAAGCCCATACCTCAGATGAAATATAGCCTTCTAAAATTCTTGACACCAAATTTCATGCAACTTGAATAATACAGATGGATTCACCAATGCTCAACTTAAGGTAATACTTGAATGGAAAACATCAAATATTTATATGATTTCTTAATATTTCTTCGTATTCAATTCTCCGAATCTCCTTCATTATTAACTAATGAACATAGCCAGAAACAAAAAACTTGTCAAGTACGTTCCCAATATTTTTAGATACTTTAAACAACTAAATACTGGCATTTAAGAATTTTAGTTTGCCATGACGTAAAACATAGTACATATTTCGATAATTATAGATAAAGGATAATTACGGTAGTTTTCTTTTCATTTTTCTGTCAGATTTTTCTTTTTCAATATATTCATCTGCTACCCTAACACATTTTTCAGATCTTTTAATTAGCTTATGTATACCTTCATAAAAAAATGTTTCGTCTGCCCGAAAAATAAGCTGAAACTGCGTCCTTCACTTCTTCGTTGCTTGAAAATTTCTTTCCACGAAATTATTTTTTAAGGTTTGGGAACAAATAATAATCACTAGGAGCCAGGTCAGGACTGTAGGGTGGGTGTTCCAAAATATCGAAACCCACCTTGTGCAGGGCGGCCAGAGCAATGCGGCTCGTGTGAACGGGCACATTGTTGTGCAAAAGCAGGACGCCTTTGGTAAATTTTCCCCTTTTAAATGAAACTCCACGTGATCAGACATATGATCACACATGATCACAGACCATTTCTTACTCCCTCTTTAATTCTTCTATGGATATTTAAAAAGGTATGAAAAATATGTGGGTCAATAATATGTTTTAAGTGCTAAATGACAATATTTTACGTCGTATGTTTTCTGTTGTGAATATAGAAATAGGTATCTCTCAAGCACGAGTGGAACTCCCACTACGAGGATTCCGTACACATTTAATTATTTATATACATTTAAAAATACATAATACTCCTATTAAACTATTTATAAACCTGATGTTTATATAGATAACAAAAACCTCATTTTCTTATTACGAAATATTTTTTTATGAATATACTGTATCTTTCAGGTTAAAAAAAATATTTTTATGCGATATAACTACAAATTAACTTTCGGATATTTTTCTTTTCTTCTGCTGTAAGACATTGCTTCTTGAAAAATTACATGATTTTAGGTCAAATGGAAAAACCGGTTTTGATTTATTTGAGAGTGTCAAAATATGTGGCAAAAATGGCCGTACTTTTAGGATTTTTCTTGATAACCTTGACTTAGAGCCTAAGGGACCGTAGACTTAAATATTTGATACTAATTGCAACTTGATAACTTAACGCATTCCTGAGGAAAAGCATCCTGACACGGCGATATATGGACAACGAAATTATACTATAAAGTTTTCTGTTAGTAATTTGGTTCGAAATACGTAAACAATAGAACATGCATTCCGAAATACTGCGACAATTGATGTGGCTACATTCTCAATTCCTAAAAGTTCCTTTTTTTCCTTTTGAGGTACGGAACGCTATAAGCATAAATATATATCAAATACTTGACGAGCGTAAAATGTGGTAAAAAGTTATAAGATCTGGAATCATGGCTATAGTTTTATTACTATATTTAAGTGGGCTTCTGAAAACTTATAATTTTTTTAAAAGTTTGGGGTGAATAATTTCAAAAATAGGACAACATAGTTTTTGCCTATTTTTTAGCATATTCCTGAATATATAATGCCTAAAATTGTTAAAAAATATTTTGAGACTCTTATAACGAACCCTTTTAAACCATATCCCACGATAATAACGGAAATTGTTATTCGAGTACTTAACCCTTACGCCTTAAAATTTCCAAATTAATAGCTTCAAGTTTTACTATTGAAAAACATGCAGGTTAATATACTCGTATTTTATTTTTATGTCAAATATCAAATATGTACATCGAGCGGTTTCCGGGAAAAGCGACTATTACCGACTGAAAGAAAAACGGGTGAATTATTGTATACAAATTCCGCTTTATCGAACCTTAAAAATTATAATGATACATTGTCTATATTCCAGAGATCACAGTAAATAAAAGCGTTCGTATCATTGAAAAGTCAGAACAAAAACCTCATTTATGTGCCCCTGACTCTGTTTTTAACATTATACCTAAGAAAATTACTCTAGATGGGTCACATAACTACTGAAAACTGATCGGCTTTACCAAAAATACATTTAAACAATTCAAGAAAGAACATAGAGAGGGCCCTAGAATGTATCTGGTACAAAAGTGACACAATTTATAAAATCATTTTCATTTTCAAATAAACAAAACAAATTACTTAGCAATTTCAACAGAAACTCTTTTTCTTAGTGAAGGCGTAACAGCTGCTAAAGTATACGTAAAATGATTTACTGCAAACTATTTTATGCTAAGAGAAGACAACAAATACTTAATTTTAACTTGTCAACATGCAAGATTGGTGGCAAAGAAAATAAATGGTGAGGAAAATATTTTATACTTATTATTTAGATTGAAATAAATAATTTCAGTCCGCTGAAGTTCGAAGAATTACATAGTTTTTCGTCAAATTTAGATTTATAGTTTATTCTTTCCGACGGAAAACTCTGGCAGACATAAAACATGTCATAAATTAACTCTTTCTCTTTGAAAGTTTTTAATCTGCAGCGTAAGGGAATAGTTTAAAATTTTATTTTACGATGATGAAACAGCCTAAAAAACTAATAATTATGCAAAGTACTTTTCTAGTTCAAATATTACTCCAAATAATACTCACTCATGTTCCTTATAGAAACGTTTCTGTGTTGAATTTCCTGAGATGCTGTAAGTCAAAGTATTTACAACACTATCATTCCATCTTACAAAAAGCTTAGATTATATATTATATGTATAGAGAATAATGTCTCAAAGGAACACTCATCAGAGCTTGGACAAGAATTAGAACTACGATGAATAACTTATTACTGTTAGCACTTAACCTCTAAAGTAATTTTAACATATTTTTTTATATTTTGTCGCTGAAAGAAAACGCATACAACATTTTTCCAAGAACACTTATTACTTAAAATATCTAGGCAAACGTGAAAACGCATGCTTTAAGATTTCAAGTTTGAAACCAACAATAATCTGAAAATTAATTTTCCGCCCAAGACTGGAATTACGCATTTTATTTATAAAAAAAAAATTTAAATCTATTTGTTAAAAATGTGTGTTCCTAGCAGGGAAAAGGACAAATACAATTCCATATCATTCAACGACAAATATAATTCAATCAGGAGTATCGGAGAGTATGTCTACATTGTTTGAAGTTTTTATTTTTTTGTTTATTTGAAGGAATATTTTTCTTAAATTATAATGAACTTGTTTAGCGATGAACTTGAGAAGTAGTTACCACAGTATTCCACTCAACTAACATAACGTGATTGATTTTATCGCTAACTAAATTGTATAATGGTTCGTGATAAAAACAAGTAAGCGAGAGTTCTACTTCACTTCTTTTGAATAATACTTGTTTTTTTTTAAATATCAAGCCTAAAACTATATTCTTATTTTTTGGTCAAAGATTTTGACATACAATATTAAGATATATCATTATAATTCTACGAATGGTCTGAGATATAAAAGATTAAATTTTTAATAATAATATAATTAATGAATCAGACCACCAGTCTTTTTGGGATATTGAGCATTCAAGGTTATATTATGGCGAATGGTTCCAGAGATTACATAACTTAACAAAAATATTAGTAGTTACATAATATCTATTTGGTTAAATTCAAGAAATATTTTTTTAAGTATTACAATCAATTTCATATCTCGATTCAATATTTGAGTATTGACTCAGATATTCTTTCAAATTTATTGCTGCACCGAATTTTTGAAATGATGATTATTCTATAAAAAAAATTAAATTCATTTATATCACGGAAAAACGCTTCAAAAATCACTTTTTAATGACAGTTTACGTTACGACCTCGATGACCATGTATATTATTATCTCGTCATCGTCTTAGCAAAACACAAACACGAAATCACTTTGATACAAATACATACCAATAATGCTGCCTTATTGTAATAATTATAATTGTATTACCTTTTTAAGGAAAAAATATATTTCTCTAACGGGGCACATTATTGAAAATAACAAATATCTGCTTAGCAAATAATTTATGTGCACGCTAATAAATTTACAATAAAAACGAGTAAAACAAATTATTTAGTGATATTTAAGATTGTTGGTTACAGCACATTAAATAAATTTGCTTTTCTTGGATAATTTATTGAAATACACGTATTGAAAGAATAAAAAGGTTATTAAAACGGCGAAATATTTTAGTAATGCGAAATAAAAAGAAAAATATATGTATATTTAAATCATTTTTGGAACATAAATGTTAATAATTATAAAGTTAATTATATCACCAGTGAAAGATAACATTCGGTCATTTTCTAATAACCGCACGTGAATTAAGTCACGGGTAAAGCTAGTATGAATAAACATGTTAAGTACAGACGCCGTACTGTGAGAGTTCTCTCAATACTTATAAATATTCAAATAACTATACCCTACATAGCATGTGTTTAACACACATGCTATAATTTATAAACATTTGTATTGTTTGTCATCAAACATATTTAGTGTATTGGCAATAATATCTTTCAGCAGTGTAAACATTTGAATTCCTCTAAAATAGTTTAAATTGCTTATACAAGACTTTTTTAATATTCAGTTTTTTTTAAGTTTTACTGTTTAAATACAGAGTCTAAATAATATTAAATAAAAAATACAGCTTACATACATAATGATGTTTTCGAAATAAACGTGGTAACAAAAAAACAAAGAACTTTTATAAACAGACACGTTATACTCGTACTAAAAACACCAACAAATAGTGTTGTATTCATATTAAATACGTTAAATAATACCAAAAATAGTATTACAGGTGTATTCTTATAGCTAACAACGTAAACATTTTTTTGTATATTTATACAAGGATAGAACTCGAAGATCATTAGATTATACAAAAATGCCGTCATTAGAAAGAGATGAACATTATTTCTAAGTTATATGTCATAAAAGGCCAACCGCTGACTAATGAAGTAACCTGTTGCCAACACCGTAACGTCCCAATATATTGCTTCGTGTAAACTTTTTCTTTGTCGCTCTTACATAAAATCCAACTAACTTCACGTTCGTGCCAGCGCTGGTTTAAGAAAAGTTCATTTTAATGAAAAATTTTATTATTAATATTTATAAAGTATTTACACAGTACTTACGAATGAAATGAGACATCTATCATGTTTTTCGCAGTTGCTATATAATTTTTACATCTGCGCAGCATACAGACTTACATTTTTAAATATTTTTTTACACTTTTAACAATTCGCAGTAATGTGTAGTTTCGATGTAAGACCGTATACGACTAAACGAACTCCAGACCTTTTTCTATTTTTAGGAGAATTACCTTTTTAAATTCCAATTTTACAGTGGATATAACGCATCTATAAATGAAACATCATAGTTTAAAAATTACAACTTCCATAGTGCAAATCATCACTTTCAATAAAAAAATAAAAAACACATTTGTGGTCCACTCATATTTATATTTTTAATTTTTTCACATATGCAGAAAAAACATTTATTTTTCAGCTCCCTTCATATCCAAAGGAGTCCCTTCGAAATATAATCTAAATACCACTTCTCATTCTGGAAAAAAGAATTACATATTTGTGCGATTCTCAAATTTCTATTTTATTTCATCCAGAAGTTAAAGGCATATGACAGACAGACAGGTGGACGGACAGACTTGCGGATTAACAAAAGAAGGTAAAAGAGGAAACCACAAAAAAACGGACTCTGTCCAAAGTAATTAATCAAAGTATCTCCAATATAATTATTAATAAATCAAACAAAGAAATTAAGGCCAATTAATTACATGTAAATATTTTGATCACGAAAACCTTTTGATTTCTTTTGATATAAATCCGATAAACAACAAAAAATTACATAAATTGTTAACTTATTTTTTTGGCGCAGAGACCTTCAACATTTTCTTTCTTTTCATTAATTTTCCAACAAACATACTTTTCGCTACTTTATATTGAACTAGTTCATAACCCGAAATGAGAGCCCACCTAATAAACGTAATTCAAAGGAGATAGTCTAATAAAACTAGTAAATTATACAATGCCTCAAAAGTAACAAAACTGACCATGAGACGACTATACCACACTTTTCAATGTTTTGTAACCAAAAAGGAACTCATAGTTTTGCCATTATGTGTAATTATGTGTAACGTTTGCCATTATGTGTAATTATGTGTTCCGGCATTATGTGTAACGTCTTTCATGAAACGTTTAGTTGTAACGTCTGATTGTAATGAATCTATCACAAGAAGGACAGAAATAGGTACTTAGTTAATGACCGAAA
The DNA here is from genome assembly GCA_039881145.1 of Druceiella hillmani. Taxonomy (NCBI): domain Eukaryota; kingdom Metazoa; phylum Arthropoda; class Insecta; order Lepidoptera; family Hepialidae; genus Druceiella; species Druceiella hillmani. The sequence goes on from JAYKKI010000029.1 coordinate 12,932,593, forward strand.
GAGAGAGATGAACACTGTAAAATAACACAAGAAATGTACGCATGGGTAAACACATACAAAAATGGCACTCGCTACTGCTATCAGCTATTTTGTACGTTAAGAGTGTGAAAAGTAAATTGTCAAAATTTTGTAGATTTATTTATCTATTTATAAACAAAAATTAATCAATGAACACTGCCGGTATCTAAACTAAAGATTTATTGAAATAAATTTCGGGGAAAACAGGCAAAAAATGTAACAAAAACGTGTCCATAATTCGTAATATATTCAGCTATACTTATACAAGTTAAGCTGAATATATTTGAAAAATATTTCTATAGAAAAATTAATTTGATAATTTTCATATAGTTTCTTTTCTACGTAGTCTTATACACAAAATCACGCATGAATAATAGAAACGTTCTTTATTACACACTGTACATACACACACACACATATATATATATATATATATATATATATATATATATATATATATAAATATATATATATATATGTATATAGAATATATGCATAAATATGTAACAAGGAACGTGTCAATTAATCACAAAGGTAATTTTGTGCATCAAATTGATTCCGTGGATCAAATTGTCAAAAAATATGCTTCAAAATATTGAGCAAATTTTGAAGCATATTCTTTGACAATTTGATCCACGGAATCACCTATGTGAATGGTAGGTACGTTCTTTTATTCAAAACCAGAAATAGTTATCTGAGACTAATAAATATGTTTTTTTAATTTTTTTATTACTAAAAAATACAATGTGAGAGAAATACTTCAATAAAATACTTGCTAACATCTTTATCTAGATGTATTTAGATTTGTTTGAATACGTAGTTAATGAAAACTTAGCGAGGGTGACAGATGGGAAAACATTTTTGGAAACTCATACTTTGCAAAAACAATCGCGTAAAAATTTAATTTGACTTTTTCATTGCCTTCTAAAGCACCACTTTCATGATGCCGTCCTCGATAAAATCAAATAGAAAAAAAATTGTTCATCCCCAGATTGAATACCGAGAAAATACTTCAACAAACAATTATAAAAATATGGTTTCTTTGCGTCTGCGTACTCAAATAATTCAGATACATTTCCTGATAAATTAGATCAAAATCCAAACCATCAAAAAAATATGTTGTTGGTATGTAGATCCACTGACAAATAGATTATAACAGATTCGATTTTTTTCCATTTACTCACGAAACATAAAAAAAGTTAATTAACCAATAAAAAATGTTAAAAGTAAAACCATTACTTAACAACTCATTTAACTCTTGTGGCATCTTCTTTGCAAGGAAAAAATACAGTTTCAAGGGAAGACAAATTAATATCATAAAATTAAAAGTTATTTATAGCAAAATATATCATCACCCGGGCAGCAGACGAGATACACATAATTATACTATTTTATTACAACACTAGCAACAAAAAGGAATAACGACAGACTGGGTACTTCAGTTACGAAAAATTTTCCTATTTTCACTTATATTAATTCCCTATTTTATCTTGATTTGCAACGTACCCTCATTACATCAAACTCGTTTGACTAAAATTGAGAAAGCTCTCAGAGCTACAGAGCACAGGCGGCAAAATACATTTGCCTCCGTTAATGACTGCATAATAACGATGTATGTGTAATGGAACTACGATGGAAAAAGTTTTTCCTCTTAATTCTTGAGGTCTTTCCCTTTGCACAACCAAAGGCCCTTTCTTCATTATTAACTTATTAATACTATCACATGACAACCAACGATAAGATTACATTTGCATTTTAAGAATTATTTTAAATTGAATTTGGACGTTGTAAATCTTAGTTTAGCTGTAGCCAAAAAAAAAACAATTTATATTATATTAATGAACTTGCCATTTATAGTCATGCTTCATCCGATAATGTTTATCTTAAAATTTATTAATAATCCATAAAATTATCCTCAGAAATTATTCATAATGACTGCGTGGTAGAAATTCTTCTGAAGCGTCTTTTAGAAAAATGATTTGCAACACCAGAAAAATGTGCTTTTATCTGCTTTTTATTGTATAATTTTTTAATTTCCTTTTTAAATAGGCGGGTATTTGTCATAGCCAATTTAAAAACACCAATTTTCCGAAAAGTAATTTGGAATGAAAGATGAAAAAATTTAAAGCTTTTAATTAATATTGTGTTGTTAATACAATAAATAAAATTTGAAAATATTTCTGACACCACTAATGAAAACTTTGTTTCAAGTAACTTACATTTTAATTGTTACATATGTGTATTATAAATGAATACATACTGCTTATAAATTGTTATTAAAAAACAACTGTTACCTGTTCATAAAATTGTTCAGAGGCTCATCGGATGATATATTTAAGCCATTAGATTATAAAGGATGGAGCATGACTATAAATGGCAAATTCATTCCACACCTGAGGTAACATTTTATACACTCCGTAGAAATTGGCTAAGATGCTCACAGGCTTAGACGATTCTTCTGGACGAGTAGATGTCGTTATAAACCTGATCAAGACTAAAATCATGTTCATCTCACAAATCCAAATAAAACCGTTTATATCTGTAAAGTTAGCATCGAAACTGTTCAAGAGTACATATTTCTGGGGCAAATGATTTAGCTGTATAAAAACAACTATGAGAAAGAAATGATAAAAATGTATTTATGCAATGCAGCATGTGGGAAATAGCGTTACATTCTGAAACCAATGTAGCGCTTAACATCAGCCAACTGAAGTGGCAATGGGCAGGTCATATTTGCTGAAGGACTGACAACCGATGGAGTAGGTAAGTCCTGGAATGGAGACCACGCATCTCGAAGCGCAGACACCCTCCACACTAGAAATCAGATGGGATGACGACCTAAAAAAATCGACGGGATATGGTTGGACGGGGAGGACGGAGGACCATATGTGACTGGGAGAAGCGTTGGTCCAAAAGTGGATAGTTACAGATTGATGACGGTAACCGTTTTATGACGATGAATTATTACCTACTGGTGGACCTACTCCGCTCTTCCTTGCTCAATTTCCTTGCGACACTTTCCATAAAACTAACGGGCAGATTGCCTTCTTTCACCATTATTTCATGAGTAACCCTGCCCAATGCAATTTATATAGCTTGTATAATTTTTATAAATTTCTAGACTCTTCGTTAAATAAACAAGTCTCAGACGATACCTATAACATATTAAGTAAAGTCTCACTATTATATATAATCCTGTTAAAATATATTCACCAATACATTTATACAGATTTAGATGCAAAAATGGGCCTTCGCTTTGGATGGTACTGGTAGTTTCCATTCCAGCGTATACTCCCTTAACCCATAGCTTTCATATTTTCCAGCATCAAAATGTAATATTTTGAAATATTCTTTGACACATAAATTTTCCAAAGAATATTCTTGAAAGATAATATTTCTAAATACATGTCAAAAGACATTAAAAAGTACATATACACATACGTACGCATGTAGGCACGCTCGTCCTTATACACGGACTTTAGACATTGTTTGCAAGTAATTAGTTAGAAGCAATCAGCATAATTGCAATTTGATAGGAAAATATCTTATTACTGCCTTTAATTAATAATAAATTATATCAAACAACTTGTTGACAAAAATTAGTATTTTCGAATTCATATTGTGTTTTTCCTAACTCATTTAAAATCAAAACAATTCAAATACTGCCGGACCTACTGCCGTGAACATATTATTCTCCAAAAAAATGAACAACCGATTAATTTAAGACCCACAGATTATTTCCAAAATAACCGTGCCAATCTTTTTAAATTCCATAATCTTACCATAAGGTATATCAAACAATTGAGGTTATTTTACTTTGCAAATAATGCCCTAATAACTACATGTGTAGTCAATATCCGTAAAGATTTAGAATCAATGCTACATTATTCACGTAAACTCTACATAAACATCCAACAATGCTGTTTTTTCATAATTTTGACTAAGATATTGGGAGATGTGAAAAAATACGTATTTATGGAATTTGTCAGAAATATATTACATAAAGTTCAAAAACAAATTACTTTTGAAATCCTTATGAGATTGTTACTTAATACTTTTATATATGCCTTCGCTATGTTAAATTTCGTGTTACCATTTCAAATATTTTCAGAGAAAAACGATAGTAACCAACAGACGTGCAGACTTAAAGTGATCTAATAAAGGTTGCATTTTTTTCTATAGAATGTGGAACCTTGCAATACCATTAGGAATCGGATAGAATTAAACAAAATTTTCAAAAATGTATATTTTCTTATTGACGGAAGGAAAACATTTCTTTTACAATTTTCTATCTATTTAACGTTTATGCTGTTTAAAAAAAATAAAGGCTGAATATGCATTTAATATAATGGAAAATAGTAATTATATATATAAAAAATAATCATTGTTTGAATAGTCCTTTTCGTGTTAAGAGCGAGAACGCTGCAGATATTTTAAGGAAGACATGAAATTTCAAATGAATCAAATATAATTTAACAATTTTTGTGGGGAGTTTAAAAGATGATTGAACTAAAAAAGAAGAACAATAAAATAAAACGGAAGTACTATTCAAATTGTAAACCACAGTTTATATATATATATATATATATATATATATATATATATATATATATATATATATATATATATATATAATATAAATATTTTCTTACTATTCCGTACCTCAAAAGGGAAAACAGAATCCTTTTAAGATAACTCACGTACCTGTCCAATCATCTATTATAGCTATTTTTCTGAGATAACTCTTTTTAGAGAAACTTTAATTTTGTCATAGTAATAAAGCATATTACCCGCACATATCTTAATAGTTGAAACAAAAAAATATTTGTGTGAAAATTTTGGTTCAAAAGCATTTGAAAGAGCCGATAATAAATATTTGAAAAAGGGATGTATATTTTTTTTATAATTGTAAGTTTATGTCTTCAGTGTGAAACCTGCACAAAAATTATAGGAACATTTCTAAATGTCATAGTTTTTAAGATGTTCACAAAAATATATATGTTCCGTCTGCTTAATTTTGTTAGGTATTATGAAATATTTATTGCTCTAGGATGGACAAATTTTGTATTAACTTGCGATAAATAAAGTAAATTGACTTCAAAGTAGGAAGAAAACCATCGATACGCATGCCAGACTCATAAATGACCTAATTTTAATTAGTTTTAAAAGTAAATAATTACCATATTACGGTAATAAGATTTTCAACCAGTTAACAAAATTTTAAAGAGTTCAATTGTACAGATTCTTTTATAGAACTGATTTAATAGAACTGAAATATAATCTTCGTGTTTTTCTCAACATTTTATTCTAATTGTGTAAACATTTATTACTGGAAATATAATTATCAACATAACATAAAGACAGTTATCTTAATCACTACATTGTCAGCTTACGGCTGAAATTAATATATTTTACATAAAGACTGAACAAAAATTGACGACAACTAATTTCGGAAGAGGATAAATATTACATAAAAGTAAAAGTGACTAGCCCCATCCATATCCGCAATGCGACCCTCAAAAACAGCAATTCAAATAATTTACCGACACATTTAACATTTGGCAGCAACATCTTCTCCACAAAAAGGGAACAACAGTTTACAAAGTGCGCGAAATGAATATAATAAAACGAGAAGTTATTTACCGAGGCGTCTTATTTACATCAGACGAGAAATACATTATTTTATTTTATTAACTTGAAAAACTAGCAGCTAAAAGAAATAAATAACAGACGACGTCGAGGGACGCATACAGCATTTTACTTACTTTTATTCATTCGCTACATTGTTTCTCTTAATTTGCAACTTTAGAATCAAATTTTTGATGCTAAAATTAAGCAATAAATCGTCTATACGTGACATTAAATTTAAACGCCTATGTTAAGTCGTCTTAATAATGCATCGCTAATGAATTGAGAAGATAAGACATTTTATCTTTTTTGGTTTCCGTAACTCAATAGAAACAAATTCACACTTGTATGATCACACCTGTGTGATCACAAATAGACGTTTGTCGTTTAGACCATTTTTTCATTTAAAATTGGGCATAGTAATAAAGCGTATTAACTTAGACTTAAAAATATTTATAGGTATAATTTGAAAAGACTAGGTACGAGAGTCTCTAAAAAGCCTCAAATGTCATCTCTGCTATAATAGGGTCTTTAGAAGCCTATGCGAATGTTGTAGGATAACTATAACGATTATTATAAACGTCATTTTTGAGGTATTAAAGATAATATTGAATTAGGTATGAAATATTTATTTTCACTAGAAATTCCTATTAGTGATAACTTATGATAAATAATGTAATATCACTTGAAACGAGGTACAAAATCCTGTATGTGCGAGCCAAACTCACGCTTACCCAGTTTTATTTTACATTTAAGTTAATTTTCTGTCTCAGTCATGTCACACTTAATATATTTTGGATTTGTTTAATAAATAGTTATGACTAGCATGAAATAAACATTTTAAATGTATAAACATAGAGTACCAAAGAGGGCAACCAATAAAATAGAACAAATAGCATGTGTGGAATAGTACGCTATACAAACTCTTTGCCCCATTACAACCTTTATTTTGCTTTATCAGTACCCTGCCTGGATGAACAGGGCAAATTTAGCTATTAAAAGTGAAGCGAGCGAAAGCTGAAACCTGCAAAGTTCTTGGAATTGTGCAAAGAGTATAATGTATATGAGATTTTTTTGTATTTTTAAGGCAATTAAATTCCAAAAGAAAATTTAAGTTTTTCTACCTTTTTTAATCACGTAAATACAAATTGTTTTATACCTTCAAGCTAACTAGTATTCATCTATAAATTGCAGACATACCTATTTCCTTAATTATTTTTCTGCCATTTTCTTCCTCTAAATCTTTACAAATTTTTTTTCACATTAAATCAATTTGATAAGATAAAGAAATTTTTCAGTGGTGACGCCGTGAAGATTTCATTGTGAAAACTTTCAACAATATTCTCGTTATGCAATGTTTTGGCTTTAATTGGCTAGATAATTTTTATACCATAATTTATAGAACCGATTGATTTTGAGAAAAATGTGACTAAATAAGCTCTGGCTTAACCCCCTAACTGGGCTTTACAGAATATTCCAACAATAGGTACAAGGAACTACATATTCGACGCTGGAAAAATTTAGAGTTTTCCAGCATTGAATTTGATTGTTTTTTTTTCAGAGATCGCAACATAAGTACAAATCGTCCAACTTGAATTTAAATATTGAATTTATGCTATTTTTATAAATATATTTTAATCAACCAAAACGGAATATTGACTTTGATACAAAAGCACTTCACTTGAACACGTTCTCGAATTTTATAATTTTATACAAATTATTTGCTTAATTTAATCCAAAGTATCCGCTCCACAGTTTATTGTATCTCAAAATTTAAATAAAATATGTTTAATACTTTATCAATATTCTACCAACAAGTAACAGAGGTCGGTCATAACAAAAATTTCATATTTATATAAAACTAAAAGCAACGTAAAATAATTCGAAAAAAAATCGTATAACAAAATAATTTACATTTTAACCTTTCTTTAATACTATTGCTTTAACGAATACATACATTTTAATTTTATTATAGTAACTGCTATGATAGCTATACTATATCAATAAAAATATGGTGATATTTAATATAATGAACGACATTTTCGACTCAGCTCTGAATAAATTTTTAAGTTATATGTAAAATAACTATATGTAAAATAACAAGCGTACGCACTCAGATCGAGTGCCAGATAGTAGCTAACAACAAAAGAAAGTTTAAGTAAGTATACAAAATATATATACGAGTATATATACATATATATATATATATATATATATATATATATATATATATTTATATACCTAAACCAGTTGAAAATACTCGAAATATAATAACATTTAACACTTGAAGCGTAATACAATCAACTGCAACAGAAAATCACATTGCAAATTTTTTTACCGTTTTGATACAATTTCAAAGTGAATCTTGCTTGAAATGCGGTGAACCGTTTTTAAAACGGAACATTTTTGTTTCAAGAACATTATTATTAGAATATGATTACCCTCTGGAATATTTGATACAAGTTAAGAAAACACAATAAGTGTAATACAAAATAAGAAAAATAGTCTATACGGAAACGTTGATACGGAAACAACTTTAAATAATTCGGAAATACATATTTTCGTAATATGACTTCCTGTACGTAAAATATATTTTTGCTTAAAATATCAAAAGGTATAGAATATAATACGATCATAAAATTGTTAGTAATTCCTTAATGGCCGTATTAAAAGAAGTAAATATATTTTGTATGTGTATCAAAGAAATATATTTATATATCACTAATAGCAATTCACTCAGCTGGAAATGCACAAATCGGTTTGTTTACATTTACAATAAAACTTCAGGAAAAAGCTATATATCAATTATTTTTTAAATTTCATTCTCCAATTTTTTGGGTTGATTGCTTGGTTTTCATTATTCCATTTTTTGGTTGATTGAATTGGTTTTTTGATTGGTTTTACAATTATCACACGGTTCAGACACAGTAAAAAAAGGTTTTTTCTATAGCATGGACACAATACAGAAATCTTGAAATGATTACTTTTTCACACCCATTATATCGATAAAAACCGACGTAATTGTTTACGTATAAAAACATTAAACCCTGAATTCCAATGCCGCTAGTATATTTGCACGCTTTTCCCCAGAGATGATCATTAACGGTAGAGTATCGTTATTTTTAACACAATGCTTAAATATAGAAGTGCCATTCCGTTTTCATAATTTTTCTTATGGCTTCTCATAATTACATTGCTGACAAATACCTTCTATCTAGTTCAAATACTAGTTATATATATATTTTAAGAAAGTATATTTAATATTTCACTTACTTTCCTAAAATATACCTTCTTGCTTTCTGTATTTAGAGATTAAACTGGCTAAACATAGCTTCAAAAAATTTTGTTTTCACGCCCACGTGGGTAAATATTTCTAGGAATCTCGTTTCCACTAGATTTATTTTATTTTTTTTATTTTTATGCAGAATTTTAAAAAATGTTCTCACAAGTTAATCAAAATTTTACAGGAATTAATCAAAATTGTGAATAAGCGAAAAAAAATTAATACGTTATCATTTCCAAAGTGAAACGACGTATTTCGAAAAACACCAATCGCCAGGAAAGTGAAAAAATTAAGCGGCTCCAATTTTTAAATTATTACTTAAATCGATTATATATGATATAATATTCAATTCGTACTTAAATCGTACATCGTAATACCTTAGATTTTAATTCAAACCTATTAGAATTAAATGAATAATTAGCTATTTATTATTTTGTTTTGTTTGCTCTTACAATACTTTCTATTATGCGGTTTCGCATTAATAGCAATGATACAGTATTTCGAATATTTAAGTCAATCATGAAAGGGCTTTTAAAAACATTTTTGTTGTTGCTTCTAAGTTTACCTTTATATTCTATTTAATAATAAATGTATAATGGTCTATCTTCATACATCCTTACGTAGAAAGTAAATATTTAAAAATATATTGTGCTATTAAACTTGTCGATAGTTCAACAACATCTTAAGCATGACTAATATTTTTATTTAAACTACTCTTAATTATGCACTTCACGAAATTTTCCGATAATTATTCTGATAAAATTTCAGCACTGGGACTAATTTAGTTTTATAATACTGGATCCTATATTGGAATTAGGGCATTTTTAACAATATTCTGCGTCTTCTTTATTTGAACCTTAGCATCATTCGAAAAGTAGCACCGCCACGGATTTTTACATTAGCTTATACTAATTTGACATACTCAAAAATGTAAATAGAAAATTCTATGGTGATTTATGATTTTTAAAATATCTATAATTTAATGATTTTGTAATTTTTCCGTGATTACTCCTTTTTTATGATATCTTACGTTTAGGGAATTTAACCATCTTAATTAACATTTTTATTCAATATCAATATTAGTTCGGATCTGAAGAAAAAATAGATTAAAATTATATAATATTTGAAACGTTAATTAATTTTGAGTACATTGAAAAAAATAACATTTTACCTCATCTTAATAGATGCCTGCATATTAAGTAGACATTTGCAAAACTTCATATACCTAATACAAAAACTGTGGAAATTGTGAAGGTGTGACCGAGGGTTAGACGAATCAAATAAATGTTGAACTGATGAATCAACTGAAGGTTGGACTAATGAATGTGGATTCATATAGGTTAGACAGGGAACCAAGTAAAGATTGCACTGAGGAACCAAGTATGGTTGAACTATCGAACCGACTGAAGGTTGGACTGATGAGTCAACTGAAGGTTGAACTGACGTACCAATTGATGGTTGGATTGACGAACCAACTGAAGGTTGGGATGACAAACCAAAATATCTTGTTTCACTAGGGAACCCCAAAAATCGACAGGTATACGCTTAATTTTCCTCCTCCGGGTTTTCCGCAAAATATTCAAGCTACATTTCCCCTATTCAAATGAAACAAACGTAAGAAAACACAAAGTTATTTATCGCTAGCGTATTATCTCAGCAACGCAAGAGAAATACTTGTACATAATTTCATTTTCTTTATTCCGCTCGAAACTCACTGCCGAATGAACGAACGACCCGCGGGCTATTTATCGTTGAGACTAAACGACTTTTTGACTTATTCTTTTTTCATTTATAATCCTATTTGTTTAGATTTGTAGCGGAGATTTCTTCTCTTGTTCAATTTATTCATTTAACCTTAAACTGAAGAACGCATTGGACACAGTATTGTCCGTAATAACCGACGAGACAAAATATTATATTAGTTTTGTCGAGCGCATTGGATGACAGCAAAAATCGCAAGCCATTAAACATAGGTATAAATTACAGTATTGAATAATCACATACATGTACTTACCTAACATAATAGCATATACTTTAGTACACACAATAAATGAAACAACAATAAATGCATTTAATGTTTTTGCATGATACGCGTACAAACAAAAAACTCGTACAAATTGTTACAATAAATGCTTCTTTTAAACGTCATTAATATGTAATATCTTACCATAACCCATTTATTATTTTATAGATAGTTTACTTTCACTGTTTTATTACACCACTATGGACAGATATTTTGACTTTAACTTAAAAAAAGAAACTTTCCACCTAAATGAATATTATTGTTTAAGTATCAAAAGGTTACATTCTACAGTTTTTTTTGTAATATTAGGTTCAGGTACAAGATTCATTGAAAGAGAAAGAAAACTGGATCCTGATAATAAACTAACGTTTAAGATTCAAATTCGTGGTTAATTAAAATAGTGAGAATTTAATAATAATTAAACTATTATCAAAACTTTTGCGTAAGGAGGATGTAAATGAAGTTTGTTGAAGGCTGCCCACAAAATGTGACGTTTTGTCATCTTAATTACTCTTCATTTGTGATGGCATTATCACATCAAAATGATCAGGCAAAATGTGAGTGAGGCTTGAAAATTGAGTGTTTCAAATTTTAAGTTTCAACATCAAGCTATAAAAATGGCTATGATACATAGATAGACGTCCACTTGAGTAATCTCATAATGGTACCATTTTTCCTTTTGCCACGGGGAACTTTGTGGGTATGTAACTGAGTAATTAACTTGCTAGTCCAAAAGTTTGAGAGTTTCAAAACAAATCCACTGTGAAATAAGACGGTTTATGAGTAGTAAGCAGAAGTTAGTAATATTGAATCACTGGGAAAATTTTGAACAAGTTAAAACAATGATTTCTGATTTCCTATAACCTTCACGCAATCTCTAACTATAATTTGAGAAAAATTAATGAACCGTCCAAAATAGCAGCTATTAAGCGAATAATGAATAAATCAGTAATTACTACTTGCACACTAGTGGTACCGATCCAGTGCTTTTCGAGTATATTCACATTACCTATCTTTTTAAGTTACTCGTAAGTATTGTTCACACTGTTTTTTAAAAATATTATTAGAAAAAACATGATTTCCATTGAAAAATCTATAAAGATGAACCAAGAAGCGTAAACACGTAACAAGTTTATAGGAAATATAAAGGCACGGCCGTCTCGCCTGCGCGCACTATCGGTAATAATTTATATGTGTAACAGGGGGTAGCTTAGAGGGGCGGTGAAATTGGCGAAGAGCGGAAATGGTAATTGTCTGTTTCACTCCTAGTAATTTTTTTCAGATCAATGGTTGTAATGAAATTTATAAGAGAGGATGTTGAATTTTTGAAAAAGACTGCTAAAAAAAGTATACTAAAAGCCAATCCTATATTTTTTTACTAGCATTTTGATTAAGTTTCATTTTATATACAACACGACGATTTTAAAAAAAAATCACTCTCGGTCTAAACTGTCTGTCTCGGAAAGTATTCATATCTAATCTGTCTCGGAAAGTATTCATATACTTTCCCCAAAAAATAAAATTCAACTTTTTATGCCATTATTTCCCGCAAGTATGTCATTTCACCTTTCCCCATCTAAGTGTGTTTTGACACAGTTAAATAACTTGGTAAAGGCACGGTAACATCTTAATATCCAGATTCATATTCAAATTATTGATTGTTTTTTCATTGAATATTAGCTATTAGTTTTATTATATTTCGTTTCTAACTATTTCTGAAAATAAAAAAGTCACTCTCTGATTGAGAGCGTTATTCTCACTATCTGATTGAGAGCGTCATTTAGTCTGTTAGTTTCATTTCTATCATAATGATTTTAGGTTTATGTATCTAAAAAATATTAGGGAAGACTATAATCATACTGATATCGAAACAAAATACTATAACCAGATGGATGCCGCAACAAAAGACAATAACCAGATGGAAGCCGTAACAAAATAATATAACTAGATGGACGCTGCAAAAAAAGACTATGAGCCGATGGATATCTCAACAAAAGTCAATTATCAGATTGATTCCGCGACAAAAGATTATATCTGTATGGATGCCGTAATAAAAAATATATTCAGACGACTGCTGCAACATAAAACGTTAACAGACAGATGCCGGAACAAAAGCCTAATAAAAGATGGATGCCCCAATAAAAGACATCAAGAGGTAGCTATTCGTGAAGAGTGGAAAAAAATAAAAATTTATTTTAAAACTCGGAACACACCCCGAAATTTAGCAATGGTTACACCTCATATTAACACAGAGATTTCGAAATAATAATTAACAGCAAATTACAGCGAGATTATCATATAGGCGATAATGGTATTTTAAACGGGATTCAGAATATACCCGAGTGCATAGATACACTAAAACTCGTAACGATCACAAAAACCTAGCAATTGTTACAGCTGAGATGAATTTAGTGATTCCGGGATTATAATTAACAACAAGCAACGGTCTAATTTTTACACATGTTGCAGAATTTCTTATACAAACCTCCTGAAAATGACCACATAAACCATATAATACTGTTCGTCACCAACAGTTTTTTATACGTTGAAATATCTTATTAAACGTCAGTTTAAATAAAATAGAGAGACCTTCAACCGTAATTACATTGTTCAAATTAGAAACAAAAAGTTGAACTCAACTATAATTAAATTCAGACCATTAAACAATTAACTAAATGAATTCTCTTCTTACTTCTTTCCAGAAATTGCACGAATAAGATATTTTTTTCCCACAAATACGGTAAAAGGTTTAGAAACGGTATACCAAGCGGCCTAGAAAAGGCCCTTTTTTCTTAAATAAATGGGGATAGCTTAGAAAAATTAAAACAACTTATATACATTACAACAATATATATACATTTACAAAGAACTAGCTTGTATTATGAAATATTACATATCCCTAACCAGTTATTAAAATTCCAACACACATGTTTTTACGGTTCTGTATTCTAAAAGAAAAAAAACAAAACCCGTAACAGATTACTCGCGTATCCGTCCGTCTATCTGTTTGTACCAAACATTTATCTTATGAATGTTGTTTGAAGAGTTTAAACATTGTTGTAGAAACAAGAAAATTGACACAGTTGTTGGGCATATTAACTTGCATATATCTCAACTATTTTCAAAAATATTAATATGGATAAGTAAGTGACAACAAAGTACCCTATTTTTAATAACTGTTAACAGTTTGAATTTTCACGGTATAAAGTGGGAAAAAGCTAATTATAAGGCTAACAAAATAATTTTTTTCATAACTTTAATTGGAATTTCTCAAAATATTTGCGTGAAAATATACCAAAACATATATCCCCGTACCTCTATTTTCGAAAATAATTTAAACTAAAATTAAGAAAACAACATGGTTCCTAGAGAATAGAGTTTATAGAAAAAATATGCTGATCCTCTCAGGTCACATAGTTTTAAGGAAATTCAGAATTCCTTTAAGCCTGTAAAATATACACTAAACCGTACATTTACTTGGTATAAAACAAAAATATTGATAAACATGTTCAACAGAAATACTATGAGCTCGTGTATACTTAAATATCTGTGTGCATCCAGTGTTGCAATCTTAAATGTTTAAACTTTCTTATGTACATAAGTGTATACGTAAACCTCGCAGTGCAAATTGTACCTATTTATAAGACGATTAGAAATAAAGTGAAAGGCAAATAATAATAATAAAGTTATTCTGATTTTCAGTACATTTATCTAAGAGAAAAGTGACGAAGCGGAAACCGAACCTCAAGCTACGAATATTCCATGCTAAGCAAATTATGTCATCATAGGATTGTAATAAATTCATAAATATTTAAAAGACCAATAATTTTACTAAAAATTGTTTGTATCTTTTAACATCATTTATTTTAAAAAAATGTTATTTTAAAATATCAATACATTGATTTTAATATTCTTTTTCAAATGAAAATGGTTTGTAAAAATAGAGCTATAAAATTTAGAACCCTCTAGATGTATGTAGATATGTAAATGTTGACATCATTTTAAATATCCTGATAAGAAAATCAGATAAGCATTTTTAAGTATCTTCATCATTTTTATTTGTGAGAAAACCACTACGTTAAATTCTTATGTGCTTGAATTCTACAATTAGATGTTCCACTTGCCAAAACGTCGAAATACAAAAGTTCAAAAAAATACAGCCGGAAATCTTTGAGCTTAAAATGTGTACTTTTGTATGTACCCAAATTTACATACTCAAACATTGTTACGTACAACACTATTTCACAAAACATCAAGTGTAGTATGACATTATAAATATGAAAGCTGCTATGTACGTATAAAACAAACAAAGGAAGTAATAAACTGACGAGAGGAAAAATTACAGTTAAAAATTACAGGAAAAATTCTCGTTACTATGTTTATGCCTTATCACATTTTTTTGGCAAAGAACCAAATTAAAAAGCTGAAAAAGGCGAATAGGCAGAAAACTGCACGCAACTGGATAAACTTTTTAAGATAAGTGAAATCATATTTAATTTTTATGGATAAATTGAATTTATATTTGGTTACTGAATTATTACTACATTTTTATTAAATTTTACTGTTGAGTGAACACGAATTAAATATGTTTAAACTCTATAGTTAAAATACCACAATTTCGACACCTATAATTTTTAGTACTTTTCTTTGCCTTTAGACTCCTATATTAAATAATTTGATACAAAATTAGCGGTAAAATTTAGCCTTTATGGCTACTCCACCAACAATGAACTGGAACCATGGCTGCATGAAATGTACATAAGTAAAAACATCTACGTGAATTCGTGTTCATGAAACTACTTGCTCATGGGGAAAAAATTAATTAATCCAGTACTATCTCCGAATAGATCATCTTCTTTATTCTTGTTATACCCGTACTACGTTACTTATAAATAATGTTGTCATAAAACTGTTTTGGTAAATAAATATTGCCAAAGGCAAATATTTAGATCTCTAGAGGTCTGTGAGACATCTGTTTCATTAGCGAACTGTTACAAAGAATGTAACGTTATGTTATGAATGCGACTTAATGGCTGAAAAGGCTATTTTCCCTATGTGAATCTTTCGAATGTTTTCAAAACACTAGACATCGTTGAAATACAAAACACCACCCGCCTTTCAACTTGGTGATATTTCCTAATCATCAGTTTTTATCCAATAGCACCTTCTTGCAAAATACTGTAAATTGCATCTAATAAATATCTGACAATAAAAATAATATTATTATAATAATATGTGTTAATTCCAACACTGGCATATCACTTCAGTTGCTAGTTTTGGGTGTTGCCATCCCAGCTATCACATCGCCGTACCGCAAACTGTTCTTTCTTGTAAGCAGCTGCCTGCTTATTACCACCACATGAGACCGATGGAGTGTGTGTACTTGGTGTTGCAAGAGATAGCAATATAAAATAAATACAGTGGAGAGTCGATGTCGCAGTGAAGAGTCAGTGATGAGTTGGAATACAGCTGGATCTGGTTAGTGAAAGCGCCAGGAGTAAATCTTCCGGTAATGTATGAGCGACAAATTTCAGCGCTGAGGTGACGTGTATGTACATATATATATATATATATATATATATATATATATATATATATATATATATATGTATTTATATATATATATATATATATATATATATATATATATATGCATATATGTATAACGCGACTTTTTCATTCGGAGAGTAGATTTCAATAAATTATTAAGTGCTTAATACTTTTTTTCTAATAAATAATTAAGTTTAATACCAAAAAAATATTATTGAAATATTTTATATTCTGTATTTCGTCAACATTTCGTTGATCTTCCTTCAGCTGCAATAACTGCTCTAATTTGTTGAAGCATCCTTTGCATACTGGATAGTGCCTTGAAGATGAGGATTATGGTTCTACTCGTAAATCAATTTGTCAATGAGGTCTCTTTTTGTTGTTTTAGTAAATTTTACTGTTTCTCTCTTCAGAAGCTCCCTATTTCCTAAGTTTCACATCAGGCAAGTTTACAGATTATTCCAAAATATCAATATTCTTTTGTTTTATAAAGCTTGGAATACTCTTAGCTTTATGGCAAGGAACACCATCGCGCATAAAAATTTGTTCTTCAGAGAACCAGTGTTAAGCTGGCTTCAGGTACTTTTTTATATTGGTTTTGGAGCATTGTTTTTTCTACAATATAGAGGCGGCCTGTTCCTTTTCCTGATTTGACAGAGCAGACTATAACAGAAAGTGAATGCTTCACAGTAGGGCCTATGCAATCGAGCTTGTAATTCTTGCCTAATTTTTGCCATATAAACTTTGATTTTTCCATCAAAACTTGAAAAACATACTCGTCGAAGAAGCGAACCTATTGTTACAAACATTGTTTTAAATTTCTGACATGACATATTGATATTATTTATTCATAATAGTGATAACATATTTTTTTAACTTTCCCAATTTTCAATGGTGAAATTTTTATACTTACGTGCTCAGTCAAAGCACTTCTTCATCATAGTCGGAATCAACTTCGGTTCCGCAAAGGTTCACGTGCTGTTATACCCACGACTTACTAGCCATAATACTTATGCAGCACTGTTCCCAAGCATATCTTATTAACGTGATAACGCCATCCTGTCCCCAATATCTAAACATCCTCACTATTGCCATTAAATGTGTCTCTGTGAAATGTATGAAATACTTTATTTTGTATAAAGACGCAGATTGCCTACAAGTTTCGATGCAAATGCGTACTTTATGAGAAAAACAAATGTGATGTGTTGGATTGTTTTAAGAAGTATAATGCAAGAATTAAACATTATTTTTCACACGTTATACGTATATTACGTACTGATAACGGGAGAAAATATACGAGTAAAGACTTCAAAGAATATCTAGACAGTGAGGGTATTTCTCATTAACTTACTGCTTTTAACAATCTTCAACAAAATGGCGGCTGAAAAATAAATCTGGACAATAATGGAAAGTGCTCAATCCATGCTTTATGCATGTAGTGTATCACTCAAGCTATGGACAGAAGCAGTTAATTGTGATGTTTATTTATTAAATCGGACATCTTCCAGCCATACACCCAATATTACACCTATGGAATTATGTCAGAGTGTTTGGGTGCAAAGGACATGTCCTTTTGCATGATCAGCTGAGAAAGAAGCTTGATTGTAAAAGTCAGAAGTCAGAAATAATTTTTTTTCACGCAAGTTTTTTTTCACGCAAGTTAAATGTTCCAGTGACTTATGATGTTGCATTCAACAGTAATGAATGCAAGTTAGGGCTGGAGGCTATAAATGAAAAACTAAAAGCTCAACGTACTAACAGTAACTGGAGTTTTATTAATAAAAAAAACAGTGAACATGAGTTTCACAAGTCAAAATGAGTTTTTAATATTAAAATAAATCAAGATAGTAAAGGAGACAGACATAAGGCTCGACTTTACGCCCGTGAGTTCACACAAATTAAAGGAATAGATTATAATGAAATATTTTCACCTACTACAAGTTATTAGTCAATAAGGATACTGTTATCTATCTCCGCTGAATATAATTGGAATAAAAGGCATTTGAGGATAAAAACAGCCTTCTTATATGGAGAATTGTTATTTTATTGTCCTTATAACCCATATGAATACCCCATTTGTAGGAAAGCACCTACAAATAAAATATGTAAACTGAATAAATCCCTACTCGGCTTGAAACAAGTACTAGTCACTAATTTTTTATCGAAATTTGGTTTGGTTCAGTCACGAGCAGATAATTGTGTGTTTATAGGTAATTTTCATTGTATTAAAACTTTGTTGATTTTATATGTTAACGATGCTTTAATTATGTCTCAGTCAAATATAGTATTAGATCAAATCAGTCTAGTTAATATAGTTAATTGGATATTAAGACTCAGATTTTGCTGGGGAATTTGATACAAGAAAATTTGGTAACATTTTTATATTGAATGGTGACCTAAATATCCTGGGCTAGTCAAAAATAATCTTGTATTGCCTTATGAATAACTGAGGCTGAACTTATTGCTGGATATGAAGCTGCCAAGAATATTTTAAGGTTGGGACAGTTTTTCAAAGAAATTGTTGTTAGTCAAAATTGTACTAAAATTGCATATTTTATGTATTGATAATTAAAGTACTATTAAACTAATAAATAATTCAGTTTACCACAAGAAGATAAAACACATTGATGTTAAATTAAATTTTATTAGAGAGTAGGTAGAGCAAAATTTAATAGATGTTAAATATGTGCAAAGTTCTCAAAAACTGGCTGATATTTTTACTAAGGCTCTACCTACTCTTAAATTTGAACATATAAGAGATGTAATATTGACTGGTATATAGTTTACTTAAAAGTTTGTTTTGAAGTAGATTACGTATTTTTTACTGTCCCAAGAGAAAATAAAACTTTTAAAAGTATATTTAATACTAGTTGTGTCAACGCAACTTCGTCCGCATGGAACATGATACGAACTCGACACAAGAAAATTTATTAGCAATTTTGTAGTTTTTTCTCTTGAAAATTAATTAGCATGAAGCTTACTAAAAATGAAAATAGGTTGCTTTATTAGTAATTTATCTTAATATATCTAAAAACATAAAATTTACTAAAACACTAATAGATGCCATTAGCATTACCAAAACCGTAATATTGGTCAAGTTAGTGTGTTTTTACATATATAATATGCAGATAATAAGTTTCTTGTTTATGTTGTTCAGTGATATAAAGTAAAACCATACCAAATTACGTCAAAACTTTTGTAATATTTTGTTTCGTGTGATTGACGAACAAATTAA
Organism: Druceiella hillmani; assembly: GCA_039881145.1. Taxonomy (NCBI): domain Eukaryota; kingdom Metazoa; phylum Arthropoda; class Insecta; order Lepidoptera; family Hepialidae; genus Druceiella; species Druceiella hillmani. Next base: position 12,952,330 of record JAYKKI010000029.1, read on the forward strand.
TGCACATAAATACGGATCAACATTTTAAAAACAGGTTTTCTCTTCTATTATCATTCTATGCACTAAATCAATCACTCGTTTCAAAATATACTCCTTGTACCAAATTTCTTCCGTTACAATATTATTATATGTATAGATATTGAATCAAAGTTATGCTTCCACATTTAATACTCGAAAACACAACTTTTAACATTTAACACTACACAATATTTCTACTAACTATTTACTAATTTTTCTGTTATTTCTCACCGTTTATACACAGGGTATAACATTTCTTTCACAAAAATATGGTTTTTCTCAAAAATTGTAACATTTAATATTTTCAATAATTTCCATAATTTTCCGGTAAGTTTAGTTAAGTAAGCTTCAAGAAAAGTACTTTTTTTCCTTAATTTTAATTGTGGTGGTTTCACATATTGGACAGCCCCCTTTAGATATATCTTACACTACTTCCGAAAAAGTTCTTTTAGATTCTTTCTAACTCTTTCATTTTCTACCCCCCCCCCCCCCGGTACATCAAATAAATACATGAAATCAGTAATCCCTAATTGACCAAGCTTTTTTCTTCTATGCTCATCGTAAATCATTCCAAAACATATTTCAAATTTAATATAACTGATACAATTGTCCGATATTTATCGTAAATAATTAAATTGAACTTAATAACTTCTATGATTTTAAATGGCTAAGTTTGAGTTCAATGGTGAATTTTTTTTGAGACCGCATTGTTTCCAAGTTAATCTTTAACGTTTAGATTTATCAATCTGGCCACAAATTTTTCAGTCGGAAACTGATTAAAATTACAAAATAACAAATAAATAAAGTGGTGTTTCCTTCACACTTTTCTACCTTAAAGGTAATATGATAAAAGTGAAAAAAAAATTTAACTGCGCTTAAATAGTTTCAACGAGAGGGTATAAATATAGTCGTTCCAATCGCACTCGCTCTGTTGTCTTCAAATATTTCTTCCCTTGACGATAAAATAAATCACCATTAAATCACGAGATGTGTTTTAAACATAATCCTAAATCTAATTATATAAAAAAAAATTATTATTGTGTTGTTCGTTGTTAATAATGCTGTTAGATTTTCTTCAGCTATTAAATGGATTACTTAAACAAGCAATATTATCTGCTGAAACATTAAATTGCAAACAAATTTACAATCCTTATGTGGATTAATTATTCCCACTAGTCAAAATAAATCATTATGTATGAGCGTCGTTTAGACATTTGTAATAACTACAACGAGCTTACTGGGTAGAATATTCACAATCGCAATTACTAAAAAATTTCCTCAAAGCTTTTTCATAAAAGTTGATAACAGTATTTATGAAGATAAGATTTTATGTCAGTTGAAACATATAAAATGAAAGGAAAGAAAAGTTCATTATAAAGTACACTACAGAAACGGCAGAAGAGAAATGTACAATTTCATTTTGTTAACACCATTATTTCGGCTGAGAATTGCGGCATAAAAGAAAAATGAACGTTTAATTTTTTTTTAAACATTTATTATCATTGTTTAAAGTTTACTGGCTTTTACGGTCATTCACAATAAAAAGCAATGACTAAGAAACGGAATTAACATTATAATGATTTTTGTTAAACTCTATATAATGTCATCCATTTAATAAAGCCATGGTAATATGACTGTGTGATATCCAGATCTTGCTAATCAATTGCTGAAAAAACTAGGAAGATTTCAATATATATGTGTGTGTATATATATATATATATATATATATATATATATATATATATATATATATATATATATATTATAAATATATATATATATATATATATATATATGTATGTATGTATCATTCATAATTTAGCATTAGAAAATATACAATTGGTCTCAAAAATATGATTACATTTCTGACACTTGGTTACGGCACAAAACGATGATTCGTGATATTCATATTATTTCTATACTTTATAATATTTTAAATAATGCACATAGATCTTGTTATCTTGGTGCCAGATTCATGAACTTATTGGTCCAAGACCTCGTTTTTAAACATTGTTCGTACTTTCATGTAAATTCCTTTACTGTTTACATCACAAGTTATGAAATTCATTAGATCCCAACATTAGAAATTCATTGTCCATATACGCTTTCAAAAGTCGTAGAAAGATTTATACATCTTTAGACTTTGCTCGCGCCATTTTTCTTCCGTTTACATCCCGTTTACCTTCGCACTTTAACGCTTCCTTTTTACATATCGATATGCTAAATTTAGGCCTTACCTTTATTAATCACCATTTTTTTATTTTTAGAAATAAGCAATTCTATGTGCGTATTTCTATGTTTTACTGCAAAATATTGCTCATATAGCAATAAGTTCGAGTATGTACAAGATCATTTACAAGAAAATTCCACTATAACTCAAATACTAAATAAACAAGAAAATTCCACTTTTAAATATCACACTTGGTTTGAACGTACTGCAATATTTGCCATTTATTTTTATTATGTGCTCATCATAGTTCGTTTTTATCCAATGTGTGTATTGGATGACATTAATAATTTGAATGAATAAAAAGTTTATTTTTATTATCATAATTAAATATTAAATACTTTTTCAAAATCACGTATGATCCAATTTCGTAAATATATTAAAAGCTTGAAATAATAAATAAATATATATATATATATATATATATATATGTATATATATATATATATATATATATATATATATATATATATACATACATATATTCAAATTATTCACAAGATATTCAAAGTCTAGATTCTGATGAAATGTGTAATAGTGTCCTTCAATCCATCGCAATTTCGAAATAGCATAAAGGTAAATTGTCATACGTCACCAGTGATATTTTACCAACAAAACAAATTTAAGTTTGTATATTAGTCTGTTATATATTCTGAACGTATTCAAAACTTATTTATTTAAATAAGCTGTTATACACAGAAGGCGTTCTTGACCGGTCCGAAACAAATTTGTATTTAAATCTGTCCATTCAAATATTTGATTATTTACAGAAAACCGCATTCAAAACATTGTTCCTTATTGGAATTATGACGTTATATTAAGTAACAAACCTGTCTTCTAATTTAAGGCCACAAACACCCTAAAATTTGAAAAAGACCGTGAAATTATTGTAAGAACTTCCTTGAGATCTGTTTGAAATGTTAAAGTTTGTATCAGACAAATATTCTCTGACCGTAGAATAAAACTTTACATTTGTTAAATAAGAAAATGTGCTTTTACATTCGTTACATATTTATTAAACACATATTGTATAATCGCTAATGTTCCTGTAAATAAAATAATTATCAAGACGTCGCATGTCACCAATTTTTATGGGATTGCAAATCAACGACAATAACAAAGTTTGTAGCACACAAACGGTATCGTAGCATAAGATAAATACCACCATGGTACAATTAGCGTTGAAAATTAAACCATGTTATTACAGTAACAGCAAAGTTCTATGTGTCACTAAAATTCAAGTCATTAAACGATTAAGTAAATGAACTCCTCGACATAAACGAATTAAGCAAGTGCTCCCACAAAACCGTGGAATTTTTATCGAAATTGCAGACATTAAAAACATTTAAATAGTTTCTGGGGCAGCAGCGTGAAATTATTGCGATGATGTGAATGCGTTGAGCAAGATTTGGGAAAGTCAAAATGGTATAATCATTTGACTTCTATCATTGTTTCTTGAAATATTCTTTATGACATGAGATGAAAAGTTTCATCTGATAGAACTTCTTAAAATATGGAAGTTTTATTTAATGAAAACATGTTTTATTTATAAACAGCTAAGGCGCAGCTAAGGAAGTGTAATGAATTTGACTAGATGGATGTTTGATCGTAGCTCAAAAAATGCTGAACTGATTTTAGCAAATTAAATATCAATCGGTTGTGTTTAATGTAAGAATGTTGAAAGCTTAGTTTCTATACACAAAGAAATATTTTGGCGGGCTTGCAATATAAAACGTAAACAAGAAGAGAGGGCCACGTTTGACACAAATAATAAAAATACAAAGTCCTATATGCAGCCAGTTTCGAAATATATATATGAAACTACCAGAAAGAATAAAATAAAGACGAAGCTATAAAAAACTAAAATTGATATGTAAATATTTTTTCCTGTAGAAAATGTATTCCAGTAGACGATTGTCTTTCACTAAAATTACGATTACCTAACTTGTTTTTCTACTTTTTCCTTTTTTCCGATGTAGTCATGATATAATTTTTTATAGCTTCGACAACCAGAAATTCTTCGACTATAAAAGTGCTGTCCTTTATCTATTCCTGAACTTACACTATTTTTTATACTTTTAAATTCAATTGTATTATCATTACGTACAATTGCTTTTATTAACAACATTAAATAAAATTTCTTACATAATCAATATTGAGTATAATTGACACATTTTTTTTTTCTTTTTCCTTTATTCCACATATCGTTCGTACATCAATAGAGCTGCATTTTCATTAAGTCTTGTTGACTCGTGTTCAGCAGGAAATATTATTAGGACCTACCTAGAACTGGCCCGTTCGTCATCCATTTTATCCCTAATGAAGTGTGTACTACAAATCCTGCCTCCTGAATTGAAAGATTGTTTTAATACAAGTAACAATTTCCCAATACTTTAACTAAAACTGTTTAAACGCTAATAAAAAGCCATATTATTCTAATGAGAATTTCTAATCAATCATCAGCAGTTTTTTTTTCAAATCTATATTTGAAAAGGCGCTCAAAAATTTAAAAAAAACTGCGCTGCAAAGCTATTTAAGCGTATTATAGAAATTTGAATTTTTCGAGAGAAACTGTCGCTTATTTGGGTGCGAATGCTATCCTATAACTCATCAGCCCAAAATATATTTTCAAGTCAAATAAATAATAGAACCTTAATTGCATAAAAAATTACCTATCCAGTATTACCCCACTCACACAGTTTAAATTTGTAAGCACCAAAACTTTTAACGGTTTGTCACATATTAATTGAAATATCCATACGAAAACCTTTCTTAGAAAATGTCATACGCATAGAATTAAAACTGAGCGCCGAATAGACTGAAGGATGGACGTACCCTTAAATAAACCAATCAAATGAGAATAGAACTAATGCTACGAGGATTCGTAGTACTAATTCTACTCACACGGTCACAGTATTTCTATTAAACTATTCCCAAATATTACTATTATTTTTACCATGTGAATTTATTACCTGATATACATTTCACATGACGTGTTTGAGATAGCTCTGAAAAGAGAACAGGTTAAATTACAAATGAATGGTCAACCAAATCATTTTTTTCAATAGTATCCCACATAACAATGCAGAGAAAAAAGTTGAGCCTCCCTTTACATGTAAGGAAGGCAAAAGGAGACTAGACTTTTAAATAAAATTCTGCCCCCAAAATATGATTTTAAATTATAAACTGAAACAAATAACATTTCTAGTTTTGGGCCTAGTAACTACATGTTGTCTTTTTTTATTATAAATTAGAAACATCTAACTAACGGACAGACATATAGACATCGTTGCCACGATGTCTTCCAGGTTCTATTGAGATATTAAACCCTAAAACGACTTATTCATTTTTTGTTGAACATGCGTAAAGTAAAATATTCAACTCCAAACAACCAAAAACATAACACAACTTTCAAGATTTTGATCTGTAGATAAACAAAAGCAATTACTTGCCTTTGGAAAAATAAGTACAGATACTTAACTCCCAGCGATAATATTTCGAACTGAATAAGCATTGATGGTGGATTTTATTATTTAAAGACTAAAAAAAATCATTTTCTCTTTCGCTCGACGATATTGTGACATTTATATTCCAAAATGTAATTGTATAATGTTTTGGCTTTCTAATATCCAATGTTATTCTTTCGCGTCATTATTTACGCGAACATTTTTTCATAACTTTGAAGAATTCGTTAGATCAAAGATTTAAATAGAGACTCACTTATCTGGATTTTGCTTTAGTAGCACAATACAATTAATTTTGTTTCCTATATCCAAAACGACGACTCACGGGCTATTAATCTGAGAAGGTAATAATCATAAATATTTAGCAGTCTTGAATTGCAAAGACAAGAGAATGATTTTCAGTCGGTCTTGTTATATATTTTTTATGTATTTTCAAGACTAATTTTTTCTGGGAACATTAACTTATAAGTAAATATATTTAATTTTTAGACGACATTTCATTAATGGTCTCATAAGATCATCAATATTCATAGTGGTAGGTCGAAAAAAATTAAATACATTTGTAACCAAATTATTATCTTCTCTTTTTCTATTAGTCCGTGGAATATTATCGTAATTATATCTATGTATAAACGAATAAATGACCCGGAACATACTGTTCCTTCCCAAGGCGAGTGATTTTGAAACTGCAAGCCTGTCATAAATATGCAGATACCATGTTTCTTCCTTCAGATAGTTTTCCATGAAATTTGAGTGAAATATATTAATTCCATAAAATATCCTCATTATACGAAATATTGAAAAATACATACAACATAATATCTCTATTTGTGTCTTGCTACGTAATAACTTTTTTATTTTATTATATATCCGCCTAAAAATAATAAATTTATCAATATATTTCAATTCATTTTCATTCATATCATCATTCCTTCTGGTAACGTCTTCCTCGTAATGAATAAAGCTACAGTTTTTGACGCGAGCGAAATGAATATAATTAAAAATGGAGTTATTAATTTCGAATGGTGCCCTACCGGTTAAAGAGAAATACACAATTTTGTTTAGTTTACTTTTTCCCTTCGCCCAACTTCCTCGATTATATCAAAACACAATAAAGTGCAATATTTATGTTTAGATGAGTAAGCGGTCTTTTAACTTCTTTATTTATTACCTTATTTAATTTTTATTTGCAGACTTCTTCCTTATTACACCGTTCTCGCAATTGAAAATTGGACAAATTTAGGTACACATCGTTTACGAAATTTCAATGTAATACGTCAACAGCAATTTAAAATTTAAATTAATTTAGTAGTATATCGTTAAGGAATTCTTGATTTAATACGTTAACACAAATATGTAATTTAAACGAACTTATATGCGTATCATTTACGAAATATCAATAGGATCCTTCAAAGGGAATTTGAAATTAGAACTCTTTTAGCAGTGTATGATTTACGATGTGTCACTTGAACCTGTGTTTACTTATGTTTCCAGGTTTATTATACCCATCTAGTTTTGAATTGAAAATTGAAACGAATATAAAAACGTATCGTTTACGATATGTAAAAGAATCGAATTGAAATTTAAAGTACGAGACGCTAATATGAGTGAGCGAATATTTCTTGTCATGTGTCTGAATTTGTCTTCAGAAAATTGTAACCTTCTTGCTGCTGACCATCACTTAATTATAGATTTTAGAAAGCAATAATGTTTGTGTCAATTTTGCCATAAACTAATGTAATAGAAAAATAATGAAATGTTTATTTTAGGAAAAAGGGCAACTTAATTGTAATCTACTTTCCGTTCCTTATATATATATATATATATATATATATATATACACACACATATATATTGAAATCTTCCTAGTTTTTTCAGAAATTGATTAGCAAGATCTGGATATCACACAGTCATATTACCGTGGCTTTATTAAATCGATGACATTATATAGAATTTAACAAAAATCATTATAATGTTAATTCCGTTTCTTAGTCATTGCTTTTTATTGTGAATAACCGTAAAAGCCAGTAAACTTTAAACAATGATAATAAATGTTTAAAAAAAAATTATTCTTAATTCTTACAAAAACCTATCGTCTATCTTCATGTTTAATTTATGGGTTGTACCTCTTTCCAACTTAGTATAAGTTGTCATATTCTAAATTGGAAACTATTCTTATTTTCTTTCGTTATTGAAAAGAGATGAGACAGCAATTCATAACTGTAGGGACTTCTTTTTTAGCTAATTTTTATCTACTCCTGCGAGGCAACCTAGCTCTTATTTTCTCGGTAGCTGAAAAATAATTTTACCATCCTCAATTTTTATCATATCCAGAGTTACAGCGTGGCAATATTTAATAAATTATCTAAATCCATTTTAAATGTCTCCTCACAACCTGTATAAATAATTTGAATAAACCTACAATTTTTTCGTGACTTGGTAAATGTCCACAAGTTTTTTTAATACAATTTGGAATGTATCTTCTCCGTATTGTTGCCTCTTTGCAGATAGTGCACTCACGATTTACAAAATTATACCTCTTACCTACTCTTGCCCTACTTGCCCTATATTAAATAACAAAACTTGCACCTGCTAGCTGATGACTGACGTCTCCTTCCAAATAAATGTATTTTTATCACTTCGTAGTTTAACTTCCGTCATTTAGAAAGAAAATAACAAGTGCAAATTGCGTAAAAATTTATACTATAATGACTAAATGAACTAAAATCCTTAATTAAAACAAATAGCTCAGTAACAAGAAATCATGAGAAAACTATAATTTTTTTCCTGTTTATTAGCTATGATCGACTGCTTTGCTCGAGTATAAAATTAAAAAATGTCGGTGTAATCAAATGAAATAATATACTATTGAAAATAACGAAGCATTGGAAATACTTAAGTAGTTTGATATTTCCAGAATTGAAGAAATGGCGTAAAAATCCTGCGCCTTGCAGTAGATAGCCATAGATTTTTTCTTCATGTTATCCTTTTCCGTTTGTCATAATTATTTTATTGTGACTTGTAAAATACAAGATTGTAAAATACAATAGAATATGTTTTCAATGTGAATTATATATGTAATAAAACTATGTAAACGTTTTCACTCATTCCAGTCATGGCCAAGTTAATGTTCTGCAAAAATTAAACTTTCTAATAATGTGCTAATATCTGGATTTTTTAAATTTAAATACAAAATTTTCACCATAATGCGTTTTTTATGCGTGTATATATTACTCCAAAAGTTATAATTTCTGGGGTTTTACAGTAAGATTTATTGTGGTAAGCCATTAATAAGAGCAACACTAGTAATTACATTTATACGTGTTTTGTATATATGTAATTATAAGTACTCCATATATTAATAGCACCTCATCTACTGTCTCAGAGATTGATCGCTACTTTCTTTTAAAACTTATTTTTAAATTAAAGTATTTTCTTGTTCATAATCGGTTTCCATCCTCGTTATCCCAATCCAGGTTTTAACTAACATTATATACGCAAAATAGCTATTGTCTGTTTGCTTATTTACCCCGCTTTCACGCCTTAACAACTAAATGAATCTCCACGAAAATCTTGCTAGTATATAGCTTTTTCCATGGACATAAATGTGGAATTGATATATTGAAATAAATATTATTTCTTCTTATAGAATAAAAATATCACCACGTTAGGAATAACAGTAAATATACGCTTATGTTAAAGAATGAAATTAAGTAGGTAATAACACATTAGGGCAATGAAAATTAAATAAAAAATTATCAGAAAATTAATCATCATAAAAAAGGCTTAGATCTAAGATGATTATTGCGATCATTATTTATAAATATCATTAGTAGAACACACTACAGCTAAGAATGATGTAGCTCTGTTAAACGATACCCCATACTATATATGGAATTAAAGAAAAATCGAGAAATTACTCATGAGAAATTAATACAAGAAACACTTTAAATTTCCACATACTTATTTTGAGTGTTAGATATTGAGAGATATGTGTGGGTTAATATGTTTTATTACTAGTCCAAATTTTAAATTTCTACATAAGGCGCTTTCTCAAAAAAACGCCTATGTTCGACAAACTGACGACATGCCAGTGATCTTATTAGTGTTCAGTTTTTCCTTTTTTAAACCTAAAAAATAATAAAACTTCTTAACTACAAATCGTTTTACGAGGCTTCCGTAGAGACTTAGATACACATAAATAATTAAATGTACAAAGCATTTATATTAAACTATTTAAAAATATAAATATTATTTTGGACAGACATGAAAATATTGTGAATTTCTCAAAAAAATTTTGTTTTAACACTTTCACGGATGGCGGAATACATTTTTTGAGGATATTTACAATAGTACTTCTAGTACCATTTCATATAATCTCTGAAAAAAAATTCTGAAAATTTAATTTGACTAATATGTATCCTACATAATGATACATAGTATTTCTGTTAAACTGTCCCAATATTAATTTTATATTTAACGTGAAAATGTCATAAATTACTAAGAAACTCTGAGATTTAGAATCACTGCTATAGCTTTTCGTTAAACTTTAAATAAACTTTTGGTAAGGCTACCTTTTTTTTAAATGTTGACTTTAGCAGTTTGAAAAATGGAAGAGGTATTCATTTGAAAATCTACACGATACACGAAATATATATATATATATATATATATATATATATATATATATATATATATATATATATATATATGTACATATATATATATATATATATGAATAGTTTTGATAATTGGCTATATGTACGAGCTAATATGCAATATCACTGTACAATGTTTCTATGCCACACAGTTTCTGAAAAAACGTATGTTATAGACAGATAAAATATAGACAAACTAAAATATATACAAAGTCCTGTGAAACAATTTCCCAAGTGTAAGTTTTTATTGTCACAATAAGACTCTTGTGAAATTCACATTAAAACGTTGAACAAGTTTACATATCATAAATATAGAGCGTTATAATTATCGGTCACAAAATAAGATAATATTAAAAAACTATTCAATAAATACATATATTGAAACATCTCGTCAACCGGTAATATAATATATTCTTGAGACTATTAATTAAACAATATACGATATTAAAATCCGGCATAATGAACAAACGTATTATTCCCGGGACCAAATTAAATGATGTGTCAGCATATAAGAGTGCAAAGTTATAAAACATAACCACTAGAACATCAATAAATGAAAAATGACACACGTAACCCGGTTCTAAAATGAAAACAGCAGTCATTTGTCCGCGCATCTCCATCACACCGATTCTTCACAGAACTCGTTCGACTTGGAAACTATTGACTATTTGAAAGAGTCATGTTGTTTATATACTTCGTAATTACAAGAACCTAAAAAAATCTCACAAAAATGTATTTTCAATATAACTTGAAAGGGTGAATTACAACGACTTTAGAACTATGTTCTTCAAAATTTCTTGTAAGTTATCTCCAGAGAAATTGTTGCACAAGGAACAATGTCATTTTACCCACTTCCAAACTTGCCAAAGTTGAAATTGTGAAAAATAGTGTTACTGAAAAATTAAATTATATCGTTTATCATCGTTACTTCGTTATTATTGTAGTCGGTTTTCATAGTATTTTCTGAAAGAAAATCTTTGGCAATTTTTCATTTAATTATTCTTTTCATTTTATTAAATTTCCATGACGAATGTACTCGCAAATAAGCTATTTAATTAGAGATATTTATATTAATAATGAATACAATATAGGATCATTTGTTTAATCAACAAAAATATTAAAAAAATTTTTACATTGTCTCCCAGCGTACTACAAATTTGCTCCTATTTTTATAAAGCTTGCGTTAATAATAATTACTTTAGTATTTTTTCGTCGATTGCTTGAAATTTAGGATAGTTATAGTGCTTGTATACTTAGTAATTGTAAGAACCTAAAAAACTTGTCTGAGAATTTGTGAGAGGATAAGTTTGTTATAACAATATATTTTTTTCTGTCAAGCAAGGTCGCGAATACAACTTGAAAGAAAGTATTATAACGATTTTAGAACAACATTTTCCAAATTTTCCAGTGAAATTATGTTCATAAGATACAATTAAGTGATATAATTTAGTGACACAAAGATTTAAGTGATACCTTTTAATTTATAAAAGATTCAACCACAATTTTTGCCTATAAAATATATATGAGGCATTGTCAAAAATTACACTGATATTTGTAAATACTTTAGTAAAAATCCGTACTAATATGTTTTGGCTAATATGTTTTCTCGTCCTGTTTTCTCGTTTTACTCGTCCTAATATGTTTTAATTTTTTATATACTAATTATTTGCGGAGTCCCTATAGCGCGAGTTTTGCTTGTACTTAACAGATTTTATCTTTATGTAATATTCAGCATACCAACATATATCAACATATGAGGAAAAGAGACGATATTATTACAATACAAGTTTATTCTAAACAAAAATATTGAACAAACTTTTCAACCAGTCAGTATCCGCAAAGCCCCTGGAAAATCGGAAAACTAACATAGGAATCTTATACTTTTGGGAAGTATTTAAATATGACATTGAATTGTATGCTGAAAATCCATGAGTATATACGTTAATATCATATATCCTCACTTATGTCACTGTGGGAAAGAGTATTTATTATATTACACAATATTAGGTAATGAGCGAGCTCAATATCTCATACATAATTATCCCCAAAGGCCTAGAAACGTCGAAAAATTAACATTGGTTTCTTATATTTTTAGGAGTTTGTTATAATATGACAGTGTATACGGTAATGTTCATATTACAATCCTTTAAAAAATATTTTAGATTACCGCCTATATCACTGTGGGATAAGGAAAACACAATATCACATAAATAATCGGCAAAATCTATGGAATACCGGCGATTTAACATAAAACGTTTATACTTTTTGGAAATATATATAACGACACTGACAATCCACGAGTACATACAATAATATAATATCTTTGTTAAACAATATTTGATATTATCTCTTGTATAATTATGGTACAGATTAAATACTGCATTACACAGTATTACGTAATGAATGATGAACAACTAAATATTTCATAAAGATAACTCCCAACATTACCCAATCTACCGTACTTAATATTCATCTTTTATTAATAAAGAAAGTTTGAATGATCGATATAGTTTGAACGGCCTTTGTCCGAGCGTAACCTAATTATATAAAATTGAACATCAATGGCGAAGTTTGAACGCTTGAATTGTATCAGATATTGCTTTTTCAAAATATCATGTTCATTAGTATTCATCAGTAAAGGGCCTATCATGCCTTAACGGCACTTTTGTTCACTTCCATATTGCATAAATGTGCGCCATTAACTTCAAGCTCTTAATGTTGGGTGAAGCAAATAGAACTCGTTACGAAAGTTTTGCTTTTACTTTTATTTTTAATGTTATTGTTGATGGGAATTTTTTATAGGAAATAGAACGTAACTTAAAAATACTTTCACATTATATATAGATATATTAAATCTCGTAGTTAATTAACTGCCTTTACATAGACAATTAACTTGAGTGATATGTGAAAAGATAGTTTCGCCTATATTTTGCCGCTTGCTTTAAGCTCATTTCTGCTTGATGGATTTTGTGCCTGATGGACTGTCTGCGCGCAGCGCTCGTTTCTAGTTTATTCCGAAAAGTTTTAGCTTATATAACATTACTGAGAGTTTTATAGTTATTGAGCTATTGCTATATTTGTAGGATACTCAGTGCAAGATGTTTAAATATATATATATATATATATATATATATATATATATATATATATATATATATATATACATATATATATATATATATATATGTATATATATATATATATATATATATATATATATGCATATATAAATATATATGTACGCACATGAAAAACATTTTTTGGATTACGCACCTTAAAACGAAGAAGCGGTTCGCTTATTAAATCACTAACGTATCTGTCAACGTAATGTAAACGAACGAACTAGCGATAAGGATACGAAAATTAGGTGTTCTTTTTAACTTCATGTAAGATAGATTTAGAGATAATGCTGAAAGTATCCACAAAACACAAATAATACACCCATCCCTCCTCCTCCTGCCTATCATCTTAACTGCTAAATTCATATTAAAAAAACGGAGTCATTGGAGGTTTATTTTAAGTTAATTGAGAAATTGAAGCTATGATTCAAAATCTCTGAAGCTATGATTCAAAATTCTTTCAGAATTTTGGATAAAATACTCTCCCCGCCCGCGGCCTCCCCGCCGTCGGCCACTGCTAATGTCATAATTAAAAAAAACGTTATAGGTAGTTTATCCAATTCTACCACAGACGTATAACAATGGTAAGAAATATCATAATTTTTCAGTAAAAAATATACGTAGATGATATAAAACTGCATAACTACTTACTTCTGTACTTAAAGACACTACAATGTGTATCTGCAAAATATAAACTAACTCTCAAATGTACGAAATAAATATATTTTGTTACTTACAAACAGAACATGGTGTTAAATTATATAATAGTAATAAGGATGATGGTGCCCACTCCATTCATATGTATTGCTCTCATATAAAATTTCACTTAGCGTTGTGGCTAAAACCAAAATGGCGAAATTTTCCTCCACTAATTGTTAGTATAAGAGATGAATGGGAGAAAATAATTTCATACTGGTTTATTTCATATCTTAAAAAAATCACTTAAAACAAATTTTAAAAAATTTACCTAAAATTACCTTTTAAGATTCATTATATTATCTCTATCTCTGTCTATCTATATTAACTCCTATCTATCATCATTTATCTATATTAACTCCCATCTATCATCATTTATCTATATTAACTCCCATCTATCATCATTTATCTACATTAACTCTCATCTATCATCATTTATCTATATTAACTCTTATCTATTCACAACTAATTAACTAGAGCTACAATCAATTTCGATGTTTTATTATCACGTTTTGACTATTAATTTTAAAAATTTGTATCTCGCATTTCTCTTAATATCTTAATACAGTAACAAGTGTTTTATGACGAATTTCTTGACAAAATTATTCTACTAATGTACATAAGTTAACACATTTAGTGCATATGTTGGCATATTTTCTATATAATTGTTTGCTTTTTGTAATTTATTTTGGACGTTGCCAGCATACAGAGTTTTTGTCAAAAGTTTGTGTATGAAAAATTTATTGAAGACAAATAAAGTTCAGTCATCTATAAAGGTTTTTTCCCGTTAATATCGGTATGGAGTAGTACACCCAAAATCACGTGCCCCACTGAACGTATTAGTAACAACCAACTTATTGAATGTTTTTATAATTTCTACATATTCGCCAAAACTGTTCTCATATTCTCGAATTTGTTGTGTACCACGTAATTTAGTTATGCCTTCTTGCTATATATATATATAACTTCTTGCCCCAAGATGAGCTATATTGAGTCGTGTTGTTTTGCATAGAATTTTTAGAGAATAACGCCTGTAGTTATATTGAAAAATTTCTCTCCGAGACCTTTATTTAGGAACCCATACATCCACTTGGCTCTCTTTCCTTTGCTGCTTTTGTCCTTATCGTGCATAATAAAACTCTGTCTCTCAATATTTCTTCTATAGGTAAAAATGTTCACTTTGACTTTTATAGCACTTGATACAATTTATTCATCGTTACTCTTGCCAACCCCTCTACGATAATATCAAAGCACTTATTCTCGTAGAGGGTACTTAGTAAGATTGTTTAAATAAAATATATTATAGTAAAGATAGATTGATTTTTTTTTACGAATTCTTCTTTTGCCTATATCTTAATAATGCACCTAAAATAGTTATATGGTGAGTTATGCATTTAACAGCATAAAGAGGAAAAAAACAATATGTGATTTACAATTATGGCGATAATATGTTCATCAGCAAACATTTTTAAAATAATTTCTTCTAAAAGCAAATCATATTTTTGGGAAATAGCTGTGAAAAAACAATCTTTGTTTTTTATGTCAACAAGCTTTTTTATAATTATACAATAATTACTTGTAAAAATAGTAACTAGTTAAATAGTTAGGTATTAAATTGCATATTCTTCCAATTTTCTTCGCGTTCTTAGACATTTAATTTCATTTGATAGGAATAGTATAGCATAATTTTAACGAAATATTATTACAGACAATTTATTGCATTACCGTATATGACGATTCATCAAATGCTTTTGCGTTATCGTCATTTATCCTCATTCGTAATTCTGGCCAGTTTAACCATTAGAAAAACCCACAAACGAACAAAAGTATGAAAAAAAGTATAAGCTTTAACTTAATAAAATAAAACAAATAAAAAAAACAGCCACGACTCATGAAAATATGTCTTAATATCAACTTATCTGAAATGGGTAGTCTCTTACATAACAATTATAATCTTTGAATCGTATACATAACTTATTGCTGTTTCTAACTAAGTGAAGTGAAGCAAAAAATGGAGGATTTTGTCTTTTTTTTAATTTAGGAGAAAATGTTTATTCGCGCAACGTATCAAGAAGGGTGTCATTGGAAAATTGTTTAATGACGAATATAAATCTCCAATATCATTTTTAAAGTTACACCTGTATTGAAGGATTTCAACACTTGAAATTTCAAATTTCAACGTAAAGTTTAGTGAATAAGAATTTTGAATTCGTACATTTTTTTACTCTGAACTACTGAATTTTGAACTCGTGTCAAAGTGTGTAGAGTATATACCAATAAAATATATTCAATCATAAATAAACAAAAACAATCACCCCCAACTTAGATGATCGACAATAATTAGAAAAATAGAATGTGTAACATACTGCAATTCACACATCCTAAAGTATATCATATACTTCAATTCAATTTCGCGTGATTCTAAAAACTTTCACATTTTTTTTCATAAAAATTAGATTGTGTTGTTTCGGAAATAAGAAGAAAGTACATATAATTTTGAATAGTTTTCAGTATTTCTGAAGATAAAAAAATACTTTGAGACCGTAGTAAATAGCCCTTTTAAACGACACCATATTATATAGTGTGGAATTTAAAAAAAATTTAGTACTGACTGCCCTCTCCTAAAATTTATAAAGGAATATTTTCGAGTTCAAACGATTTGAATTTATTAATATTTATATGCTTTATTGCTAAACCAAATGTCATGTGAGTGATTTCTGAGAAAAGCGACTGTAAGAGGCCGACCGACAGACATATGTATGATCTTATAAAAATTCCGTTTTTCCTTAAAAGGAATGGAACCTTAAAAATTATAATGGATAAATAAAATCGCACTAACTAATTTTTTTTTACAATTCAGGTACACCATGTACAGAAGCACTTTCATTCTCAAGTAAACAAAAGAAATTACTCAACAACGCACTTAAATTTTACCAAAAACTTTATGTCTGTCGTGAACGAGCAATAGTTGCTAAAGTAAACGTAAAATGCAAACTATATTATACCAAGAGTAGACACGAAATAGGCAA
The DNA here is from genome assembly GCA_039881145.1 of Druceiella hillmani. Classification (NCBI taxonomy): domain Eukaryota; kingdom Metazoa; phylum Arthropoda; class Insecta; order Lepidoptera; family Hepialidae; genus Druceiella; species Druceiella hillmani. Next base: position 12,969,541 of record JAYKKI010000029.1, read on the forward strand.
TTTTAATTTGTCAACATGCGGTACTGGCAGCAAAATAGGTAAATGGTGAACAACACATTTTAACTGCAAAAATTGTATTTCATTTTTATTACTACGTACTCCTACCTTGTTTATCTTCATTAACTTACTGATTTTTTTCATCACATCTACCCCGTTTGAGAATAAAATTTAAAGCATACTCAGAAATGTATCCTTCAAGCGGAGCGATGCAATTTTACTCCGTTAATGACTAGGCACAATTCCAATGTTAATGATTAAAGGAACTTCACGAAATTCATTATTGAAAGTTTTTTTAATAATTTAGAACTACATCCTTTGTTTTCGGTGAAGTAAAATTTCCACTTGTAGTTGTGATTTATAACTTAGAAAGTAAAATTTAAATCACTGTTGCAGATGTAGGATTCTAGTTTCCCTGTTAGGCCAACTTTCAAATTAGATACTGGAAAATGTTACATCTAATAAAATATTTTGATCCTCAATTTTTTTTGGATAATGCATATCTTGAATAAAACTCTTAAACTGTAGGTAAAGACGGTAAATCTTTACCTTTTGATGTGCTCAACAATTCATTCATTAATATAAACCAAAAAGGTTTGGAAATTTCTCTCTAATAAAAGTGTCAAACTTCGTTACATAATAAATTTACATATGAAACTCTGTATAAATCAGAGGATTTCCGAAAAAATATCGGTTTTTGTCAATCTAGTAGCATTACAAAAGAGCGCAAAGAAGGGATACTAAGGAGGAATTTAGTCACCACACTCAGCGGAGAACAACATATATTTTATGTATGCGAGATATGGAGAACAACGTATATTTTAAATATAAAGATCAAATCAAAATGCTCGTATTATACGATTAGACGTAAATTCTGGAACGACTACAAATTATATGATCATCAAGCACCAAGTTCAACTTTTAAAGAAACGGATGAACGTTTTCGAGAAAATTAACAACAAAAAATAGTTCCCATATTTAGCCAAGCTCAGTGCGAACCGATGATAATGTGGAACGTGCTCAGCATTCTGCACAAAGCGATGCACGGTATTCTGTTCATAAGAGAAACAGACAAACGACTAGCTGGGAATTACCTCTAATTTTATTTAGATTTCTTTGGAGAGATTTAAAACTATTTCAGTTTTGTTAGTTTTGCTTATCGAACAAAATTGAAATCATTCGAGATGTCAGTGCCAATCTCATAATTTTAAGATGAGAATTCCTAAATAGATGCTTGTAGACTAAATAGGATGTTGTCCATGTAATATATTTTTACAGCGCATAATCGTCTAAATAACGACAAAATTCAAGTCCAAGACTGTACCATCAAACTTTTTTTACCCCCCAAAAGTTACGCTTTGAGCGCAATATCATTTTTGGCTTTATCAACCCACACTTTTTTAAAAAGAGTAGAAGCCATGCTTGACAATAAATTCACATCGCTAAGTCACCATAATCATCGTTTATTTTTGACCATAATGCAGCATTAGCTATTCCAAAATATAGATATCTCATTTCAATAGAACCGAATAAATTATAGCAGCGGTAAGTAAACCAATCCGATAACAGTCTCAAGAAGAAGCGATATATCCGCCTCCCAAAAACTCAAACATTGCATACAGTTCATTTCTGCGGAGCTATCAAAAAATGTAGTTTACAATTATATCCAAACAATTGTAGTTAAATTAAGGGTGACTAACACACAAATTTCTAGGACAATATGTATGGGGTTATAAATATGTATCGGATTATGAGATTTTACAGAACAAGAAGAAATTGTTTTAAATTGTTAGTCCGTTTTAAAAACAAAGTAAAAGAAAAAAAATAGTAAAAAAAATATGTTAATCGTTACTATATATTTTTAATGTTACGTGTGTAAAACATAATTTATTTATTAATACTAACTTCTTTATTCCAGGCATATTACGTTATATATATATATATATATATATATATATATATATATATATATATATATATATATATATATATAACCCATGTATTGTTAGTAAATTAAGTACTTGTTTAATTAGAATTAGTAACATTAATAAAACATATATAAGTCGTTAAAACCATTTAACCTTTGTATGTGAACCCAGTAAGTATTTTTTATATGTCAAATGATACGTTATGTTTGTAGGTTAGGTTAGTCACGTGAGTATTCTGCTTTGCGCAAACAAACAGACAGAATACAGTGATCGCGTTGACATCCCAGTTCTGAGCTATGTAGAGTTTCAAGTCTCTATCTCATAGAGACGTTAGTTTAAAACCGTTTTCAAAACCAGACAAACAAAAACAAACAGACGAAAAAGCGAGCTAATATAAAGCTTTTAAAAATGTACGGGTGCTGTCTTCATTAGTTTCCTTCAGATATTATAATGACCCTAGTAGGATGAAATTCTCTTCAATTATGGTGATAACGCCTCAAATATAGGTTTTTTACGCGCTTACATCTATCAATGCTGTATTGTGAGAGACGCCCAATGTTTTTTCTGCTCCATTGACCACTTCAGGAATACGATTACGAAGTTCATTTTTATGTTTAACCTACAAATTAATACGCGAAGAGAAAACTTTTTAATCCGTTTTAAGTATGTTGCGCGCACGGAGAAGAATGAGATTTGGCATAGCTAAAATTTATATGACTCTTTCTTCAGCTCTTACCAACATTAAACTTTAAATTTCATAGGTATTATAGGGAATTTAGGCAAACAACTCAAGCTAACGACGATTTTGTACACGCTCTTAGCTGACGTAATGGAACAAAATTTTAAAAATATATACGCAATATTTATAGAGGCTCTAATCAAATACGTCCGAACCCCTGGGCGATCACTAGTTTGAATCAACGTATATTTTTTTTTGTTTCATTAACTAATACTATTCATGTTTTTATGTGTAATGTAAACTGTTGTACTTTTAGTGTTTGCACACAGCGCGTAAGGGTAGCCTAAATTGGTCCAGTAAGTAGAACAGGAGATTATTTGATAAATTAATTAATTAATTAACATTTTGCAATTGTTAAGTAAGTCCTACTAGATATCAACAAGGTGATGTTGGGCTGATGCATTTGCAAAAGAAATATTTTCTTTATAGGAAATGAAGTTTTTATTTTAACAATATATTTTTAATAATTTAAGCACCAAATATATTTTGCTTTTAATATACACTGGTCCCCATTAGTATTATTACTTTACGGTATAAACAGTTATGCAATTACCAAAAATTTTTTTAAATTTTCCTTTCGAACCAGCACCTGCCATCAGTTTTATTTTAAAAATTACAAATTATAGCAAACAAATTATACAATTTGAAGAAAAGTTACATTAAAAATATACTATTTATATTAAAATATCATAAAAATGTATACCAACAATTAGTGAAAAAATTATAGAAATTTATGAAACAGTATACAAGTTACAAGCTTTTAAGAGGAGACCGAGAAAAATGGACTTGACGTTAGCAAAATAAAATATACTTGTTTTAAAAAAATTATATTTTAGATTATAAAAAAGGAGACAATTCAGCGATTGGCAAGCAGGAATGAGCAAAAAATATAATACAATTTATAACCATAACAAAAAACAAAAAAAAATATCATTACAAATGCGCATATGTCATATTATTTACATAAAAATAAACTTTGGACTTTCGTTGAAATGTAGTGACATTCATTCTTAGGTGGTTAAAATGATTATCTTTTTCAATCTTATCCAGTTTTATGTTTTTTTTACGACAATCCTGTCGAGGCTGATAATTTTAAACCTGTTTTTTCTACAAATTTATATTTCATGAGCTAGAGAAAAGTTTTTGATAAGTTAAAAATAGTTTAGGTAATACAACAAAGAAAAACAGAAAAGTACTGACTGAAAATGTACTCAATCATTAATTTGCAAACAAGAACATAAATTTATCGTAGCTAATGATTCTCGTACAATTTTTAGAATACAGGGAGTATGTCCCGCAAAAATATATTCATTCACAAATGTACGAAAATAATTACACGCAACCGAAAATAATGAAAGGAAACAGAATGAACAATAATCAATGCTTTAATGCACACGACCGACAAAAGTCGGTCTTACAAATCATTTGGAGCGACTCTGACCGATGCAAACATTACGAATGGAAACATGCTAACGGTTGAAAGAATGGAACATAAAACTGAATGCGGAGACGGGAGATAATTCTTCGGCGGCGTGGAATCTTCTGCTATAATAGACGAAAGTTGTTGGCCAATCACATTGCTCGTTACTCACAAAATTTGTCTCCAATAGAAAGAAGAAGGAATTAACAGATTCAAAGCAGCCAAAATAAATGCGATGAAAAACAAACTTATCTATTACAAATTATATTATTTCCGTGCAGAAAAGAAAAGAAATATGACATATAAATTTGTTTACTTTATTAAAGAAACGAGATATTTATATACCAATAAATGTATTGTACATTTATTATAGCGCTCCATTTTTTTTAAAACATGAGGAACGTTAAAAATATAATGATGTAAGTAACGTCGCCATTCGGCATTCCAGAGATTACATTAAATAAAAGCGTTCGTATCATTTAACAATCAGTCTAAAAATGTCATTTATGTATAGGTCACTATGTTTTTAAAATTATACCTGAGAAAATTATTCCATATGGGTCACATAATTACAGAAGACTGATTGGTTTTACCAGAAATACATTTAAACAATTTACGAAGAACACAGAGAGGACGCTAGAAAGTAATGTATCTAATATGAAAATCATGCAATTCACAAAAGCATTTTCATTACAAAATAAACAATAGGAATTACTCAGCAATTCATATAAATTTTATCAGAAACTCATTCTGCTTAGTGAGGGAGTTACTGCTAAAGTAAACGTAAAATGATTTGCTGCAAAATAAGTTACGCTGAGAACAAATACGAAATACATAATTTTAATTTGCCAACATGCGAGACCAGTAGGAAAGTGGATAAATTGTAAGCGAAATATTTTCACTACAAAATGTAATTTTTTTTTACAAACACCCTACCCTGCTTATCTTGATTGACTTACCGATTTTCTTCATCATATCGACCCCCTTCGAAACTAAAGTTCAAAGCATACGCAGGAATGTAGCTTTCATGCGTAAGTAAAATACCAAGAATAATGATTAATAGAATTTAATGAAATTCAGCTAGTAAACGCTTTTTTTGATGCCTTTTTAATTCTTTATTATCGATCAAATGAGTAATGCTATCTGCATTCAAAAGATATTAAATTTATAACTTGTAAATTATTATTGAAAATATTTTTCCAGACATAGGAACCTAATATCCCTACTAGCCCAACTAGTAACTTAGACAGTGACTTTATCATTTTGTTGTGTTCTCCCAGTTAATACATTAAAATAAACCAAAACGAGGGTAAATATTTGTTTCTAATAAAAATGTCCAACGCCAGATTTGTGTTGGTCCAAAGTTTGCGCCACGGGGAAAATCAGAACAGATCTCACCAAATAACAACCGTCTCTCACCTGTATAACAACCGTCGAAAGTTTGTTTTATACTTTGTTTAACGTCGTTTTAAACTTAAACTTTATCGCTTATCCTGTCAAAAATATTATAGACACTCGATACACGTCATTGACACAATAAACCTTGCTCCAATCTAAAGTATGTTTGTATGGATGTTAATTTCTTGCCATCTCATAAAATATCACCTCTACATCACATCCCATCAACACATACTTCATCTTCTAGTAAGTAAATTTTAATAAACTTTACTTTCTTTAAAAATGCTTACTTTAATAATGTTTACACCAATTGTGGGATTAATTCCTATTTTTTAGCTGTGAATCATTCTTTGTGCTCCTTGCATTCTTTTTTCTTCATATGGAACTCATCAATCTAAGAAATACTTTCGAATGGAGATTTCAAATTGTTTTCCATGTCCATCATCAGTATATTAATTATATAATTCATACAAATTGAACATCTCGAACCGTTTAAAATAACGTAACACCGGAAGCGTCACGAATTGTACGTCGAAATGTTATCAAAGTTTTTAGAGATTTAATATATATATATATATATATATATATATATATATATATATATATATATATATACATATAATATTCAAAAATATACAGTTATATTTAATATTTTCATCGTATTGAGAACAATGAAAAACCCACCAAAACTGAAACAAGATTCAGAACAATAACTAAAAATAAGTTATTACTGCTTGCGCTCAATTGATACACCGCTTTAGCATTTAATTTCAAAATAATTTTAAAACATTTTTTAAATTTTGTCTGCGAAAGGAAATATGTTCAATTTTATCCAAGAGCCCTTGTCCCTGAAAACATCTAAGTTTACGTAAAAACGCATATTTTATAATTTAAAATGATGTTCACCATTTGCAACTAAATTATTTCAAATTAAACATAAATAAAAAAATGTTAAAACAAATAGACTATTTTTGTTAGAGTATGTAACTAACAAAAGAGAAATATACAAAATATCTAAGAAATTTTGTTAATTTATATTTTTTTCGAATCATGTCCATATTATTTTTTCAAGATTTCTTCGTTAATTAGTGTGAAATTTAATTTTCTACCAAAATTGGAATTATACAATTCATTAGCAACTATAAAATAATTTGCCCATATGTACTTAACATATTATATCTTGATGGTTTTTTTCTATGTACAAAAACTTTCGCCGAAGTGATCATAAATTTAACCCAAACCACATTTTAAGAACAAAATTTTAAGTACTATCACCACTTAAATAACTTCTCATCTTATATCCATCACTTAAATAACTTCTCATCACTTCTCATCTTATATCCATCACTTAAATAACTATCAATCACTTAAATAACTTCTCATCTTAAATCCGCTCTAAAAATATTTACCGTTTATTTGATTTCAATACGCAAAATTTATGAAGAAATGTAAAAAAATTATATTTCTCCATGTGAAAATAAAATTGTTGTAAGCCGCAAATAAGGAAATCAGACCCAAGGTAAATTAACGTCAAGAAAACATGTGAAACGCAGCCATAGGTACAATATGGCCTACAAAAAATGTACTAACAGATATATTAAAACAATTATCCATATATTTTCTCCGTTCTATGAAAAAAACTGTTGATGGGATGATTAACCGAAATAAATACAATGAGAAACAAATTTATTTATTACAAAGTGTATTTTACCAGCAGTGAAGGCGGCAAATACAATTTCATTTTGTTTATTTGATTATATCACTCAGGGAAGTGTACTATTTACTGTAGGCAGAGTATACCTACATTTTTTTTTATTTCTTATTTAATTTGAACGAAGATTTTTCTTAAATTATAATGATCATGTTGAGCGCTGAACTTGAGAAGCACTTGCCAGAGTATTCCACTCAACTAACGTAATATGATTGATTATATCAGTAAATAAATTGAATAATGATCCGTGAGAAAAACAAATAAGTAAACGAAAGTCCTGCTACATTTCTTTTTAATAATGTTTTTTTTTTAAATATCAAATTTTAAACTATTATTATTCATTTTTAAGAAGAATTGTGTCATCGAAAATTATATAATACCATAATTCTGGGAATCGTCTGAGAGGTGAAAGCTTAAATTTCCAATAATGAGGTCATTAATTAATCATACCACCAGCTTTTTAGGATATTGAGTACTCAAGATTATATATGAGCGAAAGATTTCAGAGATTACATAACTTAACAAAAATAGTAATACTTACCTAAAATTTATTTGATTATATTCAAGAAATATTTTTTTTTAATTATTGCAATAAATTTCATATCTCGATTCAATATTGGAGTATTAACTCAGATATTCTTTCAAGTTGTTCTCTGCACCGAATTAGTTAAGTGACGATTATTCTATAAAAAAAGATTAATTTAATTTACATCACGGAAAAACGTCTCAAAGATCATTTTTTAATGACTGTTTACGTTACGACGTCGGGGGCAATGTATATTATTATCTCGTCATGGTCTTAGCAAAACATAAACAAGAAATCATCAAATCGTTCCTTTTATAGGAAAAAATGAAGAATGGATTTGTGCTCCACTCAAGCTATTTTCAACGATATTTATATTTCAGCTTTTCCACAATTACAGAAAAACTATTCATTTTTCAGCTCCCTTCGCGTCTAAAGGAGTCTCTTCGAAATATTAACTAAATAACATTCCCGGTTTTGTAAAAAATAATTATAAATTATGTGTGAATTTCAAATTTCAATTTTATTTTGTTAAGAAGTTAGAAGCATATGACAGACAGACAGATGGACTAATGGATTAAGAGAAGAACGTAAAAGAGAAAATCACAAAGAAAACAGTCTTTGGCCAAATTAATTAACCAAAACAACTCCCTAATCCCCAATAATTATTAAATACAAATTGCAATTAGGTCTTTGTGTTTAAAAACTAAGAAATTAACGCTACGTGAATGTTTTAATCACGAAAACCTTTTAATTTCCTTTTCATATCCGGTAAATAGCAAAATTTATGAAACAATATTTTTATGTAAATTATTTCATTAATTCGTTTAGTATTTGCATTTCCTTCTTTTATTGCACGTTCTCATATACATAGTTCTTTAATATTTTATTTAATTTTATTTTTCCCAGAATTTAACTAATTTTTAATAAACAAAGACTATTCGTAATATATTATATTAACAATATGAATGAAGAAACTTATTTTTGTCATTTTTTTATAAAACTCCACTAAGGGTATAAAAACTTATTTAGCGACTCATTTCATTACTACCGATGATGTATGCTTCCCAGTGACAGCAATTATTTCCAAAACGAACAGAATAAGAAACAATATTATTCATTACACAGTTCCGAAGATATAATGAAAAAGAATTACATAAACTATTAACTTACATTTTTGTTAGTGGACGGAACTTTAATTTTTTTTTTCCGTAGTATACTAACCTTAGTTTTGCAATAAATATTTTTTCGACACATTGCAGTGAACTAGTTCATGGCCCAAGATGACAGTGCACCTAATAAATGTAATTCAAATGAGGTAATACAAATCGATTAACTAATAATTTAAATAATGTCTCACAAGCAACAAAACTGACAATGAGTCGATTACACTACAGTTTTTAGTGTTTTGTAGACAAACAATTAACTCATAGTTTTTTCGTTTGTATGTCGCAGCCCTCTGACTCGCAAATTATTATTTCTTTAAAAGTTGAAATTTGGCATGGTTATAAATATTTTTAACGCCTACGAAGTTGTAAAATAAATCTTTTAAAAAAATATGTTAATTCGGGTTGTATTTTTTCACCTACCCCGTTGTATAAGATATCATTAAATACGCCTTTCAAAAATATTAGAGATGTATTATGAACACTTTTACGATACAAGAACCCGCGTAAGAAATATTAAGCTTAAAGTAGTAATTTTTGTTACAATTAAACCGATATTCCATCCAAACCGCTATTTTTGAAGTGAAACTTCTTTGGGAGCGATGAGGGTAAAATGTCAAGGTCGAATTTTGTGCAACGATTGTATGCAACGTTATTTGTAACGTCTGAACGTAACGAATCTATCTCAAGAAGGATGGAAAATAGGTACTTAACTAATAATGGAGAGAGATAGACGAACATAAGAGAATAGGAAAAAAATTGTAACGCATGGACTAAAAAGTACAAAAATGGTGCTCAGTACTTAATTGTATATGTATATATATGTGTATATATATATATATATATATATATATATATATATATATATATGTATATCATATGTGTGGGTATGTATGTTTCTGTATATACATTGTGAAAAATTAATATTCGTAAATATTTACCCTTAAATATTTATAAATCTATCAAATGCGAATTCTACTCTTATTTAATAAGAGTTTTAAAATGACTTTCTTTAATACCACCTCTTAAATTTTGTCCTTAATTTTTAAAGAGTAAACACTGCCAGTGAGTACATTAAAGATTTTTAAAAAAAAACTAAAGATATAACAAAGAACGTGTCACAATTCATAAATATGATCTCAGGATAGCTGAATATATTTGAAGATTGTTTCCGTAAAAAATTGAATTTAAAATCGCAACGGTTCTAATTCTATTTAGTTTGATGCAGAAAATCATCTGCATAAATAATAAACACATTCTTTACTAAACGCAAACGTGTAATAAATAACGTGCCTATGATTTTAATTGTTAAATACAGATATAATATACCATATGTTGATAAACACGTTATTTATTACATTTGTATGGGCGATACATGTATAAAATTGTAACAAGGGACGTGTATATTAATCATATAATTTATAGATCATCATATAACCAGGTAATTCCGACCATCAAAAATTCCTTTTTTACTTTGTTCGATGCACAAAATCATCTGCATGAATAATAGACACGTACTTTATAACATGCCATATACATGTATCCATGATATATGTATAAAAGTGTAGCAAGGAACATATATGTTAATCACATCGGTGCAAAAATTGAGTAAATTTTGAAGCTTGTACTTTAACAATCTACTCAATTTGAATGTTCACTTACATCAATAGTAAATAGGTTTTTTATCCAAAACCAGAAATAGTCTTTTGAGAGTAATAAATCTCTTTTTATTGGTTTTTTTATTGAAAAATACAATTTTATGGAAGTATTTACAATATTTCAGTAAAATATTTACTAAATGCCGTTATCTGGATTTTTTTTATATTTGTTTACATATGTGGTAAATTTTGAATATTTTGGTTTAACAATTTACTCAACTTGATGTTCACTTATGTGAATTGTAAATTTTTTTCTCCAATACCAGAAATGGTCTTTTAGGCCTAATAATTCTGTTTTTTGTTTTTTTACTGAAAAAAGCAAGTTCAGGGATATATTTACAATATTTCAGTATAACGGCATTTAGTAAAATATTTACTAAATGCCGTAATTCAAATTTCTTTAGATATGTTTACATATGTGGTTAAATGAAAATTTAGCAAACAGATGGGAAAATATTTTGGAAGCTCATACTTTGCGAAGATAAAAGCGTGGAAGAAATTGGACTTAATGTTTCCATTGCCTTTTAAACCACCCCTTCCATGATATCGTACTCAATGAAATGCGACAGATAAAATTGTTCATCCATAGACTGAACGCAAAGAGAATACTTGAAAAAACAATCATAAAAAATGTTTTTTTATGTATAAGTATTCAAGTAATTTAATTACATCTTCCTGCTAAATTTCGTTCGAGTCTAAACCATGGGAAGCGATTTGGTGCTGGTGTGAAGACATATGAACCCACCAAACACATAGACAAAATTTACTGAATTATTCTAGATCTTATATCTTTTTTCCATTTACTTACGAAAGCTAATATCGGTTAACAAGTTAATTAACCAACTAAAAAATTTTAAAAGAAAAGAATAACTTAACAACGCACTTAAATCTCGCAGAATCTTCTTTTCATTTAAAAAATAAAATTTCAAGGCAAGAGAAATGAAAATCACAGCACTAAAAGTTATTTATAGCGTAGTGTATCTTCACTCAAGTAGCAGACGAGAAATACATAATTATGTTATTTTAATACGGAACTAGCAACAAAAAGGCATAACAACAGACTGTGTATTTCAAGTACGGAGAACGTATACTATTTTCAATTATATTCATTCCCTATTTTGCCTGCCTTCATTTGCAACGTACCCTCATTACATCAGACTCGTTTGACTCAAACTGAGAAAGCACTCAAAGCTACATTGCCCAAGCGGCAAAATACATTTCACTCCGTTAATGACTCCGCATAATAATGATGTATGAGTAATGGAACTACGATGGTAAAAGTTTTTCCTAATTTTTTACGTTTTTCCATTTTAACAACCAAAGGTCCTTTCTATATCATTCACATGAAAACCAATGACAAGATTATTCAAGAATTATTTTAAATCAAACTTCGATGTTGCAAACCTGATTTTTAAACATTTCACCATAGTTCAAGAATTTATAAGGTAGAATCTTTTAAAGGGTAGTAATAGTAAATTTGATTAATGCGACAAAAGATACATTGCTCCGAAATATTTATTTCTATATAAATTGATTTTACCTCAAGTTTAGTTTTCTTCATACAAAATAAGATTGTCAAATAACTATTTCATAGTTTTTTAACAATCTTATTACGGTTGGTGATTGTAGATGTCATCTTATATTATGGGGAAGATGCTAATCAATTAATTAATAGTGTAATTTTAAAACATCTATTTAAATAATTATTACACAGTTTATCTAATTATCTAAAGACGAATTATTTACACAGTTTATCTAATTATCAACAGCAACATTAAGCGGTTTTATTAAGATCATAAGACGTTTAGGGCAGAATCATGATGACTTCAGCACGTTGACAGAGGTAAGTTGCCAGAATTTAGAAATTGCAATAGTTTTTAAAATAAGTTTAATTATAGAGTCTGAAAAGTAATTAAAAGAAAACAAATTTTTTTATTTCTTTTCATTTTTTAAAAAAAAACACGCTATTTAAACTATCCGTCGTACACCTATTAAGTACTTTTAGGAACCGTCAATTTCTTAGGAAAAATTTAACTTCAGATTAAATAACGCTTTATTTCATAACCAATTTATAGTACAATTCATATAACTGTTCAGTAAAATTATCTAAAAATTTGATCCAAAAATATTCACGATGGCAGCCATGGTAGAACTCCTTCTAAAGTGTATTTTGGAAAACATCATTTACAATATCAGCAAAATGTCTGCTAATTTTTTTTTTCTGAACCAGACATGCAAACAGCTATGACAAGTGTCTATACACTAATCATAGCTGAATTTAAAAATACCGGTTTTCCGAAAAATTATTTGGAATGAGGAACTAAAATTTTAAATATTTTAATTAATGTTATTTTTCTTATATAAGAGAATTTCATATTAGCTTTTATTATATAATAGAATCAATTCTTTGAAAACGAAACGTTTTCACAAAATTGATCAGGTAGTACCGATAATTTCTTTCTTTGCTTCAAGGACTTAGCATTTTATATGTTGCATACGTGTATTATAAATGAGTACATGCTGTTGATAAACTGTTATTAGAAAACAATTTTACCTGTTCATAAAATTGCTCAAAATTGCGCAAATTGGAAGATATATTTAAAACTTTAGTAAGTAGTTTAACTTAAATAAATGGTCAACCTGTGAGGTTTGCTGACGTTATTATATTTCTGAGACAATTCTTCCAGACAGATAGGCCTCGATGTATCTGATCTAGCATTTAGAAAATTCCGTTATATTCCGAAACCAAAGTAGAAGTGACAATGGGCAGATCAAATCTGTCAAAAAGCCGACAACCAGTGGAGTAGAAGAGAGTTCTTAAGTGGGGACCACAAACCCCGAAGCACGGTCTGGGATATCCTCCACACTAGAAATCAAATGAAATAACGACCTAAATAAGTCGACAGGAATTGGTCAAATGCGAAGGGTGGAGAACCATATGTGGTGGCATGGCTTAGGAAAGGTCTTTGTCCAGTAGTGGATGGTTACAGGTTTGCGATGGTGATGGTGATGATGAATTCTTACGTTATTAATCATCATCTTAGTACCTTGGACAAAAAAATCACTCCTTTTCTTCTAATGTAGAAACCTAAGCAAAAGATTTTTACTTTTTTGAATATATTCCTTGCTTGAGTTTCGTGCTGCGCTTTCCACAAAATGAAACGAAGTGATTATCTTCTTTAGCAATTCATTTCTAAACAAACCTACCTCATTCAGTTTACGTAGCTTATATCATTTTTAAAAAATATCTAGCCTTTTCGTTAAATAAACTAGTCTCAGACGATACCTGTAATATATACCAAGCCACAAACACCACCTATAAAATATACTGAGTAAAGCCCAAGTATCTGACATAAACCAATTAAAATGTATTCACATACATTATGACAGGTTTAAATGTAAAAATGAGCCTTCACTTTGGATGGTGATTGGTGATACCTTTCTTCTTTCATAAATTCCATATTCCTCAGTATTACAAGCTGAAGTTTCCAAATAATATTCTCGAAATATACATTAACAAAGGAAAATAATTTAAAAATATTTTTTTCCAATTGTAAAATTATGTAAATCCTGAAACATAATAAGCCCTTAATATGACGCATAGTTTTTAATGTTTCCGCCTTTTTCGGCTTAATTTACTGTAAAAGTGTATGCAGAGGTTATACAATCCCAAAATATACGCAGACTGATGTAAAAATTATGAAATATAATACGACGTGCAGTCGTATTGTAAAATCCGGTCGAATTTTCTCAATATATATGTGTGTATATATATATATATATATATATATATATATACATGTATATATACGGACGTACGCATACACACAAATATGCTCGTACGTATGGCTCTCCATAATATCCATATCCATGAAACAGGTTTTTGAAATAAAGAAACGAAAACATAAAAAAAAATTAAGAAAACATTAAAGCTACTGACTTTTTTAATATCAAAACGTATATCTAAAAATCATTACTTATAAATCCTGGCACATTTCAATAAGTTAATAAAAAACTGTAAGCCTGAATAAAAATCCTTTCTATAAGGACATTTCCTTTAAATTATTACGAATGACTACATTATTGTTTGCCATGTGAATGTATTAGCTAGTATATAAAAAACCGTGAACTTCTCAAATTTTCGAGATTTAGGATAAATGCTACATTTTTTTTAAATAAAATATATGTAAACACCTAGTAATGCTGTTTTTTTCTTAAGTTCGACTTTAATATTTTGGGAAATGTGGAAAGGGTTAATTTTTACGGACTCTTTTAGAAATGCCGCTGAAAATATATCACATGAAATTATAAAATAAATACTTGTATATACCTTATAAGAGGGTTACTTGCTTATGCATACCTTCACTATGCTAAATTCAAGTTTCCACTCCAAATATTTTCCGAGAAAAACAACAGTAACTAATGAACGGACAGATTAAGAATGATCTTAAAAGCGGTTCGTTTTTGTTCTCTATGAAGTACAGAAGATTGCAATATCATTAGCAACAACATTAAAAATATTTTAAAAAGTTCAACTTAAAATATAATCTGAGTTGTTTTCTTCAACGTTTCTTTTTTATTTTGGTAAAATTTATTACTGGAAATATAATAATTAATTAATGTATTATAAAGATAATTATCCGAATAATTACATTATCGTATAAAACTGAAATTAACATGACTTACATAACGACTAAACCGAAATCAATGGCAACTAATGTCGGGAGAGAACCATAAATATAACACGAAAAGAAAAATGACTAACCCTATCTACATCCGCAGTGCGACACTTATGAAGAGCAATTCAAATCATTTACCGACACATTTAACATTAGGCAGCAACATCTTCTCCACAAAAATGGAGCAACAGTTTACAAAGTGCGCGAAATGACGTGAAGTTATTTATTGCGAGCCGTTTTATTTACTTCAGATGAGAAATACATAATTTCATTTCATTAACTTGCAAAACTAGCACCAAAAAGAAATAAATGGCAGACGACGAGAAGAAGACGGTAAAATCGTATAACATTTTACTTACTTTTATTCATTCGCTATATTGTTTGTCTTAGTTCGCATCGTTAGAATAAAATTTTTTGAAGTTAAAATTAAAAATACAATCATCAGTGAGTCATCTACGCCTAAAATAGCGTTTAAATCGTTATGTTAAATCGTTTTAATAATGCACCGGTAAAAGGACTGAAGCGGTAAAACGTTTTATTTTCTTTTTTAATTCCATATCTCAATTGGAAAAATTAACCCTTAGCACATGTGTCATGTGTGCGTCTGTTTGTATTTCAAACCATTTTTCTCAAAAACCATTTATATACACATAGAAATGTAAAATTTGACAGAGTAATAAAGTATATTAATTAAGACTTAAAATATTTATAGGTATCGTTTGAAAGGGCTAATTAGAGTAGTGTCAGAAAAACCTCGAATCCCGTCCCCCTACTTCTCATATTTCCAAAAATACTAAACCTAAAAAATTATGAAAAAATAGGATTTTTATTAATTTTGAATAAAATAATATTGAATTAGGCAATATGAAATATGCATTACGTTAGAAATTCATATTAGTGTTAATTTATGATAAATAATGTAACATCACTTCAAACGAGATACCAATTCCTCTTTGCATAAGCCATAATATGACACTGTGACACGTACGTGACACTTAGCCATTTCTGTTTTATATTTAAGTTATTTTTCTCCTTCAGTAATTTTATACTTAATGCCTTAAGTACATTTTGCGTTAGTTTAATAAATAGTTCTGATTATCACCACTTAAATATCTTGGGCTAATAAAAATAGAATACCAAAGACGGGAGCCAGTAAAACAGAGTGAACAGCATGTTAGGAATAGTACACTGTACTATCTCTTACCCCCATTCCAATCTTTGCTTTCCTTGCGTGCATATACAGGGTAATAAAAAAAAAGAATAAGTTTAGTAGAAATGAGTTACTGGGTGCAAAAAAAGTTTATAGATAAGTTTTCTTTCAATATTTCACTAAAATGTATTTTAATCAAGCAAAATAAACTCTCTGATTTTACTAGGAAATCATTTTTCTGATAAATTTTATTACTTACTTATATATGAAAGAAATACATTTGAACGTTTTCTCAAATTTTATAATTTTATACTCATTATTTACTCAACTTAATCCAAAACTCCATGGTTTATTTTATCTTAGAATTGAAAAAAAATATCTTTAATACTTTATCAATATTCTGACAACAAAGAGTACACATCAATCTTAACATAAATATCACGTTAATATATAACTAGTCGTAATGTACTAGTAAATTCTACAAATTTAAATTCAAACAACAAAAAAACGTAACGAAAATGTTTAAGTTTAAATTTTCTACAATATTATTGCTCCAACGAATACATATACTTTATTATAAAAACTACTACGATCACTATACTGCTTCGTATCAAAATACCGAGATATTTAATATTATGAACGACGTCTTCGACTCAGCTTTGAAGGATTTTAACTCTTAAATTATATGTAAAATAATAAATAACAAGCATGCAAGCTCCACTTCATTGAGAATAACGAAAAACTCCGATCAAATAGCAGCAATACTCCCAAAAGAAGGTGCAAGTAATTTAAAAAAATATCAACTTGAAAAAATTAAAAACACCCAGATCTCAATAAGATTTATCACATAAATTGTAATACAATAATCTACATCAAAAATCACATTGCAAATCTGCTAATAATAAATTATAATCCTCTCTTCTATTTCCTCTGTACTGATTAATTTTACAATTAATTTCAAAGCGAAACTTGCTTCTCAAAACATTATCGTTAGAATATGTTTGCCATCTGGAACCTTTACCAGAAGTTCTTAACTAAGGAAATTATTAAGTCGAACTTGAATTCATGCCCTTAAACTGTCAATTAAAAGTTATATGTCATTTTGCGGAAATCTCTGAAATTACAACAATGAACCATTTGCTTTTGAAAATAAGATAGATTATAAGAAAAATTATTAAAATATATTTTGAGGACACATACTTCAGACCTTTTCAGAAGCAATTTTCAAAGTAAAAAAATGAAATAATAATAAGATTTTCCTTTATATGAATATTAACAGCGTTGATACGAAAATAACTTTAATTAATACAGAAATACATATTTTTGTAATATGACTTTCGGCATGAAAAACATTACTTTGCTCTATATATATATCAAAAGGTATAGAAAATAACATAATTATAAAATTATTACTAGTTGCACAAAGACCGTATCAAAAAGAACTAAACATATTTACATGAGGCAAAATTTACTATTTTAAAATTCATTTTTCAATTTATTTTACTGTGGATCACTTGTACTGTTATCATTTATATTTAACAGTTATTATCATAAGGATTAGACTTAATAAAAAGGTTTTACTTTTAGCATGGAAATAATATGGAAATCTCGACATTAGCTATTTTCACGCCCATTATATCAACAAAAGACAATGTAACTGCTTACATACAAAAATATTAAATCCTGAAACAAATACTGCTGGCATCTTCGCATTCTCCCAAGGAGATAAACAGTAACGATGGAATTTCACTATTGTTATTCTAATGCTTAATTACATAAATGATATTCCGTTTTCATACCTTCGTTATTATCGATACTTTTACTTACTTTCCCAAAATATACCTTCTTTCTTTCAATATCTGCAGGTTTCCTTCGGCTAATCATTGTTTTCGAAAATTTTACTTTCACAGGTTTTTTCAATATTTCTCATCTTGTCACTAGATTCAATTTATTTATTTTCTATGCAAAATTGAAAAAAATCCACAAATGAAGCCAAAAATGCATCAAAATGCTGGGTAAGTAGAAAAAGATTATCACGATATTGGCAGCACCGATTTAAAGATTAGTACTCAAATCGTATACCAAAATACCTTGAATATTAGTACAAACATATTCGAAATGTAAATTAAATGCATAGTTACCACCTTTTTGTTGTATTTTGTTAGCAACTTGCTATATTTTTAATTATGTAATTTTATAACATAACACATCGCAAGAATGTATTAATTCGATCATAAATGGGCTTTTAAAACAATTTTTGTCTTTGCTTCTAAGTTTACCTCTATGTTATGTGTAATAATAAATTTATAATAGTCCGTCTATTTATATTCTTATTTAGAAAGAAAATACTTTAAAAAATATTTTCATAAAGCTTATAAATGTTTCTCTAAATTCATCTTAAGCAAGTTAAAAGCGTTTAAAATCGTTTGAACGTTTTATTAAACGAAAATTACCTTTAATTATGCACATAATCAAATTTTTCAGTAATTATATTGATAAAACTTCAGTGTCAGCATTGATTACCTTTTATAATACTGTGTCTTATGTTGGAACTAGGGAGCTTTTACCGTTTTATTTTCATTAACCGTGAACCAATATTCTGCGTCTTCTCCATCTGTACCGTGGCATTATTTGATAAGACGCACTGTCACGTTTTTGACATTAGCTTATCTTCACTTGACATCTTCAGAAATATAATTAGAGAATTTTAAGGTGGTTTATGACTTTTAAAATATATGCAATTTAATAAATTTTGTAATTTTTCTCTGGCTTACTCCTTTCTTATATAATCCGATGTTTATGAAATTTAATCATCTTAATTAACATTTGTATTCACACTCAACATTAGTTTGATATTGAAGAAAAACTAAATTAATAATTACATAGTTAATAAAACTTTAATTAATTTTAATTAAGATGAAATATATTTAAAAAAATTATGTTTGCTTCATATTAATTGATATTTACATATGAAGTAAGTATTCGCAAAATTTCATAAACGTTATACAAAAACTGTAGAAATTGTGAAGCCATGACCTACAGACTGATAAACCAACTGAAGATTAGACTGACTAACCAACTGAAATTTAGACTAACGAACCAATTAAAGATTAAACTGACGAACTAACTAAAGATTGGACTGACAAACCAATTGAAGGATGTACTGACGAACCAACTGAAGATTAGACTGACGAACCAATGGAAGGTTGGACTGACGAATCAACTAAAGATTGAACTGACAAACCAACATCTCTTGTTTCACTAAGGAACCCCACAAATTTACACCAATACACTTAATTTTCCTCGTCCGGGTTTTCCACAAAATATTCAAGCACCATTTCCCTATTCAAATGAAACAAACGTAAAAAAACACAAAGTTATTTATCACCAGCGTATTGTCTCAACAGCGCAAGAGAAATACTCATACATAATTTCATTTCTTTATTCCGCTTGGAACTCACCGCGAATGAACGAACGACCCGCGGGCTATTTATCGTTGAAACTAAACGACTTTTTGAATCGTTCTTTCATTTATAATCCTATTTGTTTATATTTGCAACGGAGTTTCCTTCTCTTGTACAATTTATTCGTTCAGCATTAAACTGAAATACGCATTGGACACAGGGTTGGCAACTTATTCGTAATAACCAACCGGACAAAATATTAAATTAGTTTAGTCAGCTGCATTAGATAATAGCGATACATTTGCTTACTCAATAAAATAGCATATAGATTTTATTACAAAAAATAAACCATCTAAACAATTTCAATATTTTTACGTTAGAAGCATACAAAGTAAAGAAACGTAATAAGGATTGCCCGCCTATCACCAATTCATATAGGATCCACATCTCCTCTACAAAATTAGTTATAATCTAACAAACCCTTTTTTAATGTCATTAATCTATAGGTATCTTACCTTTATATTTTTATTAATACCTGAATATTTCACCTTCATTGATTTATTAATCAGATGTGCACAGTTCAGGTACAACGATCTTGCCAGTGCGAAGGATCGATAATAATTTTTATGTATACGAGGAGGATAGCTTAGAGAGGAGGTGAAGTTTGCAAAAAGCGGAAAAGATAATTGTCTGTTTCACTCTCGGTAGTTCGATTTGTATATGCGTGAATAAGACAAAAACTAACAAAAGAATGATTTCTATTTCGTAAAGTAGTAATCAAAATGATCACTTTTGCTAATGACAATATGAAATGATAGTTTATTAGAGAGAGGTTATCCGTTAGAGAGAAGTTCATAGCAGCATGATTAAAATATTTGAATAAGTGTAACTCCAGCGACCATTCCACTTATTGATATCTTCAAAATTGAAAAACCACTAAAATGCAAATGAGACTTGCTTGATTAGTATTTTATACCATTGCGTGCACATAGTCAGGTATTAATGCTTACGTAAAATTCGTGCTAATCGCGTGTTATGCGCGTACAATGTTCATAAAAACCGTTTAATATTAACATTGTAATTACTTGATAAAAATAAAAAAAAATCATCATAGCATTTGACCTATATTTTAACATGAGGAATTTATATTACGTTTTTTGTGGTTTTTTCACAATCATTAATAATTTTCTTGCAATTTATATTTGAAAAAACTAAATTGTTTATAAAAAAAAATTATCTAAGATAATACAAAAGTTTTTAAGCAATATAGATATTGACACTAACATTCGTATTTTTTCATATCAATTTTTGTAATAAAATTCATGAGATTTTGATTTTTATTGTATTTTTGGTAAAGGATCTAGAAAAAAGTGTATTTAAACCGATCTTATATTTTTGTATTCGCACTTTAATAAACTTACATATCATGTCCTAAACGAAAAAAAATTTACTTCCTCTCACACCCATAAACACTTTCCCCAAAAATTAAAATTCAGCTATTTGTGCCATTACTTCCTAACTAGAATAACTAATAGCAATAGCCAAAGTTTGGAGGCTAGCAGTGATTAGATCTGTAAAACAATTGTTTCCCATTGCGTACTCGTAATGATAAAATTATGAAGAAAAATAAATATTCTAATTTAGAAAATCGGCCAAATTTTGAAATTCCAAATTCAAAAGCTGAAGATCTTTAATAAATTGACAAAAATATTCGTGACATACAAAATTAGTAATATTTCAGGTCAGGGAACTAAAATTATCCTTATATGAATAAAAGACTTTGTCACTTCTTATCTACTTGAATAGCATACTATAAAGACTAGTGATATCTTAAACCAAACCTCTTTAAGATTTCGCAGTAGTGATCTGGTATATTTTGAATTTCGAATATCTTTTAACTAGTCATCGAATGTTGCTAAAATTCTCTGTAACTGGGGTAGAGCAGAGCCCTCCTTTCGTGATCACAAAACAATCCACATATATCATGCGAGCATGAAATTTATTTGACATAAAAAATATTATTCTTTACAACTATCGTGTAAATAAATAAACACGACAAGTTTGATTAGTTATAAGATTTTATTTTTAATATTACGGTAAATACAATTATTAAAATTTTTTTAATTTTTAATTCACTTTCACATTATATTGTAAAAAGTGCCTTTCTTACGTTTTATATTATTTAATTCTTCGAAAAACATATCTAAATGAACCTCGGTCTCTTAAAAATTATCAAATAAATTAGGTTAATCTCTAGATCATATTGACCTAACTCGACCTTAGTATAACAACTTTCTACCACTGACTAAAATAAAAATCGTTTGTAAACTCTGTACGTCGTTATTACGATTGGTTTCTTACACTACAAGAAGTTGAAAAAAAAATAGGAATACTTTGTCCCTCCAAAATTTTCGTATAATATGCGAATATATTTGAGTGTCAATTATTGACAATTTTATGTTTCTTGCTCAAATAATTGTTGAGAAAAATGATCATGAAATCGGACAGATTCGCGGACATATGAGTGACAAGGATTCCTTTTTTCCCTTTGAGATTCTTCTTCTTTTTCAGCGGCACCACGGGCCTTTGTGGATCTTGGTTGTTTCCACAACTACTCTTCACCTGACTCGATTATTGGCCTTTCTTCTCCATTTGGGGACCTTTCTCATCTTCCTAAGGTCTTCCTCCACACAATGTATCCGTCATTTTCTGGACCTATCCCTTGCTCACTTTTGTTGCGGCATCCATTTGATTATTTTAAGATGGCAACTACTAGGTTACAATTTTTTGTTGAGGCATCCAACTAGGGTATGGTTTTTTGTTGCGACATCCATCAGGTTATAGCATTTTGTTAGGGCATCTACCTGGTTATAGTCTCTTGTTGAGGCATCCATCTGGTTGTGGTCTTTTGTTGCGGCATCCAACTGGTTATAGTCTTTTGTCGCGGCATCCAGCTGGTTATATTTTGTTACGGCGTCTACCTGGCTTTCTTATTGCCTTTTGCTCAGGCAGCCATATGGTTATAGTCTTTTATTGCGCCATCTATCTAGATATAATATTTTGCTGCTTTCACCTGGTTGTGGTCTTTTGTTGCGGCATCCACCTGGTTATAGTCTTTTATTGCGGCATCAATCTGGTTATATCCTTCTGTTGCAGCATCCATCTAGTTATAGTCTTTTGCAGCTTTCATCTGGTCTTTTGTCGCGGCGTTCATCTGGTTATAGTATTTTGTTGCGGCATCTACCTATTTATATAGTTTTAGTCTGTTGTTACGGCCTCGATATGGTTGTAGTATTTTGTTGTAGCATTTACCTTATCATGGTCTTTTGGTTATAGTTTTTTCTAGTAATTTGAGGTACATAAACCTAAAACAGTATGAGAGAAAATGGAACTGACAATAAAACCATGCTCTCAATGTAGTTGGTAAAAACAAAATAATGTAATGAAACTTAATGTTAACACTCAATACCGTAAAAATTTAATAATTTGTAAGTGGGCATTAAATAGTTAATGTAACTAAGAAAATACGCAGTTGAGTCAACAGACTTTTAGCGTTAACTAATTTACAAATTATTTTATTTAATACGTAAAATAACGCACGGACACAATAAACATGATAAATTCAATTATTCGTTAAGAGTGGAATACGTGTAACTATGTTCTAAAAATTTAAAGAAACGCTTAATTATTTACACCTTAGTTTAACATAGTTAATCCTAGTATTATTATATCTTAGTTCAACATAGATATTCCAAGATAATAATTAACAGCAAATTACAACCATATTATCAAATGGATGATAATATAAAAATACTATCTTAAACGAGCTTTCTAAACATACGGATCGTAAGGATAGCAGAAAACTAGCAATGATTATACCTGTTATAAACCTAGTGATTCCGGGATAAGAATTAATAACAAATTAGGATCTGATTGTCAAATGGACGGTATTGCAGAGTTTCTTAAACAAACGTCCTGAAAATGACCACGTAACATATTTAACACTATTCGTCATCAACAAATTTTTATGCGTTGAAATACATTATTAGATGTCAGCTTAATTACAATAGAGCAACCTTGAATCGCAATTACATTTTTCAAATTAGAAATAAAAGTTGAGCTCAGCCATAATTAAATTCAGACCATTAGGCAACTAACTAAATGAATTTTCTTCTTGCTTCTCTCCTCAATTTGAACAAATTAACTATTTTTTCCAGAAATACGATAAAAGGTTTACCAACGTTATTCAAAGAGTGTTTTTCGATGGTTGTCAAAGTAATGGCTTAGAAGGATTAATTTCGTTTATATACATTGCTTAATAGAAATGTAAACCTATATTATTACTAGAAACACAAAGAACTAAGTTATATTACGAAAAATGAGATATTAAAATGATACACATATTAAAATGATAACATACATATTTATTAATTTTCTATTTCTTAAGAGGAAAAAACGAATCCACTTTAAGACCACTCACGTGTAAATCTGTTTGTATGTGACGGCCATTTTCCTTAGTATTGGTTCAATGTAGAAACAAGAAAATAAGCACAGCTATAGAGCACCTTATCTTGTTTTTATCTCAACTGCCTATTTCAAAAATATTATATGAAAATCTAAGGAATTTTAATAAATGTTTAGTAAATGAAATACATGGTTTTTAAAAATGTTAATAATTTTAATTTTTATGAAGTGGTATAAAGTTGAGAAAGGCTAATTATAAGTATCTTAAAAATATTTTATATAATTTTTTTCATTTTTGTTTTATGTCGCAATTCTTAGCCGAAATAATGGAGTTAACGAAATGAAATTGTACATTTCTCTTTTGCCGTTTCTGTAATGTACTTTATAATGATCTTTTCTTTCCTTTCATTTTATATGTTTCAGCTGACATAAATCCTGTTATTGTTTTTCTTCAACTGTTATGAAAAACTTTAAACAAATCTTTTTGTCATTGCGATTATCAATATTCCACCTAGTATGGTTATTGTAGTTATTACAAAAATGTCTAAACGTAGCCCACAAATAGTAATATATTTTTACTAGTATTTATTAATGAGTGACCATTAATTCGGATGAGACCTGTAAATTTGTGTGCAATTTAATGTTTTTGCAGATAATATTGTTTGTTTAGGTAATCTTTTTAATTACTGAAAGAAATCTAATAGCATTATAAACAACAAACGACAATAATTGTTTAGAAATCACCTGGGTTTATCCGCATTTTTTACTAAAAATAGTCTGTTTAAATAAATAGATTTAGGATGATTTTTAAAACACATCTTGTGATTTAATATCAATTTATTTTTCGTTGAGGGAAGAAATATTTGGAGATAATGAAGCTAGTAGGGTTGAAACGAGGATTTTTACATCCTCTCGTCGAAACTATTGAGGCGTACTTACAAATTTTTTCACATTTATCTTATTACATTTGATGTTGAGAAACATGAAGAAGATATCGTTTGTTTTGTTTATTGCGGAATTTTAATTTCCGATATCTTAGTTTCCTCCAAAAGAACTCGCAGTCAGGTCGATAAACCTAAACGGTAATAATATACTTTGAAATGACGCTGTTTAAAGTGAAATTCACCCTCTAACTCAAACCAAAGCATTTGAGATCATAGAAGTTATCAAGTCCTATTCAATTATTTACTATGAATACCTAATAACTGTGTCTATTATATTCATTGTGAAATATTTTTTGGAACGATGAGTTTAGAAAAAAAACATGAAACTATATATATATATATATATATATATATATATATATATATATATATATATATATCATAAAAAATATTTACGCTGTTTTTTATTCAGAAACCGTTTTAAGTAAAAACTTAAAATTTTGCAAAATGCTAAAGCATGTTAATTCGGAGAAATTTCAGAAAATAACACTCAAAGATGTTTACATGAACATTTTAGAATTATATTTATTAATTAGAAATTTTAGATTTTTTATCATTACTAATGTGGGTATTACCCTTGGTAATTACCCTTTAGTAACGATAAAAAATAATTTTGTGTTAGAATAAAATATTTATAAGGAATCTAAAACGCTTTTCTTCAGAATTTTCTGTACGATAGCTATCATAGAATTTATAGAATTTTGTGTGAGATAACTATCATAGAATTTATAGAATTTTGTGTAAGATAACTATCATAGAATTTTGTGTAAGGGTACTACTCCATATCTGAAACCATCACAAATAAAGTTAAGGAAAACAATTTTTCCTGGAAGCTTGCCTAAACTTTACCGAAAAATTATGGAAATGATCCTAATATCATAATTTTTGAGAAAACGATATTTTTATGAAAGACGTACCTTGCCCTATATGTAAACGATGAGAAACAATAGCAAAATTTATAGTTTAGTATAAATATTGTGTACTCTTCAAGGTTTGTATTTACCAAAGCGTATTGCGAGTTCGAGTCGTAGGTATTAACAAATTTTAATTTAAAATGTGTTTCATAATATTAAAGATGGAAGCATATCTTTGATTCAATACATACATATAATAAAATTGTAACGGAATGAATTCTCAGAGATTTCTAGATGTACTTCGTTTGTTATTTTGTATTTCGACGTTTGAGTAAGTGAGATATTTAATTGTAGAGTTCAAGCATATAAATATTACGGTAATGGTTTTCTCAGAAATAAAAAAAATGATGACACTTGAAAATGCTTATCTAATTTCCTTATCAGGATATGTCAAGTGACGTCATTTATATACCCAGGAAAATTACTGGTAGCGTTCTAAATTTTATCGCACAAACCATTTTCATTTGAAAATAATTAAATCCATTGTATTAATATATTAAAATATTTTTTTAAAGAAATGATTTTAAAACATATAAATTTTAAATATATTATTTCAATTATTTATGGAGTTTTTACAATCCTATGATGACATAGTTTTCCCGGTATGGAACATTCGTAGCTTAAGGTTCAGTTCCCGCCGCAAATAAAGGCGCTGAAAATTAGAATGACCTTCGTTATTTGTCTTTAATTTTCTTTTTAAGCATTTTATAAGTAAACCCATGAAATTTGGGTAGAACTCGTACTACGAATTTTGCCTAGACTTACATATAAAAGTTAAAAGATTTAAAGCTGAACAAAAGTTTAAAGTGCAACACTTAGATGCATACAAATGTTTAAATGTTTACACGCAGTATTTCTAAACTATTTTAAAATATTGTTATTTTACACCATTTATTCTTTTACAGGCTTAAAGTTATCGTGAATGTCTATAAATCTATGTGGTCTGAGATGATCCGCACAGTTTTCTTATAAAAGCTAAGTTAATCTTCTAGAAGCCCTGCTATTTTCTTAATTAATTATATCTTTTGAGAAATTCTTCTTAAAATTATATTAAATATTTTTAAGATACTTATAATTAGCCTTTCTCAACTTTATACCACTTCATAAAAATTAAAATTATTAACAGTTTTAAAAACCATGTATTTCATTTACTAAACATTTATTAAAATTCCTTAGATTTTCATATAAATATTTTTGAAATAGGCAGTTGAGATAAAAACAAGTTAAGGTGCTCTATAGCTGTGCTTATTTTCTTGTTTCTACATTGAACCAATACTAAGGAAAATGGCCGTCACATACAAACAGATTTACACGTGAGTGGTCTTAATGTGGATTCGTTTTTTCCTCTTAAGAAATAGAAAATTAATAAATATGTATGTTATCATTTTAATATGTGATTAGTAATATCTCATTTTTCGTAATATCACTTAGTTCCTTGTGTTTCTAATAATAATATAGGTTTACATTTCTATTAAACAATGTATGTAAACGAAATTAACTCTTCTAAGCCATTACTTTGACAACCATCGAAAAACACTCTTTGAATAATGTTGGTAAACCTTTTATCGTATTTCTGGAAAAAATAGTTAATTTGTTCAAATTGAGGAGAGAAGCAAGAAGAAAATTCATTTAGTTAGTTACCTAATGGTCTGAATTTAATTATGGCTGAGCTCAACTTTTATTTCTAATTTGAAAAATGTAATTGAGATTCAAGGTTGCTCTATCGTAATTAAGCTGACATCTAATAATATATTTCAACGCATAAAAATTTGTTGGTGACGAATAGTGTTAAATATGTTACGTGGTCATTTTCAGGAGGTTTGTTTAAGAAACTCTGCAATACCGTCCATTTGACAATAAGATCCTAATTTGTTATTAATTCTTATCCCGGAATCACTAGGTTTATAACAGGTATAATCATTGCTAGTTTTCTGCAATCCTTACGATCCGTATGTTTAGAAAACTCGTTTAAGATAGTCTTTTTATGTTATCATCCATTTAGTAAAAATATATTACTATTTGTGGGCTACGTTTAGACATTTTTGTAATAACTACAATAACCATACTAGGTGGAATATTGATAATCGCAATGACAAAAAGATTTGTTTAAAGTTTTTCGTAACAGTTGAAGAAAAACAATAACAGGATTTATGTTAGCTGAAACATATAAAATGAAAGGAAAGAAAAGATCATTATAAAGTACATTACAGAAACGGCAAAAGAGAAATGTACAATTTCATTTCGTTAACTCCATTATTTCGGCTAAGAATTGCGACATAAAACAAAAATGAACGTTTAAATTTCTACTTTTTTTTCCTTTTTATTATCGTTGTTTACGGTCAGTCACAATAAAAGGCAATGAATAAGAAACGGAATTAATATTAAAACGATTTTTGTTGAAAGTACTATACAATGTCTTCCATTTAAAAAAGCCAGGGTAATCTTAAAATGCGTGATATCCAGATCTTACTAGTAAGAAACAAGCAAACCAAATTTTAAAAAAAGAATACTTATATATATATATATATATATATTTATATATATACAGACACACACACATATATACATATATATATATATATATATATATATATATATATATATATATATATATATATATATTTGTTATAATTTAGCCTCAAGAAATATACAATTGGCCTCGAAAATAAGATTACATTTCTGACTTTTGATTACGGCATGAAAAGATGGCAATTCAAGATCTTCATATTCTTTCTATACTTAATAATACACTAGGACCTTATTATCTTGGTGCCAGATTCATGAACTTATCGGTCCAAAACCTCGGTTAGGTTATGAAAACGCAGGGTTTCAGAACATACTGCCCGCTGCATGCTTCTAATTTCGAAACCTTATTCATACTATTATGAACATTCCTTTACTATTTACACCACTAAGTTATGAAATTCATTGAGTTTACTGGCCGGAAAAGTTCACTGGCCTTATACGCTTTCAAAAGTTTTTTGAAAAATGTATACGTCTTCATATTTTACCCGCGCCATTTTCCTTCCTTATACGTACCGTTTATCTTCGTGCTTCAATATTGTCCTTTTTCATACCGATATTCTAAATTTCCTCTTCTTTATTAATCTTTTTTTTAATTTTATGTATTATGTTTGATTGCAAGATATTTCACTTGAAGCAATAAGAATAATTGCAACATTTGCGGCGTATTTTTATTATATATCCCAACATTGACTTGAGTGGTTTAGTCCATATCTCCGTGGACGCGGGCAATGTGTTATGTCATCAGATACTTATTCTGAGTGGACTGATCTTACAGCGTATCTACCTCAACGAGGAATTCTATCTCCACCTTGATTGATCAAAATCTTGGTCGGCGCCCTCAAGTAAATTATGTGAGTCGTCGTGTTTTCAACACACGTTGAAACACGACGACTCACATAATTTACTTTTACACTTTCTAAAACGTCTTCAAAATTTTCTATCGACTAAAATGAAAATCTACCTTTGTCAAAAACTCTTATTACCATTAATTGATTATGGAGATGTGGGCTATCCTGATCTTAATGAAGAATATTTGTACAAGTTGGAATGCCTTCAAAATTTATGCATCCGGTATATTTTTGGACTCAAAAAATTCTCACTATGTTTCTGAATATAGGTCATTTCTCAAACGGCTGAAGATCCGTGACCGACACCAACTTCACATACTTATACATCTTTTTAATAAATTAAAAAATCATCATAACCCATATTATCTTAATGAAAAATTTAAATATTTGTCTGCTCACAGACTTGAGCTACGATTTGAGAATTCACATACCCTACTTATTCCTAAACATACCTCTATCACTTACAAAAATCCTTCACTGTCCAAGCAGCAAAAATTTGAAATCCCCAGGATCCTGACTCAGGAAAATCACGTCCCTAAATATTTTCAAAGATCAACTGAAAAAGTCGTGCCTCTCCTGAAAACTTTTCCTTTGTACCCTTATCCTTTTCTATCTTCCCCATTTCAAATCATATAAATAGTCTGTTTTACTTATACTTTTTTTTTAAATTTTTTTTTGTCTAATGTACTATAAAGAATTTTCATTGTAAAATCTCTTACAGTCTACCAACTAAATTTTAATACCAATTTTTATGGTTGACTGGAAGAGATTGCTCATGTAGCAATTAGTCCGCCAGATGTACTATGCATAAAAGATGATAAATAAATAAATATTTATTGAAATCATATATGACATGATAGCTAATACTGTACATAAAATAATAGCCATACATAAAATAACTATCAAGATGCCGCATGTGACCAATTTTCAACAGAATAGGTATCAGCGAGAGCAACAATGCTTGTGGCACACAAAAATTCTCATAGCATGAAATAAGTACCATTACGGCACAATTACCGTTGAAAATTAAACCATTTTATTACAGTAACAGCAAAGTTCCATCTGGTACTCAAATTAAACTAAAATTCAAGTCATTAAACGATTAAGTAAATGAACTTCTCGACATAAACGAATGAGGCAAGTGTTCCCACAAAAGCGTGGAATTTTTACCAGAATCGCAGGCATTAAGAACATTTAAATAGTTTCTGGGGCAGCAGCGTGAAATTATTGCCATGATGTGAATACGTTGAGCAAGATTTGGGAAAGTCAAAATGTCATAATCATTTGTCTTCTATCATTGTTTCTCAAAATATTCTTTATGATGATTTTAGATGCAAACTTTCATCTGATAGAGCTTCTTAAAATGTGGAAGTTTTATTTAATGAAAACATGTTTTGGTTTTATCCGGCTACGTCGTAACCAAAGAAATGTAATAAATTTAACAGTCTATGCATTTTGTATATGTACCTATGTATGGATGTTTTATCGTAGCTCAAAAACTGCTGGAACGATTTTAGCAACTGATATTAATCGGTTTATATTTAATCTAAGGGCCTCATAATCTCAATTTTTAGAAACTATTATGGCAGATTTGCAATGAAAAACATTATGGAAAACATACTTTCCCTTATCTTATCAGAAATTATGTCATTCGAAAGGTCTTTAACAATAATTATGAGGTTTCTTCCACCATTTTTTCGTAAACATAGCCAACTTTAGCATAAATAATAAAAATACAAAGTTTTATATGCACCCAGTTTCGAACTATGTATATTAAAATAAACTACTAAAAAGGAGTAAAATAAAAACAAAGCTGAAAAAAAAAATTGAGATATCAATGTTTTTTCCAGTAGAACATATGTCAAAACTGAACGCCGCATAAGGCTTCAAAATTAAGCGATGATTATTTTCAATGAAATTATTATTACCTAACTTGTTTTTCTACTTTACAGTTTCATTTGGCTTATTTTTCAACTTTTAAGTATTGTTAGTTCGTTTCAGTTTTTTATAGTTTCGTTTTTAGTTCTTTCAGTGTCAACAAATATTTTCAATTTTGTGAATTATTATTGCAAAAGTGTAATTGCTAATGGAAGAAAACTCGTTGTCATAATAATACAAATTCTTCAACTACAAGTAAAGCTTTAACTGGTATAAATAAAGGGTATTTACATAAATTCGTAAACTAATATTATTGTACAAAACAAGATGTGTTGCTCCTACTTTTATTTACTACAAAACTATTGTATCGAAAATTATGAATGGAATTTAGAATCTTAAGTTTTGAGATATTCACGTTATATATATATATATAAATATATATATATATATATATATATATGTTCATGCCCTATTGATTATATTAGATATTATTAAATATTTAATGCACTAAGAAGTCATATTGGTGGTGACTTATGACAGATAAAGTAATTTAACTTCAATCGAGCTACCGAACTTTATATGCATGAACCAGACCTGTACGTTTTATACGATTATTTATGAGTTAATAATATAGTGACAATTAGCGTAACAGTTATCGTTTCTTTTGTTACGTTTTATACTCTTTTCATTATTAAAATTAGAGAGAATTTAAATTATTAATAACATAGTAACGAAAAACATGGGAGCATGTAACAGTGCCTTATATATGTGCATACATTTATTAATTTCAGAGTAATGACGGATATTTCCTTTCAAAAAAAAAATTACTTTTTATTTTACGTTTGCCTTCATATTTGCCTTTCTTTCCTTCGTAGTAATTACATGTAAAGATGTTTTATTTATTCTGTGTTTCGTCATAAGGAAAGATATGTGCACCCAAACAACTAATTTTACTATCTTATAATTTAAAAGCGGGCACTTTCCCTTTATCGGGTGTTTCATCTTATATTTCTATCTATTATTTTACACTTTTTTGTGATTAAAGTTTGTAACAGTATATTTTCTTATGTCATTTTTGGACATAATTTAATATATGGTGTTACGGATTAATTATTATTTTATTTGAATAATTTTCATCAACTTATTGGTTATTTACATATTTAAAATTGAATCGTTTTACAACTCTTTTGGATTTATTCTTCATAAGGTAACCCTGTTAGTCAAACTGTTTACTATAGAATTCGAAATTTTTTATCCTACAAGCAAATTGGTTTTATTAGGTTGCATTACTCAAATAAAATGATTGAACGAAATGGTTATAAAGGAAATTTTTACGATTAACAAAAAGTAACGCTATACTTTTTGCCGCGATATATAGCTATAAATTACTAGATAATATTATTGTTCTATACATATCACATTTATCATATAGGTAAAATGCACTTTATTTAAAGATTTCAAACAGAAATAAAATTGACGACTTATATAACATTTCATATCATAAAATTATTGCCATTCACACGTAAATAACCTAATAAATTTTAAATATACATTTTTGTTAACGCACCCTTTTCTTTTTTAATTACAGTAAAACTGTGTGCTCGAAAAAAAACTGGCAGATATTTACAATTGTATTGGCTTCGTATAGAATTCGCCATTTCCATTTTGAATGTTATTCAGTCTAACAAATCATAACGCTTGAAACAATGTCGTCGTAATTCGGCAACAAGCTATTGTGATGTATTGTACCTATTTATTATAGTTTATTAAATGTTTAACATTCTGAATAACCACGGGAGCTTTACTGTGCTCATTTTCATAATGCCTTTTTTATTGATGAAAGAAATGACTGTCAAAGCACAGAATTCATTCCGTTATAAATTTTCCTTATTGGACTTTAATATGTACGATTTTTCATATCTTTATGTCATTTCTAACTGTCGAGTTGTATCCGAGTGGTCATATAACAGCCAATTATCCTTTAAGAACTTCGAATTTCATGGATTGCGGTTAAGATAGGTACTCGTCCTTCTAGTCATCGATCATATTGCATGTTGAATATACCTTAAGTCTTATAATGATAGATGTTTTAGTGGATAAGTTCGTAGTTCCATTTAAATTTAAGAAAAGAAAAAATATGTTGCTGCTAAAAAGGTGGGATTACTTCGATCAAAACCTGTGTCTATATGGCAATCAGCGACCTTCACAAAGAAAAAGTATGCATTCGCTAAACCATTTAGAGGTCAGTAGATGAAAGAGAGGAAATTTTAGCTTTCGCTAGTTTATCCGCCTATAAATCTATCGAATGAATGCTGTAAATGTAAATGGATTAATTTAATTAAACAGCGACTCTCTGTATATACATGTGGTATGAATGTGCTAAATATTTTGAAGTAAAAAATGACAATAGGGAAGAAAATAAACATTAAAATTTATACAAAAATCAAGGTAAATTTTGTTTTTATTATCTATGTGTTGATGCGATATTGAAGAGAAAGTTTTAATGATATAATTTAAACGTATTTTTCCATCCATTTATAACCAAAAGCAGTGAAGTAAATGAGAAATGTATGTACCCGTTTCGTTAATTTTTTCATTTTACTGGGAAAAATTAGAAGTAATTGCAATAATACTTCGCCACCTATGACAAAATATGTTATTATTATTTTATAACTCATGCGGGTGAATGGAAGTGATTGGTTTAGTAGAAATGTGCCCTCTTTTTGTTCCTGTTACATGAAATATGCAATGTAAGAAAAGTAATCTAAATTTTACAATTTACAATTATTTTAGTAAACATCGCAGACATTACCAAATTTTGAACCATTATTGGAGATTGAAAAACGCATTAATGATCAGTTTTCCCAGGGAACGCTAATAATTGGGTTCTTGTAACACCTCTTCTTAATCAAATAAATTCCTTGTTCACTATTGCGTGTATTTGTAAGAAATTTTTTCGTAGAATATACTTTTATAGTACTTTTATCCAAGGAAACAATTTAACGACCAATTCTTGTCAAATCTTAAATGAACAATTCTTTAATTGTGGCACAATTTTCGTCGAAAGGTATTGTTGAATTTTATAAATCAGATAAGGTTTTAATTGAATATTCTGATGTAGACGAAAGTCCTCCTGGGTAAACGGTCACTGTCAGTAAGTGAAATCTGTGTTTCCTTGCATTATTAATTAAAAATTAACATAGATCACGAAAGCTGATGCGAAGTGAATTGCAAGGATAATGGCCAAAGTAGCAACTAAATTATTGTAATTTCCACGATTTAATTGGAAACTAGAACAATGAATGAAATTAATAGCTGCTGTAAAGATAAAAAAGTTAGTAAGCTAACCTGTAAAAACTATTTTCATTATTAATTTTTGCAGGAGGTAACATTTTACGTTGATTAAATGTTTATAATGTATTTATTGTTTTATTTTTGTACCGATGGATCACCATGGTGCCCAAACCCACATGGCAGGATTTACAGTATTCGCTTCTTTACAGGCAAAACTGCTGATGAACAAGTCAGTCCTAGTTAGGTTTCAACAATATTTTATTCTAAATACAAGTCAACAAAGGTTAACGAAAATGCAGCTGTATTTATATACAAACGATATATGGAAAAAGAAAAAAAAAACAAATACGACAATTGTAGTCAAAACTATACAGGAAATTGTGTGCAATGTTGGTAATACAAATGATTTTGGATTAATGAAAAAAAAAAGAAAAAAAAAAGATATATATATATATATATATATATATATATATATATTACATGAGTTTTACTGTCATTAAAAAAAGAAAGATGCGTTAATAAAAATCCATATTTAAAATTTATTAGATTATTTATGTAGGAATGGCGATAATTTTATGACATGAAATGTTATATAAGTTGTCAATGTTATTTGTAGTACTGAGTAGATTTACACGAAAAGAAATATCATAACTAAAAAAATGTGTTTGAAATTTCTAAAGAAAGTACATTTTACCTATATGATAAATGTAGTATGTACAGAAAAATACTATCATCTGATCATTTATAGCACAAACTATATTTACACATTCTAGCAAAAACTGACAATATGTTAATTGAAACAATTTCCATTATAACCGCTTTCTTCAATCATTTTATTTCAATAATGCAACCTATTAAAATCAATTTATTTGTAGGATAGAAAATAGAGGATTATATGATGAATAGTTTGACTAACAGAAACTATTGAGCTATTGAGCAACAATCCAAAAGAGTTGTAAAACGATTCAATCGTATAAATAACCAGTAAAAATAACCAGTATATATAAATAACCAGTATAAATAACCAGTAAATTGATGAAAACGATTAAATTAAAATAATAATTATAATCCACAACACCATATATTAAATAATATCCATAAATGGCATAAGAAAATGTACTTTTACAAACCTATATTCAAAAAAGTGTAAAAAAATGAGTATGACAGAAATATAAGATGAAATACCTTTTTAATTATAAGATGGTGAAATTAGTTGTTTGGGTGAACATATCTTTCCTTATGACGAAATACATAGAAGAAATAAAACTATTTACATATAATTACTACGAAGCAAGGAAAGACAAATATCAAGGCAATCGTAAAATAAAAAAAATTATCTTAAAAGGAAACATCCATTATCGTTCTGAAATTAAAAAGTGTATGCATGTATGTAAAGCTTTCACATTTAAAACTTTCATATGTAAAACTTTCATGTTTATCGTTACTATGTTATTCATACTTGAATATAACTATTATAATTTTAATTTTCTCTAATCTTAATAACTAAAAGAGTATAAAACGTAACACGTAACAAGAAAAGAAAAGTATAAAACGTAACAAGAATAAGTAACTGTTACGCCAATTGTCACTATGTTATTAACTCTCAAAAGTAAGTAAAAGTGTGGGTCTGGTTCATGCATAGATAGTTCAGTATCTAGATTGAAGTTACTGTCTTAAGACTTTATCCATCATAAATGATTACTAATATGACTTCCTAATGCACTAAATATCTAATAATATCTAATCTAATTAATGGGGCGTGAACAAAAATATTATCGTGAATATCTCAAAAACTGTGACATCTAAAATCAACAGCAGAGTTTTCCTATAACCTTTTGCTTAAGAATCTAAATTCCTTCATTTTCATAATTGTATTTTATTATATCTAATTTAATTAATGGGGCGTGAACATATATGTTATCGTGAATATCTCAAAAACTGTGACATCTAAAATGAACAGCAGAGTTTTCATATAACCTTTTGCTTAAGGTTATAAATTCCTTCTTTTTCATAATTTTCGATTGAATAGTTTTGTAGTAAATAAAAGAAAAAGAGACACATATTATTTTGTAACTTATCTCTAAATATAACTACCTAACATTACGAAAATAATATTTGAACCTCTTTTGAAATGAAACTATGTTATAGAGGGAGTTTTTAAAAAAAAATTATTAATACAATATTAGCTCTCAACCCCAAAAAAATGCAAAAATTTAAGGACAAATTTTAAATCAGAACCAGAAATAATATATATTATTACAAAAACAAAATTTCGAACAAAGAAGCATAACTTTGAAGCACTCGATATGGTACGCAGTCCTCATAAGGCGATGAAATTAACAATATGAGTTCAATATATTATTTTTCGTTGGAAGTAGAATTGTCTCATTCATTGTAATTCTTAAAGAAAAAGGAAACACAAAGTAATCCGGTAATGAAAATAAGAAAATGTTGTTGAAAGAAAATATTTATTTTTCTTCTAAAATATCCAAATATTGGACGCTTTGAATCTGCTTGTCTCTTTATTTTTAGTAAATGAATTTCATTTTAATTATTGTAATTAATCAAACTACTTTGCTCATGGCAAAGAGATAAATTAATTCCAAACAGCCTCCGATTAGGGTAACCTGTTTACTATCATCATAATCTTACTACGTTTCTTGTAACTGATATTCTTATTTAATATATATACGTAAATAATATTATCGTCAGAATTATTTTGGTAAATAAATGTAGCCAGAGGCAAATATTTATCCGTTATCTGGAGACGACGCGACAATTACTTA
Organism: Druceiella hillmani; assembly: GCA_039881145.1. NCBI lineage: Eukaryota > Metazoa > Arthropoda > Insecta > Lepidoptera > Hepialidae > Druceiella > Druceiella hillmani. The sequence continues at coordinate 13,006,968 of JAYKKI010000029.1, forward strand.
ATTATCGAAGTTCATTGTATCTGAATGACGAGCTAACGGTTATTTAAAATAAAAGACGATGAACAAGAAACGATATTTGGTCAAAGCTCTATACAATGTCTTCGATTTAATATGGCCACTTTATAAATAGTACCGGTACTCGCACGGAATAGAACGACTTCTGATGAGATACTTTGTACACAGTTATATATCTTAAGAAAGATAACGAAATAAGCAATCGAATGTTACTGGCTCTTCCCCAGGCGACCATTAATTCCGCAACTAATTATAGTTAGTCTAAATTGACCGGCCAAAACGACGTGATCCATTCTCTTTCTCTTTACTACTATCTAAAGATTAAACATGTAGAAAAAGATTAAATATGTTTTATGATATATTTTTGTGATAAAAAATGTATTTTTCAAGTGACTATATTTAGTCACTTGAAAAATAAATTTTTTTATGAGGTGGCTTCAAAAATACCAGTGTACTGAATTATGAAATTAATTTTGAATATTTCAACACACCAAATATTCAAAATTATACACAATACATAATTTTGAATATTTCAATACACCAAATATTCAAAATTATACATAATACATAATTTTGAATATTTCAATACACCAAATATTCAAAATTATACATAATACATAATTTTGAATATTTTAATACTATGAAAAGAGAAAAGCAGTTGTTTATGATCTGAACAAGTAATGCTCGAAATATTTAAATTTTCATGTTGCGCATACAAAAGTTTGCCATTATTGCTAATGAAATTTACGAAGTTGACTTTCTTACTTTTGTTCTGCGCACGCAATGGCCGACGTGATAGTGTTACGCAAACATCGACCATCGAATAGGTTTTTATTCCGTTTATTATTTCGTTTTTTATTTGTTCTGTTGTTAGCATACTTTTGTATTTTTCTATTTTATTTATATATATAAACTGTGTATATATTAGTATAGTGCATTACTCCTGATTTTTTTAATTTGATACATTTTTAATTAGTACATTTTTCTTATTTATTCTACATTTAAATTTTATCCTGCCTGTAATAAATGAATTGTATTTTTGTGGGACGTATGAAACATCGAAAATATACATTGTGAAGTTATAATTAAATAAATTATACTTTGTTCTAAAAAGTGTATTAAATATATACCTTTCTTCGTATAGGCCGCTAATGCTCATAGAAATACGAGTTTTGACATGCGAGCTATATAATGTTTTATTACCAAAATACAATGAAATTGTCATCTTACTTTCAAAACTCTTACCACAATCGGACTTAAGATATTTTCGACATAAAAGGTCGATAACGCGAAGGACAAGTACCCTCCGCTATTCGGGAATTCGAAGCTCTTACGAAATAATAGGGTACTATATGATCACTCAAATCAATATGTCAGTAGGAAATTACAAACAGATAAAAAAATCGTACATACCAAACTCAAATAGAGAAAATTTATAATAGAATGATTTCAATATTCTAACGGTCTTTTTAACCAACAAAAAAGCCTTGCGGAAACGAGCATAATAAAGCTTACATAACTGTCGTGAATATCAAAAATTAGTAAATCTAGTAACGACAACAGACCTGTACTACAGAACAATAGCTTATTACAGCATTACGGGTGCTTTGTTTTAAGGGTATAATTTGATTGACTGAATAATATTTAAGATATGAAAGACATCCTATACGTCGACAAATAGTTTATAAATCTCTCCCCTTCCCTTATCTGGCTACAGTCTACAGTCACTGAAAAGTTCTACAGTCACTGAAAAAGGTAAGGGTGTTTTAACAAAAAATATGAATAAAAATTATTACATAATCTACTTAGAAATACTATTCCATTGTTTTACTTGACTAATACAACATTCCAAAATCAATTTACTTATAGCATCCAAAATCTAAAAGATCATGCTAAATGGATTGGCAGATAGATTGCTCTATAGAGTTCCAACAAAATTATTGTTACACGATTCAATCTTATAAGTAACCAATGTGTTGAAAAGAATAATTAAAATAAAAAAGTTATAGAACCCCATGTCCATAATAACAAAATATTTTTTCTTGTGACAAAACCCATAATAAAATTTCATTAGATATAATTGGTTGTGTAAAACGAGTAATAACATTTTTTTTTAATGAAAATATCCATTTTCATTCTGAAAAGTGCAGGTTAAGCATTATTGTACGCTTAGACACTAATTTTCTTTGTATTATTAATACCCCAATTCTCTTGGTATAATATCAGTAGTTGACAGAAACACAATCACACAACAAACGGAAACATTCATATTCATATGTATGTATATGTATATATATATATATATATATATATAATTTTTTGTCAAAAAATAAAGCTCTTAGTGTTGACTGGTGCTATAAATGCTATAAATTCTGGTACATTTTTTATGTTCGCACAATACTCATTTAAACTATATAATTTTAACCTCTCCGAAGGGTTTTCATCATTTTAAGATATAGTTTTTTTTTTCATATGACACAATATAATTTTACATAGTATAGTTTTTTCACTTCGACTTTTTATTTATTTCCTTTTCAATTGTTATATTGTATCAACTGTTTTTTTTCATTCTGTTCTTATCTTTATTTTTCTTGTAACGTCTCATTATTTATTACTCAATAGAAACTACTAGTGAATTACCTGGCAAATAAAATTATTTAAATTTGTTATAGTTTTTTAACACCTCTAATTTAAATGTTTGTGTGATAGTAAAAGCTAGATGTTTGGTTTTGATAACATTACATTTATAAGTACGGACAATACTTGAGAGTTTAATCAGATACGTTTATTGCGTCACATTGCAATTGTCTTCAATAATGAAAAGCTAAACGAAGTAAAATGTGAATAAGTTGAATCCTTAGTAGACTATTTTTTTTAATAAAAAAATATCATAAATTATATTTAATTACCTCCACAATTTGAAATGCATATATCTGTGTTCACGAACGGATTTTCTTTCAAACCCCGCCATTCTAAAGATTTGCTTTATTTCCCCTATTAAATTCATTAACCTGACGTCAGATTTAATTTAATCAATTCTATTTGTCATTTTATTCTTCTATTATTCCACTTTAAATATAACACCAACAAAAAGGGAACACATTACCGCATGATCAGTCTCTTTCACGGCAAAAGTTATGTAAAAACATTAATAATATATTTCGGAAACATGCGGTGAAAATATTTAATATTTTGATATTAAATATTTTCATTGCCATTATTGGGCCATTATTGGGAAAGTTATAATTTTATTCTTTTCCTAATCAACAGGGATGAAATGTATATTTTTTAACAGCAATTGATATTTACTGTTCGATTTTGTCAACTAATTAGAAAAAAATATCTAAACAAACAAAGTCACCCGTAGAAATAATCTACTACACGTAAGTTCATAATTCATTCTGTATCAATAATTAACACTAATCAAAATGTATCACTAAATATTAATGTCGATCAGGCATTTGTAAGAACTACAATAATCACAACTTAAGAAGTATTCATAATTAACAAGTACAAAAAGACCTACTTAATTCTTTTTCACAGCAGTTGGAGAAAGACGATAAAAGTTCTACTAAAAGTCGGCTGAAATAAATAAAACAAAATTAAAAAAGTTCATTACAAAAGTACTTTATAGCAACAGCAAAAGAGAAATGTACAATTTCATTTTGTTAATTACGTGACTTCGGTCGGAAATTACAGCATAAAACAAAAAACAAACCTTTAACTTATTGAATATATTTGACGTTAATTTTGTAGAAATTCATTATTCACAATTAAATGAAACTACGTGATGTAGCATTATTTCTACTTTCTTTAATTTCTTTACCACGACCTAGGTTTCGTTGTATTACATGACTCATACAATCTTTGCTAATATTCCACCTGAAGATGTTGTAATACAACGAAACCTAGGTCGTGGTAAAGAAATTAAAGAAAGTAGAAATAATACTACATCACGTAGTTGCCTTTAACTTATATTTTTTTCACTTCTGTTACCAATTTTGTTATTTTTACTGATTTTTATGATTCGAATTAAAAGATAGAGTACACGTCGGGAAAATTATATTCAAATTACTTTTGATCAAAGACGCATAGGATGTCTTCAATTTAATATAATTGTTTATGTATTTATGCAATTTAATGTATGCATCTGAAACATATGGCAAACTTATTGCTATGAGAGCAATCTCTTACAGTCAACCAGAATATCAGTCCAGTGGTATTTTATCGACAAAACAAATTTAACTTGTTATAGTATTTTAAACTCTTTATTTGAATAACCAATACTCCGAAAATAATAATCCAAAACTAATTTTGCTTGAAATCTGTTCATTTAATTTATTTTATCTGTTCGGTAAAATTGATGCCATTATAGTATTATTACTGCTGAAAATTAAACCATTTTATTAGTTGCCAAATTCCATCTGATACTAAAGCCAAACTAAAATTCAAGCCATTAAACGATTAAGTAAATGAAATTCTTGACACAAACGAATTAAGCAAGTGCTCCCACATAACCAAGGATTTTTTGGCAGAATTACAGGCATTAAGAACATTTAGATAGTCTTTTAGAACAGCAGTGTGAAATTATTGCGATGCTGTGAATATGTAAAAAAAATTTGGATAAGTCAAAATATATGTTGCATAATTACTTGGTTCATAAATAATTGTTTCTAACAAGTATTCTTTACGACTATGATGCCAAAATGTACCTATTAGAGCTGCTCGTTAAATTATCCAAGAAAATAAAAGAGGAAAAGTGCCTCTTTTATTTTCGCTTTCATTATAGAGAGTTAGAAGAAGTTCTAATTTGATAAGTTGATAAAGTAAATGCTTTTAAAGTCTGCAAATACTCTTTCAAAAGATCTTCTTAGAAGTAAAACATGACAAAACGTTTTGAATATTATGACAAAATTCATTGCCTGTGAATAGTCTGTAAAGCTTTTAGTACACAGCTAAATAATAACTGCGTTTAATTCATAGACTAATACTAATGTAACATGATATTTAAAAAAAAATCCTAAGTAAAATTTAATTTCCTAAATATACTCGATGAAACTTGAAGGTTTAAACAAAAAATTATGTAGTGATAAATTACAACTATTCATTTACTAGCATTGTCTGATCAACCTGTTGTTAACACGTTAAACAATTGCCAAAATTAATCCAAGTGTTTGATAATCCCTATAATATATATTAAATTAATTAAGTTTATCGTTTCATTATTTTTTTAAATTTTACCTTTAAAGTAACACAGATATAAAGAGGATACGTTGCTATAAGACCAATCTCTTACTCTCAACCGCATAAGTTATTTAAAAAATAATAATATTCTTGACAGATCTAGTGAAGTCTTTTTTTTTATTTTTCCCATAAGTGTATTAAATAACTGAACGAGACAGAAAATAATTTCAGACATTTTAATCATAGAATATCTTTCTTGGCACAGATCTAAAGAGAATAAGTAAAAAAAGTCACTTACATATTTACTTTTCCGCGTCTTCACTTTTTCAGTATAAATGTTTCAGCACGTTAATTCCACAAATAAATTTGGGTTACTATTTCATCAAATTATCATAAAATTATAGTTATAACTTTCATGCGATAAATTCACAAGGGGATGCGCTGGCAAAAGCCAATATTTCCTGCATTCTATCCACCGAATCCTACAAAATCCAATGAATTCATATTTCTCTTCATATAAGTTGCTTAACGTCATACGAATGCAAAGTCTGATCTCAATCATCCCCGTTTTTTCGTAAAATTTTTTAATGTTTGGTTACAAAACAAATTCAATAAAATTGCGAATTATCTGCTAAAACTTTGATTTCCTGGTAATACCACAATATAAATTCAAATATATCTAACATAAAATGGAAGGAGTACCCTCCACCGTAATCTTTGAAATTCGGATGTCTTAAGATGTAATCGAGTGTAGTTTGCTCACTCAAACACAAGACTCATTGAAGAATATTTATAATAGAATAATTTCCCCTATAAAAGAAGCTTTATTAGAATAAACATTATAAAGCTTAGGTAAATGTTCCGAATCGTCAACATTTACTAAATGAGGTAACGACAAAAAATATCTGTAACACAAAACAATAGCTTGTTACCGCATTACGGAGGCTTTGTTTCAAGCGTTTAAATTTGTTTGACTGAACAACATTTATAACACGAAATGGCGAATCCAATACGGCGCAAATTCGATTATAATTATCCTCCCCTTCTCTTATCGAGCTCCTAGTTTACTGTCACTTAAAAAAAGTAAGGGTGCATTAACAAAAATGTACATTTAAAAATTACAGTTTCATCGTATCAAAACCCTAATAAGATTAAAGTTATATTAGATTATATTTTAAAGCTGAAAACATTTTTTTTTTTTGTTTTTGAAAGGATATTGAAATGTAAAACACATTTTACCTATATGTCAAAAGTTGTTTGTTTTCTTAGATATCCGTTTCATTCAATCATTTTACTTGACTACCGTAATATGTCAATAACAATTTCCATCATCTCTTGACATATAAAACATGACGTTCACCTGTCTTTATATTCTCTAGGACAGTGCGGTTTTCACTATCATAAATATTATATATTTACATAGATTTTTATGCAGGAAACATTAGTGGAGGTGCCTTTGTTACAGAGTTATATTAACACTTGCAAGGACTCGCCTTAAACATAGATAAATACGAAGGGCTATATATAGCGCGGCTCGAAGCAGTGGGAGAAAGCATTTTGTCAGAGAGACATCAAAATTCAGTGAATAAGAGTGAAAATTGTGAACATCTCAATTTCTGCGCAATCAGAACCGCGAAGAACGCTGATCATAAATAAAGAATCTTACGGTAAATTGTATGTGGGGACGATTCAAACAGGAAAATTAAATTGGTTGGATCAGTTACATTGGCACAAAATGTAATATAATATGTTTATAGTAAACAAGTGGTTAATGAAAAAAAATCACAACATAAAAAAAAATCAACTGTAAAAGCCCTACTCACTTTCAAAACATCAAATGATAAACCATATCCAAAATCATATGAAAAAACATAATTAATAAAGTGTTAGTCATAGAGATCTTTGAGAAAAACATAGTTAAATCATTCTATTATAATCTGATAAAAACAATTATTTCTATAACCTATTTTTTGTCACAAAACGCTTTATAAAAATATTGAGTTGTTACCACGCGCTTTAAAAGTGGAGAGGGACTTACTCCCGTTCACTCTCCCCACTACATATATATTTCACTCTTCGTTACGGTCTCACTTTTCAACATGCAAACTTACCATGGCAAAAATTTAAACTGTTTGTTATTTTTAATTAAAGTCTCAGACGACCAAAATCGTTACTCACATAGTTTGCACATTTAATATCCATCTTGAATTAAAAGTGGAAAGAAGAAACTGAATGATACCAATAATTGCCAATGCCTGATGCGCCGTTGATTAGATGTAAGGTTCGTTTAACTGTCTTACCACTACGTGTTAAATTATAGAGATAACAAAACTTTTAAGGAAGCAAAGGTAGAGTTATGAGATATATGAACATGTTTATTTAAAAATATTTTTAAACTCAAATATCAAGGTTTTAAAGGTTTTGCACTGTCAAATAAAAAAAAACCATAGCCAATGGGGTGCCCTTCAAATTATATACACCTATGAAAGAGTACGTATGTATATGTATAATACATATAGTATACATACAGTACGCAGACTTCGATGTTATTTATGTAGTTTATTTCTTTATTATAGCATAGTATCAAAATTGCTGTTAAACTGGCTTGAGAAAGACATTTACCAGAACAATGCTTTGAATTCAATTCAAAAATTGGTTTAAGTTTTGTTCCAATCGAATATTCCTTAAATGAGTTGAAATTCAATTTCAAAGCCCTCGTAGTAAGAGCGGATTGCAATGAAAACTGATTCTTTATATTGCTTTTTAACTACAAAATCAATGAAAATTCTCTGTTCATGGAACCTTGAACCATCTACTTACAGAGCTACTTCGCAAGAAAATATAACGTCTTGCTCACAGACACCGCCTCGGCTGCGTCCGTATATCAATCACATTAAATTAGATTCCGTCTCGTAGCCTCCAGAAACCCGACCGGCTGATAGCTGCCGATGGAGTTGTCACTTGCAACCGACGACAGGTGCGGCGTTGACAATCGACGGCATCAATGTACTTTTTACAAATTTTAATTTCTGGTAACGATTTCTTAATTAATCCAATTTTCAATGTTATAGAAATTAATTATGATATTATCTCTCTCTTATTTAGAATTTGTAATCAATAAATGATAAACTCGCCTATCAAAAAGCCTAGCCGATCATTGATATAAACAGCATTCTAAAATAAAATCTTAATAGCATATACAAGTATATATACTAATATAACGGACACCATATTATTTTCACTACTTAAAATTAAAACTAATTTTTAAAAAAATCGTTTTGCTGTTTAAGTCATTGGTTAATTTCCTTTATAAATATCCATATTTTCCGAAAATATACATCCTGTTTTACAATACCCTGAGTGATATAATCGTGGCATGTTCGACATTTAACACAATCATAAAAATCACAAAAAGTCAACGAAAAATACAAAAAATTCGATAAATTTAGTGAAAAGTTTGAATATTTCACATAAACATGAAGTTCAAAAAAACATAACTTTAAGTCTTTCAAATATGGATAGAATTCACGCTAAGAGGGTTCCGTGCACATTTTGGTACTTATAAACATTTAAAGGTACATAGTATTTTTGTTAAACTATTTACAATTATTAATTTTTCGCGAAGTAAATAACAGTTTTTCCCCAACCTTATTAAAACGCAATTTTTTATAACTGTAGGTTGAGTAGTTTCGAAAATAACAGAAAAATTATATTTTTTTGCATATTTTTCAGTATATCCCTGAAAATATAGACAAAATCATGAATAAATTATTTTTGAGGCCCTTGTCAGCCCTTTCAAATAATACTCCACACTACATTTAAAATTTTAAAAAAATCGTATACGTAATTTATCCTTCCAACATTTTTAATTAAATAAATTCTTATTAACTACTATTGAGTGTTAGCTATTAAGATAAGTGCAGGTTAATAAGTTTTATTGTTATGCCAAATTTCAAGTTCCTTCCTCAAACGGTATCTGAGAAAAACGGCTGAGAGAGATAGACAGATAGACACTCTCCTTTTGAAATCTGGAATGCCAAAAATAAGAAAAAAGAAATAAATTATTTCATTATATCGATAAAGTGAATTGGCAACGATTAAATTAGCAACAAATATCCATAATCATTAGGGTACTTACACGTGTGTAAAACTTATGAAAATAATCTTGGTGAAAGTTAGGTATTTTGAATGTTTTGTGACACCATTTTGTTACAGTTTTTATCAAAACTTCATTAAACAAAATTTAATTCATATTTTGACTTAAATACTTTTGGTACATTGCGCTTTTAAAAAAATCGCAAAAAACTGAACAATTACATAAACACTGAAGTTCTGCGCCCATTTGTATAAAAAGATTTCATTTTTTATATCATCAATTATTATGTTTTGTATTATACTGACATATGTTAAATATATGACATACGAGGGATTCAAAACAGAACATAAGGTTAAGAAAATAAGCAGATACTTCCAATTTTTTTATTTTTATTAATACTATAGTGCCTTATCAATTTATTGCAATTTATTATTTTTAATAAGCCAAGAAATGAGATACGTAAATCTAAACTAAGGTTTGGTAACTTTTTTCAGAAAACATCTGAAAATATGTTATCTCAAAATATTGAAAACGTTTTATAATTAAAGATAACTTAATTCATAGTTATGCATATTAATCATTAATTAAAATTGTGTTAAATAAATATATCAGTATGCTTGGAAATAAGGAAACTGAGAAAGAATAGTACAGTGGTTATGTCACAAATCGCACATATTACCATGAAAGGACATAAAAAAGATCTCATCCCCATTTACATAACACGGACAAAAAACCAAAAATAGCCACGCGAAGCTTCCGGCGAAGCAGCCCCTTTGTACTAAATATGCCATCAAAATATGGAACAAAAACCCTAAAAAAGATCCATCGAACAAAACGAATGTTCTCTTTAGAAAAATAAAGCAGCGCCAAATACAGATAGATTGCGCGACGGCATCTCAAAGAAGATAATGGTTGATCTTCATTTAAGAAAAACATTCGCAAATGGATGTCCAATGTTATTCGGGGCTTAGTGCGGAATCAGAGCGCGCGCGCCCGCCTTCCGGGCGGAAGCCGCCCACCCACGCCGCGCTCCCCACGCACGCCTCCGATTTGGGACACGTCCGCTCCATTTATGCGACAAAGGAAAAATCGTTAGAATTTTTCGGTGACGGCGGTGAAATTTTCAAATAATACTCCGCTGTGATCTCACCTACCAACCGCAGACTAATGTTAGAAATTCCATTTGTAGACTTAATGTGCCTCCTAAATAGTTATATATTTTACATATCCGTGTAACGTAAAGTTCAGTTACACCTAATAATAAGTATTATAAAATTGTGGGTGGGACCCAAATATTGAGAAATCCATTATAATTGCTAACAGTACCTGGGCAAGTATGCGCATATAATTGTTTTTGAAAGCGCCAACAAAATAAAATAGGTTTTAAAAGGAAAATCAAGTGATTTAAAAAAAATTCAAAAATAAGTTATACACATATTCATTCTAATAAAAAGTGTAAACCTATAATAAGTATATTGGAAACGTGGAATATGTAAAAAATGTAATTAATTTGGTAATTCTACCAATAAAAAAATAAATAAATAAAATATTTTCTCTAATCAATGGAATCTCTATTTATTTAAAAGAATATTTAAATTTGATAGGGCCTTCCATAACATGTCATTATTCTTAGTTCTGCGAATGGTAACTATCTTTATATTTAGCTGTGTTTATCCTAAAAAATACAACTTTAAATTCTACTAGATGTAGCTACCATGTCACCATACGTTTTTAATGTGGGCATCCACGGATTAGGGTATATTTCATATAAAAATAAATTACTTAAAGAGCAACACTGCAGTTGTTTGAAAAAATAGGATTTGCCAAAGTACTATTACGAGAGATAAATGTAAAGTTATGAGAGTCTTCAGTTACAATTTATAGAATGTATAAATTGTGTTCGATTAGTGATATTAAATTGAGGCCAAATTAATATCTCCACATCCTATAAATTGTAAAAATTTACATTTTACATTTGTCTTTCGTAATAGTACTTCGGCAAGTCGTATTATTTCAAACGTTACAATTTTTTATGTGGAAAAATAAAACCAGTGTGACTGTATAAAATTAACCCGTGCTTCACTTTTAGAACAAAAGTACACACAACCACGGAAGCACGCACTATACAGGCACGCACGCCCACCCACACAAACAGAGACAGACGAAAGCACACAACACATACGCATACATATGATATATCACTCTTTACATAAAATAATTTCATATTATATACCTTACTTAATTACACTTACACTTGTGCTATATCAGTGATAATCATTTATATAAAACGCCTCTGTAATAAAATAAAACAATGTGTGTTTTCATTATGTTTTTCCCTAATACGACAATTTTCCGGACGATACTCTCTACACAACTTACATACTATTTACATTCTCTTTAATATTGAAAGAAACCTCACATTTTGTTTTGTTCTAATCCTAATAGATGGCCTTGGCTACTGTTGATCTCAGAATTTGCTCCGAAAACTTAAATCCTTTTCTATTCACAGAATAATTTCTCTAAATAATTCTTAACTAAAGATGCTGCTAAACAGTCAAATAAATTAAACCTTACAGTTCTAAACGCGTTCTTAATACCTTAATAACTGCATGTACGTCCAAGATACTCTAATTCTAATATTGGCTGTGCGTAACTTCAAAACTGGCCTGAATACTTCAATCCTTCTCTATTCGCAGAAATATTTCTCTAAATACTCCTTCGCTACGTACATCCTCCACTGCTAAACTTTGAAATAAATTTAAGTTTACGACCGTAAAGGCATTCTTAACACTTTATTAATCGCATGTCTAAAATACCCTTGTATGCCATTGGCAGGCATCTCGTAGATCTTACCGCCATTTGAATATAAAATTAGAAACGAGGAAATACTCATTTATAATCGTAATATAGCCCGTAACTAATTATTGTCTTCTACACGACACAAACAATATGCCACTGCCATTTGTCCGACAGCTTTGCACATGATGGCAACGTGATAACGCCGATATTTTTCCAATAAGTTTCACGTGACGCTCACGTAATACCACCAGTGGTTGGATAATATTTTTTCACGTGACAGCGTCGTAATGTTATAATACGAGGAACAAGTCTAGTTTAGCAAAAATGCAAATTTTCCTCCTTTTTTTGGCTGAAATGAAAGAATATAGGTGAAAAATTAAGTACCTACCCATTTTAGGGCTCAGTCGCGATTATTTTATAAAAAAAAAAGATTTGAAAAAGTTACAATGCAAAAGTGCGGTTTTCCAAGGAAATGTAAGTTATAAATTTTCGACTTAAGAGCCATTCTTAGGAACACTAAACTCTAAATTTGATATAAAAACAAAAAAAAAACAAAACCAAAAAATAAAAATATTAAAAAGCGCAAAGAAGGTCGCGGAAAAAGAAGTTATGAAAGTTATGTATGATAACCAACTAACGAGCGTCTCTCCATAGAAAGTGCATATTTCAAATCAAATTTTTATATTAAAATAATCAAGTAAAATAAAAAAATACAGGAAATTCGCATTTTCGCTAAACTAGACTCATACATATTTTCATATGCTATCCCTCACTTCTATCAATATATATCTTTAAGATATTAATTTTGTAGTAGGTTGTGCTATAAATAATTTCATTGATAGCAATTTCAAAAATAAATTTAACAAGTGGTCACAAAAGTCAACAAATAAATAAGTAATCATCGTGATGTCTTGGATTAATCACAAGGCATATGCCCTTTGACGGCACCATTCCCGATCAAGCTGGACTGGTGTTCTGGTTAGCTGTAAGAGATTACTCTCGTAGCAATAAGTCTGCCATATTTATTAATTGCATACATTAAATTACATAAAAAAATAACTAAATTAATCGAATTGAATTTCTAGCATAATAGTAGTATTAATAAAATTATTGGCACAGCAATGTTAACTTTTGGCAAGATTCCAATTTGAACGATCCGAAATCGTTGAAAAACATAGTTTAAGCTACTTTTATCCTGCGTGATACATAATAAGTTATTTAATTTTTTTATCTCTTTTCAGATTTCACAGCCCTGACCGATATTTTACCCCTGACGAAGTCAAGAAGATGTTGTAATACAATGAAACCTAGGTCGTGGTAAAGAACTTAAAGAAAGTATAAATAATATTACATCACTTAGTATAATTTAATCGTGAATAATGAATTTCTACAAAATTCCCGCCAAATATATTCAATATTAGAAAAATGTAAGGTAAAAAATGTTAAAAAGTGTGTCTGAAAACCTGAAAATTGGGAACAAAGTTATGTCTGCAGAAGAAGTGTTTTTACGGAGGTGTATTGTAGTGGAAGCTTTATTCCAATTCGTTTTAAACTAATTACAACTACTAGCATACAATATTTTATCTCTTGTAATAAATCCATAGCAAAAAATTTATCAAAAATAACTACAGTTTATGGTATCAAACTTTCTGCATATAGCGCCAAAATATAGGTACTTACGAAATTCTACCTAAAATTCCTTCAAATCTAAAAAAAGAAATGTTAGTTAGACTTCAAAAAAAGTTCAATTCTAACCAAAAACACTCGTGTTAAAAAACATATCAAGTTCTCGAGGGACTAAAAGTTATGTGAACTTTGTTTTCTGTATGAACTTTTAATTAAAAATTTTGTGGTGACAAAGTAAAACACTTTTCTTATTTAAAGTTTAAGCTCGTAAAACAAAGCTTTAAGCTCGATAAACTTTACACTTAATAGGTACTCCAGATCCTAATATTGTTATTTTGGGCCTCAATTGAATATATATATAAATTAAATACATAAAATGAAGTTGGTAAGATTTTAGATTTCAAATCATTTTACTGAAAAATCCCTGCAGAATTTGGACAATTTTTTCACATAAATGTTTTAGTGGAAATATCACTATGAACACTATGTTGATTCTGTAAAAGATTTTCATATTCAAGCTGATGCTTCACAAAAATTACTAGTTGATTGGTAACAGGCTACGGGCCAGTTGTTGCAACAATGTTACTTTCTCTTTCTTCTTCAATGTTTCTCTTTCCTCCTTACATGGATGTTCACACTGCTTAACATGCTATTTAATATCGTATCTTTAATCTTAGATAAAAGGCATGTATAAAAAAAATAATTTCATCTCACGTAACTTTCCGCAATTTCAGAATTTGCGAGTCTCCGGAATTAGAAATGTCTTAAAAGTATTATATATACAGTGAAGTTCGATGTAGATTATATATGTAAAGGAACATACGATACATAACAATAATTTTAATACAGAAACTTGGCTAGAGCAGATATCTCTACATTTTATGTTGTTTTAATCATTAGTGATCATGTGCTGAAATCACTTTTTGCTTTAATTTTTCCAATCCCTGTCAAAAACTATAATAGAATTGTTACTAATATAAACAATAATAATGCAATGTTTTTGTACATACTTGAAAAGCCGTTGTAGCTTTATGACTTAAAAATCCAAACTGCTATCGAGGACGTGCGAATTTTGATTCCAGCCAGGCTTGAAAAATATTTTCCGCTTCAGGACTTCGAAATCCATGGGATATTTTTTTTTCATTTAAACGAATTAAAAATCACTAAATCATATGCACCCAATTAACAACCACTAATAAATATTCTTGATATTTCTACTAGTTAAGGATCGTGAAAAATTATTTTCTTTTTTATCTAAACCAACGAGTACTTTGAAATCTACAAAATGATAACGTTAGCACAAGACAAAGGTATCAACTCAAATGAATCGAGGAAGTTTTCTCACCTATAATTTAATCGTATTGAAGCCCGATGTCTGAAGAATAAGTGTTACGCAAAAAATAATTATAAAATTTTTTCGAAAGAATCAAACCTTTGGAAAATTTGACTAGACTTCAAATATAGCCAGGTAATTGTCCCTACTGAAAGCAACGGTTTAAATATTTATTCACAAAATTTCTTTTAACTCCGAAAACAAATATACAGCAATTAATTTTATTACTGATTTTAACGGAACGTTAAATACAAATTAGAAAACATTTTTTATTGATAACCATCCCTAATAAGTTTCTAAATACAATAAAACATATAATGATGAGGTTTAGGAAATGAATTAAAAGGTACGACGGGAATCTTATTCCCACATTATCTCAACAGACAAAGTATGTAGGTTTCAACATATATGATTTTTTAAACAAGCAAATATTTTGTTTCAAATAGACCAGAAACTTCTGAAATATTATACAAATGAAGTTTTAGATAATTGGAAAATAATTATCTAAAACTACGTCAAAAAACGTCTAAATTACGTCCCATGAAGGAACCTTTCGTAGAAAAAAACGTTTAATTAATATTTTCGTATATTGATAACAGTCTCTGGTTTATATACATAGAAATAACACTTCTACTTATGATTATTGATGTAACTCATCAGTTTAAGTATTTTAAAGTGATTTTAACTTTTATTCCATTCAATTGAAAGTTCGTGCACTATTTCATCTACGGTAATAAAAAGAATATTTTCATAAAATCAAGGAACTACCTAATAATAAAAACGTTTGCTGCAAAACAAAAAAACTGTAAATGAGTATTAAGCATTATATTTTTAACATAAAATTATAACCATATGGTTGACCGTGTGCCAGTAACTTATTATTTTTAAACGACTTTCATCAAAACGAAATGTATCTGAGAGTAAGCTCATTGAAATTAATAAAAGCGTTAGCTTCCATGAGCTTTTTCTGTCGCAATCGTAGAACAATTTTATTTATTATTTCTATTACCGATTCTTCTAAAACTTTACATTACTATATTGGGACAAAGTATTTTAAAATTAGATTTGTTTTCGAGTTTGAACTGTTCTCTTTGGTACTTTTTGTCCACATTGATAATTCTCTCTTTTATTTTCATCTGAATAATTAGTATTTCATTACAAAATTAGTATTGAAGTGTTAACCAACTATTAGAACAAATAATAAAAGCAAATTAATTTTAATCAAACACATTTCTTTCATCCACCAAAAACCGTTGTTTGAAACCTTATTTAAAATTTTTGTACTCAGAAAATTTTATGAAATAAATTTCTTTATTATATTCATTTGATACTAATACAAAAAGAAAATATTTTTAATTTAAAGCGTTATAAGAAAGAATTTTTATATAAAACTAATTGCTAGTCAGTATTAGACTGAAGTAACTCCAAACCTATGGTGTAACGAACGTTATATTTTGACCACTAATATCTACGACACTAATAATCTTAAAGCAGTATAAACATTGTGGTTGAAACCAAAAGTGCACAAACCGTGACTTCTTTTTATTTAGTAAGTAAATTATAAACTAAAAAGATCAAACAGCAATAGAATCGGACTATCATCAAATAAGAAAGAAACTAGTTTTTGTAAAAAAAATTAACCTATTTGACGAATGGATGTAAAAGTCAATAAGCTTCTACCTTGATAGTTTTTAACCAATATATACAAAAAAGAACCATCAAAATTGGGGAATCATCAACGCTGGGGTGTCTTCATACATATATACGTACAAACTAAAGGCAAATACAAATTATAAAAAATATTTTTAAAAAATTAAAAAATAGTTTCATTTTTGAAATCAAATCTCTTTCTGCCAAAAAACTGTATTAAAAATTGTTTCCTTGTCAAATTACCCGAGTTATAATTACTTCTTTAGTCGAAACTAGAGGCTGTTTCACTAGTGGTCTATGAAGAATAATCCATGAGGTAGTGCAATACGTAATTTAATATTATAGATTGCGTAGCCCACTTTTTAATAAGTTAACTCTCTACTTTTTACTATCTTATTTTTACTTGTTTTTTTAGAATTAACAATAGTTGATACCAGAGTACGATGTAATATACAGAATAGGCATAGTTTTACGTCGAAGTAACAAGTAACAAGTAACGAAGAACAATTTTTACTATGGCCTAATCGTTTGTTAAACAACTTCCTCTAAATATAACTGAAAAATAACAGAAAATGTATCTAAAATATCACGATTTACTGAAATTAATGTGATATTAGACGTAATTGTTTTTCATGTTTAACTCTGCACACATTTCTATTTTTGTAGCAATCAAGTCTAATTTTGAACTAATATTATTGATAATAAATTACTATGTCAACTATACGATTGCAAAGGGAATAGCTAAATTATACTTACTGTAAGAAACCATCACTGAGCTATATTTGAAGTCCGGCCGGACTTTCCCAAAGTTTGATTTATTTGGAAGAAATTTTGTAATCATTTGTTGTGTAATATCTGAACAAGAAGTTGTTCAGATGTTGGGCTTAATTATGATTGATTTAGAGGCGAGAAAACTTCACCGGTTCCTTTGAGTTGGAAACTTTTACTTGTCCTAACTTTATCATTCTGTATATTTAAATATACTCTTTGATTTATATGGACAAAGAAGTAAATTTTCATGATCCATTGTTTATCAGTAAATTTCTGTTATAATTTTTGATAGGGATTGGAAGAATAATTAAGCGAAAAGTGATATCAGCACACAATCATTAATGATTAAAACAATATGAAATGTGGGGACACTTGCTCTAGTTAACTTTCTATTTTTATAGGCAGAAGTTATACCAATTGTTTTTTGAAAATAATCATTTCAAAATAACAACTAATTATTCCGAATAATAATTTTAAAATGTTGTTAATTCAGAACAAAAGCAACAATATCAGCTACTCGTCAAAAACGCACACAGCGTATAACCGCTTTAGCGACGCACATGTAGCTCGAGCATAAAGGATACCCATAAAGTTGCCCTTAGTACTTCATTGAAGTGGAGGGCTTCGAAGGGCCATTTTATATCTTTTTTCTTATTTAGAACGTAACGAGGGAGGCGTGGGATAGCGGGGTTGTGGGCGGGCGGAGAAAGAAGTCCTAACCGGGTGGTTAGTTTAATTGAATAGACTGATAAATAAGGTAGCATTGCAGACGGCCGTTACGAATGCTAGAGTTAATTGCGAATCGAATGGAGGAGGCATATAGGCTTTGGCTTAGAAGCCTTAATGAGGGTATTGTTACGCCGCTTCTGATTGTTCGAGTCGTGCTGGTTGTGAAGTGGTGTGTTGAGCCGAAGCGTTCCCGTGAAGTGGATGACGGTTACAATTGAATTTGGGCTAAGGACCTCCAGACGGCATGATATGGTCGACAGAGTTTAAGTGAGGTACGCAGCGCGGTTATATGCTAAGCTTGTTTTATATACAAAGCGAAATAAATTCCGAATAGTTAGGTGGCATAAGTTTTTCGACTAGAGTACACGTCTTTGTTTTTGTTTTCTTTGAACCTCCAAAATTTTACATTTTCTTATGGCTTAGGCTTATGTGATTTATGAGAGCATATAAAAGACTTCAAACCATAAAAGGACTTTAAAAACATAATTACATTATATTTACAGTGGAAATGGAATAATTTTACTCGTTTTTTTATTAATCTTTATCTATAAACTACTTCGTTCACGTGCACAAGGGAAATGTATTAATGAATTTATTTTTATACTTGTTTCTTTCTTTTATACTTCTTTTTACTCGTTTCCTAATAATTTTGCTTATAATTGTTTATTATTTGTTGCTAAAAAATTATAAATAACGCATAATAAAAAGTTTTAGTACAGTCAAAATTAAGGAAGTCTGTATACCTAATGACAACTTACAGTCTTATACTCGTGTAGTAACTTATAGATTCTAGAAATCTTAAGTAAAAATTCAGATGAAGTATGGACACGATATAAAGTAAAATAAAATACTATTTGTTAAACTTCCTTAAAACCTAGTATCCGCATGTTTGCATATTATAAAAGCTCCTTTATTAATTTTCTATACTCCTTTATTACTATATACAGTTTTAAGTCATTTGATGATATTAATATCCGATGAAAGGTAAAATTGATACCAGGAAGTTGTTCAGAATATTTCATACACCGCTCACAAGATCAAATTAAAATCTTGGAACTGACATATAATAACATTAAAATTGAAACCTCATGAGCATTCATCGTTTAGTTAAGGCTAGATATTCGCAATTGTGGTAGTAGACCAGTGAATAAAATTTAAGTGCGGATCAATATCTAAAAATTCCACGGATTAAGGATTTTACAGGACTCCTCTTGGTCTAATTCAGAGCAGACAACATTAACGTATATATATGGATTTATATATATATGTGTATGTGTGTGTGTGTGTATATATATATATATATATATATATATGTGTGTGTATGTGTGTGATATATACATTACCACAAAACTGACATTTCGGATGTTGTTAAGAAGAAGATTGTTTTTTCTAACGCTGATAGGACTCGCTTAGATCCAAAGACCTATTACCGACGTCTTTCAAGGGTTAATAAAATAACTTAGTAAAATCTTGAAATCTAATTAGTTTCCCTGTCATGTCCTTCAATTTTCTAGAAATTTCGAAATTATATGCAAAAAATGTAAGATTTGCATTATTATGTGACGTTACCGCCATTTGTCAAAAAACCAGGCACACAATATGAACATAGTTTTGCTTGTATTTGTCCGATGGTTTCACGGAGCACCAATGTGGTGTCACCTAGGAACACAATGGTAAAATAATATTTAAGTGAAACGTATAATTGATACTTTAGTAAGATAGTAAACACGCAATTTAATATAAATACTAATCAACAAAAAAGGAAGAAACAAATCGTTTACCATACAAACTTTTTATAAACGCAACAAATTTGGAAAACATGGGTAAAATCTTCTATAACATTATAAATATTATGGCATGATGGAACATTTTCTAAATAAATATAAATAAAGGAGCTATTGAATGAACAAAATTTTCCTATTAAATTGAACCATTGGAGAAATGTCGATGACATTAACTTCATTTTTGTTCTTCTTTAAGTCGATGGCTCTTTGGATATAATGTCGAGGACATATACAGTAAGTATATATACACTTGCATATATATATATATACATATATATACATATATATATATATATATATATATACATATATATATATATATATATATATATATATATATATATATATGTATATATATATATCTATATATATATATATGCATGCATATATGTAACATTATAATAAAAATATTCTTAATATTTTGTTTAAATGCTTGGTATAATTAAGCAGACAGTTTTTTGATACTTTAAAGGAAATACAAAATTGATTAAAATATTTGATTTCGTCAAATACGAAAACTTACAATTGTTGTCAAAAAAATAATCATAAATTTTACAAACAAGATGAAGCAAAACAATAGGTCTTTGACCATAATATTTTAGTTATTTCTTACGACATTAAAACATAATCACAAATAACATAGCCACATAGCTTATTTTACTAAATAAAACATAGATTGATTCACTAAAATTTAACCGTTATCCTAATTTACGCCCTTAAGTAGATTTGGAAATAAGGGGTAGGGGGTACATTTTTTCAAATATTTTTGAATATATCTCTGAAGATTCGGTACCTAAAATCGTGAAAAAAATATTTTTGAAACCCTCGTTACCCTCGAATTAATCGTAATATCTTTTAAACGATAATATCTTTCAAACGAAACGATACACATGACATTTTTCAAGTACCTAATGAGAAATCGATACTCTAATAGCAAAATTTTAGCCCAATCCAATTTACGTTCCAGTAGGTCAACGATCAGAGAATTCCATAAATTTTACTTTATCGTCCACTCATGGTAGCAAAATGTACGGTAATAAACATAACATCGGTCCGAACCAGTATAAATAAGGCATAAATCATACTCGTAAATAAAAATAAATATATCAAATTATAATACCGAAACATGGATATTTATGAAAAACCTTCCTTTTTTACATTTATTCCAAAAATTTAATTATTTTTTTTCTAACATAGTTTTGACATGAATTGTTTGAGTTGAAAATTTGTTGAGTTGTACAAAAAATGTTGTACGAGATAAGATTTTTTCTCTCCTTCCGGTTTATATAACTAAAAATATCAGATTTTTAAAACAATTGAAATAGTAATCGATGAGAAATTGTGATTAAAATTTCAAAAGACTATATTGGACATTATAACATATAAATATGTGAAATATAACAATACGGTAATTGACTAGTTTCTAAAATATATTAAATATAACAATACGGTAATTGACTAGTTTGCTGTTTTAAGTAAAATGTCAAAAAAAATTAGTTACAAGCGAATCATAAACCTTTAAATTTCATGGTTGTACTGAGCTGAGATATAATCCTCTCTCATTCACTTTCGTAAAATACAATAAGTTAAACGTCAAGTTTAAACCTGCTTAACTGGGCTATTTTTTTAAGATATGTTAACGTTTTTCTCCTTATTAGCTCCTATCTTTAAATTATGATTTACGAAATAAAAAAAATAGTCAAATACCCTATTTCATTAAAATATTTTTAATATTATTAAAGAAAAATATATTTTTTGAGTGAAAAAATACCGAAGTAAAAAAGTAACACTCCTCGAATCAACTTAATTTTTTATCTTCGTCAAACGACAAAACTCGATACTTGCCCATTTCTCATAATACCGCCACAATTTTTCTACAGTGCTTTATTTCATAATTATCAATGAATTTTAAAGAAGAATGTCAATACGTCATTCGTACATTCAATCAATATGCTATCTAAATGTCAGTTTCACGAAGCAATTTTCTCGTCACTCTTCCTAATTTTTAAATCTGTCAATGTGATCGCATTACCTTTTTAAATATCTTTCTATTTTCCATGTTTTAGGGTTAATCCAGATACACTGACAAGATATTTGCTACTCACGTCACAATTCTTGTTCAGTATTTTATTTAATAACTGCCAATAAACTTTAGACAACAAAATGAATACACCATTCATACAATTGATCAACACGCCATCCAAAATGTCAGTGGCACGAAACAATTTTTGCATCACTCCTCTTAATTGTTGAATCAATCAATGTGACCTCATTATCTGATTTAATGAAAATAAAAATACAAATATAAATAATATCTTTATATTCGCCATATTCTAGGCTTAATCCAAATTCATAAACAGATAATTTTTCATGATAAAATTGTATGGAAGAAATTGTATTCCTACTGCTTGCACAATCTGTAATATAATATATATATATAATAACAGCATTGTATTGTCAATGCAACCTACGCTGAGTATGACCCATGACTATTGTGATACGTATATTTTTACTCTAAGTTTATAAATTATTAAACGAACGAACGATTACGAAAATTACTTTCTCTTTGAGGAAAATATCACAACATGAAACATTCATAAAGCTTCTTATGGATGTCAAGGTTTACGAGTAGCCGTATTGAGAAGTTTCTTGTTTGATGTAAAGTTATGCCCCTTGACATTTCAAAATTATTTATCATCTCACATTTTCGTTTTTATGTGTGATATTAATCTGCAAGTCGGTTTGTGCAGATATTTTTTTTTGTCGAAAAGAGAAAATAAGTAAATTAGAGAAACTTAAAGTGGGTAAAAAGAACTAGTAAAGTTGATTAGGGCGAACGTGCTATTCATTAAGTTATTTCTAACCTAAAATCTAATGTTAATTACTATAATGGAATTTAAAATTACACAATTTTATTTTATTCACAGATATAATTGAAATAATTCTATTTTCATTGGCCCAACAGAGTTTGTGGCGCAAATCGAAAAAATATAATTGTTTACTTACTTAACTCCGATAAAAGATTATGTACAAATGTTTAGCAAAGAACATACATTTTTACTCATCCCCAATATAATAATTTAATTAATGAAAAAATATTTTTTTAATATTTCGAGAGAAAAGTCCTAAATTGTCTTGTATTTGAAAAACTTCTAAATATTTCTTTCAAAAAGAGAAAAAAAATACAATTAACTTTCATCTTCGATCGTCTACTATTTTTATAGTTAGTATAGTAAATTTACGATTACCTCAAGTTTGAAAATTATTTCAAACGATTTGGTGGTTTCAAACGATCGTTTATTAAATTTTATAGTGAAAAATTACTTCATACCCTCCCACCATGTTATTTTCAACTACATTTTCATGAAGAAAACTAAAATGTAATATATTTAGAGTAAAGAAAATGTTCTCAAACTATATTGCATTCAGTTTCTGTTATTACAAGTTATATTTTACGTAGTGCTAATAACGAAATATTGATAAATTTTTATTGGTGTTATTTATTTATAACGTTTCTTTTGGGTATTGTGACGTTATCGATATGAAGTATAGATATATGCAGTAAAAATAAATCATTAACATATTAAAATTTTAAATATTAACAAATTAAGCAATAAGTCCACTAGCTATAAAACTTTCCCAAATAACAACAAGAATCTATAAATTGTAAATAAATCATATTTTTTGTTTTTGTTTTCTTAACTAACGCAAACAACAAAGTTTACACAAGAATCATTTAAAAATTAATTATTTAATTCCTTTTTATAATTTTATATTCCCATTTTAGACATTTTAATATTGAAACTGTTCTTGGAATAGACAAAGATATTTATTTTTGTGCAAAATTAATATTATATAAAACAAAATGTGCAGAATCACTGATAAACTGATAACACTAGTTGCAATGATTTATCACTTATAATAGTATCATATGTCCTACAAAAAAAATCATACAAACAAAAAACTTTGTAGGAAAAACATTAACGGGCTTTAAAAAAAAACAATGACCCATCAATGCCCTGAAAAGTGCAAAATAATGAAAATGCAAGTACAAGTGCAAGTTAGTTGGTCTTTTGCAGTACAATATCATTTCCAGACTTAATTGAATTTGGAAGATACTGTCATCGTTAGAGATTTACGTATCGATATCAAGTCATGATCTCTCTCCCGTACAAACACATAAGCGGCATATTTAAGTAAACCACACTCAACAAACAGCCTATACATTGGCTAAATTTGTATGTATCTATACATATCAAACAGCCAATTTATTTTATTATGTTCTTACTTACGTCAAGACAAGTAAAACGAGTCCAAACTCGATAAACTTATTCAACGTCACTGAGGAGTTCTGTTCCATCATCAAACCATGCCTACTATATATGACAAAAAACTCGTCATATAAGCAAAACGAGCTCAAAGTCCTATTCTTCGTACACCTATTCCTCATTAGTGAGGAGTTCCTGTCACCACTTTCCAGCTCCATCATCAAACTCTGACCACGTGCAAGCAAAATATCAAATGCAAAATATCGATCAAGACAAGTTAAACAACCCCAAACTCGATGAAACTAATCCTCATCATTGATTAATTCCTGTTTCGAACTCCCAACTCATCCCATTATTAGATCCTAGATACAACTTGTGACCAAAATACCAGTTAGAAAACGAGTGCAAACATGATTAATCTGGTCCTCATTATTTAGGAGTTCTTGTCACGAACTTCCGGTTCCATCATTAGACCTTGGTCCCCATTTGTGACTAAAGAACTTGTGAAGACAAGTCAAACTATCCCAATCTAGATAAATCTATTCTTCATCCTTGAGGAGTTCCGCCGCCATCTTTCAGCTCCATCAACAGACCCTGGCCATAATCTGTATACAAACTACTTATAAGGACATACTAAATTAATTCAAACTCGATACTAAATCGCACAAATGAATCTTGTACTATATCAGTTAAGGAGTTCCTGGAAATATTTCCGTAATGCTTTATTACATTCTGACCATATTTATATGGGATCTAATCGAGGCCAAACGGTCAATGTGCATATACTTGGAAAAAATACATATTGACGCATATTGTTTTTTTTCTCGCCATCCATATTGGGAACTTCCTCGTTTTTTGAATCCATTTAAAAATAACCCATATTAATATTTTCATACGCATTTATATTGAAATGTGGAATGTAAATATTGACTTTCATAAATCGCAAAAATCAATTACTTGTTTCACATTTATTAAAAACTCAAAACAAAAGACATATAGTAATTACTAACGTCATGAATTAATTCTAAATTGATTACGTTAACCCCACGTCAAAATATTGACAAAGTCGAAATTCAAAACATCAGTCCGAGGTCACACGATACTGTTCCCAATCCATTAGTGAGGCGAGAACTAGTTTAATCGCTAAGCAAATCTTTGCTAAGATTGTGATATTAATTCATAAACCCTCTGAGCCAAAATTAAATTAGGGACTAACTTTTGGGCTGACACTTTAAACGACACAAATTCGCAGATAACTAATGAATTATATTCAAACTTTATCCTCCAGCTGTAATTGTAAAATTGCTTCTGAAGTTTTAATTCCAGTCGTATTTTACATTCACTTATATTTTAAATTACTGGCATGCGTAATAAATGAACGATCGAAAAATTTCTAAGCTAACAGTATTTTTTTACAGTAATATTTAATACCTTATTTTACGTGTTTAATTACATCGCTCATTTTAATCTCAATGGGCGTGTCCACCAGTCTTATCAGTTTTTCATCCTGTATCAATATGTATATTTAAAATTTCAAAATTGTTGCAAAAATAGTGTATGCTACTTGTAATTTTTGAACCAATAAACACATTTTTTATCATTTATGTCGTACCCGCAATAAATCGGATTCTACATAATTGGTGGTAAACTATAAACATAAGAAAAGTAATAGGACGTACGTCCCTTATTTTAGCAGTTTTTCTGTTTACAACCCCTAGATAATAGGAAGAAAGAAATATCGTAAATAGCTAAATTAAATGTCATAATTCATATTATTGCCATACAATTTAATTATATTCCCGAAATTTCCTGTTAATACATTCCTCATTACTCTCGATGTTTGAATCAAAATACTGTAACATATTTTACCAAAAGCAAAATTTTTTAGTATTTTCCCCTATTTAATTGAGAATAAATATGTATTTTATTCGTCACATAAGATAGTCACAAAAGCAGGACGTGATGATATATTTTTCAAAATAATCGATGTGAATACTTTGGGTTTATGCCCTTTTTACGTTTCGATCACTCTTGATACATCGAATACCCCTTGTATTCGCTGCACCAACATTATATGACATTTACTATTCAACTTATTATTTACGATATCGATTACGATCTTCGATGTTACGTGTACCTTATTATAGATGGCACTATTTACAAAAGCTTTTTTATCAATTTTTTAATTATAATTGCAATAAATCACGAACTTTTAACGTCTAAACGAATAATAAATTACACTTTACTTTCATTTTCCTTATTTATACTGTTTTTATCAGTTCATACAGTAAAAAAATATGATGTCTTCTTATTTATAATTTTAAGTATTCAGTGGTAAAATTGCAAAAACGGAAGACCAATGGAATCACTTCGGTGTCCGTTAATCTACAGAGGTGATTTCCTCAGAACTAATCGCACGTAAAAATTTTAAATTTAGCACAGAGATAGGATAGAGTGACTCAATTATGGGCCTCTATATTTTATCTCTGAAGTTTAAAAAGGTGAATTTAGGGTTAATTTCAAGGGACAAATTGCAAAATTAAAAATAAAAATTCTCATGAAATTATCGCGTAGAGTGTAAAACGAAAGCTTATTAGAATAAGAATTCAACCATACATATAAAATATTTTTTTATAATTTTTTTTAATTTTCATAGTAAAAAGCTTTAAAAATCGCATCCTTTTTACTAGAAGAAGCGCTAAGAAAAATCCGAAAAAATTCATGAAGATTTTAAATTAGATGTATATTAAATGAAAATTGTCAAAATTGAAAATTCCGACTCGAATTATTTTTGTAAACAATTTAATTGTTTATTTCTTTATAATTGCTGAACCATTGATCTCAGAGAAAAATTTATTCTACAAAAAATATTTCTCAACATGTAATAAATTTTATCCTTACACTTTTTTAAAAATTTTCAATTTCGCCCAATCGAAACGCACCTCACTCACCTTTACGCATATGTGATGTGATACAGCATTTTCGGCGATGGGTAGCACTACAGATGGATACATATTACACTACAGATGGATACTACAAAGTCGGAATGTATCGCTAATATTATTTAAGTTAGGGGCTGATGTCCCAGAAAACTAATTGTACAAGTATAATTTGTATTTAACTGATTTTTTTTTCTATCCCGTTCACTTTTTGGAGGAATATTTACTGCATATATATATTACTGAATATTTACTGAATACATATGTGCAGTAAATATGTGCGGTATTTACAAATGTAAATACCGCACATATTTACTGCACATATATATTCTTATAATTCCGGTCATTATACAAATATTAGATTATGGCGCAAAATACCTTTCGTTGTAAAATGAAAATGAATATCCTTCCCCAACTTGAACCATATCGGTCACCTGTACGTCTTAAATATTTTCAACTGATGCCCATTTTAAATCGTTTGCAATCCCAACCCACGAATTCTTCAATTTGCTCCAAATCAAGTTTTAAAAATGATTACAGTATCTTAGTTGATACAACGAAAATACCTGACGATATACCTCTTTCCGTCAATGATTCACCATAATCACCTTTCATCGTATTAGTAGCTGTTTACACTTATATTCCATTAACTTGATTGCAGTTGAATAACCCCGATCGCAGGCGTCAATAGAAAAAAATTGTTTTGAATATTTTTTGTTTACGCGTATTGTTTAAAATGTCAAAGTTAAAATAATAATGAGGAAGAGTTATGCCAGACAAATATTTCGAATTGTCGTTATCCATAAATACACTTTTGAATTAGAACATTTTGAATTGTGAAAAAATTTCATTAAAATAGAGGTGTTGTGAAATTTCATTAAAACAATTAGAAGAATATGCTATTCAAGCTTCTCAGCAAAATGCATTTTTTATAATTTTTGAGTTTCTGACCTGCTGCCTGTTGGTTCCAGTATTACACAAAAATTACTGGATTGGTGGAAATGAAAGTTTCACAGGAATAATACTTAAGGTTCAAGTTATAATTAAGATCTGTACTTACGATACGATATTGGACAATATTGCCTTTTATACCTTTCACATATTTTCGAAGAAATATTTTGGTTGTCCATCTGTTTTAAGTGTATGTTGACCGTGACATAAAAACGAGTAAACCAATTTGAATTAAACTTTAACTGACAAACTGCCTAAGGGACAGATTAAAATAAAAAAGTACTTTATTATTTTACCTAATGAACTTGAAATGCAATTATTAGCAATCAGGCAATAAGATCGAGTCCGCAAGCTTAATATAGATTAATAGAAATTCTCTTGACTATTACACTATTCCACTTGAAACTGAGATATATTATTTCGAGTTTATAAGCTACTTTGTGTTCGATTTGAGAATATATTACGTAAATCCAGGAAAGAACCCACCTCGGGTTAGGGTTATTATACATCTCTATAATAACTACTTTTCTCCTCTAAGATGTCTAGTTTTCGAAAAAAATATTTTTTAAAATGTTTTTATAATGCTCTATTAACGAGCAAACTCGTAACACTTGTGAGACCTGTTGATAAGTAGAAGTGATAGAATGAGGATGGCAGAGACGTACATTGTTTTCATCCCTCGAGTTCAAAAATTCTTTTTTGTACCTAATAGCTCATCCATTCCTACAAACGGTGATATCCACAATGTTTTTATAAACTACGTTTTGGTGCATGTTTAAGAATGTGGGAGCAGTCTTTATTTATAACTGCTAGTCCAACCTGAAGAAGAAATTCATTATTGAAACTCGGCATTTCAGGTCATGTAATTACGGTTCATAAGAAATTCAGTATTGAAATTCGGTAATCAGGTCACGTACGTCATTAGGTTGGATTAGGTTAAGCTGGGTTAGATTACAATAGGATGAGTTCGATTAGGTTAGGATAACTTGAATTATGTTTGATTAGACTGGGTTAGTTTGAATTAGATTAGATTAGATAGAGTTAAGTAAGGGTATGTTAGGCTGAATTACGTTTAATCAAGATAGAATATGTCAAATCAGGTCAGATTGCGTTCAGTGTGATTAAAGGAAGTTTGATTAGGTTAGGACTGATTGATTGATTTATGTTGGGTTAGATTAGGTTTGGATAGGTTGAATTATTATGGCTTAAATTGAGATGGTTCATGTTGGGTTTGGTTAGGCTGGGTTAGGATCAGTTTGGTTGAGTTAGTTTTGATTCGATTTGATTCAATTGGGTTACGTTGTATTAGTTTAAGTTAGGTTACGTAAGATTATATTCCACTGAATTATTAAATGTTAGATTGTGTTTGTTGAGATTGAATTCAGTTAAATTAGATTGGATTGTATTAGAATCGATTATATTAAGTTATATTTGGATAACTTAGATTGCGTTAAGTTAGAATCTATTAAGTTGAATTACGATGGCTTGTACTGTATTATGTTAGGATATCTACATCTCCGAAACAGTTAACTTTATGCAAAAAAAAGTTTTAGCCACTTATTTCAGAGACAATTTTCAGAACTCTGCAATTTTTAATTTGAAATCACATTAATATGTTTTCATCCTCTTTCTACTCTACAAAATGATATACACCAATTGACCGTGAAACTGTCATCTTGAAAACGATACATGGATGAAGTGAAAATATAATAAAATTCGTTACGGACATTTGTTATTTATCCTTATTTGACTTGTGTAGAACCGGAAACATCATTTTAAAAACTGTAATTTTAAAAGTGTGTAATTTGGTAATTTTTGTCCGAAAATTTTGGTAATTTTTTTATTTTTTATTTTTGTCCAATCTGCTGTCCAGCAGTTCACTTTCCAAGTCTTCAGGTATTACTCATCAACCGACAGTTGAATCGAAATAATCGGATGGTCTGTAAAAGAAAATTTAGAAAAAAATACTCTTATACTTCTCATCTGACGCCATAAAATAATACTAAAGAATATATTTGGTGATTTGAACAAGGCAAATATATATGTGACAAAAACCTAGTAAAAATGATATCTTGTAAAGATACCTACGAACAGAACTCCAAGAGAAATTTGAAAAGACACATCGTATCAAAAAGATTTATTGAAAGTCTACAGACATTACCTATTTGTAACTCTAAAAGAAAAATGTCTTTCTTTGAAAAAGTACCTTTTTTATCTACGCTGTCTTACTTCGAATAAAAACGCCCGACTATGTTAGAAGGAAAAATTATTCGAAAATCATTGAATTCGCCACAACCGTCACAAGCACTAAGAAAATAATAACTAAAGGAAAACCAGAATGCTTCGTAAATGGTTACCCCATAATTTTACTTTTTACCTAAAAGCTAAGCCTTCTTAGAATTAATATAACATTTACTTTCATTTTATTCAATGACCGATTAAAAACAGAAAAATGTTTCCCACCTCCACCGAGGGGTGAAGGTGGAAATAATTTTTATTCGAGTTCGACAAATGTGTATGTATGCTGTAGTTCGGTCACGAATTCTTATATGGGTTGCGTGGATGATTTAAAACCTCCATCGTCTGTAAAGCGTAAATTGGGAATTGTTTTCTACTAATCCTTATTTAATATATTTTTCAAGGTATCTTACCGAGGGCGAATTCCTCAAGCCCAATTTTAATGTTGTCATAGGATGAGGCTTTTAATATAATCTCTAAGTAAATAAAGACCCCGTTTTCTCTTAATACTTTCCACAGACTCTATTGTTCAGTGAAATGCTTTGAAGAAAACGATAAGTATGAGTTAGATTGTAACATGAAATCAGTAGACTCTTCAAATATTTATTCAATTGCTCGCTAGTAGTCATGAGTCATTACATGTTTTTCATGAATTCTTATATGCATTGCGTGGATGATTTCAAAACTACATCGTTTGTAAAGCTTAAATTGAGCAATTTTTTTCCGCTTATCCTTATTTAGTATCTTTCCGAGGTATCTTACGGAGGGAGAATACTAGTATTTCATTAATAAACAGGAAATATAAAGCCTGCATTTGTTTTTCCTCTTACTTTTTATGTATGACTTAAACATAATTTTGATGTTGTCCTAGTATGTGGCCTTTAATATAATCTCTAGGTAAATAAGGACCCCGTTTTCTCTTAATGCTTTCCACAGACTATATTGTTCAGCCAAAGGCTTTGAAGAAAACAATAAATGTGATCTAGATTGCTGCAGGGTTTCAGTAAATTCTTCAAATATTTATTGCATTAGTCAATACAATTTTTCGAAAACCTGATTGTTCGTTTGTATGTTTATTTTTCAGTGTTGCACTGATTAGATCAAGAACAAGTTCATGAAGCTATTGTTTTGATTTGATGGTATTCTAATAAATTTGAAGTCACCCAGTCGTCTGCTTTCCTTACATATTAATTTAAAAAACGCAGTATTTTATTAGTCTGGCAAATTATTGCAATAAAACATTGACATAACATTTATATAAACTAATACCTACATCGAGATGTGCATACAAAATACTAAACAGAAGTTTAAAACATTCATATTTTTCAACACCGTGCGTTTTACTCGCACTAACTGCTTGGGAGTTAAATTCGTAGCTTAGTTCGTAGATTTAGCTTCCATTTTTATATTACTCGCAGAAAGTTTTTCACGTTGTGATAAGCACCGAGGATGAAAATTTTAAGAGAAAAAACACTTTTGTGTCGTTCCAAAAAATCTCGTTATATTTTTAGTACCATTTTCCTCCTTATTAAATTAGAATAATCCTTTTACATCTCAAAAAGGTTCTAGCACACATGATGATGTGGCTTTAAAAAAACGGGAAGATTATCACGGATTTGAATATAATTCTAACTTCCTAAAAATAATTAACTGTATCCATTAAAAAAAGTTCAAAATTTATGTGTATACATATATTATGTAAATCAACCCTCCTATGGAAGTTCTATTTTGAAAGTTAATGTACTTAAAGAATTTCAATAAAACCTTAAACAATAGAACATTTTCTTTATAACGATTAGTAGTTTACTCATATTCATGAAAATATCCGCACTATAAAACTTTAATGAATCTACATGCACCACGAGAGTTCCACATGTACTTAAACACATATAAACATTTAAGAACAGTTAATGTTGCCATTAAAATGTATACAAATATTAATGTCATTTTCCGGCATGTGATTATGTTATCTCATATGTATTTCACAGGTGTAAAATATGCTAAATTCGTTATGGTTTTCCAGAAAACTTAAAATAAATTTCTAATAATATTTTTTTTTTATAATTTTATCTTTAGCACCCTCGGGGTTATTAAAATATATTTGTTGTGTACATTTTAAATATTATCACTAGAGCTAGCACACAGCTATTTTAAGCAAAATTGTTTTGGAACTCTCATAAATTGCTTTTTTTAATTTTAATAATCGTCACATAATTTAGAAAAAAATATATTTTTTAAGTCACGTCATACGTCTAAGGGTTTATGAGAAAAAGTACTATGACAGACAAACGTAAGAAGGAACACTCGGGTAATCTTTTACGAGTCCTATTTTTTTCCTTTTTAAATACAATTATTGGTTCCCTAAATACAATTAATTTTATTCCGAATAATATGTTTTACTGCACCGTAAAATGCTGAAGAAAGTGTATTTCCACCGAACGTGTGAAACGGTACGTACTAATACAAAACTAAATGAAATACCTACTAACTGACTCAAAACTTACAAAAATACAAGAGATGCAATCGTTAAATTTTTCGATTATTTCATTAAATAATATAAATTTCACAAAATAAAATCTTAAT
This sequence comes from Druceiella hillmani, assembly GCA_039881145.1. NCBI lineage: Eukaryota > Metazoa > Arthropoda > Insecta > Lepidoptera > Hepialidae > Druceiella > Druceiella hillmani. Next base: position 13,039,934 of record JAYKKI010000029.1, read on the forward strand.
CACATACTTTTCAATATAATACTGTAAGCTTAGATGATTCAACAAAATTTTCCGAAAAATACAACTTTCAATTATTATTATTGTTTCCTAAATTTCCACATATTTTCGAACTTTTTAAGTATATTTTATTTGACATATCTATAAGTGTAATGAAGATTCAATCGATATTTCTATTAAATAAAATCTAATAGTATTTTATAATTTCAGAGTACTTGATTTAAAATTCTTTTCATATGTACAGATTTAAACTTATTAACTTTGCAATTTTATTCCGAAATTTGAAAAGCGATGAATTTGAAAATGTCAGAAATGATTTTCAAATATATCGCCAAACCGAATTTTGATAATTCAAAAAAACACATCAAATGAGCGAACTCTAACGAATATTTACATCGGGGGAATCCATTTCATTTCAATTTCCGCTTCAACCTATTGGGAAAAACATTTCCATATCCCGTTTACCCCGGCGGTAACAACACTTCTCACATTTATTTTTCCGTTCTCTGACAAAATCCGTTTGAGATGAAAACGGCTCAGCCATCAATAATTATAATTTGATTTTGTTTCAAGACAGCATTATAAATAATCCGATGACTCCCGCGATTCCTCGACCGTAATAATTGTGTAAACCAAAGAAATTCAGAGTTACAAAAAGTAGCGAAAAAGATTTACTATTTATTCGAAACAATAAATAATAATTTTAAATCTTATTTAATAAAAACAAATAAACATTAATTTATTCAATGGACTCAGCTAGGCAAGCGCATAATTAGACTACGGTACTTATGGCTAAGGAACGATAATACGAGACGCCGATACGATAATCATTTTACTGAATTAATTCATTTAAATTAAATGCATTCTAATATCACAACTTAACATCGTAGTCTCGACAGTAGCCTTAAACAATGATAAGTAGCAAATAGTTACAAATTAAGTATAAATGCATCTTAAGCCAGACAATATTAATTAAAAAAACGCAAAACCATTATGTCACAAGTAAACATACCGGTAAATATATTAATAAAGAAATATATTGTAATCCTATCCTGTCACCTTTCCTGAATGGTCAGTCGTCAGAACAAACGGAAGTTTTTTTTTAAGTAATGATCTTTTCACTGAATTAAACTTATTACTTTACGGTCCCTGTCTTCCGAAACATTTCAAATCGGAACTAAGTACTCCATAATGTGTCTGCTTGCTCGTACCACACACAACAAAGGACGCGTTCCGCCCTGTCCATGTCTCCGCGTGAGAATTAACAGCTATCGTTTAACTACGGACGCGTTGTAACTGGATAACGACAAACTGCTGCTCCCTATCAAAATTTTACTCGGAGTTTCTCCTCCCTCGCTTATCCTAATGTGGCCAACTTCTGCGAGTAATATTAATGCGAAGAGGAAATATTTTTGGAAGTATGCAGTGAATTAAAAGGATTAACTGAGACACAACAAGATATTTGTCCGAGATTTTTTAAGGAAACATGTAATTCAAATTTAACTTAGAAGTTATTGCTGCTACCGTTAATTGTTTTGGGTTTAGATTTATTTTTGGGGCGACTATATAGCTATTATTTCTTATTGTATGTTCTAAAGCGTTGGTTCAAATTCTCAGGAATAAAAATCAGTAGACGATAGATCGTAACAATAAAATTCGTTTATTTTCGGTACAGTATTAGGCTCATTAAAGTATTTAATACCGATTATGATGAAAATAGGCAATCAATGGTTAAATCACAGTGTAATCCGTTTGGCTTTCTGTCGCAGAAAAATATTTCCAAATTCAATATTATTTGACGACGCTTTTACCTAGTTACGAATTATATTTTTTTTATGTTTTAAACATATATATTTGTTAATTCACAATCAATATTAGGTAATATTTAACCGAAACAAAGGCAAAAAAAATTAAAATAATTTCCTACCTAATTTTTTTTATATAGATAAATATTTTTACAACTAGTCGTTATATCACAGGCATGAGTATAACGATTAGTTGCCTTTATCTTTAATTATGTTAACGCAAGTTGATGGAAATAATTTCTTGTTAAAGTAAATATTCAAAACCCTTAACACAATTTTATAAAGGATTACAAAACATTTTAGAAACTCATTTGTCGCGAATAAGAGGCCATAAAAATATTTTTAAACATTCCTAATTGCCTTTCAAAAAAATCTTCTCTTAAATACTACGCCATACGCTAATATTTATGAGAAAAAATGAATACCCAAAAAATGTATTTCAGTGCAAAAAATTTAAAAAGTACTTTTCGTTTTTTTATTCCTTATCTTTACGTAAATTATCTACACCTTTATGTAAAATTGTATCACAATCAGTCTTAAACTTAAAACCTACGATGCTGTAACCCAAGAACAGACGGGCTGACGAAATTGTAATTGTTCTTTTTACCATTTCACTCGAAACCCTAAAAACGATTTTATTACTGCGCAAAAGATTAAAAAGTCATCTTCATTAAATACAATTACTTCATTATATTATTCAATTTTACTTCATTATATAAAAATAATTTTACATTTTTATGGTTTGTTCTCGAGAATAACGGCAAGTTCATATAGTTCACTTTTCTAATTTAATTCATTAGTGTACAATTTAATTAATGTAGTTCACCATTCCTCTCGTTTCTGAGCTTATTGGAAAGTCCATTTCTTCTTTGAGAGTATTGCAAAATTTTAATTAAGTACATCCTGAAATTTCTTTGACAAATCTCCAATTAACTTGCAAGAGTGTTTCAGTAATTCGCCTCAATTCATCACATAACTTCAACTATATTTACCCGTCCCATTAACATTAACTTTGAAAACTTTTAATCTAGTGAGAAGAAATCTACTTTTCGATAAGAAGCGAAACGAAATCATGATATGGGTTATCTATTTAAAAATCGCGTTACAGATATTCGTTTAAATATCCATATACCAAAAGCCCGCCTTCGTAGTAGACACTATGGTGAAATAAGTCTCCCGTCCACTGCTGTCTCAGGTTTAATTCATAAAAATTGCGTCTTTTGCAGCACTAAGGTGCTAAATGCCATTATCTTAAATTTGCTTATTAGATGCGATAATGACGGCTATTTAAATTTTAGGCTAAACAAACATTACAACATGCAGAAAAAAATCTAAGTCATATAACGTTATAACCTGCAATAACATTGTTATGCTCTATAAAATATATACATAATACATATTAACTAAGATCTAAAAAACATTTTAGATATCTAACTTTAATATAACCTGTGGAATTAAAATTACATTCGTTATATTAAAAACATGTGGAAGCTTCTAGGCATTTCAAAACCTTCCCAGACTTTTCAGTACATTATACTAGGAATACACAAAAACATTTGTGTTTATGTGAAATTAAAATTAACTGAAAGACAAATTTACACAGAAGCATAATAAATTGACAAGACGTTAAAACTGCCGGCAATGATTTACCAGTAGTAGTTTCCTAACAAGAAACTTGAATTTTTTGAGGATTAAAATTAACCGACTTCAAATTCCTACTGAAGAACGAAAACACTGTAAAAAATTATAACGATACGCATACTAGTTGGTACTTTTGCAATAAAATATTATTACAAACATGAATAATTTTAGAAAATATTACTTGAAAAATTTTATTTCTTGCTTATATTCTAATCAATGAAACGAGGCCAAATTCGACGTGTCTTTTCACCACTGAAATGTTCCTGTAGACTTTCTCCGGCCCGTCATCAAAACAGCCTGAATCAAATGAATTCAATATTGTTATCATAACACTAGTATGCTCCCATCGTTTAATAAATTATTTAGGATATCATCGTATGCACCATCAGGTTCTAACCATATTTAAGTGGGAATTATCCAAAACCATTCTCTTACAAACGAAGAAGAATAATGAAATTCGCCCAAGTGACTCTGAGTTACAGCTGTATACACATGAAAATGTGCGCTTAGAAATGAGAAATTCCTCTTTCTTTAAAATCCATTAAAAATTGCCTATGTCAATATTACATTTATATACGAATTTGGATTATAAAATTGATCACAAACATCAAGTGCTCGTTACATATTCATTGCGAACAATGTACAAAATAGATAATAATATATACCGACGACGCCAAGATTCAAATTTAAATTGTTCACCTTAACCCAACATCAAAATATTGACAACGTCGAAACTGAAAACATCGGTTCAATATCACGCGATTCTCTTTCCAATCCATTAGTGAGGCAAGAACTAATTTAATAGCAAAGCAAATCTTCGCATAAATTGTGAAATTAATTCATAAACCCTCCGAACTGAAATTAAATTAGGAGCCAACTTTTAGGGTAACAGTTTAAATGGCACAAATTCGCAGATAACTAATGAATTATACTTAAACTTCATCCTCCAGCTGTAATTGTAAAATTACTTTTAAAGTATTAATTCTAGTAGCAACTTACATTTACTTTTATTCTAAATTACTGTCATATGTAACAAATCAAAGATTAGAACGGTTTTTGAAAAGTTAACAGCATTTTTTCAACAATAAAATTTAACAACTAATTGTACGTACTTAATTACATCGATAATTTGAGTCTCGAAGTGTGCATTTACCAAACTGACTCAGTTTTACATCCTAAACTGATACTTTTATTTAAAATTTTGAATGGTTTGTACAACTCGTATTTCTCGAACCGATAAACACTATTTTTTTAAATTCATGTTGTACACGCAATGAATTTGATTTCACAGAATTGAATAAGTGGTAAACGATAAACATATTTAATTTAATATGACGTGCGCCTCTTGTTTTAGCAGTTTTTTGTTTACAACCTATAAAAATGCTTAAATTGAATTATATGTTGACTCCTATGACCCATGAACATATTAAAATAAAATCCATTAAACCAAAGAGCAAGGGTGTTTTAGCTATTACGTACTGACTTCAAATATGCTACCTAAATATGGTAAAAAAATCATATACTAATTTTACAAACAAAACAAGCTCTTACTGGCTTCATCAAATATGCTATTTAAATGTAATAAAAAGTCGTTTACTAATTTTTCAACATTTTGTACAAAAGAAACGATAGATTTGTGTATTATTAGTTATTATTATAAGTAATTGTCTAGTTAAACCAGTTTTGATTTGATGTCATATTTTTACAACAAAGTGTATTTTAGTAACGTATAAAAAGTGGATATCTACAGTATAAAATAAACATTTTAAAAAAAAATTCTACTCGTTACTTGTATAAGTACTTTAGTGTGAATATGCGTAATCAATTTCCCTGTAATATAACCATTTCAAAATATAATTCGTGAGTGGCTCTTCCAACTCACTGATTTAATTAGCCATACTCGGAAATATATATTACTATGACAAATAAAAGTTATGTTCTGTTTTTGTTTTCTGAATCACGACAAATTATACATAAATTGTTTAGTTTTTGTCATACGTAGACACAAAATCTTACTAAATACAGAATAACTACCTGTTGATTAGTAGTTTTTACTATATAATTATAGTAAAAACTAACATTTCTTTTCAAATAATTAATCTATAATTTCTATAAATTTGATAAACATTTAAACTTCTAGATAATTACGCACCCCCATTACAACCAAAGATTTGGAAAATATGTACTTATTATTTGGTTGAATAAATTTAGTTTCTTCCTATTATCTTGGACGAATTCAGAAAGTAAGGGTAAAGGTGCAAAATATGTCTTTGGAATTTTCGCAATAACTACTAATTTAACTGCTAAACAATAAAAAAAAATGTTTTATTTGGACATAGAAAAATCCCTCTAAGTTTTCAAGTAAATAAAGCAGATAGTATATTTCAATAAGAAACTACATTAACAAAAAATGTAAATGGTTTTGATGTACAAGTAATAGGAGAAAAGTTATGAGAAATTCATTACTATTTTGGCGCCTCTAGGAGAAACTGCCTTTCCCGTTTTTTTGATCATTAAAATCAACTTTAATCACGACAACAAATACTCTACAAAAACATATTACTCAATGCATATTTATGTATTATAAATTAATCAAGACGAATAGTCGAAAACAGCTAAATTAAATGGGATAATTCATATCATTGCCATATTATTTAGTTACATTCTCGAAATTTCCCGTCAATTCATTGTAACTCATTACTCTCAACGTGGAATCAATATACCATACCATACTTTAAGAAAATCCAATTTAACAGTATTTTTCTTTCTTTAATTTAAAAGAAAAACCTGTAGCAAACGATATATGGGATAATTTCAAAGACCGGACGTGATTACTTATTTTACAAAATGATCAACGCGAAAATTCTTTCTCACACAAAATTACTATTGTCTTTTGCAAGAAATTATTTGTTGCAATATTTTTCAAACGTGTCCTTGCAAACTATCAAACATACACATAACAAAAACAAAAAAACCTAAAAATGTAAAATAAGAAGATACCATAAAATACAATTGACAATTTACAACTTCACGTTTTATAAACATTTTTCAGTAGAAAAATTATTTTCCCAACGATATTTTAAACTAACTAAATTGACTTTGGCGATCTTCTTAAGTGTCAAAAAATCACGTGTCCTTCCTCCTGACCGTTTGTATCAAAATTTTGGCTCAAAAAATATTGATACAACCGTGAAATTTTTTCGTACTAATTATAATATATAGTGATGAAGCGCACTAATTGGTATATATCGTATTAATACTCAAAGAGTATCCCTGTTGAATTTTTAGAATTGAATAAAGTACTCAATTTAGTTTTTATTTCTTGTATCGTGTGGAACATTAATTTAGAAAACATCTTATACGGATTTCAAAATAATGTATTTTACAATTTTATATAAGGCTAAAATGCGAAAAAAAAATTTTCATAGAAACCGCTTGACGCGAAAATTTTAAATATGACGATATTCGAAAGTTTAATGACGAAGCATATTAATTTGCAATATGCAAATTAATATAATCAGTAATTAACCCTCAAAAATAATGGTATGTGAATTTTAGAGTGGACAAATAAAATCCTCGACTTAAATTTATTTACTTTGTAAAATGAAAACAACTACATAAAGGATACCAAAAACAATAATTTTTGGGAATAGTAAGAACCAACGCTTTGAAAAAACAATAAGTATGATCTAGATTACAACAGGAATTCAGTAAACTCTTCATGTATTTATTGAATTGCTTGTTAGTAGTCATGAGTCAATATATATATTTTATGAATTCTTATATAGGTTGCGTGGGTGATTACAAAACGACATTGTCTGTAAAGCGTGAATTGAGCAATTTTTTTCCACTTATCCTTATTTAGTATCTATCCCGAGGTACCTTACGGAGGGCGAACTCTAGTATCGCATAAAAGAAATAGGAAACATAGAGCCTGCATTTGTTTTTCCTCTTACTTTTGATGTATAACTCAAAAATAATTTTGATGTTGTCATAGTGTCCTTTAATACAATCTCTAGGTAAATAAGAACCCCGTTTTCTATTAATGCTTTCCACAGACTCTATTGTTCAGTCAAACACTTTGAAGAAAACAATAAATATGATCTAGATTGCTGCAGGGATTCGGTAACCTCTTCAAATATTTATTTCATTAGTCAATACAATTTTTCGAAAACCTGGTTGTTTATTTGGATGTTTATTTTCCAGTGTTGCACTGATTAGATCAAGAACAAGTTCATGAAGCTATTGTATTGATTTGATGATGTTCTAATAAGTTTGTAGTCATCAACTCATCTCCTTTATGATATATTAATTTTAAAAACGCAGTATTTTATTAGTCTGGCAAATTATTGCGCTAAAATATTGACATAATGTTTATATAAACTAATACCCACATCGAGATGTGCGTACAAAATACTAAACAGAAGTTTAAAATATTCATTTTTTCAACACCGCGCGTTTTACTTGCACTAACTACTTGAGAGGTAAATTCGCAGCTTAGTTCTTAGATTTAGCTTCCGCTTTTATACTACTCGTAAAAAGTTTTTCGCGTTGTGATAAACACAGCGGATGAAAATTTTGAAAAGAAAAAACAATTCCGTGTTGTTGTTCTAAAAAATCTCGTTATATTTTTAGTACCATTTTCCTCTTTATCAGAAGTAAATAAGAATAATCATTTTACATCTCAAAAAAGTTTTTAGCAAGTGATGTGCCTTTAAAAGTACGAGCTGATTATCAAGGATATGAAAATAATTCTAACTTCCTAAAAATAATTAACTGTATCCATTAAAAAAAGTTCAAAGTATATGTTTACACATATATTATGTAAATCAACCCTCCTATAGACGTTCGATGTTGAAAGCTAATGTACTTAAAGAATTTCAATATAACCTTAAACAATAGAACATTTTCTTCATAACGATTACTAGTTTACACATATTCATGTAAATATACTCGCAATAAAATTTAATGAGTCTACATGCATCACGAGAGTTCCACGTGTACTTAAACACATATAAACATTTAAGAGCAGTTAATGTTTCCATTAAACGGCATACAAATATTGATGTCATTTTCGGATATGTTATTATGTTATCTCCTATGTATTTCACAGGTGTAAAATATGCTAAATTCGTTATGGTTTTTGAGAAAACTTAAAATAAATTTCTAATGTTGTTTTTTTTATAATTTTGTCTTTAGCACGCTTGAGGTTATTAGAATAAATTTGTTGTGTACATTTTCAACAATATCACTAGAGCTAGCACACAGCTAATTTTAGGAAAATTGTTTTGAACTCTCATAAATTGCTGCTTTTTATTTTAATAATAGTCACATAATTTAGAGAATTTAGAAAAAAAAATGTATTTTTCAGGTCATGTCATACGTCAAACGGTTTATGAGAAAAACTATTATGATAGACAGACGTAAGAAGGAACACTCAAGTATTTTACAAGTTCTATTTTTTTCCTTTTTAAATACAATTATTGGTTCTCTATATACAATTAATTTTATTTCGAATAATATGCTTTATTGCACCGAAAAATGCTGAAGAAAGAGTATTTCCACCGAACGTAAGAAGCGGTACGTACTAATACAAAACTATATAAAATACCTACTAATGTTGTGTTGAGTACACTTGCGTAAATACAAGAGATGTAATCGTTAAAAATTTCTATTATTTTATCAAATAATATAAATTTACAAAAAATAAAATCTTAATCACACACTTCTCTATATAATACTGTAAGCTTGGTCGATGCAACATAATTTTCCGAAAAATGCAACTTTCGATTATTATTGTTTCCTAAATTTTCACATCTTTTTCCTAATTTTCCACATACTTTGGAACTTTTTAAGTTCATTTTATTTGCCGTATCTTTAAGTGTAATAAAGTTTTAAGCGATATTTCTATTAAATAAAATCTAATAGTATTTTATAATTTCATAGCACTTGATTTAAAATTCTTTGAATATACATAGATTTAAACTTATAAAATATGAAATTTTATTTCAAAATTTAAAAAGCGTTGAATTTGAAAATGTCGGAAATGATTTTCAACCATGAACCAATTCTAACGAATATTTACATCGGGGAATACATTTCATTTCAATTTCCGCTTCAATCTATTGGGAAAAACATTTCCATATCCCGTTTATCCCGGCGGTAACAACACTTTTCACATTTATTTTTCCGCTCTCTGACAAAATGACTTTGAGATGAAAACGGATGAAACCGTCAGTGATTATAATTTGATTTTTTCAAGACAGCATTATAAATAATCCGATGGCTCCCGTGATTCCTCGACCGTCATAATTGTCTAAACCAAAGAAATTCAGAGTTAGAAAAAATAGGGAAAAAATTTCAAAATACATCCCAAAAGATTTTGCTATTTATTCGGCATTATAAATAATAATAATTTATTATTTAAACTATAAATAATAATAATTTAATACTTAATTTATTCAATGGGTTCAGCTAGGCAAGCACATAATTAGACTACAGTACTTATAGGTAAGGAACGACAATACGAGACTCCGATACGGTAATCATTTTACTGAATTAATTCATTTAAATTAAATGCATTTTAATATCACGACATATCATCGTAGTCTCGACAGTACTCTTAAGTAGAAAATAGTTACAAATTAAGTATAAATGCATCTTACGCTAGACAATATTAATTACAAAAACGCAAAATCATTATGTCAAAAGTTAACATACCGGTAAACATATTGTTGGAGAAATATGTTGTAATCCTATCCCTTCACCTTTCCTGAATGATCTGTCGTCAGAACAAAAGGAAGTTTTTTTTAAGTAATGATCTTTCCACTAAATTAAACTTGCCACTTTACAGTTCCTGTCTTCCGAAACATTTCAAATCAGAACTAAGTACTCCATAATGTGTCTGCTTGCTCGTACCACACTCAACAAAGGACGCGTTCCGCCATGTCCAGGTCTCCGCGTGAGAATTAACAGCTATCATTTAACTACAGGCGCGTTGTAACTGGATAAAGACAAACTGCTGCTCCCTATTAAAACTTTACTCAGATTTTGTCCTCCCTCACTAATCCTAATGTGGCCAACTTCTGTGAGTAATATTAATGCGGAATATTTTTGGAAGTATGCAGTGAATTAAAGTATTAACTGAGACACGACAAAAGATTTGTCGGAGAATTTTTTAGGAAACATGTAATAAAAATTTACATGTGAACTTGGAAGTTATTGCTGCTGCCATTAGTTATTTGGGTTTAGATTAATTTTTGGGCGACTATATAGCTATTATTTCTTATTGGATGATCTAAAGCGTTGGTTCAAATTGTGAGGAATAAAAATCAGGAGACAATGGATCGTAATAATAAAATTCGTTTATTTTCGGTACAGTATTTGGCTCATTTAAGTATTTAATACCGATTATGATGAAAACAAGCAATCAATGGTTAAATCACAGTGTAATCCGTTTGACTTTCTATAGCAGAAAAATATTTCCAAATTGAATATTATTTGACAACGCTTTTACATAGTTATGAAGAATATTTTTCTTTACGTTTTAAACATATATATTTGTTAATTCATAATGAATATTAAGTAATACTTCACCGAAACAAAGGCAAAAGAATTAAAATAATTTCCTACCTGATTTTTTTTATATAGATAAATATTCTGATTATCTACATATTTAAGATAACTTAGTAATATGAGTGAAGAATTTTTCCAGAATTATAGATTTGGTAAACGTTCTTATGAGGTGTAATTTTCTACTTACGTAAACGTAGCGCATAAACCAGGAGCTTACAAATATAAACGTATTATAAATGCGTGCGAATAAGTGGGTGACAAGGTTTTTATTTTATATGAGAAAAGTTTACAAAGAAATGAAAATCTTTCTTGATGTAAAATAATTCTGCGTCTGTTATTTTATTTTCTTACTGTATTTTCTGATCATGGATATATAGTAAGAAAATACCCAAAAATTGTAAGTATAAAAAAGGGAAAGATCCCAATAGTGAATACTATACTATTTTATTCGTTCCAGTCTTGCGGGTGAAACAGGTAATAAAAATGTTTGATTTTAATTTAAAAATTGCGGTTAAAAACGGATAAAATTGCGTTCAATTCTTTAAATTGTGTCTAGAGCAATACCAACTAAGTGATCTAGTAAAATATATGAATCAATATCTCTAGGCTGAACCAATAACTAAAGCTCGCATATCGACAAAGTACCTGTCATCAAATTTATAAACCACAGTTTCTAATCAAGTTTATAACACCAACACTCTCCAACACCTGTAAATAAGTTATGGAGTTAGCCGTTTTCGTTTTTAGAGAATTCTTTTGAAATCAAAAATTTTAATGTTTTATTACAAATTTTTTGTAGCAGAATTGTTATGGGTATAAATTAATCGTGGAAAAACCACTGGGAATATCAAATACTTAGAATAGTATCATTAACTAAAGTTTACTTATCTTTAAACCCTTCCCACTAATCATAAGTTTGAATTCAGTCTAAATTTTTATTTCACAATTCATTATCATTCCTGATTAAATTTAATTATGTATGTATGGCTTTTCAAGATATTTTATTGAGATGTTTCGTAAGACAGGGATATATATGTTTGGAGTTAAAAGTGGTTATTATTAGTGGAATATTACTAGATACAAGATATCGAATAAATGGAAAGCCTTAATTATAATTATATGACAATAACACTCTCCATAATACAAGCTGTACAATTAACCTTTCCATTATAATAAGTAAAACTTTTAGTTTCTGCCATTACCGTTTCACCGTAATGTCATTTGAATAAATTTAGTAAGAGATGGGTACGAACTTGTTAAGAACAATTAAAACTCGGCCTACGTCTGAACACACTTATATACAAACAAAATTTCAAGGTTTTAGGAGGCATTCCTATTAAACTTTTGGAAACATCAATGTTTCTTTCTCTGTTAAAATATATTATCTAAAATATATTTCATAAGCATGAGTATAACGATTCTTTGCCTTTATCTTTAATTTGTTAACGCAAGTTGATCGAAATAATTTATTGTTAAAGTAAATATACAAAGCCGTTAATACAATTTAAAAAGGGTTACAAAACATTTTAGAAAGTCATTTGTCAGGAATAAGAGGCCATAAAAATATTTTTAAACATCCTTAATTGCCTTTCAAAAAAATCTTCTCTTAAATACTACGCCATACGCTAATATTTATGAGAAAAAATTCCATACCCAGTTCAGTGCAAATAATTCATATCTTCACGTAAATTATCTACACCTTTATGTAAAATTTATGCTGTAACCCACGAACAGCCCCGTGGCTGGCAAAATTGTAATTTTTCTTTTTACCATTTCACTCAAAACCCTAAAAACGGTTTGATTACTGCGCAAAAGATTAAAAAGTCATCTTCATTAAATACCATTACTTCATTATATTGGTTTTGTTTACACAGAAACCAAAAAACGTATCCATAAAACTTATTTTATATTTTTATGGTTTGTTCTCGAGAATAACGGCAAGTTCATTTACTTTATCACTTTTCTAATTTAATTCATTAGTTTACAATTTAATTAATATGGTTCACCACTCCTCTAGTTTTCGAGCTTATTGAAAAGTCCATTTCTTTTCTGAGAGTATCCCATAATTTTAATTAAATATATCCTGAAAATTCTTGGACAAATCTCCAATTAACTTGCAAGAGTGTTTCAATAATTCGCCTCAATTACATCACATAACTTCAAATATGTTTACTATTCCCATTAACATAAACTTTGGAAACTTTTAATCTCATGAGAAGAAATCTACTTTTCGATAAGAAGCGAAACGAAATCATACTATGGGTTGTCTATTTGAAAATCGCGTTACAGACATTCGTTTAAATATCCATATACCAAAAGCCCGCCTTCGTAGTGGACACTATAATGAAATAAGTATCTTGTCTGATACTGTCATAGGTTTAATTCGTAAGAATTGTTTCTTTTGCAGCACTAAGGTGATATATATCATTGTCTTATATTTGCTTATCAGAAGCGATAATGACGGCTATTTAAATTCTACGCTAAACAAACTTTACATAAAAAATCTAAGCCGTATAACGTTTTAACCTGCAATAACACTGTTATGCTCTTTGAAATAAGTACATAATACATATTTATTAAGATATAAAGAACATAGAGCTAGAACATTATAGATACCGATCTTTAATATAAACTGTGGAATTAAAATTACATTCCTCATATTAAAAATATATGGAAGCTTCTAGGCATTTCAAGACTTTCCCAGACTTTTGAGTGCATTATACTAGGAATATGAAAAAATATTTGTGATTGTGCGAAATTAAAATTAACTAAAAGACAAATTTATATCGAAGCATAACAAATTGATAAGTCGTTAAAATTGCCGGCAATGATTTACCAGTAGTAATTTCGTAACAAAAAACTTGAATTTTTTGACGAATAAAATTAGCCTACTTCAAATGCCTACTGAAGAACGAAGGCACTGTAAAAAATTATAACGATACGCATACTAGTTGGTACTTTTGCAATAAAATATTATTTCCAAACATGAATAATTTTAGAAAATATTACTTGAAAATTTTGATTTCTTGCTTATATTCTAATCAATCAAACGAGGCCAAATTCGACGAGCCTTATCACCACTGAAATGTTCCCGTAGACTTCTTCCTGCCCCGTCATCAAAACAGCCTGAATCAAATGAATTCAATCTTGGTATCATGACAGTATTATACGCCCATCGTTTAATAAATTCTTTAGGATATCTCCGTATCCATCATCAGGTTCTAACCATATTTAAGTGGGATTTATCCAAAACTATTCTCTTACAAACGAAGAAGAATAATGAAATTCGCCCAAGTGACTCTGAGTTACAGCTGTATACACATGAAAATAAACCGTGCGCTTAGAAATGAGAAATTCCTCTTTCTTTAAAATCTATTAAAAATTGCCTATGTCAATATTACATTTATATACGAATGTGAATTATAAAATTGATCACAAACATCAAGTGCTTGTTACATATTCATTGCTAACCATGTACAAAATAGATAATAATATATTCTGATGACGCCAAGATTCAAAATTTAAATTGTTCGCCTTAACCCCACTTCAAAATATTGACAACGTTGAAATTGAAAACATCGGTTCAATGTCACGCGATTCTCTTTCCAATCCATTAGTGAGGCAAGAACTAATTTAATAGTAAAGCAAATCTTCGCTGAAATTGTGAAATTAATTCATAAACCCTCCGAGCTGAAATTAAATTAGGAGCCAACTTTTAGGCTAACAGTTTAAATAACACAAATTCGCAGATAACTAATGAATTATACTTAAACTTCATCCTCCAGCTGTAATTGTAAAATTACTTTTAAAGTATTAATTCTAGTCGCAACTTACATTTACTTTTATTCTAAATTACTGGCATATGTAACAAATCAAAGATTGGAAAGGTTTTTGAGAAGTTAACACCATTTTTTCTACAATAGAATTTAACAACTAATTGTACGTACTTAATTACATCGATAATTTGAGTCTCAAAGTGTGCATTTACCAAACTGACTCAGTTTTCCATCCTGTACTGATCCTTTTATTTAAAATTTTGAATGGTTTATACAACTCGTATTTCTCGTCTTTCTTAAATTGAATTATATGTTGACTCCTATGACCCATGAACATAATAAAATAAAATCCTTTAAATGAAAGAGCAAGGATGTTTTTAACTATTACGTACTGACTTCAAATATGCTACCTGAATATGGTAAAAAAATTAAATACTAATTTTTTTTACAAACAAAACAAGCTCTTACTGTCTTCATCAAATATGCTATTAAATGTGATAAAAAGTCGTTTACTAATTTTTCAACATTTTGTACAAAAGAAACGATAGATTTCTGCCACTTTTTATGATGTGTATGATTAGTTATTATTATATGAAATTGTCTAGTTAAACCAGTTTTAATTTAATGTCATATTTTTACAACAAAGTGTATGTTAGTAACGTGTAAAAAATGGACATCTACAGTATAAAATGAACATTTTAAAAGAAAATTCTAGGCTTTACTTTTATAAGTATTTTAGTCAGAATATGCTTAATCAATTTCCCGGTAACATAACCATTTCAAAATATAATTCGTGAGTGACTCTTCCAACGGACTGATTTAATTAGTTTTACTCGGAAATGTATATTACTATTAGAAATAAAAGTTATGTTCTGTTTTTGTTTTCTGAAGCACGACAAATTATACATAAATTGTTTAGTTTTTGTCATACGCAGATACAAAATCTTACTAAATACAAAATAACTACCTGTTGATTAGTAGTTTTTCCTATATAATTATAGTAAAAACTAACATTTCTTTTCAAATAATTAATCTATAATTTCTATAAATTTGATAAACATTTATACTTCTAAATAATTACGCACCCCCATTACAACCAAAGATTTGGAAAATATATACTTATTATTTGGTTGAATAAATTCAGTTTCTTCCTATTATCTTGGACGAATTCAGAAAGTAAGGGTAAAGGTGCAAAATATGTCTTTGAAATTTTCGCAAAAACTTCTAATTTAACTGCTAAACAATAAAAAAAAAATGTTTCATTCGGACATAGAAAAATCCCTCTAAGTTTTCAAGTAAATAAAGCAGATAGTATATTTCAATAAGAAACTACATTAACAAAAAATGTAAATGGTTTTGATGCACAAGTAATGGGAGAAAAGTTATGAGAAATTAAATACTATTTTGGTGTCTCTGAGAGAAACTGCCTTCCCCGTTTTTTTTTTAATCGTCAAAATCAACTTTAATCACGACAACAAATACACTACAAAAATATATTACTCAATGCATATTTATGTATTATAAATTAATCAAGACGAATAGTCGAAAATAGATAAATTGAATGGGATAATTCATATCATTTCCATATGATTTAGTTACATTCTCGAAATTGCCCGTCAATTCATTGTAACTCATTACTCTCAACGTGGAATCAAAATACCATACCATACTTTAAGAAAAGGCAATTTAACAGTATTTTTCATTCTTTAATTTAAAAAAAACTGTTGCAAACGATATATGGGATAATTTCAAAGTTACCATTGTCTTTTGCAATAAATTATTTGTTGCAATATTTTTCAGTGTTGCACTGATTAGATCAAGAACAAGTCGATGAGGCCATTGTATTGATTTGATGGTGTTCTAGTAAGTTTGTAGTCACCAAATCATCTCCTTTTTTATATATTAATTTTAAACACGCAATATTTTATTAGTCTGGCAATTTATTGCAATAAAATATTGACCTAACATTTATATAAACTAATACCCACATTGAGATGTGCGTACAAAATACTAAACAGAAGTTCAAAACATTCATATTTTTCAACACCGCGCGTTTTACTCGCACTAACTGCTTGGGAGTTAAATTCGTAGCTTAGTTCGTAGATTTAACTTCCGCTTTTATATTGCTCGTAGAAAGTTTTTCGCGTTCTGATAAGCACTGAGGATGAAAATTTTAAAAGAAAAAAAAATTCCGTGTTGCTGTTCCAAAAAATCTTGTTATATTTTTTAGTACCATTTTCCTCCTTATCGGAAGTAAATAAGAATAATCCTTTTACATCTCAAAAAAGTTTCTAGCAAGTGGTGTGCCTTTAAAAGTACGAGCTGATTATCACGGATTTTAATATTATTCCAGCCTGCTAAAAACATAAACTGTATCCATTAAAAAAAGTTCAAAGTTTATATGTACACGTATATTATGTAAATCAACCCTCCTATAGACGTTCGATGTTGAAAGTTAATATACTTAAGGAATTTCAAAATAACCTTAAACAATAGAACATTTTCTTCACAACGATTAATAGTTTGCATATATTTCACATATTTATAGAATTTAGAAAAAAAATGTATTTTTCAAGTCACGTGATATGTCAAGCGGTTTCTGAAAAAACTACTATGATAGACAGATGTAAGAAGGAACATTCGGGTAATATTTTGCGAGTCCTATTTTTTTCCTTTTTTCGATACGGTTCCCTAAATACAATTTATTTTATTCAGAATAGTATGCTTTACTGCACCAGAAAATACTGAAGAAAGAGTATTTCCACCGAACGTGTGAAGCAGTACATACTAATGCAAACTAAATAAAATACCTACTAACAGACTAAACACTTACGTAAATACAAGAGATTTTCTATTATTTTACCAAATAATCTAAATTTACACAAAATAAAATCTTAATCACATACTTTTCCATATAATACTGTGAGCTTAGATGATGCAACATAATTTTCCGAAAAATACAACTTTCGATTATTATTGTTGTTTCCTAAATTTCCACATCTTTTTCTTAATTTTCCACATATTTTGGAACTTTTTAAATATATTTTATTCACCATATCTATAAGCGTAATGAAGATTCAAGCGATATTTCTATGAAATAAAATCTAATAATGTTTTATAATTTCAGAGTACTTGATTTAAAATTCTTTCCATATGTATAGATTTAAACTTATTAACTTTGGAATTTTATTTCGAAATGCAAAAATCGATGAATTTTAAAATGTCAGAAATGATTTTTAAGTATATCGCCAACCCGAATTTCGATAATTCAAAAAACACATCAAATGGGCGGATTCTAACAAATATTTACATCGGGGGAATACATTTCATTTCAATTTCCGCTTCAACTTATTGGGAAAAATATTTCCCGTTTACCTCAGCGGTAACAACAGCTTTCACATTTATTTTTCCGCCCTCCGACAAAATTCGATTGAGATGAAAACGGCTCAGCCATCAGTGAATATAATTTGATTTTGTTTCAAGACAGCATTATAAATAATCCGATGGCTCCCGTGATTCGTCGACCGTCATAATTGTCTAAACGAAAGAATTTCAGAGTTACAAAAAATATGGAAAAAATTTAAAAATACATCCCAAAAGATTTTTCTATTTATTTGAAACTATAAATAACAATTTTAATTTTTATTTTATAAAAAGAAATAAACATTAATTTATTCAATGTGCTCAGCCAGGCAAGCGCATAATTAGACTACGACACTTATGGCTAGGAACGACAATACGAAACTCCGACATGAAAATTATTTTAATGAATTAATTCATTTAAATTAAATGCATTTTAATATCACGACTTATCGTAGTCTCTACAGTACCCTTAAACAATCATAAATATCAAATATTTACAAATTAAGTATAAATGCATCTTAAGCTAAACATTATTAATAACAAAAACGCAAAATCATTATGTCACAAGTTAATATACCGGTATAAAGAAATATGTTGTAATCCTATCCCTTCACCTTTCCTGAATGGTCAGTCGTCAGAATAAAAGGAATTTTTTTTTAAGTAATGATCTTTTCATTAAATTAAACTTGCCACTTTACAGTCCCTGTCTTCCGAAACATTTCAAATCAGAACTAAGTACACCAAAATGTGTCAACACACAACAAAGGACGCGTTCCGCCCCGTCCAGGTCTCCGCATGAGAATTAACAGCTATCATTTAACTACGGGCGCGTTCTAACTGGATAACGACAAACTGCTGCTCCCTATCAAAACTTTACGCGGAGTTTTTCCTCCCTCGCTTATCATAATGCGGCAAACTTCTATGAGTAATATTAAGGCGGGGACCACATATTTTTGGAATTATGCAGTGAATTAAAAGGATTAACTTGAAACACAACAGGAGATTTGTCCGAGATTTTTTTAGAAAATATGTAATTAAAATTTACATGTTAACTTAGACGTTATTGCTGATACCGTTAATTGTTTTGGTTTTAAATTTATTTTTGGGGCGAATATATAGCTATTATTTCTTATTGGATGCTCTAAAGCGTTCGCTCAAATTGTCAGGAATAAAAATCAGGAGACAGTAGATCATAATAATAAAATTCGTTTAGTTTCCTTACAGTATTAGACTTATCAAAGTAGTTAATACCAATTATGATGAAAACAGGCAATCAATGGTTAAATCACAGTGTAATTCGTTTGAAATTCTATCATAGAAAAATATTTCCAAATTCAATATTATTTAACGACGCTTTTACCGAGTTACGGAGAATAATTTCCTTTATGTTTTAAACACATATATTAGTTAATTCGCAATGATCATTAAGTAATGTGTCACCAGAACAAAAGGAAAAAAATTAAAATATTTTCTTACCAGCTTTTTTTATTTAGACTGATAATCTACATATTGAAGAAAACTTAGTAATATGACTTAAGAATTTTTCGGGGTTTATTATTTGGTAAACGTTCTTATATCATTCGAGCTGTAATATTCTACGTACGTTAACGTAGCGCATAAACCAGGAGCTTATAAATATAAATGTATTTTAAGTGCGTGCGAATAAGTGCGTACACAGTAATAAAAATCTTTAATACTTGATGTAAAATAATTCTGCGTCTGTTATTTTATTTTCTTACCGATCTAATCGATCATGGATACGTAGTAAGAAAGTATTCAAAAATTGTAAGAATAAAAAAAATACTATTATATACGAATATTCGTTCCAGGCTTGCGGGTGAAACAGGTCATAAAAACATTTGATTTTTCTTGCAAATTGAGGTTAAAAACGGATAAAACTCCGTTCAACTCTTTAAATTGTGTCTAGAGTAATATCAACTAAAGTATCTAGTAAAATACATGAAATAATATCGCTGGGCTAAACCAATAACTAAAGCTCGCATATCGACAAAGTATCTGTCATCAAATTTATAAACCACAGTTTCTAATCAAGTTTATAACACCTACACTCTTCAACACCTGTAAATAAATTATGGAGTTAGTCGTTTTCGTTTTTGGAGAATTCTTTAGAAATCAAAAATTTTAATGTTTTATTACAAATTTTTGTAGCAGAATTGTTATGGGTATAAATTAATCGTGGAAAAACCCCTGGGAATATCAAATACTTAGAATAGTATCATTAACTAAAGTTTACTTATCTTTAAACCCTTCCCACTAATCATAAGTTTGAATTCAGTCTAAATTTGTATTTCACAATTCATTATCATTCCTGATTAAATTTAATTGTGTATGTATAATTTTTCAAGATATTTTTATATGTATTAACTTCTAACATTACAAAATTCTGACCTGAGATGTTTCGTAAGAAAGATATATATATATATATATATATATATATATATATATATGTATATGTATATATATATATATATATATATATATATATATATATATATATATATATATATATATGTATATATATATATATATAAATATATATATGTTAAGATTTAAAAGTTGTTACTACATACTTAGTATTTCTATTAATTAGTAGATACCAAGTATCTAGAAAGAATTATTGGATACTAGATATCTAGTGACACGAATAGAAAAATAGTGCTAAAAAGTATTATCTGAAAAGTATTATGTGGTATATAGATATCAGATATCTAGAATATAGAGAGTATTACTAGATACAAGATATCAAATAAATGAAAAGTCTTAATTACAATTATATGACAATAACTGTCACCATAATACTAGTTGTACAATTAACCTTTCCATTACAATAAGTAAAACTTCTAGTTTCTGACATAGATGTTTCACCGTAATGTCACTAGATTAAGTGTAGCAATGAGAGATGGGTACAAACTTGTTAAGTACAATTAAAACTCGGGCTCCGTTGTGAACACAAACAAACGTTTCAAGGTTTAAGGACACATATCATTCCTATTAAACTTTTGGAAACATTCATTTTTTTTTACTGTTAAAATATATTATCTAGCAAATATATCATAGACATGAGTATAACGATTAGTTGCCTATATATCTTTAATTTGTTAACGCAAGTTGATGGAAATAATTTCTCGTTGAAGTAAATATTCAAAATCGATAACGCAATTTTAAAAAGGATTACAAAATATTTTAGAAACTTGCGTGCCACGAATGAGAGTCATAAAAATATTTTCAAACATTCTTAATTACCTTTCAAAAAAATATTCTCTTAAATATTACGCCATACGCTAATATCTATGAGAAAAAAATTCCATACGCAGTTCAATGTAAAAAAATTAAAAAATACTTTTTTTTATTTCCATATCATCACGTAAATCATCTACACCTTTATGTAAAATTGTATTACAATGAGTCTTAAACTTAGACACTATGATGCTGTAACCCACGAACTGATGGACCTGGCGAAATTGTAATTGTTATTTTTACCATTTCATTCGAAACCCTCAAAACGGTTTGATTACTCCGCAAAAGATTAAAAAGTCATTTTCATTAAATACCATTATATTGGTTTTGTTTACACACAAACCAAAAACGTATCGAAAAAAATAATTTTACTTTGAAACCGGATTACGGATGGTTTAACTAATCACAGGTCTGGCCACACAGAGGGCTTAAATATGCGTATACTCACTTGGAACGCCAACGGAATTACTGAAAAACGTCAAGAACTTGAGATATTTATGATATCGGAGAATATACATGTGGCCTTGATATCCGAAACAAGACTAACCCAGCGTTCCCACGTGAAAATTAAATTCTATACGCTTTATAGGACCGATCACCCTTCTGGCAGATCTCACGGTGGCACTGCAGTTATACTAAAGAACAATATTAAACATTATACTCTTAACCCTTACAAAACCGATAAGATATAAGCAAGCATAATAAAAGTCATCCTTAAAAACTCGGAGACAACCTTAGCCGCTGTGTAGTTTCCACCAAGACACTCAATTACTGCTGATGAATTTAAGCAATTCTTCGAAGAGCTTGGTTCAGCATTTGTCTGTGGAGGGGATTGGAACTCCAAGCATACGTTTTGGGGCTCAAGACTGATCAATCCAAAGGGAGACAACTCTATAAAGCTACAACAGATCTTAATTTAGAATGTATTTCGCATGGAGAGCCAACCTATTGGCCTACGGATTTCCATAAAACACCTGATTTACTAGATTTTTAAATAACAAAAAACATCGGTCGAAATTATACAAATATTGAGAAGTGCGACGATCTATCGTCAGATCACTCTCCAGTCATCCTTACTTTGAGCAAAGTAGCTATTTACTCGAAAACACCTGCCGGAATTTACAATAAAAAAACAAGGGACACATTCAAAGAAATTGTTTCCTCCAACATTGACCTCAATGTCAAATTAAAAACAGAAGAAGACATAGAAAAAAGTGCAGAAAAATTCAACTCCATAATCCACCTAGCAGCCAAAGAATCAACCTCCACAAGCAAAATAAATAAAATGACAAACAAATAATATATTAAGAACATAATGAAGAAAGTATTGGAAAGACGTAGATTAAGGAAAGAATAGCATAGATCTAGGTATCCCTCAGATAAAACAATCCTGAACAGAGCGACTGAGGAACTCAAGAAAATGATTAATGAGCATAAAAACTTAACTTTCAAAATTATTTAGCCCACCTCACGCCTTACCAGGATAGTAATTACTCGCTTTGGCGTGCTACTAAGAATCTTAAGCGACCGAAAGAACACATGCCACCCATAAGAGGAGATAACTGTTGGGCCAGATCGGACCACGAGAAGGCAACGACTTTTGCAGAACACCTCAAAGACGTCTTTACGCATTTACCGAGCAGCAACCTGGAAAAAGACAAAGAAATAACAGACTTCTTAAACTCTCCAGGTCAATTATGTCTTCCATTAAAACCAGTGAGCCCCAGAGAAGTTAATAGACAAATTAAATCTCTCCCGGTCAGAAAAGCTCCCGGTTATGACCAAATAGATACTACTCTCTTAACTAACCTACCAAAAAAGGGATTAATGTACCTGGTAGTACTATTTAACGCAAGTCTAAGACTCTGTCATTTCCCCTGCCAATGGAAGCTTGCCCAGGTCGTAATGATCTTGAAACCTGGTAAAGAAGCAGCTGAAGTTGTATCATACAGGCCAATCAGCTTACTCCCTCTGGTCGGCAAACTTTTCGAAAAAATAATCCTGAGTCGATTGCAACCCAAACTGAATGAAATAATTCCCGACCATCAATTAGGCTTCAGGCAAAAACATGGCACAATCGAACAAGTTCATAGATTAACAAACACAATTAACGAAGCCTTAGAGAACAAAGACTACTCTCCGCTGTTTTTCTTGACATAAGTCAAGCCTTCGATAAAGTCTGGCACATGGGCCTCTTATACAAAATAAAAAAGCATCTACCGTACTCACTTTATCTACTTCTAAAAAGGTACTTAGATAAAAGATGCTTTGAAGTAAAAGTCAACACTGAAACGTCAGAACTCTACGAAATCCACTCGGGTGTCCCTCAGGGCAGTATCCTTGGGCCCGTATTGTATCTGATCTACACTGCGGATATTCCTAAAAATGTTGACACAGTAATGGCCACCTATGCAGATGATACTGCTATACTGTTCGTACATTCTGAAGCAATAACTGCGTCTATATTTCTTCAAAAACATCTTACTGAAATTGAAGCGTGGCTTGCAGAATGGAGAATAAAAGCGAATAACAGTAAATCCGTTCACGTAACAGTCAGTCTCAGAAAAGGAGATTGCCCAGCAATTACTTTAAACCGGCAACAGATAC
This sequence comes from Druceiella hillmani, assembly GCA_039881145.1. Classification (NCBI taxonomy): domain Eukaryota; kingdom Metazoa; phylum Arthropoda; class Insecta; order Lepidoptera; family Hepialidae; genus Druceiella; species Druceiella hillmani. Next base: position 13,063,956 of record JAYKKI010000029.1, read on the forward strand.
CGCACTCAGATACTACTAAATACCTCGGCATGCACTTGGATAGACGATTGACGTGGCAAAAACACATCTGGAATAAACGTAAACAATTAGATGCAAAATTGCGAAGCTTGTCCTGGCTCATCGGGAAAAAATCACAACTATGAGAAGTGTGACGATCTATCGTCAGATCACTCTCCAGTCATCCTTACTTTGAGCAAAGTAGCTATTTACTCGAAAACACCTACCGGAATTTACAATAAAAAACAATTACAATTAGATGCAAAATTTCGAAGCTTGTCCTGGCTCATCGGGAAAAAATCACAACTATCTAATGAAAGCAAAATGGCTGTCTGCAAAACAATATTAAAGCCAATGTGGACATACGGGATCGAGCTGTGGGGTACAGCATCTAGCGGTAACATCGAGATCTTGGAAAGATTTCAAACCAAGACAATGAGATATATGTTCCAAATCCCAAACTGTATAATTAACAAATACATACTCCGAGATTTGAACCTAACAACTGTGAAACAGGAAATAGCCACCAGAAGTCTTAAATACCAGACCAAGCTATCTGAACATGTGAATGTGATGGCTACCAAACTATCAGGAGATGGCAGTGTTAAACACTCACGACTAAGAAGGAACAGTATTCCAACCCTTCATAGCAGATTTCTAAACCCAAAGTGAGAGAGATCGATGGATCCTCCTCACAGCTAAATTACATACGCAGACTGTAGTCGCCAATAATAACAGCTAAATGTGAAAAACAGATTGCTGTGCTAAGCAGAATACATAAAAAAAAAAACTTTGAAACCAAAAAACCTTTCGTTGTCTATTTGAAAATCGCGTTACAGATATTCGTTTAAATATCCAAGCTATAAATATCAAAAAGCCCGCCTTCGTACTAGACACTATGGTGAAATAAGTCTCCCGTCCACTATTGTCATAGGTTTAATTCAAGAGAATTGTGTCATCTGCAGCACTATTGTGCTAAATATCATTGTCTTATATTTGCTTATCAGAAGCGATAATGACGGCTATTTAATTTCTACGCTAAACAGACATTACAACATGTAGAAAAAATATAAGTCTTATAACGTTTTAACCTGCAATAACACTGTTATGCTCCTTAAAATAAGTACATAATACATATTTACTAAGATCTAAAGAACATGTGGAATTAAAATTATATTCCTCATATTAAAAATATATGGAAGCTTCTAAGCATTTCAAGGCCTTCCCAGACTTTTGAATACATTATACTAGGAATATGCAAAAACATTCGTGTTTGTGTGAAATTAAAATTAACTAAAAGACAAATTTATACCGGAGCATATAAAATTGACAAGACGTTAAAACTGCAGGCAGTAGTAGTTTCCTAACAAGAAAGTTGAATTTTTTGACGAATAAAATTAACCGATTTCAAATGTCTACTGAAGAAGGAAAGCACTGAAAAAAATAATAACGATACGCAAACTAGTCGGTACTTTGCAATAAAAAATGATTTCCAAACATGCATAACTTTAGAAAATATTATTTAAAAATTTATTTTGCTGATTTCTTGCTTATATTCTAATCAATCAATCGAGGCCAAATTCGACGAGCCTTATCATTACTGAAATGTTCCTATAGCCATCTTCCGTCTCCGTCATCAAAACAAATGAATTCAATGTAGGTATCATATTACTATTACACTCCCATCGTTTAATGAATTCCTTAGGATATCTCCGTATCCATCATCAGATTCTAACCATATTTAAGTGAGATTTATCCAAAACCATTCTCTTACAAAGAAGAATAATGAAATTCGGCCAAGTGACTCTGAGTTACACATGAAAATAAATCCATACGCTTTGAAATGAGAAATTCGTCTTTCTTTAAAATCGATTAAAAATTGCCTATGTCAATATTACATTTATATACGAATGTGGATTACAAAATTGATCACAAACATCAAGTGCTTGTTACATATTCATTGCTAACCATGTACAAAATAGATAATAATATATTCTGACGACGCCAAGATTCAAAATTTAAATTGTTCGCCTTAACCCCACGTCAAAATATTGACAACGTTGAAATTGAAAACATGGGTTCAATGTCACGCGATTCTCTTTCCAATCCATAAGTGAAGCAAGAACTAATTTACTAGCAAAGTAAATCTTCGCTGAAATTGTGAAATTAATTCATAAACCCTCCGAGCTAAAATTAAATTAGGAGCCAACTTTTAGGCTAACAGTTTAAATGACACAAATTCGCAGATAACTAATGAATTATACTTAAACTTCATCCTCCAGCTGTAATTGTGAAATTACTTTTGAAGTACGAATTCCAGTCGCAACTTACATTTACTTATGTTCTAAATTGCTGGCTTATGTATGAAATCAACGCTTGGAAGGGTTCTTCAGAAGTTAACAGCATTTTTTTACAATACAATTGAATACCTAATTGTACATACTTAATTACATCGATAAATTGAATCTCAAAGCGTGCATTTACCAATCTGACTCAGTTTTCCATCCTGTTCTGATCCCTTTAATTAAATTTGAATTAAAATTAATCGAATTAAAATTTAAATAAAAAAATAAAAACCTATTTAAAAAGTATTTTCACTGCTGATAAATGGTTGTAAAATACTTTCATTTTTTCACAGCTCATTCGATAGATAGCAGAAAATTGTTGTACATTATGCTACTGTTAACTTGAGTATTTGAAATATACCACAAGGTGGATTATATTTTTGTTTGAGTTACAAAATAAATACGAAGAGGTTTCTTCCATTGCGAATCTACGTACACCAAAATAAAACTTTACACTGATCTATTTTCCACAGCTACAGCAAATAGTATACTCGGCGTTAAGCCAATCCTTGTGGCTAAGGAACAACAATACGAGAATTAGATATAAAAATTATTTTAATAAATTAGTGCTTTAAATGAATTTTTAAATCACAACAAATCATTGTAATCTCTAATATACCCTTAAACAATATTCAAAAAAATAACTTGATGTCTAGTCATTACCAATTAAGTATAAGTGCGTCTAGATAATATTAATTACGATAACGCAAAATAATTATGTTACAAATTAACTTACGGATAAGTATCTTAAAAAAGGAGTATGTTGTAATGCTTTCTCGTTACGCTGACGAGGAAACGATTTGCTTTTAAAGTAATGAACTTTTCACTAAATTAAACTTCCCACTATGCACTGATGGCTGATCAGTGATTACAATTTGATTTTCTTTCAAGACAGCATTTTAAATAATCCCATGGCTCCAGTGAGTACTCGAGTGTAATAATTTTCTAAATGTAATGTATTTCAAAGTTACACAAAATATGGAAAAAATTAAAAAATATATCCCAAAAGATTTTACTATTTAATTGAAACTATAAATAATAATTTTAATTCTTATTTATTAAAAATAAATAAACATTAATTAATTCACTGTCTTCTAGGCTAGCTAGGCGAGCGCATAATCAGACTACGATACTTATGGCTAAGGAACGACAATACGAGACTCCGATACGATAATCATTTTACAGAATCAATTCATATAAATTAAATTAATTTTAATATCACGACTTATCATCGCAGTCTCGACTGGACCCTTAAATAAACATAAGAAAACAAAAAATAACGTCAAATCGTTACAAATTAAGTAAAAATACATTTTAAGCTATACAATACCAATTAAAAAATGCAAAATCATTTTGTCACAAGTTGACATACCGGTAAATATATTGACAAAGAAATATGTTGTAATTCTATCCTGTCACCTTTCCTGAATGATTAGTCGTCAGGAATAAAAAGGAATTTTTTTAAATAACGAACTTTTCACTATCTTAAACTTGCCACTACAGTCCCTGTCTTTCGAAACATTTCAAATCAGAACTAAATACTCCATAATGTGTCTGCTTGCTCGTACCACACACAACAAAGGACGCGTTCCGCCCCGCCTAGGTCACCGCATGAGAATTAACAGCTATCGTTTAACTACAGACGCGTTGTAACTGGATAACTACGAACTGCTGCTCCCTATCAAAACTTTACGCGGGGTTTCTTCTCCCTCGCATATCATAATGCGGACAACTTCTGCGAGTAATATTAATGCGGAGAGCAAATATTTTTGAAAGTATACAGTGAATTAAAAGGATTAACTGAGACACAAGAGATTTGTCCAAGAATTTTTTAGGAAACATGTAATTAAAATTTACATGTGAACTTAGAAGGTATTGCGGCTACCATTAATTCTTTTGGGTTTAGATTTGATTTTGGGACGACTATATAGCTACTATTTCTTATTGGACGTTCTAAAATGTTGGTTCAAATTGTCAGGAATAAAAATCAGGAGACAATGGATCGTAACAATAAAATTCGTTTATTTAAAGTTTTTAATGCCAATTATGATAAAAACAGACAAACAGTGGTAAAATCAGTGTGTCCATTTGGCTTTCTATCGTAGAAAAATATTTTCAAATTCAAAATTATTTGACGAGGCTTTTACCTAGATATGAAGAATATTTTTCTTTACGTTCTAAACAGTGTTGAAAAAGCACTATGAATATAAAATATTTTGACTAGTTTCATTAACTAAAGTTTAAAACGTTCACAATAATCATAAGTTTTCTTTCAGTCTGAATTTTTATTTCACAATGCATTATCAATTCTGATTAAATTTAGTTCTCTATGTATAGTTATTCAAAATGTATAAACTTCTAACATTACAAATTCTAACTTGATATGGTTCATGAGACAGGGATATATATGGTTACAGTCAAAAATGGTTAATTCATGTTTAGTATATTTAGAAAGGATTAATAGATGCTAAATATCTAGTGCGATATTTAGCAGCGATTATTAGATACAATATATCTAGAATCATGAAAGTATTCGTAATTATTAGATATCTAATATCTAGATATGTAGAAAAATATGTTGGATAAAAAGTATCTAGTATCTGAAATACATTGCTAGATAGTAGATATACAGAATATAAAAAGTATTACTATATACGAGATATATCTAAAAAGTTTTAGCAGATTCAAGATATTTACTACCTAAAAATCATTTTTACATACACGTTATCTAGTATCGAGAAAGAATTAATGGATACAATATATCGAGTAAATAGAAACACTTAATTATAATTATATGAAAATAACTGTTGCCATAATACTAATTGCACAATTAACCTTTCCACTATTTCTGTGCTATAATTTAAAATCTTACATTTTTTTCTTTCCTTCGGCTTTTTTTACTTATAATTAAGTTTAACTCTTAAATCGTTTCCTGTAAAACGTTTAGTTTCTCACATAGACGTTTCACCGTAATATTATTGGAATAAATGTAACATGAGATGGGTACAAAGTGTTTAAGTACACTTAAAACACGGACCACGTTCTGAAAAAAAAGTTTCAAAGTTTAAGGACATAGCATTCCTATTAAACTTTTGGTAACACTAATATTTTTTCACTGTTAAAATATATCATCTAGCATATCTATGATAGGGATGAGGAAAATGATACGTTGCCTACATATCTTTCATCTATTAACACAAGTTTATGGAAATAAATATTTATATTAAAAATATTATATTTTGGATACTATAATTAGGAACTTAAATTATAATTTGGTAATTTAATTTTCGACATATCTACCGTAGCTGTAGTGTAAGTTACTACTGATTTCGTACTATGTTTCAAATTTAAATTGGTCGATGTTATTTTCAAGCGCTGAAATGTTGAAAGTCATTTTCGAATTGTAGTTTTATGCGGTCGCATCGAGTATCTGTGTTTTAATTTTAATAGATTTTGGAAAATAGCCAATTATTTAATGTTTCTGCTCACAGTTATATTCAAGTTTCTTATTAATATAATTATTATGTTTTCTTATTATTTTAATTATAATTATTTACAAGTTTCTTCTTAAGATTTTCGTATTTTTATACGACATTATGTTTCATTAGAAACAATTAACAAATGTAATTCATATCCCATGATAGACTATTAAAAAAATTATTCTGCTACTAAAGCCTTAGCTTCTCGAGGGCTTCCATTTCGAGGAAGTGACGAAAAATTTGGCTCTCCAAATAATGGCAATTTTTTGATGCTGATTGAATTCCTTGCTTCTTTTGACCCATTTCTCTAATAACATATTAGAAAATTCGGAAATAAAGGATCTGGCAGTATAAGTTACTTATCAAAAACAATTTACGAAGAATTTATACAGCTTTTGGCACAAAAAGTGTCTTCTATCATAGTTCAAGAAGTCAAATCAGCGAAATATTATGCCATTATAGTAGATTTCACGCCTGATATATCTCAAGTCGACCAACTTTCTTTTGTTCTCAGATATGTGAAAAAAGATGGAACGCCTGTTGAACGTTTTCTGATGTTTATTGAAAACTCTGGACACAAAGCTGAAGATTTACTAGTTGCTGTATTGTCTACTCTTGAGTTTTTTGATCTTAATCTCGCAGACTGTCGAAGTCAGTCATATGATAATGCGAATAATGTATCAGGGATTTATTCAGGTTTACAGACGAGAATTCATGAAATTAATGGTCTTTCAGAACATGCTCCTCGTGCTGCTCACTCTATGAATTTAGTTGGAGTTCACGCAGTAGAATGTACGCCAGAAGCTGCTTCATTCTTTAATACAGTACAAACTTTATAAAACTTCTTTACTGCATCGACGCACCGCTGGGAAGTTTTACAATCACATACTGAAAAAAGAATTGCGTTAAAATCTTTATCTGCAACCAGATGGTCAGCTCGTTATGAAGCAGTTCAAGTACTCAATGAACATTTCAATGAAATAATTGAGACTTTGATTATTCTTGAGGAAGATATCCAACAAAATGCAATTACAAGACAAGAAGCAAAAGGTATTCGAATTCAATTAGAGCGACTTGAAACAGCATTTATGCAGATACTTTGGCATTTTTTACTCTCAAGATTCAATGCTGTTAGCCAAAGATTTCAAAAAGTTGATTGTAACATTACTGAAGTGATTGATGACTATCGTGGTTTGATCAAAGTTGTTGCTGATACGCGAAATGAATTTGAAATATATGAAAAAAATGCTTTAAAAATTTCGGAAATTCAAGAATATAAAACAACAGTTTCTAGAAAAAGGAAGAGAAAATTACATGCTGAGGAATCACGGGATGGAGATGTACAACTGTCAGGTCGGGACCATTTTAGAGTCAACTCCTTCAATGTCATTCTTGACAATCTGGATTCTGAATTGCGCAAAAGATGTGTAGCATATGAAAAGATTCAGGAAAAGTTCTCGGTTATCACTGAATTTGGTAATTTGAATATTAGAGAAATTCGTAAACGAGCTAAACGTTTGAGAAATATTTATTCGTCAGACCTCGAGTCCTCATTAGATGACGAATTTGTGCACTTCCATGCTTATTGCACTGAAAAAATGATGGAACAAAAGTCACCTTCCGATCTTTTGAAATTTTTACATACAAACGACCTTTATACTGAGTTCCCAAACGTGGAAATCGCATATCGAATATTTATGACATTAGCTGCAACAAACTGTAGCGCAGAACGATCGTTTTCATGTTTGAAAAGAATTAAAAACTTCTTACGTTCTACAATGAGTGCAAATAGACTCAATAGCTTAGCTATTCTATGCATCGAGTCAGACGTACTTCAATGTTTAGATTGCGAAGATTTAATCGACCAATTTGCAATTCAAAAAGCCAGGCGTGTTTGCCTGTAAAAGAATTAATGTAATACAATTATAAGTCACCCTTAGTGCAAAATTTATAATTTATAGAAAAAAAACAAATATTATTTTATGTTCTTGAAATATATAATAAATTAATTATATTATTTTTTAAAAATAAAATACATCAACTATAAGTTTGACTGAAATTTCAGTATTAGGGCGGTATTTTTTTCGATGCCCAGGGGCGGCATTAAGTTTAAATCCGGCCCTGTATATATATATATATATATATATATATATATATATATATATATATATATATATAATAAAATAAATATAAAACCAGAATTAAAAGTTTGTTTAATTGATAATATTAACAAAGAGATTTTATTTTAAAATTATATAATGATGGTGAAAACTATTTACAGAACATTTTAAAGTACGGAAAGATAGGACATTATCTTCGTGTCTTTGATTTTTGTTGGAAAATAAAGTTTGAGATTTATCATCACTTTTTTTTGTATTGTCCAGCCAGTAATTTTGAACTTATTTGATGATTAAACATATTACTGATAATTAAACGTAATATATAACATATTACTTATATCATGTAAGTATGGCCACGGAAAATACATCACTTTTATAAGGCACTTGCCCTTAATTTATAAAAGTCATATCAATAAGTGGCATATATTTTGCTGCATTTATATTATGTTGAAGTAAATATTCAATGCCTTCAAAGTAATTTTACAAAGGATTACAAAACATTTTAGAGACTCGTATGTCGCGACAGAGAGGTCATAAAAATATTTTCAAATATTCTTAATTGCTTTTTAAAAAAAATTCTTCTCTTAAATATTACGCCAAACGCTAATATCTATGAGAAAAAAATCCATACCCATTTCAATGTAAACAATTTAAAAAGTGCTTTTTGTTTATTTTCATATCTTTACGTAAACCATCTAATTTTCATGTAAATTGTATAGCAATCGGTCTTAAACTCGAGAAGCTATGGTGCTGTAACCCACAAACAGACGAGCCTGGCGAAATTGAAATTGTTTTTTGACCATTTAACTTGAAACCCTAAAAACGGTTTGATTACTACACAAAACATCAAATAGTCATCTTGATTATGTACCGTTACTTCACTATATTGGTTTTGTTTACATAAAAACTTTTCTAATTCAGTTCATCAGTTTATAATTTAATTAATGTCAAGTTAATGAAAAGTCGATTTCTTCTCTGGCAGGTTTGGAAAATTAAGTTTAATTTTCCAAACCTGTAATTAAGTATAACGTTGAAATTCTTTGACAAATCTCCTATTATATTAAACTTGCAAAAGTGTTTCAGTAATTTACCTCAATTCATCACACAACTTCTAATGTGTTTACTCTTCCCATTGACAATAACTTTGGAAACTTTTAATTTCTAGAGAATAAATCTATTTTTCGATAAGCGGCGAAACGCGATCATGGGTAGAGGGTTGCCTATTTAAAAATCGCGTTACAGATATTCATTTAAATATCCATATACCAAAAACCCAATTCCGTAGTAGATACTATAGCGAAATAAGTCTCCCAATTATTACTGCCATAGGTTTAATTCGTAAGAATTGTGTCTTCTGCAGCACTCGGGTGCTAAATATTAATGTCTTATATTTGATGATCAGACACAATAATGACGGCTATTTAAATTCTATGCTAAACAAACATTACAAGATGCAGAAAAAATCTAAGTCGTATAACATTGTAACCTGTAATAATACTGTTATGCTTTTTAAAATAAGTACATAATGCATATTTACTAACATCTAAAGAACATAGAGATAGAACATTTTAGGTACCTAACTTTGATATAACCTGTGGAATTAAAATTACATTTCTCATATTAAAAATATATGGAAGCTTCCAGGCATTTCAAGACCTTCCCAGACTTTTGAGTACATTATACTAGGAATATGCAAAAATATTTGTGTTTGTGTGAAATTAAAATTAAGTAAAAGACAAATTTATACCGGAGCATAAAAAATTGACAAGACGTTTAAACTGCCGGCAATGATGTATCAGTAGTAATTGCCTAACAATAAACTTGAATTGCTTGACAAATAAAGTGAACCGACTTCAAATACCTACTGAAGAAGGAAAGCACTGAAAAGTACAAAATAATAATATAAGTACTTAGTTGGTACTTTTGCAATTAGATATTATTTCCAAACGCATATAATTTTGGAAAATGTTATTTAAAAATTTATTTTGCTATTTTCTTGCTTATATTCTGATCAGTCAAACGAGGCCGAATTCGACGAGTCTTATCACCACTGAGACGTTCCTGTACCCAACTTCCGGCTCCTTCATCGAACAATCTGCATCATAGGAATTCAATGGTAACTTCCATCATACCAACCATCCATTTCCATCATTCCATCGTTTAATGAGTTACTCAGGATATTTCCGCAGTTCAACATCAGGTTGTAACCATATTTAAGTGGGATTTATCCGAAACCATTATCTTTCAAAGGAAGAAGAATAATGGAATTCGGCCAAATGGCTCTGATAAATCCATGCGCTTTGAAATGAGAAATTCCTCTTCTATTAAAACCGATTAAAACTTGCACATGTCAATATTTTCATACACGTTTGTATACCAATATAAATTGTAAAATTGAATTCCATAAATGACAAAAATCAAGTCCTTTGTTACATATTCATTGCGAACTATTTACAAAATAGATAACAGTATTTACTGACGACGTCAAGAATCAAATTTAAACCGTTTGCGTAAACCCTACGTCAATTGATAACGTCGAAATTCAAAACAACAGTTCGATGTCATGCGAATATCTTTCCAATCTATTAAAAAACTAATTTAATCGCAAAGCAAATCTTCGTTGAAATTTTGATATTAATTCATAAACTCTCCGAGCTGAAATTAAATTAAATTAGTAGATAACTTTTGGCTAACACTTTAAATGATACAAATTCGCAGATAACTAATGAATTATATTTAAACTCCATCCCCCAGCTGTAATTTTAAAATAAATTTTGAAGTATGAATTCCAATCATAATTTACATTTACTTATGTTATAAATTACTGGCATGCATAATAAATGAACGATTGGAAGGGTTCTAGAGAAGTTAACAGCATTTTTTCTACAATAAAATTTAATAACTAATTATTCATACTTAATTACATCGATAATTTGAATCTCAAAAGGTGTATTTACCAATCTGACTCAGTTTTCCATTCTGTACTGATCCCATTATTTAACATTTCGAATAGTTTACACAACTCGTAATTTCAAGAATTGCAAACAACACAATTTTTTAAATTCGTGTCGTGCGCGAAATTAATTTGATTCGACAGAATTAAATAGGTGGTAAACAATAAACATATAAAAAGTAATATGACGGCGCACGTCATTGTCACTTGTTTTAGCAGTTTTTTTGTTTACAAGTTCTAGAAATTTTTAAATTTAATTATATATTGACTCCTATGACCCATGAACATAATAAAATATAATTCACTAAATCAAAGAGCAAGAGTGTTTTGTCTATTACGTACTGACTTAAAGTATGCTACCTAAATATGGTAAAAAAAATCGTATACTAATTTTTCTGCGCTTTGTACAAAAGAAATTAGCTCTTACTGACATCAAATATGCTATTTAAATGTGTTAAAAAGTCGTTTACTAATTTTTCAGCATTTTGTACAAAAGAAATGATATATTTCTGCTATTTTTTATAATATGTATTATTAGTTATTATTCTATGTAATTATCTGATTAAACCAGGTAATTACATGGAATAATAACTAATCATTTATATATTTGGTTTGATAATATATTAAGTTTGATTTGATGTCCTATTTTTGCAAACAAAGTGTATTTTAGTAACGTACAAAAAGTGGGTATCTACATTAGAAAATTAACATTTCAAAAGAAAATTGTAATCGTTATTTTTAGCAGTACTTTACATAACCGTTTCAAAATATAATTTGTGGCTCTTCCAACGGACTGATTTTATTAAGTGGTTCTCGGAAATTTTATATTCTCTTGACATTATTTAATAAGTACCTTATGTTATTCTGACAAGTAAAAGTTATTTTCTGAAGCATGACAAATTGTGAACAAACTGTTTAGTTTTGTCATACGCAGACTCAAAATCTTACTAAATACAGAATGACTACGTGTCGACTAGTAGTTTTTACTATAATTAAAAAACAAATATTCCTTTTCCAACAATTAATCTATAATTTTTATAAATGCATCAAACATTTATACTTCTAAATAACTACATACCCTCATTAAAACTAAAGATTAGGAAAATATGTAATTATTGTTTTGTTGAATAAATTCAGTTTCTTCCTAATATTTTGGACAGATTGATGGATACTGAAAAGTTGTAATATTTTTCAAACGTTTCCTTGCAACTATCAAACATTACACATAGCAAAGTCAAGAAGACGTAAACATTTAAAGAGATTCCATAAAACACAATTGACAGTTTAGAAATTTACGTTTGATAAACATTTTCGAGTAAAAAAAATACTTTTCCAAACGATATTTTAAGTGTCAGATAAGTTTTTTTTCATCACGTGTTCTTCCTTCTGACCGTATGTCTCAATAGTTTTTCCCAAAGACCTTTGAAATTTGACGTACTAATTATAGTATTAATTCGTTTGTATAGTATTAACACTCAAAGAGTATTCCAGTGGAATTTTTAGAATTGAATAAAGTACTCAATTTGTTTTTTTATTTCTTGTATTGCGTGGAACATTAATTTAGGAAATAATTTATACGTATTATATTTAAAATGCGAAAAAATACAAACATTTTCATAGAAACCGGTTGACGTGAAAATTTTAAATATGACTATATTTAAAATTTTAACTGTAAAATATATTAATTTGCTATATGTAAAATTAATATTCTCAACAATTAACGCTCAAAAATAATCGTATGTGAATTTTAGAGGAGACAAATAAAATCCTCGACTTATTTTTATTTCCTTTGTAAAATGAAAATAACAACATATAAAGATTCCAAAAACAATATTTTTTTGGGAATTATTTCTTAATATTTATGCATTTTATTTCTTTTCTATTTATGCCCTTTTTTCGTTTCGAAAAATATTTGGAAGAAGATGCACGTATGTTTAATATTGATTAGGAAACGCAAAACGATATTTACTATTCGACTTATTACCCACGATCGTCGATACCTATTACGATTTTGTACGTTACTTAAAAAACAGCCTGTGTAGTTCTAGTATAGAAGTATATATTACGATTTTCTATGAAAATTTCTTCGAACTACACAGTGTAGTTCGAAGAAATAGTGTAGCATGTGTAGTTCTAGCAAATGTTCATAGGTGGCGGGTATTGACTCATTTTATATTGTATTTTATTTTCTAGGTTATAAACAAATACAAGCTCTTTTAAATTTTGGAAGAATGATATGGTTTAACTACACTAAAATTTGCTTGGTAAGTAAAAAACACAGTAGTTTGGATAATAACATTCACCATTAAAGTTTTTATCGAGGTTTTCAACAATTACAGTGTTCATTATTTTCCCATTTTCCACGGTTTGGATCGATTTCAATACTAAAAAATACCAATGTCCCTTTGTACTTATCCCTTTTTTAGGTTTCGATCCCTTATGAAGGGTTATTCGTATAATATATTACTAGCGTGACCCGTGCGAAGTCTTGGCATTATATCAATTTGCGTGGTAGATTATAAATATTTACACATGAGAAAATGAACTCACAGCTGTCATATTAGTTACAACAGAGTGTTTAGAGTCAATTTAATAAATCAAAATTGATTGCAGGTATTCAATTCATTTCTAATTTTGCACACTGCTTATTACGTTTTTATTCCATTATGAAGCTCAGATGACAGATCAAACAAATATTTTACTAAAATTGACATATAGAGGCGCAAGTATCAAAAGCATTAAGCTAAAGCGCCACTTTATTTATACGTGAGTGGATTTGAAATTAAACAAAAATTTTACCGACCGTCAATCATATTGACGTTGAGCCGTTAGATGGCAGCATTGCTGTTTTGTGTATATAATTTTAATAATTAATTAATTTGCAAAAACAATAGCAATAATAAATTTTTTAGTTGTGGATGCCGGTAGAGCAAGCAATTATCTATAAAATGATAGATAATTTATGTGGATTAGTTGTGAGGTTTTTTCTAAAAAGGGAGAGTAACATCTTAACCTTAGCGTATTAATATATATGATGATAGTTGTGGATGCCGGTAGAGCAAGCAATTATCTATAAAATGATATATAATTTATGTGGATTAGTTGTGAGGTTTTTTCTAAAAAGGGAGAGTAACATCTTAACCTTAGCGTATTAATATATATGATTTTATTTTATTTTTAAAAAACACAGAATGACAATGAAACGACATTTACTATTCGATTTACAACGAACGATGTCGATTACAATCTTTGACATTATATATCTACGATTTATTAAAGTCGCCGCTACTTACAAATTTGTTTGGATCAATTTTTGCATTTTAATTTTAATATCCAGATAACAAACTAAAACACGAGCTTTTAATTTTCAAGTGAATAATAAACTACACTTTACATTTGTTTTCCTTATTTGCCCTGTTTTTTTTCTGCTCATATAAAAAGAAAATATTTAATTATTATTGTGTCATATCTATACTTTTAAATGTTCCGTGGCAAAGTTGCCAAAACGAAACGCTAATAGAATCAATTCAGTATCCATCAATCTGTCACAGGCAATTTTTCCGAAAACAAGTCAACATACAAATTTAAAATTTGGTACGGATATACAAAATGGGACATTAAAAAGAAAAATTCTATTAAGTCTACCGTGTAACAAATACGATTGCACCCTTACATGTCATTTATTATTTTATGATTTTTTAAATATTGCTTGGGGAAAACGCTGTCTAATTGTTTATTTCCTTATAACTTTTGAACCATTCGTTTTAGAGAAAAATTTATTGTTTAAAAAATCGTGAGAAATTCACGATGTAACAGCTTGTGTCCTTGTGCTTTTTCAACATCTTTAATATGGCTCAGTCGAAATGCACTCCACTCACCTCCGCGCATGCGTGATCTGATACGGCGGTCAGTGGTGGGTTGTGCATCGTAACAATTACTCTAACAATCTCCCTATTAAGCACAAAGTCGGAGTGTATTGCTATTAATATTTAAATAGGGGCTGATGGAACAGTAATTGCATAAGTACAATTTGTGCTTAACTGATTTTTTTTATGTTCCGAGCATTTTTAAAGAAAAATTTACTGCGCATGGGTTCGTATGATTTAAATGGAGTATTCTTTAAATTAATTAGAAGAATATAATATTTATGTTTCTCTGCAAAATGCATTTTTCACAATTTTTGTCTTCTTGACTTTCCTGACCTTTTTGGTCCAGCACTACACAATTAATGTATATATTTAAATGAAACTCTAATAGGTTTAACTCTTAATGACCAAATTACGATTTAAGTAGCCTTTATGCCTTTCTTATATCTTCAAAGAGAGATTTTGCTTGTCTATCTGTTTTATTCACTTGCTACTAGTATTTTTAAGTTAAAAGGTAAAAACTGGTAAATCGATTTGAATATTACTTTGACTGAGATAATGCTTAAGGCATAGATTAATATAAAAAACTTGATATGCTTTCCTCCGAGAAGATGCCAAGGTTTAGAGTAATTTTTTTTTACTTCATACGCTGCTCTTTAATGACACTTATAATATTTTTAGGACTTTTTGACAAGTGAAAGTGATAGAATAAGGATGGCAGAGAGATACATTATTTTAACCTCTTAAGTAATTTTTTTTCCGCGATATTTATTATCTCACCCATTCGTGCAAACCGTGACGACTGCAATGTTTTACAAATTACGTTCTGGTGTATGGTTAATAATGTGGGAGCAGTCTTTATTTAGAACTGCCAGATCACGCTGGAGAAAAATTCGGCAATAAATTCAGAATTTCATGTCAAGTGGGTGTATTAGATTAAGCTGGATTAGATTATGTTGGTATGGGTTAAATAAGGGTAGGATGGATTAGGTTGAGTTAGGTTGGGTTATACTGAGTTAGGATGTGGTATGTTGTATAAAGTTGGGTTAAGTTGGATTATATTGCATTGTTTGTTTAGATTGAGTTAGTTTGAGTTAGCTTAGACAGTGGTAACTAAGGGTATGTAAGGTTGGGTTACATCGAATTAGGATAGAATATGTCAAGTTAGGTCAAATTAGGTTAGGGAGATAAGGGAAGGTGGGTTATGCTCGATTAGGTTAAATTAGATTACGTTTGGTTAGGTTAGATTTGGTTAGGTTGAATTATGTTGGTTTAAGTTGAAATGAGTTATATTGGATTAGGTTCTGTTATACTGCGTTAAAATAGGTTTACTTGAGTTATGTTGGATTATATTAGGTTATATTACGTTAGATTAGATTTCTATGAATCGGTTGGTTTGAGTTCAGTTAAATTAGATCGGGTTATATAAGATTCGATTATGCTAGATTGTGTCCGATTAGGTTAGATTTGGTTTAGTTAGGATCTGTTAAATTAAATTAGGGTGTATTGTGTTGTTAGATGAGGATAAATACAGATATATGGAAAGTATAAGAAAAAAATGTTGATAATAGGATCGCAGCAAATTTAAAAACATAAAATTCTTAGGTCTTGCATTTTTCCCAAAACTCAGTTGGTTTCGAGGAAGAAATTTAAAAAATTTTACACATTTCTCAAATCTGAATAATGTGTTGAATCACAATAATGTGTTTTTATTTCCTTTCATGCCTCCAAAAATACATACTAACAAGAGATTATTGCCCGTAAAACTCTCATCTTAAAAACTATACGTCAATAAAATGAAAACTAAAGAAAATGTTCATGGAATTTTTTTAATTATCCTTATTTGACTGACCTAAAGGTTCATAGAAGCGATAATATCATTTTAATAACTGTAATGTGCTATCTCGCTTGAAAATATTTGAAATTTTTTTTTTATTTTTCATTTGTATCCAATCTGGTTTCTAAAGGTTCATTTGCCAAGTCTTCAGATATATCGACACATAATAGTAGGATTACCCAAATTGATTATTTCGTTAAAGAAAAAATATGCATATGCCTGTATACTCGTACATATATTGATAAACACATTACACATTTAATGCCATCAAATAATAGTAAAGAATATATTTGGTGGTTTTAATCAAACAAATACATGTGTGACGAAAACGTGATAAAAATAATACCTTGAATACCTACGAAAGAAACTCCACAAGAAACCTGAGAAGACACATCGTATCTGAAAGATTTATTGTAAGTCTACAGATATTACCTAATTGGGACTCAAAGAAAATTGAAAAATTACCTTCTTTATCTTTGCTGTCTCGCTTAGGAAGAAAACGCCTGACTACAACAAAAGGGAAAATTAATGTTGAATTTCCACAACTGTCAAAAACACTTAGTAAGTGATAACTAAATGAAAACCAGAATCTTTTGCGAATGGTTATATCAAAATTTTATTTTTTACGTAACGTGCCTTCTTAGAATTAATATAATATGTACTTTGATTTCTTTCAATGACCGATTTAAAATAGAAATTTTTTTCACCTCCATCCCTTTAAATGTCGTGACGAAATGCGACGCAGTAAACATTTCATAATTTTCAGTATTTTAATTCAGTAATCTCGAAAGTTGAAAAGGTTTGCTAAAAGTCACCTTGACTAGTGATCATTAGCATTACTGGTTTCCGTTTTGAATTTCCAAAATTTTCACATTCACCTATATGATAATAGATTTATATACACACACACATATATATATATATATATATATATATATATATATATATATATATATATATATATATATATATATTTATATATTTGTGTTTGTGTGTATAAATATATACTCATTCCTTAACGGAATTGTACAACAAAATGGAATAAAACATCGCCTGTCGGTTTATATGTTGGCTAATTCAGTGTTCAAAATAATTATCACGATTTTCTACATGTTTAGCTTAAAATTTAACTTTTATAAATCTCCACGCTCTAAGAAAATAATCAATACAAATCTTTTTTCAAGAACTTGCAGACAAAAATCTTTCTAACCAATACTGTAAATTATCTTTAAATTTTAACAATAATATTTGTGAATGCCTTCATTCAGCATCACCTTACCGTCAGTCAGTATCAGCACCAACTTTTTATTATTTCATTGTACAATTATGCGTGTATATCCATCTCAATTTCAGTGTTTGGACCATAATATCAATTTAATTAATTAAGGGAAAACATTCGTCACCACAAATGAGTCCATACAATATTTGCATAACTGTCTAACAGTGTATCTTTTTCGTAACAATACACGAATAATTTTTATCAATCTGTGTTCACCTACGTAAAACTATTGCATCTTTCAAGGCACATTGCAAAAAGTTTAATTTAAATCGGTTTAATTCCAAAGAATCGTTTATTCCAGAAAATGTAAATTTTATCGAAATTAAACAAAATCTCACCATCCCCTTTTATAACTGAATTGAAAATTCAAGACTTAATTTATTTTCTAAGATATATAATGTCATGAAGTACTTTTAAATATATTTTGTATCCCTAATTTTACTGTGAAATCCAACTTTGATGTTGGAAAAGTATAGAAAAAGTAGCTTAGTCAGAAGCTCAGGTTGTAATTCAGGAGACTCCAGGGACGGTACATTGCTATTTCATTTATCTCTCAGTTACTTACTCAAGGGTCTAAAGAAAATAGAATATCTGTACATAACTTTTAGAAATTGAGTTTTAATATTTCAAAATTTTACACCAAGTATGCTAACATTGCAATTATCCCACTCACACAACCTAACACCAAACAGTAGGTTCTTTGGAACATGAAGCCATTTTTTTATTTATTTACTTAGCACATACTATTTTAAAAAATATGAATTTGAAAATGTAAGTATATCAGTTACCTGTGTTCTTTGTTGAGTGTCTTGCCTGTTTTTATTTAAACATGTGTTATTTTTTTAAAACGTCTATTATATAGCTTTTTCGACGTAGTTCATTGTTTGTTATCTCCTGTTTTAATCTCTGTCTAGCATGATTTATTCGATTTTGGATTGAGCAACTTTTAATTTCTTCACCATAGTTTTATCTGAAGTCCATGTTTATGATCAGTACGTAAAGACTAGATTTAAAAAACTGTCTTATGATGCATACATTTTATTATCTTTGGATACATATTTGAGTTGCGAAAATCGATTTCAAAAATTTATTACATATCCTTCTATTTCTTCCGATAGACCATCCTTGAAAAAAATATATAAGAACATACCAAGATTGATGTAACTCCCAAACAAATTCAAAATTTTTTTGACATATAGCATAATTTTTATTCGTGTTTTCATTTTGTTGATGGTGAGTTGAACAAATATGTATGTATGCTGCAGTTTAGTCACGAATTCTTATATGCGTTGCGAGGATGATTTTAAAACTACATCGTCTGTAAAGCATAAATTGGGCAATTGTTTTCCACTTACCCTTATTTAGTACCTTTCCCAAAATATCTCACTGAGAGTAAATTCTAGTACTGAATTGGGAATAGGAAGTATAGGTCCTGCATTTTTTATTCCTCTTCGTTTTGGTGGATGAGTCGAGCATGATTTTGCAGTTTAATTCAATACATATGATTAATTTTTTTTAAGGATACTAATTAATTTTTTGAAATATTTGTTGCCATGCTTGCTAGTGGCTATAAATCAGGAAATTTTGTTCGAAATTTTTGCTTGTTCCTTTGTTTGTTTTTATTCTAGTATTGCACTGAATGCAATAAGAACCATTTTGTAAATTTATTTTTTATTGCCATGATAGTGTGCCAATGAGTCCATATTTTTCAAGTTGCTTCCCTTCTTATATATAAATTGTATATATAAATTTTAATTGCGCTGGTATATTATTTCTACGACACATTTACATAAACGAACGCGTATCCTCGGGATATGCATACAAAATACTAAAGGGAAATTTAATACATTTATATTTTCTAACACTGCGCTTATTACTCGCGTTAACTCCTTAAATTCGCGGCTTAGTCCGCAGATTTACATTACTCATGAAAAGTTTGTCGCATCATGATAAGCGATAGAGGGTGACAATTTTAATAAGAATCAACAATGCTCCATTACTATTCGAAAAAATCTCGTTAAATTATTTATTAACATTTTTCTCCTTATCAAAAATTAATAAGGATAATTCTTTTACATCCCAAAAAAATTTCCAGCGACTAGTGTGCTTTCTAAAATTACAAATTTATAAAGGATTTGAATATAATTCTAGTCTTCTAAAAATAATTAAGTGAACCCATTAAAAAGCGAGATATCAAAAATTTCTTTGTACGTATATCGTACTAATCAAACCTCCATAGAGAAGTTCGATTTGACAATTAATATACTCAATGAATTTCACAGACATTCATATGCACGGACACTTACGTGATCTTTTAAAAGTGAATTTTTTTAATTTTTTGATATGAAACCCTAAATAAAAAAATACATTTTGTTTATAAATATAGCCTTTGAAAATAAAATTGGCATCGGAAAATACTGAAGCAAACAAAAAATACTGAAGCATGTATATAGAACGAGTGAAGCGGTACGTATCAATGCAAATAAAAATAAATCTATTATCTTCTAACTGTCTCGTCCTTTATATGGAGAGTTTCATTGTTACATATGTCTGTTATTGTATAGAATCAGCTAAATTTACACACAATGAAATATTAAATACGTTCTTTCCAATATAATTATAATATATAATATTCTAAGTTTAGGTGGAACAAGATAATTTACAGAAAGATACAACTTCCGTTCATTATTATTTTTTTCTAAATTTCTGTATTTTTATTAATGGAACTTCTGAAGTATATTATATTTGGTATATCTATAAGCATAAGACACGGACAGTGTTCAAGCGATATTTATATTAAATGAAATATAATGGTACTTTATAATTTCATAGTACCTGATTTAAAATTCTTTCAATGTGTATGGAATTACTTGCCTGCAAGTAAGCCATTGACACCGTCGGGTCAATACCTTACTTGCAGGCAATTATTATCAAACTGTATGGGGATTTATGGAAATTTACAAATGCGTACATAAATTAATTTTACTTCAAAAGTCAATAAATAATGCATTTGAAAATATGGCAGAAATTATTTTCGAATATATCGCCAAACGGAATTTCGATAATTCGTATAAAAACATGAACCGAGCAGACTCTAACGAATATTTACATCCAGGAAATACATTTGATTTCAATTTCCGCTTCTATCTATTGGGAAAAACATTTCTGTTTCCCGTTTATCCCAGCATTAAAACAGTTTTCATATTTATTTTTCCGCCCTCCGACAATCCCTCTGAAATGAAAACGATTCAGCCATTGGTGATTATAATTTGATTTTGTTTCGAAAAAGCATTATAAATAATCCGATGGCACCAGTGATTCTTCGATCATAATAAGTTTCTGAGTTACGAAAAATGTGAAAAAGGTTTAAAAATATATCACAAAACTTTTCCCTCTTTACTTGAAACTATAATTAACAATTTTAATTCTTATTAAAAAGAAACAAATAGATATTTGTTTATTCAATTTACGCAGTTAGATGAGCTTAATTCGACTTCAATGCTTATGGCTAAGCTACGACATTACCAAACTTTGATAAAAAATGTATTTTATTTTATTAATGTATTGAAATTTAATATTTTAATTTTTGTATTTAAATGAAACTAATTTAATTTTAATGTCACAACTTATCATCTTAATCTCGACTGTATCCTTAAACAATCATCAGAAAAAAATTAAACGTCAAGTCGTTACCAATTAGGTATAAGAGGACCTTAAGCTGGCCAATGCTAATCACGATAACACCAGTTAACATACCGACAAATATCTTGATAAGAGAAATGTATTTTAATCCTTCCTGTCTGTTTGCTCCCACCACATACAACATAGGACACGACAGGACCCCACGCGAGAATTAACAGCTATCGTTTAAGATAGGCGCGGTTGTAACTGAATAATGACAAATTACTGCTCTCTATCAAAACTTTATGGGGAGTTATCCTCTCTCGCTTATCGTAATGCGACCAATTTCGGCGAGTAATATTAGTGTGAAGAGCAAATATTTTTGCAGCTATGCGGTGAGGAATTACTGAAACACACTTGCATGCGCACACATGCAAAAAAATGCGTTTTTCTAGTCACGTTATACATCAAACAGTTTTTGAGAAAAATACTATTACAGACAGGTGTAAGGTTAACAATTAAATGATCTTGTAAGAGTCTTATTTTTTCCTTCTTTCTATATGGAACAATAAATAAAATGAACTTTATTTAAAAATTTGCGGTTTGTTGCACTGCAAATACTAAAGACAGTGTAATTTCTTACAACTAGTGACGGGATATGTAGCAGTGCAAAAATTAATTGAATACCTACTAACTGTCGCATTATTTGCCTAAATATGGATAGTTGTAATTGTTAAATAATTCTCTTATTATAGAGGGATGTCCAAATTTATATACCACTAAACCTTAATCACGTACTTTCTAATATAATATTCTAAGTTCGGAAAATACAACATAATATACTGAAAGATGAACATTTCGTTCATTACTACTTTTTCCTAAATTTCTAAATATTTAATTATGGAAATGCTTAAATCTTTTTTACTGGTCACATCTTTAAGTCTAAGGAAGATGAGCAGCGTTCAAACGATATTTCTATAATATGAAACCCAATGGTATATTATAATTACGTAGCACTCGATTTAAAATTCTTTTATTGTGTATAAAATTGCAAATAAGGCATTGTCATCGCCGGATTTAGGTGTTCAGGGAAACTTACAAATACGTACGCAAATTAATTTTATTTCGAAAGTTGGCAAGCAATGCATTTGAAAATCTGTCAGAAATTATTTTCAAATATATCGCCAACCGAAATTTCCTTAATTCGTTTAAAAACACATCAAGTGAACGAATTCCAACGAATATGTAGATTTGGTGAATACATTTCATTTCAATTTCCGCTTCTACCTGTCGAAAAAAATATTTCCGTTTCCCGTTCACCTTAGCGGTAACAACAGTATCCACATTTATTTTTTCACTTTTTTATGAAAACGGCTCAGCCATTGGTGCTTATAATTTAATTTTGTATCAAGGCAGCATTATAAATAATTCGATGGCTCCAGCGACTCCTCAACCGCAATAATTTTCTAAACGTAAGATCTTTCAGACTTCAAAAAATATGAAAAAATTTTAAAATGTACCTCAAAAGATTCTCTACTTATTTGAAAATATAATTAACAATCTTTATTCTTAAATAGAAACAAATAAACATCCATCTATTTAATTCCCTCAGCTAGATGAGTTTTAATTACATTACGATACATATGGCTAAGAAACCACAATATTAAACTTGATGTATAAATTATATTATTTCATTAATATATTTAAAATATTCTTCTTAAATTAAATTAATTGAATTTTAAAGTCACAACTTACCATCGTAATCTCGACTGTAGCCTTAAAAAATGAAAGGCCCCGTCGTTACCAATTAAGTATAAGTGTATCTTAAATTAGACAATACTAATCACGAAAACGCATAATCATTATGTTACAAGTGATCCTACCGATTAATATCTTGATAAACCTTTCCTGTACGGTTAGTGATCAGGACAAACACTTTTTTTTAAGTAATAAAGATTTCACAAAATTAAACTAGCAGTCACTGTAATCCGAAACATTTCAAATCAGAACTAAGTACTCCGTAATATGTCTGTTTGCTCACAACACACACAACAAAGATGAAGGACGTGACAGGCCCCGGCGTGAGAACTAATGGCTATCGTTTAACTGCAGACGCTGTTTTAACTAGATAACGACAAACTGCTGCTCCCTATCAAAACTTTACACGGAGTTTCTCCACCCTCGCTTATCGTAATGTGGCCAAGTTTCCGCGAGTAGTATTAATGCGAAGAGCAAATATTTTTGGTACTATGCACTGAATTTGGAGAAATAACTGAGATACACTTGCAAGATACATCTTTACGAGATGTATCCGAGAATTTTTTCGAAAGGTCTAATGAGAATTTACATGTAAATCTTAGAAGTTACTTTTCCTGCCATTGATTGTTTGTAGATTTAGAATTATGTTTAAGCTCTTCCTCTAGCTGTAACTGTAAAATTACTTTTGAAGTTTGAATTCAGTCGTATTTCACATTTACTTACGTTATAAATCTCCCACATTTTAACATATATGAGTTTTTAATATCATTTAATCTATTACAGGAAAATCCTTCTAATGTTTTACTCCTGAAAATGCGACATATGTTAAACGAAGAGAAACTTTTCTTCTCTCAAACTTAAAAAGAAACTTCTTTTTCTCCCATATCTACAACTGCTGTATTTAATGTTAAACATTGCAACATATGAATTGAAATTGCGAAAGCTAATTGTAATGGAATTGTTTCATGTAACAATTAGTATTTCCACTTTTCCAAAATTTAATTATGGGCGGTATTGGAACACATCTACTGTTTTCATAGGTTAAATGAGAATAATTTTGAAACCGAACCATTATCACTCGTCGCATTTCATCAGGGGAACTATAATTTTAACATTTTCAACATAACCTGAATCTCCATCCAAATCCATCTAATTCGTCTGTACTTACTGATTTTGCCTTAGAAATTTAGAATAGTCATTATTATAAATTTTACAAATTTATCTATCTCGAAGGTCACTTTTACCATCACAGGTGAATTCATTAATTAATCCAATCTAAGCCAAGGTAAAATACGTGAACTATTATTTTCTTCCTGAATATTTAATACACTATTTACTGCCTTTCGATTACATTTAAAAGTCACCGTTGGGGTCCAGATTCATAAACATTATCATAAAATATATTTTGATCATCATCTTCGCAATGTTCTTAATACAAGTTGTCGAAAAACACTTTTATTATCCGGTAAACATTGTAAATTATTTTAATCAATAATAATATCACTATACCAAGAATTATTATTTTTAAGATATTTCAAAGCAGCCTCAATATTATTATGGTTTACAACAAAATGTTTAAACCGTTTACCATCATTTTTTCTAATAAAAATTATTTTGAAATAATATCAATAGAATGAAGGTAATTGTCAAAAAATGGTGTACACAACTCGTAATTTATGAAGCAATAAAGAAAATTATGTAAAATAATAAGTTTGATTCCAAATAATCGAACAGGTAGTGAACGATAAAGATAAGAAAAGTAATAGAACGTACGCCACTTATTTCAGCAATATTTTTGGTTTATATTCCTCAAAAATTTCTAAAATGAAGTATATATTACTCATACAGCCTGTGAATGTAACAAAATTTAATCCATTAAATCCAAGAGCAGGGTATTTTTTGTCTATTATGTACCGATTTCAAATGTACTACTAAATATGATAAAAAATCGTATATCAATTTTTCAGCATATATTACAAAAGAAACAATAAATTTCTGCCATTTTTTAAATATTATATGTATAATTTATGATTAGTAATTATTCTGTGTGACTCTCTAACTAAGTCAGGTTTGCTTTAATATTATATTTTTGACTACACATTATGTTTTTATATGTACAAAAAATGGGCACCCATGATAGAAAACAAACATTTTAAAAGAAAATTGTTATCGTTATTTTTCTAAATGCGTTAAAAAAGATATACTCAATCAATTTCCCATAACATTTCAAAATGTAAGTTGTGAGTGATTTTTTCAACAGAATGATTTTTTAAGTTATTCTCGGGAAAGTTATAATCTATTGACGTTCTTAATAAGTACATTGTATTACTTTAGCTAGTAAAAGTTATGGTCTATTGTTTTCTGAAGCAAAAGAATCGTAAATAATCTATTTAATTTTTATCACATACAGACACAACATTTTACTAAATACAAAATAACTACGTCTTGTTTAATAATTTTTACTATAATTAAAAACTATATAATTATTTTCAAACAGTTAATCTATAATTGCTATAAATTTAACAAATATTTAAATTTTTGAATAATTATGTACCCACATTAAAACTAAGGATTAGACAAATATATACTTATGATGTTAAGTAAATTCAGTTTCTTCCTTTTATCTTGGGTGAATTCAGAAAATAAATTAAAAATTTAAATATGTTTTAGCAATTTTCCGAAAATCTGCTAATATAACTGTTAAACCATAAAAATATATTTCATTTATTCGTGGAAAAATCGGCTACTTCTCATCTAAATAAACCGGATATTGTAGATCAATAATAAACACTATTACCAATAGTGTAATTGGTTTTAATGTATAACTAAAACGAGAAAATTTATGAGAATTACATATCGTATTATTGTTTCTGGGAGAGTAATATCAGAGAATAGTATAATTTCGATAATTTTTTTAAGGAAGACTTTCTGCACATTTGTTTTATATTATTTAGAAAACGCGAAACGATATTCACTATTTAACTTACTACACATAATCCAGGATATCTATAATATAATGTTCTACATTACTTAAGAAGCAGCCTGTGCAATTCTAGCAAATGTTCATAGATGACGTTCGCAGATTTTATTCAATTTTAGGCAATAAATAAACAACTTTACTTTTAATTTTTGAAAGAATGGGTATGCTAAGTTTACCTTGACACGTTAATAACACTAGTTTTATATAGTAACATTTATCATTGACGTATTCATCGAGGATTTAGTAGCTACAGTAATATTTTCCCTTTCTCCACGGTTTTGGGTCCATCTTAATATTAATTAAATGCCAATATCCCTTTGTAATTATGCCTTCTCCACGTTTCGATCACTTTTAGGGTATTCGCTGCACGTATAATATATTATTTTATTTTATCATTTGGCGGCACAAATTAGTAGACACAGAAACTTTTAAATGTTTTGGTGGAAAAATTATCAATACTGAACACTAATGGAATCAGTTCAGTATCCATGAATCTGTCACAATAAATTTTCTCGAAAACAAATCGACGTAAACATTTGAAATTTTACACGAAGACACAAATCGGGAAATTAAAAATGAAAATTGTCATAAGTTTACCGTTACACGTGTCAAATGAAAGCTTATTGAAACGAAAATTCAATTGCACATATCATATATATTTTTTCTAAATATTTTTGGGGAATAATGCTGAAAATATCAAAAAACATAGTCGACTGTGCGTCCTAAATATTTTCAACTGATCTCAATTTTGAATCGTTCACAATCTCAACATACGAATTTTTAAATTTGCTCCAAATGGAAATTTTAAAAATGATCACAGTATCTTAGATAATGCAATGAAAACAAGTGACGATATACCTCTTATCGTTAATGATCCACCGTACCCGTATTTAACCATATCTGTAGCTATTTATATTATATTAACTTGCTTCAAGTTGAACAATACCAATAGCAGGCGTCAGTAAAAAAAAATAATTTCGTATAGTTTTGTTCGCACGTATTGTTTATAATGTCGAAGTTAAAATATCAAAAAGGAACAGTTTTCGCGGGACAAATATTTTGAATTATAATTATCCAGAAACCCACTTTTGAATTGCATCATTTTGAATCGTGAAGAAATTTTGTTAAAATAGTCTCTGTTTAACATTTAAAATTGACTCTATTTTTTTAATATTCTCAAAACAATTGAGAGAATATAGGAATTCCGCTTCTCCGCAAAATGCATGTTTTACAATTTTTTTCATTCTGAATGTCTACATATTTGTTCCAGTATTACACAAATAACCGTATCGATTTGAATGAAACTCTAATAGGTTTCATATGCAAAGTTCAATTTATAATTTAAGTTGCCTTTTTTAACTTTCACATATTTTCAGAAACATATATTTGTCGATCTGTTTCGTTTACTTATTTATCAGTATGTTTGAGTATAAAGATGAAAACTAGTAAATCGATTTGAATTAAGTTTTGACTAAGATAATGCTCAAGATACAGATTAAAAAAAAAATACTTTACACCGTACAGGTTAGGATGGGTTAGGTTGGGTTATGTTAAGCTAAGATGGGTTACGCTGAGTTAGGATGTGTTAGGTTGTATTAAATTGGGTTAATTTGGATTATATTTGATTAGATTACGTTAATTCGTAATCTTAGCTTAAACAGTGTTCACTAAGGATATGATACTTGTTTTACGTCGAATTAGGATAGGATATGTCAATTTAGGTCGGATTGGGTTAGGGGAATTAGAGAAGGTGGGTTATACTTGATTAGGTTAAATGAGATTAGATTTAGTTAATTATTTTAGATAATTTTATTGGCTTAGTTTGAAATGGATTATGTTGGATTCGATTCTGTTAGGTTGGGTTGGAATAGTTCGATAGTTGAGTTATGTTGGTTTAGGTTTAGTGAGATTTGATTAGGTCAAGTTACATTAGATTAGGTTAGATTATATTATGTTAAATTAGGTTTCATATAATTATTTGAAGTTAGGTTGTGTTTGTTTGGTTTGAATACAGTTAAGTTTGTAGCAAATTTTAAGACCTAAAATTTTAACATCTGACATTTTTCTCGAAAACTCATTTGGTTTCGGGGAATAAAATTTAGAAATTTTTAAACATTTTCCAGATCTCTACCTCCGAAACGGTTTGCAAAAAACATAAGAAACATGTTTTTTAGAAAATTTTAAGAGCTCTACAATTCTGATTTGTTGAAATCAAAACAATCTATTTTTATTCCCTTCCAATCCTCTAAATATATACCAACAAAGTCTTCGTCCTTCCAGTCCTCCAAATATATACCAACAAAGTGACCATGAAACTCTTGTCTTAAAAGCTATACGTAGATGAAATTGAAAATATAATAAAATTTGTTACGAACATTTGTTAAATATCCTTATTTGACTAGCCTAATGGTTAATAGAACCGATAATATCATTTAAAAAACTGTATTGTGCTATCTGTGGAAATGTTTAGTAATTATTTTTTATTTATCATTTATGTCCAATCTGGTGTCCGATGATTCAATTTTGAAGTCTTCGTGTTTCTTTCATCGACCGATAATAGATAAAGAAAATGGAGAAAAAAACATTCCTATACCTATATGCTCGTATGTAAATTAAGAAATATATTACACATGTGATGCCATCAAATAATAGGAAAGAATAAATTTGGTGCTTTGAATCAGACAAATATATATTTCACGAAAATAGAGTAAAAATGATACCTTGGAAAGATACGAACGAAACTCTACGAGAAACTTAAGAAGACGTATAGTATCTGAAAGATTTATTGAAAGTCTACAGACATTACCTATTTGAAACACTAAAAGAAAAAGGCTTTTCTTTGAAAAATTACCTTTTTATCTTCGTCGTCTTACTTAGGAAGAAAACGCCTATGTTAGAAGAAAAAATTTTAGAATGGAAAATTATTCAAATATGTTGAATTTTTCACAACCACTGAAAACACTTAGTAAGTGATAACTAAAATAAAACCAGAATTCTTCGCAAAAGGTTACTTTATAATTTTATTTTTTTACGGAAGAAGCCTTCTTAGAATCAATATAACATTTACTTTGATTTCATTCAGTAACCAATTTAAAACAGAGAATTTGTTTCCACCTCCATCCTTACAAACTTGGTGGCAGAATTCCCTGCAGTAAATATTTTATAACTTTTACTATTATATTTCATTAATCTCGAGAGCTCAAGAAGTTCGCTAAAAGTTAGCTTGTCTAGTGTTCATTGTCACTACTTCTTTTGGTTTTGAATTTCTAAAATTTTTACATTTTACTTGCATTATACTAAATATATGTAGTTAAAAAATACGTTCACAAACCCTATCTTAACACAAGTATTTGGGCCTCTTTGTAAAAATAAATTTTATGTATACATGTCTATACGTTTTAATTAGCCTTTTAAGAAAACTCATTTACAAAAATATTCACTTATTCCTTAACATAATTTTACAACATAATAGAATAAAGCATCCCCTGTCGGTTACAATTTTAATTATGCTGGCAGTTCATGAAAATTTATCAAGGCATTCTAGATCTGTCGCTTAAAATATAATTTTTTTTAAAGCTAAGGTCTAAAATAGTGAGCAATCTTCTTCAAAAATTATTTTAAGAACTTGCAGATAAAAATCTTTCAAACCAGTAATGTAAATTATCTTTGAATGTTATATATTTATTTGAAAATGCTTGAGTTAGCACCTCCTTATTTGTTCAAGAAGCCTTTTTAACATTTTATTGTATGCTTACATGTATATCCATCTCAATTTTGCAATTCTTGGACCATAATTTTTATGTCCTTAGTTGAGCAAACAATTTCCTTAACAAAACATGCACAAGTGTGTGACTGGGTTTCAGAACAATATTCGAATAAATTGTATTAACCTGTGTTCGATTATGTGAAACTATTATAGCTTTCAGATTGCAAATTGGTTTAACCGTTCCATAAGAATGGCTTAATTTGGAAGATGTGATTTTTGCAGAAATGAAATAAAATCTCACAATCCTCTCGTAAAACTTAATTGAAAATTCAAGATTTAATTTTTTTCCTCAGATATGTAATATCATAAAATTCTTTTAAATATATTTTATACTCGTGACTACTGTGAAAGCTAACTTTGGTGTTATAAAAGTATAGAAAAGATAGGTTAATCAAAAGCTAAGTTGCAATTTAGGAGACTCCAGTGACTGCGTTTTTATTTTATTTATTTTTCATTTACTTAATTTTCAAAATTTTATTTTCAGAAACTGAGATTAACATTTCAAAATTGTACACCAAGTGTGCCGACATTACCCAAAGTACTATCCAACCCACATGACCTCACACCAAATAGTAGATTTCTTGCAATATGAAGCCATATTTTTTAATTTATTTATTTAGCGTGTACAATTTCATAAAATGTGAATTAAAAAAATGTAGGTAAATCAGTTTGTTTGTGTACTTTGTTAGGTATCCTGTCCATTAAGATTTAAATTTGAGTTTTCTAGCGACTTGGAAGACGTCCATCATATGGCTTTTCCGACGTAGCTCGTTGTCTGATATCTTTTGTATTAATCTCTTCCCTATTACGGTTCCTTCGATTTTGAGTTGAGCAACTGTTAATTTCTGCGCCATAATTTTATTTCAATCCCAAGTTTGTGCTTCTATTGTGTTTCTTTGAGGGCTAGACTTACAAAGCTTTTAAAAACCTTGTCTTTTGATCTAAAAATGTTAATGTTTTGGACACATATTTGAGTTACCAAAACTGCTTTCAAGAATTTATTACATGTCCTTTTATTTCTTCCGATAGTTAATCTTTGGAAGAGAATTATATAATGATATTAATATCGATGTAATTCCCAATTTGGTTCAACATTTCGTTTTCGATTAATCCTTCAAAAAATTTGCCGGTATTTAATATAATTTTTATTCCTGTTTTCTTTTTGTCGATTGAGTAATGCAAATGAGTATGTATGCTGTAGTTCAGTCACAAGTTCTTGTATGCATTACGTGGATGGCAAGATATTTTACTGAGGGTTAATACCAATATTGAATTTAAAAAACGAAATATATGGTTGCATTTTTTATTCCTTTCCCTTTTGATGGGTGACGCGAGCACAAATTTTCTGTTGTCGTAGCACAAATAACCTTTCATATAATCGCTACACTTTCATATATAGATATATCTTTACAGATACTTTCTTTACATACGCATTGCAGAAGTCAATACATACGTTCTAATAACTTATTCAAATATTTGTTGCACTATTTACAAGTGGTCGTAAGTCAAGAAGTTTTTTTTTTCTTAATCCTGCTTATTTGTTTGGCCGTTTTTTTTTCAAGTATTATAAATATATATTGCACTGATTACATTAAGAACAATTTTATAAAGTTATTTGTATCGATTTTATATTATACCGATGTGTCTGTAGTTACCAAGTCGTCTCCTTTTTTATATATTAATTATATATATGCAGTTTTTTATTGCCCTGGAAAATTATTTCAATAAAACCTTTACATAACATTTACATATACGGACGCCCCTATTGATATCTGCATACAAAATACTAAATGAAAATTTAATTTATTCATATTTTATAACAACGCCTTTTACTCGCACTAACTGCTGGAGAGTTAAATTCGTAGCTTAGTCCACAGATTTAGCTGCCGTTTTTATATTACTCATGGAAAGTTTGTCGCGTTGTGATAAGCGGTAGAGGGTGACAATTTTAATAAGAAACGACAATTCACGGTTACTATTCCAAAAAATCTCGTTATGTTATTTAGTAACATTTTTCTCCTTATCAGAAGTAAGTAAGGATACATTTTTTAAGTCTGAAAAAGCTTTCCAACCGGTGGTGTTCTTTCTAAAACTAAGAGCTAATTATTGTGAATTTGAATATAAATCTCTATATAATTCTAATATCTTAAAAAGAATTTAGTGTATCCATTAAGAAAAGTCGAAAATATACGTGTATCGCACAAATCAAAAATCAAGTATATACTTCTGGAATTTTGAAATAAACTTCTTAAATTTAAAATAAATTTCTTTGAATGTACTTAAAATATTATCCATTGTTAATAGGATAGAACATTCCAATGAATAATATTTTACACACATTTTAGGAAAAATATAAGTGCCATAAAACCTATTAAGTACGAGTCTACTTGTAACAAGAGAGTTCCACACGCACTTAATTACATAAGCATTTGAGATTAGGTTGTATTTCTACAAATATTCATGTCATTTTTAATCATGTGACTATATTATCTAGTATATAGGTTACATATACATTGTACACATATTTATTGTATTAAATCTTACATATATATTGTATTATAACATCTTCAGGTGGGATACAAAACCTAGGTCGTGGTAAAGAAATTAAAGAAAGCAGAAATAATACTACATCACGTAGTTTCATTTAATTGTAAATAATGAATTTCTACAAAATTAATGCCAAATATATTCAATATTCTACTTAAATTAAATTAATTGAAAATTGAGTCATATTTACAAGTACACATCTTTACCAGATTTGTTCGAGAATTTTTAGGAAACGTGTAATCAAAATTTACAAATGAAGCTTACACGTTATTATTCCTACCATTAATTGTTTGTAGATATTTTTGGGACGACTTTTCCTTTTTAGATATCTTAAAGCGTTAGATTCGATGATCAGGAATAAAAATTAGGAGACTGGATTATAACAATAAAATTCGTCTATTTTTCTTAGGGTATTAGATTTATTAAAGTATTTAATACTATTTATAATCTAATCAGGCAATCGATGATGTAATCTCTTTGGCGTTCTACGGCAGAAAAATATTTCGAAATTTAATATTATTTGACGACTAATTACGGAGAATCATTTTCTTTATGTTTTAATTTAAATTTGTGATTTCGTAAACATTCTTAAATCATTCAACCTGTAATTTTCTACGTAAGCATAGTGGATAGTACTGGGACTTATAAATAGATATATATTATAATGCGTGCGAATAAGTGAATAACATGTATTTCATTTTAAATGAGAAAAATGTACACGATGATGAAAATCTTTAGTTCTTGATATAAAATAATTCTCCGTCTATTATTTTATTTTCTTACTATATTTTCCAACTATTATCAAGAGCGAACAATGCATCATTTTATTCGTTTCAAACATGCGGGTGAAATGGGTCATGAAAATGTTTGATTTTTTTAAATTGCAGTTGAAAGTGGATAACGCTGCGGTCGACTTTATTCTTCAAGCTAAGTCTGGGGAAACGTCAACTAAGTAACGTACTACAATATATGAATTAATATCATTGGACGGAACCAATGACTAAAGCTCTAATATCAACAAAGTATTCTATCATCAAATTTAAATAAAGTGGTTTCTAATCAAGTTTATAAAGCTAATTTTTCTTAATACCTGTGAAGAAGTTAGGGAGTTTTCGCGTCTTAGTTTTTTCAGACATTCTTTAAATGCAAAAGTTTTTAATGCTTTTAAAATAGATTTTTATAGCAGTATTTTTACAAGTATAAATGAATTGTGGAAAAATCACTGTCACAAAAATATTTTGAACATTATAATTATCTGAAGTTTATTTATCTTTAAAGTTTCACACTCAATCACAAGTTCGATTACAGCCTAAATTTGTATTTCACAATGCATTGTCAATTCTGATAAAATTTAATTCTCTGTGTAAATAATTTTTTAAAATAGTTTGTAGATATATTAATTTCTAACATTATAAATACTGGCTTGAAACAGTGCATAAGACAGGTATATTTATGTGTGGAGTTAAAATGGATTAATTCATATTTAGTGCGTTTATTTATACTAGACACCCATTATCTAAAAAGGATTTCTACGTACTAGATATCTAGTGTACCGAAAACATTACTAGATACAAAATATGTTACTAGTATTTAGATATCTGGATGCAAATGTGTCTGGATGCAAGGTATCTAAAATGAAAAAAAGGATTAGTAATTATAAGATATCTAATATCTAGAAAAGATTGCGGAATAAAAATAATTTGGTATCTGAAAAGTATTACTAGATACTAGATATCTAGAATCCAGAAAGTATTATTAGATACAAGATATCTAGTATCTAGAAAGGTTTAATATATATATATATATATATATATATATATATATATATATATATATATATATATATAAGATATCTACTATCTAAGGAGAGTTTCTAGATACAAGTTATCTAGAATCGAGAAATAATTACTAGATACAGGATATCAAGTAAATAGAAGTAATTATTTATAGTTATATAACAATTAATGTCACCATAATACCGATAGTACAATTAACCCATCCATTATTTATGCACTGTAATTTTAAAACATACGTTATGTTTAATTAGGTTCTTTTTACTTATAATTACGTTTAACTTTTAAATAGATTCCTATAAAACATTTAGCTTCTCAGCATTCTATAGACATTTTACCGTAATTTTGTTCCCGTAAGTGTAGCAAGAGGTGAGGAAAAACTTGTTAAGCACAATTAAAACTTGCATTGCAAAAGTTCCGAGTACACTTGGATATAAACTCGTACAAAAGTTTAAACGTTTAAGGACACATAGTATTTCCATTAAACTTTTGGGATATTAATATTATTTTACATTACGAAAAAACTTTATCTAGCATATCAATCATATGTATAAGAAAAATTATTGATTGCCTACATACTTTTAATTTATTAATGAAATTTGATGGAAAGTAAATATTAAATGCCATTAACTAGATTTTACAAAAGATTACAAAATATTTTAGAGATTTTGTTCAAAATTTTTCATTTATTAGGTTTATGAAATAACATAATTTTGCGCTGATTACGAAAAAGTACACAAAAACGGTACGAGATAGCCACATCCTCGATTGTAAAACAATTCAAACAAATGGTACGAACCAACCTACAAGCCGTGTGCCCACTTTAGGAAAATATGCAGGACACACAAAGCATCCAATAATTCATGAGCTATCTACCTGCCTCCCATGCATATCTCTCATTGGTCTAGTGTAATATCTTACAGATGCATGTACGATCATGTGAAGAAAAGGAAATTCGCTACTACCCCACGATTGTGCGTATCATGAGTGGCACGGTTCCGCGTCTATTATCAGGTCCTAACCATATTTAAATGGTGGTAAAGTTGGCCAACGCGACTTTGAGGGACATTGTGATCTACATAGAAAATAGATAAAAATATTTACTGAAAATAGATAAAAATATTTATTTACTAAAACGAAGTATATATTACTCATATAGCCTAATGAGTGTAATAAAATTTAATCCACTAAATCCAAGAGCAGAGTATTTTTGTCTATTATGTACTGACTTCAAATGCGCTATCTAAAAAATCATATATTAATTTTTCAACACATTTTACAAAAGAAACAATAAATTTCTGTCACTTTTTTAAATATTAGTAATTATTCTGTGTAACTGTTTAACTAAGCCAATTTTGCTTTAATGTTGTATTTTTGACTGCACATTGTGTTTTTATAATATACAAAAAATGGGCACCCATGTTAGAAAACAAACACTTTAAAAGAAAATTTTTATCAATATTTTTCTAAGTGCGTTAGAAAAGATATGCTTAATCAATTTCTCATAACATTTTAAAATGTAAATTTTAAGTAACTTTTACAACAGAATGATTTTTTAATTTATACTCGGGAAATTTATATTCTGTTGACATTCTTAATAAGTACATTGTATTACTTTAGCTAGTAAAGGTTACGGTCTGTTGTTTTGTGAAGCACAACAAATCGTAAATAATTTATTTAATTTTTGTCATACACAGACGGAAAAGTTTACTAAATAACTATAATTAAAAACTATACAATTCTTTTTGAACGATTTACCTATAATTGATCTAAATTTAACAAATATTTAAATTTTTTAATAATTATGTATCCACATTAAAACTAAGGATTAGACAAATGTATACTTATCATGATGTTAAGTAAATTCAGTTTCTTCTTCAGAAAATAAAGTGAAAATTTAACTTTTGTAAATATGTTTTTGTAATTTTTCCAAGAACTGCTAATTTAATTGTTAAACCATAAAAAGATATTGCATTTATTCATAGAAAAAATTGGCTACTTCTTAGCTAAATACTCGTAAACCGAATAATGTAGATAATTAATAAACACTATTACCAAAAGTGTAATTGGTTTTAACGTATAACTAAAAGGAAAAAATATATGATAAGTTAAATATCGTGTTGGCGCTTCTAGAACTAGAGACTGCCTTTTCCGGTTTTTTCACCATCAGAATCACCTTTAATCACAACGTCACATACATTAAAAAAAATATTACCCAATACGCATATAATGTGTTATCAATTCATAAAAAAGCATTGTCGCAAAAGCAGATAAATAAAATGTTGTAATTCATATTATTGCCATATGTTACATTCCTGAAATTGTCTGTTGATACGTTATGGCACATAACTCATAAATCTCAACGCAAAATAAAAATACCATACTACAATAAAAACTAATTTTTTACTATTTTCTTTAATTTAATTGAAAAAATAACCTATACCAAACGTTATTTGGCATAGTTACAAAAACCGGACCCGATAACATATATACACCCATAAAATATGTACAAAACAGTTTACAATTTTACATTTGACAAACATTTTTCACCAGGATAAATGGGTTTCCGAACGATATTTTTAAATTCACTAAAATGACCTTGAGCAGTGTACATAATTATCAAATAAGATTTTTTTCCCTCTGACCGTATCTCAATCGTTTTTCTCAAAACCCTTTGAAATTTGACGTATTAATATAAAGCGTACTAATTCGTATATATCATATTAACATTCAAAGATTATTCAAGTGGAATTTTTAGAATTAAATAAAGTACTCAATTTGGTTTTTATTTCTTGTATCGTGTGGAATATCAATTTAGAAAACAACTTATACGGATTATAAAATAAAGTATTTTAAAATGGTCTACAAGATGGTTCTAAATTACAAAAAAAATAAACAAAACAATTTCATAGAAACCGTTGGAAGTGAAAATTTAAAAAATAACAATCATGAACCATATTAATTTCTAATATGCAAATTAATATGCCCGATAGTTAACGCTCAAAAATAATTATGTGATGATTATAGAGGGGCAAATAGAGTCCTCAATGTTTTTATTACTTTTGTAAAGTGAAAAAGAAACAATGTATAAGGGTTCCAAAAACAATAATTCTTTAATTTTTGTCTTTTATATTTTGCTCTTTTTACGTTTCGATAAATTTTTTAAAGAAGATTTGCTGTTCATTTGTTTTATGTTAATTAGGAAACGCAAAAATATATTCACTTTTGGACTAACTACGCATAATCCGCGATATCCCCAATATGATTTTCTACATTATTTAAAAAGCAGCCTGTGCAATTCTAGCAAATGTTCATAGATGATATTCGCGGATTTTATTCAATTTTAGGCAATAAATAAACAAATTTACTTTTAATTTTTGAAAGAATGATTGTTCGAGTATACTAAATTGTCCTTGACACGTTAAAAGCAGTAGTTTTATATAGTAGCATTTATCATTAACGTAATCATCGAGGATTTAGTAACTACAGTATTATTTTTCCTCTTTCCACGGTTTTAGGTGCATTTTAATATTAATTAAATTCCTATATCCCTTTTTAAATTTCGATCACTTTTGGGGTATTCGCTGCACGTATAATATATTATTTTATTTTATCATTCGACGGCACAAATTAGTAGACACAGAAACGGCATTATTATCCGTTTCTGTGTCTACTATATATACTACTGTAGATACTTTTAAATATTTGGTGGAAAAATTATCAAAACAGAACCCTAAGGGAATCAGTTCAGTATCCATGAATCTGTCACAATAAATTTCTGGAAAACAAATCGACATAAGCATTTGAAATTTTATACGAAGACACAAATTGGGAAATAAAAAAAAATTATGTTAAGTTTACCCTGTAACGTTTCAAATGAAAGCTTATTGAAACAAGAATTCAATAGTACGTAGTAATATTTTTTTTTTTTAAATATCTTTGGGGAAAAATGCTGAAAATAAAAAAAGGCGTAGTCCCCTGTCCGTTGTTGGTTTAGGTTTAGTGAGATTTGATTAGGTCAAGTTACGTTGGATTACGTTAGGTTATATTACGTTAGATTAGGTTTCATAAAATTATTTGAGGTTAGGTTGTGTTTGGTTGCTTTGAATTTAGTTACATTAACTTTGTAGCAAATTTTAACCGATGGCTTTTTCTCGAAAACTCAATTGGTTTTGAAGAATAAAATTTAGAAATTTTTAAACATTTCTCAGATCTCTACCTCCGAAACGGTCTAAAAAAGACAAAAAACCGGTTTTAAAAATTTTTTAGAGCTCTATAATTCTGATTTCTTGAAATCGAAATAATATATTTTTATTCCCTTCCAATCCTCTAAATATATACCAACAAAGTCTTAATAACCATGAAACTCTTGTCTTAAAAACTGTAAGTCGATAAAAGTGAAAATATAATAAAATTCGTTACGAACATTTGTTAAATATCCTTATTTGACTAGCCTAATGGTTCATAGAACCGATAATATCATTTAAAAAACTGTAATATGCTATCTCGCTTGAAAATGTTTGGTAATTTTTTTTATTTTTCGTATGTGTCCAATCTGGTGTCCGATGGATAAATTTTTAAGTCTTCGTTTATCTTTCATCGACGATAATATCTAAAGAAAATTGAGAAAAAAATGTTCATATGCATATGTGCTCGTACATAAATTGATAAATACATCACATATGATGCCATCAAATAAAATGAAATCAAGGTAATATACTTGATGCTTTGAATTAGACAAATATATGCTTGACGAAAATGTAGTGAAAATGATACCTTGGAAAGATATGAACGAAACTCTACGAGAAACTTAAGAAGACATATGGTATATGAAAGATTTATTGAAAGTCTACAGACATTACCTATTTGGGGCGCTAAAAGGGAAAGGCTTTTCTTTGAAAAATTACCTTTTTATCTTCGTTGTCTTACTTACGAAGAAAACGCTTTTGGTACAAGAAAAAATGTTAGAAGGGAAAATTATTCAAATCCGTTGAATTTTCCACAATAATCAAAAACACTTAGTAAATGATAACTAAAAGAAAACCAGAATTCTTCGCAAAAGGTTACCTTATAATATTATTTTTTACGTAAGAAGACTTCTTAGAATCAATATAACATTTACTTTGATTTCATTCAGTAACCGATTTAAAACAGAGAATTTGTTTCCACCTCCATCCTTACAAACTTGGTGGCGGAATTCCCTGCAGTAAATATTTTATAACTTTTACTATTATACTTCATTAATCTCGAGAGCTCAAGAAGTTCGCTAAAAGTTAGCTTGAATGGTTCATTGTCATTACTTCTTTTCGTTTTGAATTTCTAAAATTATACGTTACACGTGTAACAAATTTTAAAAAAATACGTTCACTAACCTTAACTTTAACACAAGTATTTGGGACATTTATAAAAATAAATTTTATTTATACATGTCTAATTAGCATATTAATTAGCATATTAAGAAAACTTGTTTACATAAATATGCACTTATTTCTTAATACAATATTACAACATAATAGAATAAAGCATCCCCTGTCGGTTACAATTTTTTTTATGCTGGCTAATTCACAGTTAAAGAAAATTTATCAAGATTTTCTAAATCAGTCGCATAAAATATAACTTTTTTAAATCTAAGGTCTAAGATAGTGAGCGATCAATATGAATCTTCTTTTATGAACTTACAGGTAAAAAACTTTCAAAGATATCTTTGCTAATATCCCACCTGAAGATGTAATACAACGAAACCTAGGTCGTGGTAAAGAAATTTAAAAAAGTAGAAATAATACTACATCACGTAGTTTCATTTAATTGTGAATAATGAATTTCTACAAAATTAACGCCAAATATATTCAATATCAGTAATTCTATTGTAAGTGTATCCATTAAGAAAAGTCGAAAATATATATGTACACATATATCGCATAAATGAAACCTGCATAGATAAGTTTGATTTTGAAAGTATATACTTATGGAATTTTGAAATAAACTTCTCGAATTTAAAATAAATTTCTTTGAATGTACTTAAAATATTTTTCATTGTAAACAGAATAGAATATTCCAATGAATAATATTTTACACACATTTCATGAAAAATACAAGCGCCATAAAACGTATTAAGTACGAGTCTACGTGCACTAAGCGGGTTCCACACGCACTTAATTACATAAGCATTTGAGGTTAGATAGTGTTTCTGTTAATCTATTTACAAATATTCGTGTAATTTTTCATCATTTGAATATATTATCCAGTATACAGTTCACAAGTATAAAATATGATAAACTCATTATGGTGTTCCGGTAAACTTAAAATCAAATTTGAATAATATTGTTTTTTATCATAATTTTGTATTTAGCAGTTTCGGAGATAGGGGTGATTGGAACATACTTGTTTTGTACATTTTTAACAATATCACTAGAACTACCATGTACACAATTTTGAGACAAATTTTTTTGAACCCTCGTGGATAGCTGTTTTTAATTTTAATAATTGTCACTATATTTATGGAATTTTAAAAAAAAATGCATTTTT
Organism: Druceiella hillmani; assembly: GCA_039881145.1. Taxonomy (NCBI): domain Eukaryota; kingdom Metazoa; phylum Arthropoda; class Insecta; order Lepidoptera; family Hepialidae; genus Druceiella; species Druceiella hillmani. The sequence goes on from JAYKKI010000029.1 coordinate 13,104,822, forward strand.
CAAGTCATATTATACGTCTAACGGCTTTTGAAAAAAAATACTATTGTAGACAGTGTGAGAAGACTTTATACTTAAATGATCTTATTAGAGTCCTGTTTTTTCCATTTTTTCGATACGGAACAATAAATAAAATTAACTTTATTTAGAAACTTAATTTTCAGCACTGAAAAATACAGAAGAAAGGGTATTTTCTTAGAACAAGTAACGCGGTATGTAACATGGCAAAAATAAATCGAATACCTACTAACTGTCTCATCATTCGCCTATATATGGAGAGTCGTAATTGTTAAATAATTATATTATTATAGAGGGATATTCAAATTTATAAACTTAATCACGTACTTTCCAATAGGTAAATTCTTAATCACGTGCTTTCCAATATAATATTCTAAATTCAGAAAATACAACATAATTTACTCAAAGATGAAAATTTTGTTCTTTTTTTTAATTTCTAAATATTTAATTATGGAATGGAGTCGTTTTTATTGGCCATATCTATAAGTAGAAGAAAGAAGGGCAGCGTTCAAATGATGTTTCTATTACATGAAACCTAGTGGTACATTTTAATTACATAACACTTGATTTAAAATTATTTTATTGTGTACAGAATTATTTGCCTACAAATAAGACACTGCCAAGTCTAGGTATTTATGGGAACTTACAAATACGTCTACAATTTTTATGGAAACTTACAAATACGTACACAAATTTATTTCGAAAGTTGATAAGCAATACATTTGAAAATCTGTCAGAAATTATTTCCAAATAATATTCAGAAATTATTCATATAAAAACACATCAAGTGAACGGACTCTAACGAATAGTTATATCTGGGGAATACATTTAATTTCAATTTCCACTTCCACTATTGGAAAATATTCATCCGTTTCCAGTTTACCTTAGCGGTAACAACAATTTTCACATTTATTTTTTCGCCCTCCTACAATCTATTTGAAATGATAACAGCTCAGCCATCGGTAATTATAATTTAATTTTATAAATAATTCAATGGCTCCAGTGATAACTCAACCGCAATAACTTTCTAAACGTAAAATATTCTAACTTATTTTAAATATTTTAGACTTCAAAAAATATGAAAAAGATTTAAAAATTTATCACTAAAGATTCCTTCCCTATTTGTTTGAAAATATAATTAACAATATTAATTCTTAAATAGAAAGAAATAAACATCCATTTATTCCATTTCCTCAGCTAGATGAGCTTTAATTAGATATCATATGGCTAAGAAACCACAATATAAAAGTTTGATGTATAAATTATTTTATGAAATTAATGTATTTAAATTATTCTACTTAAATTAAATTAATTGAATTTTAAAGTCACAACTTATAATCGTAATCTCAACTGTAGCCTTAAAAAAAGGTCCCGTCGTTACCAACTAAATATAAATGAATCTTAAGAGAGGCAATACTAATCACGATAACGCAAAATCAATATTACAAGTTAACATACCGATAAATATTTTGACAAAGAAATGTGTTTTAATCCTTCCTATCACCTTTCCTGTACGGACAGTAGTCAGGACAAAACGATTTTTTTTATGTAATAAAGGTTTCACAAAATTAAACTTGCCACTTTACAGTCTTTGTCATCCGAAACATTTCAAATCAGAACTAAGTACTCCGTAATATGTCTGCTTGCTCGCAACACACACAACAAAGGAGAAGGACGTGACAGGCCACGCGTGAGAATTAACAGCTATCGTTTTACTGCAGACGCGGTTGTAACTGGATAACGACAAACTGCTGCTCCATATCAAAACTTTACACGGAGTTTCTCCGCCCTCGCTTATCGTACTGTAGCCAAGTATCGGCGAGTAGTATTAATGCGTAGAGCAAATATTTTTGGAGCTATGCAGTGAATTTAGAGAAATCACTGAGACACACTTTCATGTACACATCTTTACGAGATTTGTCCGAGAATTTTTAGGAAATCTCCAATGAAAATTTGCACGTAAAGCTTAGACGTTACTTTTCCTGACGTTGATTGTATGTAGAATTTTTTTGGTGCGACTTTATAGCTATTATGTAATCGCTGTGTAATCCGTTTGGCCTTCTATTGCAGAAAAATATTTCGAAATTTAATGTTATTTGGCGACTAGTTACGGAGAGTCATTTCCTTTATGATTTAAACACAAACATATATTAGTTAATTTAAAATGATAATTAAGTTAAGTTTCACCGAAACTATTTTACAAATGGAAAAAAGACGAAAACATTTTCTTTCCTTTTATTTTTTATATACATTAATTTTCTGGAAGTCTACATTTTGGTGGAAAATTTGCTAGTATGACTTAGGAATCCATAAATCATTAAACCTACAATTTTCTACATAAGAGTACTGCATATTACAGAGGCTTATAAATAGAGATATATTACAATGCGTGCGAATGAGTGCATAACATGTATTTTATTTTGTATGAGAAAAACGTACACGATAAGGAAAATCTTTAGTTCTTGTTGTAAAATAATTCTCCGTCCATTATTTTATTTCATTTACAGTATTTTCCGACTATGACCTTTTGGTCATAGCCGGCAAATATAACACAACAATCTAAAGCAACGATATTTTTAAACATCCTTAATTACCTTTCAAAAGATCTCATTTCTTAAATAATACCCCACGACTACGAAGAAAATATTTTTCAAATCTAGTTCAATACAAATACTTTATTTGTTTATTTATTTTAAGTAGTTATTTCCATATTTTCACGTAAATCGACTGCACCTCCACATAAAATTTTATCATAAGTGGTATTAAACTGAAGAAGCTATGATGCTGTGGTTTAGAGATAGACGAACCTGGAAAAATTATAATTTTTCAGTTTTTACCACTTCCCTCCAGAACCAAAAAAACGTTTTCATTATTTAGCAAAAAATTAAAAAGTGATTTTCATTAAATACCATTATTTCATGATATTGGGTTTGTTAACATGAAACCCAAAAACACGACGACAAAGATAATTTTAGGTTTTTGTGGTTTGTCCTTTAAGATAATGGCAAACTCACTTGGTTTTTCACTTTTATAATTTGTCTAATTCATTAGTTTACCATTTAATTCGTTGACAATTTCCCTGATTTTCGTACTTATTGAAAAGTTGACTTTGTTTCTGGCCGGTTGCCAAAATTTGAATTACTTCCTGAAAATTCTTCCACAAATCACTCACACTTCTACGGGTCTAAAATTTATGCTGAACTTGCAAGTGTGTTTCAGTAATTCGCCTCAATTTACCACAATACTACGAATACTCTTACTTTTTGCATTAAGATTAACTTTAGAAACTTTTAAACTCAAAAGAAGATGTCTACTTTTTGATAAGCGGCGAAACGAGATCGTACTAGAGGTTGTTTATCTGAAAATGGGGTTAATGAAACACATTTAAATATCTGTATACCAAAACTCTGATTTAATAGTAGACACTATAGTAAAATAATTCTCTCGTCTGCTTCTGTCATAAGTTAATTCATTAGAATTGTATCTTATGTGGAACTAATGTATTAAATGTCAATATTTTATCTTTGCTTCTTAGAAACTGAATTGAATATTATTTAAATTATATGCCAAATAAACATTATACCACGAAGTATAAAAATCTGAGTCGCATAACATTTGCACCTGTGATTACAATATCACACTGTTATACTCTTTAAAATAAATACATACTCAATAAAATACTAAGGAACATATACCTATTGATATTAGATGTCTAAATTAAGTGCAATTCATTGAATTAAAACTATATTTATAGTTTTAAAAATATGAGGAAGCTCCTAGACCTTTCTATACATTCCTAGACTTTTGCATACATTATACTAGGAGTATATGAAGATATTTATGCTTGTATAACATTAAAATTGATAAAAAATAAACGCGTACCAAAGCATAAAAAACAAACAAGACGTTAAAACTGCCGGTAGATATTTTTTGCTAGTTTTCTTACTTCCTGACAAAAAACTTGAATTGTTTGACAAATAAAATTAACCGAATACAAATACCTACTGAATAAGGAAAATACTGAAAAGTACAAAATAATAACAATACGCGTACTTAGTGGGTACTTTTGCAATAAGATATTATTTCCAAACATAAATAAATTTGGAAAATATTATTAAAAATTGATTTTTCTATTTCTTTACTAACTTTCAAACGAGATCAAACTCGATGAGGTTACTTATCATCACTGAAATGTTTCTGTAGCCATCTTCCAGCTCCATCATCAAACAGACTGAACCATATGAATTCAAACTTAGTATCATATAGCCCCTATACTCCCATCATTTAATAAGTTATTCATAATATCTTCGAAGTCCAGTTCAAGGTTTATCATTTATTAGGTTTACGAAATAATATAATTTTGCGCTGATCACGAAAAAGTACACAAAAACGGTACGAGATAGCCACACCCCAGATTACAAAACAATTCAAACAAATGGCATGAACCAACCTATAAACCGTGTACTAACTTTGGGAAAACATGCAGAACACTCAAAGCATCCAACAATTCCTCTCTCCCATGGATACCTCTCATTGGTCTAGTGTAATATCTTACATATACATGTACGATCATGTGAGGATAGGGGAAATTCGCTACTATCCCACGGTTGTGCGTATCATCGGTGGCACAGTTCTGCGTCCATCATCAGGTCCTAACCATATTTAAGCGGTACGTATACGAAACGATTCTCTTTCTTGCAGAGAAGAATCACGAAAATTGGCCAACGTGACATTGTGAACTATGTAGAAAATATATAATAATATTTACTGACAACGTCAAGAATCAAATTTAAATTGTTTGCGTTAACCTCGCGTCAAAATATTGACAACTTCGAAATGCAATGGGAAACATACGACGATAATGCCCGACGTCACTTGATACTCTTTCCAATACATTAGTGCGATGAGAACTAATTTAACCGCAAAATAAATCTTCGCTGAAATTGTGATATTGATTCATAAACCCCCAGAGCTGAAATTAAATTAGGAGCCAACTTTTGGGCTAACAGTTTAAATGACACAAATTTGCAGATAACTAATGAATTATGTATAAAGCTCTTCCTCCAACTGTAATTGTAAAATTACTTTTGAAGTTTGAATTCAGTAGTATTCACATTTATTTACGTTGTAAATTACTGGAATACATAATCAAAGAACGATTGGTAAGGTTCTGGAGAAATTAGAATTTCATTATATCAATATTTTGAGTCTCAAATATATCTACAAGTCTTAATCAGTTTTTCATCTGTATCGGTCTGTATATTTATAATTTTGAAATTGTCAAAAAATGGTGTACACAACTCGTAATTTTTGAAACAATAAACCCAATTTTTAAATTAAATTTTAATTTAAAAATATTGTCTAAAACAATAAATTTAATTTTTGATGATTTAGAATTTTAAAATATTAAAAATTCAAAATGTAATTGGGTTAAAAAAACAAAAATGTAATTGGTTTTAATGTATAGCTAAAATGAGAAAATTTATGAGAAGTTAAATATCGTATTGCTGCTTCTAGGAGAGACTGCCTTTTCCGGTATTTTGACCATCAGAATCACCTTTAACCACATACGTAAAAAAATATTACCCAATACGCATATAATGTGTTATCAATTCATCAAAACAAATTGTCGCAAAAGCAGCTAAATTGAATGGCATAATTCGTATTATTGCCATATGTTACATTCCTGAAATTTCCCGTGGATACGTTATAGCTCATAACTCATTACTCTCAACGCAAAATCAAAATAACGCACTTCATTTTAATAAAAAACAATTTTTCAGTATTTTTCTTAATTTAATTGAAAAAAATAACCTGTACCAAATGTTATTTGAGATAGTTACAAAAACCGAACATGATAACATATTTTGCAAAATAATCAATGCAAAATCACTTGCTAACAAAAAATTACTTATGTTTTTGCAAGAAACCATTTGTTATTATATTTTTCAAACTTTTCCTTCTAAACTATGAAAATCAAAAAGACATAAAAACTTAAAATAAGAACGTACCATAAAATATGTACAATTTACAGTTTACAATTTCACATTTGACAAACATTTTTCAGCAAAAAAAATACATTTCCAAACGATATTTTCAAATTTAATAAATTGACCTTGTGCAGTCTTCATAACTGTCAAACAAGATTTTTTTCCCTCTGACCGTCTGTCTCAATCTTTTTTCTCAAAACTCGTTGAAATTTGACATATCAATATAAAGCGTACTAATTCGTGTATATCGTATAAACCTTCAAAAAGCATTCAAGTGGAATTTTTAGTATTAAATGAAGTACTCAATTTAGTTTTTATTTATTGTATCTTATGTGAATTACAAAGTAAAGTATTTTAAAATTTTCTATAAGATGGCTTTAAATCCCAAGAAAAAAATAAACAAAAACATTTTCATAAAATCCGTTTGAAGCAAAAATTTAAAAAATGAAAACCATCAATCATATTAATTTGTAATATGGAAATAGCTCGTTAGTTAACACTCAAAAATAATAATGTGACGATTTTAGAGGGGAAAATAAAGTCCTCGATTTTTTTTGTTTCTTTTGTAAAATTAAAAAGAAACAATGTGTAAAGATTCCAAAAACAATGATTCTTTGGAAATATTAAGAAAATATTTTCTTTTATATTTTGCCCTTTTTACGTTTTGATAAATTTTTTAAAGAAGATTCGCAGCATATTTTGTTTTATATTGATTAGGAAACGCGAAATCATATTCACTATTGGACTTAATATCCATAATCCGCGATATCTATTAGATGATTTTTTACATTATTTAAGAAGCAGCCTGTGCAATTCTAGCAAATGTTCATAGATGACGTTCGCGGATTTTGTTTAATTTTATGGTGTATTTTTAATTTTAGACAATAAATAAATAAATGTACTTTTAATTTTTAAAATAATGATTGTGAGAGTATACTAAATTGTCCTTGGCAAGTTAAAAAAACACAACAGTTTTGATTAATAACATTCATCATTAACGTATTCACCGAGGATTTAGCAGCTTCAGTATTAATTATTTTCCATTTTTCTACGGTTTTGGGTCCATCTTAATATTAATGAAATACCAATATCCCTTTGTAATTATGCCTTTTTCACTTTTTAGTCACTTTTTGACGGGTATTCGCTGCACATATAATATATAATTTTATTTTATTATTAGACGGAACAGATTACATAGAAACGACATTTACCATTCGATTCAATACGTACGATATCGATTACGATCTTCGATGTTATGTACCACATTTGATTACAGATGCCGCTAATTAGAAATTGTTTGGTTCAGTTTTCTCGTTGAAATTCCAATACTTAAATTACAAACAAATGTATAAACTTTATTTTTACAGTAAGAACATATTTAATTATATATGTTGCATATATATATATATATATATATATATATATATATATATATGTATATATATATATATATATATATATAAATGTTTCATATTTATACATTTAAATGTTTGTTGGCAAAATTGCCAAAACGGAATGCTAATGGAATCAGTTCAGTATCCTTCAGTCTGTCACAGGAGATATTCTCGAAAACAAATCGACATAAAAATGTGAAATTTGACACGGAGATACAAATCGGGAAATTAAAATTAAAAATTATCTTAAGTTTACTGTGTACGGTGTCAAATGAAAGTTTCTTGCAACAAGAATTTAATCGTACGTATCATATATTTTTTCTCAAATATTTTTCGGGAAAAGTGCTGAAAATGAAAAATATATAGTGCTTCCTAAATATTTTTAAGTGATCTCCATTTCAAATCGTTCACAATCTCAATGTACGAACTTGAAATTTGCTCCAAATCTAATTTTAAAAATGATCACAATGTTTAGATGATACGATGAAAAGAACTAATGATTTAGCTCTTCCTGTTAATGACTCAACGTACCCATAAATCACCACATCTGTAGCTGTTTACGTTTATATAACATTCACTTGTTTCAAGTTATACAATGGAAAAAAAAGTCAGTAGAAAAAATTATTTCGTATAGTTTTTGTTGACACGTATTGTGTACAATGTCGAAGTCCAAATATTAAAGAGGACCAGTTTACGCGGGAAAAATATTTTGAATTGTAGTTATCCAGAAACCCACTTTTGAATTGAATTATTTTAAATTGTGGAAATTTTTTTAAAATAGTTTCTATTTAACAATTTAAATTGTCTCTGTTTTAAATATTCTCAAAAGCAATTGAGAGAATATAGTATTCCGCTTCTCCGCAAAACGGAGTTTTTAAATTTTTGTCTTTCTGGCTGTCTACACGTTTGGTCCAGCATTACACAAATTACTGGATCGATTTGAATGAAACTCTAATAAGTTTAATGCACAAAGTTCAAATTATAATTTAAGTTGCCTTTTTTACCTTTCACATATTTTCAAAGACATGTAATTTTCTATCTGTTTCGTTCACTTATTTATCAGTATATGTGAGTACAAAGGTAAAAACTAGTAAATCGATTTAAAGTAAACTTTGAGCTAATGCTTAAGATACAGATTTGAAAAAAAAAATGCTTTATACGGTACTATGGATTGAATAAGGTTAGGATGGGTTAAGTTGGGTTATATTGAGTTAGGTTGGGTTATGCTGAGTTAGGATGTGTTATGTTGTATTAAATTGGGTTAATTTGGATTATATTGAATTATGTTTGATTAAACTGGGTTAGTCCGAGTTAGCTTAGACAGTGTTAACTAAGGGTATGTTACGTTGGGTTACGTCGAATTAGGATAGGATATATCAAGTTAGGTCAGATTGGGTTAGGGGAATTAAAGGTGGGTTAAACTCGATTAGGTAAAAATAAATTAGATTACGCCAACCCAGATTAGACTTGGTTAATTATTTTAGATAATTATTTTGGCTTAATTTGATATGGGTCATGTTCGATTAGGTTCTGTTCGGTTGGGTTAGAATAGATTTGGTTGAGTTATGTTGGTTTAGGTTTAGTGAGATTTGATTAGGTCGAATGTTGCTGGATTACGTTAGATTACATTACGTTTGATCAGGTCTTTGGTTTGAATTCAGTTAAGTTAAGTTTGTAACAAATTTTAAGACCTGAAATTGTAACCTTTGGCATTTTTCTCGGAAACTCAATTGGTTTCGAGGAATAAAATTTATAAATTTTTAAACATTTTTTCATTCAAATCTTTACCTCCGAAGCGATTTGCAAAGAACATAAGAAACCTGTTTTATAGAAAATCTTAAGAGCTTTACAATTCTGATTTCTTGAAACCAAAATAATTTATTTTTTTCCCTTTCAATCCTCCAAATATATGCCAACAAAGTATTAGTGACCATGAAACTTTTGTCTTAAAAACTATGCGTCGATACAAGTGAAAATATGATAAAATTCGTTACGAACATTTGTTAAATATCCTTATTTAACTAGTCTAATTGTTCATAGAACCAATAATATCATTTAAAAAACTGTAAATGATATTATAATGTTTTAAATTCGGTTATATACAATAACCGAATTTAAAACAGAAAATTTGTTTCCACCTCCACTCTTACAAACCTGGTGGCGAAATTCCCTGCAGTAAATATTTTATAACTTTTACTATTATACCTCATTAATCTCGAGAGCTCAAGAAGCTCGCTAAAAGTTAACTTGGCCGGTGTTCATTGTCATTATTTCTTTTCGTTTTGAATTTCTAAAATTTTCACATTTCACTCACATTATACTAAATGTATGTAGTAATACGTATAACAAATTTTAAAAAAATTACATTCACTAACCCTAACTTTAACACAAGTATTTGGAATACTTTGGAAAGATAAATTTTCTAGATAGATTCTATTCGTATTAATTAAATTAAACTTAAGTATTAAGAAAACTTGTTAACAAAAATGTACACTTATTTCTTAATAGAATTTTACAACGTAATACAATAAAGCATCCCCTATCGGTTACAATTTTTTAATGCTGGCTAATTCAAAATTGAAGAAAATTTATCAAGGTTTTCTGCATCTGTCGCTTAAAATATAACTTTTTTCATTCTAAGGTCTAAGATAGTGAGCGATCAATATGAATCTTCTTTTAAGAATTTGCAGATAAAAATCTTTCAAACCGATAAGGTAAATTACCCTTAATTTTTAAATATTTATTTGTAAATGCTCGAGTCAGCAACGCCTTATTTGATGAAGAAGCCTTTTTAAATTTTTTATTGTATGCTTACATGTATTTCTATATCAATTTTCAGTTCTTAGACCATAATTTTAATGTATTTAGTTGAGCAATAAATTTCCTTAACACAAATGAATCCACACAAAACACGCACAAGTGTATGACTGGGTTTCAGAACAATTCTCGAATAATTTTTATCAACCTGTGTTCAATTATGTAAAACTACTATATCTTTAAGGGCATAACGCGTGTATTTTAATTCAAATCGGACTGTTCCAAAAGAATCGCTTAATTCAGTAGATATGATTTTTATAAAAATAAAATAAAATCTCAGAATACCCTCGAAAAACTGAATTGAAAATTCAAGATTTAATTTTTTTCTCAGATACGTAATATAATAAAATTCTTTTAAATATATTTTATACTCGTGACTACTGTGAAAACTAACTTTGGTGTTATAAAAGTATAGAAAAGATAGCTTAATCAGAAGCCAAAGTTGCAATTTAGGGGACCCCAGTGACTACGTCGTTATTTCCTTTATTTTTTATTTACTTACGCAAGGGACGAAAGAAAACACAATATCGGAACTTAATTTTCAGAAAGTAAGATTAACATTTCAAAATTGTACACCAAGTGTTCCGACATTACCCAAAGTACTACACATGATCTAACACTAAGCCCTTGAAACATGAAGCTTTTGAAAACCTTGTCTTTTGATGTAAAAATTGTATTGTTTTGGACACATATTTGAGTTGCCAATATTGCTTTCAATAATTTATTAGATGTGCTATAGATAATCTTTGAAAGAGAATTATATAACCATATCAATATCGATGTAATTCCCAATTTGTTTCACCTTTTCGTTTCCGATTAACCCTACAAAAATTTTGCCGGTATTTAATATAATTTTATTCCTGTTTTCTTTTTGTCGATTGAGTGCTGCAAATAAGTACGTATGCTGTAGTTCAGTCACAAGTTCTTGTATGCATTACGTGGATGACAAGATATTTTACTGAGGCCCAATACCAGTATTGAATTTAAAAGACGGAATATAAGGCTGCATTTTTTATTACTTTTCTTTTGATGGGTGACGCGAGCACAATTTTTCTGTTTGTGTTGCACATACAACTTTTTCTGTGTTGCACATACAACTTTTCATATAATTGCTACGTAGATGAGAACCTCGTTATCTATTAGTGCTTTCCACAGATTCTAGTGCTTTACAGAGTCAAACGCTTTGCAGAAGTCAATACATACGATCTAATAACTTATTCAAATATTTGTTGCATTACTTACTAGTGGTGGAAAGTCAAGAAGTTTTTTTTTCTAAATCCTGCTTGTTCGTTTGGTTGTTTTTTTAAGTATTAAAAGTACATATAGCACTGACTATATTAAGAACAATTTTATAAAGTTATTTGTATCGATTTTATATTATACCGATGGGTCTGTAGTTACCAAGTCGTCTGTTTTTTTATGTATTAATTTTATATGTGCAGTTTTTTATTGCCCTGGCACATTATTTCAATAAAACATTTACATAATATTTACATAAACGGACGCCCTTATCGATATTTGCATACAAAATACTAAATGAAAATTTAATTTATTCATATTTTATAACGCCACGTCCTTTACTCGTACTTACTGCTGGAGAGTTAAATTCGTAGCTTAGTCCGCAGATTTAGCTTCCGCTTTTGCATTACTCGTGGAAAATTTGTCGCGTTGTGATAAGCGGCAGAGAAAGACAATTTTAATAAGAAACGACAATTCACTGTTACTATTCCAAAAAATCTCGTTATTTTATTTAATTACATTTTTCTCCTTATCAAAAGTAAGGATAATTTTTTTAAGTTTTAAAAAGCTTTCCAGCGGGTTGTGTTCTTTCTAAAACTAAGAGCTAAACTATTGTGAATTTCTAAAACTATTGTGAATTTTAATATAAATCTCTATATAATTCTAACCTCCTAAAAATAATTTAGTGTATCCATTTTCTTAATGGATTAATTTTCTTAAGTCTAAAATATATGTGTATACGTATATCGCACAAATCAAACCTCCATAGATAAGTTTCATTTTGAAAGTATGTACTTCTGGAATTTTGAAATAAACTTCTTGAATTTAAAATAAATTTCTTTGAATGTACCTAAAATATTATTCATTGTAAATAGAATAGAATATTCCAATGAATAATATTTAACACACATTTCATAAAAAATATAAGAGCCATAAAACCTATTAAGTACGAGTCTACGTGCACAACGAGGTTTCCACATGCACTCAATTACATAAGCATTTGAGGAGAGGTGGTGTTTCTGATAAACTATTTACAAATATTCATGTCATTTTTCATCATGTAACTGTATTATCTAGTATATAGTTGACAGGTATAAAATATGTTAAATTCTAGTATGTTTTAGTAAACTTCAAATGAAGTTTTAATAATATTGTTTTTTCATAATTTTTTTCTTTGGCAGTTTCGGAGATAGGGGTGATTGGAACATATTTGTTTTGTACATTTTCAACAATATCACTAGAATTACCTCATACACAATTTTGAGGCAATTTTTTTTGGAACCCTCATGAATTAATTTTTTTAATTTTAACAATTATCACTCTATGAAATTTAGAAAAAATACATTTTTAAACTCACATTATACGTCTAATGGTTTCTGAGAAAAATTACTATTGCAGATAGATATAATAATTCACACCTAAATGATCTTATAACAACCCTATTTTTTTCCTTTTTTCGATACATAACAATAAATAAAATTAACTTTATTTAGAAATTTAAGCTTTGCTGCATTGGAAAATACTGAAAAAAAATTACGGGATATGTAGCTGTGCAAAAATAAATCGAATACCTATTAACTGTCGCAATATTTGCCTAAATGTGGAGAGTTGTTATTGTTAAGCAATTCTATTATTATAAAGGGATATATAAATTTATTCACCATTAAATCTTAGTCACGTACTTTTCAATATAATATTCTTAGTTCAGAAAATACATCATTTACTGAAAGATGAAAATTTCGTTCATTATAAATACTAAATATTCAATTATGGAAGTGCTTAAGTATATTTTATTGGTCACATCTATAATAAGGAAGGTGGGCAGAGTTTTAATGATGTTTCTATTACATAAAAACCAGTGGTGCTTTATAATTACATAGCATTCGATTTAAAATTATTTTATTGTGTATAGAATTATTTGCCTGCAAATACGCCATTGACACTGCCGAGTCTAGGTGTTTATGGAAACTTACAAATACGTACACAAATTAATTTTATTTCGAATATTGATAAGCAAAACATTTGAAAATTTGTCAGAAATTATTTTCAAATATATCGTCAACCAGAATTTCCTTAATTCGTATAAAAACACATCAAGTGAACGAATTCCAACGAATATATATACCTGGGTCATACATTTCATTTCAGTTTCCGCTTCTGCCTATTGGAAAAAGTTTAACGGAAAAATATTTACATAATAACAGTTTTCACATTTATATTTTCACCCTCCGACAATCTGTTTGATATGAAAACAGCTCAGCCATCGGTGATTATAATTTAATTTTGTTTCAAGGCAGCATTATAAATAATCCAATGGCTCCAATGACACCTCAACCCCAATAATTTTCTAAACGTAAGATATTTCAGAGCTTCATAAAATATGGAAAAGATTTAAAAATATATCACGAAAGATTTCCCTATCTATTTGACAATATAATTAACAATCTTCATTCTTAAATAGAAACAAATAAACATAAATTTATTAAATTCGCTCAGCTAGAAGAGCTTAAATTCGATTACGATACATATGGCTAAGAAACCACTATATGAAACTTTGATGTATAAATTAGTTTATTTAATTAATATATTTAAATTATTCTACTTAAATTAAATTAATTGAATTTTAAAGTCACAACTTATAATCGTAATCGCGAAAGTAGCCTTAAAAAAATTAAAGGCCCCGTCGTTACCAATAACTATAAGTGCATCTTAAATTTAACAATACTAATCGCGATAACGCAAAATCATAATGTTACAAGTTATCTTGATAAAAATGTATTTTAATCCTTCTTATCACCTTTCCTGAACGGTCAGTCATCAGGACAAAACGATTTTTTTTTAAGTAATAAACTTTTCACTAAATTAAATTTGCCACTTTACAGTCTCTGTCATCCGAAACATTTCAAATAAGAACTATGTACTCCGCAATATGTCTGCTTGCTCGCAACACCCACAACAAAGGAAAAGGACGTGACAAACCCCCGCGTGAGAACTAACGGCTATCGTTTAACTGCAGACGCGACTGTAACTGGATAACGACAAACTGCTGCTCCCCATCAAAACTTTACCCGGAGTTTCTCCTCCCTCGCTTATCGTACTATGACCAAGTTTCGGCGAGTAGTATTAATGCGTAGAGCAAATATTTTTGGAACTATGCAGTGAATTTAAAGAAATCACTGAGACACACAAGTACACATCTTTACGAGATTTGTCCGAGAATTTTTAGGAAACGTGTAATCAAAATTTACAAATAATGATTGTATGTAGATTTATTTTTGGGGCGACTTTATAGCTAATTTTTCTTTTTAAAATAAAAAAATAAAAACAAGCAATCGTTGTAATCGTTGTCTTCTACCGCAGAAAAAAATTTCGAAATTTAATGTTATTTGACTAATTACTGAGAGTCATTTTCTTTATATTTTAAACACAAACTTATATTAATTAATTCAAAATGATCATTAAGTAATGAATAACCGAAACTATTCTACAATTAATTTTATATAAATTAATTTTCTGCTAATATGCTTAAGAATTTTTCCAGAATTTCTGATTTCGTAAACATTCTTAAATCATTCAACCTGTAATTTTCGACGTGAGCGTAGTGCATAGTACAGAGACTTATAAATAGAAATATATTATAATGCGTGCGAATAAGTGCATAACATGTATTTCATTTTGTATGAAAAAAAAGTACACAATAATGAAAATCTTTAATTCCCGATATAAAATAATTCTCCGTCTATTATTGTATTTTCTTACTATATTTCCCGACTATGACCAACAGCGAACAATTTATTTCTTTCAACCATGCGGATGAAATAGGTCATGAAAATATTTAATGAATGAAACTGCGGTCAACTTTTTTTCTTCAACCTAAGTCTAGGGAAACATCAACTAAGTAATGTACTAAAATATATGAATTAACATCACTGGACGGAACCAATGACTACAACTAGAATATCAACAAAGTATTCTGTCATCAAATTTACATAAAATGACTTCTAATCAAGTTTATAACGCTAACTTTTCTTTATACCTGTAAAGAAGTTGGATAGTTTGGGCTGCTCCGTTTTTTAGATATTCTTTAAATATCTACTATCTAAATTATCTAGAATCGAGAAACGACTGCTAGGTACAGGATACCAAGTCAATAGAAGGAATTATTTATAATTATCTGATTATCTAAGAATAAATGTCACCATAATACTAATAGTACAATTAACCTTTTGCATTATTTATGCACTGTAATTTTAAAACTTATATTAAAAACCTAAGTAAACATACTTATGTTTTGTTACTTATATTACGTTTAACTTTTATATAGATTCGAGTAAGACATTTAGCTTCTTACATAGATGTTTTACCGTAATTGTGTTAATAAATGTAGCAAGAGATGAGGATAAACTCGATAAGCACAATTAAAACTCGCACCGCGAAAGTTCCGAATACACTTAGATTTGTACTCGTACAGAAGTTTAAACGTTTAAGCACACATAGTATTTCCATTCAACTTTTAGAAATATTAATATTGTTTTATAATGTGAAAAAATATTATCTAGCATATCTATCATAAGCGTAAGAAAAATTATTGTTTGCCTATATATCTTTAATTTATTAACGAAAGTTGATGGAAATATTTTTTGAAAGTAAATATTAAATGCCGGTAACTAGATTTTACAAAGGATTACAAAACTTTTGAGAGACTCGCATGTTGCGAAATAGAAGTCATAAAAATATTTTTAAACATTTTTAATCGCCTTTCAACGATCTCATTTCTCAAACTATACCCCACTACTACGAGGAAAACATTTTTTATACCCAGTTCAGGTAAAGGGTCCAAAAAGAGTGTTTTTTTATTTATTTCCATACCTTCACGTAAATCAACGGCACCTTCATATAAAATTTTATCACAAGCGGTCTTAAATTGAAAAACTATGATGCTATGATATATAGATAGACGAACCTGACGAAAATATAATTTTTCACTTTTTAACACATCACTCCGGAACCATAAAAACATTAGTATTATTTGGCAAAAGATTAAAAAGTCATCATCATTAAATACTATTATCTCATTGTATTGGTTTTGTTTACATAAATTCCAAAAAAAACATGACGACGAAGATAATTTTACGTTTTCGTGATTTGTCCTTTAAGATAATGGCAAACTCACTTGGTTTATCACTTTTCTAATTTGTGTAGCTCATTAGTTTACCATTTAATTCGTTGACAAATCCCGTCATGTCTTGTGTGTGGCCGGTTGCCAAAATATTAATTACTTCCTAAAAATTCTTACACAAATCTCTTATTATACTGAACTTGCAAGTGTGTTTAAGTAATTCACCTCAATTTACCACATAACTTCAAATATGTTTACTTTTCGCATTAAGATTACCTTCAGAAACGTTTAAACTCAAGAGTCTACTATTTGATAAGCTGCCAAACAAGATCATACTAGAGGTTGTTTATCTGAAAATGGCGTTAATGAAATACACTTAAATATCTGTATACCAAAATCCTCTCGTCTTACACTGTCGTAGATTTAATTCATACGAATTATGTCTTGTGTAGCACTAAGGCCCTAAATGTGATTGTTTTATATATGTTTCTTAGAAGCTAGAATGAAGGTTATTTAAATGCTAAATAAACATTGGAATAAAGAGTAAAAATCTGAGTCGTATAACGTTTGCACTTGTGATCACAATTTAAAATACATTATATAAATAACAACTTCCTCACTAAAATATAAACAACATATACCTATTGATATTAGATACCTAACTTTAGTGTAATCTATTGAATTAAAACTATATTTATAATTTGGAAAATATGAGGAGGGTCTTATACATTCCTAGACTTTTGCATACGTTGTACTAGGAAACATTTGACATTAGGAAATATTCATGAAAACATTTATGTTTGCATAAAATTAAAATTGTCAAAAAAAATGTGTACCGAAGCATGAAAAATAGACAAGACCTTAAAACTGCCGGTAGATATTTTTCACTAATAGTTTCCTGAAAACTTGAATTGTTTGACAAATAAAATTAACCGAATTCAAATACCTACTGAATAAGGAAGCACTGAAAAGTATAAAATAATAACAATAGGCGTACTAAGTTGGTATTTTGTAATAAGATATTATTTCTGAACATAAATAAATTTGGAAAATATTACTTGAAAATAGATTTTTCTACTTTCTTGTTAACTTTCTGATCAATCAAACTCGACGAGTTTACTTATCACCACTGAAAAGTTTTGGTAACCATCTCCCGCTTCATCATTATACCCTGAATCAAATGAATTCGAACTTAGTATCATATCGCTATTATACTCCCATCATTTAATGAGTTCCTCATAATATCTCCGAAGTCCAGTTTGAGATTTTTCATTTATTAGATTTAAGACATAATATAATTTTGCACTGATTACAAAAAAGTACACAAAAACAGTACGAGATAGCTACACCCTCGTTTGCGAAACAATTCAAACAAATGGTCCGAAATGATTTACAAACCGTGTGCCAACTTTGGGAAAAACATGCAAGTCACTCAAAGCATCCAGCAATTCATGATCTATCTACTTCCCTTCCCATGTATGTCTCTCAGCGGTCTAGTATAATATTTCATATGTTTATGTACGACTACGTGCGGAAAAGGAAATTTGTTAAAATCCCACGTTACCCCGTATCATTGGTGACACGGTTCCGCGTTCATTATCAAGTCGTAACCATATTTAAGTGACACGTATCCGAGACCATTATCTTATAAGCAAAGGAAAATTATGAAAGTTGGCCAACGCGGCTCTGATTTACAATTGTATGCATGTGAAAAAAAATACATACGAATAGAAGTAACAACCTCCTTCTTTTTTTAAATCAGTTAAAAATGGTCCATATTAATTTTTTCATATATATTTGTACATATGTCGATTGTACATATTGACTTTCATAAATCACAAAAATCAAGTAATCATCACATATTTATTGCGAACTAAATACAAAAAAGGAAAAACTTTTTGTTAAGGACGTTAAGAATCAAATTTAAATTGTTTGCGTTAACCCCGCGTCAAAATATTGACAATGTCAAAATTCAAAACATCAGTTCGAGGTCACGCAATACTCTTTCCAACCTATTAGTGAGGCGAGAACTAATTTAATCGCAAAGCAAATCTTCGCTGAAATTCTGATATTAATTCATAAACCCTCCGAGCCGAAATTAAATTTTGCCCCAACTTTTAGGCTAACACTTTAAACGACACAAATTATCAGATAACTAATGAATAATACTGAAACTTGTTCTCCCGGTTGTAATTGTATATTTACTTTTAAAGTTCGAATCGTATTTGAAATTCACTTACGTTGTAAATTATGGTACGTTGTAAATTAATGTACAGAAGCATGTGTAATCAAAAAGCAATCAGAAAGGTTTCGAAGAAATAATATTTTTGCCATGGTAAGTTTTAATGCATTTATTTAATTACTTATTTAGGGTAAACATATTATAATCAAAATATACCTCTCCTTCGTTTCATAAAGCCTTTTTTTAGACAATCGGCTTCTCCCATACCGCCGAGTTACGAGAGAAACTGGCGGTCAGAATTAAAACTAATCAAAACTAATTATCTGCATTAGTACCGAGTGATTTACTGGTCATAAAAATTGTTTTTATGTTTTTCCTTTTTTTCGCTACAAAAAGTATGCATTACCAAAGTTCATAAAAGATTAAAATTGTGCTCTTTATTAACCACCTGCATGCAGTACAATACCTCACCAGGTATATCATTTTATCAATAAACGCAGATATACAAAACAAAGAAAAACTTGTCCTTTTTAGTTTTATATAGATTTAAATTTATGTTATACTGTAAACTTATCAATCCATAAATATGGTAATAAGCAAAACCGTACACGACACGTATATTTAATACTCTAATCAACTCAATACGAGAATCGAATGGCATAGAAACCATAATAAGACATCATATATAGAAAGATTTTATAAAGTGCACTTTAATAAAAGCCAATTTTTCTTTTTTTGTCTTTAATTGAAAAAAAATCGTATACTAATCATAATTGGGATAGTTATAAAATCGGAATCTATGACATATTTTACAAAAAATTCGACGTAAATATTTTTTTCACACCTGACAAATGTTTGCCAGTAAACAAAATATTTTTTGAACAATTTTTTTTTAAATGTTTGACGTCAAAACTTTAAATAAGGCTAATGGTAAAGCTTATTAATTTGCATATTTCTTATTTATATACATTCATAATTTTTTCGTATGAACTTCCCACAATGTACACATTGTAATCAAATTTATTTATTATCCCTAATATTACATAGCTTCTTGCGCAAAATCATTTTAAAAATTCATGAAAACAATATAGCGTATAGGTTTCTGAAATGCAAATACGTTTACCACTTTCTATCGACAAAATACTGCGTTGAATTGACAACCAAAATATTTTATTTCTGTCATTTTAAAGTAACTTCCATACTTCTTGCACGGTCTCTATAATTGACACTCAAATATATTGAATTTAGGAGAAATTGTATGAACTACCCTATTTATTTTTATTTGTTGTATCGTGTAAGATATCAATTAAAAGAGAACACCTTGTAATGAATCAAAACAATATTTTTTTTAAAATGGTACAAAAATTTTATTTTTATGCCTTTTTATGTTTGGTTCACTTTGATGAGATATCCGTTGCACATATATTTTATCTATACATATAACAAAATTGTAACAGAATAAATTCTTTGCATATATAATAATTTAAAAAGAATGATAAATTTAGCGTATAGAATGATAATGGAAGCCAGAGAATAAATTTAGAATTTTTGTCTGTGTCTGTGTTAGTTTGTTCTGCAATCACGCAAAATCTACTGCACGGATTTTGATCAAATTTGGTATGGTATAAGTTTATAACCTCGAACAGCATACTCAATATAAAGGATATTGTATTCTCCTTATACTTTTTTATCATTTTTATCATTACATAACAGATTTAAAAAACACCCTAAATTGATGTGAAATTGTTTTTAGTAAACATTATACTCACAAATATGTTATGATATGGTATTGCCAAAGCCATCTATTAGCGTTTTTAGTAAACTTTATGTTGGAAAACTATAGACCGGACAGAAAAAAAAATCCAATAGCTTTTCTTATACCGAATTTCAAGCGAATGAAGTTGCGTCGGTACAACTAGTATTGATTAGGAAATACGGTGCCGTATTCGCGATCCGCGGTCGCGATTACGATTTCGACATTATTTAAGCCAATGCTTCTTTAGTTCTGGCAATTTTTTGTAGATGGCGCTATTACTATATAATTTTGCGGTCTAAATTATAAATAAATACATTTGCTTTTAATTTATGAAACAGTAATAAGTTCCACTACGTTACATTTTTTGGCAATTTAATTAATAGAGCTGGTCCAATGTTTTCATAATAATAGTCATCACTAATGTTTTCATCGAGATTTTTAACACTTTCCCAATATTTCCTATTTTTCTTGATTCCATTATTTTTCAATTAAAGGAGAATACAATATCCTTTATATTCATACTCCTTTTTACGTTCTGTTCACATTTCATCAGTTCACGTTCTGTACACAAAAACAATAAGAAAATATTCTTTCTTATATTCATATTTTTATATTCCGATCACTTTAAAAGCATATATGTTGCATAATATATATATATATTTTACGAACTTATTATATGGAGACGATATTTATATTCGCTTGATTCCAAACATTGCTCATTTATTATATTTTACCAAAAGCCACCTTTTCATTATTATGAAAGAAAATGCATACCCTTCCCTATCGCCTATCTGAAAACATTACCCTTTATACGTCTTAAATATTTTGAATAGATCACTATTTTAAATCATTATATACTCTAAATTTCTTAGATTTCCTTCCATTCTAGTTTTAAAAATGATTAGAGTATCTTAGATGATACAATGAGAGTAACTGACGATGCACATCTTCCCTTAATGATGTATCCTACTCGCCATTCAAGAACAACACGATATCAGTAGCGCATTTAACTCTGTTTACATTTGTATTAAATTAACTTGCTTGGAGTTAAACAACGCCCATTACAAACATATTGTTAAAAAAAAGTGAAACAATGTACGTAGGGCAAATATTTTATATACAAGTTACGAAAAACTCACTTTCGAGTTAGCACTTTGATTTAGGACAAAAATTTCATTAAAACTGTAAGACGAGTTTTGCTGATACACCTAGTGTCTGTACATTGAAACTATTTATGAAGAAATAGTCGAATATGCAATATAGATTTCTTTGTAAAATTCATTTCATATCTATTATTTCAAGTATCAAGCAGAAACTACTAAACCAATTTGGATGAAACTTTGACTGTAATAATTCCTAAAATTCATGTCAGAAATTAAATGATCTTTTGTAACTTTCAAATATATTCAAAGGGACATTTTGCCTGATTGTATCTTACTAGCTTACCTATTTTTCTATTTGTTTAAGTGCCACTTAAAATTGCTTAATGGCTTACAATTAAATTTTCATTGAGGTAAAGCGTAAAATACAAATTAAAATCTGAAGTATTTTTTGGTAATAAATGTTCTCAAAAGAACTTGAAATTCAACTACACAGTTGTATCAAGCGCGCGGACTTAAACAGATGAACAGAAATTATCGAGACTATTTTATATAAGTTCAAGCTGCAACATACTTTGTCATGATTATACTTTGAGATTCAAACGTTTTTTAAGCTGAGATATAAGTTACTTTGGGTTGAACTTACCACCAGGCTATCTAAATTCGGTAGAAGTGGTGAGAGAAAGTTGGTCGTATTCTACTTTCCTGGTGATACCAATTTCCCCCGCACAGATGCCTAATTTTTGAGATAATATATTTTGAAAGTTTTTATACTCTACTTGTTAATAGCGCTCGAAACACTTGCAACCTGATGAAAAGTAGAAGTGATATGATGAGAAAGTTAGAGAGATACATTCTTTACATCCACCAAGGGAGAAATTTTTTTCATTTTAAACAGCTTGGGTGTTCATTAATTGTTTTTTATTTTATTTGACAATTTGTAAATTTAGCGCAAGTCGATTAAGGACTAAATTTTTTTCTTGGTTTTCTTAACTATCATGTCTATGTATTAAAGAAAATAATTTTTCAGTTTTTCAATTTCCAAATAAGTTTGGCGTATTTTTCTTTCAGTTTATTTTCGCCTAGTCTTATTTCATAGTATAGACTTTTGACTGAGTATTGTGAGCACTCATCACCGCCGTGTATTACGTTTCGATTATTTTAATGTTCAAAATTATTATGAATCAAAAATATTTGATAATTATGTTTTAATATTCAAATCTGTTTTGATTTAAATCTTTCTAAATGTGCCCAAAACCATCATGCCTTGTAAAAATGTGTGTTCTATTACTGTTTATTTTAATTCATTTAATATTTTTAGCTAGTGACGCATATCTTTGAAAAAAAATTTGATCGGTTTCCTAGAGGTCACTTCCTTACTATTTTAAGAGCTCTACTTACCTATTTCTTGCAGTTGCCTAGGAAAATTGACAGTTTTTAAAAATAGAAAAATCTACTTTTGTTCCCTTTTATCGCTCAAAAATATGTATGCAAAAGGGTTTAGTAGCCCAGAAATTGGTACTCTATACAATTAACGTTATAAAAAAATTCGGAAACTTCTTAGTTATTAACTTCTTTTTCCTAGTTTTTAAAACCTAATGGTTAATATTTTTTTCTAAGATATACTACGAAATCAGATTTATTATTTATTTATTTAATCAGATTTATGATTATAAAAATAACGAAGAACCAAAAATACCTTAATCACAAAATCGGGTCGCAGTTTAGTAGACTCCGGAGACGGAACATTACTATTTCATTTATTATACTTGCCGTTCCTACTCAAATGAAGAAGATGATTGAATACATTTATCGCTAATTTTGTAGAAATCCATTATCACTTAATTTTTATTCATAACTAAATGAAACTACGTTATATAGTATTATATCTACTTTATTTAAATTAATGACCACGGCATAGATTTCGAGTAGGCAATTTGAAGAGATTTTAATAAATGAGGAAGAAGAGTTAAAATTTAAGTATTTACACACAACCTAACAGCCAGATTCTTCGCACCGTGGACATATTTTTAATTTATTTATTTAGCCTAGCAAAACATATATAAACATATAGCGTGTAAAGTTAAAACGTAAAGGTTTAAACTTTAGGTATCATGGATACCAAGTAGGGGTAGGTTCCATTCATCATTTATCTATGTACATTGTAATATGTCATAAAAATTAAAATTTAATTTTCGACTTGGAATCGTATGACACAAGTTTTACGACGTTACACACCTGTGATTTCTCCCATATTAGTCTCTTTTCTAGTATTATTCTTTTCATTTAGTGTTGGGTGACTTAGTTTTCTTGCTAGAGTTTCATTTAAAGCCCAGGTCTGTGTTCCATACGTGAACATGGAATTTATACAGCTAATGAAAACCTTCATTTTTGGCGTAGATATTCTATTTTTTAATACATATTTGAAGTGCCAATTGTTTCCAAACATTTGTAACTCTTCTTTCAATTCCTTTCGACTGACAGCCTGAAGAAAACAAATAGTATGGACATTCGAAGGTGGATTTAATTTTCAATCCGTTCCGTATTCTTGTTTCTGATTGTCGCTTCCAAATATGTGCTAAAGTTTTACACATATTTTATTTGTATTTTAATTTCGTTGAAGTTAGAATGTATTAAGTAATTCAGTCTTTAACCAAGTTAGAATGTATTAAGTAATTCAGTCTTTAACCTCTAGTATGCATTGTACGCGTGATCCTGAAAGAGCTATATCTACTGTAAAGCGTAGTTAGAATGTATTAAGTAATTCAGTCTTTAACCTCTAGTATGCATTGTACGCGTGATCCTGAAAAGAGCTATATCTACTGTAAAGCGTAAATCGGCTAATTGTTGTTCATTCATTTATCTTCATTCCTTATCTTTCTCTCGATTTCTTTCTCAAGACTAGTATTAAATTGTAACATGGGACATATAGACTGTCCCTACTTTATTTATTTTTTTTAATTTTATATGCTTATCCATAGTGAGTCGACCATAATTTTTCTCTGATAAATATAGGCTGATGTCCACAGACCCTGGTACTAGAGGTATAGAGTCAACAACTTTGCGTTATTGGTACATGTGATGTAGATTGTACGTGGATTTTCAAATAATATTTTCTATACTTGTTGCGTTGTTGAGTTGGAGTCATAAATTCAGGGAATTTTATCGAAACCCGGCTTCTTTGACTGTCTATTGTCTAACATTACAGCGATCATATTAAGAAACGCTTGAAAATTTTTTTATATAGATTTGATATTATACTGATCGGTCCCTAGCTACCAGTTGTATCATATATCAATTTTAAAATTTTTGTTGTGAAAATTTTCAACAAAATTAATAAAACTATGTATTTAACATAATTTTTTTATAAATATACTTTCAAAATCTTTATAACTTGCTTCTTGAGAAAAAGACCTTTTTTTTTAAATTTACACGTCAAGAAATTTCTGATAAAAATAGCTAAAACAGACAAGCAGATGAACGAACACTTGAGTGAACTTTAAGGGTCCAGTTTTTATACCTAAAATAAATTTCATTTAAAAAATGGGCTTCGTTGCACCGGACAATGCTGAAGCAAATGTATTTTAATGTAACGAATGAAGGAGTGAAATTATGTGGAAATAAATAAAACATTTGCTTCTTCTCTTGTATAAATATAAAGTTTTGAAATGATTATTATATGGAATATGAAGTTTTGAAAGAATTATAATATAAAGGTTTGAAAGGATTGTTATATGGAGTAAACACTTATATTATTATATAGCGTCATCAAACTTCATATGCACTAAAATCTATTTCTTTTCAATACTCTTAGTTCAGACGATTCAACATATGTTGATGAAAGATACACTTTTCGTACGTTATTATTTTACAACACTTCGTTTAAAATTATTTCAATATCCGCCGAATTATTTGTCTACGAGTAAGCCATTATAAACATTGGATCCGAAGGGAAAGATTCCCGTACCTATTACGGGGACTTATAAATATAAAAATAAATTCTATCCATAAATTAATATTGTTTCAAAACTTCTTAAGAAATTAATTTCAAAATGTAGAAAAATTATTCTCAAATATTTAATAAAGACTAACAAGAATTCCAATAATTCTTCTAAAAATCACATGAAATGAGCGAACTCTGACGAATATTAAAATGCAGTTAATATATTTCATCTCAATTTCCATTTCTATTTCGGGAAAAATATTTCCGTTTCCCGTTTACTTTACCGCGAAACCAAAAACTACAATTTTTTAATAATTTCCCCACACTCCGACAAAATTCGTTTCCAATAGAAACTATTCAATATCCATAATATCGGGGATTATACTGTGGTATTGTTTCAAAAAAACATTATAAATAATCAGAAATCAAAATTATAATTTGATATCTTCTAGAATTGCTCGAATGTAAAAATTTTAAATACATAAGTTATTTCAGAGTTTTGTACTGTATATAAGAAATTTTAAAATATATAAGAAAAATATGAAACCATAACATAGAAACTTAAAATCTTACTAACAAATATACATATTATTAAATGAGCTTAAATTAGACTTCGATTCTTATGGCAAAAAATGATATAATGGAAATTTCATAAGAAAATTATTTTTCTGAATTAACGTAATTCAATTAAGTTAATTGAATGCTTAATATCACGACTTATCATGATAATCTCAACAACACACTGAGAAAATCATCAGAAAAATATTTAAACGTCAAGCTTTTACCAAGGATGTATTCAGCAACAGTTTCATTATCTAATTATGGTTACCATACTTAATTTGTCTTAACTTAGACAAAATTAATTATGGTAACGATAATTAATTAATAAAACCGCTACTGAATTAAAGACTTTCGTTAGAAGTTAACAAACCTACAAATACTTTGAAAAAATATATATACAAATCTATATTTAAGCAAAATTAAAACTGTGTTATGAAATAAGAATTTAAATTAAAATCAAACTCATGATTTTTTGCCACAAATCATGATCCTTAAAGATAAATAAGCTTCAGTTAATTGTAATATCCAAAAGATTTAATATTCACAAATCTTTGCTTAAAAAATAATTTAAAAAACTTATATCTTGTAATAAAAACATTAAAAATGTACGTGGTCTAAAAATGTTTAATGAACTAATAATAACCAAACAAATTAATTAATATCAGGTATTAGGAACAGTCAACGTTACGAACGCCATTAGAGACAATTTATAAACAATCGTCTCTAATGACGTCCGTAAAGTTGACTGCTCCTAATACCTAATATTAATTTATTTTTTTATTTATTTGTAGTTTATTAAGCACTTATAGTATTATAGGTCAGATTCCCAGTTTAAAGAAAAAATTACCGCAGTTTTATCCATTTTAAACGGCTATTTTCAATAAAAATAAAACATGTTTACCTATTTCACCCGCTTGATTGAAACGAGTGATACTTTTTTTATCAAAATTGGTCAAATATTTTAAGTGCTTCGAGCGCACGAACTTACATACGTACAAATTGATATAGACCAAAAATTTCATAATCCTGTAAGTCAGGAAACCATAGTAAGAAAGTACAAAACCGACGGTGAATTATTATAAATGAGGAATTAACGATTTTCATTATTGTTTTTCGCTTTTCTCTGACAAAATAAAATCGTTGTTTTACGCTTTTTCTCAATTTAATAGATCTTTATATATAATCTTCTGTTCTAAATGCACTACGCCTACATAGAAATTAATAACTTGGACGATGTAACTATATCTCTCAAATCATAATTTCCACAAATATATATTTAAATCATATTTTTGAGAGGGTTTTAAACACACTTAGATACGTACAACAATTTTAAAAGTTTGAGATCATATAGTACTTTTGTGAAATTATTCACTAATATTAATAGCATCAGACAAAGCCTATTGCCTAGCATATCATTCACATGCATAAGAATATTAATTGTTTGTCCATATCTCTTTAATTTATTATCGGATGATGATTAATTATATGTTTAAAATAAATATCAAGTCATTAAGTGATTTTACAGAGAAAGACACTACAAAATATTTTAAAAACTCACATCTTGTAAATGAAAGGCTATGCACAAATTTTATGGAACTTTCCCAATTGCCTTTCAAAAGATCTCATCTCTTAAATAATAACATCTTCGCGTAGATCCTTCCTACATCTTTACGTAAACATTTTCCTATAAAATTTTATCTTAATAATTCACAAACTGAAGAAGACAAAATTATTTGTTAACTTATTTACTTAATAAAATTATTGCTAAACTTACAGCATTTCGTCAGTGTTAAGCAAATTATTAAAAAATATAAAAAAAATGTACAGACAAGTAAAATACAGCTACAACCAAAATTGAGCCACTTATGAAGTTAATGTCATCATTTGAAACATATTTGTTCAAATAAAAAGGGGTTCGGTAAAAAGCTACGACCGTAGAACTACGCCAATTTCAACGTAGAGCTACTCCGCTACTTCATTCTCTTAACAAAGTTTATTGAGTTTTGAATACTGCTCTCCGTTGAATCTTTTACTTTTTGTAATAAAGGATAAATCGACGCGTTAAGGATGATTTCAGCTTAAGTTTCTTAGAACTCAGTGACATCACATGTTTCTTCAAAAACATAATAAATTATATGATATTTAACTAAATCTTTAATGCTTGCATTTGAGAGTTGAAAGGTAGTATTGTATTGTAAACTATCACTATTTCACGGTTTTTCCAGCGTTAGATTGTCTTATTTATGCTATTTTCCGCCTGCGGTAACTAAACGCATTCGGTTCGGTCTTCCTTTACCTTGCATAATTTGAGCAGTTCCCCGATCTCCGCGTCATTCTTTTAACTATAATCGCCACTATAAATCATAGTGTAATATGATATAGACTCTAATATTTGTAATAATGTGAAATTTCTAATACAAGAAAAATTTTTAAATCAAGCATGTACTTCCAATGAAAAAAGCTAATAAAAAACCTTTTCCACTAGTCCTACTTCACTTTTCCACTAGTCCTACTTAAAATAACTTGCATCGGAATAAAATGAAACTGCAATTTGGCCACCGTAATCGCCTCGTGTACCATTAATGTTAAATAAATCGAGAAATTATATATATAACCGCTTATTTAATTATATAACATGTTTGATTACTTACGTACATATCTCCGAAAGTAATACAAATAATTTGATTTGTTATCGGAAGCACACATACAAAATTAAATTGAATGTAAACCGTACCTATTTTATTTATCAGCATAAATCCCCGAAACATAACTCCAGAACCGTCCCTATCTCGCTCGAATAACGCATACATCGAATCAATAACAAGTATTAATTTACGACATGTGTAAATATAAATTACAAACAGAATTTAAACTTGGAAAGCCATTTTGTAATTACAACTGGAGGATGAAGTTTAAATATAATTTATTAGTTATCTGCGTAATTATGCCGTTTAAAATGTTAGCCAAAAGTTGGTCCCTAATTTAATTTCGACTCGGAGGGATTATGAATTAATATCACAATTTTAGCGAAGATTTGCCCTGCAATTAAATTAGTTTAGTTAATGGACTAAGGAGCGAATCGTGGAGAGAAAAGATAAAAGGACGTTTGAGTTTCGTCTTTATCATTATTTTGATTTGAATTGAGCGAATGCCAGTGAAGTCAATATCAAAGAGTGGTTAATGACACTATTATTAGACTTTTTTTGTCTTTTATATAGTATGAAATGTAAAAATTTGTTAAAATGTAATGATCTTACATTTTTAATATATTATATCCAGATTTCGACTGTCGAAATATGGATATAATATATTAAATTTTTCTCTTTTCGATTATTCCAACTTTTTATACTAAATAGACATATCATTAGCACTATAAGACAAAGTAATTTTCTCGTTATCAAAACAATTAGCTCTGTTATATACCTGCTCTTTTTAACTTTCTATCTCTTACATTTTAGTTCGCGCGTAGCGTCACCTGGGCCATATTTTTGTTTGCTTTATCTTTCTATGACATGTCTAGTAAGTATAACGCCATTTGCCCAAAAGTTGAAGTTAGTTCAATATTTAAAAGTTTTATGTATTACTATTTTAATATATATATATATATATATATATATATATATATATATATATATATAAATATATATATATATAAATATATATATGTGTGTGTGTGTGTCTGTGTAAGATATTAATCGACATATTTTTAGAGTATGATTATTTGCAAATAAAGTATAATCGTACCGAGCTTATTTAAAATGTAAATATAATCTTGAACAATGAAAATCTATTTCACATTAAGAAGTGGAATAGTTTTTCATATATGATCGAAAAGTAATTTATTATACCTACAACATTTACTTATAGAAATACTCCACTTACGGCAGTAAATGCGTCAAGTGGTCGATTAGTACGCTACTACTTCCGTCGTTAAAATGGTAATAAATATTTTTTTAGAAAGTTACCCATTTTCATTCGTCTTGGACAATTTTATTAATTTTCAATATCATTTGAAACGCGACAGTATTGAACTTTTAAATGATCTATAAGATTCCCAGCTAATAAGCTCGCCATCGCGGTTCGTCGAGTTTAATTCATGTCGTAACATTATCCTCAAGGCATAAAGCTGTCTTACTTTTGAAAGATGATAGCATGATAGTGATTCCAACAGGGAATGTGAACTAACGCGGACTTAACCTAGCATCGGTGTCACTAAAACTTTTTAAAGTAGAAATCGCCCCGATGACGATTATTTATGGAGATTTAAAATTTATGTTACCGGAGAATACACCCTCATCTGCTATTGTGTATTAGGTGTGGCTACAGTCGCTATTTAACCTGAAAGTAATACTTGACAAAAGAAAACTCCAAGTTCTCTTCGAGAAATTACCATATTTGTTTATTCTCTACTTTCCAAAACTCCCTAATAGAGACGTTCGAGAAATTTGGATAACATTCCAAAAATCTATAACATTCCAGATATAATATTCCACAAATATATAATTTCACCTAATAACATAAAAAAATATTTAATCTTACAATAAGCACTAAAGTATAAATACGACGCAAGTAGGATAAAATTAGCAAAGACTGAAAACTTGTAACAACAAAAGGAAACATTTTAAATTGAAATTTATTAGCTGAGTGTTATTTTGTGCCATTTTAAAGGTCAACCAAAAGCCTGGATTCTAATTTTGTTTTAGCTGGAAGTAATTACAAATTAATATCAAAATGTTGACAAAGATTTCCTTCTATTTAAATTAAGTTCAGGTCTCACTAATGGACTAGTCAACTAATTTTTTAAAATCTGACGTCGGATTTCAAAATCGCCGAAGACGATCGAAAAGGTAAGAAATTTTTAGTAACTCGAAAACCTCGGTAATACAATTTTGTACTCAGTAGTAATTGCAATATTAATCTAATAAAAACATAAAGTAAATTTATTGATTTTATCTTTTGAGTAGTAATCATGGTCTAGTATAGTAATTCAAATGTGTAATTAATTTTATCGTAATGAACTCTAAATTGCAGTTCAGAAAAAATAATACGATTATTTTAATTTAATGCAAATGCATATTAAAGATTTCTCAGTATTTCAATAAATTACAATGATCCCTATTTCCTTTTACGGATTAATAGCTAATTACTTTCTACTAGTATTTTCATCTAGACTACAGGTTTGACCACGTGAGACGCGTGGAAGACAAATCTGAATCTAAATCTAAAGCTGAAGTTTAATGATTATTGAAAAAAATTTTATCTTGAGAATATACTTTAGTAACTAAATAATTTTTTAAAACATGATTCAATAA
Organism: Druceiella hillmani; assembly: GCA_039881145.1. NCBI lineage: Eukaryota > Metazoa > Arthropoda > Insecta > Lepidoptera > Hepialidae > Druceiella > Druceiella hillmani. Next base: position 13,136,250 of record JAYKKI010000029.1, read on the forward strand.
AAATGAGAAAAATTTATACATAATTTTAAAAAGGTTATTGTCACTAAGGGTATAACAAAATAAAAAATATTAAATTGCATGTACTTAAAGAAGATATTTTTAGGTTTCAAAATCTATCCAAAAATGTTATTTTGCAAAAATATGCATGACTTCCATATTCTTTCTCAAAGCTGTAAGACCTCATTATGACGTATAAATGGAGACAAACAATGCACACAAACGGCACGCCATCCTTCATTATTTTTTTTAATTTTATATGAATTTATTGTTGAAATCTTACTTTGAGATATTCAGAAACCTTTTGGGACTTATCTTTGTAAATTTACTCAACTTAATATGCCGGCATATCGACCTCAACATGAAGAAAAAAAAATTATTTGGGTAAAAAAATTTATTGAAAAAGCAAAGTTCGTATTCGGTCTTTACTCTGTATGCTTTCCTTCTACAGAAAATCAAAATTGTTGACCTGAATCAATCAAAACTGTTTTAACTTGAATCAATTCAAAAGACGCCAGTCGTCCACAACCTTACTCTTGCGTCAAATTTGCCTTTACAGGGCAAGTTCCCGTTGTAAAGCAGTACAATCCAAATAAGTGTAGACCAGGGGAAACAAACTGATATTTTATGTGTGATATGATGCTAACTTACATTCTACTAGTACTTTCATCGAAAGTAATTCAATTTTCACATGCAAAGTTTAAATTACATAACTGTAAAAAATTATAAATTGAGAAGGTGATAATTGCTAAATTTCAAATCATGTTTTCACTTGAAAATGGTGCAAGTTCGAACTGATTGATCTAATATTATCTCGGAGTATATAATCATTTTTACTACAATCTGGAAGAAAATGTTCTTTAGATTATTTTAGATTAATTCATTAAAAATTGTACGGCACTAAAAAGCTACCTCCGAGATTCAAAATCCCTAAAAGAGCCTTAATGGGTTGCTGCATATTTACATGAAAGAGTGCTAACGCAATCTAAGATGAGGCGGAGGTTTCCTTTTTTCGATGTAAAATATCTACTTTTTGCTTTACACAGAAAACAGATTACGATTGTCATAGTTTAAAAGTTTGTATTTACCAACATTCGATAGGCGAATTTTGAAACTGGTGTTCAATGTCAAACAACATATCATGTTGCTCTGAATAAATAACGGTACATTTATTTCAAATTCTACCCAACACTTATTTTAATGTCGCAGAATTGTGACCTTTTATATTCTATATTTTATACAATCTTTCAAAACGGAAATAATAATACTATAATTCAATACGGAAAATTCGACTTTTCCTTTCCTTACTTCGGCATCGCGTTCATTATTTCATTTCACTGTAATAACTTTATCACCCATATATACTCAGTAATATCTGTTTGTACACTATATTCCAATTCTTTGTTTCCAATTACATTCTTGATTACTCAAATGTACTCAACGATATTTACTTTATATACTTACCTATTTTTAGATACCTAATGATTAATATAGCATTATCATCATCAACCAGAAGATGTCCACTGCTGAACATAGGCCTCCCAAGAATTCTATACCACTTCACCCAACGGCTTCCCGTGACCTGTACCACTGTCCAAATAGAGCAACGCCTCTACCTTTTTGGGTACTTGGTCGCCATTTTGAGAACCTTTCTTTCTCAACGGTCGTATCACCTTATTCTATAATATTTCGTAGAGAAACAGCGAACATTGCCCTTTCCATAGCCCGCTGTGTTAATTAGTGTATTTTTACGAGACCAACTCTAAGATACCACGTCTCAGTACCTTATGTCATCACTGGTAACACACACTGGTTGAAAATGTTCGTCTTCAAATATTAGGTATTTTAGACGAAAAAATAAAAAATGCAGGTGAAGTGTCCCGAACGCTCCACAATCAAGTTGAATTTTCTGAATGACCTTTTTCTTCAATCTGGCTTTACCTTATTGAACAGATTGTTCTAGGTTATACATTGTGGTCAGCAACTTTGAGAATAATATTCCAAAAATGTACCAATATAGGTACGACATGGACGTATATTAAGACATGTTTTATTGTAAATAGTCCTCACGTGGACAAACAGCATTTACAAGAGCAATAACATAATCACTTAACTGTAGCTTAGGTAATTACTGTTGGTGAAATGTGCGTGGTAAAAATTATTCTTAAAGCACGATTTTTATGATGCGAAGATAACGGATAACACATTAACACACGTTTCTTCTAATGCGATTTATATTCATCACAATGCTCTCACCTAACTAATTTTAATTCAAACATCTGTGTGAGCGATCAACAATAAACATTTAGAAACGAACTCCACAAAAGCGCGTTGAAATCATGCTCAAGTGTAAGACGATAATATATTGAACGAAGTCAATCCATTATCAACTAAATCTCACATCCGTCATTTCGTATTGAAGGGATGACAATGTGATCACTTCAAATGCGTACTTACTGGTGATTAATGATGGCATTAAACGCCGGTAATGAGTGATGATACTAAAAGTCAAAGACCATAAACTTGCACGTAAAAGTTAAGTTTTCCAAATAGTAGTTGTTACAAAGAAAATGTTTGATTTCAATTTTGCATATCTAAAATGTCAGCTCGGAAAGTTAATCTCGATCAATTAGCAAAGATTTACTTTGTAGTAAAATCTGTTACGAAGATAAGTTAAAATACGAATTATAAGATTGTGAAAGAGCAGTTAGGTATCAACATTGTCAATATATTGAAGATGCGCCAACGGAGAGATATTAAATTCGATGAATTTAAATCAAATCATTGAATAATTTCGACTGTTACGTTAAATTCGATGTTTAGATTAAATTAAATAAATCCTGAAAATCTTTAAACCTTTGTTGAATCCGTTACTATGTCATTACTTGTTCAAAATTAACATTGTTATTTCACTCAGTGGTAGTCTATTTGAATAAATAAAACAAACAAAAACGAATTTACATACTTAAGATAACATATTGTTAATTTTCTTGGAAAAAAAACAAATCTAATATTTATCTGACAAGTAGTCGTTTAACTTTAGAATAAAGACTTAAATAATTATAATAATTTTATAAATTAGAATATATATAAGCAATATATTTATATATAATCAAGACACCAATAAAGATCATTACAATAGAGAGGAAAAGTAAATTTCAAATAATTAAAATAGGAATACAGTTGTAATCGAACACCGACGAACTGTACTCCAATAAAATTTTGCTCTGAGTTTCTTCGCCTGGGCCGAATTCTGACGAACGGCCCTAATGCGAAGAGTAAATCTCATTCGAGGTAAGTCGTGCATTAAAAGGACTCGTGAATACGTCACCATAATGTAACGACAAACTCGCGGGAAATAAATGTCAACGCAGAGTCCCATGGGTTCAGATTTTTCTTTTGTTACTCGCCGCATGTTTGATTTGGCTTAGATCGGAGTGGATTGATTTTTTCTAACAAATTTAAATATGAATGAGTTTTTGTATTTGCGACAGTCTGCTCTAAATCCAGGTATAATTAAAATAAAATTAAAGATTTATTTTCTATTTCTATCCATATTGGTGATTGAAAAATTATCTTTGGATAAGGATCTACTCTAGATGACAAAAAATATATTAATTCTAATAATTTTAACAAATTAAACTTTTCCAAATGTAACTCATTTCTTAAAGCAGTTTCATTTTCTTATAGTGTTATTAATAGGAGTTTAAATATAGATATTTAAATCAACGAGAATTGTACGAATGTTCACTTGAAAATATACGTTACAACCATCACATTCATTTTGTTATTAACCGGAATATATTTAAACATAATAATAATCTATATATTTGTACTGTGACTCTCTCACATTTTGCAGCGAAAAAAACATTGTAGAAAGTAAAATCATAACATGAAATTATGTAGATAAATGTGAACATAATCTTATAGTTTTCTTTACTACAATAAGCCACAATTTATCTAACGAAAAACGTGTCAAGTGTAAGTAGAACTCGAACTATGAGGATACCGTAAATATTTAAGCACTACTAAACTATAAAAGAATTGTAGTTTTTCTATCCAATAGTTTAAAAATGTCATTTTTACTACGTCAATGTACTGCTTACTATATCCTTCACAGGCCTTATCAGTGCATTCTGTTTGATTCATTTTTTTGTATTTAGTGAAAATTCTTATCCTATTTCACTATGTGTAAAGAAAAGCCAGTAATGAAATATCGATAAATCAATACTTCAGTTGTATAATATACTATTAGGAAAACATTTTAAACTATAATATAGGCTCGTATGTTCTTGGGATATTAAGACATCCACATAAAAAATTAATACCGGCTAGACCCGATTACAATTGCGCACAGTAAATAAATAAAGAAAGAAGGAAATGATAAAGAGTAGATTACGACGAAAAGAACCAATAAAATTCAGAAAAGAGAACATTAATATTAAAAAAAGACGAGGGAATCGTAAAAATAGAATTTAAATTACACTAAAAACAGTTCTTGCGAAAATAAGATCATGTCTTGTGATGGTGTAAAAGTAAAAAGTTTGAAGATCTAGTAAAGCCGCGCTGGCTCTATTAGATCTACAAACTTTTTACTTTCTGGAGTAAAAGAGGTTTCTTTGAGCACTAATACATTATCAACGAGATGGATATGGAATGACCTGATAGTGGGTTGCGACTTGGGCCAGGCCCAGGTTATTGATGGATATTGCTTCAGTTAGTTGATGACACTTGTCCATAATATATAAAATGTGTGCCCTGAAAATTTCATAAGATGTATCCTGTTTGAATTACAACACAAATAAATTAGCCATGCAAATACCACGCGCAGTATTTTTATTAAATAATCATTTCTACGGATATCGAGTCATTAAGCTGCTAGATATTTTAAGTAAATTCGTCATGTTACGACGGTTCAACGCAATAGTTACGAGAAATAAGTGAGCTAAGAAGTTGGTTGATTGAAGCAAATATCCCCATGTACCAGAAAATGTTTCACCAACAAGTCAAACATACGTGTCATCAATGATGATCAAGTCACATACAATGTGTTAATCAATTATATTGTATCATAAATATCAGCCTCTTTTATTCCACTACTAGGTATAACCCTGCACCAGGTTGGGACATAATTTACATTAATGAACATACTACTTAGTTCGACTGATAAAATACGCGGACAAATTCCATTAGTAAAATGAAATGATTACATTACTTATCAATTGTAATCTTAGTGCTTACATATTATTTATTTTATAAATGTTAATTTTATAAACCTATAAAGAGTAATAAATTATTATAAGAAAATATGTGGTTAAAATAGGCAATATCCCGTGATTACCAAGCTATAAAACAGTAAGAGTAGAAAAGTCTACACTCTACGGTAAGTATTCTTTGCTCTATCTGAGAAAAATATTTTCTCTCTCCTTTCTCTCTTGTGAATGTTAGACAATCGTAATCGTTTCTAATCCCGAAGCGTAGACAACGTAAACTAAGTTTCACAAAACACTGCATTTTCACTTCATACGTGGCTTTATCGTAATTGGTTTTTCCACTCTATTCAAACTAATGTAAAGATCTAAAAGAATTTAGTTTATTTTCAGTTAATACTCTCCTTGCCTTATTTTCTTCCTTTATTGCCTGCGTTCTCTTTATTAAACTGCCACGACCATATCGACTATATGATTCGAAGTTACAGACCTTGCCCTGAATACTCTATTCTTCACAAAACATAAACGGCTGCTGATAGCATAGCGATTTTGCTGAGCCTTTGCAATACCAGCAATGCGGTGAAATACTGCGTTCAACATAAAATAATATGAACTTTTTAAGACTCGATATTTTTAATAATCAAACCGAGAACAATTCCGTTCAATAGCAACGTTTTCCATTTCAACTTTTTAACGTTTTATTGTTTTTTGTCTTGCAACGCTAATACTCGATATTTTACCGAGTTCATTTTTCGGTCATGTCTGATAGTATTTATAACCGTCGTGTAATTCAATACATCTCATAAAGCATTTTGAACAATGAACTGTTCATATATATCCTTTCATTTACTCCGTTATTTATACATATGCATTGAAATACGTAAATGAATTTTCCTTGCTGATTTGCTGCCAGAAAACAATCTCGATTATCTTGATTATATACTATATTAAAGTAATTTTAAATTAAACCGATATTTTTATGTAATAATTGAGAATGATAATAGTTTATTGTAATCTGTTTAATAATTGGCGAACGCATTTTTTCACTAACGTTGTGAAGTAATCTTATGTCATTTTCAAAATATATTTTAGCGGTAATTTTGGCTGCAATGCACAATTTCAACGAACTCTAGGAACTAGAATATTATTGTGGCAATATGCCATACAGAATAACATTTCAGAGCCTATGACAAAATATTCGATGATATTATTGAAACACTTCATATACATATATATATATATATATATATATATATATATGTGTGTGTGTGTGTGTGTGTGTATAGCAGGAATTAATTTTACATAGCGAACATAAAGTATATTGCCTATACTATATCTTTCAGACGCGTAAAAACATAGCGTAAAAACAGAGCTTTGGTTCAAATAATTAAAAGGAAGTTGTTAATAAAAAGACGTATCAATAGATATCATCGTTTATTACAATTTAAATGTTTTATTTGAATGTCAATTTAAATGTTCTCTCTATTAATATGAAAAATTATTCACTTCAAACTACGCGCAAGGTGTCAGTATCGTTGTAAAAAAATCTTCTCAGTTTTTTCCAGAGAACTAATATCAATATTCAAATTTGCAACCGACTAGGAGTAGACTCCTGCATTTCATATATTTTTTACTCTGAATTCCCATCCCCAATACTGTTGTAGCATAGCCAAATTTTGACCAATAACTCTAATGCGGCACACAAACCTCATCGGGGCTGAGTGGAACTACTCTTGTAATACCATCGTAGCAATTTAATACCGGAGGCGCAGGAAATAAGGTCACCAGTGGGTCTCATGTTTACAGGGGTTCAATATTTCTGTTTGCTTGTTGCATACTTGATTAGCATGTCGCTACTTCCTTGACATATCGTAGTGCATTGATATTTTGACATAATATAAAAATACCTAAGTACTTTCAAACTTTTTTACCTACCTAAATACTTTTCAAAATTTGTTTTAGTAACATGAAAAGCAAGCAAAAAGTTATAACGTGCTGTATTTTATACATTATCGATATCAATAATGTAATATACGGTGTTCTATCGTGATTTTCATGACCAATGATGATCATATAGTAGCAATTCTGTACAGTTTTATACAGATAATTAACTAAAATTAAGCATCCATAAGACATATGTGGAAGTGAGTAAGCTGCTGTGAAATCTGAGTCATTAAATATACTCTAATTATGTTTTGTAAAATTTTCTACTTACCATATACACAATTATTTTAATTTTTGAATATGAAACACGTGTAAAAAAATAAAAACAACCATTTTTAGTGAAGCTACTTCATATTTTATATTATAATCTACAAAAATCGATTGCTGCAATTGACAGAAAATTTGAACTGCGTAATTTGCCTTTGGGCCATTCTAATAATTTTAGTTCTATATTTTATAAAATAATATTTTCTAATTTGTCACTCAGTTTACTTTCATATTTCAATATGCTGTTTTATTCAATTCGCGAATACAAAACCACGTAGAACTTCGTAGTCTAATGACTACATTTTGTGTATTTTTTGAATTACGAAATACAGAAGTTTCCAAATGAGACCTAGTTCCTATTTTAACCACATATTTTCTTACAAAAATCTATTAAATGTGAACATAATAATATAGTTTTCTTTACTACAACAAGTCACAATTTATCTAACGAAAAACGTGTCAAGTATAAGTAGAACTCGAACGACGAGGATTCCGTAAACATTTAAGCACTATTAAACTTTAAAAGAAATGTATCATTTCTACCCAATAGTTTAAAAATCTTATTTTTACTACGTCAATGTATTGCTTACTATATCCTTCACAGGCCTTATCAGCGAATTCTGTTTGATGCATTTTTTTGTATTTAGTGAAAATTCTTATCGTATTTCCCTATGTGTAAAGAAAAGTCAGTAATGAAATATCGATAAATCAATACTTCAGTTGTATAATATACTATTAGGAAAATATTTTAAACTATAATATAGGCTCGTAAGACCGTAAGTCATATTAACATATCCACATAATTTTTTTTTTTAATAAATCAGAATTGCATCTTACTTATAGTTGGTGTTGAAACAATAAAAATAATTTAAATAATATTTTTTAAATATAATACCTTTTAAAGTGAAATAGAATATAACTCCATTCATTTATGTACATTCTTTTTATTATATAAAATAGTAAAGGGAATTCCCACTACAGCAAAATCTGAAAACATAGAGGAGTAAACGATTTTTTTTTAAATAATAGCTTGATAATACAACTTTTTGTGTGAACCAAAAATTGGTAAAATCTGGAAACAAATGACTTTGAAAAAATATAACTGAATAACCGAATCGCTTTGAGAAAATTTGATTTATGACACCATTTTTTTAAAGCAATTCGACATATTTTTGAACCCTCGTATCTTTGTATTCGATGAAATTGTATGCAAACCTACGAAGAGAAATTACTGAACTCAAACCATATAACAAAATTCCTTACTCTGAAAATTACTTACGAGGAAAGTTATCTGTTCTCTCTGATTATCGCAGAAATTTTAAAGTAATACTCAAATTCCTAGAAAAATAAAATTAGGCATTATTTAAAATCTATGACTTCCCTACTACTGGGGACTTCGATACGTATAAGTGAAAAAAATATGCACTCAATGTAATATTGGTTCATGGTTTAGTTCTACGAGTATATACCGGCTAGACCCAATTGCAATTGCGCACAGTAAACAAACAAAGAAAGAAGAAAATGATAAAGAGTAGATTACGACGAAAAGAACCAATAAAATTCAGAAAACAGAATATAAAGATTAAAAAAAGACGAGCGAATCTTACAAAAAGAATTTAAATTACACCAAAAACAATTCTTGCGAAAATAAGATCGTGTCTTGTGATGGTGTAAAAGTAAAAAGTTTGTAGATCTAATAGAGCCGCGCTGACTCTATTAGATCTACATTTTTTTAACTTTCTGGAGAGGTTTCTTTTAGCACTAATACATTATCATCGATATGGATATGGAATGACCTGATATTTGGGTGCCACTTGGGCCAAGCCCAGGCTCAGCAGTGTAATGAGATAGACTAAAGTTAATTTTGCAATATCAATGATTATGAAGATATTTCTGTAAATATATTCGCCCGTTATTTCTTCCTGCAATATAAACAGGAAGATAAACAGGAAGATTTTTTGGATAAATAATACCTTTGCTAAGCCATATTGCTTCGGTTTGTTGATGACACTTGTCCACAATATATAAAATGTGTGCCCTGAAAATTTCATAAGACGTGTCCTGTTTTAATTACAACACAGATAAATTAGCCATGCAAATACCACGTGCACTATTTTTATTAGTTAAGCATTTTTACGAATATCGAGTAATTAAGCTGCTAGATACTTTAAGTAAATTCGTTTTGTTACGAACGTTCAACGCAATGGTTACGAAAAATAAGTGAGCCAAGAAGTTGATTGATTGAAGCAAATATCCCCACGTACCAGAAAATGTTTCACCAACAATTCAAACACACGTGTCATCAATGATGGTCAAGTCACATACAATATTTTTCTAATCAATTATATTGTATCATAAATATCAGCCTCTTTTATTCCACTACTGGGTATGGCCCTGCACTAGGTTGGGACATAATTTACATTAATGAACATACTACGTAGTTCGACTGATAAAATACGCGAACAAATTCCATTAGTAAAATGAAATGATTACATTACTTATCAATTGTAATCTTAGTGCTTACATATTATTTATTTTATAAATGTTAATTTTATAAACCTATAAAAAGTAATAAATTTATGTAAGAAAATATGTGGTTAAAATAGGCGATAACCCGTGATTACCTAGCTATAAAACAGTAAGAGTAGAGAAGTCTGCACTCTACGGTAAGTATTCTTTGCTCTATCTGAGAAAAATATTTTCTGTCTCCTTTCTCTCTTGCGAATCTTAGACAATCGTAATCGTTTCTAATCCCGAAGCGTAGGCGACAGGATATACGTAAACTAAGTTTCCCAAAACACTTTGCATTTTCACTTCATACGTGGTTTATTGTAATTTGTTTTTCCACTCTATTATTAAAATTCCACTCTATAATATAAAATTTACTTTATTTTTAATTAACGCCCTCCTTGTCTTATCTTCTCCCTTTATTGCCTGCGTTATCTTTATTAAGCTGCCATGACCATCTCCACTATATTATTCGATGTTACAGAGCGTGCCCTGAATATTCTTCACAAAACACAAACGGCTGCTGACCGCATAGCGATTTTTCTGAGTCTTGAAAATGCCAACGATGCGGTGAAATCCTACTTTCGAGATAAAATAAAATCATCTTTTTAAAACTCGATATTTTTAATAATTGATCCGAGAACAATTCCATTCAAAAGCAACGGTTTCCATTTCTACTTTTTAACGTCCTATTGTTTTTTGTCTTACAACGCTAATATTTGATATTTTACCATGTTGGTTTTTCAGTTAATGTCTGATAGTATTTATTACCGCTGTGTAATTTAAAACATGCTGTTTAATAAACATTTTAAACAATGAATAGTTCATATATGCCCTTTCATTTATTCTGTTATTTATACATATGCATAAATAGCATAAATGAATTTTTCCTTGCTGGTTTGTTGCCACAAATCAGTCTTGATTATTTAATGTATTAAACTAATTGTTATAGTAATGATATATTGATATAATGTATTAATTGGGAATGATAATAGTAAACTATTATCATTCTCTGTAATCTGTTTAATAATGGCCGAACGCATTTTCTCACTAACGTTGTGAAGTAATCTTATGTCATTTTCAAAATATACTTTTAAATATCATCAAACAATTTTAAAGATTGGTAATTTTTCAATTGGTAACAAAAACACGCGTAATAAACTAATCTCCATTTTATAAATTTAATTTTTCTGCACGTGCAGATATGCCGGATATATTAAAACAATTTCTCATGTTAACTTAAATCAGTCCGTGGGGCTTTATAATTTTATCTCTTTCTATTAGATCTCGATAAAACCTGTGATTTTGTAGTCATTTCTAATTATAGAGAAACCCACGGGAAATTCAATGGAATTGAGCATAACTTACTGAAAACATTCATGTAATTGTCGTCGCCGTGGTTTGTTGAGTTGATCACAAGGCATAGAGCTTTTGACGATGCGGCGCACCGCAGGGACCCGGGTTCGATTCCCGGTCGTTCGTCGAACGGGGCTGGACTGGTGTTATCGTAGTAATAAGTCCGCCTTTTGTATCGATACATTAATGTAGATAATTAAATAAATAAATGAATAATCCTCGATGAACCATTTATTTTTCATTTGGAAATGTACAAAACTACTCCCACAGTGACTGAAGAAATCATACTTCTAAATAACTACTATAGATATCCTGCAACCCTCTTTGATGTCAACAACCCTGTTCATAACTAAATTGAAGGGACACCAATCTATTAAAATATTATTCAAATCTGCTCAATAAATGATGACAGAATTATCACTAAATGGACGAAAAGGCTTAGAATTTTCTCCTTGAGAAATATGAAAATCCAGAGAGTTAATGCAAAATCCTATACTTTTAGCTAATAATACAGAATTTTCACTAAAACAGAATTAACCTTCGACCATATTTTGCCGGTAATTTTGGCTATAATGCACAATTTCAACGAACTCTAGGAATAAGAATAATATTCTGGCAATATGCTAAATAACTAGACAATTTTTCTGTCCACGGAAAAATTTAGTTTTATATCTCAGAGATATATCCATAATACCCGATGATATCATTGAAACACTCTCTATATATAACAGGAATTAGTTTTACACAGCTAACATAAAGTATATTGCCTATACTATATCTTAAACACGCGTAAAAACATGGCGTAAATTCGAAAAAAACTAACCTTATTTTCTTCATGATTGTTGATTCGATAATTTTGGAAATAAAGGCTGCTCTATTTTCACATATTTCCCAGAATATATTTTTAAATATGAAATTTCGATTAATGAAAAAATATTTTTGCAGTCTTCATAACAAACCCTTTCAAATATATCTCATATGATTTATAAAATTAAAATAAATAAAATACTTTATTTAACCCTCTTCAATCCTTATATAATAATTTTGAATAAAATTAAACTAATTCAAAGCATATGGATTAATAAAATGTATTACAATAATAAATGTCAAGATTCTTCTTCGCATAGTTTCTTAGAAATTCCATTATAACAGACAGACTTACAGACAGATATCAATGCCCTTAGAAGGGTTCCGTTTTACAGTTTTACCTGTGCAAATCTAAAAATCTCTGAAGTTCGTGGTTAATAATTTCTTTCCTGTTTTTTTAACGTCAATCTAAATGTTTCAGCAAGTATATAATCCGTCTTAATGTAGACTTCATGTAATGACGTACTATTGGAAATACCCATTTAGATAAATTTTAGAGCTTGGGTTCAAATAATTAAAAGGATATTATTAATAAAAAGACGTATTAATAGATATCATCGTTTATTACAATTTAAATGTTTTATTTAGCTTTACTCACTATCAAAATAAAAAAAATAATTCACTTCAAATCACATGTAAGGTACCAGTACAAAAAATCTTCTCAGTTCCTTCCAGAGAACTAATATCAATCTTCAAATTTGCAAGCAACTAGAAACAGACTCATTTAATATAAATTTTGCTCCGAATTCGCACCTTCACTATTGTTGCAGCATAACCAAGTTTTGACCAACGACTCTAATGCGGCACACAAACCTCACCGGGGCTGAGTGGAACTACTCTTGTAATACCATCGTAGCAATTTAATACCGGAAAGGCAGGAAATAAGGTCACCAGTGGCTCTCATGTGTACAGGGGTTTGATGTTTTCTGTTTGCTTGTTGCATACTTGATTAGCACGTCGCTACTTCCTTGACATATCGTAATGCATTGATATTGTGGCATAAAATAAAATATAAAAGAAAAATACCTAAGTACTTTCAAACTTCTTGTTTTAGTAACATGAAAAGCAAGCAAAAAATTAGAACGTGCTGTATTTCATACATTATCGATATCAATAATGTAATATACGGTATTCTATTGCAATTTTCATGACCAATGATGATCATATAGTGGCAATTCTGTACCGTTTTGTACAGAGAATTAACTATAATTAATCATGAATAAAACATATATGGAAATGAGTAAGCTGCTGTGAAACCTGAGTCATTCAATATATTCTAATTATGTTTTGTAATATTTTCAGCTTACCATATACACAATCATTTTAATTTTCGAATAAGAAACACGTGTAAAAAAAAAACCACTATTTATAGGGAAGCGACTTCATATTTTAATTTGCCTTTTGGCAATTGTGATAATTTTAGTTCTATATTTTATACAATAATATTTTCTAATTTGTCGCTCAGTTTACTTTCATATCCCAATATGCTGTTTTATTCAATTCACGAATACAAAACCACGTAGAACTTCGTAGTCTAATGACTACACTTTGTGTATTTCTTGAATTACGAAATACAGAAGTTTCCAAATGAGACATATTTTTTGCACTTCCAAGAATCCGGTTAAATTTATAAAATCTTATCTCTCTGATCTTATCTTTAATTTTAATATAATGTTTAAAGTAAATAATATAATTACCTAAAAAATATTTTATTACCTATGACAATGCAACGTGAAACTATTTAAAAAAAATCCTCTAATTATGTATTGTCTAAATTAAAAATATAAAGTTCTAATTATGTAATGTCTAAATTAAAAATTAAAATTTTGTAACAGGTTTCAGAGACCCCTACGTATAAATGTAATTTGAGCGGTATTTTTTAAGATCTGTTGAAGGTTTTCTTAAACTACTATGGAATTTAATAATATCCATTCTTTCACGTATCAGATCTGGTATCACTATTGAGTTAATTGAATTTTCTAACATTTCGTTTGGAAAACTTTTCACACAATTATCATTATTTATATATATATATATATATATATATATATATATATATATATATATATATATATATATATATATACATATATATATGTATACATAATCAATTATATTGCGAGAGCAATTAATACACTGTGATCTCAAAAACGTTAATAATGCAAAATAGTAGTTTAACCGTTTTAGTGCGATGGTTTTTTACTCATATATACTTAAAAATGCCAAAGAAATCTTTTGTTTTTGATGTCATTTACCCTTGTCTCAAACAAAAACTGTATCTCATGCAAAAATTATCCAATTTTAATAAGCTTTTCGGTGTTTTCTTAACAAAAACCTGTACAAGGATAATAAAATACAAAGAAAATTATGGAAATATATATTGTGGACAAAAATTATAACAAAAACTGAAATCAAGTCACATCGTATTTTCGCAGTCCGGTACTTCCTCCGTATCAGCAAAATTATTGTTATTGTCACTATCATCACTATCACTCAAAATTTGCATTACGCCAAATTGTGAGCGCACCACAATGTTACTCCCATTATCACTTTCTTCACAACTTGAAAAACGATCATTATCACTCGAACTATTTTCATATACCGTATTATTTTATTAAAAATTTTCTTTTCCTGAATCCTTTTTATATTGTAATTACTAATAATATTATAATTTGAACTTCATGTAACACGTAGAAAGATATAAAATTGGCGATGCGTGCGAGCGACCTTTCCTACCGCGCGCCAAACAGCAACTGATTTCGCGAGCGCCATCGCGCTCGTGGCAAATTTTGTTAGGCGGCGCAAATTTAGTTAGAATGGCGCTCGTCGGCACTCAAACGGTTAAATAATCCAATTTGCATTATGAATCCTAAAGCCATTTTCCGCAAAATATTTTTTTCGTACCCATGAACAAATTATATCGATTACACGGCTTATTCTAAGCCAAAGAAAGATACAATGAATTAAAATGATTTTCGACAACCAGTTTTTGAAAATAATATGTATTTAATAACTCTTACAATAACAACTCAATTCAAAAGTCACATACGCCTTTCTGCGTATTTCAAATTATCGTCTCGTGTTTAATTTGCCAAACAAATATTCACTTTTCGGGAAAAAGTGCGAGCTATTATGTTTTATTCGATCTACTATAAATATTTTCAAACAAGATTTAAGGATTTATAACAATACATTTAGTATATATATATTTAGTGTTAATTTTGTAGAAATTTATTATAATTTAAATTTTTACAACTAAATGAAACTACGTGATGTAATATTTTTTGTACTTTATTTAAATTACTAACCATTTACTTGTTAATAATAATTAAGTGACTTTCGAATGTTTTAGGAGAATGAATAAAACATTTTTGAAAAATGGCCGGTTTCCGAAACCCCGGATTATGAGTCAGCTACATATATATATATATATATATATATATACATTAGTGAATATTTGTTTGACAAACGAAACGCATGACGATAATTCGAAGTATGCAAAAAAGAGCATGCAACTTCTCACTTAGAAGTAAAATTACGCCTAAATATGTTTCATGAAATTTTAAAAGTATAAATATTTTCAATGTATTGCAATATAATATTCCTACTTTTTGATTTATGAATTGATAAATTTTATTTTAAAGTCAAATCTAAAAAAATATTAGACATAAATGTGACAAAAAGTTTAAAAATAATATAAAATGAAAATTAAAAACTCAGTGACTAAAACTAAATGTAATGTGCATGAAGGAACAAATTTAATACAGAAATTACAAAGATTACGTAATTCGAATCTTCTGAGACTTTGTAAATCCGCAATCAAAACAGTTATAATAGGTACGAATAAAATGCATGCACTACAATCGACATCGCCATAAATATCAGATACACTAAATTGCAACCACAATTAGAGCCACAAAACTGTGAACTATCAATCCCTATTAAAACTTTGCTTTTTTGGGAAGTGACGTTGATACGGTGAGCAAATCTTGTTTGTGAGCCAAGCTGTGAACTAAGATAATTTGTCTCGGGAATATATCGCAGTAGTGTGATATGGAAATCAAGCTCTATCAGCGACCTATACTAATATATAAGGCAGAAAAATGTTCTTATTTATTTCTTTGTTCGCGATAATCTCAGAAAATATACGTTCAATTTGAAATATTATTTTTATTAGAAAGCCCATACTTAGTAGAAACCTATAGTATATACAATCACGGGAACAGCGCAATGATAAAAAGTGCTACAGAAGTCGGAGAGTACTGCTTAAACAGTACACGGACCAGCTGATTTATCGACTGATCATCCCGAGTATTTCCGCCCAGACAGTCCGACCCTGACGATTTTGTACAGAACTGGTAACTGGATTTATACAGAATTTCCCATTCTCCGATTTAAAAGTAACTAGATCCATAACTAAGATAATACTTCGCGGATGAAACTGCGGATCAGCTAGTATAGTGTAGTTAGCTATTCGGTAATTATAATTATTTTATTTCAATAAAGATCATAGTAATTAAAATTTTTCATTAAATTTAAATGTCAAGCTGTCAACGTAAAAGTTTTTCAATTATTGCTCAAATTCAAATACTTTGTAATTTTATTTCCCATCGCGCCATTATACACTCTAATTTTATGATATTCGTTATGACAATATCTGCATTTTACTATACTCTTACGTAAAGTGTGTTTTGTTAAACAAGGCTGAATGTAATTTTAATCCGATGTAAATATATGTAAATATGCCTATAATATATTATATAGTTTTAACTTCTATATATTCGGAAAACAATTTCCATTTCCCGTTTATTCCAGCAATATCAACCATTATTAAATTTATTTTTCTGCGCTCCGAGAAAATCCGATTCCAATCTAAAATACTTAATCGTAAGTCCAGTGATTTTGCTTTGATTTTGTTTCAGGAAAGCATTGCTAATAAATAACCTGATGTTTCAAGCGATATCTCGACTATAATTATGTTAAATATTTAAAGTTTTGAAGAATATGTAAGAAATATAAAAATATATTAAAAAATGTTAAACGATAATTTGAAGATTAAAAATCTCATTAAATGGAGACAAACAGGCATATATTTATTTAATTCGCTAAGCTAGGTTTAAATTAGGTTACTTCTTGTGGTCAGAAAATGAGAATACAAAAGTTTTAAGTTAAAATTATTTTACTGTATCAGTGTAATTAAATTAAATTGATTGAACCTTTAATATAATTTTAAAAGAACGTAAAACCATAAGTCATCAATAAGAATGTATAAGTGCATCTTAAACTAAATAGAATTAATTAAGATAATTCAAAATCTAGGTACTTGTATTGAAGTAAAGACTATCGTCAAAAGTTATTGTACCTACGAATATCTAGGAAAAAAACCGGCAACAAACAAAAAACAA
Source organism: Druceiella hillmani (assembly GCA_039881145.1). NCBI lineage: Eukaryota > Metazoa > Arthropoda > Insecta > Lepidoptera > Hepialidae > Druceiella > Druceiella hillmani. The sequence goes on from JAYKKI010000029.1 coordinate 13,153,804, forward strand.
ATTATAAAAACCTTAACATATTTCAACATTCAATAACAATAAACTTCTTTTTCATTAAATAATTTTATTTTTGACAATTTTAATATGAGATTAAATTAGATTGGCAATTAGAAAACTTGCTATCTTAATTGACATAGTAATTATTTTAAATTTCAATAATAAAATTAAGTTTTAATTATATATGCTATCTATCACTTTCAGTCATCGGTTGCCAGCATAATATTCTTCCATTGTAGAAATATGAGGGTTTCTCTCTGAAAAATTAAGTTTAATTTCGAAGTGATCGGCGTCTATAAACTTTTTAATGCACAAATAATTAGGTAGCGAACTAATCAGATGATAATAGTAGGGGGTGAGTTTTGGGATTATCTTTTCAAAATTAAAGGCTAATATGGAAGTTGAAAAAACTAATTCCACTTATTTTAACCTTTGTCCCATAAATCATGGAGATATTTTCCTTTTTGCAATATGAGGGAGTCTAAGTAGCTCTGCAAGAGAATACGGTCTAAGATATATTTCAAAGATTTTTTTTTAATGTTTCTAAATTTAATATAAGAGATATAATTTTACACGAGTGATAATTTTACAAACTTTCTAAATCCTTGGAACCAATGCTTGCCTGTGTCCTAAATTACTTCTTCGTACGTTATACATATATAGTATGATACTTCATTCGCTTTTCGCTCTAAAAGTATTCATGAAATAAGAGCATTCAAAATTTGCTTCTCAAAAATTACTTCTTCGTTCGTTATACATATATAGTATGATACTTCATTCGCTTTTCGCTCTAAAAGTATTCATGAAATAAGAACATTCAAAATTTGCTTCTCAAAAATTACTTCTTTCGTTATACATATATAGTATGATACTTTATTCGCTTTTCGCTCTAAAGGTATTCATGAAATAAGAGCATTCAAAATTTGCTTTTCTTAAAACTCAGTTTTTAATTTTCAAGAATATCGAACTCTCTTTATGTATCTTGGCAGATATATTTGAAGAACTTCTACGACATACCAGTAATCGCTGGAAAAAGTAGAAAGTTTATTAGTTTCCGACCTAATAATTATCATGCTGACTATACACGCGATTGCATGTTACCCCAAACTCATCAAAAGAGTCCGTAATCATACAGTACTCGTATAGTAGAATTCGTGCTTTACTGGTTATGTTGCATTTCCATTAAACCATTTATAAACGTTAAAATTATTTTTCAACATGTGATATTGCCTGGTACATCGTTCACAGGTATAAAAAATATAGTTAATTAGTTGGAAATTCTGAATTTAAAATCATTACTATAGTTTTCCAGTAAATGTTTAGGGAAAGTGGCACATATTTATTGTGGACATTTTCTAAAATATCACGAGAAAAAATATTTTTAGAACCTTTTTAACTTGTTCTTTAAATTTGTATATCACGACTTAGGGAATTGAGAAAAAAATGTTGGTACTTTTTAAGTATTCACGCCAAACGGTTTCAGAGAAATCTTAACCTAAGATCTTTTTAGCAAGGTTTTTTAATTTTTCTAAATTTAAATAAGAGATCGTACAGAATGATAATTGTCGGAGAGATACAATTACCAACTTTCTAAACCTCTGGGGTCAATATTTAGCAATGTCATAGATTACCTCTTCTTCCATTGTATATATCAGCGTGTCGCTTCAATCACTTTTCACCCTAAATGTATTAATGAAATAAGAGCATTCAAGGTTCTCTTCGTGAAATTTTCATGTTTTTTCGCTTTTCACTCGCTAAAACCCAGATTTTAATTTTCCAGTATATCAAACATCGTACTCTTCATGTATCCTACCAGAGATGTTCGAGAAACTTCTACAACATTCCAATAATCGCTGGAAAAAAGTGGCAAATTTATTCGTTTTCAACCTAATAATTAAATTATTGTACAGGCGGATGTAAGAAAAGAATACGTACTCGTGAAAAACTCATATAGTAAAATCTGTACTTAACTAGTTTTGTTACTTTTCTACTGAACAATTTGCAAATAAAATTATTTTTCAATATGGCATATTGCCTTATACATCGTTCATTGGTGTAAAAATATAGTAGATTTCTTTAGAACTATGTGGTTTAAAATCATTGTCGACAACTATAGTGTTCCGGTAAATTTATGGGGAGAGTAGAACATGTTTATTGTGAATATTTTCGGTAATATCGCCAGAAAATTCCTAGTATCTTAAATAAAATTAAAAAAAGATAATTTTAGAAACTTTATACTTTGTACTTATAGTTCGTACATCACGATTTACGAAATTTTGTAAACGAAATGTTTATATTTTTCAAGTATACACGTCAAACGATTTACGATGAAAACGGATATAACAGACACAGAAATGAACCTATACTTGATTGATCTTACAAAGATTAAGTTTTCTTCCTTTTAAGATACGGAACCATGAAAACTACTTTCACTTAGAAACAGGATTCCGAGAGGGTTTGTAGACAAATAGATTAAATAATTTCTGGCAGACTCATCACATATAAATATGGAGAGTTAAGAGGATTAGGTAACCATTATCGTCAATAATCAGTACCGTCTAGATTTATATTAAATGAAATCTTAATTATGTACTTTTAAATATAATTTTCTTAGTTCAGACAATTCAACATATTTTGTCGAAAGATACATCTTAACGTCTTATATTATTATTTTCTCCTGAATTTTTGTATATTTAATTATGCAACATCTTCAGTGCCTTTTTTCCGTATTTTAGGTAAAAGGGCACGAAGAAATAGTATTCAATCACGATATTCCTTTAAGATAAATATATGACAGCATATATAAGATACATTTTTCAGTTGTGTCATTAATATCTTTAAAAATTTTACTTTATTATTTTATAATATCAACGAGTCCAATAGAGAAAGGTTTTACATATATTGTACGGGAATTTATAAATGTGAACTTAATTAATTCTAACCACAAATTACTTTTATTTCGAAACGTTTTAAGCAATAAAACTGAAAGTATATCACAAATTATTTCCAAAAATATCGTCAACTTGAATTCCGATAATTCTTAAAAACTTACACCACACGATGAACTATAATGAATATTAGCATTCGGAGATTACATTCTTTTAAATTTTTGCTTATGCTTATTGGATTAAATATTCCCATTTCCCGTTTATTAGAATGATAACAATTTTTAATTTACTTTTCCGCGCTTCAATGAAATCCGTTTCAAATAAAAACGACTCAAACGTAAGATCGATGATGTTACTTTGATTTTGTTTCTAGAAAGCATTATAAATAAATAACTTGATGCCTTTGGCGACATCTCTTTTGTTATAATTTTAAATACTTCAGGTATTTCAGAGTTCTGAAGAATAGATAAGAAATTTTAAAATATATTAGAAAATATTCCCGATTTCTTCGATATCATAATTCAAAGATTTAAAATCTTATTAAACAGAGAAAAGAATATACTTAGTTAATTTCCTTTGGCTGAGCTTCGTTTCAAGTGAGTTTAAATTATATTACGATTCTTATGGCCAATAAATAAAAATAAGAAAATTTTATTTGAAAATTATTTTACAGAATCAATATAATTAAATTAATTTGACAAAACTTTAACATCGTAATCTTGATTATATTTTTGAAAAATCGTGAAAAAAACTTGAAACTACAAGTCGTTTATAAAAGTATTAATTGCGACAATCCAAAATCTGGATACTTAAACTACTACTGAAGGGAAGACTTGGGTTAGAAATTATAATACTTCGAATATCTTGCAAAATTATACCTGCAGAACTAAACAGATTTTGTATTTTTTTAATTTAATTTAATCAGAAATAATTATGATGCGATGGGAAAAGTAAGGTTAATAAGGATTATTATGTATTCTGGTGTAAGAAATTAAACTGAAATCAAACTTATGATTAGTAGAAAGATTTAAACAAATATTAAAAACTCATATAATGAAAAAATTCTTAAATAACTATAAAAATGTTAAATAACAAAAACGCCTATTCAAAGCATTAAAACTATAATCTCAATAGCTGTAACTAAACTCGGAAATATTAATTTTCACCAAGAGCGAATGAAGTGCTCGTGTCTACCATGTTTTTGAAAGAGCAAATTTATTTCAATTAATTTATTCTTCACACTGATATTGCCTGTTGAAGCTTACTGTTAGCCAGAGAAGACTTTTCAGTAAACGACAAAAAGAGACCGCACTAGGCTCTGTTTATTTTAAAACCACTTTAATAAATAAATTCATAATTAAAACAATATATACCCCAAAACCCCGCTTCTGTAGTAGAGAGTGTAATGAAATAAACCTCTCGTTTACTAGTGTTACATGTTCAATTCTTAAAAATTATCTCCCTCGTTTATATAACCCTCATTATAAGAAGCAAATTACCATCAAGGCGGTAAACGCCTTAATGATAATTTGCTAATTCCCCTACAATAAACTCATTAACATAAGCAGTGGGAAAACCCACACCAACCCGGTTTCTGCCATTGTTTTTGAAACATATAAATGCTGTTGGATGTTCGTAAGAGTTAATCTTCGCTAATAGCCCATCTGAAAATGTAATACAACGAAACCTAGGTCGTAGTAAAGAAAATAAAGAAAGTAGAAATAATACAATATCACGTAGTTTCATTTAATTATGAATAATGAATTTCTACAAAATTAACGCCAAATATATTCGATAATTTGCTTCTTAGGTTTACATCTGCCATCACATTATCGGACGGTTATGCTCTGTAAAACTGTAACACAGCAACTACAATCAAAAGAAATAGTAGAAATGGTAAAAGGTAGATAAAACGTATTATATAATTACAAAGTAATACGAATACGTGTGGTGAGCTCAAGAAGAGCATGGCGGTATGAGAATATGGCAGATAAATATACTAGAAGGAATTCTCTCACCTCATAAAATTATTAGCTCTACAAGCTTATTGGCCCGATATTTGAAAACGAAGCGTAATGTACAATAACTGTCAATTAACATAGAGAATGTCTGAAAAGGAATAAAATGTGATTGAAACATTACTCATTGGTTTATATAGTTTAAATAGTTTGGCAGCAAGGATGGATAGAAAGCTAAAACAAAAAGAGAACAAAATAAACAAGAACATAATGAATTGAATAATTAAAGAGAAAACGTAATTGTAAAAATAAAATTGCATCACGTAATTAAAAATACCATAAAAAAAATAAATAAAATATAAATTGAGACATGAAATTAAAAATAGAAATTCGAGTGGGGAAAAAACAGTTTATAGAAGTATGAGCATCTCGAAAATTGAAATGCGTACCACTGTGACGGAAATAACGCTAAAACATCACTGGTAAAAGCAGAACACTGAAATATAGACTCGAGTCAAGTGCACGACCAGAGCGATAAGAATTTACTTTTCAAGAAAGACTAGGAACAATGCGTTATATAAACTAAATATAAAGGAAGTATTACGTGAATTCCTGAAAATAAACCAAAATGTTAAAGCCATATAACCGGTGACATTACGATTTACAAATGCACAAAAACGGATAAAAGAATTTAAAAAGTTAGATTAGATTGATCATTAAACACCATTCTAATTTACAATCCCTTATGTCGTGTAATCTACACAATAAAAATCTTAATCAAACAACCTTATCCGGGCACCATCCCATCGTCCCATTCATTCACTGTAAAACAAGTGAATAGCAGATCATGCAAAATAGGTGAGCGCTGAAGGACATTCATTCATTCATCCTGTTAACGGATGAAAAATTTATCTGGATATTCACAAGCTAGGCAAATAAGATGCTACTATACCCAAGATTGAGTGATTTTTGAAGTGAACAAATTTTAAAATTTGATATAAGTATGACGAGAAATAAAAGACGTTCGGTGGAAGAAACGGTAACGTAGAACCACGCCAAATTCAGCGTAGAACCATGCCACTACTTTATCCCTTTTAATAAAGTTTATCAAGTTACGATTACCAATGTCTAACGAATCTTTTTCATTTTTATAATTGAGTATAATGAGAACAATTTCGAATAAAATGTGTTAGTTCCTTATAATTTACTTCTTCGATAGCATACAAAAGTATGTGAAGTTTAATGTGATGATATTATATTCGAGAGTTTAAATGTGGTATTCTGTTGTAAGCTAGCTGTGACCCACGGTTTTACCCTCGTAAAATTATCTTAATTATACAACTCTCCCCTCGCTGTAACTAAACACCTCCGCTCCGTTCGTTAAACACCAGTCGTTAGGGTCGGGGCTTGGTCGAGGCAAGGGTACTCGGGATAATCTATCAATAAATAAACCGATATATTTCTACTATGCACCGTTTAATGAATCTTTCCCAATGCCTGCAACATTTTATATCGCTGCTCTGTTTCTATAAATAGTAGTGCAACGATATAGCCTGCAATAATTTACAAATAATGGAGTTTGTAACAAAATAAGTATTTTTGAATTAGAACACGTGGTTCTAGACATTTTCGCTAAAAAAAAAAAAGACAAAAAAATTTTCACTTCATCTCTTCTCTGCCCCTATAGATTAGAGCATGATGACGTATAGCCTAAATCTCGCAAAATGTACTTTCTAACGTAAAGATAATTTTTCAACCGAACTCCAGAGATTAGCATGAATAGACAAACAAAGAAACAAACCTTTCCGCTTTATACATTAGATCTAATAACATATATCGGTAAAAACCTAATTTAACTTCAAAACAGTTTGTATTAGAATAAAAGATAATTATAATCTATTCACCGCAATCGCCTCGCATGCTATGCATATCAAATAAATCGATAAAATATAATTCGATTTTGTGCCATTTAAAGATGTAACTAATTTCATTAATTACATATATATATATATATATATATATATATATATATATATATATATATATATATCCGAAAATAATAAAAAGTTGATTTCTTATCGGAAGCTCATATATAAACTCGATTAATATAAATTTGAATGTACCGTGTCCGTTTATTTATCAGCATAAATCCCCAAATATAGCTCCCGAATCATTTCTATCTCGCTCCAATAACGCATGCATTAAATTAATAATGAATATTAATTTACAACATATGTAAATATAAATTATGAGCTAGATTTGAACTTAGAAAGCCATTTTATATTTACAAAGGGGGATGAAGTTTAAATATAATTGATTAGTTGTCTGCGTAATTACGCCATTTAAAATGTTAGCCCAAAAGTTGGTCCCTAATTTAATTTCGACTCGGAGGGATTATGCGTTAATATCGCAATCTTAACGTAGATTTACCCTGCAATTAAATTAGTTTTGCTTATAGACTGAGGAGCGAGTAGTGGAGTTGAAAGAGAAAGGGGCGTTTGAGTTTCGTCTTTGAACTAAATAAACGAGTGCAACTGAAGTGGTTCTCAAAAAGCGGTTAATTATAATATTATTAGATTTCTCTTACCGTTAACATTGTATGAACTGTAAGAATTCAATAAAATGTAGTGATCTAACATTTTAAATAAATTATTTCCAGATCTCGACTTTTTCGGATCTTAAATAACAAAAAACAGAGATGTAATTTTTTAAAAACCTGTTATTAGTATTTATAGTGCTTGGCCCTCATGTCACAAGGTAATTTTCTATTTTCGTAAAAATTATTTCAAAAATTATTTCATTAGCCCTTCCTAAAGCCACATGTTTAGTCGTTTTAAATTATTCTAACGTTTTTTTCTTTTTTAGTATAACGTCATTGACTCCTAGGAAAAGTTAATTAAGTATTCAAATCATATTAATGCTTTATGTATTTCGGAAAATATTCTCACCTTTACTTTAATATACCCCACTTTAAATTTTTACTCAAACTGATAGTACATTATGAGTCAAGATGTGACTTTCATTCACTGGCTGGTTTGTACGTTTTGTGTATTTCATTCACTGGTAATGTATCAATAAACTGTAAACGCTTCGATATTATGCACATAACGCTCATACACGACCCTATATACGAAATGCTCATAGTCACGATAACATTTTTATTTCATATAAACATTTAAAATAACATTATTTTATATTCATTTAAAAGTATTTTATTTCTATGTATCTAAAAATAACCAAAAAAATACCTGTTAAACAACTACAACAACTGCCCAACTAGCCTACTAATGAAGATATCACTGCTCTTAGAAAAATGGTGGAGAATGTGTTTTTCTATAGTTAACCAACTCTATTTCTGTGAAAAATACGTTATTTCCTTTTAATTCTACTGTATTTGTAGCCATTGTGAAATATTTTAAACAAAACAGTATTGAACTTCTGACTTCTGCAACAAAATAGTATTAGATTAGCAACTAATAAACAAATTAACTAATAAACATAATTTTGTTTGCGAAAGTTACATACTTACCCAAAATATGCATTAAATACTTTGCTAAAAATATTCTTACCATGCTATGCTTAGGAATCGAATGAGTAAGTATCATAACTTTCAATGTAAAATTTTACAATTTGTTTAATGAACATACAAATTAATCAAAAATAAACTGAAGTCATTATTCAATATTCAATATCAACATGCAAAATAATAAATAAACACATAAAAAAATACTTAAATTTTATTTCCTTTAAACAAAAACCATGTAGTCGGAAAGGGTTTTTTGTCGGAAACCATGTAGTCGGTAAAAAATTGAAAGTGTCCATTATGGCCGTAATAAAACAATGAACAGATTTATGTCAAAACTATAAACGATGCACAGATGCAATTGTAATTTAATAATAACAAACCAGTGCTTCCCCTCAAAACTTTCCCTCAAAACTCTTCTTTCTTCCTTTGCCATAATGCAGAAAAACCATTGTGCCTCAACATTACAGAAAAATTACCCTCATATGAAAATATAGATTACGAAGCACAAAAATTACCTTCTATGTTTGCTTATAGTGGTTACAGTAGATTTTATTTATTTGCACAGTCAAAGGGATATAAAACAAATATTATATTGTAATCATATCAATGGTTCAATATTATGTGTGTAAAAAAGATATTACAGTGTGTTGACTGTAACAGAAAATAATACGTCATCACTTGCACAAGAATTGATATAGTTTAAAAAAAATACTTACGCTCGAATGCGCATGAATTTGGTTTGTTAAATAGACATGTTCCCAATGTATATGCGGGAATAAGTGTTTTTAATTTTTTTTTCATTGCTCTGCCTGTATAAATTACAGCCTAATTATATTTAAGCTGTCTTAGACCTAATATATGTGTCATCTAATTGCAAAATGTTAGTGGAATCCGTTAAGAGAAAAAATACAAATAAGCAGAAAATGTTTAAATTTTATACTTGAATTAATTACGCATAGTCTATCTTTTAATCTATGATATATCTTATCGCAGCGCAAAATTCTGTCGTTATTATTTAAGCCAGTTAAGTGTGAAAGGTTGACAAACAAAGAAACAGATAACGTCTCACTATTATTATATTAGTAGGGATAATTTAGTACGGTCAACGTAGTAGGTAAAGCGCTTGTGCCTGACATAAGGGATCCGGGTTTGTTTCCCGGCGACGTTTTTGAACATTGAAGAATATATTTATTCTATTATTGTGATTAATTTTTGCAACTTTGGTGTGGCTGAAACCTTCAGTTAAACAGACGACGGGGGCGATGAAGTTGAACACAAAAATACTGCGCTCCTAATGATAATGCCTGTTATAATGGCATATTTGTTATAATACACTTAATGACAACACTTTGCAATGCACTCGCAGGTTACTCCGAATATCGAGAGGTGGCCGACAACCAAAAAGCAGTAGGGGATGTTAAATTTACGCATCATTAATATTTTAATGCGGAAAACAGATTTCTAAATTAGAACCGGCATATTTAGGAAAAATTTTGTATCAAAAGAGTTAATTGTGAAAATATCACAACTGTACTTTTTCCTTTTTTATGAAACATTTCATGTTTGATATGTTAGATTCCCTGTTAAAATATATCTATTGTTAATGAGAACAACTTACATTTTTATTTTTCAAAATTTAGTTCCTGAATATAGTCATATATTATAATTATTTTATACCATCTCATACCCAATGACGTAAATAATAATAAATAATTGTATTCTTATTTATTCAATACTGGTTTTGTTTACAACTGTAATCAATCAATCGAGATCAATATTTCTTTTATTTAAAATAATATTTAACAAGTGAAAAAGGTTAATGAACTTAAAATCCCGCTCAATTATGGTTAGTAATTAATATATAGACGTTAAAAATATTTTAGAAAGCCATATTTTATGGCATTATGACGTTACGATGAATAAGTCACTAGATTATAGATATAAGAGCTAATTTTTACCTATTCCTATATATCTGTAAAGAGATAAAGTACATATAGAATAAGAAGGCTTCCAGCAATCATTAAATGCGTCTAGTTTTTGGATGAATAAGTGGTAGTAGTGAAAAATGAAAATCAATTTTTAATTTGATATTTATTTTATTATAAAATGATGTTTCGATATAAATTTAATAAAACAAAAAAATTAGAAAACAATCCAAGGAATAGTATTGCTCCGTATTATGATGTAATTAAATATAGATAATCATAGCGCACTTATCGCTATCTATTCTATTATTATATGAACTACCAACAACAATATTTATAACAATAATAATTACCATAGAAAAAAATGATAGATTCTACCTTGGATATGTCCATCAAACGAAGCCCGTCCCATAACCTATAGAAAAAATTCCTGAAACCACTTCCTAGTTTATGGTCGCTCTATTGGTTGATCAGTGAGATGTTTTCACAGTGAACTCCTTATAGCACAGCAGTATTTAAAAAAAATGAGTTCAGTCCGTTTCGTATCTCTTCTTGAAAGGAAAGAAAACCACTTATAGCACTATTTTCCTGCCACAAAAGAAATATAATTACTGTCCTCTGCTAACAGCTTCCATCAAGTGAAGCTTGTTAGTAAAACGTGTCTTGAATAGAACAATACATCTGCTCTAGTGGAGGAATGTTTAAACAATCTAAAAGTTATTAATTTCATAAAACCATAATCAATAGAATTAATTCCTGAAACCACTTTCTGGTTTATGCACGATCTGTTGGATGATCAGCGAGATGTTTCCATAATGAACTCCTCGATACGGGCAGACAGCATTTGAACAAAATTGAGTGCACTCCATTTCGCATTTCACCTTGAATAGAAAGAAAACCACTCTTTCCCTGCAACAAAAAAATATAATAAAAATCGAATTTCTGAGACATGTCCCATAATATTTCAGGTTGATTCACTTTATAATTGGTTGTAAAATAAAAAAAACACCTATAAAATATGTGGGTTCCTTTTACCTATTTTGGCATAGAAACTTAAGATGTAGCTCCAAAAAATGATGGCATCAAGTAAATCAAAAACGGACAATAGTTAAAATATTTCTCAAAAAGCAATGAACTATCTCTATTTTCCAAATGCCATGAATTTACCAAAAACATTTTAATAATTATAAAGTAAGCATACTTGAAGTATCATAGTTTTATTGAATAATCAGTTGGCATATTGTAAGTATCATATCGCGAAGCACGTCGTAAAATATGACTTTGTATTAATGTGTCAAGGTCTGTATGTACGTAAATACATTTAAATTATCAAGAACCAAAAGAATTGTGACATCCATTATTGGTCACTATAAAATAAAAAAGTTTCACAGTTACAATTTTTTTTGTTTCAAATTATAATTGTCAAGAATAATTAGTTTATTTTCATCGCTGCCGAAGAATAGTAACTGAATAGTGAAAACGCTAAAGACATATTATTTTTATTTCTAATTCATATTTATATACGTGAGGCAAATTTAATAAAAAAATGGTGCTCACTACTGCTGTCAGCTGTTTTGTACGTTACGTGTGTCAAAAATAGACTGTCAAAATTTGTATTCCGAATTATTTATCTGTTTATGATTGTTTTACACCTAGTTTTACGTGTAATTCATCAATTTCAAGACTAAAAACATGTGTACTTAATTTTCTTACAAATTCGCAATGAACCCGCACATACAATTGTAAATGTAATTTACAACAGAAGCCATAAATTCCGTCCGCCATGGGTTGCATTTAACGGTGTTCTGATACTGACATCGGGGCAATTTTTTTTAATTGACAATTGTATCTGTAAATTTTTGTGAAGTTTTTGTTCTTAATTTTTCTGAATGTATAGTGTCAAAATCTTCCTATACGAATTTAGTATAATCCTTCGATAGCAAAAAAGTTCTACGTGTAAACGTAGCATGTTTTTGCTATTTAACTCAATGTATTTATTTTGTCGTTAAGAACTTAAGTTTAGTAGTTTCGGAAATATGAGGAAGGCATATTTTTTCAGATTTTTCAGTACATCTCTCAAGATTTGAGTATATCTCCAAAAGTTTGAAATATGTTTGACATCTTTACAACTTTCCCTTTCATACGACATCCCATGCTATGCATAGGATTTAAAATATTTGGCGTACTTCATTCTTCCCGTTAAAATTTCCATATGTACACTTTGAGTACTAGCTACTGAGATATGGGCCCGGTAATAATATACTTCACTACAGTGCCAAATTTAGAGTCTTAACGTCAAACTGGCTTTTGGAAAAAAACATTTATTATAGATGAACAAACATGACTGATATTATAAGGATTCCGGTTTTCTTTTTGTCTACGTTTCTACGTTGACATAGAATAGGGAAGTACCCATTTTAACTATAATACCAAACGGTTTCACATTAATAAGTTGATTCAAACCTGTGTTCGTGCTTATAACATTTACTTGCAATAATTTAGAGAATTTATCTCTCCTGCCGAAAGTATAGTATATAGCTTATGGTATTGTTTAAAAGAACTAATAATAAGAATGTAAAAAATATTTTTCATAAGTTTATTTAATATATCTTCAGAGAATAAAAAAATGCGTATTACCGAAACTAAATAAATTTTGAAAAAAATATTGTTTTAGAGGCCTATGAGAAGGTTGTATTCACATAATTTTTTGAAATATGCACCATGTTTTAATGCCTGTGAAAAACATAGCAGCCAATATATTTAAGTTATGATAAATTAATATTTGCAAATGATTTAATAGAAGTACTATGTTATATTTATTTTTCTACTCTTAAATGTTTATAAGTACCTAAATACGTACAGAATGCTTGTAATGCGAAATCTGCTCATGCTTGATAGGTCTCCTTTATTTCTCTTTACATATTTAATATACATTTTTCTTCCTACTTTCTACCATCCGTTTACTCAAGTATAAACATAAATTAAACATAGTTATTACAAAAAAAAACCGAGTAATATATATTATTGCTTCACTGTTATTGTCAATCTCTCTTAACATCAAACAGTACTAGTGCAATGAAAGGTAGAAGTGAAGAGTTTTTATTGTTTATAAAAACAGATACACCAACATCCGATAGTTGAATTTTGAAAGAGGGTTTTAAATTCAAACAACGTATGTTGCTTTGATTAAAAAGCGGTTATGCTGAATACCAGTCTCCATAAAATAAAAATTTCTTAACTTAAACTTACATACTGAAATATTTTTTTTAATATTAAAAAATTTCCATCCTATTTTACTTTACATTTTATGTAAAAAAAGATGCAAAAAGGAAATAAAAATACTATTAAATAATAGAAAAAAATCCGACGTTCCTTTTTCTCACTACATCATATCCAATATCTCATTTTACTGCAATACTCTTATCATCGATATAAATTTATATTTTTGAGTACAGTATTCCGTTTTTCACTTCAGATTTCCGAAACGTTTACTAGATCATTCCATTCACCAAGCGAGACACCGTATCTCTACCTCTATGGGTACGTGGCCTTCATTCTTTTCCAAAAATTACCCCCTCATTAAGGATCATGTTTCGTGGAGAAACACCGAGCAGACCCTTTTCAGAAATCACTGAGTAACTCGAATTTTTCTATGAGCCTAAGACTGAGGGCCACGTCTCACTTCCATATGCTATCAGTGGCAATATTCACTGGTTAAATATTTTCGTTTCCAAATATAAAGTATTTTGGACGAAAAGATATGAAGATTTCCGAACGCTTCTCAGGCTAGTAGGATTTGACCTCTTTCTGGGAAAGGGATTTACCTCTTTGGGCCGTTTATCCTAGATAATCGATAGCGAGAGAAGCATTCTAAATATATACCAATTTAAGAGTATCAAGGACGTACCTTAAGGTATATTCTATTGAAAGCAGTACTCACATGAACAAAAACTTTACAAAATGCAATAACATAGTTACATTACTAAATCTTTTCATGAGATGTTCTCAACTATGCATAATGCGGAATCGGTTTCGGGTAAATATAAATAATCTTTGCAGCACGTATCGGCAGATACTACATGAAAGCACATTTCTTAGAATACGAATAAAATCTATTTCAAAACTTTCATCTGATTTATCATATGTATTTAATTAAGCAGTGGTAATAAATATTACTAGACATTAAACGGAAATGTAATTTGATAAAGTAACGAATATTAGCGTGGCAAGATAAGAGACAGCATGTTAAAAAATAGAATTGAAAGACATTGCTTTTGAATGGAACTGTCTTCGGCGAGATTATTGAAAATATCGAGTTTCACAAAGATAATTATGTTATACGTATCTATGATTACTCTGTATCGCCGGCATTATAAAGACTCGGCAAAAGTTTCAAAAATCGCAATTCTGCCAGCGAATTCACCGTTTGTGTTTTGTGAAGGATATATTATTTAAGGTAAACTGTGTAACATCAAATAATATATTACAGACGTTCAAGGCAGTTTAATAAAGAGAACGAAGGTAGAAAATAAGACACGTAGGTTATTAATTGAAAATAAAATAAAACCTCCAACTACGAAAAAAAGCATTGAGTTTTGTAAAAATTAGCTTAAGTGTATCATGTGGCTTATGCTTCGAGATCATAAAGAATTAAAATCAATAAATCAAAGATTTACAGAAGATAAAAGGGAGAGCAAATATTTTTCTCAGATAGGGTGAAGAATATTTTCTATAGTTGGCTCTGCATAAGTTCTCTTACCGTTCTAAAGTTAAAAAATAACAAAATACTATTTTGCCAATTCTCCACTTTAAGCGGATTTCATTACTTTTTTACGATAATAAATTTATAAATTGAACATATCTAAAGCAAATAAAATGTATACGCAAAGATAATAATTGATGTACTCACTTCCTTCTACAATTAAATTTGTTCAAATATTCTAGGAGGATCTACGCTCAGTCTTTATTTATGCAATATCAATTCCACTAAAAATAATTCTTGTAGAAATAATGCGAAGTCTCGTGATCTATGGATCCAAGTCCAATTAACTGTGATTCATAGCACCTCCTGAGAAAAGAGAATTTTTCTCATTACCAATACGATGTCATCGATGTGGAACAGCGGAGAGCCTGGTGTTGGGATGCCTCCTGGAATTGAGGAGACCTATCTGATCATTTTAACAAGTTTAAACATGTACCAATGTAAGGACGACATGAACATATATTAAGATATATTCTATTGTAAGCAGCACACGTATAAAAAAACTTTACAAAACGCAGTCACATAGATATTTAACTTGCATATGCGAAATCTCAACAATGCATAATGCGAAATCACATCTTTGTGGCACGTAACGGCAGATACTGCGTGAATAGTATTGTGTGGCATGAAAGCACATTTCTTGAAATGCGAATGAGATCCATCACAATTCTCTCGTCTGACTTCTCCTAATACAAATATCTGTGGGCGCGATTGATAACGACCATAAAAATATCTGAAATTTAAAATGAAAAAAAATTTCATACCCATCTGTAAAACGATAACATATTAGATGAAATCAATTTAACTACATTACAAGACTATGTTTTTATGTTGAGGTTAAAGAAATGATGTGATCACTTCAAATGCTCACTTAGCGGTGATTAATGACGGCACTAAATGTTAAAGATTAGTGATGACATTAAAGCTAAAGGCCATTAACTTGCATGTAAAACGTAAGTATTGATAAACAGTAGTTTAAGACAAACACAATGTTGTAATACAATATTTCTTGTATAAAATGTCAGACTATAAGTTCACTTCGATAAATTAGTGAAGATTTACGTAATTAAATTTAGTAATAAACAGATAAGTTAAA
The DNA here is from genome assembly GCA_039881145.1 of Druceiella hillmani. NCBI lineage: Eukaryota > Metazoa > Arthropoda > Insecta > Lepidoptera > Hepialidae > Druceiella > Druceiella hillmani. Next base: position 13,169,956 of record JAYKKI010000029.1, read on the forward strand.
ACACGAAATATAAGATTGTGAATGTGCATTTAAACCCTTATATTTTTATTGTTTAAATTATATTGAATAAATACTAAAACCCTTTGTGGTTTTGTTGAATATGTTATTATATCATTTTTTGTTCAAAATTAACATTGCCATTTCGGTCAGTTATCATATATTTGACTCAATGAACCAAACCAAAAAAATATTAGGTGCTTACATCAGTTTTTAAACATGAACTTAAATAACTTTAATAATGCTATAAGGTAAAAGATGTGTCAGGAATTTATTTATATATCATCAAGAAATCCGTTTCCATCAAATAATACAGACAAAATAGATGCCAGATAATTAATAGCTATATATAAAGTAAAGATACGGCTGTAACCGAATACCAACAAACTACCCAACCCAACCGAACACCTAGAAAACTTTACTTCCAGTTTCTCCCTCCTCACTTGTCATAACTGGGTCATTTTCGGACGAATGCTTACGCGGAGAATAAATCTTGTTTGAGGTAAGTCATGCATTAGGAGGACCCTGTGAATAAGTCACAGTAATGTAACGAAGGGGTCGCGGGAAATAAACGTCAACGGAGAGTCCCATGGATCCCGGTTTCTCTTTAATTTCGTTTCATATTAAGCTTGTTTTAGAACAAACTTTCGCAAATATAAAAACTCATTCACATTTAAATTTATACGATAAAATCAATTCACTACGATCCAAGCCACATCAAACATGTGGCAAGTAACTAAAAGAAAATCGTGACCTATGGGACTCTCCGTTGACGTTTATTTCCCTCGACCCCTTCGTTACATTACTGTGACTTATTCACAGGGTCCTCCTAATACATTACCGTGACATATTCAGGAGTCCTCGTAATGCACGACTTACATCGAATGAGATTTACTCTCCGCATTAGCGTCTTTCGACAGAACTGGACTCAATTATGATAAGCCAGGATAGAGAAACTCGGACAAAAGTTTTATTGGGGTGTTATTCGTTGGTGTACGATAACAACGGTATCTTCACTTTAATTATAGGTATAAATTATCTGCCATCTTTTTTTTTCTATAATGGAAATAATTATATTTATAATAATTATATTTATACACACGGTTTTTCTCTTCATATATGGAGATTTTACATTATTTCAATTAACAACCTCCATGCCTTATTTTTTTTTATTTATTGTCTTAGTTGTCTTTGTTAAACTGCCTTGAATGTAAAAAAATATATGATTCGATTTTACACAGCTTGCCCTGAATGCTCTATTCTTGCAAAACACAGTCGCTGACAGCATCGTGATTTATATAACTTTTGCTGAGTCTTTGCAATGTCGGCGAAGAGGCGAAATCCTGGGTACGTATAATACAATAATCTTTATAAAACTCGACATTTTCAATAATCGAGCCAATGACAATTCAAAAGCGACGTCTTTCATTTCTTCTTTTTAATGTCTTGCTGCTTTTTATCTTGCCACACTAATAGTTGTTACTTTATCAAATTGAATTAATTTCTGTCTGGTAATATTTAATGAACTGTGTAATTAAATATATAAGATAAGTCAGACGAGAGAATTGTGATAGATCTTATTCGCATTCCAAGTAATGTTCTTTCACATAGTATCTCGTGCTGCAAATATTATTTATATTTCGCCGAAAGCGATTCCGCTTAATGCATTATTGAAATTTCATATAAGTAAATAAAAAATATTCAATTAAATATCCATTTAAATATCCATTTACATCGAGAAAAGAAAACCTCCATTGGTTGCTAACAAAAAGGGTAGCGAAGCTTTCACGAGCAGTGACAGTTCATTGTAATTATTGGTGTATGTTTTCCATTGTATATTTATATTACACATTAATAATATTGCCATCGCTTAAACCACCCTTTAAAATTTTGCTGTATTCTTACTTCGTGTGATAAGTTTTTTTCCAAAAAGTATGCTAAATAATTTTTTCAACATCCTGTTGTATAATATTGTAGAAGACGTACAGCTTTTTTAATACAGCCTGTATTTTATTACTTTAAATATTTCAATACCCTTGTTTAAAATATCGATTCTACTTTCTTTATCTACTTCAATACCATTGTTTATTGCTCGTGAAGCAACAAAATATATCACACTTTTTTGTAATAAATAACTTTGACTTATGCTTATACTTGACCAAACGAACAAAACCGTGAGCACTACTAGTACACGATAAAAGGAAACTTTGCTCAGTGCACAGAAAGTAGAAAAAAGGAAATTAGTTTTAAAAATGTTAAGCACAAGCGGATCTCGCAATATTAGCATTTCATACAAATATATGCACTTATAAATATTCAAAGGCATTTAGTATTTCCATTAAACTATTTGCAAATATTAATTTATCATAACGTATATATATTGGGTACTATTTTTTCACAGGCATTAAAACATGGTGCATATTTCAAAAAATGGTAAGATATAAGATAATCCCTACAGTTTCAATACAACCTTCGCGTAGACTTCACAAAAAAATTTTTTTCAATATATATTTAGTTTACGGATGAAGGACATAAGCCTATTCTATTTATCAGGTATCACAACTATGTAATTGAGTAACGTTTCTCTAATGTTTATTTAATGCTAAATTCGATAGTCGTATTTTGAAAGTGCTGAAGTAAATTCAAAAAACGTATCATGTTGCTTTGATTAAAAAAAGGTTATGCTGAATATTATTCTCTAAAAAATTTATTACTTTTTAAATGAAACTTACTATGAATTCTGTCGAAATATTTTTTTAATATTACAAAATTCCCATCTTATTTTATATAAAAAATGCAAAATGAAAATAATTATCATTGATATAAATTTATATTTTTATGTACAATCCTATATTCTATTTTTCACTTCAGATGTCCGGAAATTTCACTAGATCGTTTCCATCCACCAAGCGGGACACTGCCACTCTCTACATCTGCCTCTTGGAAAATATTCATGTAATCCTCAGCAAACTATTTAAACTTGTACAATTTTCAGTAGATACTAGTAAGTGTCAATACAGAGGAGTGTAAAATTGCTGATAAATTGAATAAACAAGCCAAACTTCTAAATAACTACTGCATATATCCCGCAACCCTCTTTGATATTAATACTCTATTCAAAACTAATTTAAAGGGACAGTGATCTATTAAAAAGGTTATTCAAATGTACTCAATAAACGAAAACAGAATTATTACTAAGTGTAAGACTATAAGCTGCCAACTTAGAGATATGGCAATCCACTTGAGCGTTACAAAATCCTACAGATTTGGCAAATAATGTAGAAATTTCCAGAAATAGAATTAACATTGGAACACGCCTTTGCCGGGTCCAATAATTTTGGTTGCAATGCAATATATCATTGAACTCCTAGAAATAGAATAATATCCTAACAAGGTATTAAATATTTCTAAGGCAGTTATTTCTGTCCACGGAATAATTTAGTTTTATATCTGGAATGGCTAATAGGCGTTATAAATATATAAAAGGAAATTTTTTCTATGACGAATATCTTTTTTATTTTAAAAAAAAGTGGAATTGGCTTTAAATTTCTAATACTAAGTATATGGCCTTACACTATATATTTTTTTAAAAATAAGGGCTGCTCTATTTTTGTATATTTTTTAAAATATATTTTTAAATACGTAATTTTCAATTATGAAACAATATTCTCTATTCTCCTTAACATACTAATATCCCACACGATTCGTTAAGTTACTAAAGTAATTTACTCCCTCTTTAATGTTTGTATGTATATTTCAAAAAAAGTAACTTAGTGCAAAACATATGCCTTAATGAGATGTATTAGTATGCCAAATTTAAGAGTCTAAGTCGTGCAGTTTGTGAGAATATTGACTGCGACAGACAGATATGTTAGTGCTCTTATAAGTGTCCCGTTTTTCAGTTTTAGGTATAAAAATGTCTGAATTTCATGGTTAGAAATTCAGACATTTTTATACCTAAAGGTTCTTTCCGTCTCTTTTTTAACATTAACTTAAATTATTCGTCATGATGTAGACTTCCTGTAATGACGTAGTATATTTGTATAGTGATTTATATAAATTTTTATTGTTTATGTTTAAATAATTATAATGGTTCTGTAAATAAAAATATGCTTTAATATATATTCCCGTTTATTACAATTTAATAATTTTATTATATATTCACTATCGAAAAAAAAATTCATTTCAAATCATGTGCCACTTCCATTTAAAAAAAAAACGTCTCGTTCTTTCAGATAACAAATAGCAATCTCGAAATTTGCAATTGTAACCAACTAACAGCAAAATGGTGCATTTCACATTATTTTTGCTCCAAATTTACGATCAAGTTTTAATAAATAACTCTAATACGGTATACAAATCTCATCGGAGCCAAGTTGTGACCCTGCGATACTCTTATTGCAAGAATATCGAGGCAATTTGATATCAGAGGTGCGTGATATGAAGTCACCAGAGCATCTCATTCTCGGGCTTGTTATTTCTGTTTACTGGTTGCGTTCTCAATTATTACGTTGCTACTTTCTTGATATGTCATAGTGAACTGATTTTATGAAACAAAGTAAAATACAAATTGAAAATACCTAAATATTCTCAAACTTATGAGTAAGCTACATATTTTGTATATTAGCGAATATTTTTTCACTTGCAACCATAAGACGATAATTCGAAATATGAAAAAGTTATCTCACCTCAACTTAGAAATAAAATTTTACCCAAATATATTTCACAAAATTTGAAACGAAAAAATATTTCAATATTTAAATATTTCATAGAATATTCTTCATTTCGGATTTATAAATTGGTTAATTATATTGTGAAGCCAAATCTAAGAAAAAAACACTACACATAATTAAGATAAAAATCAACCAACTAATATAACATGAAATTTTATATTTCAGCGACTACAACAAATATATATATAAAAGAAAAAAGATTAATGTAAAAACTATAAAGATCGCGTAATTGGAATCTTCTAATGTACGACCTCGTAAATCTACAATGAAAACAGTTACAATGCGAAAAAATGAACTAAACGCACTACAATCAGCAAACCACAAGTATAAGATATAGTAAGTAGCAACAACGATTAGAGCCACAAAACTGTGAATTATCACTTGCTATCAGAGAACCATATCTACTTCCTATTAGATTCCTATAAGAAATAAATATAACATGAAAATTCATAATTCAGTGGCTAAAATAAAATATTATGGCATGAAGGAAGAAAAGTTAATACAGAAACTACAAAGATTACGTAACTCGAAATTCGACTTTGTCAATCCGCAATCAAAATAGATACAATAGGTACGAATAAAATACACGCACGACACTCAGTATATCACAAGTATCAGATACAGTAAATTGCAACCACTATTAGAGACACAAAACTGTGAATTATCACTTGCTATCTGAGAACCATACCTACTATAAGAAATAAAAATAACACAAACATTTATAATTCAGTGGCTAAAATAAAATATTATGGCATGAAGGAAGAAAAGTTAATACAGAAACTACAAAGATTACGTAACTCGAAATTCGACTTTGTCAATCCGCAATCAAAATAGATACAATGGGTACGAATAAAATACACGCACGACACTCAGTATATCACAAGTATCAGATACAGTAAATTGCAACCACTATTAGAGACACAAAACTGTGAATTATCACTTGCTATCTGAGAACCATACCTACTATAAGAAATAAAAATAACACGAACATTTATAATTCAGTGGCTAAAATAAAATATTATGGCATGAAGGAAGAAAAGTTAATACAGAAACTACAAAGATTACGTAATTCAAAATTCGACTTTGTCAATCCGCAATCAAAATAGATACAATAGGTACAAATAAAATACACGCACTACAATCAGCATATTACAAGTATCAGATATAGTAAATTGCAACCACGATTAGTGACACAAAACTGTGAACTATCAATCCCTATTAAAACTTTACTACCCTTCACCATGTCTTCTCTTATCGTCATACGACCAAGTTTTGGGAAGTGACGTTAATGGGGATGGCAAATCTTGAGTCAAGTTGGGAATTGAAATGATTCGTCTCGTGAATAAATCGCAGTTGTGTGATCTTGAAATCAAATTTTGTCTCAGATCTGTACTAATTAATATATAAAGTACAAATGTTTTCTATTTGTTTGTTCGCGATAATCTCAGGAAACACACGTTCGATTTTAAATATTATTTTTAATAGAAAACACTCTACTTAGTAGAAACCTTCAGGTTATACATAATCACAAGAGCAGTGCGGTGATAAAAAAATGCAACAAAAGTTGTAGAATCCGGCTTAAACCGTACAAGATATATATATATATATGCCCGACCTAACGATTTTGTACAGAACTGGGAAGTGATTTTATAGAGAATGCTTAAATCTCCGATTTACAAATAATTAGACCCATAATTAAGATTAATCCTATGGGTATGAAACGGTGGATCACAGCTAGTATAATATAGTTAGCTATCCAGTAATGAGTTATTTTATTAGAATAGTGATCATAGTAATCAGAATTTTTCAATAAATTTAAATGTTTGCCGTCTATCTTAGGGTTTTCCAACTACTGTTGCGTCCGATTCTATGACATTCATTATGAGAGTATTTGTATTTCACTTATGAGAGTATTTGTAAGCTTTGACTCAAAGTTAATATGCCCATAAAATGTCACATAATTTCCAGTTCTATATGTTGGGGAAAACATTTCCTTTACTCCAGTACTGACAATTGTTTTCATATTTATTTTTCCGTGCTCCAACAAAATCCGTTTTAAATAAAAACGACTCAGCTGTAAGATCAGTGATTATACTTCGAATTTGTTTAATTTTAAATAAATAAACTAATGCTTCAGCGTTATCCTGTCTATAATAATATTAAATACTCGAATTAACTCACTCAACTAGGTGAGCTTAACTTAGACTATAATTCTTGTGGCCAATAATTGACAATAGGAAAATTTTATGTTTAGATTATTTTACTGAATCATTGTTATTCAAATAAGTATATTAATTTTTAATATCACAACGTATAATCGAAATCTTGATTATATCTTAAATCATCGAAAAAACCTTACGCTTCAAGTCGTTAATAAAAATGGATAATTGCATTACATATATATATATATATATATATATATATATATGTATATATATATATATATATGTATGTACATGTGTATATGTACATATATGTGTATAAATATAATTAATTACGATAATTCAAAATCTAGGTACTTAAACCGCTACTAAAGTAAAAACTAACATTAGAAGTTACCATAATTACGAATATCTTGAAAATTCTAAAAAAAATTCATTTGATCAGAAATAATTATGAAAAAATAAGAAACGTAAAGTTAATCAGAATTAATAACGCATTCTGATAAAAGTATTTCGATTGAAATCAAAGTTAGGATTATCTTTAAAAGATAAGTAAACGTCAGTTAAAAATACTATTCCAAACAATGAATGCTCACAGAAAGTTTTCCATAATTAATTCCCCTTAAAAAAATTACTTACAAAAATATAAATTCTGAAACAAACAAAAAATTTTTTAAGAAAACATTAAACGTTTTATGGGATGAATTTTTACAACGATTTTAAGAATATCACAGCAATCAATAACCACAAACTTTTTTTTATTAAATAATTCTCTTTTTGACAATTTTAATATAGTAATAAAGTATACTGACAACTAAAAAACTTGCTATTTTAGTTCACGTAGTATTTTTTGTACTTCTTTATTGAAAACACTTTTCAAATATATAAGTTATTTATCTATCTATTATATAAGTCATCTGTCACTGGTTGGCAGCATAAAATTCTTCCATTTTAAAAATATCTGGCCTTTTTATTGAAGAATTAAGTTTCATCATAAAATGGTCTATGTCCATAAACTTTTTGTTGCGTAAATAATTAGGCAACGAACTACTGAGATTATAATCGTAGGGCGAGAGCTTCGTGATTCTCTTCTTAAGGTGAAAGGCTAATGTGTAAATCAAACAAAATACTTCTAAGCTTTCTTCCATAAAATATGGAATTATTGTTTTATTGCAGTATGATTGCCTGAGAGTAGCTCTACCAGAGAATCCGAGTCCACCAATCTACCAGAGAGTCCGAATATATATATATATATATATATGTGTGTGTGTGTGTGTGTGTGTGTGTGTGTGCCTGTTTTTGATTGGCCAGAATATCGAACACGTCAAACGTTTTCTGAGAAAAACGGCTGTTACAGACATACCAATGACCCGATACTTGATTAATCTCACGAGAACTTGTTTACCTTCCTTTCAAGATAAAACTACTTTTATTTGGAAGAAAATAGATCAAATATCTACATCACTTATATAAACACGGAGGCTTGAAAGGATTAGTCATGTCTGTCATTATATTGCAGTACGTCTAGATTTATATGAAATAAAATCTTAATTATGTACTTTCAAGTATAATTATTTTTTTAATTGATTTTTTAAAAATTAAAGAAAATCATACTTTAATATTTTATAATACTTGAATTAAAATTCACAGTCGTTACAATTGAAAATTATAATATAAAATCACTGGGTCTAATAGAAAAAGTGTCTATACATATTTATGGAAATCTACAAACGTGTACTTAAATTCTAAAAAAAAATGTCATCAGAAATTATTTCCAAACATGTTACCACCTCGAATTCCAGTAATTCTTATAACCATGCATCAAGTGACAAATTATGGCGAATATTAGCATCCGGGGATTACATTTCATCTAAATTTCCGCTATTAGTTTTGGAAACATAAGTGGTGATATAGTTTTAAACATTGTACGCTGGTAATTACCTCGTCTAATACTGGTAAAAACCTTGTTCTATTTGAAGAAAATTCATTCTAGAGTAAAAGGGAATTATAATTTATCCATAGCAATCGCGTTGTATATAATGTACATTAAAAAATCGAAAAAAAAATCGATCATACATTTAATGATATATATTACCAAATATAATGAAAATAATTTTATTTCTTATCGGAAGCTCATATATAAACTCCATTGAAATAAATTTCAATGTACAAATGTGTCCATTTTATTTATAAGTATAAATTTCTCTCTAGAATCGTCCCTATCTCGCTCGAATAACGCATATATCGAATCAATAACAAGTATTAATTTACGATATGTGTAAATATAAATTATAACATGGAAAGCCAGTTTGTAATTACACGGGGGGATGAAATTGAAATATAACTTATTATTTGTCTGCGTAATTATGCCGTTTAAAATGTTAGCCCAAAAATTGATCCCTAATTTAAATGCGACTTTAAGGAATTATGAATTAATATCATAGTCTTAGCGTAGATTTGCCCTACAATTAAATTAATTTTGCTAATGGACTGAGAACAAATTGTAGAGTTAAAAGTGAAAAGGGGCGTTTTGATTTCGTCTTTGTGCAATATTTTAATTTGAACTGAATAAATTCTTACTCTTATTTCGCGCATAGCGTTACTTAAACCCATAGTTTTGTTCGTTTTGTATCGCCATAAGGGGTCTATTGAGTATAACGTCATTTATCCAAAAATTAAATTTAGTTTAGTATTAAAAAATTTTTTCTAACTAATAATTTTGGAAAAAATACTTACTAATGTATTATTCAATATATTTTAGTGTTACACTCTATTTACAAATAAGATGTAATCGCTCCGAACTTACATGAAATATGCATAAGCCTTAAACAATGGAAGCATATTTTATATTAACAAATAAAATAGTTTTTCATATATAATTGGAAAGTAATTAATTTACCTGTAACTAACACTGCAATGTCAAGTTACGGTAGTAACTATATTAAACATTCATTAATAAACTAATACTTCCCTCAGTAAAAACAGTAATTAATACTTTTTCCAAAGTTAAATATTTTCACTCTTCTTCAACCATTTTAAATCATTTGAAACACAACAATATTGAACTTTTAAATGATCTAATAGATTCCCAACTAATAAGCACCCATCTTGGTTCGTTGGATTTAATCCACATAGTAACATCTTCCTCAACACAATACAACTTTAACAATTTTACTATACACCACATCTGTGATGGTAAATCAGCAACAGATTCAAGTCACTGTTAAATTTCCAGATTTAGTATATTACTAAATCTGTTCATATAAAAAAATTAACTTTTCGTCTCTGCGCATTGAAAACATTTGCAAAAAAACAATTCGAGAGACAAAGTAGAAGTAATAGAATGCATTAAGATCTATGAATTTTTGTTTGTATATATATTTGTTCCTTTTTTTTACACGCGTACTACTAAAAAACAACTAACGAATATATTTATTAGGATACAATATATCTGTCTACCCAAAACTTTATGAAATCCATCTACAGAGTTCAGCATACATAGATTTAATACTACAAGAATAGCAGGAAAAAAGAACACTTAGAAATACTACTATTTTTCTATTCATTTATATGGTCGATTCACTGGTCACTCATCTTATATAACCATGTTATTTTTATGATTAAATGTAACTAATAAATTCCACCAAAACTGTATCTTGACAAGAAAAGAATAAATGGCCAGACGGGTATACTGTCTTGTAAGCATACTCGTATTTGAATCAGTATCATGGGTACCATGGACTTACTTCCGAATATCGACTGAGTCGATTTCGTCGCTGCCATTTAAATCCCCGTATGTCAAAATTAATATATTTGACATAAAATGAACAAAATTACTTTGTTAAAGTTCTTATATAATTTCACTCCTATTTTCTTTGTTACTACATAGATGACATTATTTAATATTACGAATTTTTTGCTATTATACGAGGTTTTTACATAAAAACCATGGGATGAACTTTAGCTTTTTTAATAATATATAATTCTTCCAACTGTTGTTAACTCAATGCCAATCAGTGGTCTTTAATGTCAAATTAAAAACGTATATATAACAGACATTTCAAAAAGTACTTGAGATGATTTAGATAGTTAAAATAAATAAGTTAAGAATAAAAGTGTGTATATACATAAGAGGTTACTCGAAAATTAAAAGAAAATTGAGTAAAAATTAAAGAAATTACGTTAATTAACTTTTGAAAAAAAATTGATATGATGTAACTTGCTCCTCTATGTTGGGAGATATCGTAGTATTGCCCATACTGAAGTTAGGTAGAGTCACTGGGATTACATAAAGCAAATATGCAAGGAGACAACTAACAATACAGTCTAAAAAAGACGCAATTAAAATTTATAGTAAGGCACACAATAATTATTGAAGTTGCCTAAGATTGGCCTGGCTCTCTGGGAAATCGTGATAACAAGTGTCTCACAAAAAATATGTTATTACGAAATATAAATTTTAACTAATTTCTGAAACAAACCTTTAACCGAAAATTAGTACTAATAAATACACACAGAGTAAGCTAAATTGGAAAAGACTGAAAATTTAAGAAATAAAATTAGAATTATAACAAAAGGAAAATTTCTAAAATAAAATTTGTAAGTTTCCTGCGAAAGCTTGATTTCTAATTTCGTTTTAGCTCGAAGGGATTAGAAATCAATATCAATATCTGAAGAAATATTTACTCCGTATTTAAATTAATTCTGTCCTTACAAATAAAGAAATTGTTTACCCGTGCTAAAGAAATGAGTAAAAAAATTGTTAGACTGTGAGGTACATAGTTTATTGGATAAGTAATATAATTAAATCGTTCATATTTTCTTTCACAAAACGTTCCGCCATTATGCTTTTACTAATGCAATAGATTTTCTTCATAGATAATAAAGCCAGGCAGTGTTACCAATATAAAAGTACCATAACTAACATGCCTCCTTAGTTTTATATTGCAACACAACCCATCAAAACAATTTCAAAATTAGAACAATTACTTGTAACTTGGCAATACTATTAATAACTTAACCTAATTATACACGTTCCATTCTGTTATTTTGCATTCAACATTTCTGCAACCCTAATGAATTTAAAATTCCTTATTTCTTTTGGAAATATTTTGTTTTCAACACATATTCTGGTTAAATATATTTAGAAAGCTCGTCTAATGATTCACTTTTACACATTATTTCCAAGTTATTACAATCCGAATGTCCCAGTACACGGTGTAGTGTTTCTTTTATTGTTATATTACTGTTTCTTATGTTTACTTGCAACTTTTCTTCATTCACTTAACCTTTTATTTTATATAGCCTTTCAGTTTTAATTGCGACGGCTATATACATTCAAGATGGATTGTTTATTTTTGACAATCACCCATTAAAAACAATTGAAATTTTATGTGTGATTTTCGAGTAACTTAACAAATTTGCCTTTATCTATTTCAGATAAAAAGCATTAATAGCAGTTAGCATAATATCACTTAGAATTTTGTCCATAAACCAGGAAACAAGTTTTAATATTACCTACTTTTTATGTTCTAATATTCTTCAATTACCAAGTTTTACATTTACAGATCCCTACCTTCCCGTCTAGCGGGTTTCAAAGTACTCAGCAGTGTTAATAATATGGTCTTTACTGCCACTATAAAGTAACCATTCTATTTTTTTTTTGGCATGTATTAGTATAATTTACAATGGTTATGTAAAAACTATTTCCTATATTGACGACTAGTATGATGATAATTTCCTCGCCCTCGATGAAAGTTTTTGGTATTATGCTCACCACATCCTCGGTAACTAAAAAATCCACGATCTCGGTTTTCACTTCCAGAACAACAAACTCTTTTTAAATGGCCGGGCTTACCACCACTAAAACATTTTAAATTAATCTAAAATAATGACCTGTTATCAGCTCGAAAAACATTTCATCTATCATTTAACGTTCCATTATATTTTTCCTCTCCACTTTCTAACTTTATTCATACTCTTTTTGAATAATAAACAGTTCTATAATTTTGTGGTACAATCTATCATATCACCAATATTCCTTTAATTCTGTGATAGCGATTTTAACAAGGAGTTTAATTTTTCATACCCTGCACATGCCTGCTTTAATTCTTTTACAGCTTTTTCAAAATCATCGAAAAATATGCATCTAATTAATTTTTAATTTAACACTTTCGAGGTTTTATCAGAATACAATTTGCAAAACTCTTGACTTTTTTAAAAACATTTCATCAAATTTCTCTTTTTTTTGGTCTCTTGAGCTGAATTGAGTTTGTTTATATGTTGTGGCTGTTTGTTATTGTATCGCTGTAAGTATAGTTAGTCATCTGGATATTTCATTCGTCTTAGCTGTCATATTCGGTATTTTTTATCTCTTTCCCACATCTTTACAATTTTTTACTATAAAAACTGAAATGTACGTAATTTCCAGTTACTGTAATCTCCTCCACCTTATATCAGAATATTTATTTCATTGTTTTTCGCTGCCTTTATCACGTTTATTATATTTTTAAATTAATTTAACCTTTTCCATTTTTTGTATTTTAAACTGCGGACTGCTAGCATGTTACAATAATGAGTTAAAACGTTGTTAGAATTTGACTTACATAGTTTATTGGACAAATCACATAATTAAATCTTCCACACATTTTTTACAGAACATTCCTCCATTATGATTTTATTACTCTTTAAGACTCTCGTCATAGATAACAAAACCCGACTTTGTTGCCAATATAATAGTACAATAACTAACAACCCGGACGCCTCCTGTAATATCAAATTCTGACATCATCAGTATGTTGAGGCTGATGACGTCAGAATTTAATATCACCGAAGACATGTGATAAACCTTTATTCATTAATGATATTTACGATCACTAATAATTGCAATACTAACGTAACAAAAAGTTTAGCAATGATCCTTTAATTTCTTTTGTGCATATGGTACAGTTGGAAAAAATCTGTATCTGAATTTATCGCTGAAATGGTATGATTATTGATGAAGCTTTCAAACGTGAAAAACCCGTAAAAACTTTAGCTAGTAAATAATTTTTCAAAACGTAATATTATTTTAAATTAAAAACCGAGAAAAATTCAAACTTAAGCATAAATTTAAAAAAGGTTTTTGCCACTAACAATGTAAAGAAATAATGAAATATTTAATCTTATATTCTTAAAGTGAATATATATATATATATATATATATATATATATATATATATATATATGTATATACATATATATATCGGTTTCAAAAACCGCCCAAAGATGTAATATTGCAAAAAATGCATAATTTTGCATCCATTCTCAAGTTTACAAAACCCCATTTTGGCATAAAAAGAGAACAACAACGCCCTCAAACGATGCGCCAACTCTCGAAAACATTGTAAAACATCTATGGCATCCAGCAACACACAAACACTTAGATCGTAGTAATTTTTAAATACAAAGAAATAAGCAAATTTAAATGAAATTTTCACTGCTGGTTATTTGTTGAAGTCAAAAAAAATACATTACCTCTCTTCACTTGATATGAAAAATGTGTGGAATAAAGAAATTATTCAAAATCCCGCCGTAGTTAAACATGATTGTAAAAAATAGTTTACTGGGATCCTAATTTTTATCGGTTCACACAGGTTACAATATTTTTTTAGTTGTCATATAAACTTGTGTTAGTTTTGAACACTTTGTGAATTCTTTCGGACTTCCCTATATAAATTTAATCAACGTGGTATGCCAATATTATGATCTCATATGAAAATTAATGAAGCCCGCTTTGTATGACAGGTCTCTCATATATATATATATATATATATATATATATATATATATATATATATATATATATATATATGTATATATATATATATATATATATATATATATATATCATTTTCGTTCCTTAAACAGAAAAATTAAAGGTCAAAATTGTTGACATAAATCAATCATAACTATTTTGATTTGAATTAAAAGGAGGTAGACACAACATGGGTAGTTATATTCAATATTGTGTTGCTGCTTATAAAGATTACTTGTAATATTTTAGATAATTTATCTCTACTGCCGAAGGAATAAGCAGTAATGTAAGCTTTAAAACTAAAAATTACGCGAGAATTATTGAAATACTTGTCTTTCTTGATAAATAGAATAAACTTATTCAAGTTCAAATGTAATTTATTCCAAAAATATCGACGCGCCAGATTCGTTATCCGATCTAAGCTTTTTTTAACGCTTTAAAGCTTTTTTTATTTTTATTACTGCTTACGTATTTAATAATAATTTTCTTTCATTCTTTCTATTTACTGTTACACATTTACTCAAACTTGAGTAAAACTATAAATAAAATTTAGTTTTCCCCCAAAAATATGTCTCGTATTTTATCGCTTCACGAGCAACAAGCAAGTTTATTGAACTAGTTAAATAAAGTAGTAAGAAGTAGTTAATACAAGTAGAAACGATATTCTAAACAATACTGTATTGAAGCAATTAAAATAATCAAATTCTTTATGTATCGCAAAAACTGTGGGTCTACTACAAAGTTACCCAACAGGATGCTGAAAAAAGTTTAGCATACTTTTTGGAAAAAAATTATCATACAAAGTAAAAAAATTATCATGCATTCTTGATGCAGTAAAATTTCGAACAGAGGTTTAAGCGACGGTAATATTGACAAAGTATAATATAAATATACAATGAAAAACATACACCAATAATAACAATGAATTGTCACTGCTCGTCAAAGCTTTGCCACCCTTCTTGTTAGCAACCCATATTTACATCAAAGAGTAATACTGTAATGTAAGGGGAAGCGTAGGTCTTCTTTTTTCGATGTAACTGTAGCTGAGGAAATGACTTGTGATGAAACGCGCCAGGAAAAAATGATTTTTGCAACACGCACTTTATATGTACAAAAACGATAGACACTAGATTAAAGCTTCTTTTCGAATTCAAATAAAATCTGTTACAATGCTCACTAATCTTAATTCATATATCGGTGTGAATAATCGATAATAAATATAAAAACAGGTGTTATGAACAAAATTCACAAAAGCATCTTATCACGCGCAAGCGTAAGACAATAACGGATTAAATGAAGTCAGTTAACTATTTCACATGCTGATTTTTTATTCATATTGAGGTAAAAGAGATGACAATGTGATCATTTAAAATGCTCACTTACCAGTAATTAAAAATGACACTAAACGCCGTTAGTGAGTGATAATACTAAAAGCCAAAGATCATTAACTTGCACGTAAAAGGCGAGTCTTGGAAAATAATAGTTTATAAAAATACAATGTTGAAATAAAATTATTCTGGTCTAAACTATCAACTCAAATGTTAATTGATAATAAAAATTAGTAAATATTTACTTGGTAATTAAATTTGGCGAAAAATAAATAGTTAAAATATGAATTGTAAAATTATAAAACAAAATTAAGTGTCGCTATTTTCAATATATTGGAGGAGAGTCAACTGAAAAAAAATTTAACACAACGAATTAAAATCAAACCAATGAAAAACTATTACGACTTAAACATAAGTTAGATTAAATAAATCCTGAAAATCTTTAAACCGTTGTTAAACCAGTCATTGTGTCATTGTTAGTTCAAAATTAACAATGTCATTTCACTCCGTGGTTTATATTTGACTCAAGAAAACAAACCAAAAAGACATTGCAAGTTTAAAACAATATATCGTTAACTTTCTTGAAAAAAAACAAATATAATATTTGTCTGACAAGTAGTCATTTAATTTTAGATTATGAACATAAATAATTATAATAATTTTATAAATGAAAATATTTCTAAATAATATATTTATATATCATCAAGAGATCAATTCCGGTCACGACAATACAGAGTAAAAGTCAGATGTCAGATAAATAATAGGCATAATTAAAGTACGGATACGTCTGTAACCGACTACCGATGTCATCAACCCAATAAAACTTTGTTCGAAGTTTCTCTACCCTCGCTTGTCATAACTGAGTCAAGTTCTGACGAATGACGCTAATGCGGAGAGTAAATCTCATTCGAGGTAACTCGTGCATTACGAGGACTCCTGAATACGTCACGGTAATGTAACGCCAGGGTCGAGGGAAATAAACGTCAACGGAGATTCCCATGGGTCTCGATTTTCCTTTTGTTACTTGTTGCATATTTGTTTGGATAAGATCGTAGTGGATTGATTTTTTTGAATAAATTTAGATGTGAATATATTTTTGTATTTATTTACAACAGACTGTTCTTAAACAAGCTAATATAGTAACATATATAGTAACGATGTAGTAACATGAAACTAAATTATATCAGTTATACAGTAACATGAACTAAATGATATTATGATCGATGCAAATAGAGCAATATAAAATTTATCTTATATTACACTATTTTCACCGATGTTGACTATTAAAAATTAAAATTTAGTTAGAACCGCTTTCTACTATTTACAAAAATATATTAGTTCGAATGTTTTTAACAATTTCAACCTTTTCTGTAATTTAATGTGTTTCCTAACATAGTTTCATTTTCTTAAAAAAATATGAAGAGGAGATTAATTCACCTTGTTTTTAACCGAAATATATATTTACATTTTACTATTTCTTTATATTAAAATGTAAATATATATTTGTGACCAGCGGCGGTACTATTTAAAGCGATACGTGGCTGTGCCCTCCCACCTGCATACCAAAAAAAAATTACCATTTCCATTTTTCTATCCAGCCATACTTTATTCTCGTAAATGTTAGAATAAATTTAATTAAATTGAAAGTCTATCCGATAAAATAAAGTTGACGAAAAGATTTAAAAATTATTATAAAATTTTTAATTACCGGATTTTGCAACAAACACTATACAGTATACGTAAATATATTATATACACATATATGTCATATAGTTTCAAGGTTTTCATGCCAAAATTTCGGAAAATAGTATAATTAATGAACAGTTAAATCCACGAGTTGTATGGAGCGCTGGAGAACTAACCGAAATACTTTCGATACAAAATCAAATGAAACAGGCGTTCGTGAAAGAAGATATTTTTTTGAATGTTTAATGAAATGAAATGAAATTTATGACTCAAAAATGTTATATTAATATTACATTGTTAAATATTTTCTTTTTAAATTATCTTACACAGTGGTATATAAAAGACGTATGCTACATATATAGACACAGACAAACTGACGAAGACAAATTTCGAACGTGATGACCGTGTCCATCGCTCTTATGCGCGACATGGATGCGCAAAAGAACCAACGCAGTGTGTCTTGCTTTCTCTAGCAAGACTAGCGATTCGCAAATTTATTTACAATATCTAAATGTTATTACCGAATCTTAACTGTATACTTGTGTTGTGGCCATTCATCGTAATATTAAATAATTAATTCTGTGCAAAGCATTAAAAGCTGTGAATTACTGTCATTTAGTTGAGAAGTGATTTAAAGAATTTGGGACCTTCGTGACCATTATTAAATTTAGTGCAAAATTATTCGATTAAAAATAAAATTTTCATGCAGTATTTTAGCATATAAGATGTTTTTTTTGTTTTTCTTGCTTAATTTATAATATTTCTGATGTATGGCCGAAAAATGGCTCTCAGACATCTAAATGGAAAAATTTTAAAACACGTCTCTTCAACGTCAACATAGTGGAACGTTATTAATTTGCAATTACTTGGTAAAAACAATATTCATTTATAATTGCGTAATGGTTTTCAAGCATCTATGTTACAATATACTCGTAATTCTCTAATAAGTAAACACAGACATATTTTGAGTATAATTGTTAACTGTAAAATTTTGTGGTTTGGTTGAAGTCGCGGGCAAAGGCCACGA
The DNA here is from genome assembly GCA_039881145.1 of Druceiella hillmani. NCBI lineage: Eukaryota > Metazoa > Arthropoda > Insecta > Lepidoptera > Hepialidae > Druceiella > Druceiella hillmani. The sequence goes on from JAYKKI010000029.1 coordinate 13,188,684, forward strand.
TGAAAGTTCTAATTCAAATAATTAGCGAATACTTAGAGGTTTCATATACTTGGTTGATACTTTAGATGATGCCATAACAAGACATTTAAATTGAAATTCAGCTTTTAAGGGAATTACAGAACCATATTTTAGACTCGATTTAAAAATTAAAGCAAAATTTTGTTAAAAACGAAACATGTAATTCGAAATATTTATTCATTCAGGTCGATGAAACTACTAACTCATCGTGGTAAACACAAATTTCTATAATTCTTATGTATGTTATTAAAGAAGCGGGTATGGAGTAGTTTCGGGACTCCTTTCAACATGAAACACAAACTGCTATTGGCATTAACACCGTCATTTTAAAATAAATTTTATAAATAAATAAAATATCGAGTAAATTGATATCTCGCTGTAACGGTGCAAGTATAATGAGTGGAACTAAGGATGGTTGTCAAACTTCGATTAAGCAGAAATCTCCCGAAGCATTCTATATTCACTGTTCTGCTCATCAAGGCAACCTTATATCGCAACAGGCCACATCTAAAATCAAACCGATTAAGATTTCTTTTTCTTCTCATGCATTATTTAAGTGGGTGTGCAAAGCCTACAGCTATATTAGATGACATTGAAAAAAAAACTTCTGATCGTTTAGCAAAAGCACGAGCGCTAGGCTGTTCAAAAATGTTAACCGACAGTGAATTTAACTATTGATTATATTTTTTTTATAAAATAATGCCTCACGTGGAAACTTTTTTGACAGTATACAAAAAAGTGAACTGTTTGTTAAAATTAGGCTATGGCGGAAGCACATAATATTATTGAATGCTGTGTTACTGAAAATTTTAAATAAGAAATACGTTAACTTCGACGGTGCCAAGTTGTTCTGTAACATCGAACACAACAACGCAAAGTAAAAAATGTCGCGTTTCGTTACCAACCATTGATAATAATTGTATTTTTGCAATGGAATGTTTTGATTTTATTATTAGTAATAATTTTATCAAAATTTTTTTCTGTGACCAGTTTCCTATTTATATTCAAAATTTTCCTGTAGATTAATTTAAAACCGTTTTAGAAATTTTTCAATTTAAACGAATCATCTTTGAAAACTGAATTAAATATTTTGTATTCACGTAATGATTCTCACGGGACAACTGGAACGACTTCAATTTATTTACAATAATGCATTGTTGGAAATATCACAAAGCATTATAGTAAATAAATTGAAAAAAATGTTTCAGGAAATTATTAAATATATTAATTACACTACTCATGACAACTGCCGAAACTGAACATACATTCTCTTCATTGAATGAAATAAAATCATTTTTACGCTAGATTTCCTTGGTAATTAAATCTGGTGAAAAATATATAGTTACGCAGATAAGTTAAAAACCGAATTATTAAATTGTAAACGAGCATCAAAGTGTCGATATTTTCAATATATGGGTAGTGAGCCAACGGAATAAAAAAAATAATTCAACGAAATAAAATCAAGCTAATGAAAAACAATTATGACTATCCATATTTTATTTATTAAATATATTTGGTGTTAATTTTGTAGAAATTCATTATTCACAATTAAATGAAACTACGTGATGTAGTATTATTTCTACTTTCTTTAAGTTCTTTACCACTACTTAGGTTTTGTTGCATTACAACATCTTTAGGTGGGCTATTAGCAAAGATTCGTTGTAATATAACAAACCCTAGGTCGTGTTAAAGAACTTAAAGAAAATAGAAATAATACTACATCACGTAGTTTTATTTAATTGTTATCCATGTTTTAGTTAAATTCCATAAATCCTGAAAATCTTTAAACCTCTGGTAAACCTGTTATTATGTCATTGTTTATTCAAACCTAGCGCCATGTCCCAAGGAAGATTGACTTCCTTTGGTATGTTATCCATAGAAAAAACATTTTATTCGTGAGATACAAAATTTAAATAACCAAGTAGTAAAAAATGTTGCTCATAGTAAAGCCAAAAAGATGGATTTAATTTACATTACTTGTAAGACATTATTAACCCACTTATCCGATGTCTTATTATATTCATAAAGCTTAGACGTTTGGACTCTTTTGATTTAAAACGAATATTGTATCAGTCCCATAAACTTGTTGATCGCCACACATGAGTTTATGCGTCTGACAAAGAAGTACCCATCACGCCGAGGCCGCTTATGAGGATCAATTTTGTTGTTATAATGTAAGGTTTTTTATTTATTTGACACTATAAGCAATGTATTTACATAAACCCAATTTTTTATCAAAATTTGGATCGTAAATTTACGTAAAACATCGGTTATATTAGCACCTATCAATAACGAAAATTCATATTTGTATAGTGCCCATTTTCGCACAAGAACAAATGAGAAAAAGAAACTTAAAATAAACGAATAAAACTGTTTTATTATTGTCTCTTTACGTCTCCCAACTTTGATTTTTTTTAATTCATACTGTTTATATGTTTCGATATGCTTATAGTGGTGCCAGGCAAACTTGGCGGTAAAAAGGTAAGAAAATTCTGTTCAGTAAATTAATAATCATATGTACAGTTCACACGTTATCTTCCTTATTAAAATGATTAGACCTATATCTTATGGGTATACCTCTTTAAAAGAAGACGACCTTAAAGTTTGACCTCTTAAAGAATAAACTTACCTACTCGTATTTTAATCTTTATTGTCGTCATAAATGGATGCCCTCTAATCCACCGAAAATTTCGAAGAAAAATCGATGTATTTATATTGACTCACAGATTTTCTCTAGCAAAATAAACATTGCGGAAAATAAAATCACAACATTATAATATGTAGATAACTATCGGCATAATTCCATAATTTTTCACTAAATGAAATCACGAGTTTTCGTATCCAAAAACTTGTCAAGTATTAGTAAAACTCGAATACGGGGGTTCTGTATATATGAAAGGAGTACTTGGATACAAGATATATTTAACTAAACCAGTAACTTCATTTTCTTTCCGTAAAAATTAATATTTTTGAGTTTAGTTGTAGCTACTGAGACATATGCGGGTTAATATGCTTGATTACCAAATTTCTATGTCCAACGGTGTCTGGAAAATATAGCTGTAACAGACGAACACACGGATTATATGCGCGGTTATAAAATAATTCCGTTTTTACTTTTGAAATACGGAAAATAGGTCGAAAATAAACTCTTTCTTCTTCTATAATTTCATGTAAATTTTATGTATAGTGAAAGAAACGTTAATTGTATTTTATTTATTTAATTATTATTATTAAGGACGGTTATTATCATATAAATTCTTAATTAATTTTAGCACGATCATTAACGATGACTGCTTACTAAGTATAATTAGTTAATATTAGATATCCCATATTTAGTAGTCCTTTCTAGATACTAAGCGTGTAGTATATAATAACCTTTTATATGCGAACATACATATATATATGTATGTGTATATATATATATATATATATATATATATATATATATATATATATATATGTATGTGTATATATATATATATATATATATATGTATATATATATAAAGTGACCTTATCAAAGCATTCTTTTTTTAAAGTAATTCGGCATATTTTCTACCCTCGCGTCTTTGCATTTGATAATACTACACGCCGCCCTATGGTCATTGAACTTAAATAATACAACAAACTTCCTTACTCTGGAACTCGTTTATAGGGAATGTGGAGATTTCATATCTTCTAAAAATATGCGAAAAAGAGCATTGCACACCCTTATTTCTAAAACTACTAAACCACAAATCATGAATAAAATTGGGTTGGCAAAATCTTAGTAGAATATTGAAGAAAAATTGTAGCGATTATCCTAGATCTCATAATATTTGAAATGTACACCATGTTTTTCGCCTGTGCATGTACCAGAAAAGGTTTTACCAACTATTGAAACAGAAATGTCATTAGTGATCATGTTCAAGTCCCCTGCAATGACCAAGTCATAATATCTTTGTAATTACTGATATTGTAACAATGACATCAACCTTTATTATTCCACAACTGGGTATTGGACTCCATCAAGTTGCACCCCTATATTAGGTCTTGTATTATCCACATAAATGATTTTGCGTTAATACTGAAAAAATCCCCTCTTTCTCAGGAAGCATTTTGAATACTTGCAGTTATTTAAACTTAGCTCTATAAGACGTCATAACTTTTTACTCTCTTTGTTTTATTTTCACGAAAGTTGTTTTAATGGGATTTAATTAATCTAACCGGTCGGTCTGCGTGCTGTATTTTTTATATAAAAATACAACACGCAGACAGACCGATTAGAATAAGTCGGGAAATAGTCCCATTCGTAAAAAAAAATTATTGTCTGGCGTGTCAATCATAATCTAATACAATATTTATGAAATAAGTAAAACATAATTACTTCATAAATGCTTCATAAATTTACTTACTTCATAAATGTTATATTTTAATTTTTTTATCCTATAAAAAGTAATGAAATTAGGATAAGAACGTATCTTGTCACACTAGGCAGCGTGATTATTTAGCTGCAAAGCAGTAAGCGACCTTGCTTAGAGCCAAGTACACCCTACGGTAGTATTCTTTGTTCTGCCTGAGAAAAATATTTTCTCTTCTCTTTTTCTTTTGTAAATCTTTTTCAATCATAATCATTTCTAAACTCGAAGCGTAAGCCACAAAATTTACTTAAGCTAACTTTCATAAAACTATCTGCATGTTCACTTCACACGTAGCTCTATCTTAATTTGTTTTTCCACTTTATTCAAACTAAAGTCAAAATCTAGGAGAATTTACTTCACTTTCAGTTAACGCTCTCCTTGCCTTATTTTCTTCCTTTATTTTCTGCTTTCTCTTTATTAAGCTGCCAAAACCATCTAGAATATATGATTTGATGGAACAGAACTCGCCCTGAATTTTCCATTCGTCAAAAAACACAAACGTCTACTGACAGCATTACGACTTTGCTGAGTCTTTGCAAGACCAGCGATGCGGTGAAATCCAACTTTCGACATACAATACAGTTATTTTTGCAAAACTCGACATTTTCGATAATTGAACCGAAGATAATTCCATTAAACATAAATATCTTAAATTTCTAATTTTTTAACGCTTTGTTGCGTTTTTATCTTGCCGCTAATATTCGATACTTTACCAAATTGGGTTTCCAGTTATGCTGTTAATATTTATTAAGTATGTAAGTAAATACATCAAACTAAGTTTTAAGCAATGAAGAATTCGTATCTGTTCCACCATTTACTTCCTCTTTTTTCGTTGCCACTACATATTGATTATACTACATTAAAGGAAGTTTTTAATATGTCCATTTTCTTTAAGTAGTGAGAATGATAATAGTTTGCTCTAATCTGTTTAGTGATTGCGGGACACCTTTTCTCACTAACGATGTGAAATTATTTTATTTCATTTCCAATATTTTTATTTTAAAATTTCCAAACAATTTTAATGCTACTTAATTTTTCAAGTGCAAACAAAAACTGAAATAAATAACTACTTTTATTCGACAAATTTAATTTCAGGATGCCTTTCTGTAAATACTACCCGTCGACTCAAATTTCGCTTTCACTTGTCGATTTAAATTGAATTTTAATATTGATAGTATAAAATCCTTGAATCATTATAATTTTATCTGTTCATATCACACCTAATTAAAACCAGTGACTTAATAATTATCTGTGAGTATAAAGAAATCCTCGGGAAATTCAATGGAATTGCATATGGCATACTGCAAATATATATATAATATTCAACAAACTATTAAAACATTTACACTTTTCAGTGGATATTGATATAGAGAGGTGTAAAATTGCTGATAAAATGAAAAAGTAGCCACATTTCTAAATAACTACTGCACATATCTTGCAGCCTTCTTTGATAATAATACTCTGTTCAGAACTAAATTGAAGGGACAGCGATCCATTAAAAAAGTTATTTAAAATCTACTCAATAAACAGAAACAAAATTATTGTTAAATGCAAAACGAGGCTTAGAACCAGCCAACTTGAGATACGAAAATCCGCATAAACAATACAAAGTCTTACCAATAATTATAAAATTGCCCAGATATAGAATTAACCTTGGAACACATCTTTGCAGTGCCCAGCAATTTTGGCTGCAATTCAAAATGTCATCGGACTCCTGAAACTAGAATAATATTCTAACAAGATGTTGAATATTGCTACGGCAGTTATTTTTGTATCTCGGATGACTGTCAGATATTATGAATGCGAAAGAAGAAATTGTTTCAATGACGAATACCTTTTTATATTTAAGAGTAGAATATTTTAAAATTGGAATTGGTTTTATATTGGTAATACTAAATGTATTGTCTTACGCTATAGCTTTTAAATACAAAATTTACAATTACGAGACAATATTTTTGTATCCCTCGTAACATAGTCTTTCTAAGACTATCCTGCATAATTCATTAAATTAATAAAATAATGTCGAGTACTTTATTTAACCCCCTTCCCTTTAATTCTAATATGCATATTTAAAAAAATAACTTAGTGCGAAACGTGTACCTTAATAAAATATATTACTATGCCAAATTTTAAGATTGTAAGTCGCACAGTTTGTGAAAATATCATGCATAAAATTATGCACAAATGAGTGAGTTACTGTGACCTCCAAGGCATAAAATATGCAATATTTAATAATTCCATTTATTTTCTACTCGCCATGTACACACTTATCATAATTTCAAAATATAAAATACAAGCAAAATTAGAAAAAAAAACATTTTATTGAACGACTTCGTATTTTATGTAACAATTTTGCAAAAATCTATTTGCTGATATTAAATAAAGTGCTTTTTACTAACTACAAAATTCGAAATACGGAACCCTATATTTTATGAAACGATATTTTCTAAGTGAATCTGTATTTCTTTTCAAGATGCAATTACAAAACCATATAGATTTCGTAGCCGAAAGACCGTTTGCATCTTTGTTAAAGTACGAAGGACACATGCTTCAACTTTATAAATAATTAAATTTGTATTGCAAGTTCTAAAGCCATATTCCGGAAATGTTTCATTCATACTCCCTAACAAATTTCTAAAAAGGCTGGCAGTATTAAGTTTTATTCGACCTATTACAAGTATTGTCAAATATCTTGACCATATGGTTTATTCTCAACAAAAGAAAGGTACTTTGATTTAGAATTACTTTTGACTACCAGGTTTCGAAGACAATGTGAATATTATAATTCTTAGGATAACAATTCAGGTCAGAAGTTCCATGCTCCTTTGTGTGTACTTAGTAGAATTATCGCCTTGTGTTTCGTTTATCAAACAAATGTTCACTTTTCTCAAAATGTCTTTTTGTTTCATTCGACCTATAAACAAATATTGTCAAATAACATTTTAGAATTATCTTATTTTAAATAAAATATTGTCAGAAAATGGCATATTTGAGAAAACCCTATGAATCAGCTGCATATTTTATGCATTAAGTAATATGTTTTTAACAAATTTAAACACAGGACGATAATTCGAAATGAGCAAAAAAGCATCTAATTTCTGACTTATAAATCAAATTAATGAATATATTTGACGTTAATTTTGTAGAAATTCATTATTCACAATTAAATGAAACTACGTGATGTAGTATTATTTCTACTTTCTTTAATTTCTTTACCACGACCTAGGTTTCGTTGTATTAATATTGAATCTTTGCTAATTTCCCACCTAAAGATGTTGTAATACAACAAAACCTAGGTCGTGGTAAAGAAATTAAAGAAAGTAGAAATATACTACATGACGTAGTTTCATTTAATTGTGAAATCAAATTATGCCCAAATATATTTCACAAAATTTTTGAAGAAAAAATATTTTCAATATGGAAGCAGAAAATATTCCTCATTTAGGATTTACAAATTGAATTATATTTTGAAGTCAAATCTAAGAAGAAAAACATTACACATAAGTGAGATAAAAATTAAAAAACTGGTATAATATGAAAATATATAATTCAGCGACTAAAACAAATGTAGACATGAAAGAAACAAGATTAATACAAAAACTAAAAAAATTGCGTAATTGAAATCGTCTGATTTAAACCTAGAATGAAAATAAAAACAATGCTCACGAATAAAATGCACGCCCTACAATCAGCACACCACAAGTATCAGATACAGTAAATTCCAATAACTATTAAAGCCACAAAAGTGTGAAGTATTACTTGCTTTCAGAGAATTATACCTACTTCCTACTAGATTCCTATAAAAATTAATATAACATGAAAATTTATAATTCAGTGGATAAAACAAAAATTATGGACATAAATAAAGCAAAGTTAATACAGAAACTACAAAGATTGCATAATTGGAATCTTCTGGGATATAACGTTGCAAATTTAAAAGGAAAATAGCTACGATACGAATGAATGTAAAATACACACACTACAATCAACATGACCACATGTACCAATACAGTAAATTGCAACCACAAATAAAACCCAAAACTGTGAAATATCACTCCCTATTAAAACTTTGCTACCCTTCCCCCTGCCTTCTCTTGTCGTCATACAACCAAGTTTTGGGAAGTGACGTTAATACGGTGAGCAAATCTTATTTGAGTCAAGCTGTGAACTAAGATAATTCGTCTCGTGAATATAGCGCAGTTGTGTGATATGGAAATCAAGCTCTATCACCGATCTATACTAATATATAAATCTCTCACAGCTCTACCTGTTGTGTTGTGAACCAGGCATTAAATGTAAAATTAAATGTAAATGTAAACTGACCTTCATAAGTGTCACATTGTGACCCACATGAATTTTTAATAAAATAAAAAAAATAAAATAAAAAATAAAGCAGAATTTTTTTTATTTATTCGTTTGTTCACGATAATCGCAGGAAACACACGTTCGATTTCAAATATTATTTTTATTAGAAAGCCTATACTTAGTAGAAACCTATAGGTTACGTATAATCACAGGAACAGTGCAATGATAATAAGTGCAACAGAAAACTGCTTAAACAGTACAAGATAAATACCGGCTGATTTATATGAAACACTAACCCACTACTACTGGAAACTAAATATTTTATAATTTTATTAACAATCTCACCGTTATATGGCCGCTGTAACCGCTACTGTACCGCTAATATACTTGGCCACATTATTATACGATAAGTGAAGGAGGAGATACCCCGCGCAAAGTTTTGGTAGGGAGTAGCAGTTTGTCGTTATCGAGTTACAACCGCGTCTTTAGTTAAACGATAGCTGTTAATTCTCGCACAGGGACCTGTCGCGTCCGTTGTTGTGTGGTGCGCGCATGCAGACACATTGTGAATACTTAGTTCTGACCCGGAATGGTTAGTAAGATAAGGAGCCTAAACTGAAAAGATTGATTTAGCGAAAAATTCATTATTTTTAAAATAAGTTCGTTTTGTTCTTAACGTTCTCAAAATGGAACAATTACTAGTAGGTACCTAGTAAATCATTCTAATACCATATACCTAGTATATTTAAAGAATACTACATACCTAGTATCTAGAAACGACAACTAGGCACAAGATATCAAGTATTTTATAGAAATAATAGTAAAAGGTGTACTTGGATACAAGATATATTTAAGTAAACCAGTAACTTCATTTGCTGTCCGTAAAAATTAATATTTTTGAGTTTAGTTGTAGCTACTGAGACATATGCGGCTTAATATGCTTGATTACTAAATTTCTATGTCCAACGGTGTCTGGAAAATACAGCTGTAACAGACGGACAAACGGATTATATGCGCGATTATAAAATAATTCCATTTTTACTTTTGAAGTACGGAAAATAGGTCGAAAATAAACTCTTTCTTCTAAACTCTTTCTTCTTCTATAACTCTTTCTTCTAAACTCTTTCTTCTTCTATAACTTCATGTATAGTGAAAGAAACATTAATTGTACATACGAAATTATTATTATTAAGGACGGTTATTATCATATAAATTCTTAATTAATTTTAGCACGATCATTAACGATGACTGCTTACTAAGTATTTAATATTAGATATCCCATATTTAGTAATCCTTTCTAGATACTAAGTGTGTAGTATATAATAACCTTTTATATACGAACACACATATATATATATATATATATATATATATATACATATACATATGTATATATACATATATACATAAATATATATTTACATATTAAAAGTTTCACTGATTTTCATGAAATAGATCTTGACCTACATTTAACCAGAACGAGAAGTAACAAAATATTAATGGTATTAATTCAATATGATAATAATACTAGACAAAAGATGGGGCAACGGGTATATAAAGTCTACGTTTTATCTGATGTAAATCCCTCCTTTGTCACCGAAGTTTATTAATGCATGAATAGAAATTTTGGCCTGAAACCGAATATCACCCTATCTATATCAAGAAAGTACCCTCCGCTGTAACTAAACGCGGGAGTGGGCCTCCGCTCCATTCGCAAAACACCAGTAGTCAAGATCGGGACTTCATCGGTGAGAGTACTCGAGATAATCTGTCAATAAATAAATCGACATATTTCTACCATGCACCGTTTAATGAATGTTTCCCAATGGCTGCTATATTTTATGTCACTACTCTGCTTCTATAAATAGTAGCACAACGATATAGCCTGTAATCATTTTCAAACAACGCACTGTATAAGAAAGTAAGAATGTTTTGATTCGAACACGTGGTTCTAGAGATTTTCCCAAAAAAATAAACAAAAACTCACTTCGTCACTGTCTGCCCCTATAGATTGGAGCATGATGGCCTATAATCTTTCTAATAAAATGGACTTTCTAAAACAAAGACAATTTTTAAATCGAACTCCAGATATTAGCATAAATAGACAAATAACAATACAGACTTAACGATACAAACTATCTTTATATATTAATACAGATTTGACGATGCAAATATATTTAATAATATATTGTTCATTCTTTTACAATTATAAATTTCGGTATTATAAGCGGTGACATAGTTTCGAGCATTTTACGTTGGAAATGACCCCGCTTAATACCAATAAAAACCTAGTTCAGCCTCAAAACATTTCGTTTTGGAATAAAAGAAAACTAGAATTTATCCACCGCAATAGATTTGTATGCTACGTACATAAAAAATCGAGAAAAATAATTCTGTTTTGTGACCATATACTTAACGATATTAAACATTTTATAATTTACGTCAATATTTCCGAAAATAATAAAAATAATTGATTTCTTATCAGAAGCTCATATATAAACTCTATTAATATCAATTAGATGTACAAAAGTGTCCGTTTTATTTATCGGCCTAAATCCCCAAATATAATTCCCTAAGTCCCTGTCTCACTCCAATAACGCTTACAATAAATATTAATTTACAACACATGTAAATATAAATTATGAGCTAAATTTGAACTTAGAAAGCCATTTTATAATTACAACAGGGGATGAAGTTTAAATATAATTTATTAGTTGTCTGCATAATTATACCGTTTAAAATGTTAGCCAAAAGTTGGTCCCTAATTTAATTTCGACTTGGAGGGATTATGAATTAATATCACAATCTTAGCGTAGATTTGCCCTGCAATTAAATTAGTTTTGCTTATAGACCGAGGAGCGAGTTGTGGAGTTGAAAGAGAAAGGGGCGTTTGAGTTTAGCCTTTGTGCAATATTTTGACTTGAACTGAATAAACGAGTGCAAATGAAGTGATTTTCAAAGAGCAGTTAATTATAATATTATTAGGTTTCTTTTACCATTAACATTATATGAACTGTAAAAATTTGATGAAACATAGTGATAACCGGTATTAGCGCTATAAGAATGACCCTCATAAGACAAGGTAATTTTCTCGTTTTCAAAGCGTAGCTCTGCTTAAAGGCACATTTTTATTTGTTTTATATTGTTCTAACGTTTTTCGTTTTTTGAGTATAAAGTCATCGACTGCTGACTTAAGTTAATTGAGTATTTAAATTATTACCTTATTTATTTCGGAAAATATACGCACCACTTTAAATTTTGACTCAAACTGATGGTACAATATGAGTTAAGAAATACAATATGACTTTCACTCGCTCGTGGCATGGAATCGAACCCGAGTCCCTGAGGTGCACCGCATCACCAACGCCCGTATGCCTTGTGGTCAACCCAACACACCACGCCGACGACAAATGTATTACAACTTTTACAAGCAAAATTACATTAGTGATGCTGCTGCCCAACACAAGTCCGTGGTGTTTAGCCACGCGATTTAAGGTATCGCTCCGGCTCCCTTGATAAGAGACTGAGAATCATATCCGGGATTATGGTGTGCTCCGCTCCTCTAAAGACCGTAAGCTTTGTATTGGGCAACCCAACATACCATGGTGCCGAAAATTTCCACTCGTCCAAACTTCCTGCCAGATAAGTTCGAAAAGTTTCCATGACGTTCAAGAAATCGATGGAAAAATGTGGCGTATTTATAAGTTGTAATCCTAAATATGTTGCCAATCTATAATTTTGCTTGTAAAAGTTGCGATACATATTATGCGTTCAGCAACTCAACAACACATAGATTTTACTCATTTTTAGACATGAAATAAAAAAAAATTTGCTTCCATCTTTTTAAAAGTAGTCAAAGCAAATTTAAATGATATTTTCACTCTGGTCATTTGTCAGTCTAGAATAAATATTACTTATCTTTATATGACGTTAAGAAGATGATAAATAAAATAAGCACGATATGGTTATCAGTACCATGAACAAATGGGTACGTAATCCATGGGAGCAACACCGCGGGTAAAAAAAATAGTAATACACACAAAGAATAGTTTATCGGGATTATAAAGTTCAATGGTTCACATGGATTTATTTCTATTTACTATTACACATTTACTCAATGTAGATTCAAGTATAAACATAAATCGAAGATAGTTATTACGAAAAAAGTATAACATATTTTAATGCTTCGTGAGTAAGAAACAATTGTATTTATGTAGTCAAAGAAAGTAGAAGTAATATAATAACAAAAGTATTGAAGTGATTAAAGTAATAAAATAAAGTATTATACTTTTTGGAAAAAAAGTTATAATACGAAACAAGAACATAGTAAAATTTAAAAGGAGGTCTAAGCGATGGTAGTAAGGAAACTAATAGAAAATAGAAAACATACACCAATAACAACAACGAAATTGTCACTGCGCATCAAAGCTTTCCACTTTTTCGACCTCTCTATCCATTAAAAAGTATCACTATAATAAAAGGTAACACCAATAATAACAATATCACTGCTTATGAAGGATTTGTATATTTTTGGCCCCTATACAATCATAATTAAGGAGTAAACTCCAGTGGCGCGTCGGAGCTGACAAGCACAATATTTTTTTAACAAATTAAGATATATACAAATGTAAGGGTGACACGAACGCACATTAATATACATTCTATTGTAAGCAGCACTCATATAAAAAAAACTTTACAAAATGTAATAACATAGTTATTCAACTGAATTTATTTAACGAAGTATCAGCTATGTATATTATTTGTGAGAAATGTAGAACTATGTATATTGCGTAATTACTTTCGACAATTCAAAAATATTTGCAGCATGTAATGGCAGATACTACATAAGTAGTATTGTGAAGCATTAAACAATATTTCTTGGCATATGAATGAGATCCGTCACAACGCTCTCGTCTGACTTATCCTAATTCAGACATCTGTGGGCACGATCGGTAAGGAGCATAAAAACACGTGAACTTTAAAAAAACATTAACAGATTAAATGAAGTATATTTAGCTATTGCAAAACAAGACTATGTTCTTTATATTGAGGTTTAAGAAATGACGATTCGATTACTTCGAACGCTCATTTATCGGTGATAAATGAAGACACTAAATATCGGTGATGAATATATCACAATTTGATTTCTTTTTTCTCTAAAGTTCTTTGTTATTCTTACTAGCTGTTCCCGCGATTTTGTTAACATGGTCTTCGTAAAATATGACTGTCAGATTGATACTATATTATTCGATATAAAAGGTACTTAAATAATTTTTTTAATAGATGGAATAATAATATATTATTATTCCATCCATTATAATTACGTAAGTACCCTTTATATTGAAATGCCAAAGTGCCATATAATTGTTACACATTTCCTAAATGAGTTTGGAATTTTATACATTTCCAAGGAATTGTAAAAAATTCCTTAATTATTATATATTTCCGATAATGCATATTTACGATAATACGTAGGTTATATAACGTTGCACAGAAACTATTTTTTTGGATTGTTTTGAGCTGAGTTAAATTTCGGGTTTATTAGCTGAGTTTACTCTAGGTTGAGTTAGATAGGACTGGCTTGCTTTGGGTTGATTCTGTTGGATTGGGTTTGGTTTGAGTTGGGTTAAGTATTTGGTATACATTGATTCGGAATTGCTCTGTCTTGGGTTCGGTTGGATTGGGTAGAGTTGGATTGTGTTAGGTTGAATTTGGTTTAGACTGGTTTGGGTTTCCCTTATGTTCGATTGGGTTTTATTTGAGTTATGTCAAGTTGGGTTGATTTAAGTTTGATTGGGTTTGGTTTGCTCTTGGATTAGATTTTGTTGGATTGGATTGAGTTAAGTTGCGCGTAAAAGATAAGTCTTGATAATAGTTTAAGACAAACGCAATGTTGAAATACAATTTTTCATTTATTAAAACAGATGAGTCAAAACAAGAATTGTAAGATTTTGATTAGGTTTTAAATCTATTTATTTTTAATATATTAAAAAAGGGTGAATAGAAAGTGATTGAAAAAAAAGGTCATGACCACGTTTGTTTAAATTATATTTAAAAAAGCCTGAAACTCTTTAGACCTTTGTTAAATGTCACTGTGTCATTACAATAAAAAAAAACAAAATGTCTTTTTGGTTTACGGACTTACATCAATTTTCACACAATATAAATAACTATAATAATGCCGTAAACTAAAAATGTGTCAGGAATTTATTTATAAACATAAAAATGGGTGTTAATCAAGTGTAAGACGATAACTGATTAAATGAAGTCAATCTGTTATCACCTACATCCCATATTCTGACATTGTATTAAAAGGATGTAAATGTGGTCATTTCAAATTCAAACTTTCCGGTAATTCAAAATTATATTAAACGCCGGTAATTAGTGATGAGACTATGAGTCAAAGACCGTTGCTAATAGTTCGTTAAAGTAAAAGATAAGTTTTGCTTAATAGTAGTTTATGGCAAAAACATAATACAAAGTGTCTTATTTAACAAGTCAGCCTAAAAGGGAAGTCAAAATAGGAAATATATAATAATTAAGGTGAAAGAGCATTTAAGTATCAACATTTTCAATATATTGAAGGCGAGTCGACGGAAAAATATTCTTAATGTATATAATAAATTCAGTGAATTAAAACCAAGCCATTGAAAAATAATTGTTACTTTCTATGTTTAAGTAAAATTAAATAAATCCCGAAAATCTTAAAACTTTTGTTTGACTTGGTATTATGTCATTGTTTTTTTTCAAAATTAACATTATCTTTCGCTCAGTGGTTATATATTTAACTCAATAAAACAAACTAAAATAAAATTATATATTTAAATCAACATATTATTAATTTTCTTGAAAAAAAAACAACCCCTAATATTTATCTGACAAGTAATATTTTAACTTTAAAATATGAATTTAAATAACCATAATAATTGTATAATATAAAAGACGTATAAACAATATACAGCTGTCCTAAAATTCAACGTCAAGTCAAAAACATGGGATTGGCTAGGTCGTGACAGTTCTTGGGAAAATCAGTAGAAAAAAATCTAGGTCATATATCTTTAAAATTATAGGTGTTTTTAGAAAAATTGAGAAAATTACCACCCTGTGACCTTTCTTTAATTATTATGACTATAACTTTTAATTTTTTAATGTTTCTTGATTCTAATTTGTATTCCTGCAATGAGAAGAAGACTGCAACTACTCCAAGACTGCGATTAATATAATGGTTATTCTTCCTAAATAACCATTATATTAATCGCAGTCTAAAATAATAACAAAACGGCCTAAGTTTTTTAAAAAAAATTATCTTTTTGCCCGATCACGCACTCAAAATATTACATCACCTAACTTTGACTGCTCGTGTTGAAAAAGTTGACTTGGAATTGTTATCTGATCGTTTTGTAATGGACCTGGCTTTCTTCGGAACTGATTTATCAGTCGCTGAACGCGTTATTCTATACAACGTGTACACACAAATACAACCACAATTCCAAGTAACAACGCAATCAAGTTCAATGCACAAAACCAAATTCTAGTAAGTTAAACCGCAATTAAGTGCAATATACAGAGCCAAAGTACGAGTGCTGCATAATTACAGAAAGATGTTCTGTTTATAGAGGAGCATAACTTACTGCAGTATTGCAGCGTGCTCGCATGGGCCAATACCTGGCTAGGGTAGCATCGCTATTTCTCTTACTCACACTTGGCAAAAGTGGGATCTCACTCATACTTCGCAAAAGTGGGGTCAATATCCGTCTTACGGACATTTAGTGAATAACGTACTGCAGTATTGCAGCATGCTCGCATGGGCCAATACCTGGCTAGGGTAGCATCACTATTCGTTTCACTCACATTTGATAAAAGTGGCGTCACAATCCGTCTCACTCACACTTGGTAAAATATAGTCACTATCTATCTCACACACATTTGTATCTTAAAATTAAGAACTTATAGAAAGCCTAACGTGAACCGGTAGTAGCATTATCACTAAATACGAGAATCAACTTAAAATTAGGATTACTTGAAAAAAAAATTTAATTTTTTTAAAGGAACAAACCAGCAAATTTTTTTTTGGAATAGGGACTAAAAACTTTTAGAGTAACTAGCCAAAATAAAGTAGTATTTTTTTCAGTATGAGCGGTCAAAATCAGGTGAGGGATTGAACAAAAAAATATCTTTTTAAACTAAGGCTATTTTGTTTTTATTTTAGACTGTAATTAATATAACGATTATTTAATTTTAAGAGAAAAAAATTAGAATGAAAATCATAGTCAAAGTACTTGAAAGAACGTCGTAGGGTGGCAATTTTCTCCATTTTTCTAAAAATTTGATTTGAAAACTACGCGCCTAGATTTTTTTCTAATTTTTCCAAAAATGTTACGACCTGGCCTTTGCCCTGTCTTCGGCTTGACGTTGAATTTTGGATTGCATGTATCATCAAGAGATTGATTCTGATCATAACTATACAGGGGAAAGTAGATGTCGGATAATTAATAACTATAATTAATGTACAAATACAGTTTTAAACGAACACCAACGAACTGCACCCAAATAAAACTTTGCTCTTCTTTTCTCCACCCTCGCTTGTCATAACTGGGCCAGGTTCTGACGTACGACGCTAATGCGGAGTGTAAATGTCATTCAAGGTAAGTTAAGCATTAAGAAGACTCGTGGATACGTCACAGAAATATAACGCCGGAGTCGCGCAAACTAAACGTCAATGGACGGTCCCATGGGTGCAAGGTTCGATTTTTCTTTTGTTACTTACTGCATGTTTGACTTGGCTTAAATCGTAGTGGATTTATTTTTTCGAATAAATTTAAATATGAATGAGTTTTTGTATTTACAACAGTCTGCTCTCAAACAAGCTTTACATGAAAGAAAATTAAAGATATATTACTTTACTTTCACCGATAATCAATATCGGGGGTTGAAAAAATATCGTCGAATAAGGACCGCTTTCTTCTCATGACAAAAATATTTAATACAAATACTTTCGTAATGTAACGCATTTCTTAACATAGTTTGTTTTCTCAAAAAATTATGAATAGGAGTTTAAATTAACGAGGATTATACGCATGTTTACTTGGAAATGTACATCACAGCCGTTACATTCATTTTGTTTTTAACCGAAATATACATTAATGTTCTAATATTTCTTTATATTCAAATTTAAGTATATATTTTTGACCTCTACTAATAATTATGGCTCACGGTCTCGACTCTCTGAACTACAGTAGCGAAATAAATGTTGAAGAAAGTCAAATCATAACATTAAATCATGTTGATCAGGTATGAATAGAACTCAAACCATGAGGGTTCCATACACGTATAAATGTTTAAGGGAATTTCTATTTAATTGTTTACAAATATTGATTTTTACTACTTAAATGTATTGAAATATTGATTTTTACTGCTTAAATGTAGTATGTTCTTCACAGGCGAAAAAATGTGGTATATATTTCAAAAATTATTAGATCTAAGGTTATCGCCATAGTTTTCCTTTAATCTTCTAGTGACATTTTACCAACCCAATTTTTTTTATGAATTAGGTTTCAATACTTTTGGAACTAAGGGTCTGCGATGCTCTGTTTCCGTGTGTTTTTATAACACAATATTACCGACATAAAATTTAAAATTTTTTTGAAATATTTGAAAAACTAGTGCAAACTATATGCACTAATAAGTTTTTGTTACAATGACAAATTGTGAGTTACTTTGTGGCATAGTTCCTTACAAAATCAATAGCGACAAATAGACTGATAGACAGAACCTTGAATGTTCTTAAAAATGTTTCGTTTTTATCAGTCTTAGAAACGGGATCTTTAAAATTAAAATAAAATAATTATTAAATTTTGAAATGCTACGAATTGTGGATAATGAGCGACTTGCAAAAATTCCATACAAAACTTTTCATGGGAAGACCGTATAGCAAAAACCGTAATGAAAAACTAAATTAGAGTGAGAACTTGTTCATGGAGTACAAAACGGTATACTATTATCGTTCCTTACACTGTTATAGTTTAAGATAGCGGG
Organism: Druceiella hillmani; assembly: GCA_039881145.1. NCBI lineage: Eukaryota > Metazoa > Arthropoda > Insecta > Lepidoptera > Hepialidae > Druceiella > Druceiella hillmani. Next base: position 13,207,441 of record JAYKKI010000029.1, read on the forward strand.
CTGTTATAGATAGATAGAGCGGTTACAGGCATGTAAAACAAATAGATAATATGACAACAACTGAGAAAACATCCGCTGACAGTCTGGAATTTATAATCACGTTCGGATATAATGATTGAATTAACATCCTAAATTTATAGTTTAAAAAAATTTCAATATTTTTTTATATTCAAGTATATTTAGCAATACTCATTACGAAATACAAAAAAAATTCTGAGGAATAAATATTTAGGAGGAACTGGATGATACGAAGTCGGTGAGCCAATAAATTGTCGAAAAATTATTTACTTGTGTGGAGCAATTCCCCTTACAAATATTTCTCAAACTCTTGGAGATCACTTTCTCCAAAAATTTTATGTTTCCTCATACCGCAGAAAAATTTTATTAACGATTGGATTCGCAATTATTTTAGTGCCAACTCAGCGACTATTTGAATTTTAACCTTATTAATATATTGAAGCAATGCATATGTCAACAGATAAATTTATTTACAAAAACTAATATTTTCATTCGCATTATTAAAATTTTGATTGGTTTTTTGATGCAATTTTTGATGCATTTAGTGAATATTCTCATCGTATAATTCAAATATCTATAATGAAAGGTTAATTCATCAATACTTCAATTGTATGATATTAGAATAGTACCTTAAAATAAAATACACGCTCGTACTTTCTTATTATATAAGCCCGTCTAAAATCAATTCGAATATAACCCTATTTATTTCTATACATTTTTATAATATGTAAATAAATACATGAAATATGTACTGTAATTAATAACCACGTTTATTTACCTAAGTAAAATCTTGAAACACAGAATTGCAAAATTGATTTAACACAATAATGCTTTTTACTTTGCGGTCAAATTAAAAAGTGATAAAATCTGAAAATAAAGAGTATAACCGAATAGATTTAAATAAAGTGATCTTATCAAAACGTTATTTTTTTAAATAATTCGGTGAATTTGGAACCCTCTTTGCATTTAATGATACAACGGGCCTCGCTATGGTTAGAAATCATTGAACTTAAAATAATTTATAGGACGAATTAGTTATATGTCTGATTATGACAGAAAATTTAAAGACACAAAAAGCAAGGGAAACGTATAAGTCTATGACTTCCCACCTGTAATTTCGACACGTATAAGTGAAAAAATATATTTCTAATGTAACATGAATTGAGGTTTATATACGCGTCATATACCAGTCGGACTTATTTAAAATTAATGCATACAATAATCTAAGAAGGAAAAGAGGAAATTATATAGGATATATAGATGAGAGGTTACGAAGAATGGAACCGATAAAATTTGGAAATTTAAATTTTAATAACAAAACGCAAGACTAGAGCATCCTACAAAAATAATTTAAATTGCACCAAAAACAATTCCCAGCAAAACGCAATGGTTATTACTAACACTAAACTATGTGAGCCAAGAAATTGGTTGAGGGAGGCAGAAATTACCCATGTACCAGAAAATGTTTCATCAACTATTGAAACATAAATGTCATCAGTGACCATATCCAAGTCAACCACGATGACCAAATTACTTACAATACCTTTGTAATCACTGGCATTATAAAAATAACATCAACCTTTTTTACCCCACAGCTAGGTATGGGCCTCTATGAAGTTGCGCCCCATCGTTAGATCCTCTACTATCCATATCAATAATTTTGTGTTGGTACAGAAAGAAATCCCCTCTTTCATAAGAAGCGCTTTGAATACTTGCAGTTAATCGAACTTCGCTTTATTTTCACAAAAAGTTATTTTAGTAGGATTTAATTTATATAAATATAGATAGTATGTAAACCGACTGATCCGAATAGGCGAATAAATTTTATTGATAAAAAGAAATTATTGTCTCACGTATCAATTACATTCTAACATATCATTTATGAAATAAATAAAACGTAAGTACTACTACGTGCTACGTATTTCATAAATGTTATATTTTTTATTTTATTATCCTATAAAAAATAATAAAATTCGGATAAAAATGTATCTTGTCAAACCAAACAATATGATTATTTAGCTGTAAAGATATAAGAGGTCTTGCACAGAGACAAGTACACGTCGTATTCTTTGTCCTGCCTGAGAAAAATATTTAAATTATAAATATTTATATTAAGAATAATATTTTTAAGATGAGAGCTTTTTCTCTTCTGTAAATCTTTGGCAATCATAATCGTTTCTAATATCGAAACGTAACCCACAGAATACACTTAAGTTAGCTTTCATAAAACTATTTGCATTTTCACTTCACAGGTGGCTCTATCTAAATTTATTTTTCCATTCTATTCAAACTAAAGTCAATATTTAGGAAAACTTAATTTATTTTCAGTTAACGTCTCCCTTGCCTTATTTGTTTCCTTTGTTGTCTGCGTTCTCTTTATTAAACTGCCACGACCGTCTAGAATATATGATTCGAAGTTACAGAGCTCGCTCTGAATACTCCATTCTTCACAAAACACAAACGACTTCTGGCAGCATCGCGATTTTGCCGAGTGTTTGAAAACCCAACAACGCGGTGAAATCCTACTTCCGACATACAATACAATTATTTTTGTAAAACACATTTTCAATAATTTAATCAAAGATAATTCCATTCAAAAGGAACATCTTTCATTTCTACTTTTTTAACCCTTTGTTGCTTTTTATCTTGCCCCTAATATTCGAAACTTTACCGAATTGGGTTTCCAGTTAATGCCTGGTAATATTTATTACCACTATGTAAGTAAATAGATCAAATTAAGTTTTAAGCATTTTAAACAATGAAGTATTCATATCCGCCCTATCATTTACTTCGTCACTTCCACATGTACGTTGTAATACAGAATTGAAATTTAATTTGTTGGTTTGTTGCCACAAAAGCATTATTGACTACTATATTAAAATAATGTATACTTAGAACATTATCTTTAAATACTGAGAATGATATTAATTTGCTCTAATCTGTTTAGTGATTGTGGAACGCTTTTTCTCACTAACTTCGTAAAATAATTTTACGTCATTTTCAACATTTTTATTTGTAAATTACCATGCAATTTTAATGCTCGTTAATTTTTCAAGTGCTAACAAAAACTGAAATAAAGAATTATTCTTCATTAAATAAACTTAATTTCGGAGTGCCTTTCTATAAATACCACCCATCGACTCAAATTGTTGTTTTCTTTATGTACAGATGTGCTGGATTTAATAAAGCGTTTTCACTTGTCGACTTAAGTTGAATTTTAACCAGTGATTGAAATTATCTGTGATTGTAAAGAAACCCTCGAGAAATTCAATGGGGTTGCATATGGCTTCCTGAAAATGTTTATGTAATGCTCAACAAACTATTTAAACTGGTACACTTTTCAGTGAACTAGTAGTACATGTTGATATAGAGGTGTAAAATTGCTTATAAATTGAAAAAAAGAAAACACATTTCTGAATAACTTCTGCACATATGCTACAACCCTCTTTGATATTAATACTCTGTTCATTCACTAAAGAGAGATAGCAATCTATTAAAAAATGTATCCAAATCTACTCATTAAACGGAAACAGAATTATTACTAAACGTAAGACAAGGTTTAGAACTGCTACTTTAGAGATACGAAAAACCACATGAGCAATACAAAATCCTATAGATTTATTCATTGCAAAATGTCATTGAATCCTGCAACTAGTATAATATTCTGACAAGATGTTGAATATTGTTAGAGCAGTTATTTCCGTCCACGGAATCATGTTATTTTATATCTCGGTTGGCTATCAGATGTTGTAAGTATAGAAAAAGAAGTTGTTTCAATGACGAATGCCTTTTTTTTATTTAAAACAATGAAATCTGTTTAAAACTTGAATTGGCTTTATATTGCTAATACTAAGTTTATTGTCTTATATATTTATATATCTTTTTAAAATAAGAGGTGCTGTATTTTTGCATATTTTTCAAAATATCTTATTAAATGCGCAATTTTTAATTATAAAACAATATTTTTGTATTCTTTGAAACATGCACTTTCAAATAATATGTGGGATATTAATCATTAAATAAATAAAATAATGTTGGGTAATTTATATTTATTCAATTTAATAATTTTATTTTTGACATTTTTAAAACTAGAAAACTTGCTACCTTAATTGATATAGTACTTACTTTATATTTCGTTATTAAAATTAAGATTTAATTATAAAAGCTGTCTATCAGTATCTATCACTGGTCGCCAGCATAATATTTTTCAATTATTGAAATATCTGAGTTTTTACTAATAAACGAAGTTTAATCACAAAGTGGCTTGCGTTTATGAACTTTTTATTACATAGATAATTAGGAAACTAATCAGATGAAAATCGTCAGACGAGAAGTTCCAGATAATTTTCTTAAGATAAAACCTAATGTGGAAGCCAAAAAAAACTAGTTACACTTCTTCTAAACTTACTTCCATAAAACATGGAGATATTTTTCTTTTGCATTATGAGTGAGTAACTCTGCAAGAGATTATAGTCTAATACATTTTGAACAAGGTTTTTTAATTTTTGTAAGTTTAATATAAGAGATAGTTCTAGAAGAAAATTGTGGGAGAGATAATTCCATCCACTTTCTAAATCTTTGGGGCCAATGCTGGCCTGGGTCATAAGTTACTTCTTCATCTATTAAGCATGTATAATATGTTGCTTAATCGCCTTTCGCCCTAAACGTATTCATGAAACAAGAGCATTCAAAGTTCTCTTCGTGAAATTTTCATACCTTATTCGCTCTTTACTCAATTCAATTCTATTTTTATTGACCTGAACGAACACCGTTTTCTTCATATATCTTTCAGGAGATATTTGAGAAACTTCCACGAGATTGCGACAATCTCTAGAAAAAAGTAGAAAGTTTATTAGTTTACAACCTAATAATTATCGTATTAACTTCACCCGCGATTTAATGTTACCCCAAACCCAACAAAAAGATCCTACAGTACTCATATAGTAGAATTCGTACTTAACTTTTTTTTTGCATTTCTATTAAACAATATACAAATGTTACAATTATTTTTAACATGACATATTGCCTAATACATCGTTAACAGATATAAAAATATAGTAAATTAGTTGGCAACCATGCGATTTAAAATCATTGCTATAATGTTCCAGAAAATTTGTGGAGAGAGTAGGACATATTTATGGCGGACATTTTCGACAATAGCAACAGAACTACGTATCTTAAATAAAATTATGAAAAAATGTATTTTTAAAAGCTTTATAACTCGTTCTTTTAATTCGTATAACGCAACTTATGGAATTTATAAAAAAATATTTATATTTTTTAAGTAAACACGCCAAGCAGTTTTTGAGAAATCTTACCCTAAGATCTTTTTAACAAGGCTTTTTAATTTTCCTAAATTCAATATGAGAGATCGTGCTAGATAAGAAATATTGGAGACTATACAAACGCTCACTTTCTAAATCTTTGAGGTCAATGTTTGACAGTATCATAGATTAACCACTTCATCCATTGTACATATCATCGTGTCGCTTCAATCGCTTTTCGCTCTAAGTTAATATTTGGTATAAGATTGCTCAGCAGCCAATCATTCAGCAAAAAAGCTAGTTAGCTTGTGACAATGACAAAAAAATTCTAAATGAAAAAATTTAAATCCTCACTTTATTAACTAGCAATAATTATGCTGATCTGATAAGTCAAACCCAATTTGCAAGTTCATTTACACGTTTCAGTAGATATCTTTACTATATTGGGATATTTTTTTCAAATATAGATGCTTCAAATGGATTTTTAAGCTTTTTTGTAACTTGTATTGAAATGACAAAGTCGAAAGATTTTTAGTCCAGATTCAATTTTTAATTTTGATATATCATTGAAATTATATAACATTTCTTTTAATTGAAAAGATATTCAATGATATATTTAACAAAGTTAAATTGTTAGCACTCTTCAATTCCGGTATACCGTTGAAACTACTCCCATTTTCATGTGATGAACGTTAATGATTTGATGTCCTTATTTGAGCTAAAATACACTATATTTTATTCAATTATCTGAAAAAGAATTAGTTGGTAAATAAAGCAAAATGACAGTTAAGGTATTGTAAACCTTCGTATTGTATTACAATTAACAATTTAACGTGGAATAACATAATGACAAAATACGTATAAATAATACCGCATAAATAATTCACAAAATATAAGCATTCAAAGTCACAAAGTGAAATTTTGATGTTTTTTTCGTTCTTCACTCACTAAAATTCAGTTTTTTAATTGGCCAGAGTATTGAAGACCATACTCTTTATGCATCCCACCATAGATGTTCGAGAAACTTCTACAAGATTCCAGTAATCGCTGGAAAAAGTGGTAAGGTTATTAGTTTCCAACCTTAACATGAAATTTTTATAGGCAATTAAGCAAGACAGTACAAAATTCGTATTCGTACTAAGCTCATATGGTAGAATCTGCACTTAATTGGTTTTGTCACTTTTCATATAAACAATTTAAAAACACTAAAATTATTTTTCAATATAACATATTGTCTAGTAAATCGTTCACAGGTATAAAAATATAGTAGATTCATTGAGGTTTAAAATCATTGTTTAAAATCATTGTCAGCAACTATGTGTTCGAGTGTTCCAGTAAATTTATATGGAAAGTGGAACATATTTATTGCGAACATTTTCGGCAATATCGCCGGAACTAGTTACTTTAAATAAAATTTTAACAAAAGATAGTTTTAGAGACTTTATAATTTGTCCTTTTAATTTGTGTTTCATGATTTAAGAAAATTTATAAAAGATAATATTGTGTTTTTCAAGTATACGCGTCAAACGATTTCTGAGGAAAACGATTATAACAGACCCACAAATGAACCGATACTTGATTGATCTTACATGTGTTTCATTGCCTTTCTTTTAAGATACCATAAAAACTACTTTTATATAAAAGCAGAATTCGGTGATGGGTTGTAGACAAATAGATCAAATATCTACTGACAGACTCACTACTTATGTAAAAATACGGAGACTTAAAAGGGTTAGCCATTTTTATTATTATATAGTACCGTCTAGATTTATATAAAATAAATCTTAATTACGTACTTGTAAATATAATTTTCTTAGTTCAAACAATTCAATACATTTTACCGAAAGATACATCTTAACATCTTACATTATTATTTTCTCATTAATTTATGTATTTTTAATTACATAAAACCTTAAGTGTTTTTTTCATATTTACAGATATAAGGGCGATAAGAAACAGTGTTCAATCACTATATTTCTTTAAGAAAAATATATAAAAGCATATATGATAAATTTTTCTAGTCCTATTTTTATTTTCATCAAAAATGAAACAAAATAATACTTGATTATTTTATAATACTTGATTTAAAATTATTTTAAATGTACCAATTTATACCTACTTGCCTTTAAGATATAAACTAATCACTAGTTCCGATAGAAAAAGGTATTATACAAATTAAAAATACATAAAGGTCTTATATATATAATATCTACTTAAATTCTAAGAAAAACTACATTTATTTCGAAATTTTTTAAGCAATGAAATTGAAAGTATATAAGAAATTATTTCCAAATATAACTTCAACTCGAATTCCTCTTAATAATTCTTAAAAACATACATCAAGTGACGAACTGTAATGAATATTAGTATTCGAGGATTACATTTCATCTCAATTTCCCCTTGTACATATTAGAAAAAAAACATTTCCATTTCCCGTTAACCCCAGCGGTAACAATAATTTTTACATTTACTTTTCCGCGATCCGATTAAATCCGTTTCAAATAAAAACGACTCAGGTGTAAGATCGGTGATTTTGCTTTGATTTTGTTGTTATAAATAAATAATCTGGTATCTTTAGCGATATCTGGACTATAATAATTTTAAATACTCAAAGTATTTCAGAGTTCTGAAGAATAGGTTAGAAACATAAAAATATATTTTAAAGGATTTCCCTATTTATTAAATACCATATAATTTCAAGATTTAAAATATTTTTGAATAGAGACAAAGATACATATATTTATTTAATTCGTTCTGGTTGAGCTTCCTTCCAGGTGAGTTGAAATTGGATTCCGATTCTTATGACCAAGAAATGAAAATATGAATTTTTTTTAAAAATTACTTTACTAAATCAACGTAATTAAATTAAATTGAAAAAACTTTACCGTCACTATTTATCACCGTAATATTGATTATATTCTTGAAAAATCGTGATAAAAAACTTTAAACTTCAAGTCGTCCATAAAAATTTATAAGTGCCTTTAAAACTAGACATAATTAATTACGATAATTCAAAATTTCAATACTTAAACTGATATATCAAAGTGAAGACTGCTATTAGATGTTTTAATGATTCGAATACCCTAAAAAATTATGCGTACGGAACTAAAAAATGCGAAAATTTAATTTAATCAGAAATAGCTATGTGGAGATGGAATACATTTTGTTGATATAGGTTTCATGAACTATGCTTACGTAGAAAATCACAGCTTCGATAGTATGGGATTTTTACCACATAATAAATTTCATAATAATTCTTAAAATCATCTTAACAAGTTTTTCTTCAATGTGCAGCTTTTTAAAACATTTATCTATATATTATATAAGAAATAAAAGAAAAAAAAATTTCTCGTTTTGATGTGAATACGTTTTTAAATTTGCTGAAATACGGGGACAATCCAAAAAACCTAATGATAACAAAATCGGGGGATACAGTTTGACGTTGCAGTTTTGAATCTACCTTCTACATCAAAAAATAAATTATACCACTGGATAGCTAAAGGATCAAAGAATTCATTACGATAAGCGAGAACAGTGACGCAAGCGCCGCCGTTTTGAGGTTATTTTGCTGCGTATCGAGATTTGCAATTAGTATAACTTTTGATTCAGAAAAGCTACGATGTTCGTTTAAGTTTTAATCGTCAGCTGTCGTCTAAATCTATCGACTGTATATAATACATTACTTTAAAGTAGTGACAGTGAATATAATTAGGTGTTAGAATAAAAAAATATTATTGAAAATGTATAACGTCGGCCTATACGCGTCGAAAAGCCAAAACCAAATACAGAGATCGTATACGACTGGAAAGGACTTTTCAAGAACAATCGAATGGTGATAATAAAATACTATATGACCGAGTCGAGCAATGCCGGGAACGTAAAAGAATGAATGCGGCTGAGCGGATCAACGACGGTGCCAGTACATCTGCAGCTGGGACGGTTGAAATTATGCAAGTGGATAATGAAATCGCTTCTATATCGACAATAGACTGTTTAGACATAGATTGTGTTCGATCGTCGATTATGAAGACACATTGGGCCGCAGCTAGTGCACGTTTCAATATAACCCGTTATATAGTCGTATTCACATACAACACACGGCCGTGTCCATGATACAGCCACACCCCATTTTTTCCTCGGTTCGTAAAATAGTTTCGGTGAATCACTAATTAATATTATTTTGTACTAACGATTATATTTAAAACATAAAAGAAATGAACCGCCATAATTGGCCAAATAATATTAAATTTTGAAATATTTACCTGTTTTCTTCACAATCAGTATTAAATACTTAAGTAAATCTATTTTATTATTAAAATCTGCTTATCTCCTGACTTTTATTCCTGAAAATGTTGGGTCAACACTTTAAAACATCTGATAAGAAAAATTAGCTAGCGGAACTTAAGTGTATCGTGTTAGAATCAAATCCAAACCTCAACATTCAATGGTAACAACAATAACTTTTAAGCTACACATGTCAATTTTAATGACATGTTCAGAAAGTTCTTACACAAATCTCGTGTTCTGTTATACTTGCAAGTGTGTCTCAGTAATTCCTCCTAATTTACTTCCAAAAATATTTACTCTTCGTATTAATATTACTCGCCGAAACTTGGCTGTTTTGTGATAAGTGACGGAGGAGATACCACGCGCAAAGTTTTGATAGGGAGGAGCAGTTTGTCGTTATCGTGTTACTACCGCATCTGTAATTAAACGATATCTGTTAATTCTCGCATTGGGACCTGTCGCCTCCTTCTCCTCTGTTGTGTGTGGTGTGAACAATCAGATACATTGTAGAGGACTTAGTTAGTTCTAACTTATAATACTTTGTAAGACAAGAAGCGTACGTTGGAAACATTAATTTAGTTCTTAAAAAAAGTTCGTTTCGTTCTTAATATTCTCAAAATGGAAAAATTGCTGGTGTTACCTAGGGGGTACCTATTAAATCGGTCTAATACCAGATACCTAGTATATATAAAGGAGAACTAGATACAAGATATCAAGTATTATATTGGAATAAAAATATGAGGAGTACTTGGACACAATATATGTCAAATTCAGAAAATACTGGGTGTAAAATATTTACTATCGAGGAGAGGTTACTAGCTGTGAGATATATAATATTAAACACTTAGTAAACCGTCACCTTTAATGACCTTGATAAAATTGATTAACTATTTATATGACAATAACCATCATAAAAATAATAATTGTGTACTTATGATTAATGTGTCCATCAACATACATTAAATTTACTTAAAATATTTTATTTTCGACCTAGTTTCCGTACCTCAAAAGAAAAAATGGAATTCTTTTAAAATCGCACATGTAATCCGTCTATACGCCTGTCATAGCCAATTTTCCAGAAATCGTTGAACGTATAAATTTGGCACAGTAACCGAAGTACTCGTATATACTAATTTTCTTGAAAGATTAAATATATTTAAATTAATTTATTCTTCGCACTGGTATTGCCTGGGAAACTTTCTGTCAATAAACGGCAAAAATAGATCCCATTAAGCTTTTTTTTAATTTAAAACCGCTTTACGTAAATTATTTTAACTCTATATACTCAAAAACTCCGCTTGTAGTCAGTGTGATGAAATAAGCCCATCGTCTACTACTGCTACATATTTCATTCTTAAAATATTTCCAAATTATACTAAAGCTGCCTTAATTGTAATTTGCTTATTAGGGTGATGGTTATATAGATTGTGCGCAATTACGACTCGCGTAAGGTTTACACCTACGATCACATTATTGGATTGTTACACTCTTTAAAACCGAAAAACAGCAACTACAATCAAAGGAAAATATATACATATATATATGTATATATATATATATATATATATATATATATATATATATATATATATATATGTGTATATATATATATATATATATATATATATATATATATATATGATCTTATAAATACAAAAGTGCATTTTAATGTTTGCTACACAACCACATGTTAAAAGTTGAACTGATGATTTTAATGGAATAGACCTTCATCATTAGTCAAATTTACATATAAAGTATATTTAAACCCGAACGAGAAGTAACAAAAAACTTATGCTATGAATTCGATTTAATAATAATAGTAGATAAAAGATAGGGCAACGGATATATTAAATCTACATTTTGTCTGGCATAAATCTCTCCTTTGTCGCCGAATTTTATTATGCACGAATAGAAAAATTGTTTACTTAAACACTGATAGACTAGGGAGTAGAAATGTTGGTCTGAAACCGAATGTTACCTTATCTGTTTCAAGAAATTAGTTTATAGTTTGCTTAGCTCTATATTTATGCATATAAACTTAACCTCACAATTACTCTTCATGTTAGTATGCTTGCGAAATATTTAAAAGCTGTAAGAAATTCGTTCGTAGTGAAATTTACCACGTGCAACATAGTCTGGGAGAGACGCATCAGTGTAAAAAAGGAGCTCTCTGGTACTACAGTTTGAGACACGTCCATACAAACGAATGAATAAAGGAAACAAAATAGAACTTCTGCATTAACATTCGGTTGTTTTTCTACGATGAAAACCGTGTAAGAAAGATTTTGGTTCTGGTTATGAAAGAATAGGCCCCATTATTACTGAAAGATTATGAGATGCTGTAAAATATACTATGTAACAGTTTATGAAATATCGAACTGATTTAGGCGCAATAATAACCCCCTAAGTATATCTAAGTATGGCCAAAGTGAGCTAAGTTCCAGCAATCGAATACAAGAATACGTATCTCGAAGAATAAGTTCGGTGAGTACGGATTTATTATTGGATGAAGTTTATCAAGAGAGAGTGATTAATATTTTTGGAGGTTACCATTTTAAATCAGACCAAACCTTTTAATAAAGTGCATATAATTCATTGGTACCTAAAGGCTATTCCAGACTAAATCTGAAGAAGAAAATTTTCATCCCAATCAAAACGAATAGAAATCCAATCCAAGTAAATGAAAACGTAAATTTAATGATCATAATTACAGAGTATTTTTAAAGATAAGAATAAAACGTGATAAAGAAATGGAAATTAGTATATTGTTCTTGGTCTTGAAGAGGTTTGCTGTTAAAGTTCCTCCAGAGGATAAGTCATCTTAACAATTTAAATGAACAACTTTCTCAATGAGTTTCGAAATAATTATTGAATGAAAAAATATTTTATTTGTCACCTTGTAATGATGTATACCAGATTGTTATGAAGTCAAACTTCATTAAAGTAGTCTTAAAGTGAGAAATTAAAGTCTCAGATTACCAACTTTTGTTGGTGTTATACAAAATTATGTAAAGTTAGATAAACGTAATCACGAAGTCGTACGGACACGTGTGACGAACCCAAGAAAAGTACTGGAAGGGATTTACTCACCTTATGAACGTATTTGCTATACAAGCTTATTGGCCCAATATTTGAAAACGAAATGCCATGTGTAGTAGCCATCAGTCAGCCATCAACATATATCTGGAAAGGTATAAAATGTGGTTGAAGTGCATACAGAGTTTAGTGCTAAAATATTACCGATTGGTTTAAGGTGACGATAAGAAAAACAAAGACAGCAAAATAAATTGGAAGATAATGAATAGAATAATTAAAAAGAAAACGTAATTATAAGAATAAAATTATATCAAGTAATTAATCATCTAAAAGTACCAAGAAAACCAATTTTTTTTCATGAAATAAAAAATGGAAATTTGAGTGATGAAAAAGCAATTTATGGAAGCATAGGCACCTCGAATATTGAAATTTGTACTACCGTGATGGCAATAACGCTAAAACATCACTGGTAAAAGTAGAACACTGAAAAATAGTCTCGAGTCAAGTGTGGGACCAGAGCATTGAAAATAATTACTTTTTGAGAAATACTAAGAACATTGAGATATATAAACCAAATATAAAGGAAGTATTAGGTGCAAAATCAAAGTAGTGTTTTACCTCGATTACAATATACGTATAAAAGTTTTTTCCTGAAAATAAACCAAAAGATTAGAACTATATTCCAGATGATAATACGAATCACATATGCACAAAAACGGATAGAAAAAAGTGAAGAAAAGTTAGTGATTAATTATTAAACACCATTCTAACTTACAATCCCATATATCGAATAATCTATACACTAAAAAACCTTAACTGAGGGCAACCCTATCCGGGCACAATACCATCACCACATTTATCACCGTAAAACAAGTGAATAGCAGATCATGCAAAATAGGTCAACGCTGTAGGACATCCGTTCATCATGTTAAGGAATGAAAAATATATCTGGATATTTACACGAAATAGTTGAGTGATTTTTGAAGTTAATAACATCAATAAATTTGGAAATTTAAAATATTTACGATGAGAAACAAAAGGCTTTCCGAACGCCGAATTCAGCGTAGAACCATGCGGCTACTATATTCATTTTAATAAAGATTATGAAGTTACGATTACTGAATTCTAATGAATCTTTTTCGTTTTTATAAGTGATCAAAATGAAAACAATATGAAATAGAATGTGTTAGTTCCTTACATATTGCTTCTTCAATAGCATACAAAATTATGTAAAGTTTAATTAATTTGTGATCATGTCATTTCCGAGAGTTTAAATACGGTATTCTATTGTAAACTGTCCTACGATATTACCCTCGTAAATTATCTTAATTATACAACTCTCTCCCCGCTGTAACTATGTACCTCCGCTCCGTTCACTAAACAGCAGTCGTCAGGGTCGAGGCTTCATCGGCGAGAGTACTCAGGATAATTTATCAATAAATAAGCCGATACATTTCTACCTTGCACTGTTTAATTAATGTTCCCGATGCCTGCTACATGTTATATTACTGCCCTGCTTCTATAAAGAGTAGTATCCATATAGTCTGTAACATTTTTCAAATAACATACTTTCTAACACAATAAGAATTTTTGAAATCAAACGTATGGTTTGTTTTTTTGCAAAAAATCTCTTATTCTTGCAAAAAAATAACAAAAAACGAACAAAGCAAACAAAAAAATTCCACTTTATCACTACTCTACCCCTATAGATTGAAACATGAGGACGTATAGCCTTATAGAAAGCTTTCTAACACAAAGATAATTATTAAATCGAAGTCCAGAGATTAGCGTGAATAGACAAATAAACGAACAAACACTTTATATATTAGTACTGATTTGACGTTACAATCTATCTATTAATATTTTGTTTATTCTTTTACGATTAGGAATTTCGGAAATATAAGTGGTGATATAGTTTCGAGAATTGTACGCTGGAAATGACTCCGTTGAATACAAATAAAAACCTGGTTCAACTTCAAAACAATTCGCATTGGAATAAAAGAGAAGTATAATTTATCAACTATTGTGATTCATTTGCCTTATATAATACTATGTATATCAAAAAAATTGAGAAAAAGCAATTGGATTTTGCGACCGTACATTTAAGGACACAACATATTTCATTAATTACATGTACATTTCCGAAAATAACAAAAACGACTTCATTCCTTATCGGAAACTCGTAGAAAAACTCGATTAAAATAAATTTGAATTTGTAAAATTATTTATAATTATAAATCCAAAAACATACATCAAATCAATTATAAATATTAATTTACAACATATGTAAATATAACTTACGAGCCAGATTTGAACTTGAAAAGCCATTTTAGAATTACAACGGGGGGATGAAGTTTAAATATAATTTATTAGTTGTCTGCGTAATTATGCCGTTTAAAATGTTAGCCCAAAAGTTAGTCCCTAATTTAATTTCGACTCAGAGGTATTATGAATTAATGTCACAATCTTAGGTAGATTTGCCCTGCAATTAAATTAGTTTTGCTAATGGACTGAGGAGCGAGTTGTGAAGTTGAAAGAGAAAAAGGGCGTTTGAGTTTCGTCTTTGTGCAATATTTTGATTCGAACTGAATAAACGAGTGCAACTGAAGTGGTTTTCAAAGAGCGGTTAATTATAATATTATTGGTTTTCTTTTACCATTAACATTATATGAACTGTAAGAATTCAATAAAATATAGTGATCCAACATTTTGAATAAATTATTTCCAGATCTGGACTTTTTCGGTTTTTAAACCACAGAAAACAAAGACGTCATTTTGTATGAACTTGTTATTAACACTATAAGAATGACCGTCATAAGACAAGGTAATTTTCTCGTTCTCAAAACATTTATTTCATTTTCTATAAATGCTTATTCGGCAGTTTATCTCCTTCACCATATTTCCTGAGTAGCCGTTTTATTAGTTTTATATTATTCTAACGTTTTTCTTTCTGAGTATAATGTCATTGGCTCCCAACATAAGCAAATTCAGTATTGAAATCGTTTTAATGCTTTATTTATTTCGGAAAATGTATCCACCACTTTAAATTTAGACTTTGAGTCTGTACAATTTTAGTCAAGATGTAACTTTTATTAATTGGCTATATGCTGATATATACTTAATAGGAAAATAAGCTGTAATCGCTTCTCTCTTAAATACGAAGTGTATCGTACACTTGTATACAATGTGCTCATGTACACAACAAAAATATGATTTCATATAAACATTTAAAATAAAATTATTTTATATTCATTTCAAAGTAATTTATTATGTATCCCAATTAGTCTACTAATAAAGATACTACTGTTTTTAGAGAAATGGTGGGCAATGTGTTTTTCTATAGTTAACCAATTCCAACCATGTGAAAAACACAGCATGTTATTTCCTTGTAATTCTCCTGTATGTAGAATTACGAGGCTGTAACTATTGCGAAACATTTTAAACAAAAGAGTATTGAACTTCTGACTTCTGAAAGAAAAGTGACACTTTCAGTGTTAGATTAGCAACTAATAAACTCGCCCTCTTGGTTCATCGGTGTTAAGTCATGTCGTAGCTTCTTCCCCAAAAGCGTTAAATCCTCCTCCTGTTGTTTTATGATGAGCATGAGAATAGCCTTGCCTGATAATGCGAACTTAATGGGATATCTACATCTGCTTCACTAAAGATTTTCAATGTTTCTAAATTTAATGTAAGAGGTCGCCCTGGATGATGATTACCGTAGAAATGAAAATGTCCCTCTTTAAATATATATAACTTCACTCACTTTTGAATATACTTTGCGTCTTTCTCACTTTCTTTTCAGCCTATAACGAATTCATAAAGAAAGGGCTAAATCTAAATCTAAGTATTCCTCATAAAATTTTCATCATAATCATCGACGTCATCATTTTTATTCCACTCCTGGTCACAGTTGTCTCCAATGCCTGCATCATTGGTGACGATCGCAGTCCGTAGCTTCTCACATTAGTGACGCTGCCGACCGTCACCAGTCGGTGGTACCCAGCTACGTGATTTCAGATATCGCTCCAGCTCCCTTGATGAGAAACCGAGAATCATAAGCGGGAATATGCGGTCATCCGCACCTCCAAACATCGTAAGCCGGGCAACCCAACATACCACGGCGCCAAAAATTTCCATAATTTGCACTAGCCGAAACTTTCTGGTGTATTTATTAGTTGTCAACCTAAGTATATTATCAATCTATAATTTTGTTTGCAAGTCCTAAGCAAAGTATGCTTTAAATAGTTTGCTAAATATCTGCTTACCATGCTGGGCTTAGCAATCAAATTTTAAGAATTATAACTTTCAATTTACAATTTTAAATTTAATTTAGTCAACATATAAATAACAGTAAATCAGTAACAGACTCGAGTCGTTGTACAATGTACTATATCAACATACAAAATAATAATTAAAGTCATGAAACGAATAGTTAAAATTCACTTCCTTTAAGCAAAAACAATGTAGTCAGATAAGTTTATTTATAAGGTACCCATTATGGTCATAATAAAACAACGAACAGATTCGTGTCAGAACTATGAATGATGTACAAATGCAGTTGTAACTGAATTATAACAAACCAATCCTTTCCATCAAAACTTGCCTTAAATTTTTATTTTCTTATTTGTCATAATTCGACTTATTGAAATTAATAAGTGTGCTTGATCATTACGGAAAGGTCAACCTTATTTGAAAATATAGATTATGAAACCCAATACCTCTTGTGTTTGGCTGGAATAGTCACAGTAAATTTTATTTAATTGCATATTCAACGGAATGTCAAAAAATTATACTGATATTATTACAAGTTCATAAACAATTGTTCAATATCACGTATGTAAAAACACATGCAGTAACTGTTACAGATAATAACATATCATGAATTATACAACAATTTATATTTATATAATGGAAAATGCTCACACTTCAATGAAAATATTAGTATGTAAATTAACCAAAATTGTTCATAATTTTATATAATTTCATGTGGAGCGAATGGGACGATAACGGAAAAACTGACTATGGCTCGAATTTCAGAAATTACATTTCACAAAAAAACATCGTGCATTCGTGAATTTTTTTTTGCAAATTCCTAAAATGTGTAACTGTTACGAAAATTCAATGAATAGATTCACTGAATTCTTGCAGTGTCAGCAGTAACAACATAGCATTTGGCCCAAAACTTGACGAGATCTATGTGTAAGGTTCGACGTGCATCTTGTTTCCTGCTACTTCTTGCGGACAAATTTGATTATACCGCAAGAAGTAGCAGGAAACAAGAACAATTAAAAATATCTTTATTTGTCCATTAACTAGTAGTCCTTCATTAGTACGTAACCCTCTATAACAATAGTTACATTTTATCGTTGAATGTGCCTTATCAGTTCTACCAAGAAATGTATCCTAGCAAACAAGTAATAAATAGCTAGACAGATATATTCTCTTCGAACACATTTGAATCAGCAGTAATCATCAATATGTCATAGTACCTTAAAATTACTGCTGAATAGCAACTAATGTCGATAAGTTCCTCTATTTTTAGTATGCATTTACTTCCAACTGTTGTCAAAACTCAAGACCAGTTAAGGGTTATTAATCTTAAATTAAAACATACTCTTAACTGAACTTAAAATATACCTTAAGGTGATATAGACAGTTAATACGAATAAATAATGAGCTACTTAAGAAAAGTATACGAACAAGGGTTAAAGGGTAAAAAATATAGTAAAAAGTGACTAAGTCAAATTAAGGAGTTGTTGAAAAAAATGAATATTGAAAAACTCGTTATCAGAATCAATAGATGTGACGTGCCTTACCCCTCTATGGTAATAAATAGCATAATATTGTCGAACTTGTGGTTACATTAAGTTACTAAGTGTGCATAAAATAAATAGATAAGTAGATGTGTCTTAATAATATCTAAAGGCCTTATTATAAATAATAACCATACCCGGTTATTATTTATAATAAGGCACACAATAATATTTGGAAGTTGTCCGACACTTGTATGTCAGCTCACACTACATTTTGCACTGTCGAAATAAATTTATGGGATTACACTCATTCTAGAACACGTCGTACGTAGAATTTAAAAAATGCCCAGATATATAAGTCAGAAAGTCAAAAGCTTGAGATATATTTCCCAACAAAATAATCAGCTCTTTCCTTCTCCTACTTTCGAAATATATTTTAAAGGATATAAAATAAACTAACATTTAAATTATAAACACTTGAGTGATATTGTATAATTAATGTTAACTTTAATTAAAATAATAAAAAAAAATAAGTTTTATACAGTTCAGTGGCTGCAAGCACCGTGTGTTAAATGTACGTGCGGAAAGATAACTCAGAAATGCCCAGAAAAACATAGCATGTAACGCCGGCAAAATATTGAGGCAAATTTGTGGACTGTTACAATCTGTTTAGTAGAGGCGTTCTCTTTTACTGTCCTGCAATATTACAACCGTTACAAACATGATATGCCACTCCATGTAGGGTAATAACGTCTATACGTCTTTAGCAGAAGTAGAACAGACAGCGACTATGGAACTGCAACCATATCATATATTGTCCCATTTGCAAGTTTCCTACAAATTATAGCATACGTACATAAATGTTTTTTACAAACCTTTCAAGATGCATTGGTCAAGCGTGACTAAAATTTATCAAATCAGACCTTATTTTTGGAAACAATTTAACTATCATTTTCAAATAATGAGAGATCTCTTCATCTTCATACAATTTTTCAGACAAAATTCCAGGTTTCGTAGAATACATTATTATGATAATTCCTTGCCACACAATATATTAAGTCTATTTTAGATCTAAATTACAATTTAAAATGAATCATTAATAAAATAGCTTTATTAAATACCTTTACCACGGAATACTCTCACAAATGCTATACATGTAATTAAAAAGAGAAAAAACATATTTTGTAAAACGATTTTTTGCTTTCATTTCTATACTAGTAATGAGAAAGTATAACAAAGAGGAACAATCTCGATACAAATATGACACAAGTAAGCTTAAATTAGAAAAATATTTAAACTTGGGAGATAATATTAAAATAGTATCAAGAGAATAAAGTTTAAAATAAAATTTATAAGATGCTTGCTAATTCGTGTCGTTTTAAATATCAACCCAGAGCTTGGTCTCCAATTTTAGCTCGGAGGGATTACAAATTAATATCAAAATCTTAACCAAGATTTTCTTAAAATTGAAATTAGTTTTATCTTCTCTAAGGGCAAATTGCTTTCCCGAACGCCTTCGGTGATATTGAAACCTGACGTCATCAATCTATTGGTAAAGATGAGTTCAATATCACCAAAGGCGTCCGAAAACGTAAGAAATCATTCATACCTGAAATAATACAAAAGTAATATTTACACTCAGTAATAATTATAATACTAACATAATAAAAAGCTAAAGTAAATTTATTGATTTTATTCTTTAAATAAGCAGAAGTCTAAAACAATGATTAAAATGTGTAGTTAATTTTTTTTCAATTTTAGTTCCGCTAAATTTATAGTTAAAAAAATGAATATGATTAACTTTTAATTTAATAAAATTCCAGATTAAAGGTTTTCAATATTTTAATATAACTGCAAACATCCTTTAACTTCTTTTATGTATTACTGCAAATAATTTGCATTGTGGAACATATGAAAAAAAATTTGAATTACCGCTGATGTTTCATGGTTGTTGAAAACATTAGTGTAAAAAACTTGTTAATATTAGTGTAAAAATTGACGTGACGCCACATTCAATTAAAAATGGGAAAAATGCAAATTTAGGCATGATATTAAAATGGTTAATGCCACTAATAATGCTAAAACCTGAAAAATATTTAATCATATATTCTTAAAGAAGATATTTATAAATTTCAGAAGCCGCTCAAAAATTTGATTTTACCATAAAATTAGTAACTTTTGTATTATTTTTCAGGTCTGCAAAACCTCATTTTTGAGAATTTAACACACAAACGCAGCACAACAATATACAAAAACGGTGCACCGACTTTCGAAGACAGTATGGAATACTCAAGACGTTCAGCAACTCGACGACACTTAGAATTTACTGATTTTTTTACATGAAATAAAAATAAATTTGCTTCCATCATTTAAAAAGTAGTGAGCAAATTTAAATAATATTTCCACTCTGGTCATTTGTCAGAGTCTAGAAAAAAAACATTACGTATATTTATTTGATGTTAAGAAGATAATAAATAAAATAAGCACGATGTGATTACCACTACCAACAACAAGTGGGTGGTAAATAATCTATAAGAACAACTTCGCGGGTAAAAAAAATAGTAAACACATAAAAAATAGTTTCAGGTTTCTAAAGTTCAATCATGGATTGCAATATTAGATAGGTTTCGTATAAACTTATGGAATCTTACTTTGAAATACTTTTTAAATAATTTTTGTACTTACCTTTGTAAATACAATCGACTTAACATGCCGCTATTTTGACCTCAATATGAAGACGAAAGGAAAATTGTTTTGATGAGTAAGTAAGCTTTGTATAATCGTTCCTTCATATAAATCATATACGTTCCTTATATAGAATAACGTAAGATCAAAATTGCTGACTTGAATCAAATTAAAAGACGCAAGTCGTTGGCAACCTTGATGTGACGTCGAATTTGTTTTTATAGGACAACTCCTGGTTGTGACTCGGTACAATCAAAATAATGTGGTGCAAGGAAAACAAACCGATAATTTGCGGTTGTTATCATACTAAAATTACATTTTATCGTTATATCTACATCGTTATAAATTACATTTTATTGTTCATCGTAAGTACCTTATTAGCTCAAATGCTGAGTTCAATAAATGGCGCAGAAACTTTCCGGGCAGTGATAATAGACATGCGTCAAATGTAGGCTTGAATAATGTATAGCTAATTTTGTATTTTGCCCAATAGAGTCACTCAAAAAGTTGAATCCGCACAGTAACAATATATTTCAATTTTAATCGACAAGGTACGATAACAATTTAGCTCAGCATGAGTCTGTAGAACTAGTTTTGGCCCGCGGTTTCGGTCGCAAATGTTAGAAAAAATATAAAAAAAAAATTTTAAAGTATTAGGTATAGATTTCAATGACACCAGTCATATAGTTATGAGGTAAGTATCATTTTAAACATAATTTACCAAAACTGACTTTCCTTTTAATATTTGTTCAGGTTTAATACGACGCGCCACGCTTTTGATGCGATTTGATGCGAACTAAAATGCCGTGCAGTTAGCCCGTGAATTTGGCATATTAAATTGAACATGTTCCCAATTTACATGCGGATACAACTGTTTTAGTATTTATATTCATTGCTCTGCTTCTAATAATTTAGTATGGTATTTATTTATCATCGGTAACGCAATAGATATAGCGCTTGCGCCTGAATATAAGTGATATGGGTTTGTTTCCCGGCGACGTTTTTGAACATTCATGAGTTATTGTATCTAATTGTTAATGATTGATTACGCTTTCGGTTTTGCTGAAATATTCTTTTAAATGGACGACACGAGTATTGAGGTTGGCAATACACTACGTTTAATCTCACAAAAATGCTGAACTTAAGGATGATATTTGTTATGATGGCATATTTGTTATAACATACTTTGCTCACAGATTACTCCAACTAGAAACCAGAAAACAGCTGAGATTTATTTATCATTAACATTTTAATGCCAAAAAGAAATTTGTAAATTAGAAACTGTATTTTTAGGAAGTGTTTTGTTTCAAATAAATTAATTGTGAAAACTATGCTTTTTTCTTTTTTTATGAAAGATTTTATATTTAATATTTTAGATTTCCTTTTAAATTATATCTCTTGTTAATATAAAAAACTTTTTTTTTATATTAACAAGATATATAATAAAAAAATATTTTTATTTTTCATTAGGTGGTTCCTGAATATAATCATATAATCATATATTAGAACTATTTTATAGCATTTCAATGATGTAAATAATAATAAATAATTCAATTCTTATTTACATAATACTGGTTTTGTTTACAAATGTAATCAATTAATCGAGATCAATGTTTCTTTTATTTAATGAGCTTAAAATTCCACTCAATCATGTTTAATTATCTAAATGTCAAAAAAGTTATCCTTCGTGGCACTATGATGTTACGATAATATGACATATCTCTAAAGGAATAAAGCCCTCATAGAATAAGAAGGCGTTTAATAACCATTAGATGTGTTTGGTTTTTTTTATAAAGCAATGATATCAACTATTTAATTTAATGTTTATTTTATAATCTCATAATATTTCGATACATGTTTAATAAACAAAACATGTCATTGCATATAGGTCTAAGTTATAATAATAATAATAATAATAATACATTTTATCTCAGATTTTTACATCCATATAATGTTAGTAGTAGTTATGATGAACTTAAATATAGATAATGGTAGCGTACTTATCACTAACTGTTCTGATTATTATACGAACTGCCAACAACAATATCTATAACAATAACAATTGCCCTAGCAAAAAAATTATAAATGGAAAATTTCAAATTGTCTTGGAAAAATTTCAAATTCGATGATTTTTACGAATTTCGTTACAGTTTGTGTTCTTAGAGTTTTCATTACCGATAAATTTAATGCTATTAGCTTCTTGGTCTACTATCTCAGATACACTATGCTCTGCTGACAGCTTCCATCAAGTGAAGCCCGTGTCATGCATAGAACAAAAAATCTGCAAATTTTGTGAAGGAATGTCTAAAAAACTAAAATTTATTCATTTCATAAAACCATAATTAATAGAAATAATTCCTAATCCTATTATCGATCTGTTGGATAATCAGCGAGATGTTTACATAATGAACTCCTCGGAACGGACCGAGAGCACTTAAACAAAATTGAGTGCAGTTCATTTTGCAATTCACCTTCGTTGATTCACTATATAATTGGTTGTAAATAAAAGAGAAACACCCATAAAAACACAAATAAAGTAAAGATATAATTCGTGAAAAAATTTCCTGGTTTATGCTCGCTCTGTTGGTTCATCAGCGAGATATTTCCACAGTGAACACTTTATTGTACAGATAGCATTTAAAAAAAATTGCGTGCAGTCCGTTTCGCATTTCATCTTGAAAGAGAAGAAAGCCACTTATACATTTATTTTCCTGCAACAGATGAAATCAAATTAAAAATCAAATTTCTGAGACAAGTCCTGAAAAATATTCAAGTGTCGATCCGCATTATATTTGATTATGAAATAAACGAAAATACCCATAAAAATATGTGTTCCCTTTTATCATGTTCTTGCTTATAAAGTCTACTTAATAATTTAGCAATAATTTAGAGAATTTATCTCTCCTGTCGAAGGTATAGGCCACGCCATACCACCATAGCCTGAAATAAACCTCAGAGAAGCAATTTGTATGATACCTAGTAAATAAAATGCTTGGGATAGTATGCTTGGAAATTCGAATGTATCTCGTTTTTAATTTTTTTAGAAGCTTCCATAATTAATGTTTTAAAAATATTTTTCCAAACAAAGTACACCCATTCAGTAGTCTTTAATGAGATATCCACAGTCTTCGCGCCCCCCGTCCATTTTCTGTGGCTTATTTCGCTCTCTACTCAAGCTCGATAGGCAAAAAAGCCAAAATGCTTATACTTATTAGTATTTCATAAAACCTATTGTTTATTAATTCTCAGAATCTCTACTAAATGGATAATATTTTTTCAAAATATATGGCTAATGATCCAAAATCATTATTTTGTTTACGCGTTTAATTGGGGCAAACACATTTACATCGTAAAATTAGACCACATTTAATTTCCACAACCTTTTAAGGTTCTATACATCAAAATAAAAAGCGAATCTTTTTGTGATGTTTATATGGAATTTTAAGGCGGGGAAGAGGACAAATTAAATACTAAAATTTGTTTTAATTCCACATAAAGTATATGGTATCGTTTGAAAGGGCTAATAATAATAATGTAAAAATTTTATTCATAATTTTACTTAGTATTTCTTCAGAGAATAAAAAAATCCGTATTTCCGAAATTAAATAAATTAAAAAAAAATTGTTTTAGAAGCCTACGCGAAGGTTGTAGGGAAACTGCAGGGATTATACTATACATTATAATTTTTCGAAAAATGCACCACGTTTTAATGCCTGTGAAAAACATAGTAGCCAATATATTTACGTTGTGATAAATTAATATTTGCAAATGGTTTAAGAGAAGTACTATGTACCCTTGAATATTTAAAGAACCTAAATATGTATAGAATGGTTGTAATGCGAAATCTGTTCGTGCTTGATAGATTTCCTTTATTTCTCTTTACATATTTAATACTTTTCTTTTTTCTACTTTCCACCACACGTTTACTCAAGTACACGCATATGTTAAAATTATTATATTTATATACATTACTACAAAAAAACCGTTTAATATACTTTATTGCTTCACTAGCAATAAACAACTGTATTGAAGTAATTAAAGAAAGTAGAACCGATATTCTAAAAAGATGTATTGAAAAACCTTTGTGACTCCTACAATGCTACACAATAAGATGTTAAAAAAATTGTTTATTAGCATACTTTTTTGGGAAAAATTTATCACACGAAGCAAGAATACAGCAAAATTTC
This sequence comes from Druceiella hillmani, assembly GCA_039881145.1. Taxonomy (NCBI): domain Eukaryota; kingdom Metazoa; phylum Arthropoda; class Insecta; order Lepidoptera; family Hepialidae; genus Druceiella; species Druceiella hillmani. The sequence goes on from JAYKKI010000029.1 coordinate 13,232,671, forward strand.
AAAGAGAGGCTTAAGTGATAGTAATATCGACAATGTCTAGTAAAAATATTGAATGGAAAACATACACCAGTAATAACAATGAATTGTCACCGTTCGTGAAAGATTCTTGTTATGAACCTCCCTTTACATCAAAGAGCACTAGTGCAATGTAAGGTAGAAGTGTAAGGGAAGTTTCCTTTTTCGATATAAAGTATGTGCTTTTTAATCTATAGAAAAACATGAACACCTTTTTATATTTATAAATATAGATACACCAATTTTAACAATATATGTTGCTTTGTTTAAAAAGTTATTTTGCTGAATGTTAATATATGTATAATCAAGTATTGCTTAATTGAAACTTGCTATAAATTGTATCGAAACTTTTTTTAATATTAGAAAATTTCCATATTATTTTACTCTATAATAAAATAAAAAAATCTAAATAAAAAAATGCAAAAAGAAATATTTCATTTCACGGCAATAAACTTATTATCGATATAAAGTTATATTTTTATGTACGATCTTATATTCTATTTTTCACTTCGGATCTCCGTAACTTTTACTACATCATTTCCATCCACCAAGTAGAGCACCATCCCCTCTACCTCTTCCGGTCTGTGACCTTCATTCTTTGCTAAAAATTACCCCGTAATTAAGGATTGTATTCCGTGGAGAAACCCCGGGCGGACCCTTTCCACAAATCGCTGAGAAACTCGAATTTATTTATGAGCCCAATACTGAAGGGCCACTTCTCACTTCCGCATACCATCAGTGGCACTACACACTGGTTGAAGATTTTCATTTCGAAACAGTGCAGTATTTTGGATGAGAAGATATGAAGTTGCCCGAACACGCTTCCCAGGCGAGTTGGATTTAACCTTTTTCTCAGAGTGGGATTTACCTGATTGGATAATTTGAACATTACAATACGCAATAACGTAGTTATTTAAATTAATTTTCTTAATTGATATATGCGAAACATCAACTACATTCACAGTTACATTTCACCTTAATGCGGAATCGCTTTCGGTGAAATGTAAGTAACCTATGCAGCACGTAACGGCAGATACTTCATGAAAGCACATTTCTTAGATTGCGAATAAGATCTTTCATAACTCTCTCGTATTACATGTCTTATGTATGTGTCTTACGTGCACTGCACATTGTGCAGTGGTATTATATTATACCGGAAACCTAACTTGATAAATAACGAATATTAACGTGGCAAGATAAAAAGCAGCAAGACGTTAAAAAGAAGAAATGAAAGACGATGGTTTTGAATTGTCCTCAGCTCGATTATTGAAAATGTCGAGTTTTACAAAGATGATTATATTATACGTACGTAAGTAGATTTTGACCCCTACGCCGACATTGTAAAGACTCAGCAAAAGTTAAAAAATATAAATCACAATGATGTCAACGACTTCGCCATTTGTGTTTTACGAAGGATAGAATATTCAGGATAAGCTGTGTAACATCGAATCATATATTTTAGACGTTCGAAGCAATTTAAAAAAGAGAACAAAGGCAATAAAGAAAAAAATAAAGGACATGAGTTTGTTCATTGAAAATAAAATAAAATTTCCGCGTTTGAAAAGACATAGTACACAGTTTTAGGAAAATTAGCTTAAGTATATCCTGTGGCTCACACTTGAAGTTTTGATTATGAGGCTTAGAGAAGAAAAATGAGAGAGAAAATGTTTTTTTTGTTGAAATGTTTGTTTCGTTGCAAAAAAATAACAAGATGCTATTTTGTCAAAAATCTATTTTGAGCGAATTTTTTACTTTTTATAGGATAATAAATTCACAAATTTGACATTTCTAAAGCAAGTGTAATTTATTTGCTAAGACCATAATTAATATATAACATATTCGCTTCTTTTTACAATGGACTTTGTTTACATATTTTCATGAGTGGATCTACAATTAATCTTTATTTATTTAAATTGACCAAAAATAATTCTTTTCAAAAATATTGCCAAGTCTCATGATCCCGTAACAGTAAAAATGTGTATAATCTGTGAATTCAGGTTCAATTAAATATAAATACTCATAGCATCTCCTGAGAAAAGAGGACTTTTCTAAGAAGCAATACGATGTCATCGATGTGGAACAGCGGAGAGCCTAATCTTGGGATGCGTCCCGGGAGTGGGGGAACCTATTTATTTATTGCAGTTTACTCCTAAAGAATGGATTTAAATATATAGCGCCGGTATGAAGATTTATGAGGAGTAAAGTCAGAAGTTCAGAGCGTTAAAAAAGTATAACAGTTTCTAAGTTTGGATGTAGCAGGTGATCTCCAAAACTACTCATCTGATTTCAAAAATTATTTCATCAATATTTATATAGGACTTTAAGATAGACATTGGTTGTATATTACGTTAAAAAATTTTTTTTGTGTTATAAAAAACTTAAATTTTGAAAGTTAGGATGCAGGAAATATTTTCCGAAACTTCTCATCCAATTTCAAAAATTCAGTCACCAATATTTAGAAAAGACCTTCAGGATGAACATAGGTTGTATATTATCTTGTTAAAATTCATGAACACCAGTTTTCAACATAAGTCAATGAAAAAAGAGTTGGGCGATTGCGTTTCTTATGAACGCCACCTTGAAAGTAAAATATACATTGATAGCTGATATTAATATTTATATTTATATACAGTGTTACCTATTTTTATACATTCTGACAATCGTTATCAATTAAATGGTGCGTCGGAGCTGACTTGAATAATGTTTTTTTAACAAGTTAAAACATCTACCGACGTACGAGCGACAAGAACGCATATTAAGATATATTCTATTGTAAGTAGCACTCATATCAAAAAAACTTTACAAAATGCAGTCACATACTTATTTAACTGAATTTTTATAACTTATATGTGCGAAATCTCAACTATGGATAGTACATAATCACATTCAATGAAATATAAATGATCTTTGCAGCACGTAACGGCTGATGCTGCATGAAATGCGAAAGAGGTCTGTCACAATGCTCTCGTTTAACTTTTCCTAATTCAAACATCTGTGGGCGTGATTGATAACAAGCATGAAAACACATGAAATACAAAATGAAATAAATTTTCATCCCCAACCGAAAAACGATAATATATTAGATGAAGCCAATCTAACTATATTACAATAAGACTATGTTTTATATTGAGATTAAAGAAATGATGTGATCACTCCAAATGCTCTCTTAGGGGTGATTAATGATGGCACTAAATGTCAATGATGAGTGATGACATTAAAGCTAAAGCCATTAACTTTCAAGTAAAAGATAAGTCTTGATAAGTAGAAATAGAATATTTTAAGAAAAACGCAATCTTGAAATACAATTTTTCTTATCTAAAATGTCAGACTAAAGGTTCATGTCGATAAATTAGTGAAGATTTGTTTCATTATTAAATGTAGAGAAAAATGGATGAATTAAAAGACGGAATATAAGACTGTGAACGTGTATTTATCTCTATGTTTTTAATATATTCAAAGCGTGTCAATGGAGAAAAATTAAATTCAACACAATAAAATAATGTGACTGAAAAAACGGTTTTGACCATCTTTGTTTAAATTATATAGAATAAATCCTGAAACTCTTTAGAGCTTTGTTCAATATATCATTTGTTTATTCAAAACTAACATTATCATTTGGCTCAGCATTTATATATTTGACTCAATAAACCAAACTAAAAAGACTACGCGTTTACATCAATTTTTGAACATGAACTTAAATAACTTTAATAATAATCTAAATTAAAAGATGTGTTTGGAATTTATTTACATAAATATCTTGAAGATATCCGTTTTCATGAAACAATACGGAAAAAAATAGATGCCACTTAATTAAAAGCTGTAATTAAAGTAAATATACAGTTGTAACCGAACACCAACAAACAACACGCCAATAAAACTTGGCTCCAACTTCTCGGCCATCGCTTGTCATAACTGGACAGAGTTTTGAAGAACGTCGTTAATGCGGAGAGTAAATCTCATTCGAGGTAAGTCATGCATTAAGAGAACCCGTGAACACTTCACGGTGAAGTAAAGACAACGTCGGGGGAAATAAACGTCAACGGAGAGTCCCATGGGTCCCGGTTTTCCTTTTGTTACTTGCTGCATGTTTGATTTGGCTTACATCGTAGTGAATTGATTTTTTCGAATAAATTTAAATATAAATGAGTTTTTGTATTTGAGATAGTCTGATCTAAAACAAGCTAGACGATAACATGAAACGAAATTAAGGTTTTGCATGAAAATATAGTTTTAAGATATTGAAAACCTTACCCATTTTTATCCATAGCTTTCACAAAACTTTTGAAGTCCAGTTTTGTATGAAGGGTTGGCTATAAGATATTCTCTAGTTCAACACTTTTCCGACTAGTTACATAGACAGTTCTTTTAGGTTTCTGTTTTTATACGTAGTGTTTGCCCCGATCTCTGCTGTCCCACTCACAAATAAAACAACTAAATTTTGTGTAACCACCTTGCATGTCTAGTAGCATCCCAACAACTTTTAAGTCAGCGCATTTCTTGCAAGAATGTTCGGCGTGTGTGTGTCTGATTCTGAGGTTTTCATAGGTTTCATTAACATGAACTCCATGTGTAATAGGTGGGGAGGGAAATTCATTTCCATTATATACAATAAAACTGCTTTCAAACTTATTTTCGACGTATCAATAAATAGTCTCCACTGGTTAGATGCGTGCGTAGGAAACATTTTTTGTCATGAGCCCGTGCACATCTTTTCAAAGAAATCTACTACACTACTATGCCGTTTCCAGTAAACAAAATCTCTTTAGTCTGGATGCAGTAATTTCTATTGCTTTAATCTAGAAACCAAAAAAAAAACTCTAATTTATCATTTGGCAAATCAAGATCACGAATCAAATCATTTAATTCACTTTGTATTATCAAGTGTGGTGCCGTGGTCGGCGGTTCATAGACGTCATCGTGAAGATCTGTATGGTCGGAAGCGAAAACATCATCATCATTTTCCAAACTATGACTACTACGAGAAGCTGACGGTTCTTCAGAAGTTATGATCGTTGAGGGTTGCAGAGGAAGTACGTCATTCTCATAAGCAAATTTAATAATATTTTATAACTTAGACTTCATTCCAATAAATTTCTTTAAACAGAAATAACAGCCATATATCTGGAATAGCAAAGGGGGGCATTGATGGGTTGAGTGCCTTGAAGCCATCCTGCAAGATAACATGAACATCTTGAACACAAAAAATTCGAACTTCAAGGTTTATTTAATTTATTTCACTACTAAATTCAAAATATTAACGATACGCTATGATAAAAATAGTCAAAAATTGGCGGTACTTGACTTAACCAAAACAACAGTTGTAATAACAATAGCTCTTAATAAAAATGCGGGTAGTTTATATACTCAAGGCTCGTGCCTTATAGAGTAATAGGTAATCTAGAGTAATCTTACTTCATTTTTATTGATGATTCTGTTTTCATTTGTCAGTAAGGCATATACTATGCCACGGAATTACCCTAGGGCTGCTCCGTAATTAAATACGATTACTAAGTGACTTCTCTCATTTAGATTTGATGGAAAGAGATAAAATTATAAAGTTCTAAAGATTTATTAAAGTTGACATGAGAAATTATTTTAATATGTCAATCATATCTATACTTAAAGAAAATGAAAATTTAAGTCGACCGGTGGCATTCATAGAAATGCTCTCTGAAATTAAATTTAATGAAGGAAGAATCGTTCTTTGTTTTATTTTTTTTAGCATTTGGTAAAATAGGTTTCATTAAAATTGCTTGGTAATTTTTAAATTAATATTTTGAAAGTTAGGCAAAATTATTTCAGAACATTAGTTCGAATACGCGTTTTGCAATTAAACTTCACGACTTGAGCTTCACGATCAAAAATTAGGATCTGTAAATCAAAAATTTACAGAAGAAAAAGGGGAGAGAAAATGTCTTTTTTTCAGATAGACTAAAGAATACTCGCTACAGAGTGGGCTCTGTAAAAGGTCTGTTACAGGTTTATGCTTAAACAATAACAGGACACTAGCGCATGTGCTAAGATCATAATTTATATATATATATATATATATATATATATATATATATATATATACATTTCATTTTTAAAATGAATTTTGTTCACGTATTCTCATGAGTCGGTCTACAAATAATAATGGTAATAAAGATTGAACTTTATTTATGTAAATTAAATTCCACTAAAATATTTCTTGTAAAAATGATGCCTAGTTTCGTGAATGCGTATCAGTAAAAAATTAGGCGATCTATGGATCCAAGTCCAATTAACTTTAAGTATTCACAGCTTCGTTCATAACATAGTTTCTCTCAGTACCAATACGATATCATCGATGTGGAACTGTGGAGAACATGGTATTGGGGCGTATCCTAGAGATGGGGCTACCAACGTCCAGCAGTTAATTGAAAAAGTATGATTTTAATAATATAAGATCAATGACTATAAAGATGTTCTAGGTGACTAGGCCGTCGCAAACACTGGTTTGTTACTATCCTGCTATCATAGAAACGTTTTTCATTGCGGAATAAGCAATCGCCATTAATTTGGCTTCATTAAGTTGATGACTTTTGTTGGAACTTGTTCTTAGTGCACAAACTGGAATTTGTTCTTTATGAATGAATATATCTATAGCCACATTATTTACATGTAAAAAAGCGCTATCTTACACCGCAAGAGGGCAAAGAGCGAAAACAACGTACCATTTTGGGCTCTGAATAAGTCCTCAGTCCAATTCAGTTTCCCTTTACGGTTTTTTAATATATTGTCTTACCGTAATATGTTTTGCCTAGAATTCCAGCGAGTTCATCCATAATTTGTAACAATCCGAAAAATCGAAAATGGTTTTTTTTTATATTTAGGTTTTCCTATCTCATACTGAAAAAAATTGAACACTTATAAAAACATTCACGTGTCTGTTTATCGGTCGGCCTCTCATAGCAGATCTTCTAAGAAACTACGCCACGTAGTGACTTGAAATTTGGCATAGTAACAAAAGTTACTGACCCGCATATTTTGCACAGGCTTTTTAAATATTTTTTTAAATTTGTGTATCATGTGAATATATATTCGAAAAATACGCAAAATCGCAGCATACCGCACCTTTATTTCCATAACTACTGTACCAAAAGTCATGAAATAATGGGTTGGTAAAATCTGACTAGAAGATAAAAACGAAATTATGGCAATTTTCCTAGATCTTACAATTTCTGAAATATACACCAAAATTTTCGCTTGTGAAGTGATAGTAGCCAACAAATTTATATTGTGAAAAATTAATAAAAAACAATTGAATAGAAATACTATATTCCTTTACATATTCATAAGTTTTCGAATGTGTTTGAAATGCTCGTAGTTCAAGTTCTAATCATGATTGACAGGTTTGACATTTGACAATTCATCACTTAGTTTAGTGAAAAAATATATAGGGCAATGCCGATACTTACAGACAACATAATGTTATGATTTTACTTTCTGTAAGGTTTATTTCACTAGACTTCTCTAGTGAAATAAACCTTACAGAAGACAGTCAAAGTATAAATATATCGATTACACTAGTCAACCATGATTCCTGCATATTTTGGTTTCTATTAGTAAAAATATCTTTAGAAAAATATTTAAAATCAGATCCGATTGGGATAATATAATGCTTGGCATAAAAAAAACAAAAACGTTCAGTAATTCATTTTAAAAATGGATTTCTTCACATTTAGACATCGTAGGAGATATGAAATAAGATTACCTATTACTTTAGAAATATGAAAGTCAACATAGATAATACAAGATCTTGTCGATTTTGCAAACAGTGATAATAATAGTAGTAATCATTTATTTACCGATAATATGTACAAAGATATAAAATAAAGTAAAGACAGAAATTTTCTTGAAAACAAAGAAAGAAACAATGCAACTTCAATTGGAAAAAAGCAAATTCAAATATATATTCACAGTAGTAGAGCAATGATAAAACGTAAACTTTTTTTGTTTGCTTTTCGCGCTAATCTTTGGGATTTCATGTTCGGTTTAAAAACGTTTATTGTGTATTAGAAAGCCTGTATTTCGGGGAAGATTATAAGATAAATATAACAATGCTGTGATTCAGAGAAGTAGAGCAATGATAAAGCGGAAACGTTTTTTGTATTCTTTTCACGCTAATCTATTGGACCTCGTCTATGATTTAAAAAATATATCAGCCTATATTTTGTGGAAGATTATAAGTCGTATATAATCATATTATGATTCATAGAGGTAGAAGACTGACAAAGCGAAAACGCTTTTTGTTTGCTTTTCGCTCTAATCTCTGAGACTACATGTTCGATTTAAAAAAAAATTATTATGTATTAGAGAGTCTATTTTATGTGGAAAATTACAGCCAGAGAGTCTATGTTATTTGGAAAATTACAGTCCGTATATGATTACGCTACGATTCATAGAGGCAGAGCAGTGATAAAGCGAAAAAGGTTTTTGTTTGCTTTTTGCGCTATTTTCTGGAACCATCAGTATAATGAAGATAGTTCGGCCAAATGGAGAGACACAGATGGTATTATATTTAGTATTCAACCTATGCGCCACTGTTCTTTTTTATTATAACTTTGCTTCACTAACATAGTATAATATACTGATAAGTTATTATCGCAGATGCGTACTGATATATCTGAATATGGTTATTTAATACCCGACATTAGATCATTATTAATAAAGACAGAGTAATATTTATCAAGCCATTAAGGCATTTAATGAGTTTTACGAGAAATCCTACTGAAAAAAATTAAAGTAAATGTAAAATAGGTAAATATGTGAAGAAATAAAAAAATATTCTTTTCGCACGATACAACCAAACTGTATTTCTGAGAATGAAGGAAGTATAAATCGACTACAAAATGAAGCGACCGTCCCCATTTGTGTATTATTGTGTATTTTATTAAGAAGCATGGCCAAGCTTTTATTAAAATAACAATTTTGGCGCGTCAAATAAAAATCTATGTCATTTTGAAGCCATTGTCTTCAGGTGTTCAAAAGATTTGTTTTGATAGATAAAGGGAAATAGATAGGAGGAGACTCATAGGATTGTCAGGTTTTTCATATCAGGTTTTTATAACGTTTCTTTATCATGCACTAAGGTCATGAGTTTGATAATAATCTAGGCAATATACACTTTTTTAAATGTTGGGCTATAGATAGATATTAGAAAACATACCTTTTTTTATGTGTCCTCGATTTCAATTTATAAATAGTGAAAATGTTTAAACCATGGATATAATATACTACGAATATAATAAGTCTATGGTCTAAACCGCAGATCAACCATTTATTTTGTTTTTAATTTTTACATAATATTATTAGTTTTTTTTCTTCCCAAGTTATGCATCTTAGATAAACGAATTAAAATACTTAGATTATTCGCATGTATTTCGTGATCACAACTACGTGAATTGACTCACATAGTTTTTTGTTATCCCTTTGTAATATTATTGCGAGTATTTTTAAGTAATTCAACGAAATATGTGTGTGCATATCATTCAAAGTCAAATACTTTCTATTACCCAGCCTTTAAAATAGTGTAATTTCCAAAAATGTCACTTCATTGAGTAGAACATCAAATAAAAGCCTCGCATCTTTAAAATATCATTGTGTAAAGTATCGTCTACGTACAACCTGCCATATGAGGAAGTCAAAAATTATGAACACCAGCAACACTGATAGTTTTTTAATACCTTTGGATTTTCCGGGTCTTTTCTTCTTTGCTCTTTTCCCTTCTAAGCCTGAGAACTATTGGGTAACCTCTTAATCGAGTCTTAAGTTAAATATTTATAGTATTGCAAGTTTTGTATTATATTTCAGTTTCAAATAAACAGTAATTTAAGTTTGTAGCATCTTAATGTATTTATGTTATTAATGCTTTTGTAGCGACAGTCGTTTTCAAGACAGCTCGTTATTAATTTTTTAATGGGATGGTTTTGAGGTTGTTATAGTTTTAATAATTATTATTACATGTAATAATACTTGTCTTATAGTTAATCTGGTCAACTTTACATAACTTAAAGTTTTAAACCGATTTCACCGTTATAAATGTAAATAATAACTAGTTCAATTAAGAATGTGATATCATGGCCCTTTGACATAGAAAACTAAATTATTCCGTGGGTGTAGTTAGCCTAGCAATATCCACCTTCTTATTAGTATAGAATTTTGCTTGTAGGATTTCATTGATTTAAAATGCGTTGCGACCAAAATTGCTGGGCTCAGTAAAAATGGGGTAAAGTATTAATTCTGTCTCTGGCAATTTTTACATTATTCGTCAAAGCACTTCCTCTTTCTCAATTAGACCTCTCGATAATTAGATCACAGCATTTCTATATGTTACTAATCACTATCACTAACAGTATCCTCTTCACGATTGATGAAGGTGAGGCTACTGCTGTCGTACTTTTGTCGGTCGATCAATTAGATTCATAGCATTTCTATATATTACTAATAATATCCTCTCCACGGTTGATGAAGGTGAGGCTACTGCTGTCGTACTTTTGTCGATCGATCAATTAGATTCACAGCATTTTTATATATCACTAACAGTATCCTCTCCACGGTTGATGAAGGTGAGGCTACTGCTGTCGTACTCTTGTAGATCGATCAATTATATTCACAGCATTTCTATATATGACTAATAGTATCCTCTCCACGGTTGATGAAGTTGAAGCTACTGCTGCCATCCTTTTGAATTATTCGCGTGACTTTGGTTGCCTAAGTTCGTCAATATTAGTAAACGAGAATGTGTCAGAAGCTATTTTAAACAACGGTAACAGTAAGTCAAAGCATTAAATGGTAATAAAATTATTACTTCCAAAGTTTACGTCATTGCTAGAGATGCACCGCAATGAGTCATACACGGAACGTCACATTTCACTCTGTACATGTCAGACATTTTGAGTTATTTAAAGTACGTCAAAACTCATTTTTATGCTGATGATACGCAATTGTACAAATATTTTTATGAGGAAGATACAAGTAGATTGAGATATAGAATTAATGAAAAAATCTGGAACTGGTCGTGTAAACATCCTTTACTGTTAAACCTTTCCAATTCCTGTCTTCTGATTATGGATAGTGAGGCTCAGGTAGCAAAATCAGGAGGGAAGAAGCTCACAATAAATGGACAGTCGATTTCTACGGTGGAGGTAGTTAAGAATTTTGGTATTAAGATGAAATCTGAATTTCATGACCGCGAGCCCGCAAAAATTAAATGTTGCTTTATTTGTCTCCAAACGTTATAACAGGTACCGACCTCTCATCTCTGTTTCCCCTTAAGAGGATTTTAGTCGAGAACCGCATTCTTCTGTACTCGATTTCGATTATATTGAGTATGGCTCGTGTCTACTTTCAAATACAATCAACCCCATACAAAAAATATAAAATACAAGTGCGTGTTTTTGTTTCAACACCCCCACCGACTCCACGTATTATCCTATTTAAGTGAGCATGGAATGCTCCAAATTCACAATCGTCGTAGTTATTAAATTCTCTGTTTCTTATGTAGATTGTTCTTTGTAGAAAGGCACAAAAATATCTATACGACGTGTTTACTTGCTCCGGCAGTGCTCACCCCTACGGGATGCGTACCAGATATAGGCTTCCCCTAATCGCGACATCACTCAACCGGTTATTGGGGTAGTTTCTAGTTTGCTGCCATAGACATTTGGAACGTAAGTGGCGTTTAACCCAATAAACTATGCTGATAGAATGGATGAAAAAATTTGACATTTGGAATTACTTGACTTAAATTAATTTTGTTTTACTTTCCGAATTTTGATTCCTTTTTGTTATTCTTCTTGAAACATATTAATGTGTGTATATTTTTTGTATTTATGTAATACCTGCATTTAGATATATAATTGATATGCGGAAGACTACATAGATTCGTATGTGGCACATATAAACATATATTTGCAAGTGTATATAATAGTCTGTATATGAATTTTACTTTTTACGGTATCCATATATACTTTATGCACTAAATATTATTAATATTCTTGTATATGTGCATGTGTATATGTATATGTATACTTCTATATGTATTTATACGTGTGCATGCGTGCCTGCGTGCATGCATCCGTGCGTGCGTGCGTGCGTGCGTGCGAGCGTGCGTGCCTGAGTGCGTGCAAATTACATGCTTGCGGTCGTGTGTTAGTGTTTGTGTGTGCGTGCTTAAGTGCGTGCGTGCGTGCTTTTTATGCATTACAAAAGCAATAATGCAACTTCAATTACAAAAAAAGCAAATTCAATTATATTACTTAAAAATTAAATGAGACGTTCCGTGTAGGATTCATTGCAGTGTATCTCTAGCAATGACGTAAACTTTGGAAGTAATAATTTTATTACCATTTAATGCTTTGACTTACTGATACCGTTGTTTAAAATAGCTTCTGACACATTCTCGTTTACCTTCCAGAAAGCCGTAGTAATTTAGGAACTAATATTGATGAACTTAGGCAACCAAAGTCAAGTGAATAATTAAAAAGGATGGCAGCAGTAGCTTCAACTTCATCAACTGTGGAGAGGATACTATTAGTCATATATAGAAATGCTGTGAATATAATTGATCGATCGACAAAAGTACGACAGCAGTAGCCTCACCTTCATCAACCGTGGAGAGGATACTATTAGTAATATACAAAATGCTGTGAATCTAATTGATCGATCGACAAAAGTACGACAGCGGTAGCCTCACCTTCATCAATCGTGGAGAGGATACTGTTAGTGATAGTGATTAGTAATATATAGAAATGCTGTGATCTAATTATCGAGAAGTCTAATTGAGAAAGAGGAAGTGCTTTGACGAATAATGTAAAAATTGCCAGAGACAGAATTAATACTTTACCCCATTTTTACTGAGCCCAGCAATTTTGGTCGCAACGCATTTTACATCAATGAAATCCTACACGGAAAATTCTATGCTAATAAGAAGGTGGATATTGCTAGGCTAATTATACCCACGGAATAATTTAGTTTTCTATGTCAAAGGGCCATGGTATCACATTCGTAATTGAACTAGTTATTATTTACATTTATAACGGTGAAATCGGTTTAAAACTTTAAGTTCTATAAAGTTGACCAGATTAACTATAAGACAAGTATTATTACATGTAATAATAATTATTAAAACTATAACAACCTCAAAACCATCCCATTAAAAAATTAATAACGAGCTGTCTTGAAAACGACTGTCGCTACAAAAGCATTAATAACATAAATACATTCAGATGCTATAAATTTAAATTACTGTTTATTTGAAACTGAAATATAATACAAAACTTGCAATAATGTAAATATTTAATTTAGGACTCGAATTAAGAGGTTATCCAATAGTTCTCAGTCTTAGAAGGGAAAAGAGCAAAGAAGAAAAGACCTGGAAAATCCAAAGGTATTAAAAGACTGTCAGTGTTGCTGGTGTTCATAATTTTTGACTTCCTCATATGGCAGGTTGTACGTAGACGAAACTTTACACAATGATATTTTAAAGATGCAAAGCTTTCATTTGATGCTCTACTCAATGAAGTGACATTTTTGGAAATGACACTATTTTAAAGGCTGGGTTATTACCCAGCCTTTAAAATAGTGAAAGTATTTGACTTTGAATGATATGCACACACATATTTCATTGAATTACTTAAAAATACTCGCAATAATATTACAAAGGGATAACAAAAAAACTATGCGAGTCAATTCACGTAGTTGTGATCACAAAATACATGCGAATAATCTAAGTATTTTAATTCTTTTATCTAAGATGCATAACCTGGGAAGAAAAAAAACTAATAATATTATGTAAAAATTAAAAACAAAATAAATGGTTGATCTGCGGTTTAGACCATAGACTTATTATATTCGTAGTATATTATATCCATGGTTTAAACATTTTCACTATTTATAAATTGAAATCGAGGACACATAAAAAAAGGTATGTTTTCTAATATCTATCTATAGCCCAACATTTAAAAAAGTGTATGTTACCTAGATTATTATCAGACTGATGACCTTAGTGCATGATAAAGAAACGTTATAAAAACCTGATATGAAAAACCTGACAATCCTATGAGTCTCCTCCTATCTATTTCCCTTTATCTATCAAAACAAATCTTTTGAACACCTGAAGACAATGGCTTCAAAATGACATAGATTTTTATTTGACGCGCCAAAATTGTTATTTTAATAAAAGCTTGGCCATGTTTCTTAATAAAATACACAATAATACACGAATGGGGACGGTCGCTTCATTTTGTAGTCGATTTATACTTCCTTTATTCTCAGAAATACAGTTTGGTTGTATCGTGCGAAAAGAATATTTTTTTATTTCTTCACATATTTACCTATTTTACATTTACTTTAATTTTTTTTCAGTAGGATTTCTCGTAAAACTCATTAAATGCCTTAATGGCTTGATAAATATTACTCTGTCTTTATTAATAATGATCTAATGTCGGGTATTAAATAACCATATTCAGATATATCAGTACGCATCTGCGATAATCAGTATATTATACTATGTCAGTGAAGCAAAGTTATAATAAAAAAGAACAGTGGCCCATAGGCTGAATACTAAATATAATACCATCTGTGTCTCTCCATTTGGCCGAACTATCTTCATTATACTGATGGTTCCAGAAAATAGCGCAAAAAGCAAACAAAAACCTTTTTCGCTTTATCACTGCTCTGCCTCTATGAATCGTAGCATAATCATATACGGACTGTAATTTTCCAAATAAATAGACTCTCTGGCTGTAATTTTCCACATAAAATAGACACTCTAATATATAATAATTTTTTTTTAAATCGAACATGTAGTCTCAGAGATTAGCGCGAAAAGCAAACAAAAAGCGTTTTCGCTTTGTCAGTCTTCTACCTCTATGAATCATAATGTGATTATATACAACTTATAATCTTCCACAAAATATAGGCTGATATATTTTTTAAATCATAGACGTGGTCCAATAGATTAGCGTGAAAAGAATACAAAAAACGTTACCGCTTTATCATTGCTCTACTTCTCTGAATCACAGCATTGTTATATTTATCTTATAATCTTCCTCGAAATACAGGCTTTCTAATACACAATAAACGTTTTTAAACTGAACATGAAACCCCAAAGATTAGCGCGAAAAGCAAACAAAAAAGGTTTACGTTTTATCATTGCTCTACTACTGTGAATCGTAATGTGATTATATTTAGCCCGTAATCTTTCTAAAAATATGGGCTTACTCATACGTAATAATATTTTTTTTGACGTTTGTTGTCGTGAGGTTTCAGAAATTAGCGTAAACACACAAGTAAATAAACTATCCTCTCTAAATATTAGTATAGATCCTAATTGTGACTTAAAAGTATCTTCGGGCATGAACAATAAGATCTTGAACAATAAGCTCCACGAAACTTAGTACTTTATAAATATTCATTTGCATCATCTTTCTTCACGTTCCGACTTGTTGTATAAACTACAAAAGTTTAGCAAAAAGTTTTAGGCTAAAGCCTAAAAGTTTAGCAAAAGTTTTAGGCTAAAGCCTAAAACTTTTGCTTTGAATATCTATTACAAAATGCAATTTAAAATTATGAATTTTTTTTTTGTATTCTGTGTAATTATTCTTCCCAAATGATACCCTACATGATACATAAAAATAAAAAATAAATAAAATTCGTGTGCTTAAGGCTACACTGTAGAAGAGAAAACTATCGCAACCAGTATAATCATATTTAATATTTCCCACACACTCGTTGTGTGAGAAATTTTAAATAAACGGTCAAATTAATAATATAATAAATATATTATATTAATTCCCATAAATATGTTCACTTAATTTATAAAACATATTTAATTATGTACAATATACACCACATAATAAATAAACAGCCTAAAGAGAAAATACATATTTTCAAAATAAACTTTTATTAAGGAATAAGGATTATTTACATAAGGAGTATACAGGAGCGGTGAGAAAAAGTTTTATTTGAATTCAATTAATAAATAAAAATTTTATAAAGAAAAGAACATGAAGAAATCGGAGAAGAAAAAACTTAAGCGTCAATTAAACTCAGACTTCCGTCGCGTTCCGTATCTGATTCACTGCTTTGACGCTGTGGCTTTACTAGCTCGGCTCGTTTTTGGCTCATTTCAACTATATGCGATTTCGAATCATTCTGCCATAATCGGCCTGCTGCCGAGTATATCCGAAACGCGTCACGCTTGACGTGACACGAAATCACATAACTTTCCCCATCAAAAAATTTTGGACAAAGTGAGCCAAAAATAGATAAAGTTTCGTCTTTCATTAGGTATGCAAATCTAAAAAATCTCTGAATTTCATGATTAATAATTTCTTTTCTGTGTCTTTTTTAACGTCAGTTTAATTTCAGTATATATGCAATCCGTCATGATGTGGTCTTCCTGTAATAAAGCACTATTCTACGTTATGTACTGGATTAAATAAATTTTAGTGTTTAGGTTTAATATGTTAACTAAAATAATTACAATTATTTTGTAAATAAAAAGACGGTTTAATATGTATTTTTATATATAACAAATTAAACGTTTTATATGTGTTTACTCCTACCGAAATAAAACATAATTCACTTGTAATCATGCGCCTATACAGTTAAATAAAAATGTCATCAATTCTTTGCAGAGAACTAACAGTTGTCTTCAAAATTTGCAATCACGACAAAATAAAAACGAACTTCTGTATTTCATATAATTTTTGCTCCGAATTTCCACCTCTTCACTGTCTTAACATGAGCAAGTTTTGATCACTGACTGTAATGTAGCACATAAATCAATGAAATCACCGGGGAATCTCAAGTGTATAGGAGCTCGATATTTCGTTTACTTGTTGCATGCTTCATTCACACATTGCTATTTCCCTGACAAACCGTAACGGATTATTTTTTTGGGACAGAATAAAATACAATTAGAAAATAGAAAAATATTTCCAAGCTTCCTGTTTAAAAAGCAACCGGAAAATTAGTTCCTGTTAATATTTTACGTTATTAATACTAAAGATATGAAATGTAATATTGTATGACGACTTCCGGCACTAATGACGATTATATAATATTATATAATTTTATACGATTCAAAGAATTAACTGCCATTAAACGTGCATAAAACAATTACTTAAATGATTGAGCTGATGTGAACCATAAATCATAATAAATACTAATTAATGTTTTTTTTGCTTCCTTGCCTAATGCATACACAATTATCTTAATTTCAGAATATGAAACAGGTATAAATAAATAAAGAAAATCGCTGAAATTCTTTTGTCACTAGCTATAAAATTCAAGCTACGGAACATGCCTTTTGGTCATTCCAATATCTATGATCTTATATTTTTTAAAATAATGTTATCTAACTTGTGACTAAGTTTTCTTTCAAATCTCAGTATGGTGTTTTATTCAATTTGTAATTATAAAACCACGCATAATTTCTTAGCCGAATGACTACTGTTCGTATATTTTCGGAATTACGAAATCTCAGTATGGTGTTTTATTCAATTTGTAATTATAAAACCACGCATAATTTCTTAGCCGAATGACTACTGTTCGCATATTTTCTGAATTACGAAATCTCAGTATGCTATTTCATTCAATTTGTAATTATAAAACCACGCAGAATTTCTTAGCCGAATGACTACTGTTCATACATTTTCTGAATTACGAAAAACAAAGGTTTCAAAATGATTCATGTTTTGTATTACACTTATCCGAATCCGGTTAAATTAACAAAGTTTCATCTCATTAACTTCAACTTTTATTTTACGTTAATATGTAATATACAGCATAATTACATTAAAATACCTACTTTATAACTCTTGACACTGTTAGCAAAATAATTATTATTTTCTAATTGCGTAATAAAATTATAGTTTAAGAAAACTAAAAAGAATAAACTTTTGTAGCAATATGAATTAAAAATAAAAAATAATCTTTAAAAACAAAGAATCTTATCAAGAGCAAAAGGATATCTCGCAACTCGGTGTAACTTATTTTTTTAATAACCTTAAAAAGAGTATAGAGAATGACAAAAAAAAATTAACGCTATATATTAGTGTTAATTTTTTTACGCAATTTATATTTTCATAACAAGCACACTAATTAATGAGTGTAGAAACCTAAAATAGTGCAAAGAAATAAATAAATTACAAGACTTATGTATTGTGTATTGTGTATTGTGTATTGTATACAAACATTTATAATATTTGTAAACGGTTTAACAAATTTCGACGTACAGGTCTCATTCCTATTTGAGCGGTATTTTCTAGTTAATTTCCAAGTTCATATTTGTTTTATTTTTGACTCTTTCTTAAACTGGCCGATGTATAAGTTAATAATATGCATCCTTTCATGTATAATCTGGTTCGCAGTCTATACCATTTCACGCATCAGATAAGTAATAGAAATATGGAACAGTGTACACTTGTGTTACATCCCCTAAACCGTAAGGTATACAATAAAAAATATGAAAAAAAATGTTAACAGAATACAGCATGTTAAAATTTTGTCATGTTTGAATACAGTATGTTAAGGAATTATATTGCAAAAACTATTTTCGGAAACTTTTGATGCGTTGTAATTTCAAAACTATTATTTGCTTGTTTTAAATAAAATGTTTTGCATTTTGAGTCACCGAGCGTTTTTCCGACAATATTGTGTTTTTATTTTCTATTTACCTATGGTGAACATTAGTAGATGTGTGAGCAAAACAGTTTATATTAAGTCGAATAAGGGTATAAAGGACTCCCTATTTCCTTTTTACAAACTACTTTCAAAAATAATATGGTCTACTTTGTATTACTAAAATTCTAAATGTATTATATTTCTTATGGCAACAACTTAGTTCATAACTGACAAGTTCCTTTTTACGTGCTTCGAATTACCGTTTCTAGTTTCGCTTGCCAAATAAATATTCGCTAATTTATAAAAATATATATTTCCTTAGAAGTAAAATTATACGCAAATATATTCCACGAAATATAAAAAATGGAAACGTTATCAATCAAGATGCAGATAATATTCCTTACTTTTATTTACAAATTTATAAATTGCATTATGAGGTCAAATTTAAGAAAACGAACAATATATATTATGTGTGACATAAAAAATATATAGTATATGCGATATAAACTAAACAACTTAAATAACATGAAAATTAATCATTCATTGACTAAAACTAAGTATTATGAACATTCTGTCGAAATCATCTGATGTATCAACTTATAAGTCTACAGCAAAATTAATTGCAACAATGAAGAAAATTTTACGTATTGTATTCAGCACGGCCAGAACTATTAGAAATAATAAATTGCATCGATATAAAATTGCAACAGCTAGAGATGTTAATCTGATTTACCGACGCGTCAAAATAATTTAAGTTTTAAAGAGTTTTTAAGATTCTTATGTTCAACTATAATATACTACTTTAGATCGGTACCTAGGAAACCCGCCGTTTTAGTTCACATAGTATTTTTTAAACGCAATTAATAAAATCAAATTTCCATTATATATGCACCATGGTTATCTATCACTAATCGTCAAAGTGCCAGAAGAAATAATATTTCTTCTTCGTAGAAGTCCCTTGGCTTTTTCTGAAAAAAAAACGTGTGAGTAATAAAATTTGAAATATTGAATATATTTGGCGTTAATTTTGTAGAAATTCATTATTCACAATTAAATGAAACTACGTAATGTAGTATTATTTCCACTTTCTTTAATTTCTTTACCACGACGTAGGTTTCGTTGTATTACAACATCTCAGGTGGGATATCTTTGCTAATATCCCACCTGAAGATGTTGTAATACAACGAAACCTAGGTCGTGGTAAAGAAATTAAAGAAAGTAGAAATAATATTACATCACGTAGTTTCATTTAATTGTGAAAATTGTTTGAGTTGAGTTTTTTATCGAATATAATTAGGCAGCGTCAAACATATGATCGTCGGATGGTGAGAGGTGTATGGAGAGTACGATAGGTTAGCATGCTCAAATAATAAAATATTTTAGCCAATCATTGGTTGGTACCATGAGAATTCAGTAGCTCCATGAACACACCGGCCCTCTTCCCAAGTTGAAAGGGTGTTAGCTCGTGTGTGAACCAAACAAAATATTTTCACTTCTTCTCCATAACATGGAATTGTTTCATATTACACTATGAGAATATGGGAACAGCTCCACAAGCGAACGCGGCCTTCACCTGAGATCTATTTCTACAGGGCTTTTAATTGTTCTAATTTTTATATAAGAGATCGCTCTGAATGGGAATTATCAGATAGATCAGAACATCCATTTTCTAAATCTTTGGAACTAATGGTTGACTGTATTATAGAAGTAAACTTCTTTACCCATTATACCTATATTGAGTGTTGCTTCATTCCCTTTTCGCTCTAAATGTATTCATGAAATAAAAGTATTATAAATGCCCTTCGTTAAATAACCATATTTTATTCATTCTTTTCTCGTAAAAACTCAGTTAACTAACTGGGAAGAAGATCGAATATCATAGTCTATACTCAATATATCGGAAATATTCGAGGAACTTACTATTTGTTGATTGAGAAATCGTCGTAACTAAAACTTGCTGCCGGTACTACAGCCTGAAGTATATAAGCAGCTACCTAACGCTTTATCGACATCTGTCTAAAGCTGCAACTAACTTAGATGTGATGAAAATTTTCCTTCCTCTTTTTGTAGTAGTTCCAGAACTTACGGATTGAGGTATCGATGGCAAAGATTCATCAGAGCTAGTAGGTTGATCGTGTTTTATAAAGTCTTGTGTAGTAATAAATGACGATAAACTCTCTGAATACATTTCCTCTAGTTTTATCCTCTTCTTTTAGTTTTCTTTGTCTTGCACTTTCTTCTTTCTTCTCTTTCTTTCTTCTTTTCTTGTTTTAAAAGTCCTACTCACGATGTTTATGAAAATCTTATGTTTTCTTGACTTGCAACTAGCAAGTCGGCACGGGTTTCAGTGCTCAAAATAAGGTAAACATTTATTTCCAAGCGACTAAACCTACCAACGTAACTAAATTTGAAACACATTGAGAAAACCAAGTAATCTTACATCGAATACACACCTCAATTTTTTTTTATGCCGAAAACAATCGACAACGACCTCTGATCTGATGTGTCTATCGTATTCGAGTTATTGACTTGATATCTTCCACACCACTCCACACTTTACCTCAGGCCATGTTCATTTCCCCAAAAGGTATAAGAATAGGAAATTTCATTGTGGGATTTAAAATGCATGTAGCGCCGTCTATTGATGTGCACAGGTGTACTATACATTTGTGTTGTTACTACGCGTCGAGTAACTAAACATATCTTTATTATTATTTTAAATTCACATATTTTCTTATTGAGTGAAATAATTGGGTTATATGATTTTACGTGATGCCTGCACAAATAAATACATAAACAGAGAGACAAAATTCCAAAAATGACCTTAACGCATTTTATCACATATCCCAATAATTTTTTATAAAATTTTCATTATAGAAGCACACAAAGTTCACAGTTTTATTGTATGTACAAATATATATATTTATTATTACCAGCATATCGTATAAATTTTCTACATAGCAGAATTGCGTAATGAGCTTCTTTTCCAATCACAAACACAATTGTAACGTGCTAGGCCTAAACCTAGGCCGTTCGTTGATTGGTATAAATTTCTTACGTCCATCTCGAGAATATAATATGAAAAAAATGTTTACCTTTTTTATATGAGTCCATTACGTGAAAATATATATTTTCAATATTTATATTACAAAACTTTCAAATGTTGTTCAATCATAATTATATTTAAATATTTGGTTGAACGAACTAAACTTCTGTGTAAAATATGAAAAATTAATTAAATTGCTAGTTTTTCTTTCTTTGAAACGCCCGATGTGCTGTATACTTCACTAAATTTAACCCTTGCTTTAATGTTAAAATTGTCCGAGAAAAGGGTGAAAAACAAGAATTTGTTATTGATTGTAATAGTCTTATATTTTACCCAGAAGATTCATAGAAGCTACTTTTCTGCATCGATTAAATTATATTATTATTGCAAATATTATTTCAAAGCATCTAAAAAAACACAAGAGGCACTTGCTTTATTTAGAGATTTTAATGTACCCATAAACATGAGCGATTTCTTGGTAACTATCACGCTGCTTAATTTAATTTTTTTTAGGTTTTTCGTGGGGAAATAAAAGATTTGGTTGAATCTATCCTAACACAAAATGTAATAAATAATAATAAATCAGTTAAGAAAAAAATTAAAAATTAAAGGCACAGTGTATTACACAAAACAATTACAAGGATGGTTAAAAAAAGGAAACAAGACGAAGGTTAGTATCGGTAGGGATGAAAGATTACGAGATATTGGCCTTTATAGACGACCCCTAAATACATCTATAGTGGGCGAGTTCCAAGAACCAAGTGACTCAAAGTTTTAAGATGAAATATTCAAAGTTTGAACGGAGATGAAGAAAGCTATAAGGTCTGAAAAAATGGAACTGACAAATTTTTATTAGACTTATGACACAAGTAATTGAATCTGATTTTGAAATGGATCCAAATATTGAAATTATTCGAAGTATTTTAAAGACGTAGATATACACATACAGATTGAATCGATCACAGACATTCGTCCATTTAATTTACGCTCTAAATTCAGAAAAGAAGTGGTATTTATTGAGACCAGTTTAGGTGGTTCTCACCGCATGGACCCGGGTACGATGTCCTGGCCGCTCGTCAAGGGGGGCTAGATTGGTGTTCTGCTTGACTGTAAAAGACTGCTCTCGTAGCAATAACTCCAACATATGTATGAGTTATATATATTACAGTAGATAAATAAATAAATTGTAATGTGTTTAGTAAAGCCATAATAGGACACATGTGAATATACAAAATCTGCAGAGTTTTCTTTAGAATGACCTGTAGTACTCAAAAGGATTACTTAACGATTTTATAAATCCGGTTAAATTTATAAAATCTTATCTCATTGACGTCATCTTTTATTTTAACTTAACATTTAAAATATACAATATAATTACATGAAATATATCCTAGATAATGTGATTAATGCGAAATAATATTTATCCTCTAATTAAGTAAGTAGCTTATTTATAATTTGATAATATGCATACCTGCGTATATCGTATCTCGTCCATAGACAAAAAAAGAAAAAATTAACACCTTGTCTACAACAGGTATCAGATATGTAACAAAAATACATGAACAATGTACACTTATAAAAAGCATAACACAAATTTTTAACAGAAAATTAAATGTTAACAAATTTTATTCGAAACCCTTTTTTATAAAAAATTTTAATAAGCAGCAACTTCTGTAATAATTATTTTATTATTATTATAGAAGTTGCTGCTTATTAAAATTTTGTCTTCGACCATTTCTTTATAAATTTTATTGCGAAAACTATTTTTTATTGGGGTATAATTAGTTTACGCAACGCTCTGTAATTTCAAAATGTTTGCATTACAACTCAACAAACTATTTTCCAGCATAGTCTTATTGATACCTTCAAACCAAAATTCTAAACAAAAGTGTGCACTTTTATGTTTAATTTGACTTATTATGAACATTACCAGATATCTGCACTATATAGCTTGCATTAAGTAGAACAAACTTACAATGATTTCCAATTATTATTGACTATCGGTTTTCGAAGTCAATATGATCCACTCTGTATGAATCAATCTCTAAATTTATTATAAATCTTACGCCAACAACTTAGATTAAAAGTTACTTGTTAATCTATTCCGTATGACACAATCTCTACATTTATTTTAATTATTACGATAATATCTTAGTTCAGAAGTGACGTGTTCCTTCAAATTTTCGTGTCCCGTTTCACTCGTCAAATAAATTATTCGCTAATGTATAAAAAACACCAACATTCGCTAATGTATAAAGATATGTAACGCAGAAATAACAAAATTGTACCCAAGAGTATTTCACGAAATTTTAAAAGTCCAAACATTTTCAGTGTAAGAGCAAACAGCGACAACGTCTTGGGCATAAGTTACATGTATTTCGTTCAGAAATTACATGTACATACCTAGTTGACAAGTTATATCTATTTCGAATTATCGTCTCCCGTTTCGCTCATCAAATAAATGTTCGCTAATGTATAAAATATGTAGCTCGGAAAAAAGTATGCAATATATAATAAAAATAGTATGCAATATATTTCACGAATTTTAAAACTATAAACATTTTCAATGGAACAGCAGATATTACACTTCACTTAGAATTTATAAATGGATAAAATTACATGACCACACGGAAGGGTCCTTTAGCCATGTTATTTCAAAATTTGTTATTTTTTTGTTTATCATTCTGCAATTTATATATTTTTTGTTTTTTTTTTAACTAAACTGTTGATATTTGACTCAGTATACACTACTTTAAAATTTATTAATTTTGGGTGAGGTGTAGATTTATTAACACCTTTTACAGGTTTGCACATGACAAGATTTTCCGATTTAACCACATTGGTTGACTAGAGCAGATTGCTCATAGAGCTATAAGTTCGCCAAATCTATATGTATTTATTAATATCAAAGATAAGAAAGATATCAAATATTGAAAACAAATAAAAAATATAGTGCCTCATTAATTGTTTGATGAAAGCGGCATTTAGGAGTTGTTGCCTTCACAAAAAGTAACAAAACATAAAAGTAAATGTAAGGTAGATTAATATATGAAACAAAGAACAAATTTCTCTTTATAGGGTATTTTATTGTACGGTTAATTCTGGGGAAGGAATGAATAATATTTAATAATCTTCATTATTTGCGTGATCGTATACATAGTTCAGAAAAGGGATATTATGCTAGTGAAATCGTGGTCAAAACTAATATTATATTAGGTTAAATTTTAAACAAATTTTGATGAAAGTTGTTTATAGAATTTATAATGAGGGGGTTTTAGTCGATATTACCTGTATATCAGTTAAGGCGTCCCAATGAAACTAACTTTCCTATAAACATTTTGAATGATTAACAATGTTAAATATATTTTATCATAAATTCAAGTAATTTTTTTAGTTTGATATTAGTTTTCGACACCGACCTGGAGTTTGCCAGATTATTATGTGTTAGTTTATACAATGTGTTTATATATACATGCATGTATTTAAACTTGCTTGTAAATCTTGTCAAATTAATGTAGTAAACTGACATCTATGATATCCTAAGCACAAAAAAATGAGAGGAATATAATCTATAATATCTTATTTCTTATCATTTTCTCAAGATAAACTATTTTTTCATTAAAGCAAAGGTTAAATGTCGTGCAATGTATAGCACACCTAGCGCTCCGAAGCATCGTTGGTAGTCAAATAAACATTTTATTTGAGTATGAATATCGAGAGACACGAGCATTATTTCATAAAAATAAATTGTTAATTATAATTCAGTGTTTATGTTATTCCTTCACAGTCGTTATGTTCGTAAGAAAGAAACGATTAGTTACTATTGAGAAAATTGTGAAAATAACGATTGTTTTATTCAATATTTTCCCGTAACAAGGCTCAAAATTTGTTTAAAGTCAAACATTTTGTTTAAAACTAAGTTTGTTTAAAATTGTTTTCTTCAACATTTTTCCGTAATAAAGGATTAACGAGGTTGGGACGCGTTGTTCTAGAGATTGGCGCGAACAAACTCTTTTGCTAAATGTATTAGTATAGATAGCAGAAAGAGCTTTATTTCAGCATCACATTGCTGTGATAAATCATTTTAATTTACGGCTTATTTCAAAAAAGATTTCTTTTCCGTATTAACGATACTTCCCAAAATTTGGTCACAGGTTTATAGTTTACCATATAATGGTTTAGCTTTATGTGACTGTGATGGAGTTTACAATTTATTATATTGTAATATACCACAAGTATTTTATCTAATACTTGTGGTGTATTGATTGCAGTGCGTATATTTTCTTCGTTCTTATTGTAGCTATTTCTCCTATAGAAACACATGATCATATTTTAGATGACTATAATCACGCGACCTTAGTAGTTAATGAAAAGTTACTCCATTTATGTTTTATAGTTCATAATATTTTGGTTTTAGTAATCGAATTGTTAATTTTCATATTATTTTAATTTCTTACTTTTTATTCCTCGTTTGCAAATTTCTTTGGTGTGGTCCCACCAAGCAAGTTGGTGTTAAGTAGCAGTTGCTTGAAGACATTTATAGAGGGCTTGGAGAGAAAATTTTTCAAAAAAGGACGGTTGAGAAAATGAGAGTCAACAGTTTTGTAGACCCTAGACCTAGACCATGAGATAAGTAAATAAATGCGCTCCTAGAATGGATCGGGAAATTTAAATTATTCTAAATACTATGAAGAAAGTAAAATATATATAGACGACGTGGATCACAGCAGTCCAACCATTTAAATTGCGCTCTGAATTATAAAACTTATTTCTGAGTTCTGAATTATTAAACGTATGTTTTGACAATAAATATATTGGGGATGCACAGATTTCGAAAACATTCTAATTTTTAAGACAATAATATTAACTATACCATAATTATAACCAGATTTGTTCAAAGCGGTGGAATTTTGTTCCAACCGAAGAAAAGAATTGAGAAAGTGTATACTACCGAAGTTGCGATCGTTTCGAATATTGTTTATTTAAAGTTTCCTTCTAAAATTTTAAACAATGACTCGAATCAAGTCTTCGACATAAATTAAGTTGATGTGTAAGCGTGATATGCGGCAAATCTGATTTAGAATTTTCCATTTTATGAGCCCGATGAGTGATTAAAGCGAGTTAATGTGGTGCTCGTATTTCTCAATGCGAATATCATTTTAACTCAATATTTTCTCTTATTGCTATGCCTTTTTCGATTAATCAATTCAATCTATTGTCATAAATATTATGTTGAAAAGGTAGCATGGAATTTAATTGCGTTGTTTTGAAATGTTTACAAAAGGGATAATAAGATACACGTTAATATACGAATTCTACGGAATTTTCTTGAGGAGTGCATGTATTATTCTTAGAACTGTTGTATATAATTAGAACTGTTCGTTTTGCCTTTTCCCCAATAAGAATTACAGCCATCAAAATATTACTTACCGCATACCCATTCACATAATCTTAATCGTGATTCTTAGTATATTTTACATTCAAATTTAATATGGATGCTGTAAATTTTTACATAAACTGAATGTTTACTTGGTCATGACTTACGATATTAAATCAAGAGCAAGTATTAATATTATGACAATCTCTTTTGAAAAGCAACGAGAAATTTACATAAAGTACATTACAGCTACAATTAAACTTTCGTATTTTATTTATTGTAATTTTTCTATAAAATTTATATAATATTTATTAAGTTTACCCTACATATTTGCAAAGTTTTGAAATGTTAGTCCAAAAATTTATTGCTATTTAAATATTGACTCACAAAAATTATTCATTGAAATCAGTGTTGTCGATTTGTCGTCAATTCAACAGTAACAAAGGAAATTGTATCCAGATACCCATAAATAAATTCCAGGGAACAAATAGCTTTCCTTATAAAATTGCGTTTCTTACCGAATAAAGACGAAATGCTGCCCTTTATAAAAACTTTACTTCTTTATCCCTCAGTTCTTTCTCCCTCAATTAATATGACGACTTTTTACCAATAACACTGACACAACAAGAAAATCTTCCGGTAATTGGTTTTATTTCCACGTGAATCTGAATATTTCCTTATGTATACAATGCATCATGATGCTGCCTATAACGAGATACAATTATATGTACCGATTTAAACCAGCTTTATAGTTTAGGTTTACTATACTCACTAGAATAAATACAATTTGTTATAAGTAAACAATAAATATTATATTTAATCTTACTCACTATGGAAATAAAAAATAATTAACATCAAAATCATGCGCAAGGAGCAAGTTTGGTTACAATCAAAATTCCCTCATTTCTATCTAAAAACCTAACTAACAGACTTTCAGTTTACAATTGCAACTAAGTAACAACGAACATTTCACATAATTTTTACTCCGATTCCCACTGTCCCCATTGTCGTAACATGGGCAAGTTTTGATCAATCGTTCTAATGTGGAATCATCCTTATCTAGACCAATTGTTCCTTAGTGGAATTGTTCCTTCCTCTTCCTCGAAAATAGAGGTAATTTAATATCGAAGGAAATAAGGTCACCAGAGGGTCTCACGTGTATAAGAGCTCGAAATTTCTGTTTACTTGTTGCTTGCTTGATTAGCACGTCCCTACGTTACGTGATATGTCGTAGTGTATTTATTTTTGACAGAATATAATACAGTTCAAAAATAGCTAAATATTTTATAACTTTTTATTTTAGCTATTTGAAAAGCTAGGGGAAAATTAGACGTATTATTATTGCACATATTAACGCTATGTATGTTACGTGTGATATTATATGGCAACTTTCGGAACTAATGGCGATGATTATTATTAATTCTGCATCATACATGAAAACATATGTAAAAATGTTGCTAACCCTGTGTCTTAAAATATATACTAATTAAATATGCGGTCTTGACTTTTCTAATTGGTATACATAATTACCTTATTTTCAAAATATGTAACACTTGTGAAGAATATGTTACTTAAGTTGTAATGGCCAAAATATATTTGCTGAAATTGAATAAAATACTTTCGTTACTAACTATGAAACTCAAAATACCGAATATGCCTTTTGACCATTTGAATACCTGTAATCTAATTTTAAAAAAAGTCATTTTTAACTTGCTACTCGCCTTACTTTCACATCTTATTCCGCTGTTTTGTCAAATTCGTAATTACACAATCACGTAGAATTTAGCAACCGAAAGATTTGTCTATTTTTCTCTCTATAACTCAATCCCCGAATTTATTGTAATTCTTACGGCAACAACCCAATTCTGAAGTTACGTGCTCCCTTTTGCATACTTCGAATTATCGCCTCGTGTTTCGCTTGTCAAACAAATATTCGCTAATATGTAACAATACTTAACTCGTTAGTAACAAAATTATATACGAAAGTATTCAAGAAACTTTAAAAGTTAAAAATATTCAATGTAGAAGTAATTAATATACCTTATTTAAAATTTATAAATTGATAAATTGCTTTGTGAGGCCAAATTAATGAAATAAATCATTACATGTAATATAAAAACTTAGAAACTAAAATTTACATTAAGATTTATAATTCAATGACTGAAATCAAAATATTGTGGTCTATAAGACAAGAAGGAAGCAATAAGAGAAACTGATTGGAATCGTTTTATATATGACCTAATTAATCTACAAGGAAAATAGTTATGATACGATCGAAAGAAAAACACGCACTTCATCGACATGATTACACGTATCGAATACTGAAAATTTCAATCTCGATTGCAGTCATATGAAAGTAAACTAGCACTTCTTGTCAAAATTTGTCACCCTTCCCTCTGTCCTCCTATTTGTCATGCGAACAAGTCTTGGGTAGTAATAGTAACACGGAAAGTAAATCATGTTTGGGTTAAGCTGAGAATTAACATAATTCATTTCATGAATCGCAGTAATATAATGTTGAAGGGAAACTGTGTTTTCTATCTACACTAATATATAAATATATATTAGTGTAGATAGTATATATATATATATATATATATATATATATATATATATATTTATATATATATATATACATATCATAGTTCTCTTAGTTTTAAGCGAAAAATTTATTCGCTTTAAACTATGAAGCCATGCATCCAATTTAAAAAATTCTAATTGGAAAGCCCTCACTTTAAAAATTATAATTTAATTTAGGCTATATACCATCGCATTACAAGTCATAGGTATAGACAGTGATAAAAATATAACGGAAGGGAAACTGCTTAAATATTGCTAGGTGGAGAGTGACCAGTTTATTTGCCGATTGATCATCCCAAGTATGCTTATTGATGTACACTCGACCGCGACGGTTTTGAATAAGAGACTAATTTCATAAAGAATTTCCAAATATCTGATTTAACTGTAATTAGAGGCATAATTTAGATACATAATTTCGACCTAGATATAACAGTGGAGCGCAGCTCGTATAATATAATTATCTATCCTGTAATAAATATTTTATTGGAAAGTAATCATAGCAATTACAATTATTTATTTATTAATTTTCAGAGTTAAACTCCAAATTCATGTATTTCATGATTTTAATTGTGAAAATGTATAAATCTGATTCTGTACACTCATTGTGAATCTGAAATTTTCAAAGTATTACAATCCTATGCAAACTGTATTAAACAGCAAAGCAGGAATATCATGTTAATCTGACGTACATGTGTGTAACGATGCTATAATTATTAAAATGTTTTGACCTATTATTTTCTAACTATTTTTCGACACTCGACAATAATAATTTAGTATAATAACAAATGAAATTGGTAGCTAGTATACTCGTCATCTTAGTTCACATTATTAAAATCAAATTTTTATTATAAATACTATTTCTTGTCACCAACGTGTCAGGGATATAACATTCTTTGATTTTTGAAGTCTGACCTTTTTACTAAAAAAGTGAGTCTAACTTTAAGATGGTCTGTGTCTATGTTTTTTTTATTGCATAAATATTTAAACAACCACTGAAACAGATGATAGTGAAAGGGCGAGAGGTTCGGAAAGTACAGTGGGTAATATGGAATAAACAATAAAATGCTTTAGTCAATCATTGGTACGTAGCAGCAACTCAGCAGCTTCATTAATTCTTCGAACAAACTATTTTCACTTCTTCTATAGTGAGAGTGTCGTGTCATAAGATTAGCTCTATTAGGGAACACGATACTAATAAGATAAGTTTCAAAACAGCTTTTTATTTTTGCTAAATTTAAATAAAGGGATTTAACGTAGGCAGCAAAATATCCGTTTCTAAATCTTTAGTACCAATGTTTATTAAGGCATACGTGTGGCTTTGTTAGCTTTTCGCCCTAAATGTAATTCATTAAGTAAAAGCATTTCAAGCCCTCTTAATGAAGACTCCACGTTTTGTTTCTTTACTCGCCGAAACTTATTCACTAACTGAGCAAAACATTGAACACCAAGTTCTTTGTATATACGAGAGATATTGAAAAAGATTCTGTAACATTCCAGCAATCTTTGGCAAAAGGGGCGAGTTTATTAGTCTCCACCCTGGTAATTTATTATCCTATACGAGTATATTTCACATTTATTTTACACAGACACATAAATTTCAACGAATCCATTTTCCAAATATGAAATTATAAAAAGAAAATCACGTACGATCGTCAAGTTTCGTTATCTTTGAAATATTTTCGCACACAACATTCGTACATATGTGGCTGTTGGTTTACCGATATAGCAAAGTTTTATTTCGTATTCATGTATAACATTTTTTGTTACAGAGAAATAATTTAAAAAAATAAATTTTTATTATTTTCAACATTTTCTCAATCATGCCAATCTAAACCTTTCATTGTCACGAAAGAAGTCTCTTTGTGAAAGAAATACCAAAGACAGTAATTATCAGATTTTCCTTTCTACGAAATAATACTCGTACAGTTCGAGTTTCAAATTCAAATAAGCTGTTTAATTTGTCTGACCACGATACCACCCCACGATAATGCCCGGGGTTGGTGCACTGCACAGTATTTAACCCTTGCATTAGTCTTAAAATAATGTACATCGAGAAAGTAATAAGAAAAAAAATTTTACTAATTATATTCTTCAGGAATTCACAGAAGCCAGTTAGCCATACCACAATTTAGCCATACCATACAACATACATGTATATGTACGCACTTCATAAACTAACGCAAAGCAGACTTTGGCGAATTCCGGCTCGGTATTGAATATTAATATCAAACTAAAAACAAGTTATATGTCTGAAAATATATATTTAACGTACCTTTCATTCAAAATGTTTATAGAAAAGTTAGTTTCGTTGGGCAATTTAACTACTAACAGGTAGTACTGGCTATGGAACATCTCATTATAAATTCCATAATCTGCTTTCACCAAAAGTTGTTTAAAATTTAACTATTTACGGTATCACCTCTGACCGTAGCTTCAATATCATAATATCCCTTTTATAAACTATGTAAAAGGTCACGCAAATCATGAAGGCCATCTCACAGTAAACTTGAGTACCATTCAACGCTTTCGTGGAATTAATCGTACCGTAGAGTGTCGTGTAAAAAAGAGTTTATTCGATCTTTTATATGTTGACCTACCTTATATTTGGTTTTAAATTTGGTTACTTGTTTTAAGGATAGCAACTCATAAAAAAATACTAAAAACCTCATTGAATTCTGAGAATTGCTTTATTCTGGCATCACTATTATGCTATATTGTATTTTTAAATAATATAATCAGACAATGAAATATCATTGCGTAAAATTGTCCACGCCTAGATTGTTTACTCACAGTTTCGAGTTTTTTTATTCACGTGATAATAGAAGTATCCACGAAATTTTCGTACAAAAATTGCAATCGTATAATTAAACTATGATTGACATTAAACAATATTTTTACATTAACTAAGAAACAACCTGTATTACATTCTGCTTACAACTATATTATGAAATATTTAAAAACGTATAAGTTTATAAACAATTTTTGCAAACTCCAAGCGCTTCTCTGCTCATTAATTCCAAATTGACCATTGTTTCCTATTGGAATCTTTATTGGACTACCTAAAATATATCTTTGATTAAATAAAAAAAATACTTTTAGATTCGAAAGTAGTTATCAATCCTTTTTTACACGTATAAATTTATGTACACTCTCTCTCTTACTCTCTTACACCGTCAGATGTACTTCAGATATCCACGTTTCCTCTTCCCTTCAACTGAAGAGAAATGTAAGACACAGAACATAATAGACACTAAACCTATCGCCATAAGTTTATTACTCTAATCCAATCGTGTTTCTCGATGCCGAGGGTCGTTTCCGCCTTCATTTCTTTCCTATTTTCGGTGATCTCTATAGCATCGTGGATGGATGCATCAAAAGTTGCGTTTATTTAGTTAGATCAACGTATTAAACGCGACAGCATAGCATATTGAGAAACATTTGAAGGCCAATAGTATTGATAACAAAAGTTAATTGATGGAAAACATAAAAGTTCATTAACTCCAAGTAAATTAACATCACGTTGAATTCTGTACTTAAGGCTATAGTTTTTCCAAGTTTATCTAACGGGATTGTTTAAGTTGATGAGTTTCATAATGAACCAATTTTTTTGCAGTGTGGATAGTTATTAAAGGATAAAGATACCATGAACAGAATAATATGTTAATTAAGAGTTTACGGAAGTTGTGCGGATGTATATTAACAATGAAAATAGTTTAAACAAAGAATCTTTCATTGGTAACGACTTTTCCTTACTTACTTTGAATTAACATAACTTTTTACATGTTGATCAAGTATTCTATAATAATTAACATAAGTCATTACAATCTTATGCACACAATTCAACTTAATGTTATCTGACTTGAAGCTATTGCATAAATTCAAATAAGTATCATTCAAATAATTAATTCAAATTAAATATAATGGAAATTAAGAATATTGGATATTAAGAGACGAATTAAAATATATTTTACTGATATTTATGTTTAAGAATAAAAATTAATCTAATGAGTATAAATTATAGACAACTGTTAAAGTAAGTGATAAATTTTATCAGTGAATTAAAATTTATTATCGGAATGCAGATGCAACTGTAAATGTATAATGGCGGAATGTTGTCCCCTGTTAAAGCTTTCCTCCTAGTTCTTTACTCTTATCATAACATGGCTAAGTTTTGAGAAATCACGCATAGTAAATATCATTTATGTCGAGTAGTCTTTTAAGAGAACTCTACTCGCGAAAACGACCAAGTAACATAACGATTAAGAAAACTCCACACACGAAAACGTCCAAGTAATGAAAAGCCGGGAGCGCAGAAAATTGAGGTCACTTGTATATCCCATGGGTGCAGACGGTCCGATTTTCCCGTTTCGTGTACTTGTTGTGAGTTTAATTTTATTTACATTTGTCATACGAATATTATATCTATATTTAAAATCAAATTAAGTTCGTAAATACCTTCCTCAAACTTCATGTTGTGCGGAATATTTATTTGAATTCACGTTGTTGGAATTACGAGCAATAATGCTAACATAATTAATATAAAATTGGGTATAGGGGGAAAAAGGTTTTTAAAAATCATTGATTGTACGAAACGGCAGATTCCGTAACGAGCCATTAATTAATCTTTATTTTCTTTAAATGTATTCAGGTTGAGTTTCTTTGATACATTTAAATATAATTCACTCGATTATCAAAATAAAGCATCTTGTTCTTGTTTTCCAAATATAATTGAGAGTAAGTGATAATTCATAAACACAAGTTAAGGTAATATAAAAAATTAAATTCAGATAGTGGATGAAATTTAAATATAATTTCTTAATCGTGTCGTTCAAATGTCAACTAATACTTTAAATAGAACAATTGATTAATAAAGTTTCTAATAACAATTTATGTTACAAATTAATGAATGTTACAATCTTAGAAAAAATTGTTTTAAAGAAGTCTATAAGTGTCACTTGAGCCTAACAGACTTGTAATTAATTTGTAAGACTGAAATATTGAACGAAATTGAAAGGATGTAGGTATTTTGACGTAAAATTTTCCTATTTTAACATCAACTGTAATATTAAAGACACGAGACGTTACGGCCATTTCTCATTCCTGTTTTCCGACTGATTCCTCCAGATCCCTTATTTTCATACCTCTCTAATAGAATTTGCATTCCACATGGACGTAATCTTATGTTTTTTATTATTATTCGTATCGTTATTCTCTGCTTCCAGATAACCTATTGCGTTCGCGTAGACTTCACATTTCGGCAATACCATAGACTAAACCAGAAGTATTTCGGAATGTGATTTATCTTCGAAATAGATATGTTAATATTGTGATTCTTCGAAATAGTTATGTTAATATTGTGATTATTATTCATATAATATGTAATTATTTTCTTACTTGTTAAAAGTAACATTCTTGCTGCAATATTTTATTACACAATGTCAAAGTTTGTTACAGTAAATATTAATTTATTGCTTGTATTTAATAAAACGTACTACTAGTTAACCAAAGCAACAAGTAAAAGATACATTTCGTGTTCTAGAACACTGCAACAGATTGTATATAAACTTGCAATAAAAAACAGTTGATAAAAATAAAATGTCAAGGTAACAAAAAATAATAAACGCTTATTTATGGAAATAAATCTACAAGAATATAAGAAAGAGATAGAATTTACGAAGGAATCCAGGGAGGGTGTATTGGGAGTTACAAATGTGAATTACGAAAGGAATTTTTTCAGATCATATCAGGGTACAGCTTTTTCCATAATTTTTCAGAATAAATCGTGAAAAAATATTCAGGAAAGGTATTTAGGGTTAAAACCTTAAATAATATACCTTAGATAATTTGAACTACGAGAATACTTCAATATTTTAAAGAGAAGACAGAACATGTGCAGATTGCGCTGGTAGTTAATCGCGGTTAAACTTCCGGGCCAAATTTCCTGAAGTGTCAATTGTAGCGAATGAACAATTTTTTTAGTTATACTAATTTATTTGAGCGATTCGTGATTATATATAAATAAAATAGCATACATCCCCATAGTCAAGTGAAGGCAGCAAAAGTTTGCGTCTGGAATTATAGAAACTAATTTTGATAAAGCGAGATTTTTTTCATATAACAATACAAAGAAACATTTATAAAACAGACACATTGCGGGTATTCATTGGAATTATAAAAATGAATTAAAGTATTTTCAACAGATTTTACTATTATAAGGCGTATTTCTTCTTTCAAGGGTCCTAACCTTTTTGTTGAATATTTACAAGATTTTCCTTTGCAACTATATTCGTCGAGAAAATACGTTAGTATGAACCATAGTCTAATTATTGTGTACTCTCCAAAAATATACGTTCATAATTTATAATAACTTTAATTAAATTGTCATTTAAAATTGTATTAAGAGTTACATGATGAATTATTTGCCAAGATGCAAACTTTATCACACTATAACACAATTTATAATCCGATTTTCGCGAAGTTTATCGTACTGTAGCGCAATTTACAACCTATTTTTGGCAAGCTTTATCGCACTTTATATTCACAAATTTATTACACTGTAGTACTATTTGTAACCCAACTTTTGCATTATAACATTAAAACTCAAATTATGATCAAAATTTTAAAAATGTTTCGCACCATAACTCTGTTTTTTATCCAATTTCAACAAAATTTATCGCGCCGTAACGAAATTTATAACACTTTTCTTGGAAACTTTATTGTATATTTAATATGATCCAATTTTCATAAAAGTTTATCGCACTATAACTCAAATTTGATCCATTTTTTGCAGATTATTTCATTATAAATCATAAAGTTTGCATAATAACATTAGTCTGAGAAAAAAATTAACGGTCTAAAAAAGTTTTTTTTATTTTTGTCACAGCATCAACAAATCGCGAGATATTCAGTTTCAAAGTTTTTACAATGACTCTTAAGAATATTTAAAAAAAATGATAAGGTATTCCATTCCAGAAAAAATATATTTTTACTGAATTAATAAGTAAACATTTTAATGAGAAAACAACATTGCAAAAAAAACAAAAACTATTTACGAGAGAAATATGGAGCTTATGCATATATCCACTAAAATGAAAGTTTCAAATGAAAAATATCATCAATCGGACGGCAAGTACTTTTACTCTCATTTTTCTTAAGACTTGGTTCGTTCACAGTCAAAATAGAAACTAATAGAAAACTGTCGGAAAATAGATGAATCAAATGAACCTCTTCCCATCAACACTTTTGTTACATTAGTATAGATTATGCTACATCATCGAATTTTTTCAATACGTTTACAGCGTTGACACAGATTTGTTTTTATTAATGACTACTATACAATGTCCTTTGACTTTGTACTAATCCATGCGATTGTCATGTACATAGCAGAAAAAATCGACCCACTGCGAGTCGGACTCGCATCCCGAGAGTTGCGTATCACCAAGGAATATTAAATTTATAAGTTTGTATTTCTCAAAGACACTATAAAATTAACAAATTTATGAATACGGTCGGTACAGAAAACATCCCAATTTTCAAAAACTACATGACATATCTCATACAAACTAATATTCGATGAATGTTAATTTTTAGTTCTGCTACTTTTTTCTTTTCAGAATTTCACACACGTTAATTAAAAAGTTAGAGGGGGGGACACTTTTTATGACTTTAGAAGCGCATGGCTCACCACCTATTGATTTAAATGAAAAAGTTATTTTGGAACCACAGTATCATTACATTTGTGCACTCATGTGCACTGGGTTTCTTTTCATCCCTCAATTACATGTATGAAGTGCCACTCCTAATATTATTTTTTCATAATTCTGCTATTTCATCGAATAGAGGTTCACAGAAGACACCTACCTTCCAAATTTCCACTATATAGTTGTCTACTTTCCGAGTAAAATGGCTGGGACATACGAACAGACAAACGGACAGACGGACATGACAAAATTATAAGAATTCAATTTTTGTCATTTGGCTATGGAATCCTAAAAAGGCCAAAATTCTGAAAATTGTATTTAAATTTCTAACATTTTAATTTCCAAATAACAACGTAATTGTTAACTACGCAGAATCATTTACAATTTTTATACAGATGTAGATGGAAATCGGGTTGATACTTTTAATGTCAAGTCACATTTTAAATATATAGGCGTGACTGACTACCGAAAACTATCTTACTAATCCTTAGTTGCAGTACTCTAAAAATAAAAGTCTACTTATTTTGCTACCCTATAGCTCAGGAATTAAGTAACCAATAATTGCCAAGTATTGCAAACATGTAAATCATTTAATCGCGTAAACTCTACATATGCTTGGCTGTTATAATAGTGCTGCGCAAGAAATAATTTTGTAGATTCAGGATAATGCATGTAATTTTCTGAGTTTCTTAAGTCTCTCGTAACGACGAAATAGCTTAACTGATTTTAACGAATGTTGCATTACGTTACGTGACATTACAATAAATGTTCGTGACGTTACAGAAAAATGTTGCCTTACATTACGTGACTAGCCTATGTTACGTGACATTACAAAGAAACCAACCTGGTAATAGAACGTCATAGGTTTCACTTTAAGGTTCCACGGTTACTAAAATTTAATTAAAAAATTGTCTCTGTCTTTGGAGACAACTGTCTTGACTTGACTTTTGTAAAAAACTGTCTTTAGAGTAAGATATATTAAATTTGGAAATTTAATTCAGTCTTCTAATAGATAAGTAATCGAATTATGATGAAAATTTCAATTAAAGAACATAAATTTTCTTGGGATGAGTATAATGTGTTACGGTTGAAAACTAAGAGCAGTCTACTATAAGAATTCTTATTCAAAGTCTACTTTGACACCTTGTCCTTTAATTTCAATTAAATTTTTAAAGCAATTGTGTTTTGATTTTTTTTCAATTCTTTATTTTTCATTTCATTATCCAGTTTATTTTCAACAGTTTAAATGAGATTATTTTGAAACAGTTACAAACGCAGAGACAGTTACAATATAGAGAATATTACATACAATCTCAATATATGCATTAAGTACCTTATAAATTTGATGACAAAAATTTAAAAGTTACAAAACATTTTATGTATACTCGTATTGTAATTCAAATTTAATACGATTATCAAGGTAAAAAGATGATTTTATCACGATTGAACACGAGTGAGAGAAATGATCTCGTTTGAATGTTTCATAATTGTATTTCTTGTCACCGTGGTGTTTTGGGTTGATCGCAAGCTTGCGGGCTGCGATTGACAAAGGCCCTGTTTCGATCGACGGCGACTGAGGCTGAAATGGTGTTTGTTGTTCGTCGTGTTAGCTGGAGTTAGTAATCCAATAAGTAAAGTGGTGTTTGTAATCTAATAGCAAAGATTATTCGCACCCGGCTCAGCCCAGTGAAGAGCAGAGCAAGTTACGTGGGAATATGCGCCGTAACCCCAGCGCTATGATTACAGGCATTACCTCCAACGAAACACGTATTGAGATAGGCCCGTGCCTAGCAGTAAGCGGAGATGAGTTGTTGATGATCCCAAATAGCTAAATTAAAAAAAGAATGTCCCAAATAGCTAAATTAAAAATAGTGTAAAAAAATCAATCAAATTCAAATATGGACGGTAATAAAATAAAGACCAAAATAAAATTATTTTATTTGTAGAGACCCAGGAGACTTTCAAATTTTTTTTTTCTTACGTGAGAGCTAAGAGAATAAAAAAGACAAGCGTCTATTTGTTACTGACGTGACGCGCACTGAGACAATACAGATAGCAACCATAGAACACTATATCTCTCTTACCTGTATTTAATACACTATTATTTCGATAAAGTACTAAAAATGTGGCAAATCGTAGAAGTACTGATATTTTTTGGGGGAAATAGAGCAATAGTAAGCGTAATTTCTTTATGGACATGACTGAGTTGGTACTAACCTATACTTTCAGGCACACACGTAAACTTTAAATATGTAACTTACAACTACTAATACTGAACATGTTCTTTAAAATAATCTAGAATTTAAAATTATGCATAATGAGTTAAACTCAATAAAACCCACGATAACAGTGAGGTACTACAAATATAAATAACCAGCAAAATTCTAAACAAATATAAATACTTTGCGGTGAATTTAAAACCTGAAACAAAGCATAATCATTTCAAGCTGAAACATCTTTATTGTAAACCGAAACGAAGCAAGAAGAGAAAAGCACTTAATGGTAACACATTAAAGCGGCAGCACAGCAAACTAATACAGATATCATATTCCGCCACTAATAGTCTTAAAAACTTTTATTTTTGTGTTTGTAAGTAACTAATATATAAAGCGCACTTATTGCTTTAAGAGATTTAAAACTTATCAAAGTGAAGTACAAGGAACTAAACAATATATTTGGAGACTGAAGGACGTTTTGCTAATTAAGTCTAATTAAGTAAGTGAATTTCGACATAAAATTAAGAAGTTAGCTATAAAAAGAAGCAAAAAATAGCAGCCACTTCTTTACAGCTTTGCTAGAAATATATATGAGTGGATTAGCGCTTTGTGGCTAAATCTATAAAATATTTTATCTATTGCGACATTAAACTTTACCGCTATAAATTCTCAAGTTTCTATACTTTTGCCATATAAATCCATGATCTATAGAACGACTAGAACTTTCCGTTGCTGATTGTAAAAGCGATAAATATCTGACAAATACCCAGCAATAAAAATCAGAATTCCAGAATTTGTTAGAGCTGAATTATGGGGATATTAAGACAGCTATAAAGCCCTTCGGATAAAAGAAATAGTGACCAGTAGGACAGCTTAGACGGTACACTACAGTATACCCAGATACTTAAATAACCTATTTAAAATGTACATTACAATGTATCATAATATGCACATCTATGCCAATGTACACACATAGGTTTGCATACAAATGCATATATTCACATATATGACATAGAGCAGAGAAAGGCAACAGGATTTCAAAGAAAAATGGAAAATAAATTTTATTATTAGGGATGGACATGCACATGGACATTTACCCAGCAATGTGTACACACTCATTACGCATTCAAAAAATTGGGAATTTAAAATTAACACTTTTTTAGTAACTATTACACATCATAAAGTCGTAAAACAATTTACACTAAAATGTAAAATACAGAGTGTGTCTTTATCAAATCATTTACTGTATTTTTTTATGAAAGTACAACATAACTTACTAATGTCAGCTTTAAGTTAAAAAAAGTTAAATATCATGTTGTATCTACAATTAAGT
Organism: Druceiella hillmani; assembly: GCA_039881145.1. Taxonomy (NCBI): domain Eukaryota; kingdom Metazoa; phylum Arthropoda; class Insecta; order Lepidoptera; family Hepialidae; genus Druceiella; species Druceiella hillmani. The sequence continues at coordinate 13,273,592 of JAYKKI010000029.1, forward strand.
CACGCGTATAATGAATATAAAATAAATTTCGTTTTAAAATCCATAGCACGAAAGATCTTGTAATATTTCAATTTTTTTTGGAAAGACTCTTAGAGGTTTACATGGGTGGAACATTTAGTATATCAGGATAAATCTAGGCACAACATTTAATAAACTATTGTTATTATTTAATAGTTTTATTTATTCGTATTTTTTAATATTTTTATTTATTAGTTTTATTTATTTATTTTTAGTTTATTTTAGACAAGATGGAAGGAATGTAAAGGTTGTGCTGCTAAGTAACATGGGTTGCCTGATAAGTTTTTAACCTCGAGTTGCTGTCAACAATTTTTATTAAACAATTTATATGTTACACTAAATTTAACTATGCTCTATTATTGTTTACTATTTGTCGCCATCTAGTTGGCAGTGACAATACGCCTTTCTTGTAAAATTTCGGTGATTGATTTAAAAATCTGTGCGAGGTCGTTATGGATATCTTCTTTAACGAAATGTTTTTCTTCTTTTTCTAATTTTTTTCCACATAAATTTGGTTGCTTAAAGCCCTGAATAAGTAGTAATCAGAGGGCGCAATTTCCGGCTAATATGATGGATGAATGAGTAGAACCCAGAGGAGCTCCTCTAATTTATCACGAGTACGTTTTGCAACATGTGATCTAGCAATATCATGTAGAAAGTAAACTCGATCCTGTTGCCTACTCAATTTGTTAATCGGTCCAATTGTTCACAGTAAATACCTGCATTAATTGTAGATCTTTCTGGAAACGATTCGCAATGGAGTGCATTAGCCCTTAACATTTCACCAACAGCTGAACAACACCTTTTTGGCACTTATTTCAGGTTTGAATACTGAAACTCTTGTTTCTCCGACACCCAGCCATTTCTTTGCGTGTATGGTTAACGTATGTAACCCACTTCTCATCGCCGGTTACTAACTAATTCAGCCAGTCGAAGTTACGTTTCAATGTTTGCTAAATAACTGCTGACAAGTATCAACTCTGTGCTGAAAGTGATATGACGACAACTCGTGGAGTATCCACACACCGCATTTTGAAACTTTTCCCAATTCGTGCAAATGTGTTTTATGGTGCCATGGCTGCAGTCCAATTCAACAGGATGTCCGGTAGAGGGTTCGTCCTCAAGATCGTAATCCTCATTCCTGAACTTTCTTTGGCGTCGCGTAAGACACCGTAGACTCACCCATCGTGTGACATATTTTATTTGTGGCAATATTTCTAAAGCTTCGACGCTGACTGTTGTCAACTGACTGCACTTTGGCTTATTTATACCCTACAGTAAAATCTTCTAGAAGTTTCTAGAATCTTTCTAGAAAAGTTCCGAAGTTGGGGCTAAAAACTTACAAGCCAACCTAATATAAATAAGTAAATATTACATATATGCATTCAGGAATAGTTTTATTTGATCGTGTAACACGGTGGATTTGTTAATTTCGTCTAAGATATAAATGGTTCGAAGGCTAGTTAAGATCAAATTTCAATATATATATTTAGTCAGATATTGGGTAATTAAATTTCAATCTTGATTAGCTTATACCCACGACTTTTCGGGTGATTAAAGGAAATGTGTTTATGGATATATTTTTTGTTTTTTTTGCCTTTTTATGGTTTGGTAGTCAAACTAAGATCCTTATAGTTTCGTTATGTCAGAATGTCTGTCCATCTGTATGTCACAGCCGTTTCATTCGTAGATTATTACTGGTACTAAGCTGAAATTTAGCATGTTTATACATATATATTATATATATATATATATATATATATATATATATATATATATATATATATATATAATGCCTACTTTATGGCATAAAATATTTTAAATAATATTTTTAAGGTACCTTCTCTACATATAAAGGGACAATTGAATAGGTCTTTCAAGAATATTAGTTATATGTCACGAATATTATACTCTTTCCATTTACAAGGATCTAGTACAGCTTCTCAATCCATTGCAAGTAATGATAGACCAACTTATAACATGTAGGTGGCTTTGTAAAAAGTTTATAGAAACTTCATACAAATTCAATAATAACTTCGTATGTTAAAATGTGTATTTATTATGTATTTGAGAGATATATTAGGTAATATATTTCTATATTTAGATGGTGATAAATAATATTATTTAAATGCGAACTGTTACTTGTGACCATCGGCAGCCTAAATAAAAAGCAGCCTAGATCACTCCTTGCAAAGTCTTCTATCTCCCTGTGACCCCATCAAAATCGGTTGAGCTATTTCGAAGATTACCCCCGACAAATAGACAGACAGATAGAAAGACGGCCAAAAAATTACAATGGGTCTTTTGTAATTTTGTGTGTAAAATATTTCAAAAACACAGCCGACTATCTGTAATTTTGAAATATCTCACACTCAAAATTACACCACAAAGTGAAGTTTTTTGAGTAACTTAATCTTTCTCTTAAAACTACTCCTAAATTTAAAATAGTGATTTCATGTTTTATCTTTTTCTTTAAGTTGGCTTTAAAAATGAGTGCGTTGTACAAACTTTGACTTTCTGCGGCGCATTTTAAAAAAGGAAATAAGTTGGTTCATTTATAAGAATTGTCTGTTTACTTGAGATAAAGCGCCATCAAAATATGTTTTCATTAAAACTAACCAAAAATTAAGTTAACCTTTTTTGATAAAAGGACAGAGAAATCAAAGGCTGTGATCCTGCGTATACTTATAATATGTATACGTGAGTTTAACTCACTACAAAGCTTAATGTCAGCAATTCACTGTAATGCCTCTTTATAAACGAAGCTGACTCTGTTATTTCCATTTACTAGGACAACAACGTTTGTGGTATCACTCACAGTTGAACCTGTCACGTATAGTCGTCCATGGGTAAATAGTTGTATAGTTGTCCATGGGTTTGACTTTGTGATTTATTAATAGTAATTTCGTACCTAACATTAATGGAGAATTGCAACTTTTTATACTGGGATCGATAAGTATTATCCTCAATTATATATATTTGTATCATCGATATAAATATCGTTCCGCATTTGCCACAGCCGGTAATGGTTATAGCTTCAATTACATTTTTTTTGTGAAGAAAGTACTCGATACCTAGCGCCGGTACAAAACTTTGGGGAATTCAATTTAGGAAGCAGCATAATATACCTACTATGATAACTTGAACTCCACTGCAACCTTCCGATATCTGTTGTAGGGAAGACCGGGAGCAATGATGCTGTTCAAAAATTCCATTGGATTATACATTGTTATAACCTATATAGCATACCGTATTTATAAAAAGGTAAGATGTTGAAGGAATTACCAGAATTAAAAGGATTAACCAGAATTAAAACGACAACTTGAACTAAACTGAAAACATACTAAATCTTATTGAGAACGGAATTAGGACTACAGATCTGGGAAAATTATAAGTACCTATAAGACTAATTATTATAAAAACTATTTATATCGCCTACCATTATTACCTCTTATATCACAAAATTATCTCAAGACGCAACACGACCATTCGCATTGGTCCGCCTCCGTGTTCTGAGTCCAGGCGATCGGAAGCACTTGTCGCTTTCGAAAAACGATTAACGCTCAACGTTAACGTGCGTCAACGACCAACGCTGTTGTGGAAAATATGTGTTAACAATTGATCAACGCTTGCAGTTAATAAACGGTCGAAGCCGATGACTGTTTACATTAACGCACATTGGAGTATTATTTCGTTAGCGCGTTGACGTTGATCAACATTAAATGCTAATTGCTAACTGCTAAATGTTGACACTCGTCAATTGAATATATCGAATCGCCGTTTTATGCATTACCATGGTAGTGGCCAGTCTTTCACCGACGGTTATCGCGTAATGACGGTTAATGAGCGAAGGTTTAGAGATTTGTCCGGTAGTTTATTAATTTCGACGTCATCCAAATAATTTTAAGATTAATAAAAAAATAATTATGACCTTTAGTCCAAATATTTTACACTATATTACTAGTTATTTTTTTACAGATTTAATATTCAGTAGACATTATTATTTATAATTAAATTTTTAATTTTTTTAAGATAGTTGGAAATGCACTGTGACTTTTTAGTATTAATAATCAACATTTACGTAGTGGATATTTTTATGGTTAACATTTCACATATCAATTCACTATTAATAAGAAATCAGTTATGTCTGACCTTTTAGTGCAAATATCTTACATTTTATTACTAGTTATTTTTTATGGATTTGAATACGAGAATATTTATTTCAAATTACGTTTTTAAATGTTTTTAAAGTGTTAATAAGACACTAAATTTTAGTGGTAATAATCAATATTAATTTATTGGATATTTCTTTGTATTTGTGTGTATCTGGGTCAAGAAACTTTGTAAATTTATTAAAAATATCAGAAAAATGTAAACAAAGTAATACTTGGAACTATTTTACGTCAAATAACGAAATTTGTTGGAGAGATAATGGATATATTAAATTAGCTTTCAAGGTAATAAATTTACTAATTATTCTTATTTTAGTCATGTAAATTTCTAAACACCATATTTATAATGCATGACTAATTTTTGCTTAAAATATTTTAATTTGATTTACATGAATTAATATTAGGAGAAAATTTTAAAAGCATTGAACGAGTTCAGTAACAATCCGTATAGCGTTATTTTCTCTATTTATTATTTATGTGTTAAATAATTCAAGTTCCATACAATTGTCAAGTTTAATTTATGGTGTTAATATAATCATTTGACGGATACCCGAATTATTTTGAATTAAATAAAATATAAATGACAATGTTAAACATGTAAAGCTAAATACAAAGGACTGTTGACTTAAAAGATTTATGTCATAATGATCTAAGCTTGTTAAGGACGGCTTTTATATCTTACGATGTGTTAAGTTGGAATACAGAACACTTCAGTTTTATGAAAGAACGCTTTGTTCTACATAGATGGCCAGTAAATCTGGATATTTGATTATTTAAGGGGAACTTGCGAAGAGACATCCTTGAATGAATTTAATGAAAGGAGTCCTTTGTACCCGTGTTAACCCTGAGTGGGTGAGCGGGCAGTAAATCTGTCTTGGTACGTAAGCAGGCAAGTCCTTCAAAAGATAATATAATATATTCATAATACCTCCCTCATTAAATGTTAGCCTTTCATTTATGCTGAACAGAAAAGGCTAGCAAGTACATTTCTTCATTTCGACTTGGGTATTTTTCTGAGAATCTTCTGGGTGGTTTGATACGAGTATAGTAGTTCGATATTAGTATTCATGAATCCCATCATCTTCTAGATATAGATACGATATTGCATTCATAGCTAGGAAAGATTTTGGAGGAATTGCGATAGGTTCGTTATTGCAAGACTGGAAATAGGAGTATATACGGGGAACTCTAGACAAATACTATGGTGTCGGCTATGTAATATGATCCCATTTCGATTAATAAATAATTTTGTGTTTGATCACACGGTGATAAGATACTGTGATAGGCAACCTGTGTAAGCAAGAGGGCAATAGAATTGTTATGCATGTTAATGAAAGTGGAATAATTTGTACATTCTTTGTTATATCGTGCAGGCTATTTATTTTTAAATCTATTAAAATTATTGGGTATTAGAAGTTGATAGCTTATAGTGATCGATCGCGGTAATGGTTGAACAAATTGCTAATATATCTTCTTTTTGCTCATCTAGGTTAAGGTAATATAAAAATATATAGACTGTTAAGATTTCTAAACTAAGGGGGAGTTTTTTTGGTCATTCAAGGGTCTGTGTCTTTTATGAAATTGTTGGTTTGTCTCGCCTACCGATTTTATCCCTAAATCTGTAATTATTTGTTGAGCTAAATGGCGGGATTTTGTTTTGTGTCTTACGGCCAAAGGATTTTTAGAGTAAAATTGTGTATTTTCTTTGTAGGTTATGGGGTCTTCGTGAAATTTATTACGTCGCGTCAAAGTTGTAGTCTGTTTTTTCTATAAATCTAAATTTAATATATTATACAGACTTTGTGTGAATTTTGTATGTGTTTCTATGTAATTTTATAAACAAGTGTTTTCAATTTCGATATCGAGAGGATCTCTATTATCTAAGTGTCCATTTATTATTTCTATTGGTTTTTTTATTGTTACGGAATGTATAGAACTGTTATAGTCTAATATAACATAAAGCACGAGTTCATTCGTTGGTGTACCAGGTTTTTCTTGACCTAAAATTCATATGTGCTCTAGAATAGTCGAGTGAAATCGTTCAATCGAGCCATTGGACTGTAGATTATTAACATTAATGTGTTTGGGCAAATTGTTTCATTGGCAATTTTTTTAATTCCGTTCCCTGGTCGGCTGTTAGAAATAGGGATAAGCCGCCGTGAGTTATGAATATAACGAGCGCATTTACGATACTTATAACTGTTAAACTATCCAGCGGATACGTTTGGGCGTATTTGGAAAATGTGTCGATGACTGTAAGGAATTTTTTTCTTTTAACTGTGAACTAGTCGATATATAGAACTTCGAAAGGTTTTTTAGGAACAGGCATTAACTGTAACTGCTATTTATGGGGGTGCCTTTCATATTTATTAATTTGACATATTTGACAACTATTTATATATTCGGTTACACTTTTAATTGGGCCAATAATAGCGTCTTTTTATTTGTTTCTCGGTTTCAAGTTTGCGTCGGTGTTTTGTTCTGCTTTCATGGTAAGCTTTAATAATCTCGCTTCGTTGTTCAATGTCGATTTCGTCATCTAGTTATGATTTGCAAAGGGTTAATTTATATGATGAGTTTTTAAATGTATTTTGTGGTATGGTTACAATATCGGGAATATATTTTTCGTCAGATAGCCAAATGCCGTATTGAGCATTTGGTTTCATGTATCCTTTGAATAATTGAATTATGTCATCTTTTATGTTATGGAATCGGATTAGGGCTATTAAAAAATTTTATTTGAAAATACGTGTTTTATTTTTGGCTTATTTGGTGAATTCAAAATAAGGTGAATCTGAAGTTGATTATTAAACCAATTTAAAATATTTTCGGATATAGGTATTTCTAATATTGGGTTCTCTACCTTCGTTTGAATAGTTTCGTTCTCTATTTCTTCTTACTATCTAAAAGATCATGTGGGTTAGTCAGTTGCGGAATTTCGTACGCGTTCACGATTATCGTTACATGTTTTCATCGCCTATGGTTTCATCTGAAGAATTAATATCCAAAAATGCAGATTTATCATTATTATTCATTTCCATTTGGGAGAGTGCATCAGCATTAGTATAGTGTTTGTTTTTTTGTAAATTATTTTATATTTGAACTTCTTTAGTTTAAGTCTCCAACGTACAAGTCTAGAGTTAAGTTCCTTAAGCGACGTAATCCATTGTAGAGGTTTGTGATCAGTTATAATATGGAAGGTTCTACCAAACAGATAAGGTCTGAAATATTTGGTAGGCCAAACTATAGCAAATAACTCCTTTTCCACAGTACTATAATTTAGTACATTGTCTTTGATGGTTTGTGAGGCATAATCTATCGCTTTATCAGAATCAATGGGCCCTTGTGAAAGGACAGCTCCAAGCGCGAAATGGGAGGCATCTGTTGTTAAACTGAATTCGTTTTCGAAATCCGGATATTGAAGTAAAGGATCGTTAGTTAAAATGTCTAGGCAAAGTTTAAAACAATTTATATATTTATAGGTAAATTCGATCTTAGCACCTTTTTTTATGCACGATGTAAGAGGTTTTGTAAGTTTGGCGAAATCGGGGATGAATTTTTTATAATAGCCTATTAGACCTGGAGAATATTTTATTTCTTTTGATGTTTTTGGTATTTTGAATTGCTTTAATTTTTTCCGTATTAGGCTTTGATACTAACAGGGATAATAACGTGCCCGAGATTTGCAGTTTCTTGTTTCATAAATTCCGATTTATCTAAATGAGTTTTGAAATTTGATTCCCGTAAACGTTGAGAAATTTTTCCAAGATTAATGATATGTTCCTGACGGGATGTTGAAAATACTACAATATCATCTAAACATACTAAACAAATAACATTTTGTAAACCTCCGAGAATGTTATCCATTACTCGTTGGAATGTTGATGGAGCATTTTTAAGACCGAAAGGCATTCTAAGATATTCATGATGCCCATTTTCTACATCAAAAGCTGTTTTTAAACGTCGTCGGGATGTATTTCAATCTGGTGGATTCCGCTAGCGAGATCAAGCGTGGAAAAATACTAATACCTGCCTAGCTTATATAATACATCATTTATATTAGGGATTGGGTATATACCATTTACTGATTTTTTTTCATTTAATTTTCACTAATCTACAACAATACACTATTTTTGTTTACCTAATGCATCCGCTTTCTTTGGTATTATCAAGATAGGGGATGACCATGGAAAATCTGAGAGTTGTATTATTTTCTGTTCTAACATTTTATTAATTTGGAATTCAACTTTTTGTTTATGTATGGATGGCGAACGATAAGATTTTGTATTATTTGTAGCTCGCCATGAGTTTTAATTCGATGTTTAATTTGGTTCTTAAAAGTTAAAAGTAAATTTTCGTAGCAAAATATATCTTAATATTGTTCGCAAAATTTAATGATTTCACTTTTTTCTTATGGATTAAGATAAGTTTATGGATTACGATGATTAACAGAGTTATTATAATTTGGTTTTATATGAGTTGAAAAAGGGTAAGCTTCAAAATTCTTACAAGTAAAATTTTTCGTAAAGTTAAATTTTAAGGGTCCAGTCAACCTAATTATTATGTCGTTAAGCATTGGGTTATTTTTATTTATTTATTTTATGTTGTCTTGGTTTGAGTCTAATGGAAAATTTCTATTATCATTTTCTTCATTAAAATATTCGTCTGAAGATTGTTCATTTAAATGTTCGAATGATAATTTGGGTTCTTGTGTTTCTTATTTATGTGTAATTCTTTCGATGCGTAGTAGCGGGTTGGTCCTACATTTTGAAAGTGATTATATGATCGCGTGTTATTATTTCCAGATCGTAGTATCTTTGTAGAGGCATATGAAATGCCACTCATTGATTCCGATTTGGAAATATTTGGTTGGTTTTGATTTTTTTGTCAATGTATTTCTATTTTTAGTGAATGATGCATATTGTTTGTATCTATTTTGTGTAAAATTAGGTTGTTGAAAGTTTTGATTTTATCTGTTATACTGTCGTGTTTGTTTAAATTTCTGGGTATTAAATGAATTATTATCAGAGGGTGGTTGTCTAAAGAAGGGATTTTTATTAGGTTTTTTAGAATCGAAAACAGGTTTAGTCTGCGGGGTTGGGTTATTCCGTTTTTGCATATAAATAATATTTTCTTCCTCTTTTATATATTGCAAAGCAGTGAGCATATCAGAAGGCTGCATTGCCCGAATGGTTGAACCTAACGTTTCTTTAAATCCCGCTAAAATGTATTTAATGTTTGTGTTGGAAAAAAGCTGCGTTTACATTTCGTTAATTTTTTATCAACTTCGTCTAACTCTATGTAGTTTATAATTGTATTGATATGATGTATGCATCTTTCAACAAAACGATTGGGAATTTTCTGAGTCTTTTTGTTTTAAATTGACTAAATCACGATTCAAGGAGTCTTCGTCTCTTTGATCCACGAAATTTTGAATTAAAACTTATTTGATATGAGCCCAGGTTTCGGCTCCGTTTATATTTATTATTTCCTCTCCTTCGTATTATAATTTTCCGATCAACCCGTTTAGAACTACAGTGTTGTGAAAAGAGTTCGGATTTTTATCATCATAATATCCAAGTAAAATAGCTTCACAAGTTTTCAAAACTCCGTACAATTTTTTCGGGTCGCTATTGAATTTGGTTACAATTTTAAGAACTGCGTTATACATATATATATATATATATATATATATATATATATATATATATATATATGTATATATTAATGCTATCCATTTTATTTAATAAAAACGTTTAAGATGTGCGTGTAAAAAATATGTGAATTCAAATAGCGTGTGTAATCTGTAAGTGACATCAAAGTAGGATCAGACCACAGATTTAACAAAGTTGACACCAATTCATTAAAAGGTTTACAGGTAAGGTACAAGGGATGCAAGGGACTGTGAAATAATAATACTTACAGTAACGGCCCATGCATGTCCTCAGTTCCTTGCTTCTTAATTAGCTTAATCAGCTTCCCCAAATTCTGATTACTTTGTAGAAAAGTAGGTTGAATTTTCGATAAACTGGTGAACGAGATAACTAATAACGGTTTATTAGTTCCCTAATATCCTGCTGATATTTTGATGTTATTTTAAATATAAATAAAAATATTAAATATATATATATTAAAAGGCTAAGTACAAAGGTGTTGACTTAACTAAGTTTTGTTTAATAACGATTTTAAGCTTGTTAAGAACGGCTTTGTGTGTGGAGTTTTGTGGAGTTGAATGCAGAACACTTTAGTTTTATGAAAGGAATGTTTTATAACTAAGAAGTGCTACGTAGATGGCCAATAAATTTTCCCTGGATATTAAGCTTGCAATGGGACTTAAAAACTTATATACTCATGGATGTGGTGAATGGGCGAGCGGGTAGTAAATCTTTATTAGTACGTGAGCATGTAGGTCCTTCAAAACGTAATATGATATGTTCATAACACCTCTAAACACATTAACGGTTAATATTAACAGTTTTGGTAAATAATTAACTGTCGTCAACGTTAACGTTAGTGTTAACGTTGACGATGATGTTAACATGATTAGGTTAAACGCCCACCTCTAGTAATAAACTTCATTCACCGTGGCACTGTAGGGGCGCGCGCTGAATTGCCGACGTGGTGGCGCGCGCGGCCTATCACGGCGGGACACACGGCGGGACACGCCGACACTGCGCAGACTTATTTAGTATTTATTTCACTAACGCTACGCACAACGGACTGTTCTGTTACTGTTATTTTTTACATCTAATTTTACGTTATCATATTATATTTAAGTGCGATAATGACAGTTGCAATTAAACTTTGTCCCTAATTTCAATCGTTTTTAAGCGTTTACGGCGGAATCTTAAATATTTTCAAGATAAATAGTTAGCTTGATCACTCCTTGCAAAATCCGCCATCTCCCTGTGTCTCTTCGAATATCAGTGCAGGCGTTTCGAAGATTAGTCCGGACAAATAGATAGACATACAGACGGAGAGACGGCCAAACATTTAGAAACGGTAATTTGGTTTCTTATATATTTCAAAAACATAGATGATTATCTGTAATTTTCAATACATCACACGCTAAATTACACTAAAAAGTATAGTTTTTTTTTGTAACCTAATCTTTTCTTTTAAAATAATTTACTTTTGTCTTTTTTTTAAGTTGGAAGTTCTTTAAAAATGGGTGCGCGACGCAAAATTTAACTTAGTGTGACTCATAATCCAGGAATTATCTTGCGAAGTACACGCGTTTTCCCCAAATTTTGTCATTTCAACTCCTATTGTAGTAATCCCATTTCATAAATTGGAATGCAGGGTATAACCTATCCACCACTGAAATAATTTTTAAAGTCGAATAAGCGTTTTTTTTTAATTATCTCGAAGCGTTTTTTTCTAATTATATCGATCTAACAGACTAGAAATTTTGATTTTTTTTTATTATCTTAATATAGACACTGTCGACCGTAATCAATTAAATTCCTTAATCGATTGATTAATCAATTGAAAGTTTTAGTCGACTAAATTATTAGTGATTTAAAAAATAATCTTATTAATGACTAAATCATTATCACGATGAAAACTCTTTTTTTACAGTTATGATAAGTTTTAGTCAAAATTATAATTTACACGTCATCGGTATCCTATAATAAAGAATGTATTTTTAAACATAACCCGTGTCATTATTCAGAACTGTCAAAAGAATATTTTCATTTCCCAAGTTCAGAGTCCAACATATTATCCAATGAATTATTTAAGAAAGAGTTATTATGAAGATTAACTTAAACTTTATAAACAAAATCATGAAAATAAAAACAATGCACTATTACCATATTTATTATTACCACCAATAAATAAGCAGCTGATTAATAATATTTTTTATTCCTTATTATCAAGTCGTAAATTTATATGATTATTTTATGTTCGTAATTTTTTTTTCAAATATTCTAAAAGTCAATTTAATTATAATTATTACAAACAATTACGAATAAAACTAAATTTTCATTCATTAGTTATTAAACATGATTAAGGTCATTAGTAGTTAGTTTACTTTTTAATTATTAGTCATAATTAACACATCGCCTAAAACTGAGTATACACATCCAGACGCTTTCTTCCTCGACCCACAACTTTCCAAACACAATCTCCGACGTTTTTGCCATTCGTGTTATTATTCTTATCCATTACTTAACTTTATTCTCTTTTTTTAAGTTTAAAAGCTAAAATACATTTTCTTATCACTAATTTTCCTTTTTTATAAAAAAATAAACTTAGTGCCTATTTACAGCGTCCCAGCTTTTGAAAATTTTGTTGAGTCTCCAAATTGGTACCTTACTTACTGGCTTCTTTGTATAACTTCATTTTAATATATACAGGATTTCCGCCGACAGCAATTCAATTCAGAACTTGTGGATTTTATCGAGTTTTTGCTATTTTCTTTGCGAACAAAAGATTTGATATTTTACAATAATAGCCTCTGAGTGAATACATTGTAACTTTTGCAATCATTATATAGAATATTTAACTTCGAATAAAGTTTCGAGTACTCCCTGCAATATTTCTTTAAAAAGCAATATTGGCGCAAGGACTTTTTTAATTTCAAATATGTAACTTAAGTTAGTCGAATCTCATTTTCGTAAAACTCGTGTAATTCGAATTAATACGAATATTAAAAATTTAAAATGTTATCCCTAAAACGATATGTTATAATCAATATAGTATATATATATATATATATATATATATATATATATATATATAGTACTATGAATCATTCTGAATATTGAGTGGATTTTTAAAAAAAATTCCAGAAAAAAATTTAGTCACAACTCGCTCACTCATAGCGCTCTCTCCTGTATAACTGCAACTCCACGCTATTATGGAAATGGAAAAACTCAATCTACACTTGAAAGTTGACTGCGTGTTATATTCTCAACATATTCTATGAAAAAATCCATTATTTCAAATTTATTCAAGTGGTATAACTGTTTAGATTTAACTGAAATTCTCTCACAACTTTCCGACGGTTTAAATGTTGTCATATATTTGGAAAACTATTTTATAAACGAGATAATTCATTCACTATTCAAAATCATTACAATTAAATTGATTATAAAGTTAATTAAGTAATTTATATAATGACTATTATAGTCATTATACAAATTACTTAATTAACTTTATAATTGTTACTATATAACATCGATATTTAACGGAACTCGATTAATAAATGTTTAATAGAAATATGCGAAAAATTTAATCCCATGAGTGATTATTTTTTTCGCATATATGCAATAGTACAAGAATCATGCATATAACTAAAATTAAAGTTTCTGTGATTTTCTTATTTTCACCTTTTGGGTTTGCATATTGCATTTGTTACTTTTTACGTTTGCAAATCCGATTAGTAAAATGAATCGAATGTTAAAATAATCATTGTATATCTGTCTTCCTATCTTGCTGTTAATACGAACGTATTTAAACTAGTGAAACTATTGATATGAATTTTATACAGGTAATAGTATAGAATAGTAACACTGAAAACAATGCAGTTTTCGTGACATCTTAATCGATTTCAAAGTTTAATTGGACTCTGTGAAGCATTTCTACACATTTTTAAGGCTATGGCGCATATACATATACGCTTTGCGCAGCCCGTTTTGTACATCTAATACAGCCCAAATATGCATCCCAATACAATGAAATCTAAAATATTTTTGTGTAAAATCACATAATTACTTTACCCTTTGATTGATACCTAATAAATTTGTTTATACATTTTCATTACGGGACGTCATCTATGATGCCATAATAAAACTAATTACATAGAACACCATCTATGGTGCAGTAGCAGAACCCTTCAGTGTCAAAAACGTTTTTTATTAAATTCTATAAGGCCCAATCTATGGTGCAGCAACAAGACCTATTATTAATCATATATGTTCATGTTATATTTTGATTTTGTTAAATAATCTGGCTAAATAAATTCAAAATTCCAAGCGCATTAAGTGATGCGCACGGATTGCATATTTATATAATTCATTATTTTAATATATTCCAAAAAAAAAATGAGAACATGGGTGCATAAAAGAATATTATTTTAATATTCTTTTATGCACCCATGTTTTCTTCTTCCTTACCATATCTTATATGGATTCACATGCTTATCAGTTATTTTTAAAGTTACAAATATCATAACCTTTTTTACTTCTGCTGTTGAAGTTTAAATATTAAAAGACTTGTTCTTATTGTTACGTCTTTAATCCCGTCCGAATCCTACTCTTTTTCACTGAATTCTTTATTGATACTCCGGTTAGATAACGTAAATATTTTAACGCATGATACTTTATTTCTAGTGTTCGATTGTAAATGAAGCACTTAAATATTTATCACCTAATGATCTAGTAGATTATTCTGTTATTAACACTTTTACTGATCTCAATTCTTATCAATGAAACACTCATTGAAGCTATAACATTAAAACATATTGACTCGCCTATATATAAATTGGTAATACTCAAAGCACTTATATAAATATTTTATGTGTAATAAAATAAAATTACCGATTGTTTTTTTTAATTTCATGTATCGTGTGAAATATTCATTGAAGAAGAACGTTATAAAGACATCAAAACTATTTCTGAATTTTTATGTAATTTGAGAGATATTTTTGAAAATGCCCTCGCATTTTCCTTAAAAACCGTTTGACGTAGAGACTGGAAACTTGGCAATGCAACTGGAAACTTGGAACTTGAAACTTGGCATCGAGGTTGAAACTTAGAAACTTGAAACTTGGCAGTTCAAGCATAGTAATTCGTTTATATTTGAGAAGTCAAATGTATTTTTGGAAAAATATTTTTTAATTTTGTATATACCGTAAAGATATTTTTTTAAAGGAATTGAAAACAATTTTAATGGCTAAATTTAGAAAACTTAGAGTACATTTAAAAAATTCCGTACATTTATAATTATTTTGACAGTGTCGTAATTATAATACCGTTATGATAATTATAAAATTTTCTTAATAGGGCAATCTCACCGCAGACCCGCACACGAACGAACATAAACACAGACCTGGAAAAGTCATCAATTTTATTTTACTCCAAGAGACTCAACAAATAGTAACTCTTCTTAACACTTTCTCTCACTAAGTTTATTTCAAAGGTATCGGTAAACATACCATACTATTCAGCACCTTACCAAAAATTGTTAACAAAAAAAAGTTATGGCCTGCAACTCAGTACACGTGACAGAAGTGAAACTCCTTTGACGATCTAAACCTCGATTTGTAAGCATGTAGTAAGGCGTAAGACAACAAAGAGAGAGCGTGAGATACAAAAGAGGAAAATATTCTAAAAGGCTTGAATAAAAATTGTTAATTATATTAAAAAAATGTAATTAATTAAATCTGTTACATAGTACATCATTCCACGAATGTTATCATATATATATATATATATATATAAATATAAATATATATATATATATATATATATATATATATATATATATATATATATCTCTCTCTCATGTATCTCTCTCGTTGTTCGTTCAGTACCTATTTTCCGTCCTTCTTGCGATAAATTCGCTACATCAGACGTTACAACTAAACGTTGCAATAAACATTGCGTGAAGAATGTTGCCACTTTGAAAATTTTGCTCTCATCCCACCGAAATAAAATTAATTTCAAAAATAGAACTAAATAAAATAAAAGCACACCTTCGGCCACCTTATTTGTCCATTCATTATACATAAAAAAGCATATCATTGAAGAACGTTATAAAAAAGCATTGGCCAATTCAACGATGTGTCACAAACTGAAATGCGGTACTCAATTCACGACGATACTCAGTTCTTTAAACGATACAATTCGACAACAACGATAACGTTAATAGTAACGTAGCTATGATAGCATCGAAAAGAGCCTGAAGAAAATCTCCGCATTTCGTAGCCCTGGAGTGGCAAATCAAGCATTCATTTTGTGATTCAGCCATTTCTTGTTATACATTTAGCGCAGCTATTTTTGAAGACTTCAGCATAACATTTTCATAACTCCGATCGCAATCAGTACAAGGCAGTTTACAAGCTTTTTGCGATAACGTCACACCAGCTTTTGCGCTTTTATCGTGTGCTTTGACGCTATCAGTATCATTAGTCTTGCTGCGAAACCATCATGCGATATCTAACGACAATGTTTACGAGGCTGACGATATATTAAAAGCAAATACTTGAAGTCACGTATCACAGATATTTCCTCTCATACAAGACGTTTAATATTGTAACATAACACAGACAAGTTCCAACATTGCGGATTATCTACGACGTTAATTGTCCTGGTAATAGTGCCATATGCTTTACGATTTACTATTAAGAATATAGAACATTTAGTAAACAAGAATATATTATTTATAAAATGAATATTGACTTGTAGTTCTCGAGGGATTGTTTATTGTCAGATTTATCTGTTGGCTTTATAACTGCTGTGGTCCAGTACCTGGAAAATGTACCTTACGCAATACAGACATTAAATAACACGACGAAGACAATAGATATTATTGAGTGAAATATATTTCGGTGTTATCATCTGAGCCTACACGTTTATTAATATAAATTTGTTTAACTACCTCGTCTCTTTTAAAGATAACATAGGTGCTTTCTGAAAAGTTATATTAACCTCACAGATAAATAATAACTATTAAAAGGCTCCGCTAGAATAAATTCTTTAAAATAAAAACGAAAATATAAAACAAAAACGGAAATGATAATCTTTCCGATAACATTCAGAGCGAATATTAAAAAGCCTTATTGAAACATATCCCCGAGAGTAAACCTCACGCTCTCGTAATGCAACGGAAAAACAACTTCATGCCTTAGGGAAAAACAACTTCATGCCTTTCTGTAAATATTCTATACGGCTAACACATAAGCTAATGTGAAAAACTGGGATGATCACATTATCTTTTGATAAGCAATATTTACTTAACTTTGTTAAAACGAGCTTCGAGTGGAAACTCATAACACCTTTTACAAAAATTCGATTACGTTAATAATATAAATTATATTATTATTAAATAAATTATAAATTATAGTACTATTAAAGTTATTGTGACGCCAATGTTATATATATGATGCAAATTGCATCAAAAAGAAATGTAAATAAACGTAGAAGAACAATTTTAAGATCGATTCAACCGTCAATTAAAAGTGGACACATATGTGCTTTATCAACTTTCGGTATGAAATATATTATTTTTAATTTTTATAATAAATGTGAAAGTACAGCAGAAAATAGTACAGTAAAATATCTAAATATATTATTTCTAAAATGTGTTTTTTGGTCGAGCGGCTCGATCTCTTTAACTACTGCACCAAAAAAAATAAAAAAAATACCCACTTAAAGCTTATGTTTTCTACTTTGGGCGAAAAATATAAAAAAATTCGAAAAAAATATTTTTGTTAATAAAAAAATTAATTTTTATAACAATTGGCATGAGCGCCATCTGTGGGCGACACATCAAATATCTAAGCCAAATTGTATACTTGGAACACGCTAGATGGCGGTATAGTGCAAAGACTTCGCACGGGTCAGCTAGTGTGTACTTATTAATTTAATCCCTTCTAGTGGTTATTACGCTTAATCTATATTATGAAAAAGCCAAGTAAACTGTTTTAGAAGTTTTCCTAATATGTGCAAATGCATCTCTATTATACCGCGACCGCGAAAGCGTACCTCAGGGAATTGATGAATAATCCAGCACCTTTTCTATTATGTATCACAGTACATTTAATTGAATAGGGTGCCTGGAACAGCGTTAGTCTTTATTTCTGAACTTCCTGAACGACATTTTCATCTCACAGGCCTGTTTATTACATAACATATTTTATTGGAATCGTATTATGATCCAAATGATACTCATAAAGTAGAAAAATCTATGCTTAATCGAATTAAATCCATTTTCTTTGATATGATGGACCTCAAGGGTTTAAGGCTAACAATCATTTACAGAGCGTACTTCGACCTATTTACACCTTATAATAAAATATTGTGGAAATTTCAACAAATTTTCTATAAAAGTCCTAAACTCGTAGCCTCGAACTTATTAACCAACCCAATAGATTACCACACATATACCTAATCCACATTCCCTATTCACCTTGACTCAAATATTTTTATTCAAAAATAAATCTAATTTGAAACAAAATCCCGTCTTTAATCACTTCATTTATAATCTACTCAGAATACACGTATTAAAAAAAAACAACTGATAAAAAACCTCAACCAACCGACGCAGCAATGAAAAATGGCATACCGATATTCAATGGCATATCGATATTCAATGTCATACAGATATTCAATGCATACCATACCGATAGTCATTGCTGATATTCGGTTACTCAAAACAATTTCTTTCGACAACTTAATCGACAATGTCAGTACCGTCGAACTGACCCAAAAACCTCCGCTCTTCATAACGCTCACAAGTGGTCAATCGAATATTCATTATGTGAATCGGTGATCGCCAATGCTTATTTGACGCAATGGTTTTGTATCCAACGAATCTTTGAACTGGGAAGTCTCTCTGTATCTTTTATGCTTTCAAAAAGAAACTGTTTATAAGTTTTTTATAAACATTATAATAGGCTTGTGTGAGCTGTTAAGCTTTAACCGTAAATTTGGTATTAGAGTTACTACAATACCGTACATTAAAACTAATGACGGTATTAATGAGAATATATATATAGTATATTGAAATTAGTCATTTAGTGTCATAATAAATAACAATAATAATTTGCAAATATTTGCTCACATATTACTAACGGTATTAATGAGACTATAGCATATTGAAATTAATTATTTGATGCCATATTAAATAACAATAATTTGGAAATATTTGCTCACCTATGAATAATGAAGCTACTAATGAGAATATGGTGTATTGGAATTAATTATTTGATGATATACTAAATAATAATAATAAATTGCAATTATTTGCTCACATATAACTATACCAGAAATTAAATTATGAAAGTCGCTTGCTGTGACAATTCGACCGCTGAACGAGCTGAGCCGAGAATGAAAATGAGTAAAAATTATAAAGAGATTTTTACATGAGGCCTGAAATAAAATAAATTTCCGGCTACTTCTGCAAATCTTTTTTTTAAACTAAATAACGTTCATCCAAAAAACAGATTAGCTATTTTTGTGTTCACTAGTTTCTAATAATTTATTTGTATAATAACTATTCCAAAACTATAGCTTTCCCTCAATACTATGTTTTTTAAAATGTTTAACAAAAACAGATATATGAGTATTAATTACTTTGATCTAATTTCTTAAAGACTAGGTAAACTAACAGACCTTTAAAATTATTTTATAATAGACTTTTAAGTTTTTTTAAAGTTGGGTAATAAAAAATATACTTGAAGTAATTTTCATAAAACTTTAAAAATTAAACATTTTGCAAGAAAATGTTTAATTCTGACTACTTAACATCGCCAACCGATCTGTAACAGAAACAATAATAAATGGGCCTATATTTATAATTTTCTCGTTTACTTCATTAAAAAACAAGAACTATATTAAGAAAATTTCACTATTTCAACACATCCTCGATCGAATTCAATAATGATCTTTATCGGAATATGTGTAACATATCGTCATAAGTCGTTTTAATTGTTTTCAGGAAGTGTAATTACTTCAGAAAATTTGTTTTAATTTTCCAAATAGAGTTTCTTTCTGCCTTTCAGTTTCTTCAGCATAATTTTTTTAGTTTATTTTTAGTTTCTTCAGCATCTTTACCCCAAGTGCTTGTCCATTGGACAGTGAATTCATAAAAAATATACCTCCTATTGTTGCCTTCGTGCTTCAATAATCTTCCATTTAACATACTACATTGTCGCCTTGCTGTTTTTGGCTTTTCTAATTCACCCCTTAAACTAACACCCCGAACCAAAATATTGCATTTCTTATACTTCAAGTCTATAATTAGGCCACTATTCTATACATTTGTACTAAATTGCAATTTTCATGTCGAATAATTTTCGAGAAAATGACCTCTGACAAACGGGCGGACGGACATCGAAGTGATTCCACTAGTGTTCCGTTTAAGCAATTTTGAACACAAAAAGATTTAAGTGCACATATAACTATACCAGAAATAAAATTACGAAAGTCGCTTGCCGTGACAATTCGACCGCTGAACGAGCTGAGCCGAGAATGAAAATGAGTAAAAATTATAAAGAGATTTTTACATGAGGGCTGAAATGAAATAATTTTCCGGCTACTTGTGCAAATCTCTCTTTTAAACTAAATAACGTTCATCGAAAACAGATTAGCTATTTTTGTGTTTACTTGTTTCTAATAATTTATGTGTATAATAACTATTCCAAAACTATAGCTTTCCCTCAATACTATGTTTTTTAAAATGTTTAACAAAAACAGATATATGAGTATTCATTACTTTGGTCTAATTTCTTATAGACTAGGTTAACTAACAGACCTTTAAAATTATTTTATAATAGACTTTTAAGTTTTTTTAAAGTTGGGTAATAAGAAAATATACTTGAAGTAATTTTCATAAAACTTTCAAAATGAAACATTTTGCAAGAAAATTTTAAATTGTGACTACTTAACAACGCCAACCGATCTGTAACAGAAACAATAATAAATGGGCCTATATTTATAATTTTCTCGTTTACTTCATTAAAAAACAAGAACTATATTAAGAAAATTTCACTATTTCAACACATCCTCGATCGAATTCAATAATGATCTTTATCGGAATATGTGTAACATATCGCCATACCTTGTTTTAATTGTTTTCAGGAAGTGTAATTACTTCAGAAAATTTGTTTTAATTTTCCAAATAGAGTTTCTTTCTGCCTTTCAGTTTCTTCAGCATCATTTTTTTAGTTTATTTTTAGTTTCTTCAGCATCTTTACCCCAAGTGCTTGTCCATTGGACAGTGACAATGAAGACTTCTTCTGAGACGCAACTTCTTCAAGAGGGGTTTGAAATCGTGAAAGAAATAGAATTTCAGAAGGACAAGCAGAATCCTTATAAACTCACTCACTTATCCATCTGTATATTTATAACAACCATTTAGAAGCTGTTAATGTGGAAACTTATAATTTGGCGTAGTAAGAAAGCATATGAACTCGCATTTATCTCAATATCTGCCCACTTCATTTACCCATTTACAATGAAAACACATTTTAAAAACCAACATCCAAAATTGAACAGCGGTCTATCAAACGTAGTAACGCGAAACGAGACGTCTTCATTCATACACTACCAATACTAAATTCTTTGAACAATTTAGATCAACAACTCACCCGCTAATGATGCCATCCTAAAAAAGAGCCCAAAAAAATCCTCCGCCTTTCATGACGCTGGAGTAGTAAACTAAATATTGAACCAACCCTCATTACTCACTTGACATAGTTGTTAATCGCTTCACATACTGAAAACATTTACATATTTCCGTTGAAATCGGCGTAAGGTAGTTTACAAGCTTTATACAATGTCGTCGCGCAAGCTTTTCAGCTTTCATCGTGTGCTTCAGTGCTGTCGACATCATTAGCATTACCAGCGTCGCCGTAACGTGATATATAATGAGCAAGTTTTACGACTCTAACAACCATACTGCAAATGCATACTGCTGCACAATATATTCAACATCATAATGAGAAGACAAAGTTCGAATACTACAATTTCCCTAAAATTTATTGAAAATGCCTATTTAAAGTATTTTTTCTATTATCTTGGAATCACTAGTACGAAAAAAATTAAATGAAAAACGATAAGCCTTTATTATCGTTATAATTTTATTTAAGAATTTCAAAATGTTAATACTTATTTTCTGAAAATAATCTACTTCTCGAAAGTCTTTAATTCTTGTAAAAAATTATCTATATAATTGTTGATAAAAAATTTCTTCTTACGAACAGCATTTAAATCACGCATAAGTAAAATTATTATGGTTACTTATTAAAAGTTGATGGGACCTTAAATTGAAACATGCATTACAAGGATCATAGATCAAATACGAGACGATATTTTTTATTTATTTCGCGTAGCTGTAAACATTTTATAATATCATTTAAAACAAATTAGGGAAAAAAAACATTTTTTCTCTTTACCACAGAATCCAGCTACTCACCCACATCACAATAGGGTCCCAGTTGGAATTATCATTCTTATGACAAGTATTAGAAATTAAAAAAACCGTCAAATTGCAAGACTGCACAATTAGTGTTCGTGCCATCATCCCCGCACTCAAATATAATAGTCATACATACCCTCCGACTATATGCAGCGATGACGATATTCTCTGGACTTTGAAGTTAATCGGCGCCGCTGAAATGAATGCCATTCCATATCCCATATGTGCAAAACTAAATAGGGAGCGTTTCGACAGAGCTAAATAAAAATTTTGGAAAAAGGTGTGAGAACAAAAGTTGTTCTTTACATCAAGAGAAATATTTTTGGCGAAAAACTCTTTCCTTAAAACTAACGATTTAGCAGTTACAAAAAAATGACTTTTTAAATTATTTACAGCTATTTATAGAGCTAGTATTTTCCATTTCTCATAATTTTGCTTTAATCTATATGTAAATTCCAGTGTTCAGAATTTTCTATAAGATTTTTTTTGCGCAAAACTTTTAGTGATAAGGAAGGGAGATAGCAATTTTAAAGCGTTTTTCTTAAAAATATTAAAACAAATTCATAAAAAATATCCATCCTATCGTTGCCTTCGTGCTTCAATAATCTTCCATTTAACATACTA
The DNA here is from genome assembly GCA_039881145.1 of Druceiella hillmani. Taxonomy (NCBI): domain Eukaryota; kingdom Metazoa; phylum Arthropoda; class Insecta; order Lepidoptera; family Hepialidae; genus Druceiella; species Druceiella hillmani. Next base: position 13,296,553 of record JAYKKI010000029.1, read on the forward strand.
CACGGTCGCCTTGCTGTTTTTGGCTTTTCTAATTCACCCCTTAAACTAAAACCCCGAACCAAAATGTTGCATTTCTTATACTTCAAGTCTATAACTAGGCCACTTTTCCATACATCTGTACTAAATTGCAATTTTCATGTCGAATAATTTTCGAGAAAATGACCTCTGACAAACGGGCGGACGGACATCGAAGTGATTCCACTAGTGTTCCGTTTAACCAATTTTGAACACAAAAAGATTTAAGTGCGGTATCAAATTACAAGTACCGAATATCAAGAAAAAACGGGATTAATAACAAGACCATCGCAAGGGTAATCACTAGCGAAGTTTCCCTACGATACGACGCAGCACTAATTAATTTATCATTGTTTTTCTTAAAAATCGCACACTGTAACTTACACACTCGGCAAGGTTTGTCAGTTGAATGATAAAGCGCTACCTGATCTGATTAACACTCTAACATGTGATATGAAATTTTGCTTCAATAATATTATTTTTAACAATAACATGGCCCAAAAAGGTTTTTTGCCATGAGTTCCGATACAATATGTTTCATATCCTGTAATCATAAATTAGAAATGAATTATATTACATCAAACTACTTAATTGAAAACTAATTCAATTTTTTCTACATAATTACTCCGAAATTAACTTCGTAGACAGCCTTCACTGTCAAAATATTGCTCAACACATGATAAATATAGTACCTTCCTAACTGTGAACATTTCTTTTAATACAGATTTATTGAAAAAAGTCATATTCCATTTATACAAAAAATATATACCCTATGAACATATAATTTGCATAATATAAACTAACCGATGTTGAAAAGTTCTTTTCAAGGGAATAAACTCTTTTGGTGCCGAACCCTAAAAAACCAGTAAATGCTAGTCTAAACCGCTCATATAGGATTTTGTACTTTAATCATAATAAGTAAACAATGCATGGATATATTGATTGTTTATAAAGCCTTCCTAGAGCAATAAATAGTTAATAAACCTAATATAATTGAGTAGGACACACACACACATACGCACACACACACATAAGCACACGCACACAGACACATATAAATATATATATATATATATATATATATATATATATATATATATATATATATACATATATATTATCTCTACAAATATGAAATTTAGATTCATCGTTGTAGTTTCCCTATAAATTTTACGTAGACTATTATAGTCTCTTCATAATTTTAGGTTCAGTACTTTTTATAATAGGGGGAAGGGAGAAATATATATTTTGTAATTTTCAAAATATTTCTGAAGAGATGCAACTTAAAATTATGAAAAATGTATGAAAAGTAAAGTTATAATTATATATTCTCCTTAAAACCGGGTTTAATCTCAATACGTCTTTAAGTTACTAATGGGGCTTGACAATCCTATCCATAATTAGGAGGCAGAATGTACAAGTCATACTTGCCCAATTAGTATTCAATAAGGTAAGTATTTTTGGACACGGAATCTATAATGCATCCCGAAAAATATATATTTTAGTATAAATCTCCGTTTATTAAACTAAAAACTGTAACTCTCACTTTCATCACTATAATGTCTTCACCTGTTAGATACATGATGGCAGAGAGGGAAAAAGATAGTATATAAACAGACATAGCAATGTTTTTTAAAGTTATACTTGTATTAAAATTATTAATTAGTTGACATCTTCACATAACATTTCCAAACATAAACCATTAGCTCCAAGGAGCTGCATTTTCATGAAGTTCTTCATGACATTAGTCCCTAATATTTTTATATAACTAATTCTGCTTACTTCAAAAAAAATTGGACCAAATCGATTTATTTCGTGGAAGGAGTATTTTTTTTGATAATTTAAATTTCATTCCACAATTCGATTTATATAAAATTTATATAATTTAATTGCCTTATTCTTTTGGGGAATAGAGTAACGGGACAAGTATTCTATTTTTTTTTGGAAAAATGGCAAAATGACGCTTTTAATAAACCTAATTATACATTTTTAAATTTGTGCTTCAACAAGTTTAAATTTGTATATAAAAACCCATTCAACGTCTTGAAAACGATTTCATTAAACTTCCAATTACCACGGATATCAAAAATATCAAATATTGTCACTTGATACCTTCCATAACTTTATTTAGGCTACCATTCTATAGATGCGCGATTTAAATTTCCACTTTCTTCACGAAATACTCTGTGAGAAATATGCTTGTAACAAACGGACGGATGGATGAACATCGAAGAGTTTCCATAAGTTATACGTTTTTTAATGTTGGTACAGAACACTGAAAAGATGAAATAAAGAAAAAATAAAAGGAGAAAGTCTAATATCTTACATAGTTTAAGCCTGGGACTTTCTTCATATGACCAATTCATTGAATAGTAATGTTTTATTTAATTTAATTTTAGACAAATTTAATTTCCTTACTTTGTATGATATCCTTATTACAAAAATCTCTAAATTAAGATCAAAATGATACATAACGCATTCCTTTCCTTGGACATAAAGAAAAAACTTCATCCAAATTTAATAGCCGGTGATGCGTGTGCAAACAAACAAATAAACAAGCAGACAAACTTTCAACAATATTCTCCGTCGTAAGTTATTTACAGTCATCCGAAGTTCATTTTCAGGATTGCGTAAGCCAAAAGGAAAAATTGAAGCTTTATAAGATTACTCATCTATCTCTCTGTCACAACTTTTTTTTTCAAAAACCGCCTGATGTAGAAACTTGATATTTGCCAATGGTAATAAAGCATATCCCACACATATCTGACACTTAGGAATAGTTAAAGGAATATTTTAGAGAAATTAATTAAGTAATCAATTTTGTTTCAACTCCATGCATAGTCTTGGGTGACGTTTGAAAGAGCTGATTACAAGTGTGTCAATATTTTCTTTTTCACAATTTTAGTTAATATATCGTCAAAGATGTATTGAAAAATACACAAAAATAATGTGGGAGAATGTGTGTAGTGTGAATGTGTGTAATGTGTGTAATGATTACCCACCTCTCTTATTTCGGAAACTACTAAAAATAAAATTATGGATAAACGAATTTTAGAAATCTACACAAAGTTTGTAAAAAAATATAACAATAATTCAAGATATCATAGTTATTTGTACGTAATCCTATTTAATTATATTAGGTCCACATTATTGATGATTCATGATAAATAAAGTAATTTATCTACAAGCAAGTTACGGAGTCCCCGATGCACGAGCGGGACTCATGCTTGACCTGTTTTTAAGTTGAATACCAAAAACATAAAATAAGAAAGAATACTAATATATTTGATGTGAAACATCTATAGGCGCAGGTATAAACCGGATCGTTGGCGTAGCGACGCTTGACGTGGCGACGGATTGCCATGCTATACTAAGGTATATATATAGTCTATATGTAGCAGAGTATACGGTATGGCGACGTGTCGCCATGCGCAACCGACTACGCGACCCTCTTCTCACTCAGTTCGACGTTGTTGTTTACTACGGTATACATAGCCTGTGCTGTATTATTTTTGTATTAATTGTAAATAAATGTTTATTAAATAAAGTCACCATTTTCTGTAAGAAATTCGTAATACTTTATTTTTTCATTATGCTATGTTTAGTTCCTTATCTTGTCTTGTATATAGATATAGCTTATCTGGTCTTTTATGCATATTACTTGTACGAACACGATGTTTCACATCTACCAGGCGTCCCGTGACGGCTCACTGTTTTTTTTCATATAACAATGCTTATAAAGACATTCCAACTGATAAGCTTATCGATATTAAATAAAAATTATTTAGTTTGATAACTTCTGTACAGATTCTCAATGTGTATTAAAAATACTACAAAGTCATCAATTTAGTCAGAGTAGCCATATCGTTCTCGTTTTCATAAAGTCATTGTTAAACCATACTTACAAAAATAAAAATTGGCAAATTACACTAGCTATAGCGTAATAATTTAGAACAAGCAATAAAACAATAGAGATGGGTCATGCACGTAATACCGGCAGCCCCTATAAAAGTTGTGAAAAATCCTACTGGTAACAGCACAAAGAACGACGTGCAGAGGCGTAAAATGAAAATAATTTTCCCAACGGGTAACATCGGAAATTATATTAAACCATATTATCCGGATATCGGTTAGATTCTTCAGAACTATCTCACTTATCATCTGCATATTTGTAATTATGATGTATGTGTCGTGTGCCAGTCAGAATCCTAACAGGGACAGTATTAAGTTTGCGAGTTGGTTTGCGTAATAAACTTTTGACTGTACAGAATTAATTATAAACATGGAAGCCAAAAAAATTATAAGTTTTAATTTACTTTAGGTGTAGTTAAACCTAGTTTACATTTATTGTCCTCTATACCATTCATTTTCTTAGAAAATTGTTTATGCGGAACATTATACGACGATTTTCATCTAGAGTTATTTTTAACATTTAAAATTCGTTCATAGTTAATATATGCAACACCTTTTCCGAAGAAAAAACGCAGATGAAATCCCATTTTCGTAAAGGGTAAAATTATTAACCTCTCCAAGTATTTGTATTTCCTTATATTGTTAACATAATCGGGATTTTTCTCTGTCAGGATTTATGTACTAACAATTTATTAGGAATATCTTGCACTCAATATCAAAAAGAAAAAAACTTTTTCGTTTTGTTTTCTGGATTTGTTGTTGGTATGTCCTTGTCATTAAAATTGCTTAAACTATTACTTCATTTGCATTGCATGTACTTACTTCCATAAATTATAATAAATATGTACTCAGAAATGAGAATGAAAAATAAAAAGCTCCGATATCCGTATCTACAAACTTACACCTATTGTAGATATTAATAAGATTGTCGTTGCCAACATTCGTCGTTGCTATAAAATAAACTTAAATTCCTTAAAATTTTATTCTCTTTCAAAATCATAGAATTTTTACGTAATATATTACTATATTTGCCATATTCACAAAATATAGATATAACATGTCTTTTAAATCTTTTCATGTATTGTGTCAATACTTTAAAAGTTACAGTATTACGAAGGACACACAGGCGACGTCAAAAGAAAAAGAAAACGAAAAAGTGGCTAATAGCGTATTGAGAACAAACATACACGTCTTTACCCACTCGCGTATTGACGATATAACAACAAAAAGATCTTGTAGGCCTTTAAAATAAAAACAAAACAGAAGAAAAAAAGTTCAAACAATATTACTTACGTGTAAAATAGTCCCATCAAAAACAAAAGTATAGAAAAACCTACCAAGTGCACGTCTGGCTATGTATCGAGAATTCTATACCTCATTTGAAGTGAAATTAATGTATTTATCTTAAGTGGTCACTAACATGGACTACCTGGCGCAATGAATATTTGATGATTCCTAATATAACAATTATATTAGAAAAATTATTAAGTATCAAGAAAATGTATATTGTCATAAATATCTAAAAAATTGCGACATCTAGAATAATCTTTATAGTTTTCGAAAAATATTTGCATAGACTTATAAAAACCGTGTTTTTTTCGTAATTTTAGTTTGGGTATTTTCAAAAATAAGGGGGATGGGAACACATTTTGTGTGTATTTTTCAGTGTATCTCTGAATATACATCACCTTCAAAATAAGAACTAATACAATATAACTATAAACCGTTACAACTAGCCATTTTAAATGATAATGGACACTATAGGTAGAATTTTGAAAAAAAATCAAATATTTAATTGAATACCGACGACGAATATTAATGCTAAAATATTTACACAAACTTCTTTTTAATGTTAACTTTTGAGATATGTATGGACTAATACACTAGTCCAAACGTCAAATTTCTACATAAAGCATGTTCTGAGAAAGACGGCTGTGATAGAGACACAGACCTATGAGTGATATTATAAGAGTTTCATTTTCCTTTTCAGGTTTAGAGCCCTAAACATGGGACAAGTTCTCTTTAGACCATTATATTAGTTGATAAAAGAGTTTAAATTATAATAATGGTCAAATTTGAAGTACGTTATCTGTACACAAAATTATTTCATTAAACTGTTTCACTTACGTAGACCACTAATATAAGAAAGGTAACATAATTAAATGTAACATCGAAAAACAAATTAAAAATCAATACAAATTAGTTAATGGAAAGACACAAAACAACAAATAACACTATAAGAAAAAACATGCAATATTTAACTAAATTGAATTACCTTGTATATTTTGAACCCATAACATATTTACAAATTAACAAACAGATAAATAAACATTTTAATAAAACATTTCTCGGCGCCATGCTCCGCACATAATGTCCATTAAATGGTCTTTTTTCGAAATATATTTAATGTCAGACATTTTTATTTTTATTGTTTTACTATATGTTAATATATATTGGCAAAACGCATTAAGACTGCGATATATTGATACATAGATTCTCATTATGCGCCAAAGAGACTTCAAAAAACAATCCTTCAAAAACATGCCATCTTGTCTAAGTTAACGAAATTATATGCGAATTATTTACCTGTATACAGTCCTTGAAACTCTCTATATTCTGAATTAATGCTATGACGATTCCTATCGTGAAGTGAAAAACATTCATTTTTGTAAAGCATAATTTCTAAACTACGGCCTAATGTAAATCAAATTTACAAAATGACACCAACTTCCGCATGTACATAAACCAGCGACATAATATGTACAATTTCTAATGAAATCGATCAGTTAGCTAAAACCACTGAAAAAGCATGGAATGAAAATTACTTTCCCACCAGGTATGTAGATCCGGAAATCGTATTAAGGGATGTAGGTGAGATTCGTCAGTACTCTAATATTTGTCGCGTCTTCATCTGCATAATTGTAATCATCATTCTGTTCGCGTGTGCCAGTCGGGATCCTGACGAGGCGCAGTGTTAAGTTCGCGAATTGAGTTCGCGTAATAAACTTTTGACAATACAGATGTTTTGAAAACATTGCGTATTCGCTCTTTCCCTAGAGTGTACATTATTTAGAATATTACTCCAACGATCTGAAACCATTCCAACTTAATCATTTTTCAGAATTTCCTAGATCAATTTATTGAAGTTTTACTTCTTTAGGCACGTTATGAAAAAATTATGAGAGTGAAATTTTAAGATTCGTCACACAAAAGTTACAGTATGAAGTTGCAGCGGTTGCAGTCTCGAAACAAAAGCTATTGGCACCATCGTCGCCTCTGTTCACTGTTTTCATATTCATATTATTTATCCACATGTTTCTAGTGTCTACATTCACACACGTGTTTTAGTTTCATATAAGTACGATTTATATATGTGCTGATAAATTATATTCAGTAGTGATTTAAGTTCAGTAGTTTGATTAATATATTTACTATTCGTAAATATTAGTGAAAAAATTGTGTTTATATACTTTTTCAAGTGCTCCAATATAATTGAGGTTATCTATCCGTATGTATTATTTAATGATGCCAAAGAAGTATAACTTCTCACGTGCATACATAAGTACACGCACCTTTTATATATATATATATATATTGACGACAAATTCAAAATTTTAAAGAAATTCAGGAAACAAAGTGAAAAAGTTTCATAACAATATCGAACAACTTAATATGTGGAAACCGACCGTATACGATGTATACCCTCTTGAACCCACACTGAGTTCTTTACTCAAACACCTAACCTTCCTGCACAACTCTATATTTCACTTATTCACTTCATTGCACGATTTAAAATATGCATGGTGACATCTTCTCATATAAATAGATGTATTATACATTTGTGTAATTACTATGCGTCGGTCAGCAACGCACTTCTCTATTGTTGTAAATGAATTTTTAAAAATATTAAATTTGCATATTTTCTGATCGAGAGGACCAATAGCGATGAATTAAAAATTAAATATCGGTTCTAGTGGATCCTTGTATTCTAAAAAACATCATGAGTATTAGTTTAGATTTTGCGTGACGCTTGCGGGTGCAAATACTTTTAATTAAATAAATATAATTTTTTAAAACAAATAGAGAACTGAAAAAAGTGTCTTTTTATTGTACTTACTAATTGGCATCTTTCATATAAATGTACATCCAAACGAACTAAATTCATTTCACATACACCAAATTTACTCAACCTTATCTTAAATTCCTTTATTGACCTCGCAATAAAAATTAAATTTTAAAAACGAGAACACTCTTCTAGACACTTCATCTACCCACTCACTTAGAACATTCTTATCAAAAATAAATATTCAATAGAAATGTCGTGAACAAATAAACGAGCCCAATCCAACGAAATAATAAAAATCCTTGCAAAAAGCACCAAAAAGTCTCCGCTCTTCATATTGCGCAGGATGGCATGTCGAATATTTAATACGTAGTCGAATTACCGCCTAATACTCATTCCACGTAACTGCTTTTATTCGCCCACGACGCTCAGAAATCAAAAGTCTCACCCTATTTCCTTTACAATTGGCTTGAGGCAATTTACAAGCTTCCACAAAGTTGTTACGCGAGATTTAGAGCATATGCTTAGGCGCTATCGATGTCATTAACAATTCTACGACACCATGACACGATATCTAACGAGGTTGTTAACGAAGCGAGTTGAAAGTAAATGTATAATACGCTTTATACATATAACAGATATTTGGGGCTGTACAAAATAACAGTAAAACGGATAAATAAAAACTGAACTATTTTTTCGTGACAATATAAGCAAATTATTATGAAGTAAATGCCTATTATGAATTGACCTATTCACAAACAACATTTGTCACATATGGGTCGAACTTCGTGCTACAGAATTCACTCACAATGACATTTAAGCCATTAAGCGGATCAATCCAAGAAAGAAACGACTATAAAAACAATGTGAAGTTTCAATGTACAATGATAAACAATCTTCGACCAATTTGTCTTTAACACAAATTAGTTAACATTTAACGTCGTATTAAATTTTCGCACAGTATTCTTACGTAATCATTTAAGTAAGTAGCAATCGCTCGGTAATCGTCTCATTTTTATTAAAATCCAGTAACGTGTTCTTTTGTACACAATGATACTTAAAAAGAAGCAGTCAAGAGAAATACACTTAGTCTTGATGATACCAGTAATTTTTATTTAACTATGGTTATTTAACTTTATTAAAGAAAATGCAAGAATATAACAAATCAAGAAGAATAATTCTTGCGTTTAAATTCTCAACTGTTTCAACCAGTAACAGGTGGATAAAAGTTCTTGCACAATTCGAACGAAAAAATTATAGAACTTCCCTACCGCTTTGTGAACACCAATTTTAGAGAAGTTCAGTATTACAACGAATCAGTAAAAATAAGAGCCTAATACTGAGTGAATTAAAACTCCATGTTTCAAGGCGTAGTCTTGAAATAAGAACTTTCGTGGTTTTGTAGGAGCATTTAATTCACACCGTTTTGTTTAGGTTTAGACTATTCCATCCTTATGACGTAGTAATGCTTTCAATAAAAAATAATATAAACATAATTATTAACGCCTTTTTGCTGGCTTATAAGTATGAAAATACATTGATGCTATCGACGGATTTTTGTTTAGTTCTAGATTTTTTATTTCGATTTCGATATTCTAAATTTCTGAAAAAAAATTTATTGTCATGAATTGCACTTCACCTGCAAATCAAATAAAATCGAAACATCCACAGTTTCATTACGATTACAAAATTTAGTGGCAGAATTTAGAAACTCAAAGTAGACATTGTTTCTTCATTTGAACCAAGTACACTTAAATATATACATTTAACTAATGACATTCTTATTAGTTATATCCTCAAATAAATTCAAACGAATCAGATATTCGAAACCTTTCTGCAAACGTCTGTATTCATACGACCTTCAACAACAACACAAAAACACACCTACATCCACTTCATCCGCCAATTTACCCAGCTTTCAACAACAAAAATTAAATTAAAACCATAGGCTAATTCGACGAAGCAACACGAAACAAACGCTGTCAGTCACTGTTATTTTTCAAACGATTTATTTCAACAACTCAACGCTAATATTATCATTCTCGAAAAGAGCACGCTGAAGGCCTTCACTCTTTATAAGGTTGAAGTGGCAAATCGAATATTCCTTATATGGTTGGGTCAACTTTCGTTAACCATTCGACACAGCTGTCTTTTTTGCCCCGCATTGCGCCACATACTGATATATCTCCGTATCTCGATTGCAGTTGACATAAGGCAGTTTACAAGCTTTTTGCAATATCGTCGTACTGGCTTTTAATCTTTTACCGTGTGCTTCGCCCGCTATCGGCATCATTAGCATTACTGACGGTGCCGTAATGTAATATCTAGTGTTTGCGAGGCTGGTGACGTATTGATAATAAATTCTCGATGTTTTTCATATATACCATTCCCACCTTTCCACCCGGGTTGTCTCAGGGCGCCTCCTGAGACCCGTAACATCCCCCCTCATAGAAAAGAGGGGACCGTCGAAGTCCCCTGATAGTGTCCCGTATCTACAATCTCAGTGCTTCCACCCAACAGGGTTAGAGTCTGTCCCTTCTCACTTAATCATTTAGGGTCTCCATCTTTTCAAGAACGCACTTTCCGAATGCTCTAAATGACTCAAAGGTCCGCCCATTCTCAATTAAGTCTCGATGATTATAGACGGCCTTGATTCTACTCTAATATTACGACGTATGCTCTCTAACAAATCTCTAGGCGCATCACCGAGCTAACTACAGTGAAATAAAACGTGACTGGTATCCTGCGTCTCGGAACCGGAGGTATACGCCGGATTGTCTCTAAGGGCGAATCTATACAAGGTGGCACAGAATGCGCCATGTCCCGACAAAAACTGCGAAGTATAATAACCGGTGACGAGCCGGTTCGTTCTGGTCGTTTCCCCCTTTTAATCATGGGAGGATCATCTAGACTGCCAATGAGCATCGACGGTCTCCAAAATACGACTTGTTTTATCAACAAAGATTTAATTTGCCAAAAACTCAAAATACAACAAACCCTCACCAAAACTCTTACCTCGTGCCAAGATGAAATTTGCCGCGCGTTCCACGATTACGAGGTCGGCAGGTAAAAACCCGCCAAAACCGACAACGCATCCGTTGCGCAGGATCTATTTGATTTGTTCAAACCCAAAAGCGGTGAATGCTACGATCTTAGCACAACCCTCCTAATTGCTAGACCCCGACGCACCACAAAGCCCAAACCGATAGAACAAGGACCATGTCCGGGTATATTACTTGATCCCGTACATCGGGCATAGCTCCAGCCATCACCATAGATGTTTACCTCGCCAGCCTTCCCTTAAAGAACACAGTCTCAGACTTTTGTGAGGCAAAGCTCAGCCTATCCTCAATGCTCCAGTCACATAACCTGGTAAGAAAGTCCACTGCCCGATTCTCTAACTCTCTGCGGCTCGCTCCTTCGACCATCAATAGAGTATCGTCTGCATATGCAATATTACCGCATCCCTAAAGGAGTATCGCGAGTATACCATAAAAGATAACACTCCCCAAAATTGATCAGAGGACCGAGGCTTGTGGACAGCCCCTGGTCAACGTTTTCTATACTACAGTGTCTCCATTCTGCAAAGACATCTCCATCACTAAAATAGTTCATAATAATCCGACGAAGATCACTGACACTCCCCGGGACTCTAACACGGACAAAATGACTGGCCAAGGCAAGACTCCGAGAAAGTATTTGTCTGGGCACGACAACAAGACAAGATTGCTGAAATCGCGCCCGATGTGAACACTCCGGAATGGAAAACGAATTGGTTCTATGACCCCAATGAATGAGAGAGTTATGCCAATAAGCGCACCGTTAATGCTCGCTAGAGCAAATTCCCGAAGGCTGGAAGGAGCGTAATGGGTTTATAAAACTTTGGATAGGTTGGCGATTTCCCATTACTCTTCAATATGGCTTTAAGCCTCCTCACTTTCCATACCTTCGGAAAATGGCCCTAGCGAAGACAGCGGTTAAAGAGGGCAAGTATCTCATTCGCCCCAATAACCCATAGAACTTTGACAATCCTATGTCGATTTTATCGATACCTGGAGCATGTAACCTGTTCACACATGCTGTAGAAGTTATTTAACTATATATCAGGAAGATAAAGTTCGAATATTACAAACTTTCGTTGATAAGTGGTTGAATGTCCACCTGTTGCTTAGATCACTATATAGATATGAAACTGATTCATAGAATAGCTATAAATTTTCGTATTATAATATAAATTTAGTCAAGGTCCGTAACACATCAAGTTTATTTTGTATAGAGGATTAGTTCTTATTTGAATTTTATGACGAATTTCAAATATAAAGTATCCAAAGAAAATAACATCACGTGTCGATGCTACAGAAAATTCAGAAAGTGAACACTATTTTGAAATACTAAAAATGGGTTTGATTCATGAAGATGAAGATCGTATCTTCATGAACTTTTGAACAAAACATACATACTTTATTATATGGGTAACACAATAGTAAAAAAATATATAAATGTATATGTATGTATGTGTATATATATATATATATATATATATATAAATATATATATATATATATATATATATATGTATATATAAATGTGTGTGTGTGTGCGTGTGCGTGTACGTGTGAGTGCGCGTGCGCGTGGCGGCGTGCATGTATAAGTGCGTGTGAGTGTATGTATGTGTGTTTATATCGGATATAACAAAGTTTGTAGATTCCCTGAAAATCACATTTCTTATTTAATTGGGATGAACATAACAAAAAATAACTAAGAGACAGATTAAGTTGAAAATCCAGATTATGTTTGAAGATTGATAAATTAGTGTAACATTTTCAAAGTTAAAATGTGAAAAAATTGCCAAATATTTATCCTGCAACAAAAGAACACAAATGATAAGTCATAAAAAAGGAACCTTTGAAATAAAAATATGTTTTCTATCACTAATTTAAAAAAAAAAGAAAAACGTTTCAAACCACAAATCAAAGAAACAAGAATACATGCTGAAAGGCGAGGCGTGTTTCGCCTCGATGTGCCATACACGCGATCGCGCTTAGAACACTAGTCCGCCAGTCATGTTTCTTTACTAAAATTCCGAGATGTTCAATATTTCCGTGTAGAAAAAATAGCACAAATAAAAAATTTAAAAGAAGTAACATCACATATTTAAATAATGATAAAGAAACAAATTATTTCATTTATAATATTTTAATTATAGTAAACTAAGCACATTTGTGCCTATTTTATGTACGAAATATTATCCCATCATGGCGAACGCACTCCTCAATAGGTAAGTGCGAATTCGCAATGACGTACCACAGAACGTCGACTGAAATGACTGGCGCCTCTTCCGTTATTTTAACTTTCACCTGCTTCAAATTCATAAGTGGGGTATCAAATACTATTGCTTTACCTTACTCTTGCTTAACCCCATAGAAAAACCTCAGCTGAGGTTACATCACTTTCCTAAATTGATAAACTGTAGAAGTTTATTTTGGTACTGTTTAATTTAAAGCAGTCAAAAAAAATTAATAACAAAATTTGATGCTAACTTCCATGCCACATACTCATTTGTTTTTTTTATCTTAGAATCTACTACATCCTCATTTATTACTGATACCCCCAGAGTACGAAAATTAAAGAAAATTATTGGCCAGAACATAGTTTGAGCAACAAATTAAAAATTACAGACAAAGAGTCTCCAAATCACTAAGAGAAGTAAGTAATAACAGTCTGACGAAATGAAAACATCAAGAAAATGAAAAGTACTACGTAAAATTTTTAATGATTAAAAAGAAATAGTATCTTCCTACGATTTTTTTCTAATTATATTCATGTGAATCAACAAATAGCACATGTATACGAAAAGAGCATGCTCGTAAAACAGCACGCTACTTCATCGCACAACCGTCTATTTATTCTATCAGGATGCGATGTGTGATATGTTTAGAGGGGAGTGTGCTCCTCTTTTCTTTTTTATCTCATTTTTGGAGTTTCCTTCTTAAGAATCGATTTTTATATATAGCGCCCGGTATGAAGTTTTATAAACAGTAAAATCAGAAGTTCAGAGCGTAAGAAAATCAGTGCGTTAAAAAAAAGTGTAATTAGCTAATTTCAGGCACATCTTTAATTGACATATCAAATTATTTACTGACAATTGTAAGCGTCATTTGTTTTGGCTGGAAGTATTGCGTTTAACAAAAGTAGTGAAATTAATACAAGAAAAAGAAACTGCATGGAAACAGAGTGAAGATATTCGTCTCTCACAAAGATGTAATTGAAACTTAACGCACCGACGGATCAAACGTGAAGATGAAAAAAGAAAATACTACTTAATGAAAGTGTAAGTACAATTAAATGTTTACATTTATAATGAAAATAGAATTTATTTATTTATTTATTAAAGGCTCACAAAACAAGTTAAAGTCACGTAAATGTATAACAAAAAGAATAGAGCATAAAACTATAATATAACTCTAATAAATGTGAACAAAATGGTTAGAGTATTTGTGTACACATTTTCAAGGGTTACTTGTATTATTAAATATATTACAAAATTTATTGATCAATTATTAAAGTTAGTATTAACTTAGAATTATGTTATTTTCTACATACTGAAAAAAACAGTATTTATATCATAGCTGGTTTTAATTTATGAATAATATGTTTTGTATTTCCTTTTTAAATGTTAATAATTTTGGTTCAAAAATTTCCAAGAACGGATGTTGAGATACAATATCGTTATGCACATTCGTATCGGGGTTATAAAAAGTGGTATTATTGCTATAAACTTGTGGCACGAATAATCTCCGTAATGTTATACGGGATCTGAGTCAAGTGTTGAAGTTGAGTAGAGAGAGGAGATAGGGGTAATCAACATACGAATATATGATTTTACATAAATATAATAGATTAGCGCTTTTGCTCCGTGCAGTTAGTGATGACAAATTAAATCTCTGTAGTTTTAATTTCATAGGATCTATACTCTCGTCCAAGATGTTAATTTGTTTGATTTATAGAATTAATTAGTTTGCACAAATGTAATTTGTTTTTTTTTATAATTTGCTTAAGAAACGTGTACTTTATTTGTTTCTTTAGGCTGAAAGAAGTCAACTGTGCCGATTTTGGCTTTATAATATAAAGCCAAGCAGAGAAGAAGTTGGCAAAATAAAGGCAGCAGCGGATGGCCATCGACGGAAAGACGCGATTAGCGACATCCAAATTGACCCCGTCGTTTCTTCAATAGCGCCAGACTTCCACAATTAGCCAATTGTGGAAGTCTCATCAAAACAATTTTGCCCAGCAATTCAATCGAGATAAATAACGTGCGTAATATAATCGAGGTAAATAAGTGTGCAGTTAATCTTTTATTCATAGTGTTTTTAGAAACTGATTAATATAGTAACGGAGCACCGAAAGTTTTTAGATTTATTTATTTGAAGTGAATTTGAATTTTAATACTGAAACATCAGTATTACAAAAGAAAGTAGTGTGTATTAATCACCTTTTAAATTGCAAATTATAAAATATATTTAAGAATACTTTCTATTGGACTTTTATGTTGTTTTCTTTGTAGTGATATGCAAAAATATGTTGATATTTAAAATGGTAAATTTGTGATATTCATCGATTGACATTAAATTAATTAGAGTTAATTACCTACAGAGTCTGAGTAACAATAGACGAGTGGAAATGAAGTTTCTACTGAAGCGACGGAAACTTTGCCAACACCGTCCGAGGCAACGGAAGATGTTCCTGCGAGTCAACCTAGGGAAGAGGTATAGGGAACCATGTTGGACGTGAACACGAATGAACTAATACCCAGGAGGCGTACCAGCAGCCGGCATTCGGATATCCAGCTCACTTTCAGCCTACATTAGTTACTTCAGACGAAAAAATTAAAAAGAATGGAACAGAAATAACTCAGAAAAGACGAACTCCATGAAATCCGCAAGGAAATTTATTAAGTCAAAATTGGGAAGCGAAGGCTCGTGCTAAACTGGCAGAGAGGGAATTGGGAAATAAATGAAACACGTTTTAAGATTATTAATTTTTTTACTTATAAATTTTATCCTATTTTGTGTGTTATTAAATATTGTTTTTTTCTTATTTGATTTTCATTATTATATACAATATTTATGTACTTTTTGTACTTTCTTCATTTTCATTACTTTTATTATTATAATTTTTTTCTGCTCATATTTTGTTTTATTTTATTTTTTTAAATTTCAAAACAGACAATTAAATTTTCAATAATAAATCAGATAGTCGAGGCAGTGTAGTACGTTGTTTAAAACAATTCAAAGCTAAAAAATATTAATGTCTATATTTTGATGGAAATTATTTACTAATTGTTAAAGTCGCATTTATGTTGTCAAGCTTTGTTAATAAGGGTCCATAAGTATACATTACAATTTGTTAAGAGATTGGTAAAACAAATATTCTTTGAAATAGTGTTTTATTTTTATTAACCCTATGACAGACCGGTTTATATTATCTAGTCCAAATTAATTTAATGCATATGTTTGTTTTAATTAGGAGTAAATTGAACCATACATTGCATTGCAATAAAAGAATTTTTGCTTAATGTAGCTTCTGTCATCATTTCCACTCGAATTCAAATTTTCAGAATACAACCTGTTTTTGTAAGTGTATTGATACCTTCCGAGTTAAAGCAGTCAGTGGCTTATATCAACTAGTCCAAACTAATTGAATTCACATTTTAACATCCTGGCTAGGTAAAGTGAACCATCCAGTGCAAACTAATTTTAATGCATAATTTAAAATTCTAGGTAAAAGTAAAGGGAATCATGTCGCTAGCCAGATTAAATTTCAGTAATAAAATTTATTGAATTGTAATCATTCAATTTCATTATGTGTGAATATTTAATGTCTTCTATCCAACAGAATTAATGTCTCATAATTTTAACTTCATAGTCTGACGTTACCAAATCTTTTTAATTTTGTTTTATAAATGTGATCTTGTTTATTTGTGTTTTACTGGAAAATAATTATATTTTCAGGAATTTTTTTAACAATATTTCCATTTATGTTTAATGATATTGATATTTATATTTATATACAGTGTTACCTATTTTATATAATCCATAATCGTAATTAACTCCAATAATTCCAGTCGTGTGTCGGAGCTGACACGCAAAATTTTTTTGCACGAAATTTTTTTTACATTTATAAAGTAATACAGGGTATCCAGTGGCAGATTTCAAAGTTTGAACAAACATAATTTCTGAACGCAACACATAAGAGGGGCGCGGGGGGCGTCGTTAGAAGCGCAAGTGGTGCGGATGTTTTAGTAGCCATGGAACAGTGGAGTGGAGAGCACCGCGCTTTTGCCGTCGAGGCGTACATTTCGAGTGGATTTTTGCTGTCTGTAGCACGCCGTCGATTTAATAATCGTTACAGTATTCGTCGATTACGTGATGGACCATCGATCAACCTCATTCAGTCATGGATAGCAAGGTTCAGAGCTATAGGATCAACATTAAATAGGCCCAGGCTAGGACTCACACCATTGGTAGCCACGGATGAAAATGTCGAGCGTGTTATGGTTTCTGTCGTTGAAAATCCCCGTTTATCACTGCGTACATGTTCATCGATATTGGGAATTCCGAAATCAACTTTACATGTAATAATGCGAAAAAAGCTCAAGTTCCATCCATATAAAATTCAAATTGTTCAAGATTTACACGATTCTGACTTTGAATTAAAAAAAGCTTACGCGGAGGAGATGTTGTTGAGATTTCATACTGCTACCCGGATGGGCAACATATTCTTTAGTGACGAAGCTCACTTTCACATCGGAGGATATGTGAACAAGCAGAACTTTCGTTACTGGGATGTCCACAACCCAAGACAAATGCATCAAGAGCCTTTACATAAGCCTAAAGTAACGGTCCGGTGTGCCATGTCTACATCTGCAATGATAGGGCCTTATTTCTTTGAAAATTAACGTGGCTAAACTGTAACTATGAATTCGGAGAGATATGCCCAGATGTTAAATTACTTTTTCAGAGTAGAACTACAGAATAGTCCATCCTTCAACCAAAACATATGGTTCCAGCAGGACGGGGCCACAGCCCACACTGCTAATGTGTCCATGAATGCAGTGCTGCAGTTATTTCCAGAAAAAAACATATCTCGAGACGGTACCGTACCGTGGCCACCTAGGTCACTCGATTTAAGCCCATGTGACTTTTTCTTATGGGGATACTTAAAATCCGTTGTCTACAAAACAAATCCGAGCACTGTGACACAAGTTAAAGAAAATATTCGAGCCGAATTCAGTAACCCAGTCGCTCTGCAAACGCGTTTTTGAAAACATGCGTGCTAGACTCGAAGTGTGTGTCAGACTCGATGGCCGCCATTTGGAAAACGTGGTTTTTAAAAAATGAAATCCGCATTTCGCAAATGAAATTCGCAAATCCGCACATGTTATAAAGTTAAAATAAACCTACTTTGTATTAGAGGTGTAGTTTTTTTTTTAATTTTTCAAACATTGAAATCTGTCACTGGACACTCTGTATAATACTTTTTAATTCGTTTCATATACGCCAAGCATGGCCATAACAAGCAGGCCGCAGACGGCTATGATACTAGCAAATGTATATATAAATTTATATATATATATATATATATATATATATATATATATATATATATAACGAAAGCATGCTATAAATGATCACGCTACTTAATAGCAATCAAGCACAATTTTTTAATAACATGTGTATTCCAGGTCTTAAGGAAATACTTTACTGGCAGTGTTACAGTCTCGTGAAGTATATAGACTATGCAGGTTGTTATTCATTTTATACAGCTAGTTAAAGAAAAAAATCTCAATTAATATGAATTAGTCTAAGCATCTTTCATACATAGTTTCACCATATTCAAATAATAAAAAAGGTATTTTAAAAAGCACGAAATCTAGCTTGCAAGTTTTTATCAGCTATACAAAAGAAAACAAGCAAAATCTTTGAACTTTTGAAGTTATATTTCTTTAGGCGCGTTATGAAAAAATTATGAGAATCTGGAAAATACGGGATGAAATTGACATGATGTAACAAAAAATCGACAATCTGAAGTTGTTCACTAAACATATGTGGATCTAGTTAATTTGACAGATAAGTAGTCCAGCATTTTATTTTTCTGCTGGCTTTCCATTGTAAGCCAATCATCGGCCACACCGTGTCAAATTCGGTTTGTATTTATTTGCATGATAAATTATAAATTATTAAATACTTAAAATTACTAAATTATAATAATTTTCAGCATATTCCATTCGTTCCATTATTTATTAAACTTTATTTAATTTGTTTTCGTAAATTTGACTATTAATTATTTACACTTATTTATACTAATTTGAATGCCGAGTATTCAATTCAATTTTTGAAACAATTAAATTTAATTTTAAAATTGCTTTAAATTTAATTTAATTACTTTTAAAATAAGATCGAATTGTTTCCTACTCTGTATGGGAAAATAATAAAGTTGAAGCACGACAACTTGGAAACTGTCTGACAGATAATTGGTTTACAATGGAAAGACAACAGAAAAATAAAATGGTGGAAAACTCATCTGTCAAATAAATTTTAAATATTAATTTTTAAAATTAAAATATTTGATTGATTGAATATATTTGGCGCTAATTTTATAGAAATTCATTATTCACAATTAAATGTATATAATTAAAAAAATTTTGCTAATATCTTTGAAATATCTATCTAATATCTTTGAAATATCTATCTAATATCTTTGAAATATCTATCTAATATCTTTGAAAATCTAATAAAATTTGCTAATATCTTTGCTAATAGCCCACCTGAAGATGTTGTAATACAACGAAACCTAGGTCGTGGTAAAGAACTTAAGAAAGTAGAAATAATACTACATCAAGTAGTTTCATTTAATTGTGAATTTGATTGAATTTAAATTTTACCAACCATATTTTTAATCACGCTCCAGTCCTTTTATTATTTTATTTTTTAAATATTGAATTTATTTGGCGTTAATTTTGTAGAAATTCATTATTCACAATTAAATGAAACTACGTGATGTAGTATTATTTCTACTATCATTAATTTCTTTACCCCGACCTAGGTTTCGTTGTATTACAACATCTTCAGGTGGGATATTAGCAGAGATAATATCCCACCTGAAGATGTTGTAATACAACGAAACCTAGGTCGTGGTAAAGAAATTAAAGATAGTAGAAATAATACTACATCACGTAGTTTCATTTAATTGTGTATTTTATTTTTATTAATTATTCGCATGCTACATAAAGTTATTCTCATTTTACGCCATATAATATAACTTCTAACGTGCCTTTTAAGTACATATACAATGTTTACAGTTTGCAAAAATATTATCATAACAAAAAATATGAATTGTTTACTTAGTGACATATGTTTTATGGGATAGTTATACTTGTATTTGTATTTTACCACATGAAAATTCGCAAAATATCTCGGTTATTTTACTATGAAAAGTAATTATGTTACTTAAACCTCTTAAAGTTTAAGTAAATGTTTTATAGAAAATTTATTTCGAAGATGTCAGATAAATCGATAAAAACTATTCGAAAGAAGAACGCACAATAATCCTACATGAGAAAAAAGCTTATCCGAAAAACTCCAACGTGACTTATATATTCTAGCATCGCACACTTCATTAGCGCGTTTTAGAAAATGTCTAACCACACCTAAATTAGTAGTACTGCTTATGATATATTCATTTAGTAATATTAACTTTATGAAGTTATGTTTTTTTTTGTTCTTTATTCTTAGGGTTTTCGCACAAAAATGGCTTATACGATTGGTATCAAAATTTCGTCATCCCATAGTTTAAAGTGTTTAAATGAACGTAGAGTATTTAATGTTTTTAGAACGTATGGGTAATAATAAACAATCAAGTTTTAAGCGAAAACCTCTGAAAAAATGTCTGGATATATTTAGTTAATTATTAATTATTACAGATTATTATTAGCATTTTCATTGCATCACCGAACCGTACTGTTCGGTACTCGATTAAAGTACAGAATAAATAATTAAACCACCGGAACATCGTTAACAAAATAACCACATAAGTTATTACACAAACAAAATTCATGTTTTTATTTTGCTCCGGCAAAACGGTGACCGGTAGTTAGTTCAATAATATTAATATAATTTTTAGTAGAAACCCAAAACAAGTTCATAAATGTAACGCATTTATAAGTGATGCAGGTTAATTGGATTATAAAAACAAATGTATCGAAAATGTAAACAAACTTGAATCCTGTCAGAAGTTAAAAATGGGTCCACCCTTCACCTGATTATGTGAAGGGTGGTACGGTTTCGGCTGTATATTTAATAAAATATACAGCCAAAACCGTACCTACTTCAAAGCTCCAATAATCTAGTTAGTTATGAATATATATTAAAATTAATACAATCGACTTTTGCCATTAAAAATAGAACCAGGATAATATCAATCAGATTACTGCGACACTAACTTCGAAAACCATCGTACTGTAAAAGAACTAAGGCGCGTACGGAATCAAAAATTTTATCATATTCATTTATCCCAAATACAAGAACAATATGTAAAAATATTTTAGTGTTCCATACCAAAATTGGAAAAACATAAAACACATGAAATCACCTCGGATCCTATTTATCTATCGCAGGCATTTTTCTCGGAGACTATTTGATGTAGAAAGTTTAAACTTAGCACAATTCTACAACGTAATGGTTTAGATCGTAACAGGTATTAAATGCAAATTGCCTATATGTCTGATTAAGGACGTTCAATAAAAAAGTTAAATTATATTTACGAAGAGAATTTTGAAGGGTGAAAAAGAAGAGCGAACATTTTTTCGTAGTTGTGATGTTGAATAACAAATAAAAGCACGAGTTCAAAAATATGTGCTTTTCTCCTCAGGTGCATTACCTTAAACTCTTCCTTAATAAACCAAAAACTATACTATACTATTCTAATCTTAAACTTTCTCCCCAGGTGCATTACCTTAAACTCTTCCTTAAGAAACCAAAAACTATACTATACTATTATAATCTTAAACTTTCTCCCCAGGTGCATTACCTTAAACTCTTCCTTAAGAAACCAAAAACTATACTACACTATTCTAATCTTAAACTTTCTCCCCAGGTGCATTACCTTAAACTATTCCTTAAGAAACAAAAACTATACTATACTATTCTAATCTTAAACTTTCTCCCCAGGTGCATTACCTTAAACTCTTCCTTAAGAAACCAAAAACAATACTACACTATTCTAATCTTAAACTTTCTCTCCAGGTGCATTACCTTAAACTCTTCCTTAAGAAACCAAAAACTATACTATACTATTCTAATCTTAAACTTTCTCCCCAGGTGCATTACCTTAAACTCTTCCTTAAGAAACCAAAAACTATACTATACTATTCTAATCTTAAACTCTCTCCCAAGGTGCATTACTTTTCTAAGAAAATTTAAAAAATCACTTAATAAATGGCAGTTAGTTCTCTTACGATCGTGAATAGCAACCAGTAAGGAAAATGTGAAAAATTTTTAAAATCTGACAAATTATATTTATGTTTATCATTATTAATATTATAATACAAATTTTAAAAATCAATCAAATTTAAAAATTCACCTATTATTTTTAATAATTTAGTTTTTTGACAAGTTGTCGCAACATTAACACAAAACCGCTTAAAGAACGACTGCGATGTCGAAAGAACGGCTGCGATGCTTTCACGCAAACTGTGCAGACTTCATGTATGCTTAACGACGCAATAATAAGGAATAATAAATCCGCAAATTTTAGTCGCAAGTGCATAACAGATGATTAAGAATCTCCTATCAATTTGATGTCGATTAAAGCTTCGTATAATTTTGAGGACCATTTCAAGAATCAATTTAGTAATACGACCGCTCTTATATTTATCGACCCACTGTGCAACAATATATTGCTGTCCTTTGAATGTATTATTATCCAGTTTTGAAAGCGTATTTAAAAAAAATCATTAAAAATATGGCCTTTTCTTTACTTAATAATTGCTCACCGGGAGGTGAGCAATTATTAAGTTGATGTAATAGCTCACCGGGAGGTGAGCTATTACATCAAACTGATCTAATTTAATAATTGTCCAAAATAATTAAAAAAAAAACAAAAACACGCCTCCAATCACTTCATCGGTCCGTTCATATCCAATAACATTCAATAAAAACATGGATCTATGCAACGAAGCAACAAGACATACGCTGCAAATAATTGCCGAAACTCGATTACTTAAAATAATTTCCTTCGATAACTTACTCTTCGATGTTAGTATATTCAAACACATCACACAACACGCGAGCGCCCTTCACAACGCACACCCTACAGTGTCAATTCGAATATTCATTATACGGTTATGACATCTTTCGGAATCCATTCGGCGCATATTTCTCTTTGCGCCACACGATGCTCATTCCCTGAACTCAAAAGTCTCTCCTTATCTCCTTTGCGTTCAGTACGAAGTGGTCCACAAGACATTTACGAACACGTCGTGTGAGCTTTTGAGCTTTCGCTTTGACGTACGCTTCGACGTCGTCATTAGCATTCGAAATCATCGGCGTCATTAGCGTCACTATGGTGCGATAACACGATATCTAACAGATTTATTAACGAGGGTGAGGCCGTGTTGAAGCTTTTAAACAGGTCGTATAAATTGACTTATTTACGAAATAATTGGCAATATAAAAGAAAGAAAAAAATTAAACGTTACCAATTTCCGCGACAATAATAATTGCCTCAAATTATCAATATTTCATAATTCATAAAATTTCCTTTGTCCACAGTATTTGATAACTTTACCTCCAGTACTATCGTTGTTTTAAATTGTTCTCGTTAAATATTTTCTTTTCTTACGTTGATGGCAATTACTTAAGATGTTATTAGTCTTGGTTCCATCATAAGAAAAATATCGATTTTCACCCTTAATTCACTTAGCCTTTTCGCTTATTTTATCTGTTTATTACTAAAATCTGAAAAATAATTCCTTTCGTCGCATAAATGTTTTCATCCCATGTCATCTCCCATTGAATAATCTGTCAAAATGATAGTCGTACGTAACGAATTCTTTGGTCCATTAACTATCGAGTGGTGGAATTAAATTTTGGATGTAGATGACGGTTACGTAGGTGCAATACCAAACAGTGTACTCTACTGTATAGTCATTTTTGGGCTTTTGGGTCATTTTTGTAAGGAGCATATGAAGAAACCATCGTGAATAAGATTGTAATAATTTTATAATAGGGTATCATAGATGCTTTGTACAACTTATGGAGAATATGACAATCGCACTGTAATAAAGTAAGCCTTAGCAGTACAGTTGCTTTTCCAAATGGAATAAGCTTGTTCGAAATTCTGTTTAATGTCGTAAATTTCATTCTCATTCCAATGCGCAATATTTGTACATCGATATAATTGGTTGTATTGGTATAAAAATGCAACGTTCTCTCTATCACTTAAGTCATAGATATTTTTGAAAAAAAAATGTTTTCGTGAAACAAGTTAATTTTTATTACCAGTATAATTTTTGGTTACATAATTGTTCATTTTATCTCATTTATACTTGCTCATTTTATCTCATTCATAATTGTTCATTTTATCTCATTCATAATTGTTCATTTTATCTCATTTATACCTACCAAACTTTGCAGTAAACGGTAATCGCTAGTGGCATTGTATGTGTGGGTACAAATTTACGATAGCTCCCATATTTAAACCGGTTCCAAACAGAACGACAGTAGAAATTTAATATATCTCGTGCCACTGGGAAGTTGCAATATTAAGCCATTGTAATTTTTTATATTCCAGACAATAATTTATTTATTTATTTAAACTTCAATTTATCGCTTACCATATGTATATTCCATGTACATTTAGCGGATTTTTTTTACAACAGCAATCTATTCCACTCAACGGATGAATAGAATTTATTTTTGTGGAAAACTACAAGCACAATGGGTTGAAACGTGTATATTCGTACTTTTTATTTTATTATCAAAACAATCGTTATAATCGGGGGACTTTTTTAGATTCTTAATTGTCAGATTTGTAAAGTTTATTCACGTTTCTTCTGTTTGTAAAGTTTATTGACGTTTCATTATTGATAGTATGTAGGTATGTGAGTACTATTTGTGAACTGTATAATGATAGTTCATTTGTAAAATATTTATAGTAAAAATCAGGTAAAAGTGTATTTAAAATAAAAAGCACACATTTCATACACATTTCGACATTTATACTCCATTAAACTATTTACAAAGTATTCATTTTATTGAACTCCTATGACTATCACAGGTACGTGTTTTAAAAAAATGTGTGATTCTACAAAAAATTAGAAATCATTTATCGATTTTCCCTTTTACTTGGGGTACATGCCGTTTTTTAAGATAGTAGACCGAATTGAAGTACCCTATTTTGATGACAGTATAAACAATAAAAATGCAAAACAAATACGTTTAGAATGGCCATATCTTATTGTTAAATGAAGCAAAAAACCTTTAAATTTTTACAGTATTCTAAACCATAGACTTCAGTATACAACATTAATTTCAAATTGATTTCTCAAGCCATTTTGAGAGAAAAGCTTTGACCGACGGAAGGACGGTGGAACGAACGGACAACAAAGTGCTCCCATAATGGTTCCGCTTTTTTTCCATTTTGAGAAACGGAAACCTGAAAACCAACCAAGTTGATACTACACACGCGTCTAAGAATACGTGATGTCTGCACAATTTGCGTCTAAAGCTTGTGCTATCCTTGGGCTTGGCTTATAATTAAATTTTTTGTCGCCAAAAAAACTGTCAGTGGGATGCTCGTAATTGTTTATCAAGTGACATAGTTTGGTAGTTTTAAAGATCGTCAGGGAGGAACCGGGATTTTAGTGATTTTTTTGAAAATGGTCTTAGAAAAGGATTACCTTAGCAACAAGATGTTACTTTTGTTTTTTTTTGTTCAAATGATTACTTTTGAACTCGTGCTTTCTTTTCTTATTCAACTCCATGACCGTGAAAAAAAGGTTAATCCTCTTTTTCACCCTCCAAAACTCTCAGCTAAAATTAAAATTTAACTTTTTACTTATTATCTTTAATTATATTATGCCAAATAAACACATAAACTCTGGGGAAAATGCCTGTTCAGACAGATAGACTCCGACTAAAAGTATTTGACACTTATTATTAACGTAATGGCCTTAAACCATTACGTTCTACAAATACGCTACATTTAAACTTTCTACATCAAATATTCTCCGTGAAAAATGACAGCGACCGACAGATAGGTTCCATGGTGATTTCATAAGTTTTCCGTTTTTCCGATTTTGGTACGGAACACGAATCAAATATTTTCACACATTTTTCTTGTATTTTCAAAACATGAATATAATAAACCTTCGAATTTTTTACCTGCGTCAGTTATTTTATAGTTCGGTGGTTTTCGAAGTTAGTGCTGTAGTAATCTGATTGAAATTATCCAGGTTTCAATTTCAATATCAAAAGTTGATTGTATTCCTTATTTTAATATATACTTTTAATTAAATAGATTTTTAGAGCTTTGGTGAAGATTTCGGCTACATACTTTCCTAAACCATAAACAAATGAAGGATAGAGCAATTTTATATTTACGATATTTTTTCTGATCGCACGAAAAGCTTAGGTTTTGGCAAGTTTGAGCTTTTTAAAATACAATTACAATCGCACAATGTTTATATCCTTGACGACTCAGCCAATAATAATTCTGTAATAAAATGTGGTATTCCAACATTGAAACTTTGGATTGAAAAGTTTCAAAGTGAATAAGGTTGTTTACAACAAAATTACTTAAACTTTTACCCGACCGCAGTGAAGTATAAAGGAGAACCATATCTTGCACTGCTGGCTATGTATATGTGTACACGCGTTAATTTATCAATTCGTAGGGCCTCAACGACTAAATGAATTTTGATAAATGAAATATTATTAAATTTGCCTTGATGTCACTGATAACGCCATTTTGCTAGGTAAAAAAAATGAATAAAAGTGTTGTATCAAATTAAAGAGTCGGGTAAATGTATTGACATACGTTAAAATATTACCTTTAAACTTTGCAATAATTTTTTATTGTTAATGGTTTTATTACAGTGGCTTTTATAATATAAACTTAAATGTGGGAACATAAAGGAAACAGTTTGAAGATATTTTAAAAACTGTTTTAGAAGTGTTTTGCGATATTAAGCCCACGTGTTACAGAAACATTCTAAGACTATTTTATAGACCCTACATTATGGATATATTAGGGTTACAAAATAAGTTGTAACCACCTGTTATTAGCCACATGTCTCGTCATAAGTGTAACATTTATTTCGTCTGCAATTTGTTACGATGTTTCAAAGTGTTATTGCGAATTTTATAACAGGAACACGTTCTGACAGGCGAGCGCGTGATTGGTGTATGCCTCGAGCGAAGCATATTTCTTTTTTGAGGTTTCGTTTCATCATAAGTGTAACATTTATTTTGTATGCAATTTGTTACAATGTTCCAGAGTGTTATTGCGAATTTTATAACAGGAACACGTTCTGACAGGCGAACGCGTGATCGGTGTATGCCTCGAGCGAAGCATATTTCTTTTTTGAGGTTATTTAACTTATTGACTGAGATATACTATTGACTCCTTAGACTTATTAGCCTACGCTACATTACTAAAACTCGACAAAGACGATGTAAACTCATCCCCAGTTTTACAGGAGTGTATTTGCCAATTTATGTAACATTGAACACCTGAACCACATAGGCATTAGTTACAGAAGTCAACTAACTTGCACCAATTATAAATGTGTTAAGTTCATGAAGTTTTTTGGATCCCAGATAAAATTAAATTAATTTTATATTGAACTAACTGCCTATTCCCCTTTTCCCCCGAGCCAAAATTTTACAGTAAATTTTGTTTTACTACTAATAATTGGAGTGTTTTTTGTTAACGGTGTTGTATCATGCAACTATAATTATTAACAAAATATTCTGATGAACTGTTCTTATAGATTTTCATGTTGTCTGCACCTGCATTGTTTCAACGTGGCCGTAATCGTTCCAAAGTTTGGCTCAAAAATAGAACCACCACACTTCCCTTAAATCGTCATTGCTTATTATTACTCATACGTTCCAAAAATATATATTAAATACCTATGTTTATTTAAACACCATAAATTATAAGATGATGATATTTTTAGATCAATCGTATGAGCTGTTTTAGTGTGAAAACCCTAAAAACAAACAACAACCAAAACATTACTCTTTATAAAGTTAATATGACTAAATGAATACACCAAAAGCAACATTGGTAATTTAGGCAGTTTTACATTTCCTAAAAGCACTAAAAATGCGCAAGGCTAAAATACATAAGTCGAATTGGAGCTTTACGGACAAACTCTCTTTTTTCTTACGTACGGTTTTTGCGCGTCCTTGTTTCGAATGTTGCTATTATTATTGTTCGACGTAATACAGCAATTTGGGTTCTTTTGATGTTTTGGGTTCTTTTGGGTTTTTTTGGGTTCTTTTGGGTTCTTTTGATGTAATACATTTGGGTTCTTTTGGGTTCTTTGGGTTCTTTGGGGTAATCATTTGGGTTCTTTTGGGTTCTTTTGATGTAATACAGCAATTTGGGTTCTTTTGATGTTTTTAATATACTATTTTTTCTAATTTAAAAAGTTAAAAGTATTGCTTTGTTTTCTTTATCCTTAGCTGATAAAAACTTTAATAGCTTGGTTTTCTTTAAAATTGTTTTTTTATTCAAATATGGCAAAAAAATGTGTTGAATGTATATTTCGTTACTTAATAGGTAACACTTTCACTAATGAATTTTAATTGACAATTTATTTTTAACTTTGCTGTGTAAAATCAGTAACAGCCGGCGTAGTCTTCGCGAGACAGTAACTTTTAACCATTATATATCTATTTATTTATTTATTGACACACAAACAGTAATTTCATAAATTTAACAATATAATCCGGGAATACAAAATATGAAATTTTCATGTGTCATTACCAAAAACAGTAGGCACAACACGATTAATTAAGTGCTATTTAATTTCGGGGTGGTCACCATATATAACACACAGACACATATATTTATTTATGTGTGTGTGTGTGTGTGCGTAAGCGCGCGTGCGAGTGTGCGTGCGCGTGTGCGTGTGGGTGTGTGCGTCTGTGTATGTGCGTACACCTGTGTGTACATAAATACATACACACATACATGCATACAAATATAAGTTATCAAAAGTAACACAATAATTAAAGCACACACAATTCTTTAAAAAAACGTTTTTCTTATATGTATGTGTAATTAAAATGATGATGATATTAATAAATTACGTAACAATTTTGTAGTTTTTGGGTTAAATGTATGGTAGGCTCAGAGTTATAGGTATAGTTTTTAAATGCTATATTTTTTTCAAAAATATCTTTATATCCCATAACCCCAAATTTATATAGAGCAGTACAATCTACTTCATTCCCGTCTGCGAGTATATATTCCACATAACTTAAGAAAGTGTATACGATGTAAATAAAACCAATATTCCAATAGTATAAAAGATTTCTTTACAAAAAACCAACAACTGATTCAAGAAACAAAGTTTTAACTTTTTGATGAAATCAGTCATTTAGTCGATATCAGAATCCCGACTAACTTAACAATACAATCGGAATGACGGAGGTGCTAAAATATTTGATAGTCATCCAATAATATCCTTTCTCTGAAAAAGGGGAATATATAAATTGGTAATAAAATAAATATCTTCAAAGATCTAAATAATATTCCAATTAAAGCAGCAAGTTGCAATTTTATTTTAGCAATAATGTTCTAAATAATCCATTTCCCGGACGAAGACTTTGAATTAAATGTTTTCAAAGTAACGCTTAAAGCTCCGAAGAACAGTAAATTTTAATCAGAATAAAGTATCTACAACACAAATTATATAAGTTATAAAGTTACATGAATTACGTGAAGCATTTCATCTTTGAAATTATTTGCGTATTGTCAAAAAATTATTAT
The DNA here is from genome assembly GCA_039881145.1 of Druceiella hillmani. Classification (NCBI taxonomy): domain Eukaryota; kingdom Metazoa; phylum Arthropoda; class Insecta; order Lepidoptera; family Hepialidae; genus Druceiella; species Druceiella hillmani. The sequence continues at coordinate 13,326,608 of JAYKKI010000029.1, forward strand.
GTGAACTTAACCCGTAAGCTTAACACAGCGCCTCGTCGAGACCCCGAATATCACACGAGATCTGCATCCTGATCAAAATTGTACAGATGAAAACGAAACACGCAGGAAAGTACTGACGAATCTCACGTACATTTTCCGGACCTACCTGGCGGGAAAATAATTTGCCTTTGTGACATGTTGTCTGTGTGCTACAATAAAGTTTTGTTGCAAGTTATACAGTTTATTTAATTACGCGTCATTCAGAAATTACTTGTTCCGGTATTTTATTACCTTATAATTATGTAAGTCTAGTTGATATTATTAGAAAATTACAATTTTTGCTGATCTACAAATAACAATTTAGGAAAGAGAAAAGAATTGTTTTTTCGTTACTTCGATGATAGCATTGATGGAGCCTAAAGTCTGTAATATGAATGTATATTTGAAAATTTTACAAATTTTAGTGATGATAAGTAAATTAACAATTTACGGAATGTCTTTAAATATCGAGACATCGTAAATATCTTCAATATGCAACGAAAAATCATGGGATCAACGAAAAAATCATCACATACAATTTCGTCAATTTGTGCACTTCAGTAAACCACATGTCAACATATCGCATAATAAAAATCTATTAAGTATATAACTCGTGCTGGGAGGGTTACCTACACATTCATTATATGTTTAAAATTTTACAACGTAAATATATTACCTAGCGTATATTTAACAGACACAAGGAAAAATATTTTGTTAGCTATTTAATATACAACAATTCGTAGTGTTGTAGTGTTTCTTAAAACATCAAGGATGTCCGGCAAGCTTAGCCTGTAAAAATATGGAATAAGTGTAATAATGGAAGCAAATTACAATTTCTTAGGCATTTTAATTTTCTGTAAAAAAAACTAAAAAACATAACAAGCATGCCAGATATCCTTGAACGGCATGCTTAGCATGTAAAAAGCATTTTTTTAAACATCCACTACCTTATATATACAAAGACCATCCCGAAATTTAACTAAACGTAATTTTGTATGCGATATGTGTTTTGAGGAGTGCTCAAATCTTTCCCGCTAATTGAATTAAAAAAAGAAGTTTAAAATTCATGCCTGTAGTTTCTCTTTTCTATACGTCACAAAAATGTATATATAACAATTATACTAATACAAAATTCCAAACCCGACAAAGAGTAATGGGACGCAATATTTCAAATTTTATCCAATTACACAAAAGAATGACTAATAAAAAATACCGATTATCGAAATCACTATCAAAGACTGAAATGAACTGGGACAAGGATAAGATAATAAATATGGACCATATGAATAGCAAACTGGAACGCCCCAAGCGGCAGAAGGAAAGTAGGGAAGCCGAGGTAAGTGGCAAGAGCTGAAGACAGAATATCATGGAACAAGATGGAGGAGGTCTTTATTCGCAAAATAGTCCTTAATAGGTGACCAAATCTTAAATTTAATAATCCATATAATATTTTTAAGTAATCATAATATGGAAAATAATACTTTACAATATAATAATATATTAATTGCATTGTAATTTAATTTAATTCACTTTTGTCTATTAATGAATAATTAGCATAGTATTAAGGATAATAAAAGCTTTAATGATAAAAACATTTCTGTTTTCTGTTTATAAGCTAGTGGCCTCGGGCAGACAGATCGAACAAGGTTTGACACAAATTATGTCCCTTAACTAGAAATTACTCGACTACGGTAACATTTAAGCAAATCGAAACAAATTTTGCAGGCATGGTAATTTTAAAATGTTTTGACATATTCAAAGATTATTTTAAAGTTTTTTTAAAACTATAAAAACTAAAAAAATATGTTTGTATTAATCTTTGAGACGCAGTTATATTCACCTAATTCCCTCGCTACATACGCAATATATTTTTAGATTTGAAGAGATTATTCAAAATTTTATAAAAAACAATCAAATGGACGAAAAACAAAACCATCACCATATACCTAGTAATTGTTCTGGTAAACTTCTAGAGGCTCTGTTTTTCTCACTTCTTATAAAATTGTAAAAAAAATTCTTTAGATTCTTTAAAATTTGGCCCTAGAACTTTAGTCTTTCCTTAAAACTCATCATTTTCTTTACCTCGCACTCTTTACATTGCCTAGAACATCATTAACAGGCGTAAGAAAACTAAGCGGATTACTCAAAAACTGAAAACCAAAATCATCGCTACACTTCTGGTTCCGCTAAACTTCCAGTAACCCTATTTTTCTACTTATTAAAAAATTGTAAAAAACATTATTAGATTCTTTATCATTTGACATTAGAATTTCGGTCTTTTAAGTAAGAAAACTAGGCGGATTTCTCAAAAGCTATGAAAACCACAATCGTCACTAAACTATTATATACTAGCGAACCGGGTTCGATTTCCGGCCGTTCGTCGAACGGGGCTGGACTGGTGTTGTGGTTGGCTGTAAGAGATTGCTCTTGTAGCAATAAGTCCGCCATATGTATCAACTAGATACATTGAAGTAGATAAATAAATAAATAAATAAACTACTGGTTTCGATAAACTTCCAGTAACCCTGTTTTTTTTGTACATATTACAAAATAATAAAAAAAATTCATTTAGATTCATTATCATTTGACATTAGAACTTCAGTTTTTCCTTAAAACTCGTCTTTTTATTTAACTTGCACTCTTTACATAGGCGATGTATATTCAATGTGTAGATGCATTGCCTAGTACATCTTCAATCTAGTTCCGATAAACTTTCAGTAACTAAAAAATATTTTAGATTCTTTGTTATTTGGCATTAGAACTTTAGTCTTTCCTTGAAACTCGTGCTTTCATTTAACTTGCACTCTTTACATAGGCAACGTATCTTCAATGTGTAGATGCATTGCCTAGTACATCTTTACAATGCGTAAGAAAACTAGGCGGATTTCTCAAAAACTATGAAAACCAGAATCGACGCTACACTCCCGGTTCCGATAAACTTCCAGTAACCCTGTTTTTTGTGTTTTTACAAAATTATAAAACAAATTCTTTAAGGTTCTTTATCATTTGACATTAAAAGTTCAGTCTTTCCTTAAAACTCATCATTTCCTTTACCTCGCATCTTTTATATAGGCAATGTACTTTCGATATGTAGGTGCATCGCCTGGTACGTATTTAAGAGGTGTAAGAAGACTAAGCTGATTTCTCAATATCTATGAGAACCAAAATCATCGCTACACTCCTGGATCCGGTAAACTTCCAGTAACCCTGTTTTCTTCACTTATTAAAAATTTAGAAAAAAAATATTTTTGATTATTTATCATTTCACATTAGAACTTATGTTTTTCCTTAAAACTCGTCCATTTACCCCGCACTCTTTACATAGGCAATGTACTTTCAATATGTAGATGCATCGCCTGGTACGTATTTAAGAGGTGTAAGAAGACTAAGCTGATTTCTCAATATCTATGAGAACTAGAATCATCGCTACACTCCTGGATCCGGTAAACTTCCAGTAACCCAGTACTTTCTACTCAAACTGTAAAATTTAAAAAACAATTATTTTTAATTATTCATCATTTGGCATTAGAAATTTAGCCTTTCCTTAAACCTCGCCCTTTCATTTACCTCGCATTCTTTACATGGGCAATTTATTTTCAATATGTAGATGCATCGCCTGGCACATATTTAAGAGGCATAAGAAAACTAAGCGGATTTCTGAAAAACTATGAATATCAGAATCATCGCTACACTCCTGGTTCCGGTAAACTTCGAATAACCCTGGTTTTTCTATAATAAATATGTAAAAAATTCTTTTAGATTCTTTAACATATGGCATTAGAACTTTAGTCTTTTTTAAAACTCGTCCTTTCTTTTACCACGCACTTTTTACATAGGAAATGTATTTTCAAAATGTAGATGCATTTCTTAGTACATCTTCAAGAGGCTTAAGAAAACTAAGCGGATTTCTCAATAACTATAAAACCATAATAATCGCCACGCTCCTGGCTCCTATAAACTTCCAATAACCCTGTTTTTTTGTACATATTACAAAATTGTAAAAAAAAATTCTTACAGATTATCATTTGACATTAGAACTTCAGTGTTTCCTTAAAATTCGTCCTTTCATTTAACTTTCACTCTTTGCATAGGCAATGTATCGTCAATATATAGATGCATTGCCTAACATTTCTTCAAGAGGCGTGAGAAAACTAGGCGGATGTTTCAAAAACTACAAAAACCAGAATCATTGCTAAACTCCTGGTTCCGATGAACTTCCAGTAACCCTGTTTTTTTTGTAAATATTACATAATTGTAAAAGAAATGTTGTTTAGATTCTATATCATTTGATTATTAGAACTTCAGTCATTCCTTAAAACTAGTTCTTTCATTTAACTTGCACTCTTTACATAGGCAATGTATTTTCAACATGTAGATGCATTACCGAGTATATCTTTAAAAGGCATAAGAAAACTAAGAGGAATTCTCAAAAACTATGAAAATCGGAATCATCGCTACACTCCTGGCTCCGATAAACTTCCAGTAACCCTGTTCTTGTCTACTTATTATAAAATTGTAAAAAACATTCTTATAGATTCTTTATCATTTGGCATTACAACTTTCTTGCATTGGCATTACTTCTTTCCTTAAAACTTGTCCTTTCATTTACCTTGCACTTTTTATATATGCGTAAGAAAACTAAGCAGATTTCTCAAAAATTATGAAAACTAGAATCGCCGCTACACTCCTGGTTCCAATAAACTTCCAGTAACCCTGTTCTTTTCTACTTATTATAAAATTGTAAAAAACATTATTTTAGATTCTTTAATATTTGACGATAAGCGTAAGAAATCTAAGCGGATTTTTAAAAACCACGAAAACTTCGCCGCTACACTCCTGGTTCGGGTAAACTTCCAATAGCCCTGTTTTTTTTGTACATATTACAAAATTTAAAAAAAAAGTTCTTTTATTTCTTCATCATTTGACATTAGAACTTTGGTCTTTCCTTGAAACTCGTGTTTTCATTTACCTCGCATTCTTTACATAGGCAATGTATTTTCAATGTGTAGATGCATTGCCTCCATCTGCATTCTCTCCTCCAATCTGGTTCCGGTAAACTTTCAGTAACTAAAAAAAAAATATTTTAGATTCGTTTTATTTGGCATTAGAACTTTGGTCTTTCCTGGAAACTCGTCCTTTCATTTACCTCGCATTCTTTACATAGGCAATGTATTTTCAACTGTAGATTCATTGCCTAGTACATCTTCAATCTGGTTCCGGTAAACTTTCAGTAACTCTAAAAAATATTTTAGATTCGTTATTATTTGGCATTAGAACTTTGGTCTGTCCTTGAAACTCGTCCTTTCGTTTACCTCGCATTCTTTACATAGGCAATGTATTTTCAATGTGTAGATGCATTGCATAGTACATCTTCAATCTGGTTCCGGTAAACTTTCAGCGACTCTAAAAAATATTTTAGATTCGTTATTATTTGGCATTAGAACTTTAGTCTTTCCTTGAAACTCGTCCTTTCATTTAACTTGCACTATTTACATAGGCAACGTGTTTTCAATGTGTAGATGCATTGCCTAGTACATCTGCAATCTGGTTCCGGTAAACTTTCAGTAACTAAAAAATATATTAGATTCTTTATTATTTGGCATTAGAACTTTATTCTTTCCTTGAAACTCATCCTTTCATTTAACTTGCACTCTTTACATACGCAACGTATTTTCAATGTGTAGATGCATTGCCTAGTACATCATCAATCTGGTTCCGGTAAACTTTCAGTGACTCTAAAAAATATTTTAGATTCTTTATTATTTGGCATCAGAACTTTAGTCTCTCCTTGAAACTCGTCCTTTCATTTAACTGGCACTCTTTACACAGGCAGCGTATTTTCAATGTGTAGATGCATTGCCTAGTACATGTTCAATCTAGTTCCAGTAAACTTTCCGTAACTCTAACAAATATTTTATATTCGTTATTATTTGGCATTAGAACTTTAGTCTTTTCTTATGACCCATCGTTTCATTTACCTTGCACTCTTTACATAGGCAAAGTACTTTCAGTATGTAGATGCATTGTCTGGTACATCCTTAAGAGGCGTAAGAAAACCAAGCAGATCTCTCAAAAACTATGAAAACCACAATCATCGGTGCATTCCTGGTTCCGGTAAACTTCCAGTAACCCTGTGTTTTTCTACTTATTGTAAAATTATAAAGGAAATCCTGTAGATTCTTTATCATTTGGCATGAGAACTTTAGCCTTTCCTTATAACTCTTCTTTTTATTTACCTCGCACTTTTTACGTAGGCAATGTTGTTTCAATGTATACATGCATAGCCTAGTACATATTTAAAAGGCGTAAAAGTACTAAGCGGATATCTCAAAAACTATGAAAACCAGAATCATCGCTACACTCAAGTTTCCATTAAATTCTAGTGACCTTATTTTTTATACTTATTATGAAATTATAAAAAATTATTTTAGATTTTTTGTAATTTTGCATTAGAACTTGTGTCTTTGCTTAAAACTCGTCATTTCGTTTACCTCGCACTCTTTACACATGCGATATATTTTCAATATGTAGATACATTAGTTAGCACATCTTTAGGAGACGAAAAAAAACTAAGCGGATTTCTCAAAAACTATGAAACCAGAATCATCACCACACTCTTGTTTCCGCTAAACTTCTAATTATCCTGTTTTTTTTCTACTTATTGTAAAATGGCGAAATAGTGATTTTGCACTATTCATTACTTGATCTTATAACTATTGTCTTTCCTTAATACGTGTAATACATATGCTATTAAAAAGCATGCTTGGTTGCTACTAAATAACTTGCTCATTTATAGTCTGCTCTCCATGTATATATATCTGCTAGTATCGTAGCAATCTACTTGCTATGAGCACGCTTCTTTTGAGGTGTGCTTCTAGCAAACCCGTGATACAAATGCTTTTAAACTGGCAGCTAGAATGGCGGTGCCCCATATATGAAACGGACTAAATAGTATTACATTACTTTTTCAATGATAAAAAGTCATATTAAAAAAAATGTGTGTGAAATAAATGTTTTTTATTGTTTTTTGTAGTGTGTCGATGTTTTTATTTCGCAAGACTGAAATAATATATCAGTTGTTTGAAGTTCTATGATTTATTTTCTTTCTTTTTTTGAATTTCTTATTTTTTTTTATCTTTGTTTTGAATTATACTTTATTTTATCATCTTTTTATATTTTTTATTTACATCTCATTTTTTTTCAAAAAATTATAATATTCTTATAACAGTAATCCACGTAAACAAAATTGTAAGGAAAGGGTTGTGATAGAAACGTATGTACTCGTAGGTAAACAACTTTGTATAGAGATAAAATAGAGTTGAACCGCACTCTGGCACAAACGGGATCAATTAGTTGAGAAGAACTGAAGGAGTGCTGTTTCTTTCCAGGTGCTACTGTGACGTGTTGAGCCTACATCGATGCAAGAAATCATCGAGTTCAAAAATCGCGTGTTTAATAATATTGTACATAAAACTTTTCCTTTTAAAAGATAAGTTTAAGTTTCACGAGAAAAAATAAAAAATGTTGCAAATGAAATGAAAATTAGCTGAAAAACGTATTGAGAATTATAATAATCTCTCTCGTACAGAGATCGCAGGAATATTTTTTGAATATACTGATTTTATCATCATAGAAGTATTACATTTACCATTTGAAGTGACATTTCTCATCTTGTAATTTGCTATGGATTAGTCAAAATCTTTATACGTATTTACGCATGATTTCAAACTTGATTGTAAAAATAATTTTTCATCAATATTTATGTTAATATTGGCTACCCAACGTTTCCTTTTTTATATCGCAATTAAAATTAAAGATTTTTAAACAAAACTTTCTAATAACTATGTTTTTTTCTTAACCATGTTCACCAGGCGCGGCTTTTGCAATCGTACGCCTGGACAACGAATAGAAGAAACTACAATGGTGAATATATATATATATATATATATATATATATATATATATATATATATACATATATATATATAAATATGTATATATATATATATATATATATATATATATATATATATATATATATACATGAGTACATTACGAATTTTTTAATGGTTGAGTCTAATTTCTACAGCATAATGATACTTTTAACATTTGATATGTGATGCTGTTTTATTCGCCTCTACAATGTCGGCTTATTGATATACATTGTCACGGTATATTAGGTGAACATATTTATTATTATATCATATACATGTATTTTAGTTTACGACAGTCTAACTCCTAAATAATTACACCTTTAATTTTCACATTTATTATAGATATTAAATTCAATTATTCCGATTAAATGTATCCTAAATTGTTTATTTCCAGAGTACACGCATTAGGGACGGAGTAAATAAGCCCGTTAGCAGCCGAAAAAAATATCAAAGAAGTCACTTTTTTAGTTCTATTAAATTCTTACTCCCATTTTAGTTGTCGTATATTTTTACGTCATGTGTTCAATTTACAGGTAATATTCAGTTTAAGGGCAAAAAAATCTTAGATATCAGAACACTTTTTAATTATTAGTAGACATAATTCTCTTTTCGATTGCGGTATATCTGACATACGTAATGCAAAAAAAAATTCGAACTTTACCCTCATTTGCAATATATGCGGTGGAAACTTTGATTTAGAAGCAACACGAAAATGTCAGACGAAAATGGATATAAACCAAGAAGCTATTGCTGGTATAGTGTATAGGTAGTAGTTGCAGGTGTGGTGTCTTGGTAGAGGTTTTACACATTTAAATATAGTTCTATCTGTTGGTGGTTTCATGACCAGTAAACATTCGTTCTCAGCCAGCGGGTTTTGTACATATTTATACGGTTTTTACATATTTAGTTTTATGTTGTGCCTACAAATATTTTCATATTTTCATTGGTGCGCGTATATATAAAAATGATGTTAAGAAATATATTTCAAAAGCAAAAGCAAAGCATATATATTTCAAAAGTTCTTTATTTGCAGTATATTGTTACAGGTGAATGTGTGACCAATTTTTTATATTTTTAACTTTGAAACTATTAGACTTAATTTATCCATCCACGAACTAATCTGTATTTGGATATAAGCTCTTTTTTTATTAAATTTACCTCAGTTAAAAAGTGTCACTTTCATAGTATCTACTAATTGCATTATATATATATATATACATATATATATATATATATATATATATATACGGTGTTTTTTTATTCGTTTTACACTTAAAACTAGATGTCTGGACACAATACGAACTATTTAGTTGCATTTTAATGAAAAAAACTTGCTATAGGGCTCTAGAACTTTAGGCGATTTTACGTTAGTAAATCATATCACACGCACTGAATCCCGACATTCATGTCGATGCGTGCGCGATTCGACTAAATGCCCTTGTACTCACTGCAAGCTCGACTCCGTGCGAACGCCTCAGTGAGCGCACTGAGTCGAATGTACGGAGTGTTTAATTATTTTTTGATCGTAATATTCTTTCAAAATAAAATTTAATTGTATATATACATATATATATATATATATATATATATATATACACACATACGTAAACACATATTTTTAAAGGGGCCTTAGATTCGAAGGCTTAGATTCGATACCGTTATCGATGAATATCGTGATATTCAAGTCGTAATCTCCGCAATAGGTCACATTCACCTATAAAGTTTATATAATCGTTAAATACCTTGTACAGTATGTATGAAAAATATTGGGCTTTTGTTATCAGTAAGTCTTGCAGGCATTGTCATTAGCATTAAGGCACCGTCAGTAATGCTGACGATTCCGACAGCGCCAAAGCACACTATAAAAGCTCAAACACTAGTAGGTACGATACTGCAAAAAGCTTGTAAACCGCCTCAGGCCGATTGCAAACGAGATACGGAGATATTTCAATATGTGGCCCGTTGCGGGGCGAAAAAAACAGCTGCGTCGAATGGGTAATGATATTTGGCCCAACCACATAATGAATATTCGATTCGCCACTTCAACGTTATAAAGAGCGAAGGCCTTCGCCGTGCTCTTTTCGGGAATGGCAATATTAGCGTTGAGTCGTTGAATTGGATCGTTTGTAGAACTGAATATTGGCAGTGAATGGCAGCGCTTTGTTTCCTGTTACTTCTCTAAACAGTCTATAATTTCCATTAAATTTTTGTCCTTGAAATCTAGATGAATGGGCGGATGAAGTGGATGTAGATGTGCATTTGGTATATTCTTGAAGTTCGTAGGAATACAGATGTTTACAGAAAGGTTCCGAATATTTGATTCGTTTAAAATTTATTTGAGGATATAACTAATAGGAATGTCATATATGTAAATATATTAATGGTGCGATATGGTTCAATTTTTAAAACAATGTCTAATTTGACTTTCTAAACTGTGCCACTAATTTTTGTAATTGTAATAAAACTGTGAATTGGCGTAAATGTTGAGTTTTTTGATTTTCTACGATTTGTACCGTAATTCGTGACAGTACTACTTTTTTAAGACGTAGAACTTGATTTTTTTAAATATTCTTTTATTAGAGATTTATAATATCGAAATCGACATCGAAAATCTAGAACGAAGCAAAAATCGGAGCGGTAATATCAATGTATTTTTTTACTTAAAAGCTAGGTAAAAGACATTATTAATTATGTTTACAATATTTTTCAATAAAAACTTTACTACAACAAAAGGATCGTGAAATAATCTAATCGTAAACAAAAGGTGTGTGAAACTTCTAAATATGAAAGTGCCAATTTTGTTCATTAAATTGAAAAAGTTCTTATGAATTTAGTTTCCACACAAAAAATGAGAAAATTATAATATGCAATATATAACTCAAATGCAATATTTAACGAGATACTAAAAATATTTAATAAATATAAAATATAATGAGTGCTAAATAACTAGTGACGTCATAAGCCAGTCGTGTTTTATATGGGGCGTTTTGGCGCGAATCGTTACTTTTAAGTCGTTATAACTTTGTATTGAAAAGTTATAGGTACGATATATTTATTTTAACCGTTTTTAGTGTTGTTACTTATTCTGTTCTAGTAATAAAAAAATATAGTGAAATACCCTATTTTGTCCACTTGTTGCTAGTTGAAACAGTTGGGAATTGAGAGTTAAAATGCGTATTATTCTTCATATCTTATTATATTCTTATATTTTATTTAATAAAGTGAAATCTTAAACATAATCAAATATAAATTATTGGTATCATCACGATCACTCCATCTTTTATATCTCTCAAGACTGCGTCTTTTTAAGTATTGTTATGAACTAGATAATGTTACTCAAACTTTTAATACTCACTACTTTTAATAAAAATGTGATAATTACCGGAGCGGTACTACTTGCACGTGAGAATACTGTGCGTTAGTTTTTTGGGATTAACGTCTGGTTAAAGGTCAGTAAGCTTATAATGAAGACAAATTGCTTGGAGACTCTTTTACCTTAGTCCATTAGAACTTCTCATTATTTCTAGTAGTTTCATTTTCAACTTAGTTCGTTTAATGGCCTAAATGTCATTGCCAATGGATTCTGTAACGCAAAGTTTGACATATAGGTGGACAAATGGTGTGAGTAGGTCAATTGATAATAAATTGTTTGCATTGTCATGAAAAAATAGTTCAGCTGTGACGCTTCTGTTTTGGTATTATTTTTAATTATCAAAGCATTAATATTAACTCGCATTCTTAACAACGTCATCGTATTACGGTATCGTAGTAACGTTAATGATATAAATAGCGCGTAAACATACACTGTAAAGCTCGCGCAACAGCTTCGTGAAAGCTTGTAAATTGCCACGTGCCGATTGCAAAAAAGATAGGGTGATAGTGACTTTTGACTGTTAAGCGTCGTGGCAAAAGCAGCTGCGCCGAATGGATGTCGGACTGCGGTCCAAGCCGGTATTGAAATTCCGATATGCGCAGGTTGGATGCGCAATATTAAGAAGCAAAGATTTTTTGGTGTGCTTTTTTTCAAAGGTGCTAACTAATAGGCAGCACGAGTAATATTTTTTTGTTGGATTGGATTCGTTGTTTTTGTTCACGTACTACGTATATGCTGTTTTGTGTACTTCTTTTGAATCTTTATTTCTGGCAAGTATATTCTAAGTGAATGGTCGAAGGAAATGACAGAACGAGTTTTTTTTATTATATTTCGTTTAATTATTTATTGCGAGATTTTAAAAAATTAGATGAGGTTAAGAAAATTAGGTGCCTATAAAATTAATTTAGATTTGTTATATATAAAATTTACATGAAGGAAGCCTAATTCTTCTACATTAATAAGTATAAGTAAAGTCGTACACTTTATTTCAATTATATAATTTCGATTCAAATAATTAATGATAATAATTCAATTAATTATTGATATTTGTTTAAAAATTAGATTTATTACATCAACTGTACTGATCCATTTCGGATGGTGTTTTTAAAATATGGGGATCTACTAGAACTGACGTTTAATTTTTATTTCGTCGCCATTGGTTCCATCAGAAAACATGTAAATTTAATATTTTTAAAAATTCATTTACTTTGGTTTAATACAAAGAAATACCTAGCTAACCGTAGATAACCGTAGATATGCCACCGCCTAGTAATTACGTAAATATATAGTATACCTACGTATATCAATAGATGTCACTACGTTTATTTTGAATTGTGCAATGAAGTTTTTCATGCATTGGCAGAATGGGCATGGCCAGAATTGAAAAAAGAAGTGAAGTTTACTTTATTCTCCGAATTTATTTAAAATTTAAATATATTATTAAAATTAATAATTTAATTTTTTGGTATATTTAGTATTATATATTTTATTGTATAAACCTGCAATAAAATTTTACAATTTCTGTGTCAGTACCTTGAATGTATTTATGAAAAACGATTTTGGGGGCATGACAAAAGTAAGAGAACACAAAAATATTGTTTTAGAATATTTTTCCTTTCATATGTGAACCTCTATATTTATTCACACACACGCAATGGCAACTAAAACATTTCAATGAATTTTTACTTGTAATGTGTGTGGGCATAGAATAACATAGAAGCTATGTTTTATTACAATCAACCAATGAAAAGAGAAGGTAAGGCAATTTCACATTACAATACAAAGTGCACTTTGTTGAAAAGTTTCCTTTCCTAATTATTACATCGAATGATGTTACATATTCTTAAAGTTAGCTTAATAATTTTCCTAAAGGTACACATGTGAATGAAGTTCCAAACAATGCTAGTTGATAATAAAACAATCATAGAAAATTTGGAAAATGATTAAGTCGAAATTAGCTTGAAATCTTTGCAATAATATTCCAAACAAAACGTTGAATAAAAAATATTTTCGAAACATCATTTAAAGACCCTAAGAGCTATCAAGTCGAACTTGTATTATGCTTCCACTAAAAACAAATTAAAACATGGTGGTGTCATCTGCGTAGCGTAAGTTTGATAGTTTGTAACCAGCAATGCCAACGCCGTACCAATACAAAGTATACTTAGTTAAAAAACTTCCATTCGTATTTATTATACTGGATGGTGTTACGTATATTTATAGCTGGCTTAATAACATTTTCTGAAAGGATACAATTGAAACACGCGAAGTACACAAGTGAAGTACGCGAATGAAATTACGGACACTGATAGATGGCAATAAAATCTTGGAAGATCTGAAAAATGATTAAGTCATAATGGAACGAAATGTTTCCAAAACATCATTCAACGACCCCGAGAGCAATGAAGTCGAACTCGTATTATGATTGCATCAAAAACAAGTTCAATTTTACACAAATTACGTCAGGCATTTCAGGTTCATAATTAATTCTGTATTGTCAAAAGTTTATTACGCGAACTCAATACACGAACTTAATACTGCGCCTCGTCAGGATCCCGACTGGCACACGCGAGCAGAATTATGATTACAATTATGCAGATGAAGACACGACAAATATGAGAATACTGACGAATCTCACCTACATCCCTTAATACAATTGTCGGACCTGGCTGGTAGGAAAATCATTTTCATTTCATGCCTTTGCTTGGCTTCGTTAACATTTACATATTAGTGAGTGGTTTATGTATGTCTTGCATCTTTTCTTCCATTGCCTATTGAGAATTACCTAAACGGAAGCTGGTGTCATTTTGTAAAGCCGATTTTTGCGGATGCTGTAGTTTAGAAATTATGCTTTATCATTTTCGCTTCATGGTTTTTCACGCTGCGTTTTGCTTGCTTACCGTTCGGCTCCGTTAACATTTTACATATTAGTTACTGGTTTGTGTATGTCTTGCATCTTTTCTTTTATTGCCTATTGACAATTACGTAAGCGGAAGCTGGTGTCATTTTGTAAAGCCTATTTTTGCGGATGCTGTAGTTTAGAAATTATGCTTTAACATTTTCGTTTCATGCCTTTTCACGCTGCTTTTTCCTTGCTTACCGATCGGCTCTGTTAACATTTTACATATTAGTCACTAAAATTATTCTTTACAAAAAAGAAAACATAATCATGATCATGATAAAATATCTATCATGAATTTGCATAGAATAGATTCAGAATGTGTTAAGTTTCCAGGACTATATATAAATAACAAGAAGTAGACCAGATGGCATATTTTCGAATGATTGTTTTTAGAAGCGTCTTCAGTATATAATGGGAATCTATGTATAAATACTTCATACTCGTAATATACTTTCCTAATATTTATTAATATATGGTACTTTAGAATATATAAGAAAAAAAAGTAGGACCTTAAATATATTTCGAGAAAAACTGTTTAATGGGTAATGCGTATCATGCTCCGTACATACAGACGGAGCATAGTACAGAGACGAGTTTTATTAAAATGTTTGTTTATTTGTAAATAAAGTTACGGGTTCAAAATAAGCCAGGTGATTTTTCTTAATTCATCAATTAGTTGATTTGTTTTTTCTCATGGTCTTTTTCGTTGTTTCATTTCTTTCCATCAATTAATTTCATATTTATTTTTGATTTCTTTTTTTGATATAATACAAGAAATGTTAATTTTCCTATATTAGTAATATATGTAAATAAAATCATGTAAGGAAATAATTCAGTACTCAGATTACGTACTTTGCATTTGACTATTATTTTACTTCAACTCTTTTATCAACAAATATGATGATATAAAGAGATCTTGTTCTATCTTTAGAACTCCGTGCCTGAAAAAACGAAAAGTTTATGAGATCACTCACAGATTCGTGTGTCTGTCTGCTACAGTCCTATTTCTCAGAATCTGCTTGATGCAGAAACTTGATGTTTGGACGAGTAATAAAGGGCAATAATCCGTTCATATCTCATCATCATATATTAGAAAATATTTATGTAAAATTTGAAGAAGGTCTGGGTGAGCAGTAATTTAATTGTATTGTAATTGAATTTTTTTCAAAATTTCACGTATAGTGTACAGAATCATTTAAAATAACTAGTTACAAGGGTTTTTTAGTTAAATTGCAGTTCTTAAAATTAAAGGCATATCACATACAGTGTATTTTTCACATACAGTATATTTTTGTGTATTTTTCAGTGTATCTCTGAAGATACAAAAATATGCTCCCCTCCACCTCATTTCCAAAACCTACCCAAATATTGATAAAGATTATTCTAGGTGGCGTAGTTTTTGAGATATTCATGACGATATACATTTTCTTGATACTTAATTATTAAATTTTCATTGTACCAAGAAGTTCATATTAGTGAAGACTTAAGATAAATACGATAATTTAACTTCAGATGACTTCAATGAGATTTAGCTTTTTGATGGAACTATTTTACTCGTAAATAATTATATTTAAACTTATTTCTTTTGTTTCGTTTGGTACGGCTAGACGATCTTTCCATGTTATCACAACCTTAAATTAGACATCGCGGTAAAGTTCCACAGTAACGTCAATTAATCCAATAGTTCTAAGGCTTACAATAAAAGTTTGGGCAATGCATTTTTAAAAACTAGTTAACAAAATCGTAATGATTACAGAGAAATATGGCAAGATTTCCAGGTTCAGGGCAATGCATGGCAGAAAACAGCTGCGCAGAATGGTGAAGGATATAGCTCAATCATAAAAAGCGCATTCGTTTTACCACTGCAGTTTACGAGTCGTTATAAAGAACTGAAGCTTTTGGTGAGCTCTTTTCTTGAATATTATAGTCAGCTGGTAAGTTGTTGAATGAAATAGTGGTGAGAAACTCAGTATTGGATAATAAACTGCAGCATTTTCTTTTTCGTTGCTTTGTTTTTTGATTGGGTTGATTGGTTGTTTTTTTTTATATATATTTACTGCCACATGTCTGCTTAAATGATGATGTTGTTGTAGATATGTTTTTGTTTTAATTAATTTTTGGGAGGAGCATGAAAAAAACATTTTAGTTAATCTAATTGGACAAATTAGGGTACAAATGAAAAATTACGCGTAAAATCATATTTTCCACCTAACTATTTCACCTTTATTTGAATGATAATAATGAAAAAATAACGTCAAACAATAAATTGACAAACAATAGGTCGAAACTTCTAAGTAGAGAAAAATGTAAATTTTTTCTTCATCAAATTGAAAATGTTATTATGAATTTAGTTTCCACACAAAAAATGAGAAAATTATAATATGCAATATATAACTTAAACGCACTATTTAACGAGATACTAAAAATATTTAATAAACTTCCTTATAACGAATGCTTAATAACTGGCCAGTGACGTCATAAGCCGGTTGTATTTTGAATGGAGTGTTTGCTCGAATCGTAGTTCGTCAGTATTGAAGTCATTATAACTTTGTAATGAAACGCCCTAGGTACAATATATTTATTTTAACCGTTTTAATGTTATTACTTATTCTATTTCAGTAACAAAAAATATAGTATTCTTAATCGAAACAATTGTCATAATCGGATGAATATTTAATATTTAGCAGACTTCGAAATAATAAGGTTCAAACATAATGTAATTCTTTCGAAATTTGCTAGCTTTTATAGCAATGTTTTTAAATGTCTATAATTGTTATATTATTATATATACATATATATATATATATATATATATATATATATATATATATAAATACATAGAAGCATTTCGTATAATGAAATATAATTTACTTCACTGTTTGGTAACATATCTATAAATATACCATCTAAAAATTTCTTTCTTTACTTTCACCATAGACCTAATAGGTTTATGACTTTCACCATCCCGCTTTTCCGATTTTGCATTATCGATCCATTGTTTTTATTTATTTCTAATAAATTGGCAGTTAATGAACCCTCCATCTCAGTTCATCCGACTTCACCGATGTGGTAGATATCCACTATTCCCAAAAGAATGTAGTTTTTTTCCATTATTGTGTGAAAGTATAAGTGCAGCTCCACCAGATAACATAATCTAAGATGTGTTTCAAAGAGACTTTTTAATTTTTCGGAATTTAGTGCGGGACGTCGAAATGTATCGTCGAAACGTTTCCTTCTTTAAAGATTTCACGCTCGCCTGTATCGTAGGAGTGCAGTTTCATCAATCACTGTAAATGTATTGCGTGTCATATCATTCGCTTTTAGCCATGAATGGAATTTATGAAATAAAAGAAAACGCTGTAAGTTCTCTGCGGAAATTTCTGCATTTTGTTTGATCTTTGCATACCAAAACGCAGTTAGTAACGGAACAAAATATCAGACGACACGCAGCATTCCTTATTTTTCAGATATTCCAGAAAATTCTATATCAATCTTTCAATCTCTAAAGAAGTAGAGTTTTTATTAGTTGCCAACCTAGTACATTAGTATTAAACCTAAATTATTTGTTCGGCCTCGACAAAAGCCTTAAAAACATATTTTTTAATTCCTTTGAGTATTACATGCTATCCAATATTACGACCTACGATAGGTTTTCTAATGTAAATAATTGCGTTTTACTCTCACGTGACAATCGAATAAATCATAATCTTTATCAAGATTTTTTTCGTTTCAAATTTCTGAACAGAAATTTAAAATAAAATGTTTGCATAAAAATTTACGCATATTATAATTACCTATCATTCTTTTATATTTATGTACACAAACGCAATTATAAATCTCAGACAATCTCCATAAATACTGAATTGATATTAATCAATGAACTACGACAAATAAGAAAAGATGGCTTCTATAAAATGATAGGTAAATGTCACATACTTACAAGTAAAACAAAAGTTTCTTAACTCGGCAAAAACTGCAGGGCAACGCCTCTAAATAGACACCATCCCCAGCCATAAGTTAGAAGAAACCCTCAAAGAAGATGTAGACCTAGAAGAAGAACTGGAACTTCGCAAAACGATGACCAGCCAGCTGACATTCGTGAATTTTTAAAATTCTATTAATTTGAAAATCGCATGCTTTTATTATCAATTGCTTACAATGATGGGTTAGTAACTTCTACTAACTTTCAAGACTTTCGAACCACATTAACGTATAATAAAACAAATACATTATTCATATAAAAGTGATTCTGTGCATCGAACTGAGCAGAAAGTTCCAAAGTGTTCCTGATAAAATCACTGCTAAAGTTGCGATTTTAAGATAAAAATTTATATTTTTTACAGAAATACGCTTGAATTATATTTGGTCTGATGCGCAAATTTACCTATGTAAATGGCAAACGTTCTTTTTAACAGCCCATGTATGTATTTACAGAGGGTAACAATAGCGTACACGTTATTCATACAGGTGATTCCAAGCCTTATATTGAGTAGAAAAAATTAGGTGCAATTATAATGAAGGGTCGTAAATTTCAATCGTGATAAACATGTTCTTCCGAAACGAAACTCTTTCAAGAACAGTCCAATATTCGATGTAATTGGTATATTACATAGTACGCCGACTAAAAAGATATTTTTTTTCAAATATCACACGCATTGCTCTCAAGTAGTTAATCTATTCATATCAGAGCCACACAATTTTTTTTAAAAACAATTTCGATAATCATTCAACAACAGATAACGTGATAGAAATGTATTATTTATTCATTCGATCCGATTAATATTTTAACGGTAATAGTCATGATTTTAATTTTATCGTGATTATAAAAATCATTAAAGATCTCATTACCTTCGTCTTCTTAATTTAGCTCAATGAAAACCTTATTGATATTACTTTCCTTTAAATAAAATACGTGACATTGAAAGAGCTCCGTTAGTAAGTGCTAAATTCCATAAAATCTATTGCCATAGCATTTTAATATTTAAATTAGTTGGATTTGAAGCAACTCTTAACCAGCGTCGGCAAACAACAGCTAGATAAGAGTTGACACACCGTATCTTACATGATTTCGTTGATTTTATGTTTCTGTATGAACTTATTAGTTTTTCCTTAACTGTTATCATTGTCAAACCTTTTCTCTATACCCAGAATACCAATAACAAAATTAAATGGAAGGCAAACACCCTTATATCCAATACATTTGTACATTCACTTAAACACAGATTACGCTAAGTAACAAGCATTTAATAAAAATATCATCGGGCAATTCAACAAAATTATGAAAAATGAAAAAAACTTTCACCACCAACATTCAGATTTTTTTTCAAATTAAATAAATAAAAAGAGAAACACATACTTTCTCTCCCCATTCATCTGGAATACGCATTTCAATAACGAATATTCAATAAAAAGCCATCAACCAATTAAATGAATTTATTATAAATGAAATGCCTTTTATTACCAATACTATGTTTTTTTTCCAAATAAAGGAAACGGAAACACACTATCCATTCACCAGGAACATATATTTTAATAACAAAAAAACCATTGGCCTATTCAATGAAATGCAAGAAATGAAATGCCTTTTACTACCGACACTCTATTATTTTAAAATCAATACAACGGAAACAAATTTTCGTCTACTTTATTCCTCCATTCAACTAGAAAAAACTCTAAAATAACAAAGATTCAATCAAGAACATCGATCGATCCAAGGTAGCAACACGAAATGAAACGCGGTCATAAATGTATATGTAATATGAATTGAAACGGTAGCATTAAGTTATACAACTATCCGTTAATGCTGCCAACCTCTAAAAGAGCCCGCTAAAAGCATCCGCTCTTCATAAAGCTGGAATAATAAAGTGAAAATTCTTCAAGTTAGAGTAATAAACCGAAAATTCGTTATGTTATTGGATTCCTCGTTACATACTTGACACAGTTGTTAATCGCTTCACATACTTGAAATATTTACATATCTCTCTTGCAATCGGCATGAGATAGTTTACAAGCTTACGCAATATCGTCGCCCAAGCTTTCGAGCTTTTATGGAATGCTTTAGCACTATCGGCATCATTAACATTAACGACACTGCTGTAACCTGATATCTAATGGGATTGTTTAGTGACTCTGGCAACGATATTGCAAATATATGCTGCTGCATAATATATTCAACATTATAACGAGAAAACAAATTTGAATATTGCACTGCTCAAATTTCTTGAGGAAATTATATTGATTTATATATATATATATATATATATATATATATATATATATATATATATATATATATAATAGAAAGTATTGATTAAAAAAGTATGTACTCAAATATTGAATAGAAACTTCTTCTCACGAACAGTATTTATTATAATATGAATTTATGCAAGAAAGATTATAATGGTTACTTATAAAAAATTATGAAACATTCAGTTGAAATGGGCAACGTATTATTACGATCACAGATCATATATAAGACGTAATGTTTATGTCTTTTGCGCCGCCAGATATATTTTGTAACAACAAATCATGAAGCATTTCTTCAGTACATCATAAAATTCAACCGCACGACTACTTCACAAGTGAGTTACATTTGAAATTGTGATTCTTGTGAAAAGCTTTAGAAACTAAAGGAAATGAAAATGAAAAATTTTAGTGTGATTCAAAATCGCAACTATTGAATAGTAGATGCAGAATATTAATAAAAAGCATGATTAATAATAAGAAAACGACTGCAGTAGTAATAGTGAGAGATGATTTTGTTCTAATACTTCTCGAATCCTATAACCATAAAAATTCTTGAAAAAATAATAGAAAACTTCTGTTACCTCACAACACCTAATTAAAAATAAAAACTCAGGTTTAATATATTACTAAGTCTTCGTAAACACACAATCAACTACACTTACTATAAAACTGGATGTGCTTAATAAATATCATACCGTCATATCAATGTACATTTTTGGTAATATTAGTTATTATAAACAAGTAATATTCCGTACATTTGATGGTCAGAGATAATTCTGTGTGTTTTCCTTAAGACTTAATTTAATTTCTTTCAATTTCACGTGACATTTTCCATTTAAAGGAAAGTCAATGAAGTTTTCATTGAGCTTTATTAAGAAAGCAAATGTAGTGAGGATCTTTAATGATTTTTATAATCATAATGAAATTAAAATCATGACTAAAACCGTTCAAGTATAAATTGGTTTTAGTTAATGTGCAATATATTCCTACCACGTAATTGAAAGTAAAAACAATAGTGTCACCCTGAATTGTATATATCACTTACTTGAGAGCAATGTGTAAATATATTTTTAAAAAAATTTTGTTTACTAGAGTGGTCCGTAATATGATTATATGTTAGTTATGATTTTGACAAATTCAGTTTTTTACTGATTAACTATGATTTTGACAAATTCAGTTTTCACGTTGTATGATAATGACTGCGATACATAAATCAATTTTAAGTTGATAATAAATACAAATCGATTACTTTCCGAGACTCTAAGGGTAATAAATTTATAAAACCACATTGAAATATTGTCGCCAGCTTATAAACGAGCAAACAAATAAATAAAGCAACAGACAAACATTTCAACAAGATTTTTCGTCGTAACTAGTTTGAAGGCATTTTTAGGTTTAAGACGAAATCCTTATAATAATTACTCACGTTTTTGTCTATCCGTCTATTACAACCGTTATCCCAGAAACCGCTTGACGAAGATACTTGAAAGTTGGTGTTATAATAAGACATATTAACCTACACATATTAAATGCTAAAAAATAATTACATAAGAATTTTAGAGGGGCTACTTAAGCACTAGAATAATTCCAAATTAAAATTCCAAACTTATTTTGGGGTAACGTTTAATAGGCTAGTTGTAAGGGTTAAAAAATATTTTTTTAACAATTTTAAGGTATTTACCTTTAAATGTTTTCACAATTGTAAGGTTTGTTTTTTTTCACAGATTTACGAGGAATATTTTCAGACATATATTAAAAATATACAAAAATAGGTTTCCACTCCATTATTTCCCAAAATATTGAACCTAAAATTATGAAAAACGATTTTTGGAACCCTGAACAAATGTGTAAGAAAACTATAACGATCATTCTAGATCTCATAATTTTCTAGTCATTTAACGTTATTATATGCTTCATTATATTAGGTATTATTAAATATTTATTGCACCAGTGAAATCCACATTAAATCCACATTTAAAAAAAAGTAATTTTACTTTCAAATAAGGTAAGGAACATTCGATGCACGAGCCAGACTTTCACTTGGCCGGTTTTTAGTTTAATATTTTATTCAAGATATTTATTACCGAAAAGCATGAAATTAAGAAATTATAGTAGCATAAATGTTCGTCATGCACAAAAATAATTTTCAATGTCCTTATAAAAATATAATAAATGTATCATCACTAATAGTCACAACATTTTGAAGACTTCTCATTAATCACTAATAGTCACAGCATTTTGAAGACTTCTCATTAATTACTAATAGTCACAGCATTTTGAAGACTTCTCATTAATCACTAATAGTCACAACATTTTGAAGACTTCTCGTTGATCACTAATAGTCACAACATTTTGAAGACTTCTCATTAATCACTAATAGTAACAACATTTTGAAGACTTCTCATTCATCACTAATAGTCAGAACATTTTGAAGACTTCTCATTTATGACTAATAGTCACAACATTTTGAAGACTTCTAATTCATCACTAATAGTCACAACATTTTGAAGACTTCTCATTCATCACTAATAGTCACAACATTTTGAAGACAGATTCACTTCAAAATCATCATTTTAGTTACCGTAACACAATCCGCGCTAACAAAAACAAAAATTAGCAAATTGCACAAGCTATAGTGTAATAATTTGCAACTGACAATAATACTATATAGGATATGCGGCAGCGTCTAGATAATTTATAAAGAATTCTATTGAATATATTTGGCGTTAATTTTGTAGAAATTCATTATTCACAATTAAATGAAACTACGTGATGTAGTATTATTTCTACTATCTTTAATTTATTTACCACGACCTAGGTTTCGTTGTATTACAACATCTTCAGGTGGGATATTAGCAAAGATCTTTGCTAATAAAATAAATCTTTGCTAATATCCCACCTGAAGATGTTGTAATACAACGAAACCTAGGTCGTGGTAAAGAAATTAAAGAAAGTAGAAATAATACTACATCACGTAGTTTCATTTAATTGTGAAGAATCCTATTGCTAACAGAGCATGTATCGACGTGCAAATGAAAATGGTTTTCCCTATTGGTAGAGTTCAAAATTATATTCAACCACATTATGCCGGTATGTTTCGTCAGTACTCTCACACTTGTCGCCATTTCGTCTGTATAATTGTACTCAGGATGCTGGTCTCTTGTGCCAGTCGGGATACTGATGAGGCGTTGTGTTAAGCTCACGAGTGGGGTTCAAGTAATAAACTTTGTCTCACGTGATTTATGTAAATATATAAGTTTTAATTTGTTTTTAATTTACGCATAATTCAACTTCAAATCAATTACACTTCGAATCATTTAACGTTGTTTTAAAAGCCTGTCATGCGCACTTTTTTTCTAAGAAAATGTATTATTCGGAACACCATTTTTCAAAGGAAGAACGTATATGAAACCCTACTTTCATCATTAATTATTCCAAGCCATTGCTCATTAATTCCATAAGCTACTTTAAGTAAAGACTAAAATGAAACACTATTTATGTATATCATGCTGTCTAAAATGAGATACAAATTACAAACGTTGAAAGCCCTGCCATACGTAGTCCTATCTATAAATTTACATCTTTTGTAAATATATCTAAGGTTGTCGTTGCTGATAGTCGTTGTTACTATAAATTAAACTACAATTCTTTAAAATAATATTCGGTCTTAAAATGCGGCTAACGACACCAAATGTAAAAGAAGGCTTCTTAAGCTCTGAATAAAAACATATTTTATATAAAACTCAAACAATGAAAAAATAATGCTTCGGAAGCTTTGTTACAGATCCCTACCAAAAAAAATTTCAGGTTTGATATTTGAAATGTCATTAAATATTATTTAAGGATTAATATTGGTTAAGTCTTATAAAAAAGTATCAAACAAATTTCAAAGAAATACATTATAGTCGAACTAGGGATTCTTGATTTATATGAAGTCTGTCAAACATTTATTCGATTATAGCAATCGTTCAGTTCAGTTCAGTCAAGAACTACGCATGTCCGTTGTACGACTTTTCAACATTTCTTTTTTTGAGTGATAACCCAAATAAATTTAAAAAGTTCGTTAGAAAATAAGATTTTCCGTGTTTTTATCACCTCCCTTTACGTAATTATTATATGAATACTAATTCATTTCACCTAATAACAAATAATTTATTTACGCCCTTTTGACAACTTAAAACGTTGAAATAGGGGTGCAACTAAAACAAAAACCATCCAACCATTTCAATTGCGCATTTATGTGTTAGTGAACAATACCCAATAAAAAAACATCCAACGAAACCAAACAATCCAACGAAGCAACGAAAAAGAAAATGATGCAACTCTCTGCATAACTCCTCCTCAAATCCTCCCTCAAAACTATTTTATTCAACGAGAAGCTGATGTTAGTAACTGCAAAAAGAGCCCATCAAAATGTTTTTTTTTTCACTGGAGCGGCACAGCGAATATCCTTTGTGTGGTTGAGCTACATCTCGATCACCATTCTAGGTAGCTTTTTTTCCACCATGCATTGACCAAAACTTGGAAATATGGATATGAAATACACATATTTACTTGAAGATGAAATGATTGATAAGATTTTGTACGAAGGCTTAGTAGGAATGTTCATCGTGTTGTTTGACACTCCACACGACAAAAAAAAACCCTCAAAATCTTTGACGTCGATTGGCATTATCGACGTCAATTGCGTTACTATAAAACAGTAACGATACTGACGTGCGTTATTCTTACTACGCCCAAGCCTTAGATAAATTTGTATTTTAGGTGATCATTAACGATGTAACAAAAAGATTAATTATTTGTTGAAATGCAAAATAAAGACTAAAACACAACCACAAAATTCAAACCTTACACGATATGCGAGTCTAGCTCGCCCATCAACGGCTCCGTACATGATTTGAAATGAGATTACTGTACTTATTATAAGTCATCGCTAATACGGAATTCCTAACGTAATAAATACTTAATAATACCTGATATAATTAAATTAGGGAACTTACACAATATCATCAATATCTCAGGAACTATGACATATAGAATCATCGTTTACGTTTTCTCACAAACCTTATGAAGACCCCTGAAAACTATATTTTTTTATAATTTTAGATTAGGCGGTTTCGGAAATGAAAAAGGGAAGAAAGTACTTTCGTGCATATTTTTCAGTGTGTCTCTGAAAACATACAACTTAAATTTATGAGTATATTAATAGAACGATAAAACGCTTGTAATTAGTCCATCCGAAACACACCCCCCAATAAATATGGAATTTAAAAAAACTTCCAATTATATAATTCCCCCCTAACATTATATAGATATACCTTATTACTATGCTGAATTGAAAGTTTCAATATCAAGCAATTTCTGACTTAAACCGCAGTGACAGATGGACTGACGGATATATAAATGACCTTATAAAGGTTCCGTTTTTTTTAAAAATAGGAATTCTAAAAATGAGGCAAGTTCTCTTTAGGTCATCGCATTACCTGAAAAAAGAATTGAAATCAAAATAACCTCCAAATTTAGTATCCCCCAAGTATGTTATTCGTACAGTGAAATATTTTCTTATAGTTACATATTAATTTTTGCTCGACATTTTATTTACGTAATACACGTAAAATAACCATTTTACATAACACTAAAAACAATTAAATATATATATATATATATATATATATATATATATATATATATATATATATATATATATATTTTAATTCAACGAAGTGAAATGTACTAATAAAAAATACAATGAGAAAACAAATCCACTTTCAATTAGTCAAGATAAAATAACTTGCATATTTTGGTCCATTAACTTAATTGACAAATAAACAAACAAATAAACAACAATTCCGTTCTAATATATTTATTATTACAATTTTCTATTTTTATTGTTTTGTTTGTAAAAATCGCTCCCAAAAATTGTACAATCAACATTACAGGTACATACAAATGTAGTAATTTCACCACACTTTTCATTTTATTTCAAAAACGCGTCGAGCGATTGATCTAAAAAACCAAGTCAATGTAAAAATATGTTATATTAACATTTCGAAAAAATAAATTTATTTACCCTTTTGTTTTGATAAAAATCACTCCCGAAAATTGTACAATTAACATTACAGGAAAAGAAGTAATTTTCGGGTTTTTTAAATAAAATGAAATGTGGCGAAAAACCTATTTTCCTGCAATATCAATTGTACAATTTTTGAAAGCGACTTCGGGTTTTTTAAATAAAATGAAATGTGGCGAAAAACCTATTTTCCTGCAATATCAATTGTACAATTTTTGAAAGCGACTTTTAATAAAACTAAACGGAAAAAAAATATATTTTGCGTTTAGTTTTATTAAAAGTCGCTTTCAAAAATTGTACAATTGATATTGCAGGAAAATAGGTTTTTCGCCACATTTCATTTTATTTAAAAAACCCGATAATTATTTTTTACACTCTGTTAAAATTATGTTACATTAACAGTTTTGGAAAAAAATTATTTTCAATACCAAAATTTTACAACAATTTACTACCTTAAAACGGATTACAAAAGCTCATAGGCTATTAGAACATAGATTCACATTACGTAATGAAGACATTTCAAACCATAATCCTTTGAAAATTTTCCATCTTATCAAACTTATGATATTAAAAGCAAATCATTTATTTATTTGTTTGCATCTAATAACTTTTACAGTTATTGAAACTCGACACATTCCGAATACTTCTATGTGATCCACATCGTGATATTGGCCAATATTTTATAGTCGATAATTTTTCTTTTTATTTTTGTAAACTAGAGAATCGACAATAACGACAAAATGGTACCAGCTTCCACATACGTAATTTACAACAGTCGATAAAAAAAATGTGCAAGTAATAATACATAAACCTGCGACGTAATGTGTTCAGTTTCTAATAGAACCGATCAATAAGCAAGCAAAAAGCAAGCAGAGAAAATGACTTTCCCACCATCTAAGTCCGCAAATTGTATTAAGCCATATGGGTGAGATTCAACATAACTCTCATAAATTTGACTTCATCTGCTTATGACTTATATATTATTATTTGTGACTTATCTATATAATTATAATCGGAATGCTGCTCTCGTGTCCCAGTCGGAATTCTGACGAGGTGCAGTATTAAGTTCACAAGGACAAGTTCGCGTAATACAATGTTGATATTAATTATAAATGTGGAACAATTTATTTATTCAATTAATGTAAATTTAATTTATTTTCGTACAAACATAATCAGAATTCCATTTATATATTTTAAAGATCTTTAAACGACGTATTAAACAAATTTCATATTCCCTCTTTCTTTGGGATTTATATTATACAGACTATGATTCGATTTTTTTCTAAATGGTCCAAAATAAAAACGTAAAGAGAAATCGTAAGAAAAAATAACGTGTGGACAAAGTTAGAAAATTGTAGACATCAAATTGAGTGTAATCTACATGTAAGTAGATTGCGCTCAATTCGATGGCTCCCTACATGTAAGTATTACATTTAAAAGATATAAATTAAATTCACATACACCAAATATAATTAACCCCATCTTAAATTTCTTTATTCATGCCGCAATGAAAAATGAAACAGCATTTAAACACACTTCCAGTCACTTCATATACCTACTCACTAGAACACACTTGACAAAAATAAAGGTACAATAAAAAAACCGCAACCAATCCAATGGAACAATAAAACTCACCCGCCAATATCAGTATCCTTGCAAAAGCACACCAAAAAGCCTCCACCCTTCTTCATATTGCGCATACCGGAATGGCATATCGAATATTCAATATTTAGTTGGACCATAGCTCGATACCCATCCAACGAAACTGCTATTGAACCCCACGATGTTCAGAAATCAAAAGCCTTGTCCTATCCCCTTTCCAATCGCCGTGACGTAATTTACAAGCTATCACAAAGTTGTTGTACGAGCTTTTGGGCGTGTTCTTAGGCGCAAGCGACATCATTAACGTTACTACGACACCGTAATACGATATCTGATAACGACGTTGACTAGGCGTATTGGAAGCAAATATATGATACGATTTGTATATCTAACAGATATATGTCCATTTATAACAGATATTTATACAAAATAAATATAAAACAATAGTTAAATATTTTCAGTCTTCGTAACAAAATAAGCAAATTATTAGGAAGTGTTATTTCCACGATATTTATCCACCTATGAATTGAATCTCATCTTATAGAACTCACTAATAATGACAGTTATGTCGGTAATAAGCCGAGTCGAAAATGAAACGACTAACAACAATGAGAAGATTATATATAATAGACTGAGATAAACCAGTGTATTATTATTTTAATTTTTTGCATAAAACACAAATTATTATAAAAATGTATCACACAGTGTACTCAAATAGCACAACCACACCGGCAATAATTTAGTTTCAATAACCATTCAATTAAAAAAAAACGTCGGTAATGATTCCACATATATTTGTAACAATAGAATAATATTAGTTCTTTGGTTCAAATGAATACCCAAATAGCTGTGGTTACGAGAAATACAGTCACTCTTGGTGGCGCCGGAGACATTTTTATTTAATGATGTTACCATTTAAATATTGAATATATTTGGCGTTTACTTTGTAGAAATTCATTATTCACAATTAAATGAAACTACGTGATGTAGTATTATTTCTACTTTCTTTAATTTCTTTACCACGACCTAGGTTTCGTTATATTACTACATCTTCAAGTGGGCTATAAGCAAAGATTATTAGCAAATATCTTGGCTAATATCCCACCTGAAGATGTTGTAATACAACGAAACCTAGGGCGTGGTAAAGAAATTAAAGAAAATAGAAATAATACTACATCACGTAGTTTCATTTAATTGTTACCATTTCATTAAATAAAATACAAGAATGTAAAAAGATATGAGGAATAAATTCACATTGTAAAACCTTATAAACTCGGCTACCATATCCGACTCTCGTAGCATTTTAACGCTCAAGTCCCAACTATGTCAACTAGCAACAGGTGAATAAAATTCCGTATACTATTTTCTCTATCGTAGAACCTAGTAGATGGTTACGGTCTTCAGGAGAGCGTTTGAAAACTAGACTTAACTTTTATGGGACTAATTCAGGGAAAAAAATTCTGAGGAAATTCCAATTTTACGTTGATTCAGTAAAGATTACGACCGATAATGATTATATTTAAATTCCACAATTCCCCAGATTTGAACTTACAACCTTTTATTTACGGCTTCTCTATTTTACAGTTAAGTTTTAAGAATGCTTTTAATGGAAAACAATAAAATCACGTCTTTGTGCTTCTTATATAACGAAAATATGTTAGTGTTATCGGTCCAATTTTTGCTTAGCTCTAGATTTTTAATTTCAAAATGATTGTATCTTAATTGCCTTAAAGATCTTGCTTTAAACATCTTATTAAAATATAATGGTTCTAAGAAAATAATACTTTTAAGCCTTAAAACATCGTACTGCCGTAAATTACAATTCACTTGCAAATCACAGAAAACCTAACCTAGCATTTGTTTCGTTCCACACTTTCATTACTATTGGATTAGTGACAAAAGTCACAATACTCAAAGTACATAAAAAAAATCCGTTCAATTTAGATATGGTGTCACCATATCGCACCTTAGACACACTTATACTAAATGTAGTATATAATGTGTGTATCATTTAAACAGATGAGTCGGTTCAACAAACATAATAGAAAAAGCGAATGGACTACATGGAAATTTTGAAAAATAAATCTCAAAGTTTCGACCTCAACGAAAAAAAATTTACATTGTTTTCAGAAAAACGCTTCAAATATTCAATTATATATATAGGCTGTTTATATGCGGACTGTGATAAAAAACTGAATTGAAAAGCGTATTAACTTTATGACAATTCCCAACCTTTTCTGAAAAACTACTGTCAAAGTGGCGATTCCAACGAAAAGAAAATTATATTTTTTTTCAGAAATACACTTTAGTGTCAGAAATATTCTTTAAATATTCTCAGTTTGAAGCACTGAATCACCTGCATGGATAATAGACTTTCTTCTTTAAATATGAACTAATAGACAGACGTGGTGACTTTCTTAACAGTTTCTATCGCCAAATTAATCGCATATTTCTCAAATATTCAACATTTTCCGCAATTATTTTTTTTCCTATCACTTTCGAAAATAAAACGAACACAACCTCTATTCACTTAATTCAATAAAACTAAAGGTTAATTCGACAACGCCAAACAAAACACTTCATTCACTGCCAACACTTAGTTCTTGCAATGATTCGATTCAATAGCTCAATTGTAATATTGCCATTCTCGAAAAATGCACGCTGAAGTCCATCGCTCTTTATAACACTAAAGTAGCAAATCGAATGTTCATTGTGTGGTTGGACCATAGCTCATTAGCCATTCGACGCAGCTGTTTTTGCCCCCGCAACGCACCACATTCTGAAATATTTCCATATCTCGTTTGCTGTCGGCATAACGCCCTTTATAAGCTTTTTGCAATATCTTCGTACTAGCTTTTGAGCTTTTATAGTGTGCTTTGGGGCTATCAGCATGATTAGCATTGCTGGCGGTACCGTAATGCGATATCTTATATATGTATTTGCAAATGTGGCGACGTATTGAAAGTAAATGCTCGATGTCCTTCGCCAATAATACATATATATACTACTTCAACATATTCGCACATATTGCATATACGACTATATGCTACAAGACATTGAATGATACATAGGGGAGATGGAATTAAAATTTTACAAATGTGTTAGAATTTTCGAAATTATTTAAAGAAATTAATAGAATTTTACAAATGTGTTAGATGGAGATACAATTTTCGTTGATAATTTGGTGAATTTCGCAGAAATACACCTACCATGAAAGCCACATTTTTTTATTTTATTGAGACGAAACTTGGCAAAAAAAACTTACACAAAAATCTAGTTTAAGTTAATAAATAAAATTTGTCGAATAGTTTGAAAATGGCGGCGGTGCAAAATATAACAAAAATTACCATAAATTCATCGTCCAACAAAAGAACGCAAATGATATATCGTAAAAAAGAACTTTTAATATATTATAGGTAATCTTTGCATTGAAACATGTTTTATAATATATATATATATATATATATATATATATATATATATATATATATATATATATGCATATATATATATACACACACACACACACATATATATATATATATATATATATATATATATATGTATATACACATAAAGGCAATAGAAAAAAAGACATTTTTTGGAATGTTTGTCTTTAATAATTATTATCCAATTAAGATGGAGTTTTTTGATAACATAGGAGTTTGCTTGAAGTACTTACTTCGTCGAATCAATTTCCTCAACCTGAATGCATGTGAAAAAAATAATACACAAATATATAGTGTATCTATGTACACCAATAGCACACTAACCAACCCAAACAAACCCAACCCAACCCAAACCAAAGCTAACCCAACCCAACTCAATCCAACTAAACCTAATACAATCCAACGCAACCCAAAGCAAATCCATCTCGACCAGACCCAACCTAAAGTAAACCCAACAGAACCCAATCCAATCCAAAGCAAACCCAACCGAAGGTGTGCTTACTTACTTTAAAAAAGTTTAATTTTATAATTATTCTAGTAGATAACATTACGTGTGTTAATCTGACAGTTAATCATATTGTGAACGGACAGACGGGCACTGCTAGTTGTACAATAAAATTGTAACCAAAATGACTTAAGTTTCTATTATAATCGACTAGATGGCGCTGTGCTATGTCGAAAAATGATTAATATAAAAAATATTTGTCCATCGTACACTGTTTCACATTTATTTTTTCCTTAACGATATGAGTAACATAGTTATTAAGAACCGTCCATTCGACAATCTGGGATTTAATTAAAATGTAAAGAATGCGTTAGGTAGCCAAATTTTTTTTCAAAACTCTTTTTTCACTTATATATGTAAAATAATTTTGATTAATCTCGAGCAATTGACAGGATCATCAACCACTCTTCATTTCAATTCCGATCCATTTTATATACGCAAATATATTTTCTTCATTAGTTTTTCCAATTCTATTCTTTTGAAGTATAATACTTTTCACCCGTTCATTCGTCACACACAACCCTTTTCCTCAGAACCGTTCGAAATTTAGCAATGTTATCCAGCTAAATTCCAAACAGCCCCCTTAGATTTCCACAAAGATCGATCCCGTAACGATTGCCGCTCCATTTACGAGTTCATCTTTACATCTAGCGAGGGGCCATTCCACCCTGCATCTTCAGGCCATTACTTATTGCAACCTGCTAATTGTACGAGTTATGTTCATTACCTTAATTCTTCTATGGATGTCCTCATTACAGATCATCATATTTCGTTGAAAGACACTGAACGTAGCTCCTTAATTTGGGAAAGTATTGAAGCTTATTTATTTAGATATTTTACAGTAGTATGAATTTGAAAAGACAAGTTGCAATTTTTGCTTTCGATCACGCGGTATATTAATCGAAAAAGCAAGTTTTAAGAAAAAAACAAAAGTTATAAGGCATACTATAATTCATATCTAACATAGTGAAAAATGTATTATATATGTGAAGGGAGAGCGTAATAAATGAAGGGTGAATTTTAAAGAAAGTTAAAAATTATAAATCCAAGTTATAAAGAATCCAGAAGATTTTTTTTATAATTAGAATAAAAAACACATTCACCAGAAATTTATCGGAATATTAGAAATACAGCGATGATTCTGGTTTTCATAATTTTTTGAGAAAATCGCCTCATTTTTCTCAAGCCCCTAAAAGTTACTCTAGGCAATAAAATAAGAAATAAAAATGAATTGTCTATATAAAAAGGGAATGTGTTAAATGAAAGAGAGAGTTTCAATGGAGATATAATTTTAAGGCCAATTATATAGAATGTAAAAGATTTTTATTATAATTTTATAATAAGTGGAAAAAATAGCGTTACTAGAAGTTTACCGGAAAACTAGGAGTATAGCAATGATTTTGGATTTCATAATTTTTGAGCAGTCGACCTTGTTTTTCTTACGCCTGTGAAAAATATATTAGACAATATATCTACAAAGTGAAAATTTATTGTCTATGGAAAGTGAGAGCGTAATAAATGAAAAGGGGAGGTTTTAAAGAAACACAAAAGTACTAAGGTCAAATTACAGAAAATCAAAAAGATTTTTTTACAATTTTAAAATAAGTAGAAAAAATAGTGTAACTAGAAGTCTACCAAAAAACTAGAAGTAGATATAGCGATAAATCTAGTTTCCAAAGCTTTTAAGAAGTCCGACTTATTTTTTTTAACGCCTGTGAAAGATATGCCGGGCAATATATCTACAAAATGAAAATAAATTGCCCCGTATAAAGAGGAAGTTTGGTGGATA
This sequence comes from Druceiella hillmani, assembly GCA_039881145.1. NCBI lineage: Eukaryota > Metazoa > Arthropoda > Insecta > Lepidoptera > Hepialidae > Druceiella > Druceiella hillmani. Next base: position 13,360,496 of record JAYKKI010000029.1, read on the forward strand.
AAAACTCCAATACGGTGAAGTAAAACAGAAATCATTTTTTCAGTGCGTATACTTTTGAAAAATAAATAAAAAAACTACTATATAAGAAATAGAGAAAAAAGTGATTCAATTACGACGAATGACAAAATTTATTTCGCATTTGCTATCTTAATTTTTATTTTATCCTAGTCGGATATTTTCAAGTTAAAGGGCATAATTTATAAATTTTGTTCCTCTAAACTTACAAACAGAATGTCCTAAAAACTTCATAGTACGGGATGAGACAAAACTCAAAACCACAGTATTATTGTTTATTGTATATTATTGTTATTTTTTTTAATTGATATTGAGTTGGTGGAAACACGTAGTTCTTTAGGAATCCGGACAAATAGCCAGCGTAAGTCTTGACATCCCCAACCGGAAGAAGCAATAGAGAAAGTCCGGGACTGAATTATATATAGTCTTTATTTTGTGTAAATAAATTTGAAACTACCTTTTAAAATATAAAGAAAATATTATAGAATTACGTTTGGTGGCCAAATTTGTTTTGAATTTGCTTTCTTAATTTCTATTATATCATAGTCTATTTTTATCCAGCAAAAAACATAATTCATTTGAACCTTTTTCAGCCGCCCACGTGTTATAGATCCCTAACTCAAAAACATGATGATCTGATCACATCATAATAAAGAATATAAATTGAATTAACCTAAATTACATTAAATTTAAATAAATATTTTAATTTAATATATTTTATTTTTGGAAAAGTGCTTCAGTACCTTTCCAAAAATTTTATTGCATAGAAAAGAATTTTTTTTTTGGATTATAATTAAAAATATTGTTTTTGTTTTTAAATATAAGATTTTCTTATCTATTAAAGTCCTCTTTATGAGTAAAGACCTCCTCCATCTCGACATTCAGTCTTCTCTTTCCATCTAGTATTATCCAATTATATTTATAATTTCAATTTCATCTGTCCGTCTCTTTACCGGTTTTCCTACTTTCGTTTTGTGCTTTAGCTTTTTCAAATTCACTCACATTCTTCCTACTTTCGTTTTGTGCTTTGGTTTTTCAAATTCACTCACATTCTTCCTACTTTCGTTTTGTGCTTTGGCTTTTCAAATTCACTCACATTCTCCCTACTTTCGTTTTGTGGTTTGGTTTTTTCAAATTCACTCACATTCTTCCTATTTTCTTTTTGTGCTTTGGCTTTTCAAATTCACTCACATTCTTCCTACTTTCGTTTTGTGGTTTGGTTTTTTCAAATTCACTCACATTCTTCCTATTTTCTTTTTGTGCTTTGGCTTTTCAAATTCACTCACATTCTTCCTACTTTCGTTTTGTGCTTTGGCTTTTTCAAATTCACTCACATTCTTCCTACTTTCATTTTGTGCTTTGGCTTTATCAAAATCACACATTCTTCCTACTTTCGTTTTGTGCTTTGACTTTTTCAAGTTCACCCACATTCTTCTTATTTTCGTTTTGTGCTTTGGCTTTATCAAAATCACTCACATTCTTCATACTTTCGTTTTGTGCTTTGGCGTTTTCAAGTTCACTCACATTCCTCTTATTTTCGTTTTGTGCTTTGGCTTTTTCAAATTCACTCACATTCTTCCTACTTTCGTTTTGTGCTTCGGCCTTTTCAAATTCACTTCAAATTTAACATACTCCGCTTCATTGCCTTTTGCGTGTCTAGATTTTTGTATTTGTATAATTACTATTTTTATTTTAACACATTGGAAAGACAACGCAAACAGACATGAATCTAGAACTTTATTTTTTAATTTGATTTACAAATCATGTTTGAGTATGTCCTCAAAAGCAAATATCAATTTTAAAACTATGTGAAATTAAATTTCGGGATGTTTCAAGGGGGTGGATGTAAAAAAAGTCTCCTCAAGTTAGACATTTGAAATATAACTCATAGAATATGTTGTGGCGAATCGCGTGTAATTAGCAGAACGCCACAAAAGAAAATAAATAAATAGTTGTCAATCTTTATGAAACATTTGAATCTGACAATATATCATCTAATTAAATGATAAGCAGACGTTTAACAAATAACAGACGTGAAGTAAATTATAAGCAGACGTTTAATAAATTAATCTTCACAAATAGTAATTCATTTTAGTTAGTAGTTACAATGAAAGTATGAACCTCAATTCTTTACTGTTACACAACAAATTAAACTCACCACTTGTACAGAAAACCACAGTATTATTGTTGTTAAATGCTTTATTTTTGTGATTCTTTAGGAATTCGGACAAATAGCCAGCGTAAGTCTTAACATCCCCAACTGGAAGAAGCAATAGAGAAAGTCCAGGGACTGAGATTTTCTATAGTCTTTATTTTGTGTACATAAATTTGAAACTACTTTTTAAAATATAAAGAAAATATTATAGAATTACGTTTGGTGGCCAAACTTGTTTTGAATTTGCTTTCTTAATTTCTATTATATCGTAGTCTGTTTTTTTCCAGCAAAAAACATAATTCATTTTAACCTTCTTCAGCTGACCTCAATTGCAGCCAACCTCAATTCTTTACTGTTACACGACAAATTAAACTCACCACCTGTACAGAAAATTGGAATTTACTGACCTTCACAAATGGATCTTGGAGACCCCCTCTGCTAAACCTATTGGTCCCCTGAAGAGATGGTGCTAAATCTCTGGTTGTAAACTGGTTCTCGTGGTGGTTCCGAAATGAAGGTCGATAGTCGATGTCCACAGAATAATTTAGAATAATGAATACTCCAGAAGGCGAGAACACAAGCGATAGTGTGTCCAAAAAACGTACACTGGCAGCCACGTTTTGATAAACGCATAAAATAGTATCAAAACGCGGCTGCCGGTGCAATTTAAGACACCGCTCTGAAAGGTCGTGTGCTTTCTACGTGACATTATAGCTTAAAATGCCGGCTTGTGCTATTCCCACCTACAAAAATATCACTAGACTGCAAAGGAAACAAATAGAGATTAATTTCATACGCAAATAATATAACCTAATTTAATTTTCAACTAACTATGCAATTTTAAAATATCGAAGTAGATTATTAACAGAAGCGTGCCATTTTATCGGTGTTGTCACCTCTTAAAAAATTGTTTACCCGAATTAAAACGTCTTAATTGCTTGATAACAGAAGCGCGCCATTTTTATTGGTGTTGTCACCTCTTAAAAAATTGTTTACCCAAATTAAAACGTCTTCATTGTTCGGTAATGAAATATGTAAAATTTAATCACTTAAAAAATGAGGATTTGGGAGGTGTCGTTGGAGAATTTGATGTAATATTTGAAATTTCCGTTGTCATATACAATTTTAGAATATTTTAACTACCTACACATATAATAAAATTGTAATAGAGTGAATTATGGACATTGAAAATATTTAAAAAAATATATTGATTTAGCCAATAAAATGATTTAAACATTTTTTTCAGAATGTTTGTCTCTGTATGTTATCTATGGTACTGTATGTTATCTATAATATATTTGTATGGTGTATCACGCAAAACCTACTGGACGAATTTTGATGAAGTTTGCTACGGTAACAGTATATAGGAAAAACATATGAGAGAAAAAAAAAATTTTCCCTATTTATTTGCGAACGTAGGCAGAGCTATTTGCATATTAATCATTGTATGTAGGATTACAGAGACGCGCGAAAGAAATTAATGTTACATTCATTCATTTTTGCCATCTTTAATTTTTTTTAAATATTGTTTAAAATAAAAAGAAAATTTATCACGACACTGAATGCTAATTAACATAAATAATTTTTTCGTCCTATTTTCAATTTCTTTAGTATGGCACCGATTATTTTCTAATTTTTATTGCGGGTTTTTTAACCTCTTTTTTTACTTTAAGACACTAAGCTAATTTTTTTCTTGCTGTATTAACAAAAAAATATTAATTTGCATATGTACCAAAAAAAATTGTAGACTAATTTGTACACACACTCGTATATACGCATGTACTCACACGCAAACGCGCACACGCACAGGCTCGCGCGCACACATATACACACACTGACACACATATTTAATGATAATGTATTTAAATACTCATTTTAATTAATAAAATGGTAAAATGTGACAAAGTTTTTAAATAATTTTAACCTTATTTAGGTTAACTTTGACTATTGGTTGTGATCATAATAAACATTTTAGAAATTTAACACGGCGGCCTTAATAATATTTCACATAAGCCAAGCCATGCACCACATAAATCGACGCAAATGTGAATCGTACTGCCGCAAGCAAATATATTTTTACGCGTCGATTTCCCGAAGTTGGTGGGTAAATTTATTCTGCTGGTAACACCGTACGCGTAGGGTGGGGCGCTAGTAGGCGGGGCGCGGTATCCCCTCCGCTGATTTTTGGCCGCGACCGCGAAGAGATTTGTGCGTATGCGTATCTGGATTACTCTATATTATTAGTTTTCAACTAACGTAATATTTGTAAAAACATCTAAAAAGTGAATATATTGTAATGTATACAACATATGTTAAAAGGTTTCTGAAAAGACTGAATGGAAATTTTTTGATAAACACACATCGCGTAAAAACAAAGGAAATTTATTATTTGAAGCAAATAGAACAGAATTCCTTCGAACAAGTTCTATACCTTTACAAATTTATTTCCTATTTAATGAAATTAAATACAAGGTTATTGGCACTGAACATTATACCGTATAAAGAGAACATTGATATTATCATTTAACCGTACAGAAAAAGAACATTGATATTATCATTTAACCGTACAGAAAAAGAACATTGATATTATCAATCATTTGAAAAACGTCAAGTCGCAAATGTTATTCCCTACAGGTGGCCATGAATTGTTGTAATAAAATAATCAATAACTAAGCTAAATTATTATCATGCAATAAGAATAAAATATCATTTTGAAAATTGTTACAATTTTCAACCAGAATAGAACGCAAATACATTTTATATCTTCTTTAAACTGCTACATAGAAGACTATTAAAAAATACGATTTTAAACTCATCTTATGAGGTCTAGATCAAAATGATATTACCTGAGAAGTTGTAATTTTCCTCCAGTATCATGCATATCCTGTACTTGAACAACAAATACCTCGACTTTTCTTATGCTCAGTTTATGATGAAAAGTAAATTATGAACAAGAATAACAAAGTGTTTTTCTCTCCACCTGTTAAAGTCACGCTGGGTAAATTATTTATATTACAAATAATGATAATCGATTATAAGTAATTTATTATAAATAATATTTATCCTCTTAATGTTTAAACTCTTAAACATATGTATCTAAATGTTTACGGGATCCTCCTTGCATTTTATATTCTACTTAATAGGTATTTATTATGCGATATGCATATGCGTTTCGGTAAGACATATGTATGGACATATGGCTTACCAAAACGCATAAGCTAAGAAAATTATATATCCTCCATAAATCGTCGTTGGATATGGAACTTATTTCCAATGTCTTGATGTTTAAATACATTCCATAAATTGTTAATTTACCTATCGCCACTAAAAGTTGTAAAATTATTATGTAAATCTTTTTTTGTCATTGCATATTAAAGACGTCATTAAAATTATCATCGACGTAGCAAAGAAAAATTCTTTGCTATTTCCTAAAGTATTTTTTTATAAATCGCACCATAAACAAAAATCATAATTACCAAATGGTATTAACTACGCGTACATAACTTGAAACAGGCAATAAAACAACAGAAGCGAGTCATCAACAAACCAGTGGCTCTTCTGTATAATGTGCAACGAAGCTTGCTGGAAAGCGCACAAACAACGCGGGGCAAAGGCGCGAAATGAAAATGATTTTCCCGCCAGGTAGGTCGGAAATTATATTAAGCCGTGTAGGTGAGATTCGTCAGTACTCTCTCGCACATCGCGTCTTCATCTGCATAATTGTAATCAGGGTGCTGGTCTCGTGTGCCAGTGCTGACGAGGCTCAGTGTTAAACTCACGAGTTGGGTTCACATAATAAACTTTTGACAATACAGAATTAATTTTAAATGATGAACACCTCGCGTGATTTATGTACATTTGTAACTTATATAATTTATTTTTGAAAGTCATTTTAAATGGATTGCTCTCCGTACTTTTAAATGTTGCTTTGAAAATGCGTATATGGATTATTTAAAACACTGTTGCAACTTTCATTAGTCAGCTTTAATTTGATCATTTTTAAGATCCTCAAAAATATTTTTTGCTGTCAACGTATATATCTCTTTTTTAGTGAACAGGTGTATTTGGACGATATTCAAATGTTAAATCTCTATCTATATATATATATTGAACCTGATGCCAGATTTTGTTGTATATAAACCACATATACCAATAGGGTATGGGTTTCATTTGTATCGTATGTACTCGTATGTACTATACTGAAATTATATAAAATATACACTCACAGAGTGGAATAAAGAAGTTTGTATTCCGCTGTATAAAACGCGGACCAAACAGAAAAAGTAAATGTAAAGAAATACTGAACAAAATATAGCCGTTTAAAAGCTATAGCCTCGTATTTATAACTGAGAGCCTACGATAAATTTAATCATCATTGTCGCTTTTGATAAAACAAAATCTCGAACAAATGGACCACAATTTACTATAAAAACCACAAAATTTTTAGGTAATTTACTAACAACCGTTACTAAAACGGAAATCTGGTGGACATTTCCATTCTGTTAGATAAAAAATGCCTTTTAAAGCATCACAGGTTAATTACCTTTTTAATGATGCATTAAATGTGACAGTCTTGTTATTACGAGTAATTACGAGTACACATAGATGCCAAATGCTCTGGCAGTTAATCATTTTATGGAACAAAGTAAAAATCTTATTTTTTTCCTCTAAATGAAAATTTTCAATTTACAGGAATTCCTAAAAACTATGCCTATAAAATAATAAAATCTAATAATTTTTACCACATTCATATAATAAAAAAACTACTTAAAAATACAAAATAACAGCTATTATAGCTTCTATTAACTAAGACAAAAAAACTAAGAGAAATTTTCGTTTTTCAAAAATATTGTCATCATAAAAAAGAGCAACTGCTTATTTGGTAACTTATTTTGTGTAGTAGTTATACTTGTATTTGTATCTTACTCGCACAAAAAGGGCAAGTTATTATATATTATGGGTTTCGTTGCTGTACCTACATTCATAGAAAGAGCAACAGAAAATGTGAAAAAAGCTGGGATATATCTGCTTAATTATTAACGATTATGGATTATTGTAAACATTTCTATCCTGCAATACTGAGCCGTATAGTTCCGTACTCTGTTGAAGTACAGAGTATATAGTCAAACCATTGATAATACAGTACAGTTATTACTACTAACATAAAACACAGTCATGGCAATTTCTTATTCAGCAATAATTTTAAACACGGATACAAAAAAGTTAATTAATTGGATTATAAAAATAAATGTGTACCTTGTGTTCAAAGTTACATAAATTGACTGTTACGCTTATATCCGGTCATAGATCCAGTTTTTACAGCTTATTTGCCTAGTCTTGTCAACGCAGCACAATAATAAATATATTGAGTCAATAGTATAGTTATTTCAATAGATAATAAATAACCTCAACAAATATTCCCCGTGTGGGCGATATCAACCTTTTTTTAGTACTAGCTATTGAGATACATGCGAGTTAACATACTTTATTACTATGCCAAATTAAAATTTCTACGTTAACCAATTATGCCCGTGAGCGAAGGATAGACGGAAATACAAGCGATCTTATAAAAATTCCGTTTTTCATTTTGAAGTGCAATTCCTTAAAAAAAACCATTAAAACAAAGAATACAATCGATTTTGGCTATTGAAAGTGGAACCAGAATAATATGCTGAATATAGTGCTGCAATAATCTAATGATTATTGCAGCACTAACTTCAAAACTTGAAAGATGTCAAAAAACAGTATAGCAAATGCAAGAAAAATATGTGAAAATTATATTCCGTAACAAAATGGGAAAAACGGAAAACTTAAAATCACCACGGAGTCTATCTAATTATCAGAAGCATTTTTCTTGGAGGTTACAAAAAAAATTGAATGTAGCATATTTGTGAAAGTAATGGTATAGTTATAAACATTAAATAAAAAAGTCGGAGTCCATCTCAACTTTTTATATTTAATGACGTAGAATATCTAAATTTAGCAATTTGACGTAGTGCACTTAAATTTAGTATATTTAATTAGCAATTACATTGTAAATGTAAGCATTAAATTCAAAAAATTAAATTATCTTTTTAAGGGAATATTTTAAAGAGTAAAAAAGGGGTAAACGTTTTTTTCGCGCTCATGATGTTAGATAACAAATTAAAGCACGAATTCAAAATATGTACTTTATTCCCAAGGTAATTCTTTTCGAAGAAAATTTTAAAATAATGGCTAAATAATCCCCTCTGACGATCTCGGAAACTACAGGTAAGAAAAATCTGAAAAAAAATTTTAAATCTTACAAATTGTCTCTGTACTGATCAATAATTATTGTACTGATCAGCATTCCTTTGACTGACAATTCTTTTTTTTTGTAACAAAAATCTGAATTGTATAATTTTTAACATATTTCTTTAAATAACGTAACACAGATAAAGGATTGTTGTAGACCCAAGAATTACCTTACGTTAAACATATTGTACTAAATATTTCAATTAGATCTTCATTAATATAGTTTTCCACCAAACAGAAAAAATTGCATTCACGTAGCTACATTCGATAATAATCAGAACATGAACAAACTTTACAAAAATACGTAACAGTCAAATTGAAAACCTCCCATTTATTTGATGTCTATCAAAAATTTCTCCGATTATAACGGTAATTCCAAGAATCAAATGAAATATTCGAACATGTTGTACAAAGTGTCGACCTGTTATGGGACAATATAGTGTAATCCCGTAAATATTATTACCCATTTTTGGAAGTGTACTTTAAAAAATGTATAAAAATATGACCTTTTAAATACTTACTAATTAATTTCTTTCTTATTGATATTACATTTAACCAAACTAATATTATATTTTTATACGCCGCCATCAAAAATACGCATTCAATAACGTAAATCCAATAAAATAAAATAAAAAACATCGAGCGATCCAATGAAACAACAAGGAATGATACACTACATTTATTACCAATACTTAGTTCCTTAAAACGATTACTTCCGATAATTTATTCAGAAAGATTACACAAAATGGCATCGCTCTTTACAATGCGCAGTCTTAAGTATGAAATCTAATATTCATTATATCTAAAACTCGACAGTATATCTACATCTCCATTCCAATCAGAACGAAGTGATCAGCGAGATTTTTAAAAAGCTTTATAAGCTTGTGACCTTTTTTACTTTATAATGTACTTCGGCGTCGTCATTAGCATTCGAATTCATTGAGGCCATTAACATCATTACGGCGGCATAATAATACGATACCAAACAACTATATTATCGAAGTTCGATGGTGTGTTCAAAACAATTTACACAATGGCCTTTCTGTACATTACAAAAATTGACTACCCTTGCATATTATTGGAAATATGAAAGAAACAAAATAATCAAACGGTACCAACGTTCTTTTATTTTGTTTCTTATTTATAATAATTACCCTGTCAATATTTTATGATTAACAAAATGTTTATTATAAAGTATTTTGCGTCGTGTGTTTATTATAAAGTATTTTTGTCGTGCACTATCGGTCGGGTTATAGGGTTATAGGCATGTGTAAAGTATTTTCAAAGTTGGGTTTACTCCTTTTAATTTTTGAGTGTATAGGCCTTATTAGAATCCAGGCCTTATTTGTATCAAATATCTTATAAAATAGTTACAAGAAAGAAACAGGAATAGGACTTTAAAGAGAAACCAAAAAGATTGATGCTAAAAATAAATTAAAAGAGAGAATATCTTTTCTACCGGCCGACATTCGCGTGGGTTATTAATATAAGTTTTGATATCGATGACATTAATTAAATTACGTCTTCCGCCATCTATTGAAGTCAGTTCGCAACCATAGTGAAACAAAAGTCAGCAACCGTATTACCTGTTCACCAGTAGGGAAGAGTGAACATGAACGTTTTTGACAAACTGTTTAGCCTGCTTAGTAACTAGGAAAAAAGAAAAGGCAGCAAATATAATAAAAGTATTTACTACAGGGAAAATTTTCTTCCAATTACTCCTTTTCTTTGCATTATGTTTCAGTTACATCAACATTATACTAATTTCTTTTTATTCAAGACACTAAATCGCACAATATTGAAACTCTGTGTAAAGACAAAAGTACATACAGTCAGTTTTTTTTCTCTCATTAATATCTAAGTAATGCGATAAGTAATTTATAACTGATAATCTGGTCTGATAAAAGTAAAAAAGGAAAGGGGCGAGAAAATCCGCAAAACACGGGGGTGGAAAACGGTTGCCGCACACGAAAAAAGGGGTATTTGTAGAAATTTTTTTATGAAAAATTTAACCAATATAGTTTGTGGATAAATGTAAGTGAATTTTGAACATTTTCTTTAGCCAATCATACATTTTTATTCCTTTTATTATACATTTTATCACGCTCAACACCAACCGTTTTGGCTACATATCCAACCTCTTTTAATTTAATATAGAACGTCTTCCTAGAATATAGTAAAGCCTAAAACTTATTTCACTGATTCTTCAAAATCAAAGCTTTATTTTTTTATAAGATAGTACATTTATATTTATCGTTGTGCATCTTTTGCGTGTTGCTTCGTTGGCTTTTAGCCGTAAACGGAGTTCATGAAGCGACAGTACTCTCAGTTCCCTTAGGAAAATTTCTATATTTTATTTTTTCTATACTCGCCAAAACTTAGTTCCTAACTCATCAGAATATCGAACAACAAGCTTTTTATATAGATGATTATAAGAGACTTTCGACAAATTTGTATGAAATTAGAAAAATCGCTAAAAAGTGACAATTTTATTAGTTATCAAATCAATTTATTAGCACTTAACTATGTCTAAATTATTTATTCAACTTCAGTAAAACTTTTAAAAGTTTATATTTTATTTCATTTTCTTTATTATATTTAATGTAATATTACGACATAGGATGGGTGTCAGAATATAAGTAATTATATTTTATTCTTAACTAACGATCGAATAAATGATACTCTTTTGACATTAAGAAGTGAGCCAAAGAATTATTCTATAACTAAACTTCAAGCATACTCTGAGGGTTTATGGACCTCACCTATGGTTTGCTCCTAAAGCCCACCATCGATAAAATTATTTTTCTTGTTGAGTAATGCGTTGAATATCAAAATTAAAAAAGAATATTTTCCGCGGTGAAAATTACAGAAACTCTTTAGCAATAAAATGGCCGACTAGAGGCTACACTTCCGTGGTTGTACTTTCCATTCACTGGGACTCTTCTGCATAACTTTCTGCCTTTTAAAAATAATTAAGAAGTCATAAATATTACGTATTAATATTACATTTATATTATAAATATTACATGTACGTATTACGATTAATAGAATAAGTTAATCCGGCCAAATGCGGATTGGTCTCACTCTACAATGATTTTAATTGTTTTTTTCTAATTTATTAAAACAAAAGTATTTTCAAATAAATTTGAAGGAAAACTCATTCTAATTTCATTTAACCAACGTTTCGAAAATGGCGGCCCAGTGGACAATCCAACCGATAAACAAATAATCTTGTAAAGGTTCCATCAAACTACAAACCCTTACCGTTACCTTATCGGACCCTTAAATACTCTTATCAGAACATTTAAGGGATTACCCTTACAGACCCTTGCATTTACGGATTACTCTTATCTGACTCTTAAACGTTAATCAAACCACGGACCCTTACAATTTTGTCATATCTGTTCATCCATCTTCACAGTCTCAGAATTTCTGCAGAAATTTTACAGTTAATAGTAAATAGGTCACGTGGAAATATAAATTATGTGCACCGAAATTAATATAATAGATGACAATCGAATAGCCTATATAAGGAAAATAAGAAGAAAGAAGGTCTGTGTGATATTTTGAAATGAAATTAAAGCTTAATACAAAACTCCGAGACAAATGCAGGCTAGCTACTTCCAAAGAAACCCAACTGAGCCATGAGGTCGAAACTTACAAGAAAAATAACCCATCCGTATAGTGGCCTGGTAACTGATACTTGTAAATTTTTCAAATTTTGAATAATTTGAAAACCACACGATTTTTTTGTACACTACTTTGACAAATGTCGGCACGTATAAGCAATCTAAGTATTTATATATACTAGTAGTCACCAAATGGTCGAAATTCGACCGTGATTCTTAAAATTTGTAGGTCCAAACGTTATTGAGGTTCTTTTGACAAAGATGTACCTCTATTAGCATTTAATTTCTATAAATTTTGTCCTATTATGTCAACTGAGAGCATGTACAAATAGGTCATTAGCGTGTATTGTTTACAATAACCATGAAATTTAAAATTTAATGTTAATCAAGCTGACATTTTAAAATTATTTGGCGACGGTCCCTACTCTGCGCGACTGTCTGACCACAGACTATTATGTATTTAACATTGACAGTATGAACGTAAACAATTAACCTCTTAATGTATTTGTAATATATCATTTATTGTATTTGTAATACATATATATAAACTTTAACTATGCCAATTCCTCCGTGCATGCAATATGCTTAAAAAGAGGTACAAAATGTTCTATACATGTATTAATATACAGATATTTCGACTTTTATAAGATATACAAATTTAGCTTTCTCGGGCAATAAACTTATTCGATGAAGTAGAAAATGGTAAGTAGTTCTTGTAGTACTTCTTGTAGTGTACTTCTTTGTACTTGATGTAGTACTTAATTATTAAATATTCTCATGTCGCAAACCCGAGTTATACTAATTTTATGACGTAACCTGTATATCAATTTGATCATAAAATCGCAAACGTTGACACCGCTCACTACTTTGCTATCCAAGTTATAAAACCTTAAACGTTATAATAGATTTGATACTTTTAACGGTTCCTTGATTCGTTCAGTATTTCTTTTTCATTTTATTTATTATATTTTTGACAGCTTTCTTAGTTTCAAAATCGTTAAAGGAAATCTATCGGAATAAAACGATAGACGTATCTAGGGTCTATGTTAAAAGATATTCCACCTAATTATATGGCTACAGGAGGGAAAAGCACTGTTCGGGTTCCAATAGCATATAACACTAACGCATGCAATAAGAATGTATATAATGAGAATATATTACAGTGCGTTATCTTCATGTGTCAAAACTTTATCAATTTTACTAATGGTAAATTTACACGCAATGCAGGCGAACGACTTTTGTAAGTGGTGAGATAAATTGTTATCGACTATTGTGGGATAAGATCGGTGACCAACTTACCGAACGAGTTGAGACCATAGGATTATATTACTTCATAAGGCCAAGCCCTAGTAACTAAAATATATCTCGTCCGAAAAATTCCAGATTGCGTAATAAAAATATGTTTAAATTACAGTTCAAGGATTTCAAAAAATTTAGTACATTATTAAAATATTTTTCTGTTTGATTAGAAGTATGGAGTCGAATATTAACCGTTAGAGTGCCGACGAGCGCCACCGCACTCGTGCGCGTACTAACTAAATTTGCCACGAGCGCGATGGCGCTCGCGAAATCAGTCGCTGTTTAGCGCGCGGTAGGGGAGGTGGCTCGCAAGCATCGCTAATTTTTTATCTTTCTACGTATTACATAAAGTTCAAATTATAATATTATTAGTAATTACAATATAAAAAGGATCCAGGAAAAGAAAATTTTTAACCCATAATGACAGAATACGAAAATAATTCGAGTGAAAATGATCGTTTTTCAAGTTGTGAAGAAAGTGATAGTGGGAGTGACATTGTGGTGCGCTCACAATTTGGCGTAATGCAAATTTTGAGTGATAGTGATAATAGTGACGATAACAATTATTTTGCTGATACGGAGGATATACCGGACTGCGAAAATACGATGTGACCTTGATTTCAGTTTTTGTTATAATTTTTGTTCACAATATATATTTCCATAATTTTCTTTGTAATTTATTATCCATGTACAAGTTTTTATTAAGAAAACACCGGAAAAATTATTAAAATTGGATAATTTTTGGAAGAGATACAGTTTTTTTCGAGACAAGTTTGAATGACATCAAAAGCAAAAGATTTCTTTGGCATTTTTAAGTATATATGAGTAAAAATCCATGGCACTAAAACGGTTAAGACTACAAAAGAATAGCGAATATTGTAAATTTGTTTAGCGCATTTCAAGGGTGATGGCTTTATAAATAGTGCAAAAGATTTAGCATACTAATGAAAACGACAGTTCTTTGTAATTGAAATCTTGTGAATATGTGTGGATACCTAAAGAACGTTTTCTTAGACAAGAGAATCGACCAATATTCTAGATATTTAACCTTCCAAAAATAAAAATTATTGGGGATATTTTCAAACAATTCGACATGGTCTTATCGATTTCTGAAATCAATTTCAATTTATTCTGAAAAATGCTTTATTAAATTTTAAAGACAGTAGAAAAGCAATTAACAACGTTTGTTTTTCCTGAAGGAAAACTAAACACGAAAGCATAACGTAAGTCAAAATGATAATACCTGTGAAATGTATTGGAATAGAATTATCGTCAAAAATTCGCATTTCCGTATGTGGACAAATTGAATATTAATATAATCCTGGCTAAATCGTTATTTTTCTGTATATCCTGTATTTAACCCATTTTGCACATATATAATACATTTATAAACAAATATTTTAAATTAAAATAATTTAAAATACGGGGGTAAATGAATATCGAAGACATGCCATAGATATGTATCTGTATTTAGACACATAGTATTACAACAAAGAAAAAATAATTGTTATTTTAATAAAATACATAATATTTAATTTTTTTCATCACAAACTTTTCATCGCCGGTTCTTGCATAATTGTCTTCTCAACGCCGATAACTAAAGTACGTCATGGAAATGGAGTCGAGAAAATAGCAAAAGAAAAGAAATGATTACCCCGTTTAATTGTACCCAATATATTTAGGTATCCGTATTATACTTGTGTTCTAAAAAATATGTCACTCTTGTATAATCCAAATATACTCATTTCCAGTATATATCATTATTCTTAAGATAATAAAATAATAAAATATATATGCTATCATATGCAATGTTATTCCTTCACTTTCACTAATAGTAGAGGTAAATTTATTTTCACATCGCACTATTATAGTATTTTGACGTGTTCCTATAAACTAGAGGACAGTCAAATAAATAAATTGAAAGACAATATCGCCATACAGGGAATAAAGTCAAACTTATTAACACAGAATAATGTCAAAATAATTAAACTATCTTAATTTTGAAACGTTCCTAACACATCTTCGTAATATAACGCAATTGTATCTATTTATTATAATTACCTTTTTTGGTGTGAAATATCCAATGGCGCGTTTGTATGGGAGTTAAAATATACTACTGGCAAGACGCGTCTTACCATTCGGCCAGTTTCGTGTATTTTCTGCTCTTTCTGAATTAATTCAGCTAGCTTCACGTTTTGTCTGCCAATCGGCCAACTTCGCGTCTCGTCGACTCTTTCCGACTTAATTCGAATCAGCATTGTTTCTTATTTACTAACGCTCATAATTTTGCAAAACCTTCTTACGTGCATCTAAATCTGTATAGATATAGCATACCTGGCCACAGTGGCCACATAAGCTAAGCCTCAAAAATATTTTGAAATCTATGTTATCCTGTAAAAACTAAAAAACCCTCAAATAATGTATAGTAGACACTAGATGGAATAAAAATAATACAACTGAAAAAAACTAACGGCGAGCAGCAATTGGAAAGGCGAATTTCGTAATTTTTTTGCCAATATTGTTTACATTGTCAAAAAAAAATAAAATAATGACAAACAGGGTACTAGAGACAAATATTTTGTGTTTAAGTAGTCTAAAATCCACTTTTTAATTGGATTTATTATCACTGTTTTAAAAAGTCCAAACTCTTTTGGGCTACATAAAAGACTTAGAAGTTGCGAAAGAATAAGAAGTAAATAGTTCAACGTTTTTCACTAAATAGATTTAATATATTACAAAAGATATTCTCGTCATATTGTTGTGGAAGATATAAAATATACAGCAAAAGTAGCACTAACCAATTAAAACTAGATTTGAGCTTGTATATAATAAGTTGTATAGCACTAGTTTCTTAAAGCTTGTGTTCATGAAATATTTGTTCTACTATTAACGAAATATTTAAAGATTAAATAAACAGTAAAATGTTAAAGTAGTCTATCGGTTCTCTATGTAGAGAATTTAAGTCAATATTTTATGTTACTTGAAAAGTAATAACGTATATAATATTGTTCTCAAAACAAACCCAGCCGATTACTACGGCCAAGTTATCTTGAAGAATATATCAATATCTTAAAGAATTTATCAAACACTTTGTTTCATTTATTTCATAGGTTTTATTCGATAAAGTTTAAGTGAAATAGAATGCCTTCAACGTTTAATTACAGACCACCAATCTACTGATTAAAGATACATTACTGGTATAATTTACATATTCTCTGGCTTCTTTTGTACATATTCAAGCACTTCGGGGTCCTCAAAAAATAACCAATACATTGGTTAACCTTAATTATACACCTTAATTACCTTCAAATACACAGCCTGAAGCGAAATACCTCGCACTTCGTTCTAAAACATCTATATACGCATTTACTCCAAAAATTATATCTTCTGCTATAAATATCTTTGGAAGAATTTCGGTAAAATACACCTATTACACAGATCTTGACCTTTATATTTCCAGGTGATTTCACTATTTACGTCGTCGTTTATAACTTGAAAAGGTCGTACCCAACTTTCATATTTAACCAAAGGGCTGGACATGTGGAAGAACATGAGACAAATAATTATGAAGCAATATTGAATAAGATAGAAGAATACATAGCAATTCGGGTAAATATCATCTCGTAATCAGTCGTGAACTACCAAGCAATTCCATAACCCCGTTTCTGGATAATAATCTAAACTATTTTTGTATAATCTAGTTTTACCACGATCGAATACGTAAATTTAATTTCTAGAACATCTACCAATTTCGTTATACCTTGTGTGTATATATATATATATATATATATATATATATATATATATAGAGAGAGAGAGAGAGAGAGAGCCATAGTACACATTTCAAGTGGATGGCGATTCGTACTCGACCCAGTCTTTTATATATTTTCTCTCATCTATAATAAATGTTTCCCCTATTTACCTCACCACATGGGCGTATCTACCCATAACCCAGACCCGCGTTCAAACAACTAAGTTTACTAACTTTTAAACGTTGTTCTACCTTTAACGAAATTTTTTTATCATTTTACTTCCCCCAATCATATAATAAATTAAATTCCAGCATCAGAAATGCCACTGCCCACATACGCTATCAACCGTTATTTTAAAAAAATGTATCCTTTCCATATTTTACATGCTATATTGTCTCTTCCTTTATATCCTTTTTTCTTCAGCCGTATTCTTTTTCTTCTTCCTTTCGATAACCACCACATTTTATCCCAAAATGCCTTAAAACTCCTCTGCTCTGATTAACTAAAAAATGTCACTCTTGTAAAACTTCACTTTGAAGATAAAATTAATAAATAAACAAGTTTTTTTACAAAAAACCCGATGCTCAACCATTTTTATGATCGAATATTATATTTAATATTTTCCCACAACATCTCCTACTTATTATTTTAGCAGACTAACCTATTTCACGTAAATTATACTGAGCACTTGCAATTTTATTTTAAACGATCTCCTTTCTATCGCTCATAACATACCTAAGGTTTTCCTAAACTTTACTAAGGTTATATATTCCTAATATAACTATGCTTTTACATATAGTACATACGATGAGTTATACTTTAAGAGTAGTATGTCTCCCATAGTCCACTTACTGTGACAAACGTGCTATTAGCATTGCTTTTAAGTGGAAGTAGTTATTAATGAGTCTTTCTATTTTATGGCTCAGCCTAAGTATTAAGCAATCGCAGTTGACTTGCAGGTCTATAAAGTTAACCCCGCTGTTTTATTTTTCTTTTAATGTTGTGCTGTATTTTTCTTTTAATGTGTATTATTTTTCTTTTAATGTCGTGTGTCGTGTGCTACTTAAGAAAATTATTCTAACATTTAATTTTTATAACAATAACAGTTTTCGAAAATTATTTAGAAGTATCATTCTTTTTTGTTGAAAAAATATTGTACTATGACGCATTACACACGCAGAATGTAAAAGAATATTTGAATAAAACATATTTATATATAATTTAAACAGTTTTTGAAATCAATTCAGCCTTGCAATTTGTTTTCTAAAATCTGTGTCATAAAATATATGACATATGTCATCATCGACCGCCGAGGAAAACAAATTATTTTGAACGTCTCTTATTCTCCTATACGGGCTAAGGCCACAGAATCCACCATCCTTCCATAAATATAACATTGAAAATGATATGGAAATAATTTATAACGAACATAATAAAGCATACTTATTACAATACAAATTAAACAGTTGAAAAAAAATGCGATAAAACTAGATCATTACATTAAATTAATTGAAAGTAATTACTCTATTACCACGACATACTTTTCCCTTCTATTATAACCACACTTACAACATCCATATAACCTGTTCTATGTAGATAGAAAAACACTTGACTACGAGCAAACTTGCGGACACCTACGACCAATTTGACATGAGTAAATAATTTACCCCAATATCATGCAATCTTGCATAAAATCTTACTAAAAATAAACGACCACTAGCGACATTACCGCATATCAGTGAGCCACGGCCGCCGTAATGAAACTGCCCAAGTAAACAGCAGGATATGGAGAACATGCTCCCCGGGCAGTATCCTTCGTCCTGAGCTGTTATGTAAATGTCCTGTCGAGTGTCGTAAACGGTGCGAGCCACTTACGTGATCCTCACTAGTGGATCCTTATTTTTGTACAGCGAGGGGTTACGGCTACGGGACCTGTAAAATTGCCTTAATCTTGCAAATGTTTTTTTACGGCATCGGTATTCATGAGGGAGTCCATACAGGCTGCCATCAAAACAAGGAGTCGAAACGTGGTGCATGAAATATTTCGAAGTTGTGACTAGCGTTCAAAATTTTGGAAGTGTTTAACATACCTACCCAAGGTATGAATTGACCATTGAAAAAAAAGTATTGTCAATTAAACCGACTGCTTAAAAAACTATTAATAGTGTTAATATTTGCGGAAACTTATTTTCATAATAGTAACAACTCGACAAAGTCAAGATAATTGAAATTTTTTTAACTTAATAAAACTAAAAAAATCGCTTTTGTTGCTATGTACCAAAGAATAAAAAATAATCTTTAAATACAAAGATTTTGATCAAGAGCAAAAGGACGTCTCCAAACTCGGTATACTTAATTTCTTGAAGAAGCTTAAAATAAGAAAAAAGTGATTGATAGAAAAATTATTTTTAATTTAAAGAATGCGTGGTGTGCGCTCGACTTACATTTGCATAGTGACGCTACCTTTACAAATTACTAGTGATGAAAAAATTATGACAACTGATATCAAGTAACCATATTAAATAAAGCTAATATCTGGAAATGGGTCCAAATTGAATTTAAAGATTTCGTGACAATCATATATCAAGTTAAACTAATAAAAGATTGTTAAAAATAAAGTGGAAGAATGTTCTCGCTGGCGTTATAGAAGTACATTTGTGGATAAGGTTTAAGATGTATTTGGGAGGAAAGCTCTGTAAACCTTTTATTAAACCCATCTATTCACATATTTGAAATTTGGGCTTTGCGACTGAATAAACAGAATAAACAAAAAAATTCAAAAAATAATAAAAAATTGCTGGTTCAAAAAATTACAATGATATTTGAAAAAAATTACACTGTCTTAAAAAGAAGAAAAATAAAATGGTCGAAACTCTCCTGGTTTGAATAAAAAACTTAGAAATTGCAAAAGAATAAGTAGTATATTGTTCAACGTTTTGAGGAAGATTTAGGAATATTCAAAGGTACTCAATAGAAAAATTAAGCCCAGTATCATGTCAAGCTGAACACAATCCTGAAACCGATTCAAACCCTCAATGAGTTGTACTGCCATGACGTACATTTGCGTTAACCAGGTTGTATGTCTTATAAAAAAGATTCTCGTCGCATTATTGTGGACGATAGAAAAATGAACAGTAAAAAGTAACACGAGTTAATTAAAACTAGAATTAAGCTTGTTTATAAAGACTTGTGCACCACTACTTTCTTAAAGCTTGTGTTCATGAAAGATTCGTTCCCCTATCAACGAAATATTTAAAGATTAAACAAACAGTAAAATGTGTAAAGTAGGCAATCGTTTCTCTATGTAGAGAATTTAAATCAATATTATTCGTAACTTAAAAGCATATCGTATATTCTATTGTTAACAACACCAAAGCTAGCAGTCTGCTGCGGCTAAATTATTTTGACGAATATACCAATATCTTGAATTTATAAAACACTATTGTTTCATTTACTTCATCATGTCCACCCGCATGACCAGGTTTTATTCAAAAAAGCTTAAGTATAATGGAATGCTTTCAACATTTATAGGATCGTCTGACTTAGATTTTAGAAACAATCTGTTAAGTCTTCATCTAATCACATAATCTTATTTAAGTGTATTTACTCATAAAAAAAGTAATATTTTGCTAACAATTTCGTTTCATTTATTTGTGCAGTCTCCACTAGAAGCAGGATATTGATCATGATACATGTTAACACCTATTAACGTTGACGAAAATTAACTGATAACGAAAACTGTTAATATAAAGTGTTAACATATTTAGCGGCGGCACCGTAGATAATATAACAAACACTATGCCGTATAAGGGCGGGAGCAGCGACGCATTGTTTATAAATTCCTAAGTGTTAGGTACTCGGAGAACCACCAAACTTTTGCATTAATACAATTAACCCTGTGACGATCTGGGGCTTAAATCATTGAAAATTAATATTTAAAATCATATTATGTAGATCGTACTGATCTGCGTAATATTATTTTTAAGTCATCACGATACATTTTGAACTTTTATACCCTGAATTACCCTAATCAAAATATTTCACTAATATTAGTCACGCATTCGTAACACAGTGTGTAGATCTGCTTATCTATTTTTTATTTAAATATATTCGGCTAGGAAAGAAAGATATAATAAAAAAAATTTTTTTTAGATGTGTTACCTGATGAGAAATAATTTAAAATATCGTTATGTTTACGCCTTTCTGATATTTTAAATAAGTTTAGAAAGTTTCTTCGCAACAAAAGAGGAACTTAAATACTGAAATTACATATAAAGATACACACAAACACAAAAATAGCCACTAAGTAATGCTAACCATAATATTTAAAATTATAGTGTCTTTCCTATATTTAGAAAACAAATTATTTAGACTAAAAACATTTTTGGTTTACTAAAAAATAGCTAATAATAAAGAATGAATCAAGTAAAATATTTGCGCTAAAAGGGCACAAATTCATTTGTTACTATTATGAAGCCGATTTGTATATTACCAAGTTAATAGACTCCGGTATAAATCTCTGAACGTTAGGTAATTAACACTGTCATTACGTTAATAACGCTTACGAAACAATTAGCCCAAAAACATAAGTCGTTGATATATTCAATTGAGTATTAGCGCTTAGCGGTTAGCATTAAACATTGAGTAATTTTAACGCGCTAACGGATGAATGTGCTATAGACCATGAATGTGATATTTTGCATGAACGATATGACCGAATAAAGAAATTTAGATCAAGCGTAATGCAAATCGGTCATAATATTCTATTATGTTAAAAACAATAAAACCCACCAATGCTTGTGGTTGTGTTATCTAACTGCCATGGTTGAATGATATTAAAAGAGGAACTTGACACTACCCTGAGACGAGTAGCTATAAAGGTTGTACATGTTTTTAAGTGAAATTCACTACAACATTGCTTTATTGAGCTATGCAAACCATTATATTTATACACATACTCTTTAAAAATATATGTACGTATATATATATCTATATATATATATATATATATACACATATATATATATATATATATATACATATATATATATATATATATATATATATGTATATATATATATTTATATATATATATATATATATATATATATATATATATATGCATTACTATGGGAGGAAATAGTATTCTAGCTAAAAATGTATCATTTTCGATCTGACAAAAAAGTTTATCTGAACGTATATTGCTTCATAAAAATTATTCAGCAAACTAAAATCATCAATTAAGTTATTTTATTTTCTTGTCTAACCAGTTAAATTTTTTTGTCTAACCAGTTAAATGTACAATATAACTTTACCGATTGCGAATTAGTTTAATAGTTCGTAAAAATAATAAGTCGACTATTTTCAAAATACACTACACTACTAATCTCCTTAAGCAATGTGTAATGTAAATATATTGGTTGTACAATTAACTGTATAACATATTTTTTTTAAATTAGCAATACCTCTAATATTGTAATCTCATTTAAACGGTTAACATGAATTGAGCAAAATTAGGTATAATCTTATGTCTGGAAGAGTCAAAATTATTTTTGCACATGCATATATAGAAAAAAATATAGGTAGTTTCTTTTCTTTTCCCTGCTTCTATCCCTAATGCAATAAAATTAGTTTTTAATTTCAAAAAATTTTTAGTCTCAAATAAAAATTTTGGAGTTCATAAACACAAACTGTTGTCCATACCTTTGTTCCGAACTGACACACATATATCAGGACACCCACTGTACGTTGGTACGAATTCTATAAACTGTTTTCTGACGAGAATGCCTAAATTAATATTGGTAATGAATGAAATACATTCAAATCTTATTTTATTCAGTATTTGCCATTTTATTAAATATATGGTATATATATATATATATATATATATATATATATATATTTGTGTGTGTGTGTGTGTGTGTGTATGTGTTCAATTATTGCTAGCGTTTTTATTTTATCATTTGATAAAATGTAATCAATCAATGAAAGTACCTATTAAAATATAAATAAATTCCACTTATAAAAAAATGTTCACACCGAATAAACTCGCGCGTATTATGGCTAGACATCTCAAAATTATATTTTGCCACCTTAATTTTAAACCACGCGTCCGGTAATACATCACATCACAAAGCATTTCGTAAACACAAAAAGTGCTACGCTTTTAGTTTTCCGAAAAAAGACCGCAATTTACGCGCCGACACAATGAACAACAGAACGGACCTCGCTCTGCAATTTTCACACACCCCGCTATTAAAAGATGCCGGTCCGCAAAGATAAAATTAAACTCGGCACGAAAAAAAAACAGAAAACTTATTCGCCAAACGCCGCCGTAATATGCCCTAATTCGACACATACAATATATTATGCGAACACAGAACATTTCATATTAAGGGGGGATGGGAGCTTTTTGTCCCTATAATGACGTCGCTCAGCGGCTCCTTGTAGGAAAAAAGCACTCATTTCACTGTAGGCAGACGATGCGCATTTTACATTATGGGCGGGGCGGGAATTACCGAACCGTAGCGGGCGCGTTAAAAAAAACGTCCCGTATACTTACGTGGTAATACGTCACGTAGACGCGGCTAAACGTGGAACATGTTGTGTAAAGGTATTATCGTAGATTACGTTGTTTTACCCTCGGTTAAGTGGGGTACACACGCCTGGAGTGGGTTCCAGTAATGTTTTGTAATTTCATTGTCAGGTTTTGTTTCGAATTATCTTTTCATCACTCTGCGTCTCACCTGTATCCGGATCAGATAACGTCGGACACAAGAACTAACAGCTTTAACAATCTCTCTCGAATTTTAATCTGAAATGTTGTTTTCTTTTTATGTCGAATGGAAAATGGTCAGTTGTGAATTAAATTCACTGAAACTTCCATTTGTAAAAGTATTTATGCAATTTAAATTTTTACGGATAAAGAGACTGAAAAGAGTACACGTCAATTATTTTATTAACTTGCACAAATGGCGTAACTTAAAAATTCCGTTCTCTAAATTTTAGACTTTTGAATAGGCAAATTATAAATTCAGCAAAATTTCAAAATAAAGCTAAAGAAACTTCTTAAAGCTATAATTTATACATTTATATTTAAATAAATTTATAGTCTATAATATTCAATAATACAATCATCAAAAATATACGATTTTATCATAAACTACACAACAGAGTATAAAGCCAATATATTTGTTATCAAGGACGTACTTTTTATTCATGAAGGCCTTTCTAAGAACGGTATTAAGACAGAATTATGTTTTTCACTGTTTCCAAAGAATCATTTATAAGGAAAACACAAATAAATAGCAAATACAATATATTAATAATAAATATATCTCTTTTCGCATTTTTACATACGGATTAAAAAGTTAGGCAAGCATGTGGAAAAGGACATCACACTCCCAAACATATCTCATATTTCGTAAAAGATACTTCTTATTCTATATCTAGAGTATACTGCCAATAAAATTAAAATCTTTTTTCCAAGAAAAAATACAAATTTTTCAAATTTAAGATTATAAAATGAAAAAGAAGTAATATCCCTATTAGTTACTACATAAATCGTGACTAAAAAATCGAAATAAATTTCTGATCTACTTCATACATAAGTTATATAGCAAATTGCTTACTTGCTTTCTCTGAACGAATTCCAACTTGCTATAAACCAGATAGAATTGAACAGAATACAGATAAATGGCAACGTGACAAGATCACACTCATAATGCAAGAGAAGTCCAAGACTCCGAGAAGATTATTAGGATGTATCAGCGTTTGATGTGGCCGTAAAATCTCACTTGAGTGGTGAATTTTACACCCAAGTCCATTATTTCCGTTCAATATAATTTCAAGTGCCTCAAGATTATTGCATGAACTTGGCATTACGACAGAAATCTTTGCAAAAGTATAGTTCCTTTCCAAATGGACTGAAGAATTTCCACACTCTGGTTTCTGATTATTACACTCAATAGATTTAACATTGTATTTTATTTGTGTAGATAAAATATATTTTACATATAACATTTATTTAGATATAGACGCGCCCTATTTCAAAGGCAGTATAAATTTGCTACCACGAAATTAAGAATTAAATTAGCAACAAACTAAAATAGAATGTAATCATTTGATCATCTTCATAAATGTTTACACGTTATTTTCTCGTAAGCAAAATGCATGCAAAAATGTTTTTAAAAAAACAAGCAATGTTCTAATGAGAACAAATTATAATTTGCAGTAAAGAACGAGATGTTCTCACGGGCATTTCCGCGTTTTAGGGTTTTATAAACAAATGGAAAAAATTAAATCCGCACTATTTAGTGTTCTCTAAGTCAGTTTGTATGCCACAGCATCATAGATGTTTCAGTTTAGGACTGATTATTTTCAGAGACTTTGAGAAAGACAGAATCGAGATTTTTCAGAAAATGTAGTAAATCTTGATACTTCGAACTTAGGTATATACTTTTTTACTCGCGTGAGTAAAAAAGTCGTCAACTGCCCAAGTGGTGTATCATCGACGAGGTCTCATAAAATGAAATAAAAAATTCATTATAATATTTCTTTTATGACAAGTATCCTTTACGAGACACGAGTATCCGAAATGTTTTGGAGTATGATGTTCTCTGTCACATCCCTCCCTAACTTTTTAATTCCGTAAGTAAAAATGTGAAAAAGTCATAATAACGATATTCAATAAGTAAATTATTTTACTATATTTCTTTCATTAATAAATTAAGTATATATGTTAGATGTACAATAATCATTCTGCTGTTTTTTAAGGTTACACACCTCAAAAGTAAAAAGGGTATGTAAGGGTATCCCTTACAAGATCACTCACGTTTCCGTCTGTCGTAAGTTTGCGTAAAAACAAGGCATATTAACCCACGCGTATCTCAATAGCTAACATTCAAAAATATTTATTTAGATTTTTAAGAGGGGCAAATAAAAATCCCGGAACGAAAATTTAAAATTCTGTACGTAGTGTGGGCTATAATTTGACAGGGCTAGTTGTAAGAGCTCAAAAATAATTTTAGGTAGTGATATTTTCAGAGACATACTAAAAAATGTAAAAAAAATGTAATCCTCCGAAACTACTGAACCCAAAGTTAGGTAATTTAAAGTTTGAGAAACCTATGCGAAAGCTGTAAAACTATAATGGTGATCCTAGATGTCATAGTAATTAAAAATATTCGCGTTAATATGTATTATTTATTATTAAATATTTATTGGGCTAAGAAATCGATACTAATGATAACTTACAATAAATAAAGTAACTTCATTTCACACGTCTTTCGAAACGATCGATGCGCGAGTCGGAATCGTACGTTGGCCATTTCTTTTATTGAATCTCTTAGAACAATTAAAAGGTAACGATGTAAAATGGAAACTTACTTTATTTCTGTGTTTTTCGTAGTTTACTGTTTGCGACGTAAGTTATTTAATGTCAGTGATTATTTTTGGCTAACTAATTGACTACGTAAGGTTTTTTGGCCAACTAATTGACTAATTAAAAATAACATTAATATTTGGCCCGTGTGAATAATTCGCAAGTCATCGAATGTTAATATGATATGAAAATAAGTAAGCAAAAGGTGTTTTATTTTGAAACGTAATGACAAAAGCCTCATTGTAAAAAAATATTATTGTTGTATTTTATTTATATTTTAGTTTTTTTTTAACTTTTTAGTTTACAAAACTTCTTTGAAAACAATATTAGAAGTGATAATGTGATCATTGTTTACTTTTTGGCTATATGCATCTTTAACATAAACATGAATAATGTAAAAATGAATATACGGATTCCTGAAAAAGCCACGTAAAACTGTCCATACGAAAAAATTGGTTCTGATAAACACAACCCTGCCTGCTCTTTTGAGCATCTGACTTTGTGTTTTATTAATGGTCATAGCGAAGACTAGATTTATTGTGAATTGCTTTCTTGTCATTTAGAAAGGCATGTTAGATCAAAAAGTGTGAGGTTAATGTTAGTTAAATAGATTGTCAATAGATGTGCTGTTTACAATATAAACACCTTTGAGAAATAATATACAGAAAAATAAAAAAATAAAAAATTTAATTTAAAAATTATTTTTTGTCATTAGCGATGAAGGTATACTTCAAAATGATAGCTCACTCCTTGGTTTATATGAAATATTACGAGAGATATGGCGTACCGACGAAAATGTCTTTGAGAAATAATATATATAGATAAATTAATGTAAGTGAGTACTTTGAAAGAAACTTAAAAAAAATTTGTATACCTTTGTGTTTATTTTCATATTTTGCAGAAATTTTCAATAAAATTTCATTTAAAATTTGGATTAACGTATAAACTATAAGATGTATCATTAAAGAACTGAGAGAAAATATACATATGGGCAAGAGATAAAAAATAAACACAACTCTACTGTCTCAATAAAACAATGGTATTTAAACACAGAAAATTCAGAAGCGATCTCATTGACCAAAATTATTGTTTAACCTATTTATCCATACATTTACAATTTCGAATTATGTGGCAGTGAAAATAACAACCACTATCAACCGACATAAGCCAAACAAAACTCATCTATAGTCAGCCTTTTCTCCCTAACATCTGCCCACGCACGCTGCGTGAAAATGGCGTTAGGACAGGGTCGTAGTAGCGGCGCGAGCGGCGGTCGCGTTTTATCGCACCTGAACAGCGTCGGGCAGCGAACTACTCGCTCGACTATACGGTAGATGTAACTTAAATTTTTATGCTTTCGAAGTTGGGGTGACGGTTAGGTGGTGAATGTTTGTGGAGGATCTAAATTAGATACTGTCGTTGGGTCTGTTTATTGAAGTAGTTGCTTAGTTTGCTAACACGATTTGTTGACATGTTCAGAAGTCTCGATTTATCGGTAATGTATTATCGATATTTAGAAACGATTTTCAGTTTTGTTAGTTTTGCGATTCAGGTTTCATTTGACTTTTCATTGAATATATTTTTGTGTAGTTTGCTTTTGCTTCAGTTATTTGTGTCAATCAAATGTCTCTATTACATTTTAAGGTCGGAAAAAATTACATGGGCCTTCTGTGCTCCTTCGTATTATTTAAGTTATTTAAGCAAACAAGTGATTTTAGTTATTTTAAGAAATATTAACATATTTTTATAGTTATATTAATGTTATTATGTAATCATAACAATAGTATTTATTTAAAAGAGAATTAAAATCTTCTTCACTCAACCACAAATATCATCCGGGATGACTTTCTTGAAGAAGATTATTGTGTTGAACGGTTTTCTTTGTGCATTCTACGACTTGTACTACAAATTTCGCAGCAAATTTCATACCACAGTTTCGAATTGTGTGTTCTAAAATGACATTAAAATCGCTCGTTAATGTCAAAATGTGCTCCTATGTAACTAAACAAACTATTTTTTGTGAAAATTTATTAGTTAAGCGTAATTGTTACCTTAAGGAAATATTCATTATTTTAATTCTTTAATAATATTTATCACTACAGTGCTCATTTTAGAGGAAGATCTCATATTTCTCAAAAGCTGGATTAAACTTTGATGTTACAGTCAAGTTACAGTCATTTCTATTACCAAAACTCGAGGCTGACGCAGTAGTCGTTAAGCCACACACACGTGGTTTACATAGTTACGACAAACACTGGGCATTAATCGATTTAAGTCATACATTAATTTATGTCATATACTCATTATTTTTATATAAGTTATATGAAGTGTCATCTGTTGAGACCATGACACTTCATATAAGTTATATAAAAATACTGACCTTCTCTTTTTCAGAAATTTTTCAGACCTTCTCTCCCTATACTAAAATAATAACCAAAATTAGTCGATTAGAACTCTAATTTACCTAAGAGAAATTAATGTTAGCTGAAGAGATTGTCAACAGATGGTACTGTTTACAATATAAACACCTTTCGAGAAACAAAATATAGAGTATTAAATATTTAATTACAAAATGAATTTTGAATTATTTGTTTATTTTTTGTCATTAGCGGTAAACGTAATCTTCAAATCGATAGCGCAATCATTGAATTCGGTAAAGTATTAAATGAGATATGGTGTACCAACCAACAAAACACCTTTGAGAAATAATATAAAACGATAAATATATGGGAGCTACTCGCTTACATTGGGAGTAGCTTACCTATATTTATCCTTGAAAGCAACTTGACAAAATGGTGTATGCCTTAGTAACAAAATTTTGTATGCCTTAGAAAACTAGTTAATTACAACTTTAATTTTCATAAGAGAAAAAAGGTAGGTCTTTGTCTTGAGCATTTTAAAGATATCACTATCATTATTGTACTATTACTATGTGCCAGTCTTTCTTACTTGATAAATCTATTTTAATATATAGGAATATAAGCTATTTGTTAAGTTATACTTTCGATATTAACCCAAACATTGTTATGACTTCTTTCAATATCCTAATTTCATTGCTTTGTCATTAGTAGGTTAGTAAACTTCAATAAATTTGTCTCATCTGTTTGCTTTGTCATTTAGTTTTTATCAAAAGAGTTATATTTGACAAAAGAGTTATATTTGACAAAAGAGTTATATTTGACAGAGATATCCAATAAATAAAGAGTAAGAGCGTCAATTCAATACAATATCACCCAAAATGTTATTTTATATTCTTAGTATCAGAAGTAAAGAAATAATGCAAGTCAATGAAAAGAACATTCAATGTATGCGCAATAACTTCAAAAACTAATACAAATTAGTAATCTGCTGTCAGCTATTTGTCTCTCTAATTTCTATTTGTCAACGCTGTTATCAACAATACTTCCATAACTTCAACAATTAAGTTTACTTTAGCATTTAAGAAATATTTTATAATAATTAATAGTCCATTAAATGACATTTTCCACATGTATAAAAAAGTCCTCGCAAAACGATAATAATAAACCGTTTTATTAAAACAAAACAAATAAACAAGTAAACAATAACTTAAAATCAGTACACAAAAATAAATCCAAGGAAAAAATAAACCAACATCGCGTTTAAACTAATTAACATTAATATTGTAGCTTAAACTCATCTAAATAAAGTTGTAACAAACGTTCATAAAATTTAAAGAAAGTTAATATTGAGGAAACGATCTTTTCCATTAAAACACTGCGAATAGGTTCTTGAAATAAAAGCTATTAATTTTATTAAGAATAATTGGGAAATTAATATTTACCTATGAATGCAAATATTGCCGAAAACAAATAACATTATGATAATAACTGTTTCGAAAGTATATCTTAGCCGTTTATGGAGGAAAAAATACTCAATGAACTCTCGAAACAGTCTTTTATTATAACGACTATAAATGAGCGAATAAAGAGTGCCCTAATGGAGACCTACTCAGATTTCCTCTCAGCTTCCGTCGCGGAAGTATGGATCTATAACTCGATTTGCGATATTACCGAGGGCAGCCTATACGACCACTAACTTGGCTTATTTAACGCGCCAGCTTCAGGCCTGATTTTCACGGAAGCTTTCGGCCGTTGAAAGCTTTATTGTTACGAGCGGAAAAAAACATTCTTGCATCTCATTTTATGGTAATGTTAGCTACCGCCTGCTACTTGGTGTTAAGATTACCAGAGCTTGTAAAGTTGTGTATGACTTAAATTTTATCCTGCGATAGATAGATTGAAACGTTGCAGGTGAAGAAAGTTTGTTGGAAAAATTACTTTTTATTCTTACAATTAAGCCAAACAAATTCAATATTTGAATTTCTAAAATAATTCATATTTGAGTTCGTAAGTTTCGTTAATGTTCATTATTAATGTTCAAATTTGATACCACTGTTATATTTTCGCCATAATATCAAATATTGAGAATTAAATTAATTTTAGTGTTAACACAATTTTTTTAATTTTGTGCATGAATTTATTGAAATTTGTAAGATTTACGAAAATTGCCATTATGAAATACTATTTACAAGTCATATTTTTTTACTTTATTTTTATTGCATAAATTAATATTAAAAAAGAATTTTGTCTTTAATGTGTAATCTTCTTAAACGATTTGCAAAATATTTTTTCATCATTGTTTTTTTTTTAATTTATTACTATCGTGCGAATAATTGATTCATCAGCTCTTAAGTTGGATTAATAACAATAAACAGCAATACATATATACTCAAATTAAACTCTCAAGCTAGAACATACACACCATTTAATAGAATGCAAACTTTTATAAATAATATCAGTCTGAACAATATTAAAGACAACAAATGCTGTGTTAATACGTCTATTTACAGGCTTCCAACATAGTCGCAGGTATCCAACAACTTTCTGGGATTTTGAATATCCATCTATTCAGATACGGTCTGAAACCACATACATATATTACAGAAAATATACAAGAACATCTAAAAATCTGTTTCAATATTTTGGTATTATCTCACAAGCATAACTGTTATCATATGTAATGAATGACTTACAAAACGAATCAGCATCAACAACCTGTTTCAATCCATTGCTGGATATGAGCCTCTGCAATATTCAAGTCATTGGCAGTAATGCCGAACATGGCTACGCTGAGCAGGCGGGTCTACGATGCGTAGCTTCACATATGAGTGGTCTTTCTATTCCCCGCTAATTTGTGGCATTTCTAGCTAGCAACGCGATTACAAACATCACATCACATCACCACTCGATGAGCGACTAGGAATTGAAGCCTTGTTATTAAAGCTACGCATCACATCGTTACTCGACAATAACTAATATCTCATATTTTGCACTCACTCATCAAATTAATAGAACATTACCCAATATTAGCCAAAAGAAAGCTTTGTCCGATAACTCTAAGACCGCATAAATTAAATCTAACTGAGTCTTATTATGATGAACAATTTTGTTAAAATCTAAAGTTTCAAAACTGTTTATAGATGTAATTTAGACAGATGGTGAGCAAAACTAACTTAAATTGTAGATTATAGCAATTTTAACTAAAAGAAAGCTTTGTCCGATAACTCTAAAACGGCAGAAATTAAATCTGAGTCGTATTATGATAAACAATTTTGCTAAAGTCTAAAGTTTCAAAATTGTTTATAGATATAATTAGACAGATTGTGAGCAAAACTAACTTAAAATGCAGGTTTCGTCTACTTCGTAATTAGTTATGGAGATAACTCATTAATCGTGAATTATTTGATATCAGTCCAATATTTGTAAAGCATAGAATGCAAGTCACATATATGAATATAAAGGAATATTATGTTAACGTCTTATCAGAAACAAAAATAATGAAAGATCGTAAAAAAGGGCCCATCACGTACTTGTAAAAACAGCACTTGCACAATACGATGTTGTATTCAGATTACAACAATAGCTAATACAATGCGTTACACCGTCTATTCAAACCATTCAAAGACAGTAAAGCACTTAAACTAACCAAAAGCAAAGAAAGCAATATAGAACATTCGATAGACACCATTAAAGTGCCCATTTCTAAATAGGTCTAGAAATTTCGAACTATTATTTTTGGTCCCTTTATTACCCATGATGGGTCGCACAGTCAAACTTTTTTAATTGTACTATTTTAAATGTAGTATGTAATTGTACTATTTGAATGGTAGTTAAATATATTTGAAAGACCAAATTATGTGTTTTCTTAATATGCCTTATATGCAACAGTCAGCAATGTTAAAGAAAACCAGGAGCTTGAGAATATCTTCAATATAGTTTGATTAGACATTATGGACAAATCTGAAGTGACACGGACTAAAACAAAAATAAATATTCTCTAAAAAAAAACTATTTTATATTTTTATGAAACCATCTCCAACTAAATGAAGGAAAATTTTGCGTTTAGCCGGTTTATTTTCTCAATTTAACTTTATCAATTTAGAATAATTTTGTAAATATTGAATAATTAGCCAATTTAAAAGAAAACGCGTGTTAAAATATATGTACGTCCTCAGTGTCTTATAAGCGAAGTAAAATTACCTTAGCAAAAAAATATAATCTATTTATATTTTTATGAAACCATCTCCAACTAAATGAAGGTAAAATTTTGTATTTAGCACATTTATTTTTTCAATTTAATTTTATCAAATTAAAATCATTTTGTAAATATTGAATAATTAATTAATTTAAAAGAAAACGCATGTTAAAATATATATATACGTCCTCAGTGTCTTATAAACAAAGTAAAATTGCCTAGCAAATAAACAAACGAGAAAGTCTGTATAGAAAATAAAATTTACCTGTATTCGATTAAAACGGTAACAATACACAAAAGGTTCCGCACACTGTCAGCTTATTGGATATTACTCTGTTGAAAATATTTCTGTTAAACCAATTTCAATAAATGTATGTCATGATTTTAAATGTGATATTATAGGAGAATAATAAAAGCATTACTTACTGTTCTGGCAAACAAGTTCTTTTGTATCGATTAAAATAAGCCTACAGTAGATCACTCCCATACTTAAATACCTCTACACCAAAATACCCCTATACTAAAATACTCCCACATAATACCCACATAATACTAAAGCTCTTCTACACCAAAATACCTGTATAATTAAATACTCCCACACTAAAGCACACCTACACTAAAATATTCCTTTACTAAAATACCCCTACACAAATAATGATGATGCGATTTCCAGCCACTCTACCAGAACACATTATTTTCATATAAGCTATTTTATCTCATTCAATTGTTTTCTACATTTGTTCTCCACTTTCCCACATCGATTTTCTACGTTAAAATTTTCTTTCGCTCCTTCTAGAATGAAGTTCTTGTAACTCTTTTATGATTACCATTTAAATTCACCTGGTCACATTTTAACTGACATGGAATGAAATAGACGATTAAAAAATTTATTATTTTTTCTTTTTAAGTTCCGTACTATAAAAAACATTTATTGGACTTCATTGTCCGTCCTCTGTGTATACATCACAGTCTATTTTCTCAGTAATTACTGAAATTGGACATAATTTTAAAGCTTGTTGCCCGCAAAAAACTCATAATGTTTTTATGTATTTTAAGGAGGCTTAAATGGTATTGATTTTTTAACCCCATAAAGAGTGACAATTTTTTGGCCCCATAATACATAATTTTCATGTCTTAAAAACTGTGTTAATTTTTGTTTTGGTTAAGTTATTAATTTTGTTACGTTGTGATCTTTAAAAAAATATTTTACCTTCCCCTTTCTCCGAAGCTTTCTGAATCGAAAATTATGAAAATTTTGGAAATTACAGAAGATCTAGCAAAAATTATAAGATAAATCAATAGTAACCTATTATTAAACATAACTTTAATGTTTGTCAAATAATAATCTCGAATTTATTTTCTATGGTAATAAAATACATACAAATTTACGAACTTCACTGAAGTGGAGGATTTATAAAAAATGCTTATTCTAATCATGGTTTCTTTCCATAATTTTATCAACTTCTTTGATTTCCAGTTTTACTAAGCATCTGCAAGGTACCGAAAACATCTTTACAAGCCTTAATATTGAACTATAGTACAGTAAAATACTTCACGAAAAAGTTATCCATATTAAATTCCATGTAACCAGATATTTCGTAATTGAGTTATTCATACCATATTTGATTTAGAGCATCCTTTCTTAAACGTAAGTCAATTTTCATTCATTAGTGCTTTAACCATTACACTGTCAGTCAAATCGTTTTACTGGGAATCTACGATGGCATAAACTAAACACTAATTGATTGCCAATTTAAACAGAAAATGCTACTTATTTCTAATCATTAAGAGTCAAAGTTTCAAAGCTCTATCATAAAAGCAACTTTTTCATTAAAATTTTAATTTTCTCAATCTACGTCTTAAACGAACGGCAAAGTTTAAATTAGTCTGGGTTGGGTAAAGTTTCAGATCACGTTCACTAGATTATTTTGCTAAATCCCAAAAACGAAGGTAAATGAACCTTGAATGTTCATTATTATCAATGTCACTACTACAGGAACAAAAGTTCTGTTCTGTTAGCATTCTGCATGGCGTGAGTGAGCGCATAATCAACTTCTGTAACTATGTTTCCATGCATATATATATATATTAGAAACTATCCTATGATCGATTTCAGTTTTATTATACAATTAATTATCATAACAAAACTCACAATCAAAGTACAAGTGCCAGTATGTGACCAATTAATTCGTTTGAACAATCGATTTATTTCCTTTTTATTGCAATCTGAGAGGGTAAATTACTTTGTTTATGTAAACTAGGATAATAAGAATAAAACACTAGAATTAAAAAGCAGAATTAATCAACATCACCAAACTAGTCGAAGTACAGTGCTAAACATTATTTTCTGCTCTTTTCAGACAGTTTGCTGCGCTGTATATTGTGCATTCTCTTTCGCTAACAGTGATGTAGACCAACTAATCATGTTCGGTTGTTTGATTGTGAGTTCCATCGTTAAATTTATCAAATTTTTCTATATTTGGCACTACATGTCTATCTTACAGGAACAAGCTTACTAAACTATCACCGTCAGCATTTTCTAGCTAGTCCGTTTTAGGTCTATTTTTTTGGCACCTGAAAACGTATACTTTCAATTGTTGACGATTCAATTCGGAATCCTATAATTTAATGCATGGGTTCGCCTTCTGATCTTCTGACTTCTGATCTTACAACTTCAGTGTTTCCCAGCCACTGCCTTGATGTCATCTGTCCAACTGTTCTTCAGCTTGCCGTTCCGGATCTACGTTTTACAGGCCTCTAACACAACAGGTCATCGTAGTACCAAATAAGATTTTCGGCCTAGTGCCATTGCAAAAGGGAGTTCACCACTCTACTGAGTATTTAGAGAACCGGATATTGTGAAATTTATAAAAATCTAAAAGTCTAAATGTACTACTCAAATGCATTGAATGGGAAAAGGAGCAATAAGAAAGTTATTTCCAGTAAAACAAATAAAAATAAAAATACAGAGGCCCAAATAAAAATACAGAAATTAAAATTTCTTGACTGGTTTGAGAATACAAGTTGGAAACTGGACAACAATGGGAAAGTGTAAATAAACTCAGATGAATCTTCTGGAAATTACCATGACCCAACACAGGCGCCAATTGAGAACAAAATTACAACAGAATCAGCAGTAGTCAAAATTATGTATTTAGAGGTAAAGAAAATAGAATATGTAATATTAATATAGTTCTCCAGTCTTTATTTTTTTATTCGGACCTTACTTTTTAATCCAATTTACGATGCAAAGGTCTGATAGTTTTATCAAACCATTTTTGTTTGTTGGTTTAACGCTCTAGTTCTACAAAAAAAAACGCGTAGATATATATTTTTTGTACCACTTTCAATTTTATATAAAATCCAGTATGTAATTTCTTTCCGAATTCTAGATGGAAAAGGGCCTGAAGTTGATTTCATTCTACATGTCGAATATAGTTTGAAATAAATATAATTAAGAAACTAATTTTAAAATCAAAATAAAATTTAAAAAGGTTTATCCCCTTACATTGAAAAAAATCCCTGATTCCTTTTGCCTGAGTCGCTCTTAACCACCCAAGCATGCAAAGTCACAATGTGAAAGCACTTACGTCTCAATATTGTAACATGTGCGCTCTAGGGTTAGTAATATATTTGCATCAAGAAACTAAGAAATAAAGTTATAATTGAGAATATACTATAATAATGTAAAAAAACGGTCATAACCCAGTTGTACTCCTAACCTAAAGCATTAAAAATAATCCCACTATTAAATAATTATTATTACCAAAAAGTTTTGAACAAGGTGATATTAATTAGACTATAGAGAAGGTATGAACCGGTTCTGAAAATGTCTGCCTTAAAATCTGTTTGCATGTTTGTTTGTGCACATACTAGGGAAAACTACTAAACGAATTGAAATCACTAAAATTAGATAGCTTAGTGTTTGACGTAAAATGCGGTCAAGAAGTTATTTTATTAATGGATGTGTGTTCGTCGTATAGTGCAAAACAGGATACGACCACAAACTCACAGACATTAGGACAAAAATCTTATTATAACGTTGTAAGTGAGAAAATTAAAAAAGGATATTAAGCTACAGCTAAGTTAGTACGAAAAACCTTTTCCTTAACATTATTTTTACTTTTTTGTCGCGAACATGTAAAAAAATGTAAAATAATGTTACCTAATGTTAAAAATATGTTACTGTTTTAATAACACATTCGACAGACTCCAACAGATAGGGAGGCATTATATTTAAGTAACCTCGCTTTATTGAAATCAACAAGTATTATATAAAGAAAATCGGTCTCAAAAAGGTATTAACATATATTACAGAAGTTTAGACACATATAATAAACAAAAGAATGAGAACTTGATTTTAAAAAGAAAACTTCATTTTGAAGAATGATTACAAGATTTACAAGATTGATTTTTGGAATATAGGTTCAGAAAAGACAATTATCTCAAAGCATAATAAAATATTTGACGTGACGCAAAATTGGACACTATCACTTCCTTCTTCGCATACATTAACACGGTTTTATTGACACGTACATTTTTGTAGCCAACACAATTTACACAACCGTAATAAAATGGACAGGGAATGTCTGGAGTGTAGACATTGAATTCTTATCGGAAGTTTACTGTACTAAAAAGTCAAAAAGTACAATGTGATTTCCAGAATTTATGACTGTTTCTTTTTCTGTTTATTCAACTGTATACAAAACTACTGTGTAATATTAATTCTATGAAAAGTTTATTATAGAATTATTACTTTAAAAAACTACTATTATAGGAGATGTATCGTCACGCTTTGCAAAACGAAACTGTTCTATGTTTGTTTATTCCCTCAATTTCGATGAACATTTAGAGATTATTAATATAATATAACTTTATATACGTATATTATATAAAGTTTTTATAATAATAAATATACATTACATGGAGTTATAAATTAATAAGTGATCAAATTTATAAAGATATAAAATGCATAAATGCTGTGCATATTAAAACAAATATTTTATTTTATTAATTTTTCCAGTTTATTTTTATTTTTTATATTTAGACTCCGACGGATTTACTCATTTGGAGATCGTTGCTACATGAGCAATCTCGTCCATGCGATCAAAATACCCGAAGCAGAGAACTTAGTGTTGTGGAAGACTACAATATACTGTGAGAGTGCTAAATTAATTATTCAATACCATACAGCAATTAATAGTGTGACTATGTTACAAAGATTAACCCAATAGTAATTAAATTGACAAATAACTTAGATATCAGCATGGATAGGGAAAGGGATGGGACAGGAAAAGAAAGAATAGGGTAGTTTAAGAGAATCAAGCTAGCAACATCTTTTCCTGGCGACTTTTGAAAACATAAATCGACGATGCGTTTTGAATGTTAGGATCAAATTTATTCCAGAGTTTGTCTGCATGTACAGTGAAAGAGTGATCTTAGACACTACCTGTGTTATGTCTTCATGATTGAACCGTGGACTAACATACAGACATTTATTCAAAAATGTTTTGTATATGTACGATTTTAATATTTAAATTGTGATTTTTTTCGACTTGTAAAAAAATATTTCCAACTGTTAAACATTCAAAATAAACTGGGCAATATTTAAATACGTGACGGCACTGCCTACACAACAAAGTAATTTTTGTTTATTTTCTAAGAAGTTCTC
Source organism: Druceiella hillmani (assembly GCA_039881145.1). Lineage (NCBI taxonomy): Eukaryota > Metazoa > Arthropoda > Insecta > Lepidoptera > Hepialidae > Druceiella > Druceiella hillmani. The sequence continues at coordinate 13,399,230 of JAYKKI010000029.1, forward strand.
TAATTTTCTTCTATATGTGTATAACATTTAAAAATAATTAATCTAGTTAATAACAGAACATTTATGGTATTAAAACCGAAAAATTTTCGAGTAATTAATTAACTCCTGCCTGAGATTTCTATATAATTCCGAGTTAGTTCTATATTTAATTTTCCGAGTTACTCTATCGTTATATGTGCGGGTGAATATGCTTTAATACTATGCTAAATTTCAAGTTTTTACGTCAAACCGTTTCCGAGAAAAAACAATTAAAACACACAGACAGACATTTCAGGGATCTTATAAATATTCCGTTTTTTCTTTTGCTGTGCGGAACCCTAAAAACCTATTTCACCTGGGTAAAAAAGCCGATAAAGAATACCATAAAATAAATTTTAACAAAACATACACAAACATACATATTAAAAACGTCAACAATTTAATCGAATCTCTGTCACCATAAATATTTCAAAGGTTTAAGCTCATTTTTTTACAAAAGCTTACGTGCTTTACACGCGTCGTGTATAAGCTCGCTCAGTGAAAAGTCACCTTTAATCTGACCATTAAACGGTCAGTGCGTAAATATTTTATCGTTCAGTAGGTTTACGATTATATTGTTGAAGCCGACGTACCGTTATATGTGAATCACAAAAATAATATTTTTATGAAAATTATTTTCGTTACGACTGTACTTGGCTGTGTTATGGGCGGCGTTATCAAACGTAAAATGAGATAATGAATGCGAATAAATAGAGGGTCGTTAGAGGGAAATGGTGGTTGAGAACTCATTTGAATGCCATTTAGCCAATATTAAGGTGTTGGTGTAATGTTGTTAAGCGTAGCCTGTAAAAGCTGTGTTTCAAAGCATTGCTGTGATTCCTAATGGTACTTAAGATATGTTGTAAGTTTATTTTTTTGCGGAGTGTAACTGTAGCAAACTTAAATAAACTGGATTGCCAGATGGACTAAGTTCTGAAAACGGCCGTGCTCCTATCATTCCCATACAACAGTATTTTTTTAATAGCCTTCTAAGTAGGTCAAAAAATAAAACCTTAAACTTGTAGTAAAGCTTTGTGGTCAGTCCTTTCGTCTATATTATGTTTTTGATTCACTTTGGCTTAAAGATATGTGTCCGTGTTGTGTTATAAAAAAGTTAAATTAAAATGTTACCAGATCATACTTTTACTCATACATTTTTTTAATTATTACATAAATAATTACGTTTATAACCCTTCGATTTTGGGTTTTGGTAACATTTTATGGTTCTGAGTATTACGTGAGAGGATGGAGTCTTAGTTTACTTCATCTGCCTAGAGTGAGCATAAATATCCTGCTGCGCTGTCCAGTTTTTCACACACTTATATTTTTAATCAACGAAGAATATTAATCAACAAGTATTGAGAGGGGTGCTAAATCTTAATATTTTTTTCTACTCCTTTGACCGTTTTAGGGAAAAACTTATGGAGTTGTTTGGTAGTTCACGTTTGATAATTAATTAGTTTTATATCCAATTTGAATTAATTGTTTTTTTCTGCTTTGTTAACAATTATTTAAATTATTGTGTATAATGTAAACTTTTTTACTTTTAGTGTTCGCACATGTCCAAACGCTTTGGCGAAACCTATAAGTTTGATATGGGGTTTTGGATAAATAAATATACTACTTAAAAATGATAATTGCTCGGTTATAAATTAACTATTAATACGAGTTGAACTCGTAATACGGTAGTTTCGTGCATATTTAGGTGCTTATAAACAAATATTTAATTTTTTTTCACCAAGCAAACTGGCCTAGTAAACCTTTCGAAAGTGTAAAAATATTGTAAATTTCTCTAAAACTAAGAGATTTAGAAAGATCGCTACGGGTTCGGGTAAACTTTAGATAAACTTCTAGTAACGCTGCCCTTTTCAAACTGTTGACTTTAGCAATATCACAAATAAAAGGGAGGATACGTAACTTTGTGGACATTTTCATCAACGTCTTCAGAAATACCATTTATAAAATACTGTAAACATATTTTTGGAATCTGACACGATAAAAAAACTTTTAAAAAATCGAGTAATTTATTTTCGTCTTATAAAATTTTCATGTCATTATTTTTAAATGTTACATAATTAGATATATTAATGTTATATTCTTTATTACTGTACCAAAAAATTAAATGTTTAATTAAAAATGGCTTCAAAAAAAACAACTGTAACAGACAATTGATTCCCACCTTTATAAGATTCCGTCTTTTATGAGCGTTGAATAAGAATGTAAGTATCTCATATTACTACATTAATTTTAGAAAGAAAACTAAATACTAACAAAAAAAACTACATCCCTCCATCTATGAACTTAATGACATAAACAATTTAAAAATTATAATCATCCGATAGCATCCATTAAAATTATTAGAAAAATTAGAAATGATCGAGATTTTAAAAATTGCCAAAGGTTTGTGAACTCTTCAAGATTGCATGGGATCGTATTCAGTGTTCAGTATCAAAGCTGTAAAAACTTAGGCAAGCTATGCGGTATCTGTCCCTTTCACTTCTCGTACGTCCGTCTATCCCAAACAATTCTTTTTAAACCATATGACAATAAGAGCCCAATTTTGAAATTATTATACATAATAATAACTCATACGTTAGTATGGCGCATATTTCAAAACTTATAAACTCTGGGATAATCGTTATAGATTTCCTGTAACATTCCGGTTAGATTTTACCAGCCCTGTTTTTTCATGATTTTCGGTTGGAATTTCCTATTTTTCCTTTACATATGGGATACAAAATGTCAAAGAACTCAAATGAAACACGAAATTTAGAAAAAAAATTAGACATTTTAAGTCTTACATAAATATTTTCATAAAGCTGGTACAAAATATGTGGATTAATGAGATATATTACTGTGCTAAATTTCAAGTTCCTACATCGCATAATTTCTGAAAAAATCAATTAATACGGACTGACACACAGAAGCGTAAATGATCTTACAAGGGTTTGATTTTTCGGTTTGAGGTACAATACCTTAAAAATGAATAAAATCTATTGTGCCACATTTCCATCTTTACAACTAATATAAAGACAAATATAAAAAGAAATAAAAAAAACACATGATTAGATTTGCATTGAGAGAAAATTATTAACAGCAAATACATCCAATTAATTCTGTTAATGGTACGGAACACTTATTGCATGAACTCGACTTTGTTCATTTCTTTGTTTTTGTCCTATATAAAGCGAGTAGGACAACAAATCGACGAAAGTAAATCACCTTATTTAGTATACTTCCCATTTTACTTTTACGTGTATTGAATAATTCAAACAAATTACAGAGAACTACTAGTCTAAATTTCTTAACCTGCTTGAAAAAAGAACCATTAAGTAGTTGTTAATAATTAATTAATGGCCATTCATTAATTCCTATGCCTTGCAAAACATCAAAGTAATTAAAAAGTTGACAGAAGAAGAAACGAAAGAAATTGGAGACCTTAAATTAAATAGATGCACTTTCTTATTATACGCATTATAATATTTTGATAATTTAATTTCAATGAAACAATACACAAATAAGAAAAACTATATTTAATACAATAATGCACCTTTATAAATAAGATGCATTTTTCACGTATGCGTTTTTTTTAAATACTAAATATTAATTCAGTTTTCAAAATACGTTAGTCACAAGTGTAATTTATATTAAATTTAAAACATGCATCTGAATTTAAGGGGAAATATAAGGTTTTTGTTACGTAAAGAAAACTCCATGCATGCCTATAAAAGTTTGAACCCATCGAAAAAATCATACTAAATAATAAATATTACGCGGCAACGCCATCTCTGAACCTTATTTCGAATTAGATATTGATCTATCATTTAATTACCCAGCTCGCCGTTAGATAGCGCTACACGCAAGATATTTCACTTTACGCATGACTAACGCTATGCAGTGTCGGGAGAATTACCCAGAAAACTATTAATAGTGTTAAAAACCACAAGCTAGTTACCGCAAAAATGAGGAAATCGATCTATTTCGGTATGACTAATAGTGGATGATAAGTAATAGAATAACTATGTTCGTCGCTTCAACAGGATAAATTCAATTTGATATTTCGAGTTCGAATAAATGATTCGCATTAAATTAGGACTCTTTTAACCGAAACAATAACTTTAATTATCTCTGTTCCGCTTAGCCAAGAAAATAAAGTGACTTTTTATAGAATATACAAACATATATTTTTACATAGGTTATATAATACGGAAATGCGTAAATTACTTATTTATTTAAGTATCTTATTACACACGCAGCAATGAACTAAAATAAAATCTAACTATCAATAATCCCTTCTAAGCGTCCTCAACAAAACGAACTACGAAAATTATTTCACGCTAACAATTATTTAATGTATTTCTTTCATGCTTAAACAGGTCAACTGATTTCAATGAAATTTTGAATGAAGATAATACATAGTGCGCGGCAAACACTACAGGAAAAGTCTACGGCGACCTAAAACTATCGTCAAAGATCGCATAATCTTTCAATGATAAATAAAATTAATATTGCATGAACATTTTATTATCGCTGAACATAATATTCTTAGATATTATGAAAGCTTATTATTATGCAAAAAACTGTCTATTATAAAAACTTGCGATATATTTCACTGTTAGCAAATAAATACAATAAGCCATTTGACTTGATTTTTTTAAATTGTTTCAAATTGTTCTATTTTGTATTATAAGCACACTATATTTATATTTCCAGGATATATGCCGTATTTTTTATATAAATCAATTTTAAAGTTAGAATTTTCGAACTTGCGCCAAAACCACAATTTCTGTAATGGCGGTTATTTTTATATTAAAATGATGTATAAACGGTGTGTAGTGCCACAATGTACAAATACGTCTATAAAAAGTCCACATAAAGTATTCGTTTCAGTGCCAACGAATCCTAAAAGATGAAAAAATGGCTGCAATTAGAGATCCAAACAACATTATAGCTCACTCAAATGTTTTTACGTGTGAAGATATTTTCGATGTAAGTAATATTTGTGTTTTAAACATTATTATCGATATCAATGCCTATAAACCAAAAGAATAAGAACATTAAATTTTTGTGTGAATGCGTTTTACTCGCTTGTGACGTCATCTGACTTTTAACCAATAACAGGCCGTTTGCGACGCTGATTGAATTTCAAAAAATATTGTGATTTCTTTACGTTTTTTTCACAAAATATAAACTTATTCTTTCAAAAATGAAAAGCAATACGCTTATTTACGTTATAATATAATAGGGTGACCTCGAATTGTGATATATTTTCGATATTGTCAGATAGATTATTATGTAATCATTTATCCTTGTATATATTTAGGCGGTACCTACGTGTTGCAACCAGATGGGGAATTCTGACAGATGGAGCGTTTATGCATGAGACTGACGTGAAGAGAGAGGTATGGGTATCTGCTCAAATATCGCGGGTAAAAGATGGTTATACATACTACTACTTCATGTTTTCATTGCCGCGTAAGAAGTACGAACACAATATTTAAACAAGAAAAGAAAATGAAAATAAGTGATTTAAAGCAGAAAGGTGCCATTTTTAAACCGTATCAAGTTCCTTAAAGTATATACCTGTACTGAAGTCTACACTTGTCATTCCACGACTTTTTATTACAGGTTTTGGTACGTTTAGGAAGTAGAAAATTAAGTACGCGTTTGAATGACCTCTGGGACTATATTGATTAATATAAAATAAGAGATTAAAAAATATAAAAGGCTCATGGCCTATAAAGAATGTTCGTAATGTGTTAATAAAGGTATCCTTCTCAAACTGCTACGATACTGAACAGAAAATCTACACTTGCATTACAAATTATGTTCTGTTTTAGGATATTTTCAAATTTGAATATAATACTTAGTTTCAAAATGTTTTAGAAACACATCGTTTAGTTTATTCGTTACATTATTTTCGTGACTAATATTTTATTCTTTAGACAACATATTTTGTTTAACACATATTTTATTTTAACCAGTTTTCTTTAACCAGATTCAGTTTAATGTTTTCACTTTTCTTTTACTGTAATTAACGTTCGATACTCAGTTTGAGAACCACATAATAGCTATATTTTCTATAGCTATTGTCAAAAGATTAGTAGATTAGATAAAAAGGCAGATTATAACTATGAATCGCTTTCCAATTTATTTTTATTTTTATATGTATTACAGTCTATTTAAGAACTTCTATTAATAAATAGTAAAAATTAGTAAATAACGAATAGTAAATTTACTAATTTTTGAACTCATGGAAGTTATTAATATTAAATAGTACATTATAAAACGTAAAATAAAATTATAGCATAGGTGTTTGATTTCAGGCGAAATAGCAACCATGTTCCGTGATTAATAACCATATGACCAATGAGCGCGAAATAAAGCAACTACAGTTGGAAAGCTATGATGCCAAAATTATTGGGTAAGGGGGGTTGGGGTTTTAATCTCTCCTGATTAGCTCGCCTCCATAATATGTATCACTCAAAATGCTTTATAATTTGTTAACCCATAGCCCAATTACGGGTAGTGATTGACAGGACCGTGACAATTTCTGTAAATATTGCTCCATTAATTATAAGACATTTATTAATTACTTAATTATAAGACATTTATTAATTACTTATTTTTTTTTTAATTTAAAGTATTTATTACATCTCAAATATGGAATTTCCTGCAACGAAGAAGTCTAGCCTTCTACGATTTCAAAACTTAATCTTTTAAATTTCCATTTTGAAATGATAGTACTTATAGTACTGTTTAATAATAATACCAGTAAAGCAATTAAAAGTGACTTATAAAAATGGAACTAAATAAACGAATGAAAATTTTTATTGAACCAACAAGAAAGTTTAAAAGGAAAATTATCAATGGGTTCGTGCATTATTCGTCAATTCTTACTTTGTTCGAGCGGTATTAGTTGAAAATGAAAATCTTGGCAAATTTCAAAGTATCCAGGTGGAGTACAGTACATAGAAAATCAAATTCTTAAAGATGTAGTATATTTAAGCAAAACAGGAATTAGATGGTATAGCCTTAGTCATAGTTAATTCGTTTATAAAGCACATTCGGCCATCTCATGTCAATAGTACATAATACAATTATCAGGAGTTGAAAAGAAAAATAAAATTTAAAAAATAAATATACGACAAGAACATAAACAGAGAGGCACACGTAGAATACATTTTGCCAAAAACTAGACAGAATTAAAAAAAACACAAACAAAAACATTGTATCCTTTAAAGACTCTGTACTAAGTTCAGAACTTGGTCCTTAAGACCAAGTTCTGAATTTAGTACAGAGTCTTTAAAGGATACAAAGCCGATCTTTAAAGTATAAAAATATTTTTATGACGTATTCGCTTCATCCAAGAACATTAAATAACCATAAGTATAGATCGTCATACTAGCTTTATATTAGAAACTTTTATTGCTATTAAACAAAAATTAGAAAGGCTCCAAAATTATTTACTGTTACCGTTTTAAATCAAATGTGTAATTAATATTAATGTTATATACTCACAAGTATAATGTTGTACTTTATCTTTTTGTAAACTAAATATCCCATCCCATTTAATATTTGGATAAACAATGTGTTCACATCAATAATATACAAGCTTTCCGGTTGATACGTCAGATTTTAATGAAGTTGTTCGTAGGTTGTATAACTGGCGAGTTTATATAAGTACTGTAAGTGCAGTAGTCATTAAATCCATGGTACGAACCATATAAATAATACGTACATACGTGGATGTAGACATGACGATTTGTGCGTGGGTGCATGAATGTGTTTTGTGTGTAGAACGTAACTCAGTTTAAGCAAATATTACAAAATGGGCGACAGAAGCAGTAAAGTGAGAAGTGTCTTACATTACGCTTGAACAACAATGTGTAGAATTGCTAATTAACATCTTTATTAATGTGATTTTGTTACCCCCTCTAACGTGTTATACGTTAGGCTTATTTTAATAACAAAACCCAGAATCACTCTGTGATTAAATATTTTGTTTACCCGTTAGATTTGTTTCAATAAAAACACTCAGAATCATTCTGTGATTAAATATTTTGTTTACCCGTTAGGCTTATTTTATTAACAACGCTCAGAATCACCTATGATTAAATATTTTGCTTACCCGCTAGATTTGTTTTAACAAAAACATTCAGAATCATCCTGTGATTAAATATTTTGTTTACCCGTTATACTTATTGTAGTAACAACGCTTAGAATCACTCTGTGATTAAATATTTTGTTTACCCGTTAGGCTTATTTTAATAACAGCGCTCAGAACCAATGTACGAGTTTTTTCCGTTATTTGTTTGTTTTTATATGAAAAAATATATGAAGTCATGTAAAGTAAAGTAGGAATAATAGGATGACGAATCGTTTTAAACAAAAGAAACTTGAAAACACTTTCGACAAGTTTTACTTGGAATATTTCATAGTTTCGGCTGATATAAAACCCACAGTGATTACAACTGTAAATACTTAGAAAAAAGTGAGAGAAGTAAAGAAGAAAATTTAAGTAACTCGCATTAGGTAATATTTCCATTAAAGAAATTTAAAGCGAAAAATATCGGGAATTTCACAAAAACTGTCAAATTTAAAATCACTGTTTTTTTTCAATAAAATTCACTGCAACAGTTTCGGAGATAAGGGTGAAAAGTTGTTTGGGGACTTTTTCAGAAATATTTCTATACCTACGTTCCGTACTATTCTAAAGAAAATAATTCAGTATTTTTTTCCATTGATATTTCAAACGAAAGAAGAAATTAAAAAGAACATTTTCGAAAACTTTATTTGTCCCGTTTAAAATTTTCGCGTGAATATTTTTGAGAATTAACTTATAAGTTCTTTGCAGATTAATACACTTTATTACCATGGTAAGTTTCAAGTTACTTAAAATATTTTCAGCAATGTCTGAAATATTTCTCCAAAAATATCACAGACATAAAGGTAAGTACAATAATAAATATAAGTTATTGATATATATATATATATATATATATATATATATATATATATATATATATATATATATATATATGTATATATATACACATATATATACATATATATATATATATATATATATATATCAATTAATACACTATACCCCAATGCAAAGATTCAAGTTTTGGAGTGAAACGGTTTCTGAAGTAAAAATAGTGGATATTTTCAGCAATGTTGGTAAGAACTTTCTTATGTAAAATTCTCGCAAAAATATTTGGAATTCTTAACACACACATTAACTGTATTTTTCAACATTTGAATATATTACATCTTCACAGGCGTAAATATACCGCAAATCACAAACTACGAGGTTGGGATCATGGCTACGGTTCCCGCTGAACTGAAAGTAAATTTTATAATAGTAACCTGATTTTTGTATAATTTAAACTTTAGTAGTTTCGAAGATCCGAGAGATTTCGGTCCATCTAGGACCGACAAATAATTCTGAAGAAAATTAGTAGTATCTGCTTCAACAGATATCCGCACACAATACAAGTAATTTAAAAAGAAAACAATCGAGTACTGTATTTTCCCTGATAAAAATATTTTTGTGTGTTTATTGACATATATAATCGTTGTCAAAACAGTGTCTGTTATGAATAGATTTTTGAGATTTCAACGTTTAGAACGTTTTTGCTAGCACACCAACCAAACTTTCATATAATATAGCTACGATGTGGCAATAAACCCCCTAAATAATAATAAAACAATAAAACCGCTAAAATAGGCAATTTATAAAATATGCTATATGCAGCTGCTAAAATATTGTCAATTAAAACCTGCTGCGTAACAGTTCATGACACGAACAGTTTTGATATCCTTCGCGCACAGATAAACTGATAAATAGAAAAACCTCAAGAGTGGAACTCGCGCTAGGAGGGTTCCATACACGTTTGGATACTTATAAAGTTTTAAGATGTGAGTGTATAAGGATATGGTAAGCAGTATATTTACATTGGAAAAATGAATAGTTTTAATTAACTTAATTGGAAATACTATGTACTTTAAGGGTACACAGTATTTCCAATTAAACTATTTAAAATGTTCATGTTCACAACGTAAATATACTGCCTACTATATCATTCACAGACGTAAAAACAAACTAATTCTAAATAGAAATTTAAATCAGTGAACATTTAAATTTACAACCAAATCCAATTTAACAACCAAAAGCATAAACATTAACAACCAAAACCAACTGAACATTTAAATTTTACATGAAAAATGAACAGTTTTAAATAGCTTAATTGGAAATGCTATATACTTTAAGGGTACATAGTATTTTCAATTAAACTATTTAAAAATGTTTATATTTACATTATAAATATACTGCCTACTATATCATTCACAGACGTAAAAATAAACTAATTATAAAAATTCATAATTCCACATAGAATTTGAAATCACTGATTTTGTTTTTACTTGTGCTGTAGTACTCGCCATTTTGTCGATTGTAGGTCAACCGGAAGTATCCTATAGGTTTTGTTGATCAGTGAGTAAGTCTATGGTAAAAATAAAGAAGAAATACGCTTTAAAGTGCCGTATATTCTTGTTGCGTGAACTAAAGAGAAGAATTTTTTTCCTTTTGAGGGACGAAACCCTATAAACAGATAAAAAAAATTTATTGCCTTATCGAAATAAATTATTTTTCTTTTTATAAAGTCTAAGCTCTAAAACATTGAAAAGGAGACCGGCACCAGTTCATATAATGTTGGGTCCAGGTGTTACAAGAATAAAAATGACGCTATTACCTATATAGAGATATTTAAAAAATAAACTCCTTGACAGTTTTATCAAAATGGTCAATCAGACAAAAAAGAAATGTTATATTTTTTTATGAAAAGTTAGATTGTTTTTCATAATATATTGCAAAGTAATTTCTACGAGATTCTTTGAACTAGCGAGATACATCCATCCATGTGTCTCGTTATATCATCCATCCATGGACGTACCATATTGATCCATGATGCTCACAGGCATGACAGGGTCGTCGAAAAAAGTTACGTAAACCTCAACATGAGGGAAGAAGCCATTCATTTTGACAACAATAAAACCATTGTCAATGTTTGTTAACAAATTTATTTTTAATTAATTTAGATAATGGCTGCACGTTAAAGAAGACAAGAGGCATTGATTGTTTTTTGTAATCCTTTCTAAAAAGTTATATATTCTGTTCGATTCTTTTTGTTATTTTTATTTCCGATTAATATTTTTGTTTCGTATTATGGATACAAATTTTAATTCCATTTTTTTCTCTTTCTAATTGCCAGTTACTGAATTGTTTGGTTTTTTATATTCTAAAAAATACCAGCTTTTTGAAAAATTGTGTTTTATCTCTATAACGTTTGGGCCTATTTTTGCCGGTCTCCTTTAATAAAATTCTGTTAGCGGTACTTGCGTCGAGCATACATAAAAAAATGTATCTGTACTATTTTCTATTTGTACATAGAAGAAATTTTAACGGTAAATACACCCTTCATTTATTTCTCGAAATTCCATTTCATCTTTCAATTTTGGGAACATTCAAAAGGAAAAGCTTGAAACAAGAAAGTATCGAACTATTTGAGGGAAATGATAGGGTCTTTTGAAAGCAAAAACATAGTTATGAACTACAAAGCTAAATTATAGAATTGTTGAAATTCTATAATGGTACTTCTATCCAACGCACATTGTTTATTCACTCTTCGTACCGAAATAGTTCAGTCGTTTGTAACGAATAAGGTAGGTATATTTGAAATAATTTAAGAGAAAATAGGCTTAAAAAGAAAGCAGGTAAGGTCGAGAACGAAATAATATATTATTGAATACACTCCGGTTATAAACTGTTACATAATAAAATCCTCCAAATATAACATAATATTACAGCTATTCTCAAAGGAAAGGTGACTTTAATGAAAGTAGATAATAGAAAGTTACAAGACATATTTTGCGAAAAATTCAATTTTTATAACAAATCTGGATAAAAGGTTAATTACTTATAATTAACTACTTGATATTAATTGGAAAAATATCTTATAGAGGAAGATATATTTAAAATAATTTATGACAATTGGCTTAAAAATGGCGGAATATAATGTTGTTAAATACACTGTGGTTACAAACTTTCACATAATAAAATACTCCTAATATAAAATAATATTAAAGTTATTCTCAAAGAAAATATTATTTTAAAGAAAGTAGATAATAGAAGATTCCGATACATATTTTGCGAAAAATTAAACTTTTATAGCAAATCTGGACAGAAGGTTAATTATTTATATTTAACTACTTGATATTAATTGAAAAATATTTGTTGGAGGAAGATATATTTAAAATAATTTATGAGAAAATAGGCGTAAAAAGAAAGCAGTTAAGGTCAAAAAGGTACAGAATATTGTTGAATACACTGTGATTATAAACTGTTACATAAAAAATATTCCTAATATAAAATAATATTACAGCTATTCTCAAAGAAAGGGCTAATGACTATAGAAAGCAGATAACAAAAGTTTACAGTACATATTTAGCGAAAAATTCAACTTATAATATAAAAATTCATAAAAGATTAATTATTTACATTTACCTAGTCGATTCTAACTGGAAAAATATTTGATGTCGTATAAAATTTACGTAAATGTGTTAGTATAGAGAATAAAGCTTTCATATTGAACGCCTGGAAACGTATAGTATATTTATTTAAATATAAGTGCTGAGTCCTATTTCTTGATAATTTCTTTTTCTTTGCATAATAATTTAAAAGAAAATTTTAATATATACCCTTTCATATACCTTTCATACCCTTTGTTTAAAATTCCTATCCGAAGGGACTAAACAAAGGTCTTAATTTGGCTACAGTTTTCATTTTATTATATATTTGAAATGAAATTTAAGCCTGGCAAGCTATAATTGCTATCTCGGTTTTTTGCAAATTTTTTTAACTACTTTAACTTATTTCAGTACAACTTGCGTATCGGCTTGTTATTTAAGCTAGAGAAAACTCCCCGATCAATTAAAACAACAAATTTAAAGAATAAAACGATATTTTCTAACAGAATTAAACTTGATTTATTTTCACTTTTGTTTTGATTCACATATTGACATGGCCGGAACCCACTGTGAATAGGTCTTTGTTATAATTTTGATAATACCTTTTTTAAATATAATAAAAAAAACCTGTTTACAATATTGACCTATAATCAAAAGGTCTAAATTTGCAACGTCGCATCGAAAGAAAAAGTAAAAAGATGAGTGGTAAAGGAAAACAGGATGTGAACGCAAAGAAAACAGAGCGGCTGAAGTCAAGAGAGATATTATTTTTTCAGACGACTTTGGAAAAGCATACTGCTGCACATGACGTCACAAAACAAAACTAAAATTTTACTTTTAGATTTTCATCGGCCTAAGATCGAAATATACTCTTAATTCCTTACAGTTATCATTTTACACATCCATCACAGTTAATTTTCTTATTAGCGTGAAAAAGAGATTTTTGCTTCACGCCAAAACATACTTCTGCAAATATATACATGTAAAATTATTGAAAGTTAAAAGAATAATAAATAAAGGTTTTTTTAACAAGCATTAATTAGGTCGACCTGTAGCTAACTAACTATGTAATGGAATCTAGGAAACTAAAGTGCATGCATTTATACTTGCGTGCAGGTACACACAAATAGATTAGACTGATGATAAAACAATAAAATGGTAACATCGGTCTGATTCAATAAAATAAAACCGGAAGTTAGACACTGGACTTGATGACGGAACGACGTGTCCTAACCGTGTCTGGGCTTCTAATTGTTGTATCATCATGACACTTGACAGTTATGTACTCGTATAGTTCTGATGTCAACACGATAAAATGGTAACATTGGATTGATTCAATGACGGAATCGAAAATTAAACACTCTTCATTTGAAACGTTTTTCTCAAAAATATTCAAATAAATATTATGTGAATGAAAAGGATATTTCAGTTTGATTTAAAAAAAAAACCCCAAACTTTTGCACTCAAATATTATATTAAATAACAAACATGGCTTAGACTAGTTCTTACAGAGTAGGCCGAGAAAACATGTTCGGTAATTATTTTTTGCTTTTCAGTGCAGTATTTATAAAAGCCTGTTTCCTTTTAGTTTTTCAAAGGATTAATATATTTAAGTACTTAAACGAGATATTCACATTTTAGTATATCGAAGTCATTTCGATTTATTGTTAACATTTCGAAAGTTATACAATATTAATTAATATCAATTTAAATTATTACCCTCACTAAAATACTTATTTTTTTGTATTACTTTCGAAAATATAATAAAAATTACACCACTCCCCTACCATAAATTAACTAACGTAAACAGTGGTAAAACCCGCGCAAACCCCACTTCCGCTTCTTTTTTGTGGAATATTTAAATGCTATTAGACGTTTCTAATAGTATATTTTTACAAATTTCCCACTTGAAGATGTGGTCATACAAGAAAATCTAGATCGAACTAAATAATTTAAATAAAGTAGAATTAATACTACATCACGTAGTTTCATTTATTTGAGAAAAATGTTATGTGAATATAATAGCAAACAGTAACTTCATGCATGAGTACATCTCATAACCTAGCTATCTGTAAGCATACTGGTTTAAAATTTTTCAGAATTTTAATCATTTCATTAATAATAAATATAACAACACAAAGACGCTATCCCTTAAAATATCCCTTAAACTATTTCGAATTAAAAAATTATAAACCAATAATATTGTAGACGACATCTATGATATGCTCTAAAAATTACAACCTTATATTCATTTATTTTAACAAAACCATATTATATGTATTTACCTTGTGTTTATCTTTTTATTATCCAAAAAAATATTTTGGATAATAAAAAGATAAATAACACAAAAAGTTTAGTTTTACAATAATTTTATTTCAAAAATTCTTCAATTGAAATACACCTTTTTATTCCTCAATAAGTAAAGCGTTTTAAATATATTTTCTAATTTCATTACTTTTGTGTCTTTCGTTTAAAATATTTTTGAACAATTTCGATATATTGTGATTTTGTAAGTCGAAGTTGATAAAGTTTAGTTTATCATAAAAGTTGAAAAAAACTTGTCTAAATAAAAATTCATTTTACGTAATTACTGGCAAAAAAGTTTCAGCCTATGCCCACGTTTAAACTTAATTAGCTATTTGATAGTGATAATTACGTTCTTCGCAAAAAACTGATGCGAAAGCTAATATGAGTAGAGATTAAAATAAAATACAAAATCTAAAAATAGACTGGAATACAGGGAAACAATTAAGAAATTATACTTTTGATTCTAATTTCAGAAAAATAATTTTAAATTATATATAAACTATTAATGTTTCCAGCATTTAAATAAAAAGCCAGAAACTATAACTCAAAACTAATCAAACGCAGCGGAACCAATCTCCAAAAACATCCTCTATTGTTTGTCATCCATTCGTTTAGAATAACTCGCATGACGTAACACAACTCCATCTAACAGCGGTGCGGTGTAACGAGTAGGCTGGCACACAGGGGAATTTACTGGCGTACGCGCGTACAACAGGAGACGGGCCACGGTACGTAGATTGCGAGACAAAGCAAACACGGAAGCAACCACAACAAAGTGCGCGCGTAAATTCATGAAAGTATTTTACGGGCAGGTAGACGAGGAGGGAGGGCAAAGGGGAGGAGCGAGAGGTGAGTTTTTAGGGTTCGACCTAGCGTTTAAGACGGGGCCACACAAGGTTTTTCTCGAATTTTTAATAATATCAACTGCTACCGCCAGGCTATGTAATAAACAGCTCTTGATTCAAAAGTGTAGCGAGAAATAATTAGTTTGAGGTGCATGATCATTTTCTGTATTTACGCAATCACCGATAAATTTTAACGCTGCATAAGCTGCATTATTTTAAAACCAATATATTTCAAAAGTTTCCATTTTTAGGTTAGATTTTTCCTTACTTCACAGAGAAACATATATATTAGATGTTGATGAATGATTAATGGTTGAGGTCCAACGAATAAGTGCGAGCCGAGTTTCACGTGATTATTATTGTTTATGGGAATTTCAAGAAAGTACCACCATTTGCGAAGAATTAATTGTGGTTCTCAAATACCCAATGTGGAAGCCATATTTATTTTATCGGGGTGAAACTTGGACCAAAACTAGTTTAACAGTTTCAAACTAGTAAACTTTAAAAAAATAGTTAAAAATGAACCTTACCATAAAAGCACATAACTGAAACATCGTTAAGAAGAAGTTCTAAAAAACTGCAACTTTTGAATAGAAATTTTATTTTCATCCCTTATTGGAAGAAAAATGCTCTAAACTGTTAATCAACGACAATAATTATGACATTTCCCCATAACGTGACATTTTAAAAAATATTTCTCTGGAAAATGGTATTTTTAGTCATCGATTTAAGCGCATTTACTAAAAAAATCTCGGTAGCTAATTAATTAATATTAATTTTTTCTCATGCAGCATATATAGATGCGCCGTTGAAACTAATTATGTTGATAACGTATATAAAACAGTTAACCTCTAATCAAGTTTCCGGTAAAAAAGCGCTGTATTATTTCTCAAAAAACTGAATTCTATTCACCAAATTTTTTTCAGAAATCAAACTGCTAATCCGGATATGGATTTGTGGATAGCTTAAATCTAAAATACTATATCTCATTATTACTTTTAACTTAACAATATGAACAGAGTAAACAATAAAAAATTCTAACAAATTTATTTTTCCAACTGACGCTCATCATTGGCGTTCTGTACTTTAATAATGGCAGCTAAATTGTGAATATTATATATGTGTTCAATATAACTTCAGCTTCATCATGTTTATTCATAGAATTGTTAAGATTTTTTCAGCAAGACTGTTGGAAACAAAGATAGATATAAATTATTATCAAAAATATCATTAACGGTTCCACGCATGCTAGTTAGATCCTATACCAGGCATTGGAAAATTATTTAGTCAAATCGTTCGAATCGTTTTCTCACCCGACCCAAATTTTCAATAAATATAAGAATTTGTCCTTTACAAAATATTTATTTCGACATTTTATTATTAAGAAAATTTCAGCATTATCGAAATTAATTTTCAGAGACATGAAATGTACAATTGCAAGTTATTACTGTCGTGAAAATACTCGATCAATGCCTTTTAACATGGATCTCTGAAGGGATGACGTGAAATTTAATACAAATATTTAGTAAATAAATGTTGAAGGTATAAACTTTCAATATTGAAAAACATCCTTCCTTTTTAGATTTTTCTCCAAATTCTACTCAAAAGATCACATGTTTGTAGTTAAATATTACTAAGTTTAAACAAAACTTTGTATTAGGTGGTTTTTAACATTTTGTAGGTATATTTCAAATAAAACATATAAGAAATACATTTCAGGAGTTACTTTTAAGCAAAGAAATGTGAATAATTACTTATTTTCAAAAAGACTGAAATAAGAAACGTAATATTTAGCATAATTACATTATACCGTTCCCAATCAAGGACAGAAAAATTTAGTAATTTTTTTTATGAGTATTTCTTAGCAATTGAAAGTAGTATTGTCACTTTATATAGAAGGCTCTAAATTAAACGATAGTATGAAAAATTTAATAGGTCAATAAAAGTGTAATAGATCCTTATTGTCAATAAACTTTCGTCATTATAATGACCTTGACCAACTGAACCACTTGAGATGCATAATGCCCCTGCTATACAAATCTGCTGAAAGGAAATCGACTAATTGTTTAAGGGGCACTCTGAAATACCTCGAAAATCAAATTTCACCAAGAAAAAATTTGCCTAAATTTCAAAAAAGCGAGGGAAATACGGCGGTTGAAAGAGTCTTTCCAGCTGTAAACCGTACTTAAAAATTGTTTGTAGTAACTACACATGGTACCATATGTAGTTACAGTTGTCACGCAGTAGATGTAAAAAAAAATAATTTGCCAGTGCCGACTGATTGATTGCAAATATTTCCAAAATATTTCGCAATCCTCGACACTAATCAAAATCTTAGATGAAAATAATATCAAAGATCACCCGATCGTTAATACGAGCTTCTGATGGATATTCTCCAATTTTAGGCACTGTTTATATTGGACGGCTGTATATAATCATTACGATGGAAGTTTTCGATTGTCATAAATAATCCACTTTTGGTCGTGGTACAGTTAGCAATCTCACCAGAATAAATTTTCACCAGAATAGTTCTTGAAAAAAGAGTCTTCAAAAACTGACACAACTGAATCATAAATATATCGCAGGTTCATCTAAACTACTTAATTCGTAAACTTATATAAAATGTCTTCGAACAAGGATGACAGATTTTCAAAAATATACTAATTTCTACTTTAATTTAAAATATATTAGTGCCTCGAATTCAATACCAAACTAATCTTATCACAACATATTATAAACTATGGAAATCAATAAGTTCAAAGATATCAAAATCGTAATTACAATTAGTAACAAATCGTAACATGCATAAGGCACTTTTTTTGCTTATAAACGTATACTTAATTATTTATTTCTTAAAAGCATGTATCTCTTTTAGTCAGTGATATCAATTATTAATTTCTTGGCGAACTACAAATATAGAAAAAGCGAAAATAAATTTTCATTGATTAAATTTTCATTAAGTCGTTGACTTAATGTATCGGCGCAAAAATTAAAGAAACACGAAGGAAACAACAAAAGGTAATCCAATTTCATTATTAAGATTTTCTGACATAACTTTAGAATGCGTGCAATGGTGGTGAATATATATAGTATAGAAATCCACTTTATTACCTAGCCTGATGCAAAAAAGGAAATGTGTCTACAAATTTGAGACGCGAACAGATTTATTCTAATGTGGAAACTGGTCACCAAGAGACTGCAAAGCAAAAAATCTAAACGCAAAGAAAATTTATCGATATGAGATTTTCGTACTAATTACGATTTATAGAACATTATTTAAATGTTATTTAGATTTTGAGTTGAATTCTTGTTATTGGATGCTAGATATTAGCTTGTTGTGTAGATTCACATAAAATAGGGATGGAAAAACATAGCGAAAGAAGTTTTTAATATTAAAGAAATTACCATAATTCTTCGAATTTACCATAGTCTAGTCTAATAAATTTAGACTTTACCATAGTAGTCCAAGTCTTCGAATTTACCATAATTATATACTCTTACTTTTCTTTAAGTCTAATGTTTTCTTTAGTCTTCGAAGATTTTTTTCTCATTCATTCCTTCCACAGATCTTGATTTTGTCTGGCTTTTCTGTTTTATGTTCTAAATGTTGTGAAGGTCAAATAATAACACGTTTTTTTTCTTAACTTTCACAATCATCTTCCCTTCGACGTTACAACCTTAAGAAATGTGTGAATTTCTAATTCTATCTTGAAAAAAATGTCCTATCATAATGGAGTCCTTCCTGTAGTGAACGAGACATTTGAAAACTTTTTATACTTTTTAGACGCAGACAACCCTGAATACTGCTCAAACCTTGTTTGCATCAACAAAGGTTAACTTTGGAAAAACTAACTTAACATTTCATTTTATCGACCCTTCGTTCAGCTCTGTTGCACTTCAGAGATATTCATATTTTTTGACAAAAAAAGTAAAAGCCCTTGCTGGCATTATAATAAATTAAACAATAAAAAAACGTATAAGAAACAATATTTGACACATAAAACGTATTAATTTTTAAAACTATTAAAAAATAATTTTAAATATGTAATTATAAATAACCATCTAAACAAATCGTTTGTTATGAAATCATTACACATACCATGGCAAAACTTAATATTTATGTACAGATAAAATCTATTTATTTTATATGACCGCATATGCATCTTTTCACAATCAATTAAATATGTCCTGGAAAATCTGGTATCGAAACACTGGTTTAAAAGTTCGCCCGTACAAACAACGTCCATTACGCCAACTATAGATTTCTTTTGCACTGTTTTTCGGAAAGTTACAGTGAAATAAAAGTTTCGCCGAACGCCTTTGTCTACCCGATACTTTTTCTTCTTTTTTCCATACAGCGAATACAATAGACGCATTCGTCTCGTTTCCATTAATCTGTATGCCACAAATCACGGGGGTGCGACTCGCACAATCCCCGTGCCACCACCCGGCACTTTGTTACTAATTTATTCTGGGGTGGAAAAATGACAGGCCAAAGTTAAGTGAAATTTGTCTAGGCCCCAATTTGGAGCGGAGCCAGAGAAGAAAAAAAATTACGATACTTACCCCCATTTTAATGTCAGGGGCCAAAGGCCGCCCCAGGCTGCCCAATTGTTTTGACGAATCGATCACTCGAGGCAGTTTTCGTTTTAAAGCGAGTCAATTTTTGGCTGGTAACTGAACGAAATTCCTGTTCTAAGAAATAAATAATTGGTATAGTTTGTAACGATTATAATCCTTCATCAATGTTACTTTATTTTTTTTTTATTCATATCACAACGTCACGTTGTTTAATTATATCTTAGTACAAAAGTTATCTTTTATTTTTTACGGAATTATGAGTGAGGGACTTGATAATCTAAATTATGTGCCGATGTTATTCATTTGTACCATACCATAATGAAACTTCGTTATTTACCATACCATATTTAAACTTCGAGCACATCGAGTGTTATATACTTTATACTCTATCTTTTTTAAACGGAATTTTTTTGTATGTCGATTTTTGGATCCAGTTATTCATTTTTAATAATAGTAATTAAACACTATCAGAAACGAACTGATTATGGCACAAGAAATAAATACTTAAAGCCAAATAACATCTGACAAATGACAAGGACTTAATCCAAATCGAATGAAAGACAAGATAACATAAATAGTAAAAGGGTATGTATATTAGATAAATTATACACGTATATTATATATATATATATATATATATATATATATATATATATATATATATATATACAAAATGGTAAAAAGTAAAAGTTTTTCTATTTTAAAGAAAAATACAGGATATCATTGAAAGATCAAGTTACTAGAACTCTATACTATTTTTCCAAAGTTTTATATAAAATAGACAGTGCAGAAGATGAATATAAAAACAAGTCCCGTTCCGCCATATCCGAATATAATGTAGGGAAAAATAACTTTACCAGAAATCGAAAAATAGCATTACTAGAAAAAGAATCGGATATGGCGGAACAGGAAAAGCTTGTCCCGTTCCGCTATACACGAATATAATATTATGAAAAATAGCGTTACTGTGATTCGAAAAATATAGTTATAAAAATAGCGTTACTGTAAGTTTACCTAAATTTCACTGGGAAACTACAAAAATTATTCCGAATTTAATACTTTTTGAGAAATTCGCTATATCTATACGCCCGTAAAAATATATTGAGCAATAAATATTCACGCTGAGAAATATTACAAATGCTTGTAATTAGTTTAACAAAAGTACTACGTAGTTATAAAAATATATATTTAGCTATATACTCAACATTCAAAATAAAAGTTTTATTCGTAGCTTACACGTATTTTTATTGTTAAAACCTAACTCGGACGAAATACCTATTCGGACCATAGAAGTAAATGCGTAAAGTCGAGAAACAAATGCTAAAAGCTTAATCCAAAATTGAATGAAATACAAGTAATGATATAAAAAACACATACAAAGCATAAGGGTACATGAAGTCAAATAAACATAGGTGTCTAAATTAAGCTATGTATCACCGCTTTTATTACAAAAAACAGTAGAAAAAAATGACGCAAAAGCTGTCACTTTACGGAAATTAGTATGATTATTTAAATTTGAAAATAAAAAATTGAGTCTCTGTTAAATATGTGTCATTTCCAATAACTAGAAAAAAATGTAAATTTATATGTAGCTTAGTTTTGAAAAAAGGAAAAAGTAAGGAATATTCGTGCAAAGCAACATAATAGAAAGAAACTTAGGAATCCTCCAAAGCCCTTCGATCTCCAATCACTAGATTGAAAAAATACAGTGATTCGTCAAAACGATTTTCGATTAAATAGGAAATTCATCAATCAGAAATTCCAACTCGGCTGGGTAGTGTTCGGGAAGGTTCGCGATTTAGTCTCTTCCAAAATACTTTAGTGTCTGATCACGAAAGTCTTCAAGAAGTGTGTATTACCAGTGATGACATACGAAAGTTATATATAGTATATGGCTCCTTGGTACTCACTCAGCAAACTATGGAAAAAGAGAGAAGTTTCATAATGTGATCCGTAAAAGATCTAAAGTCACCTAGGATTGGCAGGCTGAATTGACAATACGCATACCATGTAGCGAACAGAACCGACGATCGTTGGGGGAGAAAGATTCACAAATGGCAACCACATACCAAAAGATGCTGAGTGAACGCCCTCCTGGTAAGGGAATAAATGACCTGGTAAAGATCGCGAAAAGCCGCATGGATGCAAGTAACACAAGATCTGTGGTATCTTTGTGGAAATCTATGAGGCAGGTCTATGTGCAGCAGTGGATGTCTTCGGCCGATGATAATGAAATTAAAAACTAAACGCTTTATAAATAAGATGAAAAGCGCGACAGACGACGTAGTGAAAAGACAAGGTCAAATTCGAAACGAAATTTTATCACTTTTTCGATTTAAAAAACAATATAGACAACACAATTTAATTTAACCGCATTATAATTACGTTTATGCTTAAACCCAGTGAAGTTAAACCCAGTCGTACTTTTTATTTTATAAATAAAAAGTACGACTGACAACGTGGTGAAAAGATGTCAACTTCAGAAGTAATTTTTCGTTATTTTTTTTATTTAAAAAGAAATTTAGGCTATAAAATTTATTTTAAACGCAAAATAATTACGTTTATGCGTAAACATATGTGTGATAAATTATTTGTTTTAAATGTTTATTTTAACTAAGTAAGGAATGAATAAAGAGATTAATTTTGAATAAGCGATAGAAATTAAAATATTAATTATATAAACGAATCGTACAATTTTCTTTAAAATTTATTTGTTTTTATAGTATTTCTATTAAAATACTTTGGTTTTTCGAATATTACAGTAGATCCTTTACATATTTTTTATTAGTATCGATATAAATAGATATCGATACTTTACGCATATTCTTATATGTAATATATTCTTATTGGGAAATAATACCAGTACTATTTACATGAATAATTATAGACACTTTGTGGTTATGGAAACAACCCTAGTCCATGGACAAAAGAGTCGTTTCACCACCGATTTGGACGTCATAAAATTCTATATTTGTGCCTCACATTTACTGAGTGAACTAACGAGTCACTCTACCCGTCCAAAATAGTTCTACCCTTCAACTTAAATCGTAAATCAGAATTACATAAATAAACAGCAACTTAACAATCACACTAATTTAGGAAACAAATGACAGCGTACAGCCGAACGTTTTGACAAGTGTCAAATACAATACAAAAAAATAAGGGTATAAATGAATTATTATGTATTCAAACTGTCATACTTGATAATGTCCTTGAAAGCGTAAATCTGCAAAATTGGAAAAAATATATACTTTTGCTCTAATATAGTATTCAAGAAAAAAACAAAACTTATAACGTAAAGAAATGGATAGCCAGTTTAGTCTTACAATAAGTTTGTTGAACCCAATATTATATAAAACTCCATATAAAGCCCAATATTATATAACTATAATATATAAAATAGTTGCAACCAGTGTCAATATTCATGCATTATAATACATGCACTACACTGTTCGCGAAGTTGATCGAAGTTAGGCGAAGAGAATAGTGTAGAGAGGTACTTCGATTCGTTTTGTGCGTACTTCAGACTGTACTTCATACGTACTTCAGACTGCGATCAAATTCGAAGAGCGCTTCGTTAAGGTAACTTCGCAAGTAGTGTAGAGGGTGTTTTAGACATAAAAGGAAGTTGCTAACCTAATACGGATACTAAATTACTACATATTTTCCGAACCAATTTCAAACGAGTCATTTTAACAAATACAATATTAAAAGCTGAAATTACATACAAGTCAAACAAAAAATCCCCTTGTGTTTTATGTAATGTAATACTTTTTGTGTAAAATAATAATTTTGTTCAAAAAATGTAGTTATTTTCAGAATTATAACGTAAATAGTCGTCAGAATTAAAATCTAAAAAAGGTTTACAACATAATCTTTTAAAATCATATTTTGTAAAATATCTTCATACAGCTTGATATCGTCTTTTTGCCGTAATAAAGGAGAAATATGAATTTGATGAAATACTTCCCGAAATACAATCTACTAAACCTTTCGGAATCAACGTACTAGCAACGTTCAACTTTTCAAATTCAAGTGCTACATTAAACTAGATTTTATATTTTGGTAAGTGACTAAATTTCAAGAAGCAATAACAAACAATAACTAAATCATATAATGAAAAAAATATTAAAAAAACATAATTTTTACTTTTCCTAATATTCCCGCTTAAATGAAACGTACATACATAAACAAACTTCAGGTTTCTTCTATTTTAAGTTTATAAAGTCTACCTATTTACAAACTCGATTAAAAAAAGGATGAGAATTATGAAATGTTCACAAAGTTTCTTACTTTTCCGAATATTAGCAAAAAAAATTCTTTATTGTTTATGAAACAGTCAAGATAAGAAAACGTAAAATTTAAAAAAAGTTAAAACAGCAGGCAGCAGAGACAAAATACAAGAAAATTTGCACGAAGCGAAAGGCGAGACAGGTATTGAAAAATAATTTCGAAAATCAATAGGTTTCTATTACGATAGTTAACCAATCGATAGAAAAGGGATCACCAAAATCAGCCAAGAATTGCAACTTGCAGTGTGTCCTCATACCTGCATACGCACAGATAAAACGATAGGAGGTATGTCATTTTCCAAAGACAAACTTCAGGTCATAAAAACATATTTAAAATTTTCTTTTTTCTATAAAGTTATATTAAAATGCATTTACTCCTAAAATAATCCAAGCTTTAATTATATCCATCATAAAAACTCAAGGCTGACGGGCTTGTGGAAAATAAAGCACACATCCGCCAGGGTGTGCAATATTTAACGAAATGCTATAAATAAATCAAAAAATAGTCCCGATAATGTATTGCAATTCCATAACATTATGCACAGTATATTGGAACCCATTGCTATACAAAACACTTAAACAATATTTGAAGATTTCTTATATGGCCTTTAAAATTTATTTTCGAAATCTCTCTAAAGTGTAACCGCATCCCAAACCGACAGGCGTCGAGGACATACACACGACATTGGGGGTTCGAAACAATTACTCACCCCTGCGTCATGTGTCGCCCTTTTCATCTACATATCAATCACTCGCGGGACGTGCGCCGGCTTAGAGCCGAAACACCCGGGCTTCTTTATAGCTATGCCTTGTCTGGTCGCACGGTGCCGAGCGCGGATCAATTTCCTAAGTACATAAATACCAATCTAGAAATGAAGTCTCAAGCCACTATAGTCCGGAATCTGAAAGACCTTAGAAAGTTTACTATTAAAAAGTTGTTTTAGAATTTCGTACATAGACGTCTGTCCATCCGATTGTCTGACACGGCCTTCTAAAACTAGAACGTAGTAATTCAAAAAGTTAAAAGTTTGACCTAATTATAAAGTTAGATAAAGGCAAAATCATTCTGGAAAATTAATTACAATATTTCATTTTTAAATGAATAATTCTAACAACTTTCTAAAGTCTGCCTAGTCAGTTAGTACCTTTAGCCTGTAATAAATCACCCTCATTCCAACTCTACTGATTAACTAAAAGTAGACAGAACTGTTCTAAATACTAAAACAAAAATATTTATACAAATATTAAAAACTTTCTAAAGAATTACTCATAATTACTTCGCCAGATAAAATTCCTACTATTTTTCGGGTCCGGATCCGGATTTAAGATTTCTAGGATACTAAAATTCTCAAGTTTAAGACCGAATCGTAAACCGGTGGGAATTTAATATGGCTCACTACCGTTTTTCGTATTCGGTCTTAAACTTGAGATTTCTAGGATACTGGAATTCTCAAGTTTAAGACAAAAGGGAGTGGGAATTTTATCTGGCTAAGTAATTAGAAATAAACGAATGTCTAATTAACAAAATCATCACACGAAACTATCATCGAAATACAATTTTCTAAGACACGAATCATAAGAATGAAAGGAACGTTCATATCAAAGTGAGAAATGTTAAGTTTAATATAAAGTAATCAGACATGTAAAAAAATTATACATTATATGTGGATCATGCATGTTACGTAACTTCTCGCCTTATCAGGTTACTAAAATAAAAATTGAATTTTTTAAACTGCCGAACACCAGCCAAATACAGAGAACAATTTCTCCCCAAAATAAGAAAACCACCAAAATGATGGGCATGAACAACGTAACCATAGAAACGATAACAATGCGACCGCCATTTTTCTATTGTGTGCCTATATTCTCTTGGCGCCGAACTTACCAGTGATGTTCGAGTAAGCTTAATCGATTTTAATCAGAAGTAATAGATAAGTACCATCTACGTGTCAAAATAAAGAACCTGTCTTTTATCCAGTTCTAATGCAATAGGTTTCATATTTGAAGTGGTTTAAACTTAAAGTGAGCGTATCTTTGAAACGGTAATGTTTTCTGGATCGCGATATACTCGTATAATTATATATGTAGGTGAGGCTAAGCACTGTGAAATAAAGGAATTCCGAAACCGAGCGGAATGTCACTTCAAGAGACCGTAGAAAGTATAGGACCCAGGTGTTACAACAACAAAAATGACAACCATAAATGCAGAAAATCAAGAAATAAACTCCTTAAAAGTTATATTTAAATCGCCAATCAGACAGAGAAATTGTGTGCTTTTTTTATTTTATTAAAAGACAGGTTATTTTTCGAAATGGTTTCTAAATAGTATTTTGTAACGAACTCTTTGAACCGGCAGGAGAAGATATATAACAAACTATGTCTCATTTTACCATCTATATACAGATCTAGCGAAACTAACGTTAACAGAAAAGCCACCTGGAACTAACAAAAAACGAAAGACATTAATTTTGACAACGATTGTCAATGTCAACTAACAATTTATTTTTTAAACAATTTAGGCAGTAGCTATAAATAAAAAAGATACCAGTAATAATAACTTCTTGTAATCGTTTCTAAAAAGTCTGTACTGTCTCAGATTTTTTTTTATTATTATCCTGATAAAATTTTTTTAATTAATTATAATATAACATATAATATATGCGCATTTATGAAGTTAGATTTCTTGTTATATATTATGGTTACAAACTATATATTCCTTTTACTATATCGTCAATCAATGAATTATTTTTATTGCATAAAAAATATAAGTTTCTTTCAAAATTGTTATCTATTTCTGTAACGTTAGTCTTTTCCAAATATTAATAGTACCTAAATACATGTACGCGTACATTTAAATTATCAAATTGCTAATGCAATACTTAAACCATTTTAATTTATAAAATCAGAAATACGAACATATGTGTTTAGTTGAAAAAAGTGACGGTAAAACTAATATCAAAACAACGCGTAACAATCTGATTAACAAAAGAAAGGTAATGACGTTATTATAATAAATCTTAGAAAAAATTATCCATTGAAGTATTCAAAATTATTTAGTCGTGTAACTATAACATTTAATATCGATTTCTCTACATACTCTCTAACCAGAGTGACAATAATGACATAAATACCATTTTGTAATATAAATAGCTAAGGAAATATAAATAGCTCCAATAATGAATCAGAAAATAGCCATACCTCAATTACGAATAATGTTTCTCTAATGCTTATTCTGACTAAAATCCTAACACTAACCATTAAGCCAGACAAAGACTAATAATGATGGGTCAATTTCATTCTAACAATAGTTCTGAAAGCTAATTATATTGTGTTTAGTCATATTTTCTACTTATTGATTTTAGTCATATTTTCTACAAAATGACCAATGCGAGCAAAATATAAAGAAATAATAGAACCTATAACGAATGAACAAACTACTCTTTTAACTTCTTTGATTAAGGAAAAGCTTTGATGCGAATCTTAATCAATTCGTATATATTAGTAGACTATTACACAATAGCTAATGATTTTAGTTAAAAAGTACTAACAGATTCAACATCGTACCTAATCGGATCCAGAGGTTAGTTTAAATTTCTTCACCTATGATAGTTCTTTAATATATGGTGTTATTGTATTAAATGCATAATTGCAAATCCCGCCTTCCTCATCTTGTACTTATTTTATCATGTTGCGATGAATATACCAAATAAAACGTGCAAATATAATTTTAACCAAACTGTAACCATTTTAAGTTTCCTTGCCCAAACCAGTCGTATACAATCTTATCGTAGTGACAATATCTGCACGTCTGTCGAAGACTTCAAGTTCCTAAGCCGAATAAGTTACATATTTTATTTTTTACGTATTATGTAATATTTTCATTGGAAAAGAAAAAAATATGTAAAATTACATATAATTTTAATTAAATTAGACATAATTGCCTCTCCTGGTATAAAAAGAGTGGCCAAAAAAAATACAGCAAAACGTATAGGATGATGTCATCGGACATAATTTATTAAGGAGGGGCGGGGCGAAGTATTTTTTTAAATGTTTTTAATTACAAGGTGACGATGTGATGGGTGATCAAAATCTTTGCTTTTAGATCTACTCATATTTTGTTACATATCTGAAATTCTTGGCCCACGTGAGAAATATTCTGTCCGCATTACAATTTGATTGAAAAGTATATTATATAATTGTTTGATTAAAAAAAGAAAAGTATAAATCTATTTAATATTTCATACAATTTGATTCGCCTATATATGAAAAGAGGGACGGAAATAAATGTATACCTAAGCATATATGGTGATGTCATCGCAAATAATTTATTAAAAGGCGTATAAATATACTTTTTAAATTCTTTTAATTGCAAGGTGACGACACAGTGATGGTCAAAATTACTGTTATTAGACCTACTGGTATTTTACTAAGTCTATTTGGATGACCTTAACACATTCATATCACAAATTCTACATTATAAACAGCCTATACAACAAACACTATAATAATTTGTAAGTTACGATTAACACAAACACTATTTATTTAATTATCAACATCATATGTTCAAAATATCGTATTAATAAATATCTTTTCACCTGACACACTCTTTAAATGGAAAAAAGTTATTTCTATTCTAGAAAAGTGTATGTATGGTTGTTATGGTATATGCCTGTCTATTATGCACAATAGGCAGTGTATATATAGTCTCACGTCGTTGTCGTTTCTATGGTTACGTTGTTTTGTATAGTAGGATATATATATATATATATATATATATATATATATATATATATATATGTTTTATAAAATATCATTACTTAAAACAAATAAAACTACCTTCATTGATTTTAGCCTTTATGAGGTAATGATCATTACGTGTATAATAACTAGACAATAAGACAATAAGCATTAATATTAAAAGTTACTTATGCATTGTCCAAGTTCAAGTGTGTTTTATTAAAGTAAACAATGAAAACGGTAATTTATATTCATTTCTTTAAATACCATTTTCTAAAGAACCCCCATCTTTTATCTTTTCCTCTGATACAATAGTTACTTACCATTTGTGGTAGGCGGTGTTGCCTAATGACGTCGCACTTGTTTAACATATTTGTTCTATTTATAAGCTTAGTATTGAAGACAGATAATAATGATATGAAGACAGATAATACTATAAGTACAGTCTAGGAAGCAAACAGTCGTTAGACGAATAAACTTGCATAGAGTAACGGTGGGTGATGGACGAACCAACCCGTGTCCCGTAAACTCAATCGAGTTTGGGGGCTCAAACGTAGGTTTTTCGCACGCTGTTATTTTTATCGTGCTTAAATATTTGCTATAAATGAAGGTAAAACCACAATGGTACATACAAGTTGCGTTTTTTTAAATAAAATCTACGTCTAGAATCAATTTTAGAAATTTCATCAATTTTCTTGCATGTTGACCACAGACCACTTCTCAATTATTTTCTAACATTTGTTTTAAAAGATATAAATAAAATTTTGGTAGATTACACACACGATGAAACATATGGATTAGTATCTGTATACTTTCGTTTTGATAGGAATGAAAAACCGAAAAATACTAATAAACAAAACAAAGATTGTCAGATTATTGTTTAATTGTGTCCTTTTTAGATTGATACACTATATCTAACAACAGCAGCTTTTTTTCTTCTTAATTTAAAATTTCTGAAATAATTACTTTTAGGACTCTTTCAGAAATTATCAATTTCATGGATTTAGTATATTTTAATAATATATGACAAAGTTTATTACCAAGACCATAAAATAATACATTGGCTCGTAAGAGGCTTAATTCATCTGTTGGCATAGCATTAGAATAACGAATCAAAGTAAAGTTAAACAAAATCACATAGCCCAATTTACCATTATATTATATATTACTTAATATAAAGACAATATTCCTAAACAAACATTGTCCAGCAACTTCTTTTATTACGGTTCTACTTTCGCTGTTTACTCAATCTAGCTTCTAGCGTTAAAGCAACCTAGCAACCAATCTGATCTTCCAATCTCCATATTTCCATCGCGAAGCACGTGCCGTCAGTTTATACTAAAAAAATGACTATTTTGCCAAGCTTTGGGGAATAATTCTAGAATTACTTGTCTAATGAAATCAATTTCCGTAATTCACAGAAGAATTTTCCTTTAAGAAAGTTCATTCACCATTTACTTTGTTAAATTATAAGCGATACGGAACCAAATGTATTAAAAAAACTGTTTAAATACTAAAAAATATCAGGAAATTATCTAATTTCATACATTATTAATATTTCTGTTTCTTTTTGCTCCCTTAAAGTATCAGCCTTAAGTTTTTAATTTTTTTGATAATAAGACTTGCAATTTATTTTATTAGAATGGCACTCACGATTGCTTCCGAACAATGACATAAGTGAGAGTTTAAATAAATATCTTTAATTAATAGCTTTTAACAGTAGTAAGTAAATCTGTTAGCTATATATTTATTTTTTTTGTTATTTATAACATATATGGAAAAAAGATACGAAGTATTAAGTACTGTAGACTTGTATTCCACGTCAAAATAATTAATATTACATTAATTACGAAAAATAACATACAAGACAAGCAGTTTGCATTAAATTAAATTATAGAATTCATTCAAAATTCACCGTAATCATCATCATTAACGGAAGGTACAATACGATTAAAAAAGAACAAACGCAACCAAAAATGAAATTATCCCACAAGAATATACTTACGAATATGAGAAGGCAAAGAACAAAAAAGAAAAGAATTTAAAATTTAATATAAACTTAATATAATGTGGCATGGTTTCAAAGAATCAATGTTTGTTTAGCATCCGTATCCGCATATATCCAAAGAGGTTGTTCGTATATTACGGTACATAAATTAGATACAACCAGTCGGATTGATTATATTTATGATACTCTGACTCTGATAATATGCTTCTATGAAATACTTCTCTAGTAGATGTTGACTTTGTCATATAAAATTTTCAAAAAATTAGTTAAAGAAAGTTAAACTTCAAGAGCCGGAAATGTACGAACGAATGCACCCACTCAAAAAATTGTCTCCCGATAATTTTTTTTTCAAAAGCAGACTGAAACTATTTTTTCATAATTTAACACTTAAGTTTAATCCCATAAGTACAGTGAATTTTTGAAAATTTTGAAAATTGTCTAATTAACTAATTTAAAATTCTCAAAGAGTAAGAAAGAAGACATTTTTTTATTTATACGACAGAATTGCATCTCACTTAATTAATGTTAGTTATAGAAACTAAAAAATAGATTTTTTGCTTAATGACTGAGAAAATCAAGTTTACACACTTGTTTATTGAATTTCGCCTCTAATTTCTCTGACGTAATCCCTGCCACGAACTACTGACGTTTTCGATAATAAAACTTGTTATGTCAATATTTTAAATGTTTCTAAAGTCGAATATACTTCTTTTCCGTTAAAAATAGGCAAAGTGGAGTATCCTTAAACCACAGAATGAGAACTAGTACTACCTTACTTCAAATTCAACATGTTATATTCCAAAAACGAAGCGAATAAATTATTGTTATGTTCCTGTGTGTAAATCCACATCAACAAAACATTATACGTTTTAAATGTCTCTTCTCATACAAAATGAACAAGAATGTGTTTCAAAGCCGTATTGAAGTTTTTTACAATTATTCCCCAAAACAGTCACTTTTGTGAAAATTAAATCTATGTAAGTTACTTTGATTCGTTATTCTAATACTATACCAACATAAACAATAAGGTATGGTACTTCCCGTTAAGAGAAAATTTATACATTTATACATACAATTAAGAGAAAATTTATAACATGCAACGTTTATGATAATTACAAGAGCCACGCGCAATTTTATTTAGTAGAAAATTAAAAAAACCCTTCTACTATCGGGCGCATGTTTCAAGAAAGGCGCTGTCAAATATCAGACGTTTCACGGAGTTTTTTTTGCAATTTATCTGGTAAACTTCCTATAAAATCCTGTTTTTAACAAACAAGTACAACACATAAACGGCGTTCGTAATTAACGAAATAAAAAACCCTTTTACTACCGGGCAAACAAGGTCAGCAAAAACACAATTCTGTTCATAAAAATACTAATTACCGTTTCAACATTAACTCTTGGTAAATTTCTGTAGTAAGTTTTAATGAAACTCTGATCTATTTTTATTTTATTGTTAACTATTTTAAACATTCGCACAAAGGAACAACGTAACAAACGATTAGTGGCGAAATAACGATGACAAAAGGAGTAACTGACCTATCATCACTTTATTCTAATTGGCGTTTTAAAAAGGCATGAAATTTATAATTAAAGTTTCTAATGAAAATCACAAAATCTTAGTTGTAAAATGAAAATGTTCAAAGGAAACTTTGCTAAGGATCTTTAAGATGCTTTCCAACTTTATTAAAATTTGTGATTTTATGCATATTCCCCACTACCTAGTCGATGTATTTCTTTTGTGATCGTTTTTTTTGATAACATAATTTTTTTATTAATTAGTGCAAAAAACGTAAATATTCTTGATTATTATTAAATTACAAGAATCTGCATTGCTAATCTGAATTGCTAATCGATATATGATGTGATTATCCATACTAACTTATATTCATTGCCAACTTTGCCAACTTCATTAAAAAAAATGTATATAAGATCGATGGTATTATCCTCTATATTAACATTCAAAAGCAAATTTAAAAAATCACCACTTGCACTAAGTTTTTCTTCGTATGTTTTCGAATTAAAATTATTAACTATTATTCATATCGGATAACGTACAGTTCAATAAAAGCTGATTTGGTCATACAGAGCCACAAGTGCCAAAAATAAAAATTAAGTTATTCAATATGTTGGTTGATTTAACACTATATTACAAAACATTAAAACGTTTGTGAAACACAAAATATCAACACAATTCGGCGTATTTTAATTGAGCTGTTTTGCAATTCTCCTAAACCTTACTTAGCCTTTTCAGACAATAACGACCCTTTTAAACCGTTCAGGATACTTTTTAAATGGGCGAATTTTACAATTCGGATTGCTATGCAGATATATCCCGTACAAGTACCAGTTAAATAAAACACGACACGCACAGCATTGATACCTAAGTCCACAGCATTGATCTATAAACATTTAAAAGCACATAGTACTTTTAAAGTAATACTTTTTTCTAGCATATATTTTACAGGCGTGAAATACGGTAAATTTCTAAAAAAACTATGGGATTTTAAATAATTATTGTAGTTTTTCGATGAACATTAGGTTAACATCTAGTTATGCTGTTCTTTTCTGATTTTCACTCTAGCATTTTCGACAATACAGAGTGTTAGGTGCATATTTTTTGGTGATATTTTCAAAAGTATATCTAAAACTATGTTACACATATTAAAATTATGTTTTAGAATTATTTTTCTAATAGTTTTAGAATTATCTTTCATTAAATACCCCACACGGTGAACAAAATTTAAAAATATAAGAAAGGTTGCTGTATTCCGCCCTATATAAAATAGGTTGCTACATCCCACTCTATATATAATCTCATGCTAATCAATGCTAATCCCGCTCTATGTATAATAGGTTGCTACATCCCGATCTATATATAATAGGATGCTACATCCCGCTCTATATGTATAATAGGTCGCTACGTCCTGCTCTATATATAATAGGTGGCTACATCCCGATCTATACAAAATAGGTTGCTACATCCCGCTCAATGCATAATAGGTTGCTTCATCCAGCTCTAAAATTTCTATATAAATATTTTTAAGTATTATCTATTGAGATATTTGCAGATTAATATGATTTTTGACTACGTCAAATTTCAAGTTTCTACATAGAACCGTTTTTGAAATAACTGACTGAAACGGATGGACCAATGAACACACATACAGACACGTTAGGTTTAAGGCTTCTATTTTTTACTTTGAAATAAGGAAAATATGGAAGAAATCATAAAACTAACGGTGTACCATGAATATTTAATCAAAATTCACTAATCTATAATTACTAAAGGATATAATGGCACTCAATGTTCTGATAAATTCGTTACTCTCATTTCGATTGCAATTTAAGATAATGCAAAATTAGTTCTCTTTATTACTAAATATATTATAGTTCTAAGATATAAATTAGAACAATATATCAAAATTATTATTGTAAAATTATTTTAATTTACGTTTAAAATTGTCTTATTAAGTATATCATTATACTGTTCCCAAACACTCCGATCCTGAAAAATGACGGATAGGTTTTCACCAGTAAATTTTCCTTGAACAAGAGATGGGAAACCGACAACAACTTTTATTTTCAATTTTAAGTACAATAACCTTGCATTAAAAACAAAAGACAAACCATATTTTAACAACAAATGTACCTGATGACATCATCGCAACTCTCTCAAAAACAAAGAACCTTACCAACGTCAACACCGTCTAAAAAAATAAATCAGATCACCAACAAGCAGGAGCTCAGGTAGTAAAATCATGGCCAACACACCGGCTCAAATCAGAGCCGGGTTCCATTAATCCTCCTCAGTGGCCGTGGACAATCCCGCAA
Organism: Druceiella hillmani; assembly: GCA_039881145.1. Taxonomy (NCBI): domain Eukaryota; kingdom Metazoa; phylum Arthropoda; class Insecta; order Lepidoptera; family Hepialidae; genus Druceiella; species Druceiella hillmani. The sequence continues at coordinate 13,434,386 of JAYKKI010000029.1, forward strand.
ACTGGACACGGGACAAACGGGAACAATAGGGATTTACAAATGACAATTATGCGGGGAATTAAAGTGTACGGGCGACAAGAAAAGGGTTGACGCGATATTATTGTCCTCGGACGATATTTGGACGTTATTTTTGAAAGGGCCTCTGTTTTGATGTGGGCTGCCCTTCAGCGCAAGTGTCGGTCGCGATGATAAACTTTATATAAATGGTTTAATGGTGTAGTCGGCGTGTGGACGCGGCTGGCCAGAGCGCTTTTTGTACGCCACTTGAACCTTATTGTGCGAGTGTCATTCGTCAGCTGACTGTGAGTTGTTAAATAATACGGTGGTGAAATTTAGCAGCATTATGAATAGAGCAATTCATGAAGGAATTCAAATGTAACATCACAATTTTCTTTTATTTAATTTACCATAGAAACAAAGTTTAAATCTAATGGCAAATAGGGAACACAATTTTTAAATTTTAATGTTTCACATCTAAAAGAGAAGTCAATTGTTTTTATTGCAGCGTGCAGCCTAAGACCTATAACGTCATTTTATTAGATATGGATCTTATATATTCCTATTTTATAGAATTCCCATAAATTTTAATGATGAAAAATATACGAATGTGATAGGATCATTTACTTTCTATACAGCATTATTATATTTTAAAATTATGTTTTTTTTTATCTGTCTGTAACTCGGCAATCTGTGTGTTGACACAATGGGCCAATCCGTTGAAGTTAATGTCGTTTGTGGTCAGAAGGACCCCGTTTAGGCGAGTTCAATGGCAATCTCCTGCTTAACAGTGTTGATTTTTAGGTCCTCGTGTATATATTTGTTGCTCACGTAGTAAGGGGCATTTATCATTGCTCTAAGTGCTTTACACTGGAATCTTTCGAGAATCTCGATATTGCTGTTGCTTGCTGTACCCCATAGCTGAATCCCGTATGTCCAGATTGGTTTTAGGATATACTTGTAGATGGCTAGTTCGCTTTCCCGCGTAAGTCTCGATTTAGGACCTGTGAGCCAATACATCGATCTGAGTTTTATGTCCAGCTGTTTGCGTTTAGTCCAAATATGCTTTCTCCAGGTAAGTCTTCTATCCAGATTCATACCCAGATATTTAGCATCTTCCGCTTGTGGTAAAATTTCATTGTGGATTTTTATTGGGGGACAGGTTTGTCTTCTAAGGGTGAAGGTGATATGGATAGATTTTCCCTGATTAACTTTGATACTCCAATTGTCTAGCCACTTCTCTACCTCGTGAATATGGTCTTGTAGTTTAGCTGAGGCTACTGTTGGATCCTCGTGAACTGACAAAATCGCTGTGTCATCTGCATAAGTCGCTGGTAGAGTATCAGCGTGCGTTGGCAGATCTGCAGTAAAGATCAGATACATTAAGGAAAACTCAGAAACCTCACTTCTCAATATAGTTCAATAAGAAGTGCCACAAGGAAGTATACTGGGTAGTATACTTCCTTGTGGCACTCCTGATTGGACTATATTGAAAAGTAAGGTTTCATTGTTATATTTTACCTCGAAGCACCTTCCATCGAGATATGATTTCAAGATCGGGAAGAAGGAGTGTGGTAACATAAAATTATGTAATGGTTTTTATGTTAATTTCAAAAGTTGGTTTATACTCGTATCCATACTTCCTTTTAAGGTGCTGAATACCATCCTTGGAGAAACTGATTTTCGAGCTCCGCCCATTTCCTCTTCCAGATAAGTCACGCCAAACGCCCAGCGTAAAAGCACACTAAACAACGTAAATTCAATAAGTCGCTCGCCGCATCGACGACATATGCTTTTTAAAATGTCAATATCGTTTTTGAACATTACTTAAGGGCGTATTTACATCTATTGCAATAAACGTTTATTTTTGCGTTATTTTTTATAAACTGGGAATATGTAGTACCTATAATTATTTTGATACAAAAAATAGATCAAACCTTCATTTATAATTGAGGCTGATTACTTTATATATATATATATATATATATATATATATATATATATATATATATATACATATATATGTATATAAGTATGTATATACATATATACACGCATACATGTATACACACACACACGCACGCACACACACACATACACACACACACATATATATATATATATATATATATATATATATAAACAATTTAAATAAAGTTGGTGTTCGTACCGACATTGAATTTATTCTGGAATGCGTGAAAATTCTATAGAAATGTTTAGAGAAAAAAGCAAGACTCGTCGGGCGTAATGGGTGAAATAATTTCAATACTTCTTGAGAGTTAACTTACTAAAATAATTTACTGGAACGAATAAGTTAAATGCATTAAATAATCGAATAAATAGATTCAAGTCGAAACTAATAATAATAAGACTGAGAGATGATTGACTTGGTTAATCAGTATGTACATATAGAGAAACTTTAAAAATATAAAAAGGTAATGAAGAATATGCAACTTATACTATTGCCAGTTTTGTATTTTTCCCGGCCGCGCCGAAATCATTTATGAAATATTCAATTTGACGGGACATTTCAAATAAATAGGAATAATTATTGAACAATTAAGCCCCTGTAGATTCGTGGACTTAATTGTTAACTAATATTAATAACATAAATAATCCTATATGCGTCTGTATTTACACACATACACACACACGCACGCACACGCATATACGCACACACACACTCACTATATATATATATATATATATATATATATATATATATATATCATAATATAGAAGTAAAAACATATAATTTGGAACTTTATACATATAATAATAATTCTTCTGATCTTAATGTTTTATGAATATACCAATGAATATTATGTAAATAAATAATTATTTAAATAAAATAAATATTACTTGCTTACATAGTATTGTGAAGTCAGGCAAAGAGGTGTTTGGAGATGTAGCCGAATGGACTCAAATAAGTATGAAGTATTTAAATTGAGTTAAAACGAAAATAATATTAAACATGTCACGAGGGAATTAAGTAGTTCTCAAATCACAATTTCATCCATTATACCAGTTATACAAGTTATTATAAGTACGGGGAGTAAAGGGAGAAATCTGAAAGTGAGTACCTTTGGAAGATTAAAGAAAAATTTGATGGATGAACCGAATGCCAGATTTAGTGATTTTGGCAACAATTTTTTATATGCTATTTCTACAAATTTGACCTACGATATGAAACAGGAGATTGTATTAATTAGATTTTTATGTACATAAGAAAATAACACTTCGCATGCTTATCTTTAGCCAAAAAAAGAAAGAAATCAAACTATTGAAAGGACTCATGAACCCATAGCCTTTGACGAGTAAGATTAAAAATTCATTGGGATTGTTGAAATCTATATTAAGCTTAGACGGAGAAGAAAATATCGGTGATGATTTGGTAATAATACCTTTATTCATGATGAAACAGGTGCTGCAGAATTATAACAAGGAAAAAATACTTCCATTAAAGAAAAATATTTTGATGTGGTGCAAATGAATGTTCATAAATGCTCCATTTTCTATCATTAGTCCGGAAATTTTTATCAGTTCCACCTAGCAGTATCCCAAACGAACAGTGATTTATGATCAAAACTTTGCTAACAGCCCACCTGAAGATGTTGTAATACAACGAAACCTAGGTCGTGGTAAAGAAATTAAAGAAAGTAGAAATAGTACTACATCACGTACTTTCATTTAATTGTGATCAAAACTGGAGTAAATTAGACGGAGACAGGGTTGTGAAACTGACATTTTTAAAATACGATTTGTCATCCGTAAATTTTAAATATTAATAATAATTGTAATATTTATTAAATAAATACCTACCTACACATCGATATTACTTACTGTTTCTGTAGAACTTTCTTAATTTTTAAATTAACTGTATAGAAAATAACTTCGTTTTGTATGTATAATTTACTTCCTTTTCTGTTTCCGCTTCTGCTTCTGTTTCCGTCATAACTTTCACTAAACATCTGTTTCCGTTCTGCTTCCATTATATAACTTCTGTTACATCTTTAATTTACGCCAATGTTTGAATAAATTGTAAGGCAGGGTCCTTGAAATGTTATTGCTCGGGTAAGTATTACTTTCAGCTTTATATTATCAACAGAATATATATTATGGAAATGTGTATGCAAGTTCTTGATTTCATAATTTGTTCATTACAGCGTATAGATTATAAAGCTACTAGTAAATAATATATGGGCTCGTTGAGTCAGTTCCTGATATGGATATCAGATGATGGTAAATTTTCTGTCAAATAAAGTCGAGACGTGTTCTGATACAATTAGAATTAAGTTTCGCATTTAAAATTAAGTTTAAAGTTCCATTTAAGTTAATAAATCAATAAGTAAAGAAACAAAGTATTTAAGCTGCTGATAAAAGCTTAGAAGGAAGAAAATTAAACTTAGACAAGTGCTTAAAGTTAAATTCGAACAAAGTTAGGGAGGTCGCATTCTTGACTATGTGCTAAAACTTTGTTCCGCAGTTGAACCGTCACGGTGAGCGGTGCGGTTAAGTTTTCTACCTATGGCGAGTTTGGGACTACTTGTGGTTAAGACTTAGGAATCTCTAACATCTTTTTAAAATTCTGTGCGATTTGTGGAGTAATTTTAGGATCAGTTTATTAACTAGACGCACACATATATGTATGTCATAGACTATAATATAGAGAAAAATTTAGTTCAGTATTACACCACTGTGAAGCCTATTTTATGCTTATCCATTTGTTAAAGTGGCTTTATAATTCATTTGGATAGCATCTAGTGCCTAACCCATTTTGTATATACATCTCACTTGTTGGTATGTATGTCTGAATCATATATGACAGTAGTTTTTTTATTGATTCGCTGAAGTAAATTTCTATTAATTTCAGTGGAATTTATTATTATGCATTCTTTCGTATTAGACAATCATTAAGCAATATTTTTTTGAAGTTCAACTCATGATTATTTAAATTCGGTGTAGTTAAGTGAAACATGTTTTGAAGTAGTAAGTCCACTTTATAGATATGTAATTAAAAAGGCGCTATTTTATTGATAATTGACAGTATTCATACATGATCACTTAGTTTGCTGTCGCCTCAATTCCCCTTCTGAACATAAATAATCTGAAAACACGGTATATAATAACATATTTATTTATTTATTTACATATATTAGTGTATACAATTGATACATGAACTAGGTTATCAGTCCAGTGCCATTCAGTGAGCGGCCGGGAATCGAAACCGAGTCTCCGCGGTACACCACTTTAACAAAATTGTCTCATGAGATTTTATTTATATGCAAATGAATACACCACTTTAACAAAATTGTTTCATGAGATTTTATTTGTGGCTTTATCACATATCTATTATCATTTTGACAATTCGTACTATTTAATTTTCCTTCTTTATAAATTATTGTGTAGTCATAGTTTTCTAGTAATAAGCACCATCTTACTAATCTTGATCCGGGCTCTTTTACGTCGAATAGGCACGTTAATGGACGGTGGTTTGCCATTATTGTAAATTTCCTACCGTATAAATATGGTCAAAAATGTCTAACTGGCCAAATTATTGCCAAAAGCCCTTTTTCAGTTGTCGAATAATTCGTTTCTATATAAATCGTAAATCACTATATCCTCGAGGTATACAAAACATTTAATTTCTTGAAGACGGGTTAAAACTGTATTCATCAGTTTTTGGAACGTTGCCGGTACATTTTTTAATACAAATAGCATATTGATAGTGTCCAAATGGTACGGTAAATGCCGTTTACCGACATCTTTCGGGTACATGTTTATTTAGTGGAATCCCGAAGCTAAGGCTAGGGTGGTAAAGTATTTAGAATCTCCTAGCTGATCTAACATTTCTTCAATATTTGGTAAAGGGTAAGTATCTGAGATACTAATTTCATTTAATTTTCCATGCGCCACTTTTTTTTTGAAACATTTTTGTACAACCCACAAGGGTGCGGTCCACGGACTTGTGGAGTGTTTTATTATATCATTCTGTAACATATCAGAAATTTGTTTTTCTACTTCGGATTTTAAAGCCTCCGTATAAGGATAGGTTTTTGTGTGTATAGGTATATAAGAGTTCGTCGGAATTTCGTGCATTGGTCGGTGTTAAGATATCATCTTCTAAATGGAAAATGTGATTGTATTCGGAACATAAATTTATAATTGTTGATTTTTCTTCCTCGTTTAAACGTGCAGTTCGCAAAGAGGTAATTAGTTTATTCAGGCAGTTTGAATTATTATTATTGTTTGAAGGAATATTTATTGTTCTAATATTTGTATCATAATTAGTGTCAAATTGCAAGGGTTCAAGTTAATTGATAAACACTTAATGGTATTTGTTTATCTGTAGTATTTAAAACTGATGTTAGTGTTATTGTTGATTGAACATTAACCACACTTGGACAGAAATACACCATCCTTAATGCTTATTTCATTAAAAACTCCCACTTTTACATCGGGGTTGAAAATATGAATAGGTATTATCTTTTCCCATCGTGACTCTATTATTACTGGAAACATATTATAGCTATTATATTTATTATACCATGATATAGGTAATCACCATCCTTAAGGCTTATTTTATTAACAACTCCTACTTTTACGTCGGGGTTGAAAATATCAATAGGTATTAACTTTTCGCATCGCGGCTCAATTATTATTGGAAACATATTATAATTATTATACTTATTATACCATAGTTCATTTTATTGATTCGGCTGATGATCTTTTTGCATGAGATTTATTTTGGTATTAAAATTATTTAAGTATAATTGATTTGTTTCGTAATTTATTATACAATTATGACCTTTTAGGAAATCATTGCCTAATATGCCGTCGAATTCGATCGAGAAGTCATCTCGTACTGAGTGCGCTATGTGAGTGACTGTTTCGTTACCGATCTTTATATCAAGGTATGTACCTTATATATTACTTTAGAAGCTAATGTTTCTAAGGGTCCTTGGAATTTATGTTTGTTTTCTACATATATTTTAATTAGAGAAATATCTGCACCTATATCTAATAAAAATACGTTAGAATTATTTTCTGATTGATTAGGTTTAGGACGACATTCTTCAATAATGTGGCCTTGTTTTTACAATAGTTGCAAAATTTTGTTGGTGTTATGTGACGTACGTTTTTATTTCTACAATTAATACCTGAATGACCCGGTGTGTTAGAATTATAGCAATATTAAGTGTTACTTATATTCAAATTTTGAAATTTAAACATTCATATTTTAATTTTAACCCTTGCTCCTCTACAATAGTAATAGAGACAGCTTCTTCCAAAGAGTTAGATCTCTGTTATTTTACTAAAAGATTAAGTTATTTAAATAACTCATTTATAAAAATATTCATTGCTTGGTTTTTTTATAAGATTAATATTGGTGATTCTAGCTTCTGAGGTCAAATTGTCGCTAAGTGATTTAAATATTTTAATCAGTTAGTTATTTAATTTGTTAGATAAGCTAACAATAGCTAACGCTATATCTATATATATATATATATATATATACATATATACATATATACATATATATATATATATATATTTGTATTTTGTATTGTATCTTATCACATAGAAGAAGGGAATCGAATATTTCTTTTTGTAATGTAAGTAAACAGATCCGCGCGTATTCCGCTGCTAAGGACGTTAATAAATTTAGGATAACAGCTTATCGCATTAATAGCTTTATTTGTATGAAGTACATTGCGTTTGAAAACATTCGAAATAGATAACTAATAGTTAAGTAGTTTGGAATTGGTATATTACCGAACAAATATCTACATGCGTATAAATTTTTGTCTATTAAAAAAATAAAAAAATATTCAAAATTAGGAATAAGCTTAAATCAATCCTTGTTCAACCCTACCTAGAAAAATAATCTCAGTGTCTGAAGTAAGAAGTTTATGTTATATTAGCGATCCGGCTTGGACGGATCGCTAGTATAACCCGGATATTTTTGGAACGGTTTCCATATAAAGCTACTTATTTCATCAAGCTGGAGAAAATACGAAAGAAGTACAATTGGGTTTGTATTACAAAATGTATCAATTTTATGTTTATTTATTCTCTATCGAATTTATGATGAGCATTATCATGTGTAATTCCTTTCAACTCCGACTGGAATAACTTTTGGTGACGCATTTTTAGAATGATTAAATCATAACTTTAATGATCCAGCTATCTTGAGTTTAATAGCGTTTAATATCTCCTCGCTCCTGACTGTTACATGAGAGAACGACGTTATAGTATATTTCAATGGACGGATGTATCAAGACCCGTGCGTTTAATTTTACTTACTTAAAAAGGTCCTCATAACTTTGAAACTATTCGTTATAAAACTTCGATATAAAAGAAATTACGATCAAAAAACTATGGTATTGGGGAAATTTGATCTATATAAGTAGTGTAAGATCACTATAACATTTAATTTGATAAAAATTAAGACAGTTTCTTATTATAAGCCCCACGAAATTCAGTTGAAAAATTTTAAGAGCATATGACTTATTATAAAACTTTTCTTTTCTTATTATGGCATTTTTTGAGAAGGATGATCTTACCAAACGTTGTTTCCACGTATCTCTAACGGCTTAAGCAGTGCACGTCAAGAAATTTATCCGAGGAAACTTTTTTCCCACTTCATCATCACAAATCAGGTAATTTTCAAAAATATTCGTAAATTTTACAAGACGTGGGGCATACATATTTTAATCCGTACGAGCACCAAGTATTTGCATGGAAACGTCGTACTAACGTATGATAATCTGCAGATACCAATTAAATATGCAGCTTTCTGTCTCTCTGTCTTTATAAGAGCTTTATAAGAGCTGGCTTTCTGTCTTTATAAGAGCAAAAGAAATAAAAGGTTACATACGTACGCATGCTATCCCGTTCATTGCATAAACTTCTTTTTAGGAAAGTATGAAACAAAAAAACGTTCCCCGTAATAGGCCGACATTCGTGACGTATCAAACTTTTGGACAACCTAGTATCTCATGTACTCATACTTTGTGCTTGCTTCAACTCTAACGTACCGACATTTATCGCGTATATGTGCATTCATAACTCATAACCATATTCATGACAAAAGGTATATAACATTATTTTCCAATTTAACGATTATTTTGTTTCATCCAAATTAGATACCAAAATATGAGAAATCCCGATATGTAACAAGCAAAAAATATTGAATACTTCATGACGTTGTGTACTCCCCACAGAACACTCGATAAGCAAGTATGCGTCCCGCGTACGACCTAGTATTTTGTAACAGTTATACGTACCTATTATTTTTAAATACTTGTCACTACTACCTTCGCACTAGGATGAATGTCGTACAGCTCTAAATGGTAAATGCAAACCTTTCCCGTGAATTAATCTATCTAATATTAATGAAAACCGAGACAAAGTACTTTCACTTGTTTCTGAGATGATCGCGTAACCAGTGAACGTAAAGGTCGATAGACGCGGCGGGAGACTTTATTTTATAATATATATTGATTAAAAACGGCGTCACTAAACACGAAGTTGACCAAATTATTTAAATCACATTTACTATGGAAACCCTTCAATGAATCGTTTCCGTCGTTATTTAAGCTGTGGTTTAGTCATAAATTAAACCCTAAGTCTGACACTTCATACAAACTGAGAAATTAAACTTACTAATTCCACTCCTTCCGTTTATAACGTCGTCGGAACCCATTTCGATTCTCAGCATTTGAAAAGACGACTACAGCAAACAATAACAGAAATTCGATACCCTCCGTGGTTTAACACTGCGATCTTTGTCTCAACACGACGCCCCCGATAAACAATGACTCGCGACGAGAAAATAAACATTGCTTCAACTGTCAAAATAAATTAGTTGCATTTTAACTAATTTCTAAAGGGCGTTAAATAGTCGTCGTTACGTTGCTGTTAAAACGGATGCATTGTTCTTTTATGCCGAGTGACGCGTGTTACGTTACATACGTCAGTGTTATTTGTATTCTGAGTTCTATGACCTCTTCATATATCGAGATTTACTCCGATGTAAATGACAAATCAAAAGACCAAATGACAAAATATCGGGGAAAAAATCCACCATTTTTTGCTTCCAGATAAGTAAGATTGAATAAAATCTATCATCTTGAAAGAAATTGGCAAAATGATAATGGATATGCCATAAAGCCACAAATAAAATGTCATGAGACAATTTTATTAAAGATGTGTATTTATTTCTCTCACCATGGTGTATTACGGCTTATCACGGAGACTCGGTTTCGATTCCGCTCGTTGAACGGGACAGGACTGGTAACCTAGTTGGCTATAAGATATTACTCTCGTAACAATAAATTCGTTTTATGTATAAATTGTATACACTAATGTATGTAAATAAATATATTATTATATACCGTGTTTTCAGATTATTTATGTTCGGAAGGGGAATTGAGGAGACGACAAACGATCATAAATAGTAGTCATATATGAAATAAGTGATCATATATGACTACTATTAATTATCAATATAATCTATCAATAATAAATAATCAATAAAAATACCTTTAAATTACATATCAATTAAAAGAACATACTACTACAAAACATGTTTCACTTAACCATACCGAATTTAAATAATCATGAGCTGAACTTCAAAAAAAAATATTGCGTTATGATTGTCTAATACGAAAGAATGTATAATAATGAACACAACCGTAATTAACAGAAATTGTCTTTAGCGAACCAATAAACAAACTACTGTATTTTATGAATCAGACATACATACCAACTAGTGAGATGTATATACAAAATGGGTTAAACGTTAGATGCCATCCAAACGAATTATAAAGCCACTTTAACAAATGGACACGCATAAAATATGCTACACAGTGGTGTAAATAGAAGCACTGAACCAATTTTTTGTCTATTATTAAAATCCATGACGTGACATACATATATAGTTAGAAAAGCATGAACGAGACACATATATCAAACATTTTCATCGAAGAATTATGAAATAAGAGTTGTGTATGTCTAATTAATAACCCGATCCTAAAATCTCTCCACAAATCGCACGGAATTTTAAAAATATGTTAGAGATTCCAAGTCTAAACCACACGTAGTCCCAAACTCGCCATAGGTAGAAAACTTAACCGCACCGCTCACCGTGTCGGTTCAAACTGCGGGACAAAGTTTTAGCACACAGTCAAGAATGCGACCTCCCTAACTTTGTTCGAATTTAACTTTAAGCACTTGCCTAAGTTTAACTTCCTTCCATCTAAGCTTTTACCAGCAGCTTAAATACTTTGTTTCTTTACTTATTGATTTATTAACTTAAATGGAACTTTAAACTTAATTTTAAATACGTAACTTAGTTCTAATTGTGTGAGAACACATCTCGACTTTATTTGACAGAAAATTTACCATCATCTGATATCCATATCAGGATCTGACTCAACGAACCTAGATATTATTTACTAATAGCTCTGTAATTGATTGCACAAATTATTAAATCAGGAACCTACATACAATTTTCCATGATATATATTCTGTCGATAATACAAACCTGAAAATGATACTTATCTGAGCAATGACATTTCAGGGATCCTGCCTCCAAAACATGGATTGAAGAGATCTACAGTTTTACAATTTATTCAAACATTGGCATAAATTAGAGATTTAACAGAAGTGACATAATGGAAGCAGAACGGAAACAGATGTTTAGTGAAAGTTATGACGGAAACAGAAACAGAATCGAAAACAGAAATGGAAATCAGTTAGAACACACTAAAAACGAAATTATTTTCTATACAGTTCATTTAAAAATTAAGAAAGTCCTTCAGAAATTGTAAGTTTTTTTTAATTGAAATGTAGGTAGGTATTTATTTAATAAGTATTACAAAAAATATTAATATTTAAAATTTACGGACGGAAAATGGTATTTTTAAAATAAAAGTTTAATTATTGTAACATCGTAACAATAAACGTAAAACAATTTAATAGTTATAAAAGAAGAAAAGGTTCATTAAAGTACACCTTACGCGACGGGCAGTTATTACGCGCTGAATGAATAAAATAAAACAAAAAACCTCTTTCAATTTGGCCTTGGTATCATATACGCCAATTCGAAACAAATCACTCGACAAATCACAACCTGTCGCCTCAAGGCACCGCTCCCGGACCCGCGCATCGTAAAACAATTAAAAATAACTGCACAATTCTTCCGTTATAATTCTGGTTTAAAATATACAGAAGCGGAACCAGAAGTGGATGTTTCAACTGTCCATCTTCTCAATCTACCGTAAATACTAGCTCTATTCTTTCTCTTCTTATTTAATGTCGCCTTAATGGGGTAAAGTGTATTCATGGCGCTTTGCCACGCCGATCCGACCTGGATATCACGAATTGCTTCACCCCATGTCTTACCCATACTCTTCAGTTCTGCAAGCACAGTTTGCTGCTAGGTTCTGCTTTACGTCCACGTTTGTATTCCCTCGAGGAGTCTAATCTAAAACTTGTTTGGATGGAGGGATGACTTCCCTTCTAATTTTGTGGCCAATCCAATTCCATTTATGGTCTTTTGTTTGGTGACATTCCTTGAATCGTTTTAGCAAGTCTTTGTTAGACGTTTTCTCAGATCAATATATTCGGGGAAAATATATTGGTCTGAGAAATATATTGGTCTGAGAATTCACATAAAAAATTGTGATGGTGTAAATAAAAAACTCATTCGCTAAATTCTGCCCAGGTAACTCTTTATCTGATGAAGTCGAAATTGGCAGTTAGAATATCAGTGTATCAAAGTTATTTGCTTCTAAGTAATTAAAAGTAATTATTAACCGATAAAGTTGGGATTAAAGTTTTACGTAAACGCTGTTGACTGCTGATTAAATGGTATTTATTAGTATTAACTAATGGACCGATTAAAACTTACGAAGTATTAGTAAATAAAAAAAGATAACTATCATTACGGCTATCATACTACATGATTTCCGTATACATTCTTGTAAAGATTTAAGGGTTCATATTATAAATATTACTTTCATTTTACCTATATAGATATATGCCTAGCGTATCTTTGACAATCGTAAAAATATCGTGAAGCTTTTAACAATGAGAATTAAAATTATTATTACAGATCTGCTGTAAACTGTAGGTATATTTCTCATGATATTCTTTTTTCATATTTTTGACTTTAATATTTTCAGAGAATACTTGTATTTTTATAAATGTTTTCAACAACATTACTAAAAATGGTCTTCCATAGAATTTAGCAAAAAATTGTTTTTGTATTCTTGTAAAGGGGGAGTCCCTTTCAAACTTTGTCCCATACGAAATATGAAATTTAAAAAAAATGGAAATTTATTTGACCCATACAATTTTGTATATTTTATTTATTTGACTCCTACAAAAATACGCATTTTTGGGTGCTACCTACTGGATAGAATGACAATTAATATAATTTATAATTACGTAAAGTTTAGAATTTCTACGTCGAACGGGTTTTACTCTCTCCTAGTCCTTCTTACATGCCACCAATTCATTTATCAAACCACCATTCAGCAGCGAGTTTTTAAGACACCTCAATACGTACGATTATTGGAAGACTGACAATTAATTTGAAATCTATTGAATGTTGCCAAATATTGAAACAAACTAAATCATTTAAGCACAAATTTGAATATTTTTTTGCTTCCATGTGTACAGAGAACTACTAAAATATAAACCTAGGTTTATAGAAATGGCATTTTTACCTACAAGGAGTAGAACTAGTTCAGTAAAACTAGTCGAAATTTTCACCATACAATTTACTTTCTGAAATAAATGAATATGATAAATATATAGTTTCCTAATGAGTTGTTAAGCTAATAAGCTATTTGAAAATGTCAACAATTTTACGAGCTATTAACCTTATTAAAACTTAATGTGTCATACACGTGATATATCATTCATTATGTATTTCGTTATATGATAAATGTTATCACGTAATCAATCGATATGTAGCGTAATTTTTGGAAACTCCTCGAAATAAAAAACCTGTCAAGCACGAGTAGAACTCGCACTAACAATGTTTCGGACACATTAAAACAGTATTTATATTAAACTATTAACAAATATTAATTTTTCATAACCTAACCATGTTAACCTACTATATCTTTCATAGTCGTAAAAACATAGTGCATATTTCTAAAATCATGAAATCTAGGATAATACTAGTTTCCCTGTAATTTTCTAGTCGGATTTTACTAAAGCTGCTTTCTTCATAATTTTTGGCTTATGGGTTTCGTAATAAGAGGAGAAATGCTGTATTTTCGCATATTTGTTGGAGTACTTTTTAAATGTGCAGTTTAAAATTATGAAGAAAACATATTTTTTATTTCTCATAACAATCACTTTGAAATAATATTCCACTTGTACATAAAATTTAAAAAAAAAACTTAAGAATTTATTTAGTTTCTGTTTAATTCATCAATCGATATTTTTAAAACTTTAGCTAGTATAAGATATGTAGATTGATAATAGAATAATTAATAATGGATTAATGATTACTATGCCTAATTTCACGTTTTTACTTCAAACGGTTTCTAGGAAAATCAGCTGTGAATGTAGAAAAACATAAATATATTGTCTACTATATCTTTTGTAGACGTAAAAATATGGTGCATCATCACTAGAGTTTTTTTTAAACCTGTGTGTGGGCTTCTTAAAACCCATATTTTTCTACAATTTTAGTTTGAGTAGTTTCGGAAATAAGGGAGTAAACATAATTTTCGCATATTTTCCAGTATTTCTCTATATAAAAAAATTATGAAAAGAAGTATTTTTGAGACCCTTATAACCATTTAAACAATATCCCGTACCATAAACAGAAACAAAAAAAATCGAGAATTATTATACATACAACTATCTTTGAGTGTCGAGATACGTACGACTGTGACGGACAGACAGACTAATGAGTGATCTTAAGGATTCCGTTTTCTCCATTGTGAATGACGTAACCCTAAAAAACTTAATAAATTTTAACATTTACGTCTAGAATTATTTAAATCATGCCTTTGGTTAATAACATTTATTTTTGTTATCTTTAATTTCTTTACCATGACCTAGGTTTCGTTGTATTACAACATCTTCAGGTGGGTTATTAGCAAAGATCTTTGCTAATACCCACATAGATAGAATCTTTGCTAATAACCCACCTGAAGATGTTGTAATACAACGAAACCTAGGTCGTGGTAAAGAACTTAAAGAAAATATAAATAATACTACATCACATAGTTTCATTTAATTGTGAGTACTGAATTTCTACAAAATTAACGCCTAATATATTCAACAAATATTTTAAATAACATGCAAGCGAATAATGGAACCACAAAGAATTGATGAAAATGAATGAAGCTCACGATATTAATAACCATAACAGTTGCCCAGGGGAAATCTAAAATATATCTGATATTCTTCCAAGTACCTTCAACAAATATTCCAATTTTATCATTTGTACTTACTTAATGATATACCCTTAATACGTCAACGAAAGAAAAGAGAATATTAAACTGTTGCGCAAATAGGGACCTATAAGGAAATAGGCTCTATATTTATTAAGCCAGCACTCAGTTTAACTACCATAAAAATGTTATGATTTATCTGCCATACTCTCAGCTTATTAATATTATAAATCATATTTACAACCAAACCGTCGTCAGCACATATTTGTTTCAAAAGAAATTCACACTCCAAAGGCGACTGACTCTGGCGTAATGTACACTCATATTAGGCTGTTCACATATGGTTGAAGAGTTGAAACGATATACTTTAAATTAACTATGTATTTGTCAAATCAGTTAATTTGAAGAGAGTTAAGTAAAATGAAAGATTTATGAATAAAGCTAACGCGAAAGGAGATAAAATCAAAGGTCAAAGGTTAATGAAAGGTTAATCAAAGGTTAGTGAAATTACTTAATCATAAAGTTGGCACTTAGGGACAATAACATGATATAAACTTTTGGTTATTTGATATAGTAAGAATTTTTTTTCGTATTCCTGTAAAATATCTAAGGCGAACACAATCAATAAAATTTTTGGATTTAAGTTTGATAAGAATAGATCAAATTTCTGTAACTGTTTGTTTAGTTTAAATCAAATAAGTGGAAGACGAAAATATATGAAATATATGTTTAGTGATTAAATAATTATAAAAAGTTTTAAGGGAAACTGTGTATATTGCAACTGAAAACTTTAAAATGCGTCAACCGTGAAAATATAACCGTCTTATGTACCATCAATATATTGCTTACTCATATTTTACCTTCATTTTAACTTAACTATTATAGGTGAATATTTTCTACACCAGCCAGTCGTAAGAATGAAAAAAGTATGAAGGAAAGTTTTCAATTCATATCGTGGTTTTATATAGACAGATATTTTTGGAAATACTGGTATGTCAAATGCAAAAACTTCATGAACACTTGTCACGTTGCGTACCTTCACTACGATAAGACTGCATACGCCCTAGTATTTCGTAACATGTACACGTACCTATTATTTTTACATACTCGTAACAGGGTCAGCTAATATTGAATTCAAGTGTACGTTGCGTATCCCCACCAAACACGCAATAAGAAATATGCGTGCTGCATACAATGACTTTATAACATATTATTAATTTACGGCTGTATACGCCTTAGTATTTCGTAACAGGTATACGTACCTATTATTTTTACATACTCGTAACAGGATCAGCTAATATTGAATACTTCATGACAAGTGTACGTTGCGTACCCCCACCAAACACGCAATAAGAAATATGCGTGCTGCATACAATGACTTTATAACATATTATTAATTTACGGCTGTATACGCCTTAGTATTTCATAACAGGTATACGTACCTATTATTTTTACATACTCGTAACAGGGTCAGCTAATATTGAATACAAGTGTACGTTGCGTATCCCCACCAAACACGCAATAAGAAATATGCGTGCTGCATACAATGACTTTATAACATATTATTAATTTACGGCTGTATACGCCTTAGTATTTCGTAACAGGTGTACGTACCTATTATTTTTACATACTCGTAACAGGATCAGCTAATATTGAATACTTCATGACAAGTGTACGTTGCGTACCCCCACCAAACACGCAATAAGAAATATGCGTGCTGCATACAATGACTTTATAACATATTATTAATTTACGGCTGTATACGCCTTAGTATTTCGTAACAGGTATACGTACCTATTATTTTTACATACTTGTAACAGGGCCAGCTAGTACGAAGAAATACGGATAAAATTTATCTTTTTCTATTCTCCCTTGCACCTCTAGTGTAAGGTAAAGAGAGACTGGGTTATTTGACACATGAAATTTGTCTGTTCAAATTCCGTTAATATTGACACATAAAATTTGTTTATTAATATTCACACTATTAATATTGACCCATGAAATTTGTCTGTTCAAAATCCGTTAGTTTTATCTGTTCATCCCGAGTATGCCTGCCAATATATCCCCACTTCTGACGGCATCCGTTGGGTGTGATCCCGACGAACGATGTCGTTAGGAGTGACCCCGGTGCTAAGACTGATTTTGTACAATATTTCGAAATATCTCATTAGGAAATAATGAAATCCATAATTAATATTGTACCACATAATTTAGCAATAGTTATTACTATTTTGGATCATCTCTCTCCCGTCTTGTCTTCGCACAATGACGTAATTCTAATAATCGCGATTGACGATTCATATCAAAATGGAGCAATATTGTTTCTTTATTTAAAAAACAATTTTTCGCTTCGAAAGTATTTTTATGAAACACAATATAGTAAGTAAAGTAATCAAATTTTATGGGGATAAATATAAAACCTAAACACAAGTAAAGGTAAAAACGGCTTTTTTAGTATCTAACCAAATGCATTAGTAAGAAAATAAACATTGAAAATTTCTACATAGAACGAAAAATTAAGAAAATTTAAGCTTGAAAACTAAATTAAGATAAGTAAGATTTAAAAAAAACATTCTATCTAAAAATACTTACATTAAATTTAAAAGTCATTTGTTCACTGCATTGCACCTGAACATACGTCGCTTTCGATCGAACAACGATCTTCCACAAGCTCCTGATTCGCCCGACCTCGCTTCAGCAGATTTCCTTTTATTCCTGAAATTGAAATTGACGTTGAAAGGTCGATTTTTCACGCAAGTCGACTCGATAAACGAAAATTCACTAACGCAACTGCGCATTATATCGAAAAGAGCGTTACCGAGGACAAAAGAAATGCTGGAGGCGGCGTGCACAAAGTGAAGAGAGTACTTCGAAGGCGTCTAGACTCAAAAGTTTACGTGTTAGAATAAGATGGGGAAATTTTATTTGAACAAAAAAAACGGTAAGTGCAAGTATTGACACGACAAAGACTTCATACGAATCTTTATACTTGTATGTATCCAGATTGCACAACGACTACTGTTACTGTTTTGTTCCAAATTATAAAGGCATTTTAAATCACTTCCAGCACTTCCGGCTATATAGCTTTTTCTGATTTATTAAACTAAATTAGAATGGCCAAAAGAAAAATGGCGTCTTAATATTAATAATTAATATTTGTAATTTGAATAACATGTTGGAGCATGCGTACCCTATTTCTATCCATTTCTCCAAGTGTCTCATTGAAAAACATAAAAATAGTGCTGTATATATTATTCTCTATTAACTACAGAATTACATATTTTTTAATTTATGTCTACATTTTGTTTAATTTATGTCTATGAATGCCTTCATTATGCGAATTTCAAATAATGATATAGCAATACAAGCTTGCGCCGTGCTATTGCCGATATCGTGTCATTACTAGTGCCGTGTCGGTGTCATGCATGCCAAAGCTTCTAGGGTACGGAGTGAAAGTATTGGAAATATTTCTAACGAATCTGGAATACCATATCTTATAGCTTAATAATATATATTGGAATTGTTTTCTCGTAGGATAGGAGTGTTACTTCTTTGAGGTTTGCTAATTTCTTTGGTGACATGATATGTAAAGTTACCAACATTTTCTTTTTCTTCTTTCCAACTAAGATCTAAACGTCCACGTACTCTTTTCACAAGATAGTCTTATATCAAATTCCAAACTTAACTCCGAAATATTTTTTACCTTTTTAAAACATAGCAAATTCAGTCTATAGAGCTAAATGAATTTTGATAAATGAAGCACAAAGACGATTATTACGAGGTATTTAAATAAAGCTGTCAACTAAAATAGCGAACATAAAAAATTGTTAACTAAAATAGCGAACATCAAATTTAGTACAATAAAAAATATTTTTCTCAAGACAAGTCTAGAATAATATATATAGAAAGAAAATATAGAAATCGCACTCTAAGGGTTCTAATTTAGTAGTACACATAAACACGTAAGGGTACATAACATTTTTATTAAAATATTTACAAATATTATTACATATTGTTCATCTTATTTATCATTTACAAGCTTAAAAATATCGTATAGTTGTCAAAAACTTATTTTTCAATTTAGCAGTTTTGGAAAATCCAACAGTTTTTAGGGTTCCATACTCAAAGGGCATGGAACCCTAAAAACTTGACTGGAGGATTTGCAAACAAATTTGAAACAGTTAACAACTTTAAATACTTAGGATCAGAAGTTAATACTCTCAATGATATCATTCCTGAGATCTGTAGTAGGATCACAGCAGCTAACGCATGTTTTTTCTGTCTTAAAAAGTACTAGAAGTCTAGTTTCACCAGTAGAAAAACAATTAGGCCCATTCTTACATACTCTGCTGAGATATGGACAATGACAGAAAAAGTTAAACATACCCTTTCTGTTTTTGATAGAAAGATTTTAAGAACTAGCCAAAAACAGCAAAGCTTGGGATTTGGTTCTGCGGAAGGCAGATTATTTAGACACTTATGAATATTTAAGGGTACATAGTATTTCTAATTAAATTATGTATTTACAAATATTAATTTGTCACGACGTAAAAATACTGCCTACTATATTTTTCACAGGCGTAAAAACAAATTATAAAAAGAATAATAAAAATGTATAATAATGTAAACTGTCAAATAACTTACCACTTTCTTGAATATTTTACCACAAAGGCGTGGGTAGCAGATGTAATTAGTCAATTATTTTCCCGATTTTTGCGAATCATATGTTGCTATGGCGTCTATCTTGTTATTTTCCAAAGAATTATTGTCAATATTGTGCAGTGGTACGGAACCCTTCGTGTGCGAGTCCAACTCGAATTTGGTCATTTTTTTGTAAACATTTTCAGCAATGCCTGCAGAACAAGTTTACATAAAATTAGAAAAAAAAGTTTTGGAATCCTCATAACTCGGTCACTTTTTCAATTGGTAGTCCTGTTTGGACTACATTGATAGTCCTGACTTAAATTTAATAATGAAAATAAAAAAATAATCGAATACTGCATTATTCTAAAATTTATACAGAAATATTTTTGTTAATTAAGAATTGCGATACATGCGAGTTGATATGCTTTATCGCTATGTGAAATTTCATGTTTTTGAAAATTGTTACTAATAAAAACAATTGTGATAGACGGACAGACGGACACCTGAACGATCTTATAAAGGTTCTATTTTATTTCAGTATTGAAGTTTGAAACCCTATAAATGTAAAAAAAAAAAAACGTCGTGAGAAAAATGCTTATTGTTTTTTAAGTGCAACGAAATTTTTGTACACCTTTTCCTGATTCAATTTTAATGTAATGCATTTACATACAAACTTTTATTATTTTTTGAGAAACTATTATGCACTTTTTATAAAATTCCATACTTATAATATTACTTAATAATCTGTACTCAAACCATAATCTCAAACTCACCACTAAATTATCACTTAGCATTTAATCAAAATGCCGATGTACATATGCGCGTGTATATAAGTACCTTGGTATATACGTACACATGCATGTTGTAGGGGGTAAAAAGCTGACGGGGTTCCAAGTCGCTCGCAAGCAAATTCCTTTTAGAGCAAAATTAATAATCATAATTTATTATTCGCAATTATAGCGGCGGCAGCGAGGGAGAGGAGGGGAGGCCAATAATGGAAAATGGAGGGGTGTTAGAGCGCGTGATGGATATTGCTTCCTGTTAAAACTCCCAACAGGAATTAATAGTTTTTGTTGAATTATGATCTCAGATTTGTTTTTTTGCCACTTCATTTTCTGTACTAAATAATTTACTCAGATTATTTAATTAGATGTTTCCATGTCTCTCAACCTTCTGATAACACCTTATTTAATTTAACATACTTGTCTGACAGATGTGCGACTGTAGCTCGAACATCGACGGTTGCGTAACACGTTTGAAATGAAATTAGTTTATTTATTGTAAGTCATTACTTATATGAACTCCATAACGTAATAAATATTTAATAATATCTAATATATTTAAATGAGGGAGACATTGTGTGTGAATATTCGGTACTATGACATTTAGAATCACTGTTACAGTTTTCCTAAAACTTTTGCGTGGGCTTTTGAAAACCGTGTTCTTTTCGTAATTTAAGCTTAGTAGTAAGGGAGAGGAGATATATATTCTATCCATGTTTTTCAGTATACCTCTGAAGATATACTACCTAAAATTAAAATTATTAAAAGAATTACTAGTGTGTGCTTT
This sequence comes from Druceiella hillmani, assembly GCA_039881145.1. NCBI lineage: Eukaryota > Metazoa > Arthropoda > Insecta > Lepidoptera > Hepialidae > Druceiella > Druceiella hillmani. The sequence goes on from JAYKKI010000029.1 coordinate 13,456,024, forward strand.
ATGACCACAAGATAGAAGTGAAACTTCTAATTTGAAAATATAAATATAATAATAATTACATTGATGTTATATGACCTATATTATTTCGGCTAATTAATAACAATTTTAAAATACAGTTATTTCTACACTCATGAACTAATTGGTTACAAAATATATAATTATATTTATGACCTAATCATTCAGTATAATTTTGCTCTGATTGGACTTCTTCATTGCTATCATATTATAAGAATGAAACATTACGTTTATGAAAATTAAAACATGTTATAAATACTTTAGATTCAAATTAAATTAAATATCTAAAAAAAGTGACCATAGTGCGCCTAAAAAGAAGTTCACTTGATATTTTAAAAGTAACAATGGTACGCTTAGAAAAGTAGTTCACTTGACCTGTGCTGAAGGGAGCCGAGTTTACCCGATTCAGAGTCACTGACCGGAGCGTGACGGCTCAGTTTCGTTCGCTACTCAAAAAAGTGCGCAGGTGCACCTAAAAAAGTTTTCATTTGAAACAATTCTGAGACACTTACAGCCATTTCCAACGAGGCCCCATACTAGACACATCATTTTGAATTTATTTCGAGTAATTAATTTGTTCTTAAATATTTATGAGTGTTAGCTATTGACATAAGTGTGAGTTAATATCCCGTATTTTTATTCCAAATTTCAAGTTTCCACGTCAAGCGGTTTCTTGAAAGAAAACAGTCATGTGAGAGGGGCACGCATTCACGTGAGTGGTATTATAAGGGTTCCGTTTGTCCTTTTTTTAAATTTTCATGCGCCTAAGTCTAAAACTGTAGAAACTACGGGGGTGTATGACAGATGGACGGACACACACGCGACCATGATGAATTATAAAGGATCCATTCTTGATTATGGTTTCCTAAAAACATTATTTTAGTTTCTACCCCAATCCAGATACGCCCTTATACAAAATTTTCAAAAAAATGTAGAAACTTACGCTTCCCGACCCCTCGCTTCCTTAATTTTTATATTATAACTTATATCAATCTGAAATCACAAACTATGAATGATTCTACTGTTTGACTAATTTAAACTTTAAAAATTAAATAATTTTTTTCCTTGCGTTCACATAGAATTTTCGACTCGTTGTATTAGAGAGAGATGGATATTTCATTTTAATGTAAATATTAATAATTCTCAACCTGCGATAGCCCAGCTCTTAATGTTAGCCCTATCGCAAGGGTCCAAATCCCATTAACCTCACCCGTCGTATCCAACTTTTACCCCCTTATTTGGGCCCTACCATTTAAAGTCCAAAACCAATATTTTAACTATCCGTCAACATAGATAGCTATCCAGATAGATACTAACTTTCTATCTATCCTTAGTTTTCATCCCACAATTCTTTTAAAATGTTAACTGTCTATCGACAGTCGTAGATAACCTATCCGCGCCTCCCCGTACAACGCTTTTCGTTATTACATATAACAAACTCGCCATTAAAAATATATACGCAACAAATAAATAAATAATAACTAAACAAAACTAAACAATTTCATTATTTACCATTAGAGCTAACTTAATTGTTTCATCAATTTTCCTTCTATATTTCAAAATCAAGAATAATATAAATAAAGCAGTTAAATTTATGCGTAGTTACGGAACGCAGTCACTCTCTGCTTGCCATTCTGTCAAGCGTAAATTCAGACAAAAGCCAGTATTAATACAGCGTTTATAATTGAAGGAAGTAATAAATTGTAATATAAAGGGTATATAAATTGTAATATAATAATTTAAATTATTATTATAATGTATTACATACGCAATTAAAATAGAATTATAGAATAGAGAATTCCACATAAAACGGAACATTCATAGGCGCTAATTGACAGAAAATAACAGAAAATGCACTTACTGTTGATAATATAACGTATTGAAGGTAACTGTCAAAAAGTTATTGGGGAGCAACATCTGTCACTTCTCTACAAAATTGGATAGACAGTGAGTAATTCGCCCTCCCATTAATGGATAACGTGCGGAGATAGTCAATCCTATCTCATGATATACATATAAAACAAAAACATTAGTTAGCAATACTATCTCTAGTATTACTAATATATGGACAGGTGGAATATTGGTTTTGGGCATAAATTATCAAACTATCATTAATTTTGAAAATTTTGTTCTCTTACTCGCCAGTTATCAACTTAACCTATTAATGTCACAGGATCATTAATTTTCATGTCACAGCTTTTATTTATTCCATAATATTCAGGCAGATAACTGTGGTGGCTGAATTGGTCGTTAAGCCCCCTCCAGGCGACCTTTCCCTCTCATTTTCTCTCTCTCTTTCTATTATATACGGTTGTATGCGAGTACCGACATTTGAACAGTAAGCATCTGGCGCTGTCAGATGTAACCTCAATTCTAAACACCTGTAAATATTATATAAACTAATTTTTTTGTGTGTATATTTATTTGCATTATAAATTATAATTAATTGCTATACCATTTACTAAATATTAAAAATTTATAAATTAAAAATGATTTTCTGCAAATTAATTTATTTTCATTATTATTCTATTATTTATTAAATACTTAAAATTAATGAATTACAATAAATTGTCAGCATATTCATTTATTTTCATTAATTAATTAAACTATATTTAGATTATTTCAGTAAATTTAACAATTCATTATATTCATTCAAATTTTTGAAACATGTAAAATAAAATAATTAAAATATAAATAAATTAGTTTTAATTTTTAATATAACTAAATTTAATTCCAAAAGTAATTTTAAATTCGATTAATTTATTTCAAAAATTAGAATAACTAACCTTAAAAAATATAATTAATGAAATTTTAATTTTTAAGATAATTAAATTTAAACTTAAAATTAACTTCATATTTGATTGATTTAATAAATTAATTTTAAAATAATAAAATGAGAAAACATAAAATTTTTAGAATTTAATGTTAAAATTAATCTTAAATTTAGTTTAATTGTGAAATAATTAAAATAAAAATAATTAAGTATACACTTAAAATTAACATTAAATTTAATTTTATTGATTTAATAAAAAAATTTAAATAATAATATAAGAAAAAAAATTAATTGGTAGAATAACAAAATTTAATGTTAAAATAAATTTTTTAAATTTTATTCAATTTTTAAATAATTAAATTAAAAATATTTTAATTTTAAAATGCTTAAATTTTAATTTTTAATTGAATTAATTTTAAAATTAATTTAAACATATAATTTTATTATTCTAAAAATTTATTATTATTTTTCCGTTTTTACATTTACTCTTACTAAATGTTTGAAAAAATTTTAAAACAAAGTTGAAGAATATTATTGTATTGAACGTTTTAATATTGCTTTCAAACAGCCACAATAGATAGCTTTAGACCTAAATTAACTCGCGCTATCAAAACCAATCGGTGTGCTAATACTCCGCGTAAAATATTAACGGATAAAAACCAGTTTAAATACATTTCCCGTACAGAAAAATCTTTCAACGAATAAAGAAAAAAGACGAAAACAAAATAACTATCAGGTAAACACAACTCTTATTTGACAACGCGTTAAAAAGCGCCTCACACATACATCTCACGTAATAAAGCCGTCCCACGTAATAAAACCCTCAAACAAGTCAATGAACGAAGAATTAACAAAATAAATAATAAGACATTTTTGTCCGCAAATTGCTTTCCTTTTCAAACATCACGTTTCGGTCCCACCCATCTCTATTGACTTTTACGAGTGCGTCTTCGGAGAAGAAAATAAAATAAAAATAACAAATTATTGTCTCCGGCCTTGTTCAAAGAGCAGGTAGGGTCTATTGTCTTTACCTTGTTTAATAGCGACCAGCTGTACTGTTGACCGAGCCAACGTGAAACACGTGATGTGAGCTGCTTCAAGGTATAAATATTAAAACATCCATCTCTGTATATTTACCTTTATTTTCTATTTTATTGGTCCAATAGTTATGTGCAAAAGTCGACGCATGATCATAAAAAAACCCATAATTAAGTTGCAATTAAAATATTATAGTTCAAATATTGATTCTATATAATTAATTTCCTAATCCTCTAGTGGATATAAAAATATTAAATCTTACTGATTACAATTACTACCGCAGTGGGACACGAAAGAAATTTGATATAAACTATATAGGACCCAGCTCCATGCCGAGAAGCGTACACTCAAGGGATAATTGCTACTGAAATAACCTCGGTGAGAAATAGTAGGAGTATAAACATTTAATCCGATATTGAATATATTTGGCGTTAATTTATATTATATTATTCTACTGGTATAATATTATTTCTACTTTATTTAAATTCTTTACCACGACCTAGGTTTCGTTGTATAACAACATCTTCGAGTGGAAAATTGCTTACTTTTTTTTTGAATTTGTCAGGTTCCCACCTGAAGATGCTATCAAACAACGAAACCTAAGTCGTGGTAAATAATTTGAATAAAGTAAAAATTATACTACATTATATAGTTTCATTTAATTGAGAAAAAAATTACTTTAATCCGGCAATATACATCAACGCTTCAGTCTTTTTCTCTTAATTCTCCTTGCCAGTGAAAACAGGTTTTTATTGTAGCTTTTATTACCTATTAAGAAATCAAAATTAAAGTAAAAAAAAGATCGACCAGATAATAACAATAAATAATAATAATACGACATAATAATCTAATACCACCGGATATCAATTATATCAATTATGGGACTTGGTATGAAGTTGCAGAATAAATAATATTTTCCCATATTAAAAATCTTCATCATTTTCAACTACCTTCATTTGTACGCTTTCTTTATTAACGTAAATGAAAAAGTGCATAAGTAAAATTAATAGTAAATGTTTGAAACGAAGCTTCGTAACGAACTTAGGAATGGGTAGCTAACCCAGAAAAACGGAAACGTGTCGCTTTTGTTTATATGAGTGAGCGAGACAGAGTACAAGAAAGACAAAACGAAACTGGCAGCGCATAGCGCTGCTTCTCTCCCACCTTCCTTATCTGTAATGTATATGTGCGTATAGTTGTCCCAACGAGTAAACGTACGAGCTTAATCTGTTTATGTATTTTAATTTTTTGTTAAGTGTTTTTTATTGTGTGATGGATAATTCGGAAATTATTAATAAAAAGGTTTATTATTTATTACTGTAACGACATAATATTATCTTAATTAATAATTAAACATTGAATTTTATACGCAATGCGTAAGAAGTTTCCCTTTTTCGGGCGTTCCACGACACTCACGTCTTATCTCTATCGTCTATAAATTAATTTATTATGTAGAAGTTTGGAACAATGCATCTATTTAATAAACACCATAGTACTCATTTTGACGAGAGCATAATTTATGTTAATATTTAATTTTGTTTTGGTTATGAAATCGTATTTGTTTATATATATATTTATATATATATTTATATATATATATATATATATATATATATATATATATATATATATATGTGTGTGTGTGTGTGTGTGCATGCGTGCGTGCGTGCCCACGTGTGCATATGTGTGTTTATGTGTAATCTCATGTAGAATGCCTGTCGTATATACAAGTGTTAGTGGTGACTCGAGTTGCTTAACGGAATTTAATTTAAATATTTGGAATTAAATGAAACTACGTGATGTAGTGTTATTTCTACTTTCTTTAATTTCTTTACCACGACTTAGGTTTCGTTGTATTACAACATCTTCAGGTGGGATATTAGCAAAGATGTTGTAATACAACGAAACCTAGGTCGTGGTAAAGACATTAAAGAAAGTGGAAATAATACTACATCACATAGTTTCATTTAATTGTGAATAATGAATTTCTACAAAATTAACGCCAAATATATTCAATAACTAAATATTTGTAGCAACAAAAAACTAAATGAAATTCTATGAATGAATTGATTATGAGCAAATTATGAACAGCGTGTGTATGCAATAAACGCAGCAGTACAATATCCTCATTGACATAATAGTAATTTTAGTTGACAGAAAGAATAGTAACTGTTGATGCACACCAATGACGATCAATGCAGCCAATTGACATAAGTCCAATGATATATTACGATTCATTTCTTCTACTGAATCATTCTCCATTATGAATGAAGTGTCAAGCCTAATCCTTAAGTTGAGGGTCATTTTCTGTAATTTCGAGAAGTTCAAATCCTTGATCATCTTCCTCATCTGTAGTCATCCTCCTCGCAAATATACTTACATATTTTTCATCTATATAATATTTTTGCTTTATTGTCTAAACGGATAGTACTCTCACTTTGTTTGCAGTCAACAATAGAATAAATAACAAATGAAATACTTTAATTTTCTATTTACAATACAATTTATGAGGAGCTCATACAAAATTAACTAATACGCACGTATCATTCTTGGTTAATTTTATCTAAAACTTCATCAACATTTCTTAGCACATATAAAATAAAATCGGGGAAATTTTATTTTTAAGTAACTCTTTTGATGTCACTGGATATACTACTAGACTAATTTTTAGTTTAAATAAATTATACTTACATACAAAATTTGCCATTTAACTATTTCACTTTTTCATTACTACTTTCGTGATTGCGCCATCTATCTTAACTCCCGATATTAAGAACTTGTTGAAGTATACGCAAAATTATTTTCACACAGTCACGATTACGGAACAGTATTATAGACAATTTTTAAATGGACTTCACTTAACAAGTCTACTAGTCAATGACTTTCAGTTACTTCAGTTACTTTAAGTTGTCCAGTAAGTTACTACACTTTTGTACCCTGTGTTGCTACCTAAAGACATTAATCCTTGAGATAATTAACGTGCCAAAATTTAAACACACATGACTACTTTCTAAAGTAATGGCCTTATCCATCTTTTAGCAAAACCGTGTAAAATTAATTACACTGATAACTTCAGTTATATGCATTTTAATATTGTTTCAATCTTATGTTTAAATCGTATCAGCTGTGATATAATTAATTGTCCATGAATAAAAAAAATATATAAAGTGAAAATACCTATTCTGAATTTAGTTACTTAATATTATTATACTGAGTCATCATTAGTCTACAATATTATTAGTCTAATATAATATCAGTGTTTACATAGATTTATATATTATATAGATTACTCTGACGATACACATACAAAGAACAAGTAATCAAAACAAGCAACAGGGCGCAGCTGCTAGGCAACCTTGCGCGCTCAGTGATATTTACACAGACATTTCGAGCCACTTTTAACACCACTCTAACTCAGAATCTATTTGATGTAACGTTGAAGTTAGTTTAAATATAGTTTCTGCTATTGCAACATTTTTTTTATATTTTAAAAATGGCATAGCTCAAATATGAAAGTTATGTAATGTGCTTATAATTTTTTACGCGTCCTTTTTAAATTTAAACTTTATTTTAATTCCACACGAAGAAACTACTTCAAACTTGATTGCTATTTTAATTTAGATCCTTTTTCAGATAATATAATGTTCTAAAGGGACCTTACTCCGTTTTCTATCTTTATGTTTTTGATTTATTTGCGTTTTCTAAAAATCTTTTTCTTCGACGAAACTTTCTGTACAAAATCTCCATAGTTAAATTAAGATAATAATAATATTATCTTAATATAACTATGGAGATTTGTACTATTAACGTCAACAACTATTAAACCTTATATAACTTGTTATACAATAGCCATGACCATACTTATAAGATTTAATTGGATGGCTATTCATGACTGGCATTATTCTTCTACTACATTGTAAAATTGTACACACAAACCATTTTACCTCAGTGTTAAATTAATAGCCATATCTAGCATATAATGGATCCATGGCCTGCATCTACGTTTAAAAAACCTACGTACTCTCCTAATTACGTGGTTCGTACCTTTATTAATATTCCTTTCTTTTTCGTCACCAATTTATGAACTTCATTGTATCCAACAATAAAAAATCGACCATTTACGCAGAACGTAAAAAGGAACGTGGCTATTATCCTTACAAATGATTCTGTTCCTGCAAATTATGTAATGCAGAAAAACAAAACAAATAACGAATAATGTAAAAATAAGATTTTTATATTATTGCGGCAATTATATATATTATAATAGCCATTCCCGATCATTCGCTGTGGCGTTTACCTTATACATATATTTAATGCCTGTAATCACTATCCATATCTCGTGTTTTAAAAGAATATTTTTAACAATTTACAATTTACCTCTTCTCGATACAAACCAAGATTTTAAATTTACTATCAGTGCTTCTATCAAATGTGTTATGGTAGAAATTTGTATCCACATCTTCCCCAAAACTTTATTTACCTGGAATGGGCATCGTGACGTTGTCTAGGTTTTCTAAATCACATTTTAGTATGGTTAACCCATGACGTATATCTGTATTCAACTCTTTCGCTTGTTTCTCGTTAAATTCTGTCAAATTAATCTCGTTAAATTTAGAGTAAAATTTCTAAATTAATTCTAAATTTGGAGTAAAGTCTCGTTAAATTTAGAGTAAAATAATGAAAAATATATTGACCATTACAAAGAGATTTAAAGTTCAATGTTTGAACTGATATTCACTTGTTGCTTTCACCCCGCAGTAGCAGCGAACAATCAAACTTGAATCAAACTTGTTATCCACAAATCTTAAGATTTACTTTCATGTTTGAAGTAGCTGTAATCACAAACGATAGCGAAATAATTTGTGCTAAAGTTAAATTGCGATGACATAGGAGTTTATAATTAATGTCGTATGATAATAAATATTTAATCGATCTACTTAGATAACAAAGAGCCACAACTTTCTAAGAGTTGAAAAAATATTTAATTTATTTCAAACCAGTTGTTGTATTATTCATTCAGTTGTTGTATTATACATATTATATCTAATAATTCAGCCAGTTGTTGTATTATTAGATATAATATGTAAGTATATGAGTGCAGGTGTGCATGTTTTGTTTATTTTTATTTATTATTACGTAACTAACTATAGAGTGATTGTATGTATGGATTCTGAATAATTATAGGATACTTTTCTGAGCTAGTATCAAATAATGTACGAAAGAAATTTAAGTGATATATGTACAACAAATTTATAATATATGCGACTAAATATTATAAGAAAAAGCAGAACATTATACTTTACGTTTTTTTGTCAACTGGCATTTTGTTATTGCACGATTTTACTAATGAGATTCCTGTATGATTTTTCAAAATTGAGGACCATATACTTATGTACACAAAAACTTACAAAGAGGTGCTTTATACAGAGGTCTCAGTTAATTTGTAGCAAAATCCTAAAAAAATTATATTCTAATGTACAGTACTTACGAAGTCCGCCCGGATGGCGAAAACGTCCGAGGTCTTTGGAACAATGGAAAAGGTACTCTGCAATCGTAACCCTAAAATCCCACTTTCAGCCCAGGAGTGGCCCTGAGACAACTCGAGTGGAAAAGGCGGGAATAGTGCTTCTATGTGGATGGGAGAACTGGAATATTAAGGAAGATCTCAGAAAATGTATAGAAATATTCGGTATGATGCTGCATCTCAGAAACTCACCAATGAGGAACTTTTGCGACGGGTTGGCTAGAAATGCAAGCTTTTGCAAACCATCAAACAACGTACAGTGTATATATTTACCATGTGGTCAGGCATGACAGATACAAGCTCCTGCAATTAATAATGATGGAAAAATTGCTGGCAGAAGGAACGTCGGTCGCCGAAGAAAGTCATAGTTCCGTAACATCCGAGAACAGACAGGGATTAGGAGCGGCGGTGGACTTTTCGCCTTGCCAAGGACAAGATCAAATACACAAAGCTGACTGCCAACCTTTACTAATTGGAAAGATACCATTAGGAGAAGATTTGCGAAGTGAGAGCGAAAAAAAATCACGTAAAGTAGGGTGTTATTAAATAGGCCTTTTGAAATTACGTCAATACGGGTGGAGGACAGTCGCAATTCTTGACCAATTTTGGTGATTTTTTTGCATCGATTGGTAAACTATCAGAATAGAAGCCTATTGACGTTCACAAATTATATACTTTATAAAAAATAAATGCTATAAAATACTTTAAAGAAAACTGTTGGTCACGTTAGTGAAAAAATGACATTTTTATTTTTCTTAAATTAAAAAAAAGTAAGAAAATCAACTTCAAAATTTTCTCCAAATCGGTCCAATGACTGCAGCACTGCATCGCTTAAGTGTTCTACAGTATCCACACACCGGACCTCAAGCAGTATTACCAAAACGAAAAGCTCATATCCCGCGAAGGGGAAACTACTATATACTCGTACATTTTCGATTACTCTTTGAAATACCTAGAATTATACCCCAGTAGATTTAAAAAAATTCCCACGGAAACCAGGAGAATACAAATTGAATCCCGGACTTTGATATACGTGAATATACTTAGCATTTTTTATTCATTTCAAAACTCTTCCAACAAAATTTTATCTCCATCGGTTTTAAAGTAAAAAAAGTTGTAATATACAGACGGACACACGGACAGATGGATATATTCGTAAGGGTTTCGTTTTTTTCCATGTGTCTACGAAGATTTAAAAAGAATAAGTAATAAAACGACAGTCAGGATAAACTTATATAGTATATTTTAACGAGGACAGAGGAAAGGGACAATACTAGGAATCAATACCAGTAGGCATTAATAAAGGAATAAGTTTTTTAGACTACTTTTGTATGCGCATATCGACGACGTGTTCTGGGTGATAATGGCGTATCCGGGCGTAAACTTATTCATAGAACGTGGAAATGTATGTAAAAATAAGAGCATATATATATATATATATATATATATATATATATATATATAACCTATATACTTGTATGTGTGTGTATGTGAGTGCATGTGTGCGTGCGAGCGTGCGAGCGTGCGTGCGTGCATGCGTGCGTGCGTGCGAGCGTGTGTGTGTTTGTATGTATTTTATGTCATCTCAAAAAAGATCTCTTCAGATTACCTCTTTTTTCTATTTATTACCCTTTTCTTCACTCTTCTTGTTCTTTTTTGAATGATCTTCCATCTATTGCACCTTTTGACATACATCCTTTGATTTACTTTTAAAATGCTAATTTATTTTTACACTGTTACTGTTTGTGTATTTTTCGACTTCTTTACTCTTGCTACATTCATTAACGCATATACAGGAAATGTTGTAATTTCCTGTATACTAAATAAATATACCCGGATGGCAATACGTTTTTATCCTTATATTGTAATGTCATTTTCCAATAAATAACCCCAAGGCCATCCGATCGTAAGTCAATCGGGTGTCAGAAGCTAGTGTATATGTATCATATATATACAATGTCCCAAACCCTTATTTTTAACAGCGCGTTTTATGCGGAAAAAAGGCCTCATTTTCACGGCTCTAACTATTACTTGGTCCGGAAACGATACTTCCAATAAATCGTACGTATCACTTATAGCGTTAAAATTGTGATAAAGCCACGCTTGAGGTAGCTACCCACAGGAGCGATTTAAGGACGATGAGTCAGAAAAAATATTTAAATCATTTGTTTGTATGATAGTGTTGTCTATAATTTTTTAACCGCTAGCATTTAGAATGGCAATAAATAAAGCACGGGGCCAGACTTCAAAGGTTGCTGGAATTGATCGCAGTGTTCAATGTTTTTCACACGCCTAGTTTTACAATGCCGTCTCGAGAGTGACATCAAAACATGATACGTTTGTTTTTGCACCTAATCCGGTGGAAGTAACAAATGTTAGATATAAAGACATATTGAATATATTTGGCGTTCATTTTGTGGAAAATCATTATTCACAATTAAATGCAACAACGTGATGTAGTATTATTTCTACTTTTTTTAAGTTCTTTACCTTTTTTTAGAGTAAATTTTTAGAGTAAATCTTTGTTTTTTCTTGACCACAAAATACGCTTTTATTCTTGCTTTTTCCTTCGCATCTTCTCTTTTGTTTTCTTGCAGATCTCAAGATCATGAATCTCTAACATTATTAACCTTTCTGCTTTTTTGTAACAACTTTATTCCCCGATCCTCTTCTTCACCTTCACCTTCACATTCATGTTTCCCAAGACAATCGATTCAAAATTTAATATTAACCAATGTCTCTGATTAAACAATTGAATCACGTAATAATTCATTTTAAGGGTTCCGCACCCGAACGGTTCGAAGGGAACCCTATTGTTGTGACGACGCTATCCGACCGTCCGCCCTTCTGTCAGAGACCTCCGGCTCGCAAACAGAATAGGCTACAGACTTCAAATTTACCCATAACGCGTAGTGCTTTGGCTTAAAATCAAGTATTCTGTTTGAAGTGATGTGTAATTTGATTTTAAGCTGTCCCTATGCACAAAATCGAGCTGAAAAATAATTGTTTTTTACCTAAACCTGTTATCTTATGGGACACCATGGATAAGGTGGATTTTAGACATATCTTACGAGCTCTGTTTCAAAAATGGCAATACCTAATGAGCTGTAACTATCCTTCAATATTATGTAATAGCTATGCCTCACGCTTTCACTCATATAAACTTATCTCATTTATGCTGCTCGTCTCTCTCGAGGTCATTAAACAGATCCGCTCTGTTTGCTAAATAACATCGGTCTTCAGGGTCGGATGTACATTGCGGGAATGCTCGAAAGTCAATAAAAAGTCGGTCTCGTGTTTTCAGACTTCTGTTACATTTTATATCACTATTCTTTCCCTATGAATCATATCGTAATGATGTATAGCATGCGTAACTTTCCTCAAATGATTGGTCAGTATACAAACATGTCTCTCTTTATATTGCACCATTTAAGCAGTATTCCCAGATTTCTATTACATTTTATAACCCTGCTCAGTCCCTATGAATCATAGCGTGATGATGTGTAGCCTATACAACCTTCGTCAAATGATAAGTCAATAAACAAGTTGGTGTCTCTCTATATTCAGTGGAATATAGAGATACACCAACTTGTTTATTGACTTATCATTAAATAATGATTTAAGCGGTGTTTCACGACTTCTGCGACATTTTATATAACTGCTATGTCCCTATGAATCGTAGCGTGATGATGTATAGCCTATGTAACCTTCCTCAAATGATCAGTTAATAAACAAGTTGGTCTCTCTCTAGATTGCACCGTTTCAGAGCTGTTTCCCAACTTCTGTTACATTTTATGTCACTGCTCTGTCCCTGTGTATCATAGCGTGATGATGTATAGCCTACATAACCTTCATAAAATGATCAGTCAATAAACAAGTTGGTCTCTTTCTCTCTATATATTGCACCGTTTCGACGGTGTTTCCCGACTTTTATTACAATTTATGCCACTGACCTGTCTCTATGAATCATAGTGTGATGTATAGCGTATTTAACCTTCATCAAATATTTAGTTATTAATCAGTTTGCTTCTAAATTGCACCGTTTAAGCAGTGTTCCCAGACATCTATTACATTTTACGTCACTGCTCTGTCCCTACGAATCATAGCGTGATGATATTACCTTCTCTTTACCTATATTACCTTCCTCTAAATATTTTTATTGGCCTTTCTAACACAAATATATTTTTTAAAACCGAACATGTGATTACAGAGTTTCGAGAGGACAAATAAATAAAAGTCAAACTTTTCCGCTCTATATATTATTAAGGAAAAACATGAATACTGCAATGCATTAGAACGCAATGCAGGATGCATTTGAACGACAAACATATAAAAGAAAAGTCCACACACTGACAGGCTCGAAATGAAATTTTTAAAATTATTAATCCTACAAAGTTGATACTTATTTAGCACAAGTATTTCTTTCGGGTAAGCATTTTTCCAAACCACTTAAAGTATGAAAATGAAGGCGGAAAGTTGGAAGAGGGTTACGATATAATTAAAGTAAGGGCCTTGACAATTTCTATTTAGACTCTAAGATAGATATAAAGAATCACTTATTTCACCGTTTTCGGAAAGTAGATAGCTTTAAATCATTATTACATAAAGAAGCGAATATAAAAAAATGTTCTTCTTTTTGCCCCGGAAAAACTGGAAAGGTCGATAATTGTTATATATAAAAGAGTTTATGAGCAAAAGGTTTTTCATTACGCCTGTGAAAGATTTATTAGGCAATATATTTACGTGGCGCAAAATAATACTAATCGTGTATAATTTAATAGAATTACTATGTAAGGTACGTGTTTAAATTTTGAAACATATTTAAGTATGTAAGAAACCTTCCAAGCGCGAGTTCTCCCCGCGCTTAACAGGTTTTCATTACGACGCTTTGAAGTAAAACACCTTATTACTTGACAATTTGAAACGAAAGTGTAACAACTTACGATAAAATCAATAAACGGCATTGCATTTCTGACACCGAATCGGATCGGACGAAAAGTCGGCCCGTGTATGGATTCTTAATTCTTACCAGACAATATGCGTGTGTGTATGTGTATATATGTGTGTGTGTGTATTTCTTGTAAGTGCATACTGATATCTTTGTATGCGCAATTTACATCGAGATAAAGAAAGAATGTAAGGCATGGTTCAAACAGGTAGCGTAAGATACACTCTTACATTGATTCTAGTAGACGTAATTTTAATTCAATTTCGGTTCCCTCCGTCAGGGTTATATTTAGAAAATACAATACAATAACAAGTTATTGATTTCCTTAATTTATTCATTTCATTTTATGCCTGTTTAAAGAAACAATCATCGTAAGAAATAAACACTCCACACGTTACCAAAAAATCTATTTATATTTATCTTAAAATGAGAAAATTGTATGCTGCGAGCTTGATATTAAAAAATATAATGAAATGTTTAATCTTAATACCCACTTTCATAGGCCGAGTTGGATTATTAATTTTGAAATTAATTACCTCCTTGACCTAAATAATCCGACTTTAATTTTTGCTAGTAATTGAACTTCATAATCCTTATGTAAACATCACTGTTGTATAAAAAACCTTATGTAAACATCACTGTTGTATAAAAAGAAATATATTAAGCTCCATAGATTCGTTTTTATATATCTTAACTAATTTTCTGAACATATTTTGCAATTCAACATCCGACCTATCTTGTATAGTAACATATAAATGCATAGGTCAGATTGTAAAGTAGGTAAGTAGACTAGTATAATGTATACACTACTTTATATTTTAGCGTTTGTACTGCACGTCTCTCCTTATCTCTCTCTCTCTCTCTACATATCTCTTTCTCCCTTTTTTCTATGCTATTATTTGATATAATTATTAGCTTCTTAAATTAAAAATTAAAGAACTTATCTATATGTTAACGACAAAGGAACAGTTTAATTACACATATTAGTAAATATCCAATTATTTGAAGTGATTTCAATGTTTATTTCAAATTAGGCATACAAGTATGTGTCTCCTCTTATTTCCGTACATGTCGTTTTGATTTCAATAGCAAAGATTTTTCAATGCGTCTTTGCAGCTAGTTTTAAATTTTCATACAAACAAAACTGAATTTTAATTTCCAACTTCCATTTACACGAACACAGTTCCAATTTGCCTAAAATTTATGGTACCAAATTGTAAAACCAAATTAAAGTTAAAAATGAAAAATTTCAAATGAAATCATATTATTAAGTCTATAACCATAAAGTACAGCTGGTGCAATATTTTTCTCTCCTCATTAAATTATTCATAACATAAATAATAAATTTAACGCCATACAACGCCTCGTTGAATCCATAGCTGCCAGCTGTCGACATTTCTCCAGGGAGACGCGACCGTTTCACTTCCAGTTGTCATTTTGAAACAATAAAAACGAATGAAATTTAAAATGTCACGTGTAAAAAATATGCCAAGTATTTAATACAGTTTTATTCAGCACATTGTAAAGTTTATTTTTTCCATTAAATGTGGTTATTACGAAAAATATTTCTTCATCTTATTCATCGCTCAAACAGGAATTATGGTCTCAGTAACCTGTCACTTTTGAAGTCTAACTGAAATTAATATTTATATTTAAAAATATTATCTGATAAATGATCTGTATACATTTTTTATTACTTGTATATTATAATGTATATTCCTAATTTCATTTTTTTATATTTTCTTTACATCAATAATATCTACTTTAAATGTTTATGTCGCTACACATTTTAGGAGCTATCGACATAATTTATTGTCACAAACTAATACCACGAAAGTATTTATAATAAATAAAAAATTTATAAATTTAATAACCGAAAATGTGTAGTCAAAAATTATTCCTTTGTGAAATAATATAAAATAAACGTATCTCTAACAGATTTTTAAAAATTAAGATAAATTAGGTAAAAATTTTATTTTTGCATATTGAACAATATTCAAATTTCCTATACTATATAACTTTCCTTAAAAATATGTTCTTTTTACATATAAATATTTCATTATGCAATAAATGTAAACAAATATGATGTATGAATAAAGTCACGTAGTTAATGCACTTTAAAATTGTGATTAGCCTGCTTAGACAGTTCTTTACACGATGTCATGCGACGCGAAGCGAGGCACAAGTCAACTCGTACGAGGCAGCCGCCGACCGATCTGCGAGTTGTTCGTGTTAGTTAGTCTGTTCGGCGTCGCATAGACGTGCGTACATAACCTCTATAGGCGGAGCGTGATGCAAATAAAAACATATAATAATAATAAACTATTTAAGGCGTATTATTTTCTTTCCAAACTCGACTTCGACACGTATTATTTCGAATTTTATTGTTCAGTGTGCAGTGTGTAAACAAGTTGCATTAATGCTGAACCGTTGTTTTAAGTTTTAAATGTGCTGAACAACTGTGTGAAACTAAGTCGTGTTTATGTTCCGTGTGGTGGTTTGTTTTTGAAGTTATTTTATTATTGTTCATTGGTTTGGTTAGTGCAAAGTGCAGTGAAATCGCAATTCGTAATTAATCTGACGAGGAATTAAGCGTGAAATTTTGTAAACAGGAGTTACAACATTCGTGCAAAACAAAGGTTAGTAAATTTTAAATATTGTAAACTCTTTCGCTCTTATCATTTTTTTGTATTTTCATATAAGAATTGCAATCATTCCGTTCAGAAAGTTACACTGCACTATTTTAAAGATTATTTTATTTTATATCAAAAAAAAAATATGGTTTATATTTTGTAATTTTTAAGTGACTAGAAAACATGTTTTTATCAACATATTGCATGAATCAAAGTTTTCGCCCGCCGTTTTTTTCTAAAATTTTGATTAGTAATGTCCAACGTTGTAGTTTAAAAATGTGATTTTATTATTTATTTATTATAGGTGTGTAGGTTTGAATGATTGTTTTAAAAATCTATCGCAGTAATTTATTTCACTGTTAAACCGTCTTAAAATATGACTCAGTTTACAAGCTCCACACCTCACTCGTAAAACTTGTTTACCTTCTTACGTCGAGAGTTTTTTGTTGGAGCGATTCAACTTTTTTGCAACAAGTTATTTACCTATTGTGCTCTGGAATTTCTATATCGGACACAATAAAGCTAGAGAGAACACATTTTGTTACGTCGCAATGACAGTAAACTTTGTTTAATATACGTAAAACGGTTTGGCGGTTATAATTTAATATTGTAAAATAACTTTTCACAAAACTGCTGTATTACAAATTTCAGTAATTTAAAGAATTATAATATAGATTTAAAAATTCTGCAATTATTGTTGAGAATGACTTATTGTGTCTATAGTGTTTATTTATTTATAATACAGGTATTTTTTACTTAAAAGTAGCGCAAAGCGAGAATGCGCGCGCGGCTATGAAGCGACTTTATCGTATATAATATATACTTACTAACATCTGATAGCTGAGCTATATACATACATAGTGTTACTGATATACAAAGCCAATAAATAGATAAAATTTCTTTATTCGACTTGCAGTAAGTACTTTGTAACGGAATAATATTACTCACCAAGTATCTTATCGCGTAAATTTTGTACTGACGTACCTATCCCCTTTTAGAGGCGATTTTGAAGGGGAACGTCTTTTTTATTCATTCCATTATTGACCAGGTGTTGGTGGTAAAAAATAAACTCGTCGTTGCCATAGAGATGTAGTTACTTTTTTGATGCGCTAGTTTTTACCTGGAAGTTTATTGTCGTGTAGCGATTGATTTACAAGTGAACCTTGAAGGAGGTAAATGTAAAATTGAATAAGGCTTTTTTGTATACAATTTTGGTAAATTCTTAGTACGCTTAATTGTTCGACACACAAATGGGAATTTTAAGAAATAGTTTTGGAACGCTGCTTACTGTACGACGCCACAATGGCAAGCGTATTTTTACGCATACAAATCAATATATTTTATAACTGTGAATTAGCAAGAAACCAACGCGTCGGGATCGTCCCGCATGTGTTGTTTGTATGCCTAAGAATAGTTCAAAACAACAGGTGTATCTACTCTGACCTTTTGAATTGGGAGAATTATTTCGGTGCTCATTCGTTATAACTTAACTCAAATAACCCAATAGCCTCGAAGTTGGTTGATCGGCGGTTAAAATTGTATAAATTAATTAGTGACGTAAGTAAAGTTAATTTAAATTTCAGTAATTCTTGTACTGAACTTGTTTTGCTTATCGACCCCAAAATGTCTGTTACATAATTATTTTTATACTTGTATATATTGTTTTCTGTATCCTATAGTCTTCTTTTCCAGAAAGAGAATATAATATTGGTTTGTATTTGCTTTAATGTTTTTACTGTTACAAGGTTCAGCAGTATATTTTATTCTCTAGTTTACGTAGTAATGTAGATATATGTATATGCCAATGTAGTTGCTAGGTTTTCTCCATATATAGCGTTTGAAACCAACACAACCCAAATGGATTGAGTTATTTTTATATTAAATTTTGTTTTAAGAATAAAATATCAAATACATTCATTTTACAATATGTTTTTTCATAATCGATTGTGTATTAAAAACAATGAAATGACGATCACCAAATATTTAATTTGTTCAGTTTCCACTTTTATGCCACCTTCAATATTTTTTAACAGTATTGACGTAAGAAATTTTCATTTAGTTCCTTTTCTCCTGTAATCCACTTTTCAAATACGATTCCTTTTATTTTTATATTAGATATTTTATTTAAATACGCCTCAATTGTAAAACAATTTTATTTTATGGCAAGTCATTTCATGCGTTTATTTTTGAGGTTATAACGTCGGACAATTCAGGAGTCATTTTTATGTCTTAAGTATTTATTTCGCATAGCTATTCTCGACCAACATGTTCTCTTATAACTTTAAAACAAAACGACAAGTTTTGTTGCAGTTTTCTTTTAAACGTTAAGTAACTTGTCACAGTAACTTTTCCCATAGTGATTATTGTACTGACTGGCCACGGAGTGTCGATATATATGTACCTACGTACTTGATAAACGTGCACCGAGTTTAAGGCATGGTATTATGTTCTATACAGAACTATGCTTAACTTTATTATGCCATTTCGACACTTTCTTAAATTTATTTATTAAGCCTTATTTAAAAGTTTATGGTTTTCAATTTTTTTTAAGTAACATTAACTATATAAATTTGTTTAATACGTTGAATACTTTATGCTTGCTGTCAGGCATATGTAGTGGATGGACATATTACACTGATTCAGGTAATAAATAACCTCTTCGCACTTCAAGACATCGGAGCAGACCATGAAACATTGAAAACCAATGAATGTATAATAAATAGATACGTTATATTTAAGTATGTAAAACGAACAATAATATGGCCCCCAGTAGAGCCACACGCTATAATGAGAGAGATCGAGTCAAGGAAGGAAGGTGTATATGTATAAAAAGATAATTGTATTGAAAACGAGATAATTACACGCTTTTGAGGGCTATTTTAGAGCTCTAAATGACGTATTATTGCTCAAGACCAAATCGCGCGAATAAAATGTTGTAATACAACATTGAAATGCGTGTAACTCGTGTAAAATGTAAGTCTATTTTTTTAACATTCCGTACACATTACTGTTTGTAAACAAATGATAACGAGCTTATAAATTTCTATTCAATTAATTAGCTAATTAACGTTTTTATTTAAATCGCTAATGTATGTGTAGATAAGTTTATTTATTGTTTTAAATTGTATTTTCCGATTTACTCGTATATCAAAAACAAAGACGATTTACGAACAACCATAAATACTCATTTAGGTACAAACGTTAAAGTACATGTGGTGATAAAAGGCATTAACGTCGTTACGGGTATTCCATAATAATATACACATACTTACATATAAGATCATGATTTAATTGTTCTATTCTTTGTTGTGTGATTTGATTTGTTTACGTTATTTTTTAAGTCAAGGTAAGCAATAATGGTCATAAATCGGTAAAAGCAAATTTAGAAGTACATTTTTGCATGCGATCTGTGTCAAGCGCGCAAATGTTATTTAACCGGTGTGACATTAGCCGCAGGTCAGGTTTATGTTCTTACCTTGATTATAAATTCTGCACAAAATATATTCCCAATAATGCACATGCGCATGATATTTAATAATGTTTCGCGTAGTCGTTTGTGTTTTTTTTAATTGTAGCATTTTAGAATTATCTTCTTGTTTATATTGCAATTGAAGAGTATTTTATTTAACTTTTCTGATGAATTAAGGGATAATCTGCTGAAAGATGTCCGTCTTCGTTCCGATTTTTTGCCTTTTCATGAAATTTTTCCAATGTTTGCTGTTATAAGATACTTCATATTAAGTAGGCTTAATATCTAGTTGTTTATATTGCAATATAATTATTATTATTGTTAATATCATTATTATTACTAATGACTCGTTTAATCCTATTAATTATCTTTATATACAATAAAACGTATAATTAAATTGTATGCCGGTTTTTTTATTAATTGCTTATTCCGTTCCTCTCGAAAATATAAGATGAAAATAATCTTTGATGAAAATAGTTTTTTTGATTTGGGTCTTTATTAGGAATATACCTATATGTTTTTAATAACAAAATATTTCTTATTTTGCAACATTCCCGCTATTATAATTACGTTGAAATATACCATTATCTTAAACGGAAACTTCATTAAAAAAAGGTTTAAAAAACACTGATTACCTGTAAATATTTTTTGTTTTCAACATCCGCTGTCATAATTACGTTGCAATATACCATTATCATAAACAAAAACTTCATTAAGAAAAAGTTTAAGAAAAACACCTGTGTAATCAGTTTTTCATTCTGTGAAATAATATCCGTATCAAGGCCGAATATAATACTCGAGTGCACCGCGTCGTATATCGCTTTCATAATACCGCTGCACTCGGTGTGCGCGCACTGCAGGACGCTTAACCCTTGCTTTAACGCACTACAGGATGCTTAACCCTTGCGATGTAGTATATGTCGAGGACGGAATAAGATACTAAATAATATTCATAATTATGATGACATTTCGTTCCCAACTTAACGACACTCGTATACAACCCAAATATTTTTTTCTAATATTCATAGTAGTTCAATAACAGTAAAATGGATTCTTTGTGTCGTATCACAGGAAAATTTGGATCAAATTTTTCTGGTGTGTCTTATGGTGTCAAGAAACTGAATTGTGGAAAAAATTTTCGATTGTGAGAATGCGTTGAAAGCAAAGTTGTTTTACAAAGACCTGTTTAAAAAAACAAGTTCTACTAATAAATATCGTTTAACTTGTTTTTTTCCAATAAGTCCTTGTGAAATAATTTTGTATAACCCTGAAATTGATCCGAGAAAGTTCGCCGGCGATAGCACTGCGATTTACTGCGATGAATGTATATACGAGCTATATATAGAGCTGAAAAGTTTTGAGCTCAACGTATATAAATCTTAAAGAAAATTATTTTTCTATATAATCCCTCCAATAAGTTTCCACGCGCCTTTTGTAGAGCTCTTTCAAGCCATTGAGAAAATTGTTAGAAACTTTGCTTTCGTAACTCATTTACAGCTGCCTTCATTTGTTCGTCGCTATCAAATCATTTTCTCAACTCTTCTATTGCTTGGGCCACCACCAGGAATAGGTTTAAACTGTAAGCTAGAGGGTAAATTTTTCGGTAGCCCATTCCACTCAAGGCTAAGCTCGCGTTTTTTCCCTTCAACGATTTTACCTTAAGGTCCCAAGTATTCAAAAAACTTATCTAATATTTCCCGTTCATGGAAGAAATTTTTTAGAGGAAAGTAATCTTTGAATAAAATTCCTTTGCAATTCTATAACACATAGTAAAAGACCCATCAGAATGATAAAGGAAAAGAAGAAAACTAAAACCCTACAACGGAAAAAATTAACTGAAAAGAATAAAATTTAATTTCATGTAACCTTATATACCCTCGGACACTCTCTGGATCAAGACGAATCGGACACCTCATTTGTTGAAATCACTTTAGTATTTTAGTTTTTATGAGGGAACCAACTTATTCACATACATACATACAATATACATAGCCTGTGAAATTCATACTATACTAGCGTGACCCGTGCGAAGTCTTCACATTATTTATTCCATTATGAAGCTCAGATGACAGATCAAACAAATATTTTACTAAATTGACATATAGAGGCGCAAGTATCAAAAGCATTGAGCTAAAGCGCCACTTTATTTATACGTGAGTGGATTTGAAATTAAACAAAAATTTTACCGACCGTCAATCATATTGACGTTGAGCCGTTAGATGGCAGCATTGCTGTTTTGTGTATATAATTTTAATAATTAATTAATTTGCAAAAACAATAGCAATAATAAATTTTTTAGTTGTGGATGCCGGTAGAGCAAGCAATTATCTATAAAATGATATATAATTTATGTGGATTAGTTGTGAGGTTTTTTCTAAAAAGGGAGTGTAACATCTTAACCTTAGCGTATTAATATATATGATGATGATGATGATACTATATATTCTTCGATTGCCGTAGTCGGGTATCATTAAAGATCAATGTCGAAATATCAACTTACAAACTCATCAGAATGAGTTTGTAAGTTGATATTTCGCTTTGATCTTGGATGAATTTTGTCCTTCTTCTATCCACTGCATTAACTTTTGTTTCAACTTCGATCATAATATCAAATCCATGTTTCAGCCACAGTTTGAGAATAAATATATTCCAAATTGTCCTTACAGAATTCCAAAAAATCCCAACTTTCAGTTCGTCGCTCTATGTCGCAATTGCACATTCGCTGATATTTCTTACATAGAAATTGGTTTGCCAAATGTCTTCTTCATCTCATTCTCGGTTAATGTCTAGTTCCTCGGCTATCTGCCACATTTTTGTTCTACCACTTTCTTGTACCAACTTTTTATTTACATCCATAAGGACCTTTTTTGCCATAACGACCATGTTCGGCCTGAGTAGTGTCGTTTTCCAAAGACATGAGCAGTCATGACAAACATTTGTCAATCGTTTCTTATACTAGTTAGATATTGCTCAATTAGTGATCAGAGTATTGAATGCGAATGTAAGTATCTTAGTTTCAGAATTTTTTAGGTACTCTTATTATATTTTTTCTTCACAACATTTACAATTTCAACTATTAATACGTGAAGAGACAACTTTATACCGTTTTTAAGCATATTGTGTGCACGGAGGAGTGTGAGATTTGGCATAGTCAAAATTTATACGAAGAAGGAGTAAAATTTATAAATATTTGTTACAAATACGTTAAATTATATATTAAAAATACGTTAAAAGATTCATTATTTACGTTCATACTGTCGATGTCAAACACATAATAGCATGTTGTCAAACAGTCACACAGAGTAGAGATTGTTGCCAAAGAATTGTATAATGTCAGATTGATTAAATGAGTTTCGCGCTATGAATTTTGTGTGATTTCAAATGTTCTTTTTTCATTAGTCTGTGGAGTGTATGTTAAGATAAAAAAACGTTTATATTTTGTGTAATAGATATCTGTGTTTTATATATTAGTGAAATACATCTTGCGTTATAAACATCTGTTTATAAACATCTGTTGCGAAAAAACAATTAATATATACCTGTTGCAATTTTGTAGCAGCAATCTGAATTGACTTACTTTCGCCTACCTATTAGTGTTTTCAACAAAGACATCTGTTGCGAAAGGCACAATCTGTCAACTTGTTTAATGTATACCTGTTGCAAAAGGAAAATTTTGTAGCAGCAATCTGGATTGACATACTTTCGCCTATCTAATTTGTTGAAAACACTAATTGTTTTCAACAAAATGAGTAAGTACATTACGGTCGAATTTCGACCACTAGTTCATATTGAAAGTACATGCAGCTTCAATGGATCTTTGAATTGTTTAATGTTTTATAGCCGCAGTTCACATTGGAACTTTAAAAGGGACACAAGGGAGTAATATTCTTGCAATATCTTTCAAATCGTAGAAAACAACAAACACTGGAACAGAGACTGCAAACTGAAAAGAAACCATTTATTACTATCTACTGTATTTTGAGCAAAGCATTTTAACAATTCTAAGCGTCATGTCTCCCACTCTATAATACCTCCAAAGCAAAATAATTATTGTGATATATCTTTGATAGGTTGTTTACTCTGTTACTTGAATCAGCATGTTACTTGCGAGTATATATTTTTAAATTCGTTTCTACATTTCATTTGTTCAAGTACATATAGGTACGTACGTATATTTTTATTTTGAATAGAACCGAAAAGTCATTTACTATTTACAACTACACTGTGTACTTATCTGCTCGTGTATAAAATACATTTTAAACTGTTTGTATTAGCAAATATTTGAATGTGATTATGAGTGTAAATTTAAATATTAAAAGAGCGCGACAGAGCGGAGTAAATTTGATTTCGCTCTAAGTGCCGTGCTGAATCGGCGCCTAACTTGTTTAAGTAATGTAATGGTTAAGTATTCATCCAATGTCAATGTGAATCTTAAGTATGCTGATGCGGTGCGATCGTTCAAAGCTATACGATTCGAGTATTAAATAATCAGACCAGACAGTCGGGCGACGCCTATTCGTGCCCCAATGTCATTCGGGTAAGAGTCAGACGAGACGGCGGAGACGTGCCTGTTTATTATTATTATTAGCCCAATCCCAGCGGGCTGTACGGCGGTGGACATCACTGCGTATTGAAATGAATGTAAATTGGAGGCTGTTA
Source organism: Druceiella hillmani (assembly GCA_039881145.1). Lineage (NCBI taxonomy): Eukaryota > Metazoa > Arthropoda > Insecta > Lepidoptera > Hepialidae > Druceiella > Druceiella hillmani. The sequence continues at coordinate 13,481,083 of JAYKKI010000029.1, forward strand.
GTAATAATGCGGAACTAAATAAGAGACTTTTCTCGTGCTCTCGGGTGCTGGGCTCGTTTAGGCCAATGTAGGCAATTAGGCTTCTGGCCACCCAATCAAATTATGCCCAGTTAACTAGCTATATGTATATGTACGTAGGCGCTGAGCGAAGCTATTCTGTCAACCTTGCTTTAGTGTAATGTTGCTCATCTAGTTCAAGGTTTTGTCATTAGGCGAGTACGTACTCGGTTGTAACGTAATGTACTTGTTTTTTTTTGTCTACTAAATATAAGTAGCGTGGTTAAACAATTTGTGAGTACATTGTGGTTTATACGTATATTAAACTTGTATATTGTATTAATATTATACACGTGGTTTACACGTATATTATAAAAGTGACCTTTTGGCGAATGGCTTGTCTAGAAGTCGCAACGAAGTTTTCAAAATCTAATTTGGTTTAATTTAATTGTCCTGTATTCCTAGAAAACAATGAATGAAAATTTCTTGTAGGTATCTAGCAGTCGATAATGAAATTCATTTGTTTATTTCAGGCCTTTAGCCGTTTCGGCATTACATTCAGTCACATATGTACGGTTTTGTTTTTGTGAATAAATGTTTTGTAACAGTGTTATCTTAGATAGTTTTTTTTGTGAATAAATGTTTTGTAACGGTGTTATCTTAGATAGTTAATCATTTTTTAAACGTTTTGAAGTATTCTATTGTATTTTCGAGTAAAGTATTGAAATTATTGAAGTATTTTCGTCTGTTTGCGATTTTTTGTTTGTAACTTAATTGTAATTGGGTTTTATTGAAAATGGAAATATGTAATGTTAATATTAAAGTTTGCCTCCGAAAAAGGGAGTTTATTGAGTTTGGGTTTTATTGAAAATGGAAATATGTAATGTTAATATTAAAGTTTGCCTTTTTTTAGCCCAAATACAATGTAAACTCTTTACAATGACACCCTTTATCATGGAAAACCCTCTATAACAAAAGACTGCTTGATCTTTGTTGGTTTGCCTTGTAGCCCATACACTGATTCACTCTTTGTAACGAACCCGCCATTCTCTATTAGGAATGAGAAGGCATTGTTTAGGAGGCAAAAGTTATTTATTGTTTATTAGCACTAAGTATTAAGCACGTACCAATAGGCTCACATAGACTCCGAAATTATGTTTAGGAATGCCGACATTTCTAAGAATGCATAGACCCAGTTTTATTGCCGTTATTGTGTTCAGTCATTACTGCTGTTTCTTTAGGCACACACTTCTTTCTTTAGGACAGTTGTAAACTGGATTTTAAAGAGGAAACATGGCTACAGAGAGAAAAAGTTTGTGTGTATGTCAGAAAAGAAAAGTGATGTTGGGAGACGTTTTGGACTCTGTGCCTCAACTGTGTCTACCATTTGGAAGAGCAACAAGAAGATACTAAAGGCTGAAATGGAAGGAAGTTCCTATAAGAAGTAAAAGAAGCTGAAATTTAGCGACTTAGGTAGTATAATATATATTTTATTTACACACTCCATAAAGCGAAAACTCTCTATAACGAAAGAAAATACTTGGTCCCTTGAGTTTCATTACGAAGAGTTTACATTGTATACAGTATTGATAATAATAAGTAATTCGCGTAACCCGACATATTTATGTTTTTTTTATTAACTAACTTTTCGAACTATTTCTCACGGAAAAAATGGAAAAAAACATTATTTTGTTCTATTTTTTTTTCAATAAATATCATAAATAATCATCTTGAATGTAAAACTGACTGTGGATCGGTACATAAACATCATTCTATAGAGTGCATTACATGTTTATAAAACAAGATTTTGTTTCCCCACACACTATGAACTAATTTAGCATAGACATGTATAAGAAGATGTGCTAATCGTTATTGAAAATTGAAGAATGAACATTTGGGCGAAGACAAACGTTTCTCTTCCATCTCTGTTTATACGTTTTATTTTTTTTGCGGCGCGGTAACTTGACGAAACATAAAGTTACCAAAAATAAGGGCATATATGTACGCTACATTTATAACAAAAATTATGTACATGTAACTATATGTGTGTTGGTTGGGTAATTATACAGAGTTTCGTTTTTCCACACAGAATGCGTTGTCCATTGTTCTAATACGTAACACCGAGTTACGTATATTGTTTATGGACATTAAGGGGGGTTCTACTTAGTTGGTATGAAAAAATAGCAAATAACTCTTTCACAGTGTTTGAGAAAAGAATGAATAAGGCATTTGAGTTATGGAACTTTTTGTATGTTTTTATACTTTTTTTTATTAGAATTTGTGCGACAATAGAATATACAAAGAAACACGACGATGTGGGCGATGATAGAATAAGTGGAGCCTTGAAAAAATACCTGAAATAAAAAAACGACTAGTTGTTTAATCTATTATGTGCGTCTAGAAAATATAAAGAAATGAGTAAGTTATCACCACTTAAAACAGTATTTTTTTTCTACAAAATTCGTTCCGCTTTATTTTTTCTGAAAATCTTGCATTTCTTTATAATTTACTTTATGAATACATAAATATAGATTATAAAACTAGTCGATTATTTTTTATTTCACGTAATTTTCAAGGTTCTGAAAATTTCAACACTCGAGAACTTCAACGGATTTCAATTTAACTTGCGGTGACTGTTCTGTGGTTGTAAAAAAGGTATTTTGGTCTTCAATAAAGACATGTCAAAACGTGCAAGAAATTTTTACTTCTGAGGCATTTAAATATTTGCTATTTTTTCATGTCGACCAAGTAGAAACCCCCCCTTAAAGAACTCCAAGCATCGCTTGGACCGCGTATTTCAATACGCTTATGTTCGACGCTTTCTCCTATTTACATAAACACCGTAGACAAAATAAAAACACATAAAATCCATGTTTTGAATTAGGAATTCGATTTGAAGCCGATATTAATAGTGAGTGGTGAGAATGTTTTGGTCGTTTTTGTGTCGTGGATGCGAGCGGGCTTAAAGATACTGCGTCGCTCTTAAAAGGAAGCGTGAGTCATGTTAGATGGGCTGTTCGGCGTGATAGAGAAATTTCTTTGTGTTTACTTTCACCACTCTTTACAACCTGATGTGACCAGATTGTTTTCTTCATAGAAAATGTTGGCTGAGAAAATATTTCAAGTACATTTAGTTAACACCTTCTATTTATCCTCTTTAATTAAAATGAGTATCTTGATTTGTCGAACGATTAAAAAACAATTTAATTAAAAATATTGCTATAAAGGCCTTCTTAAATCGGTATAACAAGCAGGCTTCTATGGGTTTCAATGTATAAAAAAAACTATTATAATCAATAAAATTTTCTTGCAACTCATCTCGTTATCGTAATACACAGTTTCAATGTTAACAATTATCGTGTAGTTTACCGCACACCGAGTAATGCGCGGCGCTGTGAAAACGATACGACGCAACGTGGTGAACCCCTTTTAAGTACAATCTACAGGGATTTTTTTTCAAAAAATCCTACAGAATTTTTTTGATTGAGGTTTGTTAATGGGCCAATAATGAACGTAAAAACAGGTCCGTGTTTGGATGTAAGTTAGCCGCCGTCTTCATGAACGCCTTTTTGTGATTATGTCGACAGTGGCTAACCTTATGAAGAAAATACAAGAGATCTTTTTTGTAAAAATAAGGATGATCTTTCATTTTGATTTGAAATATTTTTTATACAATTAATATTTTCAGAGTTACTAATTTTACTAGAAAGTTTTTTTGCTTAATATATTTTCGACCACTTTGCCTGTATTGGGTGTTACAAAACTACTAAACGATTCTAGCATTATTTCATAGAATCAAATGTGTTTATCTCAAACTGTTTTTATGGAGGTTCTCTTTGTAATGGGAAAATGTTAAAAATAAAAAAAATGTATTGAAAAATAAATTATTTCTCTGTAATAAATTTAAAATCATTTTCTTCTTATCCTTTTTAGAAGAATCCAAAAACTATTTACAAAATTATTCGATCTACCTTTAAGAACCCTTATACTATGATATATTCAACCCAAGAGCATTTATACCATCACCATCTTAAGTTCAAATTTTTCGCCTAAGCGAAGGAAATAACAAAAGTCTCAAATGAAAAACCCGCCAATATCAAGTCTACGATTATTTATCGACATTTCAATACCGTAATATAAGGCTTTGAAGTAAGTGTTGCCCACTTCGAAAGTACTGCATTTGAAACCACTGGCAACCCTCAAAATTTGTTAATAGGATCTGTTATTATTGTAGGTAAACACTAACAATGAGCATTCATTCGCTATTCATGCCGCTAAATTATGGTGTAAAATTAACAACACGTAATTCGCAGTCGTTACTCATTTTCAAGTATCATCTTGAAAATCATACCTTCGTTTTCTCAGTTACGGAAGTACGCGCCTTTCATTCCGCAACTTTATTCTTAAGCTAGCTACCAGTCCCCGTTTTGTTCGGGGAAAACGAGACTCCAAGGATGATGAAGGATTTTAATTTAATTTTTTAAGGTTCTGTAGCCAAATGGTAAAAACAGAAGTCGTGTCCGTCTGTCCATCTGTCTGTCTGTCCGTATGTCACAGACATTTTACTCTGAGACTATTGGCACTATATAGATAAAATTTTGATGGTAGATGTTTTATGTGAACCTCTATACAATGAAATAAGGAATTATGAAAAAAAATATTAGGGTTGGCACTACATATACGTAACTAAGTGCACATAGGCGAGCGAGGTATAGTTAAATGGGTCTTAAAATGATATAAAAGTTCCTAAATATTGTTTTTATTTAAGTTGTGGTGAGATATGTTTCTAAAGTCTTAAAAAGCGTGCTTTCCTCTAACTTTTCAACTAACATTTATATAATTCTGAAAAAAATTAAGGTAGAAAAAATTTTCAACGAAAATTAGTCTGAATAAGATATGTTGTGCAGTCTTTGAGATATGAGATATTTACTGTATCGACAATTGGCCAGTTTTTATATAATAACTAGCGGTACATTGCGACTTCGTCCGCATGGAATTCCGAAATATAAGTACATATTATAATGTGATTATTTTATGCTTATACATTAGATACAAATTAATTAGTTTAGTTTAAATCCCGCGCGGGCCGACCTGCGCTCTCAAACACCCCCCACCCCTGTTCTCCTGCTTGCTCCCGCGTGTTCCTACAGCTCGCCATTGCCAACCATCCTTGTAGCCATGATCTTATTTAATTTTCCGTGTAAGTTTTTCGTCATCATAATTTTGAAACCGTTTGATATAGAACGATGTAACGCGATGCACGACTAAATTTGGTCTCGGGAATACTATCTACAACATTTTTATTAATTCAATACCATCAGTTGTTATCGAATTAAATCAATTCGCACAGACAGAAAGACTGACGGCCATTTTTTTTAACTTCAGATTCTTATTGAATATATTTGGCGTTAAATTTGTTGAAGATGTTGTAATATATTTCAATAATGTAATACACAATGTTGAAAATGTAATACAACGAAACCTAGGTTGTGTTAAAGAATTTAAATAAAGTAGAAATAATACTACATCACGTAGTTTTATTTAATTGTGAACATCAGATTCTTTTTAATAATGCAATATGGATAAAAAGCATTTAAAAGCTGAAAATTCAAATCACGGAATCAAAAATTATTCGAAAATCGCTTTAAATTTATTAACTGTATGATTATTTGCAGTTTATTTATTAATAGTATCTTCGGAAGTTTATTTATTTACGGTGTTCTTTTTAAAGAACCGTAAGGTACAATCTTGTAACACGCTGAAAATGTTTAGTTTAGTTATCATTGTTGTATTTGTATATTCTTTCAGACATCAAAAATTCTTCCATATGACGAGTATGAAAATGAAAACGGATAATCATAAAAGACAATCAATAAAACATTGAACTTTTTTGAGGATATTCACATTGACCACAATATCTTCATACGTTATTTTAATTTAGCCATAACGGTTTAAATCCAAAAGGAACCCGGAATATTTCGACTCCTTCGCTTAAGTAGTTATTGCTCATTTTCCACATATTCTAAATATGTGCTAATTTATTTTATGCCCATCTGGATGCTGGAAGCTATACGATAGTGATAGTTTTTATGTACATCAAATACATGAACCGTTTTGTGAACTGAAAAACAAACAAAAAGTTTCCTCTTAATAAAATCGACTGAATGTCAATTAATATTGAAACAAAACATAACAATGAAGTTAATCGAATAACTTTTGTATTTCACATATGTTTGATTAAACCCTTATCAATATGACGTTGTGACTTAAACCCGTTATATTAAACGTTCAGTATAGGTATTACCTCAGACGCTAAACTAGCAACGAAAGTTTATTTAAAATCGGTTATCAGTTTAATTTTGGATTAGATGAGGTAACGAGACATCGTTATTCTGAAAGTTATTTGATTTTCTCGACATTTTGTTTATCTCCATAATGAAAGCTATACGTACGCCAAATTTCATGGAAATCGGTTGAATAATTGAGCTCTGATAGTGGAACAAACAAACAAACTTGTTTTCTAATTTATTAGGTATGTCAGAGTAATTTTATTATTGATATAAGTAGATATACGATTGATTGTCGTATAACGTACAACTTTTTTGACCGGTCAATGCCCCTCACGTATAACACTTGCATTTTTGATCAGAGCAACAAATTTATTACATAGATCATAAACACTGGAATTATTCACTTTTGATCTTCTAAAAATGTTTGTTATTCACACTAAACGATAAGAAAAAAAAAATTAAAACACATCTCGGTATTTTTTTGTTAATTACTGATGGCGCCAGTTGCGTTCGTTTGTAGCGACCTCAAACGGACCACAATTTTTTGAGCACTATTTTTTTTTTAAATGGCAAAAAATTTATATGTTACAAAAATATTATTGAAATAGGTGTTGGAAAAAATTATATATTTTATTTTAAACAAAACTATTTGTGGTAACATCCAATATAGTGCCAAAAATATTGGAATTTAATGTTATTAGAAACAAAAATTGATAATGTATTATATTAACATTAGGTAAACTGGTATACGTTCACAAGATATCTATTCCGAATTATAATGAAGAGAGGTTAATAACAAAGTAAGTAAAACGCTTGTAGTTATTAATATATTTGTTTGTGCGCGCAATTAATTTTCTAAATAGTCATGTTAGTGAAACATTTCGTTTGAAAAAATATTCATAAAATTTCAATATAAATATAAAATTGGTTACATGGTCACACTGAGTCGAACGTCAATCTTTTTAAAATCAGTTTCCATTGTTCCTTTTTCAAGTTATTTTTTAGTTTGGTTTAGTGTCGAACTAAAAAAGTGTTAATTTATTGATCTTAATGTACTTCGCTTCACCGTTCGTCTACTGGTATTATTTTCTATATTATACATTGTATAGCAACGAGTAGCCCGTTATCGAGGCCTAGTTGCGTTAGAAAGAGAGAGAGTTTGAGAGATGACTATACATAAATTGGTCTGTTTATCGATCAAACTTGACGACAGAGTGTAGGCTGATTTTAGATGAAATACGAAAAGCTCGAGTAAAGTTGTTATAAATCGCAGTTATAAATTCTTGTAGTTTGATTGTCAGCATTGAGCTGAAATTGAGGTATCATTATTGTACAATATACGTACACTTTCAAGACATAAGTTACAGATTTTTCGGCTACTTTTTCCGGCGCAGCGTTTAGTCTTATATGAGTAATTTAATTTTAAACGTGTTCCATTTAAATATGTGAACGACCCAAAATATAACAAGTTTGTAGTTTATAATATACTCCTCGACCGGATAATAATAATTTGTAATCGTTTTAGAGATGTACCGACACAAACAAAATTAATTTAGATATTGAACGTAACTATTACAGCATAGAATTTGGTAAAACGCTTCATTGAATGATCAGAAGTTATTATCTTATATTATTTTTATACAGAGTAAGAAATTAATACACGCGGAAAGAAATTGAGTTCATATGCTACTACCAGCCAAGTATTAGTTTGACCTGCGCGTCGTTAATTTCTTTAATGCTCTTACGAAACAATATCCAATTTGTGTACTTACCGCTTTCAAAGACTCGTTTTAATGCTTCTAGCCTACGCATCATAGTTATGTACCTATACAATTTCAACAAAAACTTTAGAGAATTTTATCGTAGGGCATGATTTTTATATATAGATGCTAAAAGGAATTCTTATGTTTCACTGACATTAATACGCCGTGGGTCGCAGCGGATTTTATTGGAAACTGTTAAAGTTGAAAATTAAAATTGCTATACAGCTACATCTAAGTAATCGAAATTTAATGGGAAGCTGAATTTTGGGAAATAAAAATTGCAATACTAAAATTTGAATATAGAAAATTTTAATAATAAAAGTAGGTAATATGTAGAAATAAAATACATACAATTTTGACAGTTATTTGTTTTTAAAATTATCATAAAGTTCCATAACTTTTTTCTACTCAGTTTGAGGTACAGAATCACCTGTATGAATAGTTGACACATTTTGTTATACAGGTTGTAATTTGTATACAGTTTGTAACAAAGGTCGCGTCTGCTATTCATACAAGTGATTCTATACGTCGAACTGCGTACATTTGAATCGAGTTTCTATAAGAAATTTTAATTTTATTTCGTTGAAATCGTAAATTTGCTAGTGAATATTTCAGAAACTGTTGAGAATTTCCTATTATTCCTTCACATTATCTACACAATTTTGATACTCAGAATGAATACTAGACGAGTACCTGTATGAATATAGACGAGTTTTTGTTACAATCTGTATATTTGTATATAGTTGTAACAAAGAACGTATCTATTATTTACATAAGTGATTCTGCGTAATGCACAGAATCTTCTCTATGAATAATAGATACGTTTTCATAACAGCCTGTGCAGTTTTATTTAATTTTTTTTTGTTATTTGTACATACTGTAAGAGTAAATGTTCGACTTAATGAGGCTATAAAATTATGGATCAAACAAATATTTTTTTAAATTTTTACTTGTATTTTGTCATTAAAGTTACACTTATTTACAAAGTTACACTTATCACGGCTGATGGAAATAAACCTGCTAAGTATAGGTAGATCTTGTACTACGAGAGTTGCATGCACACTTAGGTATATAGTGTTTCAATTAAGTTACATACCTGCAAATATTAATATTATTTTTCATTAATATGCCTTCCGCAAGTGTAAGTAAATATATTCTTAATATCTGAAAAATACATTAATTTTATTACTTGTAATGTTTGTACTAGTTTTACTTTTTTAGTGCCGAATTATAGCAGGTAAAGTCGTTTTTGAGACATATTCTGATGGTCTATCAAAATTAAATGGGCTACTAAATCGCTGTCTTAACTTAAGTCTTTCTATACTATACTCGAAGCTACTTTCTTTTTCGTAATTCCTTGTATTCCTATGCAGATTTTTTTATCAGCTTCTGTTTATTACGTCCCTTTCGAAAAATAGTAATTTTAAGTCATTTTAAATACCCTTTCTATATTTGGGTTAAGGGGACTACATATCTATTCATTTTAAATATCCTTTCTTTATTTGGGTTAAGGGGACTACATATCTATTCATTTTAAATATCCTTTCTTTATTTGGGTTAAGGGGACTACATATCTATTCATTTTAAATATCCTTTCCTTATTTGAGTTAAGGGACTACATAACTATTCATTTTAAATACCCTTTCTAGATTCGGGTTAGGGGGACTACATAACTATTCATTTTAAATACCCTTTCTATATTTCGGTTAAGGGGACTACACAACTGTTCATTTTAAATACCTTTTCTAGATTCGGGTTAGGGGGACTACATAAATATTCATTTTAAATACCCTTTCTATATTTCGGTTAAGGGGACTACACAACTGTTCATTTTAAATACCCTTTCTAGATTTGGGTATAAGGGGATTATACATCTATTCATTTTAAATACCCTTTCTAGATTTGGGTTAAGGGGACTATATATATATTCATTTTAAATATCCTTTCTAGATTTGGGTTAAGGGTACTACATAACTATTCATTTTAAATATCCATTCTATGTTTGGTTTAAGGGGCTACATAACTATTAATTTTAAATACCCTTTCTAGATTTAGGTATAAGGAGATTATGTATCTATTCATTTTAAATACCCTTTCTAGATTTGGGTTAAGGGGACTATATATTTATTCATTTTAAATACCCTTTCTATATGTCGGTTAAGGGGACTACTAAACTATTCATTTTAAATACCCTTTCTAGATTCGGGTTAGGGGAACTACATAACTATTAATTTTAAATACCCTTTCTATATTTCGGTTAAGGGTACTACATAACTATTCATTTTAAATACCCTTTCTATATTTGGGTTAAGGGGCTACATAACTATTCATTTTAAATACTCTTTCTAGATTTAGGTATAAGGTGATTATGTATCTATTCATTTTAAATACCCTTTCTAGATTCGGGTTAGGGGGACTACATAACTATTCATTTTAAATACCCTTTCTATATTTCGGTTAAGGGGACTACACAACTGTTCATTTTAAATACCCTTTCTAGATTCGGGTTAGGGGGACTACATAAATATTCATTTTAAATACCCTTTCTATATTTCGGTTAAGGGGACTACACAACTGTTCATTTTAAATACCCTTTCTAGATTTGGGTATAAGGGGATTATATAACTATTCATTTTAAATACCCTTTCTAGATTTAGGTATAAGGAGATTATGTATCTATTCATTTTAAATACCCTTTCTAGATTTGGGTTAAGGGGACTATATATTTATTCATTTTAAATACCCTTTCTATATGTCGGTTAAGGGGACTACAAAACTATTCATTTTAAATACCCTTTCTAGATTCGGGTTAGGGGGACTACATAACTATTCATTTTAAATACCCTTTCTATATTTCGGTTAAGGGGACTATACAACTATTCATTTTAAATACCCTTTCTAGATTTGGGTATAAGGGGATTATATATCTATTCATTTTAAATACCCTTTCTAGATTTGGGTTAAGGTGTCAACTATATGCAGAATGAAACTAATCTAACTCAAAAACAGGAAAGACTGAGAATAAGTAACGGAATTAGAGGGCCCAAGAAAGTATATTTCATAAACTGTATGTTATAAAATAGCTGCAATTATTTAAATACATATCTTGATCTCTTCCTTGACTGCTTTCCACGCTAATTATTTTAGAATACGGTAAATGTTAAAATTTTAAGCGCCGTTTTCTTAAACGCGTGGTTTTTCTGTTGAGTCGGTTTCGTTCAGAAGATGAAATATAAGGTGATAATTGGAAGTGTCTATCTTATTTCCTTTAGTAGTTAGAAACTTGGGACAGAAGGACGGATGGATACAAATCGTTGTCACATCGTTTGGGTCTTATTCGGATCACTTGTGAACGGAAAGCTAAAACCGAATTTACTGGATCTTACTGGTCCTTATCATACCTACTGGTGAAGCCTCTACTATTATTGCTACTTTTTAGACGAGGAACGAACGGATAGAGCAGTTAGAAACAGTCAGTTGGCAGTCAGGTAATCGGCCTAAATTTGATCAATCAAATTAACGTTAACGCGCTTAGTTATTTTCGTATTGTTTGAAATAAACACTGGATTGTCGCAGTGTTTATTTTAGACAATAAGCAAAATAACTTTTAATAAGTTTGTTTTGCATTTCACTGTTAATCATTTGAATTATTTAAACCGGCGTCCATTGTTGGCTTTACCTTTATCGTGCGACGATAGCGACAAAGGAAAGGTTTATAACGGTTGGTAGGGTATTCTTTGTAACTTTAACCTGCTTTGTTACATTCCATACGTAATGAAGATTGTGAAGTCGCTTGTACTTTAGGAATGAGTTTATTTTGTTCAACAACAGGGCAAGACCGCTCGCGTTGACCTCTTTATTTAACATCAGTGTATGGGACCAAAGTTTTAGGTCGCAGTATAATTATGGTTCTGTTCCTGGGCAAAGTTTCGTTCGTTTCAACTGCTGTTAAGATTTAAGTATGTGTTTTTAAGTTTCTGTGCTTGGTCAAGTTTATATTACGGATTTAAGTTTATATTATTAATATAAATTTATCTAGTTATTAGACTTGGTAAAACTAGTTAGAAATGTTGAACGCACGTAGAATTTGAATGAAAGTGCGTTGTTAATTTAGATATTATTTTTATAAATGTCACGGATTTTTTTAGAAATAAACTGTTAAATATAAAACTTTAAAAGGTTACTCTGACAACCCATCAATGTTGGCATTTGTACCGTCCTTTTTACCGGACTGTTATATGGAGTACACAAACACCAACCAACTATTTTATATTCCGCATGCAAGTACCAATATCTATTTGCGATCTCCAATCGCCCGCCTGTTAAATTTGTTTGTCTCGGCATTGAAGGTATTGTCTCACATGTCTCCACTTTACAGTCAGGTTCCTTGTTCGATGTACATACTTTATGGTGGTTTCTTTATTTTTACTATTTTCTACTGCGTTTGTATTCATTATTCTTGTGTATTTCTCTGATCTGTACATATTTTGTTTGTCATTAATCTGCTCAACGCATTGGCACAAAGCGCTAAGTTGTGTAAGAATTTTAATAAGATAATAAAACAATTAATTCTTCGTCAACATCATTATTAGCCTGAAGACGTGTACTATTAAACAGAGACCTCCCCCATAGATTCCCACAAGGATTGATCCCGTGCAGCTACCAATGGCTTCCTGCGACCTTTATCAGGACATCCAGTGGGGACATCTCACGCTGCGTCTTCAAGTACGTGGTCGCCATTCGAGAACCTTTCTTCCTAGAATATTAATCGGATGGCCTGTCAACTTGCCAATCTTACAAGCTATGTTGGTAACTTTAGTTCTCTTACGGCTCCCATTATGGCTCATATTTCGTAGAGAAATCCCACATGTAACCCTTTCCATAGCCCGGTGGCTGAACTTGGGTCTATTTACGAGGCTAATAGTGAGGGGTCACTTTTCACTTCCGTATGTTTTACTGGCAACAGACACTGTTGGAAGATTTTCATTTTCGAACATTCTGGTATTTTGAACGAGAAGATTTGCTCAAGTTTCCTGAACCGAGTTGGATTATCCGATTGACCTCTTTCTCGAAGTTCAATTTGCCTAATTGGGCAGTTTGTTAATCATAGCGCAACTTGGAGAATAGTATTGATTGATTTAAAAAAAATATCTATCATTAACCGTAATGACTTTGCGACATTCGCAATTTTTCTTTCCTATACGCTGGGGTGTTGCATTTCCATAAATGTAACATTTCAGGTTTCACGTTACGGTGCATGGTTATTAAGTTAGTAACCGTGCACCGTGTACGCCGTAGATGAACAGAACCCGCACTCTTTCATAAAAGCACTGTTTTACTTCTTAAGATTTGCCAGACACCTGGATAACCTTAAAAATTGGGAAAAAATCATGGAACTGCACTCAACATTGATATGTCCTGGAATATTCAGGGTATTTTTATGAACTTCTAAGAATATATTTTAGTAATCTGCCGTGCAGAAATGGTATTTCTATATCTTGTTGATATCAGCAAATATAGATGAGATGAAAAAAATAAAAAACTATGATAACAGCATAATGTATAGTGCAGTGCTGTAGCTTATGCATGCTGTGAAAACAATCGGATTTCCATGATGTAAATTATGTTTCAGCATAAGTAAGTGTAACCTATTTAAGGCTATATTTTATTTAACACATTTAAAGTCTTTGTAATATATGTGGTACGCGATTTACCGTTTATTGCTTGACCGAGCGTGCAAAAACGGCCACCTATAAAAGCCAATTTCATCTTATTTTGGAAGTGTTAGAAGTGGTATCAACAGTTGTGTTCTAAGTTTTGTTGCACCTTGAAAATAGTGATTTTTCTCATAGAATTCATAGGATTTAATTTTAAGAAAGCGTTGTAATTCTGTTCTTCTAATTTCACCTCTAACGTAAGTACTTAAAACAATTAAAAAAATAACGGTTTAAGTAAAAATTGTCTTGCGACCCTGCTCGATTAGTTACTCGCCTTTTCCATTAACTTACAGAAGTTTTGTTTAAGTCCTTCGCATTGTTTCAGTAAGTCATCCATTAGAACTAAGTCATTCTTAGAGGGAAGCCTATATATCGTTGTCGTGGTGTGTTGGGTTGATCACAAGGCATACGGCCTTTGACGGTGCGGCGCATTGCGGAGACCCGGGTGTTCCCGGCCGTTCGTCGAACGGGGCTGGACTGGGGTTATGGTTGGCTGTAAGATATTGCTCTTGTCGCAATAAATCCATATATATATATATATATATATATATATATATATCAGCGAAATTTCCTGGAATGTACCCACGTAATATATGTTTTCATACTTTCAGCAGCATATGCCGTAATAATTAAATTTAAAATGAATGTTAATAAAAATATCACATTTAATTCCGTTTTAATTAAATGTGCGTACAAAAATTATGATTCATTATACTTAATGTGCGTACGAAAGTTATAATTAATTACAATTACATAATTTAATTGTGCTTGAAAAGAAATTAATAGTTTAGAAACCGTATAGCAAATATTATGTCCTCAGTGTTTGAAAATAAATTGAGCAACTGTCTCAGTTGCTCAATGTTAGCTCGTGTGGTAGCCAAACAGAATATTTCCATTTTTTCCAAAGTAATTATTTTTCTATTGCTATGAGAGTAGCTCTGTCAGATAAAACGAACGTAATCTGGCGTCAGTTTAGGTTCGTTTTTTTAATTGTTTTTCTTGTAGAAAGTCAGTTTGTATGAGGATTATCGGAAAAAATACTTTTGAGTCTTTTAAATCAATATTTGGTTACGTCACAGGAAAGTATAGGTATATGCACAGGAGAGTATAAGTAGTATACTTTGGGCTTCTATGATTCATGAAGCAAGAACACTATGTTTTTCTTTGAGAAATTTTCATATTTTGTTTGTTCTTTACTCGCCCAAATTCAGTTGCTAACTGAACAGAAAATCGAGCGCCCTGCTCTTTATATACCCTATCAGAGATGTTCGAGAATTTTATATTGAATAAAAAAAATCTCTGGAAAAAAGTGACGGTTTGTTAGTTGCCAACCTAATAGTTTTGGAATTACGAACTCACTAGCCCGTTATTCACATTCTTTGTTATATTCATTACTTTCCATAATAGTTACTCATCAAAGCGAGCACTCAAGTCATTACGGTCTCTATTCTGCTCAAAGTATATTTAATAAAATAATCAAAGGCAATTCATTAAGAAGAGAATTCGTTTATCTATTATTGCATGTAATATTATTATATCACGTTAATGTCGCTACGCTCGCGTACATCGCCTCTACAGTGTAATGTGTAATTATTTCGGAGCCCCTCCTTAATTTACGGCTGCGAGGGTTACTAGGGGTTTGCGTACTTAACTACTTAGTCACCCAGTGGAGTACCTGAGTTCGTGTTCGTAAATGTACGTTTGTACTTGGGTGAGATATGTCACATACACATATGCATATGTACGATTACGTATACACATAGGTAAATGTGTTAACTAAATACTGGACGAATGTTTTGAATGGCGTGACGTTTTCTACAGGGCTTGAGGTGTTATGTTATCTCTGCATTTTAAGCAATCTCTCGCGGGAATGCGAGTAGTCAGCGGTAATGGAAAGTATCATTGCATTTTGGTGATGATACGGCCATTCGGTTCATTTTGCGTAACGCTGTTTGAAGCTTCGGTGGTATCTAGTCGCTCTAGAGAATTTACAATATTCATACTTAATATATTAAATTCCGTAATGACTACTAGCATTTATAATTATTTTGCAAAACAATTTGCGAAATGGGAGTAGTCAGCGGTGATGGAAAATATCTCTGCATTTTGCTGTTGATACGGCATTCGGTCATTTTGCGTAACGCTGTTTGAAGCCTCGATGATATTTAGTCTCTCTAGAGAATTTGTAATATTCATACTTACTATATCAAATTCCGTAATGACCCAAGCATATATGACTATTTTGCAAAGCAAGCAATCTGCGGGAATGGAAGTAGTTAGCGGTGACGGAAAATATCATTGCATTTTGGTGATGATAAATAAGGCATTCGGTTATTTTGCGTAACGCTTTTTGAAACCTCGGCGGTACTTAGCTTCTCTAGAGAATTTGTAATATTCGTATTTGTAAAATTTCTTAATGGCTCCTAACATATCTGACAATTTCGAGATTTATCGTTTCAAAAATGATATTATCAAGTATCCAAGTGAATAAGCACAGGTTAGAGAGGACCAAGGAAGGTTACTTTGCACGTAATGGAATCCGGTAGGTAAATATATAAGCTATAGTATATACAATATATAACTAAATTACCACAATTTCCTAAATGTGAAAAGTGTTATGAATCGCGGTATAGTCCTTTGAAAGAATACGTTTTCCGGATTTGCCAGATCATTTGCCAGATATTTGAACTGTATTATTTCATCAAATGATGAAATAATACTGTTCAGTTAACGATTGCCGATCTGCCGTAGTTAACGATTGCTGTATCCAATTTTTTATACGTGGGGAAGACCAATTTATGAAGCAGGGCTCTTGAAATTCGTAAATAAGATTACTATCTCTCTAGAAAAATATCGATGGTTTGGTTATGAACCGTCAGAAACTTTTGACCCTGATTTGTTCACAAAAATTTTCAAAAATTCCAACGTAATAACTACCTATCTTCGTGAATATATTTTCACAGCAAGTGAACGGATTATAATGTATCTTGAAGTTCAACTTGATATAAAAATCGATATTAAAGTTGATGTAATGCGTATACATGCGTGCCTGTAATCTGGTAAAGCGATTAAGTGTTTTGATACAGGCAGAAATTAGTTGTTTTTGCCTATTAACTTTTGAAGTCGCTGGAAATTCTACAACTAGCATCATTTACCTACCTATCTAGCTATTGTATACCTAGAATACCTAGAATTTGTTGTCTGAATTTATGTATATAGTGCCTGCCTATGTTTACTCAGAGACACGTATGTTCCCCCTTATATTATATATGAAATATATAATCGCACACATATGTAAAGGTGAAGCTTGGTTTAGGCTGTGCGGCGCAGAATGTACGAGTAAATGTAGATAAGATATAAAGTAAAGTGCATATTTAGAGCGGTTGCAGGAAATCAATGTTTACTTGGCTCTCAAACAGTAATGTTTCTGCGAATTTGCAACGTGCTTAACTGATTGTATGTGGTATAAATCGTCCTTAATGCAAAAGGATTCTCGGTTGCGATGCACGGGTTGAATGCGGTTTGTAGCCTGATTTCGTATAGTTGCATCTGGTTGAATAGGAGAATTTCTTGATATAAGTAAATAGGGTTTTACCTATTTTTAAACTTCGCGTGCGATTTGGAAAAGTATACAAAATTATATAGAAAATGAACTTCTAGTTTTATCGCATTACTATAGACATGAAAGGCTTTTTCATTTAGAGGGATGCAACGTAAAGAGAGAAGAAAGTATTGCATTCAGCAAAAAATGGGATCGATTCTAATAGAATAAAAACAATAAGTGCTTCACACGCTCTGGTGTCTAAACCATTGGACTAATTTTATTTATATCTTCACACTTTTTCCATTTTTCCCCTAATTTTAAAACGTAACTTTTTTAACTTCAAAATGATTACTTAACATCAAAAAACTAAAATGAAAATTTGATTTTCTTAAAAACGAATCTAACGGTTCTCTTCAAAGTCATTTTGATAGTACTTTATAATCCAAACAATATGCCTCATACAAAATTGAAATAAAGAAATTAGGCGTGTTCGTACAGCGAAGACTTGAATGGAGTAGCGCAAAGCTGCAATAATGAATGTTTTGTAAGCTCCATAATATGACTTTGTTGCTGTAGTACCTGCACCGAAAATCAAATAATAAAAAAACTTCTTTGTTATTGATAATCAAATGTCGACAAGTTTTATGCGACGATTGCCTCCGAGCGGCCGTACTAAGCAATCCGTCACACATTACACGCTCTATGCGTCGTATATCTTCAAGCGGCCGCCCTAACCTACCCTTTAGAATCGACGCCTTAAATATGGCACGCCATCACTAGTCTTGGATCGCACGTGCACGGAACTCGGGGACGTCCACTCAGTGCCGGCCATCAGCTAGAGGTCTGGCAGTCAATCTGTTAAAAGGAAAAAATATGTTTAATTTTATTTAAATTGTGATCATTGCAATCATATCTCACATATGCAAATAAAACGGCTGGACATTAACGGACAAGTGAAATCTCATAAACTTTCTGTTTTTTTTTTGAAGTACTGAGCTGTTAAAATTAATAAATGGTTAATCAGAATATTCTTATTAACAAAAGTAATAATGTAACGAATTAGGCAGGTATTTTGTTCCCTACACACCAAACTTATGTATGTAATTTTATTGTCTTAGAGCAAAAATCCACCGTCATAGACTTGAAATAATAATAACCAGGAAATTATCTTCTTCATTATTTATTGCATTACATGTCCTTTCTACTCATTTCATTTCTGCGCAGTCAAACGTATCTGAATAGCGCTCGTCTGATTTTTTACGACAATAGGTACTAACCGAGATCTTAATAAGTACAAGCCAGTTTCGCCGAGAGTTATACCTGGACACTAAACAAATAAATCAGATGCAAATAATAAAAGTTTAGTGCCTCGGGCTCGTACCCATATAGCCGTGCACGCAGACACTCGGCCGTATTGCGGGGCGGATAAACAGACTGCGAGCGGGCACCATAAATTCCAGCCGTAAAACGTCCCCATGAGTAGATAAACTTGCGTGGAGTAACGCTCAGTGTTCTGGTGAAATTAACAGCTCAGTGGTGATTTTCTAAATTTGGATTTGGCAGAGGGCGGGCAAGAGATGTGGTGTGATGTACGTAGAGCATAGAGCCAAGTCAAATATTATAATAGATAAAACAGCTATATTAATATTTAAATTCAATAATGAGTTCAAATAAAAAAAATGTTTCTTTTTTACTTGAACTCATTATTGTGTTGGTTACTACGGATACACAGCGACATTTCAAAAATGCAATTTTCACGAAATGCTTCCAATATATATCCTAAAAAGGTTTATGACCTTTTCTTTCAATCCTAATTCCTAAATTTTTACGTTATCGCATAGAGAAAGAACGAATGTTGTCATATATGCCAAAAGCTCAGCCTAATCCCACCATGCGTAACCGCTAGTCCAAAACAATCCAAAAAGCATGGCTCGTACAAAACCAAATCGACAGTCAACTTTGTGCGGCCATAGCTGGCAGACGTAAGATCCGGTTATGATAATATTATTTATTTATTTTTTTTATCATCAAAAAGACAAAAAAATTTTAATACAAAATATTGACAAGAGTTAAGATAGAAAAGGAAAGACAAGGGTGCAGAAGGATTAGGGTTCAGGAGAGGTAGGACTTTATTCGATCCTTCAAAACAATTAATTATTCAGGTTATTTTCCTGATATCTGATTCTACTATCTCTAGATGTAATAAAATGGAAATAAGCTCAGTGGGAATATTGTGCGTGAATTGACAGAAAATCTTTCACATTTTATGTATGATTTGTTAAAATGCTGTAAACATAATAATAATATTATGTTTATGAAATATGCGTAAAATTTTATGAAACAAATGAGAAAATTATTTTATAATGTATTGCTATATATGGAGATTAACAAAATTTAAAAAAAAAGTGCACAAGTCGACAAGTCTTGCCCTAATATATGTCGTACTTCAAACTTAACAAAAGTGTACGCAATGGATTTTTGTTAAATTGGGTATTTGATTATTTTTTTTTATTTCATTAATCATAATTTCCAAGTACAAGCTGATGAAGAGCGAAAAACTTTTTTAATAACCTTAAAATTGACCGAGTTATAAAAGTTCAAATTAAACCTTTAGAGAAGGACGGCAATACTGTGTTGTGCGGTCATTTTTAATATTGCACATTATATTCTACGAGAGGAAAAGAGACAGGGATATACTCAACTCTATCCGTTTCTTCAAATTTAGAAGCCTACAACTGGCTTATTTTTCAATCAATTTTTGAATTTTTTCAAGACTGGTTTTTAATTAACTTATATTTCACAATATTGTACGAAAAGTATTAAAATTTAGAATGAGTCAACTACCGTATTATAATTAACAATAAATGTCTTTAAACAATATTCTTCGTTTACTTTTTCCACACTTCCGTGTAAACTCTAAGTTGATCATTCGTTTGTCAATCTGTTCGTCTATTCATAATCGAATCAACTTTTATGCAATTATATTACAGCCGAATACGGGCGAATAGGTATAAGTACGAGTATGTAGACAACTTATTTGTATGTATTTGCTACTCACGAATACTCGTCGGTTCTCCAGTTGACGTCAGTTTTTTGGCGCGATTCAAAGTATTATTTGTGTGTACTCGTGACAGGTGTTTCGATGTTTGTCAATATTTAGTTGACCCCTTACGTTGTCGTAGGCAGGCGGTTGTCTTCTTATTGTGATTACGATCTCTGAATATGACGGATTGGGGTAACGAAATAACTTTGAATATTATAGAACTTTATCAGGAAGAACCAGTGATGTAAGATTCTCGAAATCGCTCACACGAGGAATAAAAGGCTATTAATTATGCTTGGATTCGTATTCACAATTAAATTAAACTACGTGATGTAGTATTATTTGTACTTTCTTTAAGTTCTTTATCACGACCTAGGTTTCGTTATATTACAACATCTTCATGTGGGCTATTAGCAAAGATTGAATTGATTCTTTGGTAAAAGCCCACCTGAAGATGTTGTAATACAACGAAATTTAGGTCGTGATATAGAACTTATTACTGAACTTATTAAAGAACGTATTACTGAACTTATTATCTACTTACTAGTAGATATAATACTACATCACGTAATATCATTTAATTGTGAATAATGAATTTCTACAAAATTAACCCCAAATATATTAAATAATGGATTCGTATTATTAATGTCATGGAAGTAATCTTTAACATTGTACAATTTTTGTAATAATATTGCGAGTAGATATAAACTAAGTAGACACAAACCCATAGCAGCAAGTCCACGTTTGAACGATCTAGGTTGACTGAATATAGGCGAATAGGCTTACGTGGTCGTATTCGTGCCCGAATTATTCGGCGAATTATCTGTCGAATTATTCATCCGAGAGTCCTTTGCTTAAGGAAAAGTGACAAAGAAAATGACTCTGTGTTCAAAGAATGCAACACAATATCTACGTATGTGTAGAAGATCTTTTGTTTAATACATTAATAGTTACACTTATTTTGTTATTAATATAAAACAAGTTTAACTACATGTTAACTACTTGTTAAAACAAGTTTAACAACTTAATTTGTTTGTTATTAGTAGTTAAACATGTAACTTGTTATGCATCAAATTAGTACATATACTATAGTCACCGACATAAATTTATTAGCGAAGATGTCATCATTCGTAAACCAAAATATTCAATGAGTTAAAAATATATATCATGTTTAATAACAATTAAACACTGAATAACACTATTATGTCCTCTTGCATTTTCACAGGGCTATTTACTTTCATCAGTATTAAACGTGTTTGGTTAATATGAATAAAACTCGTTTCCGAGATAAATAACCTTTAAAATTCGAAATTAAAAAAAAAACTCCTGTTTTTTTATCATAAAATCACTTAAATACTTTTATTACTTACATAAAAATAAAACTTTCTAAATTATCAAAAAACTCTTTGTCAAAATTAAATATCGCCAATAGATAACGATCAGCAGTGTTGACATGAGCTCTTTTTCATAAAATAGATGTGTTTCATCACATAGTTCTGGAGTGGAAAAAATAAAAGTAAAATTTGAAGAAACAATTTTTCAAAATTTTTATTTCTGGAGAAGTAAGGAATTTTTTTGAGTATTTAATTTTCCCTCAACAACATTTCTAGAATTATTTTGAGTTTTAGCTTGTAAGGTACCGGAGGCAATTAACCCCCACCTAACTTAAAATCATTTTTCTTTCGATAGTTTCTATTTAAATTGAACTAATGATGCGATAAAAATATTAAATATAATTTTCGGAATCAAAATATGCTAGTTGCGAGATGTAACTATTTATAATTTCCATGCTAATAACGTCCTTTTAAAAACCTTATTTTGGGCTTTATTTAAAAGGCTATGTTTATTACCGTCCGTTTGCAAAATACAATGCTGGACGCATAAAATATATTCTCAGGGATTATATATCTAATAAAACATAACATTTACCTATAAAGTTCGCTACTGGAAATAAAAGGAATGTAGCAAATGAACATTTAGCATAAAAATTATCATACTTTTTAATAAGCACAAAGTAACTTCAAACTTCCGGTGATAATCATTTCTAGGAAAAACTTTTTTACCTTAGTCATAGACATTCATATAAAATAACAATATAAAGGCTGTTTTATAAAAAAAAATATTGTACCTAATCCTAGACTGGTCGTTATTAAACGACAAAACGCAATGGCGTCCTGAGGTAGTGGGACAGCAAGGCGCATTGCTGAAAACAGTTATACATGATCCCAAAGGGACCGTAATAGGTAGACACTTGAAATTGTCACAGAATTACTATGGCCTCTATAACGATAATTAATAAAATGTCAATAAATCAGATCCCAAGGGTGTCCCGTATAAGAAATCTGAAACAAATGCATTTTTTTGTTTCTACCCCACACACAGGCATCAAACTTGGTCTGGTTCTGCGGTGGTACGGAACGCTTTATATACGAGTCCGACTTGCACTTGGCCGCTTTTTTATTATTCAGAATAATAGGCCGAATAATCCCTGTGAAAATATGTTGTATAGAATAATATATATTTCTCTATATTTTAAAATTGTTCACGAAAATTGTTTTCTTACACTTGTATAAAATTGGCTAAGCCACGGAATGTTTCGTGCATTTAAATACGATATTTTCAAATTTGTTATATTTTAATTTACTTATAATAACTACCTAGGTATCTTGTTATTCAATAACTAAATCAGTAAAAGAGCTATTATGAGTATCAAAAATACTTTGTTACACCTTATTTAAGTAAATCAGTCCAGTAGTTATCTGGAAACACCGCTTCATTGAATAGGCCCGTACGCCATGTTTGTTACGCCATAGCTCCCCCCCCCCCCCCATATCTCTAGAAAGTGACCGCATTTTCTGTGTTCAGGAAAATATACTAAATAAGTACGTACCAGTAGTCCGTATGGCGGAGCTGAGTCCCACGAAATTCGGTATTTGAAGGCTTTTTTGCAAATGGGTCTCGTACTATATATAATAAAGACATACTTCCGAGCGTGATTACGGATGCGAGGGAAGAAATAAGAAAAATAGTTTTGATGCAGCCTTAAAAAGTATTTGGCTCAGCGTGACGCTAGCCAGTTTTTCTTATTTCCACGGAGATTAGTAACGTCAATGCCCGTGCAATGTGATCACGTAGAAGCAGATCAGTACACCGGGTATCCACTTGGGGCAAAAAGAGACATCAATCGAAGGGTTGTTGACACGGAGGTTGTTGAAATAAAGACTGAAATAGCGTGGTTGGTATAACGATTTAATAACAAAAGGTGGAACATGATGAAATTCTCCAAGAGGGTATAGACGTCGTGATTCTATTAAACTTGCACTTGGTTAAAATTTTAGTGTATAACGACATTGTTAAATTTATTTCGAAGCCTCAGAATAAAAGAAATTTGTATTGAAAGTTTAAGGACTTAAAAGTGCATGTTTAAATATTTTTTAATTCGTTAAGTGATGTTAATATTTAACTGGCATCTTCAAGTTTTTATTGAACATGAATGACATTATTGAATACTTAAATTAATTTTAATTTCATTGAGGTAGTGGCAACGAATGTCGAATTAATTTTTTCTTGCAATAATATGATGGTGTTGAAATATACGCTTGCATCTGACCTTAATTCGATGAACACGTGATACAAATTGATTAAATTGGTAACAAATTGGCCTTCTCAATGAACAGCTAATTCGGAAACTTTACAATAACTTCAAATGTGTTTTATTCGATCATACAAATAATGCAAAATAAAGTTAGAATGGAAAATATCAGAAATTATAGAATTGTAATTAGCACTTGTTTTTTTCTGCTATTTTCGAACAATTTTAGGGTAATTAGTTGTTGTGTAAAACGCGTTGTCGATAAAATTCGCTGAATTTTTTATATACTCATCAATTTTAATAAAAATCACTCCCGAAATTTGCATTATTAATATTACATAAAAAGTATTAATTTCACATTTAATTTTTTTTAAAACGCGGCGAGCGATTTGTCTAAAAAACTAAGGTAAAACGTAAAATGATGTTATATTAAAATATTGAAAATAGAAAAGTATTTACCGTTTAGTTTTGGTAAGAATCGCTCTCGAAATTTGCATAATATTATATGAAAGTATTAATTTCACCACACTTAATTGTTTTTTAAAAATGCGTCGAGCAATTTGTCTAAAAACTAACTTAATCTGAAATGATGTTATATTAAAATATCGAAAAAAGAAAAATATATTAGTTTTTGTAAAAATCACTCTCGAAATTGGCATAATTAATATTATATGAAAGTATTAATTTCACCACACTTAATTGTTTTTTAAAAACGCGTTGAGCAATTTGTCTAAAAAACTAAGTTAATATGAAATGATGTTATATTAAAATATTGAAAAAAGAAAAGTATTTACCGTTTAGTTTTGGTAAAAATCGCTATCGAAATTTGCATAATTAATATTATATGAAAATATTAATTTCACTACACTTAATAGTTTTTTAAAAACGCGTCGAGCAATTTGTCTAAAAAACCAAGTTAATGTGAAAAGATGTTATATTAAAATATTGAAGAAAGAAAAATATTTTCCGTTTAGTTTTGATAAAAATCGCTCTCGAAAATTGCACAATAACATTACAAGAAAAATAAGTATTTCACCGCACTTACTTTTATTTGAAAAACGCAAAAAATATTTTTAAATAACTGTAAAAATGGTATTATATTAACAGTTTGAAACAAAAAATTATATTAATTTTTGGACCTTACCTTTACATGACTTCGTTTATTGCTTGTGGCAATAAACAGGAATACTTTAATAAACCTCTAGGGTATCTCCAAAATGTTGAATAACAAATTAAAGTTTATTCCATAATTTTTGTTAACCCAAGCATACAGTTACTAAAACTTCAGAACGGTCTAAAAAGCCTTAGCTGTCATAAAGATATATCTCAGGAAAATGCAAACACAGCACGAACGTGTTCTGTTATGTTTTCCCTCGGCAATTTAACTTAGTTCTTAATAATACAAAATTATGCGTAACGACGTGATAGATTACCGCCGCTTCGAAATTAAATGGAAATTTTATGCAAGCCAGAGCGCGGGGTATTATAATGTGTACAGGTACTCAAGTACGTTCATACGTGTATATAAGCAAGAAATAGCGACTCAAATTATGTATGGACAGACAAATTAATTTTATTTGCGGCAACCTCTAACAGTCATCGTTTTATTCATCAGGGGAAACCGCCAGTATTTCTTATACCTATGAGAAAAACGCTAGACCGTTTGTATAAACGAATGAAACTGAAACAAAAGTACAACATTTTTTGAGTGGGTTATTATCTAATTTTTTCAGAAGGATGAACAGATAGTTGAATGGATGGACACGGCCTAATTAGTATAGTTACTAATTTATTAAAAGACCTTAAAAATGGATGCAAGTTTAGGATTGCACGATATCCTCCAGTGTTTCTTCATTTTATGTGGAAGATATATAAAAATCACTAATTTGTTTACTGAGGTCTTATTTGTTAAAATAATATACAGTTCAATCGCATGGAACTTTTTGTTAAACAAAAGACCTAGAAAACTTCTTGAATAGTGCTTTAAGAATTTAGTTTTTAATTTTTATCGATAACTTTTCACGAATCGCCAAACCAATTATGCGATCTGTTTTACTGTTCATGTAAAAAGATGATGTTTATGTAAATTTTTGTATCATTCGGAGACAACACTTCACACTCAACACTTTCTGGACTTGTCCTAAATTTTTCGTAATATACTAAATAAAATGATAAATAAAATCTGCGTAATATAGAGATTACTAATGCGAAGATATTCCTCCAGATTTTTAATATTAAACTGACATGGATAATATTTGATAGATACGGGGTCTATATTGAATGCACTAAATACACTGTATCCGCTTATAGGTCCAACGATGGCAGTAGGACCGCCTACTATCGTCGTTGGGCTCGCTTCTCGGATTTTGTTACAGAAAAAAAATTACTCCTAATATTAATTTATTAAACCAGTTTAAATAGGAAGAATTGCGAGATCCAGCTATGTAATCCAGCTATGGGGGTTTTTCTTTCTTTCCACAGTCAAATTAAGATATTTACTTAAATATAACGGGAAAATTCTTGAATCAACGTCTTATTTAGTAACTCATTTGAAAACAAATAAATGAAGGTTACAAAATAAAAATGACTTGATTGTTATTATTTTGTAGTATCATTGTTTAAGGGTATGAAGATCATACCTTAGTATTATCATGTACTGTCATATAGTATTACCTTATTATTGGCTCGTTGGAAAGCTACTTGTGGAGACTACGAAAAAAACGATGAAGTGGTCGTAATTATTTTATACTATTTTTATTTAATCATCAAATCTTAGTATTTGGGTAATAAATTAAATTTTGTAACATCTCTTGAAATTCTAAGTACTTAGTTAAGTACCAGTAGACTACTACTCGTACACTATTACTTATAAATAGTAAACGCGTAAGTCAGCGTAACTCAAGTTTCATTTGGGTGCTAAATTAAATTCATAACTTAACTACCTATTTAAATAGTCGGGAAATTAATTCATTCATCAAAAGCTTAGTATTTCATCTAGCGGAACATGTTTTGAATTGTATTATGACAGCAGCGAAGAACAACGAAAACTATTTTAAGCAAACTTTTGAAATCAACAATAGCCCAACTTATTTCAAAGCTCATTATAAAAGTAGACAAAGCCTGCTTTGACGTCACAGAAATATAAGGTATCCGATCAATGTCTCACTCGTAATTTTGCCTTTGAATATTATAAAGTGGTGTTTATAACCTTCGCGGGGATATTTTGTGAGTTTCCAAACGTTGAACTATTACAAAGATTGACAGGGTACCTTATGCAACCCCACATATTACTAGCACAAAACGTCCTGATCGCCCCCCTCCCCATATCACAATCGCCACGATTTCAATAACAAAAAGCGCTAAAAACGCCCACCGGAAATCTACGTACCATTTGAAAGGGCCAAATTGCCTTTGCCGGAATAAATAAAGCATGTAGCTATGTGTTTCATGCGTAGATATATCTTGTACTTACTCCTAATCCAGATCCGACGTTTTTAGCAGGAAACATCGGACTGAATGGACCGTTTTCGATTCTGGGTCACCTAATTCATAGGGCGCAACGGCGTCTGTGGAAAAAGTGACAATTTCACCCTAAGGTATTTGTCACACTGTGTAAAACAAGACGGGTTTCTAGTTAAACCTTAGCCGCACAGACTAGATAAGACCGGTTATAAACGGTGTTTGAGGTGCGTCTTTTGACTTGTCTGTTCCCTGTCAAGTCTGTCTCGCCGACTTAATTAACATGTTGATTGTAGACGTTTAGTTTGTAATTAATGAATGACTGGAATCTGGAAAAGCATTGTAGGAAATAGATTGAGGCAACTAATCAAGATATTTCTTAGTGACGTTTCTTGGGTACTATGATGGGAAATATTATCTAATACCGTCTTCGGTTGGGTGATTGTAATTTGAACGTACTAACGACGTTTATAAATACATAAGTTATATCTAAATTTATTTGTGAGTTAATGTTTAGGTTACTATTTACATTGGATCTTAGCAATAAGTAATACTAGATGTACTGCACAAAAAAGGCCGGTTATTAGTTAGGTTCGTTCATCATCTATAATACTAGCAACTTCTGAATTATTTTTTTCCCTTTATTTAAGAGATTGGTCTACTATCTATTTATAGAAATCCGGTTTTATATATAATTTACTTAGATTATATATTAGGTAGTTATTTATTTTTGTAAACTCTTTAAGTAAACACATTTCAACGTTTTCAAAGCCCCAAAGGGGAGGTGCAATTAAATATGGGGCTTGATATGATAGTATACTATAAAAAGATAGAAAGTTTTATTATGTATATACAGGGGCACCACGCTCTGATTTGGAAGTTAGGGATATACGATATGATTTAAAATTATATACTGAAATTAAACATACAGAATTTGGATTATAGAAAATACTACGTGGTACAAGTAGGAATCTAATGAATATCATAAAACATTGGTGCTATATCTAAGGAACTACTTTAGATTTTTCGATAAAATGAAGTTTATCTATAAATATCGGCTATAATCTGTTCTTATAGATCCGTTAAAAAATTACGAATCTAATGAATATCATAAAAGATTGATGCTATATCTAAGGAACTGCTTTAGATTTTTCGATAAAATGAAGTTTATCTATTAATATAGGCTATAATCTATTCTTATAGATCCGTTAAAAAATTACGAATCTAATGAATATCGTAAAATATTGGTGCTATATCTAAGGAACTACTTTAGATTTTTCGATAAAATGAAGTTTATCTATTAATATAGGCTATAATCTGTTCTTATAGATTCGTTCAAAAATTACGAATCTAATGAATATCATAAAAGATGCTATATCTAAGGAACTACTTTAGATTTTTCGATAAAATAAAGTTTATCTATTAATATAGGCTATAATCTGTTCTTATAGATCTGTTCAAAAATTACGAAGTTAAAGAGTAATAAACATGTATGCATCCATCTAAATTTTCTCCTTTGTAGAATTTACAGTTGTATCATCTTCTAACTTCACATCCTGATTAGGGGATCTACTGAGGTTTATCTGAACAACATAATTGAAAATAAATTAAAGAGCACATATTTTTTTTGGCTCATAAACATTAAACGTTGTATTCTGAACATATTGCGAGAATTCACGTCTTTTTATGAATTAAGCATTGTATTTTTATCCATAAATTTTGTACAAAAACTAGTATGGAATTTGATCGAGTACTCAAAAATGTTTAGGGCATTTATTCCTGAAAGTGTTGTGTCTATTAACAATTATTCAGATTTTATACTTTAATCATAATTATAGAAGTATTGCGTCCGGAGGGGTTGGTACATATGAATGTACTTACGTAAGTGCTTTCTCAGAGGTTTATATAATCTGAATGGATAATCTGATCGAGTACGGACTTCTTTCATACTCGGAAATCCATTACGTCCTTGAGTTACGCCACCAAAAAGTTTAAACTTGTGTTCTCTATAACCTAATTAAAAAGGAATTAGATTGAAAACCGACAAATTGCAGGCTATTCGTATTTGTCCACTGGTGGTATCTACTGCTTCTGGTTAAAATCGGTTCAGAAGTTTCGGATATCTGGCTAAAAAACTTTTTTTCATACACCAGAAAGTCATTGGCAGACCGCACACAGGCAGTAGAGAAAGTCATTTGATGGTGTTACTATGGTGACATTAAAAATTTAAGGTTAATATTTTGCTGTTATAACTAGGATAAGTTTGCTATTCTTGATACGAAATCGTGCAATCATATTTGTAACAGAAGTTGATGAATTTAGTATTAAATTGTACATATCATTATTTTAATAGCGTAATTCACGTATTGCCTCAACTAGATGAAAGTTTTAGTGTGCTTTGCAAGAGCTGGAAAATTTATACAGTATGCTAATATACAATACGCTAATATAAATTTATCATATTTTCAGGAAGCTGCAAAAGTGTATGATACAGACTAGGATGCTATGGTCGATAATAGGTCGAATACATCATATATTATGCCAAGTTAATCTATGTTTAAAATATCTCTAATATACAAAGCTGCAAAAGTGTATGATACTGACTACGATGCTATGGTCGATAATAGATGCTATGGTTGATAGTAGGTCGAATATATCGTATATTATGCCAAGTTAATCTACGTTTAAAATATCTCTAATTTTTATGTAGAATCTAACATTAGACTAATTATAATTAAATGAAGAGATAAATAATATAATCGCAGCAATCATAAATGATTAATCAACCGTATATCTGGGTGTAAATTTGTCACAGGATGATATGATACATACAAAATATTTCTTTAGATTAGAATAATATTTGAAGCAGGATTAGTTTGCAAAGAGGTCTAAGCTTGAGCCTACAACATATTACTCTCTGGAATTAGATGAATGTTGTTTGACAGATTTGGAATATCCTGATGTGGATGGAATTTTCCTTAATTTCATATTTTGCGTCATAGCATATTCATTTGACGCAGTAATGTCAGTGTCCTTATGGTCTGTTCAATACGTCTAAACCTTAAATGGTCGCTTGCAAAAGGGGCCATCGGTAAGAGCGGCCATCCCTGTCTCCGCTCGCGTTTCATCAATCGCCATCGGCGGCCATATTATTCGTCGATCTAATGAAATTACGGTTGCAGATACGGGCACTTGTAGACCCGAATCGAATTACCGCTCAAAGTAAATTTACTTTTCAAAAGACCAAATTAGAAATGATCTTTTTGTTCGGCGGGCGCGCTGGCCGGGTCCCGATCGCTTCTGTGTGATTATTTGGGAAGTTCGGGGTGTGAATTTAATTTAGTGGGCTTGTTAAGTAGATGGGAGCTTCGGCGTAGGGTTTGAGCACGTACTGAGTACTTTTCAGAGGGTTCGTGGCGTTGTGATGAGGCGTGTCGGTTTTTATGTGTTAGTAGACTAGAACGGGTTCTGTGGCGTTATTTAATTATTGCTTACGGTAAATAAATATTTTAAAATTAAAAAGATCAAACTGGAAGGTAGTTTTTAAAGATGCATCCCAATTTTCAAATAAAAAATAAACAGATCTACAGATTTATGTCTTTTCTGAAAGATGTTTGTACAGGAGAATAAAAATACCTTTATTACAACAGATTAAGTTTTTTTTGTTTTAAGTACGTTTTAAATCTACGCCCTCTCAGTTTAGTTCGATTGCTTGTATCGTTGGCTTATGCTGCCTCCTGTTGATTAGAAAAAAGGTTCGAGTATAAATTATTTCATTTGTGTGGTAGACATTCCTCTCGGACCATTCGAAGTAACGACAAATATTTTTTGTGTGAAAATAGATACATTTGCGAATAAGAAAGTTTGAGGTTATAGTTAACGTCAAGTTAAGTTAAAGTTAAGATTATACTTATAGTTAAGTTCGAGGTTATAGTTAAGGTCAAGTTAAGTTAAAGTTAAGGTTACAGTTAAGTTAAGTTTATAGTTATAGTTAAGTTCGAGGCTATAGTTAAGAACATTAAATGTCGATTTTGATTCTTATTTGTAACCGCCATGTTGAATCGGAATATTAAAACTATTAATTATCCTTCCCCTTTGCGTTTAATGTCCTCGGTCGATTTTGAACGCGTCGCCTTGTATTAAAGCATAAGTCATCATGGATATAAACTTCCTAGTGCGATAAATGTTTAATAACACCTAATATAATTTAACAGGGATGTAGATATTCACGATATGAATATCGTGAATATCTGGTGTACTACGACACCTAGTATCATTGTTATAGTGTTTCTCCAATTTGTGCGTAAGCTTTTAAGAATCCTGTGTCGTTCATAATTTTAGGTTTAGTAGGTTCGGAAATAAGGAAGAGGGAATATATAGATGTGAAACATCTAATGGCGCGTTTGGATGGGAGGTAAAACGTTCTGATGGCACGCCGCGACGTGCCATTCGGTCTGCTTCGCGTCTTGTCGGCTCTTTCCGGCTTATTTCGCGTTACAGTAATATAAAATTAAAAACATATTCCCAATAGATTGTTAAATATGTTGTTAAAAATATATATTGTTATATATGTATATTATATATATATATATATACATTTTTTTTTTTTTTTTTTATATATAATGTATAAATATATTGTTCAAAATATTTCTGTGATAGATTATTTTATAAAAATAAAATAATAAAATGAAGTTAATATTTTATTATTAACAATTACACGAATATTTGTTTTTTTCGTTTTCCATTCGTTCAAATAAAAATATTTCAATATAAAAAAAATTTAGATGTTTCACATCTGCCAGGCGTCCCATAATGGCTCACAATTTTTATGTCAACTTTCAAGTTTCTACGTCTGGCGGCTTTTGAGAAAAGCGGCTGTGATAGTCAGATTTTCCAGGATGTTTTCCAGATTTTTTTTGGAATTTTTTAAGAAAAGAATTAGTTAAGAAAAACAAATTGTACATTTCTAAATTCGCATTTTAGTAAGCTTTTATTTTGTACATGCGACAACCTTTAAAACCACTTTTTTCGCCTCCTCTCTCAAACCTTAAAATTGCTTCCCAAAATGGGAATTAAAGTTTTTGTACGTAATGCCCGTTATTGGAACATTACTTCGTACAACTATGCTAAATTTAAAATTTCCATGTCCAATGGTATCAGGGAAAAATGTATTTGTCAGACAAACTGACATCGAGATGATTCCATAGTGTTTCGTTTTTTTTCTAAGTTTGGTACAAAGTACTGAAAATAAATTGAAAGTAAACATCGAATTAATAAACCTCCACAGCAATTTTCGTAGACGCTGTACCGACACTAAACATCAATCGATTGCTCGTAAATCACGATTGGCGCCGTCTGATGAACTTATTGAACAAGATTGTCCCTTATATTGCCCCCGAAGCCAGCGTTATGTGACACGTGGCAGTTTCAAAAAATAAGCACACCGTTAATAAAGGATTAATTGAATTAACCATTCGTCTATGGCCCACGCTCGTACGAGTCCTTAAGACGATGTACAAAGCTAGATAGTAAGTAACACGTTGATTTGATTAGCTCGTAAGGTGCGACCTGTGTGGCGGGGCTGCGGCAAAATTCAGTCAACTCGAATAACGGGCGCGAGGCATGTGTCACTTTATCTAATTCGCTTCACTTATAAAGCAGCTGTCTCTCAGATAGTTCGCCCAGCATAAAGACCAAGATATGTACGCCGCGCCACACGGTTCTCGTCGACCTCTGGGGAGGCGCAATTTTGTTATGTCATTTCGAATCGTGCTAGTCGGTGACGTTGCGACATCGTAAACTTTACGTATAAGGTGTTGTCGCAGTGAGCTTATGGTATTGTTCTTAAATTCTGTGATTCAATACCTTTACGTCTTCTTTGTATATGTTCAATAGCAGCTGTTGTCTGCGGTATTAGAAATTGATAACTAAAGCAAAATGAATGCCAATTGGGTGTATTAGGACAAAATTAACTACTTTAACAAAATTGACTACTGTAAATCATTGACTACTTTAGTGTATATTTTACTTTCGCGAGAGGAGAAAAAAAACTTGGAACTAATGGATTTACATAGGTACAGATTAAATTATTTATATAAATATAACCCAAGTGCCGTTGACGTTGGAACTGTCTAATGAGATGTCTTCAAACGGGAATAAACAAAACAGTTTTTGATCCCATAATCGGCAGTTACCTACCTATTAGTCCGTCATATGATCAATATAAGTTTAGTAATCGTAGTGTATTTCATTGTCAATTTATTTGTTACTATAATTGCAAATTAGCTAACAAGGAAACACAAATTAGCTAACAAAGTAACACATTTTATAAAACTAGTTAGAGAGTAGTAGTATCGGTTATTAAAACTGATTTATTTTTTAGAATTTTCTATTTTGGTGCGCATTTATAATTAGAAGATCATCTTGCATTCTGCGATATACATACCAAAATTACTATTCCAATTTTATTAGACGTGTTCATTACATAATTAACACGTGTAGTAAAATTGGGAAAAAGTATCTAATGTTACTTTACTTATCTCAATCACATACTTGTAGTAAATTCTGCTCTCATGTTGCAAATGATGTATTGACGTGTCAATCCAAAAGTTTGTATTGCGGTCTTAACTGTTAAACTTTACAGTCCGTAGCTTTTTCGTTAAGTTTTTTTTATAAGTTTTATAACTTCTGTCCTTGCTCAAATTAGTTGTGACTAGAGGTCAGTTATGTCAAACTGTTAGTTATATCAAATAATTGATCATATTTATACATTTGCAAATAGATGAATGAAAGATTCTAAAAGCTACTCGCAACCCTATTTATGAAAGCACTTCGTGAAAAAAATGGACAATCTTCGTAAATGAAGAAAAAAGTAAACGACTTTTACATCTACTTTAAGAAGGTTATCGAAGTCACCTCTTTCGGAGACTCGACCCCAAGACTGGGTTAGTGTTATGCGCGATTTGGAAGCAAAAGTAGTTTTAAACTCTACCTAATCACTCTTTGTTGCCGAAATGTAAGCACGAAACAAAGAAAAACAGCAGACAGGAGAGCCGTCCATCATGATAAGGAGTCAAGCGACCACTGATAATACTGACTCGTAAAGATAAAATGAACGTTTACTTAATTAAGAAGTGTTTGTAGGCGGAAAGAGTGTTGTATCGATAATTTAATTAAGTAATTAGGTAAGTGATCATTAAATATGTTTATTGTTATTGTTGACGAAGTCGGGTCATCAGTTGTGCAACAGGTTAAATATTTCTCGTCGCGGGATTCGAAGTAATTACCTTGTAAGTAATTGCAACCGAGTTCAGTCACAATCAGTAAGAGAATATATTATAACATGGGTATTTCTTTCTGTTTGTGCTTCTACAATCTCAAGTTATTTCGGTTGTATCGTAAGCGGCAATAATTGAGTATCAGATTGGCCTATTGTTCTCATTTTTTCTTCTAGTTATACTTCATTGTTGTATGACTTGTTATTATTCCGTATTCATTTTTAAATATTTCCTGCACTTGCTTTTTTATTTAGTAATCGTGGATATATATCTTCATCGGTTTTTAAAACATCTACTTCGAGTATGATTTTCGCCATCTTTATGGCACTTGCTCATTCTTTTAGGGTATATACAATTTTACGATTTCTTAAAATTGCTTGTTAGCCTCTTCTTCACTTAAATATTCATAGTATTCTATATATTTTCGCCATCTTTATGGCACTTGCTCATTCTTTTAGGGTATATACAATTTTACGATTTCTTAAAATTGCTTGTTAGCCTCTTCTTCACTTAAATATTCATAGTATTCTATATATTTTCGCCATCTTTATGGCACTTGCTCATTCTTTTAGGGTATATACAATTTTACGATTTCTTAAAATTGCTTGTTAGCCTCTTCTTCACTTAAATATTCATAGTATTCTATATATTTTTTCATTCCTTTACTTAAGTATTCATTGTGTTCTTTGTTTGCGAACGTCGTTGTTCCTTTCTTTACGTGCCTATTTTCTTTTTCTTTTGTTTCCTTTATGCTTGTTTGCCCGGACATTCCGGGAAAATTAATGATCCTGTTTTGACATGATTATTTAGGTCAATAGATGTCGTTATTAAAAGTCACTGCCGACCTGTGTTATTATTTAATGGGATAGCATGCCGTGTGTGATAATCACACGGTAAATGTGATGGAAAAATTAATGGGAAAAAATTAAATTTAGATGATTAATATTTGATTGTTGGATACAGTTTGAGAATCTATTTTAATCACACAATTATATAAAATTATATATGCCTTTAATTTACTTCGCTGTCGAGCATATGATCTAATGTATGAAACTGTAGTAATAAGACAATACGTGTATAATTATTTTGTCAACATTAAGATGTACGAATCACGGGTGTATTTTGACGTCATGATAGTTGCCAACTGTGACCTAACAATGACGATGGCCTAACAAGGCGTCAGAATGTTGACTGAAATTTTTTATTAAATTTTAATTTAAACAGTTTATTAAAATTCGCTGCTATTTTTTAGATAGCATTTATTTAATTTCCTTTGTGTCCGCTGCAAATTTCATAATCGATATTTCAGTCCATTTATCGATGGACTAGAGGTTTGAAATTTGGCTGCATACATTATTTTCCCCAACGATTCATGATTATAATGGAGTCAAGATCTCATGATGGTAATAAAAGTTGGACAAAGGATCGTCCTAATGGTGAATAGTAAACCAATAGAGTTTGGGTTCATTTCACTTGTCTTGATGAGTTCTTTATATTTCTTACTTTTTAGTACATTTAAGATAAAATATTTTTTGGAAGACATTTTTGTTTTATTAAATAGTTTTTTAAAAGAAAATGTAACATGTTTGTGTAAGCTAGGTTTACGACTTGTACGGTATTTACTGTAAATTTTGTACTAATGTTAAATGATTAATTAATGTACCTTTATTAGAAATGCTTTGTTATCTCGTTAGGTTGTCCACAACAACTGGATTTCTTTTGAAGTCATAAACTGCTATATATATATATATATATATATATATATATATATATATATATATATATATATATATATATATATATATATACAACGTGGCTGTATGTATATAATATATTGCGTTTGCTTACGTGTTTTTACCATAATTCAAATTTAATGTGCGTGAATAAATTTGATATAGGCTAAAGATTTATATTCAAATAGAGGTGGAATGTCTACTTTGGATCGTGAAAATTATAACTGATTGCGATCGTAACAAATGGCTTTTAGTTTCTATATTCGGCTAGTAGAATAAGTGATGCTTGCATTAACGGCGGTGCCTCAGGGTTGATTTTAATCAACTAGAAAATATGTATTTTCCATGTTACGTAATTTATAATGTGTACAAAGAGAAAATAGAAGGTAAATTATAGAATAGACCACTTAAAAGTGAGATAACTATTGCGTAAATCAATTCGCAACAAAGCAGATAATAAAGTAACCCGTTGGGTATTCTTTTACAAAAAAAATATATTTTCGAAATGAATCTGAAAGAAAATGTTCGCTGTGCCAATTATACAACTGTATAGATCACTTGATTTTAATAAAAATTAATAGAATATGATAATATATATTTCAATTACCTACCGTAATTGCCTACATGACCGATTTGCGCATAACCAGGTCAGGACAATCACATAGAAAAGGACCGTAAGCTGTTGTCTTGAATGAATGAGTTAAGAGGTTTGTAGACGATGTCCTGATCTTATATGGCTCTTCCAACAATAATCCCTCTGTTTTCTCGTAAAGTAAATGGGAACGACGCTTGAAAACTCGTCGTATTATACAACAGTAAAAGATTAACATCTTATATGTAATAAAAACCGGCCACATGAGAATCGGACTCACACGAAGGGTTCCGTAGCATCAAACAATATTAAATTTATAAGTTTGTATTTCTCAAAGACACTGGAAAGCTAAGTTATTGCTGCGGTCGGTACCGAAAATATTCTATATCTCAAAAAATTACGCAGCATATCTTATTCAAACCAAATTGCATTGAAAATTTATTTTAAGTTCTACTAAATTTAATTTTTTTTCAAAATTTTACACTCGTTAGTTGAAGGTTAGAGGGAGGGAACGGGGAGGGATATTGGAGGGTGTTGAGATACTTTTTAAGAATTTAGAAGTGCGTATCTCACCAACTATTGATTTAAATAAAAAAGTTATTTTGGAACCTCTATCATTTTTAAGACTTACCTAACGATACACCACACATCCCTCAATTACATCTACGGGGTGCCATCCCTAATATAATATTTTAATTTTCCATAATTCCACTATTTCATTGTATAGCGGTCATTAAAGACAACTACCATCCAAATTTCATCTATATAGTGCCAATAGTCTCCGAGTAAAATAGCTGTGACATACGGAGAGACAGACGATGGACAGGACGAAATTATAAAGGTACCGTTTTTGCCATTTGGCTACGGGATCCTAAAATCGGCATAATATTTATGTAATTACTTTTTGTCAGGAGTGGACTCGATACGGACCACTTAGCTCGATTGAGGTGTTCATGTGTTATTTTCATAAGATGTGTTATTTTCATGAGATGTGTTATTTTCATAAGATGTTTTATTTTCATAAGACGTGTTATTTTCATAAGATGCATGAATGGAAATTTGAATAAATAATTGGTAACAACATCTTTCCAAAATAGTACATTCTTTAATTAATTTTTCTAAAATTGTGAATTATAATTGTATTGTGCGTGTGAGTATCCATTAACAAAATGTAACTTGCAGACCAAATTTGATTTAGATAGTCAATTGTACCATAGTTTGTGTTAATATATATATGAATACGTGAAGAGATAACTTGTATCCCTTTTCAAGCATATTGCGCGCACGGACGAATGTGAGATTTGGCATAGTTAAAGTTTATATGGAGAAGGAGTGAAATTTAAATATATGTGTTACAAATACATTAAAAGATTGATTGTTTACGTCCAACAATAAAAATTATTGTTTACGTTTATATTGCCAATGTCAAACACATCATAGTCTGTGGTCAAACAATCGCATAGACTAAAGATTGTCGCCAAAGAATTTTAAAAATACACATCATGTCAGATTGACTGAATTAGTTTCGAGCTGTGAATTTTGTGTAATTTGCAATGTTCCTTTTTCAATAGTCTGTGGAGTGTATGTTAAGGCAAAAAAGTGTTTATATTTTGTGTAATAGATATCTGTATTTTATATATTAGTTAAATACGACTTGCTTAATATACACCTGTTGCAGAAGGAAAATTTTGTAGTAGTATTCTGAATTGACTTACTCTCGCTTACTTATTTGTGCTTTCAATAAAGTGAATAGGTAACTATATTACGGTCCAATCGACCACTGGGCGACCACTAACTAATCTATATTACAAAGGCAGCATATGTGGTTTCTATGAAAGCACAATTTATTTGATTTATTTTAGTTATAAAATTACTTTAAATATGACACAGTTACGTGTAATACTAACAAAATTACTGTACAGTTTTCGAAAGTAAAGTACCGAAAAAGCTGGAGTCCTATATTTTTCGTCGCATAAAAGTAAGCACTCCAGCGGTAACGCAATATGAGAATAAACGTGATCGTTTCTGGGCGGATGCGAGTCGAGTCCTTTCTTTTTGACATTTGTAATGGATTACAATGTGTTATGTTCAAGTAATCACTTAGTTTTATTGAAGAAGTCCGTGGCCCGTGAAGGGATTGTTTGTTGTGAGAAGATATGTAGGTAGTTACATTTACTTTGTAGAATAATCCACGTCTCTTTATTTGCTTTCTTTAAATCGAGTAATGTATTGATGTCATGAAAAGCTTAACATATCTTATTGCATATTCACATACCCGCAGGGATTGAACTAATGCGAAAATGTGGACAGCGTATTTGTACTCGACTTGTTTCTTATTATTTTGACCCTCCTTTTACATGTGCGGGGGCCAAATAAAATTATAAATACAAAATATTTTAATACTTTTTTAGATTTGGGTCAAACGAATTCGCAATAGGTTTAAATTTGAAGTATATCTTGTCTTGCTTAAGAGGTAGATGTCTTTGGCAGGTGGAGTAACGGAAAGACAACGTAGTTTCAACAACAGGGTTTTGTTCGGGCGCTTTGAATATGAAAATTAAAAAAAAAAATTCTTTCACGTCAACATTTCGAATGCATTTGTATCGCGATAAACCATGATTGATATCGTATGCTAGATTAGAAAGCGAATGTTGCCCGATGTAGTTATAGGTTTGCATTAAAAAAAATCATTCACAGACAAGATATTTCAAATATTGATTAGGTACTCTGTACCACAGCATCTTTTGTTCTATTTCAATGGTAAGCTGTCGTTGAACATCTCTTTTTATTTTATAAAGATTTATGATTTATAAAATTACAATGTTTCATCGACCCTACGTGGATGTCGCATCGATTTCAATGCCTCGTGTTTGCCGAGCATGTGAATAGAGACGCTCGCGGTCGTATTCCTGTACGAAATTCTCGTCGAATATTTGCTAAGATGTTCGAGTAAATGTGTTAATTAAGCATTAAAGGTTTGCTTACGGCTGATAGATTGCGTCGACTGTAGATGAACTTTGTAGTTGAATTACCTTTTGGTTGTGAATATGTCTTAGCTGGAGCGAAATGATGGAAGAGAGGTCATGAGACATAATATTGCTTACGAAAGCGAGGTGCTCTTAAGTTGACGGGGTATCATGTAAAATAAATTATTTCACTCCGATTTACATGCAATAGCTACTAACCATATTTATTCATTTCAACACATGTACTCAACATTCAATAATTTTAATGACTGCAGGAATTATAAACTAATATCCTACTACAGAAACATTACGAAACGTGTAGATTTTAGGCGCAAGAAAAAAAAGTAGCAATACCGTGTCTATGCGTGCATCACGCAAAGACTATTGGATGGTATATAAAGAAACTTTACTGTTTTATACTTTAATAGATTGTTCAATGTCAACAATACAGTACTATTACTCAACTATGTAGCTATTCAATTTATTAATATATTATTGCTTAATTGACAGCGACATCTGTTTATATTATAAGCTACCATCATAAACGTGTAGTTTTATAATTCTCCACTAGATGGCGATATTATTTTAACAAATATTTTCAACTTAATGATATATTTACGTTCACATATTATTAACTACAATGTCATCACTGTCTGTGAAAGCCTAGGGTACCCGTTCTTGGCGTACACCAAAGGAAGGAATTCCAAAGAACCAAAAATGTGTAATTTTAACATTTTAACAAACTTATTTTGGCTGGTTACCTACTCGCAGATTAGCTCACGTTTTATTTCTTTTTATTAATTAAATTTTTCTCAACTAAATCAAACTGCATGACGTAGTATATTTCTATCATCTCCAAGATTCTCTTGTAAAGATAATCTTTATAAATTGCCCACCTGAAGATGTTGTCATACAACGAAACCTAGGCCGTGGTAAAGAATTTAAATAAAGTAGAAATAATACTACGTCACCTAGTTTCATTTAGTTAAGGAGAATTTAATTATAATTAATTTCTACAAAATAAGCCATTCTACTTATACTCGGTCCTCGTGATTAGCGAGAAAAATATAATTGCATAGATTTATCGGAATATGTTAATTTTTTTCAGCATGTCAAGATATTCGTAAGTATCATTAAATATTAAATAAAATCTCCATTAAGACGTACTTAGTAATTTTTAAGTTGTGCCAGTAAAGACAAACAAATAACATAAATTGACTGTCAGATCAAGCGACGAAGAAAAATGTGTAATTTTTTATAATTCTTCCTCAAACTCTGAAGAATGAAAGATTGAACCTTCATATAAAACCGTCTAATAGTTTTAGCGTGATACGTGGTCAGACAGACCAACAAAAGTTAAAAAAGGTATGGCGATTTATTATGCAGCTTATTTATAATTTTTTTTGGTTTATTTTTATATTACACATATTTGTATAGATTGTGTGTATGAGTAGCTGAACACCTCATACCTGAACACATATTGATATGACATGTTAAAAGTATAATATACAAGCACTATATAAATTCTGCGAAGATTCTTACGTGAGAAAATAAAGTTCTGTATACTTAAGCTTCTTGAGAATTATCGCCATAACGAACGGATCAAGAGTTCAGACTTATTCAATCACATAACTTGGAATTTAACGGTAGACACGTGTAGTGGAGATTAAGGGAAGTGCGACAATAAGTCCAGAATAAAGCCACACGTCGGAATTTATTATTATTTCATAGCGTAGGCGCTGTCATATAAACTATTGTATATTTTTATGATTCCTCATAAAAAAGTATTTCTTCTTGTAAATGGGCACTCACGTGCGAATCGTTAAATCTACGCTTTAGGGTTTTGCTCGTAGTTAGGTTTATTATCGATTCAATGTACGTGAAATATTTCATATAAGTAGCTTATGGAAAGTTCTTTGTTTTTTGTCGCGTCTGATGTTTCCAGCTGATGTTGCCAGTTCTGGGATCCAATATATCAATTTTACTTTTGTTTTCAGTATCACGTTTACTTCCAATAAATATATCTAAGTTTATGTTTTTTTTGTTTGCGTTTAGTGACAATTTTAGTCAGAGTGCTGTCTAAGACGAGCGTAGTGGAGGCACAGCCGAAGCAAGTTTGCGTTTCTCTAATTATTTAAAATCAGGTTTATTATAGGAACGTCTATAAATAACAAAAAAAAACACTTTCCTGGCTGTCGTTTTTTTTGGATGGCATAGCATTTTATTTTGAAAAATTTGAAATTATTTGCTATCTTAAAATATATGCTTCCACGAAATTTCTAGCTGTTGAAAAATATGCTCAGAAGTTAAACTTTTATTTAGTATTGTATTTGAGTGCAGCAATAATCTAAAAAAATACCAGATGATTAAAATTTGTTATTTCTAAAGTGTCCTAAAATTTCAATAACCCTTCCTGGTGTGTGGCCAGCTATGGTGTATCGTAATAAAAATTAAACCGTTGAAACTGTTTTTACGATTATT
This sequence comes from Druceiella hillmani, assembly GCA_039881145.1. Lineage (NCBI taxonomy): Eukaryota > Metazoa > Arthropoda > Insecta > Lepidoptera > Hepialidae > Druceiella > Druceiella hillmani. The sequence goes on from JAYKKI010000029.1 coordinate 13,523,537, forward strand.
TTGTCCAATTATTGTAAAAATCGGTTCAGTACTGTCAGCCATTGTTTACAGTAACTTAATATTATAATGTATTCATGCAAACATACTACAACTGTACAAAACAATGCGGCTTCCTTTCACAAGGCGTTCGTCCAATAAGGTTGTCTTTCATTCTCAATGTTTCGATCGGAGCATCTTTGAAAACGTGGAAAATCGTGTGATTTGCCGATTTATTTCCACCGACCCGGTCTGGGCCTTCTTCACGCTCCGGTCGGCCGGAAAGTACGCGTCCGAATTGGCCCGGACGCGCCAGCGTGCACTGTTTGAGTTCCGCAACATTGGTTCCGATACGAACATTGTGACCTGTTGCTTTGTTTTATTTTGAAATTGAGTTTTCCTGGATTTATTCGATTGAATGTTTTGTGGGTGAGTTAAAAGATTGGTCGCCTTTGTGAGGCGTAGAATCATGGGTTCGATAAGAGGCAAATTATGCTTGTATGACTGGAGTTTGATTATAAATTATATAAATAGAAGTATGGTATGTGGGATAATTTTATATAGATCGATGTGAAATGGACGAACCTGATAACAAGTGTAATAAAAGTGGATAATTTGCAGAAACGATAATGAGTTAGGTAAGTACGATTACAAATGTGATAAGTTAGTTAAAATGAAGGTCAAATTAGTTGGCTCCGAATGGTATATACTGGTGTAATTTAGTAGAGATGAAGGTGAATCCAATAACTACGAGTGTGAAAAAAAATGGATTGATGCATAGGTTATTCGGGGACATGCAAGTTTGGAAATTAATTAAAATAAAAAATTAGGCATTCATTCCAAAGTTTGTCGCCTTCCAAATAATGCATCTTAATTTGCGTACACTGATGATGGTACGTTATATCCTTTGAAATATTTCTGGAATTTATCTTCAAATTTGATTTCCAAAAAAGTCTATTAGTGCTAAACTAGGCAAATATGCTAGTATTGATCTACTGTCTATGGAAAGTTTTTTCTCGTAATGCTAAGTAACTATATATTTTTGTTTGTATTAGAACAGTTTTACGATGTGTTAAGTAGGCGCGGTCAAATAAATTGATTACTTCACCAAATCTTGAAAGGTATAGATTATATTTATCGAGCTAATCAAACAAGATGATAAGGTTTTCCAAACACGCAACATGTGTACACAAAACGCTCTTGCTATATTACGGACAGTTATTATTAACTCGCGATTAGAGACCAAATTACGGCCAAAAAACGCTTATATAATTTTCGTTCTATAAAAAAACTTATTGATTGTATGTCGAAACGTATTCACGAAGCATAAACGGTGTGGTGCAGGTCGTATTTAATTAGTTTGTTATGAAAATTCAATCGAAATGGACGTGACCAGTAGTTGATAAGTTTAGGAAAAGTAGGGCATGGAATTCAAAAGCGGCTGAAGACAATCAGTAATGAGCCAATTTTATTGATAAACAACCTCACCTTTCGACGAGGAGCGCCTTTAAAAATATTTGTGTTTATCAATATACGTGTATTTTAAAATAAATAATTACTTGTCTGTCTGTTTACTTGTACATGGTTGTAGGTATATATATGTATTTTATGGAAAAATGGGCGCCAGAACCTCAAAGAGGTTAAACTTCTGCCAGTTAGTCCGCGGAAGGTATTTCATTTCCCTTCCACCACCCATGGGAAACTATGGGAAGCGTTTCCCGATCCACCACCTGGGGACGCGCCCTCCAGGGATTACAGGCTCCCCGGAGGGATAGGTATCATTAAGTAAATAGAATTCTTAAGTTACACATTCATGGTGAAATTATTGTAGACGTTTTCGTTTTTTTTTTTGCAAAATTTGTCCAGTAGTAAGATATTCTTTCATTCTTTTTTCTCTGGTGGCTTTTTGTAAGTTTCTTTTTGGAATCGGGATATGAAATGAAATTGTCCTTAGAGAAGGGATTAATTCGCCTATCTATCTATCGATAACCTATTCCCGGCAAATGCAACTGAAGTTATGATATGGTCTTGTCAATTAATCTGGAATTTGGAACGCGTATGCAAAATTGTAATTTAACACGTTTAAGGTTAAAAGTAAGTTGCAAAATGAAATAAAATGTGGAGTTCATGAAAAAAGACTATTTAAAAAAATTGTTTTTTTGCCAACTGAAATGACATAAAAAAATTATAGTTAAATTGCAAGATGCCTTAATATTACTCTAAAAGAGATTGGCAAATTAAATTAAATAGTGACCACTGAAATCAGAAAAGTGAAAAAGACCCAAGAAGCAAATCGAGTTCATAACCGTCTTTATTTTATTTTTTAACGTTGACTATAGTCATAAATTGTGTGTAATTTACATTTTGCAACTTTTCAAAAGATTTTATGTAACTTTCTTGGTTGCCTATCTGTCTGTTACAAATTTTGAAAACCATATTTTACCCAATACCCGAGACTTGAATCTAGGCAGACATACTTGCTTCCGATAACAATTCATGATGTTGATGGAGTCACATTTGATAATGTAGATAGAAGTTGGACAAAGGATCTCCTTAACGATGAATAGTAGACCCATCAAGTTTTTGCGCCATTCACTTGTCGTGATAAGGTTTTAGGTTTTCTCTATATCTGTGATTGAAATCCTACACGTTTTTATTCATTAAGCTGGTCGCATTTATTAGCCCTCTAACTGTATTAATGTAGTAATGTAGTATCGGGCATATGACGAGAACGAGCTTTTGATATGTTTATTAATTTCCCACGTTCGTGAAACTACTTAAACATTAATAAATAACGTCTGGAGGTGATTTAGTTACAATAGCTTGGGTTAATATATTTCTATATAATACTAGATTTGACATTCGTTCAAAAAAGTTTAAGAAATTATTTTTGTGTATCTAAATTGTTTTTATAAAGAAGACGGTAAAGTTTAAGTGTTTCGTGTCGCTTTATACTTAGGTGAGTTAGATTTTGGTTTATTTTTTAATTCTCTCTTTTTAAAATATAATAGTTTTAAACTTTTCTAAACGTCACTAGACATGTCCAAGTTTTGCATGTCAAATTGAGTGAAATAACCGTTATGTAGAAAAATATTTTACTCATTTACTCCTAACAAAAACTTTAAATTTACAATATAAAGGAGCCTCGCTCAAGGATATACTTGTCTTGGTGCGCCAAGTATTTGTGCCAGTAAAAAAATGAAATAAAAACGCGATAAGCGTTTAAGTGAAGGTTTATTGTTCCGATGGCAATAAAAAACAATGAACTGTTATAAAGGGCTTCGTAAATGACTTATGATGAGTTATTTATTGCGAAAGTTTCCTTAGATACGGTTTCGGTATCTATGGGGGTTGAGGGCGGTATTAATATCTTTATGATCTATCTTCTTGTAGATATCATTTTATTGCTTGAGGTGAACGGTTTTGGTACGGACGTGTTCGAGATTTTAGGTTAGTTCCTGTTCCTATTTGAGACAAAAGTTTTTTGTGTAAGCGAAGTTTTAGTTATAAAATCACGGAAATACAGTTAAAAATTAAATGTTTTTGTCCTCCAGGAAAAAATTTATTGTTTTTTGTTTTATTTGAGTTCGTTGAATTTAGATCAAGTTTGAGATTGCGTTTACATTAGTGATGTAACGAGTATTGAATTGTTAATGTTCGTATCAATTCTGGGATTTAGCGTGTCTTATTCTCTGAAATTTACAGGGATTTTGGCGGATTGAGGCCGATTTTATGTCCCATTAGTTTTGCTCGTGTCTGCATGCTCATGAATATTTCATTTAAGATTAAACGAATACTAGTATTAATGTGTGTTTCATGGGTTATTTATTATTTAATTACAAATGAAACTTTTTTTTTATGTTCTATAAATAAGTAAATGACACACGCAAGTAGAAGCTAACTCTGTTATTCCATTTAAACAACAAATGATGGAAGAATTTATTATTCGTTTGTAAAAGAAATCGTTTACAAAATCTTACAGTTTCACTATTTTTTAAAACATAATTTAGGAATACGCGTTAATAATTATTTATGTATGGATACATATCTATGCACTTATAATTATATTAATATTAATTCCATATTAACTAATTGCATATTATATTATTGTATTTCGATTTGTTACACCGGTTGTATATAATCTGCATAATATCGCAGTTTACCTGTAAAAAATTAAAGACCGTAGCTAATGCGACAATGTGAACATTACTTGGAAAAATTTTGTAAATTTTCCGGTTATACTTGATTCATAAAAACCTGAAAAGTAGAAGTCATTATAGAACTGTAACTAAATAACTAATCAGCAAGTAATATGAACACATTTTTATCGACGAATTTTTATTAATTGTCCTTTAAATGAACCGCATTACGTTAAATTAAAATTTATCTTTGTTTTCGAAGATAACATTGATAATGATGACTGTTTCCAAAATACGGATTATCCACATTAATCACAAAGTATGAAAACAAATCGTCGTTAAGGTATTTTAATTAAATAAGTTATCAACAGGTATTAACAACAAACTTTAACAATGACCCATTACATATATGAACCACATTCAAAGCTGAAACATTAAATTAAATTTATCTGTATTTTTGAAGATAACGGTGATAACGATGGCTGCCTCCAAAAATAGAATATGACATTTCTTTGCGGTTATGCGCTGCAGATACTGTAGATTAATCTGGAGGATAATGTGTACGTTAATTTCTAAGTGTTTTTAAATATCGAAAGACTCATAAGGAATGTATGCCACTAAAATATGAAGTGCTCGATAGCCAAATAGTTTGAGAATAGGTCAAATTATATCACACCTTCGAAACGAAAGTGACTCAACTCAAAAATAATAAATTTGAGAAATGGCGTTTATAACTTTAAAATTTAGTGTGTACTGTAAATAATTAGCACGAGAGGCAGTTAGTTTAAGAGACTATGATACGTAATTATAATCGACTACTACTTTATAACCTACAGCTTGGGGTTATTGAACCTTTTAATTTAATTAACGCACTTTACTATTTTTTAAGCTAGGTCTGTTTCATTCTGAAGGTGTGATACATACGTCAGTAATGAAAGCAAATAAGATACATCTGATTTGCATGATATATTATGTGGCCTCTGACCACTGTCGTTGTGCTATAAAGATATGTTATTAACGCTCTAGAGACGGTCCTTAAAAGACGAAGTAGATACTGCCTCCCCCTCAATACGAGCATCTCTTTTATATATACACTTCCTTTGACTCTCTGTCTCATTCATCATAGTTTATACGTGGCACTACTGGGGTCATGTTTTTTATTCGTTTTATAGGGTATAACATCTCTCTTGAATATAAAATTATTGTCTCTGACAGCGTAAAAGTACTCTATTAATCTTCAGCTGCTGTTACACTATAAAGCATGGATTTACTTATTCTATTATCTAAGTATATTGGCTATAACTTGAGTATAACCGACATAAATAAATAAAAATACTCCCAATGTGAGTACGTTAACACAGCCTTACTCAAAATAAGCATTTGCACATTTCTAAATCCAGTGAGATTGCATACATTTATATAGAATAATAAGTCAAGATGTTTCTATGGCATTGTGTTATATTTTCATTTATTATGTTGCTAAAGGCCAAAAATATATCGAACTTCATGTTTTGGTTGTATATATCTGGCCAAAGTTCGCTAAACCTAGAGCGGGTTAGCGCATAGCCCCTACGAGTATAACGTGTTATAAATTAAGTAGAACCAAAGCAAATAAAAAAAGTCTCTCTCAACGTGAATACGTTAGCACAATCTTATTCAAAATACGCATTTCTAATTCGAGCAAAGCTTGCATACGCTTACACGAGTATAGACTTCCATAAATATTCCTACGAGTGTAACGTGTTATAACTTAAGTATAACCAAAAAAAAGTACCTCTCAACGTGAATACGTTATTACAATTTTACTCAAAATACGCATTTCTAATTCGAGCAAAGCTTGCATACGCTTACACGAGTATAGACTTTGGTAAATATTCCTACGAGTATAACGTGTTATAACTTAAGTATAACCAAAAAAAAGTCCCTCTCAACGTGAATACGTTATTACAATTTTGCTCAAAATATACATTTCTAATTCGAGCAAAGCTTGCATACGCTTACACGAGTATAGACTCCGGTAAATATTAATAACATCGTGTTCCAGTCGCATTGTGTTATATTGATCTTTACCTATGTAAGAGCAAGCTCAGACTTGGCAACGTTCGCTAAACGTAGAGCGGCTAGCGCACAGCCCCCATACAAATAAACGTGAATGCAGGCGCTGTACGATTTAAATTGCTCCATAAATAAATGCGGTCCATGCCTTAGGCGGTTCTTGCAAGGAACCGGTGTGGTGGGCGATAGAGCGGGAGCGGGCGATCAACATTCGTCGTCTAGCCGTCTCGCTCTTAATATTTCTGACCTTTTGTTGTGTGTAGATTGTCCAAGTAATATAGAATTGGTACAGTGGACTGCGTTCGAATGTAACAGGTAGTGCTAGTTTTATTTGTGAAGAATTATTATAATATTATAAGCCGGTATTTCATGATAAATGTCGTTGTAGGTTTCAATGTCTGATGCTGTTATGTTTATTCTAACTACGAAATTATAGTGCATCCATGCTTCATTAAAATTTGCATGTTTCCTATGCAGGCTTAAGATAAAATAGGTAATCTTTCTCGGAACAATTTTTTTGATAAAAAAACTATTTCTTTTTTTATTTTTGTCTGAAATCACGTCACACTGGTATTTTACAAACAATAACCAAATTTTCATAATCATAATCTATTTATAACAGTCGGTTGGATAAGTATACAATACAGTACACTTCACAAGGAAACCTGTTCGGTCTCTTTTGAAAGCTGAATAATTTATCGTGTTAAATTTTAAATCTTTTATTGGTTACTCGTTCTGTTAAAGTAGACCTTCTTCTCTTGTTTCTTTTTTATGTCAAACTTTTAGTTATGCTCCTAACTCTTTTTGATAACTTTGTCTGTCAGAGGGGACTATTATACATTGATCTGATCTGAAAAGCATTAAAAGCAAAGGCGATAAATATAAACGTAAATTGTGGTCTTCTGTAAATTAGCCACTGATAATTCTTATTATTTGCCTGTAACATTAGTGTACTCTGTAGTCAGTAAATGAAACTAACAATATATATCCTTTTCTTTTTAGAAAAATTCAATGTTGATCACTCCAAAGAAATTTGTCTGATAGTGGGTAGATTTATATTTTTGTTCCAGAATTGCTTGTTTGGATTAGAATTTTAATATCAGTGGAAGATAAAAAAGTTGAGGCAAATATTTTTTCGGCTAGATAATATGATCGTTTGAAAGCTGAAGAAGGCAATAGCAATTTATTCAATTAGAATATTACCGATATATTAGAGAGGTAGTAGGTAGAATATAGGTAGAATATTACCGATCCCCGCGGTCAACTGTACCCATCCGTCTCAATTCTGTCCATGTTCGCGCATTACGTCTGCCGATGTGTGTAAGTGTCGAGTTATGAATATAGGTTCGCTCTACTCGCAAACTGTGGCTCCATCATTTATTTACAAATATTTGCCATTGCGAGACCCCGTGTGGCCTCCCCTATGTCGCTTTACTGACTTGGGTGGTTCGTTTTTTACGAATTTCCCCTTTCGTTTGTTCAATATTTACGGAGTCTCAGATGGTGTTACGGTAGTTAGATTGCAGCCTTGGGCATTTTTGAGGGAAAGTTTTTTGATGGAAACGAATCGGGTGGTACGATATGATTTGGAGTCGCGAGTGTTACGTGATTAAGGGAGTGGAGAAATGATATTCTTTGAATTATTTGTCTTTATCTAATGTCTTGTATGTGTGATACAATGCAATATTTAAATCATTTTTTTACATACGTCGAACTTGGATGTCGGTGATATGTTAATTATAGGTTAGTCAGTATTTACTGTCTTAAAACTTTTTTGATATTTATTTAGTCTTTGATGTAAAATTTGGCGGCGGATTTAGTCTTTGATGTAACATGTTTTAAATGTATTGCTGACGGTGGGAACTAAAACGTCTATTGGGCATTTGAGAAAATCAATGCTTAAGTATACAACTCATTGACAACTACATAAAAATTACTTTTGGTTTTACTTTTAATCGGTCTTACTGCCAAATCAAACCAATAAAACATAAATATAACTATATTAATGTTTTATTGATTCGATTTGGTAGTTGTTAGACTTTAACATACGTTGGGAAGTATTAAGGACGACTGTGGCGATTATAAGTAGGTAGTAATAAAATAGGTTGTACAATTTGTATGAAAAAAGCATTATTGATGTCGGTGTCTGACAGGTATCTTTTTTTCGAAGTGACTTTTGATTAACATGATCTAAGGTATCTTTTTTCGAAGTGTCTTTTGATTAACATGATCTAAGGTATCTTTTTTCGAAGTGACTTTTGATTAACATGATCTAAGGTATCTTTTTTTCGAAGTGAATTTTATATGTAAACTACGTTTAATCGAAAACGAATAAGGTGTTAAAATTATGTCGGAAAATACAGAGAAAAAGTAAAATAACAGTATCTATAAAATCTGAATTTTCTCTAAAAATAATCAGTTTACAAGCAACCTCCCTTTACAACTTTATTAAAAGTATTGGTTAGCTTTTGCTTGTAGCTTTTCGTAATCAACTATGTAATTATGTATAGTTATTACGAGTGTATAATTATATATTCATTATTTCGTTACTTTTTTCTATCTAGTTAAATTTATTCATATCACAATGTGATTCGTCATATGGAAAACGTGCTAGAAATGTAGATGTCGCCAAAAAACGTTTATAGCGTCATATCAAAGAAATTTTCGTTACGAATATGTCAATGTCAAGTGTATTTTTATTCTTGCGAAATGGTTAGAATTATAAAACACGGCTTCCAGCCAATAAATATTGGCTGAACTCAAAAAAGTTGAGAAATTATTTAAAGAAGGCCGTATTATAAATATAACAGAATGTAATTCCCAGTTCGATATTAAACATTTCAATCAAGTATTTATTATTACTTGATTACAGTAAACGCAATAAACAAAGGAACTGTGTTATATTTAGTAATTATATTTTAATTACAACGTATCAGAAATAAAAAACGACAACACGTCAACCCTAAACGACAGTAGCGTATCTCGACAGCTAAGTACAAATTAAATTTAATATTAAAATTAATACAATTATAGAAAACGTATTGGTCATATTTTTTAAAGCACCATAATGTATTTTGGCACACTGGCCACTCCCAAAATTCAATCATTCACGTGAGTTCCTCCCTCTGCCCTTCCGCACGACACTCTTCGCCCATTCGTTCATTTCCTCAAAATCCCTCTAAACGCAGTCTTGTGCGCAACCAGAGTAAATATGTTTTTACACGGGGGAGTACCTTCCCAATAGACTCCTCATGTCATGCAAAAAACAACGAACAGACGACGGGGCGGGCGAGGTAATATCATTACTCCGCTCTGGGACCCCGGGCACCCGTAAAATAGCACAGTCGCGTAGCGGGTCTACGCACTTTATGGTAAATACGCCTAGTAGGCCACCGTCGTGCGTAGAGGCATTTGCCATTGGAATAAGGCTTCGTGCATAGCTGCCTTCGTGTCAGTCATGTTTATATCTTACTAGCTATGTATGTTACCAGGCTCCTTTCGAATGTAATGCAAACACTGTAGACAGTACTTTTAGGGCGTTTGATGGTTTTGTCCTCATTTGTATATGTATTATCAGCATTCAAAATGAAAAAAAAGCTAACGAAAAAGCTTTCTATGACGTATACTTATATACTATACTTAGAATTAGAAGTGATGTTATAAAACCTTTTTTCTGAATTTGTATTGCCTAAGATTAATCTGTGAGTGACGCCTCGCCTGTAACGTGTCTTATTTTATTTACGTTTCTATTGTAATTGTATTTTTGATATATATGTATAAATATCTTTATCTCCTTATTAATTATCTTCACCTTAGTAATTTTCTCACGCAATTTATCCAAGTAATCAATATCTTTATAATTGTTTAATCACTTTTTAAGAGAAAGTCAGAAAATCCGTGGCAAGTCACATAAAATTAAATTTTAATTACTTTAAATACAGTTTTTGTTTTTAATTAATTTTTTCATTAGTTCGTCTATTAATTAGATAGCAATCAAAGTTACAATTAGTTCTACATCCGCATTTATTATATGATAGGCAGAACTTAGGTCATATTGGTACATTTACTCGATCTTGATTAGCCTAGATATGAGACTTAACTTTTATTTTAAGTTTTTATTGGTAAATATGTTACGAATGTGTCAATGTCAAAATTTGTTTTGTTTTGAGAATTATTGCGACATGATATCATATTACTTTGGGCTTAAAACGAAGATTGAATTTTAAATGAACTTTTAATAAAGTTTATTAATTTGTCTGATTGGAGTAAAGTGTGTATTTGGTCTTACGGGTAGACGCATCTGCCGTCAGGCCCGTCGTAACTAACTAGAGACGTGTCCGCGCCGGCACCCCGTTGTTAAGGTGATGGGCCGAGCTAATATTTGGACCCGAAAACCTTAGTTTATTACTTCTTGGGTTGCAAAGATATAAATAACGGTCCGGATATAATTTTGCATTCATACGCGCATAGGTTTTGCAAGTAAATTACCTAGTAAAATAAACCTGATGTCATTAATCACGAATTTCATTGGGGAAGGGGATTTTTTCATGTTGGTTAATAACAGCAAAGTACAGCGTGTCTAGTGGCAGATTTCAATGTTTGAAAAATTGTAAAAAAAAACTACACCTCTAATACAAAGTAGGTTTATTTTAACTTTATAATAACAAATGCGGATTTCATTTTTTAAAAACCACGTTTTCCAAATGGCGGCCATCGAGTCTGACACAGTCTTCGAGTCTAGCACGCATGTTTTCAAAAACGCGTTTGCAGAGCGACTGGGGTATCCTACTGACTTCGGCTCGAATATTTTCTTTAAGTTGTGGCACAGTGCTCGGATTTTTTTTGTAAACAACGGATTTTCAATATCCCCATAGGAAAAAGTCACATGGGCTTAAATCGGGTTACCTAGGTGGCCACGGTACGGTACCGTTTCGGGATATGTTTCTTTCTGGAAATAACTGCCGCATTGCATTCATGGACACATTAGCAGTGTGAGCTGTGGCCCCGTCCTGCTGGAACCATGAGTTTTGGTTGAAGGATGGACTATTCTGTAGTTCTATTCTGAAAAAGTCATTTAACATCTGGGCATATCTCTCCGAATTCACAATTACAGTTTGGCCACGTTGATTTTCAAAGAAATAAGGCCCTATGATTGCAAATGCCGACATGGCACACCGGACTGTTACTTTAGGCTTACGTAAAGGCTCTTGATGTATTTGTCTTGGGTTGTGGACATCCCAATAACGAAAGTTCTGCTTATTCACATATCCTCCAATGTGAAGTGAGCTTCGTCATTAAAGAATATGTTGCCCATCCGGGTAGCAGTACGAAATCTCAACAACATCACCTCCGCGTAAGTTTTTCTTAATTCAAAGTCAGAATCTTGTAAATCTTGAACAATTTGAATTTTATATGGATGGAACTTGAGCTTTTTTCGCATTATTACCTGTAAAGTTGATTTCGGAATTCCCAATATCGATGAACGTGTACGCAGTGATAAACGGGGATTTTCAACGACAGAAACCATAACATGCTCGACATTTTCATCCTTGGCTAGCAATGGTGTAGGTCCTGGCCTGGGCCTATTTAATGTTGATCCTGTAGCTCTGAACCTTGCTACCCATGACTGAATGAGGTTGATCGATGATCCATCACGTAATCGACGAATACTGTAACGATTATTAAATCGACGGCGTGCTACAGATAGCGAAAATCCACTCGAAATGTACGCCTCGACGGCAAAAGCGCGGTGCTCTCCACTCCACTGTTCCATGGCTACTAAAACATCCGCACCGCTTGCGCATCTAACGACGCCCCCCGCGCCCCTCTTATGTGTTGCGTTCAGAAACTATGTTTGTTCAAACTTTGAAATCTGCCACTGGACATCCTATACTTGTAGGAATTTGTTAAGGAAAAAGAAAACAATACCTAATAAAAAAAAATAATACCTAATAGAATTATGTTAGGAGTGTTAAATTTATGTATAATCGTGGTCAACTGATTAAAGATATTAGTGCTAAATGAGTAAGATTTTTTCCTCTAGTCCGCGTAGCTTTTGTTTCCATGGGATTTTGTTGCTTATTTTAATATTCATATGTAAGTACACTAACGTTCTAAATTAAATGTAGTAAACTAGAAAAACAGCTGCATAACAGTATTATTTTTTTGGAAATTTAAAATATAACTACTCTTGCGTACTATTTAATTACTGAAACCTCATAAGGGACACACATCAAAAAGAACAAAATAACATAAACAAAAATTCATAACAGAGAGAATCTAGTCTTTGTTGCTAAATTATACTAAACTATATACTTTGTTGCTAAATTGTACTATACTGATTAAGTGCAGTATAATTTACTATCCAGTATAGTTTCCAATGTTGCATATAATTACTTTACATAGGCACGATAATAAAAGTAAAATGACTGACTATGAGGTAAAATGACTTAATTACGTAACACCTGTAGTAAAGGTAAAAAAAGGCAAATAGGCTTACATTTTTTTACTACAACACGTGCTAAATCGCAAGTAAAAGCCAGCATCAAGTTAAGTAAAAAAATAAGTATGAATGTCATTTTCTTTCGTTTACTAGCTACATTTTCTTTCGTTTACATTTGTATTCAAATGTAATTAACTATACTCAGAGAACTAAGACCTTCGTCTTGACAAGGTTATCTTTAATAAGATTCAATTTCGTAAGATAATTGGGTACGTTAGATCTGTTATATTGCTCTAGACTTGTACAAGCTACTTTTCCATCATTTATGTAAAAAATGAAAGTAACCTTAGAGAGTTTGTCTCCTAGTGTGTCTAGATAGGAAAGTATTCTAGGTTGAAACGTTCGTACTAGCGTAGGTATTCTATTAAGGCGATTCAGTCTATTGTCTTTAGGTGCTTTCGCTAATGTTATTTAGTCCAATTGGCATTAGCATGCTGCAGTTGTGTTTGGACTTCAAATATCATATTCGTATTACGTAGAGTGACGAGAGAGAATGTGTCGCCAGTGATTCATCGATTAGTAATGAGCGGAATGATTCGTATACAAATAGGAGGATTGAAATTCGAGTTGGCCACCGTGGGGGCGGAATTAATCATATCGATACTGGTCGAGACTTGACGCGCACCGAAGTTTACGTGTGGTGTACACGAGTACATTCGCACGTCATATACACATGGAGTACAATCACTAAATATCTGAAATACGCTAGTATAAGCATAGTATTTTAAAATTTTGCTTGAAGTTAATAATATTATTATTTCTATAGTAATTAAATTCAGACTTTAAATGTTACGAAACATAATCTCGTTTAAGATAGTTGTCCTGTAAAACGCCTTGTCGACGAAATACGCTGATTGATGAATTTTTTGATTTACTATTCTAACTACAAATATTTAATTTATTTTGAAATTTAAAAATTATTTACAATTTAGTTTTGGTAAAAAATTCCCTTGAAAAATTTCTGCTAAGAAAATGCTCTCAAATATTGTACAATTAACATAAGAGGAAAAGTAATAATTTCACCGCACTTTTAATTTTATTTTAAAAGTGCGTCCAACGATTTGTTTAAGAGACTAAGTCAATGTAAAATTACTTACCTTAAGAACTTTAAAGTACCTTAAGAACTTTAAAGTAAATTATTAATCTGACTATCATAGTAATTAAATAACGTTTTTATAAACAATGTTAAGCAATTGTAACTTGATAGCAAACTTAAAGATTGTTCTCGATGACGGCTCAGTCGAATTTACCCAACTCATAGTACCTTAAGAACTTTTAAGTATATTATAAATCTGGGTATCATAGTAATTAAATAATGTTTTTAATAAACAATGTTAAGTAATTATAACTCGATAGCAAACTTAAAGATTGTTCTCGATGATGGATCAGTCGAATTTACCCATCTCGTCGTACCTTAACAATTTTTAAGTATATTATAAATCTGGGTATCATAGTAATTAAATAACGTTTTTAATAAACAATGTTAAGCAATTATAACTCGATAGCAAACTTAAAGGTTGTTCTCGGTGACGGCTCAGTCGAATTTACCCAACTCATCGTACCTTAAGAACTTTTAAGTATATTATAAATCTGACTATCATAGTAATTAAATAACGTTTTTAATAAACAATGTTAAGCAATTATAACTCGATAGCAAACTTAAAGATTGTTCTCGATGACGGCTCAGTCGAATTTACCCATCTCGTTCTACCTTTAAAAACTTTTAAGTATATTATAAATCTGGGTATCATAGTAATTAAATAACGTTTTTAATAAACAATATAACTCGATAGCAAACTTAAATATTGTTCTCGATGACGACTCAGTCAAATTTATCCAAGTCGTCGTACCTTAAGAACTTTTAAGTATATTATAAATCTTGGTATCATAGTAATTAAATAACGTGTTTAATAAACAATGTTAAGCAATTATAACTGGATAGCAAACTAAAAGATTATTTTCGATGACGACTCAGTCGAATTTACCCAACTCATCGTCAGCGGTCTATTCACAATTTGAGTTTCACGCGATTTGTGCATAAAAAATTCGATTATTCTTGAGGGTATTGTCGTATTCTTTTTCTTGTTCTTAGTGATTCTTTACCATTGTTATATTACCTTTGCATAATTCTGCAATTGTTAAGCCCTTGAATCCGCTGATAGATTTATAAATTTATAGATTTTTAAATTTGCCTTCAATATAATGTACAAAATATTTTAAGTTTAATTAGAATTTCTATTTTTATGAGGATACGTAAAATAACGATTTATCAGTTATACATTTATGTATACCGTTAGTTCATATTTATTTCTATTATGTTATTACTAATCCACATAATCCACAACTTTCTGACGGATTAACGGTATTTATAGAGCCATACTTATTTATTAATTTGAGACATCAGTTTCGCCTGTTATATAATATGAAGAATACTATATATACACACACATACACACGCACGCACGCACACACACACACATGTTTTGTTGACATTGATGGTTATAAAAACAAATTAAGTTCGAAAATCCATTGATTGAAAGATGCGGATACGAAGAGATTATTTCTGTATAAACTGTGAATTTATCAGTATACATTACTTCTTCTAGGTAGCAATGACTGTTATATATCGGTTTGCACTTTGCTATGTACTTTATAACATGGTAATCGGTCATTTCGAATAGGCAAAATATTCATATATTCATACGAAGGCAAAAACCTCCTCAGTGGTTATTTATACAAACTAACAATAACTATAATTTATGTTATTAATTTTCCTATTAATGATAAATGATCTGTCATTAGTAGTTGATATTGCAAGACATTTGCTATTCGTCAGCGAATCGATGGCGCAACGGCGAAAGTTTCACTAGAGATGAATGTTAATATTATACTTCAGAGAGACATTGATTCTATCTTACAATAGAGTCTGAGCATCAAGCTTTTGATACCAGAAGAAAGTGCTCATTAATGCCTCATTCTCTATTACAAGTCCTGATATCACGTATAAGTAACTTTAGCAGTTTAAATAAAAAATAAATTCGAAAAAGTTTTGAATTTTTTTTAAGGAGTTTAACTTTTAACAATGTTGAAAAGTAAGTTTAAAAACGAAAAGTGTGTAAAGATAATGCCAAGTTGAATTATAATCAGTCCGTTGGAATCGCTATGTTGTAACTTAATTTTATCATTATTTTTCATTAATTTGTTCATAATTTTTGATGTGTTCATTAATTTGTTCATAATTTTTGATTTGTTCATTAATTTGTTCATAATAAATGAATATAATTTTATACTTTCGGCTTCGATAACAATGATGACGAAGGAATGATCGTCAATGCAGTTACGAATCCGGTCACTTTGGTAAAACTTAACTATTAGTGCGGATGTGTGACTTTATTATCGACCAGCGCGCCAGCCTCGAGTTTTGACGATAGGATTAATTATAGCTCGGGTAATTTTATAAGTAATCAACTTTCAATACAGTTTTTTGAAAAAAGCTAAAAATACAAAAATTTTGTGCCATTTTTTAAAAAATATTTATTATGATATAAATTTGCTTTTGAAAATTACTCGCGTCTACGTCCGTTTATTTGTACGTGGATACACTACAGGTCGCAATTTTTGGCGGAGTTTGTTTTTTTTCTGTCGAATCATTATCTATCAGAATAGAAGGTTATTAGTTTTTACAATGATTTCTCGAATAGTTCAATTTTTATAAACAATTTTCTACAAATATTCCTTTTTTTTTTATGCTCGGTGACAATTCTCGGCCACCGAGCTCGGCTCGGTCTGCTGTCTGCTATTAATACTTTTTTATTTGTAAGTTTTTATTACAATTGTTTATTTAATAACCTACACACAAAAAACACGGTTGAGCACTTTTAGTTTTACCGACGATTAATAATAAAAAAGAGGAATAAAAATGTTAAAGACATAAAGGTTAATATCTCTATGGACGATTATAAATTTTATATTTCTATATAGAAACTGCACAGCACTATTAAGGTCTCGTGTCTGTTTTACGTTGCGCCGTTTAACTACATTAGTTCTGTAACTGTGACTTATTGCTTAGATAGTTAGCCAGGCTCGGTATGAAGTTTTGGCTGTACCGTTCTTCGTTTCTTATTATTTATGGTTATTGAGTTTATAAACTACCATTAATAACAGCTCTTATAATTATAAAATAAATGAAAAGGGAATTATAAACGTTTCAACTATTTTATGGTAATTAGTTACGGTGAACAATTAGTTTTCATTTAATTATATTCTCAAATTTATTACTTTAAATTTAAACTTTTTGTTGTATTTGCGTTCCTATAATTTATATTATTTAAAATAAAGTTAAAAGTCTAAGTAAAAATATGAAATTTTATTAGTTCCCCCATAACTGTTCTTAGTGTTTGGAATGCCCGATCTTCAAATAGTCTTAACTGTTTACCAAATGGCACTTAGTGTTTGGAATGCACAATCTTTAAATAGTATTTCTAATGTAATGTAATTCTCGTTAGTTAATATAATTTTTAATAAAATTTAAAATGTATTACTTATAAATAGATTATAAGTAAATTATATACAGATGGACTGGCAGAGTCGGAATATGATGTTCTTTACAGAAGCGATCGATTTAACGTACCATTCGATTTGATTATAGACTGGTGGATTAAAATTTGTATTACATATACTAATCGATAAGGGGGATAAGTTTGTTAGTTTATTTGTTTGTACGCGCTAATCGCTGAAAATACTCATTCGATTTCAAAAAATTATTTTTGTGATTGAAATATCAGAGTTCCAGAAAGATAAAGCTATGTTATTACGTTACGATTCATAGGGCATAGCAGTTATAAAGAAATTGACTAAAGTTGAAGAACACATCTTAAACGGTGCAAAGTAGAGCGAGAGACTGGTTTATTTAGTGACTGATCGTCTCGCATATTTACACCGATATACCCTCGACCCAGGCAACCGATTTCATATGGCGAACTAGACGGAAACGTGTACTGGTCGCGGGGAGGGGTAGTTACAAAATAATTAAGATAATTTTATTGTGGTGAAACTCCAGGGCATAGCTAGTTTATAATATAAAAAGTTATAGAGAAGTCATCGATTAAGCCTAATACGTCAGAGTAGAAGTTAACGCTATTGTATAGTTTATATTATATATATATATATATATATATATATATGTGTGTGTGTGTATGTATAGTTTACGAGAATCAAGTACAATCATCTTACTGAAAAGTTGATAGCCGGTTTCGCCGGTAACTAGGCAACTTTTGATAGGCGTCATCGACCGCCGGCCAACTATCCCCTTATCATCCACACAATTGGACCTCGCGTTTCTTTCCCATTGAATCACGGCGTGGTGCCGCCAGCTCAATAGCTCAATGGGTCGAGGATGGGCTTGCGGCGACCGCTCCACGCCGCTATTGTTGTTTAATCTGCGTTTGATGAAACGCCTCTATTCCGAGAGTTCCTTGGCCTTGCGATGGGAATCGCGTTCGATTGCTGTCGAGTTGTCGGCTTATTGGTGCGATGTTAGGGCTTTTGTGAACTTAGAGCGAGTGAAGAGGCTTTGTAGTTATGTAAGAGTGATCACGTTTGACGTTGGCCGACTGTTGAATTTAATTTTTGGTAGTTTGTTGAGACAGCAGTGAGTACCTATCATGAATTAAACGCGGTAATTATATTAAACGGTCTTAGATTGATTTTGAGACAGTTGTTCTAAAAGGAAACACCATTAAATGATAACTAGGTTGTAAACTACAATTTAACAATTTTTTCCTTCAATTGTGCTGTTGCTTCTTGCCAAATTTCATGATTCTAAATCAACGGGTAGTACCCTATAGGCTTTGAATTATTTGCGAGTGTGAAAATATGCGCCATAAATAGCCGTATTTTTAGGCGTCTTCTTGATTGCTTTGTCTTAGAAACTTGATTTTATATAGCTCCAAGGGACCGTAGAACTAACTATTTGATATTAATTTCAACGTGATATCTCCAGGCGTTCCTGAGAAAAAGGGTCTTGATAGACCGACAGACGGATAACGAAGTGATCCTATAAGGGTTTCTTTTTTCCTTTTCAGGTACGGAACCCCAAAAATCGAGATCGTGTAGTGCTTGGACGGTTTGCGGCCTACTCTTAATTTTCTTTGTAATTTTATGTTTTTTTTTTCTGTCTCCATTTTGTCATTTTATAGTTGACTACTGTTTTTAAATAAACATGAAAACGAAGATTAATTAAAAACCACTAGTGACTAAATTAGGAAAATCGTTAAGAAATAACGGATTATAAGCTTCGAAACTGAGAGGCATCACTTCTATACATTCATGAGAAAAAGGATCCTAATAGACAGACAGACGGATCCTACAAGGGTTCCTTTTTTCCTTTTGAAGTACAGAATCCTAAAAACTAAATTGGAAAACGATCGTGATATTATTTTCTACCATGTCAGTAAACAAAAGAGGGTATATTTACAAAATGCTGAATAATTACGTTATATAAACAAAGAGACGTTAATGCATTTTGGAGACTAATAAATTTATTAGTTTTTCTTTAAACTAATAAAAGGTCTTTAGTAATAGAAATTAATGATTAGAAGAACTTTAAACAAAAACGTTAACTAGTTCAAGAATAACAGCGAATCACAGAGAACAAAGTCTCAAAAACCGCTTTTCAAAGTTTACGTAAGAATCCGAATTCTAATTGACAAACCACTTATACCTATTTATTACATGCGTTCAGCCCATACAACCTTTGGCGTGGAACCTGTCAGTGTTTTAGCAGGTCCTGAATATTTTATCATCAAGTGGAAATATCCATAAAAATCTCAATGATAATATGTAACCGTACATTTATTGCCAGTATGTCGAATGGTACTTTTTGCGTCAAGGCTAATTTTGCATGAAATGTATATTTTATGATAAAGAATGGTTTTTTTGCAGGAAGAAGTAAAATGAGGCGATTAAATAATGAAAATAAAAAACTTTCAGTAAATATACAATTTTTTATCGATAACTTCTATCTTTTCCTTTACAAAACATTTAACTCCAAAGAAATTTAAAACTCAAATTAAAAATTATCAAGAGAGGCTACACTAAGCCCAATAACCGTAACTGGCTGTATTCACAAATTTTGAAATACCGGAATACCGCATTGATTTTTCCGATATTACAGTTTCGGAATTGAAAAGTCCAATATCGTAATTTCGGAGCCAGAATAAAATTTTATTTCGAGAGAAAAGAAATGTATAATTTGGCGCTATAGTATTTTAGTTCGTTAATTATGTTCTTTTATAACTATTCCACTTTTTCTGAAAATTGTTAAGTATTTAAATTTGCGAAAATTTTAAACAAACATTTTTAAAAACTTATTCCCAGGATAAAAGTTTTCTTTCCAAGAACTAGGTGTTCTTTAATTATTCGTTTACTTTTTATAAAAGAGACGGAAATCCAAATATTGTTTTTTTTAAGATTTGTATTTGGTTGATAGCCAGAGTGATTAAAATGCAATTTGCCAAAAAGTTAGGTTGTTGCTAAGTACCATATTATACTTGTTGATTATTTACTCCTTGATATGAAAATATTTTCATATATAATATATAAGATGGACCTAATCCTTAAAAATACTTCAGAGAGTAATGATTTTTTCCACTGATTTTTTTCTATTCTTTTGTAGTATCGTACTTTCTTCATAATAAGTGTCCTCTCGTACCATTAATCTCATTTAATTATTACAAACGGAATTCCGGAATAGAAGTCCGGTCATGGATTCCTTTCTATTATGCGTACCCGATGCGGGCAATCGTTTAAGAGTACTTACCAACTTAGTTAAAAGTCAAAATATTTCAACAAAAAAATTCCATTGTGCGCACGTTACAATGACGTTATCGATATAAACAATGGACACATTGCGTTTGCATACATAAAGCTACAATTAATTACATAATTAAACGTATTTAAACGCAAATAACTCGATAGATATCAATCGGAGCGCTGTGCCTAATATGGTACTTTATAAAGAAAATGCGGCACCAAATTATTAGGCCACTGCAGTGGACACGCAACAAGTCCATAACGGCAGGCCTATTTTACGTACTTGCGCCGATTAACCCTCGCACGGGTAGGGGGTCGCCGGCATCCACCTTTAACACGATGTTTGGTTCTACGCGTATACGTATTTTAATTGGGTTTTAATGAATTCAGACCTTATGCTAAGAATTTTACGAGATAATAATGGGAATACCGTTTTGATTGTTGTACGTGGTCATTCGCTAAAATGGATTATCATATTTATGCGTAGATTTAAAATGGCACTTTGGTTTATTATGATAGTGATATAGTTGTTTTTATAGAATAGGAGAATTTATTTTGGTTAGCAATAAAAAAATTAATTTTGAAGTAACAATGATAGTGCTGTTAAACTATAGTTAAAACAGAGCTTTCAGTCAAAAGCATACACTGTCTATATTGAACATCCATTTTTTTTCGTAACAACGTAATTTCTTTTAAAAATGATGCTAGTTTTGTATTGTCAATAAGGAAATATTCATTTATATACTTTGTAAAATAAAATATATAAATTGAAACTAATTTGTAATTAACGATCAAAGTCGCATTGAATGTGCGGAGGAGTAAAGTAACCAGAAAACTCACCATAATTTAAAACACACGACAGTTTGTCAACCAAGTGTGAGAAAGAAAGAGGGTGGATACTGACCCTGTATATCATTCGATACACAGGATCAGTATCCACCCTCCAATCCAATGTGTATCATTCCTGTGTACACGAACCCTTTTCCAGCAACTTTCCACCCCCGGTAATTCGTAATTTATTTTACTTACAGACATGTAATTTTTTTACCTATTGAGACTCATCTCAGTTACATAAAATCCCAATTTCAATAAAAAAATAACGGAAGGCGTAATCGGGGCCGCGCCGTAAATTTTTCGTAAAAACGTCTGTATAAAATCAAAACAAGTGTTTCCTATTAATATGTAATTTAATTACCGATCTCTTTTAATATAATGGTTATAAAGAGTAGTATAACGGGGGATTGTCGCTTAACGATGCTCGATGGGCCAGCAACGTAATCGCTCTACGTCGTTTTTCATTTTTTTTCGACGCTATTGTAACTCTCGCATTTGTTCGGCCCTGAACTTTTCAGGTTTATTTGATTCTTATTGACGTGAGCTTTCCTCTGATTTGTTTTTTCTATTATTTTGAACATATTTACGATTCGTATGGGACGGTATTTTTCATTTTGTTGTGATTTTCCATTTAATACCGATTTTCACTTATATTTCGGCGAATATTTTTATCACTTTGGGTCCTAGTAGTACTTCGTAAGTTCCTCACAATAACTCCAAAATCAACATCTTAGCTAAAGGCGTTTTCATGCTAGATTAATTTATAACTTTATATAATGCAATTTCGCAACAATCTCACACGTACACCTACACTAGTCCTATGATGTCACAGGCAAAAAAAATACAGGATGACAAGCACATACTGATATGCTCTATCTGTTGGGGGCTCAAACATTGTTAAAGCAGTATCAGTCTCGTAGTTTTTAGCGATTGCAATCTTATGGTATTTTCTAATAGAAGGAAGTTCAACGGGCTACCACTATATTTAACAAGCGAATAGACGTTTTCACGTCAAAAGAAGTTTAAACATTTCCGTAGATATTGACGTCCGAATATCGCTATTACTAAGATTGATTCATTGCCTCGCTCATAAAAAATCTAGACCATTTCTTCGAGACGTGCAGTAAGCAAGTTGTATTTCGAGGATAATCGGAATTGAAACAGACTAGAGTAATTTATTCATAATAATAAAATATGAAAACTTGCGAAGCAGAAGATTTAGTTCTAAGCAAACGATCGTTTTTCTTTGTAAACTATTCAAACAGTGTTATATAGTTCAGTAAGTAAATTGGAAGGAACTTTAATGGAACCTAGCACTCCCTTAGACCTCAATTCCTTTATTGGCGATGCCAACAAACCACACGTTCTTTGTAGCGATCTTGGCCCCCCTTTTTAAATAATTTTTTTGTGACAAAAATGTGAAAATGTGGTAATCTATTTATTTCTTTTCTAAAAATCGAGCTTGAAAGCTTGGAACAAATTGTTCAATACGTGTGTAATAAATTTCTTAAGCAACCACAGGCTGCATTTAAGTATGGCTCGATTATTCATAATTGATTACAATCGAACGTAAATCATTAAAAAATCTAAGACCGTATCTTGGAAACATACTTAAAAAAACAGAAAAAAAATGACAAGTTTAAGGGCAGTATTGGAAAAAATTTAATGAATGTATACTCTAGGCAGGATTAATTAAATATGGCTCTTTCCATCAATATCAACAGTTAAAGACGTTCCCACAAGTGGCCATATGACCTTATAAAGGTCGCAGGAAGCTGTTGAATGCAAACGGCACGGGATCGATTCTTGTGGGAATTTATGGCCACAGACTGTATTTTAGTATGTCTCGATTATTCGTAATTGACCACAATCGATCGTAATCAGTACTAGAATAAATTAAGTGAATGTGTACTCTAGACAGGTGTAATAAAATATGGCTATTTCCACCAATATCAACAGTTAAAGACATTCCCATAAGTGGGCATATGACCTTATAAAGGTCGCAGGAAGCCGTTGAATACAAACGGCATGGGATTAATTCTTGTGGGAATTTATGGGGGACGTCTACGTTCAGCAGTGCACACCTTCTGGCTGACAACGATGATGTCACTAACAACTATAATAGATACAATGAATTCTAGAATTATATATAATTGTTACTTTTTCCCAAACAAAATAATATAAGTGTTATCTTACACGAATGTATAATTACTTATTGTATGAATTTGAAATGAACTATGCTTGACAGTATTTATTTCGATACTTAGAAAGCAGATAGATACTAGTTTTTCGGCTAAATAATAAGGGAATTAGATGATTATTGAAAACTTCTCAGAGCTTAGTGCGTTCTAAAAGTAACGAGTCAACAATTGCTATTTTTTTCAATTCGTTAGTGAACTTGTCTCAGAGCTTAGTGCGTTCTAAAAGTAACGAGTCAACAATTGCTAATTTTTTCAATTCGTTAGTGAACTTGTCTCAGAGCTTAGTGCGTGCTAAAAGCAACGAGTCAACAATTGCTAATTTTTTCAATTCGTTAGTGAACTTGTCTCAGAGATTAGTGCGTTCTAAAAGCAACGAGTCAACAATTGCTAATTTTTTCAATTCGTTAGTGAACTTGTCTCAGAGCTTGCTTAGTGCGTTCTAAAAGTAACGAGTCAACAATTGCTAATTTTTTCAATTCGTTAGTGAACTTGTCTCAGAGCTTAGTGCATTCTAAAAGCAACGAGTCAACAATTGCTAATTTTTTTCAATTCGTTAGTGAACTTGTCTCAGAGATTAGTGCGTTCTAAAAGCAACGAGTCAACAATTGCTAATTTTTTCAATTCGTTAGTGAACTTCTCTCAGAGCTTAGTGCGTTCTAAAAGCAACGAGTCAACAATTGCTATTTTTTTCAATTCGTTAGTGAACTTGTCTCAGAGCTTAGTTCGTTCTAAAAGCAACAAGTCAACAATTGCTAATTTTTTCAATTCGTTAGTGAAATTGTCTCAGAGCTTAGTGCGTTCTAAAAGTAACGAGTCAACAATTGCTAATTTTTTCAATTCGTTATTTCTATGGAAATATGCATTCATAATATAGTATGTGGCACGAGAGTGTTGAAAAGTATTGACTTCCTGTCTTTATCACGACGTATTTACATTATAGTTAAACAATCATTACGGCGAGGGAATAAATATTCAACGCGTGGTGCGCACGACACGCACGTGGTCGCTACGTGCACACGTGATCGGCGCTGCCTACGACGACTGGTCGGGTGTAAGTCGACGTGCGCTATGGACACGAACGTCGGCGCAGTTGGGCTGATTACAATGCTAAGCGGTTAAGAATTATATTTATATTCTTACGCCGTCTCCCGCCTAGGCTAAATAAGAAGCGGCGATGAAATACTTAAAAGTAGGCTTCATTTTTACAATTTCGCATCCGTACTTATCTTTTAGTTTAACCTCGATATGACTAGTAAAAAAATAGTTCGTACTTATTATTTAGTTTAACCTCGATACGACTAATAAAAAAATAGTTCGTACTTATCATTTAGTTTAACCTCGATATGACTAGTAAAAAAATAGTTCGTACTTATCTTTTAGTTTAACCTCGATATATTTTCATTTTTTTGCACTTTTTTCCTGTAAAAAAAGAATACTTTGTTATTGAAAGTTCTGTTTGGTGTTTGTCTAGATATATTATTAAAATTTTTACCTAAAAACGAATGACTTGTTTAGTGTCACTCAAACCAAGTAATTTGAAATGGTAATATTTGTACAGAATACAATTTTAGACGGCTTAATTTTGGTAGATTTTAAGAATATTTAGCATAAAAAAAATATTAAATTGAGTTAATATTTAATTCAATTTAATATTTAAAAGTTGAAT
This sequence comes from Druceiella hillmani, assembly GCA_039881145.1. Lineage (NCBI taxonomy): Eukaryota > Metazoa > Arthropoda > Insecta > Lepidoptera > Hepialidae > Druceiella > Druceiella hillmani. The sequence goes on from JAYKKI010000029.1 coordinate 13,548,722, forward strand.
AACAATAAAATCCCATAATTTTGTTTAGCTATCAAAACAACTTTGGATTTTTTAAAATTCTATGTTAAAGTTCAAAGCGATTTCCTTTCAGGGGAAAGGATATTATATATATATTCAAATGAATGTATGAATGTGACTCGTATTTATATGAGTGATTAAAAATTACATTTGTCTAATTCGTGGAAATCTTTGATTTGAGCACTATTAGTTTATATTATGATTTTAAGGACTATTTTCAAAAATTTTACAGAGATTAGGGAAACAATTCAACTCCGTCAAGAATGTTTTTTCCACTCTATTTTACCAAAGTACTATAAGCTTTAGCTTTTTATAACTATTGACATTTATTTTTAGTGGAGATTCGAGTTTTTTATCTATGTTTAAATGCTACATTTTTTACCAAATGAAAATTTGTAAAAAATTTTAACATTTTCCAAAATAATATTCTGTCTTTTCGATCTGCCAAACTGCATCACTGTGGTTCGGCCGTGCGTGACGTAAGGCCGGTCGGACGGACAAACTCAATCGTCTGTGCGCGATCTGATTGCTCCAGCGGCGCGTACCTGGCTTTTGAATGCGGCGGCTCGGCCTGTGAACGTGTGTACTGTGAAAGGGTTAATGTGGGTAGTCAGTGGAGAGGCCGGTTTTTGCGTTAATTAATAACCGGTAAGGGCGAGTTTTGTTAAAGCCGCGTGAACGTCGTGATGAGATGGCAAAACCGTTGGTTTTAAATTTAAGATGATGGCCTACCAGGCGCATTGTGGTTTATAAAATGGATGAGTTTATAGTGTATTGTCTGTTAAGACACAAATAAACTGATCTAAATGTTGTAATTTGATGAAATTGCGACTAAAGGCTTGATTTTAGCATAACTATGTGTTATACTTACGTATTCGGTTACTAGAATGAATAGTTAGATTTTTTAAAACAGAAGTCAGCGGTAAAATAAGTTATTATTCCTGTTATTATAGAGATATCATTATGTAGCTTTTATCATATATTTATCTATGAATAACATTTATATTTTATACTAGAAAGTTCTGGAATAATCAAGCACAAAAAATCAGGCGTTTGTCACAATGTCTTTTATATTGTAGTTTACAGAGAAGGTCACGCAACACGTTTCATTAATTATTTCTTTAAAGAAAAACTTCTTACGGAGCGGTGTACATCCAATAGTTGCTATGTTCATATCGGGTTAGATTTGGTCTGTCAATGAAAAATTTTACAAGTTAGCCACGGATGATGTCCGAGCGTCATCGATGCTCACACGAAAATTTGAAGTAATGAATAAATTAATTAACACACTAATAACTTTGTTCGCTCTTCGCTTAAGAAAAATATTGCCATGTTATACTTTTCTAAATTTTCAAATTGTTTCCCCTATTTTTTCAATTTTCTTTCTTTTTAAACTTAAGAAAATCTAATGTATAGTGTTGTTACTTCTTCTTCTTAAGCACTGCAACCTGTTGCAGGTTAAGGCTGTCTCTCCAAACCTTCTTCATTCAACCCTGTCCGGCGCAACATCCCTCTATCGGTTTATTCCAAAAAGCTTTAAGTCTCTCTCAACCCCCTCCAGCCGTCGGGGATGTTACTAATATATGAATAAAATAAACTAATATATAAATCAAATAAACGCATTATCAAATTTCAAACTTGTTAATTTTTAAAAAAAAATAAGTGTTACTAGTGAATAATTATAAAAATACTATTATAATGATTATTTAAACAAGAAACAGATATCCCACGAGGAATAGCGTGGTATTTTCTTTAAAAGGCTTTTAGGTAAAATAAATTAGTTCTAAAAAATTTCTTTGTATACGTAAAATGAAATATGAATTTTTCGATTAGTACAAAAAAACGTTTTACGGACCAATCGATCAATTGAAACCAAGGCCAGAGTGGGCTTAAATTTTCGGATACACCATGCGCTTCACTATGGGCGATAATATGACATTTATTGGCAATTTCGTCAGCTTTCAGTGTGTCTACTTTAATTTACTTTCAGCTGTAACTTTGTGTCAATAAAATGGCAACATTGACGTTGATATGGATGTAGAGGCCATCTCACGCTTTGTCCCTTATATATAGGTAGGTATTCCATGCACACTGAAATTTATTGGGAAGCCGGTGAATATGTTTTATGTGATGTTTTTTTATTTGATAAAAGGAAAATGAAGGAATCTGTGTCGAGTTTCAAACCAGGGTTTGTACGGATGTTATTTCATAATATATTTGTTTATCATTTACGGTTCTTTAAAATAGAAATGTAATACGAAAAAAATTTGAACTTAGTTACATTTTAATCCATTTCAAACGATTACACTGTTGCCAGCACGTGTTTCGAACTACGTTAGTTATCCACTTAATCTATCATCATATCATCATATATATTATTATGCTAAGGTTTTAAGATGTTACACTCCCTTTTTAGAAAAAACCTCACAACTAATCCACATAAATTATATATAATTTTATACATAATTGCTTGCTCTACCGGCATCCACAACTAAAAAATTTATTATTGCTATTGTTTTTGCAAATTAATTAATTATTAAAATTATATACACAAAACAGCAATGCTGCCATCTAACGGCTCAACGTCAATATGATTGACGGTCGGTAAAATTTTTGTTTAATTTCAAATCCACTCACGTATAAATAAAGTGGCGCTTTAGCTCAATGCTTTTGATACTTGCGCCTCTATATGTCAATTTTAGTAAAATATTTGTTTGATCTGTCATCTGAGCTTCATAATGGAATAAATAATGCGAATACTTCGCACGGGTCACGCTAGTATATTAATAATTATAATATACTTAATCTATATGTTAATAATTATAATATACTTAATCTATATATTAATACGTGAAGAGAAAATTTTGTCCTTTTTTAAGCAGATTGCGCGCACGGAGGAGTGTGACATTTGGCACAGTTAAAGTTTATATATAGAGTAGTATAAAGTTAATACGGAGAAGGAGTGCAGATAGCTAATACATATATTTGTGTGTGTGCGTGTGCGCGTATTTGTGTGAGTGTGTGCGCGTGTGCGGGTGTACGCGTGTGCGTGTGTGTGTAGATGTGACTGCGCGCGCGTATGTTAAAAGATTCATTGTTTACATTGTGTCAATGTCAAACACATAATACTCTGTGGTTGAACAGTCGCACAGAGTAGAGATTGTCGCCAAAGAATTTAAAATTAGAAAGAAATTTTAAATTTCGTAGTGATTATAGGAATGAAGGCAAACAACATACGCTAATGACGTATTTGTACACGCTCTCAGCTTAAGTACTTAGTAATAGAATACAATTAAAAAAAAATATATGCAATTATTACAGAGGTATCTTTGAAAAATGAACCTTAATAGTGTTCAAACTTAAAAATTAAATGAATTACGGTCGAATTTCGACCACAATTATATAAATTTTGTACGTTATAAATTTTTAAAACATTCGTTTCGATTTTGATGATGCTCAAAACAAAATCAAATTGTTAATAAAAAAAACTATATCTGTTGATTAAAAAGCCCTCAATTTCAATAAAGGAATTAGAAGTATTCGAATAATAAATTTAAATATTTTAACTAATGAAAACATGCGAAGAATATGAAATGTATGTTTGTACAAGGATATAAAATGTATATATGTCACGTACATATGTACAAGGGAGGTCCAAGTCAGCGGAATGAAATAATTGTAATTAAAAAAAACGCAGACACTATTTTAAAAAAAATTCACATGAACTCCTGCATATTTATTTGTAATTAATTTCTTAAAAACGTCAAAAAAATGCAATCAAAATGTGCCGAATCTATCTCTTTCACCTCTTTATCATCATAAAATTTTCCCTATGGCCATTTAGCGAATTTGGAGACGAATAATAATAGCTGAGGACCAGGTCCCGGTTGCAGAGTGGTTGAATCAGTGACTCGAAACCACATCTAAGTAGAGCAGTGTCTTGTGGAATGCTGCGTTGTCTCCCTAAACTATGTTACGTTTGTCAAGTTTTGTCTTTTTTATTTGATGGCTTATTTTAGTGTCTCGAATTACATTCCGTAATATTCTTCGTTTATCTGGACACTCATTTCTATAGACAATCAACAAATTTCCTCCTCAACCTCAAAAAATCGTAGTCATCAATCAACATCCTGGCTGATTCTGACATTTTGTTCATTGTATTATTTTTATGGCATTACATCAACTCTTGTTTGGATTCGGATTCAGGGGTAGAATTCTCGCAGCACAGCTTCAGAAATTGATTTGATGCTTCGTTTCCTTGATACTTTTGAGGCAGCATAGGTATTTTCGAAAGCTACCTTGTACTGACTTTATTCACCTAGATGGTCGTGAAAGATCCTTAAAATGGCGGTATTTCATACTCCTGCTGACACAAAAAGCTGTTTCTTCTTTAGACGGGCATATTTTATTACTAATTGGTCGTCTCTGCTTGCCGTCAATTGATTCTTTGCCATGTTTAAAATAGTCACTTGTAAGTCATGGTCTTACCAGGTTATATATACCCATAAATGGATTCCATATCACTTATTATTGTTTGAGTAGTTTTTACTTGCTCTGAAAGGAATTTTATCACAGTACAATTGCCGATTTCCCCCAGAGCCGTAGTTTTACCGAATTAACTTTTATGTCGGGCGATAACGAATCATGTTTTCAGGCGGAAACCTGATGTATATACCTCTAATGAGTTTCTAAAAACAAAAACCCTTTCCCTTCCCCTCCATTCTGCGGACTTTTGGACCTCCTTAGTATATCTATACACACACATACCGTATCTGAACCTATATATCTATCTATTGCATATAGATGCTTCCAGACGGAAATCTACTAAATTGATAATTAATATTTTTAACTTTTTTTTTTAATTAAAGAAACCATAAACAAGCAGAGGCAATTGTTTTCGCACATGCGTCGAGTACGGTGTAATTGGATAGATTTGCGGAGAGTGAGATTTTAAAAAGCTATTGCAGAATTCTATGATTATCACAAATCACCATATGCATCATAAATACACGCGTATGACTCAAAACATGATTCTGGTTTCTTATTTTATTCAATTTATCTTCATTCTAAGCGAATCTCATCTATCTCAATTGGTAATATAAGCTATCTCAGCGCATTTGTTTCATGTCTTGTGCCTCGCTTAATTCCATGAATTGTCTATGCAATAAGTCTTTCGTCTTTGTACGTGAGTTAATAATGTATTTTACGTGACCTCTGAAGGTTTTATAAATATATTTCCTCTTCAGTTTACTTATTTTTTCTTAACAACTTTTCTTATGTTCCGAAGCCTAATCCCTGTTTCGACTCTTTGCTTTTGCTCGTTCATGATTTCTTAAATTCTATTGTGGGGCGTTTGAGTGGATTAAGCGCCATTATGTTTTGTTCGTCGCTATTCATTTAGTTCCGTAGATAAATCTGTTCATTCAGCGTTTGCCAGTGGTAACCTGGATGTAACATTGCCCTATATTGAACATAATTATTCTTTTGTTACAAATCGTGGTAGTTATGAATCAAGTCTCAAATCAAGTTATCCCAGGATATGTCGAGCATAATCGTAATGAGTTAGATCGAATTTTAGAAAATTTTATTTCTGATCAGTTTATTTACAATATTTTGTTAATAAGTGAAAACAATTTTTTTTAAGTATATACTTAATATAAATATTAAGTTTTAAAATTTTAGTTTAATTACGTAATGAATTAGTTACTCTTGTTAATAGGGGTCGCCATTAGTTTTACTAGTTGCGCACTGTTGTTAGAAAAAAAAACCGGTCAAGTGCGAGTCTGTCTCACACATCCAGAGTTCCGAACACCGTGTGTGAAGTGAAATTATTTTATTTGTCATAAGTCATCACTATTACGTACTTCCTAACTAAAGAACTATTTCATAATACATAATATAATTACTACGCTTTATTTCAAGTTTCTACTTCAAACGGTTCCTCAAAAAATCGGCTGTGACAGGTGGATATGTTAGTGATTTTATAATGGTTACGTTTTTCATTTTGAGATATGAAACGCTAAAAAGTATTTTTTCTTTCCCAATCTAATGTATTCATAATATTACGACCTTAAAAATGAAAAAGTTGATGTTTACTCTATTACTTTAAAAGCAAAGTTTATCAAAGCTTTGGCTCTCAGCTTTTCGATATGATTGTGAATAAACTGAGCTTTCTATAAAAAGTTTTTTAACTTATTATAATTTGATGTAACTCGATATTCAAACGTTATGACGCACACTGTTTTTTATGGGTGTGTGGTTTGGCCGATAAGGCACGTGCAAATGAATATTGTGATTCTGTCAAGGTTTTTTTGTGGTGAGTTGTGCGTCGGTATGTCACTTGTAAGATTTGAATATTGTTCACCCGTTAGTGGGTGGGTATTTTGTGTATGAGCGGACAGAGCTTCGAAGGCCTCTTTATTTTCAGACTTGCTTGTACTGGCTATGAGATATTTCATGCACTATGCGAGTTTGCTAGCGTTACGCGAACTGTGATTTTTTGATTATTTTGTAATTTCATTTCGTTCTTGAACAATTTTGAAGTAAAACGTCTTTACGCACGCTTGACTTGGGGAGTAAGCTGGTAAATGCGTGACGAGAGCGTTACGAAAAGTGTGATCGGGCGAGGCGAACGGAGAAGTTCAGAGGGAGATATAAGTTAGTGAAGACAGAAAAAGAGAGAGTTACGTTTCGTATATTACTATAGGGACAAGAGAGAGAGGTGCGAGCACACATTTTCTTTCTCTCTTTCTCTCATAGCCAGTTATGTTTCGTATATCTAAGACACAGTGCAATCCTATTGTCTGTATCACACTGTAGGAGCAAGAGAGAGCAGTGCGCGCGCACACTTTCTTTCTCTCTTTCTCTCATAGCCAGTGCATGATATATATATATATATATATATATATATATATATATATATATATATATATATATATATATATATATATATATACAAACGAGTTTGCTAGCGTTACGCGAATGGTGATTTTTTTATTATTTTGTATTATCATTTTGTTCAATACATTAAATATTCTACGTTTAAAGTGAATAAAATTGTAAATTCATTTTAAAGTTCATATTTTGTGAATTTGAAGTATTACTTCAGTCGTGTGGTCTAAAGCACACTCGTTTTTTTTTGTCATACGTACTCTTCAATTTGTTTTTTTAAATACATTTATTTATGTGTCATCTGTTGCCCATAGATTCGGTCTCAGCTAACCAAATTCTGAAAGTGAATTCGCAGGTAGCAGGTAATGACAAATAATAGATACATAACAAATTTACATACACACACAGTGACGAACACACACATCTGAATATATATGTTTATATATGTAACTGTTAATGTATTGGAATTGTACATACATATAACATCTAAATATGCCATTAGTCGGAATATCTGTAGATAAATACATGCACGCTCAATTTTCTTAACGGTACATTGTAATATTTATATTCTCATTAAAATATCTAAATATATTAATAATAATAACTATATTAACTATAATATTATAGATTGATATTAACATACGAATGCATATTTATATAATAAGTGGATAATAGCGTATTTTCGATAATAAAAAAAAACAGTCCTTTGGAAATAAGAGAATTGACGTACGTATGCATATTTATATAATAAGTGGATAATAGCATATTTTCGATAATTAAAAAAAAGACAGCCCCTTGGTAATAAGAACATTGACGTACGTATGCATATTTATATAATAAGTGATAATAGCGTATTAATATTACAAGTAATCGAGTTGATTTTAAAAAATATTTTTCCTTTTCCACGCGAGCGAAGCTGCAGTTCAAAATTAGTATAAATATAGATAAATTTTACTTTGTTAATAAATATTGCTTGTATAAAAAACATTAGCTAGAAGACAGTTCTACAGTATAAAGTAAGTGCCCTTAAATTTTCATATGCGTGGAGATTGACAAATATTTGAAAAATAAGACTGAAATACACGCGATTATGTGAAAATAAACGGGAAGTTGGGCGGAAGATTTTCTCAGTAATTAGTCTTAAGTGCAACTTGCTAAAGTTCTAATTTTCCGTCAAACTCTTAAAGTCAACTCGAGTCGCAAGTTAGCGGTAAGTTTGATGAGAAAGTCTTAGTAATTTTCGAGATCGGAGCGAAGTAGCGAGTGTACAGGCGGCAATTATTTGTTAAGTTTGGAGATTCATTAAAGTATTTTCGTTATGTTTGCCTTCCTTATATATGTGGATATTAAATATTATGTAAATTATCTGTTAATGATTCACGTAATTTACTGGGAGCTCAAAGACTGAAAATCATGTTACTTTCGAGGTACGGGTAAGGTACTTTCAAGGACTGAAAATCATGTTACTTTTGTCTCTCATTAAAGGTTTTTTTTACTAGGTGGTCCAATTTCGAGTGTGTAAATATAATAGGTACGTATACCTGTTACAAAATACTACGCCGTACGCGGCACGTATACTTACTTGGCGGTTGTTCGATTGGAAATATGCAACATAAACGTTTTACACATATTTTTTGCTTTTTACATACTGGGATTTCACATATTTTGATCTTTCTCTTATGATATATTTTGAGTGAGTTTTAAACTCACTCAAAATCTAATGGGTATTGTTTTTCTGTTCTTATAAAACCTTTTGTCATGGGCTTTCAGAGACTGTGCATGAACATTTGGTGTCGATACTCAGTGAAGTTCAGACCGACTGAGGAATACCTAGTATGAATCAAATACAAAATATATGGGATACTAGCTTGTTCAAGAGTATGACGTGTTACGAATGTTAGCATATTACGTGGAACGTTATCTATTTCATTATTTTCTAAGTAGGGATTCATACGCTGAATGGGTTAGCGTAGCTACGTCTGTAACAGCATTGTTTCTTTTGCTCTTATAGTACTTAAGTAATTAAAAACAGAGGCAGAAAGCTGCGTATTCTGTAACAGGTATCTATGGAATACCATACGCTAATCATTCGTTCCACGCAAATACTTCGAACTCGTACGTAGAACAGTATATACATCCGATTTAATATGAAATCCATGTTAATATGAAGTCTTTTATTCTTAGTGTATTATACTAATATGCTCACATAAAACAAGCATTTCCATATTTTGGGTTTTAATTTCGCAAGCGTTTGAGGTAAACCTTTTTAAAATATTATGAATACTTGCTAGGAAAATTGTTGAAAATGCTTCAATTTACTTCAAAAACAATAATACCGAAGGTTTTTAGAATATGAAAAATGGAACCAATTAGCAAGTTGATAATGTTGTTTATTGTTAATTAAAATAATCTCCATAGCACCGTTTTGTTTCGTTCCACGGAATCATTGAAAGATGAAGTCAGTTCACTCTTTCTTCGCTTCGAATCACACTCTTCGGTCGCTTCTTCGGTGTCTAGGAATTGTATAACTCGCAATTTTTTCCTAATTTTTGGGTAAATCTTGGGGTATCCAACTAGCACAAAATTTTAAACGCCTAAATGTTAATTTAGAATTTTCTCTACTTTCTTACTCTCTTGTCAATTATAATCGTAAACCGCACAGATCTGAAGTTGTCGCGACCACATCGAACTCGTTAAACCAGTTGGATGAATAGTACAGGGGGCGGGGCTTCATTATAAAAACCAATCGAAGCCGGTTGTAACTTTATTGTTGATCGAGACCACAAGGAAAATCATAAAAGATAATTGAATGAAAATTCCTCGCGTTAAATTTATCTATTTCGATTTTGGAAAATCAAAGTACATTGCTTGAATTTGTCATTTGTTTTACCAAGTTGGAATTTCAAAACTGTGTGCGGTAAGTTTTGAAATTGCCGAAATACCAAATGCAAGCACAAAGTACCTCGATTTTCCAAAATCGAAACAGAACGATTTTCGAAATTTGAATTGATTAAAGTGAAAAATTCTTTAGACGCATCTGCGTACATTGCGCATCAACGAACTTTTTCTCAGCAGTGAACGAAACTGTTGTAGCAAGTGAAATATTTTGTTTAGTCGCACCAAGGCTACTATTTTAAAATGTCAAGTGAACTAATTTTAAGGCACACCATGCTCCTTAAAAAGTAGTTCATTGTTATTTTATTTTAAATTATACTCAAATATTTGATTAATACTTGAGTATAATTTAACATAATAATACTCGCGATGTTATTATATATAATCAGTGTAGTAATTCAAGTGTTTACATTTACTTTTAAGGCTCTACTTTTTAAGGCGCACCATGCGCCTTAAAAGTAGTTCACTGTTATTTTACGTTAAATTATAATCAAATATTTGGTTAATACTTGTGTATAATTTAACATAATAATATTCGCGATGTTATTGTATATAGTCAGTGTACTAATTCAAGTGTTTTCATTTAGTGTTTAATATTTTATTTGAGAGTAGTTTAATACAATATGCGTGCGTTATTGTATTTTAAAATATAATCTCGCATTGTTTCCGATTCGCCGAAATAATATCCTTCATATAATTTCAATGTAATTATAGGTATATTTTAAAATTAGAAGCTTTTTTTTACTTCCATCGTGTGGTCATAAGTATATATCACAATTTTTTTTGTTATCAATGGCCAGTTCTAAGAACTTTCAGTGCTGTCCTCAATGACACATGGCTTCTAGGCCTTTTGAAATGACGCAGTGCATATCGACACACAAGCCGATATAATGCTCCACTTACGGCCTACTTTTCCTATGTGGATCTGCCTGGTAGTGAAGATATAAATATACCGTAAATTGTATAGCTAAATAACTAAAATTAATGCTAGGATGCAGTATAGTGGAATTTTACAATATCTGTAAGACGTTTGTTTTAATTATGATTATATAAGTGTCTGATAAGAAAAAGGTAATTAATGATAGAAACTCGTCTAGCCTTTAGAAGCAAAGTTCTTTCACTATGTAACAACAGATTGTTTAGTAAATTAGGTGGTGAACAGTGGTTTCTTTGTTAATTAATTTTTATAATACTTCAGGAAGGTTTCTTTAAGGGGGTATTAAATTATGAAGAAGTGCAGAATATTCATCTGCCAAATTGTGAAGTAACATAATAACAGGAATATACGTATATTTAAGAATAGTATCAAATAGTAAACAGCAGATAAGTTATTCAATGAGAAACCGTATTACCAAAACACCATTCTAGTTAATGTGAAGGTATTTGAGTCTCGTGATATGGTGGAACACGTTTATTTATTTCAGAACGTAACAAGTAACCGTGTACGGGAAGTCATTAATATTTTGTGCAGTTTTTAAGCGGTTACTGTTTTTCTGCTGTATCATTTCTTCCGTTTTAATAAACATATATTCTGTTTCATTACATTTTCGTTTTTTGACTTTTAAGGAGGCAGTTCTTTATATGTACACAAAGAAAAATATGAGTATGTTAATTGGTGTTATTGTGTAGCAATATGTATGGTTTGACCAACCTTGAAATTAAGTACTGAGTTGGTGCGGGGTCTAATACGTGAATTCCAACTCGAATAGCAAACTGCGAAGGCCAACTTTTGTTATGTAAAAAGGTACTTACAAATTAATTTAAGACGGCGTCTATTGAAATGGAGTTGAAAAAAATCTGATATCGAAACGAAGTTGAAGGAAAAATTTATATCGATACATATGTAACCTTCTTAAAAACAGTCCGTGTCTGCCTGTCATGGTACATTTTCTGTAATATATTATCTTGTATATTTTGCTATTTATTTATATAGTGATTTAAGATGGGGAAAATTAAGCACTACATTTTTTCTGAATTTCATGTCGTGTGATGTATCATTTGGAAGGACTCATTATAAGGAATTTAATATTTTTTTCAGAATTTTAAGTGGCATACCTCAGAGATATACAACGAAATATGCAAAGAGGTTTTTTTCCGCTTATTTCCAAAACTTTAAACAAAAATCATGAAAAAACCACGTTGATTGAATTTGACTAGAATATTACAGGAAAACTGAAGTAATTATATTAGGTCTCTTAGCTTTTAAGGAATTCACGTATTTAAGCCTGCGAAACACATAGTATGTGATATATTAATACGATGGAAAAATAATGTTAACATTTATAAATAGTTTAATAGAAACACATCGCACAGTTACATGTTTAATCTGTTATATGTACCTAAGCTTGCACTAATTACTCATAATGCGAGTTCTATTCGTAGTTAACAGGTTATTTGTAAATAATAAGAACTGACGTAAAAGAAAAACTTTGGTTGTCACGAACGTTGTTATTTTAACATGGGAAAAATTATTTATAAAACGAGAACCGACTCTATAAAGATAGATATATCTATATTCCGATTTCGTGTCGTTTTACGATTAATATTTACAAAAAAACTTAACTCATTGTAAATTGGTGAGACCCTTGTAATTTTATGTTTTTGTATGTATAACGTTGCTACGTGTAATATTAAAAATTTTAAAGTTTAAAATATTAAAGTTTTTATTAGTTACTTTAGTTGACATAGTTATCTATACAGCTCCACGCAACGAATGTGTAGAAATGGGAAGTTAAACTGGATTTATCTTCGGAGACATCTTTTAATACTTAAATGTAAAGTGAACTCTGTCACCTCCATTTTATTTAGTACCACTCCGTCAAAGTTGGAATTTTATACCGGACCAAGTCGCCCTCCTTATTTAGTTATCTCACACCAGATCGACGATGTATTACCAAATACGGAGGCAGCATTCCTTATTCGTGGAACGGGTAAGCGGCTTATGCAGTCTGATGTACGGGATTTGCGGGTAATTACTCAAGTGTTACTTCGCAGTTTGCGGGCTGGCGCGGTAATAATAGTTGGCGCGTACTAAATTACCGAGCGAGTTTAGCCGTGCGCTGCCTCCTGTCGCGAGGAGTGGATATTTATAAGCGGAAATTATTAAGAGCTCGCGAAATGTATGTGCGTCTAATTTATTGTTACGTGAAATCTTCATATAATCCGTAAGGATTGGTGCGTTGATACTATCAAAGGCCGCCGAAAGGTTTAGCCAAGATTACCATGTCTGCGAGCAGATTAAGGGGCGTGTCTGCTTAGTTGCTATTTGTGTGTCTGTTGATGTACTTCATTGTTACTATTGTAAGTCTGTGGCTGAAAAACACGGTTAATCTCAAATAAAGTTTATAACCTATTGTGGTATTTGTGTCTTCCACATCATTAAATATTTCGTAAATTTTGATTATTACACGTATTAAAAACTTAAGTTTCATGTAATGCCATAATAAGGGCGTTATTTTAAATTATATTTTGGATAACCATGGAGAGAAAATTCGGAATATTTATAAATTTTAAATGACAGAAAAAAATTAAAAATAATACATATAAGAGTAACATTTTTTTTATAATTGATTGAGTTTCCTTCACAATACCTATATGGGTGAAAGTATACTGCCTAAATGTTTAGTTAAGATCTGAATTACGTCATCACGTGACAACGTCGCAACATTTCAACCATCGATATTAGTTTAGGCTTTTTTTGGGAAATAACAGCGTACATGCTGATTTTTCGTCATCGCCAACCGATAGCCGTATCCGGGGAAAAAACGCGAACAATTTCCGAAAACAATTCCCGCCTTCAAGTCGAGTGCTTCGTCTTGGAATGCGCTAGTCGCGACACACGTCACCCACACAAAAGAACGCAATGACACGACACCTCTCCGCGGACGAGCAATCTCCATGCCGGAAATTACACTCGAGCGCTAAGCCGCGAACAAACAAGTCGACAGCGCAACTATGTAAGTGACTGACTGTGGTGTTATGGTAATAGGTCCAGGTAAGTAGTCGAACGTTAGATATTCGACTGTGTTATGGGATGCGTGCCAGCGAAGGCAGAAAGCAGAAAAGAAATGTACGATTTGATTGGTCGGTAATAGTACACATCAAGCCTGAAATTTCATCTTTGAAAATTAAATGGAAGGGATTCTGTGATCGACGCGATCTAAATATAATACATTCTTTCGAATATTTTAGATAATCCAACGTATCTTAAAATCAGATTTAGTTACATAAGAGTTTTATAAATGTTTTCAAACACCGTCTGACGAAGTCCTTCCTCTCTTAATCCATTAGTCCTACCCTTACTTAATTTTGTTTTGCTTCCCTTTATTTAACCATATCCAGATTTGTAGAATACTTAATGAATCTTTTTATTCTTTTTGAAGTGAAAACTTATGCGCGTTGAGCGATTTTGGTATAGGCAAATTATAGGTTCACGTCACAGACATGCTGTAATAGTAATATATCTGTAGCTATAAGGGTGACGTGTTGTGCAAAATTAGTGCTGTATATATCTACACAAGTAAAGTTAAACTGAATACGTGGAAAGTTTAATGAGTGTTACTTTGCATTGTTTAAATTGTGCTTTAGTTTGATTATTATTTTAATTGTAGGATCACTGTGCAGTACTATAGAGAGTACTGAATATATTACTATTTTTTGTATAGAAAAATTAATAACACAAACAAAGCATTTATTTTAAAATATTTCCAATATTCGTATCAATATTAGCGTTTAAAAGTTTGATATTATTTATTTTTTTAATATTTGACCTCTGCAATACGTCATGCAGTATTTCATAATGGCTTAGGAATTATCTTACTAGCGTGGTAAAACAGATTTTTAATTGTTCGATAATATTTTTGTAGCGGATTTTAAAATCAAAAATTCTATAAAAATTTATAATAATTTTAGATTTATGTGTTTAATTTTGAAAATATGGTGACTAATACAAAACTATGGTATAATTATTTCATAGTTTTAAGTTTTCCCTTCTGTCGACAGTCCCCATAACTAGCTATGTTTTTTTGCTTTTTATTTGAATGAGTATATTTTTTTAAACGTTTTATAACTTTTATATTTTAAATAATTTTTTATTGGCATGATGCGGTGTTCACGTAACAGTGTTGTGTAGGTCAACTTAAATAATTAAATATAAACATAATGTTGATTATTTGAAAAAAAAAAACAACAATTAGGTTTTTTTAATTTTGAAAAATCATTCCAGATCGTTTAACCAAATAATATTGGAGGCGTCAACTGGAAAATGTAAGAAATTAAAAAAATCCATGCTGTTTTTATAATGTCTTCTTACTTTTTATATAAAATAAGTATAATAATACATGTAAAAAATCACATGAGACGGACAATCGTAAAGAGTAAATTTTAATTTAAGAGAGAATTCGAGTTATTTCTAGTTTTCATTTAATATAATTAATCAATAAATGCATTCATATATAATTAACGTCCAGTAGAATTTGCGGAAAATATACCGGAAACGATACACTCAAAATATTTCTACAAAAGGTGCACGTCACAATTTATAAATCACTTTACAGCGAAGTTGACTGTATTAATATTATATACGTGTTATCAACGAGTGACTGTTAGATATCTACTTTATCTATACTATCTAAAAGTGCCCCGTGATTGGTAGGTAGAATGCCGTTCTTTATCCACAGGTTGATGGTGAACGTAGAATTATGGTATATAATCGTTGGTGCATTTGTTAGTTATTGTGTAACTTCTGAACGACTTGACCGATTGAGAAAATATTCACACAATATATATGTTTTGTCAAGACAATGGGTTCATAGCTATGCTAAGATTCGATAGTGGGCGTTATATTATTTATCGACAAAAATAACTCATGTCATTACTATATGTCGGTTTAGTGCCAAAAAATAAAATTACAAAATTTGGATCCGAAAGGTGACGCCGTCTTTAAAAGCGCTGAACAACAAAACAACTTCTGCCGGGCCAGCTAGTGTGTGTGTGTGTATATATATATATATATATATATATATATATATATATATATATATATATATGTGTGTGTGTATATGTATAAATTTCAAAATTTTCTTAAAATATTTACTGAATTTTTAGAACAATGTGATTGCGCAAACGAAAAATCAAGCAGGATTTACGATTTTCAATTCGAAAATTAATAAAGTATAATGGAATTAAAAGTAATAATTAATATCCGAAGAGTTATAAGTGATTTGTTTATTGTACCAGGGGTAGTCTTTCTAAATATTTAAGTTAGTTAAAGAAAATCCTTCACCGTTTGGAAATGTTTTTCTTCCTAAATTGTATTTCATTATTGTTACTTGTTTTTCTTTGTTTTGTACTATTTTCACATGAGATCAGATCAGATTTCAGCAAACAATAAATTGAGCGCTAAATCTAAATACTCGAATAGCAACTTGTTATCTGTCGTAAAGATTAATCTGTATTATCAATTTCTTGAGTCGTTTCTGTTACGTTACCATATCTAAGATTAATTACAGTATAGTTCATAATACCGAACAGTCTTGTTGATTGTCATCGTTTGGCCTTTCCAACAAATTCATTAACGCCAACTACTAGTATACTTGTCTAAAAATTCAGTGTTTCTCTGTGTTTGTGTGTATTAGCGAGTGATAGATAAATTTAGATAGAATTTCGGACGAAGGTTATTGATTATTCAAGTATTACGCACTATAATTAAACCTACCACTACAACCTAATTAATTAAAAGGTAACTTAAATGATTAAAAGCGATATCTATTTGTTTTAAAGATAATAGTTTCATAATTCTGCACTAGATGGCGGTTGGTTAGGCTATATAATAAGTTAAACTGTTTATATATAAAGAGTCAATATATTGCAATGCAAAATTTGTGTGATTCTTTTGACATTTTTGACGTTTGCAGTTGATTCGCTAAAGAATGACAAAATAGTTGAAATCCGCGACAAGAAATTGCATTAAATATTTAACCATTTACTTTTAAAAATGTGAAGTAGAATATTTAGTTTGAATTATTATTTTAATATACTCTAGAAAGTTCGATATCATTTGTTTTTTTTTGTTAAACAATTGCCAATTGCTTTGTCATTATCAACAATCTCAAATTTTTTCAAAGAAATTCCGTGTGAAGGATCAACAAAAAAGTTAATAGTATAAATCAGTCGAGTTTAAGCACGACCAATAGCAGAATAGAGGAAGCAGTGGTGTAAGTATTTTGGCATGCACCATTTGCTTGCATGTTTTAAAAGAATAATGCCATCTACTAAGCTTCAGAATGAAATAATTATATTTGCAGACAATAATTCATCGCATCCAGTATTATTGTCGGAAAAGTATTGTACTGAAATCGCTATCATAAGTATGTTATTAATGAAAATTCGCTTTCGTTTTGAAAAATTGAACTCCACTATATATTGAATTTTGCGGTGTCTATTTTTTCAAGTTCTATTTAAATCATCTGCATATTGAATTACTAGTTAAGCACCTTTAGAGTAAGTGTATCACAATCTGAAATAATTTTAAAAATAAACTTTTTCTAATTAAGGACGCTTTTTATTAAAATTTCGAATTGTCATATCTTCTTTAATATAATGACACGCCAATTCTGCAGTTTTAGGACACTACCAGGTATTCCAAAAGGGAGCAACGTCTATAGATCTAGAAATTTGCAACGCAGCACAACTTTTGTTATATTCTAAATAATTGATAATTTTACGTAATAATTGTGCAGGGCGAACAATGGACCATTATTACTATCTTGGTCCGTGACATCTCTGTAAATAATCTTGGAAGTTAGTTGCGAACGTAACTAAACCTAACCTCAATAAAAGCTACGAAGTATTTCATTGTCATCTCGTTGGTATGCGAGATAACAAATACGAAGGACATGAATAACATTTAACGACGTTTTCGATGAAGCGTATTAAATTTTGTTATAAATTTTTATTAGGTACTGGGAGAGTAGTCGGTAATGTTATCGCGAGAGATTAACTAGAGATGCTTTTATTGTAAAAATGATGATAATATTCATTGATATCAGAAAATGTCGCTTTTGCAGCTCTGTTGCGTCAGATTTAGTAAATATAGACGAAAAATTCAGATGTATTAAGATGCAGATTATTTGAAGATAATTTAACGTGATTTAGATTTCCTTGCTTCATTTCCGAATGACGTTTTAAAAATAGGTTTCAAAATCTGCAATATAGTTTTAGGATGTCGAGATGTAAGTTAAAATTTAATTAATAAATCATATTTTAGATATGTAACAAGTAGCCTGTCGAATCGCTGGTACTAGCATTAAAGTCAAAGACGAGAAAAATCACACCGTACTAAAATACTCGAAATTAAAGACTAAAGGTGAAATCGTGACTCAATAGTTCAAGTGTCTCACTAAGTTCATTAACGAATCATTTGAATGGGAACCGTCACGGTCGATTAAGAACTTATATTCCTTTCTGCCTACAAAGAATGACTGATTGGTACGCAATGCATCGTGAAGCGCGTGATGTGGCCGACGAATGACAATGATTGGTCACTGCAGCATGAGTTATGCGCGTGATAAAAAAAACTCATGACTCCATAAGTATTCTCCTCATTGTGATAATGCATGACTCAAATTTCCTAGCCGCATGGTGTCGGTCATGGTGCGTGCGAGCGAGAGGTTTAGGTCCCGTAGTCGATAGTGAAACTTTAATTAAATTAAACGCAAGTCGCTTGTTATTGTTGTGAATAAATGACGCATTGTCATGCTGATAAATGGTTTGTGTGTTTGAGGCATCAATTATTAACTTATTACAGCAAGTTTGGAATGTACGCCTGTCGTTAGGCGGAGGTCAAACCAATTTTGTCTTCGCATGCAAACATCATTCGCGGTGGGAATTTGATTCTTCATATCTATTAACAATACCAGTGTATATATAATATATATACACTGGTATTGTTATATAAAATACGTATATATATATATATATATATATATATATATATATATATATATATATATATATATATATATATATATATATATATATATACGTATTTTTAATGCGGGTTATAAAATGGTATATTAGACAGGTGTTATAAAGTACTTTCGTATCAGTGGAGAAAGATTTTGAATTGAAATATTTTGAGTTACTTTGTGAGTGTTAGAAGGGTCGATAGATTGAGCAGCTGTGATAACTAAAGCGTATTAAACGAGTGAGGATATGAATACAATACTAGCGTGTTAATATTTTCTTTTCGTTATTGAAACTGCATGTGAAAATGTATTACATTTTCACATTTCTGTGAGTTGTATATACTACATAGTCTTAATATATCTAACAAAAAAGGTAGAAGTAAAATTATTTAAAATTTTCCTCTCAATAAATATTGTCGATGTGAATGTCATGAGACGAGATTACTCAAATCTTGTGATACTCGATATGTCATTCTTTGTAATAACATGTATATGTATATGTACATGTACATGTATATGTATATTTATTTTTGTAGAAATGCATTATTCCCAATTAAATTAAACTACATGATGTAGTATTATTTACACTTTCTTTAAGTTCTTTACCACGACCTAGATTAGCAAAGATGTTGTAATACAACGAAACCTAGGTCGTGGTAAAGAACTTAAAGAAAGTAGAAATAATACAACATCACGTAGTTCTATTTAATTGTTAAAATAACAACTAATAAAAAAGTAGCATTAAAAGAACTTGTTGTTAAGTCGAAATAACAGCTTGAAGTAAGTTTTTAATCAATGTAATATGTTTTGTGTCCTCTGTTGTTACAGTTCAAAGATTAAACTTCGGCGAATTGTTGCTCAATATTATCTTAGTTTCTCTTTTTGTCTAAGAGCTCTATTGTTGTCTGAGCGGTTTGAGATCGATTACTTCGTAGGTGCGCTTTTGAAATTTGAAAACACTTCATTGTATTTATCTCGCAATGGTTGAGGGAAGATGCTTTACGCTTAGTCTATCAAAACACTTTGCGTCTCGTCTCTTAAAGTAGTATGTTTTATAAACTCTGTTGTTACAGCTTAAAGATTAAACTTCGGCGAATTGTTGTTCAATATTATCTCAGTATCACCTTTTGTCTAAGAGCTCTATTGTTGTCTGAGCGGTTTGTGATCGATTACTTCGTAGGTGCGGTTTTGAAATTTGGAAAGACTTCATTGAATTGATCTCGCAATGGTCGAAAGAAGATGCTTTACGCTTAGTCTAACAAAAACACTTCATCTCACAAAATGAGACTATTCTATTGCTTATTGCCACATTTAGAGTGAAACTGAACTCTTTCAGCGAGCTAACGGTTATCCATTTATAATAAATCGAGTAACATATGTTATTTTTTAATTTTCTTCTTAATTTTATAAACCACGGATCTAATATTTCTTGAAATACATTGTACTAGCGTGACCCGTGCGAAGTCTTCGCATTATTTGTTCCATTATGAAGCTCAGATGACAGATCAAACAAATATTTTACTACAATTGACATATAGAGGCGCAAGTATCAAAAGCATTGAGCTAAAGCGCCACTTTATTTATACGTGAGTGGATTTGAAATGAAACAAAAATTTTACCGACCGTCAATCATATTGACGTTGAGCCGTTAGATGGCAGCATTGCTGTTTTATGTATATAATTTTAATAATTAATTAATTTGCAAAAACAATAGCAATAATAAATTTTTTAGTTGTGGATGCTGGTAGAGCAAGCAATTATCTATAAAATGATATATAATTTATGTGGATTAGTTGTGAGGTTTTTTCTAAAAAGGGAGTGTAACATCTTAACCTTAGCGTATTAATATATATGATGATGATGATATGATGATATACACTTATTTGCCTTAAAAATATTTATTTTAATTTTACATGTTTAATGCCCTTTATTATTGTTTAATAAAGGTTGCCTGTGTTAAAATAGATTTAAACGAAATATGTAAGTCATGTCTATTTTATGTCAACCATTTGACAGTAGTTCTTCCACTATTTCCAAATAGCCAAAATAATATAAATATAATCAACAAAATTTAATTGCGGCATGATCCTCAGTAATTTAATAAAAGAAACGTGAAGCACGTGTATTGTCACAAATAAAAACATTATTTTATCTAAAGAATTGTGTCAGACACTTGCATCGGGAACAGTATATATTCTACATAATTAAAAGGCATTGTATCAACTTATCAGAAAAATGTTGACACGACCATCTTTTGTCATTGTGCGTTTCAATTTTATAATTTTCAGTTACTCAGTGAAGGCGGACGAGATGCAAGCATTTTCTTTGTTGTCATCACTGAGGAGCCTCTTTTTATTCTAATCCATTTTTATATAGGTCAACTTAGATATAGAAATGATATAAATCAAGGATTAGTGAGCTAGTTTGTTGTAACGACTTAACCATAATGCAATTGTATTTATAATATCCTTCCTGCTCTCATTATATACTTTGTGAACAACCCAGCCAAGTTTAGAAGTTACGTCGGTACTTACATTTCTTCTTAGAATTTAAATTACTTACAGCGAATACTGTAACTGAAGGACTTATTAAAAGTTCTCGGTTGTGCAAGGCGATTAAGTTTATGTTTCTCCCCCTAATGAAAATTGTCGTGTTTATTCTTTGTTCCTGAGTTTGAGAACCAGAGAGAAATCCGAAAAATGAAACTTGAATTTATTATAATTATATTCACTTCGAATTACTATATGAAACTCTTAAGACAAAAACTCAAAAATCTGTTAAAAATGTAACGAATTCGAGAACAATAAAGTACATGTTGTATTTTTTATTTTCTTTTTAGGTTTTTTGAATGGTTTATGAATTTGTCAGGTTTATATTAATTCATATTACTATATATATTGTGTATTTTGTCGTAACAGACAAAATCCGGAAACAACATTTGAATTTATGAGGATTAAATTTTTACCAATGTTTTACTTATGTCTCTGGGACAAGAATTCAAATTTCAGTTGAAATTGTACCAAATTTGAAGATAACAAAATATGTTATGTATTTTGTTGTAAATTTTAGTTTACTAGGATTAAATTTAATTCGTATTACCATGTCAGACAGTGAGACGAAGATTCAAAAATCAGTTGAAAATATATCGAATTCGAGAACTATTAAGTACATATTGTGTATTTTGTGGTAATATAGAAATTCCGAAAATGAAATTTAAATTTATCAGAGTTATAGTTACTTCATATTGCTATGGCGTATGCTGAGATAAAAAATAAAAAATCGGCTGAAAGTATATGCTCCAAACTTTCATCACCAAAACTAAAATTTTAAATTTTAGGTAAAATCGGGATAATTCCTACATATTTTCTGTAATTTCTTTAACTATATTTACAGTCTGAGAGATTACATGTAATGTGACGGACATGTAATGTGTGTAGTTTTTATTATTTTTTAAAATTTGAGCCAGAGTACTTAGCGTCTCTGGACTCCCGTTATTAATTGAAACTAGTGGTCGAAATTCGACCGTAATTCATTACATTTTTAAGTTTGAACGTTATTAAGGTTCTTTTATCAAAGAGTATACTTATCTCTGTAATGGTTACAAATAAAAACATGTAATGAAATTACTGGAACTCCGAAATGAAATGACTACTACTCACTTCGTTGAAAACACTAATAGGCGGCGGGAGTAAGTTCAATTGAGATAGCTGTTACAAAAATTTTCCTTTTGCAACAGGTGTACATTAAGCAAGCTATATTTCACTAATATATACTTGACATGCGCTCCACAGATTATTGAAAAAAGAACATTTGAAATCACACGAAAGTCACAGCTCGAAACTCACTAAGTCAACCTGACATTTTACATTTCTTTCGCGATAATCTCTACTCTGTGCGATTGTTTGACCACAGACTGTTATGTGTTTGACATCGACAGCATGAACATAAACCATGAATCTTTTATTGCATTTGTAATATATAATTTAAAGTATTTGTAACACATATATAAAATTTTGCTTTTCGCTCTCCTTCTCCATATAAACTTTAACTATGCCAAATCTCACACTCCTCCGTGCGCGCAATATGCTAAAGGTGTGCAAAGTTTTCTTTTCACGTATTAATATAGAGACATGTGTATTATATATAAATTTTAGCTTTCTGCACTCCTGCTTCATATAAACTTTAACTATGCCGAATCTCACACTACTCCGTGCGCGCAATATGCTTAAAAAGATGTGAAAAGTTTTCTTTTCACGTATTAATATAGAAACATATGTACTATATATAAATTTTAGCTTTTTGAACTCCTTTTGCATATAAACTTTAACTATGCCAAATCTCACACAACTCCGTGCGTGCAATATGCTTAAAAAGGTTTACAAAGTTTTCTCTTTACATAGTAATATATAGATAATATTTGTATGAATTTCAAAATATGTTGACGAACGCAATATTAGATTAGTCTATGTGTCTTAGAAATTAAAAATTATGTACCTATATCGTTTTATTATATGTTTTGTCAAGTAGCCAAGGAGAAATAACTTAAATTTATTTGTAACTTAAAAAACAACTATACAGTTAGACCACGAGGCATAGTAAAATTGAAGTTAAATATGTCGTGAATTTTTTGATGTAATCATTACCAGTGGTTTTGAGATAAAAAAGTTATGAACTCTCCTAGTATACTTCTCACTGTAGGAGTTTCGTCCTACTGTAAACTTGCCCAAGAAAGCGTTTTTTGTTTTATTTATTGTTATATTAGAGTATATTTTGTCAAATGTCCATATGTTCCCTTTTATTTTCTCGTCGTATAACATGAGTATTAGGTTGAGTAAGAGGATACTGTTAACTTCAATTTTCACGCGGACGGAATCGCTGGCCCAGTATGTATCGTGTGTAGGTCAACACAAATTTTGCTTTTGTCATTAATTATCATTCTAGATTTTCTCAACGTAGAAAATGCGATGTTCTGTTTTACTTATTATCTTTTTCCTTACACCATCAGACAAGCTTCTGGTTTTTGTTATTTTACTCACTTTTGTCGTCGCATATCACAGTGGAGAATCGAGTGACTAATTACAATTAACTAAAAAAGTATTAAGTTGCGGTTTTTAGTTTATTCAAAGAGTTTAAGTTAGATTAGATTTATTGTATTATAAAGATTGTGAAGAAGTTATCATTTATATTAATACGAAAGTATTTATAAGTAGAGTTGTCAATTTTATCTTTATATCAGTTGTTAATTCACCGAACCGAATCGAGCCCAAAGGAGACCAGCGAAAATGGACCTGACGTTACAGAAATGGGATACAAAAAAAGCTGTTATTATTTAGAGTATAAAACAATACAGCGATAGAGAATCAGGATAGAGTAAAAAATAAAATAAAATCCTATCTCCACAACAACATATATAAATACAATAATAAAGATGTATCGAAGTACATGATAAATTTTTAAAAACAATTTTAAAAGATAATCAATACCGACTGCTTTTTTTATTTGTAGTCCTGGCCGAAAATGACAGTTGACAGTCGTTAGTTGAATATTAATCTCTATATTACAACTATTCAAGTTTTACGTAGCTTTTTTTCGATATGTGGATACGACGAGACACAATCTGCAGTTTGTTTCGTCTTGCTGGTTTGGAGAGCTCCGTAGAAATAGCAATTACGAATCATTATGAAAAACCTGTCTAGCACGAATTGAACTCGCACTATGAAGGTTCCGTATATACTTAGGCATTTATAAACATGTTTACAAAATTTTAATTAAATTGCAACACTCTTTACAAAATTTTAATTTCTTTAGAACAAAAATGTTATTGCCTACCATATCTTTCATAGGCGCGTTTTAAAAATATATATGTATTTTACGTAATATAACTACAAATTAATGATTTTTCGGGTTTTTTCCTTTACTTGTGCTGTGAGACCTTGCTTCTTGCCTCAAATTTCATGATTCTAGGTCAACGGGAAGTATACTGTAGAATTTGATTTATTTGCGAGTGTCAAAATATGCGGCATAAATGGCCGTATTTTTTTATTGCGTTGACTTAGAAGCTTGATTTTTTTACAGCTCCAACGGACGGTAGACCTAAGTATTTGATATTAATTTCTTGATATACCCGCGCGTTCCTGAGAAAAAGGATCCTGACCGATAGACAGATATACGGGCAACGAAGTAATCCTGTAAGGGTTCCTTTTTTCCCCTTTAAGGTAGGGAACCCTAAAAATATCCTGTCTTGATAAAAAAATACAAGGTTTTTCTGATTGGCGATTCAAATAAAATGTGTAAAGAGATTATTTTTCTATTTTCTCTTTATAACAGTGACATTTGTTCATTTTTTATACCGCATTGCCTTTGATTGACATATCCGTATTTTTTCGATTTTCTGCTAACGTACAACACGACTTTTAAGGATTATCTGCTCATGTATGGTAAGATTTTTATGATTACATAGCAAATGGCGAAAACGGAACCTTTGTACTTTCGTTTTGTCTGTCTGTCCGTATGTCACAGCCATTTTACTCGGAGACTATTGGCACTACATAGAGGAAATTTTGGATGGCAGGTGTTTTCTGTGAACCGCTATACAATGAAATAGTGGAATTATGAAAAAAAAATAATATGAGGGAGCCCCCTCATATTATTTTTTTTTCATAATTCCACTATTTCATTGTATAGCGGTTATACACGTAACTAAGGGAACTATGAAAAAAAATAATATGAGGTGGCTCCATACACGTAACTAAGGGATGAAAAGAGATCAAGCGCACATAAGTGTATCGGGTATCATTAGATACATGGAAAATAATGTTCTAATAATAGTTGGTGAGATATGTGCATACCTCTAATCTTCTAAAGTCATGAAAAGTGTCTCAACCCCCTCCGCCCCCTCTTTCTAACTTTTCAACTAACGTGTGTAAAATTCTGAAAAAAATTTTGAACTTAAAATAAATTTTCAAGGAAATTGATTCCTATAAGGTATCTTATGTATTATTTAGATATGGGATATTTTCAGTACCGACCGCAGCAATAGCTCTAACTCTCAAACTGTCAAAATATAACTTATTGCGTACGAAACAAATTTAATATTATTTGGTGATACGGAATTCTTTGTGTGCTTTTTTCTTTTCACTTGGTCGGTTTTTTCTTCTACTTTTAAGGTTACGTTATTTATTGTTTCGGTTTTCTCCTAATGTACGATAAGACTTTTAAGTTCTATTTGTTAATGTCCGATAAGATTTTCAAGGTTACGTTCTTTATTACTTCTATTTTTAAGGTTACTTATTTCGTTTATTTCGATTTTCTGCTAATGTACGGTAAGACTTTTAAGTGTTATCTGTCAATGTACGATAAGGTTTTCAATGTTATGTTCTTTATTATTACTTCTATTTATTAAAGTTACTTATTTTGTTTATTTCGATTTTCTGTCAATGTACGATAAGACTTTTAAGCTTACGCCCGTTTTTGTTTTTTCCTACTTTGTACTCTCTGCATATGTCAGCGTCTCTGCGTTGTAATCTTAATCTACATCCTGATAATATCTTGTTTGTCTGTTGTGTTATGATGTGTTGTCGGCGAACCTTTTATTTATGATAGTGCAAACAGGTAAAGACGTCATAGGCGATATCTAAAAACAAACTTGTCTAGGATGTGTTGTCGGCGAACCTTTTATTTCGTTTAGAAGCATGTTTTCTATATACCTATGTGTTCAAATATTTAGTTAAAAAAGACAGATTTATCGCTTCTATTTTTAGTTCTGCGTCTCAATTTAAACAGTTAAATTAACTAATTTGTTGTATTTTAACAAGTTGGCATAAGATCACCTATTGACGTCTTTAAGAATACAATCTAATGTATAAATGCCCATGGAGGTGGGGTATTTACGAATTGTACTACCAATGGAATCATTTTAACAAGTTAGCGTAAGATCACCTATTGACGTCTTTAAGAATACAATCTAATGTATAAATGCCCATGGAGGTGGGGTATTTACGAATTGTACTACCAATGGAATCATTTTAACAAGTTAGCGTAAGATCACCTATTGACGTCTTTAAGAATACAATCTAATGTATAAATGTCCATGGAGGTGGGGTATTTACGAATTGTACTACCAATGGAATCATTTTAACAAGTTAGCGTAAGATCACCTATTGACGTCTTTAAAAATACAATCTAATGTATAAATGTCCATGGAGGTGGGGTATTTACGAATTGTACTACCAGTGGAATAATTTTAACAAATTAGCGTAAGATCACCTATTGACGTCTTTAAGAATGCAATATAATGTATAAATGCTCATGGAGGTATTTACGGGGTATTTACGAATTGTACTACCAATAGAATCATTCAATTACGAGAAAATCTGGTAGTATTTATATTGTCATCATTAGCATTTACTAGTTAGTTAAGTACAAATGGATATCAACGAATGTTTGATAGAATATATGTCACTGATATGTTTGAACTAAACAAAGCAACATTTGATGAGTAATGCGAGATAAGAACGTGTGGTATTTTTGTTTTATTATTAGATGGCCGTTACGGCCTCGGGTCAAATTGTCAACCTTACACTGAAGTGCCATACTTGGGCAACCCCGCTAGCCGTACGTTAGTAAAATCGGACATACGCTCTATTTTCGAGAAATCGAATACATCAGTTACATATAGATTACAGTCACGAATGCATTGTGTCACAAAATGTCAAATTATGCAAGTAATTGGTGCAGAAGTCGGAGTGAGACATCAAATTTATAAAAAGATGACATAACATTTGATTTGTAAATATATAATATTTATATTGTATCATTTATCTCAAAATGAATAGTTATTATTTATAAATTATTTGTAATAGTATTTGACATGACCTTTAAGGCACTAGTGAGGAATATAAACTAAGCGCCGATTTTTATCGATAAAAATTATTACCGCTATAAACTAAATAGAAAAAATGTGAATCCACATTAAAACGATATCATTATTACTCGTCAATTCATGTATTTATTATTTTATGTATTATATTTTTCATGTCTTGCATTTATTCTCTACCTATTTTTTTCATTTATTGTGTTATCGGTTTATAAATGTTTTATTTTATAGTCCACATTTTTTTTGCTAAAAACAAAATTTTAAAAAACATAGTTTTGACACGATAAAGTATGCCTTGTATATCAATATTGCATAAAACTATGACTGATTGATGAAAACAGGTGAATGATACCGATGTTAAGCCATGACTTTAAACGACTATATTTTCTAAAATGTGGTTCTTACCTATAGCAAATCTATCAGTTACCTTCTCCGCAATGAGGATAATATCAAGAACTTTTATTTTTTCAATAACTAAGTTTAATAGTAGGTTTATATTTACAGATGCATATTAGAAAACCGATCACATACATTTTCAAATATGTAATTTAGATAAATGTACTCAAGTACTGAGTGACTAAAATGTACTAATTGGAAACTAATCTCCAGGAATAATTTCAATTCCTACCTTTTTTCATTATCCACTAGGTGTTTTTTTTACCTGAATTTTACTTATATTTGAGTGACATAGTTTTACCTGTTTATTAGACAAACTTTATCTTCATAAACCCTAAAAGCCTAATTCACGTGGACTTATCATAAAAACGATTTTATTGATTTGACAGTTAATACGAAATGGGAGTATAAGGCGACATTGTGCTCATTTTTATAATTTTGGTTGTTCATGTAAATCTTGGTAATTTTAAAGTTATTAAAGAATTAATAAATTATGAAAAATGGTCATTCTTACTATCTAATGTCTTCAAGTACATTAAAATTATTATTAAAATCATTTGGATCAACTTTAAAAAAAATACACGTTACAGAAAATCATTTTCGCTAGTACGGTAATACGTAGCTCGGTAATTAAATATTATCGAACAATATTAATCAATATTGTCACAGCCGTGACAATTGTGATTTAAAGCACATGTGATTGGCGCATTTTTTGACCTATTACAATAAAATTTATGCACGGCATTTACCAGCCAAAAGCGAGTACGATCCCCCCGTTCCCCCAAATTTTGACACTCATTGTTTCATAGTGAATTTGTTTAATTACTCGTCCAGTGGTTATTAAGTCCATGGGTCAAATAATAAACTGTTGAATGGTTGTGATTAGATTAAATGAATTTGGACTTGGAATGGGATGTTAAAATTAATACTTATTATAACTAATCATTCTATTATGATGATCATTTAACTAAATATTAATTTTGGAACTATTTATAACCGGTTATTACTAGTAAAAGAAACTTGATGTAGCTCATCAAGCTGGTCATAATAGGGAGATATTGTCCAAAAATTGCGTCTCAAGATCACACTGCTCAACTGTGAAGAACTTACTAGTAAAAAGAAAAATCCTAAATTAAGATGTCTATTCAAGAATATATTCGTCAAAGATCAATCTGTACAGTGAGGTACGTGCGGATAGAAAGGTTAAATTATCCTAATTTTTTACTGCGAACTTCGAGTTAACTTTTAGAAGACTTTTCTACCATTTTCATATACCTACTTCTCTGTATATGTGTCCACATAAGTTTAAAAGTTAGTTACTTTATTCCTTAACTAGTTACCCATCCCGGTTTTGCCTGAGTAAGAAAACGTATTGTAACTACATTTTGGTTTAATCTAAATTTTTATACTGTAGTTGTTTACTCTTAATTTCTCTTAATAATTATTTTCAACGCTTTAGTTATTTACTTTGTCCTTTAGTTGGCTACAGAACTGTACGGTGTTTTTGTAGAGTTAATTTTATGTACAAATCATTCAAACATTATTTTGATGCAGCTACAGTTAGTTTGTTTGACTCGTAAATGACGTAGGTAACGGTTTAGCTTGTTTAGCTGGAAAATAAACATATGCAAACTTCAGCTCCTTCACTCAAATTGCTTGTGCTCATACATTCTAAAAAGGTACTATATACCAGAACATATAGATGCTATACGATATAAGCTTTATAGCTTATATCGTATAGTATCTATATGTTCACCGTCTTATGACGGTGAAAGTTTCGTGTCAGTCGGATATACTCTTTTTATGCTAAACCACAAAAAATTATGAAGAATACTCTCCTCTTTTTTTATATAATGGAATGTAATCTGGAAATTTGGAGTAGTTGGCTTTAGTGGTGATGGAGGTCACCCGAACTGCCAAACCTTGTTTATTTGTATTTAACGACGATAATCTACTTATACTTGTAATTAAAATGACTCAAGGTTGTGTTGCACCTTTGTACTCCTAAAGAATGTTAGGGCGCAGAATTCCAAACCGACAATGCTTGCGTTTACAATAAAGATTTTATTCAATTTGACAAACAACGCCCCTGGAATTTTTCCTGGAAAATTGTGAGTATTATCTTATTTTGTGAAATTCGATTTGTTGATAAAACCATAAAACAAAATAATTGGAGAGTACATGTATACGATGTACTCACTTTTCATGTAATATCTAACCTGTTTTACAGTGAAACTGAGACTAAAGAAGAACGTTGTACTTAGCCAATTTGATTGGATTAAAGGAATGATACCAAAAGGTTACGTAAAGACGGAAAAGTATTAAGCAACTCTAAAGGGATCCTTTAAAAGAACTTTAATAGAGATCTCTACATTTAATCTGGGTCTGGTTCAACAAGGAAGACTACGAAAGAAATATGCAATGAGATTGAAATATTGTATACATAGAATTATAAAAAACATATTAGAATATTATAAATAAATTAATAAATAAAATTAGAATAAATGTATGCAAATATTTGGATGGAAATATGTGGTTGAACAATCGATTTGGTGAAATAGTCACATTTTTAGAATATCCGTGGTTCTTCGTGTTTAGTCATTTAACGATAATTTATTTTAACATTTTCCTAGAATTTCGAGAGTTTTTCATCGGTTTCATTATCGGTTCATGTACTTACTGAAGTTAAATGCCAACGAATCTTTTGTATTTATATTTGTTATAAATATTATACCACTTTATTTATCTTCAATTTTGAATAGGCAAAATTCACGACAATAAATTAAAATTCACTGATTTCTATCTAAATCGTATGAACTCCCAAAGAGAAATGACCGCTAAACTTACTAGCACCATATGGGGAAGCAATGGGAAGCTATCCTT
This sequence comes from Druceiella hillmani, assembly GCA_039881145.1. Lineage (NCBI taxonomy): Eukaryota > Metazoa > Arthropoda > Insecta > Lepidoptera > Hepialidae > Druceiella > Druceiella hillmani. Next base: position 13,579,646 of record JAYKKI010000029.1, read on the forward strand.
GCTATTAGCGTGATTTAGTTTCATTATCGGTTTCAATAACTTACTGAAGTTAAATGCAAACGAATCTTTTTATATAAAATAAATATTATACCACCTTATTTATCTTCTATTTCAAATAGGCAAAATTCACGAAAATAATTTAAAATTCACTGATTTCTATCTAAAGCGTATGAACTCCCAAAGATAAATGACCGCTAAACTTACTAGCGCTATATGGGGGAGAAATGGGCAGATTATCCTTGCTATTAGCGTGATTTAGTTTCATTATCGGTTTCATTTACTTACTGAAGTTAAATGCAAGCTAATCTTTTTTATACATTACAAATGTACCGCCTCATTTATCTTCTATTTTAAATAGGCAAAATTCACGAAAATAAATGAATACTCACTAATTTCCATCTAAATCGTATGAACTCTCAAAGAGAAATGACCGCTCGCTAGCGCCATTATGCGGGAGCAATGGGCAGTTATCCTTGCTATTAGCGTGATTTAGTTTCACTATCGGTTTCATTTACTTACTGAAGTTTGAAGTTGTTAAAGAATGCAAACGAATCTTTTTTATATATTACGAATGTTGTACCGCCTCATTTATCTTCTATTTTAAATAGGTAAAATTCACGAAAATAAATTAAAACTCACTAATTTATATCTAAATCGTATGAACTCTCAAAGAGAAATGACCGCTAAACTCACTAGCGCCATTATGCGGGAGCAATGGGCAGATATCCTTGCTATTAGTGTGATTTAGTTTCATCATCGGTTTCAATAACTTACTGAAGTTAAATGCAAACGGATCTTTTTATACATTATAAATATTATACCACCTTATTTATCTTCTATTTCAAATAGGCAAAATTTACGAAAATAAATTAAAACTCACTAATTTCTGTCTACATCGTATGAACTCTCTAAGAGAAATGACCGCTAAACTCACTAGCGCCATTAGACGGGCAGCAGTGGGCAGATATTCTAGCTATTAGGGTGATTTAGTTTCGAAATACATTATTATATATCTGCACTAATTATAGAGTAGCGTTGTTTGAGAGAAAAAAATCTAGAAATGTGTGAATAATAATTTTATCAATCGTCGTTCAATCAAAGTACGAATCAACGTTCAAAGCGCACGCGGCCGGTCACGTGCGCTATTTCGTCGGTCGCCGCCTGCGCTTCGGTAATTATTCCACTATGTTTGAACTCGCAACAAGTCTGCGCTCGTGAATCGGCGTAGCAATAAGTTCTTTATGCACTCGTTATTTATGCAGCCAGAGCAGCGTCGGCTTTGCTTTATAAATACCCGCGCCAAAGGGCAATGGACATTGGCTACTCGCTCGATTCCGCTTTGCTGCCGTTGCTTTTTGCCTTGCTACGGCCAGTAGCGCGTCGCCGAATTATTTTGTCATTTTTTATGGTTTCAACGGCGTTCTGAAATGGTACAAAAAACGAGTGATACGAAATATAACGATATTTGGTCTGAATATTCATTAAATTGGTTGGATTTCTCTGGAAATATCTGCCTATGTGGAGACATTGTGTAGAAACTTATATTGATCTGTTTTGTGTACAGTACTTACTACTATTAGGAATTGATGTAAAATTGTATTTTATAAATATTTGGTTTTGAAATGTTTATCCCAGTCATTTGAGGGGCAACAAATTTACATGTTTATTATTTCTTAGTGTTTTGTGCAATAAATATTTTAAGAGACATGTTAAAACTGTAATTATACTTCTACTATCGACTCGATTTCATAATCTAAACGGGTAACACATATAAGATATAAATCATATCCAAAATGTATTCACCAAGTCCTGTTCGCATCATCTAAAAAGATGTTTGTGAAGACTTTGCCACTTGTGCAATTTGATCGTAATAAATTTTCAACTTGAGACACCTAAGAGGTAAAACTGATTACGACTGGTAAAACTGTAATAAAAAGAGGAATATGTTGAGCATCGGTGATGTATAAGTCTGTAGTGGTGTATATCTAATTGAGTACTAAAAGTCAGCATTACTGTTAGTGGCTGGTTATTGATTGAAGCATCACTGTGAATCATTCTAGATGAGTTCATGGGATTTGGTACCAAATTGGAAGATAGATGCCTGCGATAGTGGATGGTCTGACTGTGTGCAAAATAGTATAAATGAATCGTTAATCCAATAGAACTGGGCGTATTTATCAATATAATAAAAATAAAGCTCCGATGGAAAGTGCCAATCGGAAAAGCGAATTTCATATTTTTTTATTACCTACTTATATTGCTAAAGAAATAATAAAAAGAAAAAAACAATATTCGTGGGACAAATATTTGGCGTTTACATTATCAGAAAATCTTTTGAATTGACACATCGATTTGCTAAATAAATTCGTAAAGAATACAAAAAAATGAAAATAATGTCCAGCTCCATCTAGTTGAGTTCAAGCAAAAAATTATTGGGTTTTTTTATTAAAATCTATTTTTATTATATAAATAATACAGACTTATCTTCTGGTAAAAAGTTGCTAAAGGGTCAATTTTATTGTAACGACGTTATGTGCGTATCTAGTTTAGATGGCATTCCTACCTACGTCATCGAGGAAAATTAAATATTAATGATTAATTAACGAGATTTTCGTTGATGAATGTACTAAATTTTAGAATCAAATTTTCTCATTTCTCATAGAAATATTGAACAAAATGAAAGTGTTTAGGAGGTTCTCCGTTTTTCTAGTAAGTGACAGAAAACAAATTTTAAAGGTTTAAATTTATTTTATAAAGTTCTTTTTCACAATTAATCATTTTTGAACGGCCCACACTTTGAAAGTATTGAACCAATTTTCTCTATCTACAAACTAAATCAGCATTTTGATGTGTGTTATTTTATACCAATTTATTCCAACGATTAAGGAATGTGACTTCCAGAGCGACAACAAATTTCTTTATATCCTCCTCCACATACACCCACACTCACGCATGCATACGAGTAAGCACGCACGCGCACACACACACGCACGCACGCACACACGCACGCACGCACGCACGCACGCACGCACGCACGCACACACACAATATGAAAATTGTGAAGGTGAATGTTAAAACATATAAACTTATACTATATATAGTGAAACTGCACGAAATTCAGACATCTCTGCAATATATCATCTCTGGGTCATTTAATGATTTGACTTTCACAAACCTTTCGATACATATTAAATTCCATTGTTTTCTGCAAATTTTTGTCTGTAATGTTACGCTACCAGTGAATTTTAAATACTTTAACGTACATTATATTCTAAAATATCTCCTTTGCATTGTTTCAGGTAACACATATATATCTACTGAAGCTTTCCAGTGCGTAGTCTCAATCAGAACTTTGTTCAAGGTGAGATGAAATTGGCTGAAATAATGATGTGTCTATTACATATTTGAATGATTTCTGTATAAAATATGAAAAAAGATGTTTTGTTGCCATAAAATAATTCTCTTAAAGTTGATCTCAGCAGAGTGAAATGACAATGTGCTTTTATAGGATATTACACGTTTTTAAAGGCACCAAACAGAAAATGTTGTCTGATACTTTAGGTTTGAGAAAAAAATATGGTACGTGGTAGTGGTACTGTCTATCCGAACGTTTGAAGTTAACTTCTTTAGGATCCATTATTCTATATATGCAAGCGAGTTTTTGTGCGTATAATTTGATTTTTGCTTGTAACCCTCGCCCGTATGACATGCACATACGTAGGATAATATGAATTGTTAAAAATTGGACATGATTTTTTTAATGCGAACGTTACATGCAATGGACATCTGACGTATGTGTATATGTGACGGGAGATGGAGACATCTGACGCATGTGTATATGTGACGGGAGATGGAGACATCTAACGTATGTGTATATGTGACGGGAGATGGAGACATCTAACGTAAGTGTATATGTGACGGGAGATGGAGACATCTGACGTATGTGTATATGTGACGGGAGATGGAGACATCTGACGCATGTGTATATGTGACGGGAGATGGAGACATCTAACGTATGTGTATATGTGACGGGAGATGGAGACATCTAACGTAAGTGTATATGTGACGGGAGATGGAGACATCTGACGTATGTGTATATGTGACGGGAGATGGAGACATCTGACGTATGTGTATATGTGACGGGAGATGGAGACATCTTACGTATGAGTATATGTGACGGGAGATGGAGACATCTGACGTATGTGTATATGTGACGGGAGATGGAGACATCTGACGTGTGTGTGACAATTAACGTATGTGTATATCAGATTTAAATATTTCTTTGTATCATATAAATTAATCCTGTGATTTAATCGCAATATTAATTTTAATGTTATTTAATACTTTACGCTCATATAGAATAGGACAATAAAACGGCAGCGAAATGATCGCAAATCGCTCGTGCTGCCATCTTAGAAGTAATGTGCTTTCATCTTTGAAGCGTGTTGCAATCATGATATTCTATAATTATTACCGAGAAATAACTGTAAATTTTACTGATATTATCATCTTTTTATATCAGTTATTTTTTCAATGTTATATAAAGATTTGAATATATTTGGCGTTAATTTTGTAGAAATTCATTATTCACGATTAAATGAAATTACGTGATGTAGTATTATTTCTACTTTCTTTAATTTCTTTACCACGACCTAGGTTTCATTGTATTACAACATCTTCGGGTGGTATATTAGTAAAGATCGAAATACTAGAAATCTGCTAATATCCCACCTGAAGATGTTGTAATACAATGAAACCTAGGTAGTGGTAAAGAAATTAAAGAAAGTAGAAATAATGCTACATCACGTAGTTTCATTTAATTGTGGATATAAAGATTTATTTTGAAATATGACATTGTAAATTAAATCTGGATCTTATTGAGGTATGGAAACTTATACTAGTTTTAATATCTATTGCATTATTAAGGGTCGCAAAAGTTTTATTTTTAATACAGCTTCTATAGTTTCAAAATATTAATTACACGAAATATTTAACTTTAAAATTAGGTAGACCTAATTTGCTACAGGTACTTAACTCAGCTTAAGGTAATGTTAAGTGGAATACAGCACAATCGTTAAGATAACGTCGCTAGCATCGACAACATACAGCAGTATTTGATTTTGATTTTTTTTCTATTATTACTTTTATTTCTAATAAAACAAATCAAAATTATAAATAATGTACGTATAGCCACACAATAATATTTTATGCTCAGTGCATAGCCACATAGCTTAAAAGAAGATGTGGCATACGTATAGGAAGGGAGGAATTATTTTCCTATGTCTGCGTCTTATATCGATTTTTTGTGTTATTTATTAACGGGGTCAGCAGATGGCGTTAGAATCACATTAATATAGAAATAGCATAGTGCGTCACGCCTCTGATTTAGTTACAGCGTGACGTCCATCTTCCCTAAAGAAAACGTCTATCTCCACTTCAAAAATTATTTTGAAAAGTTTTATTAATTCACGAAAAATGAAGGCTTATTATATACACGTATAAATTTTAAAGATATACTTTTTAGCTAGAATGTTTGTATTAAAAGAAATGTACACAATATATTATCGCGTAAATCTCTCGTGTTCCTCTGATCAGTCACTGAGAATGGGCGAATGGTTATACAATACTTAATTGAATTAAAATATATAGACCAAGGTATTCCACGCCATGGGCTGTAGCGCATTATCGACGTCGTTCAAACGTCACTGCTGCCTGCCAAAAGCAGGGCTCTAAAAGTTAGTTAATCACACGCCCCGATACGGGAGAAAGTGGGAAGGATAGGGGGTGGGGGACCAGCGCCTTGTTTACGTTCAGTGGTGGGGCGGCACTGTGCGGGACGGGCGCACCCGATCTACAATTATTAATTATCCATTTGACGTATCGAATTTTCATACAACATTTGACGTGTCATCGCTGTGTTTGTCGTGGGCGGGGGCGGCCGCGTTAATTGCGGCGGCGTTGGAAGATTTGCAACGAGATCGTACTGTTCGGGCGAGTCTGAGGTTTAGTGGCCGAACTAGAAGTACTTCGGTAATCAAGAGGCACTCTGAGTTAGATTTAAATGAATAAAGTATTTTTCTTGTTTTCACTTGGTTGCCACGAAGCATATTCGATACCTGATGTGCCAGAGACAAATGCAAGTGTAGTTATTTAATTTGTGGGACGACCATAGTCAACTAAATGATTATATATTGTTCTGAAAAAAAGAGCCCAATGGTTTGCTTTATTTTTAACTTGTTAATTAATAAAATAATATCCCATTCATTAAATTCGAGTTTTTCTTCTTTAAACAATAAAATTTTATATAATTTCGAATTATGCCCATTGTGTGGTCTTCAGATCCATTTTTAAATGCTCGAAGAGTCTTTAAAAGCAATGGAGCTTGTCGTAGGTGCATTTTAGTTCATTCGCTGTTAACTAAATTCGGTTTGAATTCAAGCGTTTATGTGTCACGGTCTGTAGAACCTTACTCAATTCCCATCTACATACTACACAGTGTGTAAATGGAAATTGAGAGAGATGTTTGTAGCTTCATTAAAGTTATTGTTGGAACGAGTTTTAACAGCAATTGATTGCGACGTACAATTACGTTGTCGATTTGATGTATCTTGACGCATTAAATTTTTTTATTTCATTACCTTATATGATATTATTGAGGTTATTAATATTACTTTCTTTTAGTAAAATATGAGTCTGATCTAATAATTCATCATTGGTCTTCTATTCGTCTTTTTGACAGCTCCAATTTTTTTACAAGATTATGTTTTATTCTATGTATTCATGGATCTTGGCTTTCGAAATTAAAAGTTTCTTACATTGAGATTAGAATACGTATTAAAGGAAAAAAAATAATAACCAAAACTTTTTTGAAAAAAATTACCATTGTAAAAATATAAGCTAACGTTGAAATTGTCATCGTTTTCGAGAAGTACACTCGTGATGTATCGAATTATTACTTCTACGACGTTTCTATTTTCCTTGGATTCATTTCTTATTACGTAAATTTTTGTCTAGTTTTAAATAGTCTTTACAGACATTGTTTCTTCTGTGTTCATTTTTCTCATGTTGTCACTGCACTAAATCCGGACAGGCAATATCAAGTGTTTTCTTGCTTGCTTAAATCTTTACTAAAGAAATGACTTATTGATTTTCAATAGGTGCTGAATCATACTTGATGTACGACCGGCTTTCATAATCATGTACTTTTACATTTTTTATAGAATTTGAATATTTCTCTTCACATCATCGTTTTATTATGTCATTATTTTCTATGATCCATCATTTACTCTCATAGTTTTACTTCGATATACTCATACTCTTTATTTAAACGTTATATACCTATACATATATTTCAACATAGAAGTTTTATTTATAATACATTTCTTCCTGCTAGAGATTTTTGCATTGAGTATAAATTGTCAATATATATCAATGAAATTTTGTATGGGGCTCTTGTTCAATATTTAAACCATTTTTTTAAGACTTTTTATTTAATGTTTTTTCCGAAGAATCAGTGATGAAATACTTCTTTATAAAGTCAGTTCAATCCATACATTATTTGTAGGACTACTTAATTAATAAATCTATTGCCAGCCAAAAGTTCTTAACACGACGTATACATTTGTGGTGAATATATTGCGGGAATGCCAATCGTCTAGTCAGCGTCCGTTCTCACGCACTAGCGAAGATGAGGGTCATACGAGAAGTGCGTAATGCGATTCGGATATTGGCGGCCGCCACTTGCGGTCTCGCCAATTGATAGGCTGCGGTCGAGACGCACTTTACTAATCTCCATATATGTATAAACACAGTATCGAAACAACGAGCATGATTGTTAAGAAATGTTGTTCAGTGGTGCTGCAGTCGGAGAATTGTGAGCATCTGGCCACTAGTTTTAGTTTCATGGAGAGACAAATGATATTGTAGTTTTTCTATAAATAAAGAGAGACAAATGATATTGTAGATTTTCTATAAATAAAAAGAGACAAATGATATTGTAGATTTTCTATAAATAAAGAGAGACAAATGATATTGTAGATTTTCTATAAATAAAGAGAGGCAAATGATATTGTAGATTTTCTATAAATAAAAAGAGACAAATGATGTTGTAGATTTTCTATAAATAAAGAGAGACAAATGATATTTTAAATTTTCTATAAATAAAGAGAGACAAATGATATTGTAGATTTTCTATAAATATAGAGAGACAAATGAAATTGTAGATTTTCTATATCTTTTTTGTAAATTAATTTTTTATATGGACACTAGGTTAGCGGATTTTGCTTTTGAGGCTTCTGAATTCTAAATCGGTTCTTAATCTATCCCGTCGCCATAAACAATGCGTCATTTCGTGATTTCTTTCCCGCGTCTATCAACTTCCTCTCCTTTCCTTTCTTCTTTTTAGCCCTATCCTCCTTTAGTCTATGCCATTATTCTTTACTCTGTGCAACCTGTATCCATTTCAGACCGAGCTACCGTTTTCATACCATCATGCCAAGGCGTTTATAGCCTTTATGTATAGCCTTTTATCTCCCCAAGCTCTTCACTCAGCAATAGTCTTATACAGGAGTCATATTTACGGGTTAGGTGGCAGGGCCTTCCTACTCAAGTTTTGTTATTCGCTTGACAACATCGCTGGTTTTTGCCTTTTTGTCTCAACCATGTGTTCATATTGCAGTCACGATGTGTTACTCTTTATTCTCTTTGGGCTACTAGCGGTTTGGTAATTCTTTGCTCAGGACCTCGTCTTGGATTCGTAAATGAATGTTAATGCGTATGTAGACTTTAAATAGTTCTACATATTTATGTCTTAGGTTCTAAACATTTAAGTACGTATTACCTCTCAGTTCACACAACTGATTGCAGTTTTCCACATTGCTATGTATTTTTATTAATTTTAATTTAAAACACTAACCTCATACATTATAAGTTTATACTAACTTGCTCAAGACATCAAACATTGTAAACGACGTATATAGATTGAAGAAGGAGAAGAAATATAAAAGTAAGGTTATAAATAAATAAGTTTGTAAATAAATAAAGTGTTGAAATAAACAGATGGAAAATGATGGTCAGTCAATAAAGCTAACTATTTGAAGCTGTTTAGCGTTCTAGTTATTAGTGTAGGTTGTTTCGATATTTTCTTTGTGGCCGGATTCCTAAAATCGGAACGAGAAATAAATAATTACTCCTATTAGTTTATTACAATTAATGTTTCATTAATTAAAGGATTCTGAAGATTTATTTAAACTGCAATTATAATATGACATCCAATCCGGCCTACGCAGAGACGGAAGTTGTCAAGCTGTACCGCTTCTTGGAAGGCTGACAGCGAATGTCGTCGCGTTGATTGTCATCACGAGTCAGCGAATAACGAGTGTATTAGGGCATAATTAATTGAAACATAATTGACATTAGGTTTAATTGAGGTGTGTGAGTGCTATGTTTTAATGTCATTGTCTCGTCCGCTGTTATCGTGTCGCTAACTTCTGTAGGTGATCTTGTACTTCTTGCTGTATTTCTATCAAATGCTTATAATATAATTCTTAATTAGTTATAATTATATCTACAGTCGTTTATCCAACCTAATTTTCAGGAGTATCAAGGAAGGCGTTTTGTTCATACCTTTGCCTGTGTCTGATAGCAAAATTAAATGTTATCGAACAAATGAAATTCCTTTTTCATAAATAAATTTTACTAATTTAATTGGAAACCAAACGATGCCTTTAGTGATCCTGTATAAAAAAGAGCTATTATTAAACAGTGACATATTAAATTTTGTTCGGCTTAATTGTCATTCTTAGTGACATTAAACATTGAATAAACAAATGGAAATGTGAATTTGCATAAATTTTTTTTTAAATTGATTAAACTAGAATTATTGCATTATGTTTGATAGCCCTTTCTTCATAGGAAAAGGATTTGTCAAATCATTTTTTTCGATTAAAATCATCACGAACGGAATATTTTCATTAATTACATTGTTATTTATAAATATTCTTTTAATTACAGAAAAAGAATTTTTTTTCATTCTGAATATAGCCGTAAGCTATCCGGAGTCAGCTTGTCCTGCCTCTAAACGGTGGGTAGAATCGGAAGCGGAATATCTGCTTGAATATTTCAAGCAGCCGAATTGTACCTCGAGGGCAAACTAGCTTTATTAATGAAGTTTCATTGTAAATTGCACGGACTGGTAGCGTTCAGTTTGCGCATTCTGACTACAGATCATGTATTATAGAGTATAGAAATTGCGAACTCCGCTTGAATACCATAAATTAAATGTATTTAAATATTCATAAATATGTGATATAAATATATATATATATATCAAATATATATAATATATATATATATATATATATATATATATATATATATATATATATATATATATATATCATGTGTTCAGGACAAGTTCCATACAATTACTTAGGTAAAAGGTACTGCGAGCCACTGGGAAAAGCGAAGCTAAGAAAAAATTTGCCTAAGATAACGTCATAACATATCTTTGACTCAGAATTTTTTTATTATTGAAAATAAGTTTGCAAACTAATATTGTAGTAATCGAGACGGAAAATAAAGTCGATGACCGAGAACAGCTTTACTGCAGACTTCGACCTCTCCTTAATCGACTTTAAATCACTGTAGTTTGGCTTATGTTTTCCTTATAATTGAATAAAAAAACGCGAGTTAAGCTGCAATGGATGTTTAATAGAAGCCGATTTAATCTCATTATTAAAAGCGTAGAAGCAATTTAATTTTAAGTTGTTTTTTTTCGGAGTCTTCAAATCATTCGACAGTTAATATGCCTGTTTTTAGTCACATACATATATTATAAATGGAATATTTATTTCTTCTAATATTGATATAAAATTGAACATTGTTTTTCTATAGATGGTAAGTGTTCAGTGTACATTATACTGATCTGAAACAATATACATATATTATTAAAGGAATATTGATTTCTTCTAATATTGATATGAAATTGCACATTATTTTTCTATAGACGGTAAGTGCTCAGTGTACATTATATTGATCTGGAACAAAATTTGATTGTTAACTTGATGTGAAAATAATTGCAGATCTGTTTGTGTCTAGTTTCGGAGTAGATTTGTGAGTGACTTTGTAAAGGCTCCGTTTTTTTCCCTTTTGAGGTACGGAATACTAAAAACGATTATTTTTCTATAGACGGTAAGTGCTCTGAGGATCATCAGTGTACATTATATTGATCTGAAACAAAATTTGATTGTGAATTTGATGTGAAAATAATTGCATATCTGTTTCTGTCTAGTTTCGGAGTAGATTTGTGAGTGACTTTGTAAGGGCTCCGTTTTTTCCCTTTTGAGGTACGGAATACTAAAAACGATTATTTTTCTATAGACGGTAAGTGCTCTGAGGATCATCAGTGTACAACAAAATTTGATTGTGAACTTGATGTGAAAATAATTGCATATCTGTTTCTGTCTAGTTTCGGAGTAGATTTGTGAGTGACTTTGTAAGGGCCCCGTTTTTTTTCCCTTTTGGGTTACGGAATACTAAAAACGATTATTTTTCTGAAGACGGTAAGTGCTCTGAGGATCATCAGTGTACATCATACCGATCTAAAACAAAATTTGATTGTGAACTTGTTGGGAAAATAATTGCAGATCTGTTTCTGTCTAGTTTCGGAGTAGATTTGTGAGTGACATTGTAAGGGCTCCGTTTTCTTCCCTTTTGAGGTACGGAATACTAAAAACGACTGCAACAAATCATATACATCTTTTTTGCCTGGATAAAGTCGAGATGAGTAGCTAGACAGTAATAAATTAAGTTAGCAAAGTAAACGAATTGTGCTAGAATTGAGTATTTAGTGGATTTAGTTGTAAACATCATCTGCCGTGATTAAGCCGATAGATGAAATGAAAAATCTAATTTAACTTTCAGATCCAATATCCATTACGCTGCCTAAAATTCCATCTATCAAGCGTATTTCGACCCTAATTTCTTTCTAAGAAATTCGTGTTTGTGAGCTGTACATAAAGACTGCTTGGTTACACAAAGCGGGACTCGATTCGGAGACTCTGTTGTGCCGGACTAAATTGTCTAGTTAAACGTAATTTCGCGCTGCGAATGTTATTTAGCGAATAGATTGCGTTTAAACATTTAACTGGAGATGATCAAATTAGTGGTGAAGATGGCATGATAATTACTACACTGTGATAGAATCTTTACGGTAGTGAGCCTCTAATTGTGCTCGTTTAATTTTGAATCTCGTGAGCAATTTAAATATTTTACGACTATAACAGTTACAATTATAATATTATAATGTATGATTTCATCATGTCGTATATAATATTTTATAACAGTCGCAATTATGATGTGCAGTTTCATCATACTGTACATTTATTATTGAATGATTCTCTAAATATTATTTCGGCGTAATGTGCAAAGATAATTAATATTTGCACATTACGCCGAAATAATATTTGTGTGTTAGTGTTTATGTGCGTATTTGTATAATATTTGCGTATGAACGTTTGTTATACATTTTTAATTCTACTTAATTTTTATTTAAATTGTTCTTTGATGATTTTGTTTCAACTGCATTCAATTACCACTCATTATGTTTTTAATTAAATGAAAAAAAATCACTTATTATGAAGGATAAATAGATATCTAAACCAAAATTGTATCTTATAAACAGACACTGCCAAGTGTTTACAATATACTTTAGAATTGTTTATTCCTTATTTTTTAAACGACTCATTGCTTTAGAGTATCTATTCAAAGCCGTTATATAAAAACAAAATACTATAATTCAATTTAATTTGTTAGATAGCCAAAATCGCTTACTCCATTTTCTTTAAGAAATTTCATGCTGGTAGTGTAGACATCGCATTCTAGAGTTCCTCAAAATCGAAATCTGCTGCCTATAAATCAAAATCAAATAATAATAAGGGTATAGAGGAAATACAGTAAACGTTATCAGATCATAATGAGTATAGTTGTCATATATTCGATATATAAAACTAAACACAGTGGCAAGTTTGAAAAAAGATTAAACTTATAATTTTAAAAGCCGATAATCGAAATCAATTAATAACAAACATATACTAGAAATATACCAAACGTCTTGATGTATTCCACATATTTATAAGCTACTGAAATATTTTAGATCCTTGTAGATTATAGTTTTGTTTTATTTGATAGGACACTAGACGCAGTGACATTTTCAAAAAAGATTAAACATGTAATTTTAAAAGCCGATAATCAAAATGAAGTAATAACAAACATATACCGGAAATATACCAAACGTTTTTATGTATTACACTTATTTATAAGCTATTGAAATATTTTAGATCCTTATAGGTTGCAGTTTTCTTTCATTTGACAAAACACTAGACGCAGTGACATTTTCAAAAATGATTTAACTTGTAATTTTAAAAACCGATAATCAAAATGAAGTAATAACAAACATATACCGGAAATATACTCAACGTTTTGATGTATTACACTTATTTATAAGTTATTGAAATATTTTAGACCCTTATAGGTTGCAGTTTTCTTTCATTTGACAGAACACTAGACGCAGTGACATTTTCAAAAATGATTTAACTTGTAATTTTAAAAACCGATAATCAAAATGAAGTAATAACAAACATATACCGGAAATATACCCAACGTTTTGATGTATTACACTTATTTATAAGTTATTGAAATATTTTAGATCCTTATAGGTTGCAGTTTTCTTTCATTTGACAGAACACTAGACGCAGTGACATTTTCAAAAATGATTTAACTTGTAATTTTAAAAACCGATAATCAAAATGAAGTAATAACAAACATATACCGGAAATATACCCAACGTTTTGATGTATTACACTTATTTATAAGTTATTGAAATGTTTTAGATCCTTCTAGGTTGCAGTTTTCTTTCATTTGACAGAACACTAGACGCAGTGACATTTTCAAAAATGATTTAACTTGTAATTTTAAAAACCGATAATCAAAATGAAGTAATAACAAACATATACCGGAAATATACCCAACGTTTTGATGTATTACACTTATTTATAAGTTATTGAAATGTTTTAGATCCTTCTAGGTTGCAGTTTTCTTTCATTTGACAGAACACTAGACGCAGTGACATTTTCAAAAATGATTTAACTTGTAATTTTAAAAACCGATAATCAAAATGAAGTAATAACAAACATATACCGGAAATATACCCAACGTTTTGATGTATTACACTTATTTATAAGTTATTGAAATATTTTAGATCCTTATAGGTTGCAGTTTTCTTTCATTTGACAGAACACTAGACGCAGTGACATTTTCAAAAATGATTTAACTTGTAATTTTAAAAACCGATAATCAAAATGAAGTAATAACAAACATATACCGGAAATATACCCAACGTTTTGATGTATTACACTTATTTATAAGTTATTGAAATGTTTTAGATCCTTCTAGGTTGCAGTTTTCTTTCATTTGACAGAACACTAGACGCAGTGACATTTTCAAAAATGATTTAACTTGTAATTTTAAAAACCGATAATCAAAATGAAGTAATAACAAACATATACCGGAAATATACTCAACGTTTTGATGTATTACACTTATTTATAAGCTATTGAAATATTTTAGATCCTTATAGGTTACAGTTTTCTTTCATTTGACAGAACACTAGACGCAGTGACATTTTCAAAAATGATTTAACTTGTAATTTTAAAAACCGATAATCAAAATGAAGTAATAACAAACATATACCGGAAATATACCCAACGTTTTGATGTATTACACTTATTTATAAGTTATTGAAATATTTTAGATCCTTATAGGTTGCAGTTTTCTTTCATTTGACAGAACACTAGACGCAGTGACATTTTCAAAAATGATTTAACTTGTAATTTTAAAAACCGATAATCAAAATGAAGTAATAACAAACATATACCGGAAATATACCCAACGTTTTGATGTATTACACTTATTTATAAGCTATTGAAATATTTTAGATCCTTATAGGTTACAGTTTTCTTTCATTTGACAGAAAACTAGAGTAGTGACATTTCCAAAAAAGATTAAACTTGTAATTTTAATAATTTTTTAACCGATTGAGTCCAAATCAATAAAGTAGCCTCTTTGTTTAATAGCGACCAAATTAATCACGTTCATCCGACACGAATAAAATGTTATACCTACATAAAAGTTTCTCCAAAATGGACTTGGTTAAATTAATTTAACGCATATTCAGCAACACATAAAGGTCCACCGAAGCAATTCAAAGGCGGTTCAATTTATGCCATTTCAAATTCCTGAACAATGGAATAAATTCTCCCTGCATACTCAATCCGCATACATAAAGCATGACATCAGACTTGCTCCCCCAAGCTGAGCCGCCCCTTATTTTGTCGTCGCCGCGTCTGAGCCGACACCGAACGTATCTACCCAAGGCAGTTAAAAAAGGGAGACATTCAATGCGAGGCCCCAGTCTTCCATAGACATATTCATATCGGATGTCGTTACCAGCTCCAGTTGTATTGAGTGTCTGTTAGCGAAGAGTTTTTAAGCACCTTTTGTGCGACGAAGCTTTTGATACCCGATACGCACTTACATACATACGTACGTTCAGTTGAGCTTCGCAAGCTTTCGTCTGCTTTGCCTTTACGTGTACGGTACGTGCGTTGTTTTCGTGTATTTTTTTCCTTCTTAAAATTTTAACGTTATAAAATCGTTTGATCAGGTGTGTCCCTAAAGTCTTAACATCAATACATATCTAGTTCGAAACTACATACACATTTTATCAAAATTTTCCTTAAACTCGAGTACTCAAGATGCGGCGTACGTTTTGAAGTTTACGTACATGTACGTACGTTTTGAAATTAACAAAATATTTTAGAATATATTACAAAGAAATGGCCTCACTTTTAAATGAAAGTTAGAGAAAGTCAAAATTTTTAGTTAATTTACGCGTAATAAGTTTACTACGTTTTATTATAACTGAATTAGTAATGTTTAAACCAATGACAGGCAGTCAAACCAGTGACATACAATTAAAGTGGCAGAAAACAATGCGGAAACAAAGCTGAGATATTTTTTTAATCGTTAACATGCTCAATGGTACTATAAAAGTTCCTTAACTACTGTAAAGGAAAGGAACTATATAGTATTCGTGTATTTATATACGTATAGGAAATTCATTCGACAGGGGACTGACATGAATTAGTTATCGTACTCCGATGTACAATATTCATAGTGTCAATATTTAAGCATCTGTCTAAATTCCACAAATATATATGTAATTATTAACTTATATAATGTATTAATATCCAATGTATGAAACAAAAACTTTACCACGGATATGACGTAGGGTTGCCGGATGTCCGGGATTTCCGGAATTGTCCTGGAATTTGTGATATTGTCCCGGAATTTGTAATATTGTTCCGTGTCCAGGAATGTAATAAATTTGTCCCGGAAATGTAAAAAATTATGGTAATTCTTTAAAATTGTCTTGTTCGTGAACCATGACATACAGATTGCTCAATGCCATTACCAGATTTATCATTGGAAAGACCGGAGTCGCATGATTACGGATCAAATCAAGGCATAAATTTAAATTCAAATAAATTGAGAAGAGTTAGAATTCAACTTCAATTTATTAAAATAACTAAATCAAAACATGAACATAATAAATTAAATATTATTGTCATTGTCAATCTAGGAAAGTTAAGCTTCGAGTTGAAATTAGATAAGATTAATTATTCCAGGACAAATTTATTTTGCCAAATATTGTTTTTATATTAAATTACTTATAATTATTTAATATGTCAATAAACTTTATTGAAAAGTTCACTTTGTATTTTGGCAAAAGAAAACAACTTTTTTATTTATTTTTATTAATCTGAATGTTTTTTGGGTTCAAAAAAACTTTTTGTTGTGTCAAACTAATTTTTTTCTTCTTAAATAACTGGTAGTTATAGATATAGTAGTAAAATGTCCCGGAAAAGGCGATTTTATATATGGCAACCCCCATATGAAGGCATATTGCTTATTAATTTTAACTACGTGTAGAAAATCCATTCAACAGGGTACTAATATGAGTTAGAGTTATCGAACTCCGATATACAGGATTCGTAGGTTCAATATTTAAGCATCAGTCTAAACTCCAGAAATATGCAAGTAATTATTAACTTATTTAATGTATTAAGATGCAATGTATGAAATAAAAAGTGTATCACGGATATGATGGCATGTTGCTTATTAATTTAAATTACGTGTAGAAAATCCATTCGACAGGGAACTGACATTAGTTAGAGTTATCGTACTCTGATGTACAATATTCGTAGGTTCAATATTTAAGCATCAGTCTAAACTCCAGAAATATGCAAGTAATTATTAACTTATTTAATGTATTAAGATGCAATGTATGAAATAAAAAGTTTATCACGGATATGATGGCATGTTGCTTATTAATTTAAATTACGTGTAGAAAATCCATTCGACAGGGAACTGACATGAGTTAGAGTTATCGTACTCCGATGTACAATATTCGTAGGTTCGATATTTAAGTATCTGTTTAAACTCCAGAAATATGTAAGTAATTATTAACTTATTTAATGTATTAAGATGCAATGTATGAAGTAAAAAGTTTACCACGGATGCCATCATATCCATCTATATATATTGCTTATAAATTTTAATTACGTCTAGAAAATCCATTCGCTAGAGGACTGGTATGAGTTAGAGTTAGCGTACTCCGACATACAAGATTCGTAGGTTCAAGATTTATAATTAAATTCCAGAAATATGTAAGTAGTTATTAATTTATTTAATGTATTAAGATAACACATTAAATAAATTAATAGATAATAAGATAATACATTAAATTATTAATAAATTAATAAGATAATACATTATATAATAATAGTGCAATGTATGAAGTAAAAAGTTTACCTCGGGTGTGATGGCATATTGCTTATTAGTTTTCATTAACAATCAATAAGATTGATATATTGATATTGTACGGCGTTAGGCGTGTGATTATCTATATATAATAATGCAATGCTAACAATTACACATAAAAACGAGGTGTGGATAATACAAAGCATCAGGCAAATGGGTGTCGGAGCACGTATAAAGTGGCTTCTGTAGTTGTTTATATCTCTTAGAATTGTTTATGCAAATTAATCGAAATTATTTGATTTGAACGTTTTAATCAAATGCAAATCTAGAATTTTTCTGATTTTTAGATTATCACAAAACAAAAACGTTATTATTAGAAGTCACTCATGTGCCCGTCTGTCCATTTGTCAGCCTTTTTTCAGAAACCGTTTGACGTAGAAGTTTTGACGTAGAAATTTGGTATAGTAATAAATCGTATATATTAATAGCTAACACTCAAAAATATTTGTATTTAACATTTAGGTTTGGAGGATTAAATTGTTATACTTTCAGAGATATTTTGAAAAAATGCAAAAAATAGATGTCATAGTTTTAGACATTCACTATAGTATATATGTTGCCTCTACTTTATAGGTATTATTATATATTACTTTATAGGTAAAATTGTTTGCGTTAGGAAGCCTAAATTACTAGTAATTTGTGATAAAGTAATTTTACTTTTAAAACGAGGTACGGAACTGTCGCACGCGAGCCCTACTCGCATTTGGCCGATATTTTTCAAAGTCCTGGTTAAACAATTAGAAGAGGGAGAAGGTTGTGGGATTGCACATCAGTTTTGAGCATAATATTTCGCAAAAGAGGTTCAAAAATATTAAATTGAACTTCGATTTTTAGGAGGCCAGTTCAATGATGATATTTTGAAAAAAAAATGTGGAATACCCGAACTTATGGAGAGCGTGAAAAAAGGTCTTGGATACAGTTTTTTCAGAGAAAATGTGAACTTATGGATTATGTACAAATATGTTTCTCTTACTGCTAATGTGTAATTGCGTAGTTTGACAAGCATTAATTCAATTTTGGAGGGTTAAAGATAACAACTTTCTTGTCTGTACTTCAATCTTCCTGGAATTATGGTTATCACTTCTAGCTTGCAACTTAAGTTTTAATGGATTAATTTTGATACAATTTTTGTCATCTTCGTCATAATTTGTTCATTCTGAAAGATTTTTATGATTAATATATAAGTGAGATGTCAAGGATATGGAAATGTTAGTATTTATTTTTCGCATCTTAGCATAAAATGAATAAGAGTTGAAAAGTTATTAGTTTTTTTTAATTCCACAGTAAAATAAGGAAATATAAAAGTTTTTTAATAATATGAATTAAAATTATTGAAAATTAAAAAGAAAATTCGAGAATGTCACCCGTGGCGGCAGGGGTGAAGTCAGTTATGTTTAAACAAATTTATTTATCTTCAATATTCTTATTTCAATGCGCGAAAATCGCGCTTTTCGAATGAATGTGTTTAAAATTTTACGAAATAATTTAAATTTTTTGCGAAAGCAAAAACCTCTTGCTTTTCTTATAAACTGTCAACCCTTAAAATTCATGTAAAAGACTGAACGAAACTATATTAAATTCTTGTTGTATTCAATTAATGGCTTTTAACCCTTAGATAATTTAGGATGTTATTTTTTCTTTGTTCAATACTTAACATTTTTATCTTCTAACGAATCGGTAAACGTCACATTCATAAATATATGTTAAATAAATAAGAATCTCAAATATTTCCTACGAACAAAATGAACAAAATAAATTTTAGTATCTTATAAGAAACTGTTTTATAAACTTCAAAATGATGAATAGATTGGCGCGAGTCAAGGCTAAATATCACAGAATGGATAATAATACCCAAATGGCTAAATAATGTTGGGTATAAATGTATTTTTTATTATAGAGTTGGTTATTAAATTATTTTAATTTCTTAAAACTAGATTTACAGGTGATTTGGTGATATGTCGTAAAATGATAAATCTCATAAAATATTAACAACCTGAATCTAATTTTGTATCCAAACTCACTTAGACGAATAATAATCTGTATCCAAGACCTTTTTAACCGGCCCGTGAGCCACATCCGCGACATAAATAAAGCATACGCGAAGTAAACTAAGGTCGTAACTTAATGATTCGTGGTACCGAAGGGACCTCGCCAACCCTTTTTGAGCGTGATGCCCCCAATTATCTTTACATGAGGCCTATCCGGAATGGCATGAGGTGCAATTCAATTATGATTATATAATTATGTTGAGTATAATCAGGTAATTATGTTGAGTATAATCAGTGTAAGGACGTAAATTCCTTAACGCTGTTCCGTTTTTAAACAGGCGACAAGTTTTGCGATTTATTGAAATCGAGATCAGACGATTTTGTTGATTACAAAATGATGATTTGTGATGGATAATAGTGGTCAAAACAAAAGGTATTGGTGTGATATTTGAAGCCATTAATGGTTAGGGTTTCCTTGATAATTTCGTAGATAATTAGCGAAGAAAATGTGTGTGTGTGTGTGTGTGTGCGCGCGCGCGTGCGCGTGCGCGTGTGCGTGTGCGTGTGCGTGTGCGTGTGGGTGTGCGTGTGTGTGTATTATCCTCACAGTGTTTTGGTCTGGGATGACGTCGCTTATGTATTGTATGGAATCGGAACATAAAATTTAGGTATGTGTAAATACTAAATACATTCTAAAACAAAATTATTTGTATATTAATTACTATGAACGCGTGTTTAAAAAACTTGATTTTTTAAAACGGATAAGTGACATTTAATTTTGACACTTGACAGTTTGCAAAGTTTGCAGTAGGCCAACTGATATATAGTACAGGTTGCCAAATTGATATTTAGTGTAAAGATTATAGGGTGTTAATTTAAACATAATTATGATTTCATACAAAATTTAAATTTAATTATTTTATAAACTAGACGACTAGTTGACAAAAATTAACAAGTTGGATATGTAAATCTATAAATCATAACACAAGAAGGACTAAAATATTGAAATTTACTTCCTGAAGATTGCATTTTAAGACCTTAAATCGTCTTCCTTCAACTCTATATTCTATATTGAAAGAAAGTGTTCTCTGAGCAATGCGAAATTTAGGAAATAATTTAGGACGTTTTTCTTATTTGGTTTGGTCCCAAAATTGCGAAGTAGTAATTTAGGACCACGTCAAATATGAAAGTCAGTTCCTTGTTTTTTTTTCTAAAAGTATGAAGGATATGCTCACGATTTTAAACTCAGAAATATTGCCTGTAAATTTCATTATCACAAACATAAAGATGAGATCACTATGTTACTTGAAACATGCTCGACGGATACTATATTAGTTACGGCGGAGTCCGAAATTGGGTAATATTTTTAACCTGTTTGTATATACACATGTCCTTGTTTGTCCGTCCAAATCGGTCGTAGAATTTTGAAAAATGAGCTGTCAATCGATTTGACTTGGAAAGGTTACGGTTGGAAAGTATCTTATGGTTATGTCTCTGACTACGACTCCGCTACTTATAACTATCAAAAAATCATGATAATAAAATATTAAACATATCCATAGGCCATTGATATTTTATACAGAGTGAGAAAACTATATCTCCTACAGCTTTTCATTATAATGTTACTGTAGTGGTGCCGTAGCCGTTGAATAAATTCCAAACGTAATTTTCTTCGCTTGTTTTTATCTTTTTAGTTCGCTTTTTACGCAGTTGAGTTTTTCATTTAAAACTTTCTTGTTTTTGCTAAAATAATAAAGGTTAACGAGAAATATTTTTCTGGCACATGTAACTCAACGATACATTAAGATAATGGGATTCGCGAAGAGTTGTTTTGTAAAAACTTTTTTAACGTAAATTGAGAACTTCATTGTACTATGAAGTCAGTGTACCAATTTTTAAATGGAACTCTTTTGATCCATCTTTTAAATTAAAGACAAACATAACAGTCAATAATAAATTTAAATGGAGTAACTGAAAAGTAGTTTCGCCTTCTGTAAACAACTTAAGTGCGTTTTCACAAGGCAAAGGAAATGTTTTAGCTTATAAAAATGCAATCAAGTTAGTCAAGTTTGTCAGTTGAGTTCTGTCCGGGCCGGACTCGCGCGGCCTACCAATTGTATCTCACTTCATTTGTCATTTTCCGACGTTATTTTCCTTCTACTCGCGAAATTTCAAAAAAGGTTTTTCGTGTTGTGTTTGAGGTAATATTACAATAACGTGTAAGGGCTGAAGCTAATTGAACAATACCACTTTTGTGCGGTTTATCGCAACAGTGAGTTTAGCTGCAAAGATAAATTAATTAATTATATTTGCGCGGGGGGTGGTTTAATTAAATATATATTTTGCGTTTGTTTTTATAACGCTCGTAGGGGTGTTTTAGGTGGGATAAAAAGTGATAACGTTAGAAGGGTTTTTGGGGAAAATTTTTAAAGGAAATTTGACGAAGCGCTTCGTAATAAAAGAAAAAGTATTGTCGGTTATTATTATTTTAAATGGAAAAACGAAACATTTTATTATTATAAGAATACATTTATAACGTATACAGGTCCAGATAAATCATGTTATGCATATATCCGAGAAGATCGCATTATCTTAAATATCAGGATATTTTAAATTGGTTTAACGATGTAACAGAATACGTGTCAGATAACCTTTTTGAAATGACGTTTATGGAAAATAATGTAGCATAAAGAATTCAATGGAATAGGAAATTTTTTTCCGGTTTCGTTTGGCAAATAATCAATAACCCCAATATTATTAATATTTATGACGGAGAAATATTTTATTTTTCCATTATAACATTTGTTTAGGGTTTCGTGGCCAACTGGCAAAAACGGATCTCTTAAAATGTCATCATGTCCATCTGCCAGTTTGTCCGTCTGTCTGCCCGTATGTACACAGGTATTTTACTTTAGATTTAATATAGATGGTAGGTGTCTTCTGTGAACTGCTATGCAATGAAATTAATGTAGTTAAGAAAAAATATATTAGGGGTGGCACTCCATAACTGAGGAATGAAAATATATCTAGTTCACATAGAAGTGCGGATAGGTCTTAAAAATGATATAGAGCTTCCAAAATAACTTTTTTATTTAAATCAATAGTTGGTGAGATATGCGCTTCTAAAAGCTTAAGAAGTGTGTGCAATCCTCCCCCCTCTAACTTTTTAGTTAACGTGTATGAAATTCAGAAAAAATTGAGGTAGTAGAACTTAAAATAAACTTTCAATGAAAAAAGGTTGAATAAGATTATGTTGTGTAGTTTTTGAGATATGGGTTATTTTCGATACCGACCGCAGCAATAACTTTGTTTTTCAATGTATGATAAATGCACACTTCTAAGTTTAATATTTTTTGGTGCTATGGAAACCTTCATGCGCGAGTCCGACTCACACTTGGCCGGTTTTTTATTCTTAACTTTTCCTCGTCACAATTACATTAAAACATTTCATAATTATAAACAGAACCTACAAACGATAACTTGAAATAAAAAAAAGCAGAGTTACCAGTAGAAACGATTTTCCCTCTGCGAAAAAAAGTCTTGTCGCGTTTTTCAATATTTAAAATCGGATAAGTGTTTCGCTGCGTTGCGTTGTATTATTGCTTCGCTGATGCCACGCGACGTTCTGTGTGTTCACACTTCGGGACACTTAACCCTTGTATTAACGCTGCATAATTGTACCTGGAGAAATACTATGGTATCGTAATCGATATTTATTATTATCTTCTTATTTCGTACTCACGAACCTATGGAAGCCGGCTTACTCAATACAATGACAAAATTTCTGCTTAATACCCACAATACTAATTTTAAACCAGCAGATCCTCAAGTTTCGCGGTTTGGAAAGGCAGTATCCCGGCAGCATAAGGATTTCGAAATGAAAAGTTGAATTGATCAGAGTGACGTCTTGTTATGGGGACTGAAAAATATAAGACATACTGACAGAGCTACTTAACTATACCAGACCGGTACTAATAAGTATATTGTTGAATCCTAATAAATAATTTGTAGAATCTTAATAAATATACTGTTGAATCCTAATATATATACTGATGAATCCTAATACATTTATTGTTCAATATATTTGGCGTTAATTTTGTAGAAATTCATTATTCACAATTAAATGAAACTACGTACATCTTTGCTAATAGCCCACCTGAAGATCTTGTAATACAACTAAACCTAGGTCGTGGTAAAGAACTTAAAGAAAGTAAAAATAATACTACATCACGTAGTTTCATTTAATTGGAAATATATTGTTGAATCCTAATAAATATATTGTCGAATCTTAGTAAATATACTGTTGAATCCTAATAAATATATTGTTGTTGAACAAAAGTTGTTGAATATTTTAACTATATATTGTATTGCTCTCTCTCCCTATCTTATTTTTAATACGTGAGACATGTTGTATGTATTTTAAATCTTTTTGTTGTCCTTTCGTTGATGTTGTAATTTTTTATCACAAATATTGCTTTTCAAAGAGTAGGTTGAATTATAGAGAGTAATGCGATTTGAATCTTTATCTTTAAAAGTAACAAGAAATTCCTTAAAAATTAGATCTATTCTCTACGCGTGTTTCTTTTTTTTCTGGAAAAAAAGAAAAGATGTCAAACGCGACGTTCCACCATTCATCACAGCCCTCATTATTGGTGGCCAGAGATTATTTCTGAGATAAATGTGAATGATTTACCGAAGCTTCTTTAAACGACACTCCGATCCCTTTATCTTCTAGTCTGAAGGACTTAAGCTTAGTGATCAATCAAAGTCTTTGAAAAAAATTGTGTCAATAACCGAATTTTCAGCAGAATATATTCTGTAAAAATAGTCGAAAGTAAAATCCACCTGTATTAAACAAATAAGTTTATTTAAAATTGTGAAATCTTAGTTTTACGAAGAGCTTGTTGAAATCGATTCGAATTATTTTCAGATTTAGATCTTTTTCGTGTCGTTTTATTATAGATTAACTGTGCCATTCGGAATACAAAAAGTTATTGGAAATAATGAACATTATCATTTCTCTGTTTATTTTTATAATATTTATGAGTATAAGGTTTACAAAAAACCTTATAGATGGCGTTGGTAGTACCAGTATCGTAATATTCATCTAATCACTTTTTTTAAATGGCAATATCCGGATAAAAAGTATCCTATTTTTTTCCCGATAATATATACTATTACCATATCCAATTTCATCAAAATCCGTTTAGTAGATTTTGTGTGATTGAAGAACAAATTAACAGACAGAAATTTTAAAAACAGGTTTTTTAGCTTCTATTTGATAATAGATTCTATAGGCTAAACCATCAATCCTTTTAAAATATTTTCATGTACAGAATTCAGTCTATTAAAATTTTATTATATATACCTATATAGATTTTAAAAAGTGATTTATCTTATTTAAGTCCCATTAGCGCTAATTGTGAGTATTAATTTTTTATTTGTTTTATTCTTGAGTTTTATATTCTTTAATAATCTCGAGTATTGTATTCAATATAATATGATTGCTGGCGTAGATATTTTATTAATACGGCGAATTTTTTATCCGGTGACAATCTATGCATCTGCAAATAGTCTCGGTCAGGATGAAAGTAATTTATTTTCTTTGAATGTCAAGCTGGATTTCTGCAACAGTATTGTCAAATTTTGTGAGCTTGGAAATGTGCAACTGGTGATCTAGTTTTAATCTAAATCAACAGTTGCACATTTTCAACTTGTGTTATCGCTTTGATAATACCGCGCGGCGTTCGGTATGTTCACACTTCGGAACGCTTAACCCTTTTGTTAACGTTTCATTATTTTATTTCTAGAAATACTATTGCATTTGATACTGATTATGGTCATCTTATTTCGTACTCAGAACCAATAAAAGACTCTAGCATCATCAGGGTGAAAGTACCACTGAAATCGGTTTAGTAGTTCTTGCGTGACGGTCTAACAAACATACATTCAGAAATTTGACGAAAGCTAGCGTAGATCTTAATTAAAAGCCCAAACATCATCCCAGTGAAAGTTGCGTTGAAATCGGTCCAGCAGTTTTGGTATGTTGTTTTATGAAAGTTATACAGGCAGACAAAAGTAGTAGGAAATGCTGTTTTGCATTCCACTCGTTACCAGATATGGTCCGATTCTAAATCTTTATTTCTATACTAAAATATAAAGCGAAATAATTTATTTCTTCGTGCTATTCTCTGGGAACACGCGTTCGGTTTTATACAATTTATATAAGAAAAGCCTTCCTTTGAGGAAGATTATTAGATATTCATAGAATCATCACGCTACGATTCATAGAAGCATCACACTACGATTCTTAGAATCATCACGCTACGATTCTTAGAATCATCACGCTACGATTCGTAGAAGCAGGGTAGTGATAAAAAATGTAACTGAAGTCGGGGCGTGAAAGCGGTGGAAGTTAGAGAGAGACCAATTTATTTATTGTTTGATCAACTTGAGTTTTCTTGTCGATATAGTTCGACGCCGACGACGGATTTCGTTTAATAAATGGAGCGGAGATGTTTAGCGACCACTACGGGGTGGCATAAATAAGATAATTCTACGTCGGTGAAACCGCGGGGTATAGCTAGTTCTAAATATATTTAATGTACAAATTCAACATTCTCCGAGAGCAATTGAATATCATAGTATACGATGTTTTATATTATTCTGAAGTGTTCAATAGATATCAGTAATGGCAAGTACTGGATTACCAATAATACCAATATCCTCTTAAAATCATCACTATCAACATTAAATTTATTATTCTCTTTACACATTATTGTTTTAATCAGATTTCGTGTACTATGTTTTATACTGTTCTGAAGTGTTCAATAGATATCAGCAATAGCAAGTACTGGATTACCAATAATACCAATATCATCTTAAAAGTCGTATCTTCATTATCAATATTAGATTTATTATACTCTTTACACATTATTGTTTTAATCACATTTCGTATACTATGTTTTATACTGTTCTGAAGTGTTCAATAGATATCAGCAATAGCAAGTACTGGATTACCAACAATACCAATATCCTCTTAAAAATTGTATCATCATTTTCAACATTAAATTTATTATTTTCTTTACACATTATTGTTTTAATCAGATTTCGTACACGACGTTTTATACTGTAATGAAGTGTTCGATAGATATCAGCAATAGCAAGTACTGGATTACCAATAATACCAATATCATCTTAAAAATTGTATCATCATTTTCAACATTAAATTTATTATTTTCTTTACACATTATTGTTTTAATCAGATTTCGTGTACTATGTTTTATAATGTTCTGAAGTGTTTAATAGATATCAGCAATAGCAAGTACTGGATTACCAATAATACCAATATCATCTTAAAAGTCGTATCTCATTATCGATATTATATTTATTATACTCTTTACACATTATTGTTTTAATCACATTTCGTATACTATGTTTTATACTGTTCTGAAGTGTTTAATAGATATCAGCAATTGCAAGTACTGGATTGCCAATAATACCAATATCCTCTCAAAAATTGTATCATCATTTTCAACATTAAATTTATTATTCTCTTCACACATTATTGTTTTAATCAGATTTCGTACACGACGTTTTATACTGTAATGAAGTGTTCAATAGATATCAGCAATAGCAAGTACTGGAGTACCAATAATACCAATATCATCTTAAAAGTCGTATCTCATTATCGATATTAGATTTATTATACTCTTAACACATTATTGTTTTAATCACATTTCGTATACTATGTTTTATACTGTTCTGAAGTGTTCAATAGATTTCAGCAATTGCAAGTACTGGATTGCCAATAATACCAATATCCTCTTAAAAATTGTATCATCATTTTCAACATTAAATTTATTATTATCTTTACACATTATTGCTTTAATCAGATTTCGCCCACGGCTTTGTTTGTCTGAATGTTTTCTTTCAGATTCTGATTAATTAGGGAAAGGAGCTATGAAAGTATAATCTCGTCATCTATTAGTTATAGTTGTCATTAGAAATTTAAAGGTCAAGTTTTATATCCTATAGAACTGACAAATTATAGTGATGAAAACTAAACAAATAGGCATTGTCTTAATCAATAACCTAATTATTTATTGACCAGAAATATAAATTTTGTCAAAATACATTAAATTGAGATTGAATGAATTAATTAAATTCACGCTGATACGTCGTTGGGTATAAACCAAAAGTAATGGAGGAATAATTCGCTCATTGATTGGGCCATCTTCATGACGCCAACTTTTACATAGTTTTATCCAGAAAATAACTGTTTATGACGTAACACACAGTATAGCAACATCTAGCGAGTAATTTAGGAATTAATATGTTTTTGTTGTTTAATAAATTTTGTGAAATTAGAATTTTTGGATAAGTTACTCTCTGTTATTGTAAATCGACAAATTGTGTAGATTAGACGGCTAATATGTTAATAAAATATTAATGTGATGTGTGAGTAGAATTAAGCGTGAATATGCAAGAAATCAAAAAATTATCACATTTATGACATCAGCCCTGTTATGCGTATCTTTGCTTCAGCCGCCATTTCGGAAAATGCTTTTCATTAAATATCTCGGAAACTGCTGAATTTACGAGAAAAATAACTATCTTTTTGTAGAGTATGAAATTCTATGCAACGTTCACTTTAACACAGGCAAATTTATAGCCACCAGTAAACCACTTTGAAAACTAATTTAAATTTTGTATGCTCTACAAAAAACTATTTTATTCGTAAATTAAGTTGTTTTATAGGTATTTAAAAACTAGTTTAAATTTTGTATGCTCTACAAAAACTATTTTTTTCGTTAATTAAGTTGTTTTATAGCTATTTAAAAACTAGTTTAAATTTTTTATGCTCTACAAAAACTATTTTATTCGTAAATTAAGTTGTTTTATAGCTATTTAAAAACTAGTTTAAATTTTTTATGCTCTACAAAAACTATTTTATTCGTAAATCAAGTTATTTCAGCCATATTTAATAAAAATAATTTTCCAAGATGGCGGTGGAAACGAGCTTCACTAAACGAATATTCGGGGAGACCCACAAACTATTTCCAAAACGAAAATCTTATCCGGAATACATTGCATTATGGATGCCTGTGAAATGCTCCCTGACTTACTGGACCAAACACGGAATGCGAACCGCTAGTTAAATTGTAAGATCACTTAATAATTTTTTATTTGTTTGATGTCGCACTTCTTCGTCGATACTTGGTAAAATTATACTGAAACAAAAGGAGATGCTGTTCTTTCGGTACAGTGATAAAAATTTAAAATTTTAAATAAACATTGGGATTAATAAACATAATATTTAACTATTTTTTTTTATAAATCCTCGTTTTAAGATACAAACTAACGAGGAGCCAAACACAAGTTTACAGATCTAAAAAATTGGCCGAATATTAAAGTTTAAACTTAACGCTAAGGACAGCGATACTGTAATGTGACGTTATTTTAGTAATACTGATTGTATTCTACGAGGGCGAATGAGATAGCGGATATTTTAACCCTACCATTAAATTTAGAAGCTTATAATTCGCTTATTAATCAGTTTATATATTTTTCCCAATTGGTTTTAATTGACCTATATTTTCACGATATTTTATGAAGAACAGCAAATTTAAAAGTATCCAACTACTCATTTCGTACCATCTAAAATGTTTAAACATTATATATGGAGAAGTGGATAAAATTACTTTAGAATAAGTACTTCTTTTATGTGTTTTCCGATCGAACGTTAAAAAAATATATACTTTATAAGATCGAATCACCCTAAGAAGTGAAAAGAAATTTGAACTGAAAAGCTTATGAGGAAATATAAGCTGCTTCATATATGTACAAACGTCAAAAGCTTCCCCCTTGCGTAGCTTAACTTCATGCATGGCTTCAACTTCGATCTGTTCTCTTTGAATCCCTGCCGAATCCGGCCTCGAGAACCAAAATCGTTTTGTTCACCTCATCCCCCGTCTGTATCATTTATTGCGGCTGACTCTCATCCGTAATGCCACTCGAAGGCTTGAGATATTCTTTCGTCGGCGTCGGAACGCCGTTCGCGGCGTCGTTATTGGCGATGCAGAGGGATGTTGACGTTTTTGTAAGTATAACTGCAAATAGTATTCATCCGCTTGTAGATCTGCATGGATATAACTTGCGAGTGGCGGAGTTTGAAGCTTGGCGATAAGTATTGTGCGCAATCGTAAAATCTTAAGCACTCTACGTGTCTCGGGAATTATTATTCGTAGACATAAAAACAAATTTAGAGAAAAGGTCCGACTCGACTGTGTTCACTCAAAGCTTTCTACACTAGCCGTTTTATGATAACTAGCTTTATTTTATTAAGGCGGAAATTTTATTTTCGCCGTAATAAAATAAACGTTATTATAGTTTTATATAGGTAAATAAATAAAATATATCAAGCATAGAAATTGAAGTTATTAATGTTTCTGAAATAGATTTTTGGACGATAAAGTGGTATTTAAATAATAATAAATTTAAAAAAGGGTATTTAAATAATGAAATATTTATCTCACAATTAGGCCAAAAATATATTTTGACATTATCAGTTATAAACGGAAAAGAACAAAAATTGGATTTGTCTGTTTTTTGGCATGGCCGAGATTTGTGCAAAACAACGCCTGCTCGAACTTCCTTATAATGAACTCACACACGTTTTCGACCGCGTCTCTGTTCACTGTTGCTCGTCGTGATTCGCTACGTCGTGGCTAGCTCGTCGTCGATCGTATTAGTATCATACTAATATGATCGACGAGTAGTTCTAATACGGAGTGAAGTGAACAAAATAAATACACTATTATTAATGAGTATTTATGTTTGTCCAAAACCAAAATTCAACCACGAAACGAACAATTTTAAGTTTTGGAAATTTGTGTATCTATGGCATATTTTTGAAAAACCGATGTATTTTCTCGGTCCTATCTATCTCCATTTTAATCGACGTTGGGTTCGCTCTTTCAACACGAAAGTTATTGAGATATTATACTTTACTCTTCTACCTCAAGCGTTGCATGTGGCTCAATTCTGACGAAGTGCATTCGATACCTTTTATTATTATTTATCTTATGACACTAAAATGGTTTGCTTGTTTCTCCCTTGCCCAGTCGACTGTGCAGAGTGTAACATCGGCGACCCCATGCTTGACGCCCTCCCTCGCGTCCCCCACTTCCAATACCACGTTACAAGACATTATCACGTCAAGAAATGTAGCCCCTATTTCTAAGTCCTTTTAATGAACTGAATGTCTGATGAAATCTAATTCAAGCGAACACGTATTTCATCGCTAAATTATTTTAGTTCGCTCTCCATTCTCATCAGCATAATCATGATCCCATCGCTTCGAACGCCCTTTAATATTTATAGTTGCTTTCAAAATTTAATTTGTTAAAATTTCGCTGGGGTACGCCCGCCACTGTGCTGTGGGACGGTCGAGTGCGGTCGAGGGCCGGCATTCGATTCCCTGTTCGCCCGTTGAGTGCCGGGCAGTCCTCGAGCGCGGAGGGTGTACAGACAATGACGGATATACAGGGGCGGAGTGTTTGTTAACCTGATCTGCCGCGGGCCAGAGTCGAGTGGTGGAAGCTCACTGCGTATCGGTGAACTGCGACGTTTTGATCTAGCGCGTAACGTGTTGCATATTATTCGTAATCATCACGACTAATTTAGATATGAGTAAGATATATAAAAGTAATTCAAACTCCTTAACGGTAATTAGGATATGAAACTAATCTAATGAAACAGATCAAGTTGATAAATTTAAGACGATTGGAGGAACGTAATTGTAAACAACGTGCAACTAATTAAGTATATGTATTTACAAACATTATCTTATATCTGCGGCTTCGCTTACGTAATAGAGCTTAAAAAAAGTATACATTATTTCTATAAATAATCAAATTAAGTAGAAAATGTGAAAGAATTACAGAAAATTCTCAACCGTTTTCCAAAATCTCACTGTCAGTGTTGCGATTTCAACGAAAAAATTATATTTCTTGCACAGAATTAAGTGTATGAGTAACAGACACGTTCAGTGTACATAAACATAAGTAGAACATAACAAAAATGTGTTTAATATTCAAGTGATTCTATGCATCAAACTGAATAGAAGATATCAGGGAACTACGTAGCAATTCTCAACCATTTCTGAAAAAATTACTGTCAATGATGCGATTTCAATGAAAATATTATATTTTCTGCACAAAATCATTTGTATGAACAACAAAACACATTCAGTGTATATATACATCTGTCGAACGTCGCAAAAATGTGTCTAATATTCATACAGTGATTCTATGCATCAAACTGAGTAGAAAATGTCAAGGAACTATATGACAATTCTCAACCGTTTCAGAAAAAATCACTGTCATTGTTGCGATTTCATCGCAAAAATTACACTTTTTGCATAGAATTATGTGTATGAATAATAAACACGTTCAGTGTACATATATATTTCCAGGACCTAACAAAAATGTGTCCAATATTCATACAGTGATTCTATGCATCAAACTGAGTAGAAAATGTCAAGGAACTATATGACAATTCTCAACCGTTTCAGAAAAAATCACTGTCATTGTTGCGATTTCATCGCAAAAATTACACTTTTTGCATAGAATTATGTGTATGAATAATAAACACGTTCAGTGTACATATATATTTCCAGGACCTAACAAAAATGTGTCCAATATTCATACAGTGATTCTATGCATCAAACTGAGTAGAAAATGTCAAGGAACTATATGACAATTCTCAACCGTTTCAGAAAAAATCACTGTCATTGTTGCGATTTCATCGCAAAAATTACACTTTTTGCATAGAATTATGTGTATGAATAATAAACACGTTCAGTGTACATATATATTTCCAGGACCTAACAAAAATGTGTCCAATATTCATACAAGTGATTCTGTGCCTCAAACTGAATAGATACTCTCAGGGAACTACATGACAATTTTCAACCGTATCTGAAAAGAATCACACTGTCGGTGTTGCGATTTCACGAAAAAAATTATATGTTTAGCACATAATCATATGTATGAATAATAAACATGTTCAGTGTACATGTACATATGCAGAACGGAACAAAAATGTGTCTAATATTAATACAAGTGATCCTGTGCATCAAACTGAGTAGAAAATTGTGAATATTACCGTTTATGAATAAAATATTTTAATATACTATACATAAACAAATGAACTCAATTGAATGCACATAATGAATAATAGAAACATACTTAGTTACAGCCTGTTATCCACTTTCATAACATGGAACGTATTTTACACCTGGGTCATACTTAATTTTGTTGTAACTAGACAGGAAAACCAGCCGAGCCCAGAAATAATGTGACTACAAATGACGAAAGTAATCGCATGTTATTTTTTAAAATACAAAACATACATGGTTTATATTTCGTGTCACCTTGAAGTATAATTTTCCTCAAAGGGGATAAAACAAAAATCGGCTAAGTGCGAGTCAGACTTTCGCGCACGCGTTGAAAACAAAGTTATTGCTGCGATCGGTACCAAAAATACTCTATATCTCAAAATCTACACAATATATCTTATTCATTGGTTGAAAGTTTATTTTAAGTTATACTATCTTAATTTTTCAGAATTTTAGACAAGTTAATTGAATAGTTAGGGGGGGGGGCATATTTTTTAAGATTTTGGAAGCACATTTCTCGCCAATTATTTACTTAAACAAAAAAGTTACTTTGGAACCTGTATATCATTTTACAAAACGTATCTAACGATACGCAACACACCTATTCGCACTGTATTTTTTTCAAATGTATGAAGTGTTACCCCTAAAATTATTTTTTATCATTATTCCAATATTTAATTGTAAAGCGATTCATAAAAGAAACCTGTCATCAAAATTTCCTCTGTGTAGTATCTATAGTCTCCAAGTAAAATGTATGTGACATACGGACAGACAGATAGACGGACATGACGAAATTATAAGGGTTCCGTTTTTACCATTTGACTACGGAATCCTAAAAACCGGGCCAATCGTCCATATCTCATAAAATTGTTGATGCAAACCGAAATAATTACGTTTGAAAGTTTTATTCAAACGCTAGTATTTAGAATATTTTCAAATGTTTCATAGTAGAAAAAATAGAGGGGATAGGGGAGCATTGTCCTTCACTTGAAGAAAAACGGAGTTTACAAACGAAAAATGGTAAATTAAACCGAAACATTATTCCAAAAGATCTTTCCAACGATATCCAACAAATGAGGTGCGTCAAAATGTTTGCTGCATATTGATTGAGTTCTTTATCTGAAGTATACGCTCAAATTATTTCGTGAATTTAGATCTAAAAGTGTAGAAACTACGAGAGTGTGACAGACAACACAGGAAGGACACTCACACTGACTTGATGAAAATACAAGGTTTTCGCGTTTAACTATTGAACTCCAAAATTCCAGATGAAGCCTCCGTTTCCTTTTAAACCACTTTTCCAATACTACCTTATTCAACGATATGTACGACTGAATTGTTGCCCCCACTTTCCACGATGCGGATGTAAATTAATATATTTTTGTATTTTCCCATCTATTCATTGAGATCTTTACTTAAAGCATTCACATTCAGACGCTCTAACAGACAGACGGAAGTATATGATCAAATTATAAGGGTACTTTGTTATACTACAGAACCCAAGAAATAAATAATTAGAACGACTTTACTTAATTTGATATTGCACTAATGAGAAGAAGCGACTCTCAGAGATGCCTTAAAATTAGGTTTTTGAGATATTGCTAGAGTTTTCATAAAATAAGCCGAAGAAGCTGATGTGAACATTTCTCTATAGAGAGTTAACATAAAAATAAGTTGAGTAAGTTTATGATAAACGTTTTCTTATCAAAATAGTCGTGTTAAAATAAGCCGAGAATTTGATAAATATTTCTCTATAGAGAGTCCTCATAAAATAAGCCGAGAAGATGATGATAAACATTTCTCTGTAAACAGTCGACATAAAATAAGCTGAGTAAGTTGATGATAAACGTTTTCGTATCAAAATAGTTGTATTAAATTAAACCGAGAAGTTGATAAACATTTCTCTATAGAGAGTAGTCATAAAATAAGCCGAGTAAGTTGATGATAAACATTTCTCAAAATATTGTCGTGCTTTACGTCTTCTTGTAAAACGTCTATTAGTAGCAATAATGGGTACTTATTCCTGCAATTCGCCTCTTTTTTCCTTGCCGTTTACCCGTGCAATTGCGTGTCACTTTTCAATGACCCTGTAGACCTTATTTAACCGTTGGTCGACTTATTTTTAGGCACGTAACTGTAGGCGTGGACGAATAGTTAGCATTAATGCATTTTTTAATCCAATAATCCTTATGCGGTCATCGATCCGTTCGTGTAGTGCATAATCTCGCTGTGTATCTCTCGTCTCGGCGGCGTTGTTCTCAGGGACTCGCGAACGGATCTGCGCGGCCGTACTTGCACAGCAATATTTTCAAAATTTATTGCGCGCATTTAGCTCAGTCGTGGCGATAGTGTCAATTTTATGGGGCGGTTTGGACTATTTATGGCACCTTCATGAGGTCTGTTAGGATTTGTGTGGTGCAATTAGATTGAGGGGTTGCGACTGAAAACACATTACCTGCGTGCGTTTATTTTCTCTTTTTGTAGGGGGGCTGCGTTGGAGTGTCAGCTATGGGCTGCATTGCGTTTTGGTTGTCAGTGTGGTTATAACCTAATGTGTATGTGTAGAAACGTATATATAACATAGCCTTTTAACCCGCTGACAATGATGTACATTGATATAATTCTTCACCAATGAGAAATAATCAACGATTGGAAAATTTTTCCATTTATAACGATACAGCAATTCAAAATATAGATTTAAAATCACTGCTATTTCCATGATACTCGTGTCAAAAATGTATCATGTCCCCACTACTAAAGGCACTTGTACGCGATAACGGTAAAGATAAAGTAAGGTCTATAATGAAATTTCTACACTCAGACTGAATTGCATCCTTCAACAAAACCTACTAGAAATGTGGGAAACAGCTTTTATTAAGTGCTATTGCCTTATGACTGACTGCATGTCAAAAATGTACCATGTCCCACCACGAAAGGCACTTGTACGCAATAACAGTAGAGATAAAATAAGGTCTATAATGTAATTTCTACACTCAGACTGAATTGCATCCTTAAACATAACCTACTAGAAATGTGGGAAACAGCTTTTATTAAGTGATATTGCCTTATGACTGACTGCGTGTCAAAAATGTACCATGTCCCAACACGAAAGGCACTTGTACGCAATAACAGTAGAGATAAAATAAGGTCTATAATGAAATTTCTACACTCAGACTGAATTGCATCCTTCAACAAAACCTACTAGAAATGTGGGAAACAGCTTTTATTAAGTGCTATTGCCTTATGACTGACTGCGTGTCAAAAATGTACCATGTCCCACCACGAAAGGCACTTGTACGCAATAACAGTAGAGATAAAGTAAGGTCTATAATGAAATTTCTACACTCAGACTGAATTGCATTCTTCAGTAAAACTTTAAAATTTACTGAAATGTGGGAAACTGATTTTATTAAGTGCTATCGCCTTATGACTGACTGAGTAAGTACCAACTGCATCCTTGAAGTACCAAATGAAAGACTGCATTAATTAAGCACCGATTCAGAAAGTTATTTAAAATTATAAGTCATCTATCACCCTAAGATAAATTTGATAATACTTTATAGATCCCTCGATATGCGGATAAATAGATTATAGTGAATGAATACGAACTTCAAGCTGTAAAACAAAAAAGTGCATTTAATATTTTTTATGCTCGCTTTTGTGATACCAACTCAGATGGTAATCTAAGACGCTTAAGTCGTCTGTTACTTTGTAACCAAATCTGATAAAACTTTAAAGTTCACTAATAACGTGGATAGATTATATTGCGCGACACTGCGAACATTATTGAAAAACTTTAAAGTTCACTAGTAACCTGGATAGATTATAACGAGACTTAGAATATTATTGAATCATGAAGCTGCAATCAAAAGAACATTACGTTCATTACATTTTCTATGATCGGTTTTGTGATACCAACATAGTTTGTAATTTAAAATGTAAGTTGCTCTAGAAACATGTTTGGCAAAAAACTCAAAAGACCACTAAAACAAGGATAGTTTATAATGAACGAAAACTTTGCACATTAACTTTAAGCTGCTAAAACAATTGCCTTTATTACTTTGCATGCCATTGCTTTTGTGAAACAATATTACATGTAAATATGAAATTATAAAGTAAAAGACTGACTTATTACTTTGTGGCACCAACCCAGACAGTAATCAAAGCTTATTACTCTATAAACAAGTGTGATAAAATTTTAGAGACCACTAAAATATGGGCAGATTATAAAGAACGATATTGCGCATTGTATTGAAACGTGAAACTGTAAAGTAAGGCAGTGTTCATTACTTTTTAAAACAGCAATTAAATTTTACATCTCTGCTACCTAGTGTGATAAAACGTTAAAAATTGCTAGAAAAATCGATAGGCAAAATGAAAGATAATATTGAAAAATTAAACTGCATAAACGAGACCACTTTTATTACTTTGAATATATTGCATCTGTGAAACCATTTCAAAACTATGAAGTCACCTATTATGGTGCCTTCACTCTGTTACCAAGTCTGGTAGAACT
The DNA here is from genome assembly GCA_039881145.1 of Druceiella hillmani. Taxonomy (NCBI): domain Eukaryota; kingdom Metazoa; phylum Arthropoda; class Insecta; order Lepidoptera; family Hepialidae; genus Druceiella; species Druceiella hillmani. The sequence goes on from JAYKKI010000029.1 coordinate 13,617,273, forward strand.
TAAAACATCAACAAATCGGTTATAAGTAATAAAGATATTGTAGACTTTAAAGCGTGAAATCGCAAACCAAAAGCTTGTATTTATTATTTTGTGATTTTAAAAAACACAGCAACCTAATACTATAAGTCATCTGTGAAAAGTGGGATTATCGTATACTCATCAGATCCATTAGCTGGTTTTCGTGGCTTTGATGCAAAATAAATCTCCACAGGAACGTTGCTGTCTGATACTGTTAATTAATGACTTTGTCCCCATCTATCACAGACCACTTAGTCACATTTAGTTATGCAATATTTGGTGTAAACATGAACAATACCAAGATTTATATCACTGTCAAGTGAGGTTCATATAATTTAATGTACAATAAGATGAGAATATTTCGCACCACGATTAACAAACATGACTCATCTCGAAACGCACCCTGTTACATATTGAACATCGACTGTACGCACTATAAACCCACCCGGGGTAGGTCATTTTGTTGCCGCCTACGTCCCTTGTTCGGGGAGGGTCGTCACTCTACAATGCAAGGGTGCCTGGCACCCTCCTTTAAGTTTCGATGCGGAGACTGCGGAGGCGGGGGGAGACGATGTGATGAATATAGCCGGCGGCTACTTGCAAGGCGGGGTGAGAGTTTGGGGCTTTGACCATCGTTTTGGGGCCTCGGTGTTTGTTGGAGGTTTGCAGGAAGTGCATTATTTTTGTGTAGTTGTGAATGAGGCTTATCTGAAATGCTTTTTAGCTATATTTGTTTCTGTTAATCTGTTGATCCTTGAGCTTGAAGCAAATTTATTACGCAAAATGGCTGGAGTTTTTTCCTAACCTATGTTATTGAATGAAAACCTGTAAAGCCTTTTAAATTTCTTTAGCAATTAGAAACATAATATCCCATACGTATAATAATCCCCAATAAGTCCCCTGGCATGCCACAGGAAAAAACTAGTATTTTATAGGACGCAAATTTGAATTGCAATCACAAGTTTTTGTCGCAATAACAAGTAAGTAGTCAATAACAATAGGTCCTCACTAAAAAGATATGATAGGCGACTGAGAGAAATATCCAGAGACATGATGAAAAATTATTCCATGTTTTTAAGTTAGTTTTATCATGAATAATAATTTAAAGACAGAAACAATAAAATTACTGGGTAAATAAACAAATCAATTCCGAAATTTTTGTATGCATATTTTATTTTTCACAATTGTTTATTTTACCGGTTGTTGCCGTAATAACAGTAACACGTCTTTGTCTTTCCTTTTATGTTAGGAATTTACAAAGACTTATTATAATTTATAACTTAAAGAAAAAAATGCGTGGACAAAATCTTAGACGTTTTCTTTATGATTTTGGTATAAAGCAGATTTCTTTTTGAATTAAGCATGTGAATCGCGAATTGTAAAGTTTTCATATAACTTAAATTGTATGTTAACATCGCGCAATAAATAAAGTATTCTATTAAGACTTGTTACTGAACGAATTATTGGAAAATCTCGTTATGTTAGAAAACTAACTAATGTATCATTATTCTAGAACAGAAAATAACTATGACAGTTTTTAAATAACTATTTAATGCCATTAAACTTATTTGAACGTCATTTTTACCCGTGACTAGTCCAATATAGTAGAAAATTGATTAGCTCAAACCATTAACCTACATCATTACGATGATAGTTTGAAAATCTTTGTACTATAGCCGGTAAAAGCTTGTGTAATATAAGTTAACGACAAATATATGTACAAAGCTTACACGTGTCCTTTATTTGGATGTATACATTTTATTCCATAAATTTTGTGTTATCGATTTAAAAGTATACATAGAGATATGCTATGTCCTCTAGGATTTCATTTAAATTAAACGTATATTTTGTCTCAGTCAAATATCTCTTCGTTCTGTAGTTCGAAAGCAAATATTTTTATTGTTTATCAGTATTCCCTTTTGTGTGTACATATGTTTGTCAAAATGAAATAAAATGGAAATCATCAGCAAAATCTAAGCTAAATGGCGAAGTTGAACCTTGGAATGATCGTAAATTTGATTAGAATGGTCAGATAGTCAATTTGAGATGGGTCTCTTTTGCATTCTGTTCTGTTTTTTAGATATAAAATAGGGGAGTATTAAATTACTAGACATTTTGCTGGCTCTATTTTAATTTAGGTAAAAGTGAACAGTGATTGTTTTACATACGCCGTAGGTAAAATGAACTATATACTGGCATAATAGTAAAATGAGAAATATGAAAAGAATCTTATTAAATATTCGCATTTGGCTAATTTCAACAAAAAAGGCGTTTTTAAGATTATCATGACGTTGAAAAATTTGTTTAATGTATTTATCTTTGGTCGAAAATTTATTTTTCAACCTAGTCAGGTAAGATATTGTTGGATAGAGGAGAAAAGTATTTATTTTTTTTTAACATGTTAAATAGTATACTGGGAGAACGTGAAAATTGGCTTTTTTATTACGATTTTATTACGTCGATATATACTATGACTAACTATGTAACGTGTGACTAAGTATGTATAACTAACTATGTAACGGAATATGGGAAACTAAATTCCATACCCTTCTAATTGTTGTATCATCATAAAACTTAGCAGTTGTGTATAGTTATGATGACAACACAATAAAATGATACAACTTGGCAGATGCGTGTAGTTCTGTTGACATCACAATAAACTAGTACCATCGGACTGATTCAATGAAATAGAACCGGAAGTTAGATAATGAACTCGATAACGGAACAACGTATTCTAACCGCCTTTTGGCTTCTAATTGTTGTACCATCATGAAACTTGGCAGTTGCGTTTAGTTTTGATGACAACATCATAAAATGGTAACATCGAACTGATTCAATGAAATTGAACCGGAAGTTAGACAATGAACTCAATAACGGAACGACGTATCCTTGCCGCGTTTGGGCTTCTAATTGTTTTATCATCATGATACTTAACAGTTGTGTGTAGTTCTATTGACAACACAATAAAATGGTACCATCGGACTGATTCTATGAAGGAACCGGAAATTATACACCAGAACTCCGTATCGTCTAAGGATGAAACTTCAGAACAACAAATCTTAACTCTGCTTGTTTAGTTTGTTTGAAAGCGTAAGGCATTAATTATTTATTTTGAAATAATAATTTATATATCGAGAAAATACACAGAGATGAATAATATAGTTTACATAAATATGTCACGCAAGTCAAGGCGAGAAACGTGCCGAGAGTTAATTGTATAAGGGTGGTTAAAAATATCGCAAGCGTCACCTCAGGGCACCGGACTCAACCCTGTTGTTAGTATCATTGCCCTCTGGGGAGGTTGACTATGCTGTTCTGTTAATTTTAATTCATTAGATATTCTTTTTTTATATTAATAAACTGTTCATATTTATAAAAAAGTTCAAAAAATATTCTCTCCTTTAAAATAAAACTAAATAAGTTAAAATTAATTTTATTTATTAATATTAGAGCTGTTTCTTAACTAAATATTAAGCATTTTCATTCACATTTTAATTTGAGAAGCAAAATCATATATTTATTGAGAAAAAGGGCCCCACGTTTTTACACTTAAAATATTATACTCCATAAAAAACATGGCTTACACTAAGGTCCTTAGAGAGTAGACAGAAAAACAGGTTTGATAATTATTTTTTTGCTTTTTAGTGCAGTATTTATGAAAGCGTGTTTTTTCAGTTTTTGGGACCATTCATTTATTAAGTATTTTTTCCTACTGGTCTGTTTTGAGAAATTTTATACCTAGAATTCATAGTCAATATAGTAATTAGATATCCTTTAGTTAAACACTAAGATTACATTTAACCATAACAGTTTACATATTATGAGTAATTCAAAGGTTTAGCTGTTACGAGTCTCTATGGTTATAACTTTAGATATAGTATTATGAGTAAAGTTTGTATTATGATATGAGTAAAGTTTGCTGATTTTATTTAAATTTGACATTTTTTTGCTACCTTGTTATTTAATATGATATAGTTTTTGAGAACCGTTTTTTAAATAGAGAAATTTAAGAATTGTATAATTTCTTTGTTACCCGTGACGCAATTTCCTGCAATTACCTATAGTTATGATTTTGATGTTCTTATTCATTTATGATTAAATTATTATTCTAGCACAGTTTTTAGGCTTTACATACACATAAAATAAAACGTTAATGAGGTGTAGATGGTAAATTTTTTTGAGGTGTTTCTATTTTTATTTCGGTTCTCATCTAGAAATAACTGTTAGCTTCCTGACCAAGCCAACATTTGCGGTTATCAACCGTCGAACTTTGTTATGAAAGCGCTTAGCTCCAGAATAATAACAAATCAACTGACATTATGCACCCGTAAAATAGGTAATAATGTTATATTTCCATAAATATTTTAATAGTATATTTCGGTACCCCATAACTATTTCTATATACCAAAATATATCAAGTGTTTAAGTATTTATACAATTTTGGGCAATTGTTTCAGTGAAGACAGTAGTTTAAATTTTCTAATTAATTATCACTAATACCCATCGCTATGTCTTTTGTTTCAGGTAAGATTCGACTTCATGACTGACTGTAAGTAAATTAGTATTGTAGTCCTAAATGGCATAATTATAGTAAATTAGTGTTGTAGTCCTAATGACAACAGATATTTAAAAATAACTCAATAGGTTTATTTTTAAATATCTTTAGTATACAGACTTTGTTTTCCTGCTGTTTACTACATATGTAGATATTTTGCTGTGAAAAGAAACTTAAGATCAACATATTAAATACTGTTATAGTGCCTCGATTCATTCAAAGCGTACTGTTAATATCTGACTGAAATGGATTGCTTAGTATTCATAATAATAAATGTAATATAACTTTAATTTATTCATCGCTGTAGGCATTTACTGAGTAAAAAACGAATCCATTCTTTTTTTACTTAGACAATTTAAAGAAAACAAAAGTTCTCTTGTACAGCGGATTACGGTTCTGTTATAATTACGGGTACGCTTTTGTTATTATATATTTTTTCTTCCTTTATATATAATAAGTTATCTTCTCGTTTACAATGGACGTGGTTGTATTTTTAATATACATAAATCTAAGCCCTCTTTGTTCAAAGTTAAAGAACAGTAAATACTTAGTGCCGGGAATTTACGCGCAGCGGCAAACAATGGATGTTCCGCTCTCTTTTTTGTTATACTTTTCTTTGATCTTTTTGTGTATGGGCGAGTCACTTTATGTAGGGAGTTGTGTCAATATTGATATCGCCCCTGGAAACTAATTTAATTTGGTTTTAGTTTTTATTGTAGGGCTGTTTTTGCTTAGTATTTGTACATGACGTGTTCAGTTTTATTGTACGACTTGAAGGTAGATTGAATTCGTGGTTTATTTTCACTATTTGTATATTTACATAGTTACATTATCTACTAGACACAACAGAAAACGATGTCAGGGTGTCGCATCGTCTAGTTAAGACATATCTCTAATGGAACATCAGATGTTTACTCTGTTTTTATGAGTTTCTTGATATTTCATTAAATCTCGAATATGGTAAAATTTCTTAATAAATCTGGAACTTCCTCTTCATTGTGGTGTAAGAATTTCATGATTAGTTATATTTTTCTCATTGGTTCGATTTTCAATTATTTTATATGTCTAAACCACCTCATCTTTGTATTAAAATTAGGCCACGTGAACATGCTATTATTTGCTGCATATATATATATATATATATATATATATATATATATATATATATATATATATATAACCCATACTTAATTATGTTAGGTTATATATCATATTCACTAAAGAACGAGATACAAAGCCTTCTTTTCGCGAACCAGAGTCGCACTTGGTTTTTTCAGTCGTATTTTTGTATCTTAAAAATTACAACAATTTAAGTTTAATTATATTTGTTGTGTTAACATGATGACTAGAGTGAAAATGACATTATCTTTTCATTAACGCTAACTAAATAAACGTATTATAAGGGTCATTATTTACAGATCAGTGACGGATGCGTTTCACCTTTAATGTTATGGCATGCTACGTGTCATTCTTTCTCTTAACATCCTTATATACTTAATCAGAATGAAAATAGACACATATTGAGTGGAAGAGGTAATTAAATGAACGAAGAACAGAATGTTATTTTGACAATCCTTGACATTTTAAAAGAGGGATCGTAAAGAATGCTGAAGATGAGACTAAATATATTAAGAAAGATTTGTAGGAAAATTTCTTGTCAAAAAAGATGGTTTCGGAACAAGCGATGTTACTAAAACTGCTGTAAACTAATATATTTTAAAACTGATTGTAAAATTATATGTTTGCAAAGTGCCGATAAGTTGAAAGGAACTCTGATAAGTCCCGTTCACCTTGAGAAGAGAATAAGCATCAAATATTTTGGACGGATTTTAATAAAAGTTTTGCCAACAGAACTTTTGCGAGAAATAAAATAATTTTCCACACTTTATAACGAAGTTATTGAGAATAATTCAATGTAAAATCGATAAAAAATAGTTTCAAGAAAGTTGTCGTTGTCAACTCGTGTAAATATAGGAATTCGTGAATATAAAATTTAAAAAAATAAACATTTTTAAGGTGGTTTTCGTTGTCAACTCGTGTAAATATAGGAATTCGAGAATAAAAAAATCGAAAAAAAAAAATAATTTTCAAGGAGGTTGTCGTTGTCAACTCGTGTAAACATAGGAAATAGTAAAACGGATGACGCAGTCGGCATCATTAAAATGTGTTCGAGATCAAATGATGCTGGATGTAAGAGTAGTAGATGGATTAAGAAATATTGAAATTGACTTATTTCTGATCTGTGTGTGTAAATGGGATGCTAAAACTCTAGGAAAAGTTCCCGATCACATACCTATCTCTATTACAAACAATAAATTGAATAGGCTACTAACACTCTAGGAAAAGTCCCCGATGATATACCTCTCTCTGTTACAAACAAAAAAATGAATGTGCTGCTAAAACTCTAGGAAAAGTCCCCGATGACATACCTATCTCTGTGCAAACAGATCATCATATTCAAGGACGTTTATTGCGAAAACTTATGAAACCTTGTGTACTCGTAAATAAATTTCACTGTTGTCAAGTAATTTTTTTTAACTACAAAAATTCTCTTTTACAACTTATCTTCATAATTTGTTATATAGTAGTTTAACTTTGCAAGGTAATCATTTATCCTTGCTTATATTTACCCGGTTCCGACGCATTGCGACTGGGGTAGAAAATTCTCGCGGATGGAGCGTTTGCGCATGTGCATAAGATAGACAGAGGATAAGCTTAAAGTGCCATGTTGCGGAGGACGCCGCCAGCAAAAGCAATACCTAATATATTTTCCATTTTTTTTTTGAAATAGTTTGTTTCGACGATTTTGATTCTTTTTCAGTTTAATTGCAAATTCATAAGCTGAACAAAAAGCTAATTCATAACCTACGTGATGTAGTATTCTATATCTAGGTTTCGTTGTATTACAACATCTTCAGGTGGGCTATTAGCAAAGATTCAAATCTTTGCAAAAAATTCTAATCTTTGCTAACCTACCTGAAGATGTTGTAATGCAACTAAACCTATGTCGTGGTAAAGAAATTAAAAAAAACTAGAAATAATACTACCTCACGTAATTTCATTAATTGTGAAAAATGAATTTTACAAAATTCACGCAAAATATATTCAACAATGGTACAGTTACTATAAAAATAAGGTTTTTGAAAGGATATTCGTAGTTTTCGTCTTCAATTTTGATTCTTCTAATTTTGACTCTATTAAAATTCTATTTAAGTTTTAGTTACGTTTGTGTTTCAGTAATATGTGTTTATTGTTTGGTATCAATATAAGATGTAAGAGCAGTAGAAAATATAAATTATTAAAGAAGATTGAGGGTACTTCCGGCGTTTGTGTTTCATAAACTCTTCGCCAACAAGGCCGCATAAAAGTTAGGCCTTATTTAAACTCAGCTATGGCTAAACTAAAATTATTTGCTAATCATTTTGTATTTTTGGTTAAACTTACCTTATTTACGTATTTTTTCCTGATAATTCATGCCTCAGCAGGATAATCCCTTCTCGGCTTACCAACTTTGCTTCGAAGAAAAATAATTTCCGGAAACGGCAAAAAATCTCGGACAATACTTTTTCGGCTAGCAACATAAAAATTTCACGTCTCCTGCGTAATGTTTCATTCCGTGCCTTCATATAAATCATAGTTCTCGCTCGTTGCATGTTCGTAGTTAAAGTTGGATAAATAAATTATTTATTACTGCGGAAAATGTATGGCCGTAGTGTTCGCGAGCGTTCGTTCCCCCTTCTAAGGAGCAGTTATGTTAGAGATTCGGATAAGGAGAAATGAAGTTACATCTGTGTTATTGCGTGTTTATACAGAATGTGACGAAACGGAATCGTAATTTCAATGAATGGAACAAAATTCAAAGACAATTTTCGTTTCGTGGGCTACGTCTTGTGACGTTTCCTATCCACCAATATAGGAAAAATGGAATCATCATTTTTTAAATTTCCTTAAACAAAGATTTAATCTAATTTTTTCCTTTTTTCTAGGTAAAGTGGATCATTAAAACTAAGACTAACATAGAAACTCAATTGCTTTCGTGACTTATGTCTAATTATAATTAACTAGCGTAACCCGTGCGAAGTCTGCGAAGTCTTCGCATTATTTATTCCATTATGAAGCTCAGATGACAGATCAAACAAATATTTTACTAAAATTGACATATAGAGGCGCAAGTATTAAAAGCATTGAGCTAAAGCGCCACTTTATTTATACGTGAGTGGATTTGAAATTAAACAAAAATTTTACCGACCATCAATCGTATTGACGTTGAGCCGTTAGATGGCAGCATTGCTGTTTTGTGTATATAATTTTAATAATTAATTAATTTGCAAAAACAATAGCAATAATAATTTTTTTAGTTGTGGATGCCGGTAGAGCAAGCAATTATCTATAAAATGATATATAATTTATGTGGATTAGTTGTGAGGTTTTATCTAAAAAGGGAGTGTAACATCTTAACCTTAGAGTATTAATATATATGATGATGATGATGATTGACTATATGATATACGTATTTATTAGGATCAATGCAGCCTAAGGCTCGATCAGTTCAGCTTCTAGGTACCTGTTGATTTACTAAAACGCATACATGTTATGTTACTTCTTTAAAAACATAATTTCTCCAGGTAATTTCAGTTTCAATTGGTCCTTCGTTCACCCTTATCGTCCGCTATTTTAGCAGACATTAATTTATTTGCAAATATTTAACAGAAAATAATTATGACAAAACTGAATTTGTGGGACACATATATCTGAAAGTAACTTACTTTTTATTACAGAGATTTAGGAATCTACCGCTTTGTGCCAACTCCGAACAGCGACAAGAACTGTGATTTGTGGTGTTATATTAAATTTCAATGTTTTATTGATACTAGGAATTGTTTTATTGCTAACTAATCTTTCTGGTCTACCTGAGATAAAAGTGGTGTTATTTGAAAGGAAACATTCGATCATAGTAACAAGCGGTCGCAAAGAAAACCGCCTGTTTAATAGTTTATAGCGCAAAATTACATCTACACCGCTATCAGATGTGATCGCCATCTTCCTGTTCAGTCTTTTTAAATAATCGTGATTAAATTAATCTATCTTTATATTTTTAAGATATCTATTATCTAAGTAGAAAATAATAGAATGCTGTACTCTTTCAGTTGTACATATTTCGCTTCGTGCTTTTACGTACAGATATAATCATAAACTTTTGAAATTATTTTCGAGTTACTATATTTCAGACACTCCTTAATTTGGTCAAATATGGCTTGGTTTTTTGCTTACTTATTTCTGCCATATGAATGTGTTTCATAGTGGATAATTTTTCAATAAAATAATTGCATTTTGCGTTACGGTTATTAACAGCATCCGCTGTGGACACAGCCTATACACACTTCTACAAAAACAGACTTATAACAAGACGATATTTCTTAATAGATAATCCCGTCTACCCTCAGCAAGGAGGAGACGAGGGAGGGAGAGATTTATGTAGATGTCAAGTCTCGGTATCCCTACGGTCAACATGCGTTTTGCTAGAATCGGCTTGGACGAAATTAATCTTTGGTAATCTGCCGACCATGACATTATATAGTGGATGACTAGCGTTTTATGGACACAGTGTTTGTCAGGGCTGAGGCTGGGCGGGCGGTTGTCAAGATAACATCATTTGCGGCGGACTGTGGTTCATGCAGTTTGTTGTTGCTTAGAAATATTGTACTGATAGCAGGCATGTTATATTTGTGTATATACAAGTACACGTGTGTATGTTTGAAACTGATACATATTCGATACCATACATAATTTGTTAGGAATGGTTAATTCTGTTAGTATATGTATATGTATGTTTAAATATAATATGTATACGCTTTCTCAGGATATACTATTTCAATGTCAGAGTCCTGCCTTGCATGTACATCGAGCGTCGCGCGGCTTCATAAGAGACGCAGTGAATGCATTATTCAGCTATGAATACGAGCGGTATGAATACCGTAGAAAGAAAAAAGCTTTTGCTTATAATTTAGTGTTTTTATTGTTTTTTTTCATGGGTTTCTGTTTAATTGTTTTTTTTTTCATAGTATGCGTTTTTTCATGGTATCAGTATGGATATATGGCAGCAAAATATATTTTTACAACGTCTGAGTAATTAGTAATAACGATTTAAGTGAAGATAGTCAAATGTAAAGGTTGCATTTTTGAGTTAATCTTTGGAACCATTATAGCCACGTTAAAATAGTTCGCTAAAATATCTCTAATCCTGAAAATGTACAAACAAGTTCTGGGATTTATATACAAAATCTATGCTGACAGTTAGTATGTTTACATCATGTATGATTGAAATGGAAATTAGACAGACAATAAAAATTAATATTAAAAAAATTATTTTTTAATAATCAAATTTATTAAATAAAGTATAAAACAATAGAAATTGCATGAAGGCTGTCCTTAGCAAACTTTATTCCCTTTTTTATTTTGAGCTTTTTAACCTTTTTCTCTGATTTTAGTAGTTGAGTCGACTTTGTTCCAAATCGGCCGTCCAATGCTTTGGATAAATCTTTAAATTGGTCGCCTTTATAGAACATTACTAATGACGAAATTAATGATAATTGGTTTAAGATACGTTTAGAAAAAAAAATTTGAAAGGAATAACTTTATTTTGATTTTATACAATTTAATTAAGTTCCACATACTGGCAAGATTCATACTGTTTCTCTCGGTAATGGGAAATGGAAAAGCAAATTAAAATTATGCATCCAAGTAAGTAGAGTATTTTCCTGACATGATGCAGCTTTCAGGCATCCACTACGCGTTTTATCAGTAGTAATGTTTTATAGTATTACCGTATCGATAGGAAAGTACTAAATTAAGTAGAGACGAAATCACTATGAGCTATTTTAAGATAAGTGAACGTATAGGGTTAGCGTTGTAATTCTATGAGGGTGATAAGACTAACAACTAATGGATTCAGTGTACAGATAAAGGGATTATAGGAGGGGGAAAATGAAGTCAAGAATAATGTAGTGTTAAAAATGTTAACGTTTTAAGACAAAATTTGAAAGTATAAAACGACAGAATAATTCGTGTATCAGAGTTGGTTTATTCCATAATTTGACGGCCAGCACTTTCGGTTCACTGATTCGCTTTTCGCTTTCACTTTTCGGTATGACTCCATCGAAGCCTTATGGTTTGGAAATGGCATTGGTGGGAGGGGTTAGAGGAATCTTTCGGAACGTAACGTATGACCGTAATCACCAATAATTTTATAGCGGTTGCTGTTGTGCTCTACAAGAATTGTCATCGGTTTAGAATATTAACCGATTAACTCCAAATTTTTTTACCTGCGAAGAGCGACCATATTTATTGGTGCAAAGGTTCATTTTTAAAGTCTTTTTTACTTGAAATTAGTCGTTTAATATTCTGAAGCAACGATATATTTATATATATATATATATATATATATATATATATATATATATATATATATATATATATAAATTCTAATCGTATGCTTACAATTTAGTTACAACTACTGTGAAGTGCCTTACACACGTTTAACTTTTCCTCATGTTCGTATTTCTGCTATTAATGATATTTTCCATGTAGGTATTTGCATAAACCAAGGTTTCTAAAATTATAAACTTTTGTGCACAATATTTCTTTATCATTTACGTCGCGGCACATTTCCCACTGTGCATCGTTGACTTCCCCCGCCGTATGTTTCAGTTTACCGTCGCAATTATCTACCCCATAGCTGCCAGCTATCGCGTGCATATACGGGTGGTTGTGTCAGACTGTCTCTCTACCTTCGTGCGTAGGTGCCGGCGCGTCTATATCCCGTAGGCAGTAGCGGGGCTGTTCATAAATATTTAAACCTCATTACAGGGATACGGCGTCATTATTGAGACGGGTCGGTGCATTCCGGGCGACGCGCGTGTCGGAGTGAGCTGTGTCTCGTCTCTTGTGTAGGGTCCCTATGCGTTTTTAGAGTGACGGAATATGCATAAAGTTACTCTAAGCGTGATAAAACACTTTGATGGGCCGAATTTATGGTGCTTTTGACTATATATTAAGGCGCCATAATTTAATTCTTGGTATTGTTTTTTGCTTATCTTGTTTGTGAAGCAGTAATGCGTTTTCCATTCATTAGTTTCCGTCAAGTCATAGAATTTCGTTTGTTTGAGCTTCTCCTACGTTACACTCTTCGTTTCTTCCATTACATTTCTTTAAACTGCCTAGCTACTTTTTTATTTATTTTTGACGTTTCCTTCACTTTTCCTGTACATAATATTTTAAAGTTTTCGTTATTTGTTTACAATTAATTTTCTCATTTTCGGACGTTTTGTATGAAATAATTTGTCGTATGGTATGACATTGCATTATAAACCCTAATGTTATAAAGAGAAAAGTCTTTTTTTGTTTGTTTTAAGCGATTCACGAACAAAATAGCTAATCCGATTATTATACAATTTTCGCGAGATGAACTCCAGGTTGCTTAGGCTGGTCTCTATGCTTTCGTGGCGAATGCATGTATAGCTGGTCTATATGTTTTCGTGACAAATGCTGGGAAACTATTACAGAAATGTTATTTATTGGAGAACTGTAGGTTTTAGAAAAGCTTCAAAGGGTAAATCTTGAAAAGTTCCTAACGACATTCATCTATCTTTTATGGATAAGTTACGGTAACTGTTTTTAAATTAATAAAGTGTCTCTGTCAAAAGTGGCAATGTTTTGGTTAATTTAATTAATCATCATTAAAATAAATAGCATATTCTTTTTAAGCGTTTTCGATACATAAAAACTGATCCTTCAAATTTTATAATTCGTGTTTAAGAAAGATGATGAAGTAAACAAAGGTTGGGTACGATGCACGTTGTGCCCCTACGTTCGATACGGGGGGCACAACGTGCAACACAAAGGATGTTAAATATACAGTATATTATTATATATTTATTAATTAAAATGTAGGTCCTATGTTCATGTGTTCATCTAAGGAAAATTCTAATGAATTAACTTAATTATTTATACCTGGTCAACTTATGTTGGCACCTAAGAGACCTTAGCGGACACCTAACGTGGTTTATAAAGAAAACAATTTGATGCTGTCTAAGTTTCTCCCGTGCGAAGAGGAGAATATATGTGTGTATGTGTATATATATATATATATATATATATATATATATATATTTGGAACAGCGTAGTTTAATTGGTATTTTCCTAGAAATTCTTATCAAAATGACTGCTGTTTAGTTGTTGTAACTACATGAGACATGTGTGATATTACTTCCAAAAGAGTAAAAATAATATAAATTTATTAACATATTTATTTCAAAAATACTTCAACTTTCTATTTTAATGTTCTAATTTTAGCAGCCGATGCGATCTATAATAAAGTTATCGAATTACAGAGTGTATTTTTCCACCTTCATGAATTTAGTATGACAAATATGCAAGTATTAGTTAGTGTATACATATGTAAAATTATATATGATATTTTCAGAATGCCACCTTATTGTTTTTATGCCAAAGATATTGTTATGAACTTAATTAGTAATTCAAATAAAATAAAAAGGTATTCTTATAATCGTCTTTGCCTTATCGAGCGGAGCCTTTAAAAAAAGCTTGGCTTGGAGTAGTTTCGTCGAAGAGTAAATTTCAAATATTTCGATATTGGAATGATTGATAAGAGATGCATAATGATCGATGAACGAGTATCGATAATAATTTAAATTCCAAATGTTCTTTACATAAAAATACAATTTAAGAAAGTTCTATTATACATATGTTTGTATTATTATTTAATCCTAAGTAACACGAGTAAAAGTTGTTGAAGAAAAAAATATTTTTAATCGAAACTCGGAATATACTTTTTACTTCCTTCCTAATTCAATTTTCCGTTCAAGGAAGTCTTTTTGAAGTGTTAATAAAGTGGTGCAGCAATGATGCCATCGTTCCTGATTACCGACTTAATTCGTTACTAAATCTGTGGTTCCACAGTGAAATTACCTTGCTTCAAAAATTGCAGTATCGATTTGTAAAGCTTTTGCGGCAAGTTAATACTACTGACTGCTATATTACTGACAGGATGTTTCGTAATAATTTTATTAACTTTCATTCATTAATGGGAATAGTTTGTACAATTGAAGCGAGTCAAGTTTGATCTTAAAGAACAATCGACCCTGATCTTGTTGAAATCCTTCTCTCGTTAATTTCACTTTCTCCTTTCACTTTCTCTAGTACTGCTCGCTGTCAGTGTTTATATCAATGGCTTATGATTCATAAGCTGTCTATCATAGTCATTTATATGCATTTTTATTAATATTATTTTGATTAGTTTTATCGCTAACTGAGCATACGGTACTTATAATACATTACTTTAAAATAATCTTAAATAAATATTGTAATAATTTTCATAATAGTTTACAAAAAAAAAACAAGTCAGCACAAACCAAAATAACACGTAAGCAGAGAAATTGCAGTACTACTTAATCGCACTTGCGTGTAGCACTTAAGATCATCATGCTAATATAGACTTATTCTGAGAGTTATGTACGAAAAAGGATATGCTAAGAAATTCAGTTACTAGAAATAATTTTGATTCATAAGCTGCCTATCATAGCAATTTATATGTACTATTATTAATGTTATTTTAAAATAATCTTAAATAAATATAATAATTTTCTTAATAGTTTACAAAAAAAAAAACAAGTCAGCACAAACCAAAATGACACGTAAGCAGAGAAATTGCAGTACTACTTAATCGCACTTGCGTGTAGCACTTAAGATCATCATGCTAATATAGACTTATTCTGAGAGTTATGTACGAAAAAGGATATGCTAAGAAATTCAGTTACTAGAAATAATTTTGATTCATAGGCTGCCTATCATAGCAATTTATATGTACTATTATTAATGTTATTTTAAAATAATCTTAAATAAATATAATAATTTTCTTAATAGTTTACAAAAAAAAAAACAAGTCAGCACAAACCAAAATGACACGTAAGCAGAGACATTGCAGTACTACTTAATCGCACTTGCGTGTAGCACTTAAGATCATCATGCTAATATAGACTTATTCTGAGAGTTATGTACGAAAAAGGATATGCTAAGAAATTCAGTTACTAGAAATAATTTTGATTCATAGGCTGCCTATCATAGCAATTTATATGTACTTTTATTAATATTGTTTTGATTCGTCGTATCGCATTACTTTAAAATAATAATAAATAAATATTATAATAATTTTCTTTATGGTTTACAAAAAGAACAAGTCAGCACAAACCAAAATAACATGTAAGCAAAGAAATTGCAGTACAACTAAATCGCACTTACCCGTAGCACTTAAGATCATCATGTTAATACAGACTTATTGCGAGAGTTGTGCACGAAAAAGGATGTGATAAGCTATTCTGTTACTACCAAGAATTTTTATCTATCGAAGTCGATAGGTCAAAGTTCTATCTAATAGCTGAATTTGCAACCCATTGGCAACCGAATAGTTACTTCCGATAGTGGGTAAATGTTTGTAATTTTTCGAATTAAGTTTTAAAGAGTTAATAACTAGAGATATATATATGATAAATTGGTATGATAATTGGCTTCTTTGGGTTCCCGAGTACAAACTAAAACCATTATATTCAATCATTTTTTTTTGTATCTTTTCCCATTCTTCAGATAAGCTATTTTAACGTTAATGATAGGGTTTAGCCTCCTGCAGTGCACGCACACCGAGTACCGTGCGGCATCCACAAAGCGACTCGGCGAACTCATTATTCGGTCTTGAATATTGAAAGATACAATTGTCACTTACCAGAAAGAAAAATCGTTTATACTGATTATTCATTGTTTTTCTCATCTGGTTGAAATTATAAATAGTTTATTGCAATTATGATTCAGAAAATTTTTATTTTTTATATTTTCATTATTTAGATAACCGATTAACAGACATCCTTTGTTTAGTTATTTAGGTTATTTTATAGAAATTGTTTCCGCTTTGATGGAACAGATTTTTGGTCTACTGGCTGTTTAATGGTGATTAATTGAAATCTTTTTGTTTCGTAATTTAGTATAACGGCTACTGGCATTAACTTTTACCGCCAAAAAAGGTCAACACATTAGGCGACTGTTAGCTTTACGAATTATTGTATGTAATAGGAATGGCCCAATGTATGTTTGAATACATTCTCTGCTTCACGTATAAAGATTATTTATGCCTTTATTTAACTATATACTTATTTCACAGAGGGCGTGTCCGGATTTTAATGTGTTCCTTTTTAGTTTGGGTAATATCTTTTTTTATGTATGCCATTAGCATTTGCCTTTATAGACACCATAGTTAACGTTTTGTATGTTGATAAGAGTGTGATAGAGAAATTAAGTCTTTTGTGATGGTGAAAATGAAACTTGGTGATTGTTATTTATAATGGGGGAGGAATTTGAAAATAAGGATTTAGGGATGATTGTAAAAAACAGGGTTAGAAAATTGGATGTCGAATTATTTTTATTTCTTTGTTTTTTTTTGTAATGTGATAAATGGTGATGGCAAATATTTTGATTCTTATTCGAACACTTAACAAAGTATTAAAGCTGTTGTGTTGGAGTTTCGCTCGCGGGAGGTATCTACCAAAGGAACGTAATGTTTATTCAATCCGTTTATATTTTTATAACATTTAAGAAAGAAAAATACTTTAGAATAATTTCTAACGTATTTAGTGCTAATTACAAGAACGTTCTTAGTCTTAACAGAGAATGCCTGTTAAAAGAAATTTCATTTCCTTAATGGGCTAAACACCATAGTTGTGGTAACTATGGTGTTTAGCCCATTAAGGAATTTCCCTGTGCCTATCGATTCTGGATCTCGCGCCCCGCTTCACTCTAAATCTTACCTATGTTGTACACTTGTGCCAGCACTGTCTGCTCTGGTTCGGACAGATATAATTCCCCTTGAGGTCTTTAATCTGGAGCCTGTTTCGGAATATGGATAAGTCTTCAGAGCGTATGACAAATCCAGTTCCACCTACAGCGTTTTATTTGATGGTCGATTGAAACTTTCGTAGATCATTCTAACGAGTCTTCGTTAGAATAATCCACGAAAATTTCAGCCTAATCGAGCTAGAATATTTGGAGAATATGTCTAAGGCAGCGATTGATGAAGACTTAGGGTCGCCTCTTTTATTACCTTCCATGACCATAAGGGGTGGAGTTACGTAAAGATACCTTGGCTATCTGCTAAGCTTTAGTTACAGTTAAAGTTTTTCAAATAAAATATAAAAAGGAAAAAATTTACACTTTTTGAAGAAAACTATCGAAATGTTGGCGGAGTATTGGTACATCTGAAATATGTTGAGCACAATTATTTTTTAAAGGTTGAAAATTGTCGGCACTATAAAAGGAAATGCGTGGAGTAAGAAATTTTACCTAGTCTCCAGATTTTCCCAAGTAATAATACTTCAGATTGAGATTAAAAATATGGAAAAATAATTTACCGACTATTTTCACTTCAGAGTATTGTCAACGTAACCACATAATACGTTCTTACACTGAGCGACATATTTTCCACATATTCTCTTACTTTGATTATTAAATTATCGTTACCAAAATCGGTTACCAATGCTAATTTTCAATATGTAATGAATTTACTATGTTGGCAGGTGTCACCCTCTGAATACTTTATGGTAACCCTAGATCTGTCAGTGCAGGCTTTAGGCTCGTTTCTCGTTAGAAGGTTTAATAATTGATCGGACGATCCCCGGACGCCGTGATGTGCAAATACGATTTGTAACCCTGGTCTGCAGATGAATTCTAGGTCGATCGTATGTCTATATATCGTATAATATATATTTAAATATGTATTTAATTAACTCTATTTGTTTATTTAGTTATTCAAAAGCTCACAAAACAAGTTACAGTCACATAAGAGCGTAATGAAAAATATCAGAACCTAAAACTAAACTATCGCTCTAATTATGTGTGCATAGAATGATTAGAACATTTATATATTCATTTATAAGGGATAGTTGTATTAGTGAATTATTTACATAATGTATTGATCAATAAACGACGTTAGTTATAAATTAAATTAAATTTTATTTTATATAAAACAAAGTCTGAAATTAATTCTATTATAGTTAGGCTGTTACAGTGATATTAGTCGGTAGTTAAACGTATTAAAATTTGTCCTTTTTCCATATCGACCAAGTATTTTTATAAGTTTATAACAACACGATTTTGCTTTGAAATTGGCCTCAGGTTATTTGTAAGAATGTATAATGTTCTCTATTTATAAGGGTAAAAAGCAGATTATAAATGAATTCGTTTAAAACAATTGGATAACGTCAGAAATAAATAAAACTCTTTCTTATACAGTAGTTTCAAAAATTGTGGACAAACGCTATAGACAAACTGACAGAAACCATATGATTAAACGGTTCTTTTACATAATGGTGTAGAGACAAAACGGATGTTTCGGCTTATTCGTCATCATGTTGCGTCATATCCGTCGGAGGGTTCCCTAATCCCGAGCGGACGAGTGTCCGCTCGTGTCCACTCGTTGGTGTTAATCTGCGGCTTGGTTAACAGTTTCCGACGCGGTGTTGTTCAATGGCATTGAAAGTGCTATTGTTTGTATTTTCAGCTGCCGAAACCGCTGTAGAAATTTCGAAATTCGTTTTCTCGTAATTTTTTATCAAAACAAAAAAACTTTCAATAACTATTCGAGAAAGCAATCATCGGTTAGGATTGACAATAAAAATCAATCTTTTTAGGTTTTCATTAATCTTTTTAGGCATTGAAAGTGCTATTGTTTGCATTTTTAGCTGCCGAAACCGCTGTAGGAATTTCGAAAATATTAATTTTTATCAAAACAAAAAACTTTCAATTAACTATTCGAGAAAGAGATTGACAATAAAAATAAATGTTTCTAGTTTCTCTTTTATCTTTTTAGGTTCTCTTTCAAGAATTAGTTTGGCATCTAATTTTCTGATTGCAGACGACAGTATTATCCTTACGACAGTATGGATTACATTTTTTTTTTAAATATTTGTCGTATTTTTGTTAAAAGTTTTTACGTAAAATCATGTCTTCTCACATGATCTTTGAAATCGTTTCATTTAATACTTATTCTATATTAATAACACTATTATCCGCGCAGTGGAATAAATTGCTTTTCAAATCCTCCCGCACACTTTTATCCTTCTAAGGACGTAAAAGATCGAGTAGACACACAATACGAAAGACAGTTACTGAGAATAGCACAATTTTATTAACGACAACAATACGTGCAAACCCGCTTGGAATTTCGTAAGCCTCACGTGACTTATTATATGCATATGTGTATATATTCCTATAAATGTACGAAGTTCAACTTTCTTTTATCGTTTCTCTTCTCGGTTCTCGTTAGATATTCCCGATAACCTAACCGGGGCACATACATCATACGTCTGACAAGGACAGCTAGCCAAGTTCAAGAGTATCAAATTCCTGCAATTAAATACGGCCAACTTTCACCTCTGGGCTTCCGAATGATAAGATTCGCGTCGACAAGTTTGATTTATGCGAACCTAACAAGCTGTCGGTGTTAAGTCTCTGTATTCCGGATAGTTACTTAAACTAATTGATGACGGTTGTTAAGAAAAAAAAATGTCCTTAATTTGTTCTGTCTGAATGGCCAGCGAGTGATTTTAATGAGATGTCGTTAAGATGAATACGGATCGTGTTACCTTTAATCGTGCGTGGTGTCTTCTATCTACCGGTTTGTCGATGCATAAATTAAGATTGAATTTGCATTGAGAAAAGGAGGTCGTTTGAACTTGTTTTTTATTGAATCGGGAGAGATATATTTCATTAACATGAAGTATGTTATATATCGTTTTAGTAGACTAAGCTCCCTGTCTTATTAGACTTTATACTTAGTTTAGTATATAGTTTTTTTTAAAGAAAATTTAATGAAATCAACCCCATGAACAGTACCCTATTTTCATTAGTAAAAATTAAATTTTTTTCACGATTTACTACATTGCGTGAATTCACCGTAATTTTTCTCATTAAAAATATATTATTATGTTAATAATATAATTATTGATTGACGAAAAGAGATCGACAAAAATAGGCCACAAATAGAATATTATTTTTAAAATAAAATTAATATCTTTTATAAAATAAAAAGTAAGCAATTCAGAAATAAATAAAATACAATTTTTAAAATTAATACAAAAAGGCCATCTTTGCAAGTGCACATTTATTATATTTTTAGTGTATGATTTATTATATATATATTTTTAGTGTGTTAATAAATAATTAAAATAATCTGATAAAACAATAATTAATACCAACTGATTTCTTTTGATTTGTAACCAATGCATTTATTACGCAAAATAAACTTTCAATCGACACAACGAATATCAACACGTTCGTTCTATGTTGTCAAAGTGAATGTATTTTCCGCTCGTTTCCAGTTTTACGTGCCTTTTTTCGACGACCCCGTCGAGTTACGAGTTTCATTCTAGGTTATCTATATAAGGAGGATACAACGAGACACAATTTGCAGTTTGTTTCATCTCTCTGGTTCAAAGAGTTCGGCAAAAATAGCACTTTCAAACTATCATAACCTTAACTGTTAATAAAAAAATAGGTGATTTCTCATTTTTCTGATTGACGATTCAGATATAACTATTTTTTCATTTGCTCTTTATAACAGCGTCATTTTTATTTTTATAACACCTGGACACTATGAATTTTTGCTGGTCTCGTTTGAACAAATTCCTTAGAGCCCTAGTGGAAAAAAATCGATTCTTTGATTTTGTTTCCTTGTGTGTTACTGTTATTTTTTGATGTTAGGTGAAAATTAGATAAGCGAGACCCAGATATGGAATTTAGTTTACATTTGTCAAACAGATTCGACACTTCATAAAACCACTTTACTTGGCTTTTGTTTAATATCAATAAGCATTTTATACTATAGAATATGAATAATTATGGAGAAATCTGACAGTAGCATAGGTCGACCAGGAGTCCATAAAAATAATAAAATTATTATGGTTGTATATATAAATAGAGCTAGGCTTGAAATAACTGGAAAGTTTATCAATGTTGAAAGAGGAGTCAGACAAGAAAACCCGCTCACACCGACTCTTTATAACGGTACTACACTTTATCACGAAGGATCTTTGCTGGAGTAAGAAAGGAATTTTCATGAATGAAAAATATTTCACCCATTGGCGGATAATATTGTATTAATAAATCAGGAAATTCACTAGATATACAACACATGCAGCAAAAATGAAGAGATTAACAGAAGAGTTAATAAAACCTGGAGCAAATGCTGGAGCTTGACAGAAGTTCTTAAATGTTCATTGTCGCTTAATTTAAAAAAGAAGATAATATATTCATGACTTCTCCGAACGTTGACACGTATGGATGTCAGACTTGGAAATATATTAAAGAAGTAAAAAAATAACTATATGTCAAAGAGCCACAGGAAGGTGCATTCTCAGGGAAAAACTATGAATAAAGTTAGATATATAAAAATAAGAGAGGCGACAAATTTATAGATGCACTAGAACACTGCTTGAATCTGAAATGGCAGTGGATAGGTCATTTTGCTAGGTTGCATGAAGCCAAATGGACAAAAATAGAGAAGATATGAAAGGACAAATAAGCAAAGAAGTCGAGGCACACCATACACACGCTGGGCTGACGAGATTTGTTTTTTTTTCCTAATATTACTATTAAAATTAACTTTTAGTGACGGAATAAACAGGCTTTTTTCTTTGTTTCTAGTTTTAATTTTATAGATTCGACCCTGCTATAATTGATAGTGATTCTTATGTACGCAAAAAATGATAACATACTTTCAAAAACATCTGTTCGAGTATAGACGTGATGTAAAATAAAACTTAGTGAAACATTTGAAGAATTTAAAGACGATTACGATGTTTTCTTCACTCATAATGAAAATGAAATAATTCATGACTCCCTTTAACATTGTGATCAACCCTCATTCTTTTTATTTACTACCGACAAGTTGCATGCAATGGAGTGTGCAAAGTTGGGGGTAAGTTTAGAAGTTAACAAAAAATGGAGACATAAAACGCATAGGGTGACGTGAATTAAGACATTGTTGCATTCGAAACTTTTCGTATAGGGGACCCTAGACAAATATATTCAGCGTGAGTTGGGTTGATTATATTTATTTAATCATGTAAGTTGTTATTGCCATATTTGAGATTGGCCCTGAAGACATGCTGCATAGCTTTTAATTATATATACGATGTTGATGAATATATTGATGAATAAGTCTATTTGGTTATTTTTCTTTACGACCTATTTCCACATTCAAAAACTGATTAAAGAAATTGGTTTATGAGTCTTTCCGAAAGTAAATTTTTTTTGCTGAATATGGAAATCCCAATCTTTCCCGAGATAATCGTTTTCAAAGTTCGAAATTTTTAAAAAGTTCAATTTTTCCTCATAAAATTTCTTCCAAATAAATATTATATTTATATATCAAGGAAAATAAAACGTTAAAAACTATTCGGAAAATAAAACTTTGCTGTCTCAAGAAAATAAAATAAAGCTGACGATTCGCTAAGGGTTGACATAACGTTATTTTCACGTTTTCATCATGGGTGTGCTTCTTCACATTATTCTGAATAAGAAAAGGGAAAGAAAATGAGTTTATTGAAAAAAAAATCAAAATATTCAACTTTTCTTTTCTTGTTATCATATTGTTCAGAATAATGGGCCAAATAAACTCTATGAAAATATATCGTATGGAATAATACAAGTGTAATTTCATAGGTAAAATTTTTCAAAAGCGACATAACAGTACTCTTCAAAATTGCTAAGTAAGTAAAACTTTTAAGTAGAATAAAGAAAATTAGTGCAAGTTTACAGCACTGCAATAAAAGGAATATTTCCAAATCTGTACAGCCCCATTGCATCTAAATTCACAGCAATTTTCTCATCATCAGTATGTAATACGTTTATATATACATTATGCATGTGTGTATGTGTGCTATAGGTGTGCCTGAGTGTTCGTGTAATACGTTTATATATGCATTATGCACGTGTGTAAGTGTGCTATGGGTGTGACTGAGTGTTCGTGTAATACGTTTATATATGCATTATGCACGTGTGTATGTGTGCTATGAGTGTGCCTGAGTGTTTGTGTTGAAGAGATAAAAGTTAGTCCTCATCGAGCCGAGTGGTTTGATAGTACGGTGGATCGTTCGCCCGCTCGGTCGCAAAGTGACAAAAGCGCCGACGAAAAGTTAAGCACTTAAGCAGATTTATTCCTACCAATTGCAGACTTAGTTCGGTTCGGGTCGTGCGGAATCTTCGTGGACGGAAATATCGGGCGGGATTTTGTTTTAGGGCATTGTTTGATATTGGCTTATTATAATATAAGTTTGGTTAAGTTATTCTTCCGGCGTTGTGAATGGCTGTATATTTATACACTGTTTGCAGGTAAAGATTGAAATCGATTGGGAATTGTTTAATAATTTGATATAGTCAATTGGTTCTGTTGTTAATAATTGCTTTCGACATTAGTTTCGTACTGCAGATTTTTCTTTGGGTAGGCAGATTCGTTATGCTTTTAGTGTTCATTTATTAATAAGTTATTTATTTTAAATGACTAGTAAGATTTAATAACTTTGTTTGCGACTTAATAAAGGTAAAATGCTCAGGATAATAAGAAAACGTTGGCGAAGTCTATTTTCCCTCAAAACTATGTGCAGTTTTTAATCGACTTTCGAATGAGAGAAGTCTTAAATCGTATTTTTTTCAAATATGTATATCTATTCATTTGTATTACTTTTTATTATCAAATTCTATTGGAGTATTTTGAACCAAATGTTCACATTAAATTTATTAAACAGTTGATTTCTATGAAGAGTGTGTACTTCAAAATATTAGTTTCATATAGGGTTGTGGCTGATGTCGTTTTTTGTAGATGCTGAATATTTGAGATTGACATCATCTGTTGCGTTAAATTTAATTTAACTTAATATTTCGTTTATCTAATTCATAATAAACACGAGAAATAATTACTCATCTTATATTAAAATATATACATACAATTATTTAATATAATTTTTAACATTAGCATCAACATGAGAAATCGTTACTCATCTTGTATTAAAATATGTACATAGAATTATTTAATATAATTTTTAACATTAACATCACATGAGAAATCATTACTCATCTTATATTAAAATATGTACATACAATTATTTAATATAATTTTTAATATGTACATACAATTATTTAATATATTTTTTAACATTAGCATAAACATGAGAAATCATTACTCATCTTATATTAAAATATGTACATACAATTATTTAATATCATTTTCAACATTAGCATCAACATGAGAAATCATTACTCATTTTATATTAAAATATGTACATATAATTATTTAATATAATTTTTAACATTAGCATCAACATGACAAAACCTTTACCCATCTTATATTAAAATATGTACATACAATTATTTAATATAATTTTTAACATTAGCATCAACATGAGAAATCGTTACTCATCTTGTATTAAAATATGTACATAGAATTATTTAATATAATTTTTAACATTAACATCACATGAGAAATCATTACTCATCTTATATTAAAATATGTACATACAATTATTTAATATAATTTTTAATATGTACATACAATTATTTAATATATTTTTTAACATTAGCATAAACATGAGAAATCATTACTCATCTTATATTAAAATATGTACATACAATTATTTAATATCATTTTCAACATTAGCATCAACATGAGAAATCATTACTCATTTTATATTAAAATATGTACATATAATTATTTAATATAATTTTTAACATTAGTATCAACATGACAAAACCTTTACCCATCTTATATTAAACTATGTACATACAATTATTTAATATAATTTTTAACATTAGCATCAACATGAGAAATCGTTACTCATCTTGTATTAAAATATGTACATAGAATTATTTAATATAATTTTTAACATTAACATCACATGAGAAATCATTACTCATCTTATATTAAAATATGTACATACAATTATTTAATATAATTTTTAATATGTACATACAATTATTTAATATATTTTTTAACATTAGCATAAACATGAGAAATCATTACTCATCTTATATTAAAATATGTACATACAATTATTTAATATCATTTTCAACATTAGCATCAACATGAGAAATCATTACTCATTTTATATTAAAATATGTACATATAATTATTTAATATAATTTTTAACATTAGTATCAACATGACAAAACCTTTACCCATCTTATATTAAAATATGTACATACAATTATTTAATATAATTTTTAACTTTAGCATAAACATGCGAAATCATTACTCATTTTATATTGAAATATGTACATACAATTATTTAATATCATTTTCAACATTAGCATCAACATGAGAAATCATTACTCATTTTATATTAAAATATGTACATATAATTATTTAATATAATTTTTAACATTAGCATCAACATGAGAAATCATTACTCATTTTATATTAAAATATGTACATATTATTATTTAATATAATTTGCAACACTAGCATCAACATGAGGAATCATTACTCATCTTATAATAAAATATGTACATACAATTATTTAATATAATTTTTAACATTAGCATCAACATGAGAAATCATTACTCATCTTATATTAAAATATATACATACAATTATTTAATATAATTTTTAACATTAGCATCAATATGAGAAATCATTACTCATCTTATATTAAAATATGTACATACAATTATTTAATATCATTTTCAACATTAGCATCAACATGAGAAATCATTACTCATTTTATATTGAAATATGTACATACAATTATTTAATATCATTTTCAACATTAGCATCAACATGAGAAATCATTACTCATTTTATATTAAAATATGTACATATAATTATTTAATATAATTTTTAACATTAGCATCAACATGAGAAATCATTACTCATTTTATATTAAAATATGTACATATTATTATTTAATATAATTTGCAACACTAGCATCAACATGAGGAATCATTACTCATCTTATAATAAAATATGTACATACAATTATTTAATATAATTTTTAACATTAGCATCAACATGAGAAATCATTACTCATCTTATATTAAAATATATACATACAATTATTTAATATAATTTTTAACATTAGCATCAATATGAGAAATCATTACTCATCTTATATTAAAATATGTACATACAATTATTTAATATCATTTTCAACATTAGCATCAACATGAGAAATCATTACTCATTTTATATTAAACTATGTACATACAATTATTTAATATAAATTTTAACATTAGCATCAGCATGAGAAATCATTACTCATTTTATATTAAAATATGTACATACAATTATTTAATATAATATATAACATTCAGCATCAGATGATTCCAATCTCAAAGAATCAGCATCTGCAAAAACTCACATCAGCAACAACCCTGATTTCAAAACAAAACCTTTCATAACATAGATAATGAACGGTAAATGAAATTATAAATATATTGGAGATAAATTGCATTTCATGAAAATTACACACCACTGTATTACTTCTAATCAGGTTCTCGTGCATCATTACAGAACCGTTTTTGCAGAGATTTATCCATTTTATAAATAATGTAAACATTTATTGTTGTCCGATGAGTGGAAATATGCCAGAAAAATGTGATGTTTGTGGCGTGAAATATTATTTTTATTACTTTTCTTATGAACTTTTCATGTCAACCCATATACAGCATCTATAGAAAATCCAGGCTGTTTAATATTTTTCCGACACGTACAAACTTCTTTTCACCTAAACTCACTGGTCTTACGTGAAACAGTGAAAAGGGCATTCTTAATGTTATGTATTATACAATACGGTAGTTGACTCATTCTAAATTTTGATATTTTTCGTAGAATATATGAAATATAAGTTAATTAAAAACCAGTCTTGAAAAAAATTCAAAAATTGATCGAAAAATATGCCAGTTGTAGGCTTCTAAATTAGAAGATACGGATAGAGTTGTGTATATCCCTGTTTCTTTTCCTCTCGTAGAATATAATGTGCAATATTAAAAATGACCTCACAACACAGTATTGCGTTCCTTCTCTAAAGGTTAAATTTAAACTTTTAAAACTCGGTAAATTTTTAAGATTATTAAAAAAATTTTCCTTCTTCATCAGCTTGTACTTTGAAATGATGATTAATGAAATAAAAAAAAATTAGTCAAATACCCAATTTGAAGATTTAGGAATAACTGTGATTACCTTTTTAATATTGTGTTATTTACATTAACAACCGTTTTACTTGCTTAAGCTACTTTGACAAAACTTATAGTCGTAAATATTAGCACATAAGTGATAAAAATTTGCAAGTATATTTGCGAGTACTTCGTGCACACATTTTGTTTTTTTCTTAAAAGAAAATATTAAAATGTTTTTATCTGTGACAGCAAATAAATTTAAATAAAATACGGAATCGAGTTTTATGTTGTAGAAAGGGCAGATTTCTCAAAATGTTGACGGTTGTCGCAAAGAAGTGAAGTTATTTAAATTCAGCCATTTTAACAGTTCTAACTGTTTTTATGTTTCTACCCTACTTTTTTTCTACTTCTTTTCGGAAATTATTTTCTTTGAAAATATTTCAAAAAATGTCTCTTAACTATTTATTTTGGCTCTAAAAGATTTGTAGTAAATAATCAAATTATAACGTTGCAATTTTTAAGTTTATTAGTTAATATTGGCAATGGCATTACAGTGTAGCTAGTGTATTGTTTCAAAAGTTCACTGGTTTTCAGAGCAAGCTTCGTGTATATACAAATTATATTTTGTAGCTAAGCTATAAACTAAACAGCGTTGAATGGTTCCCACAGATTCATCCTTATAAGGCTAAACGAATGTGTTATAAACAATGTGCCCATGAGTAGTTCCATCCATAAAATAAAGTTCACTAACACCACGGCGGCCTGGCAACAGCAATCCGGTTGGCCGCCGAGCGAGATGGTATCGCTCCATTTCGAATCGTGTCGTTCCACTCACTCGTCCGGCGGCTAATTGAACATCAATCGACACTGCTTTTTATAATGATTCCACTTGTCGAGTATGCGGGTTGGGTGGTCGCGGTAGGGACTCGATAATGTGGTTAGCTACCGGTGATGAAGTTGTGAGGGAGCGGTGATTGCTGAAGTGATTTGGGTGCGAAATTGGTGAGTGATTTTGTCCGTTAATAGAAAGGTGACGATTTGATTACCACCTCCATTTTATGGTCATCGATAATGATTAAACATTCATTGCCATTATCATGAGGTACTTAAGCGTTAAAGAGATAGTATTTTGATTTTTCTATAAAGCGTTATTTCACTCTTATGCTTCTGTATATATGGAAAAAAATATATATATTCGGCGTTATTGTAATGAAATAATTACATAATTTTGAAGCGATAATTCTTACGGTTCGCTTTAGCATAAACAATATACGGGAGTAAACTCGGTAACAGTGATACGATAGAGTATCCCGATATACCATATTTTGTCGGGCTTCTTCGTGCGTCTTCGGCTGTTTCCGCTTCTTTTTTGTCATGTGTGCGTTCTCAACTATTTTCAACGCTACGAAAAATACATCGTGTAATTTGATAGTTTTGAATTTTTTGAATTATTGTTTCATAATTTGACTTCCGTTCGTACAAAGTATATATGTTTTGTATAACTCGTACATAATAATAAGTTTCACTTCTGTCGTGCTTCTTTTTACGCACGCCATTTTTTATGTTAAACTAGACTTTATTTCTATTTAGAAGGAAGGTACATCGATTTTTAGGATCACTGTATCCAAAGGTTTCGAAGCGGTTTTGTTACGATCTACACCCGCATTGAGAATCGCAATGTAAAGTGATTCTAGTAGAGACTTGTCATATATCGACCTATAGACACGTTATAACAATACTGTGCCTACCAATAAAGAATTTGTATTATTTCATTTATGTTCCACCCATATTACATATATGTAATTACTACGCATATAGTTGATTATTCACTCATTATACGTGATTTTTTGGTCGGTGTACCTTGAGAAATAGGCACGATAAACCACCTCTAATATTTTCTGCTTTATATCTTCCATGTCGCTTAGGTTTTGTTCAAGTATCTACAAAGTTTCGTAGACAAACAATTTTGATGTTAGGGGTTGCAATCCCTATTTTCCCGAAAAGGAAATTTTATAATTGTCCCAAAATTATTTCTCATAACTAGCAACATAATAATGGCACCAATGTAAACAATGACTTAGTGCACATTTCATATAAAAACCCAGTGACACCTTTATAAATAATACGTGGAGCTTTAGTCCAAATCCAAACATTTATATGTAGATATATAATTGTAGAAAGCTCTTTGAGAAATGTGCGAGTGAATGCGGTTTTCTTTTAATTAGGCTATGAGAAACCGTCAAATAGAACGATTTTCGACCTCTTTACTAGCTCTATGTCAGAAACGGCAAACCTTGGAAAACGTAATGTAGTTCAATAATTATGATATAACGCAATATATTTGCATAGTGAAAAATAACATATTTTTTACAGAAATATTATCTTAATTTTAATATCCATTTAAGTGTACATGGAAACAACATTTATATTATACTTTACACGTATTAGCTGCAGCGGATAGTTCGTAAATTAAAACCTTGTCGATCTTACAGTGAAACGGATGTGGTTATATTCGAACTGGTAATTTATAATTAGATCCTAGATCCTACATAGCACTTTCTAATTTTATTAAGTGCGAACGAAAACAATACTTTGTAAGTTACATGCGAAGGAGGTTGTAAAGCTGGCTGGTGCATTACAACCGCCTTCGCATGTAATTTACAAAGTATAACCGCGCCAAGGGGTTCTTCGCCGATAATTACCTCAAATAGTGAGGGGAAATTTTAAAATATTCAGTCCCATCTAAACGTCTCGCTCTTTTAGGGAAGGCTGTCCTGAGAGATAGTATGATATTGATTTTTAAGTGTAAATCTGGGGAATAGTTGGGAAACTAATAGTAATAAGAGTATAATTTTATTTCTTAGCCAGTTTTCCTTTTTTAGACATAAAAAATGGTAAATCAAAGAATGGAACCGAAAGATTGCACTAAGTAGACCGACTTCACTTTAACATTACTTTTCGAAGCAATGTTACTATGACAAAATTCAAGCTCATCTTCAATATGTCATTTTCAATTCACCTGATCTTTATCAACATGAAGTAATTTTTTTTTATTTCCAAAGGTTATCAAATTGAATATCATAGTGATGTAGCTAAATTCGTTACAAGTTACCAATAAATAACGCCTATAAACAGAGATAGGGAACTTAACTAAATTCGGTAACGAGTTACTGATAAATTATTCAGCAATTTAATGAAGTTCATGGCCAAACCCATACCCATGGCCAAAACATAATGTCGTCAAACATACAGGTATATAGAATGTAACTCAATTCGGTGACGAGTTGCCAATAAATTATTCAGCAATTTAATAAAGTTCACAGCCAAACATAATATCGTCAAATGTATATTAAATGTATCTAAATTCGGTGATGAGATGCCAATAAATTATTCAGCAATTTAATAAAGTTCACAACCAAACATAATGTCGTCAAATACACAGGTATATAAAAATGTAACTCAATCCGTTGACGAATTGCCAATAAATTATTCAGCAATTTAATAAAGTTCACAGCCAAACATAGTGTCATCAAATATACAGCTATATATAATGTAACTCAATTTCGGTGACGAGTTGCCAATAAATTATTCAGCAATTTAACAAAGTTCACAACCAAACATAATATCGTCAAACATACAGGTATATAAAATTTTACTAAGTTCGGTGACGAATTACCAATAAATCATTCAGCATTTTAATAAAGTTCACAGCCAAACACAATTTCGTCAAACATACAATGATATAAAATGTAACTAAATTCGGTGACGAGTCGCCAATAAATTATTCAGTAATTTAATGAAATTCATTGTAAGACATACAACACCTAATAAAAGGAGAAATGACGGGGAATGTATCCATGATAATCGATATATTGCTGAGTTTCTCAATATTTATGAATTCGCCAAAAAATGGCTAGAACGGTAATATGAATCACTCTAA
The DNA here is from genome assembly GCA_039881145.1 of Druceiella hillmani. NCBI lineage: Eukaryota > Metazoa > Arthropoda > Insecta > Lepidoptera > Hepialidae > Druceiella > Druceiella hillmani. Next base: position 13,649,012 of record JAYKKI010000029.1, read on the forward strand.
TACAATATTAAATCATAGATTCACGTAAAACATCTAATGTGGATGTTAAATATTATAGAAGTTGCTTATTTATTTATTGCCAATTTTAATATAAAGTATATATGGCGGAATTCTTGTTGTAGAAGTAATTTCTTCCAGTCAGTCATAACTATAAGTCTAAGTGCTTTTTGTTTTTAAAGTATTTCTGTTATTTTGTGTAATATAGCTTAAAGTTGGGGGACATGAATTTAAAGTCGATCGGGTCCATATAACCGGGTTTTATCTGAACAAAGAGTTTAGGAGAAAACTGTAATATTTCTTAAATTTTCTTTCGCAATCAGTTATCCATATTTATGATTTTGTTGCGACATTTTTAATTCGTAATTAAAAATATGGGTATTAATTTTTTTTTTCATTAACTCAATTTATAATATTTCTAGTCCGTACCCACACTATTCCGTACACCAAAAAAAAAACGGGACTCTTGTAAGATGAGTTACGTGTTCCTTCATCCGTCTGTAATAGCCATTTTTCTCAAGCCTTTCGTCATAAAAAGTTAAGGCGTAATTATAGAACTTGAAATATTGGCGTTTGTGGAACATGGAATATTAACACGTTATAGCGAGAAGCTAAAAAAATATTAATATGGAAATTTTATAGAGAGCAAGTTTATCATGCAAGTATACTTTTACCTTTTGGTCCTGTGAGGTATCGATTGAAAGGGAGAATCATAAGGAGTCCACAATCATTTTTCTCATAATTTTATATAAGGTAGTTCTAGATACATTAAAAATGTTCACGAAAAGAGATCACAATAATTTTTTTCATTACTTTATCTAAGTTAGTTTTAGAGATGTTAAACATGTCCACAAAATATGTACACTGTTTCTCAAATAGGTTACTATAAATCTGCGTAAATTTTGCCGGAAATATATTAAATTATAAAATTATAAAACTATATATAGCACTGATCCTGGCTTTGAACTATATACAGCACTGATCCCGGGCACTGAAACTATATATAGCACTGATTCCAGAATTTACAGTTTTTAGAGAAATTCCAAATAATTTTATAGCACTGATGCCGGAAAACTATATATAGCACTGATCACGGCTCTAAACTATATATAGCACTGATTCCGGACACTGAAACTATATAGAGCACTGATCCCAGAACTTACAGTTTTTGACAAATTTCAAATAATTTTACGCCTATGAAATATATATTAGTCAATATATTTACTTGTTGGAAAATTATATTAATATTTGTAAATAGTTTATACAAAATATATTTGAATGTTTAATATTTTAAAAACATTCCATTTTAAAACAAAATGTTTGTAAACAAATCAAAATTACAGTTCAGGTATTGTAAATCTTTTTCTGGATATATTGTGTATTTGTGAATAAAATGTATAATTTTTTTTATTGGTATACACATTTACGTTATATATATATATATATATATATATATATATATATATATATATTTAACATTAAAAATTACTATCGAAAATATACAGTCAAAGAAAAGCAAAAGCTTTACTATTATAAAAACACTGCCGTGTACTGTATACAAACATTTTTCTACGAATACTATGTACAAAACATGCTGTGCAATACATTGTCAAATAAAACTAACACTTATTTGAAAATAAAAAGTCACGACTTTCTTTTTTCTTTCGCCAAATACTCTGCATATTTAAAATATATTTGTTATATAATACCAATGCTCTGCTCTACTTCTCCTGGCCTCGGTTAAACTAATAGCTAGAAAAAGAGCTGAATATTGTTTATGTCAAAATGAAACTGATTTATTGCAGACATTTCGCTTGAGGGCATTACAAAGTAAATGATATATAATAAATACCATATACATGGACTTCGTACGTCTCAGAATATCGCATATTTTCCCAAAATGTTTTACATCTCTGAGTTTTGTGTGTTTGACAGTTAGGGTTGTCCATTTATCCTAATTTTACAATCCATATTAGTAGAATATTCGTGTAATATTGATATTTATAATATTATTTAACATGACAATTTATTGACATAGTTATTGTAGTACACGGTTTAATAATATATAGGTAAATTACACAGAGTTTTGTGAACTGATTGAAATTATATTTGTGTCAACCATATTTTAATTGTAAAATTGGTTTGTTTACAAACATTCTCTTTTGATATAGAATGGAGCCTAAATACGTATAAAATTGTCGTAGTGCTAGTTCTACTTAAACTTGACCTTAACTTATTTTTGTGTCATAGTAATTTGTTAACGAATAAAATAATAATTGCCGAATTGTAAGTACCGTTGGCTTTTATAAGATTGAGCTTTCCGTGTACTGTATCGTTTGTCGATGAGTCGTTTGACATTTGGCTCATTAGCGATTTGCAAAATTATAGTATATGTAGGAACTTTGATCCTGGAATCCAAATTGTTGTCGTTAGTTTTTATATTATGTTAATTTACAACGTAAAATATAATAGTGAACACTTCATCTAAAATTTAGTAGTTTGACGCGATTACGAAGAACAAGAAAATACACAGGCATATATAACGATACATAGAAATATCAAATAATCGCTCAAGTGCTGACAAAATACGTACGAAGTATTATTTGATATTTATCTACAATAAATCTCCTGAAATTCTGTTCAAACTAGAAAACATTTTATCGCAGTCAAGTTCAGTATTGTGATAAACGTAATATTCAATAAATTCAGACTCAAAGCGTATTTTCACTTCTTGCTAACTTTTTAAAGAGGAACTTGTACTTTTTACAGTAATTTTTACAGTTTTGATGGGATTTGACTTTCTTGTACTACAATTTACCAAAATTTTCCTCATTATTAAATAATTATAGACACTTAAAATTCTATAGCTTTATTTAAGAAATATATATTTTCAGATAGTCTCAATAATTTTTGAAATTATTTATTTTGTAAGTGACTGTTATGAAAGAAGGTCTGCAAAAATATGGTTTGCCGTTATATTTGTATAAAGATTGTATTTAACTAAGATTGAAACTTGTTTTACCCAATCATTTTTCGAAGAAAAAATTACATTGTTCTCAATACGACTGATTTTTAGAAGTAATTATTTTTTTCAATCAAACTAAGCGAGGAACTTCATTAATAAAATACTCGGATGTCTTTAAATATGCTATGCTGTACGAGCAGTGTATATGATTTTTTGGGATTTTTGAAACTCATGAACTGGTTGGGGGCGGAGCATAAAGCACGTTATTTTGAAGATTAATATTTTCCAAACGGAACGTAATTGGCAAATGGGAAACGGAACCACAAATTCATTTTAAAAGACTTATTCAGCGATCACTCAATCAAAGGGACACGAAAAAAAATAGTAACGTTCGCAGAAGATACATTTAAAAAAAATTAGGTTTAATATTTCGCTACATATAAATTAAAATTTCCATATGAAGCATACGGCCATTTTCTTTTCCGTGGCCTACTTACGTACGACTTTCTCAATTTGTTTTTTTTAAATACCTTTAATGTACAGAGTTTTTTATCTCTAGTTTTTTTTAAATACCTTTAATGTACAGAGTTTTTTATCTCTAGTTTTTTTTAAATACCTTTAATGTACAGAGTTTTTTATCTCTACTATTTTATTAGCTTAACATTTATGGAGACATTTTTAATTACAGATGACACGGAAAGCTCGTTTTAAAATTTCAGATTAAAAGGCGCGGCAGCGAATGCTTTGAATTCAAATCACATAAATTCAATTCATTCTTCTCCGAGCAGCCGAATAGCGATTACAGATAACACGAACGCCATTAAGGGGACGAGGCGCCCGCCGACTCTGTCGTCGCCGAGGGTAGCCAAACGCAAAAAAGAGAAACTTCAATACCAATAACCGTTCCGCGCCACACTAACGGTTATCATAATCAGGCACGAATACCTCGCAGCATCCTCATTACGCCGGATGATACGAAACGAATTTATTTGAATGCCAACTCTTATCGGGCGCGCCTGCAAATGAAATTCTCGAATACACATTTCGCCGTCCGAATGAATCAACTCGGAATATCTTCTATAATAAGGGGCCGCACAATGAGACGGGGGGCTCGGCGCGACGCGGGCCGCGCTTTGTTCTAATCCACCGCCCTCGGATTATGGGAATTCCTCTCAGAATTATTTGTTTTATTCGGGCACCTCTTTCGCGAGATACTTTTTGCCGCAGCCGCCGCCCGATGAAGCCCGTAATGAATATTCAAATTGGATAACTTCGTCTTTTGTGCCGTGTTTGAGTTTACTCGTTAAATGATTAACAAGTAAATTCAATTGTTTACTTTTGATGTGTTCGCGCGAATGGTAATTTAAGTCGTCGTGTCGCCGGCGTCGGTGAGTCTCTGTTTGCTTAGGCGGGCGCGCTATTGTGTCGCTAATCAGATAGCGCGAGCTGTGTGCACTGTGTTGGTTTAATATAATCTTTGCGTTGTTAAATATTTGTTGTCGCGATTGCATATTGATATTATTTTGCGAGCGAAAAAGCTAACGATCGAATTGTATCATCAAACGTGGTAGTTGTAAAATTATGCGACGTTCGAACGAGGAAGCAATAAAAAATAATCTAACATGTACAATGTGCTATTTTTTCTTGAAGGTAACCCTCTTCTGGCGGTGCTCGCTTTTATTTTATACTAGCTGTGCCTACGCGATTTCGTTCACATGGAATCCGGTATAAGAAAATAATTTTTTGTTTTTTTTTTATTTCTTTCCTCTCAAAACTCTATGAGCACAAAGTTATCGATGGTATTGACAGTACCACATCGAAATATATCTATAACCATAAAGTTTACTAAAAACACCCATAGATGGTGTTTGTAGTACCAATATCGCATTTACCCATTCTAGATGTTTTTGAAATCTGTAGTATACTATATGTTGCTCGAGGGTATAAATTATTATCATATCAAATTGCATCAAAATCCGTCCAGCAAATTTCGCGTGATTGAAGAATAAATTAACACAGACCGAGGGACAGAGAGAGAAGAACAAGTTTTCTGGCTTCAACTGTTTTTCTATACGTTAAAAATCACTATTTTTAAAATATTTTCCATGTACCAAATTCACTCTGTTACAATTTTATTATATGCACCTATAGAGTGTTTATCTCTCAGACTGAGGTCTGAGAGATGTAATTCAATGTTATTCGAGAAACGTACTGAGAAAGCAGCACTGAGTATGTAGTGAGTTGAATTAAAAATATGATATTTAATATTTTAACGCGCATATCCTACAAAAGTCGGTCGTAAAAAATCGGAGCGACTCTTACCTACTCTCTTCAGAGAATCTGTACGAGTGAAAACTAAGTAACGGAGAAAAGGATGGAACATATGACTCAACACACACCGACGGAAATTGGAGACATTTAATCGGTGGCGCGTGCCTCTTGTTTTATCCATTGATCTGACTAAAGCCGACAATTGTCAGTTACCGACTGTATAGACAATTGTCAGTTACCGACTGTATAGTCGGTATTCCGTGTTGTGCGAATAAGTAAAATATCTTTGTATGTATATACATATGTATATTTTGCAATAGTATAAAATTTCAGCGAAATATAGAAAAAATGGAGCCCTCATTTTCTCTCAAAGATATATTAGTATATTTTTTTTATTGTTGCCTCAACTTTTTGCATGTTTTTGTTGTAATGAAAAATATTTTGAAGAGTTATATAGTACCTATCTAATGAATCGACGATGCGACGATTCGTTATTTTATACAACTCATCCGTAACTGTATGGTTTTTACCACACTATATTTTGGATACGGAATTAAATACTTTGAGTCATATTCATTATATGCAAAATTGTTTTTTTCTTATACCGTTATAGTTGTTGCATATATAAACCTTATATCAAGTTTAGAGTAAAGTGTTATAGTTTAATCCGGAAATTAAATTTTAAGCTTCGTTTTTTAACATATTTACACGGGTGTTCCCACATTGATTTTTACGATTATTTTGATGCATATAATTTCTAAACGAATCCTCTGTTTTAAACAAAACATTTTGGGTTTTGCAAAAGACTTTGCTTTAGTGAAAATATTGCTGTATTATTAATGCAAATATAGAGAAAGACAAACCGGAGGATGTTTTAGGTGTATAGTGAAAGATGAACAGCGCCTTGTTAAATATAAACATTTTCTAATTTGTTTTTTGTAGCTAAAAATTTTAAGAAGTGACTACTTTTGGTATTGTTTGGAGTATCAACGCAACATTTTCGGAAAATGGCGGGAGGTACTCTGCTTAATCCGTCATTTTGAAAACTTTGTGCAATATTTATTTAAAAATGTTTTCATGGGATTAATAATTTCTAAACTACATCCTTTTGAAACTTTTCAAAAATAGTTTACGCAAATGTAGCTTATAAGTAAATTATTTAATAAATTATTATTAATATACCTGTAGATCATTCAATTTTCCAGCAGACAGTTAAATCAATAGTTTTCAAATTACAGGATCTCAAAGTTCGTATAGTATAAAGTTAGCTCCGAAAAAAACAATGAAAATCCGATTATAAAGATGTGATCCGGGCGTAAAAAGAATAACAACTGGCTAAAAATGTATACGAAATGAGCAAGTAGAAAGCGAGTGAAAATGGAAGAAATGAATGGGTTGACAAGATTATAGAATAACTGGAACTGAAAAGGATATGGTGAAAATATGGTAAAAACGGAAAGGGATCGGTATCAACTGTGACTAAATTATCAACGTTCTATGTTGTATCTGTACGGCGCTTACTGCATCGTAATCTAATACAGTCCAAAGAGTATCGAATAGGTGGTGTTAGTTTGTTAGGATTTACTTTGTTTCTTTGTAGGAAATACAGAATTGGGAGCAATTTAATTAAAATTTTAATAGCACTGTATTCAAGAGTTAAAAAGTGGTGAATTAAAACTTATTTTTATTATAAACTAGTTTCACCCACGACTGCGTTCGCATGGACGTATTACATAAAATGGAAGTAAGTTATGTACATATATAACTAATTAATCAGGAGTGTTGCAACTGCACTACTAGTGGCGCTTTATGGAATTTCATTGAAGAAGCTTTTGGTAATCAAGGGTTTTACTGCTGCACCATAGATTATTAGGTCATTGATAGGTGTAACGAATTTTTTGGAGTTATTATATGGTTCCATATTGAAAATTTTTCTAAATTTTACTGAATATTAATGAATATTTCACCTGCATTAAGTGCGTACGCTACGCTTTGTGTAATCGATATCTGCAATATAGACTACGCAACGTTATGTGTATGTACGTAATAGTAATTCTATGGTTCCATACTGGAAGATTTTTTAAATTTCACTGCATATTAATGAATATTTGACCTGTATTAAGTGCGTACGCTACGCGTCGTGTAGCCGATATCTGCAATATAGACTAGACAACATTATGTGTATGTACGTAGGAGTAATTATATGGCTCCTTACTGAAGATTTTCTAAATTTCACTGCATATTAATTAAAATTTGACCTGTATTAAGTGCGTATGCTACGCGTTGTGTAGTCGATATCTGCAATATAAACTACGCAACGTACGCATATGTACGTAAGAGTAATTATATGGTTCCATACGGGAAGATTTTCTAAATTTCACTGCATATTAATTAATATTTGACCTGTATTAAGTGCGTATGCTACGCGTTGTGTAGTCGATATCTGCAATATAAACTAATCAACATACGCATATGTACGTAAGAGTAATTATATGGTTCCATACGGGAAGATTTTCTAAATTTCACTGCACATTAATGAATAGTTGACCTGTATTAAGTGCGTATGCTACGCGCTGCATAGCCGATATCTGCAATATAGACTACGCAACGTTATGTGTATGTACCACGGTTTTAAAAAGTAGGCAAGTTTTGCTTCACATGCTTCACGGAATCGACAACGACGACGAAAGAAAAATTAAGTTGGTCCAAAGGTTACAATTTTCAACATATAAAAAAAGAAAAAAAGTATTTAAAAGTTGAAAATAAAATTCATGTCAATAGACAGAAAGACTATATTTAACATATGCAAACGGGAAAACTATTTAAAAGTTGAAAATTCGGAAATCACAGACAGACATAAATTTTATTTATCTATATCGTTTGAACAATTGTGTAACGACATTACATGATGGTACTTTTCATTGCTCTCCGATTCTTAGTTTTGGAGATATAAGCACTCACTATTTTCGATGTTGTTCTTTAGAAGTGACTCTGTCCAGTATCGTCTAAAGTGTACGACCTTCCACCAGCTCCTGGCCGCGAAAGTTATCGATAGCTCTCACTATTTCTGTAATTAAAAATTTGATTACTTTCAGTCATTTGGTAATTAATTAAAAGAATATCAACCCTGGAATTAGTACTGAAAATTAGAAGTCATTTGAAGTTAAACTGTATTAAAGGGCCGTAAGAGAGATACTCTTTAACTTTGCCCTTGTTGTCATAAAACACAAAATAAATGTGTACATAGACGAATAAACGTGATTAGTGTATTTTTATGTAGCAAAGATTCTAACATGGCGGTAAATTTATTCAAAGCAAGCTTTGGTATCTGGCTTTGCCCTCACCGATGTTTTACTTGTACATGCGCGGAATGATTAATGGATTCCTTCGAAGTTAGCGGGAAACACAACCGTTGTCAAAAGATTTTCTTTTTAGTACATTTTCACTTGTTGAAGGGTGCGATGAATCAATTGACGAAGGTTCGCCCAGTCACTTAATTCGGTAACGAGAAGGGTTTTCTTTTCACATTAAACCGCAATCGAGTATGTATTTGTTTATTTTAGCGCAACTGCGTTCGACATTTTCGGCATTCGGATCTACAAAATTATGACGTGAAAAATACTTGTAAAAAATGGAAAAGGGCTCAATAGCAAATGTGTAGCGATTTTCAGTATATAAGCTGATTTGTAATTGTTTGTAGCTGGCCTTTCGTGGTATTTTTAAATATATACAAACATTTTTTCGATTGCATTTTCCCTGTCGCCAACATTAATTTATTTTGTTTTTTCATAATTGATGCACTTTACAATTGCACCGTATATAATACAGTTTTCCAAATCAGAAACAAATATAAGTTTCCGGCGAATCTTTTTTTGTAATAGAACGGAATGCAAATAGTATTGAATAGATGTTAGCTTCTTACGACTCAGTTTCTACCTTCGATAGTTGATCATAGAAATAAAAATTGTATAAAATTTAGCTAAACTATGTAATGTTATTGTATTAAAGACTAGAAAGAAATGATTTTTCCTGATGTCGGAGGAGTAAGTGCCCAAAGTATATTATTTTCAGTGCATCGTGCTCTGAAAGTGACCTCTTATAAAGTAAAAAATATATTTGTATGTATTTGTGATAATAGTTTGTAATGAACGAAAAGTTGGATAGATGTCTATTGCTTTAATAGGTATAATGAAGTAACAGAAGATGTCAACAGAAAGCCAGTAGGGATGAGGTTGTGTTGAGAAGGTATAATGATGGGAAGAAAAATATCAAAGGTAATTGAAAAATATTTGTGAAAGGAATTTAAATAGTAGGGATAAATAATAAAAGTGTGTCCGGAAAACCAATTTATATAAAAAAATTACCCGTGTTATTATTCTGAAGGTGGTACTAAGTGAAGTTCTATTATCGCGATACAATTTTCAAAATAAAAACCTATTCGGTTTTTAAAGGGAAATAAACAATACCATTAAAATACTTGTAGTAATTTTAAAATTACGTTGGAATTTTAGTAAAGCTAATATGAAAGTAATAACGATTTGCATATGAATAAAAGTTTTTTTTTGTTGAGTACTTGTCTTTCTGAGTTCAAAAGTTATATACCTGAATAAATACATAAAAAAGTATGGTCGTCGATGTAAGCACTTCTTTCTCCTTTTCATTATTCAAAAAATAAGATTTCTTTATTATATGAGTCCTCTATAATAAAGAATTCTTATTTTTCGATAATGTTAATATTGAACTGGAATCTATTACAAACTGTGAAACTTCATCTCGATAGACGACAAACCTGATGTTCAAATATTTTTCGATCTAATGCGCATTTTTAAGGTTTGACATTTCTACATGAGTCAAACTCCGCCTCGATAGACGACAACTTAATGTTCAATGTATCTAAAGAATTAGAGTCTAAAACAAATTGTGAAACTCCATCGTGATAGACGACAAATCTGATATTCAACTTATCTAAAGAAATATATTTCGATCTAATGTGCATTTTTAAGATTTGATATTTCTACACGAGTCAAACTCCGCCTCGCTAGACGACAACTTAGTGTTCAATGTACCTAAAGAAATGTTTGTCTAAATCATGTAGATTTTTAAAAATTAAGATTTCTATACCATTGAAGTTTAATATTTGTATTAAATTTATATTAATATTGACCTAGGGTCTATTACAAACTGTGAAACAGTTCCACCTCGATAAAAGACAACCTTTTGTTCAAAGTATCTAAAGAAATGTGTTTCTAAATCATGCACATTTTTAATATTAAACATTTCTCTTCGACTGAGGATCCAAGTTCAATATTATTAATATTGAGATAGAGTCTAATACAAGCTGTGAAACTCCGCCTCGATAGACGGCAACCGGGTGTTAAACTGCCTAAAATAATACGATTTCGTTATTTTATTACCGGCACTAATAAATTACAAATATTTATGCTCATGCCTCAACATCCCTTGTCTCGTATATTTATCTGAATTGAAAACTTTCATCTTAATAGCGAGTTTCGGCATTACAATTTAAATTGTTATTAAATTTCGTTGTTGTCATTGCAGATGGCGTTTAAATATTATGACAGGTTCTGTCAAATGGTATTATGTTTTAATTTATGAACGGCTGCCAGAGAAAATCTGGAAGCTTTGTTATTTCCCGATAATAAGATTTTATTCAAATTAGCATGTTTCTTTGTTCTAAACATGTCACTATATAGTTAGATTACATATTCGATGTCAGAACGAAGATTAATGTGTCACAGAATGGTATTAGATTGGACTGTATTGACGTCCTGTGGAATGGTTTTAATCTCTTACAGGTAAATTTATTATCTATCTACAATGTTGATTCTTGGAAATTCGCTTAGTACGGTTTTGAAGCGGTATGATATATATTGGATATGACGAGAAGTATTATCCTCATTCAGACACTGAAATGATACTTCAGATGTGATGAAATAGAAAATCTGTTAAAGATTATTAATTGAAAAGGGAAGTCATAAGAAAAGGTGTAATTTTTATACACTTCTATGAAAGAAATGGTATGAAATGATGAACTTAATCATCATTTCTTAAACTGGCAACCTAGCCAGTTTAAAAAATTATGATTAAGTTCAAAATCAAAGAATCACCAAAAATTTAACAATTCTTCGCGTTTTTAAAACCGCTGTGTGCTCTGAGTTTTGCCGCTGTTTGGAATTCTAAATAAGTTTGCTTTAAATTGTATATATCCATATATCCATATATATATATATATATATATATATATATATACATATATATATATATATATATGTATGTATGTATGTATATGTGTATAATTTTTTTTCACTCAAAAGGTCGATATACTCCAACACATTTTTAGGCAGTTTTAGTTAAAGTACAAAAATTACTGTTGTTAATAGAAATAAATATCGAGACGATTCATTCATGATTTCCGGATGAAAGAAAGAGAATGTAGATTGCAGCTATAGAGCAAGTTTATCATTCAATTTTTTATACATTTATCTATATTTGACCATGAAGGACATAGAAAGAAAGCTGAGCAATCTAAAACATGTTTTGGGAATACTTTACACATGTTTTAGGGATACTTTGACAAAAATAATCGCGAATACTTTAATATTTTCAAACAATTAACAATATGAAGATGTCGAAGAATATCCATTAGCTTTCCAAAACCTTCAAAATGTTTGTTGCACTGCTTTAGGAGACACAGCGGGGCAAACTTAAAGAGTGTAAAATTTATATTGACCGCAATTAACTCCCGAAAAAATAGTCGTAACACAGTAACACGTAAAAAAGTATGTTTCAAAAATTATTCCAATGTATGTTTTAAGTTATTACGACCCGTTTGGGGTTTGAAATTTTATGGAAAAATTCCGGATTTTTTCCAGCGCCTTTTATCCTTGAAAACAAAAATGATCTTGTATGAAAAAAAATTGTAAAGCCATTATTAAAAAAATAAAGTTCAAAATGACTTTCTTTTAATTTTAGGTAATCCTTTAATTTTGAAAGTTAAGTAAATAGTTAAATTAGTTGCTGAATAAAACTTCAGTAGATAGTTCGACATCGATTTTTTCGACTTTTGGACTCCACTTTAGGTGCGTTGATTTCATTGAACTTTAATGACTTTATAATATCAATTCTCATCACAGCATTAGGCGTTTTAAATACGATAGGATAATTCGACTTAATTATGATATATTCATTAATTTTTCACTATTTCAAAATTTACAACTCTCATACATGAATGACAACATACTTATAAACACGGACAAAGAAACACGACAATTCGAAACAAAATTCGATTTTCGAAGATTTCAAATAGTCGACTTCAATATTTTTTTTTGTAAAGATATCTTCTGGCTACTGTTTATGAATAACTGAATGTTTCGTCTCGTCCATTATGCAGCCCAGACTTGGATTCATTTTATCACTGTTTTTCGAATGGTGTGATACAATTGAGATAATAGGCTATTTGACTTGATTTTTTAAATCGTTTTAAATTATTCTATTTTGCATTACAAGCACACTATATTTAAATTTCTAGGATATATGCCGTATTTTTTATATAAATCCCTGTCAAAGTTTGAATTTTCGAACTCGCGCTAAAAAGGCAAATTCTGTAATGGCGGCTAGCGTGACATCACACACAATGTAAACATAAACAGTCCTGACCGCTGAAGGAGATTATTATTTATTTTCATATTAAAATGGTGTATAAATGGTGTGCAGTGCCACAATGTACAAATACTCTATAAAAAGTCCAAACAAAGTGTTCGTTTCATTGCTAACGAATTCTAAACGACGAAAGAAGTGACTGCAATTAGTCCGAAGAGATTCAAAGAGCATTATAGCTCACTCAAATGTTTTTATGTGTGAAGATCATTTGGATGTTAGTAATATTTGTGTTTTTAATATTATTATCGATATCAATGCCTATAAACCAAAAGAATAAGAACATTAAATTTTGGTACGAATGCGTTTTACTTGCCTGTGACGTCATCTAACTTTTAACCAATAACAGGGCGTTTGCGACGCTGAATTTAAAAAAAATGTTATTTCTTCACATTTTGTTTTATAAAATATAAACTTATTCTTCCGAAAAGTAAAAGCGATACGCTTATTTACGTTATAACCTAATAGGATGACCCCGAATTGTGGTATATTTTCGATGTTGTCAAAAAGCCTATTGAAAATATGTATAGTTGGAATTTTGTATCTTCAATATTGTTGGATACGCGAATAAATAAGTTTTAATATTACAAAATTGGTACTAAAATAATCTTATTAGAAATATTCAACAGTAGACAACCGTAACAACATCTAAAACAAGCCGTGCATATCAAGACATTTTGCGCAGGATGTTTTGTTGCTGCGACACGCTAATAAAGCTTAACCTGTGAATGTCAAAACGACTGCATTGCGTCACAATTTATAATATAGATACTTACATAGGGACCGCGACGTGCTAAGGTGAGGTGGGTTTGCGCTCTAGTTAACTCCATAGGTAGGTCTATTAAAATTTAGCTCGCAGCCACTGGCACTTTGCTCGCTGTGAGAGTTGGACAATTTAGTTGGGGTTCGGTCGCACTCCGTCCGGTTTAAAGCCGGGCGCGCGATCGTTGTAGGGTTAATCGCTCAAGTTGGCTTAATGTAGCTGGGTAATGATGGATGAAGTGGGTCGGGTTTTTGAGGGACGGTCGGTGATGTTTTTGTGTGTTAGAGTTTGATACTGTTGATGGAAGTGAGTTGTGTTGTTTATCAGTGTTACCTTGATTTTTTTAAATTATTCGTTTAACCGATTTAAAGATACTCTGGGCCGTAATATTTCATATAGCTTTTTAATCGTGCGTTTAAATATGGTCACGATTTGAAGTATGTAATGACACATTCAATTAAGGTTTTACTCTTTTCATTGAAAGTAAAAGTTTATTTATCGAATTTAATTAACAAAAGGGGAAAGCCCGTGATAGAATCGATTTGTTTCATTATTTACGTACGTAAACCGCTTTTCTGTTAATATGTCCAATTGAGCAGAAGTAATAAGTAAGTGAAGCTACCTTGATTTTTGTAATACACACGTGAATGACCGATCTATAAATAGGCAAAAATGAAGAAATATTAAGGACTTTTTCTAGCACTTGGTTTTTGCTTGTAAATTTGTAGGATTTCAATTGGTATGATTTTTACTACCAATCACGAGTGGAACTCGCAGGGTACCATACACATTTAGGCATTTATAAACATTTAATAGGGTATTCGTATTAAATAATTTACAAAATTTTATTTTTTTAGAACGAAAATATATTGTCTACATTATATCTTTCATAAACGCATATTTAAAAATATTTTTTTATGTGATATAACTACAAATTAAAAATTTTCTGTTTTTTTCCTTTACCTATGCTGTGAGATATTGTTTCTTGACAAATTTTACGATTCTAGGTCAACGGGAAGTACCTTATAGGTTTTGGTTTATTTGCGAGAGTCAAGATATACCACATAATTGGCGTAATTTTAGGAGTTTAATTTTATTGCCCTAGCTTAGAAGAAGATTTTTTATACCTCCAAGTGACCGTAGACCTTATTTAGTTCCACGCGTTCCTGAGAAAACTGGTCTTGACAGACATACAGACGGACAACGATGTGAAATTATAAGGGTTCCATTTTTCCTTTTGAGATACGAAACCCTAAAAAAGAACCGATTTAAGGTTTTTATTTGTTTCTCTTAAAGGGCTAAAAATGTTTATGCGATTAATGCAACCAAAGTACCTAGTAAGGCAACTGAAATTTTGAAATTTTTCGTGTCAATAAAAACAATTATCTTAATTTCTCTGAAGGGTATGTATGATATTAGGCTGAATGTTTTGAAGAGTAAAACCAAAATCAAATCGGAAAAAACGGTATCGTCGCAACTATAAAACAGAACTATGTAATTGTCGTTGCCTTAGAAACGACAAAGAAAAAAATCATCAATCAAGAAAGTCACACTTTGTATTTATTCTCAGGGTTAAATAACATATAGAAAGTATTGGTTTTATGTTTTAGAAAAATTATTTTGTAGTGTTATTTTATATTGAGAGGATAATAAAAACGAATTGACTCGTATTTAATAATTCGCACACGATACACTGGACTTATTTCTAATATGCCTTTAATGCCAAACTGTAGTAATGCCTTTTTTAATATATAACTCGTATCTTATTGAAATAGCATTTGTATGTCATACATCATGCATAGCATTTGTATGTCATACATCATGCATAGCATTTGTATGTCATACATCATGTCAAATTTCAATAGCAGCCTGCCAAATTTTAAAAGACTGCGAACTGTCTGCCATAGGCATACGAACGTGATCGTCTCGCTTACTAACACGTTAGCTGCGAATTAACCGTTTTAGTGCCATGGTTTTTTACTCATATATACTTAAAAATGCCAAAGAAATCTTTTGTTTTTGATGTCATTTACCCTTGTCTCGAAAATAAACTGTATCTCTTCCAAATATTATCCAATTTTAATAATTTTTTCGGTGTTTTCTTAATAAAAACTGGTACAAGGATAATGAAATACAAAGAAAATTATGGAAATATATATTGAGAACAAAAATTATAAAAAAAAACTGAAATCACATCATATTTTCGCAGTCCGATACATCCTCCGTATCAGTAAAATAATTGTTATGGTCACTATTATCATTATCACTCAAAATTTGCATTACGCGAAATTGTGAGCGCACCACAATGTTACTCCCACTATCACTTTCTTCACAACTTGAAAACGATCATTTTCACTCGAACTATTTTCGTATTATGGGTTAAAAAATTTCTTCGCCTGGATCCTTTTTATATTGTAATTATTAATGATATTATAATTAGAACTTTATGTAACACGTAGAAAGATAAAAATTAGTGATGCGTGCGAGCGACCTCCCCTACCGCACGCTAAACAGTAACTGATTACGCGAGCGCCATCGCGCTCGTGGCAAATTTAGTTAGTACGCGCACGAGCGCGATGGCGCTCGTCGACACTCAAACGGTTAATATTCGTTAACAGTGAATTTAACAAGTTGATGTAATTAATTTCTGAGCCAAATTGTGAATTGATTGCCATTATTATACTGTTTTCTTCCATATTTACGTTCAATAGAAATTCCAATAGATAACTTATATTTTAAACATCACTAAACGACATTTAATATGTGTAATTCCTATGCATAAACTTATAAAGTTTATTTGGTGTAGCAACTCGATAAAAGTCACATTAATAAGAGGTCTCGCTTACTTTGCCTTACAAAACGGAAAGTTAAATTAAAATATAATATGCATCAGGGAATGATACTGTGGTAACGAGATACGCTCGTAAGGTCGACGCGGCCGCGATGCAGGTGGTTACAAGGTTTATGCGGCGCGGCGGTGAACGCGATGCTGTTACGTATCAAGTTATCGTTTTTTTTTATTTTCTCTAACGAAGGCGATATGAGAAGCACTCGGTATGGATGTTGCGTTCAGCGCTCAGTTCACTAATTGGCTGAAGGCGGTGCTATGATTTATTCATTGAATTTATTATCGTTATCGTGCTTTTAGGTATACTCGTCTTATTTATAAAATTTATTATCGTTATCGTCAAAGTGCGAAATAAATTTGGACGTTGGTGGTAATATGAAAATGCGCCTATTTCGCCATTGGAGAATAGTTGTCAGATAACTAGATTAGGTAATATTGTTTTTTTTGAAGCGAAATCTCTTTGTGTCATGCCAAAAGTTTGTTCGTATTGCTAGACATTTTAATATGGTATGTGGTTAGTGGTCATGAATATTTTATTAAATCGCCGTTTGCTAAGTGACGTCGAGCGCGGTCAGTACTTGCATGGGTGACCGTGTGGAAATACTAAAAAGGTCCGTTTGATATTAATTTGTATGTTTTTCAGTCAGTTTATCCGTACAATTGATTTACGCTGAAAGCTTTGTTTGATATTTTTCTGATGTAGGAATAAAATAAAAAAAACTAATATTATTATAGTAGAATAGTATCAATGATATGTAGCCTTTAGTTTAACACGTTCAACGTAGATGTACCTATTACTACTGCATAGTAACATCATCCGCGTTGAAAGGGTCAATACTTCATCACTTGACAACTAAATACAGCAGATTTAATCTGAGCTACTCGTATATTAAAATATCTGACCCACACACGAATTGTTGTCTTATAAATAATTAATTACCATAGAGTTTGCTTTCAGTATCCATGAAATTTCTTTGACTTTTAATGATATTCCCTGGAATTTGAAATAAGGTTCCGCAAAAGCGAGATATTCAAATGATGATGGGGTTCAGCAAGCAGCACGCTCTCTGCGTCCTGATTCTTAAACACGAAGCAGGTAATCAATTAATGCAGGTAATATATTTAAATTAGTAATGCAGGTAATTAATTTGTATTACGAATATATATATATATATATATATTCAGGGCTGTTTAGGAAAAAACAACACAAAATAGAATGTTGTTAAAGACAGTGATAGAGAAGCATTTTTTGTCAATGTCGTTCTCTGATTTTTACTGTAATTTTTAGTAGTAACATTGGATATCGTTTATTCCTTGATCGCTTATTTTGTGTGACTATACTTCTACTAGAACTGACAAAGAAATTAATTTATTTCATATCTTATTTACACTTTTTTAAATGATAAAATTAATGTTTAAATCTACGATTAGACAAAAAATAATTAACACTTTTTTCCACCATTAGCGTAATTACAATGGTTTATACGAAAATTGGTTTAAAGAAATAGTTATTTTGATGCATACTCTGTTAATTAATTGAATTTCTGTTTTTAGTTAGCTAGAAATCATCAGTTTATTATAGGTACTACTATATCTCCCCTTTATTATAGGTACTACTATAAAGTAACGTGGGATATATTTGATATCATTAATATATTCCGACATTGGCGGAAAACATTTCACTTCTGACTTTAAATTCTGATTTTTATTAAGCTACTGATGCTGATTCAATTTTTAAACTTAACATAAATTAATATCGAAATCGTCAGCTTATCTCCCCTTTATTATAGGTACTACTATAAAGTAACGTGGGAAATATTTGATACCATATATATATATATATTCCGACATTGGCGGAAACCGTTTCACTTCTGACTTCAAACTCTGATTTTTATTAAGCTACTGATGCTGATTCAATGTTTAAACTAAAAGCTATTGATGTTGATTCAATTTTTAAACCAAAAATAAATTAATATCGAAATCGTCAGTTTATCTCCCCTTTATTATAGTTGCTACTATAAAGTAACGTGGGAAATATTTGATGCCATTAATGTATCCTGACACTGGCGGAAAACGTTTCAGTTCTGACTTCAAATTCTGATGTTTATTAAGCTATTGATGCTGATCCAGTTTTTAAACTAAAAATAAGTTAATATAAAAACGTCGGTTTATCTCCCCTTTATTATAGGTACTACTAAAAAGTAACGTGGGAAATATTTGATACCATATATATATTCCGACACTGGTGGAAAACATTTCATTTCTGACTTCAAATTCTGATTTTTATTAAGCTACTGATGCTGATTCAATGTTTAAACTAAAAATAAATTAATGTAGAAATCGTCAGTTTATCTCCCCTTTATTATAGGTACTACTATAAAGTAACGTGGGAAATATTTGATACCATAGATATATTCCGACATTGGCGGAAAACGTTTCACTTCTGACTTTAAATTCTGATTTTTATTAAGCTACTGATGCTGATTCAATGTTTAAACTAAAAATAAATTAATGTAGAAATCGTCAGTTTATCTCCCCTTTATTATAGGTACTACTATAAAGTAACGTGGGAAATATTTGATACCATATATATATTCCGACACTGGCGGAAAACATTTCATTTCTGACTTCAAATTCTGATTTTTATTAAGCTACTGATGCTGATTCAATGTTTAAACTAAAAATAAATTAATGTAGAAATCGTCAGTTTATCTCCCCTTTATTATAGGTACTACTATAAAGTAACGTGGGAAATATTTGATACCATAGATATATTCCGACATTGGCGGAAAACGTTTCACTTCTGACTTTAAATTCTGATTTTTATTAAGCTACTGATGCTGATTCAATGTTTAAACTAAAAATAAATTAATGTAGAAATCGTCAGTTTATCTCCCCTTTATTATAGGTACTACTAAAAAGTAACGTGGGAAATATTTGATACCATAGATATATTCCGACATTGGCGGAAAACATTTCACTTCTGACTTTAAATTCTGATTTTTATTAAGCTACTGATGCTGATTCAATTTTTAAACTTAACATAAATTAATATCGAAATCGTCAGCTTATCTCCCCTTTATTATAGGTACTACTATAAAGTAACGTGGGAAATATTTGATACCATATATATATATATATATATATTCCGACATTGGCGGAAACCGTTTCACTTCTGACTTCAAACTCTGATTTTTATTAAGCTACTGATGCTGATTCAATGTTTAAACTAAAAGCTATTGATGTTGATTCAATTTTTAAACCAAAAATAAATTAATATCGAAATCGTCAGTTTATCTCCCCTTTATTATAGTTGCTACTATAAAGTAACGTGGGAAATATTTGATGCCATTAATGTATCCTGACACTGGCGGAAAACGTTTCAGTTCTGACTTCAAATTCTGATATTTATTAAGCTATTGATGCTGATCCAGTTCTTAAACTAAAAATAAGTTAATATAAAAACGTCGGTTTATCTCCCCTTTATTATAGGTACTACTAAAAAGTAACGTGGGAAATATTTGATACCATATATATATTCCGACACTGGCGGAAAACATTTCATTTCTGACTTCAAATTCTGATTTTTATTAAGCTACTGATGCTGATTCAATGTTTAAACTAAAAATAAATTAATGTAGAAATCGTCAGTTTATCTCCCCTTTATTATAGATACTACTATAAAGTAACGTGGGAAATATTTGATACCATAGATATATTCCGACATTGGCGGAAAACGTTTCACTTCTGACTTCAAATACTGATTTTTATTAAGCTACTGAAGCTGATTCAATGTTTAAACTAAAAATAAATTAATGTAGAAATCGTCAGTTTATCTCCCCTTTATTATAGGTACTACTATAAAGTAACGTGGGAAATATTTGATACCATATATATATTCCGACACTGGCGGAAAACATTTCATTTCTGACTTCAAATTCTGATTTTTATTAAGCTACTGATGCTGATTCAATGTTTAAACTAAAAATAAATTAATGTAGAAATCGTCAGTTTATCTCCCCTTTATTATAGGTACTACTATAAAGTAACGTGGGAAATATTTGATACCATAGATATATTCCGACATTGGCGGAAAACGTTTCACTTCTGACTTTAAATTCTGATTTTTATTAAGCTACTGATGCTGATTCAATGTTTAAACTAAAAATAAATTAATGTAGAAATCGTCAGTTTATCTCCCCTTTATTATAGGTACTACTATAAAGTAACGTGGGAAATATTTGATACCATAGATATATTCCGACATTGGCGGAAAACGTTTCACTTCTGACTTCAAATACTGATTTTTATTAAGCTACTGAAGCTGATTCAATGTTTAAACTAAAAATAAATTAATGTAGAAATCGTCAGTTTATCTCTCCTTTATTATAGGTACTACTATAAAGTAACGTGGGAAATATTTGATACCATAGATATATTCCGACATTGGCGGAAAACGTTTCACTTCTGACTTCAAATAATGATTTTTATTAAGCTACTGATGCTGATTCAATGTTTAAACTAAAAATAAATTAATATCGAAATCGTCAGCTTATCTCCCCTTTATTATAGGTACTACTATAAAGTAACGTGGGAAATATTTGATACCATTAATATATTCCTACACTGGCGGAAAACGTTTCAGTTCTGACTTCAAATTCTGATCTTTATTAAGCTACTGATGCTGATCCAGTTTTTAAACTAAAAATAAATTAATATCGAAATCGTCAGTTTATCTCCTTTTTATTATATGTACTACTATAAAGTAAGGTGAGAAATATTTGATGCCATTAATATATTCCGACATTGACGGAAAACACTTAAATTCTGATTAAAAATTCTGATCTTCATTAGGCTCCTGATGTTGACACAGTTTCTATTTCACGACAGGGATAATAAAGAAAGTCTTGAATTGCGCGTGTTAACATCAAATAGCTCGAAACAGAGTTATTAGTCCTTTGATAATGTATATTACACCGAGCAATCGTAAAGTTGCGAAGGTTTATGTCGGGTTGTCAAATTCGGAGTCCAGAAAGTTTCTTTTATTTTGACGAACTGTACGAGTTTATAACGGCTCTTAAAAGATAAGAGTAAGTTAATGGTATACTTAACGCCTCCAATCTTAACTCGTGTTAAGAGAGTATGAACTTTGATGTTAGTATTTCTCTATATTGTTCTGGCTGAAGATAAAATATTTTATGAAAATAACTATAACTGAAAGTCGCAGATTCTCTTTATACGGTTAATCTTTATATGGATAGTAATAAATGGAATGATAATTAATGTTTTATCTAGATTGCGATCTCAGATTGACAGTTATCCAGTATCAAAATGTGGAGAGATAGATAAATATGGTCAATAGAACCGTGCGTTCTATATTCCTAGCAAAGTTCCAATTTTATAAAATTTCACGAAAATTGTTTGTAGGAATTAGGTATTTACTGCATCAAATAATAACATTGCTAACTTAGGGTATAAACACTTTCCAACCTGCCATCCGAGTCTTTTCAGTGCCCCCCCCACCCAGGGGTCGTACAACCCACCTCATATAAAAAAGGGAGTCTTGAAATAATGTCCCAGATCTGCTATCGAACGTTTTTACCCAGCAGGGTTTCCACCAAAAGTACAAATAAACAGAAAGAGATCAAGGGGCAAATCGAGAAATTCACACGCATGTCGTGAACACTATATAGCTTTGTTTTAAGCAGCGATTATATTTCGCCATCAGGAAAAACTCCGTTTTCATGGCACTTCAAATAAGGCCTGATCTGCTTCTCCGTTACTCTTGAACCGTGTATCGTTTTTATTAAACATACTTCACGTCCTACTGTAGTCGATGTTGTTGAAACAATATCGCTTTAAAAAAAAGTAATAAGTATTGAAATTGATTTTAAAAGAGACGAAATGGTGTAATCACGAAATACGTGGTAAGACATTTGGGGAAGCTTGGGTACAGAAGGAATGTACTCTTAGGATGACAGCGTGCTAAAAGCCTACCTGGTGGTAGGCTTTTAGCACGCTTTGCCATCATGTTATTCATATTGAGAAGAGCTTTAAATTTTACAATTTTGATTTTAAAGATGTTGGTAGCTTATTGTAGAAGAAAATATATGATCTTTACTAGACGTTTTTCAGATGGTGAAAATTTATCAATTGGAGATAATTTATTAATTGCCATTGATACTGTTGACACTGACGTATGAAAATGAGGTGGGGCTGTGTCATGGACACGGCCGTGTGTTGTACATGAATACGTATAATTGACATTATATATTTTTGATATTTTTTATTCTAACATCTTATTATATTCACTGTCACTACTTTAAACTAATGTTTTATATACGATCGATAGATTTTGATGACAGCTGACGATTAAAACTTAAACGAATATCGTAGCTTTTCCGAATCAAAAGTTATACTAATTGCAAATCTCGATACGCAGCAAAATAATCTCAAAATGGCGGCGCTTCCCCCTCTACCGCGCGCGATGCGTCACTGTTCTCGCTTATTGTAATAAATTCTTCGATCCTTTAGCTATCCAGTGGTATAATTTTTGATGTAGAGGATAGATTCGAAACTGCAACGCCAAACTGTATCCCTCGATTTTGTTATCATTAGGTTTTTTGGATTGCCCCCGTACGGTAGCAAATTTAAAGACGTATTCACGTCAAAAAGTCTTATCACTTCTGGAATAATTTAATGAAGCAGAATGGATGAATTATAATAACCGGGTGGGAATTGATTTGTACTTGTATCTGTCATAATTTTGATAGGTAAATTGAATTGTTTGTTATGTATCGTGCGCCGCCTACGAACGTCATAATTAGCTTCACCGCCAACACGTAAACACAAATCCGTATCTACGTGACGATTATCCTGCGGCATTATCGTAAACATACATCTGTCTAACGACGGGAGCGCAGCACGGGTACTTAGCGACGTAAACCGTATTTTATACACTTAATTGCTTCCTAACGCAACGCTTCGCAGGCGTTGTGCGGTTTGCGATATTGTTCTCCGTGTTAGCCGAGGTGGGAGGTGCGAGCCCTGATTTAGAGTTAATTTGGCGAGCTATCTAAGCTGTGTTTTGAAATATTGGTTTGATTAATATTTCAACGTTGTAATAAGAGGAGCTTATTATGGTGTGTGTGTTTGTGTTTTGCTTTTATATAAATCTACTACGACAGATTTAGCTTAATTATGTATTGTTATAGAAAATTACAGTTTTAATGGAAAATATATGGGTAATGAAGTAAAAAAAAATAGTCGGAAAATTGCTGGTAAGTGAAGCGCTAAAAATTAATACTGCGCTAGTTGATTAATATGATTTCTCTAACTTCTATCATTGCAGTAGAATTTACATCACATAGTGTAAACTTTATTACAGAGGCAAATTTATTTATTTCTTGAAAACTCCATGCTCAACTTACAGATTTACCTTGGCTAGGCATGTGGAAGAACATCTGATCAATGGCTATAAAACAATAACCAATAAGATAATACAGAGCAATTCAATACAATTAAAGTTCAAATACACAGAAATTTTGATAAACATCATCTAGCAATCAGTCTTGAATTACTAAGCAACTCTATGACCCCATTTCTGAAGCGGTCATTGGAACAGAAAAAATATCTAGACTGGGTGCATCTCGCAATGCTGCGTTGAACACTGTGAGTGCATGAAAGACAGGTGAACGCTGTAGTATATTCGTGCGCGCTCTGTGCATGTAAAATAAACAATGACATCGTCCCCTCATGTAGCAGCCAAGAGCATAAAAGGCCACTAAACTCAAGATCGAGAGATTATTAACATAACGATTTAATAATTTTAAAAAATGCATGTTCCAAAGCAATTCTCGTCGGAGTTGAAGGGAATTACATGGCCATGGCCTGGCCTGGTTATGTAAATGAAGGTTAAATTTTCAATTTTCCAGTTTACAACCCTCATGATGGTGTTAAGAAAAGTGCGTCTCCATCTAAAGTTATCATTAAAATTGCCAAATGAGATTTCTTCTTTACTTCGGTTACCAATAAAATTGCCAATCGAGATTTTTATTTATCCTGGTTATCATTAAAATTGCCAATTGAGATTTTTATTTATCCTGGTTACCATTAAAACCGCCAATCGAGACTTTTCTTTTTGATGTTTGAGTCCTTATTAAGAATAACTGTATTAAAATTCAGTGTTCTACATTGCACAGTTTCTGAAAAAAATCGAATGTGTAGTGACAAACGGTATGGCATCAGTTAATTCATAAAAATTCAGCTTTTCCATTTCTGACACGGAATAGTAAACAGAAATCGATAAAAAAGTTTTTTTAAAAGTCTGAAAGCATAATATCATCTATAGTACACAAATATATTGTTTAATATATTGTTAAAATACTTGTTTTAATTAAAGCTAATATATTGTTGTTGAAACCAGTGTATTGTTGTATCAACGGCCTCTCCGGTTGATTAAATACTGTACAGTTGTGTAAAATCTCAAGCGTGTTTCTGTGAAAAATAAAACTGTTTTTTCGTTAGAACAGCCAATTATTACACTGATATATAGACACGTTCTTTGTTAAATCGAACTATATTTAGAAAACCATATAATATAACGTTTTTATTAATTATTGCATTAATTGCCAAATTGTTCAGAGTCGATAACGAATTGCTCTATCAAAGCAAGCAAACAGTATATACACGGATATGCAAGCAGTTCAAATGTGAATAAATATAATTTCGTTCGTGCTTCATTAAGCTCCCAGATAGTACCTACTATTGACCCTTCAGTGTACTCGCACGCAATTGCGCTCAATATATTCTAAATTGCCAATATGCCATTAATAATCACCATATTACAGTTTTCAAACCTAAACGATACTAGCTCTACCGTAGATAATCTCTGTACGGCGATTTTAATTTCCACTGTGCAAATATTTGAGTACTATTGTACCCTTCAGTGTACTCGCACGCAATTGCGCTCAATATATTCAAAATTGCCAATATACCATTAATAATTACCATATTACAGTTTTCAAACCTAAACGATACTACCTCAACCGTAGATAATCTCTGTACGGCGATTTTAATTTCCACTGTGCAAATATTTGACGTGGGCTAACGATCCGCGCAGTGTCCCATCGTAAATAATGTCCTGGGACGTGGGCAGCCTAGCTCAGCACTTTTGTGCTGGATATGGGAGTTTAGCTTTCTATAAATAGTAGTTATGTAACACGCGACAGAAATTTGTGCTCGGTTTTTTGTGCTTATTTTGTCTTGGTAGCTGTGTCATTCTTTCTGCATTAAAATAGTCAGTGATGACCTAGAAATAGGTAAAATTTGAAGGGACAACGCTATACGTGAACTTTTATGCGTTACTTTTCATTGTGTTAAAGAAAGTGACGTCCGTAGACAAACAATAAATCCACGGGGATTCCGTCAAGAAAAAAAACATTGTACCAATTACGATCTATATTTTCTTTCATTCATTTGAATCGCTTGAACGTATTTTTATTCAAACAAGCAACTAATAACCTTCACATTGGGTTGTATACCTGTTATTTTTGTTCAGTACCATTTGAGCTTATTATCTACTTAGGATGATTTTGATAAAGTTCTATGATGATCTGTCGCTTTATTGTTGTGGTCGAGTACTCTTTATTCCTGTATGAATTCATCGATGACTTTTTTCTATTTATTTCATTTCACTCACTTCCTCACAAGAGCTTTTGACTTCTACATGTCATTATGTAGCACAGTATATTTTTGAATTTAATGAATTCGTGCTTAAAAATACTAGCATTAGTGTATAGCTTCATTTTTCCGTATGTAGCTTTGTTCTTCACAATATATTAGAAATATTAAAATGTAAATATATCGATTAAAATGTAAATATATCGGTTAAAATATTATAATCCTACATTTATTGCACTATACCCTTAAAAAAGTATACCCCTACCATATTACTCTTCGTTTTTCATCGGTCTTTCTCTCTTAAAAATAATGAATACATGAAGAATGGTGTGATAGAAACGAGGATATGAGACAAAAAAAAGAGATCTTAAAGATGAATAAAGAAAACATGGCTGTCATTATTTAAATTATGATCATTACTGTCAATGTGGAATGAAGAAAATGAAGAAAAATCTTTTTAAGTCCACTTTATCGTTTTAAGTAAATACGTAATTAGTTATTTACTCCCTAAAATACATATTTGCATATCTAGAGACGTAAATCACAGCTGGATCAGATTAATAAAAAAATATTAGAATCCACAAAAACTGACTGGTTTACATGACGGAGTCGTGTATCAGTAAAAAAGTATTAAAATAATACATCTAACTGATGTTTTGGCTGTACGACCAAGTCTAATGATCAAAAAAGATTTTAGATCTTTCATAAATTATTTCTAAAAACAATAAACCCCTTTTTAACAAATGGTGTGTCGAAAAAACGTTTCGTAAAAACGTATTTTTTTTTTAAATACGTTTCCCACTTAGAACTTGTTCACTTCTGTACACAGAGGAAACTACTAAAAACAATATCTATTGGGAATAGTTAAAAAATGCAATACGAAAAAAACTTAACTTCTTAAGCAGTTAGAAAACTTAAAACACAGCAGTTATTTGGCTATAAACTGGTTTAAAAAACTTAAAGCAGTTAATTGGCTATAGACTGGTCATCAAGCATACTGATACACATTAAAAGGAAAGGAATAAAATCAATTGGTATGCTTTCAATTAGCAAAGGTAAATCCTGTTTCGTCATAATACGCATTGCTGCGTGGTTTCCGCTAGTAATTGTGAATGAATAGTGACTGTGAAATCCGTTTCCCGTTTGGTCATTCGTCGCTTTCAACGCATAATAAAGTTTAGTAATTGAGGTTTACTGTTTGTTAGCGTTTATTGATTTGTGATTGAATAAGTGTTTTTGCTATTAGAGAAAATTTTTTAAAAGTAATTAAATTTTACATAACTATAAAGGTCTATAATTTTGCATGTAAACACTAGCATTATGATATTTGAATATATTTAATTTCCTTGAATAATATTTATTAATTCGTTGTTAAAACAGTACTCTACCAAAAACAAAACTAAATACTTTCTTATCGACTTTAGTTTCGGCTTCTAACTTCCGGGAAGTTGTTGTTTGCTAACTCTGTAACATTTTTGTATAACCATCTAAGATTATCTTATCCCTCATATATTATATTCTTATATCGTTTATAATTTGCACAATACCTATCGATTCGCATATAAGATAATTATATCGTATTATGATACACTAATCATTTATACAAAAACCAAATGACACAGGTGTGAGACAATTTTAGCAGAGTCCGTACATTTTTTTCTTGTCCAAATTTTAAACGAAGCAAAGATTAAATTATAAATCGATCTCTCATACGTGACGTCGCTCACATGGAAAATGGAATAAATGTTTCTGTATTTTAAAATCAACTTCATTGTGAAAGTATTGGATTGGAAAAGGGTGCTTAGTTTGATGCGTACTTATGTCCACGGTATTCTCACTAATGGAATAAATTTATTCCATTAGATTTAATGGAATCAATTTTCTAAAATAATATATAAAATAAATTTCATTCCGTGATAAGAAGTGGCATTGTTCGTTTCCATGACACAGGTTACATTAAGCAAAATATCGTGGAGATCTGTTGAGTAGTGGAAATCTGAAAGAGTAAATATGTAGTGTTGCGTCCGACTGCACCTCCGACTTGGAAGGCTGCCGTAATCAACGCAATAATCGGACGGCCTGGAATTCACATCCCTGACATCATGGTAAGTAACGCAGGAATTAGGCGGCTGGAAGTTAACAACCCTTAGTGCTGGATCCGGTGGCCGCCCAAAGGGACCGTAGTGTATGCAAAAGAATATGAAAATTTCGTAGAATCGTTCAATGTACAGTATTCGAGCATTGTTCGGGTTCCAATTCCAGCTCGTGGCGTTCAAGAGGAGAATTCCAGTACAACGCCATCAACAGTGCAGCGGTCAAAATACCCAACCCGGTATAGTATTGAATGGATCGTATAATTCAGTCCGCAGCAGTTAGGATTAGTTTGCGATGCACAAGCCGTACCTGCTTATGAAAAAGGCATGGTGTTTTCCAATTTTACAAAATAATAATGCTGTCATTATACGGCATAAATTAATTATGACTTTATTTAATAGGATAGAGATCAAAGGTTATAATATACCCCTTCATATTTAGCCGTATTTAGCATGACCTAGAAAATAATGTACAGTACAAAGCGTTAGATTTCGTCAGCATGTGTGGTCATATATAAATTTAACCATTAATATTTGCTTGAATGAATTTAATTTTCTTATCGCCCATTAAAGTATTTGGGTCAGTTCAAACGGTCGATTTATGAAGCTCTGGTAATTGGTTTGATAGGCGCGCTCCGGTATCGCTGTTGATTATTTGTTATTTATTAAGTGGAATTCGAGAGGTTGGTTCCGTATGAGGTGAACGTGTAATTAACTGGTAGTATTATGCTCGTCGAAAAAGCTACGGATTCGTTTCAATTTAATACGCAGCAAAATTTACATACTTTGAGGCAAAGTTGAGTTATAAATTTGAAAGAGGTTCTTAAAGTTTTAAATATTTTTTTATCATTTATTCGCACAGGTAATCGTAAGTTGCTTTCAATTTTTACACATGGCTAGACAATGCGAACAGATTTAGAAACGTAGATTTAATTTTTCGATGATCTGAGCAAAGAATTTCAGTCCGAAACATCAAGTCCGTTATTTTATTCTGAGGTTTCATTATTTGTTTTTAATAGGTCTCTACGTATTGGAATAGATCACTATTTCGTATAATTGTTTCCTCGCGAAAGGAGACTCATATAGTGTTGGAATGAACTCCTTAAGTAGAGAAAATAAAAATAAATAACATCTTAAAAAATATATTTTAATCGTCAATCAGACAAAGAGAAATCTTGTATTTTTTATCAATCAGACTGACTGACAGAATACTAAAACCGGGCAATATTGGGGGTACAAGATCCTAGCAATTTTGAAAGTAAACCTATAGTAAAACACTATAATCAAGGTAGTGAGAAAATGCTGTTATTACGCTTTCGTAAAAATATTTTTGTAACACATTGGAACACACATATTGGTGGTGAATTCACTGTCTATGCGTGTAATGAAAATTGCCTTATTTATAGCCAAACACTATACTTTCTTCTGCGAATATTCATACACTGTTCATGCTTCCAAATTGTGGAAAAAGTTGGACCCTGATATCTAGAGTATGTTTTCAATTCATCCATTCAAGTCACCTGAAAATATTCCAACGCCTAATATATTTTATTACATGGTGCTTTGGTTGATTAAAAGAGATTCCTCCTGTAATATTAACTTAGCCTCACGTATTTGTATATAAAATACAATGTCAATACGTTTAACGAAAATTTCCTTACTTATAGTCAAACACTATACACCTCCTTCTGCGAATATTTCATTCACTGTTTATGCTACCAAACTCTGGAATAAGTTATATCCCGATATTCACAGTGCGTCGTCAATCAAAGGCCATCTGAAAAAGATTCCAACGCCTAATATGTTTTGTTATTTGGTGATTTGGTTGATTGAAAGAGATTTCTCCTGTAACAATAATTTAAAACCTTACGTATTGTTATATTAAATACAATGAATGATTAAAATAATTGACAAAATGATAGAGGCCGTGTCCGTGCGCGTATTATACAAAAAACTGTACAGATTTTATTTTGCAATATTGTATCTTGAAGTTTGATCAACGTCTAGATAGAAATCTCAATGAGTTATCATTCATCTCTATTACTTCTTCACTAATTCACGAATTATTAGTTAATTAATTGATAGCGACATCTATTTCTTTTGTAAACAACCATCACGAGTATATATTTTTATAATTTTCCACTAGAGGGCGTTGTTTATTTTAATAAATATTTTTCATTTAATAAGTATAATCTATTTATCTATATTACTATTGACTCTAGAGCACCATCCTGAGTGCACTTCAATCGGCAAAGAAATATGAATTATATTGCATTATCTAATCCTAATTATTAACTTTATTATCCTCAAAAAGGTGGATATGTCAGCTTGTGCAGTTTGTCACAAGTATCAACGATACAGCCGGTTTGCAGCTAAAACCTAACAATATATTGATACGTACATTATATATATATATATATATATATATATATATATATATATATACACACACACACACACACACACACATATACAGAAGTATACTAATACAGTGACACTAATATGTAAATCAAAATTAGGAAAAGACTGATTTCACAATGTAGTTGCAGGAAACATGAAAGATCCATTATATAATGCAGTCATGTAAACGTTCCATCCTGAAATTTAGCAAACACGGCAGTGTATGAAGACTTAATCATATTGTATAAGTGTGTGCAATTCTTTATACGTCAATTCTAACTTAAAGTAACTTTATAGACATGCGAGGTTATTTACCTTTTAATCACTATAACGAGTTTAATTGGAGGATATATTCACCAGTTACGTCGCGTGCGTCATAACTGTCTGTCTTGCGCTATATTGTAGGTTCCTGAAATTATTTTTACACTAATTGTTAGCGTGTCTTATAAAATAAAAATAATATCTGTCTGCACGCTTCTTTACTTTCCAGATAATTTAATTCCCTATTATTTTGTTTTGCGACCGAAATATTCTGTACATATTTTCCTTCTTACGTTCCAATCAAGTCAATTTAAGAGACATTATAGTATTTCAAACGATACACGGACGCTTAGAGATAAATGAGTAACAAAATCAATTTAGTTTATTAAATTAACAAATCATTTTTTTTTTGTTTAATTAAATTAACAAATCATATTTTTGATGTGAAATATCTAATGGCGCGTTTGGATGGGTGTTAAAACTTTCTAATAGCACGTCGCGACGTGCCATTCAATCAGCTTCGTGTCTTGTCGTCTCTTTCCGGTTTAACGCTTCCCCCTCTACCTCATATTACACACACGCTACTGCACGTATGTGTTAGTGTATGAACATTGTATCTTATTTACTAAAGCTTACAACTGTACTCGTTTATATCGGTGCATTGTAATATTGAACTGTCTTAAAATGTTAAAAGCGTTTATTAGTTTAAAATATTAGTTACAGTGATAATAAAAGTGATGGTGAAAAAAAATTAGATGTCTCATATTTTCCAGGCATCCCCTAACGGCTCACATTTTTTGTAATTAGTGCAAATAACAGTTACTCCAAAACATATATTTTTTTAATTTTAACGAAAATCATCTTGTTTGTGAGTACTTTTCATTTTGTTATCATTTATATTTGTCAAAAGATACAAATTTGAAAAGGAATTTCTGCTTTTCTATATTTTTATGACTGTACTTATTAGCGTCAGGAAAAAGAGACAAATTAAAGCTTCTATGTCGTTGAATGATAGCCATACATACGATATGGTTGAAGATAGCCATGATAGCAATGACGTTAAATTAATTTCAGTAAAATATTATTATGTAATTATGAAAACGTGAACTCTTCACATGGTATCCTGACGTTTGGTGTTTTTCGATTTAAATTGTTATTATAATTGTATGGAATTATATTATAATGGCTATTATAATTGTATGGTATTATAATTATTATTGCTATTATAATACGGTAGTTGACTCATTCTAAATTTTTATATTTTTCTTACAATATTGTGAAATATAAGTTAATTAAAAACCAGTCTTGAAAAAAATTCAAAAATTGATTGAAAAATAAGCTGGTTGTAGGCTTCTAAATTTGGAGATATGGATAGAGTTGGGTATATCCCTGTCTCTTTTCCTCTCGTAGAATATAATGTGCAATATTAAAAATGACCTCACAACACAGTATTGTCGTTCTTCTCTATAGGTTAAATTTAAACTTTTATAACTCGGTCAATTTTTAAGATTATTAAAAAAAAATTTCACTCTTCATAAGCTTGTACCTTGAAATTATGATTAATGAAATAAAAAAAATTAGTCAAATACCCAAATTGTATGGACTATTGCTATTATATACTATTGTTATTATAATAGTATGGAATTCTATTATAATTGTATGGACTGTTGCTATTATATACTATTGCTATTATAATTGTATGGAAGTGCAGATAAACTGCGAAATACGTCAAGTACAATTGTAGGGCAATGCGTACGCCTTCGTGCATCACAAGTGACTAAAGCAGTAGGTTCTGAATAGAGGTCATTAGACATAAACAATGCAGGGCAATAACGGTATCTATGCAATGCACTCTCCGCAATTAAACGCCAATCCCCTTCTGTATTGTTATAGCGAGCTTCTGCAATTGCAATTTGCATTCAAATGTGGTCGCCATGTATGATCTATTGTCCTTTTTGAGAATAATCCGTTGGGATGTTCTTCTTCCGGTGGGTGATTCAAGCTTACAGATTTTTTTTGTGTGGGCATTATTTGTTTTTATATGTGTATTATAGTGCTGTGAGCATTTTAAATAAAACACGTTGAGGAAAATCGGAGTATATTTTATGTAAAACGGTTTTGTATTTTGGATAGTTTGCTGTAATTTGTTGAAGTTTATCAATGAAAAAATGAATATTTTATGTTTTTCACCAATTGTTTCAGTTATAGTTATCCGGATTGTTATATTAATTATTTGAATAATTTTCAACAATATTACTGTTTTATTTGTTTCAGGTAAGAGTGTGTGAATTACGGCGTCGAGTGAAGTGGTATGAATACATTTTTCCGTTTTCATATTTTGAATAACGATGAGAATGATTGAATGGAAATTTCTGGTTAATTTCAACAAAATAGCGCATCAAAGTTTACTAACGTAACAGGTAAGGGTAATAAATTTATGTACATATGTCTTGAAGAGTTTAGCTTAATAAGCATAGTGAAAATGCCTTCTAGAGACATTTTCACACTATACTTTTTAGCAGAGTTCGAAATCATTAAGATAAAGATGCCTCATGATAATTCTGGAGATAATTATGAAATAAATGTGTGTCAATCGATCATTATTTAACTGGTATTTATTTATCAACTTCTTCGTTAAAAGCAAATTGTTTAGTTTAATTATGTACATTTGACAATCAAGGTAATCTTTTATTTATTTTGGCTATGACCTTGCAATTAAGAACTTGTAAAACAAAACTTTGAAACATAAATAGGTAAAAATCAAACTACATAATGAATATGTATGTAATAAATGTAATGAGTGGAATATCAGCCTCATTCTCCTCAACTGCATCAACTGTTTGAGGATTGTCTGAATCTGAAAATTCCGAATTATAAATCAAACTTGAATTTGATTTCAGATTCAAACGAAGAAGAGCTAACACTTGCAGCAATAATTAATACAAATACTATTAGTAAAAAATAGAAGAGTGGCAAATTAAATATTTTCCACTGTATTTATCAAGATAAATATCAATCTATGTTTACCTTGATAATTATCGTTGATAATAGTTTCTAATCGTTTGTGTTCTAATTTAGTTGATAATCGCTTCGAATCCTGCTTTTCAATTTTACGAAAAGGCGGTTTTTGGGGAACTTGACGTTGAAATCATCCTTGAAATAATTTTATAAATAAATACTGTTATGAAGGTGTTTTTTAAACATATTTTTCTCATATACTACATAAACTGGACTAAATAGAAATGTATTAAACGCTTCAAAAAACATTTTATATATTTTTGAGATTTTTATTAAAAAATAAATATTACTTCTTGTTGACGTTTGACATTGGCTTTGTGTCCTTTGCTGTCTCCATATTTAATACATTAACGTAGATGATAAAGATGTGACAAATTACAAACAGATGTGAAAAGTTTATGATGTTCATAATAGCGAAGGCTCATAGTAGCGAAGGTAAGCTAATTGGATGTTCATAATAGCGAAGGTAAGCTAAATTTGATTTTTTTTTAAATCACGTGTAGTCTTCGTTATAATTTGATTTTACACTAAAAAGGAAAAATATTTTCAGACGATTTTATCATGTTGGCAACAGCAAGTTTTAAATTTGGCCACACTTGTAGTCCTCACCCTCCAATTTGAGGTAGATCTATAGTATACTTTCTCGTACTGTTAATTAAAGTAACCGACACTGTTACAAAGAATTCCATTATTGTTATTTTATTAATGCAAATACAATCTTGCTTCCTCTTGCGTTTGTGTAACTTTTCTTCTACCTCTAAGTTTAGGCAAGGAACCTAGCGCATGTTTTACAACATTCAAATGTTTTAAGTAGTATTCACCCTCTAATTTGAAGCAGATGTATAGTTAAGTAGAGTAACTGACACTTTTAAAGAGAACATCGTTATTATTAATTTATTAATGCAAATACAATCTTATTTCCTCTTGCATTTGTATAACTTTTCTTCTACCTCTAAGTTTAGGCAAGAACCTAGCACATGTTTTACAACATTCAAATGTTTTAAGTAGTATTCACCCTCCAATTTGAAGCAGATCTGTAGTTAAGTAAAGTAACCGACAATGTTAAAGGGAATTTCGTTATTGTTATTTTATTAATGCAAATACAATCTTGCTTCCTCTTGCATTTGTATAACTTTTCTTCTACCTCTAAGTTTAGGCAAGAACCTAGCACATGTTTTACAACATTCAAATGTTTTAAGTAGTATTCACCCTCCAATTTGAAGCAAATCTGTAGTTAAGTAAAGTAACCGACACTGTTAAAGGGAATTTCGTTATTGTTATTTTATTAATGCAAATACAATCTTGCTACCTCTTGCATTTGTATAACCTTTCTTCAACCTCTAAGTTTACGTAAGAACCTAGCACATTTTTTACAACACTCATATATTTTAAGTAGAACTCGCCCTCCAATGTGAATCAGATCTTTGGTTAAGTAAAGTAACCGCCGTTGTTACATTGAACTTCGTTAATTATTGTTATTTTATTAATGCAATTAAAATCTTGCTACCTCTTGCGTTTGTATAACCTTTCTTCAACTTATAGGTTTACGTAAGAACCTAGCACATTTTTTTACAACACTCATATATTTTAAGTAAAACTCGGCCTCCAATTTGATTCAGATCTCTAGCTAAGTAAAGTAACCGTCACTGTTACAGAGAATTTTGTTGGTTGTTGTTATTTTATTAATGCAAATACAATCTTGCTTCCTCTTGCGTTTATATTAATTTCCTTTAACCTCTAAGTTTACGCGAAAACCTAGTGTATTTTTACAACGCTCATATATTTTAAACAGGTGTATGCAATCACAAACCACTGTAAGTCTGTGTATGCAGCTTTTTCTTCTAAAGCATGGATAGTAAAATGCAATGATAATATCGGTTTTTTAACAGTAAGAAATGTTTTTTTTATATTTTATTGATAATAAATAGCTACGTTTAGCTAATTTAATCTTTAAAAATAACAATGTGCATTTACGAACACGCGTAATCTTTTGACGTTTGTTTGTCATATGTTACAGTTTCATCATATTCGTTAAGGAAATAAATATGCAGTGAGAAAGCAATGGATACGTGACCAAATTCAGACGTCAATATCAATATAATTTTGAATAAAATAAATTCTCAAAATTAAATAAAATTTTCCTATTTTACTGACCTTTCCTGTGTAATTTGCTTAGCAAAGCCAATAGAGGGCACTAACGTCGCTCTAATAGAGAAATAATATCGGTCGTATAATGGTTGTTTTAGTTCTAGTGTGACGTCTATCTTCCGTAAAGAAGATAGACTTCAATAAATGAATCCGTGCATGATAATGAACGTGATAAAGTAGGCAAATTAGGACTATGGAATTCCGTCAACTCAGATTATCCCGCCTGGACGGGAAAAGCTGTAAAATGGAAAATGGAGATGTGCATAAATAGAATATTTTTTATAATTAAAAATTTAAATTGTAAACTGTAACAGCTACCTCATTAAACCCAAAATGCTAATTATTAACACTGCGTTGCTAAAAGTCTACCAAATAATTATATAACATATATATAACATCATTCTGACGTATGACACAATTAGCTGTCGGAAAATAAAGTTCTCATAAGGTTATATTAGCGGATAGTTTAAGTTATGCTTTTTGGTTTTTGATTAGCTGGCGTGAACTCGTTTACACAGTTGCTACTAGTAATGCTATCTAATGAACAACTGTTAAGTTCTTTTTTCTTTATTGTTTTTTGACATTTTGACGTCGCTTTCATATACAAATAAAATGTACCTGAATGTCTTTTTCAAACTTTAAGTAATACCACAAAAACACTATTTAAATCAACTCAGGATTTTTTGTCGGATATGACATGAACACGACGTCATATCTAGATGGTGTATACATACATTTTACTTCTGCCATATTCAGCTTAAGTTATTAAGAACTCTATTAAATTGTTTAATATTTTGTGCATGATGTGCAAATAGACTAATATATGTAGAATTAAAAAAGGGATTGATTTTTGTTAATAAATTATTTAAAGCATCCAAATTATTCTTATTCAATATTTTTAATTTTACCTTTATTGTTTTATGATAAATATCATTTCTTGACACTGAAATACGCAAATGATGGACATATAGTCACCTGAGTGACATTAAAAAGGTTCCACTTTTACTATTTGGGTGTGGAACCCTATCTATTTCAAATAGTTCTCCAGTATAATATTACGTCACTTAGTCTTTTTATGGATCCCCAAAACAAAAACAAATGGTGTAACAGATAGATAGGTGATTGATGTTTAAAAAGTTACTTTTTCCTATTGAGGTGTGGAACCCTAACTATTTCAATTAATTTGCAGGAAAATATTATGTCACTTAGTCTTTTCGTGGAACCCCAAAACAAAACAAAAATTATCTTTGTATTATCACACACTTGTTTTTCCGTTTAGCTATCTGATTCTCAAAGACTTTTCACCGGGAAACCGTTAAATGTAAATGGTTAGTAATGAAAAATACATCTCCATAAAACAAAAACTTAATGTTAGATTTTCTTTTTCGTTTTAAGTGTCGTTTGAAAAATTTGTTACATGAGTAGCACAATTTTTTTTTGTTATTTTCAGTAGCTCATTTTAAGAAATGTGCTCAAAACCCGAAATGATGCTTCGTGACTCTGTACAAAAGTTGAGATATGTAAGACGCCCAGGGCTTAAAGTGTGTAAACAACGCCGACGGGGAATGTAGGTTTTCAAAACATGTTAGAAGGAAGTTGAGTATTCCGCCTCGTTGCTTGTTTGTAGGTAAATAATGAGAAATATGTACAGAAAACAACGAAAGATGTACGATCATGTACCTGGGGTAATTTTGTTCGTAGGCGATGCGCGTGGAGTTTGTAATTGGATATATTTATTGTGTTAACTGGGTGTTCGAAATTTATAAAATGAGAGTATCACTGTTTCGCTGTAAACATCAATTGCTGAGGGTTGTAGATATAATTGTCTTCGCTTCTTTAATTGTTTATTATAACTCGTTGCATATGGGAAGGTTTAGTTTTTAGTGTTGAGTCTGACAAACGACAGCTATGTTCTGTATGTGTCCGACTATTTTTCGGAACTTGAGGTATAATTAACTTTTAAAGTTTAATGGAACAATTG
The DNA here is from genome assembly GCA_039881145.1 of Druceiella hillmani. Classification (NCBI taxonomy): domain Eukaryota; kingdom Metazoa; phylum Arthropoda; class Insecta; order Lepidoptera; family Hepialidae; genus Druceiella; species Druceiella hillmani. The sequence goes on from JAYKKI010000029.1 coordinate 13,687,115, forward strand.
ATTGCAAATGTATGTTATTTCTTTCTGTAGTCAGAATGACTACGTAAGTAATATATGGTGATGAGAAATATACGTTTTGTAGAATAAGCACAAACTATCGTATATGTCAATTCCAAATATTGTTATTTAATCTTCAAAATATGTTTGTTCATATTTTGTGTTTTTGTAAACGAGGTTCAATTGTTACAAATTTTTTTGACGTAGAATCATTATATATGACCATTTATTTATTTTATTAAACTACATATTTACGTCTCTGTCAATATAAAAAATTGGATGACTGGGGTTGTGAAAGATGAGACTTTCTCGTACCCTTGTCTCTCGCTAGCTGTTCTCCGCAAATTTGCCCGAATAATTTACGCACTTAAATATCATTTGATTTTGGATATAAATGGAATCAATTATATTTTTTAATTGATTGTCATAACATGAACACCTCAAATAAAATCGCTTTGAAAATTGAGAATATAGGGTGATGAGAAATAAGCATTTTGTTGGTTAAGCATCGTAAATGTCAATTCCTAATATTGTTATATAATCTTCAAAATGTGTTGGTTCATATTTTGTGTTTTCATAAACGTGTTTAATGATTGCATATTTTTTGACGTAGAATCAATATATATGACCATTTATATATTTTATTAAACTATTCACCTTTCTGTCAATATACAAAATTGGATGGCTTCGTAGGGGTTGTGATGGTTGAGATTTTCTCGTACGCTTATCTTTCGCTAGCTGTCTCCGCAAATTTGCCCGAATCATTTATGCATTTTAATAACATTTGATTTTGGATTTAAATGGGATTGGATTCAATTATATTTTTAATTGAATATCATAACATGAACATCAACATTAAAATCGCTTTGAGAATTGTGTAGTTAAGCAAAGAGAACAAAGCACTTTTGTGATTGGGAGTAAATAAGGTATTTTTAGTATTCCTTGCCAATACCGGAACATTTGCGGAATTCACTCTTCGACTCCCTGTATCTATCCATCTGTAGAGGCATATTTTCTTAGGAACCATACGACATAGATGGTCGAATTCTTGTAAAGTTATAACTTAGTAATTGTTCAAACATAAATGTAAAATATAAACATCTCAATTTGCATTCTTTGGAATAAGTTCAAAAGAATGAATATTTGGTATGTATCCTATCGTATGAAGTTTCAAATGAAAATTGAAAGAATGGGCATCCAAGAAGAAAATTTTTTTTACTCAATAAAATAGTTGTGTCAACCGGTCAATCTCATGAAACAAAAACAAAGGAAAACAATTAGGGACGTATGTCATAAAGTCCATATTGAACGAATATTATGAGCAATAAATATATTAATTCATTCCAATTATGATATCAAAAATTTATCACGTGAATTAATATGAAATAGTACTTTCAGTTGTACCCGCCCATCATCTCAACGTCTCATATGCTCGCGCCTACTACCGACGCCACCGCCTCGCTGGCCACGCTTAGTTTTTTAGCATATTCAAAAATATTGTTACATTTTTTTGAATGAATTGTTAAAATGTTATGCGTTATGACAATTATTGCAGAAATACTACGCTGTGTATTGAGTTTATATTGTTAAAGACTAAGTTTAAAATGACGAAATAGAGCCGTAAAGTTTTGAGATAATTTTATTATTTTTTTTTGTCATAAATACAAATATTGCTGACTTTCCAAAAAAAGATAGACATATAGTATTAGCTTTGTGGTAGATTACGTTGTAGAACTTGATAAATATGTAAATAAATTTATAGCTATAATTCTTTAGTCGTAAATATTACTAAATTTTACGGAATACTAAACTTTTGAAAAAATAAAAATAGTCCATATCCATTTAGAATAATATAGCTTTCTAATAATTTTTGGAACTGGCACAGTGGCTTTTGTGTTTACTTCCTATAACATAAACAAACGAAAAGAATACAACGTCACACTATCTTCTCTAATGTTTGTATGAATTAATACTGATCACTCTAAATTTGCCTGTCAAGCAAGCACCTAAATCCATCGCAAGTATGCTTATCAGGCACCGTTTTGAAATTAAGATGCTTAAAGCATTATAAATATTGAATTATATAATATAAATAATATGATGATAATAGAATTGCCAGTTGATAGTCAGTCTAATAAGTTGAAGCCATGAGAATTAATAATAATAAAATGTATTTCTATTTTAGATGCTGCTAATTGTAGGAAATTAAGATGCTTAAAGCATTATAAATATTGAATTATATAATATAAATAATATGACGAGAGTAGAATTGCCAGTTGATAGTCAGTCTAATAAGTTGAAGCCATAAGAATTAATAATAATAAAATGTATTTCTATTTTAGATGCCGCTAATTGTAGGAAATTAAGATGCTTAAAAATTATAAATATTGAATTATATAATATATAAAATATGACAAGAATAGAATTGCCAGTTGATAGTCAGTCTAATAAGTTGAAGCCATAAGAATTAATGATAATAAAATGTATTTCTATTTTAGATGCTGCTAATTGTAGGAAATTAAGATGCTTAAAGCATTATAATTATTGAATTATATAATATAAATAATATGACGAGAATAGAATTGCCAGTTGATAGTCAGTCTAATAAGTTGAAGCCATAAGAATTAATAATAATAAAATGTATTTCTATTTTAGATGCCGCTAATTGTAGGAAATTAAGATGCTTAAAAATTATAAATATTGAATTATATAATATATAAAATATGACAAGAATAGAATTGCCAGTTGATAGTCAGTCTAATAAGTTGAAGCCATAAGAATTAATGATAATAAAATGTATTTCTATTTTAGATGCTGCTAATTGTAGGAAATTAAGATGCTTAAAGCATTATAATTATTGAATTATATAATATAAATAATATGACGAGAATAGAATTGCCAGTTGATAGTCAGTCTAATAAGTTGAAGCCATAAGAATTAATAATAATAAAATGTATTTCTATTTTAGATGCCGCTAATTGTAGGAAATTAATATGCTTAAAAAATTATAAATATTGAATTATATAATATAAATAATATGACGAGAATAGAATTGCCAGTTGATAGTCAGTCTAATAAGTTGAAGCCATAAGAATTAATAATAATAAAATGTATTTCTATTTTAGATACTGCTAATTGTAGGAAAAGTATATTTAATCTTACCCTTGTTAAAATATGACTGAATTTTTTCTTGTCACTACTTTTACGAACTTCTGCTATTTTAAGCATGAATTGAAATTACCAGAGGAAAAATGTATTTCTTATAATTAAAGCATTTATAACTATTTGAAGGTGAATATTATATGTATGTCCTTCATAATTTAATTTTATATTAAAAAAAACCTTTACGAAGTGTTAATGAAGTAGTTTAACAACGATATCACTATTCCTAAATACCTAATTTACTGTTAAAAAGTGGTAATACAGTGACACCACTACGCTTCATAATTTTGATAGCAAACTGGTATATAAAATAGGTCTCTGGTAGTGTGGCGGTTAGTTGGAATGATATTTTTTTGCAGTAAAATTATGAATATTCATAATTGTATTCTGTACTATATGTAAATTTTGAACCGTGAGTATTACGATTTACATTTTGTCTAGTTTCTAGTCTAGACTTTGCATTGCCGTTTGCAAAGGGCGACAGAGCGATATATGTATATAATAGGGCGCGACTTGAGTTTGTTTAAACTAATGAATGTTTGCCGATATGAAGCGCGTGTGTCAAACACAAATATTAACTACGCTTATGTGTGTGCTTTTGGTTAGACTGACATAATAACGTGCTGCGATTGTTATTGCTAGGGCGGGCGTCAGCCCTGCAGCTTGTGGTTTATCTATCTATATGGGGAGCGTTTCAACGGAAGCGGTGAACATTTTGCGTTTAGGGACGTTTCGATACCATCGATTATCGATATGCACTGTAATGAAGAGTACTGAAATGATTTTTCTTTATATTGAAGTAAATAACCCCAATGTATCAATTCTTACTATGTAAATTGCTTAACTTTATATTGAATGACTGGTTTTTAAGGCTCTACCCCACTTAAAAACTGAGATATTTATGATTATGGGGTTACTGGGGAAGAGTAGTGAATAAAGACAGTTTAAAATATTAAAACCTTTGTACCAACGTCGTATTATGCACACACACACACACACATGTGTGTGTGTGTGTGTGTGCGTGCGTGCCTGCGTGCGAGCGTGCGTGCGTGCGTGCGTGCGAGCGGGCGTGAGTGCGTGCGTGCGTGCGTGCGTGCGTGCGTGCGTGCGTGCGTGCGTGCGTGCGTGTGTGTGTGTGTGTGTGTGTATACTCGGTGTCCGGTAACAAGTGTCGGATAAAGAAAGACGTTATTCGTTGACTGAAAAATAGTTCATTGTCATTAAAATAAAATTTAAAAGAAAATTGAAAAAAAAAATCATAATTATTTGTAATTTTTTTCATACACACGATACTTGCACATTATTCAGCGCCGCTCAGGGGACCAGCAAGAAAACAACGAAAACATCTAGCTGCCCGGGTAGAGTACTGCGCTCCAAGCAAGTATTGGGTGTGTTAATAAGAGTTATGTGTGATATTTTTTTGCACTCAATTGGAAAAGCGGCGTGTTTTACGTTTTATTTCAACGACATTTTTTTTCCTTTATAGCCAAGGAATAGCACCATTCTTTGCCCGACACTTATTCCCGGACACCGTGTATATATAATTGGGTAGGTCTTTCAAAATGAAATCAAGGTAAATGGTACCGAGGTTTTTTTTATGCCTACCCAATTTTTTAACCAAGGATTTGAAAAATTAAAAAAAATTGTAGAATGATTAGAACTTCTAAATAAAATTACCGTTTAGTTTTTGTTAACCTAGCTCTACAATTTAATGAGATGTATGCAACTACAGAAAAATATCCTGAATATTAAAGTTTTTGAAGGCCACTATTAAAGTCTTCTAGAGCACAGTGTAGAACATGCTTTTAGAGAAATCTTATTATAGCGGTGAACGTAGTGATAGCCAAAAAATAATATTTTACAATTACTGTTATTGCTAATTGCTATATTATCTATGGTATTATTACTGCGACTTTTAAAGTTTGACATAATGTATTGTTATCATTATATGATTACGTTATTAGTTGTCATTTAACATATAATAATAATACAATTATTAGTTGTCATTTAACATGTAATAATAATACAATTATTAGTTTTCATTTAACATATAATAATAATACAATTATTAGTTGTCATTTAACATATAATAATAATACAATTATTAGTTGTCATTTAATATATAAATTGTTATCGATATTACTATTATTGTTTGTTCTACTTGACTCGCGATATAGTTTACATTCGAAGACGTTTATGTGGATATCTAATGGCATTTACCTAGATTTATCTAGCATTTACCGACGTGTTTATAATATAGTAAACATGTTTACTATTTATTATTAATTGAATGATTGTTTTAAAATTTATCGGGCTTTTTCCAGACTCTTAAGTCGATGGTATACCTAAATTATTTATGTTGTTGTTTCTTAGTTGTTTTTTGGCCTTTGACTGTATTTGTATGTATATATATGTGTGTGTGTGTATGTGTGCGTGCGTGCGTGCGTGCCTGCGTGCCTGCGTGCGTGCGTGCGTGCCTGCGTGCGTGCGTGCGTGCGTGTGTGTGTGTGTGTGTGTGTGTGTGTGTGTGTGTGTGTGTGTGTGTGTGTGTGATTATATTGAATAATTTCAAAGATCAGCCATGTCGGTTAAATATTCTGGAAATGGCAGCCATTTAAAATTTCCAAAATTACTATGAATACTATTGTATGATTTGATAACTTTTGAATGAAAAACCTAAGAGAACGGGTGGGGAATGGTAGGGAGGGAAAGGGAACTGGATGGGGATGGGGATGGGGAAGAGGAAGGGGATGGAGAGGGGGAAGGGGTAGGATAAGGGGAAGGGGAAGGGGAAGTAGATGGGGAAAGGAAGTGGGAAAGGGAAGGGCGAGTAGATGGGGGAAGGAAGTGGAAAGAGGGAGGTTAAGGAGAAGAGGAAGGAAAAGGTTGGATTGTAGACGGTTGGGGGAAGAGGAAGGGAAAGAAGAACCACGTTGATGATCATTTTTGACGATTCTAATGAGATTCCTAAGGGAAACTTAAAATACACCGAGCAAAGCTCGGTATTCCAGGTACTTATATACACATAGACAAGATTGAGTGTACCGCTATTAATACCTATCGAATAAAATCTACGACTGACTACACAACCCTATTTCGTGCATGTTTCAGTATGTAAATTATCTTTTCTTCAAATAGGCTTCAAAATTAAAAGTTAAAAGATACAGGTAATTCTAATCCATTTATTTTTGTTTTAACCCATTATATATAATGGGTTAAAACAAACCTTAACAACCATTAACTATAGTTAATGATGATATGATTATAAATTTGTATTTATGATCCCAGCGATAGAGTCCAAAAACCTGTTTTGGTAAAATAAATAATAAAATTCTACAAACGTTTTCATTTCATCGCTGATGTTGGGAAACACCTGTCGGACCAACCGCGGTGCGGACACCCGCATGCATTGTTGCATTTCAGAGCAGGTGCACTACATTCCGTGATGCTGATGTATGTATGCACGTACTGCTTCGAAGAAAAATATGGTTGAATATTTGAATAATTTTTTGGCGTTAAATTTAATTATACTTTTTAGTGATTTCAGTTTGGTAAACTTTTGTCTAAATAATATTTAAATGAAAAATTTCACTATCAAAAAAAGGTCTTTAAATAAATATAATTCACAGGTTAATCCATAATTTTTCTCTGTTTCTCATGAGAAATAAGGTGGATATATATTTTATAGATTTGTGTTTATCTTATCAAGCTCATATAAATATTTATTAAGAAAAAAAAATAGAAGACATGCTCAATGTTTTTCTCTTTCTGATAAATCGGTTTTGAAAAAAGTATTTCTATTAGGTTACATTAGGTTCAATGAACTTGAATGTGTTCATACGTTGCCTACACTTGCTTAGCGTTATATGTATAAACACAGATGTTTATGCATTCAGTGATTCTTGGAAAATTTAGTTCCAATATCTCTTACGTCTGCTTAAACATAAAGAAAATCACCCGTGAATATTTATTATTATTACAGTAGGTTGCTATATATGTTACTCGCATGGAAAATTAAAAGCTGTGTTTCAACTCTCTGCTAGGACGGCTGTAACTCCTAGTGGTCGTGTCCCCAGGTGATATATAGAGGAAAGCATTTCGATGTGATTATAAACTACTATCACATTTTTTATTGATTAGCTATTTTAGTAGCGACCAAACATAACCGTGAACGCCCATCATAAAAATTATCTTCTAAAGGATCGTGAACATTACTAAGGCAGTCATTTGTGCACACGTAATAATCTGTTTTGCTGGCTTAGGCGAACTTGACATTATCATCGGTTGGACTTCAGAAAGGTGCTATCAGCATGATTGTATGTTTTTCGATTTTATTTTCCATAGTTCCTGCAAGTTTTTCGTAGTTCGACTATGAGATACCGTAAGACGGTTTTCGAAGTTGATTATAAAGATACACACAATAATAAATGAGGACTAACTCCAGGAAAAGTACTCGTGGTTTAAACCGATTGGTGACACAAATAATACAGTCACCATCAGCGCTGAGGTTAGATCTGCCTTATTTGTCTGTTATGTCTACCTTGCGTTAAGGCGATTCACTTGAAATTATTTGTACAGTTATAGAGTTATTGGTATACACAAGTTCAGCAAACAGTGCATGCACTTAGTAACTGATACTTCATGAGTTTTTTTTTAATATTTTTATAGTTAAAAGTAACGCAAATTCAGTGATGCGGTCTAGAGCAGTATGGTAGAGCCACTCAATCTGTTACGTAAATGTTTGCTACGCGCTAGATTGGAATTGCGATGTTAATTCAACAAGCACAGTGCAGTCACGGCACAAGTGCATTCGTAAACGAAAGGTCGATTTCAGATGCGTAGGACCAAAATGAAATACTGAAGTTTGACTACTTTTCAGCCAACACTTGTGGAATGACGCGAACACTTGTGGAGTGGTCGACGCGTACAAGATACACTAATCTGGACTGCGCTATTCAAATGTGAATGCGTAGCGTTGAGTCAATAACAGGTGCCCGCCGCGATCACTCACGCTGAGCCTCTTCCGGTTTTCGTTGGTTTATATATTTATTTTGTTGATTTCGAGTGGATTTCATTTGTACTTATAGACATAAATTCTGTATATTTTACTCTTTTTATGCAAATAACAAACACATTTAGAAAATGCTCTTGACAAACTAATATGTCTATCAATAATATAATTTTATTTACCGAAAAGTCGTCTATATTGCTTTGAGAAGATTAAATATTTAATGTTTATAATATTGACCTATGTGAGGATAGCGACCTATGTAGACTGAAAAATAGCTGCTAAATGTCTTACAACAGTTTAGCTTTATCAAGATGATAAAAATGATTTTATATTGAACTTAGAAATAGTTTTATATATGTATAATTGTGTACAACAATCCTTTTGAGTCGTACAGAAATTGAGCTGAGATTATCTTGATAAATGCATGCGGTGATACGCTTATAGTGATATATTACCTGAAAAGATAAAAATTCTCAATACGGATGATTTAGATGCCATAAATTTTGCTCTTGTAACTGTACGATTTTTACCTTTACTTCAATCACTAATTGAAACTGCATATATGAAAAGAACAGGTTCGAAACGGAATTGCGTAGAAATGGAAATAGAATGGGTGAAATATGGCGATAAAGACGAAAAGACTGAAGGCGACCTTTGAATACAAAAGTTATAATTTCACGAACTCGACAGATCATAACGATCCTTATATTTTTAGAACGTAATAGTATTTTCTAAAGATAATGGGGCTACGAAGATTGTTGAGAATATCAAATATCATTTGATAAAAATCTCTGATAACCATTTAATCTTGGTGAATGAACGTAAGGAAGATTGCCTTTGTAAAATTGGCCAGCGTAGAAGCAAAATTTAATAAAGGAGGAGAATATGAGCGGGCAATAAAAAAGTGAGCCGGTCATTGCGGCGAAACTTTTGGCATTTGGCCATCTTTGTCGGATCACTATGATATCACTGCTTCTAACAAACGACGCATTTCCTCTTTTTCATGAGTCAGAGGCGTTTTGTACGATGCTGCCAGTGGCGTGAGTTATTTTGAATAATGCAACGTTTCATTTGTTTTATTGCATCCATAGGTGGGAGTCTGGCATTAAAAAGTAACTCATTGAAAAATAATGTCAACATTGTTTTGATAAAATAATGCGTTGTTGTATTATACCCCAAAACTTATAAGACATACATTTGTAAGACATACGTTGAAATATTGTCACCTACTTCCAGGTTGAATATTACTATACTTCTTTCTGAAGTTATATTTCTTTAGGGGCGTTATTAAAAAAATGATAGGAGTGAAATTTTAGGATGCGCGCATGTGCACGCGTAATGGAATAAAAATCGACAGTATGAAGTTGATCATGATACGCGCGCACGATGCAACAAAAATCAGCAGGATGAAGTTGCTCACTAAACATATATTTACATACTTGTAGTGACAGATACTATATTCGAGACAGTTATTAAAATATATTTTAAGTGTATTTCTCTAAGTGAGGTTGAGTTTCGCTATGTATTTATTCGCTTTATAAATTATTACTTTATCATGATTTCAATATTTAACGTTAATAAAAAAATAAATATAAATTAAATTTTCAGCATATTCATTAATGTTCATTATTAATTAAACTTACATAGATTGTTTTAATAAATTTAACAATTCTTATTATATACACGTGTTTATATTAAAGTTGAATACTGAGTTTTGAGCTTGAAATTTTTAAAATAATTAAATTGCATTTAATTAATTAAAAAAATTAGAATAATGAAATGAAAAAAAATATTATTATTATTATTATAATCACTCTCCAATCCCTATATCATTTTATTTCCTTTAAATATTTGCGTGCTAAATGAAGTTATTCTTGTATTATGCCCAAGAAGTATAACTTCTAACTCGCGCACATAATACATAAGTACATTACATTATACAATTCTTTTTATCTAATTCATTATGCACAAATAAATATTTTGGTTACACTGATCATTATGTAATACGATCTAAGTAGTCTCAATTATAGTAAATTGAAAACAAATAGATTAGATAGTTTAACGTCAAATTTGTGAAAATTGTTACATATGTTTCAAAAAGGCGGCACGTGGGACTGTAACGATTTTCCTTTTCATACCCCAATAGTACTAGTGTATATGAGATACTACACTCAACTATTGATAAGTATGCGTTTGGGGCAGGTTGAAAGTTGGCACACCTTTGTTTGCATTGTTTTGCAGTCGACGTACCGTTTGTGCACCGATTTCTTATGACCATTTTGGTCGTAGCAAGCTGGGACCTATAACTGTTATTTTACATACTTAAAAAAGATGAAATCAGAAAAAGTATGTTGCTTTGCCGGATTTTACGCATTTCAAATATGCATGTAAAAATACCTAAGAATCCGTACGATCCATTGTGGTAGAAAGTTTCTGTACTTTCATAAGTATATATAAAACTTTCCAAAGACCAATTTTTTTGAGTTCTAGAATGCATATTCAGTGGAGATATACTGAAATTTTTGAAAATTTCCCTCATCAGCGTGGCTTCCACAGCGTCATTTCCTTAGAGGAAACTCGCTGATGTTCGACCAAGTCCAAATTCGACTCGCACACCGTGATTTTTATTTTGATATACGTGGTGTGATCAAAAAATACGGTGAATAAGTTTGTAATAAACAAAGTAAATATTTTACAATAAACTTGATTTAATTTCCTTCAAAGTACTCTCCTAGGCTAGCGATATACTTAACCTAACGGTGGTTCCTGATTGGAAGCATTTCTGGAAGTCGTCTTTCGGAAAGACCTTCAGCTGCTCTGTCGTGGCATTTCAATGTCAGGAATGGTGTCAAACTTTTTTTTCAGCACGGTTTTAATTTTTATGGACAACCACACGTAGCATAGTGCTAAATCCGGAGAGTAAGGTGTATGTGGACAGACGTGAACATTTTTTTTTGGGCAAAAATTCTCAGATCATAAACAAGGAGTGGCACGGGGCGATGTCGTGATGAAGGAAGAAACCACTGACCCATTTTTCTATTGTCTTTCTTCATACATCGTTTCACAAACGTTGGAATAGGCCCTTGTAATATTCAAAGTTTACGGTCTCAACGAATTCTGACCGCACTATGTCTTCACTAAAACAAAAAAAACTGTAAGCATGACGCCTTAAACCTGGTCGTCTTGAAATTGAACTTGGTCGTCTTGAACCGACTCATTTCCACTTTTAAATCGCGCATACCACTTGTAAGCAGTCTTCAGAGTCACCTGGGCCTTCATGTAAAAAATATAATATTAACTACAATAAAATTTAATACATACGGTAAACAAGACCTCACATTCCCTGCTCTGGAACCTAACTGGCAAGTCATAACTTGTTCAAACTTAACGCTGGCAAATGACACAGTTCCAATGTATGTGGTATTAGCTGTAACTTCTTATTAGTTCAAATGGACGTGGCATTAGGAATTACTGCTAATGCCCCATCTGTTTAAAAAAATCATTCAGTGTATTTTTTCATCACACCTCGTAATTAATTTACCAACCTAATTTAGCAGCTAAACAATAATAATTTAATCTGATACATAACTGAAAATGGTGACAACATATTTCTCAAGATATTTGTACAGTTACTTTCTTTTTCTTGGCTTTTTCTTATTCATGTCAGGCACATTGTTTTATTTTCCCTCAATATTTCAAATTATTTATAAAACAATGACGTACTTTTTGCTTACCTTTTTGGTAATATGTATATAAAAAAAACTAGGCAAATTAAATTTAAAATAAAAGTAATTTAGAGTATGCTAAAGATACTTCATATAGCACCGACCTGATAGAACAAGTAAAATTATTTTGACCCAATAGAAAAAATATTGAGTATGAGGAAAAAACAATTTTTTTGAGATTTCGATAACGGAACTAAGTTAAGCTTATATCTAAATAAATTAGAGGCAGGCAAGATATATATCTATGCTAATATTTAAGTCGATAAAATGCTAAGTTTCTGAGAAAATTAGTCTTGATCCACAGACAGACTAATGAACAACGAAATCTCATTATTATTTTTATCAGTTTTGTACGGAATCGTAAAATTATTGGTTCACTATTTTTTCGGGAGTTACATTTTATGCATGCCCGTTTATAACTGAATATAGTTAGCTTGTAGTAAGTTAATAAATTAATCCCATTAGCGTGGCTAACTTCCGGTCCAGGATGTAACTTAATGCACGTGCGATGCGTCTTGGCCGCAGTTATAGTCCATAGCGGGCCGCTCTCTGTTGTTCATCTTGCATATTGCATATTACATTTCGCATAGGTGTGTTATGCGCTCGGTTCGCACTGCCTTTGTTCGTTCGGCTTTAACGCTTAAAGCAACTCCGAGGCAAGTCTAAATGAGCTATTTAAATATGGGCACAGGTTTATGTGGTTGAAAGTTGGTAGCGAGAATTTACGTTATGAGATTGTGACTTTTATTGCTAACGAACGGGTTTTATTGTTGCTAGGTATTTTGTTAATTCTGTCTTAAGAGTTGTTTCATTATCTTCTGCTGATCAGTAAGACCTATTTTATTGCAGTATTTATTATATATAATATTTTGGATCGGTATCTTTGTGGATAATAATAAAATAGCAATGGGTATCATTATCTTGATGAGATATAAGCATAATAAACTGGAGAGGAAGGGAGGAGGATGGGGAAGTGGAGGTGGATGGGGGAAGGGAATATGAAGGGGTAGGGAAAGGATAAGAGGAAGGAAAAGGTAGGGTTGTAGGCGGTTGGGCGAAGAGGAAGTTGAAGAAGAATCACGTTGATGATCATTTTTGATGATTCTAATACCATTAAACGAACGATTTCATATTCATATGGGAAACTTGAAATACACCGAGCGAAGCTCGGCATTATCGGTACAATATTTAATAAGGTTACTTATGCTGACAGATTAATTTTATATTTGTTTATTGAGTTATTATTACCAGAAAAAAACCTCTTTTTCTGTTCATTTTTTTTATTGTCCATAAATTATTTTTAATTCTGTTAATTTGATATCCATATTTAGTTTCCATGCTTCGAATGGCTTTTGTTGACGATCCCAAATCCTCGTATTTTTTTACATATTAATGTTACATAAAACTGGTCAATCCTGTTATTATGAGATGGGTTGATTACAAGTAATAGACATTTATTTTATCGTCGGTTAACATCACTTGGTCAGGAATATATGATTAATTCTCTCTAATATACGCGTCTCTATCCTATTGTTTATGGTGCGAAAAATGGTAAAAATAATATACCGGTGGTGGGATTTTAATTTCTGATTATAATTTTTGAAATGCCCGACAAAAGATAAATATTTTCTTGGTTTGTATGAAATGTTTCCTTAAACGATCACGTGCATACTTGTAAGCCACTCATGACGATTTCATCACTCATTCATTCGATTCTTGAAATCACTTGTGAATTTAATTTGTGTTGTTAATAGTTACTACTATGATAATTTATCTTTTCGTTTGTTTCCTGTAAACTCAGCAATATTTGAGTAAAATACGAAGTAGTGTATGAGGCATAAGTATAATTTCATAAAGAGAATATTTATACAACTACAGAAATATATATATATATATATATATATATATATATATATATATATATATATATATATATAAATATATATAAAGTATTATACGTTCATATTTATCTCTGAAAGCAAGATTAGTGTAAAGAATGATAGTAGAAGCTAGAAAACCTGTTTTTAGAATTCTTGTCTGTTTGTCTGTCTGTATGTTAATTTGTTCTTCAATCACTGAACATCTACTGCACATATTTTGATGAATTTTAGTATGGTAATAGTTTATACCCTCGAACAACATATAGGATATTGCAGATATAAGAAAACTTTACTTGACTTTTTATCTGGATATTGCCGATATAAAAAACACTGATCTGGTGAATATTACGATATTGGCACTGCCAACGCCATCTATTAGTCTTTTGAGTAAACTTTATGGTTATAGATTTCCGAGAGAAAAAAAAACAAAATTGTTATACCTTATACCGAATTCCACGCGAACGAAGTCGCATCACCACAGATAATATATAGAGCGGAGAAGTTTGTTTATGTTTTGTCCACGCTAATCTCTGGCGCCATACACCTAATTTCAAGTTATTTTTCTATTAGAACGCTCATACTTTGAGGAAGATTATAGGTTCATTCATCATTATAGGTTTAGTTAATATTATCACGCTATGATGTATATGTGGTAGAGGACTAAAACTTAAATAAATAAGATCGGAGAAATTAATCAACTGACTAGAAATTTAAAAAAGCACAAAATTTAAAATATTGCGTATCAAGTAGTGAGACAAATTTGAATTTACTACTTATCTTGCCTAGGTAAAATAGTGTGAAGATTTACAATAGATAGATAGATAAATTATGGAATCAGTCTGTGATGGAAGATTACCTACGAGAAAATTATAAAAAAAATGTTATAAATCGTCTGATCTGCGAAACTCATTTCCTTTTTTTCTCAACTTGGTAAATTTTTCTAACATTTCACCGATATGTCCAACTGTTATCCTTCAACAAACTAACCTTGAAAGGTTCTTGAGAAAAGTGATCTTGGAGTAACATAATGTCTCCAGTCATCCGATTTGTAGTAATGGCATCTACTTTAGCGCGTCATTCATCTCGATTCGCAGCCGCTCGCTTCCATTTCGCTCCTGTCATCTTCACAATGTCAACTGCTGTCTGCCAACTCAATCTCCTCCGGGGTGAGATTTCTACTTCCGCATATTTCTTATTATGCCGTTGCGTTGCGTAATGCCTGTGCTTGGAAGTCGCCGCCCGCGGGTCGCGAGATGTGAGGGTGGCGCGTGAGTTAATGTGGGTTTAGAGTACAGATTTTTATGCGAGTTGTTGTCGAGCGGTATGTACTAAGGATGTTATCGTGATATTGACTGCTAATAAACTAGGGGAGGATTTGTTCGATATTTTGCGGTAGTTGTTCATAGCTTTTTTCTCTATAAAGAAACAAACCTTTCTAGGAATGATACGTCCTTCGAAGGCTTCGTATGTGGAGTTAGGTTTTGCATGTTATACATATATTTTGAAGTGGATGAATTAGACTATTTGTTTCTTAGTTCGTATAGTTTGGTTACTTTATAGTACTTTGGAGGTTTTTTTCTATATTTTAGTTCAGTAGATGGATGTGAATGTATACGAAAGTCATGAGGTGATTTTAATGAATGTCAATATATACGAAATTAGAAGATGAATTTCAGTATGAATCCGAATGTTATATACGTTTAGGCTTAAGAATATAATTGAAAATTTTGATCGACTTACGAATTATTCTTTCGTTTTAGTTTAGGATGAGTTTATATGGGGTTACAAAACAATTGTTTTAGAACACGCGTGTCTAGTTTCTAGTAGAGCTGCTGTCATCAATATCTACCTGAGATATTGTTGACAGTAGCTCTAGTAAAACGGAGATAATAAAATATTCCGGCGATCCATGTAATTTCTGTAATGTATTTGTCTTCAAGTAAAAAAAATTAACCCATGCTATCCAAAAAAGGACTTAAATAATTTTTTATTGAGCCAGAATTACATTTAAAAATTGTTAATAGTGATCATTAGTTTGATATTGTAAATTAATGTTTACTTTCTTATAAAAACAGAATCACAACTTTTAATATTTTAGTTGGACATTTATAAAGAGAATGTAGTTCATATACTTTTATACCGTTTATTAAATAACGAGTTTGTTTGTTTGCCAGTGTTTATGTTGCTTTTCTGGTTATTTATTTTTTTTTTTTATATATTTCTTAATTAGTTAGTAGTATGTATGTTCATATTCTTATTTACCTTGTCAACATATCCCTTGCAGATCCTTAGCATATTACATCGACAAATGATATTTGTCACCTATAAATATCATAAAATAAAAATGTATTATTGCTTATGGAAAGGCTTGACAGTACTATGGAATGTACTTATGGAAATATAATAGTTATAATATGTTATGTATGCAGGCGATAGTTCAACTGCGCTATCCTGGCTTCAATTTAGTTCCGGATTAACTTTTAGTGAATAATGATATTAAATAGTAAATATAACGCTTTAAATCTATATTTGACTAAATGATCTTTGCTATCGTAGTGGAATAGAGCATATATGAGTTTTGTTTATGTTTTCAATAATAGAGCATATATGAGTTTTGTTTATGTTTTCAATACAATTTATACCTCAGTTACTATAGCTATGATGTATAGAAAGAGGTAAGTGATGTACCTACGTTTGTATAGAAAAAGGTAATAATGTAAATTTTTAAAAATTAATCGATTTTATATCGTTTTTTCGGCTTCTATCTGAGATTTTTGTAGCTGTCCGCCTCTGTTAGCAATATTGTTAATTAACTTTCTTAACACTGTAGAGCAATGTTTTATATTTTAGGATCGCGACTCCCCTATAGGTACGTAATATTTTGGTGACGCATATACAGGCATGGCAGATTTCAAAGTTTTAACAAACATAGTTTCTGAACGCAACATATAAGAGGATATATATTCACATTGGAGGATATGTGAATAAGCAGAACTTTCGTTACTGCGATGTCCACAACCCAAGACAAATGCATCAAGAGCCTTTACATAAGCCTAAAGTAACAGTCTGGTGTGCCATGTCTGCATCTGCAATCATAGGGCCTTATTCCTTTGAAAATCAACGTGGCCAAACAGTAACTGTGAATTCGGAGAGATATGTCCAGATGTTAAATGACTTTTTCAGAGTAGAACTACAGAATAGTCCATCCTTCAACCAAAACACTACTAGACCACTCTACTCTACCAAACCACTCTAGCAGGACGGGGCTC
Source organism: Druceiella hillmani (assembly GCA_039881145.1). NCBI lineage: Eukaryota > Metazoa > Arthropoda > Insecta > Lepidoptera > Hepialidae > Druceiella > Druceiella hillmani. The sequence continues at coordinate 13,704,159 of JAYKKI010000029.1, forward strand.
ACACTGCTAATGTGTCCACGAATCCAGAAAAAAACATATCCCAAAACGGTACCGTACCGTGGCTACCTAGGTCACCCGATTTAAGCCCATGTGACTTTTTCTTATGGGGATACTTAAAATCCGTTGTTTACAAAACAAATCCGAGCACTGTGACACAACTTAAAGAAAATATTCGAGCCGAAATCAGTAGGATACCCCAGTCGCTCTGCAAACGTGTTTTTGAAAACATGCGTGCTAGACTCGAAGAGTGTGTCAGACTCGATGGCCGCCATTTGGAAATCGTGGTTTTTATAAAATGAAAACCGCATTTGTTGTTATAAAGTTAAAATAAACTTACTTTGTATTAGAGGTATAGTTTTTTTTTTACAATTTTTCAAACATTGAAATCTGCCACTGGACAACCTGTATATGCACGTCATCACACATCCCCTCAAATACCACTGCTGTCTTTTAGAACTAATGATATAAAACGGGAACTGAGGTTGACTAAGTAGAAGGGCTATAAATATCTATTGTTTTGCTTATACTATTTTTGAAAATATGAAAGTTGTAGGTCATTCATCTCAATCTACTTAACAAGAACTTGTACCGTATTACGATGATAATAAAACTTGATTTATTTTATTTTGTTATAGATTAGTATTGAAAAATTATTAGAATTTATGATCGCAGTGACGTTCGATACTATATATAACTGAGTCACTAAATAATTTGTTATCGTGAGCGATAATAGATATCCGTAACGAATGACCCCTAAATATTGATCTCGTTTCTTACCCTGGTATATAGGGCTTCATATAATCGTCTATTGTAAAAGTTTGTGTTGTTAGCTTCATAATTTTTTTCATTCTTCTGAAATTATTTCAACTATTTCTAAACTAATCCGGCTTTATACGATTAGTATGCTTGCAAGTATGTATTTTTTATCGAATAAAGAAAGAGTAAACATATTTTCTATGGGATTAGGGATAATAAATTTATTTATATCTTCTCCAGACAATGTTTACGATAAGACTAATGGTATACCTTTAAAAAAAATCAAGAAAATCTAACCATGCACTATTCGTCTGATATCTATGCTCAGATCATCTTAAATTTTGTGAAACTCTTTAGTGAATTTTTAAATAATTCATTTATTTAGTCCACATTCGGATTTAGTAATTTTTACTTGGATTATAATATATATATATATATATATATATATATATATATATATATATATATATATATATATATATATATATATCCCTTGATGGTGTCGTCTGTATCACATTAATTAGCATTAAATATTTATACGTAATCAATGAATTTGTGAACATAATCGTTTTCAGATTTCATTGAGTACAATTATATTTTAATTATTCAGTGTTTTTTTCATTTTTTTTTGTGTACCATACCTCAAAAAGAAAAACGAAGTCTTCATAACGTCCTTCACATATCTGTCGGTAACCGCCAATTTTCTCAAAAACCGTTTAACGTAAAAACCAGCATATTTCGTAGTAGCTAATATTTTAAAATATTTAAAAGATATTTCAAAGGAGGCCAATTATATATTCTGATGTTTTTAGTTTTTTTTATGGGGATATCGTTTGAAAGGGTCAGTTTTAAGGAGATAAAAATATTTTCTTACAATTTTAAGTGTCATTCCCTCAGGGATATGCACCAACATGTCAAAAAAGTTCAACTTTTCCGCCTTTTATTTTCGAAACTACTGACCCAAAATCCCGAGAAAGTCAAGGTTGTTAAAATCTAATTAGAAGATAAGAGGAAAACGACTATCCTATAACCATTATCGTAGGTCTTGTAGTTTCTAAGAATTTCACAGAATTTTTAAGCCTCAGAAGAGATATACTAGACAGTATATTAATACGACAAAAATATATATCAACATTGAAGAAATAATTTAGTAGAAATACTCTGTACCCTTAAATGTTTAACATTTTTTATTTACTTGTACGTAAGGGGGACACCCTTACGTACAGGTAAATAAAAAATTTTACCATTTTACCCTTGGCAGTTCTACCAGTACCTAACAGGTTTTATTTTTCGTTTCTTCTAGATGCTGGATCAATGTGTTGTATTTTTACTTAACACGTTGACAGCCAATTTCGAGTTAGTTGGCGTTATTACTTAGCACGTCACCTACGAGATAATTCGTAGTTTGTTTACTTGCCATATTTGTGCAGCTATGATTAAATTCGTAGTGTATCAGTGTTATATATGATCCTAAGAAAATAGGACAAGAAATCAAGGTTGGCTTATTACACAGAAAATTATTAATAAATGAACAGAAAATATAATCATACAAAGTTTTTTAAATCAATCAAATCATTAGAATTTTTAATAATTCAATATGATTAAATTGAATTGGCTTTTTAAACGGGAATTCTGATACGTACCTGCCACGGTAGGTATCAGAATTCGCTTTTAACGTGTTAGCTATACTCACCAGGACGATATTTGTTTGGGAAACACTGTTATTCTTAGAGAACACTCTTGGACTTTTAATTTAATTACGCCCGTCAGTTCGTTTATCTGTTACAGTCGTACATTTAGACACACGTACTAGTCAATAATTTGCATGAAGATTTTAAATATTATGTAATAGAACATTAAATGGAAATTTTAAGGGAGGGACCCTGTTGGCTGTGAAATATTTTTTCGCCTATTCCATCAAGTAGGGTAGATATTTTTAAATTAAATGGAGTTTTCATTATTTTTACTTGGTTTCTGAAATATTACGCTTTCAGATGGTGTGCAATGCACCAAGTCCACTCTAATTTTTCAAGATTTCGTTACTTTTTTCAACTTGGTTTGTGAAATATTAAGCTTTAAGGTGGCGTGCAATGCACCAGGTACACTCTAATTTTTCAAGATTTCGTTACTTCTTTCAACTTGGTTTGTGAAATATTAAGCTTGAAGGTGGCGTGCAATGCGCCAAGTCCACTCTAATTTTTCAAGATTTCGTTACTTTTTTCAACTTAGTTTGTGAAATATTAAGCTTTAAAGTGGCGTGCAATGCGCAAAGTTCACTCTAATGTTTCAAGATTTCATTACTCTTTTCAACTTCGTTTGTGAAATATTAAGCTTTAAGGTGGCGTGCAATGCGTCAATCCACTCTAATTTTTCATCTAAGGCATTTTATTAGAAGTTTCAATTAAAATTATATCGGACAACGTACATCGACAATTTAAAGAGATCTAGAAGAGATGAGAGTTGAAAAATGTAATGAAACCTCAAATGAATTTGAAAATCTATCTATTCAGTATTAGTATAATATCCGACTTGATGGAATGGGGGAAAAAAGATTTCTAATTATGAAACCTATCTTATGCGTGTTCCTCGCACGCTTGACCGGTTTTATGAGAACTGGCTTGATTTAGAAAATTTTGAGGGAAATTTAATGACACTTTTATTACTTTCACTTGTATGAAACTATGCATGTAAATAAATCTCCTTTCTAAATGTCATACCGATTTGAAACTTTGCAGAATTATGCAATTCTGATGATAATATAATATACCATAGAGCTGATATAATGATGGAAACGGTCATGAGAACTTCTCAATGGCTAATAGTAAAACAAAAAAGTTTGCGGTCGTCTGATTGACCTTTGGTATGTAAGCGTGTTTTTTAGTTTTTTTTTCTAATCTATGAAGTTTTATCATTCAATATCGGTAATTAGAAAGAAACGTGTGAAATTGAAATGTAATTATCTAAATACATATAAAATTTCCTTACCGCAAACTGTCAATTTGAACAAATATTTTGCCGCATAACTCGATTATTACAATCGTATCCCATGGGAATGACAATGCGCTTTATTGTGTACACTCGACAAATTCGTTCACATTTCGTGGAACGTCGGTTGAAACGTAAGCGTGATACGAGAACTTATGTAGATTGTAGATGCTTACACATATTTAATGCCGAAGTATGCAAACAATGCGAACGGCGTTAATAATCCGCCGTAGACGAGACGGCGCAGGTGCGGACGGTGCAAACGGCAAACAATGCAGGCGCGTGGACGGAGCTAATCATATTATTTACACCGCTGCGTTGTTGCATAACGAAGTTATGTAGAACGAGTGTGCTTCGGTACAAGAGGGCCTCTGAGCCGTGCGAGATGTAAGCGTTTGATTGAGAATACGGAACGAGATTAGGTTATGAATATGATTTGGGCGTTAACATCAGTGTTAGAGGTTAGTGTATTGAGGTTATCGTTTATGTTTATTCTACACGAGTGTATCACTTTAATTTGTAGATATGTGGAATAACTTTATTATCAAAATTTCGTCTTACGTCTGAATTATTACAAATTCTTGGACATAATTTGGTGAGATAGTACGGTTATTTTTCTATTTTTGAAGTAAAACTTCTTTACGCATACTTGACTTGGGGAGTAAGCTGGTGAATGCGTGACGAGAGCGTTACGAAAAGTGTGATCGGGCGAGGCGAACGGATGTTGAGAGGGAGATATAAGTTAGTGAAGACAGAAAGAGAGAGTTACGTTTCGTATATTACTGTAGGTACAAGAGAGAGAGGTGTGAGAACACATTTTCTTTCTCTCTTTCTCTCATAGCCAGTTATGTTTCGTATATCTAAGACACAGTGCAAGCCTATTGTCTGTATCACACTTTTCACAGGAGCAAGAGAGAGAGCAGTGCGCACACTTTTTTTCTCTCTTCCTCTCATAGCCAGTGCATGAAATATATATATATATATATATATATATATATATATATATATATATACACACGAGTTTGCTAGCGTTGCGCGAACGGTGATTTTTTGATTATTTTGTAATTTCATTTCATTCTTGAACAATTTTATAAATTATTATTTTGTTCAATACATTAAATATTCTACGTTTAAAGTGAATAAAATTGTAAATTCATTTTAAAGTTCATATTTTGTGAATTTGAAGTTTTACTTCAGTCGTGTGGTCTATAGCACACTCGTTTTTTTCACTTACTTCTTTTTATCCTCTTTACAACAAACGTTCTCGAGCTTCTAAAGGTTATAGTAATAAATTATAATATTATAAAAATAGGTGCGGGCGATGCATACTGTTATTTTCTTGAACTGCCCCTTTGACTAATCAGTCTTTCGTCAAAGAAATAGGCATACGCGATGGACTGTCATAATTCGTCGGGTCCACAGATATTTCCGCCTAGTTATTAAAAAAACCGTAACAGTTTACAGTGAAACATGTTACTAGGAACTGTAAAGGGCACGAGGCCGGCTCGTGGGACCGACCAGAGCACGTGCACCCGAAACTTGCACTTGACCAATTTTTATCGCACAATCACTTCGATTTATTTATTATATAGAATTCCGCTACTTCTAGAAAAATTAAACTTGAAAAACCGTTTTCAAAATTAAATATCACTGATAACATCAACCGACGGTCTGCAGTTTTGACATTATGTCATTGTCGTAATTTTCATTATAGGTGTGATTCGCCATGTTATTCTGAATAGGAAAACTAAAAAAAATTATAATTTTTTTATGGTCTTAAATTGTTCTTCTTGTACAGATAATTTCAAAAAGGTGAACTAAAAAAAAACATTTCCCATATAGTTTTGCCCCAATCTATACTAGGGTCCACAAAAAAAAACAAATGACCTGTGTGTTTTGGCTGTGCATATTTATTTACTATTTGCGTGATTGTTATTTTGTAATAAATTACTACTTTACATAAATAAACACGATACTAAAATCTCTTGAGCACACTGGCCTATTTATAGTATTCTAATGGAACACAATAAAGTCAAAGTCATTAACTGAAAACCTACTATATTGTAACGACAAATTCTATAATTGTCTTTCGGCGAAAATCTAAATATATTTACTTTTGAACCCTACAACAGTCACTGCGCGAGACGTAATCGTTATTTAAACGATCGCGTACCGCTCTCCATTAACGCAAAGTATATAACGCTAAGTACTCCACAATGAAAACATAAGTACAGAATCAATTAACCTTTATAGACGCTGAAACAATTGAAATCGTTCGTTTAGGCTGTATTTAACATGGCTACCTCCCTCCCCGACGTCGCCAGTGGGGGGAAAGGGGCCTGCAATTCTTCTTGTCGACCTGCTGTTGGAATTCGATTCTGTAACGAACTGTAAAGCTGCTTTCTCACAGGGGACAGTTGTATTTATTCAGTGAAATGATGGAACTCTTCATCCAAAGGAAAATAAAATAAAAACAAGTTGGGAATCGTCTTTCAAAGTTTTGGTAATCGGAAGTGTTGACCGTCGAATGGATATGCGACGATAATACAATTTGTAGTTCCTCACAGCCAATAAAGGAAATACGTACGTAAAATATAGCTTGCAACTATATTTAAAGGTTGGAATAAATTACAGTATATTAGTTATAAAATCAAATTAAAGACATTTTTTTGAATTTGTTGCGAGTATTGCCGACAAAGACACGTATACACACTAGGGTTCTTCTTTCGATGAAATATTCAGTTAAGTTTACGCTCTTTGTACGTTTTGAAGAACTCGCTTTTACACTATCACATTTATCGGAGTTAATTTCTTTGTATACTGCTACTGTAAGTTTATCTGAATATAGACCACTACTTTTCTCATAATTCGAAACAATAATAGCAGAATAATTATAAATATGATCTAGTATAAGTTTTGCTGTCTAAGTTATAAGTTAATCGGTTTAATTTTGTTGTTCAGATTCTCTTGTTACGAATAAAGACAATGGGGATTTTCATTTTTATGACAACGTTGACAGGTTGACTGAATTGGGACGCAATTTTCCGCAGTAACTTAAGCCTTTGTGTAATGCTGTAAAATTACAATATAAATTTAAATACTGCACTTTTCGAGTTCAAGCTACTAAATGAGATGAGACTTCAGACCATTCTACTGAATATAGTATTCATATCATCTTATGTGCTGCCCGTTTACTGTTCTGAAATCTTTTTTTCTGTCGAAATCGTTTAGTGCATAAAAGTAAAACAAATAATATTGCATGAAATCAATAGAACTCGACAAGTCTAATGTTAGGTTAACTTTACTTTTCAGTAAGTTTTTCCTTTGTTTCATAAACTTTTAAGCCTTTATTTCTTTCACACCATGCTGAACTTATTTTGCCTGATAAAAAATAGTGTAGGTTTTGATATTACGAAGCTACTTTATTGCCGTTTATGAGGCCAATTCCATAGTGTGGACAAGCAGGAAGCGCTATGAATGGGTAATGGTCATATTGGAAAACTGGTTCCATTGAAATAAGTCGTTTAACTTCATAGATTTGTTAAAATTTTCTATGATAATCAAATCTTAACATTTTAAGCGTTTTGACAGATGTCAAACCTTACGATTCATTGGCGTCGTCCGATATCGATCAATTTTATAGAAAAAAGGCAACGAAACTCAACGAAATCTTTATATCTTAATAGTTAACATAAAAGAGTAACTTAATTTTCATCCCGATGTATTGACTAGACATTCGTAAAACTTTCAACATAATCAATTCAGAAGTATTTCAGTTAATTTGATAGAAAAATACAAAATTTGTGTCAGCCAAATTTATTTTATACGTTCCAATTATCTACTCCTAAATAAAATGTAGTAACAATGAAATAGTTAAATAATATTATATAATACTGGCTGTGCCGATAACTTCATTCACGTGTAATTAGGAAAAAAATGTTTTGTTTTTTTTCTCTCTTTAAATGTTGCTCCTGTATATATACTACTATCATACAAAATTTTATTCAAATCCGCCCAGTAGATTTTGCGTGTTACCACCCACTTAATTTAACAAATTACAGACAAGAATTCTAAAAAAAGTTTTTTTTAACTTCTATTTTCATTTTATATGCTAAATCAATCACTTTTTTAAAAATATATTAAATGTACAGAAATCACGGTTACAATTTTATTATGTGTACAGATTATAATTACATTTTACGTCACAAAATAACTCACAACTTACTGGCCATATGTGTAACAGTAGCTTAAACGGTTTGCGATGCCAAACGAGAGCCGCTGATCTTAATGACGCTCCTTTATGCCAGGACTATTGCAAAAAATAATCAACTCCAACTCCACCGTTAGCAGAATGGATTATGCTATTATTTTATGATAATGTCATCAAATTCGGTCACCCCAAGCTGCTATAAAAACCAATCAAAAGCGTTAAATTAAAATTTGATGGAAATTAAGTTGAGCATTTTCTTACCGGTCGGCTGAATATTTAGGACGTCGGGTATTAATTTCGTTTTTTATTATTATTTACGGAAAATCGTCAAGTTGACGAAATTAGCGCGGCGTAATGATTAAACTTTTACGTCTTCTTAAACTGCATCGTTCTCGATTTTGAATGGAGATAATAAATACAGTATTGATTTGCTTAGTATGTTATTTATTATTTCGTTTCGTCTCTTTTCCATAATTTCCAACTTGGTTAAAAAAACAACGAAATTGTAAAGTCGTATACTTATTCATCGATAACCCCATTATTAAGTAGCTTTATAGTCGTGTTGAATGGAAGTTATAAATACAGTATTACTTTGTTTATTATGTTATTTATTATTTCGTTTCGTCTCTTTTTCATAATTTCGAACTTGGTTAAAGAAAACAACGAAGTCGTAAAGTCGTATACCTTTTTATCGATAACTCCATTATTAAGTATCTTTATAGTCGTGTTGAAAAGAATTTAAATACAGTATTGCTTTTCTTAGTACATCATTTATTATTTCGGTACGTCTCTTTTCTATTATTTCCAACTTGGTTAAAGAAAACAACCAAATTGTAAAATCTTATACCTCTTTACTGATATTCCCTTACTAAGTAACTTTATAGTCCTATGTGCTGTTGGTATGTACTGTGTGCTTTGAAATGTTCCTCAACCTGGTTCTTTCTTGTTTTCTTAGTTTAAAATATATCTTAATAATCAAGTGTAAATTCAAAATCGTAAGGCCGTTTCACTATTTTTTTCTCTGCCATATATTATTATGTATTTAGTAGCTTTGAACCACGGCTTCGATAGTATGGAAAAGGCCAAAAGGATGGCATAAGTGCTGAAAAATATTTTTAAAATTAAGACGTTTATTTGTAAGATTAAAGAGTGTTATCGATATACAATGTATCCGTGTGTATATAAATGTGTGTGTGTGTGTATATATATATATATATATATATATATATATATATATATATATAATTTATTTATTTAACTACTTTAATGTATCTAATTGATACAAATGGCGGACTTTTTGCTACGAGAGCAATCTCTTACAGCCAACCATAACACCAGTCCAGCCCCGTTCGACGAACGGCCGCGAATCAAACCCGGGTCCCTGCGATGCGTCGTCAAAAGTACATATATGTATGTATGTATATATATATATATATATATATATATATATCTTGTATACAGTAGAAATTGGTTGTAAAGACACTAATTGACCGTAAATCATATTAAGTCGTTAAAGCCGGTTGTCGTAAAAATCGACATTCTCTTAACTTTTTTTTTAATTATTCTTGTATTATGTACCAGCTGATACTTGCCAGTTTAACATTAATATGGAAAAAATATTGATAAAAAAAGACATTGATGTATATTCATTTATTTTAATACGTACATATTAAAGAAATTTACGTACATCAACAGTATTGTAATTTTTGTTTTGTTTGGGTAACTGAGAACGCGCGTAAGAAGTTTGTACTTTGGATTTAGATCATTCTCCTGATAATTTCCACCATGGAAAATTAAGTAAGCCATAAAATAAATTCGCGCGTCCGATATATCAATTATAGACCAACTGAATGACACTATTCTTTCGACTGGGTTGTGTTTGTGCTGACATTAAGCATACTCACTATTACGTTTGTTAGAATAGGCTAAATCACAGAACTAAACGCGCTTTTGTTTATACAGGTGACCCATTTACAGTAGTCCATTTTTTTAGGTAAAGAATATTGGCGAAATGAAAAGAAAGAATTAAAGAAAAAAATTTAGAAATTATGATTTTTTTTGTACTTTTTGAAAAATACTTATTTCTGTCACGTAAATCAAAACTGAAGTAGAAAAGTCATGTAGTAAGTCTTCTATTAAATTCACTATTGTAAAGCTTATGTGTGCCTCCGTTAATGTCTTCTTAATAAGTCGACAAATAAATTAAGTGAAGTTCTACTATTATTCGAAGATATACCAGAATATGTAATACATACCGGGCACCGTACACTGTTAGTATAGAAGATAACCTAAACAAACATAAATTAAATAATCTTCCTTGACGCCTCCGACATAAATAAACATACAAAATATTTACTGCTTCGGCATGTTAATTTTTTGCTAAACGTTTACAAACGCGACTCTCCGGTCGATCCCGCCAACTGACAAGAAACTCCCCGCCCCCCACCGTCGGCCACACTGCTTCGTAGCGAAGCGCAAACAATAGCGTACCTCGAAATCTCTAATCCGCCGGGGGCCGCGAGCGAATTTCCCAATTTCATTACGCGGAAAATGCGAAAAAAAATATCCGCCTCGAACTAAAATCGCACGGCGTAATCCCTCCTGCTAAACCTGCACTCGTCATCTCTGGCTTTTTTTCATCACGTTCGTAATTAATCTTTTCAAAATGCAAATCCACGCTTCAAGGCTTTAAATTTTGCGGCTTTATTGACGATATTCTCTCCGCCCGATATTCGCGGCGCGGCGCCGTAGCCGCGCGCCGTGCCGTGTAAAACAACTGAAATCCTCCAGTCATTTAGCCCTAATGGCATCCCTATACTTTATAGAATTTTAATGAGGTTTAAGCGGAATGCTGAGGAGGAAAAAACAGAACAAGCCGGTAAGCAGATAAAGATGTAGCGCGGCGGCAGATACCTGCTTATTTGGGCTTTTGTTTGCGATTAGAGTCAGTGTTTTTGCTAAATTTTGAATTCGTATTAGGGATTTGGCGATTATAAATTATAACACTCGCGAATATCTCGTGTTTTATAGGACTTGGCATTATCTAACTTTATTTTATTTTGTTTTAATTCTAAACGTTCTCGTAAGACTGTAAATTAAGGAGCATAGATTGAAAAAAGTGTTCCGTTTTGGAAAGCCTTTTTATTCTATTTGCTTAATATATTATTGATATGGTTTTTTAATCTGTTTTTACAAATGCTTAACATGCTTTTGCCAATGGTATATTTTATTTTGTTTACTTTTTTACTTATATACATTTGATAATTAAATATATTTATAATTACGTAAGTAATTATTATTTTAAGCACCATTTGAAGGTATTTGTTTAGATATTTTAGAACATTCTAGTGTATTTTGGGACACTTATATTTTAGAATAAGTAAATCTCAACGAAGAAATTTACAACGAAAAAATTGCATCTACATATAATAACTCTCTAAGCGAAAGTATTTTAAAGAGTGATTGATTTAGCATATAGAGAGATAATGAAGCTAGAAATCCTGTTTTTAAAATGTTTCTCTGCCTCTCTGTCTGTCTGTCTCTCTATCTTTGTTCGTCAATAACGCGATATCTACAGGACGGATTTTGATGAAATTTGGTATGGTAATAATTTATACTAACTGAAAGTATTTTAAAGAGTAATTGATTTAGCATAAAGAGAGATAATGAAGCCAGAAAACCTGTTTTTAGAATATTTCTCTGCCTCTCTGTCTGTCTGTCTGCCTCTCTATCTTTGTTCGTCAATCACGCGATATCTACAGAACGGATTTTGATGAAATTTGGTATGGTAATAATTTATACTAAGTGAAAGTATTTTAAAGAGTGTTTGATTTAGCATATAGAGAGATAATGAAGCCAGAAAACCTGTTTTTAGAATATTTCTCTGCCTCTCTGTCTGTCTGTCTGCCTCTCTATCTTTGTTCGTCAATCACGCGATATCTACAGGACGGATTTTGATGAAATTTGGTATGGTAATAATTTATACTAAGTGAAAGTATTTTAAAGAGTGTTTGATTTAGCATATAGAGTGATAATGAAGCCAGAAAACCTGTTTTTAGAATATTTCTCTGCCTCTCTGTCTGTCTGTCTGCCTCTCTATCTTTGTTCGTCAATCACGCGATATCTACAGGACGGATTTTGATGAAATTTGGTATGGTAATAATTTATACTAAGTGAAAGTATTTTAAAGAGTGTTTGATTTAGCATATAGAGAGATAATGAAGCCAGAAAACCTGTTTTTAGAATATTTCTCTGCCTCTCTGTCTGTCTGTCTGCCTCTCTATCTTTGTTCGTCAATCACGCGATATCTACAGGACGGATTTTGATGAAATTTGGTATGGTAATAATTTATACTAAGTGAAAGTATTTTAAAGAGTGTTTGATTTAGCATATAGAGTGATAATGAAGCCAGAAAACCTGTTTTTAGAATATTTCTCTGCCTCTCTGTCTGTCTGTCTGCCTCTCTATCTTTGTTCGTCAATCACGCGATATCTACAGGACGGATTTTGATGAAATTTGGTATGGTAATAATTTATACTAAGTGAAAGTATTTTAAAGAGTGTTTGATTTAGCATATAGAGAGATAATGAAGCCAGAAAACCTGTTTTTAGAATATTTCTCTGCCTCTCTGTCTGTCTGTCTGCCTCTCTATCTTTGTTCGTCAATCACGCGATATCTACAGGACGGATTTTGATGAAATTTGGTATGGTAATAATTTATACTAAGTGAAAGTATTTTAAAGAGTGTTTGATTTAGCATATAGAGAGATAATGAAGCCAGAAAACCTGTTTTTAGAATATTTCTCTGCCTCTCTGTCAGTCTGTCTGCCTCTCTATCTTTGTTCGTCAATCACGCGATATCTACAGAACGGATTTTGATGAAATTTGGTATGGTAATAATTTATACTAAGTGAAAGTATTTTAAAGAGTGTTTGATTTAGCATATAGAGAGATAATGAAGCCAGAAAATCTGTTTTTAGAATATTTCTCTGCCTCTCTGTCTGTCTGTCTGCCTCTCTATCTTTGTTCGTCAATCACGCGATATCTACATGACGGATTTTGAAAAAAATTGGTATGGTAATAATTTATACTCTTACGTCTTGCATGTCGCATGCATGATACTTTTTATCTAGATATTAAAGATAAAAAAATCCTGAGTCGGTGAATATTACGATATTGGTACTGCTAATGCCATCTATTAGTGTTTTTAGTAAATTTTATGCTCATAGAGTACTGAGTGTCCTAATAAATTTTCTTATTCCGCATTCCACGCGAACAAAGTCGCAGGCACAGTTAGTATTAAACAAAAACGCTGTTTATTTTTATAAATTTAAGAAAAGTCTTATAAATTGAAAAAAATCTTCAAATTGAAGAGCATCCAAGGAAGAGGTATACATATTTTTTTAAATTATGTAAAACAGGAGCCATAAGCATCATGAAACATTCTTATACTACGATGTTTTATTTTTGATAACAAAAATCGATTCAATGCCTTTGTATTCATAATATTATTAATTTTAAGCGTTCTTACTTAATTTTTATTTACAACTAAATGAAAATACGTGATGTAGTATTATATCTACTTCTTTTAAATTGTTAACCACGAGGGGGTTAACAATTTAAAAGAAGGTTAGGTTAGGAAGTTAGGTTTCGTTATATGACAACAGCTTCAGATGGACAATTTGAATAGATTGTAAGCGTAATGTTTCTTTATACTTGAAATATATTTTTACATAAAACTTATTGTAACTAATCCAATTTTCCAAATACAATTTAATTTTTTTTTATATTTTTAACTCCAACATTCTGGAGAACACTTGTAACATCCTACTCCTCATGGACGAATGCGCTCCTTTTTATTCAATCGGAACGCCTCGGATTCCGTGACACACATATTGATGTCAGGCCTAATATGGATGTGAATTCTACGTGGGCAGCTCAAGGCTCCCGCCCTCAATCTATCTTCAATCCAATCCGACTTTTGAGTAGTTGGATTACCGGAGATGACTTTCAGTAATTTTTTAAATTTCAAAACAAGTTTGGCGTTAGGAGATTTTTCTGTATTTAATGATAAATATTTATTTTTTATCGTAAAAAGGAATATCAATCATTACTTAATGAAAAATTGTGATCTTTAAAAAATTGTGTGTCTTTTAATCAGATGTTTTTTATGTTTTATACACTGAGTTGTGTGTCGTGTTCTGCCAAAATTTGCGTTTTGACGTGAAAATGAACGTGCACACGAAAATGTTCACAACTGATCCAGTTGCTATTGGTTTTTTTATGAACATCAACGTAATTCGCCTTGTAATTTATTTCAAGGTAACAAAATAACAATTGTGTCTTATAGTAATTCACCCCTAACTTTTGACGGATGGATTTTTCAATACATAAAAAAATTCTTTTTGGGCGTCATTCTTTCCATTTTGATGAAAGACCACTTTTCTTTAGAACCCAAAGAAACCTGTTTTTCGCACTTTATTTTTATCCAACTCGCTTACTCTTAACTCATTTTGCTAAAAATAATTAATATGTAATAATTTAAATATTGTAGTAGAACGATGCCAAGAATTCAGTCTGACCGTTACAATGGAATATACAAGTTATTGTGTATAAACTGAGCACCAATATACAACGCACAGTATAAATATTTATTTCGAAATACATAAAATTTATCGCAAGAGTATTCACATCGAATAATGCGTTCAACACACAACTCAAGTTTTTATTAGTGTAAATCCGCTTAAGATGTGATCAAAATGATCTAATCTTTGTAAAACTTACCAAACTTGCACCTAATTAGACAGTTCAAATAAAACGTATGGTAACTTATTTAGTTAATATAAGTAGAAAAGTCTATTTTGTCAAGTCGATAATAAGTTTGACCACGAAGCCAAAAGTAAATTAACAAATGCGGTTCTCACGAATTAACTGTTTACTGTCATTGCCAACATGCCAAAAAAGACGGAATAACATTACCAAGGCCTCGAGCTTCAGAATAACAGGGCAAGGTCAATTAGTTGGTTAACAAGGCGAGTCTCGAACTGTGGCTTAAAAAGAAAGTTCACAGTGAGCAATTATGGAAATGGATTTTCTGACAAAACACGAATTATGAAAATGGCATAATAATTTAGTTTTCAACTTCGGATCGTGCAGAAATTAGGCAAAGTTTTTTTTTCTAATTTTCTTCTACACACTTTTCTTATATCGAGCGAGTAACAAACTACAATCGACCAAGTTTTCGCGAATAGCGTGGAAATCGACTTTATGAATGATATAATTTATACACTTTTTTCGGCGTATTGTAACGATCGATACGCGGTTGTGTCGCTAACGTTTAGGTTAAGTTTCGTTAGTGCGCTTTTTATTTTTTTTTTTTTAATGGAAAGTTCTTTCTACATATACGCTAATCATTATGATGTCTGCCAAAATTTCAGAACCTTTAAAAGTTTCGTGATTTCCTAAAAATAAACAGACATCAGATTGATCCTTCGAATATTTATTGGCGCTAAAGTGTTTGTACCATATGATTTTTTCCAGAATCTATATTCGACATTTTTACAAAAAATGTGTGTACGAAAACAATATTTTTCTTGTGAATATCTAAATTCATAATAAAGTACTTTTTTAAATCGTTTATTAACGGAGATATGATCTACAAAATTGTAAGCTAAGTAATAAAATTTTCGAAACATTATATAGTTTTTTTCCTATTTTTCTAGGTATTGTGTTAGTTTTATTTAAACCATGAGATATTTTCGAAAGACTGACATACTGGAAAATAATTATTCCATATTGGGTCTATTTTGAATTTTTTTTACCGGATGACCCCACATGTTTCATCTATGTAAAAAGGCATTATTTCAAGATTTTCATTTTTACATGAATATGTAAACCTTCATTGAAACTAACACGTCATAATCAACATTAATTGAAGTTGTATAAAGGTTATAAAGTACAAGCAATTTCCGATCTTATCGCAAGATAAGTTTCTGAAGTTAAGTGATGCGGAGTATATCATTATAGGACAACATTTTCCTAATGTCTGTATTATTTCGTTCCGAAAATATCATTTTCATATGACGTCATTTTGTTCGACGCGAATTGAAATACCGTTATATGAGGATCGATCATACAATACTTGATAACCATTTATATTAAAAATGTATCTTTGATGATTATTGGAACCGCGTTATATACGCCAGTTATCTATTGTATTATTCTCTAGCTGTATTAGGTGAGGAAATTAGTTAATATGTATTCCCTTACTGGTTTTATCGAAATAATTCCAAATGGAGAGATCCATTACGGCTAAGTGGCTAGCCAGCTGCCGTTAACATATGCATCAGCCGGATGTTCGTCCGCGTACCTGTCTGCTGTGGGCGAGGATCAACGATGTGTGTTATTTGGAGGTGTATTGGTGGACAGGTTCGCTTACCTACGTTCGATATCGACAGGCAGGTGGATGTCGCGTCGAACTTGTTACCGTAAATAAAATTAGCCAAAAACGCGAAGGGAAGCTGTAAAAAATATTGCTTTCCGTTATGTGTGACGGAAATATATGTAAATTTATAACATATTTCTGTCAGGCTTAACGGCACGTATTAAATAAAATATGTGTTCAGATAAAGTTTTATAATGCGTTATTTATCTCGTAAATTAAGGTTTTGGTAGCAAGTTCCATTTGATACAACCTTTGTGTCTTGTGTAAATGTAATAATGAAGGCATATGTCGCATTAGCGTTTGCTTGATTTATGTTCAATGTATTGTATTGTAAGACATTATCTGCAGAAAATAAAGAGTACGCTTTATATTGACGTCGGATCGTTTTGTTCCTGTTTGTTTTGGGAAATTAATTAAATGCTGTAATTTACTGCACTGAGTGCTTAAGTTTCTGAAACTAATAATGGTGAAATAAGAAAATACTGTTCTATAATAAAGTTTTTTATCTGAAAAAATAATGGAATAGCTACAGTAGCGAAATAGGACGTTGAAGGTGCGGCACAGTTTCTACTGTGTTCCTTTCGATTTTTGTTATATATAATTGAGCAGTACGAGTCTGGTTCACACGTCGAAGATTTCGTATATAATTAAGCAGGCGTCATCTAAAATCATCGTTTAGTATTTCTACAAGCTTTGCTAAGACTTTTAAGAACCCTGTTTTTTTCATAATCTTAGTTTCTATAGTCTCGGATATAAGAAGGGCAACACATTTTTTTTATAATTATTTTGTATGTTTCGGAAGATATATAATCTAAAAATATTTTTGAGACCCTTATGTCCTAGTTTTTTGATACCCCACACCATATATAAAAGTTTAAAAAATTCATTTTCATGAGATACGCGCGTGTTGATGTGCTTTATTACTATGTATTTCAAGTTTCAACGCCAAAAGGTCTGTGAGAACCTTTTGGCTAATTACTTATAATTCTGAGACTAACGGCTGTCAAGGACGGGCAGACGGATACGTGAATGATCATGGGGTTGCATTTTTCTTTTTGCGATACGGAGCCGGAAATATGAAGTTTTGCATAAATGTTTATTTACGTGGATAAATAATATCTATCTGTTTTGTTTATTTTCAACTGCGTATAGCTTGAAGATGTAGCAATCATTAGTGCATGAATTTGTGATCTAGTGTCAAAAATTCGCATCTATATAAAAGTTAAGCATGAAGGAATATGAAAAAAAAATCGATTAGGTGCCAATTGGAATTGTGCACTGTGGGAATTTTTTTACAAAACGAATTAACACTATAAATACTTAAATTCAACGTACGTCCTAAGTAGTTTTATAAATTTTGGTCTCATTCCAATTTTTGATCTCTTCTAGTAGCTGATTAAATGTCGTAATTAATTACATTGATATTGTATACGATGTTTTTTTGATATTTTTTTACAAATTGCCTTATTGAAAAAAAAACCGTTTTGAAGAAATGTGTCGTGTCAAATTTCTTAAGGGATCTTGAAAGAAAAGTCGCTTAACAAGGGAAGGCTTTTCTTAATTTCAACGTTAGAGCTATAATTTTGTCTAATTTATATCTGCCTTATATTGCGTCTTTCATTACCCACGTAGTATATATGCTTTCTCTGCGATCTAATTCTCAGTTTTACAGTTAACGTGGTTTTAGCAATCAATTAACCGTTGAAGGGAAACACCGCTTCCCAATATACAATCAAATTACCGTGACTAACCGCTTTAAAGTCGCTTAGCTCACGTCCTCGACGTGTCAGGCACTCGGGCGCAGGTGGTCAATGGGCGTCCGCAAACCGAACGTAGCGTCCTCGCACGGTGCAGAATTAATCGCGCCGCAGTCGCGGGCGGCGCCCTTGTTTGTGCAGCTGTCCCGAGCGGCGGGAATTATGGCTGGGTCGAGTGCGCCAATTACCGGGGGCCGCAAAGCCTGGTAAAGCCTTCGTGTCGTTTTCCAGAGTACCGTTTGATGGGCGAGTGGGGCGGAGGGGGGTCCACTATGTCGGTTTTAGGTGATGCCGGTCGTTTGTCAATTAGTGTTTGTTGCGGTGAGGTAACTGGACGGTGATTGAGCGAGTTGATGATGATGTGAAATTGAGTTTTATTTTTTAAACGAATGGTCTGCTGTGCGAATAGTATATTCTGTGTTAGTTTCTGTACTCGACAGGGGATGTGTGGGTATGAGATATAGAATTTATCGTCTTAAGGAATAGGATAAGAATAGATAATGTGAAAGAATATACAATGAAAAAAAGCACGATCGTTACTTTGAAATATACACAATCATTGTTATTCGATATTAGCTTAATTTTTTGACAAATTATGAGATACTAGCTAACACTTTCAAAACAATTTCTTAAAAATATTAGTTTTATCGATTTTTAATCGAGTAATAGCCAGCATTTTATCAGCTTACACAGGTGTCTTATGATTTTGTAAAATAAAACAAGTTTTTCTTTTTGTTCCCTTTTTTTTCTTTTTCGTTTCGTTTTTTGAACCCGTTTTTGTTTTTTTTGTTTGATTCTTTGTCGCAACTCTGTACGTTGATTGCTTTGAAAAATATACCTAAAATATAGATTCGGATACCGAAGCCTCATTATAAAATAAACATTATTTTTTTTTATGTGAGTCCTTAAAAAACAGTATTGGAGGATCGTTTGATATATGTCTTTATACGTCCTAGCTTTGAAACATTAACATAATTTAAGTCCTTTTGTACCTTTTGTTAAACAAGGTCTCAACAGCATGATTAAAAGAACACATTATTCTCAAACTCAATTCACAATAATTTTGAAAAGGTATTCGAAGCAAAGAAATATGGTAGATTAAAAATACTAAAAAAAAATTCACGAACGATTTTGAGAACGCTTACGTAGTTTGATTAAAGAATTTGTGTAGAAAGAAAATATTTTAAGATACTTTATAATAAAGCCACCATAAAAAACATAATTTCCAAGAAAGAAAAACAAATCGTGATCATGTAATCGAAACATTATGCATTAACGAATTGAGAACGTTTATGTAGTTGTTGATTAAATAACGTGTGTAGAAATAAAGTATTTTAAGTTACTTCATAATAAAACAATCAAAAAACACATTTTTCAGAAAAAAAAAACAAATCATGATCATGCAATCGAAATATTATGCTACCTCCATTATCTTATCTTTTATCTTCCGTAAAAAGACTCCAACTACGGGCAACTTGTTTCTCACAACTACTTTTATGGGTTAACCTGCTTCAAATCCTGGTACTATGGGTATCCTGGTATATTACCTGTACATGCTTTAAATTGTAGCCATGCCCACTCAAGGCGACAAATTGCAGTCCATTACGTGTCGTCCGTTCGACTGATTGCGTATTTATGGCATCCTCTTGAAGACGTAGTCGCTTTAGCGGTGTTTTGATTGCAGAGTGAAGTAGAGGCGATGGATGATAGATAAGTTTAATACTGATTCGGAATATATTCTACTTTATGCCACTATAAAAAATGAATAATGACGAAAAGTGTTGCGTGGAAATAATTCTAATTTCAGCAACTTTTAGGTGAAGTACAAAATTATGACTACGTTTGCGTTCGTACAAAATATAATATTTTCAGGGTATTGTCAGCGAGAAGTTTATTCTTGCGTATTTTGGCATGGTCTTGAAGACGTAGTCGCTTTAGCGGTGTTTTAATTGCCGAGTGAAATTGAGGCGATGGATGATATATAAGTTTAATGCTGATTCGGAATAGATTCTACCTTATGCTACTATAGAAATGAATAATGATGAAAAGCGTTGCGTGGAAATAATTCTAATTTCAGCAACTTTTAGGTGAAGTACAAAATTATGGCTATGTTTGCGTTCGTACAAAATATAATATTTTCAGGGTATTGTCAGCGGGAAGTTTAATCTTGCGTATTTTGGTATGCTCTTGAAGACGTAACTTTAGCGGTGTTTTGATGATTATAGATTAGTTTAATACTGATTCGGAATATATTCTACTTTATGTCACTATAAAAAATGAATAATGACGAAAAGTGTTGCGTGGAAATAATTATAATTACAGCAAATTTTAGATTAAGTACTAAATTATGGTTACGTTTGCGTTCGTAGCATATTTCAATCTATTTCAAACAGCACTGCTCATATTCTATATAAGCTATTGATTTTAAATTCACAAGTGCTCATTTGCTAACAATAAAATGTAATATTAAAGTTAAATGATTATAACTTTCGTAGGAGGTTTCATTTCATGATGATGAGTTTTTCTTTTTCAAAGTTTTATGATTTATTTATTCTGATTTAAATTTGTGACGAAAGAAATTTCATACGTCGTTGCACATTTTCGTTGGATAATAACGATAAGTAAGAATGAGTAAGAACGTTTTTCATTTTAATATTTAATTTTTTGATGTGAAACTTCTATTGTTAGTATTGTCAGTCTATTAGTAGATGTCGCTATGCGCCATTCGGCCATATTCGCTCCTAGTCGGCTCTTTCCGACTTAATTCGGCCAGCTTCGCGTCGTCTAACAGTTTTATAATATTACAAATATATTTTCAATAGATTGGTAAGACATATTTCTGTGATAAATTATTTCATAAAAATAAATTTAGATAAAGTAATATTTTATCATTAACAACCATCTGAATATTTGTTTTTTCGTTTTTAATTTGTTCAAACGAAAATATGTCAGTATCAAAGTAAAAAAAATACGAGTGTTTCACATCTCCTGGGCGTTCCATGACCTCTCACAATTTTTTTATATTACCGTTTTTTAATCTCTTACTTACGTCTTAACTAACGTTGTAATTAACTGTCTCGACACCTAGTGTTAAGAAGCTTAAAAATAGTCAACTGTATAAATTAATACAATAATCTTTCCTGTTTTCTGTTGCTTGTTTCAAGCAAGCCAAAATATGTTATTTAATTAAACAAGTGTTCCGAATTTTCGGTATTGTGAATAATTATTTAATGCAGAACAGTGTTTTTCCTACTTGCTTTCGATTTATATGCTTGAAGCCTTTATATCCATAAAAATATCCTCTTTTTTTAAAACTGTGATCCACTAAGTTCACAATTCGGCTAAGGTAAACGTCTGGTCTGCACTAAAACTTGACGCAAGCCATTCGTTGTGCTAAACGAATCGACTAGTGAACTTATTTTATGGAAAAGAAATCTTTGTATTCGCTGTGATCTTTGTCTAGACGATGATCGTAAAAAGTATATAGTAGTCATTGCCTTATTTATATTTTGTAGCGCTCATTTTATTATTTTTTCTTTTTAATTTTGATCAAAAACCAAGGGCCATTAATTAAACAATTAATCAATGCAGTTTTTTTATATTAAAGACATTTTTAAGACAGTTATAGCATAATGTTATGTATAAATATTTGATCTCCTTAAATTTCAATCTTGCTTTTTAAATATAGTTCGTCTTTGATTTTTTAAAATCGTTTTTTTTATATTTAGTAATTGCAATTGCATGAGATTTTGTATTTGAACATATATTAATAAAAAAGCTGAAAAATTCATTATTTTGATTTTTTAAATTCGTTTTCATTCATTTACTATTTCTTTTAATTCGTTTAGTTATAACACCTGAATTCGATTACGACTCAATCGTTTGGATTTGTGATTATTTGAATCGTGACCGAAAGGAACGTTCCTTGAATATCTAGTATTAACACCTTTCGTAACTTTCACGTGAATATTTTGAGATGAGATTAATAATATACTTTTTATTATGTTACGAGTTACCTTAGTAACTTTCGTAAGTATAATGCTGCTGTCCTTTTTATAGTTAGCAATTAACCCTTTTACACTCATAAATATTGTATTATGACATAACTCACTGTATGGAACGAAAAAAATGATTTAGACTTTGTTTTTCTTTCTCGTAATACGTATTCGATGAGTTGATTTTACCAGAAATGCTTAAAAATAAAAAAAAAATTCGTCTGGAAAAGTGATGTGGCATTTTTAAAAAGTCTGGAGGGAAATTTTCTTAAAGGACTTGGTACCTAAACAATATTATTTGACCACAGGAAAAGGATAAACAAGCGAAAAAAACAGTTAAGAAGCTGTATTTCATTACTAAATGTAAAAATATAAATTTCCTTAAGGTATAAATATAAATTTCCAGTCAAAATGTTTATGGCATATTTTGTAACATAATACCAGTTGCAAAGTTACAAACGAATAGGATTTACACATCAATCTAACACCCCTTCGAGAGTTATTCAATGCTAGTTGTAAACTTAGAAAACGGACACTTTTCGAGCAAATTGCCTAAGTATTTCAGCATTGAAAAAACAATCCAAAGAGATGACAAAGTGTCGATAGCATTTGCTTGTATCATAAAAGCTCTGGGTAAATACGTCTCGCTTACAAATAAATTCAATAAGACTTACAGATATCGAGAAATATTAGATGCGTCAGGCCGATGAAAGAGAGCGATTATATATCGCGCTAGTGTAGACACGTCGAGTATATTACATTACAATATGTATGAGGCACCAAGCGCAGAACTTCACTTTATATAGGCCTCGATGACAGGCGACAACTGTAGACACTGTTACGCGATGTCGGCTTCGATTACTCACAAGGTGGCTGTCAGAAGATATTGGTAAGTAGGAGAGGAGTTTGTGAAGCGCTGATGTTCGGTGGTGGAAATAAGGAATCTACGCATGAAATTGGATGCGAAGGATTGGTCGTTGGTGAAAATGATAGTGATAGTTCAGATTAAAAGTGAACGCTCTATGAAACTTTGTCTCTTAAGGTTGGTCGAAAATAATAAGAATTGAATATATTTGACAAAAATATAACTTGGAATAAGGTTTTATAGGATAGAAAAATATAAGCCACTATATTTAACTTTGCTCCGTCCGGAGAAATTGGTATATATTGAAGCTTTTAATTTCCTCTAAGCCTTTGTTTGATGCAGATCACAGAACTGGATCTAACGGAACAGATTTTCCCGTATCAAAGTCGAAGTTAATAATATCATTAGGTACTAAAATGTCAGTCTGTATGTTAGGCTACGTGAACCGAAGTAAATATTTCATCTTACGATATATAACAGTTGGTTTAATGCCATTAAAGTTGCGGGTAATAGCTAGTATTTATATAAATGTATTCACCGCTAGTCAATAATTATGATTGCCATTAAGGATTGGCGTGAAATTGGTAAAATATCCGAATAATAAGCCAAATTTGACGTATATTTATGGTCAGGAGTGATAAGGTCAAATATCAGGTGCGTTTACAGCCAACCGTTGTGAGGAGGGTCTATGTTGCGATTTGTGTCTGCGTTGGACGTATTGCTTCTAGGAATTTCTGTACAAAGCTTTGTCGGTTAGTACTTAAGCGGCGACTGGTGTACAATTATTTATTTATTTACAAAAAAAATATTTTTTAT
Organism: Druceiella hillmani; assembly: GCA_039881145.1. Taxonomy (NCBI): domain Eukaryota; kingdom Metazoa; phylum Arthropoda; class Insecta; order Lepidoptera; family Hepialidae; genus Druceiella; species Druceiella hillmani. Next base: position 13,727,985 of record JAYKKI010000029.1, read on the forward strand.
CTTAAAGCTCGTGGATCAAGACATTAAACATACACAATGAAAAACCGAAACGAAAGCAAACAAATTGTCAGATGGGGTTAGAAATTATCCAAACGTATCATAATTGTATTTTTTATATCTGAAGAGTATTGAATTACCATAGAATTGAATAAAATTAGTGCACGCACTGTGATGATTGCAGATGATATTTATTACCCAACTAGCGCAGAGGAAGTGCTTTTCAGTTATCTTTTTCTGTAATCAAGTGTTTTAGTTTTTCCTCTTGTACAAAATATGCACTATCGCCTACTGCAAATAGGTACAATGTAGCTGCGTAAAATCCATTTAAATATAACTTAATTAAATTTATATATGAAAAATCTCAAGAAATTATATATTAAAACGAAATACATCATTTAAAGATTTTAGAAAACCTATTTTAGTTTTGGTATATAAACAAAATTTGAAAATAGTGGAATAGGTTTGACTTTGTTCGCTTATGGTGCCACTCCTTACTTGGTCGTTTTATACTGTCTCAAGCGATAGCCACAAATAACCTTCGCCATAAGAAGCTGGACTGCATTAGAATTGTTCTCATTCGTAATGTAGCTTTCAATTAAATGTGTGGTAACAGAGACATACCGTTGTTATATTTTTTAATCCCGATAGATCGTTTCATTTCGAAATCAGCTATTACTTATTTTTGAAACCAGAAAATTCCGTGCCAGGATTCGCTTAGTGTTTGCTTGTTGAAATATTAAGTAACGTATTAATGAGTGTGCTTGTTCAAAATTATCAGCGTTATAGTTTCGCAGTGAAAAAATAGAATTAGTCCATGTTTTGGCTATCTTAGGATTAAATAGCGTTTTGTAGTGTGCCCTTTTTCCTCTGCTGTACTATTACCAAAACCATGTCTTTTGGTAATGATATAATAAGGAAAATTAGCATTGCGCAAAAAAAAATTAAGTCGAGCTTTTAGAATTCCATCCATGAAACCAGGAAAGTCAGTTTTATACCAAAAATTATTCAATTCACAAGAAAACGTCCCAAACGATGTTTATTGAAACTATATTTCTTTAGACGCGTTATGATAAAATAACGAGAGTGAAATTTTACCCATCGTACGCGCGATGCAACAAAAATCGACAGGATGAAGCAGCTCACAAAACATATATTTACATGCTTGTGCTATATTCATGATAGTTATTGAGGTATTTGTAAATACACAACACGTGTTTTATATTCATACAGGTCTAAGTTATATATGTGCTTTTAAAAAATATTTTTTATTAGTTGAAATTTATTAGTGGTCCATATAATAGAAAACATTTACTTAATGTGAATATTCCTGCTAGAAATAGCGCTTAAAGCTTTTTACAATATGTTTTAAGTCTATTTCTCTGACTGAAGTTAAGTTTCGGTATGTATTGATTTGCATAATAAATTAATACTTTAAAATTAATAAATTACAATCAATTTTAACCATATTCATTTATTTTCAATATTAATTGGTCTTTATTTAAATTTTTTTAGTAAATTTAAAATAACATAGGTACACGTGTTTAGTATTAAAATAATTGAAATAATTACATTTAATTTAATAAAAAAACTAAAATTAAATAAATAATAGTAACAATAATAATAATTGTTATTATAATTAATAGGATAAATGTTAATGTTATTAATAATTTAATTTGACTGAATTTAGATTTTACCAACCGTATTTATATTAACGTTCCATCCTCTTTATTATTTCGTTTTCATTAATTATTTACGTGCTAAATAAAAGTTATTCTTGTATTATAACATTTAACGCACGTACAAATGGGCTGATCCGAACTGTCCCATTTATATAATTTTTGGTACAACCGATAATCAAAGTATTGAAGTTGATTAATGTACGAAAGTGATGATTTCTTATAAAGTATGTTTGAAAATATAACTTGTAACAAATGCAATCAAAAGATGCAATCATCAATCATCATATAAAAACCGATGTGGGTACTGAACCTCTGAAGTCGTTTGTCCTTTGTCTATTTATAACAATTTGACCTTAACCTTTACTGTACATTAGTACCAAACGAGTTCTTCCGTCAACGTGTTAATTATGCGTGCTTTTGTTGACCATAAATTAGAATAATGTTAGTTTATTACCTGACGCATTACATTTGAAGTTATGATAAGTTACATTTTATTAGTAGGACTAAATATTTAGTCTTATTTTAATAAATAAGACTAAATAAAAAAAAAAACTTAAATACGTGCCATGCCTGTTCCTTACCAATAAAGCTGACTCTTCACAATAGGATAGTTGACTCATTATAAATTTTGATATTTTTCATATAATATCGTGAAAAACAAGTCAATTAAAAACCGTTATTGAAAAAAATTAAAAAATTGATTGAAAAATAAGCCAGTTATAGGCTTCTAAATTTAAAGATACGAACAGAGTTGGGTATGTTCCTTTCTCTTTCCCTCTTGTAGAATAAAATATGCAATATTAAAAATGACCTCACAACTCAGTATTTCCGTCCTTGTCTAAAGATTAAATTTAAACTTTTATAACTCGGTCAATTTTTAAGATTAGTAAAAAAATTTTTCACTGTTCTTCAGCTTGTACCTTGAAATTATGATTAATGAAATGAAAAAGATTTAGTCAAATACCCAATTATAATAATTTCGTAAATAGTGGAGTCGAATTATTATTATAAAAAATATTTATTTAAATATATTTACTTTCCAATAAAGAGAACAGAACAAATATAATAAAACGCTATTGTGTTTACTGAGAATATTTCTCAAACTATTTTTATTATACACATAATATTGATTTTCGTATATTGAATTTCAGTTTAATTGCATTCTCTTATTTTAAAAAATAATTGTCATGAAAAATACCTTTTTCAGATTTTTAACAGTTGACGTAAAATAATTTTAAACAATTTTATTTACGAAAAAAAATCATTTTCACAAATTACATAATTTCTATAATATAAAGACTAAATGTACGCCATTTTAATTTGCAAAATAGTGAAAAATGTAACTTAGATAACAAATTCATATGCTAGAGACAAATATAAAAATCAAATAAAAGTTACGACCAACATTGACGTTAATACCTTGGACATAGAGAATTATCTATGTCGGTTGTGCTCAGAGCATCCTATAATATTAAATGGTAATTAAACCGTAAAAATTTGAAGAAATGTCAGCACTGTTTATTGTTTCAGTTAAATATTTATGAACTTAAGAAGGCCCTCGTTAATTAAGAAGGCCCTCGTTAATTTTCCTTTAATATGGTAATCACTTCACAAATTTTTAAATTTTTACTAATTTCTTCAATTTTCTGAGGCAAGGATCTCTAACATTTTCCACAATTTTACACAGTTTTTATCAATTGAGCTATTAATGACTTTTGTTTGTACATTTTATTTCACGAAGTTATTAGCTGTCATTAGATATTCAATTCGATGGGCTATATCTTTTTACATCCTGAAATCGACATTTCGAAAGAACATTTTTAGTTTTGATTTAAAAATATCTTCGCGCTTATCGTGTCAAATTTCACATTTCTTGGTTGAACGATTTAGATTTTGTAAAGAAAAAAAAAAACACAGTGATTTTTTTGAACAACCCAGTAGATGTCATAAGTTGGTCGACTAATACTCGTAAACTAGTAGGTCGTGATATGTACTACTGTTGTGGCAACTATTGTGAAAACTTTAATGATATTCGAAAATAGCGGTTTAGCTATTTTCTTCTGAACTCCTTTAAAGCTTAATATTTTGTAAAGGAATCTCTGTATCGAAAAAGTGTTCATGCGATATCCAATATTTTTAGACTTATTGAACGAATATACGCAATGAAGAATCTGAATAAAAACTTACCCCCATTTTATATGTAGGGGAAATACTCAAAAAAAATTTTAAAGCCTTTATCGCATAACTTTGTAGGCGTTACAAATATGTATAGCAATTCAAGCGACAAACTTCAGCTTTATGGTAATAATAGTCTGAGAATAAAACGGTTATGACATATAGAGGGACAGATAAATACAGACATGTTTGTTTGACTACGGTCCCTTAAAACCGGTATCGGTGAATCTAATGATCTGCGCGTAAAAAGTCGCGATCATAGCCAGTATAAAAATTTAGAAATGCATTTATTGTTTAAAATAAGTGTTTTTCTTTTTAAAAACCGGCATCGGTGAGCATCTGGCTATGTATTATGAATACTAGCTATGTATTTAAAAGCTGGCATCGGTGAGTTTCTAGTTGTCTGCGCGTACAAAGTCGTGGGCATAGCTAGTATAATAATAAAGAAATGGATTTATTGTATAAAATAGCTGTTTTCGTGTTTAAAAACCGGCATCGACGGGCTTCTAGTAGACTGCGCGTAGAAAGTCGCGGTCGTAGCCAGTATAATAATTAAGAAATGTATTTATTGTATAAGTGTTTTTTCTTTTAAAAACCGGCATCGGCGAGTATCCAATGATATGTGCATACAAAGTCGCGACACAAATAGTATAATAAAAAAGAAATTCATTTATTGTATAAAATAGCTGTTTTTGTATTTAAAAATTTGGAAAGCTTTCTCAAATCTCTTTTGCTGAAAACTTTCTGAAATCGAAATTACCGTCCGTCTCTAATAATTATGAAAACAGGCGACCGAGAAGCGAAGCAATAAAACGAAAAGAAACTCCAAAACGTTTCACTGCTCATTTGAATTAGTAATAATAAGATATTCTTTATCTCATCTCGAATTGTCGCAGCTTTATAATAGCCATTAGCATCGTCTCCGCCCTTCGTCACGGCGTAAAGCGAGCCGGACGGTTACAATTAAATTTAATAAAACAGTGTTCTTCTCTTCGAATCTCTCATTATATCGGGCGTCGTGTTTCTTTAAGCTCGCTAAGTCGCGGAAGTGTCGAGTGCGGGCGCGTTTCGATCGAGTTGTACCTGTAGCCTGGGAAAGGAAGGCGCCCCGTGAGTACTGTAAAGCGTTTAACCTGCCATGATTTTTCGTAAATAGCGCCGCAAGGAAATAACATTTTATTTCTGCTAAGCAGTAATTAATTTCAGCGTAGAGTGACTGTGTAAAAAGTTTACCTTCATGCTGTATAACAAGAAAGCATCTGAAAATTCAATACCATAAAAAACATATATTATATGACTAATTCCTTAATCAATATCGAGTATGTACCGTAGTTTTGTGTGCAGCTTGAATTTCAAGAAATCGTTCTAAAGGAACATTTGGCTTTACACGCATACCCGACAATAAAACAACAAGACACTGTTCCGATAAGAGCGTCGGGACGTGTTGTATGATGCCTGCCTCTGAGCGGCTGTCCTAAGCAACACACCGCCATCGAGTCGCGAATTACTCAAGCGCGGAGCTCCGCTTCGTTCATTCGGCACGGCGATCGTCAGCGGAAAGAGAAAGAGCTTGCGCGCCGTATTCGGGGGACCACAAACGTTTTCTTTCTCTTTTTTAGTATTACTCTCTACCTTTATCTCTCTATTGTGTTAGTATAAAAGAGCAGCATGTCTCGGTAATAAAATTCAATCCAGTATTTCGACTTTTAAACATCAAATTGCATTTCTGTTTCACAAAACTCGAACACACGCGCTTAATGTGTATTTCGGTCCTTAAGTAGATGTAAAAGAGTTTTATATTAGCTTCGTTCTTATATACATAAGTTGGATCGCGTAAAAATTACTTTAGTACGTAACATTGAAATATTTCTTACTTTAGATGCCCTATAAATTTTTCCGTCATGGCTTAAAGAATTTTGGTTTTCCGGGATGAAAACTATCCTATATGTTATTACATAATATGTTATATTAGTGTAGACAATTTAATAAGAATCGATTTCATTTTTAAAGAGCTATGAAGAAACAAACAGGCAAACAAAAATACTTTCACGTTTTAACATAGGGATGTACAGGTAGATCGCATTAAGATGAGATTTTAAATCGTGCCGTTAAAAGGGGCGCAGTGTAGGTTTTAACCTACCCTAACCCTGCAATAAACTCACTAACAAAAGCAATGGAAAAATCCGCACAAACCAGGCTTCCGTTATTGTGTTTGAAACATATAAATACTGTTGGTTGTTCCTAAGAGTTAATCTTTGCTAATATCCCACCTGAAGATGTTGTAATACAATGAAACCTAGGTCGTGGTAAAGAAATTAAAGAAAGTAGAAATAATACTACATCACGTAGTTTCATTTAAGTGTGGAGATTTATGTTAATTAAAATCCAGTATTGAAAAAAAATTAAAAAATTGATTAAAAAATAAGCTAGTTGTAGGCTTCTAAATTTGAAGATACGGATAGAGTTGGGTATGTCTCTGTCTCTTTCCTTCTTGTAGAATACAATGTGCAATTTTAAAAATGACCTCACAACGCAGTATTGTCGTCCTTGTCTAAAGTTTAAATTTAAAATTGTATAACTCGCTCAGTTTTTAAGATTAATAAAAAAATGTTTCACTCTTCGTACCTTGAAATTATGATTAACATGATAAAAAAAATTTAGTCAAATACCCAATTTATATTACCTATCCTAATCAGCTAATTAAAGCTCGCTTCTGTGCCCCATTCTTTTAGGAGTAGGGAAGGACCCTAAACCGAACATGTTGCTGTTTTGTTTTTGTTTTATTTAATTTTATATTAATTACTGAATTAGTTTAACAATTTTTCGTATTTATGTCTGTGTAAATATCTTTATTTTCTTTTATAAGCATCATTAATTGGCGTTTATGAATCATTTACATTTATTATACTGCTCTTTTTTCTCATTTGATTCATTACAGTTGACTGTTAAATATTTATCGTTTAGTAATATGTCTGCCACTGTATTCTTAGTTTTCTAAGCTTACAATAAAGTTTCATAAATAAGTATATACAGTTAATTTGGCAGAAAATAATTCAGTATATAATAAAACATTCTTTAAATATAGTTTCATTTTTTACTCGTAGTCAATGGTGCTTCGTATTTGTATTTGAGTTTATAAAACGATTTGTCTTTTAATGTAAATATATTGAAGCGGAAAGTATCGGAAGTTGAATGGAGGTAGGGCTGCGTTTTGTTGAGAATATAAAATATTTACGGTGGATAAGTTCGAGGCTGACAGCCGAAATCGTAGTTCGAGATTGTTGAAATCTTGGCTTATTTAAAATTTATTGCTGTTCGCTCTTCGATGAGTATTTTCTTTATTTATTTATTTAGAGATTCGATTTGACGTATCTTAAATGTTGGGTGCTGGGATTTTTTTTCCTACACTTGTAACAGATTGGCTAATATTTTCTTGCCACGAGTTCAGGTCTTTTGTTTGGAAAGGTTGAACGAAATTTCAATAATAATTTATGACACAATACAAATAGATCGTAGAGCTTAATATTTTATTATATGACATCATGTACGTACTCTTTTTCTGTATATTTTAATGTTTATTGATAAATTATAGAAATTCAATCGTAACTTCGTCGTTATTTTCATCATTGGAACTGGTGATACGAAGCCGGTTACATATTTAAGGTTAAGTGTAAATGTCAATTGTTTAATGTATGATAAACAGAAGTTTCAATACTCAAACGTCAACCGAATATTTTAAAATTAATGTTGAGCTGCTGATGATATATCTCTTCTAGAAACAGCAGGGGAATAGGAAAAGAGGCAGGCTCAAGACATCGTGGAGGAAGAGACCCAGGACAAGTCGTTTGTGTAGTTGAAGATCGTAGCTCGTAACAGGGTCCGCCGGCGGAGCCTGTCCGAGGCCTATATGTTCTATCTAAGAGCGACAGGATATGCAACAAATTATAGTGTTAAACTGCATGTTTTATATGACCACAGGCATTATTCGCAATTCGTTTGCGTAGATAAATATATATATATATATATATATATATATATATATATATATATATATATATATATCTAAAGTAAGATTAACAGTTATAAATGTTTTAGGCTTACATTGGTTTTATATAAAGAAAGTATGTCCTTGTTTAGACAGAGTTACACATTTAACAGTTGGAAACAACAATGGAAGGCGAGCATTCTAAAAATAGTATATCAATTTGGACTCTGTCATTAGTATAAAAGTGAAAACTTTTAGTGTGTAGATGAAATTTCACCTCCATTGCTTTGGTGAACTTTTGTTTCGTATTGGAATTGCGTAGTGATATTGGGCAATTGTACAGGTAAACACGAAATATTTAATGTATGCCATTTGGTAGGGTCTGTTTCAAATTTACGAAAATAGTAAATGGGCTGTAATGGTCGTAAACATCCATTGTTGATGACATGGAAGTCTGCATGTGTAGTATAATTGAAAGATCCATCTGAATCGAATATGCTATTTAATTAATCGACTACGTTAGTTAAAAAAAATTATGATATTTTTAAAAATCATATTTTATAAGTATTTCACTCTTGTTGGCTTTAGAAAATTGTTTAGAAAAAGAAAACCTTTTATAACAGCTTACTTAAGTTATCTTCATTTCATGAAACAAGATCGATACAGTCAATCATGTCAGAGATGTGACATTGTTTTCACCTTTTTGAACTCTAATCAGTTTACCTTTTATTAAATATACGGGACATTAAACATTTCCAAATTAACTCATTGCATATTGCAAAGTAATAGAATACCTTCAATTTTGAGATCAAATCTTGGATATGATGTAAAAAATGTCATCAGAATGCTTTCATCTGAACGTAAAGCTAATAAGAGTTTATAGAATTAACGATATAATACACGATACATAATGTCTATTCATATTATGAGACAAGGATGAGGAAAGAACTGTAAGAAATGAAGTCTTGTGACTTGAACTCATCACGGAACAGCGTATACAGTATGGTCGTGGTAATCGTTTTTCTTAATATATTTATGTAAACATTATTCTATTAATGACGTAATGCAATCTAAAACATGTTTTAATTAATCGATTGATTATAATGCAATCTAAATTTTAAATTATTACATACATTGTTATTTATCGTCACATATAATTTGTAATTTTGATTTATATAAAAGGAACCACAAATTTTTATAGAAAAAAATATAATTTTTTGTATAATATATTCGACTTCGGAGTCACTATTTTGTAGGATGGAGTCACTAGTTCCTGTTGTCATTGTGATGCTCTCTGCGTAATGAAATGTATTGAACTTATTTATTGTCGAACTTTTAGATCATTTTCAAATATTTACATTTCCTACGCCCGTGGAATTTTACATAGATTAACGTAATTAATATAAAATATTTTTGTTCCAGAGTTGAAAGACAACGAGTGCTACAAGACAACGGCAGTGATATAAGGAGCTGAGTTTCTTAATAAGGTATATATATATATATATATATATATTCTTTTTAAAAATATCACAAATTTATCGTAATATACGTACATAAGTTGAAGGTATAAATGAAAAATGAATTCTCATTTACCTTCATTTAAGTAAAAGCAAAGCTTTAAAGCTAACTTTAAAATTATGTTAGTAATTTTAAAAAATTCAGGAATTCTTTTAAACTTTTATGTTTCATGATGCGTTGGATATTTGCATTGATCTATGAACCCCCTCTAATAGAGAAGCCAAAGCAGTTTTCACGGTGGGCAGTTAAAGTGATAATTTTTATATCACATCCCTGTACGAAATACGAATAATTCGAAATTCTAGATGGTAGGTGAAGTTAGTTGTCCTCGTGGTACCCATATAAATTACTATTGATGTCGTCCCCAGTAAACCCGCTGTTCGCTAGTAAGATGGTTGTATCTTTATGGTTTTTTGTAAAAAAGTTCGAGTAATCTTTTATATGCCTAGCGTGCAATTATGTGGTAGAAATAAATATATCTAATCACAGAAAATAATTTTAATTTATATATAAATACGGATAGTGAACATTATCTAATATAATAGTGAATGTTATTTAATATAATAGTGAATGTTATCTAATATAATAGTGAATGTTATCTATTAAACTACTGGTGTATATTTACACCAGTAGTCAAATAAATAACAAAAAAAAATAACATAAAACCATTTTTACTTCGCTAATCTTTGCACTACTTATGCTTGAGTATTATCTACGAGTAAAGAAATCGTGTTTAATGGTAAAATAACAAATCAGTATTTCTAAGAGTTTGAAATTGGCGTAAATTAAACATTTTTAAGATACTTTTACGGCGTACGAACCAGCTAACGTAATCGCTTTGCGTCGTTTTTTCATTTTCTTTTCGACGCTATCGTAGCTTTCGCATTTGTTCAGCCCTGGAATTTTTAGTTTTCTTGGATTCCTTTTGTTGCGAGCTTTCCTCTAATTTGCGTTTTCTATAATTCAGGCGATACTATTCATGTAAGACGACATCTATAATTTTTTGGTAATTTTCTGTTTAATACCGATTTTTACGTATATTATGGCGATTATTTGTATAGTCTCATTTTGGGTCTTAGTAGTGATCTGCAAGCTCTTCATAACGATACGCACATCAACATCCTTGCTAGACGCGTTTTCACGCTACACTAATTTATAATTTTACACAAAGCTAATTCACAACAATCATGCGCATGCATCTATACTAACCCTATGACGTCACAGCGAAAACAAATACTGCGTTTGATAAAAAAAATAATTGTCGTAAACACGTTAGATATCTTCTATCTCTTGTGGGCTCAACCATTGTTAACGCATTATTATTCTCGTAGTTATTAGCGATTCAAATCTGGCGTTATTTGTAACATAAGAAAGTTCGACCGACTGTCACCGTACTTATCGAGTGAAAAGACGTCAGACAATCCTAATTAATATACTTTTGATTGGTGTATAGCAAAAACTTCACTTAGGTGGTGATTTTGTAATATTTCATCGATCCTCACTAATGAAGTACATTATATTATAACACATGTACGTCATTATACTTAACACCATGCCAGTTCAAATGAGCCCTAAATTCATGGATACCTTCAGACCCAAAATCGTTTTACTTTTATTCGTGTTCTATCAAAGAACTAATTGTAGTCTGTCTAGTACTTTGGTAGAAATTTGAAACAGATTTATGGTTACACTGACATTTGACGCTTGATATTTCATATACTCACTAATGAGGTACACTCTAATACATGTACGACTAACTTACGCAACTCCCTGTTATTTCAAATGAGCCCTAATTTCATAGATACCTTCAGACCTGAAATCGCTTTACTTTTATTCGTATTCTATCCAAGCACTAATTGTAGTCTGTCTAGTACTTTGATGGAAATGTGAGACACATTTATGGATACATTGACACTTGATACCAGACCACGTTAAACCCACGAATATGAGTCATTTTCAATGTAACAAAAAAGTAATTTAATATCATAACATCCGTCAGGACTCGTATCATGATTAGATAAATCGTTTGCGACAACTGTTCCTTCACATGCCATTTCCAATATCCTTACATACACTTTTTACTCAGTTTCCATTACGGAAATGGAAATACGTAATTGACCTCTCGTTTTTGCGTAAATTTTTATATAAACCTATCTATATTCGCTACGAACAACCGATTAGGGTGTGTAAACTTGAAATTGTCTTTCAAGTCCATTGCTCGCCCCGAAACGGAACTTCCTAGGATTGTCATTAAAAGTTATTTATTTATTCACGAAACTTTTCGGCCAGAATCCGCTTCGAGGAGGTAAATTTACACTTCAGGTACGACAATAATAATCGATGTTAAGTACGTTTCGCCCACGCCCCAAACTCTCTTTCCCGTTCCTGTCCCCGCTTTTCTATTTTATTTTAATGATGGTCGCGAAAGTTAAGAGATGGGGCTATCGTTTCCGGTTAACGTGATTTTGTGTAGGTTGTTGTTTTCAGTTTTTTAAGTTATATTTCTTTAAGCGCGTTATGAAAAAAGGATGAGAGTGATATTTTACGATGCGCGCGCACGATGTAACAAAAATCGACAGGATGAAGTTGCTCATTGCGTGTAATGAATGGTACTCGTACTATATTCATGATAGTTATTGAGGTATTTGCAAATATACAACACGTGGTTTATATTTATACAAATTTAACTTATATCTGTGTTTTTAAATAATATTTTTAGTAATTGAAATATAAAAGTGGTCATTGTAATAAAAAACGTTAATTTATTGTGGATGATAGAAATAGTGCTTATAAGCTTTTTAAAATGTATTTTAAATGTATTTCTCTAAGTGTCTAAAATTAATAAATTACAAGAAATTTTCGGCAAATTTATTTATTTTCATTGTTAATGTATTTAGATTGTTTTAGTAAATTTAATAATTCATTATATACACGTGCGTATTAAATTGAATTCTGAGCATTCATTGAAATTAAAAAAAAATTAATTTCATTTAATTAATTTAATAAAAAAAATTAAGCAAAATAAAAAAAAATATTATTGTTATTAATAATATTATTAACAATTTGTTTGAATTTAGATTTTACCAACCGTATTTATAATCGCGCTCCAGTCCTTTTATTATTTTATTTTCATTAATTATTTGTGTGCTAAATAAAGTTATTCTTGTGTTTTGCCAAAAAAGTATAACTTCTAATGCACGTACATAAATACACGTACAATCACAATTTTATTTTTGTTTTTTTTCACCGTTTTATTTTAGATCACATTGACTTTCGCCGCGGCGATATCGATTTTTCCACAACGTATTATCTTGTTTCGTCACATGCGATCGTTTAATACAAAAACTCTGAAGATATCTCATGATATGAGTTAATTATAATAAATATCATTGAGATCTGTTACTTGTACACATAGAGTCAACGCTCTTATATGTGCATTCAAGCCACATTAATATATTCGTTATTCGTGATAATTGTTTTGAGTATTTTGTAATTCCATGGTGGGTATTAATGATTTTGGAATTAAAACACATTCAGATATAGAACAGTAAAAAAAACGATCAAGTGCGTTTTGGGCATGCCGTAAAGTAGGGTCGTTTAGCAGTTCAAGTTAGCACTTATTGGAATCGTGCTCACGTAAGATATTTAAGACAAAGTAACACTTAATATTATAACATACCTGCTCAATGCTGTTTTAACAAGATTTCCGTATGGTTCGAATTCTTACTGTTGTACCTATAACATATTTTTTCTTTTCCTTTCATGTTTGCTTTTAACGTATTGTTTTAGCCAACGTGTTAATTGTTATTATTCTTTGTCAAAAAGCCAAACAAAACACCGGAAGTTTGAATCGTTTTTTTCATCTCCTAAATTGTCGAAAGTAATTTAATCCCATCCCTTGCGATGAAGGCGTTTGTAAATATAGTCCAGATTTTTTAAACGTTCAGATGGAAAATTGCGGAACACATTGCAGATATTTTGAATGTTTACATCCGATAAATAATTCTAATAAATAAAAAAAACGTCGTTCGACATGATTTATTGATTTTTTGAATATCCGGAAGAAAATTTCACCACTAATCGTAATTTTTTTCTCCTTATTGAACTTGGCACTAGTTAAATCAGGAGTACAGCGAGTTGTAAATATGCTCTAAATTTTTTTAACATTCGGATGGAAAATTGCGGAACACATTGCAGATATTTTGAATGTTTACATCCGATAAATAATTCTAATAAATAAAAAAAAAAGTCGTTCGACATAATTTATTGATTTTTTGAATATCCAGAAGAAAATTTCCCCACTAATCGTAATTTTTCTCCTTATTTAACATGACAACTAGTTAAATAAGGTGTACAGCGAGACAGCTAGTTAAACAATGACAACTGTTTTCACGCCAACTAAAAGCATATACTTGAAAAAAATTCACTGCGAAAGATTAAGAAATGACCAAGTGAGAAATTTATGATTATAAGCTTATGGAGTACGCGCGGGACGGACATGACGTAATTATAAAGTTTTTTAGTTCCTACGGAACTTGGAAATTACGGAAAGCTGTTATAAATATATTTTATTGGAAATAATTTTTGATGTCTGTATATATTTACAAGTTAATAGTTCCTTACACCTTTTCAGGGTTCTGTTGTTACTTACGGAACCTTTATATGTCACGTCCGTATGAACGTACACAGTTTCTGTGTCAAAACCTCGTAGTTTGCCAATTTTTCTGAAATTTTGCAAGTATATGCATTCATAATTATTTTAATTGATATTTAACAAAAAAGAATATTTTTAAGGTAAACTTTTTAGCGCGCCCCATTGTGTGGGATATTGTTAGAAAGGTTTTAAACGTGTTCCATTTGCGTTTTTTTTATTTTTTAGTTCCTTATATCAAACGAAACTATGTAAAATCTGGAAAGAGTCCCGAAAATAGGCTTCGACGAGTATTTTCAAATGAAAATATTTCTAGTTTTTCGTTAGTTTTGGAACTTTTAGACTTATGAGCTAGCTGGAGTACTTAAGATTAATTAATATGTACTAGTAGTCGCTCAGTGGTCGTAATTCATTAAATTTTTAAGTTTGAAAGATTTTTTGACAAAGAGTGTACCTCTATAATTATTGCATATATATTTTTTTAATTCTGTTCTATTACGTCAGCTTAAAGCGTGTACCAATACGTTAACAGCGTGTGTTGTTTGCCTAATTCCCTGTAATACCTATGAAATTTACAATATATTATTAGTAACAGTTTAAAACAAAACACAAATACAGCTTGTGTTCGTGTTTATTTTTTCATATAAGTAATTCATTGTCAGTTTTAATTTTTTCATGTTATAATTGAATTAAATAAAGGACATTCATAGAAGTGTAAGATACATTGTTGAACGTCTTAACGTATTACTGTATAGATTATTAAAATATGTTGCAATATTTCATTTAATAAAAGTACAAAAGGCACATCGCAAAAGTGATTTCAACTACCGACTTATTAAAATCCTTATTCAACTGCCACAGGTCTTTACAAGCACGTGAGAACGACATGAGGATTTATAAAATACTAGCTGACCCGTGCGAAGTCTTCACTATATCGCCATCTAGCGTGTTCCAAGTATACAATTTGGCTAAGATATTTGATGTGTCGCCCACAGATGGCGCTCATGTCAATTGTTATAAAAATTAATTTTTTTATTAACAAAAAGTTTTTTTTCGAATTTTTTTATATTTTTCTCCCAAAGTAGAAAACATAAGCTTTAAGTGGGTATTTTTTTTATTTTTTTTGGTGCAGTAATTAAAGAGATCGAGCCGCCCGACCAAAAAACACCTTTTAGAAATAATATATTTAGATAGATAAAGTTTATTTTGGGAAATAACTATGAAACTAAACTTATGCGTAGACCGAAATGCACTTGACCGGTTTTATATTTAAAATACACCATTATATATGTTTGAATCAAATAAATTTCAAGATTTAATTTGCTTTATTAATTAAATCTTAAAATTTATTTCATACTATGTCTTTTCTGTAAATATGACATTCCGTATCACGATGGAATCAGTTCTTCGGACAATCGTGAAGAAAACAACTCTGGCAAGTAAGAAAGACGGGGAAGTATGTTTTTTCATGTCATGTGCTTCTATTTTAACGTTGGTTATGCGATGAACTTTTTACAGTAGGTTATCTAAATAAGATGAAATAAGTGTACGGAAATAAATATAAAATCTTCAGCATTTATAACTTTGTTTTGAAGGACGTAAGCGTAGGAAGAAAAGGGAGATACGAAAATATTATATGCACCTACGTTTTGGAATGGAGATCACATGTAAACATGGAAACTCATTCTTCTAGATTTCTCGAATTTGTAGATAAGCTAAAACAGCTTATCTTGATTACGATGGATATTTTATTTATATTTAAAATAAAAACTACAATTTTAACGTAAGCTTTCATAATTACGGCTATTCCCAAAAGAGACCGGCGAAATTGGGCCTGTAGTTACAAAAATAAAATACAATTTAACAAAAAAAGCTATTTATTAGAATATAAAAAACCAAACAATTCAGCGATTGACAATCAGGAAAAGACAAAAATTAAATATAATTTGTAACTAAAATACATAACAAGAAAGTGTATCTTCGTAAATGCGTATTTTTCGTGTTTTTAATATGTCAAGAGATGTTAATAAGAAATAAAAGAAAACAATAAAAATTTAAAAACTATTACCAATAATCATGGAACCGATTCCTTTTTTTTGAGCCACGTATTAGCATTACTTAAAATAAAAGGTATTTTATATACAAATCTATGAAACATGTAATTTGAAACCAAATCTCGATTGAACAGTGAGTCATAAATGTGGAATAAAGAAACTTATGTATACATTTATTACATTAGTTTGGATAAGTTAGAAACAAGTTATCCACAACAAATATATATATACGTGTGCGTGTGTGTGTGCGTGCGTATATACATATATATATATATATATATATATACATATATATATATTTATATATATATATATATATATAACACGCACAGCGGGCATTGACCTGTCATTGACGATTTTTACTAACAGATTTTTTTATCAAATAGAATATGGGAGAAAGAGCGTTAATTCATACTGGAGAGTTTTAATATGCCTCCACTCTTACTAACAAAATACATTAAGAGTATTATGGTATACATAGCATTATAGTAATACTTTATGTAAATTATAGTTGAATAAAATACTTTTAATAATAAAACTTTTATTTCCCATTTTAGGGACTGTGTTTTTAGGTGTTGATTTTTTTAAAAGTAACCTATGTCTTATTATAGACCATTATCCATCTGTATCCGAAATTGTATACAAAACCCATGAAGTATTTTTTACTTGATTAACGATCACACGTCCAATCAAACAAACAAATACACACTTTCACATTTATAATATTAAGTAGGATTGCTGATCTCCTTTAGAAATTTAATATCAGGTACATACACTTCGTTTTACAAATGATTCTATCATTATGTATATATATATATATATATATTTATATATATATATATATATATATATATATATATATATATATATATATATATATCATATCATCATCATATATATTAATACGCTAAGGTTAAGATGTTACTCTCCCTTTTTAGAAAAAACCTCACAACTAATCCACATAAATTATATATCATTTTATAGATAATTGCTTGCTCTACCAGCATCCACAACTAAAAAATTTATTATTGCTATTGTTTTTGCAAATTAATTAATTATTAAAATTATATACACAAAACAGCAATGCTGCCATCTAACGGCTCAACGTCAATATGATTGACGGTCGGTAAAATTTTTGTTTAATTTCAAATCCACTCACGTATAAATAAAGTGGTGCTTTAGCTCAATGCTTTTGATACTTGCGCCTCTATATGTCAATTTTAGTAAAATATTTGTTTGATCTGTCATCTGAGCTTCATAATGGAATAAAACCGTAATAAGCAGTGTGCAAAATTAGAAATGAATTGAATACCTGCAATCAATTTTGATTTATTAAATTGAGTTGAATAATTTATAATGCGAAGACTTCGCACGGGTCACGCTAGTATATATATATATATATATATATATATATATATATATATATATATATATATATATACGTGATATAATTTTTTTTCGAACAATGTTTATTAATGAACGCAGTCCGGATTTCGAGGACGATAAAGCTGGGCAGACGGTTTTCCAGGGTTAAAACAACATTTATTTATGTATCCGCTTCAAATACGGGTTATCGTGTCGCAAGGGGTTGTGGAAGAAGAAGCTAGTACGGCGTAAAGAAACATCAAAATTAGCATTTTAATGGAGATTGTTAGAACGAATATTCAAAGTTCGTGTAATTGTTCCAGTACACGATATTTAGTCGTTTTGTTAAATTATCTCGAGAATATATTATTTAGCTATATTCATCGTTTTGCTATGGAGAATACTAATTGATAGTAAACACGAATGGATGAATATTAATAATTTTAACCACGAGTATCCTGATTAATTCATGAATGTGAAAATACGTGTCTGTTTTCTAAACGAACACGAGAAAATACTTTATTTGCGTTTTTACTATAATATAATCATTTTTCGTAGAGATTTTTCATTATAAACTTGTGAAGTAGTTCGTTTGAAAATTTTATATGGTAAATGATTTTGTATTTTTTCAATACTTTTTCTGTGTGAGAGTAGGTTCGACATGCCTATATCTATCAGAAGGAGATGAGCTACAGGACATACATTTTGGAGACTGGCAAAGTCTGGATAAATAAAATTTTGTTTAATAACTTATCTATAAATAATCCTTCTAATATTATAAATGTGAAAATTTGTATGTTTGAATGCTTGTTGTTCAACCCCGCATAAAGAGTTGGAGAAAATTTTATGAAACTTGGATAGGGTTAGTTTATAATTAGAATTAACATGTAAGTTACTTTTTAACCTTATAATACCATAATTCCGGAAACTCTGGATTTTTACTCAATAATAGAAATTTAGTATTACAACATGTTAACAGATAACGCAGTGTAAGTATATTAAATGTGCTGATCAGGTATCTTTAGATCAGAGACAAACCCCACCGTCTTAACAGGTAATACATGAGGGTAAGCCAAAGATAAAATAAAAAAACCGACCAAATGCATGTCGTACAATGCATAAGTTAGGGTTCCATAGCCATTTCACGAAAAATCGAACTATAAAATATGTTTTAAAAATTCTTGCCTTGCTCATGCGTGCCAATAAAGGTCTATGGTAGCTGAATAAGGATTTTGAAACTCTGATAGTTGGACCTGCTACTGAGATTTGTTGTCTGTGTTTTCTGAAAATCAGATATTGTAAAACGTATTTTAGTATTGCATATTAATTTATCTAATCTACGCTATCGAGCTCAGTCGTCCGGTAGTTTCGTCTGAGTACCATCATTCCACGCATATAAGTTTTTTTGTAGTTTCAAATCTTAATGACGTTGGATTTGTGAATTAAATATTTAAAAATTTGTATCACATTTTTACATAGTCTTGTTTGGAAACGATGCGGGTAGGGGGTGGAGGCATCACAAACAATTTTAAAACCTTGAAAATTAATTGTTATCCCACTTCTGAATAAAAGAAGATACCTATTTTAAAAAAAAAAAGAATAAAGTCGCTACATATTTATCGAGATCTTTATCTGGAGTAAATATTTGCAAATTTCCTACGCGTAGGTCGAAATATTTAGACTCTACGAGGGTGGGACAGACGGACGGAGGCGCACACGAATGAGACAAAATTATAGAAGTGCCGTGTACGAATACGGAACGCTCCAGACAGAAGAAGTAAAACTTCTAAAACAGTTTAATTTTGCTTCAGTGAACATTGTTGAAAACGATTTTGCTTGTAATCAAATATTTAGGAATAACGCTGATTTTTTACGTGGCCGTTATTAAAGTAACACTTTAAGTAATTATGATGTAATAACAATAGACTAAAATTGTATTAATCCCTACCAATATAATAAAAATGAAACGTTGTTTGTTTATTTATTTGTTTGTCTTTTTTCCGGGCCATCGACTTTCGATTAAATTTTGCATATAAATAATATACATCCGAGATTAAAAATAAGCTGTATATATATATATATATATATATATATATATATATATATAGGTATATATACATACACATACATACATAATTAAGCTATTATATACAGAAACGCACGCTAAAAAACGATGCCGCTCACGAAAAAATGAATGCGCTGTCGAAAACTTAGGAAGAATTTGCGACTTTTTTTTTTTAAATATGATTATCACGTTCCGAAATCCGCGTTAGCGAGTTATGAACATAAGCTTCAAAAGAGGCTCGAAAATGGTGAGGGTTTTAGTAACAGATGAGATTATTACGACAGCTCCTCACGTGGAAAATTAAAATTTATCCATGTGCTTACACCTTACCTAGGAGGCGCCTCTGAAGCGGATTAAGCTGCTTACCACGCTCCGGCTGGAGACGATGATAGTATGGATCTATTTAAATATTTACACGTACCTTTGTGCCATCTCTCAGTGTGATGGATTAGGTAATATTACTGGAAAATTTTAATACCTATTTACGGCGGTAAAACCTTAGAACAACTATTTTCGTGAGACATTCCACTGAGAGCGCCCACGTTTAATGTCCCCGATGAATTACTTGTAATTTAGAGAAATGTCCTGTAATTCTTCGTATGAATTATTTTCGCTGAGAATTAATGATATAATTAATAAATTTGTAAATGTTACAAGTGAAATGACATCTCATCTGTTGGAATGTATATATGACTTATTTATCAGGATACATCTAGAAGGTTCAATGAGATAATAACATAATTAACATAATACATACAACATATACAATATGAATATTTTTTAATAACTTAAAGTAAAACTAACTATTGAACTACTATTGTCTGATGAATAGGTTATTCATTAATTAATAGATTTAATGAGGTGGTCAACTGTTCAATAAATGGTGACAAGTTTGTTTAGCTTATTAACAGGGAATAGGCAAACTGCCGGGCTGAAATTGGAAAGGCAATGCTGCCATAAATATACAATAGTGACGTAAAAATACTCCGATACATTTATTTTTCGTATTTGAATATATATTATTCAAGTACTGAAATCAACTATCATTTACACTTCTTATTCTAGTGTTTGGTTTGAATTATGTATCTGCCGTCAGTCAACATATAGAAAAGTACAGAGAAAATATCGTAAATAAATTGGTGAATGTAATAATATAAAAACCAAGTGTGAATTTGGCTCGCACATCGTATCTCGTTTGAAATAACTTTGTTTATGATAATTCGTCATCAATATGGACTTCTCAGAATAGTGTATATTTAATAATACCTAATAATTAAGAATGGTACATGTATATCATCGCGAACATCGCAAAAATTATGGTATCAAGAATCATCTTTACAGTCTTCATATACTTAATTTTTATTCACAACTAAATGAAACTACGTGATGTAAAGGATAAGTCGTCATCAATATGGACTTCTTAGAATAGTGTATATTTAATAATACCTAACAATTAAGAATGGTACATATATATCATCGCGAACATCTCAAAAATTATGGTATCAAGAATCATCTTTACAGTCTTCATATACTTAATTTTTATTCACAACTAAATGAAACTACATGATGTAAAGGATAAGTCGTCATCAATATGGACTTCTTAGAATAGTGTATATTTAATAATACGTAGTAATTAAGAATGGTACATATATATCATCGTGAACAGCTCAAAAATTATGGTATCAAGAATCATCTTTATAGTCTTCATATACTTAATTTTTATTCACAACTAAATGAAACTACGTGATGTAAAGGATAAGTCGTCATCAATATGGACTTCTTAGAATAGTGTATATTTAATAATACGTAGTAATTAAGAATGGTACATATATATCATCGTGAACAGCTCAAAAATTATGGTATCAAGAATCATCTTTATAGTCTTCATATACTTAATTTTTATTCACAACTAAATGAAACTACGTGATGTAAAGGATAAGTCGTCATCAATATGGACTTCTTAGAATAGTGTATATTTAATAATACGTAGTAATTAAGAATGGTACATATATATCATCGCGAACACCTCAAAAATTATGGCATCAAGAAATTTTAAATTTAAATTTTTATTGTTTTCTTTTATTTCTTATTAACTACTCTTTACAAACACAAAAAATACGCATTTAATGTACTGAAATAAATATAAAATTTTCAACATTTATAACTTTTATAATGGTGTATCTTAAATATAAAACCGGTCAAGTGCATTTCGGTCCACGTATAAATTTAGTTTCATAGTTATTTCACAAAATAAACTTTACATTTTATAAATTCTTATGTCGTTCTCATATGCTTGTACCTAAATACCTGTGGTAATTGAATAAGGATTCTAATACCCCTGTAGTTGGACTCGCTATCGCGGTGTGCCTTTTTGTACTTTAATTAAATGAAATATTGCAAAACACACTTTAATAATCTATTTAGTAACACGTGAAGAGAAATCTTTGTACTCTTCTTTAAGCATATTGCGTGCACGGAGAAAGAGAAATCTTTGTACTCTTCTTTAAGCATATTGCGTGCACGGAGAAAGAGAAATCTTTGTACTCTTCTTTAAGCATATTGCGTGCACGGAGAAAGAGAAATCTTTGTACTCTTCTTTAAGCATATTGCGTGCACGTAGGAGGATGAGATTAAATCATCTTTACAGTCTTTATATATTGTCTTTATATTATTATTGTCTTTATATTATTGTCTTTATATTATTCACAACTAAGTGAAACTACGTGATGTAGTATAATTTCTACTTTATTTAAATTCTTAACCACGACCTGGGTTTCATTGTATGACAAAATCTTCAGGTGGCCTATTAGTAAAGATTAACTTTTAGGAACTTACAACAGCATTTATATATTACACAAAACAATAGCGGAAGTGGGGTTTCGCGGGTATTACCACTGTTTATGTTAATTAGTTTATGGAAGGGGAGTGGGAAGGGAAGGGAAGATATGGTTGAAGGACACTATCAATTCTTATCGGTGTTCCGCGTTTTCTAAGAATAACTTCTCCTTATTCATCCAATTACTTGCTTATTTGGTCTTAAGTTTCTGTAAGATATAAGTTCTCAAATTTACATTACCTTCAAGGTTTCTTAGTATATATACATATGTAAATAATCTCGATTCCAAAAATAATTATTAGTCTGTTTTTTCTCAAATAATAATTGATTTCCCTATTTAAGATACAGTAATCATAGAAATGAAATTGCAGAATACATGTACACAATGATCGATATAACAAACGTACTTTGTACAGTCAAAATTCTCCAAACCTCAGAGCTGAGCAGATAACGTTTCTAAATAATAAAAGAACGTTAACCCTTAGAAAAACCTATATCAATTCAATTCAATTCAAAGAATTTTCCTCGACAATTTCAACCGCAAGTGGCACACAAACAGCCCCAACGAAACGGTGGAGAACCGCCGCGACCGACCGCCGCAGCAAGCAAAACCGCCAACAATAAACAAACCTATAGAGAGCCCCCGCGCCCGTCATCAATCACAATAACTCGCTGGCATTAGCGAATTTCCCAAGGGGTCCGACCGCCCCACGCAGAATACATTAATTCTTCATTAATTAAAATTTACCGAACTGACAACGCAACCTCTGCCGCGGGCGGCTGAGCCTGAGTATCGCGCGATGTGGGATAAGACATTTGAAGATCAACCAGGTAAGCAATAGTGAAGTTTGTAATATCTTTGAGCATTGCAGATATGGTGATACTGAATACATAAATACATATCACATATTAATTTTACTGTCGCTGTGTTGTGAACCTTTACATAGCGATTGATGTGGAGTGAAAGGGAATTCAAATAGAAAACTTACTCATTTTCAAAATATTTTAAAAATATACTAATTTTCCGATAATTTAATATAATTTTACATATTTATGATTTTTTGTTGACGTGAAAACGTTTTTCAATTGTTAGCCGTGTCTGTAGGAGGTAATCGCGCCCAAATAGCCGACCATTTCGTATAAGTAGTTTCAAACTTCCATAACTCGGCTAAAATAGCGCCGCCATCTTAGTTTCTTTTAAAGAGAAAGTGTAAGAATATATATGGCTTAATTTTGTAGAAATTCATTATTCACAATTAAATGAAACTACGTGATGTAGTATTATTTCTACTTTCTTTCAAAGATCAATCTTTGCTAATAGCCCACCTGAAGATGTTGTAATACAACGAAACCTAGGTTGTGGTAAAGAAATTAAAGAAAGTAGAAATAATACTACATCACGTAGTTTCATTTAATTGTGGAGAAAGTTAAAGGTCAATATGAGGTTTGCGAGAGGTATTGAAATAATTTCAAAGTCATATGAATCCTACTTCTCATACTAATATCCTGTATTTTATATATATGTAAACTGGAAATGAATTAAACGCGTTGGAATGAAAACTTTATTAAACTTGGATATATTACACACAGTTGACGTTTTCACGAAAATAACTAGGGCACTTTCCAGCACTGAAGTTCCTTTTTTAATTTATAAATTTATATTAAGAGAAAGACCCATATGGTCTTACATATTTCTTAATTGGACAGTACATATACTTCTCAAAGTAATATTTAAATTTTTACTTTTTTTATTTGTTTACTTTGTTATGTAGATAGTCCTACACAACTAGTTAAATCATTAAGTAGCTAATCGTATGTAGGTAGTCAGTTGTATCTGGGATTTTTTTCTGTAAATCTATGAATGTAATTAAAAAGGTAATATGACCTTGTCTGTTTTTACACATGTACTAGCCATCATCGAGATTATTACTCGACTCTGTCGCTACTAGAACTGTTTTTTTATTTCTATAATGCATTTATATCTACATATTAGCAGCTATAGTGTTATCATTATCTATCAGTAGAGTACATTCCTGGGCACTCGGAAGGAAAAAGTTGGAAGATCTAGAAATTTGTAATATGGTAAAATTTTTGCCGTGCAGAGGGCGAGCAAAATTGCTAGTTCAATAATAAGGTGATCTAATTTTAGATCTAAATATTATAGTAGTAACAAAATTGTTTATCTTGTCATACTTGCTGGTCAAATAAAATACAAATTTTAGGACATAAAGAATGTAGACAATGTACCTCGATTTTTGAGACTGTTACTAAAAAACGATTTTGATGGGAAATTACTTTGTTTACCATTTCACTAATATGGACTTACTAGGGTAATATGTGTGTGTGTGTGCGTGTGTGTGTATATGTATATATATATATATATATATATATATATATATATATATATATATATATATATATATATATATATATATATCACAAAAATAATTATGAATGGCTTGCTAAAAGTCTGGGCTAAAAACTTCCGTCTGTAAATTCGACTTCAAAGTCAGCGGGGTCATAAAATGATTTATTATAAGGAAGGTAAATCGATATATGATTTTATCTGATTTTATGAGATTTTATCGGCACGAGATTTTTTTATGAGAATTTGTTTGCTTTCGAATAGTGTATAATTATAATATTTCTTTCAGTCATATTTTTATATTTACAAAATAGTATGCGTATTTTTATAGATTAGTTTATCTTCCCAAATTACATTACTTATTGATAAATAATCATTATTAAATTGATTTTTCAATAAGATAAAAATAAAAATACAACTTTTCTAATACAAATATTGCTATTAAGTTAATTACAAACAAACTGTTAGTTGTTCGATGGCAATTAACAGTTTGTTTTATTATTTCACACGTATGTACATAATTTGCTCTATTTACGGTGCACTGCCCTCTTCACATTAAAATATAAATATACATTTTAAAATACCAAATTACTTTTATCGTTGATTTAAGTCATTTGTATGGAGTTTCTAAGAATTTTTACACATCCTACTAGGCATCATAACTCGGTCAACTATTACTCCTAAATTAATAGAGCCTACTAAACATTTTATTTGCGTTATATATACTATTTTTGCAAATACTTTTAAGTTTTTCGAAAATAGGGGTTTAGCTCTCAGTAGGTGGCGATTTGTAATTCTAACAAAAATTACTGTCTTAAAGTTTAATACTTCGTAAACAGATTCCTGTATCGAAAAAGTGCTCATACATACGTCCAATATTTTTTAATGATCCATTTAACGATATCCTACACAAGGAGATATGCGAATAAAAAAATCACCCTCATTTTATAGATAGGGGAAGCATCCTAAATTTTTTTAAACATTTTATTTCATACTTGAGTAAACGTTTAATATTTATGTTCATGTTAAATTTCAGTTTTATGGCTTAGTGGTCTACGAGTTAAATGGCTGCTGGGCAGACGCCCATGGCGAATAATCTAAGGGTTCCTAATCTAGGTACAGAACCTTGAGAAAGTGATTAATATTAATTATATCTTATAATCCTTTCTGAAAAGTTATTATGAACTTCCTTGGATTTTTATTTGTTATTAACAATTATAGATATATTAAAAATATATGTGGGTTTATCCAAAATAACTTTATTTGTTTTCTATTGTATTTTATTTTTCTTTCTCGATTGTCAATCGATGAATTGTTTTTTTTTATATTCTACATCCAGCAGTCAGCATCCCACGGTGATCGGCGGCAAGCTAAGGGCAGAACCAACGGTGGCTACCTTTTTGTTAGCTCTGCTTTGCGGGGCGCGGGACCTGCGGGGTACGCGCCATCTTGCTCGGCGATGTTCCGTCTCTGTCGCCACGCTCTGTCTCAGCCTGGGTGTTTCGTTCTCTCTTGGTTGGAGTCGTCTTGTGTCCTATAAAAGTGCGAGCCGTTCCACCGAAAGTGTTCAGTGCTCTATATTCAGCGTCTGCTACTCATTCACTATATTCAGTATTCGACACCTGGGACTACAATCAGCATCCAACCTCCTCCTCATCACCAGAACTGCCTCCATATAGCTTCGATATCAAAAGTTAAAATTTTAAGATTTGCGGGCAAATAAGATATATTTAAATATGTTATCACCGTTTATAGTATTATGTGGCCATATTTAGAGTTAATAAGAACATGTTGTTTTGGAATTAAACTGTCTACCATTATGCCCTTATGTCAGGGAGAAAAGTAGTAATGATTTGAAATTCTTTGAGCCAACTGCATTGTATTATGTGTAAGTTAATATTAATATAATATTTTGGACATTCGATGTGAGTCTGACTCACATTTCCTCTAAATTTTAATCGTAATCTTTTCGGAAATAAATAAACACAGATTAATCAAATTTCATTTAAATCCTTTAATGTTTAATTTTCCATTTTAAAACAATCTGTATTCAACATTATAAAATTACGATAAAGAAAACCACTAAAGGCGTTCCAGTATTTTATAGTCCAAACCCATCACGATAGATCCACATAAAATAAACCTTTTTAATGCAATTCGCTGAATTAAAACGCGAACTCAGTTCAAATATTTCCACGAAAGGAAAACTGTTCAGAAATAAAAAAAAAAACAGCTGCACAAAGTTTTCCTCTTGCAATGAGGAGGAAATGGGCCACAAAGCTATACCCGGGTTCGTTGTCAATTGGAGCGGCTCGTTATCTCCGTCGTCATAAAACGTCATTAATGGGCAGAGGAAGCGCGGGCGGCGAACAAAAGTGCGCCCCGGCGCAACAAAGCCAGCCGGCGAGCAAACTTGAAACAAAGTATTGAAATTGTGGAAAATTAATATAGGCAAGTCATGGTAGGGCCCGCTCGCTCGGCGGCTATCACGCTAGTCTGTCGGCGGGTGGGGCGGGCGCAAAAGAGCGGCATGCACGGCGTGCGAAATTGATTTTAATTTTACAAAGGCATTTAGCGGTTTCTATGTAAATCTAGTTTGCACTATCTTCAGTGGAATTCGTAGCTGTTATGATGAATTCTTTGAGGAACTCGTTTAATGAGATTTAACATAAAAGTCAAAAGGAAATAAAATAAAGAAAGGACATCCTATCACAACTACACTCTGCGTCTGCTAATAATGGTGGTGTGAAATTAATTCAAAGAAGGAATTAAGTTTCTTAAGATTAGACGATCCTCTTTATTTTCTTTCGCTTACATAAATGAAAAATCAGTTAAAGATAAACTGTTAGTAATGGAAGAATATTTTGAAAACAATGTTGAATTCACTGTTTTTATGTAATTTATTTCCAATTATTCTATTATAAGATGTTGGATTGAGGTAAATGCAAAACCCTTTGAGTACAGGAAAATGACTAGAAAATAGGGCTTGCAAAAAAAATCGATAAGTATGAGTGTAGCCGACGCATTGAGGGAGAATTCCATACCTTGTTTGAATGAAGTAATTTATCAATAATAAACACTAATGTGGATTTTCTAACAAAGCAACTATTTAAAATTATATAATTAAGTAGGCGGACACATATATATGAATATTCCAAAAACTGTGACATCTAGAATTATCGTTAAGGTTTCCCTACAACCTTTGCGTAGGTTTCTAAAAGCCTTGTTTTATTCGTAAATTTATGTTCAGCAATTTCGGAAATAAGGGGGTGGGGGGCATATTGCCTATATTTCTATATATCTCTGAAGATATACTACCTAAAATAATGAAAAAAATATTTTTGAGACCTTTATAACTGGTTCTTTCAAACAATAACTCACACTTGGCATATATGGAATTTGAGAATTCTTTTCAATACTAAATTTGCTCGACCCCTAAAAATTTTGGATGAGTATATTTGATTGTTAGCTATTGTGATACATGCGGTTTAATATGCTTTATTGTGGTAGTAAATTTCAAGTTTCTACATCGAGATTTTTCTAATAGAAATGGTTCAGTCAGATGGACAACTGAGAGTTAACAAGTTACCGTTTGAGGTAGAGACCCTAAAAACTGTTTCAAGATACTTCGACCCAACATTGAGATCCATTTTCAACATAGATTACAACAGTTTTTTAGCACTGATAGAATGGGATGTTTATGAATTAATTGACAGTTGTTGACCGTGATTTTCTTTAACTCATTTTAAAAAGGCCCATGTTGAAATCCATCTATACTCCAGACCGTGAATGGTCACCCTGTAAGTACGCGATACTGTTTTACAATCCCCACCGCGAATGATAAATTTGTTTATTCCGTACCGAGTTTCGCTGATTTGCGGACTGATGCTTTATGCTTTTGGTTAAGGGGGGAATTTCGATAATTTCGCTTTCGGTGCAAAGTTTTCGCGTGTCCGTTCCGCCTTTATTATTAACTTTGTAGGATTAGAGTTGAGCGAGTTTGGGTCGTCTAGTGCGAACGGGCCGCGCCGGGGGTCTAAAGGAGTTGTACAAATTATTTTGGGGTATTTATGGTGCTGCGAAGGTCGGGTTGAGAGTGTGTTGTGTGCTCGCTTGTTTATGTTTTAATTTGTTCCGCGTTGAGCTTTGCGGAGAGTGGATGTGTCGCCCTGTGAGTTAATAAATATATTTTGCTTTAATATTATTGTTTCATTAGCTCCAGTTTTACAGGGATGTTGTGAAAGTGTGCAAACATCTGTATAACAGTTTTGTACGCACTAGGTTTGTTTGTTATAGATACACACACACATTATATAATATATATATATATATATATATATATATATATATATATATATATATATATATTTATATATATATATGAGTAGTTTCAATGACGCTACGGACTATTTTAAGGATGCTAAGAATTTTTCTTTTTACTGTATTCATTCATGTTTTGACTGTTTCTTTTCTGGGCTTCTGGCAACAAAAATAAAAGAAAGAAACCTGTCAAGTACGAATGGAACTCGCAATACGAAGGTTCTGTACACATTTGGGTATTGATAAAAATTGAATTATACATAATATTCCTATTTAGTGTAATACAATTTTTAATTTTTTTGGGCGAAAATATATTGCGTACTAGGTATATATCTTCCACAGGCGCATATTTAAAAAAATATTTTTTTTATGTGATGTAACTACAAATTAATGGTTTTCGGATTTTTTCCTTTACTTATGCAATGAAATCTTGATTCTTACCAAATTTCGTGATTCTAGATCAATGGAAAGTACTTTATAGGTTTTGTTTTATTTGCAAGTGTCAAAAAATACGGCATAAATGGCCCTATTTTTAGGGTTTTCTTCTTGCGTTGACTTGTTTTTTTCCAGTTTTAACGGACGGTAGACCTAAGTATTTGATATTCGACTCAACTTGATACCTCCACACGATACAGATACTTTAAAGGATCACTTCGTTGTCAGGCGGACAACGAAGTGATCCTTTAAGGCTTCCTTTTTTCGTTTTGAGGTACGGAACCTTCAATACGAAACCCTTATAATATAGCTCATGTGTCTATCCGTCTGTGTGTCACAATCCTTTTTCTCATAAAATATTTAACATAGAAACTTAAAATTTTGGTATTTTAACCCACCCATATCTCAATAGTTCTTTTTAGAATTTTATATAAAATAGTCCTAGAGACATTGCTATATATGTCGATAACCGTATGCTCGTAAAGAATCCGAATCTAATAAGTCAAAATTATGAAAAAAGATAAGCGTTTTTATATATTTTAAAGTTTTATATTATAAGTTTACTTAAAGTTTAGCGAACAATTATAGCGATCATTGTGAATTCTGAAAAATGTGAATTTCTCAAGAAATTCGTATTTTGTGAAATTCACAATTTTTACATTTGTAGAATATTGTATTAGGCAATATATTTACTTGGTCAGAAATAATATTATGTTATAATTTAATAGAAATATTACGCACTCTCAATTTTTTATGGGTGCCGAAATGTTTACGGAACCTTCGTAGTGTGAATTCTATTAAACATATTTATTATCATTGAATTTTCATTTAGAAATATTTAGATTTTATATAATCTATTTTTTCATAGCTAATAATTTGTAAGGATGTCAAAACTTTGCCATACTTCGCTATAGATTTTTTGTTGAAAAGTTTAGCTCCTTATTTGTCGCGAGGTTTCTTCAAGTTTCGGTTAAATAGTAAAATCTCACAACCTTTTCCGTTATTAAGTATTGGATTTTCTTCTGGGTGACAGTTTTCTCTTACTCATTCTTTTCTTGACTTATATTTATATAATTATTATGTACTATGGATCTATAGATCAGGCTCTAAGCTGCAAAATGACGAAAGTCTAAGTAAGTCGAAAGTTTTGTTGAAATAAATGCAGTATTTATCGAATTATGAACAATCCTAAAAACTGTTGAACAGCCTGTTGTTTGCCTTATTGTTTTACATAATTATGCGCAGTCTGCTATTATCCCAATTATATGTCTCGGTCGCCTCGTTTTGATTGCATTTATCTGCCTTTCACTTCTGCCTCTGTTTGCTTCTGTTTGTTGCACAATCAAATTCTAATCACGCTAGATTAAACCGCTAAAGACGTCTTTCTCAAAGACGGTCTTATATTCAACACTATTATCGTTTTTATTTCATAAACACTAATATCGTTGTATACAATACTATTATCGTTTTTATTCGTTTTTATTTCGTAATATATAACTCTAATAATTATTATGTGCACTCATTTGCCTTTCACGCTTCTGTTTATTGCAAATTCTAATCATACTATATTAAACCGCAAAAGACGTCTTTCTCAAAGACGGTCTTATATTCAACACTATTATTATAGTTTTTATTTCGTAATGTATAACTCTAATAATTAATATGTGCACTTATCCGTCTTTCACGCTTCTGTTTATTGCACAATCAAATTCTAATCACATTAAATTAAACCGCTAAAGGCGTCTTTCGCAAAGACGGTCTTATAATGAACACTATTATTATCGTTTATATTTCGTAATAAATAGTTCGAAGGTAAAAATATACACTTACTGCCTTTCATACTTTTGTTTTTTGCACAGTCGATTTCAAATCACACTATATTAAACCGCTAAAGGCGTCTTCCACAAACGTCTTCCACGTCCTTATATTTAACACTATTATTATCACTTTTCTTTCGTAATATGTAACTCGAAGATATAATATGTGTTGCGTATTATCTCTGGTTAAATTAACTGTTCTTATTCATAACGTTTATTTAGATGAAACTAAATTAAATTTTTCTAATTCCAAAAAGAAACTTTTAAACCCGAAATTTAGTAATACCAGAATCTTCAATTTTTTTTATTATCATCGACGACATTATAGCCATTTCGGCCAAGTTTCTGCTTGTGAGGGTTCTTATTGTGATATTGGTCCGTAAATAAATAAATAAATATATATATATATATATATATATACGATTACACAATAAGTACAATCGAAAAAATATTTTTTACAAATATAACGCAATCTACCTATCGACTTTGTGGGCACTAGGTAATTGGCGCCTACACAGAGCAAGTTCTTTGGTGTTTTTAGTCATCGTCCTCGACAATCGACATCACGGCCGGACTTGACCGACAAACGTTACTAGCGTGGGCGTTGTTATTTATGCAACAATTGAGTCTGCGTATTCTCCGGCTACCTTCAAGTCATTGTTGTCAATTAAGGTCCGCTCTCGTAGTCAATAAAGCAGATGGGAATAATGAATAACAAAAGAAGAACAATTTATGATATTTCATCCGTACCGCCTTTGCGATGTAAATTCTTGTTCAGTTTGAATCGAGAGATAGAGAAAATGGAACCGGAAGTGTTTGTTTGGGGCTGCAAATGGGTGGTTGTAAATAAAGTATGAGGGCGGCGGGTAACAAATGTTTTAAGTTGTCGAAATCCGTGCTGGTGGTTTGTTTGGTAATGTGAATATTAAAATTTAATTAATTCCTTTTGTCTAACATCTGTCGTGCAATGTGTTGATGCGAATATACAAGAATCAGTATTTTATTGTAGTTTCAAATAAAGAATTGTAAATTAGCTTCTTGTATGTTGAACGCGTCTTTTCTTTTTGAAAAGATATTTTACTATTAAATGTAATCAATAAAAAAACGTCAGTATACAAATATGTATAAATTGCAAAATATACTAACGTTTTTTTTCCTTTTTGTCTACATGAGGTGTATAAACGATTTATAACAAGCATTGTGCGCGTAAAACTTGGAATGCTAAACAAAACCAGACTCTAAAAAGTCATTCGTTGTGTGCATCGTTTCTCAATAACTGCAAAACAAAAAACTTCCATGACGTTGTTTATTTCGGCAACTCGTCTACCTCCGAGTTATCTTGCATTAATTTTGTTGTTAATGCTAAACTGACTTTGACTCGGATTTATGATACATGCTAACTTCTGTAATGACTTTGACTCGGATACATGCCTTATTACTTATATTCAGGAAAGTTTTTGTCAATAAAAAAATCATCAAATTATTGATCACAATAAAAATATATAAATTCTATTTATTTGTTAACGACTAGGCGTACGTCGCTGTTTCATCCGCATAAAAAATAGACAATTGAAAAGTACTATACTAAGTCGACAGTCAGAAATGAGTCGCATTCAAAAACATTCCCTGAGACTTCCGTTGCGTAGAGTGTTGACTACGCAACTGAGCCGTGCGACATTCTCACTAAGGTCACACCCCCGACACTCCCGTACTAGCGAACATATTTAATTGCCTACACTATTACATACGTACTCGCCTATACATATTCATTTATGTGTGTGCGTAAATTAATGTAGGGCTGTCAGCAGTGTGCAGGTAAAGAATATTTATATAATACTACATATCGGTCTCGATTGTCGCGGGCAATCGCGCCGATTGAGCGAGTCTACGCTGTACATCAGCAACATAACTGTTTCTCTTTCTAACAAAAAGCGTAAAGCCGAGTAACTTTCTCGATAACACGCTGGCACAGTAACTTTGTACTGGCGCACACGTCTTTATTATACCTAATTGTAAAAATGTACTTATATAAATAAATATTTTACACTATGCATTTAACTGTATGAAAATGATTTGATAATATTAATGTAAGGATAGAATTTGAAACTAGATATTTTGCTGATCTTAAAAATGAAATAAAATCTTAAATAAATATAAATTTTGTTTATTTATAAATGGAATATACTGAAATATTGTCTTCTTTGCACTTTTGACTTCATTAGATTTGATTTATGTGAAAGATATCACTACATGAATACCTTTCCCAACCACATCGCGCTCAAACAAAACAACGACTTTTAAGAAGAGTTTGAAATTTAAAACTACTCAGTGATATGTTTGAAGACACAAAATTACTAACCAAATAATTTGGTGATACAAAACAAAATTATTTTCAACAAACAAAAAGAGAGACGAAACAATCTCCTATCCTTAGTGATTTTATTGCTTTCTACGAACTCGTACACAGCGCAATAACGGACTGTTATATTGAATTGTTACAAATAGTTATCAACTAAGACTAAATTACACAAGTTAAACTCAACAAAACATCGCAAAATCGAACAAATCACACGCTCACGCAGCAAGCGGCAACCTAGGAACGCGTACTCTTGATCGTACTCGTTATGTACGAGTGATGTTAAATTGGTGGGGGGAAGTGAGTGTCGCTTCTTTACGCAGTGATCGTTAATATTCTTTGCTAAGGTACTCTTCCCCCGCGGTTACTTAACCCCTCCACTCTGTTTGCCAACGATATCGTTTATTAGGAAAGAGAGTATATTGGTGGGAATACTTGGGATGATCAGTCAATGAGTAAACCCATCTCTCTTTCTCTCTCTCTGCCTTGCACCGTTTAAATATCTTTTTATCACTATTCTGCCCTTATGGATCAAGGCATGGATGATACATAGCTTATAATCTTCCTTAAAGTATGGGCTTCCTAACACAAAAAACTTTTTGAAATCGAACGTCTAGATATTGGCGCGGACAAATAAGCAAGCCAACTTTTTCGCTTTATATGATAATATGGACTTGATGTTTCAGAACCGGTTTTCTTTCTAAGCATATTTTACAGTTTATTTACAGTGTACTTAAAACTAATTTCTTCAATTTAATTTTGATCGATTGGATGAGTTCGTTCTTATATCTGTAAGCTTTTGATCGTGTCGCTATTTATTTGCTTAAATTACTGTTTTCATGAATATTATTATGAGGTATAGCTGAATACAAAATGTTTTGCTCAATGTATAACATTACATGATGTGGTGATAATGCAATTTATTTCATGACTTAGTTACCATTATTGTAGTCATTAGTGTTATACAAGAGTTTTTATCAGCGATATTGGTTATTAGATTTTCCTGTCTTTTAAACGTGGTACGTGTGCTTCAGTTTATGAGTATTTATTTTTTTACAAGTGTTATGCTGGTAATACTATGTATTTTAAATATGACACTTTTGTAAACACTTGTGAATACTCATAGTCTAGTTGATCAATTGTAAGTGAACACTTGGGTCACTCATGTCAGTAGTTTTTTCGGTGAAGCCTTTTTGTAGTCAATTGGATTCTTATTGGGCTCAATGAGGTACAGTTAAGTAAGTTTTATGTAGTTTATTATTGTGTTGATAAATAATACTCTCTTTTAGACATGGTTTGTTATTTCAAGTTTAAAGATATTAATGTCTAAACCGGTGCGATAAACTTTATTTAATTGGATATTAAACAGGTCTTTTCTTTCAAAGGATATATTTTTGAAAATATTGCAAAAGTATTTTTCACCAAAACATCAATAGCTTTTTTATATTTTTTATTACTATGTTAAGAAATAATTTAAACCCGAAAGGTGGCGTGGAAATAGATATTGATACTTATTACGTTATATGACAACATTGAGGTGTTAGCCAAAAAATAAGGGGCAGACTATTGGCACTATCATTTTTCTAATATTGATGTGTTTTCAACATAATGCGGAAAAATATTGATACTATGGTTTTCGTAATATTGATGTGTTTTCAACATAATAGAGACATTTTGTCTTAATTGTCACTAAGATTTTTTTTATATTGGCACTAAGATTTTTTTTATATTGATGTGTTTTCTACATAATAGTGGCAAAATATTGGGTATTATGATTTTTCTAATATTTATGTGTAAATATGTAATATTTATATTGACACAATGATTTTTATTATATTGATGTGTTTTCTACATAATAGGGACAAAATATTGATTTATGATTTTTCTAATATTGATGTGTTTTTCACATAATAGGGACAAAATATTGGCACTATGATTTTTCTAATACTGATCTGTTTTCTACAAAATAGGGACAAAGCATTGGCACTACAAAATATTAGCCTTATGTTATTTCAAATATATATATATATATATATATATATATGTATATATATATATATATATATATATATATGTATATATATATATATATATATATATATATATATATATATATATATATATATATATATTCATCTGTATAAGCGTCTAATCATCACTCCATGGCCTTGTGTCAAATATTAAGCTAATGAATTCACTAGATCGATTTAGTGAATAATACTTGATTTTTACTAAGAAAGAATTGCTCATATGAGTAATTAATATTATTATTAATCATTCAAGTATAAAGTTCATTGAATTGATAATATTACTATACTGATAGTATAACATAATCGATTACAGAATATATCTTTACTCGATAAACATGTATGAATATACCTTTTACAGGCGTAAGCATATCTTAAAAAATGTGACATTCAGAATCATAGCTGTAGTTTTTCGGTAAACTTCAGGTAAATTTCTAGTAACACTATTTTTTGTTATAAAAATAGTGTTACTAGAAATCAAGTCAAAAGATTTTAAGAATAAAGTCAAAAGACTAAGAATTCTAGAGACAGGAGCGGACTTTTTTTTAACGTTGTCAGCTATACCTCTTGAAGTATCTTACACAAAATTCTAAATTAAATAGTTTCGTATTTGATATTTTGCTTTGTTAAGTATTTGATGTTAACTTGATACCTCCACGCGTTCCTGAGAAAAAGGTCTTGACAGACAGACTGGCGTACAACGAAGTGCAAGGGTTCTTTTTTCCTTTTTAGGTACGGAAACCTAAAAATGGAGTATTTTATTTGCCAACAACAAAATTTCCATATGACTATTTTTTAGTGTGAATTGTTGTACATGTCGTACAAATAATTAGTACTGAAAAATGTTCATTAATGAGTATGTTTTATCACATATATAAACTTCAAGTTTCTATGTCCAATAGTTCCTGAGAAAACCGACTATGACCGATAGACAAACAGACGGGCACGTGGGTGTTAACATTCTGAAGTATAGAATCCTAAAAATAGATAAAAGTATTAAAACTAAGTAAGCTTCAATCTCATTTTAGACGTGACGGTCACTTACTCAGTTAATTCCTAGCAGTTCTACAATTTACTCATCACATCGATGTCCTGTTACTCAGTATTTAATTGCTCTTATGCATATGTTCTAATGACATACTACCCACTAGTTCCAAACACTTCCCACACAATCCTGAGCTTTTTATTTAAATCACATTAATCAGGCTGACATCTTTTTACTATAGCGCCCACGGTTTACCTCCACTGCTATTGTCAACATTACAGTTATTGTTCTCTGACACATGCGTCCTTAAAATTCATTTATTCTGCGTTATTCTTACTAAAGCACCACGTCTTTCATTGCATTTTCTACGACAATTCACTGGATATTTCGATAAGCCAGTATTTTCTAAGATAAAGTGTGATAAAATGGAGAAAGGATCGTACCAGATTTGTTAATAGATCTCAGAGACATATTAGTTGATAAAAATTTCATATTTACTCTCAGAATGAAGTTTTATAGAGTTATCATAAGAGCATGAGAAGTAAACGATTCTTGATTTAAGTTAGTACAGTTTCAAATAATTTTAAAAATCTCGAATAACGAATTTTTTTTCCTTTAGGCATGATTTGATTAAAGACTCTTTGGAGTACTGAAAAAAGTATCGCTAGCGAAAGATTCGTTTATATATTTTAGATAATTGACTCCGCAGGAAAATTTAGGTTAAAGAAGCTTATGTGAGAAGCATAAATTCCAAGCGTATGTCAGTTTATTAGCATTACATCAACACACTACACAATACACTACATCAATACATACCTGGAAACAAAAACCTACTGTCAGCCTACATATAGTTTATTGGTTTCGATGTATTTGATAGGTTATGTTGTATTGTTCAAAATGAATTAAGATCTAATTAGAAATTAAACTAATTACGATATTTCATATTTTAAATATCGTAACGCTTGGACGGTTAACTTTTAACATGAAATTGCGTTGTCCTGTACTAGATGGTAGGAAAACGCTCATTTGTGACGAAAAGCAATTTAAAGATTTGTGTAATTACGAGTATAAGTGAATAATTAAACGAAACTACGTGATGTAGTATTATTTTTACTTTCTATAATTTCTTTACCACGATCTAGGTTTCGTTGTATTACAACATCTTCAGGTGGGATATTAGCAAAGATAATTGCTAATATCCCGATAATTGCTAATATCCACCATAATATCAAAGATAATTGCTAATATAAAAGATCTTTGCTAATATCCCACCTGAAGATATTCGTGGTAAAGAAATTAAGGAAGATGTTCGTGGTCGTGGTAAAGAAATTAAAGAAAGTAGAAATAATACTACATCACGTAGTTTCATTTAATTGTGAATAATTACAGTGATAATAGTTACTTGTAATTAAAATTCTTGGAATAATGACCAAGTAATGGTGGCTCCGACCTGGCCGTGTACATTGTCTAAAGGTCAAACTGCACTTGAACGGCGTGATACTGCTTAAAGCGATGCGGAGTTACAGTACTGAAATCTTTAAAAAAAATTCCTTATGATGCAAAAGAGACGAGCGTACAGCACGCAGCTTAGCGAAAGAAACCCAGATTAGCGAAGAGAGACTGGTCAAATCCATTTGAGAAATCCTTACCAAATCCATAGAGTTGGATCCAAGAGTTACAAGAGTAGTAAAAACTAGTCAAGTTCGAGGGGACACACACAATTTAAAACTTTAGAAGCGCATATCTAACCGACTGTTAACTGAAGAAAAAAAATATTTTGGAGAACCTCTATATAATTTTTAAGACCTATCTAACGATACCTCACACCTGGTTATAAGGTGCACACCACACGCCTATGTGCACTGGAAATAATGAAAACTTTTATTTAAATCGCCAATTAGAGAAATAAGAAAGCTTGATTTTTATGTAAAGTTTTTCTATGTTTTAAGGTTAAGGTTGTTTTTCATAATAGTTTATAGGTATAAACTATTATGAAAAACAACCAACGTGTTACTTCTGCGAGATTCTTGAATCCATTTACATAAAACCAATTACAACTTATGACCCATTGTATCTTTTATACACAAATGATATACATCATCCCACTAAACTCGTAGTCCCGACACGGTCGTTAAAGAAAACCACGTAAAATTCGAAAAGAGCCTAGTATACATTCATATGCAAAACTGCTATCTGACATTGTCACTGTTAGTTAATAGATCATTTTTAATTTCTTTAAGCAATGGTTATATTTTTACAAAGTGGTCGATCACTTCTCAGCGTAGCGTGACACAACTGTAGTGCGTTGTCGACTTTATTTGCTAACTGTCCGCTGCTTTGTTTATGACTCTTGTCACAATAAACGGAATGCACTTTTATTACATTGGGCTAATTTTAAATGATTGATAAGGGAAATTAATGCATTTAAGTTATTATATTTAATAAGACAGGACGTAGTGTATTATTATATCTGAGTAACAAAGTAACAAAATACAAACTTTTTACTTTGTGTGTTTACCGAAAAACACCGTGCATAGAGTATTTCTCCCCTACACAATAGTATGTCATCCCTTTATCTTCTCCATACATCGATAGCTTTTCCGGCACTAACGCAAAAAATATTCCGAATTGCGGCAAACTTTTCGAATTAGCATATTTTATCTACGACTCGCTTCATATTTTTCCCCTACTTTGCCGGAGCTTTCCCCCAAAACTGCACTTAGCCTTTTCGTCTGCGATAGTGTTCTGCGACATCGCCTCGTTTCCGATTACATTGGTTGGTTTGGTCGGTCGTAATCCGCGAGTGAAATAAAGAAATGTTTCTTGTGTCGATGCAGCGGGATCGCGCGCCGTTCGCATACTAAGGGGGCGAGTGTCCGCCCTGGTCCCCTTGTGGGGATGTTGCCTTGTGTTAGAGGGTGTACTTTTAATTCGGGGACTAGAAGTGTATAAAAATGTTTATTAATTAAATTTCTGAAAAAAAGATGGAAGATATTAAGTTAATAAAATAAAAAAGTTGCCAAATAATAGGTGATACATGCTAAACGTGACTCGACATGATTTGACCACATGAAAAACAAGATAAAGGAAAGCGTAAGAAAATAAGTACAATAGACGAATCGATATTAAGGTCTGCATGTCTTTTGGAAGATGTTTAGACTTAAGTATTTTAAGATTAATGGTGCATTGCGTTTAAGGGTATATTAAGAGTTCTGTGAAGTGGTAGATTCACACATGTGTTGTAAAAATTAGATAATTTTGGAACTTGAATATTATTTCATGGCGTAGTAATTTTTGCACTTACTATTACTAATAAACCAGCAATTCTATAACCACTTCTTTGTGCTGCAGAAATATCCCTAAATGTTTTTGATGTTAATAATAATGTCAAACATAATACCGTAATTAAGCACTTTTCCATTGTATATGGTCCCAAATCCTGAAAAAAAAATGTTGGTTTCCTAAATGCATCGTTAGTAAACATTTTCAAAAATAGACTGATAAAATTATTTATGTTGATTTTTTATCCATTACCCCTTTATCATATCCTATTATTCTTTTCTCCTGATAAATTTGAAGACTTCGCAATAGTAATCGTTTTCATTGACAGTTTACTGCGAATGCAGTAGTAATTTTAATTTAAAAGAGACTGCTCGTGTAGCTGTAATTTCGCGTCATCTCTATTTCTGTGTGCTGACTAAAATGTTCATTCTGATTTTATTATTAATTTAGTACTCGGTTCTTTTTATTTCCTATTGCCTATAAATTACTGTCCTATTACAAAAACAATACCATGTCGCAAAATATTTTGCGTATAGTACGCTACTGTCGTCGCCGTGGTGTGTTGGGTTGATCACAAGGCATACGGTCTTTGACGATGCGGCGCGCCGCGGGTCCCGGGTTCAACTCTTGGTCGTTCGTCGAACGGAATTGGACTGGTGTTATGGTTGACTGTAAGAGATTGCTTTCGTAGCAATAAGTCTGTCATATGTATCAATTAGATTTGTCTGCTCACGGCCTTGGGCTACGACCTGAAAGTTCACTCACCCTACTTATTCCTAAACGTACCTCTACCACTTACGAAAAAATCTTCACTGTCCAAGCAGCAAAAAATTGGAATCACTTGGATCCTGACTTCAGGAAAATCAAATCCATAAACATTTTCAAAGATCGAGTTAAAAAGTCCTTAGAAACCTTTTCCTTTATGCCCTTGTCCTTTCCTGTCTTTGCCATTCCAAATCAGGTCAATAGTTTGTATTACTTATACTTTTGTATTTTTTTGTCTAATGTACT
Organism: Druceiella hillmani; assembly: GCA_039881145.1. Taxonomy (NCBI): domain Eukaryota; kingdom Metazoa; phylum Arthropoda; class Insecta; order Lepidoptera; family Hepialidae; genus Druceiella; species Druceiella hillmani. The sequence goes on from JAYKKI010000029.1 coordinate 13,768,911, forward strand.
ATGAAGAATTTTCGTTGTAAAATCACAGTTTACCGATTAAATTTCAACACCAATTGCTATGGTTGACTGGAAGAGATTGCTCGTGTAGCAATAAGTTCGGCATATGTACTATGCATAAAAGGTGATAAGTAAATAAGTAATAAATAGATACATTAAAATAGATAAATAAATAAATATATTTGAAAAAGTACAGCTTACGTTTGTCAGCGAAATATCTCTATTCTGGTTATGACTCTATCTGATGGTCCATAACGTATAGGATGGATCTAAGATAGAATAATTTTTTTATATACTTTACTTTTCTGCTGCAATTCATTCTGGTAATATAGGCTTTAAAGCAATACTGGTTAAGTAAAGTCTCACGTCAAAAGTATTCAAATTATTAGAGTAATATGTGTAACATCTTTTGCTTTAATATTAAGTTTAAAGTATAAACCAAATCATTAATGGTAAATGCTATTGTACATTTTTGCTACACGCTTCGAAAATTTATCTTTGATCTTGTCTTATTATTTTATCGTTTTTAAATAAACAGCCTGTATAAACCGGCACAGCCTTTTGAAAATGAAAACAGATTAGCTGTACCGAGTCTTGTCGGGAATTGTACTGCCCGAGGGTAGAAACGATTTTAATTCACTTACAGCAGATAAGAAAGAGGCCGTGAGTTGGGTTTGAATTAAGAGACCTGTAGGAATATTTATGTGAGGCTACTTTGGATAGATTGTGTTGCCCACTCCCTGGGAGAAGGCCGCGTAAGGCTCGAGATAAAGGAATGAGTTGAGTACCTCCTCCTAGTCGTAATAAAGCTGCGGTAGCCGCCAAAGAAGGATTTGTGGTTTCGAGTTCACGATTTAACGACGCGGCATACATATTTCTACAAGTTATCTGTCTCTCTGCTATAACGTTTTGTCGTTTTAGGCTCAGCAAGCAAAGCACGTTAACGTCTTTGTTTGAAGTGATGTTCGTAATTCTCTTACCAAATATGCAGGATACAGAATGTAATTTGTACCACAGTAGTCTAGGATATGTCTGTGGCTTGAAATGTATTTAGGTCGCCTTTGATTCTCATAATGTATTGCCTGGATCACAATCGTGCAGTCTTCCATAAGTTACTTCAAAAAGTGAATTTTAGATGCTGATGATAGTAAAATTTGATATCGAGCAAATGTGTTAATCTGAATGAGTGTGTCGCTTGTATAAATTTGGTTGTATACATTTAATTAGCATTTTTAGTTGACTGAAATCATAATTTTCTTGGATGTGTTGAACGATATAAGGAAAATCTTCATTTTCTTGCACGTTTTGAACGATGTCGAAATTTTAAACGTTTAATTCGGTGAAATAGCTCATGAATTGAGAATTACCTATAAAACTTTTGTGCGGCTTTAGTAAGCACTATGCTGGTATGAGGGAATTTAGGCGAGCACACGATCAGGCGACGTTCTCTGAAAGGTGTCGCATTCGCCTCTTGAGCAGTGGGGTTTTGTTGGGAATCGTACATAAAATTTTACTCAATTTGTGCTTCCCACTTTTTTTTACTAAATTACTTTTTACAATGCGTTCTTCATCATACGGAAGAAGATAAGTAGAGTAAAAAGTTTCAGCGAATTCACTGTGGGGTAATTCAGATTCAGATTTGATGTCTCAGATTTTAATGATTTTTGGTATGCAGTAATATACCATAGACTTGTGAAAAAATACTATATATATATATATATATATATATATATATATATAATATATATATATATATATTTACAGCATTTTTCCTGAATAGTTATGTTAATTTATTTTAAAGAATAGATTTTATAGACATTGTTACGTGAAGTTATTAAATACATGTTGTCTCGGTTGTGTCTGTTTTTATAAACATGACACAAAACAAATGTTTATTCATACAAGTGTATTTAGCCGACTGCGTCACGTCAAGGAGTATTACAGCATTTATCAGTTTGTATGTATGTATGTGCGTGAGTGTGTCCAGTTGTTACTATCTAGAGCCGGAGCGGTTAATCCAATTTGAACAAATTGAGTATCATTAGAATAGCCTTAACCTTCTGGAGGTGCTAGATATGGTCGGTGCAATATTGCGCCATTTTGTTCGACGTAAAAAATAAAAATTCATTAAATAAAAAAATGTTGACTGCGAGCAAAGATTGATATAAAATATTATATCAGAATCATATCAATAAGGGTATATAGCATTCGGAGGAAAAATAGGAAAATTATGACAGGTGACCAAATTGGTTTCGAATTTGCTTTCAAACTTTTATGTTATAGTTTTCTATTTTATTACTTTTGAAGGACTGGAACTGTATATATTAATGTAAATCGGTATACTGATTTACGGGAAAATGTATAGTAGCCACACTACTAGGTATAAGTGACTTAAGTATTCATTAGTCCTTCACTGATTCGACGCTTGCTAGGTTACCGGACAGCTGACCGCGTAGCGATTGGGATCAAATATCTTAGCCCGGCGCAGCGGCTCGCTTATTGGATCAGCGTCGGTAATGTGTATGGGGGACTAGCATATTGACAGCTGGATTGACAGCGGACGCTTGACCATCGCCTAGCTTAGCGGTCTACGGCTGCTCGTTAGCGCTAGTATTTATAAAGATGATAGTGATGCGGGATGGGGAAGTACAATGGTGTTTCTGAATATGTATTTTTTAGAGTTTTTCGTACAAAGGTTTCGAACAAAACACTATTTATGCATTATAACCGCCAAATAAGACTAGATAAAAGCTAAACCTCGCATTGAAAAGTAGCTAAAATTTTTCGTAGGCCGTTGTTTTGTCGTTTTAAAGATGGGCTGGAAAGTATTATAAGATATCATGTCTGCTAGTCAGGATATCAAAGGCCAAGTCACGAATATGAATTTTGTGCAAATATCTCACTCTAGTGTCGTTTCACACACCCTTAGAGGTTAATACAAAAATTGCAGAGCATAAAACTCTGTACAAGTGTAGTGACGTGATTTTTTTCTATAATTAACTCTTGTCGAGATCTAGGAGAGCGAAAAACAATTTTTTTAAATTTTATATTATTATAATTAAATATATATTTTTTCAATTTTATATTTGGGCGGCAGAACGTAGTGACATATTTTATGGGCGTATTGAAGTATAAGTTACGGTTTTATTGCAATTGTGGAAAATCAAAAGGGAGGTCGTAAGAACAAGTGTTGTTCAATGAAAAGTTGTTGGGTTCGGTATCACAAAAGGAAAACGAAATCCTACATAAAACCAATAATATTATCACATATCACTCTGTGACAGCCGTTTTTCTTGGAAACTATTTGACAATTAAAGCATATTAATTCACAATATTATGATATGTGACACTCAAAAATATTGGTATGAAAACTTTAGGGGGAACAAGTTCAGTACTAATTTTTTTTTAGATTTTATAAGTAATGTGCAGTATAATTTAGAAGGGCATTCATATTTTTCATATTTTTAAGGATACACTATTTTAAATATATACTGGAAAATCCGAAACTATTGAAGCTAAAATTATGAAAATGCCGAGTTTTTGGGAGCCTACATAAAGGTTACAGGAAACCTGTATCGATGAGTCAAGTTATTGTGATGTCCTCATTACTTAATTATATTATTGCATATTTATTACGTTAAGAAGCCCATATTATATTTGACTTACGGTAAATAAAGTAATTTCACTTTTCACCGTTTTTTATTAAATTTTATGAACGTGTTTCAAACTGAATATGTCAAAAGAATTATTAATTGTTAATTAATAATTAATGTTATTTGTTATTATTATTATTAATCTACTTCAAGGTATCTAATTGATACATATGGCGGACTTATTTCTACGATAGCAATCTCTTACAGCCAACCATAATATCAATCTATCCCCGCTTGATGAACGGCCGGGAATCGAACCCGAGTCCCCGTGGTGTGCCCTGCTGGCAAACACCGTATACCTTGTAATCAACCCAATGCACCACGGCGACGACAATGTTGTAAATTAATTATTAAATAAAAATTTCATTTTTATTTTTATTTTGTGTAAAGGGAAAGAAACAAACTATTTAAATTATTCTATGAACACTGAATAAGTTTGTGTTTTAACATTTTCATAAAGAACAAAGAAAAATAAATACGTCTATAAAATATCCAATTAAATACAACAATATATAAATGTGACAATGCTAAATAGGCGAAACAATATTTTGTTTAAATAAGACATAAAATTAATACGGAAAACACTTGCAATTAACTTATCAATTAAATAAAGCTGCAATTATGGATTATAAGTTGTCTATCTAAGGCGCTCTAGTTAACTAATTTGGACAAAAAATGAATAAAAGTAAAATGAAAAGTAAAATTACTGATCCATCCACTTTGCATGAATTTCACGGAGCCTGTTCTTTACATCTAACGGAAACTGAGGACGTGAACTTGCAAGGATGCCAAGAGGCAACATCTCTTCATTGTACAAGTCGCACAACCGTTGTAGCGGTGCTCTGATACCGGCGTTTATTCGCGTGTTATCGACATGAAATAAGAGACGATTAGTTTTTTAATTAATATTGAATTATCACAAAATTTTGTGATAATTCAAAATATAAAAGCGCGTGTACCTTTTTGTCGATTGTAGGCTTTTATTGCTATCAGTACTCCACAGGTGCTTATGACGTTGATCACTTTGTGGATTGCATGTAGCTTAATACATATAAAGTAAAAAGACTTATGTATAGAAAAAAATGTATTGGCGAATCAAACTGATGACATATTTAAAATAAATAGTATTAAGTAAAAGAAGTTCTCATTATGATACGGTAGTTGACTCATTCTAAATTATGATATTTTTTGTACAATATTGTGAAATATAAGTTAATTAAAAATCAGTGTTGAAAAAAATTCAAAAATTGATTGAAAAATAAGCCAGTTGTGGGCTTCTAATTTTGAAGATACGGACAGAGTTGGGTATATCCCTGTCTCTTTCCTCTCGTAGAATATAATGTGCAATATTAAAAATGACCTCACAATACAGTATTGCGTTCCTTCTCTAAAGGTTAAATTTAAACTTTTATAATTCGGTCAATTTTTAAGATTATTAAAAAAATGTTTCGCTCTTCATCAGCTTGTACCCTGAAATTATGATTAATGAAATAAAAAAAATTTGTCAAATACCCAATTGGCAATATAGTTATTAAAATTAATAACACACTACGTTTATAGACTCTCGATGTTGAGTTTAGCAGCGGTTTATGCTCGAGACGAGAGGACAATGCCATAGTTTATTCACCTCTCTAGAGCACGTACGAATATCCTACAGAGTTCACCTGTCATTCGAGCAATCACGTTGTTCAACATAATATTGTGAGATGCACCAAGTGGAGATATTTTTTCTGCTCCATTGACAGTTTCAGGAATGGAGTTAGTTCACTACTGATAGCAGTATAGATTGATATTTACTCGAATTGCTGTAAGCAGATATAAATAAATATGCTTGTCAATCTCATATGCAAGTCTTACGTACGTAAAGGTTTGCACACATATAACTCGTTTGCACACATAACTCGCATGCGAGTTTCGCACTGAGAAGTATATACAGGTATGTCAATTGCGTGTCAGAGCGGTGAGAAAATCTTTTGCTTGACATCATTCACTTTAAATATATCTTAAATTCGTTTCGTCTGTATTGCTTTTTGTAGCGTCATGTAAGGGAACCGGTTCCAGCTCAGGACAAGGCGTAAAGCCGTCGTAAAAAACTCGAGACGCGCATATCGACGAAACCGGATATTTCGACCTAAATCTGAGAATATTTTTCTTACACAAAACCGCTCTTTAATTATGCCAGCGTATCTCGGGAGCGTATTTATTGTGTATTTAATCGGACCTTTAATATGACGTGCGAAACTTTCAACGTGGTACGATCTGATCAGAATTAATGCATACATTTTTATTGAGCTGCCCCACGTATGGCTAAACCGGTCCTGGTTTTATGTGCTAAATATTTCGTTACTGTGAAGCTCAAGTAAAAAGATAACTCTTGAGGCGTTTATGTTTGTGTCATGCAAAATTTTTGACTTTTTCTTTTATTAACGTGCGTTCCCTCGAGTCTACGTCACACGAAATTAATGCGAAAATATATTGTAATTTACGTCGCTTCTACTTATTTCGTAAATCTGTGACCTTAACTTTTCGGCACTACATATGGGGTTTGTCTTTTGGACAACCTTCAACTTCTTATACCTGTAGATTTTCAGCTATGATAGCATTTAGAAAGAAGGCTTGACAGATTCAGTTGCCTAATGAATTGTAAATTTGTATAATATGTTAAATATTTTTCCTAACCTCCTTGTATAGTTGCAATCTGAATGTATGTACACACGACAAAAACCATTAACTCGAGAACGCTTACGTTTTCAAACTGTGAGGATTGCATAATCGTAAAATGGCTAAACGTATTTAGCTGGGCAACACCAATTACGTTCATCGACTTCAATCATGAAACAAAAGGAACTGGATTCGTTCTCGAGACATCATAGAACAATTTTGTTCTCCGTTAAGATGGGGCCCGAACGAGCACCCTATTTAGGACGGGGTGTCATGACTGTAACCTATTCTTCCGAAATTTTCCACTGAGTTTCCGTGAGTTTTCGATAATTACAGTAGAATCAACAACCGATTAGTTTGTCTCAACGACATGGCGGTTGAGTTTCAATCTCAGTTTGTCTTCAGTGACGAAGAAGGGTTGGGAACGGCTGATCCGGGCTCTGCGAAGAAGGACCCCTGCTGGGGTAGAGGTTTGGATGCCCAGTGAAAGGTTTATAGAAAGAAAAGGCATGTGCTAAAGAACTTGAAACGACTTGGGAATTAGTGGAAGCTCACTGGGTAGCCTTAGTAGACGTTCGGTGTAACAGAAAAGTTAAGAGGGCTATGCACTCCCATTGTCAAAAATCACCTAGCAATCCGAAGTTCGACAGACCCATTATACTCCTTCCGAAACAAAAGGGTGCAGTAGCAATTGTGCCGTAAGCTTCAACTATATGCCACTACTATTCCACTACTGTGTAAATTTCATCCGGATATTTTTACTTTTTATAATGGATAGTACAAATGAAATCGGATCTTCTGCTTCATAGCATTTTCATTACTGGCGATCATATTAGTCTTGTAGTGGATCGGATCAGTTGCTTCCAAGCTATAAAATCTTCAATTCAATGCCTCAGGGTGTCGGTGATAAGAAATCCCGTGATGATTTAACCTGGTCAGGCCAGCGGCTAGAATATGGACCGTGATGTAATTTGCCCGCTATTTTCCCTACAACAACCAGTTTATTTAGGTTATCTAGCTATCTATGAGCTACATATATGGCCCTTGGACCAAATAACCGGGAACTCGCTGGTAACAGATTATCGATAATTTGGTTTTAACATATTGTCTATAATTCGGTCTTAGTTTGGAGTTGGTCCAGTGTGGATTTGTTATTTGAATAAGGGTATCGGGTAATTGGTGTTGTTACTTAAACCTCAGTGAATTTCCTTCGAGAATATAGCGTGAAAAACCGTATTTTAAATAGGCTTTGTAATGCTTTGTACTGCACAAACCACGGTTGCTTATCGACTAGTGTATCACTTTATCTTAGTTACTACTAGTATCACTTTTACTTTTGTTACTTATCGACTGGTGTATCAGTCTCGTGTTTTGACGATAGAATAATAATTACTCGAGTAATTTTACAAGCAATCAACTTTTAATGGAAATTATAGGAAAGAGGAAATCTTCTTTTAAAAATGTTTTTTAGTTTTTTTTTAACATTACATTAGAAGAGCTTCTATTAATATTATATTAATTCAAACCCAAAAGAGAAAGTGAAAATAGTTTCTTGGGATAGAAATCTGCGGTTATCTGTTTTGGCTGCTTACTATAACTGTTTATTGACTTATTTTTGCCTCATTTCAGTCAACATGTTTAGTATCTAATACTATAAATGCAAAAGTGAGTTTTTGACCCAACAACTACTTTTCCATATGTTGATAAATTTTGCGTATACGTACATACCAATATGGTACACACTAACACATAAAGTAAAACTGTCTTGGTCAATCGAGCAGTTTTGTAAAAATAGCCAAATATATTGATGCGATTTAAAATTTAATATAAATGTTTAAACATCGTATTTTCCAGTTTATTTGCATTCTAATATTTGAACATTGTTTTCTTCAGATTATTTTCAAAGTCCAACAGTTATAAATAAAGTTTTTTTTTCATTATTTATAATTAATTGCATACGTATATTTCAGGGTAAGAATTTAAAAGTTATGAAAATAATATTATATCGTCCGATAAAAGTATTTAATGAAATTAATTATTCTGAATAGGATACATGATACCTCATTTTGGACGTAAATTATATATCGTGATGATATATATATATATATATATATATATATATATATATATATATATATATATATATATATATATATATATACATACAAATAGCAAGTTTGCTAATTTATCACCATATAAGGTACAAATTGCTCTACTCCAACAAAACTATAAGGGATAGGATAAAATATTGTATGTATGTAATATGTATATTGTATCAGTATGTCTTGTATAGATAAATCGCAATAAATAATTTGAGAGAAAAAAACGCTTAACAATCTTAACTTTTTTTGGGTATATAAAAAACTTATTGAAAACGATCAAAAAGAAACACTAATGCTTAACTACTGGAGTAAAATATGCCGGTCAATAAAAACCTTCTCTTATGTGATTATATACACGTACACTATCAGCATGAGTAATATTTAATAGTATACTTAAAGAAACTTAATTAAGATATAAAGTAATTAAGCAAAAGAAAGTTAATTAAGATATAAAGCAGTGAGTTGAATACGTAAAATATGTTTTTATTTATCACGATCGAGGAAAGTATTGTAACAAATATGACTAGTCTCAATTTCTCGGTGTCACAAATGATTTTCAGTCGATATAATGTAGTTAATATTTGCTCTATGAATGTCTTAATTGTATGATGGCGTAATTGTATGAATACGTAAGATATTTTTATTTATCATGATCGAGGAAAGTATCGTAACAAATATGGACTAGTCTCAGTTTCTCGGCGTCACAAATGATTTTCAGTCGCTATAATATAGTTAATATTTACTCTATGAATGTTGTAATTGTATGAATACGTAAAAGATATTTTTATTTATCACGATCGAGGAAAGTATCGTAACAAATATGACTAGTCTCAATTTCTCGGTGTCACAAATGATTTTCAGTCGCTATAATGTAGTTAATATTTGCTCTATGAATGTCTTAATTGTATGATGGCGTAATTGTATGAATACGTAAGATATTTTTATTTATCATGATCGAGGAAAGTATCGTAACAAATATGGACTAGTCTCAGTTTCTCGGCGTCACAAATGATTTTCAGTCGCTATAATATAGTTAATATTTACTCTATGAATGTTGTAATTGTATGAATACGTAAAAGATATTTTTATTTATCACGATCGAGGAAAGTATCGTAACAAATATGACTAGTCTCAATTTCTCGGTGTCACAAATGATTTTCAGTCGCTATAATGTAGTTAATATTTGCTCTTTGAATGTCGTAATTGTATGATGGCTAAAAGCAAAGAGAAGTTACAATTAAATGAGAAGAAATTTTGTTAGTGATTCGGACGTAGCCTAGATTTGCGGTAATCTTGTTTTAACTATCTTGTTTTGACTAATCTTGTTTTAACGGTTCGCCTTATGTTGCGACCAAAGTCTCCAGCAAAACTTAATTATTACTTTATGTCTTAATTAACTTTCTTTACGTATACTATTAAATATTACTCACACTGATAATGTAAACGTATATCATCGCACAAGAGAAGGTTTTTATTGAAGTTCTACTTCTTTAAGCGCGTTATGAAAATATATGAGAGTGAAATTTTACGATGCGTGCGCACGATGTAATAAAAATCGACAGGATGAAGTTGCTCACTAAACATATATTTACATGCGTGTACATATTCATGATAGTTATTGAGTTATATGTAAATACACAAAACGTGCTTTATATTCGTACAAATCTAAGTTATATCTGTGCTTTTAAGTAATATTTTTAGTAATTGAAATTTAATTGTGGTCCTTATAATAAAAAAAATCATTGATGTATTTTGAATATTCGTGATAGAAATAGTGCTTATAAGCTTTTTAAAATATATTTTAAGTGTATTTCTTTAAGTGAGGTTAAGTTTCAGAACGTATTTATGTGCCTTATTAATTAGAAATTATTACTTAATACTTTATTAAATACATATAATTAATAAATTACAATACATTTTCAGCATATTCATATATTTTCACTATCTCCATTAATTATTTGCTTCCTAAATAAAATTATTCTTGTACTATGCCAAAGAAGTATAAGTCCTAAGGCGTGTACGTAAGTACATTCAAATTGTTGGACTTTACTCCTTATGAGTCCATTTTCATAAATAGCGTTCGGTATGAAGATTTATGAGGCGTAAAATCAGAGCGTAAAAAAAGGTGTAACCGTTAGGTGGCCCTCGCGCGCAACATTTCTGCGCATATTTAGAGTGAGATATCAATATGTTTATTTGGCATTTTCTTATGGCGTAATCGCAATGACGGAGTGTGACACATATTTTATTATCGTTCGATTATATCACGATGTAAAAATTAAATGTTGTTATATGTGAATATTTGGTGTCTTCTATGCTACAAAATTAAAAAGACTTTTAATTTTAACTTCTTAGTTTGGCGTTACTAATTATTTCTAATGTTGTTGTTGTATAAATTTAATCTTGTTCATTTGTGTTATACTTGAAAATAATTATATTGTTAGCATTTTTTTATTAAAGAATTTTCCATCTACATTTAATGATATTGATATTTATATACAGTGTTACCTATTTTATACATTCCAAGATAATCGTACTTAAGGAGTAAACTTTAGTCGCGCGTCAGAGTTGACACGTGCAATTTTTTGTACTTTGTAAGTTTTTCGACTTCCGAAAACATGAATCTACAAAATACGCTACCAATATTCGATCAAGTAACTGCACATCAGTGTCCCAACAGGATGTACCCTACACGGCGAGGCCATATCTGATATGTTTCGTCATACGCAACGCTATAAATAATACGCAGGCGTACGTAAGAAGCTTTTCTTATGCAAATAGATTCCGCCCCGTACGGCGTTGCTGGCGCCGTATTTAATCACAGCTCGCCCATTGAGTTGTATGGACATCGATGTATTATGCATGGGCATTCTTTTTATTTACGTTCCGTTAGTTTATTGTGCGCTGTTAGGGGTCGAGCTCACTTGGCCGGTCAATCACTTAGCGGATAAACGGTGTCGGTCTGTCGACCCTACAAATCTCTCTCACAAATTGGATTGAAGTGAGTTAGGCTTGGTTGTTTTCTTTGTGCGTAGTAAATAGCTCCAGTAAGCAATTCCGTCACATCCACTCAATTCACCGAATGCAACTGCAGTATTAGTAATTTTATAGCTGAAATCATTAAAGCTGAAATCGTGGAAGATACCATTGAATATGAATCCGTAAGTGTGAGTTCACAATTTTGGCTATACAATTAACGAGCATGGTTCGGTGTTGACCATGTATCATCAATCATGACTAACGACTAAAAACAAGTGACTAAATCGTTTAATCAAGACTAACTATTGATTGAACATTTCCATCATTACTCATGATTAATGACTAATTTAGTTTTAAACGTAATCGTAAGTTATAAATAAAGCTAAATTTATTGTAACTAAACTTATATCTATTTAGGCGATTTGAGAAAATTCATTTAAGAACATAAACAATATTATGAAAGTCGTGACAATATAGAACTTAATATAAAAAAAGAATAATGTTGTTAATTAACTGCTTATTTATTGATGGTAATAAATAGACAAAGGTAATACGATAACACATTCACTAAAAATTATTTAGTAAAAGTCACTCTTTCATGAAGTATAAGTTAACCAAAGATATTACTATTTAACTGCTTATTTGTCGGTGGTAATTTATAGATATAGGTAGGAAGGTAACAGTATCACTAACAATTATTTGAGAAAAGTCACTCTTTCATGAAGTATAAGTTAACCAAAAATATTACTATTTAACTGCTTATTTGTCGGTGGTAATTTATAGATATAGGTAGGAAGGTAACAGTATCACTAACAATTATTCGAGAAAAGTCACTTTTTCATGACGTATAAGTTAAATAAAAACATTATTAATTGTTTGATTGTTGGCGGTAATAAATGGACATAAGTAGTACGGTACTAGTTTCACTCAAAAAATATTTGAAGAAAGTCACTTTTTCATAAAGTACAGGTTAACCAAAAATATTACTATTTAACTGCTTATTTTTTAATAGTAATAAATTGACATAAGTGGTACGGTAACAGTATCACTAAAAATGGTTTGAGAAAAATCGGTTTTCCATGAATTGTAAGTTAAACAAAAATATTATTAATTAAGTTTTCATTTATTGGTGATAATAGATAAATATATGTAGTATGGTAACAGTAATACTAAAAAATATTTGAGAAAAGTCACTTTTTCGTGAAGTAATAGTTAAACTAAAATATTATTAATTAACTGTTTATTTATTGGTGGTAATAAATAGATATCGGTAGTACGGTGACAGTATCACTAAACAATTATTCAAGAAATGTTACTCTTCATAATAACTCTTTTTTAAAAGAATTCGTCCCATAATATGTTTGACTTGGAACTTCGGAAATGAAACATCCAACCCATGCTATCAGGGTTATATTTGGAAATATATTTTTATCTGAGGATAATGTTGTTAGGCGGTTCTTTTTCTACGTACGTTCGACGCACCGCCACCGTGCCGCCCATCGTCGGAGACGGGCGCATGGTTTTTCTGAATCGAGACCGGCGGTCTAGTCTGCAAATTTTACTTTACCAGCAGGGTTTGTAAATGAGGCAACTTAATAATAAAATATTAAAATTACTGCTTTTCGCAGAAGAGGAAAATGATAAATTTTTAGTCTTATTTATGAAAAGTAAAAAACCTAATTAAATGTTAAAAATTTGCAGGCGTAATAAGCTACTTATAAATGTCTAATTAATATTGCATAAATAATTATATACTATAAATAAAACGTATTTTATGTTTACTTTCAATATTTATTGTTTATAGTTTATAATCTATAAATTTGAGCAAGAAGAAGCAAATTAGTCAGGGGAAGCTTTGTTTTCCTTTAGTTCTCTAAAATATTTCCACAATTTCTTTACACGTCAATTAAGACGAAATTTAATTTTAATTAATTACACTTTAAATTTTTATGGATTCTGGTGAGTGATAAAATTTTAATATGATTTCCAATTAAATTCAGTATTTATCATCCTTGTAAAAATGCGGGGCTTTTAGCAATATGCATAATTTAATGACATAATAAAATTATGTGTATTGCTAAAAGTAATAAGAGGTTAAAAATATACGTGTTGTAATATTTTTTTCATTGGCTTTTTCCGCCCCTCGGAGTAGGCCGAACATTCAAAGCGCTCAAATAAGATAGAGGTGGACGTTGCACACAGGTGGAATTCCGCGTAATCTCCGGCAATACTTCTCACTTAAAAGAAATGCAAGTAGTTTAGTAATTAGGTAAAAAAAGCTTTTAAGTAGAACTCATTTATTAAGTCTTTTGTTTATATATATATATATATATATATATATATATATATATATATATATATATATATCCTTCTTCCAAGCTATAGATCTACCAGAACTAATCAATGTTATTTGCAATGATTTAGTGAAGTTGCTAACCTTGCTGATTATGTAATTGTTAAATGTCAAAAATACCAGTAAAGATAATAAAATTTTCACGAACACAAAATATAGAAAACGTAATTCATAACGACCTTATATCTTCAGATCCGTATATTTCAGTTCTAAAAAAACATTATGTATATGTGTATATATATATATATATATATATATATATATATATATATATATATATATATATGTAAATATCTTTACTGATGTTTTTTGACATTTAAAAATTACATAATCAGCAAGGTTAGCAATTTCACTAAATCATTGCAAATAAGATTGACTAATTCTGATAGATTTATAACTTAGAAGAAGGACAAAATTTAATTTCTTAAAAAAAAATTTGCTGCTTCCTGACCTGACATTAAGGTATTATAATTCAAACATGCCTAAAAATTTATAAATAAAAATAAACAAAAAACCGATATAGGTCCAATTTTTGTAATTTATTTTAAAAATCATCCTTAAAAACTTAGAAAAATCTCATTTTAATTTCTGCAACAGTAAAAATAAATACCGTGTAATTTGACAACGTAAACTATGCTGACTTGAGATTGTTAAATTGCTCATCTAAAACAGAACTGTAACTGCCATTAGTAATAAGATACCTTCATCATTTGAGAAATAATTGACGTAAACCATTAATAATGACTTCATTAGTTTGTGTGTGCCTCGGTTATAATTTCTACTGCTGTTGGATTTAGTACAATGATAGAAGTTTACGGTAAAGGAAATGGCACGGCCTTTTATGAACAGTTGCTATTCATCAAGGAATTTGTTAATTATAAGCCGTCCATGTATCTTGCCCGATGTATTATGTGTGTCGATTGTCAGATGCACGTTTCTTGTTTCCGTGATATTTAAAAAAAAATATAAAAAACACAGTCAGAAAACCAGTATTCAATATGATACAGTTCTTGTATTGAATATATTTGGCGTTAATTTTGTAGAAATTCATTATTCACAATTAAATGAAACTACGTGATGTAGTATTATTTCTACTTTCTTTAATTTCTTTACCACGACCTAGGTTTCGTTGTATTACAACATCTTCAGGTGGGATATTAGCAAAGATCTTTATATTAGCAATCTTTCTTATTATTTCTGTATATTAGCAATTTCTGGATATTAGCAATCTTTGCTAATATCCCACCTGAAGATGTTGTAATACAACGAAACCTAGGTCGTGGTAAAGAAATTAAAGAAAGTAGAAATATTACTACATCACGTAGTTTCATTTAATTGTGATGATACAGTTCATTGATTTCAAAAATTTATTAGATAGAGTTTACATTAAAATTAAATAACTTAAAAAAACTTTCATAAATAAACTAAATTTACTATTTATATTTATAACGAACGGAGTCTTCGTGATTTCCCGCACTTTTGGCAACCTTATATGTATATCACCCTTTATTGCAAAACATACTCAGTACTTTCAGCTACCAACATGTCCATTTCAATGGGGCCTATTCTTAAAATCCCCCTCCCCACGAGCACGAGTCTAGAATCCTCTGGTCTGCGAAATGAGCCGAATCTGCGACTTTGATCCCAGCTGCCTACGAGCGAAGGAATTGTTTCCTTTGTTACATAATTTGTTATTGTATAATGGACATAAATAATGATGAGATCGGATATATAAATTAAATGAGAGGGAAGATTAATGAGAGTCCTGTGACGTGAGCGTATTTTTCTCGAGGAAAATTGTTGAGGTAATTTGGGATTGTAGTGGTGAGTTATGGGTCTCGATAAGTGCGCCTCTCTCGCGGGTCTATTTGCCGTCGCCATAAATTGTGTCGTGTGTTGGCGCAAATCGTTTTAATTAATGCTGCTTATCAGACGATCGGTACGTGTCTCCTCAACTTAATTAGTAGATTTTTTTTGCTGTAAACGTAATTTTGAATCGTATCGTAGACACGTTGATACAAACACTTATTTCCAATGATTCGATGAAAAAAGGGTCTTATTTTATGAAATTAAAGCAACTTGTCGAACTTTTCCCGTTCGTGCGCTTTGGACAGAGAAGCACAAAAGAGGTGGACTTTATTTGAAAAATACTAGCAACAGACTAAAAACAAATTCTAAAATCGCGCGTTTATCTCTCAATGTAAATCTGTCACAATTCAATGAAACTACGTGATGTAGTATTATTTCTATTTTATTAAAATTTTTATCACGACGTAGGTTTCGAGGTATTACATCTGCAGGTGGGCAATTAGCAAAGATCTTTGCTTTTGCCCACCTGAAGATGTTGTAATACAATGGAACCTAGGTCGTGGAAAAGAAATTAAATAAAGTAGTAATAATACTACATCACGTAGTTTCATTTAATTGTGAATAATGAATTTTTACAAAATTAACGCCAAATATATTCAATTTAAATTCGATTTTTTTTAATCGGACGTATGTTCTTTTTCTCAAAATCAATTCAATCAGATACTTAAATAGAGATGTATATTTAAAACCTATTTAAGACAGCCTTCTGTACACGAGGTATATTCGTGATGTATAATATATATATTTTTTTAAAGTGCTGCTAACTGTTAGCTGTAACCGCATATTCGTTCTGTATCTAGTTCGGTATCAAACGTTGCAAGCGAAACTTCAATATAATTTATCTTAAGGCAGCTAAATCGTAATTATATTATATATATATATATATATATATATATATATATATATATATATGTATATATATATATATATATATATATATATATCTGTGTACATATATGCTAGGTATACTACTATTTAAATGTATTAAGAGCCTTAGAAAATAATAAGGTTTTGTTTTAAATATAATATTAAGGCTTGCTAGATAGCCTTTTGTACACGAATATATTATATGATGTCGAAAGTTTCTTTTAATCTGTACAATTAGCTGTAACCTGTGTCTAGTTCTGTATCAACTGTGGCAAGAGGAACTTGAATATAATTTCTCTTTAGACGCAGCTGAATCTTGGATACAATATGTTAAATATATACAAATATACTAGGTATAATACTATTTAACCGAATCTAATAATAAATGTATTAAATGCCTAGGAATATAATATGGTTTGGTTTAAATATAAGATTAAGATTTGCTAGACAAGCCTTCTGTGCAGAATGTATTCGTGATATAGAAAGTTCTTTTTAATCACTACAATTAGCTGTATCTACATATTCGTTCTGTATCAACAGTCACAAGCCATTATAATTTCCATTAAACAACATTATAATTTCTATTTAAGAAAAATGTTGGAAATATTACAAATAAATATCTATATATGTACTATTTATATAGACCAGGTTTATTACTATTTAGATACGTGTAATAATAAATTTATTACATTAGATATAATAAGCTTTTGGTTTACATAACGTTTCAATACGGCTTATTATTTACTCTTTTGTATATAATTATACAATCCATTTTATACCGCTAATTGGTATCTTATTTTGAAATCATGCACTGCGCATGATTTTCCGTAGATTTAAAAATTAGATATCTGTGTTAACATATGTTTGTTGGTTCTGAAAGTTTTATACTAGTATGTTTTGCTGAAGAATTATTTAGGAGCTTTTTGTCTAACTGGACAAAGTTTTTAAAAAGTAAAATTTTGACCACGAATTATTTTTGTGCAGAAACTCAAACAATATGCTGACTGTAATAATTAAGTTCCAGTTATATTTTAGTTTGTGTAAGTAAAAAAAAAGAATATCGATACAAGACGTAAAAGACGATCTAATTTATTTAACAGTGTAGTAGTGTAGATTATAATTTTACTGGAAAGAAAATATAGAGAAGGCCTCTTTGAAGAACAAAACTCTGTTTTAGATTAACGTTTTTGTACTATAAAGCGATCGTCATCTTAATCACATTCCGATTGAACCCAGTTATTGGTGGTGTGTACGGAAAAAAAGTAAAAAATATTGTGTTAACCAGTTCACTCCGTGTTTCATATATACCTATAATCCGTTCCATACGGCGGAGTTCGCATAAAATATGTTTCCATACAATGCCCATTACATTTCCATCGTCCAGTTGCATTCTCCGTAATGACGTCGAAGAACAAAAGTCCGAACGTGGCAAGGAAGTGCACTGGTAATAAAACACCGTCGATTCGAAACGCGCAGCTGCGGTGGCTGCGAGTCTTCCCACACGTACTCCGCGCGCCGGCAACGAACTGATAATAACATATATTGTTTATGATTATTGTGTTCGCTCGAGGGTCGCGAGGAGGTTTGTTAAACCGGAAATTGATAAAGTTTAGGAGCATTGTCGCAGAGTCTGCGAATGCTATTGTTTGTTGTTTGTGGAGTATTCTAGTGAAGCTCTGTCGAGACGTCAAATTTAAGAACTCAATTTTTGTTGCCATATTTCCCTATACTTCTAGATATTTTTCTTCATTCCAGAATAATAATGATATATTGATACATTATAGTACATATTAGTTTCTTAAAACATAAAAAATAAGTTGTGCGAAAAGTATTTTGCGTAGAAAGTGATCTCTGTTACAAGCGGTTTATATGTATATATGTGTGTGTGTGTGTGTGTGTGTATATATATATATATATATAATTTTTTTCACGACGTTGGCGGAGAATTTTTGAATAACGATGTGGAATCCGTTTTCTGGCAAGAACGCCATCTTATCAAATATTTATACGTAATTTAGCTATGAGAGTAATCGCATTATAAATGTCAAACTGTGTTTGTTTAGCGTTTTGTTACCTAATATTTTAGCAACTATTTGAACAATCGTTACCAAATTTCACACGTATAAATTGTGTTACGAATTAAAACATATGTTTGAATATGATGTTTGTGTTGTTAGTCTGAGAAGGAAGCCACTGTTAATAAATATTAATTTATATAAATCTGTCCCGTTTCCTAGTAACTACGGACTAGTGGTCATTTTGTCAATAATTTAAATTTTATATAATTAGTGTAATACAAAATTTGTAGGACTGTAAACGAATTTTGACTCGAGCGAGATTTGAACTAGTGTTAGGTTTCACGTATTTTCTTATAGATGGCGCTACTGGAAATATTACATCACACAACCGCTATATTGATTTTCGTGTATTACAATTAAAACCTATGTGAGAAGAGTCGATAGTTCGCACTATATGTAATATAAATTGCAATTCAATATGATATTTTTAAGACATTGGGATTATAGTTATTTAAACTGTTTATGAATAAATGCCATAAAAAGAATTAAAGAATATGGATTTATCCTTTTTGATAGATACATAGATACTAATTGTTTTAATAGATAAAAATAGATACGAAAATCTAAATTATTACAAAGATCGCTCTGATTGAGAGGGTCATATCATTTTATATCAATTTTATTTTAGGCAGATATCCAATTTTAAACCACAGTTTTATAACACATTATATAGATCTTTAACCTATATCAGTTTTAATAGAATTACTTTCATACATTATTCAGTCGAACTGTTAGTATTCGCTCTTTCCCAGAACAACGCAAGGTTCGTGTTCGGTCGAATAACAACGCTGTTATATAGTGTGTGTATTCTTAGAAACATATTTAAGGGTCTTATTATAGTTAGTGCTGAAAGGTAGGATGTTTGGTTTGTTCTTGAGAAGGCATTATGGCGAGATGTAGAATTGTTTTGTCGATTTTGCAATAATATTTATTAAATACACATAAAACAATATAATATTTGTATATATCGCGTGTGTAACTTGTGTTTGCGGCTGTGGGTGGTTTCTGAAGTCGTTTGCGGTCGAAATGTAAAAAAAAAAATTTCATACTCCCAATTGTTTTGGTTATCGGATTTGAAGTTTCGTATTTCATTATATTTTAAAACAAACTCTTGTACTAATCTACCTGCTTGTCTTCCCATAAACAGTTGTTAGGTGACTTAGAAATTAGTTAATGGGTTTCCATAAGAGTTTGATCATGAATTATTGATGTGTTATTAGCTAATTTTAGGCACATTTTTAATCGATATATCGAATTATTTACTGACAGTTGTACGAGTAAGTGTCGTTTGTTTTGGCTGAAAGTATTGCGTTTAACAAAAGTAGTAAAATTAATACACGAAATAGAAACTGCACGGAAACAGAAAAAAGGCTATTGTTGCATATACACACACGAAATAGAAACACGAAATAGAAACTACACAGAAACAGAATACACGAAATAGAAACTACACAGAAACAGAAATAGAAACTACACGGAAACAGAAAAAAGGCTATTGTTGCATAATAGGCTATTGTTGCATAATACACGAAATAGAAACTGCACGGAAACTGAAAAAAGGCTATTGTTGCATATATTTGTCTCTTACAAAGATGTAATTGGTAATAAACATTTTCAAGTGTTACTTGTGTTATTAAATATATATGTTAAATTATTAAAGTTAGTGTTAATATAGGATTATATTAGTATTAATTTTAGTTAGTATTAACTTAGAATATCTTTTCTAAATACTGGACAAAACATAAATTATATCGTAGCTGGTTTTAATATATAAATAACATATTTTTATTATCCCTTTTAAATGTTAATAATTTTGGTTCAAAAATATCCAAGGACGAATGTTGGGAAACAATATCTTTATGGAAATGGCACATTCGAATTATGGGGTTACAAAGATTGCCATTATTGTTATAAACTTGTAGTACGAATAATCTCTGTAATGGTATACGGGATCTGAGTCGAGTGTTGGAAGTTGAGTTGAGAGAGGAGATAGGGACAATCAAAATGCGGATGTATGATTTTTATATAAATATAATAGACGCACGAGAATGACAAGTCATTGTCCCTTTATTACATTAATTAATTTTGTAGAAATTTCAGAATTTACGTAAGTAAAGTGATCTTCGTCACGTGAATATGACTTTGCTTTTTATCTTCTGTAAGATATGCTTCTAATATCATTCTTAAGTAAGTACATTCTAAAATCTTAAATTTATTATAACGACAATGTGACTTCATAATGTAATATAAGGTAATATTTTATTAATTTCTTTCAAAAGCAAATCCATCGAATTTGATTAAATTTATCGTAAATCTTACAGAAGAAATAAAATGATCTATGTAGTTACTGTTAAAGACGGTATTTAATTAAATTTTTAATGCGTATCTAAATAAGATAATATATCTAAAATAAGATAAATAGATAAGATATCTAAAAATAATTGCGAATTCATTACAATTAAATGCAATTACGTAACGACTGTTCAAATTTTAATCGTTTGTAGATAACCGGCAATCTTGTTCAAGTAAATTAGACCCGGAGATATTCAATATTGTTATTTGTGATGATTCGAAAATGGAAACATAAACAAACGGTGGCGCAAGGTCTTCGCAGCGTATTGTTTGATGCTTAGCGATGGAAAATACGGACAAATTATTATTTATAAACCCCTCGGAGCTGTTTTCGAGAGGAAAGGGTCTGCTTGGATCTCATTAATCAACGTGTTTACTTGTAGCTTCGGCCCAGTTATTGCTGCTGCGGGAAGATTAAGTCTTGATGTATCATAGACTTGAAATAATGTTTAGATTTTCTTCGATCGTTGAGCTCTGTAAAATAAATAAATCTACTTCGATTAAGTTTTAAACCAATTATGTGAAGTCATTAATCGAGAATTATGTTAAATTAAAATTTAAACTAAAGAAGTTTAGTTATAGGTAAAGCAAGTAAGTTTCTATATTTAGTTATTTTATCTTTAAGGGATTTAAAGACTGAAAACGGATTTTCGATACGTGTATTTCGAATGGTTAGGGGAATGGTGTTTTTTGTTAATAGAAATCGACAAAGGTCGATTTCTATGTTGTTTTTTGTATTTCTATGTTGTTTTTTGTTTTATGTATTTTCTATGTTTTTTTCGGTTGTTTTATGTGATTGAGGTAATAAAAACATAGAAGAAAAATTTGAAAAATAGGCGTAGAAAAGTATGAAATGATTGATTTAATTTACCTATATTTTCAAGTATTTTTATATGGCGAAAAGATGAAAAGAGTAGAGATATAAAAATATAATTATAAGTGATTACGTTCACGTGCTAATGTAGATGGGCTGTCCCATATTGGCTATTCCGCCTTTCAAACCAAGATTTCTTAAGCCGTCTGAATGGGATCGAAAAATCGCAAGTTTGATCTTCTGACTAAGGTTGCTCTCTTAATTGGGGTGAACGTCGAGACGACACGCCATTATGCGTGATAGTGTGTTGATAGGTGATTTCGTTTTCATTATTCTTTCTGTAGTGAAATAAAAATTAATTGGATATATTAACTGGTAAATTACGTAAATAATGATAATTAGCGTTATTGTACTGTCTTTGGCCATAATTGCGTAATAATGATACTTAATGTTACTGTACAAAAACAGCAAGCTATTAAACTAAAAATTATCTCCTTGGTGGATAGGTAATTGCCTTTGCACGGACAAAAAGTGACCATGATTGTATAGTAATGATACTTATATTATTGTACGAACTGCCTTTGTACGGACAAACGGTGACCATGATTGTATAGTAATGATGCTTATATTATTGTACTAACTGCCTTTGCACGGACAAACGGTGACCATGATTGTATAGTAATGATACTTATGTTACTGTACTAACTGCCTTTGCACGGATAAACAGTGACCATGATTGTATAGCAATGATACTTATATTATTGTACTAACTGCCTTTGCACGGACAAATGGTGACCATGATTGCGTAATAATGATACTTACTCGTATGTTACTGTACTAACTCTCTTTGCACGGATAAAAAGGGACCATGATTGCATTATGTTTTAATCCTCTTTTTGTATAGTAATTATGTTCTGTTAAATTATTAACGGTATTTTCAACGTTGTATTTATTTATTATGTATTGTAATCTAGTAACCAATTATAGAGCCAAATTTTAAAATATGAAAATAGTTATTAAGATAATTTACCATAATTTGTAATTTTTTTGTTACAAGTGGAATAACATTTCAATATATTTTTAATTAAACAAACCGAATCTTTGTAGCTTCATCGAATAATTTTTAAACGTATTTTCCGGCGTAGATTTAACGACTGTATTTCTTTCAATAACTCCAAAATAGGTACTTCTGTAGTGCAATTTTGCAATAGTAAACGGATCATAACAGAACCTTTTTAATGAATTTTTCTGTAGATTTTGGCGTTGTTTATAAAACTTTCATGTTTTAGTAAATAGCAATATTGAATTTGTAGTAAATAGCAATATTGAATTTTTTTGTAGATTTTGGCGTTGTTTATAAAACTTTCATGATTTATTTTTAGAGCCGTAGGCAGCCGGCGCACCTTGACTTAATGCTTTTATTTACTAAATTGTAATTTTCCTTATAACTGTATTTATCTGAACAATATGTACTATACGACTGTGAACATTTCATATCAATAAGCACAAAAAAGTGTATAAAAATGAGCTTACACGGCTGGCATATTATTCTATACTTCTTACTAATATTATAAAGGTATTTGGAAGTTTGCTAATTTGTTATTTTGCTGCAATTTCAGAAACAGCAAGCTATTTTAAAAATTATCTCTTTGGTGGATAGGTGATTTTCTTTGTTCCAACATAGGGTACATTTTATCCGGTCTCAAAGAGTAAGGTGGCTGAAAAAGTTGGAAATGACAAAAGTCGGAAAAGACAACTCTGTTTCACAGAAAAATTCCTAGACTATGCGCAATAATTTGCAGTCATTTTCAGAGGCGATTGAAACTAAAAGATATAGTATGAAATTATTGTTTTAAATTTATAATGAGGTAATGAAGTAATTCTTTCATTACGTCGTTTAAAAAATTGAACCTATTTTACTTGCCCTCTTTCTGTCGACATCTGCACACTAGATCCATTTGCAATCTGCGGCCGCCCGCAGCCGGCACCTCCGTCATCAGCAGCAATGGCGAAAGCGTCGGTGGGTCAGCAGGCGCTGCCGAAGTGCATTCCATTGATTCCAATCGCTGTTCCATTCATTTTAAACTTCCAATAAATGTATGCCTTGCTCTTATAATAAATAAATCGCAGGGACAAATATTCATATCGATTTGAGGTCAGAAAGCTTTATATTATGGACAATTATATGTTGGGTTGTTCAGAGTGAGAATTTCACCAACCAGTTCAACTCGCACAAAATAATAAAACTGAACTTAAAAACTATTAATAAAAAAGAAGTAGAAAAATGCTCAAAAGTGTAATAAAAAAATTAACCCATTTCCGTTATCCACGCGTACGAAGTTGCCGTACATTTCCGTGTGGTGAACTTGAGCCGCACTGAAAAGAATTGAAATAAATATTTGTTTAAATATGAAGTTGATAAATACTCGCAGTTAATCCGTCATTAAATATTATTTCCAATTTTTCAAAATATTTCGGAACACTTCGTTAACTTTTAAAAAGTTATTCAATTTTCTTTTATTTAGTCAGTTAATCTAAAATAAGAACTGCGCGTTGACCTTTTAGTGAATGGTATTGTAACAGCCCACACATGTCAGTTTAAATAGAATCCGCAGATGCGTCATAAAGCTACCGACACTCAAAATATACCTGGTAGAGTATTATAAAGTTGTTTAAAGGGGCGAGGAACTTAAAACTTAGTATGCGTAAACAGTAAGTTTATGAGGGCGTATTGTCTGTCAGTAGGTACTTTAAGTAATTAAGTACCTGTCGTCTTGTCAAGTTTTACTCAAACTTGATATTTTCACTCTCCTTTTGACATTGAGTCACGCGTCTTCTTGACTTTCTGACATCCTCTAAGTCAAAGTTTATTCCACATCACACGTCTCGTAAGAGTCACATAAAGAGCACTTGATTCATAATTTGTCCTTATAAGTCTATCAGACAGGCATTTGTCAAGTGGCTTACATTTTAATTTATATATTGAAATATCTTTTGTTGAATCTGAATATATTAAGATATAATGGGAGTTTTTTTAATAAAAGTAAATGGCGTTTGTTAAGTACACTACTTGAAACGAATTACCATTTATTTTTTGTATAGTTAATACACCGGAATCCTGTGCTGTTAAGGATCTTATAGCCGAGAGTGTCAAGTGCCACTTGAAACTTTTTTGTACAAGAGAAAACAGTAGTGGATGTAATGTAATACTTTTATAACCTAACACGGATTGTAGAATTTTTAATACAAGCAATAAATGTTGGGAGTAGTTGGTATTTGAGTAGTTTTATCCGTAACTCAGTTAAGAAAATGTCGTGTTAAAGAAAGTATCGCGAAGAGAAAAATTAAAATTTAGGTTAAAATAAAATAATTTACGATTTATATCTATTGAAATTACATTTTTAAATGCAAAAGTATTTAATATGCTTTTAATATGCATATGATAATTTAAATTGTGAAAATGATATGATAATTTAAATTGTAAAATATATAATTTTTTAGGGCGTTTTTTGATGTGATAAAAATATGACACTGTACTTCATAGTATCCTCTTCTTTGAAAGTAGATCAACGAAATAGGAAAATAGATTTTAAATTAGGATAACATGGGGCTAGTTCTTCGATACAAGAAACCATAGGGTGAATATATTTGGCATTAATTATAGAAATTCGTTATTCACAATTCAATGAAACTACGTGATGTAGTATTATTTCCACTTTCTTTAAGTTTTTTACTACAACTTATCTTTGCTAATAGCACATCTGAAGATGTTGTAATACAACGAAACCTAGGTCGTAGTAAAGAACTTAAAGAAAGTAGAAATGATACTACATCATGTAGTTTTATTTAGTTATAAACCAAATGGTTTTGATTCTATTCGGCGGAACATGGACAACTTGTGAAGTTTTATTGATGAAACTAAGGGTTCAGTCGTGATGACGTTGGAGTTAATCAATCAAATAGTTTGAAAAATCAGCAGTATGCTGCAAAAATTTGGAACTTTGTGATTGAGTAATGAAGTACTATTGGGTTACAATTGTCACCCAAATATAAGTAAGTAGTACCTGTACACTATTATTCATAGACGACTTGTGTTATAATTCCTACATATAACACAAGGGACCAGTGGTCAGAAAACAACATTGATGACCACATATTTTTGTTGTATTCTAACAGGTCTAGATAATAAGAATGGTAATTTTTGATGTAATTTACTTTTTTTACATAACGAAGTATATTTTAATTGTTAGGCTTTAACAGATCGTAAATATGTTTATTTAGTTCAAATATCTATAGTAAGCAAAGAATATTGTAAAGAATTTGCCATCTGAGCCATCCATTTCGTTATCATCGATAACTGATGAAGAAGAAATTTGTAATTTTACACCGATAGAACTGATAGACCTGAGCCCTAAAGATCCTACATATGTGCCTCCTGGAAGTGAACCCCATCTTATAAACCAACGTGAATTGGATGCTATTAAAAGAAAAAGCTGAGCTACTGTGTTTTGGACTACAGCAATGGAATCCTTTGTTAAATGGAGTGACTGTAATGTCAGCCAGGAAGCGTAACGAGCTCTTTAAAGGTTATTATAAAATGGAAGGTCATGTGTGTGTTGAGATGTTTCCTATCTCATGAATAAGATAGATATAAACCGTGATCTATCTGAGTGGCGACTTTTTATCGATTCATCGAAGTACAGTTTAAAGGCGATCCTTTTATACAATGGTAACTCGACTTAACTTTTCTTCTAGTAACTTAAGCAATGAATAAGGGCAAAAATTTCACTAAGATTTGAGGACAATAGAAATCAGGTACCAGTGACGAAGGATCAATTCAATAATCAACTATGATGGCCGAGTATTGCTGATTCTTAAAAAAGGGAGATGTATCAGAGTATAAGAGGCAAAAAAAGTTATTGAGTATATTTAATGTTCATCAAGTAGGACAAAATATTCTATAAGATAGCAATATTTAACCACCATACTTTTTTCTTAAAATCAAGGATGCTGTATGCACATATTAATTTTTAAATTAAAAATTTCAGCTCATTTTCACTTTTTTTGGCGTATCCGCGATACCTGAAATTGAGGACCTGTTATCACAAATATATCATTACTTGTTTGTTACGCGAGGCAGACGTAATTCGAAATATTTTCCGTGATGTCAACTTAAGTTGCAAATTTATTCCCCTGTGTAATTGAATCAAGAATGGTTTGGTAGCTTTGGGTGATACACGTATAAAATGTAACTTGCTAACATACTTATATAACATGTAAACTGAGTAACTTTGGGTAACCACGTATAATATTGAAGTATCTTTATTGTGTTCGCGTATTCGTAATTATGGAATGCATTACTATGAGGTTTCGAACCTCTATATGTAGCTGGGTCATGCGTGCAGCTATGCGAAGCTAAACATAGAGCTATTCGATGTTGGTACCTAGGGACACGAAAAAAGTATCGATACCTTTCGGTATCTAGTACATTTTTTTCGATACCGATACTTTTGTACGCGATGTCTTTCAATCAATGCTTTTGATGAGTTCTTTATAGAAGGTATAGTCCACAATTAAATGAAACTACGTGATGTAGTATTATTTCTACTTTCTTTAATTTCTTTACCACGACCTAGGTTTCGTTGTATTACATCTTCAGGTGGGATATTAGCAAAGATGTAGAAGTATCTTTGATGAAGAAAGTATCTTTGCTAATATCCCACCTGAAGATGTTGTAATAGGTCGTGGTAAAGAAATTAAAGAAAGTAGAAATAATACTATATCACGTAGTTTCATTTAATTGTGAATAATGAATTTCTACAAAATTAACGCCAAATATATTCAATAGAAGGTATAGTATCAAATCATTCTTGAAATTCTATCTTAAATGTTTAACACCAAAACCTCTTTTTAAATTGCAGCTGAATGGAGGCAATATTACCAAAGTATTATCGTATTGGCAAAAATTCATACTATTTATAGGTAATATGAGAAAAGATTTCGTTGCTTGTTCCATTTCAAGGAACTGTTACTGTTAACTTAGCGCTAAAAGCACGTTTCAGTACCTAACCCTGTGCGAAACAATTGGACCAAATATTATATTATTTTTAAGTGATGACACAGAGAAATTTAGAAGTTTATTTACGTTTCGGATTTTTTCTATACTACTCATGAGTACATTATCGATATTTTGAATCCACTTTCTTTTTTAAACGTTGCGATTTTTTCTATATTACTCATGAGTACATTATCGATATTTTGAATTCTATACCGTATCCCTAGCGGTAGTGTGGGCTGAGATCGTATGTGTCATCGTTTACGGTTACTGCGCGTTCCTTACCGATATTTGTTGTGATTTATTTCTCTATGTTTTAAATAAATTTTAGTTGTTCAATTTATTTATAGATAATATAAAAATGTGGTTGCCTATAATATATAATGCTCCACTTTGTACTGGTATGACGTTTTTATGCCTTTGAATCGCATCGTAAGAAATAATAGGCCTGCGTTATTAAATTAAATTACCTCTAATGTGTAATTAAATTAACTCTAATCGATGAGCAGAGCCAAAATACTACTTAATTATTAGAAAAAATCATGAATTATAATTTGTCGAAAATTTCAATAAAACTGATCTAATATGGCCAATATGTAGAGAAGAAAATAATATTTCATTGAAAACCGGTTGTTAAATAAAATAAAGACTGTTATGCTATAATCTGTCAAGAATTCTAAAATGGTGCATAAATAGAGATGAAATTTTATCTTGTTTCGAAAATTTAGGGTGAATTCTATTTAATTCTAATCTAAGGCGAGAACTTTTAAAAACATAGTTTTTTTTTCAATAAAATAAAATTTATAATAACACGTTGAACTACCTGGTACTTTATTCGCGTGAACTTCAGTTTTGGTTTTATCAGATTTTCTTGTAGTTAAAAATTGTCATGTATTTGTCCATCTACAAGTACTCAAATTATAAGTAAATAAAAAGCGGAAGTGACACACGTCTTTACATTGACTCTACGTCATTTTATTAGTCTAACAATTAATAAGTTACAATAATGCTTCTCTGTATAGGATTTTGCATGTGGAGGTGTATACCAATCAAAGTGCCAATCAGAGGCATTAAATATTCTTGATGTCATTGGAAGTACCAAGTACAGTCTTCTTTTCAGGTGTATTTCGGTGCAATATAATCGATAAAGTTGACCATGTCTCATTGACATTATACACACCAGACGTATAGTCATGTATATATTTAAAACAGCTATCAACGATTCTGGGATGATACGAATTATTGCCCGCCCCGCCACGCTCGGCGCTCGCATAAATAATGCCATATCAATGACAGCACCGACTAGGACAATGGGCGGCAGTGTCGACTAGGTTCGATACGTGATGTACAACGGTGTTTCAGTGACAACACGTGGGCGGTTTTCTACGTAGCGGGATGCGTGCGTGGATGTGAACCTGTCGCAGCTTGCGGTTTGGGCACATTGATCCTTTGGGTTTTATAATATATTTATTATATGGTTATAGGCTCGCACTGTTTGCCGTCTAGGTAGAATTAGTTGTAGTTATGGATGGCATTAGTATTCAAGGCTGAATACAGTTATTGAACGGTTAATAGGTGTGGCTGAGTTCACTGAGATGGTCCTTTCTAGTACAGTATAGTTTATGTACAATATATATATATATATATATATGTATATATATATATATATATATATATATATATATATATATATCCATACAACCATGTAAACAAGTGCGATAAGTGGTAAATAGTAAGGCTATAGTTAAAAAGACTAAAATATTTGCTTTATACAGGACAATGAACAAGATAATTAGGACAGTGTTTATAATATTTTTATAATTTTTAACATTTTTTGAGCGACTGTCTATATATTGGAGTTAGAAATAATCTTCGTACTTGGAACTTGTAAATTAACGACCCTGCCTTGACGCGTCAGTGATCGATAATTAATTTATCATAGCGTTTTAAAATGCTTTTCTATATGGAAATGTTTCTTAATTTTTTGACACACAATTTAGCTGTGTATAGCGAATCAAAATTTGGAAGAATCTCGTTTTAATATATATTAAGGTAGATTATATTGCATACAAGTCTAGTAAATACATAAATAAAAATTATATGTATACTTTAACGAGTGCATACTTTGTGTGGGCTTTTCCTGTAACTTTACTTAGCAGTTTGTTGTGTAAATTAGCGAATAGTCTATCTCCTACTTAAAACAAAACCTTGAAAAAGGTACTACACGTTAAAATATAGGCTTTGTAGTGTAGTACCTACATAATAAAATAAGACTTGTATAAAACCGAGGAAAGTAAAATATGTAATTTACGCAGAACATAATTCCATAGCATGCCAAGACAGTATATTAAGGGACAAGCAAATATGTAAAATAGTAAGAGTAAGTATATCGAAAAGCTTTTATTAATCAATATATAAAGAGGGATGTTTGTTTGTTAGAGCTCATCTTTGGAAGCACATGTCCGATTTCAAACATTTTTTTCGTGATAGAAAGTCCATACTTTGACGAAGATTGTAGCCTATATATCCTCACACTGCGATCCATAATAGAGTTGTGATAAAAAAATGTAACAGAAGTCGGCGAACACTGCTTAAATGCTGCAAGGTTGAGAGGGAACAGCTCAATTATTGACTAATCATTCTGAGTATATATGTGTCGATATACTTCTATACGAGAGGAGGCGTCTAGTCACCGGGGGGAGGGGTGGGGGCAGCGTAATTTAGACAATCCTACGCAGTTGAGACCTCGGGGTACATCTAATTACTGATGATTCACTAGTCAACTATTTCGACACTTTTTTTTGCTCAGAAACCAAACTTTTCTTTTTCTTATTGATTTGATAGTGTACTATCAGAATGTGAGAACTAAAAAATTCGGTCAGGGTCAGGTTATGAGAAAAACGAAAAAAAATATTCTATAAAAATATATTAAATATTATTTTACTTTTTCCATTAATTTACACTATTTTGCATTTTTAAAATTTTCTATTACAAAAGTAGTTCGGCTTATGACATAAACATGTCCTGAAACAGTCCGCTAACATGCTAGGAGTTCATTTTCCTTTATACCGTTTTCCCATTGTAATTATATATTAATGAAATCCCTTCCCATATTCATCACTAACTCCACCTAAATTGGGAGGAAAAAAATCACAAGTGCGAATGTAGAAAATAAATTTCAGCAACATCCTTTCATAACCTGAAAATCTGTCAAAAGATTTGACATGAGTTGTTCATAGTAACTAACTTATAGTAACGCAACTTTAACATAGAAAGCCATGCACTTTTTTCCAATGAATTCAATTTGGCGACAAAATTTAGACCCTTTATAACCCTTCTTATGTCTGACCTCACAAAAATTCCTTCCTTTAATTTGCATCATTAAGTCTTGAAGATATAGTTTTCAAGATATTGAAAACCTTCCCCATTTTTATTTATGGCTTTCACAAAATGGTTCATCAAGTTCAATTTTATATGTAGGGGTAACAATAAAATGTTTTTTGGTTCAACAAGATGGATGATTGTACATACTTTTCAGACTAGGTATGTAGTCAGTTCTTTTCGACCACTCTTTTTGTATGTAGTGTTTGCCTCGAGTTCTGCTGTCCCAGTCACAAATAAAACAACAAAATATTGTGTTACATGCCTAGTAACATCCCAACAACTTTTAAGTCAGCACATGTCTCCCAAGAATGTTCGGTGTACTGTATTTTCTGCTGTAAATTTTTGAGGTTTTCATAGGTTTCTTTAACATGAACTCCATGTTCATCAACTTCATGGTCATTTCCGTTATGCAATAAAATGTTCCGTTATGCAATCAACTCCATGGCCATTTCCGTTATGCAATAAAACCACTTTCAAACTTATTTTCGACGAAACAATAAATAGTCTCCAGTGGTCAGGTGCGTCCGTAGAAAACATTTCCGTTATGAGCTCGTGCACAGTTTTACGATAGACTAGATGATTTTCCTTTTCAAAGCAATCTACTGCACTTCTATGCCGTTTCTGGGAAACATTAACTCTTGTGTCTGGATATAGTAAATTTCATTGACTTGGTATAGAAGCTAAAAGCTCTGATTTATGTTTTGGCAAATCAAGATCAATTAGTTCACTTTGAGTTATCATGTGTGGTGCCATGGTTGACGGTTCGTAGTCGTCATCGTCAAGATCGGTATGGTCAGAAGCGAAAACATCATCATCATTTTCCAAATCACGACTACCACGAGAAGTTGACGGTTCTTCAGAAGTTGTGGCGGAAGAGAGTGTTGCAGAGGAAGTATATCATCCTCATAAGGAATGGTTTTTGACACAGATGACACTTTCGGTTATTTTACATTTTTTGACTTGGACTTCATTTCTATAATTTTCGTTAATCAGAAATAACAATAATTTACATGATTCTGCTGTTCTCGTTTTATAGTTTGGATAGCAAATTGATGGATGAGCACCTTAAAGCCATCCTGCAAGATAACGTGAACATCTTGAACACAAAAAATTCGGACTCCAAGGTTTTCTTAAATTTTCTGATGTCGTGATGATAACTTCTTCGAATTTGAGCGTGGTGTAAAATTTCCACACACAAAAAAATAAATCTGGCAAATTTATACACTTTCGAGACATTATTAAAAAAAATAAAAATCGCAAATTTATACACTTTCTAGACATTATTTTAAATTGACTGAATACAAAAACAAAGCAACAAAGACAGACGTGTATGAGTAAACAACTTAAACGTAAAGTGATAAAAAATAGTCAAAAATTGGCGGTACTTTACTTAACCAAAATAACAGCTGTCAGAGCTGTTAAACAAAATGTAGTTAGTTTAATACAATATATCCAAGGCACGAATAAATAACAATTAGATACGACGTATTACGTCCAAATGCAAAGAAATACAATTTTTAAAGTGAACAACTCAACATTTTTGGATATTTGTTTCTTATATCATATTATCCCAATTGGACCTGATAGAATTATATATATATATATATATATATATATATATATGTATGTATATATATATATATATGAAAGTTTAATATTTATTATTCTGATCACTGAGGAATTTTTTTTAAATTGTTCCAAAATTGGTTTTATTTTATTCTCATTCCATTCATTTATTTGCAAAAATCTTGTATTTCTAATTTGAAAAGTTTTCTGCACAAACTTAGGAACATTTTAATATTTAACATAGCGGTTCAGCAGCTCTATAAAAACATGCAGTTCAGACGATAAAGCTCCCGAATCTAAACACAGTTTCTGAATGAATTTTCTCGTAATGCCTTCCAGCTGACTTAAACTTTCAAGTTAATTTTACATTATTGAAACGAGTTTAACTTCAGTGGGCCGTTGTAGAACACGATTTCGGCCCATTTTCCGTTAACGAAACAAAGTGTTGGAGGCAAGTAGCTATTGTCTTTAATTAAACTGAGACTTTTGAGATAAAGGAGTCATTAAGCACCATAACGAGCGTTAATAAGCCTTTATAGGTGCCGCTTGGATTTTATTTATGTAAGAAATTTAGGAAGTGCAATCTGTTTTATGTTGGACAAGGATTACTATCCAGATTCTTTTTTACACGAAGATTAGCATTCTGATTGTTTTTTTTTCATTTAACATTGTTTGTTTCGGGTATTTATTTATTTGTAACCTTATATATTCTTTACACTTTTATTAAAAAATCTAAACAACTTTTGGACTGTTAGTAATTTTTAAAATTCTATTTCTGGTTTTTGATGTTATGCTTCTTTAGGCGCTTTGTAAAAAAATGATGAGAGTGAAATTTTGCGATGCACACGCACGATGCAACAAAAATCGATAGGATGAAGTTGCTCACTAAACATGAAGTGGCTGATATTATATTCGTGTTAGTTATTGAGGTATTTGTAAATACACAACACGTGTTTTATATTCATACAAATCTAAGTTATATCTGTGCTATTATATAATATTTTTTAGTAATTAAAATATGATGGTAGTCCATGAAAATTATGTATATAGAATATTAGAAAACACTAATTATAAGCTTTTTAAAATATATTCTAAGTTTATATTTCTAAGTTAAGTCAGTTATTAATTTTTAAATAATTTATAAGTTATAAATTATTTAAAATTTAATAATTTGTTTGAATTTAGGATTTACCAACCGTATTAATAATCACGCCTCAGTCCTTTTATTATTTTATTTTTATTAATTATTTGCGCGCTAAATAAAGTTATTCTTCCATTATGCCAAAGTAGTATAACTTCTAACGCTCGTACGTATATATACATAACAAATTGTGCGTGTACAATGAACAATTTTTATTTAGTATAATTTGTTGTTAGTGTAAGAACAGCTGTAGCGGTACAAAAATCCCCTCCAAATACTTCCTTTGATATCAGTCTATCGCTGTTCTGTTCCTCGCTCTTCTATCGCTGTTCTGTTCCTCGTTCTTCCAACTACCTTCAGTATGTCGTCGCTCCATCTCATACGGTCCTCATTGTTTGTTTTTTTTTATCTAAGGTGTACCAGTTTGTTAACAATGTGGACCACAGTTTATCAGCATTCGGTGCCTATTTCCAAATAGCCGTAACAATGGAGTCATATTTAATGCCGTGATTACCTTATGCTTGCCAAACTTGACCACCTCCAAAGAACTCTCGACAAAATACAAATATACCAGAGAGCTAAGTAAACAAGCTATATTAGTCTAAGACTGTGGATAAAAACACATTACCATAAGAAAGAAAACAATAAAACATTTAAAAGAAAATCAAATTTTAAAAAGAAGTGGCTATTGAAATGTAAAAAAACAATCAACTCAAAATAGGTACCTACTTATTCACAATAAATAAGTTAATTATTTTTGAAGTCAGTGCCCTGTCGATCAACTTAAACAAATGTATAATTTTACTTAATTAATAGTTTAAATTTAAAACCTTAACTTGTAATAAATGTACTCGCAGTAGGAAACAGTATCTCATAGAGGGCGTCTTTATAATATAAAATTTTGTATTTGTTTAAGTTGTTGATTTAAAAATAAATAACTTAGTTATTAATTGTCTATAAGTAGGTACCTATTTTCAGTTATTTTTCACTTTTAGAACCTACTTTTTTTAAGGCTGTTTTTAATAAAATATTTAATTTTAGAATTTTTAGTGGTTAATATTATTAATAATCACACTATACCTAACATTCAGTTATTTTCTTAGAATATGCATAATTTTTAAAAGTCGCGGGCAAAAGTTAGTGTATAGATAATTTCCCCTTTGTTTATAGTTGGTTATCAACAATACACTAAATACGAAGCGATAGCAGTAGCATTTTGCGAAGTAACAAGTACCAGTACCAAATATTCTGATTTGCTGTTGATTTACTACCATCCGTTAAGGAGTTACATTATACGTCTCCAGAATTCATCATCAGACCCTGACCTGTTCGATGGTGTAGTTCTTTTGTAAAGTAACAACTACTAGTAGCAAATATCTTGAATCACGGTTAATTTTCTACCATTCTTTAAGGAGTTCTATTGTTCATCTCCCGAATTCATCATCAGACCCGGACCTGGTGGATGGTGAATTTATTTTACAAAGTAAAAACTACCAATAGCAAATATCTTAATCACAGTTGATTTACTACCATTCCTTAAACAGCTCCATTGTTAATTTCCTGATCTCATCATCATATTTATATGTGATCACATAGTTTGTATACCCGTTCAAACAAAAAGAGGAATGAAGGGAATCTTGGAGAAATCGGTGTACATACATGAAAAATCTCCTTATTTGAAGTCTGGTAATAATAAAAAAATGCAATGAAACAAATACTAAATTTAAACCGTTTCGGATAGATTTTCGGATAGATGCTTTGTGTAATAAATAGGATCACTTGGTGTGCGTCCGTCCGTCAATATCCATTACATTGATAAGTAGAAGATTTAACCGAAATAATTTACATATTTGAATAGCCTATAATTTACGCACTATTTTTCACTATAAAATGTTTATATTATACTTTTATTTCTAGGGAGGTTCGAATGTCTAGTCATCCGATTGTTTTGACTGTTTTTCTTCCCCTTTTAATCGGTTTTATTCTATAGTTAAATAAGCTTTTTTATTTCCTTTGTAGAGTTTTAGAAAAGTATGCAGTTTAAACTCCAATTAAATTACAATGTTCACAATTAAATGAAACTACGTGATGTAGTATTATTTCGACTTTCTTTAAGTTCTTTACCACAACCTAGGTTTCGTTGTATTACATTTTCAGGTGGGCTATTAGCAAAGATTCGCAAAGATTAATTTTATTAGCAAAGATTTTTGCTAATATCCCACCTGAAGATGTTGTAATACAACGAAACTTAGGTCGTGGTAAAGAAATTAAAGAAAGTAGAAATAATAATACATCACGTAGTTTCATTTAATTGTGAACAATGAATTTCTACAAAATTAACGCCAAATATATTGAATAAATTACAATGGTAATCTACTATCTGCCAGTACTACTAATTTCAAAATAATAATAATTTCAAAAATTGTATCTGAAATAGCAAGTGCGTGGACATATACGCGTTATATAAAATAAGAAAGATGTTTTTTACCGAAATATTCTTGTATTTCACGTTAGCAGCGTGACATAGAGTACAGTTAACAAGTTTGTCCCGTGACTGTTCGGCCAACTTCGTGCGAGATCGTGACTAGTAACAAGTTGAAGCGACGAAGACGATTGTCCGTTCTGCTCGAGTCACGAGCTGGTCCGTATCTCTGCCGCATCTAAGTTAACTGTTTTGTAACGAGACAGTGCCGCGCACTTATCCTACTTATGTACTTATCCCGTGGCTTACAAGTAATTGCGGTTATGCGGCTGGCGAACTGGTTCTGTAAACTCGTAGTAATTTATCAGCGAGGCTGATCGATGGGCTTGGATCGGCGCTGGTGGTTCGAACTGAGAGCGGTTTTGATGCCTACGAGTTATTAAGGCGATCGAGTTCTCGAGACGATATTAGGTGATTTGTTTCGGCAATTAGATTTGTGTTTAGGCGGATTATAGTTAACGACTCTGCCATTATGATGCTGTGTTGGAGTGTGTCTCGTTTTAGCGCGAGATCGTTTCTTGTGGGTTTAACGCGTGCCATTTGTGGTATTATACTCGTTGGTTTTTTTATTTATTTTTGAACATGTATTTTAATTTTGTTGTTGTTAATGCTGTTACAGAAGTTATCAATTATTGTTTGTGTCGGTATTATTTGCTAGGTAATTTCCTTAATACTTGCATTGCAAGACATACTCTGCATTACAAGGAAATTTGATAACCCGGCAGGAACAAACAAATTAGACTGAACTGGGAATTGGCAAGAAAGATATGAACTATATTATAAACGATACAGTCGTTGCTACCAATAACATCAGATAGAAAAAGTTCTAGAACTTTGAAAATTTGATACAGTGAATTAAAATACCTAAATCTTCAAATCAAAATCCACAATTACTACTGACAATAATTTTTCAGTAGTAATTGTGGGTTACCACAATTACTACTGAAAAATTATTGTCAGTAATTTTTCAGTAGGAACTACTATTAACAATGAATGCAGCTGTAGCAGCTTGTTAATGTTGGTTTAGTCTAAGGAAATAAACTTGATGACTAATTAGTCACTAATTTAGTTGCTATAATGAATTACAATACAAAAATCTTCAAATCAAAACGCACAATTACTACTGCAATGAATACAGCTGTAGCAGCTTGTTAATGTTGGTTAAGTCTAAGAAAATAAACTTAATGACTAATTAGTCACTAATTTAGTTACAGTTTAGCTTGATTCAGAATTAAATATGTTATCATGTCGTCATTAAATCCGTTGTTGCGTACTTGTAATTCTGGAATGTGAATACTTATAAAAAAAGAAAAATATTAGTGTTTACCTTATAGATATAGTATTGAGAAAGTATTTAGGATTAGTGAATTATTATTACTGAGTACAACATCCGTTTTCAAAGTTGATAGACTGAAGTAACTAGAGTAGAGCATACGGTCTCTTGTAAGGAGATTTTGCTTGGAACTGGAAAGAAGTGTATAACACCTTCACTTCAGTCGGACACTGAAAAACTTGAGCTACTTGTTGCGCTTGGTGTTAAATTTGAAATGCTACCAATCTATTTAGTCTGTAATGCAAAGAAAAATAATACGATCTTCATTTTGTTGTTTTATTTTGTCTCATTCCTAAAAAAAAGGTTCCACAAATGAAACAATAATATATACTAACAACAACCTGTAACTATTTTGAGAAACTTAATATTAGACTGATTAATTTTCAAAACTTATAATTAACTAGAAATTAAATCCGAAGTAGATTTGTTGGGTAGAATAGATAGTATACATTTGTTAGGGCAGTATGTTTGTAAAACGTATAGAATCTTATATTAAATTTACAGTTGAAGTTACTTATTAAAAACCTGTTAAGTACGGGTAGAACTCGCATTTAATGGGTTCTGTATACATTTAGGTACATATAAACATTTAAGGTTACATAGTACTTCTATTAAACTATTTAGAAATATTAATTTTTCACTACGTACATATATGTATTGTATTACCTACCACATCTTTTAAAGGCGTATAAACGCGGTGCACATTTAAAAAAAATTAAGATCTAGGATTATCGCTAGAGTTGTCCTGTAATCTTCTAGTCAGGTTTTACCAACCCTGTTTTTACATGAATTCCCGTTCAGTACTTTCGGTAATATAAGGGAAGGTGGGCGGGAGTGTTCTATTTTCGCATACCTTAGAATAATTTTTCAAATATGGAACTTAAAATTTGAAAAAAAAAAATTTATCTTGAAAATAATATATTCTGAAAAAAAAAAATATTCATTTTGAAAAAAAAAACATATTCTGAAGAAATATATTAATTTTTTTTGAAAATTTGCTAATGCTAAAGATATGTATTGCTATTTTAATAAGCTTTATTACTATGCCGAATTTCAAGTTCCCACGTTTCCAATGTCCGCGAAAAAATCGGCTGCGCGGGCGTAAAGAACAGCGAATGATATTTTATAAATGTTCCATTTTATCTTTACAGATACGGAACCCTGGAAACCATTAAGTTTGAAAAAAATCCAAATCTTATTATGAGTACTTTAAAGAACAGCGAATGATATTATAAATGTTCCATTTTATCTTTACAGATACGGAACCCTGGAAACCATTAAGTTTGAAAAAATCCAAATCTTATTATGAGTACTTTAAAGAACAGCGAATGATATTATAAATGTTCCATTTTACTTTAAAGAACAACGAATGATATTATAAATGTTCCATTTTATCTTTACAGATACGGAACCCTGGAAACCATTAAGTATGAAAAAAATCCAAATCTTATTATGAGTACTTTAAATTAGTGAACTAAAATCTTTCTGTCATCTAATTTTAAAAACTTTCGTTTTTGTGCGAACCAAAGTGATAATTACAACTGTTCACTATAAGTACCAAAGAAAGTCTGTGTATATTTCGTTTATTGTAAATAATTAATTGAAACGTAGAAAAAGTTAACAGAAACCTTTCAATAAAATATTGCCATATTCGTTACTTTAACTCGAATATAAAAAGCACCGATATGAATCATTGCATAACGGTACATACTTTACAATTCAAGCTACTTATTAAAAACCAAGAAAGCACAGATTGTGCGAAAGCTCATTATTTCACGAGCTTAATTTAACGAATTTCCCGCCGGATATATACGTAGCAAAACAAAACTTAACTCCAGTCATTCCTCATCGTCTCGAGCACACAAGAGGCAATCTCCCGTTTACGACGCCAATAAACTAGGATATTATAATAAGTAACACTTATTTAGGCGCCTTGAATGCGGCTATATGGCAAAATAACCGAATTTCAAATTAGCCTTTTCATTTTGCTGGTGTGGGGGCGTTGGGCTGTGCGTTTGTGTTGGTGATTGTGGTTCGGCGTCTGATACAGCGTGATAAGATTTTTTTGTGTTCAGCCGGATGTACCGTTAACATGCCAAGGTTAAATAGAATTGACAAATACTAATATTAACCACTCATCAATCAATGATACCATTACGAGTATATTTAAATACTAAAACGTCCTATTTATTGACAAGAAGGACAGGTAGAAATAGCTGAGCTGTAACACGTATGTATTAAACAAATAGCGAAAGAAAAAAAGAGGAGGTGAAGATGGCTTAAAAATTTGTTAAGCCTCGCTCAGTTGGAACAAATATTGATCTAAGTACATTGCGCTAGCTGAAAATTATTTTAAAATAATGAACGAAACACTCTTGTTGTAATTTCATAGCGTTTCACAGACTTACGCTATCACAACATTTACCAGTCAATATGTTAAATTATTTTGATAATACTATCGTGATGGTTATTAAAATGAAAGTGGAAGGTTAAAACTACAAACCAAAAGATGGCACTTTTTATTGTTTTTGAAACTTGAAAATATTTTTTTTGGGCCGATATTTTGAAATAACCTTTGCATGTTTATTTTAAATTACCCTCTTATTTAGTTACAAGATCGTATGATTAAAGTTTATGTGACTATGCTCGTATTTAATAATTCATTATTTGACGTTAGGCTTACAATGATTATAAGAGTAATTAAATTAGCTGTAACGAAATCGGTCACATCAAAGAAATTTCGCTTCAAACGCGTGACTTTCGACGCATACAAAAGCTTCGCATACAATAGCCTAAGAAGAAAAGTTTTGCTATGTCCGTCTGTCTGTCTATCCGTTTGTATGTCGTAAATATTTTAGTCACATAATATTAGCGCTTGGTATGGTTATACATATTTAAAACGCTTACAAAGTTATGAGTTATAACTGTGAGTGACTTTCTTTCCCATAACCCATTGTGTAGGTATAATTGAATAGATCTTTCATGAATATATTGGAGTGTATATATAATATGAATATATTGGAGTGAATATATTGGATACAGTGCTCGGTTGACGAAGTATTAAGCTTTCAAGTGATCAATTTTGTCAAAAGTTACGTGTCCCCCATACTTAAGAAATGAGGGACACGTAACTCTTGAATAGTGGTAATGTATTAATAATAGTAGTATATACAACGAAATTTAAAATAACCACAGCTAAGTAGGTTTTACTAGTTTATGAGTAATAGTCGACCAAGGTATAACAAGTAGTTATATCTGTAAAAAAATCGTGTAAACTCCATACAAGTAACTTAAATTAACTGCAAAAATAACTTTTTATTTTGAAATGTATGTTTATTTATTTAACATGTCTGTGAAATATGTACTAGATAATATAGTTATATATTTATAGGGTGATAAATAATATTATTTCAAATTTAAATGTTAAAAATGCGCCATAAATGCCTAAGCGTGTACGGAACCCGTGTAACGCGAGTTATATTCGCTGTTGACCGTTTTCCTTATTTCAAAGCCCTTTGCAAAATATTAAACTTCAAAGCGGTTTGTAATATCTCCTCGCATTTTTGAAACGATGAGAAGAATTTTGAAAGTGTGCTTTAATGACCACATTCGTTTATAATTATTTGGAGGACGTGGGATTAAAAAGATTTGCGTTGTGAAATTACACGGAACCCTGCTTTTGGACATTTCGACACGTTACTGATTTTTTATGGCAACTATAATAAAAACACCTTACATTCGTTAATTATTAACTATCATCAAATGTTTCTAATCTCATTTTCAATGCGGCGTTTATTGCCTTCTGACATCAACCTCTATAATTGAAGACGTACAAAAATATATGTAGTTCATATAAGGACATAGATAGTACGATCTGATTTACGAGTATCCATAAAAATATAATATAATGGAAGTAGCTGGCGGTATTTTCTTGAATAAATGTCAGTAGATATTTCTTACGCTGTGTAGCGGCACTTACAATATTAATATGAGTGTTTTATGTACTTGTCGGTATTCAGCTTCTGTCGGGTCGTACTCGGGGGAAACTGTGACGGCGCCCTCAACGTTGCCCTGACGTAGTGTACTTTAATGTGTATCAATGGTTTTATACCTTGCATTAACTTGATTAGATAAGGCATTGAGGGAGAAGAAAAGAAAATTTTGGGAAGAAAACTAAAAAAAATCAGGATAAATCTCTCAATTATGGAATTTAAAAATGAAGTTTTTTAAAATGGGGCTGTACAGAGGTTAACTACTTCGATTAACAATTAAATGAAACTACGTGATGTAATATTATTTCTACTTTCTTTAATTTCTTTACCACGACCTACGTTTCGTTGTATTACATCTTCAGGTGGGATATTAGCAAAGAATTCTTTGCTCATATTCCACCTGAAGATGTTGCAATACAACATCTTATTGTATTACAACATCATTTAGGATCTTCATCATGTTGTAATACATTATTGAGGATTCTTTGCTAATATCCCATAAATTAACGCCAAATATATTCAATACTTCGATTAAGTTAAATTTTCATAGCCAATATGTTTTTTATGCTTTTGCAAGCATAGCTTTTGAATGTATGAATGAATTAGACTATTTCGCGGTGACTTTTCTAATTATCAAGACAAATATATAGAATACTCTCATGCTGTTCTGATATTTATTTAGTTCATACAAACGGTCAAGTGAACGAAATAGGCGTCGCACGATTAAAATTACTTATCAACTGTTTTATAGTATTTGAAGAGATGAAATCAAATAATTATTGTAACAAACGGTTACTAACAATGAAATGATAAAATAATTTTCGTGCTAATTTTTCTTTATTTTTTAAAATATTGCTGTATTTTTCTAGGACTATCAAACGTTATTTTCTTTCGATGATTTAGGCAATATTTTCTAAGGCTCCATAGCCAAATGGTGAAAACAAAACCCTTATAATTCCGTCATGTGTATCCGTGTATCCATATGCCACAGCATCGTAGCGCTTTCAGTTTAGGGCGGATTTTGAGGAATACTTTAACAAAAAGAAGTGTTTAATTTGATTTGATTTATTTATTTATGAGCTTTTTATGCATAGTACATATGGGGGTCTTATTGCTACATGAGCAATCTCTTCCAGTCAACCATAACAATTTGTATTGACATGTAGTTGGTAGACTGTATGATTTTAAACACATTATTATATCTAATTTAGAGATTAAAGAATTTTTAGAGTTTTATACCTCAAATGAAAGAAACCGAACAAATATGAGACCATTCCCCCGTCCCTCCGTCTGTTGTTTCAGTCGTTTTTTTTAGTAATTGCACGAACGTATAAGCTTAAAATTGGCGTAGTAAAAAGCATATTAACTCGTACATATCTCAATATCTCAAAAAGATTTGTATGTACATTTTGGTTAGAAGGTTAAATCAACTAATTGGAAAAATGTTTATGTCCGAAATATAGTGTGGAGATATACTGAAAAATATGGTCTTGAGAAAAACACCAGACTACTCCTGACTTTTAGCCACATAGCTTAAGACCTTGAAAAAATCGGGGCACAATATGTTCTGGAGAAAAACAGCAGAGTGAGTCCCCCTGACATCTAACCACTTAGCTTAAGATCTTGAAAAAATCGGGGCACAATATGTTCTTGAGAAAAACAGCAGACTCCCCCTGACATCTAACCACTTAGCTTAAGACCTTGAAAAAATCGGGGCACAATATGTTCTTGAGAAAAACAGCAGACTTCCCCTGACACCTAACCACTTAGCTTAAGACTTTGAAAAAATCGGGGCACAATATTTAGAAAATAATTTTATGCAAAATTATTTCTGTTAACTCGTATTAATAAATTAAAAGGATTGATATAAATAAATAGTTGTTCATAGTTACTTTTGCGTTACAAAAATAATATTTCAAATAGTATAATAGGAATACTACAGAGCCTTGAATATTTAAACTCTTGTATATATCCGATTGAATACTGAATATATAATAAAAATATTCTGCTTGAAAAATATTTTCGAGAATAGTTAATCAAACGCGATTCTAGTCAAGTAAATTGCTCGTACTAAACAATAAATATAAAAGACAGATTTTAATGAATTTCTTTTACTGTAAATATGAAAGTAGGCCTGAGTAAAGAGAATTAAATTATGATTTATTAAGAACTAGCTGTGCCCGCGACTTCGTTTGCGTGGGGTTCGGAGTAAGAAAAGTTATTAGGATATGTTTTAATTTATTTTTTCTCTCAGAACTCTAGGAGCATAAAGTTTATTAAAACGCTAATAGATGGCGTTGGCAGCCAAATCGGCATAGCGAATGTAAAGTAAATATTGACGTGTCTTTTTTATTTGTTAAATGAAGCTTAAAGTAATATTTAAGATAATAATAATTTTGACCCAAGCTAATCTAAACACATCACTGAAAACTGCATCCAAATCAGTTGTTGCTGAGATTAGCGTGTACAACGAAGGTGTGCACAGACAAATAAACAAAGCTACAGACAAAAATTCTAAAAATTTTTCTTTTAGTCTTAGTAGCGTGTCTTTAGTAGGCAACATTTAGTTTTACTTAAAAATATTACAAGAACAGACTCATTTTTTTAAATAATTTGTTATATATATAGATTGCGATTTGTAGATTATTTCCATATTTGCGTACGTAGAGGATACTATTGACAAAGTCACCTGATGTCATTTCAATTTTAAATGTGGTGAGTTTATTTTTTCGCTCATCAGGCAAGAACAGGTATCTCGATGAAGTATTCACTGGCGGATTCTGTTGGATCTAGGGGATGGGATTCTGTTGGGTCTAACACATAGGATATGCTTCATCGCAAGATATGGCAACTAGGGTAACACAACTATGGCAAGTTGATTCCGATACAAAATACAACAAGTGTGAATATAAAATGCAGTAAAAATACTTTACAAATGTCTTATAATTACTATAATTGGTAGTTTTAATTTTACAGTTAACTTAATAATAGTTGTAAAGGTCCACCCTACCGAAGTCGCTGGCATAGGTAGTCTTGTATA
The DNA here is from genome assembly GCA_039881145.1 of Druceiella hillmani. Lineage (NCBI taxonomy): Eukaryota > Metazoa > Arthropoda > Insecta > Lepidoptera > Hepialidae > Druceiella > Druceiella hillmani. The sequence goes on from JAYKKI010000029.1 coordinate 13,813,629, forward strand.
CATATATATTGCGCGACCGCGCGCACGCACGCATGCACAGACACACACGCACACACTTTTGTGAAACACTGCGAATGCAAAAATAATTTAAACGTAACAAAACAGCTATCATGTTGGCGTTAATTAATTAAATATGCAGGTGAACTTTATATCAATCGATCTTCTTGCGCTGGGAGATAATAGATATATTACTTCTCTCTTCTAATGTGCCTTGAAGCAAAACTAATTGCGCCTTCATGACACCAGAATTATGGAGTTCTAGAAGCAATTGCGGCTTAGACTAAAAGGCCGGAAACTTAGTACTTTTGAAGAAAGCATTGCACTTCCAACATTTAAAGACATTGATTAAGCTTTAATGTTAGTATTTTTTACCTATTACAGATCTGTGATGATACATTTAATATTTCGTTCTCTTGTATGTCAAGGTTAAGTTAATTGGTTAAATATATCAAATATGTATAATGTCTAGATATGAAATCCAAAAGTGTTTACGATATTTTTCAGCGATAATTTCTAAATTTTCCACCGCCCAATCTTGCGATGTAGACGCGTGGTAGACGATGTTTATAGATATATGTTTATGGGATACATATTTATGTCCTCGACGGAGTATCGTGCCCTTTATCATTTATGATTTTTTTTCTATACGAGATTTAGTAAGAAGTTTGTCCGTGCAGGGGGTGCGCGACGAGGCGCCGCCCACGAGACATCGACTTTTATGTCTAGCGAGATGTATGCTTTTCATATAAATATTTTAACTTTCCGCGTCTGAGAACGACATCGATCGTATCTTTATTTTTTATTAAAGCGATGCCGTGTCGTATCCGTGCGTGCTTTTAGACGAGTTACTGCTAGCAATGGAGTTTGTTCTATCTAGAAAGCGTTTGGCACAGTAGACGTATGCGTACGTGGTTCAGATGTAAGACGAGAATATTTACGAGTACATAGAGAGCCAGCTTTCACCAGCAGCTCTGTTCGCGCGGAATTATTTTTTTATTAAATTTGCAAAGGTTAAATATTACATATATTCATTTTATGTGTTTTAGTTGTTCTATAGTAATAAAGATATTTTTTTTATATATTATAGTTATTTTTTGAGGATATTGTTATATGTTATATATTCTATAGTAATAACGAAGATGTACTGCTAGTAATATTTTTGTTTTATTTAATGATGTATCTTTCTGCTAAATGTGAGCTTTCTCGATAACTTTCAACTCTAAAATCTTAAATTTGCGTATTATTTAATATAAAAAAAAACATAATGATATACACACCCAAGACGAAAATTCCAAATAAGCTTAATACCTTATCTTCTTAAAATAGTAAGTAATATAACAGTAAAAGTTCTATCAAAATGCGTTCAGTAGTTTTCAGTAGTTAAACGATTAGACGACCATGTAGACAAACGGGGAAAAGTTCCAAAAAATGCTTGATTTCTTCTCAGTAGCTTGCCCTTAATTCTACGATCATAATTTTCTATTTTCATTCAGTATACAGACGTTTGAATATATTATTGTTTAACAACTTTCACGTGATAAAATCATAAATAATATTGAATTTATTATGATAATATGCTACAGCTATTATAATGTGTAGATAACATGTATATTGTAGTAATTATTTTAACTAATGGTCTCCCAGTGATCGAAATTCGACCGTAAGTCATAATTTTTTAAGTTTTAACGTTATAAAGTTTATTTTGTCAAAGAGTATACTTATCTCTATAATCGTTATATATAATAATTTTTAATTTTGTTCTATTACGTCAGCTGAGATCGTGTACAAATACGTCATTACGGTGTGTTGTTTTAACTATGCAAAACTTTAACTATACCAAATCTATACTATACCAAATCCGTGCGTGCAATCTGCTTAAAAAGGGTTACAAAGTTTTCTCTTCACGTATTAATATATAGATTATTATATAAACCATATAAATTCGACGTAGATGTATGATGCTTTTCGCAAGTCGCCTGAATAGAAAATATGTCTATCGTAACTTAACCCGCGCATTTTCCTTCGTAACACATCCTGTTTTCTTTCACGCCTTGAAATTGTGGCCTTTCAATTATTTGTATTAATTTACTAATTATAAACAATTATTTTGTTTAATTTGTTTTTTTTTGTCAAAATTATAATAATATAATCTTTTTCACTCCACCTCAGATCTAATCAAATACAGTCTTTTGTAGTGTACGTTCAATTGGTTGGCATTAAAAACTTAATAAAAAAAGTTATGAATTAATATATAGTATGTGTAAAATTATAATATATAATATAGTATACGTATAATTATTTCTTTCACCTATGAAATTTTGGCCTTTCAATTATTTTTATTAATTCACTAATTATAAACAATTATTTTGTTTAATTTGTTTTTTTTTGTCAAAATTATAATAATATAATCTTTTTCACTCCACCTCAGATCTAATCAAATACAGTCCTTTCTTGTGTACGTACAATTGGTTGGCATTAAAAACTTAATAAAAAAAGTTATGAATTAATATATAGTATGTGTAAAATTATAATATATAATATAGTATACGTATAATTATTTCTTTCACCTATGAAATTTTGGCCTTTCAATTATTTGTATTAATTTACTAATTATAAACAATTATTTTGTTTAATTTGTTTTTTTTTGTCAAAATTATAATAATATAATCTTTTTCACTCCACCTCAGATCTAATCAAATACAGTCCTTTGTAGTGTACGTTCAATTGGTTGGCATTAAAAACTTAATAAAAAAAGTTATGAATTAATATATAGTATGTGTAAAATTGTAATATATAATATAGTATACGTATAATTATTTCTTTCACCTATGAAATTTTGGCCTTTCAATTATTTTTATTAATTCACTAATTATAAACAATTATTTTGTTTAATTTGTTTTTTTTTGTCAAAATTATAATAATATAATCTTTTTCACTCCACCTCAGATCTAATCAAATACAGTCCTTTCTTGTGTACGTACAATTGGTTGGCATTAAAAACTTAATAAAAAAAAGTTATGAATTAATATATAGTATGTGTAAAATTATAATATATAATATAGTATACGTATAATTATTTCTTTCACCTATGAAATTTTGGCCTTTCAATTATTTTTATTAATTTACTAATTATTAACAATTATTTTGTTTAATTTGTTTTTTTTTGTCAAAATTATAATAATATAATCTTTTTCACTCCACCTCAGATCTAATGAAATACAGTCCTTTGTAGTGTACGTTCAATTGGTTGGCATTAAAAACTTAATAAAAAAAGTTATGAATTAATATATAGTATGTGTAAAATTATAATATATAATATAGTATACGTATAATTATTTCTTTCACCTATGAAATTTTGGCCTTTCAATTATTTTTATTAATTCACTAATTATAAACAATTATTTTGTTTAATTTGTTTTTTTTTGTCAAAATTATAATAATATAATCTTTTTCACTCCACCTCAGATCTAATCAAATACAGTCCTTTCTTGTGTACGTACAATTGGTTGGCATTAAAAACTTAATAAAAAAAGTTATGAATTAATATATAGTATGTGTAAAATTATAATATATAATATAGTATACGTATAATTATTTCTTTCACCTATGAAATTTTGGCCTTTCAATTATTTTTATTAATTTACTAATTATTAACAATTATTTTGTTTAATTTGTTTTTTTTGTCAAAATTATAATAATATAATCTTTTTCACTCCACCTCAGATCTAATCAAATACAGTCCTTTGTTGTGTACGTACAATTGGTTGGCATTAAAAACTTAATAAAAAAAGTTATGAATTAATATATAGTATGTGTAAAATTATAATATATAATATAGTATACGTATAATTATTTCTTTCGCCTATGAAATTTTGGCCTTTCAATTATTTGTATTAATTTACTAATTATAAACAATTATTTTGTTTAATTTGTTTTTTTTTTGTCAAAATTATAATAATATAATCTTTTTCACTCCACCTCAGATCTAATCAAATACAGTCCTTTGTAGTGTACGTTCAATTGGTTGGCATTAAAAACTTAATAAAAAAAGTTATGAATTAATATATAGTATGTGTAAAATTATAATATATAATATAGTATACGTATAATTATTTCTTTCACCTATGAAATTTTGGCCTTTCAATTATTTTTATTAATTCACTAAATATAAACAATTATTTTGTTTAATTTGTTTTTTTTTGTCAAAATTATAATAATATAATCTTTTTCACTCCACCTCAGATCTAATCAAATACAGTCCTTTCTTGTGTACGTACAATTGGTTGGCATTAAAAACTTAATAAAAAAAGTTATGAATTAATATATAGTATGTGTAAAATTATAATATATAATATAGTATACGTATAATTATTTCTTTCACCTATGAAATTTTGGCCTTTCAATTATTTTTATTAATTTACTAATTATTAACAATTATTTTGTTTAATTTGTTTTTTTTTTGTCAAAATTATAATAATATAATCTTTTTCACTCCACCTCAGATCTAATCAAATACAGTCCTTTGTAGTGTACGTTCAATTGGTTGGCATTAAAAACTTAATAAAAAAAGTTATGAATTAATATATAGTATGTGTAAAATTATAATATATAAAATAGTATACGTATAATTATTTCTTTCACCTATGAAATTTTGGCCTTTCAATTATTTTTATTAATTCACTAATTATAAACAATTATTTTGTTTAATTTGTTTTTTTTTGTCAAAATTATAATAATATAATCTTTTTCACTCCACCTCAGATCTAATCAAATACAGTCCTTTCTTGTGTACGTACAATTGGTTGGCATTAAAAACTTAATAAAAAAAGTTATGAATTAATATATAGTATGTGTAAAATTATAATATATAATATAGTATACGTATAATTATTTCTTTCACCTATGAAATTTTGGCCTTTCAATTATTTTTATTAATTTACTAATTATTAACAATTATTTTGTTTAATTTGTTTTTTTTGTCAAAATTATAATAATATCATCTTTTTCACTCCACCTCAGATCTAATCAAATACAGTCCTTTGTTGAGTACGTACAATTGGTTGGCATTAAAAACTTAATAAAAAAAGTTATGAATTAATATATAGTATGTGTAAAATTATAATATATAATATAGTATACGTATAATTATTTCTTTCACCTATGAAATTTTGGCCTTTCAATTATTTTTATTAATTTACTAATTATAAACAATTATTTTGTTTAATTTGTTTTTTTTTGTCAAAATTATAATAATATAATCTTTTCCACTCCATCTCGGATCTAATCAAATACAGTCCTTTTTTGTGTACATACAAATGTTTGGCATTAAAAACTTAATAAAAAAAAATATGAATTAATATATAGTATGTGTAAAATTATAATATATAATATAGTATACATATAATTATTTCTTTCACGTATGAAATTTTGGCCTTTCAATTATTTTTATTAATTTACTAATTATAAACAATTATTTTGTTTAATTTGTTTTTTTTGTCAAAATTATAATAATATAATCTTTTTCACTCCACCTAAGATCTAATCAAATACAGTCCTTTGTTGTGTACGTACAATTGGTTGGCTTTAAAAACTTAATAAAAAAATCATGAATTAATATATAGTATGTGTAAAATTATAATATATAATATAGTACACGTATAATTATTTCTTTCACGTATGAAATTTTAGCCTTTCAATTATTTTTATTAATTTACTAATTATGAACAATTATTTCGTTTAATTTGTTGTTTTTTTTGTCAAAATTATAATAATATAATCTTTTCTACTCCATCTCGGATCTAATAAAAATAATTTGTTGTGTACATACAATTGGTTGACATTAAAAACTTAATAAAAAAAATTGTGAATTAATATATAGTATGTGTAAAATTATAATATATAGTATAGTATACGTAAAATTATATGTTTCTACTATGTACAGATTTGTCAACCAACACACAAGCCGTCAGTAATTTTCATACATAAGTTTTCAATATAGTTGGTTTGAAGCACGTTAAGACGGGTTTTGCTTAGATATAAGTACATCTTTGTACAGTATCAATTATCCAAAGGGCGGGTCGGGGCTAAAAGGCGGATGTGGTAAGACATTCCACTTGAATTTAAGGAGGGTTACTATTGTTCAGAAGGACGAGCATTGTTGTGAAGGAAATAAATTTAATTTTGCCTCTTCCTCCGTTAAGAGCGATTCGCTGGCTTCGTTTGTAGTCAAGTTATTCGGATAATACTCTCCATTAATTATGTTCCTAATTACAGTAGCCGCGATCCTCTCTGATTGAGATGTTATTTTGGTTTTATTGAAAATTGTTAACTGAATATAAAAGTTTTTTTTTAAATTGCAAGTTATATGCTTAATGTTTTCGAATAGCTATGTAGAATAGACAAACCATTAAACTATATAAATCGTTATTGTATTGTACGGAGTAATAACGCGTTTAATACGATAAATACGTTCGTGATGCAATTGTGATACACGGGGACTCTTTCTTAAAATATGTACGAATAGAAAATTGTGTATAAGTTTTAACGAAATATTATAATATAGGATTCGAGAGATCTAGAAAGCTCACATTCAACAGAAGAAGAAAATTGTGTATAGTATTTAACAAAATATTATAATATAGGATTCGAGAGATCTAGAAAACTCACATTCAACAGCAGAAGAAAATTGTATATAATATTTGACAAAATATTATAATATAGGATTCAAGAGATCTAGAAAGCTCACATTCAACAGAAGAAGAAAATTGTATATAATATTTGACAAAATATTATAATATAGGATTCGAGAGATCTAGAAAACTCACATTCAACAGCAGAAGAAAATTGTATATAATATTTGACAAAATATTATAATATAGGATTCAAGAGATCTAGAAAGCTCACATTCAACAGAAGAAGAAAATTGTATATAATATTTGACAAAATATTATAATATAGGATTCAAGAGATCTAGAAAGCTCACATTCAACAGAAGAAGAAAATTGTATATAATATTTGACAAAATATTATAATATAGGATTCGAGAGATCTAGAAAGCTCACATTCAACGGGAGAAGAAAATTGTGTATAATATTTAACAAAATATTATAATATAGGATTCGAGAGATCTAGAAAGCTCACATTCAACAGCAGAAGAAAATTGTATATAATATTTGACAAAATATTATAATATAGGATTCAAGAGATCTAGAAAGCTCACATTCAACAGAAGAAGAAAATTGTATATAATATTTGACAAAATATTATAATATAGGATTCAAGAGATCTAGAAAGCTCACATTCAACAGAAGAAGAAAATTGTATATAATATTTGACAAAATATTATAATATAGGATTCGAGAGATCTAGAAAGCTCACATTCAACGGGAGAAGAAAATTGTGTATAATATTTAACAAAATATTATAATATAGGATTCGAGAGATCTAGAAAGCTCACATTCAACGGGAGAAGAAAATTGTGTATAATATTTAACAAAATATTATAATATAGGATTCCAGAGATCTAGAAAGCTCACATTCAACAGAAGAAGAAAATTGTGTATAGTATTTAACAAAATATCATAATCTATATACTTTCTCAAAAATTATATATTCCTTGGGGAAAAAACTTGTCAAGCACAAGTAGAGCTCGAGGGCTACTACCAGGGCTCCGTACACATTTAGGCACTTCATATACTTAAGGGGGCATAGTATTTTTTATTATTATTTACAACCATTAATTTTTTACAACTATAATTTATTACAACTATAATATATTACAGCTTTAAAAATATAATGCTTACTTAAAAAAATATACTATCGAGGATAGCCGTTATAGTTTTTTTGTAATCTTCTAGTCTAGTCTAAATTTCGCCAATTTTCTTTTTTCACGATTTTTGGTTCAGTATTTTCGGTAAAGGTAGGGTGGGGGGAGGGGTCATACTCTATTTTTATTATTTAGTATATCTTATCAAATATGCAATTTAAGTTTATTAAAAAAATAATCATTACAAGTACATTCAAATGATAATTCTATATGATATGTAATATTGTTTTTTTGCGTACATTATTTACCCTGTTTTCAATTCTTATAAGAATATTTAAAAGAGAAATAAGCAAAATATGTGGTTTAATAAGATTTATGATATACTCTGCCAAATTTCTCAAGCCTCTAACGGCGAATTGCTTCTGAGAAAGTAGATTGTAACGTACGGACGGACAGACAGACAGACAGACACGAGTAATCTTACAAGGGTTCTGCTTTTCACTTTGAGGTAAGGAATCCTAAAACAACTACTACAAAATCAAACTTATTTTGAACATGAAATTGTCTTTTAAATTAGGCAATGTTATTAATAACAAAATTAACGAATTAAAAATACAAAATACCAAAATTTCTGTTTTGGATATATTTATAATTATTTTTCATAATAAACCAAAATTTTTAGTAGCTTTCGTTTACTGAGCGGTAAATAAAACGTAATAACGAAACCGTGTATAAGTTTTTCCCCCAATTCTTATCGAAGTAATATCTATTAAAATCATTAATAAAATTTCTCTAAACTCGTATAACAAGAAGTCACTGTTTTTACGAATGTTGTCACCGTTTCAAAATCTTACACACATCATTTCCGGAAAATTTCCGTGTCTAAGCTTGCTTAAGTATTTGGAATAGGGCACGTGGGCGAACAGCAGTAGGAAATGAAATAGTTAGCGAGTTTAACCTACCACGAATACTGGTTTTGCCTCGCCGCTTGCGTTAGTTATGTATTAATGTATTATTCCAAGCGGATACTTCCACCGACGCGCCTCATTTATCGTGGTCGCAATAACAGACGATTCATCATGGCGATGGAGTAATGGTTGCTTTGTTGTTGATAAAGTGAATATATTAAACTGCAGCCACGGTGCATTTAGACGGTGGCGTAATTTTAATGCAAGCTTCGTTTGGATGCGTTTAGCGATCCGATTAAAGCACATATCTATTACGTTTTTAATGATTTATTGATATGTATTCTTTTTATGATTTATTGATATTATCACATTAGTGTGTTATTCAGAGGCTTGTTGAAAAATAATTTGATTCTACTGTACAAAGCTTTTATTTATTAAGCATGAAATATATTTTCGTATCTTTACTTTTCGTATCTTATATTTTCGTACTTTGAGTACACAATCCCACAACAAAAATGGAAATTGAGTGTAATTAGGGATTTCCGATTCATAAGGTGGTTGAATATATGATCCTGTTTGTTTAAAGCAAAATGAAAGATTTAAAGTTATACATAGTTAAACTACTCTGAATTTAGGAATTCTAATTAGGATTTAGGAAAGGAAATAAGGAAAGTGTGAAAAGATTTAGGGCGATTAGGATCCCAATTAGTCAATCGGAATGGTTCCTGCCTACCTTACTCTCCTAGCTTCCTAATTAGGAAAGGAGTAAGGAAAGTGTAATCGCATTCAGGACGGTCAGTCGGGTCGCGACGAGCGAAGGGAACAGAGGTATTCATAGTTTTTTAAAGCGTTTGTTTACGACAAAATGGTGTTAAATCAAGAAAAAAGGTAATTTTAATGTATTGGAGGTTCTGAAAGAAATGCCATCGATACCTTTGAAACAAAAACAACGAAAATTATTCGAATAAAGATATAAGAAGCGAAGGATTCAAGATGTTATTGGACGTTTATAAACATTTTCATGTTTTTAAATCATTTCTCAATTATAAATACTTGATAACATCTTAAGAAACAAATAAGTATCTTAAGAACAAATATTCTTTGACCAGCATCTTATTTCTTTCATTTATTAAATTATTAATTTTGATGGTACTAGCCGTCAATGTTAGAGCAAGTTCTATTTTTACATTACATTGCGCATAGACGGTCGCTCTCTGACTGAGTTAGGATCCCGATTTAGTGTTGTGTAATCAGGAACTCTTAAATGCGTTTCCTTTCCTAAATCCTAATTAGGATCCTAAATTCAGAGTAGTGTTTTAGCCCCTTAAGTATCTTTGGCTCTTTAGTCCAGTGGCATAAATAGGGGAACCGTGGCTATAAGAGGGTAGGTTCAAACATCGATCAATTTGCAAAAATATTTCTCCAATTAAGACGAAAAAATCTTAGTCAACACACCATTACTTTCCAATTTCTATCGCTCTTTGGATTAGTTGTAAAATTTTTGGCCTCTCAGAACACAAAATCATCACACAATTCTGTCTAACTTCAGTTAGTCGACATATTGAGATTTGAATAAATTTAGAAGGACTGGTTGAGATTCGTGTAGTATTAAAATTAACTAAATATTGAAAAGATTTAACTCGTAGTACGATTTCGAATTTCAATAACAATCATCAACAGCTTGTCTTAGTCCACTGCTGATTCTCTCAAAAGCGTGTATTAGAGATGTGTAACTCATGGGTTATGAGATGTAAAAGACATAGCTCATATGTCATGATCGTATCTATCACTCGTTCATTTGAAATCCAAATCAGTATAACACTAGCTCAAAAGTGATCGGTGTCTTTTTCGTTTCAACAAATCAATCATTTCATTCACTCGTCACGTCATGAAAATATAAAAGTATATTTTTGACGTTACATGAAAGAGAAAGAAAACGATCGAACTGTTTAGTCAAATATGCAATTGGATCTATGTAGACGACGTAGCTACTCGCGATCGAATGTGAACGCTGTGATAAATTATACTTCAGTTCCTCAGAAATAAAATTTATTTTAGTTTGCTCAAAATATTTGCGTTAACAAACACTTTTTTGTTTCATTTCAAAATTCAAATTTAAAATTGTATAAATACGCCAATCTATTCCACTTTATTTAATTATCATTAAAGTTATTTTATGTATAATTTCAATATAGGTTGACAGTCCTAAATCCTAAACCTGCAAAATATTAAGCAAAAACAAGTGAATACTCTTGTATAATTTATTTTTATTTTCAAACAATAGTGCATAATGTTCAGTCATTACTTTTTATCATCACACTGTATGACCATTGTTCAACGTATACGTAATAAATAAATTTGTTAATAACTCGGACAAATGAAATACTGAGCTACTGAGCTAAAGATGAGTGATACTCGTATATATCTTTCCAATCAAATAATATATATCACTCTTTTCTTTTCACTGATACATTTTGTAGTCCTCTAGCGTGTATCATTGGACATTATAACCATAACCCGCCTGTTACCAATCGCACTGCATAGTTTCCAATATATATGATATATTTTTTTATGAATTTATTTTAACATTTTTCGGTAAAAACTCTTAGAATTACTGGCACCTACCCTTTGGCACCGAAAGGGCCGATAAAATGTGAAAAAAGCAATAGAAAAATGTAAAAAAAGCATGAATATTGAGAATTAAGTATAGATTGAACCAAAATTGTCAGGATTGAAAAACTCTAGCACGATTAATTGTTATTAATTGGTATTTGACTAATTTTTTTTTAATTTCATTAATCATAATTTCAAGATACAAGCTGATGAAGAGTGAACATTTTTTTTAATAATCTTGAAAATTGCACGAGTTATAAAAGTTTAAATTTAACCTTTAGATAAGGACAGCAATACTGTGTTGTGAGGTAATTTTTAATATTGCACATTATATTCTACGAGAGGAAAAGAGACAGGGATATATCTAACTCTATCCGTATCTTCAAATTTAGAAGCCTATAACTGGCTTATTTTTCAATAATTTTTTGAATTTTTTTCAAGACTGCTTTTTAATTAATTTATATTTTACAATATTGTATGAAAAATATCAAAATTTAGAATGAGTCAAGTACCGTATTATGTTATTTTCTTAGAACTGCTGCATCAATGGTTTTAGGGAAAACGTTTTCCAAATAGCCGGAGTACATTACGGTTAATAATTTAATACTAATTGTACAATTATAGCTTACATTTGATCGTTTTTTTCTAAAAATTGAGAAAACATAAAATGTTATTACGAACGTTTATTAGACGGTAACTGTTACGTATTTGTTTATTTTAACTTCTTACATCTATCTGTACATATTTACGCTTCCCTTCAATCTCCTTGAACCGTTCACTGAGTTTACATTATTTCACTAGTAGACTATACAAATTTGCCAACATAATACAAGACTGATAATTATCCTGAAAACCCGTTTAATACTTTTAAAACTCATCCGGAAAAGTCCTATTGTTTCTAGATTAAAATTTTGCAGCTTTCTTGACCATTAATTTTCCAGTTTTTAACAATACCTTAATAGTTTTTTTACATCATAATGTTTGATGTGTTTTTTCTATTTTGTACACACCGACTTTCACACGCCTAATTTTCCTCGCACTATTATTTTTATTGACTGAAACTGGTCTAGTAGTGATACATCTGTCTGGTGTGTAAGCGATTTTTTTTATTTATAAGTTAGTAAAATATTTTTTGTTCCTTTTGAATTTTATTTCATGACCCTCCACGATGACCAGACTAATAACAGTTACAAAAAATGTTTTAATGATTAAAAGGAATTAGCTTTACGTAATTGTTATGGGCTCTTCAAGAAATTCAATCTTCTTATCGTAATTATAGACGAGCATATAATGACACCCTTCAAATCTTCATTTTTTCAGGTAATTTGACATCATTATCCTTGCGTTCTGCGCGTGACTATAATAGGACCTTCGCCAGCGGCAGGAAGGTAATTATGTTGAGTTTCTGTTAATACCATATCATTAGGCAACACAGGGAGTCGTGTATGATTACTGGACTTGAGATTCTTTGGTTTTTGTTATCAAAACAAACTTTTAGTCGACGTAAATGAAGGGACTGGGGGAAAGATCCGACTTTGAGCTACATTATTGCGGTATTTTTTGGTTATTGTGATTGGATAGGTGTAGTTATAAAATATATTTAATGTTAGGTTACTTCATCGGCATGTCCATTCCTTCGAGATCTGAATTAAGTATTTATTAAAAGGTATTTAAGACATGGATTGTATTACTGCGGTATTTTTATTGTTATTGTGATTGGATGGGTGGGGTTTTGAATATATTTAACCGTAGGTTAGGAACTTCATTGGCCTGTCCATTTCCATTAGAGCTGAAGAAATTATTGGTTGGAATGTACTATAAGACATGTATTCTACTAAGTGTACTTAATATGTTTAAACAGAATTAACTGTTCTTAATCAAATGGAAAGCGATTAAGTAAAGTTACAGTTAATAATACTTACGTAACAAAGAATATACAATTTTTATACATATTGATTTCATATTATGAATCGACGAGGCGAGATTGTCTTACTTTGTAGGGTTAGAATTGAAATAGTTTAATATTTTTAGTAAAGATTAACATTAACTAGTAAATAATACAATAACACAATAAACTGTACCAATTGATTATCAGCTGAAAAATTCTGATTCACATTAAATTGTATCAATTTATTATTAGCTGAAAAACTGGTACACATCAAACTGTACCAATGTATTATCAGCTGAAAAAATCTGGTACGATTTGTCTTATGAAGTTTATAGAAGTAACTAAAGTAAATATATAAGTTTCTTCCATAGTTACAGATAAATACAATCGAAATGCGTATTGTAGTATTTATTTGTAGCTTTTTTAAGATTCCGTACCACAGAAGGAAAAACGGATATTATCACTTATATGTCCGGCTGTCACAATTGTTTTTCGTGGAAATATGTTGACATGGAAACTTGAAACTTGGCGTAGTAATGAAACATGTTAACCCGGGCATATTTTAATAGCTAATATTTAAATATATTTATATAGAAACTTTAGGGCCCAATTTTTAAGCGAGTACTTGAAAATTTTCTTTTTCAAATTTCATATTTAGTGTGGGTTGTCGTAATAAAGGGCTAGTTACCAGGGTCTGAAAAATATTTTTTCTTAATTTTAGGTAGTATATTTCCAGGGATGTATTGAAAAAAATACACATTCTCTTTCTTCCGAAACTATTGTACCTAAAATTAAGAAAATAACAGGATTTTTTGATTCTGTACGTCATAATTTTTTGAGTTATTCATAGTAATATGTATGTCTCCTCTATTTAATTATATTATTTATTGTGCTAGAAGCTCCATATTAATGATAAGTTATGATAAATAAATTAACTTCAAACGAGGTAGGGAAACCTTAGTGCACGAGCTACACTTGCACTTGGCCTATTTTCTTGTGAAAATCTCGGGTACTTATGTTTATGCAACTTCATGTTGTATGTACATATTTATATGACGTCCTGGCTAATTAATGAACGGTTACAAAAATGTTTTAATGATCATAGTCTAATATTTTAATTGATTTGATAATTTTTTAGAAATCTGTTATATTTCGGATCAAAAATACTTAGATATGTGTATTCCAGAAACTAAAAAATATAAAACGTTAAAGGAAAGTTTTTGCACTAATTTAAAAATAATTAATTATAAAAAAGGCAAGAAGGATGTTCCTTCTTGTCTTTTTAATAATATTTACCGAAACGTAAAAAAAATTGTTTTTAAAATCTTATGTCACATCTAATCAAACTGGTCAATGTTTATACCCAATCGCTGCCAAAAATAATATTTTCAGTTAAAAAGTTAAAAAATCATTGAAATTAAAATTTCCTTTGTCATTATCTCCATGACGCTGGGTTAATAAATACAATCTTCACGAGTACGATAGTCATCTATTACCTGTTGTTAGCGTGTATGCACTGCTAACATTCCTTCCTGGTAGAATTGTTAGGGTTTTTAATAAAACTTACTAAATAGTAAGTACAATTTTCTTCCAAATTACTTTTAAGACTTTTTATCGCGTAAATAATTACTTTATGCCATTTTTTCCTACGGCTTTTCGCTGAGTCACAATTTTACAGTAGAAATTGTAGTTTGACTAGACAAAATAAAAAATATAAAATATGGGTGTATTTTCAAGCTACACATTTTACAGAAGACAACATAAATCGGTTCAATTATCTGTTACAATTTTACTTCAACTTCAAACATCTTCTTACCAGCTACGAAATATTTCAATTATCACTTTACGAGATCCTCCAAATCATTTTCTAATCACATTTATTACTTTCTTTTAACGATCTTCAAAGTTAACCTTGCGCTAAAGGTCCAAATCATGTCAATTTGATTAATTTGATGTTTTAAAGGGTATATAATATTTTTTTTTTATTTTTCAAGCCTTTAAAAATGTCTCAAATAACCTAAATATCCCTTAATGTGTTCCCAGTTTTTGCTTTGGATGAGGATTATCGGGGATATAAAAATACCTTTTTCGGATCTTTTGAATTAAAACCTGACTGTGACATGGTATAATATATCTTCGTTGCGCATATTACGTGTCGCATCGCTCTTCGTCCTAAACGGACTCCACGAAGGCATTCCACTCTAGAGGTCTTTCTCTGTTTTTTGTTCGCCGAAACTCATTTACTTACTGAACAAAAGTTCGAATTTGACTCGCTTTTAGCTTGTTTCACTTTAATATATTAAATCAAGAAGCTTTTTAGTAGATAATATTAATGGTACTTTTAGCTTGGTCAGCATGAATTGAAAAACTAGAAGATATATTAATATAGAAGATAGATAGTAGATAGATTTAAAACATTAAAATATAATCATATCATTTTCTATTATACCAATTAATATAGTAAATTGTTGAATATATTTGGCGTTAATTTTGTAGAAATTCATTATTCACAATTAAATGAAACTACGTGATGTAGTATTATTTCTACTTTCTTTCATTTCTTTACCACGACCTAGGTTTCGTTGTATTACAACATCTTCAGGTGGGTTATTAGCAAAGATTGCTATATCATAGATCATACATAGATCTTTGCTAATAACTCTCCTGAAGATGTTGTAATACAACGAAACCTAGGTCGTGGTAAATAACTTAAAGAAAGTAGAAATAATACTACATCACGTAGTTTCATTTAATCGTAAATTGTGTTTAGATGTTTGTTCTCAGTTATGCTGTAACGACTGCACGGGCTTGGATAAAATTTGGTACAATTGTTTTTGAAACGAAACTTGCTTTTACGACGATGTAAGCTGCTAGTATTTCGTAAACCCGGCCAAGTGTAAGTCTGGCTCGCGCATCGACGATTCCTCACCCTAGTTGAAGTGTAATTACTTTTTTATCATAAGTCATCACTAAACTTGACCTACTAGAGCAATAAATCTTTTATAACACCCAATGGAATGAAGTAAAGCGGACATATGTGTTATCGTGAATATATCAAAAACTGACATTAAGAATCTTTGTTACATTTTCCTATAACGATTGCGTAGGCTTAAAAAATGTGTTTTTTAACAATTTTAAGATAATTAGTTTCAAGTTCAGGGCACATATTTATTTTGCACATTTTTCGGTATATCTAAAAGTATGAAAAAAAATATTATGAATTAAATTATTATGAATTAAAAACGTATATGGGAATTAAACATTTTTTTTCTAGTATATAATTTGTCGCTATCTAAAAATTATGCGTGTTAGCTAATACGCTTTATGGCTAAGCTAAATTTCTAGTTCTTACGTCAAGGTTTCTGAGAAAAAAGACTGTGACAAACCGACACGTAAGTGACCTTATACATGTTCCGTTTTTGCATTTTGACGTACTGCAAGTAAAGTAAGCTTAACTTGCTCAAAATAATAATCTACTAGTAAGCGTAACTTCCGACGCGCATGG
The DNA here is from genome assembly GCA_039881145.1 of Druceiella hillmani. NCBI lineage: Eukaryota > Metazoa > Arthropoda > Insecta > Lepidoptera > Hepialidae > Druceiella > Druceiella hillmani. The sequence goes on from JAYKKI010000029.1 coordinate 13,830,308, forward strand.
CGACAACGCAACCTTTTTTCAATTATTTCTTGGTTCAAATTTTCATTGTTACTTCGCAAATTGTAAACGAGCGAAGCCGCGGACATGCTAGTGCTAAAGCAAAAGAACATATTCACTAGCAAGCCCGCTTGTTTGTTACGTTGATTTGCATAAAGTAGATTCAATAATTTAATATATCGAGGAAAGTGGTTTCAAATTGTTTACATCCTTGTATTATTAATGAATGTAGATCCATCTTAAATTTGTCAAATTTGTCAAGTGTCTGATCGTGCAGGTTTAAATCCTCCGACAACCCTTGTGCTTTATTAGGAAAACAAATTCCCCAGGTCGACATCCGCTTCTCGTTTATCAATTTTAATAACCCCCCGCTACGCGGCGTCACCCTGTTTGACTCATCATTAATAATGTTTACGAAATTTGCAATTTGTTAGTCGTTACGAGCTTTTTTTTGTTACGCCATTGCATTAACACGCATTTTGTGTTAGATCGAGATTCAGTACTGAAAGTTTTGCTTTCTATTTTGATATTTTTTCATTTGTTTATAGCTTTATATATTCCTAACACTTTCGTTAAAAACTTTAAACTAAATGTTGGTAATGTTACAAACATTACCAACATTTAGTTCAACGGGTTCAAATTTTAATTTTACTTCTTTTTAGTTCATATTTTTCATTTTTAGTGTAAGAACCGTTGTTCTGTTGCGGTCAAAAGCCTCCTCCAAATCTTTGTATTGTCGTCTGATTTTACTTCTTTTTAGTTCGTATTTTTCGTTTTTAGTGTAAGAACCGTTGTTCTGTTGCGGTCAAAAGCCTCCTCCAAATCTTTGTATTGTCGTCGGATTCCTGCCGTCCACGCTTTTCTGGTTACCGCCACTATGTTTTTGCCACTCCACCTCATGTAGGGTCTTTTCCGCTGCGTTTTGCATCTAAAGGGGACAGTTTTTAGTATTCTGGACTGTGTTACGTCTGCAGTTCGTTGAAAAAACATTGTATACAGACACAAATTAAGTAAAAGTTTCTTTAAACTCTCGTAAATAGGAAATTAATTTTTACTCAGGTGAAAATTCAAACATAAAAGAAAAATTTTCAAGTCTTTAAGGTTAAATGGCTAGTAAGCAAAAATATTTAAAAAATAAGTGCAATCGTTTTTCTTTAACAATTGAAATTTTGTGAAGTAAGATCATTAATAGCACATCTAGCTGTTAGCTTTATTTATTATGTTGAATTATATTTCGATATTTTTTGTTCTTAAGGATCAGAAAATTTTCAAATAGTCGTATAGTAGAAAAATTTCCTTGGCTAGCCCTAATTGATTGCGTGGTTCGGTCCGCCCGTAAACAAACTATTGTTCTAACTTAAATTATTATTATCATGTTGGATAAATTAATATTTCATAAAAATTCGCTGAAATATGATTTCTTGAATATCATGAATTTTTTTTATTGTCGCCTTTAGATATACGGAAGTAGACACTTCAGTGATAATTTATTTTAGCGACTACGAGTTGTTTCATAAAGGCCGTTTATATCACGTCATAAATTAATGAAAAGTATCCGCTATTATTTGTTATTTCAAACTTATTAATTCAATACTTCTCAAACACTTAATTCAAGTGTTTAGAGAGGTGCTATCACTTTTCGAGCTTTATTCCTAAAGTTTATACTTTTACGCTACGATAAACCGATGAACAGAATCGTGTAGTGGTTTATAGGACGTATACATTATAATATTATTTCTCAGCATTGACTGTTTCCATAGAAATAAAATAAATCATTACAGAACTTATTTTTATCGTAGATCAAATTTTTTTCTACTCGATCCCGGATGGAGAGATCGAGATTTATTTTAAATTGATGCAGGAATTAAGTTTTTCATTTTGTCCTAATTCGCATTTGTTTATTTACTGGAATACCTTTGAGTCTTCAGAAAATATATTACTTATATCTATTAATTACTGTAGCAGAACGCAAGTACCAGAATCTGTAGATAAAAATTTACAGCTTCTTAAAATAGAATATAGAATTAATATCTATGCGTCTTAATCGATTCAATCATGCGCTTGTACACCAGGCAGCAGAGTCGAGGTCACAGGTTGTGAGCCCGTTGTGCCTAGTCACGATTGTATAATTTCCTAGAGACGTTATTTAGCTCCGGGCACAAGTCGCTCGCGGCGACTGATGCGTGCAGCTGGTAGCTGACGGAATTTCTGCCGTCTTATTTTAACGCTTGCTTAACCGTTTTAGTGCCATGGATTTTACTCATATATACTTAAAAATGCCAAAGAAATCTTTTGTTTTTGATGTCATTTACCCTTGTCTCGAAAATAAACTGTATCTCTTCCAAAAATTATGCAATTTTAATAATTTTTTTTGATGTTTTCTTAATAAAAACTTGTACAGGGATAATAAAATACAAAAACAATTATGGAAATATATATTGTGAACTAAAAATTAGAACAAAAACTGAAATCAAGGTCACGTCGTCATTTTCGCAGTCCGGTACCTCCTCCGTATCAGCAAAATAATTGTTATCGTCACTATCATCACTATCACTCAAAATTTGCATTACGCCAAATTGTGAGCGCACCATAATGTCACTCCCACTATCACTTTCTTCACAACTTGAAAAACGATCATTTTCACTCGAATATTTTCGTATTCCGACATTATGGGTTAAACATTTTCTTTTCCTGGATCCTTTTTATATTGTAATTACTAATAATATAATTTGAACTTTATGTAGTACGTAGAAACGTAAAAAAATAGTGATGCGTGCGAGCGACCTTCCCTACCGCGCTCTAAACAACAACTGATTTTGCTAGCGCCATCGCGCTCGTGGCAAATTTAGTTAGTACGCGCACGAGCGCGATGGCGCTCGTCGGCACTCAAACGGTCAAGCTAATTATTTTCTAGAGTAGACTTTATTTTCTAGAGTAGACTTGTTGGATTTGTATACTGTGATTAATAAACCCAACAGGTTTGATAGAAAATAAGTTGAGATTTTTTGCTGGTGCAAATTTTTTGCGGTTGCAAAAAACAATATATTAGATGACGACAATATACAGAGACTACTTATTTCATGGTTTGTCGTCCACGATTATGATATTAGGCTGGTGAATAGAAAATATAAATGGATCAGTATGAGTCATTGCATTTAATAATTAATAGAACACATCATGTCTCACTTGCCAGTAAAATTTCGTAGCTGGGCGTACTGATTATTTTTCAATTTGCCTGGCCAGTTTAAGTCGATGCAATTCATTCTTAATACGGGTATTACACGCTCAGATTGGAATCAGTCCATTTAATTAGTCTGGTCATGATTAGATTGCTGGCTAAATGATGAACTGATGGACTCTATTACTCGATTAACATCAGTATCCTAAGAAATGGCTTCAAGATCGCATCTGTAGCGAAGATTTCCGCGGTGAAACGATGTATAGTAATAAAATGAAAGCTAACGCATTAATAATTTTAATTAACGCATTGACTTTTTAATTTTATTTTTAATTAACGAATTGACTTTTTAATTGTATTTTAGGTTAATTTTATTTTTCTATAAACAATAAATAGTTTTTTTCCAAAGCTTTTCTAAAGCTCCATTCCTTTTAGATTTGTTTATGAAATTGTGGATTTGTGGTGAAATCAAGAAATCGACCATGTCTTTCAGGCTGATAGAAAGTTTGCGGTTCGAACGGAGACTGACGCGAGTCTGGCGGAATGATATAACGCGATCATTTTATTCATCCACTTCGGACTGATGAAAATCATCAAAACATTTCGATCAGTTTGATACCATGCTGAGCGTGTCGCACTCGTCTAAAGCTTCAATATCTTTAAGTAGCTCTGCTATCGGTGAGAATGATTTACCATAAATAATAATAATAAATAATATTGATAAATTTCCAAAGAAATTAATTTAATCTTGTTTATATCAAAATAAGGATATATTGAAGAAAGTTTGCTTGATTAGCCTATAGAAGAGTTTAGTTTCAAACGTTAATACTAGCACCATCTATTTACATCAAGACTCAATTCATCATTGTCTGACAAGCGTCTGCTTCTAAGGAGACATCTAATTTGTGTTCTTCAATCTTTATCTCATTGGATATACTTAGCGTTTTCTACTTTTTTGCTGTTATTTTGACATTCTCTACTAATAGTGTTTTGTTTTACTATTTAGCTTGCATGTTCCCACTTCAAACAACAGTCACGTTTGTGAATAAATAGTAAGTAAAGACGAAGTGAGTCGACTCATCGATGCTTTTTGTCAACTCTGAATCATCAGCACTTGCAAACGCTCTAATTTCAGAGAATCGTGAGTCACATTGTGCATGTTTATATTTTTAGTCACTCGAAAAGGACTTGGTTTGATTTCGTTTTAGCTGAAGTGAATTTATGAGCGGACAATTTACGGATAGATTGAATACATGTGTAAGTTTATTTTTGCAAAAGGAGTTGTGGTTGTAACAGTGATTTAATAAGTAGTTACCATAATTATAAAATATAAATTTTATGAATATTTATATATTTTTTATATTTGATAAATGTTACAGTGCCTATAAATTTTTTGTAAAGTCAAAGACAGATATCGATATGAACAAGTATTATTTTGGTAGTAATCGTTAAATAAGTAATTATAAAAAGGTTAATATAAGGTTGAAGCAAACTTCTTACTTTCTGAAAAGTGTAGTTTCTGAGAACTGTTCATTATTTGAAGTATCAGCCGTAATAGGTGATGGTGGGGTGTTTTAGAAGCCAATAATAACAAGTTACTGTTAGCAACAACAAGATAAATTGGAGCCGGATTAATTTAAGTAATTTTTCCGATTAATATAAATTTAAAAAAATACTATTAATTAGCTATAATTTATGGAAGAACACATAATCTATAGCGATATTAACTTTTTAAAATAAAATAAGACGATAAAATATTGTTATTAGCAACATTCTGTAGAATTAAATTTACTATGGTAAAAATATAAGTTATCATGGTATAACACATTTGTGTCACAATTTTCATCGATTTTTGGTTACTATTTCCATTTATCCAATTATTGTATTCCACAGTATATGTTCTAGGGTACCGTACCTCAAAAAGAAAAGCGGAAACCTTATAAGATCACTCACGTTTTTTCCTGTTTATCAATCATAGCCGATTTTCGCAAAAACTATGCGATGTGTAGAAATTTTATTTTTGGTAACAAACTTGAATTTTGTAATACGTCTTCTTAATGCACATATGTATTTTCCATTAGACAATTTTTTTTATGTAAAGATATAAAATATATAAAAATTAATAAGGGGGTAAATATTGTACTGATTTTTTTTAAATTTGGAAAGGGCTTGTTATGTGGAATACGGAAACATATGGTTTTTCATAATTTTAAATTGCATATTCAAAAAGATATTCTGAAAATATGCGAATAAGGTATTCCCCTTCCCTTATTGATGAAACTACTGTGTGAAAACAGAGTGGTTAAAATCTGACTACAAGATTACAGGAAAACTATAGCGAGTATCCTAGATCTTATAATTTTTGAAATGTGCACCATGTTTTTACGTATGTGAAAGATATAGTAGGTAATATAAAAATTAATACTCGTAAATAGTTCAATAGAAATACTATATCGCCTTGAATATTTGTAAGTGCATAAATGTGTACCGAACCTTCTAGTGAGAGTTCTACTTGTACTTGACAGGTTTTTTTATTCGAAGCACTATTTATATTTATACGATATAATAAACTTTTTACGATTTAATAAATTTAAATATTTTTTATGACGTGAAAGAAAATTTCAATTCTAGTACTTATATTATGTGCGCAGTTCTTTCATTATGTTTCTCATTTTTATGCAAAAGGTTTGCTAAAGCTTGGTTCCATTAAATCTAAATTTGGTGCTTTACAGATTTTCTAAATATTTGTGTTCGCTATGGAGATTATGCGATCAAGAGTTATGAGACCTCATCACTTTTTCGGGTTTCTTTTCGACTCTCTTTAAATATAAATATTAACAAAACTATTTTTCGAGTAAATATGCCTTAAATTTACACGAAAAATAGTTTACAGGCAATGCTTTCCAAAGCTATTCGTTACGTTGAGGAATCTTTAATATATATTGTACTCATTAATATGGGCCCATATACAAAGCCCAATTTATGGTTATAGCCGTTTCCTTAATCGCTCTTTGGCCCCTGGACCTATGAATTAATCCATAAACACGCCCGCAAACATTGGCAAAGTCGAAAACTTTGCCCTTGTTGCTAGTCAGATATTAACTTCGTGGTATGACGTTAACACAAAGGCTTATCGGCGATCTGCATACTCGCGTAACTACGCGTTCAACTGAAACTTGAATGTTGTTTAGCTGTGTTTTAGTCTGTAGTCAACCGACTTCAAGAAAAATAAGAGGTTCTTGTTTCTGTTCATATTTTTGATGTGAAAACGTCTATAAATTCGATTTGGTAGCTCAGGTCAAAATTATCGATGCAATGCAATTTTACCGCATTTCGTGACGTGGAATCTCTTTGAATAATGCACCGATAGGAAATTACCGATTCAAATCAGAAAGATTAATCTATTATTATTAGATTATAGCTAGTTATTTCATAAACTGGAGTAATCTAGGAGCATAGCGGCGGTATGCGAGAGACAGAAATACAGAAGTGAGTATATTTTACAGGCAGTTTATCTCGTGAACGCGTGAAAGTAGGGTCGAGGAGCACATGAAAAACCCTTAATTAGTTTTAATAAGACCTCAAGAGACATTGACTTTTATAATAATAATCAAAATTTTATGACTGCAAAATTGAAAAGGTATATTTTTCAGAAATATCGTCTTATACGAAAGGAAAATATGACAAGAAACGAAGGAAAGTGCCGATCAAGGAGAATACGAAAAGCGCCCAAGCTATATTTTGATTTTAATAATAAAAATTGTATAACAAAATTTAAAAATTATTCATTGTTTATTTCTTTTGTATCACTTTCATGCCTCAGTTTCTCAACCAACTTAGAACAAAATTTGGTATATTTCCGTCTCTGTATTGTGAAAAATACAGTATATTTTATCTTGGAATAGAATATTATAAATCTGAAAGCTTGTTTGTGTACTTGTTATCCTTCCTTGATCGGCTTTTTCCTACATTTGCCTTCTCGACCGAATTCCGTTATTTTTCCCTAAATATATCCTGTGTCATGTAGGTGGCACAGGCGACAAATGGCACAAGGTATCTCTGTATATGATTACGTATGTATTTTTTATCATAACAATAAAGGTCATTAAAGATCACTGCGTTAGGGATAAGCGTAAATGTAAACATGTGTGCATGTGCGCACAGTTAAGTGGATAATATCACTTTAGCCTTACAAATATTTTTAAATTTTACAACCAATTTTAGGGTTCCAAAGCCGAGAGACGAAAAATGGAACCCATATCATTTTTGTCATCTCTTTGATCGCTTTTTTGTCTGTTTGTCACAGCGTCTGTCGAATTTCGAATTTAAGTACAAAGGAAATTTTACAGGCACGCACAGATAAAATACCCCAATACATAAATATAGAGAAATTATAATTTTTATTGTTTTTTTGTACGAAATTCCCTTGTATCAAAACTTGAGAATGAATACAATTTTTTTTATGGAAACTAAACATCACGGAGTGAAAACCACCAACATCCATAACCGGAACCACCGAGTAAACCCTCTATCGCAAAAAAGGTGATTGAACATGCAGTTGAAAATGGCATATACGTTTTTATGTTCCGGTTTTTCCTTTGCGAGATATAAATCTCTAAACTGTTAAAAAGTGTGATCCTCTATCGTTTTAACTATACACGTGAAAAATTTAATAGCGCCATTTAGTAAACGCAACAAACGAAAATTTTTCTGGCCCACTTGCTCTATTATATAACAAATATAAGCAATAATTTTTTTTACACCCGTGACATAATACAATATAATATGTTTACATACTCGTAGTGACATGAAAGTTTCGAGATGATTGAATGACGTAGCACATAAAAACAACATGTTTACTAAAAGTATCCTCTGGACAGGTGAGAAAATAATGACTCGTGAAATTCGAATATACTCCATCATTGGTGATCGAGTGGATGAACTGTACATTACGTCATTTTAACCTTATTTTTCATTCACAGAAAAAAAAACAAAAAAATTACTGCTTTATTTGTGGTAACAACGGAAAGATTCGGAAAGTAGATTACGTATCGTTACCTTCGGAATGATCTACAAGCACTGTTGTAATTAAAATATTTTACAGCGGTCTATCATGAACAGTTTGCAAATATGTTATGTGTTTGCTGAGTAAATGGGTAAGCATTTACCCCATGCGGCATCTTTGATGATTTACACATAGATAAAATGCATATAAAGTTTAGCCTTTTCTTGTATGTCAATCGTAACATGTATTAGCGACAAGGTCGCTAAGTCACGCAACCATAGTACGCGAACGTGTCGCTGCTAGCGGCAATTCACGAGTCGAGTCGCAATATTATGTACGAAACGAACGCGGTGCGTTGGGGCAGAATTTTCAGCGGGTCGGGTTAATTGAAAAACTTAGTTGGCGTGGAAATGTTCGGAGTTTCTTAAAGGGTAAGGTACTGATGTTTGTTTGGAATAAAAGTTTTGATAGTTGCGCGTCGTTTAAGTTCGAATTATGCGTGAAGCAGATATCTTTCTGTCGTTGATATATGCTATCTCATTTAACATATTAGGTATATATTTATGCGACATAAAATCTATATATATATATATATATATATATATATATATATATATATATATATATATATATATATATATATATATATATATGTATATATAGCAATTACCGCTCACTCCCTGACTGCCTCATGACGAAATCTATACCATTATAAAACCTATAAAGTTGAAAAACATATTGTTATAGGCTCCTAGGAAAGGATTTTCCTAAATTCAATCCCTAAACTTGTGAAAATGTCTCTGAAAGATTGTATGGAAATTTGAAACAAAATTAGAGACATGAAAATGTGTGTTTAGAGTACTAAATAGAAATCATGAAACACCCTTTCAGCGTTTTTGGAAAATTACTAATCACAAATATTTATTAGATGAAAAAGAAAATTAAACGAAATACAGGCATAGTTCCATTTTGCCCCCGGAAAATATTGGAAGATAAAATGTGAAAATAGCAAAGATAGGAAACAATAAACCTGTGTAATGTTAGATAGGCATTAGTGCAATTGCTAATTCTAGTAATTCTTGGCTAAATGCCAAAAAAAGTAACTGCTCACTTTATTTACATGTCATAAAATGGACCATAAAATAGTAATCTTATGCATGACTGTCCCACATTTATACGTCGACCAATTGAGTGCCTTTTTCTTCGAAAACAGTTTACGTACGTAGATTATTTTATTAGTTTCCACGTGATCGGGTAAATAAATTTATTCATATATAAACTATGGGTTTCATTTATATAAGCTATGGTTTTCATTGTACGGAGGCTGTCTAAAAGAAAATGAATCGAGCAAAAATGTTTGTGTAACATATGTCTGTCAAAATTTTTGCAATAACCACAAGTAGTGATAGACAAAGTTATATCGTAATAGGCTATTTGATAATGTTAAAAATTAAGTGCTAATTATTAACGTTTTTAAGTATTATGCGTTTAAAAAGCATTATTCAGTAATGTGACTTGAAAATAATAACTAATTTATCGTAAACTCCCTGAATAAATAAATGTTTCTTCAATATTTGTCACGTGACAAAAAACGGTCCGAATTGGCTTAAAGTACGATGACGTCACATGCTCGTAAATATGTCATTGTTTGCCAGCATATTGGCGTCTAACGATTTGGAAAACTGTTTATAATATATTCTAGTGCTATTTGTGGTTCGTTTGTAATATTTTATAAGTGCCTCCTTGTATATCTATACTTCGTTCTATCATAAATAGCAATTATGTGAAAGCGGACAGCAGAAACCTGCCTGAAGTAGACGCAATAATGATCCGACTATTTTCCAAAAATAACTCCATTTTTTATGCTGCTAAGCTGAGAAATGTAAAAACAGCAATGTAAGTACCATAACACCTTACGTAGTAACCTAATTTTTTTATCCTGAGAAGGCGAAATAATGACGTACTTCCATGCATACATTTAAGCTATGATAGATCTGTTAGCTTGATGCAAGATATCTATTTACAAGAGTTGTTTAATTTAATTTATAGTTTTTAATGTACCTGTTTTAATATAAATTAAATAGTATTTATACCCCCCACCAGTCCAGCCCCGCTCGACTCCAAGTCATGAGGTTCTGTAATGACCTATATCCTTGATGACCAGCGACCGGGAATCGAACCCGGGACTCCGCAGTGTGACGAAAGGCCGTAAACCTGTGATCGACGCAGGTCGGCTCTCGCGTGTTACTATTTAATTTGTATTAAACAGGTATTTTAAAATATAAACAGCGCCTCCGGTGTCCGAATTTTCATTTCTTAGTTAATTTAATTTATGGTTATAAATTGGTTAAGTTAATTTTAGTTTCACACTCATTAAAAACCTAAGATTATGGCTGCAATTTTTATCTTATATTATAAAATAGCTCAAATGGTCTTATTTATAAAACGTTGTATTTCAACTTCAAATTAGTAACAATTCTTAATCTAAATATGATTATTATAATCAAATAATATATGTTTACTTACGTCAAATGGTCTTTACAGGAGAAAACATTTAAATTATTCTCTATATCACTACGATTTCTCCGAGAAAGTACCGTTTCGACTTATTTTGACATTCTTTGGAACACATGCAAATATTTTTTCCGGAGTTTTTATTGTCGTATTTGTGCATTTTGACACTGCACACCATTTGTAACTTATTTTCTTATGTAAATCGCGGATAAAATCTAACACAAATCACAAATTGCAGAATGTTAAGCAAAGCAGGACATCACGTTTGTTTTATTTACGGAATTGTGATTTCATCGAAACGAGTGCGACGTCATATTGCTCGAAATAACGTTTTGGTGGGTCATTTAAACAATGCATTTTTATTTGGGATTTTTTAGACAAATACATAACAGAATTAATAATAACAACTTTTTATGGGTTCCACAACCACTATTAAATAATCTAAGATAATTTTCAAAACCTTGAAAAATAGTCTATTGTAGAATGCCTGTCGATCATTATTTGTTGTTACGAGTTTCCGAGTTATTGAAGATTCTCTTGAAAATTAGGTCTTTATATCTTTATCCTAACATTGTTGTAGGTCATGTAACTTTAATTGAATCTATTAAATTTAAAATATTTTCGAAAGTAATTAGATCGTGTAAATTGTAAATCAAGTCCATACTTAGCTGGAACTAAAATCACCATATTGTGCTTATCACGTTATCAACTGCCGAAACACATCAAACAACCACGGCAGCCAGCGTAGTAAATACTTCCAAAGTATTATTAAAACTTTTAATGGTTTTAAATATTTGTTTATTTTTAATATATAGGTGGTTACAAAGTTCTACTTACTAGTATCATACAGGAAAACACCTAACCAAACATACGATTACGAAACAACGTTTGATACGATGTTCTTATATTTTATTGGTGTCATCATGCATAGAGAGGCCGTCTTATCTGCGAACCTGGGTGTGCACTAGCGTCGGTGTGTTGATAAGGAAACTCGTATGTCGGTATGGCCTGCCCATTATCGATTAATATTTGTCGTTATCGGTTGGTTCCAATAATGCTTATCTTATTTACCTGCTGCTCGATGCAGAGACGAGTGCATTTAGTTGGGCCTCGCCTTGTTTAGATGGTTAAGTTGGAATATTATTCTTTACTAGCTGCCTCTCCTGACTTTGCCCGGTCAAAAATGGGCCGTGACTGAATTTTTTATTACTCACTTTTTATGATAATAATTCACATTGAATGTATTCTCAACAGTTTAGTTATTTATTCTGCATTTCAGACGAGATCTACATGGCCTAATCACGTAACATAAAAAAGTCTTGGAACAAACTATTCATAATTATTAGCTATGCTGGGTACTTTTTTGTAGATTTCATTGTCTTCATTCAAAATTTTGGTATAACTAGTATTAATTAATAATTATTTTGATATAGATTTGTAGAGGTGGTACATTTTTCTATGACCTGATTCGGCAACAGAAAACGGATCGTAACGGACAATCTATAATAACTAACAGCATTTATCATTAAATTAAAAAAAAAAAACTTTCTGTGAAATTAGTATAATAATAACATAGAAATGTTGTTGTAAGGGAAGGATTACGTCCTTTATTTAGATTTCAGTGAGTTGGAGTGTGTATGGAGAACTTAATATAGGACAAACAGGCTTCGTTCGCTTGAAATTCGGAAAGAAAAGTTATTAGGAATAGTGAACATTATCATTTCTCTGTTTATTTTTATAATATTTATGAGTATAAAGTTTACTAAAAACGCTAACAGATGGCGTTGGTAGTACCAGTGTCATAATATTCACCAACCCAGGTTTTTTTAAAATTTGTAATATCTAGATAAAAGTATCCTATATGTTGCTCGAGGGAATAAACTAATTATCATACCGAATTTCGTCCAAATTCGTTTAGTGGATTTCGCGTGATTGAAGAACAAATTAACACACAGAGAAAAAATATAAAAACAGTTTTTATGGCCTCTATTATCATTCTCTACGATAAACCAATCACTCTTTGAAAAATATTTTCTATCTGCAGAAATCATTCTGCTACAGTTTTATTATATGTATAGATTATCACATCGAAAGTGGGTGAGATAAGTTTTCTTAAAAAAAATTGTTCAGTTGTGAGAAAAATGAAATACATGGAAACAGTTAGAACTATTTCCAAATGCTCAATTGAATGCCAAATATTATTTTATTTTGCAGATGACACATTCAATTTTTAGTAAGTTATATGGCTAATATCAATAAAATATACATAAAACAAGACCATTTTTAGGATATTAATTTATCTGCTTGCCTGTTTTGAACGGGGTTTAGATACGTATCACACAAAAAATGTTTAATTCCACATAGAATTTCTTAAAGAACAAGGAGTAATATGAGGTAATGCATTTAAATGGGATTATCGAAGTTTTCTTTTCCATCTCTCAATATTTTGGCTTGTTCGTTTTCGAATCATTATAAATGTCTGAGAATGGGGGCGAGACGTTTTGATACGATATCAGAAAGTTAACAAATTAAGAAAACATACTAACAACCGTTAGTTTCGCATCTCATTGTCCCTTAGAATTAAGTAAATCAAGTATTTCGCGTGAGCGAAGCCACGGGAATACACTATTTTAATATAAACTGCGTGGTAGTGGAAGCGGAGAGACTAGTCATTGAATATCCTTTTACTCTTGGAATCGCCAAACATTGGGACGATCTGCGTTGCTTTCCAGCATGACTATAAACTGCCGTTTGTACCTATGATGTGAATAGTAACACCAACGATAGGTCGGTTTCAGTTATTGACAATTTGTATGCGTCCCACAAGCATTTGCTATCTTAGTTACCTTTTTAACGTCGATGAGCGTAATACTCAGTCCTTTTAAAATATTTTTACGTGTTTTTGTAAAAATTACTATTTTTTTTCTTTTTATGTTTACAAATTTAGGAAATATTTTTATATTTTTACAAAAATTGAAATTAGCAAAGGTTCTGTCACTAAAGGGAGAACACCATTAAATAAGAGACAAAACAGAAGATGAAAGCTTTATGAAAAAGAAATAATAGTATTACTGAAATTCAATTATATATAATTTCAGTCTGTATATAACACATGTGAACAATTAGATAAACATGTTTTTAATTATCTACGTGAAGCTACCCTCAGATAGAGTTATATTTCATACAACATAAGATCCTCCGTCGGTAAATTCGAAATATTGTTTCAATGTTTAATTTATTAGAATAAATGAAATCACTCGACTTTTACATTTTCATGTACCATTCCGTCTTCAGAAATACTCCAAACCGGGTGAATTAATTACTTAAAATTTCTATGTCACGTTGGCTGGGATTGGTCATTATTAGTAATTTGCACAAGAATAATCATCATCATCATCATCATCATATATATTAATACGCTAATGTTAAGATGTTACTCTCCCTTTTTAGAAAAAACCTCACAACTAATCCACATAAATTATATATAATTTTATAGACAATTGCTTGCTCTACCGGCATCCACAACTAAAAAATTTATTATTGCTATTGTTTTTGAAAATTAATTAATTATTAAAATTATATACACAAAACAGCCATGCTGCCATTTAACGGCTCAACGTCAATATGATTGACGGTCGGTAAAATTCTTGTTTAATTTCAAATCTACTCACGTATAAATAAAGTGGCGCTTTAGCTCAATGCTTTTGATACTTGCGCCTCTATATGTCAATTTTAGTAAAATATTTGTTTGATCTGTTATCTGAGCTTCATAATGGAATAAAAACGTAATAAGCAATGTGCAAAATTAGAAATGAATTGAATACCTGCAATCAATTTTGATTTATTAAATTGAGTTGAATAATTTATAATGCAAAGACTTCGCACGGGTCACGCTAGTGTAGTTTATAACTGTAGATAACCCCCAATCTAAAAGAATCGACGAATAGCTTATTTTCTAAGGATAGTGTAGCAAGATGCCTAAACTTTATAGGGACTCTACGAGCTGTCATCTCCATACATTGACCCTATCGGCGTTAAACAAGAGACGAAGACAGAAATATTCCCCAGTGATAGAAATGGAATGCAAAACGTCGCTGGCGATAATATTTTTGTCCATCGTGAATAATAAAAACCTGTCAAGCATGAGTAGAACTTGCACTACGATGGTTCTTAGCATGAGCGTGACCTGTACACATTTAGGCACTCTAATTAAACTACATATTTACAAATATTATTTTTCATAACGTAAATTTATCGCTTATTATGTATTTTACAGACGCATGTTTAAAAAATTTGTAATTCCACATAGAATTAGAAATCTATGATTTTTTTTAATTTTTCCCGTTACTTGTGCTACAATACCTCACATTATGTTGCCATTCAAGATTGTAGGTCAATCGGAATAAGCCTAGAAGTTTTGAAGATCAGTGGGTAAGACTATGATAAAAATAAAGAAAAAAATACGCTTTATAGGGTCATATCTTTTTGTTGCATGAACCAAAAAAAAATTAAAGCCATGCTAGGTTTATGGTCTAAATATACGATATGAATTTCATCTTAAGATCTCAAGCCATTTGTGAAAAAAAGCTTTAAAGAGACGGACGGATGGGCTACTAAGTGATCCTAAAAGGATTCCGTCTTTTCACTTTGAGGGACGGAACTATAAAAAGTATTCATGGATTTTAAGGACCGTTAGACTACCTCGATAGGAGGGTAGAGCTACCTTCCTATCGAGAGAAGGAAAAAACAAATTAAGTGAAATCATGCGACGTATTGTTAAACATAAAACGCTCTATTTACACCTGCCAACAATTGATGTGTGATGCATTTTACGAAGATGACCTACTTTCCCATTTTATTATCGATCTTGTTAGCTTGCCTTTACGGTTTTATCTTTATTTTGTTTTATTGAAACGCCCTTGACATCGTTTCGGGTAATATGCCTTTCCTGCCCAATATGTGTGTGATACGTATGTGCTTACGTATTTATGGAATACTCAGAGATTCCGAAGTTATTTAGTTAAAATTATTGAAAATTTACTTAGAGATAGTATATATTTTCTAGTTGTATGAATAGTGGAAGCTCCAACTGATCGAATAACAAAATGGAATAATATGCACACAGATTGCGGCTCTCGTATACAGTGTATTTGATTTTTTTAAAATTAATCTTAAGCATTTAAGTTTTCTAACGTCATCTGTGTCTCAGTTTTTTTTCCAATCCACAGCAATTTCAGTACACAGTGTTGATAACTAAATAGAAATTTAAATTTATTGGATGGTATGGACATGTATTTAAATTTATAATACCTGTCCATAAAGATTAAGCTTAGCTTAACGCAGTAAAAAAGTAAAAGCTAACTAAGAGTAAGCTTTTACTATTATGCTACGTTTCTTTCCTTATGGCATCGAGTTTAATGAGACGTTTGTACAATGGTTTTTTATCTTAATTTTATCGTTTTGGATTCCATAATGAAATTGAAGAAAAATTTTAGTACCGATGACCAAATGTCAAATTGATATTTTGTATTTTTCAACACTTTATACCAAATTATTGGAACTGAAATTGTTGAATGATATTGAGTATTTATATGGAATATGGAGTTGTTTGGTTTTTATTTTTAGTAAATCAAGTAAATAAGTAGTTAGTCCCTCCTATCTCATTGCCAGATTTACAGCCCTTCGCATTGTCTAGATGTATGCCCTGACAATCTCCTCATACTTTTTATTCTAAAAGGTAGTCTTCTTTCTACGAGTATTCGTTTCCTTTTCTGCTGTCAATTGAGATACTAGATTCTAACCATCCTACTGGAATGGATGGCGGAAGTCGTGTGAAAAAATTACACCTGCCCTAAGTTCACTTTCCCTCCACTACAATCCTTCTTTCTTTCCCGACCGCTCAATGCTGCTTCAAAGCCCCTCCCTACATATTAGATTAATATTAGATTAATTTTGTCCTTTTTAGGGTCTCGTTTCTCAAAATGAAAAAAAACGAAACCTTATAAGATACTTAGTTGTCTGTTCTACCGTCTGTCTGTCGGAAACCTTTTTCGCAGAAACCACATAAGATATCGAGTTAATATTAATGTCGTATACTGAGGCCTATAGCCCAAATTTTTGGCTCATCCAATAAAAAGATATCGTCTTTTTTATATAATAATCTTACTACTTTCGGACGACCTATAATCGTGAAATTTGGCATAATGTCTTATAGGACAAGCAAAGGAAAAAAATCCAAAAATCAATTATTTTTAATTGTATTTGTAATTATACATTTTTATAATTCGTTAATTTTTACTACGAAAGATATGGTAGGCAGTATATTTATCTTACCAAATACTAATATCTATATATGTATTTTATTTAGAAATATTGTTTCTCCTTAAATGTTTATACGTGCTTAAATAAGATCGTTATCTCCATAGTCCGAGGTCTCCTCGTGCTTGACAGGCTTTATTTTTCAATAATTTATTTATTACATTTGGTTTTTTTATTTTCGTGTAACTTTATAAATGAACTGTAATTTTGGTTGACTAGAAGATATCGCTATTTTGGCAATAAGTTCGTTAGATATACATATTCCCATAGCATATAATTAAATGAATTTTTTATAACATGTATCTGATATACCATAAAATTTAAAATTTTATTAATTTATTATTTTGTCGTCATTGTAAAAAATTAAAGGAAGGAAAAACTGTTTAATTGAATAACTTGTAACGGTCTAGATCTACGTGATTCCTACGTGAGGCAGAACAATGAATATATAGTACAATATTTCATCACGTAATTGCCTAAGTTTCGTTAGCCGGAGACTAGTTTTCCATTAAAACTTGTTTATGGTATTTACGCTAAAAATACGGTTCGATGTAGGACAGTAATATATTTACAAAATAGGATGCCGGCCATGTGCCGGAAGCGACGTCTACGCTTTAATCGTTAATAATTTCGCTAACTTGCGTAAAGTGGATTCGTTTAAAAGAAAAATGAACAAGACGTAAACTTTCCAACGTTAATACTGACGCTTTACGTTTTAACAGTTCGCTTTCATGTTACCCTGTGTGTACTGGAGATTCTATATTTAAGCTCGGATCTGTTTTATGCTTCAGTTTTGCTGTTGCTTAAGTATATGTATAGGGCCCTTTTAAGAGACTGTACGGCTCGTATGAATACTAACATTTGTGTTAATGAGTAAAGATTGGATCACATTAAGGTATGGTGTAACGTTATGTTTAAAAAGGATTACATTCAAAATGTTTTTTTTTTTTAATTTACGTTTTAACGTCTATTAATTAAAGTATCTAACATATAGTTTTAGAACGTTAGGAGTAGTTTTTAACTCATTAAAATGTTTAGATTTTTTTCAGTTTTTAGGGTTCCGTTACCTCAAAAGGAAAAAAAGGAATCCTTACAGGATCACTTCGTTGTCCGTCTGTCTATCGGTTTGTCAAGACCCTTTTTCTCAGGAACGCGTGGAGGTATCGAGTTGAAATAAATATCAAATATTAAGGTCTCTTGCAGATGTAAAAGAATAAGCTTCTAAGTCAACGCAGTCAAAAAATACGCCATTTACGAAAATAATACGAAATAAATATCAAATATTAAGGTCTCTTGCACATGTAAAAGAATAAGCTTCTAAGTCAATGCAGTCAAAAAATACGCCATTTACGAAAATAATACGAAATAAATATCAAATATTAAGGTCTCTTGCAGATGTAAAAGAATAAGCTTCTAAGTCAATGCAGTCAAAAAATACGCAATTTACGAAAATAATACGAAATAAATATCAAATATTAAGGTCTCTTGCAGATGTAAAAGAATAAGCTTCTAAGTCAATGCAGTCAAAAAATACGCCATTTACGAAAATAATACGAAATAAATATCAAATATTAAGGTCTCTTGCAGATGTAAAAGAATAAGCTTCTAAGTCAATGCAGTCAAAAAATACGCAATTTACGAAAATAATACGAAATAAATATCAAATATTAAGGTCTCTTGCAGATGTAAAAGAATAAGCTTCTAAGTCAACGCAGTCAAAAAATACGCCATTTACGCAGCCTATTTAGCTACTCGTCAGTAAATCTAAACCTATAGGGTACTTCCCGTTGACCTAGAATCTTGAAATTTGGCAAGGAACAAGGCCTCAAATCGTTATTTTTGTATTAAATTACAGAAAAAAGATTTTTTAAATATGCATCTGTGAAAGATGTGGTAGGTAATATATTTTTGCTATAAAAATTAAAATTTTAAAATAGTTTAATAGGAATATTATGTACCATTAAATGTTTATAAATGCCTAAATGTGTAGTGCATAGTGTGAGTTCCACTCGTGATAAACGGTTTTTTTTATTATAAATGTAACTTCAATATAGGTGCTTAATTGTTTCACTAAACGCATCCTCTCCGTTCGCCAAACGATATCGATTTTCGGAATCGAGAGATGGGGTATATCGGCGGAAATAATCTGGATGATCAGTCAAAAAATAAACCAGTTTCTTTTACCTTGCATCTTTTGCGTTGTATTTACCGAGTTTTGTTTCATTTTTTTATCACTGTTCTACTCCTTATCTAATCCGAACGTGATGATATTTATCATCTTCAAAATATCTATGGGCATTGTAACACAAAAAAATGTTTCGCAATGGTTGCAGAGATTAACGCGAACGAACAAATAAACTATCAAAATTGTCCGCTTTATATATTAGTATAGATATAAGACGTAAGAATTATGTACGTCACATACAAGCTACCGATAAAGTTAATAATTTTAATCGTTTAATGCCCTCAAATACTCAGTAAGGATGTAAAACTTGAAATGATATTATAAATCGTTTAAAATACCGCTGATTATAATTGATAAAAAATTAATAACCAATAAGATATTGTAAATAAGAAAATGTAAATTATGTGTGTATGTATTAATTGTATGTGGAATTTTGAACGTCCATTGCTTTGTAACTACAATATTTGAACGATGTAAATAAGAAAATGTAAGTATGAAAAGGCGCTGCGATTAGATCTGTACAATAATATCACTTGCACGGTCCATGATATTATGGCATTTTCAACGTCCATTGCTTTGTAACTACAATTTTTGAACGATGTAAATTGGAAAATGTAAGTATGAAAAGACACTGCGATTAGCTCGGTTCAATAATATTACTTGCACGGTCCATGATACTATGGCATTTTCAACGTCCATTGCTTTGTAACTACAATATTTGAACGATGTAAATTGGAAAATGTAAGTATGAAAAGACACTGCGATTAGCTCGGTTCCATAATATTACTTGCACGGTCCAGATACTATGGCATTTTCAACGTCCATTGCTTTGTAACTACAATATTAGAACGATGTAAATAAGAAAATGTAAGTATGAAAATACACTGCGATTAGCTCGGTTCAATAATATTACTTGCACGGTCCATTATACTATGGCATTTTCAACGTTCATTGCTTTGCAACTACAATATTTGAAAATTTTATTTCTATTGCTCTATAAACTTTAGATTTAACTTTATTTTCCTAGCGTTTATAAGCATTAAAGCTTCCAAAAGGACAGATATCTGGAAAGTGTTACGTAGAAAAATGCTAATAGTTGGACAGTAAATACATAATAATAACAAAAAAATACTGCTAAAACTTCAAAAGGATTGTACTGTTTACTCTAGTATCCAGCTGCCTTGATATCTAAAGCTTTATATTTAATTATATTTGTCTGACATTTATAAGCTTTAAAACCTGTTAAAACTGACAGTCATCTAGAAAGTGTCGGATCATGCAATAATTTATACACTGTTACGTAAAATAATGGTAACATCCTTGCAGCCAAAACAAAATAAAGACAATAAAAAATACCAATATTCAAACATTTTAATAGTTAAGTTTAAGGGTATGTTATGTGTTTAATTATAATTTAAAGGTTAAATAAAAACTACTTTAGTGCCTAGGATTTTTAAATTATTTCTATTTTAGTAATGATTTAAACATATTATTACACATACATATATAATTTATATATTCATAAAGGTATACACTTTTAGTGTTCTGTGGCAAAATTGCCAAAACGGAACACTGATGAAATGACTTCTGTGTCCGCCCTACCGTCACAGGCGGTATTCTCGGGAACAATTTGACTGAAAATTTTGAAATTTGGCACAGAAGTAAAGTATGGTGTCCCAATAATAGACGTGAAGCATAAAAAGGTGCATTTTCATTCTGGGAATTGCTTCAAGGGGTGAATTGGGAATTAAAAAATCAATTTTGTCAAGATTATCGTTAGGATGTTAAATGAAAGCTTGTCGAAGTATGAATTAAATGATATGTGTGAAATGTTTCGTTTTTTTATTTTTATAGGGAAAGGCTTGAAAATTGCTGTTACCCCCACTCTTTTTACCAAAAGGATAACTCGGAAAAATGTGGAAAAATCATGAACATTAAGAATTAAGTATAGATTGAAAAATACCAGCACGATAAATTTTTGTAAACTTTATTTCTTTCTTTCAAATTACTGAAACATTGGTTGTAGAGAAAAAGTTTTTCGACTAAAATATTGTATTTCTCAATATCTAAGAAACAAATTTTATCCTAGTACTTTTTCAAAATTTTGAATTTGGCTCAGTCGAAACGTCCCCAGTCAGATCCGCGCATACGTGATTTGATATAGCATTGTTTTAAACATAAAATAGAAGTTAACTACTATTAAGTAGAGGGCTAATGACACGGGACACTAATTGCGCAAGTATAGTTTTCACGTGACCGTTTTTTTTGTAAGTGCAGAAAAGCAAGGTTATAACAGCCTGTTAAGGCCTTAAGGCGATTTGAGATTTCACTAATCTAGAATACAAACCTACCTGTTGTATTACACTGTATTACATTATAATCAGTGAGTCATATGACGTTTACATTAAAATTTACACATTGTGCCACGTTGATTTGCAAACTTCGAAATATTACAGGAATATAGGTGATTTTTATAGATTTTAGCGTTGCGATTTAGATGATGCCGAAAAGTCAGATTTTAGCAAGTCTGATTTTTCGATAAAATCTCTAATCCCATTACTGAATTCGTGAGACTTATCAATCAATGGCGACCAAAGTATACATATTCGATGTATCTGTTTTTAAATACTCAACAATTTTCAGACAATCTCGGTTCACTAAGTAATAAAACCTCTTTGTTAAATATACTTGTTTAACTGAAGAATCAGTCAAATCGTGTACTAACTAAAGAATCAGTCAAATTGTGTACTTGAAATAGTTTTCGTAAGAAATTGTTAGATAAATGAAATAATATTCCTATGGGGATGAAAGTGTCTGTGTTACTCTGAATAAGAAGGATTATTCTACGACGGGGTACGGTTCATGACTGGCTTAATTAGGGATTTATTAGCGATCCTCCCGGCCTCGTAAGGGTAGGTAAAGATTTTGCTTGAGAGTCCGTGCGTATAATTTTACTTACTTAAAAACGCCATCATAACTCATAAATAATTCGTTAAAAATCTATAGTATAACGGAAATCTGATCTATATAGGTTGAGGAAAACCATAATAAAATTTAATTTGATAAGGATTAAGACAGTTTTATACAATAAGCTTTGGAAAATTTACTAATTTTAAATGTTTAAGGGCACATAGTATATTGAGTATATGCATAATGTTATTTTTCACCACGTAAGTGTTTTGCTTAAGTATATTTGTGATAGGTAGAAGAATATCATTAATTTCTCAAAAATATTTTGGTTTTATCATTCATAAACTTTATACTATTTTACATTTAGCTCCCTTTTGTTTTAATACAGGATTTAAGAAATATTAGAGCTGAATTACAGCTTCTTACGTAACAGCGTTTTTGAGATAGATCGGGTAACAAAGTATAAAAATCTGTCTGACTGTTTTTCTGTCTGTTCGCTCATAACTAGAGTTCTACTGGATTGATTGTGGAGCAATTTTCGCCATCGTGTGAGTCGTTTATTCTGGAAGAATTTAATTTATAGAACATTAGTATAGGTGTCGAAGTTACGGAGCTATGTTCATATTTTAGAGGTGTGTCTCAGATTGTTGACGTTATGCATGGCTACGACAACAGCGGATCTGTGTTACGGGAGGACAAATATTTCTATTACTCAGGAACAACATTTCCACGCGAACAGCACTGTGGGAAAAAGCTGGTAGGTCTGTAAATACCAGGTTTGATGGTCCATCGAATTAATTTTTTAGTGGAAAAAACAATTTAAAACAGTCAATATAAATTCCAAATGTTTTTCTCACTAGAAGGAATCGGTTCATAAAAGTACTTTGGTTATATAAATGATTTAATGATATTTTTTAAATTATATAAGTATATAAAGTTATTTAAAACCTTTTTAGAGCGAAAGTTTATTTGTAATTTTATCCCAAAAATATAAAAATGGTTGGCTATAAAAATAACAATTGTAAAATACATTAGAGTTGTTTTTTTTCTTATTATTTGCAACTCCTCGTTTTTCCTTGCTTACCTTGTTTTTCTTTCTTATATGATCCTCACTAAACCCTCATTTCTCTATTGTCAGGAGATTCCTTAGTCGTTGTAATTTTAAGGAACCTGACGCCCGTAAACAATGAGTGATTGCTGTACATAATGACTATTCATTTATTAGTTTTCGTTGTTCCGAAAAAAGAACCAAAATTCACAGTTCTATCTGAATTAACCTTTATCCCAGCCACCCCTCAGTGTTCAGATAAAAGTGAATTCGGAGGCGAATGCAGCAATCGAAGATAAACAGATGCATGCGCACTGTTTATGAGCACCGCGGTGAAATGAATCTACTGTTGGTCCATTAACCTGAGTTCGGTTTCATTTACTGGTCACGTTCAGTGCGTACAGTGTTGGCGCATTGCCCGATGAATGGTTGGTGCGAGTTCGTCTGGTTGTTGAAATGTGGTAAATAGATGTGTTAATTCAATCTGCACTTTGATAAATAATCAAATTAACTTTAACCAATTTTTCAAAGTTTACCTTTTTCTCTATTTAAAATTTGCAGCTTTTTGATCGAAAATAAAGCAAGCAATCATTTCCGAATACATTAGCGGTTTGAACATATTATAAATGTACAGCTTTTTTTATCGAAAATAAAGCTTGCAATCATTTCCGTACACATTAGCGGTTTGAACATATTATAAATTTGCAGCTTTTTTTATCGAAAATAAAGCAAACCTTAATTTCCGTACACATTAGCGGTTTGAACATATTACAAATTTGCAGCTTTTTGATCGAAAATAAAGCAAGCAATAATTTCCGTACACATTAGCGGTTTGAACATATTACAAATTTACGGCTTTTTGACCGAAAATAAAGTAAGCAATAATTTCCATACACATTGGCAGTTTGAACACATTATTCCTATTAAATAGGAATAATATTTCTATTAAATTAGTTTGAAAATATTGATATTGTTATTATTTTTTTGTTTTTATTTGTAAATATTCCATTATTCTTAAGTGTGTAAATATATTACTAGTACTTCTTATAAGTGTAAGGTAAATAACTTAATCACTTATATTTCTTCAATTTATTAACTAAATACGTAAATAACTAACTAAATACGTTGTCCTATGTTTTCCATAATTAAAAAAAAGGTAAAATTTTGTTACATTTTTTGGACTCGTCACAAAGGAGGCGCCCGCCGTATCAATTACTGAATCATGTTTTACAATGGAAGCGCCGTATCAATTACTAACTCATCTCTTATAAAGGAGGCGCCACATCAATTACTAAATCATATCTCATATAGGAGGCGTCGTATCAATTACTAAATCATATCTCACAAAGGAGGCGCCGCATAAATTACTAAATTTTATCTCCCAAAGGAGGCGCCGTAACAATTATTAAGGCATGTCTCAAAAAGGTGGCGCGGTATCAATTACTAAATTATATTTCACGAAGGAAGCGTCGAGTATTTAATTTACCCCTTTCAAAATTTACATATGAATATTAGTGAGTGTTATCTATTAATGTATGAGCGGATTAATATGCTTTATTTATTATGCGAAATTTCAAGTTTTATTTCCAGCGGTTTCTGCGAAAAATGACTGTCCGACTATCTCACGATTTACTTTCAGTGGTTTCTGAGAAAAATGACTGTACAGACTATTTCAAGTTTTACTTCCAGCGGTTTCTGAGAAAAATGACTGTACAGACTATTTCAAGTTTCACTCCCAGCGGTTTCTGAGAAAATGACTGTACAGACTATTTCAAGTTTTACTTCCAGCTGTTTCTGAGAAAAATGACTATACAGACTATTTCAAGTTCTACATCCAGCGGTTTCTGAGAAAAATGACTGTCCGACTATCTCACGATTTACTTTCAGTGGTTTCTGAGAAAAATGACTGTACAGGCTATTTCAAGTTTTGCTTCCAGCGGTTTCTGAGAAAAATGAATATACAGACTAATTCAAGTTTTACTTCCAACGGTTTCTGAGAAAAGAGTAGCAGAGAGGTAGACGGACACATGAGCGATAAGGATTCCCTTTTTCCTTTTGATGCATCCTAAAAATTAAAAACTATCTCTTCTTTATTTATATGTTTTCGCGTAATTCCGTTTCGTTTTTAGGGTTCCATAACCGAACTAGGAAGCTTTATAGTTTCTCCATTTCCATCTGTATATCACAAACATTTTACTCGCAGACTGTTAGTGCTTTAAAACAGATATTTGGCATTGTTATACAAGTTTTAGGGTACTCGCCCTCTATGTAAAGCGGGGGTGGAGGGTGAATATTTTTCGCATGACTCATTATGTAGGATATCGTTTAATAGGTGTCTCAAGAATATTGGGGATACCTCGTGAACACTTCATTGGTACAGGGATCTGTTTACGAAATATTAAGCTTTAAAAAATAATTTTTGTTAGGATTACATATCCCCATCCCTATCAGCTAAACCGCTGTCTTTAGGCAATACAATTACATTGTGAAAAATTAATATTTGTAACTAGTTTAATACAAATGCTGTATACCCTTAAATGTTTATAAGCACCCAAAATGTGTACAGAACCATCGTAGCACGAGTTCTATTCGTACTTGATAAGTTTTCTGTAAAAATTCATCACAATACGCCTGTAACTGAAAGAGCTATGTCACTGTGACATGCATTCTTGCCATTAATGTGACATACGTTCTTGTAGTTACTGTGATATGCGTTGTTGCCGTTTATGCTACTTAACTATGTGACAATAAAAATAATCTCTTTATTTAGCCCTTTGAAGGACCGTGATTCACAGTGTAAACACAGATGTATTAGTAAATGCCCAGGCTCCGATTATTAATCTACTTTAATAAGATTTCTGAAAGATTTCTCGAACAGGAAATTAAATTGTGAAGAAATGCCTCCTTCACAATTAAACCGAAAGATATTCATCTTCTGAATAATAATGAATAATTAAGTCGCAGGATCTCTCTTTTCCCAGTAATTTTATTTCGTGCTTCCAAAGGGTTAAGTGCTTGTAAGGGTTGGATGTTGTAGAGTAAAAATCACACAGCGCCATCTGTCAGTGTTTTAAGTAAACGTATAAATATATTTGTGTAAATATTTTTTTGAATCAGTTGGAATGATATTAGTAAAATAATTTAATAAAACTTTATCTATTAAATTGGACTAGTATTGCCAAAAAAAATCAACATCGTTTTATTCCTTACAAATAAGACGATTAATGTTGTTTTAATGAAGCTAAATATTCACCCAAACTAAAGCACTGAAGCAATATGTCTAAAGTTTATGGAATTTCTCTAGGACGACATATATATGGATAAATCTATGGGGACATTTATTTTTATTAATTTCTGTAGAATTTTTGTCAAAAAAGTTACAAAATCGTTATTAAGTTCTACACTGTTAGTCCAAGATTTTGATAATCCATGAAATTAATATTTGTTTTTATACGTAGGTACATGTCTTTAGCTCTCTGAAGCTTAATAATAAAATTAGTTATACATTACGAAAGAGCAACCTGAATATGAAATATGCAATCTGAGATACTTCTACATTTAAATATACTAAAGATATATTTATGTATCAGACAGACGGATAGATAGCCTAATGAAACAATGTGCCCATTTTTGCGATGTGAAATATTAAAGAGTAGAAAGATACGCTTACTTTTCATATTGCCGTTAATGCTTTTGTAATAATGTTTGTTATTAGAGTTGATAATTATTTTCAACATTTACAATGTGCCAATTTTGACGATATGAAACATTAAAATGTAGAAAGCTTAATTTTTATACTGCCGTTAATGCTTGTATAATAATGTTTGTTATTATAGTTGATAATTATATTCAACATTTTCTTTGTGTCAATTTTTGCCATATGATACATTATAAAGTAGAAAGATATCCTTACTTTTCATACTGCTGTTAATGCCTGTGTAATAATATTTGTTATTAGAGTTGATAATTATGTTCAACATTTACAATGTACCAATTTTTGCGACATGAAACATTAAAAAGTAGAAAGATATGCTTATTTTTCATACCACTGTTAATGCTTGTATAATAATAATTGTTATAAGAGTCGATAATTATGTTCAACATCTGTTAAGGTGATTATATCTTTACTGAGTTAGATACAGATTCGAACTCCTAAATTAATCAGTAGCCGCTATCCTACTTTATGTCGATAAAGCACGAACAAACGCAGGTATCAGATCACCGCTACGGCGGTTGAGCGACTTGTACACAATGAAGAGATGTTGTCTCTCGATATCGTTGCAAGTTCACGCTACCAGTTTCGATCAGGTGTGAAGAACAAACTTTGTGAAATTCATCATATGAAAATCAGTGATTTCCCTTTTCATTTTATTTTATTTTCTGTTTGTCCGAATTAGGTAACTAGAGCACTTTAAATAGATAACTTATAAGCTATAATTGCAGCTTAGTTAGTTGATAAGTTAATTTTTTGTGTTTTCCGTATTGATTTTATGTCTTATTCAAACAAAATATTGCTTCGTTTGATTGTGTTTGATTCGATATTTTATAACTGTATTTTTCCTTGTTCTTTGTGGAATAATTAGAACACAAGTTTATTTCGTGCTGAAAGTTGATAAAATATTTCAAATCGCTTGTTTTGATTTAAAAAAAAATGTAACAGTATAAATAGATTTTACAGATACGGATACAGTACACAACCTTCCTTTAACGTCAGAATAGAAATATGGGTAGAGTAAAAACATTAAAGACGGTAATGGAATTATGCAAATAACGTTATCAATCTCGGCGCATAGCAGCCTTTTTAGGCGTCTCGCCGCCCGGATAAACGAAGCCTAATGAACTGAAGGCGACAAAACGGAAGGTAGATCGGGAATGGAGCAAAAAGGGAATGGATAATATTAGGCAGGTGATTGTACTTTCGTTGAGTTTGAACGACATTTTCTAAATTACTGTTTAACTGGGCCGGTGAAGTTATTTATGGTTTGGGACAGATCCTCGTTTGTTTTCAATAGATTGTTTGTCGTTTTAATCATTCAGTTGGAGATAATTTTAAAGAGAGAACCTAAAAACTATGGCTTTTTAGTGCGTTTGGCGGACCGAGAAATTTTAATTAAATGGGGGTCTAAATGATACCTTATCATGAGAATAGTTTCGGAGATATATGTACTTTTCGACAACGGAGAAACCAAAAAGGAAGAGTCGTTATTTTAACAGTTTATGTACGAATATATAATAGGCTCTCACCTAAATGGGTTGATTAACGTTGATATAAATGAGGGGTTTGTGGTCATGACTAAGTGAGTAGAATTTTAATTAAATATAAAAATTTAAATGTACACACCCTAGGTGGTGTCAAAAAAATTGTGCGTGCCCGACTGTAGTTTACTCCTTAAATACGATTGTCTTGGAATGTATAACATAGGTAACACTGTAAATAAATATACAAAAATAAATTACATTTGTACAAACAAATTAATTCTGTCTTCTATTTTCATTATAAACGTGTACATTTGACTGTATTCACCCTTTCATTAATAATATCACTAGCATTCTCGGCAATAGCATCCCAAGCGTTTTTTCTCATCGTCACCCTTGCTCCGTCGGTGCGTTTATTTTCAATTACATCAATTATATTAATTTCCAGTACAATATTACTAGTTAGTCCATAGCATTTACTATATGTATTTTTACCACGTTTTTATTACCTCGATTTCTTGTTTGTTTGCTTGTTTGTCCGGTACAAAATTTGCAAACGGTTTTAAACTAACTTCCCGTTGATCTAGGAACTTGAAACTTTAAACAAAACTCAGAACTGAATGACAATGTAATATTGACTCACTTTTTATTCTGTCTGTTTGTTTGCCTGTTCGGTACAAAGGGGAATGACCACGCGACTAACCTAACCTATGCCCATAGTGAATTTTGTTTCACAATGAAATCTACGTCATTATGTTATTATTATGTCATTACGTTTTATATTATTTATATTTTGCGCCACATCTTCTCAACAGAGGGACCTTTCAAGATGCTGTGGTCATTCGATGTTTAAAAAGTTCCTACATGGCCCACTTACAGAAATTAAATGTTTTTGACGACTTATGTGTTTTGTTATAAATTTTATTAACGTTACTAAAATAAGTACTTAATTTACTAACAATATGTGAACTGTTAATCATAACGTAGTATGTCTGAAATAAAGGACTTATCATTATTATCATTATCAAGATATTTAAAATAGATCGCAAACTTTCACACACAGAACACAAAAAGTATATAATATTTATTTATAATTTTCTTTTTTAATTTATATAAATATAAAATTATTTTTCCTTACCCCATAAATATTTATAATCCGATACAAATTTATTAACCCATATATATTGTCTTGTAAATTAGTGATTGTCAATTTTCTAGCTATGATTTTCTAAAATATATTAATATTAAATATATTAATATATTTAGTACTCACTGTTGCACTGCATAGTGATCCTATAAAACATTAAAACTATAATCAAATTAATACACAATTTAATAATGCACAGTATACACACATTGAACTTACCACCTAGTCAATTTATCTTTACTTGTATAGATATAATTAGCACTAATGTTGTACAAGTCATATGTGTTTTCTCTGTTGGCCAAACGCAATACGTCACACTAATAGCTACAAATCTACAGATATACTGTTAACATTAACATGTCGGTGACGCGAACCCATAATATTTCTCCTAACAAAAATCGCTCAGCGCGCCCAAAGAAGTTTTCATTGCAAAAAATATGCAAACTTGTTCTGTAAAACACTTAAATTATTCATGAAGAATATTCTTGTAATAACATTTATTTCTAGTTAATTCCAATATCCACGCATAGTTGATATATTCATTATAAATATATCTCTTATTAAAGTGTCTGTGATTTTTTATAACCTTCGCAAGCATGGTCAAATTGCTAGCAAAGATAATGTGCGGAGTTGAGATCTGAAACAGTAGTAAATAAATAAGTTTTAACCGTTTACTGCTTCGATCTCACCCCGTTCATTTGGGTAAAAGTTATCTATTTTTTAATGGCTCTTAAAGTTCCTTTATGATCTCACGCGGCCACATGCGCCTAAACAAAACTGGACGAAGCCACAAGACAAATAAATATATTGATAGTCCATTAACCTTTATAATGGAGTCGGTTTACATCACTAATGCGTTCGTCGATCTGTTCCTACTAATTTACTTCGCGTAACTACAGCAGTTTAAAAATACCACACGTGTCGATGATAATATGAATCTTGACGGCGTAAGCCACGTGTGAGACGAGCGAGTGTTTCGACTGTGCGGTGCGTGCGGTTGGATTTTGTTTTGACGTTTGAGCGATCTCGGGGTGGTCGTGGATTTTGGACGTATTAGAGGGAGTTATTTCCGTCATGTTCCAAAGAGTGTTTGGATTAATGGTCTTCGTCTGAAAAGTTTTTACCTAAACATTTTTATGTTTTGATTCAGAATTGATTATATGTTAGTTATAAAATTGTGTAGTGTTTTAAGATATTATTTCGGTTAAATTATGAGTTTTTTGAATTGATTTTCTAATATTTTAAGTATGAACTTAGCAAATCAGTTATGTGTATTTTCTTAATCATCAATACCTTTCTTAATCATCATTATAATTTCTATTACCTACGAATTTCTTATCGTTTTTGATTGTTATAAATTGTTGAAATTATTTTCGCGAAAAGAGGCAGAATTAAAAATATGTTTCGTTAGTACGATTGTTTGTTAAGTTATTAAAGCGTGTGAGCAATATGAAATTAATTTGTTTAAATTAATTTGTTGAAATTTACGAGTTATTAAAAAATGTTGTGTTATATACTCTCTTTGTTTTATCCAGAAGGATTGAAGTACCCAGAATTGTTTTGATACATAATTTACTTTCTAAGAAGATATCCAAATCACAGCTTACTGCCAATACTTTGAGCAACTTAATATACTAGTTAGTACGAGATAAGTTAATATAGTGGTCAATTAACGGAGAATGTAATAAAAATATACAGTTAAAATAAATATAATGCAGAATAAGATGAGAAAATGTGAATAATTGGAAATACAGAATAAGATGAGAAATAGTGAATAATTGGAAGTACAGAATAAGGTGAGAAATTGTGAATAATTGGAAGTACAGAATAAGATGAGAAATTGTGAATAATTGAAAGTACAGAATAAGATGAGAAATTGTGAATAATTGGAAATACAGAATAAGATGAGAAATTGTGAATAATTGGAAATACAGAATAAGATGAGAAATTGTGAATAATTGGAAGTACAGAATAAGATGAGAAATTGTGAATAATTGGAAGTACAGAATAAGATGAGAAATTGTGAATAATTGAAAGTACAGAATAAGATGAGAAATTGTGAATAATTGGAAGTACAGAATAAGATGAGAAATTGTGAATAATTGAAAGTACAGAATAAGATGAGAAATTGTGAATAATTGAAAGTACAGAATAAGATGAGAAATTGTGAATAATTGAAAGTACAGAATAAGATGAGGAAATGTGCATAATTGGAAATACAGAATAAGATGAGAAATTGTGAATAATTGAAAGTACAGAATAAGATGAGAAATTGTGAATAATTGAAAGTACAGAATAAGATGAGGAAATGTGCATAATTGGAAATACAGAATAAGATGAGAAATTGTGAATAATTGGAAATACAGAATAAGATGAGAAATTGTGAATAATTGAAAGTACAGAATAAGATGAGGAAATGTGCATAATTGGAAATACAGAATAAGATGAGAAATTGTGAATAATTGGAAGTACAGAATAAGATGAGGAAATGTGCATAATTGGAAATACAGAAAAAGATGAGAAATTGTGAATAATTGAAAGTACAGAATAAGATGAGAAATTGTGAATAATTGGAAATACAGAATAAGATGAGAAATTGTGAATAATTGGAAATACAGAATAAGATGAGAAATTGTGAATAATTGGAAATACAGAATAAGATGAGAAATTGTGAGTAATTAGAGAAATTGTGAATAATAGGAAATATAGAATAAGATGAGATATTTGTATGTTGTAATATGATAATTTCAATATCGTAAATAAGAAGCAATGCACTTTGAAACATGACATTGCCCATTACTCAGTTATAATTGTCCTTGTACAAACTATGAATATCACTAAGTGTAATGGGTCAATTACATTGGACGAGTTTACTCACCACTAGCCGACGAATTCACTAGCTGCTAGTAGCAACTCGTCAAGTGTAATCAATTTTACTAGCCAACTAGTAAATAGCTCAGCTAGTTCGAGTAAAGTTGAAAGCTGGACTACTTTTCTCGCTACTCGCTGGCGTTTGGGCTACCTAGTAAATAAGTTGTGTGTAATAATAGTTGCTAGTGAAATCACTGAGAATGTCGACGAATTCCCTAGCGAATGACGAATTCACTAGCTGCTAGTAGCAAATCGTCAAGTGTAATCAATTTCACTAGCCAACTAGTAGATAGCTCAGCTAGTTCGAGTAAAGTTGAAAGCTGAACTACTTTTCTCGCTACTCGCTGGCGTTTGGGCTACCTAGTAAATAAGTTGTGTATAATCATAGTTGATAATGAAATCACTGAGAATGTTGACGGAACTAGTTAGCTCGGTAGTCGTTGTTTTGGCTCATGCTATCAAAACAGAGTTAGAAAGAAAGTAAAAGCATTAATTGAGACGTACGAAAGTGTGGGTAAAAGCATGGATACGAAGACATGACAATAAAAATGTAATGAAAACAAAAAAGTAAACAACAAATAAACCCAACAGGTGATGCAATCTCGCCAGCCACTTGGTTACTGAGCGAGTAGAAAGCTGTTGTGTTTAATTACCACTTCAGTGCTAGCTGACTCGCGGGCTACTTTTCTTACAAGCTAGTAGCGAATAAACTCGTCCAATCTAATTGACCCATAAGTTACAAATGCCATAGGATAAGTACTTTCACTCGTGCTTTACTGTTAGGAATAAAAAAATTAAGACAATCAGAATACCTAAAAAGGATCATTGTAATTAATATTTTAATCGATTACAACTACTTTTTGAAGTGTGCAACTATTTCAGGTATATTAGGAGTAGCCAAAATGAAAGCGGGCGGAAACAGTTGCGGAAAGCTATGCAAGCATTTTTAAACAGAGAAAACAATGAATCCTTATGTAATTCTCCCAATTTTCTTGATTGAGTTCCAGTTTTGCTGTCTGTAAAAGAGAATATTAAAACAATTGATAATTTAAAATGTCGAATGTTCTACTAGCAAAATGTCAGTAATGTAATCGTGAAATTAAAGGTACAAGGCACGCATAAAAAGACAGGTGAGGCACGCATAAAAAGAAAGGTGAACTTGCCATTGTATTAAATATTATCATACGTGAAATTATACATAAATACGAGAACGTGAAGTTGTATTAAACATGTAGACTTTTATGAAGAAAAAATCTTATACTTATATGCTAGTTTATAAACGCGGGTTTACTAGAATAATTAATAATTAATAAGTTTCACATGTTTAGGATTCTGTACCTTTAAAGGAAAAACGGAACCCTTGTAAGATCATTGGGCTATCCGTCTGCTCGTCTCAGAAACCGTTTGACATAGAAACTTGACATAGCAATGAATAATATTAAGCCGTATATATGTCAAGCCGTATATATCTACTTAAGAATATTCATATGGAAATTTTAGGAGAAAATATTGAGTATAAGTATCTCCAAATATTTTTTTTATAATTTTAGGTATTGTATTTTTAAAATTATGAAAAAAAACAAAGTTTTTCAGCCTATGGAAAGGTTGTAGGAAAACTATAGCCATGGTTCTAGATGTCACAATTTTTAAAATATACACCATTTTTACGCCTGTGAAAGATAAAATAGGCAATATATTTTCAATGTGAAAAATTAATATTTTTAAATAGTTTAATAGTAATACTATGTACCCTTAAATGTTTATTAGTTCCTAAATCTGTACGGAACCTTTGTAATACGAGTTTTACTCTTACTTGACAAGTATTTTTTATGCGATGGAGTTTTTTTCCTTTAAAAGATTACGTGTTAAAAGTACATTAATTCTAATAAAATTAACTAATTTATTAGCTTGAATTAAAAGTTGATCGTATGAAGATTTCTTACTGCCCAAATGCTAATAATTGAATTGTTGTCGAGCATCATTGGAATGAAAGGTTCATTCATATAAATCTAATAGTTTTTGTGTGATGCTCTTGCGTAAAGAATTTGTCTCTTGTTGACTTGCATAAAGTCTTGGATATTGCTCTTGCGTAAAGAATTTGTCTCTTGTTGACTTGCATAAAGTCTTGGATATTGCTCTTGCGTAAAGAATTTGTCTCTTGTTGACTTGCATAAAGTCTTGGATATTGCTCTTGCTTAAAGAATTTGTCTCTTGTTGACTTGCATAAAGTCTTAGATATTGCTCTTGCTTAAAGAATTTGTCTCTTGTTGACTTGCATAAAGTCTTAGATATTGCTCTTGCTTAAAGAATTTGTCTCTTGTTGACTTGCATAAAGTCTTGGATATTGCTCTTGCTTAAAGAATTTGTCTCTTGTTGACTTGCATAAAGTCTTGGATATTGCTCTTGCTTAAAGAATTCCATTCAAATCAGCCCAATAGTTTTGCTTGGTGCTTTGACAAATTGCTAAATATATACAGACAGACCAAACTACAGAAAAACATTCTAAAAAGTGTCATTTCGGCTTCTACCATTCCAGCACGCTCCTCAAAACGGTCAATACAAAGATATAATTAAAATATATACGGAAGTTGAAATGAACGAGGTAAAAACAAAAATTGACTAGCTATTTAAAATTGTTAATGTTTCATAACAGTGAAACTCTTTGTGCACAGTTTCGTTCAAAAGTCACTTTAAATGCAATTTGTACATAATAGTATTTCGTTGATTGCTCTGCAGCGATTGTAACATAGTAATTAACCTCATTAAAGTACATGGAACTCGCAGTGAACAGTTTGAATAACACGTGGAGCTCAGTGCAACACGATACTTAATATGGCTAATGTTTTATTTTCTGATTAAGATTCGGCTTCGAAATTGTTAGGTATTATTTAAACTCATTAGTTTTCTTTCTTTAGTTTGACAAAAATTATACTACGCTTAACGGTTTTCTTTCAGGAAATTCAGCACAGGGAGTTATCCGTCTCAGCTATTGCATTAGTTTGGGGCAATATGACATTCGAGTGTTATTCCATCGGAATTTTAGCTTCAGAAAATAATTCAAAAGTAGGATACACGATTCAACTGCGCTTTTTCAGTATCCTCAATAAATTTATTGGTTTATCCTATTTATTGCAAGAGCTTTAGAAAAATAGGATGACACCAAAGAGGTGTTGTAATTGAGAAACCCGTGATCTAGACATACCATTATAAGGAGATTTTTTTTTAAATTAAAGGATGCAAAAGCCGACACTTTAAATATTGTTAATATTGGTTAAACAAAAGTTACATGGCTGATTACAAAATTATTAAAAGCTAAAACTTAAACTTAACTATTAAAAGCTCTCAACGTCAACTGCCGGTGTGTTCCATTTTCATGTAATCTTACTGAAGAAATAAAATGCTCAAGTGGCTAAAGCTGAAGCTTTAATAAGTCTTCTTATGTACCAAATTAAACTGCAAATTTTGTACTTAACTGAAATAATCCAAATCCCTGAGCGTATTGCGTTATTAGGTACTCGTAATCCGTATAACTTAAAGCTTTGGGCAACTTAATAACATTTATAAAGGCTTTCTAGTTTATTAGAAGCACGAGTCGAACTCGCACTACAAGGGTTCGGTACACATTTAGGCACTTATAAACATTTAATGGTACGTAATATTAGGTATGTTACATATCATTACACTATCTACAAAATTTTCATTTTTTAGAATTAAAATATATTGCCTATTATATTAAAAAAATATTTTATTTTATTTAATATAACTACAAATTAACGATTTTCAGATTTCTGTGAGACCTCGCTTATTGCCAAATTTCATGATTTAGGTTTGCTGAATTTTTTCTTGCTATATTTTAATCTATTTTTATAAGTTCAACAAAATTGAATAAAATGCTGATTTGGTATTGCGGTCTACTGTTTCGCTTTTTTCGATAGTTTTACATTTGTTACACTGCTCAAAATGAAAAAAAAAAGTGAAATATTAACCTATGGGTTTTGATTTATTCGCGAGTGTCAAATTATGCAGCAATAATGGCTGAAACGAACATATATTGCCTACTATGTCTTTGGAAATCAAATATGTTTAAACATAATTTTTCTTTATATAAATTAGTAACTAAAATAGTGATTAACCAAAAATAAATCAAAATTCGCTCTAAGTCATCAAAAACACCTATTTTATAACAATTTTACTAACAGATGGCGTTATGGAAAATCTGTGTCTATCTGTTTGAATTTTACAAATCTTTTAAGAGTACGTCACACATATATAAATTAAAAGAAGTTTAAATTAATTTAATATTTTTATAGCTTTAGGAATATTTAAATAATAACGCTTTCCTTTTTCGTTACTGATTATCAAAGGTTTGACAAATTGAGTTTTTTTGAGTCATTTTCTATTTGGTGATAGATCAACCAGTATTTGCTATCAGGAGTCTCTTAAGAGAGATTTGTAGGACATGGATGCATGAAAATAAAAGTAATGTGCTTAATATTATACTATACTACATATGTATGACTCAAGATAGTTGAAAGTGGTAATGTGAACATTTATCAAATATATAAATTTATTTTATAACTTTCATACGCGGATTGATATACTACGTAGATCAATTCGCGTATGAAAGTCTCTGTTATTACAACCCATCTTAACAGAAATTACCTTTTTATATAGAAATAGGTGTATTGCGTTACACTGTTTTCTGCCTCAAGATATTTGAAAGTGGTAATGTGTGAACATTTAGCAATATCTAAATTTCTTTTAAAAAAAATTAATGAGTATAACTACGTAGATCAATTCGCGTATGAAAGTCTGTGTTATTACAACCCATCTTAACAGAAATTACCTTTTTATATAGAAATAAGTGTATTGCGTTACACTGTTTTCTGCCTCAAGATATTTGAAAGTGGTAATGTGTGAACATTTATCAAAATCTAAATTTCTTTTAAAAAAAAATTAATAAATATAACTACGTAGATCAATTCGCGGATGAAAATCTGTTTTTCCAACCCACCTTAACAAAAACGACCTTTTTTATATAGAAATAGGGGTATTGCGTTACACTGTTTTCCTGTTTTTACCATGTCGCGCTTCAGCTGTTTCTGCTAAACCATATATCCTATGAATCATATATTTATGTTTGCATACACAAGTATACCTCAAGGTTTTATTACCTTCAAGACATTCGCTGTTTACGAAACTTTGTTGGGCCTGAAGGTATCTTTCCCATTTAAACGCATATTGTAAGCGTTCAATTCAAATGGTCCTGCCATGGAATTTGTGCCTTGCTTATCAGCCGCTCCCATCTAGCCGAGCCTATATCGAACCCTCTCCCTATACGCTTATTCGGAGGAAGCGACCTGCATAGGTACCTACGTAAATACTTTACTGATTATTAAGTATAATAAAATATTATAGACATGAACGTGTGTTTGTATCATATTTAAGCTTATCAGGTAACCGGAAGAGTATTAGCTCGCGTCGGCCACTCCCATCTCGTGTTGTTACCTTCATACTTCCTCAATATTTATAATTGGGCTGAAACCCTTCAGGGCAAATAGAGGTGCTTTTGGGGGAGAGGTTTTGATAGGATCGTAGACGTTGATGCCGTGTTTTGTAGTATTTTGTTGGCGGATGCGTAGGGAAATCCGTTAGCAATGAAAACGAATTTCCCTTTATCTAACTTAAACCTTTACCGAGAGAATGGATATGTTGCTGTTGAAAAATATTCTATTTGCTAATGCAAAATATTATAGTCGTTTTTGGCACACGATGATTCGAAAAATATTGACACATTCTGCTATAATTTGCTATTTGTAATGTTATGATTACTGTGCGTCTACTGCTGTCTACGCTTGTTTGTGCGGGTACTGTTGCATTAGTTCACTTCATACTAAACTTAGTAAATTACCTAAACCTTTTCCTCTCCAAATAATTATTAAAATTACTTCTGCGTGATCTGACCTAGTCAATTAAAACGAAGATTATAAAAATCACAGGCTTTGCGTATCTCAAACAAAAGACAAATTAATTGATAAGTTTGTTGGTTCTTTAAGACCTGAAGTATGTTTAAAACAAATAAACTAATTGTATTACAGCGTTATAGGTCTATTATATCCATAGTACCCTTAAAAGCTTTAACTGTACTAAGACTATTAAAATAACTTCATCTATCGCGTGGTACCGCCCAACCCTTATGTCGTATCTGATAGCGATAAACGTGGCTTTTCTAAGACGAAGACGTGCCATATTTTCATGGAAGTGTAAGATAAATATGATATATTGTTAAACATAGATATATTTGTTTCAACTAGTAGTATATATCTGCTCAACATTACTACTATAATATAAAATAAGGTTTCGAGGGAAAATCGAGATTTTGTGTAGATTTGGAAACCCCTTGTCACTGTCAATATTTATGTGTTTCTCGCTCGGCTGAACTGTAAGCGAGATGGCCTGTATTGATAATAGAACAAAGGTTTACCGCCGCTTAGACTTCAATTTACGGTGTTATGAAACACTGTAACAATGTTTATCGACCGAACATCAAACTTGCGAGAGACAAGGGTTTTTCTTTGTTTAAACGAACTGTAATCTCGTAGACATTCACTCACGTTGTGTTCGAATTGACAGTTTTTATTTATTTAGAACTTTTGCTAGAGGTTTCATGGCTTTATCCAGGTGACTTGATTATTTGATATTATGTTTTATACTGTTTTTTTATGATTGATTCTAGACGTCAGTTCAACAAATAACCAGGGAAAATCAGTTCCAGAAAATAACTTAGTGTTTACAAATATAAAAATACTTCTAACGGTTTTTAGAAAACCTAAAAGCGATAACTTTTGTTTAAAAGTCTTTAGACTTTTTATAATTTAATAATTTGTTAATAATATATTTTTATAATACTATTTTTACATTACCTTATTTGATTTCGACAACTGTGTTGATTTTAATAAAAGTTTAAATAATTTTTTTATCAAATGCAGTTATTTCAATAGGTTTAATTATTTGAAAGTTGGAGAGTCGTTAATACGCACAAAAAAATACCGAAATTAACAATATTAAACATTTCCGTTAAATTGCGTGTATGTGTGTGTGTGTATTTATATGGAATACCACTTCAGAAATTTCAATTCACGGTCTTATGTTACTCGATCTGGAGTTAGCAAGACAGCAATTTAGGTCCCATTTTTTTGGCATTATCTCTTTACTTTTTAACATTTAATAACTTTACTGGATTAAACATTACACTCCGCGGAACTATTAAGTGCTCTATTAAAACAGCTTACATCTATCTGCTGCTGTCTACTCCTTAGCCAATACGGTTAGGGTTTATCAAAACAATTAGTGAAATGACTGACGATAGAATGCTTTTTAAGGAAATTGGACTAGCAGTTCAGAAACCGTTCTGCATCACCTTATTTATTCGCAAATCCTGTAATTTGATTTGCGAATAGATAAGGTGATGCAGGACGGTTTAGATATATTAACAAAAGTCTATTTTTATACATTGGACCTGGGACCGGACTTGGAAACAGCACTCGCCCGGAAAATGTTTTTTGGAAACTTAATTAATGCTATAAAGCACTTTCATAATTTATTCAAAAGTTTTCTCGTTGAATCTATGAAAAATTGTATTTTGGAAATATCGATAGATGCAATACCTAGTCTTACGATTAAAGTAATATCCTTTTCTATAGATCATTAATACGTACCAATATTTTTCTATAGATCATTAATACGTACCAATACTTTTTTATAGATCATTAATACGTACCAATACTTTTCTATAGATCATTAATACGTACCAATACATTTCGCATAGCTTCATGACCATGTCGCTCGCGTAAATCGAGACGGTTTACAACCGCCCATTCCTGCGACGTGGTCACGTTCTCGAACCCCTGAGACCCGGAGACATCGAACAGTCGGCTGCGAATGGATTCAATATTTGCAGTAAATAATTAAATTGTATTTGTGGATTTAGTTGGGATTGCTTTTATGAACATGGGTTGAGTATGGGTTAAAGATTCAATGTTTCGTTTTCAGCTGAATATTGGTACTATAACAGTAAAATTATATACTATTATCTATGAACATATTTTCGGGAGGAATCTGAAAAAAAATCTTGCTATACCACTTAACCGACACTGTATAGATGTTGCGTGACGTGAAAAGCGGGCGTTTATTAATGTAATCAATAAACAAGTAACACCCCAGTATGAACGGGTCAAAGAAACGCTATGCCATTTTTGTGTTGACTGTAATATCTCTCTATATATAATAAATATTTAAAAGTGAATTCAGGATGATAGTTAACGTAAATAAGAATATGTCTAATGAAGGAAAGTGATGACTGTTGAATGAGAATTTAATGTAATAACCGTTTATATGTAAATAAGACGGTAAGAACGGTTAAGCTTTTCTTAACCTTCTTTATAAGGTGACCGTTGAATTTCCATGCTTCTTTGGAAGAAATTTTCACCTCACTTGTATAACGATAAAAACGTTTCGTAGTGAAGCAAAGAATCTTTAGGTGCAACGTAATAGCGAGTATAGTCGTTCTATTTCAGTACTGAATCGGCGGCCGATAACTGCCGACTTTTATCGGATAAAGTCTGGCCGGTTTTTTATTGACACAACGCAGCCGTTAAGAGGCGCGCGCCACCAACTAAATGTCTCCGGTCTCTATTAGCGTGTATTTAGTCTTATCCTTTTCTACGTCAGCGCGTTTTCGCTCATAAAGTTTGGATCGGCGAGAGTCGGCCAGATTCGCTCCAATTTTTTGTGTTAAAACTTCATAGTTTCTATAGTTTTCTACCTGCATGCATGAAGTTTTGCAAGTATTTACTTCGTATGGAGATATCAATTAATATATATCAAAGAGGCAGCATGTGACAGTAAATTATTAATAAAGGCTTTTTATCTGTTATTGTTCATACATTTTTTCTTGTTAACATTATAAATTAAAATGTTAATCACCAGACAATAACATTTCTTGCGAATTTTTTCATCGAGTGGTATGATTGATTACATCTTTAGTAATTCCAAGTTCCATTTACATTTTTTTTATTTTACAGCCTGGTTTTCGAAATATTAAGCTTCAAGTGATTTGCCACGCGTCGCCTCCTACATGCTTTCCAGCTATTAACTTATGAATTTGAATAATTAAAAAAAAAACATTTAAGACACTTTTTAACTTCGAGGTTTCTAATTCTTGAACACAGTAGCATTATATAGTTTAGTTAAATGTCATACAATTTCGGTCCCATTTTCATATATAGAAGAAACTAACACCATCTATTGGAAAATGTTTGCATTACGTTCTATTACAAAAACCTTTGATAGGTTTTTGTGTGTTTCGTGTGTTTCGGAACGTATCTTGAACTTGTTTGTTAGGAGTTAAACGAAAAATTTTATTTAAGCATTTTAAACAAATGAAATCAATCTCGATTTTTTACATCCGATATTTAATAATTAGAGAAGGAGGTGGTAAATTATGCATCATTTTGGAGTTTAATATTTCAATCAGTTGTCAAATATTAAGTTTCCTGAATCAAACTGAGTATAAAATAGCAAATGCAATCATAACTTAATTTGAGAAGAACCGTCTAATCATTGCACTTGATGAGATGCAGGGAAAAAATTACCACTACTTTACAGGAATGAGGAAACCAATAAAAAATGTTTTTATTTTTTGCTACATATATTATTTGAGATTTTTTATATAAATTATTTACATACAAAATGCACGCCATAGGTTTAAAACTGTAGATACTGCAGACTGCCACAGACAGACCGACCGACATGACGAAATTATAAGTATTACTTGTTTCACTGCAGAACCTTGGAAGGGAAAAAAGATTCAAAGATAATTAACGCCATCTGTTTCTAAGTTGATAAACTTTATAAAAAGAGGTACAGTAGCGGCGTAGTTCTACGTTGATAGTTGCAGCACTGTTGCTACTATACTCTTAATTTTTTTTCAGCAATTCTTTATAATCTTATAGCTCTGAACTTCGTATAAAATAATTCGATTAGCAAAGTTAAATGTGGAATCCTTTAATATCGAATTTGTTCATGATCACGACCAAATACTAATGTTGTGTTATTTAATATACTCGTACGTATATAGTAAAACACGAATTGATCCTCACAACCTTAATAATCGTGCCCAATGGTAAAGCAATACCTACGTATATGGACAGTTCGAACAGGCCGGAGTCACGTCACGACCTTATTTGGAGATATTGTACGCCCACGGGATGCCATGTAATTGAATCATTGGTCGATATGGAGATAACAAGAGATAACTAACGAGATGTCACCAAAAATGTCCGGCACCAATATATCACGTAGTGAGTACCATCATATACAATTGATCATATGATAATATACAGATTTTTAGGTAGGTAGGTATAATTATAGTTTTATTTAAATATTTTGTTTAGGTGTTCGATAGTTATAATCATCATCCATCAAATCATTGAAACGCTATTCATTTGTAAGTATTCACTCATAACAACAATTATACCACTTATCTTCCCAAGTTTGGTTTATGATTGTTTTATAAAATCTTTCAGCATTCCTATGTGTATACAAATAGTTGGCTTTCCAGGCTTTGCCTGGGCAAAAGAGTCATGAAGTATTTTATTGATAATATTTATTTATGGTTGAGTATTTTGCAAAAAACGCTGAAATAGAAGTTTCATTATTTCCATTTCAGTATCGACATTCA
Source organism: Druceiella hillmani (assembly GCA_039881145.1). Classification (NCBI taxonomy): domain Eukaryota; kingdom Metazoa; phylum Arthropoda; class Insecta; order Lepidoptera; family Hepialidae; genus Druceiella; species Druceiella hillmani. Next base: position 13,873,418 of record JAYKKI010000029.1, read on the forward strand.
TTTTCATGTCTCTAACTCTAATTATTTCAAAATTTTCATAGTACCTTCTACCCCCATCTTCACGCCATCTTTAGGGATTGAATTTCGTAAAATTCTTTCTCTTTTGGGATTATTTCATGTCTCATTGAAATTTAGTTTTCGATTTTATAAAGAAACAAACAAAAGGTAAGTTTTTTTTTCAATATGCGATTTTTTCTTTTTTCTTCTGTCGACATTTTACTGTCATAAAAGTATTTCGTGTTAAAGTTTAGTAATAAAATCCATTTTTAACGTCAGCCTTTTTAACAGTCAGAGACTACTTAGAACTTTATTACTTACTGCACATTTTTTCTTGCTTCTGTTCCTCAAAATATTATTTTCATTAAACGCTAAAGTGTATATAATCATTCTTAATTTAACGTTGCTTTATTTAATTCTATAAAACGCTTTTATATTTAACGTAAATATAGGCAAAATTAAAATATAATTTATATATTAAACATCGCGATAAAATAACCGAAATGGCATCATTTTGATGCCAGTTTACGGAAAATCATTTTCCCTTTCAAATATGATTAGACAGAAGGTTAAATCACTACACAAAACAAAGACGACAAACTTGTTATTGTGCGAAGACGTGAGAACGTAATTTCGAAACTGTACAATTATTTTTCTTCCCGCATATCAAAAGCTTACCTCAATATTACACAAAGATGAAACTCCTAGAAATAAAGCTGCAGTCGAGCGGTAACAAGAAAGGAACTTGAAAACATTTCATGCTCCATCAAAGAAGGTTTTTCCCGAATCGACAAATATCGAAGCCTTTACTCGACTGCTTCGCCTTACATGTGTACATGTGTATGTACTTGAAGATTGCGAGCTAGAGAGTAGACGCAGTAAAGGATGAAATGGGAGGAAAACTTCGTCGATCCCCAGTCATCTTACATTTATGAGCATCGACGGAAAATGTTTGAAAAGCTTGTACGTTAGGAAAATGTTGGTTTACATCATATGTAAGCTTATCTGATATTGCATTAAATGTATTCAATCCATTAGTCGTATCATGTTGCTTTTGGTGCAAGGCTTTTGCGCTTTTCAGCCTGCTTTGTGGGGTCGTGTTGAATGTAGCTGTATTTACTGCGCCTTCTTCGATTTTATTCAGATGTTGTGTATTTTTGTGTTTATAACTAATTGGTTTCGAAATTATTTGTTGTCAATTTTTTAGAATCCTGTTGCCAAACTAGGAACCCTAAAGGTATGTCACAGCTGTTTTACTCGTAGGCTATTAGTGTTATAAAGCTGAAATTTGGCATAACTATACATAATTATAGCGCCTACAAAATGTAAAATGTAAATAAAATGATCAAAAGTTTTTTGGTGGGCCTGAGGCATCCTAAAATGTTTTGAATATTTTGTGCCTCTGTGTAAAATTGGTATCAATAATTTATTCACCTATTCCATCGTGTAAAGTCTCGTTGAATAGGCCTTTCAAAATTATTGGGGGTACGTTATGAGCACTTTTTCGATAAAGGGATCCGTTTACGAAATATTAAGCTTTAAAGCGGTCCTTTTCGTTACGAGTTATATGCCCTCACCTCGTACCCCCTAAACCGCTATTCTTTAATAACTGGAAATTATTTACAATAGTAGTGAAATTAAAAGGAATATTATCGTGAGTTTACATATGTAATGAATTTAAAAGGAATATTACCAGAGCTAAATAGGCTCTACTAGTTTACGAGTAATAGTCGACCAACTTATGACATGGGTTATTAAAAAGTTCATAGAAATTCTACAAAAATTACTTTGTGTTTTAAAACTTATATTTATTATGTCTGTAAAACATATATTAGGCAATATATTTATATCTACATGGCGAGAAATAATATTTATGTTTTATAAGTACTATGTAGTGTGTACGCTTAAATATTTATACGCATCAAGTATATACGGAACCCTCGTAGTGCGAGTTATGCTCGCACTTAACAGTTTTTTGAACAAAAAATTATTTAATTTTGCAAACTTCTATGTTGTACAATTTTTACACATATTTACTGTATTGTAACAGTATTATACTTTTTTGCTTATTGTTCACAAGCAAAAAAGTATAATATTATATATGATCAAGCAAAAAAGTATAATATATATGCTTATTGTTCACAAGCAAAAAAGCATATATAAATATGCAGAATATACTCTAAGTGTATTCTGCATATTTATATTTAGTTAATTTGTTGGTGCGTAGAATACAAGAACGAATTAGGGAGGTTTAGATATATAGTATAAATTAAGGTAAGGCACATCCCTATACGAATTTATTTCAGGCCAATATTTTGAAAGTTATGTCCTCATAATGAAAGGGTAGAAGAACCAAATATTTATGTTACAGAGTTTCCGTTTTTTTACTGCAAACCAAAAACGTTATATTAAAAATTTCATAAAGGGTTTACCATTGAAGCTTGGCATCAAAATTTTCCTATCACATTATGCTAAGTGTGCAATGTGATATGTACATAAAATGCGTTTATAAAATCTCGAACGGAAATTGATACGTCCAATTCGGCCGGGCCTACGCCCGTAACTGTCTAACGATATTACGCGCCCGCGCACTTATCACCCTTCGGAGCACGATTATCGATATCGTATTAAGTAAACTTTCACATCCGATCATAATCGAACGCGGTGACATGGCGCGCGGCTCGATATTAACAAAGTTGTAATATGAAATTACATTAATAGAGGAATATTACACAGGCCGACGGTCTCTGATAGCGCGCGTTGATAATAACTTAACGACAGTTTAAGTGACTCGATAAGCTAAATATATGAGAGTGGCCGGGTAGGCAGTGTTAATATTGTCAGCCGGGGGGTATTTCGAGCAAGATGTTGTTATTATGTATGCTAATGCCTCGTCAGGTTGTGCGGGGTTACGTTATGGCGGCTGTGATGGGTTATTTATTGGTTATGGGGTGTGAAGTGATGATATCAATCGTGGGAAATTGTGAAGTGTGTTCGAGCTAAAATATGTCCTTTCTTTTTGATCTGTAGTGTTATGTGATAACACATTACGTTTTTTAATTTTAACTAGGCTGTATGAAAAAGAGAAATTAAAAATTATAATGATATAGTTTTTTTTCAATTGTTGTAGGTTTTTCAAATGCAAATTTACGAAGAGAACTGAGACTGCCTTTAGGGTTGCTACCACCAACAGGTGTCAAATTTGTAATTTGTCCACTTATGTATTACGGTCTATTGGTTATAGGTTAATCATCACTTGTAGTTAGGTTTGGCTAAGTCACTTAGATGGTCTTTTTAAATGATTTTTCTAATTTCCACAGTAAGGTATACACCATTTCATGCAACGCAGCAAAAATATGCCATCAAGGAAAGGCAGTAGCAATGAAGATGGTGCACATCCGAGTAGTTTTAGTTTTGGGTATATTTTTCTCTGTTTGGTAATGATACATATGTATATATTTTTTTATTTATTTAACAACTTTCATGTACAGTACATATGGTGGATTTATTGTTATAGGGGCAATATGTTGCAATCAATCATAATGTTAGATTTTGTGAGATTGGTTGTTTCATAGACTTTAAGAAATGTTACAATATAAAATAATATCAGTTCATATAAGAAATACAAAAAAAAATACAAATATTTGATACGAGGTAGGTTGAAAGAAGAGAATAAGATTGCAGTAGGTTTTAAAAGAGGTAGGACTATTTAACTCTTTATTTGAAGATATCCATCAAGGATATTTTCCACTTATAAGTAAATTATTTTTCGTAAGAGGTGATACAATAGTCGATTGGTGAAATTGACACGTAAACATTCAATTGTTTATATTTTTATTTGGGATTGTATTATTTTTGATATATGGTATCAGAGGGGTGAGAAAACACCCTTTTGCCTCGTACAATTGTTTATTTCTCCGTCACCGCCCTCTCGATTTCAGTCTATAAGCGTCATCTGTATAAAATATGCGCAAAATAATATAAAATCACAATACAAAACCACAGTGAAGTAAAGTTTAAATTTGTTTAACGAAATATTAACATTTAAATGTAAGTACGAGAAGAATATTAACGAACGTAATATTTGAAAAAGAGTTTTAAGTGTAGTTTGAATATTTTTCGGGTTCTATACCTCAAAAGGAAAAATGGAACCCTTATAAATCACTTATTTGTCCATCTGTCCTAATTGTTCTTCTCAAAAACGAAAATGGAAATTATGGAAAAAATAAAGTACCCGAAAAAAAATAAAGTTCCGTTTATAGTATGGGGAATATTTTGACAGGTTTAATTATAAGGACCGGAAACTATGTTTTTGCAATTCTAGGTAGTGAAAACAGTGTTTTAGAATCTTTTTAATGGGTTTTAGGAAAACTGTAACGCTAACTCTAGACATCATCTATTTTGAAATATTCTCGAAATATTTCACCTAATTAATTATATTAGGTATTATTAAATATTTATTTCGCTAGGAAATCTATATTGATTAAGACATGATGAATTAATTAATTTCATTTCAAACGAGGTACGGAATTCTCGATGCGCAAGCTAGACTCGCACTTGGCAGGTTTTTATATGGTATGGAACCCTTTACAACTACTATTCCCTTTCCTTTTTCTATATATTTTATTAAGGTTTCATGCCTGTAAAGTGCATAATGGTTGATGATTGTAGACATCATCGATTCTGTTAATATGATTCCTGTAAATAGGATATTTTTTTCTTAATATTTCCAACGGAATCGGGATATAGCCAGTTTGGTATAGAGAATACCTGTGTACTTAGTCATTCTCTTCCAAAATTTTCAATTTTAATGACGCTGTAGCTCTTTTGATTGTTGTATATCTCATAGGCACTTATTTTTATGTTCTATATGATCTATTAAATAGGGATGTCGTGTGCTTGTTAAAGTTGCAGTCAAAAATGATAAAGTGGGCAAGGTCATGATTTTTAAAATTGATTTTCATGGCCCCTACAACTTCTATAGTACAATTTGCTTTTACAACATTTTAATAGATTTATTATAATCTCTAGCGATCGGTGGTAGTGCTTCTCTGCCTTCTAGTCCTTTGGATGTTTTTCATCCTTGTCGTTTTTTTAGGGTTTCGTACCTCAAAAGGAAAAATATGCCTTCTTTTTACATTAGAAGACCCTTTTTCTCAGTAACACGTGTAGGTATTTAGTTGAAATTAATATCATATACTTGGTCTACGGTCCGTTGAAGCTTTAAAATCATGCTTCTAAGTCAACGCAATAAAAAAATACGGCCATTTATGGGTATATCCTGTTGACCTAGAATCATGAAATTTGGCACAGTGCGCCTGTGAAAGATAAATAATTTACGTTATAAAAAATTTAAATTTTGTATAGACTAGCTGACCAGTGCGAAGTCTTCGCACTAGATCGCCATCTAGCGTGTTCCAAGTATACAATTTGGCTAAAATATTTGATGTGTCGCCCACAGATGGCGCTCATGCCAATTGTTATAAAAATTAATTTTTTTATTAACAAAAATATTTTTTTCGAATTTTTTTATATTTTTCGCCCAAAGTAGAAAACATAAGCTTTAAGTGGGTATTTTTTTATTTTTTTTGGTGCAGTAGTTAAAGAGATCGAGCCGCTCGACCAAAAAACACCTTTTAGAAATAATATATTTAGATAACATTTCCGGTAACGATAAAGATTACATTTTTTTATAATCGTTTTCAAACTTGCCTTAAAAATAGTACTCGGACGATTTCTGATGGTCAAAATCGTGTCAATTCAAGTGTCCGAATTTGCACTGTAATATTGCGAAAAATTCACAACTTTTGCGTTATATACATATCATCTACGACCAATGGTTTTTGGGAAATCGACGTACAGTCGGTAGGATATCTGAAGCATCCAGCAACTCAGGAGCATCTCCCGACCCTATTTCCAAGTATAGCTATCAATAGTCCAGCATATTATCTCACATAGGCAAGTACGATTGCGCGAGAAAAAGGAAACTCATTACAATCTCCCTTTTCCACTTAATCGACAGAGCAAATCCGACTAGGAAAAATTGTTATAAAAACATTTAATATGTTTCTACTGAAAAAAAAACTGTTCAATTAACGAACAAATGTTTTATTTACTAAATGCAATCAGTATTGCAAACATGACTAGATAATATTGTGTTTGAAATTTAATCTCAGGCATGAGTTTGTTGGGAAGCCAGTGTGTTAATTTTTTTATCAATCTTCGCTTTTCTATTTGCAACATATGTATCTTTGTCCCTTTAGCGGTAGTATAACGGTAGTATAAAGCATAACCGAAACAGTACCCTAAACAAGTGATCGTAACTAAAACCGCCACGATACTCACCACAAAAGCCCCATTACAACGAATCCGCCCGCCCTGTTATAATTAATGTAAACCCAGTTACAACATTCTAACCAATAAGTATCTACTTATTCAAGATTAATGTCTCTACGTATACATAAACCAGTGGCGAATGTTGATACGCAAAGTTGGGAGATTTTAATGGGGCAGATAGTGGGTCGGGTAGCTCGCTGGCGTCGTGATAGATTGCGGTTCCTTCCGGACTGCGATTAAGTTTAATCCTCTTTAATTAAAGTCGATCGGCTTGGCCCCGCGGATTGGGGGGCGTGTCCGCGATTGATTTGGTGGGCGCGAGTTTTGTGGTTTCGACCGGTGTCTTGATGGTACATCACGTAAGCGGTTTGATTGTGATCGTACTGCGCAAGTAGTGCTTTACCGCAAGGTGCTTTTTTTTGAGAATTTGAGTTTACATTTCGCTTTTAAGGTTTCAGATATTTATTTGCTGATATATTATTACCGAAACATTACAGTAAAAAGGTACGTGTTTGAGTATGATAAGTTGGTAAACTATTACATTTGATTCAATGCCCGTTAACGATATCTATGAAGTTATTTTCGTAACTTATAAAGAAGTAGCACAGTGGTACAATTGTTATTATGTAATTAATCAGTTTAATACTTTGAATAATTGGAAGATTCGGAAATAATTAAGAACTGATTAGGGCCAATCAAAGATGTTATTTGTCGCAAAATATCTATTCAGTAATAGTTTAATTTAATAATCTGATTTTTAAGATCATGATGTTTTTCCTATGTCGCCAACAGAAGAAATCGGCGGAGACGAGAAATTGAAAAAAAAAGACATAACATCTCCTGTACCGATATTCAAGTAACGCCAGAACCATTTTCTAGTTGTACTTGGATTCGTTTTGGACCCCAAATAATAGAGACTGAGTCTAATCTAGTAAACAATTTTTAATTCGATTTTTGGCCTTTTTTATGATTCCATACCTGAAAAGGGAAAAATTAACCCTTATTGGATTACCTCGTTGTTCGTCTGTCGGTGTGTCAAGACACTTTTTCTCAGGAACGCGTGGAGGTATCGAGTTGAAATTAAATCTGATCTGTAAAAAAATCTGATCTGTGAAATACTTAGGTCTATGGTCCCTTAGATCTGTAACAAAATCAAGCTTCTAAGTCAACACCATCAAGAAGAACTCTAAAAATACGGCCATTTATGCCGTATATTTTGACACTCGCAATTAAATCAAAACCTACTTCCGTTGATTTAGAATCATGAAATTTGAGAAGAAAAAAAAGGTCTCACAGCACAGGTAAAGAAAAAATCGTTAATTTGTAGTTATATCTCATGAAAAAAATTGTTTTTTGAATGTGCTCCTATGGTATGTATAGTACGCAATACATTTTCGGTCTAAAAAATTAAAATTTTGTTAATAGTTTAATAGGAATATTATATATCATTAAATATTTATGAATGCTTAAATATGTACGGAACACTCGTAGTGCGAGTTCTATTTGTGCTTGACTGTATTTTGTCAATAGAATGAGTCGAAGTTATCACCTTTCATTCCGGAAAAATCTGGGTTTAAAACTCTTCTGTACATGGATCATTTACAAAGGAAGATAGCAGAAATTGCTGGTGTTTCCAAGCAATTGTGAGTAAAATAAAGCTGTTTTTATGTAAAAATTTGCCACTTTTATAAATGTGGCATTGCGACGGCAAAAAATCATAACACCATATGCTGATGATACGAGATTAAAATGAAATTCTGAATATCTGTTGCAAGACGCTACAACGAATGGATTCCTAATTGTTTTAGGGAAGGAACTTAATAATATAAGCATATTATGAAATCAATTCATATTGTACTATAATTGTTTCATTTCGATAGGTTTGCCTTGTTATTTTCGAATCGAAACTTAAAATAAGGGCTCTTACAAAGACTAATAATAATTGTCATTTTGTCATTTTAGTAACATTGCTATTTTCAAGATATGTTTAGTGTCCATTTTTATCAGAAAATGCACGTGATAATCGTATGCTGGATGCATCACGAATCAGAAAAAAAAGCGAAAGCAAGCATATTTAATATACTTTTTTAATTAGTTCATTACGAACTGTCTCCGCATTCGCATCTTTGAAGCGGTTAATGGAACAATAAGACTGTAAAGGCCTGGTTACACGGGACCAGTTACTGGCATGCCAGTGGGACAGTACTCGCCCTGTTTACTCGCATGCCAGTAGCTCGACTCGCCTTTTCCGATCACACACGTATGAGCTCTTGGCATGAATATAGACAGCTACTGTCCTCTCGCATTCAGTAGGTGTTAAGTTTGTCTACACGAATAAAGAAATGGGCAACACATGACATATTTAAAGAGCTACATGATGAAGATCCCCGAGAATATAAAGCAGTAATGAGAGTGATGCCTACACAAGTTGAAATAGTCTTAAATTGAATATGTCCGAGAGGGATACGAGCTGTTGCCGGAGGTGTGGTGGGGGAAGGCGAGTGAAAACAAAAAACTTTGTAGTGACTCGCACGTGCGAGTTACCCGTATGATGCGGTCACACGGGGCGAGTAGCTGGAGGCAAGTAACTCGCCTCTAGCCACTCGCACGCCAACTAGCCCTGTGTAATTAGGCCTCAAGTACAAATGGCGTAAGCACCTAGAACTATGTTTTTGATTGCTTCGATGTGTTCGTAAACCATCTAAGGATGAAATAAAATGTGACTCCATACCCGTATTTAACAATTAAGAGATGCCAATGCAATTGTCTGGTTAATTGTAGAAATCTCTGATTACCAGTAATTCTGGTAAGAGTTGTAAATAGACATTGTATTTGATTGAATGCATAAAATAATATAGAAAGATACTACGCCTTGATATTGGTTTTTCCTTATAATATTGTATTAGATTTGTAATAAAAGAAAGATATCCAGCAAAGAATTCGAATATTTCCAAAGATTTTGTAGAAGCTTTGTTATAATAATAACGAAGAGAATAACTTTCACTTCGCTTCCTCATCCTTTAGTTCCGAGCTACTTATCAAAGCTTCGAAATCGTTCAAGCAAACGTTAAAGCCAAATTTTAGCCCGTATCGATCCCGCACAGTATAACGAGCGAAACGAGGTCAGCAAATATCCCAAATTATATTATGGCGAGTACAAAGCCCTCGCCGCCGGCGGACGCTGAGGCGCACCACGAAAAATTAATTACGGAAATGCAGCGAAGCAATAAGCCACTAAGTACGAGCATTCACCCGCCGGAGCCCGATAACACGTTATTAAGCATTACTCGGCGGCGAGATAAGAGGGACTGCGATTAACATAAAAGCCCCATGGAAGGGACAGGAGGATCTGGCGGCACATTGCGAGCCGTGAGTGTTGTAATTGGAAAATATGCTAGTGGGCATATGAAAGTAATTGTGGACGGTCTGATCGGATTTGCGATTTTAAGGGGATGTTCAGATTTACAGGAGGAAAAGGAGTGGAAGAAATATATGCGGCTAAAAATTCATTTATTTGATAGCAACTAATGTTTGAGAGAGTTGTTAACTGTGTATACTAATAATTATTAGGAAATCCAAACAAACCCGCACCTTTTCAAAGTATCGGAGGTTTGTGAGAGAAAAAACTAGTTTAAATTCTTACGATTGTTGGAAAAATAGAGAACGGATTTGTGACTAAAATAAATTACTCAATTAGATTAAAGGAAATATATTAAAAATAAGCAAAGATAGTAAAAATAATACACACTTTTTATTGTTTCTCAAGAAGAAAAACAAGGAAAAAGGTTTGCCATTAATCTATACCCAGCTATAATAATTATTAGGGATAGAAGCGGGTCACCAATTTGTCCGACAAAAATCGGCCCTACAAATAAAATCAGACTGGCGACTCTCGCTGATCCGAAGCTTACGATGTAAAACACACGAACAGACAAAGTGATAGAATATAGAACTAAAAGTTGCTGAGGGTGACGAGAGACATTTAGTCGGCGGTGTGCGCCCCTTAACTTTCGCATTGAGTCAATTGAAAGCCTTGTCCGACAAAAGTCGGCGGCTGTTGGCGGCCGGCTCACCACTCCCGAAAGTTGTTCGTCTGCGTTTCTTGTAAATCATTTGGTTAAGTAGATTAGTGTCAACTTATCCAAAAAAAATATTCACGACTTTTTTATGTAAATTAGCTTAAAGGTTTAGTTTGGTCAGACATTTAAAGGCATAGAGGTATTCATTTGAATAATTTGTAAACTTTTGATTAATCAACTAATTTTAAATTTTGTGCCTTGATTTGGTGTTTAAGAAGTGGGACAGTATTCCAGATATGGAAACGAAATTACCAATGTGTTATTTTCTTATACATCTCACCAAAGTGGTTTTTCTTATTAATATATGTATGTTTAAATCAATAAAATTTTGAAACAGAAAAATACAAAGGTTTTTAATCTCACCATTTTTATAATAATTTCCTTTCTTTTATAAATCATACGCTTTCTTCAACATCCAAGATAAATAGCACATATACGTAGTTAATATGGATATAATTTAACTGGTTGATTCAAAAGGCAAGGAAAATATATGTAGTTTTTAATTGTAAGAAGAGTTTTACGTATCCCATTTTAATATAAATTTGCTTATTCAAGATTTCAATAATGAACCGTTAATGAAAGTATTTTCAATAATGGACGGTTAATGTACTTAGCTTTTTTTCTGACGTCATTTTGATATTTTTAGGAAAAATTACCTGGACGCTTTCGCGAATGAAAAAATTGTCGATCAATAAATGGATTATCATTCGTTAGTAAATTGTTTAATAGAATAGTTTTTAAAGCTATCTTGCTATAAGCTAAAGCTTAAAATTTATACAAAATGTCAAACGATACTAGATGTTCGATGCAGACGATTTTCCTGTCGCTGTAGGTGAGTGTCATTTGTTGTCAGTGCGTACAAATATTGCGTACAATATTTAAGTGGTAACAAAAAAAGAGAAGAATGTATATACTATTGGTTCATTCACACCCTACTGATTCAGTAATAATTATCAGATTTTTCGAGATAGGCCTTGGTTTATCCTTCTCTAAATAAGGGTTTGCAGTTTTGGGCCTAGTTTTTTATTTCTATTTTGCGTCAAAATGTATATTATTATGGCCTAGAATGTCTTTGTTGAATATCTTCTAGAATGTCTAATATATCTTCGGTTTCTATAGAATTATTAAATATGTACCACCTTGGTTACGATTGACATACTTAATTGATATTTGTGTAATAAAAATATTTGTATAAATTTGTATGTAATTTCTTAAAACTTTTCTTTGTTTCAGGTTAGTTATTCAGTCATGAATCTACTGTGTTAAGAATTACGAGGTAAGAAATCGGAATACCGAAAATTTCATTAGATTAGAATATAAACGAATTTCATTGTGAAATTCAAAGTTACGTTTTTGGATAAAGGTATTAAATAAGCATATGAATACTTTAAAAACACTAGTACATTGGATTAGATTCCAAAAAATATTTATGTCAAAAAAAAGAATATTACTCAAGAAAATCAAATCAGTAGTTTGGGAGCGTTGCTAAACTGCGTCACTGTTGAAAAATAATTGATAAAAAGAAGTTATTTAGTCATTTTGTAATTGATAGAAGATAATATTTATAAAACGAAGAATAGTATTTATAGTATATAGTATACTAGTAATTTATATATATATATATATACACACACACACACATATATATATATATATATATATATATATATATATATAATATATTATTGTTATGAAATTCATATTTCGACTTTCAAAAGCAAGAACTTTTGTTAGCCATACTTTTGAAGACTAATCCTTGACACACAATAACTTCTAACAACCTTTGTTTTTGAACCCAATTATGTACAAATTTTAAAATGTTTATGGTTTTTATGGTGGTTTTTGTGATTAATAACACTTTTATCAAAATATGTATGCCTTCTAACAGCAGCCTATCGATATTTAGTTTGGTGACACTAATGCCAAAATTTATCCACAATATGTCGAAACTAAAACCAAGAACATGATTTAACAATAATCTTAAAGTTAAGATATGAGATGCTGCCATTGTTTACACGAAATGTTTTGTAAACTGGCTTCATATTTAAGTATTAATTTTTATGCGTAAAGCGATATCTTAATAAACTTCCACCCAAGTTCTTAATTAAGACAAATGCGTGCGCCAAGTACATCAACTATGCAAATGCAAACAACAATTGAGATACCTTATTAATTTTTATGGCCCATAAAGGCTTGTTCTGAAACGCCCTGTTGTTAAAGTCGATTGCCCTTTGTGCAGAAATAAAAAAGTTTGCGATGTTAAGGAAAATGCTTCAAGAGTTTTATTGCTAATTAAAGCAAATTGTAAGAGTTAGATACTCCATTACGAACTTGGCCTTGTGAGTTATTGCTGTACGCTCACCTTATAAAACATGATGTAAGGATGCGTGCATACTGTGTGATGTGATGATTGGCTTAATCGAATTTTTGGTTAGGTAATATTATTTATATTCAGAAGACTAAAGTTGTTTATATTTGTTCTACGACTGTTTTTAAAAAAATACAGAAAATACTTATTTTTCAGGTTTTTATCTTACAATTGTAATTTCGTAGTGGTGGAAATATTTTGTTTCTTGCAGGAAGCTGTCAAAAATTTCTTTAAGATTTCTATATGTGAAAGTTTTTTCTTTTATGACTTTGTATGTAATTAATTTTAATTGGCTTTATTAGTTTTAAGCTTATTTTGCTTGTCGGCACTTAAACCCTTTTATCTTAGTGACTGGAAAAAATAAACGCAAAGGAAACATATTACACAACAAACTAATCTGTCTTTTGTTATTAATCTGTTCATTAATCACTTCGTAACTTCATTTTAACGCACCGCTCACAAATCTGACCTTACGCGATAGCAGTGTTGTTATTTTTATTACGTAAGGTAAAAAAATATATGATTTTGATGGAGCGATTTTGTGTTCATGTGTAAATTAACACTAACTTAATGGTTGGCATTAGACAGTGCACGCGAAGTCTAGGCTGCGTACGTTTATGAACACGATGTGTATCGATATAGACCTTAACATAAAGGTGAAAGGGTTATTGCTCACTTTATGTATATTGAAATTATGAAGGATAAAATGTTCTAATGGAAGACTTAATCCTAAAGCACGTTTACCGCGACAGAAACGTAAAGTAGCAGCAGAAATTGTAGGTGGCGTTATCACTTCTTTTGGAATACGATTACCTATATAAACTGGTCAATAACTATGTAAGCTTGTCTAGTATCATTCGTGAAAACAGCGTTCTGTCTAATTGCGAGTGAATCATATACCTTTGTAAGCTAGTCTAGTATCATTTCTTAAAACAGCGTTCTGTCTAATTATGAGTGACTCATACACCTATCTATGCTTGTCTAGTATCATTTGTTAAGACAGCGTCCAGTCTAATTGTGAGTGACTCATATATCTATATAAGCTTGTCTAGTATCATTTGTTAAAACGGCGTTCTGTCTAATTGTGTGTGAATTATATACCTATGTAAGCTTGTCTAGTATCATTTGTGAAGACCGCGTCCTGTCTAATTATGAGTGACACATATATCTATGTAAGCTTGTCTAGTATAATTTGTTAAAACGGCGTTCTGTCTAATTGTGAGTGAATCATATACCTTTGTAAGCTGGTCTAGCATCATTTGTTAAAACAGCGTTTTGTATAATTGTGAGTGAATCATATACCTATATAAGCTTGTCTATTATCATTTTGTTAAGACAGCGTCCTGTCTAATTGTGAGTGAATCATATCAGAGCTGAAGGTATTTCAAAGCGCACAAAGGGCACCAATGAAAATGTGCCTGATGTTACTTAAACATATAATTTTTTAAAAAGTTGTTATTATATGAAATGGGAACAATTCAGCGATGGATAATCAGGAAAGAGTAAAAAATACAATATTATTTGGAACCATAATACAAAAAAAAGAAAGCTATTTTAATAAACGCGCATATACTTTATTTTGAAAATACTGATTGACAAATTATAATATATAATGATTGACAAATTATATTAAACTTTATCTCAAGTCTCATTTTTAGGGTTTCATACATAAAAGGAAGGAAAAAAACAACCCTTATAAGATCACTTCACTCTCTATCTGTCGGTCAATCAAGACCCTTTTTCTCAGGAATGCGTGGAGGTATTAAATTGAAATTAATTTCAAATACTTAAATCTATGGTCCCTTGGAGTTGTAAAATTAAGCTCCTACGTCAATCCAATCAAGAAGAACTCTTAAAAACACGGCCGTTTATGCCGCATATTTTAACACTCGCTAATATATCAAAATCTATAGGGTACTTCCCGTTGATCTAGAATCATGAAATTTGGCAAGAAGCAAGGTCTCACATCGTGATAAAAGATCGTTAATTTGTAGTTATTTCACATAAAAGATCGTTAATTTGTAGTTATATCACATAAAAGATCATTAATTTGTAGTTATATCACATAAAAGATCGTTAATTTGTAGTTATATCACATAAAAGATCGTTAATTTGTAGTTATATAACATAAAAGATCATTAATTTGTAGTTATATAACATAAAAGATCATTAATTTGTAGTTATATCACATAAAAGATCGTTAATTTGTAGTTATATAACATAAAAGATCGTTAATTTGTAGTTATTTCACATAAAATCAATTTTTTTTAAATATGCTCTTGTGAAATATATTAATGTATAAATATATATAAACAAGATATTTTCATTCTAAAAAATTAAAATTTTGCAAATAGGGTAATGGGAATGTTATGTACCATTAAATATTTATAAATGCCTAAATGTGTACGGAACCCTCGTATTGCGAGTCCCACTTGTCCTTGACTGTTTTTATTTTATTATAACATCTGGCTCCAACACTATATTGACTTTTACTAGTCTTCTTTTTGGGTTTCGTATACTGGGTTTTTTTGTAAACAGCGAGTGTATCCACGAGGCATTGTATTGAAAATTATGATTGCATATGCTTAGACTGGAAAAACCTCATCTGACAAAAATCAACGTGGTCGGAATCTACATGGAGTCACATACACAGACACACTGCGTAGGGTTGCGACAAAATATAAGATATGGTAATATTAGTGGTCTTGGTGTGTGTCTCCATATTTGTCTTGATACTTTAAATAGATTGGTATATTTAAAGGAGTTTTAATAAAAATGCAACGTTGATAGAATGTAACGTTCTTAGTAGGAACTTATAAAGTAGTTTAATCACTCTTTAACAAAAATCAACAATGATTTTGCTTACAAAAATAAATGACCTGCATCTGGGCGTATAATAAAACTGTTAAGAATAAGTGATAGGATGCATTAAGATTTTTTTCTGTTTGTATTATTGTTCGTATCACGTAAAAACTACTCACCGAATTCAGATGGAATTTTTAAAATATACTGGTTAAGTCGAAGTAAGATTTAGCTTTTATTTCCTCGCAATCTGTTATCTCAATCAGAAGATATACGAATTTAATATTTTCATAAATTAATTTACCTTGCATTAGTACAACAACAACAAAGATATACCTGGCTACTCAACGCGCAGTAATTTACACAATATACCGTGTACCTATTTACATCAATAGGTGGCACTACGTATATTTTAAATCGCGCAATGAAGTTTTCCAGCCAGACATACATTGGGAAATGGGCGTGGCTAGAAGTGAAGTATACTTCTACAAAAAAGCATCGGTTCTTTTTTCAGTGTTCTTCGCATACGAAGTCGCAGAAATATCTATTTTTTATAAGATTTAAACAAACTAAGCTTTATACAAAACTGAAAGCTAACAGTGGCAAAGAATAAAAGTGAAAAAGAGAGCGGCGATTCGTGATAAGATAAAACAATTAAGTTAAACTCTCTTCCAAGGCAGCGCATATTGAGCTATAAAAAAATCATGCATTCGCCCATAAAGGCCGTCGAGATGTCGAGTCGTAATTTTGCCACTTTGGGAGCTTAACTTTCTCTGTGACACGTTTTCTTAACACGTTGCCGTTTGCGGCCCCCGGAACTTGACAGCTCAATTATTTCCTTCATAATAAATTTCTTTCGTGATTTGGAATTGCTACGGCTTTAATTTATTTTAGTACGGTGAAAATCTTAGTTGTGTTTTGGCCGAAAAGTCTGAATGTCAAAGTCTTGAACCGTATCGAACACGTAAAAAGTTAAATGATTAAGTGAAGTACGCCGTTGTTATTTTATCTTACTATCTTTATCTTACTATATTATGTAATCTTGATTTGATTTGAACGAAATTTAGCGGTGACTTTGCTCAATTGTTCACAATAAAACGTAGTTGTAATTGTACCGTTAGCATGAAAGAGTTAACAAATAACAAAACTCCATTTTTACCCTGTCATGCACTCAAAAATATCTTTTGTCCAATATTATATTTTGCTCTCGGTACACCTTTTTCTCCGGTTCCTAGCCACTGGCGTTTACGCTAAAAATTTACATAAGCTATCAACTTTTCATCCCCTGTAACCAAATACTTTAGCCTCTTGTTGGTACGATTGGGAACTTTGGGATTGAATATCGTTAAAAATATATACTGTTTGACCTAGGGGTACAGTTAGAGCAGACAATTAAGGACCTTCATAGATTATCTAGATTGTATCCATGATTATATAGATCCATACTAATTTCTATAATCAGACGGGCGATTTCAAAAATTATTTTTGTGTTAGTAAACCTATACTTTCCTGAAAAAATATCACGATATGGTTCACAAGAACAAAGCAATGATAGAGCGAAGTTTTTCGTTCGATTTGTTTTTTTGTTCGCGCTAATCCATGGAGACATAGGGCCGATTGCGAAAACTGTTCATGTTAGAAAACCCATTCTTTCATGAAGATTGGAGTCTATATATCATCGCGCCGCTATTCATAAGAGTAGAGCAGAGATAAAATTGTAACAGAAATGGGAGAAGAGTATTCATGCCGATATATCCCGACCCCAATGACTGATATCTTTTGGCGATGCGTTTCGTGTATAGCTAGTTATATAAATAAATGGGAAAGTTTATAAGACCAGGTACTTTTCATGTCAATATTGTAACTTGCAGTCAAGTGGATTTAATAAACATGTGAAAATGTAAATGTAATGTCAGAAAATTCTGACTGGGTATTTTAATTTATGTTCGATAATTTTTTGTTTCTTTAACGATACTTTTCGTATAACTCTCTTTTTCATAGCTATTCATAAAAACATATCTTCGAAAATCGTAATCTAACGTATTGTAAATTTTTGATGTATCTGTATATTAAGGGAGCCATTGTGTGGGACACTAAAATGAAATAAGATAAAATGATGATGAAAATTGCTAACGTCTCTGATGAAAATACTTGAGAATTTTCATCGTACTTACAAGTTATGAATCCTTTTTTATTGTCATAGTTGCCGCCTTTTGCTCTCGTTCAAGTTAGTTCATTTTCTGTTTCCTGTGACCTGGTATTTAAAAATATATGCAGTTATAAAAATCGTTACTTACCATATTTACAGTTTAACCTTTGGCATTTAACGTGTTGCGAGCGCGGGACGGACGTGATGTAATATTGTATATTAATATTTTTATTATGCTCCTAAATTAAATGTTAAACGAGTCTCGCGTTTAATACGAGTGGAGGTTATGCGGTGTTTTAATTAAACGGGCAGTGGTAATAAGAGTGTTATCAGTATTAACAAGAGTTCAATTTTGTGGCGTTTAACGGCGGTCGTTTGGGACCCTGATTGCCAATTAGAATTCGTCATTTGCTTCATTGGTACTTTTATGGTTTATGTTTTGAGAGTATTACGAGTTATTGGCCTGAAAATGTTATGTTGATTCAATAGTACAAATATAAATATTACAAAAATATACTTTATTTAAATAAATTAAATACTATTCAGATATTTCAAGGCTTTCGTAGTTTTTAATGATGCGTTTCATGAATTGTACAGATTAGGAAGAAATAAAATTTAGTGCTAAAATCTACTCTCGAAAAGCAGATTAATTTGTGAGGATTTCGAATTAATTGGTACTTATGGTTTATGTTTTGAGAGTATTACGAGTTATTGCCCGAAAATGTTATGGAGATTCAGTAGTACAAATATAAATATTACTAAAAATATACTTTACTTAAATAAATTAAATACTATTTAGATATTTCAAGGCTTTCGTAGTTTTTAATGATACGTTTCATGAATTGTACAGATTGGGAAGAAATAAAAATCTGTGATAAAATCTTCGCTCGAAAAACAAATTAATTTGTGAAGATTTCGAATTAATTAAAAGTTGAGTTTTGTGTTTTCTGTTTGGAATGAAATCGCTAAATGGTATATATGTAGAAATGGAATAAGAAGGTAGTAATATTCTAGTCCATTGGCCTACTTTAGTCGTTAATATGGAGAATATAGAAAGATTTTGTCCTTAAGGAACAAAGAAATAAGTATAAAAACTGTTAGTAAAGTAGTTGTTAAACGACTTTATTTGTTTTTTTACCCCTTCCTTACTAAGACATGAAGTTATATTATTATTAGTGTTAATTACAGTATATATGATCTAATAAGGGTGGACTCTTGTTGAACGATCGTGGAATAAATTGTTGCTAAGGTGATTAAAATATTATGTCAATAAAAAATATTGTTGTTAACGTCGTAATATATGACTATTAAACCTACCATAATTAAAGTTATCTGTTATTTTATTGATTTTAACGTGGATAAGTGTAGTAATGGATAGATGGACTATTGGATAGATGGACTATTGGATGGTAGATGGGCTATTAATAAGAAGACTTTAAGTCTAGAAATAGAATTAGGTAACAGTATTTATTTATTTATATTTTCAATGTATAAATACATTAATCTCTTTTATTGCTACAGAAGCAATTTCTGCAGTTCGTCAAAGTACCGATCAATAAAAAATATTATGTGTTGTGGGTGACTATAACGTATTATGAATATAATTGCAAATAAAAAAAACACTTAAGACACTAATAAATAAAGTGGAAAGCTAATAAATCTAACGAATAATGTATACATATATACATATGCAAACATATATATTATATATTGACAAGAATAAAGAGAAAGACAGGATTTAAGAGGAAAAACCGGAAAGGAGACAACGGGAAAGTAGGATAAGGAATTTGTTTCATACGAACTTTAAATGCGTGAATTGGCGGCGCATTTCGGGTATTAGAGGCCACCAGTTTGACGGCATGAAATGTGAAGGAATATTCATGGACCTCCCTCCATGTATATTATGTTTTGGGGAAGAATAAAGTAAGGAGATTTTCAGATGGATGTCCAAGGCCAAGCTGGGAATCTAGATCTAAAATAACCGGATTATTATTATTACGAGAATATTTTAATACATTAAAAATAATTTGTAGGTTGTGCCACGAACCTCTGACCAGTTAGGTTGCGCCCTGATATCAGAAACAAGGTCATATTTTGTGAAATTGAAAGTGTAGTTAATGCGCATCTCGTGGTGTTATTTTCTAAAGTAGTTCATAATTTAAAGTTATAGTTAATAATGGTATAAAACCGCAATAAGGTCATATCACAATTTAAAAGAGGAACATTTAACAAAAAGAGTAGTAAAAACTAACAATAAATAATAGTGAAACTAGTAAGACTGTATTAATGATGTACTATTCAAGGCTTAGCGACGAAATTGCACTGTTCTAATAGGTTATACTAAGGCATGCTGATGTTACTCGTATCTGATTGCAATATAAACTCTAGCACAATATTGGACTAATCACTCACATGCTCGGGGTGATGGTTCGACCGTAAATGATAGTAAAACTGGTGAGTTCGATGTAAATAATAGTGAAACTGGCGAGAGACTATAATAATGAGACCACTATTCAAGTTTTAGTGACGAAATTGTGCTGTTCTAATAGAGGCTACTAAGGCATGCTGATGTTACTCGTATCTGATTACAATATAAGCTCTAGCACAATATTAGACTAAACACTCACTTCTCGTATGCTCGGGGTGATAGTTCGACCGTAAATAATAGTAAAACTGGATAGTTCGACGTAAATAATAGTGAAACTGGTGAGATACGATAATAGACACTATTTAAGGCTTAGCGACGAAATTGCGCTGTTCTAATAGAGGTTACTAAGGCATGCTTATGTTACTCGTATCTGATTGCAATATAAGCTCTAGCACAATATTATACTAAACACTCACTTGTCATATGCTCGGGGTGATGGTTCGACTGTAAATAATAGTAAAACTGGTGAGAGACTATAATGAGACAATCTTATGTACAAATGAGACAATATTCAAGGCTTAGCGATGAAATTACGCTGTTCTAATGTGTGCTACTTTTAAGGCGTGCCAATGCTTTCCGATTGCAATACAAGCTCTCGCACAATATTGGACTAAACACCCATTTGTCATATCTATGCTTAGGGGGATGGTTCAACCGATATGTCGTTCGTACGCGATGATTTACGCACATACTTGTAATATACAAAGGCTCATATCGTTGAGGGGCCATTAAGTACGAAGCGAACCTGCTCGCTCGTGTATTTATTTGTCCGTAATAATATCTTAGTTAATTTGACGGCTTTATTACTGCTAGTTGTTTTAAGAAACTGGTTCGAAAATATCAATGCAGATTTTGTTTTGATCATGAAATTATGGCCGAAGTTTCATCTGTCATGTAACTAAAATACTTTATAAATTTTTTCTTTGTATTGAATTTCGCCTTTTCGAAAGTAAATTTATGGGAAAACTTTCTTGTCATATTTTCGCCGCGAATAAAGTAATCAAGTAGCATCACGAATTAATAGTTAAATTTTAAAAGAAAAAAAGGTTCTTCCAGATATTTTATGAAGACAAAATCTGCGGAAAAGGTTAAAAAGAAGATGGGAACAGTTTTGTCATCTTCATTTTTAACTCTTTGTAATCATACAACGTACCTGTATATTTAAATTTTTGACTAAAAATAATATCGCCTTTTGCGATCAAAACTACTTGCATAGAATATATTATAATATGGTCTTTATATTATGATGTCGCGTGGCCGCTTCTTACTAAGCCGCACCTTTACAAATACGTTATGATTGATGATGGAGCACGTGCAATAATAACACACTGGCACTGGGACAATTGATGAGCCGTACGTACGGCATGATCTATTTGTTTTAACACAGGGTTCGGTGATGAGAACGGAAACACGGGGTAGAAGGATGAACCGTAAAATACATACATATGTGGGTACAGATCGTCAGGGAGGGTTAGTAATTGCAAATTTGTTGTGAAATGTTACCTGGCAAGTTTACGTTATGCCAAGGTTGTTGAAGTAATAAAATTAATTTGAAGATAATGCTATATCATAGTTAAAGAAATTAGTAATATCAGTTGATAGTGCCAAATTTCAGGATTGTTGGTAATTTTAACTGAAAACGTATGTACGTATTAATAATTTATGACTGTTTCATGTCCTTTTTTTACGATCATCGTAGAAATACTGTAATAAGCATGAAAAGGTTAAGTAATCTAATCGGACTCAATATTTTCTGTTATGCGTTTAGGGTGAGAGGTTGTTTGTGTGTGCAATACAATGTTCCCGTTTATCTCCAAAACGGTTTGACCGATTTAGATACGGTTTTCTGTAAAATATTTGTGATTCATTAACAATGGTTTTTAGATAGTTGTTACGGTGATTATGATTACGGTGATTATGACCAGATTATAATTATTACGGTGATTATGACCAGGTAATTATGACCAGATTATGATTTCGGCGATTATGACCAGGGGGCGCCGCAATAAACATTTTGTTGCAAACGAATGTTCCCATTTATCCCCAAAATGGTTTGACCGATTTAGACATGGTTTTCTACAAAATATTTGAGGCTAATCGGCCATGGTTCTCAGATAGGTGTTACGGTGATCGCTCAGCAGGGAGCGCTGCAACATTTTGTTGCAATCGAATGTCCCATTTATCTCCAAAATGGTTTGACCGATTTGGACATGGTTTTCTACAAAATATTTGAGACTAATCGGCCATGGTTCTCAGATAGGTGTTACAGTGATCGCTCACCAGGGAGCGCTGCAACATTTTGTTGCAATCGAATGTCCCATTTATCTCCAAAATATTCCATTATCTCTAAAATGGTTTGATCGATTTAGATACAGTTTTCGGTAAAATGTTTGTGATTTTGTGGCGAAAGTTAAAGGTGTTATGTTGTTTGTGTTTACTCGTCAAGAGGTGCTGCGATAAACATTTTTGATTGATCTAGATTAACTACTTTGTGGTCTTTATTTGGCTTCGTTGATGTGTAATCTACGTCACATGTTCCTCAAGCACTCTAATTCTTCTAATGATGTGCTATTTTGTGGATCGTTGAAGAGTTTTCTTTTATTTAGATCAGTTATTACTACACCGTCTAAAGATCGTACTCTGCTAAGAGCCAGATAAGCTTGTCCTTTGGCGAATGTTTTTTTAGAAGCTTAGTTATTACGACTAATTATAAAAAGCAAAATTAAAATTTCTATTAAGCTCACGACAGATGTAAACGTTAAGATCGAAAAAGTATAAAATAAGCAAAAATAAAAATTTTGAAAAAAACCACAACGAATGTGGTCGTTGTAATTAAAAAAATGGATAACTATTTTTTTCTGAAAACCCTCACAACTAAAAGAAATTAAGAACCTATTAATATAATTACAAACCCTGCCCTGCCTATGCTTAAAATTTTGCAGTTTTATCAGTTTGTGACTAATTGAAATTCTCTTGCGCAGAAAGCTTCTCTATGCTGCTACAATGCAAATCATATTAGGAACAGAAGAAGCCCCAAGGGATTTTTTTGGGTTTGCAATTATATTAATAGCTTTTTACTTTTTTACTTGGGGAGGGGGATCTTTATAAAAAAAATATTTAATCGTTTTTATGATACTTTAAACATATCCAGACACAGTTAATATTGCTTTCCGATGTAGATTTCAAATTAAACATCTTGTAAGTCTGACTTTTAGAGATGATATAGAAGAATAAAAACACCAGTCAGAGTTAAAGTTGGTAAACGAAAGTATATCGTGAAAAATTTATTTATGTAGATGAACGTACCGCGCTATCATATGTGTACCATGCCTGGTCTGATAAATGGTCGTCCCACGCTGAACCTGACCTATTTGAGTTAAATCCAAGCGCATAACATCTGAGTTTGAAAAGTCCCAACCTATCTGACGTATATTCAACCGCATAAGAACTGGGATTGGTCACTGCGCTCATTTACGAAAAAACAAGGCTGGAGCAAAACCGTAAATAAATGTTTATTACCTATAACATATTTCTATTAAACATATTTTCGAATGGCATGCATTCATTTAGCAAGATTGTTTGTTTTCATCAGCTCGCGAGTAGGTTTGAAACTAACTCTCAGAGTCAAGTATTTTTTTAGTGTTTGAACAACTTCATTTAACACTCTCTTCTTGGAAAGTGAGAATTGAAGAAATTGAGTTGATGAAAGTGTGATCCGAATGAAAATATTCGATTTATTAAAGCTAATGAGAAAGTTTCAATAAATGCAAAGTTTGTTAAGATTGCGAGGTCATTTATGTGTTTGCTGTTGTATACTCCGCGTCGATTTTGAAGCACAAGGGATACTGTTACTTCAAAATTGTTTATTGATATCATGGAGTTATATAAGTTAT
Source organism: Druceiella hillmani (assembly GCA_039881145.1). Classification (NCBI taxonomy): domain Eukaryota; kingdom Metazoa; phylum Arthropoda; class Insecta; order Lepidoptera; family Hepialidae; genus Druceiella; species Druceiella hillmani. The sequence goes on from JAYKKI010000029.1 coordinate 13,897,470, forward strand.
CTCTTTATCCATTATATGTCTGCCTCTATTAGAGATCTAACGATTGTGTCTTATCAGAACTGGATTAGTATCGGATCTTGTTGGAAAATTTTGGTAATCAATTAATTTATAATTTGTAAACGCTGATAGGTATTCTCCTCTTTATTTTGGCGATGTGTAGCTTAGTTTAGACATGTTTTCTGATCTCATTGTAGTGGTAAATGTTTTTACTGATTTCCAAGCCGAGTTCCAAGATTCGTTAGTTGCTTCGAAATAGTGGTTGCTCCTTATTTTCCACATGTTCCATAATTTCGCTAGTCTGAACAATAGTTTTATTGAGCCTATTAAGAACGTGGCAAGGTGGCGTTCGTCTATGTTGTGTATTGGAGATAAATGATAAACAATTACTGAGTAAAAAATCACTGAATAAAATTTACGTTTTACGAAAAATGACTCTACTTAATAGTAACATATCAGCCTTTTTCCTTTATATTTCGTAACTGATCTTAATTATATCTTGCTATGATCTTAATTATATCTCGAATTTCTTTGATAAAGATGCTATTTGGAAAAAAAATCAATTGTTCCACTTAAGCGTCTTTAAAAATATTGTAATTAGGTTAGAGACGGCTTTTAAAAAGTATCGGGACGTACAATAGTATCATTACATATAGTCCATAATATTTACAGTGTTGATAAGCCAGCTCAGTGTTCTGGATTTAACAATGATTTCACTATACTACCATTGTTCGAGTTACTAATTGTCGAATTTTCAGCTGAAGAATTTTATTTGGTTTTTGCATTCATTATTTCCATAACTAGTCACTTTTTTAACGGAGTTCAAAAGTATTGCTCATTATTGTTAATGTATCTTTTTCTACATGTCGTCAACCGAAAGCATTAGGTCAAGGTAGCTACAGTGTTATATAATAGGAGACATTGCATAATTTTAGGACAGATTTAAAAACGCCATCAATTCTGGCAACGAATAAATAAATCTAATAAAGACACTCTGTCTGAAAAAAATCTTGAGATATACTTGTAATTTATATTTTAATTTTCATATTATTACCGTCAAAAAATAGATATCCTTCGCTAAGCTCGAAACTATGTCGTGTTTCTGAATATTTATTCGGAATTACAACCTGAAAAATACTGGTTTTAAATCCCAGTTTCAATTGTAAATTAAGCTCAACATTATATCATCACTTCTTCTGTGAATGTTTTATTTTAAGTTTCATCTCAAAAATATGAATAATAAATTGCTTACTTTCCTTAAATTGCTTGCGTACCACTTCTTTGATACTGTTGAAGGCTTCCGAGATAACGGTGGACGACAAGCACATTTCAACAACTATCTGTCCCTCGCATTCCTCAAAACTCGTATCAAAATGATAACATATGCTAGTTTATTTGAAGGAGCTTTTTTGTATGCTAAAGTGCGAACATTATTTTAAGCTCGAGCGCTTGAAGCGTATTCATTTTCTGTTTGTGGCTTGAGGACGACCGTCATGGCGCACCTACGTGACTGCGCATTTTGATGTCCCTCGGTTTGTTATTTAATACGAATTCTCTTATTTTACGTGCCTTTTTTTAAATTATTCGCAAAATATAAGAGGCAGAGAGCATCTCTGTTATTATTTAATTTGCATACTCAGTTCCTCGATGGCAGAAACGCGATGTTTTATAAATTTCATGTATTAACTCAGACTTTGAGATGTAATTAAATAAAGTTCCTTTAAAGGACGTATATTAAAACTACATTATAATTTTTTTGAAGTAAAACTTCTTTGGACATGTTGAGCGTAAAATGTCAATTTCTTGAAACGTTTTTATACAACGTGTTCATGGAACGTTTAGTTGTAACGTCCGAATGTAACGAATCTTTCACAAGAAGACGGAAAACAGGTACTCAGTTAATAATCGAAAGAGATAGTTTAACAGGTTGGAATTATACAATAAGTATTAGTACAGGTTGGAATTATACAATAATAAGTAAAGTACAGATTGGAATTATACAATAATAAGTACGTACGAGTATGCGCGAAAATAAACAAAAATAGCGCTCGCTACTGTTGTTAGCTGTTTTGTGCGTTATGTGTATCAAAAATGTTATTACACAGTCAAAAGTGTTAAATTTTGTCGATTTATTTAAAAATCCTCTATGATTTATTTAAACATCCTCTATGATTTATTTAAAAATCCTCTATGATTTATTTAAAAATCCTCTATGTACGGGTGTATATACAGTTGTCATAAATGTAACTTACAACAAGAGCAATATATCTATCTCGACTTCCTTCAGCTGCATGTGGCCGTGTTCTGCTACTGATATCGCGGCTGTTTTTTTAATTAACATTTGTCTGTTAATTTATATAAATATTTTATTAGATGTTTACGTCGGTTTATAATGACATTTTAATAATTTTTCTGAACGTGTGGTATTAAAATTTTCTTATACGAATTTGGTACAATATATAGATTTATATTTAGTATATTTTTTCTCCCTTTCTCTCTGCCGTTTTAACCCCATACATATAATTACAAATCGAGGTTTAGATCGCCAAAGAAGTTTCACTTCTGTCACGTGCACCGTGTTGAAAGCGCTTAATTTTTTTTAATTCCAATGAGAAAATCTGTCATTACATTTCCTGTCCTGTTTGATTTGATGTTGTCGATAAGGATGATCGAAAGAGCAAACGATAGTTTCATTCCTATCCAACTGCTGTTTATCGAAGTAAAGCGGTATCTGATATGAAAGTGATTTAATTTTTTATAAATACTAATAACAAAACTGCAATTCGGTATCTGATATCAAAGTGTTTATGATGTAATATTTAATACTTTGACGCACAAATCCCACAAATATAAATTTTACAAAAAAATTGAAGGAACTCCGTCCCATTCTGGCTGATACGAATGCTACAAGTTTAAATGCATAAACGGAGAAAAGGTTAGAAAATACGACTAAACGTGCGTTAACGAAGATGGCATAGATTTAGTCAACGGTGCGTATTTTGACTTGTACAGTAAGTTGGTGGAAAGTCAGCCACAGTCGATTTTCGTCCACAAAAGTCGGCAGTTGTCGGCTGTCGACCACCACCTATAAAAATAGTTCGTCTGTGTTTCTGGTTATGCTAAAGACGACAGAGACGGCAAGTAGATATGTATTATATCGTACTTTTTATAGGCAAAATAACTTTGACTTGGATTGGAGCTCTACTTTAACCTGATCAAATTCGTGTATAAACTAGCCTATCCTTGTAGCTAAAAGGATAATATAAAATATTAGAGTTACGTTGAAATAAACGGGTAGATAAGTATATATTTGAAAAAAATCACTTGTGTTTCTTCGTGCAACATATCTAATTAAACGATTTTTTTAACGGGAAACCCTTTGAAGTTTTGAGATCAGTAGTAATAGGTATAAAAAAAAATTCTTTAGACGACCTTCGGTTGGGTTATACAGTGAGATACGCGTTCCCAATAATTACAATCCAACTGTTTCAGCGTGTCTAGTGAAAAGTATTAGTTAAAAATATATGTTTCGCGACGAGAAGAATAAGGTGATTTATAGAGCACATCAGGGAAGAAACAGAACATATAGAATGCACCTGTCTCATATTTATAAACACTTCAACTGCAACCTGTAGCTAAAAAGTGAGCACTGCACTTGTTAGATAATGTTTAGTGCAGTAAATAATATGGCGTAAAGCAAACACCCTAACTGTGTTTGATGCTGGTGAATTCTAATTTTATTTGCTAATAGCTTTCATCCACAGGTTCGTTCACGTGGAAAAGGGAAACCAATGGTGGTATAACTTAAAAATAATATTCTTGTAAAAATTTGGGTTTTTAGAAATATCTACGTGGTTTCAGATATACACAATTAAAGGAATGGCGTGAACAGAACGAAGCATGTGCCCTGCATTAGGGAGCAGTAGGGCGACATGTTGCTGTGATGTGTTATTATATAGTTAAGTTCACGTTTTTATCTTTAACGGAGATTCTTTTTTTATCTGAGTTCTTGATTTTCCGACTTTTTCCTTGGTTAGTGCTATGAATCTTTCCTTCGTACGAAATTTCAAGGCTGAGTTAGTCAGAAACAAATTAGGTGATTTTTATTGCATTGTGTCAGAAACTTTATTTGTTTATATTTTTATGCGGCATGGACCATAGCATTTGATATTATTCAGCTTTATACATATAGCTATTCTTGTGAAAATAGTCTTAGCAGACGGATAACAAAGTAAATCTATAGGATTCATTTTTATATTAAATCCATGATCAAATGTAAATGGAATGTTTTCCATGATCAAATGCACACGTTACCTTTGTTATTCTCAACGATATAGCTCAAGTTGCTAAATTTTTTTTGATAATCAAGTTGCTACAAATTTTTTGACTTAGGACTTTTTTCAGATGACCCTGATATTTTACAACAGAAGAGTCATAGTCATTATTGAACAATTGTGGTGAATATGTTATGGAATTTTAAAAGAAGCTCTTAACTATATTTAATGACAACCGGAATTTTAAAGATGTTATTTAATCGATTGATTTTACCAGAACATTGACTTATTCAACGTACATTGGTTCTACAGCGTTGCTAATTAGGTTTACAACTTGGTTACACAGTATCAATGTTACTTGTCGATGGTGCTATTGAGTGGATCATATATTTTTAATCGAAATGTCATATTTTTCACCTAAACTTTTTTATACGCATCGATTTCGGTATGACTCCGTTTTTAAACGCATCGAGTATCGGTATGACTCCGTTTTTAAACGCATCGAGTATCGGTATGACTCCGTTTTTATACGCATCGAGTATCGGTATGACTCCGTTTTTATACGCATCGAATTGCCGAAGAGCTTTCTCCTTACACTCATCAACTTCCGATCCACCATCTGTCGGGACGATGTTAAATTACACGACGACGACTCGAACCGTAACAGGCATCGTCTATACGTTGCGTCTACGAAATTGGTGCCGGCGGCCGAATTACGTCATACTACTCCGACATGTGCTCGGCCCCCGATTGAAGTATCTATCGTATCTACACGTAAGTGCGCAATAAAGCAGGAGTGAGCACGGAGTCGCCCTATCGGCTGGTGGATTTTCCCTCGCAAAGTGTTTGGGGCGAAAAAATATTGCGGCTGCTAGTTTTTCGCGGGTAGGTATGATGTATGGGCAATATGTTGGCGCGGAGTGGCCGTGGACGATGTCATCGCGGTAATGGTCGGTGAGGTGGGACGTAGGGCGGATGGGCGGCTTGTTAGCTCTATTTGAGTGGAGCGGTTTCTTTTGCGGTGTCGTCGGTTTTAATCTTGTGATCGTATCGATGACGTTTGGGATGATTTGTATGTCTTTATAAAGTTAGTGGCGTGTGATCTAAGTTTGAATGTGTTCTATCAATTGATATGAGCATGTGCAATTGCTCCACGCTTACGTATTAAAAAGAAAAAAACATAATGTTTATTTAAGTTTTAAACGAAAATTTGTTTAAATGTCTTTTGCGCTAATAATTTGAAAATTATATTTTGACAAGTTCTTTAAGAGAACATTTTAAATCCACTGCTTGGATTTTATTACTGGTATTTCTTTTTAAATGTATTTTAAAGTGTTCGTAAACATTATAAAGCGTCGCGCTTGATTGGGTTAAGGAGACAGTTACGACCAAATTCACTGTTGCTTAATATATTTCAAGCTTAATAAGTACATTTCTCTTATGTTTTTTAAGCAATGATTGCTGTAGAAATTATAGTCTTATTATGAATAGATTCAGATCTCAGGGTTAAAAAATTACGTAAAACAAAATATTTTTCCGCTTTTGGTGAAATTTGAAACATATTTTGTGATTAATATTCTATATACTATAAATTCTTGTGATAAAAATTGTTTTGATATTCTTTAAAAGGGTTAAAAAGAATCAAGTAAAAAAATGTTTAGGATGCAAGCGAAGCTTATGATTGGGTCCATAAGATCTTTCATTATTTATCCGTGTAAACTGTTTTATCATATACGTATATGTTCAGTAGTACTATTTTGATGAAAAAATTAGATCTCATGGCTGAATTTGTATATTTGACACCGGCACCACAATAAACTCTAACGGAAATTCGTCTGTGCGTTAAAAATATTTTTATATCTTTGAAAAATGCTATTTAGGATTATCTGGACCCAAATCGTATTTTTTTCATTATTTTTGCTTATTTTGTTCGAGTATCACTCAAAAACTTTTGTATGAATTTGAATGAAATTTTCATTCGAATAATCCGTAGGGGTCAAATTAAAGTGTGTGTCTCTTTCTGTTTTTATGTTTGTTTGAACATCACGTAAAGAATGTTTTATTTATCTGATTTTCTGTTTGAGCATCACGTAAAACTACTTGATAGTTCTGAATTAAACTTTGACAGTGATATGAATTAAATCTAAATGAACATTTTTTAACAAATTTTCCCTAAGGCACTAGAAATTTAATTTACAATTAAATTTCTAGTGCCTTAGGGAAAATTTGTTAAAAAATGTACATTAAATTTCTAGTGCCTTAGGGAAAATTTGTATTTAAGAAAACTACAGCGATTTGGCGAAAGTTCTAGTTAACTAATTATTGTTTATCGATGAAGGATACTGAAGTGAATGTATTATCACTTAAGAAAAAAGTTTAATCCGCCCAAAAATAAATAAAAAATATACATGAGAGAAGCTGCCGGCCAAAGCCAGTTGAGGTATAAATTGCTGTAAAAGTTACTAGACTTCATCAATCAAAATGTTAAGTGCATAATGATATCTATAACAACGTCTTTAGTTAATATTTATTGCGTTACCTGTTATACTCATATCCAGAAACCGTGACTTCAATATTTGCTTGAAAGGTATAAAATAATTTTTTTTGTATGCTGCAATTGATTTTTCGGAATTTAAAAAAATGAATTGCTTGTTTTCGTGACTAGAAGTGTAGGTTGTAATATAGTGACAAAAGTTATTAAAGTAATTGTTAGATATTTATTTCATATAGTTAAAAATAGCAGTATACCATATTATTACAGTTAAACATTATACAGTTAAAGAAAAGTTATAGTTACAGTCTCCTATACGCATAAATAACAGGACATTTTGCGATAAAACGCTTAATCATTTAATGAAACTATAATATTAAGTATTTGTATTATGATATATTCAAGAGATTTATTGTCATTTATCACAAATAAATCACGTTTTGCCACCAGGTAAATATAGACAATCTGACTACGGAGAAAGTTCGGAATTACTATATAGTTTGGTTTTAAAACTCGTGTTGCACAACGATTGTGACAATACGGAAGTTATTAGGTACAAACTTGTCAACAAAACAGAATTACCAAATTATTCTATTTGACAATCTAAAAATAAGTTTCATAAGGGAAATACCTTATTAACATATTTATAATAATATTTCTTGTCTTATTCTACTACCAATGTCAAGATCATTGTTCAATATTGAAACAATGACCCATGACTTAACTACCACAGGTGTTGAAACATTGTATAAGCCTTTCACTATTTTTTGTGCTAACGCTGTGCTCATAGCGTCAGGAAATAACGGTACTCATTACCAAACTGGTTTTTAATCAACTTGAACAAATTAATGTTTTTTGCGGCTGCACTTAACGGAAGAAAGCTGCGACAGGTTTCTATCTTACCGATCATATTGTCCGTACCTAATAAAGACGTACGCCGTTTAAATTGCACCAACCGGTTTTTGTTACTGTATATGAAGTTGCAGGCCGGCTCTTTCATATCTTGATAGATGCGGCTATATTTTGTTGCTTTTAAAGTTCCTTCCTGCTCGTAATGCATTCGCGAGGATGTGCAAGTCCACAGCATACATTAATACTTGTGAAATGGAAGACGGTTTAAAAAATGTTGTAGAAAGTCCCTGATTTTTTTGTGACAATTTGTTGTGACAATTACAATACAAAATGAATTAATTTTAATTTTTCGTATTAGGCATTACCGTTATCTATACTCAATTTTATTGACGGTTGTTTAAAGTAAAATTTATTTTTTTATTTTATTAGTTTATAATAACACTAACAAGAGTACCTTCAAAAAGTATTAAAATGAATAAAATCGTAATATTTTTTAAAAATTAAGTAGACAATTCCATCTAGTGGAGAATTACAAAACTATGCATTTATGATGGTTGCTTGTAAAAGAAAGAGATGTTGCTGGCAATTAATTAAGTGGTAGTAGAGTAGAGTAATGATTTTGATGTCTCTATTTTTGTTGCTCTATAAATATAAGTTCATTAAAAATTGTCCACTAGTTTTTGTATGATTCGCTCTCAGATTTGACCCCATTACCATTTTATTCTATGCCTTATACAGTTGTACTTTTCTGTTTATACTCTATGATTGTATGTAACAATGGTATTTTCAATTAGATTTATAATTTTTGCAATGATATTAAGAAACGACTGGAGTTTTTTCTTATCATGGAATACCCCTTTGTCTATTGCCAATACGTTTCAACTAAGCCGTACTATTATAAACTTTGTACTTTGATTTACTATTATAAACTTTGTACTATTATAAACTTTGTAGTTTGATAAAGTTTTTAACATTGTACTTTGATAAAGTTTTTAACATTGTACTTTCATTGTGTGTAACAATGGTATTTTCAATTTGATTTATAATTTTTGCAATGATATTAAGAAACGACTGGAGTTTTTTCTTATCATGGAATACCCCTTTGTCTATTGCCAATACGTTTCAACTAAGCCGTACTATTATAAACTTTGTACTTTGATTTACTATTATAAACTTTGTAGTTTGATAAAGTTTTTAACATTGTACTTTGATAAAGTTTTTAACATTGTACTTTCATTGTGTGTAACAATGGTATTTTCAATTTGATTTATAATTTTTGCAATGATATTAAGAAACGACTGGAGTTTTTTCTTATCATGGAATACCCCTTTGTCTATTGCCAATACGTTTCAACTAAGCCGTACTATTATAAACTTTGTACTTTGATTTACTATTATAAGCTTTGTACTATTATAAACTTTGTAGTTTGATAAAGTTTTTAACATTGTACTTTGATAAAGTTTTTAACATTGTACTTTCATTGTGTGTAACAATGGTATTTTCAATTTGATTTATAATTTTTGCAATGATATTAAGAAACGACTGGAGTTTTTTCTTATCATGGAATACCCCTTTGTCTATTGCCAATACGTTTCAACTAAGCCGTACTATTATAAACTTTGTACTTTGATTTACTATTATAAACTTTGTAGTTTGATAAAGTTTTTAACATTGTACTTTGATAAAGTTTTTAACATTGTACTTTCATTGTGTGTAACAATGGTATTTTCAATTTGATTTATAATTTTTGCAATGATATTAAGAAACGACTGGAGTTTTTTCTTATCATGGAATACCCCTTTGTCTATTGCCAATACGTTTCAACTAAGCCGTACTATTATAAACTTTGTACTTTGATTTACTATTATAAACTTTGTACTATTATAAACTTTGTAGTTTGATAAAGTTTTTAACATTGTACTTTGATAAAGTTTTTAACATTGTACTTTCATTGTGTGTAACAATGGTATTTTCAATTTGATTTATAATTTTTGCAATGATATTAAGATACGACTGGAGTTTTTTCTTATCATGGAATACCCCTTTGTCTATTGCCAATACGTTACAACTAAGCCGTACTATTATAAACTTTGTACTTTGATTTACTATTATAAACTTTGTACTATTATAAACTTTGTACTTTGATAAAGTTTTTAACATTGTACTTTGATTGTATGTAACAATGGTATTTTCAATTTGATTTATAATTTTTGCAATGATATTAAGAAACGACTGGAATTTTTTCTTATCATGGAATACCCCTTTGTCTATTGCCAATACGTTTCAAGTAAGCAGTACTATTATAAATTTTGAACTCTAGTTTCCGGACCATAGTTGTAAAAAAATGGGCCTTAATTTTTATTGACTTTTCTTTTATCTCACACACGTTAAAGTAATAAGGGGTTTTAAATTTTGTTTTCAGCTTTTCGGAATATAACATTTTGTGTCATTTCTCAAAATCAAATTCTCTGCCGTTTCCAAAAGTACAGTCTGACCAAATAATAATAATTAAACAATGTTGGTGATACTATTATTTGAAAATTTTTGGGGATTACTTTTACGATAAAATAATTTTTTATATAATTTCCTCTATATGAGTATAAATAAAGGTTTGAATTTTCGTAGTAATAATAATTTAAACTGATTAAAAAGTTAGTTACAAAATAAAAATAGTCTTAAATCTTGAAACGTTAGGACAAGTGTTATTTGAACAAATATGTAAATCACTAGATTTAACCCGTGAACTCGCTCACACGTATTGTTTATATATGAGTTTTTCTCCAGTGATGTTTTCAGCTCAGAAGTCTGTAAGAGTTCACATTTTGTATTCATCAGCGTTAGCCCGTTCGCTCGGTCTTACTGTCTGAGAGCTAATGATTGAATTTTCAGCGCCTTGTTGAACGTTTGATCTAAAAAGTACTTCAGATTTTATTTTGCACCTTAAACATTGTCTCAGAGAATCAGAGTAATCAGAAGTAATCTCATAGAATCAGAGTAATCAGAGTAACTAAGTTTTTGCTTGATTCTCAAACAAAGAGTTAAACAGATTAACTAAAACGGACGGACAGACAAAACATCCCTTACGGAATATATGAAAAGTACATACAGTAGCCTAAACTTTCATTCGAAATTTAAGAATGATTCCAGTGAAATCCCCATTACTATCGGTAAACCATGTTAAAATCATTACAGTAATATAAAAGAATTAAAAATTGAGCGATTTAAACACATTGAAAAGATTTCAAAAGGTCTGCCGAATACGAGTGGAACTCGCACTGCGAGTATCCCGTACCTGTTTAGGTATTTATAAACATTTGATTGTACATAGTATTTCTATTAAACTATATTTGTTTAAATAATTTTTCACAATGTAAATATCTTCCACACGTGTAAAATATGGTGCATATCTAAATAATATAATTTCTCACCGTTTGTATATATAAATATATTGCCTAGTATATCTTCCACAGGTGTAAAATACGGTGCATATTTAAATAATATAATTGTTCACCGTGTGTATATATAAATATATTGTCTAGTATATCTTCCATAGGTGTAAAATATGGTGCATATCTAAATAATATAATTTCTCAGCGTGTGTAAAATACGGTGCATATCTAAATAATATAATTTCTCACCGTGCGTATATATAAATATATTGCCTAGTATATCTTCCACAGGTGTAAAATACGGTGCATATCTAAATAATATTATTTCTCACCGTGTTTATATATAAATATATTGCCTAGTATATCTTACATAGGTGTAAAATACGGTGCATATCTAAATAATATAATTTTGTCACCGTGTGTATATATAAATATATTGTCTAGTATATCTTCCATAGGTGTAAAATACGGTGCATATCTAAATAATATAATTTTGTCACCGTGTGTATATATAAATATATTGCCTAGTATATCTTCCACAGGTGTAAAATACGGTGCATATCTAAATAATATTATTTCTCACCGTGTGTATATATAAATATATTGCCTAGTATATCTTCCATAGGTGTAAAATACGGTGCATATCTAAATAATATAATTTTGTCACCGTGTGTATATATAAATATATTGCCTAGTATATCTTCCACAGGTGTAAAATACGGTGCATATCTAAATAATATTATTTCTCACCGTGTGTATATATAAATATATTGCCTAGTATATCTTCCATAGGTGTAAAATACGGTGCAAATCTAAATATTATAATTTCCCACCGTGTGTATATATAAATATATTGCCTAGTATATTTTCCACAGGTGTAAATACGGTGCATATCTAAATCATATTATTTCTCACCGTGTGAATGTATAAATATATATTGCCTAGTATATATTTCACACACATAGTAAATATGCATTTTAAAATACAAATTTATTTTTGCATTTGATTGAAGTCACTTGCTGTAATTATTGGCCTACTTAGTTGTAATAATTTAACTTTTAATTTCTATTTGATTAAACTTGTATTTTAAAGTGCATATTTACTATGTGTGTGAAAGATATACAAGGCAATATATTTATATATATTGAAAGACCTATACAACGATACCGAACAATCTTCCTAACAATATTTGTTTTAAACTTACAATTTTAGTCTAAAATGTTTAACGTTTTTCTAATATCAATATTCCAGTAACATCACTTATTCCGGAGCGTGCATAAAAATAGTCAATTTTAAACTGAAAAAATAACTAGACTAGAAGAATGTTTTTAATACCTTGCCTTTGAAACCGTTTAAAGTAATTATTTTCACTTCTTTTTACTGCGCCCGGCAATCGCTGCATTCCTTATCATGCTATCGATCCCGATTCGAATTAATCTAGTGCCATTATTAAACGCTTCCAGACTGGATTCAAAGTGCATCTCAATCAGGTCAATAATTCTCGCTCGCCGAACGATACTGTGTTTGTATTTAAAGCGCTGTATAGAGCGCCGTTAAACATCAACAGACTGCCTGCTCTCATCATATTGGCAGATTTGTTCGTTCGCTTCGTACTTAAAAGCGTAAAAATAACGGTTGATGTGAAATATTCTGTTGGTACATGGTAGAAATTATAGGCAGATAATATTTTTACATTTTGCTACTAGAATTTGTTGAAGAATTGTTTGAAACATTTCTGGAATAGTTTTATTTAAAGGTAAAAAAGTAGTGTTTGTGGTATGCCTAGTACAGGAGCGCAGATAGCTGGTTTAGACTTACCGGATTAAATGTTACTTAATTCACTCACAACTAGATTAATATATATATATATATATATATATATATATATATATATATATATGTATATATATATATATATATATATATATATATATATATATATATATATTATCACAGCCATACGTTAGATATATTTAATATAAAGTAAATATATTGACCTATATAGAATGTTCAACGAATGGACCTAGCGGTTATTGGGTCCATGGTTCATCCTCTATATCTCTGCTCTGCTATACAAATAGGATATTTGTAATACAAAGGGGAACAATATTAGCAAATCGATATATCGAGCCTTTTTCATTGTTACCTCACATATATACAATAATGCCTCGGATGGAGTTGGGTTCCTTAAAATTACCGTGGATATCAAAACCGCGAATAGTGAGACTTCCGAAGAATAACAAAAAATCAGCAAAAAGTTTTAAATAGTGGGGAAAAGCATAATTGAAATGTGTTAAATAATTTATTTTCTAGGGTATTTTTGGCATAACATTTCAAATTAACTTTGGTAATAACAATTTATGATTAAAGCAATTTCAAAAAGATCGGGAGAAAATGATGTACGTAAAATATTTTCATGAATTGGTTTCTTCTGATAAGAAAAGATATGAAATTTAGGCTGTTTTTGTTTTTTCCCTAGATCCATTTGTACTTTTTTTTTATAAACAAACATCATTTGTTCCAGGCTAGACTATTTTCTGTTAAATAATTCTTTCCATTGTAGCAACAACGTTAACTGTCCATAACATTTTCCATCATTCGTTAATTGTTAACGGTTGTAATTCTGCAGCGTTTTATTTACTTTGGCAAAACAATTTGATCCTTGGTAATATTCCAATATTTCCTCACCAATTGGCCACTCTCTTTAGAAATTTTCATTAATGAATTATATATGCGTGTGTTTGTGTTCGGATCTGTACCATTATGGTGAGCTTTAGTAAATAAAATTTCTAAAATCACAATCCGCGAATATTCAAAATCGCGAATATAGCATCTGCGAATAGCGAGGGGTTATTGTATGAAAGCAATCTTTATCCACTTAATGGCAATTATGTAGTTATGATTCTTTCAATACGAAAAGGACAGGGATTATCGATATTCCTTGTTATTCACTTAACGTCAGCAAGGAACTAAATATCGATGTCCCACTATATGCGATCAGTATCAAATATGTGAAACTTAAGAATATCGATTATACCAGTAAGATATACATTTTTATTAACATTTATTTACAAGGTAATTAATATCAATATTATATGTAATTTCTGAACGCGTTATGAACGAGCAGTCTATTAAAAATTACGCTAAACAACATTTTGTTGAATATAATATCATAAAATTAGGTGAATGAGTGAATTACACTAATATTAATATAATAAATACAGTATTACGGTCCCAATTTGATACTACATCAACTAACCTCGTATTACGTGAGAAACAAGGTTGTATAAGAGAAGCAGACTTCTTCAAGTTAAAACAGAATAATCATCGTCATCTTTATCTGCTATATTCTTTTTCTTGCATTTATCTTCGAAAATACTGTTCCTATTATAACCACGTATCTATCAACGAATAAAACGACATATCTATCTACGAATAATACGAAGAGCTTGCAATTTCCGGTTCTAATGTAATTAGTTTTTCTTCAGTTTTTGTCGAACATAGATTTGAATTTTCTTTGACACAACTCAAGGGCGAGGTTCTTAAACTACTCTGACATTTTTCGTTTTATTGGTTCAACTAAGCATTATCAAATAAAAGATGTCCGTAGTCCATCGAATATCCCCTTCACATTTTATACGCCTCTGGAAGTGTATATACACAAGTACGTACGTACATATGTACATATATACATACATACATACATACATATTACATAGAATCCTATATAATTCATGTGGATAAGCCACAAATACATATTTCCTTTGAAAACACCCTTCTTTGCTTTCATTGATCCTCTCTTACATGCTAATGCAATACTTTCATCATTTTGATGTAAGCAGGTATACATATATCAAAATAAAAGAAATGGTCTTTGTTTCAATGTGCTTTTCTTTTTATATGCTGCCAAGGCATCGAATTTTTTTCTTTATTTTATTTTTTGGTGCCGCACTGTAAATTTTGTTTATAATTGCGAAGACGAAAAAGATCTACATAACTTATCTATTTTGGAATTTATAACGATAGATAAATTTCATTTTGATGTTTCTCATCGTGAACGAGAAATCATTTCTTCTATTTTTTCCTTGTGTCTGAAAGATATACTAAATAATATACCGTATATGGTGAAAATTATCATATATATTAATACGCTAAGGTTTTAAGATGTTACTCTCCCTTTTTAGAAAAAACCTCACAACTAATCCACATAAATTATATATCATTTTATAGATAATTGCTTGCTCTACCGGCATCCACAACTAAAAAATTTATTATTGCTATTGTTTTTGCAAATTAATTAATTATTAAAATTATATACACAAAACAGCAATGCTGCCATCTAACGGCTCAACGTCAATATGATTGACGGTCGGTAAAATTTTTGTTTAATTTCAAATCCACTCACGTATAAATAAAGTGGCGCTTTAGCTCAATGCTTTTGATACTTGCGCCTCTATATGTCAAGTTTAGTAAAATATTTGTTTGATCTGTCATCTGAGCTTCATAATGGAATAAATAATAATGCGAAGACTTCGCACGGGTCACGCTAGTTAATTAATATACATGAATCATATAATGAAAATACTATGTGCCAATTTAAACTTTTGTTCGTACCTAAACGTGTACGATAACCCCTCTAGTAGCGTGACTTCTATTGGCACTTGGCATGTCTTTTGTTTGTTTGACAAAATATAATTGAAATATAATAATTATACACGGTGTCCGGCAATAAGTGTCGGATAAAGAAAGACGTTAACCCACGAAGAGCTGTGACGACATCGTCACTGCGGGTAAACACCGCACTCCGGGCAAGTATTGGGTGTGTTAAAAAGAGTTAAGTGTAATATTTTTTTGCACTCAATTAGAAAAAGGGCTTGTTTTACGTTTTATATCAACGACAATATATTCCTTTATTGCCAACGAATAGCGTCTTGCTTTGTCCGACATCTATTCCCGGCCATCGTGTATTATTAATATTTAAATATTGTCGTAATATCGCTATCAGGGTCGATTATATTTTAACGCCGTTTATTCTCAGTATAGGGTATCAGATGTTACGCGTTTGGTAATTCAAAATTGCATGAGTTAGGATTTTTAAAAACAAATTGATTTTGGTTAATAATTATTATAGTTTCCAATATTTTCTCACCGATTGGCCACTCTCTTTATAAATTTTCATTAATGATTTATATGTATATGCGTGCTTCTATATCTCTCACTTCGGCCTTCTATGTTTGCTACAATATATACATAGGATACTTCTCACAAAGTTATGGAGTTGCGGACGCCTTATTCTCATCTGTTGAGTTGAATGTCTCGTAGCACATTTACAAAACAGTACATCGTTGTGAGACACTAAGTTATATATAAGTATATATATATATATATATATATATATATATATATATATATATATATATATATATATATATATATATGAAATCATGTAAACTTTTAGTTAGATATATTAGCCCCTCGCATTCCTGCCCCTCTCTTTTTTCAATTGTACGTTTTAAAAGTCTAAATAAATTCATAATAAATTAACTTAACATTTATTTATGAGGTAACTTTTGAAATGAAGTATTAAATAAATTTAAAAAAAATTAAAGCTTATTCCATAAAATATTTATAATTTAATTTTTTTAAAGTTTGCATCATTTATACATTAAAATATTTATGTATATATATATATATATGTATAATGTGTTATATATTTATATAGATCACATCAGTTTTAAATTGTGCTTCACCTAAATCGAATTGTTTGTATTTGTGTAAATTTACTATAGTGTATGTTTAAAAGTGTTCCATGTTTATCGATAAGAATAACGATAACCTTTGTACATTTTTAACAGATTCTAAATTTAAAACTTTCCGTTTGTCAATGTGACGAAACCAAAACCATTTTCAATCGGAATTATAAAGATTTCAAAATGAAAAAAAATGTTAAATCTGATAAAAAGCAAATTAAAGCTTTATATGTATAAATATTTCATTTACACTGATAAGAGTTTGTGAAATGAAATAATTTAAAAAATAATAAAGTTTATTATAATAAGAAAAATTTTAAAATTGTTAGATAAAATATTTTGAAACAAAAAGAATTATAAAGTGAAAGTTAATTAATGTTGTATAAGAAGTTTGAAATTAACTGCAGAGTTTTATTATTTGAAGAAAATTTAATTTATTGCATCTTTAACATTTATTTATTAAACGCTGATACGTTTAATAAATAAATGTTTTCTATAAATGTTCTCTAATTTAAAAAAGTTAATGAACTAGGTTACTTAGCGTAGTGTGATATTAAATATAATTAATTAGTAATAATATGTTAATGGTTTTTAAAAATATTTACTTTCTTAAGAAATAAATTAAATTTTTAGAATTATTGGTTATATTATTAATTATTTCATAATTTAAAAAAATTATAAATATTTTATGGAATAAGCTTTAAATTTTTTTTATTTATTTAATATTTCATTTTAAAAGTTATCTCGTAAAATAATTGTTGGAATAATTGTTAAGTGACTTTATTATGATTTGATTTAGATTTTTAAAACGTACAACTGAAAAAAACAGACGGGCGGAATGCAAGGGAAAAGTAAATCTAGTTAAAAGTTTACATAATATTTTTAATTACTTTTTCAAAGATACTTAGAAATATTCAGTGATAATCCATTTGGTGAGATAGACGAAAAAATCTATCTCAAGTTCCTATGTATATGAAAGTACGTCAAAAAATGATCCTGTCTTTGAATTAACTAAACGAATAAACCTGCAAAATATGTACAACCTCAAGATATTTAAAAATTGCATGATTTATGCGTTGTGATATATGTACAGAAGACGGACGACTAGACAGATGATATTATAAGGTTCCTAGTTTGTTACGGAACTCTAAAAAGGGCCATTCCTAAATTTCTATCGTAATCAAACTGCACACAACAATACTAAACCTAATTAATTGCATCGACAAACTTATCGATAACAGGATTTAAACTAGTTTAACGTAAAATAAATATCTTTGCACGAAAACTCGGGAAATAATGTTATTCTAACATCTAATTTTATTTGACGTATGATTAGTATATTATTCTGTATATATGAAATAATAATTTCTGTGTGGGTTTTTAAAAATAAATACAAAAATACGATATCACTTCTTTACAAATTACCGCGCGTTAAACGTGCATTTATCTGGATTATTTCGATATGTAGTACCATTATAAATTGTTCTAAACACAATAATTTTAACAATATCATTATGGATAAATTAAAAATCGCCAAAAAATAAAATTTCCGCGTGCCTCCTGTGTTGTAAAAAATGGTTGTAACAGTTTTTATTTCGCTATCTCTTTTTAACACAACATCGCTATTATGCATAATCTCGCTTTGATTTTGTTCGTCTATCTAGTATAATAAATCTATGATTATACCTCCCTCTATCCAACTACATAATCTCCCCGCCCTTCGCTTCTACTCTCTCGAATTACGACCCGTACACTCTTGTCAGCAACTGAGTGTATATGACTATAGTATTGTAAGCAAACGGCGCTGAGTCGGGAAAAGTTTAGATCCCTACGGGGAAGCAATCAACTTTTCCCAAGTGTGCAAATATTGGTACACAGGTTAACTTCCCAAATTGAAGTTGCTTCTTAAACTTTGAATTTAATTTACGACCTCGGCGAGGCTGTACTATACCTACATTGTTGGAATGAATGTCAGGTAAAACTGCTGGCGGATTTAAAAGGATTGGGCTATAAAGCCGGATAAGTAGTATTGGCGAAACTATTCGAGGTGCTCGCTGTTCTTGATTGTTTTCTGGGAGAATTTTACTTTTGGCTTTTGGCCTGCTGTGTTTCTGTCAATTTATATTATTGTCTTATGAGAGAATTAGATCGATAGGTATTTAATATATATATATATATATATATATATATATATATATATATATATATATATATATATATATATATATATATATCGATGTAAACAACTTAACGGTGAGTTATATAGTTTGAAAAAAAAATTATATTTTTTTATAACTGATCCCCATTTACCTATCTACTAAATTGTTTTGAACTTATTTTTCAATACAATACAACGCTTTATAATATACAGTGCAGATTGCGTTGTCTTTGCTTTACCGCGTATTTTCTCTTGTTTAGAATATTTGTCTTGAGATGACTTTTGTATTTTTGTTTTGCCTTTGTTTTGGGTTGGAAAAGTGTAGACAGGAAAGGATTATTAAAAGAATTTTCACACTACTTGTATACATACTTATTTTCTTGTATTGTTTGAACTGTGACCTGGTATAAAAAGGGAGTCTGCAATGGAAAAACGAAACCCTTACTAAAAATTTTCCGGGTCTTAACTGTCAAATTTTCATTTTTTTGTTTTCCGTTCAGGGTGCGGCAAAGATAATGTGATGATGATTTATATAAAATGATAAGGGCTTCAAAGATGGAAGAAAGATAAAAAGTAAACATGACATATCATGAATTTATCTTAATGAACAGCACTGTATTAATAAAGTCAATAATTGTCAATTATCAGCATTTAAATAGCGTTATTGCTATCAACATATATAATATTTTAACGTAACATAGCAAAGATGAAAAAGACGGGATATAGCATATGGACTAATTGTTTTATTTTAGTAAGAGTGCGAATTATTTCATATACTAGGAGATTGATTTTTTTTTGTAAGAAGTTACTTATATTTATTAAATCTCTTTTAAACATATTTTTACAGTTCTAACGTTATATGTTCCCGTCGAAAGAAAGCGAATTTATTTTAAATATTTTTTTCCAGAATAATTAATTATTTCAGTACACTATTTTTTTTATCATATCAGGCTTTACTCTGTAAACCAATGGATATTGATTACCAAATAAGCAGATACCGACGTGAGTGGCCTGAAAAGACTTGGTTAAGAATAGGAATGCTATTCATAAGACTCCTATTCTTTTACATTGTATTTGACTATGCCTTAGTTATAGGAGTAAAACAATATTCGGTGATTGGATCGTTTAATGATTGAAGTTTTTGTAAATCAAATTCAGCCCCGAACAACGCTGTTTGAGATTAGATGTAAGCTCTTGTTCATTACAGGTTATTTTTTGCTTTACTGACCAGATAAACCGTTTCGGTATGTTCATTGATGTGAATCAAGTTTGATTTATGAGTGGAATTCTCATTTGCATACTTGGCAAGTGAGATTACTTTGTTCATCTTTTGCTATCTAGTTTCCCGTCAATAGAAACGGGGACGAGTAAACCGGACGAGCGAGCAATTAGTAGATTGAAGGTATAAATTCGATATGTCATACTTAGAATATGCCTTGTAATTGAAACCGAAATGCGGCGAACATTACTTCAGTAAGTGAGTTATGCGAATAGACGTTCATGGTATGATTTGTCGTTTTGGGCGGGAGCGGTGCAATGGAGCTAGCCGTAAATCAGGGCGGGCGGAGCGCGGGCTCCAATGAAATTTTCCGCCCCGGTGAGCGCCTGCAGGTGAATTTTATGCCGCATTTTGGTTCAGGCATTGAAATGGTCTCTTGTGTATGTTTTTTTGCTTGTAATTTGATTCAATAATAGTGAAAAGGTGTTTTCGTGTATTATTTTGCTGTAGTTTATGTGAGCAAATGACTTATGGTTACACTTTGCGAAAAATATTTTATCTGGTTTGGTGTATCGATTTTTGTTGGTAGCATTGACATTATCAATGTTACACTCTCACGCTTGTGCCTCCCTTAATTTATGGCTTTTCATACTTTTATACTTTTTTAACTTTACCTCTTATCAGGATTTTTTTGTAAAATTTCAAAGTCTATTATTATATATATTATATAAATAGTTCATTATTTTTTTTCAGTTGTTATTTTAAAGCTTAGATAAAGTATTTTTTAACATTGAGGTTGTTGTTGGATATTATGTTCCATATACCATTTAAGAAATATTTTTGTGGGCTCGAAAAAGAACTGATGCCCTTGTTCATTTGGTTTTGCAAATTGCAACAGGGTGTCAATTTTTTTTCTAAAACCATTATTTCAAGGTGAAAAAATGTTTACACAAATCTTAATAATTTATTGAATTTTACGTAGACTCTTATAAACCCTGCCTTTTCATAATTTTAGGTTTAATAGCTCCGGATATAAGGGACGGGGACATATTTTTTTGTATATTTTTAGGTATATGTCTGAAGATATTATTGCCTGAAACTATGAAAAAATGTACTAACTTTTCATAATTATACTCCACACTATATGTTTGGAATTAAAAAAAAGAATTTCAAGTACTGGTTTTGTTCTCCTATAAATTCCAATTATCTGTTTCCGTGCGTAAGGCATTATATGGCAGAGTTTGAAGTTTCTACATAAATCGGTTTCTGTGAAAAACTGACGGAAGAACAGATGGACACGTCAGTTTATAAGATCACTCTCATCTCACGTTTTCCTTTTTCGGGCCGAAATGTTAATAACTTCGTGAGGTTATTGTATCCGTTTTTAATAGATCCATTACTTTTATTCGGAAACCATTCATTATCTTATTTCTCATTATTCCATTAGTAAAACGGGAAATACAACTAAAAAAAGTTAAACTTTCATAACTTTTGTTTGTATAGCTAATGATGAGACTTGGTCTTACTTTCACACAGCAGTCTTTTTTTGGTAAGTTGGAATAACGCCAGCGCTCGCGGCCGGAAGCCAATCCGGGCATATGTAATGCAGCTGCAGACCGAATTACAGACAATTGTTAGCACTATTCGATATCTTTACGTATTTAAATTATTCTAACCATAAAGGAAGTCATTTAGAGCGGAAATGCTTATGTGGACGTCAACATGATTGATTATTATTGATAATATGAATGAATTATGAAATATTAGCTTTGATCCGTGGCTCCGGTCGCGTTATAGTCACATACTTATAGGGAGAAATTACAGAGTGTTAGTCGTTACACAAATATCAACCATGAACGCAGAACAGAGCATATATCAGGACCACTGTAAATGATATTGTATGTCTTCTTATTTGGCAATAAGACGTGTATATTTTGGGCATTGGACACATGGGAATATGCCACATAGAGCTTGCCTACGGGGCATATAGAGCTGGTCAAATACACCTGCTACCGGTAATGTTTTATCTGGTGTTTTGTTGATTGTAGCAGTAAAACTGTGATTGTAATAGTAAAATTGAGCTGGAGAGGGAACTGCAGCCTTTTGAATCGGAAAGCTGGTGTGTGCGGTTTATAGGAATCTTTTGGTCACTTTTACTTTTGTTCCTATGTTTCTTGATATTCTTTTTGTGTAGCTTTTCAGTTTCAAATAAGTATTTTCCCGTAAAAATTAGATTTACCGTAGTAAAACCTAAGTAATTTCGTGGCTCATCCATTATCTCTGTGAAAATTCACTTCGATCCGTTGATCCGTGGAGACATGAAAGCGGCATAAACAAACACACTTTCGCGTTTATAATAACACGAAGCTATAAGATTTCCTCGGTTAAACACAAAGCTTTAAGATTTTCCCGGTTAAAAGTACAGGGATAAGAAGTAGTGTATATAATTTCCCGATCTACCAACTATTTGTGCAAAAATAACGTCGATCCGTTGTTCCGTTGCGGCGTGAAAGATGGAGAACAGATAAAGTTACGCATTTATTGTTTATAGTAATTAGCAGTCGATATCGATAAAAAAGTTTCTAAGCGTTAGTGTTATACACAGAGCTTATTTCGATGTCGTAATAAGTTTTGTGGTCCATTTGTATAAAGAATTCTAGTGGCCGTATAAATGTTTCGTGAATTTAAATTAAACTACAATAGACCCATTTTAGGTTTTAGCAGAGTTAAATTATTGTTCCACCTAGCCAGGTGTACTAATATAAATGCTCCCAGGCCGCGCTCCCGAGGTGCAGATACAAGGACTCGGAGGAGAGTTATGGACCTGTGGGCGAGAGAATAACATGCTGGAGTACTGGCGTAACGGCTGAAACAGCAGTCGTAATGGTGTTTGCCTTTTTGCCCTTGCAGGCGTTGGAAACTGCGGAGTGAACATTGAATTTAGTGTTGCGGGACGGGTAGATAATGGAATTGTAGCGACTGAGTGTGGTTCGTAGTGTCTCTTGAGTTTTCATTGTTTATAATACGAGTATAGCATGTGTTCTAAATGGTGATGATTTAGAGGGGTGATTGTTTAAATTTTTAATGTGTAGCATTGTTTATCGTTGATATTCTAAATAACATTTAGTGATTTTGATCAAATCCGTTCGTCGATTTGTTTAAAATAGGTTTTATTAGCTTTCAAATAATAAGAGAAGATTGGTTGGTGAGGAAAATTTTGTTTCAACATGAAATTCAGGATACAAATAGACTATAGCTTATATTAAGATATTTTTTATTTAGGAATCTTAAGTATATCCTGAATACAGCGGCCGTTATGTATAATGTTCATTAGGCTCCTCTTGACCACGTAGCTAAGGAAAATTCTATTACTTTGATTTGAACCTGTTTTTACTCGTACCATCTATCCCTAATTTCCAAAGTTGAGCGTGGTTTTCGTAAGATGGCTTACAAAACCTTTTCGTTTTCTAGCTTTAATGAGGAATTCAAAGCAACTGATAAATGTGAAAAAAAAACTTCTCAAGCCCGAATAGAACTTCCACTACAAGCGTACACGTACCGTACACATTATGGCATTTATAAACTTTTAATGGTACATAGTATTTCTATTAAACTATTTACGAAATTTAATTTTTCACACAGTTTACCTAATATATTTATAAAAAAAGAAATATATATATATATATATATATATATATATATATATATATCTTTTTGTTGGGTGAATCAAGATGCTTGAAATGATTTTTATGACAATGTGGCAACACCAAGAATATAAGAGTTTTATTCTTCAGTGTGGCAACAAAAAAGTATGTATGTCGAAGCTGAGATGTCAACTCGAGATAGACATTCGACGCAAATAAAATACTTTTGATGCCTTAATCTACGAATTTGTAATTATTTGTTGGAGTCAATATCATCAATCTTCATTTGGACGTCGAGCTAACAATCAATAAACTACAACAATGGTATGCTTTTTTCATTTTGAGGAACGGAACCTTAAAAACTAATACTAATACGAAAATACGATAAATTTGTTCTGTTATCTACATAGAGGAATGATCTTAATATGAATATATACACATGTGTCTGTTTGCCTTATATTTATCATAGATTTGAGAAAAAAAAACTGTTTCTCATTTTCTGTATCCTTTATCTAATTCCTAATTTTTTCCTCTACGAAGTGTACTAAAGGTAATAAAGTTCATATAAACATCGTTTCACATACTGTGGAGCATGTAACATTGACCGAGCAGTATAAATTCTGAGCTTTTGTATTGTCTAATGTACAACAATCGTGTAAAGGTTTACTAACTAATCTCAGGTAAGTATAGGTTGTTCTAAAAACAAAAGTTTCACAACACGCAGATACTCAAATCGTAATGTCAGCGATTAATGACAGCTGTTTAAAAATGATTAAAGTAACGTTTTCATGTCTATGGATAACATCGGTTGTAATAGCAGTCTTTGTAAATACTACCGCTTAGGTTTTGACTGATCTAACATTTCCAACTTCGAAAAGCGTGGGAATTGTAACTGTTGTTCAAGAATGTTTTTATGCCTGATTGTAGTTTATATAAGATACTTTCTGGAAATTCTTAGTTTGCTTATAGAGCACTTATAGTAGTAACTTTAAATGCTTTTAAGAATATTGTTTCATGTAACTGTCTCTCCAACGCGCTAAGCAGCAATAAAACGCATCTACTCATTACTGCCAACATTTACGTCCGCGTAGTCATCATCTTTTTGCTATATGTTCTGGTGCTCTAGATCCGAATTATAACGAAGTTCCTCATTGCCTACGATATACAATCGCTCAACCACCTGATCGCGATTGCGTCAGAGTGTGGTTGGTATGTTTATGATCATTGAGACTAAATTTATTGAAGTGTGTCATCGTTATATGTTGTACTGAATTCATTTAATTGTTTTGTTATATATATATTGAAACGCGTAGATGTAATAATTTTATTTTTTCCTTAACTGTACGTAAATAAATTAATAAAATAAATATATACCAATAAATAATTTTATGGCGATAATCCATCCACAATTGAGCGTACAGTCCGTTTGCATAGTAGGCCATATGGAATAACCAATGCGAGTAATAAACGCGAGCCGCTACCCAAAATATCCGACAGCTGGTACCAAATCCGCTCTTCCGTTATTAACAGTGTTCTTTGAAATTGTTCCAACTTGTCAGCGTGAGTGCGGGCGGTGGTGAATGCAGTGTCGCTTTGTGTCTATTAATATTTTCGATGATAGAAGCCTTTGGCTTTTGAGTTTCTTGCATGGCATGTTTGTTTGGGCTCTTTGCGCGTACATGGGCTTTTAGGGGCGCAATGTTTATGATCGGAGTTTGCTTTAGGTGTTTGTGCGAATATTGGAGTTTTAGTGAGATAATAATTTTGAATGTCCTCTCTATCTCTGCCAATGCATCTGTATTGCAAGATGTCTTTTCGGTAAGCTTGGAACAATCCCGTTCTACGATCTGACAACCGGTTCTACTTCATTGAATTACTCCGATGGTTCCATTTTATTATATTGTCATCAGGACTACACACTACTGTCGAGTTTCATGATGATACAATAGTTAGAAGGCCAAACATGGTTCTACCTCAGTAAATTAGTTCGATGATACCTATTTATAGTGTTATGATCAGAACAACACACATCTATCAAGTTATATGATGATACCACAATTAGAAATGCATAAAAATTAGTTTCGTCGATTCCATTACACAGTTAATTAGTTACAGGTCGGCCTAATAATAGCATATTAAAAAACAGGTTGTTTCATTACATATATCAGTATACGTAATAATTTTGATCAACCATGGACCACATTATTTTCAAACGAATTCGGTTTTGGTCGTTTCAAAAAAAGGGGATTTTCAAAAATTTCCGTTTAGTCTTTCCACAAATAAGAGACTTCTAAGATTTTGCCAATTACAGATGTTGATATCCGTTCAAAAATATTTAGTTATTTCGAAGATGAAAGTTCCGGTTTGCCATAATTGGTCCGAAACACCAAAAATGAACACATTTTAATACATTTTTATCTAAGTTCTCCTAAAAAAACATTTTTAACTAAAAATTTGGAAATGAGCACAAGAGAAATGTTTTGATAATTTCCCAAGTTTTTATTAAATTTCACAATTCTGCAAAATTTTCATTAATTTATTTGGCTCCTCGTCGATGCACTTGTTAGCAACTTGCATGACATCCGTACCAAAAAAAAACAACAAAATCGGAAAACTATTCATATTTATTGCGATATTACCATCTTGTGCGTAATTACCTCGTTTTGTAGTTACGTATTATCCGTGCAATTTTCCAGAATCCGAGTTCACCGGTTAACCGTCTCATTAAAATTCGCATGCGTTCATAATAAATCCCAAACAGTTTCCTGTGGTGTGCTAAATTCGCACACCGCACAGCGCTCCGTTTGACATGACGTGCATTGTGTGCCGCTGCTATATTCGGACGTGACCCCGTGGTGTTTAACGTCGTCCGACATCCGTCGCGACGTCCTGTGCAGTCGCGCTTCGCGTCTTGCGTGACGCACGCGTGTGGTCTGAAGACGCCATTCCCGATGTTGACTTGTATCGCGGATATTTTTGCAATGACGTGCTCGGAAACTAAGTGAGTACTGGCGATGACGTATTCGGATGTAGTTTGTTGATCAGACGCCAAAGAATAGTGAATATCAATTTAACGCATATGCCTGTCGTTAAGAATGATATTCGCTATTATGTGCAGTTTTGAGGCGACATTCATATTGTCACTATTTAAATATGTACTTAGCATACACAGGTACGTTAATAACAAGAAAAATCAAGATTATTGAGGATAACATATGTAGCTATTTGATTAGATTCCAATTAAAAGCCGTGTTAATTAATCGTAATATAGGTGGTATTTGGTGCGAATTAATATATCTACCAAGAGGAACGTTTATGAAGGCAATGTATATAGTAGTCCATAATGTTGTTAAAACTGTGTGTATGTAAAATGTCCCAAACGTTATACCCATATTGACTACACGGAAAATTTCAAATAGAATAAGTTTCCAACTTTTGTAGTTCTGTGACATTTATGTCAATAGTTTATCTTTACATCACTAGACTAAATTTCCCGATCGGTGATTCAAAATGTATTCAAAACTCTCACTCTTTATTTAAATAATACAATCAAATAAAAAAATATTTTCCTTTTTATTTATTAGTAATCTTTCTTTTACCTGAAAAATACTAATTATATGCAAAGGCTTATGGATAAGTATCTTATTTAATTACTTTCCATTCAGGGGCCTTTCAATCGGTCCAATAGTTTTCACATTCAACAGAAAAATTCTAAAAAAAACATTCTTCTGGCTTCTACTCGTTACTGTACTCGCCCTTGTCCTAAAATTGTCAAAAATGATTGTAGGGACAAGAGAGAGGTGCGAGCACACATTTTCTTTATGTTATGTTATGTTTCATATATCTAAGACACAGTGCAAGCCTGTTGTCTGTATCACACTGTAGGAGCAAGAGAAAGCAGTGCGCGCGCACATTTTCTTTCTCTCTTCCTCTCATAGCCAGTACATGATATATATATATATATATATATATATATATATATATATATATATATATATATGCGAGTTTGATGGTGTTACGCGAACGGTGATTTTAAGGTTATTTTCTAATTTCATTTCGTTCCTGAACAGTTTTATAAATTATTATTTTGTTCAATACATTAAATATTCCACGTTTAAAGTGAATAAAATTGTAAATTCATTTTAAAGTTCAAATTTTGTGAATTTGAAGTTTTAATTCAGCCGTGTGGTCTAACGCACACTCGTTTTTTTTTTATAGAAACACACTTCGGATATATTCAGTCTAATGCACGGAATTATCCGTATAAAATAATAAAAATAAACACGTTTTTTGGTACACTTGTATACCTATGCATATACGGACTGTAACAAAGGCGTGTCTATTGTTCAAGCAAATAGAAAATATTAAGAAACCATTTGAAAATTCTCAATCGTTTCTGAAAAAAATTACTGTCAAAGCTGCGATTCTAACGAAAAAAATAAATTTGTTTGCAGAAAAACGTTTCAAATATGTTCTTTGTTATACCTGTATAATACTATACTAATATTTCTATTGTGATATAAAAATTACGCAGTATTCCAAAAATAATATCACTCCGCTTACGATTTCGATTCAGTTATAATGTATTTATTATACCCGGTATCTGTACGTCAAACCGTAGCGGTAATAAAGTACTTATCAAAGTTATTCTCTTTGTACCAATATTCAAATGTATCCTGTAGAAACGAAATGGGTCTACCTTTTCATTACGAGTACATTGTATGAATATGTGTACTAAAATATTAATGTGTTCGTTCACCCGCACTGTGCGTGCGCCTGCTGTTCGCAAGCAGATTACGTTCTCGCTACTTCCGGGACTGCGTGTAGTTTGGTAGAATTTTGTTTATACGCCTTTTATACGTATAATGTGGGGAACTCACGAATGCTTTATTGTTCAGGCTTTGATAGGGAAATTTAGACTGGCTCGCCGGGAAAGGAAGATAATTATATTTGATCCAATAATGAGTTGGCAAATTGTTGTTTGGTTATTTCAGTTCGCAGGAAATATTTTATCTTCGTTAAGTATTTACATGACAATAAATATGGTTATTAATTCCATTATTCTCCTGTATAGAGTAGGCGTGGTTGACTGTATTTTATTCTTTGTTCCAAGCTTGCTTAGTATTTCATCATGCTTTTTATGAAATGTATTCTTCATCATATTTGTTTTTATAACTTGGTAATTTTTGTATCGTTTCCGACGAATTGCACGCATGTGATTTTAATTACCCCAACTAATGTGAAGTCTACATCGTCAAGTGTACATTTTGCATCTGTTTTAGTCACACTATTGGTCAAATGATATATATATATATATATATATATATATATATATATATATATGTGTGTGTGTGTGTGTGTGTATTTATGATGTATGAAAAATGTTGCAAACTTAATATCCGGTGTTTCATTGCAATTTTCGATATTAAAAAATAAAAAAATGAGTATATTTAATATTTTGGGTAAGCAATAAGCTATGTAAACAAAAAGATATATAAAAAAAAAAATTAATTATATACCATTGTATGGTAGGATTCGAACCCTACGGCAAATGCATTAGAAGACCAAGTGTTAGTTGTCATTGTCCCATATGGGCGTGATTCTAAGATGTACAAATTTCAATCGCTACGAAACCCTAACTTATTGTGTGTTTAACATAGACTTGGCCGGTTTATAGGGTTCCGTAGCTAAACTACGAACAATTATAATTACGCATTGTCCGTCAGTCTGTCTGCAACAGCCATTTTACTCGCAGACTATTGTTCTAAAAAGCTGGAATTTGGCATGGTTATACATATTTATAATGCCTACAAAGTTATAAATTATTTTAAATATTTGGGGTTTAGGGTACCTCCCCTACTTGTAAAGTGAGGGTGAATTTTTTTGCTTACCCTTTTTTGTAGGATATTATTAAATAGGTCTTACAAAAATATTGAGGGTAGGCCATAAAAACTTTTCCGAAACAGTTATCCATTTACGAACTATAAAGCTTTAAAGTGGTCATTGATGTTAGATTTACGTATTCCCACCTCCTACCAACTAAACCACTATTTTTATTTGTCCGAAAAGTATTCGCAATGGTAAAGTATGTTACGAAATTAAAAGGAAAATTATCACAGTTAAGTAGTCTCTACTAATGTACGAGTAATATTCGACCGACTTATGACGTGTACTTGGGTCCGTGAAAAGTTTATAGAAATTCCATACAAGTGACTTAAATCAACTCCGAAAATAACTTTGTATTATAAAATTTATATTAATTATGTTTGAAAGATATTCTAGGTGATGTATTTATATATTTACGTTGTGAGGAGAAAATATTTGTGCGTAGTTTAATAGGAATACTGTGTTTCCTTATTTATATGTGCCTAAATGTGTACAGAACTATCGCAATGCGAGTTCTACTCGTCCAGACAGGTTTTTATATAGATAATTTATATTTGAGTTTAAGTTACAAGGAAGTGAAAATGTTTCTATTTTGTTACAAACCAACATTCTACAACTGTGGTTTACTTAATTCGGAAATGACTGATGTGATGAATTTTATTATTTTTTTTATATTTAATCCTGATTATTATATTCGATATAATTGAAATATCTTAATTTGTTAGTGTTGAATTTTTACTTTTGGTTTATATTGTAAATTAATGAACATAATAAATAAGGAATCATGAAAAGTGAGGATCGTGGCTCTCTTTTCATGATTCCTTTTTATTATGTTCCGCCATAATTTCCTGTTCTCGGCTTTATGTAAGGCGATATGCAGTGGAGTGTCGAGCGTTTTTCGGATCTGGGCCATCTAACGTCAGTAGCTGCAACCTCGAGGACTCCATTCTGTAACTTTACTGGTCCCAATGAGCTCGTCAATATTACCAGCAGGTTTCGCGCAATGTGACCGAAGTACTTGAGAATTCTCAGGAGACAGATGGTGACCAATTTCGTTTTGATCTCTAGCTCTTTCAGAATCGAGAAGTTTGTCTTGTGCTTTCGGTTCATGATATGTTGAGCATCTCGATTCAATAGAAAGTCGTCAATTCTTTTGCTATCTTCAGCACCGTACAAAAAAATTAATGTATTATTTCACTTCATGTGGAAGTTCAACTAAGGTGTTTTCAAACCTAAAGGTGTTCTTATTTTATAGATTGTTCTTTCTTTGATTTGTAAGAACCAGTGGAATTTATGTTAAAAAAATATCTTCAAAAATAAACTATGGTAATAAAATAGAGTGTTTTATATTTTGGAACGTGAAAAGGATGTAATCGTACCGAAGAAAATTTGGAAAAAATTTGTAAAACTTTTTTGGCTTCAATGTTCAATGTTTTGGCTACATAAGTAATTGCAATAGTTTCCGTTTATTTTCGGAAAATCTATACTGTCTAATCATAATGCCGTCTCAGAGTTATTTTTAACTGGCCGCCCGATGTACAATTAGAATAACATCTCAACGCTCGTAGATAGCTCGGCGGCGTGAAGCGTGCCGCTTCCTAGACAGCGGGCCTCTAGATATTCGTATAAATTATGAATTGTTGTGAATAAATTGGCAAAGCGTCGGAAGGGATATGCGGTCTGGTCCGCTCGGTCGGAGGCCGCGAATATTAAATTATTTGGTTAAATATAGCCACTGTAACGGTCGGATATGTGTTTGAATGGTTAAGGGCTACTGTACAGTTGAGCGATTGTCTAGGAATTTTTGTTTCGAAATTGAAATTTCATTACTTTTAGAGTTACTTTTTGCTGACCGCTTTTATCGCGTAATGTTAAACAGCTTTCCTGAAGTAAATTTTCTTTAGCAACGTCTTATTCATTATGTCACGTTAAAGTTTTGTAACACTTGAGAAAATAATGCCGAACGTGTCCGATCGGCGGCGGAATTGGCCGAGCTTTAACAATATGGCGGTTTAACGGCGCTAACCATCTGCTGACGAATCGGTCGACACCGATTTTCTTATCCTTGGCCATACGCTTAGTTTTGTGTACAGTATTATGAAAAAATATATAAGTGAGCGTGATATTATTATTTATTTAATAAATACGAATGAAAATTTATTTAGTATTTTGCTATAAATTAGTGAAATATACTAGTATAAACGTATGGCAGAGTGTTAGTTGAAGTATTTAATTACTATAGACTTAATACTTATACACATGAAAAATTATAATATGTACCATCTTTCTACCACAAAATTATGAATAAAAAAAGTAAGCAATTAATGTGATCATAGGTGAGCATAGAGTCCAAAGAGTCATGACGCAAATCATGCTCGGTATTAATTTGAGGGACAGAGTACGAAGCGAAAAAGTTAGAGCCAAAATTAAAATATCCGCATGAATGAAATTATATTGGACCGAACTTATCACCAAAAGTCCAAATGAAAATTGAACAAAACATCTTTTGGGTTGGCGTCCAGAAGCTACGATCCATGACGAAGGTACTCTCCCACTGCTCTGACGGGACGACATAAAAAAAATAAGCATGATAACCATGATTTGAAAGTTATGGAAGAGACTACATCCAGGACCAGATGGTATAGGTTAAAGAAGATAAATATGTAATAAGTCAACACTACATTTTATATAACGTAAACAATAACATAAATAAAAATTACGACCAAGATTTCATTGCGTAACAAAATTACAACACTAGAACTCGTAGCTATTGCTACGGATCTACTGCTACGGATAACATAAACCATGTACGCACACCTTAAACTTTCCTTGCCCAAACAATCTATATGTTCAATGGAAAAAAACATTCTTGTGGGTAATTTAACATGAACTTTGTTTCTATATTTATTAAATTAAGAGCTCTTTTGCTCATAATCGACAAAAAGAATTAACCGGTAAATGCGTTTTTATTTATCTGATATACAAAATGTAATTTTTCCTTTTTTAACATTAGCTACGGCAGTTATAATTCAAGTCTATATTTTTTAAGAGCATCGGAAATTATTTTGTAAATTAAGTTTAGACTTGTTTCTATGTCTATAAATTACAATGAATTTAAAGTTGATGAACAGCGAAATAGCTTTTTAAGTCACATTGCGTTAATTCATGTTTGAAAACGGAAATTTAAAAAAAATAAGTTATTTTGGTGTTCTGAGCTTTAATATCTGTAATATCATAAGTAATACGTGTGATTTTCAAAAATAAATATTAAGATGCTTTTAAAATGCAAGAATTTCATGTAATAATTCATCATATATGATCGTAAAACCATGGATGTAGTAATGCAAAGCAGCGTGTTGAGGACATATAAATCATTTACGAACTGTCTCTACGAGAGCGCTGCTTAGACAATTTTGAGAAGGACAATGGGCGCTTATGTGTTGATCTTTTAATATCTAACGGAAAATAATCGGTCTTCTAAATGTTGTTTTCATTCTAAAATTCCATTTTTATTTTCAAGGCTTTGTGGATTATGATGACATATTTTACGACGCCCAACTCTACTTTTTTTTAGAATGGACTAATTATAATATTTGTTCCATCATACATAATTACACAGTGTCTCTGTTAACAACCCACATGATATAATTGTTTTAAAGTGTCTCAACTAATACTACCGTCGTCGAATACTTGCGCTGTACGTATAGTTTTCATACTGCACCATGTCGATATGTTATACAGTAGTCAGTGATTCAATCTATTGTGAACGCTTACATTTATGCAAGTGCGCTGTTCAATATAAAACCGAAGCTTTGGCGATTTAGCTAATACGTTAAGTTTAGAAAGACCCTTATTCTATTCAACATCTGAATACTTGCTGTTCACTTTGGCTTACATTAATTACGACTGGGACAAAGGTTCGAGTACGGCCTGTAGCCGGATAGCTCCGGTCTGTGGTCGTTTCATTTGAAGCTTTCGAGTTGTGTCGAACGTAAAGCATACAGAGATAGGCGTAGCGTCTGAAGGAGGAGAAAATGGAGTGGAGTAAAACTTGGGACGGTCATAGTGGCGTTCAAGTATTCGTGTCACGTTAAATGAATTTCGTTTGAAAGTGTTTAATTGATATTTACTTGGTTTCGAGAAAGATTGGCCTAATTGAATATATAGTTATGTAGTACAGATATTTGAAAGCAGTAACTTCTTTTTCATTGGTATGAAGTAACATGACTCTCTAAAAGCTCTATACACATTTTATTTCAGTTATGAAAAGATAGACTGTCTTTTTTTGCAGAAGCTTTTGAAAGTGTCGTTGTCGCATATTTCGGGAACACCTTATAACTAAAGTATTGTGTACGCTGTGCCAATGCGACTTCGTTCGCGTGGAATTCGGCAAAAGAAGTTATTAGGATTTTTTTTGTTTTCTTATTATTTTTTTCTCTCAGGATTCTGTAAGCATAACGTTTATTAAAAACACTAATAGGAGGCGTTGGTAGTACCAATATCATAATATTAACCAAGTCAGAGTTTTTTTTATATATGTAGATATCAAGTATCCTATATGTTTCTTGAGGTCATAAGCTGTTATCATAACAAATTGAATCAAAATACGTGCAGTAGATTTCGCTTGATTGAAGAACAAATTAACATACAGACAGACAGACAGACAAAAATTAAAAAACAAGTTTTCTGGAGTCTACTGTCATTTTATACGCTAAATCAGTCACTCATATAATATATATACACGGAAAATATATTATAATATTTTCCGTGTACGGAATTCACTTTCTTTTTTTCACACATATTTGTTCTATATAGATTTTGTCAGCAAGGAAAGTTCAAGGTGTTCTAGTTCTAGTGATCTAATTTTATTATGGAGTTCTAGTGTTCTAATTTTATTATGCAATGAAATCTTTGTCGTAATTTTTATTTATGTTATTGTTTACGTTATATAAAATGTAGTGTTAATTGATTACCTATTTATCTTTTTTAACCTATACCATCAGCACGTGGATGCAGTCTCTTCCATAAATTTCTAATCATGATTATCATGCTTATCCTCTTGATGTCGTCCGTCACCGTAGTGGAGGAGTACCTTCGCCACAGATCATAGTTCCTGGGCGCTAACCCAAAAGATGCTTTGTCCATTTTTCATCTGGGCTTCTGGTGATACATTCCGTCCAACGTAATTTCGCTTCGCACTCTGTCCCTCAAATTGATACCGAGTATCGTTTGCGTCATGACTCTTTGGACTCTATGCTTAGCTATGATTAGGTTTGAGTTTTTTATTAGTAGATTATTTTGAACGATAAGGCATGTTGGTTAAGCGGTTTAGTGGCTTTCATGCAGAAACAGTCACAGTAGAATTAATCATAAATATGATAAATAAAGAACATGTTTCGAAATTACGATCCTTCATAATCTACAACATTACAACGTTTTAAAGTAGTTATTTAATATTGACGTTAAATGTATCTCTCGCTAAACGATCCAAGTAATAATAATTTTAAATAACTTCAATATTGCTATGAAGTCTTGCATTATTCATATCTTATGAACAAAGTTATATGCGAGCAATTTTCTTTAACTCGTGCAGCAAACAATTCTTCATGCACCGCAGCGCAGGCTAGGTAAGTAATATTAAACATACTTGAACGAATACGTCGCTCCACATCTGCTTTCAATTTCAAGCTCGCGTCTGCTTTATGCGACCACAACTCGTCTTACTGTATTACAATAATAAAAGCTGCGCGGAATATGAATTTATTATTTTCTGTTTTAGTTAGTAAGTTATCTTGAGGTTAAGGATATAATGCGGGAAATGAAGTTCTGTAATTTTAATCAGAGGTTGCTCAATAATGATATAGTGCTTACATCATAATACTATTTTGCTACAATAACAATTGTCCTTTTTAGGGATCAGAAGCCATGGTGAAGACTGAACTCATATAATTCCGTCGTGCCCGAGATTCTATCCATCCGTATGTTATAGCCATTTTACTCGTAGGCTATTGGAATTATATTGATGAAATATGGATCGTAGGTATCATCTATGAACCGTTATACAATGATGTAGTGAAATTATGAAAAAAAGAAATGTTTTGCGTGGCACACTCCATACATGCAACTGAAGGATGAAAGAAATTCAGTGCCCATAGGCATGTGGGGTACCGTCAGATAGGTCTTAAAAATGATATTGAGGTTCCAAAATAACTTTTTAATTTAAAACAGTAGGTGATAAAAACTAAGTCGATGTAAAATAATATTAAATTTAAATTTTGAAAAAAAAAATACCATTTAGTTTCGGTAAAAATCGCTCTCAAAAATTAACTACTCAAATGTTCGCTTTGGAAAATAACTAAGAAAGTAGGTCATGAAAGGAGAAAGAACAACATAAATGAAATTATTTATTATTTTCTATCACTTCGATGTAGACCTTCTTTACGCCATTCCTCTTTATCTTGTGCCACCTGTATCTTCTTCAGATTAGCCGCTCTATAAATGTTATCGCACCAACGCATTTTCGATCTTCTTGTAGGGCATTTTTCTCTCCATGATCTTGACTTAATAACCGTCTTACACCAGGAGTCATATTGAATATATTTGGCATTAATTTTATAGAAATTAATTATTCACAATTAAATTTAACTACGTGATGTAGTGTTATTTCTACTTTATTTGAATTCTTTACCACGACCTAGGTGTCCTTGTATTACAACATCATCAGGTTGGCAATTGGTAAAGATTCAACATCTTCAAAGATTCAACATTACAAAATCTTCAGGTAAGCAATTAGCAAAGGTTCTTCGCTAATTGCCTACCTGAAGATGTTGTAATACGACGAAACCTAGGCCGTAGTCAAGAATTCAAATAAAGTAGAAATAATACTACATTACGTAGTTTCATTTAATTGTGGACCAGGAGTCATGTTTACAGGGCTACGTGATCGTTGCCTTTATCAGGAAACAATATTATTTTTACGGATTATTATGTTTGTACATGTTTAACCTTCCGGAGATAATCAATATTGGAGGAAGGACCGATAGGTCTTAGCTTTTCGTTCCAAATATTTGGAAACACGAAAAACTCATTGAATATTGTGAAAAGGCTTTTATTGTTATTTGGTACTTGACGTCATTGTTTATAATATTACCATTCCGTTCGATAACGCCCACTATCCTTTGTTTTGTCCTGAGGCTTTTTAAGACAGTTTTCCTTTAAGCTTTTCCTGTTGGCGCAATTGTTTTGGCTATTTTTACCCATGCCACAGATATTTCACCTATATCTATTTGTATGTCTACACTTATACAATATATAGACTATGGGGTCGATCAATGTCTGCCTCCCTCCGGCCTGACGTAGAGCGCTCGAGGTGTCAATGTCATACGCAAGTACGGTTTTAAATTGACAGGTGACGTTCTCAGTGGAACTTCTAATTGGTTTGCGGCGCGCAGCTAGGGACGCGACTGTGGCTTTGGCAGGATACGGCATTTTGTTTGTTATGAGACCGTATATTATGGTATTCCGAGTGATCAGTCCGATTGTACACTCTGCTGTGCAGGTATTTAACTGTCATTTTGTTGTCTTTTTATGCAGTTTATAAAGTTGAGACTTTATATTATTTATGTTTTATAACAAGTTTTTAAAAAAATATAATGAAGAAGTTAAATGTTAATGTGATAGCGGTTAATTAAAAATAGACAGCTTTAAAATAATTAACTGTCATTTTGTTGTCTTTTAATGCAGGTTATATTTATTATAAATTTTAGGCTTTATATTATTTATATTTTATAACAATTTTTTAAAAATGTGATAAAAAAGTTAAATCATAATATGGTAGTGGTTAACAAAAAATAGACACTTTTAAAATAATTAACTGTCATTTTGTTGACTTTTAATGCAGGTTATATTTATTATAAATTTTAGGCTTTATATTATTTATATTTTATAACAATTTTTATAAAAAATATGATGAAAAAGTTATATGGTAATGTAATAGCGGTTAATTAAAAATAGATAGCTTTAAAATAATTAACTGTCATTTTGTTACCTCTTAATGCAGGTTAGATTTATTATAAATTTTAGGCTTTATATTATTTATTTTTTATAACAAGTTTTTAAATAATGTGATGACGTAGTTATATCGTAATATGATAGCGGTTCATTAAAAAGTAGATAGCTTTAAAATAATAATTCTACTTAAATATGTTTAATTAATAATGAATGACTTAAAAATGTTGATCAGATTAAGGATGCATTAAAAATGTAGATTAGATTAAGGAAACTTTTAAAAAAACAATATTTGAACTCACAAGAAGTGATGCTTATGTGGTTATACTTCTGTGCCAGTAATAGAAGTGAGATGAGTTTGTCACGGCCCTCTGACGTATCATAACGCCATTGCTGCATGAATCGCGAGGATACGAGACAGCATGTTTTTGTCGATATAAATACGTAAGTAGAAATTGTTACCCGCATTTTGCGCCCATGACGTTTGATCCGCTGAGCTCCTTCGTCTAAAGACAAAGTAGGAAAACTCGCTTCCGACGTGAAACAAAGAAATATGCCGCGCGACATCTAAAATCCTTTGCGAGTTCATCGAACCTAAAATTTGTCATCCGTCGAAATTGAAGTCCTTTTTCACGCCGACGTAATATCCTGTCGCAGTGTCGCTCCTCTATCCATCACATCCTGAATAAATCCTGAAGCGAGATAATAAAATGAAGTTGCTGCGTGGGATTCCATTTATGTGTAGATAATGGGGGTTATCGGGTATGTAGTGGACGTGTTTGCGATATCGAATATGAAACATTTGTGACGTTTGTTTTCAGTGTTCTAATGATGATCTTTTCATTTGTCAAAGCAGCACGACGGATTCATATACAGGGCGAGGTTTTGGTGACTATCTACTAGATTTAACAATATTTCTGTACCTCTATCACAACAACGTGATATGGAAAATTTTACAAAGTGCAGTACAGCTCGCTCCCGATAATTTTGATTGGCTTCATAATTTCAGATTATTTTACATCGATACTTTATTTTTTCCAATAGCATGCTCTCTATATTCATTATGGTATTATGCTTATTAATTGAAGACCTTGAAGATTTCGTATTTAAGCGCTTTCTTGTTAGAGATTATCTGTTTCTAAGTTTGTATTGCTGATTCATCATATTCCAATATCAATATAATCCAAATGAAAACAGTGAAAAAGTGGAATTAAAGATAGAATGAAATTAAACGTCTGCAGTAGCATTTAACAAAGCAACTTTATCAGTTTTCTGTGACAGCTCATTTAAAAGATGGTTCTTATGAAAAAAAAACGAACTCTATTAGACTTAAATCACTAAGCTTCAGAAGTTGATATGCTAATACACATTTTTGTTAATTTGTTCCAGGTATATACAAATTTCTCTTCGGCTAATGTCAGACCTATATCATAGTAGACACAGCGACAAATGTGAGTAATTTTTTTTAAATACACTTCACGCTATTATATAACTACTATTTTAAAACACAAATACTTGATTTGATCGATGAAGAAGTTCCATCGTAATATGACTATTTTATTAAAATCAATGAAGCGTTACTTACGTTGCATCACCGCTTTATATTATAAGGAAAAATTATGAGTTTCGAAATAAAATATACAAAGAGATTACTCCTTAAATATACAAAGAGTAGAGATATATTTACTATAAGTATACTTTCAGAATGCGATCCTCTGTCGCATATACTGGTAAGATATATCATTTATAGTTGTACTGAGGTATGTAATAGCCAGAAGTAATTTCATTTTATTATTATATACAAACTAGCTGACCCGTGCGAAGTATTCGCACTATATCGCCATCTAGCGTGTTCCAAGTATACAATTTGGCTAAGATATTTGATGTGTCACCCACAGATGGCGCTCATGCCAATTTTTATAAAAATTAATTTTTTTATTAACAAAAAGATTTTTTTCGAATTTTTTTATATTTTTCGCCCAAAGTAGAAAACATAAGCTTTAAGTGGGTATTTTTTTAATTTTTTTTGGTGCAGTAGTTAAAGAGATCGAGCTGCTCGACCAAAAAACACCTTTTAGAAATAATATATTTAGATTTACCAAGCAAAAAATATGTTTATAAGGCCTTTTTTTATTAGAACCGAATTGTAACCTAATTTCCAATAATCTAGAAGAGTTAATAGGTAACATCCTCGACATCAGCAAAAGGTCCGATATCAAATGCGGACGCTTCAAGTTTTACTCATGGTATAGAAAAAAATAAGAAAATATATACACACACAAAAACACACACACATATCCAAGCGCTGTGTGTCTGTGTGCACACACATAAACATATATATATATATATATATATATATATATATATATACATATATATATATACATATATATATATATATATAAAGGAGTTATTTCTAAAAATATTTATATGGAAATTTTAGAGGTGATCAAAAAATTACTTGATTACTTTTTTAATTTCATTTATCGTGTTAAATATTATTGCAAAAAGCAAGTTCTAGGACTTTTAAAATTATTGTATGAATTTTTTATTTTTGTTTTATTTTTAGGAATTTTTCAGAATTTTATGTAAGATAATTCTAGAGATATTGTTGAAAATATCCACTAAAACATGTTTCCCTACAAGTTATGTTTATAATGCAATTTTTATCATAATTTTGACTTTGCC
Organism: Druceiella hillmani; assembly: GCA_039881145.1. NCBI lineage: Eukaryota > Metazoa > Arthropoda > Insecta > Lepidoptera > Hepialidae > Druceiella > Druceiella hillmani. The sequence goes on from JAYKKI010000029.1 coordinate 13,937,825, forward strand.
GCAATTGGCAAAGTCAAAATTATGATAAAAATTGCATTACTAGAAGTTTACCTTAACTTTACTGTAAGACTATAGCGATGATTTTAAATTTCACAGTTTTTTGACATTTTCACGCTTAGGTGCTTATGTACAGTGTATTTATGCGGTGAAAAATAATATCAATACTTGTAAATAGTTTAATAGAGATACTATATACCCTAAAATAATTATGTATATATGCCAATTGTGTACGGAATTTCTCAAACTATTAACGGATTCATATTTTTATACAGTTTAATTTTATATTCTTTAGTTAATACTAGTTTGGTTTAAATCGAAACACAATATGTTTTATTTGTTTTAATTCCAAGTACGGAACATATATTATAACAGTCAGACTGGGCTTAATTCAATTTCTAAAATGTCATCATGTACATCAGTCTGTGAAGATAAGTTAACACATTTTAAGGAACCTGTTTCGATTTCTGAAATCGTTAGAATTTTCAGCTTATTTTTATTGTTCACATTTGAATTAAATTAAAGGCTTATTGACATTTAATCTTGTATTATCTGATTTACAATTAGGGCATAATTAGTTTTTTTTTAATGTTATCACTAACGCCATTAAATCGCTGTAACTAAATTATTCTCCTTATTTCTACCACCTGTCATATATATATTCCGAATATCCGACATTTTAAAGATATTAATTAAAATATTTCAACCTGGAACGTGAAAGAGCATATGGGATAATGTAATTAAGGGCCAACCTGTATATGCGCCCCGCTCCGCCCATGTCGCGGTGCCTTATCTCGTGGGGATTTACAAATCTCCCGCACGCGTGATAAATTTTTGATTAGGCGTGTTCTTCGATCGGAAAAGCGAAACGGAAAAGTTGGTCATATTATTGGGGGGATGTCATTTCTTGGTAACATGAATGAGATTGCGTCGGAGGGCGGGCGGGCGGAGGCGGAGAGAAAAGTTGGACCGCGTGGGAGGTTTAGTGTGACATGTGTAAATTTTATTTTCTGTTTTACCGTTTTAATGTGAACTTTGGTATTTTCCATATTGGCCTCGCTCTTATGTAAATGTTTGTAAATATTAAAGTTAGGTTTATTAGTATTTCTTTTTGTTACTTTTTGTTTGAATATTTTCATGTTTGATATTGTGTTATGAACAAAATAGGTTTTTCTTTTACACGTGTTTTGTAAAGATCATGAACTATATTAGGCACTTAGTTATACTACTGTAATCAAATTTATTTTCACGCACTTTTATGTTTTCTTAATCTAAATGTCACGTGTGTTAACATGAAAAGCATTTGTATCAATGAATTATATTCATGAAAAAATACCTATCGTTAAAGGTTATGGAAAATTTAAGTTACTTGGTGTTGTAAACCAAAAGGAGTCTTATGTTTTTCACACATCATTCATTAATTTTTAATCGATGTTATTACATTAAACAAATTATTGACGCAAATAAATCAAAATTGTTAAGTTTGCATTTTTACGCATACTCGTACTTGGAACTAAAGTATGCAAATCTAATTTAATAAAGTAAATCGTTATCTGCTTCGTAATCTCAGTAAACAGCTTTGAAGTACGTGAAGCTTTTGTGTTTCCTCAATAACTTTAACTTTATAATTCAAAAGACTCAAAATTGGAATAAAGGAATTCAATTGATTCAAATTTGAATTAGACTGAATCTTCTTTTAATACATCTACTATGGTACGGAGACGGAAATAAGTTTCCTTTAATAAATTTAATTACCCTTTATTGATCTATTTATACGAATATGTTTATAATATATAGATTTTTCTAACAATATTTATACGTATAATATAACAGTAAAAGATAATAAATGTGTGCATATCGGTTTCGGTTGATTAAATAACCTATGTAAAACAAATGGTACGTTTTATGGCATAGTGGAATATGAACTACATCTATTTATAGTACAATACTCAAATTTAATATATACCATAACTTGTTATTGTAACATGTCCCTAATAATTGAACTTGAACCCACTTTTTCTATTTATAATTTTTTTGAAACCGGCATCATGTTTTCATCATGTAAATATTCATAAGAAAATCATGGAAAATTATAAATATTTCCTAAAAATTTGTTATAAAAGAGAAATTTTGCTCAGTACTGATTCAGGTACATTAAAACGTAATTTTTTGTATTCAATGCATAGTATGTACTTTCATCGAAATGATGAAAGTAATACCTTAGCTTTCAGGTGGTGGTCAATAAAAGTAAAAGAAAAAGGGTAAATGTAATATGAATTGACAAGCACGAACTTATAGCCCTTTAGTTATGCCACCAACATAAGTAAAGGGCAGTAAGTTGAAAAGTTCAAAGCTACGACCTACGAGCAAAAGTTTAAATCTACGAAAAGTTTTAAGGTCGTATGACCTACAAGAACTAAAGGGAAACTTATTAGATTGGGGCCGGACAAATCGCAGTCTGTTCCTGTCTGGCCATAGATGCTCACTATTGTTTTAATTTTTATTAAAGAAATATTTTCGGAGCTTAAGTCAAAAATTCGAATTTTCCCTTACACTAGAAATATACTGGCAGTCTCCGCGCGTGCAGACGAGAAAGATGACGTCCGTTTAAAAGTTGTTACAATAGTTGTTTGACAACTTAGATTATTTAAATTATTATTTTCCGGTATGACTCGGACTATTATATATATAATAGCCCAAACACCTATGTAACATAATACGAAATTAGTTGATTTAGTATTAAATTGTGACTCTCATACCAGTCCCGGGATGGGTTATCGGAGCTGTTTCAAGTTTGCCGTCACAAAAATATGAAAAGACCTTCTTCTGCCTCTGAAGATGCCTCTGCATCCACGGAAACATTTAAAAGGTCGGTCCGTAAGTGGATTTTGAGACAGCAAACTATACAAACAGAATAGATGAAAAATATCGACATTTGGAAATTCTGTGATTTAAATTAATCTTTTTTCTCTTTCCGATTTTGATTCTTTTTGATTCTCTGTTTTAAGTTTCCTTCATACTTATGTAATACGTTTATACAAATAAGTAATTGATGCGCAGAAGGTTGTATATAATAATTTTAAGTTTGTTCAGTAGCTTCGTATGAGTTGCACGTTTTACTGTTTCTATATATGATTTATATATCAATTATTATAAATATTATTGTATATGTGACTTTATATATATATATATATATGTACGCGTTAGTGTATATACATACGTTGATGCTTATAGCATAACGACATAAGCCGAGCAAGGCACCTTTTTTGTGTACTACGTTTCGCATTATTTAATTTTAAGATATGTTTTTAAAGTTGTAATTTTTTCTCTATTTTAATACTCTGTTTTTTTTTATTTGTAAATTATGTCCACAAGTAAATTAATATTATACTCGGGACTGCACGCTTAGTTTCATTTTAATATTATCAAGACTATATTAAATATTTTTACATCCTTGTAAGTTCGAGATACATAATTAAATTTTTGGATCGAGTTCATATCACTTTCAAGATATGATGCCACATTGGAAGAACACAGAGTTATTGTAATAGGTTTTTCTGGTCGTTCACCTTTTTTTTTAAATACTTTCTATAACATAATCGATGATACTACACAGCCCCCGGGAATATCGAAGTAAGATTCGAAGTGCGCAGATCATGGTAAAGTGTAGTTTACGCCCGTTACGTGCATAAAGGTGGAATGATCCCCAGGTGTATAGAGGGCCCGCCCTCTGTACGCTACTGTCCTTGACTCGTGAATAACACATGAACGTGGACTAAGCGAAAAAGTGGTGCGTTCAGTGGTGTACTTGCCCGTATACTTGCGCTTACAGAATTTGATGGTGGAATTTCATTTAAGTTGTTGTTTTGTTTCTTATTTGCGACTTTCCCTTTTAGTGTAAAATTTTTGGAAACAATTGTGTCAACGGACTGATAAATATGACAATTAGATTTCAATATCTTTGACTTTAGAAATACATTTTTTCGACTTTATTACGATACCATTGATTGAACTTCGTCTACAAAAATCGAACCGATAACTTTAGAGTAAAACTTAGGAATCAGTATCAAAGAATAATGTTTATTTTTATTAATGTAGTGAGAAATGGAATAATTTTCATGATTTTGATAAATAAGCTATTTAAATTAATGAATTTTTAGGGTTTCGCACCTCAACAGGAAAAATAGTACCCATATAAGATCGCTCACTTGTCCTGCCACAGCCGTTTTTCTCAGAAACCGTTTGATGTGGAAACTTTAAATTTGGCACAATGTTAACCTACTGCACATATCTTGATTTGGGGGATTTTTTAATATTTAATAAAATACTACTAATAATTTTTCATAATTAAAAGTAGTAAATCTTTAGATATACTGGAAAATATACAAAAAATACGCCCCTTTCCCTTATTTCCCAAACTACTGAACGTGAAATTATGGAAAAAAAACATATTTTCAGAAACCTAGGTTGTAGGAAAATTGTAACGATAATTCTAGGTATTGTAGTTTTTGAGATATTTCCGTACTGTCATCCTACATAATATACTGGAAAATATACAAAAAATAGGATTTCTCCCCTTATTTCTAAAACTACTGAACATAAAATTATGAAAAAGAAAACGTATTTTTTCGTTAAAGTTTTTGAGATATTTACGTACTGTCGCTCTACATAATTATACTATGTACTATATTAGTAGGATATATCTATTAGTAAATGAGCCAGATTCACATTTGGCTTTTTTTCCTTAAATTTTTTCCTTGAAAAACCTATTGTGTTACCAAATACGAATATGATTTATCCATCCATTTTTAATGACTAAAACTATAACAGAAACTCACAAAAACATTTTGTTTCGTTTCAGTTCGATAAGTAAATATTGAGAAACAATGTTTTATTAATTTTTCCAGCGGCAAACAAGGCTCGACGTGTAATAAAGTCCAGAAAACCAAAGTCACATTTCAAACAAATTGATTTTGTTTAATACTACCCACAGTATAGAATAGTATTTGAGTGTGTAGTATTAAACAAAATCAAAATCTCGTAGAATGGGACATTGTAATAGTAACAAGCGGCCATAGGTTGTTCGTGTTTACCATCTTATTGCTGGCGCTGCGTACATCTTCGGTGTCTGTTGTGGCAACTATGCTGTACAATTTTATTTTCAAAAACTATTATTTTCTTAGTTTACTGTCCTTTTGTGCTACTTTTTCGGATCTTTTTGCAATAACCGATGTATATTTAACCTCAGTGTATTTTTTTTTATTAACGTTATATGTAATAACGCTTCGAGGTTAATACGGACTAGCAAATTTGAGGTTGGCTTTATTAGAATCTCAAAATTTTGAAGTGTTTTAATTTTTGATATATTTAAATTTCGTAAACCAACAAAAATGTTAATCACTAAATAAAGGGAAGGATTAACGAAATACCTATTTGCAACATATTCATCTTCTACTACCTAATATATATATATATATATATATATATATATATATATATATATGTATATATATATATATGTATATATATATATGTATATATATATATATATATATATATGTATATATATATATATATATATATATATGTATATATATATATATATGTATATATATATATGTATATATATATATATATATATATATATATATATATATATATATATATATATATTCAAACTGTAAATATATAACTTATTTTAAAATTGATAAATTATTTACCGTTTACTTTTGGTAAAAATCGCTCTCAAAAACATTACAGGAAAATTAGGTACAAATTTTTAAAAGTGACTTTTCATCACACTTCATTTTATTTAAAAAATCCAAAAGAGCAAAAATAAATTTAATTTTTTTTAAAACTGTTAAAATGATGTTATATTGACAGTTTGGAAAATAAATAATATTCAAAAAACAATTTTATGATAATTTTTGGATTTTATTGTTACAAATATCTTAATTGGCCAAAGAAAAGAATTATTATATTATATTATTTTATTTCCTTGCCTAGATGATTGAATTTAACTTATTTATGTTAAATATCCTAAATATTTGTCTCTCTTTAGTTACCACTTATTTACTTAGTTACTACTTATTTTAGTTACTATTACTAATAAGTCGACGAAAAGGTTTTTTTGAAGCACATTGTATAAAATATTTAGTTATATTTTTTTTAAATAAAAGAAAACTTATGTTTAATATATGTGTTTTTAAATTAAACACAATAATTACAGAATACATTGGTCTTTAAGCTTTTTTAACTAATGACATTGCCGGCTGTCTTACCGTTCTAGTTGCCTCTGAGAGCGAGATAAGGGCGGGCGCGATTAAACGCCACTTACCTCGGCAGGCTAGTTGTAATTTATTAGACTGTCATTTTCTAAATGTTACCTGTCTGTAACGGTCTTTATAATATAAAGTTTTATATATAGGCGAGCTAAGTCGCGAGTATAAGCTTTCTTGCCGTATGTTTATTCCAGATAGCGCGAAATAAGCAAACTTTCAACATATTATTCAATATTCACCTCTCCGCGCCCTGCCCGAGATATGATATCATATCGGTTCAGGTTCGGCGCAGTAAAGCTGCCCAAGTAAGCTCCTCGCTAACTATCGGAAGTTTCCGCTTAAAATGATACTCAGATTAGGCTTGGACCGGCTTTGGATTCCGGACAATAGGCCTGGCTTACAGCCGACCCGGGCGTTCGATGAGCCGGGCTTAGGCGAGTATTAGGACTTTGCATTTTGGACCTTTTCGGAAATCTTCGGTCGAGTGCGGTTTATAAGTAAAACTTGCGGCGGGGTTTAATATTCGAATAAATAAAACGAGGTTTGGCCTTCAAGCGTGTCTTTTTAGATGTCTATAGAGTGGATTTAGGGAGCTATTTATTGACCAAAAGCCCTGATTTCTGAAAAAAAGAAAGGTTTATATTCACTATTCTATACGATATTTCTCGGGTATTATTTTAAAAAAACGTTCCACTTTGTAATTTCGTGTTTGGGTATTTAACAAGTGGTACTCCTCCATTTAAGTGGTTAGTTATGGAGCGAAACTAAAATTTTAGTAAGGGATATGAAATGAGAATAGTACACATAATTATCCGTTTATTAATTTTTTTTTAATGATATCGATATGCGCCCTCGATAACTTAATTGTATAGATATATATATATATATATATATATATATATATATACAAATATACAAATATATACAAAAATATATATAAATATATATATATATATATATATATATATACACATACGGACTGAGGATACATAATTTAATAGAAAACTGTATTTGTGTCCTTTAAATATGTTAAAAGGAAGTAACATTACTTTACCAGTACTGCTCTGTCTGTTCATACGAGTATATGAATAATAATAATAATATATATCGGATTGCTTAATAATTGTTAGCCCCGATTTGTTCTTACGAAAAAAAGGAAAAACTACATGTCACATCGAAATCAAACTGGATATGCACCGTCTTTATCTATAATTATATGTCATCTAGTAGACAATGATACGTGTGAAAATCTGAACGTTTAATTTAAAAAAAAATGATCAAAATGGCGTAATGTCGAGTGATTAAGGTAAATGTATCGGAAGAACTCAGCCAAATTCCTTTAATTTTAGACTAGTATATTTAGCGCTATATGGTCTAGATTTATCGTGGAGTGAATAAACTTGGTCCTCACAATTAAATAAAATTACGTGATGTACCTAGTATTATTTCTACTTTCTTTGAGTTCTTTACCACGACCTAGGTTTCGTTGTATTACAACATATTCAGGTAGGCTATTAGCAAGGATACTTGCTAAGAGCCACCAGGATCTTTGCTAAGGGCCCACCTGAACATGTTGTAATACAACGAAACGTAGGTCGTGGTAAAGAACTTAAAGAAAGTAGAAATAATACTACATCACATAGTTTCATGTAATTGTGAATAATGAATTTCTACAAAATTAACGCCAAATATGTTCAAACAAAATGGTTAGTCCTATTAATTTTTAGTTTGTTATAAAGTAGATCTAATGTTTAGTAGTTAAGTTTTTGTACCCATAAAACTCACCTGGCGATTATCAATTTCCAATTGATAATACCTTTTTCATTCCACCAGAAGTTTAAGCTTAATTTTCTAGTATTTAGTTCAAGTTTGTGTACTGAAACTACTATTTCATCTGGATTAAGTTATTGGAATTAACGTATATGCTAATCGTATTTAACTCAGTCCTCGCCTACAGTTACTAATTGCTTCAACTAATCCAATTTATGCCTTAATATCATTACTTATTGACAAACATTAACTGTGTATTTAAACTGATAAGGCGAAAACTTACGAGTACCCAAGTCGCTACTTATTTCTGAAAATTTTCTAATATGTCTCTATTGTGCTTCGTCTGCAAAGGAGCTTTTCCATTAATTGACGAGTCGGCAGTCTAGGATCTTCTTCCAGGTGTTGTAATCATTGTACATCTCATTAAACAAGGCTTTCGGAACAGGTGTCTTTGTGATCATAGTTCTTATTCCTGAAATCCCTGAACGAAATTTTCTTCATCCGTAAGTCACTGCCATCTTCGCATCGTGACCCACTCAGAAATCATAAAGTACTTTATGCCAATTTAAATCCAATTTTTATGTGATACACCTAAAGGCGCTAACTGTCATTAAGCTGAGCATACTTCGGCCTATTTATATCCTATATTAAAATATTCTGGTACTTTAGACAACCTCGGTAGAAAAGTCACACACTCGTCGCTAGAAACTTATATATATGTAACAAACTTATGTATAACTATATATATGTCAACCTAATAATGCTGATGAATATAAGTAACTGCTTGTTTATTTATTTGTAACTAGTACATAACAAATACTTATATGAAATTTTTGGAAGCGGAAATAATAATTATTTTTATAGAGTCATACGAAAAATTAATTTGATTAAATTAAAAAATTAAATTGATATGATGAAAAAAAATCATATTGAATATATTTGGCGTTAATTTTGTAGAAATTCATTGTTCACAATTAAATGAAACTACGTGATGTAGTATTATTTCTACTTTCTTTAATTTCTTTACCACGACCTAGGTTTCGTTGTATTATAACATCTTCAGGTGGGCTATTAGCAAAGATAACATCTAGCATCTTTCCTAATAACCCACCTGAAAATGTTGTAATACAACGAAACCTAGGTAGTGGTAAAGAATTAATTTCTAAAAGTAAAAATAATAGTACATTACGTAGTTTTATTTAATTGTGAAAAATTATATTATTTTCGTAAACTACATATATTCAATCATTATTAAAGACTGATGGTAGTTTTCCATCCTTTATAAAATTTCACCCTTGCTTTAGATGTGTATACAGGTAAAGACAAGGGGATATTCGCGCCATATCGAATGGGGTGTTGGGTAGGTTGGTTTGGGTAGGTATATTAAATTCAATTGAAGGTTCTTAGGTAATTTTTACGGCTTTTTTCAATATGCTTACAAGAGTACCTTCCTTCCTATCCCCTATTTCCGGAAGTATTATTCCAAACATTATGAATAGAGTTGGTAAAACCTGACTAAATATTACAGGAAAATTGTAGTGATTACCCTAGATCTTATAATTGTTTAAATAAGCTTTACACTTGTCGACGATGCGGTAGGCAATATGTTTACGTGGTGAAAATTAATATATGTAAATAGTTTAATAGAAATACTATTTATCCTTAAAGGTTTATAAGTGTCTAAATGTGTACGAACCCTTGTAGTGCGAACTATACTCGTGCTTGATAGGTTTTTTATATTGCAATTTTACAAAATTTGCACTTAAGTTGTTAATGTCAATATACTATTTCATCTTCGGTTTCTATCACAGCAGGGTTGTTAGGTAACACAGAGCATTTACTTACAAAATTTGCACTTACTCGTAAATTGCTAATGTCAATATACCATTACAACTTCAGTTTCTATCACAGTAGGGTAGATAGGTAACACAGAGCATTTAATAACAAAATTTGCACTTACTCGTAAATTGCTAATGTCAATATACCATTACAACTTCGGTTACTATCACAGTGGGGTAGATAGGTAACACAGAGCATTTAATAACAAAATTTGCACTTACTCGTAAATTGCTAATATCAATATACCATTTCAACTTCGGTTTCTATCACAGTGGGGTAGATAGGTAACACAGAGTATTTGCTTGTTAGATTATGTTACACCTTCCACGTTTTCTTGTCTAAAGTACAGGTTTTTATACGGTGTCGTCTTTATAGCATTTTCTGTAGATGCTCCTGCAACATGTATTGAATTTTATTGATCCATGACCTAGGTCCATATAGAGTTTGTTGACATCTTCAAGATCGTCTTTTGAGTTGTTGCTGTAAATAAATTACCATTTCAAATCCAATTTTATCATATGCCCTTACCTAAAAAAGTAGGAAAGTTTGTCTTTGGGCCTCGTAACCTTTTATTAGGACTGGTTACAATCGAAAAAACAATCGGGAAAACGGGTTTCAAAATCTAGTGAAACTTGCGGAAACAACTGTACAGGCAAAGACGTAAACGTAGATGGATATAGTCTCAAGGTACGAATCTAAGGGCCGCCCCTTGCGCAAGGCGAGCGTTTGTTGCTGGAGTGCCGTAAAAAAATACTTCGCAAAATATCAAAGTCTCCCGCTAGCACAGTTTTATCCGTAATAAAATTCAATTGAATATGCGCATCTGTATTTGTTCTTCGCAGTTCGCGTCGGGGCTCGTGCCCGGGAATGTTTATAAAGATCGATTTATTAAAGTTTGGCGTATGAGGCTTAATATTGGAGTGTGGATGATACTTGCGGACTGAAATGATTGCTGACACTGTCAGGGCAGCAAGGTGTAGGTACTTATTTTTTGTTGAGAAGCTGTTTGGAATAGAGTGAGGTTTTGCTGTTTTTGGATGAGACTGTTTTGTCTGTGACATTTTGTATAGAGTTTATAATATTTGAGGATTTTTATTGAGAATATTATATTTGACAATATTAAAGGTGGTTCTTGTGGTGTCGAGTAAAGTAAATAGTTAAAAGGTAGCTTGAAATTTTGTTTATAAAACTTATCAATATAGTGAAGTTTTGATACCTAAGTTCCTTTATAATTATTTTTGAATTTTTACTTGAATTTACTTTATTTTTTTAATCTTCGAATTTGCTTAATGAATAAAGTTATGTTGCTAAACAACGGTAGCCATAAATTAAGATAAACCTCAATTGTAACAACAAGTAGCCACAGAGATGTTGAATGGTAATAATTACAGCCTCCAAATACGTCTTGTATCACCAATACTAAGATAATAAAATTTTACGTAATCCTCCAAAATTAAAAAGAAAATCACAATGTGCAGTGAAATAAATACTAAAATAAAAATGAAAATGGACTGCCCACATAATTAGAGATGAACGATGGTGTAAAATACTAACAAACTAGGATAGGAGTTTGTTAGATACAAAACGTAGATGGGGAAGACGCTGCGTGAAATGGAGCGACGACAGAATGGAGGTAGCTGTACCGCTACATCAGTTTTTTACACTGACAGAAACGATGTAAACAAAATAGAAGTATACTTCAAAAGTTAAACCTGTTCTCAAATACTAAATTTAGTAACACTTCAGTGTCAATTTTTTTTTAAAGTGTAATTAATATTATAATGAAAGCTATGAATAAAAATAAAAAATTGTCATCAAATGTTGGACTTTTTAATTAATATGATAAGTGTTGTTTGATAAACTGTTTCTGGAGTCAGTCGCGGTTATTTTTCTATTCAAACAAATAACACTGGAATTAGATACTCTTCGTTAACAATTATAAAAAATGGTTACGTCCGATGTAATCGAATCGAATTTTCCAGTAACTTTGATTTGGCGAGTAATATAAAATCCGACTAGGAACGCGATAGAACACCTGTAAAGTGGAATTGCGTATATGTCTCCGTCTCCTGAAGTTGTTGATGCACGGGTTAATTAAAAGTTTCAATTTCGCATATTTTAATCGAAAGTTTCAACCCAGTGTTAGTATATGGAATTTTTAAAATTTACGATTGAAACATTTGAGTACACAGTACCTCACTTTGAAGCTTTATATTTCGTTCGCGGAGTTCAAACTTAAAAAAATTTTAATCGAAACCTTACTTTGAAAGATCTGTCCAAAGGTACTCCACTCGAGGAATTGCGCTAGAATATTATACATTGCGCCTTATACATTCAAATATTTTTTTAAGTATTTTGTCCATGTATATTGAGATTCTGAAACATCTATTTACAAAAACTCACAAACATAAGTCTAAAATTTTAAAGACATAGGTCTTAAACATAGGTCTAAAATTTAAAAGGCAAATGAATAGATCGACGAACTGCATATCAAAATTATAAACTTTTATTGTTTCACAACTGAAATGTAAAAAGTATTTTATTAATACTATTTTTTTAGTTACGTATTCAGTAATCGTCAATGTAAATGCAATGTAATGTCGTTTATCGAATAAATGAAATATAATGTGCCATTGGATATAAGTGGTTGAGTGACTGACTGCCTTTTGTGAACGAATAAAATATTTGAGTTTATCGAATGTAGCTGCAACTTTGGGTTTATGATGTAAAAATGGTTGTGAAATCAATGCCGTCTGTGGGGAGGTAATTGCGCTCAAATGAGCGATAGTTTCTTTTGAAATAACTTCAAACTTCAATAACTCTGCTAAAAATCTTGGTCTCGTTTTAAAGAAAAAATATAAAGATAATGCATATGTCGGTTCCGTTACACTCGTAAGGCCGTATGTGAGGAGGTAATTGCGCTCAAATGAGCGATAGTTTCTTTTGAAGTAACTTCAAACTTCAATAACTCTGCTAAAAATCTTGGTCTCGTTTTAAAGAGAAAATATAAAGATAATGCTTGTGTCGGTTCCGTTACACTCGTAAGCCATAGCTATCCTATATCTCATACCATAATCTCGTATCCAATAAATGTAAGTTTCAAATGAATTAAACGATTCAATACAAAAATTTTGATCCACTCTATGGGAAAAGAGTTGGGATTAAAAATTGCAAAAAGGCTAGGCAAGGGTACAATGGTGAAAAGTTTGCCAAAGTTTAAATGTACCGAAAGTACCGAAATATATAACGAGGTCGTGCTCTTTATAGGCATGTCTTCAACAAATTGAAGCTATGGAATCTAATATCATCTAAGATAACCGCAATCCCTAACCAGGACCAGGGTCTGAAAACGAAACGAGTTCCATCCACCCCACATAATCGTAGACCTTCCTAAATAACGGTTAATTTGTATATTTTTTATGAATATACACATTCGTAGACTATAGAGCAAGGAAACTCTCCCAGTTGCAATTACGTAGAAGGTTTTTAAGGTTCAAGGAAATGCGTCGTAATCAACTAATGCCTGTGCCTTTGTTCGCTTATAAATTGAATGGGTTTCTTTTTATAAAAAATGTATGTTATGTGTAATAGTTAGAAAATATCGGGGTAAAAAGTTGTTTCATATACTGCCCTAGCTGGAATGGCAAAAGCGAGCTATGAAGTAGTTTCACAACCAAATAATGTAATTTTCCCGGCCTCTTTCACTTGTGTGCGTGAGTGCAACTTGTACACAAGTGAGTTTAGTACAAACAAACGCCAATTCGCTCACTTGTGTGCGTGAGTGCAACTTCCACACAAGTGAGTTTAGTTACAAACAAACGGCAATTAACTCACTTGTGTGCGTGAGTGCAACTTGCACACAAGTGAGTTTAGTTACAAACAAACGGCAATTCGCTCACCTGTGTGCGTGAGTGCAACTTGCACACAAGTGAGTTTAGTTACAAACGGCAATTCGCTCACTCGTGTGCTTGAATGCAACTTGCACAGAAGTGAATTTAGTTGAAAACAAACGTATTCGTCATTCTAACCCGTTTTGATGCTGATTACAATTCGATCATCATTCTTATTGCGCAGACGAGAAATTATGGTAAATAAAACGATTTATGTTTACCTCCGTCAAGCGAAGTGTCGAGAATTTCGAGATATTATTAAGGGAAGTTTGATAATAATCTCGGGTTATAGGCGTAATGCGGACACGATTAATATTCTGTCGGCCACGGGCGTAGGCGGGCAGATTGTGTTGGCGTCGTTGGAGCTGGGTTGACGAGTAAACGTATATATTTGTATACATTACTATAGATAAATACACAATGGAAAGGTAGATCCTCCGCTTATATAAGGAAGCGATTGTGGGTGGTGAATTAAAAGATGGCAAACGAGATTAATTCAATTTAAGGGCTGTGTGCAGAAACTTTTAAAGCAAATGCTTTTTGTGGGCGTGAACTTAAATTAGGTGGAAGCTGAGACGGAACAAAAAAGGAACTAAAAATTATCTTAAAACGCATTGTTTTATAATCCAAAAAAAATATTGGTGCTGCCTCTTTTGTTACAAATTTTTAGATCACAGAAATATTATATGGCTTAAATGTTGGAATTAGAATTAGGAGCGAAGGGTTGAAATAATTGTATGGAAAAAATCCTTTACAACATATATCCATTAACTCGAATTTGAGAAATCTTGTAGAATATCAGAAATAAATTGTTAACTTTACTGCAACCCGCATTAAAGTTATTTACATTTAAATGGAAGATTTTTTATGTAAACCTATTTAAAATTATCGAAAATTTTAAAAACCTACAACTTAGTGTAAATAGCGACACCACTGCGGATATGATTCTGTCTAATTAGAGAGACCAAAGCGATTCCTCTGGCTCTCTAATAAACATCATTAAGTGTAATTTACTTTAAATCAAAGTTTAAATGAATCAGCTATTCCAGTGGACTTCGTATCTTCATCTATCATCGATCTGCTTTATTTCTCGTCCTTTTAGTTACTTAAGTGTCGGATCCTATCGGTTTTAAAATAATCATAAAATAAGTAGTTTTGTATAAAACCCACAATATAAAACTTTCATTTAATTAAATTTTTCAAACAGACGAGTTACACTAAGACTCGTGTCAAAATGAAGTATAAATTTTAACGTAAAAAAATTTAAGAATAGAAATTATGTGTTCTTCATATTGTTACGCCATTACGGGTATCAAAATTAGTTTATAAAAGTAACAAAAACATGAGCAACAACCAAACACAGACTATAATGTCTCACTAAAAAATCACACAACCAAAATTGTATATATGAATCAGAACTCTCAAATAAATATCTTGGGAAAGAGTGTATGGGACAATCATATTTATGTTCATCATATTGTTACGTAATTTCTCGCCATATCGGGTATCAAAATTAGTTTATAAAAGTAACAAAAACATGAGCAACAACCAAACACAGACTATAATGTCTCACTAAAAAATCACACAACCAAAATTGTATATATGAATCAGAACTCTCAAATAAATATCTTGGGAACGAGTGTATGGGACAATCATATTTATGTTCTTCATATTGTTACGTAATTTCTCGCCATATCGGGTGTCAAAATTAGTTTATAAAAGTAACAAAAACATGAGCAACAACCAAACACAGACTATAATGTCTCACTAAAAAATCACACAACCAAAATTGTATATATGAATCAGAACTCTCAAATAAATATCTTGGGAACGAGTGTATGGGACAATCATATTTATGTTCTTCATATTGTTACGTAATTTTTCGTCATATCGGGTATCAAAATTAGTTTATAAAAGTAACAAAAACATGAGCAACAACCAAACACAGCCTATAATGTCTCACTAAAAAATTACACAACCAAAATTGTATATATGAATCTAAACTCTCAAATAAATATCTTGGGAACAAGTGTATGGGACAGTCATATTTATGTTTTTCATATTGTGACGTAATTTCTCGTCATATCGGATATCAAAATTAGTTTATAAAAGTATCTAAAACATGAACAACAACCAAACACAGACTATAATGTCTCACTAAAAAATCATACAACCAGAATTGTATACATGAAACTGAACTCTCAAATAAATATCTTAGAAACGAGTGTATGGGACAATCATATTTATACTAAAATATTCGTTACATTGAAAAGAAATAGTTTTAGCGAAAATAGCTATGCGTACAAGCCGTATTCATAGAAAGCAAGACCCTCTTGAGGTGACTAACGTTTATCTAAGTAGCATAGGTATAATACGAAGTACCACACTGTACTCAACCTAACAGTGTATTGCTTTATATTCAGCTAGCTGTGTAATTAAATAAATATTTGCGTTTCGTTACTTCAAACAGCTACACAGAATTTAACAATGAGAGATCGCTTACGAGTTCCATTGTAGCTCTTGTTAACGTTCGCAGCGTGTCGGCTGGCTAATGCCCTACATTGGTAATAATGGTCTAAGTACGTCGTTTGTGGAATAGATTAAACGCCACTTAATAGTATAATGGAGTTGAGAGAAATGTATATTTTTGTCGTTTTTGACTAACCATACGACACCATATGATACTGTGAAGTTGATTTTGCAAACAAATATCGACTTTAGTAAGTTACACAATTCTAGTAGTAGTTGTAGTAAGTCATTTTTATATACTTGGATAAAGTAAATATAATTTCAGTTAATTACAGAATAAACCCGTGAAAATGGAAGAGAAACACGTCGAGATTAGCGCCACGGTGATATTTTTGAACACTATTGTTTATGGTTAAGGAATAATTGACATTTAATTATACAATTTAGACATAATTAGACGTAAAACAAAAATTAGTAAGTTCTTTAAAAAATATTAACAATTTAGAATCATATTCAATGTCGAAATATCATTGTCAACAGCGAAGAAGTTTGTAGTCAAAAATGTAGATATGATATAATTGACATGTTTACACATTTTCACCAAATTGTAAATAAATTGCAAACATGTAAAAGAAACTGTTTTATAATAAAAATTATCTTGAATACAAGTCCATTTTGAAACATGCAAGTTAAAAACTAATAATTTTTCTCGTAATGAAATTATTTATATTTTTAAAATTTAAATGTCATTTTATAAATAAACTGTAATTATGCAAATTTACGGTAACAGCATCTGAAAAGGTATTCTTGTTGTTATTTTCTGTTTTTTACCATTTTTATTCTGAAAATTTACATAATTTATCTCCTCAACGAAAACAGAATATTTGATTATTGCTTGAATAACCTCTAGACAGACGGATAAACAACGACGGTCTAAAGGTTATTCATGGACGACTTTACACAACTTACGAGGATTAAACTTTCCCGTTGTGATAATATAACTTGTTTTATACCATCAAAAGAAACTTACAACAAAAGTAAAAATGTTTAATTATGTTACGGAGCTTGAAAATTAGAAAATTGAAGTGGAAGCTTTGAATCATCTTTTCACTTTCATGAAAATTATGAAAGTATTGCGTTAGCGTCCAGAGTGTCAAAGAATAAGAAATGTTAATGGAGTGGAATAAGCACGAATCACAAAGGAGCTCTGTGTATGTACGTATGGGGCTTTCAAAGCTTATAAAATCTGAAGTTCGACTACGATTGACTACGGACTTTTTTACTTGATAGCGCTTAACAGAACGAGCAAAACGATAAGTTTCAGGGCCCGCAAATTAGTTCCGCCCAAGGATATTATGCCACCGAAAACAGCCAAAAAAACTGAAGAAGAACAAATTGTATTGGAACCGGAAAAATTGCAGGCTATTCGTATTGATCTATTAATGGTAATTATTATTTTTAGTTATAATCGCGAATGTATTTCATTTCGGTGGTAAATGAAAAATATTTAATCTGATTTTTGTCAGTTATTACTGAATCACTGTTATTTTGTAACAGTCAGTTTAAATCAGCTGTTGTCAAAAATTGGTCCGCTTATTTTTTTAATAAAGACTGAATTTATTTTAAATTTAGATTTAAAACTTTGATATATACCGTTTTCTTGGACGTTTTGTCGGATTTATTCAAGATGACTCATTGTTATCGTATTCGAAAAAAAATACGTATATAATAGCCATATTGTCCTGGAAAGTGTCTGGTGATTTGTTAATACGATAATAGGGGTACAGCATTTATAACCATGTATTATATATGAAAAAAACATAAGCAGTCACGGTGATTACCGACAGAAGTGAAAATTTAAAACTGTGAAATAACAGTGATTTTATAAAATTGTATTGCATTTTAAATTTTAAAATCCGTGACAAAAATATTATCGTACAACTAGAAATCTGTTTTACCACGTTAGTAAGATAATTCCTAAGCCACTATGAAATACTCATTGCATGACGTATTGCAGAGGTCAAATATTAAAAAAATAAATAATATCAAATATTTACACGAAAATATTGATATGAGTATTGAAAATATTTGATAATAAATACTTTGTAGTTGTTATTCATTTTTCTATATAAAAATATTAATATATTTAGTACTCACTGTTGTACTGCACAGTGATCCTACAATTAAACCATTAAAATATTAGTCAAACTAAAACACAATTTAAACAATGCGCAGTATACATTGAACTTTTCGCGTAGTTAATTTAACTTTATTAGATATACTCAGCACTAATGTTACACAATACGTCACCCTTATAGCTACAGGGCACTTATAGCAGTATATGCTATCACAGCATGTCGGTGACGCAAACTCATAAGATTTTCCCATACCAAAAATCGCGCAGCGCGCCTAAAGAAGTGTTCAATAAATAAAATACTATTATTTAAACTAATCTCTATATCATCTTACTTAGTTTACATTTTTGGTACAGAAGATATTAACAATTCTCGTTTAGAATATGTCCAAGGTGAAGATCTTATACCTGCTTGTAATAAATTATAATGCTCTGATTTTCTCTTGACATTTTCGTCTCTGTTAAATCTTTTAAACGTTTCTGTTTAGTTTTTCATGATTCAATTCCTTTACCAACCACCAACATTAGTTGACCGAAAGTTATATAGGTAATAATCGTCGATAATTTAAGTTAATTTTAATTAACGCGATTTCTGATTCAACCCACAATATCGGCAAGTAGGTGTCTAGACACATTGCGTAAAATGCGCTCGTAATTTTCGTTTAATGTTAATTTTCCCATCCCGACTTCGCTCAACGGATGGATCCCTTTCGCAGACCGCCGGACCGAAATTATATGCCCGCCCGGCTACATAATATAGCGGGTACGAGTGTAAGGTACCGAATCGGACCGACCGCGCTACATTTGCTCAAACAGAACGTCGTTATAACGGGGAATTTGTTGATTCCCCGCCATTTCGGCGCGTCTCATTTCAATATTTCGACCGTTCATAACATATGGGGAGGAATGGCAAATTCGACGGAAGTTCTGGAATAAAATTGTTTTCATTGAGAAGGGTTGCCTGGGGTTTTTTCGTGGTATTTTTTTTTGCCTTTTGTTCAGACGGGCGTGTTATTTGAGGGGCGTATGCGGCGCCCCGGGATTCGTGTCGTTTGCCTTTATTAAAAGGCTTACTTGTAAAAGTATGTTTGAATTTAATAAAGTGCTCTTTGCGGTAGGAAGGTTTGCGTACGTAGTCGGAGTGGGTTTGATGTTTTTGGACCGCTCAGGTGCAGGCGCGGTGCTGCTCGCTGTGAAAACTGTGCCCGGTAGCCGAGCACTTCAAAGGCCCTATCTTGACGAGAATGTGTTCATAGATTCAAATCATCGTTATATAAATTAGCTTAGGTACATAGAAATTTAAATGGAATTTGACAAATTACTTTCCACTTATTTTTCTATGTGTTTATATTTTATGCGTGTTTTCTGTCATTTTTTTATTATTTGGTATATAATAAACACAAATGCTTTTTAATGTAAATAGTCCGGGGGTAATCGAACTATAGTTATGTCCTCTTTCACATTTTTATATTTGCGTATCGCACTTCCTAACATCAGAGATTTTCATGTATGTTTTTTAATTAAAAACGTGAAGTAAAAAAATAAAGTATTTTATATTGGTGTATAAGCTATCGTATCCCAGTAGATACCCGTCATTACTTAGCTGAATCATTTATATTACGTTTTATACCATCATTCCACGATTTTTTAAAGTTACGTTTTATAAGTTAAGCCACTTTAATTCTGAAGGTGCTGATATTAGTGTTGTGACTCAAGCAGTGGATTAATTCCATACAAATTCTCGATATTTATAATTATATATATTATTGAATGAACAATTTTGTAAATTTGGCCAAGATATTACATAAATAAAGTAAATTAATAAATTATATGATAAAGTTTTAATTTATTTTATCTTGTAGACTAACAGCCGACTTTCTTTGACTATCAAATCTGTGTGTGCATATATATATATATATATATATATATATATATATATATATATATATATATATATATGATAAATAATAATAATATATAATAAATAGTTTGGCAGATTTATTATGTGCCCCTAAATGTTTATGTATCCATATATTGTTTGTATAACTCGTTCTACTCATACGACTACTTAACAGATTTTTTGTTTTGTGAAAGATGTGCTAGGCAATATAATTGTATAGTAAAAGTTAGTAATTATCATTTACAAATAGTTAAAATGGATATATCGTTTTTATTCCGAAAAAAAGGAGAAGAAAAAACTCAGTAGTATAGAACTCTGGTTTGACCAATTTTAACCTACAACTCTTAAACATGGACATTAACAAAGACAGACGAGTTGAGATCGTCATTTCGCAGGAAAAATATTTTGTGTTGTAGCCTTGAAGGTATAAAAGAAAATAACGGATGGAGGAAACGATATAATTTTAAGTTATATAAGGTATACAAAGACCCAGATAATCAGTCCTATGTTTACCATTCACTTTGCTTAACGTATACGATAGTTAACGCTCGACAATAACGGTTCTATTAATGTTCGCTTTAAAAATCGGCAGGTTGTAGCGCACTGACGTTATTATAATCTTTATTACTGCGCTACAACCTGCCGAATTAACTTAATGCTATTTTTCGTTGGCTTGTGAGAAAGGAACAGCATCAAATACTAACATGAGGAGATAGAAAAGGACGGTGTTATTTTATCGAGGATGACAGCTCTGTACTTTATCTATGAATGACAGGAGATGCATTTTTATAGGTTATTTTGTTTAGTGGTGGCTCAAGTAAAGTTTTTGTGAACTTTCAACAGCGGTCTCAAATTGTCACTATATATATATATATATATGTATGTATTTATGTATGTATATATATATAATATATATATATATATATATATATATATAAATATAATTTAATCGTTTAAACTGAACTGCCAACTTGTTTAATGCATACTTGTAATCCTGCCCGCTTCTGGTGAAACCTACTACACAACGGAGAAAAGGTAGACCCAGATTAAGATGAGAGAACCTCCATAGATAGCGACTTAGAGTACTGAATGTTAAGAATTTGCTCTCTATTGTCAAGGAGATATTCAAAAGACCAGGGTCTAAAAGCCCATTGCCAGATCTCAAAAAAATCGATCGCCAAAAAAGGCCCCGACACATAAAAGCCTGCCGTGACATTCGATTATAATTATAAAAAAACACTATGTACCTTTTGAATATTTAAATTTATTAACTGTACTTGGTGTTTGATTGATCTTATAGGAAAAAATATTATACGTATTTCAATTTACTTATGGACAGTCGACAAAGTTCGGTTGGAGTATAGTAATATTAAGTACATAAGTCTAATGGACTATTGGTTACATTCCAGCTAATATTTGAGTTTTGTCTCTATATATATATATAGTTAAATATAGGTATATAGTATAAGTTATAGCCTTGGAAACAAAGTTTGGAAATTGTACCTTCTGTTTATATTCCCAGGGTATGAATTTGGAATGTGAATATTCTGTACTAAGACCATGAATATGCGTTGGAGCTATGCCAGCAAAGTTACCGAATAATATTTAGGGGAAGACAGTTACTGATACGCGAGTGATTTGTCTTGTAATATGATTATTCATAAGACGTATCGATGTCTACTCAGCTTCGACAGGAAATGACTTGATGGCAAACATGTTGATCGATTGATGAAGATGACTGCCTAGTTTTTGCGAGTAGTCGAGATGACTACTTGCTTTTATTCCATTAAAATGATACGTAAGGCTTCAGTTCTCAAATTGGGTTTGCGAAACTTATATTTCCCAAATAATTTTATAAATTGGAGAGCTAAAACTAATTGTCACGTTTTGCTTGTTTATTTGCATTTTTAAAAAGATAAAATTTATGCCTAAATTTAAAAAAAACAAATAAGTCATTATAAAATAACAAATAAGGAAGTGTAATTGTAACGTATTACTAAACAATTTCATTGATGTATTAAAATATTTGATAAAGTTCCTTGCGTGCAATGAAATGATCCAGAGGGATATCTGTAAATTATATACAATTTTTGGAACTTGGCGTTGAACCATCCTTTACATAAAAAAGGACTATTGTGAAGGTGTCTCGAAAACTATTTTTCTCATAAATTTTGCAAGCTTGAGACCGGAACTGCCGCTGAACCGGAACGCTTTTTGATAGCAAATAATGAAATAAAATTTCTTTAGCGAAAACATCTAAACGACTTCAAGTAACCACTGAGTAAGAAGCACGCTGAAAAGTATAAAATAATGATTCTGAAAAGTATAAATACGGGCACTTAGTTGAGGACTTTTACGGTACAATATCGTTTTCGAACATAACTTTTTTTATAAGTTGCAAAATACTAATTGAAAATAAATTTTCAAGATATTGTTTACTGCTAGATATTTTTGGAATCGAAGGCAGGTCAACACTTCCCATTTTTAAGATTTTTTATTATAAAATACCATTTATACATTTTTTCATATTTCATGTTTTTATATGGTTCCAATAAAGTGGCAATATTTAAAAAAAAACATAAGGTATTCGTGGACATTTATATAGCCATAAAAATCACTAAAGAAAAATAAGGATGTTTTATTTGATAACTTAACGCATAGGTCCCACAAAATTGGTACTCCATAAAATCACACTGACTCTGACCGTTTCTCGCTAATTCGAACGTTAAGAGCAATGGAGAAAATTGATAGAACATACGATTGAACACGTGCTAACGGAGACGGTAGACGTTTAGTCGGCGTTGCGCGCCTCTTACCTTGTGTAGGAAATCGGTGGCAGTCGGCCACGGATCTTGTCCTGGAGAAGTCGGCAGCTGTGGGCCGCCGACTCATCGTCTACAAATGTTGTTCGTCTATTTTGCATTTTATTCAGTAGATTAAGAATAAGACTGAAATATGTTTCTGTCATGAACTTGAACATATTAATGTATACGCGTATATAATTTTATGATGTTATTCTGTTAGGTGTATCTAAACAGCGATTCATTTAATTCATTCTTAAAATTAATCTCATAAACGTAAACTGACGATTCCTCTTTATATTTTTTTGAAGTCACAAAGTCTTTTCCATGTCGTCGTCTTCATATAACTTCTTTTTTGATGTAGTCCGCAAATTTCGTTTCCTTTTCTTATGATAATTAGAGACGGCATTAAAATTAAATTAACTCAGACGTCGACAAGAATTGACCTTTTCCTGTTTTGAAGTTTACCGCAGCGTTGATGTCGGGCTTTGTGCCGCTCTATACAATATTCGCTCATTAAAGCGAAAAACATTTTGGCTTACATAGTGTATTTTATTTGCGCGGTTTATGTTAAATGTTGGATGGTGGTCACTAGTGGTAGCGGTAATTTTATTGCACAAATTTGTGACTGGTCACGAATGACGGTAATGGTTCACGGAAGAGTGATTCGATTGAAATGAAAAAAAAATCGTAATAAAAATGCATTTTAAAATGAAGTAAAGATTAAATATCATTTCGTTTGCCAGAGATGCGTTAATGAATGTTATCTGGGTGTATTTATTTAGTCTATATATGAACAATACACACATTGTGCTTATTTAACACTCTTAAGGATTTTGGTCGCCGAGTCTTTTGACTTTTCCACAGTTGGCTCAAAATTTTGAATAGGTGACAGGCATTTTCTTCCTTTCGTTTCGTATTTTTTCATTGGAACATAAATTGAACTTCATATAAATTAAAATATTTTCGCGTCGTTGGAATGTTTACTCAATTAAATACCTAGTAAAAATAATAGTGCCATCTAGTGTACTTGTTTGTTAACGTAAATTATGAAAAAAATCTGAAATTTTGTTGTTAATTTGCGTTATTAAATCACAAATATACAGATTTGTTTTTATACATTAACTGTCTTAATGCATGACACGTACGTTTATATACATCATGGTGTACTTTACTGCTTTTCTCATTTATGGTACAAAAATATTTATAAAAAACTACTTTGTTTAACAGTTATAAAGGCCGCTTACGATTAATTTAGTAAAACAGATCGATTAAAAAGTCTTTTTTCCACTGATAAAGTTAAATGGCAAATTTTAAACTTCTTCTCGCGTCATTTCTTGCTTTTTTAAAGTTTTTTATGTTTTCATATTTGACAAATTGTTAAATATTTATGTTAGTATTTGTAAATTGAGTGTATAGTGGCAAGAAAATGTAAATTAATTTGAAAAAAATATTTAAAAAATGGATCGTTGCAAACACCTAATTTGTTTAGAGAAAACATTACTACGATTTTTTTTAATAAATCGTGGGTAGGCATTAGAACTATCCAAAAAACGCTTTAGTGAAAATGTTTTTCAATTGAATAAAGAAAAACAGTGGAAATTTTGCTTTTACTAAAGTGTACCTGTTTGTGCCTTGTTTTCATGGAACATGTAAACATACCTAGAGCAGGTAAAGCGTTTTAATAGGGATATGTTTTGCTATATGCCATATACCCGCGACTTGACACTGAAAAAAATGATTCACATACGCTTGAACTATTTTTATGATTCCGTGGCCAAATGACAAAAATGGAACCCTTATAATTTCGTCGTGTCCGGCTGTCTGTTTGTCCGTATGTCACAACCGATTTACTCGGAGTCTGTGAGCACTAAATAGATGAAATTTGGATGGTAGGTGTCTTCTATGAACCGTTATACAATAAAATAGTAAAATTATGAGAAAATTAACATTAGGGGTGGCACTCTATAGATGTAACTGAGGGATGAAACAAGATCAGGGGTCTATAAAATTATATATAGGTTCCAAAGTAACTTTTTTTATTTAAGTCAATAGATGCTTAGACATGCCCTTCTAAAATCTGAAAAAGTGTAATCATCCCCAAATTTCAACTAACTTGTGTAAAATTCTGAAGAAAAATAAGTTTATTTTAAGTTATGTTAAGGTGGTAGAACTTAAAATAAACTCTCAACGAAAATTGGTTTCAATAAGATATGTTGTGTAGTTTTTGAGACATGAGATATTTTCAGTACCACTACAGCAATAATTATGTTTTTCACCTGTCTGAGAAATGCAAACTTATAAGTTCAATATTGTTTGATACTACGGAACGCTTCATGCGTGTCCGACTTGTACTTGGCCTGTTTTTATAAGTATATTTCCGCACTTCACCTCTGACTACGGCCATTTCGCCCATGTTTGCATAATTGAAAAACTTCATTAAGCCATTTAAAATATATGTTGCCCCCGCCTTCTGATTTATATAGGTACACTATACATTGTGGAATGATTGTACCAACGAAATGTATACTAATTCTTGAATGCATTAAATACGTGATTACGTATTTTGATAGAATGAATCAATTACTATGAAATAAAAACTAAATATTACTTCAATTTAGTCCGTATTTTTTCTAAAAACTTTATCTAGAATGTTCAGTAAGTTTTACGTAATACCTGCAGGTTTTACGTAAAAATTAAACAAACACATAAACAAACAAAAATTCTAAAAAATTATCACTTATGCTGCATCCGCTTGGAAATTTTTTTTTTGGAAATATTTTCAGTGTACGAATAAGCAAAGTTTACAATTTTATTGTACGTACAGAAAATCCTATGATATTCGTATAATAATATCCTTTTACGTTATTCTTAAGGGCATAAACCGTATTTTGTTTTTTATAAAAAAAAATTAAAACATGTTTATTATCTTACTAAATATTTCTTGAAAAAAGAACGATAATTTTCTAAATTCAAAAACGAAATTTCTCGAGTTCATATCACCTTAAAGACGATAGTATCGTAAAGAACATAACAACGTTCCTCTAAAAAAATCAAATAGAACTCCCAGTATGAGTGTTTTGAACACGCTTTGGCATGTATGACCATTTAAGGATAGACAGTTATGTTATTAAACTGATTACCAATATATATGCTATTTTCCGACAGGTAAGTATATTGCTTAGTACACCTTTGAGAGACTTGAAAATATCGTGAATTTAAAAAAAAAAATTATGAAATTTAGAATCCTCACTGTAGTCTTACGGGAAACTTCCAGTATTTCTATTTTTTTCATAATTTTGACTTTAAAAGTTTCGGAGGTTAGGTTACCGTAGAGCCTGGTTTTGTGAATACATATACCATATCTTACAAAAAAATCTAAAAGAGTCGCGCTTTAAATTAACACCGTTCACTATATACTAAATGAAAAATTAATAAATTTTAGACGTTAACTTCATTGTTAAATGATTGGGATATATACGATAAGCTTTATCAATATGTCAAATTTCAAGTTTCTACATCAAACGTTTTCCGAGACAAATGACATGACAGATGGTCAAACAGACACGTAAGTGATCTTATAAGGATTCCATTTTTCTCCTTTTGACGTACGGAACCCTAAAAACAATTTTCTTTTGCCATAAGCCGTCTGAGATTCGGGCTTTGGCAAAATAGATTGACACTCAAAATTCCCAGTAAGTGACGTAGAGGCGTTTCATCAGCACTGGATGCTCGAGCGGCGCCAGCGAGCCGTTGATAATGATTCCTCGCTCCGGGAACGTAATCATAATAATATCATCGTAACGACCACCTCCATCAGTCACCGACACGTCATGTCTGTGTGCGGAGGGCGAACGCGATGATGTGCATTTGACAGTAATTTTGACTGAGCTACGTTCCTTGGATGTAGCGATCCTAGAGATAATAACAAACCTACAATTTTTGCTTCGAGATATCGTGAAAATGATGTCGATGGGTTGTGACTTATCATAGTTTTTATACTCTTAAAAGTGAATTTCAAATATATGTCTTCATGTCTACTGACCTGGCTGTGGTTGATATTTAACATAGAGAGAAATGTCAAATTTTTAGGCTATTTTAAAATTGGTCTCTGAGTAGAAATTGTATTTAAGCTTTTAAAGTTTTACGTACGTTTAAAAATAAATACAAATGCGTCTTGTTGGACTTTATTATTAACCCTTGGACACGTTATACATGGCACTGTAATTAAAATGTACGTATTTATTGAATAGTTTTAGGGGAGTTTTTTTCTGTGTTTAATATCACAATGTAGTTTAAAGTATTTTTTGTTTTATTATAAAAAAAGAAAAAAAATTGAAGCTATACTTCCAATTTAAGACTCCAGTACTTTACCGCTCCTCCAAAGACTCGTTTAGACAAGAGACGAAATAAAGTTTTATAATTTCTTTAGTTCTTAATTTGTTCTAAGTATTTGTTGTAATTATACAACGAAGTATTAATTTTTCCAGATATCTATTACTCGGGTACTATCCCAGTGCCAAGTTCCAAGTTCTTGATTCGATTAGAAGTACTCAAATACCGTGATTATGTTAAAATCACCCAAAACGTCCATTATGTTCATTTATGTTTCCAATGTTAATATGTATGTATTTAATAAGGTTTTTTGTTATGACTTTGGTATGACGTTGTTAGATTAATGTTGATATTGTTATGAAATTGTGGTCAGCGTTCTGTTTAAAATGGGACGCACATTATTTACATTGAATATATCTGGTAAATAAATTTATGATATCACTATTACGTTTTGGAAGCGAAATTAACTACTTTACTATTCAGGCAGCATCACGGAAAAGTGTGACAAATTAATGCATTAGTAGTGGGGGGATGTATGATATACTTATTTCATATTTTCATTATCATAAACGAAATTGCGTATATGTGATCATTTACACGACCTAATATGAGAATTTTACGCAAAGTATTTAATTAGTTTAACAATCTTTAGAAGTAACTTTCACTTCACATATTTTATTTCGATTCACATATTTTTAGATCCGGAAACACGGTGACTTCTGATTGTTATTTTTATGTTAATATTTTTTTGTAATTTAAATATATATAATTAATTTGCGACGCAGAATTAAAACGTTATGATTAAATGCCAACAGAAGCCTCTTTATCTTAACTTATGGTTATATCTACATAGAATCTATATGAACTGTTTCCAGTATAATTACTAAATCCAATCAGGCGGTGTGAAAAGTTCTGTCTGCTAATACTATATTATGAATTTTAAGGATGCGTGGTTTTTCTCTGCCATTACTTATTAATATAATAGATTTCTTATATTTCGCAGGAAATAAGCATCATTTATTAAATTGTATTTATACAAACATGTAATATAATTTTTTGCCGTTACGTTTAATTTTATGACTTTTTATAACACAGTCCTTAAACGAATGTCTTTGTTACTCGGTTAAATTATTTTTAATCATATTCATAAAAATTATCGTATTATATTTTCACTGTTATATTTAGTCGTTGAATATTTCATATAAGGGTTGATCTAAAAGTTTTTGCTAATATCCATTCAGTATCTCCACGTCTAAGCGTTACGTAAATTTTGTATTTAAAAAAAATCGCCTGTTTTACAGGATTAACAAAATATATTCAATAACGAAAGTTAAGGTTGATTAATTTGATATTTGAAAATATTTATTTGTCTTTTCAAAATAGGAAAATAGGTCTCAATTAAAATATTTGAAAAATACTTATTTGTTTTTTGAAAATAGGAAAAATGAGGCTTTTTTGAGCCGATCAATGTTTATAACAGATTTAAATATATTTTTCGGTATTAGTAGTTAATATTTTTGAGAAACATAAAATATTAAATGTGACTTGCAAACATTTCTAAGATTTTTTTTACCAAACAGCTATGAAATATTTCATTTTCCATTGCTATTTTTCAAAGGTCTACTCGTAGTAGTTTAAAATCAAAGTATAGCAAGCTAAATATAGTATTTTTTTAGAAGTACCTGTTATGAACACGTTCGCAAAGGGTTCCAAATGAAAAGTGTATTTCGGCAACTCTTGACTAGTACTCCCTTCTTTCGTACGCGGCGTCTGTTCTTGGACTCCCTTTTGAGCGGATCTTTTGCGCCTTCTCTTTGCTTCGTACTGTTTTTTTTAACGTTTTACAATTAAAAAAAAAGCTTATTTCTTCACTTTTTGTTTTATCAACGATTTTAAGCCTTGTTGCAAGGTCATGACAGCGTTCCGATATCCTTTGTTTTCGTTAGAAATTCAAGAGTAAGTATGCTAATAAACCGTAGACGTTTTTTTGATAGAATATGAAATATAATATTATTCCTTTTTTGATCAAAACTTAAATATAACTATTTTTTTGAAACTGCTAAGTTTTTTCGAAAGAAGTTGAAACATAAATATTTTTTTAAATAAAATAATTAAGTTTCGTTTGTCTCGTTTTAACAATACGTCTGTAAATGCTTTTATTAGATTTCTGTACTAATTAGTATTGCTGTTAAAAATAATCCTTCATCATTTTATTTATATGCACCCCTTTACTCGCGTAAACTTTAACACAAAAGTTGCATATGTACTTGCTTTAGTGAATAGCAAGTATATATATATATATATATATATATATATATATATATATATATATATATGTATATGTACTTGCTTTAGTGAAACTTTGACGAATATCAGGAACTACGTAGCTATACGGAAGTGGTTCTATGCGGTACATGTCGTGTTACCTTTATTCATTTCCACGTTTGTTACATTTGTAAATTTACGATTGCAATAAACAGTTAATGCGTTATTTCGTAACACGTTTAGGCGCGCAGATACAAGGCTATGTCGGACGCTGTAAATTTTAACTCTTTATTATGACGTCATAAATGTAACTTGGAAAATCGAATTTTTACTACAACGCGTATAATAAAAGCATTTTAAAAATGTTAAGTGCTTTTCATATTGCCATAAAATGTTGGGCGGCGGCGTTCGTTATGTCAGTTTTATATATGCGACGAGATCGATGTGTTCTATTGAGGGCATTATTTTCATGTTTAATGAGTTGTAGATGTTAGTAAAATTTTGTACATAATTTTAAGCTGATGTATAAGCTTTTGTTTAAGCTTTCGCAGTGAAAGTTCTTTTGTATTCATAGTTGAAATACTGAGAGGTAATTATAAAGTATACAGTAGACGTGATGCTATCTATCATAGTCATTAAAATAAATGTTGAAATTTAAACAACAGATGGCGCTATTCAATATTGTTAAAATAAAAAAAAATTGTTTTTTATTCCCATAATATGTAATTTATTCATTTAATAAAACTGTTGCGGAATGAGTTCTATATATGGAAAATATTTTAATAAAAGTGATTTAGCGTATAGAATGATAATAGAAGCTAGAAACCCCATTTTTGGAATTTTCGTTTGTCTGTCTGTTAATTTGTTCTCCAATCACGTGAAATCTACTGGACGGATTTTGATGAAATAGTAATATATTGTACCCTCGAGCACCGTATAGAATGCATTTTTGATTCTAGATATTGCAGATTTTAAAAAAAACTAGTTTGGTTAATATTACGATACTGGTATTGCAAACGCCATCGCATATTAGGGTTTTTTGAAAATTTTCTGCTCATAGATATTGTAAAAATAAATATAAAAGCAGAATAATTGTGATGATAATAATAATAATAATTTTGACAGGTCAGGTGTCATTGAACTCCTAAAAGTCGTCTTGAGATGATATTAGTTCACTTTACTCCTGGAGTCCTAAACTGTACAATATTTCAAATCTCATGAGAATACATACAGTACTTTTTGCGTAATATTTGTATAAAAAATTGTACTTAAAACTTCTAGAAATCCTATTGAGATAATATTTAACTTCACTTTGCTTCTAGAACTCTAAACTGTACAATATTTAGTATCATATTTGTATATAAAATGTACATAAAAACTTCTTGAAATCGTATTGAGATGATACTCCACTTTAGTCTAGGGACTCTAATCTGTACAATTAATAAATCTTTAAAAATAATTAAAAGATTTTCTTGAAATTCCCCCTTCGATGCGATGCTATGATGATATTGGAAACAAGCTTCACCTACATTCGACATCCAAAGATTAAATGAAATTATAACAACGACATTATGAAAAAGTAAAAACATATGTTTTCTAAATCTGACATTAAACATCCTCTTCAATGTCAGTTTAAGAAACAACTATTCACCGCATTCTGTAGCGCTCAATGTATCAATAAAAAAAAGAATTAAAGGATTTGCTTCAAATTCCTACTTCGATACGATGCATTTGGATATAGAGCTTCGAGAATGTAGAGCTTCGCCTATATTCGACATCCAAAGATTAAATTAAATTTTAGCAACGACTTTATGAAAATGTAACACATACGTTTTACTGATCTGATATTAAAAATTATTTTTAATTTCAGATTAAGAAACAAATTTTCGCCGCATTCGTCTAGCAACTAGTGTATCAATAAAAAAAAGAATTGGAAGATTTTCTTCAAATTCCCCCATGCGATACGATGCACCTGGATATTGGAAACAAGAGCTTCGCCTACATTCGACATCCAAAGATTAAATGAAATTTTAGCTACGACTTTACGAAAATGTTGTAACACAAATGTTTTTCTAATCAGACATTAAAACTTATTTTTAACGTCAGATTAAGAAACAACTTTTCACCGCATTCGTCTAGCAACTAGTGTATCAATAAAAAAAAAAGAATTGGAAGATTTGCTTCAAATTCCCCATACGATACGATGCGCTTGGATGATACATTCGACATCCAAAGATTAAATTAAATTTTAACGACTTTATGAAAATGTTGTAACACATACGTTTTTCTAATCTAATATTAAAAATTATTTTTAATGTCAGATTAAGAAACAATTTTTGCCGCAATCGCCTAGCAACTAGTATATCAATGAAAAAAGAATTGGAAGATTTGCTTTAAATTCGCCTCCGATGCGATGCACCTAGATATTAGATATAGATTACACCTACATTCGATATCGAAAGATTAGATCAAATTATAACAACGACTTTACGAAAATCTTGCAACATATACGTTTTCCTAATCTGACATTAAAATACTTTTTCCTCTAGTTTAAGCGGAACAAAACGCCTGCAGTAAGTGTTTACTATTTACACGCTCTGTTTGGGCCCTTTTTTCGGCAACGCATTGACGTCCTTGACCTGCTTGGGCGTTTCGTGTTTATTACTTTATTAGCCCTTTTTATGGTGCTGTAATTCGTCCAAGGTTTAATTGGATTGTTAAAATAAATGGACTGTGCCTCGTGATTGCCCAATAGTATAAATGAATGTATTGGGAAATCGGAATTGAAAACAATTTCTATTTACTTTAATATGTACAATGTTATTATTGAGTGTAGGTGAAAGTTCTCGTGTACGTGACAATGCTACGTGATATATAATTATGTTACGTTTTTGACGATCGTTACATTATTCAATTTTAACGTTAAAGGTTTATTCGAAATAAAGGAAAAATAAATTCTTTCAAAATTTTGAATTTTGAAAGAATTTAGTTTTCTAGTGCGAAATTAACAAGGCAGGCAAAGCATAATTGTTGTAGGTATTTTTCTGCGCTAAAAATTTCAACGGACAATATGTTCTGTACTGTGCTTCAGTATTGTTTATATACCTACCCTATGTAGGTTTACGTGAGGTAATTCTGACATATTAACGAATTTTATTAAATTTTTTTGAAAAGATTTCGTGGAATCAAAAATTTCACCGTTTTGTCTTTCGAAATTATTTGTTTAAATGATGAAATGCTATAGATAGAAATTTTATTCAGATATTCTAATTTTTCACAGAATTATTATTCATTGGAGTTGTCAAAGTTTCAGTGGATACATCTGTTACGAGTAAAAGACAAATATTTGTAGATATACAGAGTATTTTTATGTACTAATTGAAATTTTAATAAATAGTTTTTTATATCGTAAAACAAATTCAAATGTATTTAAAAAAGCATAAACAAATCAAAGATTCGGTTTTGAGTTTTTATTGAGTTTTGTTTTAAGTCGCCGAGTATTGTTTGCGGGTACAATATCCTCAGACATTCTAGACCTTATACTACTCGTATTCTTAGAGGTTTTACATAAGGATTTGTGTTTTTTTTCTTTCTTTTGAACATATTAAATTATATTCCTAAATAATATAGAAAGAATGTGTTTAGTAAATTTAGTAATTTTATCTCAGGTTTTATTTTACCTTTTGTTCTTTTCAGAATCTTTAATAATATTATAATGTCTAAATGTTATGCTCCGTTTGGTACCTAATAACTCTACAAAGTAGCAACAAACCTTTGGTTATGCATATAAATGTTATGCTTCGATTGTTCCTAATAACTCTGCAAAGTAGCAACAAACCTTTGGTTATGCAAATAAATATTATGCTTCGTTTGTTCCTAATAACTCTGGAAAGTAGCAACAAACGTTTGGTTATGCAAATAAATATTACGCTTCGTTTGTTCCTAATAACTCTGCAAACTAGCAACAAAACAAAACTTTGGTTATGCATATAAATGTTATGCTTCGTTTGGTACCTACTAAATCTGCAAAGTAGCAATAGACTTTTAGTTATGCAAATAAATATTATGCTTCGTTTGTTCCTAATAACTCTGCAAAGTAGCAATAAACCTTTGGTTATGCATATAAATGTTATGCTTCGTTTGGTACCTAATAAATCTGCAAAGTAGCAATAGACCTTTAGAATATAAATGTTATGCTTCGTTTGGCACCTAATAACTCTGCAAAGTAGCAACAAAGCTTTGGTTATGCATGTGGATATTACGCTTCGTTTGGCACCTAATAACTCTGTAAAGTAGTAACAAACCTTTGGTTATGCATATGAATGTTATACTTCGTTTGGCACCTAATAACTCTGCAAAGTAGCAACAAACCTTGGTTATGCATACAACGCGTGTAGGGGAGTGACTCTTATGTTATTTAAAAAAAAAACCTAAACACAACAGATTTCCATGATATATGTTACTAGTTCCTAATTTGGTTTCACGAGACATATAATATAATTGACTGTAGCGGAAAACTCGATAGTTATATTAAATTAGAATTATTTAGTATTACAGCAAGTTACGTTGCAAAGTATGATATATATATATATATATATATATATATATATATATATATATATATATATATATATACACACACATCCACAAATAACTTATCGTGAAACAGTCTCACTCGCAGTTTGTTGAATTACCAATCAAACCGAGTCACGTACAAAAGCCACGCAAGACAGAATTTCATTTTGCTTTCAGGTTTCGTCATTATCTAGAGCACTCACATACATAATTATGTCGGACAGTTTTCACGCTCCGTCAAATTAGGTTGTTGAATTGTTTGAAGGATAGAAACCTAATAGTAGAAAAAATAGACAGACATCAGTGTGTTGTGTATTCGTGACTTCTATATATGTGTGTGTGTGTTATTGTAAGAGTTGTACATGCCCATAGATTAGTTTACTTGCTAATAGCTGACTTGATTCCTTGTTCATTCCGCATGTTTAAATATATGTACATGAGTTAATGTCAAAAGTCTTTATAGCTAGTCTTCTAATATTGACTGGCCAATTCACAGAATGACCAAGAATTTTGGTCAAAGATCCGGTTCCGGATAATTTAAGACTAAAACGTTATATGCATTGAAAGAAAGATGGAGTTTCCCATGGCGAAATCCAATGAATCTGTGCTTTTATTAAATGCTTTTAGTTGGGTAAACATGGGCAATCGGCATTTGTTCTGATTTGATATTTTTTTATTTGAATTGCTGTTATTGGTAGTTATCATTGCGTAAACTTTTATTTTTATATTCAAACCTTTCGGAATAATGACGATTATATGAAAATTAAAAAAGGGTAAATGTTTAAGGTAATATTTAGTTATTATCCACAAGACCATTTATGAAAAAAAATTAGAAGCCTAAAGTTACGATAACTTTAAAAATCTATATGTATTTTTAGTTATGTTTTAATTAGGCTATTTTTTAGAATTTTTCATAACGACTGTTACAAACAATTATTATTTTTAGGTATATTTTAGGGTGCAAGATGTTCTCAACATCTATATTAATTTGCCCCTTAGGTTCTAAGTGCGTTTTACCAAAAGAATAGGGTAAGAGGATTTTAATTATGTAATTTAATTAAACTAGACTTTTTTAACTTATAGTTTTTAATTATAATTAATTAAAAATGATACTTTTTATGTTATTATATACAACGTCGTTCAAGAAAACTTGTTATAAAAAGTGTAAAACTCCTAATTAAGCCATTGGATTGTAATCATTTTCATGAGTTGTATGAATTGTACACTTTTATAAGCCATTGGATTGTAATCATTTTCATGAGTTGTATGAATTGTACACTTTTATAAGCCATTGGATTGTAATCATTTTCATGAGTTGTATGAATTGTACACTTTTATCTGAATGGGAAGATAATTCAATAACTGCGATTGTGGTTTTACGAAAATTAATGTCTCAAGTCTTTATTTTGTTGGGTTTATTGAAAATAAACTTATCATGACAGAAAGCTATAAAATATTCACGGGTATTTATGGTACCGATATATACGGTGTTTTAGTACGTCTGAAGTTCAACATTTGCCGGTTCAAACGCCGGCGATGATGGATGGTGGTCACGCCATCGCCGTTGTTTTTACCAGAGTGACGCAAATATTGTAGTTCATTCTGCTTCTCATTTGTATCGCCGATGGATTGTGGCGATAGCATAATTTCGAGTTTAATGAACAGGTTAATTGTGGTCACACGCTTGTATTCGAAATACGTTTTAATATTTTTCCACGTTTAAGACAAATCGAGAAATACGATTTTTTTAACTTAAGTTACTATTTGCTTAATTAGTCTTTAGTTTTGTTGTTGTTACAGAGAGTTTTTGTATCGGCTCTATTTGTTCATTTTAAGCCATGACGCTTTCAAAGCTTTCGGGTTGTCGTAGTGTGATTTATAAAAAAGTTCGTTTAATTTTTATTCACAAGTAAATGAAACTACCTGATGTAGTATTATTTCTACATTATTTAAATTCTTTAACACGACTTAGGTTTCGTTGCATGACATCTTCAAGTGGGCAATATGTAAAGATGGTATTGGGTTGATTGTTTAAAGTGATGGGAATCTTTACAAATTGCCCACCTGAAGATGTTGTCACACAATGAAACCTAGGTCATGGTTAAGAATTTAAATAAAGAATAATACTATAGAAATAATACTACAACACGTGGTTTCATTTAGTTGTGAATAAAAATTAAGTGATAATGAATTTCTACTAAATTAACGCCAAATGTATTCAATACTTAAAACAAGTTCCTATTGGCACATGTGCATTGTAACATAAATTAATGATTTAATACCAGTAGCATGTATATCAGCGAATTTACATCACGTGGTTTCATTTAGTTGTGAATAAAAATTAAGTGATAATGAATTTCTACTAAATTAACGCCAAATGTATTAAATATTTAAAAAAGTTCTTATTGGCACATGAGCATTGTAACATAAATTAATGATTTAATACCAGTAGCACGTATTTCAGCAAATTTACAACACGTGGTTTCATTTATTTGTGAATAAAAATTAAGTGAAAATGAATTTCTACTAAATTAACGCCAAATGTATTCAATACTTAAAAAAGGTCCTATTGGCACATGGGCATTGTAACATAAATTAATGATTTAATACCAGTAGCACGTATTTCAGCAAATTTACAACACGTGGTTTCATTTATTTGTGAATAAAAATTAAGTGAAAATGAATGTCTACTAAATTAACGCCAAATGTATTCAATACTTAAAAAAGGTCCTATTGGCACATAGGCATTGTAACATAAATTAATGATTTAATACCAGTAGCATGTATTTCAGCGAATTTACAACACGTGGTTTCATTTATTTGTGAATAAAAATTAAGTGATAATGAATTTCTACTAAATTAACGCCAAATGTATTCAATACTTAAAAAAGGTCCTATTGGCACATGGGCATTGTAACGTAAATTAATGATTTAATACCAGTAGCATGTATTTCAGCGATTTTCTTTAAAGAAATGACGGCATGTCTCTATCAATCTATATTTATCTATATACATAATTAGTATTCGAAGTGGGGAAAATTGGGCAAAGGCAGATTTAAAAACTTTAAGAAATTTATTGCCGCCGGTTTCAGTTCGCGATGATCAACCGCTTTCGAGAAAACGGCGCACAAACTGAGCCGTAATTTTTCCGACGGAGGAAATTTGCTACTATCCTGCGATTCTGCCGATCACCATTTTTTTATTATGTTGTATTTGTCGCTTATTGTATTATTGAGTACTTTTTCAATTTTTAAAACGTAGGAAAGTCACTTCTATTTTGGAAGTTGATGTAAAATTAATGTAGATGAAAGAAAAAGTAATTACCGAAAATATTAATTGTTTAATTTCCCTATTTCCACAATTTTCAAGTTAGATAACAAATATAAGAACGTGTGATTATACATTATAGATTTATTCAAAAATAATGTTCATTGCAAGTGCTGACACAATATTTTATAGGTATTTCTACTGTACTTCAGCAGTAAATTAATTCTGATGGGGTAACTATAAGATAATCGGTTAGTCAATTTAATAACTGGAGATATAGCATGTTTAGATTTCGCACGCATAAAAACGCAGTAGTTTTTTAGTACATAGAATTAGAATGACACAAAGCGTAAAATTTTCCTTTCGACATTTGAAAATCCGAGTTCGTGAGTTTAGTGCCTATATTCATTTGATTAAGATTTGTTTATTACCGTGCTAAATTGGAATAAAAACGTAGCTTCATATAGAGAAAATCTGGAAGTAACAGAACCTGAAAGTGACAAGTTAGCGAGATGTGACTGGTTTCATATTGCATTTGAATTAAGTAACTAATCGCGCTTTGCGTTAATCATATTAATTTTAAAAAATTCGGCTTGTCCGCGTGACGTGTAACATTCATCGTGGTATAGTAAATATTAATCAAACAGACGTTGCGTATATATTATATTTTTAGAACGTGTGGATAATGAATATTTGTTAGTCAAACACTGTTTTTATTGCTAATTTTTACAAAGTGTGTGGTATCGTTCGTTTTTTGTTCCAAAATCGAAATATAGAATTATTTTTGAGTTTAACAAACTATACTATTTTAGCTACGTCAAACTTGTTTTAATATAAAGTGTACACGATAGAAATGTACAAAAAAGTTCGAAGAGTGGATAATTTTTATAGATTTTATGTATACAAGCATTTTATGTAAACTATGGTTCATTTTCTATTTCAAAATCGAATTATGGGATAATTTTTGAGTTTAACAAACTATACTATTTTAGTTACGTCAAAATTGTTTTTATTTAAAGTGTACACGTTAAAAGTTCCAAGAATGGATAATGTTTATAGATTCTTACAAGATTTTTTATGTAAACAATTCCATGTATCCTTAATAAATTAAACGTCAGTAATCCTATTAATATAATAAAGGACAAAATTTTCTTTTCTTTTTAGGAATAACGCAAAGCTACTAATCCTGTTGATACACAACTTTCACAATACGATAGTTTGTAGTTTGCGGATTGCTATTGGCTATGTAATATATACGTTTTATAATTTTTGAGATAGAGTTATATCAATGTAGCAATTTCAACTAAAAAAAAGTTTAAAAATTCGCTTATTGGGCGCTTGCCTGACGAACGCTGGCAAAACTGTCACAGATACACTATTAGCACACAAGGCTACGTTTTAGGTCTTAATAAGATCCAAACTTTTAGCTATCTTTTATAAATAAGCAAAGGTAAATATTTTTAAGTTAAAAAGTTTAGGTTGATTTTTCAATCCCCATTAAAATAATATCATAGTAAGTTTATGCCTGTTCTATAGATAAGGATTGATCCTTCTCATTTTATCATTTGGATAAGTAAAATAATTAATAATTAAAAGGTTTTCGAAAGTAAATGAAATTAATTATGTTCGGTGCGATGTATTTGGGCATAAGAGGGGGAACGGAGGGGGTAAATTAATATATTTTTAATAATTGAAACAAAACAGAAGATTTAGAATTGAAAAGATGAAAAAGATGAAAAATGAAAAAGATTTAGAACAAAACAGAAGAAGAAAGAAAGAAATACGTATAAAAATCTTAACGAAATAATTAATTGTATCCATACGGCTCAGTAAGTCTTTGTACGTTTCATTTTTGTACCTGGGGTAAAGGCGATTAAGTTATAGTCCTATTTTTGCCTAACAAAGCCTGGATGGGTATCCATCAAATGAGTCGTCATGCAAATGAGTATCATATAATAAGTGAAATAGACTTATAATAAATATTAAAAAAATGTAGTTTTAAAGCATTCGAAAAGCGGTATAAATGTCCAGGTCAAGTCGCCGCAGCCCATTTACCGCGCTGTTTATGTTTGTGTACGCGTAATCACTAACTTATGTAATATGTATGGCTATTTTGGCCATCGATCGATCATGAGTGCGGGCCAAGTCACACGAGGTTAGTGAAAATACTCGTTTAATATTAAATAGCAGGGAGGGAGGGAGGCCGCAGGTCGCCAGCCCAGGTATGTGGGGTCAAGCCGATACGGGCGAGATAAGCAACAAATTCGTTGTCATTATTTATTTATGCCCGCTTCTTATTAATTCGTTAGACGTAGGTGTAAGTCCGTGCTTAAGTTGGATTTGGGAAATTAACTTGCTTCTGTTTTTAGGTGTACTTAAGTTTATTGCTGTGTGCTGGTAGGCGTTTATTTTGATTGTTCTCGAGGTTAATGACTTAGGTGGCTTAATTGTTTATTTATTTAATGTCTTCGATGTTTGAATAGATTTAGCAAAGCTATTTACTAGATAAGTAATTTCTTTGAGCCAATCAATGTCCCAGAAAGTTAGTGATCAAATTATGCTCATAATGGAGATAATT
This sequence comes from Druceiella hillmani, assembly GCA_039881145.1. Classification (NCBI taxonomy): domain Eukaryota; kingdom Metazoa; phylum Arthropoda; class Insecta; order Lepidoptera; family Hepialidae; genus Druceiella; species Druceiella hillmani. Next base: position 13,977,926 of record JAYKKI010000029.1, read on the forward strand.
TTAAATTGTCAGTGCAAAATTGTTAATATAAGAAGAAATATTTTATATAATTTGAGAAGTTATTACTGAAAGTAATACTTAAAACATTATGTGAAAGGAAAGATTTTGAGAGGAATTTTTAATGGTTTTAATGATGTTGCGTGCCGAATATGAGAGTACAATTTGTTTATTGTCTTATCGCATTAATTCTAAACTCTGAAAAGAGAGAATGAAGTTATTCTTTCTTGGTTGTACTGTGTTTGGGAATTAGTAGACTAAATATGTTTTTTGCAACAAAGTGGATTGACCTCCTCCCAAATCTCAAAACGTCTGATGAAAAATTTTAAATTTTAATCTTTCTCAGAATTGGCAAGCCGATTTTACATCTCTTGAGGATAAGACTTCTAATCTCGCTATGTTTAGTCATATAACCTCGCTTTAACAGAAAAAAATTGTTCATGTACGCTATTTTATCCTTAAATATATGTACATCATGATTTACCTAATTTTACCACGATGTACTTTTTCTAAACACGCACTGGAATGGAGATGACTAGACCTCATCTCACCGCCCGTTTTCATCGTTGGAATAACACAATCTCCGGTCTACGAAATCGGGCTGAGCGACCGCGGAACGTTCTGTCGGCGTCTCCTCGGATTTTGTATAGCGCCGAAGTAACGAGCTGATTACGGTTGAGAAGATGCTGCGTGAGTCGAATACTTGTCGAGAATCGGTGCCATAACGATATAGAGGAAGAGGGATGGGATTTAAATAGGTATTGACGGTTAAACTTGATCAAGTATTTCAATATTTGCAGAGGGAGGCTATACGTAGATTGCAGTCGTCTGGTCTCTGTATGGAATTATTTATATCATCATGCCGGAGAAGATGTTAAAAATACTTGTTAAAATGTCACATTTTTTAAAAGATTGCTATCCTTTTTTAATCGGTTGTATTTCCCTTTAAATCGGATGTAATTTCTTTCAAGTCGGGTGTAATTCGGTTCAAGTCTTTTTTTAATATTATTAAATAATTACATCGACAACCGCTCGGTCTTTAGTATAGTAGCGCTTTATTCTCCTAACGTAAAAATGCTTGTTAAAATGTCACAAAATTGTTTAAAAGGTTACTATCCTTTTTTAATCGGTTGTATTTCCCTTTAAATCGGATGTAATTTCTTTCAAGTCGGATGTAATTATGTTCAAGTCTTTTTTGTATTATTAAATAATTACGTCGACAACCGCTCGGTCTTTAGTATAGTAGCGCTTTATTCTTCTAACGTAACAAACGTGAAAGGACAATGTCGTTATCTATTTTATACATCTAGAGCGTGCAGGAACAGCCTGTAGTGTTTGTTCCTCTGTCTTTTGTCGCCGCTTATTGTTGAACGTAGTAAAGTGAGATGCGGTCAGTCTTCAATATATTTTTCTACCTTATTAACTTCAAGAATGAGATTAAGGAGTTACTTGGTAATTCACGATTGTTTACTAGTTAGTGTGATGCTAATTCTTTGCAATAATAATTGCTGTTAGTTTTTCTGTTTTATTCATTATTGTTAGTACATCTTTGAATCGTTTATTTGTATGGTACTCGCGCATGTACAAAGCTTTAGATAAATCTAAAAGCCTTATATGGGATTTTTAAGAAATAAAGATTGTCTATCCAATCGCGATAGTCGAAATTAAAGAATAACTATCCAGGGTAGAGATTGTCATTTAAATAGTGGAAATTTAAATTGATAGTAAAATATTCATTTAGAGTTTAAAGGAGACAGTAGAAGAACAAGAAAGAATTAGAGATAGCAAGAAATGGGGATTTTATAAAGGATGCCAATAGCATGACATTTGCTATATACAGGTGTAACAAAAATAATCTATTGTTCACGTAGGTCATTCCATCAAATTGAGTAGAAATTGTTATATTTTTGTTTTATAAAAACGCGCCTCAAATATGCTCATTTTGACGCACACCTCTACGAGTAATAAACACGTTCTTTATTACATACAACGAACAAATTTTGTAGAAATAAGCTATTGGTTTTCGATTTGTCGCTTGAACAAATTCTGTGTGAAGACATTACCTTTAGCGTCTCTGTTTCAGATTTAGTATGTTAACTTCCTCTCTAAACGACTCTGGGTGTACGATAAAGGAGCTTGGTTCCAATTACGATATTATATAATTCAATATAAACAAATAAAAAATATTTTGTATTAATTCCCAAAATAAATGAAATTTCGTAAAAATATGAAAAAAAGGAAAAGTTTATGTTGTAAGATATACAATTCGGAATAATTTGTTTATATAATGACCTATGATACGGTATCATTTTTATATATACCTGATGCTACAGAAAATTTAATAAGCGAAATAACAAAAAAACACCATCATGTCAATGTGAGTAAGATGACACTCATAAATCTAAATTGACATACCCAATTATATGTGTACAATTCACAGTTTAACAGCTTATATCTTAATGCAACACCAGCATATAGAATATGGCACCATCGCTTACACAATTGGCAACATACCCAGTGCTTTTCTGGCTACGATACACTATGTAATTCGTTGCAATACAGGCATGCAGCAGGTTCGTAAAATCTCCCCATACCCTCCAGCAATAATTCCGTAAAATTTTTCTTCCTTACTTCCTTCTTTTGTAAAATTTTCCTTCACTCCTTCCGTAAAATCCCCCTATATCCTCCAGCAACATACGGATATCACAGATTTTTACAAATTCAAAGGTGATATAAAATAAATTGAAAATTACACATTGAAAACGTTTATTTACAAAGTAAATGAGTCCTGAAGCTACGGAACTTTTAATAAATGAAGTAACCAAAAAACACAATCATATCAATGTGAGTAAGAGGATACACATCAGTCTAAGTTGAAATACACAATTATACGTGCACAATTCACAGTTGAACAGCTTAGTTCTTAACGCAACGCCAGCACATAGAGTGTGGTACCATCGCTTATATAATTACCAACATAACCTATGTTCTTCTGGCTTTGATTTACTATATAATTCGTTGCAATATATATTACTAAATTGGTACTGCCAACTTCATCTGTTAACACTTTTATCAAATATTTCATATTTCTGCTCACGGAGTTCTGAACAACAAAAATAAAAAAAAACGCAATAAAGCCTAGTAACTTTTCTTATTCCGAATTCCACGCAAACGAAGTCGCAGGCTCAGCTAGTAAAGTAATGAATAAATAATCAATCTCTTTTTTTAAATGTTCTCCATGTACATAATTCACTCTGTTACAATTTTATAATATGTATATATATATATATATATATATATATATATATATATATATATATATATATATCTAGGTGTATCTATAATATTAATCACAACACATTTAAATAATTTAAATCAATATCATGTCTCGGTTTATGACAAATCAAATAGTGATAAACGCAGCATTCATAGTTTTTTATTAAAAAGCAATAAAAGTTATAGAGCATTAAAATTACATATACATACTTCCATGCATCATCTAAGATTATATAATATATATATATATATATATATATATATATATATATATATACAGATACTTATATGCATCATCTAAGGTTAAATATAATATATATACACACACACTTATATGCATCATCTAAGATTAAATATAATATATATAAACATACACTTATATGCATCATCTAAGATTAAATATAATATATATACACACACTCTTATACACATCATCTAAGATTAAATATAATATATACACACACACACCTATATGCATCATCTAAGATTAAATATAATATATATACACATATACTTATATGCATCGTCTAAAATTAAATATAATAAATATATACATACACTTATAGGCATCGTCTAAGATTAAAAATAATATATCTACACATATACTTACAAGCATTATATAAGCTTAAACATTTTTGAGAGAAAATTATGTACATACAATTATTTATTGGGATTAATGGTTAAACAATTTGTTACATGGAGATCGAGCCTGATTGATATTAGGTTCACATAGTATTTGTTAAAATTTATACATATTCTGGGAATGGCTGAAGAGACCCCCAAGTTCGTCCCGAAGTGCGTACGATCGAATGGAACATGATTATTCCAGCTTTGAATCGAGGCGTCTTGAACCTTATCTGTTCAATTCGATTTGGATAGTCGATAAGTCTAGTTATTAGATTGAATAGGAAACATATCTTGTAGACTTCATCAATGTGAAAGCTGTATATGTTTTAATGTTGAGACATGATTCGGATGTGAATAGTTTTCCGAAAATGTAACTGTACGATAGTTTTCTACAAATATTTTCACTGATAGAGGAAGCGACGTTGAATTCTATACATGTATATGATGTGTATTAATTCTGGATTCCATACTGGACAGCAATATTCTAAACGACTTCTCGCATAAATATTATAGAAGTTATACTCATTCAAAAGCATTCATTCAAAAGTTATGCATGAACAAACCTAAAGAAAAGGATTTCATACCGGTAATATTGAATACCTCGAAACCGGCTAAAAAGAATGGTTACCAATTAATATTTCTATCTACATTCCTAATGTGTACCTATGCCTACTGTATAAATAAAACAGTACAACATCATCGAAAACATTTCATTACTCGCGCTACTAATGCAATAAACAACATATTGGGGGACCGTGATATAATAAATATATCCGACAATGGATTCCATTATAGTTCCCCCCGCCGATATGACGCATTGCATTCCGGTCCAACTTTCCTTTCTGACATTCCGTTCTATGTACCTGACGCGACGATCATTCCTTGGATGGGACATTTGTTTAGTTAATAGTTGTGGAGCAAAAAATGACGTTTCATTTTATGTTCTATTTATGGTCAACACGGAATTGTTATAAGTCGTAGCGCATTAGCCACGAACGAAAGGGAAGACATCTGCATTCAAATTTCATCTATACAGTGCCAATAGTCTCCGAGTAAATTGGATGTAACAAACGAACAGACGGACAGAATGAAATTGCAAGGGTTCCGTTTTTGCCATTTGGCTACTGATCTCTAAAAATAGGAGTTTTATAAGATCAATCATGTGAAACTTGAAATTTGTCTTAGTAATAAAGTATTTTAACTCTCGTACATCTCGATAGCTGAAACTCAAAAATATTTATAAGAAAATGGAGACGGGAGCGTGAAAGGGCAAATTAAGTACTCGAATAAATTTGTTTCAAATTCCATGTATGGTGTGGAATTATCATTTGAAAGGGCTAGTTATAATTCAAAAATATTTTTTTCATAATTTTAAGTAGTGTCAACCCTATTAATTACGAAACTGCTAAACTTAAAATTGTGAAAAAAACATGATTTTTAGAAGCCTACTCAAAGATAATAGGAAAATTATAATGATGAATAAAAATTCATCATAATTTATGTGTTGTCTATTTAATCATACCAGGTATTGTTAAATATTTATTATGACTAACTATTATTAGACTTGATGATGACTTACGACAATTAAAGTAATTTCAATTCAAACCAGGTATGGAAACTTCGATGAATGACCCAAACTCGCACTTGGCCGGTTGTAACTATTAAAGTAATTGTTTCATATTTATATATACCAAAACAAATTTCTATATACTTTTTCAATATCTTATGAGTCTTGTTGAGTCTTTGAAAGGTTTTAAATTATCCAAAGTCCTATAACATATTTCCAAATAATCCACCGTAGTTAATCAAGTACTATAATTCACCTAGCACGATTTACTCTAAATCCCAAGTTTTAGTTTAAATACTCACGATCTTAGATTAAGTTCTGCATAGTTGCTCTTTGTTTTTATTCCCTAACTTAAAAAACAAATTTATGTATATTTTTGAATACATTATTCTTCGCAACATATTTTCAAAGAGATTTGGTTCATTATTCCGATTAATAAGAAGAAAGAATAATTAAATATTTTGAATTATTTTATTCAACTAATTTTTTTGTTTCAAAATAATGTGATGAATCTTACTTGCAACGAAAATTACGAAAAAAACGCCTTGTCAGCAATTTTAATGTTACTAATTATATTTTATTTTGAACCAATTATGCCGCTTACCAGACAAAAAATTGTCTACCTTAACACGGAAATTTAGAAAGTAAATTCGAGACAAATTTTGTCACTTGGCATAATTCTGAATTTCTTTCTGCATGTTTTAAATAGATATTTTTTATTCAAATGAGATAAATTATTTTATTTAAATGTTTGTTTTATTCAGTATTTTAATAGTCTTTCAATTTTAATAGTCTTTTAATAGTCTTTCAAAACCCTTTCATTGGTATAAGGGGATATTAGCGCAATAATTATTTTTTCTATCAGAATTTATATGGATTGTTTAGTAATCATTTAAGGTTCAAAACCAGATTTTTTATTTAAACATTTACTGAATACCTCCAAGCTAAGTTTTAAGCAATGTTACTTGCGAGTATTTAAACATTTTTTTAATAAAATTTCGTGGTCATTTATACGTGTTATATATTTTCGAAATGTCATCAATGTCTTTACGTTATACCCAATTAATGATTTTCATAATTAACAGAATTGCCAGTCTTAGTCGTCACATTACACGAGTCGGGATATCACCTCAGAAAAGTTTCCAATAACGTAAATTTTCTGTTTCGTCTTTCCATTCACTTATTTTATCTCATTCTTGGTATTTAACGGGTATTATTGTTACAGTAATTTTCAATTTAAAAACAAAAGATGATCCTATTAAGTGCGAGCGGAACCCGTGCTACGATTTCCTACAAGCTTAGGTACATACAGAAATTTGAAGATTATTTTTACACTCAGTTTTTATATATTTTTGGATTACGGGGTACCTATTACAATTTAAAAGTAAAAAGAAAATTCAATTCATTTCAACACTCAACGATGTATATTTTTTTGCCAAATTTGAATTTGGTTCTCACTTTTGTTTTTTTTTTACCTAATCTGTGGTTATTTTACACTGACACCGTTTACAAATCAGAAGTTCTATAGTTCAGAACTGATCATGAGCAAGAAGATCCCATTTGGAGAGAACCCTAATAAAAATATGCTCAAACGCGAGCAGGAATTCCACCCGGTATCGTTATGTCACATTATCTTGAACCTTGGTAGATACTTTACAATTATAAAAAAATAACCGAAAATAAAAAAAAACTATATTTGTCATCCAATAATTCCACATAAAAGTAGAAGTTATTACTATTAGACGTACTATTGGACCTCACTTTATGGCAAATTTTAAGCTTCTGGGTTAACGAGAAGTACCCTATAGGTATTGACGAGGGAGTCCATATTAAAATACGTGATATTTGAATATATTTTATTACATTGACTTAGAAGTTTAAGTTTATAGGACTATGATAGCACTTTCTACTTTATATCTCTAGAAAAAAAACCTTGACAGACAGACGGACAACAAAATGATCCCACATGGGTACCGTTTTTTTCATTAGGGGTTACAGAATGCTAAAAATATATAACTCTTTGTGCAAACCGCCTTACTTTTATTATCCCTCAATCTTGATTTTATGTATAGTACATATGGCGGACTTATTGCTACATGAGCAATCTCTTCCAGTCAACCATAATGTTCTTAGTTAATTCTTACTTGAATAATGAATGCACGTCAATGTGGCATCTACGAACTGCGGATCGGCCGCCCCTGACCGCATCGATAGATGGCCGCATCTATCATCCGCCGGCGTACGAAGGAACGCATGATGTATGTTGTACGGAGGAGAGCCGCGGACGAGCGCGACGCGTGAACGCCGCGGTTGAACGCAGCGCGTGTTATTAATGAAATACAAACCTCGGGCTCCGATGTCGACGCGGTCGTGATTGATGATGAGTGACGTTGGGGCGATGTTGGATAGTTGTGCTGTGGTCGCTCGTGGCCGCTGATGGGTTTTGATAGATGCTATAGATCGATACGTATAATAATTATCCTGTTATCTAATATGTGTCTAATATATTCAGATACGTAGTATTATGTACTTGTTACATAATTATATATATCTTGTTTACTGTTACATAAAAATGTCATAAGTAGTTTTTAATATAAGACATTTAAATTACAAAAGCCTGCGTGATAATTATACAATACAAATAATTACTTTAGAAAATGTAAGTCCTATAGACTAGCTATTGAATGGCGTATGTTAGAAAGTTGATTTTTTAGAAAATAGTATACTAAACTTATGAAAGGATTAATTACCATTAGAATTTTCCTCGCGCGAGATTTTGAGATATAAAAGATAACAGAGCACTGAACCCGTAAATTAATCTACAGGTTACCAGCTTTCAGTTGGTACCTACACCACTGTTATAAAAACACAAAAAGAATCCTAAAGATCCTACATTTCTCTCACATCTCATTCGTATTATCTGTGGATAAGCAAAACCTACGTATATTTTAAAGTATTGATATTTAGCATTTCATCTCAATTACATTTTCAGCTTTGTTCCTCAATAGATTATCTGAAAAACGAAAATAAAAATTCTTGATATTTATAATAAGTTTTAAATGAAGATTTTAACTGTCGTATTTGCTAATGGAACTGTACCAGCTGAAGCAATATTGTTGAGATTTTATGAGTATGATTGATGTTAAAAAAAGTAAATGTAACCATCGCTTCCAGACGAATAAATCAATCTCCTTCAATGAGAAAAAAAATGCTGGCAAAGGCAAGTCAAAAGTACAGTTAAAGATAATATACAATAAATCAAGAACTTGGACGAATTCGGAGAAAATTAAAATGAAAATATTTACACAGGAAGTGGTGGAACGGGACGAGAGGGTGGCCCGGTGGCGCGCGGGTGCCCGGAAACATTTTCACAAACTTCGCAAACACTGTACCTCAAGCGTTCGCGTCGCTTTTTTCACCGCGTGTTCTCGTTTCAAAGTACAAAACTCCCACGTCAAAGATGCGCAATAAAAAATGAAATATTTCTGTCGTTACTGGCCCGACCTGAAATGCGCTAGGGTTCCCTTTGCGCCGAGCGCTTAAGGAGTAAGCGAAGAGCAAAAAAATTAACGTTAGATAACAAAGAGATTGGAGATAAGACTGGACATGGTAGAAATTCCGTTGAAAGCAGTAATTTTTTTTAATGAAAATGCCCTAAAGTTTGTTGACAAATTTTAATCATTCTAATTGGAGAGGGTGGAATATTAATTGCCGTTATGAATTTGTTATTTTTTTCTCTAATTTTAATGGTGTTCCCATATTTCTCTTCGCCGCAGAGACGTGGACGCTACGAATACTTGAGAAAAACAACATAGACATCTAGAAATGTGGTACTGGAGAAAAATGCTTGAGGTATCGTGGACGAGTTCCGCACGAATGTAATGTACTCTATACTTCAACAACTTGGCATCAAGCAACGTCTATAAACCCTTGTTCAGACTCGGATTCTAAAACTTTTTGGTCTCGTCATGCGTGGAGACAGTAGAGCGCATTGTTGTGCTCCGTAGAGCGCATTGTTGTGCAGGGAAGAGTAGAAGGTACTAGACCACGTGGGAGGTCGATGCGGTGGACAGACCAGATCGAGTCTGCTGTAGGCAATCTTCTGTGTGAGTGCAACAGGGCGACGATAAATAGGGAAAGATGGAGAGGCATTGTGAGGCGAGTAACAGCGGCCACAGATAACCATATTACGTGCTGAGCACGACCGCTCTGTTAAGAGCGAAACGATGGAGAAAAAGGTTATTCTCTCTACAGATTTTACATTAGTTAATGTATTTCATAATTTAAGTCATAATTGTTATTTGCTTGTAGGTACGCCCGCCTGGTCTAAAGTGGACACAGGTTTTAATCCTTCTAGTATCATCTTTTCAGTGATAAAAATTAAATAATCCTTTTAGCCCCCACTCGGCATTACCACTTATGCGTTTGGGCATTTGCACGTTGATCATTCCTTTATATTTTGTCTCATGGAACCATACTGTTTGAAATATGAAGGGATCTTATTTCTTAGTCATTTTGTGTACTATTCTGTTTCCCCCTTATACCTAATATTGGCAAGACAGTATAAATAAAAAAACTAGTTGACGTAGTATAACTTATGATTTTCTTTAAAAGGAGAAACTTAAAATATTAGTGAAGAAATATATTATTTATGTAATTTTTATTAATACAAGTCATACATAAACTATGTCTTATTCCAGTAAGGGGCAATTTAGGAGTAAACTATAACTTTGACAAAAGTTAAAATGACCACGAAGACCGTAAGAAAAAGAGTTATATCAGAAATGTATAAAACAGCGACAAGAGCCCTTAAAATAATATATGTATTAATCGACGTGCTAAAAATAAAAATAAATTGGTTAAACAAATGGAATATAATAATAGACATGCATCAAGGACGGTTTTGCTAATACAATTGATCCATCCATAAGAATGTCCCAGGAATAAATTGTTTGTTTTCGCGTTTATTATCCAGTTCCCTTCGATAATTCAAACAAAGGATACCAGGCAGAGTAATATCGTGTCCTAATTGTATTGTAAACATGAGGACGATATTATGATTGACGGTATTAAATCCCTTGCGAGTGTTTGCGTTGGTCATTGTTTAGTTATCCAGCCGACCGTTTCGCCGCGAGCATTATCTACGTCGTGAGCGTCCAAAACAAACGTTTTGGAAGCATTGGTTAATTAAGTATTCGGGAACTGGTTTAATTTCATTGTTTGCGTTTGAACATTGAATTTCGATTTATTTTTGGAGTGATAGTTATGCTATGTTGATTTAGTGAGCTGCACATTAATGAAGGGTATCAGGAAAGAACGTCACTAATTTGGTCTTTACACATATATTAATTTTAGTACTTTTTATTTTAATTGTAACAGTTTTTTTTAAATTAATATTTCTTAACTTCAAAGTGCTTTCGGGAACGAATAAGGGAAAAGTTAAAAATTGTTGCAATTAGGATTATTGCCGTATATATTATGTTTTCATAATAAATGTTATAAATTTGTATTAACAATTTTATTTAAGGGAATCATTTATAAAAGTATTACAGTATGAAGCTAAAACTGGCCGCTAATAATTGAAAGATATATGTTAATAGTTTACGGTTACATTTTAAATCCTTGCGTAATTAGTAACATATATTGTATTATAGGCCCAATGTCCTTAATTATTAATATTTCTTAACGTCAAAGTGCTTTCGGGAGTAAATAAGAGAAAAGTTAAAAATTGTCGCAATTAGGATTATTGCCGTATATATTATGTTTTCATAATAAATGTTATAAATTTGTATAATGTGCTTTGAAACGTCGAATGGTGTTCTTTAAAGAAATCATTTATAAAAGTATTATAGTATGAAGCTAAAACTGGCCGCTAACAATTGGAAGAAAAATGTTTATAGTTTGGGTACATTTTAAATCCTTACTTAGTAATATATCTTGTGTAATATGCCCATTGTCCTTAATTATTGTGATGGTGTTATAAATTAACATTTATTATTTTAATAATAAAGGACCGTTTGATTATGTAGGCTTAAATATTTTTTAATTTTTTCTTGGTAGTGTTGTTATTCATTATCTGGTTGTTAACTAGGTGTTAGTTTTAGTTTTATTTTAAAAATCGTAACGATTGTCGTACCTATGTTTTTTCTTATTATTATTTCATAATTACACAGTGATTACCTTATGTTATCCTTTTGGCATAGTTAAGCTAACCAATATGAACATGTTTAATGGATATTGTTCCATTTTAAAGAATAATCATTTCTTTCCCGAAGTTTTAGTGTTTGTTTATTATATTAAGATTGGTATCGCAATTACAAAATGGGAATATTTATTATTTTACGTGCATAATTTATTCTATCAATATTTTAACGAAGTATGTTTAGTGCCATCGTCAGTTTAAACAATACGTTAATATTAAAGAATTATCTTATGTTACTACATATTTTGGCGTATTTGAGTTAACCAATGTGAACATGTTCAATGAATATTTTCTTTTCCATTTTGAAAACTAATCATTTCTTTCTCGAAGTTTTAGTGTTTGATTACTATGTTAAGGAAGTTATCGCAATTACAAAATGGGAATATTTATTATTTTACGTGCATAATTTGTTTTGACAATATTTTAACGCAATGTTATTTATTACCATCACCAGTTTAAATAATATGTTAGTATTCAAGAATTATTTACTTAAATTGTTTATATTAAATGATGTGTTTTCTCTTTTTTCAGGTAATTCACATCGTATATAACTTTGAGTCTACCTAGTACTGGTAAGGTTCTGAGAGTAAGTTATTTCAATTTTCATAACTTTCCGTATGTAATGGTGACTACAAGAAATTAAGTAATTTTCTTAATTTTCCGTATGTAATAGTAACTACAAAAAATTAGGTCCTTTATGTTACAAAACTACACAAAAACTGTCTTTCACAAGAAAAAAACTTACATTAGAATCTATGTACTCTACGTTAGAATATTAAAAATATACAAATGTTATTGATTATGTGTTCACGTATTTGTTTAGCTTAATTTGAAGTCACTTAAAAAATGGTTTGCAGTTTCTCGTACACTGATGTAGTAATTTTCGTAAAAAAGTCAATCATATAGGTTTATTCAAATGAAATAAAATTGTTGTGTTGAATCGTTGAATTCATTGGAAACGTATATTTATTGCATACAAGGTGGTGGTGTGGGTAGTAGGATTCATAGGACTTTAAAATTAGTTGAATATCTCTTGCAAATATTAAATCTATCGGTCGAAAATCACGTCGAAGCACTGGCATAAATTAGCGTCCTTCCTCTTAAAAATCTTTAGGAGTTTAAGATTGAAGTTTGAAATTATTTCGGTAGAAGCTGTCGCTCGTTTGAGCGCAATTGCCTATCCATATCCGGCATCGATCGTAAAGACGTTTCACGTCAAAATTTATATACCATAGTTTTTGTCACGGGAAAACAGTTCTAGACAACTGTATTTCGAAAAAACGAAATACATTTGCATACAGTTGTATAACTCTATTTCGTTTTTTAAGCTTAATCTTTTATAACTATGTTCACGTATAACTGTTTTTTAGGACAACATTATAGTAAATTATCCTATTGGCTAATTAATTATTGCATTCGCTACTAAACTGACCTTCGAAAATATTTTCAATGTAATGAAATCAAATTAACAATCCGGTTTTGGCGAGTGCAACTGGATATGATACACATGATATTTAGTTTAATTTATATCAATCTCGGTGCACAATCGGCGTTTACTACACGCAGGTTCGTTCGACGACCTCTCGTATCGATCTCGACAATTACACTTCGTTTGGAGATGCCCGTCCTCGTAGGAACAATGATCATTAATAACTGGCCATATTTAGGTACCAGAGCGCATTAGACGTAATGACTGCCAGAACACGGGTGGGTGCTTCTCAACACGTGGTCCGTTACGGGCAACAGTTACGTGTTTGTTGTACAGTTCAGAAAATGATTATTTTATTTTGAACTTTGCTTAAAATCGTTATGATTAGATACGAAGTTGATGTGTAAAATTAGAAATATTTCGAACAAGGTAGTAACTATCATCACATAAATAAGAAAAGTTCATAATGAAAATTCCTTCGAATGCGAGACTGACTTGTACTTCTAAGCTTTCATAACTGTGTAAGAAATTTTACTATTGATTATTTATTTATTAAGACTTTTTATTTATAAGATCCATTTTTTTAATCCAGCCTTACAATTTTTTTCAGTCAATTAAACATTCAAAATAAAAACAAATTCCAGAGATAATCAACTGTGACAAGCTGGTCAATATGTAAACAAATAACAGTATCTCATCTTAAGGATGTCATTTCAAGCTTACAAGCAACTAAAACAATAAATTATTATTATTAAAGTCAGCGTAAGAGCGAAAAAAGAAGAATCTCCAAAAAGTCCTTAAAAACGTGTTTGGTAGTAAAATTTAAAGAAGGAAAAAAGGGACCCTTTTAATATCACTCATGTTTTCGTTCCCTCGCGTATCGGAGTCGTTTTTCTCGGGAATCGTTGAGCCTAGAAATTTGGCTTAGTTGTAAAGCTCAAATGTATTTGTAAAGCTCAAACTTAGCTGTAAAGCTCAAATGTATTTGAAAAGCTCAAATGTAACCAATCGCACTAAACCTTTTTATATAGAAATTTTACAGGCGGCAAATGAAGTAGTTAAAGTAAAAGTTTTAAAGTAGAAATGATTTCTAGTAGAAAGTTACTGTAAACTATTTTGTACACAACGTCACGATAATGCTGGATAATTCTCATCAGAATGGAGTAGTGTTTTGATTTATATTCATCTGAAAGAGTTGCTGGTATTAAACAAAAATGGAACTTGAATAAATTACTGAAACAGATTTAAAAATTATTAAATGAATTGTGAAAAATAAAATATTGGAATTGTGTGTAGTGTACGGATGTGCGTTTTCAAACATCATTTCGAAAAGATCATTGCAAGCAAAAACGGATCTATGTTACTAAAGAAAGAACAATTACTCCATCTAACTGGGAAATGGTGGTATATAGTAGATATATAAATAGACAGGTATATAATAGACTTAAGACTATAAGACCAAAATACATTGGATTAAGGCTATCCCGATCTAGAGATATGCCGGCATATATTACCGAAGAAATTTAGTCGCATGGCAAAGATCGGCAGACGCATCGGCTGTTTCGGTGTAATGGTCGTCATTAATTTGTAATCAGCAACGATAGCCGACTGATAAGCGTGGGTTCGGTAATGAGCTGAGCGCTAAGGTGGAGCACGTCTAGCGAAAGAGTTCATTGCACTAGAAAGAGATAGGATGATAGTTTTCAAACAACTGGAAGTTTGCTTGTGTCTGGATGAAATTTGTATAACAATGAGTTGAAGGTATTGCGATAAAATCACAATTATGATAGTGGTACTTGAAACGTTTTCAACTTAGTTCACAATAGTTTCATCTGATTATTCTCAAGAGTGTGGTTCTGTGAAATGATACGTTTGAATTCTATTTCTGTGATGCCTATTGGAGATACGCAATGACTTTATACGCTTACTAGTGTTGGCCACTGGAATTATAGTGCATAATGACGTTAACAACATGCACTTAACAATCTTAAACCAATATTTGAAATATTTTTAAACAATATAAAATATAGCTTGGGACCTTCCGATTTGTCCTAATATCAAACTTGAGTTTTGTTAACATATTTTATGCCATTAATCAAAACCAACTTAACTGATAGAAAATTCAAAGTTATATTCAACAGAAATTAGGTTTTACTTTTATCACATGAAAATAAATACGTATTAAAGATTCGTTTTGTTTAGTCCACTAGCCATACGAGGAAAATTTTAATTTTTTCAAAGGCGAGACTAAGTCACTTTTTTGTACCCGAAAATTATTAATTCAGCCAGTTTCATCAGTATCCTGAAGAATCCCCGTTTTAAAAAATGTAATTAACATACGAGGGTAATTTAATTATATATCATTTTGCAGCATTTGCTGGAAATAAGAAAATGGAAAAAAAAACTCAAAAGTAATATACGGAATTTTGTCGTAATGTTGATAGCAGAATTTTTCCATCTCGTAACTCATTATATTAGCAGCGGCCAGGCCATGCGAGTCCTGTCGGGAAAATATTTTTATTATGTATGCGAAGTTTTGGAATTTTCTGAAAATGCGAGTTCATATCGTCAGACGCATTTGCTTTCGGGGTGAAGGTCGGTAAACGCAACGGCGGGCCCGCGGTAATGGTTGTCATTAATTTGCAATCAGCTAGTATTGTTGCTCGATACGCGCGGGCAGCCTACTGATGAGCCGTACCGATAAATATAGGACGATCCGCTAAGGAGGTGGTTGGGGAACTGCCTAATTATGGAAGTGGCTAGTATTTGTTTGGAATGAGATTATTAATAAAATAAACTCACAGTGGTATTATGAATATTTAATTCCTTCAAAAATGGAAACACCATGTGAACGCTTAGAAAGAAATGGATATAAATACGAAGATAAGTGTGTCCTATTATGGCTGTGGTTTTGGTGATCCGTTTATACGTGCTTCGCAGATGGATATTATATTATGGAACGAATTAAAATTTAATAAAAGAGATCAAATAATAGAAATCTTCTTAAGCAAACGTCTAGGCAGTGTCTTTTATTATCCTTCAACTCTGATGGGAATTACATTTGATTATGCCTTTTTTATTTAGTAGTTATGTTGATAACATCTTAGTCTTAGGTTCGATAACGCTTTATGTTCCTGATTAATACGCGAGAGGATAGAATCATAGTTTATTTCATCTGGGTACAGCGCGCAAGAATATCCTGCAGCGCTCTCTATTCTATACGCACTTAATTAATTAACGCGGTATTACGAGAGGTGCCCAATCTGGATATTTTATCTGTTTCATTGACCGCGTCAAGAATGCGATTATGTTGTTGCTTGGTAATTCAAGTTTGATAATTATTTAGTTTTATGTTTAATTTGAATTAATGTGTGTTTTTTTCTCTTTTATTAACGATTATTATTTATGTTACTAATTGTACTGCAAATTGTTGTACTTTTAGTGCTTGTTTATGTCTAGGGCTGTTAGGGGTAACCTCTAAGTTAGACATGGTTTTTTTTATAAATAAATATATACGTAAAAACAAACGGGTACAATGCGTTAATTAAAAATATATATTTAAGTACTAAGTAAAATCTTTTAACGTACTACGTAAAATATTTCGTGTGTAACCAAATAAGATTCGTAATAAATTAGTAAGATATTCGAAAAATATATAGAGTTTTAAAAAATGTAAAACTTTTCCGAGTAGTTGCATAAAAATTGTTGATCTGGTTAATTAACATATAAATAGATATGTTAAATTCTGGACGTAAAGAATAATAAACGGGGATTATCGTTCTAACGCGCGACAAAAACTTTTCGCTTCTCTAATAATCAGCCCTATGTTGTATCATTTACTTAACTTATGCGTTAGCTAATGCACGACAATAACGGTTGTATTAAAGCTTGCTTTAACAATCGGTATGTTGTATTGCACTGGCGTTGTTTTTAACTTTATTATTTGTTAAAGTGAGACGGCTTGAGAGAAAAGAATAGCATAATGTAATTTTACGAGAACAAAGAAAAGGACGGAGCTCTTTCTTCGACGATGACTGTTATGTACTTTATCTATGGCGGGAGATTCATTTTTGTAGGTTATTTTGTTTTGGTTACGCATGAGGTTTAAGGTTTAGTAAGGTTTATTCAGTTATTAGGTGATTAGGTTTATTAGGTTTATTAGGTTTATACGTCACTTTTCACATTGGCCGTAAATTGTTGATTAGACATTTTCTTATTTCATTAGATAGTCGAAAGTATTTTACCAAATTGTTATTTGGTGACGTATAAAATTCTCAAGTACGGATTTTGTTTCGCATTTCTACAAATGCTAAATATTTTTATGAAAAGAAATAGATTTTTAACGATGTTTCTAGCTATCCAATTTCAAATATAACATACTTTTTATAAGATAAAAAAGTATTCTTGTATTTCAGTGTATTCTACTAGTAAGCGAAATTATCGAAATACATAAATAAATAACCTGTGAAATAAGCCACAATGTCCACTGTTTTAACTACCTTTAGGTAAAGTGAAATAAGGCGTCATTTCAACACATAACTGTCAAAATAAAGGTTTCGTGATGATACAATATGCGGAAATTTGCTTAAAGCCTAACAATTTCGTAACGTTAACGTCATTCAAAAGTAACATGATACAAACATACGGCTGTTTACGTATGATAGTCCGTAACATGATACAAACATACGGCTGTTTATGTATGATAGTCCGATAGGCTGTTTATGTATGATAGTCCGTAGTTTAGCTATCTTTAGGTAAAGTGCAATAAGGCGTCATTTCAACACATAACTGTCAAAATAAAGGTTTCGTGATGATACAATATGCGGAAATTTGCTTAAAGCCTAACAATTTCGTAACGTTAACGTCATTCAAAAGTAACATGATACAAACATACGGCTGTTTATGTATGATAGTCCGTAAAGTATGTTTTAGTTCATCACTGAAATAGGGAGTTCTTCGAAAAGTTTTTCATTATTACATAGAGTATTGATCCAGTTGTTTAATTATTCATTTGAAGCTATAGACAGTAGAGAAAATCGGTTAAAAAAAACTTCTAAATGCTAGTTATTATAAACATTGGTCGCTCATTACAACAAACGAACTGAAGAACTTTCATCAAAATGGCATTTAGTAACGTTTTAAACTTAGACTTACAGTAATTCTATTTATTAATTTTGGTTTTAAATATGGTCAAAAAAAAGCGTATTATTTTTTTACAACAGTTGTTTCGAACTCTTGCTGACCGTTGTAAGTCAACATATATTCAGCAATTACTAGCAAACAAAAAATCACTTAAATTTGTTTATCTTTACACCTATTTCCGGGTGGCTTTTGCGATTGTAAGTAAAACCAATAGGTACCATCCATGGATCAATACGAATAGCTTCGAATTTGTCTGAAGAGCACGTACACTTATAGTTTCATTCGTTTCGATGAGTATACGCACTACACAGACTACAGTGGATTCGTGCGTATCCATTTTCCTCTGAAAACGTCCTTCTTCCCTTACACATGGCCCTCTCTCCTGGAACACTTCCATAATTTTAACGAAAGTACAAATGTAAATCTATGTACGCAACCTGCGAAACAAATAACTCGCTCAACATGTAATTAATAGGCAGCTTATATTCAGAACAAACACGAACTTTGTACTTACGTTTTCAACGTAAATTGCTGTGAAGCGAGTAGGAGCATTGAACTATACCGCTGTTAGTTGTCACGCGACAACGTAAATAAATTTACGTTTCGTTTCCAGAGCACAATATTGTAGATATTAAGTCGCCGTAACGGTCGTGCTGGGTTCGTTAGTGCGTCTAGCCGTCGATATATTCGTGGGCCGGAGGTCTGTAATTGGGTGCCCTTATAATAAATAAGAAAGTGTTTGGTTGAATCAAATGCAGCGAGTGTCGTTCACCCGGGTGGTAGGGTTGTCAGGCGTCGGCGGTCAATGGAAATTAATGTGTTGGGGTGATACTTTGATCTGGTGGAAAATTATAATACCTATCTAATGTTGATATATTTGTGTACAGTATTTATGTACATATAAAAATGGAGTCAAAAGCTAGTAATAAATATATTTTCATTTTTATTTCCCGAAAAAATATAGAGTTAGAAGAACTATATGTTAACTTTGTTCGCAGACTCATTTTCATGTAGTATATCCATAAATACTTTATGACTGAGAAATGTAAATCTATGACACGTCTTTCTATGGAACTCCAGAAAGCTAGTTTACTTTATGCCTTATTTTTATGATATAAATTCGTATTCTCTCAAATATTGAGAAAATATAATATTATTTAATATTTTTTAGTGTTATCCTACAAGTTTGTGTCAAATGAAATTGTATGCACGAACTGTTTGCTGTCATATCTGCTACGTACTTATATATATTATGTGTCAAACAAGTGTCTTTGTTAGAACACTTGAATATGTTAAACTTTTGATTAGCGGGAATTTCATCAGGTATCACTTACTTATTTACATTATGTGTCAAACAAGTCTTTTTGTTAGAACACTTGAATATGTTAAACTTTTGATTAGCGAGAATTCATCAGGTATCACTTACTTATTTACATTATGTGTCAAACAAGTCTCTTTGTTAGAACACTGGAATATGTTAAACTTTTGATTATCGAGAATTTCATCAGGTATCACTTACTTATTTACATTATGTGTCAAAGAAGTCTCTTTGTTAGAACACTTGAATATGTTAAACTTTTGATTAGCGAGAATTTCATCAGGTATCACTTACTTATTTACATTATGTGTCAAACAAGTCTCTTTGTTAGAACACTGGAATATGTTAAACTTTTGATTAGCGAGAATTTCATCAGGTATCACTTACTTATTTACATTATGTGTCAAAGAAGTCTCTTTGTTAGAACACTTGAATATGTTAAACTTTTGATTAGCGAGAATTTCATCAGGTATCACTTACTTATTTACATTATATGTCAAACAAGTCTCTTTGTTAGAACACTTGAATATGTTAAACTTTTGATTAGCGAGAATTCATCAGGTATCAGGTACTTATCGTATTTGATCCTGATATTTATTCCTGTAAACTTATTGATATCTCTTTACATCGATTTCCTCTATTTCTTTACATGTGTTAATAATGAACAAATACATAAAAAAACAGCAATAGATATAATACATAAATACCAAGTAGCATATAATATAATTGCATTAATATAATTTCTAAGAAAATTTAGAAAAATTTCAAGAAAGATGAAAGATTTCATTACACGAAAGTGACAAACAAAATTTACTTACGGTACATAGAAATGTGCGTCAATATAAAAAAAAAAACTTTTCACTGAACTTTTCTTTTTCACTATATAGATGAAGATTTTAGCTGAATCGGGTGTTGTTTTTCTTGTAATTGTTTTTTCTTTCTCTCATTTTAAGGTTCAATATTCTTATTTTGTGATTATCTAATTAGAAAATAAGAAATTTTTAATATTTCTATATTTAAATTATTAATAAGTGGTTTAGGATTTGATAATAAATACGTAAAATTATATATAGACCATTTTTAATATTTAAATAATTAGTAAGTGGTTTAGGATTTGATAATAAACACGTAAAATTATATATAGACCATTTTTAATATTTAAATTATTAATAAGTGGTTTAGGATTTGATAATAAATACGTAAACTTATATATAGACCACTAAAGTTGCGATCCTTTTGATATTGCCGTAGTCGAGTGAAAACCGGAAGTGTTTACGATTGTTACGATTTCGCTGAATTTCTCGTACGTGCGTGCATGCATGCAACATGCATACATGCAACAGCGTTTACGCACATTTTTATATATGTTATTTCGTTTGAAAATTGTTATAATATGTTTTTATACATATGCACATAATATTTTTGTCACATAACAACTGAGTTTTATCACTTATGAAAAACATTCTGATTGTATCGATACGTACGCAAGTATTACTCTTGTTTAATAAGTCTATAAAATTTTCGTATAAATTTATATTATACCTCGTTTTTCGTTATAAATTGTATTGAATATATGAATATACAATTAAAGTAATTATAATTCTTAATTATACAATCGATTAAAAATAAAGTGTGTAATCATGTGCCTAGTCTATTTTAGGGAATTCGTGACGTTTACGGGTAATTGATGTTACATTCACGATTAGAATGAGGAATATGTTGATAGAGTACAGTGGTTAAATGAGTAAAACCTGAATTTGTTTATTTCGTTACTTTCGTCTATTCATTCATGTATAACAGTTTTTTTTAGTTCTAGAACTATTGTGATGACATTTTATTAGAAGTCTTAATTAAATTGGGAAAGAAAAATATCTTCGGAAGTACACACCAATATATTGGTTTTAGGGAAGAAATTGTTTTTCTCATGGACCCCCGTCGAGTGGAGAGTCATTAAAAAAATTAATGAAAAAGTATTGCGTTAGCAGCTAGGATGGGGGCGAGGGTTCAATGAAAGTAATGAAAAAAGGATGTTTTCAAAGGAAATGTTAGTGGATAAGCACGAATCACATCGGAGTCTGTGTTTGTGTTAAATTTATATTGTTCGTTCGTAGGTATGTTTTCAAAGGCTTATAAAATCTGAAGGGAGCATCCGATTGCCTACGAACTTTATTTGACAGTGTTTAGTGGAATGAACGAAATGATAAATTTCTATGTTTGGAAATCCATTCCTGAGTTGTGCTACCGAACTTTCGTCCTACAATAACTAATTGTATTTGAATAAGTTATTTTTAATTCATTGTTTTTAACAGTCATCAGGAGCTTGTATCAGCCGTTGTCAAAAATGAATCCATTTCATTTTTTTTATCAAAGTTCAAATTTGCTTCAAATTTAGATATAAATATTATTAAATAGCATTTTCTTAATGTTCTGCCTGACATTACTCAGACGTTTCGTTTGATAGTGCGTCTTATATCAGTGCCGTGCAACGTCATAATATCGAGTGTCATAAAACGTGCGCACACGATTTTTAAAATTTTTCACCACATGTGTCAACGGTTTGAAAGAAATCGTAATAAAGGCGTTTAGTAAGAATTTCAATGCCATATTATTTCAGTCAAATTACATCGACGAATTAAAGAGACATAGCTATTGCGCGTTGTAGATTTATTGTTTACAGAAACTTCATACGAATGGTTTCTATTAAGATAACTTTATCGCAAATAATTTGTCCAATTACGTGCCCATTATACAAATAATATACTTAATCTTATAAACCGTCTCCTCGTGAATATACTGAATGCCATTTGTTTTTATTTTATTGTTGTTTGTTTTCTGTTTCTTTACATATTGTTAACCTGTAACGTATCGATAAACGTATAGTAAATAAATAATTAAAAATATATGTCATACGGCTCTCGCTCACCTTACAGCATAAGCACTTCCGCGTGTGAGGAAGAAGCTGCGTGTTTATCTGCGAATATATGGGTAAAGAAAAAATCAATTCCCGGGACTTGAACCCGGGGATTAGACCTTCATATCTTAACCATTTTACCTGGATCAAAAGTTGGGATGGCAATAATTTGTCTCCCATCTAGAAATCTAAGGCGTGCTTTAACCTGTTCATCTGTGGTATTAATTTATCGTCTATCATGCATGAATTATACGTATATGCGAAAAAACCTATGTGACCTATGTTACGCGCAATGTCAACATTGCACAACATTGACAATAATCGGTCATATGATATTTAACACTAATGCACACATTCCATAAAAATTGGTCCTGCTCCTTACGAGTTAAAATGGGCTAATGGAGAAAAGGATAGAACATACGACTGTATATGCGCTAAAGAAGACGGGAAACATTTAGTCGGCGGCGCGCACGTTTTCACTTGTGCACTTAGTTGGCCACCGACTTGTCTCACAAAAGTCGGCAGTAGTCGGCCGTTACGTGTTAGAATGTTATTAATATATATTAGTCTGTAAGTACGCGTACGTACAAACGTATATTATATAAATATTTCTGTCTACAAAAGTCGGCAGTTGTCGGCCGTTACGTGTTAGAATGTTATTAAGATATTATTAGTCTGTAATGCACGTACGTACAAACGTATATTATGTAAATATTTCTGTCTAGAGTGACAGCCCTGACTGTGAGTAAAATCTGTTATTTACAATTGTCAGGAGTTGTGTTGGTCTAACGACTGTCCCTTTGCTCAGCCAGCTCACGGATTACTTAATCTACGACGGCCGCGTCGTGTTGTTTTTTGTCGATTATTGCAACTTTGGAACAATTACCGAAATTAATTATTATGTCGTTGGGATATGTTACACTTGACTAGGTTTTCAGTTATGTGCGTATTTTTGAGTATTTTGTAAATCAAATTAGTTTTGATTGGTATCTTTTGCCAATCAAAATTAATTTACGGCTAATATTTTAGTTCATACTGTTTAGAATTTGGGACCTTATATCGTGGAGTAATTTCTTCAAAAAGCCGACGAGTATATATATATATATATATATATATATATATATATATATATATACATAGAATAATAACAACTCATGGCCACCGTGCCGATCCCCAAGATATTCGGTCATTATTATTGCTTCTTATTGAGGATATCGAATACGGCTAGTCCGCTGGGA
This sequence comes from Druceiella hillmani, assembly GCA_039881145.1. Taxonomy (NCBI): domain Eukaryota; kingdom Metazoa; phylum Arthropoda; class Insecta; order Lepidoptera; family Hepialidae; genus Druceiella; species Druceiella hillmani. Next base: position 14,001,633 of record JAYKKI010000029.1, read on the forward strand.
CATTAGCAGCGCGGCTAAGGGTAGATTGGCTCGGATTATGTATGGGGCGGCGGGGTGTAACCTTGTATTGTATTTGGCGCAGTGCAACGGGAGTTATTTCGGATTTTCGATATCGATTCATCGGTTAAAGGGAATGTATCGCAGTTTAGCGTAGCGTGGAAGGAAACGGTTTGAGAAATTAATGGAAACGCTTATTTATGGCGATCTAGGGACATTTTAACTGAAACTTGTGGTAAATTTTCTAGTTATTGCGGTTGAATATATATTTGCGTAGAACAACTTCAAGTTATGTAAAACAGTAGTTTCTGAGTCTTTATGTGATAGATATTAATCTAAATCCGAAGTTAATCTAAAATTAAAAAATAATGTGATATATTTTTCAAAAAATATTCAGAAAAAAATAAAACGTCTGAGCGAGAATGAATATAAAGTATTAATTATATTTAATGTACTCAATATTTTACAACAAAAATTTCAAAGTTAATTAAGTTGTAATACAATAAAATTTCACAATTAAATGAAACTACGTGATGTAGTATTATTTCTACTTTCTTTAAGTTGTTTACCACGACCTTGGTTTTGATGTATTACACCATCTTCAGGTGGGCAATTAGCAAAGATAGGTCTTGGTAACTATACTACATCACGTAGTTTCATTTAATTGTGAATAATGCATTTCTACAAAATTAACGCCAAGTATATTCTACAATAAAATTTGATAGAAACCCTTGATATAAGGTGCTTTTATAAAGGTTCTTCACTAAAAGACCAAGTGTAAAAATGGGAGCTCTGTTAAAACGTTAAATTTATAATGTCATTGATATGTCAAGGCTCTGTAGATTATGTGCCATTATGTACGAAGTTCAACCAAATTTAAAGTCCACATAAAATTTTATTCTAATCTTTATTTTGAAAAGACTCATATATTTAATTCACTGCAAAACAATATTTTAGGGTGAGACGAAATTGGTAATTTAAATACAAATACCAAAAACCTTCTTATTTTGCAGATATTTAATGGCAAATATGGAGCACATTTTATATTTTAAGGATTTAATTATATATTAATGTTTTCTTAGAAACGTACCCGTATTAAAATTTAGTTCATTATAGACCCGCACGCTATTAAATAATGAAAGCTCTTTGGCAATAAAACAAAGTGCAGAGAAAACCATTGGAAGTTTTTCATTCATAGTAGGTACCTAAAGGGCGAATACGAAGCACATTTTATATTTTAGGTATTTTATGGGCTATTTCTGTTTGCTTAGAATCTTGCACGTGTTAACGCCATGTTCATTATAACCTCACACACTATTAACATTTGAAAGCACTTTAGGAATAAAACAAAGTGTAAAAAATGGCATTGAAAGTTTTCCATATGTTGTACATACCTAAAGGGCAAATACGGAGCGCGTTTTATATTTTAAACATTTTATGAGGTATTAACATTTGATTTGAACCATACTCGTGTTCATTATGATCTCACACACCACTAAAATATGAAAGCACTTTAGGAATAAAACAAACTAAAGAAAAAAATAATCTTTAAACATTTTCATATTTTATAGATATTTTAAGGGCAAATTCTAAGGACATTTCTTATATTTTAAGCATTTCGTCATATATTAATATTTGCATAGAAATGTACCTGTGTTAACGTTAAGTTCATTAAGGACTCGCTCGCTATTAAATTGTGAAAGTACTTTAGGAATAAACGAAGTGTAACTTCTAACAATATTAGAATATTAAATCATTATTAAATTGATGCGACCCTCTAAGTCAAACTGCATTTATTCACATGTGAATAATATATTTATATTCTCTCGACTTGGAAATTATAACTAATTATGCAAATTTGTATAACATTTAGTTATCGGGATTTGTCAAAAAAAAAGAAATAGTAGTGCACTATATTAATGAATGACAATCTGTGCCAACTTATTATCGGGATTAATAATTCCGACAAATTTTACTTATATGAAAGTTTCTTGGTTAGTTTGTTACTTAATGGATCCTTGAGGAAAAAACTCAGTTTTAGTATTTTAATAGAATGTAGTACAAACCAGAATATAGGTAGAGTAACCAAAGTATATTTTAGAAAATTAGATGTAGTAAGCTAGAAACCCCTTACATTTCGTTCGTAACCCCAGGCCCTTAAATTATATTAAAGTATATAAAAGTGACATTATATTAAAGTGAAAGAGTTATCAAGTTTTATTTTACCTTGCTGATAATAAATCAATAAGAGTGTAATGTTTTATCCGTTGTATAACCATCAAAACATTTTTCCCCCTTTCATTCTACATTCTTAATTCAAGCCGTGAGAATTAAATCTACATGTGTGTTATCGCCAGTAACAAACGTCAAAAATTAAATAAAAATAAGTTTTGATTAGACACATATCTCAGTATATTATCAATGTTATAACTAGATAACAATTTATAAATGTTGGTTACTGTACTTATATTTTAAATGTTGTAACTCTTAGAATGTGTTTTATATTACAAGTCAATTTAGTCTTTATAATTTGAGATCCCGTTTCCGGTTTTTGTTTATTTCTTTTGTTAGTCCACTGATTGAATTAATGTGTTAGTAAAAGAAAATCGATTTCTCTAAAATTCCGAACGTTTTTAAAATGTCCCCTCGGACGGTTCAAGACGCTTCTATAAAGAGACTGGCGAAAAGAGAACCCTGCATATAAGACACTTTTCACATCGGAAATAATAGACAATAATCAAAAGTAATAATAAAAACCTTTCTTTTGGCGTATCTAGATGGCGTTGCTAACCTTTTGGCTCAGTAAGAAGCCACTTTCATAAAATCATCAGATGTTTATAATCTTTATATTTTAGCTATGCGATTCGAATCATTGAAATATACCAGGGAATGTCAAAGTCGGTTATAAATACAGTTTTTATGGGAAAAGTCGCTTGTAACAGCTATTAATTAAAAAAAAGTACTATTATTCCGAATTAGTAGAAATACATGCGTTCGTAGTAAGGTTCAAAACTGCAAATGACCCAGTTTTCAAGATAAACGTTTTGATAAAAGTTACGTTGTACAGCAGAGTTAAATCCAGTACTATTAAATTATGCCCACGCATACATATTAAATATTTCGCCATTGTGTACAATTGGCAACACTCGCTGCATTTATATTTTGTAGTTAATTCCATTCGATATTAACAGTTCATTGTATGCAAATGAAGCCGATACATGGCGCCGCCTGGCCTTATTATTGAGTAATGGATGCATTTTGCTGCAATTGGAATGTGCATTGAATATTTCAGTCGTTGTTTGGGTGCCGTTCCATGTTTAGGCTAATTAAAATGTACAGAAGCTTTTGGTTCTAATTTGGCGAACTGGGGATGTACGTGGATATGATATAGCGATGAGATAATTGAAATATTTCTACGTGTTTTCATGAGACTTGTTTGTTCTTTGCTTTGTAGGGATCTATTTTTCAAAATGAAAAAAAAAACGGAATCCTTATAGGAGCAGTTTATTGTCTGTCTAAACCTATTTTCTCAGCATCAGCTTGAGGTAAAAAATAGAAATCAATATTTTATACCAGCTACCGGCCTGGCACCATGGCCCTATGTGAGATTCGCCGCTACCAGAAGAGTACGGAGCTGTTTATATGCAAACTGTCCCTCTAGCGTCTGGTGCGCGAGATCGCGCAGGACTTCAAGAGCGACCTTCGATTCCAGAGCTCCGGCGTAATAACGTTACAGGAGGCAAGTGAGGCTTTTGAAGATACTAATCTGTGCGCCATTCATGCCCAAGGAAATCCAACTGACGCGCCGCATACGAGGCGAACGCGCATAATTTAACGTCAACGTGCGCGGATAGATCAATCTTCCATTGCTGTAAAAAATATTTTTTTTGGGTTAACGCGACAAAAAAATAATGGCTCTATAAAGCGTTTTTTGTTTGTTAATTATACCGTTATCACAACCTTTAGGGGTACTTCCGGTCGACCTACAATCTTGTAAGGCGGCATAGTGGCATATCGTATAGGACAAGTTAAGGAAAAATTAAAAAAATCAATGATCTCTTGTTCTATGTGAAATTATATATTTTTTTAAAAATGCGCCTGTGAAAGGTACAGGAGGCAATATATTGACGTTTTTCTTTATCGCAGTTGATTTTCTCAGAAATCATTGGCGTAAAAACTTCAAATTCGATGTAATAATACATTTTATCAAATATTTCTATAAGATTCAACGAGGAGATAAATAAAGAACTTAATTTTTTAAATAATTTCCCCACTCTCACTGAAATTAATTATTGCCGTCTTGGAAAGCATATTTAATAATACGAACTGGGAATATATGAGTCTAGAAATAAAAGGTAAATATCCATCACATACTCTTAAAAGATGCAGAACAATTTGATATTGACAAATAAAAATGAAATATACATATATATACATACATATATATATATATATATATATATATATATATATATATATATATATATATATATATGTATATATATGTATATACTCTAGTATGTTTTCACTAAATTTACATCTCATTATTTGTTTTCTGTACATTTAAAAAGAGATCCTAAAGGTTCGATTAAATAAATCTTTTCATAATTTTTAAATGCATCATGGTTACTTACATAAACGCGTGTGGAAATAGATATAGAACAAAAAGTGTTTCTTTTAACCTGAAGCGAAAATATTGATTGACCGCAAATTTGCCAATTAACTTTACTTTAAACGACGAAGCAAAAGAAACTGAAATATGAAAACAACTTCAAATATTTTGCCTCAATAATACAGTACGACTTTTTAGGTGCATATATTCAGCTACAATAGTTGTACATCTCGTATAATATTGAACCGATTTTTTTGACTTGAAGTGAAAGTGTAGATTACGAAAAAGGTTGCCAATGCAAAGGTTGCAAAATTTGCCAATTAACTTTACATTAAACGACGAAGCAAAAGAAACTTAAATATTAAACAACTTCAAATATTTTGCCGTAATAATACAGTACGACTTTTTAGGTGCATATATTCAGCTACAATAGTTGTACATCTCGTATAATATTGGACCGATTTTTTTGACTTGAAGTGAAAGTGTAGATTACGAAAAAGGTTGCCAATGCAAAGGTTGCAAAATTTGCCAATTAACTTTACATTAAACGACGAAGCAAAAGAAACTTAAATATTAAACAACTTCAAATATTTTGCCGTAATAATACAGTACGACTTTTTAGGTGCATATATTCAGCTACAATAGTTGTACATCTCGTATAATATTGGACCGATTTTTTTGACTTGAAGTGAAAGTGTAGATTACGAAAAAGGTTGCCAATGCAAAGGTTGCAAAATTTGCCAATTAACTTTACATTAAACGACGAAGCAAAAGAAACTTTAATATTAAAACAACTTCAAATATTTTGCCGCAATAATACAGTACGACATTGTAGGTGCTACAATAGTTGTATATCTTGTATAAGGTTGGACCGAATATATAGACATTCACAGAATTCGTATTGCGTGGTGAATCCTATCTCGTATTCACAGTACATTCATTATATGCAAATGCAGCCGTTCGTGATGCCGCGTCCTTACTGACGAGCAATAGATGCATTCCTGAAGGAGCAGCCTTATTGCCAGTGATCGAGTTCACACTCGGTTAGTGGCGCCTGCAGCACAATGTTAGGGTGGCGTGTGGTTAGATTGTTCGAATTCACTCTTGCATCAGAAGTAAAGTTTTTTGGATTATGGATTAATTTGATCAGGTTTTCATCGTGTCGAATAGTAAAAATAATATAAAGTTCAGACATAACGATTCATTTTAAGATCCTCGTTGATTGAATTACTTTAAGGTTGTTTAACATGTTCGGAAACTCAGTGTTTTTGTTCCAGGAAGCAAGTTTTTTGTACTATAACAAATTTCCACAAAATTTTTCATTTTGCACTTTTGAATCAAAATAAATAATACTGAATACAAGGTTAAAATAGATAATTTTTCTTTATAGGAGCATTATGTGCAAATGAGCAACATTAATGAAAATTATGAAAGAGAACGGTGTACAAAATTGTTTGGAAATACACCTGATGAAATTGGAATTAGAAAACTCTCGAGCTGGAGACTGAAAAACAAATTATTTACCACCTCATCATAAGGAAACGGTAGTAACGAGGTCAAGAGACGAGTATCCCTAACGGAAGTAGGTCACCCGATTTGTCTGTCATTCTCTACAACATACGTTAAGGCGTAAAGGACTTTAATACCACAAAAAAGTGATCAGACCAATTAATAAGTTTTGTTGTTAAATAAATCGAAAAGTTTCAGAATTAAGCGAGAACACTATATGTGGAACAAAAAAATAAATATTGTGGTATGAGAAAAGGTCTTTACTGGAGGTTGCCTGATTTGTGACTATTTTTAGCGTTTATATACGTATAAACGATATAAAATGGCGTGATGGTGGAGATAGGATATTTCTTTGATCACGATGCAATTCCAATTCAGTAATGCCATTTTAATTATTCGAAAGGTTCTTTGAGATCTCAAAAAAGATCTTAGAAAGCTCAAAAAAAAATATGAGCCCTCATGGAAGTCACGGGAAGCCAGGTAGATGTAAATATATCATAATTCTGAAATATTTTTATTTGAACAGAGTGGGAACGAAAAACAAATATTCAATTGTTAATAATGACATACTAATTTATTATCTCTGTAACTCATATTTTAAGTTATTAAACGCTTTGAACGTTTTAAGACAGTTTAATGCAATATATGGATATAAATGAGTAAAACTGTAAGCGTTAGTAAGTAATAAACAATGCTGATAGTCTAACACGCACATAAAGTAGCGTGTGTATAGTGTGGTAGAGAGGAAACCGTTAAGCCGTAAAGAGACAAGACGCGAAGCTGGCCGAATGGTACGTTGTTACGTGCCATTAGAACGTTTAAATCCCATCCAAATGCGTCGTCAGATGTTTCACATCAAAATTTATCTCGAAACGTAGAACCGAATTTTTAAGTTTCATTCGCAGTCAATATTTGAAATAATAGTTGTCTGTCAACTGAGTAGATTTAGGTTTAGGGCATAGGCGCTTTTGATTATTTATTTGCTTATCAAAGGTCTGTTATATAACCGTAGTAAAATTGTTAATAGTCAATCAAATTGTCACCAAAAATTATTGTCTTGTAATGTTGCTCAATAAAATTATTTAATCTTAGTTAATCGTCTTTATATTTAATTTTACGTGTACTGAAATTTTAATGCATGCCAATTAAAGTCCATGGAAAATAGAGTATTAAGAAACTGCATTTAATCGGATTTGGATTTGGCGAAATATTTAAAAAGTAAAAAAATATGCGTAGAATGTGCACTCTTCTATGCTGTTTCGCATAAAAGACATATTCTGACCATATGAATAAGTGATGCATTAGTACACAAGCATAATCTACTGCTCTGTTATTTCTATGTACTCTAAGGTAGCTTGAGATGCGATAAATTAATTATTTATTTGCATTTTGTATTAATCACCGTTATGTAAATCAATGATGCGTTGTCTGCAGCGTAATACAATGATGTATTAAACTTGCTAATTGCAATTTAGCAGACTTATTAATGCCATCACGGATGGACATGCTTAGTTATATATAGGCAGATTGTTAACAAATACTCGTATGCGTTATTCATACTTTAAGATTAGCTGTTTAATTAATTGTTGGCATGTTTAATTTAATGTGAGATTGTTAGAATTGTTGAAGATAATTTTGTTATAAATCCATCTAGATTACAGCAAATGAGATTGGTAATGGAGTTTTTATCCAGTAGCTGTAATGAAAACGCGTGATAATAAAATACGTGCGCTAGTTGACGTTACGCTGGAGATAAAAATGTTTGCGGGTGCTTTAAAAGACAGGATTAAATAAAAGGTTTGCCTATCTGTTGATGCTCTTCTGTCGTTTGTTATAATACACCATGCTAATAATGCCTTTTTTCGATAATTTGTAATAATACATCACGCTAATAATACCTTTTTTCGATAATTTGTTATAATACATCATGCTAATAATGCCTTTTTTCTATAATTTGTTATAATACATCATGCTAATAATGCCTTTTTTCGATAATTTGTTATAATACATCATGCTAATAATACCTTTTTTCTATGATTTGTTATAATACATCATGCTAATAATGCCTTTTTTCTATAATTTGTTATAATACATCATGCTAATAATGCCTTTTTTCTATAATTTGTTATAATACATCATGCTAATAATGCCTTTTTTCTATAATTTGTTATACCAACATTTATTTATTTACCATCTTTAATTTATACATATGGCGGACTTATTGCGACGAGAGCAATATCTTACAGCCAACCATAACCAGTCCAGCCCCGTTCGACACACAGCCGGGAATCGAACCCGGGTCTCCGCGGTGCGCCTCATCGTCAAAGGCCGTATTCCTTGTGATCAACCCAACACACCACGGCGAAACCCGTTAGTTCTTTTAACGCATTAATATATGTAGTCCATGTCTTATCCTCTGAATACAGAACTTCATGCCGTATTCACGTTTAAGGACATGGTTCGGGAAGACAGCGTATAAATGGAGTTACGCTCATAACTTGTCCCGTATTTAGTACTATCTTAAAATTACATTCTGATTTCTTAGTCGTCTTGATGTTAAATGTTTTCTGGTTGGCAGGACATTTTCAAGTGGTACGTCCGACGTTCTGAAAAATCGATTTTTTTAAGGGAATGAAAAAAAATTAAACAAAACGTATATAAGACATTAGTTATTGATTCTTTGGGTATAAGACAAACTATATTATTTTTAGTGTTCGGTGGCAAAAATGACAAAATTAAACACTGTTGGAATCACTTTACTGTCCATCCGTCCGTCTGTCATTGATGATTTACTAGGAAACTGTGCTATGTAAACATTTGAAATTTAGAACAGAGATAATGTGTGGTGGCCCTATTTTAAGTATGAAAAGTTGAATCTTGATACTGGGGATTGATTTCAGGAGGTATATAGAGAAATTAAAACAATTCTTTCAACTTTATCGTGTAAAATTTCATTTGGTATCCAAATGAAATTTTATAAAAACATTCAACCATACCCATTATATGTTTTTTTATAAATGTTTTTAAACATTTTTCGAGAAAACCTTTTTGAGAAAAAAAATTTTTTTTATGAACAATTTTATTTTTTATTTCCTTTTACCTGAACCATTGGTTTTAAGGAAAAATTTTCTCGATGAAAAATGTTCCTCACGATGTAAGGAACAATTTTTGTTCTTACAGTTTTTCAGAATATAAATATTCTGGCTTAGTTGAAAAGTTCTCCTCTTAGTTCCGTACATACGCCATAGGTTACAGTATTGGTGCGATCGGCGGCGACTTGCGCGGCAGACAGGTCCTTTTTACGCCCAAAGTCAGAGTGCATTACTATTTATATTTAAGTACGGAACATTAATTGTGCAAGTATAGCTTGCACTTGACCTATTTTTTTTAAATTAACGAATTAATGTTATTAGAGGTTATTCACAACGACGGATAGAATGCTGCTTCAACGTCTGCATAATTCAAGATGAATAAATCAGAAATATGCAAGACGCAATTTCTATAATATGATATTGTAGTTTTAGTATATTGAGCAAATTTCCTTTTTTATTTCGATAAATTAAACAATTTACGGTTTGTTAGAGTTAAGCACGTATTTTTCACGAAAAACATAGTTTTAATTTTTTATGAAAATGGTATAACAAAATATTTCTAAAAATGTATCTTTAAACTATAACTATGAGTTTATATTACAAGAATATTTTTTTACTTTTACAATTTATTGGCCTTTAAAAAGTTATGACGCAGTCAGCGACACAGCATTTTTTGGCGTTGTGAATAAATTGTAACAATATTATGTAAAAAAAATACATAAATCTAAAGGAATAATCAAAAGATCGTTATGTATATAAAAATATTTTTAAAATTTATTTTGAGGGGGTTGGACGTATATATAACTTTTCAAGCATTTTCATTGTGGTATTAGTACTCACAATGTATTCCATCAGACCACAGAGAATTTCTTTTATTTGATTAATTAATTTTCTTTTATTTAATTAATATATAAATAATAAATATTCTTTAGGGTATTTATTTATGAAGGCATAAAAATTGTCGTAACAAAATGTTACCCATGCAATTTCGTTTTAATAACGAATTATTTATTGTAGATTTTTTATTTAATTCACACATTCTTGTTCCCAAACGCTTAATATAAAAATAACTAAATGTTACATAAAGGAACACAATAAAATGTAAAAAAAATTATGAAAATCTGCTTGTAGTGAAAATATTATCCAAACTGATTTTGTTTAATAAACTAATCGTGAGTAGCCTCCATTACTGTTAAATAGGTTACTTTTTATGACCTTTGAAAAAACAAATAGTGGAATGTTAATTTTCGGGGAACTGCGCATATAAACCACGGCAAATGTCATTTCTGTCATTGATAATGTTAAAGTTTTTTTTATTCTTTTTTTTTATACTTCTTAACGTCGAAATATTTTTTCTTTAAATGACAAAACCTGAAAACTTTCTAAAAATGCCTATTCGATTTTTCGACATTTGGGTAAACGTTCTTATGGGTTTATTTAAATCAAATTTTTGGTAAAAAGTTTTTTTTTATCAATATACTTACTAGCTTCTGTTGCGACTCTTTCGTGTTGACTACAGTAATGTAGTCTATGTAAATCTAGGTTACAATTTATCTCTGTTTCAATTTCTTAAAGAATGTGAATCTAGTCTACAATTTAACTCTGTTCAATTTCTTAAAGAATGTGAATCTAGCTTACAATTTATCTCCGTTTCAATTTCTTTAAAAATGAAAATCTAGGTTATGATATATCTCTGTTTCAATTTCTTAAAGGATGTAAATATAAATTAAAATTTACCTCTGTTTTAATTTCTTAATGAATGTAAATCTAGGTTTCCCTTTAGCTTTGTTTCAATTTCTTAAAGCATTTGAATCTAGCCTATAATTTATCACTGTTTCAGTTTCTTAAAGAATGTAAATCTAGGTTACTATTTATCTCTGTTTCAATTTCTTAAAGAATGTACGTTTAAGTTACAATTTATCTATGTTTCCATTCGCATTTTGTATTAACAACGTGATCAAGTTATGAAAGAAAGAAAATTTTGTATGTGGATGGGAACTATGATTGGATTTATAAATCCGGGATACATTGTGTTAAAATCGAACTTACATAATTTTTTATATAGACTATAAACTACGTGATCAGGTAAAAACCTAATAAACATTATAAAAAATAGATGCTCTCTCAGGAATTATTACAGAGTTTGGTACAAGTCCAGGCTATAATTTATTCTTATGCCAAGTCTGGTGTGTACGTTCAGAAATTACCGGGTTATTGAGTAACAAATGTCCATAAAATCTATTTAAACTCGAATTTATAATGTCCGTTAGGAGACTTTAAACTCGTGATAACGTTAGGAAACTAACTAACTCGTACCGCCTTCGTCCATAAAAAGAGTTTATAAACTTAGCAGAACCACTTCAACCTATTCCATTATGAAAACACGTAGGATCTAAGGCATAACCGAACTGGTAATGGGCTCTCGAGCGTGCCTAGGGCGCGCGATGCGTACGTCGCAAAACGTTTGAACGGCTGGGACATTGTTTATTTAGGATGTCCACCCTGCCTCATGTCCGGCGCTACTGTACCTGGTTGTCTCGGCCCGTCCCACGCTCGATCGTGGACCCTACGGCTGTGTGGGTCAGTGGATTCTTTATTGCGCGTGTAGTGGTTTTATTGGTTCCCGTTACGTGGCCGAATAGTTTAAGTTTATTTTTTTATTTATTTTTAAATGTTAATCTAAAAAGGATCAACCTTGTTCTTAGCTTTGGTCATCGTCTAGGGAATAACGTTAATTTAATACTGTCTGTAGTAATTATTTACGAGTATATTGTATTTTAAACTTATAGCTGTTTTTAAACCAAGTGATTTAAAGATACAGAGTTAGAGTGAATAGTAAAATCGATAATTGGGCGAAGTATCGTGTTTTATGTAATGAAATGGGTTCGCCGATAGTTTTAACTTTAGTAAGAGACCAATACACAGTTAATACGTACATCAGTAGAATGAGTAAATTAGGTGTATTTAGATTGCATTGCAAAGTGCTTCATGGCTACTACTTGCTCCGTTTCAATAGGACGACATAATATTAAATATAATTACCATTATGCATTTAAACATCCATTTACTTCAGCCTTTTGTGGTAAAAGTACCAATGCTCATTTTAATTTTCCTCAAAGTTAATACACCCACGTATAATTATCGTTACCATTTATTTACCAAGCATAAAGTTTGCGAAGCTGCCATAAAAATAATAGAGAAGACGCCGGGAGAGACGCTAGCATAACCGGTAAATATTAAACCCCCGGCCCGACTGCGATATAACCCCCTAATACGTAGATGCTGTTGCCCTTATTTTGCTAAGATGAAAAAACGTAATCCCTTTGACAAGGGTTGAGCGGATTTTAGCGTCGTAAGCCGTAGTAAATGTCGTGACATCATTCTCGTAATCAGGCCAATTTCATGGTCACTTTTGTTATATGGGAGGGTCTCGACGCTAAGACGGTGTATTAAGTTTCAATTACCGAGCTGTCTTTTTTTTATAGTTCGAGACGCGGCGGACGGCGCCGGAATTGCGCTGCGTTTATTTGCGCTGTGTTTATTTGGTTTATTTCGTCTTGGGCTTGGACGAGGCGCTCTCTATTGCATTTGGATTTCCGGATGTAGCGTACCGATTGGTGAGTCGTAATACGAGCTAGCGGTCAGAATTAAGGAACAAATTCAGTACTTTAAGTCATTTTTGCGATGTCTAAAATTTTTTCTTTTTGTTTTTGTTTGACATAATGACCAACACGATACCTTAAATAGTTTCGTTTTTAGAGTTCCGTACTTCAAAAGAAATCCTCGTAGGATCACTTCGTGGTCCATCTGACTGTCTGTCAAGACCCTTTTTCTCAGGAATGCGTGGAGGTATCAAGTTGAAATTAATATCAAATACTTAGGTCTTAGTTAGGCTATTGCTTAGTATAATAGTTTAGTAGGAATATTATGCACCATTCAATGTTTATAAATACCTAAATGTGTATGGAACGCTCGTAGTACCAGTATCACTCTTGCTTGACAGGTTTGAATGCAAAAGCTAAACGGTTGAATGCAAAAGCTAATATTTAGGAAGATCTAATGACGCTCTAATGATTTTTCCAAAAATAATTGCATTAAGTGCAGTGTTAAATCACTTGCCTAAAACGAGGTGAAAATCTCTTTGTACAGTTCGAAGAACTTTAAATACCACAAATCCTTTTCATGTGTTGACGCGTAATGTTACGTTAGTTTATTTTACTAATTGAAATAATCTGCAATCAAATGTTTATAAACCGCCGAAGTTTTCTACATTCATTCAGCCTTAATTTACAGAATTAAATATATGAATTGTTATGTAATATGTTAATAAAATAAATGTATTGAAAATTAAAAAAAATCGAGATGTATTACTGGTATATTATATATAGATTTTGCAAGTCGAAGGAGTCGTATTTGTGGCTTCTTCGAGCCGACAATTACCGTTGGAAACTTTATAGATGACACTGAAAAGAAAATATATATAATTCTTGGATGGTTTTAAAGAAAAAAAAAGTATTATTTTTCGGCATATCAGAATTTAGACTAAGGTATTTTTATTTCTATATTAGATTAAAAGAAAAATTTTAAATATTCGATCACACAGTACTTCTGAGTTCAGACTCCATTAGTTTGCCATTGCGGCAATAACTCACTTGAAGAAATAAAGTTATATTAATTGTGTTCCTTTTTCACTTTTTTCATTTATTTTAATTTTGATTAATTAACTAAAAAATGCCAATGTCTGTTAAAAACTTTTTGCTCAACTAGAAATTCCCGAATATTTGGAAAACATAACCGCGCAGAGGCCTTATAAAAAGTCCCAACATGAATGATGTGATAATATTACGTACTTTTTACTTTTATCAAAAAATTAAAATATTGCGATAAGTTTAAATAAGGGATTCAGGAAAATCGGGTAGAAGTGTATTTTAGGAAAAAATGATAGTGGATAAGCATGAATTACATCGAAATCTGTGAATATACTCTTCATGAGCTTTTTTAAGCCGAATCGTTTTGTTTCATAGTACTTGGCAATAAGTACATAATGACAATAAGTAGATAATGATATATAGTAGCGTTCAAAAACCTCTATTGTCTACATGTTATAAATCTTATTGTTTTGAACTTAAGTTCTACAAACCTATTAGAAAAGCTTATTGGATTCGAAGTCAATAAATTTCAGTCTCTTTATTTCGGTACATAAATATTAAATCGAAGATCTGGTTAAAAATGGAATTTCTTTTTCTATATCCTTGAATGTTGCTGGCAGATCCGCAAGAAAAAATTAAAGAAGCTATGTGCAAGCAGATAAACAATAACTGTCTATTGCTGTTGTTGCTATGGTTGTGTTATATGATAGTTCAATGTTTTTTGGTTGTGTGTTACGTGATTATTTTGGTGAGACACTGTTTTCCGTATTTGGTTTTTAGTTACTTCAATAAACTAATTTTTATTTTGGAAAATGTAGTTTCTATTGTGAGAACTCGATACGATGTGAAATAACCCTTATCCTTCCGAAACTTTATATTTTTTAAGTGCTATAATGGTTCTTGTATTGGAAAATGTAATTTTGGTGAATTGTTTTGTTTGTTATGTTTTGGTGGATTTTCCGTTAGACCGATTGTTTCAATTTTATATTCGACTTAATTTGTTGTAGTCGATCGGCAGCTTGAAAGAAAAAAATGGTATCAAAAAAGTTCCTTGACAAATATCGTTAGTTAATTTCAGCGAAATATACAACGTTACTTTGACATATTCTAAGTTTATTTTCACATTTATATTTAGTATTACATATAACGACTATGAAAAGCTCGTCAAGATGTTTTATGGAACACTTAATGATATTAAAAGATCTTTGTTGTTTATTTTGCTGTTTATTCAAGATAAATCATTCTTCAACCATTATATGTCTCGACAAAATTCATGTAAAAACCTAAATATTTCAGATAATATTATTTTCGTTAGCAAGGGTAAGATTATTAAGATACGTTTGTGTAATATATCCATATTTTATCAGAATATCGCCAGTACTAACGACCGTAACATACTCACGATTTACCTAATAGTGCGTGTGCTTAATTATTCCTCAATCTACTTTGCATTCAACTCTCCGAGGACTCTACATACGTTAATTTGAAAATTACCGAGACGTGAATTAAGCTGGCTTACAGTGATTTAATTACCATACTAAAATAATAAAATAATGTGTTTTTAGGGTTCATTAGCCAAAGGGCAAAAACGTTATATGCTTATAGTTAAGTCACGTCCGTTTGTCTGTCTGTCCATACCTGTTTGGAAAATACTTTTAGATTCTTCAGCATTAGAGTTACCTGCATAAAATCTTGCCAGCGAGTGCTTTATATACGGATCTCAATTATTGTGAAGAATCTTAGAGAGAAAGTGTTTTTTTAATATAACTCCCCATACGTGTAAAGCCATAGGGAAGTTATAGGGTAGCATTGGATAGAGCTTTTAACTACGAGACTATGCTCATGGATGGCGCTAAAATGAAAATGTACTAATTATTTAGACTTTTTAAAGAATTAATCTATGTTTTTTTGTAACATTAGATTTAAAACTAAAGGAATTTTTATTTCGAAACAAAATTTAAAAAAATAAGATGTGCTTTCCAAGATTTGAACCTAGTAACTTCCAAGTTCAGAGGCCAATACTGTACCGCTGCACCAATTATTGGCGATTAAAGAAGCAAAGTAATAAGGTATAATTATTATGTACTTTTCACTTTTCTTAGCGTCTTGACGCTGTGTCTCTCCCCACCAGTGAAGAAATTGGAAATGCTCCTAAATAAAATGTTATTTGTTCAAATTGCATTTTTATTAGGTAACTACGGGACACTACTTCGTGTTTGAACGACTGTAATTAATTTTTTTTTCATATTTTTAACATATGTGGATAAAAAATTAAGGGAGGCCCTATAAAACTGATTCATGTATAGCGAAAGAGACGTCGTATCGAAAAATATTACTAGACATTTCCGATTCCGTTTTAAAATACTTCTTTCCGTGACATCATGCTCCACAAATTCTGGGCAAAAAAAAAGGAATATAATATATATATATATATATATATATATATATATATATATATATATATATATATATATATATATATATTATATACACACACACACACATATATATATATATATATATATATATATATAAATACTTATTTTAGCGTTTACCAGTAATTTATAGTCCACCACAGTATTTGTTTGCCTCACTTGATTCGTTGTGGTTGGATGTAAGACGTTGCCCTTGTCCGCGACTGCATACTTAGTTTTGTAAACTTGCAGTAAACTTTAATAAAGAAGTAAGTCAATAAAAAAATATACGTTTACACGTAATTCAACTATGCCTTACTCTAAAATTTTATTACTATCGGTTTTGCATGTGAACGAGTTATAATACTGTGGTGTTTTATGACAAGACGCAATTACTAAGGTTTTGACATTGTGTAAAAAACTTAGAAACTAAATTTTGGTATAGAATTTTATCTACGCGCAAAAGGCAAAATTTTACCGTGACGATATGCCTAATTGAATTATTTCATAATTTATTCTATGGACTGCTTTAATTGCCGCTTTTATCGGGCGCTCCGTGTCTTTAGGCTCGATTCAGACATTTGATTATATTTTATTATCGTACATTTATTAAGTTAATGGAGAATATTAACATTGGACCCTAGATTTATGTCCTTTTCCGTTATCTCGCAGACGTTGTTCCTAAAGAAAATTGTATTTTTCTGTATTTATCGTCGACAGTTCTGTTTAATAGTTCATACCTTCGTATTTTTTTGTGATTTACGTTAATTATCTTCATTTCTTTGTTTCACTTTTCTGATTTATTTTTTCGTAGTTTATCGAGAATTATTTGTGAAATAAAAGTTTTAATTGTTCGACTTTTTTATTGCGTCAGGAAATAATTGTTTGTTTTTTCTAAAGATGTCAAATAATTTTTTCTCGTTTCTCGTTGCAGATCCGGCTGATGTCTTTTATGATCGATTTTATTTGAAGGTAAGTTTAAACTTTGATTTCAGTTTATATGGAATCAATATTTTTTTTTTGCTGACGATATAATAAATTTGTATTTAATATATTATGTTGTTTTTTTAAACTTTTTTGTAAACTGTTTGCAATTGAAATTATTTTTCTTCCCCTCTTCTCTGTAATGTAAGAGAGTATATCATAGACTAGATAGGTAATAGATTGTCATGTTACAATCGTATGATAGCAATAGCTTTTAACGACAATAATAAATCACTCCGTTTCTGCTCTGTGTCACTATTTAGATCATCTATAGATTGTTATTTTCGATATATTAAAAGTATTATGCTTTGGTATAACATACTGCTAAATTACGAGTATTGAATACCATATTTTTAATTTTCCATGAAATTTACATTATTATTGATTGTGTCCAATCAATAAACATATTTTTTAAATTTCTATACGTTTCGAGACTACAGCATGTCATACTGTAATATTATAAATGCGAAAGGTTGAATGTTTGTTGCTCAGTTCAATGAAATTTGGGTTCCATATATCATAGACCAAGAAAAAAATATATCATAGAAAAAATATTTCAAGAATGATATATCTACACGAAGATTCAAACGTAGGGTAATTAACTAAAAATCGTCCGTGGTTAAGCGTGAATATTTTTTTTTATAGTTAAAGGCAGTAAGATTTTTTATGAGTGTAATTTTTGCTTTACATGTGCCAATTTTTGTAATGTGTCAAAGTTGGGTGACGTAAATTATGAAATCCCGAAAAATACATTTTTGATTAGTTTTTTGGGAGAATCGTGTTGTCGTCAAAGGTTTTGATTAATTTAAAAGGCTTATTACTCAACTATATTTGAGTATAAAAATTGTATGTTGTTTGTACATCGAAGTAACACGTAGGCTGTTACGGGAGACTTCAATACTAAGACCGTGAAATATTTGTATATGTGCTACTCAATTACGTCTAAAAAATATATATATATAGATAAGATATATATATATATATATATATATATGTATATACATATATATATATATATATATATATATATATATATATATATGTATATATATATATATATACATATATTTTTTTTTTTACCTTGAAACGTAACATGCAAATCCTGTGACAAAATGTAAAATTTACTCGGGCGAAGCCGCAGGCGAATGCTAGTTGATATATGCTGCAACTCTTGTTATAGTGTCAACGTTATCAGAGATGGGCGGAGATACATGGAATGGCTTTAGGTTTTCCACTGACGTCGTTTTTAATATTTAAAATAAATTATAATTTAACGAAAATTCGGTCAAACTTCGTTCTTCATATCTTTCCGAGTAAAATGATCGTGCTTAAAAATCTGAATAAATTTTTAAATTTGTGTTGTTTGTTACGTTATTGAATTACGTATGGAGGACTGCGGAACAGAAAAATGAGATTACTAATATTTTTCGATCACACAGTTACGGAGCTTTTCCCATACCGGTACAAGGCCAACAGCCACCTGAATTCTAGCCCTAATACATCAGTAAATAAACTGGCTCTTGAGCGGAGCTTACGTAATCCGGCGCACGCATGACGCCGAGTCGAAGTGAGCTTTCGCTATTGAGCTTTAGAAAAATAGGGCGCGCAACGCGGCGCTCCATTGTCGCTAGTGTCAATCAATTCCCGCCGAGGCAATCCCTCCGTGCCCCGGTGAAGAAGCGCACGCCCGCTCCGGCTGTGTGCGGTGTATCTGTAGACGTATACATCGAAATAAAACGTTTTGTTGAAAATGTTCCCGAGATGCCGTAAATCATATTTGCTCGACTATGCTACGTACATTAATATGGTTATGAAGGGCGAATTGTACAGTTGGTGGCGTTTTTACAATGAGTTTTTGTTTTGACTTGAAATTATCGGATGGAGGTTTGTTTTCGGTTTCTTAATTTTGAGGGTTCCTTAGTGAAATAAGTAACCATTATATTTCGTTATATCCGTCCATCCATCTGTCATAGCCTGAGAGTTTCTACAGTTCATGGAGATTTCTATTACTATTTAGCAATATTAAAAAAAATCAATCATTTTATAGTGGATTGGTGGCAAAAAATCTTTCGCGTATCCCATCGCATTGAATGGGGTATCATCGAAAAGGTTTTTTAGATTGTGGCTTTTTTTACTATTTTTAATTTTTTAAACCACGTTTTGGTAACGTTAAGCCTCGTAATGAGCAATGTTCCTCAAATTGTTGAGCCACTTCTAATTATTAAATCACGGGTTTGAAAAATCTGACTAAATTCAGGATACTAGCCTTTGATTAGTTTTTCTCAGTAAATATAAATAACAACGAAATCATACTTAGTGAGTGAACCGACATGCACAGTTTTTTTTATCGGTTACTCCTGAAAAAGGGAAAAAAAAAGAAACATCGTTACGTGATTTTGTGTGATATTACTCGTTATTTTAACGTTATATTTCGCTTTTAATTTTTAATTTTGATTCGAATAATATCTTATCATATTTATATCTTAGGAAATTTTGGTTTTCTATATTCTTAGTGCAAAGTTTAATCACATTTACATTTCGGATAAATATGAATTTGATGTGTAGACAGACGGAAACTTAAATAAAGTGGCAAGTTAAATAATCACTTATCGCAAGTATATTAAATATTCATAAATTATACTTAAAAAAATTGTTATTTATGTATTTGATTAAAAATCTCGTTCAACGTACAGCGTAAACCAAAATATTGGATTGATTCATATGACAGTAACATAGTATCAGTATCTAATATCATACAAATTTAATATAATGTCAGTCAATATCAGTAAGTAGCAAAACAAAAACCACAGGTATTAAATTAAGTTCCCTTAGTCTTGCGTCATTAATTCTAACAGTGTTCTATTAAAGACAAGGTAATTATGATGGAAGATCTTTGCAGAATATTGGTTCGTGTGGTAAAATACTTATTGTTTCCAATTTTCATAAATTATACTTAAAAAGTGTTATTTATGTATTCGTTTAAAAATTGCATTCAATATACAAAATATTGGACTGATTCATATAATATAACAAATTTAATATAATTACAGTCAATATCAGTAATTCGCATAACAGATACAACAGCTATTAAATTAATTTCTCTTAGTCTTGCATCATTCTATCAGTAGTTATGATGGAAGAACTTCGCAGAGTATTGGTTCGTGTGGTAAAATACCTTTTTTTCCAATTTAAGATTAAATACGAACAAAATCAACTCGAATAGCGATCCGTTGTTGATAAAATTGTAGAGCAAGGAAGTGTATAGTCGAAAGTAACTTCCGTTTAACAAACTTAACCGTAAACTTCGCTTAGACAATTACAGCTGAGTGATATCAACATGATAGGTAACGATATATCTTGTGATATAGGGACTACGTATTATACTGGGTCTCATATGGGGTAACTAATTTATATAATATTTTAAAATTGATGTTGTAAGTTCACTAACAATACAATCTGTAATTAGACTCGAGTGATGGCCGTTTCTGATACAAATTTGTTAATGAAGAGATTTTAACGACATAAAATATTTTATATTACTTTTGCTGTCGGCTGTACCCGGTAGCGGTGTTCAGAAGTAGGTTCTGGCGACATTCCTGCCTGGAGCAGTCGCATATTCCCCGTCGCCCGCGGTACGCTGCCTTTATAGCCCGGGCAGCCAGCGCGCTCGATGATGTATGGGCGCGCGCGTCTGTTTATTATTATTTTTTTTATTGTACGCGTTTATTATGGGGGGATAGCAATTTAATTGTCGTATTACTTCGTGTGTCAGGTTGGGGATAAGTGTCTTTTACTCTCTCCCCCGCGTGCGATGACTGATTATGGGGCCGTTGTCTTGGAAGTGGAATCAACACAAAAATGCGCTGTGGGATGAAAGTGTTTTCGCACTGACGGCGCGATGTGTTTTTTTGGTAAAAATATTTGATTAACTTGAAAGAAGAATACAGATGAAAAAAATAATTGAGTGGAAAATACAGATATGGTCTGTATTTTTCACTCGTTTATCTTCTTCTTCAATATATTGTGAATATTAAGCTCTGTTGTATAATCTTCTAATAGACTTTGCCGTTTAATATGTTGTTTATCCAATTTTAATCAAAGTTGGCATAACAAGTGATAAACTTTGTGTAAAGAAAATTCCCAGATTGTGTGTTAATACTGAAAAGTATGAGTAACTTTTGAGATAACATATGAACAACGTTTCAGAGTAATTAAATGCAAAAGTATAAGGAATAAATGCAGGAATCACAAAATTCTTTGCATCTTTGTTCACTGGTTTTCTTTTTTGATCTTGTAAATTGATAATTCGCTATTGAAATAAAACGTTTAAATATATATATATATATATATATATATATATGCAATGTTTCATTGTTAATTGTAAAATATAAAAAAACAATAATAGCAAGGAAGCGAATCCGAGCAATATCTATAAATTAAACAAAACTTGCATAATACGTGAACAATATTGCATGGTTTAACTTTGGTATCAGTTAATGTATGTGTAAACTTCTGACGATGCAAATAAAAGATGATACCAAAATTTAAGTTTAAAATAAATTATCCTATTAATGTCACTTTAACACTGGTACTTACCTTCATCATCACCATCCTCAGCTTCTACTGAATCACATTCACAATTCATCCTTTAATGATAACTATAACACGAGTTTGAAAATAATGAAGAGAGGTTATGAGTATTATGGCGCGTACGGATTGCTAAACACACACGCTTAAATGAATACAGCTGATGTGCCTGCCGCACGAGTATACGTCTGTAGCAAAGGTGTTGGTCGAAAGCTTAAAAGTTTTATACTGTAGCAAAAATGTGCGATAAGGAACTTCGCTCCGAAAATTGATATCAATTAGGTCATTTAATGTACCAAACCTTGTATTGGTTTGCAGAGAAAGATTCTTGGAAACTTCTTTGAAATTTACAAAACTTTTTCAGTAGCAGGTTTAGGGAGAACTTAATATTTAGTAACTCACACCATAAATTTTGAACGTGTGCAACCATAAATTTTGAACGGTCACACCATAAATTTTGAAAATGTATTTCAGCAGGTAATTGAAATCGTATTTGGGGTGTAAATGTGTTGGCATGTAAATTTTGTTGACATCTTAATTGCAGGAATGTTATCTCATCATCAAATTAAAGGCTGTTATTTTACATAAAAGTTTCTTGTGAAAGCTGGAAATTGGCATTTTGGAAATTTTGGAAATGTATTTCAGCAGGTAATTGAAATCGTATTTGGGGTGTTAAAAATGTGTTGGCATGTAAATTTTGTTGACATCTTAATTGCAGGAATGTTATCTCATCGTCAAATTAAAGGCTGTTATTTTACATAAAAGTTTCATGTGAAAGCTGGAAATTGGCATTTTGGAAATTTTGAAAATGTATTTCAGCAGGTAATTGAAATCGTATTTGGGGTGTTAAAAATGTGTTGGCATGTAAATTTTGTTGACATCTTAATTGCAGGAATGTTATCTCATCGTTAAATTAAAGGCTGTTATTTTACATACAAGTTTCTTGTGAAAGCTGGAAATTGGCATTTGCCTCTGAGCAGTACGCCAGTTGCACATAATTGAATCAAATTAATAACCTCCTCTAACGATGTAAGTTAGATGTGGCAGTTGATCTAGAAAATAATGTTTAAATTAATATGACGATTGTCCTATTAATCTAATGATAGCATATGTAATGAGATTTAAATATAATTTATGTTATATATAATTTTATTAATGATATCACTACATATAATGCATGTATTTTATGAAATTCTGCTCCTTTATGTTCATTAATTTGTCATAAAATGGTAATTTGCAAATTGCGTAAAATACGTCTATGAAATTTATGTGATTATTCAAAGTTCTCTGGAAAACCATATATTGCTGTATTAACCAGTTATTAAAATGTAAGTAAACCGTCAAGTGGATTTCGTTTATTCGGGTTGACTTTATTTTTCAGTACGAGAAACAAATGTTTCGTGTTAGTAAATTTATTCCAAAGAAATGTCGAATTTTGATGCCGCACAGATTGTCCTCAAAATTTCAGAGGACAATAAAGATCACAGTTTTTGACGGATCGCTTTATCGAATAGGGCAAAGTATATGTCTTATTTAGCACATTAAAAATGCAAAAAGTTATAGCTTTTACGTTCTTTTTTAGAACTGCAAAATAATAGTTAAACTAAACACACTCAAATTCAAAATTAATTGCGGCCGTTTTAAGCTCGCTAAGACTAATGAGTTTCTAGAAACACATGCACAAATACGCCAATTCCGATACAGGACACGCCCAAGACGACCAGTAACTTACGATCTATGACCATATATCGCCATATAACGCCTTCTTCGATGTACGAGTATATGCTATCAATATTCGAGTATAGTATCTCGTATCTGCAGGTACGATTGTGCGCCCTTTTCGTTATTTAATAGTTTGCTCGCTGTATTCTTATTTTTATTACATAGACTAATTAATTGTAATAAAGATTATAATTATTTTATTACTTAACCTGAGAAACCAGTAGGCATATAGTATATACGTCCAATTAATTTGATGCTGTTAAAATATATGTATTGAGATATCTATATTATAATCGACTCATTAGGACTGTAGACTCAGGAATGTAGCATTAATTGAATTATCATTATACATCCGTATTGTTAACTGCGCCAATAGCAATTTAGGCTATTAGTATCATTTGATTAGACAATTAGGGACAAAGACCTATTCAGCCGGCGCGTGTAGTTGATTGGAACTGATTATGCCATTGGAGCTACTTACTTCCTCGAACGTTGATTGGGTAAGACCGTGTTGGTGAGGTATTAGTGTTTTACATAAGTTTTTCTTGCAATGTTTTTTATAAAGTCTATGTTTTCTCTGAAAATCATGTTTAGTATTCATTTTTTACCAACTGTTTTTTTCTAAGTGGTCATTGTAGTTAATCCAAAATCGGGCCGTAACTAAAAGGAAACTGGTTCAAACCTGTTAGGACTTGAAAAAGATTTTCCTTATTTATGTAATATCAATATACCGCGTGTTTTAATCTACATTGAGTTTTAAATATTTTCAAAATTTAGTTTATTTACAAATTATATATATATATATATTTTATCTCCAATTGTCTCAAATTCCCAAACATCATTTAAATTATACTGACTGAAATTATCGATGTTACACGAAGAAGATATAATAGGTGAAAATGTATGTGTTTACATTAACAATGTTTTGATAGATATAGAGGCGCTGCATAAGAACCTTTGCTGTTATTTAGTACATATACTGTTAAAGTTTAAGATTCATTAATACATAGCTAATAAATATATATACGGCGTATGCATAATATATACGTTGTCTCATTTGTAGTAGTCCAAAGAAATAAATATCGATAGGGGGCTTTACCCATTTGAAAATCACTTTAATTAGGCAAAGTTTATAGTTTCGGAGTTCTGATTTTTTTGAAAAAGTTAATCTATACAATGGTTAGAAATTATGAATAGGTAAAGGACCTATATTTTTTCTTTGGGCCACTATAAATGGGCCATTCTGTTTATATTAAAGTCTTAAGTTCTTCATTGACTTGTTACATTCATTATCGCTTGGTAAATACGAAATTGATTGCGGGCATTGACTTACTTCCCGCAGCGAATAACGCGAACAAAGCCACCCAGTTTCACAAGGCGCGCGTACGAAAAACGCGTGCGGGCCACGCAGAGCCTCGCCGCCTACCCACACGAAACAAACCGATGTTTACTACCAATGAAAAGCAACATAAATTTCGATCGTGACGTATAAAATTCGTATATTCGGCCCGCGGCCCGTCGGCCTGTTCATAAAGCTGTAACACGACACAGTCGGACGTGACGAAACGTCGCATTTCGCCCGTCGCGTCGCTCGTAAAGATTGATGCGGACCGAGTGAAAAGAGATGTGGATTGTGCGCGCGGGTGTGCCGCCCACCTTTTTTGCGCGTTTATTTGTACTGGATTTGCGGAATGTGGATAATGGTGTGTGCGCGTAGATTGCGCGCGAGTTTTGTGCATGAATAATAGAATATATCGAGTTAGTGATGTTGGGCGGGGAGTTGTTGTACGGTAAAGCCGGAGGGCGGCGTCGGACAAATCCAAGGAGCTGATGTAGTTTTTCGGGTTAGGAGTAGGGATTGTGAATGATTTAGACCTGTATTGTTTATTTTTTTCTGGATTACGAATTGGATTACGAATTTAATTTAGACTCAGTTAACCCTGATGGTATAGAGTCTGATTTACATCATGCGATTGATAGGCCGTGATATCGGAGTGTTCATTTCTTCTTTATCGACTGAATATATCGTGGTAGAACTGGACAGTTAACTATTATTGGATTATCTGTTTTTAGCAAAATGTTTTTAAAATATAGGTTAATTAAAAATTAGTAGTTATTTAAAGTTTATACTCATTTATGATGGAATCGATGAGATATGAAGTTCCAAATTTAAAATCGGGAATAGGGTAGGGATACCGTTCATCTTATTCGCTCCTGATGAATACAACGCGAATTACTAAGTATGACGTCAGCGTTTCATATTATTAATATAAACATTAAATTTAAATCTTTGTAATCTAACCAGCTTTTAAGATTTGTCGTTTTTCTTTTATTCATCAATTCGTATTTTAAAATGATGATTTGCGAGACAAGAAAGTCAAATATCCAATCGTGTCTACGATTTGTTCCGTCCCTTACATCTGAGGTATCGTACATAGTAATAGTATTTAAAGGTGCTTATCACCTAATTAAAGTTGCATTTGAAGAATTTTTATTTTCAAGCTAATTAAGAAAGATTGCATTATCGCGATAAATTTTATTAAGTGACCCCATCGATAAATTTGGATCTCTATGGAAATTTCGTACATTAACATGATGTACGTGTCTTTAAACACTTTTGAGTTCAAACTAAGTTTATATATTGATATGATGTACTTGTGTTTTACCACTCTTGAGTTCGAGCTAAGTTTGTATATTGACATGATGTACGTGTGTTTGCGACTCTTGAGTTCGAACTAAGTTTGTATATTGACATGATATATGTGTGTTTTATCACCCTTGAATTCAAATGGTTGGATCAATTTGTACTAACGTGTCTATATAATGTTTTGGTCTTACTACATGGTATTAAATAATGTATTGATATCCGAATTCGAGTATGGCGTTCGCTTTAGAATTCTCTTCTACAAAAATTCTGTTCAACCATGTTATTTACCTTATGTACTACCAGCGGAGACTGCAAAGAATTTTCCTCTTGACGTTTTGAAGTTAACATTCAATATACCGCTAACTTCAGTTAACATATAATAATTCGATTATCCGTATGTGTGTTTTCAAATTTGTTAAGCCACTTAGTTTGGGAATGCTCTACGAAAATTGCAAAATTTAGAGGAACGTAAATGTTTTGTCTTTTTTCAGCTTCTTGGATACTTCAGAGATTTACATATATTTTTTTAATTTAGCCATATCATTGTCCGATAGAATGATAGTTCATATGTTGTAACTTAAAAAAATAGTTAATATGCGAGCCAACATTTGAGTTTTTTTCAGAAAAATGAGATTGAAATTTGAACCAAATTTTTGTTGTCTGTCTGGTGGTTTGAAACTGATAAGACTTTGGTAAAAAGATGTACAAAGAGACGGACCGTCAGGTTTCATCAAAAGATTTTAGTTTTTACTTTTCGACACGTGAAAACTAAAATTGTTAGTTTTTTTTATATAGTTTTTTTCCGACTAAAGTCAATAAATATTCAATTTGATGTTACTTTTATTATAAGTAAGTATGTAATTATAATAAGCAATATAAAAATAATTTATTTATCGTATATGATCTTGGTTAATTTATTTTAGTATATTTTTTCGAAATTTGTGTATTTGTGTATTTTTTCGTCTAAATTAATTGGCTTACATCATTTCATTGTTAAGTTTAAGAAATTTCATTGCTAGTCATTTCCTCTGCTGTTCCAAAATAAGTAAAGTTTAAGGTAACGACCGATTTTTGTGACTTCCTTGAACTTCTGTTTTGTGACAGTTTAATGCTGGAGTTTCAGCTTCTAGTCTTTTTTCTATTTTGGTTTTTCACACATATTTTCTCCCATCATCATCGCGTGGTATATGGAATTATGCTGGTATCACGCTTGTCAAATTAGTCGTTCATTATTTATTTTGACTATTAAATGGAAACTGTCACTTAAGAGCTGAGGTTCATTTCAGCATCTCTGAAGATTATAAAGCTTGCTGCTTGATAAGAGTTTTTAATTTTGTTTATTGTTTTGTTTATAAATTAGAAATCGATGCCCAAAGTTGTTAGTATTTGCATCGCTTGATTAACTCTCCATGTATTCACACAAATCCGAAACCATGATAATTATAATATAATAACCCACAGTTCGCTGGGTGGAGAATTCATTAGGGTGACCTTCCGTTTTAATTTTATTTATGTCTTTTTTTAATTAATACTGTAGTATCTACAATGATATTAACATTTCTTCACTTGTACACAGAAATTAATCCGTTATTTCCAAAGTTTACCCTTGAGCGGGTCACTCATCATTAATGTGCACGCTGATTGCTATTCTGGGTAGATCAAATGTACATAAGTATCCATCGCAAATCCCCACCAACACAAAATGAGTCGGCACCGCGTGGAAAACATAATTACGAAGCGGGAACGAAAAAGCGCATCTGCCGTCCGCGCCGTCGCCCGCAGACAATTTGGCCGATGGCTGCCGACGCAAAAACGGCCGATCGTATCGCAATCGGACGCCGGCAAAAAGCGACCCGATCGCCGCTACAAATTGGTATCGTAAACTGGCCGCAGTGAATTGTACGTGCTATCTGCCGGATGTGTGTATGAACTATAAATAAAATCAATGACTCCTTCGGGGATGGGCAATAAATCGGGTTAAATTTTGCCAGAACGCAGTTTTACTGATCGGTTAGTGAACTTTGGATTTGTGTTTGTGGTTAGCGTACTGATTTTTGTAGGTTGCCTAACTTTTTGTATTACTTTACATACCAATGTCAGTTCTAATCGTAACTTTTAGCTGGTCAGTAATCAGAAGATCATATCAACAAAAACATACTTAAATTTCAATTCCATTAGCCAGCTAGTGAAGAGGAATGAGTATTTCCTGACGTATAAGATTGTACTAGCTTTTGAGATGTGTAATTTATGAGTTAATTACAAGATATTGCCTTTCTTCATCTGAACGGTGTTATAAGTTATAATGGAGTGCGTTCGGTAAATTTAATGTTTTCCATCGTTCGTTTCGTTAAGAAATTTCGTAAGGCAGGGTATCTTAACTGAAATAATTATGGAAACGAATGGAAACTGTTTAATCATTGAAATTATTGAAATTATTATAAGCAGTAGATTTGAATCAGAAAAAAGATTCAGAAAAAAAGGTTCAGAAAAAGATGTTTCAGAAAAAATATGATTAGTGTCTTTATCATTGTCCAATAAATAATTTATTCGCCAACCTAAATCAAACTCAATCTACGTTAAATTGTAGTTAATTTTTTTCCAAAATACAGAGTAAACTTTACCGTGTGCTGATTATTTGCATCCATATATTCACTTAATTTTCTACTAAGTAAATGTATATTTAATCTATTAAGTATACACAGTAAGTAAGTATACTTAACCAACTAAAAGAAGTTTATGTATGAACTTTAAAGTGTAGTTATAGATGTATATACGTTTCACTATTTATAAAGAAAAAAAAGGTTAAAGCAAATTAAATCAACTTCTACAGTTGAAGATGACGCTGTACTGTTTACACCTACGTCCGTCACCCCCATAAAAGCAGATCACTATTATTGTGAAGGCTTTTGTCCTTTTTCTTATTCCGAAATTTGTATTGTTATAAGCCATTTGCATTCAATTTATGCAACGAAGTTACGTGGAAGTACCAGAGTAATAGAACGTTTTTTAATTTTAATTTTTAATTCTCCTGTTATTTAGCTTAATAACTGATAAAAAATTGCTTTGTCAATATATGGCTGTGAATAAACTTGCACTAAGCACCATGGTGTTTTTTTACAAATTACATAAGACGCAATAATAATTTACTGCAGCCTGGTGTACATAGTTCGCTGTGCTATAATAAATAAATGGGAATATTATTTACAATTTCAAGTCTGATCTTGACAAAACTATGGCTATTGAATATATTTGGCGTTAATTTTGTAGAAATTCATTATTCACAATTAAATGAAACTACGTGATCTAGTATTATTTCTACTTTAAGTTCTTTACCATGACCTAGGTTTCGTTGTATTACAACATCTTCAGGTGGGTTACTAGCAAAGATCTTTGTATTACCTAGGTCGTGGTAAAGAACTTAAAGAAAGTAGAAATAATACTACATCACGTAGTTTCATTTAATTGCAAACTATGGCTATTACCATAGTGGAGCGCGAGAAACATTTGATTTGAATATTGTTTCACATATAGCGGAAAAGTAGACCAGCGCTCTGACAGTTGTCTGTTCTTACTTTCCTAAATAGTTATCCAGATGAGTATCACAATAAATAAATGATAATATTAATTACAATTATTTTAAGTCATTTAAGTCATTCAACCCGCAGTGAGACGAGAAAAAATATTGATTTGAATATTGTGTTTCACACATAGCGGAAAAATTGGCCGCCAGCGCTCTGCCAATTGATTGTTCTTATTGTAAGCAGGTATGCTGAACCGTTGAAATATTCGGTACTCTTTAATATAGATGACTTTTCAACTTTCAAAAGTACCATAATCTGCTAACTTTTTACCTTCAGTACCGGTAATTCCCATTCAAGATAATTTTAGTAGTATACGTGGCGTTATAAGCAGAATTTTCCTTCCAACGACGCCCTAAGTCGCTCCCAGGGGTGGCCTTTAGTTAGTGCTGCGAAACCTTTCGCTCGGTGCGACTTCGCTTTGTGTGCGAGCGAATTATGCTTCTGATGGTCCCGGCGAGTGGCACTTAGGCTGCGAGTGCCTACGTGTGGGGGATGAGGTGTTTTGAAGTGGAATGGACGGAGGGATGGAAGATGCAATATGTGTGGGAAAGAGATAAAGTTAAGAGTATGAACTTGTTGAGATGGTAACAATTGAAAAGGTATAAAATACTTGTCTGCTGAAATAAGGTTTTATTTCTTATAATTATTGTAACCGGATTTTGCAGAGGTGTTCACGTAAATGCAAGTTTCTTTACGGAAATTCGGCATATAAAATTTAAAATATATTTTTTTGCTGAAAATATTTCATTTATCTAGAAAATAGTGTATCACAAATACCTACACCTTTAAAATATTTGACATACTCGCAATGCAGACGAGCGGCTTGTGCGTGGTGAGTTTACGGCAGACAACTACCAAAACAATAGGAAATATGAAGCCCAACGAGAGAAATCGCAAAAAAACTGCATTCCTGATAAAAGATCAAATGAAAATCGACAATGTAAAAAGTGAAATTGTAGTTATGAAATACTTCCAAAAGATTTCTTGGTTAAGAATTTACTTCACTATTTACCATAAATAATCTGACTATAGGCCTACAATTAATAAATCCATTAGTAAAACCAATTGTAGGAACAAAAAAACAAAATAATTAATTGACTGTAAATTCATAGAGGCGATTTGTAGGTAAGAACAGTGATTGGCTCATCAGAATAAAGTTATCCTAAATTCATTAAATGGTTTTTATCACTAGTGACGGAAGTGTCACTGTTAAATTTCATTATTATTTTTTAGTATTCCGCACTTTTATAGGGAAAAGCGGAACTCTTTGTAAAATCACTCACTTGTCCATCCGTCTGTATGTCACAGATGTTTTCTCAGAAACTATTCGACGTAGAAAATTGAAGTTTAGCGAAGTTGTAAAGTGTATTAATTTTTACATATTAATATATTTTTTACTTAATGCATAGTATGAGGTATCGATTGAAACTGCCCGCCCTTTCAACCTTGCCCTTTGTAAAGATTCCAGAAATATTTTTCCAAAATTTTATGTGGAATAGTTTTAAACATATTGCTGAAAATATTAACAAAACATTACCCACCACCTCTCACCGGATTTATTTCATCCAGTGATAGTTTCATTTACTATCAATTTATTATCACGGTTTTATTATTGTAGGTAATTAAGACAGTTTGCTAATGAAGGTTACATATGAAATATTATGTTTAATGAAAGTAATTAACTCAATGTTAAGAATGATATCTATTTACCAAATAATTTTCCCTTTGATAAATTCAGTAACGTTTTTTTTGTAAACGTTTAATAATTTTTAGGTCAACTTAATACAGAGTAAATTGAACTGTATATATAATAAAACTATAACAGAGTGAATTCTATATACGGAATTTTTTTTAAAAATAGCGACTGGTTTGGCATATAGGATGATAATAGAAGCCAGAAAATTGTTTTTATCATTTTCATCTGTCTTGTCTATTTGTTAATTTATTTTTCATTCACGTGTAACCACTAAACGGATTATAATAAAATTTGGTATGGCAATAGTTTATACCCTCAGGCAATATATAGGATATTTTTTTATCTAGATATTACATATTAAAAAAAAACCCTGAGTTGGTTAATATTACGATATTGGTACTGCCAACGCCATCTATTATCGTTTTATAAAACTTTATGCTTACAGATATTGTAAAAATAAAAAAAGAAAACATAAATGATATTATATTCCTAATAACTTTTCTTATTCCTAATTTTACGCGGACGAAGTCGCAGGCACATCTACTTATTTATATAACCGATTTTACTCCTTCACTCGTATAATTAAGTGTTTTTTACACTTGTGTCTAACATGTGAGCTATGTACTCGCTTAGCCTACCGTTCCATCGACAGGGTTCACGTTAATATTTAAAAAAACTCCCATGGGTGCGGCTCCTATGGAAAATAAGAATTTCAGCGCCCCCTGGTGGCTGTGTACGAATCGTCGGCAGCTGCGCGAATAGGGTTACCATCTGATCTCTAAACGAGGGAAATAAGGGAGATATAATAATTGATGAAAGGCGTAATTTTCTTTTCGATTCTTACATTTTATTCTTAGAATCTTAAATCTTTTCAATTCTTAGAATCTTAGATTTTATTTCAATAATATCATTTTGCTTTAATATTTCATATAACTTTCAAGAGAAATATGAAACAATAAAATATAAAAATGTAGGGATTTCATTGAATGCCACACGCAAATCCGAATAACGAATGTACTTAAACGTACAATTAAGTACATATTTGTTTTTCATGTTCTTATTTTTAGCATCTTTTTAATAATCACGGGTTTTAATTAAAATGAAAAGATGTATGTATGTCGGAAAAATCATCTAATAAATTTATTGTTTCGAAAATGCCTCGAATGCAAATATACTGTATAGATAATATTGGGTTTTTTATTAACATTATAATATTGGATACATGACAGTATTGAGTTTTTAATACATTAAGAAAGTATATTTATATTTTTTTGTACGCAAAGCTACCTTTTATCTTTTTTTGTACATTTAATATACCATGTTTGCCATTTTCCATCAAATGTCTTTCTTTAGATGCGTGAACTACAGCGAGATCACTGCTAAAGAGTCCCTTATAAAACGCAAAAACCGAATCTTTACGTCTATTCAGAAAGAACATGCAAGTAAGTATGAAATAAATTACAAAGTGGACTCCGTAATTTTTTCTGCGGTTTTTTAAGTTTATCTAACTGAATCCGCAAAGGAATTAAAGAGTAATTCATTACATAAGGAATTAAAGAAGATTTCATTAGTAAACTATCGTAAGAAGAATGTACCACATTTAATTATAACACATATCTTGTGTTTGTTTGTTGCCAAATTTTAAAATAAGAAACTATTATTTTTTTACGTAAACTAAATAGAAAGGGAAAAATAAGAGAAGCTGGCTGCTAATATTAAATGTCAAATTTAGTTGACTTTACAGGGCAAGAATTGGGTGACGATTATTGATTACATGAATACGTAACGAAACCCAAAATTACGGATTGATGAAAAGTTTCGTCTTTATTGAAATTCGGGTAAAAAATAAATGTTTAACAAATTATTGACATTGGACAAATTTGTATGTTAGAAAAATCTATAACAAAAGAGTGTAGGTAGAAAAATTAGTCCATGATATTGTAAGAGTAAGTAGGCTATATAAAAGAACTAGGCCATTTTACGAAATTTTGCTTGTGTGTTTCCTTGCTTGTTTGTAAATTTGTTTTTATCACGCTTACTTGAAAACTTTTGGATAGGATTAGACCGAGTTTCACCGTTCTGTTGATTAGAGTCTAAGAAGGAAAGTGTTTTATTAACAAACTATTTTATTAGTAAATCTTTCGTTAGAAATTAAGAACAAAAAAGATGTATGTCCTGGAAGCACAATGGAAGTGAAGTTTCTATACTTATCTTCACCTAGTAACTATCGGTGGTGAATAACTAAACAATTTCGCTTTCCTTCATCGTTTGCTTTCACATTTCACACCATTAAATAATATTTGGTTATTTATCGAAATTTCGTATGGTTGACTAATTTTTTAGATGTAATTTTATAAACTGTAACACTGTACGCCCAAGTTTGCAACTGTTTTAATGTACGTAACGCGACCTTTTCCACATTTACAGAATTACTGCTCGCTCGGTGTACCGATTTGACCTTTGTACTCTGTGCGTCGATTCCTCGTTCTCATGAGGAAAGAAAAGAGAACGAAGTGATGGTACTACGTATTTAGTATGACTTAGAACATGGAGCGAACCCGAAGTGATGGTACTGCATATGATCACTTTGTGCTCGCTCCCTCGACTTTTTGTACCTTGCCTGCACTTTCGAATCCATCACCACACTTTATGCGTCATATCAATATCATCGTGCGTAATTTTTTAACTATTATATGTTTTATTTCCAAATTGCTTTAATTTCAGAATTAATCACGATAATACCTAAGATCATTTTATGAATTACCTATTTTTTATATTTTTACCTTTTCCGCTAATTTCTTTTCATGTCGTAATTTTTTGCAATACCCTGTTTTTGTCATTTAATTAAATCAAAAACGGCATGTAAATATTAGTAAAGCGAACTAATTTACAGGATAAATAATAATTGTTACATATGTACCTAATAATAGTCATCAAAATGGTAACCCTACTGGTGCCACAGAGGTACTAGCACTGTGCACATTACCGCAACTCTGTAGGTATCCACGCACGGCGCTCAGTTAAATGGGGCGAGATGAAAATTTCCTAAAGTGAATTTCATATTGTTTTAGTCGCTTTCTGTTGTATCGCCGCTGTATGGTGTCAGTAGCCGCGGGCGTACCTGTCTCCGGGGGTTTCTAATGATTCGTATTCGTTTGTACAAAAGAGTCGGTCGTAGGGGAGGTTTTTGTTTCGGAGGGCTTTCCGGATCGTTGAAGTGTTTTTCTCGTTATTCAATTTGGAGAGGCGCTGTTTTAATTATGACGATGCATGCATTGAAGTAAATGTGTATTTACTAATATATTGGAATATTAACCCAGGGCATAAGCCTATACTTAAAATGATTCTTCTTTTTACAGTGCCTTCTCTTAATTTAGGTTAGCAATAATTATGGCTGTTTGTAGTTTGGATGCAGTTCTCTGTAAAAGGGAGTGGGTAATTTTATTGTACTACTGGCGTATGTTCTCCAGTCAGTATATTCTTCACTTGCGAGGTCTCATTCTGCTCAGTATCTTGCTCCGCATGATAAGATGACGGAGATGATATTTCCTCTGGCGCATGATATGTCCGAGGTATTGAAGCTTGCGTATCTTTACGTTTTTTAAGATCCATGGGTCTTTGTTTTCTTGGTCTTTAATTTTCGAGTTCTGCTTATGGGTCTTTGATCTTTGGGTTCTGGTCTTTGATCGTTGGGATGGTGGTTTTGTGTATTTTCTGAAAGATGGAATTAAGAATATATTCTGAACATTCTGCATTATATCCACATCTCAAAGGATCTGAATTATCTTATTTGCTGCCTCTGTGAAACTCACCTTTCCAATCCATATAATAAGGCCGAAAATAAGTAACAGCGAGCGACATGTGTTTATGATTCATATTTCTATTCGTATTCATGCTGCTTTATCGTATTGTTTTTAAAAAGAGGAAAGTTTTTTTATTGTTTAAAATAAAACGGCTTATCAGATTAACCTGGATTTGTGTATATAGTATCCAGGTGGACATAGGGTATATAATTTATGATTAGAACATCGGTGTAGTCAGCAATATCGACTTTAGAGAAGGTATCCGAATTGTGTCGGGTGAATTTTGGAATGTTAAACAATAATTAACATAACTGAAATATTTTTAATAAAATACGTGGCAATAAATTAAACTGTGTGAAACTGGACATCTGTACTGTAGTACATTATTTACACAAATAATTTCGACCCAATTTGTCCTCTTGTGTATCTCAGTAATAATTGAAATCCAGAACTGACATTATTCTGGCCGTAACAAAGTTGGCAGTATTACGGAGAACTCCAAATTTTATATATCTATAATTATTGGGTCACAAGGTATGTACCTCGAAATTTATTGATTTTGGTACTTACAGACTCAATGATAGGCTATGATAACATGTAGATCACTTTCAATGCACTTAGAACCTTGAAATTTGAAACACAAGAAGCGTTGTATTTAGCATGTAGATAAGAAAATGATGAAAGTTTATCAGAAGTACGGAAAATTGGGAAACAGTTTTGTTTGTGGCTATTTTTCAAGAGTTTGTATTGAGTTGTACGGTATTGATGACTTTGATTTAATTTGCTTTAAACTACGAACATATAATATTTAAACACTGGTCAAAGTCCGATAAAATGGGATAGTAATCAGATTTATTAACCGCCCTGATTTACAACGTATTTCTTTTAAAAAGAGCTAAAAGTCCTGAGCTCACGTCCATATATGTACAAACACCATACGGACCATCATTAAAAGAATATCGCTCTAAAAACAGAAATCAAACAAAGTAAACAGAAATCAAACAAGAAATCAAACAAAGGAAACAGAAATCAAACAAGAAATCAAACAGAAATAAAAAGTAAACAAAAAAGAGTAAGACAGGAATATGTGCGACAATGAAAATGAAAAAGCAAATGAAAATGATAAATTATTCTTATATTATAATTCAATATCATTGACATCAATGAATTTGTTTTACTCCCTCTATTCTAATTATTCATTTACAGTGATACATATTATTGAATGCTTTCTATTTGATCCTCATATTATTTGGCACAATATATTGCCTTTCAGCGCCATAAAGATTTTAAAAAAGTTCCGATAGAAAAGCTTTTAAACGTAACAATTTTCGTTATTATTTTTTTTTGAAGGCTGGAATTTTCGTATAAGAACTGGGGAAATTTCGTGATAGATAATTTGCCTTTTCTTGGAAGGAACATTTTTGACTTGTATTTAGTGCTACAGTTTTCTTAACCACAATTCTGCACCACGTTTACTCATTTTGTTAATATATTTTATATATAACATTGGAACTAGATGTTATATATAAACTTTTAATTTGACAACAGCCTGTCTCCCTCCGCGTACTGCAAGACATAGGCCTCCACCAATACGCGCGCGTATTGTTTGAAGTAGTGTTCATAGACGCCACGCAGGGCGGCCGGTTTTGTGATCGCAGTGTGTAGCTTCATTCACACGCGGTGTTGCTGCCCGTCACAGGTCTCTAGCATTTTAGCTACGCGATTACAAACATCGCGTCAGATCCGCAGATTGAGCGACCAAGAATCAAACCTGAATTCATTCATTCATTCACCCATGGTGCTGCTGTCCGTCACAGGTCTCTAGCATTTTAGCTACGCGATTACAAACATCGCGTCAGATCCGCTGGACGAGCCACCAAGAATCAAACCTGAATTCATTCATTCATTCACCCATGGTGCTGCTACCCGTCACAGGTCTCTAGCATTTTAGCTACGCGATTACAAACATCGCGTCAAATCTGCTGGACGAGCCACCAAGAATCAAACCTGAATTCATTCATTCATTCACCCATGGTGCTGCTACTCGTCACTGGTCTCTAGCATTTTAGTTATGCGATTACAAACATCGCGTCCGATCCGCTGGACGAGCGACTAACAATCAAACCTGAAATTCAGCGGCTCGATGAGGCTGTAACCCTGTGATCAATCCGACAAACCACGACGACGACAAACTTTTAATTATTGCCAAAATAATTGTAAAGGTACTTTATATTTATGTGGCTCGTGCAGCGAAGTCGTTAAGCGCAACAAAAAGGGAGATGTCTTCACAAAGTGGAGCGCCGTTGTTCATAGGCAGGGCGGCACAAAAAGGATTTTGGAATAGAATTGTTAGCGCCCACCGCAGGGATGGGGCGACGATTTACATTTTACGGCACGTTAAGGGTCCCGTAATGATACGCGCGTTGGAGACACGTGAGGACGGCTTTATTTTTTGATGTTTGCTCCTATTTCCTCGTCGAGAACTGGGCACGGTGAAGACGGTATTAATGCTTTGTGAGTATTAATGTTTGTATTCATTACCCGGTACATGATATTTTTTGTGATGCTCTTTGATCTGAGTGTAAATACTGGTGTAAGTGTTGTGCGTTACGGCTTTTTGTTGCGTGTTTACCGCGACTGATTCGATGCGGTATTTTAATAGAACCGCTCCAGGGGAAATGTTGCGTTTCACATTCTGTATGTATCTATGTTTGGTTCCATTTAGAGTCTTAATATTTAATTCGAAATTTTTATTTAATGCAACAAAAATACATGATTTAGGTTGGTGATAATT
This sequence comes from Druceiella hillmani, assembly GCA_039881145.1. NCBI lineage: Eukaryota > Metazoa > Arthropoda > Insecta > Lepidoptera > Hepialidae > Druceiella > Druceiella hillmani. The sequence goes on from JAYKKI010000029.1 coordinate 14,039,720, forward strand.
TGTATTTAGTAACTTTAAACAAATATATATTTTACTTGTTCTCGAACGTTATATGTGATCAAAATGTGATATTATTGAAATCTTTTCATTTATTTTTATGTATTTTAGGAATTAATTTATAACGCAATTTTTTCCCTAATTATTAGTCCATTAGTCAGAGGGTAGTTTATAGGTGTCCATAATGTGATACGGACGACGTTGCTCCAAGAATACGGTGTGTCCATATTGCAATATGTTCCTAATACGATTTTCGGATTACAAATACTTTACGCGTCTCTCTTGAGAATAAATTTAGGGCTGTGCTCTTAGCTGCTATTTTAGAAAATGGTTTTTATTAAATATCTTGGAAATTTTTCAAAATGTCGCCTTAGCCTGTATTTTTATAATTAGGTTGTAATATTTACGTTGAGACAAAAGTAATAGAAAAACAGCATAATATGGAGGTAACAAAACACTTTTATTGGAAACTTTATGTAGTGATTAATTTTTTTGGTGACATTTTTGATCGTTTTGTTTCTTTTAAGGAAATGACGGCTACGCTGATGGCGAAATTTTCAGAAATTTCGCTATATCTCCGCTGATCATGCATTCTAGAACTGGAAAAAAATGTAGTTCGTGGACTGATCTACGTCGCTATTTGATATTGACAAAATCAAGAATTTATTCTGTAAAATTGCAAAAGATTCGCAACTTCTGCATTCTTTCTCGAATTTACAAAATAATGGTTGATATTTATTTTCAAATGTAAATTTCATTACCACCAGTCCCAGCTCACTACAAACGACGTTTTCGAGAAACTGGCACATACAAATCTAGCACTCCATAAGCATCTTATCCCACCCCACGTTTTCTAAACACCTGTCAATAGTAGAGATTTCATATGCGCAGGTGGAGTCGAATGCCGAAGGAGATAGGAAATTCGTTATGGTCCCGTATTCGGTACGGTACGTACGCCGTAACGAATTTCGCACAATTCGAACAATTTTTTTAACGGGACGCGCGAAATGTTTTTTTTTTAAAATGGTGAGTTAAATGTTTATTTTGGAAAAGTTTAAAAATACCAAATATTATAATTTAAAGTAATGGAATCTGTCTGGCTTTATTTAAAATTTACATTAAAATCTAATCCCTTGTTTCTCGCTATACGTCGCCTGCAATATTGCAAGAGGAAGTACCGCATAAGGAAAAAATGGAAATGTGAAGATTAATTAATTATATATCTACAATTTCCCATATGACAATGCAAAATTATTCCCATTTTGTGGACATTCTATTTAAACCTAACATGCCGCAACCAGTACTAGATATAACATGTCGTAATAAAGAGACCATTCAAAACAACATCTTTCCCTAAACTCTAACATATTAGCTGACTATTTATTGCAACCGGAAATCCTCTCAGCAACTTTAAACCCATTTGTAACTTCCGCCACCCAATTCCACCTCATAAATAAGAGGAAATGCCGCTATAAATGGCGCGGTCGCTACGGCCGCTGTTTACCAGAAAATTGCCAAAAACCGAAGTCGCGGCAGAATCCACCGCGCCTGGCGACATATTTGAAATATCACCCCTTCACCGAAGCGAAGTACCTAGACCGTAAATCAACTTTGCCGACGATTAAGCCAAAAAAGTGCGCGCTAAAAGCCGCGGTCTGACATGCACGGGGGTGGAACGGAAAGTGGCGCTGAGTTTAGCGCAGACGAAAGAAAACAATTTGAGAATAATGAATAAGTAAGGGGAGATAAAAGTTTGGAAGGGGGATGCTCTGCTTCTGTGCGGGGGTACGTGCCCGCTAGCTGGAACGCGCGAGTTGGATCGTGACGTGTGTCGGAAAGAAGTGGAGATATGGAAATTATTTTAATGTTGAAGGGAAGAAGGGTGAAGGTCGCAAGCGTCGTTTTAGATATAAAAATTTGTCCCTACTTGTATTTGGGGTAGCGTGTGATGGAAAATGTATGAGACGAGAAGGAGGTGGCCAAGTATTATTTGTTTCCTTAAAAATGAATTTCAGTTATTTGTAGAGAGGTTAATAAGTACGTTAAGATAAGGTAAGAATATCAACTAATTGTTGGCAATACGTTTATTGTCGCTTGAACTATTTAATGAAACTTAGAACCTACAACTTATTGCTGTAGAGTCAATCTCTCACAGCCAATAAAAAAGCGTTATGTGAGAAATATAAGTATAGTGGAAGATTGGAATGATTGATAGAGTCAATGACAAATAAACGTAATACATAAGTTACGTAAACGAACACAAAAAACGAAAGAGAAAATACAAGCGATATGTCAGGAATATAGTGGTAATGAAGGATGAGATATTCGATGCGTAAATTATTTTAGGTAATGCAATTTCAGACATTTGAACAGACCCTGAAGACGCACTTTGTATATTAATAAACGTTCAGAAAAAAATTAAAATAGCGGTGTCAACACAGTATAATAATGTGAGAATAGACACCCTTCATATAAGTTATGTACTTATAGGATAGCAAATAAATTCTATGCCGTCTCCAACGAAAGTGAAAACTACATGTTATATTGGCACTTAAACAAACGTATCAACAATTATGTACAGCAGTGAATCACTTGAGCTGCAAAAGAAATATGAAAGTATAACTGTTAGAGAGAAGACGAAAACAGTAGTCAGTACTTGCAGAAAAGGATTTGATATCAATGTTATGAAGTGCTTAGCACAAATATAAATCGCACTGCAAGGTTTAATAATAATTAAATACTTATGTACAAATAAAAATCTTAATATCTTATGTTACATAGTGTTTCCAATAAACTATTTACATAGGTTAATGTTATTTTCTCCGAATAAAAATATATTGCCTGGTCTGTCTTTGAGAGGCGTAAAATGTCGTATGTTACTTAAAAAATCCTTTGATTTTAGCTCTCATTCTTTTTTTAATAATTTATACTTAAATTTTTTTAAATTATTAAATCATTATATTGGCAACTCCTCGATCTTGAGTTTAGTAGCGGTTGCAACGTGAGAGAGCGATGTCATATTTTATTTCACCTGCTCAGAGTGTGCACGAATATCCTATAGCATTCACTTGTCTTTCGTGCACTTACATTGTTCAGTGCAGGATTATAAGATGCACCCAGTCTAGATATTTTTTTCTATTCCATTGACCGCTTCAGAAATGAGGTATGGAGTTGCTTAGCAGTTCACGACTGATCTAGATGACTAGGTGATATTTATTCCAATTCCTGTGTACGCTGTCTTATGCGTTATTGTTTTATAACCATTTGTTGTAATGTTCTTTCACATACCCAGCACTTTGGGTAAATCGTTAAGTTAGGAATGGGGTGTTTAAGAAATAAATAAATAAACTGTCGTATTTCTTGTTTAAATAGAAGGTGCGAGAAATGTTAGAGCTGAATTACAGGTTCCTATGTATGCGCTTTCCTAACAACGAAATAGATCTAAAAAATAAAAAACTTATTTTTCCACTCAAGTAAGTCTTTTCAATAATATACCTATGCAGAATTTTTTTTTAATCCCCATTTGCATGTTTGGGAACGCCTCGAAATAAAATTTTACGCTATTTTAAATATTTTTAGTTTTGGATTAATGCTAAATATTGTTTTTGCTAAATATTGTTATTGTTAATAATGTAATGTTTGCTAAATATTGTTATTGTTAATATAGGCTAAATATTGTTATTGTATTTTGTATTTTTATCTTATTTCGTTTAAATGTTAGAAGTCTCTGACAGGACGACTTTGCTCCAAAAATACGGTTCGATTTGAACGCTTCGGATACGGAATCCTAAAAATGAGTCCGATGCACGAATATGATGTTGTGAATATCGGAAAGTGTTTAATATAATAAGGAAACTCGTGTGATTATTATTTCGAATCAATAAATTATTTTTTAATTGGTAAAAGTTTTTAAAAAACGAGTACGATGCACGAATGTGATATTGTGAATAACAGAAAGTGTTTAATATAATAAGGAAACTCGTCTAATTATTGTTTCGAATCAATATATTATTTTATAATTGGTAAAAGTTATTAAAAAACGAGTACGATGCACGAATGTGATATTGTGAATAACAGAAAGTGTTTAATATAATAAGGAAACTCGTCTAATTATTGTTTCGAATCAATATATTATTTTATAATTGGTAAAAGTTATTAAAAAACGAGTACGATGCACGAATGTGATATTGTGAATAACAGAAAGTGTTTAATATAATAAGGAAACTCGTGTGATTATTGTTTCGGATCAATGTATTATTTTTTTATTGGTAAAAGTTTTTACAAAACGAGTACTATGCACGAATGTGATATTGTGAATAACAGGAAGTGTTTAATATAATAAGGAAACTCGTGTGATTATTGTTTCGGATCAATGTATTATTCTTTTATTGGTAAAAGTTTTTACAAATCGAGTACGATGCACGAATGTGATATTGTGAACGACAGAAAGTGTTTAATATAATAAAGAAACTCGTCTAATTATTGTTTCGAATCAATATGTTATTTTTTAATTGGCTAAATTTATTAAACACCTATTTACTAACATTTTCAAAAAAATATTCCACGTTAGTCATATAATAGATTGTTTTTAAATTTTGCTGGATACGGGTATAGAATTAGAATTTGTTTGGTATTTTCAAAAATCTGTTAAGTATTAGTAGAACTTGCACTACGAGTATTCCGTACATATTTAAGCACTTATAAAAATTTAAGTTTAATTTTTTTTTAATTAAATTTTTTAATTTCATTTTTTTCTATTAAACTATTTACAAATATAATTTTTTCACAAAGCAAATATATTGCCTACTATATCTTTCATAGACATAAAAGCATGATGGATATTTATATATTTATTTTTCACCATGTAAATGTGTGCAAAATGTAAATCTTGGCAAGTACATCTTTCGCAGACATAATAAATATACATTTCATAATACATTTTGAAATAAATAAGTTGTTTTAGCAGATTTAAGTAATTTTTATGATCTTTTCTCAGTTCCAACTTCATGTCGTAAGTTGTATTAGCAATTGATTTAAGTCATTTTTATGGAGTTTCTATGAACTCTTCGCAGTTCCAACTACATCTCATAAGTTGTATTAGCAGTTGATTTAAGTCATTTTTATGGAGTTTCTATGAACTTTTCGCAGTTCCAACTTCATGTCGTAAGTTGTATTAGCAGTTGATTTAAGTCATTTTTATGGAGTTTCTATGAACTCTTCGCAGTTCCAACTACATGTCATAAGTTGTATTAGCAGTTTATTTAAGACATTTTTATGGAGTTTCTATGAACTTTTCGCAGTTCTAACTAGATGTCGTACGTTGTATTAGCAGTTGATTTAAGTCATTTTTATGGAGTTTCTATGAACTCTTCGCAGTTCCAACTACATGTCATAAGTTGTATTAGCAGTATATTTAAGACATTTTTATTGAGTTTCTATGAACTTTTCGCAGTTCTAACTAGATGTCGTACGTTGTATTAGCAGTTGATTTAAGTCATTTTTATGGAGTTTCTATGAACTTTTCGCAGTTCCAACTAGATGTCGTACGTTATATTAGCAGCTGATTTAAGTCATTTTTATGGAGTTTCTATGAAATTTTCGCAACTCCAACTACATGTCGTAAGTTGTATTAGCAGTTGATTTAAGTCCTTTTTATGGGGTTTCTATGAACTTTTCGGAATTCCAACTACATGTCATAAGTTGGTTGGCTATTACTCTTAAACTAGTAGAATCTACTTAGCTGTAATAATTTTCCTGTTAATTTTTTTATTTGTACTAATATTGTGAATACTTCATTATACTGGGTTGGCTAATAACTTGTGTTTAAAAATGTATGTTACACTAAATTTAATTAAAGTTAATAAATAAATAAAACTATTATTATCTACTATTTGTTGCCATCTAGTTGGCAGCCACAACTTATAAAATTTCGGTGCCGGTGAGGTCGTTTTGGAGATCTTCTTTAACGTCGTATCGTGAAAAATATTTTCACGTAAATGGTTACTTGGAGTCCTGAATAAATGGCATTCAGAAGGCGCAATGTCCAGCAAATATGGTGGATGAATGAGTAGAATCCAGCCGAGCTCCTCAAATTTATCATGAGTACGTTTTGCAACATGTGGTCTATTATTTATTATTTATTATAGTATTGTCGTGTAGAAAATAAACTCGATCCTGTTGACTACTCAATTTGTTAGCTAATCTGTCCAATTGTTCACAGTAAATATCTGCATTAATTGTAGATCCCTTTGGAAGCAACTCCCAATGAATAGTGCCTTTGATATTCAACCAGCAGCTAAGCTTCATCTTTTTGGTACTTATTTCAGGTTTGGATATTGAAACTCCTGTTTCTCCGACACCCAGCCATTGACGTTTGCGTATATGGTTAACGTATGTAATTCACTCCTCATCACCAGTTACTAACTGACCCAGCCGGTCGAAGTTACGTTTCAAAGTCAACAATAAACGTTTCAATGTTGACTAGTATCAACTATGCACGGAAGGTGATATGATGACAACTCGTGGGGTATCCACACTCCGTATATTGAAACTTTTCCCAATTCGTACAAATGTGTTTTTATGATGCCATGATTGCAGTGTAGCTTATCTTATAATTGACGAGTCGTCGGTCGAGGATCCTCCTCAATTAGTCGTCATAATCGTTGAACGTCCAATTCAACGGGACGTTCGGTACGGGGTTCGTCCTCATGATCGTAGTCCTTATTCTTAAACTTTCTGAACCAAATCTTTGTCGTCGCGTAAGACCCTGTGGACTGGCTCATGGCATGACATATATTGTGTATGGCAGTCTTTGCATCCTGACCTAAACGAAATTCGTAAAGTAATAGAAAATATATTTGATATCGATTTAAATCCATTATCTTTTACGTAATTCACTGATGCTGACTGACGATTATTGTCAACTGGCTGCACTTTGACCTATTTATACCTTATAGTAAAACTTTCTAGAAGTTTCGAGAATCTTTCTAGAAAAGTCCCGAAGTTGTGGCTAAAAATTATTAGCCAACCTAATATATCCAAAAATAGCGGTTTAACTGGTAAGGGGTGGGGGATACGTAACTAAAAGGTGACCACTTGAAAGCTTAATATTTAGTAAACGGATCGCGGAATTGAAAAAGTGTTCAAGACTTACCCCCAATAATTTTGAAAAATTTATTCACCGATATCCTACACAAACCAGCCTTACTTTAGATGTTGGGGAGGTACATAACTTTAAAGGCTGTATAAATATGCACAGCCATGCTATAAATATGCTGTGATATACATATGGACAGATAGACAGACGAACATGGCGAAACTATAGTGGCTCCTCGTTTAGCTACGTAACTCTAAAAATGGCATTCAGCTAAATCTTGTAATAAGAATTTTTATTAACTTTTGCTTGATACTGTATAGCGGGCTCAAAACGAACAAATTTCTAGATCACTGTTTCAGTGTTCACTACTGTAATACCTGTTGTAATACCTTGTGCTTTACTTCTGAATATGGCTATATTACTAATTTTAACTTTGCCAATTGTCGTTGTTGTTGTGTAGTATCTACAAATATATTGCTGGTTTATTAGTATCTATAAATCTGTTGATTAGTTGTTGATTAGTATCTATAAATCTGTTTACTAATTGTCGATTAGTATCTGTAAATCAGTTGATTAGTTGTTAATTAGTATCTATATATCTGTTGACTAATTGTTAATTAGTATCGATAAATCTATTGATTAGTTGTTAATTAGCATCTATAAAACTTTCCGCATTAAATGTGAAGTTAAAATTTCGTCCACGTAAAAACTGTTTGAGTGTTGAATGTTTATTTCCGTCTAAAAAATCGAAATGATGTCATGGCCAATATGCGATTGCACGAGATCAATATACTCATAACTCGATATCGTACGGTGATTGGTACGTGAAAACGATATATGAAATAAAGTATGAAATTTTGCCATAATGCACAGAGGGAAAGTTATGTAAATGGACATTATGAATCATATCATCGCTTGATATTCAAAAATTTACTCAGTAAGGTAATTTATGGAAACTTAACGTTTATACCATGGATTTAAGGGAAAGGTTTTAGTTTTCTCCGGTGTTTTTCTCCGTTTTGTTACATGACTTTTTATCATTTATGACTATTTACGTATTATATAACATTCTATACATTGTACCTTCAGAATAAATCATATTGGATTTTAAAAAACGGAAACCTAATTAAAGTAATAAAACGCTATAATAAAGCATTATCGTTATCTTGTAAAATACGAAATATTAGAATATGTGAATGTGAGAATTTTCTACGATTTCTTAAACTGACAGTCTCCCGCGTTAATTATTTACGGGACAAGCTGAATGTTAGAACTTTAAACTACGTTTATCAAAGTTTATTTTTTTGAGTTTAGTCATATATATGTATATGTATATATTTATATATATATATATATATATATATATATATATATATATATATATATATGTATATATTTATATATATATATATATATATATATATATATATATATATATATATATATATGTATATATATATATATATATATATATATATATATATATATATATATATATATATCGTTGAAGGTAATGGAACGTCGAAATTATTTCAGCAATACTAACTAAGGTATCTGCTATATGTAACCTAATAGTCTAATGTTACTGAAATAATATTGTCAAGTTAAATACGATAATGTTTCTTATTCGTCAGTCTCTGAACGTATGCGTTGCTTAGAAACATAGGATATTCTTGTTCCTATTTGGGTTCTATTTAAATACGTCTGAAATTGTGCAGATGTGTGCTTTTGTGGCGGCTACCAAGTGTTCTAATATGGATTTAGTATCGTTGTTTACTAATGTAATTCATTTCATGCTAACGGGAAATCACGTATGTTTGTGCTATGAACTGCTTTGTGTTATTCTGTATCATTCTAAAATTATATATCCTGATGTCTGTGTTTATTTAATTTCCGTATTTTGCGAAATCTTGTTTGTGACTTGAGGAAGAATTTGTTTGCTTTTAACGCTTAGCTAACATCTTGTATAAACGGCCACAGACAGTGAACTTTATTGGCGGCGGCTAAAGCAAAAGACAAGTTGAACGAAAGAATTGGTGTTAAAATAATCATATATATATATATATATATATATATGTATATGTATATATATATGTATATGTATATATATATGTATATGTATATATATATATATATATATATACATATATATATATATATATATATATATATATATTGCGGTATATTGACTACACAATCAATATTTCGCAATATAAATAATGTAATATTATGTATTTTTTTTTTGGAAGGACGTCCCTCCGATTAACATCGCCGAAGATAAATTTCTCTCGAATTAAATTAATTAATGTTTATTTTTGTCCATGTATTACCCAATGAAATTGAGTTTTCAGTGGTATTAATAGATATTTGTCACAGTTAATTATTTTTTGTTAAAGTATTAATGACAGCAATTAGTGAATTGGATTTAATTAAATAAGACATTAGATATTAGTGAATTAGATTTAATTAAATAACCCAGCCGAACTCCTCTAATTTATCACGAGTGCGTTTTGCAACATGTGGTCTAGTATTGTCGTGTAGAAAATAAACTCGACCATAAATAGTTAGAAGAAAATAAACTCGATTATGAAATAAAAACTTAAGAAAATAAAAATTAAATTAATGTTTACTTTTGTCCATGTATTACGCAATGAAATTGAGTTTTCAGTGGTATTAATAGATATTTGTCACAGTTAATTATTTTTTGTTAAAGTATTAATGGCAGCAATTAGTGAATTGGATTTAATTAAATAAGACATTAGATATTAGTGAATTAGATTTAATTAAATAACCCAGCCGAGCTTCTCTAATTTATCACGAGTGCGTTTTGCAACATGTGGTCTAGTATTGTCATGTAGAAAATAAACTCGATCATAAAAAGTTAGTTAGAAGAAAATAAACTCGATTATGAAATAAAAACTTAAGAAAATAAGAATTAAATAGACATTAGATTTAATTAAATGATATCTCGCATTAATAATTGAGTAAAAACACGTGTGAGGGTATGTATACACACGCACGCTCGCATCCATCCACAATCACACACAGATAGTGTATGTACGTTGACTGAAAAACGGCGTAAACAAAAGCGACGTAAAAATGACGTAACTAAGTAAAGTTATTAATAGATTATTCTTCAAATCCTGTTTCATTTTTGTTAAAAGTTCAAAACGTGCAACACTGAAGTCAGGAGAGAAGGTTGTACGGAGTCATGTACAAGCCTTTCCTTAATTGGCATACATGTGATTATTAAGACACCGTAAACTTTACTAATTAAGTTACATCGGAAGAAGACGCATCGAACTTCTATAAATGAGGTTCCAAATATATTTTACGTGCTCATCTACGTATCAAACTTTTGGAGTTTTGGAAAAGTTTTATATGAGGGTGATTAAAATTGCACAGTAAAGTTACCGTGATAAGGGTCAAAATCATGTTCGTAGCAAGGGAAAAAATTGGGTTGAAAAAAATCTTGTAAAATATACGAAGTTATAGTTGAAATTTGTCACATTTTAATTCTTTTATTATTCTTCCACAAAGACAGATTTGACCAAAATAATATGATTGAATATATTTGTCTCCTCAAGCAAGCCAATCTCAAAGTTATCAAATATAATAAACCTCAACCTTATCCAACCCACTCCTTTTTGACCTCTAATTCCTTAGTTTCCACCCCCTTTTTTCAAATAACAGTTTTGGTTGACCTTTCTATGTTTTTAGTAATTCTGCTGCAGCTAATTTTCTCTAAAACTATTTCACATATAAAAGTGAAATTTGGCACAAAGGTGTTGGTCGGTTGGTGTTGGTTGGATTTTAAATGGCAAATTTTCATTTGTGGGGTTAGTTTTAGGGAGTTAAATGAAACCTTGTAATAGCATAAGTTAAAAGATATATTGACTTTTTTGAACTTTTATCCAGAAAGAACCTTTAAAAATAGATGTCCTCCGGACACATTAGAAGAAGGGCTGCTGGAAAATATAAAAAAATCTGGTATTTGAATCCAACGAAAATGGTCAAGAAATTTTTTGTGACATCAAAGAACTCAGAATGACAAACTGCTTTGTAGTTTGGAACGATTCTCTCGAGTGGCTTGTACACTATTAATAATATAGTATCATGTATCTATAATTATAATATTTATGTTTAGTAAACAAATGCCATTCATTATTTTTATTACTTTTTTGTGCGGAGAGGAAAATTGTGCGGGAAATGTCGCGGGGTGTTCGGGGACGTGGAAATGCGTAATACGTTATCCACACGTCATACATATTGACATCCACGGAAGTTAAAAAAAACCGCTGGTAAAGAACACTAATTGCGTAAGTCTAGCTTGTACTTGGTCGATTTTTTTTTGAAGTACATTAGCCATTTTTTTAATCCAGTTCTCCTTCTATACTAATGCAATCTTTATCTCGTAATATTTTTGCGAATTTTACTCAAGTTTTTGCTAATAATGGTTCTTTTTCAGCTTTTAGCTAATCATCATTCTTAGTTTGCAACGTAAAAGATTTACTCACATAGATATTTATTGATATTAGTTTGATAATCAGTTATTTTTAGCGCAGATAGAGATAGGAAACATTTTTTGCGTCTAAATTTTCTTTTATTTAAATATTTTCCATTATTTGGATATTAGAAATATTTTTGTATTTTTAAAAATTTTCTGGGTCTACCTCTGATAGTTACCACTTGATTATATATAGAAAGATATAAGATATCTCTCAAAACCTAGGAATTGTACGGATCAGCACTTGGTGATCCGTACAATTCCTAGATTGATGGTGGTTCAATTAAAAAATTGCGATTTATGCAACTAGTATAGTCGCTGCTACCCTGTTAGACTAACTATGCTGATAGGGGCAAGTACCCTTATACTATATCATGGGACAAATTCCAAGATCGAATTATGTGTATTCTTCTTCTTCGGTTGCGCAAAATCTCATGGTGGGTCTTGGCCTTGTTCAGTAGTTTGTACTAAGATGATCAATCTCTTCTGACCGTAGTTCTCCAGTTTATGGTTTTAAGGATGTTAAAATCTTTTACGAGGCAGTCAACCCATTTCAGCTTCGGTCTTCCTCTTGGTTTGGCGCACAAAATGTTGGACTTTAAAATTATTTTCGAGTTTCTATTCTTCGCCATACGTACAAGATGACCAACTTTCTTCACTTTTTGGATCTTTATAAATTTTATTATACCATTCCTCCTGTATATGTTATATTGTCGGAGATTAGTTTTTCATTTTCATACTCCCTTAGTATGGATACCATCCAAATCGCTCCCTAGGAACTTGAAATTCCATCAGTATGCATATTTGATATGAGTACATTAGTATAGGTTTAATTAAACTTTTCCATAAACAAGAGTTTAGAGCAAGATTTTTTGGTGTAAGAAGATTAGGTTTTAAATATTTTGTATGTGTATAGTACACATCAAGTTGGACCAGGGACGCACTCTCCAGTTTCGTGCCGTTAAACTAGAGGCCATGCATTTATGAACACCAATATCCATTTGATATCTTCTTCGGTTCTAGACAGTGTGAACATGTACTTGCATTGTTAGTAGTAAAAAAACTTAAGTTATACTACTGTCTTTATTCTCCAAATGCTTATATAATTTATGAAATTCATATAACGAAGTTACTATTGGTAAACTCAGGAAAACAATATAAAAAAATATTCCGAAGTTATTTTAAAAATCCATTGTGGGAACATCGCATTTTATAAACGAAACGTAAAATATGAGGCTGTGTCTGTGATTGTGAATACAAAATATATCTGTCATATCAGATGGCGTCTTTAATAAAGCAACATGAAAATTTATATTATTTTTTAATTTTGTCCATTCTTGTTGAATTTTTCCCTTTTCTTGAAGTTAAGAAAGAGCATGAGATGCTGGAAAAATAGCAGGAGCTGCGTATGAAATTTTTTTAGAACAGCATGAAAAAATAGTGGTTATTTTCGCAACAAATGTTAAAATTACCTCTAATATATATAAGAATATTACTTGAAATAAGAGTGGTTAATTTAATTGAATTTGACAATTTTCTTCAATAAATATTTCTCTTGCTGTAGTGCCACGCATTACATTAAATAATATTTTTCCTCCATGGTTTCAAATGAACTAATTGAATTTTACGTAATAGTGTATTATAATTATTTTAAAGAAAACGGCTTTCAAATAATTATAAATACAATCGTATTTCAAATCTGATTTGTTATTAGAAGAAGTTGCCGAAATATCTTTTTTAGGTTATACCACAGTTAAACTGAGGTCGAAGTCGGAGAAGTGTTATGATAAGCGAAGTCGGAGAAGTGTTATGATAAGCGAAGTCGGAGAAGTGTTATGATAAGTGAAATCAGAGAAGTATTATTATAAGCGAAGTCGGAGAAGTATTATGATAAGCAAAGTCGGAGAAGTGTTATGATAAGCGAAGTCGGAGAAGTGTTATGATAAGCGAAGTCAGAGAAGTGTTATGATAAGCGAAGTCGGCGAAGTATTATGATAAGCGAAGTCGGAGAAGTATTATGATAAGCAAAATCGGAAAAGTGTTATGATAAGCGAAGTCGGAGAAGTGTTATGATAAGCGAAGTCGGAGAAGTGTTATGATAAGCGAAGTCGGAGAAGTATTATGATAAGCGAAGTCAGAGAAATGTTATGATAAGCGAAGTCGGCGAAGTGTTATGATAAGCTTGTCATTAGTAATGTTTTTCTCTCGTTTCTATTTTTGCATGATAATCTTTCTATTCCAAGTTTATTACTAAGAATGTTATATATTGGCTGTAAAATTTTATATGTCGGATATACAACTAAATTGTATTGTATACAAACTAAATTGTATGGAAAATATTATTTTGAGTAAAGTACGCCACGTGATGTAGACGATAGACAATTTATTTTGTGTGTTTAAAAATAGAAAATCGTAGATATTTCTAATTATTTTCATTATCTAAATCTTTCAAATTTGTTTTGAAATAACGTCATTTTTTATATGGGGTTAATAATTAAGCAAAATATATAACGCAAGCAAGATACAGGAAAAGCGTCTAAGCCTAATTCTAAATCGCTTTCGATCGAAAATTTACGAACGACAATTGTCTCCCTCGGGCCTATGTCAATACATGACGAACAGAACGTCCGAAACAGTACGTCTCGCAGAGCGGCAATTTTATATTATAATTTTTTTTCATTACGTTCGCCATTATCAAAGCGCTCGATGCGAGTCAATATGTGCCTCTCGTCCCTAGATGTCTTCTGGTCCTAGATAATAACGCGCATCATATACGTTCGCGCCAAGCGTCCGGATCGTGTCCCGCGGAATTAAAGGGCTCCTGTGGTTGTTTTCTTAATTAATGATATTTTTTTCGGGAAATAATGACAATTTTAATATTTATTAGCACCAATATTTATGATCTATTTCGGTTTATAATTTACTCAAAAATTTCGATCCGAGCACTTAATACCCGTAGAGGATTTTTTTTAAGTAAAAAAGTATTTTAATACGATTTTTTTTAATGAATTTTTGGAATGACTTTTACTATCGTATGCAATCTATACATGTAATAAAACTGTAACTGAATTGTATCTGTACGTTGAATATTTTTAGGAAAATCTTATTCTAATAATCATTATTATCGATACAAAGATTTATCATTTACCATTTTTAAAATTTTTCACTGTGTTCTGTTACCTCATCACGCAAAAACCACTGGACGGATTTTGATGAAATTTTGATGAATTTATTGCAAAAATCACTGAATCTAGATATTGTTGCTAATCTATACATACCGATACATATTTGTGAATATAAAAAATTACAAGATGAGGCAATAAATCATTATAAAAACCCATAATTAAAAAAATTAAAAAAATATAATAAAACGGCTCAATAATATTTAACTAAGTTCAGTTTAAAAATCACCAATAGACGTCATCACAAGGTATTTAAAATACCTAATTTTCCTCTATCGCCTCAAGTCAATTATCACTGAATGGATTTGGATCTTTTTTATATTGCACCGTGTCAAATTACATAATGCAATGTAATATAATTTACATTATGTAAATATTTTCCGGCTTAAATAAAGTTACAAGGTTTGTACTATTATTTTGCTTTTCTACAATAGATGGCATCAGTAAGAATTTAAAATAAAAAACACAACATAAATACGACTCTTAATAACGCGCTTTAGTTGTTTTAATTAATTCATATGTTTTTTATTTCTACTCGACGATATATAACGCTAAATGTTTTCTAATAAATAATTTTTTTTAATGTTTTTTTTTAATTGTTCGTTGCATGCGATTCAATGAAAGATGTCGCAAATAAATTTCGTAAATCGTGGTATCATTGTATTTTCAAAAATAGGACAAACCTTGCGCGTAGCTGGCGTGAACCTAAGTATCAATTACTTTTCTCACGGACAGGTGTATGTAGCACTCTCCCGCGTCAGCAACGCTAACATTTGATTTGTTTATGTCCCTGTCGGTTCTATAGGAAACATTGTTTACAGAGGAGTTTTGTGAACAATGTTCTGAAGCTCACGTAAACGAAGTCGCGTGCACAGCAAGTTTTAAATAATCTTAGAACGCCAATTTTAACAGATGATGGATGAATTAATTTCTATGGTTTGAATTTGTAAAAATAGAATAAAAAATCTTTTTAAACCTTCTATTTTTGCACGGGGTAAATATTTAATTTAATTTAATTTTTTAAATTTACATTAATAAGTTAATACTCTCCAGTAACTTCTATGATTGAAACATTAAAAATACCTTGGTTTTTTTTTATTTGTAATTTTTAGGTATCGGGATTAATCAAATTTTATGCATTTATAATTTCATCGTGCCGATCCGTCCGTGTGTCTCACAGTTTCTACAGTTTGGTAGATGAAAGGTAGAGATGAATTTTTTTCCCAGTAATTTTTGAATCAATATAAATAATCGGGAAAATATCATGAAATCAATTACTTGGTGAACATGTATTGTGGAACACTACGTTTTTGTGTTTCCGCAAGCGTTTGAACGATTTTTTAACTGAATTTATTTTTATTTTAAGCATTTTTATTGTAACATCTATCTTTTTTAAAACATTTTTTTCAGAATACTTGTTAACTAATAGTTCTGAGGTTCTGTTGTTTTAGTAATCATTTATATACATATAGCTATTTAAATAGTAAAGTTCAAAAGAAATGAAAAGGAAAGCTTATAAATAAAATAAGCTTTAATAAAATGTAACTTTGCAAACATTCTGTGACGGATCGAGTCCGACGAAGCGTCCACTTATGTATAATCACGATACACCTCACGCACTTCACCTCTCACTCCTCCTCTCATTTCCTTCGTCGTTTCGACTTTCGCCGGATCCTGTTTACTTTCTAGAGAAGCTTTCATCTTTTAGCGCTAACTAGCGCAATGGGAAATAGAGGCGTGCCTTGTAAAAAGGCACGTGTGAACGACCTGTTCGATTTAGGGTAGTTTTTGCAAGTGTTGTAAGGCCAAATTGTTGAAACTATTTAACGCTTGACTCGTTTCATGGAAAGAGGTTAAAGAAGAGAAGTTGGGAAATTGAACAAATCTGTCTCATTTATATTAAGTGAAATATTTTCTTAGCGAGGAGGTACGCCAAAAAAACGGTTGTTACTTATTTTTTAGCTACAAAATAATGTCTCCGAGTGATTTTTTTATGAAATCCATATCTAAGATTTTGGGTCAAAACATTACTTGAATTTAAAAAAAAATTATCATAAATATTTGATTTGAGACTTAGATCGATGTCTTTATCAATTTATATATATATATATATATATATTTATATACATATATATATATATATATATATATAATATATATATATATATATATATATAATATATATATATATATATATATATATATATATATATATATATATATATATATATATATATATATATATATATATATATATATATATATATATGTTAGTTACGATTATTTAAAATATTTTCTCGTACATTATTTTTCCACCTAATTTTAATTTTATGTTTTTCTTTTTATGCGGATAAATATTTCTGTAAGATTACTCCTGAAAATCTAAAATTCTATTAAAAACATGTATAAATTAAATACGAATATATCTGTTAAATGGTTAAGAAATTACATATGGTAGGTCTAAAAGTCCTTGATGGGTGATTTTTTATTAATCTTATACATATTTTAATAATTTTTTTAATTATAGTCTAAATTGACGTAAAAGGTATCGTGATAACTAAACAAATTATTTATTCGTAACTTATAAATTGGTATAGGTAAACGTTATTTTAATGTGTTGGCTAAGTACGGGATATTTGTAGTAATGACTGGAAATTTCAGGTACACAAAGATCACCATTATTAAGATAGATTCGGTAATAAAATACGTGTAAAAATAAACTACTACGCTCTCTCAATTCTTTGTCAATCAGTTAAATTTTTATAAATACATTTCCATTCAATAAAAGATATTTGTAATTTTTTAACTATATTACAAGAGAAAAAAAAAATTTCGCTTTTGAATTTCTTTTATCTTACATATTTATAATACGCGTACAATTTATAAATTTAATAAAATGATAATGTAATACTGCATTACAAGTTGTTATTATTATTATTTTTTTTTATTAGTTAAATCTTTTCATTTTCTTTAATGTATAATCGTTTTAAGAATAAATATGTTTTGAGCCATTTCAAAATATGAGTTTAGAAAATGAGGCCGCATTTACCCATAATAATAGGTATAGACTAAGATTATGACGCTAGAAAAGACTTTCGGATAGTCAAAATTAAAATACTGCAATTGGAAATTTTCCTTATCGTACGTATATACGTATGTCGATACTTGATCACTCCCTTTGTCATAATTTACTTTGTTGTCGCCGCTTGTTTATAGTACTACATTTAAATTATAGTGATTAAATATACTCCTCTTCAATCAGAAGTTCATACTTTTCTGACGGTATGCTTATTCTAGTTATTTGTCTAGGAGTAAATAATATGAATGTGTTTATTTGCAACGAATGCCTAATAGTTAAGGCGCAGCCTCCATGATATAACCGTAAAAGGACTACATTTGTGCTCGTCCGTTTTAAAACAACTGGGAAATTTATTAACATACAAAAAAGCATATTTAGGAAAAATCTTTTATTGAATTAACTCATTAATACTTACGAATATTTAAAAGACATGACTTTGTAAATGGTGAAAAAATATTAATAATTTGCAAGATTAATTTTATATATAAACAGACAAACAAAGTAATTTTCTGTTCATTTATAATTTTTGTTCAAATGTATATACATTTTAACTAATTGGAAATTAAAAATATTTTCATCTTGAAATATCAGATACTACATTATATAGTTTACGCCTGACGCGGTCGTCTACGTAACTATGGTAGAGAGATGCGGAGGGTTGCTGTAGTTTGGCTCTGCCCAATTGATCAAGGTCATTTCGTGAAGGCAGCGCCTTATTTTGTCGTAGTGGATATCAATTTCTGTTCAAAATGTTATAGATAGTTTTCAATTTTTATGTGTGTATATATATATATATATATATATATATATATATATATATATATATATATACACACATACATATATACATATACATACACACATATATACATATACATACACACATATATACATATATGCTCATGTATGTAACAAGCGCAAAAAGATCGTCAAATGTGCGAGAATGTTTTCGTTACTACTATTCAATCCACAGAAAACTTTTGAAAGTTAAACGTCTTCAGTTACGTAATTCAGATCTTTTTTGTTTGGTGAAATGTACCAACAGTTAGTACGCCTAATAAACTATTCTGTGAACAGAACAATTTCACCGACACACCCGGCCACATCTTTGCGTCGGGGAAGTTGCCCGCACAAGGCAAAGTTGTGAAACATTATTCCTCAATAAAAGTAGTTTATCCCGGGCGTCTCCGGTCAGTGTGGGCGAGGGTGAGTTTACTTCATATGCGGCGGCCGGTCGGACACGTAGCGTCGCCGACGTGACAGAAGCGGTTGTTATCTTAATCTATATGTACTCGTAACGTCGTGCGCCGGCAAGATTTAGGTCAAGCACTGTGGGGCTATCAAACAGTATATGTACGTGTGTAGGTAGGTGCTCTTACGTATAGCTGTATGGAGTAATTCAAAATATTACGATTTTATTGAGTATTTCGCACATTTTTGGAACTGACAATCGTATTAATATTAGTTGTGTTATCCTTAGCGACGAAACGTTTCTGTAAGCCTCGGGAATTTAATCTAAATACGTAAAGTTGTGATTTTAAGTAGACGTAACAATTTTGGAAAAGAATTAAGTGTTTAATTTTTTTAAACCGCAGAGTAAAGAACTTGAAATATTAATTTCATAGACTCTTTTCATTTTAACTGATATTTAGAAAAGTTCATAGTGGGAAAATTTTTGGTATATTGGTAAATCGTAGATTCAGAATTTATTGACAAGTGGATATTGTATTAAAATTAAAGTTAAGTTTACGTCTGTAGCTTCTTTTTTATTAAAAAGGCAGTAGTTTATAAATTTAGCCAGTGTATGTGGTAAATACACACATGCATATATACAGTAAGATGGTTTTTAATAATATTAGTACTAAGGTAGTAATCTAATTAAGAAAGTAAGGTAATATCAAAATTAAGCTGACAGGAAAATTTTTATTGCGTTTCTATTGATACGACTGAACCTTTTTATGATATTTCTACTACAATAAATAACATGTTGGGAAATAGAAAACTATTCTACTTAACTTCTAGGAATCGATAGGCAAGTACGTTCGTATTTTTGTGACACGGCATTGAACTGTTTTTCATTGTCCCGTCTCATGTATGTAAAGAAAGTAGGTTAACCGCACAAGGTTAAGTCAAGGTACATACTAAAGGCGTTGTTGTGTTTGTTGGTTCCGGTGTTCCTTTAAAATAGTGTTTACCTTTTGTTGTTCGTTCAATGTATGTAGACATGCCGCTAGAAAATGTTAGTCTTATTAACTATTGAAGATACGTACTTTCGCGTTGTCGTTGTGTTTTTATTTTGATAAAGGTTGAACGACAAGAAATAACGAAGAAAATTGTGAACTGGAATTGATGAAATATGGTTTTTGTATTAAGATTACGTAGCCAAACTGGAAACCCTTATGGGATGTCCGTCTGTATGTCATAGCCGTTTTACTCGGAGACTTTTAGTGATATATAGCTGAAATTTGACATGGTTAAGATATTTATAAGGCCTACAAAGTTATGGAAATAAAATCTTTTAACACAATTTTTTATTTAATTAACCAACATTTAAAATAGGGGTTAATTTTATTTTATTAACCTACATTTAAAATAGGGGTTAAATTTTTTATTCGCATACCCTATTTTGTAAGGTACTGTTGAGTAGATCTTCCAAAAATATTGGGGGTTTGTTATGAAAACCTTCGATACAGGGGTCCGTTCGATATTTTAAGCTTTAAAGTGATCACTTTTGTTATCAAATATACAAAATTATCACAACTAAGTTCGCTGTATTAGTCTACGATATATAGTCAATCAACTTATGATATGTAGTTGGGTCTGTGAAAAGTTGCATATAATTATTTACATAAAAAAAATTAATTTATCACGTTTTTAAATGGGACTAAAAAATTTAAAATAATTTCGCCTTACCCCATAAACATTTATAACCCAATACAGGTTTATAACCACACGTATATTGTTCTGTAAATTTGTGATTGTGAATGTTTAATAGCTATTAAAATACTTGTAAGATCTAAAACGAAGAACGTATAGCGCATGCAACAAATAATAGTAAGGAGTGTAGATAGAAGCTATTGTTGAGAAAACACACACAATTGGTCATATTATTTGTGGTGCAATAAAATTGTTAGTAACTTAGTTAATATTGCATTGTAATCCAGTTCTGAACTAGTATTCTTGAAGTTTAAAGTCTCTAACTCAATGGTAAGTTAGTTTAAAACCGTTTGCAAAATTTTTACCGGACAAACAAGGAAACAAACAGACGAGAAAGCGAGTTAATAAAAACGAGATACAAAAATAACTTTATCCCTTGTGCTAAATATTAAGCTTACAAATGCAGAGACAACAACTGAATTCGTAATTAACCGGTTTTTTTCCTGCCGTCTACTCGTAGCTATAAGAAAAATGAGAAAATTCAGGCAATTTTTTTTTATATTACAGGATGTCCAGTGGCAGATTCCAATGTTTGAAAAATTGTAAAAAAATACACCTCTAACACAAAATAGGTTTATTTTAACTTTATAACAACGCAGTTTTTTAAAAATCACGTTTTCCAAATGGCGGCCATCGAGTCTGACACACTCTTCGAGTCTAGCACGCATGTTTTCAAAAACGCGTTTGCAGAGCGTCTGGGGTATCCTATTGACTTCGGCTCGAATATTTTCTTTAAGTTGTGTCACAGTGCTCGGATTTGTTTTGTAAACAACGGATTTTAAGTATCCCCATAAGAAAAACTCACATGGGCTTAAATCGGGTGACCTACGTGGCCAATGTACGGTACCGTTTTGGGATATGTTTTTTCCCGGAAATAACTGTCGCACTGCATTCATGGACACATTAGCAGTGTGATCTGTGGCCCCGTCCTGCTGGAACCATGTGTTTTGGTTGAAGGATGGACTATTCTGTAGTTCTACTCTGAAAAAGTCATTTAACATCTGGGCATATCTCTCCGAATTCACAGTTACAGTTTGGCCACGTTGATTTTCAAAGAAATAAGGCCCTATGATTGCAGATGCAGACATGGCACACCAGACTGTTACTTTAGGCTTATGTAAAGGCTCTTGATGCATTTGTCTTGGGTCGTGGACATCCCAGTAACGAAAATTCTGCTTATTCACATATCCTCCAATGTGAAAGTGAGCTTCGTCACTAAAGAAAATGTTGCCCATCCGGGTAGCAGTACGAAATCTCAACAACATCACCTCCGCGTAAGTTTTTCTTAATTCAAAGTCAGAATCGTGTAAATCTTGAACAATTTGAATTTTATATGGATGGAACTTGAGCTTTTTTCGCATTATTACCTGTAAAGTTGATTTCGGAATTCCCAATATCGATGAACGTGTACGCAGTGATAAACGGGGATTTTCTACGACAGGAACCATAACACACTCGACATTTTCATCCGTGGCTACCAATGGTGTAGGTCCTGGCCTGGGCCTATTTAATGTTGATCCTGTAGCTCTGAACCTTGCTACCCATGACTGAATGAGGTTGATCGATTGTCCATCACGTAATCGACGAATACTGTAACGATTATTAAATCGACTACGTGCTACAGACAGCGAAAATCCACTCGAAATGTACGCCTCGACGGCAAAAGCGCGGTGCTCTCCACTCCACTGTTCCACGGCTACTAAAACATCCGCACCGCTTGCGTTTCTAACGACGACCCCCGCGCCCCTGTCATGTGTTGCGTTCAGAAACTATGTTTGTTCAAACTTTGAAATCTACCACTGGACATCCTGTATATGCAAAATATGATATTATGAAATTTTGTTCTGCAATACGTTTTTTCATTTCACTGTAAAATTTTCTTTCGATGTTGTGTTGATATAAATAAAAGGAAATGCTAAAGTTGCTCAATTTTTGTTATTAGATTTCAATTTTTAAGCGATAATAATAATAAGCATTGCCAAATGTATATGAAGTCTCTGTGTATCTGGTAATATTTAATACAGTTTCACGCTTAGAGATTAGAAATTGGGTATATATAAAATATTAGAATATTGATATTTTTCTTGAAAGATAGCATTGAATGAGGTCTTAGAAACATAAGGATACTGAAAAACTTTTATTTTTGAACAGCTTATATCACCAGTCTTGCCACGTCTGGCAATAAATGGTAATGAAATGCGGCCTCATTTTGCCTTTGACTTACGTTCCTATGTTGGAAACAGCTGGCGCAGTGTTTGTGTCTACTAATTGGCGAAATCTGATATAACCGCAGTTGGTTATCTACATACGAGTAGTTAAACCGTGGCCTTTTACTGTATATACTTTTAGCATTGCTAAGTGGAATTTACCTAACGAATTTGAAATTAAACTGGAAACGTTCTAACTACCGAATAAAACTCAAGACTCGCTCGGGCCATTAGCTAATATCCGAAAGCGCATTTATCGCATCCACGCCGTGTAGAATTTCGCAAATCCACAGACGCGATTCGATCCTAACGAGCGGGTATGCCGCGGTCGACGTCGGCGGCTATCTTAATGACGGATCTCTGGACGAATTCGCAGCGCGGAAGGTACTTTGCGGTACTTGTGGCTAGGTATTTTGCGGTATTTTTAGGGATGCGCTGACGATAAATTTACACACTTTATCGAAATATACGTTTAATAAAGCATTTTATTTTATTGTTTTTTTTTAAATAAAGATAAAAAAGTTATTAAAATCATTTTTTTGAGGGATTATTTCTTGTTTTTCAAAAGTATTAATGAAATGGTCGTGGACTGACAGATATTGAAATCTAGATAGGATACATGAAGATGTATCGAAATGATTAAGAATACTTTATAAAAAAACATCGGTCAAATCAAACGATTTGCGTTTACGAAAATAATGGCACGTTCAGATATAAACATTTCAATTTTTTTAATAATTATAATCCTGTCCTTGAAATTTTATATCGCCATTGAACGTAAGCATTCCACGTTCACCTTAATAAGAAAAATATTTGAGTCGTTTTAATCTGAAAGTGCCTACCAACGAAAGACATTGTCTGAATTAGCATCTTCAGTGGATGTTTGTTCTTCTCCAACTGACTTTAAACAATGCAAATAAGATTTTTCTTTATATTGGATAACGGAACGCTCACATATCTTTCAATATACGCACTTCTAATTCCTAGTTGATACATGGTATTGCTTTAACTTTTGAACGAACGAATTGCTACAAAAATATAGAGCTCTTCACCAAATTGTGCTAACTGAATTTTTTTGAGAAATTCAGTTTTTATTTCAAAATACTTTAACTTAGCAACATACGAAAAAGTTTGAAACGATTTGGTATGAAATTACTAAAATGGCAAAAGAAAATAACATTTTGTCGTAAGCGCCATACAGTACAGTTCGCGACAAAGGTTACGGAGTGTTGCATTAATTTTTTTTTTAAATAGTGGCTTTCGTAGTTTAATTTTTTTTTTGGTCATTTATCATGGGTATAAATCATAATCCTTTGTCTTTGTTTATCATAAGAGTACCGCACATGCCACCTTAGTTTTTCTTAGCTATTTAGATGAACAACCAAAATATCATAACCGCTAAAATCATACCTCTATATCTACGAAATTTTAACGAAAATAATTGCTACAGTAATAATGTAGCACATGTTATGTACGTACTTCACGCTAAATAATAATTATCTTCTAAATATTAGCCTAATAGGAAAATGGAAACAATTTGGGGTTAAGTATTCTTTTGTTAAATTGATTTTTTGTCTGATAAAATCTAATCGAACTTCATCTACAAAATGTCAAATAAGGTCCAAATCTGCCTTTATCGAGTACCACCTTTTTTGAAGTTTAGTAGGAAAATGAAGTGTTTGCCCTGTATGATGACAGACTTTTTACCTTTTGATATATTTATGAAGTTGGGAATGATGTTACGTTATTAAATATATCATTAGGTCATTTTTAATACCCAAACAAAATTTGAATTTTTTTTGAACCGATTTGTATTCACATTTAGTTAGGTAGGGTGACATTTTCGTGTATACAACACCGATGGAAATTTTTATACATATGCGATACATTTTGCAACCCTGTGCACGGGGTAGATATTATCACAACGTTCGCTCGCTTGCATTCGCGCGTGCGTTCGCGTCGAGCGCGATACGATCGCAGCCTTTTGTTCGTGTTGCACTCGATGCAACAGTGATCATGGTTGTGAGTTCACCGCGTCGTGCTCGCGTGCCGAATGCTCGGATTGTGAGCGCAATGGTAATTTGTGAGGCGGCGGTGCTTGTGTGTTTTGTAATGGATCGTGGATGTTTGATGGTCGAGTATAAGACCGGGGTAACAGTTTCGTTTTTGGGTAAAAATTACGGGTGTATTTTTATTTATTTATTCGTCTCATAAAATGTTACTGACCGGAAATGGTGCCTGTATCCTTTTTTTTGTGTTTGTGTTTTGGAAAGAATCATGGCTGTTTGATCGTCGAGTATGGGATCGGGGTAAAAGTTCCGTTTTGGGGAGAAAATTACGGGAGTATTATTATTGATTTATTCGTCTCCTAAAATAATATTGACCATAAACGGTGCTTGTACCTTTTGTATTAGGGGAAATTTATGAGACCATTGTACTTGTGTTCTTTGATTGTCGAGTATAAGATCGGTGTAATAGTTTCGTTTATAAGCGAAAAAATGGTATCGATAATGACTGATGTCTGTTCACTATTTTTTAGCGAAAATTTATGAGACCGCGGTGCTGGTGTGTTTTGTAATGGATGGTAGATCTTTGGTTATCGAGTATAAGACTAGTATAATTATTTCGTTTTAAGGCGACAATTGTGGGGATATTTTTATCGATATTTTATTTTCACAAAATGATATCGATAGTGAGTGGTGTCTGTACCCTTTGTTTTAGCGAAAATAATTCTAAATTTTTTAGATTCGATAATCCGATAATGTGTCCGAGATTCGATAATGTTTTATTAACGCTTACTGCATTTTAATGTGTAAGAATTATATTTAAATTCAAGTCTTGTGCCTGTGTGAAATGTTTTCGCCAATGTAAACTTAAAAGCAAATTTATTGTAGAAACTAGAATTTCTTATCTGTGGATTTATTTGAAGGGATGAATTAATAAAACTGTCAAGCGGGTAGAACTCTCACTACGAGGGTTCTGTACACATTTAGACATTTATATACATTTAAGGGTACATAGTATTTCTATTAAATAATTTACATATATTAATTTTTCACAACGTAAATATATTGCAAGAAATTATATACTACGTATATATATATATATATATATATATACTGCTTAAAAACATGGTGCATATTTAAAAAAATTATAAGACCTAGGATACTCGCTATAATTGTCCTGTAAACAGTTAGATTTTATTAATCCTCTTTATAGTAGTGTTGGAAATAAGGAGGCAGAATGCTTAATGTTTGTATTCCTCATAATAAAACAGTTCAAATGATATGCTATATGATATTCAAAATGAGAAAAAATGTTTTTATAAGATCTTTATTTACTTCCTCTTTAATTGTTATACGAATATTAAAAAAAAATTGGTGGTGTAAAATATGTGCCAAATATGTAGTTTAATAAGATGGATAACTCTGCAAGCTTTCAAGTTTCTAAGTCGCATAATTTGTGAGAAAATCGGTTTTGAAAATAGAAAAACGTAAATGCATTATCTCCTATATCGTTTGAAAAAATGGGGAATATTTAAAAAAAATTATAATATCTAGAACCATCGCTATAGTGTTCCTACAACTTTTGCATGGGCTTCTAAAAACCTATATTTTTTTCATAATTGTACGTTGATTAGTTTCGGAAATGGGGTGGAGGGAGTTATAACATATCTTCAGTATATCTTTGAAGACATAATAACTAAAATTATGAAAAAAATATTTTTAAGACCTTTGGAAGTAACCTTATCAAACCACACCCCGCACAATATATGGAATTTTAAAGAAATCTATTAATTAATTCGCTTACACCAAAATTTAATTAATTAATTCGCTTACACCAAAATCGATTAATTAATTCGCTTACAAAAAAATATTTTAATATGGAATTTTAAAGAAATCGATTAATTAATTCGCTTACAAAAAAATATTTTTAAGACCTTTGGAAGTAACCTTATCAAACGACACCCCGCACGATATATGGAATTTTAAAGAAATCGATTAATTAATTCGCTTACACCAAAATTTAATTAATTAATTAATTCGCTTACACCAAAATCGATGAATTAATTCGCTTACACCAAAATCGATTAATTAATTCGCTTACAAAAAAATATTTTTAAGACCTTTGGAAGTAACCTTATCAAACGACACCCCGCACAATATATGGAATTTTAAAGAAATCGATTAATTAATTCGCTTACACCAAAATTTGCAAAAGTGTATTTTTGAGTTTTAGCCATTGCAATATATGCGGGTTAATATGTTTTATTGCTGTGTGGTTATTGAGAAAAACGGCTGTGACGGATAGACCGACATACACAATGTCTTGTGCAATGTCTGTCAATGCAAAATTCTTGTAAGGGTTCGGTTTTTTATTTTAAGGTACGGAATCCTAAAAACCAACAACTTTTAGCTCAAGGCCTTGAATTACGTTCTAAAGATAAGAAGACCCTTCTAATTGTGCAACGGAACTGCATTCTACGCAGAATAAATTAATATAATATAATAAATGTACACAGTGCGGCCTCGGTCTATGTATCCAAATCGCGTCTGTAATTAATTACCTAAAATAATCTACGGATCGAATTCCTCATCCTTCATTACCTCCCTATCTATATATTAAATATATATATATATATATATATATATATATATTTATTTATTTTTGTTTACGTAACCTAATTAAACTGATCAAATCCGTGTTGGAACACGCACTATGTAGAGTTCCGTAGCTGTCTACGTACCTTGATATTATTTTTGAAAAACCTAATTTACGTAATTTTAATTAATGAATTTAATGAAATGCTAGGACCTAAAATTGTTTTATAATAATTATACAAATATTATTTTCATAATATAAAATGTGTTTATAAAAGGGAAACAGACATTCGAATAAGAGTTAGGAATGAGCAATATTAGAATCAAAATATTTAACCTCACTAGATCCAGAGCTAATTAATAATTTTATGGTTGATTAATGATATCTCTGTGGCATGCTCTTACGCGTGTTAACAATTCAAATAAATTATTGTATCCTATAGGCCACACCGGACCTTAATTTTAAGATTAATGATAGAAGAAAACATTATCTCCAGACTTCAAAACACAGTGTGCGTATAGGCCACACGGGACCTGAGGAGGTTAATACTTGAAGTAAAAAGGTAATATATTTCAGGTTGTTAAAGAGAGTTTAAGATTAGAAGATACCTTTATTTTCTGCACCTCGTTCCAAATTGACTGCACGAGCCAACTATAATGCATTGTTAAACTGTTATATTTGGCCCACTTTTCCTTATTAATGGTTAGGCAATGATTTGAAACGTTTAATCAAGCACATTTCATTAACAAGAGGAATTTTACTTATCACGCCTAATGTGATCAGAAATATCTATAAAATTAACGCTATTTAATTAAATTAAACTTTTGTCTTAGTCATTCTTCACGAGAATTTCCACTTATATAATGCTTTGTTCCGCGATTACTCAATATTAATACAATTCGTGTGCCACCACTGTATATTACACCCAAACCAATTACCCGCATATAATGTTTGTTTCCACCAATTAACCGACAATTGTTAAAGTTCTTCAATAAATAATGCAATGTCACTAAGCTCGGGTACCAGGGGAGCATAGCGTAGTGACGACTGCGGAAAGCGTATACGTATCATTAAAACATACGACCCGAGGCGACAGAGTACGGCTCGCGAGCTCGCGTGACGCAAGTAGCCGCGTACTTCTCTAGCCCTCTGGTGCCCTGGTACCTGCTAGTACTTTTAAAAAGTTTTCCGCAACTTTATTATCCCTGCAGTCCTCGGCAGCGGCGACTGTTTTGACTCAGTTTTGATGTTAATTACAAATTCAAACTGGTTATAAACGGAATAGGCACAGTTGGGTCGGTATCGAGCTTACTGTGTTAATGTATGTATATAGTACGCACGTACACGGACGTGTGGATGGCAAAAGTTTAATACGGCTCATTCCTTTGTCCTTCGTTTTATTTTAATTTTGATGCTAGGAGGATAGGCGGGCGTTCATTAATTAGCGGCTTCCGTGCGTGGTTGGGTTCAGCGAAACTATTTATTGCCGGCGGGATATCCGATAGTTTAATATGTTGGTTTAGTTAACGGATTCGTTGGACGGATATCGAGACGGCTAGATATCGTATGACAATTATTCAAACGTTATGTGATTGGTATGGCAGATTGTTTGTTATTGCGACGTCTTTAGCTTGGGATATTTTTTGTACTTGATTGTTTAGTCGATTATTTACTTCGTGGTGGATAGCGTAATTGTGTAGTTAACTGTGTCAATAATTTAGAATTTATAACCTACTCAGTTGCCTTCGTCGCATTTCGTCCTATATCAACAAAAATATATAGTGGAGAAAGTTTCAGTTCTAATAATCGTCTACTTATGTCGATGTTTATTATGTGCTAGTTAAATAAGTAAAGGAAGATGTTCTTGAAATAATGATCTTATAACTACGGTTAAGAAAATTGGGGTTTTTCAACCTTCAATCGATTAGTGCATGAAAAAATATTGCAAGTAAAAGCACGATGTAGATAGGGTTGTTATATTCGTAGTTTTCGGCTCATTGCTTAAAAAAATAAATTTGAGTTTTTTTTAGAGCTAGATTCTTTAAATAAAACCGCTTTAGCACATAAAATAACAATAACAATAACAAAATGATTATTTAATTCGCCCCTTCTCAGATTTCCATGTAAATATTTTTTTAATGTCAACTACTGAGATATATGTTCAAGTTTCTACTTGGATCTCTTCTGAGAAAAACCGCTGTAACAGACAGACAAACGGACACGTGAGTAATTAAATAAAGGTTCCGTTTTTTTCCCAAATCCTGTAAAGAAAATTGTGTACCATCCATCAAATGGCCTATATCCTAGATGGAAATTTGCAATCTTAAAATGTTCAATTATTTCCTAACAATGAAATGTAAAATTTTGTTCGGACGAAAAATAAGAGGAAACGTAAAAATCTGTCTCGCATAAAGTTTTAACAAAGTTGCTTTCAGCTTTTATTCGCCTGACACGTTTTCTCACGCAACCGCAACGTAATCTCTTAAGACTTTATTTCTCCCGAGGAAATATTTTAATCAAATCACGACTTGCATCCCTGTAGTAACTCGCTGTAGCTCGCTAGCTCGCTAGCTATGAGCACATGCAGGCTGTTGGGCGAATTTTGCCTCTAGCGTGCTATATTAAACTATGCGTGCGTCCCGGGTGAAATATTGCGAAGGGTGTTTGTTGTATTATTAGTGCGGTAAGAAACTTCCATTTTCAACGTAGTGAGGTCGCGTTCTGACTTCGTTGTGGGGTCGCCTTCTCATATCTTTGTTGTTTTAAAGCTATGCTGATGCCTGTAGCCGTTGTTGCAACTCATTTGTTACCGGGGATAGGTTATTTGTTTTCCTGACAAGGGGATTTATGAAATATGCATATATATTTATAAAGTAGGAAAACAATAGTTAAGGTTATTAAGTTGATATTAATTGTTTTAAATAATGTGTAATTTATACTCTAAAATCGAGTAATTAGATGAGACGATCTCTCCAAGAAGGCCTTACAGCTATTCAAGGTAAATTGCATCGACTTATATTCAGATGATCACTCGTAGGAGTACATTTTTAACTAAATGCCTTTCATTTATTAGATTGATCGTATTTTTTAGGCTTAAGTTTTATTATCTGTTATTAAAATGTGTTGGTATTTTTTGACTGGGTTATTTTCTTATTCTTACTCTAGAACGTCTGTTTTCAAAGTTGGCACACTTAGCGCTCTAAAAATGGTCTTCGAAAATTTAAGCAATTTGTGTCAATCGTAATACGACTATCTCTTTCATATACATGATATCCTTGACTTTCTGTTTCTGTTATCGTAGTTCGGGGGTGGCGTTTTTTGGAGCCATATTTTTGTTAATTTGATATATGTATATTTTAACGTGTCTGTTGAGTATAAGACCATTGCACACACTTATTTAACAAAGTTTTCTAAAAGTACGTTTTACTGACTCACAGATAATGTGTGATATTTAGAAAAATACCGGAAAATAATAAAAAAAAAATCGCTGTGTTTTTTACGAAGAATTTTTTTCTTTAATTATGTCATGGGTGTCAAATGGAGACCTTTGGACCTATTTGGCTTTGAGAAATTATCCAAAAAGATGTTTTATTAATGAATAGAAGAAACAGTTTTTATTACTGATACTGCGAGAATGAACAATGAAAAACTATTTATATAAGTATAGAAAATTATAGCAGACTTTAACTAACGGGAATGACCATAGTGACAAGTTTAAAAATTATTTTTTTTCTTTTTTTTCACCTGCTTACTTCCCTTAGGAAATCCATCATATCCGGAAAATTCTTAAAAATTGCAAGGAAAAATAAGGACTTAAACTTGCAATCCTTTTTCTTTTTTAATTTTTCTCGAAACAATTATTTTAACTGGAAATTTCTCAGGAACTCGTGGAGGTGTCAAGTTGGAATTAATATCAAACCTACGGTCTTTTGGAACTGTAAAAAAAATCAGGCAATCAAAAAATACGGCTATTCTAATTCAACGCAATCAAAAAATATAAAATAATTTATGCCGCAAATTTTGACACTTAAATAATATAAAACTTTTAGGGTACTTTCCATTGAACTACAATTATGAAATTTGGCAAGAAGCAAGGTCTCGCAGCAAAAGTAAGGGGAAAAAATCCGAAAATCTTTAATTTTTAATTATGTCACATTAATTTTTTTTTTAAATATGCTCTTGTGAACGATAGTAGGCAAAATACCTTCATTCTAAGAAATTAAAATTTGGTAAATAGTTTAATAGGATATTAAACTATTTACAAAATTCCATTAAATGTTTATAAATGCCTAAATGTGTACGGAACCTTCGTGCTTGACGTTCGACTCGTGCTTGACAGGTTTTTCTTTAAAATCAATTGTATTGGGGTTCGGAATCTTCGTGTCCATTTTTCAAGAGATTTCCAGAGTTTCTCAAGTCTTATGTAGTAAAAAAGTCTTAAGTAGTCTTATGCAGAAAAAAATAATGAAAACATAGTTTTTTTAGTAAAATGTTATTAGTATATTCCTCGTATTAAAGTATTTAACCAATCAGCTTCAGAAAAAAGATCATGAGATAGAAAATAGAAAAGGTAAACCGAGAAGATACGCTCCCTTTCGTTATCACGGGAAGCGCCTTTGCTTAATTTTGATTAATCATTGTGAGACGTTAATTATGTATAAAATTTGTAATTTTCGCAAACATATTTATAGATCTGTATTAGTTTAAACGATCGTCACATGTTGAAATGTTGATAAATTGTCGTGTAAAATGAATTTTTATGCAATATTGCTGTAGTTTACTTCCTATAAATTAATTATAAATATACGAAAATTAATATACGGTAGACGAAAAGATCATAAAAATATCCGGCGCTGTTGTTAGGCTAGATACATTTTTATGTAATAGTGTTTGCTTGTAGTTTGCTTCCTCTAAATTAATTATAAATATACGAAAATTAATATGCGGTAGACGAGATCACAAAAATATCTGCCGCTGTTGTTAGGCTAGATACATTTTTATGTAATAGTGTTTGCTTGTAGTGTGCTTCCTATAAATTGATTATAAATGTACGAAAATTAATATACGGTAGACAAAAGATCACAAAAATATCCGGCGCTGTTGTTATGCTAGATACATTTTTATGTAATAGTGTTTGCTTGTAGTTTGCTTCCTATAAATTAATTATAAATATACGAAAATTAATATACGGTAGACGAGATTACAAAAATATCCGCCGCTGTTGTTAGGCTAGATACATTTTTATGTAATAGTGTTTGCTTGTAGTGTGCTTCCTATAAATTGATTATAAATATACGAAAATTAATATACGGTAGACGAAAAGATCATAAAAATATCCGGCGCTGTTGTTAGGCTAGATAAATTTTTATGTAATAGTGTTTACTTGTAGTTTGCTTCCTATAAATTTATTATAAATATACGAAAATTAATATACGGTAGACGAAAAGATCATAAAAATATCCGGCGCTGTTGTTAGGCTAGATACATTTTTATGTAATAGTGTTTGCTTGTAGTTTGCTTCCTATAAATTAATTATAAATATACGACAATTAATATACGGTAGACGAGATTACAAAAATATCCGCCGCTGTTGTTAGGTTAGATACATTTTTATGTAATAGTGTTTGCTTGTAGTGTGCTTCCTATAAATTGATTATAAATATACGAAAATTAATATACGGTAGACGAATTGATCACAAAAATATCCGGCGCTGTTGTTAGGCTAGATACATTTTTAACCATAAGTTTCGCATTCTGCCACGCGTGCCTAATCAATATCGCCATGCGCCCCAAAGAAAAAAAATCTAATAAAATCCCACCCTATAACTCAACGTCGAGTTAAAGCCCGCCACTATCAAGCGAGAATTCCGATGAACCGTCAGGGTCAAAAATGGCGCAATCAGCCGTGAAATTTTGCCGCCGTCCGAGCCATAAATTAAATAATATCTAGTCTAGCGTTTCATTAATCTCGGCGGGCTCCTCTAATGACGCGATTAGACGCCCGGGCGGTGCCGCGTTTGAACTTTCGGTTCCGTCGGGGGAATAGACATCGAGTTTCAATTAAATGCTGTAATTCGATGAGCAGTTAAAGAAAGGTTCGGTAATGTAAATGGTTCAGGGCCGAGTTTAAGTGACAATTGGGTGTACGCTAACTCTGCTGTGAACACAGGTTTAATAGAGACCAGGTTTTAGTTGCGAATGCTATTAGGTGGAATGTGAAACGTGATGTTTGTTTTCGTTAAAATGTGACTGCAAATCTTTGGGTATTTTGCAAGCTACTTTGTTTGAAATTTAATTTTGCAATAATTTCGCATTAATTGAATTTATTTAATGTTTGTTGACATGGAAGCATATTTAGCTGTTTACTATTCATATTTAGGTATATCTCATTGTCGATTAAAGTTTGTTTCTCGTAGTTTTAAATAAATCATGGTAGCTAAACACATTTTCATAATAGGTATTAATGAAGTTGTCGATGGTATTACCAATAAATAAAAAGGCTATAATTAGCATACGCAAGGTTGACCAAATAAGACAATAAACTTTAATCACAGTATCAAACCCTACCCAAAAGCAGGAAAATATTAGATAGAAAATGGATGTCGATATGTCGGATGTCGATAGAAAATGGATGTGTTTTTTTCGGATTAGTGTTGCCCTTAATGAATTTTTTTTGTTAATAGATAAAACAAATGGTTATTTTCTTACTTATATTACGTAGCTGCAATTTCATACTTGTAATTTTAAATGCTTTGTATTAATAACCATCATAAAGTTTTTCATTGTTCTGTAATTAACACTAACATAATACGAGTTAAATCGCTTCCTTGTAAAGTTCGTACTGAGAATTGATAATAATATATGACAATTACGTTTTGTCTTTTATTTGTTCAGCGGCATGAATAAGTGTAAACATGAAAGATAACCTCTTTCTGAGTATAATTACATAATTATCTTATCATTATACAAGTGTTATTTTAATTATATGGTTCATTGGGCATCTCTTGTGAACTTTATATATGGAATATTTATCCGTCGCAAGTTAAGCAGTTGTAGACCCGATACCGACGTAATTACTCGATTGTGGCACACAAAGAGAGTATTTTGTTTATCAGACTATGTGTGTGCGTGTGTGTGTGCGTGCGTGTGCAGTCTTTAAAGTAGTTACATATATATGTTTAAATACTTTTAATTAAAGTAGTTATGTATGTAATTTCTTAATTCACATAGCTTATTACTGTTTAAACCGACATTAAACAAATTAACTAAAATACTTTGGTTAATTATGACTAGAAATTGCTGCTGAATCATTTAGTTCACTTTGTGTACATTAAAAAAAACAGCGATGACAATACGATGAATACTTGCCGTTTATTGTAATACTTTATTTTCTTTCTGTATTCATTACAATTACCAAGGTTGATTTGATATTGTGATTGTTGTATATTTTACAGCTATAGTTTGTGATATACGTTACAGTTCTAGCTATAGTGTATGAGTTGCCGATACGAACGCAAGCGTATCCATTCAAATATGCTTTTTCTCTCCACACAGACCAAATGATCTAGTTAGAATCGTTTAACGCCGAGTTTAACGGTATTCCTAAACCCCAACGGGGTTGATATTATGAATGGGAGCATTAAGATTTATTATAACTCATTGCCCCTTGCGAGATAATTAATGATATTCAGGGAGACGCGTTCTCGTTCTCGATTGCTTACAGAATGACGTTAACGAGCCGAGGAGGGTTGTGATTAATTAATTCACGAATTCCTCTTCTTTCTATTAATTTTTTAAAACTAATTGTGACGTTAAAGTATTGCGTCGCAAGCTTTTAGTGTTAGATGCGTACAGTGATGCGGTATTTCGTTCTGTAATTCGAAAATTAATAACCTACTTTTAATGATTTGTTAATAAACCTGTTAAATAAGAGTAGAGTTAGCGCAATGTGGGTTCCCTACAGACTTAGATTATAAACCTATAAGGTTACGTAGTAATACTATTAAACTGATTACACGTATTAATGTTGTTTTTCACCATGTAAATGTATTTCGTAGTATATCTTACGAGAAGAACTATTATTATGTGGGTTCTCTATATATTTACATATATATATATATATATATATATATATATATATATATATATATATATATATATATATATATATAATACTTAAGATTATATAGTATTTCTGTTAAACCGATTACAAACATTAATATCGTTTTTCACCAAATAAATGTATTTCGTAGAAAATCTTATGATTAGAACTAGCATTATGTAGGTCCTATATACTTAGGGACATGCATTTCAATTTTTAAGGCTACATACTATTTTTATTAGACAGATTACAAATTTTAATATTGTTTTTCACCATGTAAATGTATTTCCTAGTATATCTTACGAGTAGAACTAGCGTTATGTGAGTTCCCTGTATACTTAGGTACGTACATATACATACTTAAGATTACATAGTATTTTTATTAAACGGATTACAAATATTAATATTGTTTTTCGCCATGAGAATGTATTTCGTAGTAAATTTGAATTAGTGTTTAGATTAGAATTAGCATTATGTGGGTCCCTATATACTTAGGTACATACATATAAATATTTAAGGTTACATAATATTTTTATTAAAACGATTAGAAATATTAATGTTGTTTTTCACCATGTAAAAATATTTCGTAGTATGTCTTTCACAGGCGTAAAAATATTTTGAATTTCTCAAAAAATATGAAATTTGGAATAATTGCTATAGTATTCTGGTAAATTTTCAGAGAAATTCTAATAATTTTCTATTGTATTTTTTATAATTTTATCTTTAGCAGTTTTGGAAATGGGCGTGGGTTCGTGCATTTTTTGGTGAACATTTTTCGGCAATATCTATTCCTAGAATTTATTTTGTAAAAATAAAAAAAAATCATTTTTAAATACATTTAGTTCGCTCTTTTAACTGTTACGATAAATTAATTTTAAAGAATATTTTTGAGTTTTTAATTCGTCACTTCCGAAATTTTCAGTATAAAATATTTTCACGTGTTGCATAATGAGACAATACACTAGGTATGTTAATAATTTTATCACTAGGTCAAATTTCAAGTTCTTACGTAGTAGTAGTCTTATACATGTAGCTGGGGGATGAAAAAATTCAGTGCATATAGGCGTATGGGGTATCGTTAGATAGATTTAAAAAATGATATGAAGGTTCCAAAGTATTTTTTTTATTTAAGTTAATAGTTGGTATGATATGCGCTACTAAAGTTTTAAAACGTGTGTTTCCACCCCCTCTAACATTCAGCTAACGTGTTTAAAATTCTGAAAAAAATTTAGGTAGTAAAACTTAAAATAGATTTTCAACGAAAATTGGTTTGTATATGTGCAGTTTTGAGATGTGCAGTTTTTGAGATATGGAATATTTTTGGTACCGATCGCAGCAATATTTTCAGTGTCTTCGAGAAATACAAACTTATAAGTTTAATATTGTTTGGTGCTACGTAATTCTACGCGCGCGAGGCTGACTCGCACTTGGCCGGTATTTTTTTTCTTTTCGAGGTTTGGAACTTTAAAAATAAACTATCTGTGTTAAATAGTTGTTTGTTAAATTGATATAGCAAGCTGGCTTTTTAAGTACAAATTAAGAGGGTCTTAAGTACAAATTAAGACGAATATAATCGATATTTTTTGGTTCTTATCTTATACCGTTCTCGAGAGACACTGTCTCAACGTAATCACAAGGGTTGAAAGGTTGAAGATCTGAAGTATACGTATACCAAGCGCCACGCTGCATCATTAAAGCGATGTAGGTACGATGCGGCGCATATAAAACTTTATTCGGCCTTGAATAGTCTGCGATATGCGTATTGTTTCGTATAAAGAAGAATCGATTATATTGGTAATCCGTTGTTTTTCTCACGTTTTTTTTTACATGGAGGTTCTTTTTGGGCAATTTGAAGAGATAATTTAAATTGCCCAACGAAACCTAGGTCGTGGTTAATAATTTAAATAAAATAGATATAATACTACATTACGTAGTTTCATTTGCAGTATAATAAATTAAAAACTCATCGTTCAGCACAACGGCAATTATAAAAAAAACCGAAGATTTGACCAACAGAACCCTACATCTAAGATAGATTAGTGTGAATACAGCAATGTATTTTTGAGCTATGAATATTAAATTATGCGTAATATAATACTTGCAAGCATCACATGAGACATGCGATATGCATGCGGTATGTAATACTTGCGGTATGCAAATACTTTCATAGTGCTAAATATAAAAGTTAATTGGCACCAGTGAAAAGAAAGAAACGTGACACTGTCCATAAATTATGTTCGTGATAAGGTCTGAAGTTTTTAGTTTATGTATGTTTCAGTAAGGACGTACTCGTGCATTTAGTTTCATAATAATTTAACGAGTTAGATATACAAAATAAAACTTCAATTGCAAGGAAAAGAATGAAACGGACACTGTTAAAAAAATATGTTCGTGATTAGGTCTGAAGTTTTTAGTTTATGTGTGTTTCAGTAAGGACGTACTCGTGCATTTAGTTTCATAATAATTGAACGAGTTAAAGATACAAAATAAAACTTCAATTGCAAGGAAAAGAATGAAACGGACACTGTTAAAAAAATATGTTCGTGATTAGGTCTGAAGTTTTTAGTTTATGTATGTTTCAGTAAGTACGTACTCGTGCATTTAGTTTAATAATAATTGAACGAGTTAAAGATACAAAATAAAACTTCAATTGCAAGGAAAAGAATGAAACGGACACTGTTAAAAAAATATGTTCGTGATTAGGTCTGAAGTTTTTAGTTTATGTATGTTTCAGTAAGTACGTACTCGTGCATTTAGTTTCATAATAATTGAACGAGTCAAAGATACAAAATAAAAGTTCAACTAAAAATATTGCTTGTTGCAAGACTCATATTGTATGCGTGTAAATTGTGTCATATATAATTTATTTTTAGTGATACTGATTATTAGATATTTACAAATTTTTTACACAATAGGCTAATTTATTAAAACGAGTAAGCAACACTGGTTGTCAGTAAGTAATAAAATGTATGCACATTAAAAATTCCTAAACACCAAAGCAAGAAATATTGTGACAAAATGCTAAACCTTGTGACACAGAATTAGTCTTTGAGTGAGAAACTTTTCTAAGCGTATGTTTTTATTGAAAATTTACATGAAAGATGTTAAAAAGTAGAAACCAATTTAAATCTTGAATTGATGCAAATGTTCCGTTTCAAAGAGCAGATACGACGATTTTTTTCTAATGCGTTTTTAATGCCTGTTTTTCTGGGTAGATCTCGATCTGCTGAATTAAAACGATAACGCAATCTAAAACAAGCTGTAAGCGAGACAAAGAAGTTGCGCAAAAGGCAGATAACATTTAGCTCGATTCGATACGAT
This sequence comes from Druceiella hillmani, assembly GCA_039881145.1. Taxonomy (NCBI): domain Eukaryota; kingdom Metazoa; phylum Arthropoda; class Insecta; order Lepidoptera; family Hepialidae; genus Druceiella; species Druceiella hillmani. Next base: position 14,078,749 of record JAYKKI010000029.1, read on the forward strand.
ATCAGTTGCGGTCAAACAAAGAGTACTGTTGTGTTGAAAGTGCATTTACTGCGAAGTGATATTTTTGCTATTGCATTGGGCGTTATCTGTGTAAGTACTCCGATGAACAAGGACAGATATAGAGGAGCTAGAAGGTGACTTTGGATATTGAAGTAGGGATTACATATTTTTATGTTTAACTAGCCTTGCCCGCTCAACTGCCACTCAACCCAATAGACGTAACACTATCTATGGTGATCATAAAATAATTTTTTTTTTAAATAAGTGCTTTTTGTGTTAAAATTTCAAATTCCACCATTGAAAATCTCATCATCTCAAGAAAATCTCAACAAACTCACAGACATAAATTCTAAAAGCAATATTTTTATGTCCCATTTATTTTACTATGACCCCTCATTAATCACATTATCATAAATGTCTTCAATGTATAGATAGGTCAATTCTACAGATTTATTATATAAATATAGAAGTATCATTAGGAAGAAGTATGGTATAGCCAAGCGGCTATTAATTTTTTTTTAATTCGGCTTGTTTCTACAAAAAAAAAAGTGCCCATAATTAAATGGAACTAAGTGATGTAGTATTATTTCTACTTTATTTAAGTTCTTTACCACAGCTTAGGTTTCTTTGTATGACAATATCTTCAGGTGGGCCGTTCACAAAGATTGTCAATCTTTGCTAATAATTTTTTTGTGAATAATGAATTTCTACAAAATTAACGTCAAATATAATAAAAAAAGTGTTTTACAATCTGAATTTCACAAAATAATTAAACTATATATACACCATCTTTATCTATGATTGACTCTGGCAGACAACGATAATCTGCCTTCAATGTTAAACTGTGGTGACTTAAATTCAGGAAATGGTTGGCTCTGATTAAGTGATAATGAATTGGCGTATTTGGGAAAATAAGGTTGATGTTATGTTGTTTAGTATTAGTATGGAGAAAATGAAGTTTATTCTGTTGACAGATAGTTTGTTGGCTAATCGATGTAATTGGTGATAGAAAATGTCTGCATTAACCCAAGATACCTCCGGAAATAACTCCCAATGAATGACGCCCTTGATATTCGACCAGCAGCTCAGCATTAACTTTATGGGGTATTAAGTTCAGTTTTGGGCACTGAAACTCCTATTTTTCTGCACCAAATTAATGGCGTTTGTAAACGTAATTAACATATGAGTCCGTACTTGATGCTGCTTTCAAATGGAAGAAAATTTTCCATGTAATGCTTGAAATTTTGGTGTTATAATAAAATATTCCGAAATTTTCGATAAGGTTTTTATAAAAGATCCAAACTCGTAGCTAAAACTCGTTAGCCAAATCAATATTTAGATAAATAGAAGATGAACTTTATGTCATACTAAATAGAAAAAAAATAATGAACCTGATTTTAAGAGCCTATGATGATGGTAGTTAATGCCTTAAAATATAGTCCATTTAAAAACCCATGAACGTATCAAACAGATGTACTGAGGACTGCACGACTATGTATATGCGTACTTAATTTAACGTTGAATTAAAAGTTTCCTAGTCATATAAATGTTCTTTCCAATTTTTTAATCAGCAACGAAAGCTCCTTACATCTTTTAAGTTAATTATTGTCATTTGTTACTGCGTCCACAAAAAATATTTATGCCAATATTCTCGCAATTTGGTTCTGTCGATTTATTGAGTTCGGTTCAGTTCAGCTCACGACTTTAATCGCGTGGATTTTTGTTTGCATAAACAGATAATTAAAAAAAAATTATGAACATGCCTATATAATTAATCAAGTGTTTTGCTAGTTCCCTAAAGATTACCCTTTGAAATTTCATCGAAAATGTTTTGATAATCAAGGTTTCTGCTACTGCACCATAGATGGCGCATTATTGAATATAATCGAAAATGTAGATATCGTCTAAAAATATATTAGATACTGATCGAAGAGCAAAGTAAAAATATGGTTCTATAAAAATAGCTCTCTAAATTCCACTTTATTTAACTACAGTATCAGATGTACAGTACTGGTTACGTGTAGGTACCATAGTCTCAAAAAGCAAGAGTGTATATACATGCTTCACAGCGTCCAATATCAATATCAGTATAAATTCGGAACCGTTCGAGATATCACGATGAAACAAAATGAATGAATCTAAGTTGGTTCTAGGGTTACAGTCTGTAACCTGTATATCAATAAATTTATGTCAGTAACTTCAGTAGTCTTCGAATTAAATCTTTTCTTACAGACAGGAAGACAGACAATTTTTTTCAACATTAAGTTTATTACTCGAAGAGCCAATCGGATAAGTTCAATATTAAGTTTATTACTCGAAGAGCCAATCAGAAAAGTTCACTTCATTTTTATATATCTTTATCGATCATGACCATGTCGGTTTATAATTCAATAAATCCACGTTTGGCAACACACAAACCCGGCCAAAGTTTAACATTTTGGTCCAACATTCTTAAATGGTCTAATGATGCTTTGTTAAATCTCGGTTCGTTAAAGCTGGATACGCAAAAAGTAGTTGTTTTAAAATGATCCCAGTTCCACGAGGCATCTAGCATTGTAATATAGCACCACCCTAGTCTTCGTAAAAGGGTACTATCATTTGCTACCGGAATGCGGTGAAGTTGGCCGGGTCGTGCCCTGACCTGACGAGGTTCGGATAACCTCAGTCTGCTTGCGCTAGCTCACTGTACTAGCAGAAATTTGTGCATTTTGTTTGTGCCTCCATGTGGGAAACGGTACCTGCATGGTTCCCTGCTTCGGTGTGGATTTTAATTAGGACGTTTGTTTTCTTTGCACGTACATAAGTAAATATGACATTTATTTAATGAAATATATATTAAACTTTTTGCGTACGTTGATGCAGAATATGTATTCAATTTTATTTAAAGAAGTATGTATTAAAATTTTTGTATACATAGATGCAGAGGCGGTATTCAATTATGAGTTTTCTCCATAAGCGAAACAAAAATCGCAATGGATTTTAGTCGTGAGAATGTGGTTTATTCAGGAATATCTAATAAACGAAAGAAATCTGGATATTTAACTAAATTATTTTATAATAGGCCAAAACCAAGTTTAGATATCTCAACTAGAAATCAATATCGAAATTAAACGGAGCCAAAAATTAGAAAATGGCTATTGAAATTTAGAATTGTTTTTACAATTTGAAAGTCACTTCAACTGGAATATTTCTTTCTATATTCAATTAATCATGAAGGTTTTTGCTTGAGAAATTGAATTTCACACATAGGAATAAAATTGCTTAGTGCTAATGTTTATTGATAAATATTTTTAGCAATTTTGATTCTTAGCAAATCGAGTTAAAATTTCTTATTTAGTATGCGAATCGCAGAGAAAATTGCAACAGGTGTCTCGGTGATTTTGCAGTCTTTTGTGCTTTTCGCAACGCCAATCGGAGTAGTTTTATATTGTGATCATATCTAAGCTGCAATTGCAATAAAACTGAATTAAAAAAAGAATAATATCATATAAATTAAAAAAGAAATAAACAATTATGTTAAATTAAAATTTAAAAAAAAAATAAACACTTCAAATGACAACAAAGCATTTATACGTAAAAAAAACTGCTTCACCAGACTACAACAACTGATGGTCTTTTAGTTCCAGAATACAAATCTAAATAATGCAAAAACCTTCTGTTTTTAAGAGTATTGAGCTTTAAGTAAATAAGTAATGTTCTATTGATATACTTCACACGTCTCTGAAATTGGCAACTCTCGTGCTGAGATTGACAACTGAAAGTACTGTTATATGATACCTCGGTGTTTTAGATCGGTACATACAATTGTGATACAGGTTTGAATCGAGACGAACTTACTAATATCGCTTCGTATCATTACATCACATATAGCGATGGGCGTTAATACTAATTTACATTAATTTTATTTCTGCTAACGTATTTGCGGTTAGTATGCTGGTGTTAATGTTAAATTAACAGGTTATTTCTCTGACAGCTGCTATTTGTGAAGTGCATTTTTAGTACGCGTATTAACATGAGCACTGTTTATAATGTTGGGAAGCACATATCATTATGAGTGTTTACAGCGTTAGCATGGTTTCATAAATATTTTTATGGATTGTATTATATGTAATATAGACACTTAATGACGTATCGATAGTTATTTGTGAGATGTTAGATAAATCTAGCAGCGGATGCTACTGAAATATAAGTTTGACCTTTGGAAAAGTTCCATAAATAAAATGGTCTAATCCAAAGTTTAAAAAATATGAACAAATGTAATTAATAAAGTTCTGCGAAAACATTATGTTTGTCTGTGTTTTAGCATTAGCGTGCTAAATGCTATATTTGTTATCCTTATTCACATCAACAAGCAAGCCACAATGTCACTCGAACTAAAGTATTAAATTTCTTAATAAGAAAATATTTGATACCTTTATTTGGTCACCAGCGGCGGGCGCCGCTAGATTTTGTTTTATTATTTATTGTTTTTTATTTTGTTTTGTTTATTATTATTGTGGCAACATGGACCTGCAGACGATGAGTAATAATAATGTTCTGAAGTTGAAGGTGGATCTATTTAATTATGGTTTTGATACCTGATCGTCTGATTCTGATATCTTCACATAAAATTCGTTAAATATTATTGATTCGTTAATTATTTTTTCGCTATTGACTGTAGTGTGAGTGATTGATTATCTATAGAGTTCTATCAGAAAGTTTATTTTCTTCTGCGAGACTTAACTGATACTCGAAATAGATTAGATCTGGATCGTTTGACGAGTATATTATTTTTAAATAGTCTGAAATTTCTACATTGGAATTTGTAGTAATTGTTTTTATTACGAAAAGAAACTGCCTATGACTTTTTCAAAAGCAATAAATAGTCTGTTAAGAACGGAGAAAAAATTCTCTTTGTGTGAGGTATCATTTAAAAGGGGTTATAGTAGTGTCAAAAATATTTTTTTTCTAATTTTTGGTATAATATTTTTAGAGATATACTGAAAAATATACAAAAAAAAGTTCCACGCGCGGTTCACTTGACGCCGAAATTATTGACCCTAAAATTAAAAAGAAACAACCTACACAAAGGTTGTAGGAAAACTATAACGGTAGTTCTAGATGTCATAATTTTCGAGATATTCAATATATATATATATATATATATATATATATATATATATATATATGTATACACACACACACACACATATGTGTTTCCCTTTTCTTAATTGTGTTAGGTATTATTAAATATATATTCAGTTCAAATAAGATACAGAATTCTCGACGCGGAAGACAGACTAACAGTTGATCGTATCATAAATTTATAAACTGTATATTTAACAGGACCTCAATACGTATGAGTGTATAACTCCTAACATTTATGGTCGGGTAAAAAAATAGAATAGAAGTACATAACAGTATCCGTGTCAATGAAACAACAATATAATAGATAATTTTAATTATGTTACAATTAAGGATACAGACTAACCCGTTCACTCCCTAAAGGATATCACATTCGATACGGAAACTGGCGTAGACGCTCAGCCTTAAATTAGTCCTTCCGCACACACGCATTTGGCCAAACAAACAGTGGGTCATACAAACAACGGCTCGTGCTGCCCGCCCTTTTAGCGCCTCCGATGCTAATGTATTTATTTTAATTTAAATTAGGCCCCATCTTGTTTATCTATCTCGGCACGCCCTCGTTGTGTGGAACCCGCCCTGAATATTGTATGAAGTATGATATTGTATGTGCGTCGGTACGTTCTAGTATTGTAAATGGTACTGATATTAAAAAAAAAATTGTGTGTATCAGTTCCGACGCGCGGCTATAGTTTTACTCCTTAAGTACAATTGTCTTGGAATGTGTAAAATAGGTAACACTGTATATAAATATCAATATCATTAAATGTAAATGGAAAATTATTTAATAAAAAAAAGGTGGCAATATGATTATTTTCAAGTAAAACACAAATGAACAAGATCAAATTTATACAACCAAATTAAAAACATTTAGTAACGTCAGAGTAAGAGGTTAAAATGAAAAGATACTTTTTAATTTTGTGGGATAAAAGACACCAAATATTCACACATAGTGACATTTAAAATCATTACAGATCTTGATATAAGCCAACGATATTAAACTATGTTTGTCACACTCCATCATTCTGATTACGCCATAAGAAAATGCCAATATGTGTGTCACACTCCGTCATTGCGATTATGTCATAAGAAAACGTCAAACAAACTTATATTTATCTCACTCTATACCACCTAACAGTTACACTTTTTTTTAACGCTATGCACGTCGTACGATTAGAACCAAACGGTTACACTTTCTGTAACGCTCTCAACTTCGTACGCTCTGAATTTCTGATTTTATTTCTCATAAAAATATACCGGGCGCTATATATAAAAATCGATTCTTAAGGAGTAAACTCCAAAACAGCACCTTTCACTTCGCTATAGGATTACTATCTTCTTTTTAACTGCAAGAGTCAAAAACGTGAGTATTGTAAGATAAGGAAAGCAGAAAATTATGATAAACTGTGTTACTCATATGTTGCTATGTATTAATTTGTTAACACTGCAAAGGCTGTCTTAACAAATTAATTCGTTTGTATTAAAATCATTATCATAACATTTACGTTTTTAGGATTCAGTACCTCAAAAAGAAAAAAGGAACTCTTAAGGGATCACTTTGTTATTCGACTGTAGACCTGTCAAGAACCCTTTTCTCAGGAACATGTTGAGGAATCAAGTTGAAATAATATCAAATACTTAGGTCTATGGTCCCTTGGAGCTATAAACAAATCAAGCTTCTAAGTTAACGCAATCAAACTATGCGGCTATTTATGCGGTATATTTTGACACCGCAAATAAATCAAAACGTTTAGGGTACTTCCGTTGATCTAGAATCATGAATTTGGCAAAAACGAATACAGCACAATTAAGGAAAAAATCGTTAATTTGTAGTTATATCTCATAAAATATATATATTTTTTTAAATGCTCCTTTGAAAGTTATCGTAGGCAATATATTTTCTTTTTAAAAAATTAAATTTTTTTACATAGTTTAATAGGAATATTATGTATTTTTAAATGTATATAAATACTTAAATGTGAACGGAATCCTTGTAGTGCGAGTTCCACTCGTGTTTGATAGATTTTTATCTATTTAAATTTTGCTTCGTCTGAAAATATTGCTACATTTTACAATTTAATACTGTGGCATTTTTTGTTGTTACTTGTTAATATAGATGTCGATACAAATAAATATATAGGTACAACACGGGTATAACGAATGCCAAAATCTCTATAAGTATATTGGCTACTTAGAACTATTTTTTTCGCTGTTCTTTGAAAACAGTAATGATATTTTAACGTCAAAAGATGGCAGTAGAGTTCACGACGAAGCTACAGTAGAAAAGGGTTTGAAGGTAAGGAGAAAGCGCTGTAAACGTATCGCTGGTTGCGAAAATAAATCATTTCTTTACATTATAATTAATAACAAGTTTTCAACGCGTTCCAAATTTTCCAGGCGTGAAACGGAAAATTAATATTGCGATGTGAGACATCGCCTACGCTCCTTTCGCCACCTATCATTCAAGTCCTTTGTTAATAAAACAACAAAAGAAGGAAAGTGTCTACAGGCACGCTCGTATTAAAACTGAAAAGGGTTTCCGAACGTAGCTGAGAAAATTGTGATATTATCAACCAAAATGTAAATTATAGACGTTTGCTTGAATTATGAGATACGTTTTAGAACGTTGCTTAATTTTCACTTTAACGCGTCATTGTAGACAATGTATGAAGTAATTGGGTTAAGTAGTCGAACTTTGACGTTTACGCTATACCTTCTCGCTTTACAATATTGTCCAGTGATGTGTAGTAAATCGAGTTTCACACTAACATTATGTCTATACATCTCCGTACTGCTTTATTACAATCAATATTGCCCTGCAATAATAAGCTTGTTTTGTCTTTTCTAAAATAATATTTATTTTTTAATATTAAATTTTGATATTGAATATATTTGGCGTAAATTTTGTAGAAATTCATTATTCACAACTAAATGAAACTACGTGATGTAGTATTATTTCTACTTTATTTAAATTCTTTACCACGACTTAGGTTTCGTTGTGTGACAACATCTTCAGGTGGCCAATTAGCAAAGAAAAATCTTTCAACAACGAAACCTAGGTCGTGGTAAAGATTTTAAATAAAGTAGAAATAATACTACATCACGTAATTTAATTTAGTAGTGATTAATTTTTGAATTTGGTATTTTTTTCATACTTGGCACGTTTCAATGTTATTCATAATGGAAATTAAAGTATTTTTAGTGTTTCTTAGCCGAACTAGGACTATTAGGGTTATGAAGCTGAAATTCATTATGGTTATTATATATTAATAACGCATAAAAAGTTATGAAATACAATGCAAAAATAAAGTTTTTAGGATACCTCTCTTACATCTAAAGTGAGGCAGATTTTTATTCACATATCCCATTGTAAAAGGTATCATTGACTAGGTCTTCCAAAAATATTGGGGGACTTTTTCGATACAGAGATGCGTTTACTAAATATTGAGCTTTTAATTTCATTCATCGTCTTTTCCGTTAGAGTTACGTGTTCCCATCCGCTACCAGCTTAATCACATATTTTTGAATATTTAAATAGTATTCACAATAATAGTACGTATAATGTAACCGAAAAAAAATTATTACACCTAAGTACACTGTACTAATTTACGTGTGAAATTCGACTAACTTACGACATTTATGTTAGTCTGTAAAACTTCATACGACTGATTTAAATCAAATGCAAAAATAACTTTGTATTTGAAAATGTATTTTGATTATGTCTATCAAGGTCATTTCAGCTAGAGTTACGTGTCCCCATTATTGGTCATTCCCGTTAGAGTTACGTGTCCCCATCCGCTACCGGCTTAATCACTATTTTTGAATATTTAAATAGTATTCACAATAATAGTACGTATAAGGTAATTGAAAAAAAATTATCACAGCTAAGTACATTGTACTAATTTACGTGTGAAATTCGACTAACTTACGACATATAGGTCGGTCTGTAAAACTTCATATGACTGATTTAAGTCAAATGGAAAAATTACTTTGTATTTGAAAATTATATTTTTATTATATCAAGGTGATTCCCGTTAGAGTTACGTGTCCCCCATTCGCTACCAGCTAAAGCTAATCTAAATAGTATTCATAATAATAGTATATATATATATATATATATATATATATATATATATATATATATATATATATATATAATGTAACTGAAAAAAAAAATTATTACAGCTAACTACGCTGTACTAGTTTAGGTGTGCAATTCGACTAAATAACGACATATAGGTCGGTCTGTAAAACTTCATATGACTGATTTAAATCAAATGCAAAAATAACTTTGTATTTGAAAATGTATTTTTATTATATCAAGGTCATTCCCGTTAGAGTTACGTGTCCCCCATTCGCTACCAGCTAAAGCTAATCTAAATAGTATTCATAATAATAGTATACTAGCGTGACCCGTGCGAAGTCTTCGCATTATAAATTATTCAACTCAATTTAATAAATCAAAATTGATTGCAGGTATTCAATTCAATTCTAATTTTGCACACTGCTTATTACGTTTTTATTCCATTATGAAGCTCAGATGACAGATCAAACAAATATTTTACTAAAATTGACATATAGAGGCGCAAGTATCAAAAGCATTGAGCTAAAGCGCCACTTTATTTATACGTGAGTGGATTTGAAATTAAACAAAAATTTTACCGACCGTCAATCGTATTGATGTTGAGCCGTTAGATGGAAGCATTGCTGTTTTGTGTATATAATTTTAATAATTAATTAATTTGCAAAAACAATAGCAATAATAAATTTTTTAGTCGTGGATGCCGGTAGAGCAAGCAATTATCTATAAAATGATATATAATTTATGTGGATTAGTTGTGAGATTTTTTCTAAAAAGGGAGAGTAACATCTTAACCTTAGCGTATTAATATATATGATGATGATGATGATGATGATGATATATATATATATATATATATATATATATATATATATATATATGTATATATATAATGTAACTGAAAAAAAATTATTACAGCTAAGTACACTGTAAATAACGTGTGAAATTCGACAAACTTACGACATATAGGTCGGTCTGTAATACTTCATACGACTGATTTAAATCAAATGCAACAATAACTTTGTATTTGAAAAGGTATTTTTGTTATATCTATCAAAAATGTACTAGGTAATATATTTATGTATTTACACGGTAAGAAATAATGTTATTTAAGTATGCACTATGTTTTTATGTCTGTGAAAGATATAGTGGACAATACATTTACGTTGTGGAAAATTAATATTTGTAAATAATTTAATAGAAATACCACGTACCCTTAAATGTTTATAAGTGCCTAGATGTATACGGAATTCTTGTAGTACGAGTTCTATTCGTGTTACTTTACAACTGGATACATTTTAAAATTATCTTATGCGAACTGAATTTATACCAATAATTTTTCAGTTCTTTCATGAAGCTTTATTGTTGCAACTGTAATTCAACAGCAAAAGTTGAAACACTCCAACTAAAGACAAAGCTCAAGCGCGTCAAACCCTTTCTAGCGTACTCCACCGACAAGGAGGCCAGTTGCTCTATCAACTCACCGACAAAGCTGAGCCGCCTTTGTGCCGAGGTCGCCAGCGCACAACACAAGAGCACCACAGCGTCATCTAGACGGCATATATCGCGATACTATAATTTATTACTCTTCATGTTCTTGTCGAATGTGCAATATACTATCGTTATCTAGGCGTGCTAAACTTCTAAATATGTGCAATACATTCGATATGTATAAGCAGTTCTAAGTGAATGTTACTTTTATAAAAAGAGAATTCATTTTTGAAGTGGAAACTTCTTTAGGCGCGTTAAGCGATTTTTGGTAGGGGAAAATCTTATGGATTCTCATCACCCCGACATCTAATGTTAACAATATGTCTGTAGCTATGAGTATTACGTGTTATGCTTGGCCAGCAGTGAAAGCATATATATATATGTATATATATATATATATATATATATATATATATATATATATATATATATATATATATATGCTTGCTGCGGTCTATGTACACGTATACACCAACACATTGTATATACAGTCGGGACTGTATGATATGCGCGTTGAATGCTTTTTGGATAAGTAAAATCTTGTGAGTTCTTGTTACCGACATGCTGTGAGAGCAATATAACTGTAGTTATAAGGGTGACGTGTTGTATAACATTAGTGCTGTGCATATCCAACTGTCTGTCCATCTAGCTGTCGCATAGTTTTGAATTTTCACTTCTATCGGTAGACACCATAACTGATTATGTTTTTTTTAAATTTTTATAATTTTTGGCCTTTTAATGTCGTTCTTTCAATAGATTGATATTAGTTTTTTTTTCTTTTATTAGCTTGGGGACTCTCCATTGCTTATAATATTATAAAGAACAAAGTTTCTTTATAAATAAATTTGTTTAAAATTTGTTTATAACTACTAAGTGAATACGTATACATACATGTATGATCATCGTTTAGATAAATTCTGAAATCAATTGACCATTCTTGTTATATTCATTTTTTAGTTTTCAAATCTCGTATGGACACATGATAATATCTCTTATTCGTTAAATTACATTGTAAATCGTTTATGACAATTAGGTGCGGTTTCACGAGACACTCTTAACTTCCTATAATTAGCGGTCGCGTAGTAGCGGCGTCGTAGCAATCGTCGCGGCGGTAGCGGCATCGTAGTTATGGGTAGCGGCGTCGTAGCTATAGGTAGCGGCGTCGTAGCTATAGGTAGCGGCGTCGTAGCTATAGGTAGCGGCGTCGTACTATAGGTAGCGGCGTCGTAACTATAGGTAGCGGCGTCGTAGCAATCGTCGTGGCGGTAGCGTCGTCGTAGCTATAGGTAGCGGCGTCGTAGCTATAGGTAGCGGCGTCGTAGCAATAGTCGCGGCGGTAGCGGCGTCGTAGCTATACGTAGCGGCGTCGTAGCTATAGGTAGCGGCGTCGTAGCAACAATTCGGCAATAACTATGATTTGAGAATCGTAGATGCTACGTGCAATATTACATTTGTTACATTGAATATTAATGTAACAATGCATAATTTGCTCTTTTAGGTAGAATTTTACTACGTATACTCCCGCGTCAAGAACGCTAATTTTTAGACATAAATTGACAAATTGTTAGATATTAAATATTGACTAGATTGTGAAATGATGCTGTGCCTACGTAATTTGTTCTAGTTAATTCTGAACTTTAATACATAGCGAATTTAATATGAGAGCGTATACGTGGTTTTCTCGATTATAGTTCAGTACCCCGGAACTGAAATGGTTTTCTGAAACTAGTATCTTAATACTCGTGTAGAATAGGATTATTCTAAGGAGTAGAATTTCATTGTATACATGCGAAGATTTAGTTGAATAAACTTGAAATAATTTTAAAGTGTAGCTTAAACTTCGTTTGCTGATTTACGTAGGTTATACGTATATATGTAGACCAGTATCGGAATACTGGAATTCGCACTTCTTGGTGGATTTATTGAGTTTTGTTATCATCTTCGGGAGTTATATAACGATTTTTGTATTCCTTAATATGAAAAAAATTAAATAAGGCTGATGCTCGGTTCACTAGCACTAATGTAGGTGTACATACCATATACGTGAATTTAAGAAACGACCAAACTAAAAAATTGTTTGTTTGAAAAAATAATATTTTAGTACTTTATTTATTATTATGATGCAATTATCGTAGTTAAGTACAATAATTTTGCTAGAAACATTAGTAAAATCGATTAAATTTTTAATGATATAATTATATCACTCTGCAAGGATAATTATATAGCGTAGATTGACATTTTTGAATTGAAAACAGATTCTATTTGTCGACCAAACATAAACATATTTTTATGTTATTAACATTCACGTAATTTTTTAATTATTAAATGTAGCAAAAATAACATTATAATGTTAAGGTATAATTATCATTTTTTTTAAGTTGGAAACTGTTAAAGCTTGAATTTGTATATATCGTGGGCTCAGAAATGATTAATTTTGGATCGAATTAAAGTGTTTTCCTGTGTATTGTGTCATAGAAAAATATGAGGTAGAAAAATATATGGAATGTCATACTCTCGGAAAATAATAGCTTAGAAAAAGGGAGAAAATTAATAAGCTTTTGGCTTCAAGTCTTATATTTTAATAATCTACTAAGAAAAACTTATCGACACCTGCCTACGTTTATAGTTTTACTACTAAGATTGAAATTGGTTAACAGTTCAAATTACTGCTATATATTTGACACCATTCATATCGCTGTAATTGCACATGGCAGCATAGTGGTAGTTAACCATATCTAGTGGTTTTAGGTTGTTCAACACCTCAATGCTGGCCGAGCTTACGTCACATTGGATAAGTTTAAATAAACTAAATCAATTTTACCTCAGAGTTTGGTAGTTTCGAAGAAGTTTCTCCAGTATTAACTTTTACACAGTATTAAATACAAAACAGTACACAGTATACAGTATTAAATTATATCGTTGGTATACCCATAATATTTATCCTCTTTTGATATACCTCCCGATATTTATACATACATAAGCAGAACTTTGTTACTTCGTACGTTGCATAACGAATGTAAAATCAGCGGGCTAAAGGCTACTGCGATCCGTAAAGTCCTCTGCGGGGTGTTAAACATGGTTCTTTGATGTCACTTAATTCTAGTACGAGGACTCTCAGCTGGAAAACAGACTCGCGACTCAAACGGTACGGCGTTACGTAGTTCGCGAGTTAATACGTTAATTGCCTCATGGAAAGGGTTGTGAAATAGAGAACTTTGGAATTAATCCTTTGTTTGGGGTAGATACTAAGGGTAGATAGGAAGGCAGTGTGTGATTTGTCCAACCAACCTTTAGTAAAAGGGTGTGTACTCTAATCTTATCTAAATATTAAAAAGATTTGGCAGTCGTATAATTTTAAATTAGTTAAAAGTTATACCAATAAGTTACAAGATATATATCGTCATTAACAAGTTACGTAAGGTTCTAGGATCGTTGAATCCAAATTTACACGATAATATATGCCTTTAATAACTAATGTTTTGTTTGGATACGACTGAGAAAATGGTATACTTAGATTTAATAATTAGGATATAGTCTTTTTTATACTGGATATTAGGATATATTCTTCGTCGATCAAGGTTGCTGTTAGTAGTTACTGTTAAGATTCTACGAATAAGGCACTGACCGATCAGCAAATATACGGCACAAATTTCTACCCCGTGAGCAATTTTAAATTCTTGAGACTGTGACCTTTTCGTTTAATCAAAATTGAATTACGTTTTTCTTTACAACTTTTTATGCTCCAAAAATTTACTGAAAAGTTTCTTTATCAAAAGAACGATTTATTGGATGTTATTTGTAGGTTTTTAAACGTTAATTTCGGTACCAGGGTATTTGCGGATCCAAATAGGTCTTATACTTCAATGATCAACTAGACTCGTTGGTGAGGTTTCCTTTCAAATAGGATTTTTCAACATGTTGATGCTATTTTTTCTCGATTATATATGTACTTATAACGTATCTCCACATCCAAACTTGAAAGTATCGATTCGTGACGTAATTTCCTCTCGTGTACTTAGTGTGCCACAAAGCCCCCATATTCATTAGAGGCAACCTCCAGATACGGACGGCTCCATAGCGTTGCTGCCTGTTGTCGAGATTGAAAGTGCTCGTAAATGACTATGCCATTATTCCGGTTCATTTTGTCGGCGGCCGGCGCCGCTGAGCGCTTCTTAATGTCGCGTATATAATGGTGCGCGGGGGGTGTGGATCCTGTTGTTCCTGGAGCGTTATTCTTTCGGTAAGTGGTAATGGTTAAAATCATTTCTGTAGTGGTCTGAACGAAATTGTCGAACTTGGAGTAATTTAGATAGTGGCCCCCGAAGATCTTCATTAGAGGCCATTTTCGGAGGCGAACGAAATTGGCGTAATTTGGGGGCGCTTTTTGTGTCAAAGTTCCTTGGCTATTTCTTAAATTAGTTTTTATTGAGGATTTCGATAGAGGCTAAATTATGCTTCATTACTATCCATTAGCCACAATGTCAGGTTTTCAAATGTAATTGGGATGGATAAATAAAAATATTTATTTATTTAACAAAATCTGGACCAACTGACAACACCAAACCGTTTAACAAGATAATGACTCTTTGATACAAAGTAATGTTGGAAATGACTCGAAAATTTAGCTGTATTAGGATAGAGTTAGGATAGGAAGATATTACTTATCCTAACTAATATTGCAACACCAAACCGTTTAACAAGATAATGACTCCTTGATACAAAAATAATGTTTGAAAGGACTCGAAAATTTAGCTGTATTAGTTAGGATATAGTTAGGATAGATAATATATAAATACGAAAGTGGATTTGACTGTTTATATATTTGTCTAGCTTTCATACCTCTACTACTCTCAAGTGATCTGGTATTTTCATACATACACTTGTAACATGGAGATAAACGTAGTGTATATTTTATATTCCGGAATATAATTTGTGTAGTAATTAAAGTCAGCCTGTTAGGTATAATCTCAAAGTGTGCATACGTATGTACATATATTTGAATAGTAAGTGAATAATATCACCTTAATCATACACACAATCGTATTGATTGGAAATACATTATTAAGAAAAACAACAAAATGTTTACTTATTTAAGGTAGTTGTCGCATAAAACGCGTTGTCGATAAAATTCGCTGAATTTTAGATACATTACTTAAACTATAAACATCTTATTTTAAAATTTAAAAATTATTTAACGTTTAGTTTTGGTTTAAAAAAAAATTAAAAATTGTACAATAATATAATATAACAGGTATATCCAAAAATAGTAATTTCATCACACTTTTAATTTTATTTAAAAAACGCGTCCAGTAATTTATCTAAAAAACTAAATCAGTGTAAAATTATGTTATTAAAGTTATGAAAAAAAATATATATTTAATAAAAATATATATTTACCGTATAGTTTTTGTAAAAGTCGCTCTCAAAAATTGTATAATTAATTAACAATACAGGAAAAGTAGTAATTTCACTACACTTTTCCTTTTATTTAAAAAAACGCGTCGATCGATTTGTCTAAAAAATAAGTCAGTGTAAAGTGATGTAATATCAAGATTTTGAAAAAAAAAGAAATAATGATGTACTTGGCAATCTTTTACCTCAAACTTTCGGCATGCAGCGCTAAAACACGAATACTAACAATTTTTTAACTATAGACTATTGCAATCCTAGTTGCAAAAAATATAAACAAACTTAATGGGAAATTTGTTTGACAAATGTTTATTCCATATTAACTTTAAAATATGGTTGAAATTAAAAAAAAATGTGCCAAATCTTATCAGACTATTCAGTCAATAATAAAAAAATGAAACAAGGTAAAAGTATTAAGAAATTACTTTAAGTTAGAAATGTTGCCAGAAAATTTAGTTTGCGTCGGAGTAAAGGAGTACCAAGTTGTTTTAATTTCACTTAAAACATATGACTACTAAAAGCCTGATGGAAAATGTAACCATAAATGGAGGAAGAAAGGAGGAAAAGGAAGTGATAAGAATAGAAAGGGAAAATAGTTCAATATACCTGAGAAAGTTTGAAAACCAAACAATTTTATAAGTGTCAGACTCCTTACTTCAGAAAATGGAATACCTGTTAAATGGATGGCGTGGAAATTAGTGTATTTAATTGTCACATCCTCTTGGTTATGAGTCATGCTGGTTACATATAACAATATAACGTGATTGCTACCGGATATAAAGAAAAAGGTCATACTTACATTGTACAGACGGTGGAAATGGGCCTAGAATTACAGAAATAGACTATAAATTGAAAACAGCTGGCATTTCTGAGAATATAAAGAACCATACAAATCAGCGATTGCAATCAGGAAAGGCCAAAAAAAATTTTTTGATCAAAATACAAAATAAAAAAACTATCTCATAAATACGCGTATATTATAAGTTTTAATGACAAAAATTGTTATTAAGAAATAAAAATAAAGACAAAAATCTAACGAAGTACATAATAACTTTTTAGTTATGATTACGAAAAATAATTAATATCGATGTCTTTTTAAACGTGGTCTTTGCCCAAAGAAATTAAAAATTAACTCTTACCTGACATTGACATTCGTTCTGTTATTGTCAAATTAATTTTTTTCGCTCATTATGAATTTTTCGTGGCTCTTTCGAAGATCCTAGGGATTATGTTACATTTGTGCATAGGGGATATAACAAGATATAATCTGCATTTTGTTTCATTGTTCTGGTCAGAGTTTCGTAGAAGTAGCATTTACAAACTATTAGGAAAAAATCTGAATATTTATAAAATAATACATTTTACATTTTCTCATATAAGAGTGTAATTTTTATTTTTGTAACACTTGAATTTTGCCAAAGTCATCTTTAAAATGATATCGTCAAACTTGGTAATTTTGTTTTCTGGTAAGCAATGTAATATTTGCTAAATTTATTCAATAATGTGAAACTCCGTTCCAGGAAAGAAGTCCCTGCAGCCAACTTATTAATCAAATGGCATTTCGGCCCGCGAATTTTCCGCGAAAAGCGACCGAAAATTTCGTCTGTGAGCTGAACTTTTTTCATATTTTCATACGAGTATTTGTTTTTGTTTCAGGTACGCGGGAAGTGAACTTGGCGAAAGTAATTTCGTCGCGCGGTTTAGAGGGGATGCTGGGAGGCGGAGCGCCGTGAGGAGGTCCCGGTTCAAGGCTCAGTGGAGACCTGGCCGTATTATTTTCATAGGATAAAGTTTTGAGGGTATATTTTTAAAGTATTATGAGATTGAGTCTGCGTTATCTTATTTGGAGTGTCGGTTTGATAGGTATCAAAATATTTTCCCTTGCAACTTGTTTTGAGTAATATTTCCTTGATCAATTTTTGGGGCTAAAATTTAGTTCTTATGATATTTTGTATCATAGTGTCAGATATTGTATTGTGAATTTATATATTTAGATACCCACTGCTAATTAAACAAATAATTTGCGTAGAGTTTCAAAAATAATTATGGAATTTCGGGAAAACATTAATTTTGATGTGTTTGTAGAAATAATATAAATTAACACGTTTATAGTAGGATATAAAATTGAAATGTGTACACTGATAGGGAGTTTTTATAGACTTGTTCAATATCTACTACTGTCTGTCTTCTGTTTCATTAATACAGTATCTGATAGGCAGTTTCTGAGTTTATCTATATCAGTGTTTCTGATGAGTGAAAATATGGTGAAGTTACTTCTGGAATATATACCCTTTACATATTTATGTGTCTTATATTCATATGTTTTTTTTAGTCTACCTAGCTAAATATGGTAAAGTAATATCGAATACTTCCTTTGAAATACAGAAACTAAATGTGACATTGCTCACTCGAAAAGTTTACTTTGCCTTAACTTTGACTTCTGGTGTAGACGAAGTGTGGTATTGACAAAATGATAAATGCATGATTAGTTATTCAGAGTATGCAGAATTTATTTTCTGTTTCTAGCAAGTTCAATACAGTTGCAGCCACTAGTGATTTTCTGTTATATTGTTAATTTTTTGGTATTATTAAATCTTCTGCTCAAAGTAATTGCGGAAGTTGGTTACGTCAGCATGGGCTTACTAGTGGTGGAAGTGTAGTAGATTTATCGAGAATTAGTACATGGTGCAATTGTTGTCAAATCTGCTCAGCAACTGTCAGATTTTTTTGATATTTTTTTCACAAACCGCCAATTCACGGCTGGCTTGTATGGAATATTTTAGAGAAACAAATATTAATGAAATTGTGATCCCAACATTTCCTTTTAGAGGATTTGTTTAGTAGTTATGTGCCGCTCTCTATTGATTTACAAGTAAATTAACATTTTCATTATACGAATATGACTATTAAATTGAATCTTGTTGAAAAAACAATTGACATAGGCTTTGTTTTATCAGGATTCCCTAGCCGTGGTAACCAATACATACCATATTATAAATATAGCAATAAGAGAATATTTCTCCTCCGATACTCAACATATTTTCAATATTGAAATGACATAAAATACTATACAAGTTACATGTAGTTCGACTCAACACTTATTTCTATTTAATTTTCATTACGAAGTTACAAAGGAACCTTGTAATTATAAAATATTATAAATGTAACAAGAGAAAATCGCTACTCCGGTACTCAATTTAATTGTCCTCTAAATATATTGAAATGACATAAAAATACTATAAAAGTTACTACACCTAGTTTAACTTTCACTTACTTGCTATTTAATTTTCATTAATCTACGAAGTTAGAAAGGAATATTGTAATCATAAAATTTTATAAATATAACAACAAGAGAATATTTCTACTCCCGTACTCAACATAATTGTCCTCTAAATATATTGAAATTACATAAAAATACTATAAAAGTTATTACACCTAGTTCAACTTTCACTTACTTGCTATTTCATTTTCATTACTCTACGAAGTTAGAAAGGAACATTGTAATCATAAAACTTTATAAATATAACAACAAGAGAATATTTCTACTCCTGTACTGAACATAATTGTCCTCTTAATATATTCAAATGACAAAAATACTATAGAAGTCGTTACACGTAGTCGACTCTCACTTATTTGCTATTTAATTTTCATTACTCTACGAAGTTACAAATGCAGATTGTAATCATAAAATTGTATAAATATAACAACAAGAGAATATTTCTACATCGGTACTCAACATAAATGTTCTCTTAATATATTGAAATGACGTAAATATACTATAAAGATTGTTGCACGTAGTTCGATTTTCACGTATTTACTACTTAATTTTCATTATATCACAAAGTTAAAAGGAAAATTGTAATCGTAAAATATTATAAATATAAAGTGAGAAGCCAAAAATAGATGCTAAAATTTATATTCTCCTTAAAACTTCTATTAGTTTCATAATTAAAGTAAATTTAATATTCTTGTATTATACCATTCTGACTTCAATTTTATAATAAATGGCTTTTCACAGTATCCTCATAAAGTGTGCTGCTTTTACCTCAAGCCCTGCTTATTTTCTCAAACATCAATAAAGCGAAAACGACTTCGTCTTCTTGAAAGTTAGCTTAAGACAATGATTTTAAAACGCCACACGACAGCGTCGACATCTACCGACACCTGCCTCCAAAAGTGATTTATGGACCTAATATTCTGAAGAGAACGAATAATAGAAGATATAAATGCGACGAAGATAAGGCCACCGCCGTTTATTATAAATTTGCGACTCTACTCTCTCCCGTCTTCCCTTTATCTATCAAAGTCATTCGAGTGTAAGATAAAATACGTAATCAATAGGCGGCGGTCCGACAACAAAGTGCCAATAATCGGTTAGTGACGTAGGAGCTGACGCCAGTCTAGCTCGCTTCGCGGTGACCTTCGCTGTTTACGGGACAAATGTCGGTTAGATATATACCTTTTGTACTATAAAAGGTACCCTCCGCAACAGATTGATCAAGGTTTATCCGACTTTTAGGGTTCTTTGAGTGGAGTGAATTTTGGGTTGAGTGTGACAGCTTCAGGCGAGAGGTATGTATTGTTGAACGATAACGCTTTGATTAATTACGTGGTGGTACGGTCTAATTTGTGAATGACTATACTTGCAAGTATTTTTCAACTTTTGTTTGAGGTATTGCATTTAGAAGAGTGTTTAGTTTTAGATACGTACGGTCTTGGTTGTTTTTCATAAATATTAAAGTTGTTATCTATGAGTCAGTACCGCTAGATAGTACTGAAATGTTATCTATAACGCGTTTTAGTATAAGATATCCGCGTTTCGACATGGACGCGCCAATGTCTGTGCAAATATTTGAAAGTATTTTATTTTCGAGTCGTATCCATATATATTTATTTATTTATCTGATAAAAGTATTTAGCAACATCACTTAATATTTTAGACGACGCTTACAAACAAAGTACGTATTATTTTAACGCTTTTGTAATAACTAATAACTTTAAAAGAAAATAATTTTCCAACTTTATAAATTTATTAACGTACAAGCATAGCTATATTACAATGACAAAACTGCCTGTTTTACTGTATTTAAACTGAAATTTGGAAATAATTAGATTAATAATAAGATTTTATAAAGAAGAAAGTTTTGTTTATTTTTGAGAATATGGTAAAAAAGAAACATAGAATGAACATGAAATTTTCACCCTTATACTCATAATGATACATTAAAATGAAATATGGAGATATCTACAAAGAAAAGTTCAACACTGTACATTGCTAACCATTACAGATTGTCTGTCGTAAGAACCATAAAGGTATTTTTGGGTTAAACAAACAAAATTTGTAAAGTCATATTAATATAATATATATTATGAAATAATTGTACTGGGTAATGAAACCTATCTGTACTATTTATTATATATTGCTATGAATGTTTTTATGTTACTAGATTGGTAAAACACTGAAGTATATAAACCGTAAATAATTATTATATGAAAATCGATTAGTATAAAATGTTATCATAAATCCTTTTTGCCCGGCGAAGTCGGGACGGACACCTAGTAAATATAAATAATACAGCAATAAATTTTGTTTAACTTATCCTAATCGCTTATCATCATCAAATACTAGTGCGATAGTGGTTACTTAGTTAAGCAATTTAATGCCCAGGAAAAGTAGGGAAATCGTTGCAATTCGGTGTTAGATGAAGACGTTTGAAAAAATGTAATTGTTGCGAGACAAAAAGTTATTATGCGTGAAATATCATAGAGCCTTTAATAACGCGTCACACAAAATTCTTCCTTTGAACAATCAAAATATATTAAATGTTATAAAACAGTAATTTTTCTCCAACATAGAAAGTTGATACTAGAATATAAAGTTTTAGTGATAACAAAGGTGAAAAAGGAAGTGAATAAAAATAAAGTGGATAATGGAATATAGACGAAGTGGATACTAGAATATAGAGTTTTAATGATAATAAAAGTGAAAAAGGAAGTGAATAAAAATAAAGTGGATAATGGAATATAGACGAAGTGGATACTAGAATATAGAGTTTTAATGATAATAAAAGTGAAAAAGGAAGTGAATAAAAATAAAGTGGATAATGGAATATAGACGAAGTGGATACTAGAATATAAGCGGGAAATTTGTTAGTGGCACCAATGAAATGTATTCATAAACGATCCCGATGTACAGTCATAGTTAATCAGGCCCAATTGTTCATATCAATGGACAACAATGAAAATGCGGATATTATGATTATAAAACTTATTTTAAACCGTGCGCACATCAATGGCCTTGTTGGATATGGTATAAAAATAATATATAACAATAAAATTATACAGTTTACGAGTGTAAAGGTAATAATGTCCTCATTATTTTTTTGTCTTGTTACCCAGATTTTTTACCAAATCCAAATCAATTACGATTTCAATTTACAACAATAATCACAATTTATTACATAAATGGTATTACTATATTTTAAAGATAAATTTTGTTTATCCTGTGACGATCATAAGGAGTGAAGAAAACGTTTTCAGTAAAGAATACAAAGCAGTTATTCTTTTTTAAGAAATGTTTTCGGTACCTCCTGGATCTCGCATATCACAAATATCTTTATGTCATTATTGTTATAAATATTGTCACTCTGGTGTCAAAAGTGTGTCTATCACCGGTAACTTTCTTGCACGTATTTTTATCGCCAGTAAGTTCACCTTTTGTTTTTATTTTTTGTATCGTTCAGGATAAATTTGATTTCTCTTGTGACAATCCTAAGGCGTAAAGGAAATGTTTGTAGTATCCCATGGGTTTCATACGTTACAAATATCATTAATATGTTAAAAATGACCAATTTATGGGTGTACAAATCAATATTGTCTGTTCTGGTGTAAAAAATGTCCTCATTTTTCACCAGTTACCTTTCTTTTATCTATGTTTATAACCAGTAAGTATACCTTTTCTTTTTATTTTTTTTATCGATAAGAAACATTTTATTTGTCTTGTGAAAATTCTGAGGTGTAAATGAAATATTTTTGATGTTTTTATAAAGCAATTATTACATGAAATGTCACTTTTTTAAGAAATTATATTGGAAATGTTTTTAGTATCCCATGGGTTTCATAAGTCACAAATATCATTAATGTGATAAAAATGACCAGTTTCTTGGTGTACAAATTAATAATCTCTGGCTCTGGTGTAAAAAGTGTGCCTATTTTTATTCATGACTTCTTATTATTGCACGTATGTTTGTCGCCGGTGGGTATATCTTTTGTTTTTTATTTAATTACATAAAAACCCAACAGCATTTACATCTACACATTTTATAGCTTTTGCACTCCAAATATTCTGCTCAAGTGTACTAGTTTATTATAATATAAATAATATTTTCAAATTATCAGTGACAAATTCTTATTTCTGTTGCGACATGAAAAGCACATTTGTTTTTTTTTTTCTAAAACAACTGGTTACCAAACATTCTGCAGTATTCTCTCACTAATTTTTTCGTGATCCTGGAACAGGCAGATAACAATTCTGAACATTATCTTTATTCTATATTCATAAAATAGTGTACCTATGTATTTAGTTTTTGAACGATTTTGTCATTAATATAGCTCATTAGATTTCAACAATTAAAAATAGATCGGAAGAATAATAAATGTTAATAATATGGGTTTCCGGTCATCAAAAACGCTTGCGAGCAATAGTATGCATTTCCAGTTATCGATAAGGTTTACTAATAATGACTATTTTACTTGCTAAACCTACTTTAGTAGATATTTATCTGTCTGTTCCCTTAACTGAAGTGAAACAGCATATCGATGATTAATCAAAGCCTCATGGGCTATCGGTAGCGTCGGATCGATGACGAGGTCGTGCCGCCGACCTTGTCACGGTATTTATTGTTCTTTATAGGCAGTACGTTAGCAGTTGAGTGAAATACGAGACGCGCTAGTAAGCATTAGGTTTCGTGGCTACTATACCTAGCAGGCAACTAAGCGACTTGTAATGGATGTTTCATTGTGTCGAGTCACGCTGAAGTTGTTTATTTAGCAAAATCTAAACGGCTGATTTGTAAGTATGACTTGCCAGCAATTGAGGTTTCGTTATGTCAGCTTGATTGTATTGCATTCTTCAGTTCTACGGAATTTTATGGACCTTGGCTTGCTTTCTGATATCTGTTTAGGTAGTTGTGTTGTTTGGTTTATTTTTTTATTTGTAAATTTCAATCCTATTACATTTCTCATTATATCATCTAATCGTTTTTTTAGGTATATTTCTCATTAGTTTTCAGCTGAATTTTTTAAATTCCTTCTTCATTATTCATTCTACCGGTATGTCCGAGCCACGATAAGTATTACGTTGATAAATCTTATTATATTTTCTTCTTTTCGGAACGTCGTAGTTTTGCATTCTTTGAATATTTTCCTTTGTCTGTTATTGTTTTGTATAGACTCATGATTTTTCTATCAGGTTTATTTATTTTTAAACTGACATGTTTCATGCCTCAGCTACATAAGTAACTACTGGTCTGATGATGGATTTGTAAATATATTACTTTTTGCTGATTTTGTAACAGGCACATGGTTGTTGTTTAAATGGGCTTAGTAATTAAAAAAGTTTACAGCTGTGTTTTGTGACATTGGAAAGGGAAAATATGTAACAGATAGGATGTAGAAGCTCAGAAAACTTTCTTTCAAAGGGAAAGAAATATAAGTTTACAAGAGATGAAGTTACAAAATATTCAAAAACACACACAATTCTATCATGTTCTTATTCTTAATGCGGAGCCATATCTTTTATTAAGAAGTATGCCAAAAATGTTAAACGAGAGTCGAATTTTCCGCGCTGAGAGATTTATACCTTTAAGTTTTTTCATTGAATTAGGTGCTTGAACTGCTTCTTTAGGCCTGTACGTTTAGACTTTGTCTAAATAAGGATATTTAATGTAAATTAATGCAGTCTGTCTGTCTTTGTGCAAGTGTCTGTCTATGAAATTAAGATTTCATTTCAGTAGCAAAACCATTTCCATAGGACACCATCTATGGTGCATTGGCAAAACCCACTGATTAATTGTAAATGTTCATACTTAATTTTCGTTTTTTTTTTGGGGTACCGTACTTCAAAAGAAAAAAGGGACTCCTATAGAATCACTTCCTTGTCCGTCTTTCTGTCTGTTTGTCTAACAAGACCCTTTTTTAATATTATATGCTTAGGTTTATGGTTCCTTGGAACTATAAACAAATCAAGCTTTTAAGCCAACGCAATAAAAAAACCTGAAAATGAGGCCATTTATGCTGCATTTTTTGATAATCGTAAAGAAATCAAAATCGATAGGGTACTTCCTGTTGACCTAGAGTCATGAAATTAGGCAGGAAGGAAGGTTTCGTAGCAGTAGGGGTGGGGTGTGGGGTAAGTAAAGAAAAAAATCCGAATATCGTTAATTTGTTGTTATATCACGTTAATAATATTTTTTAAATATGCGACCGTGAAAGATTCAGTAGACAATATATTTTGGTTCTGGCCATGCATGCCGCATATTTTGACACTCGCAAATTAGAGGGTACTTCCATTTGACCTAGAATCATTAAATTTGGCAAAAAGCAAAGTCTTACGATACAAGTTAAGGAAAAAATCGTTAATTTGTAGTTGTATCATGTAATTTTTTTAATATGCGACTATGAAAGATATAGTAGGCAAAATATTTTTATTTTAAAAAATTAAAATTTTGTAAATAGATTATAGGAATATTATGTACCATTAAATGTTTATAAATGCCTAAATGTGTACGAAACCTTCGTCTTGCGAGTTCCACTCCTGCTTGACAATTTTTCTTTATTTTAAAATAACCTGTCTTAAACAAATTCAGAAGTCCATGCGAACGAAGTCGTGGGCGCAGCTAGTTCGTAATATTTGGTAAAGTTAATTATGTTATTAATGGAAAAGAATATTGTATTATTTTTCTTTTCTTTTCTTCCCTTTGATTCTATACCTAATTATGTTACAGATTCAGAATTGGTCTGACATCGTAGACTGTCTATAAGAGTTTTGTTGTTATTTTTCGAATAAGGAACTCTAAACATATTTAGCTTTTAATAACATTTTGTCATATTGTCTTTATATTGTTTTACGTAAAATATTTTGTTTAGTGGTTTAGTCCTTTAGTAGTGTAGTTGAAATGTCATCCGTGATATATTTTTTTTTAAATTTGCAAATAATTATTATATTTGTGTGAATAATGTTGTGACGTGAATCATACTAGTCTAACAATGATGAAACTAACAGATTATATGTACGCTCCTGGGAACGGTTTCCCGGAAAGTGACTGTCGTTATCATGGAGTGTCACCATATCACAAGTGATACACCTGCAGTGAAATGTATTTTTTTCAAGTAGATTTATCAATCATTACGTCATTGAACAAGAAACACTCGAGTCTAAGTAAAGAAATAAAACAGAATTAATTGATATATATAAAGTATGTCATGATATTTTATATCAAACGTGATATAGATTTCCAATTTGTAGATATCGCGCTAAAAGTTAAATTTGTAGATAAAGCAATATATTACGTATGTAAAGCTATCTGTTGAACTTTCCGCACAATTTAAAATATATTACAATAAAAATTAATTTTTACCTAATACTTGCTGTGATTTAAATTGCATCGAATACAAATATGATGCTGAGCACGTAAAGCTTATTTTTTTTTAATAGAGTATTCAAATACTTGGTCCGAGTTTGTGTGAAGAAATTTACATAGTGCGCTGCTGCTGAGTGAGTACTTCATACGTTAGACCGAAAAGTGAGTACCCAACACGTGTTGGGCCGCGACAAACTCGCACATCGCATATAAATACTGGCCGACTTGTCGTATAAACAAGGCGCGTGACTCCCGACGACACTGCATTATGCATGCGCACGCTGATATGACGCTTCTGCTGGAGCGAGTGGGATCGGTGACTGCAATTTGAATTGTTACACAGCGGGGAGTCACAAATTGACTGCATCGAAAGAATGAACGTATTCGCAGATGAAAACATTGTTAACTAGCTTTTGTTTGCGTGGACTATTAATACATATACGGACTGATTTCTATGGCATAATTTAATTTACGTCTAACGCCATCTATTGGAGCCAACAGGAAGCAATATTAAAACATTTTAACCTTTCTTCAGCTTGTTTAGTAATATATATAAAAAATAAAACCACAAAAGTATCGAAGCTGAATTTTTATAGTAATTTGAGACAATTATTCTAATAATTATTGCCGTTTTAATGATCCTAAAGCATCGATTAAGAAAATAAGCCTATGGTTCCCAAAAGAAACTATGATTGTAACTACTGTCGTAATGGGAAACCTAGGCCTAAAGATGTAAAGTCGCACTCTAGAACATTGGTTACTTTGTTTATTATCAAGAAACATTCTATACTATTTATTCTTTCATTAGTCATCATATTTCATAGATTAAGATAGATTTAAATTCAAACATTTTATTTCAAATACTGGTGGCTAAACAATTTATTTTTGCAAACAGCCTTTTATCCATTTTTTTCTTCCATAGATCTCCGTAGTTAAAAGCAAATTCTCATGATGTTTTTCTAAATACCTACAAGTAAAAATTTACTATCTTAGTATAATCCGAGTATGTTATAAATATTTTTTTTTATTTCACCTCTGGACAGACTATAGTGATTTATTTCTTTTTGTCCTAAATTCAAGCTATTTATATCATAGTTTAATTTTTGAAAAGTTTGTATTAACATATTAGTTTGCACACTAATTCTACTATATACGAGTGTCTTTTTCTAGTATTTTCTTTACATTCAATATTCTATTTTCATGATTTTTTTACATTAGGTAAAATGTGAGAATAACGTTTTCTTTTTTCAGTTACTGCTACGTACATGTGTTGGCGATATTTTCTTGTTCACACACTTTATATTATCAAAACCACTTTAAAATCTCCTTGGTAATTTTCTTAGACGCGCTTTAGCTATATCGACATCTGAATATCTTCATTTTTAATTTAGTCACGTGTATGCTATCAGTAGATATACATAAAAATCTTATTTTCACGAAATTCAATTTCTTTTTATTCGTTTCCATTGTTCTGTATCCTTGTTCTTACGTAGATTTAGGCACCATTGCGTACAACTATATGTTTTTTGGGAATTCTGAGTACAAAGGTTCTGTAATAAATTAGTTGCGCTCTCTCTACGTCCTTTTAGAATTGTTTAATACTGGTAGGTACTATAACATCCGATTTTTAAACATATCTTCATTACAGTCACTAGGCTCTATTTAGTTACATAAAATAATTCTAATTTGCCAATTTTAGGGTTCTGTCCCTCGAAATAAAAAAAAAGATCCAACCCTTATAGGATCACTTGGTTGTACGTCTGTCCATCTGTTTGTTAAAACCCTTTTTTCAGAAACGGTTTGAGATATCCAGTTGAAATTAATATTGTATATTGAGGCCTATATGGGTCTTACGTTGAAAATTTCAAGTTCTTTGGTTCACACGATAAAAATATATGGCCCTTTAAAACGTATTTTTTTTGTTCTTATACTAGTGTCTTACTCATTGATCATCGAAATCTGTAGGTTACTTCCGGTCGACCTACAATGTTGAATGTCAGCATAATGGAAGGTCTTACAGCACAAGGAAAAGTATGTTATGGGTAATATATTTATGAAAATTTAATATTTCTAAATAGTTTATTTAGAAATATTGTGTACCCTTAAATGTTTAAAGTGTCTAAATGTGGCACCGAACCTTCGTAGTGCGTCTCCATGTTCTTGACAGTTTTTTTATTTATAAACCAGCTGTTTCGGAGACTCCGTTTTCATAGACGTTAAGTTCCATTTGGTGAAATTAATTTTCGTTGAAATTAATAAATTTAAAGCGAAAACCAATAATATTTTATTTTTACAATAGATGGCGCCACAAGTATTTTGCATCGCTTTAACTAGACCTTCAGATACATTACAGTTTGAATTTCGAATCATTGATTTTTGAAGATTCTTTCTTTTTCCAATCCCTAGATGACGTAGTGTGATAAATAGTATATTTTGGAATAAGACACAAACTATAACTGCACTAAGTTTTATTAAAATCTTTAGTCGTTTTGGTGTGATGTGTGTTCAAAAATATATCATTTTCTGAAACCATTGAAAAACGTGAACCGCGCTGTATACTCACCGTCACGCCAAATTCGGAAGGCCAGCGTACTTAAAAACCTTGCCACATGTGGAAAGAACTGCAAACGTAAAACTTGACGCACTTAAGCCGTAGAGACACGTACTTGTTTACATTCGGCATAAGTGAGAAGAAAACGGTAGTTAAGTACACAAAACACGTTCCTGACCGGGTCCCGGCTGGCTTAAAAATTATTGTCACCCTGGAGCTACTGTAGAGAAGCTACTGTCACCGCTTCTTGAAGCGTGTGAATTGGCCGCTTTAGTATGGAGTGGTGTTTATTAATTCATTTTAATTATGATCGTTAACGAGGACGTGTGGTTGTTTTGAGAGTTAAATGGTAATAGACACCAGTTAATAGTGAGATGATTAATTTGCGTAACTTATAATCGTGTTTAATTTATAATCGTGTCTACATAATCGTGTTTGTATTGGGTTTGGTTGGAAAAAGTTTGTATAAATAATTATGGTTTAAAGATATAAGAATTCGAGCAAGATGTTTCATAATATCAAGCCAGGAGTGATTGCGAATCCTGAAAGCTAAAAGCTAAAAGCTAGTGATAATTTTGAAATTTAAAGTGTAATGGAATGCAATATGGGTATGTATGGAATAGGTAAACAGATATTAGAATAACGAGCTTTTTATTTTGACAAAAAATAAGCTGCATATTTCTTTCGAGCTTTAGTCGATGAGGTTTAGATTTTTACTGACTAAGTATGCAATATTTTTCTGATGTATACAAAAGACGTGTCAATTCCTAGTAAAACTCTCACTACTAGGTTTCTGTACATATTTAGGCGCTTACGTATATTTAAAGATACATAGTATTTCTATGAAATTATTTACACATAATATTTTTTTTACAACTAAAATATACCTATTGTATCTTTAAATATGTAAAAATATGGTGCGTATTTCAAAAATTATAAGATCTAGGATGATTGCTATAGTTTTCCTACAACTTTTGCGTAGACTTCTAAAAACAGTTTTTTTACATGATTGTGGTAGTTCCGCAAAATAGGAGAGAGCTCCCTTCTCCTGTTTCCTATTTTCGGGGGGAGGAAACATATCTTTTGCACAATTTTCAGTATATATTTGAAGATATAATATCTAAAATTATGAGAATATTATTTTTTAGACCTTTATAACGATAAACCGGAAATTAACAAATTTCGTTTCAAGTAATTATTTTTCTGCTGAAAAATTTGCATATAAATATTTTTGAGTTTATCTATTGAAACATATGCGTTTTAATTTACTATTGTGCCAAATTTGAAATTTCTACGTCAAGCGGTTTCTGAGAAAAATGGCTGTGACAGACAGATGGAAAGACAGGTAGTTAAGAGGGTTCTATTTTTCCTTTCGAGGCGTAGAACCCAAAAATATCGCCTGTAGCCTGTTTAGATTTTTTTTAAATGAAAGTTCTATCATTTTATATAAATTTGGGTAAAGTACTGTGTATTTTACTGCGAATTGGCGAAAGCTATTTTTAAAGCACACCAACAAGATTAAGCTATAAAGTGAATACTACATCCGATCGTCGCTGCTGTTAGCGGTTGATTTATTTCATATTGGGAAATCCGTTATATATTACGGAGATTGTTTGAGTGTTACGTGATATTTGTATATAAAAAAATAACAAGTTAAGTACCTCGTAGTTCATATAACACTAAGATCATTAATCGTACGTGGCGTTCAACCTCTGTTGAGCGAGGGCAATTCTTCGTAAGTCCTATTAAGAAAATATATCGACGTTCTCCGCGTCTTCTCCCATATAAACTAGACATTGCTCCGTCGGCCTGTTGCCTGCGAGATTTACGCCTCCCCATGACAACTAATCTTCTTACGATCTCGCATGCGACGAAAATAAAGTCTATTGCCGGCATAAATCGTTACTGGTGCTTTTGTGCCGTGCGAAGTGTAATGAGGACTATTTTTGGATGCCGTCAGTCTACGGGAAATCCGCGTGCGTTAATTCCGCACGCGCCCCCTAACGATGGAATGCGGGGGTGGGAAAATATTGTTTTCAGTGTTGTTTGTTTAAAGATTGTAGAAGTTTGACAAATACTTGTCCGAGTGTTCGAAGTTATCGATATTTTGACTGGCGTGGAGGAATGTCTCTACTTGCTTATATTTATTCAACATGTGCGACATATTAAGAAGTGCATAACAATTATGAGTTTAGGTGTTGGAGGTTCATGTATTGATTGGTGTGGAAGATTGTCTCTACCTGTTTATACTTATTCAACATATGGAACATATTAAGAATTGGGTAACAAATACGAGTCAAGTGTTGGAGCTTTATATATTTAATGGAGTAGAAGAGTGTTTTACTTGCTTAAATTTCTTCAACATAAGCAACATATTAAGAAGTGCGTAACAAACACGAGTCTTAATTGTTGGAGGTTTATATATTGATTAGCGTGGAAGAGTGTCTCTACTTGTTTATATTTATTCGACATATGCAACATATTAAGAGATGCATACGAAATTTAATTGAATGTAATAATGGTTGGAAAAATCGATTTTGTTCTTACGATGAAAATGTAATATGAGTATTTACATTATTTTTACGTATATTTGAAAGTATTGATGGACTATTCCCGGCCTGTATGTTGATCTGTTAATATGCCTAACCGCACAGTAGACTCGTCTCGCTTGCCGTCCGAGTTGTCATGATTGGCAAGGCGCGCAATCGTATCGAGCCCACTGACATTCTGCCATAAGAAATGGCATTTCTTTTAATTTAATTTCTGAAATAGGATGTTGCAGTGCAAAATGTTATATAAAAAATCTGATCTGTAAGCGAACGAAGCCACGGGCTAGTTATATCAGCCGGGATCTTAATCTATTGTCACTACTTTTGTCCCCTTATTGGGGATGGTGTATGAAGGCAATTTAAAACATTATTTCAGAAAAAACCTACATTCAACATACATACGTTAAATATTCATAAATTCCATTTATATTATTTTCAGAATTTCATGTTATTGGATATACCAAAGTTTTCTACTTTATTGACAAAGTTATAATTTTTCTAACTTCACTTCACTCGTTTATGGCCCAATCAATAACCGAATTTAGGGCTGATTGAATTGCGATTGACTTCGTTACGTAAAGGAATGAAAAACTCCATATATATATATATATATATATATATATATATATATATATATATATATATATGTATATATATATACACATTAAAATGGTAGTTTTTTCATTTTGGTGACGGATATTAATTATTCAACGTTTCGAGGAAAAATACATTCCATAAAGAAGAATAGCGAAAAATGTCGTTTCACAACTTTAAATCAAGGTTAGTAATTAAAGAATAAACAAGAAAATGAAAAAACATTTTTTATTCTATTTAGGTTAAAATTCCATATATGTTATTCGAACAAGTGTGACATACTGGGGGAAACGGTGATACATTGGATGTATCTATAAAAGTACGTCGGCATATATTTTATATTGTTTTTCAGACTTCACATATGTCATCGATATCAAAAACTGCTAAACCGATTGACATACAGCTTTCGCAATATCATAGTTTATAGCCTATAATATCCGGAGATTGATATTATTGGATTATAGTTTAAGAGGAAAGGAAAGATTTTTGATTAATATTTTTAATATTGATTCATAATTGATTAAGACACGGTAGCCGTTTTTAAGTTTATGAAAGTGGCAACGTTTAAGTTAGTTTATTAATCGTCATTAAAATAAACGTTATAGTAATTTTAAGGGTTTTCCATACATAAAAATTTACTTTATACACTTTATTATTTGGATTGTAGCTTAAGAGGAATGGAAATGTTTTTGATTAATATTGATTGATAATTGATTAAGCGACAGTAGCCGTTGTTAAGTTTACAAAAGTGGCGATGTGTAGGTCAGTTTATTAATCGTCATTAAAATAAATGTTATAGAAATTTTAAGCGTTTTCCGTAGATAAAAATTTGCTTTATACACTTTATAATTTGGATTGTAGTTTAAGAGGAAAGGAAATATTTTTGATTAATATTTTTAATATTGATTGATAATTGATTAAGACACGGTAGCCGTTTTTAAGTTTACAAAAGTGGCGATGTTTAAGTCAGTTTATTAATCGTCATTAAATCGAATGTTATAGTAACTTTAAGCGTTTTCCATAGAAAAAAATTTACTTTATACACTTTATAATTTGGATTTTAGTTTAAGAGGAAAGGAAAGACTTTTGATTAATATTTTTATTATTTTTTGACAATTGATTAAGCCACGGTAGCCATTTTTAAGTTTACGAAAGTGGCGACGTTTAAGTTAGTTTATTAATCGTTATTAAAATAAACGTTATAGTAATTTTAAGGGTTTTCCATAGATAAAAATTTACTTTATACACTTTATTATTTGGATTGTAGTTTAAGAGGAATGGAAATATTTTTGATTAATATTGATTGATAATTGATTAAGCCACAGTAGCCGTTGTTAATTTTACAAAAGTGGCGATGTGTAAGTCAGTTTATTAATCGTCATTAAAATAAATGTTATAGAAATTTTAAGCATTTTCCGTGCATAAAAATTTATTTTATAATTTGGACTATAGTTTAAGACGAAAGGAAATGGTTTTAAAATTTAAAAAAATAGAAGTACGTATTTTAATTATGTTCGGTGAAGATTTGCGCATGGAGACGGTGAACGGAGGGTTAATTAACATATAGCACAGGACTACATTTATGAAAAAAAAGTACATATCAAGCAATCTTGATCAGAAAATTTAATTTAAAAATCGTCTTACGTGTAATTTTGGCACCTAGGCGAAAGACACATAATTTGGCGTAAAAAGTACCCGTGCTGTACTCGTATACTGTGTACTCGGAGCTCGCTAGTGAAATATAAATTGAGAAGTGTTACACCATCGTGCAGTTGTTAAACAAAAACGAAATATCGTTCACCCGATACGAATGTTACATTGCCTTGTCTCTGTGGTAATGCTAACCAGCTGCATTTTCAGCATCTCGATGTCGCAAGCGCGAGGTCAAACGCGCTGAGCCGCGCGTGGTTTAGATGCCTCGTCGCTAATTAGCATTGCAGCTGCTCGCTCTGTTGGCTGTCGCCGGCTGACTAATTACGGTCAACGGTCGTTTGTTTGCCGTGACGCTGCGTCGGCGGTTCATCTGTTAGACGCGACGCTTCGCCCACGTCTCGACGATTTCGATATGAGAGCGGATGGGGTGAAAGCAGTCAGAAACTGTTTATGCAAGGCGTGTCGCTGAAGAAATATATCATGTTTACGAGGTGTTTGTTTACGTAAATAGGTACTAACTAAAAAAAATTAAAAAGGTGTGAGCCTCAGCAATACAATTTCACGGGTGCAGTGAAGCTTTTTTGAGGGTTCATGTTAGTTAATAATTTATAATAATCGTTAGTTATCTGGAAGTTCTTTTTTTGTTGTTATTCTGACGAAAACTACATTTTCACTAATTTGTAGGAATATACTCATTAAATTGACTTACTCTCACATGCAATTTTGGTATTATACCGCAAAGTAATTACACAACTAAGGGTGCGAAGATTGGTGGCGACCTGCTAATTCATCGTGTTCGAATAAACTTTTTCTCATTCTCGAATGCGCTTGATCAGTTCCGCCGCCGGTTGGATGCGTTCACCATTTGTTTTCTCAAGTGTTACATAATTTTAACGTGACAGAATGACTCAGAAATCACTAAATATGTTTTACTTAAAAAGGGTCTCTATATCTTATTATCTGCTATCATATATAAAGATTTAATCTTATTAATTACTAAACGATTGATTCGTTAAAATTTTGCTGTTCAAATAATTTTTAATTAGATTTATTCTATATGAAGGTAAAAAGTATTTTTATGTGAGAGAAAAATTACTGTAGGTGTGGGAAAACTCAGTAGTTGGTAAAGGGGTGCGTTTATGCTTTACGTTCGTACACATTCCCACTACGTCAAGTCGGATATGCGCATTGCTTAATATCATATGATCAATGTCTATTTGAGCGGTATATATTTGGTTTATACACACATACACACTCGCACGCATCCGCCAGCGCGCGCGCACGCACGTACGCACGCACACACGCACACATGCAAGCACATACACGTATTTTTCCTTATGCCATATTTTCCCTGGACTGATTCTATCTATCATGCTGAACCTACAATGTTTCTGGTGAATGTGAAATATCCAAATGTGTCTGGGATTGTCGTCTTGAAATTTGAAAATAAAAAAAAATTATCTTAAAATCGTTTCAATATATTTTTACATGATCATAGCTTTACATGACTTGGTCGTGGCCCCATCATGAATTTAATATTATGCTTCGCTGGTCACCGGTGATCCACGTGGCTCTACGAAAGTACTTAGCACCAACAGTGTTCAACTTAAGTTCTTTATTTGAAAAGTAGTGCGTTAGATAAGAAAAGGTACATTTACAAAAAAAGTGGTGCGGTAAGAGATATAAGAAAAAGTACATTCATAAAATGTGGTACGGTAAGGGAGATAAGAAAAGGTGTATGCA
Organism: Druceiella hillmani; assembly: GCA_039881145.1. Lineage (NCBI taxonomy): Eukaryota > Metazoa > Arthropoda > Insecta > Lepidoptera > Hepialidae > Druceiella > Druceiella hillmani. Next base: position 14,114,584 of record JAYKKI010000029.1, read on the forward strand.
TACAAAACGGCCCAGTTAGAAAAATAACAAAAGGTACATTCATAAAACGTAGTACGGTAAGAGATATAAGAAAAGGTATATTTGTAAAAAGTGATGCGGTAAGAAAAAAAGGTAAAATTCGATGCGGTAGGAGAGATAAGAAAAGGTATGTTCGTGAAAAGTGGTGCGGTAAGGTATGATATTTTTAAAATGGTATGTGGATTGTATAACGGGCTCCGCAAACTACTCAAAATTATTATTTCGCCACTATAGGTTATCGTTTAGTTTTTAGGGTTTTGTAGTGTAACAAGAAATCCTTTTTACTTCGTCGTGTTTGTCCGTCCGTCACCAACTCACAGTGTCTACAGTTAAGGATATAATAAAAAAACACGTACGATATGTACATCCATTCTGTGTAAAATAGGATAAAAAAGTTTTTTGCCTATCCATCAAGTGAAAATGTCTCTGAAAATAAAATTAAAACTTAAATTTGATCTACTTACGACGTTCATCCCTCCTCTAATTTTTCAGTCACGAATTTGAAAAGTCTATAACAAATTCCAGGTTATTAGAATTTTTTTTAATTTTCAGTCAAAATATTTGATTACAATTTTCAATGAAAATTATTTCGATTAATATGTATCGAAAATTTGTAGACATTTATTTGTAGACAACTACGTAACTACTTTATACGTCTTCCGCCACAAAGTAATTTTTAATTTAAATGTGGGAATGCGAATCTTAATGCAACAGGTAGATAAGGTGACATTTTAAAAGAAGTAGTGAGTAAAATATATCTAATGATCTAAGTGCGTAATCGCAAATGTACACAAGTACATGAAAATCAATCAAGGCGACCACGTAATCTACATGACATTAAGACATATTACAACGAATCACATTGAGCTATACATTACTATTTCCTTTATTTTCAGCAACTAATGTCAAAATGCTTGGTGGATTTTGTTACTTGAAATTTATCTGAATAGCAGCCCATAAAAATATTGTATACAATATACTCGTACCTTCATAATGACGAAACGTTAACGCCATAATAGCTCTATTTTACGTCGAGGTTTTGAAAGCGTAGGCTAAGGCTTAGTGGAATGTGTTCTGTATAATGTTGTATAGAAGATGTGTATTAGACTATCGTAGACCATTAAATAATAATGCTTATGAGCCGTATTCATAGCATATATTATATCTGGCTTGTAAAGCAGTAGTATATTGTTTAGTAGGTCTTCGTACTTCCGTTTCGTTTAGTAGGTTTTCTTTCCTTAGTTAGGTTACGAAGACCTAACTAAGGAAAGAAAACCTTCAGAAGGGAAATAACGGAACCCTTATAAGATGAGTGTTCATCCGTCTGTGGTAGTCGCTTTTCTCAGAAACCGGTTGATGTATTTCGGTAATTAGTACTCAAAAAAACATCATGTGGAAAAAAGACTGGTAAATATTGTCCATATAGAGTTGGACCCTGGTGTTAGAACAATGAAAATGACACTCTTAAATTGAGGAAATGAAAAAAATAAACTCCTTAAAAGTTATATTTAAATCGTCAATTAGACAAATGAGAAATTTTGTTTTTTTTTATGAAATATAAGCTTATTTTTCTTAATAGTTATAAATACTATGGTTGTGTTCCGTATTAAGCCACGGAACTTGCAGGCATGACAGGGTCGTCGAGGAAAGCGAAAAAGATTTAATTTTGCTGACAACAAAATAATTGTCAATGTTGGTTAACAATTTATTTTTAATTAATTTAGGCAATGAAAAAAACTATCGGTATTGATCACTTTTTGTAATCGTTTCTAAGAAGTTAGTATTTATTTAAATTTTTATTTCTTATTAACAATTCTTATGTGGGTTTACAAAAATATTTTTTTTTGCATGGGGTCCAAATTGTATTCTATTTTTGCTCTTTCCTGATTATGAATCCCTGAATAGTTTGCAATGTTCTAAAGATACCAAAAATTATAGCTATGTTCTAAGTGATACCATTTCAAAACTACATTCTATTTCTGTAATTCTAGACCCATTTTTATAACACCAGAAGGCCACGAGGGTCTTCTTTAGAAAGGACAAAAAGGTGCCCAATTTTTTTTATATTATTTACCTTAAACATTTTTTTATGAATGTAATATACGATACATTACATTTGAATACTGAGTGTTAACTGTTCTATTTATAATATTATCCATGGTAGGATATGCTATTTAATTCGTTTTTTTATAAATATCAAGTACCTATCGGCTTTTCAGGCGATATCAACGGATTCCTAGTTATAGACTGTATTTTTTTATGATATGTTCTCATTGTTTACTAATCTAATGTAACGTTTAATCGCAATTGTAACACGCATTATGATTTATGCATAAGTAATAAATTTCATAACCATGTTTACGTGTCAATTTTAGAATTGGTAGCAATTTAAATATAACTTGAATATTTTTAGCACATGGTAAATACTGAGCTGCTCCAATCTGTAACGATAAATAATCCACATGACTATAGTTCTATCAACTATACGTTAACATCTATACATTAATTTAGTTTCGTTTAGCTGAAATTTTAACTTGAAATTAGTTTTAATTAATATAACTAATTAATCAATTTATTGAAATCGTTAACTAGGCTGTTGTCATTAATTGTCTTAGTGTGTATATAAAACCGTCGAATCTATTGCAAAAATTTGACTAGTAAAAATGAAAATTTCAAATGAAGTACATTCTGTACAGAGATATTTATCTCAGTACTGCGGATATAACTTGATTCGCTGCATTCGCGCGGCTGCCCAGTCAGCTTTTCACTACAACTTGAAAACAAATCTTTTAAAGTTAGGATCTTCGTGTACTGGGAGCACGTACGAAACATCAATTGACTGCTAAGAGAAACTCCGGGAGTCTCATTTATTTTATTTATCTGTTCGTTGACCTTTAATCTTCCTCTTGAATTTATTATTGGTATATAAATCCAATATATGTCGCATATATATTTAAACAGTATTCTTGTTCAGCTGTGTTAGTAAATGTACATAGTTATAAAATACTTTTATGTAATTCCGTATGTATGAAATTTTATCAATTTAAAATCGATTTAAAAATTTCTCTTTCTGTATATATTTCACTCCGGGAGTCTCATTTATTTTATTTAACTATTCGTTGACCTTTAATCTTCCTCTTCAATTTATTATTGGTATATAAATCCAATATATGTCGCATATATATTTGAACAGTATTCTTGTTCAGCTGTGTTAGTAAATGTAGTTATAAAATATTGTTATGTTATTCCGTATGGATGAAATTTGATCAATTTAAAATTGATTTAAAAAGTTCTCTCTCTATTGTAAAATAGAATAAATATTTAGAAAATACGAATTAATTGTTAATTGAAGTTAATTGCAAATAAATTGTTATTTTCCCGGTATTGTGACGAGGAAGTCATATTGAAATTTGAGATAATTTTTTCTTTCGTTATATTTTAATAATGATTGGGATATTTAGGTAGTAAAATTATTGCTATGGTCTTATTCAAATCTAATGCTTTCTGATATTCGCTTCTTTGTAAATAGGAATATTCTGGGCTGGCAATAATCCTTAAGAAAAAATCTGTCCATAACGGATTAAGTATTCTTACTCGATAACTGAGTTCTATTCTCTTTGCTTATCGTTTGTGATTAGGATTTAAAGGAGATGAAATAATAAAATTATAGTCAAAAAAAATGAAAAAGTGGAGCACATGAAATTAAAATTATAGTAATAAGAATGACGTCATATATATATATATATATCTATATATATATATATATATATATTTCTTTTTTTTTTTAAATTTTTTTATTAGCTGCTGGATCTGTGGGACTTTTTCCCTTTTAGCTGGAAAGTTTTATTTGTGCTTCTACCTTTTGTTTCTTAATATTGTTTATTATTAATGTATTTTTATCAAACATTTATATTTTATTTCCGACTATTATTAATCTATTAATATATTGTTTATAATAATTATTTTTTAAATTAGAGTTCGTTGTAGAATAGTATCGTAGTAAACTAAACCTGCGTGGTTAAGTATTGGGTAAAGGAGAGTTCCTTATTTTTACTTATATTATTTAATCTAGCGTTAGTCCTACAAAAGTTTCACGAAATAAAAATGTTTAAAAAGCATTTTGACTTTGGTATCTCAAATAAATTTTGCACATGCATTTTAAGAAGTCACTATTTTTATGAATGATAGCGGAAAGTTATTTAATAAATATTCGGTACTATCTCTAAAAATCCCTTAATTCCTGTAAAACCCGTACTCACCAAGCTTGTGTAGGTATAAACGTAAGTAAGAACTATGAATGTAACTCGAAACGCCCTTAACAGAGTAGTCATCTACGTGCTTGACGCTTTTGTCATTATCACATGGCTTATTGTTTAATTAGATGTGTCAAAATGTGTCTGTCTCGTTCAGATCTTGCTCGTGGAATTCAAATACGATTCGGTATACGCTTTTGGAGATGTGCTCGTAACGATAATACATTGTTTAGAGTCGCACTGTCTGTTACGGCTGGAATAAAGATAAGGTAGTATCGATGTTGAAAATAAACGTGCGGCTCGGTGGAACAAAGGAAAATGTTAATTTTGAATTAATTGGATTGCCATGTTGTCTGTTGGATATAATTATGAACGATCACAATATTGGATCTTGTTATGTTCTGGGTCATCTTGACAGCTAGAGAGGGGAAGATATTTTGAGCTGTTTTGTTATTGGACCGAAATAACTATGTGACTTGCGTTGGAATTTGTCATGCTTTGATAACAAGTAGTGACGTAAATGTAATAGATTGAAACTGTTTTTACAATATTTTTAGAACTGTTTGGCCACACAGACCCGTAAATAAGTAGTACAGTATTAACGTGGTACAGTTATATTAGTGTTAAAAAATAAGGTGTAACCGTCCAACACATCGTCATAAATGTCACAGTTATTAGCAACAGGTTACAGCTAAGTCAACATAAGTACTACAGTTATTAGCAGCTGTCAGCAGGGGTTTACTTGTTTTTTTAGGTAATTTTATCAATACTACTTACTTATTATTGAATACAATTAAACCATGATTTCATCTAGGATTTAAATATAAGATTTTAATGTTACATAATACTTGTTATTTGTAACAGAATTAATAGTATAACACATAAATTTGCGTAACACTGAATACCTGAAACATACTAATTTCTATAACCAAATGAACACGTACCATTTATAAATGTGTTACTTTTATGAACTAGTTATTGTGTCCCTAATTGCAAGTTTACAGTTATTAGTAGCAGTCCTTTCCATTAAACTCCAATTTTATCTAGGATTTAAATCTAACATTGTAATGTTACAGAATACTTGTTTTGTAACAATTAATAGTATAACACGTAAATTTGTGTAACACTAAATACTTGAGAATATTTATAATTACAGAGAAATACGTGACAAGTATTGCTCTGTAATTTTAACGCAATGTGTGCATTTACATTCATTATTTTAAGTAATTTCAATCGATAAGTACGTACATTATTGTGATTTATGGAGCTCCACACCAAAATATTACAATCTCATAATTTTTTTAAAGAAAAAAGAAACCATCTATTTGTTGTTCAGTAAACGCAAAATATATTGTTAAGTGTAGGTAAAAATATTTTTGTATATTTTAAAAATATTTGACCCAATATACTAATAAGAATAATTATTATAATAAAAATATCACCAGTATTCAGTAAGTTATTCGAAAATTAATTAAATAAAGAAATCTAGTTCTTAAGTAATTGGTGTGCTTAGATTAAAACTTATCGAATATAATAAAAAAATAACATGCTCTTTAAATTTTATGTTTTTGTGTAATATGATAACCCTATCCTGTTTTGTTCGCTATTTCCAGAATAATTTGACATATTTATACAAATATTGAATATATTTGACGTTAATTTTGTAGAAATTCATTATTCACAATTAAATGAAACTACGTGATGTAGTATTATTTCTACTTCCTTTAATTTCTTTACCACGACCTAGGTTTCGTTGTATTACAATATCTTCATTTAATTGTGGATATTTATACAATTTAAATTAAAATTCAATTTATATAAATATACCTTTAGTTGTTCTATGATCATTTGATAGGCAGACATACTAAGCAGATATTCTAAAAAAGCTCCAAATCTTTTAGGACGAAATCCTGAAAGCATAATATTCACGGGCGTCCTTATAAAACCAAACTTACTATTGCAACTGAATGTGAAATATTTTGAGCGTTTCTTGTCTTAAAAGGAAAAAGGGAACCCTTATTAGTATAATCAGATGTCTGTCTGCCAGAGCCGTCTTCTTCAGGAATCGTTTGACGTACAAATTTAAAATGTGGCACAGTAATAAAGCAGATGGGAATTTAACGCATGTATCTATAATTAAAACACAAAAATATTTATATGGAAACTTTTGATGTCAAATGAAGAATCCGAGTTGTTTTATCAGTTTCATACATCGTTCGGGGTATCATTTAAAGAGCGAGTTGCAAAGTGCAGAATTTTATATAAGAATAGCTGTGCCTGCGACTTCGTTCGCGTGAAATTTGTAATAAAAAAAGTTATTAGAACGTTGTTTCTCTCATATGCTGCTCTTGGGGATAGAGTATTTTCGTCAAAATCCGTCTAGTAGTTTTCGCGTGACTGACGAACAAATTATCATCCAAAGTTTTAAAAATATGTTTTCTGGCCTTTATTATCATTCTTTATGCTAAATCAATCACTCTTTTTAAAATATATTCCATATAACAGAATTCACTCTGTCACAATTTTATTGATAGTGTAGATAGTTCTAGATGATATATATATATATATATATATATATATATATATATATATATATATATATATATATATATATATATATATATATATATATATATATATATGTTTTTGTAAAAAAGATGATCTTCAACAGCGGCTATGAAATTTCAAATAAAAATGAAAAGTTCTTATTATAAAGGATCTCAACTGTTTTTTGTATAAAAATTTAACTTATAATAACATTGGTTACATTTCAGTCGATTGATTTTACTTTTAGTTTTAGTTTAATTGTTTTTCAATGAAACATAAAAAAATTAACAACCTAGTAAATTTTTTGAAATTTCTCTGTTTTTCTTTTTCTCATACCGTCCTATGGTAATAAATGAAAATGACACTTTGAAATGGCACTCACAAAACACACTTGTTTTAATGAGTGCTTTATGGTAATTGTTCGAGATAAATTATATTCAAGTCAACTCCATTAATTTTATTTTTCCCTTTAATCTTTATTATTTTATCTAGAACTGGAGGGATATGGATATTGATTCTAGGCATTTTCTCCTTTATAAATTTGGGAAAGCCTGAGAAAAAAAATTAATGTTAAAAAAATTAAAAAAATAGATAAAGATAGTAAATTATTTAAAATAATTTAATAAACAGTGAGTTTTGAATGAATTTTATGCTAACAAAATAAATCATCAAAACCCGAGTAGTTTTTATTAGAAGTTTCTATTTGATTGAGTTAGACAATAGTATAATTATCTCGTAAATAAATATTTCTATAGTACCATGACGAGTCTTCAGTTGAAAGGTTAATATGACATCAATGATCCGTCATAGTTTACGACAAGATCCACTAAGTAGGTGTTTTGATTATTGGTAACTTAATAGCTATTGTCGATTATTTCTCTAAACAAACAGTGACCTCTGTCAACAATAGTTACCTCAAATTTATCGCCAAGTTTCTAAAAATAATTTTCATAATTTTTATAGTGTCTTCAAAAAAAAACAAATAACAAACTTTTTAAAGTTTTTTTCTCTTCCGTTAATGGTGTATAAAACATTGAGATAGAGGAATACACTACTACAAATTATTCTCGTATTAAAAATAGATAATGTTTCGTATTAGTAAATGGTGATGATATAGAAATAGACAATGTTTCGTATTAATAAATGGTGATACTATAGAAATAGACAATGTTTCGTATTAATAAATGGTGATACTATAGAAATAGACAATGTTTCGTATTAATAAATGGTGATACTATAGAAATAGACAATGTTTCGTATTAATAAATGGTGATACTATAGAAATAGACAATGTTTCGTATTAATAAATGGTGATACTATAGAAATAGACAATGTTTCGTATTAATAAATGGTGATACTGTAGAAATAGACAATGTTTCGTATTAATAAATGGTGATACTATAGAAATAGACAATGTTTCGTCTTAATAAATGGTAATTTCTTATCTACCCGTGAGCCTTACTGTTTGAATGTTTTTTCTGCGACATCGAAATATTTGCGTCCGAATTTAAATTACAATTCGCGCCAAATCTTCACGTTTTCTAATCTGACTTGTAATGTTTTTTTCTAACCCGAGACAGGACTTATATTAAGTATTTCTACATTTTGAACAAAAAATTTTATTAACTACCAAACGAAGAAAAGCTAATAATATATGTATTTCTTAGCATTTTACAATACGTGTGCAATAGAAAATTGTATGCATCCCTTTCAAGGCAAGTATTACCTGCGCTTTAATCCCTATTAAAATTGCTTGACATAAATGAATATGAAAAACATCGTTCTAGTGTTCCTATTTTATACATAAATTTATTTTCCACATAATACAATTTAAAATAAATTACGCCTATCCATAATGGATAGATTATTGGAAAATTTATGGAAATGTTATCTAAATCCTTGTTTGGAGGGAAATATCTTGCTCTGTCCCTTTATTTGCTTATTCGCTTGTTTATTCCATCATAATATTCAAATTACTTTACGGTATTTCTTGTGATAGACAGTTTATGATTACAAGAGAATTAGGCGAGAAAATGTATATAAGATAAGGAAAATTCTAATGATGGAATGATATATCGCCTAACTATCTCTTCAAAAGACTAAAAGAACAAAACAAAACACAGAATTACTTTCACAGAAGACTTTACAAAAACTTCCGTAGTTCTTTCATCTTAAACAGAATTTAAGATGAAAGAACTACGGAAGTTTTTGTAAAGTCTTGTTATGAGTTAAATAATGATTGATTTAAATATATATATATATATATATATATATATATATATATATATATATATATATATATATATATATATATAAATAAAGAAAAAGATACAGTAATTACGATATTCCATCTTTAAAAAATGCGAATAGTTCTACCTGTTAAATCACACTAAGATTGAATTGAATACACGTAATACTGTTTAAATGTAATTATTGATTGCAGACAATGTGACATGCGATCAATTCATGTTGAGCGAAAATGTGAGTATGTATGTTTTGTATTTGGCGTCGAGCCACAAGTGCCATTGCGTCGCGACAATCGCTGTTGTTTGTCGCGACCAGATTGCGCCCCGTCTGGGCCGGATTTAGGGTCCAGTTATACGACCGAAAGTCTAGGAAAAATTGCTAAAAAAATTTAAAGTGCTAACAGAACAAACTGCACAAACTAAGGAATGAACTGCAAAAACGGTACGTTCTGATCAGCTATGTTCAAATTAATTATTAATTTTATAATAGATTAATTCCAGGTCAATGGGAGAAGCACTAGGCTTCTTAAAGATTTCATCAAACGATTAGTAAAACAATAATATCGAGATTGTACAAATTACAATTCTCAAGTGTTTATAATATTCATTAATCCTATAATTTCTGCCAGAGTTGTCCATCGAGGATTCTTAAGCTTGACTGAATGTTAGTGATATTTCAGAATAAAGGTAATATCACACTGTTACGAAAAGTCACAATATAAAGAAATCACTCCAGGTGGAAGATAAAGCGGTAGCAGTTATGATGGCAACTGAAGAAAACGAATTTTTTTAATTACCTCAATAATTTAGTTTTCTGGCATCAACCGTTTGAGTAATTTATAATCTGAAAATTTTGGATTAAACAACGCGATAAGGGATAAAGATTATATTATTTTTGTGGAAACTTTCGATTTTAACAAAACCTCATGAAATTAAATTTTATGAAAGATTTTCATGAAAATTTCGACTGAAAACATGGCGTTAAACTCGAAATATATAGGTAAAATGTTGATATTGTTTAAAATATTAAGAGAGACTTTTCTCTTATGAGGGGCGACCGGAATATCTGACGCTCGTAAATAAATAATAAAGTCAAGCTCTAGACTGTAGGCCGATGACTGGCGAAATGCATTTTAGTCTGTGACTGCACTTATCTGCAGCACTTTACGACCTGACAGTGCAGTTGCTTATAGCCCGTGACGTTTATTGATATTTTATCGTTTATGTCGTGTTCTAGTTCCGTAATTGCCTGTTACGTGGGACGACACCGCGGTTTGTTGAATCCGAGCCATTCGTTTCGGGAGGATGAGAATCCGAGTCATATGTGAAAATTTTATGATTGTTGTATAAATAGCAGACAACTTTTCGTGTTTATATTAGGGTACAAAGATACATTATATACAGTTTATGTGTTATTAAATGAGACTTTTATAGTTGATTAAACGTTTTTATGGCAGCTTATATACTCTTCATTATGCGTTTTATGACAAGTTCTGTCACTTCAGGTTATATTTGAGTTAATATGTGCTCTGTTTCAGTGCAGTTCCCTATTTTAAGTTAATTGGATGTAGCGTGGATGTATTATTTAACTAGTAGTATAATTATATTAAACGTTTCCAGTTTAATTTTAATTCCATTAAACAAAGTTACGTTGAATCTTTGTTAGATAACTTAACATGTTTTATTGAAATGTTTTAACTCAAAAATGATGTCAGCTTTGTTAAACGAAGCAGTAATTTTATATTGATGTCCCTTTCTATCTTACAACATTCTCAATGTTTAAGAAATATTTCATTAACATTTTAGTTTAACAATTGTTTGCGACTTTTTAATGCTCGATATTAAAAGCGCTTCTAATCATACAACAATCGTTTAACTTTTAAAAGAAAAATAAGTGCGTTTGGGGCAAATGGAATTATATTTGGGCGTTTGCTTTTCTTTTTAACAATAATAATGAGATTTTTAGTAAATGGTCCTTTACATGTTTTGTTAAAAAACTATTGACGAAATCATGGCAGGTTTTATTAACAAAAGTAGAAAAAAGGGACTATTAAGCGATATAACCTTTTTAGACTTCCGTAGCTCAAAAGGAAAAACGGTACCCTAATAAAATCACGTACATGTTTGAAAGTCCGCCTGTCGAAGGCGTCTTTCTCAGAAACCCCTTGACGTGGAAACTTGAAATTTAGCATTGTAATAAATCATGTTAACGCTGATGTTTCAATAACTAACATATAAAATATTTATATAAAAATTTTAAGATCGGGGAAATTAATTACTGAAAATAACTTTTTTTTAAATTTTATATCTATGTCGAGTACAAGATCTAAGCACGTAAGTCAAAAAATGCCAATAAATGTTTATAACTTCAGTCCCTGGTTTGTATAAATCTGCCACCTGACTAAAGTGCACAAGTTAAACAGATGGATATTTGATACAGCAAGTCACTAATTTGTTTAACTTATGCGCTTTAGTCCGATGGCAGGTTAATACAAACTTGTGACTAAATTTGTAAAAATATATTGGCATTTTTTGACTTATGTGCTTAGACCTGCCGGCCCTGCTTCAAAGATATTGTTTTCATAATTTTAGGTAATATATCTTCAAATAAAAAAAGTATGTCCCCTTCCTTATTTCCTACGCAAAGGTTGTAGGAAAACTATAGCGATTATATGAATTATGGATGGCGAAATGTGAATTATGGTTTTAAGCGTATGAAATATATAGAACGCGAGCGCAAATATGTTTACGTTGTGAAAAATTAATATTTTAAAATTGTTCAATAGAAATACTATGTACTCTTAAATGTTTATAAGTGCCTAAATAGTTACGGAACCTTCGTTGTGCGACTTGTACTCGTGCTTGACAAGTTTTTTTGAATTAGTAACAAATTTTCACCGAAATTATAATTTACGTTTATTTTCCTACAAGGTTATCGGAAAACTGTAGCGATTATCCTAAATGTTATAATTTTTGCAATATGCATTATGGTTTAAAGCATGTAAAATATATAGGAGGCAAAACGAAATATATTTACATTGTGGAAAATTGTACTCTTTAAATGTTTATAATCGCCTAAATATTTCCTCTTGCTAGACGAGTTTTGTTGAATTAGTACAAAATTTTGAGCGAAATAAAAGTTTGTATACATTTAATTTAAAAAAATAAATACTCTGGAATCTAGAACTTTTCAGAATATTTTTTTTAAAAGTGTGATTTTTGAAAATTTTTAGATATTCTGTTTTAATTGAAGCTTTCTAGTCTTCATGTATTTATTAAATGTACTATTTTGTATTCTGATAGAAAAGCTTTGAATGTAGAAAAGAATTCTCTGTCAGTTTGCTTTAAAATATAAATATATATATATATATATATATATATATATATATATATATATATATATATATGTATATATATATATATATATAAAGTGGGGGCATCTTCGACGGTCTCCGAGATTAATTCAGAGATACAGCTCAATGTGCGCCACGCGTGTAAAACATATTATATTGCAGCCATTCAAGATAAGACCCTCTGACGAGATAAATGATAGCGAGCGGGATTTGGTCCGCGCCGGTATCGCTTGTGCTACGCGTTTTACAAAAATATTCAGCAGCAGCGACGTATTTATGCGGCGGTAGATAAGCTCATTGTAAATCATGGTCGCCCCTCGCGCTGCCGCGATATGTTCATTTTTGTGGGTAGTCGTTGTTTCTGTGTTACAGGAGCAGCCTTATGAGGACGCGGCGGTGAGGGTGCATTATGGCAGTGATTGGTGAGATTCCTCCGGCTATGTTTAGGATTTAGAGTTTCGTTCTCATGGTGTTTGATATAACTGAAAAATGATTTTTGAAGTGAAACTTCTTTAGAATCGTGATTTGAAACTCTATGAAACGAAAATGCGTCTCGACAAAGAAACAAGTGAAGCTTCTTTAGAATCGTTGCGATTTGAAACTCCATGAAACGAAAATGCGTCACGGCAAAGAAACAAGTGAAGCTTCTTTCAATCGTTGTTATTTAAATTTTAGGTCTCCTCTTTGTTCCATGCTTCGTAGTATTTCCCTCTCGTCTGTGCGCCTGTTTGTTGCCGAGCTAAAACGGGAGAGCAAGCGTCGGTGTGCATCGCTCACTGTCTAATACTTGGTCTGGTCCGAGCTATGTGTGTGTGTTAGTATGTGTGTTGTTAATATGTGTATTACAAAGCTTTAGTAAAAAGCCAGGGCGGTCTATTATTTACGTGCATTTTTATTTGTGTGAATAATTAAGTACATGAATACTGAAGTTTCACTTCTACCGTGTATGAATTGTACAAACACACAATTTAATTTTTTTGTTAATTAATAAATAAATCACTTCGAATAGTGCAGTTGTCACTGTTTCTTAATTATTATTTTTTTTAAACTGACGTCATTAAAAAATTGTTACACTGACTTTGACTATTTTTTTTTCTTATCTTTTTGATCTAGAATAATTAAATTTGGCAAGATGCAAGGTCTCAGCACAAGTAAAGAAAAAAAAATCGTTAGTTTGTAATTATATCACAATATAACAATATTTTTATAAATATACGCCTGTGAATATATTATATTTCCAATTAGATTATGTTTTCAGGTATAGTAGGCAATATATTATGTTTCAATTCTAAAAAAATATTTTTTTTAATTTTAATAGGAATATTATGTAAAATTAAATGTTTATAAATGCCTAAATGCGTAATGCGGAACCCTCATAGTGGAAGTTCCATTCCTGCTCCACAGGTTTTTTATTTTGATTTATGCGTTTTTTAATTGTTTTTCATGTATTAAAGTGCCAATTCAAAAGTGGATTTTTCAGTAACGTAAATGCAGAACATTTTTCCTTCGTACACCGTTTTTCAATATTATCCTAACAGTATGAACCAGTATACGCAATCAATTATTCTACAAAATTCACCTTTTTCGACTGGCATTTGCTATCAGCCTTATTTACAAATATATATCAAATTAATAGACTAAATTAATCTTTTGTTGGAAGCTTCTATTTTAGAATGACGACGAAATTTTTTTGCATAATCCTATACTCTTTTTTTATTACATTTAAAACTAGCACGCAAACACGCAACTCATTTACAAATTTAATCCGCGAGACCAAAGTATGAATGATTTCCATAAATATTTTAATTCTCTTTCTTTTTGCTTTAATATGATATAAGCGGATTACGATAAACATATTAAAAGCATGAGTATGTAATTTCGATTTAAATACTTAAGAAAAACTAGTAGTAATAATGCTAAAGGTTTGATAATAAGAATATTTTCCAAAAACCTGAATGAAAAAGGCTGTCAAGAATTGTCAACAATTACATTGCCTTGTTCTTATTTAAAGAATATATAGTTATACTAAATATAGTTATGAACGAATTAATCTTTATCTATATCCATCGCTGATTTAGATATATTTTTTGCATATTCTGGCCTGATAAGATAACTATCGAAAACCTGTTAGAACGATGCGGGCAAATATTGATCAAGCATCAAATAAAATTGCACCAAGTAGATTTGGATTGGTCATAACCTACAAAGAGACACCATCCATATTTAAAATAATTTTGGCTATCGAATATAAGTTTCAGGGTGAGCTGTGCTGCCGAAAGCGAAAAAACGCTTGTTTCGGCAATACTTAAGAGTAAAACATAACGTTATATTGAAAATCGATCGGCATGATGAACTTTCTCTAATAAGATTCATTAGAAATGACTTTATTTAATGCAACTTGATTTAATTTTATTGTCATAAAATCATTGAGTCACATGATTGAGACTAATATATCGATATCTTGTGGATTAAAAATTAAGTTATTTAGAATGTAAATAGGAACATATAACAATGCGGATATGTTTGGATAGATAAAATAATTGAGTCCCATAATTGAGACAAGTCTATCGATACTTGTAAGTCAAACATTTAGTTAGAATAAAAATAGGAAGATACAGTGATACGGATATGTATGGATAGGTAAAATCATCGAGTCACATAATTGAGACATGTCTGTCGATGTCTTTTAGGTCAAACATTTGTTAGAATATAAATAGGAATTTATAGTGATACGTATATGTATGGATAGGTAAAATCATCGAGTCACATAATTGAGACAAGTCTGTCGATATCTTATAGGTCAAACATTTGTTAGAATATAAATAGGAATTTATAGTGATACGGATATGTATGGATAGGTAAAATCATCGAGTCACATAATTGAGACAAGTCTGTCGATATCTTTTAGGTCAAACATTTGTTAGAATATAAATAGGAATTTATAGTGATACGGATATGTATGGATAGGTAAAATCATCGAGTCACATAATTGAGACAAGTCTGTCGATATCTTTTAGGTCAAACATTTGTTAGAATATAAATAGGAATTTATAGTGATACGGATATGTATGGATAGGTAAAATCATCGAGTCACATAATTAAGGTAAGTCTATCGATATCTTGTAGGTCAAAAATAAATTTATTTGGAACGTTAATGGAAACATATAGTCGAATGTATATATATATATATATATATATATATATATATATATATATATATATATTAGTATTACTTACAATTTTTATATGTAGTAGTAATATATACATAATATTTACTCTCTATAAATAGTAAGAATATGTAAATATTACCTAAATCATGCCAAAGCAATACTCGAATCCCAACATTGTCAGCTTGTAGGTTGAACTGGAACCTATAAAATATTTTATCTGTTTTATTACTTTTATATGTGACTAGACCTTAAGTTTTGTACTCGTGTAATAAGAATATATAAACATATACGTTGTTTACGGTCTATATGACGTAAATTAAGCGCTCAAAGGCTCACGTGCTACGCTCGAAGGTAAATTAAGAACTGACAGAAGCTAGGTGGATAATTTATTTGGTAAAAGTTTTAATGGTTTTTACAATTCATAATTATGATTCGACTATCATATTCTATGTGCTAAGATTATTCCACAAATCGTCAAATGTTTCATCTGTTTATATGGAATTACAAGAGAAATTTGGCTAAAAACATCCATTAATTTTATCGTTTCTTAGTATCCCTTCAAATACTTTTTTTCTGGATTCTCAAAATGCCCATTACTTACGTTATCTTACAGTCGATAGCGAAGACGTTCGTCTTCCTTACGTCCTTATCTCGCGTTGTTAACCATTAATCAGTGGATCCTAGCCAAAACACGACACGGCCACGCTGTCATATCTCTGGCACGCCCTCGAAACTCGGAAATATTACATACCGGCGAACGGCGACATTAAATACCCCTCATACGACCAAATTGGGTTCGTCTCTTTTGCGAAATATGTACGTTGGCAGACATTTCCTCGTCTCTGTTAATTTTGAGGCTAAATATAGATTCTAATATTAGCCCTTTATCTATTAATCGACTGATAAAGGGCCGCTGGGCTTATGAAAACCTACATTATTTAAATTGCAATTTTAGAGAATATATCGTAAAAGAATAAATCTTGTTAGTAGTGTTAAAAATGTCAAACAGAGAAAGATCGGCTATAAAAGTTATCAATTGAAAATTTGAAGATAACGGAATACAAATAGATTATAATATTAGCTTTTTATATGCTAGTTGACTGATAAAGCTTGCTGGGCTTATGAACATATATGTTATTTTAATCGTAATTGTGGAGAATATATCGTAAAAGAATAAAATCTTGTTAGTAAGCCTTAAAATATTATACAGGAAAGATTGACTATCTAAGCTATCAATTAAAATATATGAAGATAATGGATACATAAATATTCTAAAGTTAGCTCTTTATCTACTAATCGACTGATAAAATGGCTGCTGGGCTTGTGAAGACATACGTTGTTATAATCGCAATTATAGAGAAATATATCGTAAAAGAATCAAATCTTGTTAATACCTTAAAATATTATACAGAGAAAGATCGACTATCTAAGCTATCGATCAAATATATGAAGATAATGGATACATAAATATTCTAATGTTAGCTCTTTATCTACTAATCGACTTATAAAGGGGCTGTTGGGTTTGTGATGACATACGTTGTTATAATCGCAATTATGGAGAAATATACTGTAAAAGAATAAGTCTCGGTGGTAAGTGTTAGAAATATTATACAGATAAAGATCGACTATCTAAGCTATCGATTAAATATATGAAGATAATGGATACATAAATAATATGTTAGCTCATTATCTACCAATCGACTTATAAAGTGGCTGCTGGGCTTATGAAGACACACGTTATTATAATCGCAATTATGGAGAAATATACTGTAAAAGAATAAGTCTCGGTGGTAAGTGTTAGAAATATTATACAGATAAAGATCGACTATCTAAGCTGTGGATTAAATATATGAAGATAATGGATACATAAATATTCTAATGTTAGCTCATTATCTACAAATCGACTTATAAAGTGGCTGCTGGGCTTGTGAAGATATACGTTGTTGTAATCGCAATGATAGAGAAATATATCGTAAAATAATAAAGTCTCGTTGGTGTTAAAAATATTATACGGAGAAAAATCGGCTATATAAGTTATTAATTAGATGTTTGTAGGTAATCGTATATATAAAAAATTATTATGTTAGCTCTTTATCTAATGATCGACTGATAAAGTGGCTACTGGGCTTGTGAATATATATGTTATAATAATCGCATTTAAGAGAATCGCATTAAAGATTCAAATCTTGTTCGTGAGGGTTAAAAATAGTTATACAGAGAAAGGTCGACTATATAAATTATCAATTAGGTATTTGTAGATAATGGAATAAATAAGCAAGAAAATTTTGCTTACATTTACATGGACAAATAATAACGTATTACTTGACAGACAGGTTATATCAATCTAAACTGAACAAAAAATATGACTCATAAATAGCGCCAAATGCGAACTGTGATGAAAGAGAGAAAAAGTACAAGAAAACACTTATGTAAAAGAGCTAGTCGTATCGAAGATGAATCAAACTAATTCACATTTTTTGAGCCACTTTTAGAATGCTACGACATGTCTTAAAAATAATAATGTCGCTGTGTATAATGTTATATTTAAAAGGAGCGAATAAACACTGTTATAATTCTCATTTTTGGCTTAGTTTGACGTGTTTATTTATTTTTTGTCTTAAACGTATAAATCTGTGAGATGGATTTACTGCAATAGTACAAATATATTATGTTTCTTGGAAGACTGCAACAGATTGTGAATAAAATAGCAAAAAAAAGCAATTTTCCAAGGAAAATAGAAACATGGCAAAAAATAACGGACAAGTAATTATTAAAAATATATTAACAAGTATAAATAGAGGAACAGGGTGTAGAAAAAAACAACGGGGGCGGACGATGAGGAGTCATGAATGGAAGTTAAGAAAAGTTTTATCCGAAGTTAATTCTGGATGTCAAGGTGTAACTAGTTCTACAGTCTGGTAGCATGAAATGTGAAGGAATATTCATAGGAAGAGGAAGTGTTCATGAATGGGGAATTCGATTTTCTTTTAGATATAAAACAAAGCAATTTCTTGATATAACTTGTGTTGAGTAATCTGTTCTGCTTAAAAAATAACAATTTTTGAAAATAACAAAGATAAACAATTCGATAATTTTGAAGAAAAGCGGAAATACTCTTTTACGAAACTTCACTTCAAGCTTTTGGCAATAGTTTTTACATTTATTAAAATGAAAGTTAGCATATTTAATTAGAAAGAGTCTGAAAAATATAAAAACTACTAAAATGTTTTTGTAAAAACAATATTGCAATATTTTTTGATGCACGAAACAGTAATTTGATTAAGCCAATTTTAGATATGTCTTGTCTTATCAATAATAATAAAAGTGAAAAAACTATGTATGTATTACGGTATAAATCAAACTTAAAAAAATCTTTCTTGGCTGCAGTCAGTAGACGTGACAAGTTGTGAAATCGCTGCTATGGTTTCCGAAGTCTGAAATTTTCTGGCGACTTTTTTCCATAATGTCGAAGAAGTTATTAAATGTGTAGAACAGTACTTTAGAGATTTTTTTAAAATTTAAACCCTTTGGTAACCACTTGTCTGATTGTGACTATGTGTACAGCAAAATACTATTTGCTTAGCGAGTTACTACATAGTTTGTAGTCCCAGCTGACCCAATCTCGCGTTTCCGACGCATTCGTGTGTGGGCCTCTAATGGACCCTCCTACAGGTCTGCGGAGATAAGGATGTCGTAAATCACAAGTTTTATGACGTTTACTTCGCACTGTTGTCGCTGTTGAGGGCGTGCAGTAATGTGCATTTTGCAAGAGCACGGCGATTTGGTTTCGGTGGTGGCAATGGAGATATGTGGTTGATAATGCAATGTTTATGTGCAAGGGAAATTGTTTTAGTTGGTTTAATATATCAGTTTGAGACACTGTTGAAGAGCAAGTAGTTAAGTCGTTGTTTTGTAAGTTGAAAAGTAGTTAAGCAAGTAATTGAAATTAATATAAAGACTGGAGACATACATTCTTTTATGATGTTGAACTATCTCTGTTTGTATAGATTTTAAATAAATAGTGATAATAACAACTACGTAGTACTAACAGCTCATGGTAGTAATAAATATAAATACCGAAAATTTTAAACTAATTCTTATTACGCGGAGACGGCGCCGTATCCAAAATATTAATAGATGTTTTTGAATGTATTTTAAAATATTTCTTCAGTTACATTTTACTTAGAATAGGCATTTTAAAAAATAAAAAGAAAAATTGTCTTAGTTCTGTGCGTTCAGTAATACGTCTTTTTTTAATGTCATCGCAGTTGGTCTTAGATTTAATGAGCTATGAAACTGTGACATACGGATGGACGGATTTCCATGGTGGGTTTTATAAGGGTTTCGTACCTCAAACGGAATAATTAAATCCTTACAAGATCACTCATATGTCTCTCTGTCCGTCTGTTACAACCGATTTTCTCAGAAAGCGTTTGACGTTGAAACTTGAGATTTGGCGTAGTAATAAAACATATTAACTCGCACACATCTCAATTGCTACCTCTTAAATATATTTATCTATATGGAAATTTAAGAAGAGAGAGTAGGCAAATTAAATACTCGAATACAAGGGTCGCAATTAAAAAATATCTTGTAATTCACATTGCGAGTATTTATACATAAAAAGTTGTCAAAAACTGTTCGTTTTTAGAATTTCAATCTTAAACCTATGCTTCTCAGTTTTAAACGTATGCTTCTTATTATAGTGTAAAATATAAGTCTTTATTTTTTTCAATAGTAAGCTAGTTTAAATCTTATTTAAAATATGATACATATAGATAATAATGTCAAACGTTTACTGTATCATCATTTTCCTTACTGTCTTATAAATGATCTTCGAAAAGTGTGTCAAAATAATGGCTGAGAAATTTATTTAAGAAATATTATATATCCAAAGAGCAAGGTATCCTGGATATGTGAAAATGACAACCAACTTTGCATAGGCTTACTTTATGGTTAATATGGGATATCGCATTTTTAGACTTTCAATCGGCCCGAAGTCTTCAATGTACTTTACATTGAAGACATTTACGTTATAATTTCCACAAAAATAAATGATATCGTCAATGACAGACATCTTCAAGTTTACATGTGTCACTGATAATTTTGTATGATAAAAATGTAGAGACAGGAAACGGCACGTTATAATAAGATTATTTGATGGAAAAAATATCGGAAGTGTAATAGAAAATGACATAAGAAAGGAAAGTAAAACATTTGTAAAATGTGTCATGACAAGGCGACAAAATATTCTAACTGAAGAATAAAAAATAAAATGGGGTAAAAAATTAACGCCCATGATGATATTGCCATTAACAAGATATTGTTATTCGTATTAACGAAAATCTAACTGATTAAGTGGTTCATAAATTATTATTTTATCTATATATGGTGCAGATATGTCGTCTGGCATAACGTCCTACAACGGTACATTATCCAGGATAATGAAATTTTTCTCTTTTCGAGGATCACTATTATCACCAATAAGGATTCTGTTTATTTTTTATAAATATTACTTTTTCGAAACTATTGTTTCACATTACACTGGTAAAACAATAAAAAAATTTGTACTGTTTCGTATCCGATTCCATGTAGTAAAGGAAAACTCACACCTCATCGGGTAGAGCCAAGACACAATCAGTAACAATTAGCAGGCGCTATACTGCAAAATAAACCAATACCGTTGATTGATTTTTGCGTAGTCAACTCTAGAGGGCGCCAACTTGTTGTCACTGAAGGGTCGGGAGCAATCGAACGGTTGTTTTCTTTGCTTCGTCGTTCCGGATCGAGTTGATTGCTTTCGGTGCGAGCGGTTTTAATGAATTTGGCGTTTCGTCAACGTACTGCAATTAGGGGAGCGTGTTTCAATGCGCTCTCGGATTCTCTGTGACCATTGATTTTTTTTCTAATTCTTTTACTGTCTTGCATATCTGTGACTATCTGTACTATCTCACGTTCCATACGTGAAACTTAGATTTAAAAACAGACGTATGTGTAACTAAAAAACGGCATTTAATTGATTTTAGTAAACATTTTGCCAAAATTTTACTGATGCGGTAAATTTCGTTGCGAGACGTTATACTAACAGTGCACCTATACTTACGATGAGGTAAAATGATAATCATACAGAATATTTTTTGTGGCCAGCCAAATATCATCCGAAATTGTTCAGCAATAACGTCGCGGCTGAGAAACAAACATACAAGGTAACAACCATTTTTAGTGTAGTATTAATTTAACTTTTTTCGCACACCGCACTATGTAGAATACATAGTAATAGGTCTTAAAAATATTGGGAGTATCTCACAAATACTTTTTCGGTACAGGAATCCGTTTACGAAACATTAATCTTTGAAATTGTAATTTTTTTAGAGTTAGGTGTCCCTATCCTTTACCGGCTAAACTGCCTTTTTTGAATATATGAACAGTAGTTCAAGAGTATTAACCGTTCACCTTACGGCATGTAGTTAGGTCTGTAAAAATTTCATAGAGACTTCCTATATAAGACCTAGTATATAGGCAAACACGCAAGTGTATAAATTTAAAATGCAAAGTATCCACACGATTTATAAAACGAATAAAATTTACAGCTTCTCCTCCACATCCTCCCAATTATCATATAAATATTTTAAATATATTTGAAGACTTTTTGTTCCTACGGCAAAAGGTTTTTGAAAAAATCGGCTATGGCAGACAGGAACATGAGAGAATATTTAGTGCATATATGTTCAGAGTGTAAAGCTCTTTCTCCCCTTGCGCCCAATTACCATATAAATATTTTAGATATATTTGAAGACTTTTTCTTCCTACGGCAAAAGGTTTTTGAAAAAAATCGGCCAAGATAGACAGGAACACGAGAAAATATTTAGTGCATATATATTCAGAGTGTAAAGCTCCTTATCCCCTTGCGCCCAATTACCATATAAATATTTTAAATATATTTGAAGACTTTTTGTTCCTACGGCAAAAGGTTTTTGAAAAAATCGGCTAAGGCAGACAGGAACATGAGAGAATATTTAGTGCATATATATTCAGAGTGTAAAGCTCCTCCTCCCCTTGCGCCTAATTACCATATATATATTTTAAATATATTTGAAGACTTTTAGTTTCTACGGCAAAAGGTTTTTGAGAAAATTGGCTAAGACAGACATGATAGAATATTTAGTGCATAAGTAATTAATAAACTTAAGCTAAAAACTTTCATCCTCAAAGTTTGGTTTTATTAACCCTTAACTTTACGAGCTTCCTCATAATGAAATTAAATTAGAGACTACTTGGCTATGTATGTTACATGATGCTTTTAAATTTATTATCTACTATCATTAAGTTTCTAAAAAATACATCCCTGTGGGCGCAAAATGGACTGAATGATAAGGGTTCTGTTTCTCGAAATAGATAACTCCGTATCTATAAAATAGCACTAACCGACAAAGCACGTAAGCCCCGACATTTAAATACCCACGTGGGTAGTTAAACAAACATCAAAATTGTGCGTCTTCTCACCCGGTCTGCCGTACATTATACTCGTACTACGACGACGTAAGGCCCCGACCGGCCGCGACTGGTAAGCCGCCACGCTTCGTCGTTATCGAAATGGGTCCCATTAGGGTCCTAATTGTGGAGAGTTGGCGGGTAGCTGTACACTGAGGGACGTGAGGTCGGTTGGTGATGTTGCTGCGGTGATGTGGTCAAGATGATTTTAGGATTGCTGTAGTATCTCCAATGAGCTGGGGATGCGACGAAAATGTAAAGGATTTTATTAGTATTTTAAAATCTCCAGATACTGCTAAGACTAAGAATGACGTTTGTCTGAATTTGTTTAAAGAATAATTTTAAAGGGAGTATGGATGTTGTTGATTGTATTCTTGTATCTAAAACAAAAAAGACGATAAAATACATTAAACGATATTAAAATAATTATGGAATGCTAGTGAAAATTGTTGACGAAATAGGATTTAAAATGAGAATTGTTTGGAGGCAATGCGTAGAATGTATGATGGGAAAGAGACGCTGCCGAGTATTTATTTGTCAATTAAATCAAAAATCTATGTAGGCAAAAACACAGACAAAAGCTAATTTCTAATGATTTCGGACATTTTTTATATTACATAACTACGTTGTGCAAAGCTTATTTGAGGTGTACTGCCAAGCGTTTTGAAGCAGAAATGCAACCATAATAGACGTTCATCCTCTTTATATTCTCTGAGGAATTTGTATGCGATGTGTCATAATTAGGAGGCAATATTATGCAACATTAAAACATTTTAATGTTTTTGTTTATTATGAATATGACTGTACAGTACTCTCTCTTTGGTCCACTTCTTGATCATCCAGCAAACGCTGTAACTTGCCCTTTCTTCTACTAATTAAAGACACAATGAAAATATTTTTAACCCATCAGTTCTATGTATGCTCTATTCAGTGGTCATCCTTTTAAAACAAAAATACTGTTCACATTGCTGGTTCAGTATATGCAGCAGTAGATTCTCTCCATGTAATATGTTATTGTATTGGAGTAAATAATTGTTTGTTATGTTCACTTGTCCGTGTACTGTTTATATAATGCAATTTGAAAAAAATTCATACATATGATAGAGTCTTGTCATAAACATGAAATTTTAACACCAATTCAGAATATATACGTATTATAGAAGGTGGATGTCGTATTATATTTATAAAGTTTTAAGCAAAATGTATACTATCATGTTTATCACATAATGAACTTATCTGAATTGAAATCAACATTAAATAGGTAAAAAAAACAATGAAATAAAATTACTCGCTCACTGAATTATTTAAAGTATAAGATTATGTTAACCTTAAAATATCTTTGGTAAGTAAAGAGATGCTGAAACAGTATTTATGAAATGCAGTATTAAAACGGAAACCTATGAATCATTTATGATCAAAGAGTAATGTTAAAATTAATATGATAAAGAAATTCATAATTTAGGAATATGCCTAATTTACTTCAGAAATATCTGAAATAATTAAGAACATACAAAAAAGAAGAACATGTCTGATATAATAAACTATGAGGGATGGAGCAATAGCAGAATGAATATTTATAATGTTTCATCTTTAATATCTAGCTTGACTTTGAAGAAAATATGATATATAGATAATTTTTGAGTTCATAAATATCGTGTGTAATAATGTCTGTATTTTCATAGAGAAAATTGGAAAATTGTTTTGACGCCGCCCACTCTTTTTCTGCAATTTCTTATTTATAGTTTAGGTGATTTGTCTTCTTTACGTATAACGTATATGTTATTAAAATTTATTGTTCACCCACAGCATAAATGTAATAAAGATTGATATAATGTAGATAGTTACTACGAAAATATCTCAAATTTAGAGTTATTTAAAGTTTTCTTTATTTTTTGACTTTCAGCGAATTTCCCTTAAGGAAATGGCGCTATTCCAGTCACGCTGGTGTCGGAAATTTTGGAAAATTTCATTACATATGCCATGCATACCAAAAAATCTAATAATATAGAGAAAGAGGTTACAATCCCTTAAAGTTGCCAAAAATAGTTCTTAAGCAGTAGGACAACGCAATTTGAAATGCAAGTTTTAGACAAAGACAAGTATCTGGTTTTGCACTGCAAAATTGCAAAAAAGTCATAACCTGCCTCTTTTTCAGGGTAATTGTTTTTAAATTTGATAGACTTTCGTACGCAAAATCGATCGCCACCGGATCTATTTCGCTGGCTATCGTTAATTGATACAACTACCGTTGGTTCTTGTTACAAGTACCATTTTCGAGAAAGAGGCGATTCAAATGAAATTTGCAAATTTCTCTCCTCAGAATTTTCAATCTACCTATTTTTGAATGTTGACTATTGAGATGTATGCGAGTAGATATGCTTATTACTGTACTAAATTTTAAGTTACTTGACCTAACGGTTTGAATAAAAACGACTATGCTTTACAGGGTAAATGTTATAAAGGTTTTCTTTTTTTCATTTCGAGGTGTCGAACCCTAAAAATAATATAATAATGAAAAGTGTACGAAAAAATAAAGCTCTAATCGAAAGAAAATATAAAAATGGCATGACGTAAAGTAAGAAAATTCTAACGTATTTTCTCGATTCTAATATTCACGATACAATTTTGAAATATGTACATTACGGTATAATTACTATACAATTTTAAAACATGAATATTATTTGTTTCATTACTTATATTTTTACTGCTTAGACGGATACCATTACGAATACTAGTGTAAACTATTCCTAATGGTGTCAATTCTAAAATATTTTTTTTTATTGTTTTAATTATGTCGATGGGAAATCATTTATCATCTACGTAATACTTAATGTGGATAAGAAATAAAACAAATTTCGTGGGGTTACCATTGTGAAATTGTTCAACACACCTGGCTTACTCGTATACACACCTGGAACCGAGTAGCACAGCTAATTGTGCTCTTTGTTGAAATACTGACAAAGAAATTTTTTCGATGTAAAACGATAAATCATCACGTAAACTGATAGGTTTTTTGTGAAACTCAACGTTCTCGTAGGCCATTATAAAGCATTCAATCCAATAAATCCCTCTTTACGAGCGGCGCTGATTGCTTTACAAACATTGTTGCGAT
Source organism: Druceiella hillmani (assembly GCA_039881145.1). Classification (NCBI taxonomy): domain Eukaryota; kingdom Metazoa; phylum Arthropoda; class Insecta; order Lepidoptera; family Hepialidae; genus Druceiella; species Druceiella hillmani. The sequence goes on from JAYKKI010000029.1 coordinate 14,140,774, forward strand.
GCACACGGGTCAAAAATGCGATAGTCTCTCTCTGTACTATTTGCACTGCGCGATAAATTAGGTTTCGCACAGGTCGTGTAGTAAAATTTTTGTTTACATTTTTCTGATTTTTAGTGCTTTTGGGAATTTTTGGAAAACGCTGTATCGAACGAGATACTGGGAAAAAATACGCAGCTAACAAAGTATATGCTATCGGAACATTTTATCAGGAATTATTTGAGGATAATAGGATTATTTTAGGATAATAGGGTTATTTGAGGATAATAGGAGGTATAGCGTTGATTAAACCTCCTGTCGGTGACAGGGATAAAAAAATTAAGTATTATCTGGTCACGATTCATACGTTAGTTGCGATTACGATATATTCACATCTTCAAAATTACAATTTTTGGTTAGTAAATGATTGATCTTCGCGTATTCTCGTCTCTTCTTTAGCACGTTCCGTCACCAACGTGATTCAAGTGTTGGTTCCACGACGCACAAAGATTTGAAAGATTCCAGACATCTGTGTGGTAGTTTACCGAATCTGCATATTCGAAGTTAAATATCTTTCATTCGGTAGCACTGTAATATAAATTTATTCTATTTTTTTAACAAATTTCAATTACGCAAGTATTTTCAGAAAATTCCTCTGAAACCGCCGTGATGAATACTGAGCGAAGTTAGTAAAGTAAATATATAACCGGAATAGATAAAACTTTATAAAATTATTGCAATATAAAGGGGTGTATATTTATATATATGTATATATATATATATATATATATATATATATATATATATACGTTTATATATATGACTAAATATTTAGATGTAAATAAGAATTATATTCAAAGCGCGCCATCTACGAGTGTTTTGTTGTACTCTGATATCATGTACCTTCCATTTTAGTCCATTTATTTTCTAATGTGAAATTTGGCGACAATGTTGGCGAATGAAGAACGTATTTATTCCAGTTTGAATTTTTCGGCACTGTAACGCAGACTGTGTAAACTTGTACATATTTTGTTAACTGTGTAGTTATTGATGGTATGTAATGATATTTTTATGGAATTTTCTGTTAGAATTTATTTTGAAGTAAGGATTGAAAGGGTGGCTAGTTACTAATGGTAAATAAAGCATATTTTTAGTTAGTAGTCACCTATATCAGTTAATGTATAATTAATGTAATTGTCCATTATCTGGTATAATAATTTAATTAAAATTCAGGTGAATTTATATGATAGATTATCATATAAATAAGTATTCTTCAACATATTTCAGAATCTAACTACTGTGACCAGTTATTTATGGACTTATATTTGTTTTGTTTGTTTAGTTTAGTGTTTTAAATTAGTTATTTAAATATGAAATTTTTTTAAGCGTAACGGGCGTGAAAAAATAATGTGCCAAGAAGAAGCATTAAATTTAAAATACAGAATCCAATAATAGTTTCAACTAAATTTAATTCTGAGCCTGGTCCAATAGGAAAGAGTGACGAAATGTTTAGCCACTGCCATTTTGAAATTGGCTGAACGTGTGTTCCATAGAAAAAAAATCATCAGTATTCCATTGATTTCAATCAACCCCATATTAATTATTAATAATATTGATGACAATCAACCCCACATTAATTATTAATACTAATGCGCGCGCGCGTCCATCTGTTGTGTTAACCGCCACCGCTGTCACCACTAACATATATTGTATATCCGCGGAGCTGGATGGGGAGGCGCCCGACAACTTAAAAATGTTGGAAAACCTATCATGTCGAAAGGTATTCTTTACTTCGTGAAAATATTTTTTGTCGAGAATTTTTTTTCTACATCCAGCGGTGCAGCAGTTACAAGGATATACACAATTAAATTGTTTGTAACAATTAATCGCGTAACAATTTTTCGATTGTGATTAGTTTCGATCAATTTAAATCCAAGAATCCAACAATGAAGGAATCCAAGTTGAACTTTTTAAACACGTCTTTAATTTCATGTTTATACTTGGGCCACCATACTCTATCTCTGTGCTAAATTTAAAATTTTTACGCCGAATTGTTATCAAGAAAATCGCCTGTGATAGATGAACGGGTGGACGGACACCGAAGTCGATAAGTTTTTCATTTTGCCAACTTTGCCATGAAACACTAAAAATTATATATCCAATTATGCCAACTTTGCTACGGAACACTAAAAAGAATATATCAATTTATACCAATTCTGCCACGGATCACTAAAAAGAATATATCCAATTATGCGTCAAAGAATTTTTTAAATAAAATCCCAGGCGTAATCCATTTCGAGAAGGCAAAGCTGGGGGTGTGTGATTTAAAGCGTTTTTGAAGCTCATTCTAATATTTCTATCCTGACTTCTGAAGGAACTGCCAATTCCATGGCGTGTTTGTGTAAGGGGAAATATGTAAATAATGGTGAATATATTACCTAAAGAAATATTACTGTCATGTTTACATTTTCTGCTACTGATCTTACATGCAATCTTGCTATTTTACCTTATAAAAGAATACCTGAAAGACTGACTTTTTGTAAGCCGTCTGGTTGGAAAATTGGACGAAGTGTTACATATTGGATTATAGCTACTCGCTTTTTCTTGGTAATTTTTTCTTACCATAACTTCTAGCCAACAATATTAGCTTCCCGTTATATTATTTGTTGACGAACATAAACCCGATATAACGATCGAGGTGTCAGAGCTTTACCGAAGTTTGAACATAAACTTGATAGTGCTGTATCCAGTATCTGGAACGAGAGATTTAGAAAACAAAAAAATAATAGTAAGACATGATGTCTGTACAATGTGAAACAATCCTATATATAATCCATGAAAAAATGTTTTTTTTAATTATACCAAAAAAACTCACGAAGTAAATGAAGTCTTTCATTTACTTCGTGAGTTACAGATAAATATTACAGGGAAACAAATTGTTGTCTTAATCGCAACTTGTAACTACTAAAAATAAGGATCCTGGCCCATCATTACGCATAGATTCTGGTGGTATAAAATCAAACGAACACATTTCAGAGTTTCTAAAATAAAGATATGACTAGTCTCATCTTAAACGCTAGGAAAGCGACAAACACAAAAATTACATTTTGCTTCAATATCCGACTGATGTGAAAAAAAAAACAAGAACAAAAGCCTGCAATGGAAAACGGAAAGAGATTAAACAAAAAAAAAGAAAAAAATGAAACAGAAAGACAATAATATGACAAAAAATAAACCCATGGAAAAGGAAATCATGAAAAAAAAATAGAATCTGCTATAAGGGTCTAAACTTCCAATGATTAATACACTTAAATCACGTATGACTATAATATTATGTGACATTTGTTTGAACCATATAATGAGGACGATCGTCCAATGTAGTGTAGCAAATAGTTTCTATAGAACTGTCTTCCGTCATACTACAGAATTCATGTTTCTGCGGATAATGTTATGTTTATTTTTGCGGAGTAACACTGATTTGCCCGATGGTAATGATTGCTTTTCTGATTCTATTATTGAAGAAGCAAGTAATCATAGATTTTGATGTTACTAAATGTGGAAACAAGAACTATTTATATACCTGATCAGCTTAATTATTTGTGATACTTATCTTTTTTGTTAAAGTTTAATTTTGTTTATGTTCGCCGATTATGATTGTACTTTAAAGTTTTTACTCTATTTGGCGATTTATTTAGATATTTAGGTTTCTAAATACGACATTGTCTTGAATATCCAATAACTAGTTTAATGAGAGCCAATCACTAAATTTCATACTAGCTCCTTATACTTATCTCAAAATGAGCTACTTATCTCAAAATGATTATTTTTGTTGCAACCGAAAAAAATATAAAATATGTTAATTTATTTTATTTATAAATCATAAGTAACTAAAGAAAAGGATGTGTTTATTCATAAGGATGATGAAAATATGTTTGTATCGACACATTTAAACAAATCATTAACGTAAACTGGTCCAGACGCTTAAGTGGCCAGTTACTACTTGGTTTACCCTATTACTTACGTAAATGTTTCTGGATATGATAGGGAATGACTATTATACCTTGGCCTTTATATAATTTACTTTATGTGAAAACTGGAGCAATTTCAGAAAAGACGTTGAAATAGATTGCTCCTAAAATAATTACAACTTTAATCAACGTAATGTACACGTGTTTTATTCAATTACAAATTCGGCAATAAGAGACAAGTATATAACCTTTATTTATATAATAGGCTAGCAATAAACCAGTTAATAGCCACCAGATGCTATTTCGCTCATAAAACTTAACGAAACACAATTCGAGCCGGAACTGGCAATCGGCAATTATTTGTCTTGCCCATTAGCACTAATAACGGCAATAACGATTGTGCTAATACAAACTATAAAGCTTTATTGGAGCTTCGCGACCTGCCGTCAAATTACGTCCATTGTAGGAGATACGTACATAATTTCGTGCCCTTTACACGAGGTATATTTATAAGTATGAGCTTTCGAAATTTTTCTGTCAATTATATGCGTTTAGTTTTTAGCGTTCTATGCTCAAATAGGAAAAAAAAAATTTCACCGCAACATCTGGCCATTTATCGTTTTGTGTGGTATAGGTATGAAACTTTCAATATTTTGATGTAGAAATATTAAAAATTAAAAAACAAATTTAATTATTTAGCTTTATTTCTGGGCCTAAAATGCAATCAAATAATTTGTTTGATTAATACCAAGTTCAAAAATTGAAAACCGGAAATTATGATTAACGTAGATTTCTCAAGATAATATATGTAAAAAAATATACAATCTTATTTTTATATATTTTGATTTACTAGGTTTGTCAATGAAATTAGGTTTGTCTATCCATTATTATCTGTATTGAGCGAGAGCAGCAAGTGTTTAACATCGGTAGATTTTTATTTAAGTTAAACTGATTAGCTGAATATAAGAACTATTGATAATTGTATTTTTCCGTAGTAAGATTACTATACACAAATTTGTTGTATATGAAAATTGTAAAAAATAAATCGTTAAAGTCAGTTTACTAATTAAAATGTAGATGTAGAGTTATCAATCGTTCATATTACGTGTTTTAAAAACATGTTTAAATATTTATTTTTAAAAAATGGTATTGTATTTTTTCTGATTATTGCCGTAAATCCAGAAAATGATATTTAATTACATTAAAAACTTCTAAAGTTTTTTACGTACTTAAAAACCAAACGCAATGAAAGTCTCCAAAATAATCTTAAAAAAGCTCTAAAAATTTATGAAGTGTTCTTATGAAAGGTCACTAACAATATTGACTAAATATTAAATTGTCCTTCAAAAACATGTACCGTTGACGTTGATCGTAACACTATGATGAAACAAAATCGTAACTTGACTTTTATCTTGAGTTTATAAATTTTTCTCTGGTAAAATATCAAGCTCTTTAGAATATCATTAACAAGTTTATTGTTGGTCGGTTTCATAATCACTTGTATCTACGTCGAATCGTTTTTCACTCTACCTCATTTTATTTCAACACAGACGTAATAAGATTGTCTCCTGCATTTCCAGAATGAAAATACAAACAGCATTCATTCGCACACCGAAGGTGAAGCGAAAATGGGGCTCGGAAGCGCTTGGGAAATGCTAGCGAAATACAATAACCCAACGTGGCCCGAGTTCCTTCACGTAGCGCCCTAATACCGGTCCGCGTTACGTCTACGCCGTAGCGGCTCTACGCGGTAGAGCTCCGAAGACGGTCGCCGTCCGACGTTATTGGTTTGTCCCCTCGAAGCCTTACTCAATTTGCCTCGTCCGATGGCAATTTTCAGCGGCGCGATATTTTCGATTTGTCGGTATTTTGGTGAAAATTGCATTTTCTTAGCGCCTTACGTTTAAGCGGCAATCGTTTTGGAAGATCTAGGCAGTGGTATGGATTTCTTGTTTATTGGTGTATAAAGCTTTTGATGGATTAGAGATGGATGAATTTTCTCTTTTTGTTATGTTCTTTTGGCCTGTTTTTTTTGTTTTGGTAAATAAATAGTTAAAAATGATTTTCTTTTAAGGCCATTGCTATTTTAACTTGGTACTCTTAAAAATTGGTTGGATTTGTTAGTATATTGCATTAATAACATATCGATGCTTTATTTATTATATTAATAATTAAATGGTTCTGGTTCATAGCTTTCTAAGAAGTTGTGCAATTTTAATGAATTTTCTACTAAATGAATACATCCAAAAGCTACTGCTTCCTAGCAGTAGCTTTTAATAATAAAAAGTAGACAGGAATTGTATTATGAAAAATCTAATTTTAGAATATTGCTAAACATATTATAATCATTCCATTTTTAATTAGCCTTGATTGACATTGGTGAATAACATTGGTAATAAACAATTCATTTCTATATAATTAGAAAATTTTTACTTGCAACATGCATTTACACTAAGATCGCCATCTAATATTGCACGGTTGCATTAAAAAAATACTTAAAACTCGGAATTTTTCGATGTCCTTTTATTTTCCCATACAATAAACTGAAAAAAAATCAGGTAGCTATAACAGAAGTGGTCAATGATATTCAGCAGGCCGCTCATTTACGTCCTACGATGTATATTATAATTTCACAGATAGCGCGACAAATTAGTCATGCGACCTAAACAATGGCAAAAAAACTTGGGATTTCAGTAACGTCTACAAGTTATAAATTTTAATGGCGATACATATACATCCAGTTAGGATTGGTGGTACAAAAATATTCTTACTTCAATCATATAGCATGAAAAACTGAAGTTTCAATGTAATTTTCTATGTATAGAGATTTTGATGAAAATATTTAGTTGCAAATTCAAACTGATCAGCTATTACCCGCTCTTTAAACGTTTATGCACCATCCATCATGTACGACCAGCACAGAGAGACACCGCTATTAGAAAAAACGCGAAGGACAAAATAAATAGTATTTCTACCTCATTTTCTCATATGAAGCGTTTATCTATGTCGGTCATACTAAACGAATGGTGCCTAAAGCGCTTTCATCCTCATAACGGCATTAGCAGCGTTATTTGTTGGCTTTTTAAGAAATTTTTTTTTGTTATTTGTTAAGGAATTGTATGTTATTCTGGAATGATAATTACATGTATCTAGTCCGCAATACGTTTTGTTAGTTTTAATTAGGATAGGTTTATTCTTTAAAGATATTTTAAGTAACAAACACATAGAAAAATTTTTCCATTTACAATTAGTTTTTACAGAGTAGATGTGTGTAGAGTTTTATGGGATGTTATAATTCCTAACTAATATTGTAAGACTGAAACTTTGTTTGTCAACTTGTCGGTTTGTTAATAAATTATAATTTTTTTTCCTTTTTCTGTATATTATGTTATTAACTGTTATTCGTTATATTTTGATAGCTGGCCAGTTTATTTGTTATTGTATTCAATGTTTTTATTTTTATTTTGCCTTCACAATATGTTGCAGTCTTCAAAACACGTAATATATTTATTATGAAATTTTGTATTTGAATATTTCTTGCTCAATCATGTCTAATGGTGGGACTTTTACCTGAGAAATAGCATAATTTCTGTAGGAAGAAACTTTTTGTTTCTTATTTCCTTATAAAAAATAGTACTGTAACATATCAATAGATGACGCAATCCATATACTTAATCTCACATGTATCTAAATATCAAAATTTGCACTTTTTTTTCTGAACACGGCAAATCGTTTAACATTATTTATAAAGAAGTATTGCGAAAATTTTACTGTGTAGAATTTTATCAGACCAAGTCAGCCACAAATCCTGCCGTCTTAATCGTAAATTCATGCGGGTGAAGCCGTATACAAATGAGAATCGGGTAAAAATGTACATCCAATCAAATTAGAATTGGTTAATAGTTATAAGCATCAACAATCTACTATGTCAATCTCTGTGTAACAAATGAAAAATATAGCTTTAATTTGTACCATACGCAGGATTTTATATAAGGAATTATTTTACCATTGTAAACTATGGAAAATGAAGAAATACATAGTTTATACTGTTTAAAAATGGTAAGAAATAAAATTATTTATACTGAATACATGTATACAAACGAAATCCGCATGAATCTTTAAATCATGTGATCATATGTTTATCCTCTGGTTCATAGCTTTCTAAAAAGTTGTACAATTTTAATGGATTTTCTACTAAATAAATAGATTTGCTTCCTAGCAGTCGAAACTGAAGAAATACATAGTTCATACTGTTTAAAAGTGGAAAGAAATAAAATTATTTATACTAAATACATGTATACAAACGAAATCCGCATGAATCTTTCAATCATGTGATCATATGTTTATCCTCTGGTTCATAGCTTTCTAAAAGTTGTACAATTTTAATGGATTTTCTACCAAATAAATAGATTTGCTTCCTAGCAGTCGAAAATGAAGAAATACATAGTTCATACTGTTTAAAAGTGGTAAGAAATAAAATGATTTATACTAAGTACATTTATATAAACGAAAACCGTATGAATCTTTAAATCACAAGAAAATTTTGAAAAAAGGACTTTAATTTGCTAAAGTTAAATGTATTTCTTATCTTGGATCTGCCGATTTTTCATTTCCTCTCCAGAAATTTTTCTACTCTCATTTATCACATTTTCTCGAACTTTAATTCCCGTTATCTCAAATGCAATTTACAATTCAAATAAGTCGAGCCTTTCTGTTCGCTGTGTCAATCTAGACGTTTTATTAAACTGATTATAAGCTGCACTGTATATAATCGTTTAGCCTTTGATCCGGTAATAACTAAATCCGTTCCGTGAAAATAATGCTTATGCATTATTTATAAGGCACTGACCTAAATATGAGCGTCGATGCTCAATTGACCCAAGTCTAATTATATTACAGGCCAGTAATACCCCAAATGTTAGATTTTGACTTAATTTTTCGGCTATGGTTCTCTATTTGAACTTCTATTTTATTTGTTAAGGTTCTATTTTAATTGTTTATGCCGAGTTTAAAAAGTGATTTATATTGTTCTTGGGTTTGTAACTAAAAAGGTTAATTAGTTATTTAGTCCTGTGTCTACGTCCTTTTTGCAATTAAAAAAAATTAAATAATTTTGTAATTTACGATGATTGTTTAGATATTAGAATTATCGGCTTTTAAGAAAAGGTCGAAAAAGCTCGTCTTCTAAAGAAAGTGTTCATTATTTTACACGAATTCGAAACTTAGAATAATTTGCAGGCGTAGGCGTTTAGGATTTCATAAATTTTGCAGGAGGAAAATCTAGGAAAAATGTGAAAGACGTATTTTTGTAACGAGTCATAATTTCGTTTCATTTTAGGTATAATAACTCCATATCGGACGATATTATAATATGCATACGTGCGATGAAAAAATCGAGTTATTTAGATATGGGAAATCTTCGTGTAGTCACTAATATTTTTCTTGATACACTATTTTACTTTAAGCTGTTTGAAATATTGTCATATTAGTGAAAGCTAAATAAAATATTAGCATCAACAATTATTATAAATTATTTTATCCCATGAATGCAAGGGGCGAAGTTGGGCTTATTATTTCATAATGTTCTAGTTAAATGGTCGGTACGATCATACTTATTGCCCGCCTAGATTTTTTAAATCCCATACCATAGACCAAAAAAACCAGGTAGCTATAACAGAAGTGGTCAATGATATTCTGCAGGCCGCTTATTTACGTTCAAAGATGTATGTTATAATTTCACAGATAATGAGACAAATTTGTCATGAGACTTAAACAATGGCAAAAAACGTAGGATTTCAGTAACGTCTAAAAGTTATAAATTTTATTGAGGGTACATATACATCCAGTTAGGATTGGTGGTACAAAAACATTCTTACTTCAATCATATAGCATGAAAAACTGAAGTTTCAATACAATTTTCTATGTATAGAGATTTTGATGAAAATATTTAGTTGCAAATTCAAGCTGATCAACTATTACCTGATCAGCTATTAACCGGGGCGTTTATTCGCCATCCATCATGTACGATCAGGACAAATGACGCGAACGCGAAGGACAAATGACAACGCGAAGGACAAAACAAAACAGTATTTCTATCTCGTTTTCTCATATTTATCTATGTCGCTCGTGCTAAATAAATGGTGCCTAAAGCGTTTTCATCCTCATAACGACATTAGCAGCGTTATCAGTTGGCTATTGAAGAAAGATTTTTTTTGTTATTTATTAAGGAATTGTGTGTTATTCTGAAATTATATTTTAAGTTTAATTAAATTATATTTATCGCCTTTTTGACAGATATACAAATATAAATAATATTTTATATGACCAGTCAACACTTTTCATAACTACTTTGATAAAAAGTGGGAAATTTATATAAATATTGATATTTATTCAAAAACAAAATACACATACAATTGACATAAAAGATATAAACTTTTGAACTTGGTTCAAAAAGTCGGTATCATTTGCGATGCTTTTCTAAAAGCGAATAAAACATAGATTTACACACATTTATTATGTACATTTCTTCGATAGTTACACAATTCATATTGTTCACTGCTTCTATATAAACTCATAGGTTTGAAACTCTGAACCTGATCAATATTTAGACATCTGTTTTTAAATTAATTATATTTCTTAATTGTCGAACATTTTATTTTCACTAGAGCTGTTTTTTATAGGTTTTTTTTAAATTAATTATATTTCTTAATTCTCAAACACTTTATTTTTACTACTTATACTCATGACAATGGCACAGTAATCATTATTCTAGTTAATTTTATTCTCATTAAATTTAACGCTTGATTTTTTTATTGTTTCAGATGCACCAATTTACTTGAAGAATTCTATTCGAATAGACGGTTTGAAGATATTGACAATGGATAACAGAAAACTATCGAACGTCCCTTTTATCTTCGCTGCAACACTTATTTTCGCGAATTATGTGTTTGGAGATTTTACAACAGAATGTCCCAGACCGTGCGATTGCAAGTGGCAGTCGGGAAACAAGGCGGCAGACTGTGCAAATGGTAGCTTAAATGTTATACCCGGACAATTGAGTAGCGATATACAAAACTTGGACTTGTCGAATAATCCGCTCTATGAAATAACACAAGATGCATTCCAGATAGTTGGTTTGAGTAACTTGAAGAAGTTAGTGTTGAGAGAGTGCAGTTTGATTGTGATACACAAAGATGGATTGAGCAGTCTTCATATAATGATAGAGCTAGATCTTTCGAAGAATAATCTCAAAACGCTGCATTCAGACACGTTTAAAGAAACTGAAAAGTTAAGATGGATATATCTAAACAACAATCAGTTGGAGAAACTCGATGATGGCCTATTCAAGAACTTAGAATTTTTGCAAAAAGTGGAGCTCAGTAACAATAAGTTGCTTAGTTTAGGTGTGAAGACATTTATTAATGTGCCAAAACTTATAATTCTAAGATTAGATGGTAACAATCTAACTCACATGAAACTGGAGACGGTTAGTGCACTAACGACATTGTCGAGTTTGGATCTACATAATAATCCCTGGCGGTGCGATTGTAATTTACAGTCGTTTAGAAATTGGGTGATAAATCGAAATTTGTATACCCCACCGACGTCTTGCGCTGAACCACCACAAGTATATGAGAAACTGTGGAATGAAATGGATTCATCAGATTTTGCTTGTAAACCAACTATATTAGCACCGTTGCCAGGGACAACTATACAGCCTACCGATGATAACGTGACATTGTCCTGTAAAGTAATCGGTAATCCGATACCTGATGTGAATTGGGTGTTGAATTCGCGGATCATAGACGCGGAATTCCAGAAGCATGCTGACAAAAGATATGTCATTAATGAAGATAGCAAGGAAATGACTAAATGGGTCAATTTAACTATAGTTAATGTCCGATATCATGACAGGGCAGATTTTACTTGTGTTGCTAAAAGTCCAGGAGGAATCGAAGAAAGAAATGTAAGTCTAGCTATCACGCAAACGAGACCAGCTGGTGCTGCTGGCATTGCCTACGATATGCTACCGGTCTTCATAGGCCTTTCGTGCGGTCTGGTTATTTTGTTGATCATTATTGTGACTATGTGCTTCTGTTTCTGTCGAAAGAAAGACTCGAAACGGCATTTAAAATCCGATATGAATTCTCCCAATGGCGAGGCTTTGATAGAAGGTTCAGTAATTCCGGAGATGGAGAAGAGTCTGATAACGGCGGTGAATCCAGTTATGAAACCTCCGAGAAGGTACGATGCTCCGCCTTCATTGACAGGTGCTGCGACCGAAATGAATGAGCTGAATAGAACATTGCTGGATAATGATTCTGTATTCGGTAAGTAATTTTACCAAATTTTATATACTTTTATTTTATTATTTTATGTCATAGCCAGAATTAATTTTTTTAGAAAAACTCCTTAATATAATGCTTTCTATCACATTACCTTCTAATCTCCTTATATTATGTTATTTTGTACCGTCGTTCATTATCCTAGATTTTTTTTTTATATTTATTAATATTTACGTTTTACGTTATTGAACAATTAATTATAATTTGCAATAACACTTAGAATTTGTACCACAATTGATTTGGTCGTCTATATGTATGAGACTATTTACAGTAATGTTGCGTTTATGTGCTTTGGTTAGTACATACTTATTTTCATCAGTGTTTCTCTTGTTCTTTGCAGCATAAGTTTATTTGTTCACGTAATTTTTTTGTGTGTTTTCCATTGTCTGTAATGACTAAAACAAATTAATATATATGTACTAGTTGTGCCTCCGACTTCGTACGCGTATAATTAGGATTTTTTTTGTTTCTTATGTATTTATTGCTCCTGGATATATACTATATACCAAATTTCATCAAAATCCATCCAGTAGATTTTGCGTGACATTCGCTCTAATTAACATACAGACAGACAAAAATTCTGAAAGAATTTTTCTGGCTTCTATTGTCATTCTATTCGCTAAATCAATCACTTTTTTAAATTTTCTATGTACAGAATTTTCTGTTACAATTTTATATCTAGATACACAATTTATCATCATATTATCGTTGAGAGTTCAGAAGTTCAGCCATGTCAGTGATATTTGAAATATCTAATGAATCATTAATCATTAAGTTTAATGGCAAAGAATATTTTTCTTTCAGTAATAGACTAAGGATTGATCTTTAACATAAGTTATGACTGGGTAACTGACATAATTTGGCCTTAGCAAATAACTCTTAATTTTTTATTAATATACACTTTTTAAATTTGGTAAAATTCACTACTCTGAGTCGATTTTTCGGGTGCTAAAATTAAATATCGTTGAGGTACTTTTTAGGATTTCGTAATTTTCGTCTACCGATTTTGACTGTTCGTATTGAAAAAAAATTACTTTTAAAAACTAATTTAAAAAATTCGCGAATTTAATGCAAAAATTGTAGTGATAAGAATCTTACTGCCTTTAACGAATAAAAAATATATTCACACAAGACCATAGAAGGTACCCATTATGAAATAATTAATTAAAGCTTTTATATTACTTTACAACAAATGTTCAAAATGCCCGCAATCGGTACTAAAGCACGTATGCCGCACGTGCAATAAAAGTTAAGAAAGAAACAATTTTAATTCGGTTAAAAATATTCAAAAACTTAGCAAAAGTTGTTGCCTTTTTGGTATATTTTTTAAATGGTGCCACGTAAAATAAAAGCTCACCTTTTTTCGGTTGGTGCACGACTTACGAAACAAATGGGCTTACGGGAAAATGTATGCCTGTACCTCGTATATGTTCTTTATGGGTGTATATATATATATATATGTATATATATATACATATATATATATATATATATATATATATATATATATATATATATATATATATATATATATATATAAATGTACTTCAATTTGAATCCGTCCCTGTATTAATCAACAATATCATAGTAATGACTGATAAATTTATAATTCAGTTAGTGTTTTCAGTCGGTTTGTTACATTGTTCAACTAATATTTGAAATTATCGTAGTTTTTAAATGTTAAATGACTATATGATATATAAAAATTACATATTTCTATCATGAAGCTAAATGTCCTGCAATACTGTTAGATACTCTATACGTCTGTATTAATCGTTTTCTATAAATTTTCATTACAGCTCCAAACGAAGACGAAAGCCGCTCGCTCGACTTCGATCCACCCAAGAAGCCACATGATACGCTGAGTATGGACTACGTAAGGCAGAACTACCGTGCATTCCCGCCGGACCTGCTCTCCTTTCCGCCTCGCGGGACGCAGATCTCGCCAGCAGCCAGCTCTGCTTCCACCGTGCCGGACAACACTAGACTCCCGCCTCAGCATCTGGGTCCCATCAGCCCCATACACTCGCCCCTTTATGGTACCAACCCTAACCTCTTCAGAACATTACCGTATTCGAGATCACAGTCGCCATTCACATCTCCGATGTGCCCCCCGGTCGTAACGCCCCGCCAAGGTTATGTCACTATACCAAGACGCCCACGAGTGCCTAGCTGGTCTAGTACAGCTAGTAATGCAACTACACACATACTACCCACTTCCGAAGCCCAAGAGCCACTATACGATAATTTAGGACTACGAACGACTGCAGACGGCAGCTCCGTCTTATCTCTGAACAAAGCCGGCCTCGAGCAGCAATTCTCGCCGATGCGCGGCCGGCCTCTTCCAGCGACGCCGAACAGCTATCCCATTCAGCATCCAATTTATTACGCGCCAATCGAAGAACACGAACCGTCCCCTTCTCCGGCTCCAGCAGAACCTACTTACGCCATCTCCCAGAGGTCTAGTCTGGCATCACCTAGCTCACACCATCAGATACCTATGCAGATCGCCTCTTCAACACCAATTAATCCGGCAGTGCCGCAAGAACCGGTAAATCCGAGGTTGAGTTGGGCTAAAAGCCCACCACAAGTTGAACCGAGGAAGAAACTATTCAGCGGTCCCGAAACGGGAAGCTTGAGAAAATCGCCCGTGAAAGACGATAGTATGATGAACGAAAGCGCATTGCCAACTACGAATGGAAACAGCACCTTGGGTAGGAACGGTAAAGTGCCTCCTCGTCCGCCACCGAAACCGAAGAAGAAGACTTCAGATTCCAACGAACCACTGTTTGAGGACGAGGGAGAAGATGGAACGGAAGTCTGAGATTTACTTTATGTAGTCTTAAAGGCTATGGCAGTACAATAATGCATAAATACGTTCTTTGAAACATAAAGAGTTGATGATTTATTCAAGTTAATCGGTGCTTTTGTAAATATGATAATACTACATAACATGATTTTTACCATTAAATTTAAGTAAGTAACTTGCAATGTTTCGTCTGAAATTTAAGTTTCGATAATTATTATTGCGTATCAGTCCTCATTGGCAGTTCAGAATAGAAAGGATAATAATATGTCAAGAGCCATTTCGGTGTGTCGGAAAGATAACTATGAATTTCGGTGGATTAATTACTAAGATAATATTAAATTTCAGAGTGTGATATAGTGTTTTATATTAAGACACTAATATTCAGGACTTTAGGGAAACATTACTATGTTCACAGAATTTTTACTCTTGTTATTTTTTTAACATCTGATTTTCTATCTTAACCATTTTAATAAAGGTTTGTGTCAATTTTAAACGTTTGTGATGAATGGTGGTAGCTTTGATCGAGTTTATTGTAAGCAGCTCTTTCTGATTTTAAATTTATACATTGTTTTTAATTTTCAGTAATAAGTTTTGCATTTAACTGATTGAAGATTTAGAAGTTTAGGTATTTGATCTCAGTGCACGAACCTCTTTCGGTTTGGAAAGAGGCTTCGTTGCAGAATAGTATGTGTCGTGCTGGAAAATCTACACTTAGTATATTTCATTGGTCACAAATTAAATTATTAATGACAGATAAGAAAATAGAAAATTGTTTTTAATTATCTTTGGAAAATATTTTGTCATTTTATATGTCAACGTGGAGTATTTTAACTTTTTTTACTTTGAAAATATTTCTTTGCATTTTAACATAAATGAGCAATAACAAAATTTCTCATGTTTATGGATAACACGTAATTTTGTACTTTTTATTTTTTGTTTAGAAGATATAGTGTTCGGCTAAATGTATTTTTATATTGTATTGTTTTAATTGTGATCTCAAAATTGTGACAAAATTTTTATTGGTTACAATGATGTGTGCTCTATTTTAAGGGTCATTTGCAAGATTGAAAAGGAAATATTTATTAACAATATTTTTGGTTTAAGTTATTTAATCTGTATAGCATTCGATACCAAATTGACAGTATGCAAATGTAATTATTGTCAAATTGTATTCCTTAATGTTCTCCGGAAACATTATGTTACTGGTGACATTTTGAGTTGAAATATTGGATTTTTAATTTTAAAAGAAACTTGGAATTTTGAGGAATTGTGGAAACCTCTTAAGTATTTTTGCCTTTTATCTTACCTTCCCTTTTTTGAGGTGACTTTTATTATTTTACAGTGACATTTTAATTTAAAATCATTGAGTTTTATATTTTTTTTTCATGATTACAATTTTTTTTTGTAATAGAACTTGTAATGTATAAAGTTTTTTTGCAATTGACATCGAACTATATTACTATTTTTTACGTACGTACATTTAGAAATTCATGTAACTTAACGTGGATATCATTTTCTGTACGAATATTTATTGGAAAATGTTTTAATAAATAAAGTAAAAAAGATTGTAAATTTTATATGACAAATTTTCTTGCCACAATTTTTTTTATATCAGTTATTGATGTTTTACAAAGGAGAAATGTTTTATTGCATCGTTTGCATCTAAAGCAAACAGTGAAATTTTTAGTTTTAGTAATTTTATATATTGTTGTATCTGTACAATTATTAATTAAAGTGACTTAGAGATAAACATTAAGCCATTTATTTTTATGTAAAACCTTTTGCTTTTTGTGCTATACATTTCTGTAATCTGCTAAAATTTTAAAATAGTACTCGAGTGCAAACGAGTGAACGAGTTCCTTTTTTTATATAATAATATAAGTACATCTTTTATTGAATATTTACATGT
The DNA here is from genome assembly GCA_039881145.1 of Druceiella hillmani. Classification (NCBI taxonomy): domain Eukaryota; kingdom Metazoa; phylum Arthropoda; class Insecta; order Lepidoptera; family Hepialidae; genus Druceiella; species Druceiella hillmani. Next base: position 14,157,781 of record JAYKKI010000029.1, read on the forward strand.
GAGACTTGTTATATTTTTTTAAGTAACATTTATGTTTTAAATACTTGGATACAAGTAATTATTAATGTTCTACAACCAGTCTTTTCAATTTAGCTTTTGCTACGGGATTTTTCATTAGGTTACTTTATATGTTATACATATGATTTTTTCAAAGTATATACATATTTTTTCTATTTTTTTCTTTTCCCAAAATTTAAACATCTCTTAGACAATTTGAATTGTGTTTAATCTTTCACTCTCATTTTAAATGGTATGTAACTATTTAAAAAGAATAACCGTTTGATAACACTTTTTTCTTCTCATTTTAAATTATTATAAAAATTAAAAAGGAAGATAAATTTCAAGAAATAACTGATAGATAATATTTTTTGTTCTCACTTGAAATTGATGTAAAAATTTAAAAATAATGTAACTTTCGAAAAATAAAAAATTGATAATGTTTATCTCACTTTAAATTGTTAGTAAACATTTTTAAACATTGTGACTGTAAAGAAATAACCAATTGAAAATATTCTCTCGTTCTCATTTTGAATTGTAGAAATTTCATTTGTATAACATAATTTCCATTTGTGGAAGTTATATTTAAAGATATAATCAATTTGTAAAATTTTCCTTTTGCGTCTTGCTTAATTTTTTTTTGTATTATTTTATAGTGTAACAAAATAAAAGAGGTATTTTAAATTTTATGTAGTATGAATTATGTAATTTTACAAAAATATATTCGTACTTTCACACTTTATGTCATAAAATTATTAACATCCATATTGAAACGTTTGATAAAAATTTGACAAAGCGGAAAGGAGTTACATTTTTAACTGTTAGTTTTTAACTGTTGTAAGTTAAAATGATGGGTATTAAGAGTGGAAATGAACAACATGTGCTTAAGATAACTGACTGATAGAATTTTTTAATGAAAAAAAAACAGGATATTTTATGTTGTCATAATTAAAGTGCTTGCATTTCATGCTCTACTGCGTAGGTTTAAAGTTAGTAATAATTAATATTTTCCCCCAGTAAAGCTGTTGCAATTTAAAGTAAATTTAATTAAATTAACTTTGATTATGTAAATATAGTTAATAATATATAACTATGTATATGATATAGATATATTAAATATACCTATTTATGTTTAATTAGCGTTTATATTGTAGCTTTTTTTAATGTGTAATTCTACATATTCATTTATGTACAAATAAATATTTATTTCCTTTTTTTGAAGTACGTTATTTTTTTAGATTAATTTTGAACTTAAGGTTGCTTCCTGTCGGTTAAGTGTATTTTATTATGATGCTCTGTCAATTATTTTTTTATTTTAATTTTTCAAAGTAATGTCAGGTTAGAGTCATATTACGGAATAATTTTCTGTATATGAAGGTTTATGTCGGCAGCGTTTTGAAGATGGAATCGTTTTATATTTTTAATAATATTTGTTTGTGGATATGAATGTTTATAAATATTTAAATTTCAACAATTTTCTTTATGTTAGATAAAATTTTCCCATTTTCCCATAGTAATTTTACATGTACACAATTTTTAAAAACTTTAAAGTTTACAAACCTTAAAAAATGGTAAAACTTCATTTAAGGCTCATTTGGGTAAAGTGTTTTTTTTTCTTTTAAATTTATAAACAAAAATTCTAGATTTTTGAGAAAAAGATTTTTATGATTTAAAATTTAGTAACTACTACTTTATTTGGGGAAGTGTCGAAATGAACATTAAAATGTTGTTTTTTATTCTATTAAAATTCTGTTTGAGGACCAATGGTGTATGAGATTAGATGCAGAATGATGTAGGTGACTACGGTGCAGTTATTTGGTGGAATATGTAAATTGTAGGATTTAGTTTTCTATTTTAGATCTATACCATTTTTGTTACATGTACTATTTAACTTTATTTTGTATTTAAGCTCATGTATGTATCTGAAGATGTATTAATGTAAGTTTTAATATTAAAAAAAAAATTTAAAAGTTTTTTGTTTTTTATTTCTTTAAAGATTTGTGGAAATTTATTTTTCAAAGTGGTTTTATATAATTTACTTTTTTCTAAATTGAATAGATACTAATAGCTGGTGCTGATGCTAACTAGACCATGCCCTTGAGAGAAACTTGACATTAAAATAAATTTAATAGTTTTTGTTATTCAATAATTTAACCTTTAAAAAAAAAACCAAAAAAAAATGCTAAGTATAGTTAGGTTAACATTTCTTATTACATCCCTTCTAGTTTCAAATTGATTACTTAAGCTTACTGTCTTTGAATAATAAAAATTTCAGATGTTTTTTTGTTCCAAAGAAATTTATAAAAAGTTTATTTAAGGAGTAAAGCTTTTGATCTACAGAGTAATAGCTATGGGCTAATTGGCGTGGTAAGAATTTGGATTCCCCTAGAAAATTTAAAACAAAAAATATAATTTCTTTGATTTGGGGCTTTATTAGTGAGAAGTAATTTATTTGTCAAATACTAAAATATTCTCTAACAAAAAATGTTATAGATTATATTCGTAGTATAATTTTGAGAGGAATTCCGAAAAAAATTCTTCCAATACCAATTAACCAGAACTCCTCTGTAATAAATTCATTTAAAAATTTGAAATTCAAGGTGCAGGCGCCATCTATCATCGACGTAACAAATTTTTAGTAAATTTTTACCTAGTTAGTGCCATGTTCGCTGTAGAATTGTAAACATAATTAATTTCCCAGTATGATTTTTCTCTTCAATGGAAACGAAAACGCCACTGAATTTAATAGTTTACATGAAAGAGATATCAATAAATACTTTTCTCCAACAATCTGCCATTGAATCGTAATTCTCTCCAAATAAATTTTTTTTTGTTCCTGCTAACTTGCTTGTTTATTATAAGTTAAAATATAAATAAAGTATTTTTTTCAATCGTCTCCGATACTGCTATATAAAACAAATATGAAGTACTTGTTTATGAATTTTTTTATGTTTTATTGTACTAGGTTATATTTTGATAAGTGGCCAAATTTCAAGGAGGCGTTAAGAAACAATATCTAAACCATATAATGAAAAAAAAAACAATTTTTTTAACAATTCTGCAATTTTATTAAAGCGATTATTAGGGAAATTTCAAAAATTTGTTTTTTTTTATTTTGTGATTTAGTTACTGTTTCTTAATCGCTCCTTGAAATTTGGTCACTCATAAAAATTGAACTTATTATACTGAGTGTGGGAAATAAAACTTCATGGCTCGATCAAAAAAAATTCTTAGCAATGTGCCCAATCACCTAAAAATCCCTTCAAGCCTATGTAAGTATTTTGCCCCCTAACTGTACAGACGACTAGCATTTTGTGTTGTTGATAAAATTAATGTTTTCTGCTCTTTCGGAACAGTTAAAAAAAATTAACAATACATTTCTCAAGAGACAATTTGCACGACATCTAATGGTTTCAATTAAAGAAAGGAATATAAAAAAAACACACTTAGTTTTGAGAAAAATCAAAGTTTTACTTCATTCTTGCTTTTTCGGTTTACAAGAATGAATGAAAGATAGTGTGCTTAATAAAATAGGCCATGTGATTACATAGCAAATGAATGAATTTGTTTATTTGAAAAATTATTTTAGAAAAAAAAAGATGAATTAGAGATAAAAGATATTTGGTTGATAAAATGAATTGCACTTTCATGAATATAATCAAGAAAAAGAATATCAATGGATGTGAGAGTAATGGCATGTAATGGTAGATTAGATTTGTAGGGAGAGAATGAACGAACATATATACGTGAACGAGTGGAACGATATGATATCAAAACAGAATAGTTCCACCAGCACCACTTTTTCTACCTATATGGTAGACAATGTCATAGTGCAAATAGGTACAAACCGGTGTTTTTTATAGCAGATTTTCACAAGGTTCACCTCATTTTGAATGTAAAAATTTTTTTGGTGAATATGAGAAATATTAAAAAATCCAGTTTATTTCTATGAAATTTCTTCCAAACATTTATTGCATCAAACTCTACTACTTCCAGTATGATAAGACTTCAAAAGACGCCTTTTCAAAATTAAGCATTGAAAATAAGATTACTGGGTGATCTGTAAAATGTTGACGTTCCTTTTTTTCCAAAAATAAGGGGGATTGATCACATTATTCTGAATCGTTAAGAGTGAAGAAAATGAGTTTATTAAAAAAATAATGTTTCTTTTATTCCATTTTATAATTAACGAATAATAGGCCGAATCACCCTTGTTAAAATATATTGTAACAAATAATTAGTTAAAACATATGCAGGCATGTGATCATAAACTAATTTAATGTCATAAACTAATTTAATGTTAAGTTTTTTCTATTGGGAAATGAAAATTGATTAAATGTAGATTAAAACAAAATCTAATTATTGGAATTATCATATTTTATACAAAAATCAACACGAATGTATGTCTGTTTGATTGAAATGGCGTGTCGCCGATTTTTAGGATTCTGTGTTCCCAAAGAGAATAAAACGGGCCAAGTGCGAGTCGGACTCGCGCAAGAAGGGTCCATAGCACCAAGCAATATTAAACTTAGAAGTTCCTATTTCTCAAGATGCTGAAAAATAAGATCTTTGGTGCGGTCGGTACCGAAAATATCCCATATCTCAAAAACTACACAATATATCTTATTCAAAGCTATTTCATTGAAAGTTTATTTTAAGTTTTGCTACCTTTTTTTTTTCAGTATTTTACGCACACTTTTTGAGTCTTTAGAAGCGCATATCACCAACAATTGACTTAAATAAAAAAGTTATTTTGGAAACTCTATATTCTTTTTTCAAACTTATCTAACGATACCCCACACGCCTATGTGCATTAGATTTTTTTCATCCCTCAGTTACACATAGGTAGTTCCGTCCATAATATAATTTTATTTATAACTTCACCATTTCGTTGTACAGCGATGGCATACGGACAGACAGTCTGACAGATGGACAGGACGAAGTTATGAGGGTTCTATTTTTGTTATTTGGCTACGGAACTCGAAAAACGGAATGCAATATATATATATATATATATATATATATATATATATATATATATATATATATATATATATATATATATATATATATATATATATATACATATATATATATATACATATATATATATTAATTTATGAACTATCGATATCCCACCCCCCCAATATTTAAATATTGGGGGGTTGATATCGGTAATTAATTCGCGCTTTTGATTGAGCGGCTCGATAAAAAATAATTTGCATATCATTAAACATTTAATTGGGTATATTGTGTAACCAAATTTAAGATGAAATTATATTCTCTAATTTTTATATATTAAACACAGTAATTAAAAATTTTATTTAAATTCATAAATGTTGTATCTCGTGGTCTATAAAAGAAATACACCGAGCCATAAGAAAATAATACCTCTATCTACTCGGTATTTTTTGAACTGAATTATTGTACAAAAAGGAAAATAAATATTCGTAGGAAATTAACGCCATCTGTTCGTAATTTGATAAACTTTCTTGAAAGAGATACAGTAGCGATATAGTTCTATGTTGGAAGTTGCGGCACTATTGCTACGGTGTCAAATTCCATTTTTTTTATTTGCTTTACATTTTTTTGTTTTATTTCCGAAGTCCTGTTAAGTAATTTCACTTTTAATTAATAAAAAAAATTAAAAATAATCATTAAATTAAACGATAATTTCATATATGTACAAACTGACAACATATCATAAGTCATAAGAAGCTTTCACAAAAGCTCCCGCGCACATTCTATGACAACTTGCCCTCAAACAGTCTAATTCCGACCAAAACGAGAATACTCCAGTGCATTCCGTACTGTGAAACTGTGGACAAAAAATTTACAAACAAGACGGCTCCTAATATTAAAGCAATACATCATCTCGCGGGTCCCCGCTCGTAAATAATTCCGTCCTTGTTAAATTTCCCTTGACTTATTAATTCATTAGGATAATGTGATCCTCGCGATTAATTTAATGGACAATAACAGCCGTCTGTATCCTGCTTTAGCGAATGTGGCGATGGGGGGTGGGAGGTGGAAAATTTGCGTATCATAAACTTTTGGAGGCTTCATTCACGGACCATAAGATACAAGGATAGATATCCGGGTCGCGTTTCGGTCTTTCAAGCGGTTGAAATATTTTCTGTGACTTTCGTTCGACGTGAAGCTTAAAAATATTTTCTTGGACTTTCGGTCCATGTGAAATTCTTTAATTTATATGTTTAACTTATGGTCTTCACAAAATAAAATAAATATTTGTGAAAACATTTCAGCATTGGTGTCGGAATATTTTCACCTCAAAACGTGTTGACGTACTAATATTAAAAGCGAGAGATATAAAGAATCTTTACAGTCCGATTTAATGTAAAGGAAATCGATTTTATTTTTCTTCCCTCGTGCTTTTATGAATGTAGACCGTCGTGGCAATTGAATAGCAATAATTGATAAATGTGTGGTATATGCAAATACATTATAATCACCTTGGGGAATTTTACTTTGACGAAAAAGAAAACGTTCTTATAACCCAATAGAACTGAAGAGAACATATGAAAAATAAATAACCCTAAATATTAAATAGGTCATTTTGAGTATTTTTTGTTTATGAGGTAAAGAATTTCATACTAAAATACACATTAAAATTGAGTTTCTCAAACTTTGCTCATAAAAATTAATTCGTATCCAAATATACAAATTTAATATCGCTTGGTAACCTTGAGGCAGTAGTCTCTGGTAAAAAAGTCTGCGTTTCAATTAATTGATGCAATAAAGTATTGCAGGAAAAGTACAAACATACAGTGCCTAATCCTCTGCTGTTTTTCTTGGATGATAAAAAAACGTTCAGATTAATAGGAGAAAATATTTATGCTTTTGACTAAGTAAATAATAGTGGTATGATTGTGCTATATTTTAACATTGTATATAAAGTATAAAAAGCATTTTTTTAGTTTAAAAATTTAGTTTTTCAAGCTTGTAAATTTTGTGTCTGTTTATCATTCTATTTGTTGATATTTTTTATACCCTATTTTCGTCCCTTGACTAGTACATCCGTAATTATGTTACAATGACAGAAACTGAGCTGTCGATTAAAAAAATTAGGAGGTTCGCAACGATAAGTATCTACTTAATTCTGTAGCTAGATATGTACAAATCATACGTAGTCTTCCATTCTGTTTAAAAAAAGTTCTTTCTGGAAAACACAGTGGCGGACAGTAAATTTAACAGAAAAATATTCAACTTTCAATTACGCTACTTTTTTAACCTTAGAAAAACTTTGACGGTTAAAAAAATTTTTCGTCAAATGAGATGAATAGTTGAATACTGATGTCAGGTAAAAAACTGGCTAACTCTGAAAAGTGCACTCAAGTGAGCGTTAAAGTTTTATGTAAGGTGATTCGGGCTGAATATTTCAAAATCTGTGCTCGTGCTGTATTTTGATCAAAATGTAAGGTGCGCTAATAATTATAAGCCCGTACATTCTTGAGGTTGCGATTTATTTTAAATTTTAGGTGGAGATTATCGAAAATGCTGCAGGTTATCGAAAACTTTTTTACAACCGTATGTTGCAAGATAGGCGTTTCCGTCTAAGAACAGAGGACGTCATTTCTGCAGAGTGGAACGACAGCTGACCTGATTTAATATTTCTGGGTTATTTTCTATAGACCTATCAGAAAAAAGTTTACACCAATAAGCCTGACTTGATGCAGGCGTTAACGATAAAAAACATTTCAAAAATTTAAAAATACATAAACAATATCCTATGAAATCATTCATTTTCAAGTTTACTGCAAGAATTTTGCGGCATTCGGTTTATAATTAAATGATATTTTTAATAACTGAATTTTTGAATTTGGATGCAATGAAGTCTAAGGATATAATAAGTTTATTTATGATAAAGCCCTTCTTTATAACTGCCTAATATACCTTCTATAGAGATATTCTGAGGATGTGATAAGTATTTTTATGGTAAGGCTTTTTATTGTTACCTACTTCCTAACAGAGTTCTATGAGGCATTCTTAGGATTTTATAAGTATATTCATATGAGATAAGTAATTAGTATACAGACAGGAGGTCAAAGTAACTCCATTGCAAACATCTCCGATCATAATGTCCCACTACCGATATATTTTATATGGCTGAATTCTTTATATTTTTTTATGTATATACAAACTATTAGTAGAATAATTAATAGACTGATATTATTAAATAATTATAAATATAAATATAAGTCTATTACTAAGTATCTCATACCATATTATTAGAACATCATTTTTTTCTTTTATGGGAAACTCATAAAATTTAAAACAAAATGGAGATAATGCATGCAGTTTCTATGTTTTTAAGTAAAATGCGTTAATTTTTTATGTAAACTATATTTTGACTAGTGTACAAATTTATTATAGTAAAATAAAAAAAATGTTATATTAAGAAAGACGGTTAAGTCTGTTAATAATATGCAAACGTTGTTTTCAAATATTTTGTAATTATTTAAATTTCACTTTTAAATGTTTCAATATGATATTTTAACTAGTAACTTTTACGAATATTATAACTTAGAATATTCGTTTTTACATTATCCTGTGCATCGAACATTACTTGCTGGAAAATAAAATGGTTTCATTCCGCGCAAATAAAAAGAAACACAAAATGTTTCCTTTTATAAAGACAAGTTACCTAAAATTAAAAAAAAATAAAATAAACTGCATCAAAAATAAAATAAACTATGATTGAGGTTTCCGGTAATAAGAATTTTATATATTTTGATACCAAAACTTAAAACGGAGAGAAAACTCATTGCTTAACTCTCGAATCTCATCATTTGTTAATATTAAAATATTACTTTATAATTTTTACAAAATTTATATATTTATTCCTAAACACATGATTTAATAATCGATTTCACACGTTTATAAAAGGCAGAGAATTTATTGCAGTGATTGCTGCCCTGATTAAATTGTCTCGTCATTTCGTTTATCGATTGCTTACTCGTAATATATCACCTTTATTGAACAAAACATAGCGTAATATAAGTGAAACTTTCCATTCAACATTTTCCCCAATAGAAGCAATAAGATTCACTCATTATATACTCGTCCAACAGTTTGAATAAGTGAGTGACAGTGTTTTAATTAATCGTTTTTCATAACAAAAAAACAACGAACATTTTCATTAATGTAATTCGATTTTCCATTCAGACGTTGAGAGGAAATTGTTCGTCAATTTCCTGGCCGTCGTAAACGAAAGTTTTCAGTTCAAATGCAGAGCATGGCAGTGGTACGAGCCTAGAATTAGTTGAGGAAACTTAAGCGAAGTCTTTATAGAACTTAAGATTTATGGAAATAATCTAAATTATGTTTTTGAGAGTCCCTCAAATGAATGAGGTATTTTATTTCAAATATGTTCCTATTTTGAGGCAAAATAAATTGAAAGAAAATAAAATAAGTTATAACTTTAGTATCGTAATATCTGAATTAATCAAATAACTGCCTTTAGTTTTATTATAGCAATAGTTCTGTATGTGCTTATTTAATTCTAGTCGCAATTTGAAATTTTATGAGTAAATTAAAACGAAATTGATTATATTATAAAATGAACATTCCTTAAATGAGGTTCACTTTGAATGACACTATATTTATTACGACCTATTTCGTCTCCTCAGTCTTTCTGATCTATAATTATAGTGTTCTAGATAAAATGTAAATCTATTGAATATCAACTCAATTATTACCCAATAAATTGGTCCTAAAATGTTATCGTTATAAAATATTCATGACTAGGCTTAAAAAAATAATTGGAATTTTTCGTGGCAAATAGTTGTTGAAATATTGCTTAAACATTTTTTTATATACATTATCCTGACAATAATATTAAAATTATGAATTTAATTTCTTTAAAGATTTTTATGTGATTATTCGGGCTGAATATTTCAAAACCTGTGCGCGTGCTGTATTTTGATCAAAGAAAATGTTGTTATGTAGATGTTTTCCATTCTTTTTTTTTAGTCTTTTTGTTAGTTGTTTTGGATTTTAAGGATATTGTTAAACTTTCAGTTCCCATAAAAAAAGAAAATATTTGAAAATATAAAATAATATATGAAAAACTCGTCGCATCATGCTTCACTCGTTCATTATTGCTAGATGCCTTATGTAAAAAGAAGAGGGACAATAATCTAGAAGTGGGCAGTTGAAAGTATACGCAAGTAAATAGATTTATTCACAAGTTTTAATTTCAACAAAAAATTACATCTTCTCCTTCTAAAAATAGCAGACAGCATTCTATCCACTTCCGACGTACTACATAACTTATAAATTCTCGAGCGGAATATAATACGAACGTAAACTCTATAACTAATGGGGGCGGAATGCAAAGTGCTCGTGGGCGGCCGTTCAGTTTGTCTGTTGCATTGCATAGATAGAACTGTGAGTGGCCAGAGTATTGTCAGTCAGAGAAGTTTGACGCCTGTTTATATTTTTATTTTATCCATTTTTGCTATGTATTGTCCATAATAATTATCTAAATATGTGATAAAATTGTAACAGAGGGAATTCTGTACATGGGAAATATTTTAAAGAGGGTGGTGATTTAGCGTATATGTAGAATAATTTTAGAAACCAGAAAACATGTTTTTAGAATTTTTTTCCTGTCCATTTGTGTGTCGTTTTGTTAATTTTTTCTCCAATCACACGACTTCAACTACACGGATTTTAATGAAATTTAGTGTCGTAGTAGTAAGTTATTTATTAGTAAATACATTTATACATATGTGTGTGTATATATATATATATATATATATATATATATCTATATCTATATATATATATATATATATATATATATATATATATATATATATATATATATATTACACATCTATGGTACCGTTATATTCACAATATTAACGTACATTTACCAAATGTGTTTAATATATATCGCATTAAAAGTGACATAAAAAATCGCAAACTTTCAAATTTCTTAAAAATATACCTAAAAGATTTTGGAATGAATGGGAATGTTTTCGTACTTTTATGGTAGCATAATATGATACTCCATAAAATATGATAGAACCAACAGTCGTTCACACCTTCGAAATGATATAAGCAGATTAGGTAAAGATATATTTTTTTGGGTTGGATAATTTCGGAAAATAAAACAGAGATAATTATGCGACTGTGTGTTCAAATCTTTCTCTGCTCGTTTAAAAAAAGCGCGCGTATATGTATTTTTAATTATTTGCAATGAATTGATAAAATTTAAGAAATCTTCTAAATAATTTCGATCCAGAATTTAAATAATATATTTTCCGATAATTAGCACGGTCTCTGGTGTAATATATGAAGCGTAATAGGTTGTTATTTCTTCCTTGCGCTAATGTCTGGAAACGTTAAACAATTTTTTAATATTTCACTCGGGAAATACTCTGCGAAAAACTGCAAGTTATATATATCATTATGCTACAGTTCACAGGGGCAAAGCAGTTAGAAAAAAGTTGCAAGAATCGAGAACACTGCTTAAACGGTGTAAGGTAGAGGAATACTGGCTTGTTAATGATTGATCTCCTCAAGTATTCGTGCCGATATACCCCCCAATCCCGACGACTAATGTCATTTGACAAAGGAGCGGAGGCGTTTAGTATTTAGGCGAATTTAAAAAAGACTACGATTTTTATGATTAACTTTACAATTTATAATTGTTATCAAGTCTTCATAAATGCGTTCTTCTATTTCTGAAAATACATATCCTATATGTTGCTATGGTTTTCGGGCAAGGCTTAGATAAATTTACTATTTCCATATAAATAATAATTTAACACGTGTTTCTCTCAGTGTACAACTTTATTATGAACCAACACAAAGTCAGCCAGACCGCAGTTAACTGCAATGAGCTTATTGTGGGTGGGCGGGCTAATTCGTAACGCAATCGGGAGGACGAGCTTTCGCACGTAACGGAGCTTTTTTTAATAGTTGTGTTGAAGCGCGCTTTCATTAAGTTTACCTGCGCGTAAAGCTGTTGAAATTCTGTGCGTTGTGGTAGTGTATGCGACGCTGATTGGATTACTTTATTATGGTTGCTTTTTAAAACGTTTCGAATGTGAATTGAAAAATGATTTCTTATTACTTTTATCTTTATTATCAATTTTATTTTTAATACCATGAGAAGATTTTATTTAAAATTTAGACCATCATTATATAGGGTATTATATTTTAAAAAATAGGTTTAATTTATTTTGATAAAAAAACGTACTGACTACCATACTTTAACTTATATTGATTTGAAGAGCTTTCATTTTTCCTTTTTTATTTCCACAGAAGCTTTATGTTTCACTACACATGCGTCACGCCTCAAGTTTCACTCGCTAGTCGCGAGGTGACATTGAAAAGTAGCAAATTGACAAAGTTTGCCACAATTTCGCGAAACTTTTTGCTAAGTTATGTCTTTGTGAGATAATGGACATCAAGACATGTTATTCCCGAAACAAATAAGAAAACTTTCAAAGGAATTCGTGAAAATATAACAACGTAATTGAAAATCTAATTTACGTTATTTATTTAGACGATAACAAATTAAACTTCTTATTTATTTTCAAACGTTAAAATATGCATAAATAAATGCATGCATGCATGCACGTAGTTGATAGAATTAAAACTACAATTTACAGTCAACATAAAGTTTAAATTTGGAAATTTACTTATGTGAAAATAAAATATTTTCATGAATCTTTTCTATAACTAAATTTAAAACCTTATGATCTTAAAATAATAAAAAAACGTTTACAAATTAATTTCTCTTTTCATATATTAATTGAATTGCACATACTTGAAAAATTTCTTTCCGTTAAAGTCCCGAAACTAATGAAGTTGCATTTCCCAAAAAAATTCATTTGAAAAATTCACCATAACCGATTTCGCGAGTTTCGTTCAATTTTTACAAAGTCCTTTTTGGCAATGAGAGGGTGAGAGATATATTGCAAATGATTATGAAGCTTAATATTTCCTGAACGGAGCTAAAAAGTGAAAAGTGATAAATGGAATCCAGATTGCATTTTAAAAGACTACAAGGGACACTTTAAGGAAACGACTCTACAACTCTAAAGGAAATTTTCAGTCTACAAAATATAATTTTTCTAAAATTTTCATCCCCTCTTCTTAATAAGGAAGATAAAACAATGCAACTTACGTTTCAGACCTTTACATGACGCATATACTTGCAAAATTTCGTGCACTTAATTCTAAGAGTGAAGGAATACGGGGGCATGACCGGTGGACATTTTATAGTGGAAATTACAACGTTATAAGGGTTTTGTGTTTGACTAAGGAACCCTAAAAACAACAAAATATTTAATTTATTATAAAATACAATTAGAAAAATAATAATATTGACATGGTGTAGTTAAGGAAAAGGGAGCAAAACGGAATTAAGGAATTTTCTTAACTTAAAAGTGTCAATTGTAACTAGAAAAAGCACGGAAAAGATTTTTCAAAATTTATTATAAGATTATTGTCGTATTAACATTTTATTGTCGAGTCGATCACGAACGAGTGTCTTATTTAAAACATTCGTTCGTGATCGCCCAGTAGCTTTAAAAAATTACTGTCGTGAGTAATATGTAAAAATTATTATAAGTTCTTTGCAGATCTAAAGGAAGATTCTAAGACGTCCTTGAGTGCTTATTGAATTCTAAGACGTTCTTTCGGTACTAGATCTTTAGGTATATTTTTGAGAACCAGAAAATAAAATGTACTAGTGTTTTAATTTTGATCCCTTTTTACATTTAGTTACTGATATCAAACATCAAGTTTTTTTTAAAACAAGGTATAAAAAATAATATTGCTATCTTAACGACCTTTACAAAGTTTACGAGTTTTCAGCGGGAAACCTATTATAACTAAAAAGAAATTCTAGCTACTTTGTTCTGGAAAAATCAAATCTGAATTTGTTTAAAATTTCCCGAAAGAAATAACTAAGCAACAAATTCTCGCGTTTCCACATGCTTATCTATTCAGGTATTGACCACGTTCAATAAATAATGAAGGTTGTTTCCACGATCAGATAATGTGTTCCAAGGTCCCTGATGTTTAAATTGATTGTGTACAAATGTTTATGTAAAATATTAGCATTCTTTTTTGAAAGTACTGATAAATTTAGTTACGTAACCATTTGCGTTTTTAAATAAGTGATAAATATCAAGTTGCTTCATAGATTTTGGTAAAATTTATTCAGGATGCTAAAAATTTCAATGAATAATGCTAAAATATTTTTCGTACTTTTTTCTTAAAAGCTTTGAAACTATAATTGTTTTTATTTTTTATTTCAGTAGGGAATTGTAGAGTTTTTTTTGTTAATAATAGTGTTCTAATTTACAGAAATTTAATCTTCTTAATGACTTTTCAAATCCGTTTTTCTTTTTTAATTTTAATTATTTCTAAAATTAAATAAAACTACGCGATGTAGTATTATTTCCACTTTATTTAAATTTTTTACCACGACCTAGGTTTCATTGTAGCAAAGATCTTTGCTATTTGCCCATCTGAAGATGTTGTAATAAATAAAGTAGAAATAATACTACATCACGTAGTTTCATTTAATTTTGAATAATCAATTTCTACAAAATTGACGCCAAATATATTCAGTACTTGAGTTATTTAATTACAGCTTTAAATATGTTTTTTATTTTAAAATATTTTTTAATAATGCTTGAAGAACTTACTTATGTTCAGAAAAAATTTACTAATTGAACTCTGATTACCTGATAATTCATCTTGGGTCATATATTATTAATTGCTTATTATTTCTTAGACGATAAGAACATGTCTCAATATCAATTGTCTCAGAAAGAGAAGATTTAGCGAAAGTTTTGCAAAATTGTGGCGAACTTTGTTAGTTTGCTACTTTCCAATGCCACCTTGTGGCCGGCGAGCGAAACTCGTGCGGAGCGAAGCACAAAGCTTCTGAAACATGGCAGCTCTAAATATCGATATAAATTAAAATTTGGCAGTTTATACCTTTTTTATATTTACCTATTTGATTAAATCTTAAGTTTCTTAGTTTCGTATTTTAAAATTATGATTTCGCCTATACTTAGTGATTAGTCATTCTCTAAATGAAGATTAATCATAAGCGTATGCGTACGTCGACACGACCTCAGACTCTATTCCCTAAAGCAGACTGCGAAATTAATAACAAGGTTTTATAGCTCTTTTGTGAAATTTGTCTTTGTATGAGCTTTCATGGTTTGAAATGATTGGAAATGTGTTCGAGATAATAATTTAAATATTATATTTGTTTCGTATATCTCAACTAAATTTACAATTTTGTTATAATGTTTAAATTTACAATATTATATAAATTCGTGTTTGTTATTGACTCCAAATTGTTTTAACTCCAAATTGTTGCTACTAGTACAAACGTAAATTATTTGGTCACCAAATGTAAAGGATTGAGCGATGAACAAATAAAACGACAATAAAAGAAATTGTAGTGATGTGAACACAAGAAAAATGAACTTGCTGGTGTCATCTTTTTATATGTTTATTTTTATAACTTGTTTTCATGTGATTATTTTTTAACTCTTATTCGTTGTAACAAAATATGATTTGATAAAAAATAAGTACCAATATTAAAGCTATATTTAAATGTTCTATACGTATATCTAACTCAAGTAAATAAAAATAATCAAACTGTAGGACAATCAATGAATGTGCAATGTATTTAAATATGAGCACTTCCCAGATAGTTTTATTTTTTGAGCTAAAGCTTAATTTCGTAATTATATTGAGACTAAAACGAAAGTAAAAGAAGGTCTAAGCCCTCTTTATATAATCAGATTAACTGAAAAAAGCATGGAAATCAAAATAACAAATTCTGGGTAGGTTCCTCCTAGGGAATTATATTAAATTTAAATTTAAAATGCAAAAATATTTTTAAATACTCGACATAATTTTAATTTTTCAATTCGTCCAATTTTTAAAATTAAATAAAACCTGTTGCAGGTACAAAACTTGTCAAACTTGAATATACAATTTATGTATTATGTAATTAAGGATATATTTTTTGTACTTAAAAATATCTATCCTTCTAAATTTCAATTTTTTTTAATTACACGTATAGAAATTTTTAAACTTAGCGGTTATTTTGATTTAAATTCCTCCTATCTTCATAATTTGATCCAAAAAGAAATCGATTTTTTCTTTCTCATTCATATATTTGATTGCATTTTACGATTTTTGCATAAGACTTAGAAGTCACGAGATCATTCCTAATTAATATAAAAATATGCTAAGTTCTAGTATAAAGAAACACTAAAATATTCAAAGCGCTGAGCAAGATAAATAAATATTGTTATAAAATAAGCCAAAATCGTCGAACTTTTGTATCAGATATGCACTCAGTATTCAAATGTCTTATATCTGTATGTATTTTTTAAGATAATGTAATATAACGACAACGTAAAATACAAGTAATGCCATATGTGAAAGTGGTGCAGATTTAACCCGAAATCACTAATACTAAAGTATTCCTTCAGGGAAATACGGTGTAGTGTCAGTTACAAGAGAAATTAAATATGTTTGTTTATAAGGGAAGGTGACGTTTCTGGAAATGTATACCACAAGAAGGACCTCCATTTATTAACGTGTATCTGTAAGCTCAAATGATAATAAATAAAAATTTTTCAAGTGAATTTCCCTTAAAATGTTTCCACTTAATTCCATTACTAGCTTTTTCAAAGAATCTAACATGTTGTGGACCAATTTCTGAATTTTTCCTTCATGTTTATGTAAAACCCCAGCCTATCTCCCTTGTGTATTCGGGGAAAAACATTATAATAATCTTTATTCTTTTATCTACATGTAATCTTCAATTTCTTCCATGCTATTAAATTACAATAATATATTCTTTACAACGTGGTTTGAATATTTTGCCCATTTTTTCATTCTTTCAAGCAGACCGTTAATAAATTTTAGTGTATATTTTCCTGCTTTTCTAATTAGCGTGGTGTAGAAATTTCGATCCTAATTCCGATCAAATATATCCAAAGTAAGTGGATTGAGGTGCCAGCTGTGGAATAGTTCGGTAAAATTTTGGTGAACTTTGTCTGTTCATCTCTTAGGAGTCCGATTTGAAGGTTGGCTAACGGTGGTTTAAACTTCTAACTAATATAAGCTTTTCCATGTATCGTGGGGCTGTTGGTTAGCTTCTAGATAATTAAGTGGTTTCATATTGTGGTGAAAACTTGAGGATTGATTAGAGATTATTTGGAAACTATGCCACATTGTGTTCTCTTATAGAAAGTTAAATAAGGGTAAGTTAAATAAGTTAAGTTTAAATAAATTAAGTTTACTATAATTAGAACCAAGTTTGCTAATACGTTCATAAATTGATACTGTTGTAAGTGCAAGGAACCATAAGAATGTTAACTTTCTTAATCGACTGGAAGTAGGTTAGAGGGTTTGATGGTGAATGAGCCAGCCAGTGGCAGTATTAGCAATACTAGCACCTACTTGTGGAGATCTGGATCTCAGGAACTAAAAAAGTTACTTAAGAATATATTCAATTGTTCAATATACTCTCTAACGTTTCCTACGTATTGATACATTAAATTGACTTAGAGTTGAAAGGGTGTTAAAGGTGGCTTGAAATATTTCGTATAAATATCAGACAGTTCGCACACGGCTCTTGAAAACTTGTCTGCTTGCTATCGTCACCGACCATATTTCATTCACCTTTTAAGGCGCAATAAAATACTAAAAAAGACAACAATTGCGTTTTGCGGCCCAATAAAGCAATTAATATTATTATAGCGAGCATCAGCTAAACAAATGTACTATTTTGCACCAACAAACTGTTATGTTATAACTTGAATCACGTTTTTCTCTGTAGACACTACACCACACTTATTGCTGAATATTTTTTTAAATTTTGGACAGGATATTTTAGAAAACAAGGTAAATGATAAATTAGTTGACTATTTTTAAATTACGTTTGTTTTATGTCTTTGTTAATTTTTTTCACTTTTTCCAAATTTTTTTCTCGAAACAAAGGTAATGCCATTTTCTAAATCAAAATTATAGATAAAGGTTAGAATATATTCATAATCTCTAGTTTTTAAGCTTTTAAAGTTTTGAACCTAAAAAATTGTATTTTAAAATCAAAATTCAAAATGAAATTAATTTTGGTGTGGCGTAACAAATGTAAAAGCGTCTGTGATTTTCACTTTGTTAATAAATGTTTCCTCTTTCATACTGAATAATACTGCACCCGGCATTCACCATCCCGTCAGACTGAATCATAAATCAATCCTGAAACAATAATCTAACAAGATAAAGACAATACAATTTAATATTTTTTTACCAGAATATACCAGTGGTTTACTTTTTTAGGTAAAACCGGACTGCATATTAAAAAACAAAGCAAAACTTGTAAATAAGCAATAGTCTGGGATTGTAAAGCTGCGATTAGGAAACTTTTTTGGCTTTCTATGCTATTAATAACCAAATAGCGGGAGTGGAAGCCATCAGTACATTTTTAGCCAGTAGTACAGAATTTCCCATTTGTAAGTTACATAAAGCTACAGTTGTTTCAAGTTGTTGCGTAAATTTTTAAATCAATATAATTCACATTGTCATCGTCATCGACCATTATTCATAAATGGGTAGGCTTCGATGTGAATATCCGTGCAGGCCTGATGAATTCATCAATACGAGTACAGGTTTGCTTATTCAGGAATTTTAGATCGCTCTAAACTATGTAGATGCAATTTCATTTTTTTCATTTTTGTCTTTAAGTCTGTAGCTATGACTACTGATTGCCGTTTAGTTATTAATTCGTTCATCAGATATTAGCTTTCAAAATCCGTCTAGTTCTTTAAGAAAGTGGAAAATATGGGGTAAATTCGTTTCTAACTGACTCTATCGTTGGTGAAACGGATATTACAATGGGAAAATTGCGTAATGGGGAATAACCCCATTTAAAAAGTCCCTAAAATCCATAAAATCAATAATTTATTATAATAGGGACAAAACAGCTACTGGCGTCCGCTATATTGGAGTTTAGTATCACTATGTATTGTATGTTATTGGAAAACTATGACAGTCCGAAAAGTGTGATCAATGCGACTGTGGGATTTAGAGTAGTACATTTATATTTCCACGTGTATATAATCGCATTTCATCACATTAAAATACTGGAAAATACCCCACCTCCCTTGTGTATTCGGGGAAAAATTATAATAATCATTGTTCTTTTATCTACATGTAATCTTCAATTTCCTCCATGCTATTAAATTACAATAATATATTCTTTACAACGTGGTTTGAATATTTTGCCCATTTTTTCATTCCTCCAAGCAGACCGTTAACAAATTTTAGTGTATATTTTCTAATTAGCATGGTGTAGAAATTTCTATCCTAATTCCGATCAAATATATCTAAGGCAAGTGGATTGAGGTGCCAGCTGTGGAATAGTTCGGTAAACTTTTGGTGAACTTTGTCTGTTCATCTCTTAGGAGTCCGCTTTGAAAGTTGGCTAACGGTGGTTTAAACTTCTAACTAATATAAGCTTTTCCAGGTATCGTGGGGCTGTTGGTTAGCTTCTAGATAATTAAGTGGTTTCATATTGTGGCGAAAACTTGAAGATTGATCAGAGATTATTTGTGAAACTGTGCCACATTGTGTTCTCGTGTAGAAACAGGGTAAGTAAAATAAGTTAAGTTTCAATAAATTAAGTTTACTATAATTAGATCCAAGTTTGCTAATACGTTCATAAATTGATACTGTTTTAAGTGCAAGGAACCAAATAAATTAAACTTATTTCTTATCTGTCTTTTTTTTGATTGAATATTTAATTTTTAACCAATTTTGAAGATCAGATATTTTTCATTATTTTTTTTAATTCATTTACTTTCTTTTTTAGTTCATTGACTTTAGTTCATTGACATTTTATTTCTTTGACCCTATGAAACTTGCATATTTTTCTCAACGATCCTATTTCCATTAATCGTTTGTTGCCCATTGTAGTCATTGAGTTTATTAGTTCATTATAATTGCGCGATGTTTATCTCTTATTTAATGCCACCTTCAGACTTCTAGTTCTTCTGGCTATATGTCCCGTTTAACCTGAGGTAGGCTCTGCTCTTATTTTGCGCCCCAGGTACAATTTTGTATTATCCCGATATTGGCATCTGCTGCTGCCGGGACATTTTTAATGGTAAGACTCCGGTCTTAATTTTTTCATCTACCCCTTTCACATCTCTCATTTCCATTAATGATCTTATTATGTGGTCTTCGCTTCTCCTGAAAACATGGTCGTATAATCTGTGGTACATTTTACAATCGTAGGTTTTTCTATTTTCGTAACTTTGAAGTTTCCCCGTTTTTACTCGTTTCTTATCTTATTACTGTTAACTTTAGACGGATATCAATACATTTGTTCTATGTCACGAAAATAACGTCTCTATTTATAAATTTTGAATTTGCTATGTCGAGGATAATATTGAACCTGCGAGTTTCATGTATCAGTATATATATATATATATATATATATATATATATATATATATGATACAACGAGACATAATTTGGACTATGCTTCAGATATAAACTGACTTTTTATAAAATTTACATTTCTCATTTACTACTAGTACTAATATCAGTTGAAAAAGTTATAATCAGTAGATTAAAAACGAAATTTAATTATTAATAAGCAAACATTTTTTTTACTTACTTTAAATAAAATTAATGTTGTTAACAGTGTGCTCAGTGCCATTTAAGTGCTTCTGCACAGTTAACAACCTTCCTGTCTATATGTCCCATATAACTAGAGGCTACCCCTCGTATTTTTACGCCCTAGATACAATTTTGTGTTATCCCGATCTGCTCCTTCCAGGACTTTCTTAATCTGTTGTAATTTCTGGTTGTAATTTCGTCAGCGAACTTTTTTTTACATTCGCCATTTCTATTAATGATCTCATCATGTGCTCTTCGCTTCTATTGAAAATTTCGTCTAATCTGTTGTGGTATTGCGAAATTTTTTCTCTATTTCGCGACTTTAAAATTTCCCCCTTGTTACTCGTTTCTTATCTTATTCGTTCTGGGGACCTGCGCAGTGTAACATTATTATCTCTGTGGTGTGCAGTTTTTATTCAACCTATTTTTGTCATTGATCAACATTTGGAGGTATATTGAAAGACTGGTTTTATTGCCTGGTCTAGACGGATTGGTTTTGGGAAGTCACAGAAGACGCCTGTCACAAAGCTCCGTTTGAGCCAAACTGCAGTGATTCTATTTTGTACGTCTTCTTCACTTCTAGATTTTATAAACTTTACTGAAAATTGTATTAACGTTTAGTAATGGTTTTATAAGGGACTTAGCAATAAACATGGGAGTAATTCGATAGTAAGTTTGTTATTGGCAATTTTTATTTTTATCAAATAATATTTTTTTATATTTCGACCCAAAGGCATCACGATATATTTAGTGTTTTTATCACAGCAATAAATGTTTTTTATTCATTTCTAAATAACTGCGTAATGTTATGAATACAAACAATCAATGAAAGTTATAAATAATAACATTTTAGAAGGAAACATTATATTTTAAGGTGATTTCGTAGAGTTACAAACAAGTATTAATCAAGATCTGTATATTTAAAATGTGAAAAGATTTAGTTTCTACAATGTTGATAGGGATATTTAACTTAGAAATGTGGAATAGTTTTAAAATATACCTCTAAATGTTTAAACAGTTATTAAATAATTTGTTACAATTTTGAATATATTTGGCGTTAATTTTGTAGAAATTCATTATTCACAATTAAATTAAACTACGTGATGTAGTATTATTTCTACTTTCTTTAATTTCTTTACCACGACCTAGGTTTCGTTGTATTACAACATCTTCAGGTGGGATATTAGCAAAGATCAGGTGGGATATTAGCAAAAATCTTGTTTGTGTATAATTGTTGATTATTACAATTTGTAGAACATTTTATGTTTCTTGATATTTAATATGAAGTATTCAGTCCATTAAAGTATTTTATCCATTAGATTGAACCGCGTTTCCTATACAATATCTCCGCATGCCTTGGGGCGCTACCTTCTTAATGGATTACGTAGTAAGTTGTATTTTCGTTTTTCATTTCTTTTAATCATTACGCAGTTAATAAAGGTGTGTTACGTTAATTCAATACAATGGACTTTGCGATCACGGCGCGTATTATCACTGTGTCGTATTACGTATTATCACTATCTCGCGAAAATTCTTTTCGTATTTTTCTCATGTATTTTAATTATTCGAATACATTGAAAAGAAAAATGGCACAGCACGCACAAGCCCGTCTCTTCGTCTATCAAAACCGTTTTTCTCAGAAAGCGATTGACGTAGAAACTTGAAATTTGGCACAGTAGATGGCTTACTTACAAAATATTTTTATGGAAATTTGAGTCCAAATTTAATAAACGTAAAACTTTATTATGAATTCCTTAGTGTTGTGAATCGTTTGAAAGGGCTAATTTTTAAAATATTTTTTCTAATTTTTGGTAATATATGTACTGAGATATGCTCAAAAATATGCAACAAATTAATTTCGAAACTTAACTTGTCTTAGGTACTTAGTTAAGTATGTACATGTATATACAAAGACATGAATCTGCTTAGATTAGTAGGTAGATAAGTAAATAAGTGCAGATATAAACAAATGCATGAAGTGACTGAATATTAGTACGTAGTAGTATGTAGGTAAGCTAGTATATACAAGTATATAATAAGACATGTAGAAACTAGAATATTACAGATAAGTACGTATGTACAGGTGTATATGAAAGCATAAAGTAGTTGTAGTATTATTATTCAAATAAATAGTATAGACGGTCTTGAAGTTGTGACTGTGGTGAAGCTGAAAAGGGTATGTGATTTATGTCTAAGTGATGTCCGTTGTACGTATAAATATATGTATATATGTGTTCACTGGCATGTCTGTACGTAGACTTTAAATAATAACCGAAAAAGAAACGCGCTGAAAATGTTAAATAATGAAAATACGAGTACTTAGTTGGAATTTTGCGGTACAGTATCATCTCCAAACATAAATAAATTTGATCATAAAAATACTGCTTTTGCTTTATATTTGCTAGATATTTTTAGAGTTGGTGCCAAGTGAAATATACCCCATCTGGTGTTTGTGTGTCATTCATATATAAATATATATATATATATATATATATATATATATTATTTGTGCACATTATAGTATGTAAATAAATAAATTTGCATGTCTTGATGTATATAATTCATTGTCATTTTAAGTTGCTTTAATTTTTTTGTAAAAAAAGTTTTATTCTTTGAATTAGCCGGCTCACTACATAATATTGCCTAGTGCAACAACATATTTGGTTAAAATGGTAACACCGTCTATTGCAAGGTGTGTTCGCTGCGCGGCTACTCTAACTTTCATGTTTCTTTTTCATTTACCGTTTAGCTGAATTATTCGGGTATTGAAATACCAAACTGTAACTTTATCGTATTCGCTGAAGGTTCATGTTTATGAGAGTGACATCTATAATCATTGCGATGTACTTTTTTATGTAAATCAGGCTTGATACTCGTAGATAGGATTATGAAAATATATTTAAGGAATTTTTGATAATTCATTCTATGACGAAGGATATTGCCAAGCTTACAAACAATTGCGTTTATGATACAGTATCAACCCTGTGTTTCGATGCTTTAATACTTTTTACAGCAAAAAAAGTTCTGCTCATAAGTCCACTAACTATTGAAATTTTCAGCCATTTTAAAATAAGTAATTTAAGGTCCAGGCTTCTTATGGAAGGTTCGTGATTATTATACACGCCAGCTAGGCAATGTACACAGAAATGAGCATGCGTGCATGCGTAAAAATATTCCAAGTAAAATATTCCTTAATCTTTTATTATCCGGAAAAATGGTACAAGCTTAGATCAATTTAAGTACACGTAATTACTTGAAAAAAATATTCATTCTTCTAATAACTTTCGTTCGACGAATGAATTATCAAATGTACAAACTGACAACATCTTGTAATAAGTTCAGTTACCCCCACATATTATTACAGTAAAATGAAGATATCATGAAAGCTCCCGCGCGTACTCCATTATAACTTGCCCTCGAACCGTTTATTTCCGCCTAGAAGTACATTCCGCGATGCGAGTCTATGGACAAAAAAATTAAAAACAAGACGACCCCAATATTAAAGCAATACATCATCTCGTGGGTCCCCGCTCGTAAATAATTCCGTCCTTGTTAAATTTCCTTTGACTTATTAATTCATTAGGATAATGTGATCCTCGCGATTAATTTAATGGACAATAACAGCCGTCTGTAGCCTGCTGTAATGAATGTGGCGAAGGGGGGTGTGGGGATTTGCATATTATACGTTTTTGAGTTTCTTTCATGGACCCTAAGATAAAAGGATTGACATCCTGATCGCGCTTTGGTCTTTGAAGCGGTCGAAGTATTTTTTCAACTTTCCTTCGACGGGAAGCTTAGAAGTTCTTTAATTTATGTATTTAAGGTTTGAATTCAAACTGATCTTCTCGAAATAAAATTAATATTTGTGGAAAAAGATTTTCTCATTTGTGTCGAATTAATTTGTCAAGAAATTATTTATTAGAGGTGAGAGATATGAAGAATTTTATATATATATATATATATATATAAATTTAAAAAAAATTTGTTTTTTTCACTACCCACTGGCTATTCTTAATGCAGCTCTTCTCGGGGACGAATATGGGAAATATTTTATAATCAATCACTTGGGGAAATTTGCATTCATAATAAAAAATGCCTGCCGTTTTTAATCTAATAAAATTAAAGAAAACATATGAAACAGTTAAAAAACCGTAAATATTCAATGAATAACCTGAACCTATCTTGTTTACTGAGTAATTAATTTGATGGTAAAAATACAACAAAATTTAATTTTCAAAACGTTAATGCCTATTAAATTTTTGCTGACCAATTTTGTCTAACACCCAAATATTTAAACACAATATCCCATGGTAAACTTGGGAAAGTGTTTGCAGTAAAAAGTCTGCATTGAAATTGATTGACGCAATACATAGTTACTAGAGAAATGAAACACATAATGCGTAATCATCTTCTTGGGTTTTAAAAAAAGGCCAAAGTGTGAAAAAAAATAGAAAATACATAGTTTTAAATGTATAAATAATAATGTTGTAATCAGGTTATATTTATATAATAATTATGTTTTGTAAAGAGTACTTGTGGGCTGTAATTAATTAACAAATATTAAAAGATATTTTTTAAATTTGTGCATGTTTATCGTTGTACTTCTTGGTCTATTTTATGATCTTGTTTAGTCGCTTGTCTAACATGCACAATATTTACGCCGCAATATGAAAAGCTTAGCCATGGAAAAAAGCTTTGAAAACTTTACAACTACAAAACATGCTTAAAATTCTGTAGCTAGTATTCCACAAGTCACAAACAGCCTTCCATTCAGTTTAAAAAATAGGGGATATATTTTAGAACATAAAATAGAAATATTTCAGCTATTGACAATCAGAAAAGGGCAAAAATAATACAATTTGTGACCTTCAAACAAAATAAAAAAGCTGTCTTCATAAAGGCGCGTATAATTTCAATGCATTAAAAATTTAAAAATAACAAAACAATCTATTGAAATTTGTCATAACTGCTTAGAAAAGATTGTATAAAATGGTCAAATACATTCTTTTTTATTGATTTGTAGCCATCGATTAAATTAAACAAACTTATAGTGTTAACTTGCAGAATGAATATCAATATATTTGTTCCATGTCGCCAGAATGAATGTTCCTCTTTTCGGATTTTTAATGTTCCTTTTTCGAGGACTCTTCATGAGTCAGCGAGTTTCATGGGTTTGCTCTTTCTATCATTTTGCCGCTCCAAATAGTTCCAGGGTAATTAATTGCCTTTACAGCCTATTTTACTCATTCATTATTTATCTTATTGTTCTTTTTTAAAAAACCTTTGAAGGTCTTTTTTCATTTACTCTTTTTAAGACTGTCATTTTGTTAGTTTAATACATGGACTCAATACCACACGGACTTTTGTTGCTCTCCTTTGTCTACCATTTTCGTGGAATCAGATTAATAGGTAACATCAGTAGATTTAAAAGGTACAAACAGTAGATTTAAAGAGGAGAGGAATTTAAAAAAATACTTCTTTTTCATAAAATTCCCTTAGAGTGATTATTTCCAAAAATTAGTAAAAACCTGTTTTATATTATCACCTAAAGTTATGAGTATGTACTTTAAGGAGAAAGACGGTTTTATAAAATCAGAAGTTGTCTTCCTTCTTTGACATAGATGCGTGCAAGAGTTTTCTAAAAACTGTAAAATTATATCTTGAAAACCACTGTTAACTTTATATCGGTTCCTGTTATTGTTTTTAAAAACTCCAATATGGCAGATGAAACCGAAATGCACATTTTTTCGAATTTAAAGTAAATTGATATAACCTATATATACCCAAAGGTGAATTCTTCAAAGATGGTCTTAAGGGATACCTTTCCACCACCCAGCACTAACACCTAAATGACAATATTACTAGTAACACCATCTGGAATGAATTTCAAATAAATTTTATTATGAATCAAATGGTATAACAACTTGAAAAAAATGTATTAATTAACACTTGCTGTTACTGAAATAGAGAAGTTCAGAATTAATGTTATTTTATTTTCGATGTTTGGTTCATTATGGATTTTGCTTTCAAATAATACGCTTCTATAAAATATAAAACAATGTTAAAAACAATTGAATAAATATCACGCACCATGTAAGTTGCAAAATTTCATGTCATATTAATAGCGATGACATTTTTTTATTTGTATAAATATATTCTTGTATTTAGATATTAGTGTAAACATATCCTCACACGTAAATGTTGTTGTACACATCCCCTTATATTTAGATGTTAATGTAAACATATTATCAAATGTAGACATTAATGTAAACATACCCTCATATTTAGATATCAGTGTAGATATATCTTCATATTTAGATGAAATTATAATAAACGTGCTTAAACCTTATGTGTATATACATGTGGTATATATAAAATAAAAGGAGAAAAATTGAAAAACTGAAATTATTAGTTTAATATTATTAATATTGTTCCATTTTTTGTGAATACCTGCCCCTATAGAAGCCACTATTTCAAATCAATCTGTTTAACACAATGGCATATAACGACGATGATATTCTTTTATTCTCAAGAATACATTCAATTGTTGCATCGCACAGTGGCTGTGCTCACGTATTTTTGCAAAATAAACAATAACTTATGTATCAATAGAGCTGATATTTTAAGGGAATTTAAATGAATTTAACGAAACAAATTTACAGTTTTTTTCTGAAGAAATTTTGAAGTACAAAATACTTAGGAGATATTGACGTGAATATGTCTTTAAATTTGCTACCGTACGGGGGCAATCTAAAAACCCTAATGATAACAAAATCGGGGGATACAGTTTGGCTTTGCAGTTTCGAATCTGTCCTCTACATACAAAATTAAATTATATCACTCTATAGCTAAATGATCAAAGAATTCATTACAATAAGCGAGAACAGTAACGCATTGCGCGCGGTGGAGGGGGAAGCGCCGCCATTTCATTATCAAAATCTATCGATTGTATATAAAACATTAGTTTAAAGTAGTGGCAGTGAATATAATAAGGTGTTAGAAAAAAAAAATATTACCAAAAAACCTAATGATAACAAAATCTAATGATAACAAAATCGGGTCTTTGAGTATTTCAACTGGGGTCTTTGAGTGTTTCACATTCGATTGTTTTCACTTTTCGTTTATAAATTAATAAACTACTATTTTTATTCTTTATAAGATAGTTTTGTTGAAATATGAAAATATGCAATATTTCGTAAAGTCCGAAGAGAACCCGAAGAGAAGAAACGTCGTCTGTCGGTCTGTCCATCAGAGTTTTCCAGAAGTTGGAAAACTCTGGAAAACTTTGGACGAATTAGTATAGACGCTTGGAATTCACACGTGATAAGTAGTTTCTTAAACCAACACTAGAAATTACATTTAAGGAATAGGAACTAGAATAGGACTTAAAATAATATTCCGCGGTCCCTAGTCGTGTAATGGAGGCCAGTTTTTCTGCATACGCATGTATTATTGTAAAGGCACCTTTTAAAAAACAAATTGTGTCCTACAATTTTTTTTAAATATTATTTACAGAAAAAGTAGCAATTTGCTGGAGCCTTAAAGTTGCTATTTTTAGACCTATTATGTTATGTTTATCTCAAAGCACTAAAACGTAAAAAGTTGTGAATCGGCTTTATTTTTTCCATGTAAACATTCAACATCTTTACGCCGGTGGAAGACATGTTAGGCAATATATTTTTATGGCGAAAAGTAATATTTAATCTACTTAAGGAAACTATGAATTCTTAAATAATTTAAATGTTTAAATGTGTACGAAATTATCTTAGTGCGAGTTCTACTCGAAGAATACATAAATTGAAATAATTTTAATTTATTGTAAATTTCTGTGATGGCTTTTGCTCAAAACTACGTTATAAAATGTACTTCTAGTTTACACTTGGTTTAAAAACATATTAAATAACTATTATAATTCGATATTAAATGACAAAATACATCGAAATTATAAAAATATTTATTGGTATATTTTTATGATTTCTATGCATTTCGTCGGGCATAATAAGCTTACTACAATTATTTTTGATACAATTAAACCTGCCAGAGATGGATAAGCTGTTCCAACCTTGTTCAAATGTATAAGAATTTACACGTATTATAGACCGAAATATGAATTTTGTCTAAATAATAAGATATGTTTACAGTAATATAAAAAATGTCATTGCTATTAACATAACATGAAATTTTGCAACTTAAACAGTGAGTGATGTGCTTCCATTAAGATTTCAGATTAAAGAATATTAGTGAGGAAAAAATTATAAAAAAGAAAAATATTTAATATACCTGATATAACAAGAAATGAAAATTTCTCTTTTTTTGTTTTTCGCTTGAATTATAATTTACAGAAACTTTGTGAAAAAATGAACAATTTTTAAAATATTTTTAATTGAATTATCAGAGAATTTAAGCTACGTGTTAAATATTATATATTTTAGTAGCATTCCGCTAGTTTTTGGTCCAAATTTTATTTAGTTATTGTAGGGAAAAAATTGCTTCAAGAATTCATTACTTTTGAATGCCGGTTTTGAATATCTGTTCAAATTAGGTCAATGTACTACTCACATTTTTTTGTCATTTCTATATATATGTATATATATATATATATATATATATACATAAATATATATATATATATACATATATATATATATATATATATATATATATATATATATATAGTATATATCGGTATATATCGACCTTTCCTAATTAGGACACTCTGCCGACATTTATCTGGTAATACCAAGTCACAAATTTTAAAATTATAGACTAATGTCTGCGTGTGTGTATTTGTATGTAAACAACATAAAATGTCAACGGTATTTAGAAATTTTCCAATTTTCCAACGCCAAGTCCCAAGAATCTGACAATGTACTTTAAGCTAATTACTATCACCACCTGACAGAGCTCCATAAGATATTCTTAACGTGTTAGAAGTATATTGATAGGAGATAGGATATTAGTATATAGACAGGATGTAAAAGTAACTCCATTATAACTATGTCTAGGTACAATGTCCCACAACCTATATCTTATGTATTGTCGAATTCTTAATATTCATATTTACTTATTAAATATTTCATACATTAAAATTAGAACGTGATTTGTTTTTCTTTTTATGTGAGACTACACACGCTTTAATACAAAATGGAGGAAAGATGTGAAATTTCTATGTTTTTAGGTAAAATGCGTCAATTTAAGAAATATTATCTACATTATACTTTTACTAGTCTATCAACTGATAGAATTTTCCTGAAAATATTGTAAGGTACGCGAGACGGTTGTCTGTTGGAAATATGCAAACGTTACTTTCAAATATTTTGAAGTTATTTAAACTTCATTTTCAAACGTTTCAGTGTAAGATTGTAACTAGTAACTTTTATGAATATTCTAGCATAGAACGTATCATTTAATATTATCATGTGCGTTCGAATACTGATTGCTGAAAATTAAAATTATTTCACTGAGTACAAATAAAAAGAAATACAAAATGTTTTCTTTTGATAAAGGTATTTCATCTAAAATAAAAAAAAAATAAACGGCACCCGTCACTCATATACTAATAAAGTATTAAAATGTTACTTTAATATGTTTATCCTATTTATATATTCTTGAATACATGATTTAATAATCGATTTCACACGTCTACAAAAGGCGGAGTATTAATTGCAATGCTTGACGCCCTAATTAACTTGGTCCGTCATTTGTCTTGTCGCTCGCATAATCGTAACATATCACCTTCATCGTCCAAAAGTATAGCTTAATATGAGTTAAAACTTTCCTTTCAACATTTTTCCCTAACAGAATCAAAGAAATTCGCGTATTGTATACTCGTCAAACAGTTTGAACACGTCAACGAAAGTGTTTTAATTAATCGTCTTTCTGTAACAAAACTAGGAAAATTTTCATTAACGTAATTATATTTTCCATTCAGAAGTTGAGAGGAAATTGTTCGTCAATTTCCCGGTTGTTGTAAACGAAGGCTCAAATGCAGAGCTTGGCATGGGTATGAGCCTAGAATTAGTTGAGGAAACTTAAGGGGAGTCTTTATAAAACGTGATAATTGTGCCCCTTTAGTGAAACTTTAGTTTTGTGGAAATTACTTCTAAATTATGTTCTTGAGAGTCGGCGGAATGCCTCCTGCATTCCGGAGTGTGACGTATTTTATTTCTATTTTTCTAATTTGAGGTAACATGAATCGAATAAACTAAAGTAATAGTAATATTTGACTTAATCAAAAAACTGCATTCGCTTTTGCTATAGCAAAAGTGCTGTATATACTTCTTTAATTCTAGTTGCAATTTGAAATATTATTAACGAATTAGAACAAAATTGAATAGATAATAAAATTAACATTCCTTGAATTAGGTTCCCTGTCAAAATTATTATTTTTATTACGACGTATTTCTCCTGCTTCTTCCTGATCCATAGTTATAGTGTTCCCAATTAAAAGTAAAACTTCTGAATATCAACTCAATTGTTTGCAAATTCGAGAGAAAAAAAAATTGATCCTAAAATCGTTATAAAATATATAAAATTTGTAAAATTGTTTTAGATTATTTTTATGTATAATAATTTGACAACAACTACTTTGACAATAATATTAAAATTATTAATTCAATTAATTTAAATATTTTGATGTGATGACTCGGGCGGAATATTTCAAAATCTGTGCGCATGCTATATTTTGACTGAAGGAAATGTGTGAACACATTGTTATATAGATGTTTTCCATTATATTTTGAGTATGGTTGATTTTAATAGGGATATTGTAAATTTTCAGTTCCCAAAAAAGGAGGAAAAGTTTGAAAATATAATATAATATATAAAAAAACCCGTGGCACAATGCTCCATCATTGCTAGATACCTTACCTAAAGAGAACAATGAAAACAATCTGGAAGTGGGCGGTTGAAGTTATACGCAGGTAAATAGATTAATTCACAAGTTTCAATTTCAACAAAAAAATACATCTTCCCCTAGCAGCAAGCAGAACTTTAGCCTCATCCGATGTGCTTATAGGTGCAAAATATAAATTTTCGTGCAAAATATAATAGGACGTAAACTCTATAATTATTGGGGGCGGAATGCAAAGTACTTGTGGGCGGCCGTTCAGATTGAGTGGCCAGAGTACGGTCACTCGAATAAGTTTGGTGCCTTTCCATATTTTAATACGTATTGGCCATAATTATTATAATAATATATTAATAAAAGTAATTTTATTAATTAGTGACTATCTATCGGTAATACATATATATGTACACACATACACGCACACACACACACACACACGTGTGTTTATATATATATATATATATATATATATATATATATATACATGTATTTATTTATATGTACAAATATATAATTGCTAATTTCGCGGTAATCCATAATTATAATATTATCGTCATGTTAATATTTCACTGTAGTAAAAAATTGAATGGTTCTCCTAAGCATTAATAGATGACAAAAGTACAAAATAAACTATTTGTAAGGATATTAGAATCGGTAACTTTTTTAAATACTCGTGGTTTCAGTAGGTTCAAACAATTTATAAGTTCTTGGCAGATCTAAAGGAGGGCTCTGGACGTCTTTTGAGTGCATCGACTTTTAAGTATATTATGTAGAAACAGAAAATAAAAGATATTTGTCTTTTAATTTTAACCAATTATTACATTTAATTACTGAAATCACACATTAAGTTTTTTTTTAAGCAAGGTGCAGAAAATAATGTTGTTACCTTAAAGACCTCTAGAAAATTTAGGAATCCTTAAAAGTAAACTTATAGTAATAGATGCTCACAATTTTATTCTAGAAATATCAAATCTGAATTGATTTAAACTTCACTTAAAATAACTAAATACCAAAGTATCGCAGCGTCCACATGGTTACTAAGCCAAATATTTAACACGTTCAAGAAGTAACTTAGGTAGCTCTATCGTTTAGATAATAATTGAATGTTTTCCAACGTCCCTAACATAATTTTTGATACGAAGTTCCGTTTCAAAATTTTTATATCGTATGAAACAAATATTTATGTATTTTTTGCTTGTTTTCCCATTCATGTCACCATTTCCCTTCTTAAATATTAAATAAATACAAGATGATTTTGCCTAAAACTAATTCAGGATGCTAAAATTTTTAAGGAATAATTTTCAAATGTTTTTCATAATTTTTTGTAACTACTAAGAATTGTCACTTTCAAGCTATAGTTTTATTTATTTATTTTTATTACAGTAGTACAGTATTGCGTTTGTTTCGTTAATAATAGAGTTCTATGTCATAGAAATGTAACCTCCTGAATTACTTTTTAAATTTTTATAGTTTTTCCATTTTTATTTTAATTGTTTTGTTATGATTTTAATTAATTTTTTACTAAAAATTAATTTTCAATTTTGCTTAAAAAATTTACAAATATTATAAAAATCAGACTGATTTGACTACCTTTTCTGATTATCTGGTCACATACAAATCAATCCAATTTTGGATTCAAATTATAATTAAATGAAACTTAATTAATCTTACATCATATACCATTAATTACTTATAAAACAGTAATTGTTTGTTGGTGTGGTCAAATTCTCTAAATAGTCATAGTTAACATTTTATCTAATTAAAATAAAAATAAATTAAAGATATTTTCAAAAAAAATTATGAGCAAGATGTCAGTATAGTATACTGTTAATCAGCTTAGCATGTGCTACCACAATACACAGTATTACTACAGTTTTATGTGCAGATAAACCTAAAGAAAGCTCGCTTCGATGTAATTTGTATTTATTTCGATATCCTACTTAATATATTTTCTATAGCATATATAATTCTAATATACATAAATATGTATATATATATATATATATATATATATATATATATATATATATATATATATATATATATACATATATATATATATATATATATATAAATATGTGTATATATATATATATATACATATATATATATATATATATATATACACAAATGCATACAAACATATGTTTTTATATTTATTTAATTTAAAAAAAATTATTTCTTGAAATTTTCTTTTAATTTGGATCTAATTATTTACGTATATTATATTTATCTTTATTTTATAAAGAGTAACTGGAATTTGTTTGTAAGTAGAGAACATTTTCGAAAAATATTCAATAAATTTAATCAACATTTCATAAATGCCTCCTTTTATTTCTGAAAGCACACACTTAACAACATATAAGATACATGTTGTTAAGTTTCTCGAGCGAAGCTTAGGCAAGGTCACTATTTTTAATTCTAGTAACAATTTATCACATGTTTAACTCGGTATACAAATTTATTATGGACCAGCACATAAGAATCAGCCAGACCGCAATTAACTATATACATATATATATATAGCTTATTGTGGATTGGGTGCGCAAATTCGACGCGCAATTGGGAGGATGAACTTTCACCCGTAATGCAGCTTTTTATAATAGTTGCACGTAAGCGCTTTTTGATTAAGTTTACCTGCGCCTAAGTAATTCTGTGTGTTGTGGTTGCATCTGCTACGCTGATTAGATTACATCATTTTGTTACTTTTTAATACATTTATGATGGACTTTAAGCTACAATCTCCTCTAGTCAACACAAAGGTTAAATTTTGAAATTCAGTTATGTGGAAATAAAATATTTTGGTGAATGTTTATCCTATAATTAAACTTAAAATCTTTTAATCTTCAAATTAGAAAACAAAATGTTTACAAATTAGGTTTCCTTTTTAGGTATTAATTAAGATCTTTATATGACGCATATACTTGAACAATTTCATTCACGTCGATCTGAAACTATAGAAACTACGACGGTGTGACAGACGGATACAATTAAAAGCGGAGCAAAAAAGGATTAAGGATTTTACTTAGGAGACTTACTTGTAACCAGAAAAAATAAAGAAAAGGTTTTTCAAAAAACATTTATTTTACTATGAATAAAGAAAATATTGTTAAAACTTTACCGTAATCCGTAATTATAACATTATCGTCATTTTAATATCTTACTGTAGTACAAAATTGAATAGCTCTCCTAAGCATTAGTAAGCGATAAAGAGAACAAACTAAACTATGTTCAAGGATATTATAATCCGTAATTTTTTTAAGTACTCGTGGTTCTAGTAGCTTCAAAAATTTATTGTGAGAAATGTGGGAAAATTATAAGTTCCTTGCAGATCTAAAGAAGGATTCCAAGACGTCCTTTGAGTGCATTGACTTTTAAGTACATTATAGAGAACCAGAAAATAAAACAAATCTGTCTTTTAATTCTGACGACGTTTTACATTTAATTACTGTGAGTGAAGAAGATAATGTCGTTACCTTAAATACTCTTAGAAAATGTAAGAATCCTCGGTAGAAAATATATTAAATGTAACAAAACATGCTCACGATTAAAAGATTTTAAGTCTAATTATAAGACAAACATTCATCAAAATATTTTATTTCCACATAACTGAATTTCAAAATTTAACCTTTGTGTTGACTTGAAGAGATTGTAGCCTAAAGTCCATCGCAATACGTACACATATGCATGTTTGAAAATTAATAAGGAGTTTAATTCGACGCTGTCTAAAGTAAATAACGTCAATTGTATTTTCAGTTATGTTATGATATTTTTCATGAAATTGTTTGAAAGTTTCCTTATTTGTTTCGAAAAGAACATGTCTTAATGTCAATTATCTCAGAAAGATACGACTTAGCAAAAAATTTCTCGTAGTTGTGGCGAACTCAGTTTACTACTTTCCAATGTCACCTCGTGACTGGCGAAAGGAACTTGAAGTACGATACGCGTGGAGTAAAACACAAAGTTCTCTGCCGAGAAAAAAAGGAAACGAGCGAAAAATCATGTCATGTCGATATAAATTAAGTTTCGGTAGTTAGTAATTTTTTCATTCAATTATTAGGCTTAATCTTACGTTTGTTAGTTTCGTATTTTAAAATTTGGTTTTTGTCTATACTTAGTAATTAATAAATCTCCAAATTAAGGTTAATCATAAGCGTATACGTACGTCGGCATGCTCTCAAACTTTTTACACTCTTTTGTTAAATTGACTTTTCTATTAGCTTTAATTGTTTGAAATGTGTTCGAGATAATGATTTCAGTATTATATTTAGTTTTTTATTTCAATTAAATTGTTTAAAATTACGATTTTGTTTTAGGCTTGTTATTATACAAATTCATCTTCGTTATGGGCTTCATTAGATCAAAAATTGTAGCTATTAATTCCAAACTAAGTATAAAATTAATTATTTTATCATCAAATGTAATGGATTGAGCGATGAATAAAAAAAAATGGAAATAAATGAAGTTGTAGCAACGTGAACACTATATTAATATGCTTATTTCTTAATTCTTATTTGTTATAAACAATATTATACGATATATTAACAATATTATAACAATATATATAATAAAATATAAGTAAAAATATTAAGGTAAAATACAAAAATTACATACATACGAGAAAAATAAAAACTATGTTTAATTAATGAAAGATTTAGGGTAATTAACGAATGTGCAATGTATTTAAGCGTAGCTATTCGCAATTAATTTTAATAAATTAAAATGAAAGTGAAAGAGAGCCCAAGCTCTGTTTAGATAATCATATCAGCTGAAAAAAGAATGGATATCAGAATAATAAATTCCAAGTTGGTTTCTACTGTGGAATTCAAATAAATTCAAAATACCAAAAAAAAAAATTAAATGCTTAACGTAATATTTATTTTTGAACTCACCAAATTCTTAAAATTAACTAAAACCTGCAAGAATAGAAATTTGTTCAATTTAAATATAAATTTTACGTATAATGTATTTAACCTTAGATTACTGAATTATTTTAAATATAAAATTTATGTATTATGTACTTAACCTTATGTTACTTAACCGTACGTGACGTAGTTACTATACATTCGTAAAGAATACAAACAACATGGAAACAAAACAGAATAAATTCATGAATCATAAACGTTAATTTTTACAATTATGGTCACATAATAATGAAAATAGTATTTTTTTTTCTTTACACAGTTTGAACACATGTTCATGTTGTGCGCTCTACATATGGCTTTTTTAAATTTCGTGCAAAAGTTAGTTGCCATTTTTCTGGCCTTAGACGGGTGCAAGGCACATGTTTTTCTGGAATTCATGTGCCTTGAATTGTATCCTTACATAGTTGCTACTTCAGGAATAGTTTCAATACCTAAGATACCTTTTATGAGTTCTTTGATATCTAGCCGCAATACTGGAACATTTATTCTTTCTCTTAGTTGAGGCTCCATAAGAGCATCAGCCACTTTAAAAACGAAGTCGCATCTGGACACTTTTTTTGGTTTCTGAAATTATTGCTCATATAAATGACGTATGAGTTTATAATGACATTATTAATCATGTTATAAAACAAGCATAATGACCATGTACGGTCTTTCTGTTACAGTACATAGCAGAACACATCTGGTCTACTGTGTCGACAGCTCCTTTTGTTGTGTTATAAAAAACAATTATTTCTTGTTTTCCATTAGAACTTATCGCATTATCGTCATGTCTTGTTGACAATAGATGAACAACTTTATTTTTTTTGTTTATGAGAAACTAAGGTATTATGGCCGTCAAAGCAAAAATAGGTGTCTCAATTTGACGAGAAGTAGAATCTTTTACTTAATTTGGTATTTTTCGTTTATTACTATGTAAGGTTCCTACCAGCGTCAAATTAGTACGGAACATTCAGAAGTTCTAAAGCTAGTGGTACCGATGTGAATCAATTGTCCATCGTTATATTTCGATTGGTGCCATAAATGAATGAAGTTAAACTTTTGTCATAATAATCAGTTAGCGGCCCGTTTATTGGCGTATTTTCTTTACACAAGTCAGATGTAGCATCCCATACATATTTAGTTTTCACATCGGCTACCTTTACAATTTTGATATCATATTTGTTTAGCTTGTTATGCAAATATATCTAAGGCAATTGGATTGAGGTGCAGCTGTGGAATAGTTCGGTAAACTTTAGATGACCTTTGTCTGTTCACTTCTTAGGAGTCCGCTTTTAACGTTGGCTAACGGTGGTTTAAACTTCTAACTAATATAAGCTTTTCCAGGTATCGTGGGGCTGTCGGTTAACTTCTAGATAATTAAGTGATTTCATTTTGTGGCGAAGACTTGGAGATCGATCAGACATTATTTTTTTAACTGTGCCATTTTACGTTCTCGTGCAGAAACAGGGTCACTTAAATAAGTTCTAATAAATTAGGTTTACTATAATTAGATCCAAACATTCATTTACGAAGTTTGCTAATACGTTCATAAATTGATCCTGTTGTAAGTGAAAGGAACCGTAAGTCAATTTTGTATTTCACTTTTAAAATTATTCCTTATCCGTATTTTTTTGGATTACATATTTAATTTTCCAACCAATTTTGAAGATCAGGTATTTTTCATAAATTTTTAGTTCATTGACTTTTATTCCCTTCTACTATTCTATTTCTTTAAGACTATTAGACTTGCATATTTTTCTTAACGATCCTATTTTCATTAAACTTTTGTTACCCATTGTAGTCACTGGGTTTATTAGTTAATTATAATTGCATGATGTTTATCTCTTATTCAATGCCATCTTCAGACTTCTACTTCTCCTGTCTATATATCTTTTTTACTTAGAATTTTTTATTTAGAATTTTGTGTTATTCTGATATCGGCATCTACTGCTTCCAGGACCTTTTTAATGGTAAGGTTCTTCTTAATTTTTCCAGCGAACTCTTTTCACATCCGCCATTTCCATTAATGATCTTTTCATGTGGTCTTCGTTTCTCCTAAAAACATGTTCGTATAATGTGTGATGGTAGTTTTTTGTATAGTTTTTTTTCTATATTCGCAAATTTGAAGTTTCCCCGTTTTTACTCGTTTCTTATCTTATTACAGTTAACTTTCGACGAATATCAATACATTTGTTTTATGTTGCGAAAATGGCGTCTCCCTTTCGAGTTTTCGACGTTGCTATTTCGAGGATAACATTGAGCCTGCGAGTTTCATGGATCGGCATGTGTACTTTTAGATAAATAAAGGATACAACGATAACTAATTTGTATGTTTCATCTTGCCAGTCCGAATATTTTCGTAGAAATGTCATTTACAATTTATTATGAAATAAAAACTGACTTTTTATAAAATAATAAATGATTTCTCATTTACTAATAATAATAACACCAGTAAAAAAGCTATAATCAGTAAATCAAAAATGGAATTCAATTGTTTTTTACGTAGTTTAAATAAAATTAACATTGTAAACTGTGCGCTCAGTGCCATTTAAGTGCTTCTGCATAGTGCACAGATAATCATCGGTTCGTTATTTTTGAGGTTAAAATTTATTCAGAAGTATTGAAAGTTTTTTTCTCTTGAGCTGAAAGATTTTTATAACACTAACACAGTATATAATTCTTGCAGGGTGGAATGATATCTTTTATATTTTTTTCGCAAAATAAAATGGATCAGTACTGATAGTGTAAATGACATGAAATGTCACGTGTTTAGTTCCAAAAAATTATTAAAAACTTTTTACTTGTTTTGTATTTTTATCCAAAGTTGTGAGTACGTACTTTCTGGAAAAACACGTCCATATAATAATACATAGAATTGGCACAAAATCAGAGATCCAAGAGGTAAAATCATACCTGGTGAACCACTGATAACTCAACATATATTCCTGATTTTTCACGTTTTTTCAAATTGAATGTAAAATTATTTAACCTACATATATACACAAAAAAACAATTTTTAACGACAATCTTAAGGAACGCCTTTCCACCACCCAGCACCAAGACCCAAATGACAATATTACCAGTAACTCCACCTGCAATGAATTTCATATAAATTTGCATGCAACACGATGCAACACTTTGAGAAAAATGTATTAATAAACACTTTCTTATACTTAAATAGAAAAGTTCAGGATTGATTTTATGTTATATTCAATGTTTTGTTTATTATGAATTTTGCTTTCAGATAATACGCTTCTATAAAATATAAAACAATGTTAAAATCAACAGTAAACTAAATACATCAGTCACGCACTAAGTAAGTTGCAAAATTTCATGTCATGTTAACAGCGACGACATTTTTTTATTAGTATAAATATATCCTTGTATTTAGATATTAGTGTAATCATATCCTCATATGTAAATGTTAATGTAAACATACCCTTATATTTAGAAATTAATGTAAACATATCCTCATATGTAAATGTTAATGTGAACATACCCTTATATTTAGAAATTAGTGTAAATATATCCTCATATGTAGACGTTAACGTAAACATATTCTCATATTTAGATATTAGTGTAATATACATATCTTCATATTTAGATAAAATTCATCTTTCGTTTTATTTCTATCA
This sequence comes from Druceiella hillmani, assembly GCA_039881145.1. NCBI lineage: Eukaryota > Metazoa > Arthropoda > Insecta > Lepidoptera > Hepialidae > Druceiella > Druceiella hillmani. The sequence goes on from JAYKKI010000029.1 coordinate 14,197,878, forward strand.
GTTCTTGTACATGTGAAACATTTATACAAGCTTAACCTTTTCGGGTGCACTGGTGTCTTTGAAATCGACATATTTGACTTCACTTTTAGTTTACGAATTAGTAAATCTTTATTTTTATTCTTTCAAAAATATTTAAGGTAAAATAAATCGAAATAAAACAAAATAATTTAAAACCGAAATATCGTAATATCTTACTTAATTAAATAATTGATTTCGGTTTTATTATAGCAAAAGTGATACATAGGCTTGTTTAATTCAAGTTGCAATTTTAAATTCTATGATTTAATTAAAACAAAATTATATAGATGATATATTAAATGAGGTTCACTTTCAAAGAAGTTATTTTCATTACGATGTATTTAATCTTCTCAATCTTTTTGATCCATAATTATAGTGTTCCAGATGAAAGGTAAATCTATTGAATATAAACACAATTGTTTGCAAATTCCAGAGTAAAACAATTGATCCTCAAATACTTTTCTTAAAATTTATAAGTCAAGACATGGTTAGAAAAAAATAGTTAACATTTTTCGTAGATATAATTTTTATAATATTGCTCTAAATTATTTTTAATTAGAGTAATTTGACAATAACAACTTTGAAAATAATATTAGAATTATTACTTAAATTAATTTAAATATTTCGATATGATGACCTGAGCGGAACATTTAAAAATCTGTGTGCATGCTGCACTTTGACCATAATAAATGTGAACATATTGTTATATAGACGTTTATCATTCCCTTTTGGGTATGGTTGAGTTTGATTAAACGCGTGCTTGTATTTATGAAAGCACACATCTTATATGTTGTTATGGTTTTGGGGCGTAGCTTAGACAGATTTATATTTAAATAACCATTTAACACATATTTCTCTCAGCGTACAACTTTATTACGGACCAACATAGATAGATCAGTCAGACCGCAGTCAACTGCAGTGAGCTTATTGTGGGTCGGGCGCGCAAATTCGCAGTGCAATCGGGAGGACGAGCTTTCGCCCGTAACAGAGCTTTTATAATAGTTACACTGAAGTGCGCTTTCATTAGGTTTACCTGAGCGTAAAGTCGTAGTAATTTTATGGGTTGTGGCGGCGCATGCTACGCTGATTGGATTACATTTTGGTTGCTTTAAAAGTTTCGATTTGCTTTTTAATTATTCCGGAATATGAAATTGTATACATTGATGAGTGTGTTATTTAAACTTAAATTTTTGTCATTTATATATTTGCCAATTTTATTTTTAATATCATTTTAAGATTTTAATTGAAATTTTAGTCTATTATTATATAGTATATGATATGTAACACTATACTATACCAACATCTTGTTCACAAAATTTTTTTAAAACATATTTGATTTATTTTTATTTTTATCAGATAAAATTTTAACCATGAATATTGAGAGTATTTAAACACATCATGTTGAACAAACAGCGTTTGGTAAGTAATGATAGATAACATAAGAATAATTTAGCTTAATTTAATTATAATTTGATTGGTTTGTGAGCAGATAATCGTACAAAAGTAGTTAAATCAGTAATTTTTTTTTGTTTTGATATTAGTAAATACTTCGAGCAATATTAAGAATTCATTTTTTAATAAAAAAATATTTAAAACTGTAATAGTATAATTAAAATTAAAAAAAGAAAATATTCTAGATATAAAAAGTGATTAGGAAGTTTAAATTTATTTGGAATAGAACACTATTATTACCAAAACAATCTCAATAATGCGCTACTGAAATTAGAATAAACAAATAAATTTATAACCTCAAAGTGGCAAATTTCAGGAATTACAAAAAATACGAAAAATATTTCAAAATTATGCATTGAAATTTTTAGTATCCTGAGTGAATTTTACCAAAATATATAAAAGAACTTGGTATTTATTATTTTAAACTAAATTTATATGTTCAAAAAATGTGCAAGTTTTAAGAAAGCAGAAAATATATAAACATTTGATACATCATTTGATAGTTTACAAAAAAGGGAACGAAATTAAAGCAACAAAATATTTTATTTTCTTATTTTTTATAATATACTTAAAAGTCAAAGCATTCAAAGGACGTCTTAGAGTATAAATCGAGGCCTTAAACTAGAATCCGTAAAGAAGTTGTCAAATTTACATATTTCTTACGATAATAATTTTTTTGAAGTTTGATGAACGAAAGTTTAAATTAAAATTATGCATTCTGATATCATTAAACACAGTTTAGTTTGTTCTTATTGTCGTCAATTAACGCTAAAGAGAGCCCCTCAATATCTTACTAAAATAAAATGTTAATATGACAATGTTTTAATCTTGATCACCGTCTAACCTGAACAAATTTTTATTTCATAGCAAAATAAATTAATTTTGAAAAATTCGATCTTGTTTTTTCTAATTACAAGTAACACCTGAGTTGAATAAAATTCATAATGTCAATATTAGTAAGTTTAAAGGGTATTGTATTTTAATTTACATTTTTTAATATTTTTGGGGTTCGGTAGTCAAACAGAGATCTCTTATAATGTTGTTATATCCGTGTTTGTATTCCTCCATCATCCTCGTAGTTTCCATAGTTGTAGAATGAAATTCTCAAGAAATATTTCAAGTATATGCTTTATGTAAAAGTTTCAATTAATACATAGACACAACAATTAGTAATGCAATGTAAATAATTTTTTTTTTATTTTTAAAGTTACAAGAATTAAGGTTAATATCTTTTTCATCGTCCTAATTAAGAAGAGGGGATGAAATAAAAGATTTATTAAACACTTAAGAATAAAAATCGTATGGAATTTAGATTTCATTTACCACTTTTCATTTCTTAGCCCCGTTTACGAACATTAAGCTTCGTAATCGTTTGCGATGTATAACACACCCCTCAATTTCTAAAAATGACAGTAAAATCTGATGAAAATCAGTGTCGGAGAAATTTTTTGAGTAATCACCTTCATTAATTTCGGAACTATATCGGAATGAAATTTTTAAAGTACATGCTTCATATAAATGTTTCGATTACTATGTCGAAAGAAAAAAAATAATTTGTAAACCTTTGTAATAACTTTTAGGTTACAATATTTTAAATTTATTTAAAAAGTAGATTTATTAAATTATTTTGTAGTACATTCCACATAACTAAATTTCCAAATTTAACCTTTGTGTCGGCTAGAAGAGATTGTAGCTTTAAGTCCACTGCGATCTCGTACATGCTTGAATGCATTTATTTATGCGTATATCAATATTTAAAATGAAATAAATTAGAATTTTAATTTGGTACTGTCTAAAGTAAATACTGTGAATTATATTTTCAGCTACGTTACTATATTTTTTATGAAATCATTTGAAAGTTTCCTTACATGTTTCGAGAAAAACATATCTTAATGTCACTTATCTCGGTAAAACATGGCATAGCTTAATTCATTGATTTACGTTGTGGCAAACTTTGTTAGTTTGCTACTTTCTAATGTCCTGACCGCCGAGCGGAACTTGAGGAGTGACACGTGTGGAGTGAAGCACAAAGCTTCTGTGGAGAAAAAGCGAGAAAAATGAAAGCTCTTCACGTTATTATAAATTAAGGTTTGGTAGCTAATACCTATTTTCCAATAATTTATCTGGCTTAATCTTACGTTTCATACGTTCGTATTTTAAAATTATGTTTTTGTCTATACTTAGTGATTAATCATTCTCTAAATTAAGGTTAATCAGAAGTAAATGCATATATTCATGCCCACAAACTCTGTTGTTAAATTAATCTTTATAATAGCTATCATTATTTGAGATTATTGAAAATGTGTATAAGAAAATGATTTCATTATGCTATTTGGTTAGTGTATTTGAATTAAATTGTTTAAACTTACTAATTTGTTATTACACAAATTCGTATTTATAATTGGCTTATCGGTTCAAAAATTGTACTTAATGATTCTAAACTAAGTACAAACTTAATTATTTTAGCATCAAATGTAATGAATTGAGCATTGAAAAAACAAAATGGAAATAAATTCATTTAGAGTAAGGTGAAGAGAAAGAAATTTTTATTTTTGTTACTAGATTTTATGTGATTATTTCTTAACTCTTAGTTGTTATGATACAATATGATTTGATAAAATATAAGTGCACATATTAAGATTGTACATAAATATTCTATACATATATAAATCGGAAGGAAATAAAAATAATGTTTAATAAATGAAAGATGCAGGATAATTAATGAATGTGCAATGTATTTAAATAAGTCACTTGGCAGTTAATTTACACTGTATATCAGCTCCTTAATTACGTCCAATCGAAGATGGAAGTGAAAGAGCTCCTAAGCCCTCTTTAGATAATTATATTAGCTGAAAAAAAATTGACCTCAGAATAATAACTTCCCAGTTGGTTCCTAATGTGGAATTCAAATAAATTTAAGTTTAAAATTTAAAACCTTTTTAAATACTTAACATAATTTTTTATGAACTCGCCAAATTTTTAAAATTAAGTAGAACATGTTGCAAGAACAAAAACTTGTTAAATTTAAAAATAAAATTTATGTATTATGTAATTAAGGATATGTTCAACTTACTTAAAAATTTTCATTCTTTTCAATTTGAACTTTTTGCAAATTACACGTGAAGAAATTTTTAAAATCGGCGGTTATTTTGATATAAATTCCTTTTTCAGTGGACCTTATAATGTAAAGAGAAATTGTCTTTTTTCACATTCACGTTTTGGTTGCATTTCACGATTTTTTGCGGAAAATTTATAAGCCAGGCAATGATTCCTAATTAATTAATATAAGGAAACCCTTTACCTAGTATAAGGAAACACTTACAAATTTAAAACGTTGAGCAAAATTAATAAATCTCGTAATACAATAAGATAAAATCGTCAAAATTTTGTATCATATGCGTTTTCAGTATCTAAAAATCGCATATATATATCTATATATATATATATATATATATATATATATATATAATTTTTGAGTGAATAAAATATTACCGTAATGCAAAACATAAGGAAGGACATTCGTGGAAGAAATGTAGACTTGACTCGGAATCCCTGATATTAATTTTTCAAGAAATATACTGCGGCTTCAGTTACTAGTTAAATGAAAAGTATTTATTTGTAAGGAATCCTGAAATTTCTGAAAATGTGCATTGCAAGAAATACTGTTATTTATTAACGTAACAGTAAGCCCAAATGATAAAGCAAATAGGATTAGGTAAACCTCATTTAAAATGTTGTACACATTCTTTGTGAGCTTTTTCAAAGAATCTAACTAGTCATTGACCAATTTCGAATTTGTTTTTCATACATGTGTAAAACTCCAGCTCCACGTAAAATTTTAAGTTTATAAATTGATTCGAAGAAGGTCAGAAGTTTTTTGACGGTGAGTGAACCCGTAAGTGTTAGTATTAGTAATACTAGTACCAACTTTTAGTGGTTAAAATTTCAGGATCCAAAAAATTTACTAAATTGTTCAGTGTACCGTTAAACATCTTCTATGTGTTGATACATTAAGTAAGTCTTGAGTTAGAAGGGTGTCAAAAGTGGCTTGAAATATTTCGTATAAATAATCAGACGGTTTGCTCTCGGCTGTAGAGAATTTTCCTGCTTGCTACTGTGAGCTTAGGTAAATACTATATATGTGATCACCATATGTCACACATGTATTTTATTCAACTTTTAAGGCGACATATAATACAAAAAAGGTAACAAATGCATTTTGCGGCCCAATAAAGCAATTAATATTATTATAACGAGTAATTACTAAGTAAATGTATTATTTTGCACCAACAAACTGTTACTTTATAACTTGAATGACGTTTTCCTCTTTAATATCTGCCACGATTATTGCTGAACTAAAAAAAAATTTAAATTTTAAACTCGATATTTTAGAAAGTAAAGTAAATGATAAATACATTTGACCTATTCCCAGTTACCTCTGTTTATATTTTAAAATTCAAATTGAAACGATTTTTGGTATTGCGTAATAAATATTACGAACATCTCTGGTTTCCTTTTGTATGTAAAAGCTTCCTCCTTCTGTAATGAAAGATCTGAAACTGTTTTCAATACTCTCACTTATAAATCATGGTAGTAAGACCATGTAATGATCGTCTCAAGGGTTTCAAAATTTCTTGTATGTTGTGCTTACTTGCATCCAGTTATGGTTTCTTAAGTTTTTAGTTTTGTTGATGAGAGAGTTTATGAGTCTAAGAGGAGAATTTAAATATCTTAATGAATGATAAATTGGATTCGTTGAGTAGAATAAAAATTCCAAGAAATTTGGAAAACTTAAATCTTAAGTAATCTGTAATACAGAACGTGATCAAAAGAAAAAAATTAAAATTTAAACTTATGTTTCCCTAACTCCTGTACTATTTATTCTATTGTTTTAAATTAGTGAATAATTTGAGACCAATCATTTATATACGAAGAATACTGCGCCTGGCATCGACCATCCTGTTAGATGCTGTCAGGAATCTATCCGAAAACATTAAGCTAACAAAATAAAAAACTTGATTTTAACATTTTAGTTAAGTTAATAAGTAAAAAAATAATTAAAATATTAAAAACGAAGTAAAATTTAGAAATGAACAATAATAGTGTAATGCTGCGCTTAGAAAACTTTTTGGCTTTTTATACCATTGATAACCAAATGGTAGTGGCGACCATCAGATATTTTTCAGCCAGTGGTACAAAATTTACCATTTTTAAGGTTACCTGAAGCAAATTTGTATGTAAACGTCTAAATCAAAATACTTTTTATTGCCATCCTCATCGAACATCATTCATAAACGAGTAGGCTTCGATATGAATATCGTTGCAGGTCTGATGTATTAATAAGTGTACAGGTCTATATATTCAAAAAATTTAGTTTCCTTTTAACTATACAGTGAAATTTACATTTTTTTTATTTTTATCTTTTAAGTCAGTAGCCGTGACCGCTGATTGCTGTATATTTGTCGACTCGCTCATTAGACATTAAGTTTCAAAGTCCACTTAGTTCTTTCACAAAGTGGAAAAGATGCAGTAATTCAGTTTATAACCGTTGAAATGGATATTACAATGGGAAAACTGCTTAACAAGGAATCTTCCTATGTAAAATGTTCATAAAATGAAAATAACTTATTTATTATAATAGAAATAAAGGAGATGCTGGTATCTACTGTATTGAGGTTTAGTGTCTTCATGGACTTTATGTCATTTGAAAATCATGACAAGTCCAATGACAATCCGAGCATTTTGTAGGGATTCTGCAGCCGTGTAGATTTTAGAGTGATATAATATATCACATACGTATTTTCAAGTGCATGCAACTTCATTTCAACACATAATAAATAAAATAATGAAAAATGCCCCATTTCCCAACTGCGTTCGAGTAAAATCGTTATTACTTTTTTACATGTATTCTTTAATTTCCTCCACGCTATTAAATGCATATATTCTCCATTGAGCGGCTTGAATATTTTACAGATATTTTCGTTCCTCCGAGCAGACCGTCGAAAAATGTTATCGTACAATTTTCCGAATTTTCTTTGTTAGCGTGGTCTAGAATTTTCGTTCCAAATTCCGATGAAATATTTCTGAGGCGAGCGGACAGAGGTACGAGCTGTGGAATAGTTAGGAAAACTTTTGGTCAACTTTGTCTGTTCACCTCTTAGGACTGTTGCTTTGAATGTTGGCTATTGGTGGCTTAAACTTCTAACTAATAAGCTTTCCCAGGTGTTGTGGGACAGGTTGGTGTCTAGATAATTAAAAGGTTTCATGTTGGGGTGGAAACATAGAGGTTGATTAGAGATTATTTATGTAACTATGCCACATTGTGTTCTCGTGCAGAAATAGGTTAAATGGAATAACTTAAATTTATTATAATTAGTTCCAAACGTTCATTTACCACGTTTGCTAATGTATTCATAACTTGATACTGTCATATGTGCAAGGAATTTTAGGACAATTTTGGATTTCATTTTTTAAAAGGATTTCTTATCTTTTTTTTTGGAATACATTAGTTTTAGTGTCTTTTTAAGATATTTTGAAAATGAGATACATTTCATTGTTTTTTTGTTTGATTCCCTCTTGTTTCTATCATTTCGTTGAGTCTATTAGACTTGCATATTTTTCTTAATGATCCTATTTCCATTAATATCTTATTTCCTTTTATAGTCGTTGGATATATTTCATCGTTATAATTGCATGATTTTTATTTCTTGTTCAGTACCATCTTCAGATTTTTTCTTCTCCTGGGTATAAGTCTCTTATAACTTGAGGCCGGCTCGCCTCGTATTTTTACGCCACAAGATACGATTTTGTGTTATCACGATATCGGCGTCTACTGCTTCTAGAGCTTTTTTAATAGTATGGGTCCAGATGTAGGGTCATCAGTGACCTCACTTCACATCCGCCAATTCCATTAATGCTCTCATCATGTGGTCTTCGTTTCTCTTCATAATATATTAGTACAATATGTGGTGGTATTCGCGACGGTTTTTTTCTATTTCGATTGTGAAAGTTCCCCATTTTTACTCGTTTTTTATCTTATCCGTTTTTGTGAGTAGCAATATCGTTTCGTTGATGCTCTATAAAAAGACGGGTCTTATTTCTTGGTCTAGATGGATGCCCGTCTCAAAACGACATTTGAGCTAAGCTGCCGTGATTGTATTCTCTATGCCTTCTGCACTTATATTACAGCTTTAGAAACTTTGCTGAAAATTGTATTAACTTCAGTAACAATATTACAATGTATTTAAAAATAAATAGGGATAAAACACTTTCAATGTAATTCGATAGTAAGTTCATTATTAGCAATTTTTTTTTACATTAAGTAATGTTTTTTTTTATATTTTGATCTAAGTTTTTATGGCATATTTAGTATTTCTACAATAACAAAAAAAAATTTAATGGATTTCTAAATAACCACGTAATGGTATAAATACTATTAATAAATGGAAGTTATGCACTAGAACATTTAAGAAAAGAAACATTTTATTTAAAGGTGATTTCACGGAGTTATATACGAATATTAATCGAGGTCTGTATATTTAAATGTCAAACTTAGAGATATAAAATAATTTTAGAATAAACCTACATATATTTGAAAAATTTTAAATACTTTATTATAACTTACAGATTTTATTGAATATTGCATGTTTCCCGATATTTAATGTTAAGTGCTCAGTTCATTAAAGTGTACTCTTTAATTAGATTCCACCGCGTTTTCCACATATTATCTCTACTTGCGTTGAGGGACTTAGGGAGGTTTCCTTATTGATTGATATATATATATATATATATATATATATATATATATATATATATAACGATAAATGCGTAAACGACGTAGTCATAACGCACGTAGTAAGTTTACTCTTCGTTTTTCATTTCTTTTAATTACTACGCAGTTAATAAAGACGCATTATGTTAATTCGAAGTGTGGCTCCTAAATTATAAAACAAACTAAGTTATAATGTAATGGACTCCTAAGTTATAAAATAGAGTGAATGGTGTTTTGTATTGGTGATGGAGTAAGGAGAATGTGTGAAAGAAAATAGAGAAATATACGTATGCAAAGTACACCTGCGGGGTAGATGTCGTACATCATAAATTTGTTACGTGTAGGTAACTCATATTTATGTATTATAACTGTGTTCTAGCATCTCGCAGATATTGTCTTTTGTCTTATCATTACCTATTTTAATTTTTAAGATTAATTAAACCCGACACCCTTACAAGAGCATTCACGAATCCGTCTATCAAAGTCGTTTTTCTCAGAAACCGCTTGACCTAGGTACTTGGAATTTAATAAAGAATATTAACCTGCACATACTCCTATAAATTATTCAATATTGTATGAGAATATTAAAAATCAACACTTAATATTATTTAGAAATAATTATATGAAAAATTTAAGGGGCACATATAATTCTTTAAAAATTTATTATGAATTCATGAAAAGTCTCCAAGACATTTTTCTTAACTAATATATGCTCTGAGATGTACTTAAAAACATGTAAAAAAATTAATTCTGAAACTTTTAACTCCGGCGTTTATTAAACATTTTGGATGATACTTTATTTGGAATGGTATATTCTCAGCACGCTTCGATAAACAATTGTTTAGCATCTGTCCATGGAAATTGAAGATACACCACTGAATTAAAGAATGAGAAATGAGAAGCTAAGAAAGCAGGACTAAGTACGATATAAATATGTTTTTTAACAAAACCGGGGTACAACGATGGGATTCGAAGGTGGTGATTAGAACTCTTCCGTTATAAGGAGTGAATTAATCGTTCGTTTGAATTCGTTTTCCTTGTCTTGAAGCAGCGTGAAAGTGATAAGCAAATAGTAGGTAAGTATATATAGATACATAAAAAGGCACGAATTTGTTGAGATTAGTATATATGTAGATAAGTAAGTGTAGATATAAATATACATGTAAAGTGAATGAATATTAGTTTGGAGTAGTATATATATATAGGTAGTATATCCAGGTACATAATAAGACATATAGAAACTAGAACACTAGTAGGCGGATAAATATGTATGTACAGGTACATATAAAAGCATGAAATAACTGCAGTATTATTATACAGATATGTAGTATTACACAGACAGTCTTAAGTTGTGCCTGTGGTGAAGTCGAAAGGGGAATATGATTTGTATGTCCATATGTATATATGGATACATGTGTATATGTGTGTTCACATGCATGTTTGTATGTAGATGTTTAGGAAAATAGATTAGGATCGTTAAACGCCACAAAGATCTGTGCCGATTTAAATAAAGGAGATATGTTTATGGTAATAAATATAATTTATCTCAAGTTTGTGATATTCTGGGTAACATAGGTTACTGAGGGGTACTGACAATAGAAAAATAAAACTTTAAAAAAACTGAACTCCTGAAATAACAACGAAATAAAAAACGTACTAAGAATTATAAACAATAGTAATACTAGTACTTAGTTGGAACTTTGCGGTACAACATCGTTTCCAAACATAAACAAATTTGAAAACCATTGCGATATACTCGTTTATTTAAATGAAGCTTCATAAATAGGATTTGGAAAATATATTTAACGATTTTTTGATAATTTGTTTAGCCAAACTAAAGCGATAAGGAAAAATAAATAATTTTTTTTCAAGTAAGTATGTGTACGTAAATTGATCTAAGCTTGTGTACCTTCTACGGATTACAAAAGAGAAAGGGATATTTTATTTATAACTTGTTTACGGATGGCAGTTACTGGCGCACATTTCTGTGTGCGTGCGTGCTCTGTGAGAAGGAAGGCGCGAGCGTGTAATAGTGTGTGTGCGAGTGTGCGTGCATGCGCGTGTGCCTACGTATACGTAACTGTAGTTTACGTCATTTCTTAGAATGGGAAATCATTGTAAATTGTATAATGCCGTATTGAGCTCGGAATTTGGAAAACTATTTATCTTCGCATTGGTTTAAAAGAAATCAAACAGCGCTGTCTCCTTCCGTGATATACGTCTTCATATATAAACAAACACTTGAATTGTACTGAAGTTTGTGTTAACAATGCGATTTTGATTTCGCAAAAGTTACGGTAAGCACACATGTCAGTTGTCACAATGTACTGCATCTGTACCATCTTGTTTTTGAAGTTATACTTCTTTAGGCGCGTTATGAAAAAAATATGAGAGTGAAATTTTAAGATTCGTCACACAAAAGTTACAGTATGAAGTTGCAGCGGTTGCAGTTATTGAGACTATATATTAATACCAATATTTTGTACGAAACTTACGTTGGGGGCGTAGCTCAGATGGTAGAGTGCTCGCTTAGCATGTGAGAGGTACCGAGATCGATACCCGGCGCCTCCAAGACAAGTTTTTTACTTTTAGATTCTGCATTTTATTTGTCTTTCGAATAATTTAAAAATGTTTGATGTCATTAATTGTGATTCTTTATTTATATTACTAATAAATCTAATTTCCAAGTTTCACAGATAAATACTTATACAGAGAGGCAGATGATATTTCAAAATAATATTACCATTTGATGCAGATTTACTTGATGATGATTTTAATTTATGCAGATAATAGATAAAAACAATATTACCATAAGGCATTTAGCTTTATGGTAATATTGTTTTTATCTTTATTTTGTATTCACTTTTCATACAGAATTAAAATATCAATTAGTTTATAATTTACTTACATCAGCGCAGCGCCATCTTTTGATAGATATGATTATTAATTTCACGTAACAAAAATACTTCAAGTACATAATATTGACACAGTGAGCCGCTTTTTCATTTGAATTTATTGGATAAAAAAATATAAGTGCGATTTATATATGTGCTGATAAATTATATTCAGTAGTGATTTAAATTCAATATTTTGATTAATATATTTACTATTCATAAATATTAGTGAAACAATTGTGTTTATAGACTTTTTCAAGTGCTCCAATATAATTGAGGTTATCTATCCGTATGTATTATTTAATGATGCCAAAGAAGTATAACTTCTCACGCGCGTACATAAGTACACGCACCTATTGTTTTATTATGAATGGTCGTTTTAAATCAAATTTTATAGAAAACTTTGGTGGATCTTGATACATTTATAAATTACTCGGGATTCCGTAGGGTACAAGGTAATAAAACGGAACCAATACAATATACGTAGTTTCTCCATTTCTCTATAAAAAATGTCATAACTCTCCAATAGTTAAGACGTAGGTACTATACATCTAACAGAAAAAAATCGATCAATGAAACTGGTTTTCAGTATAGAATACAAGTTAATTTTTGTTAATCCCATGATGACTCCTAAATAAAATACATGCTGTAACATTTTTTACAACACCTTTATTTTTGGAAACATGCGATAAAAGATTCAAATAATTTTAAGCTTTCCTGTAACGAATAATTTTTGTTTACAAGAAAAGTGTAGTACAAATGATTTAGTGTCAATATTTTTATTTCCAAAATTAGCAATTTATACTCATTTTTAAAGTTATAATGGCAATCGTTTCGAAAAATTTGCAAGAATATCATACCGTTTCATCTTTTAGTGTTAGTTATTGAATAAAATATCAAGGCTGGTCACTCTATTTTTAATATCTACCGACATGATAGAGTGCGAGCTCAACAGATCCACCGGAAAAGGAACGTCATATGAATTCAAAATACAAATCGACGTCATTGGGAAATTTGACGAATCAGCTAATTACGGTGTTAACTAATAACTAATCAAAATTCTGTTAAAAAACGATTGAGAATTGGATTGACCCATAAAACGTTACGATTTATCTGCCTTCGATCAATGGCCACAAGACAATTTTTTACATAAATGCTATATGCTAATGGCCACAAGACACTTTTGTTCATAAATGCTATATGTAAACAACTTATACTCTTACCTTGAAGAGGTTTTAACAATTGTGTCTCCTATCGAACAACTAAAACCAGCACAATATACAATAAGCACGCACTCCATAAGAAGCCAGTACCTTAATTTGCTTATTTTTAAGTGGCTGAAAATTACAATACATGGTGGACTTATGAATAGAAAAAATTGTTTTTGTTGTAAATAAATAATTATTAAACCCCCGGTACACCAGTCCGACATTGTTTCATAAACACATTTACTTCTAAGCTTCGCAAGAGGCTTTGATATAGAATTTCCTAAAGATAATGTCTCTAGCGCCGTGTAATTACAACGCGTCGAGTGGCTAAGCACTTCATTGCTGGTGTTTTATAAAAAGTGCTGGTAAATTGAAATTAGTTGAAAAAAAGTTGAAATTAGCGAACAAGTGTTAACAATAATTATAAAAAATAGTTATAAAAAATTATTTCTGTTTATCGCTGTTTTTATTGATTTGGATTGTGATCTATTTAGTCACTTACACAGTACGTATTCACGCTGCGATCACAAAAAGCTTAATTATGAAAGTTTCGAACAACAACTTTGAAAGTTTCGCAACCATAAATATGTTTAAAATTTCATAGCTAGCGTTCTACAAGTCATAGACAGCCTTCTACTCGGCTTGAAAAATAGGTGGTTTTTTTTTAAACATGAAAAAAATTCAGCTATTGGCAATCAGGAAAGAGAAAAAAATATAATATGTGACCGGAATCAAAAATAAAAAAAATGTATCTTTATAATGACGCACATATTACATTATGGACATATTAAAAATTGTTAATAAAATATAAAAATAGCAAAATAATCTAATAAAGTACGTCATAACTATGTAGAAAGCATTATATAAAATAACTAAACTGATTGGTTTTTAATAAACATATAAGCACTGTTAACTGGCAGAAAGAATAACATTACACGTTGCCAGAATGGATGTGTCTCTTTTTGAGTTTTTAACGTGGCTTTTTGAGGACCCTGTTGAGCATGTGAGGTTCGGGGATTTGCACTTTCTTTCATTGTGTCAGTTCAAAAAGTTCAGTGATAACAGCACTTACAAGCTACTCTAATGACACCTCGTTTATTTTATTGTCCTTTTAAGTAAACCTTTGAAGGTTTTTCTTTCACTTTATCATATTTAAGAGTCCCACTTTTATTAGTTTATTATCCAATATTACATTGGCTTTTGCCGGTTTCCTTTGTCAACCGTTTTTGTCCAATCAGATCAACAGTTGAATTCTGATATCAGTTAGAAAAGCTGGAATTAGTGGATTTTAAGGGGAATTTCATTGCTAATTAAAAAAAAAACTTTTTTTTAAGTATACATGAAATTAGCATTGTTAACTATGTACCCAGTGATATTTAAGTGGTTATGTACCGTTCACAGATAATAATCGGCCCATTTTTTTGGGGTTACAGTCTATTTGGAAAACTGTTTTACATCTGCGTTGAAAGATTTTTCTGGCGTGAAAACGAGTTGTAATTTTTACAGAGTGGAACGACAGTACTTATCTTTTAACGCATCTTCGGAAATATTTGTACAAATATTTCTCAGCCATTTTTCCGAATAAAGTGGTGTTTAAAGGGAAAGACTTCAGTTGACCTCCTTGATGACCTGATTTGCTATTTCTCGTCTTTTATTATAGATGTATATTATAAGAAAAATAAAGCAACAATCCTTATTTTATGGAGTCGTTAAAGGGAAATAACGATTAGAAAAATTGGAAAACCTACAAAAAATATCCTGCATATTCACCAAGTTTCGAGCTTGTTTGGAAAATATTGGCTTATATTTAAAAATTCCTGTGTTTTGAAAGAATTCCTAATGTTTGAAAAGAAATTTACTTTCTTATTCTTAGACGTATTTATTATTCTTATCTTGAATTTTTATTTATTTGTGCATCAACATATTTATGGTTCCTTTATGTTAATTGATTTAATTGTACTACAGATTATCATCCTAATAATTTCTTAGTGTGTAAACTTCAAAAACTCATTAATTTAGGTTTACATTAAGGTATTTTTAGATTATCAGTTCATTGTGACTCAGTGATGTTCTTTGAGTGGAGTCATTGTTTGAATCATAGTGTTTTGGGTCAATATAAATAACCATAATTTTATGTAGGCAAAAAGTCAGTAATTAACCGTGAGTTTTGATACTTAATTTACTTTCATTTTTTTAAATCAATAAAAATTTACTCGATAAATCATTTTTGTGCTAAGGGTAGCTTGTGAATGATCTCTTAATGTTTTTTTAAATCTTTTCTATAGATATTTTAGAGTAGTGATGGCTTTCCATCCTAATACTATCTATTATATATAATAATAGTTGCTACATAGGTATTTACTGATATTTTTAATGTTTTAATTTATATTTCCGGTCACACACCTAAGGTATGGCTGAATACGTGCCATTTATCTGTCTCTAATAAGGAGATTTTTGGATACACTTAATATCACTGTAAAAGGATGGAGACAGTTCCTTGATCAAATTGCATAGTCTTTGTTTAAATTAAGTCATAATTGTACAAATATTCAAATAAGCAATAAAAAAAAAATTGGGTGCCCGCAACTCAGTACATGTGACAGAAGTGAAACTTCTTCGCGATCTAAACTTCGATTTGTAAGAGAGAGAGAGAGAGAGAGAGAGAGAGAGAGCGAGAATGGGACAAAAAGAGACACAGAGAAAATATACTAAGTGTACTAAATTCGTGTACAGAACATAGCTAAGTGCGGCTGAAGGAAGCTGGGATACATTGCTCAAGTTGTAAATTATGTTTCCGACAAATATATGTGTGGGTTCATTAAGGATTAATAAAGAAATTACGTAAACATATGTTGTTAGTCTTGTAATGAATGAATTACACGAAAAAGTAGTAATACATCAAATATAAATAGATAAATAAATCGACGAAATTTGGTAGTTTATTTTTGACATACATAATGTATAAAACAGCTGATAGACGCTGTGGGCGCCATTTGTGTTTTTTCGCCTATGCGTACACATCTATACTTATTCTATCGTGTTCTTCTACGCCTTTTCCGTCTTTCTTGCGGCAGAATCGTTACATTCAGACTTTACTATTAAACGTTACATGAAGACGTTGCATATAAACGTTGCACGAAGAAGTTTCACTTCAAAAAAGTGGTGAAAAAAGTCCAAAAAATTATTTTCCTGTAATAAAAAAGACAGAAATATGGGATAAAAACTCACTGTTCACTAGTAAGATAAACAATATTTAACACACGCTTTATTTCTCTGGTAGATGAAGTACCAAGAAATAAAAAAAATAATGTTTTTTTTATGAGATTCCTTTTGAGTGATTACTTCCAAAAATTACTCGTCTCTTATATTGTCACCTAAAGTTATGATTATATACTTTCAGGAGAAATACGAGCATTTAATAACATAAAAAGTGGCTTTACGAAATAAGAGGTTAACTTTATTCTTTGCTATAGATGCATGCAAGAGTTTTTCAAGAATTGTAAAATGATACCTGGGGAACCACTGCTAACTTCACATCAGTTGTTGATATTTTTTATATTGATTATTCGTTTTTTATATTGAAAATAAAATGATTTAACCTACATATATATACCCATAGGTGAATTCTTCAAATATGACCTTGAGCACACCTTTCCACCACCCAGCACTAAGACCCAATGACGATATTACTAGTAATAGCACCTGCAATTAATTTCATATAAGTTTTATTTAAAATCGCGTGTCCTTGATAAAAATTCAACATTATTGCATATAATATTCGATGTTTTGTTCGTTACGTATTTTGCTTTTAAACAATGTGTTACTATAAAATGGAAAACAATATAAAAACTAATTGGACATATTTTACACACCACGTAATGGCAAAATTTAATGTCATGTTAATTGCGATGATATTTTTTTATTAGCATAAATATATTCTTACATTTAGATATTATCAAAAACATATCCTCGTATGTAGATATTGATGTAAACATACTTTTATGTTTAAATATTTTTATGTATAAACATACTTTTATGTTTAAACAATGTGTTACTATAAAATGGAAAACAATATAAAAACTAATCATATTTTACACACCATGTAATGGCAAAATTTCATGCCATGTTAATCGCGATGATAATTTTTGATTAGCATAAATATATTCTTACATTTAGATATTATCGAAAACATATCCTCGTATGTAGATATTGATGTAAACATACTTTTATGTTTAGATATTTTACAAACATATCTTCATATTTAGATGAAATTCATCTTTTGATTTGTTCTCATAAATTCTTGTACATTTGAAAAAATTAAACAAGCTTAACCTTGGCTGGTACACTGGGGTCTTTGAGACTCACATATTTGATTGGCTTCACTTTTCGTTTACGAATTAGACAATTTTTATTTTTATTCTTTAACAAATATTGAAATAATATAGTTATAAACATTTCTATTGCTCAAAATTTTTCATCTTTAGAGTTTCGTAAACGGTGGATCAGAAGAGAATCCTTTTGTGAGAGCAATGTCGTCTGTCTGTCTGTCCATCCACCTTTCTGTCTGAATTTTCTAACTTCTGGACGAATTAAGATAGATGCTTGGAATTCATACAAAATAAGTAGTTTCTTAACCAAACACAAGAAATTACATTTAAAAGAACTAAAATAATATTCCACGGATCTTAGTCATGTAATGGAGGCCAGTTTTTATGCATACGCGTGTATCGTTGAAAATATATCTTTTAGTAGAACACAATTTTTTAAAAATATTATTCACAGAAAAATGAAAATTTATTGGAGCATTAAAGCTTTAGAACCATTTTACACCTGTTATGTTGTCATGTTTATCTCAAAACACCATTACGTAGAAAGCTGTCATTTGGCTCTAATTTTTCCATTTGAAATATTCAACATCTTTACGCCTGTGGAGGACATGCTGGGCACTATATTTTCATAGTGAAAGTTACACTATTATTAGATTTAAACTATTTAAGGAAACTATGTATTCTTAAAGAGTTTAAATGTGTTATGCGTATGTAAGAGTGTACGGAACCGTCTTAGTGCGAGTTCTACCCATACTTAACAGGTTTATTTTTATATATTATCGTTTTGAAAAGCCTGGTTTACCTTAAGAGTATAATTCGCGGTAGAAGAGTATATAAATTGTAATAATTTTCATCTATTATAGCTTTATGTGGCGGTTTTTGCTCAAAACTCCGTTACAAAATTTACTTATCGTTTGCACTCACTTTACGGACATATTAAATAATTGATATAATTTAATATTAAACTATTAAAAAACATAAATTATAAAAAATATTTACTGATATAGTTTTATAATTTCCATGTATTTTGTCAGACATTTTTTACAATTCTCTTTGATATATTCCTCGATTAAATTTTAATTAAACCTGCCAGAGATGGTGAAGCTGTCCTAACCTTGTTCAAATGTATAAGAATTTTTCACGTATTATAGACCGAAATATGAATTTCATCTAAATAATAAGATATGTTTACACTAATATAAAAATGTCATTGCCATTAATAGGACATGAAAGTTTTGCAATTTAATTAATGAGTAATGTGCTTCCAGTAGGATTTCAGATTAAAGAATATTAGTAAGGAAAATATTTAAATGGAGGAAAAATATTTAATAAACCTGATATGACAAGACATAACACTTGAACTATAATTCATAGAAACTTCATGAAAGAAATACAATTTTTTTTTATTGAATTATCAGAGAAAGGAAACTACGTGTTAAATATTATATTAGGGTAGCTAGTAAGTTTTTAGCCACAACTTCAGGACTTTTCGGAGAAAGATTTTCAAAACTTCTTTAGGGTTTTGCTGTAGGGGATTGTATTACTTTACAAATTTCGCCTGGGTCACGATGCAGAGACAGCCACAAATAATATGTGTTATGCGAAGGGCGTGTCTACGGTGTCTTATGCGACGGCAAAGATTTAGTTCAGAAAGTTCGGGAATGAGAACTACGATCTTGAGGATGAACCCTGTACCGAACGTTCTTTTGAATTAGACATTCAAAGATTACGACGCCTAATTGAGGAAAATCCTCGACTGACGATATATCAATTGTTAGACGAGCTACACTGCATTCAAGGCGCCATAGATACACATTTGCACGAATTGAGGAAAAGTTTCAAACTTTCCCCTCATTCACTCATTCCCCATATTCGCCGGACATTCAGCCCTCTGATTACCATTTATTCAGGGTTCTATTTTTTTACGTGAAGAACGTCGAATTACGTTAAAGAAAATCTCCAACACGACCTCGCACAGATTTTTGAATCAAAGTTACCGGAATTTTACAAAGAAAGGCATACTGTCACTGTCAACTAGATGGCGACAAATAGTAGACAATAATGGAGCATACTTAAATTTAGTGTAACATATAAATTTTGTAATAAAAATTGTTGACACAAACTCGGGATTAACAATTTATTAGCCAACCTATTTAAGTAGCATTTCACTATATATTTAAGTAGCATTTCACTAGTTTTTGATCTAAACTTTATGTCATTTATTTCAGGGAAATGTATGTATGTTTATGTCATTTATTTTAGAGAATTCTCCACTTATATACAATTTTTTTGAATATTTGTTAAATTTAGATAAAAATATTACTCAAATTTTTCTGCCATCTCTATATACGTAAGATAGTATATATCAGTATATATCGACAT
The DNA here is from genome assembly GCA_039881145.1 of Druceiella hillmani. Taxonomy (NCBI): domain Eukaryota; kingdom Metazoa; phylum Arthropoda; class Insecta; order Lepidoptera; family Hepialidae; genus Druceiella; species Druceiella hillmani. Next base: position 14,217,931 of record JAYKKI010000029.1, read on the forward strand.
TCCTAATGCACTGCTCACATTTACCTGGCAATACCAAGTCACAAATTTTAAAATTACAGATTAAACTTGTGTGTGTGTGTATGCAAACAATGTAAAATGTCAACGGTATTTAAAAATTTTCCAGTTTTTCAACGCCAAGGTTCAGGAATCTGAAAATGTACTTTGAACTAATTATTATCACTACCTAACAAAGGTCCATCAGATGTTCATACAAGATATGTAATTAGTAAATAGACAGGATGTCAAAGTAACTCCATAATAACTACCTCCAGTTACAATGTCCCATAACCTATATCTTATGTATTGTCGAATTCTTTATATTCATAATTACTTATTAAATATTTCATACGATGATAAAATTAGAATGTAATTTGTTTTTCCGTTTATGCAAAACTACAAACAATTTAAAATAAAAAGGAGAAAGTGCATGAAGTTTCTATACTTTGAAGTAAAATGCGTCAAGTTATGAAAATATTTTCTACATTATACTTTTACTGGTTTACCAACTGATAGTTTTTCATAAAAAATTGTAAGATACGTATGCAAACGTTACTTTCAACCATTTTGAAATTATTTAAATTTTATTTTTACATGTTTTATTATAATATTGTAACTAGTAACTTTTATGAATAATTTCACTGGGCGCAAATAAAAAGAAATAAAAAATGTTTCCGTTTTATAAAGACATTTTATTTAAAATAAAAAAAAAATAAGCGGCATCCGTCACTCGAAAACTCGGATTGATATTGTTGATAACAAGAATTTTATATATTTTGATACCGAAAGTTAAAACGGAGAGAAAACTCGCCGCTTGGGTCTCGAACATCATTATTTATTAGTAATAAAATGTTACTTTAATATGTTTATCCTGTTTATACATTCTTAATAATCGATTTCACACATCTATAAAAGGCAGAGGATTAATTGCAATGATTGATGTCATAATTAACTTGGCCCATCTTTTGTTTAATCGCTCGCATACTCGTAACATGTCGCCTTCATTGTTTAAAAGGATAGCTTGATATAATTTGAAGCTTTCCTTTCAACATATTTTCCTAACAGAAACAATGAAATCCATTAATTGTATACTCGTCAATCTGATTAAACACGTCAACGAAAGTGTTTTAATTAATCGTCTTTCTATAACAATGAAAAACAGCAAGGCAAATTTTCATTAACGTAATTAGATTTTCCATTCAGAGGTTGAGAGGAAATTGTTCGTCAATTTCCCGGTCGTTGTAAACGAAGGCTCAAATGCAGGGCGTGGCAACGGTACGAGCCAAGAATTAGTTGAGAAAACTTAAGCGGAGTCTATAAAGAACGTGGTCATTTCGGAACTTTGGTAACACAAACTTTAGATTTACGGGAATTATTCATGAATTACATATTTTTGAGAGTCATTTAAATGAAGGAGGGGGTAACGTAATTTATTTTTAATATTTTTCTAATTTGAGGCAAAATAAATCGAAATAAAATAAAATAAGTTACAACTGAATTATAGTAATACCTTATTTAACCAAATAACTGCCTTCGGTTTTATTATAGCAAAAGTGCTGTTAACGCACATTTAATACTAGTCGCAATTTGAACTTTTATGACTTAATTAAAACGAAATTGAATAGGTAATAAAACAAATATTCCTTAAAACACTTTCAAAGATATTATTTTTATTACGGCCACAAAGATATTATTTTTATTACGGCCTATTTCATCTCGTCAATCTTTCTCTCCATAGTTACAGTCTTCCAGATAAAGGAATAAGTCTACTGAATATCAACTCAATTGTTTATCATATCCAGAGAAAAAAATTGTTGCTAAAATACTACAATTCAATTCAAATCAATACTACAATTCAAATCATTGATGCTAAAATACTACAATTCAAGACCTCGTTTAGAAAAAAATTATTCGAATTTTTCGTAATAAATAATATTTGTAATATTGCTTTAAATTATTTTACACAGTAATTTGACAATAATATTAAAATTATTAGTTCAATTAATCTAATTATTTTTTTGTGGCGATTCGCGTGGAGTATTAATAAAATCTATATGTATGCTGTATTTTGAAAATGTTATTATATATATTTTTTCCATTCTCTTTTGAGTAAGGTTGATTTTTAATTTAAATGATATTGTTAAACTTTCAGTTCCCCTAAAAAGAGAAAAATTTGGAAAAATATACCCTATTTGAAAAACCCATGGTATTATGCTTCATCATTGTTAGTCAGCGTACCTAAAGAGAAGAGTGACAACAATCTAGAATCTGGGCGGTTGAAGATATACGCAAGTAAATAGATTAATTAACAAGTTTTAATTTCAACAAAAAATTACAACTTCACCTTCTAAAAGCAGCAGACAGTATTCTATCCTCATCCGAGGTATTTACATAAATTATAAATTCTCACATGGAATATAATATGGACGTAAACTCTATAACTAATGGGGGAGGAATGCATAGCATTCGTGGGCGGCCGTTCAGTTTGTCTATTTCCATGCATAGATGGAACTGTGAGTGGCCAGAGTACCGTCAGTCGGAGAAGTTTGCCGCCTGTCTATATTTTATTCATTTTTGCTATGTATTGGCAATCTTTATTATTACAATACATTATTATTAAATTTAAATATATTAATCGTGAAAAGAACCTTACGTATGCAACCTATTTATTAGTTAAACGTATTTATATATGAAAAGATATAATACATTTATAGTACCTGTCAAAATTAACGTACATTGTTACATATTGTTATCAACTACTAAATGTGTTTTGATATATATCGCATTGTCAAATTGACAACCTTTCTCTATCAATTAATCATAAACTTTCCAGTTTCTTAAAAATATACCTGGGCATATTAGGAACCCGTGAACGTTAAAAATTGTTCCTTCTTTTGTGGTAGCAAAGTAGGATATTCTGTCACGAATAGTCATGGACACCCTGAAATCAAATCAGCTGATCATATAAAGGAAGCGGTTTTCTGTGCTGGATAATTTCCCAGAATAAAACAAAATGGAACTGTGATCTGTTCGTTTAAAAACAGACGCTATTGTTTACATACAATAATTTGTATTGAATAGACCAAATTTAAACATTATGCTAAATATTGTATTCAATTCAATACTTACATATATGCCAATAAGACTATAATTGACTGCAATGTAATGTACGCCAATATATAAAGCGTAATAGTTTGTGTTTGTTGTTCGCGGTAATCTTTGAAATTATTCAATAATTCTTAAAAAGTTCAGAGAGTCAATGCAGTTATAAATAATGTTGTAGAAATCAAAAACATTGCAAGGGAGACTGGTTTATTTATTGATTGATAATGCTGAGTATTCCTGTTGATATACCCTCGATCCCGACGACCCATGTCATTTGGCGAAGGAGCGTTACGTTAGAGAGAGTTAGAGATCGCAGAGTGAGAGAATGGGAGACGTTTAGTGACCGCGGAGTGAGAGAGGGTGGGGGGTCACCTCTAGTTGATAATGAATTCAATTTCCATAAGCGTTTAAACACTTCTTTTATCCGTGCTGAATTTAGAACAAATTTTATATAAGAAATGTTATCGTGCAAGAAACACGCTATTTTATTAATTATTTTTGGTAATATAGTAATTATTATTGAAATAAATATTCCATTGTATAACAATATGTAGAAAAAAATAATTTCAATGGGAAAATTAATGGTATTTATTAACAAAATTACAATATATATAAAAATATGGATGCAAAAAAGACATGGAAAATTTCGCGTATCCTTAACCATTCATGTGTATATCAATATCCTATTTAGTATTTTTACTATAGTGTACAAATATATATATATATATATATATATATATATATATATATACGTGCATTATGTTTATCTATATTTTAAAACCAGTAAGTTAAATTTGTTTGGATGTAGAGAACATTTTCGAAAACTATTGAATAAATTTTATCAGGACATCATAGATGCGTCCTTTTATTTCTGAAAGCATACATCTTATATGTTGTTAAGATTCTTGAACGAAACTTAGATAAGGTCATAATTTTTATGTAAATAACCATTTAACACATATTTCTCTCAGTGTACAACTCTATTATGGATCAAGCTTGGGAGAATCAGCCAGACCACAGTTAATTGCAGTGAGCTTATTGTGGGTCGGGCGCGCAAATTCGCGGCGCAATCGGGAGGACGAGCTTTCGTCCGTAACGGAGCTTTTTGTAATAGTTTAGCGGGCTTTCATTACGTTTCCCTGCGCGTAAAGCTGTTGTAATTTTATGTGTTGTGGTGGCGCCTGCTGCGCTGATTGGATTACTTTAATTTTGTTGCTTTTCAAAACGTTTTGATTATAAATTTTTCGGAATATGCAATTATATTTACATATATATATTTATATATTTATATATATATATATATATATATATATATATATATATATATATATATATATATATATATATATATATATTGGTGCATGTGTTATTTAAGCTTCAATTTCTTGTTGTTTACATCTTTATCAATTTTATTTTTATTACCACTATAAAATTTTTATTAACATTTTGACCATAATTATATAGTTATTGATGTTTAATGATATACTATACCGACACCCTACTCATAATTTTTTTTGAAAATATATATAATTAAAAATATTAACGATGAGTATTGAGAGTATTTAAACTATTCATGTCTAAAAAACAATTAGCGTTTTATGAGGTTACAGTGAATGTAAGTTTATAATGAATGATATATGGCGTAAGTTTAATTAAGTTCAATTTTATAATAATTTGATTCTGAAATTGGCTAGATTTGTGTGCGACCAGACAAACAGAAATAGGTAGTTAAATAAGTCAATTTCTTTGGAACATTAGTAAATATATAAAGCTATAATCACATAATTAAAATTAAAAAAGAAAAAACTTTAAAGGTTTAAAAAATGATTAAGGAGTTTAAATTTCTGTAAAATTGAACAATATCATTATAAAAAGAAACTCAATAATGCATGACTGAAATAGAAATAAATAACTGAAATTATTTATATTATATAATAGCCTTTATATTATATAATAGCCTCAAAGCGGTAATTTTTGAAAAATACGAAAAAAGTACGTAGAATATTTTAAAATAATTCATTGAAATTTGTAGCATCCTGAATAAAGTAATACGTAAAGCAACTTGTCATTTATTTAATATTTAAAAAGGCAAATAGTTTCATAACTAAACTCATAATTTGAAAAGAAGTGTGAATTTTTCAAACCTTTAAACAAGGAAAACATATATAAACATTTGTATAAAATTAGCTTGAACGTTATTTGATAGGTTCCATACGATATAAACAATTTTGAAACAGAACTTCATATTGAAAATTAAATGTTAGGGACGTTGGAAAATATTCGATTATTACCTAAACGCTGGAAATACTTAAATTATTTGTTGAACGTGTTAAATATTTGAATAAGTAATCATATAGAGACTTTGCCAGCCTTTGGTGTTTAATTATTTCTTCACTGAAATTTTAAATAAATTCAGATTTTATATTTCTAGAATAAAATTGTGTGCATCTTTTCTTATTTTTAATAGGTCTTCTACTGATGATTCCTAAATTTTTTAAACGTTTTGAAGGTAAGAACATTATTTTCTGCGCCTCGCCTAAAAAAAATTTGAGCTGTAATTTCAGTAATTAAATGTAAAAAGTGGTCAAAATTAAAAGACAGGTTTGTTTTATTGTCTGGTTCTCTATAATATACTTAAAAGTCAATGCACTAAAAGGACGACTTCGAATACTCTTTTAGAACTGCAAGGAACTTGTAATTGTTAAATTTTTCTCACGATAAATTTTTTGAAGCTAGTGAAACCACGGGTACTTGAAAAAAGTTACGGATTCTAATATCCATGAACATAGTTTAGTTTGCTCTATTTACTACAGTAAGATACTACACATTTCTACTACAGTAAGATATTCAAATGACGATAATGTTATAATTATGGATTATTGTAAAAGTTTTAACAACGTTTTATTTTTTTATCATAAAATAAAGGTTTTTTGGAAAATCTTTTCTTTATTTTTTCTGGTTACAAGTAATTCTCCTAAGCTAAGTAAAATCCTTAATTCTTTTTTGCTCCGTTTTTAATTTTTTATGTGTATCCGTCTGTCACACCCTTGTAGTTTCTATAGTTTCAGATCGACGTGAATGAAATCGTTCAAGTATATGCTTCATGTCAAGATCTCAATTAATACGTAAAAAGGAAACTAATTTGCAAACATTTTGTTTTCTATTTTAAGATTAAAAGGTTTTAAGTTTAGTCATAAGAGTAGATTTACCAAAATATTTATTTCCACATAACTAAATTTCCAAATTTAACCTTTGATTTGACTAGAAGAGATTATAGTTAATTGCCATCGTCATCGGACATCATTCATAAATGGGTAGGCTTCGATGTGAATATCTGTGCAAACCTGAACCAATACTTAGAGTGCAGGCGTGCATATTCAAGAATTTTAGTTCCCTTTTAACAATCAGTTGGGTTTTCAATTATTTTTTATTTTTATCTTTCAAGTTGGTAGACACGACCACTAATTACCGTATTTTCGTCGACTCGCTCGTTAAACATTAAGTTAAAGTGGAAAAGATGGGGGTAGTTTAGTTTAGAACCGGGAAAACTGATATTACAATAGAAAAATTGCATAATAAGGAACCACCTATGTAAAAAGTACGTAAAATTATTTAAATCGCTCATTTATTATAATAGGGATAAAACATCTACCGGTCTCCACTATTTTGAATATTAGTAAAATAATATCCTGTACGTCATCCGAAAACTGTTACGATTCCGATGAATCCGAATATTTAAGTTTTAGTCCGAATATTTTAATCTTTGCAGCCGTGTAGCTTTTAGAGTGGAATCACATATATATTTTCACATACATCCAACTGCATTTCACCACATAAAATACTGAAAAATACCCTATTTCCCTTGTGCGTTCAGGTAAAAAACATTTCCACAATCGTTATTCCTTATTTACGTGTATTCTATATTTCCTCCATGCTATTAAAGGAATATATTCTTCATAACGTGGTTTGAATATTTTACATATATTTTTATTCCTCCAAGCAGACCATTGAAAAATTTTAGCGTATATTTTGCGGCTGATCTAGAAATTCCAATCCAAATTCCGATCAAGTAGATTTAAGGCAAGCAGATAGAGGTGCGACCTGTGGAATAGTTCGGAAAACTTTTGGTGAACTTTGTCTTTTCACCTATTAGGGGACCGCTTTAAAGGTTGGCTAATTATGGCTTAAAACTTTAACTTATAAGCTTTTCCAGGTATTGTGGGACTGGCGGTTAGTTTCTAGATAACTAAAAGGTTTCATGTTGCGGCGGAAACTTAGAGGTTGATCAGAGATTATTTATGTAACTATGCCACATTGTGTTTTCGTACAGAAATAAGGTAGGCGGAATGACATAAGTTTATTTTCATTGGTTCCAAGTGTTCATTTACCATGTTTGCTTATATATTCATAGTCGGATACTGTCGTATGTGCAAGGAACTTTAGGACAATTTTCTATTTAATTTTTTGAAATGATTCCTTGTATGTTTTATTTGAATTAAAGGTCAGACTTTTGATTCGTTTTGCCTATGAAACTTGCACATTTTTCTGACCGATCCTATTTCCATTAATATTTTATTGCCCATTATATTCGTTGGGTTTATTAAGTCGTTATAATCGCATGATGTTTATTTCTTATAAAATATCATCTTCAGACTTCTCCTCCTCCTGCTATATGCCCCTATAATGGAGTTCTCCTTCTATTTTTGGGCCACAAGATATAGTTTTGTGTTATCCCGATATCGGCATCTACTGCTTCTAAAACGTTTTTAGTGGCATGGCTGCAGTTCGTAGTGTTATCAGCAACCTTTATATTGCTATCTCCATTAATGTTCTCATCACGTGGTTATCGTTTGTCCTTATAACATGTACCTACAATCTGGGGTAGTATTCGCGATGTTTTTTTGACTATTTTTGCGACTCTGACAGTTTCCCGTTTTTAATCTTATTGGTTTTCGTGGCTTTCGTTTACCCAGCGTAGCCATATCATCTCTGTGATATGCAGTTTTTATTCACTTACTTATTGGTTTTCTTGTTGCCTGGTTTAGACGGATTGGCATTCGGGGGTCATAGAGGACATCAGTTACAAAACATCATTTGAGCCAAGCTGCAGTGAAATGGAAACTAAATGCTACTTCTAGTAAATGACTATTCTTCTGTTCTTCTGCAACTTTATCCACATAGCATTAATAGTTTTTACCCAATGCTTGTACAAACAAACCGAAAGACGATCAGAAAAATTCAATAAATTGACTTAATGCATTCTATCATTTATCCTTCATCTCTCAATTACTTTTCCATGTGGAGACACGTAAAATTTGCATTTTTTTATATATGCATTTTTCAGTACGTACACGTACTTTTCAATATTAATAATTAGTACAGCAATAAAAACCATGGAGTTTTTATTCTTAGATTACGTAATAAAATTTGAATTTATTTGACCTCAATTAAACGAAACTACGTGGTGGGGCATTATTTCTACTTTCTTTAAGTTCTTTACCACGACCTGGGTTTCATTGTATTACAGCATCTTCAGGTGGGCTATTAGTAAAGATTCAGATGGGCTATTAGAAAGACTTATTAGCAAAGATTCAGGTGGGTTATTAGCAAAGATCTTTGTTAATAGCCACCTGAATCTGAAGATGTTGTAATACAACGAAACCTAGGTCGTGGTAAAGAACTATGTACTTTAGAACCTGAAACATTTCGACAATTTTTTGAAATCATATAAAAGTATACACATTAAACCCTACATACCTGGAAAGAAATTCTGCAGCTGAATCATTTGCAAAATCATTTTCAAAATAAAAATACTCACCAGAAATATGTCGAAATTAGACATTACACATTTGACACACACACAAAGGAATTAAAAAATTAATATAATTAAATTACTTAAAATAAACTTTTAAAATGATGTAAAAGTAATATAATTTTTAATAGTCTTAAACGTCACATAAGAAAGTTATGAATAATACCAACTTAATACGTTTAAATCTTTAATATATGGTTCTTTTTCATTTTTTTTCATTTATGACTTTCTACTTTTGCATTTGTCATTACTATAAAAACGTAATTATGGTAATTAATTTTTAAGATATAAACTTGTAATACACGTATAAAAAAAGAATACAAGTGATACACGTAACTAAAATAATTTACAGCCGTGGCTAATCTATTAAAATAATTATTTAAAAAATAACTTTCTTAAAAAATGCATATTTAAAAAAAAAAATTTCTTTTAAATATTTCGAAAGAATAAGCAAAAGCCCAGCCGAGCCCTGCCGGCCCGGATCGGGTTAATTTAAATAATCAACAATAAATATTGTCAATATTAAACTTTTTATTAGTAATAAAATGACAAAAATGAAAAAAAAGAGTATTTGAACTGAAAATTTATTTAAAATTTAGGTAACTACAAAGTAAAATTAATGCCATAAAATATCCAAAATAGATACAAATAGACTTTATTGTTTCTTGAATGTTCATCATTTAAGCAAAATGTAGTTGTTTAAATTGGCAGGTTAAAAAAATACTCAATTTTGATGATTAATTTTTGTTATAAATACTCAATAATTCATAACAAATTATGTGTTTAATTGTGTAACAAGTAGTTGGTGATAAAATAATAAGTGAAATAACTGGAAAAAATTATTAAAATCTGTTCTATCGTAAATTAAATCGTCAGGTACAACATTTTTCAAATTGTTTTTTTTTATAATAAATAACCATCAGCTGCAGAATTTCTTTCCAGGTATGTAGTTTTTAATGTATATACTTTCATATGATATCAAAAAAACTATCGAAATATTCCTGGTTCTAAAGTGTATTTATAGCAAAATTAGAAATAATACTACATCACGTAGTTTCATTTAATTGTGAGTAATAACATTTATAATAAAATTCCTGCACTCTGATTTTTAAATCTTGAACTGAATTATTGTGGGTTCATTACAAGAAAAAAAAACCGGTCAAAAAACTAACAACATCTATCCATTATTGTTCGTGTTATATTCTTTTACAATAAGGAAAAATATTTGTAGGAAATAAAGGCCATCTGATAAACTTTATTAAATGAGATGCTTTTGCGGTGTGCTCTATATTGAATCTTAAGATATTGTTACTATTCTGCTGCTTTCCATTTTTTAATTCCTCTCTTTAAATCCACTCATATTTGTTACTCAATTTATTTAAATCATTCGATATAATTTAATTTTAAACTCATCCAAAAGATCAAATCAGAATCATGAAATTACCGATAATCCCAATACATATGTACCACCTAACAACATGTTGTAATTACTTTATTTAAATATTACAGGAAAATGAAGATATCATGAAAACTCCCGCGCGTAATCCCCCCTTATATTACAGGAAAATGAAGATATCATGAAAGCTCCCGCGCGTACTCCATTATAACTTGCCCTCGAAACGTTTGTTTCCGCCCAGAATGTTAATACTCAAATTCATTCCGCACTGTGAGACAGTGGACAAAAAATTGAAATACCAGACGACCCCAATATTAAAGCAATACATCATCTCGCAGGTTCTCGCTCATAAATAATACCGTTCTTTTTAAATTTCCCTTGACTTATTAATTCATTAGGTTAATGTGATCTTCGCGATTAATTTAATTGACAATAACAGCGGTCTGCATCCTGGCGTAGCCAATGTGGCGTGGGGGAAGAGGAAAATTTTGCGTATGATGAATTTTTGGAGGTTTCCTTCACGGTCCATGAGATATAGGGATTGATATTTAGATCGCGCTTTGGTCTCTGAAGCGGTCGAAGTATTTTCTTCGACTTATCTTCGATGTGAAGATTAAAAGATCTTTAATGTGTTTAACGTACCAATTCAAACTGATCCTCACAAAACAAAATTAACATTTTTGAAAAAAAATTGTCGAAATTATTTATCAAAAAATCACCTCTAAATCTGTTGATGTATTAATATTAGAGACGAGAAATATAAAAGTATTTTTACATTAAGGTTTAATGTAAAAGAAATCTAATAAATTAATATCTCATGGAAATCTTGAGGCAGTTGTCTCTATTAAAAAGTCTAAATTTACATTAATCTACGCATTAACGTGTTACTGGGAAGTAAATTACATAATGCGTAATCATTTTCCGTCTTTGTTGGATTTTAAAAAAGGTCTGATAGTAATAGGATTAGAAAATGTATATTTTTAATTTGTATCTGTTTATAGTTGAATTTATTAGTATGGGTTGTGACCTAGTTTAGTCGCTTGACTAACATATTCGGTACCTATTTATACTACTGCGATGTCAAAAATCTTAACTATGGAACAAAAACTTTGAAATATGTTAAAATTTAGTAACTATAAGTCTATAAGTCATATATAGCCTTACATTCGGCTTGAAACGTAGGTGGTATATTTGAGAATATAAAAAATAAAAATTCAGCGATTGGCAATGAGGAAAGAAAAAAAAATTCCTATTTGTGACCGGAAAACAAAAAAATTGTGCATCTCAGCTCCGACGTGCGATTGGGGTTTAATCCTTAAATACGATTTTCTTGGAATTTATAAATAGGTAACACTGTATTTAAATATAAATATCAATATCATTAAATATAAATGGAAAATTCTTTAATAAAAAAATGCTGACAATATAATTATTTTCAAGCAAAACATAAATAAACAAGATAAAATTTATATATATATATATATATATATATATATATATATATATATATATATATTACTTATATATATACTATAATTACTTTTTTACATAGACTTTTTATGGTTTTTATTCATTTTGAAGAGTATTATTTTTATTATTTTAATACCTGAGCTCAACACTACGTAAGCTTTCTCCGGTCACGTTTGCTCATCATTTTAGCCCAAAAGTTGAATTCTTGCATCATTTAAAACAGCTGAAATCAGTAGATTTAAGAGGAATTAATTTGTTAATTTAAAAAAATCCTTTATTCTGTTTGGATAAAATTTAACATTGTTATCTGTGAACTCAGTCCCATTTAAGTGCTTGTGTACGGTGCACAGATAATTATCAACCGGTTCTTTTTTGATGTCACAATTTATTTAGAATCTTGGGTGAAAAGTATTGAAAACTGTTTTACACCTGCGCTGAAAGATTTTTTTTGCATGAACCCAGGATATAATTTCTGCAGGATGGAATGACACCTCTTATCTTTCCTCGCAACATAAATAGAACAGTAGTAGCCATTTTTCTGAATAAAATGGTATTGAAAAGAGAAGATTTAAGTTGCCTCCTCGATGACCTGATTTGATATTTTTGGTTCTTTACCATATAAGTATATGAAAAACAACAATTCTTACTTTATGAAGTCATTAAAAAACCATAGACAATACCCTGTGCATTCATAAATTTTTGAGTTTATTTGGAAAAATATCGCTTTCATATCAATATATATTTAAATAATGCTATTTTGAATAACTCGATTTCTGAATAGTTTATATTAATTTTAAAGGAATATTACTTTGTTATTATTAGATATATTTATTATATTCTTATTTTATATTTGGATTTATTTACATACATTAAACTATAATTGCATGCTTAAATAAAAGCGTAGCTAAATTCGTAAAAATTATTTATGGTCACTTTTTGTTAATTGATTTAATTATTGATCTATGCTTTAAGTTCAAAAATTCATTAATTTAGATTTACGTTAAGGTATTTTTAGATTATCAGATCATTGTGACTCAGTGATATTCTTTGAGATAAGTCATTGTTTGAGTAACAGTGTTTTTGGTAAATAAGAAAGAAGTATATTGTTATGTAGATAAGGAAGGAGTCAGTAATTAATTGCAAACTTCAATAATTTGTTTATTTTTCTTTTTCTTTTTCTTTTTAAAACGTATAAATATTGAAACGAAAAACCATTTTTCTGCTAGGCCTAGCCTAGAAATGCTCTCTTAATTTTTTTTTAAATTTTTTTTATAAATACTTTAGACTATTAATAGTTTTCCACTGTAGTACTTCCTAATGTTTCTATCCTTTTTGTTTTATCCCTATATTATATCTCGTAAAAAGGGGATGACAGTTTTATTTACTTAAATTGCATAGTGTTGGTCTAAATTACCATGTAACATGGAACAAAAGTTGAGTGTAAGCTAGTAAGATAAACTATATTGAAAGCATGCGGCTTTATTTTTCTGGTAGTTTAAATGGCAAGATATAAAAATATATTTTATTCACAAGGTTCTCTTCCAGTGATTAGATCCAAAAATTACTGAAAATCTTACTAATTATCTTATATTATCACTTGAAGTTATGATTATGTACTTTTAGGAGAAAGACGAGCATTTAACAAAATACAAAACTGGCAATATAAATCAGAGTTTGCCTTTAATCTTTGCGTTATATTCATGCAAGAGTTTTCCAAGAACTGTTAAGTCATGTCTGGAGAACTACTGATAACGCAACATGACAGTATGTTTAAAAACTCATATAAAAGAAAGAGAATAGAAAGTAAAATGATGTCACCTACATATATCCAAAGGCGAATTCTTCAACAACAACCTTCCGTCTCATAGAATTAAAACCTAAATGAAAACATTACCAGTCACCTGGAATGAACTTAAGATAAATTTCATTTAAAGTCAAGTTGTATAACACCTTAAAAAAATGTAACAATTAACATTTGCTGATATTTAAACAGAAAAGTTCAAAATTCATTTCATATGTTATTCGTCGTTTTGTTTATTATATATTTTTCTTTTAAATAAAAATCGATGTAAAAATCAATTGGATACATATTACGCGTCATGTAAGTCGTAAAATTTCATGTCGTATATTAATTACGATGATATTTTTTTATTAATAGAAATATATCCAATATACACACACACATAAATATATATATATATATATATATATATATATATATATGAATGTAATATATAAACATATCCTCATATGTAGACATTAATGTAAACATACCCTTATATTTAGATATCAATGTAAATATATTTTAATATTTAGATGAAATTCATCGTTGAATTTATTTCTGTCAATTCTTGTACCTTTATTTTTATCTTTGATTATGTAGCGTTCGAATTCTTATACATTGAACGATTTAGACATGCTTAAACGTTATGTTTACACTGGGAAGGACACTTTTTTCACTTTTTGTTTACGAATTAAAAAAAATTGTTTTTATTCTTAAAAAATATAGAAATAAGATAGTTTTTTAAAATATGCTAAAAATGTTCTATTTTTATGGTTTAGTAACTGTACAACGTCGTCTGTCGGTCTGTGGGTCCATCTGTCTGTCAGGGTTTTCTAACTTCTGGACGAATTAAGATAGACGCTAGAAATTCTTACATAATAAGTAGTTCCTTAACCCAACACAATAAATTACATTTAAAAGGACTTAAAATAATGTTCCGCGGACCCTAGTCATATAATGGAGGCCAGTTTTTCTGCATACGCACGTATTGTTGGAAAGACGTCCTTTAAAAGAGCATATTTTTTTAAATATTGTCTATAGAAAAATAGCGATTTGCTGGAGTATTAGAGTAGCTATTTTTGGACAATAGTTAAAGTTTATATGGAGAAGGAATGTAGAAAGCTAAAATTCATATATAATATTTGTTAGAAACATATTAAATTATACATAACAAATACATTTCAAGATTGATTGTTTACGTTCATACTGCCGATATCAAACACATGACAGACTGGTCAAATATTCGCACAGAGTAGAAATGGTCACCAAAGGATTTTAAAATGTTATCCATTTATATTTAATGTAATGTAATTTATATTAAATGTTTTCCATTTATATTTAATGTCAGATTGACTGAATGTGTTTCACGTAAACGAATAACTTTCAAACTTAAAAATTTAATGAATTAGTATCGAATTTCGACCAAACTTTCGACAAAATACATAGAAATGATAAAAACATACTAGTAAACAACGGGCATAATAAACTTATCACAATTTTCTGTAGTGCATTCCTCAAATTAATTATAATTAAGCTTGCCACAGATAGTTAAGCTTTTATAAATTTGTTCAAATGTTCAAAAATTTACAAACATTTTCGACTAACAGATGAATTTGTTCTAAATATTAAGATATGTTTAAATCAATATAAAAAATGTTATTGCAATAATATGACATTTTGCAACATAAATGGTAAGTAAGGTGTTCCTAATAAGATTTCAGATTAAAGCATATAGTAGATAAAGCAAATGTTTTAGTAAGTTATAATTGGCACGCTTTTTCAAAGTTTTTTATCACTTAAACTAGTATTCAAAGAAATTTTTTTTAATATTTTTATTTGAATTGTCAAAAAATAAAACCACTTGTTATTTTAGTAGAATTCTACTAGTTTTTAGCTTCAGGTTTTCTTTTAGTTATCCTCGGAAAAGGATTCTTTTGAAAATTCACCACTTTTTGGATACTTTTTTGAATATCTGTTCAATTTAGATTACTAGTCACATTTTCTTGACATTTCCATCTCTATAAGATAGTACTTATAGGTATATACTTCCAGGTATATACCTTCATATTATTGTATACTATCAATACCATTTTATAAACTTTAAACTGATATACCACACGTGTTTGTGTTTATACAAATTGTAAACAATATAAAACGTCAACGATGTCCAGAAATTCCCCAATTTTTCAACTCCAAGTTTCAAGAGTTATTCACTTTGAATTAATTACAGCGTTTTTAATGCGTAAGCCCGGTAAAATAAATCAGACCGACTACTTTTGGTATTCACATCATGAAAAGACAATATACTGACGAAAACGTCTATAAAAAAATGCGTGTGTAAAACTATAAAAATGACTGTAAAAAGGAACTACCCTCATTTAAATGAAAATAGCTTAAAAGTGTTTTATTCTTTGTCACGTTTTTATTTACACTTTCCTTTCATTAATTTTTTATGCTAACGGTGAAATTATAATGAAGTTATAACATTATACAATCTCTTTTGAAGAAGGCATGAAAGAAACATCTTAAATTATGCGCATATATCTCAAATGTCACCGATTGCTATTACTTTATGATGTAACGACTGAAAATGTGTTTAAGCTATGCCCCATACGATTTAGAAGCATTTTCTGTTATAATAGCTTGTGATTTAAATAAAACATTTCTACTATTTATTTTGAGTCGGCGTAAACCTTTAAGTCTCAAATCCGTCTTTACATCCATCTCAGTAAAAGAGAAAATGTTGCAGTCAATCTTGTACATCTGCTATTATTGATAATAGGCAAATCAGTACTAAGTTTTAGAGTTGGTTCACTTTTAGATGGTAGTCCATGTGGCCTTAGATTGTAGAAAAAAAAGAAATAGCCATAAACTGCAAATCCCATAAAAATGAAAATCTTACGACGTACTGGGCCATAACTCTGAAAAGCTCTTCATTATTACTATGCTCGAGAAAAAAATATTAGAATGTGATAAATATAAGTATAGTATTCATTGCCAGTACCTAACAGAGCTCCATCAGAAATTCTGAGGATGCAACGTTAAGTTTATGTCAATAATATTCAATATCACTACATAACAGAACTTCATCAGAGATATAAGCGTATTTATGGTGAAGCTCTTTATTGTGATTATTTAACAAAATTGTACGAGACATTTTGTGGATGTAATAAGCAAATTTATGATAAAGTTCTTCATTATCGTTAGCTAATATAGAAATTCTGGAGATCTAATAAGTAAATTCATAGTAAAGTTCTTCATTATTACAACCTAACAGAGCTCGAAGTGAAATTCTGAGGATGTGATAAGTATATTTATGATAAAACTTTTCGTGGCAACTACTTAACATAACTACATTAGAGATTCTGAGGATGTGATAAGTATTTTTATAGTAAAGCTTTTCATTATCAGTAGCTAATATAGCTTAATAAGAGATTCTAAGGATGTCATAAGTTTATTTCTAGGAGATGAGTAAAGGGTATACAGGCAGGATATTCCAGTACTGATGACTTATATGTGGCTGCTTTCTTTGTATTCATATTCAAATATTAAATATGTTATGGGATGATGAAATTAGAAAAAAAGTGATAATTTTTTCCTTTTATTTGGAAATAAACACATTTTGAAACCAAATGAAAAAAACGTATAGATATTTTAAATTTTTGGAAAAATGTGTTAATTTAAAAAAAAGTTATTTAAATTACATTATCGCTATTCTACTAACTGATAGTACTTTCAAAAATAAATTGTAAGTTACTGGAGGAGGTTATTGATAAATGTAAACATTATTTGTAAATATTGTGAACTTGTTTAAAGTTTTATTTTAAAATATTTTGGTATAATGTTGTATTTGGTAATTTTGGTGGATATTTTTAAATACAATGTTTCAGTTTAACGCTAATATCATGCTGGTTTAAAAATAAAATGTTCTCGCTGAAAGGAGTTAATGAAGTAGAAAATGTTTTATTTTCTGAAAAAAATGCATTTTATCTAAAATAAAAAAAAACTGCTACCGTCACCTATAAAGTTATAAAAAAATTATAGGTGGCGAATACTCTAAGGCTCCCAGTTTAAACGTAGGGCGTGGTAATGGTACAATAGAATTAGATGAGGAAACTTAAACGAACTCTGAACAAAAGTTGGTTGCTTTGCAACTTTTGACAGTAAGGCTAACTTTAGATTTATGGAAATAATCTTTAAATCAAAGGTTTTTAGATGTCATAAACACGAAGGAAGAGCAATATTTTTTTTAGATTTTGTAAAATTATAAGATAAATAAAAGGAAATAAAAAATATTTTAGATTAAATTTTCAGTCATAAATAAGCTATTGTGATAATAATATGTGACTTCATTAAATGACTACCTTAACATTTAAGATAGCAAAATATTATTTAGAAGTTTCTTTTAATTTTAGTTTGAAATTTGATGACTTCATTAAAACAAAATTTAATAAAAGAGACAAGTATTTCTTAATAATATTTTAAATTTTTTTATACAGAAACTAATTAGACTATAACAATCCAATTATCTATTCAATTACTATAAGTATTTTGAAGTGATGTCTTAGTTAGCAAAAAAACAAATTAAAGTTCTTGTTCTGGATGGAATTTCACAGAGTTGAGGTGATGATCTGTGCGAAATTAAAACAGTCTCTTATATTGCCTTAGTTTAAAAAAAACTGAAACGCAAAGGCGGTCTTTTTCAAGTGGATATCCACTTTTGTCGACGTAACTCAAATGAATGACAAATACTGTCGCTATGAAACAAATAATGTACTGAAACAGAAACGTGATGCTCGCAAAGTGTTAAATACGGAGAAGAACGAGTAAATGCACTTAATATTTTGCCATGATGATATTTGTATTTTATCCAATATTCTTTGAGTAAATTTGAAATATTTTTAAAATCTGTTTGCATACTGTATGTTGACAGACTGAGTTAGTTTTTCAGAATATTATAGATGTTTTCTAAATTAAACTAATTTCGAAGTTCGGAGAGAGATAGTTATAATTATATTGTCTGGCAATAACAAAACTTTATTACTTTTTGTGCCCTTAAAAGAAAAAGGAAAGTTAAGAAAGTTAATACACAAATGATATACGAAAAATTCGTGGCATCATGCTTCATCATTGTTAGATAATTAATCAGAAGAGAAAGTAATTTAGTTTTTAATTTAAACAATTGCATCTATCTCTTTTCAAAGTATCAGACAGCATTTTATCCTCATCCGACGTAATTATATAAATTATAAATTCTCACACGGAATATAATATGGACGTGAACTCCATAACCAAAGGGGGCAGAATGCCAAGTGTTTGTGGGCGGCCGTCCAGTTTGTCTATTTCCATGCATAGATGGAACTGTGAGTGGTCAGAGTACAGTCAGTTGGTTAAGTTTTGTTAGCTATAAATTTTTATTCATATTTTTCAATGTATCCGCTAGCTTTAGGTCAACAAAAATTATATCTCAAATAAAGCAAAGCATCAATAAAGAAATAAATATTTAAAATAATTATTTTACGTACACATTTATGTATAAATGCATACAGATGGGGAGTACCTATTAATTTTAACGTACTAAGTTATTGCATATGTATCATTAATATATTTTATACAACACCAATTTTTAATTAAAATTAACTTTGCTCTAACAGAAACTACAAATTTCCGAGTTTCTTTGTAAAATATTTTTGGAATAGATGGAAATATTTTCATATTTTTCCAACACTCTGTTGTAATATAACCGATGGTGGCGCAAATCCTTGAAATTGAAAAATTAGTGGTTTTCTGTGCTCTATAATTTAGGAAAGTAAACTAAAGTATATTTATATGCTATATAGCATTTCTGTGTTCATTAAACACAAACTGAAAATTGCAATGAAATTAATTGAAAATTCTTGTACGCATAAGCATTTTTAGTTATTTATGTAGAATTGAAAAAAAATAATGCATTATTCTAAATAGTGTATTTAGTCTTGAATTTTGAAACTATATTAACGTAATTTCCGAAACATAAGCATTCCAACTGGAAAATACTAAATTCTGAGATAAAATTCCGAAATTAATTAATAACTTCTTATATTTATGTTGCATTCAGCATCATTATTATATCTAATATAAATAAAATTATATATATATATATATATATATATATATATATATATATATATATATATATATATATATATATATATATATATATATATCTGTATTTTGAAACCAGCAACTTAAATTTATTTGGAAATAGAGAAAAATTTAAAAAATATTGGATTCATTTTAGTAAAGCCTTAACATATGCTTTCTTATATTTCTAAAAGTACATGAGCGAATCTTAGGGAAATTCACTATTTTCATGTAAGTAACTATTTAACAAATATTTATTTCAGTGTACAACTTTAATATGGAACAGCACAGAAGAATCAGCTAGACCGCAGTTAACTGCATTGAGTTTATCGTGGGTCGAGCGCGCAAATTCGCGGCGCAATCGAGAGGATGAGCTTTTGCCGTAACGGAGCTTTTTATAATAGTTGTGCTGTAGCGAGCTTTCATTAGGTTTACCTCCGCATAAGGCTGTTGTAATTTTACGTTGTTTTGGTGGGACGTGCAACGATGATTGGATTGTTTTATTTTTTTAACTTTTTGAAACATTTTGACATAAATTATTCTTGAATATAAAATTGTATAAATCGGCGCGTGTGTTATTTCAATTTCAGTTTCTTATTATTTATAATTTTATTTTCGATATTGTTTTTGTTAACACTATAAGATTTTCTCTAAAATTTGGAAAATAATTTAAATTGGTGCAAGACTAATTAAATTTAATAGAACTGTAATTTGATTTTAAACTTGGTTTTGGCATGAAAAAATATTTATTACTAAGGCAGTAAGACAAAGGTAGTTAATTCAGTAACATTTTTTAGAATATTAGCAAGTTTTACATAAAATGTTAGAAAGGCTTTTAAATTTAGGATAAAAACTTATTTAAAGTTCGGACTTGACTCGAATAATCTGAAATAAATTAATACATTAAAATTGAATAAAGACAATCGAAACTTCAAGATGCCAAATTTCATGAAATACCAAATGAAAAATTGAAGCTAAATGGAAATGAATGAGTACATCTGTACACGTGGGAGAAGTGAAACTTCTTCGACGATTTAAACATCGTTTTTAAAATTTGTAAGTATATACTAAGGCGTAAAACGGCATATATAGAGAGAAAAAGAGGAAACAATACTAAAAGACTTGTAAAGTAATTAAATGTAATATACCTTTAATGCAAACATTCCTCAGGTACCGTTAAAATAATTTTGAGTAATTCAGTTAATCAAGAGATTGACAAACGGGTTTAACTCTAACTTGATATTGTTCATCGCGGCACAAAGAAATTTTACTTCAAAAAGTACAAACAATATTTCAAAATCGTGTAATTAATTTTACTAATATCTGTAAAACCACTTCGTATTGATTAAATACTTAAAAAAGGAAGTAGTTACGTAATTAAACTTATACTTTCAGAAAAAAGGTGCGCGTTTTTTTTTAACTTTTCTCTGTCAATCGCCTGCGGACCTTCGAAGGGGGAGGTTGTGTCATAGCGCGTTCGCTCTGCGGTCACGAAAACATCGTAAACATTCGCTAAATTTCTTTACCGGTGAAATATTAATGCAATAAAGTCGTATTTGTACAGTGAACTTCAAAATAATAGATCGTATGCCAGATGCATTCGCATTTAGGTAATTTATGAGTTCTTGCGCGCAAAAACTGGAGGGTCTGACGATGATCCGGATAATAATATCAGAATATTAACCGCTGTTACAGTTAGAAACATCGAGTCTGAGCTGAAATGTTTGGTGTTAATAGGCAGTTCTCACACCATATGTTTGAGGGTCTGGTGATGACGAGGATAATGACATCTGGATCTAAGTCAATATTAGAGCTAGGACCTTTGAGTTTGAGCTCAAATATTCAGTAATATTGGGCAGTTCTCACACATGTAAATTCGATGTTCTGCTGATGAACAATATGATAATGTCGGCATCCTACTCGCTATTACGGCTAGAAACTTCGAATTCAGCTCAAATGTTTAGGTTTATTGGGCAATTCTCACTCCAACTAAGTCGAGTGCCTGATAATGACGAGAATAATAATAAAGTTATTAAACGTGCAAACTCGAGGGTCTGATTAAAACCAATTAAATAATATCTAGATCTTAGCCAATATTACATTTAGGGACTTCGAGTCAAAATTTTCGGTTCATCAGTGATTTTTCACAGCCAGGGTCAAACATTTGAGAGTCTGAAGATGAACCGGATAACAACACCGAGATTTAAGCCACTATTACAGTTAGAAATTTCAAATTTGGTCTCTAATACTCAATTTCGTTGGACAGTGCTTACAAGCAGAAAGTGGAGAGTCTTAATATGATTAAGATAACAAAACTTGAATTTTTGTCCTTATGAGGGTTAGAAAAAAATACCTATAGTTACTCGCACATGTTTGTAGTATTTTAACAATATTGTAAATTGTGGGGGTGGTACTTATTCTGTTTCGAAGTATCGCTTCATCTAGAATCTTCTGAGTTTCCTAGTTTTCTGAATTTATATTTTGCGGGTAATACACAAATGTGAGTATACATATGTATGAAAAGTTGAAATAACATTAATGCCAACTACAATTTCGTCCACTGACAGAAGGATAACTGAATGACACTAGCCGAGCGGAGGCGATTGGGTACAAATGTCCACTTGAAGGTTACTTGCATTGCAAATATCTCAACAAGACACTCATTGCGAGGTCCATATTGTATGTATTACAAGAAATAACTGAGATACTGCCGTCCAACAAGACCTGGCTCCTAAAAAGGCCAATCTTAAAAACTAGTACTTTCTATTATCTAAATAAGTTTAAATTTCGCGTATATATGTGAAGACATCCAAACTCTCTAGAAAGACGCAATTTCTACTGCAATCTCATTATTTTATTCTTTTTTGTTTCTTAACGATGTTTTACCGTAACGTGAAAATTTTCTACTAAAGACCACTTGTCATATCATAATAAAGCCCGAGTCTTGCTAGGACTATTGAATAAATACTTCGGTATCGGGAATATCTGTAGTATAAAAATGTATGCTCTCTCAAATCAATATAAACACCGCGTCAGAATTATTATATTTATACTCTTCTTCAGGGCCAGAAAATTTAAAATATTTAGATCTTCGTTCTAAAGAAAACGTACACCTACATTACCACCCAAATAAATATATATTTGATTTTGAAGATAAACTTCTTTGATTAAAATGATAATATATTTCTGGAACATTAACTGTAAAAACACTTTTCAAAAAACTAATTCCAAATTTCCAAGTTTTGCAATTGTTAATTCTAAACAAAAACTCAAAGCTTTGTATCACGTCGGCCAAATAGATAATATAGATTCGTTAGATGCTCTTAAAGATAAGGTTAAAAAATTCGAGGAAATAAAAAAAGGAAGATGCTAAATTACTAATACTAAAACGAAAAAGGCTAAAAAGCAGTTAAAAAGTTGGGATCAATTTCAACAATCAGCGAGAATATCGAAAATGAAGCAATGGGTGAGGTATGGTACTATCAAGGTTGCTAGAATATAAGAAGACGGAAAGAAAACGGGGATTTCATGTGTCTAAACTGCGAGTAAGAATTTAGACGGAAACTAATTCATTGATTTTTGTGATGAAAGACACTTCTCTGTTGGTTTTCCCTTAACGTTTTAGTTATTTTTTATAAAAGTTTATTCTTGTTTTAAGGCAAAAGAACCATTTTAGTTTCTTTATTACCAAAGTTTGTGTTATGTATTTTTCTGTTACTCCGAATAAGGCCTACGTCAAATTATGAACGAAAATGAATGACTGATTCGAATTAGTTTCTTAGTTTATTTATTACGGATTAATTAGCTGTAAAAGAGAAAACAAATTTTATTTTAATTTTATGAGAGCTTTTTATTATATTGCATTTTTTTGGTTTAATAGATCTAAGAAGCTCATAACCTAATTTTGACTACCATATTGTGCTAAAAACGTAAACTTTAATTTGCCCTAAAACTTCTAAATTATTAATTTAATTATAAACTTTGATTCTAAGTAGAACTAATTTGTACAAATAATTTTTCTATTTACAATAGATTCTAAGTACAAATAATTTTGTGATAGACCTCATTAAGAAATAAGGTTTCTAACAAGCTTCATCAGGTATTGAAGTTTTTAAAACGTGCCTCTTTAATATAGAGACTAAAAATTTGGTGACTTTTTTCTAATATTAAAACCATAATTAAACAATATCTTCCTTATTGATGGTAGCTTTCATTAATTACCAAATTTCTTGATTTTACAAATATTTTGCAAAAAGTGGGACTTGTTAGTCGACTGTACTTCACTTCAAAAAAGTCGTAATGCAAACACGACTTCGTTAAATTTTTTTCATACGTATAGATAGACATGTGTGTTTTTATTAACAACATCATTCAGTGCCGTTTTATTACATATATAAAAAAATTAGTAAGTAAATAAAAAAATTACTCAAGCTTGTAAAAAAGTAAGGTACTATATATAGACGTACCTCTTCGTGAACAGCTTTTAACATTTTTTTCATAACGATAATTTTGTTTGTAAAATCCTTTTCAAAACTTACTTACATGAACTTCGTACGATACACACTCGCTAGTTGAGGAATTATAGTTCTATACATCTTTTAGAGATCACAGATTGTAGAACAGATTGTACATCTTGTTATACATGTACTCCTGATTGCTGTAGCCACGCCTATTCGAATATTTTGGCGTCTATCTGCCTCTCAATACCTGACCGCTAAACTACCTCCATTATTGCTGAACAAGATCAGTACTTGGATAAGTAAACATATAGAAACGGCGGTCAATACTTGAATAAGTAACCATATGGAAACGATGGAAACGAAGATTTTACATTTCTAGAACAAAGTTGTCAGCACTTTTGATACGTTTAATATATTTTCTGCTGAAGACTGCTCCAAATTTTGTGAAGGTCTTCAAAGTGACAACATTATATCCTGCACCCCGCTTAAAAAAAATCGAAGAGCGTTCAGCACTTCAACGTAAAAAGAGGTCAAAATTAACAAACAAGTATGTTTTATTTTATGGATCTCTATAATGTACCTAGAAGTCAAAGCATTCAAAGGACATCTTAGAAACCTCCTTTAGATCTGCAAAGAAATTATCGTTTTTTCCATATTTCTCACATCAATGTGTATTTTGAAACCTTATTAAGAAGAGAGGATGAAATAAAAAATTAGAAACAAATTTATAAAAAAAATTGTATGCTGTACCCTTCAGAATGATTTCTAAAATGCAATTTAGATTCCATTTACTACTTTTTATTTTTCATGCAATCGTTTGAAAGCTATCTTACTTGTTTCGAAAAAAAATGTCTTAATGTCAATTATTGCGGAAAGACATGACTTAGCGAAAAGTTTTGCGAAATTGTGGCGAACTTTGCCAGTTTGCTACTTTTCAATATTACCTCGTGACTAGCGAGTGGAACTTGAAGTGTGATACGCATGGAGTAACACGCAAAGTTCTCTGCGGAGATAAAAGAGAAAAATGAAAGTTCTTCATATAAGTAAAAATTAAAGTGTGGCATGCAGTAGAATAGGACCCTATCTATCTATATTTGGCTTAATCTCGTTTCTTACTTTCGTATTTTAAAATATGATTTCGTCTCTACTTAATAATTGATCGATCTCTACATTAAGGTTTATAAAAAGTGTATGCCTAAGTCGACATGCCCTTAGCCTCTATTTCTTAAAACAGATTGAGAAATTTTTAATAAGGTTTTATAATTATTTTGTTAATTTGGTCTTTGTACTAGCTTTGATTGTTTGAAATTATTGGAAATATTAGAATGATTTGATTATTACAACCACCTTGCGTATTTCTATTAAATTGTTTAAACTTGTGATTTGGCTGTACGATTGTTATTATACATATTCGTGTTTGTAATGTGGTTTATCAGCTCAAACATTTTTGCTTTTAATTTCAAATTAATACAAATATAAATTATTTTTTCAGCAAATATAATGAAATAAGCGATTAACAAACAAAATGGAAAGAAACGAAACTGTACTAATGCGAACAAAAGGAATGGATTTGCTGTTATTATTTTTTTATAGGTTTATTTTTGTTAATTTGTTTCATTGGATTATCTCTTAACTCTTGTTTGCTGTGATACAATATGATTTGATAAAATAAAAGCACGAATATTAATGCTATACATAATTATTCGAAATATATATAAAACTAAATCAACTAAAAATAACGCTTAATTAATGAAAACTGTAAAATAATTAATGAATGTGGAATGTATTTAAACACGACCTCTTAGCAGTTACTTTTAATTTTTAAGATGTTGATTAGTTGTGTAATTTATATCCAATAAAAAAACGTGGAAAAGGTTATAAGTTCTCCTTAGATAATCACATCATCTGAAAAAAATATTGAAATCAAAATGACAAATTCCAAGTAGTTTCTTAATGTCGAATTCAAATAAAGTTTAAGTCTGAAAGGCATAAACATTTTGAAACACGTAACGTAATTTTTATTTTTTAACTCTAATTGGCGATTATTTTTCAGTTGCTATCAAGGTCTAAAGAGAAAATATCCTTTTTTTCTCATCTGTGTATGGTGATTATTATTCTTAATTAATGATTATTCTTAATTAATCATGGAATTATGCCTAATTAATATATATCCAAACGTGCTAAGCTTTGTATTAAGAAAATGTTTTTAAAATTCAAAACGCTTATCAATATCAATAAATATTGTAATAAAATAAGCCGTAGTTGAATTTTTTTATCAGATATGTACTCAATATTT
This sequence comes from Druceiella hillmani, assembly GCA_039881145.1. Lineage (NCBI taxonomy): Eukaryota > Metazoa > Arthropoda > Insecta > Lepidoptera > Hepialidae > Druceiella > Druceiella hillmani. The sequence continues at coordinate 14,244,373 of JAYKKI010000029.1, forward strand.
AAATGTTTATCCACAACCATAGATAATTTTTAAGAAAATAATATATTATTGCGATGTAAAATACCTATATACCGGTTTATAGAAAAAATGCAGCGTTGACTCGTAATTTTTTCAAGAAAATATAGAGTGCCTTCAGTTACTAATGAAATTGAAAATATTTATTAATAAGGAATGTTAGAATTTCTGGAGCCTTGCATCACGAGAAATATACCATTTATCAATATGTATCTGTAAGCCCAAACGATACTAAATCAAATTTTATCGAGTAAAATTAAATTCACACGTTTTACATTAATTTCATTATTAGCTTTTTCAAAGAATCTGACTTGTTTTCGACAAATTTCTGAATTTTTCTTCCAAGCGTATGTAAAATTCTAGCTACACGCAAAATGTTTTATTGCTAAATCGACTGGAAGTATGTAAAAATTTTTTTGGCGATTGTTCCAGTCAGTGTCCATATTAGCAAAATTGACATGAACATTGGAGGACTTAATCTCAGCAACTAAAAAATAATACATATGAACGTTGGTACATCGAGTAGGCTTTGAATTAGAAGGGTGCAAAAGTGGCTTGAAATATTTCGTGTAAATAATCAGACAATCGTATGGCTGTTGAGAACTTGCTTTGGTTGCTCCACCTTGCGTTTAGATATATCTTACACATGCCTTATGTTACACATGTATCTTATTAACTTTCCAAGACGATATAAAATACAAAACAGTAACAAGTCAGTTTTGCAGCCCAATAAAGCAATTAATACTATTGTGACTAGTTGCGATTACGATTTCACAATTATTTATTACTGTTTCATAGTTATTTATAACAGTTGCGATTACGATTTCACAATTATTTGTGAATAATTTTTTTTTCAATTTCGAACTTGGATTTTTAGAAAATAAAGTAACTGATAAGTACATTTGACTATTTTTAAATCATCATTTGTTTTTTAATGTTTCCCCCTTTCAAATTTTTTTTTAGAAACAAAGGAAATGCATTTTTCTAAGTCTGAATTGAAGATAAAAGTTAGAATATAATCATTAATCTCATCATTTATTTGTTAATTTTTTCCCCTTTCCAAATTTTTCTAGAAATAAAGGAAATGCCTTTTTCTAAGTCTTAATCAAAGATATAAGTTACAATCTAATCATAAAGCTCCTGTTTAAGCTTTTAAAGTTTTGAACCTTAAACAATTTAATCAAAATTCATATTGAAACTAGTTTTGATACAGTGAAATAAATGAACGTCTCTGGTTTTCATTTTGTAGATTTCCTCTTTCAGTAAGGTAAGATATGAAACTGTTCTCATCCCGTTCATTTATCAATAAAGAGAGTGCTTACCCTCTTTGTTGCGGAGCGATCGTATCGTCCCAAGGGTTTCAAAGTTTCTTATATGACGCACTTGCTTACTTGTTGGAAATTTTTAATTTTGTTGATGAAAGAGTTCATGGATCTAAAAGTAGGATTATCTGAATATAAATATATATTAAACCTATTAATATTAGAATGTACCAACAAAGCTTTTTCCGATCAATAGCTCTATCACAGCCGTATTATGACGTATAAAAAACTTTTACTCACAACTCCATACTTAGCAAGAATTGTATCCCGTGACGAACTACAAAAACGAATACCCGTTAGAGGCGTGGTCCGTAATAAACCCTGGTTCAGAGCGGCTGAAATCGACTTCATGACTAGAAGTATTTTTTATGAAAAATAAATATGAAATTCCCAATGAAAAAGTCTAACACCGTATAATAATCGCATTTATCCAATATGTTCGCAAGCTTTTTCGTTGGAGAATCATATTATTAGTTAATAACGAAAATTATTTTGTAAAGCACAAAGCTTTGGAAAATTCTAAAATTTTTGCAAAGTAATTGATTAAAAACTGGCGCCTACTGAGAGATTAACCAAAATTTGATCAGCTAAGTCGTCTCTAGAATTAACTTCAGAGTTTGGCCAGTGTTTCGTAATAGTCGGTAGGTAATATTGGAAAAGATCAATCGTAATATTTAATTACTTGTATATATTCGTATCTTCACCAAACTCATAAGGATTTATACAGAGATATTTGTTATGTGATAATACTTCGATATTTAGAATAACTTTTTTTCTGTTATTTATGCGCTCTAAGCCTAAAATATTGTTTTACTCTTTAAATTTGATTTATATAATCCATAAAACTTTTTACAGTTTGCAAGATATAATGATGAAAATAATTACGTATCGGTTTAGAGTAAAAATCAATATATAAATAAATCCGTCAACGTTTTGTATTAATAATGATAATTCTATTCTGTTGTGATATAAATACTAATTTTTATTATTTTAATCTAACTCAATCAAACTTTATATTATATAATGGCAATTTGTCGTATAGTAATCCGGCAATGTTTTATATTAATAATGATAATTGAATTATTATGATCTAAATACCAATTTTTAATTATTTAAATCTAACGTAATCAATGCAATCTTCATATTATATAATTGAAATTTGTTAACATTTGTCAAGCAATGGAATAAGTAGGTAAATTTCTTATATATTATCTCGATTTTACTATCGATACGCGCGGTAACAGAAAACAAATATATAAATAAATCCGGCAACGTTTTATATTAATAATGATAATCGAATTATTATGATCTAAATACCAATTTTCAAATATTCAAATCTAACGCAATCAATGCAATCTTCATATTATATAATGGAAATTTGTTAACATTTGTCAAGCAATGGAATAAGTAGGTAAGTTTGTTGTATAGTATCCCGAGTTTACTATCGATACGCGCTGAGCGATAACAGAGTATAGTTTTGTAAACCTGTTTTCTTTTTTATGAAAATATTTTGTGATTTCGACAAAACTAACTTGAATTGCTTAGGGTCCCATGTCTTACAGAGTGTGACATGTGCAGGTCGGCGGTTGTGCAATCCACTAATAATGTAGCTTATACATATGAGCGCTGAACGGGTTAAAATAATATATAAATGCCGAATCATATCTTCCAAATGAAGAATTCCGTTTTTCAGAATTTATAATTTCATCTATACACTCTCACATTTTTTTCATGTTACCATTGTTAAGAAAAATATAAATATTTCGTATCATTCATTAAATATCGTGATGAAAAAAATATTAAATATTTCACTTTATGGGTGGTCTCATATTTCGATTTAATCTTTCTAAAAATGGTCTAGATTCTAATGTAACCTTAACTATTCCCTAAATAGAATGGGAAGCCATTTCTCATATCTCTTTCGTATAATAATTTCAATAACAATTATAATTAATTCGCTTTCCACACTCCAAAGCGAGCAATGTAGCTTTTCATCAACATAATTGTATTTCCCATTCATAACTTTAAATGAAAATTGTTCGAGGACTGTTGCCGGCGGGCGTAGTCGAAAATATCCGGGCTGAATACTGGCGCAACTAAACGGACAGAGGCACTAGTTTAGACGTTATTTTGAGAAAGTCGTTAAGAATAGTGAAGGGTGCGAAAGGCGTTAACCTAATGGTATTTAGGGCAACAATTTGAAGGGTGTTCTAAACGTAATATCTAGATAATTTTCGTTTCGGTAAAATAATATCCTTCTTTTATAATCATAATATGGTGATAGAGAAGATTGGAAAATATGCGCTGTATTTTACTGATGATCTTTTCATTCCTTTTGAGAATCACTTGTTGTTATAAAAGTTTAGAAAAAAATTGAGACAAACTATTGGTGTGGTTACAAATTTATAGAAAAGGAGGGTCAATGAAATGAAGCTTCAATAATATTTCGTGTTAGATGCTGTACGTTCCGTAACTGCAGATGAGTGTCACTGCTTTGATTAATATAGATAGGAGGGTGTGGATATTCCTTTACCATGGTTTGTTCATTATTTGACTTTTATGTTAACTATAACGTAAGTTCGAATTAAATTAAAATATCATTTAGCTAATCATGTTAAATGAAAATGTTAAAAGACGTCTAAACTTATTAATAATTTTATTTTGTATAATTTTCCTCATCTTTTTAAGTCAGTTTTTGAAGTAAAACTTTTTTGCTATTTAAAATTAAATAAGAAAATTCAGCGATATCCCGGATATTATTAATTTGTATTAATAAAATATTATAAGCAGTCGCAGTAGAGCCATCTAGACGCACCATAAGAAAGGCTTTTGTTAATCCTTAAGGAACTATGTGTTTTTCCGAAATGACAACTGGCTAATTTTGAATAGATTTGGCGTTCATTTTGTAGAAATTCATTGTTCACAATAAAATGAAACTACGTGATGTAGTATTATTTTTACTTTCTTTAATTTCTTTACCACGACCTAGGTTTCGTTGTATTACAACATCTTCAGGTGGGCTATTATTAAAAAAACCTTTGCTAATAGCCACCATGTAGTTTCATTTAATTGTGAATTGGCTAATTCTTGCTAAGTGCGTTTTTTGAGAACATTTAACAAAATAAAACATTTGATGAATTTTTTCATCAGTGGCTTTCCTACTTTAAACATATTGCACCAAGAAGCAAAGCCTTACTAATTTCAAAGGAATTTATTCTTTTATTTTTATTACTCATGAACGTAATGACGTCAATCAATAGTATAATGACTAGAACTACTTAAATAATTACTTGGTTCACAACCAGTTGGCACAGTTATATTACAGTAAATAATTGATTCAAATAACAAGTAAACACTTTTAGTGTATTATCTTGTTATTTATATTCTAAGTTCAATTCCAGGTCGAGAGGGAAAGTTTTTATCCCATAAACGTTTTTAATCTCTGAATTTGTATCTTAGTGTACTATGTATTTTATATTTGATACCATATAAATGTTTTGAGCCTTCATATTTTTATTACTTATTTATATAAACAAACACAGTTTCGTGAGCAGTCTGTTAACCAATGCTGGGCATAGCCTCTCTCAAAAATGCGTCACTCAACCCGATCTTTGATCATCTACATCCAGTTACTGCCACTGCTTTGTGAAAGTTGTCGCTCCATCCATTATACATTTAACACACTTAATAGGTATATATCATAACATAGCTAACAATTTTAATAATTATTATTATATTAAAAAATGACAAGGTTATTAAAATCTTTATTTTTGAAGAGGAATGGTTGCCAGTAAAGTTAACAAATTAAATTTAAACCTTCTGACAGTATTAATATTGATTGATCTAACATTATAGACTGATATAAAAGTAAAAAAAAATAATAAATAATATCAGAAATCTATTTATATATCTTATATTTTGGCTACCAAAAAGAATTAAATTTTAAAATTATAGCATGGTATTTATATGATAACTTAACCTTAAGTTCTTCAAAATTACAATATTAAACCTTCTAATTAAGGTTGACGTGAATTTAATATAATGGTACGCTTATCATTTTAATATTTTAAACTAACTAACGAAACCATTGTTAAATCTTCCTCATTCATGTCAAGAAGATACTAAACTATAAAAATTTAAATTGGGATTTGAATCTATAAATTTAATTTAAAGTTAAAAACGACTGTTTTAAGCATTTAATGTTATATTTAATATTTTGGTAGCTTCAACAGATTTTGATTGAAAGTCGCATGTACAGAAAACGATTGTATGAAGTGATATTTGGTTTCGGCTTCCTTCCAAATAAAAATATTGTATTTCATTTGCAAACTTGGCCACACAGCTTTCTGGGAAACCTGCACGAACTGAGTCGACCCTGACTATCGAGTATTGTTTTAGCCTTTGTATTTTACTGTTGAAGAATATTGACGGTGTATCGGAAAATTTTTGCTGTCTCATCATGTAGTTTTTGTATAACTGTTGAAGCGGCATCGTTTTAAAAGAGGTTTTGTTTTTTCTTGGTATCAATAGTCATTATTGTTAAATACTCCGTATTTTTACAGATTGGACATGTTTTTTTCAAACATTCGCCGTTATGTAATCGAACAACAAAGTGATGGTAATAATTCGATGCAATTGTTTCATGCAAACTTTTAGCTCTGTGGTGTAAATCAATTAAAATTCTATGTTGTTGCATTCTTGTATCATTGTATTCCGATTTATAAAAGACCTGTAATAATCTTGTCTTTTATACATATTACTTGTAAGAACACGATGTTTCACATCTGCCAGGCGTCCCGTGACGGCTCACTTTTTCTGTCATTTATCACATATTACGTTTTATAAACAATTAAATTATTTGTGATTTTTTTTTCCAATGCGCGAGGAAACTTCTCGAAGCCGAGATAAAAAGTATTCAATAAATATATAATAGTCATATAAATTTTCAATGATAAAAATATCAGTCAATCCGTTCTCGATATATCATCAAAAAAGCCATTCCATACAAAATGTATAGGAAAATAAATTTTCTTCATCAATTTTTTTTCATGAATTTTTCCAATGTTTTAATACTTATTATGCTATTCACGACAAAGTCAAATCCAAAAACACAAAAAACAAAAAAATTGGTCCAGTCGTTCTTGAGTTATAAACGGTGTAACTAACACGACTTTGTTTTATATATATAGATATAATACACAATTGTTTATAAATATCACTGTTTATATACGTGCATAATAATAATTTAATATGTGTAAAACGAGCAATAATATTTAATTTTTTAATTTTTCCGGAAGTATTTTCGGATTGCAATTTTCTGAAGCCCATCTGAAAATACCGCATTATCCGGATAGCAGCTTTCCCTGGAATACACAGCTGTTTAGGTAGATTCTTTGATAGAGATTACGTAAACTGCGTTAATGTAATTTTTCACCGTGTTTATACATTAATATCAAATACCATTTCATTTTTTAAAGAAAACTCTATTAAACATACCATATAATTTATTTTAAAATGACTCGTCCTTGGAATATTATCCGGATAGGAGCTTTCCCTGGAACACATAGCTGTTTAGGTAGATTCTTTGATAGAGATTACGTAAACTGCGTTAATGTAATTTTTCACCGTGTTTATACATTAATATCAAATACCGTTTCATTTTTTAAAGAAAACTCTGTTAAACATACCATATAATTTATTTTAAAATGACTCGTCCTTGGAATATTAGGGAATGGTAAGCGATACTTTTATAGTCTTAAAGATCGTATTTTTGCCATATTGACACAGACAATTTATGAACATGGTGATATTTAAACCTACTGTCTACTATTGTCATATTACGTGGTGAAGACTGTCTTTACCACGTAATCATGGAAAATCCTATGACAATTTTTATGCCAGGGCGTGTCTCTTATTTATTACACTTTTAAGATTTTCATCTTACTGTCAAAGCAAGTTATGAACTGTGTATTTTCGATTATATATCAGATTATTAAGTTTAACTCTTTAAATGGCTACATATATGTATTTTTCGTGAGCTAAGATAACTCAATTCTACTAAATTTAAACAAAGAATAAATATTTGTGAAGGTGTTCACCTGAGAGTATAAGGACACACCTCGAGAATATTTTGCTCGAACTGAACGCATCTTTTTAGCAAATTGTTTGAATGGAATGGAAGACAAAATGAAATAGAAAATTTAAAATAACTAGCGCTTTACGATCGGCGCGCCTTTCATAAAATCATTACGCGGATCAATTTAAATGGAAAACGGCATTCGGCAACGGGTCATTACAATTGGAATGGGGAAAGGTATTGGGAAGTGAGCGGTGGTTGTGCTGGTATAGGTTCGTTGCAATATTTGGCGACCCATGTCATTTGATTAAATTTATTTAAATCCAAATTTATTTTAGTACATTTTTTCACTTTGCACGAATTTAGGGCTTATCATTTATTTACTATATATTTATTGTTTTCTGATGGACTTAAACGTTCAATGGTTTCAAGCTGGATAGGAATTATAAGTTACTTAAAGGACACTTTTTGTGCTTAAATAATGACTACTGTGCATGCGCATATCTTCAACGGGTATTCTTATAATTATATATATGTATATATGTATATATGTATATATATATATATATATATATATATATATGTATATATATATATATATATATATATATATATATATATATATATATATATATTGTCCGTGCACGTATATCAAATATCTGTTTTTACAAGATAGTTAGCATTGTAATGCATGTTTCTCTAGAGTATATTAGTATAAGATCGTTTGTATTGTCCTTGTATGTAGTTCTTGAGTGTACCAGTGAAATTATTTGACAATGTTCACGTATATCTGATGATTCGTGCTAGATGGTTTTAATGCAATATTGTTCATACATATATCTCTAGTGTATATATATGCAGAATGGCTGGCATTGTCCCTGCATGCATCTCTAGTGTTCATTAATTCTAGATATTTAATTTTGTCTATGTACAAGTTTCTATCGTATTTCATGGAATTTTCTTGAAAATTTCTGTAAATTTAGGGACTTATCAAGCAAAATATTTGTTTTTTTCCATATTGACTTTATTAGCCTTTTATAAATTCACTCAATTGGAGTAAGCTCGAAACAAACGTAATTATAATGGATAGTGTTTCTAGTTTAATGGTTTTCTTGTTAGGCGTGCTTGGATATGACCCACTCCCATGTCGAAACTTGGGTTGCATTTTTTTACATTTAATACAATTGCTAACAAGTTACAGTGTTAATTTTCTTGTGCTAGTATTTGTACCTTTTTATTGCTCCCAATAATTCGTTCAAAGTAAAAATGTATATTTTATTTTGTAAGTTGCTTTCAAAAGAAATTCAGCCCGTGATTGCAGTTGAGCGTCCATATCTTTAAAACCTTGTCGAATATTCTCCTACTGGATTTGTGATTGTGGCCAAACTTAAGAACATGATATATTTTTAAATTATCTTTATTTTAAATTCCATGTTGTTATTAGTATATTCTAAAGTAATATTTGTTGATTTTAAGCAAAATAAATATGAATGTAATAGTTTATTCGAGAGAAATTTTGCAAGCTTGTTATGATATTCTTTCTATATTTGTTTTTGTATCCTAATTAGATATTTGGTGAACAATTCGTATCGTAGAAGATAATAAGTTTAAAGGAAAAGCTAATGAGGTGGTTGATTATGTATAACATAAAGTTTAGGCAAAAAAGTTTAATAAAAAAAATAATGTGAAAAAAGATTTCCCTTGAGTTATAGTTAAAATATGGGGATTTAATAAAAAGTTGAACAAATAACTTAAAACACGTCTTCATATAATGGAGGTGCGTTAACGATTATTAGAGATATCAGAAAGAAGCAAAGACAACTTAAACAAAAATAAAAAGATATTTTGTGCTGAGAAATATTTAAATACTTTTTAATTATGTTTCTGGCTCGGTTAGTAAAAAGAAAAATACGAAACATGCTCAACACGAATCAAACATTATTAAATTCATGAAAAATTTATGCCTTAGTCAAAAATATTATTTGAAAAGACATATAAACAAAGAAGTTGTTCCCATCCTAATACAGCAGTTAAAAAAACCGTTAAGTGCAAGTCTAATTAGTGCGATTAGTATTCCGTATAGTTTTGTAAACACGTAATAGTTCATACCATTCGTCACGAAATTCATGTCAATCCATACCATTCGAACAATGCCAACTACAGGCCAACTTTCATAAATACATACTATTGACAAGTTTATGGATATGGTCAAATATATGGTACGAATACAGTCTAAGGATGCGTACAAGAACAATGACACTCATTTTATACGAACACATTCTGGAGATACATTCACGGACATAATTATTTTGTGCGTATATACACGAGAGATACATGTACGGACAAAGCGAAACTTCTTGTTTGAATTTATACCGTAGATTAATACATGGATAATTCAAATTACTTGTATCTTGTATCGAATACACTTTAGTAATACCTGAACTGACGATACCAACTATCTCGTGTGAATAAACAAATAGATACGTTATCAAGAGATACATGCTCCTATTATGCACGGTATGGTGCAAATGTTACAATGAATTTCAAGTTGTTAAATATTTTATAATATAAAATATTTTAGTATTAAACTACGTTTACATTGTATTGCGTGTAACCTAATTATGTGTTATGTTAATTTTTTAAATAAAGAAAATATGAAAGAGACGTTCGTACAATTTTTGCCCGAATTTTAAGGACGAAAGCCTTATTTTTCACGTTACTAATATCTAAAATATGAAAGTAATTTAAAACTTAATAAAGTTATTGTTTACCTAAGAAAAATTATATGAGGTGATTTGATATTGAATATTTACTTGATTAATGTAAATATAATCATAACTGCTCGCGATATTTTTGAGATTTTTCCGATTTTCAAAAAAAAATATTACAGGAGGAAAAGAATTATTTAAATATAAGAATTAATTATATATTTTTAAAATCGAAGTTCAATAAGCTTGCATTCGACATTCAAGCAACGTGTTAGATGTTGAAAAAAATAGGTGCGCTTAAGACTACACCGTAAAAGTGAATGTTTTGGCAACTAATATAAACGTACTTTGTGTACGGAGTATTTTGAGCACAAAAAAAGTAGAAATAAGTAAATTAATAATTTCAAAATAAATATGATTTATTCATTCATACAAATACGCTCAATCGTTTTTTGAGAGTTATGCAGTTGCTCGTGCAGAGTATAAAACATAATAAGTAAACGCATTTGTCAAAAGTGGGATTATCTTCATTATAAACGTGTACTTTATATATCGAGTACACCTCAAGAGCGGATATACACGGCCTGCTGTTTAATATACACGAGGCGTGTCACACTGCATAATTCAACCTTTTCCCGACTACTAAGGATACTATACTCCACTGCTCGATATTACTCTCTTTCAGCCATACTTGACTTGCTGCCGAGTATACCCGTATATATAGTGCGTCAAGCTCGTAACGTGAGGCACGCACGCAAATTTTTCCCTTCAAAAAATTGGACAATGACAAGTATTCACTTAAAAAATGATTCCTTCCAAACCACCCATAAAATTGACAATTTAGTTTATTCTGTGTAACCCCTGTAATTGGAGTGTTAATCCCTACATCAAGTTTTAAATTTCACAAAAAACTAAGTTAATTCATAAATTCGGTTATGATTCAGGACCAATATATATCTAAATATAGAGAAAGTGAAAGTAACGATTTGCCCAATCGTACCTGAAACAAAATAATTCCATCTGATCTATCTTTTAGACCAACTTCTAGATAGGTGCCCTACGCAATATTTACCGTGGTACATATTAACCAGAGACACGTCTAATATCCTGTATTTCGTGAGAACTTATTTAGCAGAATTACGTTCATATGTAACTTTCTGCTTAATGCTGAATGTTGGGTTCTCTATTAAAGTTAGATTAGATGCAAAATAATTCCATCTAATCTCACTGTTAGACCATTTAATGAGTAGGTACGCTATGAAATAATTACTGTGGTATATATTAACTAGAGGCACGTCTAATATCCTGTAGTTCATGAGATCTTTTTAGGAGAATTCCGTTCATACGTAACTTTCCGCATAAAACTATAAACTCTGAAAACTTAGAAATCAGATTTCAGAAAACTCAGAAATAACAAGCAAATAACAAAATATGCATTAAAATGATTGATTTGCATTCTATTCAAAACTGTTGTAGTGCCTGAATAAAAATCGCCTGCAAAAAAGCGCCGCACACTCAACCTTTAATGCCACTTTCCATTTAAATTGATCCGCGCTATGACTTTATGAAGAACGTAGTCGTATAGAGCAAGGTAAATCGAGTTTTCTTTTCATTTTTCATTCTATTCAAGTGACTTTCAGCAAATATGTGTTCAGTTGAGGGCACATGTGCTGAGGGAGGGAAGTGAATGAGGGCGATTTAACACCCCACCTGACTGCATTTTTACCCTCGTCGCTTGCTTAGAGACATTATGGCAATAAAATTGTTGCAAGAAAATCACGTCGTTCAATGTTTTAGTGCTGGTCATCAGATATATCATCAACAATAATCTTATATATTTTGATATCTGCCGTGACACGCATTGGGGACAAACATGTTGTTAGAAATTGTAATTAACATGGAGTCAAATTTCAAATAAACAGTATTTCAGTCTTATGAATGTTGCAAATGCACAATGAAAATATGGCAAATTAGCAAACTATGGTGTTAACTAATTGCTTCTATTATATATGGTCTCTCAAAACTACTACATAAAGTGTAATGCTTAATAATTCTGTCAAAAACAGGTTGAGAATAAAATCGACCAACAAAACGTGATTTTTAAATGCGTCTGTTATCTATCTTAGATCAACAGACCCTATGAAAACCATGGTTTTAAGTACTATGTACAAACAACACATATTATGTATAAACATCCCATACGATTTTCTCCAACTCTGTCCCAATGTAAATCACAAAAATCTATACCAGTTGATAAAGAGAGACGGCTCATGAGAAGTACGCACCTTACATTGTATATTTCAAAGCGGTTAAAAATTTTAATACATGGTGGTTTTATGTAGAGAAAATTACCTGTCATTATGAAAAATAAAATGAAACCCTCCTGTGCACGAGTTCAACATTGTATCACAATCGCACTTATCCTTGAGCTTCGCAACGTTTTCGCTGAATATATTCTTAAATATATTGTCAGGAATAAAGTTTTCATATTACACTGCATTGTTATTTAATACAGGATGGACTTTTTCAAAGCACAAAGCTTCGCTACTGGTGCCCTTTTGCGCAGTGACTAATTAAATCATGAGTTTACTGAGAGATTAATTAAATTCTTTAAATAAAACAGTCTTAATAATTAACTTTTGAGTGAAAATCTAATTAAATAGCCAGTATTCCTTAATAATTTGAAGGTAATATTAATAACAACCAAGTGTCAGTTTTAATTGCTTATAAATAACTTCCACACCTATCTAGAATAAAAAATGACTGATGCCTAAATATGAGGTCAAGCCATTTTTACATCTAATCTTTTGTGTGAAATCGAAAGTTGATCCCTTTCTCATTTTACGTTTAAAGTAACCTTTTCAAAATTAAAGTATTAAAAATGATTATCTACTGAGCTATATGATTACTACTATATGATTATCTACTGAGCAAACGCTCAGTAGATAATCATAAAGATTGACATTTTTCTTCGCTGTGCTGAATTCGCCTCTTATTAAATAATTGCTTACAATAATGAAAACAAGACAAGGATTATAATGGATTTCTTTATGGTTATATCTTAATAATTTATGATTCAAGTTTTATGAGCATTTTATTACATTTTTTTTTATTATATAACAATTATTTCTTCCGATGAAAAATAAAGTGTAATTTATGTAATCAAAATTATGCTATTTTTTTTAGACAAACGTAAGAGAAGATAAATTGGTTTTGTATTGTCTCAATTTAATTGTCGATACGCGCTTAGAAATAATAGGACACACTAGTGTAGTGTAGAAAGGTGCCCAATGGGTGCGATGATTTACATAAAATTACGTAAGTCTTTGTTATGAGGGTTGTATAGAAAAATCCTTTTATTTCTAGGATTCTATACCCAAATGGCATGGTTATTATGGTCACTATGTTGTCTGTCTATTCGCCTGTCCGAAGAAGCCTAAAGATTTTAAAAGAAACTAGTAACTATCAATCGTAACTAAAACATTTAAAATTTTTATATATCATATGTTGCTTGGACTTATAATCTAAAATCATATTTAAAACTTATTATCATTGAATTTTCAAGAGGCTACTATATAAGTGAAATGAGGAAAGGGTCAGGTCAAGGATTTCATACATAAGGTTAAATACGGAAATGATGTGTCACACACCTAAACATTCCTGTTTTTCCTTGCAGGAAAGACATATTTCCTGCTGGGTCAGTCTAGGTAACCCTGATACCGAGGTACCTGAAATGTCTGGTCTATGTTGCAAATATTCTACATTTATATAATAGCTACTGATATCACTTTAAACTGTAACCATTTTTAAGTTACTTTCCACTATTATATAACTGAAAACAAAAAGAAAATCTGTTGACAAGTTAAGGTGTGAAATCGAGACAAAGAGAAAAATTCATTTTTTGCATTTGCAAAATTAGTTACTACAAAAAGTTAGTTATTTACAAAAAGCATTACTTCAAATATTGGAGGTTTGAATGACTGGACAATTCATTAAATCATATTTGTGAGACATTTTATAAGCGCACTATAAACACATCTAAAGCTTGCCTTTCAAATTTAAACGTTTCCCGCATCGTCATCTTTTTATCAATTAAGAATATTTTGTTTTTTATGTTAATAATTTGTACTTTTGATATAACTAACTTAAATTATTTAGTAGCCTTTAGAAGCCTTACAAAGTACGACTCATACAGATCGGTCATCGTACTAAACACCAGTTTTGCACCTTGTGCATCATGGACGCGGAACGGGAAAATATTAAGGAAACATAAACAAAATTGAAAAAAAAAACTCTTTCAAGTCTCTTCAAATGATGCGTTCCAAGTGAAAGGTTCCGTTTTTAATTTTTTATAAGTTCACACATTAGCACTGTTAAGTATTTTCATTACATTATTGTTAAAAAGAAGTTATATAAATGTTTTCTACTTTATGTTTGTTCTGCATCTCAATTACTCTTATAAATGATGATTATTTAATAATTTATTAAAAGAAATGCTGCAGGCAATACTGTAGGAGTGAAGCAAAAAATTAAATATATGATTGGCTTTATGTTCTAAATTAAATGTTTATAAAATGATATCGATTACCCAACATAAAGCGCGAAGCCGTTTTGCATTTCGTGTTGTACATATAATCGTTTGAGAAACAGTTTTAATTAATTCAATTTACGCACTCCAAAGTTTTTAATGTAGCTTTTCATCAATTTAATTAAATTTCCAATTCAGAACTTTAAGTGAACATTGTTCGGAGTGATTTCCGGCAGGCATAGTCGCAAATGTCCGGTATGAATACCGGTGCTTCTAACAGGCAGAGGTCCTGGTTCAACATCATTTTTAGAAGTATAGTAAACTTTTTTAGTTCATCATTTCTGGCAATAGTGAGTTTTTTGAGCGACAATTTTGAGCAACTTATTTGAGGGATACTATATACTAAATTTAATCTCTTCATTTTTTAATAAAATGCTCCATTCGTAATCAAACTTAGGTGATCTCAAAAATTGTAAACAGTGTGTTATATTCTTCAAGGATGATCAATTTTTAAAATGTTATTTATCACGTGGGTTTTAATAATACAATTTTTTATTCTTGAAATATAAATTGTTTAAATGTCATTGATCATTTTAAAGCGCTTATTACGGGGAATAAAAGAAAGACTTTTTCATAATTTTTTAATGAAATTACATATAATATATAGTATTCCAAAAAAATATGCGGTAATATAGCATTCCCCTCCTTTTTCTGAAACTGCTAAAACAAACGTCATGAAAAAAACAGGTTTAAAAAATCTGACCAGAAAATTACAGAAAACTATGGAGATTATGCCATGTCTTATAATTACTGAAATATGGACTATGGTTTTACGACTGTGAAAGATACAGTAGTCAATTTATTTACCCTGTGAAAAACTAATATTTGCTAATAGTTTAATTGGAATACTATGCATCTTTAAATATTTCCAAGTGCTTAAATATGCACGGAATCCTCGTAGTGCAAGTTGTACTCGTACTTGCTAGGTTTTTTTTATTTATAATTATTTTATATTTTTATTGAAATATCCCCGTGTAATATTTTCTCGTATAATGCTTATCGATCGAGGTGAAGGAAGTATAATACTCCACACAATTTTTGTTTTACTTTAATCGCTTCCTTAAAATATTATGGCAACAATTTAGGATTTTTTGCGTCATTTCGTTCTTTACTGCTAGTCATTGGAGACAATATTAACGATAGCCTTGTATATTTTTATACCTACCTTCGTACTAAAGGCGAGAGCATATCTAAAAGCAACAAGATGTAATTTTAAATTAAATTAACGCATTTTTAATTATTGTGACTATTGCGAATCTACAATGTCACAAGATTTAAAATTTGCAATTATAGTGTTAATTATTCTAGTGTTAATTGATCTACGAAACGCTCTCTTAACTATTACGAAAAACTTAATGTCTAGTAATTCTAATTTTATAAAAATCTAATGAAATCGATTGAGAATTAAATGGAATAATAGAACATTATTATTTATTAAGGCGATCTAGAGCTGAGATGCGGCTGCTGTCAGTCTCCGATCAATAGCCCTCTTGATGATCGTATTTGCAAGTACTACGTATAAACAACATGTACTCGTACCTAGATGAGTTTCTGCAACTATGTCCTTAGGTGAATCACAAAAATGAACACCAGTTAATATAGAGTTGCATTTAATAACAATCCCGCATCGAAAGTTGCATACCTCAAAGTGGCTGGATAGCAAAATAATAAACAGTAAATTTATTTTTGTGTGAAAGATAAATGTCTGTAAGCTTTACAAGCTTTTTTGTAGGAGATTTTACTAAAGGTATTGCCTGTATTAAAGTTATCACATTATATTGCATTGTTGTTAAATAATGAATGGTATATTCAAAGCACAGGACCTCCCTACAAGTGCCGCCTTACGAAGTGACTAATTAAAAACAGGGGTTAACGGAAAGATTAATTAATATTTGGTCAGCAAAGCTATCGTAATTAATTTATTGTAATTGGTAATTAAATTTCTACTCTAAAACAAGTCAAACGATCAGTGTTTCACAATAATTGGAACGTTACAGTGAAACCAAGCAATTGTCAGGTGTAATTATTTGTACAGTTTCGGTCTTCGTGTTCGTTTGAAACTCGTAAGATTTCGTACAGAGATATGATGTTTATTACAGGGTAAAATCTTGATATTCAGAACTTCTTGATAATATTTATTTTCTTACTTACCCGTGATAAGCTTTAAATGATCTGTTAATTTTTTAATCGGTCTTATATTATCCGTAAACTTTGCAAGATGAATCGATAAAGAAAGTTAAATCAGAGCAGAAAGAAAATAAGTATATAAATAATTTTGCCTACGTTCTATTACAGTAATTGTTGTTCCATTGGGATAATAATATTAATTTTTATTTGCATAAATATTAATTTCATCAATACAAGTAACTTATGACTATGTAAATTGGTTTTACGGTAACCGATTTTACTGTTGATACGCGCTGGGCGATAACAGGACACACTTGGGTAACGCTTCACCGAAGGGTGTTCAACGAGCGTGGTCGTTTACGTAAAATTCCAAGGGTCCTTGTATTGAGTGTCATACAAAAAATATTCCTTTTAATTTGAGGATTTTGCAGCTAAATGGACTTAATCATATTCTTGCCACTATGCTTGCCGTATGTTTATCTTTAAGAAAAAATATCACGGCTTTAAACATACAAAATTGTACCTCAAATTTGCACATATCGTGTATTGTTATACCAAACAATATTCGAATTGTCGTTCGCTTATGGATTAGAAATTTTAGTTAGGAGTGAATTGTGTGATGCACAATGCAACTTTTAAATACCACTGAAGAGTGATCTCTTCAGTGGGATCACGTAACAAACTCTTATGTTCACTAACACCCGCTTCTACCATGGCACCCTATCCCCACTACTGCCGTCCGTACTACTTTCGTCGCACGATTTCGTGATGCAGCTGTTAAACTTCTAATATATAGTCCCTATTTTCGCTACGGAACCCTAAAATCAAGGGGGTCGCATTTTGTATCAAGTAACTTACGGATTGTGCATTTTTAAATAATAGGTCAGGTTATCAATTTTAATTGGTAAATATTTACATATACGCATTTTCCGTAGGGTTTTTCTATATCTCAACTCTATCAAACTTAAACAGAAAGTGCGAGAGTATGAAGCCTTTTTTCCTTGTCAGGATGTGCCCATTACGCACCCCGAGAATACTTTCCTTCAACTGAACCTATCGTTATTGCAAATTGTTTGGATGGAATGGAAAATAAAAAAAGAAAACTCACTATAGCTCGCTCTTAACGATCGCGCGTTTCATAAAATCATTGCGCGGATCAATTCAAATTGAAAAAGGCATTGGGAGGCGAGTGGTGGTTGCGATGGTGTATGTAAATGTTTTTTCCAATTTTTGATGGCCCATGTAAGGCTATTAAATTTATTTTAAACAAGATTCATTTCAATTCCATATAAAATTTACTTTGCGTGAGTTTAAGATTTATTTTGCTAATAGTAAATGATCTTCGGTTAATACTGCCCAGTAGTTATGGTTTGCTCTCAAATTAAAATGAAGCTACGTGCTATAGTATTATTTCCACTCTATTTAAATTCTTAACTACGACCCAGGTTTCAAAACAACATCTTCAGGTTGTCATACAACGAACCCTAGGTCGTGGTTAAGAATTTAAATAACAAGGAAATAATACCATATCACGTAGTTTCATTTAGTTAGGTATAAAAATTAAGTTATAATTATTTTTTACACAATTAAGTCCAAATATATATTCAATACTTAGAATTATTAGCGTACATATGTCTAATGTATATGTGGACAGGATGAACTCAAAAAATTACAAAATATGCATCAAATTGATTTTTTTCCATTTAATGAAAATATGAAGTGTCGGAACAAACATCGCATATATATTACTGCCGCTAATCCGCTCTTGAATGCCATTTTCCATTCCAATTGATCTGAGTAACGACTTTATGAAAAACGCAGTCGTGAAGGCAACCCGAGTTTTCTTTGTATTATTCATTTCATTCAAATAGCTTTCTGTAAATACGTGCCCAGTTGAAGGCGTGTGTGCTCAGGGGTGGAGATCAAGGGAAGCACTTTAGTACCCTACACCATTCAGTTTTGGCGTATTTACTCGCTTTTGTAATTAGTATATATTGAAAGTTGGATTGAATTAAAGCGGATTGGTGAATGTAACATACATTAATATGCAGATTAATTTAATATTTATTTTTATTTATATAGCACATTTGCAATTTTTATTGAAATCGTAAATAAATTTCATTCAACTTAAGTACCGATCTTTGATTATCCACATCCAGTTTCTACCATCGCTTTGCGAAGGTTGTCGCTCCATGCCTTAGACATTTAACACACTTAGGTATTTATTATAATATAACTAACCTATAGCCATATATTATAATATAACTCACAAATTTAAAAATCATTAAATTAAGAATGACAATATTATTAAAATCTTTATTCTTGAAGAGGAATGATTGCCAGTTAAATTAATAGTCTAAATTTAAACCTTCTGGCATTGTTAATACTGATTAATCTAACATTGTAGACTGATATAAAATTTAAAAATAATGATAGGTGATTTTATCAGTGTATATTTTATATTTTGGCATAGTTAACGAATACGCGACAATTTTCCACGTTTCTGGCATCAGTGCGGCTACCAAAAAGAACTAAACTTTAAATTTACAACATGATAATTATCTAATAAATTGAACTTAAATTATTCAGAATTACATTATTCAACATTCTATTTAAGGTTGATATAAATTAAACACAAAGGCTTATCATTTTAAATATTAGAACTAACTAACGAAACCATGGCTAAATCTTTATAAAAAAAAACCAAACTATAAAAATGTCAAAAAGAAACCAAACTATAAAAATTGAAATTGGGATTTGAAACTTTAAATTTAATTTAACTGTAGAAACGACTGTTTTAAGCATTTAATGTTATATTACAAATATATACATAATATATATAAATAATACACCCTGCTGCTGGACAGCACGGGTAATTTGTGTACGTCTTTTTAAACCTTTTATATGTTGAGTTTAGTTGTTACGTGGTTTTGTTTTTTCTTGGTGTCAGTAGTCATTACTGTTAAATATTTCGTAACGGACATGTTCTTTTCAAAAATTCGCCATTAGGTAATTAAACAACAATGTGATGGTTATATTTTAATACAATTGTGTTTACGTAAACTTTCAGCTCTTTGGTGTAAATCAATTAAAATTCTATTTTATTGCTTTCTTGTATTATTATATTCCGATTTACAAAATACTTGAAAGGGATTTAATGACAAGGAAGGTAGTGATTAATTTACAAAATTGCCAATTTAAAAACTCTTGAAAACCTTAAATATTGTTCGACCTATATTTAAAACACATCTGCGATTCGTGTTATGTCTATATCAAAAATGATTTTTGTTTCTTTCTCGTTAACACATACTTTTTTCTAAATGATGCATAAACAACACAATGTACTAGGAGTCGAAAACGAGTGGCTAGTTTTAACAGCAAGAATGCTGAACGAATTAAAATAACCTGTAAAATACTGAAGTGATAACAATTGATTTATAAATATCGTAGTACTCGTAATTAAGAAAAACAAATATCTGCTACATTCCTCTCAGTGATATATTCCAAGTGAAAACTTCCGTTTTACTTTATAAATTTACGTCTTTACAGTATAATAGTATTTTTATTAAAATTTATTAATATTTATTTAATATTTTATTTATTTCAAGTTCCAAGTACATGTCATGCATACATTTGGCGATTCAATTGCTACAAACGCAATTTCTTCCAGTGAACCACTTTGATCAAGTTTGAACATTTGTAATGTGGGTGAATATAAAAGATACTAAGACTAAAAAAATAATTAGGTAATATGGTATTAACAAGGAACAAAAATATCATACCAGATAAATAAACAAAATCGAACTAAATATAAGGAATCCATAAAAAACAGAAAATTATTTAATAAAAATCTATACACTCTTGAAACATGAAAGGGGAACAAAAGGGAATTAGAAAGGATAGGACGGAGGGATTATGAGAGGAAGGATTTCTTTACTTTTTCAGATGGTCTTTGAACACATTGAGAGAAGGCAGATATATATTATTTATAAGAACGTTATATAAGCATTTAATCTCTTTTGATTATACGCCCTATCGGCTACTCTTAGAAAAGAAGATTTTGCAACAATTTGTTTCGAAGAACTACTGCAACCAACAGATATCGTAGTGAAACAATATATTATATCTGTGGCTTCATCTTTTAAATTAAATACCTCTAAAAATAGTCTTTATTCCAAAATAAATTCCGATACTGATTCTCACTTCCGCGTGTAATATTTTGAATAACAGTTTTAATTAATCCATTTTCTATACCCCTAAAGAGAGCAATATAGCTTTTCATCAAAATAATTAAATTTCCCATTCAAAACTTTAAGTGGAAATTATTTGAGTGTTATTAACGGCAGCCGTTGAAAACATTCAAACCAGCACTACTAAACGAATAGAAGCTCTAGTTTAAGCATAATTTTGAGAATGTTATTGAACTTTTTCCGTTTACCATTTGAAGCTGTCGAGGAGAGTGACAGATGTGAAAGGCGCTAAGCAAATTGTATTGGGTGCAAAAAGTTTGAGGAGTTACCTAAATTCAAACTCTCAAAAAGAAGATCGTTTATTCATAAACAAAATATGGTGATATAGAAAATTGCCTATAACTATGTATTCCCTTTAAGAACTGTTTGTTTTTAGTTAATATGAAACGTATTGAAAAATTTTGATAAAAATTATTTTTTACGAAATTACTGAAAAGAATTGGAAATAGATTAAAGTTTCAATAAAATTTCATGTTAAATACTTTAAGATTCGCAGTGTTCGAAACGTTTCTTTACGATGGTTTGTTTACTATTTCATATTGATGTTAAGTAACACATGTGTACATGTGTCTTATAGATTATGGATTATGTATTTTTGATTATATATAAGATTTTAAGTTTAATTATGTAAATGGCCACATAAATGCATTTTTCGTGGGTATCTTGCTTCCACTAAATTTAAACGAAGAGTAAATATTTGTGAAGGTGTTTACCTGAGAGTATGGAGATACACCTCGATAATGTTTTGCTTGAACTGAACGCATCTTTTTTTGCAAATTGTTTGAATGGAATGAAAAACAAAAAGAGACAGAAAACTTAAAATGCCTCGCGCCATACGATCGATTCAAAAGGCATTCGGCAACGAGTCATTACAACTGGAACGGGGAAAGGTGTTGGAAAGCGAGCGGTAGTTGTGTTATTATAGGTAAATGTTCGTTGCAATGTCTGGTGGCCCATGTCATTTGATTAAACTAAATTAATTAAATACCAATTTATTTTAATACATTTTTTCACGTTGCACGAATTTGGGGCTCATCATTTATTTACTGTATATTTATTGTTTTCTGACGGACTTAAACGTTTAATCGTTTCAAGCTGGATAGGAATTATGAGTTACTTAAAGGTTACTTTTTGTGCTGAAATAATAACTACCGTTCATGCTCATATCTTCAATAAGAATACGTCTTATAAGATAGCTGACGTTGTCCGTGAACTTATCTATAATGAGTATGCGTGTAGGGTGTTTGACATTGTCTGTGCACGTATATCTATCTGTTTATAAAATATAGTTAGCGTTGTCTCTGCACGTTTCTCTAGTATCTATATAGTGTCAATCTTTACAGGAGATTGTTTACATTGTGTATGTATTCAAGCAAGAAGGTTGGTTGGCTTTGTTCGTGTAAGTATCTCTAGAGTTTATTCGTACAAGATCGTTTGTATTATCCTTGTGTGTAGTTCTTGTGTGTACTAGTGCAAAATGTTAGACAATGTTCATGTATGTATCTCTGATGAGTATTCGTACTAGACGGTTTTAATGCAAGATTTTAGATTAAGTTTTAATTCATACATATTCGTCTAGTGTATGAATTCAGAATGGCTGGCATTGTCCCTGCACGCATCTCCAGTGTTTATTAATTCTAAACATTTAATTTTGTCTCTGTCACTTTTCTATAGTATTTCATATAAAAATTAAGAATTATTGGTAAAATCCCTGCAGAATTTAGAGATTTATCAAGCAAGGATGCCCACTATCTCGTACGAATAAACAAACTGGATACGTTATCAAGGGATACATGGTCCTATTATGTACAGTAATCGTTCCATTCGCGTGTGATGCACATGATTACAATGAATTTCAATATGTTAAATATTTTATAATATAAATTATTTTAGTATTAAACTACGTTTACACTGTATTACGTGTAACCTTTGGATCTATAACTTTCATATAAACTGTGTTATGTTAATTTTGTAATAGTTTTATAAATAAAGAAAGTATGAAAGAAACGATTGTATAATTTTTGCCCTAATTTTAAACATGAATTTAAATCAAGCCTTATTTTTCATTTTGCTTTTGTCACAATATGATAATAATTTAAAATTTAATAAACATATTGTTTACGTATAAACAAATTACCTGAGGTAATTTGATATTGATTATTTACTTGAAATTTTAATATAGTTATTATCATAAGTGTTCGCGACTTTTTGGAGATTATTGCGATTTTCAGAAATTTTTAGAAAAAATATCACGGTAGGAAAGAATTATTTAAATATAAGAATTAATTATATATTTTTAAAATCGCTGTTCAATAAGCTTCCATTCGACATTCAAGCAACGTGTTAGATGTATAAAAAATGGGTGCGCTTAAGACTACACCGTTAAAGTGAATGTTTTCACTTTAACGGTGTAGTCTTAAGCGCACCCATTTAGAAGCACCGTTAAAGAAATGTGATATATTCATTCATACAAATACGCTCAATTGTTTTTTGAAAATTATGCAGTTGCTCGTGCAGAATATAATACAAGCAAAGGCGTTTGTCAAAAGTGGAAATATCTTCATTATAAACGTGTATTTTATATACCGAGTATACCCCAAGAGCGTATATACTCGGCCTGCTTTTAAAGCGCGTTACACTGCATGATTCGACCTCGCAGTTTTTTCCGACCACTAAGAATACTATACTCCACCGCCCGATGTAACACTCGTTCAGCTATACTTGACTTGCCACCGAGTATATCCGTATATATAGTGCGTCAAGCTCGTGACGTGACGCACACACGCAAATTTTTCCCTTCAAAGAATTGAACAACGACAGGTATTCACTTAAAAAAATGTTTCCTACCAAATCGCCCATAAAATTGACAATTCAGTATATTCTGCGTAACCCCTGTAATTGGACTATTAATTCTTATATCAAATTTTAAATTTGATAAACAAACAACGAAGTTGTAAACATAAGTTTGGTTATGATTTACCAATACATACCTAAATATAAAAAAGTTAAAGTGACGATTTGGTCAATCATACATGAAACAAAATAATTTCATCTAATCTAACTTTTAGACCAACTTCTGAATACGCACGCTACGTAATAACTACTTTGGAAAATATTACCTAGAGACAAGTCTAATATCCTGTATTTCGTGAGAACTTATTTAGGAGTATTCCGTTCATGTGTAACTTTCTGCACAATGCTGCATGTCGGATTCTCAGAAAACTCAGAAACAACAAGCAAATAAAATATGCATTAATCTGATTCACTTACATTGTATTGAAACTGTTGTAGTGGCTGAACAAACATCGCCTGCAAAATAACCCCGTCAACTCACTCTTAAATGTAATTTCCCATTTAAATGGATCTGCGCTACGACTTTATGAAGAGCGCAGTCGTATAGAGCGAGATAAATCGAGTTTTCTTTTCATTTTTCATTCTATTCAAGCGGCTTTCAGCAAATATGTGTTCAGTTGAGGGCGCATGTGCTGAGGGAGGGAATTGAATGATGGAGATTTAACACTCCAGCCGACTGCATTTTTACCCTCACCGCTTGCTTAGAGACATTATGGCAATACAATTCTTGCAAAAATATCACGTCGGTCAACGTTTTGGTGCTGGTCATTAGAAATATCATCAACAATAATCTTATATATTTGTATATCTGCCTTCACACGGGTATTTTGTTACAAACGATATTTAAGATGGACTCAAATTTCAAATAAGAGGTGTTTCAGTTTTGTGAATGTTGCAAATGTATAATGAAAATTTGCAAAATTAGGAAATGATGGTGTTAACTAATTCCTGCCATTATATATAGTCCCTCTAAACTACTATAATAAGCATAATGCCTATTAATTCTATCAAAAATAGTTTGAGAATAAAATCGACCAACAATACCTTGTAAAATTTAAACGCGTTTGTTATTTGTCTCAGATCGACAGATACTAAAACGATAGTTGTAATTATTATGTATAAATAACATATACACATACCTATATGAATTTCTGCAACTGTGTCCCCAAGTAAATCACAAAAATCTATACCAGTTGATAAAGGGAGGCAGCTCACAAGAAGTACGCACTTTACATGGTATATCTCAAAGCGGCTGAAAAATTTCAATAGAAGGTGGTTTTATGAACAGAAAATTACCTTTCATTATGAAAAATAAGATGAAACCCTCCCGTTCAAGGGGTTAACATTGTATCACAATCGTACTTACCCCTATGCTTCGCAACTTCTTCGCTGAATATTTTCTTAAATATATTGTCAGAAATAAAGTTATCACATTACACTGCATTGCTATTTAATAAAGGATGGACTTTGTCAAAGCAAATAGCTTCGCCGACGCGCTGGATTCGCCTCTTATTAAATAATTGCTTACAGCAATGGAAACAAGGCAAGGATTATAATGGATTTCATTATGATGATACCTCAATAATACTTAATTCAAGTTTTATAAGAATTTTGATACAATTTTTTGACAATTATTTCTTCCGATAAAAGTAAAGTTTAATTTATGTAATCTAATTTTGCTATATTTTCAGACAACCGTGTGAGAAGATGAATTGATTTTGTGTTATCTCGATTTTATTGTTGATACGCCCTTATAAATAATAGTATACACTGGTGTAACCCTCCGTAAAATGGTACCTAATGGGCGCGATGATCTACATAAAATTACATAAGTCTTTGTTCTGAGGGTTACACAGAAAAATCCTTTTATTTCTAGGATTCCATACCCGAATAGCACGGTGGCTATATTGTCTATCCGTTTGCCTGTCCGAAGAAGCCCAAAGATTTTAAAGGAAAACTATAAAACTTTAAGGAAAAAAATTCAAATTTTTGTGTATCATCTTGCTTTGACTCATAATCCAAAATAATATTTAAAACTTATTATTATTTAATTTTAAGGAGGCTACCATATGAGTGAAATGAGAAAAGGTCAGGATCAGGGATTTCAAGGATCAGGGATTTCATACCTAAGGTTCGAAACGAAAATGACTTCCCCACACACCCTGTTTTTTGCTTTAAGTATGTAGGAAGGACATATCTCCTGCCGTTTCAGTCTAGGTAATCCTGATATCGAGGCATCTGAAATGTCTTGTCTGTATTGCCAATATTTTACTTTAAACAATAGCTACTAATATCACGTAAAACTATGATCATTTGTAAGTTACGATCGACTATTATATAATTGAAAAAAATCATTTGTCGGTTGACAAGTTAACGTGTAAAATTGAGACAAACAGACAAATTCATTTTCGCATTTGCCAAATTA
Source organism: Druceiella hillmani (assembly GCA_039881145.1). Classification (NCBI taxonomy): domain Eukaryota; kingdom Metazoa; phylum Arthropoda; class Insecta; order Lepidoptera; family Hepialidae; genus Druceiella; species Druceiella hillmani. The sequence goes on from JAYKKI010000029.1 coordinate 14,270,737, forward strand.
GTTACTACATTTATAAAAAGCATTACTTCAAATATTGGAGTTGTGATTGACTGGACAATTCATTAAATCATATTTGTGAGACATTATAGTGGCGCACCGTAAACAAACATCTAAAGCTTGCCTTTCAAATTTTAAGCTTTCCCGCATCCTCACCTTTTTGCCAATTAAGAATTGTTTCTTTTTTATGCAAATAAGATGTACTTAAGATATAATTAACTTAAATAACCTTTGCAGACTAAGCCTTACAAAATACTACTCATACTGATTGGCGCTCGTACTAAAACACTAATTATGCACCTTGTGCATCACGGACGTGGAAAGGGCTAAACAAATGTGTAGGAAAAAATAAACAAAATTGAAAAAAAATTCTGTCAAGTCTCTTTAAATTATACGTTCCAAGTGAACTTATAAAAATTAGTAAACTTATAAGAACTTATAAGTAATTAGTATTTTCATTACATCATTGTTCAAAACAAGTTATTTAAGTGTTATGTACTTTGTGTTTGTACTCTATCTCAACTACTCGTATAAATGATGATTGTAATATTTTATAATTATTGTAATAATTTATAAGAAAAAATATTGTAGGCAATACTGTAGGAGTGATGCAAAAAATTAAATATTTCACATCTATGAGTGGCTTTATGTTAGGTAAACGATATCGATTACCTAACATAAAGCACGAAGCCGTTTCTCATTTCATGTTGTATAATCGTTTGAAGAACAGTTTTAATTAATTCAATTTACGCACTCCAAAGTAAGCAATGTAACTTTTCATCAACATAATTAAATTTCCAATTCAGAATTTTAGTGGAAATTGTTCGGAGTGATTTCCGGCAGGCATAGTCGAAAATGTCCGGTTTGAATACCGGCCCTACTACTAAACGGGCAGAGGCCCTAGTTAGATATCATTTTGAGAAGTTTAGTGAGGTTCTTCAGTTCGACATTTCCGGTAATAGTGAGGGGGAGTAAAGGCGTTAAGAAAATTGTATTTTCAGCAAATTATTTCAGGTATATTGTATAATAAACTTAATCTCTTTATTTTTTAATAAAAACTTCCATTCTTAATCAAAATGAGGTAATTTAAAAAATTGTAAAAAGTTCGTTATATTCTTCACGGATGATCTACCTCTTCCTTTTAAAACTTGTTTGTGCTTTCTTGATATAAAATATTTTGAATAATTTTTATAGACATTTTTGGCAAAGTCAGAAAATTATAGAGAAAGAGTGGAAATTAAGTGAAGTCTTAATAAAATTTCATGTTAGATACTGTATGTTCCGTAACTGAATGAAATAATATAGGCCAAATTGAATAAGGATCTCTGCTTGAAATAATATTTGGCAAAATGGAATAAATACTTCTTTACGAAGGTTTGATCATTATTTGACATTTTTGTTAAGTAAAACGTGAGTTAGATATATCTTTCCGAATCGTATTGAAATAGTATTTTGCTATCAAAGTTGAATTCAAATCCTAAAAGACTTAAATCTGCATTTATAACGCTTTGCTCTAGCGTAAATTAAAATTATTTTGCTATTGTCGTTGTAATTCTTATAATGAGAAATGAGAAAGAATTAGGGAAGAACATAGAGGACAGAGGGGGAGGGAGGGAGAGAGAAACGGTGCATTGCGATGCGAGAGGGGAATGTGATAGAAAGGGAGAGGAAAATGGAGGGAGAGAAAAGGATTTAGTGACCAAATGTTAAATAAACATTGAATAATATGACAAAATCCTTTTTATAACACGATGTTAAACCTTAAATGATATCACTAAAATATTTTTGTCATATTTATGTTCATATCGTTCATTTTTACCTTCATTGGTAATGCCACAGAGAGTTAAGAAGATGGTTTGCATTGTACCTCTTGCATGTTTTCATGGAAAATCTTTGGCATTTTCGTGGAAAGATTTTTATTGTGTGTTCATGTGATATGGAAAGAAATCTCAGCGCAGCCACCGTATCTCATGAAAACATCATAATTTTTTGTTAAAATGCCTACAGAGTTTAGGGATTTGTCATATGAATTATTTGTTACTTTTTCCATGTCGACTCTATTAAAGCTTTGATTAATTCAATTGTTTGGATTTTTTGTATTTGATAGTTTTCTTTTTAGGCGTCTCCTTATTTCTGAAATTATTAAACCAGACTTAAACAACCGGTTTGGTAAAATCTGACCAAAAGATTGCAGAAAATTATGGAAATTACCCCAGATCTTATAGTTATTGAAATATGCACTATGTTTTTTCGACTGTGAAAGTAACGGTAGTCAATTTATCCTTAAATGTTTATCAGTGCCTAAATACGTACGAAATTCTCGTAGAGCGAGTTCTGCTCGTGTTTGATAGATTCTATTTTTATTTATTTTTATTGTATATTTCATATTTTTATTGAAATATCCCCTTATAATGTTGTGGGAGGGAAGTGAAGGGAGTAAATTTATAACTCCACACGATTATTTCTTTACGTTAATCGCTTGCTTAAAACATTATGGCAACAGCTTAGGAATTTTTCTGTTACCTCATTCTTTACTGCTAGTGATTGGAGACAATATCAATACCCTCGTGTATTTTCATAGTTATCTTCATACTAGGGGCGACAACAAATCCATAAGGAACAAGATGTCATGTGAAATGAAATTAACGCATTTTTAGTTATCGTGACTATTGCGAACGTACAATGTTACAACAAGATTTAAAATTTGCTTGATTAACCAATTATGGTTAATTAATTTCTGTAACGTTTCCTGATCTACGAAACGCTCTCAACTACTAATAATTCTGATTTTATAAAAATCTAATGAAATAGATTGGGAATTAAATCGAATAGTAGAGCATTAATATTTATTAAGGCGATCTAGGGCTGAAATGCGGCTGCTGTCAGTCTCCCATCGACAGTCCTCTTGATGATCGTATTTGCAAGTACTGCGTATAATACTATGTCCTCAGGTGAATCATGAAAATAAACACCAGTTAATATAGAGTTGCATTTCTCAAAGTGGCTGAAAATGATAATGGATAGCAAAATAATAAACAGAAAATTTATTTTCCTGTGAAAGATAAATATTTGTCTGTGAGTTTCGCAAAATTGTTTGCAGAAGATTTTACTAAAGGTATTGCCTGTATTACAGTTATTATATTAGATTACATTGCTGCTTAATAATGAATGGTATCTTCAAAGCATATAGCCTCACTACAGGTGTTGCCTTCCGAAGTAACTAATTAAAAACGGGGTTTAACGGACAGATTAATTAATATTCGCTCAGCAAAGTTATCGTAATTAATTTATCGTAATTGGTAATTAAATTTCTACTCTAAAATAAGTCAAACGGTCAGTGTTCCACAATAATTGGCAGGTAACAGTGAAACCAAGCAATTCTTACGTATAATTATTTCTACAGTTTCGGTCTTCGTGTTCGCTTGAAACTTGTAAGATTTCGTACAGAGATATGATGTTTATTACGCGGTAAAACTTGATATTCAGAATTTATCCGTGATAAGCTTCTGATGATCTGTTAATTTTTTAATCGGTCTTATATTATCCGTAAACTTTGCAAGATGAATCGATAAAGAAATTTCAATGAGAGCGGAAAGAAAATAAGTATATAAATAATTTTGCCTACGTTCTATTTCAGTAATACGTAATTGTTGTTCTATTGGGATAGTAATATTAATTTTTATTTGCATAAATATTAATTCCATCAGTAGTACTACTTGTACTTATAAGTATGTAAATTGGTTTTACTCTAACCGATTTTATTGTCAATACGCGTTAAGCGATATAAGACACACTGTGTAACGCTTGACCGAAGGGTGTTCAACGAACGTGGTCGTTTACATAAAATTCCAATGGTCCTTGTATTGAGTGTCATACAAAGAATATTCCTTTAATTTGAGGATTTTGTACCAAAGTGGACTTAATCATATTCTTGCCACTATGCTGACCGTATGTTCATCTTTCAGAAAAAATATCATGGCTTTAAACATAAAAAATTGTACTTCAAATTTTGCACATATCGTGTATTGTTTATATCAAACAATATTTGAAATGTCGTTCGCTTATGGATTAGAAATATTAGTTAGGAGTGAATTGTGTGATACACAATGCAACTTTTAATTGCCACTGTAGAGACCACATAACAAACTCTTATGTTCATTAACACCCGCTTCTAACATGGTGTGCTATCCCCACCACTGCCGTCCGTGCTACTTCCGTCGCACGATTTCGTGATGCACCTATTAAACTTCTAGTATATAGGAGTGAATGATTCCATAAATTATTTACGTCGTTTCAGTGATATTGAAAATACATTTTCTTTCTGTATTTTTATGACTAAACCATAACACTTGTGTAATATTTTGTGGACTTTTCATTAATACATTGAAAAATTTGTCTTTAAGTTTCTAATCGATTCCAAATGGCAATTGTTTATTTAAAAATATTTTCTTTCCTATGTTAATAACTTGCGTTTTCGAAATAAATAATGGCCTTAGATACGCCTTATACAGTTCAACTTGTAGTGGTCGCACTGCGGAAAGCATGGGCTACGAAGCAATGAAAGCACTTATGCTAACCACCAATAATAAAATTTATGCATCATAGATGTTAAATAAGTTGAAATAATATATAAATAGTAATGTAAATATAATTATAAGTAAAGAGTAAATATATGCTATATCTCTCGAAATGATAAGTGCCAAGTGAAAATTTCAGTTTTTAATTCTTTATAACTTCACGCCTTTGTGGTGTTTTACACCATTTTTATTATTATTTATAACTAGCTGTGCCGATAAGACTTCGTTCAGGTGGCATTCGGTACAAAAAAGTTATTAGGAATACTTTGTGCTTTTTTTCTCTCAGAACTCTGTGAGCATAAATTTTACTTAAAACTTTAATAGATGACTTTGGTAGTACCAATATCATAATACTCACCAAGTCATGGTGTTTTTTATATATATAGTATCCATATCGTAATATATTTGTGAGCATAAAATTTACTGAAAACGCTAATAAGCAGCGTTGGTAGTACCGATATAGTATTCAGCAGGTCGGGGTATGTTTTTATATCTGTAATATCCAGATATCAAGTATTCTAAATGTTGCTTGAGGATGTGAGCTATTACATTTAATTAATCTACGTACTGTAGACTTCGTTTGATTGAAGAACAAATTAAGACCCTATATGGTAGAAAAAAAATTCTAAAATAGTTTTCTGGCTTCTACAATTCAATATGCTAAATCGAGCATTCCTTTTAAAGTATTTTCCACGCACAGAATTCACTCTGTCACAATTTTATTATATGTAAATATGACGTTCCGGAAGTAATTCCTACCTTATAATAATATTTTATCTCAACTGTCTTTATAAATAATGATTTTCTAACAATATATTTAGAAAAATTACTGCAAATAGCCGCAGAAGTTCCACAAAATATTATGAGCGGCTTCACCTTTTAAATTAAGTCTTTCTAAAAATTAAGTAACCATCACCAAATGTATATAGCGAACTATTTCTAATTTCTTTGTTGTATAATAAATTGTATAATCATTTTAATTACTTCACTTTCCACACTCCAAAGCGAGCAATGTAACTTTTCATCAATATAATTAAGTTTCTCATTCAGAACTTTAAGTGGAAATTGTTTGAGGGCCATTGCCGGCGGGCGTAGTCGAAAATATCCGAATACAAACGCTACTAAACGGACAGAGGTTCTAGCTTAGACGTCATTTTGAGAACTTTAGTGAGCTTTGTCAGTTCGCCATTTGCGGCCGTCTAGAATAGTGAGGGATGTAAAAGGCGTTAAGCGAATGGTATTTGGGGGATACAATTTGAGGAGTGTCCGAACTTAATCATCTAATATGTTTCGACTAAAAAAATATATAATCTAGCCTTCATATCAAAATGCGGTGACACAGGAGACGGAAAAATGTCTTTAAAATCGCTTTTATTTTGTTAACATATATACTTGGTGTCAAAAGTTAAACTTTGCCTGAAAGTTAATTTATCCCTCAATAAAAATCTAAAAGGGCGGTTGTCTCTATAGGTAATAGCTAGTTCAAGCACAGGTGTAGTGGAAATTAAAAACAAGGTTTAATTAGATTCGTTATCGCTTTTTTTTTAATTTCTCCAAAAAATGGCTTCCCAAAATTTTGTTTAAATATACAAATCAATTTTTTTTATGTTAATTTGTGCAGTTATTATATGGTGGTAACATTTGGTCTGATCTGAATTAATTGTAAGTTCGTTCGTTTTCGTGCATAAATTTGTAACTTATTTTTCATCGTTTAAGTTGGACATTGGGTTGCCCTTTGAAAATTTTAAAGTCGTTTTGATTAATTAGTACAGATGTTTGAAAACTACATAGTTCATATAATGTAACAATGAGTTACAAGATTAAAAAATAAGTCAATTAAGTGTAGAACTCACACTATGAGGGTTCTGTAGACATTAGGCTGTTGAAGACATTTAAGGGTAGATATTTCTATGAAACAATTTACAACCATTAATTTTTAACAATATAAATATCTTTCACAGACGTAATATATATATATATATATATATATATATATATATATATATATATATATATATATATATACTATTTAAAACACTTAAACCAATACGGAAAGAAAGAATTTTTGTAGCAGATTTAAATAATTTGAATGTAGTTTCTTTGAGCTTTTCCAGATCCAACTGCTTGTAATTTTTCAACTATTATTTGTAAACTAATGTGATAACTTTCCTTTCCCAGATATTTCAAATTCAAAATGTCTGGTTGTGGATAGGGACACGTAACTCTAACCAAAATGATCAGTTTTAAGTTTAATATTTCGTAAATAAATCCCTGTATTGAAAAAGTATTCATGACACGTCTTCAATATTTTGTGAGATGTATTCAACGATACCATTCAAAATGAAGTAAAAAAATACCTCAATTTTGAAGTAGGAGAAGTAACTTAAACATTTTTAAAAATTTTTTCATACCTTTGTAGGCGTATTTTTAGCTTTAGAGAATTAATAGTAGATGAGTAAAACGGTTTTTACATACAGACGGATAGACAGAAAGAACGACATGACGACACACAACAAGGGTCCCGATTATTTTCGTTACGGAACCCTAAAATCAAGGGGGTTGCATTTTGTATCAGGTAACTTACGGATTGTGCATTTTTCAATAATAGGTCAGGTTATCAATTTTAATTGGTAAAAATTTACATATACGCATTTTTCGTAGGGTTTTTCTATATCTCAACTCTATCAAGCTTCGTGAAGGTATTAACGCGAGAGTATGAAGACTTCTTTCCTTGTCACGATGTGCCCATTACGCACCCCGAAAATACTTTCCGTCAACTGAACCTATCTTTATTGCAAATTGTTTGGATGGAATGGAAAATAAAAAAGAAAACTCACTATAGCTCGCGCTTAACGATCGCGCGTTTCATAAAATTATTGCGCAGATCAATTCAAATTGAAAAAGGCATTCGGAGGCGAGTGGTGGTTGCGACGGTGTATGTAAATATTTTTTCCAATTTTTGATGACCCATGTAAGGCTATTACATTTATTTTAAACAAGATTCATTTCAGTTCCATATAAAATTTACTTTGCGTGAGTTTAAGTTTTATTTTGCTAATAGTAAATGATCTTCGGTTAATACTGCCCAGTAGTTATGGTTTGCTCTCAACTTTTTAATAACTTTAAATTGTGAGCGGAATTATGAGTCGCTCCAAGGATATATATATGTATATATATATATATATATATATATATATATATATATATATATATATATATATAAAGTGCTTAAATGAAGCTACGTGATATGGTATTATTTCCACTCTATTGAAATTCTTAACTACGACCCAGGTTTCAAAATAACATCTTCAGGTTGTCATACAATGAAACCTAGGTCGTAGTTAAGAATTTAAATAACAAGGAAATAATAAAATATCACGTAGTTTCATTTAGTTAGGTATAAAAATTAAGTTATAATTATTTTTTACACAATTAAGTCCAAATATATATTCAATACTTAGAATTATTAGCGTACATATGTCTAATGTATATGCGGACAGGATGAACTCAAAAAATTACAAAATATGCATCAAATTGATTTATTTTCATTTAATGAAAATATAAAGTGTCGGAACAAACATTGCATATAGAATACTGCCGCGAATCCGCTCTTGAAAGCTATTTTCCAGTCCAATTGATTTGAATAACGACTTTATGAAAAGCGCAGTCGTAAAGGCAACCCGAGTTTTCTTTACATTATTCATTCCATTCAAGCTTTCTGTAAATACGTGCCCAGTTGAAGGCGTGTGTGCTCAGGGGTGGAGATAAAGGGAAGTACTTTAGTACCCTACACCATTGACTCTTGGCGTATTTACTCGCTTTTATAATTAGTATTTATAATGAAAGTTGGATTGAATTAACGCGAAATGGTAAATGTAACATACATTAATATGCAGTTTCATTTAATATTTATATAGCACATTTGCAATTTTTATTGAAATCATAAATAAATTTCATTCAACTTAAGAACCGATCTTTGATTATCCACATCCAGTTTCTACCATCGCTTTGCGAAGGTTGTCGCTCCATGCATTAGACATTTAACACACTTAGGTATTTATTATAATATAACTAACCTATAGCCATATATTATAATATAACTCACAAATTTAAAAATCATTAAATTAAGAATGACAATATTATTAAAATCTTTATTCTTGAAGAGGAATGATTGCCAGTTAAATTAATAGTCTAAATTTAAACCTTCTGGCATTGTTAATACTGATTAATCTAACATTGTAGACTGATATAAAATTTAAAAATAATAATAGGTGATTTTATCAGTGTATATTTTATATTTTGGCGTAGTTAACAAATACGCGACAATTTTCCACGTTTTTGGTATAAGTGCGGTTACCAAAAAGAACTAAACTTTAAAATGATAATATGATAATTATCTAATAAATTAAACTTAAATTATTCAGAATTACAATATTCAACATTCTAGTTAAGATTGATATTAAAAATATATAAATAATATATATATATATATATATATATATATATATATATATATATATATATATATAACATACCGTGCTGTTGGACACCATGGTAATTTGTGTAAGTCTTTTTAAATCTTCCATATTTTGAGTTTAGTTGTTATGTGGTTTTGTTTTTTCTTGGTATCAGTAGTCATTACTGTTAAATACTTCGTAACGGACATGTTCTTTTCAAAAATTCGCCATTAGGTAATTGAACAACAATGTGATGGTAATATTTTAATAAAATTGTTTTTATGTAAATTTTTAGCTCTTTGGTGTAAATCAATTAAAATTCTATTTTATTGCTTTCTTGTACTATTATATTCCGATTTACAAAATACTTGAAAGGGACTTAATGACAAGGAAGAGATTAACTTACAAAATTGCCAATTTAAAAACTCTTGAAAACCTTAAATATTGTTCCACCTATATTTAAAACACATTTGCAATTCGTGTTATGTCGATATCAAAAATGATTTTTGTTTGTTTCTCATTAACACGTACTTTTTTCTTAATGATGCATAAACAACACAATGTACTAGGAGTCGAAAACGAGTGGCTGGTTTTAACAGTAAGGACGCTGAATGAATTAAAATAACCTCTAAATACTGAAGTGATAACACTTGATTTATAAATATCGTAGTACTCGTAATTAAGAAAAACAAATATCTGCTACATTCCTCTCAGTGATATATTCCAAGTGAAAACTTCCGTTTTTAATTTATAAATTTACGTCTTTACAGTATAATAGTACTTTTATTAAAATTTATTAATATTTATTAAATATTTTATTTATTTCACGTTCCAAGTACACGCGATGCATACATTTGGCGTATTAATTGCTACAAACGCAATTTCTTCCGGTAAACCACTTTGGTCAAGTTTGAACATTTGTAATGTGGGTGAAACTTTGATCAAGTTTGAACATTTGTAATGTGGATAAAAGATACTAAGACTAAAAAAATAATTAGTTAATTATGGTGTTAACAAGGAACAAAAATATCATACTAGATAAATAAACAAAATCGAACTAAATATAAGGAATCCAAAAAAAACAAAAAATTATTAAATAAAAATCTATACACTCTTGAAAAATGAAAGGGGAACAAAAGGGAATTAGAAAGGATAGCACGGAGGGATTATGAGAGGAAGGATTTCTTTACTTTTTCAGATGGTCTTTGAACACATTTACAGGGAGCAGGTATAAATTATTTATAAGAACGTTTTATAAGCTTTTAATGTCTTTTGATTATACGCCCAATCGGCTACTCTTAGAAAAGAAGATTTTGCAACAATTTGTTTCGAAGAACTACTGCAACCAACAGATATCGTAGTGAAACAATATATTATATGTGTGGCTTCATATTTTAAATTAAATACCTCTATATATATAATTGGAATAAAGACTATTATATATATATATATATATATATATATATATATATATATATATATATATATATATAATAGTCTTTATTCCTATAACTATTCCCCAAAATAAATTCCGATACTAATTCTCACTTCCGCGTGTAATATTTTGAATAACAGTTTTAATTAATCCATTTTCTATACCCCTAAAGAGAGCAATATAGCTTTTCATCAAAATAATTAAATTTCCCATTGAAAACTTTAAGTGGAAATTATTTGAATGTTATTAACGGCAGCCGTTGTCGAAAACATTCGAACCAGCACTACTAAACGAATAGAAGCTCTAGTTTAAGCATAATTTTGAGAATGTTATTGAACTTTTTCCGTTTACCATTTGAAGCTGTCGAGGAGAGTGACAGATGTGAAAGGCGCTAAGCAAATTGTATTGGGGGCAAAAAGTTTGAGGAGTTACCTAAATTCAAACTCTCAAAAAGAAGATCGTTTATTCATAAACAAAATATGGTGATATAGAAAATTGCCTATAACTATGTATTCTCTTAAAGAACTGTTTGTTTTTAGTTAATATGAAACGTATTGAAAAATTTTTATAAAAATTATTTTTTACGAAATTACTGAAAAGAATTTGAAATAGATTAAAGTATCAATAAAATTTCATGTTAAATACTTTAAGATTCGCAGTGTTCGAAACGTTTCTTTACGATGGTTTGTTTACTATTTCATATTGATGTTAAGTACCACATGTGTACATGTGTCTTATTGATTATGGATTATATATTTTTGATTATATATAAGATTTTTAAGTTTAATTATGTAAATGGCCACATAAATGCATTTTTCGTGGGCTAAGATATCTTGCTTCCACTAAATTTAAACGAAGAGTAAATATTTGTGAAGGTGTTTACCTGAGAGTATGGAGATACACCTCGATAATGTTTTGCTTGAACTGAACGCATCTTTTTTTGCAAATTGTTTGAATATAATGAAAAACAAAAAGAGACAGAAAACTTAAAATGCCTCGCGCCATACGATCGATTCAAAAGGCATTCGGCAACGAGTCATTACAACTGGAACGTGGAAAGGTGTTGGAAAGCGAGCGGTAGTTGTGTTATTATAGGTAAATGTTCGTTGCAATGTCTGGTGGCCCATGTCATTTGATTAAACCCAATTAATTAAATACCAATTTATTTTAATACATTTTTTCACGTTGCACGAATTTGGGGCTCATCATTTATTTACTGTATATTTATTGTTTTCTGACGGACTTAAATGTTTAATCGTTTCAAGCTGGATAGGAATTATGAGTTACTTAAAGGTTACTTTTTGTGCTGAAATAATAACTACCGTTCATGCGCATATCTTCAATAATAATACGTCTTATAAGATAGTTGACGTTGTCCGTGAACTTATCTCTAATGAGTATGCGTGTAAGGTTTGACATTGTCTGTGCACGTATATCTATCTGTTTATACAATATAGTTAGCGTTGTCTCTGCACGTTTCTCTAGTATCTATATAGTGTCAATCTTTATAGGAGATTGTTTACATTGTGTATGTATTCAAGCAAGAAGGTTGGTTGGCTTTGTTCGTGTAAGTATCTCTAGAGTTTATTCGTACAAGATCGTTTGTATTATCCTTGTGTGTAGTTCTTGTGTGTACTAGTGCAAAATGTTAGACAATGTTCATGTATGTATCTCTGATGAGTATTCGTACTAGACGGTTTTAATGCAAGATTTTAGATTAAGTTTTAATTCATACATATTCGTCTAGTGTATGAATTCAGAATGGCTGGCATTGTCCCTGCACGCATCTCCAGTCTTTATTAATTCTAGACATTTAATTTTGTCTCTGTCACTTTTCTATAGTATTTCATATAAAAATTAAGAATTATTGGTAAAATCCCTGCAGAATTTCGAGATTTATCAAGCAAGGATGCCCACTATCTCGTACGAATAAACAAACTGGATACGTTACAAGGGATACATGCTCCTATTATGTACGGTAATCGTTCCATTCGCGTGTGATGCACATGATTACAATGAATTTCAATATGTTAAATATTTTATAATATAAATTATTTTAGTATTAAACTACGTTTGCACTGTATTACGTGTAACCTTTGGATCTATAACTTTCATATAAACTGTGTTATGTTAATTTTGTAATAGTTTTATAAATAAAGAAAGTATGAAAGAAACGATTGTAGAATTTTTGAGCGAATTTTAAACATGAATTTAAATCAAGCCTTATTTTTCACTTTGCTTATGTCACAATATGATAATAATTTAAAATTTAATAAACATATTGTTTACGTATAAAAAAATTACCTGAGGTAATTTGATATTGATTATTTACTTGAAATTTTAATATAGTTATTATCATAAGTGTTCGCGACTTTTTGGAGATTATTGCGATTTTCAGAAATTTTTAGAAAAAAATATCACGGTAGGAAAGAATTATTTAAGTATAAGAATTAATTATATATTTTTAAAATCGCTGTTCAATAAGCTTCCATTCGACATTCAAGCAACGTGTTAGATGTATAAAAAATGGGTGCGCTTAAGCCTACACCGTTAAAGTGAATGTTTTCACTTTAACGGTGTTGTCTTAAGCGCACCCATTTAGAAGCACCGTTAAAGAAATGTGATATATTCATTCATACAAATACGCTCAATTGTTTTTTGAAAATTATGCAGTTGCTCGTGCAGAATATAAAACATAACAAGCAAAGGCGTTTGTCAAAAGTGGAAATATCTTCATTATAAACGTGTATTTTATATACCGAGTATACCCCAAGAGCGGATATACTCGGCCTGCTTTTAAAGCGCATCACACTGCATGATTCGACCTCGCAGTTTTTTCCGACCACTAAGAATACTATACTCCACCGCCCAACGTAACTCTCGTTCAGCTATACTTGACTTGCCGCCGAGTATATTCGTATATATAGTGCGTCAAGCTCGTGACGTGACGCACACATGCAAATTTTTCCCTTCAAAGAATTGAACAACGACAGGTATTCACTTAAAAAAATGTTTCTACCAAATCGCCCATAACATTGACAATTCAGTATATTCTGCGTAACCCCTGTAATTAGACTATTAATTCTTATATCAAATTTTAAATTTGATAAACAAACAACGAAGTTGTAAACATAAGTTTGATTATGATTTACCAATACATACCTAAATATAAAAAAGTTAAAGTGACGATTTGGTCAATCATACATGAAACAAAATAATTTCATCTAATCTAACTTTTAGACCAACTTCTGAATAGGCACGCTACGTAATAACTACTTTGGAAAATATTACCTAGAGACAAGTCTAATATCCTGTATTTCGTGAGAACTTATTTAGGAGAATTCCGTTCATATGTAACTTTCTGCACAATGCTGCATGTCGGATTCTCAGAAAACTCAGAAACAACAAGCAAACAAAATATGCATTAATCTGATTCACTTACATTGTATTGAAACTGTTGTAGTGCCTGAACAAACATCGCTTGCAAAATAGCCCCGCCAACTCACTCTTAAATGTCATTTCCCATTTAAATGGATCTGCGCTACGACTTTATGAAGAGCGCAGTCGTATAGAGCGAGATAAATCGAGTTTTCTTTTCATTTTTCATTCTATTCAAGCAGCTTTCGGCAAATATGTGTTCAGTTGAGGGCACATACGCTGAGGGAGGGAATTGAATGAGGGAGATTTAATACCCCACCCGACTGCATTTTTACCCTCACCGCTTGCTTAGAGACATTATGGCAATACAATTCTTGCAAAAATATCACGTCGGTCAATGTTTTGGTGCTGGTCATTAGAAATATCATCAACAATAATCTTATATATTTGTATATCTGCCTTCACACGGGTATTTTGTTACAAACGATATTTAAGATGGAGTCAAATTTCAAATAAGAGGTGTTTCAGTTTTGTGAATGTTGCAAATGTATAATGAAAATTTGCAAAATTAGGAAATGATGGTGTTAACTAATTTCTGCCATTATATATAGTCCCTCTAAACTACTACAATAAGCATAATGCCTATTAATTTTATATTTTTGATAGAATTAATAGGTATTATGCTGTTTGAGAATAAAATCGACCAACAATACCTTGTAAAATTTAAGCGCGTCTGTTATTTGTCTCAGATCGACAGACACTAAAACGATAGTTGTAATTATTATGTATAAATAACATATACACATACCTATATGAATTTCTGCAACTGTGTCCCCAAGTAAATCACAAAAATCTATACCAGTTGATAAAGGGAGGCAGCTCACAAGAAGTACGCACTTTACATGGTATATCTCAAAGCAGCTGAAAATTTCAATAGATGGTGGTTTTATGAACAGAAAATTACCTTTCATTATGAAAAATAAGATGAAACCTTCCCGGTCAAGAGGTTAACATTGTAGCACAATCGTACTTACCCCGATGCTTCGCAACTTCTTCGCTGAATATTTTCCTAAATATATTGTCAGAAATAAAATTATCACATTACACTGCATTGCTATTTAATAAAGGATGGACTTTGTCAAAGCAAATAGCTTCGCCGACGCGCTGGATTCGCCTCTTATTAAATAATTGCTTACAGCGATGGAAACAAGGCAAGGATTATAATGGATTTCATTATGATGATACCTCAATAATACTTAATTCAAGTTTTATAAGAATTTTGATACAATTGTTTGACAATTATTTCTTCCTATAAAAGTAAAGTTTAATTTATGTAATCTAATTTTGCTATATTTTCAGACAACCGTGTGAGAAGATGAATTGATTTTGTGTTATCTCGATTTTATTGTTGATACGCCCTTAGAAATAATAGGATACACTGGTGTAACCCTCCGTAAAATGGTACCTAATGGGCGCGATGATCTACATAAAATTACATAAGTCTTTGTTCTGAGGGTTACACAGAAAAATCCTTTTATTTCTAGGATTCCATACCCAAATAGCATGGTGGCTATATTGTCTATCCGTTCGCCTGTCCGAAGAAGCCCAAAGATTTTAAAGGAAAACTATCAAACTTTAAGGAAAAAAATTCAAATTTTTGTGTATCTTCTTGCTTTGACTCATAATCCAAAATAATATTTAAAACTTATTGTTATATAATTTTAAGGAGGCTACCATATGAGTGAAATGAGGAAAGGTCAGGATCAGGGATTTCAAGGATCAGGGATTTCAAACCTAAGGTTCAAAACGAAAATGACTTCCCCACACACCCTGTTTTTTGCTTTAAGTATGTAGGAAGGACATATATCCTGCCGCTTCAGTCTAGGTGATCTTGATATCGAGGCATCTGAAATGTCTGGTCCGTATTGCCAATATTTTACTTTAAACAATAGCTACTAATATCACGTAAAACTATGATCATTTGTAAGTTACGATCGACTATTATATAATTGAAAAAATAATTTGTCGGTTGACAAGTTAACGTGTAAAATCGAGACAAACATACAAATCCATTTTCGCATTTGCCAAATTAGTTATTACATTTATAAAAAGCATTACTTCGAATACTGGAGTTGTGATTGACTGGACAATTCATTAAATCAACAGGACAATTCATTAATTTGTGAGACATTATATTGGCGCACCGTAAACAAACATCTAAAGCTTGCCTTTCAAATTTTAAGCTTTCCCGCATCCTCACCTTTTTGTCAATTAAGAATTGTTTCTTTTTTATGCGAATAAGATGTACTTAAGATATAATTAACTTAAATAACCTTTGCAGACTAAGCCTTACAAAATACGACTCATACTGATTGGCGCTCGTACTAAAACACTAATTGTGCACCACGGACGTGGAACGGGCTAGACAAATGTGTAGGAAAAAATAAACAAAATTGAAAAAAGTTCTGTCAAGTCTCTTTAAATGATACGTTCCAAGTGAACTTATAAAAATTAGTAAACTTATAAGAACTTATAAGTAATTAGTATTTTCATTACATCATTGTTCAAAACAAGTTATTTAAGTGTTATGTACTTTGTGTTTGTACTCTATCTCAACTACTCGTATAAATGATGATTGTAATATTTTATAATTATTGTAATAATTTATAAGAAAAAATATTGTAGGCAATACTGTAGGAGTGATGCAAAAAATTAAATATTTGACATCTATGAGTGGCTTTATGTTAGGTAAACGATATCGATTACCTAACATAAAGCACGAAGCCGTTTCTCATTTCATGTTGTATAATCGTTTGAAGAACAGTTTTAATTAATTCAATTTACGCACTCCAAAGTAAGCAATGTAACTTTTCATCAACATAATTAAATTTCCAATTCAGAATTTTAGTGGAAATTGTTCGGAGTGATTTCCGGCAGGCATAGTCGAAAATGTCCGGTTTGAATACCGGCACTACTACTAAACGGGCAGAGGCCCTAGTTAGATATCATTTTGAGAAGTTTAGTGAGGTTCTTTAGTTCGACATTTCCGGTAATAGTGAGGGGGAGTAAAGGCGTTAAGAAAATTGTATTTTCAGCAAATTATTTGAGGTATATTGTATAATAAACTTAATCTCTTTATTTTTTAATAAAAACTTCCATTCTTAATCAAAATGAGGTAATTTAAAAAATTGTAAAAAGTTCGTTATATTCTTCACGGATGATCTACCTCTTCCTTTTAAAACTTGTTTGTGCTTTCTTGATATAAAATATTTTGAATAATTTTTATAGACATTTTTGGCAAAGTCAGAAAATTATAGAAAAAGAGTGGAAATTAAATGAAGTCTTAATAAAATTTCATGTTAGATACTGTATGTTCCGTAACTGAATGAAATAATATAGGCCAAATTGAATAAGGATCTCTGCTTGAAATAATATTTGGCAAAATGGAATAAATACTTCTTTACGAAGGTTTGATCATTATTTGACATTTTTGTTAAGTAAAACGTGAGTTAGATATATCTTTCCGAATCGTATTGAAATAGTATTTTGCTATCAAAGTTGAATTCAAATCCTAAAAGACTTAAATCTGCATTTATAACGCTTTGCTCTAGCGTAAATTAAAATTATTTTGCTATTGTCGTTGTAATTCTTATAATGAGAAATGAGAAAGAATTAGGGAAGAACATAGAGGACAGAGGGGGAGGGAGGGAGAGAGAAACGGTGCATTGCGATGCGAGAGGGGAATGTGATAGAAAGGGAGAGGAAAATGGAGGGAGAGAAAAGGATTTAGTGACCAAATGTTAAATAAACATTGAATAATATGACAAAATCCTTTTTATAACACGATGTTAAACCTTAAATGATATCACTAAAATATTTTTGTCATATTTATGTTCATATCGTTCATTTTTACCTTCATTGGTAATGCCACAGAGAGTTAAGAAGATGGTTTGCATTGTACCTCTTGCATGTTTTCATGGAAAATCTTTGGCATTTTCGTGGAAAGATTTTTATTGTGTGTTCATGTGATATGGAAAGAAATCTCAGCGCAGCCACCGTATCTCATGAAAACATCATAATTTTTTGTGAAAATGCCTACAGAGTTTAGGGATTTGTCATATGAATTATTTGTTACTTTTTCCATGTCGACTCTATTAAAGCTTTGATTAATTCAATTGTTTGGATTTTTTGTATTTGATAGTTTTCTTTTTAGGCGTCTCCTTATTTCTGAAATTGTTAAACCAGACTTAAACAACCGGTTTGGTAAAATCTGACCAAAAGATTGCAGAAAATTATGGAGATTACCCCAGATCTTATAGTTATTGAAACATGCACTATGTTTTTTCGACTGTGAAAGTAACGGTAGTCAATTTATCCTTAAATGTTTATCAGTGCCTAAATATGTACGAAATTCTCGTAGAGCGAGTTCTGCTCGTGTTTGATAGATTCTATTTTTATTTATTTTTATTGTATATTTCATATTTTTATTGAAATATCCCCTTATAATGTTGTGGGAGGGAAGTGAAGGGAGTAAATTTATAACTCCACACGATTATTTCTTTACGTTAATCGCTTGCTTAAAACATTATGGCAACAGCTTAGGAATTTTTCTGTTACCTCATTCTTTACTGCTAGTGATTGGAGACAATATCAATACCCTCGTGTATTTTCATAGTTATCTTCATACTAGGGGCGACAACAAATCCATAAGGAACAAGATGTCATATGAAATGAAATTAACGCATTTTTAGTTATCGTGACTATTGCGAACGTACAATGTTACAACAAGATTTAAAATTTGCTTGATTAACCAATTATGGTTAATTAATTTCTGTAACGTTTCCTGATCTACGAAACGCTCTCAACTACTAATAATTCTGATTTTATAAAAATCTAATGAAATAGATTGGGAATTAAATCGAATAGTAGAACATTAATATTTATTAAGGCGATCTAGGGCTGAAATGCGGCTGCTGTCAGTCTCCCATCGACAGTCCTCTTGATGATCGTATTTGCAAGTACTGCGTATAATACTATGTCCTCAGGTGAATCATGAAAATAAACACCAGTTAATATAGAGTTGCATTTCTCAAAGTGGCTGAAAATGATAATGGATAGCAAAATAATAAACAGAAAATTTATTTTCCTGTGAAAGATAAATATTTGTCTGTGAGTTTCGCAAAATTGTTTGCAGAAGATTTTACTAAAGGTATTGCCTGTATTACAGTTATTATATTAGATTACATTGCTGCTTAATAATGAATGGTATCTTCAAAGCATATAGCCTCACTACAGGTGTTGCCTTGCGAAGTAACTAATTAAAAACGGGGGTTAACGGACAGATTAATTAATATTCGCTCAGCAAAGTTATCGTAATTAATTTATCGTAATTGGTAATTAAATTTCTACTCTAAAATAAGTCAAACGGTCAGTGTTCCACAATAATTGGCAGGTAACAGTGAAACCAAGCAATTCTTACGTATAATTATTTCTACAGTTTCGGTCTTCGTGTTCGCTTGAAACTTGTAAGATTTCGTACAGAGATATGATGTTTATCACGCGGTAAAACTTGATATTCAGAATTTATCCGTGATAAGCTTCTGATGATCTGTTAATTTTTTAATCGGTCTTATATTATCCGTAAACTTTGCAAGATGAATCGATAAAGAAATTTCAATGAGAGCGGAAAGAAAATAAGTATATAAATAATTTTGCCTACGTTCTATTTCAGTAATACGTAATTGTTGTTCTATTGGGATAGTAATATTAATTTTTATTTGCATAAATATTAATTCCATCAGTAGTACTACTTGTACTTATAAGTATGTAAATTGGTTTTACTCTAACCGATTTTATTGTCAATACGCGTTAAGCGATATAAGACACACTGTGTAACGCTTGACCGAAGGGTGTTCAACGAACGTGGTCGTTTACATAAAATTCCAAGGGTCCTTGTATTGAGTGTCATACAAAGAATATTCCTTTAATTTGAGGATTTTGTACCAAAGTGGACTTAATCATATTCTTGCCACTATGCTGACCGTATGTTCATCTTTCAGAAAAAATATCATGGCTTTAAACATAAAAAATTGTACTTCAAATTTTGCACATATCGTGTATTGTTTATATCAAACAATATTTGAAATGTCGTTCGCTTATGGATTAGAAATATTAGTTAGGAGTGAATTGTGTGATACACAATGCAACTTTTAATTGCCACTGTAGAGACCACGTAACAAACTCTTATGTTCATTAACACCCGCTTCTAACATGGCGTGCTATCCCCACCACTGCCGTCCGTGCTACTTCCGTCGCACGATTTCGTGATGCACCTATTAAACTTCTAGTATATAGGAGTGAATGATTCCATAAATTATTTACGTCGTTTCAGTGATATTGAAAATACATTTTCTTTCTGTATTTTTATGACTAAACCATAACACTTGTGTAATATTTTGTGGACTTTTCATTAATACATTGAAAAATTTGTCTTTAAGTTTCTAATCGATTCCAAATGGCAATTGTTTATTTAAAAATATTTTCTTTCTTATGTTAATAACTTGCGTTTTCGAAATAAATAATGGCCTTAGATACGCCTTATACAGTTCAACTTGTAGGGGTCGCACTGCGGAAAGCATGGGCTACGAAGCAATGAAAGCACTTATGCTAACCACCAATAATAAAATTTATGCATCATAGATGTTAAATAAGTTAAAATAATATATAAATAGTAATGTAAATATAATTATAAGTAAAGAGTAAATATATGCTATATCTCTCGAAATGATAAGTGCCAAGTGAAAATTTCAGTTTTTAATTCTTTATAACTTCACGCCTTAGTGGTGTTTTACACCATTTTTATTATTATTTATAACTAGCTGTGCCGATAAGACTTCGTTCAGGTGGCATTCGGTACAAAAAAGTTATTAGGAATACTTTGTGCTTTTTTTCTCTCAGAACTCTGTGAGCATAAATTTTACTTAAAACTTTAATAGATGACTTTGGTAGTACCAATATCATAATACTCACCAAGTCATGGTGTTTTTTATATATATAGTATCCATATCGTAATATATTTGTGAGCATAAAATTTACTGAAAACGCTAATAAGCAGCGTTGGTAGTACCGATATAGTATTCAGCAGGTCGGGGTATGTTTTTATATCTGTAATATCCAGATATCAAGTATTCTAAATGTTGCTTGAGGATGTGAGCTATTACATTTAATTAATCTACGTACTGTAGACTTCGTTTGATTGAAGAACAAATTAAGACCCTATATGGTAGAAAAAAAATTCTAAAATAGTTTTCTGGCTTCTACAATTCAATATGCTAAATCGAGCATTCCTTTTAAAGTATTTTCCACGCACAGAATTCACTCTGTCACAATTTTATTATATGTAAATATGACGTTCCGGAAGTAATTCCTACCTTATAATAATATTTTATCTCAACTGTCTTTATAAATAATGATTTTCTAACAATATATTTAGAAAAATTACTGCAAATAGCCGCAGAAGTTCCACAAAATATTATGAGCGGCTTCACCTTTTAAATTAAGTCTTTCTAAAAATTAAGTAACCATCACCAAATGTATATAGCGAACTATTTCTCATTTCTTTGTTGTATAACAAATTGTATAATAATTTTAATTACTTCACTTTCCACACTCCAAAGCGAGCAATGTAACTTTTCATCAATATAATTAAGTTTCTCATTCAGAACTTTAAGTGGAAATTGTTTGAGGGCCATTGCCGGCGGGCGTAGTCGAAAATATCCGAATACAAACGCTACTAAACGGACAGAGGTTCTAGCTTAGACGTCATTTTGAGAACTTTAGTGAGCTTTGTCAGTTCGCCATTTGCGGCCGTCTAGAATAGTGAGGGATGTAAAAGGCGTTAAGCGAATGGTATTTGGGGGATACAATTTGAGGAGTGTCCGAACTTAATCATCTAATATGTTTCGACTAAAAAAATATATAATCTAGCCTTCATATCAAAATGCGGTGACACAGGAGATGGAAAAATGTGTTTAAAATCGCTTGTATTTTGTTAACATATATACTTGGTGCCAAAAGTTAAACTTTGCCTGAAAGTTAATTTATCCGTTATTAAATATCTAAAAGGGCAGTTGTCTCTATAGGTAATTGTTAGTTCAAGCACGGGTGTACTGGAAATTAAAAACAAGGTTTAATTAGATTTGTTATCGTTTCTTTAAAAAAAAAATTCTCTAAAAAATGGCTTCCCAAAATTTTGTTTAAATATACAAATCAATTTTTTTTATTTTAATTTGTGCAGTTATTATATGGTGGTAACATTTGGTCTGATCTGAATTAATTGTAAGTTCGTTCGTTTTCGTGCGTAAATTTGTAACTTATTTTTCATCGTTTAAGTTGGACATTGGGTTGCCTTTTAAAAATTGTAGTCGTTTTGATTAATTAGTACAGTTGTTTGAAAATTACATAGTTCATATAATGTAACAATGAGTTACAAGATTAAAAAATAAGACAATTAAGTCTAGAACTCACACCATGAGGGTTCTGTAGACATTAGGCTGTTGAAAACATTTAAGGGTAGATATTTCGATGAAACAATTTACAACCATTAATTTTTAACAATATAAATATCTTTCACACACGTAAAGCTTGGTGCATTTAAAATGATATTATTTCTCACCGTGTAAATGTCCAAAATTTACGCCTAGTATATCTTTCACAGACGTAATATATATATATATATATATATATATATATATATATATATATATATATATATATGTATATATATATATATATAAACATATATATATATATATATATATATATATATATATATATATATATACTATTTAAAACACTTAAACCAATATGGAAAGAAAGAATTTTTGTAGCAGATTTAAATAATTTGAATGTAGTTTCTTTGAGCTTTTCCAGACCCAACTGCATGTAATTTTTCAACTATTATTTGTAAACTAATGTGATAACTTTCCTTTCCCAGATATTTTAAATTCAAAATGTCTGGTTGTGGATAGGGACACGTAACTCTAACCAAAATGATCAGTTTCAAGTTTAATATTTCGTAAATAAATCCCTGTATTGAAAAAGTATTCATGACACGTCTTCAATATTTTGTGAGATGTATTCAACGATACCATTCACAATGAAGTTAAAAAATACCTCCATTTTGAAGTAGGAGAAGTAACTTAAACATTTTTAAAATTTTTTTCATTACTTTGTAGGCGTATTTTTAGCTTTAGAGAATTAATAGTAGATGAGTAAAACGGTTTTTACATACAGACGGATAGACAGAAAGAACGACATGACGACACAACAAGGGTCCCTATTTTCGATACGGAACCCTAAAATCAAGGGGGTTGCATTTTGTATCAAGTAACTTACTGATTGTGCATTTTTGAATAATAGGTCAGGTTATCAATTTTAATTGGTAAAAATTTACATATACGCATTTTCCGTAGGCTTTTTCTATATCTCAACTCTATCAAACTTAAACAGAAAGTAAAGATTCGTGAAGGTATTCACGCGAGAGTATGAAGATTTCTTTCCTTGTCACGATGTGCCCATTATGCACCCCGAAAATACTTTCCTTCAACTGAACCCATCTTTATTGCAAATTGTTTGGATGGAATGGAAAATAAAAAAAGAAAACTCACTATGGCTCGCGCTTAACGATCGCGCGTTTCATAAAATCATTGAGTGGATCAATTCAAATTGAAAAAGGCATTCGGAGGCGAGTGGTGGTTGCGATGGTGTATGTAAATGTTTTTTACAATTTTTGATTACCCATGTAAGGCTATTACATTTATTTTAAACAAGATTCATTTCAATTCCATATAAAATTTACTTTGCGTGAGTTTAAGATTTATTTTGCTAATATTAAATGATCTTCGGTTAGCACTGGTCAGTAGTTATGGTTTGCTCTCAAGTTTTTAATAACTTTAAATTGTGTGTGCAATTATGAGTCGCTCCAAGGATATATATAAAGTGCTTAAATAATGACTACCGTCCCTGCAATTATCCTTAAAATATCTTTCTACAAGATGGGTAGCATTCAGTTAAATTTTTTCACGACTAAATGAAGCTACGTGATATAGTATTATTTCCACTCTGTTTAAATTCTTAACTACGACCCAGGTTTCAAAATAACATCTTCAGGTTGTCATACAATGAACCCTAGGTCGTGGTTAAGAATTTAAATAACAAGGAAATAATACCATATCACGTAGTTTCATTTAGTTAGGTATAAAAATTAAGTTATAATTATTTTTTACAAAATTAAGTCCAAATATATATTCAATACTTAGAATTATTAGCATACATTGTCTAATGTATATTCGTACAGGATGAGCTCAAAAAATTAGAAAATATGCATCAAATTGATTTACTTCCATTTAATAATAGTGTGAAGTGTTGGAACAAACATCGCATATAGAATACTGCCACCAATCCCCTCTTGAATGTCATTTTCCATTCAAATTGACATGAGTAACGACTTTATGAAAAGCACAGTCGTAAAGGCAACCCGAGTATTCTTTATATTATTCATTCCATTCAAATAGCTTTCTGTAATTATGTGCCCAGTTGAAGGCGTGTGTGCTCAGGGATGGAGATCAAGGGAAGCACTTTAGTACCCTACACCATTGAGTTTTGGCGTATTTACTCACTTTTATAATTAGTATTTATAATGAAAGTTGGATTGAATTAAAGCGGATTGGTGAATGTAACATACATTAATATGCAGATTAATTTAATATTTATTTTTATTTATATAGCACATTTGCAATTTTTATTGAAATCGTAAATAAATTTCATTCAACTTAAGTACCGATCTTTGATTATCCACATCCAGTTTCTACCATCGCTTTGCGAAGGTTGTCGCTCCATGCATTAGACATTTAACACACTTAGGTATTTATTATAATATAACTAACCTATAGCCATATATTATAATATAACTCACAAATTTAAAAATCATTAAATTAAGAATGACAATATTATTAAAATCTTTATTCTTGAAGAGGAATGATTGCCAGTTAAATTAATAGTCTAAATTTAAACCTTCTGGCATTGTTAATACTGATTAATCTAACATTGTAGACTGATATAAAATTTAAAAATATTGATAGGTGATTTTATCAGTGTATATTTTATATTTTGGCATAGTTAACGAATACGTGACAATTTTCCACGTTTCTGGCATCAGTGCGGCTACCAAAAAGAACTAAACTTTAAAATGATAACATGATAATTATCTAATAAATTAATTCAGAATTACATTATTCAACGTTCTATTTAAGGTTGATATAAATTAAACACAAAGGCTTATCATTTTAAATATTATAACTAACTAAAGTAACCATGGCTAAATCTTTATCATTTCGACATGAACTGTCAAAAAGAAACCAAACTATAAAAATTGAAATTGGGATTTGAAACTTTAAATTTAATTTAAAGGTAGAAATGACTGTTTTAAGCATTTAATGTTATATTACAAATATATACATAATATATGTAAATAACACACCGTGCTGCTGGGCAGCACGGTAATTTGTGCACGTCTTCTTAAACCTTTTATATGTTGAGTTTAGTTGTTATGTGGTTTTGTTTTTTCTTGGTATCAGTAGTCATTACTGTTAAATATTTCGTAACGGACATGTTCTTTTCAAAAATTCGCCATTAGGTAATTGAACAACAATGTGATGGTTATATTTTAATACAATTGTGTTTACGTAAACTTTCAGCTCTTTGGTGTAAATCAATTAAAATTCTATTTTATTGCTTTCTTGTATTATTATATTCCGATTTATAAAATACTTGAAAGGGATGTAATGAAAACTTTAAATATTGTTCGACCTATATTTAAAACACATCTGCGATTCGTGTTATGTCAATATTAAAAATGATTTTTGTTTGTTTCTCGTTAACACATACTTTTTTCCTAATGATGCCTAAACAACACAATGTACTAGGAGTCGAAATCGAGTCGCTAGTTTTAACAGCGAGGATGCTGAACGAATTAAAATAACCTGTAAATACTGAAGTGATAACAATTGATTTATAAATATCGTAGTACTCGTAATTAAGACAAACAAATATCTGCTACATTCCTCTCAGTGATATATTCTTTACAGTGTAATAGTATTTTTATTAAAATTTATTAATATTTATTAAATATTTTATTTATTTCAAGTTCCAAGTACACGTGATGCATACATTTGGCGAATCAATTGCTTCAAACGCAATTTCTTCCGGTAAACCACTTTGATCAAGTTTGAACATTTGTAATGTGGGTGAATATAAAAGATACTAAAACTAAAAAAAATAATTAGTAATTATGGTGTTAACAAGGAACAAAAATATCATACCAGATAAGCAAACAAAACCGAACTAAATATAAAGAATACAAACAAAAACAGAAAATTATTAAATAAAAATCTACAAACTCTTGAAACAAGAGAGGGGAACAAAAGGGAATTAGGAAGAATAAGACGGAGGGATTATGAGAGGAAGGATTTCTTTACTTTTTCAGATGGTCTTTGAACACATTTACAGAGAGCAGGTATATATTATTTAAAAAGGAGTTATATAAGCGTTTCATCTCCTTTCATTATACGCCCTATCGGCTACTCTTAGAAATGATGATTTTGCAACAAATTGTTTCGAAGAACTACTGCAACCAACAGATGTCGTAGTGAAACAACATATAATATAATTTAGGTCTGTGAGTGGCTTCATCTTTCAAATTAAATCCCTCTAAAATTAGTCTTTGTTCTAACGTAACCGTTCCCAAAATGAATCCTGAAACTGTTTCTCACTTCCGTGTTGTATAATCGTTTGAATAACAGTTTTAATTAATCCATTTTCTATACTCCTAAAGAGAGCAATATAGCTTTTCATCAAAATAATTAAATTTCCCAATCAAAACTTTAAGTGGAAATTATTTGAGTCTTATTACCGGCAGCCGTTGTCGAAAACATTCGAACCGGCACTACTAAACGAGTAGAAGCTCTAGTTTAGGCATAATTTTGAGAACTTTATTGAACTTTTTCCGTTTACCATTTGAAGCTGTCTAGGAGAAGGAGGGATGCGAAAGGGTTTAAGCAAATTGCATTGGGGGCAAAAAATTTGTAGAGTTACATAAATTCAAACTCTCAAAAAGAAGATCGTTTATTCATAAACAAAATATGGTGATACAGAATCTATAACTGTGTATTCCTATAAATATGTATTCATTTTAAGAACTGTTTGTTTTTAGTTAATATGAAACGTATTGCAAAATTTTGATAAAAATTATTTTTTACGAAATTACTGAAAAGAATTGGAAATAAATTGATGTTTGAATAAAATTTCATGTTAAATACTTTAAGATTCGCAGTGTTCGAAACGTTTCTTTTCGATGGTTTGTTCACTACTTCATATTAATGTTGAGTGAGACGTGTGTACATACGTCTTATGGATTATGAATTTTCGATTATATATAAGATTATTAACTTTAATTGTGTAAATGGCCACATATACGTATTTTTCGTGGGCTAAGATGTCTCGATTCCACTAAATTTAAACGAAGAGTAAATATTTGTTAAGGTGTTCATCTGAGATTATAAAGACACACCTCGAGAATATTTTGCTTGAACTGAACGCAACTTCATTGCAAGTTGTTTGAATGGAATGGAAAACAAAAAGATACAGAAATGCGCGTGATGATTCACAAAATCATTACGCGGATCATTTTAAATGGAAAAGGTATTCGGCAACGAGACAATACAATTGAAATGGAGAAAGGTATTGTGAAGCGAGCGGTGGTTGTGCTGGTATAGGTAAATGTTCGTTGCAATATCTGGTGACCCATGTCATTTGATTAAATTTATTTAAATCCCTATTTATTTTAATACATTTTTCACATTGTACGAATTTAGGGCTTATTATTTATTTACTATATATTTATTGTTTTCTGATGGAATTAAACGTTCAATTGTTTCAAGCTGGATAGGAATTATGAGATACTTACAGATTATTTTTGTGCTTAAATGATGACCACCGTTCGTGAGCATATCTTCAAGGAGTATTCTTCTAAGATGGTTGACATTGTCCGTGCACTTGCCTCTAATGAGTATGCTTATAAGGTGTTTGACATTGTCCGTGCACGTATATATAATATCTGTTTGTACAAGATAGTTAACATTGTCTGTACACGTTTCTCTAGTATCTATATAGTGTCAATCTTTATACGAGATTGTTTGCATTGTCCACGCCTTCTCTCTTGTGTGTATCTAAACAAGATGGTTGGTTGGCTTTATTCGTGTAAATATCTCTAGAGTATATTCGTACAAAATCGTTTGGATGGTTCTTCTATGTACTAGTGCAAAATGTTTGACAATGTTCATGTATGTATCTCTGATGAGTATTCGTACTAGACGGTTTTAATGCCAGATTTTTCGTACATATATCTCTAGTGAACGTATATGCAGGATGGCTGGCATTGTCCCTGCATGCATCTCCAGTGTTTACTAATTCTAGATATTTAATTTTGTCTCTGTACACTTTTCTATAGTATTTCATATAAAAATTAAGAATTATTGTGAAAATTCCCGTAGAATTTAGGGATTTATTAAGCAAAATATTTGTTCCTTTCTCATGTTGACTTTATTAATATTTCATCAGTTCCTTCAATTGGAGTAAGCTCGAAACAAATATAATTTTATTGGATAGCGTTTTAAATTATATTCAACGGTTTTCTCGCCATGCAATTAGTTTAAAGTAAGAATGTTTATTTTGTTTTGCAAGTTGTTTTCAAAAGACATTCAGCCTGTGATTCCAGTTGAGCGCCATATTTTTTCACCTTTGCTCCTTTTTCTCCTACTCGATTTGTGATTGTGGCCAAATTTAAGAATATAATATATTTTTTAATTATCGTTATTTTAAATTCCACATTTTTATTTGTATTTTCTAAAGTAATATTTGTTGCTTTTAAGCAAAATAAACAAAAATGTAATAGTTTAATACTGAGAAATTTTGTAAGTTTTTATGATAGTTTTTCCCTGTTTGTTTCTGTATCCTAATTAGAAAAACAACAAAAAATTTGTATCGAAGAAGACGAAATATTTATTAAGGTGGTTGCTTATATATAACATAAAGTTCAGGCAAAAATGCTGAATAAAGAAAAGCATGTCAAGACAGAGTTCTCCCGAGCTATGGGTGACAAAAGTGCCCGCAAGAAGATATGGACAGATCGTCTTCATATTATAGAGGTGTGTTAACGATTATCAGATGTATCAGAAATTAAACAAAAAAAATATTTTGTGCTGAGAAATATTTCAATACATTTTAATTGTGTTTCTGGCTCAGTGAGTGAAAAGAAAAATACATCAGCACGAAATATGCTCAGCATGAATTAAACATTATTAAATGTATGGAAAGTTTATGCATTAGCCAAAAACATTATTTGAAAAGACGTAAACAAAGAAGTTGTTCTCATCCTAATACAACAGTTCAGAAAAGAACCGCTCAAGTGCAAGTCTAATTAGTACGATTATTGATTCGTAGAATTTTATAAACATATAGGCATGGAAGCATGCACGAAATTCATACCATTCGTTATAAAATTTATGCCAATCCATATCGTTCGAACAATGCCAACTACAGGCCAACTTGAATAAATACATACCAAAGACAAGTTCATGGAGATGGTCAAATATATGGTACGAATACAGACTAGAGATGCGTGCAAAAATAATGGCACTCATTTTTCAACGAATACATACTAGATATACATTCACAGACATAAACACCTTGTTCATTCACGAGAGATTCATGTATGGATAAAGCGAAACTTCTTGTTTGAATTTATACCAGAGATAAATGGATAATTCAAATTACTCGTATCTTGATGCCAACTATCTCGTACGAATAAACAAACTGAATAAGTTATCAAGAGGTACACGTACCTATTATGCAGGGTATGATTCACTTGATTACAGTGAATTTCAATATGTTAAATATTTTAAAATATAACATATTTTAGTATTTAACTACGTTTACAGTGTATTGTATTGGATCTATAAGTTTCACATAAACTGTTTTATGTTAATTTTATAATCATTTTATAAATAAAGAAAGTATGAAAGAAACGATCGCACAATTTTTGCCCCAATTTTAAGTACAAATTTAAATAAATCCTTATTTTTCACGTTACTAATGACAAAATATGAAAGTAACTTAAAAATTAATAAATATATTGTTTACCTATAAGACAATAATCCGAGATAATTTGATATTGATTATTTATTTCATCAATATAGATATTATCATAACTGTTCGCGACATTTTGGGATTTTTCCGATTTTCATAGATTTTTAGAAAAAATAATCTAAATGTAAAAATATCTAAATATGAAAATTAATTATATGTTTTTAAAATCGTAGTTCAATAAGTTTCTTTTCGAAATTCAAACAACGTGTTACATGTAGAAAAAAATGGATGGGCTTAAGACTTACCGTTAAAGTGAATATTTTGGCAACTAATATAAAAATATTTTGTGTGCGGAGAATTTTGAATACAGAAATAAAAAAAAGGAATTCAGTAAATTATAAATTCCAAAATAAATGTGATATATTCATTCATACAAATATGCTCAATAGTTTTTTTTTTTGAAAATTTTACAGTTGCATGTGCAGAATATAAAACATATTAAGTGAACACATTTGTCAAAAATAGAAATATCTCCATTATAAACGTGTACTTTATATGTCGAGTATACTTCAAGAGCGGATGTACTCGGCCTGCTGTTTAATATATATGAGGCGCGTGATTAGACCCCGTGTTTTTTTCCCGACCACTAAGAATACTATACTCCATCGCTCGATATTACTCTCATTCAACCAAACTTGGTTTATCGTCGAGTATATCCGTAAATATAGTACATCAAGCTCGTGACGTGGTGTACACAAGTAAATTTTTCCTTTCAATAAATTGGATAATGACAGATATTTACTTAAAAAATGTTTCCTAATCACCAAATCACCTCTAAAATTTACAATTAAGTTTACTCTGTGTAAGCTCTGTAATTAGACTATTAATTCCTATGTGAAATTTTAAATTTAACAAACAACGAAGTTAATTCATAAGTTCGTTTATTATTTAGGACTATATATAAATATAGAGAAGTGACAGTGGTGATTTGCCCAATCGTATCTGAAACAAAAGAATTCCATCTAATCTAACTTTTAGACCATCTTCTGAATAAGTACGCTACACAATAATTACTGTGATACATATTAACTAGAGGCGTGTCTAATATCCTGTATTTCACGAGAGCTTATTTAGGAGAATTCCGTTCATATGTAACTCTGCATAATGCTGCAAACTCAGAAAATACAGAAATCAGTTCTCATAAACCTCTAAAATGACAAACAAATAACAAAATATGCATTAAAATGACTGATTTTCATTGTATTGAAACTGTTGTAGTTCCTGAAGAAAAATCGCCTGCAAAATAACCCCGACAACTCAACCTTATATGCTACATTCCATTTAAATTGATCCACGCTGTGACTATGAAGAGCGCAGTCGTATAGAGGAAGGTAAATCGACTGTTCTTTCATTTTTCATTATATTCAAGTGGTTTTCAGCAAATATGTGTTCAGTTGAGGGCACATATGCTAAGGGAGGGAAGTGAATGAGGGAGATTTAACACCCCACCCGACTGCATTTTTACCCTCTTCGCTTGCTTAGAGACATTATAGCAATAAAATTCTTGCACGAATATCACGTCGTTCAATGTTTTAGTGCTGGTCATTAGACATATTATCTATAATAATCTTATATATTTTTATACCTGCCTTCACATTAGTGGGGACAAGAATTTTGTTAGAAACGATATGTAAGATGAGCTCAAATTTCAAATAAACGGTGTTTCAGTCTTGTGAATGTTGCAAATGTATAATGAAAATTTGGCAAGTTAGCAAATTATGGTGTTAACTAATTGCTGCTATTACATATGGCCTCATATGTTATCTGTTTTAGATCGACAGACCCTGTGAAAACCGTAGTTGTAAGTACTATGTATAAACTACACACATTCGTACTTATATGATTTTCTGCAACTGTGTTTCGAAGTAAATCATAAAAATCTATACCAGTTGATAAAGAGGGGCAGCTCACAAGAAGTACGCACCTTACATGATATGTGTTAAAGCGGCTTAAAATTTTAATAGATGGTGGTTTTATGAACAGAAAATTACCTCTTATTATGGAAAATAAAATGAAACCCTCCTGTGCACGAACTCGACATTGCTTCACAATCGCACTTATCCCTGAGCTTCGCAACTTTTTCGCTGAATATTTTCCTAAATATATTGTCAGAAATAAAGTTCTCATATTACACTGCATTGCTATTTAATAAAGGATTGACTTTTTCAAAGCACAAATCTTCGCTATTTTTGCCTTTGTGCAGTAACTAATTAAAAACATGAGTTTACTGAGTGATTAATACAAAATCTTTCAATAAAACCGTCTCCTAACTAACTTTTCAGTCAAAACCTAATTAAAAGGTTGACATTTCACTTTGCTGACTGCTGGATTCGCCTCTTGTTAAATAATTGCTTACAATAATGGAAACAAGGCAAGGACTATAATGTATTTCATTATGGTTATATCTTAATAATATATGATTAAAATTTTAGAAATATAAAGTGTAATTCATGTAATCAAAATGTTGCTATTTTCTTCAGACAGCTGTGAGAAGATAAATTGATTTTGTATTATCTCAATTTCATTGTTGATACGCGCTTAGAAATAATAGGACACACTACTGTAATGCTTTGTAGAAAGGAGCCCAATGGGCGCGGTGATCTACATAAAATTACATAAGCGTTTGTTCTGAGGGTTATACAGAAAAATCCTTTTATTTCTAGGGTTCCATATTCGAATGACCTGGTCACTATATTGACTGTCCGTTCGTCTATTCGAAGAAGCCTAAGTATTTTAAAGGAAAAACATCATGTTGCTTTTACTCATAATCCACAATCATATTTAAAACTTATTATTATTTAACAAATAAGTGAAATGAGGAAAGGACGGGTCAGGGATTTCATACCTAAGGTTAGAAACGAAAATGACTTCGTCACACACTTAGACATCCCTGTTTTTTGCTCTAGGTTTGTAGGAAAGACATATCTCCTGCTTCATCAGTCTAAGTAATCCTGATACCAAGGCACCTGAAATGTCTGGTCTATGTTGCAAATATTCTACATTTAAATAATAGCTACTAATATCATGTGACACTGTAATAATTTGTAAGTCACGATCCACTATCATATCATTTGAAAAATAATTTGTCGGTTGACAAGTTAAGGTGTCAAATAAAGACAAACAGGCAAATTCATTTTCGTATTTGCGAAATAAGTTACTACATTTACAAAAAGCATTATTACAAATATTGGAGGTGTGATTGACTGGACAATTCCTTAAATCATATTTGTGAGACATTTTATAGGCGCATCGTAGACAACATCTAAAATATCTATCCTTTCAAATTTTAATCTTTCTCGCATAGTCACCTTTTTATTTTCTTTTTTATTTAAATAATTTGTACTTAAGATATAACTAACTTAAATAGCCTTAGTAGGCCAAGCCTTACAAAATACGACTCATACTGATTGGCCCTCGTACTAAAACACTAATTATGCACCTCGTGCATCACGGACCTAGATCGGGCTACAAAATGTGAAGGAAAAAAAAACAAAATTGAAAAAAATTCTGTCAAGTCTCTAAACGATACCTTACAAGTGAAAGGTTCCGCTTTACATTTTTTATAAATGCACACATTAGCACTGTTAAGTCTTTTCGTTACATTATTGTTAAAAACAAGTTATGTAAGTATTTTCTACTTTATGTTTGTTCTCTATCTCAACTACTCTTATAAATTATGATTATACAATAATTTATTTAAAAAAAATACTGCAGGTGTTTATGAGTGGCTTTATGTTCTAAATTAAATGTTTATAAAACGATATCCATTACCTAACATAAAGCGTGAAGCCGTTTCTCATTTCGTATTGTATAATCGTTTGAAAAACAGTTTTAATTAATTCAATTTACGCACTCCAAAGTAAACGATGTAGCTTTTCATCAACTTAATTAAGTGGAAATTGTTCGGAGTGATTTCCGGCAGGCATAGTCTCAAATGTCCGGTCTGAATACCGGTGCTACTAATAAACAAGCAGAGGCCCTAATTCAACATCATTTTAAGAAGTTTGGTAAGCTTTTTTAGTTCTCAACTTCCAGCAATAGTGTGGGGGTGAAAAGGAGTTAAGAAAATGGTATTTTTAGCGAATTATTTGAGGCATACTGTACACTAAACTTAATCTCTACATTTTTTAATAAAATTTTACAAACTGAGGTGATTTCAAAAATTGGCAATAGTGCGTTATATTCTTCATTGATGATCTACCTCTTCCTTTTTAAGACTCTGTTGTGTTTTGTTGATATAAAATATTTTGAACAATTTTTATAGACATTTTTGGCGAAGTTATAAAATTATAGAAAAAGAGTGGAAATTAAATGAAGTCTTAATAAAATTTCATTTTACATACTGTAAGCTCCGTAAATGAATGAAATAATATAGGCTAAATTTAATAAGGATCTCGGTTTGAAATAATGGTGACAAATAGAATAAATACTTCTTTACCAAGCTTTGATCAATATTTGTCCTTTTTGTTAAGTAAAACGTGAGTTAGATGTCTTTTCGAATTGTATTGAAATAGTATTTGGCTATCAATGTTGAATTAAAATCCAAAAGGCTTTTAATTACAATTATTTTGCTAGTGTCGTTGTAATTCTCATAATAAGAGATGAGAAAGATTTAGGGAAGGAGTAGAGAGGACAGAGAGGGAGGAAGGGGGAAGGAGAGAGATGCATTTTATGACCAAATGTTTCATAAATATTGAATAATGTCGCTAAATCCTTTTTATAACGCGATGTTAACACTTAAATAATACCACTAAAATATTTTTATAACATTTATGTTCATATTGTTCATCTTTACCTTCATTGTATGTTTTTATGCAAAATCTTTGGGATTGTCGCGGAAATATTTGTATTGTGTGTTCATGTGAGATAGAACGAGATCTCGGTGCGATACAGCCACCATATCTCATGAAAACATCATAATTTGTTGTGAAAATGCCTACAGAGTTTTGGGGATTTGTCATATGAATTATTTGTTATTTTTTCCACGTTAATTTCATTAATATTTGTTTTATTAATATTAATATTTGTTTGTATTTGTTTATTTCAATCGTTTGGAGTAAACGTGAAACAAAAATGTATAGTGGTGTTTTTGTATTTGATAGTTTTCTTTTTAGGCATCTCTAGATGTCACAGTTTCACGTCAAATAGTGAGTTGCTTCAGGTTTTATATTTCTTTCAATTGATAACAAGTCACGCATTTAAATATACTCGTTCGGAAATTTGTACCTTCTTTATTGTTTCCGGTTATTAGTTTATGGTGAGAATGCAAATGTTGTTTTACTTAAATTTTGGAACCGTAATAAAATATATTTTGCTGCATATATCTGCAACCGAAAAATATTAATTCCAAAATCATAGTGGTGCCAAAATACGTCCTCAAAATTTTCTTCTTAATTTCATAGATGTCGTATCGTCGGAAACGACTATTTATAAGGGTCTAAAAATATTTTTTCATAATTTTGGGTATCATATCTTCAAAGGTATACTTAAAGGAAAACTAAAAAATGTCCCATTTCCTCATATTTCGGAGAGTACTAAAGGTAAAGTTATGAAAAAAAATTAATTTTAGAAATCCACGAATAGGTTATAGAAAAACTATGTGCTAATTTCTAAAATATGCTTTTAGGTCTGCGAAATATATAGTAGGAAATATAATTGGATTTTTATATATACGCAGCCGGTGTTCATAGAAACAATGCGACGTGGAAACTTAGTAATACATTTTATTAACTCGCATAATTTTCATTATCCTTCTAAAACTTTCTAAAACCTAGTAAATTTTTCAAATGTTAATATAACAATTACAGAGGAGGTAAAAAGATCTCAATTTTTAAAATGTTATTTATCACGTGGGTTATAATAATAATTTTTTTCATTTTTTTCAAATTCAAATTTCATATATTATAAAGTTTTCCAAAAATATGCGATAATATAGCTTTCCCCTCCTTTTTATGAAACGACTAAAACAGGCATCATGGAAAAAACAGCTTTCTAAAATCTGACTAGAATATTACAAAAAACTATAGAGATTATGCCAGGTCTTATAGTTCTTGAAATATGCACTATGTTTTTACGACTGTGTGAAATTTTTGTGTCATTTCATTCTTTACTTCATTGGAGGCGATATCAACGATAGCCGCGTGTATTTTTATACCTACCTTCATACTAGGGGTGACAAAAATGATATAAGAAACAAGATGTCACGTGAAATTAAATTAACGTA
Source organism: Druceiella hillmani (assembly GCA_039881145.1). Lineage (NCBI taxonomy): Eukaryota > Metazoa > Arthropoda > Insecta > Lepidoptera > Hepialidae > Druceiella > Druceiella hillmani. The sequence continues at coordinate 14,307,067 of JAYKKI010000029.1, forward strand.
TTTGTAGTTATTGTGAATACTGCGAATGTACAATGTTACAACAAGATTCAAAATTTACTAGATTATCTAATTATTGTGTTAATTAATTCCTGCAACGTACCCTGATCTACCAACCGCTCTCTTAACTATTACGAAAAACTTAATATTTAATAGTTCTAATTTGACAAAAATCTAATGGATCGATTGAGAATTAAATTGAATAATAGAACATAATTATTTATTACGGCGATCTAGAGCAGAAATGCTGCTGCTGTAAGTCTCCCATCGACAGTCATCTTGATGATAATATTTGCCAGTACTACGTATGAACAACATGTAACGATATAATTTTCTACAACTATGTCCTCAGGTCAACCGCAAAAATGAACATCAGTTAATGTAGAGTTGCATTTCATAATAATTCTGCATCTTAATTTGCATACCTCAAAGTGGCTGAAAATTATAATGGATAGCAAAATAATAAACAGAAAATTTATTTTCCTGTAAAAGATAAATATTTGTCTGTAAGCTTCGCAAGCTCTTCTGTAGGAGATTTTACTAAAGGTATTGCCTGTATTAAAGTTATCATATTAGATAGCATTGCTGTTTAATAATGTACGGTTTCTTCAAAGCACACGGTTTCACTACAGGTGTCGCCTTGCGAAGTGACTAATTAAAAACGGGGGTCAACGGAAAGGTTAATTAATATTCGGTCATTAAAGTTATCGTAATTAATTTATCGTAATTTGGAATTAATTTCTTACTCTAACGATTTAAACGGCCAGTGTTTCACAATAATTGGAACGTTACAGTGAAATAAAGCAGTTGTTAGATATAATTATTTGTACAGTTTCGGTCTTCGTGTTCGTTTGAAACTCTTAAGAATTCGTACAGAGATATGATGTTTATTACGCGGTAAAGTTTTAATATTTAGAATCTCTTGATAATATTTCTTTCCTTACTTATTCATACTAAACTTTAAACGGTGTTACTGTTAATTTCTTAATCAGTTTTATGTAATCCGTAAAACATTTCTAATTTTACAAGATGAATCAATAAAAAAATTTAAATCAGAGCGGAAGGAAAATAAATAAGTAAATAATTATGCCCAAGTTCTACTTCAGTAATACGTCATTGTTGTTCCATTGGGAAAATAATATTAATTTTTATTTGATTAAATATTAATTCCATCAATACAAACTTCATATTACATAATGGAACGTTGCTAATATTTGTCAAGTAACTTATAAGTATGTAAATTGGTTTTACAGTATTCAATTTTACTGTCGATACGCGCTGAGCCATAATAGGACACACTTGTGTAACGCTTGGCCGAAGGGTGTTCAACGAGCGCGGTTGTTTACATAAAATTCCAAGGGTCCTTGTATTGAGTGTCGTTCAAAAAATATTCCTTTTAATTTGACTATTTTGTACCAAAATGTACTTAATCATATTCTTGCCACTATGCTGGCTGTAAATATTTATAAACATTTATCTCTCAGAAAAAATATCTTGAATTTAAACATAAAAAATTGTACTTAAAATATACATATATCGTGTATTGTTTGTACCAAACAATATTTGTAATGTTCACTTAGGGATTTGTAATATGTCGTTCAGTTACGGAATCGTGTTCTACACAATACAATTTAAATGCCACTGAAGCCATCACATAAAAAGTTCATATGCTAACTAACATCCGCTTCTAACATGGCGCGCTATCCCCACTACCGCCGTACGTGCTACTTCCGTCCGTCGCACGATTTCGTGATGCAGCTGTTAAACTTCAAATATATAGGTGTGAATGATGGACATATTATTCAGGTTGCTTCAGGGATATTGGGAATACATTTTCGTTCTGTATTTTTATGACTAAATCATCACATTTGTTTGACATTTTGTAGGCTTTTCATTAATACCTTTAAACATTTGCCTTTAAGTTTCTAATCGTTTCCAAATGGCGATTTTTGATGTGAAACATCTATAGGCGCAGGTATAAACCGGATCGTTGGCGTGGCGACGCTTGCCGTGGCGACGGGTCGCCACGCTGTACTAAGGCATATATATATATATATATATTATATATATATAAATATATATATATATATATAGTCTATATGTAGTAGAGTGTACGGTATGGCGACGAGTCGCCATGCGCAACCGACTACGCGACCCCCTCCTCACTCAGTTCGACGCTGTTGTTTCCAAGTCACCATTTTCTGTAAGAAATTCGTAATACTTTATTTTTTCATTATGCTATATTTAGTTCCTGTAATAATCTTGTCTTTTATACATATTACTTGTACGAACATCATGTTCCACATCTGCCAGGCGTCCCGTGATGGCTCAGTTTTTTTTATTTAAGGATATTTTCTTTCCTGTGTTAATAATTTGCGTTTTCGAAATAAATATTCGCCTTAGATACGCCTTATTCAGTTCGACTTATAGTGATCGCTCTGCGGAAGGCTTGGGTTATGAAGCAATTAAAGCACTTATACTAACCACCGATAATAAAATTTATGCATCATGGACGTTAAATCAGTCAAAGTAATCTATAAATAGTAATGTACTTGATTTGTAAATATAATTATAACTAAAGAGTAAATATCTGCCATGTCTCTTGAAATGAAATGTGCCAAGTGAAAATTTCAGTTCTTCATTTTTTATAACTTCACACCTTTGTGGTATTTTCTACCATTTTTATTTTATTATTATTTAGAATTAGCTATGTCGATGTGACTTCGTTCAAGTAGAATTCGGTACAAAAAAGTTATTATTAGTTTTTTGTACTTTTTTTTCTCTCAAAACTCTGTGAGCATAAATTTTACTGAAAACGTTTATAGATGGCTTTGGTAGTACTAATATCAAGATATTCAATAAGTCAGCGTGTTCTTTATATCAGTAGTATACATATCGTAATATATTTGTGAGCATAAAGTTTACTAAAAACGGGACATTGGTAGTACCAATAACATAATATTCACTAGGTCGGGGAATTTTTTCAAACAGATATCAAGTATCCTAAATGTTGTTTGAGGATGTAAGCTATTACCATACCACATTTAATTACTCTACGTGCTGTAGATTTTGTTTGATTGAAGAACAAATTAGCACATATACAGGTAGAAAAATAACCCTAAAATAGTTTTCTGGTTCCTACAATTCTATACGCTAAATTGAGCAGTCATTTTAAACTATTTTCCACGCACAAAATTCACTCTGTTACAATTTTATTTTATGTACAGATGACGTTCCAGAAGTAATTCCTGCCTTATAATTATACTATCTCTACAAATAATGATTTTCTAACAATATATTTAGAAAATTTACTGCAAATAGCCTCAGAAGTCGCACAAAATATTAATAGTTTGATCTCTATGAGTGGTTTCATCTTTTAAATTAAGTATTTCTAAAAATTATCTCAATCCTAACTTAACCGTACCCATTACCAAATATAGACAGCGAAACCGTTTTTCATCTCTTTGTTGTATAATCGATTGTATAATGATTTTAATTACTTCACTTTCCGCTTACCACACTCCAAAGCGAGCAGTGTAACTTTTCATCAACGTAATTAAGTTTCTCATTCAGAACTTTAAGTGGAAATTATTAGAGGGCTATTACCGGCGGGCATAATCGAAAATATCCGGACCGAATACAAACGCTTCTAAACGGGCAGAGGTTCTAGTTTAGACGTCATTTTGAGAAATTTAGTGAGCTTAGTCAGTTCACCATTTGCGATCGTCAAGAATTGTGAGGGGTGCGAATTTGAGGAGTGTCTGAACTTAATCATCTAATATGTTTCGATCCAAAAAATATATGATCTAGCTTTCATATCAAAATAATGTCTTTAAAATCGCTTGTATTGTGTTATCATATATACTTGGTGTCAAAAGTTATACTTTTCCTGAAAGTTAATTTATCCCTTAATAAATATCTAAAAGGGCAGTTGTCTCTATAGGTAATAGCTAGTTCAAGCACAGGTGTACTGGAAATTTAAAACAAGGTTTAATTAAATTTGTTATAGCTTCTTTTCAAAAATTTTTGCCAAAAAATGGCCTCTGCGAAATTTTGTTTAAATATGCAAATAAATTGTTTTTGATGTTAATTTGTGCAGTTACTTTATGGTGGCAATATTTGGTCTGATCTGAATTAACTGTAAGTTACTAATCATCATATTTCGTGCGTAAATTTGTAATTTATTTTTCATCGTTTAAGTTATGTATTGGGTTGTTCTTCGAAAATTTTAAAGTCGTTTTGATTAATTAGTACAAATATTTGAAAATTACTTAGTTTACATAATATAACACATGGGTTACAAGAATAAAAAATAATCTCAAGTAAGTGTAGAACTCACACTATGAGGGTTCTGTAGACATAAGGCTGTTGAAAACATTTAAGTGTAGTTATTTCTATAAAACAATTTACAAATATTAATTTTATCAACATAAATATATCACCTAGTATATCTTTCACAGACGTAAAACTTGGTGCATATCAAAATGATATTATTTTTCACCATATAAATGTATAAATATATCACCTAGTATATTTTTCACAGACGTAATATAAATAAACACTTTAAAACAAACAAATATGGAAAGAAAGTATTTTTGCAGTAGACTTAAGTAATTTGTATGTAGTTAATTTGAGCTTTTTTCAACCCCGCTGCATGCCATTTGACGACTATTATTCATAAATTGTTGTGATAATTTTCCTTTCCCAGATATTTCAAAATGGCTGGTTGGGGATAGAGACACGTTACTCTAACAAAAATGACCAGTTTCAAGTTTTATATTTCGTAAACGGATCCCTGCATAGAAAAAGTATTCAGGATGCACGTACAATACTTTGAGAGACGTATTCAACGATATCATTCACAATGAAATATGGTAAAAAAATTTACCTCCATTTAGACGTAGGAGAAGTAACTTAAACACTTTGTTTTAATTTTTTTCATAACTTTGTAGGCGTATTTTCACCTGTAAAGGACTTATAGTCGACGAGTAAAACGGTTTTGATATACAGACGGATAGACAGAAAGAACGACATGGCGACACAACAAGGGTCTCTATTTTCGCTAAGGAACCCTAAAATCAAGGGGGTTGCATTTTGTATCAAGTAACTTTCGGATTATGCATTTCTGTATAATAGGTCAGGTTATCAATTTTAATTGGTAAATATTTACATATACGCATTTTTCGTAGGCTTTTTCTACATCTTATCTCTATCAAACTTAAACAGAAAGTAAAGATTCGTGAAGGTATTCATTCGAAAGTATGAAGACTTCTTTCCTTGTCACGATGTGCCCATTACGCACCCCGAGAATACTTTCCTTCAACTGTACCCATCTTTATTGCAAATTGTTTGGATGGAATGGAAAATAAAAAAAGAAAACTCACAATACCTCGCGCTTAACGATCGCGCGTTTCATAAAATCATTGCGCGGATCAATTCAAATGGAAAAAGGCGTTCGGAGGCGAGTGGTGGTTGCGATGGTGCATGTAAATGTTTGTTTCAATTTCTGATGGCCCATGTAATTTTATTAAATTCATTTGAAACCAAATTCATTTCATTTCCAAATAATATTTACATTGTGTGAGTTGAAGATTTATTTTGCTAATAGTAAATGATCTTCGGTTTAGGCTGCCTAGTAGTTATGTTATGGTTTGCTGACGCTCTCAACTTTTTAATAACTTTAAATTGTGAGCAGGAATTATGAGTTGCTACAAGGGTTTATTTATTCTCTTGTTTAAATGATGACTACCGTCCCTGCAAGTATTTATAAAGTATTCTTCTTTATTAAACTTTTATTCACGACTAAATGTAGCTTTCATTGTATGACAACATCTTCATGTTGTCATGCAATGAAACCTAAGTTGTGGTTAAAATTTTTAATAAAATGATATTAATACTACATCACGTAGTTTCATTTAGTTGGGAATAAGAATTACGTGATGGTGAATGTTTACAAAATTAACGTCAAGTATATTCAATGGTCAACCTTGTTAGCGTACATATATATAATGTATATTCGTACAGGATGAACTCAAGAAATTACAAAATATGCATCAAATTGATTTACTTCCATTTAATGAAAGTGTGAAGTGTTGGAACAAACATTGCATATAGAATACTGCCGCCAATCCGCTCTTGAAAGCTATTTTCCAGTCCAATTGATTTGAGTAACGACTTTATGAAAAGCACAGTCCTAAAGGCAACCCGAGTATTCTTTATATTATTCATTCCATTCAAATGGCTTTCTGTAAATATGTGCCCAGTTGAAGGCGTGTGTGCTCAGGGGTGGAGAAAAAGGGAAGTACTTTAGTACCCTATACCATTGAGTTTTGGCGTACTTACTCGCTTTTATAATTAGTATTTCTAATGAAAGTTGAATTGGATTAACGCGAATTGGTGAGATAAATGATGTAAGATACATTAATCTGCAGATTCACTTAATATTTATTTTTATTTTTATGACACATTTGAAATTTGTATTGAAATCTTAAATAAATTTCAATCAAATTAAATGAAATGACATCGTCTCGTTATGCATGTGCCCATATATATATATATATATATATATATATATATATATATATATATATATATATATATATATATATATATATATATTTAAGGATGTATTTTTGGGGGTCGTATTGACAAAGAGAGACCTTCGTAATATCGTTATCTCTATTCTCAATTAATATGTAGCAAGATATTCAAAAATATTAAATTGAATTATGATGTTTGGGAACTTTTATCTGCACCCCATGATAAGGGGTGGTATTGGGGGTTCCATTTACTGTTCCGTTAAATATTAAGGTTAAATTAAGCTACTCTCATATGCACCCAGATAACAGAGATAGAATTAGATACAGAATTATATAGGACCGGACTCCCATTGCGGACCGTATCTGGCATGCAAGTTATATTACTAAAATACTATTGAAAAGAACAGCTTTATGAGGGCCTGTGACATTTTATTGTTAAAAAATAGTATGTACAATTTTTAAAAAATGATTATTTCAATATTCAAATTTTGCGAAATAATTACTATCAATAATCATGATTTAAATCAGTTATTAAAAAAATTTTAAGATTATTTAGAGTATGAATTTATAAAACGTAATCAAATTTATTGTTCACTCCTCATACGAATTTCTTCTGTATTAAGACGATCATATTTAAATTTTAGAATAACTTTAAAACTAAAAGGTATTTTCCTCTTACAATAATTTCTACCTCTTTTATAAATTTTTATGACAATATTATAAACTTTTCTTCAAATTTCGCTGGTCGATGTTGTTATATAACCAAAGATTTAAAATAGAAATACTCCTATCCTCTGAATTCCCAGATATTGCCATGTATTATCGGACAAATTGATTTTAACACATACAAGTTAATACATTTTAAGGAGACAGTATAGTCAAGTAGAGCAGTATAGTTACACACAAGTTTACACATTTTTAGGAGATTTAAAACAACAAAATCGTTCTAGAAGAATTTCTTTTGTTTCTTTGACAATATGGTTTAGTATATTTATGTATTTGTACTGCTCATGTTAACTGATTTTAATCAACATCTTGATCAATTACGTCAAAAAAATGTGTTTGATGGAGGTATATTATAAGTTTGAGAAGGATCTGTATGCAAAGTAAATTTCCAAATATTTCAAAAAATCAGTATTTCGATTGAGTTCATAATCAGGATCCAGCATATGATAAATATTTAGCTAATAACAATCACATGCTCTAATTATTATAAAAATTGTAGGGTTTTCTAGTTCTTCAAATACGTCCACTACTTCTCGAGATCTCGTATACCAATAAGAGTTTGATGACCTCAAATTAGCATTATATGATATTAATGTTTTATACAATATTGGCTTACGTTGTAATAGTTCTTGAAGCTGTTCGATAAGTTCATTATTATGAAAACGTGATTTTTTTTCTAACATAAGTACTTTCATTTTGCAAAGCTGTCCAATCCATAGGATATTAAGGGCAAAAAAAACCAAAGTCTTGGATGTTAAGGGAATCTGCCATCTTCATACATCATAAGAAATGTAAAACATACAATATTCGAAATTTTACGAATCCTTGTATTTTAAAAATCACCTTTACCCGTAGGAAATAAGGTTGGAAATTCTCTACAAATAAATATACCACACGTAAATTGATTAATTGGTACAAAATTCACTCCAAGCTAAGGTAAAATACGAGGTAAATTATATTCTTTCTGAATATCTAATACATTATTTATTGCTTCTCAACTACAATGAAAAGTTACCGTTGGAGCTACAGATACATGTTTCGAAACTTAAATGAATCTTTTCCTATATTTCTGAAATGGTAACACCATAGGAAAACAAAGGAGACCAGGAAAAATGGGCCAGACATTACAGAGATAAAACATAATTTTTAAAAAAGCTGGTATTTTTAAAAATATAAACAACCAAACAATTCAGTAATTGACAATCGGGAAAGAGGAAAAAATGAACCCTGTTGAGCCTGTAAGTATCATGGATTAATATGCTACGTCTGTGGATGGAGGATATAACAAGACACAATCTGTGCTTTGTTTTATCTCGTTAGTTTAAAGAATTCCGTAGGAATAACATTTGCAATCAATTATGAAAAATAATCTAACTTTTCATTAAAAATACAAGATTTCTCTTTTTTCCGATTGACGATTTTGATAAAACTTTTAAGTAGCTTACTTTTTTTAAATTTTCTCTATATAACGGTGTCATTTTTATCCTTGTAACACCTGAGCCCAACACCATTGACTTCTGCTAGTCTCCTTTAATATCGTTTTATTTAAGCAATATCATTGTAACAATACAAAAGATGCGCAAGTAGTTAATGTTATATAATTAATAAACGAATAAATATTATCATCTAAATCTATCTTACGGTGAGAAAAGTTGACAATCTTCACAATCCTTTTTTTTTGCTGTCCCTTCTGCAATTAAAAGTTCAAGACAGAAAATAAATAAAAAGTGAAAATTCTAAAAAGTTAACTTGCGTCTCGCATTTATCCCATGCGTGTGACCATTAAAGTTACATTTTCAAGTCCTGCTCTAACTACGTACATAAGTATAACAATATCCAGGCAAATAAACTTAAAGTTCATGCTCCAGAGAATTTCCTTTCACATCATTCGACCCAAACCACGATTGCAGTTTGTTATGTAATTTAGAAGGAAGTCGCGATCCCGTTCAACTACCGTCATTGACATTCGTAAGTAGGTCCACTGGCAATAATCAGTGAATAGTTTCTGTAGAAATGACTAGATTATTCAGAATTAAGTTGATAAATTAAAATTACAAGAAATTGCATTAAAAAATGTATATTAAAAATAAAGATACATTTTTTTATTTTGATAGCTATTAGTCCGAGTTTTTACAAGCGAAATCGCCGTGCGACTACCAATCTTAACGTTCTTTCAGAATATCCTTTGATTTTCTAACTCTTAATTCTCTACACATAATTCCTTCTTAAAGTATGTCGTAACAAGCAGTTTTAAGCCGACGCATGTATTTCTTTTTACGACTACTTTTATTTATGTAAATATATTATTACTATTTTATATAAATTTGTTATCACCTAAATTAAAAATAATTTATAAAACATAAGTGATGCTTACATCTGCAGAAGTGATGAAATAAAATAATTTGGCTTAGTCTTTCTCTAGATTAAATACAGAATTAATTTCGTTACATATCATTAAAATCTGAATAATGGGATAATATTATCACGGTCAGTAATTTACTCGTTGCTGAGTGGTCTTGATCAGAGAAGAGGTCTATGAGTACATATCGGTGTCATAGCTGAGCTTAGTAACCCTAAAAAAGTTTTTTCCTCGACTACGGTTGACAACGTTTCAAATACAAATTTCAAACAATAGCATAAAAATTGTTGCTAACATTTTTGTTATACTGCACGATTGAACTTTAAATGAAGAACTTTCCTAGATTCGCTCCTCATGGTGTGTACGAGGAACGTTAGAATTCATAGCTGTACTGTGAAAGCATTTCTTGTAAAAAATAATAATCAAATCTCGTGATTATTTTTTCACCCACGTCTTATTATCCGATCGGGCTTAAATTTCACAAGTGTATATTGTTTGGATGTTGTTGTTGTTGTTGTCTTGGCCACATGAGATGAAGAAGTTCTCATATGGAAAAATGGTTGCCAGAGTCGAAATTTGGACTTCTCCAGTCCTGCTTGATGAGCGGCCGGGAATCGACCTAGAGTCCATGCGGTGCGCCTCGTACTAAACGGCAGTATATCTTGCGATCAATCCAACACACCACGGTGATGACATATATTGTTTGGATGACAATACAATATTACATTTACGATCGAGTTATCTGATGATGAAGGTGAAAGGTGGGTACGGCTCTGCTCAACGGATTATAGTGGACATGTCAAGTTTTGATTTGATTTAATGAGCATAACACTATCCATGATCTGATGATGAAATTAGAAGGACTCGTCGAGTTTGGGCTCGATGTTTTATTTTGATGTATACTGTTTATTAGAAACCACCCAAGTGAACATTGGTGTGGTGCCCTGTGTGTGGCACTAGGGCGGCTAAAATGAGGTGTCGTAAGCTTTATACGATCCAAGGCAAGGTTGGAAATGCACCAAAAACTGTATGGTACTAGAGTGGTTGACAATAAGAGGTCGTAAGAATTATACCATCCGACTTAGAGTCGGTAATACTTCGACGACTGTGTGGCACTAGGGCGACTAAAAATGTATCGCGAACATTACACCCTCGAAGGGACCTCGGAGGTGATTTCTCGTGAAAATAACTATAAATATACTAAATTTAATAAAATTGAATGAAACTGCAATTAAAAATAAATTTTTAAGCAACGTTTAGCGACGGAACAGCTCAAATACGAAAAAACGGTACACATGCCACCATTCATTTTATCATGGAAGACTACCATATGCAAAATCCAGGGAACACTGTCCATAGTACTGTATATCTTTAGCACTAAAATTATATAAAGAATGGCAAGAACATATGACATTATGTCGCAAAAGGTCGCTCAATGAATTAGGAATTGAGGAATTACACTGTGCAATTTTGGCACGAAAGAAGCCTTGTACTAATGAGACTTCAGCAGGAATCAATACGATGCGGAGTATATTACAGCGGTTTTATAAATAAGCTACCGGAAAAGAAGGCTGGTTTGGATATTTTACTGTAAATTTCACATTGACACTAAAAACCCATAAATTTAAATTAATAAAAGTAATTAAATAAAATCAGCATGAACCTCTCGGAGTACATTTACTCAACTGAGTACTTCTGTACTATTCAAAATTAATAAAATGGAAAACGAAACGAAAACTCACATCACCTCCCGCTTTACGATGGCTCGCTTCATAAAATCATTACGCAAATTAATTGAAATGGAAAGCGGGACGGGTGGCGTCTTATTCGTTTATTCAAATAAAATAGAGATTTTCAAATTAAAATTTTTCTTTTCGATTATTACCATACATTTTTTCGGTTCTTTAAATGAGATACAATTATGTATGAATATTTTTAATTCAGCTTGTCTTTTCCATTTTTATAAAAATATATATTTCTATTGCATGATTTTCATCCATCACATGTCGGCTGTAATATTTTTTTCCAAACATTTCTCAGATATACGCGTAATAACATTATCTGGCCAACATTCATGATGCACTTTTAGTATGTCTGGTATCTATATAAACACAAACATACTTATTTATTTTTACTCATGGTGATATTTATACGTATCTTAAAATATTTTGCTGACATCGGAAAAATATTTGAACTTTTCGAAGCGTGACATGACATTTTGTTATAAATATAAGAAAATGTCTTTTTTTTAAGTTGTTAATGATATGTTGCAATATCATGTAATTTTTGTATAAATCTGTACCCAAAACAATATTGTATGAAAGGCATAAAAAGTGATTCAGTAGTTCTCGACCATATAACCAGGACTTTAAAGTGTTTGATAGATGGTCTTTTAAAAATGTTTAACTGTTTGAAAATTGTTACACAAAAAATCAAAATTAGTCTGTCACATATTTAGTAACTCCGACAATACTAAATTGAATACAGTTTCAAAAAGAAAATAATTACGGAAGTGAAAATAGACTTTCACAGCGTCATAGCGTGGTTTCACCAGCAGAAATTTAATTTTCTCTCAAAGGAATCCTACATAACTCTTGCCTTTTATTTGACTGCAATAAAGTTACGAATGATCTTTACAAAGGAACTTAATTTTATAGCTATCTAATTTATACGCTTCGTTGCTCAGGTGCTTTATAAATGAGAAAACTTTATTAAATATAATAGTTTGTTACTTATCAACTACAACAAACACAATGTTTATTCTACCTGAATAACTCGAATAAAATAACAAAAATATCGAATAATGTATGTAGAATCAGAAGATAACCAACCACCAGACGAGTTAGTTTAAAAAAATTCAGTTCTTAGGATTGTAAGTACTCCAAAGTTTAGTAGTTTCTGTAGATACTTGGCATTCCGAATTTACAGATATGAGAAAGCCACAGTCCAAATCCGAAAAGAGGAAAATTATTGAATAAATTTTAATACATGTTTCAAATTTTAAATTTACCCGTCCGTATACTTCTAAAAAGACAGTAAGGTAAACAACTATGCTGACTTTTCATTTATGCAGTCACGATATAATTGCAGTTAACATTATTTAAATAAGAATCAAGAAAAAATTTTGCCATCTAAGCTTTCGATGAGCAAACTTTATAATTTTCACAATTTTTCTTTCGCCATCCCTTCTTTTGCAATTAAAAGTTCAAATTGAAAATAAATAAAATTGACATTTTTTAAAAAAATAACCTGCATATCGCACTTTTCTTACACGTATGACCATTAAAATGTCGCCAGATGTTGTATTTGGAGTCCAATTCTAACACATATATACTTACAACAATATTCAATCAATGAACGTTACTTCCTCTTGAAAATATGTTTGAAATTCATGCCTCAGAAAATATTCTTGCACAATTTTCGACTCGGAGCGCGTTTATATTTTGTTATGTAGTTTCACAGGATGTCACGGCCGGGCCCGATTAGCATCCCTTTTATTCGTGCGTCCACTTGGCAACAATCACTTAATATTTTTCTATAGAAATTTCTAGGCTGAAAATTTAATTATGGAAAGTAACTTTGCTTGTTTTATGGTTGAATCGATAATTTAATTAAAACGTTTACTCAAATACTACGGACATTATGCCGGAAACGAGTAAAAGTTTTGTGTTTTATGCCGAGTTAAATTTCATAGAATGGTTTTTTAAAGTTAATTTATCTTTGGTAATAAAATTATTTCAGTAGAGTTTATTATAACAGGAAAATATATAATTATTAATAATTAACCCTTATTGTAGTAAAGCAATTAATGCAATTTTAATTAAAATTTTAATGGATGGGTTTTAAAAATGAGAATTTAATTAGATCCCTAACAAAAATTAAAATGTAAACATAACATTAAAAAAAGTTTAACAAGACTGTGTAGACGGATTATTACAAAATGAGTTTTTTTTTCGTAACAAACAATTAATTTGCACTCACGATTCGCGGACCGAAGGACTTTACATGTTAATAAATATCTTTACCTTCAAAATTTAAAGAAAAATAAAATATTATAGATTGCATATCATTCAATAAAACGAATCAAACGATATTACGCCGAATCAGAATCGCAGAATTACAATTTGAATATCAAGACGACAAATGAAACAAAGCAAGGACTGTTACCCCGGGATATCAAAAACAAAAAAAGGGAAATCAATTTCCCAGAAATATAGGAGTCAGATAATTGCTTTAATTCTTTGAGTCATTGACTTGGAAAAATATAAATTTACATTTAGAGAAGTGCGTTATTATTCATCCAAGCCTTAGGACCACCTCTTATTTAGATGCGTGCGCGTTTACCCATTACGTGTTTAATTAAGTTTAGATCTGACACCATATGCTTGCGATAGCCATCCTTCCTTGGGAAATGTTTTCCATTCCAAATGACGAAGTACGAATGATTAGATTACGTAATTCCGAAAACATGCGTGGACTTGCATTATATTGAAACAATCAGGTACCGGAAAAATTGAGCGTACTTGCAACAGTGAGGTACCGGAACGAACATCGCCTGCAAAATGCCGCTGCGCACAATCGAATGCCTCTTTCCATTCAAATTGATCTTCCTAATGATTTTATGAAAGACGTAGTCGTAAAGCGCAAGGTAAAATGAGTTTTCTTTTCATTTTTCGTTTCCTTCACATGGCTCGCCAAAAATACGAGCTCAGTAGAGGGCACGTCTGCTGAGGGAATAAGGCGAGAGAAGTACTGTGTGAGGCGACTGCGTTTTGATGCCTTCACTTGCTTTTACAATGGGAACTTGTATTGAAAATACGATTAAACTGATTAGAAAAATCTGAAAATTACATCTATGTACAGAGTTAATTAATATTTGCGATATTTGTGTTTGTAAATTGCGTTAAAGGTTTCCTCAAATTAATTTAACTAACTTAAAAGAAATTTCTTTAATCCATTACCTGTGCGTATTCGTATTTAGTATAGGTATTTTAACTATCAATCGAATTAACATATTACGCCTGGAATCTTCGTATTTTCCATTCCATAATACTGATTATTGAAAACTTTTAAACATTTCTTCCAGCCAGCTGTCACAATTTACGCTCTTCGGGTGATTTTTTTGAGGTTATGGTGGATATTCTTGCAGTAATTTTATTTTTATTTTTGTTTGAATCATTTTGAGTGACGCGATTCTAAGTTATTTTGTTTTCCCTATGTTTCGATGGTACTTTATAGCTGCAATTTTTAAGAGCCGTTTGTTGTTTTTATTTGTTGAATTTACAGATGGTTTGTTATTAATATCTTATTAAGATTTTTTTCGACCAAAACTGAAATGTTTCTCGAATAATGAAAAGAAAATTGAGAGATATACAGCAACCAATGAAGGCAAACACCAGACAACCAGATAACCAGACCCTACCTAATATTAATTGACTTTTGTAATATGTAAAACAGACAATTGTAAATTTTAAAATTGTCCTCAGTGCCATTTTTATGCCACGTTAAACTTGGTACCGACAAAATCCCCGAATAGTGAAAGGATGTTATCACTGTTCTTGGTTAAATTTTTTAACACTTCTTCAACCTCTATATATAACCTTATCCATTTCCAAAGATGTGAGATTTTTGTAGTTGCATCTCTACTTACCGTATTGAAGATACACACAATATGTTTATGTCGCAAATATCCAAATATACAAAAAAATATCAACTCTATCAATAACTGTAGTCTAGAAATATACGTGAAAGAATTATAATTAAGATTTCGATTTTCACAAACTCGAGTTCAACGACTATTTAAAAATTTTCCACATTGTCAGATTTTTCCATGCCAAACAATAAACCGTAACTCATTTTTACAGAAAAAAATTGATTAGGGGAATTTGTATATAAAATTAGAAGTCTTAAAAATTATGGGGAAGTTATATTGTTGCTGCCTTCTTAGTTTTAAAGGAATAACAAAAAAATTCAACGATAAAATAATAACAAAAAAATTATGTAACAACGTGGCTGTACGGTTTATTTTAATTAAAAATGATACAAAATTATGTGGCAAAACTGAGACAATGAAATTGGGTGGAGGGGTCGTTACGATACAGCCAAACCTTAGAGATAAATTGGCACGTAACAATTTATTTAAATCAAACCGATTACACTTAATAAATTGGTTAATATTATGTTTGAATACAACATTTTTAGTCCAGGCGCGTAAGTACTAAAAAAGTTTATATGATTACATTGTCTTCTCTAATTAATGCTACAAAATGATTTGGTAAAAGGAGTTGGTTTTTTAAACGTAGTATGAAATTTGCGACTATAATTAACTTCAAACTTACATATAGATATAATAGATATGTAAAAAATAACCAATCCAATTAAACTGTGAAAGCATAAGAGTCGTTGAAACAGTATACAATTGAGCTTTGAGCAAACATCAACATAACCTTGTACTATATTAGCATACAATTTAGATTATTTTATTAAGAATCAAGTAATAAACTTTTGCAGTAGAAATTTTCCACAAGCAACAACCTTCTCTCTCCGATATTCCAGTCAGTTAAAAGTTAAAATACAAAAGTGAAAGTTATTAAAATAAAACCTACGACTAGGACCGTCTTCCAACTTTAAACAATCAAATGTTGACTTTATCAGATGATGTTTGTTGAGATTCTATTATAACTTCATACAAAACTATTACGGTTTATTAAACTCGCATCCTTTTTGTGACAATATGAACAAACTTCATCGTATCACATTATATTTAGTTTCATGGCTTTCAACTCCGCATGCCAAACAGTTTCACTGCAAGAAGAGTTAATGTTTTCTTTTACTTAGTCTTTTTCGTAATTATGACCATCACCATTAATTACACAATAATTTCCACATATATTTCTAGGTGGAAAATCAATCATAGTTCTGTGGTTGAGAGAAAATTAATTTTCTTTGTTTTATAGTAGAGGTGACAAGAAACATTTTCGATGTCATGTTGGTATCGAATATGTAGATAGGTTTTATATGTGTATTCCATAACTGTTAATTATATCGATAAACTATTCAGAATACTTTCTATTTGTGTTATCAATCTGCTTGATATATGCTTCATTAGTACAAAGTCGATTAAAATCTGAATCCATTATTTGGATCCCACACGAAGCCAAATACAGCCTGACAATTGAATGTATGCAAAAAACTTTCCTCTGATATCTGTGTATGGTTATTTCCTGTTTCTTTTTCCTGCCGATTATCTTTTGGGTATGCTAGTTTTTTATTCCTTGCCATTCCTTTAAGAAGATATGTTACGCTTATGTAATTTATCTTCCAGATATTAAAAGGATAAATCCTGTGCGCTGTATTATTGAATAAATTTTCATTCTTCAGATACTTTCTGGCCCTCAATCCATCATAACTTCTCTGCTATACCACCCTCTAAAACGGAATTATATTGGAACTCTCCGGTTTCCCGCACTATTCAACTGCTCAACCACCTTATCGCGGTCGCGCAAGAGTGTTATTCGTTTATGAGGAGTGAATGTAAACTTGTTAAAATATATTATCGTTAGGTTTTGTATTCTTATTTACTATAGTATTCATGTTTAACATAAAACTTTAAACTTTGTTAAACCATTAATTTCTTATCGTTACGAGCAGATCAATGCGTGTGTGCAAATATATAAATGTTTCAATGTTTACTAAATTGTTTTTTTTAATGTTCTATCAAAAATATAATGAAATTTTAATTTTAAAAATGTATCACTTCACATGACAAATATATTTGGAAAATTACGTTATTCGTGACACATAGTTTAACTCCGTATATTGGTATTATTAGGAGAATTTTGTACATTAAAAACAAACGGTGACAAAATTTTATTTGAAACTTATTACAAGTAATTTTACATATAAGTATTGCTAAAACCAAAGTCACTGAATTTCAGGAGTATAAAAATTAAAGAAAATTCATCATTGCAATAAATCAACAGAATATATAAGCAAATTATTTTGGATCATTCATTTAGAAGAATTTGACATGTGATACACAATGGTTTAACAGTTTTATTGAATTTTTGTTTATTCATATTTAATTAGATATAGGTGATGTTACAGGAATTTTTATTTTGCAGATAAGAGAATATTGAGAAAATTAGTTACGGAAAATGAAAGTTTCAAACAAATAATTAAATACGAAGTCAGGCCAAAGAAGAAAGAAAATGGCGAGGAGCACAGTGAGTAATACTTTAATAACTGAAATTCGATAAAGTTAGTTGTTTAAGGAAAATTTGAATAAATGTACGACATTATAACACTTATTTCATCCAAATAGGAGTTGACGAAAACTACAAAAAGGTGAAGATTCACTTATTATTTAATATTCCGGCAAGTACCAGCCTCATACCAACGCTAACCATACTCGATGCATTGCAAAGATATATTAAATCATATATTATAGAATTTCGTATATTATAGAATTTTCCTAATAAACCGTTTAACTTGTTTATCTCGCGCCCAACTGTTAAAATGATTTCCTGTTTAATAGGAGATCCTGGCATTTAAAGCATATATAATACACACACACGTACACACACACACACACACATATATATATATATATATATATATATATATATATATATATATATATATCAAGTGATCACATGTTGCAAACAAACATCGCCTGCAAAATAACTCCGCCCACACTTGGGCGCCACTTTCTATTCCAATTGAACTGCGCGATGATTTTATGAAGTGCGCAATCGTAAAGCGTCAAACAAACTGAGTTTTCTTTTCATTTTCCATTCCATACAAATGATTCATAATAAAGACATGCTGAGTTGAGAGCGTATGTACTGAGGGAGAAGGATGAGTTCATGGACCTTTAATAACATATGCGACTGTGTTAACATAAGTGTACCCATTCATTTATACAGCGGGCTTTTGTTTTGAAATATTGATGACAAATTGCAAAAAAAGATGTACCATTTGCTTAGTTAGACCTCTTTGACATTTTCGATTGAGATAAAATTATAAAGACACCGAAGATTTTGAAAAGATAGTTCTAAATATGTAATTTTACAGATATCTTAAAAAGGTGGTACTGATGAGATGAGAGTTAGCAACGTTTTTTGTAGCGTCACTTGATCAAGGGTGGAAGAGAGCGAATCCCCTTGCCGTCAAGACAGCAGTTCGACTCGCGGGAAATGTTGCGTGTCAGGTATATTGAAATTAAAATAAGGAATTTTTTATAAAAATTTATGTGATAATATTGGACTTGAATTTTTCCAAGATATTTCCTTGTTCAATTTTTAATATCTTTATATATAAAAATAATTTCACATGACACAAAATGTTAATATATATGACTTGCAGAGCATATAAATAGTTATACTAACTAAAATATGGTTGCACTGATAGACTGCGCCTTGCGCTCGGTTAATTGAGAAATTTCCAATTGACTAAAATACTAATAATATTGGCATCTGTAATAGTTTATGTTAACTAAAACAATGCTAAAGGAATGATTTCTATATCTTTCTATTGATGGATTTATTCAATTTTAAGGAACTAGGAGAAAGGAAAACTGAACTCGTCCTCAAAACATATTCACTATTTTTAATTATTTACTAGTGAAGAATACAACGCTCTATATAAATATGTCAAATTTTAAGTTTCAATGTCCACCGGTTTCTGAAAAAAAAACGAATGCGATAGAAAAACGTTCATTTGAGGAATACAATAAATGGAAGACCTCATTGAGTTAAACCATATCGCTAATTGCTGAATAGTTTTAATGTTTTTTTAAAATATTTAATTGTGTAAAATAAATGTATCGAAATCAATGCATTGGCATCATTGTTTAAAAGATTAATAACAATTAAATTTAAATTCTGAAAAAAGTGTATTTACTGAAAATATCCTCCATAGCAGGAATATACTAAAAACTGTCTGACGACCTTTATATTACCCAACCTTTCCTATAGCTGCTTAAAAAAAATTATTTTCCTTAATATTGCTTATGATATTAAATAACTTATAACGAAATAATCTCCGCGGCCATATAACGAAATTTTGTACGAAAGTGGTTATATATATCTTCTATTTACAGTATTGGTCATTTTTCGGTTATATTTCTTTCGTTAGGAGGAAGAATATTTAGTGGAAATATTTATCCGTTGTAGTGTAGTCATAGTAGTTATAGAAAAGAGTTTTTCACTCATTTTTATATATTATTGTATTATTTGTTACTATAAAGCGCCGAATGTCGTTCGTAAATGATGTTAATTGTTTGAATGTTGACGCACTTGATCACTCGTATAATTGTGTCGCATGACGTCAGTTATTGGTAGTAAAGTGCAGCAACGTGTTTAATATATTTTTAAACTGGAAATATTACGAAATATCATTTTATATTCGAATTTTAATTTTGAAGTTTCTAATCTATCTTTTTCGTTTAAATGGAACATCAATATTACAGTACCGTACGTCATGAAGATATCGATAAGACTTTCCTTATACTCGATATAAAAACCATTAAATTTTCTTTATTTACATCTAATTTATACCTCTTTTAGGCACTTATATATCAAACTAACTGCGCCTCTTTTCGACAATTAGAAATCAAGCTGTGTCTCTTTTTGACACTTATATATCAAGCTAACTGTGCCTCTTTTTGGCACTTGTATATCAAGCTAACTGTGCCTTTTTTTGACACTTATATATGAAGCTAACTGTGCCTCTTTTTGGCACTTGTATATCAAAGCTAACTGTGCCTCTTCTTGACACTTATATATCAAGCTAA
This sequence comes from Druceiella hillmani, assembly GCA_039881145.1. Classification (NCBI taxonomy): domain Eukaryota; kingdom Metazoa; phylum Arthropoda; class Insecta; order Lepidoptera; family Hepialidae; genus Druceiella; species Druceiella hillmani. The sequence goes on from JAYKKI010000029.1 coordinate 14,327,483, forward strand.
CTGTGTCTCTTTTTGACACTTATATATGAAGCTAACTGTGACTCTTTTTGGCACTTGTATATCAAGCTAACTGTGCCTCTTTTTAGCTGTTTTCTTCCGTGTAGAGTAATATTAATTGTAGGTCTAATTACTTTTAAATCTGATATTATAAAAATCAGTTTTTTATAGTGTTTCGGAATATACCAAATACGTTGTTTTATTTTCCTTGGGTAGAGGTATAAATTTGTTTTCATCGATATCTGATGAGGATAAAGCAACGTGATGTTGGTCGTAAGGAAAACATTTTTCTCTTAAATCGATTGAACACGCTCGAAAATTTGCAGGTGATTTATTTGTGGTGATGGTAAAATAAATTTTGATTGGGAATTGGATTCTTTTGAAAGCAAAAGGTAAGTTAGTGGATCCGAAGTATAAGAACAATTTGTCTTACCTGTAGTAAGCGCGACGATGCGAGAAGAGTTTTGGTTGAGAGCATGCGTCTTAATAGTAGGCACAGTCATTGACCCTATTTGGGAGGAAGCGTTTGATCGTAGATACCATTAGACACCATTAGGGGATCGTCGTCGGTTTGATTTACATATTGAAGAAGAGTACTTTTACTTTTTGTAAACAATTCTAAGTAAAAAATTAAGCGAATACATTTTCCATAGAAAATAGTATGAATTCTGGGCCATAATTTTATATACTGAAAAAGTTGATATTTGTGGAAGATCAATTAAGCGCCCAAGTTCACCGGGTTATTGCAGCTCATTGACTTAAAGATGGTTAATTTAGATACAGTGGGCAGATCACCAATTTCCATCTGCACTACGAATTTTACTATTGCCTTACCTGATTCAATTGATATTATATCAAAATATATTTTTAATAATAACCCTTGTTAACGTGATATTATAATAGATGAAAGTAATTTACAAACTTTGCTTAAATATAATTAAAATGGTTGTCATCATATTATATTTAGTCAAGATAAACAACTTCTTTCATTTAATTAACTAGTAAAGATGATGGTCAAAATCTATCGTTAAATGTTTATGTATCTGTAGTTCCAATGGGCCACGTCAAACTTTTCAATGTAGTTGAGAAGCAATAAATAATGTATTCTTTATTCAGGAAGAAAATGATGGACCTCGTATTTTACCTCAACTTGAAGTTAATTTTATACATTTTATTAAAAATGCACGGATTCGTAAAGTTTCCAATTATGGGTGTTTTAAATTTGTCATGATGTATGAAGATGGTAGATTGGCTAAACATCCAAGACTTTGGTGTTTTTGCTTTTAATAACCACGTTGGACAGCTTTGCAAAATGAAAGGGTTTATGTTAGAAAAAAAATAACTTTTTCATAATAATATAACTATAGGACAACTTCAAGAACTACTGCAACGTAAACCAAGAATGTATAAATAATTTTTATCATATAATGCTAATTTGAGGTCATCAAACTCTTATTGGTATACGAGATCTCGAGAAGTAGTGGACGTATTTGAAGAATTTTTATAACGTTAAGGGCAGTTGATATTTATTTGCTAGATATTTATCATATACTGGATCCTGATTATGATCATGCCAAACTCAATCAAAATACTGAAATTTTTGAGATATTTGAAAATCTACTTGGCATACAGATCATTCTCAAATTTATCACATACCTCCATCAAATATGCATTTTTTGGCATCAAAATGTTTATTAAAATGAGTTAACACGGGAAATACAAGTATATAAATATACTAAAGCGTATTGTTAAAGAAAGAAAAGAATTTCTTCTGAAATTGTTTGTTGTTTTAAATATCCTAAGAATGTATAAATGAAAATAAGATTCAATTTATTCCTGATAGTGAATCAAAATATATTCCATAATGACATCATTCATATTTAAACAGCCATTGTCTACAAATTTTGAAAATTTGGTTACAAAATATTGATTAATAGGCCGTCGTTTCTATTCGTATTGTTCTTAAACAGATTGCTAAATATGGAAGCAGAGCTGAACCATGAGAGAATGGTATGAACGATTTTATTACACGAACAGTATAAACGTCATATAATAATAGTAATTTTCAACAAATAGTCCAGAAGATTTTGATAAAAACTTATGCGGAATGTCATTATATTCCTAAGGAAGTATTTTGGATTTTAACGGTTTGGCCTTTGAACCGATCTGCTCGGAAATTGTTGAGTCAATTTGTCCGATAATACTTGGCAATATCTGGGAATATAAGGGTATTCAGAGGATAGGAGTATTTCCATTTTTAATGTTTGGTTAAATAAGTATAAAATAATTATAAAAAGTTTATAATTTTGTTACAAAAATTTATAAAAGTGGTGGAAATTATTATAAGCCTAATAGTTTTAGAGTCATTCTAAAATTTAAATATGATCCTGTTAGTAGAGAAGAAATTCGTATGAGAAATGAAAAATAAATTTGTTTACATTTTATAAATTCATACTATTTTAATATTCCTAAAACTAATGACAGGTTATTACGTAACATTTTAATGTTCAAATTATAATTTTTTTAATTTGTGTAAACTATTTTTTAACAATGAAATGTCACAAGCCCTCATAAAGCTGTGCTTTTCCATAGTATTTTATTAATATGATTTCCAAAACCTGTCAGATACGGTCCGCTATGAGAGTCTAGTCCCATATATTTTTGTCTCTGTTGTATGGGTGCATTAATTTAAGTTTAATATTTAACGGAACGGTAAATGGAGTAAACCCTCAATACCATCCCTTAATAAGGGGCTATTGGGGTCCACCCTTATTATGGGGTGCAGAAAGAAATATTCCCATATATCGTAATTAAAATTAATATTTTTTGAATATCTTACTACATATTAATTAAGAATAGAGATAACGATATTAGGAGGGTTCCTCTTCAATACTACTACCCCGAAAAATAATGGGTGCATGCATAACGTACTAGTAATTTTTTTTTAAGTGTATTGAAATATATTTAAGATTTCAATACCGATTGTAAAAGTGCCATATAAATAAAAATAAATATTAAATGAATCTGCAGATTAGTGTATGATACATTCACCAATTCACGTTAATTCAATCCATCTTTCGTTACAGATACTAATTATAAAAGCGTGTGAATACGCCAAAACACAGTGATGTAGAGTTCTAAAGTTCTTCCCTTCACCTCCCTCCCTCAGCATACATGGCCTCAACTGAGCACATATTTACTGAAATCCATTTGAATGGAATGGAAAATAGAAAGAAAACTCGGGTCGCTTTACGACTGTGCTTTTCATAAAGTCGTTACTCAGATCAATTGGAATGGAAAGTGGCTTTCAAAGGCACATCGGCCGCGTTATTTTTCCGACACTTCACTCTTTCATTGAATGGATATAAATGGATTTGATGCATATTTATATAATATATTTTTTGAGTTATATCATAAGGCCAAACATCCTGTACAAATATACACAAGACATGTGTACGCTGATAATGCTAACCATTGAATATATTCGGCGTTAATTTTATAAAAATGCATTATCACATAATTTTTATTCCCAACTAAATGAAACTACGTGATGTAGTATTATTGTCACTTTATTTAAATTCTTAAGCACAGTCTAGATTTCATTGTATGACAACCTGAAGATAATACTATATAACTTAGCTTCATTTAGTCGTGAATGAAATTCAAATGAATGGTAACCGTCTTATAGAAGTTAAATTTAAAGATACTTGCAGGGACATTTAAACACAACAACAAATGTACCCTTAAAGCAACTCATAATTCCTATTTACAATTTAAAGTTAATAAAAAGCTGAGAGCATCAGCAAACCATAAATACTGGGCAGCCTAAACCGCAGATCATGTACTATTAGAAAATAAATCTTAAACTCACACAATATAAATATTATTTGGGAATGAAATAAATTTGATTTCAAATTAATTTAATAAAATTAGATGGCCCATCAGAAATTGAAACAAACATTTACATACACCATCGCAACCACCACTCGCCTCCGAATGCCTTTTTCCATTTGAATTGATCCGCGCAATGATTTTATGAAACGCGCGATCGTTAAGCGCGAGCTGTTGTGAGTTTTCTTTTTTTTATTTTCCATTTCATCCGAACAATTTGCAATAAAGATGGGTTCAGTTGAAGAAAAGCATTCTCGGGGTGCGTAATGGGCACATCGTGACAAGAAAAGAAGTCTTCATACTTTCGAACGAATACCTTCACGAAACTTTATTTTTTGTTTAAGTTTGATAGAGTTGATATATAGCAAGAGCCTATGAAAAATGCATATATGTAATATGTCTATTTACCAATTAAAATTGATAACCTAACCTATTATCCATAAATGCAAAATCCATAAGTTACTTGATACTCTCTTGATGCAACTCTCTTGATTTTTAGGGTTCCGTAGTCAAAATAGGGACTCTTATTGTGCCGCCATCTCGTTCTTTCTGTCTATCCGTCTGTATATCAAAATCATTTTTCTCGTCGACTATGAGAGCTCTAAAGGTGAAAATATGATTACAAAGTTGTGAAAAAATTTAAAACAAAATGTTTAAGTTGCTTCCCTTGCGTCGCGTCTAAATGGAAGAACATTTTTTTCACATACCGCATTGTGAATTGTATCGTCGAATACGTCTTTCAAAATATTGGAGATATGTCATGAATACTTTTTCAAGGCAAGGATCCGTTTACAAAATATTAAACTTGAAACCGGCCATTTTTGTTAGAGTTACTATCCCTTACCAGCCATATCGAAATATCTGAGAAAGGAAATTATGACATCAATTTACGAACAATAGTTGAGAAATGACCTGCAATGGGGTCTGGAAAAGCTCAAAGAAACTATATACAAATTATTTAAATCTGCTGCAAAAATACTTTCTTTACACATTTCTTTGTTTTAAAATGTATATATATATTACGTCTGTGAAAGATATACAAGGCGATATATTTATACATATACACGTTGAAAAATAATATCACTTTAACATGCAACAAGTTTTACGTCTGTGAAATATATAGTAGGCGATATATTTATGTTGTTAAAATTAATATTTGTAAATTGTTTCATAGAAATATCTACCTTCAACAAAATTTGGCGGAGATCATTTTTGGCCGAAAATTATTTAAAAGAAGCGATAAAAATCTAATTAAACCTTATATATTCATTAAGGGATAAAGTAAATTTCAAGTGGAAAAGTTTAACTTTTGGTACCAAGTAATATATACTTGTAGATATTTTGTAGCGGTTTTGTAGATATTTTCTATCTTCTGTGTCATCGCATTTTGATATCAAAGCTAGATCATATATTTTTTGGTTCGAAACATATTAGATGACTAAATTCACCCACTCCTTAAATTGCTTGCCATAAATACCATTCGTTTAACGCGTTTGGCACATCTCACTATTCTAGACGGCCCCAAATGGCGAACTTACAAAGCTCACTAAAGTTCTCAAAATGACGTCTAAACTAGAACCTCTGCCCGTTTAGTAGCGTTTGAATTCGGTCCGGATATTTTCGACTAAGCCCGCCGGCAATAGCCCTCTAACAATTTCCACTCAAAGTTCTGAATGAGAAACTTAATTACTTTGATGAATAGTTACACTACTCGCTTTGGAGTGTGGAAAGTGAAGTAATTAAAATCATTATACAATCGATTATACAACAAAGAAATTAAAAACGGTTTTGCTGTCTATATTTGGTAATGGGTACGGTTGAGTTAGGATTGAGATAATTTTTAGAAAGACCTGATGGAACCACTCACAGATATCAAACTAATAATATTTTCTACGACTTTTGCGGCTGTCTACAGTATTTTTTCTAAATATATTGTTAGAAAATCATTATATATAAACATAGTTTAGATAAAGTATAATTATAAGGCAGAAATTACTTCTGGAACGTCATCTGTACATGTAATAAAATTGTAAAAGAGTGAATTCTGAACAATAATTCCGAATACTGAAAATAGTTTAAAAGGATTTAGACGATTAGCGTATTGAATTGTAGAAGCCACAAAACTATTTTAGAGTTTTTTTCAACCTGTATGTGTTAATTTGTTCTTCAATCAAGCGAAATCTACTGCACATAGATTAATTAAATTTGCTATGGTAATTAGCTTATATACACTCAAGAAACATTTAGGATACTTGATCTCTGGATACTACAGATATAAAAAAATATCCCGACTTGGTGAATATTATGATATTGGTACTACTAACGCCAACTATTAGCGTTTTTAGTAAACTTTATGTTCATAGAGTTCTGAGAGAAAAAAAATAAAAAAGCACAAAAATTTCCTAATAACTTTGTTGTACCGAATTCCACGTGAACGAAGTCGCACAGCTAGTTCTAAACAATAATAAAATAAAAATGGCGTAAAATTCCACAAAGGCGTTCACGCCTTTAGTTTTAAAAAGAATAAAAAACTGAAATTTTCACTTGGCACATATCATTTCGAGAGACATGGCAGATATTTACTCTTTACTTATAATTATATTTACAAATCAAGTACATTACTATTTATAGATAATTTTAACTCATTTAACGTCCATCATGCATACATTTTTTTATTGTTGGTTAGTATAAGTGCTTTAATTGCTTCGTGGTCCATGTCTTCGGCTGTGCAACCACCATAAGTTGAATTGTATAAGGCGTTTATTTATTTGGAAAACGCAAATAATTATCATATGAAAGAAAATATTCTTAAATAAAAAATCGCCATTTGGAAACGATTAGAAACTTAAAGGCAATTTTTTAAGGCATCAATGATAAGTCTACAAAATGTGATACAAGTGTTATGATTCAGTTGTAAAAATACAAAAAGAAAATGTATTTTCAATATCACTGAAGCGACATAAATAATTTCGTCGAATCATTCAATCAGAAGTTTAATAGTCCATCACGGAATCGTGCGACGGAAGTGGCATGGACGGCAGCAGTGTGGATAACGCACCATTTTAGAAGCGGCTGTTAGTTAGCATATGAACTTTTACGTCACGGCTTCAGTGGTATTTAAAGGTTGCATTGTGGAGAACACGATTCCGTAAGTGAACGACTTATTACAAATCCCTAAGTGAATGACATTACAAATATTATTTGGTGCAAACAATACAAAATATGTATAAATTTTAAGTACAATTTTTTATGTTTAAATTCAAGATATTTTTTCTGAGAGATAAACATACAGCCAGCATAGTGGCAAGAATATGATTAAGTACATTTTTGGTACAAAATAGTCAAATTTAAAGGAATATTTTTTGAACGACACTCAATACAAGGACCCTTGGAATTTTACGTAAACGACCACGCTCGTTGAACACCCTTCGGTCAAGCTTTACACAAGTGTGTCCTATTATCGCTCAACGCGTATCAACAGTAAAATCGGATACTGTAAAACCAATTTACATACTTATAAGTTATTTGACAAATGTTAGCAAAGTTTCATTATGTAAGTAAGTTTGTATTGATGGAATTAATATTAAATCAAATAAAAATTAGTATTATTTTCCCAATGGAACAGCAATTACTGAAATAGAACGTGGGCATAATTATTTTTATATTTGTTTTCCTTCCGCACTGTTTCAAATTTTTTTATCGATTCATCTTGTAAAATTAGAAATGTTCTACGGATTACATAAAACTGATTAAAAAATTAACAGACCGTTTAAAGCTTAGTACCAATAAGTAAAAAAAGAAATATTATCAAGAAGTTATGAATATCAAGGTTTTACCACGTAATAAATATCATATCTGTAAACAAATTTTTACGAGTTTCAAGCGAACACGAACACTAAAACGGTACATATAAATACACCTAACAATTGCAATTGCTTGCCAATTATTTTGAAACATTAACTCGTGTTATAATAAGAAATTAATTACCAATTACAATAAATTAATTACGATAACTTTGCTGACCGAATATTAATTAATATTTCCGTTGACTTCTGTTTTTAATTAGTCACTCCGTAAGGCGGCACCTGTAGTGAGGCCGTGTACTTTGAATATACCATTCATTATTAAACATATTACATTATTATGATAACTTTAATACAGGCAACACTTTTAGTAAAATCTCCTATAGAAGAGCTTGCGAAGCTTACAGACAAATATTTATCTTTCACAGGAAAATCTATTTTCTCTTTATAATTTTCAGCCGCTTTGAGCTATTCAATTTAAGATGCGGGGTTGTTATGAAATGCAACTCTATATTAACTGGTGTTCATTTTCATGATTCACCTGAAGACATAGTTGTAGAAAATTATATAGTTACATGTAAATGCAGATTTAACTCTTTTAGGATTTTAATTCAAAGTTAATAGCAAAATACTATTTTAATACAATTCGAAAAGACATATCTAACTCACGTTTTACTTAACAAAAAGGACAAATAATGATCAAACCTTGGTAAAGAAGTATTTAATCTATTTGCCAACATTATTTCAAGCAGAAATACTTATTCAATTTAGCCTATATTATTTCATTCATTTATGAAAGTTTCTAAGATGAAAATTTTAATAAGACTTCATTTAATTTCTACTCATTTTCTATAATTTTGTAAGTTCGCCAAAAAATTCTATAAAAATTGTTCAAAACATTTTATATCAACAAAGTACACACGAGTTTTAAAAGGAAGGGGTAGATCATCCATAAAGAACATAACGCGCTATATACAATTTTTGAAATCGCCACAGTTATTAATGAAGGTTTTATTTTTCTTCGATTTGAAATAATTTACTCAATATATCATTTTCTTAACTCCTTTACGACCCCTCACTATTGCCGGAAATGGTGAACTGAAGTTCACTAAATTTCTCAAAATTATGTCTAACCAGGGCCTCAGGCCGTTTAGTAGTAGCGCCGGTATTTAAACCGGATATTTGTGACTATGCCTGCCGGAAATCACTCCGAACAATTTCCACTTAAGGTTCTGAATTGGAAATTTAATTATGTTGATGAAAAGCTACATTACTTCAGAGTGCGTAAATTGAATTAATTTAAACTGTTTTTCTACTGCTTAGTGATAAGAGTAATTGTGATACAATGTTGAGCTCGTGCACAGGAGGGTTTCATCTTATTTTTCGTAAGGAATGTTAATTTTCTGTTCATAAAACTACCATCTATTAAAATTTTCAGCCGCTTTGAGATATACCATGTAAGGTGCGTACTTCTTGTGAGCTATCTCTCTATATCAACTGGTATAGATTTTTGTGGTTTACACAGTTGCTAAATCATATAGGTACGCACAATCATATAGGTAACACAGTTACAAAAATCATATAGGTACGAGTATCTATTGTTTATATATAGTACTTACAACTACAGTTTTAATAGGGTCTGTCGATCTGAGACAGATAACAGATGCATTTAAAATCACGACGTTTTATTGGTCGATTTGATTCTCAATTTTTGACAGAATTATTAGGCATTATGTTTTATGTAGTAGTTTAGAGAAACAATATATAATAGCAAGAATTAGTTTTTATAATAGCAAGATTAAAATTTCCATTGTACCTTTACAACATTCACAAGATTAAAACCCCGTTTATTTGAACTTTGAGTCCATCTTAAATATCGTTTCTAACAACCCCCACTAATGTGAAGACAGATATAAAAATATAGAAGATAATTGTTGATGATATTGACCAGCACTAAAACATTGAATTCTTGCAAGAGTTTTATTGCCATAATATCGCTAAGCAAGCAATGAGGGTAAAAATGCAGTCGGTTGGCGTGTTAAATCTTACTCATTCACTACCCTCCCTCAGCATATGTGTCCTCAACTGAACACATATTTGCTGAAAGCCACTTGAATAGAATGAAAAATGAAAAGAAAACTCGATTTACCTCGCTCTATACGACTGCGCTCTCCATAAAGTCATAGCGCGGAACAATTTAAATGGAAAGTGGCATTTAAGGTTAAGTTGGCAGCGCTATTTTGCAGGCGATGTTTGTTTAGGCACTACAACAGTTTCAATACAATGCAAATAAATTAGTTTAATGCATATTTCGTTATTTGCTTGTCATTTCCGAGTTTTCTGAGAACTAATTTCTGAATTTTCTGAGTTTACAGCATTATGGAGAGTTACACATGAACGGAATTCTCCTAAAGAAGCTCTTATGAAATACAGGATATTAGATATGTCTCTACTTAATATATATCACGGTAATTATTGCGTAGCACACCTATTCAGAAGATGGTCTAAAAGTTAGATTACATGGAATTATTTTATTTCAGGTACGATTGGGAAAATCGCCACTGGCACTTTGTCTATATTTAGATATCTATTGGTCCTAAATAATAAACAAACTTATGAATTAACTTCGTTGTTTGTTTGTTAAATTTAAAATTTTATTAAGTAATTAATAGTCTAATTACAGAGGTTACTCAGAATAAACTATATTGTCAATTTTAGAGGTGATTTGGATGAAAACATTTTTTAAGTGAATACCTCTCATTGTCCAATTTATAAGTGAATACCTCTCAGTGTACGCCACGTCACGAGCTTGACGCACTATATATACGGGTATACTTGGCGACAAGTCAAGTATGGCGGAACGAGAGTAATATCGAGCGGTGGTTTTCAAAAAACAATTGAGAAAATTTGTATGAATGAACATATCACATTTATTCTGGAATTATTAATTTACTTAATTTCACTTTTTTTGTATTCCAAGTTCTCCGCATACAAAATACGTTTATATTAGTTGCCAAAATATTCACTTTAACCATGTAGTCGTAAGCGCACCCATTTTTTTCAACATCTAACAAGTTGCATGAATGTCGAATGGAAGCTTATTGAACTACTATTTTAAAGATATATAATTAATTCTTATATTTAAATAATTATTTTCCTATTGTAATATTTTTTCTAAAAATCTCTGAAAATCGGAAAAATCTCAAGAAAGTCGCAAAAAGTTATGATAATATCTATATTAATCAAATAAGTAATCAATATGAAATTACCTCACCTTATTTTTATAGGTAAACAAATCTTTATTAAATTTTAAATTATTTTCATATATTAACATTAGGGCTTTATTTAAATTCGTTCTTAATATTCGTAAAATTGTACGATCGTTTCTTTCATACTTTATTTATAAAATTATTACAAAATCAACATAACATAGTTTATATGAAAATTATAGACCGGAAGGTTACACGCAATACAATGTAAACGTAGTTTAATACTAAAATATTTTATATTATATAATATTCAACATATTGAAATTCACTGTAATTATGTTAGTGAGTACTTGGTAACGTATCCAGTTTGTTTATTCGTACGAGATAATTGGCATCGTCAGTTCAGATATCACTAAAGTATATTCGTACAAGATATGAGTAATTTGAATTATTCATGTATTTATTTCTGGTATAAATTCGAACAAACATTTCTCTTTGTCCATATATATATATATATATATATATATATATATATCTCGTGTATATGCGCACAAGATAATCATGCCCGTGAATATATTTTTAGTGTGTATTCGTATAAAATGAGTATCATTGTTTTTGCACGCGTCTCTAATCTGTATCCGTACCATATTTTTGACCATCTCCATGAATTTGTCTTTAGTATGTGTTTATGCAAGTTGGCAAGGTAGTTTGCATTGTTCGAATGGTATGGATCGACATGAATTTCGGGACGAATGGTATGAATTTCATGCATGCTTCCATGCCTACGTGTTTACAAAATGATATAGAATACTAATCGCACTAATTAGACTTGCACTTAGCGGTTTTTTCTAAACTGCTGTATTAGGATGGGAACAACTTCTTTGTTTATATGTCTTTTCAAATAATATTTTTGACTAAGGCATAAACTTTCCATGCATTTAATAATATTCGATTCATGCTGAGCATGTTTCGTGTTGATGTGTTTTTCTTTTGACGTGAATATATTTTTAAATTTGCTGGTAGCAAATTTAAAAATGTATTACGGGGGCAATCTAAAAAACGTTATAACAAAATTTGGCGTTGTATTTCGAGTCTATCCTCTACATCAACAATTAAATTATACCACTGGATAGCTAAAGGATCAAAGAATTCATTACGATAAGCGAGAACAGTGACGCATCGCGCGTGGTGGAGGGAGATGCGCCGCCATTTTGAGGTTATTTTGCTGCGTATCGAGATTTGCAATTAGTATAACTTTTGATTCGGAAAAGCTACGATGTTCGTTTAAGTTTTAATCGTCCACTGTCATCAAAATCTATCGATTGTGTATAAAACATTAGTTTAAAGTAGTGACAGTGAATATAATAAGGTGTTAGAATAAAAAAATATTTACAATAATGTTTTATTAAAAAAATATAACCCGTTACATAGACGTATTCACGTACAACACACGGCCTTGTCCATGACACAGCCACACCCTATTTTTTATTAACTGAGCCAGAAACACAATTAAAAAGTATTTAAATATTTTTCAGCACAAAATATTTTTTTGGTTTTTTGTTTAAGTTGTCTGTGCTTCCTCATTTCTGACAATCCTTAACACACCTCCATTACATGGAGACGAATTTTCATATTATTATAAAAAACCTTATATTCATCTGTCTGTGTCTTCTTTCGGGCTCTTTTGTTCAACTTTTTATTAAATCTCTATATTTTACCTATAACTAGAGGGATCTTTTTTTCACATGATTTTCTTTATTAAGCTTTTTTGCCTGAACTTTATGTTACACATAATCAACCACCTCAATGACTTTTTCTTTATACTTATTATCTCCTTCGATACGAATTATTCGTCGAATATCTAATTAAGATACCGAAACAAATTGAGTAAAAATTATCATAAAAAGCTTGCAGAATTTCTCAGTATTAAACAATTCTGGTTTACAAATATTACTTTAGAATACAATAATAAAAACATGAAATTTAAGAAAAAAGATAATTAAAAACATATTATATTCTTAAATTTGGCCACAATTACAAATGGAGTAAGAGAAAAGGGGCAAAGGTGAAAAGATATGGACGCTCAACTGGAATTAAAGGGTGAATTTCTTTTGAAAGCAACTTGCAAAACAAAATATGCATTCTGATTTTAAACGAATTATCGGGAGCTATAAAAGGGTATTACTTCCAATACAAGTATATTAACACTGTAACTTGTTATCAATTGTAATAAATATAAAACTAAATGCAATACATTTTTTGACATGGGAGTATACTATATCAACACTATTCAATAAAGATACGTTTCTTTCGAGCTAACTCCAATTGAGCGAATTGATGAAATGTTAATAAAGTCAACATCAAAAAATAAACAACTATTTTGCATGGTAAATGCCAAAATTCTATTGGAATTTTCACAAAAATTCATAAAATTTTGATGACATACGATAGAAAGGTGTACAGAGACAAAATTAAATATCTTGAATTAATACAACCTGGAAATGTATACAGGGACAATATCAACCATTCTGCATATATATATATATATATATATATATATATATATATATATATATATATATATACATATATATATATATACACACACACTAGAGATAAATGTACGAACAATCTTGCTTTAAAACCGTCTAGTGCCAATACCCATCAGATATATATACATGAATATTGTCAAACATTTTGCGCTAGTACACACAAGAACTAAATACGAGGTTAAGATAAAAGGTCTTGTACGAATATACTCTATAGATCCACGAACAAAGCCAACCAATCATCTTGCTTGTATATAGATTGATCGTATAAAGATTAACACTATATAGATACTAAAGAATCGTGCACAGACAATGCTATACAAATAGATATATGATTGCGTGCACGGACTATGTCAAACATCTTATACGCACTCTCATTAGAAATAAGTGCACGGACAATGTCAACCATCTTATGAGAATATGCATTGAAGATAGTCATCATTTAAGTACAAAAATAACCTTTAAGTAACACATAATTCCCATCCAGCTTCAAACCATTGAACGTTTGTGTCCATCAGAAAACAATAAATATAGAGTGAATAAATAATAAGCCCTATATCAGTACAATACTTTAAATTTAATGTTAGAAAAAAACTGACATTAATTTGTCAGTTTTTTTCTAACATTAAATTAAAAATATAAGAAATTATCAAATACGAAAATTGATTCAAATTCCCGTGAGTGAAAAGACAGAAGCAAGTATTTCACATACGACAGACAAATGTGAAATAATTGCTTCCCTCTCTCACTCACTGGAAAATAGAAAAGCGGCAGAGAAATTATAATTATTTTACGTATATTTCTAGACTACAGTCATTAATAGAGTTGATATTTTTTGTGAATTTGAATATTTGCAACATAAACATTTTGTGTTGAAGATATCTTCAATACGCTGAGCAGAGATGCAATTACAAAAATTCCACGTCGCTGGAAACGGATACGGTTCCAGACCGAGGTTGGATAAGTGTTAAGCAATTTAACTAAGAACAGCTGTAACGTCCTTTCATTGTCGTTTTATATTTAAAAATATGAATGACCTGTATTGCATCAATTTAGGTATCAGAAAAATCCTCTTCTATGCTTACGATCTATCTGGGGATTTTGCCAGTAGCAAGTTCAACGTGTCATAAAAATAGTACTGAGGATAATTTTAAAATTCGCTGTTGTCTGTTTTATATATCACAAAAGTCAATTAATGTTAGATAGGGGGTCTTTATTGGTCGCCGTATATCTTAAATGTGATTATTCTTCTTATTTTATGAGAACCAGTTTTGTATTCTTCGCAAAAGACTTTAATAAAATGTCAATATCCAAACTTCTGTACATTTAACAAATAAAATCAACAAAAAACTCACAAAAATTGCAGCTATAAAGTACCATCGAATACGAAAACTTAGAGTTGGGTGGTTTTATTCATATTTTTAAAAATTCTAATCAATGTCTTTAAAAATATTGTAATATTCCATTAGTAGTGTAGATATGAAAAAAAAATTTCAGTATTAAATGCAGTATGAAGATATATCCTCAAAATGATTCAAACCAAAATAAAATTACTGCAAGAAATATCCACCGCAACCTCAAAAAAATCATACGAGTAGCGTAAATTGTGATAGCTGGCTTGAAGAAATGTCTAAAAGTTTTCAACAATCAGTATTATGAAATGGAAAATTCGAAGATTCCAGGCGTAAATGTTAATTCGATTGATAGTTAAAAATACCTATACTAAATACGAATACAGACAGGTAATGGATTAAAGAAATTTTTTTTAAGTAGGTTAAATTCATTTGAGGAAACCTATAACGCGATTTACAAACACCACAAATATCGCAACTATTAATTAACTCTGTACATAGATGTAATTTTCAGAATTTTCTCATCAGTTTAATTGTATTTTTAATACAGGTTCTCATTGTAAAAGCAAGTGAAGGCATCAAAACGCAGTCGCTTACCGCAATACTTCTCTCGCCTTTTTACCTCAACATACATGCCTTCAATTCAGCTCGTATCTATTGCGAGCCATGTGAAGGAAACAAAAAGTGAAATGAAAACTCAGTTTACCTTGGGCTTTACGACTACGTCTTTCATAAAATCATTGGGAAGATCTATTTGAATGGAAAGCGGCATTCGATTGTGCGTAGCGGCATTTTGCAAGCGATGTTTGTTCCGGTACCTCACTGTTCCTGATTTTTTTAATATAATACAAGTCCACGCATATTTTCTGAATTAGGTAATCTAATCATTTGTACATCGCCATTTGGAAGGGAAAAGTTTTCACAAGGAAGGAAAAAATATAGTGTCACATCTAAATTTAATTAAACACGTACTGGATAAACGCACACGCATCTAAATAAGAGACGGTCCTAAGGCTTGAATTAATTCACTTATCTAAATGTAAATTTATAGTTTTCCAAGTCAACGACTCAAAGAATTGAAGCAATTATCTGACTACTATATTTCTGGGAAATTGATTTCCCTTTTTTTTTTTTGATATCTCGGGGTGACAGTCCTTGCCTTATTTCATTTGTCGTCTTGATATTCAAATTGTAATTCTGCGATTCTGTTTCGGCGTAATATCATTTGATTCGTTATATTAAATGATATGCAATCTATAATATTTTGTTTTTCTTTAAATTTAGAAGGTAAAGATATTTATTACCATGTAAAGTCCTTCGGCCGGCGAATCGTGAGTGCAAAATTAATTGTTTCTTACGAATAAAAAACTCATTTCGTAATAATCCGTCTACACGTTCTTGTTAACCTGTTTTATAATGTTATACATACATTTTAGTTTTTGTTAGGGGTCTAATTAAATTCTCATTTTTAAAATCCATCCATTAAAATTTTAACAATTGCTTTACTACAATTAAGGATTAATTATATATTTTCCTGTTAGAATAAACTCTACCGAAATAATTTTATTACCAAAGATAAATTCACTTTGAAAAACCATTCTATGAAATTTAACTTAGCAAAAAACACAAAACTTTTACTCGTTTCCGGCATAATGTATGTAGTATTTGAATAAACGTTTTAATTAAGTTAACGATTCAACCATAAAACAAGCAAAGTTATTTTCCATAATTAAATTTTCAACCTAGAAATATCTATAAGAAATATTAAGTGATTGTTGACAAGTGGACACACGAATAAAAGGGATGCTAATCGGGCCCTGTCGTGACGTCCTATTAAATTACATAACAAAATACAAACGCGCTCCGAGTCGAAAATTGTGCAAGAATATTCTCTGAGGCATGAATTTCAAACATACTGTCAAGATGAAGTAACTTTCATTGGTTGAATATTGTTGTAAGTATATATGTGTAAGAACTGGACTCAAAATACAATATCTGGCGGTATTTTAATGGTCATACGTATAAGAAAAGTGCGAGATGCAGGTTATTTTTAAAAGAAATTTATTTTCAATTTGAACTTTTAATTGCAAAAGAAGCGGTGGCGAAAGAAACATTGTGAAAATTATGAAGTTTGCTCAACAAAACCTTAAATGGCAATATTTTTCCAATGGCAATATTATTGAAATAATGTTAACTAGAATTATATCGTGACTGTATAAATGAAAAGGCAGCATAGTTGTTTACCTTATTGTCTTTTTAGAAGTATACGGAAGGGTAAATTTAAAATTTGAAACATGTATTACAATTTATTCAATAATTTTCCTGTTATTCAACATCGGATTTAGACTGTGATTTTCTCATATCTGTAAATTCGGAATGCCAACTGTCTACAGAAACTAATAAACTTTGGAGTACTTACAATACTAAGAACTGAATTTTTTAAAATGACTCGTCTGGTTGTTGATTATCTTCTGGCTGTACATACATTATTCGACATTGTTGTTATTTTATTCGAGTTATTTAGGTAGAATAAACATTGCGTTTGTTGTAGTTGATAAGTAACAAACTATTATATTTAATAAAGTTTTCGCATTCATAAAACACCTGAGCAACGAAGCATATAAATTAGAGAGCTATAAAATTAAGTTGCTTTGTAGAAATCATTCGTAACTTTATTGCAGTCAAATAAAAGGCAAGAGTTAGACAGGATTTGTTTGAGAGAAAACTATATTTCTGCTGGTGAATCCATGCTATGATTTTGTGAAAGGTTATTTTCACTTCTGTAATTATTCTCTTAATATGTAACAGACATCCTAATATGTAACAGACTAATTTTGATTTTTTGTGTAACAATTTTCAAAAAGTTAAACATTTTTAAAACACCATCTATCAAACACTTTGAAATCCTGATTATATGGTTGAGAACTACTGAATCACTTTTTATGACTTTGATAAAATATTGTTTTGTTATAGATTTATACAAAAATTACGTAATATTGCAACATGTCATTACCAACTTAAAAAAAAGAAATTTTCTTATATTTATTACAAAATGTCATGTCACGTTTTGAAAAGTTCAAATCACCATAAATAAAAATAAATATATATGTTTGTAGTTATTAATTATTCTTTTCATGTTATTGGGGTAAGTTACCAGATGTACTAAAAGTGCATCATGAATATTGGCCGGATAACATAATTACGCGTATATCTGAGAAATGTTTGGAAAAAAATATTATACCCCACAAGTGATGGATGAAAATCACGTAATATAAAAAATGGAAAAGACAAGTAGAATTAAAAATATTACTTTTTTTACAAAAATTAAATAAAAGTTATTTAAAATGTAAGTAAATAGTTGTATAATATTTAAAGAATCGAAAAAATGTATGGTACTAATTGAAAAGAAAAAGTCTATTTCATTTGAAATTTGTTAATAATGAAGTGAATTTATTTCATTTGAATATACCGAATAAGCGAATAAGACGCCGCCCGACCCGCTTTCCATTTCAATTGATTTGCGTAATGATTTTATGAAGCGAGCGATCGTAAAGCGGGAGGTGATGTGAGTTTCCGTTTCGTTTTCCATTTTATTCATTTTGAATAATAAAGAGGTACTCAGTTGAGTAAATCTACTCCGAGAGGTTCATGCTGATTTTATTTAATTACTTTTATTAATTTTATTTTATGGGTTTTAGTGTCAATGTAAAATTTACAGTGAAATATCCAGACCAGCCTTCTTTTTCAGTAACTTATATGTAAAACCGCTGTAATATCCTCCGCAACATATTATTCTGGCTGATGTCTCATTACCAAAAGGCTTTCTTCGTGCCGACATTGTACAGTCTAATTCCTCAATCCCTAGTTTATTAAGCGACTTTATGCGACTTAATGTCATATGTACTTGCCATTCTTTAAATAATTTGAGTACTAAAGATATAACAGCAATATGGACAGCGTTCCATATTGCTGTTATATCTTCAGTACTAAAATTATTTGAAGAATGGCAAGTATATACGATATTAAGTCGCATAAGGTCGCTTAATGAACTAGGGATTGGAGGCGAGGCAGGTAGGACATGGGTGGATTTTGCATAGAGTAGTCGTCCATGATAAAATGAATAGTGGCATGCTTACTTATTTCAGCTGTTCCGTCTCTGAACGTTGCTGGCAACTTTATTTTTAGTTGCAGTTTCATTAGAGGTCCATTTAGAAAAAAAAGAGTTGTATACAACTTGGCGTGCCTGCCTCCGAGGTTGTAATGCTCGCTATATAATTTTAGTTGCCCTAGTACCACACAGTCGTCGGAGTATCACTAACCCTAAGTCGGATGGTGTAATTCTTACGCCCTCTTATTTCCAAGCACTCTAGGTGATATCTATCACGCGGTTCTTGGCACGTTTTCAACCTTGACTTGTATCGTGTAACGCTCACAACACCTTAATTTAACCGTCCTTGTGCCACACATATGGCGCGTCACCAATATTCACTTGGGTGATTTGTAACAAATAGGGATTATAAAAAAACAACGAGCCCAAACTCAACGAGGCCTTCTTATTCCATCATCAAATCATCGATGGTATTATGCTCATTAAATCAAATCAATTAAAACTGGACATGTCTATTATAATCCATTGAGGAGAGCCACTAACCATCTTTCACCTTCATCATCAGATTAGCTCGATCAAGAATGTAATATTGTATTGTCATCCAAACAATATACGTAGTCACCGTGGTGTGTTGGGTTGATCGCAAGATATACGACCGTTGAATGCGCAGCGCAACGCGGGGACCCGAGTTTGATTCCCGACTTCTCCAGTCATCACGCAGGACTGCAGAAGTCCAACCTTTCTACACTGGCAACCATTTTTCCATATGAAATTTTCTTCATCTCACGTGGCCAAGACAACAACATCCAAATAATATACACTTGTGAAATTTAAGCTCGATCGGATAATAAGATGTGGGTGAAAAAATAATCACAAGATTTGATTGTTAATTTTTACAAAAAATGCTTTCACAGTACAGCTATGAATTCTAACGTTCCTCGTACACACCATGAGGAGCGAATCTAGGAAAGTTCTTCTTTTAAAGTTCAATCGTGCAGTGTAAAAAAAATGTTAGCAACAATTTTTATGCTATTGTTTGAAATTTATATTTGAAATGTTGTCAACCGTAGTCGAAGAAAGAACTTTTTTAGGGTTACTAAGCTCGATAAGTACTCACAGACTTTTCTGATCATGACCACTCTGCAACGGGTAAATTACTGGCCGTAGTGCTGTTATACCTTTAGTACTAAAATTATCCCATTATGAAGCTTTTAATGTCATGTAAAGAAATGAATTCCGTATTTAATCTGGAGAAAGGCGAAGTCAAATTATTTTATTTCATCACTCCTGGAGATGTAAGCATCACTTATATTTTATAAATTATTTTTAATTTAGGTGATAACGTATTTATATAAAATAGTAATATTATATTTGCGTAAATAAAAGTAGTCGCAAAAAGAAATACATGCGTCGGCTTAAAACTGCACGTCACGACTTACTTTTTAGTAAGAAATTAGAATTAATAGTTAGAATGTCAAGGATTATTCTGAAAGAACGTTAACATTCGTACCTGTACGGGGATTCCGTTTGTGGAAACTCAAACTAATAGCTGTTGAAATAAAAAAAATGTGTCTTTATTTTTAATATACATACGTAAGAATGGCATGCATATATATATATATATATATATATATATATATATATGTATATATATATATATATATATATATATATGTATATATATATATATATATATACAAAATTTATGTAAGCGTAATATAATTGGCTAATTATACAGAGTTTTATGAAATAGAATAATAACAAATTAAGCAAATTTGTATAATGAGAATAATTTTCTTAGTATTTTGACCTTATTATTTAATTAAATTCAATTTCGAAACGAACACGCCACGGCCTGCTCCGAAAGTCGTTTTTCATTTCAATTGATCTGCGCAATGATGTTATGAAGCGCCATATTGTAAAGGTGTTCACCTTTACTACTGTAATAAAAAATTGATTAGAGTAGTAGAGGTGGTTTGTTGTTTGTTCTGTTTTATAAATTTATCTGACGCAAT
The DNA here is from genome assembly GCA_039881145.1 of Druceiella hillmani. Taxonomy (NCBI): domain Eukaryota; kingdom Metazoa; phylum Arthropoda; class Insecta; order Lepidoptera; family Hepialidae; genus Druceiella; species Druceiella hillmani. Next base: position 14,348,407 of record JAYKKI010000029.1, read on the forward strand.
ATAATTTTTGTATTAAGAAGACGCGACTCATTTGGTAGCATAGCACTGTTGTTTTTTGTAGACTCAGTTCCAAATAAATACAAAAAATAACATTGAAAACTATTAGAATATCAATAATGGAACTCATTTTAATTTAAACAGTCTGTAATAAAGAATCGTACGATTGAGTAAATGTGTACCAGAGAGCACATGATGAGTGTGGTAAGGTCAAAAGCGACGCTTCGACACAATGCGCAGTTAGTTGCAATTTTTTTAAATATATAAACTTACTGATAAGTAAACAGATGTAATAACAAATATATTTTACGCATGTTTCTAGACTAAAATTATTAATAGAGTCGATGTTTTTGGGTTTTGGAATACTCTGAGTAATATTAAACAACGTATTGTGTGTATCTTTAATGCGTTCTGTAGAATGCTGTAATACAATTTCCACGTAGCTTGAAAAGAATCCAGCGCGAGGTTGGAGGAATTTCTTCACCTTTGAGCTTTCAAATTGAGGTTGGAGAATTTATAGAAGAAAAACGTTATCCAGCCTTTTACTCAAGAACAATAGTGACATCCTGTCACTGATGTATACTTAATATTTTGTCAGAATCTGATATCAAGATAGTATACAAATTACATTGAATTTGGTTTGAATAGATTGTTGTCTGTTTGATGTATTGCGAGAGGTAGTTAAAATTTGGGAACATGTATGCGGAGCAATGCATGCTCCACAAGTTTCTGTCATTTTTCTATTCTTTGTGTTTGTTTTACATATATTTTTCTAGAAAAAATTTACTGAAATGTCCACATTTACTCTTCTGCAGATTTTACAAATAAAATCAATAAAAGAACATTAAAATTGCATCTATAAACCCCATAGAGAATAGGGGAAATAGATTAATTTAGAAAATTTTTATTGTCTTCACATTCTATTTAAAAAGATATTGCAATTTTCTATTCAGGGTATAAATACTAGAAAACACGTGAGTGTAAAAAAATAACTAGAAACACTGTCGTCGCCTTTATGTGGTGGGTTAATCACAAGGCATACGGCCTTTGACGATGCGACGCATCGCGGCGACTCGGGTTCGGTTCCCGGCCTTTCGTTGAACGGGGCTGGACTGGTGTTGTGGTTGGCTCTAAGATATTGCTCTTGTAGCAATAAGTCCGCCATATGTATAAATTAGATACATTAAAGTAGATAAATAAATAAAATAAAATAAATCAAAAATATTGCATATATACTCTCCATAAACACAAATAGTTTTAGTCGTGGAGCATAACGTATCAAAACATTCTTTGATTCCACATCACCTTTTTTATGGTTTGCTGGATAAATTCAAAGACTTTCATGCGTAATTTGTTAATTTGGTGGTCTGGTGAAAAACTTAGGATAAAAGTAGGCAACGAATTTACATAATTTCTTTTAAATTGATTACATTCATTTAGGGACTCTCATAACACCACTACATTACTTTAGAAACACACCATAAATATCTCGAAACATTAATTAACTCTACATATACATTTTATTTCCAGAATCGGCAAATCGCATTAGGTTAATCGTACTTTCAATATAATTATGGAACGTAAAAGCGAGTGAAGACGTCCAAATCCAGTCGTGTAACGTGGTACTTCCCTCATCCCTTAGCATGCCCTCAACTGACCACATATGACAGAACATTTCCTTTCATAAAACCATTGCGTAGATCAGTTTGAATGGAAAGCATCATCCGAGTGCGGGCGGTGGCATTTTCCGTTATTTCTTGCAGTATCTAACTAAATACTGTATTTGGTAAATACTTGTTGGGTATTGTATCTCAATGAGAGATGGTCGTCAGATTTTAATGGTTAGTTATATTGGTTTAGGCATGAATGGCTATAATTCACTTTTCCAAATGTTTTGTATTTTTCCGAATTGTTGACAGATAATTTCTATAAGTCTTTCAAATTGATTATGTGTTTTCTTGCTGATATTTTAAGGTGGGAGTGCTCAGCTTGTTTAATTTTGTATCTCGATGTTCAAATATTTTTCTACGATGTCAATTCAGAGAAATAATATGATATACGTTTCATATATTGGATAATTTGTTTAAATTTAGTTGTTCCAAATATTCATTACAACCTGTAGTTTTTTAATCTCCGAGGTGTGAGTTGCGTAATAAATCAACTATATAATTCGCATTTATTAAAGTCTCCTATTAAAAATTAACACTTCACCAACATTAAGTATTAATTAGGAACATTAATAATCATATTTTCTCTACCGGAATAAAATCAACAGAAATAAAATAATTACGAAAAATTAAGTAACATTTCAAAATCATTCCACCATTCAACATAAAATACAATACTTTCTCTCATTTCGGGCATAATGTATTATTATTTGAGTAAATGTTTCAATCATTTTATCAACTCAATTCTAAATAGTCTGGTAATTTCTACAGAAAATATTCACTGACTATTGCCAGTGGACCTACTTACGAATATCGGGGACTATAGTCGAGCGAGATCGCGACTTCCTTCTAAATTACATAACAAATTGCAAACGTGGTTTGGGTGGAATGATATAAAAGAAAATTCTCTGGAGCATGAACTTTAAACTTAATTCGCTGAATATTGTTATACTTATGTACGTAGTTAGAGCAGGACTTGAAAATGTAATGTCGGGCAAGATCATTACTTTAATGGTCATACGCGTGAGAAAAGTGCGAGACGTAGGTTAACTTTTTAGAATTTTCACTTCTTATTTATTTTCTGTCCTGAAATTTTAATTGCGGGTGAGATAGCAAAAAAAAAGATTGTGATGATTGTCAACTTTTCTCACCTTAAGCTTAGATAAATTTAAATGATATCTTTTGTATTGTTATATCGATTATATCGATATAGATTTGGAAAAAATTATAACCCAGGAGTAATGGGTGAAGATTGAGTAATGGATATACACGTTTTATAAAAATGCAAAATAAGAAGTAGAATTTTTAACATTGTGAACAATTTTTTATAAAGGAAAAATATTATAAGTGAATAGTACGATGTATCGAAGCGTATATGCTAACCAAAATTAAAATCTCTTTTTTATTTTGGACCTTTTCCCGGAAGCCGCTTTTTATTTCAATTGAGCTACACAACGATTTCGTGAGGCGTATTTCTTACGTTGGAAGGTAATGTGCATTTTATTTGATTTTTTATTTGATTTCAACAGTTTGTAATAAAGAAGCGCTCGATTGAAGAATGTGCTCTAGGTAAAGCAACCTGGGGGTGGTAAGGTGAGACGCAGCGCATCAATACAATGCGTGTGTAAATCTATTCAGTACTGTTTCAAGGAGTCTCGTGACTTTGAAAGTTTGTTTGATAGGTTTCTTCTTGCGTATTGATTATACGTGTGTGTGAGTTTGGAACTTAATATACTGTCGTAGTGTTTACAATACGTTTAAAAAGTTTGTTGTTTTCTCAAATAAATTTGCAGTTTAACACAAATTTGGGTTAACACAATTATTTTACAAATTTGGGTTAAAAGAGATAAAGGAATCATATGTTTTTTTTCAATAGAAACTCATTCAAACGCAATATTATTTACTTTCAATATACCTTATCAATTGTAACCAATTTGATATAACTGAACTGTTACATGCCATTTTTAATGTCAATTTACCCCCAATGTTCGACAGTATCGCAGCCCCTCAACCTCCTCCTATTTCCGTCACCTATTTTCGTGTTACTTTTAGAGTTCAGCACCTTAAACTGAAAATCGGAATCCTTATAAGATCACTCACTTATCTACCAGTTCGTTTGATAGAGCCTATTCTGACAGAAATAATGCGACATATAAATTTGAAATTTGGCAAATTATACACCTTACTAACCCACATATTTTGTATTAGCTAACCTTATCAAAATATTTGTTTAAAAATTAAATTATATATTTAAGATAGGATATTATTTGAAAGGGCTTGGCTTATGAGGAATATAACAATATTTTTGAAGCGAAACTTCTTAACGGACGTTTGGGATGGAGGCTTGACTAACAAAAAGCGAAACATCACGAACGCTACAATGAAACGCTCCTCATCGGTTAGGCAGCGCGTATTGTTGTTCATTGAGTTTATGAAGATTTTTTTGTTACACTTTGTGGTTCCAAATTGTATTTTATTTTTTTCTGTTTCCTAGCTGTCACTCGCTGAATTGTTTGGTTTGTTTTATTTCAAAACAACAGTACCAGCTTTTCCAAGAAATTTCCTTTAATTTTATTAAAATAACTTTAAAATTTGATGTTCAAAAAGCTAAGAAATATGTTTAAAGGAAATCATAAAATATATCATTCATTTAAAATTGGTTCGGATTTAGATAAGATTCAAGGTATATCAAAAAAAGGTTCAAGGAGCTAGATCATGCGACAGACAATTGTGAAATAATTGCTTCTCTCTCTCTCTAACTCACAGGAAAATAAAAAAAATGTGACACAAAAGTTATAAATCGGTTACGTATATTTCCAGACTACATTTATTACTAGAATGGATGTTTTTTGACTATTTTAATACTTGCAAGAAATTTTCAATAATATATTGTGTTTATCTTTTGTACACTCAGTAAATATGAATAATTCCCATTAACCTGGAAATGGATACGTTTTCAGGTTGTGGCTGTAGAAATTGTAAAATATTATTATCCATTATTTTTTCCAAGAAACAAGTCGCTGGCATTTTCCACTTAAAATTGAGTGGCCAGTATTGAATCAATTCAGGTTATATCACTTTTTTACATTGTTTTTGTAGAGAAAAATATTAATCAAATTTCAGTATTCATTCATTTGTAGATCCGATAAAGGAAACCGGCAAAAAACTCAATGAAATTACAATCACAAGCCTAAGAGAAGCAAATGGAAAATAAATTGATTAAGTGTTGTATAATTTTCTTCAGGTAGGTATCTTCTTTCTGTCGAATACAGAAATCATGAAAATCGATCTTTAAATAGACTAGTTTTCCGTTTGCAGTGTAAACACGAAAACAACACTTGAGTAGACAGTATTTTATGTATATACTCCTATGTTCATGTTCTAAATTATTCAAATCAAAATGTAAATGTAACTATTGCGGAAATGTCCTCTGTAATCTGATAAGGCACTTAAACATTATTTAATTATAGGACTTCTAAGACATGTCAATAAACATCATTGTAGTTGAACTGTCTAGAATATTGGAAAAATGCAAAGAATTCTTGCATTAATTCAATAATCTAATTTCTTAATTCAATTGATAGGCAAAAAATATTCTAAACACAGAAACACGCAGGTAGTTGATTGAGTTAATTTCTTTTAAAGTTGCAAAATATTATTTAACTCTTTACATACAAATAATTTTATCATTTGCCATTTCGCGTGAGTTCAATTGTACTTTCAATACAAATTCCCAGTGTAAAAACGAGTAAAGGTATCAAAACGCAGTCGCGTAACGTAGTACTTCCCTTGCTTTTATTCCTCAGCACACGTATGTTCTGAACCGAACACGTATTTGTTGCAAGCCATTTGAATAGAAGGAAAAATGAAAAGAAAACTCACTTTACCTCGCGGTTTACGACTACACCCTTTGTAAAATCATTGCGCAATTTGAATGGAAAGCGACATCTGAATGTGGACGGCGGCATTTTCCGGTGTCTGGTTGTTGCAATTTTATGCAGGTCCACTCATTTTAATGCATGTTTTCTGAGTTACGTATTCTGATCATAGGTATAGCGCTATTTAGAATAGTATTCATGAAGGAAATGTTCTTATGTACTATACTTAGTTAAATACCAACTGAATAGGAGTAGGATGGATAGTTATTTTGTTTTAGGCATGTTTGATTATAAATCATTTTCCAAAATATAAATTTACATTTTTATAAAATATTGGCAAATAATTCGCCTAATTCTGACGGATTAGTTGTGTTTTTTTTATATGTTTAGGTAGGACAATTTTAGTCTTGTTTTGTTAGTTGCCCTGATATTGAAATATCCTTCTATGTTGCCAATTAGTAGGGATAATATTTGAATTCTTTGGTATATTGGATAATTTGAAATCTATATTTTTTCTTTCCATTTCCTTTAAATTTAGACGTTTTAAATATTCATTAATACGTACAGTCCTTTGGTCTGTAAATTGTGATTTGCATAATTAATTGTGCCTTACTAACAAAAAACCCCATTTTGTAATAATATGTTTATATCTTCTTGTTAACCTTTTTTTATACGATACTGGATTTTGGATAATGGTATTTTCATTTTTTTAGGCAACTAAATAAATTCTAATTTTTAAATCTATTTATTAAAATTAACACTTTACTAAAACTAAGAACCAATTATTAAAGTTAATAATTATATATTTTTCGGAAATAATTTTATTTACATAAATAAGTTAATTTGAAAAAAAAAATCCGATTGTGTGTCATAAGAATAGTGCGATACGTAGGATAGTTTCGAGAACTTTCATTTTTTACGTTTCAATTATTAATAAAATAAATGTTTTTACAATATATTTTGTGTACATTTCATACACTCAGTAGAGACGCTGGAAATAGATGAGCTTTCAGGTCGAAGTTGTATAAATTGAAAAAAAAACATTATCCAGTCTTTATCCAAGAAGAATGGTAACGTCCTTTCAATGAAGTTTTCCAATTAAAAATGTGCTTGGTCAGTATTGCGTCAATTTAGATTGCATCATTTTTATATGCTTTTCGCCGAGAAAAACATTAATAAAATTTCAATATTCATTCGTCTGTAGATTCAAAAAATAAAACTGACAAAAAACTCAATGAAACTACAGTCATAAGCCGCAGAGAGACAAAGGGACAGTAAATTGACTTAGTTTCTTCACGTAGGTATCTCTTTTCTGTCGAATGTAGAAATAATAAAAATCGATATGTTTTAAAATACTTTCCATTAGTAGTGTAGACAAGAGAACAACAGTTGAGTATAAAATAGTTTATGATAAATATATATCTATATATATATATATATATATATATATATATATATATATATATATATATATATATATGTGTGTATATATATATATATATATATATATATATATATATATATATATATATATATATAAGAATTTCGAATTTATTCAAAATGAAAACGTAATTATTGCAGCAATATCAAATGTAATCTGAGAAAGTTGCATATGAAGAGCATAAGACATTAAAGCATTCTTTAACTTTTCTTTTAAGCATTTCTAATACTTGCTGATAAACAGTACTAAAGTTGAACTTAGTAATTTGCAGAAATACAAAAATTCTTGCATAATGTGTTTATCCAATTAATAGCCAAAAAACGTACTAAATACAGACACATAAGGGTAATTGATTGAGATAATTTCTTTTAAGTTGATTAAATTCATTTGAGAAACCACATAATACCATTTAGAAACATACCACAAACATTGTAAAACATTATTTAACTTTGCATATACATATAATTTTGCGTTTCACCACTTTGTGTCAGCTCAATCGTAATTTTAGTACAAAGTCCCAATGTGAAAGCGAGCGAAGGAATCAAAACGCAGTCGGGTGACATAGTATTTCCCTCGATTTCATCCCTCAGCACATACCTTTGTCACCACTGAGCACATATTTGTAGCAAGCCGTTTGAGTGGAATAGAAAATGACAAGAAAACTCAACTTACCTCACGTTTTTAATCATTGCATAGACCCTTCATAAAATTATTGCACAGATCAATTTGCAAGTAACATCCGGGTGTGGGCGCGGCATTTATAAGACAATGTTTGTTTCGGTGTCTGACTATTTCAATTTAATGTAAGTTCACCCATTTTAAAGCATGTTTTCTGAGTTACCTATTTTGATTACACGTACGGTGCCATTTAGAATGGTATTTATGAAGGATATTTTGATATACATTATACTTAGTTAAATATTTATTATACTATTATTATGAATACATTTACATTGTTCCAAATTATTGACAAGTAATTTCCTTAATGTTTGGTAATAGTTGCTTACGTTGTTTTGTTAATTGCTTGAATTTAAGTACCCTTCCATGACGCCGATCAGTAGTAACAATTCTTGTTTGGTTTTACATATTTTACAATTTATAATCTATACTTTTTCTTTTCTTTTTGTAAATTTAAAAGTTTCAAATATTCATTACGACACAACAGTCCTCTGCGAATTGTAATTTGCATAATTAATTATATTTTACCAACAAGAAACTCATTTTGTAATAATCAGTTTACATTTTCTTGTTGACATTTTTCTATACGATAATGAAATAAATGCTTCTGAATTAATTTTATTACCAAAAATATATTAACTTTTGAAAACCATTCTACTAATTTTCATTCGACGTAAAATACCAAACTTTTTCTCGTTTCTGATGTAATATATAGTATTCTAAGTAATTGTTTTAGTTAATTTATCAACTCAATTACAAAATAAACAAAATTATTTTCTAGAACTTCTATAGAATATACTCAGTGACAAACTACACAATAAAACAAATTACAAATGCGGTCGGAATCGAATATTTTGAAAGAAAATTATCTGACGCATGAATTTTCAACAAAGTCAGTGCAGGTCTTCAAAATGCAGCATCAGCAAGGACATTACTCTGAGGGTTATACTCGTGAGAAAAGTGCGAGAAACAGGTTAACTATTGTAAATTTCCAGTTCTTATTTACGTTCTATTTTGAACTTTCAATTGCTAGAGTGACGTTGAAAGAAAGATTATGAAAATGGTAACTTTTCTCGCCGTAAGCTTAGATGGCAATAATTTCTGCTTGTTTCTTATTTACGTAATATTAACTGCATACGAATCTTTTAAAGTATTATGTTGATATTGTTTAATCAAATGTAATAGAATTTATTACTACACGAAAGTGTCTATTTAAAAATTTGAAGCATAAATTAAAATCTATTCTATAATTTTTCTGATCCCCAAAATCTTAAACTGTGAGTATCTCATATTTGTATACTTAGAATGCTAAATATCTCTAAAACGCTAAGGACATTTTTTTTCTAAATCGTCCGTTCGTCGGTATCGTCTGGTTGTATTTATAATTATACATTACTTGATATTGTTAACATTTTCTTTGAGTTAATCATGTGCAATAAACATTTTATTAGTTCTGGTTAACAAGTAGCAAACGCGACGCCTCTGAATTTATGAAATTTTCTTATTCATAAGGCGTCGGTGCAACGAAGTGTATAAATCAGAAAGCCTTGAAATTAAGTTACTCCACAGTTCGTTCATAACTTTGTTAGTTCAGTAAAAGGCTAGGTAAGATTCGTTTGAGAGAAAATTAAATTTCCACTAGTAAATTCATGGTATGAATATATCAAAGGTTATTTTCACTTGTGTAAATATTTTCTTTTAAAAGGATATTTTAACATTGTCAGAGTTGCTATGTATGCAATACATTCATTTTTGAAAAACATTAATGATGACGATTTTTTGTTGTCTTTTATACCAACATTTTCAGAAAATTTAAAATATTTACAATATCACTTATCAAAAACAATATAATTCACTTCACAGAGAAGTGAATATATGTTTATGTAATGCGTAGAGACCTATTGTATTAGTTTTCATGACCATTATAAAAAAAGTAGTTATTTTTGCTGATTGATAAAACAATTGCATAATATTGGGCCATGCTAATAATAACGTTAAAAAAATATAACTTTTTCTGCATATTCTAAACAACTTTGCTAATTAGATAATGTTACTGGAAATTACAGGGGAATTGTGCTTAAGATGACATACGACCGATATTAATTCGCGCTATTATTCAAATTCAGTATGAGCGCAGATTGCTAAGTTGTGCAGGTTTTTGTGATTTTGATTGGCAAAAAATTTTTCGTGTGCTTTGGTTCGGTGGTGAAAATACGAACTAATTGTGGTGAAAATTGAACTAATTTGAAATATAAAATATGATGATTATACGACACGATTAGTGCTAACAGAGCATTCTAACCTAAAAGTTTTTGTCACAACGGTTAAAATTAAACTTGCTTATCCATTGGGTAAGATGACATACAAGACGTTGGCATAAGATAGCATACTATGTTATCTTACCCTTATAAAATAGTACGGGGTACTAATTTTGTTTTGCTTTCTGTAAATTTCTTTCTTCTTTCTTTAAATTTCAGAATTCCTGGCAATTACAAACGAACATCGACGCGGAAAAGTTGGTCACAAGTATACATGATTAAGGCTATTGAAGCTGTAAAGGAGAATAGGATGGGTTGATGTTAGAGGAACTGGTTAAATTTTTGTGAATTAAATTTTTGTGAATGTAATAGAATTCCATTTAAAAAACAGAAAAAATGTGTCTTCCAATCAAAATAAAGATACTTTCTATTTTAATTTTGAGTCTGATAATAATGAATTGAACCCCGGAGGGGGCGGCGGCGTTTCGAAATGTTCAAATGAACTGAATTAAATTCTTTTGAAGATTTCGAGACGCTGCTACCCGCTCCGGAAGCCGCTTTTGATTTCAATTGATCTGTGCAATGATTTTATGAAGCGCGCAATCGTAAAGCTCGAGGTAATGCGAGTTTTCTTTTCAGTTTCCATTTCATTCAAACAGTCTGTAGTAAAGACGTGCACGTTTGAGTGAATGTGCTCCTGGGGTGCGTGTTGGAGGTGATAAGGTTAAACGTGAAGGCTCGACACAATGCGCTATTGTCTGTATGTCTTTATACAATATTGCTTCAACGAGTCTCGTAAGGTCGAAAGTTTTATTGAATTTGTTTACAATTTCGTTTTGATTACATATGTACGTGAATTTGCAAGTTTAGTTTCACGACCTTCAAATTCCGTTTGAAAAACTTATGAGGTCTCTCAAATAATTTTGGTGGAATTTGATGGAGCAGGTAAAGTAATTAGTTTTTGTTAATCAAAAACTGTCCGTTACATTTTAAGCATATGATGTGTTTCTTTGGAATATAAAATTAACCGAGTTATTTATTTAAAACACACATTAAGAAACGTGTTTAATTTTAAGGTAAATAAAATATTTGGTGTGAAATTTAAGCGCTCGATGAGTTTGCGACAGCGATAATTTAAAAATAATACCAGCAAAATGTATGTTGGAACAAGCGCAAAGTTGATGTCTGTAGTTTTTCTTGAATTTCCCGGAAATTGTTGATGCACATTGGCGAAAATGATTTTTAACTGACTTAAAAAAGAAGTGGTTCTCGATTCGAGATTTTTGTGTTTTTGTTATCTCATATCTCTGGCAATTATCAACCGATTTGGATGATCTTTTTTTATTTGTAATGATGTATGTTTAATGATTATTTAATAATAAAGTCTATAAAGTATTAATACGACTCAAGGCGATACAGATCTGCCATTTAATAAAGTCAGCTAGAATATGATGTCAGGAATTCTTCACTATTCCTATTGCTGATTCGAATATTTCCGTAGAAAGGGTGTTTGCAAATCCAAAAAATAATCTGACTTAATTAAAAAAATAAAAGATTCATTTGTTTCATTGACGATTTAAATGAAAATTTTAAGGATCTTATTTTTTAGGGTTCCATAGCCAATTTCATCCTGTCCTGTCCGTCTGTCTATTTTTCTGTATATCACAGCCATTTTACTCGGGGCTTATTGGAACTATTTACTGAACTGGATGGTAGGTGTCTTCTGTTGAACCTCGATAAAATGAAATAGTGGAATTATGAAAAAAATGATATTAGAGACGGCACACCATACATGGAAAAATTCCAGTTCCATAGTATAGGGTATCGTTAGATAGGTCTTAAAATGGTATAGGGGTCCCAAAATAACTTTTTATTTAAGTCAGTAGTTGGTGAGATATGCGCTTCTAATATATTAAAACGTGTATCTCGTCCTCTAATTTTTCAACTAACGTGTGCAAAATTGTAAAAAAAATTAAGGTGGTAGAACTTGAAATGAACTTTCAACGAAAATGCTTTAAGTAAGAAATGTTGTGTAGTTTTTGTGATATGGGATATTTTCGATGTCGACCGTAGCAATAATTTTGTTTTTCACAGTATCTTTGACAAATGCAAACTTATAAGTTTAATACTGTTTGATGTTACGGAACTCTTCGTGCTCAAGTCGGACTCGCACTTGGCTGGATTTTATTTTTTGTTTTCTCTCTTTAAGAGTGACAATTTTTATTCTTGTTACTGGGCCTAATACTGTTTGGACTTCTCTCCTTTTACCTTTTGAAGTAACTATTAAACATTTTGTTTTAAATACTCACGGCTTGCTTGGGATTGCCCGCCTGAACCAATATATTTTTCGACAAATTCTAAAGTTTATTACACCGAATATTTTTAGAAACTGTTGTGTCGAGGGCTTGTTTTGGATCGAGTAGAAGCCACATAACTATTTTTAATATAACACGTTTTGTCTGTTTTTTATGCAAAAGCTGCTACACCGACTGCCATGAGTCTTACTAGATGGTATTTTTGGTTAAGATTATGTATTCTCCAAGGAACTATTTTTTTATCTCTGTATTTGTTTGTTTCTGTTTTATTATACAGATTAATTAGAATGAACTTTCATTGAGATGATACTGGTAGTATATGCTAGAAACTAGATTACCGCTTGGATTGATCAAATGTTGTATACCCCTCGCAGGCTTACGAATTGAGGAACAGAAATTGTTTTTCAATTTGAAGTTCGAGTTATAATACAAGTTACTTTTATCCTACTGAATGATATTTTTGACATGCGGACATTATTTCTGGCAAAAAACTCAGTCTCACTAATGTTTACTAACTATTTAGTATTATTAGAATACATTAATTGTTTTAAGATGAAGATATTACGACTTTTCTGTTGCGACATGTGGAATAATTTAATAATTTCTAATGGAATGTGAAGAATACCAGTAACGGTAGAATCTACACTGGTCATACTTTAGGAGCACTGATACGAAGGTTAACAAAATGATTTCGATATCATTGGAAAACTTTTTCCTTAATATCGATTTTAAACGTATGGACGGAGTAACTGTAATTACATACAGCATTATTAATATTATCAAACGAGTTTAATTTTGTGATTCGATAAATTTAATAGCAATTGAGTAAAGTAAGTATTTAAAATATTTATGTCGAGCTGGTAAAGTAATTTTTATGAAACTTGTCCATTCTGAGATTGAAAAACAATTATTGGGCATATATATTTTTAGAGATCAGTACCTAAAAGGAAAATAGCGGAACTTTTATAATTATCACTCATATATCTGTTCGTCTATCACAGAAAACATTTGATAACAAAACTTGAAATTTGGAGCAGCGATAAAGCATATTAATCCGCAATTACTTATTTTTTTTCATTAGGAGTTAACGTAAAATTATTTATATGAAGATTTGGAGGGGTGTAATTGAAGTAATTGAATTAATTTTAAATTTCAAACACAGAATATAATATCAGTTGAATGTTTCAACTGATAGTATAATAAGCGTTCTGAAATTATTTTTTTTTCAGAATTTCGTGTGAGACTATTCTAGAAATACTATTGAAATTGTCCATAAAAATTTGTTCTCTTCTTTAGCTACTTACCCATGATTCTAAATCCCATAATTTTTTATAAACTGGAGATTTTTTTACGTATGTTCCTAGTCTTCTAGGCAATATAAAACACCGACCGTAATTAATTAAATTTTTAAGTTTAAACTTTATTAACTTCTTTTCAAATTGTTGAAACTCCAAACTGAAATTAGGAAACAGGATTTAGTTTAAATAATGAAATGTACTTACCTACTTACTTTGTTGAAAACTCTAATCAGAGCCTGTCAATTCAGATTGCTGCTAAAAAGTTTTCCTTTACAAAAGGTGTTTATTAATCAAGCTGATAGATTTTTCCTCTTGCAACTGGTGTATTTTAAGCAAGTTGTATTTCACTAATATATAAAATACAGATATCTAATACAAAATATAAAATAAACACTTTTTACCTTGACAAAGACACCACAGATTATTGAAAAAGGAACATTTGAAATCACACAAAATTCACAGCTCAAAAATAATTTAGTCAATCTGACGTTTTAAAATTCTTTTGTCACAATCTCTACTCTGAGCAACTATTTGACCACAGGCTATTATATGTTTGACATTGACAGTATGAACGTAAACAATAAATCTTTTAATGTATTTGTAACACATATAATATAAATATATATGTTTTAACTTTCCGCACTCCGCCATATAAACTTTAATTGTGTCAAATCTCACACTCGTCAGTGAGCATAATATGCTTAAAAATGGGTACAACATTTTTTCTTTCCGTATTAATATATAAATATTATATATCCTTAAATGTTTAAATGTATGGAACTTTTGTAGTATGAATTCTACCCGAACTTAGCAAGTTTAATTGTTTTTCTAGATTAGCGGGAATATTAATCATACTTTAATATTATACTAAATATTATACTAAATATTTTCCAACCTCCTCGAGCCAAATAAATTTATGTCGTGCTTCACTTTGTCTCTTTTAACTATGAAGTTACGGATGGAGTGCACGTTTAGGACAAAAATTCAAGATACGATTTTTTTAGTTTATGTGAAGTATCATCAACGTGGACGTTTTAAAGCAATAATTACTTTGGGCGCAACTTCGTAATTTATAATTTATATGACTGATAAATAAGGTATGATATGAACCAGAACTGGATATTTGAACATGAAAAGAAACATATTTAACAGAGAATTATATTCAAGTTTAAACTCAGTTCAAGTTTTATAGAAGGAGAGAAATAATATTATTAATTGTTATATTCAAGCTTTATTTTAAGTTTGATTAGTAATTACATAAAAAGGCAACTATTCACGTAATCAATTCGTGTATCAATGTGTTAACGAAACATAAAAATTTCTTTAATTTTTTCATAATTATTGTTGATTGTTTTTAAATTATGATTCGTGATAACATTTTAAATTTCCTTGCGCTTATTTTTTTCATTTTTATTTGTGTTTCATTATGGTATGCGATACTCTTATTAAAATTTATTTTCGCCATTTATAGTTAACAATTAATTACTAAAAATAATATTACTCAATATTACCAAGTGTTTATAATAATTTTCTTTGTTGTATAATTGCAAAAGCTTTTATATATTTTGTAGCTATATATTTTAAGATAGAGAACAAACTGTGCGCGGATTTTTACAAGAAGAGTGTAAAAGGTCAATGAAATATTTCAGATCAAAGTCTCCTCACTAAAAAACTACGAGAAGGCAGTACTTTTGGAAGCGGCGTATTGAGGAATTTTGCTTAAGCTTCTGAACTATTTCTGAACTTGTGTCGCCACCGGAAGTTGGTGACTACGCTAATAGAAAAGTCGTTCTACAATTTACTGTGCGATTATGAATAGAGAATCTAATTATCTTGATAAAAATGTAATAGGTTGGTAAAAAGAGGAAGTAATAAATTAAAGCAGTATTATTGATATATTTGGTATAAATTATATATAAAGGTTAAAAAATTAGTATTTATTGCTAGTATTGACATATATGGATAAATGTTGGAATTAACATGGTATTTGTTCCTTTGTTTGTGTAACAGCAGAGTGGCTGGCCTTGTAACCCGACGGTGAATGTATGTAATAACGTTTGTCTGCTAAAAGTGTTCAAGATTGAAATAACTTGCTACCAATAAATGAGGGTTTGAATACAATACGTCCAGTTTGGAAATTTTGTAGCTATGGCCGTTCGTTATACACCCAGTTTAATAGTTTTTTTTAATTCACTCACTTTAATAGTTTCTTGGGTAACATTTTTATTATTTATCATTAGAGCACTTTTAAGAAGTTTCAATTTAATAGAAACATCTAATAATTTTTCTGGGTATAAACTTTGAATACTAATTTTTTTTAAAGCAAAGTTCTTTTTTAATGGATGCCTACGTAAGGTGGTCTGGCGTAATAGTAACGTTTTTTTGTGTAGTTTTTGTGTAGATAGAATTGTGATTGAAATTATTTCACCTGTGCACAAACTCGATATCACCGCCTAATATTTCACGACCATTGAAACCTTTGAAAGATATACGAGATATTCAGATTATTAATTTTATATTATTATGAGTTTTGATATATCATATACATTATAATTTTGTTGATTTTCCATGGGATACATTAAATAAGTGTCTTTATTTTGCGTTCTCGTTAAACGATCTATATTTTCATGCTAAAAATTCTAATTATGCTCATATGTGCTCGAGTTTCATTCTGTGTTTCGTTTTATAAATAAAGTATTTTTACAAAAAGTAAATTATAGACTTCAAATAAATACCAAATAAGACACTTTGCCTTAAGCTTATGTTAAAATTTCTCTACTCTCTCATGTTTATGCACACTCACACATAGATGAATGCTACATTTTACTGATTCCAAAAATCTCTGCCAGTGTTTTGCATATTGTTTTATGTTCGGAAATGATATTGTACCCTAAAACTTCCAACTGAGTTCGGGTATTTTCATTATACTTTTCAGTGCTCTATTTATATGGCGGTTATTTCAGGTCTGCTTAATATTGTGTAAAAATATTTAATTTTTCATTTATAATACCTATTATATCTGACAACCCAGAATGTCAAGAACTTACGATGAATTTAATATCAGTTATAATATTTCATTTAGTTAAATCGGAATAGATGTTTGTGGCGTTTAGTGAATCACAATATATTCATATATATATATATATATATATATATATATATATATATATATATATATATATACATATAAACATTAGGGTATACACATACCCACATTCTCTCTTTTGTCTCCACCGTAGTTTGTGCTTCACATCTGTATATAACTATACGTACTATACATCGGCCTACTAATATTCATATTGTTTTATATCTTTGTATATACTTGCATAAACTTGTTTATTTATCTTTTACCTACTCATTGACTTTATCATTTTCTTGCTTACGTGGAGATAAGTGATTCGATAAGATTACTTTTCATCACTGAAGAGTCCCTGTTATCACCTTCCGGCTCTATCATTGTAACCTGATTTTGTTAAAGGGCGGATTTAGGTCAACAAATCGGTTGTTTAGTGCCGCAGTTGCACAACATATAAGTTGACATAATCGAAAATATAATAAAAACTTCTTTAAATCAAAGGATTTTTTTATACAATAGGTGATGTACTAAAAGCTCGAAAATAATTTTGGGCAACCAATATAGGGCTTCAATCAGATTAAGATAAAATTATTTTTGTGATGGTTACATTGGTGATCAATCATTATTTTCGAGCTTTTAGTATATCATCGATTCTGCAAAAACCGTATAATTTAATAAGGTTTTTTACCTTTATTTCATTTTCAACTTTTTGGTTACAATGACTGGAGTAATTTGCTGTGACCTATTTTACTAATTTGAAATCAGCATTTCATCAAGTCTCGTAATTTATGTGTACTATATTGCTGCCACACCAAAATTTGAATTCGGTATTTAGTGATAGAATCTCTCTTTGAAACTAAACATTCAAATTTAAAGACATAAGATCCCCAAGTCATACGACTTAAGCAGGTAGTGCTGCCGCATCAGGACTGAGTAATTGGAAGTTGGAATTCAATAAGAGAGATTTTGTTTGTCACAAAACACTAACTGAAAAACAGCAAATCCTTAAGTCACATGAATTAAGCAAGCAATGCTCCCACAACGTCAAGACTAAGAAGTTAGAACCCGAAGTTCAATGACAGAGTCTGCGCTTGAGACCAATAATATTAATTTAAAAACAGCAGATCCTCAACTCTCACAGTTTAGGCCGGCAGTCACCCTGTAGCATCAGACGTGAAGAGTTAGAAACCGGAGTTCAATGACAAAGTCTGTGCTTGAGATCCATAATACTAATTTTGAAAACAGCGGGTTCTCAAGTCTTATAGTTTAGGCAAGCAGTAAACCTGCAGCATAGGGACTGAGGAATTGAAACCAAAAATTTAATAACAGAATTCCTGCTTGAGGTGCACAACACAAATTTAAAAACAGCAGATCTTCAAGTCTCACCGGTTAGGCAGGAAGTACCCTTGTTGCAATAGAACTGAGAAATTGGAATTTAAAGTTTAATTAACTCTGCTCGAGATTTTGACATTAAACACTTGTCAATAAGCTAAATTAAATCGTTTAAAATGTGCCTTTTCATGTACCTATCTGTATTTACCTAATTGTTTACTTTGTTACTTTTTTGCTTATTTCAATACAAGTTAAATGAGTCCAAACTCGATGTGTTCATTGCAAAGTTCCTGTCACCTTTCGGTTCCATCATTGTATCCTGATTTTATTAAAGAGCAAATTGATGTCACTCTTAGTGATATCTTATCAGATTACCATTAAATCTACATCATTCAAACTTGATCACGACGCTTGTGCTGTACGGCGGTGAGGAATTCTATGGTGTACCTTAAATGTTTATGGTAAAAGTGGAGCCAGACTGAAGTATACCCTGGATGGGTTTGAATAAAAAAATCATCAGAATTGGTTTACAACTGTGGGTGATATGAGGTAACGTAAAGAATAAATATACTGGAATTGAGAACTTCCTTTTTTGATGTAGTTTAAAAACGTACGGCTATTATCCTTTACTATTTTTTCAGATTGTATAACAAGTCATTATTTGTATATCTGATTGTTCACTTTATTAAATTAATGATCCATTAATTTGATAGCTTTAGCTCTAGATTATCGTATGATGTATATAATTATAATTTATTGGAACTGCATATAACCGCACGAGTATTGTTTTAATTAATAGATGCGGTATTACGAGGTACTGTTGACATTTTCTTTTCTTCACTGATTTATTCAAGAATGTGATTGTAGTCGTTAGTGGTTCGTTAAATTTTTTTATTTAAATTATTACGCATATTGCTTTTTAGATGAAAAATAATGTCAATCTTGTTGATTCTTATACATGTTGAGTATTTTAGGTAATTTGTAAATTGAGCGCGAGGTATATAAAAAATAAATAAGTAAATCAATATGTTTCTAAATCGTTTCATCTAAAAGGATTAAATTTACGACGGCAAAAATAAATGCGATACAAAAACAATAAAATATTTTATTTATAACAAAAATGAATTGTTTACAAATTGGATTATCGAAGTAACTTTGTTAACTGAAAAATGACATTGAAGTAGGTACATAACCGTTTAAGTACTGAACGAGTTTTTCCTTACGATATTTCTTTATAGGGTTGATTCTTCTCATAATTTTGAATGTAAATAATTTTAATGTATTCTAATGAATGTAATAAAAACAACCGATCACAAAAAATAGCATTTAAAATTCCAATTTAAAAAAAAAGTTATAAATTTTTTTATCATAAAATCTCTTCAATACATAAAATGATATCCCTTTCATAAAAATAAAACGTAGAAATCTTCAAAAACTCCTTTTACAAAATTAATTATCACTGATAATATCAGTGGATTTAAAGTGTTGAAATAATGCTTTTCCAAAATTTTCATTATAGGTGTGATTCGCTACATTAGCCTGAATGAAAAAAAAATTAAAGTTTGGTGCATAACAATTAATAAAAGAGAAAATAAAAAAAATTATATCAATTGGCAATTTGCATTGGTAACAAAACTAATATATAAAATGGGATCCGTCATGAATAGTCGTAAAAATCAATAGTTTTCTTTTATAATTTAAATTATATTTATTTAAGGTAAATTGAAGCAAATTAAAATAAAAATCCGCGATCTGGGTTTTCAATTAGCATTTTTATTAAAAATTCACGTATAGATCAAGAGAAACCAGTAAGTTGAAGGAATATGTTGTCGCTGCAGAATAGCTTGAGATTATCACGAAGCCAACGAAATTATCACGAATCACGATCTGAAATTATCACAGTATTTCGATATAAATTACGTTAAACTAATAAAGTCTATCGAACGGTTTCCAGTGATAATTTTTAGAGATAAAGTTTGAAAATATTCACCTGCTAAGCAAAGAGCTGGTTTTATTTATTTTCCCGCGGAAGGAAAATAAAACAAAGCCGTAGAATCAGTACAATCATCAAATTCAAAGTTTAAGTGGCGTTTTTTTATTCAAATTATTATACTTGCTAAATATTCTGATAAAATTAAATATTTCTTGTAAAGAATATTAATTTTGTTAGCGAATAAGTTGATCATGATATTTATTTTGAATTTATTTGTCGAGTGTATGAATGCTTTAATGTGGAGTAGGAAGAAGAGAGGTCAAAGGAAATTATTACACCGCTGAAAATATGACATTACTGACATGACATTTTTTGTATTGTCATCTCGAACGAAATGCCTTTAAGATATGAATAGACATAGGCAGCTGACTGTATAATTTGGTGTGTAATATTTTCCTGTAAAAGGAAATATTCAATTTTATTAAAATTTACAAGAACTCTTTATTTCAAATGGACTAAAGACGAGAGAACAGGTTTCTTACATATTGATTTTTATTCTTGTAGAGAATATATGTGTACAATTTTGTACCTTGAAAATATTTACAAAAAAAATAATTGAGGGAGCTAAAGTATAAGTGGGCGAACTATTTTAAAGTCATTTTTGGAATTTTTGTCTATTTGTGTGTTCGTTTGTGCATGTATTATATAAAAACTGCTTAGCGGATTTAAATGAAGTTTCTAAGAAATTATAAGATCAATTTAATCAATCGTTTCATAAAATCACAAAATATACATTTAACAATATACAAATTTAATATTTTCAACAATATAAAAATTTAATATTTTAAAAAATCCATTCACATTGTATTTGTGTAACTATAACGAAAAAATGCCTAGCTACTAGACGCGTGATAAGTACACAAATATACAGTGTACTTAGATACACCTGCAGATGGTTTTATGTTTATTCAAGATGTAGCAATATAGTTTTCCACCCGGATAAATGGCAGTAACAAGGGCGTGGCCAGAGGCGAAGTGTGGAAGTAGAGTTATAAAAATTGGCGTTGGTACGTTTTTCAATAGTCTGCGCTTACGAAGTCGCGGATGTCACTAGTCCTAAATATGCGCATGGAGACAATCAAGAGACAAAAATATGACAGCACATTGCAATCAGGAATTTCAGAAAGAAATACTGAATCATTTTACTTACTTTTGTAAAATAAGTATAATTGAGCATTGCTGAAGATATTTGTTATTAATTTTTTCTTTATTACGCGTCTGTATATTTAGGCATATTTACTTCAAATTATTGTTTGATTTAAAAAACGTTTATCCACTATTTACCTACATTTACAGCAATATTGTTATTGCTTTCAAGTAAGATTTTTAATAAATTAACTTCAATCATAAAAAGAGCAGTTATTATTTAAAGACTACGGCGAGGAATGCGTCCTTATTATGTACAATATTGAAATATTTTACTTACTTTTGCATCTTCCAGGAAATAAAGTTAAGTATAATTAAGCATTAATTTTTAATTTATTACTCGTCTGCATATTTAGTAATTCTTACTTCAAATTATTGTTTGATTTTTATAAACCTTTATGCACTATTTACCTACATTTACAAAAAGAGTAGTTACTGCCTTTAAATACGATTTTTAATAAATTAATTTCAATCATAACAAGAGTAGTTGTTAGTTATATGGCGAGGAATGCGTCCTTTTTTGTACAATTTCGTCTCTGTTCAAAAAGCGCCAATATAGTGAAGTCTGTTTTCATTTCAAACTTTTATTCAGTATTAATTTCGACTGTACAAATGTTAATAAAAAAACAAATAACTCAAACAATTATTTGTGTTTTTAGGCTACCTTACCTCAAATTGAAAAATGGAACCCTTATAAGATCACTTAAGTATCTTGTTTGTTTATCAGTCACAGCCAATTTTCTCAGAAATTATGGGATGTAGAAACTTGAAATTTGCCGTAATACTATATCTTATTGAATCGCAAATTTTGCAATTATTTTTTTAAATATTACTATAAAATTAAAAAGGAGTTAAATAAAGCACTCAAACATTTTTTTCAATTGAATTGATGGTGTGGGGTGTCATTTGTTATGAGAAATGAACATTTTTTTTATTGTCTTAAATTGCATCGTTAATAAGATATTCTAAAAGTATGCGAAAATAAAGAATAAAAGACCCACTTATTTCCGAATATTCTGAACTAGTAGTAATAGAAAAAATAGGGATGGTGAAATCTGTCTAGAAAATTGTAGGAAGACTCTAGCGATTATCCTGGATCTTACAATTTTTAAAATATGCACCTTGTTTTTAAGTCTGTGAAAAATTTAATGGGAAATATATTTATGTTGTGAAAAATTAATATTTGTAAATGTTGTAATAGAAATACTTTTAAATGTTAAACGGTGCCTAAATATGAACGGAACCCTGGCAGATAGATTTTTCAAATTAAACACATTTGAGTTACTCCCAATATCATCTTGAATTTATCCAATTTACGTTGTACATAATTATAAAACCTTATGCCTTTTTTTATTAATTTAGTGTTTTTCAAATCTATGTATGTAGTAATGAAAAGAAGTAGCATCATAAGAAAGGGTTGTAAAGAGTAAAATAATTAAAAAAACGGAAATGAGGTGGGTACACTTTTTTCGTAAGTTTTATAACAGGGTTGCCATAAAAAAAAAGTTTCTAGTTTTTTGTTCTTATTTATTTATCTGCAATTACATGTTCAATTGTCAAAAGTTTTTTTCGCTTTAGCGAATAAAACTATGAGACAAAGAGACAAAATACAATCGTCAAGTTTTTGAAACAGTAAGTATTGTAAAATATTTGCTGTACTTGATTTAAATTTTCTAATTTATATCATCCCAGAGTATAGCTTCTATAACTTGGGATTATTTTTTATTATTGAATCATATCCCTCAAACTTGTTTTCAAAGAGTATCAAAGAGAGCAATTATTTATTTCTGAGGTAACTAAAATAATTATTTTTTGGTTACCGAGGCCTGTTTACTCTAGAAAATTCAACTGAAGTATGCATCGGTACGTCACAGGATATTTACGATGTACTCTTATAAATAAATATACCAAATATCGTTAAGTCACATGGTGCCTTTTCGAAATCAGAACGACATTAGAAATCAATTTGTTCCTCCATTTAGAAGCAATATTTTCAAAAGGAAATATAATTTTAATAAACTATATAATCACAATAAAATACATTTAAAGTTGTTATTACATTCACTTAACGCTTGCAGATTACCGCATAAAATCTGTAACAGCTTTCATCCGTTCGTCCCACTATGGCTTTCGCGGACGACGATCTTAGAAGAGACGTGGTCGTTTTTTATTACAACTAAATCCATTTCGATAAAAATATAATCTTGAATTTTTACATTTAATCGATATTATTTTAAGATTAAAGTAGGACATGTCTTCATAAATACAATTAAATTTGTGGGTAGATTTAAAATACCCATTTATGAATTTTATAGTTTGTTTCAAAATAAGAGAAAACCAGGCATGTTCTGAACATAGGACGGAAAATTAAAATAGTGGAAAAATAGGGCTGTGCTTATTTAATGAAAACAAACTGTTCCGGAAATAGATACATTTAAAATATTCAGACGTGTAGAAATTATGAAAGGTGGGCGAATATTTTGGATATAATATATTTCAAATCAGGTAGAAATGTTTCGTGAAAACACGTATGTGCTAAGAAGGAAATTTTAAGTAACATCCCTTGGATTGTTTGATCTTTACTAGGAGTAGACAAAAAACTATTTATAAATAAGTAATCAATTTCCAAAGCATAGGTTTGGAAACGCTTTGTTTCTTGGGAAAGAAGAATTATTTATTCTACAAGTAAAAATTCAACTACACTATAATGGAAAAACGTGCAAAGAAATATTAAATTTCTCACACAAATTATCAAGAAACTTTGACAATTATTACGTGTTATGAAAATATTGCTACTATTCTTGTATGCAGTTATAAGCACTTGTCAATTTTTTTACATTTAAACTTCGTAAAATTATATCTAATTGACGATTTAAAAAGCGTTATTCGCAAATAATTGTTTACGTAATTATAAAAGAAGACAATAAACCATTATCATATCTTCATGTATATAAAAGCAACTGTCATAGCCCACGTGTTCAGGTTTACCTTATTCCATCATGCGATGCACGATGAACAGTTCTCGCCAGTACGCTTTCCTTTATCTTAAGGATTATGTATATTACGTTTGACCAAGATTTTTTCGCCAAATTATATAACCTGTTGCCTCAACAAATGAAATATTAAAAAAAGCCTATCAAGTACAAGCAGAACTTGCACGATGAGTATATATATATACATATTTGGGCACGAATAAACGTAGTATTTCTATTTAACTAGTTACAAATATTATACATGACCACTTACAACTTATCATTGCGTAAACGAATCCCTGTATCGAAAAAAAGTTCGTGACATACCTCCAATATTAGCAAAAATAGAATATCGCAAAGAATTCGATATAACAACTCGTTTACTATAACAAGTCTCATACTATTTTCTTTAAGCACGTTTGCAGCTTTTATCTTTAGCGGAATATGTTTTATTGCAAACCATGTCAATGGAATGAAAAATGAAAAGTCATATCACCTCACATTTTACGATCGCACCCTTCGTAAAATCACTGGGTAAATAAATTGAAATGGAAAATGGTGCGTTGGGCGGCGCCGGTACGGAGGCTTAACTCGTTTCGATTGCATGTCACTTCGATTGAGTGCAGCTGAATTGAATTGAGTAGTAAATAAAATGGCGGTGAAATATTCAGCTTCACTATTTTTAACAGATCTAGCCTGTTGATTATATAAACGATTGTAACATATGTGTTATAATAATTAGCCCGAATTTATTGGTATATTTATAATTTTTAAAGTATTAATATAGTATATATGCTACATAAAATGATTGTTGTTGGATATTCATTATACAAAAATACAGGAAAATTATTTGAAAGGTTTTAGGTACATTTTAATATATTTTTAGAACAAGCTCACAATTTTAGCAGATAGTACTCCTATAGCCTCAAGATTGAGGAGTTGGAGCACGAAGTTTAGTGGCAGAGTCTAAGCTTGAAACTCAAAATACTAATTCATAAGTCCCCTAAGTCTCGTAGTTTAGACAGGCAGTACTCCCGCAGTATCAGGGCTGAGGAGTTGGACTACTCCTTTCAATTCAAGATTTCAATAACAGAATTTTTGCTTAAAATCCACAATACTAATTTAAAACCAGGAGGAACTGAGGTATTGGAACCCGAAGTTTAATAACAGTCTCTACTTGAGACCCGCAATGCTAATTTAAAATAAGTTGATCCTTTCACAATTTAAGCAATCGAAATATTCACTTAGTTCAAGACGTTAAAGTAAGTTTAATTATATTATGCCACTTAGTTTATATTAAACCCGTTAAAATGTATCCCAAGCCAGCTGAAAAAGGATGAGAGAATGCAGTAACTATCTCGTGAAAATAAAAACCAGTTCCAAAACAAAACCAAATTCAGCTGGTTCGGCCGCTAGCACCTTTTAATGAGCTATACCAAATGTACAGGAGGACATGGTCAACAGTTTGGACGGCGGAATAATACAGTAGTCGTAACGGCTGGCGGCCTTAAGGTGTTGGAGACCCAAGCCCTACCCCTTACTGTATGGTTTTTAATCGGAAAACTTGCTCTCTTTGTCTTACCAAGCTGGTTGGTTGACTCATAAGGAACATTCCTCGTACCGGTTGGATAATAGGCTGACAATTTCCGCACTCCATAAAATAAGTCCTTTGAAAGATTTTGGCTGACTTAACATTATCGACGCCATTTCAATCTTGCGCGGAGATACCGAGAAGATATATACATATATATATATACATATATATATATATATATATATATATATATATATATATATATATATATATATATCACGAATGATATATTAAATCGAAATAAAAAACTTATCGATTTCTGTAGATCGAATGCTCATTTAAACAGTTCGTTTAGCAAAATTTTTAGTCCTGCTCCTTCTTCTATTATCATTTTAAATAAGCAATTTACGCGAAAGAGCTTTTTGAAGTATCATTATATTTTCACGTTATATTTCCACAAGTTTTAATTAAAACTGTAAAATTATTTACTTTATTCAAACAGTACTTTTTCAGTGTAGATATTTTTTGAAATTTCCATCAAATGGGTGTCCTTTTTATGAACAGTTTATTAGAAATAATTGTTTATTTAACATAAAACTGTTCATTAAAAATACATTTTTACTAACAATTAGTTTTGTAGAAATTATAAATAACAATCTTATAACTCGTGCTTCATTATCAGCAAAAATCAATAAATTTCTCAAGGTCTAAATTTTAACTATTGTGATAAAATAGGAGGTTTCTGTTTACTCGTGAATGTTTAATGCATTCATTAGGAAGTCAGTATACGGTAATAGAAATATTTTATAGGAATATTTATCTCCATTTTAAATTATTCTAGGTCCCAACTGATTATTAACAATTAGGGCACGTACTGACTTTGGATCATATCGATTTGGTAAATTTTGACTTTTGTCTTGTCCCATCTACAGAAATATATTCTACTCATGTAATATTCATCGATTCTAAGGAATCATCTTAGCTGAATAAGTGTTGTGCTTAATTTTGATTGATTTAAAATATCATAACACGATTTTGAGAGATCTATAATTATGTGTTGGATCTGGCTAATTGTGGAAATAGAGTTAGAGAGTAGGTTTTAATATATTTTTAAAGTTCCGTTACCATAAACAGAACCACATAAAAATTCATCACGTGCATTTGTGTGGCCTGTCTGTTTAAGTCTCCAGCTATTTTCTACTGTTTTAGAACTTTGTACTAGAAATTTTGCAAGTATACACTGTGAATAAAGACTTGAAGTAATGTGTTTAGTAACACACTTTTTTTCGTCCTTGACAAAACAATTAAAAATAAGTGATTTAAGATAAGGTTCTATTTGGTATTTTTTAAATTTCTATTCAAGTTCAAGCTTAATACTTAACTTGAAAGTCCTTTGTAGTATGTCACTTTCCATAACATTTCTAAATAAAACTATTTAAAAATGTGAATAAAAAATAAGTGAATTTATTGCTAATTGTCCTACTATATTTTTTTAAAATATTAAAAAATATTCAATTACGCGGAAATAATACAAATGGAAATTAGAGAAAAACAAATCCAGTAGACGAATCGTAATATTGGGTTCAACTGTCTGAACACTGGTATCGTTATTCAGCCATCATTGATCATATTGGACTTGTATTGTGACCACGATGTAGGAATTTATAAAATATTTCCATAAATAAAATAAATTAATATGACTTATTAAAATATATTTCAATTAAAAAAAATGCAGAATCGCAATATTAGATTCAACTGTCGAAATACTAGAATTAGATTAGACTGTCCAAAATTAACAAAACTATTTTTGTAACAGAAAACATATCTCTCTGATTTATTTCTTGGCTTTTTAGTGTCAGCTGAAAACCTTATATCAGACTGAAACGACTGAAAATGTAATGAAGCACTTTAGTATTTAGTAATTTTGCAGTCATAATGTGAAAAGATGTGTATATGAATATATTATTTATGCCAGAAGTATATTTTCATGTAAAAATATGTTATATCTCCTAGTACGAAGCAATAATTAAGAAAGCTGGTAAAGTATTATATTAAAATATATTAATTTTTTTTTCTTATTACTTCCCTCAAAGTGAAATTCCCAAAAATAATTTAAATACACTTACAAGATGAAAAAAAAAATAATTAAAAATTTGCAAAATGACTGGCACTGTTTAAGTAAGAGAAAAATATATATTGTGAGAAGCCTTTTTTATTGTTTTAAATTTATATTTAAATTAAATTGAATTTCGAAACGAACAGGCCGCGGCCTACTCCGAAATCCGCTTTTCATTTTAATTAATCTGCGCAATGATTTTATGAAGCGCCCTAATATAAAATGTGAATGTAATGTCAATTTCCTTTTATTTTCCATTTAATTTAAACATTCCGTAATAAAAAAGCATACCACTGAGTGAATGTGTTCCAGGGGGCGCATGCTAAGCGTGATAAGGTAAAACGCGACGCTTCGACACAATGCGCATTGCCTGTAGGTATTTGTTCAATATCGTTTTAACAAATCTTACGACTTCGAAAGTTGGATTTAGTTGGATTTTTCTTGCGTATTTGTTATACTGTATGTCAGTTTGAAAGTTAAGTTGACCGTCGCAGTGGTCACAACACGTTTATTAAAAATGTTTGGTTTTTATTTTCAAATAAATTTACAACGTTAGGAAAAGGAAATAAAGTTTTTTAAGTATGTCTGGACTGAAAATTTAGTATTCGAACGTAACATTATTTATTTTAAATTTGCATCATCAGTTGTAACCATTTATAATCGACTTTGATAAAGGACGAGGTTCTGAATTCGATTGTGTTTTTTATTTTTTTTTAATGCGTTTTAACTCTTTCATTGATGAATAGTAAGCCCATTGAGTTTGGACTCGTTAATTGAAATTAAAATCTCTTCTTTATTTTCAAATTTTTAAAAATGAACTCAATTTATTTTATTTGAAGATTTTGAAACGAATATGGCGTCGCCCTTCCCGGAAGCCGTTTTTCATTTCAATTAAACTACGCACTGATTTCATGAAGCGCCCTAACCTAAGTCGCGAGGTTATGTGAATTATCTTACATTTTCCATTACATTCAAATAGTATCTAAGAAAGAACTGAGATAATCACGATTGAGATTATGTGCTCGATGGGGCGCGTATTGAGGGTGGCAAGGTGAGACGCGACACTTTGACAAAATGCCTGATTCGAAACTTTAAGTTCACGTCAAGATTTGAAACGAAAGTCTCACGATTTCGATTCCATTGGTTTGATCTGGCGTATTGATTATACGTGTTCGTCAATCTGATAGTTAAGTAAATAGTCGTAGCGTTCACAATGCGTTTAATAATTTGTTGTTTTCTTAAATAAATTCGCAGTGTTTCTTCTCAGTACATATGATTCAGTATTCTAACGTAATAATATTTACTTTAAATTTACATTACAAACAACACGCACTTTAATGTAAATAAATTATTAACCGGAATTCTTATCAGATCACTTACGTATATACACACACACACACACACACACACACATATATATATATATATATATATATAATTTCAAATTTTTAAACACCATTTGTCAAAACAAATATCTATTCATATAACGAAAATATAAAAATTATATTTATATAATACGCAGAGACCCATTGCACTCGTTGTAATGATCATGACAAGAAAATAGCTTTGTTTACTGATTGGTATAAAAATAATATATCGACCATGATAATAATAACATTAAAAAAACGTAACATTTTCTCCATATTTTCAAGAATTTTGCTAATTAGCTAACGCTAGTGGAAATTACATATCGCGTTCTGGGCTTTTTTATTGTTATTGATATTTATATGATGCAAAATGTATTTAGATATACATAGGTATATGTCATTGTAAATAACGATAAACACACGTTTTTATACTTATATCGACCTTAATAATTTTTGTCAAATTATTACGGTAAATTTTGTCGCTGATGTATTGAAGGCGCCCAATGGTAATTAGCTAGAAAATATAATTGCGAGTATATTCGAAAAATATCCAGAAAAATATTTAGGTCATGAGTAACGGATAAAGATCAGGAGTAATGGAACTACTTGTTTATAAAAATTCAAGAGAACAAGCTATATTTATAATGTTAGAAGCGCAGCTTATATAAATCAAGTTCATTTAAAATGGTAATAAATAGATTAATTAAATTTTAGTGAATGTAATAATATTCTATTTAAAAAAAAATGTGTATTCAAATCAAAATGAAGGTACTTTCTTTTTTAATTTTGGGTCTGATAATAATGAATTGAATTCCGGAGGTGGTGGTGGCGTTTCAAAACGTTCCAATGAACTGAATTAAATTCATTTGAAGATTTCGAGGCGGTGCCACCCACTCCGGAAGCCGCTTTCGATTTCAATTGATCTGCACAATGATTTTATGAAGCGCGCCATCGTAAAGCGCGAGGTAATGGGAGTTTTCTTTTCATTTTCCATTTCATTCAAACAGTCTGTAGTAAAGACGTACACGTTTGAGTGAATGTGCTCCTGGGGTGCGTGCTGGAGGTGATAAGGTGAGACTTGAAGTTTTGATACAATGTGCTATTGCCTGTATATCTTTAATCAATATTAATTCAATGAGTCTCATAAGTTCGAAAGTTTGATTGGATTGGTTTACAACTTCGTGTTTATTACACATGTACGTGAATTTGCAAGTTTAGTTTTACAACCTTCAAATTCCATTTGAAAAACTTATGAGTTTTCTCACATAATTTTGCTGGAATTTGGTGGGAGAGGTAAAATAATTAGTTTATGTTAATAAAAATTTTCCTTTACTTTTTAAGCATATGGAGGATATATATAATTGACAGAGTTAATTATTTTGAAACACACTTTAACAAAAGTGTTTAATTTTAAGGTAAATAAACTATTTCGTGTCAAATTAATGCGCTCGATGATTTTGCGCGTTCTCACATTTAATAATATCGTTGAGCAGTGCATATGTTACTCATTTTTATGATAGTGATAATTTGAAAATAATAACAGCGAAACGTATGTTCTGTAGTTTTTCTTAAAATTCTTGGAAATTGCTGATGCAAATTGGCAGAAATGAGTTTTATCTGACTTAAAAAGGACGTGGTACTCGATTCGAGTCTATTTGTTTTTTGTGTTTTTGTTATCTCATATCTCTGGCAATTATAAACCGATTTGGATGATTCTTTTTTATTTGGAAGATATATGTCAAATGATAATCTAACAAAAAAATATCTCAGGAATTAATACGACTCAGGACTATATAAATCTGCCTTTTAATAATGTCAGGATACAATAACGGAGCTAGAGAATGTCAGTAATTCTTTACTGATAAAGAGTAATCTCATTTTGTATAAATTGATTTGACTTGTTTTGGCTTAAGCAAGAAAATAACAAAGCAAACGGTCTACTTATTTGCTTATTTGATATTTCCAAGGAATTTGTTATAGGTACGTACAAATGCCATATGGGTATTAGTAGGTTGGCACAAAACTAAGATGTTAATTAGTAGGTAGGCTGCGAAGATGTTAGTAGGTAGGTACATAAGTAAGTATAAGTATAAACATTTGTTTATTTGTGTAAAAGAGAATAATTGATTTGGCATCAATTCCAAAAATCTCTAGCCATAGCAATATTTTATAAATTCACTTATGTTCATTTGTGTACTTGTATTTTCATTAATTTATGCTTTTAGTGCGCTTGTTTGCTGGTTTTATACTTTTAGTCTGCCTGATTTGTTTTTTTTTATAAAAAGTTTTACATTTGAAAGAGCCAATCGAACGAATATCTAGAGTTTTGTCAGACTTATAAAATCTGATTCGGGTATTGAAAGTCTGACAAAACTATCTGACAAATTATTGAATAAACGCCAATGGTATTATTTCATTTCTCTCATCTCAACTAAAATGTTATTGTGCCTAATTTTAAGTTTCTTTGACAGTTTCTGAAAGCTGTTGTGAGAAATAAGCAGACAGATTGATACGTGAGTAGTGTTATAAAATTTTCTTTCCGTTCGATATATATAACCCTAATATGATAGTACAGTGAAAATATACTTGAGAATAAAAATGAATGAGGAAGTGTAAGATCTTAAGTCTAAATCCATGTAAATTTGAACTTACAATAATATGGAAAAGGACATTTTGTTTAATATTACAAAGAAGAAAAAAAAAATTATTAGATGATTTTAATTTAATATAATCCTAACACCTGCTCAAGCTCGAGGCATACCGTTGTAAGTTAAATGTATGGATACTTGTTACCAATAATTTTAACAATAAACAACGAATTACTATCCGGTTTGAGATGGATATAGTTCGTGTCACACTATTATTGCGAACGCAAACTATTATTGCGAATTCACTCGCACACGATATCAATCCAAGAAAGAATAAATATTCGTTACTCGGTCACATCTAAATAGGTAGACACATTTTCATAAAACTCAGAAGCATATTTCACAGTTTGAAGAAACATGGGAAAAAGAAACTGAGTATTACTTACTAAACAATAAAAATGGAATACTGCAACATGCGATTAGATGGGTCAATGTGTAGTTTAAGTAACAAAAAGTGGCAAAATATCTAACATTGTTTATAAAAATATGTTGCAATTGTTAGTGAGTCGGAGACAAATTCCACCCCCTTAATCGAATAACCACATAGACGAAGTCGGGGTCAAAAGCTAGTATCATCATAAATCCAAAATTTGCTTGTTTATTTTTACTTAGTAACTCAACAAACACAATTTAAATTAATAATGTTTACTAAATTCAGCGTGCGAACGCTTCGA
Source organism: Druceiella hillmani (assembly GCA_039881145.1). Classification (NCBI taxonomy): domain Eukaryota; kingdom Metazoa; phylum Arthropoda; class Insecta; order Lepidoptera; family Hepialidae; genus Druceiella; species Druceiella hillmani. The sequence goes on from JAYKKI010000029.1 coordinate 14,380,797, forward strand.
AATTGTGAGATGCGGATGAATTTTAGACAAAGTCCAAAATGGCCACCGGACGTTGCGAGTCACCTCCCGCGTCCGGCGTGTACACTGTTCCAACCTATGTTCTTTGGAACGGGTACACTATTATTATTCAGAATAAATGTCAATATTGTTACTATTCGGGAATTTTCACCCTGCAAAAATAATATCGCAGTTTCTTATCCGATGAACAATTTATCAGTTTGATCAAAAAAATATTTTACCCTAAATCTATTCACCATTGTTTTTATCTGGGGGCAAGTATTGGTACAGATACAAGTCAATTTACAATACATTTAGCGTGTTTGCACATAGATATCAGTGAAAAATTGATAAATTGTCATAAGTTCGTAAACATAATATAACAGAATATTGTGTCAGTACCTAATCTCGGTGTAGCATTACAGAATCTAATTCATAACCTGAGTATATTAAAAGTTGTTAACGAAAAACTATCGTAAAAAGTAATCAATATCTATTTTTTTTTAATTTATAGCCATTTACTAAACAATTAGAAATAAATTCTTAAATGACATTGACATTCGTACCGTTGCTGTCAAAATGAATGTTTTCTCATTTCACTCGAGTTTAACTTGGCTTTTTTCGACGTGTCATGCCTGTGCGTTGTATACATTACTAATCCAGCTTGCAGCTCACATTGTGTATGGAGAATGCAGGTATACAGGAGGATTCAATCAGTCACAAATCACAATCAACATTTTCTTCACATTGCTGATTCAAAGACTTCCGTAGACAGTATGTTTACTAATATAAAAAAAAGAATCTGACTTAATTGAAGAATAAAATATTCATTTGTCTGATTGAGGATTTAAATAAAAATTTTAAGGAGCTAGCTTTTTGGGGTTCCGTAGCCAAATGGAAAAAACGGGACCCTCATAATTTCATCTTGTCCATCTGTCTGTTTGTCCGTATGTCACAGCCATTTTACTTGGACACTATTGGCACTACACAGATGCAATTTGAATGATAGGTATCTTCTGTGGACTGTTATACAATCAAATAGTGGAATTATGAAAAAAAAATATTAGAAGTGGCACCTCGTACATATAACTGACAGATGAAGAAACAGGATTATATTAAATAGGTCTTAAATTGATATAGGGGTTCCAGAATGACTTTTTATTTAGAAACGTGCGCTTCTATAGTCTCAAAGAGTATGTGTCCCTCTCTAACTTTCCAACTAACGTGTGAAAAATCTGAAAATAATTAAAGTACTAGAACTAAAAATAAACTTTCAACGTAAATTGGTTTGTATAATACATATATCTTTAATATATAAAATACAGATATTGATTACACAAAATATAAAATATACGCTTTTTTGCCTTGACATAGACTCCACAGACTATTGAAAAAGAAACATTTGAAATCACACAAAATTCACAGTTCGAAACTCATCCAGTCAATCTGACATTTTAATATTTTTTGGCGACAATCTCTACTTTACATGACTGTTTCACCACAGACTACTATTTTTTTTAAATTGACAATATGTACGTAAACAATGAATCATTTAATGCTTATGTAACACATATTATATATAAATTTATCTCTCTGCATTCCCTCTCCATATAAACTTTAACTATGCCAAATCTCACACTGCTTCGTGCGCATAATATGTTTAAGAAGGGTTACAAAGTTTTATCTTCATATATTAATATATAGATACTATTTATCCTTAAATATTTATATATATACGGAACTTTCATAATATGGGTTTTATCCGAACTTAGCAAGTTTAATTGTTTTTCCATATTAGTGGAAATATTAATTATACTTCCTATACTAACGATTTCTAAACCTTTAGAGCCAGATAAATTTATGCTATGTTGTGGCTTTGTCTATTTTAACTATGAAGTTACGAATAGAGCGGAGGCTTAGGACAAAATTCGAGATACAATTTTTTTCACTTTACTTGAGTTACCATAAAATAAATTTATTTATACTATTCTATACCAGTCTGAACGTGGACGTTTTTAAGTGAAAATTACTTTGGAGTAAGTTTGAAATTTACAATTTATATGACTGATGGATGAAGCTATAATATGAATCAGAAGGGATAGTGATGAACATAAACAGAAATATATTTGGCAGAGAATTATATTAAATTTGAAGATCAGTTCAAATTTTATAAAAAGGAAGAAAATAACATTATTAATTGAGTTATATTCAAGTCTTTATTTTAATATTTATTAATAATCACATAAAAAGACAATCACAAAAAAAGACTTACTTTTTGAGCTATTAAATTTGTATATCAATTTGTTAACTAAACACAAAATTTTTTTCGATTTTTTTTAATAAAAATGATTAATTATTGTATAAATCCGGTTCGTTTAACTTATTTTTCATATTTTTTTTATTATCGTTTCTGTATGGTATGTGGTACTATTAAAAAAAATTATTGTCGCCATTCATAACCAACGATAAATTACTAAAAAAAATTTTCCTACATATCACCAAGTGTTTATGGCAACTCTCTTTGCGATAGCTTTTATGCATTTGGTAACTATCTATTTTGAAATAAAGAACAAGATGTTGGTGACTTTTGATAAAGTAAAAGGCTAATGAAATATTTCGTCGCTGCTGCTAGAAGCTGCGAAAAGGTAAGCTGCGAGAAGGCAGCCTAGCGTAATGCTGTTGAACTAGTTTATAAAGCGGCAGTTGGAAGTGTAACGATGAGGAACTTTGCTTGAATTTCCAAATTATCTATAAACTTGTGTCGCCACCGGAAGTTGACGATTACGCTAAAATGAAAGTCATTTAACAGTTTACTCTGCGATTATGAATAGAAAATATCAGTAATAAGTTATTTAAAATAGTAAATGACAATTTAAAGGAGTGTGACTGGTCTATTCAAGATATATGTATTTAAGGCTGATAAAAATTTTATATTTATTACTAGTATTGGAAAATAAGGAATGCTATAAGAATTAACATGGTGTAATTAACATTAAATATTTAAATTTATTAATGGTATTAGAAAATATGAAATACTGTTGGAATTAACATGGTGTTGGAATATTTTTTTTCACGTAAGAGCAGTTTGGCTGGCCTTATAACACGTCATTGAATGTACGTTATACTATTTCTCCTGGAGAGTCTGCTAAAACTGTTTGAATTTGGAATAACTCCCTAATTTGTAACGCTGTCGCATTCTGGAAAAATCATGATGTTTTTGTATAGTTATGAAAAAGACGTAATTGTGATGAAAATATTTATCTGTGCGTAATCTCCATGCCACTTTCTCTCATTTAAAGAGTATTGAAAGATTTGAAAGTTCTACAGGATGTTTAGATTATTAATTCGATATTGTTATAGAGTATTATTATTTCATGTATATTATAATTTTGGTAATTGTCCATAGGATACATTAATCGAGGGTCTTTATTTTGTTTTGACGTGAAATTATCAGTATCTTCACGCTTAAAATCACGTTTTATTTTTTTGTTTAGCTTGAGAAATCAAATATTTTACAAAAATTGAAGACTTCAAATAACCACCGAATAAGAAACGCACGATGTCTACGTTTATTTTCTCTCTGATTACATGGATACCAACATCTTACATACACACAGATGAGTACTTAAGTTTACCTGGAACCGATTTCAAATCTCTGCCAGTAGTAGCCTATTACATATTGTTTTATGTTCTGAAACGATATTGTACCCCAAAAGTTCCAAATGAGAGCTCTTATTTTCATTATTTTTTATTTTTATCCGGTGGTTATTTTAAGTTGGCCTACCATATACTACTTTACCAAAATTGTTACGAACTTACAATAAACTTAACATCAGTTATGTCTCATTTATTTAAATCAGAACTGACGTATGCAGCGTTTAGTGAACCACAGTATATTCATATACATCTATATATACTATTATATATATGTAAATCACATTCCATCCTTTGAGTCCATCGTAGTCAGTACTTCAAATCTGTATAAACCTATACGTATTGTATATTTGCCTATTAATATTCTCGTTGCTCTACATCTTTTTCTATACCTCTATATACTTTTCCATTGACTTTGTTATTTCCTTGCTTACTTTGAAACAAGTGAAGCATATCGAAACGCGATAAGATTACCTTTCATCACTGAACAGTTCTTGTTGCCACCTTCCGGCTCCATTATGGTACCCCGATTTTATTAGAGGGCAAATTTAAGTGATTCTTAGTTGCTTAAAAATTTTAGAGATTTTGTTATAAGTTATTATTAGACCCATATCAACCAAATTTGATCACATCACCTGTGTTGTTTATTGGTAAAAAATTCCATGGTGTACTTTCAATTTACATTGTCAAATTCTAACAATTTTTTTTATGATTTTACAAAAAGGGTATATATCTCTTGAAACAAAAAAAACCCAAACTGATTGATTAATGCCGTAAACAATAACAGTTAACATATATAAATTCAATAGGGATATAAAAACCTTTTTAAAATCAAACGTTTTTTTGTACAATCAATGATATAATAAAAAGTCGAAAATAATTATGGTCATCATTTTTCTTTGATCAGAGTAAGATAAAATCGTATTGGTGTTGATCATATTAGTGACTTGTAATTATTTTCGCGTTCTTAGTACATAATCGATTGTACAAAAGCCATAGAATTTCAAAACATTTTGTTTTCCTCTATTTAATTTTTACTTTTTAGTGTGCTTTGTTTGATTAACCTAATTTCATTATATTTATTCAATGACTGGAGTATTTTGTTGCGGCTTATTTTACTAATTTGAAACCGTAATTTGTGCAGACCGTATCATTGCAATAGAAATTTGAATTCAGAGTTCAATGACAGAATTGCCTTGTGACCCACAATACTCATTTAAACATATCAGATTCCCAAGTGTCATAATTTAAGTGTGCAGTGCCCCCGCAGCATCAGGACTGAGTAGTTGGAAGCCAAAGTTCAATGATAGAGTGTTTTATTGAGACCCACAACACTAAGTGAAAAACAGCAGATCCTTAGGGCTCATGAATTAAGCAGGCACTGCTCCCACAACGTCAAGACCGAGGAGTTAGAAACCGAAGTTCCATGACAGTCTTTGCTTGAGACTCATAATTCTAATTTAAAAGCAGTAGATCCTCAAGTCTTACAGTTTAGGCAGGCAATACCCTTGCAGTATCAGAATTGAGATGTTAGAATCCAAAGTTCAAAGACAGAGTCTATGCTTCAGACCCGTATTAACAATTTTAAAATAACAGATCCTCATGTCTTACGATTTAAGCGGGTAGTACCCCTGCAGTATTAGAAGTGAGGTCTTAGGATCCGAAGTTCAATGACAAAGTTTAGGATTGAGACCCATAATACTAATTTAAAAAAACAGATCTTCAAGTCTTACAGTTTAGGCAGGCAGTAACTTGCAGAGTCAAAACTGAGTTATTAGAATCCAAAGTTCAATGACAGAGTTTATGTTTCAGTATCATAATTCTAATTAAAAAACAGTAAATCCTCAAGTCTTACGATTTAGGCGGATAGTACCCCTGCATTATCAGAACTGAGGTCTCAGAATCCGAAGTTGAATGACAGAGTCTATGATTGAGACCCATAATATTAAATTTAAAAAAGCAGATCTTCAAGTGTCACGGTTCAGGTAGGCAGTACTCCTGTGGCATCGGAACTGAGAACTTGAAACCCGAAGTACAATGAACTCTGCTTGAGTTTCTGTTATTAAATATCTGCAATCACGTTAAATAAAATTATTTAAAAATGTGCCCTTGTCCGTACCTGTATATACTTACCTATTTACTTTACCTATTTACTTCTATATTACTTTTTTGTTTACGTCAATATAAGATAAACGAATCCATTCTCGATGAGTTTACTGCAGAGTTCCTGTCACCATATTCCAGCTCCATCATTGTATCGTTTGTTTTTCCTAAATAGAAAATTTATATTGCCCTTAATTTTGTCTCATTAGATTATCATTAGACTTACGTCATCCGAACTCGATCACGGCACTTGTGATGCTCAGTCTTGAAGAAATCTCTGGTGTACTTTAAATGTTCACGGTCAGCCTCTAAACAAATGAGGTCATATTGAAGTTTACACCTCCAATTAAAAACAAAATTATGCTTTCGGCGATATGAGATAACATACATAAAAAATTTACTGCTCTTGAGAACTTCCTCTTTTTTTGAAGTCGTTTAAAAACATGCGGTTTTTATTCGTCACCCTTCCTTTCAGTTTTTATAAGTCATTTTGGTATATCTGATTGTACATTTTATAAAATGAATGATTCCTTAATTTGATGGTTTTAGCTCTTGGTTATTGTATGAGAGTATGTAATTAAAATGTTTGCAACTAACACAAACGAGTATTGTTTTAATTAATGGACGCGGTATTACGAGACACTGTTGACTTTTTCTTCTCTTCTTTGATTTATTCAAGTATGCGATTATGGAGTTGAAGTTGTTAGTTGTTTGTTAAAGTTTTTTTTAATTTAAATTTTTACGAAGATTCTTTTTTTCGATGAAAAATAACGTCTATCTTGTCGATTGTTATACGTGAGTGTTTTAAGTAATATGTGAATTGAGCGTATAATATATAAAAAATAAATGAGTAAAAAATCCAAATCTTAAAAAAACAAACATAATAAAAGGAAACTCGTAACTAAAAAAAACACAAAATTATTAACAAAAAACACAAAAATAATATCAACGGTTTATGTACTGAGGGGGCTTTTTCTCGCCATATCTCTTTACCGAGTTGATTCGTCTCATCATTAAGAATATAAAATATTTTAAAAGAATGAAAAAAATCCTTGGTTTGACTTATTAATAGATAATTTAAAATCTAATTTTAAAAAATCTTGTCAAATTTTTTGTCATGTAATCCATTCAATACATCAAATTTATTACTTTCATAAAAACAAAATGTTGGAAAGCTTCAAAAACTTCTTTTACAAAAATTAATTATCTCTAATAACATCAATGGACTCGAAGTGTTTTCATAATATTTTTTCCAAGTATTTCATTACGGGTGTGATTTATTTTTTTAACTTAAAGGAAAAAAGTGAAAAATTGGTGTATTAAAATACTTTTTAGCTACATATTTATAAATATAACGGAAAGTAAAAGTCATGTCAATTCGCAATTTATGTTGATAAACTGATATAAAAACCGTCTCGAATAGGGCGAATGATCACTTTAAGGAGAAAGTATTCGTAGGAAACTTCTTCTTTGTTGAATTAGCTTTGATTGTTAATAACTTATATGTTCACAACGTGAGTGAGTGAGTAAGAGATTTGGATATTTGAATGAAAGTGTCTATATTTATATATAAATATTTCCATTAAAATGATTCCATCATTTTGTAAATTTGAATTTGTTTAAAAATGGTAACTGAAAAGACATATCGCGGTCTATTTGTTATAGGCACGTACATAAACATGTGTTTTGGCAGACTTTTGTTGAAGATTTTTTTAAACTTTTATAATGTGTATAACTAATTCGCAAATCATTGCCATTGATCAGTGGTATTAACGATACAGGTTAGTTTCTAATAATTCATCCTACATATCCAGTATTAACCGGGAAGTATTAAATAAAAGTCAGGATATTTTTAGCAATGAAACGTCCTTAGCGACCTCTGAGTCATTAAATCACGTTAAAATTGTGTAACGCTTGAGAAAACATAGCCAAATATATCAGACTAACAGCGGACCCGGACTACGCGGGGCGGAAACGCTAACTTGTCGATAAATAGGCATGTCGCCATCGATTTTTGCCCCTTTAGTGATGCATTTAGTTTGGTGTACGGTATAACATGAAAATTATGATTGAGTGGGATTTTATCATTTGTTCGATAGTTTCGAGGAAACTTTCTCGCAAACAGCCAAATTGGGATGACCGAAATAAGTGTGAAAGAAAGTGTATTTCGTATGTTCCTTTAAAATTAGTGGAAATGTAGTTTTAATTAGATAACAAGTTTGTCTGCACATGGTACAATACAAATTGAAATAAATGAAACAATTACACGTTGACGTATTTAATTTAAAACACTGCAAATCAAACAGAGCAATTGACAAAATTTTGTCATGTGCTTTATGAAATTAACAATATTTTGACATGCACTTCGTTGAAATTCAATTTTCGTGTCAATAAAAATAATAACGAAGAGAATTACTTTTGTTTCATCTTAATTTGACAATATTGAAGTAATGTTGTAGATAGGTGCGAAAATAAATTTATATGAAATATTTAACTTGGCGAATCATGTCTGTGACGTAAAAAGTGGAGATTAAACTGAATAGAAATTTCTACCTTGACCTATTAGAAATTTAATCCTGAAGTTAAAAATTAAAATTTCTTAAGGTATTTAATTTTAAATAATTGTTAGCTTTCAATTAAATCCAACCACCCAGGTTGGATTTAATTGAAAGTTTTAAGACTTTGAGTACGAAATGAGCATATTGTATTTGAATACGCAATTAATACACGATATTTCTAATAACAACGTCGCTTCGGATGATTTGAAATTAATAGGTGGTTACGATTCGATTTCGACGGTAATAAGCAACTGGATAAAAACGGTAGTATATTTTTTTTCGCACGAAGCTGCATAGAGTGAAAGTAAAACACTTAATGAGAATCAACATTTCCTTAAAGAAGTGTTATATATATATATATATATATAAACACACATCTATGTTTATATACATATGTTTATGTATATATAACCAGAACACCTGTCCAGCCCCGCTCTTCCTTGACGTGCGCAGCGTGACCGCGGAGTCCTGCAGTGCCGTCAAAGCCCGTATGCCTTGTGGTCAATCCAACACATCACGGCGACTACAATAGTATGCCAGAGGTGAGTAATGAGTCTGCGGTGGCGTTCTTACTGCGGTGGCATTCAATCGCATGGCGGAGATAATATGTCAATAAAAATAAACCTTTTAAGGATGAATACAACGGGCACTATGAGGGTTCCGTTCACAATAAGGTACGTGAGGGTTCATACAAAGTATTTCACTTAAACTATTTGCAAATATTATTATTGTTTTTCACCATGTTTACATATGGCCTAGTAAGTTTTTCCCAGGTGCAAAAATGTAAACACCTTGAAAACTATGTAATTTAAAATTATAGCTATAGTTTTAAGGTAAACTTTAACTTAATTTCTAGTAAAGCTGTTTTCCTTACGATTTTGACTTTAGCAGTTGCGGAAATCAGTGAAAAGGCGCCATATTTTTCGGGACGTTTTTAATGATATGTCTGGAAATGTTTTACAAAAAGTGTTGAAAAATTCATGGAATTTTTTTAAACTTTGTCAGTTGATATTCCACATGATCTTTAAACGAAAACAAATATGTCCGAGCGCTTTATTCGCCTACTTAGACCGATGCGGATAAATATGCATCATGATTTTGTTAAAATTTAAATTTATATGACAGTTTCCGAGATTTAAACGGGCAGACAGAACAGATAACATATAAAATCACTTACGGATAACGTAAGTTATTTTATAAGGTCTCTATTTTTTTTGAGGCTTTTGAGGAACTCTAATAAATAAATGGAAAAACATAAAATGTCGATACGTTATGAAGATTTCTTTTATCTTTCTTCAATAGATCAAAAGAACCCAGAAAATTGAAAGAATGTACTGGATAAAGTGTAAGCGAGGGAATTATTTTATAGTCATTTTTGGGATTTTTGTCTGTTTATGTGTTTGTTTGTATTTGTGTCATGTAAAAACTGATTACCGATTTAGATGAAGTTTCTAAGAAATTATAAGATCAATTTAAAGTAAAATTTCACTTCATTCGGTCAGAAGATATGCAAATTTAATATTTTCGAAAATCCACTCATATTGTATTAGTGCAACTACAGCAAAGAAATGCTTAACTACTAGACGCGTAGTAAGTACGCAAATGTACAGTGTTCTTATATTCACCTGCAGATGGTTTTATGTGTATTCAAAACTGCGCAATAAAATTTTCTACCTGGACATACAGTGGTAGAATGGGCATGGCCAGAGGTGAAGTGTCAAAGTATAGTTATAAAAATTGGCAGTTTTTTAATAGTCTGCGCTTACGGAGTCTAAATATGAGAATGGAGACAAATGCAACTATGAATATCAAAAAAAGATACTGAAACCATTTATTTACTTTCGCATCTTGTAGGAAATAAAATGAGTATAATTAAGCATTGCCGAAGACATGTCTTTTTATTCTTTTCTTTATTATACGTCTGCATATTTAATCATTTTTATTTCAAATTATTGCTTGATTTAAAAAACTTTTATCCACTATTTACCTACTTTTCTATTTACCCATTTTTCATTGCATTCAAATAAGACATTTCATAAATGAATTTCAAATACAAAAAAAAAAACAGTTGTTACTTAAAGAACTCAATTCGAGGAATTCGTTCTCATTATGTTACAATATTTTCTCTGTTTGAAGATAGCGCCTATATCATTAAGTCTCTTTTGATTTCAAGCTTTCATTTAGTATTAATCTTGATTGATTATAAATTCTAATAAAAAAACAAATAGTTGTAAACAATTATTTAGCTATGAATTTTGTTTAAAATACTTTATACCTTTTTGTATTCTTAGGGTTCCGAACCTCAAAACGTAAAGCAGAACTATTATAATAGTATTTGTCTGTCCGTTTGTCTCAGCCGGTTTTCTCAAAAATTATACTTTAAATTTGGCATAGTACTACATGTTATTAAATCACACATTTTACACATACTTTTTAAATATTTAAATGAGAATTAAAGAGGGTTTAAAACAGCATATTTCTTTCAATTTTATTTATCACGTGGGGAGTTATTTGAAACGGTTCGTTAATTGTTTTTCGTGCTTTTAAATTGTATATACAAAAATACCCCCTGAACTAAAAACCATGAAACAAATAAGATTGGGAAAATCTGTCCAGAAGATTACAGAAAGACTTTTGTAATATGCGCTATGTTTTTATGCCTGGGAAAAATGTAGTACGCTATATATTTACGTTGTGAAAATTAATATTTCTTAATAGTTTATACTGGAAATGATCTTAAATCTTTATAAATATCTAAGTGTGTATGGAGCCCTCATAGTGTGAGTTTTACTGGTATTTGATAGATTTTTAAAATTAAAAACAATTTAATTTTTTCCCAATTTAAACTTGAAAATATTCAATTATTTTTTCAAATTGAAAAAATTCAAATTTATTTGGTGTTTTTCAATTTCATGTGTGTAATAATAAAAAAGAAAGAGCATCATAAGAAAATGTTTATATTTTTTTTAAATAATTGAAAATGAGATGGCTACAGTTTTTTCGCCAGTTTTATTTGCTATATACATATAACAGGGTTGCTACAAAAATATTTTAGATTGTTGTACTTATTAATTAGTCCACAATTATATGTTAAATTTGTAAAAAGTCCATAACGTTTTGCGTTTGCAAATAAAACTACGAGAGAAAGAGATGAAATATAATCGTCAAGTGTTTGAAATAGTAAGCTGATAATAAGTTCAGTAAATAGAAAGTTGATAATAATGTTCAATAAATAGTTATTGTAAAATATTTATTGTAATCAGTTTTCCTTTGAAAATTTCTAATTTATATCATTCTTGACTGTGGCTTCCAAAATTTGAGAATATTTCTTTTTACTGAATCAGATGCTTCGAATTTGTTTTACAGAGAGGAAAATGTTTTGAAAGGCTATGAATATGTTTTGATACCTATGAAGGTATCAAAAAGAGTAATAGTTTCTTTCCGAGGTGACTAAAATAGTATTTGGGTATCGAGGCTTAATTGTTCTTGGATGAATCAAATGAGGTATACATTGGTATGTGACAAAATATTTACATTAAACTCTTATAAATGAATATACCAAATATTATTAAGTTACATGATAAGCATGTGCATTCCGAAATCAGAATAGCATTATAAAGAAATTTTCCAACAAACAGATTGTTCTTCCCTTCAGACGGTATCCAAAAGAAAACATAATTTTAATAAAATTCCCTTCAGACGGTATTCAATAGAAAATATAACTTTAATAAAATGTATAATCACAATAAAATACATTTGAAGTTGTTATTACTTTCATTTAACGCTTTCGGATTATCGCATAAAATCTTTAATAGCCTTCATCTACTTGCCCTACAACGGCTTTCACAGACGACGATCTTAGAAGAGACGTGGTCGTTTTTTATTACACTTAATCTATTTCGAAATAAACATAATTTTTAACTGTTAAATGTTCATGGACGACGAAATTATATTATTTTTACGTTAAAATAGCATATGTATTTATAAACACATTTAGATTTCGGGGTGGATTTTACAATACCCATTTATATTTTATATTTCGTTAATATCCATTTATATGTTTTATAGTTTATTTACAAAGAAGAGAAAAGCAGGTTAGAACATGGGATGGAAAATGAATGTAGTCGAAAAATATGGTGGTACTTATGTAATTAAAAATGTGCTGTTTTGGAAATAAACGCGTTTAAAATGGACAGACGTATAATAATTATGATAGAAATATTTTGGATACTACATATTTTAACTTGGGTAGAAATATTGTGTCAAAATAGCGATGTGCTAAGAAGAAAATGCTATAGAGATAAAGTTTAAGAAACAGTGACTCCAAAAATTAGATAAAATCCCTTTGATCGTTTGATCTATACTAAGGATGACCAAAAAGCTATTTATAAAAAAGTGATCAACTTGGAAACCGTAAGTTTGGAAACGGGTGGTTGATTGGGAAAGAGGAATTATTTCTTTTCCAAGTGAAAATGCTAGATAATATTTGTGGGAAAAGTTCGAAGAAATTTTAAATTTCTCCCATATTTATACAAGAAAATTTGGCAATTATTATGTGTTATGAACATTTTACTACTATTCTCGTATGTAGGTACATGCACTTGTCAATTGTCTAACATGTACACTTCACAAAACTAAATCAAATTGATGTTTTAAGAAATGTTACGTATTTGCAAATAATTGTTTACGTAATTATAAAAGAAGATCAAAACTATTTTCTTATCTTCATGAACATATAAACAACTATCATAGCCAACGTGTAGTGTGTTTAGCCTTGTCATTTAACTTATTCTATCACACGTATAAGCGTATAAGAGTTCTCGCCAGCACTTTTTCTTTTATCCTAACGATTATGCATACGTTTGACCAAGAATGTTTCCTCGAATTTTCATCATCCATTAATGCACTACCGTACTTGTACTGCTAGGGTTATATACACATTTAGGCGCTTATAAGCATAGTATTTCTGTTTAATTAGTTACAAATATTAATTTTTCACAACGTTAATATATTGCGTATTACATGTTTCACAGGTGTAAAAATATGGAACATATTTAAATTAAATCGTTTCTCACCATATAAATATATAAATATATTTCCTAGTATTTATTTCATGGACAATACATGCACATTTTAACATATAAAGTTATCATACAGTTTATCAAGTCATTTGTATGGAGTTTCAATGGACTTATGGAGAATCAACTACATGTCATAAGTTGGTCAACTCTTACTCATAAACTAATAGAGTCTGCTTAGCTGCGATAATTTGTTTTTAATTTTGTTATATATGCTACGATTATGAATATTTTTCAGATATTGGGAATAGGGGGGGGGGGGGCAAAAATTACCACTTACAGCTTAATATTCCGTAAATGGATCCCTATATCGAAAAAGAGTTTACGACATACTTCCAATATTACGAATATCAAGAATATAATCCAACAAATAATCCAATACAAGAATTCGTTTACTATATCAAGTTCCATATTAGTTTGTTTAAGCACGTTTGTAGCTTATACCTTTAGCGGAATATGTTTTATTGCAAACCATGTCAATGAAATGAAAAATGAAAAGTCATATTACCTCACAATTTTACGATCGCACCCTTCGTAAATTCATTGGGTAAATAAATTGAAATGGAAAATGGCGCGTTGAGCGGCAGTACGGAGACTGACTCGTTTCGATTGCAAATCACTTCGATTAAGTGCAGCTGAATTGAATTGAGTTTAACAACAATGGCGGTGAAATATTCAGCTTCCGTTTTTGTAACAAATCTAGCCTGTTGATAATATAAACGGTTGTAACAAATGCATTATCAAGTTTAGTTTGAATTTATTTAGATATTTATAACTTTTAAAGTAATGACATAATACAGATGCTACAAAATTGTCGTGGAATATACATATATTTTAAGAAAATATAAGTAAATTATTTAAAAGGTTTTATGTACATTTCAAAGTATTTGTAGAACAAGCTCACGATTTCAGCAGCTGTACAGCGTAGACTGAGGAGTTGGAACACTAAGTTTAGTGACAGCGTCTTAGCTTGAGATTCTAAATACTAATTTATAAATATAAGACTCTGAAGACTCACGATTTAGCCAGGCAGTACTCCTGCAACACGCGGACTGAGTGGTTGGAGTTCAAAGTCCAATATTAGAGTTTCTGCTTAGAATTCACAATACTGACTTAAAAACAGCAGATCCTCGAGCCTTATAATTTAAGCAGACATGATCCCTACAGCGTCAAGTGTGTGTTGGAATCCGTTATTAAACAATAAAAGTCTCTAAGCCTACCCCCTGCTGTATGGTTTTTATTACTATTTTAAATAAATAATTTAGACGAAAGAGTTTTTTGAAGCATGGTTATTTCCATGTAGTAATACAAGTTTTAATTAAAACTGTAAAATTATTTACTTAATTCAAACAGTACTTTTTCAGTGTGGATACTTTTTGCAATTTCCTTCAAATGGGTGTTTTTTCGGTGGAAAAATTATTAGAAATATTAGAGAGTTAGTTAAGAGAAAATATTAAAACTGTTCAGAATTTGTAGCGAAAACCTTCAAAAAATATGTTTAACAATTGACAATGTTATAACTAGTGCTTTATTATGAGCAAAAATTTAATAAAACAGCTAAGTTTACGCAGTTTTAGGTTCTCAAGCTTTAACTTTTAACTTTTTCAATAAAATAGTAAGTTTTTGTTTACTCAAGATTATTTACTGTATTCGTTGGGAATTAATTATACAGTATGTAATAGAGATATTTTATAAAATGATTTATCTCACTTTTAAACTATTTTAGGTCCCAATTGATTATTACGAGGAATTGGAACCTCCTTAAAAAGAATAGGGCACTTTTTTATTTTGCACGATATCTATTTTGTAATTTCTGACTTTTGTTTTATGACATATGTTGCCGATAAAGTGATTCAGAGATTCTAAAAAACAAAGTTAATATTTGGTTGATATTTAAATACTTAATTTGCTTATTGTTTGTCCAGTACAATCCACATTGCTTGCCAGTGTAATAATGTAAGAGCAATGAAATAGTTGGAGAAAAATATTTTCATGTTCTTCAAACATTTTTACTATACAGTGATTATTATCTTCAAATTAAGTAAATTGACTTTTAAAAATATTTGTAACAAGCCACAAAATAAGCAGTTTTAGATTCTGGAAGTAGAAATGTAGGAGCTGATTCCTAATATTAATGCTTTAATTTGTGAATTTTAAAATTTCAGTAAAAACATTTACTGACTTAAGGAAAACTATGCTTGTACCATAACATAATTACAGGAACAGTTAAAAATCTTTCTCGACATTAGAATCCCATTATAACAAATTGTGGGTTGTGCTTAATTTTTCCTTCTTTAAAATATCTTTTGCTTTAAGGATTTGTGTGTGTGTAGTTGCTTTTTTTTTAATGTATATATCTACATTGCTGACAAAAATAAAAGTCATTAGTGACAGCCACGAAATAGGTATGTGATATACATAAAGTCGAAATGGAATTGGATTTCAGCTTGATAAGAGATTTATGCTTAAATGTGGAAAATTTCCTTATAATTTTTACTCAAGTAATTTTTCTATAGATTATTAAAACGCCATATTTGAAGACGACTACCATTCCAATAATACGATGTTGAGAGAGTTTTAATTTTGTTTTGCATCTGACTAATTGTGGAAACAGAGTTATAAATTAGGTTTTAATATCTTTTTAGGGTTCCGTTGTCATAAAAGGAATTCATATAATTTCACCATTGTTGTATGTGTATCTGTCTGTTTGTCTCACCCTCTTATTTTATATAGTTTTAGTCTCTCATACATGAAATTTTGTAAATATACACTTTGAATGAAGACTTCGAGTAATGTGTTTTAGTTATGCAATTCTTTTCGTCATTAAGAAAAAAATTGAAACTAAGTGATTTAAGATAATATTCCATTTAGATAAAATGTTTATCACCGTTTATTAAGCTTTAAAGTCCTTTATAATGTGTCACCTTTCATCACATTTCTGAAAAAACTATGTAAAAATCTGAATGAAAAAATCCCAAAACTAAGTTTAATGAGTAACTTCAAATGATGTTATTCCCAGTTAACCTACTTCGTTAGTTTTTCTACGATCAAAAAATACCTTTAATTATGTGGAAATAATGCAAATGGAAATTAGAAAATGACTAAGCTTGCTAGTGTAAATAAAATAAATTAATGAGTTATTGAAAAATGTTTCAATTCAAAAAAGATGCACAAGATGATTGGCAATGTTAGGTTCAAATATTGGAATATTAAAGTCGTTATTCAGCTATTAAAGACCATATTGAACATCTGTTATGATCACGACGTAAGAATTTATAAAATTTAAAGTTTAATATTTTGTGAAATGACTACGGAACCTTAATTTTTGAGAATTTTTTTTGTGGATTTGATTTTAGTATATTTAATTGAAATTAAAAATTGTCGATATTTACAAAACATTTTGTGACAGAGAATATGTCTCTCTGATTTGTTTCTTGGGTTTAGTATCAGCTGAAATTCTTAAATCAGACTGAAACAACTGAAAATGTAATGGAGCACTTTAGTATTCAGTATTTATATAATCATAATGGAATATGAGGTGAACATCAAAATATTGTTTACGAAAGAAGTAAGATATTGCCACAAAAAATCTATTATATCTGCTAGCACGAAACAATAATTCGGAAAGCTGGCGAAGTATTGTATTAAAATAATTATTCTTTTCTTATTACCTTCCAAGGTGAAACTCCCAAAAATAATTTAAATACACTTACAAAATGAAAAATTTAAATTACAAATTTGTGAAATGATTGGATCTGTTCAAATAAGAGCGCCTTTAGTATTCAGTCTATTTTAATTTCAAGGAAATTTCATTGAGTATTCTTTTACGTCTGATTGAACGTTAAAGACTACAATGTACATTGAAAATAAAACGAACAAAGCAAGCAACCATCAACGAATATTGTTTAAACTTCGGAATATTTTAATTCACAGCATTATGACACGTGTTGTATTGAAACTTAAGGCTGGTCTTCAATATTGTTAATAATAGAAATGTCTATATTTTTTACAATATTATCATGTTGGCTAATACATTTTTATTCCCAATTTATTTTTAAAAATTAAATATAACAAGAAATGGAACGAATATATACCATCTGTATTAATAACTTATTGCCATCTGGTAGGCGGAGACAATACATTTTTAACGTAAAATTCTGTACACTTAAATTTAAAATATTTGATAAGGTCCTTTTGAAGAGCTTCCATACTGTCGAAATCTTTATTTAAAAAATTATTAATTTTAGATCTAAATAAGCATAACGTTAGGTGAATATAAGGCGGATGAAGAAGAAGAACGCAGCGAAGTTTTTATGGTTTTTGGAGAGCGTCATTTATGGCATATTGTCTAGTTTTAGCGTAGAGAAAATAAACTCGATCCTGTTGAATACTAAGTATGCTAAATAATCCATAAAATTACTTACATTAAATCTATTGATTCATCGTTGATCCATCTGGAGTCAAATTATATTGAAGACCCTGTGATACTCCACCCGCAGCTTGATTATCTATCACTCTCTATACTCTAATTCAGTATAATTTATAGCTCAGTATTATCACTCTGATATTCAGGCCAGGTTGGGTATTGAAACTTCTGTTTATGCCTATGTCAATTTACCGTGGGCTATACGATTAACGTGTATACCCCAGTTCTCATTTCTAGTTACAAAGTTAATTGAAATTTTGTTTTAATATCAACAATAATGACCCAGATGGAACTCACAAAGCGGATCATGTAAAGCATTTGAAACCGGCTTGGCTTTCATTCTCATTAATCGTGCACGCTTTGGCTTATTTATATCCTGTTATAATATATTCTGGTATTTTCAATAAATTTTATAGAGAAGTTTCGAACAATTGACATAGAGATATGTTCCTTTTTAAATACTTTTATATATCAGAACACTCATACGAATCTCTCTTCTTCTCAGTTCTATGTCTATATTCTGGTTATATTAAACAATAATCGCATTGGGAGACGTGTTGGAAGAGTCACAATATATCTTCGGGCTGATTTAACACTCATCCAATACAGAATATATTTTCTTCAAAGTGTCCTTTCAAGAAAATATACCAGGTTCCAGGTTCCTTACTGGAACCTCTTATTTTCACTTCCATTAAAAATATTTTCCTACTAACATTTGAAAATCGTGGATCCCTGAGCGTGCTCAAGTCGTGGAAGAACTTGTGCTTGCAGTCGGATAGAAACTAATATAATACTTTATGTTACAAACTCCATAATTTTTGATCCAACCACTAAATCCAATAACTTGAATAGGGTTTATTCTTCTCTTTCAGTGACAAAGAGTCCCCGATTCTCTATTTTTAAAATTTGTGATAGCGAATCAGAATTCATGTTCTTCTGCTTATTTGCAAATCTACTGGCTGTTACGGTATTTCTTAAGGTGATACCCTCAAATCAGTTTTATATATGGTAATACAAGTCATCACTGGTATTTTGAACACATATAAGTAGAGCTACCTTTCCTACTGAATATATGTGTTGTAATTCTTTTGCTTCAGGTTACGACTCCATCTCAATCTGAAAGCACTATCTCCATTTTAACATTTCTATCTAAAGTATGTATCGAATGTATATTTTACGCCCAATTAATTAGCATTCTTACTAAGCGCCATCTTCTTAATTCCTTTCAATTTAGTTTTAAAACAAGCCACATTACCTCTATAGCACTTGTTAAAGTTACTGACACTTCGCTATGAATCATACTCAACTATCTATTCTCGTACTTCTCGACTTTAGTAGTAAACCCTCATCGATTGACTAGGCATTTAATTTTGTGGGTTTTGACTTTCTATTACCGGGCCAGAAGTTGGTCAATTTTTCTCCAACTTCGCTGGATGATTCAAATATTATTTTTATAGACGTAAGCAAGCCGTTGGATAAGTAGAACATTTTTCAGAGTGAGCTGTTCTGATAGCCGATTTTCCCTAAAGTGCTTTTCCCGCCTTCTTTTTTCAATATTTATTGATACTATCTTTTAAAACCTCCACTGTGCGTGTGGTACGCACAGTGGAGGTTTTAAAAGATAGTATCGTATAGTACGGTTATATAAAGATTTCCAAATATACATACATACCGACCCCAGTAATATCTTTAAAACTATTAATTCTGTGAACCAGAATCTGAGTCTAATATGTCAATGGGCTCACAATATAGGTCTCTCAGTTTATCCTATCAAGTCTCAGCTATCGTCATTGGTATTAATGAACTCTATTCTAAGATCAGTAAGCCTGTTATGCTAAAACTATTACTGAACGGTGTAGCCATCCCGTTACCTTCAACTGTTAAATGCATGGGTCTAGTAATCGATCAATTTCTTAATTGTCAGCCGTTGAGTCTTCAGCAAAATACATTCTCTTAAACACCCTCAACATAACATTCTCCTTGAAACTAAAATTCATCTGTGTTAAATTCTGCTGTTGCTTCTACTAGACTATGGAAACATGTGCTATCCTGATATTTTGAAATAGTTGCTTAACTAAAAATAAAATCAAAACCTTCAAGATTTATTTATGCATTCGTTATATTTTTAGCCTTAAAAAATCTGATCACATCTTTGTTACGTATTTCCGTCTAGTCAAATGGACGGAAATTTGCAATCGGCGAAATTTTCATATTATTTCTCTGCTTTACAACGTCCTGAAAATCTTCATACCTTGTTGAAAAATTCGCAGTCCTTTTTGACTATTTCTTAAGTATACATGATGAGAAATTTCTCAAGCTCCTTATCCATAAACATACTATCTCTTTCTATGACCATTTATTCGTGGTTCATGCTGCCAAATTATGGAACATACTCAATTCCGATATCAGACTTTCACCGACCATCGTAGTATTCAAAAGTTGAGTGAAAAGTCAAGTCTATTCTATCTTTATTTTCCACATTCCATTTTCTTTCATATCCCTTTCCCTTTAAGTTCTCCTTTATTTTTCCACTCCTTTTTTTGATTCAAACCCCCCCCCCCCGATGTGTCAAACTAGATTTTTTTTGCTTTTTTTTTTCAAAATATTACTATATTTTGTTATTATGTTTTGCCATCTACCTATTCTATTAGTTCATAAACGCACTGCAATTCTTGTTGACTATAAAATATTACCCTTGTATCAATAAGTTCACCAGATGATTATTCAATAAAGTAATAATTTAATAATTAAATAAATAAATATTATAAACATCATATAACATTTAATTAGTAAGTATAACATTTAGTTAGTAATTAATTCGTTATTACTTTTGTTTAATGCTTTCACATAATCGCATAAAACTTTTAACAACTTTTATCCCCTCGTCCCAAACTGCATTCATGATCGCCTACGTTAGAAGAGATGTTTATATAGAATGTCATTATTTTTAGGTTAAAACATATTTTATGAGCATAAATAAAATGGTGGTTAGCTAATTAAGACACATTTGTAGATTGTAACTACTTGTTTATAAGGAAGAGGAAAATAATTTATAATATATGATGAAAGATAATTATAGATAGTAACATTTTTGGAGCGTTGTTTATGTTATAAAAAAATATGTCATTTTTATTGTTTTCGAGAAAAGTTTCGATCATCAGCAATCAGACGTATACCGTATATGGCAATTTAGATATCTCGTTTCTTTATGATGGTCGACTACAGCGCATAGTTGTCCCAATTAAACTCATGGATTAGTATAGACGTAGAAAGAAAAAATATCTGTCAGTAAAAGACAATTTTTAATATTATATCGGAATGAGTCTTAATGATGTATCGTATGTATTTTCTTGAAAATATATGAAATCCCAACACAACTCCAAAAACCGAGTGAAGTAATTGGAAACACATTGAGGTGTAAAAAGAAACTGTCTGAATATAACGTTGTTTAAGAGTGCCTTCCGGTATAAATACTTAAATTAAAAGACATTCTTCAATAGCTATGAAGGAGAAGTTTGAGATTTTATCTGCGAATTTTTAGAAATACATCATCGAAATCGATGTTGGAAAATAAATTTGTCAGTACATTGACCATGATCCATATCTCATGGTTTAGTTGCGCAAAAACAGGGAAACTAGAATTATGATTCAAGCTTATTTGGCTATTCCGAGGAATGAATTATGCAAATTCGTAAATTGATACAGTTTCCATCGAATATTAAAGAAGCCATCCATTTTTATTAATTATTGATAATTTGTTCTGATTCTAGCTCCTGCGATATTTATATGAAGTAGAAACGACTTTGAATTTTAAACATAGGATCGTTTTCTCTTTTAAAATCTTGGACGCCACATATAAAATAACTTTATCAGATAGTTGCTTACCAAATAATGTTATAGAAAAAACGCCTTTAAGTATTTCTGAATGTACATTTTAAAAATAAGCTACGTAACACTAGTCGTCGTATCTCTAGCTCGAAAATAGCTCTTCAACTTCGTCCTACTGTTACTATTGCTGTATATGATTCAATTTTCGTAAAAATTAAATCATGTTCATTGGGTAAAGTGAAATATAATCAATTAGAATTTTTCAATATAAAAAAAAATGCATGAACTTTTTTCCAACACAGATACTTCAAGACTACACAGAACCTTTTTTCATTAATAATTTTTCATTTGAAAGGACAAACAAACTTACAATTGGACTATATTTATGCCACTGAAGCACATTAGTTGTTAGTAAAAATAATCATAAACTGTCTCTAATACATATTATAAGAATAAATAATTTTAAAAAATTGATTATCTTTCTAAAGTTAGTAACGATTATTGTTTAACGGTATATGCGACTAATGTCATTTGATCCATTTATGCTTCTGCGCAACTCAAAATCAATTAATAATGAAGTGAAGAACCTATAGGAATAACTGCGAGCCAAGTGTGGTTATAGTTTAAGCTATAAATTTGTTTATATTGAGAATATGTCTTTCAAATTTTTGCAACATATTCTTTAAATATGGCTTTGGAATATGGACTTAAAAGAAATCCAGTTATGGAATTTTTTCTTAAAAAAATATCCCTTCATATATCGATTAATCATCAGAAATATGAAAAGAAAATCGTGTTTTAAAAATCTAGGAAAATTACGTATCACTAAGTGCATGTCTATATGCTATATACTGTTAACGTTTTTAATCATAATTTAAAATAAGAATAAGATAAGATAAGATATTTTAACTTTATATGCTACTAATTCAAAGTAATTTTCATGAGTATAATTTATTCATTTACCATAAAATTCAACGAAAATCAAAAAGGTACAGGTTATCTTGTAACGTCCAAGCTATTTAGCAATTATAAACATGCAAATATCTATACCAAACCAAATACCAACACCAAGTATTGATAATATTTACTACTATCATCCGTATTATCAACTGGCAAGTTTTATTATATATACAGGCACTAAATGTTCCGCCACCGCTTGTTCCATTCAATTCAATTCAATTCAACTGCACACGTTTGAAGTGGCCTGCAATTGAACCGAGTTAAGCCTCCGTACCGCCGCTTTCCAACTCACCATTTTCTATTCCGATTTGTTTACCCAACGATTTTATAAAGGACACTGTCGTAAAAATACGAGGTGATGTGACTTTTCTTCACGTTTTCCTTTCTATCTAAATTGCTTGAAATAAAGGGCATTCGATGATAGATATGAGCTATAGAGATATACGTGAAGGAAAAAGTATAGACCTTTACACATTGTAGGACTGATTTTTCAATTTTACATATTTTTGTGAAATTTAATTATTGCAGGTCGATTGAGACGATTTATTGTTTGTCTAAGTTTAGTACCGCTTTTGGCACTGATCAGTATGCGTGATTTAGTTGGGAGTAGCATTTCAACAAATTATTTTTAGCATCTTGTAGTAAAATGTAACTAAACGACTTCTCTTTCCTTTTCGTCGCTTTTTTATTTCCCAATCAATAAAATGTTTTAATTCGTGGAGTCAATAGTGCATATAAGCGATAGAATTCCAATGAGTGCTGGTTACCATAAGTGAATATTACATGTGTGAAAGAATAAAATATATAACGTTCCTAATCTTGGGTATACAAAGGTTGACAACCATTTTTCCTAAATTTAAGTGTACAAATATTTAATAATATATGAACTTTTTAATGTATAACATTTAACCAAAACCTTTGAGGTTTGCATTTTACAAAAAAACATGTCATTATATCAGCAGAGTAACAAAATTTTAACGGGCCTTGCGTATTAATTCTGGAAGTTTTATTGAACAAACATATCAGAACTTCATTTATTTTAAAAACTGACTCGTTATTATTATATTATTGTTGTTTATTTAAAAAAAAACATTCCCAATTTGTCGATTCTTTACGCATTTTTAAGGATGCGATTACTTATTTAGATGAAGTTTAACACTCAACGTTAAGTGATCAAAACAATCCAAGAAACCTTCTTTTCTTAAGTAAGAATTTTTTGGCTTCCTTAGTACCCGTATCAAATCGTAATAAAATAATTCTACGTATAGTCAATTATCTTCCGTATTCACTTTATTTTAGTAATTAAATATTTGTGTTACAAACATATCTCTTTATTTTAAACAACTTTATTTTATACAACGTGAACCTCACTCCAATAACGTTATTGGGCGCAATTGTCTTTATTCGTGCATTATAATTTATGAATTATTTCGTTCCTTGTAAACAAATTATTACAAATCAGAAAGGTGTTTTTATTACCTAATCATAAATTTAACTACAGGCATAAAGCATGTGTTCACTTAACCTAAAGATAATAGTTTTCTTCTCCCTATAAATATGTAATAGATAAAAATTATATTTCGTTTAATGTAGGTTAAATATCCATCAAAAGGGACGAATACGAATGTTCAGAGATCGTCGGTCATGAATACCTTTGTTAATGTACTAGTAATGTTCTTGTACTTGTACTGTTAATGTACAGATGAAAGATTAACAGTTTTACGTGTTAATTCGAAAGCATTAAGCGGAGAATATAATAACGAGTTTAGACGCATTTTAATATAATTTTACATCTTATGGACAAAAGTTTTTGAGCCGAAAATATTACGATTAGTATCAAATTTCATTATAATATATTTTTTTATAAGAAACTACATTGTTAATTGTTTAACAAGTAACTTAACGACTTCGCCGACGATCGCTTTCTTTAATCATTTGTTTTATTGTTTCTTTCGCCTATTTCAATTGAATCGTGTTAAGTCGAACAATAAACCAAACAAAAAATTATAATTTCTTTTCCATGGAAAATATTTTTACAGCTTACATAACAATTGAATTTATTCCTTGAGTAATCAGTACACACAGATAAATAAAATTAAAGTGTCTGCTGTCAATTTCAATTGTCGTTTTTAAATACTTTTACATTTGTATATTCAATTATTAAAATAAATGCAATTTAAAAAAATTGTCGTCTGTCTATACGACGAACGGACCTAATACGTAAACTAATCTGTTGAGAAAAATGTTACGTGGGTAATGAATTTGGTGTTGGATTCCGTAAAGGATGTCAATATTTTAATGAAAATATATCTGTACATTGGTCCACCAAGGTTTCCTACTTAATTTTTCGTCCTGCTTATCTCCTGTTAGTTTTAAGTAGACATCAACAAGTTGGGTAGGTAACAAATAGTTTAGTAGGCATTAAAAATAGGGTAGGCGACAGAAAGTTGAATAAGCATCAAAAAGTTGAGTAAACATCAACAAGTTTAATTGGCAATTTATATTAAAAAGGTAAGTATTTTATATTCAAAAGTTAAGCAGGCGCGAAAAAGTTGAATGAACATTAAAATGTTGAGTAGGCATCAAAAAGTTAGTAGGCATTAAACAGTTTAGTGGGCATCAAAAAGTTGAGTAGGGTTCGAAAAATTGAGTAGGCTTTTAAAAATTGGGTAGGCGTGACGCTATTATAGCATGAGTCGAAATAGAATTTAAGAATTTTAACATTTGATGTTACATAATTTATGTGATAATAGAAAAATTTCTAATCTGGCAGAAAACTATATATGGTTGACTGGAAGAGATTGCTCATGTAGCAATAAGTCCGCCATATGTACTATACATAAAAGTTAATAATAAAATAAATAAAAACTATACTATATAGGTAGTTCTCCACAGCTTAGGAAAACAATTTCTTTTACGTCAGTAATATTGTCACACTGAATTCAGGTGAAATTACATAATACAGATAACTAAATGAAAGAAAATTAATGGAATAGTCTATTAAGTCTATCTGCACGTCTACAATTGAGTAAACAGTATACTTGTTTAAATAATGATAGAAATGATCATGTGAGGTGAACACGTGGAACGTGAAAACAATAAGTGTATATAAAACAAATAAATGACAAGAGAAAACAGGACACATGCGCGCGCGATGTCCTATTATTTTGACTTAGCTCTCATTGTATCTTACGATGTGAATATATATTAGGAAGGAAAATGAAAATATTACAGATAAAGAAAGGTTTACGTCCAATGCAGACAAAAAACTTTTAGAGTTTGTGAGTAGGCGGACGATAACTGCCGACTTTTGTGACGACAAACTCTGTGGCCGACTTTCCACCAACTTACGGCACAAGCCAGGCGCCGCTGATTAAATGTTTGCCGTCTCTGTTAACGCGTATTCAATTGTATATTCTATTCTTTTCTTTTTTAGTGTGTATTAAGTCGTAACCGATAAAAGTCGGCTAGGGTAGCTTCTATTTTTTGTCGAGGATCGATACTTGTGAAAGGTTTGCGTTAAATTATCAAACACAGTACGCTACATTTCGTCGATTGAAAAATATTGTTAGTTGGTCATCTGCTTTGCGTGTTTTTTTTTATTATATTTTTGATGGTCGTAAATGACAAACGAAAACAGAAGCTTCTTTTGCGCTATATGAAAATAAAACGAGGCAACTAATTTAAATGTCGCATATGTTTTCTTAAGGAAACACTGAATAACACATAAATTAAAGTAGTTACTTATAAAGAGGTAAAATGCAGTACGAGCTAATAGCAATTAAAATTGAAGCCTATTCCAAGAACGATCTTTTTCGGTAAAATCTATACTCTGAACATTTCGATAACGAAAACTAATATCAATAAAAAAACCACTGTCCAGTGTGGTCCCGATTGCTGACCAACAGATATGTTCTGGCTGTTGTCAATGCGTTAACTATTAATAATTATTTTCAATAAAAAATCGACACTAATATGCTTTATCTTTATCGGCAAGCGATATAATGCAATCATTACATAAATATTTTTTTCATTTAACGTGGGTATTTGAAGACGACAAAAAATGTCCAAATTATATTATTAATGGAAAAAAATGACATATACACAAGTTAATCTGGTTAAACTTAATATTATTTTACTGCCAACAAAGGAGTTTTATTTCAAACACACTTACGGAATATTATGTTACTGCTTATTCTAATAATCTTGATCCAATTGAAAAAAGCTCTACGGTGAACTATAAACGATTTATGTTATATATGGTTATTTCGTGAACAAGTTATATTAGTGCATTATATGATCCATGCACGTACGAAACCTGGTACCCGCCGCGCCACTCAACCTGCCATAGCATAAATAATTTCGTATTCCCACAATAAAGCCAATAGTATGTCCCACGACATAAGTATTTTCTGACTGGTTTTACAAAGGATACAATGGTGAAAGTACGAGGTAATGTTAGTTTTGTTTCTATTTTTCTTTCTGTGATACTAACTTTCGATAAACAGCATTTGATTAAAGATCATATATGAATGGCTACATGGGTATACTGGGTGTAAAAGAAAAACGAAAAGGCTTTGCATTTTGCTCGTCTGATTTTATTCTATTTTGCATATTTAGTACACCTTGTTTTTCGAACTTGTTATGAAATATTTTTTTTAAATATGTAAGCTTAGTACCAGTGTCTTATCACTAATTGTTACGTGTAACGTAAGTGGAAATTAAATTTAATTATGTTGTGATAATGTGAGTATCCACATTATTACTCTACAATTTTTTAAAATTTTTCGATATGTAATTTGGCGAATTAATTTCAATTTCATTAAATTATATTTTCTTGACATATGTTATTAAAGAACTTTTAATACTGAAACGCATTCTAAAATTTTTTTAAATCAGTATTTAATTAGTTCAAATAAATTATAGAGACTCGTGCAAAAAAGGTGAGCAAGAATATTATGATTTAGTAAATAAAATTAAAAGCATTAAAAAGGAAGCGCCCAGGAGTGTTAATTACATTTTGTCATATCTACCTCCTTGAGAAATGATTACCTTTATATTCCACATTGATACGAAACATTGCAAAAAGTGTCACAAATTCGATGTATTTTTTTTTCAATTATTTTTTTTGAAATTTTTTTCAATTTGGAATTACTAGCCTTCGCTCATATAAAAATTTTCATCTTAATGCAGTCTAGATGCTCTGTTATTAGTTTACACGTATATATTATTTATTGTGATAGGGCATCTCCCGTCACAATATACTTTATATACGTATAGACCAAGCTGTTATTATATCTAATATATCTTAATACATGACCATTAAACGAATGGTGTGAATTCCCTATATCGTGGAAAGAATAGTGCGAACATAGTGTAACGAGTGCTTGGAATTTACAATACAATTTGAAATTAATTTACAATACGTAATACAAAACCATTTAATTTAAAAACAAGGTTCTTGTGAAAATATTGGATGTTAGCGTTGGAAATGGTTTAGTAGTTTGGGATGCTTAGATACTAAACAGCGCAGCGTGAAACAGTGTGTTAAGAAAAAAAACAGGGTGAAAATAAACCTGCGTAGATATCCGTAGGCTGCCATGTTACCGTGACGTGTGACGTATTTATGTTTACGTTCCTGCCCCTAACAGATCAATTTTTTATTATCCTGTATTCGTATTCATGACACAGGCTACAGGCATGAAAAATATACAGAGATCAGTTAAGTAATTGAGATATGCAAACGATATAAAGAAATAAACAAATTCACTTTCACATTTATATTAGGTGGGGTATGTGTAACATTTGTCTCGTAAGTTATATTCTAACTATTTCATGAAATGTTGTATTGTGATGAAATTTCCAATAGTTTTCATTCATTTACTTTCAAAAATGTTGTAAAAACTATAAAAGCTATATTATACTGTGATTATATGAAGAAATAAGTTTATTTTATGTTTGTATGTAAAATTGATTGCCCATAATCTTGTACCAAAAGAGTTCAAAATACTTACGGTAAGAAAAATGTATAAATATATATTTTTATAATTAATCCTTTTTAACACAGAATTAAAATTTTCATAAGATATTTGAAACAGCACATATTTTGACCGGAGACGTAATTTGTAAATCTGTAGCTTTTTACTGTAGTGTTTATTGAAAGGTAAGAAATGGAGGTAAGGGTGCAATATTCCCTTTACATGGAAATTGTTGATAAATATATGCCGAATAAGAGTAGATGTGATATAGTAATCTGCAAATTGCACATATTTATTTAATTTTAAATTCAATTTGTATATTTTTACATTTGTATATTCTAGATATTGTAAAATATTCTTCTAGCTATTAGGCTGGCTAAAAAAAAATTATCAATAAAAGGAACAAAATTTAATGGGTGGTATAAATGGAAATGACATTTGAAATTTTGCAGGAAAAAAATATACTGAATCTAATATCAAATTAGTGATTTTGCAAATATAAAAACAGATTTAAAATTTCACTCCTGCCCAAGTTCTTTTATCCACGTCATTTGTGTGCTGATGCTAAGCTAACATATCCAAATAAACTGTTGGATTCGAAGTTGGAAAAGTGAGACTGTAAAAAGTACGAAATCAAATAAACTCAGTGGTGCGTTATATAAACCCTTTTAGTTTTTCCTTTATTTCTGTTATGTTCCTGTAGTTTGTATTTTTAATCGACTGTTCCTGATTGCAAGCCATTTGTAAAGAGATATTGTACCATACAGGATGAAGGTAAATATATTTCTTATAACGTGTCAATAACGAAAAATAGAGATATCGAAGGAAAAATTATATAAAAAACGCTGTTGATAGAAACATTCGTTTAGCTTGTCCAGTTTTTTCTCTAGTACCTTTCGAATGAAAGATTTATATGAAAAAATATGTTTTAAGGTATTGTAAATAAAATAGAACAAATGTTAATTAAAATTTTATGAATTCGCTTTGTTCAAAATTTTATATACTAAATCACTATTAGATTTAGTATATAAAATTTTAGTACCTTCATTTCAAAGAAATTTCATTAGAAACACTTGTTAGTTTAAGAGAAAATATAATAAACTTTTGTTCAAAAATAAAATTATGCTGACTATTAAGTTTCCTTGAATTTTAAAAATTGTATTTTAAAAAAGATATGCTACTAGGAAAATTATTAAAAGGGGTATTCCCAATTGCGCTTTGCTGTGAATAAAATTAAGCAAATTATAACAGTAATACATTTTTAAGTTTGAATCATTATAATTATAAAGGATTTTGAACTGAGAGCAGAAAGAACTTACCGCAGAAATTTTGTCTAAATATGTTTATGCTGATAATGGCGAGAATTAGGCTTTGTTGAAATTAAATTCTCAGTTCGGATTAGTATTATAATTAAGTTTTTCTTTTGTTTTTATTTGGATTTTCCTATCATGAAATCAGGATTTTGATACTATTGTCCATAAGCTGTAAATAATATAAACCAATGGACAACTCAGTTTGTTTTTTATGATATAGGGACGTAATGTGGATTTTGAAAGTTAAAGGAATTGCTCGAGAGGGGAATTACCTCCAAATATATTTAGGAACGTTTAGGGTTATGATAGTAATTCATGGTTACCATGTGGTACTGTCAGAGTTTGGCATAACACACTCTACAGTGTCAATCGCCATATCTGTCTACTTGTCTGGTGCATTTGTGCAAGGTGTAGCCCAAAAAATGCAACAAAAAACAAATCTTGTTCGACGCTGCTTGAAATGGGGACAGTTCTTGGAGGACCGAGTTCTTGGAGTATTGAGATCGGTTCGGAATCAAGTCCGGGAGTTTGTCGGAACTCTCTTTCAGCACCACATTCCTGAGGTGTCTATCTTCTTCCTTTCGATTTATCAAAGTGTCCACGTCTCAGGTGTTCACGTCTCACGTCAAAGTGTCACGAAAACAGGAATTCGGAAGATACCGATTTTGGTGGTCTTAAAGAGGATTCCGATTCCTCCATATATTCTTTAATTTGTTGACAGTAGGTAAATATGTATTTAATGCTGTGAATTTTCGTTTATTGGCGCAATCGTTTGGTTTGTCTCCTGTTTGCTTTATTAGTGCCAATAACATTAAAGCCCAAACAAACCAAACAGCCAAACCCAAATAATACTTAATATAGACATATACACGACTGAGCATGTAAAACAAAATTTCTACGTGACATTTATTAGGTTGTTCTGAATTTTATTTTCTAGTTCCATGTCCTTTCATTTGTACTTCACGGTTTGTGTTTTATTATTAACCATTGCGCCGACCTATATAACTACCTATATAACTACTTGTTTACAATAAACTTTTACAAGTTTTTGGAAAGGGGATATCA
Source organism: Druceiella hillmani (assembly GCA_039881145.1). NCBI lineage: Eukaryota > Metazoa > Arthropoda > Insecta > Lepidoptera > Hepialidae > Druceiella > Druceiella hillmani. The sequence continues at coordinate 14,411,757 of JAYKKI010000029.1, forward strand.
TTCTTAGATGCTCTTAAATTGATATAGTAAGTAGCCTTCTATGGGTTGCTGAGTATAAAATGCGACGAGTATAATCAATGAAGTTTTTTCGTATTTCATTCCATTCTATAGATAATGCAAGGATTAAGAGTAACCGCAGTGCACGCACACCGGCCACCGCGCTTCCAAAGCGATAAATATAAAGCATCGAACCCGTGGTTGTGTTTTGAATATTGAACGATGCGAGTATTATTTCCCAAAAAGAAAAATCGATTATACTGGTATTTCAGTGTATTCCTTATTTGTAGGTTCTTATTTTTTAAAGAATTTCTGCTAATAATAACGAAATGTTAAATGTTATTTTAACCATAAGAATGTTGAAAATAAAAAAAATTATTATTGAAATATAAATTATTTATCCGACATTAAGGCTCAAATTAAATAATGTTGTAGATAATATTCGTTTTATAATTTAATAATGTTACTGGGATCAACCATTGGAGGTAATACCCGTTCCTTTTAACGGATATTAAACCTAAATTATTTTCGTGAAATATACATAAAATTATTTGTAAGCAGATGTTTATCGTCCAAATGAAAAATAACGCTTAAACCGTAAGTAAGAATCAAACGGTCTGGTACAAAACCACACAGGAATTTTATCAAAATGGTATTCAGTAACTTCTTTAATTTAAATTTAAAGTAAATTCGATGTTTAATAAAAAATCAGATGATTTTTTTGACAAAAGTTGATTGAACCTTCTCGTGACATAAAATAATAGTGATAACTGGCAAGACAAAAATTAATTTTTTGTCTTTAGCTCTGGAAATATGTTTCTGATTATAACTAAAACAATGGGTATAAATAAACCAATACCAATAGACTGCAATTTGTCTTGTTCGAATTTAGTTTGTACTTATTTTCTTTAGAAAAAAATATCTTCTCTCACTCTTAGTAACCTCCCTCTTGTATCTAATGCAAGCGTTTCGTCGCTTTTATGATAGTACACAGACACATCTGACTTCAGTTGTTGAAAATGATATCGGAGAAAGTTGTATCATTTAAAAAATTAGCTATATTTAGTGCCCTGTACCTAAATAGGAAAACCATAGGGGCTGTGTCGGACGGGGATATGCCTGTTAGTTTGAAGACGTTTTTATTTCTTTCTTTTGACATTTTCTATAATTCTATTAGCGAAAATTATGTATATTTTGGACATTATGTTTGAAAATTATGCATTGTTTGTAATTATTACGAAATTTCGATAGTTCGAAAGATATTTAAATAAAGATTAAATATTGAGGTTTTATTTTTAATTTGTTTGATGAAGTACAAAACATATTGCAAATGATACCTCAAACATCGTGCTCGCGTAACAAATGCCGAAGTTAAATTAAATTAACGTCGCATAGGTTAGGTACAGATGGGAAAGCTGAGGTCTAACATTTGAAACCATCAGCTTGTTTGGGACTCATTCAGCTCGTAGGGTATGGAAATGAAGAAACTCAAAAAAGACCAGATGGCGCTAAACGTATTCAATTTATTATAGGTATAGGTGTCGCTGAATGTCACGCCGACTAAAACCGTAGTGCCTGACGTACCGAATTGCGCCCTACTTTTTCCTGCTCTCATTATGTATATATATATATATATATATATATATATATATATATATATATTTATATATATATATATATATATATATATATATTATATATATATATATATATATATATATATATATATATATATATATATGTATATGTTTTATGTGTTCGCATAAAACTTTGCAGCAAAAAGTATATTACACTGAAATTTTGTGTTTCACTTTATGTATAGTTTTTCAGGTGATTTCTAATAATATTGAAAATACTGAACTTAAACTAAATTAATAAGCATTGCTGTACACATTGTCATACTTTAATTTGCATTACAACTGTATCAGCCCATATTTGAATATACGAGCCTGGTTTATTAATTCACTGAATTCAATATCGTTCATGTAATTATCATCAATATTTTTCAAATTATTACACTTTTCTTGGTCAAAATTGTTTTGTCACATTTACGAACTAAAGATAGCGATCCGGTTAAGAAAACGAACGATGCCTTTTACGTCAAAAAGCAGAAAGCTTTCGGAATCAAACCTTGTGTCTTGTTCGTTTATTTATAATATCCATCTGAAAGCGTAATAGCAGACTACGGAAATAATAGTAGTCTAATTTAATTCTGTCAAGTTAGAGTAGAACTCACACTACGAGAGTTCCTTGTATATAAACATTTATATTTAAGTGTGCATAATATTTCTGTTAAAATATTTACAAATATAAATTTTTCACAACCTGAATATATAGCTTAGTATATCTTTCCGATGTTTAAAAACATGGTACATATTCAAATAATATTATTTAATTTTATAAATACATAAATATATATACCTGGAATATCTTTTAAAGTCATACAAAAAATACGTGTTTAAATATAAAGTTATTTTTGCACTTAATTTAAGTTACTTCTGTAGAGTTTCTACGAACTTTTTACAGACCCAAATACGTTGGTCGACTATTACCCGTAAACTATTAGAGCCTACTATGCTGTGATAGTTTTCCTTTTAATTTCGTTATAAATAGTATTATTATGAATACTTTTCAGATAATCAAAATAGCGGTTTAGCTGGTAAGAGGCGGGGAAAGTAACTGTAACAAAAATCTTTTTTGATATATCACATTTCCAAAATTTTTACTTTGAAGTGTTCTTAAACATGGAAGTATATGTTTCTACCCAATTTTTATAAAAATTCTGTTAAGTACTACCGAACTCTCATTTTTCAATTATATTCAAATAGAGACAATTAGAGTTTAATTCAATTGATGAAAGTAGATTATATATAATAGGGCATTTACAATCTCTCATGAGTTTGTCAGTATCTTCTTATATACGTGATTAAGATTTAGACTAGTTGTAAAAAGCTAATTACTATAGTGCAATATATGATCTCCAAGAAGCTGATTACTATAGTGCAATATATGATCTCTAGAAAGCTGATTACAATGGTTCAATATGTGATCTCTAAGAAGTAGATTATTATAGTGCAATATATGGTCTCTAAGAAGGTGATTACTATGATACATTATGTGGTCTCTAAGAAGCTGATTACTATGGTACAATATGTGGTCTCTAAGACGCTGAGATTATTATAATGAAATATGTGGTCTGTGCAATATGATAGGAAGTACTAAAATGCGAATGAGTGCAAATTACTTGTTGAAAATAGCTTCTGTAATCAAGCAAAAAATCACTGTCAACTTAAGCGTGCGTGTATTTCGCGCAGCTTGTTTCTTTTCAATAACACAATTTTATTACTACAAGATGTCAATAGATGGTGTAACATGTATATATTAAGGATTTAATATTGCATACGGATGCTGCGATAGTGCCATTCACTTAGAAATAAATCCCACTTTTTTAATCAAAATTTGCACGAACGATGCCCCGATTAAACAGTTGGTAAAATGTGTTTTTAAGTAACATCATATCAAAGATACTTATAAATATAAAGTTAGACCGAAAATATTTTCTTTTATCATTAAATGACTATACGGCAGCTTTTCTATTTCGTATTCCTTCATGAAAATAGAAAAAAATCTTGATATTACACCCTGTTATTTAGCTTGTAAGAATGATATTTAAGATTATTGATTATTCGTGTGTTTTGTTTGATAAGGTATAAAGAAATTCATATTTTTTTATTTAGATTTAAAGTAAACTGAGCTCAAAACTGCCAACAAAATGTCGCTTTACGTTGGATGGCATTTGATGACTATAATTAAGAAAAATATTATCAAATACTCCAATAGAAATGCGGCAAAAATTAGAAAAAACTTCTGTAAATTATGTCAAAAAAATTTCACTAAATGCTCTTCATAGTTAACTGACATATTCGCTTGGCTTATTTCCATTAAATTTCATCTTAGCAATTAAAAAGGTAATTTATGTCATTAGTTTAAAGAATGAATAAAATAAAAAAAAAATAGCAAAATTCAATAATCTCTAACATAAGATAAATATCAAATTTTTGCTATATTTATTTAACTAAGGAATACTCAGTTAGTGGGGAGATACATTATGTCCCATTCGACACTATTAAATAGATTTTCCAATTGCGAGATTGTACATGGGGTTTTATCAGTATCAGAGTAAGTTGAAATAATCTTAATTGCGGTACTTATGCGTAGTTTAGTTACATATTAGGAGATAGGAGCCATCAGTCGATGTATAGTCTTATAAGTCAAATATATGTGGATGTATAAACTTTTTACGCTGCACAATAACAAATTATTGGACTCATAGATTGTTATTAAACCCACAGATTATTACATTATATAACAAAAAAATTATGTTGCTATTAGAGTTATTCTCACAGTTTCTCTAGGAAATTATTTTATTATTGTTAGTTAAATATGATAACTCCCTTAAGTTTCAAAGGTAGAGCGTAGTTTAATATGTAGTGTTTACAAATCCCTTTATTTCATGATATATTATTGTAAGAGAAAGTTGGGTATCATAAAGGTCAAATCTGAATGTAGGCTTTACATAGTTTCTACCCATAACGTATTTAAGATTTAGTGGTATTTATTGTAACTACGGTAAACTAATTGGCCATTTTTCAAGTACAATCTAGTGGACGGAGGAAAGCAAGAACATCTACATAAAATTATTCAGCCTTTTGATATTAATTATCGAGTTTAGTATCAGCATCATTATTCAAGCAATATTGAGCATTTTATGAAAATACGGTTGCGGAATCTTAGTGATCTATTGATTCTTGCTATCTTGGATCTGAAAGATTTAAAGATCCTATTTTAAATGTTTACTCGCATCACATAAGTTTCAGTCAGCACTATCCTTGCCATAATCCATGTTAGAGACTTTTCTGAGACCCTCTCTAATCCCTCTGGCTTTGAAATTTCCAATAGTATCCCATATTTGTGGTCAATGTTTTTGCTCGGGAAAATAAAGCACTATCTCTACTCGATGATGCATTCAGAATATCTATTGTTCAAAAGCACATTTTGAGAATGATCCTAACCTTTAAATAACTGTTCATTCCACGTCAATAACAAACCAAGGCCTGAAGAATCCCGTCCTTATCTTTTAGTACTAAATTATCGTAGACAAAAAGAATATGAACCATGTCTTGCGTGCTGAAATAATAGGTACAACGCTATCTCCGAAAAAAGCCAATTCTATAAATATATACTGCCTGTCCAAATATTAAAATGTTTACTTTATTTTCTGTAACTGGATAAAAATAGTTATTAATGGTTATGTCGTTTATTAACTTTAGTGGGGCTAAACTGAATAGTATTATTTTTAAAGTGCTATTATTTTACAATTAATGTCAGACCATTATTTATTAACTCAATTTTACCAACAGTTTCAATCTACATATTATTATACAACTGTAACTAATGTAAACATTTGTTAATTTCTTTTTTGTTATACTTTTTTAAATTTACTAATTTCCATGCTCAAATAATCACTTTATATGTACATCATCTCCCACCTCGGTAAAATGAGTAACGACGGTGGAACACCTCGCTTCTCCATCTTAAAATACCACTAATCACTCGCAATGAAAGATCAATGATCTTTTACGTATTTCTTAATTGAAACCTCTGATTATTTCTATGATTTTTCACGTTTTCTCTTTCTACTAACTTTCACATATATCATGTAGATTAGTATATGACTCTTCACACGTGTAACGTGGTCGAAGTTTTCACATTTTTTAAACTTGGAAACCCTTTTTCCTCCTAGAATTCTCGTCGAGTAGCTGTATTTTTTATTTCAAAATAATTAAAATCTGATATTATAATAATCAACCGACTCCAACAGCAGCCGGAAATCAAACCCCGGACCCCGCCATTTGTAAAGCTGGCAAAGCTCTAAATCTGCGATCAATATAAATTACCTCAATCTCGTTTTAAATCCGACTTTATTACTATTTAAACAAGAAAGTATTTGCATTGAAACCAGTAGAGTCAAATAATGTCATTACCAATAGGGCATGCAATTTATTTTTAATTTGTTTTTTGTTGAAAAGCATGTGTTTTAGATCTTTTCTGTTACGTAATTTAAATACTTACGATCTTTCGTTTTGACTTTGCCGTAGTCGGGTAATTTTAATACACCTATTCAACATGACACGGAAACCGGCACGGGACAGTTGTCGACCAAAAGAAATTTTTGATGAGCAGAAAAGTTTATTTATTATTTCCTTCGTCAATGTCCAGTTTCAAAAACTCTGTTTTAGAAACCCGCATTCTCTGGAAGGATCATATGCTATTATCCATAAAGGAGAGCAATGACAAAGCAGAAAAGATATTTTGTTTACTCTGCTTGTTTGTTTGCGTTCATCTGAGGAATTGTATATCTGATTTCAAAATTGTATTTACTCCTGCAATGCACATAATTTGATAAAGATTATAAGTTATATGTAATTACTCTATAATTTATAAGACAGGCAAAACAGAGATAGAAACAGTATACTAATTAAACAATGTAAAGTACAAACGCATGCGAGATACTGTACAGGTTTTCTTTCAAGACTAAGACAAGATAAACTACGAAGAAACATAATTAAACTTTTATCCAAATTTGTTTAATAGTTTTAATTTATGTAATGACGGACAATTACATAAACGTGATGGTTTTCGTTTCTAATTTGTTTCAGGAAATTCCGAAACGCAAGGTTTTGAGTAATATTTCAATGTACAAATGTTGTTATCATACAAAATACACATTTATTATACAAGTAGATTAATATGACAGATTACTTATAACATGAATAACTACCTGAATGTCCCAATTTTGTCCGGGAAAAGGGGATCATATCCGCATTTTATTTTATTCAATCTTTTATTTTAAAATTATTTACGATTAACAGTTTTAAAAAACCGCTCAAAGAGGAGATCTGTTTATTTCTTGTGAGAGTCTAAAATCAATTTTTACTGTTTCAATTTTAAATATTTCGAATTTGCATACGGTTTTCTACCCCATTTTCACACCTTCGTGTGTTGACTTTCAAAAATTCCGTTACGAACCCGAGCGCCTAGAAGCTAAGGTAAACGCACTAAATTTCTAATTTATAAGGTTGACTGTTCTGGAGATTTTGTGTTGAATCCTTCAATGAGTGGTATTTGGTTTTAAAATACATAGATTTAATATTGGTTTCACAGTAATTTAAAAAAAAAAATCATAAAGCGTCTTGTTGAAATTGAGTGTACTATAATAGTCTCGCTATATGTAACGGATGTATTTAATCAAACAGTTAAGCTGCTAATTTTCACCTGAACGCACCGCTTCCCTACTAACTTGCTCAAAATTATTAAGCAACTAAGTTAGACGCGTGCGAAGTAAAACTGAGTTACTCTTCAACTGCAAGAAGTTTCAAATGCATCAGTAGTGAATAGTTTCCGACTGGGAAATTTATTTACAAAGTAGTGGGGGAATTTTCATGAGTTATTTTAGACGGTTACCTTCTATTATTTATATTGTAATTTCAAGTGCACTCATTTCTCAAAACTTGAAAAGGTCTAAAATACTATGCAAGAAACATTTAATAATTTTTTTTGTTTTGAAACGTACCGTAACATTAATTATTTGCTTTTACTAATTGGAAAATGTTAATATCGGTATAAACATCATGAATTCAGAATCATCACTTCTTCATAATCACCTTTCTTTGATGATAACAATAAAAAAGATATATGCAAATATCGAATACAGATTTTTATAGTTAAGAACTTATACTTGCTACAGACAATTTTGTGAAACAAACAGTTGATTTTATGATAAAATTGCATTTACGTATTATAACTAAGTTCTTGTCACTATTTGTCGATTAAACTAGATGGTGAGAGGTGCAGAAAATGAACAAACACTCATTTATTACAAAATTGGGAATTCATGAAATTTAATAAAAATGATGACGGTTTTATGATTAAAAATCATAGGAAGTTTTGAAACTTTTCAACTCTCAAAGAAAAATCTGGTAGGTTTTGAAAGTTAACATACATAAGTAATGTTTTTATTTTTATGCAAATATATTTTCAAGTGCGTGCCAAATATCAGAGGGAACGTGATACTACACCGATCGATTCATACATACTTTCCTCAAATCAAGTAATTTCGAAAAATACGATAATTCAAATTCGATAATTCAAATTCAATAATAAAAACGATAATTCTATTTGATAAAAGTAAAAACATACCATTACTTTCAACTCAACAGATCCAAGGTTTCAAGTGCCTCTTTAAAGGCATATATTCGGTTTCTTTTGCTGCTTACGAAATGACTCCTCCCGCAAATGAGACAATTCATCTTGGGAACAGCTCAACATTTCATCTTGGGAAACGAAGCCTTCTTTAAGTGGGAGGCAACATATCATCTTAGATCGACGGTCGTAAGCACCGTTATAAAATCGAGAGCTGCTTTAAGTTTTTGTGTTTGTTTTTGCTATCATTCGCGTGTCTTAGGTTCAATAAGTTACAAGATTAGATAAATATATTTGTCATTTTTTAAAAGGCTTACAAATAATTTTTATTTTTTAATTTAACTTTTAGTATTTTAATATTTTTTAATTTTTACACTTTCCTAATTTAATTTTTATAATTATTTATAACTTTTAGGATTCCGTACTGTCTCTCCGTCATAGGCTTCTAACTTTTGTATGAAATAACATTAGGCCTTGAAAATTACATATTGCCTTGTACCAAAATTAGGAATCTAATTTAAATTGACTTAAAATGTTATTTCAGATAGTCTTCGGTACAAGTAAAGGGGATTGAAAAGTTTTTTTTTGCATAAGCATGAGGAATATTTTAAAAAAAACTCTAGGAGTGGAAATAAAATTTTTTTTTTCACCTAGTACCAATCATTTGGTGGGCCGTCAAGTTCATGATTTTTAGATGAACTTTCTTGCCAGGTATATTTAAAAAACGCCAATACGTAATTCGGCTCTAATATTCACCATATCCTGTATTTAAACAATAAATACTAAAAAGAGCCAAATCCTTAAAAGGGTTTTGGGTAGTAAAACTAGATTTTTTTTGGATAACTAAATTATTACAATTGATATATCCATGCAGTGAAAATAATTTTAATATTTATAAAGGGCTTATCATAAACAGTAAGTATGTTTAAACGTTCGTATTTTTATATGTACCTAATATATACAGGACTCTCGTAGTGCGAGTTAGACGCGTACTCAACAGTTTTTTAAGATTTCGTATCTCAAAAGAAAAAAAGGAAACCTTACAAGATCACTTTGTCGTTCATCTGTCGGTCCGTCAAGACCCTTTTTTACTGAAACGCATGGAGGTAGCAAGTTAAAGTTAATGGTCACTTGGAGCTGTACAAAAATTAAGCTTCTGAGTCAACACAATCAAGACGCGCCCTTAAAAACTAATATTTATTCCGCATATTTGGACATTCGCGAATAAATTAAAACCTACGTTCTACGGGTACCTACGTTCTCGTTCACCTAGAATCATGAAATTTGGCAAGAAGCAAGGTCTTACAGCACAACTAATGGAAAAAATCCGAACATTGTTAATTTCTGTTACTGGGATACCTTCATCACTGATGACTAATTATAAAAAAAGTAATTTTCCTTTAAATAAGTTACGTAACCATTAATGCACGAGCCAGTTTCGTAATTGGCCGTTTTTAATAATTTTTCAGTCAACAATATTAAAGAAAATTAATAAACCCTTTCTTTATTTTTATACAAACTCCTTTTCGCAGCCTAATTATTTGCTAGTTGACCTATACAATGTTGTATTCAAATCCGATTGTAAATTTATTCACATGAACTTAACCTAATCCTTATTAAACAACCTTATTGTTAAGGTCTAGACCCCAAAATGAAAAAGAGGAGCTTTTATAAATTTACTCATATGCCCGTTTGCCTGTCCACCTGTCCATCAATCACTGCCGTTTTAGAAACTGTTTGGTGTAGAAACTTCATATTTGGGATATTGGTAAAGCGTATTCATCCGTATATATGTATAATAGCGCACAACATTTAAATTTATTTATAAACACTTAAAAATATTCATAAACAAAAAACATGTATATACCCCTTCACCATCTTTGAATCTGCTAATGTAAAAATTATTGGGAAAACATCATTAATAAAAGTTTATCGCAAAAAAAACAGTGATGATTCTAAACATCCGAATTTTATATATTATTTATAGAAATTCAGGACATTTTATCTCTTATCCAAAAAAATATCACGCAACATATTTATACGATCAGAAATAATGTTTATATTTGTAAATAGCTTAATAGAAATACTATTAGAAAATTAAATGGAAATAAAATATCCTTGAATATTTGAATATACTTAAGTGTTTACGAAAAATACTTAATGCTAGTTCACTCACAGGTCTCCCTGAATGTTTCCAGCTTTTACGAACCACAAATGGATTTATTTAACTCCGCGTTATAATATATTAATGTTACATCAAGACTTTTCCCTACTTTACAGGCTGAATTTAGCCAATAAACATATTTAATTCCTAGAATAACGAAATACTTGGAATTCCTCTGTACTCTAATTACTTTCATCCCATAATTGCATTAAACCGCCCTACCACCGTTGATCGCGACCAACAACCTGACATGCTCTACCGCCCTCACTTCTAATGAATACTTAACCTGTATTTGGTCAGCGAGATGTAAAGCTTGAAAACTATATTCCTGTTGCCGAGTGTAATATTTGTTTTCGTTAAAAAACAAGAAAAAAAATATATTTTCGCTGATTAAATAATTAATTACGTTATTCAAATACATTTGGATATTTCATAGGATTTTGAATTGTTCCAAGTAAAGTTCAACAGCTTTATGGTAGGACAAATTAAATCTTAATTTAAACTTAAAGATGTCGAGTGCAATAATTAATTTTAAAATTTTATATCTTAAAACAAAATATAAGTCAACACTTCGTTACAGCAATCTTTGTTGTCAGTTTTTTCTAGAATGAACCGAGTTGCTATTTCTGTTTGTGAATAAAGTATTGTAAATTATTTTAAATAAACCCATTTTACACTTTGTACGTTATCCATTGCTGAAAATCGCTTGCACTTTTTGAAGAAACGGAACATATCAACAATGAAAGAATTAAAATTCCCAAATATGTGTATACATATTTAATAGACGGACATAATAGGGCGTAACTGGGCTATGTAACTAATATTATATATTTATAGTAATAAAACTAGAAAATAAATTTCATTACAAGAATAAGGAACGATGTTTTTGTTGGGTGCTTCTGTATTTTTTTATTGTTCGAAATTTTATTTGTGCTTTTTGGCTTTAAAAAGTTTGTAACTCCAAGCATAATACAGTTATGTGCAACAGATAAGCGTTTTAGGTTAGCATCTGAGAAACCTGACATATTTCATCGGTGTGAGTTTATATGGTAGCCGAACTGTACATGGCCAATTATTAACTTGTTATTGATCTGTCAAATAACGCAAACTTAACTTGGGATCAGCTCCAATAATTTTTCTAAATTGGATATAAGAGGTTGTAGAGGTTGAGGATTATTGCAGAGATCAGCATTTTCTTCTTTGAACCATTGGAACTAATGTTTGTCTATGTCATAGAAAAGTATACTTTAACTGATCAATGTACGTATATCGCGTGGTGCTTCGCTCGTGTTTCTTCCTGGATGCAATTCATCAAGCAAGTATGATATAAGTTCTCTTGGTGAAATTTCATAATTTGGACTATATTCGCTAAAACTCTTTTATTAACTAAACAGAACGTTGAACGCTGAGTCATAGAATGTTTGAAAAGTTTCTGTAATATTTTAAAAAGTATTAAGAACAGCATATTTCATTTATAGGGTCAGTTTTACTAGTCGTCAGCCTAATATTGTAAATCGCAAATCATTAAGATTTGCGATTTTTTTTTGACATGCTTGTTTTAATCATACCGTACAACTGAATCTATTTACATAAAATTGTTATCTTTAAAAAATCCATAGTCAACCAGATAATTCCTTCAAATTTCACAGGCTTTTGAAATCGTATCTGCATACATAGGTATATAAGAACAGTAGTTCTTTTCCACTAATATTTTCTTTTAAAATATCCTGTTTTCCTGACTTTCATCATGTTGATAAAAGTACAATTATAAACCTCTATCATTCAATAGCAGCTCAAAGAATCGAACTCAAGTTCAGCGTTACGCAACATGAAACGTATTTTTTGTGTTACATAAGTCGCCGTTATAAATTTTAAATTAATTCTATCTTTAGTAACATATAATAGAAAGGGTAACATCCACACGCATACGATACTTTTTAACTAATGAAATTTGAATTATATTGAGGTGTTTAATTCTTCATTACAGGAGTACATTCTCTCCAAAGTGACTCCGTGGATTTCTTGAGCACTACCGCTCTTTGATCTAAAGTTCATGTTAATTCCAATTGGCCATGTGTTATGTTTGACCATGGCTCAAAATAGAATTTGACCAAAATTTCCCATGACATATTTTAAATATCTATTAATAATGAATCTATCAATGGCTGATACTATTGCTAATTGTTAATTAAATAAAAATGTGTCATTGTTTATGATAATCTACTATCTATATATTAATAGGTAAAGACAAAATTTTGTAACCCTTTTTAAGCATATTGCACGCACGGAGGAATGTGAGATTTGCCATAGTCCAAATTTATGTAGAGAAGGAGTGCGGAAAGTTAAAATTTATAAATAATATGTGTTACAAATACATTTAGTTATATGTTACAAATACATTAAAACATTTATAGTTTACGTTCATACTGTCAATGTCAAACACATAATAGGCCCCGGTCGAACAGTCACACAGAGTAGAGATTGTCTCCAAATAATTTTAAAATGTCAGATTGACTAACATTAAATTTTAAATGTTATATGCATTCTAGGGCATGAAGGCACACGATAATGACGTATTTGTACACGCTCTCAGCTGCACTCTTTGACGAAAAACCTAAATAATGTTCAAACTTAACAATTTAATAAATTACGGCCGAATTTCGACCACTGGGTGACCAATAGTGTTTTTATATCAAAAACAGTATGTACACCATACCTAAAAGGCTGCTCGAAACAGAGTTCGGCAACTAAACCTTAGCGCGATTCCTCTTCTCTCCACGATGAGGAGCCATATGTCGATTTCCAGTAGGTTTCTAGTAGCTTTACAAATAAAACTTTCTAACCGTTTCTAACTATTTACTACTGCAACATTTGAAATTTCTTGCAGTTGACGAGCAACTCAATTTCACATCGCCAGCACTTTAACTCGTTGCTTTTCCATTTCGCGCCAATTGGATGTTGGTAACGATGCACTCACTTGAAAAAGGGGCAGTTTAATGAAGTGACCAAAAACTTTCCATTACGTATTGTTATGTAAGTGTTTTTGTCTTCATATAGTAAATTCACGTAAACCAATTTGTCTATGCGCATTACATATTGCTATGTTATCATTATAAATAATTTTCTTCGTTATAGTAAATGTACGTAATTTAATAAATAATGAAAAGTTTGTGTGAGATTCTAAGTTATTTTTTATGTTCATAATTTTCTTTATTTTAATTCTATAGTTTTTAATATTCCTTAATGTTAAATTATTATAAGAAAAGCATCAATAGGTAATAAAATATGACCACTTTTTAAATTTTACTATAAACTAATAAAAATAAATATAAAATTGTTTATGAACCAGCATGTGATCAGCTTTAATTTGGTATTAAGATCGAAATCTGTATAATTTTAAGAGTGATAATATAAACAAAATGAAATAGGGAAACTTGATTATTTATGTATTGTTATATATAGAAAAGAGAATCAGAATATTGTTACATAGAAAATACAGGATCTGTTAGATTAATTTCTTTCATATCATTTTCTTTTATGGAAACATCCTAAATAGCCTGTAAGTATAAAACGGTGTTCTAGTGATGGGCTGACACATCTATACACATCCCAAACCGGCAGTATAACGATATGGTTATTTATTAATATGGAACATTTTAAATTGAGCCTTCATAGTTCACCGAGATCTAATTAAAAGTTTACGTAAATACACGGTGTGCATATTTCTTCGAATTCATCACGTAGTTTGGATTGATATTGGAGTTTATCGGTTCAGTTGGCTTACGGTATTGGTTTTTTATATGAATATTGATTTTGCATTCGTTTTGTGTGTAGTTTTCTTTGATTTAGTTTAAGGTTTTGTACTTTAGCGAATTTCCTCTAAATAAATTATTGCGATTGAGGTTACTCAGATATCGAATAATTTTGAATAGTTCACCATTCTCCACTTAACGTGCATTTCAAAAGTGGCAAACATTGGTCGTTTTGCACTGTAAAAAATTCACTTTTTTTATGTTTCTTCTCATGTTAGTGATTACAAAATTGATTATCAATTACCGATCGTGTCCCAGCTTAGTACAGCCAAAAATTTTCGACATCCTGGCCCACAAACGATTACGAAATAATGCAGTACGAAACAGAATAAAACGGGATGCCAACTATTGGAACTGATCAAGGATACGAAAATGTCCAGTAGTTTACTGTTACTAAGAATATAAAATATTATTTTAAATTTACTGTAAGTGTAACTTATATTTTTTGTCATGAATATAAAGTGAGTTCGCTTTAAAGATTAGCCAAATTTTGTTAATTTTTAATTTATTTATAAATTTTAGTCTCACGCGGAGCAAATATATAAATATATACATATATATATATATATATATATATATATATATATATATATATATATATATGTATATATATATATATATATACATATATGTATATGTATATGTATATATATATATATATATATATATATATATTTGTATACATATATGTATATGAAAAATAACCGACGTAGCAACACTCAGCTTCAATCGATGGTCCTAGAAGCGTGACGTGAGGAAAGCTATGGAAAACAGTTAGGAGTAATTTATTACGATTAAAAAGTTGGTGAAATGAGTCGGGTTGTCTTCTAAGCATATAACAAATCCAGTTCTGTTTACGATGTATATCTGAAGATTGATGGAAACGATATCCTGATAATTGCGATAGAAGCTTTTCATTCAAACAAAATGCATATTTAAGACAGCAATTTTTGAAAACTGAGTTGTCCTCTGAGATGTTTAATATTTTCTAGACAGGAAACTAACAGACAACGATACCAAACGATGACAAAATTTTTGTCCAGCGCAAAATCAATGCTTTAAATGATTCGGCTGTTCCGAATTATATTTTCTAATATGAAGCGAGCATATTCACAGAGCCCAGAAGCGAGCAACAATTTTATTATATAGACGTGTCATTAGCGGTACAAAAGTCTTCAAAAAGAAAATGTAATTAATACGATTAACTCTTTAATACAAATGCTCTCTTTAAGTCTCTAAGTCTTTCTTTATGGTCAAACGTGAGCTTTACCTGAAAACACAGGTTTAATTTTATATCCGTATATATATATCTACTACTGGTTTGTAGGGTATTTTTATGCATATATATTTTCTAGTACTCTTGAAGCACTAGAAATTGTATTCATTTTTAAGATTTCGTACCTCAAAAAAAGAAAGGAACCTTTATAGGATCACTTCGTTCCACGTCTCTCTGTCAAGACCTTTTTTTCAGGAACGCGTGGAGGTATCTAGTTGAAATTAATATAAAATATTTAGATCTGCGGCCCTTCGGGGCTGTAAAAAAGCTTATAAGTCAAGGCAACCTGGAAGAACACTCAAAATACGGCCATTTATGCCACATAATTTGTCACTCGCAAGAAAATCAAAATCTGTAAGATAATTCCCGTTGTCTAAGAATCATGAAATTTGGCAAGAAGCAAGGTCCGTACAGCATAATTAAAGAAAAAAAATCCAAAAATGGTTTATTTATAGTTGTATCATATAATCATATCTTTTTAATATGCGTCTGTGATGGATATAACAAATAATACATTTGTATTCTAAAAAACTAAACTTTTGCAAATAGTATTAATTAGGGATATTAAGTACCATGAAATGTTTATAAATGCCTAAATGTGTGTGGAACACTCGTAGTGCGAGTTTCACTCGAGCTTTATAGTTTTTTTTAATTGTGGTCGCCACATAAAAAACAATATTATCATAAAGATACACGAAGTGTTTTCTAAATGTATATTTTATAAATAAGCTGTGTAACACTTGTTTCTGATCCGTGAAATATCTCTACAACTTCATCATCGTACTATCTCGTACATCTGTGCTTGTAATAACATTTCCTATTTCTTCTGCATCTGTAGAATTGTGCTTCACGTGCTTTGTCACGATATTTGTCGTTGTGGAACGGATAAAATAAATTTTAACCCACTATCATCGGTAGTATACAACAATCTTCTTTAGAAATACTTGCCTACGTTCAAGTTTCGACTTCAGTGATTTTTAGCCGGAAAAAACATGCTTAGTCTCGAGCTGATATAACCGGTGTTTGCAACTTTAACTGTTTTTCTGTATGTTTAGATCTCATTACTACGGGTTTATATTGTACCATCCAACATATAGCTGTTGTATAAAGTGAAAAAATACTAACTAGAATTTGCTCAATATTAAAAAAAAATTCATGGACGTTTTTTCAACACAAATACTTCATAAATGCATGAATTTTCTGTGACAATAAAAAAAGGAACACGTGTTAACGTCATTAAAACATATTAATTGTTCTTAAAATTGACCATAAACTGCATTCAATATGTTTTATAAAAATAAATAATTTAAAAGTAGTTGGTTAACTCTCGAACATACAATGAGAATATAGGATAAACATTATCTATTTTATCCCATCTATAGTAAATACTTATTGTTTACCGCTACGTGTGATTAATGTTACCTGATCCATTTTTGCTTCTGCAAAACTCAGGAAGGAGTGATGGAGCAGGCCACGTGAAGATTAAGGATTTATATGAATACTGCGAGCTAAGCGACGTTAAAGTTTAAACTAGTTGCTAAAAAAAGAAAAATAGTTTCTGTTGAGAACTTTTTGTCAAAATTTTTTAAACATTTTAAACATTTTCTTGAAATATAACATCTTCGGAATATGAAATTAAAAAAAAATATAATTTTGAAAACGCTTCATGAGAAATATCCCTTAAAATATCGATTATATATTATAATTACGTGCTCTATCTTTATATGCTAGTGATATCAAATAATTTTCATGTATATACTTTACTTACTAAGCAGGAAATTTCAAAGAAAACGGAAAAGGTAAATTAAAAAAAAACAGAATAAATAATCTTGTAATGTCCAAGTTATTTAGCAATTAAAAACATGCAAATATATATGCTAAACCAAATACCAACACCAGGTATTGATCATATTTACTGCTACTGTCCGTATTGTTAACTGGCAAGTTTTATTATATATTCATTCAGTACCTGCAGGTATTGAATGTTCCGCTACCACTTGTTCCAATAAACTCAGTCCATTTCAACTGCACACATTTGAAATGGCCTGCCATTGAGCCCACGACTTAAGCCTCCGTACCGCGGCTTTTCAACTCACCATTTTCCGTTTCAATTTGTTTTTCTAACGACTTTATGAAGGATCGTAAAAATGCAAGGTGATGTGACTTTTCTTCACATTTTCCGTTCCATCTAAATGGCTTGCAATAAAGGGCGTACTATGAAAGAAATGAGCCATAGAGATATGCAAGAAAGAAAAAGTATGGAGCTTTACACATTGGAGAGCTGATTTTTCAATTTTATATATTTTTGAGAAATCGTATTGTAGCAGGTCGATCGAGATGATTAATTTGCGTGTCCAAGTTTAGTACCAGATTTTATCATTGATCAGTATGTGTGATTTATTTGGTAGTAACATTTTAACAAATTATGTTTAGCACCTTGTCGTAAAAGTAACTAAACGACTTCGTTTACTTTTCCGTCACTGTTTCTATTTCCCAGTCAATAAAACGTTTTAATTCGTGCAGTCAATAGTGCAAGTAAGCGAGAGAATTCTAGTGAGTGCTGGTTACTCTGAGTGAGTATTACATATGCGAATGGATATAATATACGTCATACGGTCATATTGTGAATACGGAGGTCGACAACCATTTTGTTCAAATTAAAGTGTACAAATACTTTATAATATTTGAACTTTTTAACGTATAATATTAGACTAAGATCTGTGAGGTTTGCATTTTAGAAAATAGACACGTAAATATGTAAGCTGAGTAACAAAATTTTAATTGGGTTTACATATTAATTGTTGAATTTTCATTGAACAAATATATCAGAAACTTTATTTTAAAACTTGGGTCGTTATTATTATATTGTCGGTGTTTATCCTGAAAAAAAGTATTCCCCATTTCTATATTGTTCACGCATTTTTAAGCGTGTTATTACTTATCCAGGTGGAGTTTAAAATTCAGCGTTCAGTGACTAAAATGGTCCAAGAAACTTTTCTTTCTTAAATGATACTTTTCTTTGCTTCCTCTTGCCTGTATCAAATCGTAATGAAATATTTCCACGAGTACATATAACGTGAACAGCACCCCTATAAAAAAATTATTGTGCGCAATTGTCTTCACTCACACTTCACATTATAATTTATTATTTCGTTTCTTGTGAACAAATTATTAGAAGGCACAAATATGTTTAAATAAAAATAATATTAAAACATAATAATAAATTAACCTAATAATAAATTTAATTATAACCATAAAACATTTGTTCACTTAACCTAAAGATAATAACTTTCCCCATGAAAATGTAAGAGCTAATAAATATATTCCGTTTAACATAGGTTAAATAACAATCTAATGGGACGACTACGTCTCTTCTGAGATCGTTGGTCGTGAAAGCTTTTGTAGAACGAGCGAATGAAAGCTTTTTAACAGTTTTATGTGATAATTCAAAAGCATTAAGCGGATATAATAATGAGTTTGAACGTATTTTAATGTAATTTTACATCTTATGAACATAAATTTTCGAGCCGAAAATATTACGATTAGTGTGAAATTATATTATAATATGGTTTTTTACATTGTTAATTGTTTAACAAGTAACTTAATGACTTTGTCGACGAACGCTTTTTTAAAATCGTGTGTCAAATTATGAAATTTATTGTTTTGTGTATTTAAATAAAGAAAACATGGTTGAATAATAATTCGAACAAAAAATTATGATTTGTTTTCCGAGGGAAAGGAATTTACAGTTTACTTCATAATTTAGTTTATTTCTTGAGTATTCAATGCCCACAGATAAATCAAATTGAAGCGTCTCTTTGTGCTTTTCAAAATTTCTGTTTTGAAATACTTTTCCGTTTGTATATTCAATTACTAAAACGAATCTCATTAAAAAAAATGTTATCTGTCTACTGGCGAACGCATTTAACTGGCTAACTTATGCATTGATAAAAATGTGACATTAATGATGATTTTGGAATTGGATTCCGTAGAGTAGAAATTTTCGAGCATAGAACAAAATTACCTTAATCTTCCATTTGTATTTAATTTATTTTTAAACCATATCTAAATTTTCCATTGTATTCCATAGGGCACGATCCGTGATACAGTAGAAAAACCTTTGATAGTTTTTTTTTAATAACGTATCTAAAGAAATCCAAATTTCTCACGAATAAACTCATCGCTCATCCAGTTTTCTGCAAATGTTAATGAAAATGTATCTAGGGTGTAGGTCTATTAAGATTTCCTACTCACCTTTTGTTCTGCTTATTTCCTGATAATATTGTGTAGACATCTCAAATAAAGAAGGCAACAGCAAGTGGAGTAGATATAACAAAGTTTAGTAGGTACCAAAAAGTTGGGTAGACATCAAAAATTTAAGGGAGTGTAAAAAAGTGAAATACAAATTAAAAATTGAGAAGCGTTCAAATGTTAAGTAGACATCATATAGTTGAGTAGGCATTAAAAAAAATTATTAGTCATCAAAACGTTCGATAGGCATCAAAAAGTTTATTTATGCTGCAAAAGTTGAGTAAGCGACAAAATTGAGTAAGTATCAAAAAGTTGGGTGGGCATCAAAAAGTTGAGTAGGCCTCAAAAAGTTGAGTAGATATCCAAAAGTTGAGTAGGCATCGAAAAGTTGTGTAGGCATCAAAAATTGAGTATGCACAAAAAGTTGAGTAAGTGTCAGAAAGTTATGTAGATATCAAAAAGTTGAATAGGCATCAAAAAGTTGGGTAGCCGTTAAAAAGTTGAGTAGACATAAAAAAAGTTGAGCAGTTATCGAAAAGTTGAGTAGGCATTAAAAAGTTGAGTAGACATCGAAAAAGCGAGTAAGCAAAAAAAAAAGTTAAGCAGACATCAAAAATTTGAGTTGGCATCAAAAAGTTGAGGAGGTGTTACGATGCCATCAAAACACGAACCCAAATAGGATACGAGCATTTTGCATTTGACATTATAGAATTTTTGTGATAATGAAAAAATATATAGTCTGAGGAGTGCTGCATCTGTGTACAGTCCTTCAAAGCTTAGGAGAACATTTTATAAAATTAAGTAAAACAGATAACTCAATGAAAGAAAAGTAATGGAAATATGCTATTAAATCTGACTGCACGTCTACAATTGAGTACAAAGTACACTTATATAAATAATGAAAGTAATAAATTTAATGAGGTGAACACATGGAACTCAAAGACAATAGGGCTATGTAAAATAAATAAACGACAAGAGCCACACGCGCGCGATGTTCTATTATTTCGACTTAGCTTTCATTGTATCTTACGATGCGAAAGTATACTAGAGAGGAAAATGAAAAATTATAGAAAAAGAAAGGTTTACGGCCAACGCATACAAAAGACTTTTAGAGATGGCGAGCACAGGGCCGGCAACTGTCGATATTGTAACCATAAACTCTGTGGCCGACTTTCCACCAACTTACTCCATAAATTAAGACGCGCGCGCCGCTAAATTAAATGTTACCGTCTCTGTTAGTGCGTATTTAGTTATATGTTCTATCCTTTTCCTTATTAGCGTGTTTTGACTCCTAGCAGGCCAAAGTTGGCCAGAATGGCTTCTATTTTTCTGGATAACCAATTCTTGTAAAAAGTTTACCTTAAATTATCAAATATAATATATTGCATTTTCTTTAATTGCTGTCGGTCGTGTACTTTGCGCGTTTTTCTTATTATATTTTATAGTTGCAAAAGGAAAACAGAAACGGGCGGAAATAGAAGCTACGTTTGCGCCATTTGAAAATGAAACGAACCAAGCATTTTAGATGTCCGATACGTTTTCTTACAAAAAACACTAATTAACACATAAATGAAATCAAATATTTATAAAGAGGTAAATCGCAGTACGAGTTAATCTCAACTAAAATTGAAGCCTATTCCAAAAGAATTAGTCATTTTCTGTAAACTTGATATCGTGGTCATTTCGATAATGAAAACTAATAGTAATAAAAAAAATCGACCATCTAGTATGATCCTGATTGCTGACAAACAGATATGTTCTGGCTGTTGACAATCTAACATTTTTAATAATTATTTTCAATAATTTCAAAACTATTAATAATTATTTTCAATAAAAAATCGACAGTAATGTATTTTTCCGTTTATCAGCAAACAATATAAAGCAACCATTATTTTTTCATTTGCCATGGGTATTTGAAGAAGATGAAAAATGTCCAAATTATAATATTAATTGAAAAATGTTGCCAATAAGGGAATTTTATTTCAAATACACTTACTGAATATTGTTACTCCTTACTTTAATAACCTTAATCCAATTGCCAACAGCTCATATAGCTAGTTATAAATGATTTATGTTATATATAGTTATTTCGAGAAGTTATATTAGGGCTTTATGTGATACATGTCCGTACGAAGCCTTGTACTTGCCGCCCCGCCCAACCTGCTATGAAATAAATAATTGTGTGTTCAATTAAAAAAAGCCAATACTACGTCCCATCTAGTAAGTATTTGCTGACTAGTCCAAAGGACAGAATAGTAAAAATATGAGGCGATGTGACTTTTCGTTCCATTTTCCATTCTGTCGTAATGGCTTGTAATAAACAGTATTTGATTAAAGACGATGTATTTGGATGGCTACATGGGAATAGTGTACATAAAGGAAAAACTAAAAGGCTTTTTACATAGAAGTCTATAATTTAAATCAGTATTTAATTATTTTAAATAAATTATGGAGGCTCATAAAAAAACCCGACGAGACTCTCAATATTTAAAGTCTATAAAATTAAATGCATTAAAAGTGAGTGCTAATTACAGTAGTAAATTTGTAATACAAAACCGTGGATGAAATGTGTGAAGTAAAAGAACGATGGTGTAATTTAAAAACAACGTTCGTGTGAAGATATTGAATATTAATTGGAATTGAAAAGGAACCTGTGAAGGTTTCGTAGGTTGACTTGTTGCCCTGATGTGTGACAGGGTAACACGTCAGAAAATTCTATCTCATTCAGGCTACATCCATGCAAAATTTCAAGGAGATTACTAGAGTAGTTAAGACATGAAAGCAGCGATATAAACAAATAAACAAATTTACTTTCGCATTTACGGTATTAGGATAGGTGTAAGATTTTTCTTATCAGTTAAATTCTGGCTATTTAATGAAATATTGTATTTTGATAAAATTTCCAATAGTTTTCATTAGTTTAGTTTCAACATATTTGTGAAAACTATGAAAGCAATAAACACGATATATCATACTGTAATTAGATTGAGGAATAATTTTGTTTTGAGTTTGTATTTAACAACGATTTTTTGTAATATTATATTATAGGAGTATAAAATATTTACTATGAGAATTAGATTTGTTTTTTTATCATTTTACATCAGTTTCACTTGTATGTATGCATGAATGTACGCTAGTAATAAATGAAAAAAATATATATTTACAACACGTCCAATAAGATGACAAATTCTAAACAAAATAAGATTTTATACATTTACACGCATTACAAATATTAAATTCAGGTATTCCCATCAGTTTACAAAATTCACACCAACGTACAGTGGGTGTCTCAATATATGTGTGTCAGTTCGGAACAGAGGTGTGGCCAACAATTTGTGTTTACGAATTCCCACATTTTTATCTGGGACTAAACATTTTTGTAAAGTAAAAGTAGGTTTTTCGAAAATAAAAACAAATTTTATTACTTTACTGGCAAATTAATCAAGGAAAAGAAAAGAAACTAATTATAATTTTTTCTATATAATTATGTTAAAAAATCATTTTGACTTTTACAAGCTTAAGACTACCAAATTTAATTCTATCCTTGTTAAATGGTGAATTGATAATACACTATGTGTGCCCGAACATAAGAGCTATTGATAACTTTAAAAATAATTATGTTGTATAGTTAACTGTAGAACCAATATATTTAAATTATACATTGTTTACAAAGACTAGAATGTGTCTTGAAAATATCCGACTAACGAAAAATTGTTGGTGACGATAATAAGTAAAATTAATTTTAATAATTATAATTAATTCGCTATCGGTAGATTTACACTGTACATAAATGCACAATATAAGGAGACAACAAGAAATCGATTGGTCAGACAAGAAAACATTATTTATTTGCGAGTTTTAGTTGCTGAATAATTTTTATGAAGCAATATACATTCAGATAAACTTTTTCTTCGGTTCGAAATGAGACATTTTTACCTAGAATCCTATTTATTCGCATAGCAATTGTTTTTACCCACGATGGAACGGAGAAGGTATATGCGTTTAGGGCGAGAGGTTGTTTGTTTATTTGTGTGTGCAATTCATTGTTTCCTTTTATCTCCAAAACAGTTTGATCGATTTAGCAACGGTTTTCTGTAAAATGTTTGTGATTCATTGGCAACGGTTGTTAGATAATTGTTTGTACTGATTACTCACGAGGGGGCGCAGCGATGAACATTTTGTTGCAAATGAATGTTCACATTAACTCCAAAATTGTTTTACCGATTTAGACATGGTCTTCTGCAAAATATTTGAAATAGATCGGCAATGATTCTTAGATTGAGGTTATGATTTTTGCTCATCAGAGGGCAACATTTTGTTGCAAACGAATGCTCCTATTTTTCTCCAAAACCGTTTTGAACGATTTAGATACGGTTTTCGGTAAAAGTTTGTGATTTAACGGCGAATGTTATTAGTTAGGTATTATGTTGTTAACTTGTCAGGGGCCGTTGCATTAAACATTTTTGATTGATCTAGATTAACTAGTTTGTGGCCTTTCTTCGGCTTCATCGATATGTGAACGACGTAACATGTTTCTCATGCGCTCTAATTTTTCCAATGCTATGCCATTGTGTGGATTGGTGAAGATTTTTCTTTGAGTTAGGTCAGTTTTTACTATGTCATCTAAAGATCTTACTCCTCTAAGAGCCACACAAACTTGCGCCTTGATGAATGTTTTTTTAGAAGCTTAGTTATTAAAACTAATAATAAAAATCGAAATCAAAATGTTGGCTAAGCCCACTACAGATGTGAACGTTTTAATCGAAGAAGTATAACATAAAAACGACAAAATTAAAAATTTTCAAAAACCCATGACGGATGTAGTCATCGTAATTGAAAAAGGATTAAATAATTTTTTGACACCCCTCCCACTAGTTGGGGACTAAAAGAAAATAAGAACGTATTGGAATAATTACAAACTCAACTGCCATCGGAACTGCCATGCCCTGTCTATGTCTAGAAATTTGCAGTTTTATCAGTTCGTGACTAACTGAAATTCTCTTAGGTGCGCAAATATTTTTTTATGCTGCTACAATGGGAACTGGCAATGTAAGGGAAATTGATATTGGGAAGGGAAATGCAAATTTTAAATATAATAACCCAAGGCTTAATTAAAATTTGATGGATTTACTTTATTCAAATAATGCTGATTTAGTATACAAAATTTCAGTGCGTTAATTTAATGGAGATTTCATTAGAAACACTTGTTGGTTTAAGGAAGAAACGTAATAACTTTTCATTCAATAATAAAATTAAACTAACCATCAAGTTTCCTTGAAATTTTTATAGTTTTTATTTTAAAAACAATATCTACTAAGAAAAGTATTAAAAGGAGCGTTCCCATTCATGCCTCACTGTGAATAAAATCATGCAAATTATTACACTGATATACTTATAAGTTTTAATTATTATAAGAATAAATTAATTTCAAGTTGAGGCAGAAAGAACTTATCGCAAATATTTTTTTCATATCTAAATAGGTTTATGTCGAAATATAATGGCAAGAATTAGAGTCTGTTTAAATTGAATTCTCAGGTCTGATTGGTTAGTTTTACAATTATATTTTCTTTTGGTTTTAAAATTATAAAGACGAAGGAGTGATGTAAATATAAAAATTTCTTAAGAAGGAAATTACTTCCAACCTTATTTACGGACATTTAGAGTTATAATGGCAATTGAAGGTTTTCTTCTTTATTATGATGGTTTTGACAGAGCCTTCGTGATCGTCATGGGACATCCAGGAGTTGTAATCCACTTTACTTTGGTGTACTCGTGCAAGATTCGTGCAAAAAAATATAACAAAAAACAAAAGTCGATAGACGCTGTTTGATAGCAAATTCTTGGAGTATGGGGACATTAGTCCGGATTATTTTTAAAAATCTTTTTCAGTAATACAACTCTAGTGCGTCCATCTTCTTTTTTTTATTTATCGACGTATCCACGTTTAAAAGGCGCCCCAGAAAAATAGGGAAAACAGGAATTCAAGGTATATAAATTACGGTGGTTTGGGGGGGGGAGGGGGGGCGTTGGCTTCTCCATATTTTTTTTAACTTGTTGATAATAAGTAGGTAAAATGTGTTTAAATTAATTTCCATTAACAGTATATAAAATGTTTGTAAAAGCCGAGTAATATATATGCAATTTTATTTATTAATTTTCTGATGTGTGTAGAATGATTAAAAAATGGTGATTAAATATTTTTTACTGCATTTCTTTTTAGGGCTCGATAGAAAAAAAGAAACCTTATAATTTCGTAGTATCATTCAGTTCTATTGTTCTAGATACACACTTTTTACCTTTTTAGACCTACGTGAAACAAATTTTGCATTTATATGGTTCGAAAGGAGATCATTATCAATATATGGAAAAATATGAAAAACTATTCATATTTTTCCAAATATTCATAGAATGAAATTTATTATAGTTAAAGAAACTTAAAAAAAAACAAGCTTTGTAATAATACAAACTAATAATAAAAATGCCGGCATTGGATGCCTGGTAGATGTGAAAGATTTAAATATTTTTATATTTTCGTATTGAAATTTTTTTTTGAAACATTGTACCTTCGGTAGTGGAGTTTGTAAATACTGATATAAACGAATAGGGAAGCGTTAAGTCGGAAAGAACCGACTAGACGCTAAGCTGACCGAATTAAGTAGAAAAGAGCCGATGACACGATAAGCTGGTTGAATGGTACGTCGCGACGTGCCTTCATAACGTTTTAACTTTCATCTAAATGCGCGATTAGATGTTTCACATAAAAAATAATATATATATTTATATATAAATACAAAATAATAAAATAATCTTTAAACGTAACCATTTTGGCCAAGAGCGAAAAGATGCCTCACAACTTGGTTTAACTTATTTTTTTTAATAAGCGTAAAAAAGAATGACAAAAAATTAACCTTAATTTAAAAAAAAGCGTGGAGTTCTTGTTATGAAAATATAAGTCTATGGTTCCTATGGTTATGAAATTATAGTATTGTCGTCAGTTCTCAATACGTATGCAAAGTTACCCAATTCGGAACTTCTAAAAGGGGAAAGGGATTCTAGTCATCTAAATCGGTGAAAGTTTATAGTAAAAGATTGTTCAAGCAGGTAGCCTTATATAATCCTTGCAGTAATTAGGGAAGCGAGACTGCATTTAGTCGAATACCTGTTTTTTATTAACTGCCCTATTTCACTTCCCCCTTTATATAAAAGTAACGCGGCGGTGATTTTTTGAGTCTGTGATTTTTTTATCTGAACATCATATTGACTAGAATATTATTGGATATGGCTTTATATCACTTATAATATTTATCGCCTTTTGTAAAATATAAAGTATGATGAGTTTAAAAACCTGTTAAAATCTGGAAACTGGCATGCAAACTTTTTTATAATATTATGTAGTTATTTATTTATTTAATTTATTTCACAAAAAGTTTACACGTAGAATTATAAAACAGATTTTCTAGTTGAAGAAACCTTTCCTGTCAGCCTCAATTGTTAAATATGAAAATCTCCAATAAAAATTGTTCAATTTAGGATATACACTCTTTAAAAAAAACAGAAAAACCACTGCCAAAAGAAAATAAACAAGAAAAGAATACAAGTAAATAAATACGAAATAAAATTATTAATTACAAGTAGCGAATCATGGCTTAGTTTAAGAGAAGTAAAATAGAATTAATGAAGGATAGGGATTATGGGAGAAAGTAATTTTTCAGATGATCAATAAAAATATTTACAAGGGGTAGCTCGGATCGAACAGGGCTGGTATATTATTAGAGAAAATAAGTCAGAATCCAGAGAGTCATTTCACTATACCAGCAATCTATCTTTAAATATGTGGTAGACTGTGCCCAGCCTAACGCCACTTCAACGCCTCATCGATTGGAATGCGAGAGGTAGCTGGACGTGTTTTCTTGCTGCAACTATCATTTAGTTTAAATATACGTTGTGCAGAAGACCTCGGACGATTTGCATTGAGTTTAATATTGGACTGGAAATATAAGAAAACAAATTGTAAAGTCGGTTTCAATTAGCTTAGAACTATGCATTTCCGTTGATTGGCGTAATCATTTGGTTTGTCTTCTTTTTATTAGTGCAAAGGTGATTAAAATAATTTACTGTTAGGGTCCACTCAAAGCCTAATATAGATATATCGAAGGCTGAGCGTGTAGAAGAAACGTTTTTTCGTAACATATATTTGGTTAGATCCATTTTCTTTCATTCGTACTTCGAGGCATGTGCTTTATAATCAATTATTGCATTATAATCAATAATATATATTAAGTTTTCACTATAGAAGAAATTATAACTTTTGTAATTTACAATCAACTTTTAATACAACTTTTTGTAAAGGAGATCTTTCCTAGATCTTCTTAAATTGGTAAAATAAGTTGCATTCTATGGGTTGCTGGATACCAAAGGATACAATTATAATTAATGAAGTTTTTCCGTATTTCATCCCGTTTTTTAGATGATGCAAGGATTTAGAGTCCTGCAGTGCATGCATAGCGGGCGCCGCGCTCCCAAAGCGATACAGTACAAAGCATCAATATTCAAAGCAGAATGACAAGATTTTGAATGTTGAGCGCTGCAAGTGTCATTTCCCAAGAAGAAAAATCGATTATACTAGTATTACATTGTTATTTCTTTTTTTTGCTTATTTTCATGTCCGTATTTCTTTAAAGAAATTGTGGAAATGTAACGAAATATTTAAATGTTATTTTTTCTGAAAATATTGAAAATTATTGAAAAATAAATTATTCTTCTATATAAAGGCCCAAATGAAATAATGTTGCACGTTACTGAGAAATATTATGAAACTAACGATGGCAATATTATCAAACTAGAAGTTATGGGATATCAATGATTGAATGATGTTCCTAATTTGAAACATAGATTTTTATGTCATTTTAAAAAAAATACTTAATTTAATAGTACCAAATCAGACGGGGCTGTATTGAATGAGAACATATATGGGGCTGTGAGTTTGAAAAGGTTACTTTCTTTTTATTGATGTTTTATATTATTTTGTTGGTGATAATTATGCATATTTTGGACAGTTTGTAATTATTGCAAAATTTTAAGCATTTGAAATGTAATACTAAAATTAATATTGAATATTGCGTTTTTATTTATAATTTATTTAATAAAGTGCAAAAGACAATACAAAATCGTGCTCGCATGACAAATGCTGGAGTTAAACTGAATTAACGTGAGTCGCTGCGCTATTCGTATCTCAATTCTGCATTACGATTGCATCAGCGATTAACGTTAACACATTATCTAACCATGCTTTGTTTAATACATTATTAATTAAACATCGTTCGTGTTCTCTATCAGTAAGAACTTTCTAAATTATTGAACTTTTCGTGATTCTTACGAATTAAGCGTAGCAACATGGTTAACGGCAATGTAAAACGTATCTTTGTGATGAAGCGGAACATTTATGGAGCTAAACGTTGTTTATCTGTCTGTTTTTTTTATCAGAGCCTTCTAAATTATAAAGCGTTTAGTATGACACATCAATAGCTACAACTAATACTGGACCAGTAAAAGACTCAAATTTAAATTGCTTAAATCTATTGAGGATTTAAGCAATTTAAATTACATTATAAGGTTTGGTGTTATTTTATAAAAATAAATATAATTCCTGAAAATATTTCTGATCCCTACTAGTAGAGTGCATAGATGCTAGTAATCTAATTCAATTCCTCAACACTTGTCAAGTGCGAGCGAAACTAGGCTTCCTCATTCATTTACGCACTAATAAATATTTAAAAATACATAATATTTCTATTAAACTATTTAAAAACCATGATTTTTCCATAGTTTTCATTGAAATATATGGCGTACTATATCTTTCACATGCGTAAAACCATGGTGCCTGTATAATTAATATTTTTTTATCTCGATGTAATTATCCTTCTGTATATATCTTCATGTAACTTTTACACACGTAAACAATATACATTTTTAAATATATAGTAATTTTTGCATTCAATTTAAGTTACTCGTATGGACTACATCTGATAATTGATCGAATATTGCTCGTCAACTAGATAATTTATCTTTTAGTTTCGTTATAATGATATTCTTATTTATACTTTTAGTTATGGGGGGGGGGGGGTGGGGGTGGAGACGCCTAACTCTAACAAAAATAACTACTCTAAAGATAAGTATTTCGTAAATGGATCCCTATATCGAAAACATATTCATGACACACACCAATTTTTTGAAAAGCTCATTCAATGATACCGTTACATAAAGCTATTTACTATAACAGTTAATACAATAGTTAGTTACTAGTAGTCCGCTAGTAAAACAGACGTGACATACAGACAGACAGAGAGATGGAAGGACATGGCAAAATTATAAGGGTTCCTAGTTTGGACACGGAATCCTAAAAAAGGATACTAAATAGAGATTAAATATTTGGATATATTAATAAAAACTTCTAGGAAAATTATTGCCTAAAAAAAAGAATTTAAAAAATCTCAAAAAAGGAATCCTTATATGGGAAAAAATATGAATGAAATAATAAAAAACGAATATGAAAATGCAGAATAAACCAGGTTTATTAAAAAGATATAATAATTTTCTTAATATTAACCTTGGACTGAATCGCATTTTTTTATTCTATCGATTGATATACCCAATTAGACAAGTATATTTCTTTAGCATGTATTTGTATCGAATGTTCGTTATAAAGACCCAAATAAATTAATTAAACTAAATACTGATATGTCTTCATTTAAAAATTTATGTATTTTTACTTTTATTTAACTTCGACTGTCACTATGTCATATTTCCAAAACGTTTCAAAATATTGTATTTTTTTTTAAAATAAATCTTAAACCAATGAGTAGAACTCGTACTACGAGGTATCCGTATACATTTACACACATATAAACATTTAAGAGTAAATAGTATTTCTATTACACTATTTAGAAATATTATTATTATCTTTGACCACGTACATATATTGTCTTCTATATCTTTCCTGATATTCTTACAGACGTATAAATATCGTAAGTAGCTCAAAAACTATATTTTGAATTGTCACTGCAATTTTTAGTCAAGTTGGGTATATTACTAACAACGTTGTTTTTTAATAAAATGGGTAGACATATTTTGGTAGATATTTTCATCAACATCGTTAAAACTACTTTTCATAAAATTCTAAAATATAGAGTTTTGGTATCTCACACGAAACGAGAAATTTAAAATAAAATTTCGTGTAAATTATTTTCCCCTTCTAAATCTTATATCTCCGTATAAAGATGCGTGAGTACGTGAGTGCGTGAGTGAGTGATAACTAAGTATAGTATATTAATAGATATATAGGGGAAGTATATTCTTTCTAGTTTATCACGACCACAATAGTGTGTGTATTTCAAACATGTTTTTAATATGGTAATGCTACTGAAATTTCATTGTTGAATTATATTCAAAAAGAAAAAATTAGTTTCGAAAATTTATCGATAAAAATAGATGAAATATAACTGGGATTTTGTAATCTCTCACGCGTTTGTCACTATCTTTTTTCATATATGAATAACATTACTTACATTTTAATTTCTATGCTATGCCGATGTATCAGTATCGACAAGTAGATCAGTTGTAAGAAGCTGATATGTGAACTCTATTCAGCAATATGATAAGAAACGTACCAAATTCGACTGCGTATATTTCTGCAACCAAGTACTAAATCACTGTCAAATTAGGGGTGCGCATATTTCGTTCAGTATGTTTCATTTGAATAATAATATTTTATTACTGCCACATGTCAATATATGGCGCATCGTTTATATATTTAGGATTTAACGTTATTTATTGATAGACGTTGCGATACTGCAATTGGATTAGAGACAAATCCCAACATCTTAGTCGACAGCTCATACGAACGATGTAGCGAGCAAAAAGTTGGTAATAGTTGGTATATTTTTAGGGTACGTCACATCAAATATGCTTTTAAACATTAAGTTAGACCAAACATTTTTTTCGATATCAAATGAGCCTATAACGTAGCTGTTTTATTTTGTATTCCACTAAGATATTTGAAAAAAAAAACAAAATATGTTTATTGTTCTTTTTGGTGGGTTTGTTAAGGTTTAACTAAATTCATAAATATTTTTTTGTTTAGTATTCAAAGTAAAATGAGTTTAGAACTGCCAACAAACACACGTTTTACTTCTTGCAACATTTGACCGTAAAGATAGGAAAACGCCAATTATTTGAAGGAAACTTTTTAAACAAATCCGATGATTTTAGTCTCATTAGTAATTAAGGTATATGATTATTAAAGGTAATATTGATTTCAGTATTCATTCGGGTTACGTCAACAACATTTAATTAAGCATTGATTTTTAAATATAATTGACACATTCGCTCAACTTATTTTATACTAAATTTCACCAACATGAAGACAGTTTATTTAATGGAAATTAAAAAGTTAACACATGATTTCAATTTAAAATTTGAATATAATTAAATAAAAGGTATCACATTTTAAGTATCTCTAATTAACGCGAATATTAATTTTTCTCTACATTTATTGAATTAAGGAATACTCGGTTACATATTCGATACTGTTAAATATGTTTTTTAATTTCTAATTGTCACATGCCATTTTACTCGTTTCAGAAAGTAAGTTGAAATAATCTCATTTGCGGTACCTACTTATGCGTAGTTTGGACCCACCTGGGGTCAACATTCGATGTATAAGTTCTGCACGTCAAAGATATGCGGATATATAAACTTTTAACTCTGCACCATCACAAATTATTGGACTCATAGATTATTGTTATATTCATAGATTATTATTGATATTACAAAATAATTATGTTGTTATTAGAGCTTTTCCTACATTTCCTACCGGAAATTATTCTGTTCTAGTTAGTTATATATGAGAAATCGCTTAAGTATCAATGGTAGAGCGGAGTTTAGTATGTAGTGTTTACAAATCCCTTTATTTCATGATATATTGTTGTAGGACAAAGTTGGGTATCATAGAGGTTAAATCTGAATCTAGGCTTTACATAGTTTCTACCCTTAACTAAAAGCCTTTTAAACTTTAGTGGTATTTACTCTAACTAGGGTAAACTAATTGGCCGTTTTTCAAATTACGATCTAATGGGTGGTGGAAAGCAAGGACATCTGCACGAATTTATTTAGTGACCCGATATTAATTACATGGTTTAGTACAACATTCAAGCAAATTGAACATTTTATGAACACACTGAAAGAATATGAACCATGTCTTGCCTTTTGAAATAATAGGGACAACCCTACCTCCGAAAAAAATCCAATCCTATAAATATATATTGCCTGTCCAAATATTAAAATGTTTACTTTATTTGCTGTAACTAGATAAAAATAATTATTAATTGTTCTGGCGTTTATTAACCTAAGTGGGGCTAAATTACTTTTAATATGTCTATTACTTTACTAACAGTTTGAATCTTTATTATACAATTGTACCTAATGTAAACATTTGTTAATTGTTCGATAATTTGTCAGTTTAAACGTTTTTTCATTGTTATTGACATTACTCACATAAGCTTTATCTTTATCTTTTATTCCACAGCGATCTTCATAGAGAACCTTTGCCAATGTCAAGTTCGGAAGGGATGGCTACAATTTTCTATACCCAACCAGTTTTCTACTAAGTAACATTAAAATATTCTACCCCAATTTACACACCTTCACGATGGGGGGATTTTTATGAGATGTTTTAGACGGTTGCCTTCTATTATTTATATTTTAAGTTCAAGTACACTCATTTCTCAGAAAAGATCTTCTAATTCAGTATGTAATTCCGATATTTTTTTGTTAATTAGTGTTCGACCCAACTCAATTATATTTTGTATAAATCATATATAGCAATTTCTTATTGTACTACTGGTTACAGTAACAAATACAGATGCAATTCTCTCTAACTGATGTCAGGCCAAAATGATGCATAATGATGCAAAATGATGCATAATGATGCAAAATGATGCCTAATGATGCAAAATGATGCATAATGATGCAAAATGATGCATAATGTAAACTCTATTCTGCAGATCTATTTCTGCAGATTTATGTTGAAGCAAAATCCACCTACCCGACTGGACCTTACTTTATTTTTTATTGCAGTACAGAACCTTATAAATGAAAATGTCAATTAAGAAGTGAATCAAAAACGACAAGAAAAGTATCTCAATGCGTCCTCTATGCAGTTTCTCTTTCATAGTTTCAAACATTCTATTTTTCTTAGGAGAAATGCTTGCAATCTCCTATCTTTCATAGTTTTCTAAGGTTCAAATTTTTCATATTTATATACAGTAGGAAAATTAGTCTTGAAATTAGATACAAAAAAATATGATTATCTCTCGTATGCGTAAAACATATAAGATGTGTATCTTCTTTCCTTTTAGAATGATGGAACATAGTTTTTTTATAATCAAATATCAGTTACATTTCGAAAGTTATCTCAGTCATATTTATAAAAAAAAATTCATAAAAATGTTTCGCAAATATGGAAAATATACTTTATATAAATAAATATAATATAACTGCCTACCTTACATTATGATCGATTGAAAACGTATCCGGACAGGAAGAAATACAAAATTTCCTCGTATGAACCTTGAAACTTTAATTTTATGATAAATTGAAAGATTAGTTTTGAACAATCAATTAGATAGCCCATTTATTAAATATAAGTTAACATTTATTTGTATAAAAATAATTTTATAATATTTAAATAGAAATTGAAAGAACGTCGAAAAATATGTACTTAATTGAACGAACAGTAGTCAGGAATTCTTTTCTAGGTGTACATCTCTTTATTGAACCGACATGTAAATGTTCGGATTCGTATTACTGTCGGTGGAAAAAATAACAAATTACACTAGAAATCAAAACGTCAGTTAGGAATTCATAACAACAGTGCTTAAAGCGGAAAATGAACCAAAAAAAGGTTGTTGTCCCGACTTAGTTGTTCTGTATCTGTGGTTAAAGCGTTTTTTGCCCCTAGGAGTATGCTTACGATAAATGTGTGCTGTAAAGGATTCCATACTATAACAAAGAAACTGAAACTTAAATATTCAAGAGTGCACCATCATAACCCTCTGCTGTATTATTGAGATATTGGTACCAATTTCTGGACGCAAACAGTATGATGTACCGTCTTAAAGTAGGAAGACCTGGAATACTGAAAACATTTCATTATCCACAGTGTATGACGGATCTTGGGCTAAGCAATTTTAATTTTTTTTCAGCGGTGAAAATGATCTCTAGGAAATAGATAGATTCCAGCTTATAAGTTTATTTACAGCAGAAACAATACCATTAAAATTATAAATATTCAAACACGACGTAAATATGTGTTTTAATTAAATTATTCGCCAAAATAAACATTTCAATATTAAATTGTAGATTTTATTTTCATCGCGGCTATGGCTAATACATGTGCTAAGGCCTTAATAACCATTTAATAATCTATTTTTTTTAGAAAATTATTAAATTTGCTGTTGGTTATTATACTAAATTTACTAAGCAATTCTCCT
Source organism: Druceiella hillmani (assembly GCA_039881145.1). Lineage (NCBI taxonomy): Eukaryota > Metazoa > Arthropoda > Insecta > Lepidoptera > Hepialidae > Druceiella > Druceiella hillmani. The sequence continues at coordinate 14,447,067 of JAYKKI010000029.1, forward strand.
ATCATACAGAAAACCTACTTTACATTAAGGCAGTATTTTGCCTAAAAAAACAAGGGAAGAACACGAAAAAGCAAGATGGTCACAAAACTGTCTCCAGAAAATAAATTTGATTACTATAATAGACAAAATTAAAATTGAATGGAATTTTATTCCAGAAATATTAAATTTCCCATCTGATAACTAATAAAGTGAAATCGGCGGCATTTTTAAAAAGTAGTAGGACACGTTTTGTTTTGTGAAATCACTCACCGGGCGTAGCTGGCAAAATTTGTCCGCCATTAACTAAACGTGGGGACCGATTTTCCTCACAGTTTCATGTTTTTCTTCATTTCTCTTTTTCTGGCCCAAATGTGGCGTTAATATGTCTCTAACATCGTCGTTTTTTAAAAGCAAAATACGCTGTCTGCCAGCGCCAATGATTTACTTTTTACCCATTATTTATATATTATTTACTCATTACAATCATTTAAATTGTACTAGCTAGATACACGTCTATAATTATCTAGAGTAAATGTAATTATTCGCATACTATTCGTTCAATTGTTTTCCATTTCAAAACCAAAAAAAATTTATATATATTTCATACACTTGTAATATATGAATACACCTGTATAATCCAAATAAACCGTGCAGATTTTAAAACCTTATGTGATTTTTTTCCATTCCGTTGTGTTTTCCTTGATTATCATTTTTATTGTCATATTTTTCTTAAATTTTTTCAAAATGTAATGAAATGTGCCCATAAATACACTGGGTGAATGCGGAATTAAACGGGTTTTGTAATCATAAAAATTATTTATACTTATGCACCATTTGCGTAGTCAACAGTCGTATAGCGCGGTGTTCCCACTTCTAGAGCCTAAGTTTCGTAACACATTTTCGTGAATTGATTTAATTAACACTTTTCATTTGGTTCATTATCTAGCGATTTTTTAACATCTAGCATTTATAACGGACCATTATAATTGTTGATGTATACATAAAAAAATATTATATTACCATCATTAATATTGCTTTTACCGTCCATTGTAACTGTTGATGTAAAAATAACGTGTCAATTACAGAAATCAGTTTTAAAAGTTCATTCAAATGAATATGTCTGAAACTTGTTTTTTTTTAAAAGTAAGTTTGTTTATTGAAATCGCAACTTTGATTGTGATTTTTTTCCAGAAAAAATTGAAAATTTCTTACAGTTCCTTAATATTTTCATTTAGTTTCATAACATATTTATTCAGTTTGGTACACCGAATCACTTGTATAAATAAAAAAACAGATTATTTGTTATATCCTGTATAAGCTATCCTAGAAACATTTGCTGATTTTTTTTAGAAAACGTACCATAACTTAATTATTTCTGTTAAAGTGGGTGTAAAAACTATGCATTTAGAAATATTACTATTTCTTAATCACCTTTGTTTGACCCAATATAGATTTTTATAGTTAAAAATTGATTTTGTGACAAGATTGTATTTACGTATTATAATTAAATTTTTGTCCTTATTTGTCGATTAAACTAAATGGTGAGAAGTGCAGAAAATGAATAAATACTCGTTTATTACAAATTAATGAAATTTAATAGAAATGATAACGGTTTTTCGATTAAAAATCACAAGGAGTTTTGACAGTTTTCAAACTTCAGCTCTCAAAGAAAAATCAGGTAGTTTTTGAAAGTAAGTATACCTAAATAATGTTTTGTTTTTATCCAAATATATTTTAAGTATGTGCCAAGTATTCAAGAAAACGTGATACTACATCGATCGATTCAGACGTTCTTTCCTCAAATTAAGTAATTTCGGAAAATATATCGATTATTCCATTTTATAAAAGTGAAAATTTTCCATTACTTTCATCTCAACCGAACCAATGTTTCAAGTGTCTCCTTAAAAGCATATATTCGGTTTCCTTTGCTGCTTACGAAATGACTCCTCACGGAAATGAGACAATTCATCTTGGGAACAGCTCAACATTTCATTTTGGGAAGCGAAGCCTTCGTTAAGTGGGACGGCAACATATCATCTTAGATCGACGGTCGTAAGCACCGTTATAAAATGGAGAGCTGCTTTAAGTTTTTGTGTTTGTTTTTGCTATATTTCGCTTGTCTTATTGGCAATAATTTACAACGTTAGATACATTTATTTTTATGCCATTTTTTAAATGGTTTACAAATACATTTTTATTTTTGAATTTAACTTTCAGTATTTTAATATTTTTTAATTTTTACTCTTTCTTAATTTAATTTTTATAATTAATTATAATTTTTAGGATTCCGTACTGTCTCTCTGTCATAGGCTTCTAACTTTTATATGAAATAACATTAGGGCTTGAAAATAACTTACAAAATACAGATACATTGCGTTGTATCAAAATTAGGAATAGAATTTAAATTGACTTCAAATGATATTTCAGATAGTCTCCGGTACAAGTAAGGGGACGGAAAAATATGTTTTCCATTAGCTTGAGGGATATTTTCAAAGAAACTCTAGGAGGGGAAATCAAATATGTTTTTGTTCACTAAATAACAATTGGTGGGCCGTCGAGTTCACTATTTTTGGATGCACATCGTTGCCAGGTATATTTTAAAAATGCCAATACATGCGAAGTTATAATTCGGCTCTAATATTCATCATATCCTCGATTTAAGCAATAAATACTAAAAAGATTGAATTGATTCAACATTGTATTAAAAGAATTATGGGTAGTAAAACTAGAATTTTGGATAACTAAGTTGATATATCTACTCAGTGAAAATATTTTTTTATATTTATGAAGAGCTTAACATAAATACTAGGTACCTTTAAATATTCTTATTTTCATATGTACCTAATATATACGGGACTCTCGTAGTGCGAGTTCGACGCATAATCAACAGTTTTTTTAGGGTAACGTACCTCAAAAGGAAAAAAGGAAACCTTTTGAGATCACTTCGTTGGTCGGTCAAGACCCTGTTTTCTAGAACACGTGGATGTAGCGAGTTGAAATTAAATTAAATCAAAACCTGTACTCCCCGTCGACCTACAATCATGAAATTTGGCAAAAAGCAAGGTCTTAGAGCACAAGTAAAGGAAAAATTGTTAATTTGTAGTTATATCACGTAAAAAGAATATTTTTTACATATGCACCAGTAAGCAATATATTTTCGTTCTAAAAAAATTTGTAAATAGTTTAAGAGGAATATTATGTACTATTAAATGTTTATAAATGCCTAAATGTGAACTTAATCCTCATAGTGCAAGTTCCATTTGTGCTTGACTGATTTTTAAATAAATATCAGTCCAAATATTTTGGACAGAATTTTAATTAAGATGTAACTGGTGTTACTGTTTAGAGGGACGTTAGTGAAGATATAGATGCCAGCCTTATGATCGAATGTAAATATTTTTAAAAATATGTACAGGATTTTTATATTGCGGAACAAAGTACACATTTGTCAGAATCTACTTCTGTTTATTCTTCAATATGTAGATACATGTTATCCCATTCTAAATAAAGAATTACTGAATAAATCGGACCGAGTTCAAAACTTGTGTGTGAATCAAAACTTAATTAAGGCATCGAGCATTTTCGGCCTTATAAAATTTGCTCATATATCTAGGCATTGGCCACGCCTTAAATGTTTCACGTCTCTTCACTCATTGTCCTTTTGTATCAATAAGTCTATCACTGTAAATTCAACCATTACATTAGTGATGTTTTATTCTTGAAATTAGTAGCGGTTTTTGTTTCCCGCTTATGTACACAATCTTGTCAAAGACACAATGTAGATTATGTATAAATTCATAATGTATTTGACAAGATCGTAGTCTTAATATGTTGCGTGTGTGCGTGTGTGCAATGGTACTCTTTCTTGCATGACTTCTGAAGTAGTATATAGAGTAGATTCGTTAATTAATAAGTTAATATGAAAACACGCGCGATTACTTAGACTTCCTCTTTCCAAAATAAATGAGAAAAATTAAATTTCACTTTGAAGGATCGTTTTCTTCCTTCATTTTTATATCCATTAGGGTTGTGTACACCTTTAGGCATTTATAAACAATTAATGGTACATATTAGGAATATTACGTAAACTATTTATATAAATTAAAATTTTTCAGAACGAAAATATTAGTTAGTAAGCCAACGCTCGTCCATGATTCTTCGACCATTCGACGCTGAGCCTCCCAGTAGCGTCCAACAATGTCACTAGTTGGGCATTTCAAAATCTTACAAGTACGAAGATGGTCAACGTCCATTGGCACATAGTCGCATAGCGGACAAATCTCATCATCAGCCAAACCGATCCTATGGAGATGAACCTGTAGGTAGACTTGACCGGTCGTCAATCCAAAACGAGCAACAGCCTTTGCCCTTTCTATGTGTCTTGAAATTACCCCTTTCACGGAGACGGTTTCCCACTTTTTGCTAATGCTGCTTTGATCTCTTACGGCTTGAAAGTGATGTATGAGCTAATTAGGTTTTTTTGCCCTACGGAGTACTGTTGATGGATGAGTTAATTAGGTTTTTTTGTCCTACGGAGTGTGATGGGTGGGTCAGGTTGGGTTAACTCAGCCACTACTTAGCCCTGCTGTCAGTCATTTCATTACTATGGATTCCTACGTGGCTCGGCACCCACTGCAAAACCACTACCCATCCATGCGTGACAAGCTCTGCTAGCCATCATCCGGCATTTACACGACACATGATAGTTTGTAAACAGTCGGTAGTAGCATATTACGGACCGCATAGATTGCAGCCTGGAAGTCAATTAGAAAGAACACTTTCGCGGGTATCATGTTCATGGCTACTAGCCGGCTTGAAGCTCCGTACTGGGCATATTGGGGGCATGTTTTCCCACTGCCAGTGAGTCTTCAAATAGATAGCGGAAACAATATGCTCCAGCTCCTTTTGTTTCAGGCAGATGCGAACCCTTTGTGTTTATATGGCGCCACTCACTCGAGGTATTTCTAAGGTAGATGGTCTCCAGAGCACATGATTTGAGTTCTTCAGAGATGGCAGCTGCTTGCCTTGTACAATATTTTTCAGGTCAGGATGTTTGGAGGGAAGAGCTAGTAAAAGTGTGGTGTAATATTCTATAGGGGCACGGCAATCATTCAAGACCGAGAGCCGTTTCTTGTTAATTAGAGAGACAGCATATGTTAAAGGTGGCATCTGGGTTTTTAGTCATTGGTTTGCCTTTTTATACCCACTCCAGTAATTTGTATCCACTCGCTTTTCTCTTTCCCAGAACTTCAGACTGAATTTTTTCCTGCACCTATTCAGAGGTTCAATACCCGTTTGGAATTGCATTGCTACTACAGGGATTGATACTACTCCACCAGTTATTAGTCTTATTGTCTATTGTTCTGAACGACGTCATATTTGGCAAGTTTGGGCTTACTTGCTACTTCACTGATGTAGTCCAGTACTGCATGCACATACGTTTTATACGCTGTGGATAGTACGTCCTGAGTAGCTCTCCACTTGATAGCCGTAAGCTTTTTTAAGGTAGTCATACGCCTTTGAGCCTTTCTAGTTATGTTTATAATGTGAGAACTCCAGGATAGTTTGGTGTCACGGTTAATTCCGAGATATTTTAACCAATGAACTTTTCGAAGCGACAAGTCTCTTTAGCTTAGGTTAATTGGGTGCTTTTTGTCGACATGGTAAAAAGCTGAGCAACAGTCTCCTCACCACTTATTTCTATTTTGTTCAAGTCTGCCCATGTTTCGAGGTTTAGAAGCGCTTTATCTAGGGTCTCCTCAAGGACACTAGTGCCACTGCCTGTAGCCCAAAGTAGACCGTCATCTGCAAAGGATAGGCAGATACACCAGGAATTCTTTGAATGGCAAACCTTAGGTCATCTATAATGATGTTGAAGAGAAGACAGGTGATCATGGCTCCCCCGGCGCATTTGTAAAGAAAAGGAGATTGAGAAACCTGCGCCGGAAGATGCGCAGTGAGATGAAGTTCTCTATCAATTGCAATATTTTTCTGTTTACTTCCTGTTTTTTAAGCTTGTATACAAGCATACGATGTCAAATTTTGTTATATGTGGCCATAAAGTCCACTAGTACAGTAAGTGTTGATTGTCTTCTAAGGAAGCCATCTTTTAAGATCTGAGTGAGTTTCACCACCTGGTTTACAGTGGTTCTATGTGGATCATTTCGTTCCAACAATTTTTAAATTCTTTATTCGACAATTTTTTCAGCAACCTTGCCACAAACACTAGTAAGTGAATTAGGTCGGTAGCCGTATAGATTATCAGCCGGTTTATCTCTTTTCAGCAGCGAGATAACTTCAGCCCCTCTCCAGTGTTCAGGCTCTTTAGTATGCCATGTGAGATTGATGGGCTCGAAAAAATCATTAGAGGCAGCGAACCAAGGTTGTAATGAATTCAGGGAAGACCCCATTGGGACCGGCATATTTCCCCTTTTTTAGTGAACTGACTGCGAGGAGTAGCTCGTCTTGAGAGAAATCCTGGCTACAGAACAAATAATCTTGTTCAGTTTGATATAAGGTGATATTTTTATTAAATATCGATTTCCGCTCTTCCGCACTGGCAAGCATGGAGGCGTAGTTTTTTGCAAAGAGCAATGGCACCTTCCGTAGGACGCGAGAAATATTTGTTATTTAGGCGCGAGGTACCGTCTTTTCCAATATCCAAGTGTGCAGCGAAAGATCTATATGCATTTCTGTTAAACTGTGTGACGGAACGTTTTAATATAGCTTGGGCCTAGGAGAAACGCAGTCTGCAATATTGTGTGAGTTTTCGACTTGATGTTTTTTCATATTCTTTTCTCTCTTAAGAGTGTCTAGAGATTTATTCCAGTAAGGGACGTATTTCTTCACTTGTCCCCTGGGTATCCTCTCATCAGCTGCATCAGTCTTGTAGGCGACACTCTTTTATCAGATCTTCTGTGACGTAATTGTTGGATAGTTGAGAATATCTATCCTAATTAGATTTCTTAAAGTTCTAGCGAGTAAGTTTCTTTGCTACAGGTTGGCAGCTTTTGTAACGAACCCGTAAGTATCAGGTGGTACCGTCCATGCGGTCTTTCGGAACGATCTAGAAGATAAATTTACATGAACCAGTGCGAGATCAGGTATACAAATATATCCCCCAAAACAAAAAAAAGATAGGTCCGGAGGGGATTCTAATAAGACCAGAGTTGTCCAGAAGATCCTCAACAGCCTTGCCGGTTGCGTTTGTAGTGGAGTAACCCCATCGAGTTGAGTGGTGTTAAAGGCCCCACACGATGATTTGTGGTGGTGGTTCAGCCCATGAGTCGGTCAAGCCTCGGCACGTTATTGGGCGGGCCATAAAGATAGATGGCTTTATAATGAACCTCGTCCTTTCAAACGTCTATCTACACAGCTTCTATTTAGTCATGGCTGCTTTACTCGTGGATGACGGTCCTTACTTACAATGAAGTTCTGTACATAAGCAATTATGCCGGAGGCAACTTGTCTGGCTTTCTTAATTATAAATATTGAGAAAACGGGTATTTGATAGAAACAAGTGGTCTCCGTAGAAGCATCAGCTTTTACAATTTTTACAATGTCAGCATCAAGTTTTGAAACAGTAGTTTTCAGCTCAGAGAATTTCATGCTGCTGAAAAAACCCGCATTCCAAAACAATATGCAGAGGTGCTTGTTTCTTATACTTTATTATTTCTTATACACTTGCTTGGATATTCATCATTGGAGGCTCGTAAAAACGGCGGTCACCGTAGCAGATTTAGCGTTACATATATATATATATATATATATATACATATATATATATATATATATTCTTCTGGGAAAAAGGTCTTGGGGGAAAGACAGACGGAAAATAATTCCTTTAAGAATCTTACAAGGGTTCCTTTTTTCCTTTTGAGGTACGGAACCCTAAAAAAACAGAATTAAAATTGTTTCTTTTTGTATTTATTATACATGAAAGCAACATGTTGCCATCTACATATTTCGTGAATATAATATATACTCACGTGATAACTTATATCGAATTAGTATTGTTTTGATTAGATTCCAATGTGTGGTGCGACATATATTCCACTGCCAATAAGTTCTTCATATGATGGGAACTCTTTTATGAGCATATAATTTATTACTAGTCTATATCCTAATGTTCAATGACACGGAAAGTTATGATTCCGTCATTCGCAATATCCAATTTACTCCTTAATACAAAGGCTGATTTTTGGAGGTCTGTAGTTCAAAAGGAAAAGTGAAATTCTTTAAGATCACCGTTTCCATTTGTCTGTCAGTGACAGCCGCTTTTCTCAGAAACTGTTAAACGTGGAAACTTGAAATGTTGTATAGAAATATATATATATATATATATATATATATATATACAAATAACTAACTTTCAAAAATATTTACTAATAAAAAATATTTATTAATATTTCAAAAATTATTTAGGGCAGCTAAATTAATTCCTCGAATTTTTTTGAACTCCATGTATAGTGTGTGGTATTATAGTGTGTCTCCAAATAAACTGAAAACAAGTTAAAAATATACCCATAACATATAAATATCCCTCCCCCTCCTTCTTATCTGTAAAAATTATAAGAAAAACAACATTACAAAAAGTTTATCGGAAAAAAAATAGTAATAATTCTAAACATCCGAATTTTATATATTATAATAGGAATTCAGGATATTTTATGTTTGTGAAAAATATAAGGTTGGCTAGTAAGTTTTTAGCCACAATCTTGGGACATTTCTAGAAAGATTCTCGAAACTTCCAGAAGGTTTTACTGTAGGATATAAATAGGCCAAAGTGCAGTCAGTTGACAACAGTCAATGCCGAAGCTCTAAGTGAATTATATAAAAGATAACGGATTTAAATCAATATCAAATACGGATTCTATAACTTTACGAATTTCGTCTGGATCACGATGCAAAGACTGCCATAAATAATATATGTTATGCAATGGCGAGTGCATGGTGTTTTACGCGGCGGCAAAAATTTGCTTCAGAAAGATCAGGAATGAGGACTACTATCTTGAGGACGAACCCCGTACTAGACTTCCTGATGAATTGGACGTTCAATAATTACGACACCTAATTGAGGAGGATCCTCGACTGACGACTCGTCATTTGGCAGATGAGCTAAACTGCAGTCATGGTACCATAGGTACACATTTGTAAGTATTGGGAAAGTATCAAAATGCGATAATGGATACCTCAGGAGTTGTCATCATATTACCTTTAGTGCAGAGTTGATACTTATCAACAGTTATTGACATTGAAACGTAACTTCAACTGGCTGAATCAGATAGTAACTGGCGATAAGAAGTGGGTTACATACATTAACTATACATGGAATCGTCAATGGCTGGGTGTCGGAGAAACAGGGGTTTCAGTATTCAAACCTGAAATAAGTGCTTAAAAGATGATGCTCAGCTGCTTGTGGAATCTACAATTAATGCAAATATTTACTGTGAACAATTGGACCGATTAGCTAACAAATTGAGTAGTCAACAGGATCGAGTTTATTTTCTACACGACAATACTAGACCACGTGTTAAATTGGAGGAGCTCGGCTGGGTTCTACTCACTCATTCACCGTATTCGCCGGACATTGCGCCCTCTGATTACCATTTATTCAGGGCTCAAAGTAACCATTTACGTGAAAAAAATTCGACATTAAAGAAGATCTCCAAAACGACCTCACACAGTTTTTGAATCAATGTCATCGGAATTTGTCAAGTTATCACTGCTAACTAGATGATGACAAGTAGTAAATAATAATGGCGCATACTTAAATTAAATTTAATGTAACATATACATTTTTTAATAAAAATTTTGCGATGAACAATTTTTGTAGGGATTAAAAACTTATTATCCAACCCAATATATTAGACAGTATATTTATACGATTAGAAATAATGTTTATATTTGTAAATAGCTTAATCAAAAGTATATACCCTTGAACATTTAAATATACTAAAGTGTTTACGAAAAACACTTAATGCTTACTAGCATCACAACACTCACACGTTTCCCTGCATTTTTTCAGCTTTTACGCACCACAAATAGGTAAATTTCAAATTTACCTCTGCATTATATTATATTAATGTTATATCAAGATGTTTCCATACTTCACGGACTGAATTTACCCAATAAGCATATTTAATTCCTAGGGCGTTACCCTACTCTAAATTCTTGAACTTCCCCTTGGCTCTCATTACTCTCACCGCTTAATAGCATTAAACCGTCCTACCGCCATCGATCGCGACCGACGACCTGACATGCTCTACCGCCCTCACTTCTAATGGTTACTTAACCTGTATTTGGCCAATGAGATGTAAAACTTGGAAGCTATATCTTTATTGCTGAGTTTAATATTTGTTTTCATTGACAACAAGAAAAGAAATATATTTTCGCTAAGTACATAATCAATTATGTTATTCAAATATATTTGGATATTTGATAGGATTTTGAACTGACCCAAGTAAAGCTCAACGACTTTATGGTTGGACAAATTTAATCTTAATTGAAACTTAAAGATGTTGAGTGTAAGAGATATTTTAAAATTGTATGCCAAAGTTTCGCAAGAGCAATATTTGTTATGAGATTTTTGTAATACGGACCGTGTTGCCACCTGTAATTACAAATGAAGTATTTGTACATTATTTTAAATAAACTCATTTTACACTTTATACGTTATAACTTATTGATTACACTTACGTTCAATTATCCATTGCTGAAAATCGTTCGCCTTTTTTGAAGAAACGGAACATATCAACAATGAAAGAATTAAAATTTCCTAACATGTGTAAACACATTTAATGGACGGACGTAAAAGGGCGTAACGGGGCTATATAACTAATATTATATATTTATAGTAATAAAACTGGATAATAAACTTCATTACAAGAATATGGAATAACGTTTTTGTTGTTGGTGCTTTTGTATTTTTTTATTGCCCGAAACATCATTTGCGCCGTTTTACTTTAAAAAAAGTTTGTAACTTTAAGCATAATCCAGTTATGTCCAGTAGATAAGCATTTTAGTTATTAGGTTGGCATCTAATAAACCCGCCATATTAATTCATCGGTGTTAGCTTATATGATAGCCGAACTGTTCATTGCCAATTATTATCCTGTTATTGATCTGTCAGATAACGCGAACTTAACTTCGGATCTGCTCCAATATTTTTTCTAAATGGGATATTGGAGGTTGCGTGGTTGAGGATTATGGAGAAACCAAAATTTTCTTCTTTGTACTTTGGAACAAATGTTTGGCTGTGTCATAGAAGAGTAGACTTTAATAACATTGTGCATATATTGCGTAGTGCTTCGCTCGTGTTTCTTCCTGGATTTAATTCATCAAGAGAGCAGTTCTTTTGGTTAAATTTCATACTTTGTACTATACTCGCTGAAACTCTTTGTTAACTGAACAGAACGTTGAACGCTGAGTTTTTTGTTATGAAATGTTTGAAAAGTTTCTATAATATTTCAAAAAGTATTGAGAAAAGGATATTTCATTTCTAGGGTCAGTTTTACTAGTCGCCAGCCTAATAATATAAATAGCAAGTATCAGTGTTTATCTTATGGCATGCTTGTTATTTAATCATATCGTACAACTGAATTGATTACGTAAAATTTAATTCTTTAAAAAAATCTATACTCAACCAGCCAGTTCCTTTCAATTTTGGAATCCTTTGAAATCGTACCTGCATACGTATATACGTATATACATATATATACGCTACCACTGTTCTAATATACAAGTATATATATATACGTACGTATATACATGTATATAAGAACAGTGGTGCTATTCCGCTAATATTTTCTTTTAAAACACCTGCTTTCCTTACTTTCATCATTTTGATAAAAGTGCAACTGTAAACCTCCATCATTCAATAGAAGGTCATGAACACGCGCATGAGTTAAGCATTACGCAACTTTCAAATTATTTTTTCCTTTACATAACCGTTTAAACTAAAATGTGGCTTACTCAGTCTTATCACTATTTGGTGTAGCCATAATAAATTTTAAATTTATTTTAACTATATTTAGTAACATAATAGAAACGGTAACATCCATACGCATACGATACTTTTTAACTAGTGAAATTTTAATTGGATTGAGGAGTTTAATTCTTTATTATAGGAGTACGTTCTGTCCAAAGTGACTCTTGGATTGCATGAGCACTACCGCTCTATGACTCAAAGTTCATTTTATTAGGAGGGCTTTGCTCAAAATTTGATTTCCATCAAAATTTCATATGGCACATTTTAAATATCAATCAGTAGTGAATCTATCAATGGATAATGTTATTGTTAATTTTTATTTAATTAAAAATATGTCTTGACTTATATTATTCTACTATCTATATATTAATAAGTGAAGACAAAATTTTATAATCCCTTTTTAAGCATATTTCGCGTACAGTGGGATGTGAGATTTGGTACAGTCCAAGTTTACATAGAGAAGGATTGCGGAAAGTTAAAATTTATATATAATATGTTTTACAAATACATTAAATCATACAGTACAAATACATTAAAAGATTTGGTGTTTACGTTCATACTGTCAATGTCAAACACATAATAGCCCCTGGTCGAATATTCGCACAGAGCAGAGATTATCACCTAATAATTTTAATATGTCAGATTGATTAACATTACATTTTAAATTTCATAAGTATTGAAGGGAATGAAGTCAAATGCTAATGACGTATTTGTACACGCTCTCAGCTGACGTATTTGTACAAAGAACATAATTCAAAAAATTAAATGCAATAGTTATAGAGATATATTCTTTAACAAAATACCTCAATAACGTCCAAATTAAAAATTTAATGAATTACGGTCGAATTTCGACCACTGGGCGAGCATTAGTATTTTTTATATCAAAAACAGTATGTAAATTAATACTAAAAGGCTGCATGAAACAGAAACTTCGGCAAGTAAGCCTTAGTGCGATTCCTCGTCTCTCCAGGATCGATATGAGGAGCCATATGTCGCGTTCCAGCAAGTTTCCTGCAGCTTTACAAATGAAACTTTCTAACCGGAAACTATTTACTACTGGAAAATTTGGAATTTCTTGCAGTTGACGAGCAACTCAATTTCACGTCGCCAGCACTTAAACTCGTCGCTTTTCCATTTCGCGCCAATTGGCTGCTGATAATGGTTCATTCATGTGAAAATGGGCAGCTTAATGAAGTGACTAAAAACTTTCGTTACGTATTGTTATATAACTTTATTGTCTTCATGTAGTAAATTCTCGCAAACTAATTTATCTATTTGCATTATATATCGCTATGTTATCGTTACAATTCGATTTCTTCGTTGTAGTAAATGTGCGTAATTTAGTAAATACAAGTGCGAGTCTGACATTCGAAGTTTTTTTTTATTTAATGCAATTGTTTTTAATATTTCCTGATATTAAATCAATATAAGAAAAGTACTAATAGGTAATCAAAATATGAGCGCTTTTTTATTTGTTCTATGTATTAGAATACTTTTGGTTGCGTTTTTTTTTAAATTTTGTTAACCATTAGTCTTAGAAGCGTGAAGTTTTTAAATTTTCATACGATTGTTATAATATACATACAATACAGTTACATACAACAAAAGCTTTTTATTATATACATACAATACAATTAAAAAGGAGATGTAACGAGTCGGGCTTTCTTCAAAGTATATAACAAATTTAGTTTCGTTTACGATGCATATCGGACGCTTGATTGAAACGATTTGCTGGTAATCGTCATAGAAGCTTTTCATAGTTTTTTTTATAGGTATGCAATTGATTTAATAACTTGATACTTTCCTAACTATTTAGACAAGAGTAATTAAATATACATATCTGGAATGATTACTTCGATAATAGAGACAAAATGAAATTTAAAATAAACTTAAAAATATCGTGAAGAATAGGCACTTTTGCCTATCCTAATGGTTTAAATTAATATATAAAGCGGAAAATTGTTTTCGTTTATTTGTTGGTTCACGCTCGTCTCTAGAACCATATATCTGATTTAGTTTCTTTTTGCTAGAAAGCAAAAGATTACAAGTTTTTATATTACTATATTACATTACAATTACTAGTAGCAGAGCAAAGATAAAAACAATATCTGAAGTCGGGAAAAACTGCTTAAATGATTCAAAGTACAAAGAGAGAAATTTATTTATTGACTGATAATCCCGAGTGTTTTCGATATACTCCCGACCTGACGACCGATCTCATTTGGCGAACGAAGCGAAGGAATTAAGTTACAGTGGGAGGTATGGACGATAGCAGTTCAGTGAGGTAACAAGCCGCGCGCTTCGCTTGTAAATACGCTTCCATCTTTGACCGGCTAATCAACTGTCAAAATAATTATATAAATTATACTAAATTAGAAATATTGATTTCAATTCAAACGCATTGATTTTGACTTTATCCTAATTTTTTGGACATCAATAGTTTTTGTCTATACATAATTTAAATTAATATAAAACAGTGACCAATTTCTACAAATTAAAATCGTGCTAATTTAACTAATGCTAATTTACTTCATAACAATAATATATGGGAAAATGTAAAATGATGCATTTAGTAGATAACCAAAATTAAAAGAAGATAAATCTATTAAGTAATGATAAATACTATTTCTATAAAACTATTTGAAAATGTTAATATTATTTTTCATAACGCAAAAATTTTCCTAGCATATTTTTCACAGGCGTCTAAATATCACAGGGTATAAATACCGCAAATATTTTTCAATGGTAACTATTAAGATATCATCATCATCATATATATTAATACGCTAAGGTTTTAAGATGTTACTCTCCCTTTTTAGAAAAAACCTCACAACTAATCCACATAAATTATATATCATTTTATAGATAATTGCTTGTTCTACCGGCATCCACAACTAAAAAATTTATTATTGCTATTGTTTTTGCAAATTAATTAATTATTAAAATTATATACACAAAACAGCAATGCTGCCATCTAACGGCTCAACGTCAATATGATTGACGGTCGGTAAAATTTTTGTTTAATTTCAAGTGCACTCACGTATAAATAAAGTGGCGCTTTAGCTCAATGCTTTTGATACTTGCGCCTCTATATGTCAATTTTAGTAAAATATTTGTTTGATCTGTCATCTGAGCTTCATAATGGAATAAATAATAATGCGAAGACTTCGCACGGGTCACTCTAGTAAAAGTTAATACTCCTTTTCAATACGCCAGACTTCCAGAATCTATATAAATAGACGGACTAACACCTTGAGTGATCTTATAAAGATCCCGTTTTTTACCTAAAAACCTCAGCGAAAATATGAAGGTACTATAGGTGCAGAGAATGAAAAATATGCAAACCCCTCTTCTTTTTTCGACGCAACCTGTCGTGAAAAATTAAATATACACCACGTTCTACGCCTATGACAGATATAGTTGACAATATATTGACGTTCTTCTGTATTCACAACCGAATTTCTCAGCAAGCAAGTGAAGTAGAAACTTGAAATTCGGCATAGCAATACATTATATTAATCCACATATTTTACATTGTCGAAATTATTTTTTTTTTATTAAATAGATGTTAAAGTAAATTATTAACCGCTTTCCGACATTTCGTCAACTAGCCTATTGTTTATGGTTAAAATGTGTGATTGACTCGTAATCTATATTTTCACTTTTGAATTATAAACTTATTATTTTATAGTAACGGTAACAGCGATTTTAATAATTTCGCACGGGCAAAAACTAAGGGCAAACATTTTATTTATCGAGAGATAATATCAAAAAGTTTAATACGCGTCTACAACTTAAATAGAATTGTAACAATTAAACCTCATTGTTTTGGCACCTTGTATAGATAAATTTGGCGGCTTTTACGACACTTGAATAGCTTTAAATACTATTTTCTTGTCGCATTCCTTTGTGATACTTTTGACATTGCAAGCTGATATGACACATCAAGTAGGGAAATGTTTTTAAGCTCTTTGGTACTTAATAGTCTCATCTATTCACCTTTTCGCGTGCGGCCTATTTATTACAATACGTAGGGGCGCAGTAACGGGCAAGTGTCTCGTTTCCAGTATTGTTTATCTGCATAATTAGCGACGAAACATTTGTTTATTACCTTACAAATTGAGCTTAATGAATTACCATTATGTGAATACAGTGTGGCGAATGTGAAAAAACCGACAAGGCTGACTAGAAGATAAGCGTTATGATGAGTTTATTGTCTATATTCTAGTGGATGCATTTTGTATAATTACAACGATAAAGAACTATACCCTACATAGTTCTTTATCGTTGTAATTAATAGAGGACAATAAATAGAAATTAAAAATAAAATATAAATAAAGGTCTAAAATTGTTTTTCCAATTTTGTACAGCATTGTGGAGTATGATTTCTAACGGCTGGTTATGAAGAAAATTTTGCACAATTTCAAATTGCTTATATATTGAAAACAATTCTAAAAAATATTTAAAAATAGAATATCCCCGCCCCTCTTGTTTCTGAAACTACTGAACCAAAAAACAGAAAAAAGAGGTTTAGTTAAATTTGCGTAAAATATTAGTTGAAAATATGGTGATCATATCATTTTTGAAATATGTCATTTTTTACACCAGTGAAAGATATAGAACGTTGTGAAAACTTACATTGTGAAAAAATAAGATTAGTGAATAGTTTATTAGAAATATTATGTACCCTTAAATATTATAAACATTATGCTATAACAAACTACTTAAATGTATACTCTTGCTTGACAGGTCTTTTTATAATACACAATTTCCAATGACGTTTAAAATAAAATTTTGTAAACAATATTTATAGCTTTTAGATATCTGACTATTGGCTGCTTTACTTGTTTTCGCTTTCACGTTTAAGTAGATACCTATAAAAAAATCATACACAATTAGGTAATCAAAACAGTGCCATCCTAGAAATCAATCACCAGAACAAAATCAAAAAACTTTCTTGATCTTGAGTTTGTTTTTTATCGAAATCCAAAATTTAATAAATTATTAGTAAGGAACCAAACTGAATGGGAAGATAAAACTACTTTATGAATTAATTAACATTTAGGTCGCCTTGTTGCGAATCGACAATAATTCCACAGAATTAAATTTATCTGTGGATATATCAATATGACACTGGAAAAGGAGCGGAAAACGCGGATACGTACCGACGGTTGGCACCGACTTCCGGATTTAACGGCGAGACTAATTTTATCACGAATCCCTACAGCGAAAGCTCTTCATATGAAAATAGACTTTTAGAGTTACGTTATTCATCAAACAGGCCACCGATTTTAAATTATCGCTGACAGGGGAGGAGGTCGAAATCTGTGGGGGTTTAATGCGATTAAATTTTAATTAATTTCATTAAATTAAATAAAAAGGTTTTAACCGACGATAAGTTTTAAATAATTAATAAGTTTTTAGTAATAAAATATTTGAACACAAAACTATAAATGTTAGTTACATAAATGTGAAATTTTTAGCTCTCTAAATTAACCATCGTTCTGTAAAAACCTAGTAACGGATTACTTTAGTAATTTAGTATTTTTTTGAAATGTTTCGCACAACTTTTTAAGTAAAAGTCATGAAGAAAAAAGAACTTGAAACAAATTTAAATTAAATTTCGAACGAATGTACATTTCGTCGATGACAGTCATAAATAACTAATATTTTAACTAATCAAATTGTTAACGAAATCAACTATCTCATGTATCGCGATGCTGATCATATTCGATCAATATAGATCTCATTATCAGCATTTTCCATTTCCTTTTCTTCCAAATGATTTTTGAGATCACGAGAAGCAGTAAATTTTAAACGGTTTTTATAACTGACCTTTAAAACAACTACGCCAAGTTTTAACTGTTTATAATTAAGTATTTTCTTCCTACTTTCAAGTCAAATTTAAACTTTCTTGCTTAATAAGTCGCTGAGGGAAACATCTGCCTCAGACGTGATTTCATAAGTGTTCCGCATTTTACAATTTTGATACGGACCACTAAAAATGGTACGAGATAATGCCACATTAATGCACACAATTACTAATCGAAATCAGTTCTAACACTATCCAAACATCACAACACCACTTTGCTTTCACAAGCAACTATTTAACATTCCGCTTTGATACTTGTGAAATGAAGACATGACAAACAAATAATATAATGTCGTCACCGTGGTGTCTTGGGTTGATCACAAGGTATAGATCACAACGATTGGTGTTATGGTTGGCTATAAGAGATTACTCTCGTAGCAATAAGTTCACCATATGTATCAATTAGATACATTAAAGTAGATAAATAATATACAGGAACCTGTGCTGTACATCTACAATAAGTACATAATGGAGTAAATGAATTTATAAATACTTGCCCACAAACTTCTTCGAATAAAGACTTTAAATTTAAATAAAAATATTAAAAAGCGTAGTCTAATCAACTTCCGCTTACTGAAGCTTACGATATAGCTGTTGTAGCACTCATTAAGGAAGTTTAAAAAAATACTTTATCTTTATTTCCGCTCGGGTGTGTTTTGAATCATTCGAAAATGTGAGTTTAGTTTCGATTAAAGTGCGTTTCGAATCGTAAGCTCTTAGCGCGATTTGTATGGTAGTTTTTCGGCAAGTTTATGTCAATTTTACAGGGAAACCCCTTTTCAAAAATACATTGAAAAAGACAAGAGCCAAAATTTTCACTCCATTGTATCTAATAGTAACTTAACTCTTAAATGCTAACATGGGTACTGGAATACCCTACACCGTATTTGAATTCCAGTATTTCAAAAACTATTGCACCCATACCAATGTCGCTCATGCTAATCCTTAATTAATAGTTCCCATGTAATTCCGTTAGCCGTGCGCTAACGTCGCGCAAGTGCAGACGTTTGTGCAACTGTTCCGGGGTACTGTGTAACCCCTCGATAGTGGTACTCAAAGGTTTTATATATTTGAATGTGATTGAAACTTTGTTGTTTATTGGTAAGTTTCATTAGTATTGAAAATGAAATACTACTTAGTTTAATGTATAAGACTTGTTTTGTAAGTCTATAAATAATAAAATGTATTTTTAATATAATTCCTGTTAGAAATCTCTTCAAGTTTATTTTGTTCAATTGCAGGTATACGACTTTTACGGTAGTTATGGCCATTCGGAGATCAAATTGACCTCTTAGAAGTGATGATGATATAGCCGCTATTCTGTAATGAGATTCAGAAGACGAGGAATTGCATACAAGAGATGCTTCCGATGAAGAAATTGAAGGTATCATTCCAGATTTTCGTCCTTTAGATGAGCCTAATTTTAGTTCTCGAAACCATGACTTCACTCTTGTAGTCCATGACAATGATCTTGCTGATAACGAAGATGACGTCGAGTAGAGTTAGCACAAGAACCAGCATCAAGTATTAGAATCTCAATAAACGTAATAGATACGCCTTTGTTTATGTATGTTAAAGGGAAGAACAATAGACACAATTGATCGAGAATTCCTCGTCACATCAAGAAAACAAGAAGGTGGCCTCTATGTATATTCTATATATTTGTATATATATTTCTATATATATATATATGGAGTGCATGTTATATTTTTAATTTTTTTGAAGCGAAGTTTCTTCACGGACCTTTGGAATGGGGATCTAACTAAGAAAAAGTGAAACGTCACGGACGAACGCGGCAACGCTTTTCATTGGTTGGGCAGCGCGTGTTGTTGTTCATACGAGTGAGTGAGACAGAGTAAAAGAGAGAAAAAAGCTGCCTCTTTTCTACCTTCGTTCTCGTTAAATACACGTAAGTGTGTGCGGGTATGTGGGCGTGTGTGCGTGCGTGGAATTTGGAATCCTTAACATGTTTATGTATTTTGCTTTTTCCTTAAGTGTCTTTTATTATATAATAGATCATACAAAAACTATTGATACAAGTGTAAGTATTCAATGTTTTGTTAATTTAATCAATTAATATTTATATTGCAATAATTATTTATAATATGAAAACAAAAAAAACTAAAATCTCGTTTTTCTTTGCCTACTCAAAGTTCTCTCACTCTTTAACTACTGCTTTTATAAAATGTGTATTATTTTTTATCGCATGGCTATTATAATTTGTTATAATAGCATTTGTTACAATAGCCATTAATTAAAAACTGAATTGAATATGCTATACATAATAAGCTTCGCTTCTATCGGGTGTCTTTTTTATTAAAAAAAAATTAATTCGAAAAAATGTAATTTAAATTCTAATATGTTTTCCTTTCTTCCCTGAAAAAATTGATCTGACGGTATTAGTACCTTTTGAAACTTTACGTCTCACTTAACAGTAAAAGGTGGTAGTTAGTAAAGTACCGCTGTTTTTAGGGCAAAATAAAAAAATCTATTTGAACCAAACTTCATGAAGTCAAAATGAAATTTGTTTCGAGTCGATTTTAACAAGTACAATCAATATAGTACATGCCTTCTATATATATAAATAAATATAAAATAAGTAAAAAAATACTTTGACCTAAATGTAAACTATTAAAAATACGTCACGTAAAATGTAGAATGCACGTAAAATGTAGCTGTAAATAATGTTATTAAATAACATTAAGAATAAAATCTTTTTTCTTCCAGCTTTTTAACATTAAAAAAATAAAAATCGGGGGAATGCGTGTTGGGTGCATATTAATTTACTGTTCTGTAGCAATTTCAAATATAACAAAGAAAGTTCAATTTTAGCCGCTTCTATAAACATATAAATTTGTCAATATAACTAAACCAAAAAAATAATTTGGATTAATTTTTAAACTGTAGTATTATAATTTTAAAAATTCAGATTTTAATTATTCAGATTTTTAAAAGAAATCTCTAAGAAAAGTGACGTCAAAATTTCTATCGATATAAAATGGTATTCAATAATACTAAACCCAATTGATTTGAACCTATGAGTAAACAAATACACCTAGATTTCAATCACAAATTTATCGATAAGATGATTAATACTAAAACATGATTTAACACAAAAATTCGATAAATCATGTTATTTTGACGAATACCTTTATTTTGGATGTAAATGGGATTAATTTTAGAAATGTTCATATTTTAAGTAATCATTTTTGTGTGGGTTTCCGAAAATAAATACAAAAACTAAGATATCAATCCTTTATTAATTAATTCGATGTGTAGTGTCACAAAACAAAAAAAACACTTATTTAATGAGATAATATAGGATAACACACTTATTTCACGAGATAATAAAGGATAAATTAAAAATCGCCAAAAAACAGCCAACATACAACTCAAGGGCCTGCTCCGTTGCAAAAGTGTTTTAACCGTTTTTATTTCGCTATCTCTGTCTTACATATAAAATAGCTTTTATACACCATCGCGCTCACTCTTAACTTTGTTCGTTTATCTAATTTATTAAGTATAGTAAGTTCCATTAGATTTGGCCCAAGTTTTCAGGTTTTTCAAGTGAGAAACACCTAATGAAAAATATTTTTTATAGTCACCATTAAAACATATATATTTATAAACTTGTAAAATTTCATGATACAAAAAGATCAAAATAAAGTAATGATTAAAATAAAATAAAAAATAAATTGAAATAAACAAAATTACGGAATTTTCCAGCAGTTACTTTAATTTTTCTCCACACGTATGAATAATTCCAAAACATATAAGTTGCTATAAGCAGTATTCATAGCGCTTGTGGCCGACGGCGTAAGATGATGCATTACTTACCGGCCCACTTGATGAACACTCAAACACGCAAGAGGAAAATCTCTCCTTCAGGATCAAAGGAAGAGAAATATGGTTTAAAGAGGTGCTTGAAACCTTGATTAGGCCGAGTTGAACAAAAGTGGTTTCATTATTTTCACCGTCGAGAAGGTTCGATACTTTACGAGTCTTTGAATATATTGGAAATTGTTACGTTTCGTAGTAATGTGATATTCTGTGCTATAGGTCATTTAATTACATGTACATTTAATGATTTACTTAGATAATATAGATTCCAAGTGACCATGATACGTGTTATGTACACGTTCGTAACATATGTCATGGTTTTTATTGGATAGAAATAAATTAAGCTTTGAATTAACAGCGATCAGGTGACAAAACAGTTAAATATCGTATGACCGACAAGTTCACATAAGTTCATATAAGTTCTAAATATATGCTATTAATAAAACTGTAACAGAGCAAATGTACAGAACATGGAAAATATATTTGAAAAGAGTGACTAATTTGGTATATTTTTAGAACTTGACTGACGTGACCATGACACGTGTTATGTACACGTTCGTAACACATGTCATGTATTTTATTGGATAGAAAGAAATTAAGCTTTGAATTAACAGCTATCAGCTGACAAAACAGTAAAATATCGTATGACAGACAAGTTCACCTAAGTTCTAAATATATGCTATTAATAAAACTGTAACAGAGCAAATGTAAAGAACATTGAAAATATATTTAATAAGAGTGACTGATTTAGTGTAACGATTTTTAGAATTTTTGTCTGTCTATGTGTTAATTTGTTCAAGTTAGAATAGACGGATTTTCATGAAATTTGGTATGGCAATAGTTTATATCCCAGAGCAACATATGAGAATTAACTTTTTAAAAACTTCTAATAAATTTTCTAATTCCAAATGTCACGCGAGTGAAACCGTGGGGCACAGCTAGTACTAACTAATATTGAAGTTTGTCATACCGCTGATAATGAACGGGAGTAAAATATTTCTGGTTGTAAAGAACAAAGATGTTCTCGAGACTATGTAGATTTTACTTCATTACATAATAAAAAATATGTGTCTCCGATTGAAAAGAGTATAAATCTAACGTGACATAATCTATAGAGTATAAATCTAACGTGGCATTATAAGGAAATAATTGTGCCAATTTATGAAAAGATATCGAAAGAGTTTTCCCGGATATGTTTATTTTTCTCATGTATCTTTAGTGCCCTTCCGGTATATTAACCAACCTCTAACCGGTTAAACAATAGTATCAAAAGTTAATAAGTAAAATACGCATATAATATTAAAAGAAGAAGCAACATGTTAGGCAATACTTGCAAAACGGGAGTTACGTACACTCTTAGAAACATTTACACAGTAACTAATAAAGTTTGAAAAGAAAAGTTATACCTGCAAGGTATAACTTTTCTTAAAGAAAGAATAGATAAAAATGCTACTACTAAACTCAGTTTATGATAAGCTCTTCATAATTTCATCTGTCAAATACTATTCCGACCTTGACCTAAGTTTAACTTTGGTATAACCACAAAAATTGACATTTCGGTAAGTACATATAACATCATATCAGTTTGTGCTTGCGATCGTTTTAATAATTATTTTAAAGAAAACGGCTTTACATAATTCAATTCATTCAACTGAAATTATCAACGAGAAGTTTTATTTAATTTACTGAGTGTACTTTATCCAGTTTGATATGCTGTATCAACATGCTAAATTTCAGTATTGTTAGCTCAACGTATGCTAGCATATAATGCTATGAGAGACCAATTATCTAAGTTAGTATTACCATAGCATAACATTACAAGGAAAGGTAGATACTTAATTTAATTGTTGCTCGCTAAACGACGCCATCTTCTGGCGACTATACAAGCTTTGAATCTACGTCAACTGCCTTAATGTCGATAAAATTAAGTAATCGATAGATGGAGTAGGCCAGTTAAGAAATTTTTGAATTTAAAAACTTAGCATATTTAAAATTGTGTTTTTCCCAATAAAGTAACAATTAATTCTTTTTAGTTGCTGCAATTGCTGACAGTGTGTATTACTACTAATATTATTATTGGTATATGAATAGACCAGGTAAATAAAGCTATATAATAAATTAATTAAAAGTAAAGCCACCATAGCTATTAATTTATCCAAAGGACTGAATTTATCCACGGAGATATTGATTAGACACTGATAAATTATCATTCGAACAAATTTGGAAAAGGTGCGAAAAGCGCAGATATGACGACGGTTGGTACCAACTTCCGGAATTAACAGCGTGACAAACTCTTTCATGAATCCCTCCAACGAAAGGTCTCTATATAATATGATACTGTGATAACCATATCACTCATCAAACAGAAGATGAAGTGAAAATCTGTCGGGATTAAATTCAATTAAGCTACAATTGATTTGATTATGCCTGTTAAAAACTTTTCACCGATGACACGTATAATATGAATAATCAGTTTGTAAAAAAATGTTTTCATAGGATATTTGAATACGAAAAATATAAACTGTCTTCATATAAATGTCTTTCATTTATTTTTTATATCAACTTCTAAATATTGTTTCTTTTCCAAAGCCTTTTTTTAGATTAAAGATTATATTAATCAGCAAGAGCTTAGTGAAATTTTTCGTTAATTTCAACCTTTTAATGAAATGTTTCCTACCACAATGTTAATAAATCTTAGGAAAAAAAAGTAATTAAAGCAAAGTCAAGATTATGAATGTACGTATATTATGATAGTCGTCTATGACCGTCGTAATTGGAGTGGAAAATACAGAAAATACATTTAACATATTTGCCTCATTGTTATTAATTATGTCTCATATAATGCTACCACATTCGGCCTGTATAGGCCTCATTATCCGCATTTACTATTTCTTTTTCTTTATTTTTCTAACCGATATTTTCTTTAAATAGTGAGGGTGCGGTAATTTTTAAAACATGCTTGTATCTTACCAAAGATCCGTATATCCGACGTATGTCCATCTGGCATAGCCGCTTATATGTATATATATATATATATATATATATATATATATATATATATATATATATCAAACTGTCACTGAAGAATATCTATAGCAAATAGACAAACACCAAAGTGATTTCAAAAGTATTCCGGTTTCCCCAATTTTAGTATAGACCATTAAAAATTACGCGGTATGTGGCTGAACTATCAAATACTACTCGAAGTAAATCGTAAACTTCTTGTTGACTCAAGCCACAGCAAAACTTTAAATTCCCCACTTTCCAAACCTCACAACATTACTCTATCATCTCAAATAACTTTGTGATGATAGAGTGATGTTGCCATTTCGCCCTGCCAACAATGAAACGAAGACGCATTAAGTTTCCAACTTACTATACGAACCTATGCTGTACATCCATAGTAAATACATAATGAAATAAATTAATTTTGTAAATACTTGCCACAATCTTCCTCGAACAAAGTTTCCAAATTTTAATAAAAATATTAAAAAGCTTAATCTAACAACCTTCCACTTATTGAAGCTCGAAATACAACTGTTATCGTGCCCACTGAGGAAGCTTCCAACGATACTGTCGCTTTATTTCTGCTCCGATGAGCTTTGAATCGTTCAAAAGCGCGAGGCAGATTCAGTTAAAGTACCTTCCGGGTCATAAGCTCTTAGCACGATTTCACTGGTAGCGCCAAACCTCGTTTTTGTGTTTCGTTGGGCTCGTAAAGAAAATTATAGAGTATTGTGAATTTTCGGTATATTTATAACTGTCTTATTAGGAAAACTCTTATGAAAAATATATTAATACAAACGAGGGCAAAATCTTCAATATGTATTAACAACTAAATAATTAATTAAACATTAAATTGTAAATTTTGACTTGTCTGAACTTCAAATCCGCGCATCGTGTAGGCAACAATAAGATCTGACAGTCAGTGCTGAAGACCATTTGATATTTGCAACCAGCAACCTGTCGCCAAGATCTCCTTGACTACTTTCAAAATATAGCAAGTCATAAATATGATAGTATTGAGAAGCTGATCATAGCCGGAAGTTTGAAATTATAATTAGAAAAAAAGTTATTCAGTCAAACTTTTGTAGATATTAGTAACAAGGGAACGATTATAATAATTGTTCGATTTCTACAAAATTTTGTATTAAAGTAGTAAGACCTTTTGCAGAAAGGTTAATTAGACCAAACACTGACACAGTGCTTTCGTTGAAAACGATTTCACCATACTTCGCTTGGTTTGGTCTTAGTTTTCAGGTTTGTCATTTGAGAAGATTCTTTTAAAAAAATTTTACCGATGTCACTATTGTTACATATATCTAAATGATCACAGAATAATCTGATATCGCGCTATAAAGGAAGTCAAGTGCTAAATTTCAACCATTATTTTGTTAATCAAGCGCGAGTCCGGCTTACGTGTTCCGTACCTTGTTTGAATTACCTTAATAAGTCACCAGTAATATGGACTTTCTAGCACAATAATTATTTAATAATACTTATATAATTCAGATATATATATATATATATATATATATATATATATATATATATATATATATATATATATATATATATATCCCTTTTACTTCTAGCTATCCTACAACTTTTAAGTTATAAGAAAATTATAACGATGATTTGAGTAGGCTTTTAAAAGCATTGTGTGTTTTAATGTTTTTGGGTACTGTAGTTTCGGAAATAAAGAGAAGTTTTATAAACTTTAAAAAAACGATACTTCATTCTTTTTAACTAGCTTTCTTTTAGATTATTATATTGAGGCTCTGTGTATGGATATATTTTCATATATATTATTTTATTTTTGCGTATCAAAATTTTAAGTATGTGAAAAGTTTTTAGATTCACAACACGTTAATTGGCTTCTGCCATCTATCGATTGTCTGCTTAAATTCATGGATATTAAGATAATGAGAATGGTCACTGCTTATTTCTCCTGTCAGGTGGCGTATCGTCGACACAGCAATTATCTTCTACATAGAATTTAGTCTGTATTGTAAATTTCCTAGTTTTTATAAAATTTCCTTACAATATGCACCTCTGTTGTTGAAAAAAATGGTGTTCATTTATTTCCCAAAAATACAAAAAAGATATGAAACTGTTGCAAGGATTGTCAGAATTATCAATGGCCGTGTTGCTTCAGTTGCCATCTATAATAATTTTGAGTAACTAACTCCATTTACGTCGATTTATTTTTCATCGAAGTTTGTAGTGTCGTCAATAGATGGCACTGGTTAGTATTATTACTAAACAGCGCCATCTGTTGACTACACCCCAATTAAATAAATTTGCAATTATTTAATAGTTTCAAATAGTTAATAGCCTTTCCTGGTAAAGTTGAAATTTGCTAAGTTCTTGTACATTCATGGCATCTTACAACGACCAGCTAAAATTAGGATCTGCTATTCTCATTAATTTTTTATCATGTCTTTCCATAGGTAAATTTAAAAATTCGTTCTTCAAGGTCAGCAGGGAGACTAATATATATATATATATATATATATATATATATATATATATATATATATATATATACATATACATATATATATATATATATATATATATATATATATATATATATATATATATATATATATATATATATATTAATAAACGTTGAATTTATAGCAGGCGAAAGTAATGAAGACAAACTAACTAAAATATATTTATAATAATTCGGTTTTTTAATTTTTCCGTGACACGGTTAGTATTACAATCAAGTATGACTATGAAAATATTATCAATGTTTAAAAAATACTGATGGCACAGCCAATGATTTCTTTTTACAAGTAGGCTTCGCATTTAAAGCCTGTTTTATATCTTGTGGATAATGAAGGAAGGGGTTCTTAACATCACCAAGATATTAAGTTAGGTAGCAGACACTCGATATTAAAATAATCTGTATAAGTAATAAATCTAGATATTCATTGGTATGGTCGTTCAACATTCACTCGAGTTCGTTAAATTGCGCTCTTTAATATACTTTGACTTGTGGTAAATGATAATAAAATCATGACAGAATATTCCGAGTTTTTTAAACGTCGCAAAAACTAATTTATTGACCTTTATGTAATTATTTATTCGTTATATACGTTAGGTTGAGATATTTCTTCTATAATAAAAAAAAAATTATGGCACTGCCATTTTAAAATTAATAAAATCCAAAAAAATTAAATATATCAAAAGCTGTTAAAAGAACGAAGGTTGTCTTCTTTTTTCCGTAATATTATTTTCATCATATACTGCAAGTTTTTAATTAAACTCGCTCGAATTTAGTTGTTTTAATTTTCCGTTCAAAATATTATAGTTCCGAGGTTTAGCGGTTAAGCTTAAGATCAATGAGAAATGTCCTTCAAATGTTACAGTTGAAATCTATGCAATTAGTATATTGCTTCTTTTATACAAAAAGCTGTAGGTATCAACCTCAGGTAATATTCCTTTCATCAAATTCTCCAAATTTTTAATGAAATGGGTAATTGAAATCGTTCGTATTAATTATTTTAATTTTCCGTTCAAAATGTTATAGTTTTGAGGTTTGTTGGTTAAGCTTAAGATTGATGAGAAATGTCCTTCAAATGTTTCTTTCAGTTCACAAGCGATAGCGCCGAATGGCGTTGATTGGCTCGTTAGCTTGCCTGAAGGAAAGATTCACCTTTTTTTGGACTTTTCTAACCCTTTTAAACGATGTATTGTAACAAAAGAAATAAAAAGATTTACACAATCAAACATTGCTAAAAAATATCATGTTAAAAATATATAATTCTTTGATATTTAACCGTAAGTTTATTAACTATTTCAGAATTTTGGCATTATTAGATATATTACTGTTAGTAGAATGAATTGGACTCCATACTTAATTAGAATGGAATAAAAAATCTTGCAAAGAAAGTGCTTTTGATGAAAGTTATGGGACCTTGATTGACCTTTTGAAGCCAAATGTCAATATTGTAAGTGAAAAGAATAGAAATATTAAATTCAGGAATAGGTTGCTCTATGAAAATCATCAAAGGATGATGTTAGATATGACGAAGATGATGAACATATATATATATATATATATATATATATATATATATATATATATATATACCTATATATATATATATATATATATATGGTCGAATTAGATGATATGTCTAAATGTCTGAATCGATCCGTATAGTAAATAAAAAACTATATTTTCCGCTGACATTTTCATGTCGTGGTTTTAGAAAGACAATACTGTTCTGAAAGAAAATTACTTTTCTCTAAATAGTATGATTTATTAAGGAGGTAAAAAAGATATGAAATTCAAAACTAAATAATAGTTTTTTTGCGACTTTTATATATTACTATCACCCATCCAAATAGCATTGTATTGACTCCGATAAGAACGATACTAGTAAAGTCTGTCACATCATAACATTGATAGAACTGTCCTCTTCTTCTATGTTATATTTGCATTTACCCAGGGGAGTTGGTTACACTTTGACTAATCTGGGTTTTAAATGTTTTAGTTGGTTTTTAATCAGTTTAATGCGACTTGATAAAAGATAATAAATATTTAAATAGTGTATGCTTAAATAAATAAGAATGCAATTACTGACCCAATTGAATAAATAAAAATACAAAGGCCGGCACAAACACACAGCCTGTCTTAAAAATTGAAGTACTTTGCGAATGCACGGTACTCCATCAACGACAGACTTGTGTTACCATCAATTTAGTGAAAGTGAGAAAACATGGGTTCGTGCTGGCAATCAGCATCAATACCGAAATTAATGACGAGACAAACTTCGCCACGCAATGCCCGGTGAGAGATTTTCGTTACGAAACTTTTCCGATCCTGTAGTTCGTTAAAAGCGCTGCAGGTTTCGCCTTGTTCGTTAGCAGACGGGAAATTCGATGTCTATCGTATTTAGCGAGGTTAAGTTTTAATTGGATTCGCTATGACAATAAATTTATTACAGGTACGAAATAAGCAAACAGTTTTTTCTGTGCTCATATTCAAATTGGAAATTAGAAGTTTTCAATATCGTCTTGTGTAAGATTGTTATTATAAACAATTTCTTAATTAATTTTCTTCTTTAGTCTATGGCAAGCTTTATTTATTTCAGCAGAACTACTGTCAACAAGTGCAATGTTAAACAAATTTAAGTTATAATCAAGATTGCGTTCCAATTAGTTTTAATCAGATCCATTATAGTAATTAAATCATTTTATAATAGACGCATGCGAAATAGTTACCCTATGTTTTACAGCCTGCCATTAATGTATCAAACTTTATTGACAGTTATTCAAAATACGAAGTAGAATTTTAGCGAAGTAAAGGATCCACATAATTTTGCCAAGTTCGTGCATTCGTCTGTCTGCCACAGTTTATCCAGAACAGTTTACTCTGCGTACATAATATTTTTGGACGGAATTATTACTTACAGAAATCTTAATTACTATGTAACAAAATAGTTAAAGCCAAATGTTTTAAAGTATATAGTGCGAAAAGTGAAGTAATTTTTGCGTGTCCCATCAGTTGGAATATCATTGAACAGGTTTTTATTTAAGTCAACATTAGAGGCAACCAGCATATGGAATATCATTGAACAGGATTTAATTTAAGTCATTTTTACCATTCATCGAAAATTAAATTTACGAGCAACGTGAATTTTTCCCAAACATGGAACTAAAAAATCTAAATTATTGATATGCCTAAATAAAATTACTTTGGTTAACTTGCATCAGCAATTTCAAGACATATAAACAGTTTTACCTAGTCCTACTTTGTGCCTGTCCATACACACCTTTGACTGTTTTGTTGTGAAATCGCTTGAAGGATTTACATGTTGATATTTGTGCTGATAGGGTCGCTAAGATAAAGTTTGGTTTAATTGTCTTTATTCCTTCCATATATTTAAAAAAAAGTCCCAGAAGTTTCACATGTTTATCCTATAGTGCTGAGATTGTTTTGTAACAAAGTCAATTTTAAAATATTTTAAAGATTTTTTTTTTATTATTTATAAAACTCTATAACTAATGTAATGACCGAAAAATCCCTATAAATTGATATGCAACAAAAGACATATGTGTTGATATAATATGTAACTACACACTTTGCCAATTAGGATATGACTATCAGTGTTCGTCATTGTTTTAACTATTACGTCATTGTTTTAAGTATTGTTAACAAATTTATTCTTATGTA
This sequence comes from Druceiella hillmani, assembly GCA_039881145.1. Taxonomy (NCBI): domain Eukaryota; kingdom Metazoa; phylum Arthropoda; class Insecta; order Lepidoptera; family Hepialidae; genus Druceiella; species Druceiella hillmani. Next base: position 14,477,943 of record JAYKKI010000029.1, read on the forward strand.
GTATTGGCCGGGTGCGAATCACAGAGCGGGGGTAGCGAAATCGACAGAATGGCCATGCTCGCTGTAGCAGAAACGGAAATGTCTAAAGGCGCCCGTTGAATATTGTTACAGGTCATATAATTTACTTACGTAAATAGACTTGTTTACTTCTGGAATCAGTGTAGTTAAGCAAAAATGCGCATTTCACTAATGTCTTAATGAAAGAACATAAAAAACCATATATTTAACAAAAATAGGTCGCGGTAGTTATTATTTTATTATGAAAAATTGATTGGATATAAAAATTACAATAATACCTCCATTTCTCATATTGCACTTTAAATTTATAATTAGATATCGTATATTTACCAAAATGTAAATATTAATGGTGATAATAAGAGAAAAACTTAAATAAGAGATTAACAACAATTTACAAAATTTAAAATGGTAAATTGTTATTAATCCCTCATTGAGGTGATGTCTATCTCACTAAATATTAACAAAAACATTTAATTCTACCAATCTTAAAAATTTTGTTATTAAATCTTTAGTTTTTGATTTTTTTTAATTATAAGTTAATAATGGGAAACAAATGCATTTAAGCAATAACGAGATTTTTTCTGTTTATCAGCCAAAAAAAATAAAGTAGAGAAGTAAAGAGTATCCATGAAAATATAATTTAAAAAATTTGTATATCAAAAATTAAATATACAAAGGTCATAATTATTTATCTTTTTAATACTTTGTAAATCGTTATTAACATTTCTCTTTAGATTCTCGTTGAATATAAAAATTAATTTTTGCAAAACTGAATCGTATTTTCTAAATACGTTATTTTTTATGTGTATCTTTCAATTTAAAAAAATCATTAAAATTAGCATTTTTGCTATTTTGAATTCATATTTAATTTTTCATGCATTAAAAGCAAATTTTATTAATATCACATGACAGTTATTCTGTACTAAATTGTAAAAATACTTCAAGAAATAACAAAAGAGCTTCTACAGAGCGTAGCACTGTACTATGTAGTATCCGTCGGTAATTCGTTAAACATAGTTTTTGTCTTAAATTATTTCGCGTAACAAGTTGGTGGAATAGTCTTTCAAAAACACAAATACCCACTGCAAAAATACGATCAGTAAACAACGCGTACATATTCATCATAATGATCAGCATCCAAACATGCAATGACGTCATTTCCCGGTAATAGTGTCTATGTCATCGATGCCGCTGTGCCATGCAAGAGATTTAGTTGAGAAAAATGCACTATGTACATTATACCTCCAATGATTTTGTCAGTAAAATTTGTTGTGTACACCAGACATCAAAATATCGTTCATCTGAAATTCGAGCATCCGAGTCTTGGTCAATTATTGTTCCAACAAACATATGTTCACTAAAATGACAATTTTCGTATATATTTTTTATTGAATTTATATTTGTTTGTTTTTGATAACATTTTCGAATCAGATATTTTTATAACAGTTACCGTTTGTATATAGTTAATTAGTAAGAACAAACGAAGTCTTATATAAAAGAAGCGATAAAATTAGTAAAATTAAAAAAAAAAACCGGCAAACAAAAAAAACTCCAAATGTTTTAAAGGAACGTTTATTAAATGATATTTTAACGTCTTTTGCACACAGTACGTTTTACGGAAATAATTAATTGAGGTACAGTGTGTATAGTGCAATTTTCTCCATTAGATCTCCTGCTTGATACAGCGGCGTTGAAAAAATAAACGCTATTAATAGAAGATGACGTCACTGCATTATTTGATGCTGATCATCATGCAGAATATCAACGCATTATTTAGTAAACGTAATTTCTTGCTCTGCGAGATAAATTTATCTTTGTAAAAATTGTTCCTTCAACTCCTTCTTCATAATGATTTAAGATAGAAACTACGCTTTTTAGCGAATTGCGAATATAAACCACATAGCACAGTGCCACGCACTGTACTAGCCTTTTTGACACCGATTAACGTAAACGCGCTTCTCCGTGCATAGACAAATAATACCCTTTGAGAATAATATTTATCTCAATAGGCGGTAAAAATAAACTTTTTGAGCAATGAAAATAATGACGTATACTGGCAGAGCCATATCCCATTTAGTAAAGTGTACAGCTATCTTATAAGGACAAGTAAGAATTTGTTGCATATCAATTTATAGGGATTGTTTAGTCATTTCCATTAGTTATAGAGTTTTATAAATGAAATATGAAAATTGCATTTAAAATATTTGAAAATTTATTTTTGTTCCAGGCATCCGCAATAACTAATGCGACGGTGAGACGGCCGTGGGTTCGTAAGCCCTGGCGGCCGCACAAAGGGGTCACTTAGTGAGGTCACGACGCTGTCAAATCATGGTCATCTATTAGTCGGAATAGTCTTCGAACAGTCATCGATCAGATAATCATCGGAACAGTTACTATGCACAACAGCGACGTAGATCTGGTGAACGTCGAATTTATCAATCCAGCAAGAGTCAAGTGCGAGGCTTTTACTACTGCCCATCATCCCGCACAATTTTGTTGCAAAGTATTTTCAGTGCCACTTTGAAAATACATAATACCGCTGGGATTTTCTAAAAATACATTGAAGAAATATCTGGTGATTAAACCAAACTTGATCATGGCAATGATATTACACGAACAAATATCAACACATAAATTCAGCAAGCGATTCCGTAAGGAAGCAGCCAAAGGCGTGTAGGGAGGGGCAAAAAGTAGGGTTTGGTAGCTGTTTATATATCTTGAAATTGCTGATGCAAGTTAACCAAATTAATTTTATTTAAACATATTTATAACCTATCCAATTATACTTCTTCTAATGGAACGCGCGAAAAGTAATTAACTTTTCGCGCCATGTATTTTAAATGATTTGGTTTAAATTATTTTTTTCATGTATTGAGACTTCTGTCTAATTACGTCAAAAAATGTTATGTATGCATATTGGATAAACTGTGGCAGATAGACGGATGGGCGAACTTAGCGAAATTATATGTGTTCCTAATTTCGTTAAAATTTTACTTTGGAATTTGAATAGCTCTCAATAAAGTTTAGTACATTAACAGGAAACTGTAAAAAATAACGTATCTATTTCGCTCTTGGTCTATTCAAAGGAAATTTATTTACTATAATAGATCCAATTAAAAGTGATTAGAATTAAATCCCGACAGATTATAATTTTCAGTTATTTGTCATTATCAGCACTCAAAAAACTTTTGCTTATTACGTATTTGTAATAAATGTTATTGTAAAGTAAATTCAATTAAAATTAAACCGCGTTAAATGTCGTCGAATTTCGCGTCTGTTAACGAATAAAGCGAAACTGTCAGCGCTTTTAACTTACGATAGTATCGGAAACATTTCGTATCATCAACAGCTGATGGCCGGACGGACCCATATTTTTCCCACTTTTACTAAATTGGTCCTACACGAGTTTGTCGTTGCTTAAGTATCTCACGAATATATTCAATGTTTGAGACAGGCTGTGTGTTTAGCTCAATCATTGTATTTTTATTCCTTTACTTGCATCAGTAACTGTATCTTGTTTATTTAACCATACACCATTTAAATATTTAATATCTTTTATTAAATCGTATCAAACTGATTAAGCTGCCACCTCAGACATAAAAAACCATATTAGCTATGGCCGAAAGCAAATTCAAAATGTCAAAAGGGCATATACCTAATAAATTAGGGCGTATACTAAGTAAATTCAAATGCCAGAGGAGTGTATACTTAGTAGAAAAGGAAGACGCTACTATCGACGTGATGATATGGTGTCAATACAAGGTATGCAAAAACGTGTGAATCCGTAAGAATGATATTGATCATAATATGAAAAGTAAAATAGTTAGTTGTTAACTTCGTTATATATATTACGATAAAATATCATCCAAAATATTATTTTTGTTTTTCTACTTTTTGCTTGGACACACAATAATTATTTAATTTGAAATTTCTTAACTTTTTGCCTAGCTTAAAATTCATACTATTTGGAAAAGAGCAATTTTCTTTCTTTAAAAACAATGAAGTAATAAAAATAAAAAAAATGCGGTGTCTAGATACAAAACAGTTTTCAACGTTATAATTTTTCGAAAGACACGATATAAAAATACCCGTGGAAATTACAGTTTATTATTTACTATATGGATTGATTCAGATACAGTTATTCGCATCACTTAATTCGACAATATATGTATCAAAATACCTACTCGATAAAAGTTATAGAACTGATTATATTCTACTTACAATTAGTCTAGTGACTGTCTCAAGTACATCCTTTGCTCTGATTCTCTTATGCTTTGATTCCGTCCTACATACGTGGACGGATTGTAACGACGATTGGACGGATGTAACACTTAATAGACAACCTTCGAAAACAAACCTTTCGTAAATCGTAATAGCAAATCATTATCAAAGGGCGTCGGTAAGAAACACCATTATAAGATGGAGAGTTTCTTGAACCAATTTATGTTTTAGCGAATATGTCTGTTAAGGAAAATGGATAAAACATTTGTCATTTTCATTATAGTTAGTTTGACAGCCCAGGCTAGACCAGGGTCTTCTTTTCAATATTTTTATACGGACACCTAATCCTAGATTGAATCCTTCCATTTTGTTCTCCAACATTATTTTCTTATTTTCCATAACTTTTGTCAAAGTACTTTCTTTGCAGGATTGTTAAGTTCTATTCTAATTAGGCATGGGGTCCAATTAATTCTATTAATAGTAATATATCTAATAGTGTCAGCATTCGGAAGCAGTTTATACATTTCCGGTTAAATATTAAAGAATTATATTACTTAGTCCTTTTTGTATGAATGTCTATTTAAATGTATTAATTATGTTTCTTTATGTAAATATTTTAATTTTTAAAATTTTTGTTATAGTAAATGGTTTTCAAGAGTTAGAAAAGTCGAAAAAGAGGTGTATTTTTCCATTAGACTAACGAGACAAGCAATTGCATTCGGGGCAATCGTTTGTTAATCGGAAGAACCTTTAGCAAAATCTGCCTAGATTTTTTGGAAAATTCAAAGCCAGACGAAGCGGAAATCTCGTCGGTAATTTCTACAATAAGGGTGACAGTAAATGTAATAATAACGGGAGTGGAAAAAGAAGAAGAATATCATATTCAGCTTGAACGAGTAGAAGGAAGTAAGATTAGTATTTGAATTTCCGTCGTTTTGTCATTTACAAACTTTAATTACCTTCTTAGTACACAATTATTATTCGAAGCACAAATAGCTTTGATAGTGTCGGGTGGCCTATAGGCAATAGAAAATGAAAATATTCAAGTCTCGGTTTTGTCACTTTTACGCTAATATTATCTTTGACGTTACCAGTTTAAAGATATATATTTCCGAAAATACCTAAGGCTTTTTGTTCAAATTTGGCGGCAATTACTTATTGCAGAGATTTCGATCGTAACATTTGAAGGAAATTTTTCATCAGTTATGATAACCAAGCTTTAAAACTACAATATTTGGAACGACAAAATTTTAATAACTAAATCCGAACCATTTCAATTATCCATTTAAGTAAAAATTGGGAGTATATGACGAAAATAAATGAAGACAACCTTCATACTTTTAACGGTTTGAATGGAATTATATTTTTTGCCGATTTGTTTTCAAATGGATCAGTTTGACTTATTAATTTTAAAATGACAGTGCTATAATTTTTTTTCATGAATATTATAAAAAAATATCTAATACTCAACGACATAGACTCACTACTTACATTTATAAGAAATAAATAATTATATAAAAGTTAATAGGTCCGTCAATTTTTTAGAATGTTTAAAAAACTCACAATATTATATCACAATTTTATAGTAATTTATCACAGATAAAAGTATACTAAAGAGCGTAATGTAACAAAGTCGAGGGTTTGTTGAACGACCATACAAATGAATATCTAGATTTGTTACTTATATAGATTATTTTAATTTTCAGTATCCGCTACCTAACTTAACATCTTGTTGATATTAATAACCACTTCTCTATTATCTACAAGCGAAAAATATCATTCGAAATACGAAGCATACCTGCCGTAAGAAAGGATTGGTTGTACCGTTGATATTTTTTTAGATTAACAATATTTTCACGTCAGTGTTTAAAAAATACCTATGGTACAGATGAAATGACTGTAATACTAATCGTGTCATGGTAAAATTAAAACAAATCTGGAATCATGAACTCAAAAACAAAATGCACTGATTTATTATAAATGTCTTTTGATTAATTTGTGTTCATAATTTCCTCTTTCGACAAATTCAATATATATTAATAAATTTATGTGTTAGCCTCCCTGCTGACTCTATTGAACCAAATATGTTTAATAATGAACCTGATCATAATTTATTGGACACAGAAAGAAGTTTAAAATTTAACTTCTTAAAGAGATAATGAAACATTTAGGAGAATAGCAGATCGTATTGTTAGTTGGTCGTCATACGATGTAACGAGTGCACAACAATTAAACGAATTTCAACATTACCGAGAAAGGTATTATTAACTATTAACTATTTGCAATGTATGTAACTTATAATATCGTCAATAAATTACGCTGTGTAGTGGTTGAACAACTCCATCTATTACCGACACTAAAAACTTTGACGAAAAATGGATCTATGTGAATTTACTTGGTTACGCAAAATTATTGTAGATGGCGACTGAAGCGACACGGCCACTGCCAGTAAGTATTCTGACAATCCTTGCAACGTTTTCATATCTTTTTTTTTGTATTTTTCGGGAATAGTACATAATTTTTTTCAACCAGGGACGGCACAGAGGTGCATATTGTAAAGGAATTTTATAAAAGCTAAAAAATTTACCATATAGACTAAATTCTATACGTTGACGTTTGACAACGACCGTTGTACAGACAATGACCGTGTTGATGGTGCGCCACCTGACCGTAACTAACCTATTATTTCCGATAGTACAGTGCAAATACACATATGAGACACCAAAATATTCAACCGACGTACAGCCAATATACTAATAAAGGCCCGTGTGTACTACGTATTTAAATAAGGAGTACCTAACATATTTACATGGGGTTGAGAAATTATGTTGGTATGAAAACTTTGTGAAATTTGGAAAAGTATTGTGAAAATTGGCACATTAATGGTGTATCAAGGACTAAGTTTCAGCAGTTAGTTTAAAAACGTAAACTTTAAAAATAAGACAATGATTCCATGAATATGTAATCTTAAAACATTTCTTAAGATGGATTTGAGACTGAAACATCACTTGACGGGGTGATATATTTTTAAACCTTTTAACATTTTTTAGGGACATATGAGCAAGATTATGTACTTTTCTTGTAAAAATATTGAAAGTATTGATAAACATGAAATGAAAAAGTAATTTCTAATGAAAGTGATCTAACAACTTACGCTACATGACTGAAAGTCAGAATAGCTAACTGATGTGAATAAAACTAAAGATGCGCATACAAAATACTCTTTTAATTACATAGACACATGCCTACCTTTTAAACTTATTTTCGATTAAAATTTTAGTATTGACTCAAAAGAATATATATTTCAATTTATACCTTTCGATTTTCTTTTATGTGTATAGTCAAGTCTGAAATCAAGGTAAACTTATATGAAGGTAAACTTATATCGTGAAATTTAATTCCCTCTGATCATTTCCTATTTCATGATAATTAAGAGAATTCTTTTTTACAGTGCCTATTAGTAGCCTCCATCTAACCTATTGAGTAACTTAGTTTAGTGTCGTACCGATTGGTATATCTAATTCTTCTGACGCCTGATGGGGCCATTGCTCTCTAATCTCGAGGTTTTTCACCATCGATTGTACCAGTTACTATATCTCCAAATTATCGGTGTTCCTGCAATATATGTGGTATCCCAGGATCTGATTATAGGAACTGAATTGTATGGATAACCATACAATTCAATTCCTTACCCTAACGTAGCTAACGATCGATCGTCAGATCATAAAATATTAAATCAGGCTAACTTTATAAACAGGACAGTTTTGTTTGTTTTTTTTTAAGTTTTCACGGTTCATTCGATTGATATCATATTATACTTGTAATCGTATTTCTTTTTTGTATATTGATGAATATTGGTATATAATATTATTCTAACTTATGTATCTAATGTATAATTAAAAATTAATTGTTTTTGTTATAATATTAAAACCGTTATATCTACATTAAAATTAATATTTTATAAGATTATAGGCAACGTAAACAATCCACTAAAACTGTTAGGATATTTATAAGTGACTGTTATATATTGTTTTTTTACAATTAAGTTATTGCAATATAATTGAACAATGAAGTTTTATACAGGACTAGAATATATGATAAATAATTAAATTGCTCAATATATCATTGACATTTGTACCCATGACGATTATAATGGAAAACAAGCGTTTGACGTATAATTAATTAATTGTGGATGACATATTTTTAGTTATTATATAAAGGTGCATAATTGCAACTGAAATATTAATTAAATTTATAAGAGTATAATAATATAGAATTTATACGAGTATGAGTATAATAGTGAATATGTGCGAGTGTACGTATGGCATTATTCGACAGTGTTTTATCTATTAATAAGAAAGAAGTTTTGCTTCAAAAAGCTATTGAAAACAAAATTCGTTTGTTGAATATTTTTTTAGCCTGGAAAATATATATTTTTACATTTTATATTTTATTTTTTATTAATTCTTCTCTTTATTTTTTTATACTATTGAATATTTAAAATAAATGCAAAGTGTAAGATAGTTTATTATACAGAAGTTTAAACAAACATACTCCAATTAGACCAAGAGCTTAATGATAGGTTGAAAAAAATGTGACCACATGTTATATTCAATCATATACGAAGTTTCCTATCACGTTTCAAGAAAGCAAGCAAAACACTTGAGGTTAAAGGAAAATCTTTCTCGCTGCGTCAGCATTGCATAGTTTTCCAGCCGGAATCTATTCAATGCAAATGTTTAGAACTACTTGCAGACAACGACCAACTCAATTTAACGTCGCAAGCATCTCAGCACGCCGCTTTTCCATTTTGGTCGATTTAATACAGTGAGTGAGCTGGCATGAAAATTGACTTAACTAAAAGTTTTCTCTTAAGTATAGCAAGGCTACCATGAGATAAATCGATCTTAGCAAGTAGTATACTACAATTGTAGTATACTACAATAATTTTATCTACTTGCAATATAATTTATGAAACTAACGTTAGATTGCTCATAACTTTGATGAATCCTATCATTTATTCAAAGTTTTTAATAAAATTGTATGGGGCAGCATTTGCAGATTAAATTATGTTTTAACTTTTTTATTTTGCAACTTACTCAACTTAAAAGCAAAAATACTGACATATTTATCTCTTTGGTCTGTCATAACAAATTGTGGCTTCGGTATGCATATCTGGACGTATATGTCGAGTCGCTGGAAAGTCAGTCACAGAGTCCTCCCTGTAGTCGGCCACCATCTACAAAAATCCTGCATTAAGGGCTACAGAGAAACACCGCTTATTATGGACTAGATGAAGATACGCTGGTTGCAACGACTACGGTTACAATTTATAATATTTAAATATTGATCGGGGTACCTTAATATTTATACGATACTATAGATTAGAAACCGGTGCACTTTAGCCGAACCGTGAATTTTATTGTATTGTTTAAATAAAAGAATATACACAAGAAATCTGTTAAGCATAAGTAGGACTCGCACTATGAGGGTTCGGTACACATTTAGGTATTTATATACATTTAATGGTACATGATATTTTTATTAAAATATTTACAAAATTTAAATTTTTCTGAAGCTAAATATATTGCCTACTGTATCTTTCACAGATTCACATTAAAATAACCAATAATTGCATATAGGATCAGAAATTATTAATTTTTGGAATTTTCGCTTTATTCGTGCCTTACCATTAAGATTTACTATTATGTTTACAAGATCTACTGGAAGAACCCTGTAGGTTTTGATGATCAGTGAGTAAGACTATTCAATGAATACAAAATACGTTTTAAAAGGTTATTTCTTTTCGTTGTGTGAACCAAGAAACTTGAAATTTTTCTAGGAATGTGAGGATTCAGTATACACTATGAATCTCAAATTAATATTTCAAGCCATTTCTGAAAAACAAGTATTTGACAGACAAATATACGGTGGACAACAAAGTGACCCTGTAATGATTTTGTTCTTTTAATTTTGAGGAATTGAACCGTAAAAAGACATATTTAACAAAAGTATTGCGTGGCATATATTTTATCATATAAAATTGGTTTGAAAAAATTGCTCACAGAAAATACCTCCATTTAAAAAAAAAACAATGAAATTTCTATTTCTGTTAACTGTATCTATTATTACTTACATCCCATTAGCTTAAAAAATTTTGAGTGGGAAATGGGAAAACTATTTACCGTATTTTTCACATGAGAGTCGACTTTCATTCCACTTAACCACATAGTTTAGAACATTTATATTGTTGTATTGTTGTAATGAATACATTGCTGGTTTCTATTACATATTTGTTTATTTTTAATCTTTAATATAAACTTAGAATTATACATACATTCGGGAATTCGCTGCTAAATGAAAGATTACTTCTAGTACAATACAATGGTTAAATATGGAAATATTTAAATTGTTTTCACAAAATATGACACATTGTAACGTTATATTGTTCACGGAGGAAAAATACATTAAAATTAAAATTTGAAATACAATTAAAATAATATAATTAAATTACTTAAGTTTAAAAATATGTAATTCCCAAGGTATTTAAGGTAACAAATACTTTAGTAAGAAGACGATAACAGACCATGAAACCATAGACTACTTAAAATACAGAAACACGGTTTTAAGTAGTACCGAATATTACGACGCCTCTCCATAATTTGGTGATATAAGTATGATGGGTACGCGAATCAATCATTGCAAATTAACATACTTATTGAAACTGATTTTTATGAGTGACTTAAAGTAGGATTTGCATGGACTTAAATAAATTATCAACAAAATGATAAAGTGCTTGCATAAAAGTTAATTTTTAAGTTATGTTAGATTAACTTAACTTAACAATTAACTTTTATGCAGTTGAATAATGAATATATTTGGCGTTAATTTTGTGAAATTAATTATTTACAATTAAATAAAACTACGTGATGTAGTATTATTACTACTTTCTTTAAGTTCTTTACCACGACCTAGGTTTCGTTGTATTACAACATCTACTATTAGAAATTATCTTTGCTAACAGCCCACCTGAAGACGTTGCAATACAAGGAAACCTAGGTCGTGGTAAAGAACTTAAAGAAAGTAGAAATAATACTACATCACGTAGTTTCATATAATTGTGAATAAAGAAACAGGTAATTGTTTATTTTGTTTACACGGAACGGAGTACGACGATTTTTACTGTCAGTTATTTTGAAAAAAAATAATTTTTGTACAACCTAGTTTTGATGTTCCAATTGTACATGATATGTAAGTAACAGTTTCTTTTCCGTCGAGAAACGTCACGATAATCTTTTTGTTTCGTGTTCAGCCGTTGTTGTAAGCATTGCTTGCCGGGTTCGATTAAAGTGTTACCTGATAATAATATCGGTTCATTTTACTGATTACTTAGCAGATCACACTTAATAACTATCATCATATCAAGTAAATTTAACAATGATCGGTCTCGGCGACATACGTTGCACATTTGTTACATCTGGACGGTGGCGCGCATCCAAGTTGACGTCACGTATTGTGGTACAGGAGAATTTTCCAGTGATATGATGTTAAGAACCGCTGATGCCCGAAGGAGAGCAGCTTCCTTTTTCGTTCCACGGATAATGATAGCACTCCGAAGCCATTTCGCCTTCACTTCCTGCGTATGGTGCTCCATGTCATTGTATGTTGTTAATAGAGACTTCGAGGTATCTTGGTTTTAATCGCAAAGTTTTGAACTTGGCAGTGACTCGAATAATTATGAGTATATAAATGTTATAATTATTTGTTTCTTGATATCAAATGAATGACAGTTATCAGAAGTATATAAATTCTCTTTGATATCGTGCGAGATGCAGTTGTTAGCAGAGTTGGTCGATTTTTTTCCTAACGATTTTAGCAATTATCGCTTAATAGAGAAATTACATTCTCTATTTCATTAATATTGTTAGCAATATTAGTGAAGAAAACAATTTAAAATTTTTATTAAAGGAGCGAGCGACAAAATTTAAACCTCTTTTGGGAATGTACCCGTATATGCCTGCACTTCTTCATGACTTCTTGTGATGAAAAACTGCACAGACTTATGTATGTACAAATAATCCCTTCAGTTTTTAATTTAAATGTCATTAAAATTGATTACATTGACGGCGAATCATGACGACGTTTGTTAAAAGTTTTCAAAATGACGCGTAATTCTTATGACCTTATTTTGTACTGCTTCGATTTTAAGCAGTAAAAACAAACGAAAGTTCTCAGTTCATAGAAGTTGATGTAAGAATATAATGAAATAAGGAAATAAATATTTATAAATAAGAAAATATATATCTTCTCATCAGTTGCCAGGTATACAAACAAATATTTAGCCTTATGTTGCATCTTTCACTTTACTTATCGTATACGTTAGCTTGTGCACGACAATAAGGTTTGTTTAACGTACGCTTTAAAAATCGCTATGTTGTTTCGCACTCGCTTTATCTTTCCTTTATTGTCCGTTAAGGTATAAGATGTGAACGCTACTTTTTGTTAGCTTGACAGAAAATAATAGCATTATACAATTTTAGCAGCAGAAAGAAAAGGACGGAGCTATTAGTCGACGGTGACAGGAGGTGAATTGTTATAGTTTGTCTCTATTCTCTATTTTATAGGTTATTTTGTCTTATTGCGCGTCAAGTAAGGTTCACTCATAAGGTCACTTTTACATTATCGATTAGAAATTATATTATTTCTTTAGATAGTCGATAGTATTTTACGAAATTATTATTTGATGATATGTATTGATTAGAGACCCTTCTGAATTCTCGAGTACAGGTTTTACTGTCATTTTTTTCAAATGCAGAATACTTTTCGTGTGATGAAATATGTGACAATGTTCCTAGATTTATCATATAACATGATTTTATAAAGTTACCGTAAAAATAGTTCCCTTATCTTTCAGCGTGCTCAATTAATTCTACTAGTAAGCCTAAATTTATTAAATTATCGAAAGATATAAAGAAATAACCCATAAAGTCAGCCGTAACGTTCACTGTTTTAGCTACTTTTACGTAAAGCGAAATAGGGTGTCTTTTGCACGATGTAGGCGTCTTTTTAAAGGTTAACAATTCCGTAACATTTACGTTATTCACAAAGTAACATGGTGATATTAGCCGTTCGATACCACGAAGAGCTTAATTGAAATCTATTGCATATTTTAAAGTTAACTATACAATTCAATAATTTGTAGGAAGTAACAATAATTTTTAGATGCGGGTTAATATGTTTTATTATTATGACAAATTTCAAGTTTATATATCAAGTGGTTTCCGAGAAGGATGACTGTGACAGGTAGACAGATACATTATTTTATAAGGCTTTGTTATTCTCTTTGAAGTAAGGAACCCTAAAGAAACTATTAATTAAAACAAGAAAATATTACGAATAACACGTGAACCATTGAAAAAAAAAATATATAAACATATATATATATATATATATATATATATATATACACACACACACACGCACACATATATATAGAAATAACAATTTTCTACTTAATGAAAGTGCATTACACCGCATATATATCTAAAAGTTATACATCGTTATTGCGGTCAATATATTAACATATTTATTTATAGAGTGGTGAACTTATTGTCACAAGGATAGGCAGAAGTAGAGTTAAACAAATGTGTAGTTTGGTTTACAATATAAGAATAATATATATGTATATCTTTGTAAATATAATAATTTATTTCATCATGAAATCTGAGGCCGGATTCTACATTCTCGCAAACTTCAGAAAAAGAAATAAGGCATTCATGCCCGTTAATTATAGTCAACCATAAGCATTTTCCACAAATTTTCCGTACATCTTTTATTTAATATATCTTTTATTTAATTAAGATGTTTATGTTTATCAAAAAGAAAACCGTAAAAATAAGAAAATCTCACACTACGAGGACTGTCTGTATATTACTATAATTTACATTTTTTATAGAAACATGCTTCAAATAAATTTAGTTTATTGCACTTATATAATCTGTTTGAAAAATTGAAAATTTTGTATTAAAAATATATCTTTTTATATTAAAAAAATCATTAGACGCTGAATATAATAATTGTCGATGGATACATTAACAGTTATGTGCCGCTAGATAATATTCACATTGAAAAGTGTTAATTAAAGATCATTTCACGAAAATGTGTGACAAAACTAAGGTTCTAGGATGGAGGGGGGTTATTGCGCTATGCAACCGTGGAATATGTAAATGGCGCATAATTGCAAATGTTTTTTTATATATAAAGATGCATAATTTCATATTCACGTTGATAATGCACGCGTACAGTTCGTTAAATTATAAAAAAATGTGATAATTATCGGCGCTGGCTAATTTTGAGACTCGATTATAATTTCTAAGTAAAATGGTGTAATTAGACACGCTAACCCTATATTTCAGCCAATTTAGGGAAAGTGGAAAACTTATACCTATACTGGAAATCAGTGACTATATTAGCTGATGGTAGACAAATTTTGCAAACTACACCCAAAGAGTGTTTTCACGAAAAACATTTCGTTCCTTTTGTTAACAATACCGGCGATTTTATTTTATTTGAATATTGAATATATTTGGCGTTAATTTTGTAGAAATTCATTATTCACAATTAAATAAAATTACGTGATGTAGTATTATTTCTACTGTCTTTAAGTTCTTTACCACGACCCAGGTTTTGTTTTATTACATCTTCAGGTGGGCTATTAGCAAAGATTCGCTAATAGCTAATAGCCAATATCTTTGCTAATAAAATGTTGTAATACAATGAAACCTAGGTCGTGGTAAAGAACTTAAAGAAAGTAGAAATAATACTACATTACGTAGTTTCATTTAAATGTTCATTTTATTCCAAATCCGATGGAAAATTTGGTATCTCTTGAGATTTAACGTGGTTTAACTTGAATTAGGTTTATTGCATTTATTAAATTTGTTTCGATTAGATGGCGGGTACGCAATAAATACACAGTTCTGTGATCATCTAGACATTACATGACCTTTTGGGCAATTTACTGTCTTAATATAAGGTAGGTTTTACTTATGACTTGGGAATTGCTAAGCACAGTTAGTGTAAAGACAAACAACACATTTAATAATTTTAAAAAAAATTATTATGAAATATTTATTAAGATCTCAACCATGCATTTGCCATATTCAAAATTCAAAATTACAATTCTATATTCAACGCTTTATTTTGGTCTCATGAAGTAAATACTTACACCATTGATGTGTATTTGTCATTTTAATGGTATTATTTCTGCTGTAAATAAGTAATAAACGAGAATCAATTAATTTTCTAAACTTTTTTTTCACCGGAGAAAAAATAAAAGTTGCTTAGCGTAAGATATGTCATACACCGGATAATGAAACTTTTCCAACCGTACCTCACTTCATACTTTAAGATGTCATGTCACGCGGTACGCGTTCAGAGATTCGAACGCAAATAATATTATAACACAATATTAAATATTATTGAGCAGGCTTGAGTATTTAATTGTCAGCTCCCAAATTGTAGTCTAAAGTTCTTTACTCCACACATTTGTCGTAAGCATAAGAAAGAGTCGCTTTAACCACCAGGATAAGACAACTAGATCTTGACCACAAACTTGTTTAGCAAATTTTCAGCTAAGAACACTGTTGTTATGATACCTCTATTATTAAAAATATCTAGTATAAGGTGTTATTTTTACCACAATCAATTATTTGAACCAGAATTAAAGCAAATTGTTACGTATCTCTTTAAGAAAGCGATGTACGCCCTGAAACGCATTCTTGAGTGGCGTTCGTTCGGTTTCGTTTAGTACATATTTTTTGAGTTTCTTTAATTTTTATTTAAATATTATGAAATGATTTTTCTACAAATAAATGTTAACTTTATGAAAACTACCGATTTTTAAATAAATTTAATACACTGAAAACTTATGTAAGCTTAGTTCTATTAATTTGGGTATTGATTAATTGACTGTTTAAAATAATCTTTTAAATGAACATTAAAATTAAAGTTTATAATTTCACAACAGGGAACTTCATATTTCTTTCTATTCGTATATGTTTTCAATCAAACGTAATGTAAGGCAAACAGTTATATTACATTTGTTTAAATTAAGCCACCATATTCTCAAAATAAATTTATGAAAAATTTATTAGTTTAAAAATTTATTAGGTTATTTGTAAGTTTCTGTACCGCAAAAAGAAATAACGTTGATCACAAGCGCCAGGTGGAAAGTATATTTTATAGATATATATTGTTAGCCTATATTGCTTATAAAGTTAAGGAAAAAATAAAAAAGATGAACAGTTTTAAAACAGTGTAAGAGGGACAAATCTTTTACATTTAAATTATCCGAAGAGACACTTTCAAAAAACAATTCCTGAAAAAGTAGTTTTGTGAAATAATATAGTTGGTTTCTAGTAAAAACGTTTATAGTTATTTTAATGAAATTTAAATAATTTTTTTTTCATAAATAAAACAGAGTCATCGCTAAGGGAAACTTGTTTTATATGGTACGACGTCATCTACATTTTACGACGAAAGATAACGCACTTCACTCCACAAAAGAACAATAAATATTAATTAATTAAATAGCGAGATTTTTGTTAATGGATTCACCAATATATAGCATTAAATATAGCATTTCTCAAAGAAATATATACCAGAATGAAGTGACGCTATAAGGTGATATCGTAATACGAGTATATGTGTTGAAATACAGTAAGGACATTTTTCTCTTTTCCAGTAATGGACGAAGAAACAAATTTTGTAAAACAATATATATATATATATATATATATATATATATATATATATAAAACAGCCAAAAACAGAATATTTATAAGATCACTCACACATTCGTCTAACTGGTAGAACCTGGTTCTAATCAAAAGTCATTTAATATAAGATCTTGAAATTTGGTGTAGCGATTAAGCATATTAACACAACTATGTTCAAATAGTTAACACTCGAAAATATTTGTGCATAAATTTTGTAAGCGACAAAGATAATCGACTTTTTTATTCTTTATATCACATGGGTTATAAAAACGTATTGACGGAGCAAGTTGTCTGGATTCCACAATCATTTTTTTTCATAATATAATTCTATAGTTCTTGCTAAGAAAGTCAACAAAAAATTAATTTCTAAATATACTTTTAACTTCGCACAAAACTTTAAACTTAACCGTTAAGAAGTTATGTTTGTGACAAATTATCTTTAAAAAAACATTGAAAGTTGGGTGGCCAAAGAAATTAATGATGATTATTAATCAAATAAATTAATGATAATTTAATGATGAATATTTAACTTTTAAACCATCTACTTTCATTGTGTCGAAACTAACTTTGTTCTAACTTTTAGTATAATTTACATTACTGATCTCTAGGAAATCCTGAAGATAATGACGATTCATATATCACTTGGATATCTTAATATATAGTACGATGGATTGAATCTTTTTACATAACCAAGAGACCAACGGATTTTGAATTTTGCTCTTATACAATACAATATACTTGCAGATGCAAGGATCAATCTTTGTACTTAAAAAGAAAATTACATAACGATATATCGTCTCATCCTGAAATCTATTAGAGAGAAGTGTATCACAATGTTGTTTTGGTTTTATTGGAACCGGTCAGACAGTACCGGACAGTACCGGAGGACAGACCATTACTTCCGAAAGTTATGGACTTTCCGTAACAAAAAAAGCTTTTCTTTCTGCTAAAAGCCCCATATGATAATGCAATTCAAGAAGAAAAGTTATGATAACGCAATCCCAGTTTATTCGTATATAGTATATATATATATATATATATATATATATATATATATATATATATATATGTATATATGCACAGTCTAACAGATGTAGTCTTTTTTCCGAGGCAGAGGCGAACATACTTTTTCCAGAGAGAGCATGGAGTCTAATTTTCCTTCATCACAATTTATCTCACATTAATGTTAGTATTAATATTGTATATCTGGTTAATTTTAATCCTATATGCCGTTAATAATTTTAATACAACGTCGACCTTATGGTTGAGGTAAGCTTTCTTAATTTTGTATTAGAAACCATATTTTTAAAATTCAACACATAAATTAAAAATTTTTATTTTATTATTTTTATATTTAAATAATTTTTTTTTTGAATATAATAGAAATATTTAGAAAAGAACTCAAAAATAAAATAGAAAATACCGCTATTTAACGAGATCACTGTGATGAAGAAATTGTGATTAAAAAAAATATTGAAAATGATTGGCCCCGTTACATAAGAAATACTCTAAATTAAAAGGTACATATGAAAGTTAGTAGAAAAAGAAACCACCTTAGTAAATGAAACTATCCACGTAGTTGTATTATTATATAAGTTATTTAAATTCTTAAGAACGAGAAAAGAGAAATCTCTTCAAATTGCCCACCTGAACATGTTGTCATATAATGAAACCTAGGGCGTGGTTAAGAATTTAAATAAAGTAGATATAATACTATATCACGTAGTTTCATTTACTGGTTAACAAAATTAAGTGATAATGAATTGCTACAATATTGACGCCAAATATATCAAATATGGAAAAGAGTATTTAAACACCTTCAAAATGTGGTGTATTGGAATAGGTAATATAAAAAAGAAAACTACGAAAAAGGCTGTAATAAATTTATATCAGTTATGATAGGTTAATAGTACAAAGACAAACTGTAACTAAAGCTTGTTTAATAACTCAAACCATGTACAAGAAGAGATAGCTTCGAAATGCAAACGCACAAAAAGAGATAGCTTCGAAATGCAAACGCACAAGAAGAGATAGTGTCGAAATGCAAATGCACAAGAAGACATAGCTTCGAAATGCAAACGCACAAGGAGAGATAGCTTCAAAAATTACATTGTGCGGGTTAGTATCATTTAAGTTAATAAACGACACACCCTTTAGTATTCATTTTTATTCGGGCACTCCCAGTCGATAAAGTAATAATTTTAATGGTTGATCGACTAGTTTGTTCTCACAAAATTTATTTTCATTTAGAGATTCGAGGTGCTAGATATGCAATACATTATTTTTCTTACAATAAATTGATATTTTTCTTAGTAGAGTGACGAGATTCTTTCGGATATGGTCTTTCCAGCTACTGTATTTTATATGAGAATGAACAGCCCTTTGAAGTAGTTGGACAGTGCTAAAAATAGGTTTTCTAAGAAGTGGTGATTCTGAATGCATAATTGAATAGAAGCAGTTATTTATCCTTTCAATTGGAAGGTAATATAGGGCACCTTCAAAACCAGAAGTCACAGGAAGTGCCCAGGAACGGCCCTAACTTAGATGGTGGCAAGAATAATGCTGGTAGCAATCTATGTTACTAAGTGAACATTTAAGATAGGATCTTTAAACATTTTCAGATCTAAATAACATGAATTTATGCACGAATGGAATTTGTCAGCCACGTGTTCATAAAATTCACAGTATAGCTTGAATGTTACACTAAACTCCGTAATTAATATCAGGAGACTACTTAAATTAATGTAGTTGACCCTGTTTCCCCTAGACTAGGCTAGATCGTAACTTGCAAAACGGCAGTTTACCCTTGTTAGACTAAATACCACTAAAGCCTAAAAAGCTTATACGCTAAGCACAGAAACTATGTAAAGCCTAGATTGAGATGTAACCTTTGCGATACCTAGCTTTATGTCGCAATAATATATTGTGATACAAAGGGATTTTGTAAACACTATATAAACTCTTCTCTACCTTTGATACGTAAAGAATTTCACATATTTAGCGAACTATTTTGAGTTTATTTCCAGTATTGGCATGAAATAAAAAAAATATACATTTTTACTAGAAACAAGTAATGTCATGTTTCCAACAGAAATAAATGGGGTTTTCCCTGTTCAGAATTCACTATGTTACAATTGTATTATATGTATAGATTAAAAATTAGATATAAAACTATAGATCGATTAATGGCCGCAAGTTCAATCTAAAGAGCATAGAGCTACTGCAATTAAATTTTTTTCGACTTACTTTTTCTGACAAAACTGTGAAATTAAAACGGGAAAATTTGTAAATGGAAAATCTATTTAACAATGTCGAATACGGATAACGTATCTCTCGACTAATCGATGCAATACTTAAATAAGTATAGCAAAAAATATATTTGTGTTACATTAGAGATAATTACATTTTGTTCAATTTTATTTACTTTCATTTAATATTCGAATAAAGGCGTAAATTATAATACGGGGGCGAAGGTGCCAGTTAATTTTGAAAAGGAATATTACAATTTAGTGAAATTTTACTGGTGAAATCTCAATGAGAAGTAAACGTATTCTTATAATCCAAACAATTATTAGCATTATGACGATCTTTATGTAGATTTTAGTCATATCTTATCATATTATACAATACAGATCACACATTATATAATACAAGGACCTTACTTAAAGTTCTCAGAACTGGCCATTTTCAAAAACTGTAATCTAAACATATAATAAAATTTGAAACAGAGTGAATTCTGTACATGGAAAATATTTTATAAAGAGTGATTGATTTCGTGTTTAAAATGATAAAAAAGCAACAAAATCTGTTTTTAGAATTTTGATCTTTCCGTTTGTGTGTTAATTTGTTTTCAATCATGCAAAATTTACATTTTGATGAAATTTAGTGTGGTAAGTTTATACCCTTGAACAATATACAGGACACTTTTTAGCTGGATATTGCAAATATCAAAAAAAACTTAGACTTGTTGAATAATGCAACAATGGTGTCGCCAACGTCATCCATTAGTGTTTTTAGTAAACTTTATTACTGAGAGAAAGAAAAAAATATAAAAATATGAAAATTCCTAATAATTTTTCTTATTTTGAATTCCACGTGAACAAAGTCGTATCGGCACAGCTAGTAAAAGAAACAATTCGAAAATTATGTGTACCACGTCAAGGTGAATTTAAGACGAGAAAATTTTCTTTCGATGCTTTTTTCTAAAGTCGTTGTGATATCCATCAAAAACAAAGTTACGATTGACTTCGATTGGCATTTTATAATTGAGCCCCATTGAAAATTCATTTCATTTCACCCAATTCTGGTGATACCGATTGCAGTGATGATCTGAGCGAGGAATGTTTCTCAGCAGTGACAAATGAAGATTATATCAATGCTGTGTGATTCTTTATAAACCGACAAGAGAGCAACGTATTCATAGATTAGACTAAGTTTAGTTGTAGGTATGAGTCAGGTGCAGAAAATTCTACATGAACATTCGCAGAATTTTCTTTACTTTCGGTGACATGAAGCTTTGAACTAGACAAGGTAAGAACTAGGTAGGAAAAATTCCACGGCGGTCACTGAAGTACTGAATCCGATATCGTTATGGATGATGAAAGTTCTTTCTCTCTCTAAACTCTTCGAATATGGAAATATTTAATTTTTATTTGGTATGGAAATATTTCAAAGAGTGATTGAAATTTCATAACCCATGATGATATCGAATTCAGTACTTGAGTGATCACCATTCATTTTTTCCTACCTAGTTCTTACCTTTTCACTCTTATGAACAGGATATTTACAGACAATTTGCGTAGTGGGTGTTTCCTTCTGGAAAGGTACATATAAAGATGGGGAAAAGACGAAGTGCTGGGAAAATGATAGTCGACTCGCTCTTCTGATCGACGAATTATTATTTCAAGAAAATAGAAAAAAAATTACTACAGGATAGTCTACCAGAAATTGGATTTGGAGGAAAGTTCAAGAGCAAAGCCCTTCATTACGGCAACTCAGCCAGATGAAAAATAAAATATTTAACTACGTCGGGTGTAGAAATTATGAGTCATCTGTCAAACAAGACCTACTACGCACCATACGATTTCTATTTACTTCTAAGAATAAAATATAAACTGCGAGGAATGCTATTCCCGGATATTGAAGAAACGATGATTGTCTTCAAAAATGCCACGGAAAACACGTCCGAGGAACAATGGGTCCACTTCTTCTTTCGGTGGTCCCATTGAATGAAATGATGTATAGAGTGCCACCGAAACTATTTTGAAAAACTATAAATAAATTACAAACTTATTAGTTAGTTCCATTTTTTATATCCTAGAAACTTACAGTACTTTTCGTAATCTGCTTCTTTCAAATGACGTGTTTATTTATATATACTGATTAACTGGCATAATACACTAGTGATAATGTAAATAATATTTGACAAGTATCAAAAAAGGTGATGACGACTGCATTATAGATTATAAAATCACTATGATTTGTGTCTATTGTTGATGTCAATCACCATACGTTAATTTTTACCATTAGAATGTAATCTAAAAATAAGTTTTCTAAAGTATTTTTTTTGGAATTACTATATTTTAAAAAAAAATAGCACATAAATATGTACTTATCTTTGTTGTCGTCCCTTAACTAGAAAGAATATCACAGTGTGTGCAGGGATATCTTTTAAGAAATTTAATATCCAATGAATCTGTATCGAGGTTAGAAATTCGAAAATATATAAAGAAACATTTCTAAGAAAATTTCTCTTTCCTGAAAAAAAAATTTGTAAAAAAATTCTGAAAAAGGTCCCATAATAAAGAATCTTAAAATTGAAAAAGAAAAACACTAGATCAGTGTGCATTTTAGAAATGGGAAAAGTGCGAATGATGAGGAAAGAATTTTTGACAATACAGAAAAAATTAGGGTTATCAACATTTTTTAAAAGAAAATTTAATAACATTTATTAAAAGAAAACTACTGGTAAGATTGTTCTAGAAATTGATAATGGAAAATTATAAGCGTAATCAGTTCAGAGTAATGATCGCGTCGATGAAGTTTTTATAGGATGTGACAATTGTTCTTTCGACTTTATTCCTTTGAATGATATATACAATTAGAGCAGTAGATTAGTAAATTGCATCTATTGGTATAGATTGTCGGTGGGTAAACATAAAAATTAACTAAATTAAACTTTGC
This sequence comes from Druceiella hillmani, assembly GCA_039881145.1. Classification (NCBI taxonomy): domain Eukaryota; kingdom Metazoa; phylum Arthropoda; class Insecta; order Lepidoptera; family Hepialidae; genus Druceiella; species Druceiella hillmani. Next base: position 14,501,144 of record JAYKKI010000029.1, read on the forward strand.
TATATTTTTATTTCAAAAATGTTGAAATGTTCTTAGTTTATCTTAGTAGATTCTTAGTTTAACTTTTATTTCATACCTATTTTACTTCAACACGAACCGTAAACATGTCAGATCTAATATTCAGTACCGTTCTTTTATATTCAGCTTAATAGAATTAATAGTAGCATTGTACAATCTGTCTTCTTTTGTATTTCTAAATCAAAATTTCAGAAATATGATGCATTAACAGAAGTGGCATTTGAGCCCAATTTATCATAATCAATATAACTATTTTTTATTCCGAATATTAATTATTATGCCGATGTAGGGAGATCGAAATGGTAAGTCCAAAAATAAACCCTATAATCCAAAAATAACTGTGCCTTGTGAAACTATATGGATGTTAGACAATGATTAGGGGGAAAAAGTAAAATCAATGTATACTACAAAATTGAAGTTTGAATTAGACGTGTCAAGAAAAATTAGTTTCTTTTTTCAAGTCCTCTTTATTACTTTCGCGTAATATTACGACCAAATAATAATTTATTATTATTTATATGTTTTGTAGTACTTCCATTAAATCTCCTACGGCTAAAAATAATAGCTCTGCCATATTTATGGTTCGTATTGAAATTAAATAAGGGTAACAAAGTCACAATGTTTTAATAAAAATTAGTATCGTATAATTTAGTTAATTTTTTTGTCTATGCTGACAATTGTCACAAATACTCGTATATGTAATTTACTTAAGTTTAATTGTGCATATCGTTGTATGAAATCAAACGATATACGCAATTAAACTTAAGTGTACATGTAATATAAGATAAAAATAAGTTGATGAAGTTGACCAAGAATTGTCATATTCTATAATAATTCGTCCGGTCATTCCTCTGGTCCAATTAGACCCGTAATTATTCACGATTAATTTTTAAAACTAAATTATCGGTAGTTTTGCTTTAATAAATATTACTGTTTATCTTTATCTTTTTAATGAACATAATTTCTTCGGAATTTTCACAAATTTTCTCACATTGTATCATTTGCACTTTCTCCTATTTTTTCAATTCTAAAACGAACACAAAACAAGCTTTCTTTTAATTTTTAAATACTAATTTTGCGGATCCTTTTCCAATTTTTAAAATTTTCTCATTAGGGAATATCACTTAGCAGAGTTTTTTTTATATATTCTAGTATCTAATTCCTATTCAGTATCCATTTTTAGGGTATAATTGAATTAAACCAAACAAAACATGAGCAGATATTGCACTAACGTTATTACCTGATATAATGTAAAATTGAAGTACGAAAAAAGTGCGCAGCGAGCCATATTCATTTAGTATAGCCCTAGCATTCCTTACCTGAGCACGTTGTTCGAAATGCCATTTGAATTGTCTTTTTGCACTTTATTAAATAGATTGTAAATAAAATAGCAATATTTAATATTTATTTAGATACCACCTTTTGAATTGGCGATATTTAATAATAATTAGAAACTCTCCGAAATATGTATAATCATCGTTAATAGAATTGTAGAAAATATCAACAAAAACACATCGACGGCCACAAACTAACTTAACACAGCCCTGTCTAGTTTTTCCCTGTTTCGTCACTAAACGCTAAAAAGAAAAAAAAAACATTTTAAAGGTAAGGCGAAAATGGAATATTTGTCTTGATAAATACAATCTCTATTCTTTTATTACTTTATAACTTCACGAAAAGCTTGAATCAGATTTTGCAAAATAAAAATTGCCCGCTTTTTTAACAAACACCAAATTTACTTTAAATTTGGATTTAAAATGTTAATGCAATTTGGATAAAATATCTACCTGGCTTTATTTCAGACCCTCGCTTATTTATTTACACTTTTAAGCGTTAATTTTTTATTTAGATGACATTTATCATCTGCTTACGAATAATTTTATTTATAGCATACGAAAATAAATTTAGGTTTAATATCCGTCAAAAAGAAAAGAACAAGTACCATCACCGATTGTTGATCCCAACAATATTGTTAAGCGAAGCTGCTAAACCCTTTGAAAGTATTATGCGATTATATGGAGCATTCAACTGAAAATATATAATATTGGAAAGTATTTCATCATATTCATAAACTTCATTAGTATGCTTCCTTCAATACATAAAACCTTGTGTTTTGTTATCAAAATGTAAATAATTGAAATATAATATAAAAATCGTTTTTCCCCTTTACAAAAACTCGTAATTTTCATTTTACTAATACTCATATTATGAGTTTCACAATATTCCTCGTTTTAAAATAGTTTTGAGATTTTACTGAAGTACTGCAACATTTTCATCTAAATCAATAAATATTTCCAATAACATCTGTAATATTATTTAAATAATATTAATCTTTTTGTAAAATCATGACAAAACTTTTGTTGTGAAATATTATTTCAATTGATCATTTGAAATAGTAACTGAGACAATAAAAGATTTGAACGAATGATCTTTTTAAATCAAACGTAAATAGAAAATTTTGAATTAACTGTAATCAGCGCCAAAGGACGTAATATGTAAGAACATATTGTGAAAAAATCGACCCAGCTAACTCAAACCTATGTAATTACATTAAACCGAGTTTTCAACTTAAACCAATGTTATTTTACTCAATAGAAATGTTTTGTAATTGAAACAAATTATGCCATCGTGGTGTCACTTATTTAGATTGGTGGAGATTTTTCCTACTTTCTATTTCTTATTTTTCCTATTTCAAATTATTCTGGCAATCCTTTTCCAAAAGTTGCGGTGGTAAAGCGTGAGATAATACGACTTTCTTTTTAATTTTTCGTTGTGTCAAATGGTTTGCGATAATAATGATTTAAATATTCAGTACAATTTATGAAATGCAAGACAACTTATAGAGCTGAAAATTTGAAGGCATGAAATATAGTACTGAAAAAATTAACAAAAAAGTATGTTTTTTTCGGTTTAAAATTGTCGTTATGACTTTAAAAATGGCAGTTTGTATAAATTATTGGTTAATAGTATTATGGCTACTTAAATATAATGAACTTATTCATGAAATTGTTATAAAATATTTTTATTTGAAAGAATTTTTTAAATAACAATTTAAATTTTCAGTCCAGTTTCTTCGAACCCGTTTATGGCTCTTGTAGAGTTCATCTTTTCAAAATGGAATGGACAGGATAGTGATTAATATCAATGGAGAATATCTATGTAAATATACGAGATTTGCTGATGATATAGTATCGGTAAGAAAAAGTCTTTGTGAGATATTTTATATGCGAGAGACTCTAAACGGAGAAAGTGATTATTGTAGTTTAGAACTGGACGTAGGTAAAATACGCATCATGATTCAGTGCGAAAAGGTACCTGCACCAATACAATGTCAAAGTATCAACTATGTACAGGATTGTAACAATAAACTATGTACACGAATGTCATATTTTGAGCATATTTTCGCCAAAATTTATCATTCGCATACTCTACTAGCAAAGAGATCGAGAGTAGGATCAAGGTTGTTTGGAAGAAGTACCAAGCAATTAAATATATTTTTATATCCATTAAAACTTAAAAAGGAAATTATAAAGTATACGATCCTTTCAACACTGTTGAATGGATGTCAAACGTGGGAACGTTCGGAGTGAATAAAACAATACAAATAATTTGAAGTACAAATATTTCAAGACAAATATGTCGGATATAAAAACAAGTGATCGTTGAAGAAATGCGGAAATAATAAAGAAAACGGAAGCGACCGATATCGACGAATGCGCTTGTAACTTCAAAATGAGATGGGTGGATAATCTAACACGCGTGGCTGATGGATACGGGAGCGAGCGATGGTTGAACTGGTGGCCGCGCAGACATAGCAGGACACGGGAGTGACCGCGCGTTTAATGAAGCGACGACGTGCAGGTCATCGCGGTTCGACCTGGATAGATTCTGCGGTCGACAGACACCGCTGGAGAATAGAGGAAGCCTTTACTCGAAAATTGGTACTTGAATTATGTTAACTTAAACTATATTTGATTTAAAGTTGATTTATAATAGATTTATTTTATATTCATATTCAATTATAAAAACTTGCAGTATTTATATTTAATTTAATGTTCACGTTACGTATTACAATTAAAATTGTAAATAATGCCAATAATTTAGACACAATTGGTTTGAATCCACTAGAATACATAATCTATTGACATATTTGAAGATTTGATTGATGCCTGATTTTTTCTTGAATTATATGTCAATATTATTGTTTTAATTATAAAAGAATATTAATTCCATTATTATTGTATAAGTTGTGTTTGTTTATGTTTCTGAGATTAAATAGCTTATTACTAATTTTTAAGATATTAATTTAAAGAGTATCAGGTTGGAATTAAATTAACCGTAAATATAATTTTAAAATTGATTCTAGTCAATTCTAAATAGAGTAAATACTAATAACTACTTGTAGTAGATAACAATCGCCATAGCCAACTCAAACTAATGTAATTACGCTTAATCGTGTATTCGGCTCAAATCAAAGTAATTGCTTTAAATCGTTGTGTTCTGGTATTGGGGAAATGAGGTATTGTGGTGAACTCAACTCGCTATGATAATTATTTCCATTTTCTATAATTTGAAGCTTTCAGGCGTAAAATATGATACGAAGTGAGCTTTCTTTTCATTTTATGTTTTATTTAAGTGGTTTGGTTTAAATTTCAGTGCAATTCATGAACTGCAGGACAAATGATCGGCCTGTAAAATGTAAAGAAATGAAGCAAATCAAGTTTTGTAGTGGGCAAATTCATTAAGTTTTTTTATAAAGTAAATGTTTAAGCTTAATTTGTTTTGAATTCATCAGTTTATTATTAAGTTAATAGTTATTTAGCCTTAGTTTTTGAAATCATACCAGTATTGCACAACCCCATTTCTTACCCTGTAAGTAATATGAAGAACTCTAGCTGCACAGATCCCTAAATAGGAATATGTTTATTACATTTACTACCTTTTCCTTAATTTTGCTGCTTTCGTTTCTTATGGAAAACTTTTGCAACGCGATATTCCTTGTAATTTGATAGTTATGAAGTTTGTACGTTTCATCTATTATACACACTGGTATCGTTCGATTTATACGAATTGATTTTAGATCATATTTTAAATTACGTACTTTGCTTGAACACGATACATTAAATAGTTTTAAATATTCATATATACATGATGTATATAAACCAGTTCTTTAGCTAGGTGTAATTGCTTTTAAGACACTGCCCGTCACTGCTATAAAGACGTAACGTTTAGCATTTGAATTTTGCGAAATTAAGGTTAAGCATCTATCAGAAGAGACAGCAACGTTTGACCTGATTCTTTCAGTCGTAAACGCTATTGTCGGGTGGCCAACACAACGCTGTTTAAAGTTTTATACTATTATCGGAGATCTCGAAGCGGAAATAATAAGAAATTTTTGCATATTTTATTTAAATTGTACTAGGAAAATTATTTTTGGCTAGAAATGGTGTATAATGTTGTTCTAATAGAATGTGGATAGTCACATATATTATGTCACATATATCATGTAGGTACTATTATACATAATTAGGTTTGATACTTTACAGGCGTTGCTTTCTCAACTAACACATAGCCAGTGAATAAGTATTCTACTTTATATTGTCGAGTGGTCGCAAAAGGTTAATGATTTCTAGGAAAGATTATATCAAAAAATTATATCTTAATTTTTAACAGATTCAATACTAAATGAACGTTCGCATTTGTTTTTTTCAATAGTTACACAATTTTCACGTGACAGAATTTTTGTCTATCGATCTGTCTGTACGGCTTAAAAACAGTTAAGCAAATTTAAAGGGAATGATTTTATATCGAAATCAATAGATAATTAAACGAGCCGACATTTTTCGATATTTTACGCATTAATCATTAATTACACTCTGATAAAAAATTCATTTGAATAAAATATTTTCAAAAGATTTAAGAAAGCTTGTTTTCAATAAATAATATTTTTTTCGTGAAATGGTATTACCGGAAAATATGATATTTTAAGGAGCTATAAGTTGCAAAGAAAGATTAAGTCATGAAATGATTTATAACGACGGTTATAAAAATGTTATGACAAAATGGAACTCATGAGGTAAGATAATTTAAAAATTGTTGGTAAAACCAAAAGGTGCTAAGTCAACGAATAAATGTAAGTATGTAATTTCTAATTTAATTATAAATGTATGTAATTTCTAAAAACATTTAATTGCGCCATTTCAGATAATATCGATACTATCAATATTTTTAATCAAACGCTTCGCTTCTTTTTATCATTACTGAAATCTCTGCACAGATTTGTTTAAAAGAATTATCATTTCTGATGGTTTGAAAGAATATATATATATATACATATTTTAAAATCTGTCTGAAGTGGTAACAAATAACGAGAGGACCTTAAGCAATTTAAGAAGAAATCTTGTAAGAAGATGTTGGTTTTGCATAAGAGCTAGAAAGAGGCATTTTGAGCATTTATTATAATAAAAAAACATAATAAATGCAGTATGATCATAAATACTACATTTGTTTTATTTTACCATGACCGAAAAAAATTATCTAGGATCATTCTCCGATACCAGTTTAGGAATAAAAAACATGTTATGAAATGACTTAGCACCAGAAATTATACCTTAAGAAAAGGAGCAAAATTGAAATAAAGACCTTTAAAAGCAATTATAGAAAATGAGCTATAAATGATTCACAGGTTTTGAATACCATTTTGCTCCGCTTTTTTCAGTCACATCACGTCAATATTGTAATTTTTTTTATATTACTTAACTTGTGTTTCGTTGATCAATTTTCGATATAATGTTTTAATGCTTTTTCTTTAAAGAGTATATATTATGTTTTGTAAACTTTGTAATTGTAATATATTTTGCAATCTTCCACTTTCCATAATTAGTCATTGTGGTTGATTGAAAGAGATTGCGCATATAGTAAGTTCTTTAAATATATTTATAAATCTGAATGCGACTAGTTATTATTACTATATTTTTATTGACAAAGGTTCGGTAAAAAAATCCTGATACGTAAGTATTCTTGTTTGCCCACGCTATATGAAAATACCAAACAATGTTAGGTTTTGCGGTTGTGTATATCTTCTGAACTTATCAGTGCAAATTAATCGAAACACCGTAATTCTAATCAAATGTTAAGTATTTAAAAGTTCTAATGAAATTTTAGTTATTTAGAAGTTCTAATCTAATATTAGTTATGTAAAAGTTCTAGACAAATGTCAGTTATTTAAAAGTTCTAATCAAATGTTAGTCGTTGAATATATTTGGCGTTAATTTTGTAATTGTGTGAATTTTGAAACTGCGTGATGTAGTATTATTTCTATTTTATTGTATAAAGTAGAAAGTAAATAAGATAGGTATAATACTACATCACGTAGTTTCATTTACTTGTGAATAAAACTCAAATGTCAGTAATTTAAAAGTTCTAATCAAATGTAAGTTATTCAAAAGCTTTAATAAAATATTAGTTGTTTAAAAGTTTTAACCAAATGTTAGTCGTTTAAAACTTATTTTAAAATTTTAGTTATTTGAAAATTTTAACCAAATATTAGTTATATTAAAGTTCTAATCACATGGGATTTTTTCCTGTTTTCTTTTTCTTTCCACGGTTAAACGTTTAAAAGGAAACACATTGTACATCGATTTGTGGTTTAAATATTACAAATGGGGTTTAAGTATGACAGACGGTAAAGAAAATCTCAATTTTATATCAAAATAGTCTCAAAAGCGTCACCTTGTCGGTTTTTGTATGAAGATTCGGAATTTCACAAAATTATTATCTTGTGTATATATATTTATTAATTTTTTCCCACGTATTAATCGAGATCTCCATACGAAGAACGTACTTAAAAAAAATTATCCACTTAAGTCTAAATGTGAACTGTAGATAATGTGAGGCTATGATAGCAGGATGGACTCTACGAAATTATAAAGATTCGTGATTTACTGTTTAAGCCTAAAATAAATTTAGTAACAAATATTTTTTAAATTTTTTTTAATCATTCTTTCTAAACAGTAACTTAGTAAGCAGAATTTCTTATGCTTTACTTAGCCCTTTATTTTTATTCTCCACAGCGTGTGATGGACGCCCAAGCAATAGACCAGCTACTACCAATACTACCAATACACAAATACATCAGTTTGTCGACAAGGAGAGACAAAAATAGCGAGACATGGTGAAACGGATGACATAAACCCCTGATAGTACCATACGATGACCACGATCGATCTGCTAAAAGTGTCACGATAGAGAAGAAAACCTACGATTGCTATTAAAATGCAAAATTTTCCTTAATAGTCTTGGAAAACAATTCCTTCTTAAGCATTTCTTATAAATAATACTTTAATTCACACTTTGATTTTTGGAACACGTCCTTATATCAGAACAGAACCAATCTGTATTATTCATTATTTTTTCAATAACCGGTACCGGACGCTAACGGACAGCTAACGGACAATAATAATCTATGTATGAAAATTTTAATTTCGTAACCAAAAAATCCAAATAGAACAAAAAAGCGATTGTTTTTAAAATATGTCTATGAATGGCAATTGACTTAACTATTATACTAACCGAATTGAAAAGAAAATTAAAACTGAAATGGTCGTAATTTTTACTATTATATTTCGGCATAATAATATTTAAACTTGAAAAAATATACGCGTCAAGGACTTTCTGCTTTCATTTCCAAGGTAAATTAAATATCTTAAAATTTATTTATAATTGAAATAATTTAAACAAAAAAGTATATTAGTGTAGTACTAACTTAATTTTATTCAGAATAAGGCACGATGGTGAATACTCTGTAAATAAATTTCCTAGTTACTACAATTGCTTTTAAAACACTTAAAATGAAAATTTAAAGGAAATTGAATTGTTAATAAAGTTTTATTTTTGTATGAAAGTTATTAAATTTTCTCTTAAATCAACAAGTGTTTCTAATGAAATTTCCGTGTAATGGAGGCACTAAAGCGTTAACTACTATAGCAGATTTATTTTGAAAAAAAAAGGGAATCCGTAAACTTTTAATTAACATTTGTGTTTCTTATATTCATAACATACTAAAATATTCTTTCGTAATTACATCATTACATATTATTATAATTCTTTTTTATTCATAATATTCTAAATAACCTTTCATCCATATGGTAATACTAAATGAACGAGACCAAATATTTTCTCAATACCAAAGATATTTATACTCTTGTTAATCTACTTTTTCCTTGATGGCCACATCTGTTAAATTTACATTTTAGAGGAGATATATTTTCTTTCATTCTCTTTGCTATCAAGATTTGTTAGACTTTGCTGATATTGCTTCAGGTCGTAATGACAAACACACTTTTTGTGGGTATAGCTTAAAATGTGGCTAGGACATATAATTTACACCAAAGGAGTTAAATGTCATTCACTTTAATATTATTTGAGTTTCTTATAACAAACAAGGAATGACCATAAATTTATCAAATTGTGGTAGTTACGAAATTGCTTACGAAGAATTAAAATTATACTTTAGCGGATTTTAAGTAAAATGTGTACACATTTAAATTATATCTTTCTGTATTATTTTTGGAACGAAAAAACCAAACGAGATAAATTCCGAAATGTTCTGAATTTCATATGCAAAAATTATATAATGAAACTAACGTAAGGATATTTATTTATTTTTAATCCAGAAAAAAGAATGTTAATTAAAAGATTTGCTCGGAAATTAATAAAAAAATTTAATTAAAACAAAAAATTGAACGAAAATTCAAACGTACGGGTCATTCCCAGTCGTTGTTTTATGACACACAATTTATGTTTCTTGTTAATTAAGTTTCATACCTGCACAAAGTTTATTAAAATTCACATTAAAATATATGATATGAATCGTAAAATTTAAGGGAAAAAAATGAACAATCCTAACTGTCAATAACGCAAAATTCAGGGATATAAAACATATTGGAAATATATTTAATATTCCGACACTTACGAAATTTATATTCATCATTACGCATCATTTACTTTATAATGTATTCAAGTGAAATATATGAAATACATCAGTTTCCCTTTGACGTAGACGATATTCAACTGCTTTTATAGTATGACGCATGAGCAAGGCTGAAGAACCAATCGAGATAAAACATTAGTACTACGTGATAACTATAATTGTACAAGCTACTTGGCGTCAAAGATAGTGAAAAAATATTGCTACATTTTATTTTCAAATAAGTGTTAGTATAATTTTGCAACGTAGTATATTTGTTTTGTATAGTCAAATTTTGCTGTTATTTGATTGTATGTTTTCAGTATTTATTTTTAATATTAGCTATATTTATAAAAAAAAGCAACATCGAAAAAAAACTTTAATGCCAATATTCGGCATTATTTATTCGCATTTTGGCATTATATTATACAACGCAAATGTGTATACCATAACTTTTCATTAAAATAAATTATACGTTATCTTTTCAACATAAGTGTATATCAATTATAATATTACATTTTTTAAATCCGTATATGTGAGTGTATATGTACTTCAGAAAGGAGAGAGACGTCGACTTGGTAAAGCAAAATTAGGTACCCGCATATTTATTATCTTATACTTTCAGTACGCTTCTTATTTGGCAGTTATTTGAAGACGGTTACAAACAATTTTTGTAATATAAAACATATTTCATATGTAACTTTTGACCTTTACATTCGAAAGTATTAGATTTTATAACCGTACTACTGCGTTGTTTTTATACCCCATATTTTAAAATATTTTCGACTCTTTAGATTTCCTAGTTTTAAAGTAATTTAATATGGGGATATAAGAGACATGTATTTTATACTATACTAGCTATCCGCCCGGCTTCGCGCGGTCATATTTTCGGATAGATAACAGTATATTTACCTACCCCAAAATATTTCTTATTGTACTATGGTAAATGTCTTTACCTAAATGGACACACAAGGAATAGTGTAGTTAAGTTATTCAATTAACACATTTTTAACATATATATTTTTTCACAAACGTAACCTTGTTTTTCATTTTAATTAAAATTATGCAATAATGTACCGTCACATGATCTCCTTGTATCCCCTTGTACCCACTTCCTCAAGCTTCCACTCCCCACCCCACTCACTGACTTTTTAAAGTATATTTCAAAAATGATATAAGATATGTAGATGCCATATAGCCAATGGCATTTTGGAAACTATATGCTATCTATCACGCTAACAAATTCGTATGTTTGCAGGATTACCAGTTGTTACATGAATCCCTAGAAATACTAACAAATTTTCTATTTCATATTTTAGTAGGATTGTTGTTTATGGAATAAATATATGTCTTAATTTCAATTATATTTTAAAGATAGTGATCCTGGCAGACAGAAAGTAAATGGAGGGACAAACGAGCGATTTTATCGTGTATTTTATATTTTAACGTATGAAAATTAAATAATATTAAAATCGAGTGAGAAGCAATGTCTGGTTTAAATGCGACAGTGTATTTATGGTTTATGTCATGCCTTGTAAGAAAGTATGAACTGATTTATTACCACCGAAGTCTACTAAAGTTTGGGAGGAGATAAGTATGGGAAAAAGGTGTAGATATATTTCTAATAGTATATTGACGTATATAGGTAATAAATCGAGAAATAAACTATTTTTCAATATAAAATTGGCTAAGTGCTGTCTCGCACGCCCACCAAGGTTTTCCTTTTCCGTTTAAAGTCGTTACTGACACGAAGTTCCTAGCGCAATAAATATTTCATAATACCTAATATAATTAAGAAAGAGGATATCTTATCATTAATATCTCAAAAACTGTGACATCTAGAATCATTCTTATAGTTTTCTTACAATTTTTTCTTTTGCTTCCAAAAATTCCATATTCGTCATATTTTCAGCAGATTTCGTAATAAGTGGAGGACACATTTTTGGCAGATGCTCCAGTATATCTCCAAAAATAAACTATCTGAAATTACGAAAAAATAAAAAACCCCTTAAACAATATACAGTTCACAGGGAATATTAATATGTGTCTAGTTATTCACAATTGAACAATTTTCCCCTCTATAATTTTGTTATGAATACTCGTATATTTGAACGTTAGCTATTTAAGTATGAGTGGGTTAAAAAGCTTTATTACTGTGCCAAATTTCAGGTTTCTACATTAAACTGTTTCTAAGAAAAAATAGCTGTGTTAGATGGATACCTAAGTAATATCACAGGGTTTTGTTTTTCCTTTTGAAATGCGACATTCTACAGCGTAGTAAATATTATCATTAAAAAGAAATTAACATGTTTTGTTTGGCTTATTTTTAAAACCTGTTTTTCAGGTTTGAAAAAAATGAGTAAAAAAATAAACCCCTTATTTTGACAAGTGACTTAATAGCGCGATTAAGACATTAAGTTTCACAAAGAAACAATTAATAATTAACTTTATACATTTTTGCAACAAACGGCATAATAAGCAAACTTAACACTGCACGTAATATTTTAAGCTCGAAAACTTACATTCGTAAGAAGTAAAATCACAGTACTACGTTTAAATTTTATATCACTTCTGTTTAATGCTTTCTTATAATCGCATAAAAATTTTAAGAGCTTTCTTCCGCCCACTTTACAAAAGCGATCACGACCGACGACTCTGAGGAATTGTAATCGTCCATTTTGACAGATATTCAGCCTATATTAAGGGGAATATAATTGCTAACTGTTATATATTTATAGAGAGAGGAAAGTTATTGTCTGCAGGATAAGTGAACATAAGTTTTATTATCATAATTAAATTTATAAGTAGGTAATAAAAACCTAATTATGTATTCTAATAATTTGTTTAAAAGGGAAGAAATAATAAATTATTATGTACGGCTGAAAAATATTATAGACAGTAAAATTAATGGAGTGTTGTTCAAGTTATAAAGAATAAGATACGATACTTTAAATAAGGAGATAAGATACTTTAAATAAGGATAGAATACTTTTAATAATACGTTTGAAACAAATATTTAATTAAGAAAGCAAAGTGTAGAAAGTGTGGATATATATTCTTATAAGTGACATGGGGACTATGATGGGAACGCGAAATAAAGTATGATTTCAAAAATAAGGTCTCTTGGTTGATTACTGAACGGTGAATATTGAATTACATCTAAAAAATTAGTTATAATCTAAGGATAAAGAGGCGTGAAGAATTGAGAAAGGGAACCTTTTTTATAGGTGAAACCGACAGGATAATAATTATGGGAATGGTTTGAAAATAAATATAATTTGTGATACATTTATTCAAGAAAAGTTCAGCAGTTATTTCATAATCCTCATGGAAATATTGTTTCTCTACTTATACATTTATTTTAAAAAAAGTACCTCCAAATCTCCAAAAGTTTTATGAAAGGATTTTGCAGCTAATAGTCAAATGTTATTAAGTAATTGGACATATATTTTCATGAACTTATTTCTCGGAGGAAAAAAGATTGTCACAAGCTTAGCGCGGTCATAACTTTTATTGTGCTATGCGTATAATATATATTAACAATAAATAAAACTCACTAGCATACATGCGATCATTTGTATTATTGACTTCAATAATAATTACACTTTATTGATTGATAAATTGAAATAGCAAAGGAAAGAAAATAATTTAGTTATATTGTATGAATACAATATATTCAAATGTTAACTGCAAATAAATCATTCACACTTATAAGTGACAAAAGCTGGTACTAAATTTACACAGGCAAATAAATTGTCACATTCGAAGTTCTAATGGCAGCAATACAATCTAAAAAAAAATAAAAAATTGGTCCTACTGCACGATCTATACATTTTATGCATATCTCCATAGTTTATGCTTTTCATTGAATGCCCTTTATGGCCAGTCAGTTGAATAGAACGGAAAATGAGGAGAAAAATCTTATCACCTCGCATTTTTATGATTGCATCCTTCATAAAATCGTTGGGTATACAAACAATCACGAAGCGGTGACTGCATCGCGACCGGGTCGCCGCATCGTGACTGGGAATTACAATACGTCGCAACTAGAAAGGATATGAACATAAAAAATATACAGCAAGAGATCAAAATTAATTTTGTTCAGACATTGATACGGTCCATATTTTTCTACTGTACTGGAACTGGGACCATAAAACTGTAGATAAAAAAACCTATTGACCACTTCGAGATGCATCGCAGGCTACGTATGCTCTTCTTGTCTTAGATTGTCTAGTAAAATAAATCGGTATCCTCGATAGGCTGTCCTCTAGAGTTATTTGTCCGATTTCCAGATACTTAGGCTATAATTTAGAAAAAAATTTAGGCTATAATATAGAATGAAACATCCTGCTAGGGAGGGTCGAGGGTACAAGATCTCCTAACAGAAGACCAACTCGTTAAATCAAGTACATCACAAGCACCCTAAAAATACCCATCCAAGAGCCTGCAAGATCGCAAGAAGGTTGGCGTCAGCAACCAATTTACACCAAGATGGATTTCATCGTTGTGGGTCACGATCGTTAGTTTCGATGAAGAAGAAAATAAGAGTATTATTAAAATAATGATTATTTTCATATTGGAAATTATGTTTAAAAATGATAAAATCCAGTGATAGATATGTACATTCATAGAATTTGATATTTTTTATCCGATATTTGATTGAAAATATGCCAAAATTTCTAAAGTTAACTTTCAATAGAAAGGATTTTCCAGCTTAAACTGTCCATTACTTGTATGTAAGTTACGCAGGATTGTAAATGGATCAAGTGACATCAATTGCAGGTCTTACATTTATACAATAAATATCTGGTATTGAGGATAATTTAAACTTAATTGTATGAATAAATAATGTTCTTTACAGAAGTTAAATCTCGTTAATTTGTCTAGCGTCTTTCTTAAAAAAATATTTTCTACTAACTATTCTTTTCAAGTGAATAATTATGGATGAAACGGAATTTTATATTTGAAAACAATATCCATTAGGGATATTTTGGCTATAGAGCAAACTCTGTAGAGCAAAGCACGTTACATTATTCAACAGCTACATATTGGAAAGCTAAATTGTGTAGCCAAATGTGATATCTCTAAACCCAAGCATAGGCTTTAGCGCTATAAATATTGAGATAATTTAAGATAGTTTCATAGATTTTTCGTTTTTTTACGAATGAAAATAATTATATTTCTCCATTTTTACCCATTTTCAATTCAAACTATTTTGAAATTTATTACTTTTTTATGGATAATTTTCTATGGTTTAGTAACTTAAATAATTCAATAGATTTTCAATTTTTTAAGTAATTCGTTCCTTTTCCATCATAATTTCTTCTTACCCCCAACCATCTTGCCTTTGTCAATATATGTATAATTTAAATGTATCTATGCATATCTAGCTAGTATATTTTCGATAACATAAACTACGATTCACTTCTTTGCAAACATACAGTTGCAAAAATATGGTTACAATACATAAGTACGTTTTTATTACAGTATCATCATTTTAATTATACTCGTAACACATATGTTACCCAAAAAGCAATAAGATTTTCTATAAACATATAATAGCTAACCATTGTATTTCGCTTAGCACAGGTTAAGTATCCATCAAAAAGGACGATTGCTCTAACCTAGTCATTCGCGAACGCCATTAAGGGCGGGCGGATGAAAGCTGTTAAAAGTTTTATGCGATTATCCAAGCGCTTTAAGCGGAAGTAATAAGGAATTTAAATGTATTTTACTCTAATTTTACACTTTATGAATAAAATGATATTTAATGTCATGTTTGTTCATAATATTGCTTGTTATCATAAGCTGGGTAGTTGATAGTTTAACTGCATTTATTTACGGATATTACATGAATCCATAATAAATTATAATATTATGTAAACAAATTGGAATAAGGTAACATTTTTAGAATATTCTCGATGTCTATCTGGTAAAAACCATTCTCTTGGAGACCACTTTACATAAAAAGTTGACAAGTTCGTTTTCACAGTTCGGACCTTGACGAGCGAAATAAATTTATTTCTAAAAGTTATTTCTTGTTCATTTCATTATCAATCTTGAATTTAATGATCAAGAAAGAAAATTTCCTAACGTAGGAATGATGATCTAGGTTTTTCCCAATGTCCTTTATGTGTTGAGTTTTTTCGAAAGAACGTTTGAAAGAAGTCGCACTGTTGTGGGATTTCCGTTCGTTCCGTCCAATTGCTTTTCAGTAGAAACATGGCTGTTTATAATACAGCCACCATTTTTTTTCCTGATGTTGATCATGGTTTCTTATTACGCAACCCTCATTTATCAACAAACTAGCGACCCGCCCCGGCTTCGCACGGGTGCAGTGTAGGTGTAATTAAGGATGTGGTGTAATTGTGGAGCGAATAATAATATTATTGTCATTATTAGGATATACTACAGGCTGCTTTACATACAATGCTTACATCTGTTTTTACGGTTTATAGTGTCGCGCTGAAAAGCACCTTTTTATTTTTTTTGTTTTATTTGCTTGAAAGCTCCTTTAAACGCGTGCGATCGCTGCAAATCATACAATATTATAGGGTGACGCGCGGCCTGCGACGCGCTATTTATAGACTGCTGCCGTTGCCGTCCGTGCACGACATCGGCATCACGAATACTGATTTTTGGTAATTTTAAATATGTGATATCTTCTAAAATATTAATGATAATGATTTGTTGTAAGGTAAAATTTTATCTACATTAAATGCCCAACGTAAACAAATGATTTAATTCGAATGTACAACTCACAAAAAAACATAAATATCAATCGCATAATAATGGTCACTGTAGGTTATCCGTTGGACATATATATATGCTATCACGCACGTATTTTGTAGATATTTTTAAAATACACAATTCCATAGTACATCGTAAAGTCTGGTCTGCGTTAGCAATGAAAGGGCCCAAAATTAATTTTTTTACGAAAGGTTTACTTTTTTTTTATTTTTCCTAAACATAACATGGATGTATTATACCTATAAACTATCTGGAAGAAATTATCTGAATGATAGTGAAAACCACATCAAAATCCGTTGTTTAGTTTAAAAGATCTAAGCGTAAAGAGGGACAGATAGACGCTGGAAGCGATTTTGTTTTATACTGTGTATGGATAAATATTAATAAGTAAGACATCTTAATAACCAATTCTCACCTTTGTTCATTAATAAATCAAATTAAACACTTGTCTTCTGTAGAATATCCCGATGCAGAAATAATTTATCAGACAGACGCTGGAAGCGATTTTGTTTTATACTGTGTATGGATAAATATTAATAGGTAAGACATCTTAATAACCAATTCTCACCTTTGTTCATTAATAAATCAAATTAAACACTTGTATTCTGTAGAATATCCCGATGCAGAAATAATTTATCAGACAGACGCTGGAAGCGATTTTGTTTTATACTGTGTATGGATAAATATTAATAGGTAAGACATCTTAATAACCAATTCTCACCTTTGTTCATTAATAAATCAAATTAAACACTTGTATTCTGTAGAATATCCCGATGCAGAAATAATTTATCAGACAGACGCTGGAAGCGATTTTGTTTTATACTGTGTATGGATAAATATTAATAGGTAAGACATCTTAATAACCAATTCTCACCTTTGTTCATTAATAAATCAAATTAAACACTTGTCTTCTGCAGAATATCCCGATGCAGAAAATATTTATCGATGAACCTATATCTATGCTGTGTTATGAGATTTTCCAGAATAGTTGTAGAAATTTCCAGAATATTTTGTATTACGGTTTTAAGAAGACGGAGAACGCTCAGTTGATAAAAGTTCATATACTAAGCTTTCAAATGCATTACAACAAAAAACGGATTTAAATCAACATCAAGTCGGGATTCATCTACTTTCTGAAGTAAAACTGGTTTACGAATATTGTCATTAAAACTAAATTTTGATTAACTTAGTAACTGGCGATGTCAAGTAGTTTATACACATTAATGTGTGTTATATACGTTAAAACTCAATGGTTTAGCAATGGCAGGATAAACAGAAGTTTCAGTACCCCATTTAATCAGAATACCACAATGGTGATGCTGAGGTGCTGGCAGAGAATCAAGAGCGGTATTCACTGCAAGTTATATCTGTCTGATTTCATCAGACAGCTAGGTCTAGTTTCATTTTTTCCGTGATAATACTGGATCACTTACCACGAATTATGCTTATTAAAAACCTTAAGAACTGATCTGGATTTTGCCAGTACATCGGCCTTATTTACTTTATATTACGCCATGTAATAATGGCTTGTTCAGATGTTTAAGCAATAATTTTTAGTATAGAAACTTCTGACATATTTTGAATCTTAATCTGTAGATTTTTGCGCTGAAGATATGTGGTTACTGCTTACCAGAAAGCGACAAATTATGGTAAGATGGTGCATATTTATATAAGTGGAGAGAAATTTTGGTTAGCCGATATAATAAGCATAAGATCGTGAAAAACGTAAACGTTCATATTATTAACAATTTTCATAAACGGCCTTGAGTTTCAATACAACACGTGTCAAAATGCTGTTAACTAAAATGTTAAAATATCGTGTTTTAAACAATATTCGTTGACGGGTGATTGCTTCATTTATTTTATTTCCGAACGTACATTGTAATCCTTTAATGTTCAGTTGAATATAAATGAATACTAAATGAAATTTCCTTGAAATTAAAATATGTTAAATATCGAAGGCGCTATTATTTGAACAAAGCCAATCGTTTCGCAAATTGGTAATTTAAAGTTTCCCATTATAAAGTATTTCTTAAAGTATTTTCTTAAAGTTTTCCTTTGAAACTTATGATAGAGGGATTATAATATAATAGCCAGTTTCGTAATTTATTGCCTTTTACTGGAATGTATTAAAGATTTTTGGTAAATTTTTGTTAGTTCTTCTAGAAGTACCATTTTTTATTCCATTTACCATTATGATGAAACGGATCGAATCCTTATCACATTTTTAATTGTTCCAGGCTGATTTCAGCTGTCACAAAAACGCCACGAGAGACAAGTAAAAGAAAATTTCTGTATCACGAATTTTTTTGTTAACCCAGAAAATTTCTAGTTTTTATCGAATAATTGAAATTAAAGCAACCAAAAAATCAATCAGCTACAATTCGAAGTAAATTTATATTCAGATTTCGTAATCACTTAATAAAATTTTGAACTATGCACATTTCATGAATTCTTACGTTTTGCCCATGCAATGTGTCCATAAAAATCTGTGGTGGCTGAATAACGATAACGAATTGCGATTCGTCTTCCATATATTGCGATTTGTCCTTCGCATGTTTTTTTTAAAATAAAACATATTGGAGCAAGCTCAGTCGGCTCGCTCGTTTCCATCGCGTAAATAATCTTCTGTTTTGATAGTTTCAAAACTAATTAAGTAGGATAACTCAAAATAATTTAAATTGAAAATACTCGTTAAAACCTATTTTCGGGACATTTTCCACATTTATACATAGTTTTGTTTATAAGTGTAAGGCGATGGTACAAACTGCAAATTACTTTGAAGGTTAATACTTTGTAAACGGGGATAAAAATAAAAAAAGTAAAATAAATTTAAATGTCATTTTAAATGACCTGATCTTAATTTTTTTCCTGAACGGTGAAAATAACTATACTCTTAATACAAATCAATTGAGATTTTCATCCAAAATATAAACTTGTGAAATTTCAAGTAGGTAGGCCGACAAACGGATACACATACAGACATAATGAAATTATAAGGGTTGACTACGGAACTTAAAAGGATATAAAAACCTATTTTCTACTCTTTTTTCAGTAATTGGCTAGATTCAACACAAAATTGTAAATTTCTCAATTCTGTGTTGTTGGAATAGTAGTCATCTTCGCATATGACGTTTTACAAATCTATCGATAAATCTTATGGGTTTACTAAAGAATTATAATAAAATTTTCCAAGCTTAAGTATAGTGGTATAGTTCTCTTGTCAGGCTGAAATCCGGTTCCATAGCGTCTTTATTTATGTCACAAATCCATTCCTGTTCACTAATAGCCGCTATTATATTCAGCAATTTAGATATTTATGTGAAGAACAAGTTGTCACACACCAAAGTGGTTAAGACAAATGATATTTCAAAGCTGGGGAAACTAACTTCAACACTTGTTCAACTAGAAGCTTTCCGTAGCAACAATATATATATATATATATATATATATATATATATATATATATATATATATATATATAAATATATATATATATGTATTTATATATGTATATAGTTCTATAGCTAATCAATGCCATAAAATCACAAAATCTTAAACTATGGGCTTAAAATAAGTGTGTTAGTTAAGAAAGCAACCACAATTTAAAAAAGTACTGTAAGCAGACTTAAAAATTACCAAGTGGCGATGACAGGATTATTGCTATATTTTTTATTTACAATAGGACACCAGAGCCTAGAAAGATTATAATTGTTCCTATATTTATTTTATCGAAGAAGGATTCTGTCCCTTAAATCGATAAATGTTTTATTAAAATCTTCGTAAAATAGACAAATTAAAGCCTTAATTAACAGGCAGCAATGAATGTGTTCTTTTATCTGAATCGGGAGTACATATTGTGTGGCTTCTCACAAATATTTAGAAAAATCCGTTTATTCAATTAACTTAAAACATTGCTTCCATTCATCTTGAATAGAATGATGCTCATCATTTTGTAGTAAAAATATTTCTCTCTAAGTATTTTTTCTTCTATGTTTTTTTCTACATTCTTCTGCCAAGCAATTTTGATTGTACTGGATTATTGATAATCAATATAAGTACATAAAATGTTAAAATTTCATTTTGCTTTCTGAAAGTCCTTGAACCGCTTTAGCTGCAACATATTTCTGTAGATGGGGCAGAAAACACAGAAATATCAAAACCGATGTGGAATGAAATAAAAATGTGCAATAGTAGTGCAAGAAAATCTCAATTCACCGTAAAAATTAATCGGAATGTAAAATACTTTAAAATAGAGATAACTGTGTTAAATGTTAACAGATAACTGTGTTAATGTAACATAAATACTAGAACTTAAAACGTAAAACTACTTCAATTTGTTTCTTTACTTTTACACAATATAAGTGTTGCGTTATAATATTGTTAACTTTCAGTACATTTATTTAACATTATTTAAAAGTTTTAGTTATAAATTTACACTAAACTAAAGTTTTTGTAAAAATGGATTCCATAATAAATAGTTTCAATATTTTCTCTTAAACAAACAAATATTTTTAATGAAATTCTTTTCAAACGTAAGTCCATTTGACGGAAAAATAAAAAAAGTATTCACTACTGAAAAAGTACTGCTTGAATAAAATAAATGATGTTATAGAGTTTAAAAGTTGAATTACTACAAGGAAATATAAGGGTATTTCAAAAGATTCTCTTATTTAAAATGGTAATAGAAGCAAGAACAGGATTGAAGGTTAAGGGAAAATGAACCTTCGATCAATAGAAATAGATATCCGCAACGTACTCTTTTAAAGTCAAATTTATTTTCCACTTTAGTGACAACACTTCAGATTAGGATTTTTCTTAAGTGGTAGAGGTATGTTTAGGAATAAGTAGGGTGTGTGAACTTTCAGATCGCGGCCCAAGGTCGTGAGCAGACAAATCTTTAATTTGCCACTAAGATAATTTGGGCTATGAGGATTTTTTAATGTGTTAAAAAGAAGTGTAAGTTCGTGAAATTGGCTTCGATCACGGATCCCACGGATATGGGCCGAAAATCCTTGGGTTGTGTAGGTAACAAAATTTTAGGTACGGGCACAATATATGTTTTTTTCCATTCCAAATGGAAGACAGCAGTTTTCAAAGACGTATTATAAATATCAGCGATGACCGGAGCCACGATATCTATTATTGGTCTAAGAACAATAATATTTAAGCCATCAAATCCCATGGATTTCAATTTTATCGCAAGAAGATTAGCTTTAACTTTGGACTTACAGGTATCCCTTAGAGTAAATTGATGTTCATTAGAAACGGATGAAGACGAGATACCCTACCGACTTAACAGCTGGTTCCAGTGCCGTGAGTGGCGTAGAAAAATGTGAATTTAATTGGTCGATATCCAATCGCCAGCTCTCCGAACTGGTAGAAGATTTTCCAATGCCTAGAATACCCAAAAACTTCCAAATATTATCAGGAGTACAATCACGTAATGATGCAGAAATATAGTGTTTTTAGGCATTTCGGTACATTTGCGAATATTATTTCTAAGCACTCTAAAAGTCTCCGAGTGATTTGGGCAGGTATCAGTCTTATACTTAGTTTTTTTAGTTTTAACGTGATCACGTTTGCCATCATTTTTCTAATAGAATCGTTTAGCCAAGGTGCAGCTCTCCGCTTAATTTTGACGAGTTTTAGGGGAGCATGTTTATCGAGCGGTTTAGTGATATAACTATTGAAAACAGTGAGTTTTTCATCAATAGAGTGATTCATCGCAATTGTATCCCAATTAATGGATCTGGCATCCTCAAGAAAAGATGGTAGGTCAATACGACTAAAGTCAAGGAGGAAGGTGCTCTTTGAAGAGGCTTTAGGGCTACTTAATTTATAGGAAATTTGAAGGAGATCATTATGGGATAGACCGAGTGCTGGAAGTTGACCGTAGAAGGATACACTTTTAGGGCAGGTTACTAGGATGAGATCGAGAAGGGAGTGACAATTATCGGCATGAAATGTAGCAAAGGATGGGAGAATGGTGAAGTTACCAGCCTTGACAATGTCACAAAGCTTTCCGCTTCTAGTGTTATGTTTGTATAGGCAAGTATTAAAATCAAACCAAAATCAATGAATGGGGGTATAAAGGTAGGTAGTGATCAACTATATTATCAAAATCACCAAAATACGAAACATCAGGAGTAGAATATACGACACCAAGTAGTAACTTGGCTTGAAAAAAATAAGTACTGCATTATGGGCGTGAAGCCAGTGGAAGATTTTGCGATAATTTTGAAGGGTAGGTCAGCCCGAAGATATATAGCAACACCACCGCCACGTCTAGAAATACGATCGTTACGTATTAAAACGTAACCTGGCAGTGAGTACAAATTTGATGGGAGTGAAGCTCTGAGCCAAGTCTCACTAACAAGACATGCGTGAAGGTTCAGATTTTCAAAATAATTAATGAAATCTGAATAATGGCACGGAATACTCTGGGCGTTGTGGCAGAAATGAAGATCAGGTTGTGAGGAGATAAAAACATATTATGATTGAAGTATATTATGTATAGAAGGATTATTAGAAGTATCGAAAAATGTATCGTCAGGTGAAGAATCGAGCGAATCGTTGGAAGAAAAGGAATGAAAAGAATTTGAGGAAGATGTGGACAATATGTCAATATATTATAAAATTATATTAATATAATATTAACCACTAACAGAAAAGAGAACTAGAAACAAATTACATACAAAACAATAAAAAAATGTGTATAAGAAATACAAAAAACAAAAAAAATAACACAGCTAACATAATGTAACAAGTAAATATAAACACTTAAAATTGAGAATTTGAATTACATTTGATATAAACCATAATACTAAAAAAGAGAATAAAAAAAATAAATATTTATAAACATGGCAAAGATAAAATGCAAGAGTTTGTGATCTATGCGCGCAGACCATAAATTACAAACGGCAGGGCAATAGACACAGAGTCTGCTCACATAATGCGTAAGCAATACACTCGCACCCGGAGTGCAGTTAACCTTGATTACATATGTAAATAAATTATCTGAGTGATATGTAAAATATAAATACAGAACAACTTAAAAATAAAATAATATAAAGGTGAATAGAATATACTAATTTAAACTGAAACTTTAGGTATTACATGGATCGTACCTGCGATTAAGTTTTGCAACAATCTTAAAAATACAATTTGTGCCTTTATTTTACTTTAGATTACGTGACCGTGTGCGACGTTCGCTGCTATTAGTAGTTTGCAAAGTCAATAATTTATTTTTGGCCTTTTATAATGGTTGAGGACGTGTAATAATTTCCTTACACCCGTCCGGAAACATTACAACAATTTTCCCGTCGCGCGTCCAGCAGTTATTGACCTTCAAAATGGATCGTGCTAAAGTGAACAGCTTCTGCCGTGGTCGTATGAGCGATTCCGTTATGAGTATGCGGATTCCTTTTAATGATTCTTCAAGCGACCAAACTTTATACCGGTCATCTCAGCAAACAAACTTTACAAGTATAGGCCTAGGAGTCTTACGCTGCATATTAACCACACCCAGGCGATAGCACGCGTCCAGACTAGCTTCAGTTATTGCAGAGCAGCCGAGCTTTGTGACTTTAACATCAAGGGCAGCTGCTGTAAGGTGCTGTGGTGATACCTTGCTGTCCTCCTTCACGCCGTGTATCAGAATAGTGTTGCGACGTGTCTTAGCTTCCAGCTCCTGCACCCGGAACTCCAAGTATGTGTGTTTCGATACCATTGAGCCCAATATTTCTTGGATCTTACTACGGAAACTCACAAATTCAGCGTTTAGTGTCTCGAGAGTGGGTTTTGAGACACTCGTCGATGCACGTAAATCATCCAGTTTTTTTTAAATTGTCTAGACGTGCAGTGTATATTTCCTCCAAGCGTTTCAATTCGGCCTCCATTGCAACGTCGTAGGAAAAGGAATCTATATACCTTGCGTAATAATTGTGGGAATGACAGTTGTCAGCTGTGTTGTAGGGATTAGTACATTAAGTATAACTTTTTTATGTTTCTTTCTTATAAAAGGCAAAACTTTTATATATTATGTTAAACACGACTTTTATGCTTTCCTTTGACACAATATAACACATAAAAGATCAATAATATAATTATACTCAATAAAAAAACTGAGGGATAAAAATTCTAAACAGCTACTTTACAACCTACCTACAAAATATTTAAATGTAAAGATATTTTTAATCTTAGCTATACTATTAATGTAATACTTATATTAAGATTGTAAAAAAAATTATTTTCTTTATTGCATTTGTTGACGATAGGCATCGAGTCTCAATAAAACACGTATCGAAAGGTCGTCGGTTTTTATTAGTTTAAATGTTGTGTCGTACATACAGTCAAATAGAAATGAATATTGGATACAATAAATGAATACGATTGAGTCTACAGGCGAACTGTATTGTATTGGAACTGTAACTGGAGAGCTAATATTTTCATAAATTTTTATCGCAATATTTATAAATTATTTCAGTAATTTTACTTTTTAAGTAACATCGCGAGAAGAAATAAGTTTAAGGAGGAGATTAATGAAATTATTTGAGACTGTTTGGGAAGAGAAAATATTTGATTACCAAATCGTGAGATTGAGAAAAAACGTTCTGAAGTTCAATAGTTACATCTCAATAAAATAATATGAAAAAGTGTGAGTTTCACCCACATAAGCTCACGAAGTAAAGATACTTTTACGGAATATTTGAACCATTGGTTATCTAGAGATATTTCGTTTTTTTGTTTTTTTAAAACAATATTTTCACTAATTTACACTAAATCAATTTTCGCTCGAAGGTATTGAAAAAATTATAATATCGTAGTGTCTAATTATTTTTGCAATATAACTATATGCACGATTAAAGGCGTAAAAATCTGTGGCGATCTGCCGTTTCATTGACAGATTTAGAGATAAACTTAGAAATAAACTTTTTCAGAGCTTACAAATAAACTTTTTGACATTATCGATCGCCATGTTATTATCGCTCAATCGTTGTCGCTGCCGGTGGGATGCATTCTCAAGCGTTACACAATTTTAACGTGACATAATGACTTAGAAATCGCTAAAGAAGCTTCACTTCAAAAATATTCCGACTTTTATTTAATAGAGAAATGGTCCGGCCATTTCTTTTGTTATTGTCGTTTACAACATATGTTGTATTATTGAATTTTGTTTGAACATGTACAACGTCTTGACTAATATTGGACATCAAAAAATTAATTTTAATTGGAGCTCAACTTGAAATGTTAATAACGCAAGTTCATTACAATTATTCACGAGTTAATTTTACGTATTATGATTGTTCAGATATATGCTCTTTGAGGAAATCTACAAAAAATACGCGTGTAATACCTGTACTAAATAAATGCGATGCGTATTTTCAGTTATCATTTTTAATATAAATTCAAATTTAAAAGTGTGACGATATTATTCTGTTCGAAAAGTCTAGACACGTTTAATTCAGTACCAAATACTGAAAAATAAATATAACTAATTGTGAAAGAAAATTCCTGTTCTTGGTCGTTACAACGATCAAGCGATATACAAGTTACTGCTAATCAAATTGCCACCAAATAAACTCAAGATAGAAGACAAGGGTATAATACATTTATATTATTACGCCATTCTGACAAAAACAAATATTCACCCTGCTATTCGTGACTGTTTCCATTTTTCATTCTAATTTATTTTACCAAGTGATATTAATCTTTTTTATTTTCGTTCTATTCATATGAATCTATAATTAAACAGTGTGCAATTAAAGGAATTAGCTGCAGAATGAATGCAATACTATGAATAGCGAGGTAGAGTTAAATTTTTTCGATTTGCCGAAAATTGTATTCTTTACAAAAATACTTACATGTGCACATACAGAGATTTTTTGTCGTTAAACATCTCTCTTTAAAAAAAGCAATTTTTTCCATATACTCAATTTTTTCAGTTATTCCTTTTCAGAATAATAACGACGAATCATAGGTATAATAAAAATTATAGAAAAAAATATATCATGTTAACACTTCGTGTCGACTGATTTTATTATTGGTAATTAATTAGAAAAAAAGTTTTTCTGATCATTTTTAAAGTTTTACTTTTATGGAAACAGTAGGATTTTATATATTATAATAAATGTTCGATATATTATATAAAATTTTAATTTTGAAGGTCGTCTTGGAAACCATTATTTTTTTTACATTATTCAAAAATATTTACGTTCAAAATGATGAGATTAATCAGTCCTGTGAAGAAATGTAAAGATATTCTCATTTTAATCAGCTAATCAAAAAGGTGAAAATTGTAGCGCGTTTAACCAAAAACAATCGCAATTGTTATGTTTTACAAGAACAGCTCTCATCGATGATGTGCGACGAAGTCTATTATATAAAAGTTGTGGAAGGAAATGTATGGATGTTTTTGTAAATTTTCTTAACTTTTTTTTAACTTAATTTATGAAAAAATTGGTCTTATTTCCTGTACATTTATTGACAATTATCAACCATTATAACATAAAGTAAATGCTTCACAAATCGTTTGAAGAAATTGCAAGCTGACAGAGACCGGTCCAAAATAATCTATATCTTATTAAGAAATATTATAAATAAAATAACTTCTTCAAAATCTTAAAAATAACTTCTTCGTTTTATATCCCATAATTTCCTTTTTTTACTCAATAGATTAAAATTTTCCGTATTTTTGAAGTTTTGCTTTTTTACTGGAAATATAGTTATTTGTTTAATTATTTATGAAACCTGACTGTAAAATTTGAAAACTAGGTATATAATAACTTATTGTTACAAGAGCAATCTCTTACATATAAACATAATAAATGAAGTGAGAAAAACAAGCATTATGGTAAAATTTGAATGATTGGTAAACAAAAATATTCATATAGATACAAATACGAAAAGTACAGTCTAGCATAGAATTAATACAACTTTATAAACCCATATTTTTGCAATAATGTGGGTATATAAAGAAATGAATATACTTTTCAGAAAATAGAAAGAAAAACATATAAAACCCCTCAAGTACGAGTAGAAATTCGCACTATGAGGGTTTGGTAAATATATAGGTATGTATTACATCGTATTTCTATTAAACTATTTACAAAGATTGAATTTTTTATACCTTTCACAGATTTCTTCACGACTGTGTGTCGGCCGGAATTTTTTCCAACATTGTGTGTTGACCGGAAGTACTCTATAAATTTTGGTGATCAGTGACTAATACTATAGTAAAAATAAAGAAAAAGTAAGTTATAATGTGTCACATATTTTTATTGCGTGAATCAAGAGACAGCAACGTAAGGTTATAGACCTCAGTAAACGATATTGACTTCAATTTGATATTTTAAGCGGTTTCTGTGAAAAAAGGTGTTTGACAGACAGAAGGACGATGGATGAGTGCTAAGGGTTTAATTGTTTTTATTTTGAGGGATGGAACCACAAAAATAAATAAAACTTGCTCTAAAATGTTTTGTATAATGAATATATGATTAGTAACCGTAATATATGTAATTGATTAGTAACCGTAATAATGTAATTAATGATTAGTAACCGTTTTCCAAATTATTTATTCGCAGATCTACATAATTTGGGCAAAAACATCAAAACATGGAGATGGGAATTTAATGTAACCAATTACATTTAACTCAACTAATTAAGATTTTAAGGGCGTCGTTAATTTTTCTCTTCCTTTGCTCCTTAAGAAATTATTCCTATTCCTTAAGGTTAAGTGTTCATCAAGAGGGACGGTGACACATCATCTAGGTAATAAGCATCATAAAGAGACGAAGTGTTACTTAACCCTAGGCCCGTTGCTGGGGTCTTTAAAAACCCAGGTTTTAGAAAATTTCAAATTATGTACTCTTACAATGTTTCCGTGAATCCCTTAATTTAGGTAGCCTCCTTAAAAGGATTACTCTCGACGTTCATGCTGGCGACATTCAAATTGCGTGCGTGCATCGTGAGATACAGACGTGTGTTTCTGAGTGAGGCTCCGAGGAACCCCACGCGACGATGGCGTAAGTAAATTGTTTTTGTTTTGTGTTATAGTATTTATATTGTTTATTTATGTTTAAGGTCAGTTGTAATAATAGTAAAATGGACGATAGACGGTGTCAACGTATTCTAAGATGTTTGGAGGAAGAAAATGAGGAAAATTGTTCGTAGTAAAGAGAATGATTATCCAGATGAAGTCAGTGAGCCCGACACGGAATCAGAAGGAGACTGCATAGATGATATCCATCATGAATAGTTGGAACTATAAGAAACGTCGAATGCTGTCGAAGATAATATGTTATTAGCGAATTTATCGTCGCCTAATTTTTATATTGTGAAAATAGACAAAGAGACGGCATTTACATGATTATTTGCAAATGGAAAAACTCCCTACCCATAAGGTATTATAACACGCAATATAATACAGTAACAGAAGAAGCAGGTCCACAGGGTGTAGCGCTTAGTAACAGAGGTTAGTAATCCTTTGGGATTATGGTTGTTGTTTATGGATATAGTAATGTTGCAGCATATGGTGGACAGCACAAATATAAAAATAACATCAATGCAAATAAATTATGAAAAAGAACGAGACTAAGGTCTTACAAATTTGATTGGAGTTGAAAGCTTTGTTTGGCCTTATGTGTATAATAAGGTTACATAATTTATCACATATTTCTATTGATGACACTTGGATTATTGATAGAATTGGTCTTGAATTTTGTTGTGCTGTGATATCTAAAGAGTGGTTTCAATTTTTACTTAGGGCACTTCGGTTTGATGACATTCAAAGTCGCAGAGAGCGAAATGATATTGAAAAACTAGTACCAATTAGGTGGATTTATGAAGTGTTTATTAAGAACTGTGAGAAACACTACAGCAATAATGCTACAATAATGAGTAGTTACTGTAGATGAAATGCTAGAGAGTTCAAGGGTTCTTGCCGATTCCGTCAGTACATGTCCAGTAAACCTCCCAAATAAGGAATTAAGCTATTTTATTTAGTAGATGCTATTTCATTTTACACAAAATAATTCGAAATTTATGTAGATAAACTATCTGAAGGGTCTTTTTATCTAGACAATTCGAGAAATGCTCTTGTCAAGCGACTAATTTCTCCAATATCAGGCACAGGATGAAACGTGGTTATGGACAATTAGTTCTGAAGCGTTACTTTGTCAGAAAAATTGACAACGATACAATTGACAACATTACAATTTGACAACGGTCCGAAAAAACAAACCAGATTGTGCGATAATTTTTGGTTTTCAGCCCACACAAACTTTGCTGTCTTATTGCCCAAAGAAAAACAATTTGTTATAATGCTTTCAACAATGCATCACCATGGCGTAATCAATAATAACAGTCAGAATAAGTTGCCGGAAATAATACGTTTCGATAGCAAAACTAAAGGGGCGTTGATGTTGTAGACATGCCTATGTTGTAGACAAGCGTGGTACCTACTCGGTTGCACGAGTTTGCCAGCGCTTGCCGCTGTGGCTGCTATTTAATTTTCTGGATGTAGGTGTAATAAATATTCATATCATACTGGATACCATCAACCAAGCAAATATGATGGAGCACAAAGCTTTCTTGAAAACAGCATTCGACCTGTGTCACTCAGAACTGCAATCACGAGAAACTGTAAAAACTTTGCCTGAAACAGTGTATACGACGACTTATACCTCCTTGTCAGGACATGCCACCTGATGATAACTAATTGGTACCTACGAGAAAACGTTGTGTTTACTGCCCAAGACGAACAGATAGGAAATTCAAGTATATTTGTTACTTTTGTCCAATTCATACTAAAACCGTAAGCATCGATTGCGTCCAAAATCATAACTAAGGCCACTTATATAACCTGAAGGTATATATCTTTTTATTTTCTTTTTGTTGATCAACCTTTTATTTTAATGTTTAGTCTTTGTTGATCTCAAATAATTATAAGAAGGACAGAAATTGTTTAGTTCTCTTTATAAAAAAGTTATTCTTAAAATGAACAAATCAAAATAATAGTAACAAATATTCTCTGTTGCAATAGTATAAGTAAATGACTGATTTGCAATATATTTTTTTCATTTCAATGCGGTCCTACCTAACGAGTCTCTGAAGACCCTGTACGACTGTTCGCATAAAAAAAAGGAACGCGTGGAGGTACCAAATTGAAATTAATATCAAATTCTCAAGTCTACGCTCCCTCAAAGCTAGGAAACAATCCAGTTTCTAAGTCAACGCAATTACGAAGACCCCTAAAAATACGGCCATTTATGCCGCATATTTTGATACTTGCAAACAAATTAAAACCTATAGGCTCTCCGTTAATCTAGAATCAAGAAATTTGGAAGAAGCAAGGTCTTAAAGTGCAAGCAAAGGAAAAAAATCTGAAAATCGTTATATCAAACAAAAAAAATGTTTATTTAAATACGCGCCTGTGAAAGATATAGTAGGCAATATATTTCCGTCCTAAAAAATTTAAATTTTTGTAAATAATTTAATTGGAATATAATGTACTATAAAATGTTTCTAAATGCCTAAATATGTAATAAACTTACGTAGTGCGAGTTCCATTCGCGCTTGACAGGTTTTTAATTCTATTAAAATGATGAAAGCATAGCGTTAGCTTTCTCTGCTCAAAATCAAGGAACGAATCACATCGCAATTGTGAATATCAATGTCTGAAAATACCTCTGTATATACTGGCCAGGTTTTTCGCAAAGGCTTTTCAAATATTCAAAAGAGTTTCCGATTACCTTCTGATTTTTGAAAACTTGATTTGGAAAACCATGCTTTCTCGATATAAGTAAGTCTTTA
This sequence comes from Druceiella hillmani, assembly GCA_039881145.1. Classification (NCBI taxonomy): domain Eukaryota; kingdom Metazoa; phylum Arthropoda; class Insecta; order Lepidoptera; family Hepialidae; genus Druceiella; species Druceiella hillmani. The sequence continues at coordinate 14,532,693 of JAYKKI010000029.1, forward strand.
AAGTGTAAACTTACGTTCCACAAATATTGAAGAAAAACTCATTAGCTTCTAACTGTATGAATTCCAGGTTTTTTATTTAAGTACATAGATGATACCTGTTATTAGGCGAATCCAGCAAGAATACACCTGTCGCAAATATCTCAACTTTTGAATTTCGAGGTGTTTTCACTATATCTTCAGCAATCTTGGTCCTCAGAAAGAAAACTCAAGGTCACCTTGAAACCTAAGGTCAACCCATTTTATGTACATATATATTATTTATATACATACGTATATATATATATATATATATATATATATATTTGTGTGTGTGTGTGTCCATACATAACATATAACGATATATGTAGACGCTTTGGAAGGCACGAATACGTACAAAAATGATAAATTCTTAAAAAGGACTTTTAAAATACTGTAAGTTTTTGTAAACAATTTTTAACGATGTGTCATATAAACTATATATCCAGATAACGTAGCACAACAAAATTAGGCGACAATCAAGTTTTTAACGAAAGGTGGCACTATGTTACTTACATAATAAAACTAATTTAAATTTTAATACAAAGGCAATTAAGTTACATGAAGTATTTTTTAAACTAAAATTCCACTTTAAATGATTTCATCAATATACATTGCTTACAGGTACGTGGTTGCTTTTTGGGTCCGAATGCCTCTTCAGGTATATTAATATGGGTAAAACAATTTCGGAGATATTAACAGAAAAATCGATTTCTTCTGTATACTTGAATATTACTGGTCGTCCGCACGCGTACGGTAAAAAGATGAATGTCACTTTGATGTCTTTTCCATGGAAACGTTGTTAGATATTAGAGGTTAAATTTTGGTTTTGTGGTTATATTTGTAAAACACTTTTGTCTGTGTTTGATAGTTACTCGTGATTTAGTTCGTACAATAGATTAATTTAATTATTAATGTAATTGTAAGAAACTAAAGCGCATTTTTCCAAATCTATTTTAATTACCTACTTTAACGACTATTACCATATATAATTAAATGATATTAGAGTTATATATATACTGAGGTAGGAAGTAAATGCTCTATGTATCGTCTTATAAAATCCGGGTGTATATTTCGGTTATACACCCTCTTGTAAATAGCTAAAAATCATGTTATTTTTTTTTCTATTGTATTATATACTGTAAATAATCGTTACCTGCATCATCACTTTTTAGTATCCTCGTGACACTAGTAAACATAACAATTACAATTTCATAGATTATCTGTAAATGATTTAATAATATAAGGAAATAGTATAAGTTACGGTTACGGTAAATTTCAAAAATAAAATTATTATTTTTAAATCCAACAAATTGCTAGATAATTTACGTATCCACTACCAGTTCCAAAAGTTTTGAATCCCATCAGGAATCATTTTAGAATCCCATCAGGAATAAAACGAAAGTTTTGCTAATAGGACTCATGATATAGATAATAATTTTTCATCTATTCGAACTTTCTTTATGACACCTGGATTGGTTTTGGCAAGAGATGTAAGAATTAGACCTTACAATATTATAGTACTCTAGATTGGTGGGTAATATGAACTGCCAATAAAGAAAGGACATGCAAGTCTAAAACAAAGGCAAATGTATGACAATAGATTCAAGTCACATGGAAGAATTAATAGAAAATCTAAGTTTTGTGTTTCAGGTTAGTACAGTTGCACATATTAGAAAAATGTTTTCTGAGCTTTAGTGATTACTAGTTGTGCCCTACGGTTTCACACGCGTATAATTATTATAATATTGCTGGACAATATATCCTCCTTCCACCGCTATTAATAAACGTGTCCGCTCCGTTCACCAAACGACAACTTCGTTTCGTCGTCGTCGTCGGAATTGTGGTTATTGGTGAAAATACTCAAGAGGATTAGTCAATGAATAAGGCAGTTTCCCTTTATCTTGTACAGTTTAAGATGATACTATCTATAACTTTTTTGTAGTAAATTCTTTCTAACGAAAAGAAGGATTTTTGAAATTAGTTACGTAGTCCTTAAAATAAGCGTGAACAAATGCATAAAGGAAACAAAATAATGTTTTGCCTTAACACTACTCTGGCTCTATAAACCGTAAAGTAATGGTATATAGCTTATAATCTTCTTCTAATATAGGTTTTTTAATACAAAAATAATTATTGAAATCACGCTTCTTGTTTCGGCGATTAGAGCGAACAAATAATCCGCTTTACGTTTCAATATGGATACCGAAGTTTTATTATTGTTTATCATAGAATTATCAGATGTTATACACATGTTTAGACGAAGGTATATAAAAATGAAACTTTTAATACACTGTTTATTATAGAATATGCTAGCTGTGGTAGCCGATTTCGTTCGCGTGAAAGTCGGAAAAGTTATTAGAAATTTTTTTCTCTTGTAGATTGCTCTTGGTATAAAATATTGCCATACCAAATTTCATCAAAATCCGCCCAGTACATTTCCCGTGATTGACGAGCAAATGAACATACAGAAAGACAGACAGATGAAAATTCTAAAAACAGGTTATAGGCCTATCTGAACGTCACGAGTCAAAAGATGTTTACTCAACTTACGCTGACAGAGATGGGTAATATTTATGTCACCTCTTGACGTATGTATTTAGTTGGTGGATACTGAAATGCCACCTAGTCCGATAAAATTCGGTAGTTATCGGCCGCCGATTCATCACTCAAAAAATCAAACGTCGATTGCTTGCGTTGCATGTAAATCGAGTTACGTTAACATTGTAACAACTTGTTACATGTTTTAGTATGAGGAATTTGTACTAATCAATGTTTTATCGTCATAGTTAATATTATGATTATAATTTCGATTTAAATAATTAAAACATATGGAACAAAACATATTGGAATAATTTCGATGAATTTATGAAGGTTATAATTTTTTTTTTCATTTTCGCCCTGATATACATCTAAGAGTAATTTTAGAATTTTCCGATTATTATTTTAGGAAAGAAAATACAATTTTCGAATTTTTGCTTTTGCTGCATTTTTGGTTTTCACTTTTTCTTACATATATGAGTACTCTTTTACAATAACCTTTTATTTGACAAGTCACACTTTGGAACGATATATATGTTCTGTGACTCAATCAAAGGGGTTACATTTTAATAAATTTTGTTACGAAACATTATCTTTTAACCTGAAACTATAATTACGTCATATTTTAGTTTTCTAGCTTATACTGTTTAGATTTAAGAAGGTCATTGAGGTGAGACCGTTAGTGTTCTGTTACCACTTTTGATACCGAGCACTAAAATATGTAGTTCTAATCGCGTTTGCACTCATATGTCCTTCTCATGTTCACTCACTCACATTAAAAATAAAAGTCAATATTTTTATTTTAAAAGATGCCGGTATCTAGAATTGTGTCAAAATGGAAACGTCAAAAACAATACATCATTGTGGTTTTTTTGTAGCATAACTCAGAAACTATTTATAAGGTTAAAATTAGTGATTCGAAATTGGAATTTAAATTGCATATATGACATTTTCTGGCTTTCTTGGAAAAATATAGATAATTAAAAAAATATTTACATAATATAGAAATAATTTACCGAAATACGAATCGCTGTGCAACTAATTAAAAAAATAATGTATATTTGTATTTTTATAGCAATTATTTACTTTTTAAATAGAATTTGAATGAATAATGTCAAAGCCAGCATTGCCATCATTATTCATATCATCTGATGATTTTTAAGAGGCATAGATACTGAATGCTCAAAGCACACTTTTTTTATTTTATTTTCTAAAACTAGAAACAAGTACCATGTAGTCTATACATTTGTTTTATTTAAAACCACTTTTACCTATAGCTCCATTTTAAAAAAACAAATAGTATTCTAAGCATTATTTTGGGGTCTAGATTTACTTTGTAGTAAACTTTGCGTAAATCGATTCAATTATATGGCACACTTTAATAACAAAATGCAAAAAAAATTAACACCGCGATTTTTAGATTTACAATATTAGGTTGGCAGAATTTTTTTGAATATTTCTGGTATGCAAAGAGCTCAGCATTCGATATTCTGCTCAAATCACAGTTGACAATTAACTTTAGACGAGAAAAGAACGAACAAAATATTGAAATTTCATGAAGATAGTGTTCCTATTTCGTGAATTTTGTGTAGAGCAAAAAAGCAAGCACAGCAGCCACATTTGCAGCAACGCCACATTTGCACTACGAGGTGTGTAATCTCCAGTCATGCAGTCAAACATTTGTGCCCTCTTATATTAAATTTAGAAACAATAATCTTATTGAAACAGATCTCAACATAAGTTTATGTTATCTAACAGAGCAGCACCAGGGGAAGAATTTGCAATATTCGGTTTGGCCCTTACTGATGAACTAACATTACGTGTTTATTAGGTTTAAAACGCTTAAGTACTGAGAGAATAACTGGTTTACGTTCATGTTTAGAGTAACAACTTTTTTTAAGTTAAATTTACAAATGAAGCCTTAAATTTACAATTATTATATTTAAATTTACAAATGAAGTAAAAAAAGTATATAAAATGAAATAAAGGATACTCAAAGAAAACGATATTGCATACTCTAATATCATATATTAAGAAAAATTTGAGCCCGAGTCGGAATTTGAGTCCTTTCATCTAATTACACTATTTTATAGTATGTCCATTAAATGTGTCATCACAGTTTGGACACTACAGCTCATTCATTGCAGATGATAAAAATACACATGACATGACACAGTTCTTTCTTGGAAAAGTGCGACTCACTTGGGATGAAATGAGATTAATTAACGGATATTTGTATGTAACGAATGTAAATAAACTTTTAGGATACTCTATTTCGCGCATTACTTACAAAATATGTTTGATTAAACTAATGTTCATCCTTCACTATAAAGTACAGATCGCAAATTTGTTCATTTACTTAACAAAAAAACTGAATCAAAACATTTGTTGCTACAATATTTTAAAATTATTTATTACACTCAATAATATCTTTACGTTTAAATCAAAATTTAATTTGTCGGGCGACAAAATCGTTGAGCTTTACTTCGAGCAGTTCAAAATCCTGTCAAATATTCAAATGTATTTTCATAACGTAAATAATTAGATACTAAGAGAAAATGTATTTCCTTTCTTCTTTTTAACGAAAACGAACATTATAGACAGCAATAGAGACGTAGCTTTTAAGCTTTACATCTCACTGGCCAAATACACGTTAAGTACCTAGTATAAGTGAGGGCGGTGGCTCATCTCATGTCTTTGGTCGCGATCGACGTCGGTAGGGTGGTGTAATGAGAGTAAAGAGGGAGTTCAAGTATATCATTATCCTAGGAATTAAATATGCTTATTGGCTAAATTAAACTCGCGAAATATGGGAGTATCTTGTCGCAATATTAATAAAAAAATGATGTAGGTACATTGTAAATTTCTGGTATCTAAGAGCTAGAAAAATGCATAGAAACTTGTGGAAATAAGTTCAAGTAGAACTAAGAGGTTTCAGAACTTTTATTATTTAAGGGTACATAGTTTTTCCATCATGTAAATATCGTTATTAGCTCATATGTCAAAAATTACGAAGTTAAGTATCATCACCATAATTTTGGGATTAATTTTGGTAACGCTGTTTTTCATAATTTTGAATTTACTAGTTTCAGAGGTGAAGTGAGGGGCATTTTCAGCAAAATCTTTTGGACTACTTTACATATAGCTCTAAACAAAATTTTGTGTGTTATTTTGGAACCCTTCTTCAATTAATATCCTACGTGAAACGGGAAATAAAGAAACCAAAACTATTTTCGTGTACTTAATATGCCCATCCTAAAAGTTCTGTATAAATATTGTTGAGTATTAAGTATAGTTTTATATCCATCGGCGTGATCAGGTAATTTGGGACTGACAGAACTCTGGGCAAAAATTTTTATTCGAGTCCCTATATTTGTAAACCGAAACAAACATTATTGTCTGTTATTATGTAATCTTCTTCGTGTTATTAATGTGCATAACATAATTGCAATTTTTAAAATAAATTTGGGTCTAAATAATGCAATAACTCAAAAAGTAATATTTAACATTTAACAATATGAATGGCCATAACGCAAGTTACCAATTTATTTACACTTTTATAAAAATATTATTTATAATATAGCAAAGAAACTAATGAGTATGAGTAGACTTTGCCCTACCACGGTTTCGTACACAACCAGGCACTTATAAACATTAAATGGTACGTAGTATTTGTCTTAAACTATTTACTTATATTAATTTTTCACAACGTAAATATTTACCTAACTATATCTTTCACTGGCGGAAAAACAAGGTGTATATTTAAAAAAATTTAAGATCTACGATAATCTCAATTCCCGAAATACAAAAAAAGTGCACACTGTTCATTATTTTTATAATTTATAGAAAATACTTTGTAAATAAATGTTACGAAATAATATTCATTGAATATTTTTATAAAAAGCATAATATTCATTTCTTTAATCATAAATTTAAGAATGTATGTTATACATAATTTAATTTTTAAATTTGTTAAAATTTAATTAACAATACCTTCTGTGTAAACATTGTGTAACATAATATTTATTATTAATATTAGACCGCTTAAATTTGATTTAAATGACACATAATTATGATAATTATTAATGACAATATGACAATTGTTTATAATATATATAAAAATAGTAAAATATCTCAATGTTATTTAAAAAATATTTCTTTTAATTCTGAAAATTACAAATAAAGGTGATGCGTAATTGAAATTCCAATATTCGTTTTATTGGATATCGTAGCATACTGAATATTTATTTATATAAATATAGACAGATGGCGTTATGGTAATGTTATATAACTATAAAATGCAAGTAGTACATAACAATGATACTCATGTGCCTATCTGTCGCAGCCGATTTCTTCGGAAACTATGCGATATAGAAAGATGAAATTTGGTATAGTAGTTACATATTTTTGACTCAGATGTTTGGTACTTTTTGGAAATATTCATAATATAATAATTAGTAACGGAATTGTATAGATAAATGGTTTATATTTAACCCTCTATGTTTAATGGCGTTTGTTGACGTTCAAAGATTCCAAATAGGTATAATTAGTTTTCTCGTTGGAATAAAACAGAGATTAGTTCTATATTTATGATTTATTGTAACACAAATCAAATATTGATTAAAAAGGTCACATTACATAAATATCAAATCCCTGCTAACACAGTACAAGTAAAAACTTGTCCGTATATTTGTTTGTTTGTTTGGCTTGCATTCATGCTTAAAGAGCAAAACGGGTTTCATTGAAATTTTGTATATAATATACAAAAGATAGGTTCTATATGATTATGCCATATTTTATGGAAATAGGGCATTGTTCCTGTATATTACGTATGAAACATTGACAGCGCTATCATTAATTTAATTTTTGAATGTAACTAAATAATAAATACAGTAAATATAACGTTTAAATTAAAATGCCCGACTTATGGATTAATTACTGCACGACATTTTGGTTCAGACTACAGTGCCATCACTTGCACGGCACCATAATAAATCTTAAAATTTATCTATAGCAAATTATGTTCAAAATAATACTTCTCTACTAATTACTCGTAACTAAATTCGCACTAATATCGTCGTCTTGGTGTCTTGGGTTGATTACGAGGTATACGGCCTTTGACGACGCGGCGCACGGCGCAGACCCGGGTTCAATTCCCGGTAGTTCGTCGGATGGGGATGAACGAGTGTTATTATTGGCTGTAAGAGATTGCTCTCGTAGCAATAAGTCCACCATATGTATTAATTAGATACATTAAAGTAGATACCTAAATAAAAATGATTGTCCTGACTGAAACTTTAACTGATTTTTTTAATAAAAAAGGTTTTTAACATCTTTCTAATGTCACGCGGCTGAAGCTGCAGGAAAAGCTAGTTAAATATACGTTTTTATATTTTCAGATTACTTTACGTCAAAATATTTGCCGCATGTTTAACAGATAAATATTCTTCTTTATGATAAACGACTATTTTGGGTGTCGACTTAAACGGTATATATGTTAATGGTTAATTATTATTTGAAACATAAGCGATGAGAGGTAAAAATTGTTGAAGTCCTTATATAAAAGCTTATTATAGTTACGTTTGTCGATTCAAGTTAGTCGTAGAACAAAAAAAAGTTGGTAGAATACTTGTATCACACTATAAATCATTTGCGCTTTAAATATTACATTTAAAATAGATTTACTCTTGACTAATTCAGTCCAGTCTTTGCAATATGCATACAATTTTCAATACTTGTTAATACGTGGTACAGAAATCTTATTTTCAATTCAGAATTCACGTAAAGAAAATGACAATACGAAATAATAAAATGAACTGCATAATGGAATTCCACACACGGGAACAAAACTGATGCTTTTAAGATAATAATGCTAGCGTCAAGAGCTATGGTCGAATTCCTTGAACAGTACGATAAAAGAACATAGAGATCCTTCAACGTAAATTTCGTCTCTACAATTTCAGATATATTGCAGGAAAACCGATAGTTTCAAGGAAATCACAGTGATTTACAAATTCGTGATAGAACGCGTTCGAACTCCTAAGCGATTATCTGGTAAGGTGTCAGAAGAGTTAGATAAGCCAATGAGCGCGGTACCACACCAAGTCACTGAACGTGACCGATGAAAACAATTGATCGGAACTGCAAGGAGGAAACACAATCATCAGAATGAGGAAATTATTCGAGGGAATGAAATTCCACGTTAGTCTATAAATATAAAATACGCAGAAAGAATATAAAGATAGAAATTTAAATAAGTATTCTTTTCAGTTATAATAATATAAAATATTTATTCAAAAGAATAGAAAGACTAAGACTATACAATGTAAATGTTTATATAATGGAAACAATATCGATTAGGCGAGTTTTTTTAATTTGCATCAGTTAGCCATTCTAACTTTCTGTCATCGCACAATACAAGTTTTTGAATAAATTTGAATATCAATTATTTTTTATTTAATTGTTATAAAATATTTTTTCTTTTTACGAGGCTTGTAAATTAGTATCTGTGTGGTAAAATTGATTTTTTCAATAAATCAGTCATGAAAAAACTGATTAACCCATTTGAAAGAGCATTGAAAATATATTAACCCGTCAAGAGATGTTTTAATATTTAAACACATCTTAACAATATTCTGGCGCGTTTCATTAATGAAAAAAATTCTTATTTTTAGATATTATATTTCAAGCTGACTTCTCAAACTTTTTTGTCCTCGGTCCTATTAGTAAAGTACTGACTTTCGCAATAGTAGTGTGATGCTGCTAATGTCATCGCTACGCATTCACGGCAACACATTCACCTATAGCACTTTATTTGTTACGTATTCACGGCAAAGCAATTTCACATTCTCCTCGTAAATAATTATGTATTCAGGGCAATGCAATTTCACATTCTCCAATAGTTCTTCAATTATTACGTAATAAAGGTAAAGCAATTTTACATTCTCCTTGTAAATACTTATTTATGTATTCAGGGCAATGCAATTTCACATTCTCCAATAGTACTTCAATTGTTACGTAACAAAGGCAAAACAATTTCACATTCTCATCAAAAAAAATTACGTATTCACGGCACCGCAATTTCACATTCTACTATAGTATTTTGTGATTTTTGTAATAGTGATATGCACGTCATATATCATAAATCATTATTACGTATTCACCACGAGGTAATTTCACATGCTGCTATAGTTCTTTGGCGAGTTTCACAATAGTGGTGTAATGCGACGTACGTTATTGTTATCTATTCATTGCAATGCAGTTTCACGTTCCACTTGAAAATAGTAACTTATTCACGACAACACAATTCCACTTTTTCCGATAGTACTTTAATACGGTAGTTGACTCATTCTAAATTTTTATATTTTTCGTACAGTATTGTGAAATATAAGATAATTAAAAAACAGTCTAGAAAAAAATTCAAAAATTGATGGAAAAATAAGCCAGTTATAGTCTTCTAAATTTGAAGATACGGATAGAGTTGAGTATATCTCTGTCTCTTTTCCTCTTGTAGAATATAATGTGCAATATTAAAAATGACCTTACAACACAGTATTGCCGTCCTTGTCTAAACGTTAAATTTGAACTTTTATAACTCGATAAATTTTTAAGATTATTTAAAAATTTTTCAGTTTGTACCTTGAAATTATGTTTAATGAAATAAAAACAGTTTTGTCAAATACCCACTTGTGACATATTCAAGGCAAAGTAATTTCACATTTTCTTTAAAAATATGTCGAAGGTAATTTTTATTTAAGTATATAGTACATACACTTTTTTAATATTGATGAGTAATTTGGCGTCTCAGGGAAAATGTTAGAGATTCTCTTATAAATTTGAACGAAAAGAAGAAATTAAAAAAAAATGGCTGTGTATAGCCTACATGAACTTTAAATATTTATTTCATATAATGTGAGATAAATGTGACGCTTGAGTATTAAAATAGGAAAGACTGTTAAATAGCCTGTTATTTTAGAGATGTAGCTTTGAGAGAAATGTAGTTAGTGTTATCTACTATTGCTTAGTTTGACTTGGTAAAGCAGTTACATGTATATAGTTATAGTGACAGTATAGTAAATACGTGTAAACTGTCAATTAATCCAGCCGATAATGAGGGAGCTCCGAGTCAAGCAGCCAAGAGACTAGTTAGGTTTTTTTTCCCAGTATAAACAGATTATTTGCATCTTAGTACTATACTTAATAGTATGCTATTATATAGTACTATACTTAATTTAAAGTTATTTTTTTCGTGTAAATTTTTGTTTTAGTTTGACGATTGAATTATTCGATAGAATGAAGCATCTTCGTCACTAAAGATTTAATTGGTATTTGATCGTCATTACTTAGTGAAGTTGTTAAATCAGTTTTTTGTTACTACAATATTTATATAAAGTAGTAATAAGTGAATCCTTCCATAAACGAAGAGATAAAATTGAAAAAATTATTAAAGTGTAGAATTATATAAAATGTAAGTCTAGTAAATCGATTATATTTAAAAGTTTTATGACGACATTTTATGTTAGATAACTGATATTTTTCCATTACTAGAATCGTGTGGAGAAAATTTAAAGAATATAACTAATCGATGATTTTATGAAAGAGGTTGTTTATATATGTAAAGTCTTAGCAACGCCACCTAGATATATAGCGAAAGCTTTTTTTATTCCTTAATGTTTTATTTTTTATTCCTTAATGTTTTCTTTAATGCTGTTAGTTTCCGGGTCGAAAAATTATCCAATATTTGAGTCATAATATGCTCATGAACAAAATTTGGATATGTTTAGTTAACTCCTTAAAAGTTATTACCTAAGCAATACAAATAGATTAACAAACCCTTTTACATTTTTTTTATTAATCAGAATGCACACTGTGTTAGTTGCGTCAAAGAGAGTAATCAAAATTATAATGTTAGCTGATTTCTATACTTTTTTAAAACAGCAAACATGATCGGTTTATAATCCGGACCGCTATAACTTTCATACCTTTTAAAAACTGTATATTTAGGGAATTCCAAAAACGAATGTATGTATTGCATGGCGTTAAGTCTTGTATTAAACCTTTGAGTACTTATAAGCGCCATCGCACTCCTTCATGAATATGCAAAAAATACCAGAAACGTTAATGCACTTCCCTCCAATTTGGTGCAATAAATTGTCAAAATAAATTCTTTGAGAAGAAAAGAAAGAAATTAGTTTGCAATAAAAATAATTGCAAAGACGGACAGTCATATTCTCTTTCGCAAAGAGTACAGCGAATAACTTAGCATAACTAATAAATATGCCTATTGATGCATATCAATTTGTTTCGTAAATAATTTGTAAAATTTTCTAAAATTATTGTTGAAAACCGATTTTGAAAAAATCTCCTGCCTCAAGGGCTAAATTAATGTGTTCAATCGGTTGCATAGTGATATTGTTAGCACAAATATCGAAATATAAATAACTTTTAATGAAAAATATTATCCAAATGGTGATGTCTAGATGTTTTTCAAATGTCTCGTATCTGTCACTGGAGAAAATTAAGGAAGAAATTAATTTTCAAATGTCTCGTATTTGTCACTGAAGAAAATTAACTTGCTTGATTTTGAAACTTAATCTTTGGCAAATGGGATTTAAAAATGATAAATGGAAGCTTAAACTGATTTCCAAACATCCACCCGATGATATTCCATGCAAAAAGTGAAAAGAAGAAATTAAAAAAAGAACAAACTTCACTTTTTACGCTAGTTACTTTAAAATATTTGGTTTTTATTATTTTGTTATACATTAATTGAGATTTGTACGTAGCAATTACGTCCAAGACTGTACATATACTGGTCTAAAACAAGATAAACTCGATGGACAGATGGATTTGATGAAATTGCATAATTTTTTTTCAGTAAAACTCTATTTTCGAATTCGAACAAGTGTCAAGAAATGTTAATATGAAACTTGCGTACCTGTTCCGCCCAAGCGCCCACTAAGAATAAATTTAATTACCATATGAATCTAATTTAAACTGAACAGAACTTTTACTCGACAGATTAAATGAAGTCTACTGCAGATTAAAGGAGGAAACTAACAAAAAAGAAGTAACAACACATATCTAATAGCTGCCTTATTCAAGGCGAAGACGAAAATTTCTGATTTGGAATTTGAATGCTAGTAAAGAAATATCAGTGTGATAATGGCGGGTCACAAAAACCTTTTGCTGTCATTTCGTACCTGTCGTCTCTTGAAAATAAATTTTATTGTCATAGCGAATCCAATTAAAACCCGAACCGCACTCAATCACGACCCACAACAACTTTCGTGTCTTTTAACGAATATGGCAAATCCGGAAGCGCTTTCATCGAACGATTGGTCCGGAAAGGTTTGTCTCGTCATTAATTTCGGCAGTTGATGGTAATTGCCAACATCGACTCGTGTTTTCTCACTTCCACGATATTGATCCTAACGCGAGTTAGTAATTGATTGAGTATCTAACAAATAAATTAAATTTTCTAGACAGGCTGCGTGTTTAGGTCAATAATTGAATTCTTATTTATTTAACCACACAATATTTAAATGTTTATTAAGTCCTATGAAATTGCAATAATGGTGATGGTTAAAAGCCAGGACAGTTATCTAAAGTCAACGTGAGGCTAACTCATTTGGCCAAATTTAAATAAAACATGGGTAAAAATATGGAAGAACGGGAGACATTTCTATAAAGATGAGATGGTCTTTGTTTGCAGCCACTCCATAGTTATTAAAATAACAAAGGTGATATTGGCGTAAGAAAAAAAATGTTCTTTGTTAACTTTGTAGCAGAAATTACTTTAAAACAGTCATCTAAATTTTAATTTCTTATGTTACTTTTGTGCTAACACATATTGCAGGTAAAAAAAAGAAAAAAATTTAATAAAATAATAGTTATTCAAATTTCCTAACTTTGGTTTCCCACTTATAAATCAAATAATTTGGATAAAAATAATTTTCTTTCCTACAAATGATAATAAAAGATCGGCTATCTAGAGACTAAAACCATTTTGCCGTTATCGTTTTTGAAAAGCCACGATGTGAAAATATCAGCGGAAAATACAGTTTATTATTTACTATATGGATCGAGTCACACATAATCGTATCATCTAGTTCGAACGTATATGTATCAAAATACTTCGGTTAAAGTAATAAAACTGATTAAATTCTACTCAAAACTAGTCGAATGAATGTATCAAGCACAAAAACTTTCTCTTATTCCGCTCACATATGAGGACGTAGCGATTAATATACAACCTCGGAAGCAAAGCTTTCATAAAGTGTAATACCGAAATATTATCATAGGTCTCCAAGGTTATGAGTACCAAAATCCGAGGGAGAGTTTTGCAGAGTAATTTATATGTTTAGCGAATATACGTATTAAGGAAAATAGGTCCACCGTTAATTATCTTCATCAAAAGGTGACGACCTAGGGTAGGCCAGGACAGGCCGGGGTATGCAGGGTCTTTCTTCAAAGATATTCAGACGGCCACCTATTTCAGGATTTATTTCGCTCGTTCGTTTCTCCTATAATGTGGTACTGTTACTCCATAATGTTAAAATTTGTATTACTCAATTTCAGTACTGGCGTCCTCATTTCTTAGTAGCTTTTGTCAGAATTAGTTTTTCGTTGTCAGAATTTTTTTCTTCTTTTCTAATTAAGCTTGAGGCCCAATTAGTTGTATTAAATGTATAAATGTAAAGGAGACAGGAATCCGCACAAATGGTAAATGAATATATTTCTTAATTGTTTTGATATGAATGAATATTTATACATGTTTGATTGTGCAAATATTTGCATTTTTTCCGGTTGCAATATATCGTTTCCAAGGATTAAAAATTAGAAAGCGAGGTGCATCTTTCCGTCACATAAGCTTGTGAATCTTAAAAAAAAGTTGGCAGTATCTGCGTCTAGTCTTTAGAAAGTTCAAGACCAGATGAAGCAGAAATAATGTGACACAATTGTCGGAAATTTCTACTGCAAGGGCGTTCGTTAGTGAATGTGATAATAATGGTAGTGGAATAAGTAGGAGAACATTAGGTTGAACAAATGGCCCTTCCATTTGTTTATTATTTCTTTTATTAGTTTGGTATTTTTAAGATATTAATAATATTTCAGGGATATAATTTCATTTTGATTGTCGCCGTCTTGTAAATGTAATCAAAGTTGAATTATTCAAGTCTCTGTTTTTTAAATTTACTCAAATACACGATTTATTGGCATCAGTTAAAGGGGAAATAATTTCAAGTGTACCTGAGGCTTTTTATATAAATTTGACAGCAACATAAATATTGCTTAAATTTCGACTGCAAAATTTTAAGGAACTTTGTTCACAATTAAATGAAACTACGTGATGTAATATTTTTTCTACTTTCTTTAAGTTCTTTACCACGACCTAGGTTTCGTTGTATTACAACATCTTCTGGTGGGCAAAGATCTTTGCTATAAAGAGATATAAGAAAGTAGAAATAATATTACATCACGTAGTTTCATTTAATTGTGAATAATGAATTTTTACAAAATTAACGCCAAATATATTCAATATTAGGAACTTTGGTATCAGTCACGATCGTTCCTCTAAATTAATTAAAATTGACCCATTGGAATTACCCATTTAATGTTAAAAACTAGGTATACCATATGATCTTTTTGAATTTTGTCGAGTAAAATAATAAGATGCCATTGTTGATGAAATTGTTCTGTGGGCAGGAATAAAACCTAAGTTATATATGAAAATTCAAGTATATTAAATAAGAATTAATCGATTACAATTACTGGTGAGCCCAAATTTTCCTTGTGAAAAAATTCTGTTTATTGATATCTAAAATATATAGTTAATTATTTTACATTTGACATTTGCCTTAATATATTAAAATTAATTAGTCGATAGATGATATATACCAATTAATATGTGTGTAAACCTAAAAAAATTAACATTTATTATCGGCAGTATATGTTTATCAAAATCTTTTAACAAATGCCAAATTTAATTTTATGTTGGAACAAGTGTCTACAAAAAGGTCTTGGTACTTTAAAATAAAGTTTTGTAGAAATTGAACGGTCTTTATAATTGTTCCCTTAATACCAACATCTGCAAAATTTGACTGAATAACTTTTGTTAATTCTCACACATCAAGGAGATAATCAAGCGCATGGAACATAGACAAGGAGACGTTGCCGATAGGCTGCTGGCTGCCTATTGCTAATATTTAATGGTCTTCAGTACTGTTGTCAATACACAGTGGAAGTTCAGAAAAGTCAAAAGCTATAAGGGAATATTTAGTTCACTTCCATGTTAAGTTACTAGAACATAAAACATAATGATGATTAGGATCATATTTTTGGTAAGAGTTTTCCTAGTAACACAGACATAAATATGTCGGAAATTCATGATACTGTATCATTTTAACCAAAAGCCTAGTGAAACACAAAAAGGATATGACCCGCTTATGAACCGGAAGATACTTTAACCGAATCTGCCTCGGGTTTTGAACGATTCAAAGCTCGTCTGAGCGGAAACAATGCGACAGTGTCGTTGGAAGCTACCTCAGTGAGCGATAACAACTATGTCGCGAGCTTCAATAAGTGGAAGGATGTTAGATTATGCTTTTTAATATTTTTATTATGACTTGGATTGTTTATTCCGGGAAGTTTGAATGCAAGTATTTATAAAATTCAGTTATTTTATTATGTATTTAAGACAGATGTACAGCATAGGTTCGTGTATAAATTGAAAAGTTAATATGCTTTCACTTCATAGTTGCCTGGGTAAGTAGTGTGGAACATATGAATACTAAAATATTAGTATGGTCATTTTTAAAACTTTTGCTTTGGTTTTAGTCAAGAGGTAGTTTGACATAGACTTCCAGTAGTATTTTGTAATACAGTCTAATCCCGCGTTATTTTTAGTGCTCTGTACCAAAATTGGAAAAAACAGAATACTTATTAATATCACCTAGGCGTCCGTCTGGCACAGGTATTTTCCTCGGGGGGAGGGGGATACAAAGTTGGAACTTTGCGCAAATGTTGAAGGAGTGGTTTAATATAAATGGAGTGAACATGGCATAACGTGGAAATCGGTGGATCGTTAGCTTCGTTAAATCGTCAGATACAATAATGGGCACTCATCGGGCACAAAAATCTTTTAATAATTGCTAACCCTTCATGATTTGACAGAATGTGGTCGCGTTAAATGAGGGAATATTTTTTGTTATTAACAACCAGGTTAGTAAAAATATGGAGAATATGTTAAAAATATTTTCTGTATTTTCCACACTTAAAGTTAGAAACGTAGTTAAAACATCACATGCATATATATTCTTAATCTCAGAGTTTGCTTCAATTTATTTTTCTCCTCAACTTTTATTAAAAAAGTTGTGCGAAATATTTAATGAAGATATTGAAGTACCAAATTATGAAAGATTTTGATAAAATTATTGCTGATTAAGATAATTTAAAATTTGACAAAGAGTTTTGGAAAAGATACAAAATTTAGAAGTCGACCTAAAAGTATGACGAATGGTAGAATCCTTCATGGAAACATAACGTTTATATGAAGAAGTTTCCATTTTTGTATTTATATATATTTTATCATTAGTTTTAATACTAAAACTGATTATTTATTTCATACCTATCGTCGATGAAAATCTTTTTAATTGGCATAATAGAATCATTTAAAACTTAACCGAATGTAATCCCGACAGATGTCCTCTTCCTCACCTGTTAGCGAATAATATAAAATTGGCGACTTGTTTGATGAGTGATATAACTATAGTAGTCCTGTTTTATATGAGGAGCTTTTGCTGGAGGTATCCATGATAATGTTTGTGAAGCCGTCAACTGCGGAAGTTGGTGCCAACCGACGGCGGGCATCCGCACTTTCCGCACCTTTTCCAACTTTGTTTGGGTGCAAGTTTGACAGCGTCTAACTGATGTTTCTGTGGATAAATTAAATTCTCTGTATAGATTGAATTTCTGGATAGATTGAATCTCTGGTTAGATCAAAACCAATGTTGACTTTACTGTTCATTAATTTGTAGCTTTATTTCGCCATTTGATTTGTGTGGACTGCTAATATATATATTTTTTTGGTTTAGTGAATGGATCAATATGAAGTATTAAGAGAAAATGAATATATCGTCTGATTAATTGTAAATGGTGTAGTTATTTTTTAAGAACCGACTGAACCCTGAAACTAAACACAAATAAAGGAGATAATATTTTAGCGAGGCGGAGTAAAATGTTTAAAAACTAAAAACATTGTTTACAAAATTTAAAAACTTAAATCTCATAGTTTCTTTTAAATTCACGATATTTAAACGTACGTAAAACACTGTGGACAAAATTGTAACTGGTGAAAAATAATATTAATATTTATAAATATTTTAATAGAAATAATATGTACTATTAAATGATTATGTGTGTATTGAACCCTGATAGTGCGAAATCTACTTAAAAGATTAATATTTTTTTAATATTGAATTATACGAATAGATTATTCTAATTATTAACTTACTTTATTGCTGTGGAGCAGGTTATAAAACATTTATTTTGTCTAAAGGGTACAAGAGACAAAGCAGAAAATAGAACATTTATTTACTGCAAACTCATAGACATTTTATTGTTTAATAAATCAATTCTGCATGCTCTCGGGATGATTTTTCTTCTTGTAACCAGAGAGTTTTCGCCTTCGAGCAACTTCAATACTAGTTTGTATTCGGAACCGAGTTAAATCTCTCTCTAAACTCTTTTTTAATTTACGGTATTTAACTATTCAGTTACTAGTCACAGCTACTTCAAGGCATAACTTATTTATGTGCAATAAACTTATACTTATACATTATGCGACACGCTCACCTGGATTGAATATTACGTGTGAATTAGTTAATTTATTATTACTAATATATAAATGTGTGTAGCTCATTCTGTAAGTATTCTGGAAGTAAAAATATTTATATGTAGATATTTTTATTTCTAAATATATCGAATATACATACACAATTAAATGATCTACTATATTGAATAGAATAATATTACCAGAAAAGTGACACTTTTCTAATTGGTTGAAAGACTAGTATCACACAAATCAGGCAAAAACACCAAACTTTCTCGACGACGAAGGTGATGAAACCACTTTTGTTCAACTCGGCCTAATCAAGGTTTGAAGCGCCCCTTTAAAACACATTTCTCTTCCTTTGATCATCTAGAAGAGATTCTCGTTTTGCGTGTTTGAGTGTTCATTAAGAGGGCCGGTAGGTAACGCATCATCTTATGTTGTCGGTCGATAAGCACTGTTATACGACGGAGAGCTGCTTATAGCAAATAATGTTTTTTTTTTGCAATTATTCGCATGTGTGAAGAAAAATAACTGCAAGAGAGTTTTGTTTATTTTTTATTGACTTCTTAAGTAATTATTTTATTTTTTTGTTTTATAGTAAAAAAGATTATTAAATACGAGTATAATTTGTAATATGTAGCTTTATTTCATCATTTGGTTTGCGTGGATTGCTAATTTTTTATTTTTTTGGTTCAGTAAATAGACGTTTACGAAGTATTAAAACAAAAAGAATACATCGTCTGAGTAATTGTGAATGGGATGGTTATTTTTAAGAACCGACTGAACCGTGAAATTGAATACAAATAAAGAAGGCAATATTTTAGCGAGGCGAAGTAAAATATTTAAAAACCAAAAACATTGTTTACAAAATTTTGTTTTCAATTTTGCATTATTATATATCACAATTAAATGAAACTACGTGATCTAGTATTATTTCTACTTTCTTTAAGTTCTTTACCACGACCTAGGTTTCCTTGTATTACAACATCTTCAGGTGGGATATTAGCAAAGAATTACTCTCAGGTACATCCAACAGCATTTATATGTTTCAAATACAATAGCGGAAGCCGGGTCTGTATGGGTTTTCCCACTGCTTGTGTTTAGTGAGTTTCTTGTTGGGGAGCGGTGTAGGTTTTATTATATTTCCGAGAGTTATACGATCTACCAGTATTTTAGTGAGGCTAATAAGTTCGATTGTTGTTATTCTATGAGGTTGGACAATGCAAATGTTCCGGTGTATGTAATAAAATTAACTGGAAGTTATTCTCAGTAATATATTTAAACAAAGGAAGGATATCTGAAAGTTAGAACAAGGATATCTGAAAGTTAGAACCACTAATTCTACATATCTCCGGTTTTATTTATTCATATGTTTATTTCTTTATTTATTTATATGTTTATTTATTTATTTTAATTTTTGTATACTTATATTTATATGTGTATGTGGCCTGAAACAATTTGAAGAGTATTGTAGTATCAATGTTGTCTAATTTTATTATGTTTAGAAGATACGAGTATTAAGTATTGGTGATGATATTATATTTAGTTGTTCATTTAATATATTAACATTGGTGTCTTTTTTATGTCCGTTTATTTATAATGTTTCTAAGATATTAAGTTTATTATCTGTTGCATTTATTTGTAACATATAGGTGGCATTATCAGTATGAGGGTAATGATTATTTTCAATGAGATGTTTAGTAAAGTGAGATGTGTCTTATTTGTTATTTCTCCAGCTGGCAATGTGTTCTTTATATCTTGTATTAAAATCTCTTCCTGTTTGACCTATGTATACACTATTACAGCCGTTACATTTAAGTTTATAGATACCACCCTTTTTATGTTTATCTATTTTTTCTTTATTATTAATAAGGGTTTTACCCAAGTTATTTAAAGTATTATAAGCACATGTTGTATTATTTATATTTTTATTATTAGTTAAGAGTTTTCCTAATTTCAGTGATACATTACCTATGTATGGGATAGATTTATAGCAAATATTATTATTATTTGGTACGACCGGGTATATTTCTTGTATTAGTATTTTTCTTAATTTATTATGGTACAGTTTTGTGACAATTGTGATTTAACTTTCATAATAAATATTCAGGTGTTTTTTGTAATTATTCTTATGTGTGAAGAAAAATAAGCGTAATTGCAAGAGAATTTTGTTTATTTTTGAAATTTTTTATTGACTCTTTTATATAATTATTATATTAATTTTTTGTTTTATAGTAAACAGTTATTAAATACGAGTACAATTCCTACTATAAGGATCCTGTACATACTTGGTTTTCAAAAAGTTAAAATATTTAAGGGCACTTAGCATATCTATTATCTATAAATGTAATTGAAGTTATAAATGTTTTTATTATTTTTCACAGTATTAATATTTGTCTGGAAAAACCCTACTACTTAAGAAATAATCGCTATGATTTTTCTGCACCCTCTTAATCAGATTCTATCAACCTTGTTTTATATGATTATTTGTTTCGTAGTTTCGGAAATAGGGAGGGGCTTGATGTATCTTTTTGCACATGTTGATGCATATATCTGAGGATATGCTATTTTCAAAATGGCTCTTTTGGAAAACTAGTCGTTTCAAACAATATGCCACACGATATACAAAACTAAAAAAAATGCAAGTACTTGTACCCCTTCTAAAATTACCATATGAATATTTAAAGTGATAGTTGCAAAACATGCGAGTTAATATGATCTATTAATAAGCTAAATTTAAAATTTTTACATCAAGCTGTTTCCCATGAAATCGGCTGTGGCAGTCAGACGAAGATAATTTTTAATTATTATTAAAAATTATCTTCGTAAATAATTTAACGTTTTCTTATGAGGTCCGTATAAAAGTTTATTCTTGTACATAGAGTACCCGGAATAAACTTTTTTGAATTTTCAAATATTGTTTTTTTAATAAAATTTGTGTTTTCTGTATATATTTGTGTGTGTTTTAAAATTACTATAAACAATATATCGGATGTAAATTTAATTTTTTTGAAATGTGTAATTAGATTGTAGTATTTAATTTCTTGTTGATTGGCTATATACGGTGTATATTGTTTGTAATGGAATGTTTATTTCATCGTTGATGGTTTTCATCGTGGAAAAATGGCAGAAACATTTTTAAATTATAGATTTTTTTTATTTTTAGGCCAGAATTTGAAATAATGGAAAAAATGTAATGTTTATTGCATATAATTTAACATTTATACTATCGTAAAATTGTTACAACATCACTCTTAGCTCGGCAGTCTATTTTTTTACTAAATACTACCAGCGGTTTAAGTGAATCTCCTTTTCAATGAGAAAACTAGTGAAAATATGGTATAAGTGGCTGTTGTGTTACTATATAGGAAATAAAATCTTTAATTTTTATAGTGGTATAAACAAAATATTTCATATAAATAACTTTGTAATTAGTTCCCTTTTGTGAAGATAAGCCATATATGGAAATTAAATAGTCCTTTTAGAACTTTGTCATTGTAGGTAACTAAAGCTACTTGGTTAATCTTTAACTTTTTCCTATAAACTGTATTTTTTTCATATAATGTTGGTGATAATCCAAATCAATAATATGCATAATAATACAAATCAATAATATGCATAAATAAAACTAACAACGTCTAGTCTAATCTTGATCAGCGAACTAACAAAGTCTATTCTATTCTAGTCTCGATGGACGAAACTAATATTGTCTAATTTCTGTTCTTCCTATAAGAAATTAACAAAATCTAGTTTACTAACGTCAAACAAAAGTAACAAAATCTTATCTGCTCTCTCCAAGCAAAACTAAGAAAATCGAGTCTAGTCTCGCTAGAAGAAACTAATAGTCTAATCTCTTTTCTCGATATATGAAATTACTAGAATCTAGCCTACCTTTGCCAGACAAAATTAACAAAATTTATTCCAATCTCGCCAGGCGAAACTAATAAAGTATAATCTTTGTTTACACTACATGACATTTAGTCTGCTCTCGCCAAACGAAACTAACAAAACCAGTCTCGCTAGGTGAAACTAATAAAGTATAGTTTTTGTTCTCGCCATATTATATTAACAAAATCCAGTCTACTCTCCCCAAGCGGACAACTAACAAAATCTAGTCTATGTTCTCACTATATGAAATTAAAAACCAGATGAAACTAACAAGTTATATTCTAGTCTCCCTAGACGAAACTAACAAAGTTTAATTTCTGTTTTCGCTATTCCCGCTTTTTCCACCCGGATTGTCCCAGGTGGAAAAGGCTGTCTCGTGTCGTGGGTGAATCAGCGGAAACACTTGTGATGATCGACCAATAAGCAAACCGCTCACTTTCTGCCTTACGATATTTAAGCAGTGTTCCCCTACTTTTATATTTTTATCTCTTCGAAGTAATGATATGTAGCCCTATAACTTTTTAAAAGTATATGCTTCGTGGTTCGAAATATTTTGTAATCGGACGTATGGTTCTAGAGATGAGCGAGAAATTGTTTTCTGATTATGGAATTATCGGCTCTAGAAATTTTATATTTATATTTTGTTATATCTATTTATACGCTTTAGTTTTTGATTTTTTAATCAGCTTTGTAAAATGGGTCAAGAACGAATCAATACATTAAATGAATTATATGTCTACATAAATGCGTTCTTGACTGAATTAATCAAAAATTTACTTAAGCAATTAGAATGAATATGAGTTCAAAAATTTAAACCGGAAGGAATTATCCCATTTTAAGGCAAAGCCTTTTCTTTTAAAATTTAAATATATTTAACCAAAATTTTGACACATTCGTGACTAGTCGCAAACGGCTCAATGTATATTTTATGGCTCCTAGAAAAAACCCTGTAATGAGATATACGACGATATGCATTTAGATATTTTTATTTACATCAGCTAGAATAAAGTGGATTGGTGGCATGTTTAACAAAAAACTATCATAAATCTTCCTTTCAGGTGAAAACCACTCATTAATGACGCGCGACGAAGTTTGTTATAAATTCTGGAATTTGGTTGTTAATTCTGGAATTTGGTTGTCACCATACACACAGGTTTTATCCTACTTTTCTTGAAAGCGAAATGGGTTACAAATTTTTGAAAATAATTACAATATTCCGTCCATATTTACATTTTACTTGCTTGTTTATTAAATCATATTATTCGTTATAAAATAGAGCAAAAGCTAGTTCAGTCGTCACAGTAGTTAAGCAATTAGAATGAAAATAAATTTTAAAATCTAAACTGGAAGAAATTACCGTTTTATGTCAAGAACTTTTGTTTTCAAACTTTAGTATATTTAAATAAATTCTTAACGAAATCGTGGCTAATCGCGAACAGCACAATATATATTTTATGTCTGTCTTCTAGAAAAAATAAGTAATTAGATATTACGATATGATATGAATAAAATTGAATGGTTGCCACCATTAAACTTCTCAACGAAAAATTATCATAAATCTTCCTTTTAGGTGAAAAATCTTCATTAATGACGTGCCACAAAGTATGTTAAAATTTTTAGAAGTTGATTGTTAATTCTGAAATTTGGTCGTGATAATAGGTACAGGCTTTTTGCATTTTTACACACACTGTATGGATAATTTCACTATATCTTTATCAAATCTGGTCCCTGCGACGACTCAAAGTATTCATCGGGCATTCTTTGTTACGTGTATCTTCCGAATATTTTAGCTGAAGAAGAAATCAGTTGAAAATCTGCTATGATATTACAATTTTGCGTAAATTTTATAATGAAAAAACTTTCTGGACTTCGTACTTCTAGGATCAGCTGTTGAGGTTGAGCGTTGATATACCCGTCAGTCGGTAAGTTTTTCCTTTAATGTTTTTATTTATAAACAGGGCTATTTTTAGTCACCTGCAGTATTTGAGAAATGAGTCAAAATCATTTATACCATCATATTTGTAAACAAACATATTTCTTCAAAAGAATATTCATCGTGTCATCATTTATTAAAACAACGCATGGAAACTAAAATTATTTAAATACATCGTTTATGCACTATGTAATTAACAGGCGTTATTGACACTGTATTTCAACTCTTACCGTATACTCCCGCCCTTTCATCTTAATAGGCGCTGCGTTCTGATGGCCTTTCCAGTAGCGATCTTGAGTTATTTCCGTGCGTGTCCATCGATTTTTGATGCGCATGTACTCTGTACGATGGCGCGAAAAGGTACAACATGAAAAATATACTAATCGCGAATATTCGTCCATAAGAAATATTGACGGAATTTTTACAATGTCTGCTTTAGTTTGAACGTATGGATGGCAATTATATGGAATAATGTAATTGTACGTTACTTTATTGCAAGTCATCTAAGTGGGGATATTTATCTTAATTTGTAACTTTCAGCTTCCTCTAAATATATTAGATTGTATTTGGAGGAAGCTAAAAGTTTTGAAGAATTAAAAAAAAACGATTTGTACTTTTAATGAAGTCAAAAATGATACTGTTAAACATTCAAAACCGAAAAATAAGTTGGGTAGACGTGCATGTCTTTGTGTTGAGAGAAATGGACTCCATTTTGCACGATTCTTAAATTATACATGGTTAAAATAGTGGTCTTGATACATAATAATGTATATAAAAATTAATAAATGTCACTTAATTTTTTTTAAATCATTGTAGATAATTCTTGATTTTAAAATTTTAATGCTAAAGTTACATTCTTGTCATGTACAAGCCGTAACATCGAATGCATTTGTATTTGGACGGTTCTAAGCCCATTAAAGTATTTAGGGAAAGTTGGAATCTTTATCGTAAGAAACATATACGAAGCTGAAACTAGCGACCAGATACTATAGGGCTAAACGCCTTACTTCAAATCATTTTTGACGGTATTGAAAAAATTATATATTTTGTCACGTGTAAACGTTGGCTTACTCTTTTCCTGTCGATTTTAGTTGACGTTTATGATTAAGCAACATGACCATTTTACTGTTTTTATAAACTAGAATATTGTGTAATTTCTTGATATGATTATGTAAAAATGAAATTTAATTGAATTCGTTCTATTTTACTTTTTGAATATGCTATTAAAATTTTGCAGTGACTAAGAAATATTCTGTAAATACAAGATTATTTCTCAGTGAGTGACCAAAACTAAAGATAATGTATTAGCTCTAAATGTAAAAACGTTTTAACGAAAATAACACTTTTGGAAGCATCCATTTTATTTAAATTTTTTATTAAAAAACATGGAATGAATACTCACCCTAATCATTCTAGTTAAGAAAATGCGTTTATAAATATTCGTTTATGCGCGCCTGTACTGCTGTGTCCCAACCAAATGTATGTGTGTGTGTGTGTGATCCCAATTATCACTTCGTGCTTATTATGGGTTTAGGATGATTTTTTTTTATTTAAGTCAGTAACGTCATAGTTATTTGTATTTTAATAACTGGAATAAACTTATGTTCATAACTGAAAACGTACATATTTAACCAACATTTATTTATACATTTTATATCCTTACCCTTTCTGGTATTTTAATATTTGTTCAGAGTGAAATCTATTTCGTTTAATACACCGCTTAAACTTGCAAGTGGTTCTACATCGTTGTAAACTTTTATATACGCATAAGGAAATAAACCCTCATTTCGGTGTACGCGTATAGCCGAAGTGCGCAGGTAACTAATTAAAGGTTACAATTCCAAATGTTCTTTTGTTTTTGGTCGTAGTGAGGTAGGACTAGCGTCAATGAATTTAGTGTTTTAAAGTCTATCATGTTATTAAAGTCTATCTATTCATGTTAGTGTTTTAAAGTCTATTATGCATACCTATTATTTTACAATCTAGAGAAGGAGTTATTTTTTTCAACTTTGCAGTGAAAAATCAGACAACGATCCATTTTCGGAATGCATAATATGTGGAGACGTGTTGATATATACGAAAATTTTCTGAATCAAGAGCCTCAATGGTATCATTTCCTTCAAGAAAATTTGCTAAAAGAACAATACGTTAAGCCAAATCAAAGTAAATTAATCTGAAAATTTATCCAAACCGCAATTCAAAATTCAAAAAGCCCAATATCGTAAAGCGAAATCAATAAAAACAATGTAACAAATTAGAAAAAAGAAAAATATACAGAAGTCGAGGATATTTACGCAAATACTAGATCAGATCTCGCAAAC
Source organism: Druceiella hillmani (assembly GCA_039881145.1). Lineage (NCBI taxonomy): Eukaryota > Metazoa > Arthropoda > Insecta > Lepidoptera > Hepialidae > Druceiella > Druceiella hillmani. The sequence continues at coordinate 14,559,226 of JAYKKI010000029.1, forward strand.
CAAACGAAAGTACGATTGGTAATATTCGGTATTGGCTAAATAACGATATTTTTATATCACACAGTGAATTGCTATCGTTTTGCAATGAACTTATGAGCAGGTTTTCAACTGTAATCTACCATTCTAAGTGTAATTAGTCTTTTAATAGAATACTTAGGAACATTAGAGTTAGCGAGGCCATCTAATCCATTTTTTTTCGTGCAAATTTTAGGGGTGAAATTTAAAAAAAAGCTTTCCTTAGTTGTAACTTCACACAGAATTTCAAACTTGTGGATCCAGCAGTGTGTACTGAATATTGATAGTCAATCAATCGGAATATTCTTTTGTATATACATATTATTTAAATAATTTCACTAAAATACAATAATATGAAAAAAGTTAATTTGAAATAAAATGAGCAATTTGGATTAATTTTTTTTATATTTTGATCTTATTGCGTTAGTGTATGAAAGTGTTAAATTTGAAGTTTAAATAAATTAGAAGTTAGGAGGTAATTTAAAAAAATTATCAGACAGACGTTTTATGCAACCTGGTTAAGAGTTACAAACAGTAAACACTTTTCGGTAAGGGTTCCCCTTTTCGTTTTTGTGTCTTTATTATTGACCACTAAAATAGTACAGATAAAATTTTGATCTAAATACTAAATTGAAACTCACGCCATGATTCGAAAACAGATTTACGTTTTTTCTATGGAATTAAAAAATAAAAAAAGAGATTTGAACGTATGATTCCTCTTTGTTTACGTAATCGTAAACACTCCTAAAAATATTCTAATATATAGAACAAGTAAAAAAGTGATGATATTTTTTTTAATGTTTTAATGTTTTTCTTATTTTAATATCAGGAAATATTAAAAATCATAGAGGGAAACAAAAGAAAGTAGGAACAGTAAAAGTGACGTCAAATCTCACGCACACGGTCGTTTATTCATTAAATTACATACAAACGATATGTGGTTATAACAGAGTGATACGCAATGCGAATCGTTAAATTGATTTGCAAAAGTTCACTACATAACAAAACAAATCACAGAACAATAGACAACGAAAAGTCCTTAGTACCTTCATTAAACTGCCAATTTTCACTCGAGTGCAGAATTATCAACAGCCAAATCGCGCAAAATGGGAAAGCTACCAGTTTAAATGCCGGTAACGTGAAATTAAGTTGCTTGTCAATTGCAAGAAATTTCAAATTTTCCAGTAGTAAACAGTCTCTGGATAGTAAGTTTGATTTGTAAAGTTGCAGCAAACTTGCTGGATCGCCAAATGTGGCTTCTCAGAGCGTAGCGAGACGAAGAATTGCGCTAAGGTCGAGTAGCAGTTTGTAGAGTTTTTTTTAATTTAAACACTTGTGTAACACAAAAAATACTTTTCCCTTTACGTTACATTGAACTTTAGTTCATTTCTACGAGTTGCTATGGAATGACAAATATTTTCATTTATTCTTTTATCAAAATGAAAGTAAGGGAAGGTAGTTTTAAAAGAAAATATTAGTGTATAAACATTAATTACATCCTTGCCTGTTTTTTATGTATATGTACGTACGTACGTATATATGTGTATCTTCAAAGGCTTCTAAAATTTGAAGGAAGAGTCTGGCTGACTATGATTTTTCAAACGATAACAAATTTTACGTAAATAGGTTCAATTGTACGGTGTGATTAAATAAGAAATATGTCATCTTCCGGATTTACGATATGATACTAGCAACTAGTAAAACTGACTATAAGAAGTTAATATGCTTATTACAGAAAATTCATGATAGGGTATATTACGAGTTCGGCGTTCGATGTTTTCTTCAGTTAACAAAAGAGTTTCAGCGGTTATAATAAACAATATATAAAATTTCACTAAGAGAACTTATATGATGCTTGCTTGATGAATTCCGTCTAGAGAAAAATACAAGCGAAGCAATACGTAATAAACCCACGTTGATGAATTCAGGTGTACTCTTCTATGACACAGCCAAAAATGTCAAAGGTTTACACAAGAAAATTTCGACATCTGGAGATGACTTCTCATATTCATCCACTAGAACCTCCTAAAATAAATTTAGAAAAATTATTGGAGTAGATACCAAGTTAAGTTCGCGTTATTTGACAGATAAATAACAAAGTTAATAAATGGCAATGTGCAGTTCGGTTACCATATAAGCTAACACTGAAGAATTGATATGGCTGATTTATTAGATATCAACCTAATTTTTAAGATACTTGTGTGTATAGCTGGTGTATACTTACAGTTAAAACCTTCCTTTAAAGTTAAAAAGCATAAATAAAATTTCGGGCAATAAAAAATATATATAATAAAGAAGCACGTAACAAAAAGAATCGTTGCTTTTTCTAATGTTGTATATTAATAACCAAAGAAAATGTGAGGCACATAGCCTAGTTACACCCTTTTATAGTCTTTCGATCAAATATCAGCTCATTCATTGTTGGTGTGTTCCGTTTCCTTACAAAGCGCGAGCAACTTCTGGCATTGGATAATTGAAAATACGATCAACGAATCATAAGTTTGTGGGCATTGTTCCCTAACTTTTGTGTGCCGATATTTCGAAAACTGGTGGTCGTAGTGAGATACGACTAGCGGCAATGAATTTAGTATTTTAAAGTCTATTATGTTTACCTATTATTTCCCAAACTTGAGAAGGAATATATAAGTTGAGATTTTTCTACAACTTTGAAGTGCAAAATCAGACAATGATCCATTTTCGAAATGCATGATATGTGGAGACATATTGATATATTCGAAAATTTTCTATGTCAAAGTAGATTCAATGGTATGATTACATTCAAGAAAATTGGCTAAAAGAACAATAATTGAAAATACGATTAATCAATGAATCATAGGTACCATAAACGTATATTTAATTAATAACATATAAACTTTAAAATGTGCTTATATAATATAATTTATAATACTTAATTGAAAGAACAGAGGACAACTCCGTTCAGATTAAAAAATTGGGTCCTAACATTTGTTCCAGGGATAAATTGATTTATTTTTTTACTACAAGATATATTTTAAAATTATGTATTACATTCAACATCTTTAAGTTTTAGTTAAGAGTAAAAGTCAAGCTTAAGCTTTACTTGGAATAGTCGCTATCAAAAGAATCGCTATCAAATATCTAAATATATTTTAATAACGTAATTAATTATGTACTTATCGAAAATATGTTTTCCTTCTTGTCTGTAATGAAAGCAAACATTACACTTGCCAACAGGGACATAGTTTTAAAACTTTACATCTTACTGGCCAAATACAGGTCAACTATCCAGTAGGAATGAAGGCGGTTTTGCATCTTGGTCGTTCGTTGGTCGCGATCGACGGCGGTGGGGCTGTTTAATGCGATTACGCGGTGAGGGTAATGAGAGCGAAGGGGAAGTTCAACTATTTTGTTACTCTAGGAATTAAGAATGCTTATTGGCTAAATGCTGCCCGTGAAATATGAAACTACATTAATGTAACATTAACAAAAAATAACGCGCAGGTTATTTTTAAATGTATATATTTGGGGTACATAAAAGCTGGAAAAATTCGCGGAAATGTGTGTACATTAAAAAAAACCTATTAAGTACGAGTAGAAAGCGCATTAAAAGTGTTTCGTGTACACTTACGTATATATGAACATTTGATGGTATTTAGTATGAACATTTAATTTAATTTCCATTAAATTGTATATAAAGTATTTCCATTAAGCTATTTACAAATGCTAATATTATTTTTGGCCGTAAAAATGTATCGCTAGTATATCTTTCACAGACGTAAATTATCGAGAATAAAAACGAATGTTTAGGGTTATCACTGTTGTTTTCCGGTAAATTTTTCATAATGTTTTTTATAATTTTGAATTTAGCCAGTTTTAGAGAGGGGGTAGGGACGTGGATATGTCTTTTGTCGACATTTTCAGCAATATCTTATGTTAAACCTTAAATGTTTTTTTTGGATCCTTATGAGACGTTTATTTAATTGATACTCTACATAATACTTGCAATTAAAAAAAGTCCCGTACGTTATTTCCCTCACAATTTTTGTTTTTTAAATATAACTTAACTATTGATAGATATATGAGGATTTATATGTTTTCTCATTATGTAAGATGTCATGTTTCTATGCCAAACAGTTTCTGAAACGGTAGTGATTGATGAACAGGAGGACAGATACGTGGGTGATTTTATAAGGGTTCCCTTTTTTCGTTTTGGGATCTGGAATCCTAATAATGAGGTCAATTGACAAAGATTTCACATTTTAAATCGATTACATATGAACGAGAAATTTACAATCTGATATAGGTACAGTGTTGTATAGGTCAGCTGGCATATAAAGGAGCTACAGAGGGAAATATGGATAAAAAGATGGAAAGTGTTTATTCATTTTCCATAATTTTGCTAACGATGAAAGATAATTAAAACTGGATAATTGAGACCCTGGCTCGCGCGAGGGTTCCGTATCGCATTTGAATTGAAATTACTTTATGATTTATGATTCATTAACTATATAGAATTCTAAGCGCAATAAATTTTTATTAATACCTAACATAATTAAGTAGGGGAGAAATGTCTGTTATCGCGAACATCTGAATAAGTACAACATCTAGAATAATCGCTGTTGTGTTCCTACAGCCCTTGTTGGGCTCCTAATGATCATGCTGTTTCATAATGTTAAGTAGTTTCGGAAATACCCTCGGGTCGTTACATATTTTTGCCCATTTTTCATTTTATCTCTGGAGATATACTAACTAAAATTATGAAAAAAATATTTTATATCCTCAAATGTTTGTACCCTTAAACCTATTCCTTTCAAATTATTCTCCACACTAAATACGGAATTTAAAAAAATGTCAGTCATTTATTTTACTTCCCCTAAAATTTCTACATAAATATTCTTGCGTCTTAGCGACTGAGATATATACGAGTTAATACAATGCCACATTCAAGTTTCTACGTCTAGCAATTACAACGTCACATTTCAAGTTTCTATATCAATTTCTGTAAAAAATAACTGTGACAGACGGGCACATGGACACGTAAGTAATCTCGTATGGATATCGTTATTCCTTGTTACAGACTTCTAAAAATCATCTTTTGTTTTATGATGCTCAGACAGAGGCCCACCTTGAATATGGGGCAAATTGGGACCTGAGAATGGTGGAATCGTGATTTTCCGTTTCGCTGGATACTAGAACATTGCCTGGTAACAGAAAGTATTTTCGGAGTAGTATTAATTTTGTATCAATGTAGATTAGAATCAAATTAAAAACAATACTTTATTTATTCCATACGAATTTAATACACGAGTATGTCTTATATTTATCAAACAGGTTTGTGGTTTTATTTTCTTTTCTACAACACTTATAAAAAAACATTTTTAAGTCATTAATTTGGTTTCATTTTGACACGACTATATAATAACATGCGACTACGTAAATGTCCCTAACGTTAAAATCTCACAAGTACGAGTTGAATCTTGAGGCAATGAGCTTGCTGTGTCAAAGCATGTAATTACAGATTTTTATAATAAGTGAAGGAAGAAAGCGATCCTTCCGACGACAATTAAATGGAAATTTAATTGTCGTCGTTAGGCTTAAAGTAAATTTATTATATTAATTTTTGTCATAATTTTATTTAATTTATTTGAGAAGATCGAGTGGTAAAAATTCGTCCATTTTTTACATATTTTAATAGGTCACGAGCTTAAATTACCATCTTTAGCTATGAAGAAATGTTTTACCAACTTGAAACGCCTTATCCAACGATGCGTGAATATGTATGTTAACTTTTGCTTTAGAAGCTGAAGGGTAGAGTAGGTGAACAGACGGACGGACAACAGATCAAGCTAAGTAAATTCCATCCCTGTTGCCCTCACTCGGATGCGGAGGCTTAAATAAGATGCTGTGCATTTTTCTTAATACTGAGGAGAAAACTGTCAAATTTGACCAGAAAATAACCCGTGGTTTCTTTATATATTTTTCTAACGATATAAAAGCGCTACTTCGTTATCTATATATTATGTATACAGCTTTCAAAGTTTACAATAACTCTTTCACCATTAAATGTAATGTGTATAAATGCAAACATTTCAGCTTTGCGTAGATAATAATTCGACAATTAACTGCAGCGTTGTGCAGTTGTTCGATTGTCATAAGAATACTTGAAGCGTATATCGTCTGATACGCAAACAAGCTTCGTTTAAAATGTGTTAGGTAAAGAGTGCAATAACTTGATAAATACTATAAATATGAAAATAGAATGGCAAGCGTTTTAGTATCAGGAATTTATGTCCATCATTACTTTTTCATTGTTTTTCATATTTTAATTGTAATCCAGATTTCATTGATAAAACTATTACACTGTAATGGAAGCAATTTTTTTCGAAACTGATTTCATTTGAATCTTATTTTTCCACATTTTCCTCACTGTTAATCTTGTTAGTGAAGAAAATGCGGAAAAAATTTTTTTTTAGAAACAATGTTAAAGCAAGTTATGATTGAGTAATTGTGTTGATTTTAATAATTTTTCATTCGAAGTCCGACAACATGGTTCTATATCAAAAGAAAGCTTGTAACGAGATGGTGTTGAAAATTTCGGTTCCTCCCTTACCTTTCAAAAATACCTTAAAATGAAAATTTAATTTTTTGTACATAACGTACTAATTCAGCCACTGTCTTCCAACATTATTGCGAAATGCCAAAATGTAATAATCACTTATTTGTGTAATCCATAAAAAATACTATCAGAATTACGTCCTCTCTTAAATGTATTTCTTTTTAAAATCTTGTTTAGTCTTTCTTGATTTCTTTAAATCTTGTTTAGGTAGTTTTACTATAATATGTCCGTCCATTCGCAAGTTTCTTGCAAATTGTTAGCATTTTGACATCAGCCATTTTTCGAAATAAGATAGGCACACCCATGAAGAATCAGAATATAAACATGATGAAATTGTCCCGATTTAATATTTCTTCTTAATTTTAATATATTAGAAGATATGAAATTATCACTTAATAGAATTACAATGTTTAAATTTTGAATAAACTTTACACTAAATGTCATAATATTTTGGCTTTTTATTTTAAGATATTTAGACCATCCCCATATCTTTCTCGGTCTATAACTCCTTCTTTTCTCCATCATTTCTTTTCACTCCCAATGATGTTATACAAACCCCATTCCTTCATTGACATTTTTCATATATGTTATGAAAAAGGCCTTATAATATCTTTACAGATAGTCAACCAGCAAAGTTAAAATATTCTATACTTTAAAGATATTTAAAAAAAGTGAAATTAAGGATTATAAATTGCACACAGAAAGGAAATTTTTCGGGAGAGTTTTTGGGTTTCGTACTTTAAAAGTATAAAACGGAACTCTTGTAAGATCACGTATGTGTTAATTTTTCCGTGTATTACAACTATTTTTCTCAGAAACCACTACACGTCGCAACTTGGAATTTGACACAATAGTAAGATATATTATCTCGTATATATCTCAATAGATAAAAAAATGTTATATGGCAATTTAATAGGAGCAAATTATTACTGGGAAAAATGTTTTAAAATTTCATATATTGTCCTTCAAAAGGACTAGTTATAAGGCCCAAAAACATAATTTTTCATAATTTTAGGTAGAAATTTCCGAAAACATATTGGAAAATATACAAAAAAAAATACATTTCCCTCTCCAATTTGTTTTTGAAACCACTAAACTTAAAATTATGATAAAACTAAATATTTTAGAAGCCCATCCAAAGGTTTAGAAAAATATAACAATGATTTTATATGTCATAGTTTTGAGGTATTCAGATTACCAGAAACTCCAAGTTAGTTATAACTTAGACAAACAAAGTAATTTCACTACAAATGAGGTACGAAAACATTAATGAGCGAGCTAGACTCGGTGTTGGCTAGTTTTAAAAATGTTTGTTGTTAAATTTCATTTCATTATCAAATTGCTTTTTTTAAACTGCTTTAAACTGCTAAGGAAAACGTCTTTTTGTAATATTCTTTATTGCCTTTTTGCTTGTTTTGATATTAAACATAGTCCTGATAAAAAAGTACCTTATAGGTAAAGCTTGATGTAAATTAACGCTGTCAACATTGAACCACGTACTAATAATTTATATTCAAATATTAATAATTTGTATCCATGTGTTAATAAGTCATGGGTAGATACTGAATAAATATGCAGACCTCTCTGTGTAAGTGGTTCAAGTTAGGGTAGAATGATTCCTAAGCATTCAATCTAAAGTAAAACAAGTTTGTTTAAAGTGTAGAGTTTAGAAGTTATTCATTTTTTTTAAATATCTAGGTCTTTCATTTCTTGACTTACATTAATCGATCCTGCTTATAGACTATACAAAATATAACTATGAAATTTGTTTGAAATTTGTAGTGAGAATATAGTTTATTAATTTTGCTAAAAATAACCTTATTTTAAACCAAAAACTTTCTTAATTTTAATAATTTTGGTAGTAAGTGGAATTTCAAAAAGAAAAAAAATGTTTTCTATGTTCCAAGGGCCACTTTTAAAAGAGTACTATGTTCACGTGCAAATCATTTTAAAAACTACTAAGAATAGTTGTTTATGATTGGCAAAAGTCGCACGCGAAATTAATATATGTATATATATATATATATATATATATAAATATGTATATATATATATATACACATATATATTTATATTTAGACGTTATAACAAAAATTATATGAAAATGTCTAATTAAATTTGACCTTGACATTTTACCCCATATCACATTTAAAATAGTTTTACTTTAAAACTTTACAGATGATGATGTGGTATTAATAGTATTTAATAAAAATTGCTGGAAATTACATGTGTGTAGAGAATTTAATCGATAAAATATAATTCGTAGGAATTAATGTAAATTTATGTTCATTTCAGAAAAAGAAGGCATTAGTCATAATTTAACTAAAATCAAAGGTGCAATATTTCACCCTTAAATTCACGATTTTAGATAAATTGTGATTATTTAAAAGCTGTCATATTTTAGTGTTTATAAAATAGCATCGAAACTAAGAGATGGAATCAATATGACATATTACGTGTGGGAGAGAGATGAACATTTTTGATGTATTCTACCCAGTACTTAATAATCTGAGTGAGAATCTATATAGACTATGAACACTAGACGTGACATTGATTATAAGGAGCAAGAAAACATTATACTAATTTGTGCTGAGTAAAGTTATTAGGGCTATTTACGTTTTCTTGTTTCCCATTGAAAAATATTAAACGCAAAGGAAAAATATCATCTAGACTTTTCTTACAAAAGTAACAAATTTTCTCGAATGTATGCTTCGATATAAGATACGGTTAGTAATATGTTTTACTTAAAGCTTCTATTTTATTTAATGGCTGAAGTAATTCATTGTTTTAATATATTTGACAAGTCAATGGTGGTCTATGTTACCTAGCTATATACAATTATATTTAATATTCGCTAGTCTAATGGCTACACAAATTTCGACAAAAAAAACTTTTACAAGATTTCTCAAAAATCAAGCGACCGACATTGATGTCTAATTTGGCATTAAAATATTCTGCAATATAAATGGTAGAAACTTGAAATTTCCATAGTGATAAAGATGTTAACTCTGAAAAAAAAAGTGAGAATACGAAATTATTTTAAATTTCATTGTTTCGAATGGAATATCCATTGAAAGTGCAAGTTATAGGACAAAATTATTTTTTAGAATTATATGTCGAACTAATCCTTACCACATTATTTATTTACGTGGATGAAAAAAGAAGATAGATTAACAGCCCTAACAGGAGTTTTATAAGAAAAAAAATAACTGCATTTCCGGTATTTTTTTAAATCTAAACTCCCCGGGCCACGAGGCCGCAGGCCGGTCGTCAACATTCATTTTTCTACAGTTTAACGAGTAGACCATAAAAATTTCATTTCCCTCACGTTTACGAGGCACGCACTGATGGCCCATATTTTATTTGACATATCAGATTGTCGGCGAAACGATGCATGGCTGACTCGCTCTTACCATCAAAATTCTACTCTTTTTCTCTTTTGTATTGAATGTAGCAGATGGCATCCGTAACTGGAGCTTGGATTCAGTTAGCGAACTACTTTAGAGTTTGCAAATTTTAAACAAATATGAATACTGAATATATTTGGCGTTAATTTTGTAGAAATTCATTATTCACAATTAAATGAAACTACGTTATGTAGTATTATTTCTACTTTCTTTAATTTCTTTACTACGACCTAGGTTTCGTTGTATTCAGGTGGCAAAGATCTTGAAGATGTAATCCTACCTAAAGCCCACCTGAAGATGTAATACAACGAAACCTAGGTCGTGGTAAAGGAATTAAAGAAAGTAGAAATAATACTACATCACTAGTTACAGTACCAATAGTGTGTAAGCCACTAGTCAAGCAATTTTTGTTTGTAATATTTCCTGTTATATTGGGAGTTTATTTTTCCAAATACTTGGTCAAAAATATGGCAATTTAAAGATACAAAATGGCAAATTAACTTATAATTATTGTTGGAAAATATCAAAGTGCATTAACAGCAAAATCTAATTATTTTATTTTTTTTAAAATAGAACTTTTAAAGTCTTTTTTGACATGTCATGATTTAACTTCTAATTTTTATGGATAAATATCCTCATTGTCTATACGTATATGTACGAATCCCTCTTAATGATGGTCAGAATATGCATTTTGTGTGGAGGTCATTATAGTGTACAGTATAAACTATACTATACGTTATAATGATCTCCACACATCTTTATCTTCAACATAGTCCCTGATGCTATAATAATGTTTTGAAATAAGGACGTATTTAATACGTGTTTTAAATGTTGCTATGGGAAGGTTTTTTATAAAAATACCTGAGTATTTTGTTACTTATTAGTAATTTGCAACATTATGAATTTTAGTTTTATTTCTTATATTGAGAGCACGGATATTAGATCCTTTAACAAAAAAATTTAAATTCTTTTTAAAATACAATAGGTTTTCATAGATATATGGTCGGACGGTATAAAATAATCCTTAAATATATTTTGTACTGATTCTCGAGATTTCATATTAAATATGGCTCGGACTGCTCTCTTTTGCAGAATAAAAATACTACTGTATTATCTGCAGCATTGCCCTATAGCATAATACCATATGACATAATGCTATGGAAATAGGTATACGTGGAAATTAACTAACCTGGCCATCGCTGAATCAGTCAGCTGCCAAATTTTTATAACTGCAAACGCAGCTGATCTTAACCTACTAGCTTGTGAGTGTATTTGAGCAGCCCATTGTTAATTATAACCTAGAGTAATATCCAGGAAAGTGGCAGTGGTTACTAATTCTAGTACTTTGTTATTAAAACTTGCACTGCTATTAATCTGGGTTACATTAGGAGGCGAACATTTAACACATTTTGTTTTCTCAGCATTTAATGACAAGCTATTGACCGAAAACCATTTATATACTTTATTCAAAGTTTCATTAACATTTGTTAGGTCTTTTCCTTTCCTATCTACTTTAAAAATTAAGAAGGTGTCATCAGAAAAAAGATCAATATCGCACATATCTCTTAGTATCAGGATACAATAGTTTACCATGAATGATAACGGATATGGGCATATAGAACCTGTCAACTAGGAGTAGAATTGTCACTACGAGGGTTCCGTATATATTTAGCTATTTATAAAATTTGGGGGCGTGTAATATTTCTATTACATTATTTACAAATAATAATTTTTCACGAAGTAAATATATTCCACTGTATTTTTCATAAGGGGAAAAATATAGTGCACATTTAAAAAAAAACTATGAGATCTAAGTTAGTCGCTATGATTTTCTTAGAATTTTTACATAAGCTTCTAATAACATATTTTTTTAAGTTTTAGGTTAAGTGTTTTTAGAAATAAGGAGATAATACATATTTTGCATATTTTTCAGTATATTTCTGATAATGAAATATATGAATTTATGAAAAAAAATGTTGGGGCCCTTAGAACTAGCCCTTTCAAGTGACACTCCAAGCTATTTTGGATTTAAAAAAATTTTTCGATTACTTAATTTGGTACCCCTAAAATATCTACTTGTTCTTTACAACAAAATAGTTGGTCCAAGGAACAGATATCTGTTAGACAAGAATTTCCAAAAGAGATTGTTAAAATTAGAGAAGTATTAAAAGTCCAATCACGAACACCAATAGTTCACATAAGCGTCTCAAAATACGGTTGGTCCCCACGGGATAAACCGACTATAACCCTCCATGGGATATAAGAAAAGGAGCATGAAAGGCGGAAACCCTTATATTTCAACCACTTGTGCAATTTATCATGTGTAATCCGGCAAAATGTCATTTTTTTAAATTAGTCGCCTAGTTTATAAAAAATTAAAGTTTAAAATTTGTAAGAAATTACAATTATATGTAAATTAGCAAATTGTGTAAATAGCGCCAACTACCAGTTTGGCAACAGAATAAATGAATTGTTATGTATATGTTTGATAACGCTAGAAAACAAACCATAGGTTTCATTTGTAATTAACTTTAGCGAAATAATGCGCTTAATTCGACACATTTGCTTTCTTTCATCATTTATTCATTGACGGAGTATCTACGCTATTGTTCGATGTTTTGTGATATTCACTGGCAATTAGTTTGTGCACGTATACAAAATAATTATAACTGAAATTATTTTGTTTTAGAATGTATTGTACTTATCTAAATTTTAATGTGCCCAGTGCTTTTCCAGTATTATAATTATATTCGGCCTAAACTAGAGTTATGTCCAAATATTCGCTCGCACTAAAAAAAACAACGTATTCACTAATTCCACTTACTCAAGAACGTACTACAAATATTTAACAAAAACTATCGACACATATTATACGATAACGGAAATAAACTGTCATTTTGCAAAAATAACTCTCTCTCCAAAAATATTCCAATAATCTGATTGATTGTAGATATTTGTGAGTGTTGAAATATGAAAAATAAATAAACCATGTAGATTTATTTTGAAATGATAAATTAAATTAGACTAATATTATTATTAAGTAGCAAATAATAATTCATCTAAATAATAAATTAAAAAAATATCGTATTAATGACTATTCTTCTGAGTTTCTTTTAAAAATCGATGACAGTATTTTTTATAATCTTAGATATTTAGGTGCATCATGATGTTAAAGATTTAAAAAAGCAATTATTTTTATTTACTAGTTGTAAACAACCGTGATCTTGAAATTAAATTGATATTAATTGAATTAAATTGATTTAAATTGAATTATATTACAATTTTTAACCTTTTCTTTCTCTTTTATAAAACTACAATAATGAAAGGGATAGTTAGAATAGTGAAATTCGTCATCTATCGCTAAGAAGAGTATTAATGCAATATTGTCACATTTCTTACGTTTATAGAAATAAAAAAAATAGATTGATGTATGTACCAATTCGAAATATTAAAAAATTCAAATCGACTTAGTTTTACGGGTTAATATAATAATCTTATTTATGCTGTGATACACACGATTTAAAGTTTTTGTCTTTTGGATATTCTCCTGTTTTTCTTTTTTCCTAATATGTAACACTGTTTATTCCAAAATTATGTATAATCGCACAATTTATGTGTAATACATTTCACTTTTCTTTTGGATACGCAATATTGTATGGTAACAGTCCGGATCCTCAGGATTCAAGGGCACCCTGAAGGTAGATGTTTGTTTTATAAACATTTTATGAAGACGATTGCATTGTTTGATTAGTTATGGAATAATCTGGAATGCATCTTCAGGCATTAACAGGTCAATAAGAATTAAAAACTGGTTTCTAAAAAATCACATCTCTGATTTCATACGTGCTGTAACTTTCAATTTCCCGTCACGTTTTTTCATCTACCTTTATTTGTTTTTCTCCTTTTTAGGGTACCGTAGTGAAAAATAACTTCCTTGAGTCGGTCCGTCCGTCAGTGACAGCCTTGAAGTTAGATTAAAAAGTTACATTTAAAAAAATACCGGAAATGCAGTTATTTTTTTGTTATAAAACTCTTGTTAGGGCCGTTAATCTGTCTTTTCTTTTTTCATCCACGTAAATAAATAATGTGGTGAGGATTAGTTCGACATATAATTCTAAAAAATAATTTTGTCCTATAACATGCACTTTCAATAGATATTACATAAGAAACAATGAAATTTAAAATAATTTCGTATTCTCATTTTTTCTTTTCAGAGTTAACATCTTCATCACTATGCATAATTGAAAATTTGCCGCTCCCGCCAAAATTTCTGCATAAATAATTTTTGAGTGTTACTTGTCGCGATACGTGGTTTAATATTTCATTACTATATCAAAATTGAAGTTTCTACACTTAGTAGTTTTTGAGAAAAACCGCTGTGAAAGATGGATGAAAGACACGTGGGTGATCTGATTAGGGTTCTGTTTTTCCCAAAGAGATAGGGAACCCGAATCAATTTATCCATCTGCGCGTAAAAATTTATTTATATGTATTCTATGTCCATTGCACTATGTTTGGATAGGTCATCCATTCCATCCAATGTAATTTTTCATCTTTAAATTCCTTTGGAAAATGTTAATTTTTTAAATGGAATATAGATGATTGACCAAATTAACTTTTCAAGCAATATTATTTTGGTCAATCATCTATAATTTGGAGAGATATAAACAACTATGAAACCCTTGAGTATGATCCAGATAATATTTGCTAACTCCTTACCGCGATTAAAATCTTACTATAAAAATTGACTGAACGATGAGTACAACATACTATAAGTTATGATATATCTGGGGAGGCCAATCATTTTATATTTGATCAACTTGGATAGTAGTTTTGACTATATATACGGATCATACTTTAGGCCTTGAAGAGTCACTGCAAAAGAGTTTTCCCAGGTCCCTTGAGGGATATAAGAAAATTTAACTGGTATTGAATACAACCTTCACATTAAATATTCAACCTTCACATTAAATACAACCTCACAAAGAACAGGGAAAATATTAATTTACTTTTAAAAATTTTGAATAATTTACTAAGTTCACCTGCAACATAAAGGGGCAGTAAAATCTGGCCCCGCCCGTGAATGTTGGAATATACCGGTATGGTTATCACAGTTTTATAACCCCAACGTCCAGGGATGAATCCCTTCGGTCATTTCATCCATTTTATGGCCATAATTATTTATATCACAGTGGTATCGAGTTAGTTAGGCTTAGCTTTTTGTCGATCGATGGGCAATGTGTTTTTTTTGGGTATACCTATTTAGGTAGAAGTATTAAATAGACATTGACAAATGTTAAACAGGGTTATATTTCTTGTTCATTATTTACTGGAATTGATATAAAAAATAACTTACAAACATAAGGGTAGCATTCCACGATAGCCTGATATAACATGACAAGATGATTGTCTTTCATCCACTAGATTGAACCGGGTTTGGTGTAATTTTTGGCGAAATAAGATGTATTTTATCTTTACCATCTTAAAAACAACTGTATGTGCGCCTAATTTCAAGAAAATCTATTAGCGGTGAAAGTAGTACATCCAATCAAACTGTCTTTCTCATAATTAATGTATTATATTAGTTACGATAAGGTAGAAACGACTGACATAAAACATGTTTACGTAGTCCTTCTAGCAGTACGAATATTTTATGGAAATACGTCAAACTGAAATTAGCTAAATTATTTATATTTCGAAGTATCGATGTTACCTGGACAGAATTACCCCTTCATAACTATACATTTAATAATTAGAACATACTTTTTTATATAACCCTTACACGGATAAATTCAGGCTTCACTAGATTCGACGTGATTTTAATAAAATTGTGAGCAATTTTACTAATAATATTTTAAATTAGGTGAAGTCGTGTATCAGACGCTAGAAAAATCGTAAGTATAAATAGGAAAATGTCATTTTGGATTGATGAATATGATATAAAAATAAGAAAACAGGTTTTTTACAATATTTCTTTGTAAATAACGTTCTTTGGAATTTAAGGGATGGTATGAACGCCTTGAAAAACTAACCATGGAAGAAACAGTCCTTTTAAGTCACATTACTATTTTGGAGTTTGCATACTTCTACTGATTTTAGAGTTTGCCCCTGTAACTTATTTATCATCATCATGAAACATATTTCAAGAGGAACTGCTTTTTCTTGAGTTCGAAATGAAAGTCACTGAAATCAAGGGAACACGCTGCACAAACACAAAATGAAACATGGTGGGAAATTGTCCATGACTCGAAAAATCCAAGAATCCGCTATACCGCTTCCGAACTATTTATGTACCGTCCAATCAGCCTCTTCACTTCATCTTTTTCATTTCCTAGAGCAAAAATAGGTTAGTCACACTCCTTGTTTATATATCAGTGACCATATTTAATGGACTTCACTGAAGTGTAGTGAAGTCAATACGTTTTAATATTTGTTTTCAATTTCTTCGTGGGCTTTAAAGGTTTCTGAAAAGATTGATGATTATTTGGAACTACCCAACGTTCGTCTAGGTCTGCTCCATTTGTATTTCTAATAAAGCTGCCCTTTTTTGAGGGAACATATCCTCTATTGTGGGTGGCCGTCGTTACCTGTCTGTGTTTTGCTGAGTAGAGGTCAGGGATACTTATTACTGAAAGTGGAATCCTCAATACACGGCGATTTATAAATTAAGCTTTCACAGGCTAAGTATCACGATCGGTTGTTTCTAGCTTCGTACACTCATTTTATTCCTTGTGGGTTGATTTTTATAAAATCCTTCTTAGGTACTGTCCACATTATGTGAAGAATTGTCCTTCAAAATTAATAGAACCGTTAAACAATTTTACTCCATTACATTTTTTCCGACAGTTGAATTTAAAAAATTTCAACTTACTGTTGTCTACCTCATTTTAAGAATATTAGAGCAATATTTTAAGTTTGTACACTCAGCGACTTTTCGACTTTGGGCTAGGCATTGATAGATTTTTCACTTAGTCACTTAGGGAACAGTTTCATATATAAAAATATATGTATAGGATTAGTAATTGTTCACGGATAATGATATAATATTTTTCTTTAACAAAAATTAATGCCGATAGTCAGCGTGAGTCCATTGATTTTTTTCGGTGAACTTTCCAGTTTTTCAGTACCGAAAACCCAGTTTATACTACAGAGAGAAAACTATAATGAACAACAGAATATAAGGAAAAAATATATTGTTTTTAAATTACTTAAAAATCTATTTTATGCACCTTTGAATTGAGAAAAATATTTCGCGTAAGCAAATTATTACGCTATTAAAGCGTATATTGAATATATAGTACAGCGCTATTTAGTATATCCTTAGTAGAAACCTAATAGAAACGTAGTAGAAACCTAGTTGAAACCTAGCAGAAACCTAAACCTAACCTACAACGTTATTTACATACCTAGCATACTAGTGCCGAATATGACAAATAAATTATGAAATACTGAATTGTTCAATTACAGAGATTTTCGTAAATTAATACGCCTAAAAAATATTTACTAAAGTAAAATGGCGTCGTGTGAAGATGTTTTTATGACAAGGTAATTAAAAAATAATAAAGAATCCTGAAGTACCATATAAGGTTGAAATTAGTATAGGATTTTTTTTCCAATAAATTAAAGAACAAAGGAAAAATGATGTAATATTACATTTTAGGCACGTTTCATACGTGTATTGAATCAATAGTAATAATTATTAGTCAATTTGGGATAGAAATGAAATTTTACCCAAGGAAAATATTCAGAAAGTAAATTACTTGGAGCAGGACAATTTAAGTAATCTTTCCCAAATCCCTGGAGTTCATACGAAGTTTAATATTGGTACAGCTTTATCGAAGAAAAGATGTTGATATAAAATTAGTAACCAAGATAATATGGCAGAAGCAAATTTTCGATCTGATCATAACATCCCTTTAATTTCCGTTACAATGAGAAAATGATTTAAACAATTAAGTATACGAAATATTTTCTTCAATTCTTTAATGTCCTAAAAATGTTCCTTTTCGTAATTTTAGGTAGTCTTTAGACATATACTGATAAATATGCAAGAATATCTTCCCCCTTTTATTTCCTAAATTAATCAACATAGAATTATTAAAAAAATGGAGTTTCTAGAAGCCTATGCAAAGGTTATAGGAAAACTATAACGATCATCCTAGGTCTTGTAATTTTTTAAATATGCTCCATGTAAAAAGCATAGTAGATAATATATTTATGTTGGGAAAACTTAATATTTATGAATAGATTAATATAAATATTGGTATTCTTAACGGTTTATAAGTACATAAATGTGTATGGAACCTTCGTAGTATGGGTTTTACTCGCGCTTGATAGAGCTTCGATATATTACGTATTTTGTAATTTATTTATTGAAAATATCATTTAATATAAAAGTGGAATATTAACTCTTTTATAGCACTAATTATTAACTATGGGTCCAATACGTGAGTTCTCCATAAAAAAAACTAATTTTATAAAAAATTTGCAAAATTTAAAAATCACCCAAAGAAAAATAGGGACTATCATTGTAAATATCAGACCAGCAAACGAATATAACAAATGTGGGAAAAATGAAAAATTGCATTGAGAGCTGGATTGACTATTTAGACCTACGTGGTCTGCCCAATCCCACTATGAGAGTATTGTTCAGACCTACGTGGTCTGCCCAATCCCCAATATGAGAGTAACACAAAAGCGATTAACCACGATAACGACCGAGCGGTCGAGAACTTTAACAAATAAAGTAAACCTTCGGCTATTAGCGAAAAGTGGGAAGAGCTGTATTAACCGGGCTTATTATAAATAAACAAACAAATAAGTAAATTATAACCTTGGGTATTTAATAAAACGTCAAAAATATGAAATGTCAATGTCTATGAAATTTTGCAGATAGGTTAAAAATCAGGGGTGTACCTCCTCTGATTTTTAATTTTAAAACAACTATTAAAAATCACTTTTTAATTATACCTTTTTTCAAATGTGCATGTAAAATGTATCATTTCCGTACATGTAAGATGTGTCATTACGAAGACATTTCAAATAAAACTGAGATTTGATTAATCATGTGCAAGTGCGTTTTACTCTCTATATTTTTCAAGAGTGAATTTGAAAAATTTTCATATATTAGCATTAATAACAGCTTTCAAATTAGAAGTACTTCGGTTAATTTATATCAAACGATATAGATAAGTACGAAATCTTACTTTATAGTGTTTTGAAATGCAACGATTGATTTAATTTGAAGACGACGTTCATTTGTACCTTGCATTTAGCACGTACTCTTGTTCATTTGTACCTATAATTAGGAGTTCATGATATTGTACTATTTTTAACGTGAGTTGAGAAGATTTTGGGATGGGATATTTCATATGAAATGAAGGATTATTGTCAAATATACGTCAGAATACTGTTATTGCAGTTAAGTTCCAAGACCTTATAATTTAGGAAATTATAAAGTAGTAAATATGATAGGTTTTCATTTCTGTTATTTACATTTATTATATTTTAAACTATCGAAAATATCACATAGCTTTTTTTTAAATACTGGAAACCAATAACTTGGGCAGTTGACTCTTTCAACACTTACTTAATTTAGTAAAATATCATGAAAATTATAATTACATTTAGTGAATAAAATAAAAAAAACGAACTTTCATATTTAATGACAGAAATATCTCCTTATTTAATTTTTTTTTTTGAAATATAACGAGTTTTACTAAGTCATCACATCACAATCTCATATTGCTCTCGTTATCTAAATGTTTAGTATAACATTTTATAAGACAATCTATTTTTAAGGTTTGTAGAAATCAAATCATTCCTCGTCCGCTTGAACCTTGAAATTATGATTAAAGAAATAAAAAATTGTCCTGAAATTATTCTTTTGTATAAGCAACATTTTTAAACATCACTTTATTTAATTTCATTGTCACTTTCAAGTAATAGACTTTAATATCAAACATTTTGTCGGTGTTATATGTTCTCTTGAAATATCTAGAAATTAATAATAAATAATTATTGATGTCAAAAAATTATTTCTTCATTGTATTTCGTCAATTAACATTGTAACGGCAGTAGGACTTAGAACATACTTCATTTAATTTATAAATTTGAAATAGGTTTATATATTGTGTATAATCAGAAAGATTATGATACTAGAAATTATATTAGTATCGTATAGATATAGCAACAAGAATATAGGCATAGATGGTGTAGCATTACTTCATTTAAATTTTTCTGTGTATATTTATAATAGAACTAGAGAATTGGCGGGTCTGTATATTGAAGATATTTCCGAAAAATCATTACGAATTACATAATGAAATTAATACAGCAAAAAAGTGTAGTTTTTGAAATTTTTGTCTGTTGTCTGTTTTTATGATTGTTTCAAATGGTATCACATAAGAATTACTGACATGATAAAATGAAGTGTTTTGAAGATTATAGAAATTTATTTGGAGTAATATTTAGCTTTTACTTAAACGGCAACTGTGTATTTTGTCAGAAGATATACGAATTAAACATTTCTAAAATTCACTTATATTGTGTTAATACACCTACAAAGAGCTTAGCTATGCAACGTACAGGAATTACACAAATGTTTAATATATCCATGTATGTAAATAGATGACACCACGTATAATTTAAATAGCGCAATGCAACTTTCCACACCTTTTACATCGGTGAAACTCATATGTAGTGACCTAGTGCGGGAGGGGTAGGTGATTAATTATGCAATCTGAATGCGGGTAGATGCATGAGGGCAGAGGTCGTTGTTGGTCATCTTACAGATATGACATTTTTTAATGATATTATCCACCTAAACTTACTTAGTTCTCAATTTTTTTTAAATGTGAATCTGATTTATTTACTTGGTAGGTTTATTATTAGCAGAATAAATTTGGTTGTTACGTAATTTATTGTCTGTATATTTAATTAAATAGTAGAATTGGTCATACTATATGCTAAAGGTAGTTAAGATTGAGATGAAAATAACAAGAGCAATGGAGCACAAAAATATTGTTTAGAAATTTTTGTTAGTATAAGTTTTTTTATGCACATATCACATGGAAATTACTGAACCAATAACGATAGTTATTTCAGATTTTTAGAAAAATATACAATTTTTATATATTTTTATAAATGAAAATATAAAAAAGACAATTATTATACAAATATAGGGATTCACTAGAATAACATTTAGTTTGGATTTTGTCGTAGTTCATTGAACAGAAAGGTATGGAAATTCAATATTTTGAAAAATTCGTTAATTTTGCAGTCGTATAATGATATCAAAGAAGTGTCCAGCTACCCGACGTACAGTAATTATAGACATGTGTAGTGTACATGTATACACAAATGGATGACGATATTAATCTTTTAAAACGCGGATTGAAGTTTTCCATTCCGACATACTTGGAAAAATGGGCGTGGTTAAAAGTGAAGTATGGGGTGATGCGAGTTAGATAAGTGCCTGAGTAAGCTACCCGCATTCATCTTTGGCAGTTGTCTTTCGTATATAACATATTTTGACATTGAATTCATTACATAACTTAATTGCTTTGGTATTGTTGCGTACTTTATTGTCTGTAACTATAACAAAACTCTACAATTGGCGTATCCACACATTGAAGGCATTAAATTTACAAGAAAATGATTTAGAGGCTGTTAAAAAAAGTAATAAAACATAAAAGTATTGCTTTATAAATATTTGTCATTTGTTTATTTGTTCGCTTGTCACGCAAAAACAGCTAAAATGATATCAATAAAGTTTTCACTGTTGAATGTTATTGGGCATAGGATAATATATATACTGTATTTTATTACAATTGACCACCTAAAAAAAAGATATGGCAATTTGACATTTGAATACAAAGTGTACTTCCTTCAAAAATATTTAATTTAAACTTAATTTAACAGATGGCTTACGTGCATTTATTTTAAAGTAAACTTAATATTTGTAAATATAAGTCATAAACAAAGCTGGTAAATAATACATCTAATAATAACATTCCTAATAAACGGTAATATATAAAGTTATCATTTATTTGTTACGTCTTCACCTAGAAAGTAGGCAAGGGACTATTTTGTATATAAGAATGCAATACAAACATTTTGTTTGAAAAGAACTTGTTTGAATGAAATGAAAAGGGCAGTTATGTTCATCAATATGGTTGATAAATAACAAACATAAAATACAGAAGTAAAGTAGTATAAAACTAAATATTTTATGTTTCAGATTAGTGGTAGGGGAAACGTTCATAGAAACAAAAAAAACAAACAGTCGGTATTGTTTCCATAGAACAAAGTAATATAAAAAAAATTTAATTCCAAAATGTTTTCAATAAGTAAATATGTAAATTTGAGCCGAAAAAACTAATTTGCATTATGATTGAATCTTATATAAAATAAAACTATTCCCCAAAATTCTTTCATTTAAAAATAGCGAGCTAAAATTTTAGAGGCATTGCTTTAATGAATAAAAAGCATTCATAAACGTGACGTTGAAAAATTGTCTCCGGTGTTTTCACAATTACGCTTTTAGTATTGGCAATTAATTGAGTTTACGATTAATTTATGTATCGTTATTTTATTCAGTACCGACGCCAACTTAAATTCATTTATTTTTTTTTACTGTACAATTTAGATTTTTGCTATTTTGTGGAAGGATGGAAGACAAATATTTTCTCATGTGTCATAAATTACAAATTGCACATTTTTTATGACTGGTAATTAATAATATTATTTTAGAATGCAGCAGGCAGCGAGAATGCGTAATTATTGATTTTAGTCTTAAATAAGTTCCATACAACCATTATGGCTACTTTCACAATTTACGAAGGAATATGTATATAAATAGATATCTCACAAATTACTATATTGATTTTATTGCGCGTACATAGACATTTCATAAATAGAATTTAAAAGACATCGAACTAAATATCTTTACTTTGTGCGAGATTTTGAAAGCTTGTCGAAACTTGATATTATATTTTAATAAAATTTAAATTTTATTACGTAAGTAATACAACGTTATAATTAGCAACGGTATAAGTCTTATATATTGACACTTAACTGGCAGTAAATACTGTCCAGATAGTTTTTGTATCTGGTCCACCATCCAGCAGGAAAACGGCCATTTGGTCTCTTTTCTGTTTTTTTTGCTTACGTGGAATAGCTTCACCATTCCATCTTTTTTCGTGACGAGCAATATGATTAAAGTATGAGAGAATATTCGCAGGCATATGGTTTACATTCATGTTTTCAATTGAAGCGCGTAAAAAGGCGAGTACTTATAGCTAAGTGTCGAATATAATTTAACGGAAGTCAGCGAAAGATAGCGAAAAATCAAAAATTTTGATGATTTCGGCACGCCGTTTTATACCTCCAAAATAAGACCAAAACTAGAAATGACATAGAATTTGAGAAAGCGCGCCGCAACAGAGATGTACGATTACCGAGCGAAACAGCCCGTATCTCGGAAGTCCCGTGCCACGCACTGCGGGCTAACAAAACTGTCCCAACTGTTGGCGCGTTTCACAGCATAGATAATATACTAAATAGATGGGACACTCCATATAATATTATTAACACAATTAGGAAGAGGTGGCATGTAACATCCCATTTACAACCTAGCCATATAGAGCTAAATTCACTTTTTTACATAACACAAGACAGAATTACAATGAAACACAGCTCACTTCAAAAATCGTTTTATTACATACCTTAACTACACTCGTAAATAAAAATGAAATTATTTTTATTTCTCTAAAAAGTATATTACACAAATAATGTAAGGGATAAATATAATATGAGAATTACTTTATTTTCCAAACTGCAACAAATTAATACCTAAAAATAATGTAATGGATGCTTTAATACTACTAATGGTTAATACACTAATTGAAAGTGTACTACATATTTCTCAATACACCAGTAAAAAGGACTATTAATTTAATACCTATAATTTTTGGGTCAGAAAGTTTGAATTTTTGTACCAATTATAATTTAGTGGAAAATATTTAAATTTTGTATCTGTAATTTTCTTAAAGATAAAAGTTGTTAAATAATTTTAATCTAAATAAACGTACGACAATAGAAGTTTAAAAAAAGTAAGAAAATAGCAAATTAATAAAAGCGAATGTACCACGTATAAATTATTCATAAATATAGATATAATAACATATAACAAAGAAATGCAAACATTGTAGATGTAACAATGATATATTTTACTCAAAATAAAATGCAAACAGAAGACAAAGGGCGATAGGAGTTGCGTTAAAAACAACTTGGCTGTATTAACAGAAATATTTAGTAACAATCTATTGTAAATAAGCGTTTAAAACAGTTTAATACAATATACCCATGCAAACGAATAAAGTAGTAACCGAT
Organism: Druceiella hillmani; assembly: GCA_039881145.1. NCBI lineage: Eukaryota > Metazoa > Arthropoda > Insecta > Lepidoptera > Hepialidae > Druceiella > Druceiella hillmani. The sequence continues at coordinate 14,583,637 of JAYKKI010000029.1, forward strand.
AGTAAATAACATACAATGACGATCCGAATTAAGTCGATAAGAGCCGACAAGACGCGAAGCTGGCCGAATGGCAAGACACGTCTGGCTATCGAAACTATTATTCATACACGCCCTTCGATGTTTCACATAAAAAATTAAAAAAATTAAGTCCACTTAATATGATTTATAAAATGAAATCAAATGGTGTGCATGAAAATCAATTTTTTGGGCTTAATTTTATTTGCATAGGGAGGATCATTAAATTGTTTTTATAGCTGAAGTACATATCGGAAAAAAATCATGGGAATAAATTTAAAATTATGGAAACTGAGATTGATAAAAGTTAAAGAAAATTATGGAATCCTAGGCTATGACAGACAAAAGGACAGATTATTATAATATTACAGTTTTACAGTCATCATATTATAGATTTACAGTCAACTCAAGTGTTAATGCAACTTTTAACATTCATGCATATTTCATGTTACGAACTGTCTTGACTTGGAAACATGTAACAATTGTTTGTCGCTTTCAGCTGCAGACTCGAACGGAACGAAGAAAAGTCGCTTGAAATTTTCCCTTTTATTCGGCTTATTATTATTCGTTTCGCTCTACTTCCGGCCCCGCTTCGACGCATTTGCGAGAACATCGTTGTTACGTAGATCTGTTGGACGCTATTCGGTCTAAGACATTTTACGAAACTATTGAATAGTTTCGTTAATATGTAAAAGAAAATTCAAATTTAAACAGCTTTATCACAAAAAATATTTTGGCTGCAGGTATCTTGGAATTTGTCGCTTGATAAAAAAATATTTGGTTGATTTTCTTATAAAGGGAAAAGAGGGAAGAGTATCCCCAGTAAGAGAAACATGTGTTTTAGGTGTTTTAGATCTTTGTTTATTACGTAATAATTCTATAACCAAATAATGAGTTGCCACTAAATTTAGCACACGCAAAGAGTAGTTTATGTGAATGTTACTTATTCACCGGCTGACTTTGGTTTTTATGCATGAGATACGTATATCAGAAAAATTGTGACTTTCCATAAAGAGCTGAGTAGATCGTCATGAAACTTAGTTCACGAACTCAGTTCATGAACTTAGTTCGCGAACCTAGTTCACAATTTAAATAGATTTTTGTAACCCGAGTTATATTGTTTATTGTATAATTACTGTGACTGATGAAACTTATTGGTTTTATTCAATCACAAAAATTTAATGCTACAACATGAAGTTAGGTAGCTCCACCTGTATATTATATCATCAGAAAGCTTAATAGTATTTACAGAGTGATGTTGCATACTCTTAGTCAGTCTTTCCGTCTTAATCAAAAATTCATATGAACGAAGCCGAACCAAACTCTGGTATTAATATAAAAAGAATAATAAAACTCATTTTTAAATTTGTTTAATAAATTGTTGTTAGGATAATAGTTTTAAAAAAAATAAATTTAAATAAAACATTTTCTGGATGACAAATAAATGTCTAGCACTGTTTGATTAACAATTTTATTTTTCAACTTTATTACTTTACTTAATTATATTAAAATACTATTTTGTCTGTTCCGTTATATTTTAGTGATTGGAAAGAAAATTCAAAACAAAAAATGGGTTTTATAAAGATGTTTTATATTTTTCTTTGGATCGGCACACGAAGACAATAAACTCTTTGGAATCCAAAAATATAATTGGATTTCAAAAATATAATAGGTCATAAAACACCAGAAATTATAAAAAAAACGACCCCTTGTATGCACCCGTGTATGCGTTATGTGTTTGTGTATGCGTTTACGTGTACGGAGGGCCATGTGCGTGGGATAATGAAAGTTAGGGTGAATGCATTTGACATGAATACGGTTGATGTCACATAATCTCTTCACTGTTTAACAAGTAATATTACGTGTTTATAGATAATTTATAAAGTCTGTAACAAAGTAATACTCACTTATTATTCACATCGAAGCTATAGGTTATACGAAATATTAGTTTTCGATCTGTTTGTGGATGTGTAAAAATTGTTTATTTTAATTTATTTAACTTTATTCATTTAAGATAAAAGAAAATGACGGTACTTTAGAGATTTTACTTCAAATACACTGTCTCGATAGTACACATTTGTCAAACTCTACTTTCATTTATCCTTGATTGAGGAGAGGTGTGTTATTTATATTTAAATTGACAATTACTAAATAAATTGAATGAGTTTTAAACCTGACTACTCGAAATATTTTCGACTTTGAAAATATCAGAAGATTTAGTCCGGATTTCAATGGTTAGATTCGTAATGGCCATAAAGATGGTAAGTAGGCATGGACGGTCGCCACGGATATAATCCGCGTATCATGTGTCGTTCTCTGTATGATGATATATATTTTATTCGTAGATCGAATGCAATAAAGTGGTAGAGCTTCATCATTTATTGTACATTAGGGCCTAAAAATGCCATATGAACGATTTGGGTTTATCTGAAGACGACACTTACGTGAAAATCAGATGGCACCTCAAAATAAAAAAAATGTCTAGCATAGATATTTTTTTATGAAAGGGGAAATGGCAAGGACAAAGAAGAAGATCCTGTATTTAGTTTTCTAAGCTTGCAGTAAAGATTCTGTAATAAATATTTCAAATTTAGTCTTATTTTACCGTCGGAGTAAAATCGGTATAATTATAATAACATATTGCCAAATCCTATTGTTGTCATATCTGATGCCGTTTGCTAGAATTTTTAATGGGCGCCAAGTTTTAAAGCATCTTCCTGGATTTACTCCATAGATATTTAAAGTTCTACAAACATGTGGTATATTTAAACATAATTTTTAAATTTCTATGAACATGTGATATATTTCTTCTAAGGAATACGAACTGATTTGTCGGTAATTTAATGAGCGTAGATTTAACGTGCGTACAATTTAAAACAAGACCAGATATCGGGTCGAATTGTATGGCACAATTTGCAATATGTTTGTTTATATAGAATGCTTTCTGAATAGGTAATTGAGGTAAATTTAATTATTGTTTTTACCGAGAGAAGCATCACACATACAATATGAAATTAGGACCGATCCGATTTTTATTATATTCGTAAACAATCAGAATAATACTTCTGTGGAAATTAGTTATAGTGTAAAATTTAGGCTAATTTTAGAAAAATATTATTTTATTCTCTCAAAGTCCAAAGTTTTTGCTTATTTCAATAGGTGATTTAAATCTGTCTATTATTAACGATCTAATAATTCCCACTTGAAAGTTAAATGTAGATTTAATTGACCATTGCCCTAATATTTTAAATAAATTTTGCAAACATCTCTACTCTTTACACAATGATTATACTCTTCACACAATTACATATTATTTTATGAACTATAACATGTTATTATTTCAACTATTACCTTCTCGGTGATAGAGATGTAAGTAGTCAACAAGCACATTTTTGGAGTCGACTTGCCCTATGACTAAAATATCTCAGGGTTTCCCCTTGATGATCCCACTACCTTTACAATTAATTTTAAAACTTTTCAGTACGTAGAAAAAACATAATGAATATAAATTACGAAGGATATTACTTGAGAATGAAACGTTGAAAAATCATTTACTATTTCCTTTTTGAAGTTCAACAGTTTTTAATTTTAAACGAACTTGACTGCCTTACGTTGTTGTTTGAACTAGTAAAAAGCTAGTTTTCATTTTAATTACGTTTAGATGTTGAAAAAGGAAAAATTAAGTTTGAATTTTTGTCAGGTGGTGGTTGGAAAATTTAGAGTTGTAGTATATTTAAGTATTCATTTATTTTAACATTTATGAGTGAATATTCAATTCTTGAATATATTTCAATGTTTAATTGTAGTCTTACAAGTTTATTTAAGATTATGAAATTTAGTTAGAAGCTATCAGGTTTAATTTTTTGTCGAACAACAAACCCGCTTTATAGAATAACTAAATTACTTTGCTTCAATTTTACATTATTATTTATTTTTTATATATTTCTTAAAATGTCTCGTTACAAGTGCTGTACAGTGAAACCGATGATTTATTTTTATTGTGCATATTCACCAATCGTAAATGTTTAAAGCCGATTGACTGTATAAAAATAATATCACCAATCTCGTAATTATTGAACGGAAAATAAAACTTTCATTTTCGTCAGTTTTTAGGGTTTCGAACCTCAAAATGAAAAGCGAAACTCTTACGAGATAACTAGTGTGTCAGTTGTTACAGGTATTTTTCTTAGAAACTGCTTTATGTAGAAACTTGAAATTTACATAGCAGTAAAACTCGTAGAAAGCAAGTACTTAAATACTTACATGGAAATTTTAGGGGAGAAAAATTACGTATTCGAAAAAAAATTTAAACTCTATGTTATCGTATGAAACGGCTCATTATAATTATTTGTAAAGTCGTTTTTTTATAATTTTATATATTGAAACTTTATAAACTGGAAAATAGGCAAAGATATGTTCCACCTCCTCCCATATACGAGACTACTGAATCTATATTTATAAACAAAAACAGAGTTTTTAGAAGTCTACGCAAAGGGTGTAGCGATTATTCTGGTTGTTATAGGTTATTGAACTATAGAAACAATTCTAGATATCATAGTTTTTTAAAATATGCACCATGTCTTTAAACCTGTTAAAAATAAAGTAGGCAATGTATTTATATCTGGAAGGATGAAAATTTGTTAATAGCTGGATATAAATATTGTGTAGCCTTAAATGTTTATTAGTCCCTAAATATGTATAGAAATTTCACAGTGCTTTTTTTACTTGTTCTTGAGAGGTTTTATATGATTGTTTGGATAAAAAGTTTGTACAGAAATATTCTAAAATTTAATTCTCAATTACTTATGTTACGTACAATATTCTTACTCTGTACCAAAGTTTTTGAAAGTTTTTTTTGGAGTTTTATATATATTTATTAAAATTTCATCAAAATATACTGCCTAGTAGCACATATAGTAGTATGCTTTGAATAATAATTTTATTTTATTAATTTTCGATTTATGTTTATTTATTTGCACAAAATTAATAAAATCTAATATTTGGAAATTTTTCTATTTGTATCGTAAAATATGGAATAATTTTAATGAAACGCAAAATTACAAAAAATACAACGATAAAAATTTATTTACATTTATTGCAAATTGTATCACTAAGTAATACTGAGAAAAGTAAGAAAGTAATTTGGTTCTAGACGCTAAAATAATATTTTAAATACTTGTTGGTTCCGCTATCTCAGGATGTTGCTAGACTGTAAAAATAAAATGGCATAAAAATAGCTTATTTAGAAAATGAATTTTGTAATGATAATTTTCTTCCAGTGTTGTAATGATGAGAAAGCTAGCACGCTAAGAAAGTATTCGGAAATAGCAAATGGATAAAGTTACTGCCGTTAAAAGGAGATGAAATCTCATTTTAGAAAAAAAATATTTGGACGGAAAATATTTGGAGCGGAACCAACAAGTATTTAAAATATTATTTTATCTACACTGTACACCCGGTGAAAGAACGTTGCTTGGGCATCTTAGGTCATACTTATTAAAATAAATGTCTGGGAGTAAAATATTCCATCATTCTTTCAACAACGCATTGGGTTGGCTTATTCATTTTTAATACCGGTTTTTCCTTCAAACTTCTTTCCGACAAGCCGCCATCTTGTAGGCGGTGCCAATGTACCTTTTAAGATGTATTTTCATTGCCGGCTTAAATTTGACGACTTAGACTCAAAAAAATTACGAAGTTTTTTGAAATCGCCCAGACCATGGATTTTTTGATTATATAAATGATTACTTAGACCTCTGAATAAGTGATAATAAGATGACGACGTGTAGGACGATTAAAGTATACCGACGGAACTAACTGCAATCCTTATAATTTTCATGGACACATTTTGCGGTATGTACTCTAGCAGCATCATGGAGAAAATAATTTTGGTCCTGTTGTCTACTTGGTTTGTTGGCTACACGATCCACTTGCTGAGGATATATCTCTTCATTCACTTCTGAAACAACTCCTAATAAATAAAACTTTCGATATTCAACCAGAAGCTCAGCATTACTTTTTTGGTATTGAATTCGGGTTTTGGGTAATGAAACTGCTGTTATCCTGCATTAAGTTTTTTTTATTTAGTTAATGCTAATAATTGTTTCACTCAATCGAAGTCAGTAATCGTGACCCAGTTGGAACTCTTATAGTAAGAGTCCAATTTTCGAACTTTCGTAGAGTGAAAGAGTTTGTATTTTGGACTCTCGAATAGAAGAAGAATCCCTTTTTATGGTTCCAAAGCCAAAATAGATACTCTTATAGTTTAACCATATCCATCTGTCCGTTCGTTTGTACATCGTAACCGTCAATTTGCAGGCTATTAATGTTATAAAACTGAAATTTGGAATGGCAACACAAATTTATAATGCGTACAAATTTATGAAATAAAATATTAAAAAAAAGATTTTAAGCGTACTTCCCCTTCATGTTACGAGGGGATATTTTTTAATTCCCGTAAACTTTTGAATACGATACCGTTGAATGGATCTTTCTAAATATTGGGGTATATTCCGAACATATTTTCGATACAGCTATCCTTTTACGAAATATTAAGCTGTAAAATGGTATTTTTTATTTTAGTTAAGGGTCCCTCCCACGTGTCCTACCAGCTAAACCCTTATTTTAAAATATTTAAAAAGTATTAATACCCAGTAGTATGCATAAAGAATTTAAAGGAAAATTACCATAACTAAGTAAGCTATACTAGTTCACGAGTAATATTCGACCAACTTATGATGTGTACTTGAGTTGTATAATGTATGCTCATTTTTTAACCTGAAAAGAACAGTTTATCATACAATACAACAAAGAAAGAAAATGTAGTACCATATGTACGGACAGTCGACAGAACTTTAGATTTTGGTCTCTGAACCAACTTTATCTCAGCAATATACCGATGGTGTTTGTAATTCAAGTGTAAATATTAATGTGCTGTGGTATAGCCGACACTAAATTACCAAATTCTATATCGACATTTCTATATCGATTGTCGACACTAAATTACTGTAGTCTATACTAAATTATCGATATTATTGAAAAACATATTTTCTAGTCGAATGTTTTGTGATAAATAATTTTACTTACAGGTATATTATAGAAGATGGCACATTATTTTCTCATTCGCTTCTTTCATATGTTTTCAGATTTGCCTAAATTCGGTAATAAGTACATAATTCCGTCTTATATTAGAGCGATGAATGTTTTGCATTGCACTTTATATTTTTATCGATGTTTTGGTGATGTGACTTTCAGGATTCCGTAGATAAAAGTGAAATTCTTATATCATCATGTCCGTCCATCTGTCACATCCTTCTATTTTCTACAATTTTAGACTTAAGTGCACCGAATTTTGTTTCAGATCAGGATCTCTATTGATATGTAGCAATATTGTTTTTTTCTTATTAGGGAGTGGAGATTAAAAACAGTAATTTTAGCGAACTGCTTTGTGTAGTTTTTTTTGGTGCATTTGCTTCTATAAGATTGTATATGAAAAAAGTACTTTTATTTTTTATTTTTAATTTCCGTTTCTAAGATATTAAGCTTTAGAATGACGTGCCAAGTGTCACTTGCTCTAATTTTCTACAATTTATTTGAAAATTTCAAACAATAGAATTTGAGTAGAAATTTCAAATTAACTAACTTAACTCTTAAAAATAATTTTAACAGATGTGGACAACTATAGAACCGAATTACGGAACTGCTCAATTTATTGCCAGTTTGCTATTCACTGGTGCACTGAGTGAATTGAATTTTTCTTTACAGTCTTAGTTCTCAACGTACTAATTCCACTATTGCGGAAAAAAACGTTTCACTTCAAGAATTTTACTCGCACTTCAATGTTAAAAACAATTAAACGTGATTTCAACGTCACAGAAGCGTGTTAAATATAAATAGAAAAGCTCACCACTCACAGCCACAGAGAAAAGAACAAAAAGAAAAGCTCGTTGAAGTTTTCCTTTGTTTTTTGCTGATTACTTTTCCTTCCGCCTCGCTAGGTCTGCCCTCGACTCTCGTCTTTGCATCGCTCTTCTCCGACAGGGTGCATTCAGTACAGACCAATTTAAGATGTAGAATGAAATTTTACAATGGGTCATGTATTCTTGGTATTTCATTTTTTATTTGATCTTTTCACATTGGTAATGTACTTTTTACACAGTGTGCTCTTGTTGATATATTGGGTCACTATAGCGTGTATTAAGTCACTATAATGTATTTTTGATACTCAGTTAAATAATATGATTAAAGGACGAAAAAGTAGGCACGCACTTCAATTATTTAAATATTTTATTCGTTGTCACTAAAACATTAATGAGATTTCCTTTTTTCAATCAATATCCTATTCCCTTCCTTTATTCCACATCATTTGTGAGTTTATGTAAATTAGTAAGTGCATATATTTAATCATATGTATATGTATGTAAATGTGTGTTTGTATTAATGTATGTGTATGTACACGTATATGAATATGTACGTGTATGTAAATACTAATATATAAGGTTTTTTAATGTCATTTGGTTTTTGTTAATTGCGTCCAGTATTCTGGTTGGCTGTAAGTGATTTCTTTCGTGGCAATAAGTCCATCATATATATCAACTCTATACATTTAAGTCTGTAAATTCTTCAATCCTTTGAGATTTTGCGAATATTATTGCGTGTCGTGTACAATATTATTGGAAGAGACTTAAATCCGCCTGTAATTAATCATTCCTTTCATTATCAATAAAGATGTAGGGTTATGTATATGTAATATATTTAAAAAAAAAATAAACAAAAGAATATTAAGAAAAAGAAACAAATATGGATATTTTATACACTCATCTCACCTGGAAAATAATGAAATTGCTTTTGTTATAGAAATATTAAATTGTTGCCTTCCGAAGACGGGTCTAAACATTTTGATTTTCTTTCTCATTTTTAGGTAGTTTTTGTCGACAATATATATTTATTAAAAATCTTGGTGTTTTTGAGCAACTTATTTCCTAAAAACCTGTCACGGGCAAAACTCGCACCACGAGTGTCCCGTCTATATATATATATATATATATATATATATATATATATACATACATATATATATATATATATATATATATATATATATATATATATATATATGTAAGGATAAATAGCATTTCTATTTGAACTATTAAAAAATGTTGATTTCTAAACAACATATATATAATGTCCACTATGTCTTCGCAGATATAAAAACAGACTAATTATAAAATTAGATATTTGTCGATTTTTGGATTTTTCCCTTTACTTGTGCTATAAGCATAATTCCATTATGTCGACTTACAAGTTTGTAAGTCGACTACAAATACCCTACAGGTTTTAATGATCGGTGAATAAGATTGTGTATAAATTAAAAATAAAATATGCTTTAAATAGTCATATTTTTTTGTTACAGGAACCAAGAAACTTGACTTTTTGCAGTAATAAAAGACTATTGACCTCAGTACACAATGCTCATTTCAAATTAGTATTTCAATTCAACCGTTTCTGCGAAAAAGGATTCTTACAGACAGACTGATGGACGGGCGAATAACAAAAGGATCATTTAAGGGTTCCGTTTTTGATGTAAAAACATTTATTCGCTAGTTAAGTATAATGACAGTAGGTCGACAATTTTTGTATTACAAAATATGTACAAATTTCAATCAGTAATAACTACGAGAATGCGTTAGCAATGGTTGAATCTACAACGGACATAGGACATGTCTGTCATGTGTATATTTAAATATGTCTGGACTAGAGGGGTAAGGGTTCCGTTTTTGACGTAAAAACATCTAATCGCTAATTCAGTACATTGATGGCTGGTCGCATATAAATGTATTATAAAATATGTATAGATTTTGAACTAGTAATAACTACGACACTAATAATGCGTTAGCAATTGTTGAACCTACAACGTACAGGACATGTCTGTCCATGTTTAAATATGCCTGGACTAATGTAGGTGCACGCGTGGGATTGTTGCGAATTAGCATTGTGTAAAGTTATAACTTGGTGTAGTGTGAAAACGCGTTTAGCTAGGATGTTCATTTTGGTGTCATTGTGAAAAGCTTGAGGTGTACTACTAGTAGGCAAAGTGAGACAATAACAGTATTTGCGAAAATGTAAGCAAAAATCGGTATAAATGGAAAATTTTATTAATTTATATTTAATTTCGGAAATATATTTTGACAATAAATGAAAAGTAGGTACGTTTGCCACGATTTGAAAGGCATTAAAAGTCCATTAAGGATCTACATTCACAAAGTAACTCACCAAACAAAATGACACATTCATTCACCGATTCATTAATTCGTCGACCTGAGCCGGATAAGAACCTTTTTGTGCAAATATTAAAAAGGTTGATGCTTTTATTCGTTTTCAATTTGGAATATCAACCGAGTCTGAATAAAATACCCCTTCTCGTTGAAATCCTGCGGCACCTCATGGGAATTGAGTGTAATTAAACCTTCAAAAAGAAAATGGAAAAAATGTAACGAATGAATATGACCATGACATGAAAAAACGCGGAAAGCTTATTTAACTCTGTATGGACATGGGAATAATGTTTAATATGAATTCGTATCCCGTGAAGGTCTAATAATATATAATAAATTTGTTAACTGTAAGGAAATATCGTTATCTGAGGGTTCCACATGGGAGTTTAAATATTTTGGTGTAAATTTCAATTCTGTAAAACTATTTACAAATAATAACATTTTACCCTACGGTAAATCAGAGTAATATGGCCATGTTTTTAGGAAACTATTTCGGAGCTTAGAAAGCATATTAATACTTTAATTTTTTACTAAACGTATATTTGTTTAAATCTACACTGCTCTTGGCCATTTTATCGGATAAATGCATATAATTTGGCCACCCAATTAAGAGTAAGTTGTTAGTATCTTACACGTTTGGCCCTTCTTCAAACTGTGTTAAGCTCTTCTGGCACAAGACACATGTAAGTCAACCAGGACCAAATATCGCTTTGCATTCCTTATTTTTCTTATAGTTTCGCAAACATGGGCTAACAGTGAGTAAGGTGGGATGTAGGGCTATGTTTTCATACCTTAAATGTGAATAATGTTTATTTATCATTTTTGAATATAAATACATACAGATTACCTAAATACATATGGTTATAACATTTTAATGAAATGGCCATCTTCCAAGTTTTTAAGTTGAACAATTTTAGAGAAAAATAGTTGTAGTAGACATATAATGACACGTGAGTCGTCTTACGGGTATGAGGTTTCCGTTTTCCTTTTTGAGGTAACGAATTCTAAAAATGCTCGCATTTGTAATAGAATTGCCATTTTATTCTATAGTATTTTACTGTCCCAATAGCACAGTAAAATACTTTATATATATATATATATATATATATATACATTAAGGGGATAGACTACTCTAGAGATTGAAAAAAAAATTTTTTTCTTCAAAATAATTTTAACTTTTATAATTTTATGTTTTATAATTTCAGATGAATTGATGATGATACACTTTTGTAGCATAATGGATTTTTATAATGTGATGACGTATCAGTCTTGAAAAACCTGTTTTTATGTACTAATTAAGCTATAGCACATAAAAATAGTGCATTAGAAGTCTGTTATCATATTGAACATTCGATCTAATGAATATAAATTCCTGCGATATGCACCAAGGAAAATATCGAAACAAAACGAAATATACATCAGAAAAAAGAAATGATTTACAAAAAGCAAAAGTCATAGCTTCTACTCTGAAGAAATGCAGAAAAGTAGAAGAAAGTACTCGTGTACCAATGGTACTTGAAACAGCATACTGGCTTCGAGGTCACCTTCAATCGCATGCTAGTTAAGGATCATACATTCATTCTCCATAACAAGTAGCGCTTTATACGTCAAAGCATAAATTTTGTTAGTGTATTCCATTAACAAATTGTATGCTCTGTCAGCACGAACGTGTTAAAAAATGACGTGTGAAGAACTTAACAGCTGCCACTACTATAATATATATTTTAATATTCCATTGTTATGACGTAAGTGTGAGTTTCACGTAAACTCAAGTAACGTACTTTCGAAGGCCTCTTATTAAATTAAAATTATACTTCACGGGCAGCGAAAAGTGATTTATATTTTTCCGAGAGGTATTAATCGAGTCTGCGGGAGTAATGTAAGAAAGGAAAGTACTAAATCAATATCAAATGGAATAAAAAACCGGAAGCATTAGCGCCTCTGCTAAAATGAAGCATTTCATAAGTCCGATATTCAATAACGAATTTTAGTGTTTCCCAAGTTCTTAGGCCTATTTCGAAGAATTGATCAATAAAGAAGTATTATAGTTATGTTTAGGAGGTTGCACAAAGAATAGGAACAAAAGGATCGATACATCGGTATAGACACTGGCATCGAAAATATTGCAAGTAGAAGGAATCAGAGTACCTGTTCATAATTAGACTTAAAAGTATAATGGAATTTGAGGAACAATAAATTTCTGTGGACTCAAATTGCTACTGCTTCTTGAAACTGATAAACCCCGTATGGTAGCTGCCACGTTCAACGTTGCTGATGTAGCAAAAGTAGATAGTTGAAAGTTACACACACACACACATATACATATATATATATATATATATATATATATATATATATATATATATATAATTTTTTTTTCCTTTCCTTTCCTTCTTGTACATCTTTGTTCTTTCCGACAGATTTTTTACATATATGTATGAAACTTTGCAGGTGTATTTAATCAGTTACGGCTGAAGTGATTTTACTTCTTACGTTAATGGGACCTTTTAAATTTTTTCCTATACGAAATTATGAACCTCTACTTCACCCTTTATTGAACTAAAAAAAACTTCATTAGTTTGTATTAATAAAACCCCATTGTATGCTTACATTTCGTACGGAATGTTCTCTTCAAATTAATAGAAACATCTATAAATTTCTTTCACTTTGCCAAAACATATGCTTAATTATTTATTTTAGAGTGTTTTCGCAAAGTTTCGAATTAAAAGGATCGTCTAAGATGCTTTTTCTATACAAATTGTGAACACTTATTTGGTCTTCCAGTGAGTGAATTGTGAAATATTCCTCCTGAGTGGCTACGTACATGATATAAGAAAAGTCCCCTCCAGATGAATAAAAAAGCTTAAAAATAATTTCATAATAAAATTTCAACTTCCATTTCATCTTCTTAAGGATAGATTCCCTAAAAATTTAAAATATTTGTTAATTACTTATTCCTAAAAGTACTTTTATAAAGTTTCAATTAAATTGGACTATTTAATATTTGTTTTTCTTCCACATTTTTAAATTTCATGTGTCTAGATCTGTGGTTTAGACTGTAACGATGAATGATTACTAAGTTAGCCAATCAGAGTATTATTTTCTATAGGCACAAATATTGATATGTAGAAAGTAAAAAAAATATGTTTTTATTATAATCTCATTTAAACTACATTCGCTTGATTTATCCTATTAAAATTTTTACGTATTTCACGGGAATACGATATAGAACTGGATAATTTTAAGTTCTAATTAATTTTGACAAACTGACAAAAGACTAAAAGAAATCACAACTAGATAAGTGGATAAATATTGTTTCAAACAAAAATCAGATATATTAACTTTGATAAAATATGGCACAGCTTTCAAGCTATCGTAGTAGTGTTCTACGAAACGCCACAGGAAACGGATATCGTATAACTACCGGCTAAACAAAACGAAACGGAAAGATAGCTGCAACAAACTTTCCTTCATCCGATCAAAACTTTACAATTCACCTCAGTAGACAATTGTTTTGTTTAAAATGTAGAAATATATCACAAGTATTATTATATTTTCGTTTATTTTGAAACTGTTTGTTATTATGAAATTTGTTTTTCTCATGGATATATCACACGGGATATCATCGAGGACGTATTTTAAAATGCAATGAAAAAAAATTGCAAATATTTTTTGTTATAGGGTCTCCTTTTCAAGATACGAGCCATTTAATCGTTTTGCACTCCAAACCTTGAAGTCTTTTAAATTTTTAATTATTTATGTCAAAATTTGAAAAAAAATCGAGATAACGAGAAACTCTAAGTAAGTTCCTCAATGCTCAACTATTTTGATCATCTTGCATTAATAAAGGGTTACAAACAACTAAGGATTTTTTTTGTTACATCCGTGAAATATATATTCAATATAAATAAGTAGTTTAATGGATATGATAATTAACCTTAAATATATAAAAGGTTAATTCTTATCTACTCGTGTACGGGATCCTCGTGGAGTAGTAAAAGCGCATATGGATACGCTTTTATTTTCCGTCACGTGTCTCATATGCCCTAAAATTTCAGTTTTTTATTTATTAATTTGATTAAGGTATTTTGCTGCCATTAAATTTGTTTGTACATATATGTTGTAATCTGATATGATTACAAAATTAACAACTACACATCGTATTTAGGATGAATACTTTAGAAGCTTTGGGGCTCGAAAATATTTCCTTTAAATTTTCTTGCAAAATATAATGGGGACAATATTATTTTCTCTCACCAAAAGAAGTGGTTCACCAGGTAAATATCATGTATCGTATGTGTAAATGTATACGAAATATGTGGGGGAACTATGATCTATATTTTATATTATATATAAGATATCGTATATTGTATGTGTAAATGTGCATAGAAAAATAATACAAAAGAATAGCATCAAATGTTTAATGGAATTTGATTCAAAGTGATTAACTTTCGAAATGAAAACCGGTAAAAATTTAAATTTCTTACGTTTTAACTCAAAGCGGTTCCTGATATATTTCAAATATGTCATATTTTAATGAAATCTGGTCGGAAAAATACTACAAAATCGATACCTTAATTCAGAGTTAGGAACTATGTATTTATATCTTCTTAAATATTCAAATTAATTACCTGATTATATTTTTTCATTTGTAAAATTTTACGACAGTATAACATTTTATGGAAATATATTTCAAATTTTTAGGCTAATTAACTTAGATATTTTAATGTATAGAATGTCAAAAAAACCCTCTCACAGTTTCTCCAACAATAATTTTTTAATCAACGTAAAAACGATTAAAAAAAGACCCTCATCTGGGAAGTTCGTGTTTTTTAAAAGACATACATGTTACTATGGTAGCCTTCAAGTGAAGTTACTTGAATGACGAGTTCCATTCAGGTAGTTTTCTGTACCATAACCTTTGAAAATATATTTTATAACAGGTAATTTCAAAATATAAATCATATTTTATTATTTCCTACTGTAATTATTATAAATTTTACTCATTCCTATTTCCTACATATAATAATTATAAATTTATTTTCAGTAGAATACATTTTTATGCGTTTCACCTTGCGCTAAACGATACCGGTCCGGTATACCGCATACCGGTGCGGTGATAAAGTATATTAATTCAGATATATTTCTGAAGATAATAGTAAAAATTATATTGTAGAAATTTGTGAAGGGGGGTGGGGGGGCAGTAATATAATAATATTTTTCTTCAATTATGTATGTCATGTGTGGTATATATTAATTAAAAGGAAGAATTTTATTATATGTAAGACAGTTCCAAAAATGTCGACAAAACATATGTCCTCTTCTAATATATTTACGTTCTGAATTACTTACCCTTAAATGTTTGTGTGCCGAAGTGTGTACAGAACCCTTATGGAAATAGTTGTACTTGTATTTAGTTTTTATTATACTGCACGTTTCTTAAAATAACGTTAAAATATACATAAAAAACACAAAGTACACAGATCGTTGAGGAAGGAAAAATAATCATATTACGCCAATTTCCTAGAGTTTTATAAATTTCCCTCCGAATCGGGCGAAAGGGAGTTCAAATCAAATAGAACGCTTTACAAATGAAATGGCGTACTCGAAACGTGGTGACTTACAATTCAATGTTATCACATTGCTGTCCTATGCTTTAGAAGTGCGGATATACATAGTTAAATGTAACCATTTATAATATGATGTTTGGCTTTTTTGTTTTCAATAATTTTATTCTAAGAAATATATAAATAAATTGCATATGTGAAATGATAGAAAATAAAGAAATAATTATACAAATTTATTAAAAGTATTTAAACAAAGAAAATAGAAGAAAACTTCAAAAAGCTGTCTCACTGAAATGATAATCAATTAAAGTAGTATTTTTATTCATCAGCTTGTGAGCTATATGCCTTGGATGTAATAACCACTGCTTGGGCATATCGCCGATCGCTGGGGATATGTCCTTCTGATATTTTTCCATTCTAGTTTATTCTGTGCTTTCTTTATTCAAGCCAGACCTCCTTAATGTATCATATTATGTGGCAGGTGGACAATCGACTCTCTTCTTGTTCTACTTCGTCGTTTTGTCGACAAATATTTACGAGTCAAGACTCACTTGAGTTTCGTAATACTTTATCGTACATTCAGGCGCGTCGTTGAATAATTTCGTTTCAAATTTTATCACAGGGTCAAATCGATCACAATGGCCATCTTAAAATTTTTGGTCGTCTTCGTAGGCAGGATTAATGTATTATAGACGGCAGGATTCACTGATTGAACTTTATGGATTTGAGCAAGTGGTGTTGTTTACATTGGGAAACAAATAAAATTTACTGAAAACTGCTGAATCAAAATTTGTTGTCCCGAGCCTTATTGTTGTTCCAGAAGAAAGTATTCTCACATTTGTTCTAGCAACTGACCAGGTTGGTTTTGTCGATACTCATCTTCATATCAGCATGTAAGTGATCCATAGGTATATTATGAAGGCAAACTTTATTTAAAGAAGTAACAATAAAAATGTAATTATTAACTAATTTTAAACTTTATTTATTGGATACATATTGACGTATATTAAAATAATATATTCCATATTTTGGGAATAGCTAAAGAAATATGATTGAAATCGGCCAATTATTTAGTTTCGCTAATAGTTTTTATACTTCCCTGCTTTTGATCTACTCCGACGTATCTCAAGCAATTGTGTGTGTTGGTTCCATCTGAATGTGTTCGCCTTTAAAAGTTTGCAAAGAAACTATTTATAATTCTTCTATTTATAATAAATCTTTTATAACTAGAATCAACAAGTTTTTTTCTATTTTGCCTACAAGTTTGTGAAAATTAAAATTTGTTCGCAGTATAAAAGAAAATTCCCTAGATCGTATTTTCAAGGTGATATTCTCGATTTATTCAAATAGACAATAATTGTTCGGATAAAATTTTATAAGAAAGATAGCTCGTAGTTACATCAAAGCCAATTAATATACTAATAAATGTTTGAAGTATAATCTCCATCAAGCGAGAGTTTAGTGTTCACAATAGATTTATTTTTTAGTGTTCATATTAGATTATTTGTTCATTATAATTTTAACTTATTTTCTTTTGACATTATTTTTTAAGGCTGGATTTTCACTGAGTATTAAGTTATGTTAACTTGGAAAGTTTATGCGGTAGCTTATCTACTTTACTGACAAATTTTGGCCATGCACGATGGCGGAAGGCTGCTTTAACTATCATACAACTTTGAGATTGTGTGATAAATTTCTCTGGAACTTACGCTTCAGACTTTGAGATTACAAGCGTAATCTAAAATGTTATATGGACAGTAAGCACTTACGTAATTCTTTTCTGTCTTTCAGTTTAAACCTGCATCTGATTTAATTTATCAATTAATTTAGTGATTCATTAAGAGTTTATATGAGCACCAAAAGCTGGAAAGTTTTCAATGTTATCTTTAAAGCCTTAATGAACGCCTTAAAAATGACGATTATCAATTTGATCTACACATATAGCATTTTTCAATTTTGATTTTTGCATTGCCTAGAACATGCCTTTAAAATGCAAAGTAGTGCACCACTAAGTACCGAGCCATGCTGACGGACTCTATACCATTTACCCGAAACTCTTCGCAGCTATTTTAACACCTCTATAACCCAGTTTACATCTGTATCATTTCAGAAGGTATTCGACATTCAATTATCACCTCATCACTCCCTCATTCACTGAGGGAGTGATGAGGTTATAACCTACAGGGCATTCAAGATGAGCTAAAACCTTGAAATTTGGTACGTATCTAGTATCTAGGATGCCAATAAAATATTCTGAAATCTGAAAATCGTTGACTAGGAACAAATATAGCGTAACTAACACGTTTCTATATGTGCGTAACAATCACATTCATGCTTATTAGGTTTCTACAGATCAATATGTGTATTACTACGGAAACTGCGGTTCTAGAAAATATTAAATAAATAAATAAACCACATCTATATAGTATCACTGATTCGCTTAATACGAAGTCGATGTGGATGGTGTTGACTTCTGCTTTTAAACTTGCGATGTTGTAGTTTTATATTACTTTATGTAGGCGATTTCTTTATCAGTCTTCTTGTGTGTTAGGACGTGTAATGTGGTAGCAACTTAATTATAAAAATACATATTTAGATTTTGAAAAAGGAATTTTGTTTACATGGTAAACAAAATACCTTTTTAGCAAAATTGACAACATTATTTGATTTGGCTTGAATTATTTAAAAAAACAATTTTGACTTCATCGAAGAAAATAAAAATATAATAGGTTAAATTTTTGCTATCATAAAAGCCTATATACTGTAAAGCGTTTTATGGAGATGGAAACAGTGTATAAAGACCTTGGTAATGGCAATTTGTGTACTAACAGGTCTTCATGCTGGACGATGAATCATGTTTGTTTACGGATATAATATTCATTAAATCTAGATGAAAAGCTATATCTCATTCACTTACACTTCGCTAGCAAAGCTCTGCAACAATTTGTTTGTTTCATCACAATTTAAGGATAACTTTTAAAAAGAAGTTTGGTCTTTTTATAGTAATATTTTAGATGACATAGAGTCGCTGTAAATTGCTTAAAGTCTAAAAAATATTTTTTTAAACTAATGTCGTAAATATTATTGTTCTCTTGCCTGCATTATAGCTTTCATGTTTAATTATAAAACCTTGTGGGCAAAGTTTACTAATATTGATAAAGATTATAATTTTGTATAAAGTTAGATATGTAATTAAATTAAGTATAAATAAATAATTCATATAGAAGAAGTTTCACGTTATTTGAATTGGTTTTTAAATATAAATTGTAAAATTTTTACTTAAAGTTCTTTTTAGTTTCTTTTCACACCTGTATATCATTACTCGTAAAAGCCAATTTACAACTTTATCCCGTTAACTTATAAATTATAGATCAGTCATTAGCTGGGCATATTTTACTATACATTCAGTCGTGCCATGTAAAATGGCAGTTTCTAAAGACTCAACCGTTGTGGATTTGAAGAATCCATATTTTTGCACTGAAATTGAATGACAGTGAATATAACCCGCTTACATTTTCTTGACTGCGCATCGACTGTTTACAATACACGTTGTTGTTACATACTCTTTATCATTCTTTTTATAGGTTTCTTAACAATAATGCCCTAATATTTTGAATTTATGTCAAGTTTTGTACTTGAGATGCATTACAATTACACGGTACAATGATTATATATTTTTGATATCGATTATATTACATTTCTCTGGCTTTGTCCAGTCAAAGTTGATTTTGGTATTATATTATTTCAATAGAATTGACATGTCACGAGATATTTTATAAGAATTATATCGCTTTTGTATCTTTAGGTGAAACGTTGGTTGGTAATTCTTCAGTATTTAATCTTATATACCATCATAATATGATATATGGATTAATTTATATTTGAGTACTAGTTAGGGCATCATCAAGTGCCCAGCGGCACTATTGGTCTCTACCATTTGCCCGAAGTGTTTTGAAACTTCCATGATCAAGCCTCACCAAATATTTGAAGTTTGTTTTTTTGGTGGTACTAATAGGCATATCTCTTCTTTGGATAATCAAATCAATAGCACAATTTATCATGTTACTGTATCTAAGTACCACGTATTGAAGTGATCTGCTTGTATACGTGTGACTTGTATACGTAGAGGACGCTAAATAATTTACAACTAAGTATTTCTATAGAAAGACCTAACCGACGTTCTCCGTCAAACAACTGGTGAATTGTGAACAATAGCCTAATTACAAGAATAAAAACTAAATTTAAACCTGAAACTAACAATTATTATTATGATATGCTACTTTAAAAAGGAACAAAAGGATTATTTTGGCAGAGTTTAGCTTTCTTTGTCAAATTTCTAAACATTAAATTTAAATAGATCCCATGAATTACAAGCCATGAACCTGGTGGTAACACTTAAGTTAATGTAATTATTCCACGGCAGTAAAACCCCATCCTCGATAACCACACATAAGCTGGTCTTTCAAAAATAAATGGCACAATTTTGTCTTTTTTTATTACAAATATCAAACACAAACTGGCAGACATAAAATAGTTGATTGTTCTTGAAAATGTAATTTGTTAATTCCAACAAAGATCTGGACAATCATAGATAGCCGTAACCAAACAGGATATGACGGAACTTTTGGAAAGCCACCCGCTAACACTAAATTTCACCTAAACTTAGTGCATTACTGCTTTAAGAAATTTTGCCCAAATTGTGAAATAAAAAAAAATAGAAGAAAAAATTAAATTGCCCTACAAGATTAATATAATACTTGTTTAACTGTCAATTCACCGGATAAATACCTTAACGAAGGTAGACTAACTTTTTCTTAACATTTCCTTCACTCACCCAAATGAAGATAAGTTCACGTACAAAATTAATACATGTTTAATACAATCTAAATTCAGTATTAATTTGATAGCAATTAAGGAAACCTTTCAATTTTATTTGTCTAACCTTGCCAGAAATTCAGCAGATGACTAATTATCTTTTGCGACCGTCAAAATTCGTCTTAGAAGCGTTAAAAAGCAGTATAATAAACATTCTTCGGAAAATAAATGACATGTTACACACTAAAGAAAAGTCCTATTCTCTTCAATTGTAGATATTGAGAGAAATTAATATACAAACTTGCTAAGCAAAGAAGCAGGAAAATTGAGAAATATTTCTCTTAACATGACACTAGCAGATGCAAACGCAGTAGCAAATGCAGACTTTCTACTGGTTTCTATAAACCAATAATTACAGATTTCAATTTTTTCATAAAAGTAGCATCTATACTAGCAAGAAAAAGTACTACAAAGGAATGAAAATTTATCGTACATGAACTATAGAAATTTTAGGAGAAAAAAACAACTAACTTCAGAAAATATTTTTGACTATTTAGCTATTATAAAATTCGATACATCACCACAAAATTTTGTAGCTCTTGAGCATCGAACCTGGCGACTTCAATAAATTAGGTTTTTAAATCAATTGAATTCTGCACTATTCACAGATATGATAACGACAACAAACAAAATAAATGAACCCAAATGAATAAACTACACAAAGAAATGCATAAATGCCAAAAATAGTTTTTGTTTGCAATTTCTAACCATTGGTGTTGTTTGTTTTCGTTTAATGGAATTTATTACGAGTTAAAATGTATATATAATTCTATAAATATTTAAGCAGTAGATATTGGAACCACCCACGCTCATTATTCTCGAGTAGATGACACATATATTTGGTTAAACTATCTATTTGCCGTTAACTTGTTCTATTTTTTTTCTCATTTCACAAATACCTTATAACGTTGACCAACATAATGTTAAATACAAAATAAAATTAATAGCCAAGTACGTGTCTACTGGCTGTGAATAAAATATAATTTAAAATAAAAAAGTGTGTATTGTAGTGTTCATTTATAGTAATACGAGGATTGCATGCAACGGGCTATTCAACTTTCGTTTACCTTTGTGAAGCTCCGACGAAAACTTAAATTATTCCCAACGTTAATGCACAACTCCGTGACAAAAAAAGTCACGGAGATGTGCATCTAACTTCATTGTGAAGCCAACTTCTTTCATGTTAGTTTCGCTTTAAATAAGCTTGACTTATTCACCCTTGTCGCCCGAACTTATAACAAGTTAATTTTTCTCTTTGACACATTGGCGCATGGATATTGGAAGTATTAAATTTTCAACAAGTCAACAGGGAAATGTAAAATTTAGTGATCACGAATACGTTATTGTACAGAAAGTACATGAATGGGTTAAGTGATTAATTGGTTCAGAACCTTGCATATTCAATTTGTAAGAAGAGACTCGTTAGTTCATTTGAATTTTTAAAGATTAGAAGACAAGTTTGTTCAGAAGTTTTTCGGTATTCCCTAAATAATATTTGTGTTTCTAGCATAACTTTCTTTAGTTTAAACTATTTTATATCACTTTTATAACATTTTTCTAATATTTATATCATTTGTCGGTATATTTATCTAATGTTTGTTGTGAGTATGGTTATTTTTTAATATTTTATTAATACCCTAATCTTATATTTATGTTTATATTTGCTTTATATTCAAATTAAATAAATATAATATTTGAAGATTTGTAATTAATTAAAATTTAATTTATTAGAAACAAATATTTCAGTAATGAACAATTTTGTTGAACAGTCCAGTTTTACAATTATATATTTAAATGGCAACTTTAATGTGCAGTACAGACAGTTGACTATTGCTGCAGGGGAAATTTCTTCCCTTCAACCACAATAATAAGTTTTGAGAAACCGGTAATTTGTTAGACTGTAAGAGATAATATAATATAAAACATAACGTAATAGAAGAAAAAACATAACTTTAATAAGTTATAAAAATAGTAATTTACATTTAAAAACATAAAAAAATTTAAATTGATTTATTGATATGAATTCAGATGGAAGAATGATAGAACAAGAGCACAAAAGATATTATATGGTTTAATTTAGAAGAGACAAGATTTTTTCTATCCTGGAAAAAGTTTACAGTTGAGTCTAAAGTTAGTGATTTTTGGTAAGAAGTCGAGGTATGTTCGGCAATAATTAGGGTGAATAATCTTTCAGAGTCTAACACAAGGCCATGAGTAAATAAGTCTGTGAATCTGCCAATAAGATATTGTGAACTCTGATAATTTATTTTACAATTGAAGAAAATCGTTAGTTTGTGAAGATGGAACCTATCGTGGAAATTCAACTATTTGCATAACCTGTTTTCAGAAATATGATTATAATTTATTAAACCGAAGATGTGGCAGATATATACATATATATATATATATATATATATATATGTATATATATATATATATATATATATATATATGTTTGTGAACGCTCAGAGAATTAGCTAGCGGCTAGCGGCTAGGCAAGTTTTATTTTAATTTAATATAATTATATAAATACGACTGAACTGGAATTCGTTGTAATTTCTTCATGTCCATTCTTCCGTCCTTTTCAGCTACAAAGTTTCTATACTTTATCAAGTGTCTGGTATTACCCATGTGCGTCAAACTTGCAAGCAGGTGTTTTATGAGTGTGCAAGTATATAAGGGTATCTCATAACTAATTATTCTCAGGTTTTACTACATAAACCTTAGAATAACAAAAACTCGGCCGAGTAAGGGTCTGGTTCGGACATCGATTTTTCTCTATCTGGTACGTAGCGAAATTATTTATTTATCGGTAATAATTACTAATATGGATGTCATAGTGGAATAAATATCTAATAACATCTAATATAATTAAGCAGGGATGTATAAATTACCGTAAATATCCCAGAACTAAATGAAATCCAGAACAATCTTTGGAAAAAAGGCGGGAACTTTTTTTTTGCATATTATTCTGAGTATCTCCGAAGATAGGGTATCTTCTCTTTCTTATAATTGAAAAAAAATTGAGACTATTTCAAATAATGTGTTTAATTTGGTCCGCCTAAATATTTCATAAATATTTTTGAATGCCGACAATTGAGATACACGCAGTTAGCATATTTTATTAAAGTGACATATTTCAAGTTTCAAGGTCAATGGGTTTCGAAAAGAAATTACTGTACAATTGGTACAAAAGAACATGCAGACCCGTTAGTGATCTTAAAAGATTTCCGTTTTTCCGATTCTTTTTTCCATAACACGTTGAGTATTGTATCATTGGTAAAATTTTCAAAACGAAGTAGAATTTCCATTTTCTCCTCATTCTGTTCGTTATTTTGAAATGTTAAGTTTAAAATGACATTATTTTCCGCTTTTAAATACAAAGTATTAACTAATATGACGTTTCTATTGTTTTGATGTGAATTTACTAATATCTGCTAGAGTAAATAAACCAATGTTTTCCAATATTGCTTATTGTGATAGGTTGAGTTTCATTTTCGATCATGTAAGAAATGTTGTACAATAAAATAAAAGTTAGTTTCATGTAAGTTACACCCCAGTTTTATTATGAGGAGCTTAATTGTACGGTAAGTTATCCTTTTATATTGGGGTATTCATTACTTATTAAACATCAAAACATAAACACAATAATTTTGCCATGCTTTTTAGCATAATTATGAAGATTTGCTATATAAAATTATATGGAAATCAAATAATAAAAAAAAAATTTTTTTGAAGAACTTAAAATAAAATTATTTCCAAATCCACTTTCATCATGGAAATAAGTGCAAACAATTTTATAATTTCAATATTACGAAAGGTTTTCGAATACAAAACAGAAAAAGTTTAAACACTTTCAGCTACGAAGTTTCAACTAAAAGAAGAAAAGCGCGCTGAGTTTCTATTGTTTTTCACTGATTGCTATTACTTCCGCCTCACCCGACGTGCACTCAACTGTCGCTTCTACGTCGCCCGCGTCCATTTCTTATACGACGCGTCTGCCGCAGATCGATTCAAAATGATGAAATTAGTAACTTATTCTATATTAGAATTTCCTTTAGAAGGACGTTTTAATTCCGTATTTGTGGTTAATTTGTCCCGAACGGTATGAATTTGGAGTGAAGATTGGAGTAATAATAAAAAATGTTGTCACTCAACTGTCGCCTCTACGTCGCCCGCGTCCATTTCTTATACGACGCGTCTGCCGCAGATCGATTCAAAATGATGAAATTAGTAATTGATTCTATATTAGAATTTCCTTTAGAAGGAAGTTTTAATTCCGTATTTGTGGTTAAATTGTCCCGAACGATATGAATTTGGAGTGAAGATTGGAGTAATGATAAAAAATATTGTCATAGGAAAGTTTTGGATTTCTATTTGGCCCCTTGCCGACAATATAGAGGTTAGTTTTTTTGTAAGATATGAGTAATTAAGGAAATTATGTTACTTTCTTTTTTAGTTGTTCAAACATATTTTTGAAAATATAGATTATGTTTAATTTTTATTTTTAATATATTTTAATTTTCAATATCATATTTTTCATTTCGTTTATTTATAACAAATATACGGTGAATTTTAGAAAATAACCTACATGTAAATGAATTTCCTAATATATCGGCTTTTACTTTATATATTTTATTCTAGGAAATATTTAATTAATGATTAAATTAACATATCACATTTAAAAATGAAAATATTGCAATCTATTTTCCTAAAAGGGTCTAAGTTTGTTTAATTCTACAATTATGCAAAATTTCAGCTCAATAAATTACACAGTTTATATTTTAAAAGGCCGTAAGAGAAAATCTAATAGGCGGACCTGGAGGTGAGACCATAAGTTTTTCGTTATCACCTTTGGTGTGGAACGTAAAAAACATTATTTAAACATTTGTAATCTTAATATCCATATACACATTATTTGGCGAAGATCTTAACGTCAAGGTTTTCCTAATTAAAGTACTTATAAATCGCGAAAATCTAGTTCATTGTTAAAATCGATTTAGAATGATAAAAAAATTACTGCCCAACACGGCAAGTATATATAAAATACATAACGTAAACATATGACGGACTTAACAGATCGAAATACATTTGAAACTAATTATCTGAAAAAAAACACAACCTTTACATTAACTGCTAATAAGCTAATAAAAACGTTTTAATTTATTTTCAAGAAAGAATAAAATAGACATAGTTCCCACAGTATTTAAACCCATTGTTGAAAAATTAAAGGAGGAAAGGGAGGACGTACATTGTATGTCATTTTTAGTCATATTGTTTTGCAAATGGATCGTAAAAAAGAAAAAAGATAAATACAATGAAATAATATAAATACTACTTTAAAGTACCTACTCAACGGGATGTCCACAAAAAACACGTTTCCACTTCAGATATCTGAGGATATATTTTCAAGTAAATTCATATAAGATTTTGCTACGTATTAGCATCGGCTCGCATAATTTCATTTAAATAGATCTAAATCCCTAGAAACTGCAAGAGAAATTGAGAGGATAGTCAGAGGTCAATCAAGTTCCTTTTCGAAAAGGATTTCCATTTTTAATAAAATGTGTATGACACTGTATAATTTACTCAGTAGTTTATTCAGTAAAGTAAAATATAATTTAACGTAGAACTTAAAGGGTTCAGATAAAAATATAGTTTTAGAAAAAAATAAAATTTAGTAGTTTACGCAAAATATACGCAAAATTTCTTTTTATAACGTATTAGAAAAGTTCCAAAAGCTTTCTGCGAGTCAACTATGGCTTTTCAACTTATGAGAAGTTACGTTTCAAGACGTGACTTTATTAGTTTTATACCTAATTATTGATTGTATTTATAAGTTAAAAACTGGCTGTCATTTGCGACTTCGCCTTCCAGAAACTGATTTATGACTAAATTTAGTATTCGGTAGATATTATTTTGCAATAAATCATCATTGTAAAAATATATAGATTATCTTTAATAACCATTTAATTAAAATTTAATTGTTATCCTAATTAACGATTTGATCAGAATTACACGCTATACTAAAAAAGTAGTAACGATATCTAGTTGCACCCCGAGAAAGATTTTCCCGTTGTTCCTTCCTGTATGTTTTTTCAAAAAGAAAACTATTCTATATTTTAGTTCACAGTATTTTATATCAGTATGTGAATCGGTTTACATATGAAGTATGGAAATACTAAGCAACAAACAAAGAAACCAAAATACTTTTATATTTATAAAAATTAGTGTAACATGAGGGAATGCAGTTTTTTATTTATAATAACTATTACTTTTGAACTTCTTATCAGCAATTTTTAATATCCTAGAATAACACGAAAATGACTTTAATAAACTTGGAAAATTACAGTTTTCACGTAGGGAATATATAGAATTATACGTAGACTTTGTTTCATTTTGCTTGAATAAGGTGAAGTAACAAAGAAATTAAGCTGAAATTATTTTAATTCAATTGACTCAATTTCACGTACCATGTTCCCATCTAAATGATTCACACTATATTTCATCTTCTTCCAGGATGACGAAGCTGAATAAAAATAAAAAAACTTATATTGTAAAACAATTTTCAAAGCTAGTGGCCGTCTCTTTGACGATGTAGGTAGCAATAAGAGAAATTTTCCCCATTATACTTTATGCATTATATATCAATACAATATATTCGGAAAGACCTTTTTCTTGTTTTGTGTGATTCTGTGTCAACTTGGAAAAATATGCGTGGCAATATTCCCAATACGTAATTCACAACACACTTGTAGGAACCAAAGAGTAAGATCTAATTAAAAAATAAAACAAATTTTTGGGGGCACTAATGTTTTTTCTCATTTCACAGTCCGACCATGAATTCAGTAACATACTTTGTGATTTTAAGCATTTAAGTCGTGTTATATATTTAAAATATACGTTGGAAAATATACTTTAACTGAAAAGAATGGAATGAAGAGTTCAAAAGTTATTTAAAACTACATAGCAAAACTATATTTAAGGGTGCTCCTAAGATAATGAACAAATATTATCCTATAAATTTTTGGCACCAGTTAGTTTCGGTTGATGCAGAGACGGTCAGAAGGAATGAAATTACAATGAAATAAGCATATATTTTTATCAGTGCTAATTGTGCCGACAACAACTATTACTGAAATGTTGTTGCCTACTGTCCTTAAGTAATCGTAATAAGCCTATATAAAAAGAGCCATAAAAATCGGCTAAAAATCGGCTGAACACGACGAAATGAAAAAGAAAAGTTCGACAAACTTTCCTTCATCCGGTCGAAATCTTTGCGATTTGCGCCAGCGAGAAATCGTGTTGTTTCAAAAGCGGAAAGCTTGTGTAATTTTTATTTTGTTCTTATGTATTTTCTTAGTATTGCAACTTTCGTTTGTAGAAGAGTCTGTGTTTAGTTGAAATCTCTGTTTTATTTCTAATTGGCAGGAAATAGAGTATCGTCTCGTTGTTAAAACGTTTTGATTAACCTATTTTATCTGCATGTTCAAGACTATGTGGTTATTCTAAATGTTTTTGTTTCTCCATTTAAAATATTAGGTGATTCTTGTAAAAATATTGTATTTAGTTTCGATGCTATTATATATCTGGGTCCATATGTTTACTCTTTTAGCAAACCATTCAAATGTATTGAAGTACCTCCAATATAAATTTACTTTTATCGGAAAATGTGATGTTTGGATAACATAAACTAATTATTTTTCATTTTGAAATATATTTGTGGAAATGGCGTTATTTGAAACGTAGATAGAAAAAAATGAATTCCCAAGTCAAAAAATGAATGCTAATGCTCAAGTTTGACAAGAAATTATTTATAAATTAAGCAGTATATTGAATGGTAAAAACGCAGGATCAGTCATATTATTTGCCAGTCATTAGCTATAAAGTACTGTGTAATCGCATGTACAACGACTGATAGTATGATGCAAGGCAAAAATTGTGAGACATGTTTTGATTGTGTCTAAGGATTATAATAATTTTCCTTTTCTCAGTGTGTTAATATTTCAAAGCATAATAGTATTACTGAATTATCACTTTTTTGACAGTGAATTAAGTGTTCAACACTACGTTGACACACTGCAAACGTATTACACTCTGGTGTAACAGTAACCAGGTGATAGAGCAATTTAATACAAAAAGTGTAGAATTTCGATGTAATTTCTATATTGCCATTGATATAATTTTACATTGAATTAATTGATAATTTTTAGACTATATATAGATATATATAGCATACAATGTAGGGCTCAATTTTTTCCAATGTAAAAGGGAATCAAGTACTGCAGTTGATTAGAAATATATTTTTAAATAAGTGTTGCTCCAAAAAATGTAATTTGCGAAAGGGAAAGTTACAACTCAAATACCTACAATTCGAAAAATTCGTAAAATATTCTTTCGGTTGACAAAGTTTCTGTCACTTTAAGGCTTATAAGAACTATAATACTGAAAATCGGTGACATTTTCAGATTATCGTGCTTTTTTTCCTTTGTAAATGACGATCTAAGATCAAACGTTTAAATTTTTCATTCATCATTTGGTTAAATCTTTATTTACAAATCTTTAATCTGATTTGTAAAGTAGTAATAATGGAAAAAATAAAGACGTATATTCCAAGATGTAAATAATATTAAATACACTCGAAGAATTCTTAAAGTTCGGTAAAGTTTGTGGTGGAGAGAAAGGTTGATGCTCTATCGATTAAATCTAAATTTAAGTAATTTTAACAATAATAAAAACAATTTATATCACTGAAACTTCCCTTTTATATTGCAATGTGTAGCAACCCAGAGAATACAGGCAGACGAATTTGCATATAATATGAATCTATGAAAAAATCTAACATAGCTTTGGAATATAAGTACTCGAAATATGATCGATGAAGAGTAGTGTAATTTTAAAACGAGAACTCTAAATTATTCATCATTAGATATGGATCGAAATTCTGAATAAAAGTGTCTTAATACCATCATATGTTTAATTAAAAAATTAAAGTTTAAATGCCATCGTATATTTAATTAAGAAATGAAAGTGTTAGCTATCGAAGATTTACGACAAGACTGGTGCTCCCCTAATATTATTGTATTTACTAGGCTTCGCTCAATATAGAAAAATGAACGAAACGAGTTTTTGACCTTATGGGATTCATTGAATAGCAACGATCTTTTAAATAATTAAAGTCGAGAAATTAAAGGGAAAATCAAACAAAAAAATTGGTAATTTATAAAGAAACAAGAACCAATTACGGAAAACTATGTTCAAAATCACTCATCGAAAGATACCAAAGAACCTGAACTCTTACGGTCAATCTACAGCAACTTATCTATTGCATCAGATACGCACTGGCATCAAACTTGCCAGTGGATATATGAACAGCCCTGATGCAGTTAATAAAATTTCAGCACGTTCAGTAATTTTCAAAATGTTCTAGATATTTTTACCGGGTGTAAATTTAGACAAAATTCTTAACAATGCGGGCCCAAAAATGTGTCCCCAGAATATAGCCAAGGGGAACTTTTCACTTGAAATAGCTAATTTCATTGAAAAAAATGTAATTTTTGATGTCATAAAAATAAAAATTAAAATATTTGAACCATGTTGACATATATGACTATTCTGTAGCAGGAAATGAAATATTTATAACAATATTATCATATTAGGGTACTTTCATGTCCAATTAATTAATGTTTCTAATTAAAAAGATGGTGTGATTTATATTGCAACATGTATATCAATTCATTACAATTCTAGAAGTAGCTTTAACCGGTCAACGAACTTGCTAGATGTACTTTCCACCTATCCGTCTTTATATGGCTAGCCCACCTTTTACTGGCGTGAGAAATGACCTGAAAATATGAACTGATGTTACATAACGATCTATTAGGTCGTCGACCTAGAAGCGAAGTAATATGACGTAGTACCGGTTAGACAAATTTATATAATAAATCAATTAAACCACTCAAAGTTATAATTTTAATTGTAAAATTTTCCTTTAAATTGATGGCAATTATTGAATGATTGTTATCGTGAAAATGCAAATTGAAACCATGTTAATGGTAAGTTATTTTTCAAATAAATTCATGTATATTCTTGTACAGTTAATAATGTTTCCAAATTGTAAATTAGTATATTACGTATTATTTATAGAGAATGTTGAAAAATTGGTATAACAAGCCTATTTCCATGGGTCCGTGAGAACAAAATAATATGATTATAATCAATAATTTATTTGTTCTCGACATACACTTTGACGATATTAATGTACGATATAACGTATAGATATCATATGATGTAACGCATCGAAAATCGAATATTATTCGACCTTAAAGAGTGAACAATAAAAGTATTATTTCACAAAAAGAAAACTTGGTTGTACTGGTAATTCATGGTTTGTTTTAAATTTTTTTTCATGGAATTTCCGTTTATGATACCGACATATTTAAACAGAATTACAACTGAGAAAATGCATGAAAATATAACAAAAGAATTTTGTTTTCTAAAATTAATTATTTTTCTGTAAAAAAGGCTCGATTAAAAAAGATAAATAATGAAAATAATGAAGCCTGTACTATTATTTACGTGAATAATTTTCCTCGCTTAAAATAATCTTTATTCAAACGTGAAAAGAGATATGATTTAAAAGACTGCGAGTTTCGGTTGATACAGTCTTTTTATATTCATGTCATGGGTAAGACAGAGTAAAAGTCGGTCTCATACATTTATTTTTATATTTTAAATTGAACAAAGTAAATAATTACAAGTCATACCTTTTACCCTAAAGCAATGCTTCCTCTACTTTATTGGAGAAATATTTAAAGCAGTAGTAAGAAGTACTGTTACCTCATTTTTTTCTAAATTTCACTAAGATGTCAGAGGATACCGACGATAGAGACCCTCTTGCTATGAAGCGCCCATGTGCCTGTGTCATACTTGGTTTCTGTACTCTTTTAAAAACATATGTTTCATTGATATTTACCATTTGAAATGCGTTTTTATGAGCTACTTAAAACAATCTTTAAATTTAGCTTGTCATGCTCATTTATTCTATTCTATTAATTTAGATTGATAAGATCTTTTATATTATTTTATATTATAGTCTCTACAATTCTGAAACGTGTTCATTGCATGTAATTTTTTTAGCCCGTTAGTTAAATGTATATATTTCTACAATATTAACCTGATTTCACTAATTTTGCTGCATGCAAGAAACGAGCTTAAGCAAGTTTGGACATTTTTGTTTTTCTGTTTATAAATATACAATTTGTTTATTTTTGAGAAGTTTGTACGCGAATAAGTAGCAATCTATCTTACTATGTAGACACGTGAAATAATATTTTACCTTAGAAATGCGTATATTATATGAAATTTCAAATAAAAATATTTGTTACTGAAGGGCGAATTATTGTAACATAACATATGTTATAATTCATAAAGAGTAAATTGGCATCAGAGTCCTAAGGTTGACATAACTACGTGTCAACCTTAGGAGTGAACCATTGGATTTGATGAGAACGCTTTGATGTATGATTCGCATAGAAATGTGGTACACAAAAATATTCCAGTATCTTTAAACAGCATCTTAAGTGTACTTATGTCGAAACATAAGCTGCTGAGGCAGAAATCATTGAAATTTTATAAACATAAGAAATTTTTAACCTGGAAAAGATTATTCTATAAAAACTTCAGAACTTTTTCGAAACAAGTATTTACAAAAAATTTAGAAATTTCCTTAGTAAGTAACCTTAAATGACACTGTGTATTTGCACGCGTGCACGTAAGCACGCACGCACAATCTTTAAACTGTAATGGTCTATCAAAATCTTCACAGACTTTCACGGACACTTTAAGATTATCTTACAATGTCACGTGATTAAATGTTCCGAAACGTAGCGTTTTTGCATCACGTATCAATATATACATCGGAAGCATTTTATAGTGAATAAAATTATTAGTCATGAAATTATACGGAATATATCTTTAATACGCACAGAAATAAAACATTATATATTTCTAGACATTTTATTGTAAAACTAGTCATATAAATATATGATAATCATATTTATACGAGAAAAGAATATATTTTTATAGATTTACATTTCACATATTTCATTTTCCAATAATCATTAGATCATACATATTATTAAAACTCTCAGCAATACTAACATGAGAAATAAAAACAAATATATACAATAAGTACCATAACCACGTCTTATTTATATATAAGTTATTAATATAATTTATATATATAAGTTATTATTATTTATATATATATATATAAGTTAAATAAATAATAATATACATTATCAGACACACTACACTTCACTATCATACACTTTTACCGGTTTGTGTTTTTTGACGTTATTGATTGTGTATATTGATCATTCTTTGTATTTGATTGTGCGTCGTATTTGCGTTTGTACAATAACGACTACACTTTTCAATAGTGGTGTCAAAAATAATTAACTGATACAAATTAAAACACTATTCTAAAATAATAAAATAATCACGAAAACAATATATACGATGCGAAATATCAAATCTTATTTTCATGATACGGTAGCCATCTTGTACTACTACTATTTATTTACGGCGCGACCTTTTTTATCCATTTGGCTACGTTGTTATTATTAAATTTGTCTATTTAGTTTAATCTATGTAATTGGGTTAAGTTATGATAAATAAAAACACAATTTTTTACATTTACTGCAAGGAGATATAAATAACCGATATTAAATAACCGATGTTAACTTCGTTGGAAATTAATTTCAAAATCATTCGTTATTATTATGATATAATAGAATCTTGTTTTTATTATTCTTAAATTCTGGTAAGAAGTTTTATGTGATAAAATTTGGAGAAAGTTATAATAAATAAAATCTGCATTTTGGACATTTATTTTTTGAACATAAAATAAAGAAAGATGATTTATACAAAAAATCTTCAAATACACAAACATGCACGCACGCTTACGCGCATAGACGAATACACGCATGTACATGAATTATAATCATAGGCCAGTATGTACGTACACACACTCGTACTGTGCTAAAACCACTTTTTTACTTTATTTGGATCGTAAAATATCTATCCTATTTTATTTTCAATACAATTTCTTGTACAAGTTAAGGCACTTCAACATTTTTCAGAACATAAAATAACTTTTTACCTTTAAAGATAAACTGATTAATATTAGTTATTACATTATCGAAAAAGCAGTGTCGAATACCAGATGTCAGGTATCTGTATAAATAGCACATCAGTTGACGCACCTGAATCTTTAATGATTAGTCAAACATTAAGTATCTGTAGATATAGTACATCAGTTGACATACTTTGATTTATAACGAACAGTCAAACATAAAGTATCAGATACCAAGTATCTGTATATATAGTATATCAGTTGACGTATCTGAATTTTTAACGATTAGTCTTTTTAGTGTAATGAATCTCGAAACGAAAAAGAAGACGAAATTTTTACATGATCCTCACGAATCCGTCTGTGTGTTTAATTATTTTTTCTCAAAATACCGTGTGATGTAGGGTTGAAATTTTCTTAGTTTTAACGCATATTAACCCGCATATATCTAAATAGTTAGCACTCAAAAATGATCATATAGGGATTTCAGAAGCGTTAAAATACTCCATTTGTTTATTTCATGTGTTGGTTAATCACTGGTGGGGGATCAATTTATAAGGTTTCCAAAACGATTTGCTTTTAAATTTTATGCAAAGCATTTCTAAAGTCTTCATTTAAAATATCTACAAACGTTTTCGCAAAAACCTTTTGACGCAGAACTTGAAATTATATTTTATTAATTCATATATAGCTCAAAAGTTGTTCACGTGTCAAAAACGTTCGCATAGAAATTTGAAATTGTGACCAAATGACTCGATTTTTTTTTTCTATATGATATCAGACTGTATATTTATCCAACATCATTTTTACAGAATTTTATTGAAGATAATTTTATAAGTATTATTGACAACATTCACAAGAAATTTATTTCGTTTATCTCCAAAATTGCAAGTCAGAATTATAATCATTAGTAGAAATTTCCCCTCGAAAACTAAGACTAAAACCATCTCTGTATTTTTTTAATTAGGTTACTTAAAGTTAATCAAAAAAATAGAGCGGTGGTTCTAAATCTCATAGTTTTTAAGATATTCTCTATACTTTTACATCATTTAGTGGTATGCTTGGAAAAATATTTACGCGAAGAAAAATAATGTCTCATTTTTGTAATTGAAATATTATGTACCGAAATATGTGTGGAACTCTCTCAGTACAAGTTATACTAGGATTTAATACTTTCTTTTTCTGATACTACAGTATTAAAATAAAACTTAAAAAATGAGTCAAAACATACTTATTCGAATATTTATTTTTATTTCCTATCTTTAGTTTCTTATTAGCAATCACAAGGAAATTCTTTGTCTGCGACTGCAAATAAGATTTTAGAAATTCATTATATTTTCCGCGCTATCATCTGCGTATTCCACAGCGGTTGCATTTTTCCTTTTAAAATTTTCTCTTCCGGTGGTCTAATTAAGGGCGAAGCCCATGGGATGCTGCGCGTCTTAAACGAGAGGTGATTTGTTTAAAATGCTGTCAATTACAATTCGATTTTCCTAATGGGTTTTATGGAACACAAGTTTGTAATATACGATAATTTAAAATGTGTATTTTGATTGTACCTATAAAAAATACTGTTAAAATTGCAGTAAATTTTATCTGGTTGTTTAATGTTAATAAAAATTCATGCATTTTTTGCATATAAGCTTAAAGAAAAAAGACACGATATTTAAAAGAAGTATATCATGAATTCTTTATTTAAATTAATTTACAAAACTTGTTTTTAATGACACTTAATTATAATGGTACTTAGGAAAGAATAAGTCTAATAATTCAGTATAATAATGTGTTTGTGATACGGTTTTGTTTGGTAAATTAAGATAACCTCTTAAAAACAGAAGAAAAAAATGTCATTTTGTATGGTTTACTTTCAGCAAAAAATATTTTCTTGTAATATTACACGAATAAAATGCATCGTGGAAAAGCCTAGAGTTTATAATTATTTTTTGAATAATTATATTTATCAAATGAGTAAGATATTTTTTTATTATTTATTTATGTTTCAGGCGTTACAGATGTCTAACAAATCTGAGTAACAAATATTGTTTCATCCAGTTTTTAGAGAGTGCAGTGGTAGCACATGACAAAATTAAAATTTTTCATGGTTTTTTTATAATTTTCTTTTCATGAAAATCACCCCACTTTTTTAAGTGTCGTATCAAATTCATCATAATTGTAAAATTAAAACAAAGTTAGATTTTATATGACTGAGTTTAAACTCAGACTTTCGAGATACTGGTATCGAGTTACTAGTTTTAGCTACAAAAAATATACAGAATAAGCATTTTGGTTGATATTGATACAATGCACATATATATATATATATATATATATATATATATAAATTATATAATCAAAAGATTATTGCGTACGGAATAAAATTATAAATGAATGAATAATGACACAAAATGACCGCTGCCAATATTAGAATTGCAACAAAATTAAAAAAAGTTACTCTCGCTGAGAATAAGGTGGCGTTAGATAGAGTGGTGTTAGTGAGATCAATTATCGTATTCAGAGTAAATAAATTTGTAAATATTGCCCTTCATTTGTATCGAAGTAACATTTGTGGCACGGTAATTTTCAGATATCGGACAGGTTACGACTTGTGCAATTCCCCATATGTTTCAACTTCTAAATCAATAAATAATTACAATTTCATTTCTCACATGATTCTATCAATTGAAAGTAAAGAAATTCCTTTAAAATTGGATGAAATTAAAGTTTTCTTCAAAAGCAATATTTAAAATAACCCGCGAGAGGTGTAACCAGCGCGAAATTTTGATGTTGAGCTTGTTCCGAACAATAACTTTTCCCTCGCCAAACAACTGACGTAACTCACGCCTCAAGTTTTTAGGTATTTACAAAGTTGACAGCCCTATTTAATAATTAATTAGGGTCTGCAAAATTCATTACGCGAGTCAATTCTAATTAGATTTGTGTTTAATTTGAATATTCAACTCGGAGCACAAAATTATAATTTTCCATGCGAAGTTTCGGAACGTATTTTTGGCTACTTTCATGGTTGTATATGCAATTATGATGTTTTTTAATAGTGTCGATTAAATATTATATAAGATATGTTAACCTCTTTCAGTTATGTATGTTGGTTTAATAATTAATGTATGATTTACTGGTTGCTTTCATTTACCTATTGATGTAGGAATTGAGAACACATCTAAAGCTGCATTTATCACAGTCAATTGAACATTGTTATTTTAAATCAAATTTTAATGTGAACAAATGGAAAGAAAATTTTGAAGAAAAAAGGCAAGGGAGCACTCAATGTTCTCATATAGAATAAAGAATATACTAGTAAATAATCTACAAAATACCATGGTAGAGAAACTATATTATTGAAACACCGTATTAAGAATATTTAAAAAAAAGGGGTAATGAACAGCCAATTTCAATGCAGGTTACTGAAGAAGAGATTTATCTGTTTATGAACATATAGTAAAAATTATTTCGAGGTAAAATAAGATTTTAATATGGAATAACAAATTGGTCAAATAATAAAATAATACGAAACTTACGTTTTCATATTTTATACTCCGAATGTATTGGATAAAGTAATGATATGTAATTAAATAATTATACTTAGTTATAAAAAGGTTTAATTATAGAGTAAGTTTTTACAATTTCGTGTTGTCTAGTGAGATGAAAAAAAAAATACCCTGAAATTAAAATAAATTGTAGTATTCCTCGACAAACTTTAACTTAAACTCCAATTACAAAATGCCGATTTGCCTACTGGCTTCTTTGCAATACGTTCATTGATTTTGGTGTTCTTTTATTAGACGGATGTATTTTATACAAGTTGAGTGGAATGGAGAGGGGTGCGAAGTGGTTTTAGCTCTTTAGTTTCTCGATATCACAATATCTGGGTAAAAGGCAGAAAGAACTATTGGCAGACAAAAAATAGACGACGTCAGTACTGGGCGGGGATGGCGTACGATACTGTAGTCATTTATTATGCAATACTGTTAAATTGCATTCCATTTTTATATTTTCCAATATTACATATATATTGGAAAATATAAAAATGGATTAATCGGTGTAACGTATTCGCGTACTCTTTGTCGTTCTTTTACTTAACATGATATTCAGTTTTTTAAGTACTCGTTGTTTATTTTATATACACAGTATTCTCATTCTATATGCGATAGTGTTCATAACGAATGCAATGTGATTAATGATTGTATTGAGCATCTCTATGCTACAATAAATACCTCGTACTTTCTGCAACTTCCAGTCTTTTCAAATTGTGGAGTACAAAATATATATCAGAGAATCTACAATAGTTCCACATAAGCCACCTTGAGATTTATGACTAAATTTTGAAAATTCATTGAGGAAACTTTTCTTTTTAGAAGTGAAAATTATTGTATCAAAACAAATTTAGGGCAAATTTACTTAGGGAAAATTTATAGAAAAAAGAATTATAAAAATTCAGATGCTTACACAAATTTCTAACATTTTCAAATACATCTATCCCACGTAAAAATAGACCTAGCGATCGGTATAAAATTTATTTAATTAGTAATTAACTCATTATCGTAATTAAATTTTAACATGTGTGTTCTTATGACAAATGGTTTCAACAAAAATTCGTAATTAAATCTTAACATATGTGTTCTTATGACAATTGGTTATCTAATTGGTTATCAGACTTGAAATAAGGGCGTTCTTTATTGTGGTACTCGCCATGGCATGGCAAAAATCAAATTTCCAAAATCTAAATATCTACTCAGTATTTTGGCAAATTGTTGTCATATCAATGATAATTTTTCTACTTTCTAATGTGCTCCGAAGTAAATGTAAAGTTTAATATAAACGTGCTCCGATAAGCCAAGTTCTATTGCATTGTATAAATTTATAACAGAGATACAACTATACGAAACTTAGTTTTATAGCAATGACATGTAGCTGTAAAATAAAAAAAAATATTTCTCTAAATTATACTTTAACCACTGTTGTGTGTTTAAAACACAGTCGTAGCAAATGTAAAAAATGAATCATTTAGCAAAGTAATGTCCTCAAATTTCCTCCTTAAAAATAATTTTTCTCTCACCAAGTGACAGTCATAACTCAAATTAAATTAATAAAAAATTATGCTCTGAAATATTCATTACACGGACAATTTTAATTATATTTAAGTATAATTTCAATGTTACACTCTTTCCATATATTATGCAACTGTCCGGCTTTTCTAGAGCAAAATTCGCGTTTATAACTTGTACTTTCTGCAACAAAATTTTTTTTTTCCATGATAATAATTGATATTAATTTATTACCCATATTCTCAGCTATTATTTTATTATATCATTTTAGTGTATCCATAAAGATTGTAAAGTTTGACTAAAAATGCAAGTAGCAGATTTACTTTAAACTGTTACCGCCCACTCGTTAAATAAAGATATTACATATGTTATGTCCATCTGAATATAACAAGTTATACTATAGGGAATAATTTCGTGTTAAAAGATAGAATATTTTTGTGCCAAAACTTAAATATTTTCAAGAATATTACAATGTATACTTTTATAATAATTTTAACAAGGGAACCCATAAAAATATTAGTTGCAAATAAAGTAATATGTAGAAATCACACAGATTTTATAAAGAGGAAATTGTAAAATTAGTGTAATACTCCATAAAACTTTACTTGCATGTAATATTTTTATGACTTCCCTTGTTAAAATTGAATATATTTTATAATTTTTGTTTTACGTTGTGATGTCTTACATCGTAATTAGACAATACAATACACAACCGTTGAACCTTGCACTGGGAGATGACATAATATTCACTACGCCTATTCAGAAATAAATTGAGGGGGAGTATTTTCAGTTTTAGTAATTTCACGTTTTAATGAGATAAGCTAGAAGATCATAATAGTAATATATACTGTGCGTAACTGTAACTAATAATATAAGTATACAAATTTGAAGAAATTTCATAAGAAAATGATTATTAAATAATTTATTTTACGTACTTTAATAAACTTTATGAAATTTATATAGTTTGTCTTGGTTTCTCCTTAAGTTTCCTGATTTTTTTTAAAATATGGAATTAGTCTATGGTATATTTTTCATATCTCTAAACGTCCAGCGCTATCTGAGTCATGAATATAGATAGCGATATTTTACATATACAGAATTTTGCGTCATAAAACTTTAACTTCGCGTCCGAACCAAGCATCAATAATTGGCATCAAATCGAATAACAATCAAATTAATAATGGTTTTGAATGTATGTGCGATACAAAATGCTTTTCCTCCTTCCAATCTTAGAAATTTTCCCACCCAAAACCTAAATATTTAACTTCAGTTCGCGTAGGCGAAAAGCCGTTACTTCTCATACTGTTTTTATTGTTAGGTAAGTCAAGTCGATATGATGTCTTTACAATTTTAATTATTATTCATTCGTTTCACGTTTAAGGATATTACACGTGATTTACAGCTTCACACTTATGGAAGATAAAGGATGATGAATGTATTTTATATAAGTTACGGTTTTAATTTATGTACGTGCAAAGTATTTATTTTCATATTTTGAAAATTTGAAAAGAAGCATTAATTTGGAGGGCTTATATTAGAGAAATCTTTTGCAAACAACTGGAACATTACACAGTTCCGCTCGACGAGCGGTTGGGAATCTAACCTAAAACTCAGAGGCACGGTCGACGGCCTTAAGCCTGTGGTCATACCAATGTATGACAGCGATTATGATGGCAAAGTATACCGCATTAAATTAATTTATAGTAGAAGTAGTATTCTGATTATTTCCGCTGTTTTACTAGCGCATTCAGTGTTTTTTGTAGGAGTTTGAAGTGAATCTGTTTTCTCAAAAATATAGTAGCCGTAAAATTGATGCGACTACAGAAAACATTTTATTTTTAAATTCAGAAGTATCCAAAACACAGACCTTTGTTGTGACAATGTCATCAAGAAAAAAAATGTAAAAGTTATAGCGCAACGCCATATTTTAGTTGAAACTTGAATAGTAGTTAATTTTGTTGCTACCATACTAGATCGCCTTAGGTGGAGATTTAATTAAAGGGGCAGAAAGCTTTATAAGAACTTAGTAGTGAGTGACTGGGATGGTAACTTTCTGGCAAATTACTTAACCAGTTTAAAAGGTTTGTGCTTCGCTCTCATGGGAGAGAAAAAAAATTATCTACAAAATATTATTTTGAAATCCTAAGTTGATTTGTATCCATCACGCACTTGACCACGATTTATGTTCAAAGCTTAATTAAATACATGTAAGTACGCATGAATACATCTAATTTTGGCGTTGTTAAGATATTACATTTTTTCATAAAAATATGGTGAGAGCATTCTTCAAAAGTGAATTTTTCGTTATAATGAAGTAGTTAGAAGATACGTTACTCCAATCGTCTTAGTAAATTAGTTATGGACTTCGTATTTCTAAGCGTAGCAATAGTTATTCTTAAAGTCAAACATTCATTAAAAACGAGTTTGCATTAATCAGACATTGACAATTTACGAATATTTAATTGAGGTATTTGCTTAACTATATGGTTGTGAAATGGCATGATGAATTATTATAGTATATCTTTCTTAAAAGTGTTACGATACTTATTGATCTATTTTAATTTTAATATATTCATGCAACTTTCATGCATAGTTCACTAAAGTTGCAAAAAAAAGAATTAAATATAATTAAATTTTAAATAGTCACGAGGTAAGTTTCAAAAGGTGTTGCAAAAGTTAATTAACATATAATAGGTTCATCATAATTTATTATTTTTAAATAGATACCATGATAAGTACTTACAGAACATTTTAGTTATTTTTGAATTTATAGTTATGTAAATTGAAAATTTTACCACGACCTAGGTTGTGTTGTATTACAACATAGCCAAAAATGTAACCCACCTGAAGTTGTTCAGGTGGGTTACATTTTTGGAAGTGTAATACAACGTGTAATAAAACCTAGGTCGTGGTGAAGAACTTAAAGAAAGTAGAAATAATACTACATCACGTAGTTTCATTTAATTGTGTACATTCATGATGTTATCCAGCCTCCGATAGGAGCAGATCATCAAGAAGTAGGAGTAAAAAATTCTCTAAATTTTAGAAAGATGAGAAACTTGAAATCTGGGAACGATATTTAAATATCCATAAAAATAACAAACATATTCCTAATAAATATGCAATAAATAACGCATGGACACGTGCGCGTAGGCACATACATATGCATGCATGCACGCACGCACGCACGCATGCGAGCATGCATGTATCAACTCACGCACGCACGCAGGGATAATTTCAAACTTTAAGTTTTTGAGATTTAACTGAGTCATTACGGATATTAACTTCAGTTCGTGTAACTAAAATTCCTTAAATCGTTCCCTTCCAATAAAGTTTCGATTGGATATAAACGTGTCTTACAATATCTTTATTAGATATTGTTTACTCGTACCGAATGTATTCAGATATGATATGTGTTCTAATAATTTAACAACAAATAGAAACCAGTTTATGTGGCAATTGTACTTCATATCTTATCGATGTGTCCATACGAAAAGAATATATCTTCATAAGTTTATGTGTTTTTCACACAATCACATAAACATTCTTTGAATCATTCGTATTAGTAATTACACCATTCATTATTAAACAGCATTCATTATTAAAGACAAGGGTCCACGCAACTTTGCAATGGAGTATTATATCAAACGTAGTCGGATGTCATGAAACTTACTTTAATTTTTAAAATTAAATCTATGTATTGAAATAGATAAAATATTCCTTGCATAATTCTTGGAGATGACTAAATATTGACGATTGAATTAGAGAAATGTTATTGGTACATAATAGCTATTTTATTAACGTTGTTAGAAATCACTAAAATCTTTTTCAATATTGTTTCAAATATAATGCAGTGTAATCGCTAAAACCTTTAACTATCAACATTACGGAAGACGCCAACTTCAATTAATAATACTATGAGCTTTTAAAAATATATAACAGTACATATGGAACTGGTTCGTTTACCTAATTCGGAATAAGTTTGACAGTCAAGTTTATTGTTGAAAAATAAACAAAAGTAAATACAATACGTACCATAACCATATTTCCTTACAAGTTAAATAAACAGCAATAAAGTATTGTTAGACAGGCTATAGTCAAAACAAATATTACATTTTTGGCGGTTTGTTTTGGATGATAGTCTTCATTGTGCCTATTTTTTATATTGTATTGTTAAGTAAGTCATACTGTTCATACAATAATGA
The DNA here is from genome assembly GCA_039881145.1 of Druceiella hillmani. Lineage (NCBI taxonomy): Eukaryota > Metazoa > Arthropoda > Insecta > Lepidoptera > Hepialidae > Druceiella > Druceiella hillmani. Next base: position 14,626,768 of record JAYKKI010000029.1, read on the forward strand.
CTATACCTTGGAAAGATGACAGTACAAATATTTTTAAAGCAACTAAACAATTACAAAAAGAATACTCCCAACTTCAAAGAATACGTTTCTACTACGCTACTTATTTACTGTGCAACGTTATTTATCTATTTTTTAGATTCAGTAGCCAATTGGCTAAGACAAAACCCTTATAATTTCATCCTATCCGTCTGTTCATTTGTCTGTCTTTCGTATGTCACAGTCATTTTTCTCGGAGACTGTTGGCGCTATGTAAATAAAATTTGTATGGTAGGTGTCTTCCATTAACCGCTATTCAATGAAATAGTAGTAGTAGAGTTATTAAAAACAATAATATTGTGAGTAGCACTCTGTGTATGTAATTGAGGGATGAAAAAAATCCAATGTACGTAGGTGTGTGAAATGTCGTTAGATATGTCTTAATAGTGATATAGAGATTGCAAAGCAACTTTTTTGTTTAGTCAATCGTTGGTAAGACATGCGCTTCTTAAATCATAAAAAGTACGTCCCCTCTCTAACTTTTCAATTAACGTGTATAAAATTCTGAAAAAATTAAGATAGTATAATTTAAAATTAACTTTCCTCGAAAATTGGTTTGAATAAGATGTATTGCGCAGTTTTGAGATATGGGATACTTTCGGTGCTGACCGCAGCAATAACTTACATTTATGTAGAATGTCGGATACACGTATTTACTGCAACATTGTGTTACCACGCGAAGAGAAACGCACCTTTATAATGTTTTTGGAAACTTTACTTGTGATACTGGAAAATATTACATTTTATTCAGCTATCGCAAACCTATATGGGCACGCATAGAGTTAAATAGCACGATAGTATACCTTAATACAATTATTGATAAGAAGAAGGAAAACTATGTTCAACTTGAAATAGAAGACTGAAAATTATTATTAAATTTCCCATAAACTTTTATTATTTTTTTTTAAATCAAAAGGTGATGGTAGGATAAGATTGTATTAAAATCGTCATCCTTCAACCGCTCTAACTATCAAACTACATCGACAAAAATGAAAATATACCTCATTGCATACGAAATTAAACTAATTTCGTATGCAATGAATATTGTTTGGTGCGACGGATTCCTTCGTGCGAGAGTTCGACTCGCACTTGTCCGGTTTTTTATTATGAAATTCGCCTATGGAGTTTCGTAAACATTATGTACTGTAGTTATTGTTGTTGTCGTGTCCACATGGTCGCCTGAACCTCGAAAGGTTGGACTTCTCCAGGTCCGCTCGAGGAGCGGCCGGGAATCGAACTTGGATTTCCGCGGTGCGCCGCGCACCCAACGGCCGTATGTCTTGCGATCAACGCAGCATACCACGGTGACGACGAGGTGTAAGGTTGATATAAAAATTAAAAAAAACACATGAAATGCATAAGTATAGTAGTATAAAATGTAATAATTTTATGTTTCAGATTAGTGATAAGGAAAACGTCCATGAAAACAAAAAAAAACAAAGAGCCTATATTGTTCCTTTAGAAAAAAGTAATATAAAAGAAATTTTAATACTAAAATGTTTTCAAGAAGTAAATATTTAAATTTGAGCCAATAAAACTAATTTCCATTATTATTGAATCTTATATAAAATAAAGCTGTTCCTCAGAATTTTTAATTTAAAAATAGCCCGCTACCATTTTAGAGGCATTGCTTTAATGAATAAAAAGCATTCATAAACGTGTCGTTGAAAAATGTCCAGCCTCTGTGGTGTTTTCACAATTATGCTTTTAGTATTGGCAATTAACTGAGTTTACGATTAATTAATGTACCGTTATTTTATTCAGTACCGATGCCAACTTCAATTCATTTATTTTTTTTTTTACTGTCCACTTTAGATTTTTGCTATTTTGTGGAAGGATGGAAGTAAAATATTTTCTTATGTCTCATAAATTATAGGTAATTGATAATATTATTTTAGAATGCAGCAGGCAGCGAGAAACCGTAATTATTTATTTTAGTCTTAAAATAAGTTCCATAAAACCATTATGGATACTTTCACAATTTACTAAGGAATATGTATATAAATAAATATCTCACGAATGATAATATTAATTTTTATGAATATTGTGTCTACATAGACATTTCGCAAATAGAATTTAAAAGACATTGAATTAAATATCTTTACTTTGTGCGAGATTTTGAATATTTTGAAAGCTTATCGAAACGTAATATTATATTTTAATAAATTTAAATTTGATTACGTAAGTAATATAGCGCTTTTATCAGCAACGGTATTAGCATTATATAAGGACGCTTAACTGGCAGTAAATACAGTTTTATGTCGTTATTCGGTTTAAGTGTTATACCCACTTTTCGTAAACGAGAAAAATAGTGGTTAATTTATTTATTTTATTTATACTTTACCCTACAAAAATAGTCACTTATAGTAAAGTTTAATAGGTCTGTCCCGCAAAGAGTGTCGGAAGAGTCGGAAATCAGCTTCTTAAATATTAGTCACTTGAAATGATTTAGAACATGTTAGGTTCCGTAATTAAACTTTGGACACCTAAAATTTGGTCACATTTCTTTGCCCATCTCTTGTTGTTGCATCATATGATGTCTGTTGTTTTTTTAGAACTTATTTTTATTATATTACTAAGCAATTATATTAATATGATTATTATCGAATGTTATTTATGTTAAATATTTTCAGTTTCCTTTTTATTATTTAACAGTCGGCGTTTCTTAACTCCGTCTTCTCGGCTTTAAAAATGGATGTCATGGTATATGAATTTGTAATACTAGATAGCACAGAATATTGTATTACATCTGATACATATCAGTACTAAATATCGTTTTATTCATTCTCAAAATAGATGAATGTTTGGTTTTCACTTTTTATCTAATTTAGTCAGTATTCTCCTAGGGTATAGAAAAAAACAAATATTATAAAATGCATTTAGAAATTAATATTTTACGAATTTGGTTCCAAAGTAAAAAATGGTTTAACAAATATTCTTTTTAGTCTCGTGACTGAGAATCACCGTTGGAATTACCGACTTGCAAGTTTTTTTATTCCTTTCAACCAGTCCGGATAATTTATGTATCTGGTCCATCATCCAGCAGAAAAACAAGCTTTTGGTCTCTTTCCTGCATTTTTGCTTACGAGAAATAGCTTCCCTATGCCATCTTTTTTCGGGACCAACAATATGATTAAAGTGTGAGAGAATCTTCATATGGTTTACATTCTTGTTTTCACTTCAAGAGAGTAAAAAGGTGAGTACTTGTAGTCATGTGTCGAATGCGATATAATTTAGTAGAAATCCAGGTAGCGAAAAATCAATGATTTTAGTACGCCACTTTACACCTCCAAAATAAGGACTAAACTAGAAACGGCAATACAAAGAATTTGAGAAAGCGAACCTTACACACATTTTATACAAAATAAAATTTTCTTCAAAGTTTTTGTATATTTGTTAGTAGCTAATTTTTGGAAAAAATGCGCTGATTATGATTTATTTCATGTTAATTACAATCAATTCAGTTTAATTGCAAATTGGCGTTAACAAACTTTTTTAGTTATTAATATCTTTTTTAGTTATTAATAACTCGAGGAGTCGATTATTTATTACTTATAGAATAATCGACTCCTCGAGTCCTCATTTGCAACAAACCAATGAATATCATATTAAATTTCATATTTAAATATATTTTCATATATTTAGCACTTTCCAGTTTTATTTAGCAGTTTTTTAATAACCCAACTCAAAACATAAGCTTTAGCATAATCATAGAATATTTCTACATTTCATTCTGTGAGAAACGGGCTAGACACACTGTCCAAATTAACATTTTTGACATTTCCAAAAATTTGTGATTGATTCATCAATTCTTGTTCTAAAATACTATCCGAATATTCTGTGCTACTGGACGTGTGTTCTGTGGAATGGGTAGAAGGTAAAATTAAGTCTTTTAATCCTGTGACTACAGGAGTATTGTTGTCCTCATCATAATTTGCTCCTGAGAAATCTGTTCATAAACTGTCTGTGATTTATAAAACCTTAATGGAATTTTGGAAAGTATTGCATGAAGGATTAATATTTCTGTAGTTTGCCAAAACAATTTTAATGAATCTTGCTTTTAAAAGTTATTACCCAATCGTTTGTATTGGGAACTTATTTATGTGCACCTACTCTATCACAAATCGGGTAACATCCAGTGTTCCACCCAAAACTGTCAATAAGCTTCAATCACACAATTTCACGATTGGAATACTACGTAAACAGGGATGAAATAAACAAAAAAACGGGTGGGGATAATATTAAAACATACAAAATCAATTACATTTTAATATATAAAAAGATGATAAAATAATGCAAATATGAGGAAAATGGAAAAGTAGATAGTAGAAAGCGTAAAAAGTACAAATGTCAATGAAGCTACTAAGTTTTAAACGATTAAACAGTCATTTTGTGACACATTTTGACAAAAGCCTAATCTACTTAATCTATAGCATAGACAAAAAAAACCTCAGACAGTTAAGGTATAATGAAGTGTGTTAAAAAGAGATAGCAATGTGTGATTTTAAAATTTATATGAAAAATATTTTTTTATGCGAGTGGCAAGTTCACAATTTGCCGCCTACCGTCATAGCATGTAGAGAAGGAACTCTCCGCGCGCGGCGCAGAGTGATAGTTCCACCGCTCGAACCGAAACGTGCGCCGCGCTTTGTTTACCGTATATTCCCTTTGTCTTAGTTTTAATATTTAGTATTGTCTTATTATTATTACTTGAGATCGTGTTCCGCGCTATGCAATGTGTGGCCGCCGCCGTTTAGTACGTGTGTTAACTTTTAGATGTTGAAGTATAGACACATTAATTCGTTTAGCAATCAAGGGTATCACTAGCATTTTCCTCTCTTTCAACTTTTGTTATATTATATGTCTTGGCAACATAAAACAAAATCGAAAATACAAGTCTTATTTTGGTATTTTTAGAGACATTTCTATAACGTCTTATCTTTTTTTATTTTCTCATGCTGGCTTTCAACATCTTTTCTAAATATTTCCGATTCACATCCTACCTGGTCATTCAATACAAATCCAAGGTACAATTATGTATTGAATTATGTAGCTCCTCAATCCGTTAAAAAATACTTGTAAGCCGTCACAAGACGCCTGTCAGATGCGAAACATCTACATATTTTTATATTTTTGTTTTGAAATGTTTTTATTTGAACGAAGTGAAAATGAAAAAAAAATTAATATTCAGATAGTTTGTTAATAATAAAATATTAATTTAATATTATTTCATTTTTATAAAATAATTTATAACAGAAATATTTATTAACAATTGATTGTAAACATACGCTTTTAACGTTTTAAAACAGTTTAATGCAATATACCGATGTAAACGAGTAAAGTTGTGAGCGATAGTAAATGAGATACACTGACGATCCGAATTAAGTCAATAGGAACCGACAAGACGCGAAGTTGGCCGAATGGTAGCAAGATGCTAAGCTAGCCGAACTAAGTCGGAAAGAAACGATAATAAGTGAAGCTGGCCGAATGGCAAGATACGTCTGGCCATCAAAACATTTTAACTCCTATCTATACGCGCCATTAGATATTTCACATAAAACGAAATCCAATGGAGTATTTGAAAATAAATTTTTGGATTGATTTTATTTGTATAGGGAGGAGCATTAAATTGTTTTTATAGCTGAAGTACATATCGAAAAAAATTCATGGGAATAAATTTAAAAGTATGGAAATTGAGATTGATAAAAGTTAAAAAAAATTATGGAACATAAAGCTATGACAGACAAAAGAACAGTTTACTATAAAGCGGAACCTTATTTTGACTTTGTTGGTTTCACTACGAAAGATTTACAGTTCACTCAAGTGTTAATGCAACTTGTAACATTCATGCAAATTTAAAGTTACGAACTGTCTTGACTCGGAAACATGTAACAATTGTTTGTCGCTTTCAGCTGCAGACTCGAACGGAACGAAAAAAAGTCGCTCTAAATTTTCCCTTTTGTTCGGCTTATTATTATTCGTTTCGCCCTACTTCCGGCCCCGCTTCGATGGATTTGCAAGAACATCGTTGTTACGCAGATCTGTCCGACGCTATTCGGTCCAAGACTTTTTACGAAACTCTTGAATAGTTTCGTTAATATGTTTCAAAATTAAAAAAATTAAAGGGCTTTATCGCAAAAAAATATTTTGGCTGCAGGTATCTCGGAATTTGTTGGGTGATAAATAATTTTTTGTTGATTTTAGGCTTAGGCTTTTCCTACAAAGGGAAAAAAGAGAGAAGAGTATCCCCAGTAAGAAAAATATATGTTTTAGGTCTCTGCTTATTACGTAATAATTCTATAACCAAATAATGAGTCACTACTAAATTTAGCACAAGCAAAGAGTAGAATATGTTAATAAGTAACACCGGTTTGCTTTGCTTTTTATAGTTGAGATATGTATATCAGAAAAATTGTGACTTTCCGTAAACGGCTGAGTAGATCGTCATGAAACTTAGTTCACGAACTCAGTTCATGAACTTAGTTCGCGATTTAAACAGATTTTTGTTACCCGAGTTATATTGTTTATTGTATAATTACTGTGACTGATGAAATTTCCTGTTTTTACTAAATCACAACAAATTTAATGCTACAACATGAAGTTAGGTAGCTCCACGTGTATATTATATCATCACGTCATCGTATATTAGATCAACTTACGACGTGTAGTTGAGTATATAATAATTGGTAGAAACCTCATACAAAAGACGTAAAATTATTTTGTATTATAAAATGTATACTCATTTTTAACTTGAAGATAACAATGTATCATACATTACGCTAATTATGCGCATATGCAAGAAACAAAGTAAGAAAAAGTAATTCATTATGTACAGTCGACAGCAGTTTAGATTTTGGTCTCTGAATCGACCTTATCTCAGCAATATACCGATGATATTTGTAATTCAAGTGTAAATATTGATATGTTGTCGACTGTACTTGTAATAAATTACTGAAATTATAAAAAAAACCTATTTTCTAGCCGAATGTTTTGTGATGAATAATTTTACTTACAGGTATATTATAGAAGATGGCACGTTATTTACACATTCGCTTCTGTAAGATGCTTTCGGATTTGTTTAAATTCGATGATAAGTACGTAATTCCGTCTTATACTAGTGTGATGGACGTTTTGTATTGTACAGTATATTTGTATTTATGTTTTGGTGATATCACTTTCAGGATTCCGTAGATATACGCGGAATTCTTATAATATCATCATGTCTGACCGTCTGTAAAAAATAGAATGGTATTCTATTTTTTACAGTTGTAGATCTATGTGTGACAAATTTTGCAAGTATGTGCTTCAGATCAGGATCTCTATTAATATGTGCCAATAACGTTTTTCCTTTTTTCATTTATTAGGGAGCGGAGATGAAAAACAATAATTCTAGTGAACTGCTGTGTGGTCTATTTTTAGTATATTTACTTTCATAGTATTTTATGTGAAAAACAGGACTTTTATTTTTTATTTTTATGCTCAATTTTCGAAATATCAAGCTTTAGAATTATGTGTTCTAATTTTTCTACCATTGTTTGAACATTGTAAACACTAAAATTTGAGTAGAACTTTCAAATTAACTTATTTAACAGGCATAAACAATTTTAAGAGATGTGGACAAGTTCAGAAACCAACATTGTGCTTGTTCCAACTCCTAATTCCGTCCTTTTTTGTGTTGTCAAACAGTACTTCATCGTAATATAACGTAAGTTATTACTTAATGTGTACTCTTTACTAATCACGAAATTTTTTGAGTGCAGATGATGACTTAAAAATACATCCAACTGTTTTATTATTTATTGGTAATAATTAGGGAAAGTCAGAAGTAAATAGTGTTTACGTTTAATTTTATTTAAGCGACATGTAACGATAATTGTGTATTAAAAATAAAAAAATCTCGGTGAACAGAACATTTTATATATTAAGATATCCATGTAACATAACAAGAAAATTTCCCAAGTAACGCCCTTATTTTTGCCAATTATCTATATCTAGGACAGGCTTAATTCATTGACAGTTTGCTTTTCACTGGTGCACTGAGTGAATTGCATTTTTGGTTATAGTCTTAATTCTCAACACACTAATTCCATTATTGCAGAAAAAACAGTTCAATTCAAGAATTTTACTCTCACTTCAATGTTAAAAGCAATTAAACGTGATTTCAACGTCACAGAAGCGTGTTATATTTAAACAAAAAAGCTCACCACTCACAGCCACAGAGAAAAGAACAAAAAGAAAAGCTCGTTGAAGTTTTCCTTTGTTTTTTGCTGATTACTTTTCCTTCCGCCTCGCTAGGTCTGCCCTCGACTCTCGTCTTTGCATCGCTCTTCTCCGACAGGGTGCATCCAGTACAGGCCAATTTAAGAAGAAGAATGAAATCTTACAATGAACCACGTATTCTTTGGTATTTGATTTTTTTTTTTAATCTTTTCACATTCATAATGTACTTGATATACAGAGTGCTGTTATTAATATATTGGGAAACTATAGTGCGTATTAATGTGTTTTTGATACTCAGTTAAATGATACTATAAAATAATGAAAAAGTGTGTGCCGTACTTCAATTATTGAAATATGTTTGCCGTTTTGGTCATTGTAACTAAAACATGAATAATTGCATTTTTTCATTCAATGCCCTATTCTTTTCCGCCATTCTACATCATTTGTGAGTTTATGTAAATTAGGCATAAGTGCGTATATTTAATTATATGTATGTATGTAAATGTGTGTTTGTATGAATGTGTGTTTATATAGTCGTATATGAATACGTACGTGTAAGTAAATAATACTATATAAGGTTTTTTTAAAATCATTTGGTTTTTGTTACTTGCAGTACAGTATTCTGGTTGCCTGTGACATATTTTTCTCGGAGCAATAAGTCCTTCATACGTATCAACTTTATACAATTAAGTCTGTAAATTAATAAACAAATAAATAATCCCTTGAGCTCTTGCGAATATTATTGTGTGTCGTGTACGATATTTTTGAAAGAGGCTTAAATTCGCCTGTAATTAATAATTGCTCTAATTATCAATAAAGATGTAATATTATGTAAATGTAATGGGTTAAAAAAAAATTAAAATAAAAGAATATTAAGAAAAAGCAACAAATATTGATATTTTATCCACTCATCTCACCTCGAAAATAATGAAAATGTTCTTGTCATAAAAATATTAAATTGTTGCTTTTTCCGAAGAAGGTTCTAAAAATTTTGATTTTCCTTATCGTTTTTTAGGTAGTTTTTGTCGATAACAGTTTGAATATTTATTAACAATCTTGGTGTTTTTGAGCAACTTGTTTTCTAAAAACCTGTTACGAGTAAAACTCGCACTAGAAGTGGTCCGTCCATATTTAGGCACATATATATATATATATATATATATATATATATATATATATATGTAAGTACATATAGTATTTCGAATTGGACTATTAACAAATGTTGATTGTTAAACAACATAAATATAATACCCACTATATTTTTCACAGATGTAAAAACAGACTAATTATAAAATTAGATATTTGTCGATTTTTTCCTAAAAGCTTAATTCCATTATGCCAATTTACAAGTTTGGAAGTCGACTGCAAGTACCCTACAAGTCGGTAAATCCGATTGTGTATAAATAGATATAAAATACGTTTTAAATAGTCACATTTTTTGTTAGAGGAACCAAGAAACTTGACTTTTTGCAGCAATATAAGACTTTAGGCTTCAGTACACGATGTTGATTTTAAATTAGTATCTCAAACCGTTTCTGAGAAAAAGAATTATTACAGACATACTGACGTACGGGTGAATATCCAAATGATCCTTTAAGGGTTCCATTTTTGAGGTAAAAACATCTATTCATTTGTTAAGTATATTGATAGCTGGCCAAAAATTCTTGTATTATAAAATATGTACAGATTTCAATCAGTAATAACTATGAGACTAATAATCCGTTAGCAATGGTTGATCAATAACGGATAGGACATGTCTGTCCATATTTAAACATGACTGGACTAGTGTAGGTACAGGCGTGTGATTGTTGCGAATTAGCATTGTGTAAAGTCAAAAATTAGCAGGCAAAGTGAGACAAGGAAAGTATTTGTCAATGTAAATGTAAGCAAAAATTGGTATAAACGGAAAATTAAAAAAAAAATTAAGATGTCGTCCCATATGAATTCATGTAAAAAGAAATTTAAGACCTAGCAAATGTGAGACCTATGACAATGCCGAAAAAAGAAAAAAAACGACCCGAAGCAGTTAAGTAGCTGGCCCATCGGGATACTATGTCCAGCGACAGTCCGCGGATCATGTGCAGACGTCTTTGGAAGATAATACAGAATATAGTGATATTATAGAGATTGATGGCAACGTGACAGCTCTCAACGAGGACGTATTGCGATTAACAAATATCGTCGTGTTTTCTATCACGGACACGAACTGCAAATTTCCGTGTTTTTTTCATTCTGAGGGAAGAAACCATAAAACAACATTAAATTGTGATTATTTAACACAAGGAATTCAATATTAGGTTTAAGTTTAAATTTATCAGTTGAAATAAGACTTTTGGAGGCGCTATTATTTTGCTGTAGGAAGAAGTCTACGCTATGAAATTACAGTTATAATATTCATATTTAATTTCGGTAATAAATTTTGACAATAAATACAAAGTACGTACGCTTGCCACAATTTGAAAGGCATTAAAACTCCATTAAGGATCTACATTCAATAATATAACTCACCAAACAAAATGACACATTCATTCACCGATTCATTAATTCGTCGACCTGAGCCGGATAAGAACGTTTTTGTGCAAATATTAAAAAGGTTAATGCTTTTATTCGTTTTCAATTTGGAATATCAACCGAGTCTAATGAAAATACCCCTTCTCGTTGAAACCCTGCGGCACCCCATGGGAATTGAGTGTAATTAAACCTTCAAAAAGAAAATGGAAAAAATGTAACGTATGAATATGACCATGACATGAAAATACGTGGAAAGCTTATTTAATTCTTTATGGACATGGGAATAATGTTTAATATGAATTCGTATCCCGTGAAGGTCAATAAAATATATAATAAATTTGTTAACTGTAAGGAAATATCGTGTTATGAGGGTTCGACATGAAAGTTTAAATATTTTGGTGTAATTGCACTTCTACAACACTATTTAAAAATATTAATAATAATAATAATATATTACCCTATAAGGCTGTGTAATAAGGCTGTGTTTTTAAGAATCTATTTTGGAGCCTAGAAAAGGCATATTAATGCTTTAATTTTTATTAAACCTATATTTGATCATTGCTCTTGGCCATTTTATCGGATAAATGTATATAAATTGGCCACCCAATTAAGAGTAAGTTGTCCGTGTTATACTCACTCATTTAGCCCTTCTTCGAACTGTGCTAAACTCTTCTAGCATTAGACACATGAATCAAAGAACCAGGACTAAAAATCGCTTTAGATTATTTATTTTTCTTATAGTTTCGCTAACATGAGCTAACAGTGAATAAGGTGGGATGTAGGATTATGTTTTTACACGGTAAATGTGAATAATGTTTATTTATCATTTTCAAATATTCTCCGAATACCTAAATACATATGGTTATAAGACTTTAATAAAATGGCCATCTTATCGTAACTTCTGGTGATATGATCAGGTATTCAAATCTTAATGAGTTGCAAATCGTATTAAAGTTACCTTACTAGTAAGAAAATAAATTTGAGGAAAAAGCAAAAAAATATTACAATAATTACCATTAGACGTCACAATTACTGTGAATACTTAAACATATTTAGGGTTACTTCAAATTATGAGTCAAAAAAATACTCACTTCGTTATTTTATTTAAAAAAAATATAACGCTTGTTGCAACAGATATAGTTACTACTATCAACAGAAGTCATTTACTTGTATTATCTAGAGACATCTAGTGCATGAGTCTGCCCATATTACCCTGAGGAACACCAAATCTTATAGTCGTAAAACAAATTACTTGGTTGTCTCTTTAATTGATTAATGAAATACGTATATACTCAATTGATTTTTTTTAGGTTTTCATCATTGGTGATTAAAATATTAGGGGTCTCTGAAATAACTTTGATTTTTTTAAGATTCTTTAACTGATATCTATTGGAATATCATGGGGATTAATCATGGCGTCCATTAGGAGAAAATATTTCATATTTAAGTTTATTGGAAGCACTTAAAATAAAAGAATTAAAATTAAAAAAAAAAACATTTTGTTTACCTCTTCGTTTTCAAGTAACTTAACTATATCTTCGGTAAAAAACCATCACAATCGGTTTGAAACTGAAAAAGCTATGATGTTGTCATAAACGGACGGACCGGCGTATATAACAAAACCCTAAGGGTTCGCTTTTTGCCCTTTGGTTGAGAGGCCATGCAATTAATAAAATCTCGCTTGCGCACTTACCTCGATTCCGTATATCATTTGAAGTCAAATTACCTTATTTACCGAAGCATCATTAACATGTCAAGCATGAAGCAGATGGAACAATAAAATATAGAAATGGTGAATATCTCAAAACCTATAATAATTGGAACCTTCGTTACAATTTTCCTACATTCCTTGTGTAGTTTCCTGATTTCAATTAATTTAAAGTGTTAATTAAAGAAAATGTCGAAATGACTTTAGCAGCACAAGTATATTGTTCAAAACAAACCAATAAGATTTGAAAACAAAATCCGCCACGCGCATTCAATTTCTTTTTTCATCTCCCCACACTAACGAAAAAGCAACAGATAAAATTCAATCGAATACAAAAATGACTAATTCGTGTAATTTTTAATATGTTTTTCTTTTGAAACACATTCCAAACCGGAACGTATTTCCGGAATGTGTTCTTATGTAAAGAACTAGCTTTTTTCCACGATTTTGATCATATATGATTCGTTTTTGCAATATAAACGGTACTTCATAATTATTTTGTGATCAATCACACTTCATAATTATTTCGTGTAAAGTTTCTTGAAGATTGGTTGAATAGTAAATATAAATTAGAAAGGTTTGATATAAAAGAAATATTAAAAGAAAAACTCCTTGGAAATCCTATAAACTGAACTTAGCCAATATTGTGAAGTATTGAGGTGATCTGAAGAGGAATACCATATTATATACGTAATAATTTTTGTAAACGTTGTTCTTTAACATTTTAGAGATGACACAAAATAACAAGCATTCAGGTTAAGTAAGCACGCCACATAAAATTGATCGCGGAAAAAGCAATACTTCATCAAGTCAGCTTGATCTCGGAGCAAACCCCTGCTACGAATACCATCGTCATTGCAACGCATATTTTCAGTTGAAACTGCAGTCTCTTAAAATTATAAGAAAAGTCATTAAACTCGATAAAATATACATCACAAACAACAATTCTCTCTGAGCAGACCGAGTGAAAAATGTACTTCGAATTCCTTACGACGTCGAGTTCTGAAAAGCAGTCTGGTGTCATTATAGTGTTTTTTCAAAGTTCAGAGGCATATCACAAGTATGCCCACAAGTAGTTTAAGCCTATTTTATTGTAATTAAATTAAAATATGGTTGTACTAGATAATTTATTATTCATAATATTGATGTTGGCCCTGGATTTCATGTACATGCTGCTACGGAGATGGTAGCATTTTGTATTACTTATATATTCCCAGGAGAGTATGCTTAAAGCAAGTTTTTTCCCTGGCTACCCATAGACAAACATCTACTATTTTTTTCCTCTTACCGACCTCGCAATTGTTCCAAAAAGTAATATGGCGGTTTCTCGGGATGGAGAAGTATTTTTGCAAAGTTACCTATTTCCCATGATTTGAAAAAGGATAGAACCCTTGTTTTTGGTGAACTGATCACTTCATTTGGCGAAATTTTAACAACCAATGTCTTCTTTTACCGTTTTCTGGACCAACTGTGAGAGCAAATATGGTGGGGAAGTGCTTATGGAATAATGAATACGTCATACTGCCTCAAGACGTTTCGATTAGGTTCGGTTCTGTTCAGTTCGGTTCAGTTTGGTTAGGTTAGGTTAGGTTAAGTTCGGTTCGGTTCGGTTCGTTTCGGTTAGGTTAGGTTCGGTTCGTTTCGGTTCTTTTCAGTTTGGGTCGGTTCGGTTCGGTTCGGTTGGGTTCGGTTCGGTTCGGTTCGGTTCGGATCGACTCAGCTTGACTCGGCTTGATTCGGTTCCGTTCGGTTCGGTTCGTTTCTGTTCGGTTAGGTACGGTTCGGTACGGTTCGGTTAGGTTCGGTTCAGTTCGGTTCGGTTCGGTTCGGTTCGGTTCAGTTCGTTTCGGTTTGGTTCGGTTCGGATCAGTTAGGTTAGGTTCGGTTCAGTTAGGTTATGTTAGGTTCGGTTTGGTTCGGTTCCGTTTGGTTAGGTTAGGTTAAGTTCGGTTCGGTTCGGTTCGGTCCGTTTTGGTTCGGTTCGGTTCGGTTAGGTAAGGTTAGGTTAGGTTATGTTAGGTTAGATTAGGCTAGGTTAAGTTAGGTTCGGTTCGGTTAAGTTAGGTTACGTTAGCTTAGGTTCGGTTCGGTTCGGTTAGATTCGGTTACGTTCGGTGAGGTTAGGTTAGGTTAGGTTTGGTTCGGCTCGGTTCGGTTAGGCTAGGTTAAGTTAGATTAGGTAAGTTTACGTTTGGTTAAGTTAGGTTGGGTTCGGTTCGGTTCGTTTCGGTTGGGTTAGGTTAGGTTCGGTTTAACTCGGTTCAGTTCGGTTCAGTTAGGTAAGGTTAGGTTCGGTTCGGTTCGGTTTGGTTAGGTCAAGTTAGGTTAGGTTAGGTTCGGTTCGGTTCGGTTAGATTAGATTAGGTTAGGTTAGGTTCGGTTCGATTCGGTTCGGTTCGATTAGGTTAGGTTAGGTTCGGTTCGGTTCGGTTCGGTTTGGTTCGGTTAGATTAGGTTCGGTTAGGTTAGGTTAGGTTCGGTTTGGTTCGGTTCGGTTAGGTTCGGTTCGGTTCGGTTTGGTTAGGTACGATTGGGTTCGGTTCGTTTCGGTTAAGTAAGGTTAGGTTCGGTTAAGTTAGGTTAGGTTAGGTTATGTTCGGTTCGGATTGACTCAGTTCGCTTCGGGTCGTTTAGGTTAGGTTAGGTTTGGTTCGGTTAGGTTAGGTTAGGTTCGGTTTTGCTCGGTTCGGTTCGGTTAGGTTAGGTTAGATTCGGTTAGATTAGGTTAGGTTAGGTTAGGTTCGGTTCGGTTCGGTTCGGTTCGATTAGGTTAGGCTAGGTTAGGTTAGGTTAGATTAGGTCACGTTCGAGTCGGTTCGTCCCGGTTAAGTTCGGTTCGGCTCGGTAAGATTCGGTTCGGTTAGGTTAGGTCAGGTTAGGTTAGGTTATGTTAGGTTAGGTTCGGTTTGGTTCTGCTCGGCTCGGCTCGGCTCGACTCGGCTCGGCACTGTTCGGTTCGGTTCGGTTGGGTTGTTTTGGGTTCGGTTCGGTTCGGTTAGGTTAGGTTAGGTTAGGTTAGACTAGAGTAGACTAGGCTAGGCTATGCTAGGATAGGCTACGCTAGGCTAAGCTAGGCTGGGTTAGGTTAAGTTAGGTTAGGACCGGTTAGGTTAGGTTCGGTTAGGTTAGGTTCGGTTAGGTTAGGTTAGGTTAGGTTAGGTTAGGTCAGGTTAGGTTAGGTTAGGTTCGGTTAGGTTAGGTTAGGTTAGGTTAGGTTAGGTTAGGTTAGGTTCGGTTAGGTTAGGTTAAGTTAGGTTAGGTTAGGTTAGGTTAGGTTAGGTTAGGTTAGGTTAGGTTAGGTTAGGTTAGGTTAGGTTAGGTTAGGATAGGTTAGGTTAGGTTAGGTTAGGTTAGGTTAGGTTAGGTTAGGTTAGGTTAGGTTAGGTTAGGTTAGGTTAGGTTAGGTTAGGTTAGGTTAGGTTAGGTTAGGTTAGGTTAGGTTAGGTTAGGTTAGGTTAGGTTAGGTTAGGTTAGGTTAGGTTAGGTTAGGTTAGGTTAGGTTAGGTTAGGTTAGGTTAGGTTATGTTAGGTTAGGTTAGCTTAGGTTAGGTTAGGTTAGTTTAGTTTAAGTTAGGTTAGGTTAGGTTAGGTTAGGTTGGGTTAGGTTAGGTTAGGTTAGGTTAGGTTAGGTTAGGTTAGGTTAGGTTAGGTTAGGTTAGGTTAGGTTAGGTTAGGTTAGGTTAGGTTAGGTTAGTTTAGGTTAGGTTAGGTTAGGTTAGGTTAGGTTAGGTTAGGTTAGGTTAGGTTCGGTTAGGTTAGGTTAGGTTAGGTTAGGTTAGGTTAGGTTAGGTTAGGTTAGGTTAGGTTATGTTAGGTTAGGTTGGGTTAGGTTGGGTTAGGTTGGGTTAGGTAAGGTTAGGTTAGGTTAGGTTAGGTTAGGTTAGGTTAGGTTAGGTTAGGTTAGGTTAGGTTAGGTTAGGTTAAGTTAAGTTAGGTTAGGTTCGGTTAGGTTAGGTTAGGTTAGGTTAGGTTAGGTTAGGTTGGGTTAGATTAGGTTAGGTTGGGTTTGGTAAGGTTAGGTTAGGTTAGGTTAGGTTCGGTTAGGTTAGGTTAGGTTAGGTTAGGTTAGGTTAGGTTAGGTTAGGTTAGGTTAGGTTAGGTAAATTTAGGTTAGGTTAGGTTAGGTTAGGTTAGGTAAATTTAGGTTAGGTTAGGTTAGGTTAGGTTAGGTTAGGTTAGGTTAGGTTAGGTTAGGTTAGGTTAGGTTAGGTTAGGTTAGGTTAGGTTAGGTTAGGTTAGGTTAGGTTAGCTTAGGTTAGGTTAGGTTAGGTTAGGTTAGGTTAGGTTAGGTTAGGTTAGGTTAGGTTAGGTTAGGTTAGGTTAGGTTAGGTTAGGTTAGGTTAGGTTAGGTTTGTTTGAGTTAGGTTAGGTTAGGTTAGGTTGCGTTGGGTTAGGTTAGGTTGGGTTGGGTTAGGTTAGGTTAGGTTGGGTTAGGTTAGGTTAGGTTAGTTTAGGTTAGGTTAGGTTGGGTTAGGTTAGGTTGGGTTAGGGTAGGTTAGGTTGGGTTGGGTTAGGTTAGGTTGGGTTGGGTTAGGTTAGGTTAGGTTGGGTTAGGTTAGGTTAGGTTAGGTTAGGTTAGGTTAGTTTAGGTTAGCTTAGGTTAGGTTAGGTTAGTTTAGTTTAAGTTAGGTTAGGTTAGGTTAGGTTAGGTTGGGTTAGGTTAGGTTAGGTTAGGTTAGGTTAGGTTAGGTTAGGTTAGGTTAGGTTAGGTTAGGTTAGGTTAGGTTAGGTTAGGTTATGTTATGTTAAGTTAGGTTAGGTTCGGTTAGGTTCGGTTAGGTTAGGTTAGGTTAGGTTAGTCTAGGTTAGGTTAGGTTAGGTTAGGTTAGGTTAGGTTAGGTTAGGTTAGGTTAGGTTAGGTTAGGTTATTTTAGGTTAGGTTAGGTTAGGTTAGGTTAGGTTAGGTTAGGTTAGGTTAGGTTAGGTTAGGTTAGGTTAGGTTAGGTTAGGTTAGGTTGGGTTAGGTTAGGTTGGGTTATGTTAGGTTGGGTTAGGTTAGGTTAGATTGGGTTAGGTTAGGTTAGGTTGGGTTAGGTTAGGTTAGGTTAGGTTAGGTTGGGTTGGGTTAGGTTATGTTTGGTTGGGTTAGGTTAGGTTAGGTTGGGTTGGGTTAGGTTAGGTTAGGTTAGGTTGGGTTAGGTTAGGTTAGGTTGGGTCAGGTTAGGTTAGGTTGGGTTAGGTTAGGTTTGATTGGGTTAGGTTAGGTTAGGTTGGGTTAGGTTAGGTTAGGTTAGGTTAGGTTGGGTCAGGTTAGGTTAGGTTGGGTTAGGTTAGGTTTGATTGGGTTAGGTTAGGTTAGGTTGGGTTAGGTTAGGTTAGGTTAGGTTAGGTTAGGTTAGGTTGGGTTAAGTTAGGTTAGGTTAGGTTAGGTTAGGTTAGGTTGGGTTAGGTGAGGTTAGGTTGGGTTAGGTTTAGTTAGGTTACGTTAGGTTAGGTTAGGTTAGTTTGGGTTAGGTTGGGTTAGGTTAGGTTAGGTTAGGTTAGGTTAGGTTAGGTAAGGTTAGGTTAGGTTAGGTTATTTTAGGTTAGGTTAGGTTAGGTTAGGTTAGGTTAGGTTAGGTTAGATTATTTTAGGTTAGGTTAGGTTAGGTTAGATTCAGTTAGGTTAGGTTAGGTTAGGTGAGGTTAGGTGAGGTTAGGTGAGGTTAGGTTAGGTTAGGTTAGGTTAGGTGAGGTTACGTTAGGTTAGGTTAAGTTAAGTTACGTTACGTTCGGTTCGGTTCGGTCAGGTCAGGTCAGGTCAGGTCAGGTCAGGTCAGGTCAGGTCAGGTCAGGTCAGGTCAGGTCAGGTCAGGTCAGGTCAGGTCAGGTCAGGTCAGGTCAGGTCAGGTCAGGTCAGGTCAGGTCAGGTCAGGTCAGGTCAGGTCAGGTCAGGTCAGGTCAGGTCAGGTCAGGTCAGGTCAGGTCAGGTCAGGTCAGGTCAGGTCAGGTCAGGTCAGGTCAGGTCAGGTCAGGTCAGGTCAGGTCAGGTCAGGTCAGGTCAGGTCAGGTCAGGTCAGGTCAGGTCAGGTCAGGTCAGGTCAGGTCAGGTCAGGTCAGGTCAGGTCAGGTCAGGTCAGGTCAGGTCAGGTCAGGTCAGGTCAGGTCAGGTCAGGTCAGGTCAGGTCAGGTCAGGTCAGGTCAGGTCAGGTCAGGTCAGGTCAGGTCAGGTCAGGTCAGGTCAGGTCAGGTCAGGTCAGGTCAGGTCAGGTCAGGTCAGGTCAGGTCAGGTCAGGTCAGGTCAGGTCAGGTCAGGTCAGGTCAGGTCAGGTCAGGTCAGGTCAGGTCAGGTCAGGTCAGGTCAGGTCAGGTCAGGTCAGGTCAGGTCAGGTCAGGTCAGGTCAGGTCAGGTCAGGTCAGGTCAGGTCAGGTCAGGTCAGGTCAGGTCAGGTCAGGTCAGGTCAGGTCAGGTCAGGTCAGGTCAGGTCAGGTCAGGTCAGGTCAGGTCAGGTCAGGTCAGGTCAGGTCAGGTCAGGTCAGGTCAGGTCAGGTCAGGTCAGGTCAGGTCAGGTCAGGTCAGGTCAGGTTAGGTTAGCTTGGGTTAGGTTGGTTTGGGTTGGGTTGGGTTGGTTTGGGTTGGGTTGGGTTGGGTTGGGTAGGTTTGGTTTGGGTTGGGTTGGGTTGGGTTGGGTTGGGTTGCGTTGTGTTGGGTTGGGTTGGGTTGGGTTGGGTTATGTTGGGTTAGGTTAGGTTAGGTTAGTTTAGGTTAGGTTAGGTTAGGTTAGGTTAGGTTAGGTTAGGTTATGTTAGGTTAGGTTAGGTTAGGTTAGATTAGGTAAATTAGGTTATGTTAGTTTAGGTTAGGTCAAGTTAGATTAGGTTAGGTTAGAATACGTTAATTTCGGTTCGGTTTGTTTCCGTTCCATTCGATTAGGTACGGTTCAGTTCGGATAGGTTAGGTTAGGTTCGTTTCGGGTCGGTTCGGTTTGGTTAGGTTCGGTTCGGTTCGATTCGTTTTGGTTAGGTTAGGTTAGGTTCGGTTCGTATCGTTTCGGTTCGTATAGGTTTGATTAGGGTCAGTTAGGTTCGGTTAGATTAGGTTAGATTAGTTTAGTTTAGGTTAGGTTAAGTTAGGTTAAGTTCGGCTCGTTTCAGTTCGGTTTTTTGCTGTTAAGTTAGGTTAGGTTAGGTTCGGATCGGTTTGCTTCGTTTCGGTACTTTTTGGTTCGGTTTGGTTCGTCTAGGTTCGGTTAGGGTCAGTTAGGTTCGGTTAGGTTTTGTTAGATAATGTTAGTTTAGGTTAGGTTAAGTTAAGTTAGGTTCGGCTTGGTTTAGTTCGGTTCGGTTCGGTTCGGTTCAGTTAGGTTCGATTAGGTTCGGTTCGTTTCG
Organism: Druceiella hillmani; assembly: GCA_039881145.1. Classification (NCBI taxonomy): domain Eukaryota; kingdom Metazoa; phylum Arthropoda; class Insecta; order Lepidoptera; family Hepialidae; genus Druceiella; species Druceiella hillmani. Next base: position 14,646,551 of record JAYKKI010000029.1, read on the forward strand.
GTTGGGTTCGATTCGGTTAGGTTAGGTTTAATTTGGTTATGTTAGGTTAGGTTAGGTTCGGCTCGATTCGGTTCCATTCGGTTAGGTTAAGTTTAATTTGGTTATGTTATGTTAGGTTAGGTTTGGTTATGCTAGGTTAGGTTAGGTTCGTTACGGCTCGGCTCGGTTCAGTTAGGTTAGGTTAGGTTAGGTTAAGTTAGGTTCGGTTCGGGTTGGTTCGGTTAGGTTTGGTTAGGTTAGGTTATGTTAGGTTAGGTTAGGTTATGTTAGGTTATGTTTGGTTCGGTTCGGTTTGGTTCTGTTCGGTTAGGTGCGGTTCGGTTAAGTTAGGTTAGGTTAGTTTAGGTTAATTTAGATTATGTTTGGTTCTGTTCGGTTCGGTTCGAATCGTTTCGGTTCCGTTCAGTTAGGTACGGTTTGGTTCGGTTAGGTTAGGTTAGGTTAGGTTAGGTTAGGTTTGGCTCGGTTCGGTCCGGTTACGTTCGATTCGATTGGGTTAGGTTAGGTTAGGTTAGGTTAGGTTCGCTTCGGATTGGTTCTGTTCGTTATGGTTCTTTTCGGTTCGGTTCGGTTCGTGTAGGTTTGGTTAGGGTCAGTTAGGTTCGGTTAGGTTAAGTTAGGTTGGGTTAGGTTATATTAGGTTCGGTTCGTTGCTGTTTTTTTTCGTTCGGGTCGGTTAGGTTCATTTAGATTAATTTAAGTTAGGTTTAATTAGGTTAGGTTAGGTCAGGTTCGGTTCTTTTTAGCTCGGTTTGGTTCGGTTAGGTTAGATTCGGTTAGGTTCAGTTCTTTTTGATTCGGGTCGGTTCGGTTAAGTTTGGTTTGGTTCGGTTCGGTTCGATTAGGTTAGTTTAAGTTAGGTTTAGTTAGGTTAGGTTACGTTAGGTTTGGTTATGTCCAGTACGATTCCGCTCGGTTCGGTTCGGTTAGGTTAGATAAGGTTAGGTTCCGTTCGGTTCTGTTCAGTTTGGCTCGGTTAGGTTCGGTTATTTTCGGTTCGGCTCATTTCGGTTCTTGTTGACTTGGGGCGGTTCGGTTCGGTTCGTTTCGGCTCGTCTCAGCTCGGCCCGGCTCGATTCGTTTCGGTTCGATTCGGTTCGGTTCGATTCGGTTCGGTAAGCTTCGAGTAGGTTCGATTTGGTTCGGTTTGGTTCATTTAGTTTCGGTTCGGTTCGGTTAGGTTCCGTTCGTTTCAGTTAGGGTACATTAGCTCAGGTTAGGTTAGGTTAGGTTAGGTACGGTTCGGTTTGATTCGGTTCGGTTAGGTTAGGTTCGGTTCGGTATGGTTCGGATAGGTTAGGTTAGGTTAGACTCATATAGTTTTTGTAAATTTTATTTGAAATTTACATAAGTGTTTTTAAATATTAAATGTTAATAATGGTGTAATATTTATAGCAGTATTATTTCTTTCCAAGAAGTTTTATTAACGCTTGTTTATCGGGTTTATAATTATTTCTATGGCCATATTTTCAGGCTGGTGCGTTAGTCAATAATATAGCAAATACTTGCGTAGTGTGCAATGTCAACTGATGAATTATAAGTTCACTGTTTAATCTACAATAAAATTTTTTGTTATTACTTGCATAATTCATTTTATTCTAATTCAGAAATTATCAAACCTTACATATTATTAGTGCAATCGCTAAAGACACAAAACAGTTAAAAATCTTGGACAAGGAGGAAAGTTACTGTCAAATTATCTAACTAATAAACTAGTCAAAATATCAAAGAGAGTTTTTTCACCAAAAATATATTCTATTCTGCATAATTTTTTGTCCGCAATGATTCCTTAATTTTATGTTATAGCTTATTGCTGAGATCTTTTAAAAGCATAAGGATTTCAGTTGGGAAGCATATGTAAAGTAGCATTAAAAAGCAATGTCGAATACGAGATGTCAAGTATCTGTATATATAGCACATCAGTTGACGCACCTGAATCTTTAATAGTTAGTCAAATAAAAAGATCAGGCATTAAGTATGTGTAGATATAGTACATCAGTTGACATACTTTAATTTGTAATGAACAGTCAAACATAAAGTGTCAGATACCAAGTATCTGTACATATAGTATATCAGTTGACGTATCTGAATTTTTAACGATTAGTGATACATCATGTATCGGTAGACACAGAACATTACACATTCACGTACTTGAATTTTTAAAGATTAGTCAAACATCAAGTACTAAATATCAAGTAGATGTAGAAACGGCATAATATCTCAATTGACGTATCTGAATTTTTAATGATTAGTCAGGCATCAAGTCTATCATTCAGCAAGTATCTGTAGACATAGATGATCAGTTATACGTATCTGAATTTTCAATGATTAGTCTTTTTAGTGTAATGAATCTTGAAAGGAAAAAAAGAAGATAATTTTACATGATTACTAACGAGTTCGTCTGTGTATTTAGTTGGTTTTTCTCAAAATACTGTGTGAGGTAGAGTTGAAATGTTTATAGTTGTAACGCATATTAGTCCGCATATATCTTAATAGTTAACACTCAATATAGGGCGTTAAAATACTCAATTATTTTAATAATAATAATTATTATTTTAATAATAAAAATAATTGATAAGAGCGTTAAAATACTCAATTATCTTTATTTCATGTATCGCTTGAGCATTAAAGACTGGTCGGGTATCAATTTAAAAGATTTTCAAAACTATTTGTTTTTAAGTTTTATGCAAAATACTTCTAAAATCATCATTTAAAATATCGACAACAATTTTCGCAGAAACCGTTTGACGTAGAACTTGAAATTATATTTTATTAATTCGCAAATATCTTAAAAGTTTTTCACGTGTAAAATATGTTCGCAAAGAAATTTGAAAGTGCGAGGGAATTTTTAAATTTTTTTTTATTTCCTTGCAACATGAGGATATGTCTATTATGAGTATTCCAACATTATTTTTACATAATTTCGTGTAATGCTTGGAAATATATTTCCGCGGTGAAAAATATTTCCGCAGTATCTTCTTTTTGTAATGGAAATATTATGTGCCGAAGTTTGTATAGTGCTCTCTCAGTATAAGTTCTACCAGGTTTTAATATTTTCTTTTTCTTATATGACGGTATTAAAATATATATAAAAAAATTAGTCAAACTACACTGATTCGAATATTAATTTTTCCTTCCTTTCTTAAGTCACTTATTGACTATCACAACGAACTTCTTTGCTCTGCGACCGCAATTATGATTTTAGAAATTCATTATATTTTCCACGCTATTCCGCGTATTCCATAGTGGTTGCGTTTTCCCTTTTCAAATTTACTCTTCCGGCTGCGTAATTAAGGGCGAAGCCCATGGGATGCTGCGCGCCTTAAAGGAGAGGTGGTTTCTTTCAATTTCTCTAATTACCCCTCGATTTTTCAGGCGGGTTTTATGGAATAAAAATTTGTAATAAACGCAGAATAATTGAAAACGTTTATTTTGAGTGTACCTACAAAAAATACTGTTAAAATAGCAGTAAATATTTGAGTTGAACAAAACCTTCGTATTTTTTTTTGCTGCTAAACTTATCGAAAAAATACCACATATTTAAAAGAAGCATATTATAAATTCTTCAATTTGATTTACAAACCTTGTGATTAATCATAGCTTTTTATAATGATAATTAGGTAAGAAAAAGTCTAATAATTCAGTATAATAAAAAGTTTGTGATACGGTTTTGTTTGTTAAATTAAAATAACCTCTTAAGACTGGAGAAAAAAATACCATTTTGTATCAATTACTTTTACCGAAAAATATTTTCTTGTAATATTACTTGAATAAGATGCATGGAAAATTCCAGAGTTTATAATTATTTTTAGAATAGTCATAATTAAAATTAAAACATAATTAGATTCCCGTGCGTGCATGTGTCCATGCTTGCTTGCGTGCATGCGGGTGTCTACGTGTTTATGATTGAGTTAAATAAATGAACTGACTTTCGAAATACTGGTATCCAGTGATTAGTTTTAGCTGCACAAATTATATAGAATGTACAAGCATTTTAGTTCATATTGATACAATACGTATTTATGCACAATGGATTTTTTTCTCAAAACTTATAAGGTTCACGTGGAAAATTGTCAATTATATAATCAAAAGTGATTTCATACGGAATTAAATTATAAATAAATTAGTAGTGACACAAAATAACCGTTGCCAATACTATAATTGAAACAAAACTAAAATAAAGTTACTCTCGCTGAAAATAAGATGTTGTTAAGATCAATGTTAAAATAAGATATATTCATAGTAAATAAATTTGTAAATATTGCACATTTATTGGTATCGAAGTAACATTTGTAGCACTTCTACATCTATAAACGATTTCAATTTCAATTCACACATCATTCTATCAACTGAAAGTAAAGAAGTTCCTTTAAAATTGGATGAAATTAAATTTTTCTCCAAAAGCAATACTTAAAATAACCCAAGAGAGGTATAACTGGCGCGAAATTTTCATGTTGAGCTTGTTCCGAACAATAACTTTTCCCTCGCCAAACAACTGACATAACTCACGCCTCAAGTTTTTAGGTATTTACAAAGTTGACAGCCCTGTTTAATAATTAATTAGGGTCTGAAATATTAATTACGCGAGTCAATTCTAATTAGATTTGTGCTTAATTTGAATATTCAACTCGGTGCGTAAATTATAATTTTCCATGTGCGATTCCGGAACGTATTTTTGGCTATTTTCATGGTTTTATATGCAATTATGAGGTTTTTTAATAGTGTCAATTAAATATTATGTAAGACACGTCAACCCCTTTTAGTTATGTATGTTGGTTTAATAATTAATGTATGATTTTCTGTGTCCTTAATTTACATATCGGTCTAGGAATTGAGAAACACCACATGTAAAGCTGCATTTATTACAGTTTATCGAACGATATTATTTTAAACAAAATTGTAATGTGCACAAATAAAAAGAAAATTTTGAAGAAAGAATATGAGAGAGTACTCAATGTTGTCATATAAAATAAAGAAAATACTAATAAATAATCTACAAAATACTTGGACAGAAAAACTTTATTATTAAAACAACGTAATAAAAAGAGTTTAAAAAAAAACGAACATGAATAGATCAGCCAATTTCAATGCCGAATGTTAAATGTTCTTCTAATTAGAAACATCGTACATTCAGAGATTTGTAACGATATAATAAGAATTAATTTGTTCTTTTTTAATGTTAAGTAAAACATAATGAGGGTAATACTATTCTGGTAATTTTGCTTCTTCTGCGGGCGGCGGGATTCTTGGTTAAAGAACCCGCGAGAGTGTTTTGGCTAAATTAGAACGGCGCTTTTTAGGTCAGCTCCTTCAAAAATTATGATATTCATGATGCTATCAAACCTCCGATAGAAGCGGATCTTCAAGAAGTAGGGGTAAAAATTCTCTAAATTGTAGAAACACGAGAAACTTGAAATCTGGGAACGATATTTAAATATCCCCAAAAATAACTACCATTTTCATAATAAATATGTAATTAATGGCACATGGATACGTGCCGGTAGGCACATACATATGCATGCATGCATGCGAGCATGCATGTAAGCACTCACGCACGCACGCAGGGATAATTTCAAACTTTAAGTTTTTGAGATTTAACCGAGTCATTACGGATTTTAACTCCAGTTCGTGTAACTAAAATTCCTTAAATCGTTTCCTTCCAATAAAGTTTTGATTGGATATAAACGTGTTTTAAACATCTTTCTTAGATCCACGTACTACTAATTGTTGACTCGCACTGATTTTAAGATAATATTGCGATTTTGCGCTATAAAATATTCTGAATGTATTCAGATGTGATATGTGTAGTAATAATTTAATGACAAATAGAAACCAGTTTCCGAGACAATCGTACTTGCATATCTTATCGATGTGTCCTTATGAAAATAATATATCTTCATAAGTTTATATGTGTTTCACATAATTACATATTTCTTTTACAAACGTCCTTTGAATTATTCGTATTAATAATACCACCATTAATTATTAAAGACAAGGGTCCACCCAACTTTGCAATAGAGTATTGTAACAAACGTAGTTGTATATCATGAAACTTACTTTAATTTTATTGGATGAAATCTATATATTGAAATAGAAAAAATATTCCTGGCACAAATCTTGGAGAAAACTAAATATTGACGATTGAATTAGAGCAATACGATTGGCGGATAATAGTTATTTTTCCATGTTGTTTGAAATGTTATATAGTGTCATCACTAAAACCTTTAACTATCAACATTATGGAACACGCCAACTTCAATGAATAATAACAATAAGCCAGTAGGTTTAAAAAAACCCTGTGATGAAAAAAATAATGCATATCACAAACAATTAATCGAAACTACGAAATAGGAAAATTTGTCAATTTTTTTGCTCATTAAATTGGAAAGTTATTATGAATTTAATTTCCACACAAAAAATGAGAAAATTATAATATACAATATATAACTTAAACGCAATATTTAACGAGAACCTAACAAAAATTAAAATAAACTCCCTTATAATGAACGCAAAATATGACAAGTTTTGTAATGACAAGTTCTACGTACGATATATTTATTTTAACCGTTTTTAATATTATTAACCCGTTACAATAATAAAAAATATAGTCAAATACTCTATGGTAATAAAATGGAATCTTCGAAAGCAGGAAATTTTATCTGTTCTGCAGTCAGTATAGTTTCTTTAATAACTAATAACTTTTAGTACAGATTAGCAAAGTTGAAAACGAAAGGGTCACTTTAGATATTGCACATGGCTATTTCTTTTTTGAATGAAGAATGAATATGGAAGAGAAATTTCTTAATTTAATGAGATGATTAATTGTAATTAATGAGTATAGTTTGTCTTACTTTTCTTGGGTAAAGCGAAGATAAAAATTATTTGAGAGATTTGTTATTTAAATACGGGAAATTTTTAATAGAGACTAAGTATTACAGGTTTATATATATATATATATTTATATATATAAATATATATATATATATATATATATATATATATTCAAAATACGATGTTTAATAGAAGTAGTATGTTTTATTCAACTTTGCACAAATAGAAAAAAATAAATTGAAAAACATGTTAGTTACTTAAACAAAAAATCAATGGAACTCTAAAAGCTAAGGTAGAAAGTAATGTTCGATTTTCATGTAATGTGCAGGCTAGCTGCCGTAGAAATAAATTATACACAAATACGATTAAGACTTTTCTTATATGAAATGCTTTTAACTTTAAGAATTAGTTGATTAAGGTTAATTATATTTTTGAACAAAGAATGGTCGAATATGAGACATTTAAAATCTACAGACATAATACTTCAGTTATCGCACTTACGTTTTTACCTTTTTACCTTTTTAGGGTACTGAAGGTTAAAGGAAAAAAATTACCTTTTTAAGATAACTGACGAGTCACGTGTGACGTGACGATCAGTTTGTTTAGATATTTTTCTCAAAAAACCATGTAGCTCAGCAACTTGAATTTTGGTATGATGGCAACTCATATTAACCAGTATATATTTAAATAGAACTACAGTATAATTTATAATAGTACAGTGTAACTTATAAACTTTCTAAAACTGTTCTTTTTATTTTTTTATAAGATAATTCTAAATATTGCAGAAATATCCCCGAAAATCTCAGAAACTTATGAAATAGAAACTTAAAATTACAGCTTATTTTCGCACATAACATACGAGTTGATACTCAAAAATATCGATATGAACATTTAAAGAGGGACAATAAAGTACTCAAAACTACTTTTTAGGACAGAAAATAATCATGAGCAGGCCACGATTTGCATGGACACTGGCCTGTATTTTATACAATCCAAATATATACCATGTAAAATGTCCCTATTTAAGCTTTCATTTTTATTATGGATCATAAGCTCTTGACATGCTGGAGAAGGGCCTTGTATGATATAAAATACCTTTTAAAAAACCAGTTTCAAAAAAGTAGGTATTCAAATGAAAAAATAATTAACTCAAAATAGTTACATATGTATTCGCAATATTAATAACTAAGCTAATTGTTTTTGATGTGCCAGAACTGTACTGTAGACCAATTTAAAAAAAATTATAATTTTTGGTACCAGTACGGTACTGTAGACTAACTTAAACAAATTTGTAATTTAATTTAATTGAATTTAAAATAGAAATTTAATACCTTAACTTCTAATGTATTCACAATACGAAATATATTCATATTCTAGGTACCTAGTTTGAGTTAATATTCTTTTACCTTTTAATACCTACTTTTTGAAGTTGTTTTTTAAAATATATTTTATTTTAAAATGTTTAGTGATTATTAATATTAATCATCACAATATAACCTACATTCAATTATTTTGTTAGAATATTGTATAATTATTAAAAGTCACGGGCAAAAGCTAGCATATAGATAACTTCCTCTTTGTCTAAAGTTGGTTGCGAATAACACAGTGTTAGCTGTTAGCCGTTTAGAAGTTCCGTTCTTAATATTCGAAGTCCAGTATCAGATTTTGCAAAGTAACAACAATCAGTAGCAAATATCTTGAATCACGTTTAATTTACTACTATCCGTTATGGAGTTTCATTGTTCGTCTCCAGAACTCATCATCAGAGTGACCGGGTTGAAGGGGTAATTATGTTGCAAAGTAATAATTACTATGCAAATGCAAATATCTTTCTCGTTTTTAATCACGGTTGATTTACTAACATCCATTAAGGAGTTCCATTTTTCATATCCAGAACTCATCATCAGATTCTGACTTGGGAAGTGGTGTAGTTATTTTGCACAGTAACAACTACCCGTAGTAAATATCTTGTATCATAGTTGATTTACTGAAATTCGTTATGGAGTTCCATCGTTCATTTCTGGACTCCATCATCAGATCGTCATCTTATTTATATGGGAGCACATCTAAAGCAAAAGAAATAGAGACTAGGCGAAAGAGGGCTTTCAAATAAAAAAAAAAATAGTAGAAATATGTTTACTCGGTAAAGAACTATCGCTGAACATACATAAAAAAAGATTTCCTCCTTTTTTGAAGTCGGATAAAAATGCATTTATTTGTATTGACTAGTTATTTGAGAACTATGAAGATAGTGACAATGATTTCTATTTAATGCATTTATTTAACATAAGGTTTCTAATCAATGATTATTTATTAGTTAAATTAAATAACACATACACATGTACCTATCTAATTAAAAGAAAAAACTTATTGTCAAACTCGAGATAAAATTAGAGCAGCGTGTGTTTATTTTCTAAATAAAAATGAGCTTGTAGTTATATTACATTATTGGTGTATTTGTACAAAATAATATATGAAGGTGAACATTTAGTTTTTGAGTTAACTTAGACAAACCTTTACAAAAAATTACTTAAGTCCTTAAACAACAAAATAATATTCCAACATATACATACAAGAGAGTAGCAACGATATTAGAAGCTTGTCATGTGAAAAAGTACTTGTGGGTTTATAGAATTTGTTTTGTTTTAAGTAAATTATCTTTTGTTATTTTATAAGTACTTAAAGAAACCTAGCGTAATTCTTTAATACTTTATACCCCAATTAATTTATTAAAAAAAGTATATTTATATATTTTCATCGACCGAACAAATCAATGATTATAAACTAAAGGATCTATCGTAATGATAATATTTTATGTTTTTCAAAAATTTGTTTGAAGTGAAACTTCTTTAGAACCGTTGTGATTTGAAATTCGACACGAAAATGTGTTACGACAAAGAAACAAGACACTGTCTAATACTTGCTCTGGTCCGAGGATTCTACATATATATCTTAGTATATGTGTTAATACGTATGTATGCGTCTCCGTATTACAAAGCTTTGGTAAAAATCCAGCGCGGTGTATTATTTTGTGTATAACATAAATAAATTAAAGTAACTTTTTGGGCTCATCCGGGATGTAAACCCGGGACCTATCGCATCCTAAGCGACAATCATATCACTAGACCAACGAGCCATTGTGATGACGATTGAAATCTTGATATACATAGGTAAACTTATTTTTATTATGATTAAAACATTGAGTAAAAATGTAAAATATTTTTTACATCTTTATTTGAAATTTTAGGAACTTTTTAACTAATTGATTGACCAAAACATCGCTGAAACTTATCGAAATGTACTAAACATTTCGATAGATGGCGCTATACTGGTTGCGTGATTCAAATAACATACATTTGTTAATATGTTTATTCTTGTGTCTTATTACATGTTTTTTTTATTTTTTGGCTATTTTATAATAGTATAATTTAAATTTATTTGTATTGTATTGATATTTACAACATTTAAAATGCCCAATAAAAATCGTCTTGCAATGAGATTTGTCTCTCATGTAAAACACAAATCATATTGATGTCAAATATCAATATGTTTTTTTTCTACTGTCTTTCTATTGTAAGCGACTTTATTGTTTTTCATATCCTACGATTAACAATTTTTTATTATACTGAAATGATTTTATTCACGTAAATAATATATATTTAATACATAATATATAATGAAAGGAACTTCTTTCCAACCTGGTGTCCCACGACACTTCGTTAATGTTTAATTATCATAGTGTTGCATACTATCACTATAAAATATGGTAGAAATAACTAACCATAACTAAACATGTGTATGAAAAAGTAAATTTAGGATCAATAAAACCATCTGCAGATCATAAAACTATGCTTTTATTTGTGTGAATAAGTAAGTACGTGAATACTGAAGTTTTACTGCGTCTGAATTGCACAGTTGTTTTTATATTTTGACTAATTGGTTTTGTAGAGTGATTGATTGTATCTTGATGCAAGCACTCGTCAATAGTAGTATTTTCAAAATATTGTGCTGGTAGATATAACATTTATATTTAGAGTGTGATGGTTTGAAAAGGCTGGTGACAGGTTTTTCTACAATTTTTGGGTATAATAACTATATATATACACAGAAAATTATGTGAAGAAAAATATGTTTTCCTTCTATTTCCGAGATTAATGAACCAAAAATCGTGAAAGAAATTCGAGTTTTTAGAAGCTCATCCAAAACTTCTAGGAAAAATATATTGTTTTCCAGATCTTGTAAATTTTGAAATATGTACCACGTTTTTACGGGTGTGAAAGTTAAAATATTTACATTGTGAAAAATTGATACTTGTAAATGGTTTAATAGAAATATCAAGTACTCATAAATATTTATAAATGCCTAAATATGTACGAAAATGTAATGCGGTTTCACTCGTGCTTGACAGGTTTTTAAAATATGTAAATGATAAAACGAATGAATTTTAAGGACCTTAAAGCTAGCTCCTCCGAAACTTAAATCATCGTAATAAAAAATGAAACTTGTGTTAAGATGTTTCAAACAGTATAGGTTTGGCTTGTACACAATTTGATCACCATTACCCTATTTTTGTATCATGTGAGGATATAAGGATTCTAGGACTATTTTTTTAAATTTTACTTAATTCTAGACTTGTTCCGAAAATAACATGTTTCACTTCCACCTCGGAAGTTAAAATTATGAAAAATTGCATTACAAGTAATGTTTCTAAAGTTTTCTGTAATATTATAGTTCCAAACTTCAAAGTTTTTGAGAAATTTATTATTATACAACGTACAGTATCGTACGTGTCAGTTACACTAGGAATTATGTCTATACAGTAAAAATTAATATTATTATTTGTAAAAATATAATGGAAATACTACGGAGCCTTAAATATTTATGTATATCTAAGCATATACGACACGTAGTGTAAATTCTAATAAAATTTAACAGGTTCATTTCCCTCTTTAAAAAAATGTTTATACATATTAAATAAAACAAATAGAGATGTATGTATTTGCATGTCAGTTGCATTTACTTTCATTTCGTTTTTCATATTTAATTACGAGGAATCACAATGGATCATATTTTCATTTATTCCATCCGTTGCAGCCGCAAATAGGCACAGTTGTAGATATTCATAACATTTTTCACCCCATAATCCGCGTAGTCCACCGCGGCTACGTTTTTCCTTTTCAAATTTACTCTTCCGGCTCTGTCATTAAGGGCGAGGTCCGTGGTATGCTGTTTTTCGTAAACGAGAGCTTTTTCCATAAATTTGCTGTTAATTTGCTGCAAATAACTTTTATAGCGCACGACTTTGTAATATATGCTAGATATATTATAATTTGAAATATTGATTTTGATCGTGTTTATAAAAATTGAGAGTAAAATTATTGTAAATATTTTAGTTGGTCAAAACATATTTTTGCCACTAATTTAGTAAAGAAAAAATAATTATTTGAAAAAACACGTAAGGAATTCTTTGTTTGTTTATTAATCATATTATTAAATATAGGTTATTATTATGGATTTAAGGATGTACAAATAATTCTGATAATTGAATACAACAAAAGTTTACGCCTTCCATATCGGTGTAAATGCTTGATAAAAATAAGCTATATATATATATATATATATATATATATATATATATATATATATATATATATATACACATACGGATATCCGACGTAAAAGTTGCGATATTGAGTGCACATGTAATTACACGTTTATAATTGTATGTTTAAGTATGCGTATGTGTGAACATGTATATGCATGTACATGGTGCTTGCAGTACCTGCGTGCGCACATGTGCATATATCCAGGATTGAGCTCAAACGAGTGATTTAACTTTCAAGACACAGATATTTCGTGACTAGTTTTAGCAATAAATAAAATATGAGTATTTTGTTAAGCCGTAGGATTAATACACTTAATGCCAACTATTAACAATTACAGAGTAAATATTTTTTACGTTTATTGCAATCAATCTATTAAACAGAAAATAATGTCAGACGACCTTATTTTCTGTTTAATAGATTGATTGCAATAAAACGTAGCCTGTATCTTACATCAGTCCCAACAAAATTTACTAATAGAAACCTAATTAAAATGCTTTTTTTAATGCCTAATACTAAACCTACCAAAGAAATTAAATTATAAATATTGAAAATGAAATCTAGCTTCAAACAAACCGAGAAGGGGTAATGAAATCACATCGAACAGTTTTATAAATAGAAGATGATCGACAGTGATATCAGCCCTCATACGTCTGCCTGCGTTCGCGTTTCTTACTCAAGTACCTACTCTTCTCGCAATCTCTTCACTGCATCTCTGGCCACGGTTATTTCGCCAGTGTAAGCCCGGGTGGAAAATTTTATTTTAAATACACGTTGCGCTATCTATTAATTGTATATATAATTATATATAAATCGTATAATAAAATTATAAAATGCCCAGTTCAAGTTTACGCCAAAGATTTTTATTGAAAACGTCGGGATAAAATTATAACAAGTGTATTGTATTAATGTGTAATTTAATTACCAATCTCTTTAATATAATGGTTACCAAGAGTATTTATCGCATGTAGCAAGGGTCTGTGGCAGCTACCGTAGCATTCTCCATTGACGTTCGCGCATTGATATTCGATGATGGCAACACGACTATATTTGGTGATCTCAATACATACTTGTCTGGCGCTAATATGTTTTCATCGATCTCTATATTGTTCTCACTGCTTTTTATATTGCTTTCAAAATATTCTTGTACACGACCCGTGGATGTTTGCATATATTATATAAAATCAATAATGATTTTTTTAAAACATAATTTTTCTCTTCTCTAAACTTTTTTTTGTAAAACTGTTCAAATCAATATCACATTAAATTTCACAGTAATCGTCCTCAACTGACATTGTTAGGTAAAATTTTCTCCAAATGCCGTAACTTTTAAAAAATGAATTTAAAGACAGTATTTTCTAAAGATTAATTTAAAGAACGTTTTCACACATTGACATGATACGCGTCAATGCGTGAAAAATCTTTATTTATTTGTGTAAAACTGGGCTGGGTCACAAGTATTCCAATTAAATATAAACATATTCATAATTCCCACATTACTTTTTTTGATGTAATTATTTCTACTCTACTCATATCTTGAAAGAATTTCCCAAAAAATAGTCACAAATCTAATCGAAAACTTACGTGGAACTAATGTTGATTCTCTGCAATATATTGCATTTTTTGGAATAGGAAATATCTTAGGATAGCTGGATAACATAACAAGTCTTTCCTGTAGAATCGCTATATTAATACAAAATCATTAATTCTCATGCTTAATAGGACTTCGTTGCTTTAAAAAACAGACAGTATGCAGAACGGGAACGCTTGTATTTAAAATTCAGAGCAACTTCTTGAAAAAAAAAACTGTAGACCATACAGAATAAAGAAAACTTATCTTAAGAAGAAAGGTTGTATGTGGCACTATTTGTTTAAAAATCTTGACGGAGAATTGCCCCATATGACATGAGAGCTTTAATAAGTTACATTCGTTTAACGGTAAGTATCTTACTTGTCGAGTACGCTGATGAATAGTAATGTAAACTTCTGGACGAAACGTTATAACCATTAATAAAGGTGGAGAATGAATAAGACTTAAACTATTTATAAGAGACAAAGAAGGTTACGATGATATAGTCAAATGAGAATTATATTACAATTAGTGCGTGGGATATCTAGTCTATGTAGAAAATTTCTACACCAAAATTACTTATCTTGTAAAAATAATGTTTCCTTTAAAAAACTATTTGAGTTAATATAGATTTTGTTTTAAGATGGTAAATTTAGTAAATTATAGCAAATGTGACTTTGTAGATAATATTTTCCGATTTTAAAACTAATGTGTAAATTAATTCATCCAGAAAACCATACTTTCATCACGTTCAAACAAATCAATAAATATCCTTTAAAGAGGTTGACGTTTGTTACACAATATTTAATTGACACTGTTAAAGAAAATGTCGAAGAAATGAGTCAGACGACGACAGTAACGTAACATGTCCCGGAAATTTGTATGGGAAATTATATTTTGCGCAGAAAGTTGAATATTCGAATCGAGGGAAAATCTTATTAGAATTTACTGGCGTAATGAATATTGCAAACCTTAATTAATAATTCATTAGGGTTGTCAATTTTGTAAGTATACGAAGGGAAGATCATTGTTCGGAACCTTTACTTCAAAATATCATGGAGGTTATACAACACTCAGGTCGTTTTAAATATTGCTTTTAAAGAAAAGATTATATATTAATTTTAATTGCATCCAATTTGAAGCCAAATGTAAAATGTTCGTATGCAACTATGTTGTTATCAGTGATAAAATTGAAACCATGTATGGGTTAAGAAGTGGAGAAATGTAAAAGATTTTCAAATTGATTTACTCTGAATGTGATCATCTATACACGCACATGCGCATATGCAGGCTAGCAGTCAGCAAGCAAACGTGCACGCATGCAGGCACGAACGATCGCACATTCTGCACATGCGCACACACGCTCACATATAGGCACACTTATACATTCATATATTCTTATAAAAACTTTTAATTATGTGTCTAATTTATTTTAAAAACCACTTCACTACATTTCTAAATTCAACTAGAACTATCAATATGCTAAGTTCTGTGCGTCATATTCTGCTGTTGCGGCAATATAAAAAAAAATAATCAGAATGTTTATTTGAAACCGAAAAAAGATGGGACAAAAATAAAATAGTCTATTTTTACCGATATGAAATAAAACCTACAATAAAGAAGTATATTTTTTTACTGATATCCAATTTTTAGATTTATTGTTACTTACTTTAGTATAATAGAAAGAAATATCAATTAAAATAAATTAAATTAATTAAAGAATCCATAACATTTAACATCTTTTCAATATTTGAACTTTTTTAATAAGCTAGTGACAATAGGCAAATATTTAGATTTTGATCAAATGTTTACTTAATTTTAACAACATTTCTTATGGGCACAACCAAAATGGACATTTCAAATTTAGGTATATTACAAAATTTTGTACCATAAAACTTATTTGTAAAATGAAATTGTAATTAACAGCAAGCTAACAAAAATTTCTCGTTTAAGACGAGCAACCTCCCATGGGTTTCGCTCTTAATTACGCGGCCGGAAGAATACATTTCAAAACCTGCGACCACCACGGTCTCAGGTTCTACGAATCGAGTTCTTTGTTGTCTTCTTAAAATTTCCATTTGAATATTTTTAGTGCATACTTTTGAAATATATACGTATTAATAAGGTATCATTTCTGAGGCGGCAATTGAATTTCTGAGGCGAAATAGAGAAAAATTCAGTTATTGTGTGAGATATTAAAAAGAAACCATAAAGATTCCAAAACTATTTTTTATAGAATTTTATTTAAGATAATTCTAGAAATTTTGTCAAACTTTGAAATTTCTATGAAATATGCACCTCCATTTTGGAAATTGTTAAAGCCCAAATTATTAAAAAAACAGTGATACTAGAGTGTACCATAATTGACCGGAAAACTATAGCGATGATTCTTGATAATATAGTTTCTGAGACAGACAATTTATTTATATGATGAAAAATAATATTAATATTTGTAAATATTTCAATAGAAATATATGTCCCTTAATATTTATATGTCCAAAGTGTTCCTGCTAGTGCGAGTTTTACTCGTGCTTAAAAGGTTTAGTTAGTGTTTTTTTTGCTGCTGTTTTATTTCTACTTTTGAACTTTATAATTTTTTTTAATTTTTGGAAAATTTTTTCGTATTTCATTTTTGGACTCTGGTTATCTGCATCAAATATTATGCGAAGTACATAAGCAATTTGTATAAGCTCATTTTGTGGGTTGACTGGAAGTAAGTGCTTTTA
This sequence comes from Druceiella hillmani, assembly GCA_039881145.1. Classification (NCBI taxonomy): domain Eukaryota; kingdom Metazoa; phylum Arthropoda; class Insecta; order Lepidoptera; family Hepialidae; genus Druceiella; species Druceiella hillmani. The sequence goes on from JAYKKI010000029.1 coordinate 14,663,281, forward strand.
TAACAGTAAGATACTACATGTTAATTTATTTTATATTCGTTGAATTCATTACATGTTTATGTGTTTTTATTAGTGGCAGTCTTAAAAAAAATTAATCAAATACTATGTGAATGAACGTGTCATCAGTATGAGGATCGGCAATTTCATGAGTAAAAATTAAAATAAATGTTGCAGGAGAGAACTAAATTCATATTATTCACTGTATAAAAATGTAAAACGCCTAAAATTGCAAATATTTAAAATATAGTTATCGTGTAAATAATACATCGTTATAAATTTGTAATAACAAAACTCTAAAGAAAGGAATCATTGAAATAAATTTATCGTTTTAATCCAGATTTCAGTAAAAGTAGGGAAAATAATTTAATAAAACTCAATTAAGTACAGTGGTCCATCTTCATGAATTTGTTTTCATGAATTTCACAAATGCATAACAGACGAAATTAGTTACAATGCTCGTTTTCCTGATGATGCAGTCTTTCAAATTACTAAATCCATTTCTCTTTCTTATTTATATACGTCGTTGCTTTGTGTCTTTTGTTGTGGTGGAGCAGAAAGCGATGAATGTGAAATTATGTCAAAAGATTCACCTGGTCATGGTACCAAGTACCTGCAATTAGTGCCAACCAAAATTGCTTAAATTTTAACGTCTTCTAAGAGCAAGTAGATAACCAATTATGTATGACTTTCGGGGTCATAAATACTTTCAAAAATATTACCTTACATTAAGATATTATATGTTCATGAGATTTACAGGATTTGCGATATAAATTAGCTCAAAATCTCATTAAAAATGATAACTTGGTGGTGGATAGTTCCAAATTTGTCATTTTCATATTAAAATAAATATTAAAATTATAAAACATTATAATACTATAAATATTTTTATGGTGTCGACGAAATTTTAATTCCTTGTCCATTGTACGAGTGTCTAACTCTTGGAGGCTTACGCGTTCGCTCCACAGGTATCACATATACACATACCCTTTACATTACCCCTGAAATACAACCCATAGTATTTATATCGATTGTAAACAATAACTTCTCAATTGCGGGAGATTAAAATAAATTTACCTTATAATGGAACAAATGAAGTTTAGCACCAGTGATATGACAAGTCTTTTGATACGATATGAAAAAATATGCATAAAAAACGGCATATTCCCAAAAATATAATGCCGCTATTACAAAAAAATTATTTAAAATTATTTTTTTTCCGAAAAATGTGTTAAAATTTCTATGTTTCTAAGTTTTTTTGCTATTTTCAATATACACTTAACAAATACAATAGTATAAATATGAAAAATGCAATTAAATAAAATAAAAATAAGAATTTACCTGGATATCAAATTGCGACGTATTTTAAATCAAATGTCAAAAATAATGAATTACACCAACTTAAAAAATGTTCTATTATCTTTAAATCTTCAATTTATGGCTCTTTTTAAATTAATAACTGTCTCGGCCGGACCGTGTCATTCATTAAAAAAAAATGAAGTCGAGCCAGGTAAGACAGCCCGGGTCGGGCCATCATTTTGTAAAATAAAACTCATGTTGTAAAAACAAATTATAATAAAAAAGTTGTAATGTCTAATGATAAATTCAAAAAATAATAAAAAAGTAGAAAACAAACAAATACGAAGACGTTTCCCATTATTAATTTGTTTTTCCAATCGATCTTTTTATAGTAAATAATCGCGAGCGACAATATTTTTTTTGAACATGTCGTTTTTAATGTATATTCATTCATGTAAAATTATAAAATCGATTAGTGCTGTAATTTATTTATAATCTTTTTTATTCATAAATGTGTTTCCATTTGAATGAATTAAAATTCGATTTCGTGTACCACCTATTCACAATTGTGGTAGACATAGATTGTTTCACATAAATTGTTTCTCAATTACTACTAACTTTAATCGCCTGCGATTTTAAGAAAACATGTCTACTTCCAACAGATATTTTGATGTGTGAGATAAAATTGAAATCAGATGTAGATTTAGAAGTTAAAACTAGCGAAGAATCGAATAAATGATAACTTTGCGAATGGCTGAAGCTTACCACGTTACAAATATTATTTCGATAATACTAAATATACAATATTTTCCAGTTTATCTGCTCTTAATGCGATAAATTACTTTAATATCATCCTTGTAATCAGTGGCAACAATTTTTTTCATGGCATCGGTTACTTTCAACCATTACTCATAACTCTGTACTTTTCTTTATTTGAGCATGAGCATTGTTATGTAATTATTCACTTAATACCTAGGTTTATATGAGCACTGGTATTAACTGAATAATTACATAAATTTGTAGCTTATAATATATATGATAATATTATATCCGAAATAAATATAACATGAAATTTTCTGCCTGGACAAATATTGGCGAAATTGCATGGCTAGATGTTACACATTATGTTGGGTGGTGAAGGAAGGGTAGGTGTTTAGGTAAGCAATCGGAATGCAAGTAGGAGAATGAACGCAGACGTCGTTGACGGTAGTTTTTGGCAAATGAATTTTTTTCTATGTTGTATGTATTCGTTATAATGTTACTTTGTTTCACCAACTTAACGTACATATTTATTTACTCTCAATATTTGTAATTAAATTACTTTGGTAAATTTAGTATTAGAGTCTATAAGTTTGATATATTATTCTACTTTATTTTCTATGCATACAATAAAATTGAAAGTATTCACATTTTTCTGTTGTTTATGTGTTTCTTTTATAATATTGGTATCAAGTAATAGTTATAGTAAGTAATAATTAATTTTTACTTCAATCCGTTGCTTCTGCTCATCGGAAGATATGATAATTTTATAATTTAAAGAATTATTCACATTGGTTTAATATAGTAAAAATAAAGAAATATCTAGCTACTGGATAGGTAGTAGTACTAATGCATAGCATACGTATTTACAAAAACAGATGGTGTAATCTGTATTTTAAAGTAAAGTTTTCCACACGGGCTTACACTGGTAAAATAGCCGTGGGCAGAGATACAGTGAAGAGAGAGCGGGAAGAGTAGGACTTCGAAAGCAACACGAAAGCAGTCAGACGCATGAGAACAGATATCATTGTCGGTTGGCTTTTGTTCATAAAACTGTTCGATGTGATATATTTTTATTACAAATGATTTTCCTTCGATTTTGTTTGAAGCGCGATTCCGTTGTCAATATTTATAATTTATTTACTTTCGTAAATTTGTTATTATGTATTAAAAAAGCATTCCAATAAAGTTTGTTCTGGTGCATTCTGTTGAATCTGAGGTAAAATTTGGGCTATGTTTTATTGCAATCCATCAACTAAACAGAAAATAAAGTCTTTTGACGTTTCAGTAAAAAAAGGTATTTACTTAAAAATGTTTATTTTGTAATTATTGTAATTAGTCCATTAATCTTACAGTTTACTTAATTATATTTTCTAAAGATTATTTTTATTTTTTACTGCGGTTCTCCAAAATATATCTATTTTGAATAACGCTAAAACTAATCACGCAATGTCTGTCTTTTGAAAGTTAATTCAGTCATTTAAGCTTAATTATGGATACATATACATGCACATGCATGCAAATGTGCGCACACAGGTACAGATGCGAACAACAAGACACACACACACACACTGGCACACACGTGCGCATGCACGTACAAAGATTACAAGCACACCTACACAATTACGATTGTAATTGATATCGCAATTTCTGAAACAAAATGTGAAAAGCAATCAGAATATTTGCTTCAATAAAAAAAAGTGAAGTTATCAAAAATATAATTTTTTATTAGGTTAAATACTTAATAAAAAACCGACATGAAAACGGTGAACTTGTATTACAATAAATTATCGGAATTATTTTTACCTCTTGAATCCGTAATAATAACATATCAATAATTATATGATTAATAAATGTAAAAAAGAAAGAATTCATTATGTGCATCTTTACGAAATTAATTTAGAGGCAACAGTAGCTTTCAATCAACTGATATATTTATAGTAATATTAATACCAATTTTTATAAACATGATCAAAATGAGTATTTCAAATTATTCTAGGTATCTTATAAAGTTGTATACCATAAAATGTATTTGCAGCAAATTAACAGCACACTTTAGTGTACGAAGAACAACATCCCGTGGGCTTCGCCCTTAATTACGGAGCCGGAAGAGTAAATTTGAAAAGGAAAAACGCGACCACGACGGACTACGCGGATTATGGCGTGGAAAATGTTATGAATTTCTAAAAGCTCTGCGTATTTGCGGTCGCAGTGGGTGGAGTAAGCAGGAATAGGATCCGTTGTGAATCCCAATAGGTAAATATGAAAAATGGAATGGAAATAAATGCAATTGCTATTCAAATAAGTAGATCTCTCTTTGTTTTATTTGATATATTTAAGTATTGTATAAAGAGTGGAAATTTTAGTAGAATTCACATTACGAGGGTGCCGAATATGCTTAAATACATATAAATTTTTAATGGTCCATAGTATTTCCATTGATTTTTCTAAAAATGATAACATTATTTTTTACCATATAAATATATTTCATAATATAACTTATACATGCCCAAAAATATCCTGAATTTCTAAAAATACTTAATTTCAATTTATGAGATGGAAGTGAAACGTGTTTTTTGTAAAAATGTTCAGTAATATCGCTGGAATTAAATAAAATTCTGAAAGAATTTATATATGGGTTGGATATGGATAAATTGTATCCCAACCAATCCTGTTCTGTTTTATATAAATTCATACTATTTTTTATTATTTCGACATGGTTCTCAAGTCCTGGAGTAGTGAAATATTTTGAACTGTAAGGCCTTAAAAATTCACTGACTTTAATGTCTATATTTATTAGAAAACCTGTCAAGTACGGGTGGAACTCGCTCTGTGAAAATTCCGTATACATTTAAACACATAAATATTTATGGGTATATAATATCTCTAATAAACTATTTAGAAATATTAATTTTCTCACAACATAAATAAATTGCTTTACTATATCTATCACATGGGTAAAAATGGAGTGCATATTGCAAAAATGACAAGATCTAGGATACACGAAATATTTTTCCTGAATTTTGGACAAGTTTCTAAAACTCTGATTTACTGCATAGTATTCAGTTCATTAATCTCAGAAATAAGGGGGGAAAACATATTTTTCTTTACCTATTTTTCTGTATATCTTTGTTAAGTAGTCATAATTAAAAAAAAATTGGGAAAACCTATAATCAGCTCTTGGTTAAACGATGGTTTACACTCCAAACCTAAATAATTTTTGCATTTAATATGCCTCCATAAAAATATATTTGCGGATGCGATATGTTTTATTATTATGAACACAAGCTCTCACATCGGCCGCCACTATATTTAGGAAATATTACTGTTGACGAGTGCTTACATCAGGATTAAAACAATCAATATATACAAAATTAATTAATCAAAATAAAACAAAATATTTTAAACAACAGAAAAGAATACCATTACGATCGAGTATTTAGTTTGTAATCATTCATTTCTTCCATTTTAGTATATGATTCCATTAATACTCAATTTTAGCTAGTTCCGTGTATTTCTTATAATATGACAAGCTACTAATCTTGTTGTAACTCCCTCGTAGATATATTATTGTCATTTACGGGTAATGTTATTAACGTTTTACCATTTATAGACTTTGGTTTAAATTAACTTAAATGTTCATCTTCATATATTATTTCAAATATGTACCAAAATAACATGGTACCACTACTCAGCTCCATTCCATTTAGGCAAGTAGTATTCTCTGTTATTATTTTTATGTCGAGTGTGAAAATAATGTTTTCCTCTTATTTTCCACATACATCGCAAGCTTACCTAAGGTATACAAAGAACGTAGGATTTATTTATTTTAACTAATAAATAATAATTCATTACAAACCTTGATTAAAATAAATGCTTTAAATAGGAGCTTTATAAATATCTTCATAGTTCTTAAATACCTAATCAATAAAAAACAAATGCATTTTACGGTTTTTTGTGGGATTTTTATGAACTTTCTAGCAATATCTCTAGAGGTATCTTGCAAAAACTTCTAAGGAATTTTCCACTATATTTCTGATATTTTTAGTGTTAATTCTGTTGAAACATTCGCTATTTAACATGAGTTGCTATCGTACTAAATTTCAAATTGCTACTTTACACGGTTTACGAGAAAAGCGGCTAAACACACGGATGAACACATGAGTGGTCTTGTAAATATTCTTTTCCTTTTCTGTTAAAACTCAGTATCCTAAAAGATCAACAGTTAAAAACTTGATCAAAATAATTAAGGTACTATATCTGCAGATATTAGATGTCAAACATTTAATACTTTTTTTTCAAAAACACCCTAATTAACGTTCATCAAGTAATTCTTAAAGGTAAGAAGTATTTAATATTCTAAAAAATGTCGGGGTTTCTTCATTAACATAGTAGATATAAAAAAAATTCAAATTTTTATCCATTAAATATTAACTGATTAAACTGTGAGACACATGTGAGACACCCATACCCAACTTATATTTTATACCCAAACCGTTGGATGTGTGGGAATACCATAAGAAAAAAATGTTGTTGTTCATATTAAAAAAAAATAGGATGAGAAGAATAGACATATGATAGAGAATAGACATAAAACATATAGCAATTCCAATTAATACCGGTCTAACTATTGATCAGTTGTGAAGCACCAAGCAACTCTGTACATATTCCTGAAGCAGTCAGTGGAGCAGCAATAAATATCAAACTTTCATATTGTAATCTTTCGTTGAATACAATGAGTGACGAAAAATAGGTGAACGCTGCAGGATATTCGTGCGCGCTATAGGTAGGTGAAATAAATTACAATATAATTCACATATTGCTACTAAACTCAAGATCGAACAGTTATCAAATTAATTATTTTATAATTTTTTCAAAAACGTTTCTCGTCGGAATGGAAGGGAATTATAAAGAACGGTTATAAAATCTAAAGGGAATTATCAGAACAATTATAAAACCTGAAGGCAAGTTTAATACCGAAACATTCTGTAATATAAAACCCATTATGCTTTTTTAATCTTTTCGGCAGTATGAAAATATAGATAGATTCATAAGGAGACCAGATGACTGCATTGATTTCAATAATTGCCTTAGGCGTCGATAGAAAACCGGGGAAATGCAGCATGATAAATCATAATATCGTGTACCTTTCTAAGAAGTTTCGATTATAGATCTATGAAATTGTGAATCATTTCCATAATTAAAACAAGTTCCCACTAAGATAAGTTCGAGTGTAATTCCGTCTAGCTCATAACAGTGCACAAGTGTACACACCTTAATTAGTAAGTGGGAGTAATTCATCATTGCACATTTGCTTACATTCAAATGTAGCTTATTGCACAAGCTTCATTGATACATAACGTCACGGAATTACATTTAATTAGCGCATTATCACTTTGCTATTAAATAACTAATTAAACTATTGAGAAAAGTAATATTAAGGAAGCACTTGAAATATAAAAGTTTCTCAATGTTCGTAATAAAAAAGTAGATGTACCACACCATAGCACATATACCTTTTTATAACACTGATGGAAAAACTACATTCCATAGAAATCATTTCAATATTTCTCTATTTTTCTCACATTTTCTCTTTATGTACTTTAATCTACAAAACTTATGTATTGTTCGTTTAATAAAATCTGAAAATGGTAAACAAATCGTAATCAAAGGAAATTTGCAATCTTATTTCTTATATAATTCATTGCTATGGCAGATCTTCTGCATATCATGGAATGAATGTCGAATATTTTTTTCCACTTTAGATATGGGGTACCACTAACACGAACTCTTTAAGTGAATCTTAATATATCATTCAATTTATACTTTTCGTTTTGTGGAAAGTTGACAAAAGCATATTATTTCTGTTCAAAAGTCCACTTTGATAATATTAACGCTTAGAAACCTAGAATTTCTTAGTCTTTATTGAAAATTTCCTTTGTTCATAAAACAATTATTATAATTAAGTTCAACTCTTTCAAATAATGTTTTCTAGTTGAAAAGTGTAGTCGTTATTGTACGAACGATAAAGGTTTCTTAATGGTGTAGTCTGAAGAAGAGGTACAATCAACAATGTCATCAAAAACAAACCTCCAAAAATATAAATTTTTTGGTGGGTATAGCGTGTCTAACAATTTGTATTATTGTTTTTAAATTTGTAAATAAAATACGTTTATTTATTTGTTTTAATTTTTTCATGTCATTATTACTTACATATGTCACAATAACCTTGACAGCGGCTTAGCCCACATCGAGTAAACATACCAATGTCGCATGACTTGTTAAATTTTTTGAAAGCGTTTTAGTTATTATTCAGTGAGGTCGGAGTATTTCATAATGTGCATAGGTAAAGATTGTAATAATTACACTACACTATATTTCAAATAATATTGAGAAAATAGCGACCGAGCATAAACGACATTGCTCGCATCTAATCGTCAACATTTAGTTTTCCCCATGCAAGATTTTTTTTTCTGTTTCAAGACATAGTTTTAACACAATAAAACAAAATAAGTTTCATGACCTAGAACTATGTGTTTATTTTTATTGACACATGGATGAAATATGCAAGTACGGTGGTCATAGAATTTGGTTTTTATTTTTTATGAAATTATTACTACACATGTCATATATATTTGGGAAAACACTATTATATTCATTCAAAACTTTATTGAAAGAAAATAATATAAGAAATTTTAGTCACATGAACTCGAGTTAATATCGATGTCTTGGTTAAATATTAAAAAATTAAAGTTTGAAAATGAAAAATGCTTATAGGTATGCATACTCGCACGCGTGCATGCATATTTGTATGCCTACGAGCATATGTCATATGTCATTTATTGAGAAAAATGTCAGTTATTTTTATGAACATTTAAATATCGTTTCAAGATTTAAAATTTTACATATTTCTAAAATTTAGGGATTTTTTTACTTCTTCTACCTCTTAGAGATCCATTCCTATCGGTGGTTGGGTAGCATCGTGACAAACTTAATTTTTGAAGCAGGTAATCTAAAAGCGCGGTGATGCTTTAGCCAAAACATCCCACGACTTTAACCAGAGTCCCACCGGCTGCCTATTCTCCCTTTTCTGCAAGCTTTCTTTGGTTAATGAGTTAGAAGACTTCATATTTCTCGATTTTTATGATCGATATCTCGATATTTTTTGTCTGAAGAAAGAGAATAAACAAATTTGTTTAATAAATATATTAATTTTCACTAACATGAATTTATTTGATCTTGTCATATTGATCATTCGATAATTTTTATAAGTGAAATAGGATATTTTCGTCATATTTTACAGATTTATCCAACCGGCGCTATGCCATGTCTCTTCGCTTCTAGATCAACGCCCTTGTTCCTCTTGTTATAACATCAGTCTATATTTTCAAGTAATTTCCTCAGACGATATAATGTGGCGTAGCCGTATAAAGACAGATAGGTGAAAATTCTGTCTAGAAAACTTGTTGACTGATTGAAGCTAAGTTTGCCATTAAAATTATTATATATATATTTCTATCTTCTCAAGTTTCTGATAGCCAAAGTTAATTAAGCGAAAACATACACAAAGAAGTTAATAATGCGAAGTATTGGTACAAATATTTAAGTTTCTATTTTTTTAACAATAAATATAAATTTTTTTTACCTGCAAACGTAACTGTTTGTATAAATGTATGTATGTTAATTAAATAATATCCGAAGGTTCATAAACAGAATGTTGCCCTTCTGTTTGTAAATCTACGGTCTCGAATTTTCAAGAATTTGGTCGATGCTACCTTCGTGATATAATAACCATAACGATCTTGGTGATATAATAACCATAACGTGCTAGAAATCACCAACAAGTTTAATGCTCGTGTGAGAGATTCATGAAGGTATGTAAAAATTATCGGTGCAATACATAAGTTTTGGCTTGAAGTTAGCTACTTGTGTAATTTTTGACGAGTAATTATTAAGACGTCGTTGTTGTTGTTGATTGTGTATTAAACATTTTAGTAATTAGCCCTTTAGTTAAATGTTCATACAATTAAAAACCTCGTACATCCAGATATATTTAACAATATAATAAGAAATTAACATTTAGTTGCGAATAAAGATTGAAATATAATACGAACTAATTTGTACTTTTTGCGCGTTAAGTGAAACAGAGTAAGGCTAATAACATAAAATCAAGCAAATTACCCAATTCAATCAAATCAAAGAATATCCTTCAAAGAGGTTGACGTTTGTTCCATAATATTTAATTGACATTATTAAAGAAAATGTCGAAGAAATGAGTGAAAGAACTAAAGTAAGCAAAATAAGTCCAGAACTTTATATTGGAAATTATATTTTGCGCGGAAAGTTGAATATTCAAATCGAGGGCAAATCTTATTAAAATTTACCCGCGTAATGAATACTGCAAATCGTAATTAATTATTCATTAGGCTCGTCGATCTTGTAAGTACCTATAAAGTTGACCTATAATGTTGTACAGTTGTTGTATAACGTTACCTATTAAGTTGAGGAGTGAGTTATGACAGTACTTTCACGAAGGGAACACCATAGTCCGGAACCTTCAAAATATCCTGGAGGTTATACAACACTCATGTCGTTTTAAATATCGCTTTTAAAGGAAATATTACAGATTAACTTTAATTGCGTCTAATTTGACGCACAACGTAAAATGTTCGTATGCAACTATGTTGTTATCAATGGACGTTTGTTATGTGCGAGATAAAATTGAAACCATGTATGGGTTAAGAAGTGGAACAGATAGAAAATAGTACAAGCCGTAATTTTGCGAATATTTGAAAATTAATTATCATGTTAGAAATGGTCCTTCGATATCACTAAATGTAAAAGATTTTCAAATTGCTTTACTCTGAATGCGATCACACGCACATGCGCACATGCAGGCTAGCAGTCAGCAAGCAAACACACATGCATGCAGGCACGAACGATCGCACGCATCCTGCACATGCACACACATGTTCACACATAGGTATATTTACACATTCATATTTACTGCAAAACATGTAATTATGTGTCTAGTTTATTTCAAAAACCACTTCACTACATTTCTAAATTCATCTAGAACTATCAATATGTTAAGTACTGTGCGTTATATTCTGATGTTACGGCAATATAGAAAAAAATAATCAGAATGTTTATTTAAAACCGAAAAAAGATGGGATAAAAATAAAATAGTCTATTTTTACCGTTATGAAATCAAGTGTACAACAAAGAAGAACACTAATTTTTGACTGGTATTTAATTATTATATTTATTGTTACTTACTTAAGTATTATATAAAGAAATATCAATTAAAATAAATTAAATTAATTAAAGAATCCATAACATATAACATTTTTTAAATATTTGAACTTTTTTATTAAACTAGTGGCAATATTTACTTAATTTTATAATCAAATATTTACTTAATTTTAACAAAATTTCTAATGGAAACAAACAAAATGGACGTTTCAAATTTAGGTATATTACATCATTTTATACCATAAAACTTATTTGCAAAACAAAATTGTAATTAACAGCAAGCTAACAAAAATTTCTCGTTTAAGACGAGCAACCTCCCATGGGTTTCGCTCTTAATTACGCGGCCGGAAGAATACATTTCAAAACCTGCGACCACCACGGTCTCAGGTTCTACGAATCGAGTTCTTTGTTGTCTTCTTAAAATTTCCATTTGAATATTTTTAGTGCATACTTTTGAAATATATACGTATTAATAAGGTATAATTTCTGAGGCGGCTATTGAATTTCTGAGGCGGAATAGAGAAAAATTCAGTTATTGTGTGAGATATCAATTAAAAAGAAACCATAAAGATTCCAAAACTATTTTTTATAGAATTTTATTTAAGATAATTCTAGAAATTTTGTCAAACTTTGAAATTTCTATGAAATATGCACCTCCATTTTGGAAATTGTTAAAGCCCAAATTATTAAAAAAACAGTGATACTAGAGTGTACCATAATTGACCGGAAAACTATAGCGATGATTCTTGATAATATAGTTTCTAAGACAGACAGTTTATTTATGTGATGAAAAATAATATTAATATTTGTAAATATTTCAATAGAAATATTATATGTACCTTAATATTTATATATCCGAAGTGTTTCTGCTAGTGCGAGTTCTACTCGTGCTTAAAAGGTTTAGTAAGTGTTTTTTGCTACTGTTTTATTGCTACTTTTGAATTTTATAATTTTTTTTAATTTTTTTTATTTTTGGACGATTTTTTCATATTTCATTTTTGGACTCTGGTTGTCTGCATCAAATATTATGCGAGTTACGTAAGCAATTTGTATAAGCTCATTTTGTGGGTTGACCGGAAGGAAGTGCTTATATAACATTAAGATACTACACGTTAATTTATTTTATATTCGTTGAATTCATTACATGTTTATGTTTTTTATTAGTGGCAGTCTTAAAAAAAATTAATCAAAAACTATATGAATGAACGTGTAATCAGTATGAGGATCGGCAATTTCATGAGTAAACATTAAAATAAATGTTGCAGGAGAGAACTAAATTTATATCATTATACAATAATATATAACGCCTAAAATTGCAAATATTTAAAATCGTTTAAATAATACATCGTTATAAATTTTTAATAACAAAATTCTGAAGAAAGGAATCATTGAAATTAATTTATCGTTTTAATGCTGATTTCAGTAAAAGTATGGAAAATAATTTAATAAAACTCAATTAAGTACAGTGGTCCACCTTCATGAATTGGTTTTCATGAATTTCACAAATGTTATGCATTTGCATACGAAATTAGTTACAATGCTCGTTTTCCTGATGATGCAGTCTTTTAAATTACTAAATCCATTTCTCTTTCTTATTTATATACGTCGTTGCTTTGTGTCTTTTGTTGTAGTGGAGCAGAAAGCGATGAATGTGAAATTATGTCAAAACATTCAACTGGTCATGATAACAAGTACCTGCTATTAGTGCCAACCAAAATTGCTTAAATCTTAACGTCTTTTAAAAGCAAATAGATAACCAATAATGTATAACTTTCTGGGTCATAAATAGTTTCAAAAATATTACCTTACATTAAGATATTATCTGTTTATGGGATTTACAGGACTTGCGATATAAATTAGCTCAAAATCTTATTAAAAATGATAACTTGGTGGTGGATAGTTTCAAATTTATCATTTTCATATTAAAATAAATATTAAAATTATAAAATATTATAATACTATAAATATTTTTATTGCGTCGACAAAATTTTAATTCCTTGTCCATCGTACGAGTGTCTAACTCTTGAAGGCTTACGCGTTCTCTCCACAGGTATCACATATACACATACCCTTAACATTACCCCTCAAATACAACCCATAGTATTTATATCGATTGTAAACATTACCTTCTCAATTACGGGAGATTAAAATAAATTTACCTTATAATGGAACAAATGAAGTTTAGCACCAATGATATGACAATTCTTTTGATGCGATATGAAAAAATATGCATAAAAAACGGCGTATTCTCAAAAATATAATGCCGCTATTACAAAAAAATTTTTTAAAACAAATTTCATTAGAAACTTAACAAATATAATAGTATAAATATGAAAAATGCAATTAAATAAAATAAAAATAGAAATTTACCTGGATGTCAAATTGCAACGTAATTCATTATTTTTGACATTTGATTTTTTAAATCAAATGTCAAAAATAATGAATTACACCAACTTAAAAAATGTTTCATTGTCTTTAAATCTTCAATTTATGGCTCTTTTTAAATTATTAACTGTCGCGGCCGGATCGTGTCATTCATTAAAAAAGAAATGAACTCGAGCCAGGTAAGACAACCCGGGTCGGGCCATCATTTTGTAAAATAAAACTCATGTTGTAAAAACAAATTATAATGAAAATGTTACTTGAAAATTTACAATAAAACAGCAAGTTGATATTTATAAAAATTAAAAAAGTGCTATACAATGAATATAGTTAATTTATAAAAATTAAAAAAACCCTATATATTTAATATCGTAAAATATTTTTTTAGGTTAGTAAATACGCCATAATGTAATATATTCGTAAATGTCTATATTACCTTATTTAATTGCATTGATTCTCGTTTATCCTTCCCTGTATGTTAAGTGTATAACATCTAATGATAAATTCATAAAAATAACAAAAAAAGTAAAGAGTAAACAAATACGAAGACGTTTACCGTTATCAATTTTTTTTCAAATCAATCTTTTTATAATAAATAATGGCGAGCGACAATGTATTTTATTCTAATACGTCGTCTTTAATGTATATTCATATCAGATTATAAAATTGTTAAAATATCATTAGTGTTGAAATTTACTTATAAATTTGTTTATTCATAAATGTGTTTCCATGTGAATGAATAAAAATTCGATTTCGTGTACCACCTATTCACAATTGTGGTCGACATAGATTGTTTCACATAGATTGTTACTCAATTTTTACAACAGTGTGTAAATTAAAGCATCCCGAAAATTGTACTTTCATATAATATCAGCAAATACCCTTGAAAGACGGTGACATCTGTCCCATAATATTTAATTGACACTATAAAATAAAATTAGAAACAAACGAATAAAATGGCGGTAGTAAGCAAATTGTTTCAGAGCTTTGCATCGAAAATTATAATCTACGCACTGAGTTAAATATTCAAATTGAGCACAAATCTAATTAAAATTGACCCGCGTAATGAATATTGCAGACCTTAATTAATTATTAATTAGGGCTGCCAACTTTGCAGAAACCTAAAAAGTGGAGGTATGAGTTATAACTGTTGTCGAGCGGGGGAAAATCATTATTTGAAACAAGTTTAAGACTTTTATTTTAAAATTCCAAGGAGATAATACCACGCTTAGAATATTTTAAATGTTGTTTTAAAAACAAACTTTTTAAATTAACTTTAATCGCCTGCGATTTTAAGAAAACATGTCTATTTCCAAGAGATATTTTGATGTGTGAGATAAAATTGAAATCAGATGTAGATTTAGAAGTTAAAACTAGCGAAGAATCGAAGAAATGATAACTTTGCGAATGGCTGAAGCTTACCACGTTACAAATATTATTTCGATAATACTAAATATATAATATTTTCCAATTTATCTGCTCTTAATGCGATAAATTACTTTAATATCATCCATGTAATCAGTGGCAACAATTTTTTTCATGGCATCGGTTTCTTTCAACCATTACTCATAACTCTGTACTTTTTTTTATTTGAGCATGAGCATTTTTATGTAATTATTCACTTAATACCAAGCTTTATATGAGCACTGGTATTAACTGAATAATTACATAAATTTGTAGCTTATAATATAGATGATAATATTATATCCGAAATAAATATAACATGAAATTTTCTGCCTGGATAAATATTGGCGAAATGGCATTACACATCTAATGTTGGGTGGTGAAGGAAGGGTAGGTGTTTAGGTAAGCAATCGGAATGCAAGTAGAAGAATGAACGCAGACGTCGTAGACGGTAGTTCTTGGCAAATGAATTTTTTTCTATGTTGTATGTATTCGTTATGATGTTACTTTGTTTCACCAACTTAACGTAAATATTTATTTACTCTCAATATTTGTAATTAAATTACTTTGGTAAGTTTAGTATTAGAGTCTATAAGTTTGATATGTTATTCTACTTTATTTTCTATGCATACAATAAAATTGAAAGTATTCACATTTTTCTGTTGTTTATGTGTTTCTTTTATAATATTGGTATCAAGTAATAGTTATAGTAAGTAATAATTTATTTTTACTTCAATGCAACGGCTTCTGCTCATCGAAAGATATGATAATTTCATAATTTCAATGAATTATTCACATTGCTTTAATATAGTAAAAATAAAGAAATATCTAGCTATTGGATAGGTAGTAGTACTAATGCATAGCACACGTCTTTACAAAAACAGATGGTGTAACGTGTATTTTAAACTAAAGTTTTCTTCACGGGCTTACACTGGTAAAATAGCCGCGGGCAGAGATACAGTGAAGAGAGAGCGGGAAGAATAGGACTTCGAAAGCAACACGAAAGCAGTCAGACGCATGAGAACAGGTATCATTGTCGGTTGGCTTTTGTTCATAAAACTGTTCGATGTGATATATTTTTATTACAAATGATTTTCCTTCGATTTTGTTTGAAGCGGATTTCTGTTGTCAATATTTATAATTTATTTACTTTCGTAAGTTTGGTATTAGGCATTAAAAAAACATTCCAATAAAGTTTGTTCTGGTGCATTCTGTTGGGTCTGGGGTAAAATATAGGCTATATTTTATTCCAATCCATCAACTAAATAGAAAATAAAGTCTTTTGATGTTTCAGTACAAAGTGTATTTACTTAAAAATATTTATTTTGTCATTATTGCAATAAGTGCATTAATCTTACAGTTTACTTAATTATCTAAAGAATGTTTTTATTTTTTAGTGCGGCTTTCCAAAATATTACTATTTTGAATAACGCTAAAACTAATCATGCAATATTTGTCTTTTGAAAGTTAATTCAGTCATTTAAGCTTAATCATGGATACATACACATGCACATGCATGCAAATGTGCGCACATAGGTACAGATGCAAGCAACAAGACACACACACACACACACTGGCACACACGTGCGCACGCACGTACAAAGATTACACGATTACGATTGTAATTGATATCGCAATTTGGTTCAATAAAAAAAATGAAATTATCAAAAATATAATTTTGTATTAATTATATACTTAATAAAAAACCGACATGAAAACGGTGAACTTGTATTACAATAAATTATCGGAATTATTTTTAATCTCTTGAATCTGTAATAATAACCTATCAATAATTATATGATTAATAAATGTAAAAAATAAAGAATGCATTATGTGGGTCTTTCAAATGATTGTTTTTTCATTTTTTGAGGCATTAATTTAGAGGCAACAGCAGCTTTTAATCAACTGATATATTTATAGTCATTTTAATAAGAATTTTTATAAACATGATCGAAATGAGTATTTCAAATTATTCTAGGTATCTTACAAAGTTGTACACCATCAAATTTATTTGCAGCAAATTAACAGCAAACTTTAGTGTACGAAGAACAACATCCCGTGGGCTTCGCCCTTAATTACGGAGCCGGAAGAGTAAATTTGAAAAGGAAAAACGCGACCACGACGGACTACGCGGATTATGGCGTGGAAAATGTTATGAATTTCTAAAAGCTCTGCGTATTTGCGGTCGCACTGGGTGGAGTAAGCAGAAATAGGATCCGTTGTGAATCCCAATAGGTAAATATGAAAAATGGAATGAAAATAAATGCAATTGCTATTCAAGTAAGTAAATCTCTCTTTGTTTTATTTGATATATTTAAGAATTGTATAAAGAGAGGAAATTTTAGTAGAATTCACATTACGAGGGTGCCGCATATTAACCATACACATAATTTTTTAATGGTCCATAGTATTTCCATTGAATTTTCCAAAAATGACAACATTATTTTTTACCTTGTAGATATATTTCATAATATAACTTATACATGCCCAAAAATGCCCTGAATTTCTCAAAATATTTAATTTTAATTTGTGAGATGGAAGTGAAACGTGTTTGTTATAAAAATATTCAGCAATATCGCTGGAATTATATAAAATTCTAAAAGAATAGTCCCAGAACCGTTATATCCCCACACGGTACAAGAATTATGGGTAAATTGTAACTCAACCAATCCTGTTCTCTTTTATATAAATTCATACTATTTTTTATTATTACGACATGGTTCTGAAGTCCTGGAGAAGTGAAATATTTTCAACTTTAAGGTCTTAAAAATGCACTGATTTTATTGTCCATATTTATTAGAAAACCTGTCAAGCACGGGTAGAACTCGCTCTGTGAGAATTCCGTATAGATTTTGACATTTATGAATATTTATGGGTATATAATATCTCTAATAAACTATTTAAAACTATTTAATTTCTCACAACATAAATAAATTGCTTACCATATGTTTCACATTGGTAAAAACGGAGTACATATTGCAAAAAAGACAAAATCTAGGATAAACGATATATTTTTTCCTAAACTTTTGCATAGGCTTGTAAAAACTTTGATTTCCTTCATAGTTTTTGGTTCATTAATTTCAGAAACCAGGAGGAAAAATAAATTTTTCTTCACCTGTTTTTTTGTGTTTCTTTGTGAAGTAGTTACTATACTTAAAAATTGTGGAAAAGTCCATAATCAGCCCTTTCAAACACATGATCAGCCCTTTCAAAATAATTTTTGTTTGTACTTAATATACTTCCACAAAAATATATGTGAGGATGCGATAACTTTAATTCTATCTACGCAAGCTGTCACATCGACCGCCACGATATTTAGTAAATATTATTGTTGACGAGTGCTTATATCAGGATTAAAACAATCACTATATATAAAATCAATTACCCAAAATAAAAAAAAATGTTTTGAAAAATAGATAAGAAAACCATTCCGATCGATCCTTTAGTTTGTACTCATTCATTTCCTACAATTTAGTATATGATTCCATTAGTATTCAATTTTAGCTAGTTACGTGTATTTCTTATAATATGACAAGCTACTAATCTTGTAACTCCCTTGTAGTTATATGTAGGGAGATTATTGTCATTTACGGGTAATGTTATTTATTTTATTAACGGTTTATCTTTTATAAAGTTTAGTTTAAATTAACTTAAATGTTCACCTTCACATATTATTTCAAATAGGTACCAAAATAATATGGTACCACTACTCAGCTCCATTCCGTTTAGATCAATAATATTCTCTGTTCTTAATTTTATGTCGAGTGTGAAATTATTGTTTTCCTTTTAATCTCCACATACTCGTACATCGTAAGCTTATCTAAGGTATGCAATGAATGTAGGTATCGTAAGATTTATTTAATTTAACTAATAAATAGTAATTCATCACAAACCTTAATTAAAATAAATGTCTTAAATAGGAGTCTTTATAAATATCTTCTTAGTCTTTAAATACCTAATCAGTAAAAAACAAATGCATTTTACGGTATTTTCAGATATATTTTATTAACTTTCCAGCAATATCCTTAAGCAAGCATTATCTATAAGTAAGATTTTTATTAACTTTTCCCCAGTATCTTGCAAAAACTTATAAGAAATAATCCACTTTGTTTGTGATATTTTTTAGTGTTGTTTCTATTGAAATATATGCGTGTTAACATGAGTTGCTGTCATACTAAATTTCAATTTGCTACTTTACACGGTTTTTGAAAAAAGCGGCTAAACACACGGATGGACACTTGAGTGGTCTTGTAAATATTCTTTTCCTTTTCTGTTAAAACTCAGTACCCTAAAAGATCAACAGTTAAAAACTCGAGCAAAATAATTAAGGTACTATACCTGTAGATATTAGATGTCAAACATTCAATATTTTTTTTCAAAAATGTCCCAATTAACGTTAATCAAGTAATTCTTAAAGGTAAGAAGTTTCAATATTCTAAAAATGTCAGGATGTCTTATATGAGAAAGCGTGTTTAAAATAAGATCGAATAGATATTTTAAGTCCTATAAGATACAAAAAAGTGATTATCGCATGATATAAGTATGTGTATGTGTGCTTATATGGGCGTAGAATAGCCGTAAGTATATAAAAATGCGTTGCGAACATAATTTTTTTAATTGTGAGGAATATCTTCATTAACACAGTAGATATCAAAAAGAATTAAAAAGTAGGTTTCAATTCCAAAAAGTGACTTTTAGTTCCCCTATTGAAATATATTTTTTTCTTAAATTTTTATCCATTGAATATTAACTGGTTGAACTGCGACACAAATGTGAGACACTCATACCCAACTTATTACATTTTATACCCACACCGTTGGATGTGTGGGAATAC
Organism: Druceiella hillmani; assembly: GCA_039881145.1. Taxonomy (NCBI): domain Eukaryota; kingdom Metazoa; phylum Arthropoda; class Insecta; order Lepidoptera; family Hepialidae; genus Druceiella; species Druceiella hillmani. The sequence goes on from JAYKKI010000029.1 coordinate 14,683,211, forward strand.
CATAAGAAAACAATGGTTTTTAAACATAGTAAACAAAATAACAGAATAGACATAAAACATATAGCAATTCCAATTAACACCGCTCTAACTATTTATCAGTTGTGAAGCACCAAGCAACTCTGTAACTAATTCCTGAAGCAGTCAATGGAGCAGCAAAAAATATCAAACTTGCATATTGTAATCTTTCGTTGAACATTATGGGTGCACGAGAAACAGGTGAATGCTGCAGGATATTCGTGCGTGCTATAGGTAGGTGAAATTAATTATAACATACTTCTTTCAAACAACAGCCAGTAGCATATATTGCTACTAAACTCAAGATCGAACAGTTATAAAATTAATTGTTTTATATTTTTTTCAAAAGCAATTCTCGTCGGAGTGGAAGGAAATTATACAGAACCATTATAAAATCTGAAGGGAAGTTTAATACCGAAACATTCTGTAATACAAAACCCATTATGCTTTTTTAATATTTTCTCCAGTATGAAAATGTAGGTAGGTTCATAAGGTGACCAGATGACTGCGTTCATTTCAATAATTGCCTTAGGCGTCGATAGAAAACCGGGGAAATGCAGTATGAAAAATCTTAGAACCGTGTATGCTTTCTAAAAAGTTTCGATTATATCTATGAAATTGTGGATCATTTCCATAATTACAACAAGTTCACACTACGATAAGTTCGAGTGTAATTCCATCCGGCTCATAACAGTGCACAAGGGTGCACACCTTAATTAGTGAGTGAGAGTAATTCATCATTACACATCCCATTGAAATATAGCTTATCGTTCAAGCTTCATTGATACAATGCATCACGCAATTAGCTATTTAATTAGCTCATTATCAGTTTGACCTTGAATAACTAAGGAAACTATTAAGAAAATAACTATTAAAAAGCACTTGAAATATGAAAGTTACTCAATCTGCATAATAAAAAAGTAGATGTAAAAAGTATTTCCATAGCACATGTACTTTTCCATAACATTGATTGAAAAATTACATTCCATAGAAATCATTAGAATGTTTCTCTACTTTCTTCACATTTTCTGTTTATATACTTTATATCTACACAAATTATGTATTGTTCGTTTAATAAAATATGAAAATGGTAAACAAATCGTAATCAAAGAAAATTTGCAATCGTATTTATAAATAATTTATTTCTATGGCAGATCTCCTGCATATCATGGAACGAGTGTCAAACATTTTTTTTCACTTTGGGTATGGGGTACCACTAACACAAAATCTTTAAGTGAATCTTAATTCATCTTTCAATTTATATTTTGCTTTTTGTGAAAAGTTGATAAAAGCATATTATTTCTGAGGAAAAGGCCATTTTGATAACATCAGCATACAGAAACCTAGAATTTTTTGGACACTTAGCAATTGTTTATTCAAATAGCAATTATTAGGATTAAGTTAAACTCTCTCAAATATTTTTTTCTAGTTCAAAAAATTATTTTTTATGACATGATTCAAAAGTGTAGTCGTTAGTGTACGATCGATAAAGGTTACTTAATAGTATAGTCTGAAGGAGTAACACAGTCAACAACTGCATTAAAAACAAACTCTCAAAAATATAACATTTTTGTTGGGTATAGCATGTCTAACAATGTGTATTATTGTTTATTTAACTTGTAAACAAAATATGATTATTGGGCATATTGTATTTATTTGTTTTTATTTTTTCATATTATTATTCCTTACATATTCCTATGTTACAATAACCTTGACAGCAGCTTATCCCGAATCGAGTATACGTACCAATGTCGCATGACTTGTTAAATTTATTGAAAGCCTTTTGTTATTCAGTGATTGCGTATTCCATAATGTTTATAGTTAAATATTTTAATAATTACACTACATTATATTTCAAATTATATTGAAAAAATAGCGAATGACCATCATTGCTCGCATTCAATCGTCAACATTTAGTTTTTCCAATGCAATATTTTTGTTTCATTTCTATATATAGATTTAAAACAATAAAATGAAATAAATTTCATGACCGGAAACTTCGTTCGATACAAAAATCGACAAAAAGTGTCATGTCGCGGTTTTCTTTAATATTAGAGAGTGTATTAATAACGCAAATATTCCAAAGAATGTGTGGTAACGAAATATGTGAAGTATAAATTTCTGAAGATATATTATTTTTGTATGGATACGAAAACGATGAAATGTACAAATACGATTGTCATAAATATGAAGCTAGTTTTTATTTGTTATGAAATGATTACTACTGATATCATATCTGAATACGTGGGGCAAAAATATGACACTATTTGGAACATTTTACGGTGTAAAATCACAATATTATCTTAAAGTAAGTATGAGCCAACAATAAGTGGTATGTATGCGTATAGTAAAGATTTTGTAAAGCATGATTATATCCAATCAAAATTTGTTGAAAAAAAGACAATTTATGAAATGTTAGCTGTACGAACTCCAGTTAATATTGGTAACGACTCGGTTAAATCTTAAAGTTTGAACCTTTACTTGTTCCTGCGTGCGTAAGTGCTTATATACATATTTGCGTGCGTGCATATGTTTTTGCCTACACGTATGTGTCCGTGCCTTATTTATTACACATTTATTGACAAAATGTTTATTATTTTTATGGATAATTCAATATCGTTGGGAGGATTCAAGTTTCTCATCATTCTAAAATTTTGAGAATTTGTTTCAAAACATCCCACGAGTTCTTTAACCAAGAGTCCCGTCGCCTGCCTGTTTTCCGTTTTCCGCCAGCTTTCTTTGAATAATGAGCTAGAAGACTTCGAAATTCTCAATTCTTATGACGGGCCCAAAGAAAGGGAATAAATTGATTTGTTTAATAAATAAGTTAATTTACCATTAGTATTTATTTATTTGATAATATTGATTATCCGATAATTTACGTAAGCAAAATAGGAGATTTTCGTCATATTTTTGATTAATTACATGAATTTATTCAACTAACGCTATACTATGTCCCTTCGCTTCTAGATGAACGCCCTTGCACATCTTTATATAAAATCAGACTGTATTTTCAGGTAATTTCCTCAGATGATATATAGTCATTTAAATACAGACAGATAGGTGAAAAGCCCATCTAGCAAATATGTTGACGATTAAAGTTAGGTTTGCCATTTAAATTATTATATATATTTCTATATAAATCAAATCCTGTTTCTAATTAGCAAAGTCAATTAAGCGAAAACGAAAGCCAAGTAATCGCTGATGTTAATATTGTCACAAATATTAAAGTTCTAATTTTTTTAACAATGAATATGAAAATTTTTACCTTAAAACGTAACTGTTTGTGTAAATTCAGGTATGTTAAATAGTATCCGAAGATTTGTAAATAGAATGTTGCCATTCTGTTTATAAATCTTCGGTCTCGAATTTTCAAGAATTTGGTCGATGTTACCAATATACTCGGTGTTATAATAACCACAACGTGCTATAAATCATAACAAGTTTAATGCTCGTGTAAGAGTTTCATGAAGGTATTTGAATATGATTGGTGCAATACATAAGTTTTGGCTTGAAATTAATTTCTTTTAAAATTTTTGATGAGTAATTATTAAAAAGTTGTTCTCTATAATTGGTTGTTGTTTGTGTATTAATTAACCCTTTAGTTAAATGATTTTAATTAAAAACCTCGTTCATCCAGAGATTTTTAACAATATAATAAGAACTAATTTGTTCTTTTTTGTATGTTGAGTGAAACATAGTAAGGGTAATAATATAAAATATTCTCTTAACGTTACTTCTCCTTCGGTTACACTGATGACAATTGCAATAAAATAACTCCCGGTATAGATAGAGAATCGAAATAAACTAAGTTATGCATGTGATAGAAATCAAGTCGTTCATAGATAAAAGCTGATTCATAATGCACCAGTTGTTATTTAAAATTTCTTATGGATACTTGAAGATGTATTTGAAGAATATTTGAAACTAATTGATTACGTTCATCAATTAATTTTTTAAAAGTTAGTAAAACATTTGACAATTGTAAATCAACGTTTTACTAGAAGAGAATATTATTGTGATATAAAAATTCAATTGTAGTACTACTTTTCATTCACTCCAAGTAAGGGGCGTTCCATCAAGCGTGAGACATGTCGCATTCTTATATATTATATCAAGGTAAATGGATTAAAAATGGATAGTCAAGTTCACCAAATTAGCTCTGAACTATCGAATTCTTCCTACGAGAAGGGATTTCCGGTTACTGGAAAATCATTGTTTCGAATGTGTTAAAAAGTTATGAAATATTGATGTTTCATGTTTCTGTTTTCGCTCTAGAGATAATCATTATTCAGTGCGATGGCATTTTATTATCTTTGTTACTAACTTGGGGTTGTCGCGAATAAATGCTACCCTTTTTAGTTGACCGCTAAGTAAAAAAGAAATTAATGAACAAAATCTGCTGCAACAAAAATCTTCTTTAATTTTATTTATTTATCGGTCAATGCTATGGAAGTTGTAGATCTTATGCCCTAGTTTTGTAGATCTTATGGCCGTAACAAGTCACCAAAGGTGGGCATGCCATGCCGGAACAGCTTTCTTCAGGTTAACCCAAAAAAAAATCGGCGAAACATGTATTCTCCTCTGAAGGATTAGCGATAAAGCAAAGAAGAAATTAAATATGGGAAATAAGATGGAGAAGAAATTAATATTGAAATCAAGAATTAAATAAGGATTTTGTGGGAAATTTATCGTCTGTATCAGTTTTTGTGTTGAAGAATAAATTGGGTTGCGTGATTAGAAATATATTTATAATCCCAAACAAAAGTATTTCAAAAAATTTTACCTACCTCTTTCATTTCTATTCAATTTCAAATTTAAAATTTATTCAATTTCAAGGTAGAGACTTATCCGTCACAATTAAAAATTCAGTTTAATTTAATTCTTTTTATATACTCTTGAACTATAGTGAAATATGAATGAAAATTTATATTTGAAGGTTACAATAGATAAATAAGTATCATAACGCTTTTAAAAAAGATCTACTATAGGAATTCACCAAGCTATTGTATGATTATATAGCCATCCTAATTAATGCAAACTCGTACTTAATGGAAGTACTTAAAGAATAATTGTTGCTGCCTTTATTTTTACTAAGTAAATTAGAATGACGTATCATCCAGATATTTCGTTTATTTTCTCAAAAAATCTCCTTTCCACGAATACTCTCACCATGGAAAAATGAAAAACGCCGAAATTTAATATATTCATGCGTACTAACATATATTTAATTAAACTTTTAACATAGACTTAGGATTTCAAAGTAATATTTTGAAGATAATTAGACAGATTTTCTTTCGTAGAAAGTGAAGCACAAACCTCATATATTGTTTAAATAAGTCAGAAAGTTACCATCCTAGCCCATACAAAGCTATTGACGTACAATAATTTGATTAGCTTTTTAATTTAATCTCACGTTAAGGTGATCTGGTTACGGAAATAAAGCAATAAAATTAACCGCTCTTTAAGTTTCAGCTAAAATATGGCTTTGTTCTATAACTTACATATTTTTTCTTTAATGACATAATCACAATAACAGACTGTCTTTTGACACACTGTCAGAATCTAAAAAAATAAAATATTTTCTGTAGTCATATCAATTTCACAGGTACTATATTGTTAAAAATACAAAATATTCTCGCAGATTGACATTTGTACATCACATTAATTTTAAATTCCTATAGAAAATACTAAATGCGCTAGCAAAACAGCGGAAGTAATCAAAATACGCTTTGGATCTTTAAATGGAAAATTGTATTTACCGCGCCAAAACGAATATTCAAATTAAACAAATATCTATAACCGCATTAAATTCATTTAAGCCTGCAAGCTTTAAATGAATTTAATTCGGTGTACTTTACCGTCATCATCACCGTGATACATCGGTTTGATTAAAGGCTTACGGCCTTCGACCGTGCCTGAGTTGAGTCCCAGGTTAGATTTCCGACAATTCGCCGAGAGGAACTGCATAAAGTTCTAGTTGCCAGTGAAAGACTTCTCTCGCAGCAATAATCCCGCTACATTAATTCTTCTTCAATTTGTTGATATCTGTAAATAAATATTTTGTAGGTAACTGTTTACCATACATTACTGCAATTTTCACAATAACAGCATAACTTGTATAAAATCCATGACATTTATACAAGTTATGCTGACTGTTCAGAAGTGGAAACTACGAGTCACCTACTATATTTTTGAACGGGAAACGAATCACTTATTATTGAAATTGCAAAGGCGTCATATCGATGTGACTTACCTAAAAATAAAAGTAGTATAGGAAGTAATAATTTTACATCTACGCGAACAAAGTTATATATTTTAGTTTTACGTGGAAACATTTTTAAGATCAGAAGAAGGATAAGTATTTTGTATTGCACAAACCTTTAAAGCGATTATTCAAATTTATTGCCAAATTTAATGATGTGTTATTAAGTTGATGATGAAGTTAATATTACATGACAAATTTCGTAAAGTTTCATACAGGAATTTATAAAAGGCAACGGAACGGAATATAAGCTTCTAAAATATTCTATAAGGACTTTCCTTTTGCAATTTATTGAGACCCTTTATTTACTTGTTCTGTTTCGTACAGCCATACTCATTGTAGACTACTATCATTTTCTTATGTCCTATTAGATTAAAAAGTGAAATTTCTAATACTAAAAGTATACGCCCTCAATGTATATTGGAATAAACGTAATGAACATTATGTCATATCCCAGTATCTAATTATAATATGTGGCATCACTCCACAAAATATAAAAATCATAAAGTATATTCAATTTTAACGCGGAAAGCCATAAAAAATATTACACGTAAGCAAAATTATATGGAGTAATTATACACCAATTTTATAAAGAGTAAAATTTATGTCTAAACTTTTTAGTTTTGGTACAAAAATATTTTATATTTTAATACGAAACTTTCCCTATATATATATAACTTTATATATTCAGGTAGGTATAACCTACGACAAATATATTTCTTTACTCGTAGGACATAACATATGGGTATCTTTAGTGGACATGTGGGTGGTGAGCAGTAACGGTTTAAGTAAGTCTGCTAGTTTCATTCTTAGTCAAACTTTAAAATTATTATGAACATATTAAAATAATATACGAAGATACTGTAAACAGTACAAACTTCTATAAAAACAGAATTAATAATTTCAACGTCAATAAATTAGTCGTAAATATTATTATACAAAAACACGATTAAAACAAGATGCGAACGTGGTCCGTTTTGGTCCGAAAAAACTGGGCAGCTAGTATAATGTATGAATCGGGTTTAACGTTGAAATTAAACTTAAATATAATTAAAATTCTCCCTCTTATGAAAATTTAAGAGTACAATTTGTTATTAATTGAATGTGAGTTATAACAGACACATAGTGAGGGATATGTAATACCTTTGAATTGGAAGGTGTAATACCTTTGTTAAATTGTTTTTTTCTTTTGTTATTTTTGTTATCATTGTGTGAATATTTAATTTGGAAAATTAATTTTTATTAATTTCACTGCCACATGAAATTATTATTAAAACTAAGTTTTGTTGTATCTCCATTATAATCTTATATTATGTAATAGCATTTTTAATTTCAAAACAGTATGCAAATCGACATTTTGTAATTAAAAATTAAGACAATACTTGTCGAGGAATACTACAACCTATATTATTTTCTAGATCACAATATATAATGCTTAAAATTGCAAGTATTTAATGTACCCTTGTCATTTGAAAAAAAAACTCATTATAATATTTCAATCACCCAAGGAAAAAGAGATAAACCACTGAAAACAATTTATGGCGTAATGTTGCTTTTATTAATACCAGGAAAAAGTAGTTCAATAAATTTAAACTTAGTCATATAGTCTGGTAAATAAACCCACCAAGTTTAATAATATAATTTACTTTATATTAAACAAATTCACAACAGCGGTTTTTCAAGCAGTTTTTCAAAATATTACATTTTGTTAATTTTTCTATGCCTTATACCGCTCGTGCTGTTATAAAAATCTCGGTAGAGTGTAAAGAAGAAATAAGTTTCTTTATTTCTTATTAAATTCAAACTTAACTATGAACACTTGCAACTTAAATTTGAAAACTTTTCGTGTTTTAGAGCAACTACTTTTCCTTCGATTTCTCTAGAAAAAATGAAATCGTAAAAAGTTACTTTATGGGTACACTTTCTATAATAAAGTGAAATTAATTATATCATCAATTAACAACAAAAAGTATAAATTATGTAAACAAAAATCATTATTTTATTTATCAGTAAATACATATAGGGTATAAATTACCAAATGGTTAGTCTCGTATTATTATATTCTTTGAACAGTTTATTATTTGGTCTTAAAATCCTATTTTATCTTGAAATTATTTTTTTTATATATTACACATCACACTTAATCTATTAAACCAATATTTTAATCTCTTCTTCCTAAGAATCTGCATTAACATTTACCTATATAGTTAATTTCGGTTTTTTTTTCTGACGCTACTTAATACGGTGTTTCAATTATACAATTTCCCTGCACTTGTATTTTGTGAATCATTTACTGTTGTTTTCTTTATTCTTTATGAGATCATTAAATGCTTCATCTTCTTGAAAATTTAAAAATTTTAAATTTAAAATAATATTGTTCAATAAACTCTGATAAATGTGATGTCTCTCAATTTTCACACAAATGTGTAAATAAAAGTACTAAGGAAACCATATATTCATTATTAAGCCAACAAATGTAACTAAAAATGTTGACATCTAAAACATAATATTTAATTAACCATTAAATAAAGCGCCTAAATAGCATATAAAATAGTAAAAGTAACCAAAAGTACGTTCCGGAACTTCGCACGGAAAATTATAATTTACGCACCGAGTTAAATATTCAAATTAAGCACAAATCTAATTAGAATTGACCCGCGTAATGAATTTTGCAGAGCGTAATTAATTATTAATTAAAGCTGTCAACTTTGTAAATACCTAAAAACTTAAGGTGTGAGTTTTGACAATTGTTTGACGAGGGAAAAGTTATTGTTCGGAACAAGCCCAACATTAAAATTTCGTGGAGGTAATACTTATATCAGATTATTTTAAATATTGCTTTTAAAGAAAGCTCTACAAGAAAGCTGCCATTTCATCCTATTTAATAGGAACTTCTTTGTTTCCAAATTATATTTTTGTGTGTGAAATGACACTAGATTCATTTTTAGATTGAGAAGTTGAAACTGACTTGTAATCGCACAAGTTTTATCCTGATTGATTTTTGAAAATCACCATGCTATGAATGTTTCTTCGATAACACTAAACGAATAATGTTTACAAATTTATTTACTCTAAATTCCATAGCCGATTTTAATTTCACCTTATTCCTGGGAATATTTATTTTTCAATTTAGTTTCACTTCTAATACAGTTACTTTGCATCATTACTCAATCTTTTATATTTTTATTCCATACATTATATAAATTAAATTTTCACGTAAAACTTGTTTGAGAAAAACTTCATATTGTATCAATTTAATCGAAATGCTTACAATTTATGTAGCTAAAACTAATCACTCGATACTAGTATCTCGAAAGTAAATTTATTTATTTAAGCTCAGTCATAAATAAGTAGAAACACGCATTCTCGCAAGCAGCTAAGGACACACTCACGCACTTAAAGTATACAACCATTTTGTTTAATTTAGTTTAAGTTTAAAAAAAAAGAAGTTGGGTAATTTTCACTAAAACAAAGTGATAAATTATTCAAACAAAAAAAACAAGGAAAATTATTGGTCTTGTATTACCACAGTAGTATCTATATTATTTGTCACTCAACTCATAACTCAAATAATTTACTTCCATTTTATACATAGGTAATGTCCGTAACATATACAGAGGATAAAAAATATATTACTTTGATATTTATGAGCATTCTAGAAATAATTATAAGTTCTAAGCATTTCTAAGGCGCATTTTGTTCCAGTTATATTAAAAAAATATATTTTTCTGAAGGAAATTCATATATAACAGCATTTTTTCTTGTGTTTAAGAGGTTATTTTAGTTTAGTAAACGAGACTGTATAAAAACAAGAAGTGTACCTTTTATTGTATTCAATTATTACACTTATTCTTACCTATAAAAGTACCATAATAAAAAAGTAACAATAATTTCGTATTTTGAAAATGAAATTAAATGAAGAATTTATAATATGCTTCTATTAAATACACGAGTGGCAGAAGGCAAATACATGAATTTTGATCAATTCAAATATTTACAGTAATTTTAACAGTAATTTTCGTAGGTATGATTAAAATCAACATTTTCAATTATTCTGTGTACGTTACAAAGTTGTATTCCATGAAAGTTATTTGCAAAATAAAATTGTAATTAACAGCAATTTAAACAATAATTTTTCGTTTAAGGCGCGCAGTATTCCTCATGGACTTTGGCCTTAATTACGCGACCGGAAGAGCAAATTTGAAAAGGGAGAATGCGATCACCATGGAATACGCGGATGATAGCGTGGAAAATGTAATGAATTTCTAAAAGCTTATTTACGGTCGCAGAGTAAGGAGTTCACTGTGTTTCAATAAGTAAATATAAGAAAATAAATACAAATTTATATTCGGATAAGTACGTTTTCACTGATGTTTCCAAATATATTTTAATACTATTATTTAGAAAAAAAAATACTTAATCTGAGTAAAACTTGTACTGAGAAAGTCTCGTACGGATTGGGTATATAATATTTCCATTAAAAGGTTTACAAAATGTAACATTATTTTTCACAGTGTAAATATATTTCTAAGCATAGCACTAACAGATTTCTTAAGAGCTACGAGGTTTAGAACCCTTGCTATATTTTTCTGGCAAACTTTAAGTAAGTTTTTGGAAATGGTAAATTTTAAGTAAATTTCTATAAATTGTCATAATTCCGACTTATAATTTTGGAGATGGAGGAAATAAGTTTTTTCTTGTGAAGGTTTTCAACAACACATATAAAATTATTTTACATAAAATTCTGTAAAAATGATATTAGAATTCTTATAATACACATTTCCTCATGTTACATGGAAAATAAAAAAAAATTGAGTTATTTACTCACACTTTCAAACTTCATTTGAATATTTTTGACTGAAATATAATTCCAAGTCTTTGCGTCTAACGATTTCTGCCAAAATTTTTGTACATGTTTTAAATTATATCTTCAGAACCGTCTTACACAAAATTTAAAAACAAATATTTGGAGTTAATACGTGTTACCACTATGAAAATTTAAACTTCTTCGTTACACGGTATTTTGAGAAAAAAACAATTAAACACACAGACGGACATGTGAGTGATCATGTAAAAATTTTGTTTCTTTTTGTTTTGAGATTACATTTGAGATGACATTACATTTAAAAAACTAATCGTTACTTGTATCTTAACGTATCGAAGTATCTTAACTTATATAATAAGTTGCGTTGAAAATAGGATCGGATAGATATTTTACGATCCACAAAACGCAAAACGCGTAGCACAAGCGCGACTATGGTGGGTGCATACGGTCGTAAGAATATTCCATTGCATACGTGTATCCATGCATGCGTGCGTATACGTTTGTGTGTTTAAAGAGTTATTGTATAAATTAATTAATTTGGTTAATTTTTTTTAAAATTTTTACATTACATTTAAATCATTTTCAATAAAAAAAAATTTAGTTGTTTAAACAAATAGCCATATTAACGTATTGCATATAATAAAACTTAAAAAGTGGGCCGGCTAAATAATTAATTTGCTTAATTTTTTTTACGCACTTACCTTTGCTCTATTGAAATCTTATGTTTTTCTCAAATGTTTACCGAATAAAACTTGAAATCTTATTAACTAACGAGACTCGTGTAAAATTAATTGCAGAATTGATTTATTTCTTAAAAACTTCATGTCCAGCTTTCATATTTTCACAAAGCGTAGAAATACCATAAAAAAATAATATAAAATGTAGAATAAAGAACTGTAACGGAAACGACAGGTAGCAATGTGAATAAATATCATCCTAACTGGTGACCAGTCGTGAACTACCAATCTCTCCATAACCTCATTATCGAAATCGTCAGTACACAAAAGAAAGTTGAACGTTCCAAGATATTAGAAGGCGCGCTAAGAATGTGAAATAGACTACAAAATAATTTATATAACAGGCACAAGCATATAACAGGCACAAACATAGAACGCTATTATATTAAAGATCGACGAGTTATAGACTTAATTATTTAAAAATTTAAAAAAATTAATCATCAATAGTAGATCCGAAGCTGAAGAGAATAGCAGATCAAAGCTGAAGAGAATAAACAATGATAGGCATAATAACTATACATTTTTCAATACAAAAGTTTTCCGAATTTTTCTAAGTAACTTCATATGGAGTTGAAGAAAATCAAAATATATTCGTTGTCATGGAAACCATGGGAATTCTGCATGACAAATCCTAGAACCCCGCTAGGCTTTAATTTGTTTATAATTGTATTGGGATTCCACAAGGATGAAACCCTTTAGAGTGTTGTTCTAACTAGGTGTGCGCAAGGGGGATACGTAAACGCGAGTACGTAATAATTGCACATTTGCTCACATTATGACGTAACTTATTGCCCAAATTAGATTGGAATACTGAGTCTATTTTACATTGGAACTTCTCATGACCAGATAGAATAGCTCATTATAATCAAATTAAAATGTAGCTTTTTAAGGAATTATGAGCATTTGTATTATGAACGTTTCTCAGTCAATATAATATGTATTTACTTCCATGGGAATCATTCTAATATTGTTTCTATTTTCTCGATCTTTCTTATATACTTTTACATTTATATATCTTATATATTGCTTTAAATTAAAATGACAAATTGCATAAAAATCATAATCGTATTTAGGTACGATTTAATTCTGATAAAGATCACATATATATAATACGGAAATCGAACATTTTCTTTTGTATTTTTTTTCCCGACTTTACAGAAAACAATAAGGCACATTATATCAATTTAGTTGAGAAATAATTGTAAATTATTTAATTGGTCTTCTATAAACTTATTTAGACAAGAAATATCCACGCGCAATTGAATATTTATATAAAATAGCATTTAATTTTTCTAAACAGACACTTCTATTTCAGAATTCTCCAGTCCATATTATGAGTTGTTAATAATCTTATTTAGATGATATCAAACAAACTTTCAAAAACCTCACTTATCTGTATTAATATTAATTATCTTCCTTTTAAATCCCAGGTTTATTAAGAACTAATTAAAACGAAGAATATCAAAAACGAGTCTTCAAATTAAAAAAATAATTAACTATCTTTGTCCTAAAATGGGATATCTTGTACATATATTTTATTGGCGTTCGAAAGTTTTTAAAAATATTTTTATAGGATTTCCAAAGAAAATTGAATCTAATTTTCGAGTTTTTGGTTGTTTGACATCAGATTTCCTCAAGTAATAAAGTGGAATTTCCACGAGTAGTGCCAGCTTTTTCTTAATAGTACATTTTTCAAAAAAATGTCAACGATAATGTTTCTTATTTATTATAGTTTCTCCAAATTAATCAGTGAAACTTCTTGTTAAAATTTAATAACAAAAAAAGGTTTGTGTACAATTTCCTGTTTCAGAAGATTCCATTCTACGACAATTACATCGAATGATCTTTAAGTTACTTTTCGTCGAAGTTACCATCGGTTATTTATATCTTATATATCCTTCCAATAAATGTAAAAAAACATGTTTTTATTTATCAAAACTTATCCCACAATCTGTGGATTAAACGAAATGGGAAAATTTAATAATAAAAAGCCAAATGGATAAATAAAATCGTGCTGTAAATAAGTAGTGCAGTACCTGTACTACAATGTTATGGAAATAAGTTTTGACACTTCGCGTCGTGAATATTATTATTGTAATTGTTTTGTGGTTTTAGGATTGCGTTTTAATTTGGTTTAATAACTTACTTTTCATAACGTTATTAAAAAGTGTAGTTTTAATTGTACAAACCCGATACGATTTACTAAACGGTACAATCTAAAGGATTGGGGCAATCAATAACGTTAGCAAAACAAACTGTCAGAAGTGTATAATTAGTATTGAGTATAGTGTGCCTAATAATATGTAATATTACTTATTTAACTTATAAATAAGATGTGGCTATGGCACTTATTGTATGTATTTATTTTTATTTCACATATTAGTATTGCTGAGCGTTTTAATAATATGTATCATTCAAAGGATGTTTAGAAATGAAGTATGTGAAATATAAAGACATTCTTTTCCCGTATAGATTCTTCGATGGAATAAGCAAATGTGTTTATTATATATTTATATCACTGGTTTTACAATAAAATATCCCGAAATATATAGTGTTTTTTTCCCACGAATTAAGACTTATTTCGGTATAATTTCTTAACTAACGGTTTTTATTCGTTATGAAATGTAAAAACATATCTCGATACGTGATGCCAAAACGCTGTATTTTGGAAATTTTTTTCATATTTAATTGCAATAAAATCTCAAAGCATCCATGAAAATCTGTGAAGACTTTGATAGATCAAAATAATTCAAAGTTTAAACTTATCCTTGCGTGCGTGTTTATCATTTAAGGTAAATTGTTTAAAAAAAGATTTGCAATTTTGCAGATAGTTGTATTGAAAAAAATCTGCATTTTTGATAAAAGGTTGTTTCCAGGTTTAAAATTTCTTATATTTCTAAAATTTCAAGATTTTTATACTAGTATTTTGTGTCTCGGCAAGAAATATTTTTATATGACATTTCAGGAAATCCTCGCATTTAGGTATAATATTATCAAAAATAATAAGATACAAGGTTATTTTAAAAGTATGTGCCTTCTTTAAGATAAATTGCTATTTATTCACACGCAAACTTCTCATAAATAAAAACAATTGTATGTTTATAAACAGAAAAATAAAAATACTTATTCACACGTAATCTTGTTTTTTGCCATCTTATGTAGCAGAATTCGTCAAATCAGGTTGATATTCTAAATATATACCTCAGGATTAAGAAAAAATAAATAAAATAAAAACATCATAATACATTTCAGAATTATAAAGTCCATAATATAAAATAAGTCTAAGCAATTCAAATTAATAAAATACAATAAGCGAGCATGATAAGCAAAATTTAAAGATTTTTTGATGCAGCTCATAAAAAACGCATTTGAAATTATAAATATCAATAAAACATGTGTTTTTAAAAGCGTTGAGAAACCAATAATGACCAGGAAACACTAGTAACTTACATGAATGTCATAAAAAGAGTAGTAACTAAAATAATATAAGAAGCACTCTCGATACAATTACAGCAGCATCAAAATAAAATAATATAAGAAGCACTCTCGGCACAATTACAGCAGCATCAAAACAAAATAATATAAGAAGCACTCTCGACACAATTACAGCAGCATCAAAATAAAATAATATAAGAAGCACTCTCGGCACAATTACAGCAGCATCAAAATAAAATAATACAAGAAGCACTCTCGGCACAATTACAGCAGCATCAAAATAAAATAATATAAGAAGCACTCTCGGCACAATTACAGCAGCATCAAAATAAAATAATATAAGAAGCACTCTCGGCACAATTACAGCAGCATCAAAATAAAATAATATAAGAAGCACTCTCGGCACAATTACAGCAGCATCAAAATAAAATAATATAAGAAGCACTCTCGGCACAATTACAGCAGCATCAAAATAAAATAATATAAGAAGCACTCTCGGCACAATTACAGCAGCATCAAAACAAAATAATATAAGAAGCACTCTCGACACAATTACAGCAGCATCAAAATAAAATAATATAAGAAGCACTCTCGGCACAATTACAGCAGCATCAAAATAAAATAATATAAGAAGCACTCTCGGCACAATTACAGCAGCATCAAAATAAAATAATATAAGAAGCACTCTCGGCACAATTACAGCAGCATCAAAATAAAAATAATATAAGAAGCACTCTCGGCACAATTACAGCAGCATCAAAATAAAATAATATAAGAAGCACTCTCGACACAATTACAGCAGCATCAAAATAAAATAATATAAGAAGCACTCTCGACACAATTACAGCAGCATCAAAACAAAATAATATAAGAAGCACTCTCGGCACAATTACAGCAGCATCAAAATAAAATAATATAAGAAGCACTCTCGGCACAATTACAGCAGCATCAAAATAAAATAATATAAGATGCACTCTCGACACAATTACAGCAGCATCAAAACAAAATAATATAAGAAGCACTCTCGACACAATTACAGCAACATTAAAATAAAATATTACACCACTAAGTAAAATATATAAATTATTAAGAAAATGTAAATAGTTCAAGTTGGATGCTTCCTAGTAAAGGCCTCTGTCGTAGGTGTCCTTTAAAATTTTAGTGGAATTTAGGAAAATCCCCATGATGTGAATAAGAAGATAGTGTATCAATCGAAATTCGCAGTCTTTTAAATCACATTTATTTTCACGATTGAATAAGAATGATTTTAGGGGAGAACAATGATTCACATAAATGATAGTAAAGTATTTTCTAAAGCTCTTATTTTAATTTGAGTCTTTGCTATGGAGAAATAATTTATTTAACAAAAAGTACTTTTTAAAATTTTCAATCTTTTCTCAATCATAATTCAATTTAAATATTTTCTTACCGTAAATAGGAATTTCAATAAAATAAAATTAAAACAAACGATGGATCACCAGGATAAACGAGATTTCTTTCTGTAAAATAATACTTGTATCGTTCACTATTCAAAGCCAATAAGTTGCTCTATGCGTCACATCGCATATCGCTTTGGTTACGCCGCGCGATGTGCGATGGTGCGCCTGGTGTGCAGGACGCATAACCATTGCACTAATATCGATATGATGCACCATCGAAAACAAGATAATACAAGAAAAAAATTATTGTTTATAATCACCTTATTTTGTTCTTAGGAACCCATAGAAATAGGCTTGTTATACCAATTTAAAAACACTCTCTGTAAATAATACGAAATATACTGATTTATTATTAGTTTGCATTAATAACTATGCAAGAGTATAAATGAATTTATTTAACAAATAACTTAATTTACCATTACCATAGTTTCAATCTGCATATTGATTATATTGATCATTCGATATTTTCCTCTAGTTTGAAGAGAAATTTGTACCTAAACCTAACCTACCTAACCTTTAAAGTTTTGAGCGGTTTAATTGATTCATCACATAAATTTATCTAACCGGCACTATGTCATATTGCTTTACTTCTAGATCGATAACCTACCGGTAATACGTTTTTTATAACATCAGTATGTATTTTCAGGTTATTACCTTTGTTAGTAGAAGATAGCGTATCCATATAAAGACGGATATGTGAAAAGCTCATTTAGCAAGTTCGTTGACCAGTTAAAAGTACGAGCACATCTGGGATTTTAATTAATTGGTATACGTGTTCAAACATAAACTATATCATTCCTCTAATCATTAACCGTATTATTTTTTTCAAATTAGCAACATTATTAAAATAAGAAAATTTAATTGGTTTTTATATTACAAAAGGTATGTATATTATCTTTGCGGGACTGGCTTTCGATCTTCAGTTTACGAGCGCTTAATGCTCTTAAATGAAGGATGATGTCATAGTTTATATCACCTGCATAGCAGAGCGCGCACGAGTATCCTACGCCGCTCATCTGATTTCCTTGCACTCACATTATTTAGAGTATTGTTGCGAGATGCACTCAGTGTAGATATTTTTTCTCCTCCATTGACTATTTAAGTAATGGGGATGGTTCATGACTAATCACTAGTTAGAATTGTAATTATTCGAATGACCGTGTGTTCTTATCTTATTCGTTATTGTTATTACTTTTATTTTATTAATTTTATACATTTTCTTTTATTTATTATTATTTTATTCATTGTTGTTCTTATGTGATTGTACTGAATTATTTATTATATACTTCTACATCGGAAACGCTTTTGGGAAATCTGAAAGTTGGGAATGGAATTTTCAAAAGTAATCGAACACGAAGATAACCGAATGACAAAAGAGTAATCTATTTTAATATAAATACAAATGTTTCATTTCTCATATAGAATATATTTGGCGTTAATTTTGTAGAAATTAATTATTCACAATTAAATGAAACTACGTGATGTAGTATTATTTCTACTTCCTTAAATTTCTTTACCACGATCTAGGTTTCGTTGTATTACAACAGGTGGGAAAATAATCATTGCTAATTAACATTGCTAATTACCTGAAGATGTAATACAACGAAACCTGGGTCGTGGTAAAGAAATTAAAGAAAGTAGAAATAATACTACATCACGTAGTTTTATTTCATTGTGTTTCATTTCTCATTATTATAATTGAAACGACCTTTTTTTCAAGGAAATTAGTTATTTCAAATAAAAAGTATCCCTTGGCAATATTATGTCTCTTATGGAAAAAAGATTCCTTGACAAATTATGGTCTCGTATACTTAATAATTTCTGTCGATATTTCCACTCGATGATAAAATGAAAAATTACTGTCATGAGGAGAATCACTGTCAAGTTTAATACCAACGTGTATATAAACACTCCCGATGGAATAAATAAGTTTTTGTGGTTTGAACGTAGAAGTTCAGTTTTTTGCTGTTGTGTAATTATTTGGACATTGTTCTTTGCAGTTGGTTCCCGCTTTTTTATTAGTTAACTTTTTGTTGTGTTTTCTCATTTAGTTTATGGACTTTAATTATTTCAAAGAACAATTGCTATTTAAGGAATTCTATACGGCTAAACATTTATTTTGTTCTTTTTATATATTGAACGGAGCCTCATAAATATAATAACATTGTAGAGTGCCAGTTTTCTCGTAAATTTCTGTTAAATAATTCAATCATTTTTAATTAAATATATGATAGTCTCAAGAGAAGTCTTTTATTCTGGTTTTTGATTGACATCGAACGAATGTAAAATGAGAATTTAGAATTCTCATTTTAAAGTAACACCACTTCTGATCGTGTCTTGAGTCTTCATATTACGAAGCTATGTTAGATGTTAACATAGATTTACATTATATACTAGCTGTGCCTACGACTTCGTTTGCATGCAATTCGGATTAAAAAGATGTAGTGTACTCTATTACCATAACAAATTTCATAAAAATTGGTCCAGTGAAGTTTGCGTGATTGACGAACAAATTAACATATAGACAGGCAAAACATGTCAATTCTGAAAACAAGTTTTCTGGCTGCAATTATCGTTCTTTATGCTAAATAAACCACTCTTTTTAAAATATTTTCCATGTACGGAATTCACTCAGCTACAATAATATGTATGTATAAATAAATATATATATATATATATATATATATATATATATATATATATATATATATATATATATATATATTTTCTTTTTTTTTTTTTTATTTTCAGAAAAAAATTTTCGAATGAATGTATTTTTTCATGAAGTCCCATTAGTCTGAACCATGCTTAATAAAAAAGTAAAGAATAAAATATAAATCCTGTTGACCGAAACAACCAAATACTCGAGCTGCAGAAACTTAAATATATAATATACTTAATATTGTGTACTATTGCAATTGTCTTCAGTTGTTTAAATACATTAAAGCGATTTCAAAATATTTTCTACTCCATTATCACGTATGTTTATTGCGTAATTACAGAGGGTAACCCATTTTTTGTTATCCGTTATCCTATAATGTCAACGGTGTTATAAACTTGGAACTTTTTGTATAATTAATGCCGATTAACCGATATACTTTGCATGTGTTTTCCAACTGAAATTCTAGTGTTTTTAAGAAAATGAACGGATTTAAAAAGCATTATGGACATAACATTATTGTTAGAAAATAAATTGCTAGAAAAACTTATTGCTAGAAAAAGTAAACTCTGATAGTTTAGCGAAAATAGCCACTTCGACAAACATTATCATATTTCTGCTGATCTCTTACAATAGCACACAAAATATTTACGGTTTGGTAATTTCCAGTAAAAAAAAGACCGAATCTGAATGTAGTTAGTCGTGCAAGTAATAAGAAGAAATTTAATCGTGGATTAAACAGTGAACTTATAATGTATAAGTTGATATAGCACAACCCGAAATTATTTGGTATATTATTCACTAAGGCGCCAACCAGGAATTTTGACGGTAGAAGTAATTATAACCCGATTGGGTTATAATTACGTTGGGTGAACGGTGTTACGGGTGGGCAAAAATTGGGTGTTAAAAGCTGATTAGCTTTTAACACAGTTTTTTGGAAAGAGGTCTAAATTTTCTTCTAAATTTTATTCTGTTATTGTCATTAAATATTTAAAATTATTTATGGTAATTTTAAATGACCTTTGAACGATCACAAGCGTCTCCATTCCCTGGTCCACACGTATGCAAATATGTATGTAAGTAAGAATGAGGACATGCCACAGATCACAATTTTTGACTAATTTTGCCGGTTGCTATAGAATAATATTGATTTGTTAAATAGTTTAATTTTTATCAACAATTTTCTAAAAAAATTCCCTTTTTTGTTACTAACTTGGGGATGGTACGAATAAATACTTCCTTATTTATTTTGGCACTGAGAATAAAAATGAATGAACTACTGTTGCAGGTTTCGAAGGATATTTTTTAAATTTTTTAATTATTGTTTAATACCACAGAAGATCTAAATAAGCTTCAATACATGTAGTGTGGTCTTATTTGAAGTAATTTTTAACATATAACCTTACTTGAACATAACCTTCACTTAAGTGATCTCACTTGAAGTAAGTTTTAACACGTAGTGTGACCGTAGTGTGTGTGAATTTTAGGCGGATGTGTAAAATATAATTTTCCAATTATAAATGAAACTAAACAGTAGCTTTTAATAATATTAACACCTTGCGAAGATAAATTGATAAATTTACAATCGTGATCAAGTTGCATATACCGAATTTTCTAAAAGTTAAATTAAAGAGTTGATAAAAGTATTTATGCCATTAAGATAAGTTATCACAAAATATAAAGAAATATTTAAGATCAGTTTTGATATCAGTTACTTGTGTGATGGTATGCGGAACATCTTTCATTTACAGATTCTATATATTTCCCAATAATATCGAAGAAGCTGCACACTTAGTGTCCAAGTCAGACAAAATAACGAAAAAACATTGTCCCCTACACCGTTTCCAAAACTGTCAATAAAAAAAATAAGAATGTTTCAAATAAAGGTATCATGGCGGAAATTTAAAAATATTGAAACATGATGTACTTATAGTAGGTACCTACCTTGACAGCATATTATATTTGCGGTAAATCAAGAAATAAAAATGAAAAAGATAAGATCAGCATTCCATAGCACAGAAACCGGTTTGAAACTTAACTGATTTCTTGCGTGCAAGTTGCTTATCAATTCATACTTCGTTATTTATACGTAGGCGTTATGGATACTCCTTTTTGCTCCGTCACACCACATTTATCTTGGGTATGCTGGACTACCATATGTTACAGCAGAGTAGAGAAGTTTCAATAAAGGAAAATTTATTTTTCGATTTTCAAAATTATTTTAATTTGAACTTGATTGACAAAGCGCTAACTATCTCCCCACCTAAATTTTCACTGATCTTGATAATATTTACAGTATATCTTGTATTAATTACATCTAGCAATGCTAGGAATATACGTTTTTATTTTTTTCAATATTACTTATGCAAATATTATAAAACTTTACGAATCAGATTTTTTAACAAAAATGTAATCGAATTAAACGGCTTGCAAATAAATATTTAACCAAATGATAAGAAAAATTTTAATATATAATCTTAGATCATCTTTGACTGAAGAAAAAGGAACATAATCCTGAAAATCAGTGAGGCTTAGAGTGAAAACCAGAAAAATATTTTACGATTGAATTGTAGATGTTTGAGTTAACATTTATTTAAACATCTATTTCTCATAAATTGCCGTCCTTGATTTCACACTTAAATTGGAAAATATCGAACCCTACCTCGTATGCTCTTAGAGTCATCATCTTTTACAATACCGGCATTCTAGAAATTATATCGAAATTATCCCCTTTCTTACGATTTTCTATTGCTCAATCACTTTGTCGCGGCTACACCAGAGTGTAGTATATTTGCAGTGAGTTAGAATAAACTTACTGAATTATGTTATCATTTGTTGTAGTGTTGTTAAATTTATTAATTATCGTGTTACCCTTATTGAAACGTACGGGTATAGTACTATAATATTTCAATAACTGGGGGTATATAAGTAAAATATACATATATGTGTGAGTAGTGTGGTAAGGATTTTTGCACACAAACAATTATTTGGAATTTATTGACCTTATGTAGATTTCAAACGACTGTATTCCAACTTACTTGACCTCATATTAAAGGTGTACTGAAAGAACTTGAATTGCATTTAAAACTCCAAATACCCACTACTTCAACAAACGCCTAATGTTGCCAGCGAAATGACTATTCACATGATACAGCTAGAAATATATTAAAGTATATAAAATAAAGTCGTCAAAATTGTTCGCCTGTTGCAGTCGATTTGAATTGCATCTACTCGTCATCTACACTTATGATTCTAATGCCCAATCTCAAGTCTCAACACACTCAATAAGAGCTTTTACCCATCGCACGAGTTACGTGTGTACGTGCATCCCTATACGAAAGGGAATTAGCGACACTCACTTGATAGCTTAGTTCTTGAGCCGAGTACTATGTGTGCAATTCGACTTATCGCGAAAAGCTTTCTCAGTGCAGTATTTAGAGAGGTTTTTCCAGCAGCTGCCGAAGGATTCGAATGAAACAAGCTATTTCGTAGCATAACTTTAAGAAGTAATACTGACTTCTCAGCACGTAAAATTTCTATAAATAAGGCTCATAATTGCATTGAATATTTTATCCTAAAAAAATCGAGTTTATATGATTTAATTTATAAAAATGTGTTTTTCCCATTTCACTGAAATTATTCACAGTTTTGAGCATTATAGTTTATGTTTTATTTCATATTTGGTAAAGTGCATGTGCATTATATTGCAGAAAATAACACCAATACATTTTATTGATATATTGTTATTGATATTTAGAAACTGGACGTTCTAAAATTTCGTCAAATATAACTTCTTATCTTACTTTACTTTATTACGTATTACAAGTATTCGTACAATAGGTATTCCATACACTAGGTATTCCATTTACCCGACTTTATCGACAGAATTTAAAACAAAAAGCACTAAGTAAACGCAATGCCCAGAAATAACTGCAATGAACATCACTTACGTGATACAGAATTTGAAAACTTACAGAGATCTTTAAATGTATTTTTTTTTCTCCGAATTACCTCACGTTTTCTTTTGTTGCCCGTGTTGTTGAAAAAAAAATTAAAACTGCCTGTTTGATCTTGTAAAACTCTGCTTAAATGGTTTTGAGCTATAAATGTGTAAATATCATATTTTCAGATGTTGCGTTAATTTTAAACGTGGAAAATGCGACAATAATTTTGCTTTAAGTCAACATACTTACATTAAAAATGTTTTTATCATAGTCTCCTAATAATTTGCAAAGAAGTTTACTCATTTGTTATGGATGATCAGTACAAATAATTCTAAAGTGTGAAAAATAGAAAAAAAACGAAATAACACTGATTTGGGGATAATATGAACATTGAACCAAAAAAAATATTTGTTACATTCAAAGTTGCGGCACAGTTGCTACCATGCATCTTCAAAAATTTGTTTGATATGAATTTCTAATTGCTTATTGACATAAATTTTAGTGAAAAAGAATGAAAAGTTACGTGTGGATACGTAAAAGAAACATAATGTTCCTTTGTTATTACTCAAATTTTATCGATGAACGTTGACATGAAAGTATTGGAAATTACCTAGCTTATAAATTTCTAAACAATCTTATCACTTACATCTATATGATTTTTAAAAGGGGCAAGATGTTTATTTGTCCGTCTGTTTGTTTATAATATGATCACTCTAATGTATTTATATTCCAATTTCTATTTAAGCTTGCTCGTGATTGAAGTTGTCCGCGTCGAGGTGAATTATTAAACTATTAGTGACTCTTTTCTTTTATTGAAATATTACAGTAAGAACCGTATTAAATTTTTGGAGACTCGATTTTTGTTATGTACCGTTCTTAATACTTTTAACAAAGAAATTTTGTGTATAATACTCTCTACATTGCTAAGATTAGAAAATATTCGCAATTTTAAACTAATGTCAATTGTTTAGAGATTATGCAATACTTCCCGAAATAGAACACTACTACTTAAAAACGATACACAATTTTAACATAAAAAAATGTTTATAACCGGTATATAAAATCAGGCTCTAGGTTAAACCTATTCTATTCTATATCAATTCTATATCAAAATAATCATTAATGCAGTAATGTAGTAATAAACAATTTATCATTACATGGAAGTAATAATTTTCGTGGAAATATTTATCTGCTTGTACATATTGATATATCAAAATAATCATTAATGCAGTAATGCAGTAATAAACAATTTATCATTACATGGAAGTAATAATTTTCGTGGAAATATTTATCTGCTTGTACATATATTAAAAATATACTAATGATCTCAACTAAAGCAAATTCGTGTTTGTTTTGTTTAAAAATTCGTGTAAATTGGTGTGTACATTTTTGAAAAGTAAAGTGAAAAAAAAGATAAACTTAATCTGCATAAATGAAAACAAGTAGTCGGTAACCTATAGTCAACTAGCTAATTAATCAAAAGTCAAACCAGGCCATAAAATTTCTGTCCAATTAGTATCAATGAATAACTCACGACTAAATTCTAATTGTGAATCCACCCAATACATGTATTGTGTAAATAATGATATAGTTTCTTGTCTGATATACTTAAATAATGTATTCTGCAAAATTTCAAAAGTAACTTTAAATAATAGGACTAGAATTTAGGATGTGACGAAATGTGTTGAGTGAGAAAGAGATTAAAAAAAATTAGGAAGGTTTCGCGAAATCATCTGGCCATGTGTAAAAAATGAGTAAATATCAGCTAACGTCAAAGATGTGTACAACATATGAGCTTGTGTCGAAAATCCTACAGTGTTATTAAATCAGATTGACAAGGTGAATCTTCAGGAATATCTAAAGTCAGTCAATGTGGCGAAAAATTGTATGTGAAATAGAAACATTATCATAATGTCGCTATTGTTCCTTGATACTACGTACATCTACGTGTATTAGGCAGTATAACAATAAAAGTTGGTTATCAATACGTACGTGTTCTAACTCCATATTGTTTGAAAAATTAACGCGCGTGTCGAAAAATAATTTTTGCCCTAAATGTGAGTATTATAAAAAGTATTCCACGGGCAAAGTTTTAAAACTTGCTTATTCATTTTTAAATCCCAAAACAGCCATCCAAAAATGCTGAAATAAGGAAAATCTAATTAAAAAGATCATTCGAGTAAAACGTCTTCTCAGCAAATTTCCTGGTAATCGCTTTAAGGATGGAGGTGAGGAAGACAATAAAAAAAGTTGTAGTAAACTTTCTCTTTGTCAGCTGCAAGTTTTGTAGTTTGAAACGATCGAATTATTTTTGTAAAAAAGAGTTAGTCATATAAATGGAACTCAACTTTTCGGAATCTGCTGTTTCTAAAATCATATTGTGTATCAATATGATTTCTAAAACCATATTGATCAATATAATTTTGATACTGATCTTTGCGTTACTGCTTAGTCTTGCTGTAGGAAGTTACTTGCCCACATCCGAGGCTTTAATATCTATTGTTTTCAAAATAGTATTTTAGGTAGTACTGTCCGTTTAAATCGTAGAACTTGAGGATCAATGTTTTAAGTTAGTATTGTAGGTCTCTAATAGATACTCTGATATTGAGCTCTGGATTGCAACTCCTTGGTTTTGATGCTGCGGGAGTGCTACCAGTCTAAACCGTGATACCTGCTTTTAAATTAGAACTCCTCAGACTTAACAACGTGGAGTACTGACTGCTTGAACCGTACGACTTAAGGATCTGCTATTTACAAATTGACATTGTTTGTCTAAAGCAAAAACTTTATCATTAAACTCCGGATTCCAATGCCTTAGCCTGATACTGCAGTAATACGGTTTGTTTTGTGTCTGTAAACTCATATTTCCGACGATAATCAATCAATTTAGATGATTCTTTTTTGTTTGAATAATCTCAGTGTAGTATCTTAAAAATATGGTTCCCATTTGGTCTTGCAAATTGGGCGTGCACCGTAAAATTCCCCAACAATGTACAGCATAAAGGCCATGATCAAGTTTGGATAATATAGGTCTAATGAAAATCTAATAGTATACTCTCTAAAATTTTGACTAGATGCATGAATCGACCCTTTAGCAAAAATATGACACAATGATGAAACTGGAAGGTGGGGACAGGAACTTTTCTTTG
Organism: Druceiella hillmani; assembly: GCA_039881145.1. Lineage (NCBI taxonomy): Eukaryota > Metazoa > Arthropoda > Insecta > Lepidoptera > Hepialidae > Druceiella > Druceiella hillmani. Next base: position 14,709,679 of record JAYKKI010000029.1, read on the forward strand.
ATGAGGACTAATATCATTATGTATGGACATAAGCAAGCAAATAATTGTATAAATAGGTAGGTAAGTAAATGCAGGTACATATAAAGCACGAAGCAACTTAATACTTGTATATGCAGGCTTGAAGAACTAAGGTTAAGTTAAAAGAGCGAATGTGATTTATATATCCGTATGTATGAATGTATATGCACACACACACTTGTATATATATATACATATATATATATATATATATATATATATATATATATATATATATATATATATGTACACTTAGGTTTTTTAAATGCTTGAAACGTCTGTTTCAATTCCATACATGAGATATTATTGATTTGCAATGCATCGTAAGTTCGTAAAATTATATGTAACATAGGATATAACAGCATTAAAAATTAGAAAAAGAAACATTTTTACGAAAGAATAACCAATAAATAGGAAGCGCACTGAATAATATGAGATTATGAAAATACGCTTCTTTCTTCTTTTATATTTACAAGATATTTCATACACATTCACATAAACGGTTGTTATATTTTATTTAGCATCGATACCGAAAATATCTAGCAATAGCAGTATCTTCCAAATTTACTTACTTTAAAAACAGTATTGTACTGCAAAAATTCCAACTGAGTATTCGTATTTTTATTATCTCATACATATTAATGAGCTTATTCAGCGATTCATGGAAGTCGGTTTAGTTTTGTCATAACTTTTTTATGGAACACTTAAATTACTATCAAAAAATTTATAACACAATAATACCAATATGCTTCGGAAGATACAACTTGAAAAAGAAAAATTGTCGTTATAGACGATTACAAAGTACTTTATTGATAATCACTGACAAATAATATTATTGTCGTGAACGGTAAAAGCACGGGACAAATATTATCTGCCAGATAATGGCTGGCAAATAATATTGGTTCCGTGCTTTCACCGTTCAATACACTATTTAATTTACAAATAACTACTTGTCAATTTCCATCTGTCTTTTTCTAAAAAATGTAAGGGACATTTACATAATTTTTTTCAAAATAAGAAAAAAATAGTTTATAACATCCAGACCGTCACAGATTTATGTTAGTGTGCCACCAACATAAATCGATTCTTTTATTCATTAAATTTGAATAACGTGTAAGGATACGAACTCACATGTATATCAGCATCGAAACTAAATACAATAATTTTTATCAGAATTACGTAGTATTTTATAGAGAGAAACGAAAACGATTAGAACAGCCACATTGTCTTGAACAAGAAAATAAAAGAATTATTTATATTGTTTTAACGACCAGATGGTACCCGCTTTCCTGTAAAATTCCGAATAATGCAAAGACTCCAACTTACTGCAAACAAAGATCGCAATGGTAACGGAATATATAAGAACAAAAAAAAAATTGCAGAAGCTTTCCGCTTTTGAAACAAAACGATTTCTCGCTGGCGCAAATCGCAAAGATTTCGACCGGATGAAGGAAAGTTTGTCGAAGTTTTCTTTTTAATTCCGTCGTGTTCAGCCGATTTTTATCCGATCTGCTTTTCTTGGCATATTTTGTACAGGATTATTGCAATTATTTAAGGTGAATAGACAGTAAAATTTTAGCAAAGGTTGATGTTAATCGGACTAATATTGCTTAAAATATATGCTCGCTTCATTGTAATTACATTCTCGTTGATCGTCCCTCCGTCTGCTGAAATTAACTGGGGAAAAAGATTAAAATTTATTTCTAATCTCAGAGGTACTTGAAATGGTTTAAAATACACAGAATCGAGGAAATAGCATAAAAAGAAATAAGTTTGTGCCTTGAAAAAGTAGGTAATCTTAGGTTCACTTTTTGTTGTGAAATGTTTCATAGATATGATCGCTCTTTTAATTATGTTAGTTCTTTTATCCCTAACAGGATGTTTTTTCTTAGTTTTGATAATAAATTAAGTTATAAGGGAAAAGCCCCAAAATCTTGTGTTACGTGTACGAAAAAATTTAATAAGATTGGTTGAATAGTTGAGACGCTAAAGTAAAACAAATAAACAAACACATTTTAATATTATAGGTTACGACTAGTTATGGTTTAGACCCAGAATTTTGCTGTGGGCAGTCTAATAAATAAACAGAAATATATACAGACAGCTAAGATTTAAACATGAAAATTACGTATAAAAGTCATAATTGTAATCGATTTTTATATCGCTGTCAATAATTAGCATTCGTTTAATTAATCGTGTATTGGAAGTGAAAAAATAATAGTTTGTATTTACATAACAAAACAGTGATTAGTCAATTGAAGGTTATCGAAAAATGAAAAAGATATTAAAAAAAATTGATTGCATTACACATTTGTTTCTGTAATAATATTATTGCTAACTTAAAAGCAATCTGCTGCTACTATTCAAAGCCATCCAAAATTAGTCTTATATGCCCTCGTATTTCTGTTAATATAACTTTAATATCTGAAATAATTTGTTAATCTGGTAAGATTTAATAAACTATTTTTACTCACGAGTTCGTTAATCAAAGAAGTCTAACGTCATCATCACCGCTTGATAAATATTCATACTACAGAAGAGATACGGAAAGTGCTCGGACTATAAAAATAGCATACTGAAGCTCTAGGCTATAAAAGCAAAACATATTACCATAAAAAGATCACAAAGTTTCACGCGGATTTAGATGATTGAACAATTATCGAGTGATGTAATAGCTAATAGCCATAATTTGATTTGATTTTCGGATCGTGTCTATCTCGTGCCAAGAAGTTTAATTAAAAAAAAGGCTTATAAGTGAGACTTTCATTTACACTGTGAAAATTCCAATATTATACTTCAAATTATTTTCTTACTATATAATTTTAAATAACTTTCGAACCCTTCTTTCTATGCTTTTCAATTAAAGCGTATTTTTCATGGTCGGATTGTGAAATGAGAAAAACATTAGTGCTTCTTAAAAATTTGCATTATTTCTTAACTAGTACTTACTCTTTACCTCGCGTAAATGTTTTATGAATTATGTTGATAACATTGCCACGCACGTTTTCCCAAGTTGACATAGAATCGTACAAAAAAGGTTTTTCCGAATATATTTAATGGACACATGATACAGAGACGGGAGCATACGATGAGCAAATTTCTCGCATTGTCGCCTCCATAGTCAGAGCGACGGTCACTAGCTTTGAAAATTTGTTTTGTGAAATAATTTTTCTTGACGTTTATTCAGCTTTGTCATCGTGTAAGAAAATGAAATATATTGTAAGTTGCGGACATCACGCATGAAATTGTATCAATTCACTCGTGACACTATTTAGTGTAATTTGGTGAACTGGCATTTGGTATAATTGTCGAATTTAACAAATTAAAACTATTCTAGAAAAATAAATTATAATATTTTTATTTTTAAATATGAGTAAAAATTAAAAGAGTGCACCTTATTCTCCAAAGTATCAATATGTAAACAATTTAGAAATTACTGTCTGCTAGCGTTATAAGGCCAACTTTATAGAAAACAATATTCATTTTTCAGAAATTCGTCGTTTTCAGGACACAATTATAGTCCTCAAAACCGCTGTCCATTTCAAGTACAAAAAATTATCTTCTGTAAGACTCCGTGGTAGATTCATCGCTTTATCTTAGTAGCAAGAATTTGCCGCGAATTTAGAGTTATTTACCAGATACATCCATTCCAGACGGAATAAAAAAATACTCATATGCAATAAATCTTGGTAATTGATGGAAACAACAAAACATTGGAAATTGTTAAATGGGGGAATTTCTTGCTATTGTACGCTCAGCTAGTTAGTTATTCACTTCATTTATCTTAGAGCGACCGAGAGTTGAAGTATAGAAAAGTATAGAAAAGAAAAATATCAATACGTTTTTCAATGGGTTACGCATACTAAGCCCTGGTTACACATAGTCATAGATATACACTTTACTTTCTACGTATAAAAGAAATAAAATGGTTATAATAAAATGTTTAACCATTATCTAAGTTTTCAAAAACGTGTTTGAAGAACTGAACTATAAAGAAGGAATAAAAGGTTTTGAATTTTTTGTCCATAGGTTTATTTGTACGTGCATCGAGCGAAAATAATTAAATAAAATTTTCAGTAATAGAAAATGATTTTTTTTGTTAAATTAAATAAAATTAAATTTTTAAAAATTTCAAAAATTTTAAAGTAGTGTCTGTTGCTCGATTATTTGTATTCATGTATTTAAAACAAATACTAATGTCAGATTTATTTTCCTATTACTTACAGTCAAAGGACAAACTAAGATCTATATTGCCGACAAGTGGTCCAATAGAAATCCAAGACTTCTCTATAATAACATATTTTAATTAAATTTGAGAAATGAATCGTTATTTCAAATCGTTGCCCCAGATTCATACCAGTCGGTACATTTTAACCATGGACACCGAGTCAAAAACTTACTCTAGTTGACTCCATAAGAAATTTTAATATAGAATCCAATACTAATTATATTTTCATCTTGAATCGATCTCCGTCGGAAGCATCATGTAGGAAATGGGGGCAGGCGACTTAGAGGCGACAATCGAGTGTAAGTGGAGTGAGGAAGTAATAGCAATCAGCGAAAAACAATAGAAACTCAGCGCACTTTTCTTCTTTTAGTTGAAAACTTCGTAGCAGACTTTTTTTCTGTTTTGTATTCGAAGAGCATTCGTGGCGTTGAAATTATAAAGTTTTTTACACTTATTTCCATGTTATAATGAAAGTGGATTTGGGAAATAATATTTTAGTTCTCCATTATCATTGTTTTTATATTTCCGATGTCTCGGTGTGGTCGCTAATGAATAATACCTTAATGTAAAATAAAGATTTACCGTACAATTAATATCCTCATTATAATAATCTGGTATAATTTCATATGAAATAAACGTTTATTTTATTAATTTTTTTCTAGGGATTTAATACGAAACCGAACTTACCAACGTGTATAAGCAATGTAGATAATTAGGTATAATGTAACAATGCTGGATTATTTACTCTAGTATAAATTATTAAGTACATATTCAAGTAAGGGAAACGTCATACAAGTTAATATTTTGTATTTAAAAATAAAAAAATAACTTCATTTTAAAACTTAATATTTAAAAATAACTAACAGAATGAGAACAAAAGAAAAATACAACGTCAACTAACTTTTGAAAACTTACAAAAATCATACAATACTCGATGCGTTATGGCAAAATAAATGGTCCCTACTTTACAAATTAAATTTTTCATTTCGTAAAAGGAAAAACTGAAATTTTTAAGATCTCTCATTGGTCCGCCGGTTCTTTTGTCATAGTCCAAAACCACTTGACGTAGAAACGTGAAATATGTCATAGTAATAAAACATTAAACCGTATCTAAATTGTTAACATTCAGAAGTATTTACTAAAATTTTAGGTGGGCAAAATTAAATATTAGAAAAAAATATTTTATTCAATTGAAATGGTCTTAAAATTTTTGAAAAAAAAGTTTTAATTCCATGCATCATTGGAAATGGTCTTCAATTTTTTTCTTTTTTTCTGTAAGGTAATTTTTTAAGGTATCATCAGAGATTACAGAATGTCAAAAAATATGAACCCTGTATTATTTCAAAAAAGAATTATAAAAATTATAAAAATAGTAGTTTTTATAAGCCTACGCTAAAGGTTGTAGGAAAACTATAATCATTATTATATACACAAGTCAAGTTTTGACACATTTTCGATAATATATATATCTTTACTTAATTGTATTAGATGTTATTAGAGATTTGTTGCACTAGGAAGTCATATTAGTTTTTTTTGTATTAAACAAGTAACATCGCCGAGAGCAAGGTGCAGAACAATCCAGCCACACTTATACCCGGCCTGGAGTTTTTTAGTTTTGCTCCATATTAATTATTTATAAGATCCCTACATCTACTTTCACACATGTAAAACATCTGCTAGCAAGTTCCAGGCACATGGGTAGTTCTTGGCACATGATAAAATTTAGAAACTGTGTTACTATGACCGATGGGCGAATGGATATGAAAAAAAATATAAGGAATCCCTACTAAAATCTTTAAGAGAAAAGTCGTAGATAGCAGGTTTATGTAATTATATAAGAAGAATAAGAAATAAAACTTGCCTACCGCTATCTCATTCTCAGCGAGTTAACGAAATGGATAGTTATTATTAGTTAATCAAAGCAAGTTACAACCTAGCATTATTATTTGTTAAAGGCTATTTTTAAAAATGAACATGAATAATTTACTTCGACTACTGCCTAATAGTACAATAATAATAATAATAAAGCTTTATTAAATTCCATACAGAAAGTACATGCAACATGCAATAAAACAATAAATAATAAATAACGACATTAATTAAAAGGGATGACATTTGTATACATTGCATAAAAAAATTAAAATAGAATAGTAAAATTAATTAATGCTCATGATAATTTACATTGACAATTATTATATAAAATTTTTATATTATTTATTAAATTTATATGAACCTCCTTAGGATAAAAGCCTCCTCCAAAGCTTGCCATTCGTCTCTATCTTTGGCTGTTTGGAGCCACTCGCAACCTGCTGTAGCCACGATTTCGTCAGCCCATCTGGCATTGGGTCTGCCTCTCGCTCTGGTACCTTGTGGTCCCGTCCATTGGATGATTTTTTGTGTCTACCTATTATCAGCGTACCTCGCCACGTGACCCGCCCATCTCCATTTTCTTTGAAGAGAGTAGGTGAGTGCATCTGTTATACCCGTTTTATTGCGGTTGGTTTTATTTCTTATTTCATCTTTTAATTCGATACCTAAGTATTTTCTCTCCATTCTTCTCTGAGTGGTCTGGATTTTGCTACTAGTCTTAAGTAGGTGAGACACGGTAGAATCTCTGCAATAGTGAATAGTGCAATAATCCGATATAATTAAAATATTAAAGACAATTATAGACTTGAACTTTCCCGGCGAACAAAATCTTAGTTTGCACCCTCAAAGCAACGATGTTAATTGTTGTATTTTTAGCATTTTCTTTTGACTAAAGCAAAAATCTACTTGTCAAACATTTCTGTTGCCATTAATAGACTACAAAGATGTATGCTATTCTAATATTAATGAAAACTAGTTAAGCAAGACGGCTTTAAAATTTATGCATCTGGTACAACTACGGCCTCTGAAAATATGAACAAATATCTGATAATAAGTCACTCTCATATAGTTAAATTTGCAAGATTGATGTCATCTCCGCATATTTACGATTCTTTTTAATATATAAAAATCATCAAAGTTCAAAATATCTTACTAGCAGATTTATATAACTCTCAGCTTATGGCCTTGTATTCAGCTCTGAAAGCTTACTCACCATAATTATTCCCGGATATATCTCGATTTCTTACGAAATATCCGTAACTTTGGAATTATCTGGATCCTGATACTGGGAAATATACTGGATAAATGTTTTCCACGATCGATTGAAAAAGTTCTGTCCCTTCTAAACCATAGACTTTCTGCATTCTTGTTCTTGCTTTCTTCTATCTCTTGCCAATAAATGTACTCTCATTTTTTAGTCTTTTTGAATGGAACCTAATCTTAACATTTATAAGGTTCTGGTTTTTCCTTTTATACGTTATATTTTATACTACAACATCTGTGCCGTTTACCAAATAACCAATTTTGAAAAACTTATTGTTGTGGTTGACGGGAAGAAATTGCCTCTGCAGTAATAGTCAATTATTATATACTACACATTAAAGCTTTCAAATAAATATATAAGCATAATACTAGAATAAAAAATAAAATATCTCATTACTCTAATATTTTTTCTGGTAAATTGAGCTTCTGATAAATAAAAAGGTTCTAAATATTATGTTTCTCTAATTTCAGAATAACGTAAAGAGAAAAATAACGTAAACGTCATTAATAAAGGTGGAATTTCAAGAATTACTATACAATAACCTTAATAAATATAGATGGATATATTGAGAAGTCATATAAATATAAAAAAATGCTATACAAACTGATATAAAATAGTTTACAGACGAGAAAGTTATGTTAGAAATACAAGCATTTTCTGGGAAATACCGGAAAACTTGTGGACATACATCTTTAAAAATTCAGGTGAACTAACGAGATCCACTTACACATTGAATACGCAAGGTTCGGAAGCAATGGTTCACTTAACACATGCACGTACTTTCAGTACAATAATGTATTTGTGACCAGCGAACTGTACATTTGTCTTTTCACTTGTTGAAAATTTAATACTTCTATGCGCCAATGTGTCAAAGAGAAAAATTAACTTTTTAGAAGTTTGGGCGACAAGGGTTTAGCTTATTTAAAACGAAACGAACAAGAAAGAAGTCGACTTCACAAATAAGTTAGAACTTTGTTTTCACCGACTTGTACATTAACATTAAGCATTAGCATAATTAAGGTTTCGTCGAAGCATCGGGAATATAAACGAAAATTTAATATCCTGCTAAATGCAGTCCTCACATTAACTTAAAATAGAATTCTAAAAGGATTATATATATTTTTTTAAATTTTAAGTTATATGTAGATATGTACTCGCCTATTAATTTTATCCTATTAATTATTATTAAATTTATTTTGTTTATAATATGTTGGTTAACGTTATAAGGTGTGATTAAATAAGAAGAAAATGAAATATATTAATGGATATTAAATAGTTTAAATAAATATGTATCAAGAACAATAAGTGGTAGTATTCTAATAGTAGTTCTTTGTGTTGTTATCGTGCCTTTGAATAATGTAGTATTAAATGGCCTCAAAATACTATTTTATTGAAATTGCCAGAGGTTAAAATTTCTGAAGTTAGTTGTTTTTTTTTGTAAAATTTCAATAGTTTATGTACGATAGACTTTCATTCTTTCAATTGCTTTTTCTTGTAACACAGTAATTACACTAATTTTACAATTAGCGAAATTACTTTTTGAGCCGATTGAATGTCTGCATTTTCTACTGCGTTTGCATCTGCTAGCGTCATGTATACTGCGTTTACATCTGCTAAGTATTGCTGAAGTTTCACGTTTCTTTCCCTAGCGAGTCTGTACATTTGTTTCTCTCAATATTTACGTAAGCAGGTATCCATTGAAGAGAACAGGACTTTTCTTTATTGTGTAATATATCATTTATTTTCTGAAAAATATTGATTTTACCACTTTTTAACGACTCTAAGGCAGACTTTGAGTTGCAAATGATAATGAGTCATTCTGCTGAATATATGGCCAGGCAAATAAAATTGAATGGTTTCTTTAATTGTTATTAATTTAATACTGAATTTAGATTGTACTAAACATGTATTAATTTTTTATGTGAATTTGTCTCCATTTGGGTGAACGAAGAAAATGTCAAAAAAACAGGTAGCCTACCTTTATTAAGGTATCCATCCGGCGAATTCACAGTTAAACAACTGTTGTATTAGTTTTGGAAGGTCCTTCTATTTCATGATTTAGAGTCTTTTTTTTAAAGCAGTATTGCACTAAGTTTAGGTGAACTTTAGTATCAGCGGGTGGCTTTTCAAAAGTTTCGTCATATTATGTTTTGGTTACGATTATTTAAAATTATAAAGACTTTTACTGGGAATTATATTTTCAGGAACAATCAACGATTTTGTTGTCTGCCGATTAATGTTTGATATCTGTGATGTCAAAAGCTGATGTAGTGCCATTTGGTTTTGAAACACAAATGTATGTTTTGCTATCGGTGATGGAGTTGTATTGCTGTGGAATTATTACATTAACTTAAATATTACTACCAGTATCATGGCTTATAATTTATGGGACCATTTTAAATTAGATATTTGAAAATTTAACAAAGGAAGCTAACCTCAAAAGTAATCCTTCTGTTTGTTTGGATTTAGTTTTTATCCTTGCAAACATGATGTTGTTCACTATATGCCAGTTTTTTGACAAAGAATAACAATTAGGTCTTTAATCTGTCTGTAGATACAATTTATATTTAGCTGTAAATTATTTAGATTCCTCTTCGTACACTTATCACCGTGAATCCTTACTTCAGTCTGTGGTACTTCGACATAATAGAAGCGAGGCATTCTTCTCTCGGGCAGTTTAAGTTTAAAATAAGTAAAAAAATAAATACATGAAAACATTTAACATAGAAATAAATGGAAAGATTGTTTGCCACAAGTGGTATCGGGATGAAGTCTAATTATTTTTCAACACGCAAGTGGAGCATTCTTTCATATATTTAACATGTTTTTGATAATGCAAATGTAAATATAAGTCTTACAATTATAGTCATACGTGGTTAATTGATTTCAATGCGAGGTTTTTCAAAAAGTGTGAATGATTCGTTGTGTAGAACTTTTGGTGCAAAAACTACAATTTCGTGTATTCTGTATTTCATTCTTTTGTTTCTTATGACTATTTTTTACAATATATTTTAATTAATAAAATTTTTTGGTAATTCTGATTCTTGAACAGAAATGAAATAAATTAATTTCAGACAAGGTATTTAAAAACGTGTGGCTGAAGATGGATATGGCAGAAGCAGGAAATAGCTTTAAAAATATGAAATTAATTAAAATTTCATCTTAATAGCTACAGTAGAGTATATTGGACACTTATGTCAAATCGACAACTTCATACACTAACACGCATGGAAAAGTAAACAGCACGGACATAGGATCAAATATACGCACACATACACACACGCACACACAAACATACACACACACACACGCAGACGCGTTTGTGTGTGTATACACACAAACACACACATGCACATAATCACACACACAAACACACAAACGCACGCACGTGCGCACGCAAGCATGGACGCACGCAAGCATGCACGTACGCATGCATATACTCACGTACGCACGCACACATACACACACACACAGTCACACACATATATGTTTGACGTACTTCACAAGAATTTGTTTGGTCTCTAAGTTCATTGTAGTTTAATTCATAGCTTTTCCGTGTATTTGAACTTTCGTACAAAGTTTTGTGCTACTAAATATACAGAAGAAATACTTGATTTTTATCTTCAATAATATTATCTCATCGCCTTTAACATACTTCATTTCCATCACCATTTTTCTTCACGATGTGCATATTTTTCCATTTTGCCTTTAAGTTGATGCAAGAATTGTTAAGGATCTTGAAGGGAAAATAGATACCATACAAATTATTCCTTTTAATCCTTTAAAATGTTGTTTCGAGGAACCAAAGCGAGTCCCAGGATATTTGAAACCTCTTCTCCTCCATTCTGATATTTTAATCAAGTATGCCAATAATTTGGAAAATTAAAAAGTAACGTCCTATAGCAATTACATAAATAGAACTAAATTCTGTTTATACGTAAATTCTGTTTATCACGTACTTTAAAATTACATTAATACATCAAAGAGATATAGGGAACCAAATTAATATATATAGAAACCTCCACTGAAACTTCATTTGTCCATAAATGAGACGCGTGTTTGACTTTATTAACTTAGGTAATATTTATAATATATTGTCATGGATTACTAAATATGTGCGTCTATTACGAATCTGTCTAGTTTCTATATTCAAAATGTAATCAAATATGTGCACATTAACAAAACTACACACACATGCACACACACACACACACACACACATATATATATATATATATATATATATATTAAAGTTCGATATTATTAAGATATCGCATTTCTCCGTGGCAGGCGCTAAGTTCCTGACACTGATGGAAAACGACAAAACCGGGGTTTTCTTTAAGATTATATATTTAGTAGATACGTAATCCTAATTTATTTAGTTGATTAGTTTTTAATGACATAGAATATTAAAATATTATAACAATATTAAAATTCAGGTATATACAAATACCTTGTTCAAAACTATTACGAGTCAAGTTATCTTGCAAATTTAATAACGAAACTTTGAGTTTCTATGTGTAGTAATAGTTCTCAATAAAGTAAATATAGTTTGTGAGTTCTATAACTTTACGAGGCGAAAGTTTGTAATTGCATTTAGTCTAGACATTACAACTTCGTTAAAGCGTCTACGAGTTTGCATTAACAAGGTTGTCGGTTTTTTAATATTTATTTGACGTACTTGCTTGACAATATAATTGTAAAATTATTTAACGAATTGTTATAATAAACCTTTTTTTAAATGAACTACAATATTTATCTGTATATTCTAACTTGGATATATGATAAATTTACATACATAGTTTAATAAAGTTTGATAGTAGCGAAAAAAAAATTAAAATTAAACAACATTTTAAATAGTCCCGTACGTGGTAAGTTTCAAGTCATTGTAAAAATCGATTTAATTAATATCAGTAAAATTAAAAAGAATCGTGTCATAACAGATTTCTAATGTCGCAATTTAATTTATGATTTAACACAAATAGAGACAAAGAGGATAAATATCCCAATAAAAATATAAATGTTCTCTCGACCATGGCATTACCTGAAAGAAGATTTGGAATCAAAATTAATATTAATTTCGGAGTAGATTCTTTCTGTGTGATTTGTATAAAGTTTAAATTTAAGATACTCTTAAACCTTTTTAATTACTTAACTTTTATATATAAACTCGGCAAGCTTCTAAATTATATTAAAACCTTCGCATGAACAAAATGCAGTGTAATATATTTTAAAGACAGGCATAAAGCCTGTCTTTTACATTATTTTCTATATTTAATTTTTTCTTTGCATTTATCACCAACTTTTCGTATAGAATTCCAAGTTTTGTGGATTGCCTCATATACCCCGTCACCCCTCAGGTTCCTATAGGGTAGAGGTTTTTCAATTTTCTTATTAATTTTTCATCATTTTTCGAACTTGGATATTATGTAATCAACTTCGCTGCAATCTTTGGGAAATATAGAATATATGAATCAAAAATATCCTTCCTTATATTAAGCCTACTTAACTTACTGTAGCGGTAACTTATAGATATTTGTTTTAAACTGTATTTTGATGGCACAAATTCTTATATTAGTTTTTCAACTTAACGTTCAGCAAAACCCTAAGTTGAAACCTAGACATAACTAAAAGCACATCAAACATATCTCCACAAAGCGTGAGCTTTATTAAATAGTACTAATAGCATGATTTATCTATAAGTTATCAATAAATTGAAATTTTTACACACTTATTTATAATAAGGTTTCACTCCGTATTAAAATTTATTAGTTACATTACGGTCAGAGCTTAGTTGAATCTTCCAGAATATTAAGCTATGAACAAAAAAATTAAAATAATTCGATTTTAAACCTTTCATAAAAAAAGTGCTGTCAAAAACATGCCAAATTTTTTCATCATAGCGGACAGGATTGATAGGTACACCAAACCATTGCTTATTTTTTATCATATTAGTAATATTTGTTGCATATCTGAAACCTGTGGGTTATTGAATATATTTCGAAATTTATTTCTTAAAAAAAGTAAAATGTCATATAATAACTGTTTTGGAATTGCGTCGTAAAGAGTTTTTTTTGCTTCTCAATATTACCAGAAGAAAAATAATGTTTGTCCATAATTTATTGTTAATATATACAGTCTATTTGGTCTCATAACTTGAAACGCGACCACTTTTATTTTAAAATACTAAAATTCTTCATGTAACAAATTGTGTTTTTTTACATATTGAATTTTGATTGTGTTTTTTTACATATTGAATTTTTTTACATAGTGTTTATTTTTACATATTGAAAATCTGTTCGAGAAAATCTGGGTTACAAGAATAAAAAAAAACATTAAGAACTCTTATTTGATAATGGGTCGGTTAATGCTATGTTAATATCAGTATTCCCATTGAACTTTTGCACTGTGATTTTATTTTTAAATATTATTTTCGTCCTACACCAAACTAGGTCGTTAGTGTGCTCATTGTCTTTTTATTGCTCATTGCTCTGCAGTTCACAGAGATCATATTGTTAATTAACTTTTTATGCTTGGCGGTCAAATAAAAAAGAGAGTATTTATTCACACCATTCCTAGAATAAGTTTTCTTTCACCATTCCTAGAATAAGTTAAGAAAATAAGTTTCCTTGAGAGCTAATAAAAATATTTGTAATATGGAATTTTGCTTTATCGGGACATGGATTTTTCCTTTGTCCATATTTCATATGGCTTTTATGTACTCGAGATATTTCCAGTAAACCAAAATCTCCACACTTAAAAGAAACTACAAATTTATTAGAGCGTACACTTTTTTTTATACACTTTATTGCAAACTTGACTAATCATTTAACCCCCCTTGTCACTTGATGAAATAGTTGTGAAGATAATACGTCTCACACTAAACTAAAGGCATATATATCCATTAAATTGAATGAAAACTGGTCGAGTTCTTCGTTACTGTTGTGATTATTTTATTGTATTATTAATTTTGTTCTACTAGCATGTGCACATATAACAGTGATTTTTTACTATATATTAAACTAAACCCAATTAATTACTTTATGTAACTTCATTTCAAATACATCTTTACATATCCTTGAGAAGCAATAAACCTTTGATAAAAAATAAAAGGGTCCACACCACGTTTTTTTTCAAAAGTGGAAACAGTACGAAGATGACAGAAGGGATAAGAAAATCCGCACAAAGTGTAGATCGAGAACAGTCGCGAAAGTGAAAAAAGCAGTTATCATGAAAATATATTTTTTTGTAAATTGAACTATTTGCAAATATTTTTTTTTTAAATTGAACCATTTTCAAATCACTTGGTAATTTTGAAAACTGATACAGTGATCTTCGTGATAGAGAACCATCCCATAGAAAAAGAATCACCAAAACTGATCCAATCTGCGGATTGTCCATAATAACGTACATACCTGCAGAGTTTGTAATATCAGCGGATAAATTATAAATTAACTATTTAATGTAAGATTAAATAACTTTTAATATTTTTATAACTAATTTTATTCAGATTGTTTGTATACAGGGGACATTTATGTATTAAACATCTTGAGTACAACCTCTAAAAACTTGAAACAATTAAAAGTAAGGGACGAAAAGTAAAATCACCGGAACACATGATGCAAGCAAATTTCTTATAACTTTTTGAGAATAAGAGAGCATAAATATGAAATACTGAAGGGACTTTTATTATCAACAATAATTCAAGTAATGTTTTTTTATATTCATTAAACATAATCTCATCATAATTCTGCGTAAATTGAATTTTATAATATGGTTGTCCCCATCACTTAAAAGCACATGCAAAGTAAATTAGTTAACCGGTATTTTCAGCGTAGAAAGTTTTGTGCTAAATCGAATTAGTGAAATTACAGGGTAACAGGTAAGAGTGTAATAAAGTAATTTATGCTTTAGGCACACATTCTAATAGAGTATCAGATAAGTCAAAATTGCTTCAATCCAGATTTACTCCACCTACAGAAAATTACATTAGTTCACAAAATTAAACATAATACTTATTTAAATTGCCGTAGCCTGAGTATTTGGTTGTCTCAGTCTTAAGGTTCTCGTCTGAACTGTATTTATTATCAAGAACGGCTGAGATTTGTGAGGTTATGAAAAATTAATTTCTTGAAATAATGAAAAAAATTCGACGTATCCTTTATTATCCGTGAAGAAATGCCATTCAATGGTAGAATGACATTTTGTAAGACGAGGAAAACACGCATATAATATTTAAACAAATAAGGTAGCTAAGAAACAAAAACTCGAAACATGATTCGGAGTGACGTGGCTGAAATTTACTTAATATTGTTACCCTCATCAAGTCAAGTTTAATAAGCAAAACAAAAAAAAACAAAACAATTTTCACGCTTTGGGTTCCATTAAAATCCTGTAACAAAAACAGAACTTACCACTTACACTTGTTAATAAAAACGAAAGTTAATACAAAATCAACAACGAAATAGAGAGAATAACCTTTAAAAAAAGTTGGGGTTGAATCTGAATTCTTACTTTGCAACGACCACAATTTATTTTTTGCAAGTGTTGTTTATATACTTTCATGAATTTTTGGTACATGCTTTAAACTTGTCAATAAATTCGAACAAGTTCTGTTATTTAACCAGAGATATCTATAAAATTCTAGAAAATTTGAGATCAAAAATTTGTTGCGAGAACGACACCTTACGCTCATAGTACCTAAATTTACATTTATTTCATTATTTTTAATAACATTACTTTATTTTTATAACAATTAAATACTTATAATTAATATTTTTATGAAAATAAGAAATTGGATATTTATAACATTATTAACAGAGACGACTATGTTGTCATTTGAATATCTTCGTGTTCGATTGATTAATTTTACCTAATTATAAAGATCATGTGTTTTATATTAGAACAAATGTATAAACTTATTAAAATTCAAGACATGGTTTTGTTGATCAATGAACTTGCTAGATGGGGTTTTCACCTATCTGTATTTCAGCATAATCATGCCACCTTTTGCCAATGGTGGGAATGACCTGAATGAGGTTTGTACAAGGATATATTAGGTCGTTAACATAGGAGGGAATCTGTAAGATGTAATAGAAGTTGGAAATATTTATAAATCAATTAAACTGATCAAAGTTTAGAAAGAGAACAAAATTGTAAAATTGACTTTTAGACTTATTGCCCTTACACCACTTATAACACTTATGCATACAAATGTTAAATAATTACATTACGTATTATTTATAAAAAGTTCTCAGAACAAATATAAAAAACCATTAATTTTTTTATTTTATCTAATCCCGTTCTCGAGTTACATTATTTTAGCATTAATCCTACGCTTAAACGTTCTGCAATGCAAAGCACCAGGCGCCGCGCGGTATGATCAAAGCGATAACGACGCGAAGTACTGAACATCTTATTCGACCTTAAATAGTCAGCGCTACGAATATTATTTCGCAGAAGAAAAACATATTACATTGTTCATTCAGTGTTTTTATTAACTTTTTATTAAATTGAGTTTTTCTTTACGAAAATAAGAAGCATGTAAAGCAATAATTTCGAAGTAAAAAATATTTTGGTAATGAGAAGATAATTATTACTTCTTGGTAACAAAGCCAAAAAAATTACATATTATTTTCATTTTACATTTCCAAAATAAATTTGAAAAAATCTTGTTATATCCTGTACTTTCATATCCATATGTATAAGTAGAGACAAAAATAACCTGTGTATCCATATCCGTATTTAGCATTAGAGAAAAAAGTATTAATTTACTTTTAAAACTTCCACTTAATGTTTTGTAAACCATCCTCAAAATCAGAGAAGAAAAAGTTTTGACATAAAAGTAGAATAGACCTCTAAGTTAAAATTCAACTGACTGCATTACTACTTAAAATAGTTACGGGAGTGGCTTAGCTGTAGTATCATTTCGCTATCTTGATATTGTCCTTTGAAGTAGAAATCTCCTCTGATGGGAATAAAACTCCAAGAAGAAGAAGTATAAAAACTTCCGAAATTTTGAAAATACGGGAAAAACCTTTAATTGTCCACAAAACATTCAGACATCTTTTTATTAGGTATGCATGCAGGCATGCACACACGTAAGGAGAATTTCAAACTTACAATATTTAAGATTTAACCTACCCTTTACGAACATTAACTCAATTGCGTTCAACTAAAACTTCTTAAGTAATTGTTCCCTTCAAATAAAGTTTTGTTTGAATATACACGTGTTTATAAAATCTTTTATAAATCCATATACTGCGTATTGTTTACTCTTACTTACCATGAGAGTCTCTTTTAATGTTTTACAATTAAATTTTACGAAATATACTATATTATGGCTCCATGCATTTAAGTATGTTTATTAGGGAAAGATTTTATAACGAATAAAACCCAGCTTCATGCATATAACAACCATATTTGTGCATTTTGCATTTTATTGGAACATCTACACGAGTCATCGTGACATAATTATATTTTTATTTATTTACATGCAGGTGCGCAAACATAACAGTTTTAACATCTTTGCCTTTCAATACCGATGACGTGATATTTAATTAAGTTCAGTAACATTACAAAACATGATGGTAACAAACTTCATCAAGTTTACTTTCATTCATCGCAAACACATCACAATCTGGTGCAACAGCGATCAGGTGGTTACACTAATATCATGGTGAAACAAATTTGCAAATATTTAACGGATTAAACATTGAGAAAAAGGGAAAATTTCCACAGGTTTAAGATAAGTATTTTTTTGATCTCGAGACATATGTTTTAAAGGTGTTTTATATTTATTAGTTAGGGTATTCAATTAAACCGCCAGAAAAGTTCTGACAATTTTTTTTTATTGTTCCAAAGATCCGAAAGAATTGGCTCCAAAATTTAAGAAAAAGCACGAAAATAAATTGATTTACGTAAAAAAAATACTCAAATACACGAAACACGCATGCATTGGTTGATACCTGTACGTACACAGACAGGTTTTTCTTGAACATCGTATTGCATAGAAACCTGGAATAAGATAAAGCGTCAACACGTATTAGCCCGCATATACCTCAATAGTTACCGCTAAAAAAGGTTCATACGAGAATTTTACTGATTGGCAAAAAACCAAGTGTTATTTAGTTGTAGAGATATTGCTGAAAATATCTACAAAAAAAATTCGCAAAAATCCTTTGACGCAGAAACTCCTAATTATTGATTACATATTAACCGTAAATATCTCAAGAGGGATTCTGACATAATTTTTTTCAGAATATTATATAATATATTTCTAGAGGTGTTGCTGAAAATCTTTCCCCCATTTCAGAAATTTACGTAGAGTGTAATAGAAAACTAAAATGACCACTAAATTTGGTAGGTTTTAAGAAATCATCGACATTTTACATCGCTGAAAGATATATTAGGAAAAATGTTAACATGGTTAAAAATATTATTATATTTTCTGAATAGTTTAAAGGAAATACTACGCGGCTTAGTTTTTGTGAAACCTTCATATTGCGCGTTCCAATTGGATTTAAGTTTGTTTTTCTTTTAACGATATTTTTATGAATAAAATAAAATTATTCAAAACGTGCTTAAATGAATATCAATTTTCGTTTCGTATTTCACATTTTCTTATTGGGGATCATGTTTCCAATTATATAATCCTCTGCGACCGCAAATACGCATAACTTTTAGAAATTCATCACATTTTCCGCGCCATCATCCCCTTATGGCATAGAGGCCGCGTTTTCCCTTTTGAAATGTCCTCTTTCGGCCGCTTTATCGAGAGCAATCCCATGGGATGCTGTGGGCTTTAACCGAAAGGTTTCTTGTTTAAATTGCTACTAATTACTTCGTAATATACCTATAATAATTTAAAATGTTGATGTTTATTTTGTTTACAACAATGTCTATTGCCATTAACCTTATAGATAATAAAAGGAAGCGGACTATGAATTATTTAATTTATTTCGTACGTTAATCAGATAATTATCTACATTATATTTTTTTACTTTAAAGTAACAATAAATTTAGTGACAATAGTAAAGTAACAATAAATAATTAAGCATAATAAAAAGTACATTAATCTTGTGTTATACAGTCGGTTTGAATGTTTCATTAAAATATTCTATTTACTTTTTACGTCATTTTTTTCTTTTGATTGAAATAAGTAATTTTTCTCACTTCGTTGTAATTGCGAAATATAATTTATACAATTTAATTTATCGATCATTGTGGTTGAATTCGTAAGATTTCACAACTAAATTAATCTAAGTGCGTGTATGTGATACCAAAATGTGATTTGTGACATAAATAACACACATAATTACGTGTTTTTGTAATTGTGTATGTACCTGTAAGTGTATTTATGTGTGTGTGTAAATGCTCGTGTGTGCTTGCGGGCGAGTGTATGGTTGTGCGTGCGTGGATGCCTATATGTGTGCATGCATACATACATGCTCACATCTGCACGTGTGTACGAGCGTGTATGCTTACATGTGTGCTTGCATGCGCACAATTGCGTGTGTGCATCCTTATATGTATATACTTATAATTGAATTTAACATTGACATACGTATACACACGCAAATGTGCACATGCAATCAGTTACTTATGATGGACATACGTGTACATAATTATAATTGACTTTAACGAGTAAAATAACTTTCCAAGACATAGGTATTGTGAGATTTATTCTAGATTTGAAAGTTACGCAACAAATATGAGCATTTGGGAAAATAAAAAGGTAATGTATATTTATACTCAATAAATTGTTTCAAAACTTATCAGACTTATGTGGATATATTATAAATTGTATAGTTCATAGCTTCCTGCGTATGGAATAAAACTTTAACGGAATAAGTAACAATAGACAGTAATCGCTGACAATATTGTGCAATGGAATAAAAAAAATGTCCCACTAGGAACATGGACGATGCCAAATTCGACTATTGTATTAAAAGTAAATGATTTGAAAAACTTGCACATTTAGTGGTATCGAAGTAACATTTGTGGTGTGGCAATATTAAGTTATAGGCATAGTTACCGCTGGTACGATCCTTTTCTTTGTCTTTGTTTCAATTTCTGAATCTATTCATGATGTCTATTTCATCTCACATATGTAAATCATCATCACCATCATCATCATCGTATATATTAATACGCTAAGGTTAAGATGTTACTCTCCCTTTTTAGAAAAAACCTCACAACTAATCCACATAAATTATATATCATTTTATAGATAATTGCTTGCTCTACCGGCATCCACAACTAAAAAATGTATTATTGCTATTGTTTTTGCAAATTAATTAATTATTAAAATTATATACACAAAACAGCAATGCTGCCATCTAACGGCTCAATGTCAATATTTTAATATCAAATCCACTCACGTATAAATAAAGTGGCGCTTTAGCTCAATGCTTTTGATACTTGCGCCTCTATATGTCAATTTTAGTAAAATATTTGTTTGATCTGTCACCTGAGCTTCATAATGGAATAAAAACGTAATAAGCAGTGTGCAAAATTAGAAATGAATTGAATACCTGCAATCAATTTTGATTTATTAAATTGACTCTAAACACTCTGTTGTAACTAATATGACAGCTGTGAGTTCATTTTCTCATGTGTAAATATTTATAATCTACCACGCAAATTGATATAATGCGAAGACTTCGCACGGGTCACGCTAGTTAATAATATTATTATATAATAAAGCAGCTATGTGTGAACATTTTTTAATCGCACTCAATTAAAGTTAATTTATAAACTTTTATTTATAATCAATATTTAAAACAACTGGAGTTTGGTAAAGGTATAAAAGTTATTTAGAATAATGATATTCCCCTGGCGAAATAATTCTTATAACTCGCATCGTCTGTTTTTAGATATCCACGAAGTTGATGATCCTAATTAATAATTAATTAAGGCCTGCAATATTCATTACGCGGGTCAATTATAATTAGATTTGTGGTATTCAAATTAACCACTCGGTGCGCAAATTATAATTTTCCATGCGAAGTTCCGGAAAGTGTTATCTTACTTCCGCCTTTTTATTCACTTGTTCCACGTTTACTTTAAAAGTGTATTAATTAAATATTATGCAACAAATATTAATCTATTCAAGGTATATTGATTGTTACAATAAAGAAATTATGGTTTTATTGATGATTTTATTTATATGTTATTGTAAAAATTGAGAAGTGTCGTATTTACCACAATTTCTTGAAAGATGTTATTTTAAATTCAATTTTAATTTACATAAATCGAAAGAAATCTAGGAAGAAATAATATGAATGAAATATTACACTAATCCGTTAACCGTGACCTAGTCATTAGCATTGCAAGGAGGATTCCCAATCTTCAGGACTGAAGAAACGTCAAATGAAAAGGATATCTTCAAACTCACTATAGTATGCTGAATTAAATGAAAAGTTGAATAAAATAACATTTTTGCAAAAAAATTCGATTAATATTTTCGACGGTATTAAATATAAATCTAAACTTATACCATTCAGTGGATGAGAAAATAAGTATTGGTCTATAAATCGGAGAGCGCACTCTGCTATGTGGATAGTTAGGCGGTGCACTATTTAGCAACCAATGCCAAGATAGAAACATCACTATCCACCGTAAAGAAATTTGTAACCTTATACAGGTTACAGATACCCTTAGACTCTGTTGAAGCACTATGATTGTTGATTGCGTCAATCAACAGCCGTCTTTAAGGTTAATCAATTTAATGTATAATATTTGAATCTTAATACAAATTGTTAGAAGAAAATTATCATTAGATACACATTGAAATCGTAGATTTCAATATGTATCTAATGATTATTTTCGCTGTCTGACAAACAGGTAAATGCAAAGAAAGTGCCAGAGAAGAAAAGAAAGGGAGAGAAGTTTGTCGGTTTTACCATAATATCAGTTTTTAGAATTTGTATTTGTCTGTGTTTTAATTTGTTCTTCAATCTGAAAAATTTATTGCAAAGATTTTGAGCTTATACCCTCAAGCAACATATACATTTAATCTAAATATCACAGATAGAAAAAAAAATAACTTGACTTGGTTATTTGTATAATACTGGTTTTGTTAACTTTATTAGCGTTTTTAGCAGACTTGAGTACAAAGTCTGCTCGTTCTTAGTAAACTTTGTATCATTTCTAGAGTTAAAAATATAAAAAATGTTCCTAATATATTTACTTATAGTATATATTTTTACGCCAACGATGTCGTATTGCCACAGCAAGTATTATATAAGCGTATCCTGGCTTTTTCCGAGTAAGAAAGGTATTTGTCAGTGAGGCAAATTTTTGTAAAATAATTTTGTAAAATTTTTCTATCATAAAGGGATAATTTCACAGGTAAAATATTTCGCGTAATGAAAATGTATCTTCATAATAAAATGACAAAACATTCAATTCGTAATTCAATTCAAATAATTAATTTTGCTTTTCCGTCTTCCAACCTATGTATTTTCACTTCCAAAATGAATATTACATATTTTTCCACAGTGTCGTTAGTTTTACGTATCATGACGGTGGTTTTACGTTTCATTTCTATACTATTAATTATTTGTTTCACATTTTTATTACACATGACTCATCATTTCCCATTTTTTGAAGATGAAGGATGATGAATATCATGTATTTTATACAAGTTATTGCAATATTTAAAAAAAATACACATTTGCTGATCAGGCAATATTAATGTTATGCAGTCCATCGTGTATGATTCCATATATTACCCAAAACATTAAATTGCTATTAATTTTTTTTTAATACAGTTAAATAACGGCAATAAATATTTAAGGAACACATCCATTGATCATTAATTAAAAATAATATTTAATAACTTCCGGACAAAGCTGTTGGAAGTTGTCCGGAAAAAACATTTTCCTCACGCTGAAATAATTGTCCTAGTTCAGATCTAAATTAACAAGGTGGCTACAAAGTATACGGGTTTAAATTAATTTAAGCCTGCAATAGTCACCACGTGGATCAATTATATTTTTGTATAATTTGAATATTCACCTGATGTGCAAATGTTTCCTTACTTACAGTTTTAGAGAGTATTTTTATTGTTTCCGCTGTTTTCCTAGCGCATTTAATATTTTCTATAGGAGTTTCAATTTAATTGGATGTAATAAGTATCAATATCTGTCAGAGATATTAATTTCTTTAAAAATATGGTACCTGTGTAATTGATGTGCCTATAGAAAATATTATCTTGTTGTGGATTCTTGTTGTGTGCAATGTCATCTAAAACATGAATAAGTTGTAAGTAAAATTTAAATATAAATTTATTTTTTTAATTTATAATAACTGTCTTTTGTAGCTGAAACTTGAATAGCGGTTAATTTTGCTGTACGATGTTATCTACGTGTCTGGTTTAGATGATATACTCACCTACAACCCACGAGAGAAGATAAAAATAAATTAATAATTAGGAATAATTTTTATTATACATTTCTATAATAGTGTATTTCAGCGAAATTTACATAAATCAGTGAAGTAGGTTAGAAATGAATGACGAATCTATTTATTGCCGTAACTAGTTCACCTTAATGGTATGTTAAGGGTTATCGTGAGCACAATGAAAAATAGGACCTAAGTTCGTAGAGGTTCTTTTCCAGAAAGCTTGATTTTCCACAAAAATAATTTGAAATTTGATTTTTATTGGGAAATGTTATCAATATGTTTTAGTTTCAGGAATAGTAGTGCTCTCCTAATAAACAAAAGTCTTCCAAGAAGAAATAGTAGTGACATTAATTTTATTACCTCTTTTTTAATCTATATGTTGGTTTCATATATCATCATTGCGTGTGCCATCTAGTCGCCAATAATGTGACTTCAGTAGCTCCCATCAATCTTAATCAGTTACAGCTTATGCGATATTTAGGTAAGAAATTCATTAGAGGTATGAGTGAAATATTTTAACATAGTGACTAAAATCGAAGAAAATTTTTCTCAGAAACTAACATCACCTCACAGTCAGTTTTACAAGAGATATATTTGAGAAAATATCACACTTGAAATATTCTAAAATGATATTCGCCATTAATGTTTTTGTTACATATTTAATTTTTAATTTACGTTGCTTAAAAACGAATAGGTACATGTTTGATACTTTTATACATCATAATAATTTTGGGAAGAGAAAAGTATTGTCTGTCTTTTAAGAATTGGCCCGAAAACCAAATGAAACTTCCACAGTCGTGTAACTTATCGATCAACGATTTAAGTCGACGCAGTCGAAGAGTGCTGGGTGCATTTTATAATCAAACTTTTAAAAGGTTATAGCTATATTATATAAATGCATTATGCACCACATGAAAAAAAATCAGCTATATTTGATTGCATGATATGATCATCCATTGCATCCTATGTTCAATCTTCTGTTGCAAAATCGTACCACAGAAATATTATTAAGTTAAATAAACTATACTGTTATAACTACATTAAAATAATATTTGAAACAACGATACACAATAATGAAATCTTCAAAAAATTTACGGGGTGTGCCGCCCTCGACTAAAGCATTGAATAAGTTGGTAAATAGTTAGAGAACTCTTTATAAACTAACAATAAATATGCTTGGAAATATTTTTTGTCATCCATTTTAAATATTATACAGTACTACATTTCCACTAAAACAAATAAATAAATAATATAATTTTACGAAAATTAAAAAAATTCCTTTTTTGTTATTCATTCTCAGCGCATGGAGTTCAAAAAATATTTTAGCTCGATGGAAGGATAATGGAAAATAAAAAATATTTTAACTGAATAAGGAAGCGTTTAACTCACAAAGAAAATGTTAGCATAATTTTAATGCACATATTTTTTTCCCATACTTAAAATCTAAATGTATAAAAGACAATGTCCCGATTGACTGATATATCAACGTCTAGACCAAACCGATAATGATTATATTTTAAAATTTGGAGAGAATTACATTGACATTATAATGGAGGTATCTTAAGAAGTGATTCCTCGAAATTCAACCCTTAAGGGAGTGAAAATGGGTAGTAAGTTTGTATAGTAAAAATATGTCTATTGTAAATTTTATTAAGCTAATTGCAATTTCTTTCTTCAACACAAATAATGAAACACGAATTTCAGCATTTTTGACGATTCAACCCCTAAAGAAGGGTGGTGGGTGGTGGTTAAGTTTGTATGGGAAAATATTTTTATTATCATTTTTACTTAAAACTTGGAATTAATGCCCTTCAATACAAATAATGAAAACAACCTCAATTTCAACCTCTAAGGAGGTGAAAATTGGCAGCTAAATTTTTATGGGGAAAATATTTTTATTATAATTTTTATTTGAAACTTTGTATTATATCTCTTCAAGACAACTAAGTAAATATGTATTTCGGCATTTTCCGAGATTCAAACCCTAAGAGAGTGAAAAGGTATGGCTAAATTTGTATGGGAAAAAATATTTGTATAGCAATTTTTACTTAAAACTTGGTATTAATGCTCTTTGATACATATAATGAAACACGTATTTAGGTATTTTTGGAAATTCAACCCTTAAGAGAGTGAAAAGGGGTGGCTAAGTTTGATGGGAAAATATTTTCATTACAATTTTTATTTAAAACTTGGTATTAATGCTCTTCAACACAAATAATGAAACACTTATTTAAGAATTTTCCGAGATTAAATCTCTAAGAGGGTGAAAAGGGGTTACTAAATTTATATGCAAAAAAATATTTTTATGGTAATTTTTACTTAAAACTTGATATTAATACTCTTTAATACCAAGTTTTAAGAATTTACAAATACAGTTTACCGAGAGAGTTTTACAATATGTGGCACCTGCCATATATTGTTTTTTTATTTTATTACCACGTGTTATAAATTTGAAATATTTTAGGGAATACAATTGTTAACATAATAAAACACGTATTTTAGCATTTTTCGAGGTTCTATCCCTAACGATTTGAAAAGGGGTGGTTAAATTTGTACGCCAAAAATATTGTTATGGAAATTTTTACTTAAAAGTTGGTATTAATGCTCTTCTATACAAATAATAAAACATGTATTTCAGAATTTTTCGAGATTCAATCAAGGGGGTGAAAAGGGGTGGCTAAATTTGTGTGAGAAATATATTTTATATACTAAGTTTTACTTAAAACTTGGTATTTAATGCTCTTTAACGCAAACGATGAAACATTTACATATGCATTTTCGGAGATTCAAATCTAAATGGTATGAAAATGGGTGGTTAAATTTGTATGGGTGAGTAATTTTTTGATAGTTTTTATTTCAAACTTGGTATTAATGGTTTTCAATACAAATAATGGAACAATTATTTAAGTAATTTTCTGATTCTTTTAGGGGGGTAAGAAGTGGTGGCTAAATTAGTACAGCTAAAATATTTTTATTGTAAATTTTTAAGTGAAACTTGGTATTAATACTCTTCGATACAAATAATCAAACACCTATTTAAGCATTTTTCAAAAGTTAATCCCTAAGGGTGTGAAATGAAGCAGCTAAATTTGTATGGTAAAAAAATATTTTTATGATAATTTTTACTTTAAACTTGGTATTAATGCTCTTCAATACAAATAATGAAACATGCATTTCAGCATTTTCTAAGATTCAATCCCCATAGGTGTGAAAAGGGATGGTTATTTGTATGGCAAATTTGTATGCAAAAAATATTTTTATGCTAAATTTTTACTTAAAACGTAGTATTAATGCTCTTAAATGCAAATAATTAAACACGTTTTAAGTATTTTTCGAGATTCAACCTCTGAAGTGGCGAAAAGAGGTGGCCAAATTTGCACGTGAAAAAATATTTTTATGTTAATTTGTAATAATTCGAGCGAGATCGCATTTGTTGCATATCTTTTCCTAACTCGAAACCGACCAAGCCTTAATTTTACGTGTTGGTAAAACGACTAAAATTTAAAAATTTGACTGAGGTTTAAAAATACGATAGTTTTTATGGTTTAAATCATCAACACGAGCAAAATTGCGGGCGAAAAACTAGCTACTTAATATAATGGCTTTCCTTTTTGGTGAAAATACTTATTTCATTATTACCGAATATCTTTCTACAGCGTTAATACTTAGTAGCTTAAAAAAACAACAGTAAAAAAACAAGTTCCGCAATCGCGGTATTGCTCAGTGAAGCCCTCTGTCTGCTCTAGGTAGCATTGGGTGATGAATGTGTCCATTCCGGAGAAGCCTGAATGAATCAATATTGTGTTTTATGATGAATTGCGGAAACTATAATGCAAATAATACGTTCTAAGGTTTATTCACTTCAATTACGACTTGTATATAATATATTTTTCTGAGAGAATCACAACCCCAAATGTGTTGAGGAAATGCTTGAAAAAAACGGGGACCATTCTTAGCCATACATTCTTTTTTCACTTCACTAGAAACAGTTTACATTGAAAACGGCGGCAGTTAAATTCATAATTTTCTTATGTAGGTAAACTTTCGTATATACTATTAATGATTTTTTTAATAACATATGTGTAGGATATTAAAAAGTTATATATAGGTATACACGATTGGTATTATAAAGTTATACACAATTTTAATATAGGTAATTAGGTAGCAACTATGGACTATACGAAATCTATAATTAGACTGTAATCTCCCGCTTCGTTTTTTGGAGATATTCAAATGGAGATATTCAAATGCATCTACATATATCCTTAAGAAACATTTAGTAACAATAGATGCATTATGAGTTTACTTTCTAATCTACCATCAAACTGTTTCAATATTTTCATTATATTTGCTTCCTATATCAAGAAATATTTTACGACAATTTTAGACAAAATAGACTCAAAATTTTTAAACTTGCGGGTAAAAAAGCAAAGGTACAGAATATATGATGTATTTACAGAAAAAAATTATTATTGTAAAATAATAATTTTTTTGTGTAAATGGGTCATATGTTAAATATATATATATATATATATATATATATATATATATATATATATATATATATATATATATATATATATATGTATACATATATATATAAATATATGTATGTATATATATATATATATATATATATATATAATATATATGAAATGGAATATGTTGAAGTGGAACATTCTAGCTAATTTTTCATGTAGAGTTTTTCTCTGGCAATAAGACAAATATATTTCCCTTTATATATAATTATTTCCCCAATATTCTCAAATTATGTAATATAATTTTTATGTCTCTTAAAACACTAAATTTTTCGTTGAAGCGATCGCAAAATAAATCAAATTACCAAAATTTTCTGCCGCAAAAGATTTGAGCTAAATCAAATCAGTGCAATTAAACGGTAACTGGTAACAGGGTAATACTCTTATTCATATATATTATAATAGAATAACAGACATCATAAAATTCTTCAATTCAGATTTACGTCAATTCAGAGTTACGTAACAAAAGTGCCCAAAATTAAATATATTTTATGGAGTATTCAATTTAGGTTAAGAATTTAGAGAGAAGTTGGAAGTAAAATACTTACTTCTGGTTCTCGTCTAAGATGTCCTTGTTATTAAGAACGGCTGAGAATTATGGGATAGTTATATATCTCAATTACTTAAAACTAGAGAGAGAGAGAGAGAAGTAGACAGAGAGAGAGAGAAGTAGAGAGAGAGAGAGAGAAGTAGAGAGCGAGAGAGAGAAGTAGAGAGAGAGAGAGAAGTAGAGAGAGAGAGGGAGAGATACTAGTCAGTTTTCCAACAATATTGCAGTATCCGAGCAAAAAAAATTAGATGAAAGTCCTCGCACAGTTGATGGCGCACTTGGCCGATGACAGTGCACAATTCCTTGCATATAGATGAAGAATGAAAATTGAGTAGATTATCACACTTGTTGAAAGTGTTTTGTAATTCAATTAATTTAGGTTTTATATCTGCCGACTATTTGTTGTGAACCGGTATTCACGTAAAACCATTCCGGCTGCACTTTGATATAATTATATCAGTATTTTCTTTCTCTAAAGTTCTTGTCAAGCTAGAGAGTCATATAGTTTAGACAGTAAACGTGCAAGAGAAGTAACACTGCGGAAGCAAGAATAATACGCTGGAATGTAATCCAGTGGGAAATGATTAATTAACCATACATTTTTCATATTGTAATCATGCACGGTACAGTAATCTGATATAATACACTTTATTAATATGAACAAAAAAATTTAAGTGTTACATAGTTGATATTTTCTTGGAAAAATTTAACCGATTTAAAAAAAGTAACAAAAAGTAAAAAATAATTTGTTCCCCTCACTAAATCATAAAGCGATACGATATTTTACGATATTTGTGCTACTAACCAACTCGAAACGTGAATAAGAAATTTAAAAAAGAAGAAAGATCAAATCTAGGTATCATAAAAAAACAATTATATTAAGTCACAAAGTGAGGACTTAAAACTATATGACTCTAAGTTGCCTATTTTGTATAGTTTTGTAGTTGGTTTCAAGCAGTTTCAACTCAAGAGCAGTTTCGACTTTTCTCGTTGTGCGAACATGCCTGTTGGCATAGTGCTAACGAAACTGTAATGCAACGAGAAGAGATGAGGGAGACGGCTAATAGGAGACGTAAACTTAACAGTTTCACATATATATTTCTCAATATTCAAACTTTGCTCGCACAATTTATCAAATATATATTTATCTCAAAGATATAAATTTATAATGACCTAATTAACTAATTGAATTGTCACAAGAACCTTTGACTATATTATTCGGCGATCAATAAATGGGATCATGAGTAAAAGACAATGCGTTTCCGCGTGGTTGTTACATGCTAATGCCAAACACTTATCAAAGCAACCGTGGTTACGGTGATACAGAACGGAAGATGTTGCACGCTATTGTAAGTTATGCTGTAACGTCGCACAAACTCGAAGATATTACTTTGAATGCTATTATTATTATTATTATTGATCTTGGTCATTAAATATTGCTCAAAAATTAATGCTATTCAATACTCAGCTGAGTTAAGTTGTTAGATGGAATATTCTTTTCTTTCTTAGATGACTATAAATTGTTAAATTATCAACATAAAATTAAGTCATTGGACGAAATTATTAACAATTAACGTTTCAGTAATTTGTGTATGAAAAATTGGTGTACGATAATGTAAATGCAGTTGCTATACTTTTCCTTCTTTTTCCCTAGTTGATGTCTTTTATAAAGTACAAGGTTACACTCTTATAAAAGGCGAAAACTTGTATCACTATCTGATCAATTGTTTCACTTTCACCAGTTTTTGAACCATAACTATTTAAATACAATTGGTACCTTATGTTTTATAAACAAAATTTTCCTTAAATATATGATAGAAAGAGTATCGAAGGATTATCGAGGGTAGAAGGATTATCGAATCGATAAAATGGCATACTTACCCACACAGGTATGTTCACACATGGGGATGAAACACAGAAAATTCTTTTCCAAAGTAGGTTAATGTGAAAATACAGTTCTTCATTCTTTATCATTCTATGATGTTTTTTATTAGCCGAATGAGTATACTAACATAAATATATCAACATGTATTAAAATTTGATCACATTATCAATTATAACTCATGTTTTAGTAATTGGTATATACAAAAATATGAATAAAGTTGCTGTACCCTTCGTCATTTATAACTCTGATGTTTTTTCTAAAATGATTTGAGTATACTCAAATTTAAAATGTATCAATACGTGCCACAATTTAATCAGTTAGGGCACCTTTCAAGAAACGTCCAAAAATCCTTTAATTTTAAAACAAAGATCAAATTTGTCCGATAAAAGTAGATTTTTAAAGGAATATTTTCTCTGAGATTTTAAATTTTAGGTAGAAATTTCATAAACTAAATAGCTCTGGTAATTACGATATCATTAAAAAGATTTCATGCGTTGTTATATTCGCAAGCTTCTTGTTTTGTCATTGATAGATAAAGTCTCAACAACTCTGTACCTTCGCAATAGCATTAGGAAACAGAATTACCGCCTGCGTATTTGATAAGTATGCAACTACCTCTAGACTGAAATAACTTTGTGAATGAGTTGAGTGAAGTAGAAATTTTTACATCAAACAAAGAAAAATCCGAATTTAAAATGAACTTATGTTTTTTAAAGCAGGGATAAGTCGATGTGAGATAAAATAAAACTTATGTCTCTAAATTATATTTCTATTTAAACATAATCATGGTAAATTTAAAAACATTAAATAACTTAAAAACGTCATGCCCCAAAATTATCTCGTCAAAAATAATTTTGCTCTCGCCAAGTGACCGTCACTTGCTGATCCATGCTTGTAGAGTTTTATATCGTCTACAGTTTACAGGGATATTATTGTAATGTAATTATAATAGCATAAAAGTTTGACTAGAAATACACCCGGGACATTCCTTGGAAATAGTTATTGTCCATTACCCACACGTTCAAATGATATATTATATACATCGTGTTCAAAAGGATAGGATGTGAGTTTTACGTAGAAAAAGCTTTCGTATAAATATGTTAAAACGTTATTGTAACAAAAACTGAAAAACCTGCAAAGAAAATTTTCCTCTATATAAGTATAATGTACTAAATCTGTATAATTCTACTTACATTTGATATTTTAAGGCTTTTTCTGTTAATATATTAAAATATTTTGTAATGTTTATTTTCTATGGAGAGATGATGTGTATGGTAAATGGATTCATGATTGTCTACTGACGAGCTCTATGCGCTATGAGGTGAAGCAAGTTTTTACTAAATGAAGTTGAGGCCAGAGTTACTGTTGATATTAGTAATTCTATGTTTTATTGAAATAGGGTGTAGATAATACCAATAGTACGTACTATATATCAGAAGTAAGTAGGAATAATTTTTTCGTTTATTCTGATGAAATTATTAACATAGGGATATCGTTTGCGTGAATTTTCTATTAAGCCAGTGAGATTAATCTCTAATTAGCTGACACCATCGCGATATTTGTTTAGAAATAAAGTCCAATCCTTGATATACATATAGACGAGCCCTTTCCTTTCCCCGAGCTTTATCGATTAGACGATTCCATATGCAATGAATCTGCAGTTAAATGTCTGGCACTATTAATCATAAAAATAGGTAGCGATAATTTCAAACATAAAATATTTCGCGTCAAAAACTTTCTTCGATACCAAGTTACACATCACTCAATTTGTCATTAAATTTGAATAATTGCTTTTAATATATCTGCGGCGCAGAAACCTTTTCCGTCTTCCAACTTATCAATTTTCACATCCAAAATGAAAATCAATGACTGAATTCACTTGGGTGCAGAGCCATTATTTTCTATGGTGTTCTTATTTTTAGGCACGTCATGTCGATTTGATATCAGTATCTATTTATTGCGTTTTTAATTTCATTTAATTGTCATTCATTTCACGTTCAAGCGTGTATGCGATTCATCGTTTCTTTCTCATGAAGGATACTCACCGTATTATGGATTTTACACAAGTTATTGCATTAATTAAAAAATTGTGGTCGTTAATCTCTTTAATTATTTTAATTGTGGTCGTTAATCTCTTCAATTATTATTTTAAAACACAGTGCAGCTATTCGAATTTGATATATTAGCCAAAAGATTAAGTTTATATTACTTTTTTAAAAACGTGCGAAACGATGCAAAAAAATATCGATATACCAAAAGCGGTTCAACAATTGTTTTGGGTGGTAAATATCTTTAACAAAAAACAAACATTAGTTTTCAATAAATGTAATATTGTACGACATCAGTTTAGGTAATTACTTCAGGACAAACCCTTTGAAACTTTTCTGGAAAAGCTTTATTCTCTTGCTAAATGACTTCCATAATTCAAGTCTAAAGCAGGAGCTTGCAAAGTATACGGTTTGAAATTAGTTTCGCCTTACAATATTCATTACATAGGTCAATTCTGATTAGATTTTGCTTAAATTAAATTTTCAATTGGCGTGCAAATTATAATTTTTTTTTATTTAAAATTCGAGGACTTATTTCGATTCTTACGCTATTTTGCTAGCGTATCCATTATTTTCTACAACAGTTTCAGTTAAATTTAATAGATGCCAACATATATGTGAAATTGATATAACCACCGTACCCAAAGTATCTGAGCGAATGTCTGATACTAGCATAATTGAAATTTGAGTAGCCGTTATTTTTTTGTACGACGTTGTCAACATACTTAGTTTAGGAGGCGTTACGTTGTCAACATACTTACCTTTGTCGCATCATAAAATATAAATATACCATAAGTTAGCATGGATATTTTAATAAATACACTGCAATATGGACCTTCAGTGTATTTCAGCTAAATTTACTTAAAAGCAGTGAAGTAGACTCTAAGTCTCTTTATGTCGCTTTATGGCCGTAATCAATTCGTCTTAATAGATTACATTACATCGTAGGTTGAATAAGACATCGGACATGCGTTTTTCTATATACAGCTTTATTTTCCTGCAAATCATTTGTCAATTACTTTATGTTAGAAAAAAATTATCAGTGTATTGATTCATTCTCAGGAAGAGTGGTGT
Organism: Druceiella hillmani; assembly: GCA_039881145.1. Lineage (NCBI taxonomy): Eukaryota > Metazoa > Arthropoda > Insecta > Lepidoptera > Hepialidae > Druceiella > Druceiella hillmani. The sequence goes on from JAYKKI010000029.1 coordinate 14,743,563, forward strand.
TCTCTCCAAGTCCAAAAATGTATTTTATCTTCAGTTCTCATCCATATGTAGCGTCTCATTTATCAACATAGCTTTGGCCATTTAACCGGTACTTCAACGTAGTGTGACTTAAGTGGAACCCATTAATTCTGATCAGTTACAGTTTATTCGATATTTAGTCTTGGAATATACTAGAGACCTAATGGCGACGATATATTTTAAGTTAGTGACTAAAATTGAAAGTTTTTTCCTCAAAAATTGTAATTGTTTCGTATTCAGTTTTCATCAAAAAAAAAATTGAGAAAAAATCAGCTTTGAAATATTCTAAAATGGTACTTAACATAATTATTTTTAAAGTATATTTATTGTTTTGGGATTTTGTTCCTCGAAAGGAAAAAAAAACGAAACACTTGGTCCGTTCACTCGTCGGCCTGTCTATGAAAATCTGTCTCTTTTCTTGTAAGTTTTTTTCAAGGAAACGCCGCAAAAAAATTGAAAGTTTGAAGAATTGAAGTTTTTTTTTCACGAAACTAAAAGACATGGCCTTTGAACGCCTACTGGTTACTCATTCAAAATCAGTTTTACTTCCTGATCATCTATACCTACAGCGGACTTCCGGTCGATCGACCTTTTTCAAATTCAGTATAATGCGAAGTAAAACACATGTAAACACTAGCAATCAGGCGTATCCCATTCTTTGTAAAATTGTGCATTTTTATAATTAAGTAATTTTTAAGTAATTATAATTAAGTAAGTATAATTAAGTAAAATATACATTAGGCACTTTATTTACATGGGGAAAAATGAATATTTGTAAATAGTTAGATTGGAAGTAGTAGGCAGGGTGCATGTACATAAGTACCTAAATGTGTGGGAAACTCATGTAATACGAGTTCTATTTGTAGGTAACAGTTTATGTCTGAATATATCATAATAATAACATAAAGAGTTATTATTTATTTCCTAGGATTATATTACCTAGGATAAAGATTTTATTAATTTTCTAGGGTTTAGCAAAAACAATTTTCATCCGATGGAAATATAACTCCCACCGTCATACATCTTGCATTATCCGGATGGAAATTACACAAAGACTTATGAGGTAATGGACCTAGAAAGGGATATATGAGACAACGTGCAAGTTGGAAAAATTTGTAGAATAAATACGTTATACCAAAAAAATTATGACAAACGTAAAATTTTTAGCATTAAAGGAAATATCGAATGATCAATATCACAAATAAAAAAGTAAAATGCATGTTAATGGTTAAATAAATTAATTCAACGCTTTTATAGTTACTTACACAGGCAAATGGTAAACCAATATCTATGTTATGTATTATTTACAGAGTGTTTTTAAATTGTCACAGCAAGCCGACTTCTGTAGGGCTTTCAAGAAAGAAATAAATATAAAAAATAATTGTTTCGATAAAAAACTAGTGTCAGATTATTATATTGTAAGTAATGAATAAATCTTTGACAGAAAGAGATCATTTCAATGGGGTTAAACAGTTTGTTTGCCCCGGGAAGTACATTTTAAAGATATATTGTATCTAATATCTTAGGATAAAAAATTAATTATTCAAAAAGATTTTAACAAAGAGGATGTGTTTTTAATTGTTATGAAATCAAAAAGCATTTCGTCAATAATTTTAGGAAAATTACAAATTAATTGATTTATTAAAAAAATACTAAACATACGAAACTTGCATTCGCGCACGCCTGCACTGACTAATGACCATATTCACATGCATAACATCCCGCCTCCGCACATACACAAACACATATCCATGTCATCCTAAAATCACTTTCATAATTTTTTATTGGTCGTGAAATACGATTTGTTAGGTAAGTTAAAACCGTCCGGTATTTTTAGAATGACGATGTAAAATACTTTTCTAGATTTTTGAAAAAGAAATATTGAAATATATCAGACATCTAATATCTGCCGATTTAATACATCAAATATTATACCAGAGTTATAACGACTACTGAATCCTTAACTAATTTTGTAGTGGGATCTACAAAACTAAATGTCATGTACTTCTGATTATTGTATCATCATGAAGCTTGGAAGTTACGCTTCTAATTATTGTATCATCGTAAAACTTGGCAGTAGTGTGTAGTTTTAATGACAATGCAATGGAATGGTAGCGTTGGATTGATCCAATGAAATAGGACTGGAAGCACTAAACTTGACAAAGGAATAACCCATCCTAATCGTGTTTGGGTTTTTAGTTGTTGCATCATCCTAAAACTTGTCATTTGTGTGTAGTTCCCATGACAATGCAATAAAATTGTACCATAGGATTGACTCAATGAAATAGAACCAAGAGTCAGATTGAAGAATTGGCTTGTTCGAAGCTTACCGGAAAGACGCCTTGCAACACTGTTAATATTTTTGTAATATAAAACAAGTTCAAAAAAATATACTCTAATTTAATATAAAACTAAAAGAAATAAAAATAAATGAATGGTTTAAAAAACAAAAAAAAACGCTTTTATAAAATTACACTTAAAAGCAAAAACTGATTATCTAACCTGTTTTCTCTGTCTACTCTGTAAAGCCTAAGCGCAAATCTGGGGACAAATTATCGGATGCGTATTAAGTCGTGAGTAACAGTGCAACTACACAGTCGTGACAGCTAGTCATGGCTTAATTCACAGCCGCGCCCGTATGCCATATTCAGACGTGTAGGGCAGATATTCTACAGAGTAAGAACATTTGGTATGATCTCTGCAAGAATGTATTTTTTACTTTTTAATATATTGTTATTCAAACGCGAAATATGTAAATTTTTATTACCCATCGCTGCATGTCAACAGCTATAAAAAACGCCTACACTACAACGCAGTTAGCGACTGACTGTCGCGTGGTTGCGTCCAAACCACGTGCACATGCGACCGATGCGTCCGCAACTGATAGAAATATCCGGATTTGCGTCGGATGTCGGAACGCTCAAGTTTAGGCTACGACTTATTGCTGACACTTTGCACGTTTAGACGTAGTAAATATTGGCCAGATTTAGCATCAGTCACTTTCGCCGATCACAATAAGTCGCGGTCGATAATATTTCCAGTTTAAGCCATGTTTTTTATTGAGTGTGATATTTGAGTGAAATAGCGTGATGCCCAATTACATTCAAATATCACACTCAAAAATAAGTTATTTTCCTTCTCAAATTAATATTATGTGAAAATGCTTAATATTTCAGTTTGATTTTGAGAAAAAGCTCGCCACACTTTTACATTCAAATATTATACTCAGTAACAAACATGGCTTACACTAAAGCCTTTAGAGTGTAGAAAGAAAAAACAGGTTGGATAATTACTTTTTGCTTTTTAGTACATTTATTAAAGCATAATTTTTTACTTAAAATGTACTTATACGAACAAAAATGTTCAATTCGTATTTTATGTTTACTTATTTGAAATTGGAACAGATAATATTTTCAATAACACCATCCTCTGCGGCTGCAAATGCACAGAGATTTTAGAAATTCATTACATTTTCTCCATCATCATCCTCATATTCCATGGTGGTCGTGTTTTGTCTTTAAAAATATCCTCTCACTACCGCATTATTAAGAACGAATTCCGTGGGATGCTGTGGGCTTTAACGAGAGGTTTCTCGTTTAACTTGCTGTTAAATGGAATTAAAATTTTGCAAATGAATTTCATAATACACAACTTTGTAATAAATATATAACAATTTAAAATGTTCGTATTTATTTTGTTTATAAAAATGAGTGTTAAAATTGCTTTAAATATCTGAGTTGTTCAAAATCCATTTATTTTTGGCTAGGGCCGTTAACTTTATTTATATTAAAATGAAGCATTTTTAATCGTTTAAGTCATTTTACTTATTAATAATTCAATTATTGATATTTCATTATTATGATATTTAGGTAATGATAAAGTAAGCAACAATTAATAATTGAGTATAATAAGAGGTACACTACTTTTATGTTATACAGTTGGTTTGAATTTTCAGTTAAAATAAACTATTTTTTTTTATATCGTCGTTTTTTTTGTTTGAAATAAGTAATTTTTCTCATTTTGCTGTAATTACGAAATGTAAGATACAGCATTTTGCTTATAGATTGTTTAGTTGACTCTAGAAATGTAAGATTTCACAACTGGATTGATGAACGTGGTACTGGATTGATGCATGTGTGATGCAGACATTTGTGAAATAAATTACACGTATGATTACAAGTTGTAATAATATTTGTAAATGTAAGTGTATTTATGTTGTGCATATGTGTGTGTGAAAATGCTTACGGTTTTGCGCATGGTTGTTCGTACGTGGATGCCTGTGTGTGCTTGCGCGCATATTTGTTTGCATACTCACGTATGTGCCAGCACGCGTGCATTCGTGCTTCTTTATTTACGTGAGTGTCCGCATGCATCATATAATTGACATTACAAGCACAGTTATCATGCGATTTGAAACCGAAAATCAAACAAAGAATGGAAATAATATACATTTATGCTCAATAGAAGTTTGTATTAAAAGTTATGAGGCTTGCATAACTTGCGGTGCATAGAAAAAGTACAAAGGAATGAGTAATGATACAAAGAAAATGCTTCCAATATTGTAAGTACAATGAAATTGAAAAAAAGATATATTTCCCCTGGGAACAAGTATGACGCCAAAGCTAACTACTGTATTCAGAGTAAATACATTGAAAAATCTTGTACATTTAGTGATATTGAAGTAACACGGTAATATTAACGTATCGGTATAGTTGCTGCTTGTACGAATCTTTATCTGTTTCAACTTCTAAATCTATACGGGACTTCTGTTTCATCTCAGGCTTAAAAATATATTTTGATATATTTGTATAATAAAGAATCTTGATACGAACATTTTAAAATAGATCATAATTAAAGTTAATTTGTGAACTTTTCTTAAAAAGCAATATTTAAACGGATCTGAATTAGGTGATATAAAATTTATTTTTTCGTCATGAAAACGTTTTTGGGTTTTATCTGTTTACGTATATATATATATATATATATATATATATATATATATATAAGGGATTGAAACGCACACATGCTCTGCATATAATAACGAAAAGAAGTTCGCAGTGTTAACATAGTTTTTCAGTACTTAAACATACGTTTCTCTGAAAAGTTTTAGAAAATGATGAGGCTATTGTTAAAGTTTCTTTACATATAATAATTTTATTCAGTCGTGTAAAGAGTTGTGATTAATGATACGGTTAAGTATATTTCTATTATATATGACATATAAGATAAAGCAAACGTTGATATTTCACATTAATTTTTGTATTTTAATTATCAAGTTAAATCAAGTAAATGATCACAAGTCCTCTCTCAACTGCTTCCACCTTGTGCCCCTAAAATAGTCTAGGCTCTATATTTTATCGGACTATTGTTTGTGACAATTGGGTCAGAAGTGATGTTATTTAATTTATTTTATTAAATTTCACTAAAACTACGGAAAACACCGGCAATACTTTAAAAGTCCTAGCTAGGAAGCATAGATATGACCTAGTTATTCATTGCTAAAAATTAATATTTATTTTCTTGCTATTGTAACTGTTGAAGTTCTTCTTTATCTTTAGTTCTCATTTTTCCATTGTAAAAATCAATCAAGTTATTAGTTTTTTCTGGTTGTTCTTTTTTCCAGTATTCTTTTAAAAACGTATCAAAGACCAATTGGACGATTTATAAAGTTTCCAAAACTACATTTGAAAATTTTTGTGAGATGGAAGTCTTGCTGAAAATATTCCTAATTTTTTTTCAGAACCCTTTGACGTGGAAACTTGAAATTGTGTATTATTAATCAGCTTTATACCAAGACTTAAAAGTCAAAATTATTTGTAAGGGAATTTTGCAGCTGGCAAACAATAACTCTATTTCTTTTTTAATTTTCCTTTACATAACTGATGATTGTCCTGAAGTTGCGAGAGTGCTGAAGCCACAATTATGAATGATAATATTACTAGGAAACCTAAAATTTCCTGGAAAATTACAGCCATGATTATAAATCTCCAAATTTATGGAAAATTCTTAACATTTTTATGTCTCTGTATGATTCACAATTAAATAAAACTACGGGATGTAGAAATAATACTATTTCTATTTTCTTTAAGTTCTTTACCACGACCTAGGTTTCGTTGTATTACATCTTCAGGTGGGCTATTAGCAAACATTTTTGCTAATACTAGATCACGTAGTTTCCTTTAATTGTGAATAATGAATTTCTATTAAATTAAGGCCAAACATATTCATTCTCTGTATGATATACTTAGAAATAGATTTACTTCGTGAAAAGTAATATTATTATTTGAAAATAGTTTTTTGGAAGTCACGCTTGCCCTTAAATGTTCACATTTGCTTCATTTCGTACGGAAATCTCGTAGTACGAGTTTAACTTGAATCTAACAGGTTAAATCTCAGTTAACAATATTTGAATATATTGAGTAAAATAAGTTAAAATGTACTTATTTGATTTTTATTATTCATAACGTTTTATTATTTACTTATGTAGAATAACAACGGACCATATTTCCGATTATCCCGCCCTTGGCTGCCGCAAATTCGTACCGCTTTTAGAAATTCATAATATTTTCTCCGCCATTATCCGCCTATTCCACGGTGGTTCGATTTTCCCTTCAAATTTACTCTTCCGACCGCGTAATTAAGGACGAAGTCTGTAGGATGCTGGGCGCCTAAAATAAGTTTTTCATTTAACATGCCGTGAATTACAATTTAATTCTGCAAATCAATTATATGATATACAAATTTTAATATACTTGAAATAATTTAAAATGTTAGTTTTGATTGCGTATATTAAAAATTATATTACAGTTAGTGTGAATATTTTATTTGGTTAAGTTTTATATAGTGTTTGTAAGTTTTTTATCTTTCAGAAAAATTAAAAAAAAATTTAAAAAAAAGCAAGTCATGAATTTCTTAATTGACTTAATTTATCAAACACACACTCGTTTATTTATTATTGTGGTGACGCTTAAACGGATAAAAATAAATCTAATAATTAAAATATATTAAAATTACCTGCAGGCGGTTTGCATGCCTGTTAAAAATAAATTATTTAATTTTTTATTGCATCCTTTTTTGGCTTAAACAATTTTTTCCATGTCATTCTCAAAGTAGAATATGAGACTCACTATTTACCATATCCATAGTTGTGATTGAATTTAGAAATGTAAGATTTTACAAGTGTATTGGCATATGTATGAGTATGTATTGAAGAAGTTCGTGAGATAAATTACCGAAATGATTCCGGGGTTTATAAGTTTCGTGAAAGAAATAATACAAATTATTGAGTGGTTTATAAAGTGAGCGCATGTGTTGGCGTGAGTGTGTGCGTGTATTTGCTTGTATGTATGGGTGCATGTGAATGGACCTGCATGGACGTGTGTGCCTGCATGCGTACGTGCATACTTAAATGCGTGTAAACTTACATGTGCTCGTTTGTGTTGGTACGTGTACTTGTGTGTTTGCCCGCACACGCACATGTTCATGGATGCCTACGCAATCATAGAAACGTACATTTGTCTTTGATTGGGCTTAAATAAGTTTCTAACTATTTCCAAGAGATAGTCATCGTAGGATTAGTTTTGGGTATATAAAGTAGGCAAAATATATGAGCATTTTGGAAAACCAAAATATAGAACACAAATAATACGTAACAATAATATGGAACAAGGATGCTGCTAAAATCAGTTATCGTATTTAGAACAAATAAACTACAAAATTTTGTACGTTTAGTGATATCGAAGTAACATTTCTGGCGTGGTAATTAATATTAAGATATTCACAAATTTGTCATTTGTACGTACATTCGCCAATTTATCTATTTTTCCATTTCATTTCCCATAACAAAAGTTATTGATATTAAAGTAATTGCATATATTATAATGAATATTTTAGATTTTGCCTTAAAAGTGGACGCAATTAAATTCAATATCTAACATTTTCTTTCAAAGTAATATATGTAGCATATATTACTTTTAGTGTGAGCTTTTAAAGTGAAAATCTTAAAATTGTTCCGAACAATCAAACAAAAATGTTCCGAAAATTTACCCTTCGTCGAGCAAGTGTTATAGGTCACGCCTCTAATTTTTATGTATCTACAAAATTGAGAACCCTAATTAAATATTAATAATTAATTGGGGTCTGTAATTTTCATTATACAATAGGGACAATTCTAATTAGATTTTTGTTTAATTTATATATTTAACTTGCGACTCCATCAGATGTGCCGGAATGTATTTTGCGTATTTTTGCCTCGTTATTCACTTGTTTGGCATTGTCTTTATATATCAGTTAAATATTATGTAACATATATTAATCTTTTTAAGTAATATTAGTTAATTGAATAATAAAAGTATAGCTTTTTAGATTGCCACATTTGACACAAATCATTAAACGCTGATATTTTGTAATGAACTTTTAATTATTATATTTTCATATGGAATAAAGAAACTATTATTAAATAATCCATAAAATAAATACAGAGAAATTATTTTACTGAAAACAGTTCATTATGATTTTGGAATACTGTAGAATTACAAAATCATAATGAACTGTTGAATTTTTAAGCAAAAAGGGCGACATTTCTCTCCCCCTGTTGAGAAACAATTGTCGTCATATTAAAATGCAGATAAATAAATATTTCACAAACTAATAAGAAAAATGAATCCTACGCTTAAGAGAAAGAGATATATTCGTTCAAAGTTTAGTGCGGACAAAACCTTGCCAGCCGAAAGAAGATTTTTACCACAAAATTTTAGGCAAGTAGCCCTACGAACTGCGATTCTCCCTCTCACACAAGGGTCTTTGAAGGCATAAGTGAAGGGAGACATTCTCAGACGAGCATTTCATTCTCACATCTTCAGACGAGCATTTAATAAAATACCCATTTCTTATTAACTAGTGCAATACAATCTTCTCGTAGAAATGAAAAAGAAATAGCGATCATGAATTAGATAAGTGAAAAATAGTAAAAAAATGTGTCAGTGTTAAAATCTATTTCCATATTTTTATTTCATATTGATGATATACGGGAAAATATTATTACATGTATATCAATTTCTAGAATGATAATGAAAAAAGTAAAAGAAAATTTAAACGAAAGTGTACACAATATTAGATGATATCATTTTTTGCTTTAATATATATATTAAAATCCGGAATGCCAGAATTTTAAAACATCTTTTGGAGTTCTCTAAGCACCGGCGGCACGACTGACGCTATTATACTATCTTCCAGGAAATTCCTTTGAGAGAAACGACTAAAAAAATGCCGCTAAGCGTAAAAGTGCAATCACATAGGAAGATTGCATATAATACTAACTTTCACAATTTTAGGCTTTACTTGTCATTTATTTAGATCAGGTTATTTTCATCTCCAAGAATAGATCAGGCATTGGTTATAATAGAAATTAATGCTATCAGTTGTATTTCAAGAGCAATGTTAAAGGGTTCATATAATTGTTAGGGCGCGAGCGCTTAACCTTTGAATTACCGTGGACTAAAGACTATAACGTTACATAAAAATCTGAATAACCAAGGAATGGTACGTTCTTGACTATTTCCTTACTTCATCCTGTAGAAGAAGTTTAAATTTATGCAATTCAACAAAGAAAAAGCATTTAGCTGGATAATAAAAAATATTATAAAATTTTGAATTTTACATAATTTAATATACCACCTTGAATTACTCTGTTCAATTTTGTTTCGTATTTGTGAAAAAAATCTTTTAAACGATAGGAAAACATATATTTCTAAAGATATTAGTTACTAATTAATATAATTGAGATCCAGATACAGTTATTGAGACTTCAAATATAATGCAAATCTGCAAAAATATTTTTGTAGTGTGAATATGTCTTTAAAACTCAAATAAATATATACAGAAAATATTATCTCGATTCTAAAGAATTTGTACCTTGAACATAAATTTAGATTATACGCAGTTTGTGGATCTTGAATTCCCTAATATTTCGATCATGTTTCTTGCGGAAACATCGACCATTGTAGTTACTGATAAAGTTTAGGGTCATTAAAGTCTAATCAGAAATCAGAGTCTGAGAGCGTCTGATAAAAACCTGATAAATATTAAAAGTTTTAAAATATATGTATAAATAAATGAGTACAATAATATAACAACCCGTCGACTGCTCTTAGTGAATTGGTATTGCAAGGAGAATTCGCGGTTCTCATCAATAAGGGAAGACAAGTGAGGAGGTGGTTTCAAATTCACATATTACGGGGGTGAATGGGAGTAATCTTTGAGTCTAACTAAATCATCGGTTAATGTTTAGCTTAATAATTTCCAAGATATTTAATTTCAAACTAATATTACGTCCTTCGGTGAGTAAAGAAATAAATATTTGTCTATATTTCGTATAGCGTACTGTTTTACGTGAACGGTAAGGGGAGTTTCCATTATTTTGTGTACGGTTCGTCACAAAGAAACTTTCAACTTGTATGACCTTGGACCATACCGTAAAATAACAGTTTTTGAGCATCAATCGATAGCACCCTTAGACATTTTTACTAATATTGAAACACAACTATATTTGTATTTCAATTCTATTTATACAGAAAAATTTACATAGAAATTTAAATTTTAGAGAATTTGGATAATTTCTATTAAATATATAGAAAATGCAAACGGCATTAGAACAATATAGTTATGGAAAAAAATTAAATGTTTATTTCCTTTGTAAACGCAAGTAACAAGGTGAGTGAGAGAGAGGGAGAGAGAAAGGGAGGAGCTAATCAATTTTCCAATAGTATCCCGTTATTCGACTTTCAATGCAGAAGAAAATATCGAGATAGCAAAAAATTTTAAAGAAATTCAATGCGCTGCTGATGACACTAGCACTTGATCGGTGGCGGTAGACAATTCCTTGCATATAAATGAAGGAATAAAAATGGAGCACATTTTTATACTTATTTGGCATATTTTGTAATTCAATTTGATTAAATTTTTAATATCTCCTGACTATGAGTAATTAGCCGGTATTCGCGTAAACCAGTCCAGCTGTGCTTTGATATAATCACATTTGTTTTTTTCAAAGTTTTTGTTTAGCGAGACACATAGTTTAGGCAGTATACATGCAAGAGAAGTAATACTGCGGAAGCGAGAGTAATATGCGGCAATGTAATCTAGTGAGAAAATATTAATAAAGCATACATTATTTATTTCGAAATCATACATTATTCGGTAATCTGATAAAATAAGCGTTATTAACATGAATAAAAAAAATTTTAAAAAATTCAGTATTACTCAAAACTGATATTTTCTTAAAAAAATTGAACCGACATCAAAACAAAGTAAATAAAGGGTAAAAATAATTTATATTTCTCACCAAATCGCAAAGCACCACATTATATGTGCTACTAACTACTCGTAACGTTAGTACGATATTTAAAAAAAGAAAATAAGACAAGATAAAAACTTAACACTTTATGACTAAGTTACTTATTGTATATAATTTTGAAGTCGGAACCAAGCAATTTCAATTAAAAAACTACGGTGAAGGAAACCTGTAGAAAGTGAGGACCACACTCAAAAACGAATTAGTTCTTTACACGAACATGACCGTAAGTCTACGTCAGCTGAAACTTTAGATTAAATTCAGCAACGGCTTACCTCTTTTTAAAAATACGCTAGGGGATCTGGGGCAGTCGAAACCGATGAGCAAATTTAGCATCAACTTTTCTCCTTGTTCGAATATACTCGTTATAGTGGTAATGAAACTGAAGAGCAACGAGAAGCAGATTATTCGAGATGAGGCAAACTGCTAATAGGATATTTAAAGTTAACAGTTGAAAACTTTCACACACACATTTCTCAATATGCAAATATTGCTTGGACATTTTATAGAAAGATCACATATTTACCCCAAAGATTTAATTTTAGGATGATCTAATTAGCTGTAAGGTTTGAATTATCACCAGAATCTTTGACTATATTACTCGGCGCCAAATAGATAGGGTCATGAATAAAAGACGGTGCCTTTCCGCGTGGTTGTTACGTGAAAACTACTTATCAAAACAACCATACATACGGTGATACAGAAAGAAGGATGTTGTCCGTTATTGTAAGTTAGCCGTTACAACGCATAAACTACAAGATGTTACTTTTAATGTTAAGTATTTGTCAGAAATCAACGCCATTTAACACTCAGCTGAGTTAAGTAGTTCCATCAAGTAGCATTTTCACACTTAGACGCCCGCAAGTTATTAAATCATTGTCAAAATATGACAATATGATTAACAATTAGTGTTTCAGTAATTTATGTATGTAAAATTGGTGTATGTTAGTATAAATAGAGTTGCTATACTCTTCATTCTTAGTAACTGGTTTAAGTTTTTTATAAGGGATAAGGGTACATCTTTACAAAAGACGAAATCACGTGTCACAATTTGATCAATTGTTGCATCTTCACCAAGTTTTGAACCATGACTATTGAAATAAAATTAATATTTTATGTTCTATAAATTTAAAATTCCGAGGGCAAAAGAATTATCGAAATCGATTCAGTAGTTTTTAAAATCGCGTACTTACCCACATAGGTATATGCATACACGGGGACGAAACACAGGAAATTCTTTTCCAAACTAGGTTTATATGAAAATACAGTTCTTCAATCTTTGTCATTGGTTGATGTTTTTTATTAGCTGAATGAGTATACTCATATAAATGCATCAACATGTATCAAAATTTGATCACATTTCGTGTACCCTTCTTTAGAACTTGAACGATAACTAATAAAGTAATAGCTGTTCCTTAATGTTTTATAAATTTGAATATCTTCTTTGATATGATGTTTCTAGAAATGAAAGAATTATAAAAACCTATTCTATCTAACTTATCTGGACACATACATCAGTTTCAGTTCGAAATTATAATTCATGTTAAAGTAATTGGTAAATATACAAATTTGAATATAATTGCTGTACTCTTCGGCATTTATAACTCGTTGATGTCTTTTGTAAGATAATATGGGTACACTCGTACATAAAATGTATCAATACGTTCACAACTTTACACCTAGTGCACCTTTTAGCAAATGTCTGAAATAATCCTTCCATTTTACAACAGATATCATATTTGTCCAACATAAGCAGATTAAAAAACATTTTTATGAGATTTCACATTTTACGTAGAAATTACATGGGCTGGATTCCTCTTTTAATTACAGCACCATTCAAAAAGGTCTTATGCGTTAATATCATTGTAAGATTGTTAGTCTATCATTGATAGTTTAAGTCTCAACCTTTCTGCACTTTCAAAAATGGTTCTAAAGTTTAATTCGGAAGCAGCTATTCGATAAGTACACTATGTATCTTTTAACTGAAGTGACTAAGTGAAGCATTCATTTCATCTGGCGTACTTCTTTGATTTTTGGAAGTAATATTACGAGTAATCTATCTTTCTGCGACAAAACTTCTTTACTCAGTATGGTCTTCCGTGTTATCCATTAGTCACTGTTAATTTTATATGCAAAAGTTCTTGATTTGCACAAGGAATTTTCTGTGCTAGACGCAAAAAAGTCTTTCTAAAGAAATAATTAATGGTATCTTATTAAAATAGTGATGTTACAGCAAAGATTTCTTGAATTTCGTAACTCTCTCGAGATTTCTCAAATTTCATAAGACAAAATACATCAAAGGGAGCCAAAAACAGCACCATATAACTTTTAGTGAAATTTATGACTAGTCTTTGGGAAATCTCTCTCAAAACATCTAAAGAATGGAAGTCATTGCATGAAATAAAATAATCTGGGAATTTCAAGTTGGTTTAGATTTTATTGGAATATTGAAGTGAAGTTATATTCTTTGAAACCGAGATACGTGGTTACGAAATAAAGAAACAATTATTTCTCTGAATTATATTTATCATTATTTAAACATTGGCACAATGAAAACTATAACAAAAGAAAAACGTTTAATATTTAACTTTACCTTCCATTTCTCCGTTAAAAATAACTTTGCTCGAAGTTACTCTTATAACAAAACTTAAATAAATAACGATATTTCCAATAGTTATGTGGTTATTCCATGTTGAACTGTACTTGTAGAGTTCTATATCTTTTACAGCTTATTGGAATGCTATTTTGATGTCGTGGTAATAACCGGAACATTATAACATGACCCCTTGAAATCATTTTGTCCATTACCCAAACGTTCGAAAAATATATTATATAGGTCGTGTCCAAGAGAATACGGTAAATTTTACGATAGAGAAAATTAAATTAAAATAAGATAAAGCGGTATTGAATTTAAACCTGAAAACATATAAAGAAAATTTTCCTGTTTATAAATTTGATGTGATTTATTTACATTAGATATTTTTTTGGTTTTCTTTGTTTTAATTAAATATTTTTAGTTTTTTATTTTATGGAGGGATGCTGTACATTGTAACTTAATTCACGATAGTCTATCAACGAGCTATGTATGCTGTGAGATAAAGCAATTTTTAATTAAATGAAATTGAGGCCAGAGTTCCTTTAAATATCAGTAATATTATGTTTTAGTTAAATATGGTGTAAGATGTAGTATGTATTGTATAGGGCTACAAATGAGAGTGAAGTGAACACAATTTGTTTTCAATTATCTTAATGGTATGATTAACAAAAGTCGGTTTTTAATAAAAAAAATGTGTAACTTTATATCTGGAACGAAGTAACATAATGGCGTAGCTTAAAATTACATAAATTATCCCTTTTTACTAGCAGCATGGCTCATATGGATTTTTTAATAAGCGGGAGGAATTTGCCTCGGAATCTAACGACGCTATGATATATATATATATATATATATATATATATATATATATATATATACATATATATATATATATATATATATATATATACCACGAATGTTAATGTATATATACTTTGTGCTTAATAATTGCTTAAAATATGCATAACGCGGTTGAAATTTCATTCCATTTAAATTTAACTTGAAAATTTTAGTCTCGTTTCATAGAAACGCGCCATGTACCTACCTGCCGCGATCTAAAATTAAAAAGGCTAAAAACACAAAGTTTTATCTTTTAGTAACCAATATTTTACTTTTCTTTATGAATCACGTCCATGCCAACGTTTTTAAAAAATTGTCTTGCCGTCTTTTGTAAGTATTCCATCACGTTAAGTAACAAAATATTCTACTAAATAAATAAATAATCTACTGTATACAAGAGTATAAGTAAATAAAATATATTAGAAATTTCAAAGACAAAATTCTTATCGGGTATTGAAGATACTTATCATTCAGTTAATGGATTTCTCTCGTTAATGATTTTTGTCTCCTCATTTTTATCAAGTCATGGTATTAATAGAAGCAACAATTTTAAAAGTAAAATATTTCGCCTCATGAATTCCTGACTTCGTGACCAAATTATACATCACTAAATTTGACTTCATTAAATTTAAATAATTGCTTTAAATTTATATGCAACTCAGAAAGATTTTCTTCCTTCCAACCTACAAATTCTACAGAGTTCACTTAGATAAAAAGCCATTATTTCCTATAGTGTTTTTATTTTTACGCATTGACATGTGATCCGTGTCTATTTATTGTGTTTTATTCATTTCAACTAATAGTTATTTTTTTCACGTTTAAGGGATACGTGGCTCATTGTTTTCTTCGTATTGAATGAAAGGTGAAGAACATTATGGATTTTATACAATTCATTACATTGTTTGTTTATCTCAATAAATTACTATTTTATAGCCCGGCGCAATTATTCCAATTTCAAGTATTGGCCAAAAGATTAGATTTAAATTTTTTTTTTTAATTTCCCGGTTTTCGAATTTCACGAGTAAAAATCTATTATTGTGACCATATCATCTAATAGAAACGAATTAGTTTAATAATTAATTTTTATTGCAATTTTTCGATATAAATGAAACAACACCGTCAGAAAATTGAAAGACCGTTAATTTTGTTGTAAAACGTTATCCACACACTTGGTTTAGATGGCTCACATACTACCATCATATGAGAAAACATAAATAACAATCCATTAATTAGCAAGAAGATATTTTAATGAGTGCTCTATAATATAGACCTTGTACATATTTCAACAAAATTCCTTCAAAAAACAGCAAAGTAAATTCTAATCCACTTCAACTAGCTGAACGATATGTCGCTTTATTGCCGTTATCAAGTCTTAGTAGATCAAATTACGTCTAAAGTTGAATAACAGACGGGTGAAAAGTCTTTTTTTAAAGTGATGTAATACAGTTCATTTTTAGAAAGAGTGGAATTCTGAGTCGAGAAATACATTTGTTTCTTCTGTTCTAATCTATATGTCGCGTCTCATTTATTAGCATAGTGTTTGCCATCTAACCAGTGGTTCAAAGTTGTATGTCTACAGTCGAACCCATCAATCCCGATTCATTACAGTTTATGAGATATTTATGCTGGGAAAACATTACAGGCATAAGCTAAATATTTTAAGTTAGCGACTAAAATCGAAGGGTTTTTTTCTTCAAAAATTTAACAAGCAGTTTTCACGAAATATATAATTGAGAAAGGATCCGTCTTGAAATATTATAAAATGATATTTGTAATGAATATTTTTGATCTACATTTAATTTTTTAGTGTTCAGTCTCTCAAAATGGAAAAAAAACTGAATCCTTATGGGATCATTTGGTTGGTCTATCCTTCCATCCGTCGGCCTGTCTGTCAAAGCTCTTTTCGTCAAAAACGGAAACGCTAAGTTTTGTCGGTTCACGCAAACGAAACTTCGAATTTTTTTTCACTCAGCAAAACGACATAATCCTTCAAAGCCTATTTTTTATTTAGAGAAGAGTCTTACTCATTGTTCATCCATAGGGAAATTTTGAGGTAAAGAAAAAACTTTATGATCATTGATTTCCATTTCCATATAAAATTATAATTTTCACTTTCGCTTAAGCCATTAAAGAAAATTTAAACAAATGAATGGGATTATAAAAAATTAACGGTCTTTCAATTTATTATAGGCAACTCGAGAATTCAAAAATAACATATTTTCGTATTTATTACTCATTGTCTACGACAACCTTTTGTCTGTTGCAAAATTTGTTCACAGAATAATTTTTGAGTTAGACATGCTTAGCCGTTACAGTTACAACAAAATGATCATTGAAATAACGATACGTGTTAGTGAGATTTCCAAAAAGTTGTCGAATATAAATGAGTAAAATTTTTGAATAATTTTTTAAATGCCCTTTCTTTAATACGATTTATAGAAATTGAATAAATATCTAAATAGTTTGCATTACAGGTGATAAATTAACTGTAAACATATTCGTAATTTTTTTAATCATTTTAAATATAATCATGTAACCACATTTGTGTAATTGCACGTAAATAAATGATTACATTTGATTAAAACACAATATTCCTTCATTAGTAATTTATGAATCTTACAAAATATTACGACTTGACGGAAATATAAAAGAAAATTTTTATAAATATTTTAAAACAAATAAAACCGTGATATATAACTATTCTTCTAAGGTATTATAACCTCTATTTTGATAACTTAAAAAAATACACACACAAATAAAGTTTAGAATACGTTTCCGCTGTCTCAGTATTGTTCAGTGAAAGCGCACCAGCCACTTGCAAGTGAGCCATCGCGCACTCCAGGTAGCGTTGGGAGATGAATGTATCAGTTCGGTAGAAGAATGAACGAACCAGTACCTATTGTGTTTTACGATGGTTAACGGAAGAATATGGTGCAAAAAATAGTCTTCAGGAATATTCACTACTTATTGTGGTTTAAACATAATATTTATTTCTTTTTCTAAGAGAATTGCACCGTTAAATTTAATGGGGAAAGCCTCATTTTCTTCAGCTTCGTTTATATGAGCATAAATTTATTTAAGCCACTAAAGAAAACTATAGTTAAAAAAAAATTATGATCAAGATGGTTATCACCCTTATCATAATTTTTTTTTGATTGGCGTTACTGGAAACTTTTTGACTTGAATTTATGTCATGGTTTAATATGTAATTTTCATGTACACCTAAACTTTCGTGTATAGTTTTGTAATACTAAATATGCAAAAGAAATATTTGATTTTTATCTTTGATAATATCCAGCTTGTCGTCTTTAATTTATGTGATTTTCTTTACCCTTTGTTCATAAAATGTGAGTAGTTTTCCATTTTGCTTCGCATAATGCACGGATTATTAAAGCTTTTGAAAACCTGATATATATTATACAAAATATTTACTTTAATTCTTTCAAAGATTTTTCTGTTAAAATAAATCCTTCACGAGGTAGAGTCATCAAAGCGTTTCCCAACATTTCGGAACTTCCATCTCCACTCCGTTTTAACTTTTTAGTTAATTATAATAATAATCTTAAAAAAATAACGTCCGCGAGTAAATATATAAATAGAACTTAGTATTTTGCTGCAAGAGTATATCACTCAACTTAGACTCAAGTATAAAAAAAAATAGGTAACCAAGTTACTACATATAGAAAGCTCCACGGAAATTTCATGGTAGGCGATTAGAACGCAGGCTTCGTGGCTAATAATTTAGCCAATTAACGAGGTATGTGTCAGACTTTACTATGAGGTGGAAACTGATTAATTATATATAAAATATTGCTACGAAATCCTAAGTAGACATATCCATTTTTATAAAATATATTAAAATCGGGTAGTATTAAGGTGTCACATTTCTTCATGCACATACACTAAGTTTACTCGACGAAGTGGATTTTTATGAAAATTTACATATTTAGTAGGTGTTTAATCCTAATTTATTTAATTGATTACTTTTTCAATTAAACAGAACGTAATATAATTTTTATAACATTAAAACTCAGATAAACACAGATAAACCTTACTCAAGCCATTGCGAGTTAAGTTATTTTGCAAATTTAGTCACGAAACTTGGAGTTTCTGAATGTTATTAATAGTACTCAGCAAGAAAAATGTAGTTTGTCAGTTCTGGTTTACTGGGAGGTAGAAACCGAGTAATTATATACAAAATATTGCTAGGAAATCCTAAGCAGGCATATTCATCACTCACTTGGCCGGTTTTTATATTCAAAATGTAATCAAATATGTGCACATTTATATAAGCACGCACAAATGTATTGAAATTAGGTGTCACATTTCTCCATGAATATACGAAAAGTTTACTCGACGAAGTGGATTTATATAAAAATTTACATATTAATTAGGTACGTAGTCCTAATTTATTTAGATAATTAGGTCTTCAATTAAACAGAACGTAACATAATTTTTATAATACTAAAATTCAGATAAACATAAATACCTCATTCAAGCCACTGCGAATTAAGTCATCTTGCAAATTTAATCACGAAACGTGGAGTTTCTAAGTGTACTGATAGTTCTCAGTAAAGTAAATCTAGTTTGTCAGTTGTATCGTTTTATGAAGAAAAAGTTCATTATTGAGTTTAGTCTAGATGTTACAACTTTGTATTACGAGTTTGCATTAACCAAGTTGTCGATTACTTAAATTCGAGGATTTTTCTAATCGTTAAATTGGAACATTCATATTAAGTATCTGTGCCATTAAAATATAGTTATTACAAAAAATTTCTAAAAGTTGAAGCTACAGTAAATTACTTATTGCGACCACGGACATTTTTTATGTATATTTGATGATGCTTGGCAATATGATTTAGTGAATTCTTATAAATAATATTTTGATGTGAAACATCTATAGGCGCAGGTATAAACCGGATCGTTAACGTGGCGACGCTTGCCGTGGCGACGGATCGCCACGCTATATTAAGGTCTATATGTAGTAGAGTGTACGGTATGGCGACGTGTCGCCATGCGCAACCGACTACGCGACCCCCTCCTCACTCAGTTCGACGCTGTTATTTACTACGGTACACATAACCTGTGCTTTATTATTTTTGTATTAATTGTAAGTAAATGTTTATTAAATAAAGTCACCATTTTCTGTAAGAAATTCGTAATACTTTATTTTGATGTTTTCATTATGCTATATTTAGTTCCTATAATAATCTTGTCTTTTATGCATGCATATTACTTGTACGAACAAGATGTTTCACAAAGATACTTAATATAAATGTTCCAATTTAACGACTAGGAAAATCCTCAGTTTAAACAGACCAAAATTATTTGTCGGTGAGGCTAATTTTAGTAAAATATTTTTTTTAAATAAAGCGGTATTTAAACAGGTAAATTTAGCGGTAAAGCGGTATTTAAACTAACCTGTTTAAATACCGCTTTACCGCTAAGCGGTATTTAAACGTTTCACGTTATGAAAAAACGTTTTCGTGACCAAATGACATCACCAAATTCGTCATTTAACTTAAATATTTATTTTAAATTAAGTTGCGATGCAAAAGGCTTTTCCTGCTTCCAACGTAGAAATTTTCACTTTCAAAACGAAAATATATAATTTAGTTCATTATAGGTACAAAGACATTATACTCCACAGTGTTGTTAATTTTACGTATGTCAAGTCGATATGACTTATGTGTCTATTTCACTGTTACTCACTTTAGTTTTTAATTATTCGCTTCACGTTTGAGGATATTACATGTGACTTATCAGTTCCCACATGATGATAAAGATGACGGATCATGAATATTACGCATTTTATACAAGTTATTGCAATATTTAAAAAATTGACAAATTTGCAAATCTTGCCAAAATCAACGTTATGCAGTA
The DNA here is from genome assembly GCA_039881145.1 of Druceiella hillmani. Classification (NCBI taxonomy): domain Eukaryota; kingdom Metazoa; phylum Arthropoda; class Insecta; order Lepidoptera; family Hepialidae; genus Druceiella; species Druceiella hillmani. Next base: position 14,764,250 of record JAYKKI010000029.1, read on the forward strand.
CATCTTGAGTATTAAAATTCCATATATTAACCATAAGACTAAATTGTTATGTATTTGTTTTTCAGTTATAACTGAATGTTGCCAATAAATATATAAGGAAAACATACTCGTAAATTAATCCGTCATTAAAATAACATTTTACAACTTAAAATTGAGTAATAACTTAATTACAAAGCTGAGCAAAAACCATTTTCTTCCCACTGAAATAATTGCCATAGTTCAGGTCTGAAGTAACAAGGTGCCTACAATGTTTGCGGGTTTAAAGTAGTTTAGAGCTGCAATAATCACTACCTGGATGAATTATATTCATATTTTTGTTTAAGTCGAATATTCAGTTGACGCCCAACTGTTTTCCCATTTAAAGTTTTAGAGCGTATTTTTATTATTTCCACTATTTTCATTGCATTCAGTATTTCCTGTAGCGTTTCAGTTGAATTGGATGTAATAAATATCAATATCTGGGAGATATTAGTTTCTTTAAAAATATGATATCTTTTTAATATACATGACTATAGAAAATATTTATAGCTTTACATTCTGCACCCGAAGTATCTAAAAGAATGTGGATTTTTGTGGCAAAGTCAGCAAAAAAAATCAGTTTAAGGTAAAAATTTATAATTTGTTTTTTTTTTTGTTAATTTATAATGTGTGCCATTTTTAAGCTGAAACATGAAGAGCGGTTAATTTTGTTGTACGATGTTATGCACGTATTTAGTTTAGATGGCTTACTCACCTACACCACAGGAGAAAAGATAAATATAAATATTTAATTAGGTAGAATGTTTGTAAATTTGTTAATGCATTAAAAATAGATTTATACTGTAATACATTTCAGCAAAATTTACCTAGAGCAGTGCAGTTGGTTAGAACCGAATGACGTATCTATTTATTACCTTAACAGTTTATCTTAATAAGATGTTAAAGGCTGTTGTAAGTACAATGAAAAATAGGGCACAAGTTCTTACAGGGTTTTTTCAGACCGCTTTATTTTCCTCAAAAATAATTTCCAGTTTGGTTTTTATGAGGAAAAGTTATCAATATATTTTAGTTTCAACAATAGTTTTACTCTCCCAAGGTTTATTTCCATCTGTTTTGATCTATATGTTTGTTTCATATGTCATCATTGCATATGCCATCTAGCCGCCAGTAATGCGACTTCTGTTGCCCCATCAATCTTGATCGATTACAGCTTATGCAATATTTAGGCTGGGAATACACTAGACGTATAGAAGAAATATTTTAATTTAGTGACTAAAATTGAAGTATATTCTTCTTCAAAAAGTTCAAACATCACCTTAAAGTCAGTTTTACAAGAGTCAGTTTTACATTTGAGAAAATATTACCTTTGAAATATTATAGAATGATATTCGCCATTAAAATATTTGTATTATATTTAGTCTTTAATTTAGGTTATTTAAAAGCGAAATAGGTACATGTATCATACTTTTATACATCATAATAATTTTATAAAGAAGAAAGTTACGTTTTTATTTTAAGATTCGTCCCAAAAAGTTTAATCTTCTTACAATTGTATGGCTTACCTCTGGGCAATGATCAACGACTTAATCAAGCTTTTAAACCTACGTTATAATTAGTGTATTGTGAGCCACGTGAAATTCTACAAAAAATTCAACCATATTTATTACAGATTGCACGCTATGATTAAATTTTCTGTTGCAAAATCGTACTACGGAAATATAATTGAGTTAAACAAAGTGTATTGCTATAGCTATTATAAAATAATACTTAAAAAAATGCTACACAATAATGAAATATACAAAAAAATTAAAGAATGCATTTGGTCAATGTTGTAGATAATTTATTATAAGCTTTTTAAAAAAATTACTGAATAAGTAGGTAAGTAGTTAAAAAAACCATTCATAAACTAACTATAAATATAAATGGAAATATTTTTTGTCATCCATTTTAAATATTACAAAATAGTATATTTCTATTAAAATAAGTAAATAAATAATATTCTTTTACGAAAACTAAAAATATTCCTTTTTAATTATTCATTCTTAGTGCAGGGAGTCCATAAAATATTTGGGTTTGACGGAAGGATAAATGAAAATATTTTAAATGAATAAAGAAGTGTGTGTATATATATATATATATATATATATATACATATATATATATATATATATATATATATATATATATATATATATAATGAAAAGAACACATGTGCCGTATATACTAAAGAAGAAAATATGTTAAAAATATGTATATTAATAAAGATTAATATACATCCTTTTACGGCCTTAATACTTAGTAGGTTATAAAATAAATAATTTAAGAAAACGCTCCCGCAATCGCAGTATTCTTTAGTGCAGCCGCCTGTTTGCGAGCCGTCATCCCTCCAGGTAGAATTAGGAGATGAATGCATCCGTTCCGGCGAAGGGAGAATGGATCAGTTCCTATCGTGTTTTATGATAGATTGCGGAAAACTATGGCGCAAATGATACGTTGTTAGGTTTATTCACTTTTTATTACAGCTTATATATAATATATCGTTTTTTCGGAGAGAATCATATCGCTATATTTATTGAGGAAATGTTTGAATGTCTCCCCTAAAAATGCGGACCATCTTTATCATACATTCTTTTTTGTCTTCACTAGATATAGTTTACACTAAAATCGATCGTATTTTAATTCATAGTTTTCTTGTGTAAGTAAACTTTCGTATATACAATTAATTGTTTTTTAATTACATATGTATAGGAGATTAAAAAGTAATACATGAGTATATCCGTATAGTATTTTAAGGTACAAACTATTTTTATAGAGGTGATTGAGTAGCAAATATGGATTACACGAAACCTATAAATAGACTTGTCATCTCGCGCTTCATTTTTCTGGATTTCTCCATGATCGTTGGGAAAGGTAAAGGGATATATTTCAAGAAGTCTTTTAAATCTTACTAGTTGTACTGTTATTAGAAATTATATATATGTTCTTGTTATATATGTTACTTGTATATATGTATATATAGAGCAGATTTGTTTAGTCAATATGTTATGCTTAGCAATAAAAAAAGCATTAGTTAGTTAAGAATATAGATAGTAAAATGACAATATTAAAAATATATTGCACTAAGAACTAAGACAATATTTTGAAACATAAAGTTTTCCTATCTTGGGATGTGGGTTTTTCTTTGTCTACATTGTATATGAGTTTGGTGTACTTACGACTATGAAATTCCCAGTATCTCCTCATAAAGAAGGAACTAAAAATTTCATAGCTGAGCTTATGAAATTGGCTAAAAATTTACCACCCCTTCGCTTGATGAAACGATCGCGAAGGTGACATGTTTCTCGTCAAATTAACGCCTTTCACTAAGACTGAATGATGGATGGTCAGCTTTTTTATTATCACTGTTACTATAATATCATAGTAATCATTCTAATCTATTCACATGTGAAATTACATGGTTTCAATAATTTTTAAAGTACTATATAATGAAGGAAATTAATTCCTAAAGAAACATTTAGTAACAATTGATGCATTACAAGTTTAATTTTTAATCAAACATTGAGTTGTTTAATTAATTTTATTCCGATTTTATTTCTATACAGAGAATTATTTTACGAAAATTAAAGAAAAGGTAGACTGAAAATTTTTAGAATTAGGGGGAAAAGGAAAAATGTACCAGAATATATGGCCACAGATTTAAGCTAAATTAAATCAGTGAAATCATAGGGTAGCGGGTAAGAGGGTAATACTTTTATTCATATATATTGCAATAGAACACGATAAAATTGCTGCAATTGAGATTTACGCCAACTACAGGTATTTGTACGGTACCAAGTACGCAAAATTAAACATACTAAATGTTAATGTTGCTGTATTTTCAGTATTTGGTTGGCTCAGTCTTCTAGTTCTCATCTAATATATAACTCCTATTAATACCGGCTGAGAATTTTGAAATATTTATACATCTCTATGTAATTTTCTTACAAATACAAGAAATGAAATATGCCTTGTTATTTGGAGAAAAATGCCGTTGAAAAGTAGAATATTGTTTTATATTGTATGTAAATGATATAGCTGAGGAACAAACACTTAAAGCACGACTATAAGTGGCATCACTTTAAAATTAGACATTTAAAATCTACTCATTGTTAGACGTATATCTAAATTCGGAGCGAAACCTGTGTATAAATATTATCATTTGGTTGATTTAGAAAATCTAGTGTTAGCTGGCGAAAATTTACGACAGGGCTGGTACTAAATTCAGAGCGAAACCTGTGTATAAATATTATCATTTGGTTGATTTAGAAAATCTAGTGTTAGCTGGCGAAAATTTACGACAGGGCTGGTACCACGTAGTATAGTTACCTTCCTTAAGGATCGCTTAATATCAATAAGCACAAAGAAAATTTCCAGTCCTATAGGGTTAACAAATAACAGTTTTTCCTGTTGAATTTTAATACGTTAAAGAATCAATAAAGACAACATTTAATAAAAACGATAATAAATACACAAGCAATGACAAATTCCACAAAACGATATCTTAGAAAACTCTCGAAAGTTACACAAAAATCTGAACTCCTACCCTAGAAGGACAACAATTTGTTTCTTGAATGGGTGTTGTTCATATACTTTCTGGAATTGCTTGTATGAACGCTGAACAGTTATGTTATATCCTCTGTGGCTGAACATGTCAGTAATTTCTAAAACATTTGGTATTCACTGAAGGGAAATATTGATATTATTCTTAGAAAGCAAGACTGAACCCTTGTAGTCAGAATGTGGCCGAGCGGTACTTTTCGCTCAAAATACTTACAATGATTTTAACAATTATATTTGAAAGGATAGGATGACCGTTTATGTTGTTATAATAGTAAGAAATTTAATGTTCGTGAAAATATTCGCACAGATGTATATTTGGAAACCTTCATATTCGATTGATTAATGTGGTTAATTAGAAAGGTGAGATGGCTTGTGTTAGAATATATATTGTTCCGACTTATTGAAATTCCAGACCTGGCTTCATTGTTCAAAGAACTTAACACATGAGTTTTACATCTATCCTCTTTTTATGGTCAGACCACCTTTTACTATGGTAGAAAATATCTGAAAATAGGAATTGTTTTAGACAAAGGCGAATTAAGTCAAGCGGTAAAAACGCAAAGCGGCAGAACTCACCGGGCACACCTGTTCTAATCATAGCGCTCCGAGGAGGTTATTCGGTCTTGGATATTATCATTTCGCAGAAAGAAATTTCGATTAAGCTGGGATTAAATATATTAATTAATTTTTTTTAAATTAAGTTTCCATATATGATAAAGGAACGTTTAAATGTAATTATGATTGATAAATGAAAATATATTATTTCTCTGTTATAAAGGTTCTAATTTAATTAAATTTTGGTTAAAAAAAATAAAGAAATACGCTCAACAGATAACAATAAAAAGTTTTACGACAACTGATATCAAACACACGACCCTTTTTACGTCAAAGTAAATTTTTATGAAATTATTGTTTTGTTATCGAATGTTGATAAGCATGAAAAATTTGTAATATTTCGTTACTTTTATATATATATATATATATATATATATATATATATATATATATATATATATATATACATACATGCACGCATACATAAAAGTGAAGTTAATGAAAGCGGGTTAAAAAAGATATTACAGATTATTTTCGAGAAGAATCTGGAAAAAAATTCTGACTAAACCAATTCTCCATATGACAGGTTATATGGATTTATGATTAAATGCTTTCATCAAAGTGATTCCAATCGGTAAAAATCGACGAACGGCCAAAAACTGGTTTCACGTTAAGAAGTAAAATATTATTATACAATATAAGTCCGCAAAGTGGACTACCTGGTTAATGTCATTGTTTGTCAACCGGAAAAATGTCTATACATTATTTTTCAGATTGAAAGCATATATTTGGAATTAAATTTATGTAGCTCTGAAAAGTTTTACTAGGACCTAAAATACATAAAATACTTACTAGAACCTAATTACTCATTGCTAAAAAATAATATTTAATTTCCGGCTATTGTAACTGTTAAGGTCACTATATATTAGTTATTATTTTTTCACATATACTAATATATAAAAATTAGTTATCTAAGTTATTAGTTTCTTTTACTTGTCCTTTATTTCCGTATTCTTTTAAAAAATGTCAAAGACCAACTAGAAGATTAATAAAGTTTCCAAAATTACTTTTTTTTTAAATTTGCAGTCTTGTTGAAAACATTCATAATTTTTTTTCAGATGAAATTTGAAACTATGGATTATATGTTATACCAAGATTCAACACTTAAAAGTATTTGTGAGGAAATTTTACGGAAGGCAAAAAAGAACTCGGTTTTTCTTAAATTCTCGTCGTATAACTGACAAAGATTGCCATTCATTTTTATACATCTTATGTATGATCATTCTGAAGCTCCGAGACTGCTGAAGCCACAATTATGAAGGATAGTATTACCAGGAAAACTAGAGTTTGCTAGAAAATTATTGCGGTGATTCAAATTCTCCAAATTTTTGAGAAATTCTCAACCCTTTTTTGTCTATGTAAGATATACTTGGTAATATATTTGCGTAGTGAAAAATAATATTATTATTTGAAAATAGTTTAAGGCAAATATTGTGTGCTCTCTAAATCTTTATATTTGCCTAATTTCGTACGGAACTCTCGTAATAAAACTCGTACAGTTTTATTCGAATGTAACATATTTTTTCTCTTTTAACAATATTTAAATACAATAAATCAAATAAGTTAAAATGTACTTATTTAAATTTTAATATTCATTTCGTTTTATTATTTACTTATTGGGAATAACAACGGAGCATGTTTCTGATTACCCACACTCGGCGGCCGCAAATTCGCACAGCTTTTAGAAATTCATCACATTTTCCCCGCCATCATCCGCCTATTCCACGGCAGTTCGATTTTCTCTTCAAAATTACTCTTCCGGCCGCGTAATTAAGGGTGAAGCCCATAGGATGCTGGGCGCCTAAAATGAGTTTTTCATTTAACTTGCTGCCAATTACAATTTGATTTTGTAAATAATTTATATGGCACATCATTTTGTAATATACATGAAATAATTAAAATTTTTGCTTTTTAGTGTTTATTATAAATTATTTTAGACATTTCAGTTGGCTTTCAGAGAAAGGAACAAATATTAAAAGACGCAAATTATAAATTTATTAATTGATTTAATTTATTAATCACACACTCGTTTATTTATTATTATCATGGTACTTAACGGCAAAAAATAAATCTCTTAATTAAATATAAAAAAATCTATACTTTTTTAATATCGGTTTGAATGATTGTCAAAAATACATTGTTTTATTTTTTACATCATAATTTTTTCGGCTTGAATAATTCTGATCTATTCTTTTCATGTGGTTTTCAGAGCAGAATATGAGACCCACTATTTAGCATATGTGTAATACTACACTTTTTGCCATGTAATACTACAGATTGAATTTAAAAATGTAAGATTTTACAAATAAATTTCGTGATGGTAAATTTTGTATGGAAGAAGTTCGTGAAATAAATTACCGATATGATTCCATGGTTTATAAGTTTCATGAAATAAATTAGACAAATAATTAAGTGGTTTATAACTATGGTTTATAAAGTGAATGTACGTGTGGGCGTTTGTGTATGTGCATGTGTTCGCTTGTGTGTATTGGTGCACCTGAGTGGACCTGCATGTGAATGGACATGCAATGTGCGCCTGCATGCATGCGTACATAAACAAATGGGTGCATGCTTGCATGCGCACGTATGTGTGGGTAGGCGTAATTGCGTGCTTGCCCGTATGCGCTCATGTGCTTTGATGTGTATACAACCATAGAAACGTACAGGTGTCTGACTGGGATTAAATGAGTTAACTAATTTTCAAGAAATAAGTATGGTAGGATAAATGAGTTACCTAAAGTACATAAAGTAGGCATTATATATTAATATTTTGGAAAACCAAAATATAGAATACAAATAAGATGTAACAATAATTGAAACAAGGATTGTGCTAATAAATGATCGTATTCAGAATAAATAAACCATAAACTTTTGTACTTTTAGTGATACTGAAGTAATATTTCTAGTATGGTAATTAATATTTAGGTATTCACAAATTTATCCCTTGTATGTACATTCGTCCGTCTGTCTATTTGTCAATTTCATCTCATATAACAAAACAGTTATTAATAATAAAGTAATTGCATGTGAATATTTTAAAACTGAACGCAATTAAATACAATCTCTAAAATTTTCTTTGAAAGAAATATTTGCAACAGATTGAGTGAGACTTTTAAAATAAAGATTTTAAAATCGTTCCAAACAATGGTTTTCCCTTCGTTAAGCAAGTGTCATAGGTCACTTCTCCAATTTTTATATTTCCACAAAGTTGGCGACCCTAATTAATAATTTATTATGGTCTGCAACCTTAATTACGCGGGTCAATTCTAATTAGATTTGTGCTCAATTTGTTTTTTTTCAACTCGCGATCCCAGTTATAATTTTTCATACGAAGTTCCGAAATGTATTTTGCGTACTTCCGCCACGTTATTCACTTGTTCGGTATTGTCTCTATGTATCAGTTAAATATTATGCAAAACATATCAATCTTTTTAAGTAATGTTTGTTAATTTAATGTTAAAGGTGCGGCTTTCTAGACGCTTTAAGTTACATATCTGTGTGAAGCTCCATTTGGTAGAGCTCATTACACGATGATGTTTCGAATCAACTTTCAAGTTTAAAAAATGGAAAGAAATATTTTCATATAGAATAAAGAAACTAATATTAAAAAATCTGTAAAATAAGTACAGAGAAATTGTTTTACTGAAATGGTGTCTAAAAATCATAATGAAGTTTTGAATTTTCAAGCAAGCAATGGCGACATTTTTCTCCCTCTAAAACTTTATCGGTCTTGATGATTGTTACCGTATATATGACATTATCTTTATCTGTAATTGCACTTTTTTATATTAGTTACGAAATAATAAATATTACCATTTCAAAATAAAATTTCTTCACAAACAATTATCGTCATATTAAAATGCGGATAAATAAATATTTAACAAACTAATGAGAAAATTTCCCCCATGCTTCAGAAAAAGGTATAATCAGAATCGGTGAATGTTTAGAGCGGACGAAACTTTGTTACATTGAAGACGATTTTACGGCTAAATTGTAGACAAGTAGCTCTATAAGTTTTAACTCTCCCACTCGCACAAAGATCTGAGAAGGCGCAAGGGAAAGGAGACAGGTAGCATTTACTAAAATGCCTATTTCTCTTTAACAGTTACACTTAAATTTTCTCGTAGAAATGAAAAGGAAACAGTGGTCATCAATTAGATCAATGAAAAACGTTAAAAAAAGTGTCAGTATTGAAATCTTTTTCCATATTTTATTTTTAAATGACAATGATATATAGGGAAAAGTAAAATAATTTTTTTCTTTAATGCATTTATTAAACACAATTAAATGAAACTACGTGATGTAGTATTATTTCTACTTTCTTTAACTTCTTTACCACGACCTAGGTTTTGTTGTATTACAACATCTTCAGGTGGGATATTAGCAAAGAATCTGATTAGAAATGAAATCTATTCTTTGCTAATATCCCACCTGAAGATGTAATACAACGAAACCCAGGTCGTGGTAAAGAAATTAAAGAAAGTAGAAATAATACTACGTCACGTATTTTCATTTAATTGTGAATAATGAATTTCTACAAAATTAACGCCAAATATATTAAAAAAAAAGAAGTTACAATGAAGTAAAAAAAAATGAAGTACAAATGAAGTTATAATTATTTACTTTGTTCCATTTAAAATGAAAATATAAAATAAATATATAAAACCGACTTTTACTCTGTCTTACCCATGACGCGAATATAAAAAGACTGTATCAATCGAAACTCACAGTCTTTTAAATCACATCTCTTTTCCCGTTTGAATAAAGATTATTTTACGCGAGGAAAATTATTCACGTAAATGATAGCAAAGGCTCAATAACTTTCTAATGGAGTCTTTTTTTTAATTGAACCTTTATTGCAAAGAAATAATTTATTATAGAAAACAAAATACTTTTGTTTTATTTTCAGCATTTTCTAAATTCTAATTCTATTTAAATATTTCGTAATTACAAACGGAATCCCCATGAAAAAATATTTTCATTTTGTAAAATAATACTTGTAGCTTTCACTATTCAAGGTTGAATAATGATCGTTGTTCAATGCCTTACATCTTACAGTATGGATGCCTTACACTGTACTATATCACACTGTATAATATCTCGAGAACAGTGTTATATATGAGAAAAAATGATTGACTATAATCAAATTATTTTGTTCTCACGTACCCATAGAAATAGGCTTGTTATATCAATTTAACAACACTTTCTATAAATAATACGTAACATACTAATTTACAATTTGTGTACATTATTAGCAGTATAAGAGTATACATGAATTTATGAAATAACTTACCATTAACATGGTTTCAATCAGATGATATTAATCATTCAATATTGGCCACACATTTTACAAAAAAATTAAAATGATCATTATAATTTTAGTGTTTTAATTGATTTATTATATCAATTTATCTAACCGGCTACGTCATATTGCTTCGCATCTAGATCGACGACCTAATACATCTTTATGTAATATCAGTCCGTACTTTCAGGTCATATCTCACGCCGGTAAAAGGTGTAGTAGCCATATAAAGACGAACAGGTGAAAAGCCAATCTAGCAAGTTCGTTGAGCGGTTTAAGTTACTTCTAGACTTGTAATAAATTGACATCATATTTTTAATTAGAACCATTAATTAATCGAACACGAACGTATTCGGATTACAAAATAATCGTATATATTAACATTGTTACAAATATTTCATTTCCTGCTTAAAAATAGTCATATATGTCAATATCGTTTAAATATTTTATTTTTATGACATAAAAATGACATTTTTTGTCAATGAAATTAGCCATTTCAAGTAAAAACCCTTTGGCTACATTCTGGCTACAAAATTTTGGACCCACATCTTTAAGAATTTTGTTTACAATTGCACCCTTTAAAAATAACTAGAACGTCCTGAAAATTACTGAACGTGCTTAAAATTTTATCAACTACATCAGCGCTGTTTATATTGGTGCATTAGATAAGTTGTTTTAGACTGACCATAAGAGTTCAGATTCTTTGGTATCTTTCGACGAGTGATTTTTAAACATTGTTTTTGGTATTTGGTTCTGGTTTCTGGTTAATTATCAATTTTGTTGTTTGATTTCCTTTGAATTTCTCGACTTTAATTATGTAAAAGGATCGTTGCTATTCAATGAATCCCATAGTCAAAAATTTGTTTTGTTCATTTTGGTATATTGAAGCATCAGTCTTGTCATACGTTTTTGATAGTTAACACTTCAATTTCTTAATTAAATATAAGATAATATTTAAAGACACCTTTTGTTCACAATTTTGATCTACACCTAATAATAAACAATTCAATTCAGGAACCTCATTTTAAAATTACACCACTCGTCATCGATCATATTTCTTCAATCTTCCAAACTTATGTTAGATGTTTTCATAAGTTTACGTTCAAGTTTTATTTCCCTATTGAGTTCATGTTATATCTAACAGACACACACACACACTTATATGCACTATACACACACACACTTATATTAGTTATGTATATATATATATATATATATAAATATATAAATATATTTAGTCCCATAAGTCTCAACCGCGCTTAATGCCAAGTGACTGATACACGACTGAACCAAGTGACTGAACATAGAAGCGGTTACCCTCTATATCTAGTAGAGCGAGACAACGAAACAAATTCTCAAACTGCGGAAACCTAAACATACACAAGTAATATACTTAATATTCCGCACTATTGCAAATGTCTTCAGTTGACATAAGTGCATAATTACAGAGGATAACCCCTTATATGTTATCCGTTACCCTATAATGTTAATAGTGTCATGAACTCAAAAATTTCTGCACGATGAATGCTGATTAACTTATATATTTTGCATGTGCTTTCCAACCCAAATCCTTGTGCTTTTGAAAAGTATCGGCAAATATGTTGTATCATAAAATTTAGGAATCATTGCGGACATAACATTATATAAAATAGAATATATTTGTCTGATTGCTAGAAAAAGAAAACTCTGATAGTTTAGCAAAAATAGTCCCTTCGACAAATATTATTATATTTATGCTGATGTCTTCTCGCGAATTGTTTGCTTTGCTTCATAAATGTATCACTTATTCTGGTAACTTACCTCAATTTCATGCATTTTTAACTGTTTTATGCTTTTACCACAGCACTCAAAGTATTTACGGCATAATAATTTCCAGTATGATATCCGAATCTGAATTAAATTAATTAAGCAAATAATAAGAAGAAATTTAATTGTGAATTAAACAGCGAACTTATAATGTATTAGTTGATATTGCACACACCGCAAGTGTTTGCTATATTATCGACTAACACCTGAAATTTTGGCTTTAATCAGCCCTTAGTAGAAGCAGATGTAGTCTTGGAAATAAATAATCCTCCTCTAAATATCACACCATAATTATTGTTTAATCTTTTTAAAATATTTATGTAAATCTTAAATGACCTGTAAAAAATCACATGCGTCTGCTTTCGTGGGTCTGCACATATCTACGTATGTAAGTAAGTATGAATAGGATACGCTACTAATAGCAATTTTAGTCGATTTTTATCATTCTATTTTCTATCGGTATATCGGTCGGATACTATTACAATAGAAACATTTTGATTTTAATAATTATTTGTTAAAAAGTTTCAATTTTATAAAAAAATTTCTAATAACCTCACCTTTTCGTTACTAACCTGGGGATGTTACAAATAAATACTTTTCATTTTATTTGGGAGTTGAGCATGAATGAACCGCTGTCGCAAATTTCAAATGAAACAGTTTTAATTTTTTAAGTTATTAATTAATGCCACGGAAAATTTAAATAAAATCCATCAGTAATATAACTTGTAAGTCTTAAGACATTGTGAGACCTTAATTTAAAGTGTAATGTTTAAATTTTCCTGTTCCAATAAATAAACCAAACCAGACAATACCTTTTAACGATATTAACGCTTTGTACGACAGATAGACTGATAATTTTATAATAGTGAGAGTTCCAATAAATAAACCAAACCAGACAGTACCTTTTAACGATATTAACGCTTTGTACGACAGATAGTCTGATAATTTTATAACAGTAATGAGGTTTTATCTGACAACTTTCCTAAAAGTTAAATTGGAAAAATAATATAAGTATTTATGCTATAAAAAAATTAAGTTATTTAAAACAATTATATTTAAGATCAGTTGTGATTACAGTATCTTGCATAAAGTAGTGAGGGACTATTTTGATGTAAATTTGATTGAAGTTGAATACTTCGTATCCGAGTACGAAAAATAACGAATAATATTTTCCCCCATACCGCTCCCCAAACTGTCAATAAAAACAAAAATATTTTCAATGTAAGTATTGTGATGGTAACTTTATCAACATATTATATTTGCCATAAATCAAGAAATAAAAATGAGAAAAGATAAGATCAAAGTCGGTCCAAACTATCAAAATCAGTTTAAGTCTTGTCTGGTCTCGTGTAATAGTGATTCATGCGTGCAAGTTATTTATCAATTCATATTTCGATATTTTTACAGAAGACGGTGTGGATACTTCCTTTTCCCATTTCACGCCAAATTTCTCTGGATTACTATACCATGTAGTATACAAGGGAAGTTTCATTGTGGTAATATTTATTTTCTCATCTTCGAATATACGTCTTTATTTTTTCCATTATCACTACTTTACAAATCAGATGTTTTCACAAAATTATAGCCAAATTAAATTCAAATTTGTTGCAAATAAATATTCAACAAAATAACAAGAAAAATTTAAACATTTAAGTTTAGATCGTCATTGACAAAGGAAAAAAGGATTATAATACTAAAAATCTCGCCGATTTTCTCGTGACAAAAAAATTCAAGTGTTACGTAGCTGATATTTTCTTAGAAAAATTTAACCGATTTAAAAAAATAACAAAAATTTAAAATAATTTATTCCCTCACTAAATCCCAAAGCGATACAATATTTTATAATATTCATGTTACGTACTCGAAATAAAGATCAAGTCTACGCACTATAAAAAACAATAAGTCACAAAGTAAAGACTTAAAACTATGTGACTCTAAGTCACCTGCTTTGTATGGTTTAGAAATCGGTGTCAAGCAATTTTAACTCAAAAGTTACAGTAAAAAAATTGCAGAAAGTGAGGCTGAAAGCCAAAAATTATTTATTCCTCACACGCACATGACCATAAGTCTACGTCAGCTGCAACTTTAGTTCAAACTTAGCAACGACTTACCTCTTCTTAAGGATGTTAGGGCATCTGGAGCAACTGAAACCGAGCAAACTCAGCAACGACTTTTCTCGTTGCGTGAACATGCTCGTTATTATAGTGCTTACGCAACTGAAGAGCAACGAGAAGCAGATTATCCGAGATGAGGGAGACGGCTAGTAGGAAGACATAAAGTTAACAGTTTCACGCTTATTTCTCAAACTTTGCTTCCGCAATTTGTCAAAAGATGTCGTATTTATCCCAAAGGTATATTTGTACGATAATCTAATTAACTATATTATTCGGCGAAAAATAAATAAGATCATGAATAAAAGACAGTGATTAATGCATTTCTGTGTAATTAGCGTGTCATTGTTACGCTAATGACAAACAGTTATCAAAGAAATCGTGGATACGGTGATACAGAAAGAAAGATGTTGCCCGCTATTGTAAATTGGGCTGTAACATCGCACAAACTCGAAGATATTACTCTGAATGCTATTTTTAATATTGAGTATATTTGGCGTTAATTTTGTAGAAATTCATTATTCACAATTAAATGAAACTACGTGATGTAGTATTATTTCTACTTTCTTTAAATTTCTTTAACCACGACCTAGGTTTCGTTGTATTACAACATCTTCAGGTGGGATATTGGCAAAGATCAAAGATCAAAGAGCAAAGATTGAGAAAGATCTTTGTTAATACCCCACCTGAAGATGTTGTATTACAACGAAACCTAGGTCGTGGTAAAGAAAATAAAGAAAGTAGAAATAATACTACATCACGTAGTTTCATTTAATTGTGAATAATTAATTTCTACAAAATTAACGCCAAATATATTCAATATAAGATTAATGCTTTATATTCTATAAGTTAAACCTTTTTTATTACAAAGATCCCCAGCGTTGAAGAATTATAAACATGGGTTTAGTTATTTTTGAGAAAATCTCGTATATACTCGCATAGGTATGTGCACACATGGGAATAAAACGCAGAACATTATTTTCCACAGTAGGTCAATACAGTTGTTATAATCTTCATTCTTTTTCACTCGTTGATGTTTTTATATGACGAACAAGTATACTCATAAAATGCATCAACATGTACCGAAATTTAATGACCTTTTATGTATTTTTCGCCAGATTTTGAACCATAATTATTAAAGTAATTGCGATTCCTTTATATTTTGTAAATTTGGATCTTTCTTTGATATAAGGTTTCTACGAGTAAAAAGGTTATCAAAATCAGTTGTCTCTAATCACACACACACACACACACATATATATATATATATATATATATATATATATATATATATATATATATGTATATATATATAACGCCTAACTATTGAACTATCCATTAGACGATTTCATCGATGGAATGACTCTGTAGTTAAACGTCCAGCGCTCTTAATCTTAAAAATAGCTAGTGATTATTTCAAACATAAACCATTATGCGTCAAGGAATTTCTTCGAGACCGAATCACACATCACTCAATTGTCATTAAATTTGAATAATTGCGTTAAATATACCAACGACGTAGAAACCTTTGTCCGTCTTCCAACCTACTAATTTTCACATCTAAAATTAAAATTCATGACTGAGTTCAATTAGGTGAGAAATTATTATTTTCAGTATTACTCTTATTTTTACGCACGTCATGTTGATTTAACATCTATTTATTGCGTTTTTATTAATTTCATTTGATTATCATTCATTTCATGTTGTTCTTCTTACTGAAGATGAAGGATGGTGAATATTTTGAATTTTATACAAGTTATTGCATTAATCTTAAAATCGTGCTGGTTTATCTCATTAAATAATTATTTTACGGCCTCGCGTGAATACTCGAATTTCACATATTAACCAAAAAACTAAGTTTTATTACTTTTTTAAATTTTCATTACTTTTTTAAAGATGTGAGAAACGATGCAAAAAAATATCAGTATATAAAACGCTTCAACAACTATTTTGGGTGGTAAACATTTTTAACGAAAAACAAACATTAGTTTTCAATAAATAAAATATTTTACGACATCAGTTTTGGTAATTACTTCAAGACAAGGCCCTTGAAACTTTTCTGGAAAAACTTTGTTCTCTCGCTAAATGACGTCAAGTCTAAAGCACTTGCTTACAAAGTATGCGGTTTGAAATTAGTTTTGGCTTACAATATTCATTACATAGGTCAATTCTGATTAAATTTTGTTTAAATTGAATTTTCAACTGAACGCTCAAGTTATATTTTTTTCCATTTAAAGTTCGAGGGCGTGATTTGCTCATTTACGCTGCTAGCGCATTCATATTTTGCACAAAAATTTCAATTAAATTTAACTTAATAGATGCCAACGTATATATGTAATTGACATAACAATAAAATATGGTTAGTTTTAATGGTTTCATGCCCAAAATGTTTTAGTAAAAGTTTGTTGCTGTGTCAAAGTCGTCTGTTTAAAAACGAATTTGTTATGAAATCAATGTAATTTTAAACTAATTTGTGAATATAAATGAAACAGCACTAGAAATTTGAGTAGCCGTTAAGTTTGTTGTACGACCTTATCTACATACATAGTTTGGGGGGCGTACCTAATTTGGTCGCTTCAGAAAATATAAATATTCTATGATTTAGCAAGTATATTTTAATAAATGCAGTAAAATATAGATCTCCGATGTATTTCAGCAAAATTTGTTTTAAAATAGTAAAGTAGACTCTAAGCTACGTCAACATACTGAATGATACGTCACTTTACCGCCGTCACCAATTCTTCTTGATAGATTAAATTACATGTTAGGTTTAATATGTAGGATATAAGTCTTTCTATAGCTTCATTTTCATAAAAAATAATTTCACAATTACTTTGTTTTAGAAAAAAGTGATCAATGTAGTTCATTCTCAGGGAAATTGGTGTTTTCTCTAAGTCGGGAAAGATATTTTTTTCCTCTGTTCTCATCTGTATGTCGCGTCTCATTTACCTTTATAGCGTATGCCATCTAACCGATAGTTTAAAGTAGTGTGAACTCATTAATCAAGATCAGTTACAGTTTGTGTGTTATTTAGGCTAGGTATATATTAGATACTTGAGCGATATGTTTTAAAATACTTAATATTGAGGGGTTTTTCCTCAAAAATTGAGAAAGAATCAGCCTTGGAATATTCTAAAATTATATTTATATTTAAATTTTTAATGTAAATTGAATTTTTCAGGGTTCTGTCAATCAAAATGGAAAAAAAATGAAATACTCGGTTGTTCGTTCGTTCTTCCGTCGGCCTGTCTGTGAAAGTCTGTCTCTTTTCCTGAGAAATGGAAATTAAATTTTGTTACTATCCACAAACAAAATTTCGAGTTTTTTTTCACGAAATAAAAAGACTTGGCCTTTCAAGACCTATTTTTTACGGGGGCTTCCGGCCGATCTACAATTTTGAAAGTCGGTATAACGAGAGTTCTTTTTCAATACTATGTAAATCTATGTAAAATGTGTTTACGCTGCGATTTTATTTTTAAGTATTATTTTTATCCTATATCTAATATTTGTCTTTAATGTTTTCATTATCTTAGTTCTTTGTATTTCCATCGTTATCCATCGATATTTTAAAACGAGTTTGACAAAATACGGTTGTTTGCTGGGCTCTATTTGTTAATTAACTTTTTATGCTTAGCGATCTAATAAAATGGAAAGTGTTTATTCACACCTCAAAGTAACAACAATGAAGAATATGATGTCAAAAAGAAGTTGCCTTAAAAGTTTATGTAAATATTTGCTATATTGAATGGTGCTTTACTGGGATATGGATTTTTCCTTTTTCTATATGTAATACGACCTTAATACACTCAAGATATTCTCAGTAAACCGAAATATCCTGACATACAAGGAATTGCATTTTTATTAGAACCGAGATTGTAAACTTGACTAGTCATTTACCGTGCTTTTTACTTGATGAAATGTTTGCAAAAATGATATGTCTCACACAAAAATAAAAGCATTTCACTTGAATTGAATGGAATGTGGTCGGCTTCTTTCTTACCATTGTAATTATTTCAGTGCATTATTAATTTTTATTATTAATTTTATTTATTCATTTTAATTATTAATTTTATTCTGTGAAACGCAAAAAGATAATAGTGATTTTTTATTATTTTTAAACTGGACCCAATAAATTGTTTTATATCACTTCTCTTCAAATGCTTATTCACATATCCTTCAGAAATAATAAATCGTCGGTAAAACCAAAAGGGTACTCATCGCGTTTTGTTTAATTGTCAGAAAAAGTGGGAAACAGTAGAGAGTGAAGAGACTGGTCAGGAAGATCCGCATAAAACGGAAGTTGAAAACAGTCTCCAAGTGCAAAAAAAGGGAGATTTTGTTAAAAAAAATATATGAAAATTAATTTATTTGACAAGTCATCGTGCAAATCGTGGATGCAATTGTGAATTTTATTAGGATAATCTTTACGGTAGATACCCAATTTATAGAAAAGGAATCACTAAAACTGAAAAATTACAACATAAGCTATATTACACCTATAAAATTATCCGAATTGTTACTTCTATCATCGAATCTCGATGCTCGTGTGCTACTCCATAATAAAGCGCACATCCGCTGGGTGTGCAATATCATATGATACATTCTAAGTGTTCTATTTAACCACAATAAAATTTCGTTTGAATATTTATATAAATATACAAACAAATTGAATATTGTATAACAAATTTATTCAGTTTTTGTTTTAACATCGGGAGTTATTTCATTATTATTATTTCATCAAAAATTCAAAATAATTAAAATTACGGGAATGAAGGGAAAGATACTAAGATATGTGCTGTATTTATAAAGCAAATTTGTTAGAACTTGTTGGGAATATAACATTAGAGATATGAAATAGTGAAACGATGAGTGAATATTCTAGTTAAGTTTTCAAGTAAAGTTTTTCTCTTGCAATTAAACAAATAAATTTAATTTAACTTGATTATATTTCTCTAATTCTGGGTAAATTGTTTATTATAATATAATTGTTCACATCACTTAAAAGCATTAAATTTTTCGTCTGAAAACGTACGCAAAGCAAATTAGTTAACCAGCATTTTCCGTGTAGAAAGTTTTCAACTATATTAATCTAGGGTAACATCTAAGGATGTAACATACGCACACACTAATTTGGAATGAAGATACACTTGGAAATGGAGTACCATATAAGTTCAACCCAGATTTACGCCATCCACAGAAATTTATAAGAGTGTGCACTATTAATGTTTAGGTTGCTGCTGTTTGAGTATTTGGTTGTCTCAGTCTTTTGGTTCTTCCTTAACCTGTTATTAAGAAGGATCGAGATTTATGGGACAGTTATATATCATTATAAAAATTAAATAAGGAATATGGATACAAAAATTGTATATGGACTTTGTTATTCGGGAAGAAGTACCGTTGAATGGCAGAATGACTTTCAAGAAGTCGGAAAAATACGTGGATGTAATATTTTCCCATGTAAATAATAAACGTGGCTTAGAAACATAAACACTCGAAGAATGATTCAGAGTGATAGAGTTGAAACTTACTTAATATTGTTAACCTGATGAGGTCTCCATTAATACACCAAAAAGAACAAAGAAAAATCTAACGTACGGGTTTCTTATCAAAAAATATAAGAAGTTTTAAAAGAAACTACAGTTAATAGAAAAGAAATAACGAATCACAGAGGGCAATGTTTAAGAAGGAAACAAAATTAGGCTAAAATCAGAATTCTTATTGTCAAAAATCACAATTTATTTCCTGTATGAGTGTCGTTTCTATATTTTCACGTACGGGCGTTAAATTTGTCAGTAAATTGTGAGATATTATGGGTAGATCGTAACAGACAGATGGAAATTTTTACTCCCTCTTTCTTTTTAAATAATAAAATAATTTGAAATTAAATATTGACCTAACTTTCATTTATTTCTTTCATTCCTGCTCCTCTCCTAGCGATTCCTGATCTTTCTTTCTTCCTTTCTTCCTGCCTCTTCTATTCAAATGACCTCAAGCCATTTTGTGATGCCTTTAATACAACCAAACACGATTTTCTTCAGTGTGTTTTTGCCAGCAACCTTTCCGAGTTGCTTTTCTATTATATCAATGCTCAGAGTATTCCATTACATTACTCGGATTTTATTGTTTTGAAAATTTAAATAGGCATGCTTGTCTTATCAGTGAAACCTGACTTAAACCTTCACTCCCATATAATATTTATTGGCTTCCAAGTTTCATATTAATCCGCAATGGTCGCCATTGTGGGCGCGGTGATGGGGTTACTATCTAACTTTGAGATTATATTCCTTTTAAAATGATCGCAAAAACCCCGACCAACTGTTTGCCTAGAATGGAATATTTATTTATTGAAATTATTTTCTCCGGAATGAAATTACTCTCAGGAGTTATGTACGGTGAATACACAACTCCTAAAAGTAATTTCCTGGTATTTCGTATTTTGGTGAATTTGAGAGTATTACTGAGAGTGGTGTACCATTATATCCCCATACGGTATTATGGGCAACTTCAACACCTGTTCGTATAAAAGTCGTATGAGAAGTTTACAACTTTAGGACATTGTAAGTGTTGGAAAACTCGCCATTCTTCCATCTTTTGCTACCTTTCACCAGGTAAATTATTATTCTCTTCTTGATCTTTCCATATATCCTCCCCTAAAATATATGTTTCTACGGCCAACTTCCTGATCTTCTGTTCTCAAACCATTACCTTATTTACCTATGCTATAAGTTGCCAGTAGTAGTCTTAGGCCATCTCCTTAATTTTACTTGCCTTGTTTGCTTGATAATACCAAGCTCATTGATTGGGAAAGTATTTTAGCCATTGAAACCGTTAATGAAAAAGTTGTTGAATTTAATAACGGTATCATCTGTTTGATAAGAATGCACTCCTTAAACCGGTTAAAATTAAAAGAAAGGCAGTTCCATAGCTTAATGACTCTATCAAAAAAGTTACGGCTAAGCGCGATCGAGCCAAAGTTAGGTATAAAGCGAACACCGATCCCTCAACATGGGAGACATTTGAAGTGCTTAGGAGCCCTTCCTCAAGCATTTGGCAGTATCTTGGCACACTGGGAGTTGGTAATTCCTATACTGATGCGTATTGTCAGCTTGACCTTAATACTTTGAAGTTTTTTCTTTGATAAGTCTCTGTCAAATCGTAAGCATTGAAGAGAATCTATCCTCTCCCTTTTGACCACGAATTCACATTTAATAATTCCTGTGATTCGGACATTAAAATCAATCTTCTGGCGATAAAAACCAATTCTATTGGATGCAATAGCCTAAATATTAAAGCCCTTAAGCTTATATTAGATATTGTAATGCCTATTTTTATTATCATACAGGTATTTAACATATCTCTGAAAACTGCCACTTCCCTACTAAATGAAAGAAAGCGTATATAATACCCTTACCAAAAACATTGTCGCCTGTACATCTTAAAGACTTTTGACCCATCTCCATACCAACACATCTACAGAAAGTCTTTGAGTGCATAGTCCATTCTCAACTTGTTCGATATCTTAACGTTTTCAAATACCTAAATCCACTTCAATCCGGTTTCAAAACTGATCATAGTACCTCAACAGCATTATCTGAAATTACAGATGATATACGTTTAGCCATGAATACCACACACTTATACTAGTTAATTTCAGCAATGCATTCAACTCTGTTGACTTTGATAATTTGCTTATTTGTTTAAATTTTTTGAATACATCTCAACACTTATTAGAATGATTTAGCTCATATCTATATGGACGTCAGAAATCTGTGAAGTCTTCACATGCATTCTCTGAATAGGCGGACTTATCAGCTGATATGCCTCAAGTAGGGTTTTTTTCTCCACTTCTCTTTTCAATATTAATTGATGGGGTTGTTGGGAATATACATAGTAATTAACACCTTTACGCTGATGATTCACAAATGTGTACTTATACTGATGTAAAATCCATAGCGATTATTATCAATACCTTCAAAGAAAACTTCATTTCAATCGGTCAGTGAGCTCATAAAATGAGTCTCTTAATTAATCCAATTAAGTCTCAAGTTATCATAATTGGTATTCAAAGACTGCTTTCAAAAATTACGCTGTCAGATCTGCCGTATCTAATGTTAAATGGCACACTAATTTTATTAACGTCAACTGTTAAAGACTTGGGTCTAATGATCGATCAAAATCTTAGCCTCAAGTAAATGATGTAAGTCGTCGTATCTTTAGTAGAATGCACTCCCCCAAGCATCTTCAAAATTCTCTAGACCTTCAAATCAAAGCTCACCGCTGTCAAATACTCTTACTGCCACTGCTTGACTATGGAGATGTGTGCTATCCAAACCTTGCTGAGTATCACCTTGGAAAATTAGAACGCCTACAAAATTTGTACGTTCGCTTTGTTTTTGGTTGATAATTCTCACACTCCACTCTTTTGAATAAGTCAGCTAGTTTTTCTCTCACGTCGCAAAGAGAGTGGTGTTATCCGAATATTTTAAATTGATAATTTTGATGCCATGTATTGAGACACCACCTTCCTTTCTTCCAGGGTACTATCTTCGAAGAGATAGCACGCTGATTTAGAGGTTTCTTCCGAAGTTATTAAGTGTACAGGTACGTACGGTACCCATTTCCAATAGGACTCCCCATAAGTAATACCATCGTACACAATCTAGATTTGCCCACTGACTATGTACAGAATGATTTTACTGCATGAGATATCAAGGCTGCAGTCCATTAGTTGCCACGTAGTCAAGTGGATTTTTGTGTGGAGTGGTACGAGTAGGGACTTCCTCTATTCAGTCGGCCATTTACGTGTCTACCAGACTTGCTTGCAAAGATCAAGCAAGTTTCTAACACAATCGCCGTCCAGTTTTTTCAGCTTTTTTTACAAATACTCTGTCTCTCCCGGGTAATTTGTTGTATTTTAGTTCCAAGTGGTTAGGTTCCACGATGAAGTCGTTCGCCGATAGGAGCAGATTTTCATGTTCCCTATATATAGTTGCGTATAAATATTAACACTATAAACGTCTCTATTACTTTGTCAACTTCAGTTAGCAAATTATCGTTATTGTCTCAAGTTGCCCGCGTGTTTAGCTATGGTTCTCGATTAATGGTTTTAACCTTAAAAGATAAGTCCTTTGTGTAGGAAGTTTTGTACGTGGTCTTCAATATCCTGACAGATTGAGTCAAGCTATTCCCCATAATCTTGCTGGTATAATCGTTCGTCCACCGCGCTCGGTATTGTATACTTCTATAGTGAGCATTACTTATAAGTAGGTTTATTCTTTCTTACATGGCTCCCTATGTCTCCCTGGATATCTATTCTTTCCTTGGAGCTTCTGACACCTTATTTTGGGATGCTTCACGAGCAGATACAATGAGATTTTTCATGTCATTCCAATGTGAGTCAATATCTTGTTGGTTGACCAATAAACTCGTTATTTTATCATAACTCTGCAACTACCTTTTGCCAAATGTGAAAGTGACCTGAAAATAGAATTTGATGTTTATATAACGACGAATTAGGTCCTCGACCTGAAAAGGAAGCTACGAGACGTAGTGGCGGTTGAAAAGATTGATGTGATTAATAAATTAAATCTATCGAGGTATTAATGAATGTTGCGAAATTTGCTTTTATCGTTGAAGAAAATATCGAATAACCAAAATCATTAATATGAATGGAAAATCCATGTAAGGGTATTTGCTAAATAAATTGATTTATATTCTTGGGTAGTAGATTATTTCTCTGTAATAAAGGCTACTATACTGCAAAAAGTATAAACCTACTAAACTAGAAAAAGATCCCCATATTATTTTCGTTTTATATTTTTGAAAGAAATCTGAAGAAATATTGTTTTCTTAATTAACCAATGCCGGTATATACAGACATATATATATATATATATATATATATATATATATATATATATATATATATATATATATATATATATTTATATATGTGAGATGAGAAAAGAATTCCAAGGAAAAGAAGTAAAAAAAATTCGAATTGATCTAGATCTTGAAATATTAAAAAAAAACATTCAGGCATTTTTTAATATATATTCGAATAGTTAACATTCGTATGCACGCTAGAATCTTCGTACACACTTCGTTTTAATATTTAACTTACTCTTCATGCATGTGAACTCGAGCAAGTTCAATTAAAACTTTTGAAATGTATGTTTTCTTCAAATAAGTTTTTGATTGAATAAACGCTCTCTCATGTTATACAGTACCATTTTTGGCTCCTCGGTTTAGATATGATATGTAAATAAGAATAATTTTATAACAAATAAATACCAGTTTCATACCTGTGACGGTCTTTCTCGTATATTTCATCGAATTATCTATACCAAATTTCGTGTCATTATTTTATTTTTAAATATTTATTTCCTTACTTACAGTTAGAGGAGCATTATTGTTACAATGAATTTGTGTTTTAATACATTAATAGAACCAGTAATTAGGTCCAGTAACATTATAATACATAACGGTAACACTTTTCAAAAGTTTACTTTCACTCATCATAAATATGTTACAATCTGGTGCAACTATGATAAAGCCGTTGAGCAATTGTAAACCTTGGGAAAGTGGATTTCTATATAACTCGGTTCTAGATTCCGGTATAACAAAACGATGATAACTATGTGAGCACAGGTAATTATAATTTGCGAAAAGTGAAAGATATTTCTGCAAAATACCCAAGATAAAATCGATAAGAAATTAAAAATAGAAGTAACTATATTGTCTGCTTTACGAATATGGAAGAAGTGTTTTAACGACATATTCCATTTCAAACTATATTTAGTTTTATGTTGGCTTCACATTATAGAGTTTGCTTTAACTTGCTTCGTACTAAAATAAGGTATAAAAGGTTTATTGAAGCAATATATCGGAAGTACCTAACATAACGCACTACAATTCCAAGCTTTATGAATGCTTTTATGGATCCTCTGTCATACTTAATATATCTATAATAAATAGATATCTATACTCTACATATATACATCCTCCAAATGACCACGAAAAGTCAGGCGCGAATGGCATTGAATTCCTAGACTAACTACTTCAGTAGGCCGGCATAAGGATGTTCCGTCAATGGTACATTCATAATCGAAAGTTTTGTGTGCTAGATTGTAGATTATCACAGAATATTTCCCGGAATTGAGCTACAGACCGATCACCATGCCCCACTCAGGAACAGCACTGATTTCACGCTGCAGCAACTTGAAATTTAACATATTTATAATTGCTGAGAAAATCTTTGTCATCCGCAAATTGAAGGCAATGTGCAGTTTTAACAAGATTAACGAAATTATTTAGTTGGATAGAGAACAGTAAAAGTTCGAAGTGGCTGTCTCCTGATCGTGTGAAGTAATAATTAGATGTAAAATTACCTACTCTTACTTATAGATTTCTTCATGTTTCTTATTATACTTTACATATTTCATTAATTTCATTTGAATTGTTCCCATTATATTCATTTCAAATGTATTTGTGGACCAATTAACGTTGAGCAAAGATAAAAAAATTAATAACTTTTAAAGTTGGTATACATTGATTGCAGATGTTTTTATAAATAGTGTGGTAGCGATTACATCGGGATTTCGTCCATGATAGTTTAAAGTTATAACAGTATATTATCGAATTTTAATTTGGCATGATCCTTTCATTTGCTAAATAATTTTTGTTCACAGTAAATTTGCATTAAATATTTGATATTTGTCGACATCTGATATCAAATAGCCCTAATCAATAACTAGATCCAATTTTTTTCGAAAACCTACGAAATTAGTTTTGAAAACTTTGTAATTTATATAGATAATAGATAGATAATCCTAATGAAATACTTGCTACTTTATGTAGATAATCCCTATCTTAGAGTAAAATAATTTTGTTTTATGTTTGTTTTTAATTTGCAAATTTGTCTTTGAAATTTTTCTTTTTATCCACTTTTCAATTGACTTGAGGTGCTAAGAGAGAGGAAATTATGCAGAGTCTATATTTTTTTAGTTTCGTCATAATATCTTTGGAAGTTTATTAGTAAAACTTTAGAAGTTTTATTCATGACATATAATATAACCGGACAAAATCTAAAACGAATGTTCTTGTTTAGATAAATGAAATGCCATATGAAATAAATGATTTTCTTTACTCTAAGAAAACTATAAGAGACTTTTTTTCTTAAAGAGTAGAATGTATCTCTTTGTGTTAAGTAACGCAGTGTAAAATAATAACTTGATATAAACGAATGTAATCTTTATAAATACGGGTTCCTTTGTATATATGTAAGTACTTTTGAAACAGACAAGTAAATAAAAATCGTTTGCTTTCGGTAACTTCATGAAAAGAAATAAAAAATACATTTGTACTTTACACGAATAGTTCCTGTCTATGATGCCAAACAAGTCAAGGTAAAAAAAATTTTTGTTTCCCATTATGTACATACATATAAACGTGTGTGAGCTGCTTTAACCGTAAATTTTTCATCGATACGATTACAATTTTTACACGATTGGGATTTTTGTACGATTTCTAGTTTCGGTTAAAGCAATAATGTTTGAAAATATAAAGTACAAAAAGAAAATCTATAGTGACCTATTCCAACGTCAAATCGCCTCAGTATTTCAATGGAGTTTGAAAAATAAACTACATTTTAATAAAAGCAATTGTGCCACGATGACTAACTTCCACTTACATGTCTAATTATGAGATATTACGAGCTAGACAAAACTGCGCTCTGAAAGTTTTGTCTTTGCGAGATCTTGGTTTAATCAGGAACAATTATCTCATATTTCACAACCTACAGAGTATTGGTTTTTATTATACGGTATTCCTACGATTTTCAATCGAATATATTGTGACATAGTTTAACTCTTTAAACTGTCGTTATCTTAAAATTAATATTAGTTATCCGGTTTTCATTTGAAGCTACTTATATTTTAACGCTGGAAAAATTTTCAAAAGTTTAATAGATTTAAATGTTATAAAATGTACGGTTATCATCCTTATTTATTCCCCTCCGATATTATAATTGGCATGATTGGGTGTAATTTCCTTCAACTCGGATGGGAATTACTTTGATATTGGGTTTGGTAGCGCTTTATGTTTCTGACTATTACGGGAGAGGACGATTATTATAATTTATTTCACCTGCTTAGAGAACGCATTGATATCCCGCACCATCCTCTGTTTTATATGCGCTCAGAAAGTACGGCAAGAACGCCCAGTCTTTGTATTCTTTTCTGCTCCATTATTCGTTTCAGAAATGGAGTTTTGGAGTTGTTTATTGGTTTACGACTGTGTCCTAGTTAGATTGACGTTGGCACTACAGATAACGCAGAAAACAACTATCCGATAAAGCAGAAATCAGCAGCAATTATAATTAATGTCAAGACTGGTCTAATTAGATTGACGTTTATTATGATCGCCATGGGTTTTCAGCCTTATCGGTTAGTATTTATACCAAATTTTATAACAATTTGTTTCCACGGTATTTCTACATGTTAAAACGTTTATTTGAATCTTTTAGTTGGATAAGGGGTTTTTAAAAAATAAATAAATTTTATAACTAATCCGAGACTAGTCCCGTAGAGCAAGAATTTTGCATATATTTAATGGGTAAACTTTTTGAAAAAAAGAAAGAGATCTTTTTAATAGGGTTAAGGTAAGTATTTTTTTTGCTTTTGAGACCAACGGTTTTCATTATTTAATATTTGAAACTCAAACGGGTGTTAAAAAATAAGAAAATATTTAATACAAATGGTTTCTTTAATTATCATAGAAATCGAATAGCATTGTATCATTAATTAAAAAAAAGCATGCAAATTAATTTATATGCATAACAAATACTCAAACACACGATACATGCGCGCACGCATACCTTGATTGATACTTGTATGCACACAAACATACATATGCCCTTATGCCCGCATGCACACACACATGTCATGCTAAAATCACTTTTTTATATTCTGTGGGTCATAAAATACTTATCTGATCTTATTTTAAACACGATTTATTAGATAAGTTAAGATATTCCTACATTTATTAGAATGGCGATATAAAATACTTCTAAGAATTATTTGATCAATATTAATTTTTTATATTTTCCACAATTGAATGACTCTACGTGATGTAGTATTATTTCTACTTTCTTTAAGTTCTTTAACACGACCTAGGTTTCGTTGTATTACAACATCTTCAGGTGGGCTGTTAACAAAGATATTTGCTAACAGCCCACCTGAAGATGTTGTAATAAAACGAAAACTAGGTCATGGTAAAGAACTTAATGAAAATAGGAATGCGAGTAATACTATATCACGTAGTTTCATTTAATCGTGAATAATGAATTTCTACAAAATTAACGCCAAATGTATTCAATATTCTACATTTATAAAAAAAGTACGGTCACAGTACAATACAGTAAGTAAAGACACTGATCTAATCCAAATGCATTTTACGTAAAATATTACTACACCTGTCATATTGTACTAAATTCGATAAGGAACTTAAAATAACAAGTTTGCTCTTGTTTTTAATTCATCCCATATTTAAGAAAATAGGCGGGTAGTTCAATAATCGTAATTTTTTTTGAATATGTAAAAATATTTAGTGGTTTACCCGCGTTATATTTTATGTCAGCACGCACGCATGCACGCAAATTCGCACACACGTGCGTATGCATGCAAGCACGCACACAGGCATCCACGCATGCTTTGTGTTATATATACCAATTGTAAACGAAAAATTTAACGGCTTTTGTTTTTTTTTCAATAGATTTTTAGCCAGAAAACCACTATTTTTTAAATATTACGTAATTGCTTTAACAGTGCAGACAAATTTTATTAGGTTTTTGGTGCCGTGACACTAAGTAGTGATAGACTCCAAGTATCTCAGTGTAGACGAAGTGTCTACTTCCATTCTTTTGGAATTAAATTTGGAAACAAGGCGAAGTATATGAAACAATAGTTTATTCGTCATACTTTTTCTACCAATTTACTCAAGTGGTTTAACGAACAAAAAACAATTCGCTACCTTTTATTCGTCCTTTGATATGGAGGGCTCACTTCATTCTACAAATCATATAGAGGGCTGAAACTTTTACTTGAAACCTTTAATTCAGCATGGTATATACAGAAAACAAAGGAAGTGTAGTGCAGTCTGAAGTGGCAATAATAACGCGACCAGTACCACAAGGAGTCAATATGTCCTATTTCCAAACTCCTTAATACTATCAATAGGATAGAGATGAAGCAATCAGCGTAATTGGATTATTTCAAACCTCATAAACCTTTCTAAGATGAACTCCGTGACCTTAAATTTGTCCTAATTAAAAGGATCAAAACCTAAAGAATGGAATTTACTACAACTGAATATCACAAATACTTTATATAGAAACCTCCAAAAAGTCTTGATGATTGTTTTAAATTGGGAAACCAGCCTGTTGTTTCTCATAACACAAATGGCTTAATGAAAACTTCGAACGTACTCAAGAGTGTCTTCAACACTTCATAGACTTCGCAAAGCTCACTTTAAAATCTATTTTCCTCCGCAATGGCTATATACAACCTTTTCATTATATTATGTTGTTCATAATATAGAAACAAGTGAAGACATGAAATTAATTTTAGACGCTATATTATACTGAGAGCACCATTGACATATATGTGGAGATCTGAACGTCATGACTTTAGTATTGAGTATGCAAATAGTTTGTATGAAATACGGTTGTTTATTATGCAAATGGTACAGCCGAGCCAGATCTTTCGATTACTTAAGAAAATAGTGGATTTCAAGAGAAAATCTGATGCTGCTGAAAAACTTTCCTCCATCTTAGACATGCATCTAGAATTTATTGGAAACCTTAAACAATTATTCTAAATCGTGTAGTTTTTAATAAATTACACTACATCTGTGAAAGATATATTAGAAAATATGTTAACGTGGTCAAAAATAATATTATTATTTGTGAATAGTTTAATTGGAATACTATGTGCGTTATTTTGTGCGAAACCCTTGTGGTGCGAGTTCTACTCGGATTTAACAAGTTTTTTTTTCCATCAACGATATTTAAATATGACAACATTAAATAAAATTACTCGATATATATTTATCCGAATATCCGTTTTCATTGTATATCCGAATATCGTATTTCACATTTACTTATTGGGGAACGAAAACGATCGTATTTCCAATTACGTCATCCTCCACGTTTGCAAATAAGCACAGCTTTTAGAAATTTATCACATTTTCAATGCCATCATCCACGTATTTCATGACAGTCCTGTTTTCTCTTTTAAAATGTCCTCTTCCGGTCGCGTTATTAGGGGTTAACCCCATGACATGATGTGGGATTAAACGAGAGTTTTCTTGTTTAACTTGCTGTTAATTACGATTTCATTTTGAAAACAAGTTTTACGGTACACAACTTTGTACTTATAACAATTAAAAATGTTGATGTTTATTGGGTTTATAAAAAATGTGTGCTAAAACTGCTTTAAATATTTGAATGATTCAAAATCTATTTCATTCATTTGAACTTACTGATAGTCAAATAAAGCATATTATTAATTATTTCATTCGTTAATCACATAAATATTAGTGTTTTATTATTATGAATTTAAAGAAGTAACATTAAATTCAATAATGATAATTAAGTAATAATAAATTATTGAATGTAACAAGGTATATCCTACTTTTTTTATACAGTCGGTTTGAATGTTCAGATAATTAAACTATTTAATTTTCTTTTATGGTGTTCTTTTGTTTGAAATATATCATTTTTTTTCATTTCGTTGTAATTACGAAATACAAGGCATACTATTTAGTTAATTGATTATTATATTTGAATTAGAGATGTGAGATTTTACAAGTGGATTGGTGTACTTGGGAGTACGCAGTGCAGAAATTGTTAAATAAATTTCATGTATAATTACATGTATTTGTGATTGTGTATTTGTAAGTATACTTATATGTATGCATGTGTGTGTGTGGACGCACATGTGCGTTTCATGCGTACGGTTGTGCTTGCGTGGATGCCTGTGTGCATGCTTGCATGCATACATACGTATGTGCGATTTTGCGTGCATGCGTGCGTGCTTACATGCGGGTATTTGCGTGTGTGTTTGTATGTGTGTACGTATCTATAATTGATTTTACGAGTGAACTAACTTTTCTAACATATATATTGTGTGATTCGTTTTACCTACCTAATTTTTTACCTACATAAATTACGTAATTTAGGTACGTAAATTAAGCTTCTGTTATTTATACGTAGTCCGGTATCTATATGCAAATATTTTAAAATCGGACACAACTAAAGTTAACTTATCATTTTTTCTTTAAAAGCAATATTCAAAATAACTGGAGTTCCGTATTACGCCAAAAAATACCAAATTTAAAATTATTTAGAGCCATGTTCGATTTTTAGACATCCACAAAGTTGAGGAATCTAATTAATAATTAACTAAAGTTTGCAACATTTATTACGCGGGTCAATTCCAATTAGATTTGTAGTCATTTGAATATTCAACTGGATCGGAAAATCATAATTTACCATGCAAAGTTTTGTACCATTCTATACTTACTTCACGATTTCATTTGCTTTTTCGACATTTTCTTTAACAGTATTATTTAAAAATTTAGCAAGAAATATCGATTTCTTTCGGGTATATTTGTTCATTTAATAATAAAAGTACAGTTTTAGGAATTCTTGAATTTATACATTTGAGTGAAAATTGAAAAGTATCGTATGCGAACCCACATTTACCATATTATATTTAAAATGGTATTTTAAATAAAATTTTAATTTACATGAATCGCAAGAAATTGAAAAGAAAAACGATAAGGAACAATCTAATTTTCTCATCTGGAATAAAGAAAGTACTAGTAAAATTTCCATAAAAAACCACGGAAGATAAATTCTATTATGGATAGATCGTACTAAGTAGAGCCCGAAAAAATATTAGCAATGACAGTGGAGACCGGTAGAGAAATGGTGTTATTGAAATACTGTCCCAAGGTAAAAATAAAATGTAAATTTTTTACGAATAATGAGGTTTCTCCCCCGCTAAAATTTCACCAATGTTGATCTTCTTTACATTACTTATGATATAACCTATTACAAATATTACCACATGAAAATCCGATTTTTTCGCAAAAATTATCATTTTATTAAAATGTTCACAAAAATATTTAATCATCTAATAGGAAAATTTTACTATAAGGAGATTATTCTTTGTCTAAGAAAAGAAATTATAATCTTGAAAATCAGTGAACGTTTAGAGCCGATAAAACGTTGCCATCCGAAAGACGGTTTTACGACTAAATTCTAGGTAGTTGCAGCTTGTAGGCTGCAACTTTCCTTCTCACACAAGGATCGGTGATAACACAAAGCAGCATGAATTATTCAAATACCTATTTCTCATCAACTGCCGCACATATGCAGAGGAAGTAGAGCTTAAAAACAATATCGGTTATGAATTAAGTCAACGAAAAAAGGTAAAAAATATATTTGTATTGTAATCTCTTTTTATATTTGTATTTTTAATTGATGATCAAATTTTTTAAAATTATATGTCAAAGTCTGAATTCGTATAATTTATCTAAAGAATGACTACGTTTACTAATTGTATTTTGTGTCACAACTTCACGGTAATAGATTTATTTTTTTTTTGTTAAAGATAACCTGTTGATACTACTTGTATTTTCATTCTATATACGAAGTGCTTTTTCTTTCTCTACCCTTCAAATTTTAACATTACAGTGGATATTTGTAAGAATTCTCGCGTAGTCGCTACGTCATCTCATTTATCTAACGTAAGTCATATCGCAGAGATGTTTGTGTCTATTACAGAACATTTGCCCTATTCTCTTTGCATTTAAAAGTTCTGTTAAAGGTAGTTCATCGATTTCCTCTTCAATATGATAGAGTGGGGCAAAATATTACAAAATTATAATTTTTACACAATTTATCATATGAGTTTGAAATTAAGTTCATTTAGGGACTTTGTAAGTCTATGGTAATGAGAGACATTGTTCTTTTGAATTTTTTTATTGTTCTTTTAAATTTTTTTGTGAAAGAATTCTTTTAATTAGATTATTTCAATATATTAATCAGATATTTTAATAAAAACACGAAAAAAAAAGTTTTAACGTGAATATCTTTAAACCCTTAAATATACAGACAGAAGAGCATAGTTTCGTTTAAAATGTGGTGCTGACGTCGAATACTATGAATTCCGTGAATAGTATACTGCAACATAATCTCGACTTTAAACGATCTGTAGTTGGTGACGCTGGATGCTAAAATATTTTGACCGTGTATCTTGCAGTAATGCCAAAAATTGGATGAGACTTATAATGACTAAACTAATCTCAAGCTAATAAAGTCTGGTATAGTACAGACAAAACAAGACTGACAAAATTTCTGACTGATAAAATTTTATAGACATCAAAGGTATCAGAATAAATGAATACACCAAAGTATATAGCGCTACATCAATTCATTGACCGTGATTTGATAATTGGCCTTGCAAAGGGGATACCCCTGGAATGAGGATACTACAAGTAAGAGAGATGTCTTCAAATTTGCAGTACTGCAAGGGTTAATTGGACGAAAATTTGATTGCAACTAAGTTATAACATAAAAGTTGGCTTAATATTTTCGAAGGTATTAAATATCAATTCAAACTGATCTCATTAAGTAGCTGAGACAATAAATATTTTTCTCTGATTCGGAGAGCTCACTGCGCTACGTAGGCAGTAAGATGGTTCATCATATTGTGATCATCGCAAATACATAAATAGCGTTATCCATCGCAAGGAAATTTTTAATCTGTATAGGTTTGAGGTCTATCAATCAAAAGTCACCTTCGATTCAATTAAATGTATAATATTTGCATTTCAATACAAATTTATGAAAGAATATTTAGATAGATTGAAATCTTCGAGCATTTTCAATATCTGAGAAGTATGTGAAAAATGAAGAAAAGAGTCAAAAAGAAAGAGAGAGAGAGAAAGAGAATGGAAGAGACAGAGAGAGAAATATTGAAAGAGGTGCTGACAGTTTTCAAATAATATCACAATGTTTGGGTCGAGCCGGAGAAGAAAGTATTAAGTGTAAATAAAAATAAAAGTGTAACCTACGGCTTATCACATCAGTACTTGGGCAGCTGTGGTGGATGATTCCTTTCATACAAATAATGTAATAAAATGGAGTACACTATTACACATAATTGTACGTATCTTGAAATTAAATTTGATTTCGTTTAATTGTTTTTGTCTCTTTAGATCCACCAGTGTGGTATTCACGTAAAACCACTAAGGTTGCGCTTTAATATAAGCAAATCAGTTTCTAATTGTAAAATTCCTTGTCAAGTGTTAGGGTCACAAAGATAAGACAGTGTCATGAATATGTGCAAGAGATATCACACTGCGGAAGTGAATGATTGTGAACCACCTTTAGTGTGTTTACTTGTAAGTGGTGTACGTAGTGGGACATAACTGGTATAGTACGCATAATTAATGTGGAAATTACGCACAGTAAGGTACAACTGAATCAAAATGTTGCACAATATATTAATGTAGAAATTCGAATAATCTAATATGTTATGAAATGAGAAAAATTAATACAATATGCAATATGCTGAAATGTGAAAAATTAATACAATAATACAATATGCAATATTGACTTGAGTGGGATATGACTGATACAACTTGTATTATTAATATCTAAATTACGGAATAAAACCGTATCGCAATTTTGCGCAATACTGTAATGACGACAACATGCACAATCTAATATTGTAACAGAGTATGCAATATCAAATATTGTCAATATTAGAATTTTTAACGAAATATGAACTTGAATATTATATCAAGAGTGTATTTAAATGTATTTTACTTAATTTTAAAAAACTGAGCTGAGAAATAAAGTTAAATCGTATCTCACCAAAGAAAAATTCACACCAGTTGATCTCAACCATTATCTAGAAATAGTTTTAACGCGCGGGCATTGCTTGTATATTAATAGGAAGAGTATATTACTTTTCATTTCATGCATGTCCACAAATGCTAGAATTCACCATCCGATCAATAAAAGTAGGTATTGTTTAAACATACATAGGGATAAATATGATACCTTTATAACTACTAAGCTATACATATATGTGGTAGCTATGTATCGTCAAAAGCTTCGACACACTGTACTTATAATTTATAGTAGCTAAATGTTGACTTTGTCAACAGTGAAATTAATTTACGCAAGGATTCATAAGCAGTCATTAAATTTTTTTTTTGTGTTACCTTTCTGCGGTAGATATACGTCGTCGAAATTTTTTCTTGGAGTATGGGCAGCACAGTTA
Source organism: Druceiella hillmani (assembly GCA_039881145.1). Taxonomy (NCBI): domain Eukaryota; kingdom Metazoa; phylum Arthropoda; class Insecta; order Lepidoptera; family Hepialidae; genus Druceiella; species Druceiella hillmani. Next base: position 14,800,021 of record JAYKKI010000029.1, read on the forward strand.
ATTTGTTCACGGTATATTTTTATAAATCGCTATGTTCACTGCTCGGCTTTCATAAGTGATAGCGTAATCAAATGCCACTTATCTTTTAATTTAGTATTATATTATCTATATGAAACAGAAACTATTTAGTGAAGCACACATTTCATTTGGTACATGTTTTAGTAAAATTTAGAAACAAATGTTATTGTAGACAATCTGTATTTCTAAAGTAAGCTTTCAGTACTCAGTATCAGTCTTCAGTTTTTTCCAAGTGGTCGCCGTTTGCGTTGCATGTTGCATTGCAATAGTAATACCTTAGCGAAGACTTCTTGAATTCTGCGTCTCTCCCAAGACTTCAAGTTATGAAAGACGAATTATATTAGAGACAGAAAACAATAGTTGTGTGTATGTTTTCAGTGAGATTTATGACTGGTTTTTAAGAAATTCTTTCAAATTATAGGGAGAGTGAAAATTATGCGAAGTAATCTGCTTGTTTCAATTTTTTTTAGATTTTATTACTATTTTGACGTCAAATTAGAACGTGAAACAGATATAAGTGGCTGTAAAATGGATAAAAACTTCTGTTTCTTAATTACTGATTACCAATTTTTAAAAAAAATCGTGTTAAATGTAAGAAAAAAGATAATAAATAAAGTAATATCCTCAAATTTTCTCTTTAAAAATAATTTTCGTTTTGCAAAGTATTAGATATAACTTATGTTTAATTATTAGCTATCTATGACTTGAAATAGTCATTATATAGAATTTTAATTATATTTGAGTGGAATTTGAATTTTAAACTCATTACGTATATAAAACCCAACATCCCTGATTTTTCTAAGCAAAAAAGTACTGCGACTGCATTTCTTTTTAATTCCTATTTTACATAACATTAATGGGAGTTAATTTATTAACGATATTCTCAGTAATTAATTTATGTGTTTTGTCTGAATAGTTTTGTAATTTTTTATTTCATCTATACTATTGCGTGTGCGGTTTTAATTAAACTATTGGCCCCTGTAAATATAAAATTACACCGAAGATTTTTTTTCTGTCGGTAAAACAAATTTTTAGAACTATTCTATCAGTAGAGTTGAAAAAAAGTGTTTATTCAATCCACCCTAATGTACATAATTGTGCGAGTAAATAAAATATATTAAGACATTTCAATAGAAAAATTCTTATGAATATTTTATACACTTATCTTTCTTTGAACCTTTAATAAACTTATGAAATCAATGAGTTCGACTCGCCACCTTTAAGTTTTCCGATTTTTTTTTGAATTAGGGTAATAAAATTCTATGGTATACTTTACATACAGTCAAACGTCCAGCGCTTTCGGAATCATAAAAGTATCGTGGGTCTATGTAAATGGATCTAACGCTGTCAGATCCATACGTAAAATATTCCACATCATGACCTTCATATCACTAATTCGGTGTTACATTGAAATTATTGTTTTAACCTTGTACCTTGGAAACAGCTTTTCCTTCTTCCAATCTGGTAATTTTCTCATTCGAAACTAAAGCTGTAACTTAGACCGTTGGAGATGCAAAGTCATTTTCACAACTTTCTACAGTGTTTCTATTACTTTCAAAATTCCGGTTTTATAAATTTTTCAGGTATTAGTTATTAGTTTCACGTCGTTTCGTGACTGCAGTTCTCCCTGGTTGAAGATGAAGAACAATTAAAAATTGATTTGTATTTGCTGATTCGGTATAATTATTTCTGTTCGGTCTAGCATTATTATTCCAACTTCATATATTAGCCAAGAGAAAAAAATTATGAATTTTATTTTCATAGATATAACTAAATAATTCAAAAAATATCAATACGATAGATCAAAGGTTTCAACAAATTATTTTGTAGTCAATACCTTTAATGAAAACAAAACTCTCCCCAATCATTCTCCAAAACAAGATTTTACAGTATCGATTTAGGCAAGAACTCCAGGATAAAACCGTTGAAACTTTTTTGGAAAAACATTTTCCTCGTGCTGAAATTATTATCATGTTTCAGGTACTTTGTAACAAGGGCCAAATTATTCGGTTTTGAAATAGTTTAGGGCTGCAATAACCGATTCTGATCATATTTTTATCTTATTTGAATATTAAGCTCTTATACCAAGTATATATTTAAATTTCAAGAGCTTATTTTATTATTTTTGTTGTCTTGCTAGCACATTTCGGTTGTGCATAATGTTTAATTGAATTTTATGTAATAGATAACAATATCTACGAGAAATATTTGTTTCTTCAAAAATATGGTGCCTGTGTAATTGACATAATTAAAAAAATATTTTCTTGTTTTGAAATTCTTACCCAAAGTTCCCAAAAGAAAACTATTCTTATGGCAATATCACTTAAAAAAAAGGAATTAGTTTTTAAGCAAAATTTAAATTTAATTTTTTCATTTAAATAACGCAGGGCTATCTTTCGCTGAAACTCGAATAGCGGTTGATTTTCTTAAAGGATGTTATCTACGTATCTAGCTTAAGTGGCCTACTCACTTATGTGACATGAAAAAAGATAAAAATTAATATTTAATTAACAAGATTTTTCCTAAGTGGTTACATTAAAATATAGATTTCTGCAGTAGTGTATTTCTAGGTAAATTCACCTAAATACAGTGAAGCACATTGGAATTGAATATGATATCTATTTATGGCGTAACTTGTTCAGCTTCATAGAATATTAAATGATGGTGTAGGAATAACGAAAGATGGGCACAAGTTCGTGAAACATTTTTTTCACAGAAGTTCACTATTTAAAAAATAATTTAAATTTGATTTTTTCATGAAAGGTCATTAATATATAATATAATCATTAATATATTACAGAATAAATAGGTACATATTTGACACTTTTATATACATGTAATAATTCTACAAAGAGCAAAGTGTTTTTAAGATTTGGCCCCAAAACCTTTATTCGATGAAATTGGACATCATATAACTTGCAATATCCAGATGGAGGTGGGGCAAATAACATCTTTTAAGAACCTGTGGGCAACGATCGACGATTAAAATGAATGCAGTCAAAGTGTGCTGGGTGCATTTTGGAATGAAACTTATAAACCATTACAGCTACATCATAATAATGTACGATTGTATTGTAGACTACATGAAACTCTACAAAGAAACATTCATATTTAATACATATTGCTTATTATGATCAATTTTTCATTGCAAATTCGTACTATAGAATTATTTTCTAGTTAAACAAGCTATACTTTACCAAACTATATATCTTATAGCTGCATTCAAATACGGTATAAAAGATGTTACACAACAATGAATTGTACAAGAAAGTTGCCGGGTGTATATAGTTAATTGTCATAGATAATTATTTATGGCCCTTTTTCTTTTAGGAAAAAGAACGAAATCTGATATTTATATTTGGTTCAAGCTCAGAATAAATAATCATATTGCGAGAATCGGAACCACATATACTCAGGATGATATGATCGCAATATTAGCATAATTTTAACATACATGTATTTTTTACATAATATAATAACATACATATAATTTTAACATACTTATTTTTATTACTAAATAATAGTCTTTCTTCTTGGTGAAAATACATATTTAATTATTAATAAACATTGTTACATGGTAATAACATTAAATAACGTAAAAAAACAGTAAATAACGCGCTCCCGCAACCGCAGTATTGCGTAGTGGTCATGTTGCAGCAGTCGCAACATGTGAGCCGTCACGCGCTCCAGGTAGCGTTGGGAAATGAATACATCCGTTCGCAAGAAGGGAGAATGAAACAGTTCGTATTGTGTTTTATGATTGATTGCGGAACATCGTGGCGCAAATGATACGTTTTTAGATTTATTCACTTTTCACATTGGCTTAAACGTATTATTTATTGGTTTTCCTGAGAGAATCGCGTTACTAAATTTATTTAGGAAATGCTTGAATGTCTGGAAAATAAGAACCATCCACATAACATACTTTTTTATTGAGTGTACTAAAAACATTTTAGACTGAAATAATTACTAGCTTAATCCACAGTTTTCTTCTATGAGTAAACTTTCGTGTACACTATTAATTGTTTTTTTAGTTATATGCAGGTCAATCAATATCGTAGGTATACACATAGAATATTATAAGGTATATATTATTTGAATAGAGGTGATTAAGTAACGATTATGAATTATACGAGATTTCATTCTTCTGAATTTCTTCGTTATCAATACGAAACGGATAAAAAGTTTATAACAAAAGAGGTCGATAGTCGAAGAGATATTAGTTCTGCAATTTAAGTGCGTAAATCAACAAATTCTGACTTTGACTGCATAGGTTTATTTACTGATTTTAAAATGAAATTTAACTAGGTTTTAAAATTTACTGTTTGCTCTGCCATTATAACTTACTTAACGTTTCCATAACATTGAATTGTAAACAAAAATATGAAAGAGTGCGATTTGAAAACTTCAGGAGAACAGATTATTTGTTGAATGACATTATATTGAAATTTTTTTTTTCCTAAGAACTAATAAATAATATTTAAATAGGGAGTGTTTTTTTTTGGTATGTAGATTTTTATTTTGTCTATATTTTATACAAGTTTTGTGTTTTTAAGATAGTTATAGCTCTAGTATTTCCTCAGACAGAAGGAACTAAAAATTTTAGAGCTGAGATTATGAACTTGGCCAACCAATTGCCATTCTTTCCACATTAATCTACCTTGAAATTGTTTAATAATCTTATTTAGATTTCCTTCCCATACCAGGAATATAGGCATATTTTACCATATTTGTCATAAGTATAAGCGAAACAAACACAAAACTTTTAAAATTGCAGGAGAAGGGGGAAGATGCCAAAATATATAACGTATTTATGGAAAAAAATGTAGGAATTATCAGGAAGATAGTATAAATATAAGATGGTGGAAGCAGCCATTGTAATCGCATAAGTGTTATCGAAGAGTACTCAATTTTTCGTTGGAAAGCGAACGTAAAATAAATCCGTTAACAGGAGTTTTCCGTGGCGAAAGTTTTGAGCTAAATGAAATCAGTGAAATTACAGGGTAACAGGTAATGGTTAAGAAGTCGCTCCAACTAGCTTAATTAGCTTTTCAGTTAACAGCCTAGCCTTTTTACTAAAGGGTGCCGTTCAAGCGCCTGAGTGACATTCAGCCAATACATCTACAACCTTTAATGTAGGGGCTAGTTGATGCTTAGGCCCTTCATGGAATAGAGTGACCATGTGACGAAACAATTATGAAAAATTTGACATTAGTAATTGTTTATTTAAGTAATCTATTTCACTTTGTGAGCTCCGTTTCTGATATCGAGAAATTTTCTTTGAATATCTTCATACTCGGAGGCCCGCGATTCACTTTAGGTACGCTTACAAAAACACTATTACCAATATCTAATCATCTTTTTAGCTGCACGTTTAAGCTTTTTGTGTCCATTATTCCTCTCAATATTTTTATCCTGTTCAACCTTACATACTTACCATTAAAGCTTTGGAACCGTGACCCGCTACTGAAACCTACAGTTATTCCGCATATTGCATAAACACTATTGCAGAACTCACATTTGTGCACACCAGTGGCTTCATTGCGACGTACTGCACGAGTGATGTTTATTTCTAAATTCTCAATATTTTCCTTCCCAGTTTTAGAATTATTATCATTGTTGTTAGCGTTATCTTTGCCACATAGCTTTAACTAGTTTTAGCTCTATAAAATATTCAATTGTTTCTCTGTTTGTATAGTTAAAAGTATAGGTGTCGGCATATTAGATCCATTCAAACCAGCTTTAGGTTCACTTCCGAATAGAGCTTTACATGTATGAAGCATTTTTAAAATATTTACATGAAGCAGCATCCGACAGACCTATTTCTTCATTTTGTTTTCATTTATCCAGGCTCAGATCATATCTTCAACGTCTTGGTTGCTTCTTTCGACGCTGCCTTGGGTTTGAGGACGTCCGGGACTTTTGTCAACAATTTTGCAGTCAGGCCATATTGCAGCCGATTCTTTTATTACAGTTGCAGTGAACTTACTACCATTGTCTGATTATGAAATGTACATGTAAATGATAATGTAAAATGTAAAATATCAGTTTAGAAGCAGCTAAGACACCTTTTTTTTGTTTTAAGCAGATGCAGATTTAGAAATTTGCTTGCGTTATTTTGAGAGTTTAAAAGTCACTTAAACTCTCCATTAGGACAGGAAAAATATATATAAAAATATCTATAGGGTCGACTTATCCTCTTATATTAAAATCACGTGAGAAAATTGGTTTCATCATAATGCCTTTTCTTGGGACATTTCTTTTTGTTTTACATAAAGGTACAACGAGACACAAACATCCTATAGCTTTCTTTGGCATACAGTATCTATTTTTATATCGTAGAGTCGTCTCGTATCGTATCGTAGAGTAGGTGTGAGTCTTTTAAAAGTTAAATAGTCTTTATTTGCAGTTCGTATGATACAGTAATAGTCAATGGCTATCCTTCGCTATCCAGAACATCGTCGCCGTGGTGTGGGGTTGATTACAAGGCATAAGGTCTGTGACGGCGCGACGCACCGCGGGGACCTGGGTTTGATTACCAACCACTCGTCAAGCGGGTCTGAACTGGTGTTCTGGTTGGCTGTAAGAGATTGCTTTTATAGCAATGAGTCCACCATATATATATATATATATATATATATATATATATATATATATATATATCAATTATATACATTAAGGTAGGTAAATAAGTAACCACATAAGTACCTGATTTTTTGCCATTGCGTTTATAACCTCCAAGGTCCTTTCTAACGTCCAAAGTTTTCGATGAGATCCTGGAAAGAAGATAGAACACAAATAAATTACCTTATATCACATTTGTTGTACTGTTATTACTATACAATTATGTATATAAATGTATACAAATTGCGAAAATCACCAGAAATATTGCCACTTTTAAACGCCATATTGAGAGTTTGAGTTTCAGCGTCAGGTGACAGAAAATGGAACTAAATTTAAATGATCGAATGCCAAAATTAGCGTACGGTCAAAAATTAGTTTCAGGTTAAGTAATAAAATATTACATATTGGATACAGACAGCAAAGTGGACTTACTGACACATTGACTTGTAGTAGTTAATGTCATTGTTTATCAATCGCAAAAAGTCGTACATAACTGGCATTAAATTCGCGTAGCCTTAAACAGTTTTAGAAAATAATGAAACAGTTTTAATTATTATATAGATTTAATTAAGAAACAGTTATGAAAAATTAACCAAGTTTTTTACATGAAATGATTTTTACTTAGTCGTGGAAAGGAATGTGATTTAAAAGACTATCTGTGATTTAAAAGAGAAGATCACTTGGTCGGTTTTTATTATATTTTTATTAAGAAGTTGAATAAAGTATCATATTTTATCAGACTATTGCTAGCACAAGAGTCAGAAGTGTTGTTTTTTTAATTTATTTCACTAAAATGATAGAAGACTCTCACCCATATTTGGACAATCCTCCCTAGAAAGTGTCGATGTGACTTATTTACGTTTTGGTAAAAATTTGTACATTTTATACAGAGATTTCATTTCTTTTCATTTTTTTTTCGTTTTCCGGTTATTGTAACCATTTTGAGATTATTTCTCCATCTTATATTTAGCAATTATTTTTTCTCATTAGTCATCCAAGTTATTAGTTTTTCCTGATCGTTTTCAATACTACTGTTTTCAAAACTTGTTTTTTGTAAGATGGAAGTCTTGCTGAAAATATGCATACATTTTTTTCAGCAACCACGGCAAACGGGGAAGTTTGACATTAGGGCTTATTAATCGACATTATCTCAAAACTGGAAAGTATTCCAAAGTCCTTCCTCGAATATTATAAAAAAATTTATGGAAGCCATAAAAAACAACATTTTTTTAAAAATTTCTTCTACATTTTTTATGAATTTATTATGGGATTGTTTTGAATGTGTTGCTGAAAATTTTTACAATACGTTTCCCCAATATCTAAAATACTAAAGACAAAATTACGAAGGAAAGCATTATCGGGAAACCTAAAGTTTGATTGATTGATTGATTTGATTGATTGATGAAAAATGATTTTATATTTGTATGTTTTTCAAAAATTCCCAATATTTTTATTAATTTGTAATATTTTCTAGGAAGTATATGTACTTCGTGGAAAATAATATCATTATTTGAAAATAGTTCAGTGGAAATAATGTGTGCTCTTAAACGATCCCATTTGCTTTTCGTAGTACGAATGCGGAAATTTCGTAGTGCGAGTTTTACTCGAGTCTAACGGGCTTTTTTATCTTTTAACAACATTTAGATATATTAAATAATGCAAGTTAAAATATACTTATTCTAAGTTCAATATTCGTTTCGTTTTATTATTTATTGGGAATCGTAACGGATCCTATTTCCAATTGCGACACCCTCTGCGGCCGCAAATTCCCACAGCTTTTAGAAATTCATTACATTTTCCTCGCCATCATCCGTACATTCTACGGTAGTTCCGTTTTCCCTTTTCAAATTTAATCTTCCGACCGCGTAATTAAGGGCGAAGCCCATAGGATGTTGGGCCCCTAAAATGAGTTTTTCATTTCACTTAACTGTCAATTACAATTTCATTTTGCAAATAAATTTTAGGGTGCATAACTTTGTAATATACTATATTATAATTAAGATATTATGATAATAGATAAAAATGGATCTAATAATTAAATATAATAAAAGCTACACTTTTTCGCATACAGGCAGTTTAAATACGTATTAAAAAGAAATTATTTAATTTTTTGGGTCATAATTTTTTCGGCTTGTACGATTCTGATTCTGATTTACTTTTTCCATGTCGTTTTAGAAGCAGAGTACTGTGTGTCATACCCAATATTTAGCATATCCATAGCTGTGATTGGATTTAGAAACATTTTATAAGTGGGTTTGTGTTAATACATGTATCGAGTAAAGATATTCGTGAAACCAATTACAAAAATAATTCCGTATATATATAGGAGCGTATGTGTAGGTGTGAGTGTGTGCGGATGCTCGCTTATGTATATGGGGATGTGTAAACAGGCATGCATGTGTGCGTGCGTACGTAAATGCCTGCGTGCTTGCATGCGCACGTATGTACGGGTGTGCATATGTATGTGCTAGCATGCGTGCTTAGACGCATGCGCACATGTGCGTGGATGTGTGGCATACACATCATGGAAACGTACACACTTTGATTGCGGTTACACGAGTCAATTAATTTTAAAAAGACACTCATTGTGGGATTAGTTTTAGGTAAGTAAAATACACACAATATGTGAGAATTTCGGAGAACCAAAATAAAAAAAATCCAAATAATACATAACAATAATATGGAAAACGATGATGCTAAAATAAATTATAGCATTCAGAGTAAACAAATTAGAAAATCTTGCACATTTAGTCATACTGAAGTAACATTTCTAACATGGTAATGAATACTCAAGTACTCACAAATTTATCGCTTTTACGCATCTTGGTCTTTCTACCCATCAACCAACTACTTATAATAAAGTTGTTGCATGCGAACATTTTACGCAATTAAATTCAATATCTAAATGTTTTTTAAATTAATATTTACAACAAATTGAGTGAGGTACTACCTCTCCGGAATGGTTTTATGCTATGAATATAATATGAATGACCTTTGTTCTAAACAATGATATTTCCTTCATCAAGCAGCTGTCAAAACTTACGCCTCCAATTTTTATGTATAGACAAAGTTGATGACCCTAATTAATAATTAATAAGGTCTGCAACATTTATAAGGTTTCCAATTAGATTTTTGTTCAATTTGTATTTTCAACGACTTGCGTCGCATATCTTAATTTTTCAAGTGAAGTTAAGGAACGTATTATGCTCAGTCCCATCCTTTTATTTGCTTGCTGGACATTTTTTGAAGTATCCGTTAAATATTATATAACAGATCTCAACCGCTCTCCCTAATATCTGACAAAATCCGACAGGTATTAAAGTATTATTTGTATATTTAATAAACAATAACACCTTTCTAGATGTTTTTATTTACACATTGGGTGTGCCTGATGAACCTAACTTTGAAGAAAAAACCAGAAAAAAGTAGAAATCTTCTTTCTTTTTGAAGAATTCTCTGAATTTATCATTCAAGCATTGCGGGGTTCGTTGTGCATAGTTTATTAAAGAATATAAAATGTGACTATGTGTAATGTGAAATGTGTTATATATATATATATATATATATATATATATATATATATATATATCCCTTTATTATCTAACGCCCCTTTAATATCTCACTCATCTGACGGAAGTCATATCGCAAAGACATTTGTGCCTATTTTTTAGAGACTGCATTTGAGGGTTCTGTTACAAGTAGTTCATCAATTTTCTTTTCAGTGAGATGAAGTTGGGCAAAATGTTATAAAATTATGATTTTTACACAATTTAACGTATCAGTTTGAACGTTTAAGGTGATTTTACGATGCTTAACTTTCATATCTCCCGACCGGTATGTAATAGGCCGATTTTACCTATTCCCCTAAAAACACTCTGACTGCGCTTTGATTAGAAATTGCCCACCTGAATATACAACGAAACCTAGGTCGTGGTAAAGAATTAAAATAAAATAGAAATAATGCTACATCGCGTAGTTTCATTTAGTCAAGAAAAATCAATTTATAATAAATTTCTACAAAATTAACACCAAATATATTCAATGTCCGTTTTTTATATATCCATTTTTTCTTTAAAGTTCTTGTTAATCGAGAGAGAGCCACGTAGTTTAGACAGTATACATGTAAGAGAAGTAATACGCGGCAGTATACAACACACATTATTAACATGAGTAAGAAATGTTTTTAAATTTAAACGAAAGTATTTCACAAAACTAATATGTTTCCAAAAATTGAACTGATATCGACGAAAAGTATTATTACTTTTCGTCGATATCAGTTCAATGTTAAAAACATTTATGAATTAAAAAAAAGCAATAAAAGATTAAAAACATTTATACTATTAACATAGTCGCCACGTGAATACGATATTTAAGAAAAGAAAGTTAAGTCACAAAAAACAATTACAGTAAGTCACAATGTAATGACTTAAAGCTATATGACTCTAAGTTACCTACTTTATATAATTTTGAAGTCAGTGCTAAGCAGTTCCAACTCAAAAATTACGCTAAAGGAAGACTGTAAAAAATGAGGACCTTTGAAACTTTAGCTTAGATGCAGCGATGGCTTACCTCTTTGCTAGAATATACTAGGGCAGTTTAGCAGAAACTGATGAGTAAATTGAACAGCGATTTTTTCGTTATGCGAACATACCCGTTGTTATAGTTCTGACAAATCTGAAGAAAAACGAGCAGTAGATTATTCAAGATGAGGGAGGTGACTGACAGAAGACGTAATGTTAACAGTCGAAAACTTTTACACAATATTTCTCAATATGCAAATATTGCTTGCATATTTTATCAAAAGATGACATATTTGATAAAAAGATATACATTTATGATAACCTAATCAACTGAAAGTGTTGAATTATTATGATAATCTTTGACTATATTATTCGGTGACCTTATTTATCCCCGAATAATATATGACTTTATTGGTCACCGAATATAACAGGTTCATATCTAAAGTATAGTGATGGGTTGCCGTGTGTACTATTGTGCATACTAGTGGCAACTATAAGCAAAGTAACTGCGTATACGGTGCTATAGAACGAAGGATGTTACCCGTCATTTTAAGTTGTACTGTAATGGTGAACAAAAACTAAGATATTAATATTAATGGTGCTATTATTGATATCAGCCTTTAAAAATTTTCAAATATAAATGCTATTTAATACTCATCTGAGTTAAATTATTGGACGCATTAGCAATATCACAATTAGTTGCTGATAAATTATTGAATCATCCTCGTGCCAATAGTTTTTGGATGAATTTAATGATAACTAATGTATCAGTAATTACGTATATAAATTGATGTATGGTTATGTAAACACAGTTGCTATACTTTTCATTCTTTGTTACTCGTTGATGTATTTAATAAGGAATAAGGATACACTCTTTAAAAGACGAAATCAGATGTCACAATTTCATCCATTAATGCATCTTCACCAGTTTTTGAACCATAACTATTAAAATAAGATTGATATTTTTATGTGTTATAAATATGAACTTTTCCTTAAAAAGATATTCTCAGGGTAGAAGAATTATCAAAACCGGTTTAGTTGTTTCCGAGTTAATCGCGTTCGTACTCACATATAAACGGGTGAAATTCAGAAGACCTTTTTTTAAAGTAGGTTAAGATTTGTTCATTCTTCATTCTTTTTACTCGTATGAAGCGATATGGATATTTTCACATAAAATTTTCAATGTGAGTTACAAATTGACAATTAAGAGCACCTTATATCAGATCTTGGCCATAACAACTAAAGTAATAAAAAGTTCCTTAAAGTTTTGTAAATTTGAATCCTCTCTTTGTTATTATGTTTCTAAGGGTGAAAAAAATTTCAAAATTAATTTAGTAGTTTCTTGAAAAAAATTCAAGCATATCCGGATATATAACATAAGTTCCGGAGGAAATGTTTAGTTATAATTCATGTTATAGTAACTGTAATATAGTTGCTCATTTATAACTCGTTGACATCTTTTGTAAGACAATATGGGTACATTTGTATAAAATGAATCAATACGTGCGATAATGTAATCAGTTAGTGCATCTTCCAACAAACGTCTGAAAAAATTCCTCCATTTTAAAACAAAGACCATATTTTTTAAAAAAATTCCTCCATTTTAAAACAAAGACCATATTTTTTCATTAACTGTAATATAGTTGCTCATTTATAACTCGTTGACATCTTTTGTAAGACAATATGGGTACATTTGTATAAAATGAATCAATACGTGCGATAATGTAATCAGTTAGTGCATCTTCCAACAAACGTCTGAAAAAATTCCTCCATTTTAAAACAAAGACCATATTTTTCAAACCAAAAGAGATTTATTACGCGATATTTTTGTATGAGATATTCAAATTTGCCTAGAAATTAGGTATATGGGCTAATTATGGTATCTTTCAAATGGGTCTCATAAGTTGACCCCGTCGTAAGCATCTTAGTCGGTCATTAATAGTTCAAGTCTCGTCCACTTTCCTCCTTTATAAATTCAGAAGTGTCAAGAGAGATACACAGTCTGCGTACTCGATAAGTAAGCTACATGCTCGAAAGTAACTTAGTGAACATTTCATCTGGCGCACTTTTAGGTTATGATTTTTAGAAGTAGTATCACGGACACTCTATCTTCTTGCGATAATCTGTCTTTACTCAATATGGTCTTCAGCGTTTTCCATTAGTCGCTCTTAATTTTAAATATATAGAGTTCACAAAATATGTTGTGTCGTCTTTTGTAAGTTCCAAGCAATTCCATTATAATGATCTAAGCAAAATATTTTTGTACCATTCTACTGTATACTCTATTGTATACTCGATGCCTTATTTTTCATTAATTTTTAGTCAATTTTATGGAATTAATGAATATCTTTCTGTAAAGTTTACATACCATATCATTGTATTAAAAAGTTCATAATAACTTTTTCATGCCGTTAAACGTTGCTTTCAGAATTATAAAAATAAGTAGCAATAATTTCACACGTAGAATATTTCGCGTGACGAAGTTTTGACTTCGCAACCAAATTAAAGATCACTAAATTTGACATTAAAGTTGAATAATGGCTTTAACTGTACCTGCGGCGTAGAAAGCTTTTCCTTAGGCAAAGTTATTATTTTCTATAGTGTTATTTTTACGCATGTCATGTCTATATGACATTTGTGTCAATAGCGTTTTTATTCATTTCAGTTCATAGTCATTCGTTTCACATTCGAGGTTATTATATGTGACTCGTCGGTTCCTTTGTATGAAAGATAAGTGAATGTTAGTTTTATACAAATTATTGTATTATTTTAAACATTTTTACATCTACTTAGGTAGTATCTTCAGGATTCCTTGTAACTTTTCCGGAAAACGCATTTTCCCGTCGTTAAATAACTGTCATAATATAAGTCTAAACCAGGTGTTTAAAAAGTGTGTGGTTCGAAATTAATTTAGGACCACAATATTCATTACGTAAGTCAATGTTGATTAGGTTTTTGTTTAAATTAAATATTCAATTGGCACGAAAATTGTTTTTTTTTTCATTTAACGTTATTGGTCATATTTCGATTATTTACGTTGTTTTGCTAGCAAATTCATTATTTTCAACATTAGTTTCAATCAAATTCAGCGTAATAGAGGCCAATATATTCGACAAATATTCATTAATTCGGTAATGAAGTATATGTTTAACTGATATAACCACAGAAAATGGGTAGTATTTTTTGGATTCCGTGCACAAATTGCCCGAGGCAAAGTCTAATAAAAAATAAATTAGTTTTGATATCAAATTTAAATTTAATAATTTAATATAAATGACACAGCCCCGGCAGAAACTTGTGTAGCCGTTAATTTTGTTGTACGATGTCACCCACGAACCCGCTTATATAATAAGATATAAAATATATATAATAATCCGTTAATTAGTAAGGATTTTATAATTAGAGCTCTAAAATAAAGAGCATTGGTAAATTCAAATAAAATTTACCTAAAACAGTTACGTAGGTTTAAACCTACTTCAACAAACTGAACGACATGTCCCTTTATGGCCATCACTATTTCACGTCAACAGATTAAATTATATCTTACCTTGAATGACAGATAGGACACACGTTTGTAAAGATTTTTTTTCATGCAGATTAGTTACTTGAAAAATTATTTCACAGTTGCTTTTTATTGGAAAGAGTGACCACTATATTCCACTTTTGGTGCTCTTTCCGAGTCGGGATAAATATTTTGATTCCATCTGTTATAATCTATATGTTACGTCTCATATATTACGCACTTACCATATAGCCGATAGAGTCAAGTAGTGTGACTTCAGTTGAACCCATCAATCCTGATCAGTTACAGTCTGTGAGCTATTTAGACCAGGTATACAATATTTTGATTATACCTCTTGTCATAATCGAAATATTTTAAGATAGTGACTAAAATCAAAGGATTTTTTTGTAAAAAATCTAAATTTTCACAATCAGTTTTTACAAGAGATATAACTGGAAACGAATCAAACTAGAAATATTCTAAAATTATACTTGTGGTAAATTTTTTTAATGTAAATTTAATTTTTTAAGATGAAAAAAGCTCTTATTTTCTCAATTGGACTCTGTCAATTCTGCTCTCTAAAAAGTCCTCTTTTTGCTCAGAAATGGCTTGAGGTATCAAGTTGAAATTAATATTGTACACTAAAGTCTATAGCTTCACATTGCTGCAAAAATGTTAAGTTTTTTGGTTGACACAACACAAGTTGACTCTTTAAAACTTATTTTACTTTAAAACTTTATATTTTTTGTTCATATAATAGTCTCATTCACCCTCGTACTACAAGTTCTACTTGACAGATTTTTATATAAATTGCTGATAAATTGAATACGGTATGAATATATCATAATAATTTATAAAAACGAAAAGTTTTGTTTGTTTTTTAAGTTTTACCCAAAAAAAATTATCAGATCAAAATGAAACTTCTATAATGGTACATCATGTAATATTATAATGTAGATAAGGTCCATAATATCATTATGTAGGCAATGAACAACAATTTCAGTGAATCGAGTCGGAGTGGGCTGGGTGCATTTTTGAAATAAATTTTTACGCCATTAAAGTAATATATTAGGGCTACCGTAAATCACATGAAAATCTGCAAAAAAATCAACGATGCTTTTTACAGATGGTTATAATCGATTTTATGTTTCTAAATTGAGTCACAGAAGTTTTTTTGAGTTAAACAAGCTAAATCGTTATAGCCACAACAAAATAATCTTTGAAATAACGATACGTAATAGTTAAATTTACAAGACATTTGCCGGATGCATTTGACTAATTATTTTCAGCAATATATTAAAACGGTTTTTCTGCTACAAAATTTAACTGTCAAGTTCTGTACTCAGGTAAAGAACATAAAAAATAACTAAATAATCTGGAATACCGTTGATAAATTAACTGCTAAAATATTTGATTTTTTTTATAATCCATTTTAAATGTACCAAAGAATCCGATTTCCATAGCAAAATATAAATAAAATAATATATATTATTAAAACTAAGGGCATTACTTAATTTGTACTCATACATAATTTATGAAATTTATGAAATGTTTCTGCTCGACGAAAGAATAAATGAAAATCTTTAGAAATATTTTATCTAACGATGCCTTCGTTTCTATATAAATAAATAAATTAAGCGTAAACACACACGGTATGTACTAACGTACTATCAATAAGTCCCAGTGTAAGCTTAATTTTAATGTATATATTATTATTTCCGAACTTATATTTAAAAAAAATTACTTAAAATTAAAAAATTAACTTTTTTCATGTGTGAAAATACTTGTTTTATTATTGTCAAACATTCTTATAGCGTGGTAATATTAAGTAACTTAAAAAACAGTAAATAAATTATAAAACGCTTCCGCGATCGCAGTATCACTCCCGTAATCGCAGTATTGTTTAGTGTTACCGCATCAGCCGCCTGCATGTGAGCCGTCACGCGCTCTAAGTAGCTTTGGGAGATGAATGCATCTGTTCTGGAGAAGGACGGATAAAACAGTTCGTATTACGCTTTATGTTGGATTGTGGAATACTATGACGTAAACGGTACATCCTTAGGTTTATTTATTTTTTATTGTGGTTTACACATCAAATTGCATTTTTTTCTGAGATAATCGTTAGCTGAATTTATTAAAGAAATACTTCATATTTACCAGCTTACATTTATATCAGCATATTTTTCATTCAAGTACCTTTTGGCAATTTACATTTTTACCTTGGAAAATATTCGTCTTCTCATCTTTAATAAATATGATTTTTTACCGTTTTTTTCGCACAATATACGTAGTTTTTCCTTTTGCTTTTCACATGATGCTCGTCTTGTTAATAATGTTGAAGTGAACATATTAAAAATGATTATGTTCGATTATTTAAGAGACTCTTATTTTAAAATATATACATTTCACGAGAAATGAGTCACTAAAGTGTTTCCCAATATGTTGAAACCCCACTCCCTTCCCACTCTAACTTTATAATCAGGTATGCTAAAAGTTTTAAACAAATTAAAAAAAAAACTTCCTCTAGTAAGTACTTTATAAAAATTTAATAACTGCTTCAATGCAAAATGATTTCTGCAAACGCACATACAATAAGATTCCTTTAGTAAATATCTTATCAGCATTTAGTGAGTACTTCAATGTAAAATGATTTCGGTAAGCGCACATGCACTAAGATTTCTCTAATAAGTGCCTTATCAGGTTACTAAGTTACTACGCACAGAAAGCTTCATGAAAATTTATGGTAGGAGACTAGGAAGATAATTTTTTAGCAAATAACTTGGTAAATTCATGAAGTTTTGTACCTCGCTTTTTCTACAAGATATAAACCGTCTATTTGTATACAACATATTGCTATGGCATCATAAGTTGGAATATATCCGTCCAGATTTTTACTTACTTTTATATTCAAAACATAATCAAGTGCTTGTGAATTTGTAAATATACGTAGATATATTAAAGTTCGGCTTCATTACGATATGACATTTTTAGTAAACAGATGCTATGTAAGTTTTCTTAATTTATTAAATTCTTATAAGATCCTATAAGAATCCTAGTTTATTTAGCCGATTAGATTAAAGGGGTGTAAAAATTAAAATATAAAAAAATC
The DNA here is from genome assembly GCA_039881145.1 of Druceiella hillmani. Lineage (NCBI taxonomy): Eukaryota > Metazoa > Arthropoda > Insecta > Lepidoptera > Hepialidae > Druceiella > Druceiella hillmani. Next base: position 14,817,794 of record JAYKKI010000029.1, read on the forward strand.
ATAAACACCCTTATTGAAACTGATGAGCCAAACTATTTTTGAATTAATTTTGCTTGTTAATTTAATCATGAAACTTTATGTTCTTAAACGTAGTAATAGTTATTGATAAAGTAAGTATAGTTTGTCAGTTCTATCGTTTTAGGAGGTGAAAATTTGTTATTGACTTAAGTTTTGATGTTAAAGCTTTGTTCTACGAGTTTGTATTAAAGAAGTTGTGCGGTATTTAATCTTTGTTTAAGTACTTGATAACGTAGTTGTACAGGTGCTCTGTGAATTGTTATAGTAGATTTTTTTTAAAAGCTGTACGACTGTGTCTTCTTGGTACTTATCTGCTTAAATTTTAATTTGTGGCAAATTTACAGAAATAGTTAAGTAAATGTTAATGGCGAATTTAAAAAAAATACTAAAATAAATTTTAAATAGTTACGTCATAACTTTAAAGTAATTTTAAAGATAATTTTTAAAAGTTGTAGATAAAGTGGGAGACAATTAAATTGAAAAGCAAATAAGGGAGCAAGAACGAATGAACAATATTGGTAGATAGTATTTTTCAGAACACGTTTTATCGCGTGTCGCGATTGATTTCTAATCTTATATTCTGGTTTATGTTCAACCCAAAAAGTGCCGCAGAGCATCTCTTTTCGTAATGCCTAAATGATAATATAGAGAACTCGCATTAATATTTAGGCATTTATAAATATTTATAAGAATATGCTATTTCTATTAAACTATTTACAAATATTAATTTTCCACTTCATATATATGTTGCCTATTATATCTTTCACAGGCCTCGAAATTTGGTACATATTAAAATAATATTATTTCTCACCATGTAAATAGTATATCTTTCACAGACATAATAAATATATATTTAGAAATACAAGCCCATTTTTGTAGCGGATTTAAGTCACTTTTACACTATTTCTATGAATTTTTTACAAACACATAACTTTCAACAAAAATGACGACTTTAGAGCTTAGTATTTCATAAACGCATCCCTGTATGGAAAAAGGGTTCAAGACGTACCGCCAATTTTTTTGAAAGATCTATTTAACTAAACTCTATACAATTATGCATGATATTTACTTTTTTCAGATGGTATGTAGAAATAAGCGTAATCTAGCATAAGTGTAGTTTACATTTGTAAACACAAATGAAAACATAATAGCACGGTGTGTACACTGTGTTACAAGTGCATTACTGCGAATTTAAGTATATATAATACATTTTTATTGTTTCAAAAACATAGTAACTGAAATATATTTGGCAATTATTTATAAATAAGGTCAGAGAATAGAGAGAGGAACGGAAGCAAGAGAAGCTGAAGGGGATAAGGGAGAAGGCGAGCCCTCCATTCCGGTACGCTTCTTTCTGGTGGAGAAGGATACCAGAATAGAGGGTTCCTGTTTATTTATTTTTCTTTCTTTTTAATTAATCTAGCCTCACCTAACCAAACCTAACCGCAGTTTCGGAAATAAAGTGGGGCGGGGAGAGAGTGACTATTGTGCTATGTTTTCATATATATTTTTAAAATATCTTATTAAACATGTGATTCAAAGTAAAGAAAACATATTTCAGATTTCTTAATAACAAGTCTTTTTAATACAAAAATATGGAAATTATTAATATATTTTCGAAAACAGAGTATTATATTAATAAAATAATGAAGACTCAAAGAATATTATAATAAGTTGAAAGCCTTCAAGGAAAACGCTGGTTTAAACACGTTTCGTCTCTGAATAACATAAATAAGAATGAATAAAATCCACAAAAGTAGAAAACATTTAATACTAAATTAGATAATAGTTTCGTGCGTTATTTTAAGCTGTTCTATTATAACAAAGAAGAAAAATTTACGAGTGTCAGTGCAAAATTATTGCAAAAACTACCTAGTCAAATTTAAAAATTCTTTCACACGTAAATAGATATCTCTCTGGGTTTTAATATACCCTACATTGTATTTAATTGTATGGAATGGGTTTTCTGAAAAGGGGGTTGTTATTATAACAAATTGTAGAAAAAGTTCACATTTCATAAAGAGATTTCTAGACAAAGCAGCGCAGCAGGTAAGCTGAGGTTTACAAAATAATTTTTAGAGGAAACTTAAACGTAAAGGCTAAACGTGAAATCATTACCCTAAAAGGGGTATTTTTGAGAGGAAAGACCAAAAATATCACGTTTTTTGGGTTTAAAAAATTTACGTTTAACTTTCCTCTAAAAATTATTATGCAAACTTCAGCTTACCTGCTGCGCTGTTTTGTCTAGAAATCTCTTTATGAAATGTGGACTTTTTCTACAATTTGTTATAATAACAACCCCCTTTTCAGAAAACCCATTCCATACAATTAAATACAATGTAGGGTATATTAAAACCCAGAGGGATGTCTATTTAAGTGTGAAAGAATTTTTAAATTTGACTAGGTAGTTTTTGCAATAATTTTGCACTGACACTCGTAAATTTTTCTTCTTTGTTATAATAGAACAGCTTAAAATAACGCACGAAACTATTATCTAATTTAGTATTAAATGTTTTCTACTTTTGTGGATTTTATTAATTCTTATTTATGTTATTCAGAGACGAAACGTGTTTAAACCACCATTTTCCTTGAAGGCTTTCAACTTATTATAATAATCTTTAAGTCTTCATTATTTCATTAATATTATATATATATATATATATATATATATATATATATATATATATATATATATATATGTATGTATATATATATACATACATATATTAAAAAACGCTGTAAATCATCGTTACGTAAATCCATGGCAGAACAAGCACGAAGCAGTGTTCGTAGTTGTTTGTATTTCCTGAAATGATCGATACAAGTTTATTTAAATTTCATTTGGAAACACTGGAGTGGAAATTTAAGTTTCCAAAATTCACTAAATTTTATTTCAAGGCTTGTGAAAGTACGCATACAATATAAGAGAGAATGTAAGCAAACCACGTTTTTCCAATATGTTTAGACGGAAACATAGCTATATTTAAAGTCAGTTAAGTGTCAGTTTTTTTTAAATATTCGCAGCGATGTTTTCTCAGGTTTTTCAGATGCTTGTAAGTAATAATGCTAAATTGTAATTGTAATAATGCTAGATTGTGTTACAGGGGTGATCCCCTGTAAAACAATCCTCGCCCTATAATAAAATTCTTAAATATCCTAATAAAATATTAATCTTTTGTAATTCTACAGAAATATAAATTCAAAAGTAGGAAATCGTCGATGTATCGCGGTACACGTGAGTCTTCGTCAAGCGTTGCGAGCTAGAGAGCGCAGTTTGCACTCAAGTGTATTGGATTCGAAATGCAATTTTCCTGTCTGCAGTTTGCATCAACGTGCATTAATATATTGACCTATATTTGAGATTACAAGCTTGGTGCAGTTATTTTGTGCCGCCCTGCGTTTTTACAGCATTTGTTATATAATTTGTGTTTTATAACTGATACAGAGATAATGAAATCCTCATAAGCATGTTTTACAATTTTTTGAATATTTTTTTCCAAAAGATATTATCGAGAAGTAAATTGGAAATAAAACCATTACGTTTATTCTTGCTGTGACCTCTTTAGATTCACTTTCTTTCATCCTCTATCATTTTCATAGAGACTACTGTTGTGTTATATTTTGAGATTCGTAGTCTTACATCATTTAATTTTTTTTAATGGATACAATCGGATGTAATTGCATTCAATTCCTTTTGATGATTCATTTTATTTAATTATTATATTGTAACATTTATAATCTCTCAATATTGAGTTTAGTTGCGCTTTATCGTCCTGGCTGTTAGAGGAAGGAAGATACTATAGCTTATTTACCAAGAGCGCAGGAATATTCTGTAGCATTCCCCTATCTATCATGCATTCACATCGTTCAATGCAATATTGCGAGGATTTTAATATTTTTTCTCCTCCATTGACGGTTTTAAGAATGGAGTTACTGAATTACTTGGTGGCTCACAACTAATCGCTAATTATGAGTGATGTTTTTCGTAACTGCTGTGTTTTGGTCTTATTTGTTATTATTTGTAGCATATTTTCTAACCAATTGTTCTTATGGCACTTCCATACTTTCGACACTAGGTTGAAACTGCGAACTCGCGATTTACGAGTGATATTTTTCCGAACTGCTGTGTTTCGATCTTATTTGTTATTATTTGTACTACATTTTCTAACCATTTGGTCTTATGACACTTCCATACTTTCGACACTGGTTGAAACTGCGAACTTGCGATTTACGAGTGATATTTTTCCGAACTGCTGTATTTCAGTCTTATTTGTTATTATTTGTACTATATTTTCTAACCATTTGTTCTTATGGCACTTCCATACTTTCGACACTGGTTGAAAATGCGAACTCGCGATTTACGAGTGATGTTTTATCCGAACTGCTGTGTTTCGGTCTTATTTGTTATTATTTGTACTACATTTTCTAACCATTTGTTCTTATGGCACTTCCATACTTTCGACACTGGTTGAAACTGCGAACTCGCGATTTACGAGTGATATTTTTCCGAACTGCTGTATTTCAGTCTTATTTGTTATTATTTGTGCTACATTTTCTAACCATTTGTTCTTATGGCACTTCCATACTTTCGACACTGGTTGAAACTGCGAACTCGCGATTTACGAATGATGTTTTATCCGAACTGCTGTGTTTCGGTCTTATTTGTTATTATTTGTACTACATTTTCTAACCATTTGTTCTTATGGTACTTCCATACTTTCGACATTGGTTGAAACTTCGACCCCCGATTTACGAGTGATGTTTTTCTGAACTGCTGTATTTCGGTTTTATTTGTTATTATTTGCAGTATATTTTTTAATCATTTGTTCTTATGGCACTTCCATACTTTCAACATTGGGTTGAAAGTGCGAAAGTGCTACAAGAACAAATGGGTAGAAAATACAATACAAACTAAAAACTTTCAAAATTACTTGCGTATTAGACATGTAAGCTGCGTATTTCAAATATAACTTAAACGATATGTTTAAGATGACACGCAGAGGTTTGTGTTTATAATGTAACAATAAAAATAAATCTAATGAAGTCGCTACCTTTGCTGTATTTCTTATTCGACACACGCACGTCGCCATTGCCTAGAATCCGTCGAATTACAAAAGAAATGTTATTAAAAATTCCAAAGTTATAATCATCAAAATCTAATCACAAATAATAATCATAAAAAGAAAGAGACAGCTCCTAGATCTACTTTTTGTTTTTCACAAGTTTTTATTTAGTCCTACTTCTTCTTGTAATTCTTTGACATCTAATTCAATCGTACCTAGGTCAAAAACAAAGAATGACTATTACGTCAGTTATTTATAAACACGTCATTAAACTTCTTTGGAAACATTCAGGCTATAATAGGCGACCTCAATGCTAATAGTGAGATAAATACCTAAGTAAACTAATAATATACATACATAGTACTTAAATATGCAAGAAAAGCACATGCAATATTCACCCAATAATATATTCCTACTTATTATTGTACTTTTTCCATATATAATATACTTATTAAAAATATACTTTTATATTTATTACAGATTTAAAAAGCAATGTTATTAAAATACATTTTAATCCATTTTTAAAATAACCACTTTTTCAACAAAAACTGAGTAGGATATATTTCTTCGATTATTTATTGAAAAGTTACAAGTAAAACAGAGGCATCCATGAAATGACAATTGTACTCAGAGGCAAAGTTTCAGTTTTATGCTTTGAAACGTACTAATAAAATTAAAGACTATAAGAAAGCATTTATTAGTTGCTGAAGTTAGACTTGGCAAGCTTTGTGATTTATGTAATAAAGGAAAGTGTCCTAAGGATAACTGAGGAGGATGTCACCCGAAAACAAATACGGTGCTTCCTTAAATACGTCAAAAATACATGAACACACTCTCTGCGTTTCCAAGAAAAAACAAATTACTCAAAAATGGCATTGAATATTATTACCCACGCTTGAATTTGGAAATTACGCATTAGATGCTTAAGAAAAAATATTTAGATTTTTATATTAAGTACAAGTTACATTTGAAATATTTTATGGAAAACTTTTCTTTTAGATTTGATCGGTCACAAGTCGATACGTGTATAACTTGCATAAAACTCACGATTCAAATAAAGGAATCAATTTTTTCAGAGAAAGCAAAACGGCGAGTCAAGAAGTTTTATGACAAAATTTCATCAGTTCAATATTCCTGCAAGGAACAAGATGAATGCCCATGAAAATATGATCGTATCTACGTCCCGGAAGAAAACATAGTAGGAATACCTCAAAATTTAAGATATTTTGTTTTTTAAGAAATGGTAGCCAACTTATACAAAAAAAACCTGTTTGTCAACATAATCGTACCAAAAAAGTGTTCTAAAAGAACAAAAAATATTACTGAATAACGATAGATAAAAGGATAGATAAATGAATAAGGATAGATAAAAAAGGATAGATAAATGAATAAGGATAGATAAAAAAGGATAGATAAATGAATAAGGATAGATAAAAAAGGATAGATAAATGAATAAGGATAGATAAAAAAGGATAGATAAATGAATAAGGATAGATAAAAAAGGATAGATAAATGAATAAGGATGAATAAGGATAGATAAATGAATAAGGGTAGATAAAAAAGGTATTATTATGACCGTGGAATTTATAGGCGAATTCTTTAAACAGTCATTCATATTAATTAAAAAACGTACCACAACGATAGTAAAACATGAAACTAAATATATAGTGATAGTAAAACATATTCATAGATAAGATTTAATTGTAATTTCCAATATTAAATTAAAAATATTATTGATATATAAAATATTATTGATGTTTTTTTCAAATATATAACATTTAACCCTGTTCCTTGCTGAAACAATATAAGTCAAGAAGAGTTTTTTTTCAGGTTTATTATTATTATTATTCATAAATTATAAAAATTATTCGACATTTCACTTTTTAAAATTCAAACACTATATTCAGCCCAAAAATGTCCTTCTAAAACTTGTTTACTTCTAAATGAAGCAGTTTATATTGATTTCTGAAAATTATAATTGTGTGACTTATGCGGTTTTTGAAATGGCTGATTCAAATATCAAGAAAGGAGATTTCTAAAAGCTCACGCAAAGTTTGTAGGAAAATCGTAAGTGTGATATCCGCTTTGTTTAAATCTGCTTTTTCGGTCTTCGAGGATAGATATAACGTACGTAAATCTTGTAAGAAACTGATATACAGAACTAATACATACGCGTATTTAGTATACGCGTATGTATTAGTTTACCTCGAAACTCATAACTTTATGTTACGAAATTCGACGTCTAACAATCTGTCGCTTTACAGGAAAGTTGGAAATATTTCAGCCTGTTCTTTCGATATTCTAAGATGTTCCACGTAAATATTATGGCAAAGTCGTGTACAGAATTATATCAGACTTTATTAGACTTAATATTTATAGAGTTAATTAGTGAAATACAAAATTTATTAATTTGCTTTAGTACCCTGTCAAGTTTTACGAGTAACTTACTTCGCCAAATAGGTTTTGAGTAAAATGACGGGAATATTTTCAACAATGTCTGTTATATTATTGTGAACAAAATTCTAAAAAGAAAGTAGTTTTGGAATCTTTAGAACTCACTCTTTTAATTGAGACTCCACAAGATATGCGACATTTAAAAAAAAAACTCGATTATATTATTTGCCCTTTCTACAATATTTATAAATATATATTTGAGTACTGAGTATTGAAATATACGCGAGTTAACTTGTTTTATCATCAGTCATCAAAATTTCAGACACGCAAGTGACTTTTGAAGGGTTTCGACGACGGTTTACTACAAATAGTTAAATAATTGTTACACATACTTTCTCGCGAAACGCAAGCCGAATTACAAATGGAAGGTAAGTTGAGATATCTCAACAACCAATCATTTGTTTATATTATTCTAATAATTTTTAGTTTGATATTGATCAGTAAAATGTAATTATTGTGGAGAAAAGTTTACAAAAAACTTTAAATAATATAATGAAATTTTATTGTATTATTTTATATTAATTATGCTCTCTGCAGCATCTCTCCTGCAACCACTTCTGCAGCCACTCCTGCATCTCTCCTGCAGCCACTAAACGCCGCGCTCCGTTCGCCAAACGACATCGGTCGTCGGATTTGGGCGCGGTAGAAATACTCGAGATGACCAGTCAATAAATAAACCGGTCCAGTCCGGCTTGTACCGTTTAAGCAGTATTCTTCGAGTTCAGTAACATTTTTTATCAGTGTACTGCCTTTGTGAATATTAGCCTATTTATGTATATAGTATATAAACGATAATTTTCTTCCAAGTGTTGGATTTCTAATGCAAATTGAATTTTTGAAATTGAACATGCTTTTCCAGAGATTAACGTGAACAAAACAATAAGAAAGGAAACTTTTCCACTTTGTATGTTGGTATAGATTAACAATACGGAAAGTTTGAAAGAAATCGTTGAAAAGATATATTAATTTTGAGTTTTTTATGTCAACCAAATCTCGATTTAGATTTTTGAGGATATACGGTACTTCCATCTCTCTTAAAAGGAGCTAAGCGCACGTTAGGAAAAACGAAAAGAAAATTTGCTTATTTATCCTTATTATTATTATTATATACCTTCTTGAATACTGGTAAGATTTTTCAGAAGTTTTAAACGAATTGTTAGTTGGAAAATTAGAGTGGCATTGCAATTAATATTTTGCCAGATGGAAAGCGAGCCAAATGGTGTCAGTATCGAGCTAGGAAAGTTCTATACATATATTATTAATATCACATACTCGGTGCTGCGGTAGATGTATATTTTTGATATAAAGAAAGTGTGGTGTGTGCATAATTTTCTTATCTACATTATGTTTAAAGCGATATCGAAATAACGATGAGAATTACTAATTAAATCACTGGTAATAATGCAAATCTCATAATTTTATATATATATATATATATATATATATATATATATATATATATATATATATATATGTATATATATAAATTGTTTAAATTCAGTTATTTTTGTTACATATATATATATATATATATATATATATATATATATATATATGTAACAAAAATAACTGAATTTAAACAATTTGCCGCCTTTATTACGCTGTACTAAATAATTTTTATAGGCTATTAAGATAGTTCTTTTTAATGACATAGGCTTATGTAAAAAAACATTTTCTTTTGCATATTTTACTTTTTTGAAAACCCCTTTAGAATTATATTATAAAACTTTTCAAATATGGTTTTGGTATGAACAATTTGCTAATAACACAGACTGGTAAACAGGTAATATGGTTAATTTTGGACCAAACGTGTATTTTGGACAATTATTTAATGGAGTAAATCATTACAAATCTTTAATTCTAACCGCTTTTTTTAAGAAAGTCATACAACTAAATTTCTCACAGAAGATCATGTGACTAAATTTCCCACAGCAACATGAAGTTAATCTCAGATAAATAAATATCTCATTCTTAGATTCTATTGGATCTGTGTATGGTAAAGAGCTACGGTTAATTTCGTAACGATCATCTAGTCTACCTTAGACGTATTGAATAATTTTGAACGTGTCCTAAGTTGGCAGTTGCATAGATTAGTTGTAATATTTATTTTTCGTAAACAGTGAGAGAGTTGGTCTGTTAAAAATATTTTTGTAATATAAGAATTGTTATCATTGTTACACTATCTAATTTATAATATCAGGAATCACGTTAACAAACAACGTTTGTTAACGTGATTCCGGATATTATAAATTAGATAGTGTAACAATTTTTGTTTTTGTTTTCAAAGAACTTCGAAGGTACGAATACTTCTAGTCCGATAGAAATATAAAAAGTAACAGGTATTTAATAGAGGAAGTATACTAACGTTCTTTTCAATTTATATACTTATGTAAACTTGACTACAATTTAAGGACAAAGTCTTACATATACGTGTTTTCAGTTACAGTGATTATTTATTTTCAAGTCACGAACTAACATACTGTAATTAGGTACCAGCTGATATCTTGTTAAATAAATGAAGCAAGCTAAATTACTTTGTAATTTATATTATAAACATACATTCACTACAAGTAAGAAAATACAGTGAAAAATTCGCAGTATTTATACAGCTATGGTAAGTTACATGTTAAAAAGGAAAATAATGTTATGGCACTCGTCAAATAATTGTTGTTTTGAACAGGGAATGATGATAATCTCCATATGGTATATCTGTGTGTATGTATATATGTGTATATATATATATATATATATATATATATATATTAATCTCCATGTAGTGTATCTGTCTATGGTATATCTGACTGAAAACCTTGAAGTAGTATTGAACAAATAGCGACATGCATTGTTCCAGCAGGGTAGTTAATTTTCCAAAAAATTACAATGAGTGTGCTTCTCTATCAGAATTTTGCTGATATTTTTAATAATTAAATGTGACCATGTCCAATTTACGTATTTCAAAATATTTAATTACGATTTGAAAATGTAGTAAACATTCTTCAGTTGTACAACGCCAAAATTCTTCTATAAAATAAAGTTTTATCTATGTGATAAATAAATGATATTTCTATATGCAAGTGATGTAATTTATTTAAAGTAAAAACGTAATTTTTATCGTACAAATATCTGTTAATTCGAAGTGGGTCGGTGATTTAACAAAATAAATATCTATTGGAAACAATTCTCTTTTCTACGATTCATGATATATAATTTACATCTGAATTGCATATAAAAAAAGGAGCAATATAAAAACTGAATAAAATTCTCTCACGTGACATTTGAGAGTAAATTGCTGAAAACCATCTGAAATATTATAATTTTGAGAAAATAAATATCTCTAAAATAACGTAATTCATGAAGTTTTGTTCCATCGATTATTTAAAAAGAAAAAGAGAAAAGACTTTCGTTTAAAACAATTGTAATATGAGTAATTTCATTTTTATGTTTTGTTCTAGTTGTTTTACAAAGTTTTTTTAATAAAGTATGAAGTTTCAATACATGTAATAATGACGGATATGGAATAGCACTGACATAGCAATATTTATAATTACGTGATTCTTGAAGTAATATACGGTTTACAAAAAGGAGGCTTTAAAATTATTCGACGACTTTATTAAAGATTAGCCTAGAAATTGAATTCTTCATCATTTATTTTTCTATTTATTTAATTTGATTTGAGTTTTTATAATAATTCGGTCAAGTAAGTCATCATTTGTTATCAACATTTAAGATCGGTTAGGGTGTGTGCTTCAGTTTCTCCTTCAACAACTTCTGAGACTAGCAATGCTTTTGGACTTCCGCAATGTACCATTATCTTTAAATATATTTCTCTTGTTAGGAAAAATTTTATTTCATGAAAGGTTTCAAGGCGCTGAAAATTTTTTTTCTCAGTCTTATTTTCTAATATTTGAAAATGGCCATTAATGTAAATCTTATTTGTAACATTGTTAATTGTCATATTGACATTTAAAAATGTTACAAATTGATATAAATTTTCCAAGATGATTTAAAAAGTGATAATGTAACTTTTTTCCTATATACTATTTCCAATTCATTATTTACAAGTAATATCATTATTCCTCACCATGTACATGTATTACCTACTGTGATTTTTGCAGACCTCAAATTCCATGAATTTCTGATAAAAATTGTGATATCCAGAATCATCGTTTTAGTGTATATAAGTATATTGCTAGTTGACTCGTTTCATCATAATTTTAACTCTGGCAGTATTGAAGACGGAACGCTTTTTAGTGATGTCAATAATTTCTTTACAATATCTTATTGAGATGTAATTAACAATGATTTACATTGTTTATTACATATGCGGTAGTTAGAAATAACTTTTAGTAGGAATTAACATAACTGCTTGATAAAACTTGTAATTGTTTTCAAAGTGACGGTTTTAAATATCTTAGATAATTATGAAAGTTGTTATCATATTCAAGATGTGATATGATTTGGTTTAGTGTGAACTTTTGGAACATTAGAGCAAGTAGAATAATACAAGTTCTGTGTTGCACGATCAATGAAATTTATTTAAAAACTTGTTTCAATAAAATTTGTATCACTTGTATGTGTATATATATATATATATATATATATATATATATATATATATATATATATATAACTTTCTTTGACGCCGTACACATTTAAATAATATTAATAATAATATATTAAAAAGTTCAATTGATTCAGTATGATATATCTGTATACACAATTTAGTTAATTAGCTTGCGTGAAAAAATAGAGATGAAAGTAGAAAGAAGTGAACAGAATGAACTGAAAATATTGTTATTTAATTCTTATTCGACACAAAAAAATAGTAATTACAAAGTATTAATTTGTTTTAAATTTTTTTTAAACAAAAACTAATAATTTTATAGAAAATTATGACAATTCTAATGTAGTAAACTGAACCAAATTTGAAAATATCTTAAATAGTGTATACACTAATTTGTATGCTAAATGCGAATATTTTAAAATAATGTTTTTTAAAAGTAAATCATTTAGACCTTGTTAATGCTATATAGTTTGATAATTAAAATAATTTCACTTTCTTTAGCTCACGCATACGGATTATTAATTAAAAATAAATATTTATAATTAAGTTCAAAATATCAAAAAAATACTCACTTATTTCGTCTTTTGGAAGAGTTGACTTGAATTTTTTAAAAATATTATGTGATAGGATTCTAAATATCGATGATTTGTTACCTAATTTCATGTTGTAAATTTGTAGCTGCTTAAGAATAAAAGAGCGTTGATTTTTCTTTTTTCTGTAGGTAAACCAATAGTAGACATTCTGCTTTTTCATGTTTTATTAAATAAAAGATCGTAAAAAAGTTAATAACAAAAAAAGGTAAAAACATACGCATGGACCGATCGATGTCATTTTTTTCTAAGTTAAATATAAATCAAAAACATGTTTTTAAATAAAAAATGGTAACATTTTTAGAGAAAAATCTTATCTCAAAATTATACCATTTTTAAAGTCATCCCTATTTCTAAGAAGTTATTAGAAATTAACCATCTTTTTATTGAACTCTTTCATATCTCCTTCATGTAATTATAGCTTCAAAAGAAAGAAAGAGACATTTAATATTACATAGGTAAATATAACAATATTAAATGTTTATTTTCATCTTATTGAGATTACGTGATAGTAGTGTCACCAGACCCAAGTTGCAAGTACAGGAAATTAGGTTTGGTGGCTAAATCAATGAGTGAATATTTGTACTTTGAGTTGAGATATCTCAACAACCAATCATTTGTTTATATTATACTAATAGTTTTTTTTATTTCAATATCAGTAAAATGCAATTATTGTGCAGAAAAGATTACAAAAAACTTAGTAAATTTTTACTGATATTAAAAAAAAGTATTGCGACGCAATTAAATTTTATTATATTATTTTATCGTTTGATTCATACTGTATAATGTTTGTGTTGTTAAGGAAATATAATACTATTTATTAAAGCTTTGTCTAGCCCCCCGTTACGGTTTGTTTATTTTCAGCTTATTGAGGTTACTTGATAGTAATGTCACCAGATTCAGGTTGCCGGAAATCGGATTTGGTGGTTAAATAAATGAATGAAAACATGTGCTTATATTTTTGAAATGAGAGTACAGTACTTTAGGTTGGCCATATGACTATTAATCAATAACTTTGTTTAACGTGCAAAATTAGCAGTCGGTCATATTACTTTAATATTAAAATAAACGGAGAAAAATAAAAACAAACAAAATTTCTATCTAATTTGAATGAACAAGTAGTTGGGTGAATACGCGATGACATAAAACATTCGTTCGTCGATACAATCCAGAGACTCGATTCAAAAACGTTTGTATACGACTTGATATTTATTATTGAGTTCAATAAATGCTATATTTTGAATTATTTGAAGTGCCAAAAAATTGGAACATTTGGCTTTCCGCCTAAAGCTTACGCTGCACACGTAAGGTCTACGTGAGCCACCCCTAAAATTGCGACGATGTTCGCTGAAACATCGGGACATCTGGCAACATTACTTATTAAGTTGGGCGGATAGGTTTATTGAGGAAACCATGTACTTATATATTTACCCTTACGTGTGTTTATTTTTCCCTTGGTAGATGTTCGGTTAGATTTTCATAAAACAAGTGTAGGATAACTATATTGGTCCCTTGAGTGACATTAATATCTCGAAATACATAATAAAGATTGCAATATACGCCAGTTTGTTTCTTTGGAAGTGTCAAAACCTATCGAGAGATTCGAATTAATTGACTTTCAGAGTTTATCGTTCAATGTGATGGAAGGAGTTGAGTATATGAAACTTTTTTATTTATATTCCGAAAAGAGTGAGTACAGAATTATGAAATATATCTTATTGAAGAAACAAATTTCCACTCTGTAATAATATTTTTTTTCTTAGTCGTTATTTTCTTGACTGATTGGTCGTGGTCATCGTGTCAAGTGTTGGGTGATGTACCATAGGATATGTTGTCACTTCTATCAGTTTTTTGTGGGTGCATTCATGTAGCGAAACGTCCATATCAGCCTGGAACTGATCTATCTATCTCGTTGGTGCTCTACTACGCAGCCTCATATCTTCCGCTTTTCTCTAGACAATGAATCATTCACTACTACCGTTGCTAAGCTGCTATACACGTATATTGAATAAACGCTGTTTGCACTGTTATTAGAGTATGGTTATATTAGTACGAATGTATGATAGTATGGTTATATTAGTGCGAGTTTACAATACTCTAAGCATATTTCTCCAACACCACACTTTCAGCCCGTCTATCTTTTTTCCCATTTTCATATAGTATTTATGTCTCTGCGGTGTAAAGGAAAATAGGGAATACTAATGCTCAAACAAGCCGTGTTTTGGTTGTTTTTATGATGAAACTGTTCTTGAAAATCTTCCCCACCTTGTCGACAGAAGTCCTAATAATCGTCTTATTACGCATTTTGGTTTATTTGGTACATTTTCGTTATTAGAAATTAACGCCCTTAAAAATACATATCTCTGAACTGTCTCGCAATTCGCTAGTTTTGTGACTTGATTTTCGATTTTGGCGAATTGCCGTAACACGGCCAACGATCATCATCTTCATCTTATTCTAATTGATATTCAATCCGAAATTAAGGTTGATATATTTCATACTTTGCAGTAGTCCATATGATGATTTTGTATGAAGAATACTAGTTGCGAATAGTGGTATCATACTAGGTACTAGGTGGTATCATTCGCATATCAAAGATTCCAAAATTATGATCGTCATGATACAATAAATCATAAATGATAATCCTGTCCGTCCAGTTATCGACGGCAATTGCCACTATAAGCTAGGTGTTAAATAGGACCGGCGAGATTATATATTCATGACGAACTCCTGGACTGCGGTGGAAGTTATTCGTCAGTATATCGTCTTTTCTGATTGAGACTATTTCATTTCCTTAAAGGTGCCTGAGAAGTTAAAGAAGATGTTCCGGATTTCGGGTTTCGGTACTCATTTACCTACCGTAGATTACCTACCTACCGTTTCTCTCCATTCCTGTCCGTTTCTGTCCGATTTCAAAATCTGCTTTGGGTTAGAAACTTATACTTCGAGAATCATTACAGAGTAAATATGGTTGCACTTGTGAGCGAGATGAAGAGAGAATAAATTCGGTAATTTGGATAACGCCACTCATGTAGGTCGTAAATAAAGCTAGACCTGTAATGAAATATAATACGTGAGGTAATGGTAGTTGAATGCAAATGAAAAAACCTTTTTGGAAATGGAATGGATTTATTATCAAAGGAGAACCAATATATTTATATCTCTGAGGGCACCTTCAAGAAGATATATTTGGGAGATAGTTTTACATTCAGTGATAGAACGGTAAAATATGTGTTGTCTGGTGGTACATATATGTGTGCAAATTGATTTATGTTTTAGCGACTTAAATTAACTATGAGGTTTAAAGATGTTATGTAATTTCTCAAGTATATTATAGACTGTTTTGCGGATACTAATACGGTATTAAGTATATATAAAGTCTTTATGCCTTTAGTGAGGAATAAAATAGTGCTTATTTTATTTATTTATTTATTTATCGCCTATGGGGAAAAACATATAGAAGTCATAGTGAGATACAAAATGAGAGTTTTTCAAGGATTATTTCATTTGAAGTTCACTATAATAGTTATCAGTAGTAGAATTAATAGCAATAATCATCCCATTTATAATAATATCGATTTAAATAAAAAGAATATAAACCTCATGTCGATTTGTATAAAAAGAAAATTTAGTGTCAATGCTAAATTTGTCTTACCTGTATAATTGGATAGCAACGAAATACACAGTAATTGGAAAATTTTTTCTATTAGATATAATTAAATAAAGCTTGAAACGTTACTCTGTTTACTGAATCCTGCCATCATAACTGACCAAATTTTACAAAACCTAAGAAAAACAAAAGGGAAATAAAGCCAAAGAAACGGCCGTTAATTATCGTTTTCTAGTTTAAAAAAAAACTTTTTAGTTGACATCATTAAATAAAGTAGTAACGAGGTGCCTTGAAATTAATTAAAGTTAATGAAAATGTCTTAATATCATCGATTATTTACAAGTAAATATTAAAATTGGCTTTCTTTTACATTACGTGTCCTAGTATTATCCTCAATATTTAAAAAACTTTAACATCCAGAATAATAATTATAATTTTCCTACAAACTTTGATTGTGTGAAAGCATTATAAAAATTCCAGGAATCCTAATTATATGTCTCTGCTTAGATAACAGATTTGAATATTTAAACAGAGAATTGTCTGAGTTCATAAAGAATACTGGAATCATACATCAAAGGCCAGAACGAATAACGAGTAACCAGTAGCAGAACAAATGAATCGAACTCTAGTTGAAAAACGAAGTGCTTGTTGTGTGATGTAAATCTTCAAAAATACTATTGGGCTGAATCGATACATACAGCCGCCTATCTTACCAAGAGAGCCCCAACACTGAACTGGAATATAGAATTCCAGAAGAGGCGTGGTTGAGAAAGAAACTAGATATCAATCATCTGAAGTATTTGAGTGAACTGTGATTCATCTCTCAAAAGCATAGGTGAGGTAATTGGAACCCATATCATGCAAAATTACCTTTATTGGAAACAGTGAAAATACGAAAGGATACAGATTCATACACCCACAATAACAAAATAACAAAAAGCAGAGACGATATCTTCCTAGAATTCACTGTAAAAAGAAATCATTATCCGGTAAATCTCAGATACTAAATGTGAGTCATACATACCTTGCATTTCCGAAAGTTCCGAAACAATAAGAGTAGTTAGACGCAGCCATAGACCGCGATAGCCATAATCACATATTGACACTATATAGATGGAATACTACACGTATTCGTGACATCTGCGTGGATGCCGTGGAGGTCGCCTTTCAGGAATAAGCGATGGTAAATTACATGCTGTAATTCAGCATCTTATAATTTTTATCTTTATTCTCTTCGATTCCATAATCAATATGATTCACATATTTAAATATTTAATTATGCTATTTATTTTTTATCCGTTATTGACGGAGTTGTTCGCCAAAGTCTATCACAAGAGTCCTAATGGTCCGTGATAGATATTTTATTTCCATCGAACACTCTAAGAAGTAAAAAGTAATGAGTGTGTTTCTTATCCATCAATACGTTCTCTAAGGGTTTACGGAACATGTTCTCTAAGGGCGGTTACGGATTTTCAATTTTGTGGACGATTACATGTAAATAAACAAAATAAGCAAATAGTTTTTAATTTATTAATTTACATATTTTAATGTACACAACATATAACGCAATTATTGCTACGGCAGCAGTCTCTTACTGCCAACCAGAATATCAGTTAACCGAATTAGGTTCCTCGCCGTGCGGCGTGTTGTCAAAATCGTACGCCTTCTAATGGACCCAACACACCACGGCCATGACAAGTATCAACTGTACGTTTGATGCTAAGTAACAGTTTCATGGGATTGGATAATTTAAATGAAACAAGTTATATAGGCCACGAACAGCATCAGAATTGTAATGAAATAAGAGTTCGTCAGCTAACGTAAGTTGGCAAAGCAAATGAAGGCAAAAGCACCAGGTTTACATCCTTGAAGATATCTTGAAGAAAATTATTTGTGAGACATTTTTACACTGATTAAATAAGCAAAATATGTTGTATGTGGATACATAGTAACATAAATTGGTTTATGTTTGAGTAGCATACCATTAAATAAAAAGGCTAAAAATGTACCGTGATTTCTTGAGTGCATTAAAATTGGATTTTTGGATACTGATACGCTTTTCAGTCAATGAAAGGCCTTTACACCTTCAATCAGGCATAAAACGTTGCTTACTTCAAGCAACGTTTTATGCCTTATATATAGATAACCTTATGTCGTTTGAAGTGAATTTACTCTATTTCTCATGAGTCGCCAGTAATATGGACTTCCTATTTATTATAAAAATATATTTAATAGTACCTAATGCAATTAAGTAGAGGAGATATCTATATTATCGTAAATATCCTAAAATATATATGATATTTAGAATCATGGTTCTCCTTTCCAATTATGAAAAACATGATTTTCAATAGTCTGCATTAACTTTGCGCAGGATTTTAAAATTGTATTTTCAGTAATTATGAAAATAAATGGGAAGCAGCGTACATATTTGTTGTATCACTCTGAAAACATATGACATAAAGTTGTGAAAAAATTATATTTAATCTCTTGCAGGTAACTTGTCGTTCCAAGCAAAATTCCGCTATACGTATGTCAGCCTACAAAGGAATCCAATTTTTTTAAGAGTACTAATTTGAAAGAAAACTTTATTAGGCTCTAATTCCCTATCGAGAAAAATTATTTTTCTTTCTACACAAAAAAAAATTCCATTAAAAACAATTAAGGTAATTTATTTCATTTAAAACTCGCTAGAAAAATACCAAGAAAATTGTGTCGGTACATTGAAAGCTTCCAATTATCGTTTCTTAAATTCCTCTCTCAATCAATTATTTTTAGTACGCCGGCGAAGTATTCCGTCGTAGCAACTAACCATTTTAATTAGATTCGTCCTAATATCTTATAGCTTTTTCCGCTGAAAATGTTAAACTACGTATATTTGAACGAAACTTGGATTATTGAAATGTTGGTATTATTATGGAGAAGGTAAATAAAGTTTTGTTTTGTTCTTTAAATCGTAATCAGTTTTATTTAAGTATATGAGTAGATAAAAGCCATTCCAGTTAAAATAGTATTAATTGGTAATGCTTAATATCGCACTATTACAATTTTTTTTTATTATATTAAAAGGCTTGAAAGTCGGCAAAAGCTTTTTTACGGTTAGGTGGGATTTAACTGTAATTTATACGAAAAAATGACAATCAAGTTAAAAATGTGAAAAAGTTTTCAACTCTTGAAAAAGTTTTCAAATTGAAATGCGATTTTGCGTGCCTGTTTGTTTAAGTGCGACTCAAAGAAAATTCTAAGAATTCAAAGGAAAACTATGCGGAATAGGGCAAATGAAACGACCGTTATATGCGGTCTCTCCATTTCATTAATATCCTTATTTCGACTATAAATGATAAAGTAGCAAATTGTCATGAAAATTGAGTGATTTTTCTAAACTGACAAACAAAAATCTAAATTTTATTTAATTGTATTTCAATGTGATAAGAAGTAAAAAAATTATAATCTACATCTTTTTAATTTAATGACGCTAATTTACCGAAGTGATTTTGTATTAATGTATTTGTCTAACGTTATTAAACCTGAAACGTGATTTTATTTAAAAAAAATTTTTTTTAGCCATGTTTAAAAATGTTTTATGAAAATATCATCTATGAAACGCCATGGAGACTTCATATCGCGTTAAGGAGAAGAAAAGTGCTAAATGTTTATTAATCAATTTTGATTGTATTTTACAGTTCTTCAGTAATGCTTCATGCGATGAGGTCTCTAAGGAAAAAAGTAATTCCCGATTGTAAGGGTCTTCTTCATCAATTCTACCTCAAAAATAATATGATGAAAGTTTTCCTTAATTTCCATGTGTTCATGTGTTCGATGTGTTCATACATATTCGTTGTCTTGTAAACTTTTAGTACAGTATGGTCTTAAACTGGAAAATCGGTCTGAAAATAATGCTAAAATATAAAGGCAGACGGATGCATCGAAATTATAGCAACTTAAGTTTTTTACATTTTAAGTAATTTTTGATTTCACTTTATAAAACTTCGTCAAATACTGATTCAGTGATATAAATCAGTTCACTTCGCTAATGACGATTCTCGGATAAAAATGTCAACAAGAAGAGAAGGATCAATAGTTACATTTTTCAGAAATGTTCATTAGTTTGTAGTAAATTAAAAAACTGTCATTAATTTTGTAGTGAATTAAAGAAGTTTCCAAAACTTTTTGAAAATCAGTTGAAATGCTTTGAAATTTACATTTCAACTTTAAACAAGGGATATTACATTTTATATTTCATAATGGTAAGTCAAGAATATTATAAAAACGTTTTTGGTCAATGAATTTCTTAAGTATACTAGTAAGCATATTATACAATTTAACAATCAGGAAATTTCCTTTTCTTGTTCGTTTTTAAGATTTGGCCCAAAAATAAATATCCGATGAACTTTCAACGTAATAGAATTTACAGTGTCCAAAAAGATATAGAATCGGTAAATATTTGAGTTAACACTTTTGGCGATAATAATCAACAGCCTGTTTCAATCCATTGCTGGATATAAGCTTCTTCAACGTGCTCATTGGAAGCAATGCCCGTAATCCCAACGTCGGGTAGTCGGCTTAACGATCGCAGCGCGTGGCTTTTCGCACCAGTGGCGCTGCTGCCCGTTACTAAGCTGTAGCATTTTAACTATGCAATTTAAATGTTACTCTAGTCCCGCTCGACGATCAACCGGGACTGAACGAGTCCCCATGATGCACCACGGTGTCAAATACCGTAATCTTTAACACCAATCCAACACACCGGGGCGTCGAGAAGCTACAATGTAATACAGTTATATTTAAATATGGCTGATTATTACAAATGATTACCATCAGCTCTCTTTTAAAAAATTGGGCTACGAAAATGTTTTTGATTTACACAATCATAACCGTTATAGCTACATTGAAACAATGTGTGAAATAATTGTAGGAATAATCATGATAGCACTTTAGGTTAAAATATTGGACCGTATAGTACTGTACTCGACTATACCTTGGAAAAAAGTAACTAAACTATTGAGAAACATTTACCAAGTTAATGGTAAATAATTATTACATGGAAAGAGAGACTGAAATAAAAACTAGCCATTTCTCTCTTTTAACTCCTGTACATAATATATTGTTTGTATAAACTAAGTGGCTGTTTTCCCACAAGTTAAAATACTGAATGCACCTAACTTCTTTAACTGATTTACTTTTTCAGAGACTTATCCAGACTTCATCCATTGTAAAATTTTATAAAATATTTTTATTAGTATGTACCTCGTATTCATTTATTAATCATTTCTCAATTATATTTTAACTAATCGTCATAATAATTATTACACTTTCTTTTTTCATTAAGTCTTTACTTGGCAGATTAAAATTATAATTGTGATTTTCAGATTTAATCATCGCTTTAATAATATGTTTTAAATTAGAGCAAAATTTTATTCAATATAAAATATTTCTTGGCTTTCACGGTAAATTTCATAATTTGATAACTTGCAACAGCAACTGAAGTTGATATAATAATAATCGTTTCTTACGTTAGACTTACATTAGCTTCATCAGATTTAATTTAAAGTAGTGAAAGAAATACCAACAAACTACGGAAGCAAGTATTGTAGTATTAGTAAAGAAAGTAAGAAGTCCAGCTTAATATTCAAATTTAACGAAAAACTAATTAGATTTAGCCTGCGCAATGAACATTACAGACATAAATTAATTATTAAATT
Source organism: Druceiella hillmani (assembly GCA_039881145.1). Lineage (NCBI taxonomy): Eukaryota > Metazoa > Arthropoda > Insecta > Lepidoptera > Hepialidae > Druceiella > Druceiella hillmani. The sequence goes on from JAYKKI010000029.1 coordinate 14,839,792, forward strand.
AGCATTGTAAATTTTGAAGGAACCTGGATAAGGGGGCGTTATTTATGATATTTTTTTTGAAGAGAGTAAAATAATAAAGAGGTGTTTCAAAGGCTTTGCTTTTCTGTGACAATAATGCCTTATTCGTGTTATTTTAAATATTGCAATTAATACAACCTTTATAGTTTAATTCTAAAAGATTTTTCGTCTAAAGAATTTGTTTTTATTATTACGTGTGGATAATTATTTTTACAATATTTTTTTGTTTGGTGTTTTAAAATTTGGGTGAAATAAATATAAACACCAACGTAGATTTCAATGTGGATATATTTAATAAGTTTACCCCCTTTTACATTCTATGGTTTATAATTTGATAAATTTCTGAAAGTGGTAAAAATATTTTGCAATTGTACTGGATTTTCGTACATAATTATGGTCATTATTTAATTCACAGTTTAAAATGTTCATAATTTGTTTGTACCAGTTGGAAGTTAATTAGGCAAAACTCGTGAATCTTTAAGTAAACTGTTATTTTTCCTAAATAAAGATTCACGTGTTTTGAGAAAATATTTATTTCTTATTTTTTAAAGTTAGCCTAATCAGCCTTTGGGTTTTTATAATGAATTTTCATAACTATATAAAGGGATTTCTGGTTTAGGATTTCTTGTAAATACACAAGTTATTTAGCTTGATACGAGACGTAGAAATTGAGTGATATCAGGTCTGAACATCGTATGGGACACATATTTGGGGTGATTTTGTCAATCCATGAATTAGAAAATAATGCATTAAGATGCTTCTTGACAATTACTTGGAAATAAGTCATTCTGAAATACGATACTCCTATCTTCTTGAAAAATTGGAACCCCACTCAATAATTCCAGGAATTCATACTGTGAAAATTCTAGAAAAATATTTCTGTTTAGGTTGTTCGGTAAGTAATGCAGTCCTATGGGGGATAGCTCGATTCCAAACGTTCAAAATAAATTCTCTTACAAAAAAACTTCTTAAACTCTACCTAAAATTTTTATATAAATATGTTTGAATATTAGCCATTTAGATATCTGCTTTATTAGTAAATTTAAAGTCTTTACAAGACTTTTAAAGAGTACCACATGTGTAATCTTAGAAGGGCTCCATTTTCCATTTTGAAATATGTAACCTTAAAAATATAACTATTAATGTTATCTAAAAGTGCACTATTTTAATACTCAAGTTCATATGAGAATAAAAAAATATCTTTCAACTTTGTTTTGTTAAATTAAAAAAGATCAGTCGATTCAGTAACAATAAAAATATAACGATTAATATATATTAGAGTATTCTGTTAGTAATTGCCGATTCATCTGTGTAAGTAATCTTTAAATTATATTATAAGATACAATAACCACGAGTCGATGACAGAGTAGTCAACATGCGTCGTTCTCATTATTAAAAAAAAAACTTTTTACACCTCAGGACTATCGGGCGATGTCGCTTGTAGGTTTAATTAATTTAATAACATTTTTACGGTTTTAACCTTTAAATAGCAATTATAGAACTTTAAATTACAAGCAAGGAAGTCCACAGGTGGCTGTGTCTACGCAGGGTAAACCTATTTACGGTAAGCACAATTCTTTTGCTATTAATTTCAGTGTTTATAAACAACACTCCATTGTTGATTCGTAAGCGGCTACTTTGTAATTCACTGGATTCTGATTTATAAAAAAGACATCCGCTTTTATCAGTATATGAAATAAAAAAAAACAATGTAAAATGCAAGGCGCATATATCCCAAATGAAATCAACAGACTTTGTTTCTTTGCTGGTGGCCCATCTTTTTGTGCATTCGTTTAAATTCTACATAATTCGCTGATGTGGTTTGTATAAATGCAGATCTAGTCGCAACTGGACATTGAATTAAGTAATAAAAAAAGGTTTTATTTAACTTACAGTAAAACATTTTGTTTTCTTTAGAAAAAAAATTAAATTAAAAGCAATTGATGCAATTTCGTACAAAGCTAGTTCGAAAAACACCGAGAAAATCGTGTCGATAAAATGAAAGCTTCCAATACCGTTTGTCTAATTTCTCTTCTACCTTTTCTCCTGGTTCAATCGATTTTCTTTAGTACAGCGAGGTGGTATTCCATTGTTAGCAACCATTTTAATTATATCCTTCCTAATACTTTCAAGCTTTCTAACGACCTACGCTTAAAAAGTTGAATTATGTGTAATATATGGCACTTGAAATATTTAAAATTAAGTATCACTACAAAATATGAACAAGAAGTTTAATAGGAAACTAACACAAAAACACCTCAATTACTGTAAATGAAAAGATAAATAATGTACCAATTTCATAGTATTCATTAACAAGTACCAATATCACATTATATCAAATGTTTTTATTTTTCCAAAGTATTTTTAAACGATATTTTATAAGAAATATATAAGTAGACTAAACATATTGTCACAAAAAGGTCTGACTTATATTATATAAAAATACGTTAGATATTATAAGGCTTATAATTGGACAAAATACTTCTACGTATATTTGCGATTGAATCATCACTTGTGCAAGTAAATTAGTATTAAAAAAATTGACTTAATATTCGTTTAGAAATGATCACCTAATGTTATTGAAAAACTTCAGTTTAATAAATATTTTTAACCTGAAACTTGATTTCCCTTGCCTGTTTATGCCAAACCAAATTGTATGAAATCAGGGCTACAATGGGAATGTGGGTGATTTTTCTAAAACTATCGGTTATAAGTTACGTATTGGTGGTATAAAAAACTCTGCGCATAGTGCGAATGCGCAGAATTTTTGTCCATACTTCCTCCATTTTGATATTTACGTTCTCGTGACAATACATAAACATATTGTATATTGGCGGAACTTGCGTTATGAATATTTATTACATCTAGGTAAATGTAAAAATTTCAACATTTAAGGTTATATAGTGTTTCTATTAAATAAGTTTTAATTATTGATAGTACTTCCGCAATATAAACATATTAGCCAGTACATCCACAGGCGTAAGACATGAAACTTGTTCGCCTATTTCTGTATAATTTATTAACGCTAGTTGCCCGAATTAAATCCACTCAGACTCCATGTCCGGGAGAAAAAAATATGAATTCCCAAATTGGATCCATGGGTCTCCTCTTATGCCCTTCCTTCAAAATGAACACACATATATTTTTCTTTTTACAATCAAACACCAGACAAAATTATGTAATAATTACACATTCTAAATTTTATTAAGAAAAACTAACATACAATAAAATTTTCTTTATAAAAATTAAAGTATACTAGTGCATTTTGATTTAGCTCGCTCCCGTTTTTTTCTCAAAAAAAAGAGAGTTGTATATTACACAATCAATGAAATCCATTCAAAATTTTGTTTTAATGAAAAATTAGGAAATACGTTCACTTGAATAAGTTTGATAACAAAAGCTTTTGTTCGAAACTGAAAGTACTCATTGAAATCAATGCTTACAATAAAACAAAATACCCAATAGAGTTAAATATAATCGACCTGAGCAACTCATGATTTGGTAATACCGTGCTAGATTTAGTAATGATTGAGTTGGTACAACTTGACCTTTAAAATTGCGTTATTTTTGTTCAGTTACTTCTCCAGCCTCCGGTATTATTTTAATTATTTCAAAGCATATATTAAAAAAGGTTAATTTACGTTTTTATATTAAAGCAAACTTCAATTTTAGGAAATTCATAATTACGTACTCCTTTTCATTAGTTTCTTTTAGTTGTGAATAAAAATTAAGTCAAAAAAATCAAATAAACCCTGATTTCTTCTTTCAGAATAATTAGTAATAATTTTTTATATAAATGTATTTAATAATGGTGATCAATGTTTCGTTACGTAATTATATATATTAAGTTTGCAGTTATATTAAATTAAGAAAAAACAATTCCTTTTTGTCTTTAAATTTAAATAAATAAAACCACATTTCTTATTGTTTCTTATTGTAGTGTAATAGTGGCATAACATTAACTATGAAGGCTAAAAATGTAGTGTAATTTCTAAAGTATATTAAAGTAGGGCTTGTGGATACTAAAACGCCTTTGACTCTACAATAGAATTTATGACTTCAGTAAAAAATAAAACGTTGTTTTTCAGAATAAATGTATATCACAGACATACACATTAATTATTTTGATGGTTAAACCTGTGAATATTGAAAAGTTTTACCTTTATTTAGATATATAAAACCTGAAACGCAACTCTGTGTATCGACCAAACTTGAACCAAATTATAAGAAGCCAAAGAAATACAAGATGAAAATACCTCCAAGTTAAAGGTCGTTAAATATCGTTTTCTTGATTAAATAACAAACTACGTAATTGAATAACGAAACAACAACGTGCTTTGGAAGTTATGAAAATTGAGTTTTCTTAATATAAATAATTTCTTTGTTAACAAATCAATAGTTATATAAATTTAATTTCTTATTTTTTTTGCAAGTTGGTGAAATAAAATTTAATTTATATAGACAATTGTTTAAATTTTCATATACATGAAAATCGGTCCGGTTGAGCCTGTTATTTAGGTAGGACATGTATATTATCGTAAATATCCCAAAGGCTTTTTTGTATTTAGAATCATTGTTAGAGTTTTCCTAGAAATGGCGCAGGCTTCTAAAATTTCTATTTGTTTCGATAATTGTAAATTGAAGGGGTGTATATATATATATATATATATATATATATATATATATATATACCTACTAATGAAATTATGATAATGGAAAATAGTATACAATAAATATTTTGCATCACATAAAAAATGGAAAAGTGCAGTATTTCTGCCAAGTAATACAGCAGTATTTAATTGCATTGAGATACAAATCTAACTTAATTACGCCCTCTTATCTCCAAAGTACGAAAGAAATTAAATTTTGATGAAACATTTTGCACATTTATAAATAGCCCAATTATTCAATGTTTCCTCAATTTTAATATCCGTGTTTACATTAGAAAAAAAACTCCTTGGTTTTTATAAAAAGTTTGTTCGGTCCGCGATATCCCTATAAAATTCAATATAAATTATGTTGCGGGTAGTTGCTGATTCAACTTTATAAGTAATCGTCAAACTGCAATACAAACAAACACTAACGATATATGAGTTGATGATTGCGAAGTCAACAAAGGTGGTGCTCATAATTTTAAAGAAAATATTTTTCCGCCTTGAAACTTTGGGCAATAACCTAGTAATTGTAATAAAAGAATAACATCTATAAAACCTCTTACTTTTTATTAAAAATCAATTAAATTCCTTTAAAATTTCAATTTCATTTAAAAATAAAAAAAAATGTTTAATAGCAGAATTAACATGTTATGTGCTATATTTTTAGTAATATTAGGTTTATTTAATTTAAATTGAGATAAAACGGTAATTAATTAATTATTTGTATTAATTAATTAAATATGGTGTTTTGCATCATGACTATATAAAAGTCTCATCATATTTTAAAGTACCGTTATACTTATGCTCGTGTAAGACGCAGTTAGTACAAAAAGAGTTTATTTGTAGTGGTATTAAAAAAAAATTAATTAATCTTTAACTATAGATATGTAGGCCATAATTTATCAAAATACTCAAAGGTAACGGCCAAAAGTTCAAAAGTGTTAAGCTAAAACTCAGACAATTTTTGAAAATAATTTGGAAATGTTATTTCTAAGGAAGGGTTCCGGGTTTGAACCAACAAGTAAAAACAAAGTGTAGAATATGTCTCGTTCCATCCTCCGTATATATATGTAATTAATTCAAGAAAACTGCTGGCTTGAAAGGTTCGTTGTAAAAACCAGTGTAAAATTCTAATAGAGGGCAAAAGACATTAATTTTGACAACGCAGATCGAATGTCAGAGATAAGAATGTCAGTATATAAGAGAATGGTTTATTTTTAATTTAATTTGGCAGTAGCTACAAAATTGGGCGACGAGTTTAAAAATAATATTGATATTGATTAATATTTGTAATCGTCTCTAAAGATTTATCGTATAATTCTTTCGATATTTATTGTTATTTGTATATGTTTTTAAAAATACTTTGAAAGTTAAAAATATTATACAAGTGCATTTATGAAGACAACTTTTTGTTTCTTAATACATATTTTATATATTTATATAGACATATTTCTGTTTTTTATGCAAATTGCATTTTATTTCTTGCTCTTCTCTGTTTGTCAACGATTGGCAATCAGGAAAGAACAAAAAATTAAATCGTTAAATTTTTAGAGTGGTTAACCGGTTTCGTTTGCCAATCTACCGATTGATAAAAATGAGCATACCGTTACACCAACCTAAATAAATCATTAAGGAGAACGATTATTACATATTTTGAAAATGAAGATAAGACAAGCCAATTTAATACCAACTCAAAACTGTAATAGGCACAACAGTCTAAACGTTTGTAGTTTAAATTCCTTATTTGGCCATTTAAATGAATTGCAAGATTAAAAAAAAACTTCTTGTAAGTCCTAAATTGTCGACAACTTAGTGAAATTTTAATAAAGGCCTTCTCGATTATATCGCATAAATGTTATTAAGTTTTATATTCCTGTGCAGAATTCAGACGTTTCTATTAGTACCTATTCCTCATTCAGAAAAAAAAACAATATGGATGATATGCAATAGATTGAATTATAATTTTTTTCTGAGCGTATCCATCTCCTTCCACTGATTAATTTATTCGTAACTAGTGGTCGCTCAGTGGCTTAAAGTAGCCCGTAATGAATTTAGCTACTCACTTTGTTGAAAACACGAGATGAAGCCAATTCAGATTACTGTCAGAAAATTTTCCTCTTGTAATAGGTGTTAACCAAGCTGATAGATTTTCTCTTTTTTAATAGATGTATTTCACTAATATATAAAACACAGATATCTATTACAGTCCGCAAACACTCTACAAACTGTTGAAAAATAAACGTTAGATCACGCAAAAATCAGAGCTTGAAACTGATTCAATCAATCTGACATTTTAAAATTCGTTGGCGACAATCTCTACTCCGTGCGATTGTTTAACCACAGACTTGTTATGTGTTTGACATTGACAGTATGAACGTAAACAAAAAAAACTTTTAATGTATTTGTAATATATAATTTAATATATTTTTAACAAATATTATCTATAAATTTTTCGCCAGGACTGCCAAATCTTATAATCAGTGCGCACAATATGCTTGAAAAGGTATACAAAGTTTTTCATTCACGTGTTATTATATATATATATATATATATATATATATATATATATATATATATATATATAAACTTTAGATTCCTGCACTCCTTCTCCATATAAACTTTAACTATGCCAAATCTCAAATTCCTCGGTGCTCGCAATATGCTTAAAAGGGGGACAAGGTTTTTGCTTCACGTATTGATATATGGAAGAAAATACTCGTTGTCCAAACCCTATCAACGTAGCATTTCAAGAAATAACTTAATTGGACTACGATTTACATTCACATACGAATCACTTCTCAAGCATATTCAAACATATCCTGGTAATTATCGATTCATTATATTCTTTCCTTTAATATGTCTCTTTACTACATCCCATCAATTCAAATTATTGTTATATTCTTTTCTTTAATTTTGGATTCTTTTATCAAAAAATTGTATTAAATAAAAGCAAAATTTAAATCCAATTCACAATTTTTTTAATTTTACGGCAGTTTATAATTCAAGTCGCCTGCAACACCAAACTATCGATACTATATTTACAATCATGCATTTCATGAAGACAAAAATTAAACCATCACATTTAATTGAAACTTCTGATATATATGCTAAAAATGGGTGGAAGTAACTAATATACCCCCGAACTTTGTATGGATAATTACTACTAGCATGTCAAGCTGAATGTTCAAATTAAGCACAAATCTAATTAAAATTGATCCGCTTAATGAATATTGCCTCGATTAATGCTTAATTTAGTATTGCATATTTTACTAGTACCTGGAGAACGGGAGCCTTATTTATGACAGCTGTTTGATGAGAATGAAATAGATGTTTAAAGGAAGTTTCCAGGACTTTGTTTGCGTGACATGAAATGTTTTTTTTAGATCCATTTTTATTAATTGATGTCTAATATATATGATAAAAATATGATTATATTTATCCACCAGCATAAGTATATAATAAAATGTGAGGTGTCCAAATAAGAAACCCTTTGTATCTTATTTCTTAATGCAACCTCTATATTAGATAAGTTCTATCAGTTAGATAAGTTCAGTAGATAAGTTTATCATTTTATAATTGCATTTACTAACGAAGACCATGTGTATGTATATTTAATGTCAAGGACATCAGGTTATATACAGCAGGTTATATAATCCATTCAACCAATAATAAAGTATCCTGTGGAAATATACTGTTAGACTTGACTTCCTCATCTAAAGAAAATGCTTTTTTATTTTATGCAAATAAAATTCAATTAGATGTAAATTCATTTAAAGCTTTGCTTGAAAAATATTTTCAAGAAAATCGTGATTGTAAATAAATTGAAAGCTTCCAATATGGTCTCTCAAATATTTCCTATACCCGCATGGTATAATCGTTTTCCTTTTAGTATGCCGCAATTTTAATTTGTTTTGTCTTAACATTTTCTGATTCCCAGCTGCTTATGTCAGAAGCATTGAACTATGTTTGAATGGGACTTCTGATATATATAATAGGAAAAACGTTAAATTCCATACTTTAATGGGTAAACACTTTTATTTAACAAAATGATTAAAACAACTTAAATCGCCATTTTTTCAAATTTGAGTATTTTGTTTTTTTTGGAGTTATTGTCCATAATTTATTGCTTGTTTTTTCATTGGGGAAGAAAACTATGCGTTGGTTAAACTTAGAACCGCATGAAATATTTCCAATATGTGTATACGTAGATATAGAAATAAAAGAGTGAAGCCAGTAATAATCATAATACTTTTATGAGACTACTTATATGCACACATGCACATGCACACGCGCAAATGCCCTTACGCGCACCCGCTTACTCGCACACTCGCACTCACTGATTGTATCACATTGACTAATTAGGTCTATTCTTACAATGTTCTAGTTAAAGTAATTAAGAAAAATTATATGAAAAAAAACAGAAGATAACCTGCTATTAACACTATGGCAAATATTAAAGAAACTTCCGCGATCCCATCTATGTTTACAAAATATAAACAAGCACATATCCGGTCCAAACAGATGAGTCATAAAATATGAATATAATCTTATCTTACTTAACTCGTTCGTACTTAACAGTTCATTAGTTTATTAATACCTGTGGCTAAACAATATTTTCGAAAAATTGCAAGCATCATACATCCAGCATTATTTTCAGTTTGACCTTTGGTCAATTAGTCAAAATGTCAAGTGTTAGTGTATATAAATATATAAGAGTATAAATCGTGTTCTTTTAGGGTTCTCTAGACGAATTGCCTCATAATTTTGGTCATGTTCGTCCGCTCGTCTGTCCGTCCCTAAGTGTTAAACCCATGTAGTTTCTATAGTTTCAAACCCGCGTATGCTTTTTAAGGAGATCTCAATTAGTGTGGAGGAGTAAAAACAACTTTATTCATGCGCCGTTTCAAAGATGTAAAGCTAATCCAAAACTGTCTTTTCGCACATTTCATCAAGTACGATATCATTTGATAGATATTTTGAACCGAAGCTGAGATTTACTCAACATTTAAAAATGTTAAACATGATTTATGAAATATTAAGTGAAATGCAATATGTGCTCCCCCTCTAAGTTTTTATGCATGTTTCGACATGTACTGAATTACATATAAATATGTATATATATATATATATATATATATATATATAGTGTATGTGTGTGTATGTGTGACAAAATTAATGAAAATACGTTTACAGATGCAATATCCTATTTTCGGCACGAAAACAGCTTCAGAAAGTTTAAAACTTATTTGCATATTTTCGTGCCTTGCCGGATATAACTTTATTAAGTAACAATGATAATAACTGATTAAATGTATTATTAATATTGCTATGGTAGCTATGCTACTTACTATACTATACATATTATATATAAAACTTTACTACACTATACATATTTTCACTATGTAGCTTTATTAATATAATTTTACTCATAAATATCTTTTCGCTGATAATACTACATGCGTTTTTATGCAAAATTTAAATCAGATTGTTTAGATTTTACATCGTGCTGACGTGGATAAACTACATCATCAGTTAATTCTGATAGAATACCGTTCGTAAACGATCATTAACCTGCTTATGAAATCATGTCAGTACTTATTTACGAACTTTATGAGTCCATTTCGTGCACGGATTGTTGGATAATATTACTTATTTATGTGAAGTTAATTTTATGTTTCACTTATTTTTTTATTCCATTAAAAGTAACAATTTTTTTAAATTTTAATCCAACTTTAAACACCAACATCAAACAACAAGATTTAGTAAATTCAGATTACAAAATTAAATTGTTTAACACGAAATCACTTTTCTTATAGAGAGACAAAAAATATATTTTTTAGGACAGAAAATGAAGCGTATCTTAATAAATTACGACTGTTTTACAAAATAGATTAAATAGTAGCAAACTTTAACGAAGAGAAAGCTTCCTATAGCTTTTTAATTTTCTTCCTTTCAACATAGTTACATCGATTGTATAGAACTTTTCCAACAAATTGTTCCACGCTAGCGATCGCTATAAGTAGATTTTTCTTGCCTCGCTCTTTTTTAGACTGCTATGATCGAATTTAATTAAAAAAGTTGTAAATATTAGTTTATTGTAAGAATATATAGTCTGATATTAAACATGTTTTTAAAGATACTGTTAATTTAGATGTACAAATATATATTCTAGTTCCTTCCTAGCATAAAAAATTATTGAAATCAATTATAAATATAAATATATACAAACACACACATGCACACACACACACACACACACACACATGTATATATATATATATATAAATATATATATATATATATATATATATATATATATATATATATATATATATATATATTTATGTATATATATGTACACACACATATATACATGCATGTATCTTTCCCCAAAAAATGTTTAGAACCGAGTTAATCATTTAAAATATAAATCCACTTTATATGATAGGCTTTGAAATGTGGAATGTGAGGAAATGGATTAAAAGAGAGCGCGATTCTAAAAAGTAATAATAGTAAAACAAACGGACAATAGACAATGTATTTAATAAAAAATGAAAATAAATCGAGAACACTATAAATTTACATTACGCTGGCTCCAGATTTTTACATTGAAAATAATATTGACATTGATTCCATATATTTGCTCCGTTGAATTATTTTCCATTAATACACATATATAACACTAAGGAAATTTTCTATTAAACACTAAAATGAATTAAAATCAGGAGAGTCGATTCAAAAATAAACAGTTAAAACAAAAATCTGGAACTTTCAATAAAATACAAAAAATCTAAGTACAACGCGTGACAAAATAAATATTTTTCAAAAAAATCTCTGTTCCATAGTTTTGAGTGGAGGCTCTTGCTAAAAGTATCAATGTTTATTTTTCATTTACAGATTACGTTCTCTAAGTTTCTAGAGCACTTTTTTCTATTCAACAAACTGTTTGTCAAGGCAATCTTATTCTTTACAAAATATTGATTATGGCGATCTCTGGAGAGCTGGTTCATTGAACTAATACTAGTCCTGATTACATTATCTACTTTAAATATCGGTCTCTATATTTCCTTATATGTTTGAGCAACATTATTTTTTTCCGTATATCCTGAAAACACTAAATACAACTGCAGTTTAAATAAACGAAAACGGACAAAATTATGGAAGTAACCAAAGGATTATTATTAAATTCTAGATTACTTTTTTGGAAAATATTTACTTTTGTGACGCGAATTTTCGATTTTCTTGAAAATGCCAGATATAGGTTTTAACTGTTTATTTTTGAGTCGACTCTCCTGATTTTTTTATTTTAGTCGTTTAATGGAAAATGTCCTTAGTGTTATGTATGTGTATTAATAGAAAATAATTCAACGAAGCAAATATATAGAAAGAACGTCAATATTATTTTCAATATCAAAATCTGGAGCCAGCGTAATGTAAATTTACAGTGTTCTGGATTTATTTATATTTTTAATTAAATACACCGTCTATTCTCCGCTTGCTTATTAGACTGTTTATACCCTGAAATACAAATAACAAAGTTTGTACCTTGTTTCTTTCTCTCTACAATAAGCTGTTTTTCCTCGCATTAAAAAAGGAACAGCAAAATTAAAATAAAATAAATTATTAGTTCGATCAAAGAATCGAATAAATTTTCAGAAGCCAAGTTTATAATTCCAAAAGCTAATTTCTTTTAAAATCTTATTCGTCTTATAAAGTATATTATTAACTTCAAATTAATTCAATTTATAAAGCAGAAGCTGAACAATATGATAAATTGCAACAAAGATTGGAAGAGAAATTGTATTTTAAAAAGCAATCAAATTTCTATACTTACCCATGATTGATCGCTTCTTTTATTTAGTTATGGATGTACTCAGAAATTTATACGAAATTATGTTGCAATTTCGTAAAGGTGCATATAGTTTTAATGAGCTCACAGAAGCAGATTTTGCGTGACAAATGGAACAATCTGTGAGGATTTCAAATTGATCGCCTTAGGAAAGCTGCTTAAAGCTTTATTTATAATTGTAGATATAATAATTTAAGAATGTTCTTATTACTAAAACAATTTGAATAGTACTGAGACAGACGACTATATTGTCCTTCGAACACGTTCTAGTTCGATTATAAAATTTTGTCAAAAAGAGAATATATTTTATATAAATATAAGCATCAGAATTTATTCTAAATAAGCTGCCAGTGAACTTAGAAGATACGCCTTTCACCTGTCTGTTATTCCACTTTTCATTGATACAAGGGAGTAAACTCAAATATAAATATGTATTAAACAATTATGTATTAATTTATTGACCTGAGAACATAGTGATAAGATACATTGTTAGTTAGACTGGTATAATACGCGATATAGAACGTTTTAATCAACATCGTCACAAAATTCGAATATTATTTTTGCCAATGGATTTTCAGAGGAACCTGCAAAGGAAAGAAATTCACGGTGTAATTTAAATAATCCGCAATACTGAATTTCCAGCACCCGAATGAAGACACATACTTTGCAAACATTACATTTTTTCCAATATTTCGCGGAAACAATAAAAGAAACGTCAAATATGTCAATAATATTGCGAAATTAAATACACTCCACAGTTTTAAAATTGTAATCGGGCACCGAGCCGAATATTCAAATTAAACACAAATCTAATTAGAATAAACCTCTATTAATCAATATCGTAGATCGTAATCAATTAATTAGCATTGAAAAGTTTGTAGGTACTTAAATCAGGAGGCGTTGCTTATAAGATTTGTTTGGCGAGAGGAAAATCATATAACAATCCGAACAAGCTTCAGTCGTTTACTTTAATGCTCCATTAAAGAAATAACTTAAGAAGATTGTTTTAAATATTGGTTCGAAACCAAAATTTATAGATTGACTTTATTTAGTAGCTATTCCGAAGGAATACGTAGAATATTTTCATACAGCATTTTGTCGTCAATTGATAATTCTCTGCACGGGACAATATTCAAATCATATACATGTATATGAACTGAAACTGAACTTTAAAAAAACGGTACAGGCCATAACATTTCAAACACTTGAAGATTACTACGCAACCAATTTTATTCATGTATTAATAAAGTGAAAAAAAATTCTAATTAATGTTCTATGAATATACTAATCTGATTTTCTATTTTTTAAAAATTTTGTTAATTAGTTTTATCTATGTTGATTTGCTGTTCATGGCTATTCATTCTCATGCTCTACCTAACCAAAACCTCTTTATTCACTATTCTTACTTTTTTAGAATCGCGTTCTCTTTCAATCCATTTTGTCACATTCCACATTTCAAAGCCTGTCATATGTAGTGGAATCATATTTTAAATTATTAACTTGGTTATAAATTTTTTTGAGGAGAGATACACGCATATATATATATATATATATATATATATATATATATATATATATATATATATATATATAATTGATTTATAATTTGCTAGGAAGTAATGGAAGATCAATTATCAATACATATTTTTGTAAATCTAAATTAACAGTATGTTTAAAAATATATATAATATCAAACTATATATTCTTACTATAAACTGATATTCACAAATTTCTTAATTCGATTCCATCATAGCAGACTAAAAAATGGCGAAGAAAGGAAAATCTAATTACAGCGATCACTAGCGTGGAACGCTTTGTCGGAAAAGTTCTAGACAATAGATTTAACAATGGCGAATGGAAAAAAACTTAAAAAGCTATAGGAAGCCTTCACTTCATCAAAGTTTGCTATCATTTAATCTATTTTTTAAAAGTCTTAATTTATTAAAATACGCTTCTATTTTTGTCCTAACAAATAAATTCTTTTTCACTCTATGAAGAAAATTATTTCATGGTAACAAATTTTATTTTGTAATCTGAATTTACAAAATCTTGTTGTTTCAGTATCAAACAACAAGATTTTGTAAATTTAAATTAAATTTTAAATTTAGTTTAAATTTAGATTAAATTTAAAGAAATTTGTTATTTTTAGTCGAATAAAAATAAGTGTAACAAGATATTAACTTCATATAAACAAGTAATATTATTTATCAATCCGTGCACTGACTGAACTCACAAGGTTCGTAAATAAGTACTAATATTATAAGCAAGTTGATGATCGTTTACAAACTTTAAATCACAAAAACCGAACGCAGCATTGTATGGAAACAATGATTTAGAGACCTTTCCATTCCATGAGATGCCCAGTTTTGTTAACAATTTTAAATGAACACATTTCAACGGGTTCTGATTTTTTCCAATCAGGAGGGGAGACAATACTATTTTCTTCAGATATTTGATATAAAAAAGACAACAAATATATTTTAAAATACATTAAAAAAAATTGATGCACTGAAATTTTTAGACATTTAAATTTCGCATAAAAACACATGTAATATCATCAGCGAAAGGAGATTTATGAATGAAATTGCATTAATAAATTAGTATTACCAAATCAATATTTGCTGTATATAATATATTGTCACTCGAGGATGGTTAAAAAAATAAAACACCACTTTTTATTATATTTAAAAAAACCAAAGTGATCAACAATTCAAAAACTGCACGTTTAAAAATTTTCTAGTCCGTGTTAGTTTAATGGTATACCAGATGCGATGCAAAGTTTTATATAACGTCATAAAAGAAAGACAACTGAGGCACGTTAACAATAAAAATAGAACTTAGCATACGGGTAGTGAACAAAGATTAGTATAAGTAGTGATAAGATAAAGTGACTTTCTGCCTCTTTTGCGCAGGTAAAATTAACCTCCTGTATTTTTGCTAAATTTTGTTATTGTTTTCGTCAATTTTTTCAATTATTTTTTTATCAAGTTTCGTTGTTGATTTCGTTAATTTGTTAGACGTTTTTGTTTTATCTCTCGTCATTGTAACAATTACAAGGTAGTAGTATACCATGTCATATCAAACAATATGCCGGTATTATGTTGACGTATGTCAAAGCCAATGGTGTTGCTTCTGCGACAAAAATAATTTATCAAGAGCAGTATCCTGGTAGACGCAAACTGCAACAGATTTTCCAGTAGCTACGGACCTTTGCGAGGAACAGGCAACTCAAATTTGAAAGAACCCAAAATAAAGGTAAGATAGTATACTAGTGCTATCGATGAACTCATATTCAAGGAGTATGATGACGATGCAACCAGAAGCATAAGAAATATAATTGCAATACTAGGTCTAAGCATATGGAAAGCGTGGTCAATTCTTCGATCAGATGGAAGCCACGCTTTCCACTGCACTACAATGCTAGATAATTTTTACTACCTTCAGAAAATTTAGAAAAAACTACATATTTTATTCATATACGTGTGGTTGTACCGTTTGTGGTTGTACCGCAAATTGAATCTATACAATTTATAGCTCTGGTATGAAAAGGACGAGAATGAACATGCAATTAGGCGGACATCATTCCAAAGAAAATTTATTTCGAACGTTTGGAATTGGGATATCCCTCAAAGGACTGCGTTATTTACCGAACAACCTAAACAGGAATAATTATCTAGAACTCTCAAAGAATGAATTCCCAGAATTATTTAGTGGGGTTCCAATTTTTCAAGAAGATAGGACTACCATATTTCAGAATGATTTATTTCCAAGTAATCGTAAATGAGTATCGTAATGCTTTGTTTTCTAATTCATGTATTGATAAAATGGCCACAAATCATGACCTGCACGATCTCCAGACCTGAAACCACTCAATTTCGACGTCTAGTGTGTGCTAAATAACTTATGTATTAACAAAAAACCCTAAACTGTAAAACACTAAAAGACTGATTTTAAGAAAATTTCAAAAATAAAAAAATATTTTCTAAAAAGTCATGAATCTTTATGTAGAGGTCATTAAGGCTAATTAACTTCCGGCTGGAAGAATTCTAAATAACTTCCTATTAACCCTTTTTGTTTAGCCTAACCGCCTGTCTAACATCTTTATATATATTAGCTTTACACCGCGGTTTCACCCACATATATTTTTTCTAACCATGACCTTCTATCCCCACGGTGATTAAACGCCTTCAGACTGTTCCCCAAACAATGTCAGTCACCGGGATCGAGTGTATATGCAATACTCAGGATATCCAGTCGATAAATGAGCCAATTTCTCACCATTTTGCTTTTAGTTTAAAATAATTAATTTGAAATATTAATATTAAGTATATTATCTTTGTTTATATAAAAATTAATTAAAACTATAGTTTTCATTGTTTTCGCATCAAGCGCTGATTGATGCAAAAACAACGAGAAAAATTATGAACATTTTAAACAGTAAATTCAACAATGACCATTATCATGTATTAAAATCCATTGCGATTGCAAAATGTTTTTAACGCATTCAGAGATTTATCAAATTATAAACCATAGAATATAAAGAGGGTAAAATTGTTAAAAATTATTAAACATATCTTCATTCAAATCTACGTGGGTATTTATATTATTCATTTAATTATAAACACAAATGATTATTTCATGTAATTTATAAACACAAAACAAAAAAAATTGTTGAAAAAATGCTTATCTATACGTAATTATTAAACAAAATTCTGTAGATTAAAAATCTTTTAAAACCAAGCTATAAAGGTTGTATTAAATGCAATATTTTAAATAACACGAATAAGGCATTGTTGTCACAGAAAAGCAGTCTTTGAAACGTTTCTTGATAACTATTTTACTCTCGTCAACAAAATATCATAAATAACGCTCCATTATCCAGGTTGCTGCAAAATTTAAAATGATAATTTAATAATTAATTGATGTCTGTAATATTCATTTGTGCAAATCTAATTAGTTTTGCGCTTTATTTGAATTTTAAGCTGGACTTCTTACTTCCTTTGCTCATACTACAATATTTATTTCCGTCTTTGTTAGCATTTCCTTCAGTAAAATATGATGAAGCTGATGTAAGTCTAACGTAAGAAACGATTATTGAAAAATCAACCTTAGTTGCTGTTGCAAGTTATCAGATTATGAAATTTACCGTAAATACTAAGAAATATTTTATATTAAATGAAATTTTGCTCTTACTTTACACAGATTTTGAAAACGATGATGAAATCTGAAAATCATAAATATAATTTTAATCCGCCAAGTAAGGAGTTCTTGAAAACAGAAACTGTGTAATAATTATTACGACGATTAGTTTAAATATAACTGAAAAATGGCTAACAAATGAATGTGAGGCATATACTAACAAGAATATTTATTAAAATTTTGCAATGGATGAAGTATGTACAAGCTTCTGAAAAAGTATATCAGTGAAAGAAGTTAGGTGGATTCAGTATTTTAACTCGTGGAACAACAAAACTTTTGTTTCTACAAACAATAGATTATGTACAAGAGTTAAAAAAGAACAATGGTTACTTTTTATGTCAATCTATTTCCATGTAATAATTACTTACCATTAGTTTGTTAAACGTATTCTCAACAGTTTAGTTACTTTTTTCTAAGGTATAGTCGAGTACATTACTATACGGTCCAATGTTGTAACCTAAAGTGCTATCATGATATTCTTGTAAATTCAAAACATTTTCGTAGCCCAATTTTCCAACGGTAAGCGGATGGTAATAATATGCAATAATCGGCAATATTTAAATATAACTGTATTGCATTGTAGCTCTTTCGTCGTCGCCGCGGTGTGTAGGATTGGTATTAAGGATTACGACATTTGACACCGTGGTGCATCATGGGAATAGGTTCAGATCCGGTTAATCGTCGAGCGGGACTAGAGTAGTATTTAAATCGCATAGTTAAAACGCCACAGCTTAGTAACGGGCAGCAGCGCCACTGGTGCGAAAACTCACGAGCTGCGATCGTTAAGCCGACAGCCCGACGTTGGGATTACGGGCATTGCTTTCAATGAGCACGTTGGAGAAGCTTATGTCCAGCAATGGATTGAAACAGGCTGTTGATTATTATCGCCAAAAGTGTTAACTCAAATGTGTACCGGTTCTATATCTTTTTGGGCACTTTAAATTCTATAACGTTGAAAGTTCGTCAGATATTTGTTTTCGGGCCAAATCTTAAAAACGAAGAAGAAAAGAAAATTTCCTGCTTGTAAAATTGTTTAATATGATTACAAGTATACTTAAGGAATTCATTTACCAATAAATGTTTTCATAATATTCGTGACTTACCACTATGAAATACAAAATGTTTAAAGTTGAAATGCAAATTTCAAAGGACTTCAACTGATTTTTAAAGCTGTGTTGAAAACTTCTTTAATTTACTACAAAATTAATGATAGTTTCTTTAATTGACTACAAACTAATGAACAAAGCGTTTCTAAAAATCTGATTTGATTATTGGCTCTACCCCTCTTGTTGATTTTATTATTCGAAAATCGTCATTAGCGAAATGAACTAATTTATATCACTGAACCAATATTTGACCAAGGTTTCAAAAATTACTTGCATAATATTATAATATAGTTAACATAACATTTTGTTGGTAGAATACATTTATTGTGGCCTCATACACCATGATCTTATATATCATCTTCTATTTTATATACAAAGCTGGGAGACAAAATAATATTTAGTTTTAAGCTTTTTGTAGCGAAATGTAAAAACTGAAAGTGTTATAATTTCGATGCGTCCGTTTGCCTTTATGTCATAGCATCCCTTTTGAACCGATTCTCAGGTTTAAGACCCACTGTGCTAAAAGTTTACAAGACAATGAAGATGTATTACAAGAACACATGGAAATTAAGGAAAACTTTCGTCACATTATTTTTGAGTCAGAATTGATGAAGAAGACCCATACAATTGGGAATAATTTTTTTTCTCTGAGACCCCATCGCATGAAGCATTACTGAAGAACTATAAAATATAATAGACATTGATTGATAAACATTTAGCACTTTTCTTCTTCTTAACAAGATACGAAGTTTCGAGAGCGTTTCGCAGATGATATTTGCTGTAAAGTATTTTTAAACAGTCAAAATAAACTTTTCTAAAAAAATAATCGGTTCCAGATTTAAATCCGTTAAACAGATACAGTAATTCAAAATTACTTTGGTAAATTATCGTAATTGAATTAGAAGGATGTAGATTATTAATGTTTTTAATTGTTACCACCTTAAAATGAAGAGAAATAAAATTTTTATTTTTATTTGTCGTTTTAGAAAAATATTTGACGGAAGTTTCCTTTGTCCTATTCCCCATAGTTTTTCTTTGATTTCTTATAATTTTGTCTGAGTCGTGAAAAAGTTTTGAGATCTTCGAATTTTGCGTGCTTCGAAATATTGCTTGAAAATATTTGTGCTTTGAAATATTTTGCGTGCTTCTTGTTTTTGAACAAGGAGCACCAAAACAACTTTTCAAATAAAAAAAATTTCAAAACATGAAAACTTTTTCACATTTTAACTTACTATTTTTTCGTATAAATTATGGTTAAATCCCATCTAATCGTAGAAAAGCCTTTGCCGACTTTCAAGCTTTTTAATATCTATAATTTTTATTCCTTTTATTTAGCTAAGTCAGTCATTTTACACAGTCGAATAAAAAAATGAAGTAGTGGGATATTAAGTATAACCAATTAATACTTATGTAATTGGAATAGCTTTTATCTACTCATTTACTTAAATAAAAGTGTTTACGGTTTGAAGCACAAAATTGAACTCTATGTACCTACTCCATAATAATACCAACATTGCAATATCCCCATTTTCGTTCAAATATACGTAGTTTAACGTTTTCAGCGGAAGAAGCTGTAAGACATTAGAACGAATCTAATTAAGTTGCTACGACAGACTACTTCCCCGGCGTATAAAAAACAATTGATTGAGTGATGGAGATGAGAGAGAAATTTAAGAAACAATATTGGAAGCTTACAGTTTTCCGACACGATTTTCTTCGTATTTTTCGGCGAGCTTTAAATGACATAAATTACATTAATTTTTTAAAATTTTTTGTGTGGGAATAAAAATAGATTTTCTCGATAGCGGAGTTTTGTTTCGAACGGCAAGTTACCTATAAGAAATTAAATGTAATTTTTTTTATATTTATTAGTAATTATCCTTCTTTATTAAAATTTTTGAATTAATTCATTTACATAAAATCACATTTGTTTTGCACACTCTAGGTTTTAGCAAGGTGTTTAAAAGATCTTAGTATGTACGATATATGTTTTTCAAACTAATTTTTTGTTGTGAAATAATTGCGAGCGAAAATTATTTTTGTTAAATATATTGTTTTTATGTACACTTAAATGCAAATAAACAGTGAACTTTTCAATGGTGGGAACTTATATAAACTTATGTATATATATTTATATATATAAATATATATTTATGTATATATAAAACTTATATAGCATACTAATGCAAAGCGTAAATATTTTGAACCTTAACGTGTTTATATATATATATATATATATATATATATATATATATATATATATATATATATATATATATAAATACATACATATACATCAGTTGTTCAGAATTAACTAGGTTTAATTGCTTATAAGGCACGAGTGAAATTAATTTTTATCTTATTTTTTCAAATTTCTCAAAGTCAAAACTTTGAGCTTTTATAACTTTTTTATTTTCATAAAAGCTCATTATAATATTTTTAATGAATATCAGTCTTACAAAATCAATATTTCATACAGGTAATGTGATATAATTCCGGAATGGTTAAACAAATTAAAGTACACATTTTATTGTATTAAAAAATTCTAAAAGTGATCAAGCAATTCAAAAACTGCACGTTTAAAAACTTCTAATTCTCATCATTTTAATGGTATACCAGATGCAAAGCAAACTTTTAAATAACATCATAAAACTAATGATACCGTTTCATAAAGACACCTGAGGCACGTTAACAATAAAAATAGAAGTAAATTGGTTTAAGGGTAGTGAACAAAGATAAGTACAAGTAGTAAGAAGATAAAGTGACTTTTTTCCTCTCTAGCGTAGGTAAAATTGAGCTCGAGTATTTTTGTTTACTTGGCATTTTGATAAAAAGACTTTTAGTAACAATAAATTATTTAATATATATATATATATATATATATATATATATATATATATATATATATATATAATCCGAAACAGATCGTTATACTCAAAAGTATTGCAGACCATAGACACCCCCCAGTTACCAATTCCACATCCATTATGTACCGGTGTCTAAGGAAGACGATCCCTCGAGAGTTAGTAAGATATTACTTTCCCGTTCAAAATTTGCACGCCACAACTATAACAGAATTTTGAAAATTATAGAAAATTTTACGTAAAAAAATAAAATAAGCAAATAGTACACGATTTGATAATTTAAATGATGTAACCTGATGGCAATAAAGTAAGAATTCTCATAAAATGAGAATTTGTCGGCTATCGATAATCCTGGGTTTCGATAAATCTTTTTACAAATGGAATGGATTTCCCGTCGAGACAAAATTAATAAATTTTTACCTCAGAATGTATCGTGCAGAAGATGTTTCTTTGAGGCAATTTTCCACTGGTTAATTGTGGTAATAAAATATGTCGTCTGATGAAATATTATAGTTATATAAATTACTTTACGTATCAGTGTCATTCATATATACGGAATAAAACATTACTCATTTGAATAAATATATATTACAAACATTACATCAACGTTTCCATGGACAAAGCAGTTGAAAATCTTTTTGGTTATGATTGAATTGAGTCTGGAACGTGACTCCGTGTACCGGTTCATTTAAAAAAACTTGTGCTAAATTATAAGAAAGCAAAGAAAATGAAAGGAAAAATAGGTCGATGGAAGCGGTCCTTAACTGTAGTTTTCTTGTGTTAATTAGACTCTTTAGTTGCAGTAATTAAATACTGAAGTAACGATGTACTTTGGAAGTTACAAAAATGGAAGGTGATTTCCTAATGAAATTGTGAACATATAAATGTTAAATTTGGATTTCTTTGGGTAATTTTTATGGTTTTCCTACAACTTTTGTGTGGGTTTGTAAAACTCGTTTTTTCCTCATTTAAGGTTCAGGAGTTTCTGAAATAATTATTTTGTATAATTTTCACACATGGAATTAAAAAAAAACAATCTAGTGCTTAATTTACCCCAACTACATAAAATTTTTATATAAATATTTTTGAATGTTAGCCATTTAGATATATGCAATTTTTATGCTTTATTAGTAAATTTAAAATCTTTACGTCGAGGGATTTCTGAGAAAAACGGCTGTGACAGATATAAGGAGTACCACACCTTAAAAAACAGAACTCTTATTTTTATATAAAAATACACTATTTTAATACTCAAGTTCATATGAAAATAAAAAAATAATCTTTCTACATTGTTTTTTTTAATTAAAAAAAGCTCAAACGCTTCAGATAACAATAACAATGAAGATATATTAGAATATTCTGTTAGTAACTGCCGATTTACCTGTGTAAGTAATCATTACATTATAGTACGACTATACACTAACCACGAGTCGACGATAGAGAAATCAACAAGCGCCGTTCTCAATATTAAAAAAAACTTTTTACCCCTTAGAAATGCCGGGCAATGTAGCTAGTACGTCTAATTAACTTAAAAACATTTTCATGGTTTTAACCGTTAATAAGTAAATTTGCTGGTTGCCCATCTTTTTGTGAATTCGTTTAAATTGTACATAATTTGCTGATATAGTTTATGTAAATGCAGATCTAAACATAACCGGACATTAAATTAATTAATATTAAAATATTTTTTTAACTTACAATAAAACATTTTGTTTTCAATGCAAATAAAACTCAAAAACAATTAATGTCATTTCGTATAAAGCTGGGTCGAGGAACACCAAGAAAATCGTGTCGGTAAAATAAAAGCTTTCAATACCGTTTCTCTAATTTATTTTCTACCTCTTCTGGTTCAATCGATTGTCTTTAGTACAGCAGGGTGGAATTCCATCGTAGGCACCATTTTAATTAGATCCCTCTCAACGCTTTATAGCTTTCTAACTGCTTACGCTTAAAAAGTTGAATAATGTATAATAAATGAAATTTGGAATATTTAAAATTAAGTGTTACTACGAAATATGAACAAAAAGTTTAATAGCAGACGAACACAAAAACACATTGATTATTATAAACGAAAAAATAAATAATATGCCAATTTAAAAATATTCCTTAACGAGTACCAATATCACATTATAGCAAATGTTTCTAGCTTTCCAAAGTATTTTTTAATGATATTTTATAAGAAAAATATAAGCAGACTAAACTTATTATCACAAAAATGGCTTACTTACATTGATACAAAAAAATTGCAGATATTATAAAGCTTGTAAGTTGGCAAAAGGCTTTTCTACGTGTGCGAGTAAATTAGTATTATAAACATTGACTTAACCTTCGTTTAGAAATGATTACCTAATGTTATCGAAAGAATTGTTAAATATTTTTAACCTGAAACTTGATTTTGCCTGCCCGCTTGTGCCAGACCAAATTGTATGAAATCGGGGGAAACAATGGGAAAGAAGACAAAGGAAATGACCATTAAATATCGTGTCTTCATTTTAACAAAACACTTTATTTCATGTGATCATGACGAAGAAGCTACTTGCAATAGTTACGAGTGATTTTTTTAAATCTATCGGTTATTCTTACTCAGAATAAAAATGTTGAAATTGCATTTCTTTGTCCGTTTGTTTGTATTGCATTGAGATAGAAACAAAAAAACTATAAGTTACGTAGTGGTTGTATAAAAAAACTCTGCACATATTACAAAAGTTCAATGTTCATACTTCTTCCCTTTTAATACTAGTCACCTTCTCGTGACAATACATAAATATATTATATATTGTGGTAGAACTTTCATTAAAAGCATTACACCTAGGTAAATGTAAAAATTTAAACATTTAAAGTTACATAGTGTTTCTATTCAATTAGTTCAAATTATTGATATTTCTTGCGCAATATAAAAAGATTAGCCAGATATGAGATATGAAAATTTTTCGCCTATATCTGTTTACTTTATTTACGTTAGTTGTCCGAATTAAATCGACACCGGAGTTCTTTTGAAACGTTGTTACACAAATATTTTTTTTAAATGTTTGGCACGTTTAAAAAGTCCCAACCTTACTTGTTCAGGGAGCAGTTCTAAAGTTTTTTGGCGACTCATGTAAATTTTCTCGCCATTGTGTGTTGTATTGAAGATAAGGCTTGTGGCCTTTGCCCACGGCGTAGCGCGTGGGTCAAGGTTCAATTTTTAGCCGCTCGTCAAGCGGGGCTGGATTGGTATTATGGTTGGCTGTAAGATATTGCTCTCGTAGCGATAAATCCGTATTTGTAATCTACATACATTAAACGTAACTGAAGAAATAAAAAAATGGTTGACTATGCCTTATACGTGTATAATACCTTGCGAAGGATGTCATGTCCAAAAGTAGTAAATAATTTATTAATTAGACATTCCAAATTTTATTAAGAAAAAGTTATATATATTAAAATTTTCTTTATAAAAATTAAAGTATACTAGAGTATTTTGATTTAGATTTAGAGTATTTTGATCCATTTGAAAATTAGTTTCAATAAAAAATTATGAAATGCGTTCACTTGAATAAGTTCAATAACAAAAGCTTTTTTTCGAAACTGAAAGTACTCTTTCAAAAAGTATAATAAATTGAAATCAAAGCTTGCAATAAAAGAAAATGCGTAATAGAGTTGAATATAATCGAACTGTGCAAGCCATGATTTTGTATTACCGTGATAGATTAGTAATTATTGAGTTGGTACAACTTGACCGTCAACAATTGCATTATTTCTGTTCAGTTACTCGACCAGCCTCCGTTCTTAGAATTATTTCAAAGCATATATTAAAAAAGGCTAATTTACGTTTTTATATAAAAGGAAACTTAAATTTTCGGAAATTCATAATTATTACTACATTTCACTAGTTTCATTTATTTGTGAATGAAAATTGATTCAAAAAATTAAATAAAACCTTATTTCTTCCTTCAAAATAATTAATAATAAAATTTGTTTTAAATGTATTTAAGAAAGGTAATCCATGATTCGTCCCCTAACTACATAAATTAAGTTTGTAGTTTTATTAAATTAAAAAATGACAATTACTTTCTTTAAATTTGAAAATAATCGTGGGTAACACCAAAAGTGCGCAAACCGCGTTTCTTATTGTTTATTAAACAAACGATTGCAAAAAAATGTTAAGAAATAAAAAAAAGCTAAAACACCAGAAAATAGTGGCAAGAAGATTTGCAGAATACGAGAGCAGTCGCTGAGCATGGAAAAAAGGGAGTCATTGTAGAATATTGTTGTAGCTGAATTCCAAAACAATTACAATGTAAGCGCGTCATCATATATAAATAGATAGATAGGTAAAATCTATATATATACGTAATAGATCATATAATATACCTTAAAATAAACCATAATAACATTTCTGAAAGCCATTATTCTTTCCAAGAAGTCATTAAAAATTGACTTCTAAAATTATCCGAGTTGTAATTACTTCTATCGTCAAAACTCGTGGTTGTCGTGCTAGGTGATAATGAAATATATACGCGCGAGTTATGCAGTACGTTTTCCCACAGATTTATGTTCTAAGTTTTTAACAATAATTGACTCTTTTAATTCAGATAATTATTAAGTCTGTGCGTAGAAAAATATTAAGGAATGAGCTTTATTTATCTAAATATTATTATCTTCATCTCATCTCCTTAATATATTAATTTTCATATAAACACAACATTGAATATTATAAGTAAAACTAATCGCTACCTACTAAAGAAACACTACTCTAAACCTCAAAAACAGTTTTTAGAATTTTTGTGTGTTTGTTGGTTTGTCTGACTGTGCGTATATTCGTTGTGCACGCTAATCTCAACAACAACGGAACCTATTTGGATGCGGTTTTCAGTGATGTATTTAAATAAGCTTATGATAATATATAAACTTAGTTTATTTCAATCGATTCACAAATATAATAGATACGTCAATCTTTAATTTAATGTCGTTGTATATGCCATCTATTAGCGTTTTAGTGAACTTTATACTCATAGAGTTTTAGGAGAAAACAGAAAACAAATTCAAAAAAAATCGTGAGCATAGCTAGCAAAAATAAATATTGATCTAAAAATAAAGTGACTAGTGTACCAGCGTTCACTAGTCACTTTATTTTTAGATCAATATTTAATATTGTATAAATAAAGTAATATATCAAATATAACCTTATATAGACTTTTTTAAACTTTCGCGATTCGAACACATATTTTATTTGATTTGAGTCTTTCAGTCTTCCCGTGACCACAGGCTGTGCAACCAGTCTGAAACGTCGGGACATAGTGAGTACTTAGTATATAATATCTAGGTTTACTCATTAAATATATAATAACCTTATATAAACAATATAAAATATTTGTTTTTATCTGAAAGACTTGTTGCCTTTGTGTTGCCATATCCAATTAGCCTGAAACCAGAATCGGTAACTAAAAAATATACAGAGTAAGGGACCAAAAATCCGTACATGAAAAAAAAATATGATCTCCAATCGTTGAATGAAAATTCGTATTTATGTTTTACAATAAAATTATGTTGATACTCAAAACTACTTTAGATTGGTCACGTAGGTGCTTCAACAGTCGTAATATGCTTAACCATTAATTGGTAAAGATTTTTAATCATCAATTTGATATTTACATTAAACAATCGGTGATGTAATGTTGATACTAAAATAATCTATGTAAGAAAATATACATGTAAAGGCGGGCGTATGAAAAAAGAACTTTGTCGCCAATGCAATCGCTTTCAGAAACTAGCTTCTAAGGCTTTTGGGTACTCGATTTGATGTGTACATAAATACATATATATGTATATATCTATATATATATATATATATATATATATATATATATATATATATATATGTATATAATGTTGAGTTCATTAGACGCTATTGTTGGAAGTGTCGAAGATCCGGACATTTGGCGTCCCGCTTAAAGCTTATACGGGGTAAGTTTTGGCACCCCTAAAAATCGGGAAGTTGCCAAAAAATTGTGACCACACTTTTGGTTGAATTGGATGGATTTGTTTGTTTAAGA
Organism: Druceiella hillmani; assembly: GCA_039881145.1. Taxonomy (NCBI): domain Eukaryota; kingdom Metazoa; phylum Arthropoda; class Insecta; order Lepidoptera; family Hepialidae; genus Druceiella; species Druceiella hillmani. The sequence goes on from JAYKKI010000029.1 coordinate 14,867,518, forward strand.
AACCTTGTATTTGTAAATTTAAGCTTACATGCAATTATTTCTCCCTTGATGGATATTCGGTTCGATTTTCATGCAATAAATATCGAATTACTATATATATATATATATATATATATATATATATATATATATATATATATATATACATATAGCAAAGATTAAAATAGATGCTAGTTGGTTTCTTTGAACTGGTCAAAACTTTAATCCGGGGTTTTATCGCTGGCTGTGCTGGAGGGTAGTTGCGTACATGAAACTTTTATTCTTATTTTTCACAAATATTGTATATAGAAGAATAATAAAATAAATATTATTAAAGAGGTACAATGTCTTTATGAAATATTGTCGTCCATAACATTATTCTACAGTGATTGAAGTTTACCTATATATACTGACATACAAAGGTGAAAGTTTGATTGTTTATTTGTTTTCAAAAATTCCTTTTCTGCTGTTAAAATTATGCTGTGAGAAAGATTGTAGATGTTGATCGTCAAATTACAATTTATAGAGAAAGCTTCCTTGGGAAAATTGGTGTAAACAAACGGTACAAGACAAATTGTGGCGGTTGCTTTCCAGGTTTAAATGAACGTTCCATAATGTAATTTTAGTATTTTAAGTTTTACACTTCTGTTCCCTCAAACTCTAAAACAGATATGATCAACAGTTTTAAATATTTAGTCTTGCTATTTATTAAATATCTGTGATTTATATATCTACTAATAAAAAACGCAGCATGTTAACCAAGCATTTTTATGAGAGCATTTCTACTCTAGGTATGGATATCAATGTCGCTGTTGAAATAAATGCCCTTCTACCGACATTCTTGAAGCAACATTCTTTTGATGACATCGGTACTCAGGTAGCCAAGTTTCCTAAATGAGAAACTTAATAATTCATCATAGATATTTTATTTCCTTAAAATTCTTTGATTACGCCTCAAAAGAAATCAGCGGTTTTTCCCTATTCAACGCCCGGGAATGTATTCTCTAAAGGTTATCTAAGAATAACAAGATGCGGGATTTAAGGATTACAGGGTTCCACGAGAATTGTTAAGACATTATTTTTATAAGTCCATCACGACTATAACATGATTTTTAATTTCGTAAAAATTGTACGTATATAAACAAATTAAGCAAAAAAATTATGATTTAACCTCGTTTGTAGATAAGTTTCAGCTTCTTAGGATAAATCTCAACATTTTATGTAAGTAATAACCGAGATCAGAATTGTAATGAAAGAAGAGTTTAACGGGCGACGGTATTTGAATGGAAATGGAAAAACCTTTTTGGGAATATAATGGATTTTCTAAAAAAAAACAAGACCTTTGACGGTAATTTGCAGAAGATTTATTTTGGAGACATTTTTATACGGGTTGACTAAAGTGGTAAAATATATTGTATACAGATAGATATCTATATAAATTGATTTGTGTATTAGTGGGATAACATTAACTGTGGTGGCTAAAAATGTAATATAATTTCTAAAATATATTAGAAAAGGGCTTTTGGATACTAATATGCTTTTGATTCTATAAAAGGGTTTATGATTTTAGTGAGGAATAAAACGTTGCTTTTCCGAATAAATGTTTATCACAAATATACACATTCACATTTTGATGGTTAAAGCTATGATTATTGAAAAGTTTTTCGTTTATAATTACATAAAACCTGAAACGTGAATCTGTGTATCGACCAAACTCAGGCCAAATATAAGAAGCCAAAGAAATACAAGAGGAAAATAGCTCTGAGGAAAAGGTCGTTAAATATCGTTTTCTTGATTTAATAACACTCTTAAGGCGACGTAATTGAATATTGAAACAACAACGTGCTATAGACGTTATGAAAATTAATTGAGTTCTCATAATATAAACAATTTCTTTCTTAACAAATGAATAGTTATACTAATTTAATTCCTTTTTGTATTTTTTTTGTAAGTTAGTACTTAATTTATACAGAAAATTGATTAAACATTTTGCATGAATGAAAACCGGCCCGGTTGAGCTTGTCTCGCGTAACAAGAGTCCTGCATGTGGTTTGAAATAAAACTATTTCATTTATTGGAAGTCGTGACTAACATTGACTTTCTATATAGTTTTTATTATAGTTTTAATATTCCATTTTTTTTTCTATAGCTGTAAATTAAATAACTTCTGAAATAAGAAGGAGTGCATATTCTTTGCGTATTTTTCTCTATACTCGTATATCTGAGGACATATTATTAAAATTATGAAAACAAAAATTTTTGTCTACTTAAAACTAGAGTGTTTATATCAGGCTACTATAGAATTTAATCAAAAATTCTAATGATTAATTTGTCTCCTCAAAAATTGCCATTTGCATATTTTTGAATATTAGCTATTGAGATATATGGGCGTTCAAATTATTTAATATTATGCTAGATATCAAGTTTCTACGTCAAGCGGTTTGTGACGAAAACGTCGACTATGACAGATGGAAATGTGAGTGATCATGTAAAGGTTCCGTTTTTCCTTTTGATCTACGGAATCCTAAACAATAGTGTCATTATCCAATATTTAGTGTTTATTATTGGATAATCACACTATTGTTTAGGATTTTTAGATATATTATATATTATAATATCTATTAAGGAAAAGATCAGACGAATTAGGCCGTAACAAAATTTATGCGATTAACATAATACACATTCTTCATTATTTACAATTTAATCAAACAATGCGTTGTGCCCATAGTTATAAAAAACCTTTTTTTATCTCGGAAGTATCGCGATATCACTAGTAGTTCCAATGAATTAATAACATTTTAAATACTTTCATTCTTCAAAATTTAAATTTAAACTGGAAACCAGAAACGCCTTAGTTGACGACACCTACGTATAAAATTTGTAGAATTAGCTTAGAATGCATAGTATTAGCTTAGAATGCTTATAATTAAGTCTTAGCTTAGAATACGTGGAATTAGCTTAGAAGACGTTGAATTAGCTTAGAGTGTCTAGAATTAGCTTGGATTACGTAGAGTTATCGAACTAGCTTATAATTTGTAGAATTAACTTAGAATGCATAGTATTATCTTAGAATGCATATAATTAGCTTAGAATAAGTAGAATTAGCTTAGAGTGTCTAGAATTAACTTGGATTATGTAGAATTAACTTAGAATACGTAGAATTAGTTTAGAATATGTAGAATTAGTTTAAAATAAGTAGAATCGTATAGCAAAACTTAATTTGGACAAAAACTTAAGTGTTTTTAAGAGGGTTTCGAAGGTGGCTACTTTCTATTGATTAGGTTATGATTACGAAAAATATGTACGCTTATGTCAGTCTATAAAAATTAATATAAATTGGATGATGCATTTATCCAAAACGAAACAAAACGATTTGTTTCTTGACCCATCGTCTATCTTTTTATGCATCTGTCTAATCTAAATATGAACTCGTTGACCCAGGTTACTTAGTCACGTGTGGATACATACAGACATAGAATCTTTTCAATACGTAAATAGTGTTTCTACAAAAACACAAAATTAGCTCTAATTCCTTGTTGCAATAAAACGTTTTTTTCCATACGAATTAAACTGCATTGAAATTTTTTAAGGTATATATTTTTATTAACAATTTCATTTAAAGCTTCATCGAGAGGTATTAAGAAAAGTGGTACACCTAACTGAGAGTATCCAATATCGATTCTCAAATTTCTCCCCTACCTCCATCGTTCAAATGATTTCCTTTAGTACAACGAAAGCATTATATCGTAGCAATCGTTTTAATTCGAATCGTCCTAACGCCTCGTAGCTTCTTACTGAAAATATTGAATTAATTTTTCGAGCAAAACTTGGAACATTGAAATGTAAGTATTCTTACGAATATAAAGAAAGTTTAAATGAATATTTCAATTCGTTGATACTTTTATTTAAGTAAATGAAATAAATTCATTTACTTAAATTAAAGTATCGACGAATTTAATAATGACTTGAAATCGTATTATCTCAAATATTTTGTTTCAAGCGATCGTGGGCACTATAGTATTTTGTAATAACTAAAGGTTTTAATCTTTTTTTACATTCCCAAAGGAAAATTTGAGTAGGAAAAATTATAGCACCAAAAAGAAGTTAAATTATATTAATAAAAATTAAAAATATGTATGATAACGCTTTTAAGTTGGCAAAAGGCTTTTCTACGTTTAGTTGAGATTGAAGTATAATTTGTCGGAAAAAATAAGTGTAGTTTATAGTAATTTAATCTAGGTTTAAATATATAAAATTAAAAATATTGAAAGTTTTCAACTTATGAATAAGTTTTTAAATTTGAAATGGGATTTCACATGCCTGCTTATACTATCACTACTCAGAAAAATTATAAATTCCAACGGGAAATAAGACGAAGGAAACAACGTTAATGATATTTTTAAATTTTTTTTATTTTAGGTAATTTAATGACAAAGTAGCAAGGAGTAATTGAAATTAGGTGATTGCGTGAAAAAATGCGATTGTTCAATGTTTACTGTTCCAATGAGAATACTTATGTTCCAGTGAGTATAGCTGAAGTTTTATATATGAGTAGAACCTTTTATGTCGTCGTACAAGTATCCCGTTCAAACTTTAAGTATTCCGAAACGTTGAACAACATCACAATTTTTTATTAAATTAATAAAGTTTTCAAAACATGAAAACTTCAATATTTTTCTTTTTCTGTTTTCATTATATAAGATTAAGACATTTTTAATGCCACATTGGTTTTGTGTTTCAAGAATATTTCGAATATATTTTTATTATATTGATGTACGAGTTGAAATTGACTACAGGTTTGGTACGGAGAAATATAGTATAAAACAGAAATCAGTGGGAGTAGCTGACACAGGACTAAAGAAACATGTACATGGAAGTGTTTATTATATTTATATAAAATGATGGTGTAAAAATCTAACCATCTTTCAAAGAACCATCGTAGTTATGCTCGTATAAGACGCCGCTAGTACAAAAAGAGTTTATTTGTGATGGTATTAGGAAAAATTCTAATTAATTTTTAACTTTACATACGAAGGTTATAATCTAGCAAAACACTCAAAGGCTACAGTCAAAAGTTCAATAGTGTTAGATTAAAATTCATACAATTTTTCAAAATAATTTGGAAATGTTATTTCTGTGGAACCCTTTGAACCAACAAGTAGAAACAAAGTGTAGATTATGTCTCGTAGCATTCTCCCTATATATATGTAATTAATTCAAGAAAACTACAGGCCTGAAAGGTTCGCTGTAAAAAGTAGCGTAAAATTCTAAAAGAAGGCAAATGACATTAATTTTGATAACGTAGAACGAATGTGTCAGTGAACCGTTTATTTTTAATTTAATTTGGCAATGGCTACAAAATTAGGCAACGGCTTTAAAAAACAATATTTCTTGCTTATTATTTGTAATCGTCTTTAAAGAGTTATCGTATAATTCGTTAGATATTTACTGCTATTTTTATTTCTTGTTAAAAATACTTTGAATTTTAAAAATATTATACAAGTGCATTCATGAAGATAACTTTTTGTTTCTTAATATATATTTTACGTGTTTATGTAGGCAGCTTTCTGTTTTGTATGCAAATTGCAATTTATTTGGTGGTCTTCCTTGCTTATCAGCGAATGACAATCAGGAAAGAACAAAAAACTAAATGGCTAATTTTTGAGCGTGGTTGGCCGGTTTTGTCTCCCAATCTACCGATCGATAAAAATTAGCATATCGTTACATCAACCTAAATAAATTATTAAGGGGAACGATTATTACATATTTTCAAAATAAAGACAATTAGCAGCCACTATACATGGTAATAGGAACAATAGTCTAAGCGTTTGTAGTTATAAATTCCTCATTTGGCCATTTAAATGAATTGCAAGATTAAAAAAGACTTCTTATAAGTCCTAAATTGTTGACGAATTAGTGAAATTTCAACAGTTATCGCTAGCGCATAAGCATTTATCGCTAGCGTATACATATTATTAAGTTTTATATTTTTGTGCAGATTTTGGACGTTACTATCTGTACCTACTCCTCATTAAGAAAAAAAAACACTACAGTTGATATGAGACAACTCCAACAATATTTTTCTGAGTGTATGCATATTCTTTCACTGATTAATTTATTCATAACTAGTGGTCGCCCAGTGGTCGAAAGTAGACCGTAATGAATTTAGCTACTCATTTTGTTGAAAATATTAATAGGTAGGCGAGAGTAATTCAATTCAGATTTCTGCTAGAAAATTTTCCTTTTGCAACAGGTGGGTTAGGTAAGTTAACATATTTTTCCTTTTGCAATATATGTATTTCACTAATATATAAAATACAGATGTGTATTACATTCGACAGACTATTGAAAGAGGAACATTAGATCACACAAAATTCACAGCGCGAAACTCATTCAGTCAATCTGACGTTTTAAAATTCATTGGCGACAATCTTTACTTGCCACTGTTTGACTATAGACTTATTATGTGTTTGACATAAACCATATGAATGTAAACAATGAATATTTTAATGTATTTGTAATATATCATTGAAAGTATTTGTAACAAACACTATACATATTTTTTTGGTTTCCTCTCTCCTTCTCCATGCAAACTTTAACTACGCTAAATCTTTACTCCTCCATGCACGCAATATGCTTCAAATAGGATACAAAGTTCTTTATTCACGTATCAAAAAAAAAAAATATATATATATATATATATATATATATATATTATATAAATTTTAGCCTTCTGCACTCATTCTGCATATGAGCTTTAAAAATATCAAATCTTATACGCCTCCGTGCGTGCAATATGCTTGAAATAGGATACAAAGTTCTGTATTCACATATTAATGTATAGATATATTATATATAAATTTTAACTTTCTGCATTCTTTCTGCGTATACGCTTTGACCATACCAAATCTCGAACTTTTCGGTGCTCGCAGTATGCTTAAATGGGGCACCAACTTTTTTCTTCAATTATTGATCTGTAGAAGAAGATACTCTTTGCCCAAACCCTATCGATGTAGCGTTTCAAAAATAACTTAATTAGGGTATGATTTACATTCACATACGAACCACTTCATATGCATATTCAAACATACTCTGGTAGTTACCGGTTAACTATGTTCTTTCCTTAAATATTGCTCTTTCCCATCGATTAAAATTATCATTTTTTATCAAAAATGTGTATTAAATAAAAGTAAAATTTAACTGCACATGACTATTTTTTTAAATTTTCACGGCAGTTTATAATTCAAGCCTGCAACACCAAACTGTTGATACCATATTCACAATCATCTTTCATGGAGATATAAATTTACTTCATTACATTTAATTTAAACGGCTGAAGTTAATTAAGGGTGATTGAATTTAATAAAGGGTGAAAGTAACTATATACCCTGGAACTTTGTATGGATAATTACGACTAGGATGTCGAGCTGAATATTCAAATTAAATACAAATCTAATTAGAATTGATTTGCGTAAAGAATATTGCAGACCTTAATTAATGATTAATTTTGGCGTTGTATATTTTGCTGGTACCTGGATAATAGGAGCGTTATTTATGACAGTTGTTTGGCGAGAATAAAACAGATGTTTGAGGGAAGTTTCCAGGACTGCTTTTGCGTGAAATTAAATGTCCATTTCAGGTCAATTTTTACATGTTGTCTTAATGAAACTTTTATATATTGCAATACTTTTTCTTGCACAGGAATTTATTTAAAATTAGGGCTATTATTTCGTCCATAGATTGTTTGGTGTCTAATTGTATATTTTCCTAAAGAATAAATGTGAAAATCTATTTAGATTAGAAAGTTAATATTATGTGCTCATAATTTTTTTTGTTTCTCATATCGTTAATAAAACGCTATATGTTTCTCATTTATATGGAAATGTTACAACCAAAATACATGGAATGCATTTGATTTGAAAATAGTGACAACTATACAATAAGTATTTTTTTTTAGTATTTCCTTTATTTAACCAATTTTTAATAAAATGTTGTAGTTCTTGAACTTCTTGAACTAAGAATGGACCAAAAAAATCAAGGCATACGTCTCAACGCATACGTCAGGAAATGCGCACTATCGTTTAATTCATAATGCAGAGGGCCAACAAATAATGGGGAAAATACAACAAATTATATACCATACTTTATCGCACGCGTCACAAAAGTCGGTACTACAAAAAAATTGGAACCATTTTGACCGACACTTGTTGATTTAATTATAATAAGAATAAAGCCCAGAATTCCTTAAATCGTCTTTTCTTTTCGAATCTCAAATATATTATAACACATCGTAATCACAACGTTTTCATGACGTGTGATTACGATGTGTGATGACCAAAATCGCGTCGATTTTTTCGTAGAACCGATTTTTATAGGACGTGTGCTTTAAAGTATGTAAAACATACTAACATATTTATAAAGGCGAGGAAGGCGTCGATGTTATTTTTCCAAAAAAATGTCAAAACATATTAATTGATCTCTGATATATAAACCAAAATATGCAAATAACTTCTGATGTACAGTATTGTCATGGAATAAGAATAAAAAGTTTTAGAAATCGGAAAAGACGCCTTAAATTGCCTCTTTTAAAATTTGAGAATTTTGTTTTATTGGAATTATTGTGCATATATTATTGCTTGTTTTTTTCATTGGGAAAGAAAACTATGCGTTGATTAAATTTAGAACTGCATGAAATATAGAAATATAAAAAATTATAGAAATTAAGGTGTGAAGCTGGTAATAACCACAATACTTCTATGAGACGGAATGTAATGAAAGATATACCTAAGGATACACGAGTATGATATTTCTTTATGTTTTACAAATATTTTGAGATTTACAAATATTTTGAGATTTACAAATATTTTGAGATTTACAAATATTTTGAGATTTACAAATATTTTGAGATTTACAAATATTTTGAGATTTATAAATATTTTGAGATTTACAAATATTTTGAGATTTACAAATATTTTGAGATTTACAAATATTTTGAGATTTACAAATATTTTGAGATTTACAATTTACAATTGATTCCTTGTTTTTCATTTGGAAAAGATAATTTTGTGTTGGTTAAAACTGGGACTGTATGAAATGTAAAAAGGGAAGGAGCTATTAAAATAAAACGGTAAAGCCGTTATTAATCAAGATATATTTAGGAATAAGAGTGTAATGAAAGATATCCCTGAGAGAGATGATTATAACATTTCGTTATGTTTTAACACCACAGGAATTATAGAATCATTGTACATATTTTGTAGCTCGTTTTTTCCTTCAAAAGAAAATTAGACATTGGTTAAACTCTGGACTCTATGAAATATAAGAATATAAAGAGCTATGAAAATAATAAAGTGAATTTATTATTAGTTCTGGATAAAGGTGTAATGAAAGGTATACTTAAAGATAGATAAGTATGACATTTCGTTATAAGTAAAAAAGCAATGGTAGGCACACTCTCTAAGGGAGAAGTCTTAAAAGTTAACGTAAATAGACTGATAATTGCCTTTAATTTTAATATCTCTGTAAAATCTTCAACATCGACATTAAATACTTTTACGCACACATCTCAAAGTATCTATTACTACTAGAAATTATTTCAATAATTTTTTCAGCCACCGTTTACAAATTTGGAAACCCACTCGAAACATATCTTTAGAAGAGTTTATATGCCAGTTTTTGGTTTTGGGCTAAGAAACTATATATTATACATAAAGTTTATATTTCTACCTTACTTTGTTAAGTAATTAGAAGCTTCTGATAGAAAGATGGACGAAAGAATGGTGTCGTAATAACAGGGTTCTATACGGATCGTACTGAACTATGTTGTTAATTAAGAAATAATTTCGGTACAGATACAATGTTAAAATGAACCAATTTAATCGAATGTAAATCAAGTGGCTACTTCATATTTTTTAATTAACATAACGCACGTACTAATTAAAATATTGTCCTTGTGTGTATGCGTATTGTTATATACCATAAATATATCCAATATGGTGATGCTGCAGTCACAACAGAAGGCCACGTTTCCTTGATATAGTGACCAATTCTTTTGATTTTTTCTAATAGCGGTAATCATAACAGAAGGCCATACAATATCATTATATCATAACAGAAGGCCATGTTCCCATTATATAGTGACCAATTCCTTTGTTTTTCTAATAGTTATTTATAATAATGCTAAGTTGTCTTTAGGGAACAAAGAGGTTTAGTCGTTCATAAGCAAGGTCCTTAGGGAACAAAGAGTGATTCAGTTCAGCTCTCTGTCTTCGATTGTTATCGGATATATGATTAAATGTCTACAACGATTATCGCCTTAACAGCACACACACGCATACAAACACACACACACACACACGCGCGCGTACTCACGCACACACGCACCCACGAACGGACGCTGGAGTACACCATACATTACTTAATAAACTCCGTCTCGTATGCCTATACGAGATTCCAATACACATAATTTCAATTGCTATGAAAATCGAATTTAATGCATGTCTGACAAGCACCTGACCGATTTCATTTTGTCTTATTTTATTTGTTTACAACGTAAGATACATTAAATTTCTTCAATATAACAATAGTCTGGGAAATAAATTTGTTCGGTTAATTTAGGGATAAAGTTTTCAGATAACAAAAAATTATACTTCTATAATTTAGAAAAAACTACCAAAAAAGGGGACGAAATTGCATGGTAAGATATCGATTAAAATTGATTTTAATATTTCCTTCCTCAATGAACACTATGTGTTAAAATGTTATTATATATATATATATATATATATATATATATATATATATACACACATATATACGTATATGTAATTTTTTATAACAACATATCATATGCAACAAACATAACAGCATTTCATATGCATTCGTATCCAAATGTACTTGTTTTATTGTGAAAACGACTTGCGTAGATTTGTGCCGCAGGTCGCGGAAGCAGGGATGGACTGCAGCTGCTACGCTCGCCATAGCGTATCTCTAAATACATGTGTACTATCGTAGTAACGACACTACTACATAGGATCGTGTGAATCCTATCGTTAAAGCTTTAATTGATTTGCGTAGCTAGGCGCCGTAGATGACGGAAATAAGGACGGGTTTAGCCACTACCCTCGTTACGCACACTTGTTGCGTAGTATTGTGGTAAAGATAAACCATCGCATTTGAATTCATCTTTATAGTTTTAATTAATTTGCAATTCTTTTTTATTTTCTTCTTATTTTATCTATATAGAATATATCGAAACTGTATTTTTGTTTCAAAATGAGCGAACGTAACTTAATGTGAACATCAGTTTTCATATTATTTTAAACGCACAGTTTAAAGGTAAGGTACATTGCAAATGATTTTGAAGTATTAATTGACGAATATTGCGAATAATTTAAAAATATTTAATGCCCAATAAAACTTCATTCAATGGAGTATGTGGAAAAGAATTTTCCATCTACCCAAAACATCTGGGTAATTAATATATATTTTTAAGGTTTCTTAATTGTTACACAGAACACTGAATCATGTTTCTCGTTTGTATTTTTATTTGAAGTATTTAAATTTTATAATTTCTTATTTATTCATATAAGAGTCTATATTTTTTTACAAAATTCCAAATTACTGGGTGGAAATTCCATTCATATAATGCATAATGTTAAACAAACAACTTTTTTATGTTTTATATGAAAATTTTAAAATGAATGTTTTTAGCAAGTTTATATGAGTAACTTACTGAAAAACATTCATTTTCAACTTCGTTAGTGTTATATTTTGTGAAAGCACGTGCTAATATATATATATATATATATATATATGTATATATATATATATATATATATATATATATATATATATATATATATATATATATGTATGTATATATATATGTAATCTTTTTTATTGATTTGTATATTCATGGGGTGCATAAATAAATACTGACGACAGGGATATAAAGGGTTACTTACTCATATTTAATCTACGTAAACGACAAATATCGAAATATTTTGAAAGGACTTCTTTTATATAATTTCTTTTTGCCTTTCCAATTTTGGTTCTTTTTTGGTTTATTTGTATTATATCTCGTCCATAGGTAATCATGTGTGTATATTTTTATGTATTTGTATAAAAAATATATTTATGTATGTAATTGAAGTACAGAAGACTGTATGTATTTGTATGTGGCACATATTTAACATATATTTCCGTAAATCTTTCTAAATTTGAGATATTATGTGAATTTGTCATCGTTTCTTTTCAACAATATTTTTGAATATACTGTTTTTTCTGTATTTTTGTACGTTTCGCAGATAATTAATTTTGTATATTTCGCAAATTATTATTATAATTATTACATGTAAATTATGAAACTGGTTCAGTATAATTAATATATATAGTTTCACTAGGAGTAAACATGTTTTACATAAACTTCTCGACATCCTAATATTGGTGCCTACGATTTATTTATACCTAGTTATTTTTTTCAAAATTAATTATACTTTCACTTGCTCCACGTGCAAAGGCTTAATATATTATGAAGCAATTTGAAACTAAATGAAAATAAATTTCATCTATGTGATGATCACACTTTTTCTCAAACAAATACGACAATAACCTAAGGCTTCATAAACAGCACGCAACAAGTTCCACTTATTTCTTTCAGAAAAAAGAAACTACAAGTAATGGCAATCCTAATACGGCCCCATTATTAAAAAAAATATACATTGGTATTGGTATTGGTTGTAGTTTTCGTCAACAGTGAAAGAAAAAAGAAAATTTTCATGTTTGGACGTACAGTGCCAAATGTTCAGAATCAATTTTATTTATGTAACGTATACATCAGTAAAGTAAGATTGCGTTGGAACATCGTTATGATTTAAAGAAGATCTGTAGATATTTCAACTTGTTTGAATTTAATCTGCCAAGAGAAATTCGTACACTTGGATACTTAAGTATTCTTCGATTCGAAGTCGAAAAGGTCAAAAACGGTGACTGGAAATTCCACGAGAGTTCAAAAATCAGCGCCATACACTTTCACCAATGTGATACAATTACTTTCCAAAATTTCCTGGGGTAAAAAAGAAAGTACTGTACAAAATATTTAGCTGAAGTGAAGGCAATTTATTTACTCAAAGTAAAATATTAAAAATAACAATGTTTGGTTTTAATTTGCAAACTAGGCTTTTGATATTCTGCCCCGTATTCAACTCTTTGTTGAGTCCGAAGAGATTTTCAAAGGAAGATTATTTATTAAGTCTGAAATACTTTTTATGTCAGTACGGCATCTAACTTTTCTTCAAATGGACTGTATTTTTTTGATTAAGTTTATTTAGTAATTTGTAAAAGAAGATTATGAATAATTCATAATTTTTACTTGCAAAGTCTTTTATTTCAACAAAGTCTGAAGTATATTTAGATAATAAGATACTTTTTGAAATAAGTTTACGTAATTTTCGCAAATAAGATTGTGTAAAAAGTGATTATTTTTTGTGTAGGTATAAGAGCAATGGGAACACGGTGGCATGTGTGCGAGGAGTAACACGTAGAAAAAACTTAACTGGATGAAGAGAAAAAGGAGCAGAAAGTTAAGTAGAAATTTTGCGACGGAGAAAATGAAAGCATTTGATGTGCAAAATTCCAAAAATAGTAAACAAGTATTTATATAAAATTATTTATTCAAAGTAAAATATTAAAAACACGGTGGCATGTGTGAGATTTTACTCAACGTTTTTTGTCTGAGATTTTACTCAACATTTGGAATTTTTAAACATGATTTATGAAATATTAAGTGAAATGCAAAATGTGCTCCCCCTCTAATTTTTATGCATATTTCGACATGTACTGGATTGGTTTCATTCCTCTTGTAATAATATTTATATTAGAAATGCAATTTAAGAAATTAAAAATATTAAAGATTATTGTGTGGGTACTTATGTTCGCGCGTTAGAAATTATGCTTCCTTGGTATAATAAAAGAATAATTTTATTTAGCATGCAAATAATTAATGGAAATAAAATAATAAAAAGGACTGGAGCGGGAGTAAAAATACGGTCGGTAAAATCTAAATTCAATCAAATAAATTAATTTTAAAAATTAAAATTTAAAATTTATTTGACATATGAGTGGTCCACCATTTTATTTTTTTATTGGCTTTCTATTGCAAGACAATCATCTGCCAGACCGTTTCCAAATTATCGCGCTCTAACTTTGTTATTTTCTCGTGCAGAGAAGTGAAAAAGTTGATATTATCTTTAAAATTAAATATAATTATTTTAAAAATTTAAATAAAAACTCAGCATTCAATTTAATGTAAACACGTGTATATAATTAATAGATAAATTTACTAAAATAATCTAAATAAAGTTTAATTAATAATGAAAGAATTTAATATGTTGGAAACTTATTTTATTAATTTTAGATATTTAATCATTTATAATGCCAATAAATAAATATCGAATTCGAAACGGTCTTGCAGATGGTTGGCTTAAAATAGAAAGTCGGCAGAAAAATAAAATGATGGACTACTCGTTTGCCAAATAAACAGTGTAAATATATCTTTAGTGAGCAACTTCATGGTGTCGATTTTAACAGCATCCTGCCAACTTCATTTTTAAAATTTGAAAAACTGTATTTTTAAAATTTTGCTCTCATAATTTTTTCATAACCTACCTAACCTCAAGTATGACTTTAATAAGTACTATGTTTATTTTCTAATATAATAAAGGAGAATGTCTCCTTTGCGGTCGCAAATACTTACATCTTGTGGAAATTGATTACATTTTCCGTGCATTTTGCTGAGTGTGAAACTTGTGGGATTCCGCTTGGCTTTGAAAATTTTTATTTTATTTCATTTGTTCTTAATTTTAATCTAATTGCATTCAATTTCTTTTAAGTATTGTGATTCATAATCGTGTTCCATTTCTGGCTTATCGTCATTGTTTGTTGTCGTTCAATTCCAGTTATATTTATAATCAGATTTGCTAAAAATTTCAACGAAAATATGAAATTAGACCATGGTTTTAAAAGTTATGGACACAAAATATTATCGACGCTTTAGTTAACAAAAATAGAATTATTAATATTTTGTTGCATGCGTGTGAAATAAAATAACGAAGTAATAAAACTGTCAATAAATAATTCTGTAATGATATGTATGCACTTTTTTTTATTTATATGTAGATAAAAAGAAATAAAAATATTTGAATTGACATCATTTAAACTATGGAAAAATCGATTTTAGATATAAATTTATGAAAATTTAAAATTAACATGATTCTATGAAATAGTTCGGCTTAGGTTATTTTAGAGTCAAATGTGTACTGTGCGATAAACCAGAAATATATTAGAATACAAAAAACACAAGAATGATATTTTTTGTGTAGTAATTTAAAGAATAAAAGGGAAAAAACAATAAACTTAAAGAATTTAAGGAAAAAGACGGGTAGAAAGCCATAGTCATAAATAATACAGAAATATTCCTGGTGCAAATCATTGACGATGTAAACATTTAGTGATATTAAAAAACCACATTATTAGCTCATCAGACATATATTGGATTAATTTTATATGTTCGAATGTTTAGCTAGAGGAAAACTTAATTCAAAGTTTCATCAGACATATTTAGAAATATAAATATTATAATTATTAAATTATAGCTTTTATTTTGTTTGCCATTGTTGAAAATTGTCATTTTTATTTCCATCTCAGTTTAAATTTATTCTATTTATAACACAACGAAATTATTGTGTTATAGATCTCTATAAAATATTAATATAGAAGTACGGAATATACGCATAAATTAAGAAAAAGTATACAGTATTATTAAAGTAAAGAACTCTATTTAACATTTTAGAGACCCAAAATTATTAAATAGTCAAACTGATGATTTAATAGAAATTTAAAGATAAACTTAAACTAAAGTCAATTTCATATGACAGAAATATTTAAAAATATTTTCTTATTGTTAAAAATATTTACTAAGTCAGCACCTTATTCTTTTCGTGTAAAAATACACTCTTATTAATTTCGCTAATTCTTTTAAATTGTATATATTTTATTGTTATAACATAAGCAGATAGAGGATTGTACGGAGCTGAAAAAATTAAATTGAAACAGTTGTTATGGAATTCTTTCAGGGCACTCTAAAGAAAATCGATCGAAAATGGAGAATGAGAAGAAATTTCAGATCGTTATTACACCATCTCTCCCTATTTGTCGTCGCTCGATTTATGGTCGCTGTCTATCGTCTATCGACTTGATCTGGTCTGTCCACCGCAGCGACGACCTCCTACTAGACAACTGGCACCTTCTACTCTTCCTTGCACATCAATGCATTCTATGGAGCTACTATCTCCACGCATGACGAGAATAAAGAAATTGTGCATTTTAGCTCTGACGCGCGACTGGAGTTCACTCCATAAGTACGATTGTCTTGGCATATATAAAATAGTTAACATTATGTATAAATAAAAAAAAAGTAATTACATTAGTGTAAAAACATTAATCCTATATTCTATTTTCATTATAAACGTGTACATCTGACTATATTCATTCTGTCATTAATAATACCACCAGCATTCTATTTCTTTGTAATAGCATCCCAAGCCTTTTTTTCATCTTCACGCTTGCTCCATCGGTGCGGTTATTTTCCGTTACATCTTTGTAAGGGACCAGTATCCGCAAAATAATCTTTTCTCTGTTTCTGTGTAGTTTTTTTTCTTATATTCATTTTACTATTTTGTTGTTAAACGCCATACTTTCACCCAAAAAGAAACAACGATTATTAATTTGCTTCCAACTGTCAATAAATAATTCGATATGTCAAGATGTGCCTGAAATTAGCTAACGATTGGTGCGCAATATGTACTGAGCAGGCAAAAGTATTGAATCAAAATATAAATCACGATTGATCTTTGGTTTTTCAAACTCAATTAGTTAACACTGGATTAATATGCGTCTATTCAACCGTTGGAGACATAACACGACAATTTATATTAACATAAATTGACGTAATCGCGAATTAAACTGGTTTTATATTTGGTCTATTGATATGAGCCTATGTGTATCAAATTCATGTCATTGCGATTACGGCATAAGAAAATGCCAAATAAACATATTGATATCTCACTCTACTGATGCGCAGAAATGTTGCGCGGAGAGACCACCTAACGTTTACACTTTTTTTAAACACTCTGAACTTTGTACGCTCTGAAGTTCTGATTTTACTTATCATAAAACTACATACGGGGCGCTATATATGAAAATCGATTCTTAAGGAAAATCGATTCTTAATATACATGCATATATATATAGGAAGTAATAGACGGTCAATTAACAGAACATATTTTTTATAAATCTAAATTACAGTATCTTTAAAAATATATTTAAAATCAAACTATATATTTTTATAGTAAACTAATATTCACAACTTTTTTAATTCAATTCCATCATAGAAAACTAAAAAACGGCGAGGAAAGAAAAATCTAATTACAGCGATCGCTAGCGCGTAGCACTTTGTAGGAAAAGTTCTAGACAATCGATTTAACGTTGGTGAAAGGAAGAAAATTAAATAGCTGTAGGAAACCTTCACTTCGTCAAAGTTTGCTACTATTTAATCTATTTTTTAAAACTACGGTAATTTATTAACATACATTTCCATTTTTTTTTGTCCTATAAAATAGATTCTCTGTTTCTCTATATTTTCGTTATATCGCGTTAAAAAAATTCATTTTGTAATCTGAATTTACAAGATCAAGATCTTGATGTTGGAGTTGGAGTTTGATGTTGGAGTTTAAAGTTAATTTGTCACTTCTAGTTGAATAAAAAAATTAGTGTAACAGGAAATTAACTTCGTATAAACAAGTAATATTATCTATCAATCTGTGCACGGACTGGACTCATAAAGTTCGTAAATAAGTATTGTCATAATTTTATAAGCAGGTCAATGATGGTTTTGCAACTTTAAATAACAAAAACCGAACCACCATTATAGGGAATTCAGTTAGAATTAGCCGGTGATGTGGTTTATCCACTCACCGCGATGCAAAATCTAAACAACGGAATCTCATGCCCGATTGCAGAACATTCGCAATTTTGAAAGCCAGTTTCAAGGCTAATTACTATGGTTAAGATACTCATCCATTTGATGATATGCACCATTTTGTTAATATTTTTAAAATTTTATATAAATACCTAATTTTTAAAGGGTTCCAAGTTTTTTCCGATTAGGAGGGGAGACAACATTTTCTTCGGATATTTGCTACAAAAAATCAAGAAATATATTTTAAAATACTTTCAAAAACTTCATACATTGAAATCTTTAAAGATCTAAATTTTGCGTAAAAACACATAAAAATACTTCACTGTGTACCATCATTCTATTAATATTTCACTTGCAATATAAAAGTAGTTATCAGTAATACACAGTGAGATACACCGATAAAGATAAGTTCGAATCGGAAGTGTTTCCAGCAATTTATTTACAGCATTTTATTGAGAAACATGAAACAAAACAATTAATAGGAAAAGCTTTTAGTTTTCCCGTTTTTTTAATTTACTCTTCTTCTGTTTCCAAATTTAATTAATTTTAGGTGAAATCTTTTTAACAGAACTACTTTAACTACATTTGAATATATATATATATATATATATATATATATATATATATATATATATATATATATATATATATATATATATATATATATATATATATATATATATATATATATATATATATATATATATTTATATATATATATATATATATATATATTAAACTTAAAAAGAGAATGATCTTTATAGTAACGAAATATGATAAACTGAAATAAAAACTATAGAATTTTTTAAATTTTGAAACCACTGAAACTCTGGTAAATTGCAAAGCTTTCAAAATAATTGGTTTTAACAAGCATTATTGATCTCCTTTGTCCGGTGTGTTTGATATACTACTGCTACAAAAGTATAAAAATCGTAAGCGCCCAAACTTTGGAAATGATGTTATCTCCATCCTACTTATTAATGTAGAACTGTATTTATTGAGGCATTAGCAGGAAGTAACTCGTGGAGTGCGATGTATAAAAATGTCATGCTTTGAACTCTTATATCTCTGAAATTAAATTATTAGACATCAATACAAATATATCATTATTTTTGACTATTGGGTTCAATTTAAGTGATTGATGTTCAAAACGGTTTCAATTTTTTCTTTGCAATTCTTAAATATAGTTCGTATTACAAAGTACAGTTACATTTCAAACGGTTTGAGTATACGATATCCTATCGACGAAATAAAGAAAACCGTAAGACACAAACGCCTCACATCCAATATTGTTTGCACTATGTCCTATTACAAAAATAAAGGAAATCAAAGGTTCTGTACCTGGCTTTGAAGTGAAATTACTTTATTTAACACAATTCGATACTAATATGGACTTTCTAGCATAGTGAAGATTTAATAATACTAAACATAATTTAGTGAAGGAACATATGTACTATATTTTTGTGCATATCTCAAAAACTATGCTATCGAGAATAATTATTTTCCTACAACCTTTGGCTTGGCAAACTTTAGGGGACTTATTTTTAACATATTTTCGGTGTATTTCTAAATATATACATTACGTAAAAAAATTTAAATGGGAGCCTTATGAATAGCTTTTTCAGGCGATTCCACACAATAAATATAGAATCATGTTTTTTTTCGATCACCTAATTTACCCTTCCTAAAATGTTTGGGTTAATTACTGTTTCGGATTAATCAATTTGCTTCATGTTTCGGGTTAATTACTTTGCCAAATTTCAAGCCTATATGTCAAGGGTTTTCTGAGAAAAACGGCTGTTACAGAGGGAGAAACGGCCACATGAGTCGTCTTATTAGGGTTTCATTCTTCGTAGCAACCTTAAAAATAGCAAAAAATTAATTACAATGTCATGAACTTTATTAAAAATGATAGAGTATTGGCGTACTTTTGGCAAAGGTGCTATTGTGTCCCTTTAATTTTTTTTATTATTTTGCTTTTTTCGACACTATAAAATATGTAGGGATAAATATGTAAGGTCCCAAAGTTTTTAATTTGAAATTGTATTCTTTATTATACAATTACTAGTATGTTGGCATATTCAGTTAATATAGTTAGAGGAACACGAAATAATGTATGGCAATATTGTCCATTCAAAAAGTTCTAAAATAAAGCCCATGACAACATATATGTATATATTACATAAAATACCGAAAAACCTTTTTTTTTAATTCATTTCAATTTTCTCAACATTATCCTGTAAACTTTTTTAATCTTTATAAAATTATATTTTACAGTGAACTTTTTCCAGTTGTGTACGTAAATTTTTCTTTTATTGTTTTCTAACGAAAAGTTTATTACTTTATCGGTTATAAAGGTGTTTTTAATAAGCAAAATTATTTGGCGAGGGCTTTTACGCATTGACGATTGATGATCAGCGTAACAATGCCAGTGCAAAGTGTGTGTATATATATATATATATATATATATATATATATATATATATATATACACAAATGAAGAGAGAGATAACGAAATCTTGTGGCATATTGTTTATTTTCTATTTATATTGTTTTATATTATCTTCTTATGCAAAGAATTTAAGGCAATTTAAGGGCAAGATTTAAAAAAGTATTTAAATGAATTTACTGAAAAAAAAAGAAAAATTTATGTCTAAACAATTAGTCGGACAATATAGAAAACGCAACGAGATTATGTTTTTAGGATGAAAATCTCTCTTTTTCATTTAAATATTAGTCCTTTTCAATTTATTATTTTCATTCTTCTGCAGATTTACATTATTTATAGGGACGTTTATCATCACGGCGGAATATATGCACAAAGCAGTCTTTGGTGTAGTTCAGTAGTCAGCGAATAGTTTATAAAAGCCCAAAATGTAAAGTATTCAAAAAAATATTTTGGAATTAAGAATGTTTGTTGGTAATTTCCGTGGATTAATGAAACTCTTATTTATATTCGACGCCATAGTTAATAACCATATCATTCATATTAAAAATAGTCCCAGAACCACATCTTACTTGTCACTTCAAGTTCAAAACGAGTTCATTAATCTGATGGTAACCACTGTTCGCCAAAGTTTATTACGAAGCATTTGCAAATCGAAATACTACGATCTCATGTATGACTCAACTTTTGAACAGACACTACATGAGCAGATGTCAGAAGCAGTGAAATACCAAGAGGTTACTTTTGAAAAAAAATCCGCCGTGTTATAGAGCTATTTCTTGGTTTCATCAAAATAAGTCAAAAGGACGCCGGAAGTTAAGTTGACAAAATACTTAAGCAGCTAGGGTAAGACGATATGGATTTACAGGATTATCGTTCACAATGCTATGACAACGCTGCTTTGATTGCTAGGCACCGAACAGGAGTTCACCAAAGAGTAATCAAAAAGAACAAGCTAGCAGTATCTGTGAATTACGATAATCATTTACTCAATGTGAGCAGTGTACATGCAGCCACGTAAGACGCTATAATAGTTACATTTTTTTGGAACTACTGAAGCTCTTCACATATTCTTTGCTCATTCTACTTTGCACTAGGAAAAAATAAAAAATGCGTGTCTATGTTTGTAAAACCATTGTACAAAACAAGATGAACAAGGTTTGAAGCAGTAAAGCCAGTTCACAAATATCTTGAAGACATGCTGAACTTTCTTCAAGATATGGCAGACGATAGCAACCAAACCACTGAAACAAGAAGTGAGGCTAGACTTATTCATAATTGCATGTTCTCCTGCGATATTTTGATATTGTTCGGATTTTGGTATGATGCACTCACTTCCATGGATCGTGTCCAAAAGCGATCCAGTTCCCTAGTATAAATTTGAATAACGATGCCTTGGACACAAAAGCCCTCCGAGACTATTTCATATATACAAATGAAAGTGAGGGATTAGTTAAAGAGGCATTAAAAAGGGGACTCAATCTTTGCCAGGAATAGGACGTGGCCATTTGACTTTAAACATAATTTAAAAAAGTACATAGATATCTTCTGATTTTGATAAGATTCAGTACCACGATCATTTTATCAAGTAATGCATTTTATCTAATTAATTTCCGGAAAAATTACTTTTTAAACATAAACATAAAAGAAAATCGAAACTAATTATTCTAAACTTACCAAACCAATGTAAATTTGGTTAAAGGTTTAAATAATCGAAAACCAATAAGTTAAAAATAAGACTTAACGAAAAATTAAGAATCAAACTGAGCCTAAACGGAAGACGCACAAACGTTACAGCGACGTGACTTCCGTAAGAACAAGAAAAGATAAAGAAATGGCTTCGCGCCTACGTGAGCCCAGTTAAGAATATCCGCTTTGAACGTTAACATTTGTAGATTGGAAAAAGAAAAGACGCTTTTTGTATCGGAGCAGAAATTTAAGGCATTTACTTTAATTTGGAACCCAAATTTCTTACAAATAATTTTGCCACGGAGTTAAAATTTAATGTTGCAAAGTATTTTACGTGGTATGCAAGGGTGGTGAAGCATGTGTCTAACTGTATGAAAAAAAGGCCTCGTGGTAAATAGAGTGAAAATCTGGTGGGGTAGTGAGGAGTCAAAATTGGTATAAGTTGTAATTAATTTAATTGTGTAAACATATGATATTTATATATATATATATATATATATATGTATATATATATATATGTATATATATATATATATATAAATATATAAATATATGCATGTAACTTAATTTTTTTTCACAATTTGGAATGTACCTACACGGACATAGTTACAGAGATAGGTTAAAAGTAATTTTCTATATTTACCACTTCCTATAAGTATAAAGTGTCTACAAAATTCACTCTACCTCTAAAACATCTACTTTCCTTTCGTTCAATATATTTGCAACATATTTTGTCCGTTAATAATTATGATCAATTTCCGTGCAATGTCACGGAGTTCAATAAACAGATATTTTTTTCATAAAACTCGATTTACGTTTGAAATTGAAAGTACGGAGAAGCATCCACTTTTTCATATTATTACAAAAAGTTTCTTATCGGCCTAGGTAATTGAATTAATGTATAATTGAATGAATGTGCCATTCTGTTATATAATTTTTTTTATAAAACGCAGGTTCCGAATGAGATTATAATACTTTAAGCTTTGTGGCGGACGTGTCTGACATTTATGGGTTGCCTAAAAAAGTTATGAGATTATATATATACATTAGTTTGTGTACCAATTGATTAATATAAACTCTATGACGGAACGCATGTAGGCGTTAGTTTAAATTTTGCAACGTTTTCTAGGTCAGCATCTGAATCAATGCGATAGTTTTCAATAAGTATCTATAAGTTGTACAAAATTTAATTTAATATATTTTGTAGAGGTTCTATTTCCAATGTTACAATTTTAAACTTTAATTTTATATTGGTAAAGACATAAAGTTTTGAAGAATTAATATTGTTTTCATCGAGTGTATGTCTACAATAAATATCGTATACTAATTTTCAAGATTACGAATGTGCTTTGCAGATAAAATGAAATCCAAGAATAATCTGTTTGATTAAAATCCGCAAATATCTGGTTCAACTAGCGTTTAAGCCACTTTTTAAACAGTTAAATGTCTTAATATTTTTTAAAAGAACAATCTTTAAAGTCATAATTAAGTTGAAGGATATTTATTAGGTATAATGAGTTATTTAATAGATCAGGTAAAAATAAACAATTAGCCATTCTCCAGAATTTTCAGAAAATATCACAAATATTAGTATAATTTTTGAAAAACATTGTCAAGAAATATGATAAAAAAAATTAAATATTAAATTAATAATTTTTAAAAGAAATATATTTAACACTTTACCTTAAATATATACCCGTATTTTATTTTAATTCCTTACAGTATTTTGGATACTGTAACCAATTCAAAATATGACCAATGTATAATGTATACTCTACACAATGACATGATATAATCAATAAAAACCTTAAACTAATAACAATGGTAAAATATTGAATATATTTGGCGTTAATTTTGTAGAAATTCATTGTTCACAATTAAATGAAACTACGTGATTATTTCTACTTTCTTTAAGTTCCTTACCACGACCTAGGTTTCGTTGTATTACAACAAAGTTAATTCTTAAATGTAACCAGAAGAAGTGAAAAAGAACAAAATAAAGAACTTACATAAAAAAATCGGAAAAATATTCTGATCACGAGGTTAAAATAGGAAAAAAATTTTATCGAGGTTAAATAAATCGAAAAAAGAATTCATGGACAAGTGACAAATAATATGTTGTGTGTTATTTATAATCATTGACGTGCTAAAGGAAAATATTTTACACAGAATTTGCTAAAATTCTGAAATATTTAAAAAATATTGACAGCCAAACATTATTAAGTTTATTAAGCTAAATTGTGTAAATCGGCTTGGAAACGTCCTTAGATATAATAAGAAGACCCGAAGAATTCGCAGCACCGAAGAGAATTTAAGGGCATGAACAGCAAATGATGGGAGGTCATTGTATCTGATGCGAATTGATTGGAAAGACGATTTGAGATAGCTTTGGCTTGAATTGCGGGTAATTCTTCAAAAGAATGTACTGAGAATTGCTAATAAATCAATATATAAACAAATCAATATAAAACATAAGTCTATATTTTCACAGAAAATAATATTATAACCAAATACTACTTTAATATCAACAAGTCGATAAAAATGAGTAGACGGAAGTTTTCAAGTCACGTACACTAAAATTTTATGTCGTTTTAAACAAAAAATACGTTTTATAATTTCTCAAATTCCACTTCGAAATTCAATTTCAATTATATACCTATCGACATCTAGTTACGTACGTTGATCTTACCAAAAAGAACTCTAATATTATTGCATATAATATCTCTTGATTAAAAAGAAAACAAGCCAACACTGGGGCAAATTCAAGCATTGGTCACGTCGCGCCGGAGATGGAGACAAAGTGACGGGAAAACAACGGTCGAATGCAGACCAAGCGGGGTGAAATGAATCAACAGGTAAACAAAGAAAAATATAATCTAAATTGAAACAGTAAGTGGGCCCGAAACCACTCAAATACTCCACGATCCTAATTCCAATGTCGCGAATTGAAAAGCACAACACTTCGAAAGATGGATTCACCCTGAGAGTAAAAAACTTAAAAAATCAACGATTAGCAATTACGAAAAAGCTAAAAATAAAATATAAATTGTCAACATAATACAAAACAAAACAGCTATTTTCGTAAGCTTGCATGTATTATATAAGCTTGTCCCACGGTTTCACTGGCGTGGAATTCGTAATAAGAAAATTTATTAGAATTTTTACTCTCTCATATGTTGCTTTTAGGTATAAACAATTACCATAGATTCCGCGTGATTGATTAACAAATTAACATACAGGCAGAAAAAAATTCGGAAAACAGGTTTTCGGGCTTATATTGTCATGTACATGTTTCATGTACAGATTTCACATTGTTACAATTTTGTTATATATAATACAATAATTGTTAATAATAATAATAACGCCAAAAGTTTACAATAAAATAATTAATAACTATGACCTTTTAATGTATACGGCCTTTGTCTTAATTAGTTAATAAATAATTTAGACATTGCCGAAGTTAAATAAAATTTAATTAGAATAACTGGTTAACTGCACAAAATGCAAATTTACAAACCATTAAAAAAAATCGTCTGACTTTTCATAGAAAATATAGAATTTATTATCTGTTTCAAGATTTAAATAAAACTTTTAAATTGTTTATTTTTTCATTTAATTTATATAAGAATATAATTTTTAGTCTGTAATACCTGTGCCCAACACTAGATGAAATCCGCCAATCGCTTACAAAATATTTATTAAAGGCACATTTAAAATTAGAAATGAAATTATTCTATATTTCCAAACTTATGCATTTAAAAGTAAATTTTGGTCTTTAGGTATATTTTCTTCATTCAATATCATAAAAGCGTGACGATTTTGAGTACAATCATTTTTATGAGATATCATACATTTGGAACAGAAAATTATTAGTTAATCGGTTTAAAAATAAACAACCTTTTTACATTTCCAAATCGCTTTTCACGTATGCAAAAGGATTGCATAGCAACTATTCAGTCTAATATTAATTACGACACGTAGATCTTAATTAATATCAAATTCCTTAATATAAACAACCATTGGAGTGTGGTATTAGCAATAATAAATAATTGTTTCTGCCTCCTTTTTATTTTGTAAAATGATTGCATAACAGCTTACTCACGACATCGATGCATCTGATTATATATCACATTTATAAACTAAAAAAGTAAACAAAATGTCATGCTTGCGTATTTAACAATCTACTTCAAAAGTAAAATTACATTAAAGCTTTAAATCGATTGGGTTTCGCGCAAAGTTTAAAAAGAACTGTCCCTTATTTTCCGGATTTCGGATACGAAAATTTCACAAATTTTTAGGCTCTGTACTAAACTGAAATAAACTAAACTTTTTTCGAAACCTTCTTGAGAGAGTATCAATGTTTTTGTAAAAAATGGACTAATATTTCTAATTTACTTTTTAAAAAAGTCACATTAACTAACTGAGAGTAAGAGCTCAAATAGTAATATAAATGATGGTAAATAAAATTTTTAAGCAATTTGAATGAAAAAGAAAAGAAATATATAGTGTATAGGATGAAAAAACAATAAAACTCATGAGATTAAATATGAGAAGGTGCGTGATATGTGAAAAAAACGAATAGGTTAATAGAATAAAGATATTTTATTTTACTAGTACACTAAAATTGATTGACTGTACATTCCTCCATCACTACTTTCGCACGCTTCATGTAATATAAAAAATTATAGAGATATAAATGATATAAATTTATCAAGTCTTCATTAATTAGGCAATTAGATAATTCAAACTATAAAATATTTACTTCTAGACCTCAAACGTGAAACTTAAAAAATAAAGCTGCTTAAATAAAAAACAGTCATTTACAGAAGTATTTTGTCACTACAATTTTTTTTACTAATGGAATTATATTCACATTTTATTTGAAAGCAATAACTGGCGGTGCATTCTGGATATGGCATCTAACTTATTCTATAGTTTGGCAGCATGATCAATGAAGGAATGCATTGGTATCATGTTTGAGAATGAGTAAAGAGATTTTCAGACTAAAATCCAAGGTTGATACTTAAGGCAAAGAATCTAATATTAATGTGATCCGGGTACGAGGATACGTAAACGCATAAAAAAACACAAATATAAGATTGCGCCGGTAGCAAATCTCTAATCAAATAAGCTGTATTTAATTTAGGTAACTTGCAGAGTTTTTAATTTACTTCATTTTAATCATTCTGCCGAAAGCTATTGTACTCAAAATTATAATTTTTAAGGTAAATTTACTCGCCATCTTACAAACGGATGTTTTAAGCTACTGTATTCTAGCCCTAAGTTAATCCGGGCTACAAGAGGATACTTCAACGCATAAAAAACACACACAGAATTGCTCTAGTATCAAATCCTAATCAGTTAACCTGTATTCAATTTAGGAAATTTGAAGAGTTTTCAATTCATTTAATTTTAATATTCTGCAGTGAGAGCTTAATATTGTGTCCAAGATTAAGCTCTTTGAGATCAATTTAATTCCAACCTTTCAAAATAATGTTTTAAGCAGTTAAATGTTACGCTGGCTTCCATATTTAAATGAATCTTTGAAACGTCAAAGGTTAGTTTTGAGTTTTACCTTTGCGAATTATGTTTACTGTATACTTTATATGAAGAAGGTTTTGCTTGCGTCAATGCTTTACGTAAGGAAAGTTTGAGGATTACTTCTTTTGGAACCACTTTAAATTTTATATTTCAAAATATTAAAGTGTTAAGTTACTTTTCAACAAACTTGTTGTTTTTCTCTACTTGTTTGATATTTTATTCTTATTTTTTATATCACATAAGTATTTTGCTAACAATATGCTCGGCTATCACGGATATCGGTTCTATAACGCAAAGGTTTTGAGTCATATTTTCTATCTCTTAAGTTGAGTTACTGAGTAAGTAACTCTACCTTATTTTTACACGTACAACTTAACCAATTTAGCTATTAATTGTTCAAATTGTACTTATAAATACCTTGTGCATAAGTATAGAATTGCATAATATTTATTTCATTTCAAAAGAAAAAAATTGGGATTGAATGAATGAGTGAATTTGGATTGAAATACGTATCAGGAGCGCTTAATGGTATTTTCTGCATTCGTATGTTTCGTAATTATTAAGATGTTTCCACCAAATTTTTGCACAAAGTTATCCTTTAAGCGATATAATACAAAGAAAAATCAAATTATAACCCATGAAAAGTAGATAATAGATTATACAGACATGAGAGAATTAATATCTTGGAAAAGGGCAATAACTAGTTAATAACACTGATCGATATTACTACATAATGACACTAATCACGTACAATGACAAATGATAAAAATATAGTGTCTGCAGCGTTTAAATGTGTCGTGGTATGATTTTCAATGTCCTCAAATTTTTCTAATAATTGATAATTTTCTAATCTCTCAGTAAAATCCCATCGAGAAAAATAAATCTATCCACCATTTTACTGCTGTTCCTAGCAATATTCTGGGTTGATAAAAAAGAAGCTACCTCTGTCTTTATTTTTACGGAGATGGCATCCCAAAGGACCATTACCATTTTTGTTTGCATCGCTGACGGCAGACAATAAAAATAATGGCTTACACAATCTTGTAGTAATTATCACTAGGGATGTAAAAATAAGCAGAAATGTATGATCTTTAGATAGAAGATCAATTTGTTACTTAAAATGTAGATGTTAACGTGGTACTAGGGTGTTTCGATACAATGCCAATACTCGGTAATAGATCAATCGTGAGTTACGAAGTAAACATTAATAATTATTAAACATTAAACGTTGCGTTAAGTCATGGAAATGCGTGAAAAAAGGTGAACGTTTAAATATATTCCTGCGCACTAAGAGCAAATGAAAAGAAACTATTACTTCGTTCTTTCAATTTTTAATTAACAGTATAAAGCGCACTGAATATGAATGAGGGATTTTCAGAACGATTTTTAACAAGTTAGCAAAGTTCCATAAATTACGAACTAAACATTTTGTTAAATAAAATCTATCAATTTTTTAAAACGTTTTCTCCTGCAAAGGTTTACAAGTTGCTTCATGTAAGGGCAGATGATGGCATTTATAATATACTCTCTAAAACTAGGGACTAAGGAAAAAAGTTATGAGGCAATAAATGTCATGAAAATCATATAAATGTTGTATGAAATGTCTTTTATAATGATTTCCTGACAGATTTCATGGTAAGGTTGCAAAATTTGAGGTTATTATCCACCTACACTCAGATACTCTTCAAGTATCCTTTTGACTAGTTCTATTTAATTGAAAACTGCACACCGAAACGCTATTTAAGCATAAGTGCATTTTTGCGCATTTATTAATGTTCTGTCTTTATTAGATTACCGAGACAAAATAACGTAGGAACAGCTCACTATAAGATTCGTTGACTGTACACAAAACAGTTTTAAAACCTCTTTAATAGGTAATGAAGAGTTCTGACTAAAGACGAGTCGTTTATAATAATGGGAAGCAAAAGACGATTAAATGTACAAACTGGACGAACTATTTCCCAGATCGAAAGTAACTAGTGACGAGCTGCCTTTAATAAAAAAAATGGAATACCATTGTCGACTCAATTAAATAACTTCCACAATTAAAATAGATCCGAAACCAAGTTGGAAAGAAATGCAAAAAGGAAAAATATTGGAAAAAAGAAAAAACAACCTTGACAAGATTCTTGATACGTAATGAAAAGCTCTTAAGAGGGTTCAAATGCAATAAGGGATACGAGAATGAAACCAGTTTCCGCGGAGAACTCTCTTTAACTTTTCATTTCACGGTCAAGTAAACACTAGATACATTTTTGTGATAGATCGTTTACGGTTTGTAATCTTTGAAAAATGGGATGAGCTTTTACATTTTGTGCGGAGGGATAATGGACGGATATATAGGATTTGTGGCTAAAATAAACATCATAATATGGTTGAATGTTTGTCGTAGAGTGATATATTATTTATATCAATCAATATACAACTATATTTGATACAACTTTCCATATTGTGTCATTAAGGATACTAGCGCTTGGAGTGATCGACACGAACTTTAAATTATTTATTACGTATAACCATTCATCCCATGGGTAAAAGTTAGTTGAGTTTGCTTTCCATAATTATCTATGACCGGGATAAAAATAATTTACGTTTTATCTTGGTAATTTTAAAGCTGAATTTCTTAGACAATCTCGATATTTTCTATTTGACAATTAATAAACCCAGGTACTGAGTTCTTGTTGCTTTAGCAGGATTTGATACACACACACACACGCACGCACGCTCTCACGTAGGCATGCACGCACGCCCACACGCAGGCACGCACTTCCGGACGCCCGCACGCACGCACGCACTCACGCATGCACGCACGCATGTACTCACGCACGCACTCACGCACGCACGCAGGGACGCACGCACGCACGCACTCACGCTCGCACCTAAGCACGCACGCACGTACACATGTACGCACGCACGCCCAAATGCACGCACCCACGCCCTCACGCCTGCACAGACGCACGCACTAGCGCTTCCGTGCGCGCATGCCCACACGAACTCACGCATGGGCGTACGCACGCAAGCGGGCACGCACGCAAGTACGCACGCACGCACGCATGCACGCCGTGCGCACGCACGTACGTTACAAATTTATTTAAAAAAAGTATAAAAAATTACTCAAATGGTTAAAGAACTTTTGAAATGCTACAAATTGCTTTACTTATTGAAAAAAAAATGCCGCAAATAGCATTTCAACCTGTAGGTTTACGATATTTATGGATTCAATGCCATTTTGTGTACTAAATATTGCTTTAAAAATGGTACGCTTCATTTTACATTTTAGAGAAAATTTTTCACTAAGTATAAATTTATAATTATATTTCTCGTACTGTGATACGCCATTTGAGCCATTTTATCAACTTAGATACGCCATTTGAGCCATTTTATCAACTTAGATATGCCATTTGAGCCATTTTATCAACTTAGATATGCCATTTGAATTAGAATCATGCATAACGTTATACAATAAAATTAATCGCCAATAAAATTACTAACTAAACTAGAATATGGCGCTGCATTAAGAGGCAAAATTTGTCACTTCAAAAGTTTCTCATTACTACAATTTTCTTAACGATACAAACGCTATAGGTATTTTTTCCTCATATTTCTGCAAATATGAAAGTTTTTTTATTACTCGTTTCGTTAGCTTCTTGGTTCGAGATGCCCAAGAAATATATCATCGACCGCATTTATGACAGCAAGGTCTTTGGAGGATAGTTTTGTATTATATGTATTCATAAATGTATGGCCACTAATTTCGTATATGTACGCACGTTTATGTGTAGTTAGTACATATATCATTGTTTGTTTTTATGTACAGATTATAAGCTGGAAAACAGTCATAATAGTGTTGTGAAGATATAAATCAAATTTTCAATGAAGAACGCGAGGAATTTCTCGAAAAAACTGATAGGTACTAAAGATTTTGCTGGGGAATAAGAACAACGTGCTTAAAATTTTACGCAAAGTAAAGACGAGGAAGAATTAGGTAATGAATCTATTACATACTCATCTCAGTTTTATTTAAGTAAAATTAAGGACGCCATCCGAAGAATAAGAAATCGAGATTATAATATTGTATTAATTTAATAGGGCCAAAAGAAGCAAATAAAGTTCAGGGTAAAAATCATTGTTACTGATTACTTTCGATAAAGATATTATACAAAAATTATCATTTCGTAGGTAAACAAATCAGCATATTCGTAACCGATGCTCGCGTTCCCAACCGTAACCTACTTTTACAAATAATTTTCATGGTTTAGCACATTTTCCAAGCAATATGCCTGATGTAACATAAACTATCAAGTCGTCGACACAAATAGCTAGAAACTCGTAGAAACGGTCCATATAAAGTGCTGCATAGCAGCATTAGCTTTATGACAAGATTCTTCCAACAAATCAAATTGCAAAATATAATTATTGATAACTGGTAGAGCAGTGTTCTATTAGCTAAGCCACCAGTGAAAGAAATATTGATTTTAGTCAGTACTTTTTCCAAAATAAAAAAGAGGTTATGTCAAACTATTTATTTCGAATGTTAATCGAAGTGTGAATTCATCATTCGTCTGAGCACGATGCATCATGTTCATAGTTCTATATTTGATATAAGAAGAAACATCAAATATATATTATATATTTTATAAAAGCAAATACATATTATATATTTTATAAAAGGAATAATGGTAGCGTCGAAAAAACGACAAATTATGTGAAACATCTTATCTAGCTCAACGAATTCAAATATGGCCAACCGTGTTTTTTTTATTTTTAAAATAAAAGTAATAAATATATAAAGACAATTAAAGAGTTTGTCTGTAATTTTCCAATTTTCAACTTTTAAGTGCTTTTTCCGTTTGCTTATTCAATTACTAAACGAATAAAATATAAAAGAAAATTTATCTCCGTCTTCCAGTCTGTGCGAAAGGTATTCATCATCATCATACATAGATTGTGGATGGTAATTAAGAGACAAATTTAGTTTTATCGTCAATTATGTTTCATCATGATACCTTAAAGGGTCCTAAGTTATGATACTGAAGAGGTTACGTTGAAATAAAAAAAAATTTGCATTACGCGGATAGCGTGCAGCGCCTGTCTGTAGATATACGCGAGTTCGGGCCGAGGAATGTCGAGGAGGGAGAGATGTGTGTAAGACGGCCCGCGCGGGTTTTAAACTGAACTAATATTTGTGTGTAACAAACAAACCTAACAAACGATCGAATTTGGTACGGTGGACCACGGATTTTGTCTCTGGTCGAACCGAATCCAATCCTAGCGCGGGAGTGATCCGATGATTATAATTATCATATATAATTATAAGGTAATGGCGTCGGTCCATTAAGTTATTGTAGAAAGCGCAGTTTTTACTGACATTTTGGAAATGTTCAACTTTCCCACATTTATGGGGTTTATCCGTGAGTTAATTTTAATAAAGGTGTTCGCAATCAAGCTCTACAAGTACTTCCGAAAGTGTTAACCAAAATTTTAAAGAAATTCAGTGATATATACCTCTAGCAGAGACACGGAAACTTTATAAGTACCTGTCTGTCAGTCCATCTAACACAGTCAATTTCCTAAGAAGCAATGCGGTGTAAAAACTTGTAATTTAGTATGATATTATTAATTCACATATTTTGCACTGGCTAATTTTGTTTAAATATTATGAATAAGAATTATAGAATCAGTTTTTTTAAATTGTTTACCGTGTGGATTTGGAGAACTTGTTATAAGGAGTACATAAGTATTTTTCTTTCATAATTTTAAATTCTTATTTAAAAAGATATTTTAAAAAATATGCAAAAATAGAGCATACCTTATTTACGAAGCTATCCAACCTAAAATTATGAAAAAATAGAGTTTTTTGAAGTCTAAGCAAAGATTGTAGGAATACTATAGCGATGATCCTAGATGTGATATTTTTTTAAAATATAACATAAAATATATGTAATATAACATAAAATATACATACGCTGTGAAAGACACACCTAGTGCGAGTACTACTTATGCTTGACCGGTTTAAAAAAAGTGAATCCAGAGGCACGAACTTTAACAGTATCAGTTTTCATGAGGTTTAATTATAATAAAATTTAATGATTGATGAAATAAACGTTATGAAATAAATGTCATTCAATACGTAAAGTATAATACCTTAAGTATTAATATATTAAATAAAAGAATTAATAGTAATTAGTATAGATATAATTCCCAGTAATTTAATTCAATGTATCTTTAAAACAAAAAACAACGGGATTTTTATTTTATTTTTAATTAGTTTTTTACTTAAGTCGCTTTCAGTGTGTTTTCCTGTCCTTTTTATATTTAAAAAAGTAATGGTAAATATTTTAATTTGATAACAAATTATATAAATGACCCTATTAAAAGCATTTCTAGAATAGCTGGTTTCAATAAAATCTCCTTATTAGTCGGTGTAACATTTTTTAGGAATTTATTTTTATTCTGTATTGGACCCAACCATCGCTTCTTTATCTTGATTGGATTTATCTGGAAGAATTTTGAATTCTAAGAAAACTAATATAATGCACTAATGTAATGTATTCTTAGAAAACTAATATAATGTACATGGCACACGAGTCCGCCTATCGGCTGCGGTGTTCTTAATTCTAAATCATTTTGTCTATAATGCTAAAAATTGAATTATTTTTCTGGTCAATCGGAGACCCAAAACTTAAATTTGAGTAATTTATAATGGGGTATGTATGGCGCGACAGACGGGGCTTAAGAAATGGTACCGAATTATTATAATTTCAAGAAAACGATTAATGTCTTGAGCTAAAAATTTTCATATCAAAGATACAAATTTAAGGTATTTAAATCGGTGAACATATTATTGGTAACAATTTAATTTACCTAATTTTGTAACCATTCGATGAAATTGTGTGTATTCGACGAAATTATCAACAACTAAAAAGGTCGTATCGTTTGCTTGTCATGCACTTATTTTATTGCACTTGAAACTAATTCAAATGTAAATATTATAAGAAAACTATGACATTATAAAGCATTGAAAGTACCTGCAGTTTGAAATCGACCCTAAAGATTTTTTTTGCACGTGTTTCTCAATATTTACTCCAATTAAATTTTGAACGTAATTGGCGTTACGTATTGACTTTCAAATATCTGTGGCAGTTTCAAAAGCTTCTGCAGTTAATTACTTATTATATTGAAATTTATACATAATTTAAATTACAGCAACGTTATTTGCCCCCATTAATTTTTAACCAATGGGTCAATGTCGAATATTTATAAATAAAATATAAATTCTTATAATAATAAAAAAAATATAAATTCTTTGCCATTGGAAATAAGGTTGACACATAATTTTTTATTAATTTTGTCGACATTATGAATAGTTTTGCCTCCAACGTTTTTATCACTTTGATTCTGCTAATTTACTTTCGTAATATTTTAGTTTAAAAATCTAACATTGTTTTATAAAGGAAATATTAAAATAACCACTTTCATCTAAAATTATTGAAATTATGATTAAATGAATATATCGAGAATAAAAAATTTAAAAAACGTGCTTTTTGTTTCATTAAAAAATACCTGTAAAATATTGTAATGTAATTATCGAAAGGCTACTTATATTCAAAAAGCAAATATCAAGCAAGTAAATAGCGTAAGGCTAGTAGGAATAAAACCAAACCTAAATAAAATTTAAAAACTAGAAGTTAATGTAAACGTACCTAAGTGTATAAGTTTACTATAGCGCATAATTTAAAATATGCTCGATTAATATCATTAGATATTAAAAATAAACTGAAAAAAGTACATAGTTTAAAGTGGTCAAAATTTAGAGGAATCCTAATTTTAATTACGTTCAATACCGTGATCATTTTTATAAAATAAAAAAAAAAAATTCGGAAAAAATGTCTTTTTGACCATATCAACGTAAATGTTATATACTTATTTCATTGATAATTTATATAAGAAATAATAAAATTAGAAGTCCAAATTTCCACCAGCAACGGTCTTTATTACAAAAATATTCTGGCACGGATCACCCGCACTGCTGTTGTCTATTGCTTTGAAACTTGCCACAAGTTGTTTGCCTAGTCGACCTATCATCGCTTAACTTGTGCAGGCATCATAAGTTTCCGCATCATGCCTTCTACCCCGCAATTGCTTGTCGTTATGGTGCTCGCTTTTGTCTTGCGACGTTTCCGTTACCTATCGCTATGCACCTGTCTTCATTGATTCGCAGCTAGCTCTATAACTAATATTGAAATGCAGTCGTAGTTATAACTCAATATTAAATTAAACGGAAGCATAACGCGGTAACTGATAAATAATTAAACATATTTAAATATTGAATATATTTGGCGTTAATTTTGTAGAAATTCATTACTCATAATTAAAAGAAAGCTACGTGATGTATTATTTTTATTTTCTTTAAGTTCTTTACCATTATCTAGGTTTCGTTGAATTTCAACATATTCACGTGGATAACGTCACGTATTAGCAAAGATTAACTCTTAGGAACCTCTCTTAGAACTTCCAACAGCATTTATATATTATACAAAACGATAGCGGAAGCCGAATTTGTGTGGGTTTTTCTACTGTTTATGTTAGTGAAATTATTGTAAGGAAGCGGTGTAGTTTTTATTATATTTTCGAAAGTTAGCCAATATGCAAGTAGGAATAAATTAAATTAATGTTATTATATGAGGTTATACAATGCAAATGTTAATTATTCTCAGTAACATATCTATACAATACCAAGGGTATATGATGGTTAACACTAGGTTATACCAATAATTATACCATCTACCATTTTATTCTATTTTATTTTTTTCTTATTTTTTATTTTTATTTAGATGTGTAGCCGAGCTGAAATAATTTGAAGTGTACTGCAGAATCAATGTTGTCTAAGTACATTATGTCTGGAAGATATTAAATATGGGTGATAATATTGTATTTAGTTGTTAATTTAATATATTAGCGTTCGTTTGAAAATAACCATGACCCATACCGACAATGCTCCCTTTATATTACAAATATATACAAAAGGCAATGAACTCAATATCCTAGAAATAAACATACATAAAAGAGATACCAACGTTAATATATTAAATGAACAACTAAATACAATATCACCCATACTTAATATCTTCTAGACATAATGTAGTTAGACAAAATTGATACCGCAATACAATTCAAATTATTTCAGCCCGGCTTCACATATAAATAGAAATAAAAAAATTAGAAACAATTAAAACAAAATAAAATATTGCAGAATAAACCCTTTTTGTATTTTTGTATAGGGAGTATACATATCTCCCATTAGTGGTATAACCTAGTTCTTACCGCCAGATACCCTTGCTATTCTATAAATATATTACTGCGAATAATATCCATTTAATTTTATTAAATACACTGGAACGTTTGCAACAATTTAATTTGTTACCCTCACTAAAATATTTTATATTGTACAACTTTCGAAAACATAATAAAAAATTACAACGCGTCCTATAATAAACTCACTAACGTAAGCAGTGAAAAACCCCCACAAACCCGACTTCCGCTATTGCTTTGTGCAATATATAAATGCTCTTGGAAGTTCCTAAGAATTAATCTTTGCTAATAGCCCACTTGAAAATGTTGCAATACAACGAAACCTAGGTCGTGGTAATGAACTTAATGAAAACTGAAATAATAATACATCATGTTGTTTCATTTAATTGTAAGCATTTTTAAAGAATATACATTTACATGGCAACAGAGGATTTTTAAATCAGTGTTTTCAGGAATAAAAGTGTTTCAAATTAGTTATAAAATAGAAATAACCAAATATTGTTTAACGTAATAGTGATATAAAAATTTTTCATTCAAAAATGAAGCACTTTACGATAGATAAAAGTAGTAAAGAGAACT
Source organism: Druceiella hillmani (assembly GCA_039881145.1). Classification (NCBI taxonomy): domain Eukaryota; kingdom Metazoa; phylum Arthropoda; class Insecta; order Lepidoptera; family Hepialidae; genus Druceiella; species Druceiella hillmani. The sequence continues at coordinate 14,905,101 of JAYKKI010000029.1, forward strand.
TCGTTTTGAAGAAATATTAGAGAAAAAATTTAAAAAATTTAATTTGTGTTTAATACATATTATTTTCCTTAGATATTGACAATTCCTTTTTTCCCACTTCACTAACATGAAGAAAAATGCAACAATAAATGTAGGCTGTGGATTTAGTGTGCATAAAAGACGTAAAACTTACGTTACAGAAGTAAAGGAAAATTGTATTTAAATATTTCAAACTTACCAAATCGATGTCAATTACGTAAATGCTTTTTGTTTCTAGTAATCGATAACGAATAAGTTACAAATAAGACTAAACGAACGATTAAAAAGCAAACTGAGCGAAAACGGAAGACGCACAGATATCACAGCGATGTGACTTCCGTAAGAACCAGAAGAAAGGTAAGAAAGAAGTGGCTTCGCGCCTACGCGAGATTAGTTATGAATACCCTTTTTGAACGTTAAGATTTGTAGACCGGAAAAAGGAAAAACACTTGTTTTATCGGAGTAGTAATTTAATGCAATTATTCGAATTTTGAAATCCAAATTTATTCCAAATAATTTAGTCATGAAGTTAAAATTTGACGTTGCGAAACAATATATATAAATGCCAGTGTGGTGAAGTCGTGTCTCTTAACTGTGTGAAAAGTATAATGTAGACCTCGTGTGATGTAGAGTGAACATCTGGTGGTGTAGATGGGAGTCAGCATTAGTATAAGTTCTAAGTAATTCCACAATTTATAATTATATAATATATGTAATTACGTAAGATAGCAATGGATGGATCCGTATACAAATAATATTTGGAGAAGATATTTGACAAACCTGTGATTATAATTTTATACTAAATTGGATATTTGCTACAAAATTCATTCTCATGTATATATGCAACTTTATTGTCGTTCACAATTTGGAACGTACCGATATGGATACAGTGACAAGAGTAGGTAGTTTAAAACTATATTTATCATCTACTACAGTCAAAATGTCAACCAATTTTGCTAAACTTTTTTTTTCTTTCGTTGACTAAGTTTGGAACATACTTTATTCGTTTTTAATTATGATCAATTTGCATGCGATGTCACAGCGTTCAACAAACAGAGATATTTTCATTAAACTCGATTTACACTTCAAATTAAAACGGATCATGAATATTTTTCATATTTTCACAAAAACATTCATATCTGGCTTAGATAAACGAATTAATGATTCATTGAATGAATGTGTCATTTTGTTATATGAATTATTTTGTAAAATACAGGTCTCGAATGGGGTTAAAATTAATATCATTAAATTTGTGGCAGACTTGCCTGACATTTATGAGTTACCTAAATAAATTTGTGAGACTAGATATGAACCTTGCTAGTGTGTAACTGCTGAGTAATAAAAATTATATGACGGAATGAATGCAGTAATTTCTTTAAATTTTGCAATGTTTACTAGATCAGTATCTATGACGATGTCATAGCCTTCGCTAAGTAAATCTAGTGGCTTTAATAAAGTTGTATAAGTGTAAATCATACTTTGCGGAGGTTGCAATTTCCATATTACAAATTGAAGCTTTTAATTTATGTTGGTAGAGAGAAAAGTTTGGAAGAATTATTAAGGTTTTCATCGACCAAGTTCCCTATGATAAAGATCATATACTAATTTTTGAGATTATGCATATTGCTGTAGAGATAAAATGATATTCAAGGATTATCTGTTTGATTAAAATTGCAATATCTGTTATAGCTAGTGTTTAAGCCAGTTTTTCAAAAGCGAAAAGTTTTATTCTTTTTTAAAAGATATTTTTTTTAAAATTATAATTAAGTTTAAATATAATTATTAATATTTATTAAGTATAATGATTTATTTAACAGTATAAAAGCGTAGGTAAAAATAAACATTTAGCCATTCTTCAGAATTTTTAGAAAATATTATACATATTATTATAATTTTTTAATAAGTATTGTTAAGAAACATACTAAAAAAAACTAGTTTTTGCAAAAAATGTATTTAAAACTTTAAAATCATGGAGTTAAATTATCCCCATACTTTTATTTTAATTCCTTACAGTATTTCGGATACTGTAACCAATCCAAAATGTGACCAATGTATAATGTCTATTCTATACAAAGACATGATATAATTAATAGCAACCTTAAACTAATAATGTTAAAATAATTAATAAATCAGCCATCAGGTCTGAAGATTTATTATTATTTGTTTAAAAAATATATTTTTAAGTTTCTGTTTAGCCGAGTTAATTTTTAAATTTTAAGCAGGATTAAAAAGAAGAACAAAATCAATAAATGACATAAACAATCGGAAAACAATTCTAAATCACGAGGCGACAATAGGAGAAAATGTTTTATCGACATTAAATTGATCGAAAAACGGATTAATGGACAGTAAAGAAAGACTGGAAATTTATTGATATAAAATTATTATGGGAAAGCGGCAAATAATATGTTGTGTGTTATTTATAATCATTGACGTGGTAAAGAAAAATATTCAATATTCGCTATAATTCTGAAATATTTAAAAAACTACCAATTATTATTCAATTTATATTTATATAGCTATATAGTGGAAAGTGGCTTGAAAATATTTTTAGATATAATAATGCAGAATCAGTTAATTACGTTCTTTCAAGTTTGATGGCACAAGAAAATTAGGACAATCAAGTTAATTTATAGTGCCAAAATGGATTTAGAGGTATGAAGATCAAATAATGGGGGGAGGGAGGGGTCATTATATCTAATGCGAATTGATTAGAAAGACTCGTTGAGAGTTTGGCTTAAAAGGCGAATAATTCTATAGAAAAAGGAGAATCTATTGAGAACTGTTAATAAAAAAACGTTCAGACAAATCAATATATCAAACGTAAGTCTATATTTACACAAAAAATAATATTAGAAATAAATACTACATTAGGATTAACAAGACGATAAAGGTGAGCAGATGGAAGTCTTCGAGTCACCTACATTTAAATTTTATGTCATTTTAAACAATGAATACATGTTTTAAGTTCTCCAGTTCCACTTAGAAATTCAATTGAAATTGTTTACCTACTGACATATAGTTAAATGCATTGACCTGACCATAAAGTAAACTCCAATATTATTAAAGATAATAAATCTTGATTAAAAAAAAAACAAGTCAACACTGAGGCAAAGTCAAGCATTTGACACGTCGCGCCGGAGAAGGAGACAATGTGACGGAGAAACAACGGTCGAATGCAGGCCAAGCGGGGTGAAATGAATGAACAGGCAATCAAAGAAAAATAGAACCTAATTTCAAACAGTGAGTGGGCCCTGAACCACAGAATCGTAGGCTATTTGCTACGATTCTGATTCTAATATCGTGAGTTGAACAACAGAACACGTCTAAAGGTGGCGACATCTTTAATAAACATCTATCTCTAATAAATACCGTCTAAGGCAAATTCAGCCTTTTAGTTGTCGGGACCGAGATATTAATGAATAATTCCTCTCATTTAAACTGAGTATCAGTGAAAAGATGTTTGATATTAAAAAATAGTATATTTCTAAGCTGCCATTTTGAGAGTGAAAAAATAAAAAAAATCCGCGATTGATAATCCAGAGACAACAAAAAATTAAATACAAATTGTAAACAAAATATAAAACAAAAGAGCTATCTATCTAAGCACGCATATAAAATATAAACTTGCTCCATGGTTTCATTGGCGTGAAATTCGTAATAAGAAAAGTGATTACTATATTTCTCCCATATGTTGCTCTTAGGTATAAACTATTATCACTCCAAATTTCATAAAAATCCGTCCTGTATATTCCGCGTGATTGATGAACATATCAATGTACAGACAGACAGACAAAAATTCTAAAACAGGTTTTTTGGGTTCTCTTGTTGTTCATAATGCTATATCAATACCGTATTTAAAATACTTTACATGTAAATAATTCACTCTCATAATTTTATTACATGTATATTTAATATTTTAATAGATGTAATAACAAATAAAAACACTAATAAAATTAAAAAAATTATATAATTACCTATAGAAAAGATTATAAAAAATAATTAATATCTATGTCCTTTTAACGTGCATGGCCTTTGCCTTAATTAGTTAAAAATAATTTAAGCATAGCCCAAGTTAAATAAAAATTAAATAGGGTAACTGCTTAACTAACATTGACCTTCACTCTGTATTGTCAATAATGATACTAATATTGATATTCGCTCTGTATCTTCTTGGCGTTTTCGAGTTTTACGTGTTTTTGTTCGACGACCCCGTGTGGCTTGCGAGTTTCATTGATTAGTATGCACATCTGTGTATGGTGGGTTCAATCAAACCAGAAAATGCACATTGTATCCATATAAGAAGCATTTACAATTAGAAAAATTCATATGACAACACTAGATGTAAATCCGCCAATCTCCTTCATAATGTAATTAAAGATGCTTTTAAAATCAATCTATTCTATATTTTCGAACTTAGCATTTAAAAGAATAATTTTCTTCACAAATATATACAGCAATTAACATAAAAAAAACGTGACGATTTTGAGCACAACCATTTTTGTTAGATTTCACACATTTGAAAGAGAAATTATTAGTAATCGATTTAAAAATATTATAACTGTTTTGTTCCATAACTACATAAAATCGAAAATAAATACAGGTTTTTAAACTATCGGATTGTGTCTAATTACATAACTAATATAAGCATTAATTTTTGGGGGACGAATGTAGCCTGCAAAATAAAATTAATTATAAAATGAAATGTCAAGAGGTGTATTTCATTGTGTATAGTTTTACAACTGTTTTAAGAATTATTTTTACGTATTCAAAAATATTGCACAATAACTAGTCAAAACAGAATTAATTATCCATTAGAGCAACGCGCTCACGTATTAAACAAATATAATTTGGGCTCAAGCCAAAATAAACATTACGTCTTTACGTTTCCAGATTGCTTTTCGCTCATGCAAAAATATTACATTGCAACTCCTCAATTTGATATTAATTAAGACACATGATTTAAATAATATCAAAACAATTATTTTAAATAACCTTTTTATTAAAGCGTTTGTAATTAACTGAATTGATGAGTTTAAATAAAGTTTTTTTGACTCTTTTTGAAAAATAAAAAATGATTGCATAACAACTTACTCAAAAAATTCACACAGCCGTGAAAATGGCATGCTTGCACATATAATAATCAACTTCAAAATACAAAACCAAAATAAAACTTTTAAATGAAAGGACATCATTGTGAATTAGGTTCGAAACAAAGTTTGAAAAGCACCGTTCGTAACTTTTCGGACTTTGTATAAGAAAAGTTTAGAAATTGTTAGTCTTTGTATTAAACTTTTACTAACTAAACTAAATTTCTTTCCGAAATCTTTTTTAGAAAGTTTGATACTTTCTTGTCATCTGTTTGTGTATAAAAGGGTCTAGTGTTTAGAAAGTAAATTTTTAAAATGTCATTTTGATTAACTGCAAGTAAGACCTCAAACAGAAATATACATGAAGGTGATTGAGATAAGGTCTACTTTAAGAAATATTTTATTAAAAATATCTCTAGTAAGCTATGTAACAAAATAATTAAATATGTTGGGTACATTATGAAAAAACTATATAAATCGTGAAGTTACAAATGAGAAGGTGCACAAAATGAGAAACCAACAGGTTAATTGAATAAATATATTTCATTGTTATCGCACACAAAAATTTATTGGTTGAGTATTCCTCCATCGATATATCCACAAGTCCCACGTAATCCAATGAAATTATGAAGATATAAATTGAAATATATAATGCAAGTTTTCAGTTTTAAAAGATATAGTTTGAATGAAACCATAGGCAATTAGACATGTTTGTTTACGGGAAAAATGTCAATATATTTGCATGAGAAGTGCCAATCAAAAGAAATTTACTTCAAGAACTCAAACATGAAGCTTAAGTACAAAGCAAGTTGCTTAAAGACAGAACTGTCACTTATAGAAGCGTTTCCTCACTTTAAATTTATCCAGATATCAACAACCAACTCTTTTCATAGTTCTGTAGCATGCAGAGTGAAGGAATGTTCACAGGTATGTATACCTTCTAGAGATAAGTAGAGATATTCGGAGACAAAATTCAAAGTCATGCGCTGCTAGATTGAGAATCTATACCTAAGTTAATCCAGACTACGAGGATATTCCACCGCATTAAAAAGAAACTAGAGAATGAGTAGACTGCGTCGGTTGCGAATCCCTAATCAGTTAAGCTGCGCCGTTTTTCAATTTACTTGATTTGAAGAGTTTTAAATTTATTTAATTTTAACAATCTTTCCCCAGATATTATGCTTAACATTAAGCTCTTAAAGATAAATTTAATCGAAATCTTACTACGAATGTTTTAAACAGATCACTGTTAGACTCGCTTCTGTACTTAATTGAATCGCTGGGAAATAAAAAGTTAGTTTCAACTTGAAACAAATATTTAATGAAGCAACATTAAAATATTAAGTTAATTTTCAACAGATATCTTGATGTTCTCTACTTGTTTGATATCTCATTTTATATCATATATTATATTGGAGATAATATACTTTACCATTACGAGTATCGATTGTATAACGTTAAATTTTTAAATAACTTTTTCTTTAATGGACTGATTAAGTAACTTAACACTTTTTTACATGTTCATACTAATCAATTTATACATTAACTTTTCAAATTGTATTTGTTAGTACTGTGTTCATAAGTATAGAATTGTGTATTGTATGTTTCATTTGAAAAGAAATAATTGGGATTGAATGAACGAATTAATTCAGACTGAAATATGTACCATCAGCACTTAATGGTATTTACTGTGTTAGTACTTAGCAAATATCAAGCGCATTCGTAAAGTTAACTTTGTAAAAGTTTTAATGTTATTTATATGTTTCCTTAACAATTAAGGTGCTGTTCTCATCACCAACTTATCCTTTAAATGATATAAAAGAAATGACAACAAATGACATGAACATGACAATAACTATTTAATAGCGCTGATCGATATTACTGCTTAATGATATTAACCACTTATAACGACGAATGATAGAGTTAATGGATCTATAGCGTTTAAATGGATCATGTTAAGACTCTCAATTTCTTCAATTTTTTTTACAGTTTTTGAGTGGGAGGAAATCGATTTATAACATATTTAATGTCAACATTTTTCTAGCAGAATTTGATATTTTTTTTTATTACTATTTTTCATTTTTTTCAATTTGTTTTATTTCAAAATAAAATAAATTGAATGACAAAGATTTATTTATTTTTCTTTTAATTTTTGCATACCATTTATGCTTCCGGGTCATTCAACTAGTTTAAACAATTCGCGGATTATAATTTTTTTTGGATTGACTGGCAGTTTATGGTTTCAAGTCACTAACGTTTAGATATAATTGTTTAATATTTGGTTAAATTTAAAGGTGTTTTCTTAAAGAAGCAACGGGATATTTTCATCTGAAAAATAACTGCTAGATTCATTTTTAAAACCACAATTTTATTAAAAATATTTAATTTCGTTGTGTATATTTGCTCAGATTTTGAAAGTTTAAAATTATGGAATTTCCAACAATCATTAAGTCCAGCAAAATTATGAAGTTCTTAGTTCTTGACTGGGTATCATTTTCAATTTTCATCTCGAAATATCTTATTTTTTATCTATTTGGTATTCGGAGTATTCAGCTGAATACCGAATACCTATATTTTTGTTCTGAAAATTGGGTTTTTTGATCAGAAGTTAATAACCCATTAATATGTATATAATTTATTATTAATTTTTTCACTCAAATTTAATATTGTAATAAAAGTATAGAAGCGGTAGATTGTAATTTAGAAATAATAATTTTCCTGCATTACTACGGACAAGTCTATTTGTGTTAGTTTGGGAAACCAGTTTTCTCGAATAAATAATGCTTGTAAGCCCGGTTTAATATTCCACTGCGATGTTTTTCGAAACTATATTTACTGCCAACCAAAGTAATGAATACTTATTTTCTTCATAAGTACTTTTATTAAGTAACAGATTCGGTGGCAATGGTGTTTATTGCACTTGATTTCCTTACATTTCCTTAGTATTTGTTTCACTTGATTCCCTTAAATTTATTTTTTTGTTGCACTTGATTCCCTACATTTTCTTTGTATTTGTTTCACTTGATTCCCTTACATTTCTTTTTTGTTACACTTTATTTCCTTACATTTTCTTTGTATTTGTTTCACTCGATTCCCTTACATTTCTTTTTTTGTTGCACTTGATTTTCCTACATATCCTTTGTATTTGTTTCACTTGATTCCCTTACATTTATTTTTTTGTTGCACTTGATTTTCTTACATTTCCTTTGTATTTGTTTCCCTTATATTTCCTTTGTATTCGTTTTAATTACTATTCCTTCATAGCAATGCCAGAAACATATACAATTTATCTGGGTTTATCGGACACCTTTCGCTTGATTCAGCTAGGTCGAGCTTGCACTTTTGACATACTTTACTTTATAGTGTGGTAAGGTATTAGAGTAAAATATACTGATGGAGTTTTACTCTTTACAAAAAGTATTTAACCTCATGAAATCTTAAATGTTAAATACATCTCTCGTCACTAACATATTTTAATCGTAAAATCAATAAAAATATAAGTCGAGAGCACACCACGCTTTTTTCAAATTAACATAATTTTTTTGATGAATCATTTTAAGCTTATTCAAAAAAATAAATTACACCGAGTTTTGAGATATCCTTTCACTTTTTACCAAAATCTTTATATTTATAGATATTTTTTTGTTCATATTACTACAAAAGTATGTTTTTAATTTTTAAAACTAAAACAAAAATACTATAAAATTGCTTTCAAAATGTTATTTGAATGAATTTGAATGAAATTGATTTTGTTATGAGAAATCAAAATATGATTTTTAATTTTAATTAGGTAGTAGCTTAAAGATAATCCATAGCACCGGTGGGCTAAGACATTTATCTTTAATTATTGTCTTATTTTTGACCTAAAAGATAATTAAGGAAATATTTCGTTACCTTTGCAAGTTAAAATGTCATCAACGAATAAACTCTACGCTGCAGTGCTTGCAAGTATCTATCAATACAATGAGGCGTAGCACTGCATACTAAAGTATGTTACAAGGCGGAGTATGCTGTTTGCACTTGAGTGAATTTGAACTCTACTACCATCTTCTTGCCTATAATATGCTTCCATATTATTTCACTATAAGAGAAAGGTTGAGCTTGGTGTAGTATAAATTATATTAATCTGCATGATAGAAATAATGTGAAATACTTGCTTTTATACAAGACGGCCAGCAATCTTAAATCCGTGTAAAACCACTTCGTGATTTTAATTTTTTTTGGGAAAAAATTTTGCTTAAAACTCTATTTAAACGAAATACAAACCTTGCTACCCCGTGGATAGCTCTTAATGTAAATTAGTAAATGTAATAAACAAATAAAAAATTTAATTCTGAGTCAGACAATTAAAGACAACTATACGCACATTTCACTTATCCGTACCAATATATCAAGCGAAAAACTTATTTGTTCATTTGTTTGTTCGCGCAAATCCATTGAAGTACACGTCTGTTTATAAAAATTTCCTTACTTTGAGGAACATTGTTGGGTACATGTCATCAGGCTGTGATTTAAAGAGGCAGATCACTCATAGAAATGTAACCGTGGTCGAGGAACACTTCTTAAACAGTGCGAGGTAGAAAAAGACCATCTTATTTAGCGAATGAAAATCCAGGGCTTTTCCACAAATCAGACAGAGACGATTGATTTCGTCTGACAAAGGAAGCGGCAGCGTTTAGTAGTCGTCAGGAGGCGTAAATTCTGATTAAGATAATTTTATGCAAGTAAAACCACAGAGTGCGGCTAGTTTTAAAACAATTTTAAATATTTTAATGTTGATGAAATACAATTTTAAAGATCACGTTAAAATGAATTTTCTTTCACTATTCCTTATTATCCTTCAAATCTTGTGAAAGTCAGCTGTCTACTAATTTACATTTTTATCACAAATTTACGTATTTTCAGGTCAAAGCAAAAGCAACCATGATTTACATAATTTGGATTAATTTAGGATTAGAAGACAAAAATAGTTTTCACAATATGATCATTTTTGGTCTTTCAATAATATCTCACCGAAAAAATAAATCTATCCACCATTTCACTTCTGTTCCTGCCAATATTCAGGGTTAGCACAAAATAAGCAACGACTATCTTAATTTTACGAAGTATTCTGAAGTATTATCACCATTTTGGTTTTGGTCACCATCGCTGACGGGAAACGATAAAAATAATGGCGTATAAAATCCTGTAATATTTATCATTAGGTCGGTTAAAATAAACAAATATGAAAATGTTTAACTTAAAAGGATAACGTTAATATGGCACTAAGGTGTTTTAACGCAAAGTCAATTATCGGTAATGGATCAATTGTGAGTGACTGTCTAATGGCACTCCTAAAGCAGTTAACGGAGCAGATAAAATGTCATTAGTTAGCGCATTAAACCAATGCTGCGTTAAACCAAGTAAACGCGTGAAAAATAGGTAAACTTCTAAATATATTCTTGCGCGTTACGAGCAGATTAATCAGAGGATTAAACTATGACTTCGTTTTTCGAAATTTTAGCTAAGGGCATGAAATGCGCATAATTTAAGAATGAGGTATTTGCAGCACGGTTTTTGAAAAGTTAGCAAAATTCCATAAATAACGAACCAAAAATTTTGGTGCAACAGAATCTATAAATTTTTTAAAATATTTTCTCCTACAAAGGTATATAACTTGCTTCATGTAAATGTCACATGAGCGCATTTGTAATTTACTCTACAATACTAGGGAGTAGAGGAAAAAAAGTAATGACAATAAATGTCATAAAAATCGTAGAATTATTGCATGGAAAACCTTTTTTATTGAATTTTTTGACATATTTTATGGTAAGGTTGTAAAATGTCAAGTTATTATCCATCTACACTCAGATTTATTTAATATATAACTGTATATCAGAACAGTATCTAAGAAAGAGTACATCTTTGCGTATTTATTAACGTTCTGACTTTATTAGAATACTGAGTCAATATAACACTATAAGATTAGTTATCTATACCAAAAAGTTTGAAAACCTCTTTAGCAGGTAATGAAGAGTTCTGCCTAAGAGCGAGTCGTTTGTAATAATGGAAAACAAAAAAAGACCCTTAACTAATTCCGACTTGAGTAATAAAATCCTGATATTTTAAATGTACAAACTGGACATATCATTTTCCAAATGGAAAGTAACTAGCGAACAACTTTTAAACACGGAACAACCTTTAAAAAACGAAATACAATCGGCGACACGATCAAATAACTTGTAGAAATCAAGATAGATCCGAAACCATGTTGAAAAGGAATACAAAAAGGAAAAATGTTAGTAGAGAGAAAAAAAACAACCTTGGCAAGATACTTGATACGTTATGAAAAGCTCTTAAGAGGGTTTAAATGCAATAAGGGATACGAGAATGAAACCAGTTTCCGTAGAAAACTCTCTTTAACTTTTCATTTCGTGGTCGAGTTGGCACTAGATAAATTTTTGTGAAGTAATCTAATCGTTGAAAAATGCTACAAGTTTTGCATTTTGTGCCTAGGGATAATGAAGGGATATAGAGGTTTTGTGGCTGAATTCAACATTATAATATGGTTGAATGTTTGTTGTAGAGTGATATATTATTTGTATCAATCAATATACGACAACTATATTTGATTTAACTTTCTATATTGCATCATTCATTACATTAAGAATACAAGCGCTTGGAGTAATCTAGACGAACTTTAATTTTTTTATTATTACAACTATTCTTCTCGTGAGTACAAGTTAGTTAAGTTTGCTTTCCATATTTATCTATGACCGGGATAAAAATAATTTATGTTTAATCTTGATAACTTCAAAGCTGAATTGCTGACACAATCTCGACATTTTTTAATTGTCTATTCATAAACCCACGTACTGAGTTCTTATTGCTTTAGCAGCAATTAACACACACACACGTACATATATATAAATATATATATATATATATATATATATATATAAATTTATATATATATATGTATAACATTTACTAAATTTGTCGCGCAACATAGAAAAATAGCAATAATTTTTCCCTATCAAAGAGTTGCCTTTGACGAATTACGTGACTTAAGATATAGCATGTTGACATAACAAAATAGTTGTTTCAAACTCCGTTGTATGCATCTTTAAACTAGTCATCAAAGGATGGGCAATAAGTTCTACAGGTATTGCAAGTGTACATGGATAGCATATTAAACTCATTCATTTGAAAAGTGATTTATGTATATATTCCAAGTGTCATTACAGACAAATTTTTTTTGTCATTTGACAAACATTTCTTTTTTAATGTTGCATTTGTAATTTCTACTTCGTTAGCATATTTGGTGACTTAATTTTGATATCTCTTATTCAGATTTCAAAAATGTACCAGTCCTATAAAAACAAATTTACTTGAGTTATTTATGTTTAATGATACGCATATTCGATATTTTATTAAAAGGAACTAACGTTGAAATCACAGGTATAACACCTACCACCACCACCACCACTATTTAAAATGAAAAACATTTCCACGTAAATAAATGTGCTTTTGGGGTAGAAAAAATGTCAATACTTACTATTTGTTTATTCACGAGTTCGATGCCGTACATTATCATTAAGATAACGGAAAATGCTTGCACTTTAAATTGCTTTAAGTACTATCTTTTAGCAGTTAAAATACATTGAGATTTAAAATAATAGTCATAATTAAATAATATATATTATTACACACCAAAGTATACTAAAACGAAATTTAAAAAGAGAAAAATTTTCACTCACTAATAGTTGATATTTACTTTTCCCGTACGACGTAGGTAGGTACAATATAATTAATTGCCACTAAAATTTCTACTAGGATACAGAGCTGTATTATGTCGTAAACATTTTTTGCGCAAATCTCATTGGTATTTCAAAAGTTTCTCATTGTTGCAATTTTCTCAATGGAATTAAGAACATAGGTGATCTTTCCCATAAAATTTCTGCAACATTAAAGTTATATTATTACTGGTTTCGTTAGCTCTTTGGTTCAATATACCCAAGAAATATGGTGTCGACCTCATTTATTACAACAGTTTATAAGCCGGCAAACAGTCATAATAGTGTTAATTGTGAAGATATAAATCAAATTCTCAATAAAGAACGCGAGGATTTTTTCGAGGAAACTGATAGGTACTAAAGATTTTGTCATGGAATAAGAACATCATGGTTCAAATTTTACGCAAAATAAAGACGATGAAGAACTAAGTAATGAATCTATTACATATTCATTACAATTTTAATTAAGTAAAGTTAAGCAAACTAAATGTGCATAGACGCAATCCAAGGAATAAAATATTGGATTATGGATATTGTATTTTATTTGCTAGGGTCAAAAGAAGTATATAAATTTTAAGGAAAAAATAATTGTCTTCGATTACTTTTAATAAAGATATTATACAAATAATATTATTTCGTAGGTAAACAAACCACCATATTCTTACTCGATGCTCACGTTTCCAAAGAGAACATGTCTTTATGAAGAAAAAAAGCATTAGATAATTTCTAATGAATATTAGCTTACTTTCAGAAATAGATTTCATGATTTAGCATATTTTTCAAGCAATATAGATCGATATATCGAGACTAAAATTACCTGAAAAGTATTTTAAAAAAATTTACCCATAGATAAATGAGATCAGTTAGCGTTTTGAAAGTAGTCCGCGTCCTGACAAAAGTCGGTGTATTTTATATGTGAAATTAAATGGTATAAAAAGAAAAACCCAATATGACATGTGCAAGAACTTTACAAGGAAATATGGGATTATTGCGTACAACATTATAAGAAAATATGGGATTATTGCGTCCAACATTATAAGAAAATATGGGATTATTGCGTCCAACATTATAAAAAAATATGGGATTATTGCGTCCAACGACATTTTTTTATAAATTACACAGAGGCATATGGTTTGTTATGCCGCTAAGATATTATTAATAAAGTTCCTATATAAAGTATATTTCTTTATGAAATAATTTTTTCCTTTTCCGAGCACACGCTTTTAAATGACATAAAGGCAAACGTTTTGATATATCATTAAGATATTATTAGCAAATTTTCAAAATAAAATATACTGTTTTATGAAATCTTTTTTTTTATTATTTTCCGAGCTAACTGTAATAGCCCCGTGGATTTTATGCTATTGATTGTGTAAGTATTTCGGCATACTGAAAAGCGTTTTTAAAGATTTAAAAATATTAGACATAAAAAATTTCAAATAATTTAATCAATTTTATTTTATTTTGCTTGCCCAGCCAGCAAAGTAAGATAAAAGAAACTTGAAATAATCTGGAACGGGTAAACACGAATGTGTTTGTGTCTATTCGTACTATCTCTCTAACTTCTCAGTATTGAATGAATTAACATTTCTTGTATATAATTGTACCTGTTACATCACATGTAAATGAAAAAGTTTGAGAAAATATCAATGGCAGATAAAAGCACCGGAAGTAAGTAAAATACGCTCCGGAACTTGATACGGAAAGTTATAATTTGCGCATCGAGTTTAATATTAAAATTAAACTCGAATATAATTAGAATCGACCTGCGTAATTAACATTGCTGCACTCAATTTTTTAATTATTCATTCATCGCTGCAAATTTCATACGCGCTTGGTAATCGGAAGTGCAAATTCGGAAAATTATTTTATGAAAGGGAAACTATTTTTCGCTTCAAGTGCAGTAGTCTTGAAACATTACATATTTGGGCGGCATACAAATTTGCTTCCCAAATGGATAAAACTCATTATTTAAGTTACGTTAAGTATTAATTTATTTAACATTAAATTAAAGAGTTAATAGTAGCTTATATTAATACAATTCTAAGTAATTTAATTTAATGTATCTTAAAAACAAAAAACAAAAGACTTTTTTATTTTATTTTTAATTAGTTTACTTACCTAAGTCGATTTCAGTATGTTTTCGCTTTTACTATTTAACAAAGTCACGGTAAAAGATAGTTGAGAGGGTATTTTTGTTTAAGGATTTAAATTTGATGGCAAATTATATAAACGACCCTATCAACAAATATTTCTAGAATAGTTGGTTTCAATAAAATCTTCTTATTAGTCGGTATCACATTTTTAGGAATTTGTTTTTGTTCTATCGACTCTTCTTTGTGACTGGATTTATCTTGAAGTATTTCAAAGTCTAAGGAACTTTCGAACGTAACACCATCTTTTTATTTAATTGAGTCTGAACTCGGTTTGTTGGTCACTTAGTTAATGAAAAGATAAATTAAATAGGTTCTGTAGTGAAAATTTTTCCGTAGGCAGTAAGAAATACTGAAGTTTTAGCAAACTAATATATTTTACGAGTCCGCTAATCGGCTGCGGTTTTCTTAATTTTAAATAATTTTGCCTATAATGCCAAAAATTGGATTATTTTTCTTAGAGAAACAAGGGAAATTAAATTTGAGTAATTTGTCGGCGCGGAAGATGGGGCATATGAAATGGTACGAATTCGTACGTTTCATTTCAGGAAAACGGTTAAAATCTTGAGCTATAAATCGGTAAAGATCTTATTGTTAACAATTCCGTTTAACCAATTTTGAAATCTTTCGACGAAATTTTGTGTCCCACAGAATTGCATAATGAACACTAAAAACATAATTCAACCGTGTGGAGAGTATAGATGTACTAGTTTGTTTTATAAATAGAAAATCATCACGGATTTTGCTTCACAATATTATTTATAAAATAAATTAGAAATAATATTAAAATATTTTTACGATTTTGTTTAAACATATGACCTAATGCAATTATTTTTTCAAAATCAACATAGCAGATACATATTGATAAAATTACTTAAAACTAAAAATATGTAAAAACAATTGAATAAGCGTCATGAAACGAAACAATTATTATTCTGTTCTATCTCGTACTTAATCGAATTTCATTTAACATATTGAGGATATACAAAAATAATAACAAATATTAATCTCATTTTGATTTCTATAACAGTAAATAATTCGTATTCAATTATAGTAATAAACATTTAATTACATCGAAGTACTCAAATATTAATTCAATTAGTTATCAACAACCGAAAAGTTATTTCCTTCTTTCATAACTCAAAACCTTCTTTCATTGCACTTTATGGCAATTAAAATGGAATTATTTTAAGAAAACTATGACATTATAAAGCATTGAAAGTACCTATTGTTTGATATCGACTCCAAGAATCATGGAATTTAAAATTGCAATTTAGATTTCAATTCATATGTTTCTCAATATTTACTCCAATGAAATTTCCAACGTAATTGATTTGACGTATTGACATCCAAATATCTGTCAGTTTCAAAGCTTCTGCAATTAATCATCTATTGTGCTGAAATTTACACATAGTTTAAATTACAGCAAAGTTTTTTGCCCCGATTAATTTTTAACTAACAGATCAATGTCGAATAAAAAGTCCAAAATAAAATTAAACTCACTTCAATGAATTTCTTTGGTATCGGAAATTATTTTCACACGCAATTTTCTTATTCATTTGTTGACCTTACGAGTGGTTTGGCCTGCAACGCCTGTATTAGTTTGATTCCACTCATTTATTTTCGTAACATTTTAGTTTAAAAATATAATATTGTTTTATATAGGAAATATTATAATAACCACTTTCTCGTAAATTATTGCAAATATGAACATAAAGTAAAATCGGAATTAATTTCAAATTTACCAAACCGATGTCGATTACGTTAATGTTTTTTGTCTCTAACGATCTATAACCAATAAGTCAAAAATAAGACTAAACGAACGAATAAAAATCAAACTGAGCGAAAGCGGAAGACGCACAGACATCACAGCGACGTGACTTCCGTAAGAACAAGAAGAGAGATAAGAAAGAAATGGCTTCGCATCTACGTGACCCCAGGTATGAATATCCGGTTTGAACGTTAACATTTGTAGACCGAAAAAAGGAAAAACGTTTATGTATCAAAGTAAAATTTTAAGACAATTGTTCAAATTAGTAAGTCAATTTTTTTCCAAATAATTTAGCGATGTAGTAAAATATTTTACTTAAATGCAACGGTGGTGAAGTCGTGTGTCTTATTGTATGAAATATATAATGTAGACCTTGTGTGATATAAGGATGTAGAGTGAAAATCTGGTGTTGTAGAGAGAAGTGAAAATTAGTATAAGTTTTAAATAATTTAACAACTTATAATTGTGTGATATACTCGTACTCGTAACTCGAAGAAGACATTTAGCTAATTTGTGATTTTAATTTTTAACAAAATGGATAGTAGCTATGAAACTCATTAGTATACGTAAATATATATATATATATATATATATATATATATATATATATATACATATATATATATATATATATATATATATATACATATATATATATATATATATATATATATATATATATATATATATATGTGTGTGTATGTGTGTGTGTGTGTGTAACAATTTGGAACATATTTTGTTCTTTGCTAAGTTCTAAAGATATTTTCCGAGAAACTAAAATATAATAGCAGAATTATAAGATGGGAAAAAATTCAACAGAGAATAGAAATTTAAAAAAGTAAAATAGCTTTAATTCGATGTTCTCAATCGAAGAGAATAAGAACGTTGCATTAATAATCAATTAATATAAATTCCAATATTTTATAATAAATTGTTTTTAAAAAAATTGTGAAGAGATTGAGTGTTATTTTTCTGTAAAGATATTCGTAATTTAAAAGATAAATATTGTAAAAACACATGCCCAAGCACCTCAAATTGCATTTAGCGGAATCTCAAGAACGGAACATAAATATTAAATTTTCAGGAAAGTTAAGATTGTCGATGTTTTCCTATTTATTACAACTAAAATAAAGATTCAAACGGAATTAGGAAGTCTACAACTTCGACTATATATAGTATGACTGTCTCACTTATCTAGAACAAAACCAGTGCGCAACAATATTGTCGACAAAATACTAGTTTTGTTAAAAACCATCTTCTTTTGAAATTTCAAAAATCTCTTAATTGTGAGAGCTTCTAATTTAATTGCATTACTAATAACATTAGGAAAACTTTTGTCTGTCTTTCAAACACATCATATTGTCATTGCAAAAAAGACCTTTGCACAATGTGGACGAAGCTATGGCCTCGAAGTCGATATTAGCACTCGTTTTAATGATGATTTGTAACATCGCCACTTAGTAGATAGTGTAATTTTATTGATAAGCAATAAAAGATAAGTTAACGATAAAAACTGAGTTTTAAATAACAAAGTTTATAGAATTATAAAATTAAAAAAATAAAATAAGAAAACTTGTGCGCTTGAAAAGTGCCACAAATATTTCTTCTATTTGTGTTGTAACCATTTTATAATAAAAGGAGTGATATTCATTAGAAAAATTACGAGTAGGTCAAAAATCCAAACTTTCCTATTTTTAAGTGCTACGCTTCAAAACAAAAATATCTCTTATAAAATCACTAACATATCCAACTGATGGTCAATGAATAATAACAGTTTTTCTTAGAAACCGTTTAATGTGGAAACATGAAATTGGACGAACATCAAAAATCAATTAATTCAATTCGTTTATTTCATAGCTGATATACTCTCATAGTCACTGACAGATCATCAAAGTATATAGTTAACTACCAGAATAGTTGGAAACTTTAAATTTAGTGAATTTGTTTGTGTATATATATATAAGGGACTTCTAAGAAATTCGCAAATTATTGGCCAGTAACCAAAATAAAATTTATATTATTGTAATTTTGTCATTATAATCATTGTTCGAAATAAACGTAGTAAGTTTTCAGAAATTTATATGTGCATTGTAATAAAGCTCTGATTAAAGCATATATTTCACCTGAGTGGTAAAGATTATCCTAACAATTTTATAATTATATGAACTCACTATGATTTGGTATTATATTAATACATATAGGCAATTTTTTAAGGATCCAATTTCTTTATGGACCATCTTTTAGTCACATACGGCGTTTTATATTAACGAATTCGATTTTTACAAATTAACACTTGCTTTTAAATACTGATTTTGTTTTGCAAAGAATGAAAGAATTTATTACATTATTCTGTTTATTGTTTGATTACAAACATTAAAACAAATCTTGCATTTGTTGAACAATATTCTGTTTTAAAAAAAAAACAATTGTATTCTGTGCACTTATAGAGTCCAATTAAACAATAAGAAGTTCACATCTAGATGATAGGTTATTATTATCCCATTTGTGTCAGTTATTAGACCTTAAAAACTAGACAAATTTGAAGTGAAATCCAAAGAAAAACCTTACCTTAAAAAGAGTCAAAGTGAAAACCTAGCTGTAAGCAATAGTGAGAAAGAACCAGCCAAGTTCTTGCAGAGCTTTGCTACAGAACTGTAGACGAGTCAGTTGGAATTTTGTATCTAGTTATACTGAATATTATAGCTATTACAACATTAGGCTTAGCCTCAATCACTAGTTCTCAGTAGACATCGCTTTAACAAACAGTATTACGTACAGAATAATATCCAAAGGTTTTATAGATATTGCCACGTAGCAATACAGAGATAACGATTTATCGTGATTTTTTATTCGGTTATTCGTTATTTAGAACTTCGAAAAAATGATAACCAGATGATCAATGTCTGATGAATAAGGTGCACTAGTAGAACTCGGCTCACATCTAAAATTTTTGAGGAGTATATTTATTGGTTAACCGTCTACAATTATTACGGAAAAAATACACTTATTGATTGTTCGAATTGTTAGCTATCGATTTTATTACTCATATTTATTGTAGATCCCTTCGAAATTAATTCAGTATTAATAAGGCTCTTAATATTTTAACAATTGTTGAGCAATATCTTTACGGTATTCAGTTCTGGTTTGGATACCTAAACTCTTATATGATTAATTGCTTAAGTTAATCGTAGTTATATTGCAATGTTAAAATTGTTTGCCAAATGTTAAACAAGAAGAGTCCATAAATGATACTGATTTAAATTAACTTTTTTTAATACTATGAGACGTGAACTTCTATTAAAACTCTCTATAATGTTACAAAATCGCAGCTAAAACCTCTTTTACTAACCCAATAAATAAAATTATTAATTATTAACTACAGAGTTGCGCTCTTTTGCTACTCTTGACGATTTGCTTTTGTTACAAATTTTCGTGGCGGTGTCTGACCAAATACATGCGTTATCTCTAAAAATATTTTTCGGTTTCAATTATGTTTGAAGCCACGTTTTATAATCACGTGTACACGATATAAATACCAAATAACTGTGAAATCTATAGGAAAACATTCATATTTGTCGTGAAAGTAAGTATCGAAATATAGAACTATTTTTCTAATTATATGCTTATTTTATCTTAAATTTTCCGAAGTCTATAACTAAAATGCGCCAAACTCATACTTCATAATACTCAGCAGTTCTTTATATCCAATAAGCAGATATCGCAATCAGTTACGCATCCGCACAACAGTTCTTCTGAATAGGAAACGGAGGAGTGATAATTAAAATGAACGAAACCGGGAAAAGCGCCGACGTCATCGCTACGTGACTTCTGTAAGAAGAGAAATAAAGAATAAATAGGTTAACGCCTACGTGAGGGTAATTATTGATATCCCAATTTAAAATTTTAAGGCTGGGTGAAAAACAACACTTTAAATATGAAGTGAAAGTATAAAGTGTTTTTTTTAAATTTGAAGTGTCATCGGCTGAGAGAAAGAGGGGGCACAAAAGTTTTACGCGCAACGACTTTTGTAAGTGGTGAGTCGATAGCCGACAATTGCCTATTTTTATCGGACAAAGTCGAAGATTGATTTTCTATCGACTCAATGCATACGCCAATCAGTTACGTGTCGCCATTTAAATGTCTCCCGTGCCCTCATCGCGTTTTTAGTCATACATTATTTTTTTCCTTCCGTTAGTGTACTTTACTCCTTACGTTCGGATCAGCAAAAGTCGGTCAGAATCGCTCCCATTTTTTTGTGAGAAGTATTAAGTATTAAGTTAGACATCTTTTACTTTCCCCGACTATAATTCAACAGGTTCTTGTCGGTCGTTTGCATTGCGCATTATATATATTAAGCACCAAAATGTATACTTATTCATTATTGATTAATAATGCGTTGACAATCTGAAGATGTCAAGAGACGCCGAAATGAACATAGGATTTACAGACGTAGCTCCACAATTTATTTAGTGTTTTTGTTTCCCATCTACATCAAGTTTAATAGGTCAAGCTTTGCGTGAATTTATAGGGAATTCAATGAAAATTTATAGTGTATGTAAATTATTATCTGTCTATACATTGTGTATTATAATTAGAACGGCTGATTATGGAGCTCTTAATAGTTGGGTTGAAAAGCAAAGATTAAGATTTTTTAATATAAGACAATTCTGCTCCCGTCAATACCACTTGCTAAATAATGACCGTTTTTCTCATCTTCAAGTGCTTTTTCTGTCCTATTCCACAAATATTGAAAACCATTCGTCTAATATTTTTTTTAATCAACCTTTGTAATTTATGTGGTCCTTTATAATTTAAGGGTAAAAGTATATCGATTATAGAGCCAATTAACATTTGTTACTATTTTGTTTTTTTTAATTATAATTATAAAGATTTAAAAATGAACCTAAAATACTGGAAAAAAGTGATATAAGTGTACTTTAGCCATTTTTTACTTAAAGCAAGCTATTTAACAAAAATATTATCATACGCAATTAATTTAAAATATCGTATTTACTGATTTTATTTTCAACATTTATCACAGTTTTTTTCTTTTGTTTTTTTTTTCATAAAACTCACTTTTTGTAATTACAAACTATTAAAAGTTAATCATAAAATCCACGGAAATGTGAAAAAAATATTGATTATTATTTCACAGCGTTCATTTTAAAAGTTTTAATATAATTAAAAAATAATTTCGTATGGAATAAATTATTAGCGAGATAATAAACAATAATTGTGCTAATAATTATTATATATAATTATTAATTAAAAATGGAATTGGAAATATTCGTCTAGAGTAATTTATTCCTTCAAATAATTTTTTTTATCAATTTTCTCCCAAGCAGCATTTGTCTTTATTTACAACATTCCTTTTTTATGTATTAGTATACTCTTAAATATAACAATCGATAAATAGTGATATTTTTATTGTTATTAAAATGCATGTGTTTCAAAAAAATTGTACATTTTATAGTCTAAACAGAATCATCATCATCGTCATATATATTAATACGCTAAGGTTAAGATGTTACTCTCCCTTTTTAGAAAAAACCTCACAACTAATCCACATAAATTATATATCATTTTATAGATAATTGCTTGCTCTACCGGCATCCAGAACTAAACAATTTATTATTGCTATTGTTTTTGCAAATTAATTAATTATTAAAATTATATACACAAAACAGCAGCATTGCGCCAACTAACGGCTCAACGTCAATATGATTGACGGTAGGTAAAATTTTTGTTTAATTTCAAATCCACTCACGTATAAATAAAGTGGCGCTTTAGGTCAATGCTTTTGATACTTGCGCCTCTATATGTCAATTTTAGTAAAATATTTGTTTGATCTGTCATCTGAGCTTCATAATGGAATAAATAATGCGAAGACTTTGCACGGGTCACGCTAGTTATTTATTATTTGCAGTTCTACATTAAGTAAAATCTTTAAATATATTGCAGCTTTTTTTATATATATGAGGACCAGATAATGAATGGGATCTTTTCAGTAACTATGACAACTTGACTTATTTGTTGACTTTTACTTCTTTGAAAATAAAAATTTCCCAAGAACAGTTTTTTAGAAATTTTAAAAACGACTTGACAGCATAAGATGGACTGTTCGGTATTAATTTAGCAATTAGTAAGAAATAAACTTACTACGCGGAATTTGGCTTATTTAAGCGCATAATTTCCTACAAGAATTTACATTAATTTTTTCAAGGAAACTGTTTTAGAAATATTAAATAGGTAAACAAAACAATAGAACAAAACAATGTTAAAATGTTTCACAAACAAAAATATGTTACAACTTTCTATAGGCCATTACTAAACACTCAAGTAAATCTAACTAAAATTGACCTCATAAGTAATATTACAGACCTTAACTAACCAATATTTTGTTCCTGTAAACCGAAGACTTGAGCTTTTAAAGTTATTGGTAATGAAGAAAAATAAGAAAGTTTCAAGAGCTTTATGTCAAACGGTATAATCTGAATGGGTGTAATAAAATATTGCTTAAACCGTAATGTATCATTTAAAATATTAAACACAAAAATATTTCTCGTGTATTTATTTATTTAATTCAGGCCTTCATTAATTCGATTTATTATTATGTTTTTAAACATATTTTTTTCAATCTTAAAGCCAGTCAGTTGTCTTTCGAAGCACGCATAAAGTAGGTTTAGTAGTAGGCGGAAGACGTGAATAAAATACTCGATTATTTTGTAATTTCTTGTATTGTGTGGAATATCAATATGAAAAAGCAACTCATAAGGTTTCTAAAACTCTTTAATATAAGAATTTTATGCAAGATAATTCTAGTGCTTCGCTGAACAATTTTATGTTTTTAAATATTGTCTGATCTAAAAATTTAAATTACACATAATCAATAAATGTATTAACTCTTATGTATATTCACCGTTCAAAAATTCTTTTATGGAGATATCTGTTATGAAGATATTCTTTTATGAAGATATTGCCACGGTAGAAACACAAAATATGTCGTGAGGACTTTGGGTCACTAAAGCTGAATATGTAATCCAAAAAAAAGATAAGAATTCATTTAAAAAAATGAAATCCAAAATTGTCCTAAAGTTCCTTGCACATACCGACAGTATCAGATTATAATATATTAGACAGAATATATTAAACGTAGTAAATTAGCGTTTTGAACTAATTATAATAAATTTAAATTATTCCACTTAACCTATTTCTGCACGAGAACACAATGTGGCATAGTTACATAAACAATCTCTAATCAACCTCTATGTTTCCGCCACAACATGAAACCTTTTAATTATCTAGACACCAACCAGTCCCACAACACCTGGGAAAGCTTATTAGTTAGAAGTTTAAGACACCAATAGCCAACATTCAAAGAAAAATTATATTGGTATTTGTAAATGACCTACCAATGGTACCACGTGATAAGATGCATAATGCATAAAAATCCCCTACAATTCAATCGTTATAGGAACTCTATCTTTTTCTAAATGCCAGGAACAAAAACGGGAGACAAAGAACATGGTGATGGAAAGAAAATATCAGGAAGAATTTAAAAATATTAAAGGAAAACTTACGTATATTTGCCATAAAAAGGAATATTTTAGGACATTTTCAAGGGAAAGGCTGAAATCTACCCTGGGCTATCAGGTAAATAATTATACGACAGGATCCTTTCAGAGTAACTTTTCATTGTAATATACATAATAACAATTTTATAGTTAAAAACAATAGTCCATTTGTTATTGGGTTAGCAAAAAAGTTTCGAGTAATGTACGATGCTGAAATAATACTAGTGTTCCCTCTTTTCGAAAAAAACTGATATTTTTCATTTTCTCACCACGCAAATATAAACATAGATAGGTACACACACGCACGCACACACGTACTTTTATATATGTAAGCACGCACACACGCACATTTATTTATATATGTTTTACGATAAACTATATACGAGCAATAATAACGTTATTGCAAATATTTTCCACTCATATTAAAGTAGCAAATCTTCCATCTTAAACGAATCATGACCAAAACGGATTCTCAAACGGACGGAAGCCCAAATAATTTTTAAAAATAAAAAAAAACTCCTTAATTACATTAAATTCTAATGTTAAAATAAAGCTAGACAACAAAGATTCGAAAATTAGCAGCATGGGGATTGCAACAGGTAATATGATACGCTCGGTTCTGCCCAATTGATGTACATAAATGAAATTGAAATTCTGGTCATTGTTACGTGTTTGCCTAAATCGAAAGGTATGAGTAAGTAAAGTAATTACGATATGCACTAATGAGTTTGTACTCGTATGTGGATCTATACTTTTGATACTTTCCCATGATAATATCCTTTTGGTAAAACGACTTGAAACGTAATCTAAGAAGAAGCTTTAAGAAATTAAAGTATGGTTACATGAACTTTTGCTAAATGTTAACATCATTTCATTATCTGGTATTCAGCATTTACCGTATAGAAAATCGATTTACTTAAGGCAGCCCTTTCGTGACATGGTCACATGTGAAAAAAGCTTTTTCATTTTGGTTTAAAAATAATGTACTAAAATTGCGCAATCACGTTAACGAAATACATAAAATACTGCACATTTTCACTTAAATAATTATATTTACAGTGGTCATACGATCGCGAATTTCATTCTGCTATTTAGCATTTAATTACATTGCTCATTGTGCTTTTGCTGTGGAATATGAACTTTTATTGCCTGAATTGTGGAATATGAGCTTTTATTGCTTCAATTGCGCGCTTGGAAATATTTAATTTAGTTTGAGAGAGAGTATTAAAATTTGCTACTGTGGAGATTATTTTAAATGGAGTAATGCAACATGCATTTATAATGTTAAAGCCAATTTTACAGAATTTATCAGAATTTTATATAATGTCATTATACATTTTAATATTACGAGTCATTATAAGTAGTTATTATATGTTTTAAGAATCTTTTGTCAATAAAGTCATGAAAAGATATTGCATAAAAGTCTAAGTCACCAAGTATTTGTTAGAATTATTGTAAGAAATAACCTATTTTGGAGGATGATTGAATTGTATAGAATATACTCATGTCTCAGAAATGAATTATTGATTGAAGTTTCATGTAATACCTTGTATGCATATCTTATATTTTTCTTTGTTTAACCTTAAACTAAACTAGTAAATATGATATTTAAAAAATAATCACGGGCAGATCCTCAAACAATGATATTATCTCAAACTCAAACAATCAAATGAGCGAGTTAGAAATTTAGGATTTCTAACGATTGAAGAATTTTTTTCTTAGTCACTGTAGAAATCATGGGCCTTTAAATAAAATAATTTTATTTAAACGATTTCTCAAAGTTTTGTTTGACAATGGTTTTAAGTTGTTTCTGATCTTAATCTTATTGTTGAATAATTATAATTTGTATAACTAAAACTGTTTTATTAAGAGTTGTCTCGTCAAAGTTAAAGTTCTTAACATTCTCTCAAATAAGGTTCACATTTTAAAAATATACCGAAAACACCTTTTAAAGGATAAATCAGAAAATTCTTAGCGTGTTTGGGGAATTTTTACGATTCATAAATTTTTCATTAGTTCGTGATGGTATCACTAAATCTATGCAATCTTTATAACATTGTCATGGTCGTGGCGTGTTAGATTGATTACAAGGCATGTGGCCTTTTGCGGGACGTCGCACCGCGAGGATCTGGGTTCGATTCCTGGCCGTTCGTCGAACGGCGTCCTGTCTATGCATAACATTTTGCAGTTTTATCAGTTCGTGACTAATTGAAATCCACTTAGGTGCGCAAATAGCCTTTCTTTGCTGCTACAGTGTAATTGATATTAGCAACGGAAATGGCAATGGCAGCTCCGATGGATTTTCTTGGGTTTTTAATTTTATTAATAGGTTTTTATTTTCTTTTGGTCGGGAGGTTTCCAAAAAATTATTTTTTCGGTTTTCAATTTTACAACGACTACACCCACGACTACACAAATAATCAAAATGTTAGTTTTGCTTTTTGTTATTAGTTGTATTAACTAAGCTTCTAAAAACATTCGCCGAAGGGCAAGTTTATATGGCTCTTAGTAGAGTACGATCTTTAAACGGCGTAGTAATAACTAATCTAAATCAAAGAAAACTCTTCAACTATCCGCATAATAGCAGCGTATTGGAAGAATTAGAACGCTTGAGAAACATGTTACTCCACAAAGCAGTTAATGTAGATGTATTGCATATCTAATGTGTATTGCCCTCTAATGAGTTAACAAAATAATACCTGACTAATAACTTTTGCCGTTAAATTACAAACTTTTTACCGAAAACCATACACAAATCGGTCGAACGGTTTTGGAGAAAAATGGAAGCATTTGTTTCCAACAAAATGTTAAAGCGTCCTCTAGCGAGCTAACACCATAACATCTGTTTGAAAACTATTGCTGATAAGTCCCAAATATTTTGCAGAAGACTTTATCTACATCGATTTAACCGTATGGGAGAGAAATGGAATCATTCATTTGCGCCCCTGGTGAGTAATCACCGTAAGAACTATCTAAGAATCATTGCCAGTAAATCACAAACATTTTACAGAAAACCATATCTAAGTCGGTCAAACTGTTTTGGAGATAAATATGAACATTTGATTGCATATACAAACAAAAAACAAACAACCTCTCACCCTAAACTCATATATCTCCTCCGTTCCATCGTGGGTAAAATGGTAATTATGAAGAAAAAGGAAGAAACGTTCAACTAGTTAGGTTATGTTCATCGAAAGGACGAAGGAAGACTAAAATTTAAATGTTTATGGAATCTGAAAAGAAATCATAAAAGGCCACCGTAGATATGGATGGTACAAATTAAGGAATGTGTAAAAGATGTCAATCCATGAGGCTGCGAAAATAGAGGGGCATGTATGAAGGAAAGTGAAAATAAATTAAAGGAGTAGGACAGGAAAAACTAATAGAGCGTTCTATTAGCGCTGCTTACCCTGGTCAGTTGGAAGATAGTTTGAAAGTATAATAGTTTAAAAAACAATAAAATGTTTAAAAAGAAAATGTGAAATTAGTTTTGTTCCATTAGGTTAAAAAATAACAAGGTTTCAATACAAGCTTAATAGGCAGTTGTGACTCTTCAAAATCTTTGAAAAAGCCTAGTTAAATTAGGAAAATGAAAACAAATTATGTATCAAGTACAAAGCCAGTTTCAAACTACATTTAAATCACATATACATTAAATATTTAAGGCGTGTAGATAAAGGAGACAACAAAAAATCGCAGCCCATAAAAGGAGTTTTTCAGTAACTTGAAATCAAATGAACATAATTTACTCGAACGAATATAGACAGTCTTTCTTTATTCAGTATACGCGTATACCATAAGTTAACTATAAAAAATAGTTAGTTAATACAAAAATTTAATTCCATATTGTATACATTATGATGGGTATTTTTTCTTTTAATTATAGTATAGAATAGACTATTGGTTTTTTGCCCTTTTTGTGAAAAAATAGTGGTATCAAATTATATGTGTAATAGGATGAAGAGAAGAAACATCTTTTTTGGTTATGCTGATAGAACATTATGAACATACTGATAGAATTTACAAAAAATTGCCATATCAACTCATTTCGCAACATTGAAAATATTTTTCGTCTAATTGCACACCTCGCTGTACTTTTTTATTTAAAAGCATTCCATTCCCAAATTTTTAAGACAGAATTAATAATAACTCAGTTAATAGTGCAGGTAATCAACGTTTTGGAAAAAGAAGACCTTCCTCCAACATATAACGCGATTTTAAAATTTTAAAAATATTTATAATGATTTAGATTCGCCTCTCTATCCGTTAATATGGATAAAATATTTTGGTGAATTATTTATGAGCATCAGTTTATGTCGCGTCAGTTTTTAAATAGATGGCAAATTTCCAGTAATTTTTTTTATGGAAAACTCTTTAGTAAGTATTATTAGAAACATTGTTAAAACTGAAATGTTTGACAAATCTCTAATATAGGCACTATTTCCATAGTGCCTATATTAGACAATTTGTATTTTTGAATTATGTATTGACTTTTTTCTTTCCTTCATTAAATTACTATTGCACAAGACATACCAGGAAACTAAACTTTATCTTGGTTACAAACACTGAAACTAAAATATAAATATGAATTAAAACAATTTATGCTGCTCTTTTACTACAATTCGATAATTAATTATAAATAATAATATAAATATAAATTTATTATATAAAACATGAGGATACATATATAATAAAATCGATTTATTAAATCTCTATAGTATGATTTCCCCTTAGTAATCGTATCGCATGTAAAGTACACAACATAAAGCAACTATCCACTTAGGGTGAATACATTAAATATTGTGGAGTTAGTTACTAACGAAATTAAGTAGTTCCACACACCTCATCTCCTGATCTACCCACGAATATTGGAATCATGCTGATCATGCTAATATAGTGGCAAATAGGTGAACACTGCAGTAAAATATGTCTATTTAGATTTCTATGATTTTAATAACATCTACGTGAATGTACAATGATAGTAACCTGTACAAATACTCATTTTATTGACTTTACTAAAATCTTACAGACTAATATAATAAGAGAAAGAAAAAAAATTGAAATTTTCTAAGTCTCCAATTTCCGTGTGCCAAATATTACATGATATACAGGTATTATATTCTTTCAAAACATCGCACTAAATGAAGCTGTTTAACTGCTTACTCAGAAGTTAATCCTCACAAATCCTTACGTCATTGAGATCGATTGACTATGAGTTTAAATCACTTAGTGTACTAAGTTTAACTAATGGTTTAAATTAATCCATAAAAACATATTTAACTGATACGATATTAGTAAAAATTTGTATATTTCGGCAATATCAGTAAATAAAAACATGGTGCAGTAGTGTGTTTCGAGTATAAATACCGGGTGAACTGCATGTAATCAAGACTTATCGGGTATTCGTGCCGTTGACATGGCAACGGTTTCAACGTGGAATTCGTGATATATGGGACGTGACGGGTGTTGAAAGAGAGGAAAAAAATAGAATGCACAAAGCAGCTGGAATTGTGTTCGTCGCAGTAACAGTACGATTGAGCGTGCAACATAAAAAAAAATAAATACGTCTCTTCAATTCTTTAAATCTTTGGTCCATAGTGAGATAGTCACAAATATGTACAACAGTAAACAAATTAAATAATGTGAACCAATAAAATGTGAACCGTCATGTTCCGAAAACTGGTAGACATAAAACATCTGAATATTTTTAAATTAAAGTTTTTAGTTTTTCTAATGAATTGAATACAAAAAAAAATATATTTTCAGATAACTGTTAATAATGAAATATTAATTTAATTTAATTTTTTTATTTTCACGAAATAATTTATAACACAAATACTTCTTAGCTAACTTTTAAAAATATATTTATTTAATTTTAAAACACTGTTAAATTGTTTTGTCAGATACATCTTCCCCTGTTATTTCTGTAACAGTAACCGTTGATGCTAGTTTTAATGGAATGAAAAGGACAATTGGCCGATGATAGCTGAAATATGACACCAAAGTTTTATATTTTCATTATCACTTTTACTATCACTATGACTTACATTTTAAATTAATAAAAAAATTGTCGT
The DNA here is from genome assembly GCA_039881145.1 of Druceiella hillmani. Lineage (NCBI taxonomy): Eukaryota > Metazoa > Arthropoda > Insecta > Lepidoptera > Hepialidae > Druceiella > Druceiella hillmani. Next base: position 14,935,556 of record JAYKKI010000029.1, read on the forward strand.
TTTAAAACAGTTTGATGCAGCACACTGATATAAACGAGTAAAGTCTTAAGCGTTAGTAAAAAAGAAACAATGCTGAGACACTCACATACGTAAAGCAGCATATATGTAGTTTTAGTAGAGAGGAAAGTGTTAAGTCGAAATGGGCCGAAGCTGGCCGAATTAAGTCAGAAAGATAAGATAAGACGCGAAACTGACCTAATGGCAATGTGCCATTATTTTATTTTAAATCGCATCCAAATGCCCCATTAGACGTTTTACATAAAAAAATTGATTTAAATTCCTATTTTGATTTGTTAGTAGAAAATGAGCAAACGGTCATTTTTGGGTATTATTATGGAATTACAAATGTATTGTGGACATTTTTTACCAGCTAGTAACTTTATTCAATATCAGTATAAGTGCAAAATTAAATGTAACATAAGAAGAATAAAACGATCCGTCAATTATCGTTTCTGGTGGAGTAATGGGTATTTATTTACGGTTTTCATAAATAAGACTTTACTGTTAAATTTAACTGTTTCTTGTCTGTTACATAGCATAAATATCTTTCGTTATTTTCTTATTAATTTTCATGTAATTTATTGTCAAGTTACGTCAATAATAGTAACAATAAAACTACTTATTTTCGGGAAATTTGCTACTGTGCTAATTGAAAAATTTGGGGTGCCTAATATTTTTGAGTAAAATATATTCATTTACTTTGACATTTCACTCACTTTCCGATAGAACGGGGACTTAAAGCTTGGCGCACATATTTGGTCACATTGACTACATATGAAGATGATGGTGCAGTCAGTACTTGATGATAGATATCGAAAGTAGACAAAAGATCTATTTTAGGGTGACTAGTAAATCCATACAGTTTGGACTTGTTTCCCTTATTTTGATGAGTTCTTTATGTTTGTTATTTTAAGTTCAAATTTTTTTGGAAAAATAATTTCTTATATTAAATATTTTATTTAAATTCATTGAAACTGAATCGGGTAAAAAAGCTCCCTTCGGATCGGCCCAGTGAACCACGAGTACTTTTGATATTTCGCTTATAGTTCATATATAGTTCACTTTATATTTAAAAAGGTGCATCATGCGCACTGTTTCAAATATCAAGTGAACTACTTTTTTAAGCGCACCATGAACACTTTTTTGGATATTTAATTGACTTTGATTCCAAGGTATTTATAACATGTTTCAATTTCCATAAACTTATTTTTTATTAATATTCCATTTGATAATAATTTAATAAAATACGTGTATGTTATTGTATTTTAAAATAATAATCTCGCATTGTTCGTGATTCACTAAACTAACATCCATCAAATAGTATATTATATTGATACTACACATATTTTAAAATTATACATTTCACTTCTATCGTGTGGTCATAAAAACACAGGCATTTTTTTAATTTACCACATTTTATGTTTGGTGTACGGATAAATGCTTATGAATTTGGAATTACTAAGGTTTTCAAAAATATTATGTCATATTTTTTTGTTTTCTGGCTACACATCTCTGGAGAAACATCAAATCAACATTTACTAATATTTACCGAGTTGCAATGTACTGAAGCTGGTACTTGGACAAGATTTTATATTATTGAAACCTCGTCGACTAGTTTAATAACTAATTAAAAATATTATTTCGAATTTCTCCATGAATTCATATATCGTCCATATTTGTTCACTGCTAATGAATAATATGTCACACTTTTTATTTCGATACGTTCTTGCATTCCTTCAAATTTTTATAAGCGACTGCAATGTACATACGAGTACATATGCGTACATATGTACACACGAATACATATATGCATGTGTATAACAGCATAATATATAGATAATTACTTATACGCTCTTGAAGGAAAACTAAAACTGCGGAGGTGGAATTATACAATTATTCTTTATTATATTTCGTTACACAATTTTTTAATTGATTTTTTCTGCCTGATTATTTTAATTGTGATTATTTTACTATTATATTTAATTTTTAATTATCTTAAAATGTCGGTAAATTATATATTTCCCAAGTCCCTTTATTAAACCTTTTATTTTTTGATAACCTCCTCGATGCTGTATAGAGAAAAAATAATTCAAGCTTATTCAATATGACATTTGTAATATTAAATTTTTGATAATCTATGAAAACCGCGGGAGTAAGACAAATCTAACGATTCCGTTACCATAAAAATCTATCAAAGCATTTAAGGTACATATCCAACTAAAAATCATCCATATTTACTTAAATTAACAGTTTTCGGAAAAAAAATATTAACCCCCTTTTTACACGATGAAATAGTAACTATATATTTAAAAATAAAATGTAAATTATGAGTTTGATAATAAGTAACAACAATTTCCTTCGCCAGTTTTAACGCAATTTTCGAACATTCAGTTTATGGAGGCTGTTACATAACATTTAATTGATCGAGACTGTGAACATATAAACTAAATAGCGAAAGTGAGGAAAATATCGCTTGAAAATTCGAAGGGAAAATTATAATTTGCATACCGAGTTGAATATTCAAACTAAACACAAATCTAATTAGAATTGCTCCGCGTTATGGATATCGCAGATCCTAATTAATTATTAACTTAATACCGTAGTCTTTGTAGGCACTTGGTATATAAAAGTGTGAGTTATGACACTTAGTTTGCAGGAGGAAATTCTTGACCTGTAATTTTTTTACCGGTATTAAAGAGAAAAAGTGAAAGAATTTTGTGGACTAATGCGTTACCGTTAACTTTGAAATCGATTGGAATGGACTCGGAATGGTGTGGAAAGAGCGCGATCGAGGATCGAGGAGAGGGGGGGGGAGAGAAACAGAGGGAGAGAAAGAGAGAGAGAGAGTGGGGGGGGAGCGAGGGAGAAGGGTCTGTGCATGGAATAATTCGAGAGTAATATTTGTAGTTCAATAACACGTACACGTTAATATTAAACAAACATATAGAAGTGGAAATAAAATGTTATATTCGATTAAAATTTTAACAATTTCATTTAGTTAATGAACTAGCTTTATCGCGTATGCGTTGTCAAAATGCCTTTGGCCAAACTTAGTTAAATTTTCTGTTGTTTTATTTTGTCCTAGTAAATAAATTGTCATAATATTAACATGATGTACGTAAGACAAATTTTTAGGGAAAATTTGTAGTGATATATTAAGGTGAATATATCAAAATTAATTTTAATTAACGTTTTTATGTATTTCTTAATAAGAGACACCCATTTTTTTTAAATTGCTGCCTTTATAAAGTATGTCTCATATCATATATTGTGTTATTAGGAAAGTAATGAAGTGTATGTTTTTGCATTGTTAGCTACTCTTACGCATAGTAAGCACCATTGCTATCTATAACCCATTCCTAACTTCCAGGAAAAGCGTTGATTCCTTCTGCGTAAAACTTCAGGGCTATGACTTAACTTTAGCTACATACGGTCGAGCGTTATCCTGAATGAAATATACTTTTAAGTGTATTTTACGTTCGTGTTATAATTATGTGCGAAGTCTGTCAAGTTGATTGCAGTATATTGTTAAGTGTACTGGGTATTTTCTGGTAATAGCTCAATACAAAATTCCTTTTGCATTCTACCAAACTGATTAAAAAAAATTGTTTTGATGAAATTCAATTTTTGGAGTCAGTAACGGCTTTTCGTGTCAGCTTTTGCGTATGTTTTATCATTTTCCATCACTTTTTATAATAAAAAAAACTCTAAAAAATGTTCATTACTTTCCTACCAATCCGATATTTTTAAGGAGCTGAATCATTTGGCACAATATAGTAAAAAAAATTAAGTCAGATCAGGGCTGATTAACCAGTATTGCAAACGAAATGCCTACTTTTTTCTTATTCAAGTATCTAAATCTCGTCAATAATAAGACAACATGAATTACTTGCTAGAAATCATGCTACGTTTTTCAAATGGTCACGGAATATTGAACATGAATTTCTTCAAAATCATATTGTGACGTGTATTCATAAACATGTGAATATAAAGTATGCAAAACCATTAAGTAAAAGAACAAGCGATTTAGTAAAGTAATATGTTAAGTCGCATTTACATTATTTGGTTTCCTTTTACGGTTGCAATTACGTATTGTTCGACCCCTGGCTTGCCAGCCATAATACTTGTGAGGAATTGCTCCCAAGCATATCATATTAACGTAATAATATCATCGGGTTCCCAGGGTCTGATGATCAGAAATCTCAGCAACTAACTTTCCCAGTTGAATTAGCTTTTCTACTCTTTATAAACTTCAGACACAAGCTACATAGTAGGTCAGAAGTTCGTAATCCTAGTACACGTTAGTCGTTGTTCTAGTTCAGTTTTATTTAAATATAACACATAATAAAATTTGTAATAATTACATTTAAAAATGTTTTGTACCTTTGAAATAAAACATAATTAATTACATATTAATCACACATTGTTATTTTTAAAAGTACATATTTAATTAAATATTAATCACACATTGTTTTTTCAGAGTACGGTCAAACCGACCAGTTTAAATTAAAGTCTCCGGTTGTTGTTCGTGTCAGACACCGGATACAGTGGTCGCGTACGGACGCCGTAATTACATAGACGCTCGACGAACTGGGCGTGCAAACACGGTCACTGGGTTCAGTCAGCAATTAATATATACAACGACCTTCATCGGTCGGATTCGTTTAAAGCATATACGGTCAATGCACTAGTATAAATGCGACCTTATTTGAGTTTTTCTCATGCGATCCGCGCTTATGTTTTTCACTTTGTACTAGTAGTGACCGTGATTGAACATTTGATATTAGTGAAATTGGATTCTCTAGATAAAAGTATATGTATCGATATAAGTGGGATAGAATTCTCGAATCTCCAGAAAAGGTTAGTGTGTTTTTTAACAAAAATTCATAAGTATTATTGTATCTAAAAATATGATGAGTGAAAAGGATCGGATACTTACACAAGGAAAAAAAAAGATTAACAAAACCATAATTTTTTTAATAACTATATTTAATTTATGTGTTTTATTTGATGATCTGAAAATATAAATTTTTTTAAATATATGTAAATATACATGTTATAGATCATAATAAAATACAAGTAAAAATACGATAAGTAGAAACATTAGGTGTCACTTGTTATGAAGTATAAGGAAACAAACCTGATAAGTGTGAGTGGAATTTAAATTTTTATAAAATATCTTTTCTTAAAAGAATTCTCTTACTTCCCATTTTTGTCTAAAAGCCAAGTCGAAATACATAATTCGTACACGGTAGAAAAATATTCTCAATAGCACTCTAGTGATATCCATGGACCCCAATATGGTCGAGTGCTGAAAAAGCAAAAAAATTCGACGTCCGAGTACCTCAACAACGCCGCGAATATGTAAGGATTTAAGCAATAAGAAACAATTTCATAGCTCTCAAAGAAAATATTACCTGTTAATTCAAACGGATTAATGTAAAACATATTTGGCGTAACAGTGTCCCCAACATAGTTACGCTCCAATCTATGCGTTTTTCAAAGTTGGAATTTTCTATATTAGCACCAAAATTAAGGTGAAGAAATTTACTATAGAAACCCGGCAAAATATCTTACAAATTAGAGTCCTCTTTACTTCAACCATGATCTTAAACTCATTGGTTTTGTCGGAAAATTTTATTATCATGATTCCAAGCTTAAAATTAATTTAACGCTTCAGGTTTTTTCATTATTTTCATTGTAAAAATGCTGTTAACTACCGTTATTTACGAGGTGTGGGTTAATGCTTCTTGCATACTCTGCTGCTTTAGTTTGCTTTATTAACAATTCTTAAATTAGTATTGGCTTTATATTTATTTTATTGTGAATCATGAAGTCCCATACTGCTTATTAAGTACTGTAATCTTTTTTTAAAATTTAGCTCGTGTGAAACGATTTGAATAATAGGCTACTTCAATTTGCTTTCCTACAGCAATTTTATGACGACGATATATCTAAGAAATAAGTACCAAAATAGGTTTAGAAAAGAAACTTTTGTTAAAAATGTGTCACTTTGTTAAAAACTTCCTCCCTTTATTTTCTTATACTCTAATTAAATATGTAGTTAAATGATAGTTAGGCATGTTTTAAGTTAATTCTGAAAAAGAAAAACGAATCAGAATTTGGTAGAATTAAATTTTATATTTCAAATCATTATTTAATTACATTTTGCATAAAATATTCCATTTTTCCAATACCGTAATAAATACAATATACTTTCTGTTTTTGTTATAAACCAGTGTCGATAAATGTGGTTTATATTTTAAAAGAATTAGGAATAAAATAGTCATTGAAATGATATTAATGAATACCAAAGAGAAAAAACCAGGAAGTATATATTGAAAGAGTTATAAAAATTAGACGTCCCAATAATTACAAAATTGGGTTCAAATCCACTTACAAAGGGTAATATTACAAAAGAAAATATCGAGACCGGGGTTTATGTCGTTTCGTGGCTGCAACCCATCACGTCACAATTAGTTGATTGGTACTTTATACACTATGTAATAGAAATATTTGAGTTATAACAATACAGTATATTATGAAAAAATAAATCATAAAAATAGTATATTTATAAAAAATAAAATAGTATATATTAATTTTCTTTAAAATAAAACAACGCACTTTTACTTTAACATTAATATTAATTAGGCAGGGAGATCAGAGTAAAAAAAAATAAAGAAGGCTCTGAAAAATAAAGACAATGACGATTATAAAATCAAATAAAATAGGGTGTAATCAGATGTAATCTTAACGGTCACCGTCCATGAAAAACAAAGCCGTGGAAAATTAACTCCACAAGAAAAAGGAAAATTAAACCGTAATTGCAGAGCATATTTTAAAGAGAAAAAGTCAGGTGTTAATGGCGCACATTTTATATAATGAATTGCCTAAATTTTGATAACCTTTTTGATAAGTATTACCGTTTTATCAACAATTTCACTGTTATGCGAAGCATTTTCCGCTGCCATCACGAAACAAGGGCGACGATTCTATTTCACAAATTATGCACATAACTGAAAAATTTTACAGTCTTCAAATAAGCCAATAAAATCATTTCCGCCTCTGAGAAAAATGCATATTTTTTGGTACTTGAATGAAGTTAAGTACGAAAGCGACGAAATAAAAATACATATTTACTTTATCTATACATATACTAAAATTGTAACAGTGAATTCTGTACATAGAAAATATTTAAAAAAAACTGTTTGTGTTATTGTTGCCTATCTGTCTGTATGTTAATTTTTTCGTCAATCACGCGTTTATATCCAAGAATAAGACATGAGAGAAAAAATGGTCAAATAACTTTTTATTCTGAGAACAAAGTCGTAGACACAGTTAGTGTTGTATAAATTAAGTTAATATTTTGATACTGGTTTTCAAATTCAAGTCAGAAAACCTGTTAAATACGAGTAGAACTCGAGTTGTAAAAGTTCCGTATACATTTAGGTACATACATGTGTACATTTAACGGTACATAGTATTTTTATTAACTATTTACAAATATGATACTATTTTCTCTCATGGAAATATAGATAACATATCTGTCAAAATCTAATAAATACCGTGAATTTCTCAAAATATAAAATTGTATCATTGCTATAATATACAAAGCTTTAGGTAAGCTTTCAGGAACGCTGTCCTTTCATAATTTTGACGCAGTAAAATGAAACTACGCGACCCTTTAATTTTTTTTCTACCAATGCGTGTTCGGTACTATGCGTTCTAAAAGGGATAGTACAGTAGGGTAAATTTTAGGTAAGCTTGCAGTAACGCTGTTTTTTAATAATTTTTAGGCAATAAAATAAAATTACTCGATCGCTATATATTTTTTTCTACTAACGCATGTTTGGTACTGGGCGTCATGAAAGGCGTGGTATTCAAGGGTAAACTTTAGTTAAGTTTCCAGTATCGCTGTTTTTTCATAACCTTGATGCAGTAAAACGAAATCCGGCGACTGTCTTATTTTTTTTCTATTAACGCATGTTTGGTTCTATGCGTTCTGGAAGGGAGAATATAGTAGGGTAACAACTGCTTTATTTTTGTTCACTAACGCATATTTGTTACTATATGTTCTGAAAGGCATGCAAGTAATATAGTAGGGTACACTTTACGTAAGCTTCCAGTAACGCTGTGTTTTAAAATTCTATTACTTTAGCATTTTCGAAAATGGAAGAAGAGCGATGTAGGGGTATATTTTGGTGAATGTTATTAACAATATCTGTAGTATTATATTACATAAGATTGAAAAATAATCTATCCAAGAGCGAGTCTGCTCGTGTATATAATTTCCGCACCTCGTTTGACGTGAAACAATAATTTGTTTATCGTAATTCATCACTGATACGGATTTCGTAGCGCAATACATATTTATTAAGGTATTTCCATTGTATTAGGTATAACACAATTAAATGGAACGACAGATGTATTAATTTGTATATCTCTAAAACTATGATATTTAGAAACGTTTAGCTTTTTCTAGATCGTTACAGTTTGAGAAATTTATGTAAATAAAATATAAACCAATGATTTTGAATTTCTAAAAGTAAAAATCCCTAATCTGCTTTTTCTTTACTGATCTTTCATGTCGATAATCTACTATTTTCTTTGCAATGAAAACCTTAATAACAACGAAAATGGACTAAAAGTACACGATCATAAGTTTCTTTTCTAAACCTAATTTGTTAATTAGTTCTCGTTTAGATAAATCATCACAATAAAATTACTGTGGAAAAACAAATTGAATTATTCAAATCATTTCACATGAGCTTAATTAAAAAAAATTACAGTACTAATTTTTAAGAATTATTAACCAAGCAAACTAAAAGCAGAGTATGCAAGAAGCATTAACCCGTACCTCATAAATAAACAGCGTTTTCATGATGAAACGCATTTATAAACCTGAGGCGTTAAATTAATTTTAAGCTTGGAATTACACTAACGAAATGTTTAGATAAAACCAATGAATTTAAAATCATGGTTTAAGCAAAGAGGACTCTAATTTTTAGTGATTTTACCGGATTTCTGTGGAAAATTTATTCACCTTAACTTTGGGTGCTAATATCCAATGTTTCAACTTGGAAAAATACTTAGAGCGTAACTGTGTGGGGGACACTGTTACGTCAAGCATGTTTAACATTATTTTTTAAATTACCGGGTAATATTTTCTTTGAGATCTATGAAGTTTTTTTCTTATTGCCTAGATCCTTACATACTCGCGGCGTTATTGACGCACTCGGACGCGGCAATTTTTTTGCTTTTTCAGCATCGTTTCACTTGACCATATTGGGTTTCGTGGATATCATTGGAATGCTGTTGAGAATCTTTTTCTACCGCGTACGAATTATGTATTTCGACTTGGCTTTTAGATAAAAATGGGAAGAGTATTATTTTTAGGGAAGAGAAGATTTTAGAAAGAATTCCAGAATTTTAGAAAGACTCCAGTTCCGCATTACAAAGAAAAAAATAATCAATACTATTTCTGAATTAAGTACTTCGATAACATATTTGTACAATATTAAAAGTAGTCATTTTATGTAGCATTATAAATACAAATCATGTTTTAAGGACATGGAGGGATACATAACAAATTACGATTAAAATAGTTCTACTTATATAAACTTAGTGACTTCATTGAATAAAAAACAAAAAGTTGGTTAAATTCTCTTTTATTTGATATATATATATATATATATATATATATATATATATATATATATATATATATATATATATATATATGATTCTTCAATACAAATTAATGTCCATAGACAACAGTACATTGTGTAACGTTGGCTGAAAGTTTCAAGGGGAAACAAAATTATTTTTATTGACATCTTCAAATAAATCTGATTAACAGTGTTACACGTATTTATCCTTTCCTTTGTATTTATGCATGTACACATTTAAGCTCATATATATTTCTACTTTATTTCAATTATTTACTACGTTTCATTGTATGACAACGTCTTCAGGTGGGCTATTAGCATTCTATATTAGCAAGAATCTTCACTAATCACCCTTCTGCAGAAACCTAGGTCGTGGTAATGAATTTAAATAAAATAAAAATAATACCACATCACGTAGTTTTATTTAGTCGTTTTATTACAAAATTGACGACAAATATATATATATATATATATATATATATATATATATATATATACCCCTGCCCTGTTCCCCGAGGGAACAACAGCGCGCATAGATTTTTAAAGTTACGTTAGTTCGACGTTTGCTCTTTCCTAGGTTTTATTTACGAGTATAACCTATAACCTTTTAACATCATTTGTTTGGGATATGGAGTAAAAACAACTTTACCGTGTTACAACTTTACTTTTAGGTTTTTTTAGAGTTTCTTATCCGCATGCCAAAAAAGCACCATTATTTTTCAGTAAAGTACGTCTGTCTGACTGTATATTATAGTATCCTTGCTCCCTTAGTTTAAGACCGATTAGAAAAAAATGAAATAAAATACAACAAAAACGCCCTAACAAAAAAATAAAAAAATTGCATTTCCGTATATCGAACTTGAGGGTGATAAATATTTTAAGTTTGTTAATTAAGGAGGTATATACAAGCAATTATTTTTCTTAATCTTGCGAGATATATTAAAAATTATATTTATATTTTGAAAGATAATACCTCATGAAATACAGTTTTGTAAAGAAGGGTCAAGTTTCTCTTTAAAAAGTTGGTCATAAAAATAGTGAGATAAAAGCAGCCAAGTTCTTATGTGCTTTGCCAGAGAAGCATAGACGAGTTAGAACTTAATCACATTAAGTACTTATTTTTCTATCGTTTTTCATAAGGTAATATCTATAAAAACATAGGAAGTTTTTCTTTTTACAACACCTATTATTAAAGCGACAATTAAATTGCTCAATAAATCTAGACGTAAAGTTTAACTCTCTCAATTACGCTCCTGTAGTAAATCTTTATAGGAACTTGACTGCTTTTATTACACTACTTTTTACGGTTAACTTTTTAAAGAGGAGCTAGGTCCTTTTTACTGTAATGTTTTTGTTGATGACTTCTTTTGTCAAATATTGTCCGAATGCTGACTGATACCTATACGATATTGTTCTATAAATCAATATTTATCTGGCTTTTCATTGTTCACTTTGTTTATTATTTTCCTTATCTCGATGGCAATCTTGTTGGTCGCTTCATCCATTGGCGGACTTTAACTTTTTGAAAGAATACATCTTAATTTCAATGGAAGTTTTCATGTAATAAACATTTTCCAGTTAGTTGCAAAAAAAATACGTTTTTTAAAACTTGGGTGTTGGATTTTAAAAATCAAATCATCGTCGCAGTTACAAAAAGTTAAATGTGTGTATTAATATAAAAATAAAATCATAGCAAGTTTATGTAATGTTATGTAACACAGTTTATGCAACAAATGTCCACAGATGCAAATTGAAAATATAAAACATATTTTGACCTGGTGTTCCCACAAATGAAACTTTAATTATTGGCTTGAAGCGAGTTTTATAAGTGTCAAAGTAGCTGCGAAACGTGTAAATAGTGCATTGTCCAGTAGTATATATATATATATATATATATATATGTGTGTGTGTGTGTGTGTGTACCTGCATGTGTGTGTATGTGTGTAAGATGGCAAGAAATTAAAAGTAGTAGATAACTAAAATTTATAATTAATATAAGAAATAAGTATCGACAAAAACTTGCTGACATCTGCCCTTAATCGAAGAAGAGGAAATGCTTGGAGCACATTCGGGAAATTTGGAATGAAAATACCGACAAACAATTCACATTCAAAATAAAAATATTGTTTTTAGAACGGTGCGAAATCCCAGTCCCATTATACGGTACAGAAACATGAGTCCTTATTGCAGGAAAATTTCACTTTAAGTAACTCAACAAAACATGGAATGGAAATTCTTTAACATTAAATTTAATGTTTAAAATATGAAATGCGAAATCGTTTAGGAAAGGGCAAGAATGAAAGATATAAGTGAGAAAATGGTGAAGGCAAAATAGAGATGGAAGGGTCATGTTGTCAAAATGGATAACAACAAATGAACAAGGAAAACAGTTGATTCGCAACCATGGGACAAAAAAAGAAAACAAGGAAGACCAATGACCAGGTGTTATGATGACACCAGGAAAATGGACAGAAGAAGATGGGTAAATACAGCATGGAACAGAGAGATACAAAAAGATATAGAGAAGGTACATAGGCAAACTGCAAAATTGAGAAAGAAAATGTAAAATAATTCCAAGGATATTGCTAAAAAATTCATAAAAAAATGTTCTCAGATATAGTATCACTTGTCATTTGATGAAATAATAAAAGGTATTACTCCGGATTTTAATAAAATAGACTTAAATGTATTTAAATTATTAATGTGACAATTTTTCAAAACACAAAAAGTAACACAATATAATTTTGTTGTATTTTTTATCCAAGTATTTTTGGGGGTCAACTATTGAAATATATATTTAATAATTACCAAATTTCAAGTTCCTGCGTCACGTTTTCTGAGAAAAAAGGCTATGACAGGCAGATGAAAAGACATGCGTATAATCTTATGGGGGTTCCGTTTTTTTTTAATTTTGACGTACGAAAAGCAAAATTTTCATATCTTTAAGGCTTTGTATCATCTTAATATTATCAATAAAGCGAATTTCAATCTTGCATTATTGAGAAGTATCTTATTCTCGTTTACAGTAATTTTGTTTTTCTTATACGGGATTCATCTACATACGATTTGTTTACGATAAAACAAATAAATTTATGAAAATATGTAATCTTGGTATATTACATAACGTTTAATGCCTCGCCGGCAGATTTAAAAGAAGCATTTCTAATGTAAATTTGAAATTTAAAACAAAGAAAAAGAAATAGTACAGAAACTAAATAACAATTCAAATTAATATTATAATTAGATCTATTAGGGCCATTAACCACATTTTTGAGGAAATCGATAAAAAGAAAAAAATAAATTCTGAACAGGGTATAACAATACTACATTCAATAATGTAAGCGCTCAGAAAAAAACAATACTGTAAGGTAGTTGTTCCTAAGGTTTAATAAAAGAAAATAAGATATGAAGGCCAGAATCATAACGTACAATAAAACTATGGCAAAGAACAAAGATACGCATAATTAACAAGTAGAAGAATAAAAAGTGTTATCAGTATAAGTTTGTTTGTTTTGCATAAAAAAGTCGAATATTTGGTTTATTAATCATTATTGGAATGTCATCTTTATGTAATTATAGATTATTAAAAAAATTAAGATTTATAATTAAAAAAAAATCCTTCACATCTAAGACAAAAAATTATTGCAAATATAGGCAGAATGCTATCATTGCTAATCGAAGTAATAATTTCACCATATATATGTGCAACGCTAAATTCTATAAAGTAAACAAACATTTTACTATAAATACTGAAGACACAAATGTACAAAAACACAAATTCAGTAAATATAAATTTTGACGTAACAAAATAAACTAAAAACTTTTAAGATAATCATGGCTTTTGAGATGTCTAACATAAAGCCCTTTCAAGAATGCACACATAAGCTTTCGCATTATTTTACGAGAAGTGGGAACTTTTGCATCATCATGTGAGGAAAAATTAAATGGTTCATTGTACACAAAATTTAATTTCCATCTGCCAGAGTTGGATCATATAGTAGTTCATGCATATTTTCTACAGGAAATTTCAGTGAAAAGTTAGTAAATTGTAGTTTTGACCATTTTATGGCGATCACGTTCATATTTTTATTTTCTTAATTAGTGTAGAATAATATCTACTAAAATACGATTTTACGTATATAAATATAAACGTTGGAATCATTCCTATATTAAAAATAGTTCATCATTTAAAATTTGCACTAATTGTAAATTCCACTAGACAAGAAGACGTAACTGTAGCAGCTTAGCCTGTTTATATGTTGAATATTTTATAGACATAAAAAGCTGTATAGAAACTGAAATATTATATATAATAACCGTTTTTGAGCGTTTATAAGGGTCATTAATGGAACGCAGCAAGTTTTTGAAGTGTAACTTCTTTAGAAAAGATAAATGTCACGCTGGGATTAAAACGGTCATGTGATGACCAATGTTATTTCTCTATTAAAATGATATTAACAGCATTTATTGGCGTCGCTAACAAATAACAGAAAAAGTTGGTAAAACAGGGTACTGATATTCACTATATCATAGTATATAGATAAACAGCGCTCAGATGATAATAGGTGTAGCACTCGTCTAGGATGGTCGGAAAAATTCACTTTTTTACAAGCAGAATACATCTAGTTATAACCTGTGTGGCTACATGTTATTTGTATTTATAATAAATATTTAGTTTATTAAAAAATAAAAGCATAAAATTTAATTATATACTCTTGTACGTTATAAACTTAAGATTAACTTTCCATATTTGTAATTTTTTTGCTGGTGCTTGGGCATGCAGTATTTTATTTTTGCACATTCAAGGACATTGTTGTATATTTGGCATTACTTTTTCAAATGACATGGAATTAAGATAAAAGTTCATGTACACGAAATACTAATGTTATACATTTAGTTCATTTAGATAAAGACCATTTGAAAATGAGGTAATAGAGCTGTAAACTTTCAACTTATTTTTGTTAGGTTTTTAATTATGAACATAAATACTACAGACATTACATAAAATATATGCATGGAGTATTCCAAATTTTCTTAAAGATATCCTTCGGAAATATAATTCGTTTTTAGATTATTTTTATATACCTGTAACCATTTTAACAGTTTATCTGATGTACGTTATGGAACTAATTAATTTGTTCTCTGGTTTGAGTACTTCCTTGTCAGTTAATTTAATTATTTTTCTCCAGTTTGAGTTCTTACAAAACCTTAAACTTTCGAGGGTAAAACATGTATCCATTTAGATTAATGTAAGCATATATGTACTAAGCCTGTACATACCTTGGAAAATATCACTTTTTAACGGTATAACAATTGTTGCAATCGGTGCAGTAGTTATCGAGTATACGTCTTACATACAAACAAACAAAAATACAAACTTACTGTCTCTTTTTATAACGTTAATTTAGATTACAATAATTACTAAAGATTAACCTCTTGTACCTCTGGAAAATACTACACATAAATGTAGAAATTTATTTTTATGTCGATTTAAGAACAAAACATTAGGTAAACAAAATTGCATTTTTTTAAAATAGATTTTTAACATGGAAAATGTTATGAAAACATATGCAATATTCAGATATCAAAAATTGTATTTTAATTGAAATCACTTTTTAAATCAGTAAATTAAAATACCCATGTAAATTTTTTTAGATTTTATGTAGATACAGTTTTTAAAATGTTTATTTCACACTAAGTTTTAAATTTTTATCTTCTTTAACATCTATTATTATGTTTTAAATAAAACACATAATATTTACGATATAGTGATAAATTAATAAAAAAACAACTTTAACACAAACAATGAATTGGTTTCATAAAAAGACGTGAATATTTTATATTTGTATATATTATTTCTCTTACCCAATTTAGAAAATAATATCTCAAAATAAAATTCTGTTTGGAAACATAATTTCAATAAATTTAATTTCCCGTTGTACCCAAAAATTACTTGAAGACCTTTTTGTTGACAAGAGTAATAAACATTTTTGAGTTAACGAAGATGCATAGGAATAGCTAAAAAACTGAAATAAAACAAATTTTAAAGTAATAATTTCAAAGTTGTTACATACGATGGCGAGATTAATCAACAAGCGAAATTAGCAAAAGTACCTTCACATAAATAAAAAAATTAACAAAACTGTGGTCAAGATATCAACTTTAAGAGCGTTAAGCTGTTTTTCAGACCTATTGCCCATAATTTCGTAGTTTCCACTTTTGGGTGTATGTGATTTACAGTTCCACTTTATGCTTGAGTAGTAAACCAAAAAATGGGTTTTGAAACAGCCCTAAACATGACCCATATTTTTTCTTTAATTTCTGAGAGTGAAACTAAAGTTTAGTAATGAAAGCTTTGTTCCTAGTTTTCAAAACAAAACTTTAGTTTCACCCTTAGAAATTAAAGATACAATATTGCTCGTGTTTACGGCGGTTTGACGACTTTTACAAGGGTTTTACGATCTAAACAAAGGTTTCATACCCTTTGAACTTACATATGTAGTACATGTAAAAATTCAAACGTTATACATTATAGATTCAAATTTTGTAAATTTAACGTTAAAATGCTTAATAAATAAAGAAAAATGAACCATTCAATACCTTATTAGAGTCATTTTATTAATATAAGCTGATAATTAATAGAAGTTAACCACGGGCTACTGACAGTAATTCTGAAAACTTTAAACTTAATTTTAATAAATGTTACATTTTCTTTTAACGTTGTATTGTCATGAAATTGTTTAAAATTGAAATGGATTATTCCACCTGATGAATGAATCTAAGGAAATACATTATAGAGTATTTATTTTTCGACACACAATGTCGACATAGTTTTGCTTTAAAAGTAGTTTAGCGCCACCAAAAATGTATAGCAACTCAGCCTTAAATTATTATTATGTAAATTGAATTATTAAGAAATAATTATGCCGATTAAATATGTTTAAAATGTTAAAGCAATTTTATAAAATCGAAATACGTAATTAATCGAATGGAAATTTGTCAAAATCGAAATATTTAATTTGGCAATTTTCTTCAGAAAGTATATATGATTTTATCTTATGTTTTATTTGCCTTATAATCTCTTATAGTATTACCATATTCTGAAAGAAACATTACGATGATTTAAATGATTAAGCACCTACTTTTAAACTTCTAACTAGCTTAATTCAATTATAAAGTTAGCCTTTATTGCCACATATTAATGTAGAACATTTTTATAATTTCAATTATCTGCTACAAAATACATCATATTGTGGAAAAATGCTATTAATCAAAATGATTTAGTATGATACTACACTACATACATCAAACCACTCATGCTAACGTTAGTACAAAAGTACACGCGATCCCATAATATACGTGATATAATGTATCTGTCCTAGTGGCAATGGCGATTAGGTAATAATTTCCTTTATGCTCTGGAAAATAAATATTTTCAATGGAAGATAGTCAATTTACTTTTTTAAGTAAATATTTTTAGGATCAGTAGCGGGGGTAGGCTTTGGAAGCTTTTTTATGAAATATTTTTGCAACGCTTTTTTGGGATTTTGTACTAGTCGCAGAGTTGTTTAACAGAATTGTGGTAAGGAAAGTACATAACTATGGAGTGTAAGTTAGAAACGTTTATTTCAATACTAATAATTTATTCAGGACAATTTTAATTAAGTGCTTACTAATGGAGCTATCTTTATACGTAGGTCTTAAAATTATGCCTTGGCTGTATTAACTATTATTAAATGTTGAATTTGATGCCAGTGAAAGATCATTGAAGGAACTATTAGCTTAGATCACAGTAATATATCTGTGTATAGTTTATTAAGGGAGCCCTCTTTTCGCGTATATTTCCCAATTATGGCTTGCCCTTTTAATTGATACTAGACACTATTGGAAAGACGATAATTGTTTATATTTAAACTTGGTTTCAACCAATACTCCAAGTTTCCATGTCAAGTTGTTTCTGAGAAAAAGTAAGTAATAGGCAAAGAACTTTTAAGGTTCTGTATTTTTTTGCTTTCAAAGCATAGAACTCACCGCAGATAACAAGGTATGCGCATGGGAAAAAACGAAAGCTGTATAAACACAACTTTCAATTGCCGGTATTCATAATAGCAGGAGGTTAACAGTATGTTTAGTATGTTATAATACATTTTGATCAAAAGCAACCTGCGTTAGATTTGAAGGATTATTTTTGAATAGTTTGCTCTAAAAAAATATTAAAGTATTGTGTAAAAATAGTAAACATATGTTGCACACTAATACTTTACAATATTATCTCGGGAATGAAAACATTGGTTACTTCACACGGAAACAGGAAAATGTTATTCTTTCAAGTTTAGACAGGGTTAGGAAGATAAACAATTTATATTACACATGTTAAGTAATTTGTATATTCGTAATTGCTAAATTGATCAAGATTTTGACCAACCTGCTTAAGGAATGAACAAGTTTGCGAGAGGTTTGGAAATCGTTGTAAAGAGTACCTATCCGATGTGCTTCACTATTTTGACACCTCTATAATTTAGTTCACGATTTTTAGCATTTACAAATATCAATGACTGGTTAAAAATTTTCACTTTTTATATATTTGACAAGAAAAATCACAGATTTTGTAGTTTACACATTTAGAGACGGCTAATCAAAACGATTCGAAAAGAGCTAGAATCCTGACGTTTGATATGTATGTAGTAGCGTTTAATAGTGACAGTAATTAAGGAAAAACACAGAAATTTGGAATTATTGAAAAAAAAGTATATATATATTTATATATATATATATATATATATATATATGTGTGTGTGTATATATATATATATATATATATATATATATATATATATAAAATTTATACAATGCGTGGGTTTAAATATCTTTGTTACTAGAAAATATCAATTAAATAATAAAAAACAAATCTATTTTAGATCAGAGATCCGCTTAGTACTTCGATCCGCCATGATTGGCGCTGACTCCTCTTTTAATCTCCCTATGGTGTTATTTTATGTTACTTCATACATGCAATTTCCTTATAAGTCTCTTGTCGCTTATTTTATTTTATAATGGAGATAGAAATTTTATTTTCACAATATTTTGACTGCATTTTTTTGAATGCATTTTTTTCGCAAGTAATTGGAAAATAGGTAATATTGTAATATTCGATTTTAAATAATTTAAAACTATGTTAATTTAAAGAAAGTATTCGGTTTGTATTTTATACCTTGAAGTCGTTGGTTTATTTTTTGAATATATAAAACTACCTACCTGCTATGAAATATTTTAGAAGAAAAAAGCTGAGTTTCCATTATTATAATTCGCATGCCGTGGTTGGAGTCACTTTTAATACACACACACACACATATATATATATATATATATATATATATATATATATATATATATATATATATATATGTATATATATATATATATATATATATATATATATATATATAAATGCACTTTTAAAATTAAATCACACATTGTCCGAATCACTGAGATAATGTTCAGGCTTATAAAAATGACGAATGCGGTCAAATTATCTCAAAAAAATTAGAGTGTGAATGGGTAATGTAACCAAATATTGCAAAAATAGGACTATATATATATATATATATATATATATATCGCGACATTGAATTGGTCACAATCGATTCTTATCTTTGTTTTACTTTGATATTTCTTTTTCCATAACCCTAGTTATTAGGGTGAAAAATATTTGAAAAATGTCCACTGCGGTTAAATTTAATGCTATGTTAGATATAATCTACACTTATAATAAAACTGTAGAATTTACTTTTTGCATCTTGGAGATATTTACAAAAATGTAATAATAAAAAAATATTGTTTTTGGAATTCTCGTGGGTTTGTTTGCGTTTAGATTTTGTCTGAAAAATAGAGAAGATAACATGAAGTAACATTTAGTATTTATTTTATCGGAATCAGTTTACTTAATAAAAACATATTTGAGTTTATTTCTAAAAACTAATTTAAATTTTATTAGTATAGCAACCACAAAGAAGTGTCTAGCTTCTCAACGCCTAGGAATTACACAAATGTATATAGTATAGCTATGTACAGCAATATATGTTGCTGTAAATGAAAATGTTTAAGAAAATGAAAATGTTTAACTCTGACATATACTAGCGAAATGCCATATGGAGTGATGTGGGAAGCGTAGGAGGTAAAGAAAGCAATCTTCATGCGGGAAAAACCATGAGCACAGACGTCGTCTTCCACATATATTCGATATAATCTTACTTTGTTTCCTCATTAAATTGCAAATATGTCAATAAATCAGATATATGTTTCCTCATTTTGTTCAAAATCAGATATATTGACATATTTGCAATTTAATTATTTTAGTAGGTTTCGTATAAGGTTGTGTAAATTTGGTTATTACCTATTTTATTGTCTAAAACAAAAAAGACTGTACGATTAGCATACGATATTAAAAGATATTTATGAAAAAAAGTAATAGAATAAAAAGATATGATTTCCGACATTTTTGTGTTTGTAAGTCACGCGAGAACAGCTAAGTGTGAATTGTTGATAGGTGTTTAGCAATCATAGAAATGGTAGGTGGGATGTATTTTTTTGGACATCTTACTTAATTATATAAAAAGTAGTGGTGGAATCTTTTTAATTTTGAGTTTTTGAATATTTTATTTATCTATATCAAATTTCAAGTTCCAAAGTCAAGTGGTTTTATAAAAAAAAATAACTGTGATGGACAGATGTGTAAGTTACTTTAAAAGGATTTGATCTTTTTCTTTTTATGAATGGAATCCCAAAAATGAACATACTATGATAGATATTTCAGCAAAGGCCACTTTTGCAATAAATTGGGCATGATTATTTTAGTATTCAAATACCAAACTGGTTTTAAGTACGGGTAATCGAAATTCTGATAATTCCAACATTTTAAAATTAAATTTTTCATAACATATACTATATCATTATATTAACAGTTTCCTAACAGAATTTATACAAACAAGTAAATTTCTGATGAGGATATACGAATTTCTGATAATTTTGTAAAAAGATTTATATTATTATGTGACTGAAATGCTAAAAAATGTATTATTGTCATCATGTATTATTTTTAATTCAATTTAAATGATTCTATAACAAAATGTTATTTTTACAGTATTGTTTTGTTTTAAAAGTAATATGTGCCTGGCTGCAAAAATGTGTACAAACAGAATTTGAAAGTTCTATTAATGTTAATTAATTTCATAAATAAACCAAATTACCAATAACCAAACCAATAAACCAATTTCATAAATAAACCGCTAAGATTTACTGCCAATAACTTGGGAAAGATTCGTCTGTCCTTTGTGTGAAATTTACAGGTTCCATTTTAGACCTCAGTCGTTAACGTATAAAGTAAACAAACTACGACAATATAACTGCCCGTGGGCAGTAGTATTGTTTGTTTAATTTGCTAAGATGAATTTAAAGTTATTTATATAAACTTTGATCTGAGCTTTAATTGTTTTGTTCTTATGGTTATAGATAAATGAAAATGTTTCCTATTGGAGATAATTTTTTTAGGTATATTGATATGTATATTATGCATGCATGGATAACTTTTTCGAGCAAATATATTTATTATTTATTTATTTACTTTGATAAATATATATATATATACATATATATATATATATACATATATATATTTATATATACATATATATATTTTTATATATATATATATATATATATATATATATACATATATATATTTATATATACATATATATATTTTATATATATATATATATATATATATATATATATATATATATATATATTTATGATATATATTTATCGAAGACAAACCTATTTTTACAGGAGCAGTCTCTTTTAGTTAACCAAAATTACAGTATATTTACAATATTAAAGGTATGTAGGTAATAAAGTGTGATAACAAAGTATGGTAAATAAATTTACGACTCAAAAAAAGAAAAGTTAATCCATATTTGAAATAGATGAGTAGGGGCTTTGGGGCAGGATCGAGAAGTAGGAAAAGAAAGGAATGGGATTAAAGCAGAGGGATATGAAAGGAAATGGAATGTCAAAAGTTAAGTTAGGCAAGGTATGAATTTTTAAAGAATATTTTAATACTTAAATGGCAGACGAAAATGTGGTGTAAATGTCGATTTTATTCCATAATTTGGCAGCAAGTATAGTGAATGAATGCTCACAGAAAGAAGTACTATGTTTAAGAAGTACTATATAGACTCATATATTGGTCAGACGGGGTTGTAAATTTGACAACATGGTAAGAGCGACTGCGAGGATTTTTCTAAAGATATTGCGGAGCAACGAAAAATGTAAAAGTTGTGACGGTCGCAAATCATTATTCGATTCATGACTTACTCTCAAAAATGATAAATTTTGTAATGCCGAATATATAGATATTGAATACGTAGAAGCTTGTTATGAAATTATTCTGAAAGATCTAGATAACATATATTTCCAAAGTTTAGAAGAGAGAATAGGATTTTTATTAATTCGCAATGAACAGCATTAATTATTAATTCTAATGAACAGCATAAAAGGAGCATTTTTAGGAGAAATTGTTTCTAGAAATAACTTGTAAAGGATAGACGTCAACAGAATGCATTATTTCTGAAGTCGTTCAATATTTGAAGTAATTTCAAAGAAAATTCTTGTTTACTCTTTCATATAATTTATTTCATTATTACGACATGTTTATTTTACTGAAAAATCTAACGCCAATAAGAATATTATAACGAAGAGAGAATATTGGTCTGTTTGTGACCAAAATGTCAGAAATCATCTTAATATTACGAGTATTATGCTTATGAAAAACAACGATATGAAACCCATAGTTGAGAATAACTATACAATATTATTAATATAATAAAAATTGTTTCAATTCACGTATTTAATCCCTGTAAAATATATTCAAATATTTCATAGTTTCCAAAAAAAATCGAAAAATGGGTTCTGACTTTATAACGATCAAGTAAATAATATTAAAAGTTATCTAAAGTGCTTTATACTTTTTTGAGGTTTATAATCATAAAACTGCACCATAAAAACTACTTTTTCACACCATGTCAAATGCACAGTGAAATCCAATTATCAAATGAGTTTCTTATGTTATACGTAAAAGGACATGATAGTGAAGGAAGAGAATACTCCTGATGCTCACTCAGTGGTTCAAACGTCCTTGTAAATGTATCGGAACAATTGTCTATCTTCAAAGTCCACAAAAAAGCAAAAATGGAAAGAGAATAAGGGAAAACTTCCTTTGTCTAAGTGAAAATTTTATTGATATTGAATATATTTGACGTTAATTTTGTAGAAATTCATTATTCACAATTAAATGATACTACGTGATGTAGTATGTAAATTATTGATGTAGTATGTAATTAAACTACGTGATGTAAATTAATGTAATATTATTATTTGTAAATGTACGTAGCGCTTATGCGCTACCGACTTATACATAGATTATTGCCACAAAGTGATGTTGCATTTTGATGCTGTTATGTTATTTATTTTGTTTAAAGTGAATATGTTTTAATCTGTATCAAAGACACAAATGGATAATCCACGCTTTTTCACTATACGAATACGTTAAAATAAAATCTTGCTTGTTAAGTTCTAAGTTTTACAATTAAATGAAACTACGTGATGTAGTATTATTTCTACTTTCTTTAATTTCTTTACAACGAAACCTAGGTCGTGGTAAAAAATTAAAGAAAGTAGAAATAATACTACATCACGTAGTTTCATTTAATTGTGAAAATTTTATTTTTTCTTACAACTTCATTGTTAGTTGGTTATTATTTATAACTAATAAAACCCGTTAAGTATGCTTAGAACTCTCAATACAGGGTTTCTGTTCAAATTTAGATATTTATAAATATTTCGGGGTACAAAATATTTCTGTTACATTTTTCATAAATATAAATATTTCGCAACGTACATATTACTCTTTCTCAAGGGTTAAAATATGGACCCATAAACAATTATAGAACCGTCGCTATAGAATCTAGAATAATAGCCATAATTTTCTTTTAATGTTTTTTTAAGCTTCTAAACACTATTTTTTATCTAAGTTTAGGTTGAGTAGTCTCTGAAGTAAAGGAGGGAGGTGAATATTTTTTATTTATTCATCAGTATGTGGCAAAAAATGTATCATCTAAAACTATGATAAAAATATTTTTGAAACCTTTAATATTAGACCATTTAAACGATACTCCAAACTATACATGAAATTAAAAAAAAGTTGAATAACTTAATTTGGCTCCACAGCCTCCAATAATTTTGCGTTTCAATATTTTTAAGTGTTAGCTATTGGTATATGTGTGGGTTAATATATTTTATTGCTACCAAATTTCATATTTGTATGTCAATCGGCTTTTGAGAAAAACGAGGTAACAGACAGACAGACAGATTCGTAAGTGATCTTATGAGAGTTCCGTTTTAAGGTACGGAATCCTAAAAACCCAGCATTATGTCAAGATAATGTCCGAGTACTTTGAAGTTGCTCATCATTTAAAACAAATGACACGCCAAGGTATTTTACCATAATTTGTGATAATATAAGTTTTTAAATACCAATCTTACCAAAACGGGTAATTTTATCAAAAATAGATAATTATTGAGGTAATAAAATATATTCTAGCATCTTTTAATCTTTCTTTTTTAATTAAAGTACGTGCTGAAATAAATAAAAGACAAAAAGACACATATAATTTTTAAGTTTGAACCAAGATGTGTTTTAAACATTTTGACCTGTGAGGAGTAGGATTTCTTTTAATTAGTAAGTACAATAGCCATGTTGCTAAGTATCCACATGAAAGTGTTATTAGTAGACAATTTGCTAGTATTTTACACTAACAAATAGCACAGCTGACAATTTGGGAAAGTCAAACGCAGCAATTGATTATCAGATTCCAATGTTTATCATATAAAACTGAAAATACTTCATTGAAATATATTTGAAAGCAAAATATAACTTTTACTATAAAGTACTCATTTATACAATTTAGTTTTCAATTAATATATTTGATGGTTTTTTTTAACGAAAATAATATTTAAACCATAAATAAACGGTATGCATTAAATATCCGAGTAGCCAAAACTAAAATAAATACCTTTCTCAAATCACTCATTTACGTTCGTTACAATTAGATCCTAAAATATCCTAATGAATAAAAAATCCTATTGAATGAAGCAAATGAGGGCATTTTACTGTAAATATTCTCTCGGAAAATATAATTTTGTTTCCACTTGTACTTAGTTTTGAATATAAAAATGTAGTACAAACGTAAAAGATTTCATTATAGATTAAGAAATAATGTACGACGATCGATCTAACAAAAAAAAAAATTAAATTCACAGCTCCCACTTATTTAATGTCATATTTTCCTTTCAATACATGAAAACGGCATAGTGAAAACTAAGGATATTTTCTATTGAATTATTTTATTGTAATGAATACGGTTTTATTTCTATCAATCGTTTTAAAGTGTCTGTTTGCCATCGTTGGCGCGCAAGATGGATAATGCGTAAAACGCTTTTGTTTATAATGAAACTAAAACAAACAGCTTTTCGGAAAAAATACAGAATTTTAGACTATGAAACACATTGATATTATTCAAATATATCAAATGGTTTCACATTTTATTTTTGCCTCTTACTATTTTTGATTACGTGCAATGTCGTTCCTCCCCATCCCCCGACTAAGCAATTTTATTATTGTTTGTTATGTACTTCTTGATCGTTCCAAATTGTTATCTACTACTTGTCCGTTTGACCGGACCAAAAAGACCATGACTGGGTTTTGTATTATATGTTTTTTATAGGCAACATTCAATATTATTCAATAACATTCAATACTATTTTGTGTTTGTTCCGGAATGAACTTGACTGATTTATTATATACAATATTAGCATTCCGTTCAGGCTTTGCCCGAGAAAAAAGAGACGACGACCACGTTTTTCCTTATTCGCTTTTTCGTAGCCAACTATGGAACACTACTTTGTACTTGTTTCAAAACCGATTAATATACCGATTTATTATATGAAATACTAGTATCCATTCCAGCATTTACCCAAATAAAAAAGGACCATGACGGCATTTTGTTTTATTAACTTTTTCACATGCAATAATATTATGCTAAACAAGTTTCTGATGGTCTTTGAAAACTAAATATTCGAGAGTGTTAAACCATAGACAAAATTGATTTGCGACTCGTCTCAATATATGTCAGATATGTATTATTCATTATTACTAAAAAGTTTTAAGAAATTTTTGAATGTTAATTTACATCGCATTAATCCGACGCATGACTTTAATATTTAAAATGTTCAATTATGAGCAAATTTGGTTAAGAGCTTGGTAAAACTTCAATATTAATTTCACATGTTATTAAAATTGTAATAGCTGCTCTCATAAGCGCAACTTTTAAACATCTATCATGAACAAAATATTAATTAAAGAATAAAAAGTAATACGAAAGATTTTAGATACGCCTTGCATACATACAACTAAAAAATTTTAGGTAAATTTGCCATTAATAAAAATTGCTTCACTTGAAAGATACTTTGGCGACTTTAAAACTATTATATACATACTTCCAAATTCTAAGCTAAACGGACGTAAAGCAAAGACGCATTCTAAAATACGTCTAGCTCCTTATTTTTCTCCGCTGTATTTCTTGGAAAATGTGCAACCGACGGAGACCTGTCTCCGATCAGATTCAATTTAAAAGGGGATTCAGGTCGCAGAAAATGCTTTTTCTTTTCGTAGCGCGGTCCTGTCCTGAGGCGAGGCATCGAAAGGCAGATCAGAGGTGAAATTTTCTGCATTTCTTTTTAAATCGATTAAGGTTTTATTGGTGAAATAAATGCAGGTGTTTCTATGCTTTGTAAACATAATGTTTTCACTTTATGTGACTCATTTGTATACTCATTTGTACTTTAACATTAATTTAATATACTCTTTAACATTAATTTAATGTACTTTAACATTATTAGCCCTTTTTTACTTCATATGCAAGCGAACATTATGATTTTATAATTTGCCGATTTTAAAGATAAATATATCTAAAAATGTATCAAAATGGATAATACACTTAAAAATATTGTCGAAATAAAATGGCAAAAATGAGTTTCCATTTAATACGAATAACAGTCGATAATTAAGGTATGAATAAGTTTATTGTCGTCACCGTGGTGTGTTGGGTTGAGCGCATGACCGCGCACCGCGAGAATCCGGGTTCGATTCCCGGCCGCTCATCGAAGCGGGACTGGTAGAAGTTCAACCTTTCGAGGCTCTGGCGATTTTTCCAAATGAGATATTCTTCATCTCATGTGAACACAACAACAACAACATAAGCTTATTAAAATTGGTGATTGTAATTTGGCTTCGTGACTTCATCCAAAATATTATGTTCAAAATATGCAGAGTCCAGCTGTATATTTGTAAAATCCAAATATCATCAAATATTCAAATATCATCAAACTTCAAAATCTTCAGAATTATGAAGCCTACAAACTGGAAATTTGATCGGTACGTTTTTCTTAGTTTTTAGCTGCTCGTAATTATCCGAAAGTGAGTCCCTCAAAGTGTGAGAATGATTGAAAAAGATAGATGAGATTCGAATATATTTCGACTCTCAGGTAAAAATAAAGAAAAACCCATTTCCGAGTATTTGGAAATTCGTTAACTGAAAATAATTATTATATAAAAAATCAAATAAAAAATATGCAGCCCTGGTTCCTTTTTTCCTTTATGTTATGAATTTGAAAAATGACATACGTATCGCTATATATAAGGGGGTATGCTACAGTTCACAACTCTTGTCCGATTTTTGTGACAATTTTTTTTCAATTATTAGAATAGAAACTTATCAATTTTCCAAATAATTTTCGACCAAAATTCTCCTGTTTTTGCTCAGTGAATGTCCCCGGCTTTTATTTTGCATGGATCTTCTCGGTCCTTTCATCCGCTCCCTGTTGTTTTAACGTTTAATTTTCTTTTTGTTTTTATTAGGTATATGAAAAAGGCAGAATTGATGAGTATATATTTTCCCGATTATTAGTTATAATTACGTATGTAAACTTATTATATATAAATATGAGGAAAATATATTTAATATTACTATGATATTAATAAGATAAAAACAAATTTAGATGTACAATTTTTGTTTAACCAACGATTTGTATTTTTGATTGCAAATATTTTGATAGAATTAAGACTAAATTTCAATGTACTAAACAATGTAACGTAGCTTTATAATTCTTTACTAGATAGCGGTGTTTATTTTATTTTTAATAAATGGTTTTAGTTGTAAATATATTATCATCATTATCTATCAGACTCAAGTGCTTCCTCCTTGGTGCACCACGGAAGGAAATTTTGAAAATTTAGAAACTTACAATGTAAAAACGCAAATTTTCCAGCGGGAGAGTGGGTGACATATTTAATATAAAATAATTTAAAAGTAATGACTAAAATATATAAAACATTTGTACTATCATCAGAAGACTAAAATATTGCGTTAAATTTAGTAGGGCTCTATGAAATTAAGAGAAGGAAGGTGTTTTCAAATGAGAAGTTAATAGTTTATCCACTCACATTTCCTTTTTCCGGGATAATTCCCGATCCAAGCCCCGATCTAATGATCGGGGTTTGAATGCATGCATACGTATGTGAACGTCAAAAACTTGCACATGGAATTTGAGGAGGGCGTCTGATTTAATAATTTTTTTTTATTTGATATTACTAAGCAGAATGAACAAGATGATTAAGAGAACTTAACTGAACTGGTCAAATTGCAGGCTATTAGTATTGATCTACCTTAGAACAGAACAGTACACGAGAAATATTTCCAGAGGTAAAAGCTTACAAAAGAAATATTTCCAGAGGTGAAAGTACCAAACTTAATTGTTTTCCTTATACTAGAAAGTGACTGTCAGCCTTTGCGCGTACAGTAAGGAAAGATAACTGCCACGTTAATGTCGCTATTATGTTTACATTGTTTGTTACCTGAGATGCTAGAGATTATTATTTTCTATTATAAAGAGGGTAAGTTTGCTTCTCCTGATGCGAAACGATGCAATGTTTTTGACTTTATGCAAAGGTGATGTAGTGTGGAATTGTGATTATGTCAAATTTTATTAATGTACTTCACTCCCTCCATCATTCATAAAAAAATTGTATGACTTTATTCTAGATTGTTCGGTCATGAAATATTTACATAGTAAAGAATTAACGATTCCTAAAAAATAATTGAAATGCTATGTACTATTAAATATTTATGCACTTGTTTCATGTTGCAAGTTTCTCCACAATACTGATTCTTTTTTAACTTGAAAATGGTTTCACAAAAACAAAATATTTGTTTAGATAATATTTTATAATTTAATTATTAATATACCGAATGCACCAGAAAAATGTGTGCGATTTTTTTATTTTCCGCAATGAATAAGGAATACTTGTGACTTCATCTGAAACTAGATGAAAAATGCTCCTGGTGGGTATGTCATGGCATGTCTTTCAATATGAAAGTGAGATTCTATAGGCGATTTGTTAATTTTAAGAGTCATTTGAGAAATATTAACCTTGAAATATTAAGAAATATTAAGACGAGTATAGTGTTACCATAAGTATTAACAGTTAAAGAAAAATCTATGTGCAAAAATTTGCGGTAGTTATTGCTTGTTTTAAATAACAAAAAAAGCCTGTGTCGATACATGTTTTCTACGCCATTATTTTTTAATATTTTAATTCATACGTAGTATTAATTTAGGGATTTGGGTGAAAAATTACAAACTTGAAAAAAAAATCGTATACCTTTTTTCGAATTTTAACTAAAATCTTACTTTTTAAATACTAATATCAGCAGAGTATATATTATAATTCAAAAATGTATATTTATACCTCAAGACGGATGCAACATACAAATATTTAATTGTATTTACTTATTAATTTAAGTACTTTAGTGTAATTGATACATATGGTGAACTTATTGACTACGAGAACAATCTCTTACAACTAACCAGAACACCAGTCCAGCTCCGCTCGAGGAGCGACCGGGAATCGAACCCGGTGTGCGGTGCCAGGAAACGAACTCAGATGCGTTGCTACGTCAAAGGCTATATGCCTTGTGACCAACTCAACACACCACAGTATATTATTTTTTATTTTAAAAATAACAGTTTCGTTGAAAAAATTCAGTAAGAATTGCAATTGCGAAGTATAATAAATTCATTTTTGGGTCAAAAACTTTTTTCAATAATAATTGAGTACTTTCTCTGAAACTGTTGACGCACGGGCTACGACTTTTGAAAAATGATTATTCATTTTCGTAAAAAGGACAAGTAAATTTATAACTATGCATGTGGAAATAATGTGCAGAGAGAGAAATTTTGCCATAAGGTGAAATTGTGGTAAAAGAATATACTAAAACTGGCGCAAAAATAAAAATTATATCTCAACTGTCCAATTAGTGGTAGTTAACCAAGCCGAAATTCTAAACTTGCGCTGGTATTGGTTTATTTGAGTGGATCCTGAGTGTACTCTGGGAAATGAATTCAGTTTCAAAAATTCTAAATCGAGATCAAGAAAATATTAAATTACAAATATTTTTTACCTCAAATTCTTGGGAATTATAGCCAAAAAATTACTTCGGGAAAATTCCCTTACACTTTTATCCTAAATTTTCTACCAAGTACTCTCAAATTTAGTTTGCAAATTTATCTCCTTCTGCAGCTGAGTGTTATTCGAGTTTCGTTTTGTCTATGTTTGAGAACTATTTATGTTCGTTGAAATAACATTAGAAATAAGAAGCAAGTTCTATAGATAATCAAATTGCAGTGACATTTAGACGGAAAACAAGAGTAATTAAAGAATAATTAAATATTTAAATATTTCATTACAGCAAAAGTAAACAAATTACAAAATATTCACGTTAATCCAACATCTCTAAAGTAGTAAAATTATAATAATTTAAACTGGAAATTAAAGATACCCGGAAGACCAGTAAGATAAAATCAGCAGCCAAAGGAGACTGGCAGAATTCCATATGGTGTTGGACCCAGGAGTTACAAGAATAAAACCTTCGCGTATAACAATTTAGCTCAATTTAATTAAATTTTAAAATAACTATGGATCGGTATCACAAAAAAAACAGTTTAGAAGAATTTGTAATAATTAGCTAATATTTTGGAAAAACCTTTTAGTGAATATCTTGGTAACAGCTTAGAAATAGCTTAATAGTTTAACGCAAAAATGACACCAGAATGCTTCCGTTCTCTTCATTTAAACCAATTTTGTTTATTCCAAATACTTTTTAAAAACATCGAAATATTATCTATAATACGAAAAGTTATAGAACAATGATAGTTTCACGAAAATGGAATAAATCATTAATGTGCCAAATGTAGATAAGATCAATATTTCATAAGTTATAAGCAATGACGCCGCAGAATGAAGTTTTTAAAAATAATAAACGTTCAGGACATAGGAGGGCGATTTCAAAAACTATAAACATTGATGGAGATATGAGAAAAAATGCAAAGATAATGAACATTGATGGAGAAACTCTCGATCAAATAACTGGCAGTGGACTAAAATTTTTCCTCATTGCTATTACATGACTATAAACGACAAACGATTGTTTTAAATACTTTTAGCACTTGCACTAAAAATTACCTTGTTTCCTTAAATTGTAAAAATATTCATTAAAAAACACCTGTTTCAGAAAAGCACCTGAAACAACCGCCTCAGTAAATTTTGCCGTATTTCAGTTTAAATTATTCATATTCCAAAGATGATAGAAAGACGGGTGATATATTATGTGTCAAGTAAAGTAGGATAGTTGATAGTACAGCGTATCATAAAACTGTGTAGGATGGATTAAGACCATATTTAAATTTTCAAAGAGGATTTATCAGGAATCATAATATTAAAATCTTTGATGGTTTTTCCGAAGGAATCATTAAAAAGTGAATAAAACAAATAAAAGACCTAAGGTGATCATTCAATGTAACTTCGAATAAAACTGAAAAAAAGTAGAGTACGTATGTCATTATAATGAAGAAGATGCGGCTTGCTTCATTATAATGACATACGTGATCAAACTATAGTATAAAAGCTATTATATCAATAGACATCGTACTGCTACAAGTATGGCAATATAATTGGTAGAATAAATTTTCTAGGATGTTGAGAAAATATTTATTATTAGATTTTATATTTAGAAGTATCTCCAAAATTCAGTCTATCATTCCGTATTTTTTTTCACATCAACGCTTTTCCCATTAATATCGTCGGCTGCCTTTACCTTTGTTCACAAAGTAGATAAACAGTTTCTCTTTTTCTTTAGTAAAAGGACACTGTGATTTGATTTAATATTAACGAGATTTTGATGAAAATATTTTTGGTGCGTCATTTTAGGAATTCATTTTGGGACGAAAATTCATTTCATTTATTTGATGGTATTAATTTAAAAATAACATTGGTAAATTATTTTTGAAGAAAAACCTGCGCAAGCGATAAAGTGTGTAAGTCGGTTTGGGCAGTGCTGTGACAACTTGTGATGAAAGAACGTGATGCACTTTGAACTATAATGCTATAAAGTTATGTGTATTTTAAGTGCTCGTTTTAATCATAAAGGAGGATTTGACTGAAAAAATATTTGAGCGGAAGTAAAAAGATAATTTTCAACAAAAAAAAATATTTGCTTCAAATATTATATGGTTCAAGTAAAAGTGGCAAAATCAAATTCATAATAAAATATCTTTTAAAAAACGTACAAAAAACCTTCAAAAAAGGTAGGTACTAAAAATTAAAAAATAATTAACTCAAAATATGTACCTACTCATTCGCAATAAACAAGTTACTTATTTTTAAAGTCACTTAACAAATGTAAAATTTTATATTATGAATACTCCCTTTAGGAATCTATTTCGTACTGCGACTACATTAGAGGTTAAGGTTTTACATTTATATTAAATTAACTTAAATTGTAAATTTGTTTAAGTTGGTCGACAGTGTTGGTACCAACTTCAAAAATAATTAACTTAGTTATTTATTACGACTAAGTAAGTAGGTATCTATTTTTAGATAATATTTTTTTACCTATTAGTACCTATTTCTTTTTAAGTCGGTTTTTCAAAGGATATTTCATTTTAGAATTTTTAGTGATTAATTTGTTAATATTAATTATCATAATTATTTTATTTCTTAGAACATTGGATAATTATTAAAAGTCAGGGACTAAATCTAGTGTGTAAACAATTTCCTCTTTGTCTAAAGTTGATTATCAACAATATATAGAAATGAAGCGATAGCAGTAGCCGCCATCTGTTAGCCGTTGATAAGTTCGGTTCTCTATATCTGAAGTCCAATATTAGATTTTTCAAAGTAATAACTAAAGTAACAACTAACCAGTAGCATAAGAATTGAATCACGGATCGATTTACTAACACCTTTTAAGGAGTTATGTCAATCATCTTCAGAACTCACCATAACACACTGCTCTGGTGGATGGTGCAGTTATTTTTCAAAGCAAAAACTACTAGTAGCAAATATCTTGAATCACTTTAAATTTACTACCATCCGTTAAGGAGTTTCATTGTTCGTGTCCAGAAGTCATCATCAGATCCTAATCTGGTCGGCGCTGTAGTTATTTCGCAAAGTAACAACTACTAGTAGCAAATAGTTTTAATCACTGTTGATTTACTAATATCCGTTAAGGAGTTCTATTGCTCGTATTCAGAACTTGTCATACCAGACTCTGACCTGGTAAGTGGTGCAGTTATTTTGCAAAATAACTACCCGTAGCAAATATCTTGAAACATAGTCGATTTACTGCCATTCGTTAAAGAGTTCCAACGTTCATTTCCGGATCTCATCATCAAATCATCATCACATTTCTTTGAGGTCACAATTATAGCATTTTCTTTTAAAAAAGAATCATAAAAATCGGTCCATTGGATAAAGAATGATCGGTGAACATACATAAAAAAGTGATTCCGACGAATTGATAACCTCCTTCTTGTTTGAAGTCGGTTAATAAATTAAAGAATCTACTGAAAGTTTAGTCACGACATCTACGTAATTACGTCGATAAAGCAAATTGAACATTAAATAATTAGTCAATATCAAATAAATTCTAGTTTAGCACTATGTATAAATACCAATAAAATATGTTTATATTATCATTAATATTAGGTTTATCGGTTTATTTGGAAATATCTCTGAGAGAGTAATAAACTGAATTTGATCCAATGTTTGCTATTACATAAATATTTCTAAACGTTTTAAATTGAAAATAATTTCGGAATAAAACAGGAAAGACATTTTCTTTTTCTATATTGCTCGTTTGACTACTTTGAAAGTTGTTTAGCAATACAACTAGAATTTTAATTTTGTCCAGTGTATTCATTTGAGGTAGTTTTAAACCGTTTATCAGTCATAAATCTACAGTGTATCTTGTGTAAATTTGAAATCCTGATTATAGTATGATTCATGTGCTGAAAATATTGTGAAAAAGAGCGAACAAATTTTGCTACAAGGGTGACGGTTTTGATTAACAACAAAAAAATATCCGTGGATAAGTTTATAAAGTAAATTTGTAAAAACTATAAAAGTCGACAAAAAAACGGTTAAAAAACTATAAACCATGTGGCCGTCTTAAATTAACCCATTTAATATGCATCGTATCTTTAATGTTTTAAATGTGCATCTCATGCAACAATTAGCATTTCACATATATTTAGCATTTTTTGGAGTTTCATATTCATACAGGTATCTACTATTATAATTCGTCATGTCAATTTTTGTGACTGCCTGTATATAATACCCTCATAGTTTTTAAAATGTTATCACTACTGCATGAATTTTGCAAATATATATTAGTAAATGTAGCAATAATGTCTTTTTTTCCTATTTTTAAGGCATCTACCCTTATTAAGTATTGCAGATAAAAATAATTTTAGTGCACCCCATTTTATGGTGCATCATTAGAAAGGTTTTTCAAAATAAAGTTTATCACATTTAATTTTTTGTTCCCGTTTACAAGATTCTAAGCTTTAAATTCGTTTGTAAGGTGTATCCGCTCTTCCCCATTTCTAAAAACATTTACAAAACAAAATTATAAAAATCCGGACACCATTTCAAAATAAAGTTTTGACGAGTGTTTTCAAATGAAATTATTTCGTGCAATCCACCTTCCTCAGTTTTGGAAGTATTAAATACAATAATGCAATATAGCGCGGTTGGAAATTACTGGGTGACTGCACTTGCCAATGCACTTAAAATAAATTAATATGAATTACTACAATATATTTTGTAATATTTAATTAAAAAAAAATACAAACACGAATCACGACAGCGAGTCTAAATTTCGGAATAGTAACAGCATGTATAAGCAGGATATGACAATTTATAAAGAATATACAATTCGTTGTTTTGTGAAATGACTATGGAACTCCAACTGATTTTCATAATAATTATACAAACATAAGAGGATATTTGTGAGGAAACTTGATGATTTTTATATGCCTATATAACCAGCCGATTTATTAGTTGAATTTGTCTTTTTTAGTAATAATGCAGCCTATATTTATATTAATGTTTAGAAGCCCACGTGTAGTGTCATAAATCAAATTACATTTATCGGGTTTAAAATGTCGCTCAGTACAGATTACATACTTTAGTAAACCGTTTTATGGTTCCGTATCCGAGGGATGAAAAACGAACCTTGCTTTTGTGGCAACGTTGCCCGTTCTCCCGTCTGTCTGCCTGATGCAAATTTATAACTTCTAAATAGAATAAGATAGAGACATAATACACAATGAGTAGTTGTCTCACCCAAAATTAGAAATTATATTTAAAAAGCATGACAATATATTTTTTGGGACGGCGGACTGGATTATAAAATAGCTCTTTGGTTTATTACCAAAATCTATCTCAAGAACACCATTACCTTAAAATTCTTTCCGCAAGTTTCTAAAAACCTCTTTTTTCATAAATTTAGTTTCAGAAATTTTGGAAGCAAATACCACCATCCCCTCTCCTTGAACATTTCATATACATGAACATATTCTTTGTCATATAATTAGTATATCTCTGAAGATTCTTTCAAACGATACCCTACGTTATTTATATATGTAATTTTAAAATTTATTCTTCCCGTACATAATTTTATCACAAACCATAAAATTTCCATATTAATATTTCAGAGCGTTAGATGTGAAGATAAGTGTAAGTTAATATGCCTTACTATTAAACCAAATTCAAGTGCCGTTTCAGAGAAAAACGACCATGATAGACTGATATATTGACACGTGTATGAGACTCGTTCTGCTTTTGAGGTAAGAAATTCTAAAAATGTCTCCTACTATTATCTTTCCAACTCCCTTGTCATTAATCCATTTTTCTTTTGTTTATATTTATTTTCTTTTATTTACTTCCAATTTTTATCACGTCTTATACAATTAGATTCAGTACGGTATGCTGTAGCTTAAAAAAACTTCGGGTCACGTAGAGACAATGAGTACATAAAGAGGATCTGATGAAGGATTTATGTGAATTTATTAGTCCACAATTGGTCTCATCTGACTGTGGCTCTTCAGAATTTAAATATTTGCTTTTTATCCAGGGTTACTATTTTATTTATGAATATATTTGCGTCCGCTCCTCGAGTGAAATTTATATTTTGTTGCTAGGGAAGAAAACCTTTTCAAACGCGGCTAAGTTATAAGTAGAGCTAGATTCGTTGATCTAAGATCATTAAAGCAATCGGATCCCGCATGCCAAACGCTGTTTTAAGAAAAAAAATTCCATTTTGAGTTTCGCTGCTTAGCGAGTTTTCAAATTGTTATTTACTCAATATCCCATTTATTTATAAAACCTATTACATGCGCAACAAGATTTTCATTTTTATCCTCTCTTGGTGGCCTTTTCATTTTTTTTACGTTGTTCAAACTGGCAAATCTCAACCGGTATATTTGTGAATAACGACGTCAACTATCTAAGGATACCCTGAAGGATGAGTCGATTCTCATAAGATATCTCATTTACCTGAGGCTTACCATTCCCGGCTGTAATACCTTGATACATAAAAAGACCGAAAAATACAATACTTCCGAATGCCACATTCAGTAATAGAGATTGCGTCGACTTAAGAACCTTTTAATATTTCAGTTGTGTTAAGAGAATATTTGAAAATAAAGAAATAAATCACATTAAAAATTCTCTACTTACTAATAATTTAAAGGATAATAATGATTAAATTTATTTATAATTAAATTCCATCATTATAAATTGATATTCAGAAACCAAAAAAAATATGGTTATGAAAAAGGCTGTCGGCAGAAGTATTACAAATATAATATATTTTACTTTATATTATCAACATTTCATATATTTAAAAAGCTTCAAAAGTTAAAACCTTCTAATATATTGAAATTTTCCAAAGATTTGGAAAACTTTAATATATTAGAAGGTTTCTACCGTTTTGTTAGGTTTTGTAGGTTGTCTACAAATTTATATTTTTAAAATACTTTCAATAAAATTAAAATACGGCAATGAAAACCTTTAACAATATTAACAATTCTAGTGAAATTTTTTTATTGCCGATAAGTGTAAAAAAGAAAATAAATTCGCATTTATAAAATGGTTTTTCTAAGATCCAATTTCACGCTTTGCTTTTTATTCCATTAATTATATAAATTATCACGCCACGGTTGGAAATGAGAAAATAACCATTAAGTACAACCGTAACTAATGGAAGAAATAAATTGAAAGGAAAGTTGTTTATATTTCTCTAAGCCAACAACTAAACAAATTGTCTCCTTAAATTAAATCGATACCTCCGAGTGCAACGCGGAAATTCCTGCGAGTGGTTTCCATGACGTAAGGTTTCGACGCACCGGTGCATAATAAATGCAATCGCTGTCGATGCAGCGGCGTGTGTTTGAATTTAAAATGAAATTTTATATAACTTTACAATGCTACACCTGAAAATATTCGTCTGAAATTTTATGAGTTTTATGTCTGAAGGTATCTAAAACTCTTGCTATAGTAGAAACTAGACATTTCAACTAGAAATCAGTCAAGTGTGTTTCGGAACACAAATTGAGGATGATTCGGTAGTTGTATATTTCTTTTGAAAATGTTGATGTATTTAACTGCACATAATATACTTAATGGCACGTTAGTTCGTTGTCTAATTTTTCCAAAGAAGTCTTTTAAAATGATAAACGAAATATCTAACTAATATTGAAAAAAACTAGTTAATTTCCCATTCAAAGGAGTGTGCCCCAAAAGTATCTTTCATCCCCACTTTACATATATGGGAAAGTTTTCTTTTTTAATATTTTGGTATTTATCAATTGATATCTTTGTATATCTATTTACGAAACTTCATGTATATAAGTATAAAACTGTAGAAAATGTAAAGCTGTGATTGAAAGATGATGGAATGATGAACCGATTTTTTTGGTTTGTTACTATTGGCTAAGATGTAACACTTGCTTGTATATCAATTTACGGTAACTATTCTTTTCCATAAAAATTGTTATTTATCAAAGATTTCTTCCTCTTTTCACCTTTGTTCTGCAATTCCTCAGAAGAAAGCACCTATTGCGCAAACTGCGTCTTAATTTCAGGTTCGTAACATTATATTCAGCTTTCATCATTTGTCACTGTCAAATTGAATGACTTTCGTTGATTTTTTCTAACATTTTGTTACGTCTACCATCGCAGTATTGTTCTGAGCTTCGGTCAAATCAGAGGTATTCACCCATCATGAAGATTCTTGATTTATAAACATTAATATAAAATTATGTGTGCTTGACTCATACCAAAGCCTAAATTTACCTGAATCTGTCGAAAGTTTATTGTCGTCAAACTTTATTAATGACCGCTTACCATTGATGTTATTTTCAATTGTCGCCGTTAAGGGAAGTCCCTCCCATCATCATCGAGATAGTTACGATTTTATATTTTATTTCCATTGTTCCAAATGGCAAGTTCTAAGAACTTTCAGGGCTACGTTTGTATTCAAACTTTTATTTCAATACATAAATATATCGTTGTATTCGTCAAAAGGTTGACAGGGATGATTTCCGGTATCTTCATATCAAGTCTCATGATGATAATGACGCACGTATGATTCCATATATCCTCCATTTCACGTGTTACCCCACTGTCGTTTCCTCCTGTCCAATACACTCGCCTCGTTGTAAAACAGCATGAGGTATGACATAGAAAAGCTAAGTATGTCAGAAATAATTTTTTTTAATATAATTTATGGTTCGAAATTCTTAGATGCAGACTAGCTGGAGTTATTTGAAAACTTTACTTGCAACTTTTTTTTACCAGAAATCGAGTTAATTTTTTACTGCTTTGTATAATATTTACACTACATGATGTCTGTACCAAATGTTAATGTCGTGTACTAATGTATAGTTGATCACATATAATGTTTTTTGAATGTAAATTCAGATTTTAGGGTTTGGTTCTCCAAAGAAAAAAAAACAGAACGTTTATAGAGTCATATTTTCGTCCTTCCGTTCGTTTGTCAAAGCTCTTTTTCTCACAAAAAGCTCGAAATTTCAAGTTGAATATCGTATACACAAGCATATGATCTTATATTGCTGTCAAAAATCGCAATGACAAGTTTTCTGGGTTACCCAATAAAAAGTTTGGCTCTTTAAGGAATATTTTTTTGTCATTTATACGGTCATCAAAACCTATAGGGTACTTCCTGTCGACCTCGAATCTTGAAAGTCGGCATAATGGGAGATCTTACAGCAGTAGTAAAAAAAAGTCTAAAAATCAATGACTTCTAATTCTACGTGTAATTATATTTATTTTCAATATTCCCCTGTAAAAGTTATTGCAGGCGATGTATTTACGTTTTAATTTTTAAACTTTTTTGAATAGTTATTAGAAATATTATTAAATATTTACTAATGCCTAAATGTGTACGGAATCCTCGTAGTGCGAGTTATACTGGTGCTTGACGGATTTTTTCAATCAAAAGCATATTCTCACAAAGAAAAAATATTACAAGACTGATTTCAAATTTCTTACTTTCAAGACGGTATTAGTATAAGCTGCAATTTTTACCGTATATATATATATATATATATATATATATGTATATATATATATATATATATATATATATATATATATATATACATAGAAAAAAAGTTTTAAGATCTTCGGTTTACTGGTAAAATACCTGAAGTAAAACTTTAAATTAATAATCTAGTAACATATTACTTGCACATGTTCCGGTATTAACACTGAAATTTATTTAGTGTGGTTTGAAGGAATAAATAAAATATATATATAATATATATATATATATATATATATATATATATATATATATATATATATATATATATATATATATATCCTTTATTGGATATGCATGATACAATCCTAATATACAATTAATTAATTATTATTGATGTACTTGATTTTATTTTCAAGTAAGTCATTTGCGAGTTTACTGTACCAATAAATTCGCACACGACTGACTTGAAAATAAAATCATATATATCAATAATAATTAATTAATTGTATATTAAGCGAATCAACTCCCAGACAAAATAAAGTTTATTCATGAAGTGAATTCATGAGGTTTAGTACGTTTTAGCCTTTCATGGGTAACATCCAAAAGTCGAATAACTTCTACATTAGTATCGTTAAAGAGTCGTTTTTCGTGTTTAGTAGCATATTTTGGATAACTTCGTTACTCCATTTTATGGCTAAGTCGTTGTGAATTTCTTGATTGGTTACATATATGCATTGAAAATTATCCGCACGAACTTTTATTTAATTAAATTACGATTGGTACATCCTCCTCACAGCTTGGTACATCCCCAAAACTGGATAACATACATCCAAATAGGTTAAACGATAGAAAGGTAAATCAGTCGCTTTTAGTTGCGGTTGAGCTTGGAATGATGTTCAACAAACTACAACACTTGTGGTTGTTTCAATCTGATTTGCTCAGCTTTTACTTCAACGTGGTGTTTTCTATTAAGCTTACTATCCCGATGAAGTCCTAGATATTTTGCTGTATCGGCTTTCGGGACTTGAATTTTATTAAGACAATTGTGTAGATTGCTGCTTGCCCGTCGCAATGCAAATGTGACATGAATAGATTTATACACACTCTACAAAACACGCCCTCGTGCCATGCTCTACAAAGGCTTGTGATACGTCCATTAAAATTTTCCTGGAAAATATACAAAATTTAAAAAATAAATTATTTGGATTTTTTAAAAAATTGTTTATTTTATCCCGAAAATTTTCAGTGGAAAGAACGTGTTGTAAGGATTCCAAAAATATGTTTCCAGAATTTTATATAATCTGATTTTAGACGAATTTTTAAAAATGTTCGTTACAAAACATGTTCCTGTTTGTTATTTCCAAAACTACTGAAGTTAAATGTATAAAAAAACAATGTTAATTAATGTTCACTATAGCAGCGATTTTAAATCTCACAGTTTTCAAGAATTCACGATATTTCTATACTTGTAAAAGAAACACAAGGCACCGGGTTTATAGGGTAAATAATATTAATAACTTACTTGAAATAGTTTAAAGGAATGTATGTACTTTTATATAAAGATTTCCCTTTAACTGCGAACAAATGATTATCGTAACTTATAACTACACATTGAAGTTAAAAAAATTAAATTCTTATTATTTGTTTATTTGCTTAAAATTCTGCAACTGACAAAAAATATATTGCCTTTGAGAAAGAAAAAATAAAATTTTACCCCAAAATGTAAGTTATATATTAAAAATTGCATGTAAGTAAACCAAAAACTATAAGAATTTTTATGCTTTAACCCACTGACGGACAAACGGGAAGTTATTACAAAATTAAAAAGCTTGCGGATTTTAGCAAGGAATACTAAAAATTCAAGCAAATCGAATTAACAGTAAGGAAATAAGAGATTAGACTCCACAGTACATATATATACGAATATATCAACAATATTTCCCGCTTTTGGCTTCATGATGGTCAGTGATTCATGCTTTCATGTGTACCTATATACATTTATCCATCTACGAGTATTTACTTAATATCCTAAATGCTTAATACTTCTGTGCATGTCTGTACAAATTTAAAAACCTATATATATATATATATATGTATATATATATATATATATATATATATATACATATATATATATATATATATATATATATATATATATGTTTTAGTACCTTCCTTTTTTTATAAGTATCTGTATCTATTTATCAACAAACTTACTTGGTACTCAGTTCGTTCTTGCTTACGTTAAGTTAAATCAAATTATTTCAAATTTGATGAGTTTACTCCATACCGCCGAGATGTTCTTGCAAAAAATATAAAAGAATATATACAGAAATTCTGAATCGTTTCTGAAGAAAAATTTTCAATGAAGCGATTTGAACGAAAAAAAGCTTCATTCATTTTCTGAAACACGCTTCAAATATACTCACCTTGGTGGATATAATTATAGACACGCTTTTCCTTACACACTCTTTGCGTAAAGGTGATACAGTATTTCCATTTTAAATAAAGGATAAATATATACCCTAACCTAACAATAAA
Source organism: Druceiella hillmani (assembly GCA_039881145.1). Lineage (NCBI taxonomy): Eukaryota > Metazoa > Arthropoda > Insecta > Lepidoptera > Hepialidae > Druceiella > Druceiella hillmani. The sequence continues at coordinate 14,977,851 of JAYKKI010000029.1, forward strand.
ACATATTTCACCAGCCGTGGATTTTAAATTCATCGAAAATTTTTCCTTTTTTATTTTTACAGTATTCATTATAAACTTTATTCAATGTTTGCTTAAGGAAAAAGTTGAAATTTTACGTTTGTATCATTTCAATGGGAGTAGAGAAAAAAGGTTCTACGGAATTCTTTATTATCATTGAATATGTAATTAAAAGGTCTGTCCTGCAATGACCTTTTCGTTTTTATTAAGCTTTCTTTTAAAAGAGTAAAATTTTAACGTAAGAATTGTTTTCCTTGTTCTAAAATTAACAAATTATATTCATATTTAGAGAAGTAATAAAAGTTTTATGGAAAACGTTTTTAGACACGGGGCTGCGAACTCCCTTCAATACACGACGCATACGGTCGTTCGTTGCTTTATATTTTTAAATAATTTAATTAAAAGGGTTATTCTCATCATTCAAATTGTCTTTTTGTATATGTAGAGCCTTATCTCTGAAACGCTTTTCATAAGATTTTCAGAATCTTCCTTTGTTTGCACAGAAATTCTCCCCGATAGTTTCATTTAAAAAATAGTCTGGACACGAATATGATTTAAGGAGATATCCTAAGGAAATTTCATTAAATTTAATACCGAATTTGAATTTACATTATATGTCTTTATAACTACTTTAGTCATAGAATGTCGCTAGCGCTTTATGATGAACTGGAAGACGGTGACAAGATTTCCTTAATGCTGAGTAGTTCGTTCATTGACATTGGGTTCGCTTAAGATATCTAACGAGATCTTTGGTGAAAAGTGGCGGCAAGGATCTGGTTATGAAGCCAGATAGTAGTTAAATGAACTGGTCGGTGTTAGAAGTAAACTCATACTTTTGAGTTTTTGACATGTTAGATACAAAGAAAAAATAAACTGGTAGCCAGGTATTGTATACACACACACTTACCACACACAAACACCCATATATATATATATATATAAATATATATATAAATATATATATATATACAGACGTATGAATTTGTATATATGGGTATATATGAAAGTATTCTAGTTCACGGCACGCGTTTTCAATAAAAAAGGTATTAATGAATTCTTAGTGAGTTCACAACATTCTGGGTAATTTAGAATATTATTACCACCAAATTAAAAAAAATGTACGAAGGAACGGAATAAGGAACTCATTGAAAATTATTAAATAATAAAAATATGTTTTGAGTACTTATTCGAAATTTTGAAGAATAATATTATTTCCGAATGTAGATAAATTTGAAAAATTCTGCTCCTGTTACAGATTTCTGGAGATAGTGCAAAATAGGATGTGACTATTTTTTATCAGCATTTTAGTAAGGGAAAAAGGGAAAGAGACAAGAATCGACTTGGTACGTTAAATATGTTATAGCTGCAGAGTTTTGCTGCACAATTTCCAACCGAATCTTATATTTTTATCATTTTATACTACACCAATGAATAAAAATCGCACTTTCCTAATTATAACAAACCTGTTTGTGGAAATGTGTCAAGCATGTGAAAAAACTATCATTTGTTTTAAGTGTCCTTAGGAAGTAAGGAAATTTAAATCTCATGCTCATTTTATTTTTCATAATAAACAATATTCACATTGATTTTTCAGTTGTAGGATAATCTTGATGTCAAGTTGACGGCTGTTGTTTTTTTATAGCTTGCCTAGGCCGGTCGCTGTAAAGTCGAATGTGCTTCATAATTTTTAAAAAAATGGAACTTGTTTTACTTGTCAATACTAATCGAATCAGTAATCACTCGAAATTTGGCCAGCTCTCATTTGTTTTTATTTAGACTGAAACTTTGTTTAATTAAAAAATTTAAATAATACAAAAATATAAATACACAACGTATTTATTTGGTAGCAAGTTGCACAACAACTACTCTTTGCTCAATTCAAAATCTCAATACATTTCACATTACAACTAGTCTCAACAATATGAATATAACATCTCGGAACACCTCCAAAATTAATACATAATTGTGAATAAAATTTACCACCATTGAATCAATAATATTTTAGTTACAGTTATGCTATTTTTCTGGCATGTAAATGTACTCTGTTTTTTAAGTAAAATTTCTTAAGTGATATCTGAGTCATTCTATTAAGATAAATTGTGTAACGCTTGAGATAAAAAATGTCGAAAGCATTCGGCCTTGACGGCGATATAACTAACCGAACACCAATAACATTTCGGTCGAGATTTCAAAAAGTTCATTAAAAATTAATTTGCCTATAAACCGGCAGGTTGGCACTGATTTGTAACCTTAAGCCGTGCATTTATTAGTACGTATGGTATAATGCAAAAATTAAAAGTTAGCGTGACAATATCATTTAGTCAATAGTTTCGAGTGAAAATATTTTAACTCATTCATGATATATTAATGAAAATATAGTTTTAACCGGAATAAGAAAAAAATAATTATTTATTGGTTGTTGTAAGTTATTAACTAATATGATTGAGGCTCACATCTTTTTTCTTAATTTATTTTTTTAACATAGTTTATGTGTTAAAACAGTTAAAAAGGCAACATGTTGGGCACAAGTTTAATAGACGTTAACAGCTCTTCAAGCGCCTTATAGAACCGTTGTATTATCTATGTTGTCGTTTGTTAGAAGATCTTGTGCAGTACTCTAAATATTACATTATCGCATATCAATTATAATTACCTCTCAGTAGTGAACGTGCAAATCCCCAGTTCCATACAAAGTTGGCAAACAATTTCAAAACCGCGCCCCCGGTACGCTCTGTCTACATTGCAAACTCCTTATCTGCAGTCTATAGTATATTCAAGTGTTTAATCTTAACATAAAATCAGGGACGTGTTAATATAGATAGCTATAATGGTACTTATTTGTATTTTGGGATTAGTTTAAATACAGACTAACCCTGATCTGCGGCTTCTCTTGCGGGATAATTGCACAAGTTTATCAAAAATAATATTCTTCTGTAAATATTGGATTTTAGTATTAGCAATGAGCACTTATGGTGACACTCTTATCCTTAATAGAGTTACCAAAAAAATGGATTTTGTTCTGATATTAAGTATGTATGTTACCATATTTATCTCTATGACACAAAAATCGAGATATAAATAAGTAACAGACTCCTTACTCGTGAGAAAAGAGAAGAGTTGAGTACTTATTAGTGATAAATTATTCGTGTATTAAATTTCAAAGTGACTAGAAAAAATTGCATTGAAGTGCATATCAGCTGCATATCACGTAACTTAATTAAACAATTCTAAAGTAAATTAATGTCAAAAACATTAATATTTTATTGACATTAAACTAGGAAACAACAGGGAATCATCGGGGTAGCTAATGACTTTTATAAACATTCAATGTGGTCACAACGCTGTATTTTTTTTATGAAGGAATGATATTCAAAACAGGTAGAGAAATAAGTAAATCAAAGAAATATAATTAACTTACTCAATATGAAATAAAAATTTAAAAAAAAAACCATAAATACTTATGTCTGTTACTGTAGTCAACATCGTTATCCGAAATAGTCTGAAATGTCATTTATTTACCATTGTGACGTGTTACCATCGAAAGACCAGAAAACAATCTTATTTAAACGCAATTCTTTTCTTTTTGTCAGTAAAAATTTATCAAACAAAATATTTTAACAAAACAAATCAACCTACTTCAAACAGTCACTCAATACAAAACGCAGTGCTATTTTTATTCAGTGGTATAGCACAGAATAACAAAAAATATGATATTCGGTTGGAAATTTTGCAGCAAAACTCTGCAGCTATAACATATTTTAGGAATCGGTGCCAAGTCGACTCTTTTCTCTTTCCCTTTTTCCCTTACTAAAATGGAGACAAAAAAGGGTCACATCCAATTTTGCACTACCTCCAAAAATCTGTAATAGGAGCAGTATTTTTCAAATTTATCCATATTCGGAAGTAATATTATTCTTCAAAATTTCTAATAAATACTCAAAACGTATTTTTGTTGTTTAATAATTTCAATGTATCTATATACATATATATATATATATATATATATATATATATATATATATATATATATATATATATATATATATATATATATATATATATATATATATATATATATATATATATATATATATATATATATATATATACAGATGTATGAATTTGTACGTGTGGGTATAAATGAAAGTATTCATGTTCACGGCACGCGTTTTCACAAAATGGCAGAGCGTACCAGGGGCGCGATTTTGAAATTATTTGCCAACTTTGTATAGAAATGAGGATTTGCACGTTCAGTACTGAGAGGTAATCATAATTAGTCTGCGATAATGTACTATTTAGAGTGCTGCACAAGATCTTTTAACAAAAGACGACATAGATAATACAATGGTTCTATCAGGTGCTTGAAGAGCTGTTGACATCTAAATTAGTGTCCAATATAACATATATTGCCTTTTTAACTGTTTTAACACATGAGCTATGCTAAAAAAATAAATTGAGAAAAAATATGTGAGCCTCGCTCACATAAGCTCACTGATAAAGTGATACTTCTTAACTATTCATATTAGTTACTAATTAACGACAACCATTAAATAATTAATTTTTTTCTGGCCATTCCGGTTGAAACTATATTTTCATTAATATATCATGAATGAGTTAAAACATGTTTACTCGAAACTATTGAATAAATGATATTATCAGGCTCACTTCTAATTTTTGCATTATACCATTGCATGCATTATACGCACGGCTGTAGCCTCAAAAATCTGTGGCAACCTGCTGGTTTATAGGCAGATTAATTTTTAATAAACTTTTTGAAATCTCGACCGAAAAGTTGTTGGTGTTCGGTTAGTTTTACCATCTCGAATGCTTTCGACATTTGTTATCTCAAACATTACACAATTTATCGTGACAAAATGACTCAGATATCATTGAAGAAATTTTACTTAAAAAAACAGAGTACATTTACATGTCAAAAAAATATCATAACTTTAATTAAAATACTATTGATTCAATGGTGGTAAATTTTATTCACTATTATGTATTAATTTTGGAGGTGTTCCGAGAGGTTGTATTCATATTGTTTAGGCTAGCTCTAATGTAAAATGTATTGAAGGTTTTGAATTGAGCAAAGAGCAATTACTGTGCAACTTGCTACCAAATAAATATGTTGTGTATTTGTATTTTTCTATTTAAATATTTTAAATTAAACAAAGTTTCACTCTAAATAAAAATAATTGAGAGCTGGCCAGATTTTGAGTGATTACTTATTCGATTGGTACTTTATTACGACCGGCCTAGGCATGCTATAAAAAAACAACAGCCGTCAACTTGACATCAAGGTAATCCTACAATTGAAAAATCAATGTGAATATTGTTTATTATTAAAAATCAGATGAGCATGAGATTGAAATTTTCTTAAAATAAATGACAGTTTTTCACATGCTTGATACATTTCCACAAACAGGTTTGTTATAATTGGGAAAGTGCCACAAGTAAGATTTTATTGGACTTTATATTTATTTGACATTGATATCTTTGGGAAGCTATTTGATTTTCTTCTATGAATGAACTTATATATCATTGTCAACATTGTCACTATTTTGAGGTGTTTGTGATAAGATTAAAGCAAATCTTATACTTACAAATTATCCCCGAATTTCTTCGACAATTTTAAGTGTAAAATTATGACGAGACATATTTTTCGATACACAATCCAAGAATGTCTAGTAACCAAGTCTAGTAGAATATATAAAAGGACAGTTAATCTGCGTGTTCTAGCTTATGCAGAATATTCAGGTTATCATTTGACGTGCTACATCAATTGCGGAATTTGTCTGGTTATAAAATGAAATTGTCTGAGGAATTTGTTAACTATATGTACCAGTTATTATATTTTTACATAGTGTACTCAAAAACCATAGCATTTTTTCTAACGCCTTTGTCATTATATACAGTAAGTGAAGTATGGTTGCAGGACTTTAAAATAAAGATTAATATCGCGGCCTACGTTTATTTTTTACAAACTGTTGGTGTTTCTCTTCTTGTTTGCCATATAGCTTCAGAACAGTGGTATTTTTGGTTTTTATTTTAATTGCCAATTAGAAGTATCATCAAATAGAGGGCCCCCATTTTTTGGCCACGAGAAATTCAAACTGAGTTGATTCATATAATATTTTCCACGAGTATAAATCAAAGATATTAATGTATCTAATTTTTATAAAGAAATACGCCAAATACATCGTCTGTTTGCCGGGCAGCCTCCACTTCAGCATATCATTTTGTATGAAAAATCGATTCATTAATAAATAATTAACAAGAAGTGAAAACTTTGTCATCAACAAGAAGTGAAACTGAGTGCGATCAAACATTTCTCTGATCACATTTTGACAGCTCCGTCGTTCTACTTAGTTGATACTCCATTCTGCTGTAACTAGCTATTAGAATATCTTTTGCTGCTGAAGCTAATGACTTCCTTTTTGAAATTTTACCCTCTAATACTCATTACTTATGTGAAGGCTGCCATCACAATAACCTTTCACCGTGCAATAAGTTGGTTTCCTCGACTTCAAAATTTTCCACCAAATGTAATTTACTGGATTTCGCAAATCCTTTATTGTTTCTCTATTTGGTTCAAGGCATCAAAATAATATCATTAAGTTTTTTCCAAACTGATATAAACCATTAGTACTTTAAGTTTTATTTTAATCCACATTTTTTATGACCAAGGTTTTGATTTAAACTTTGCAAATACAAACATGAAACAGTTACTTTTCAACTCCTTATTGAATGAGGTTGATTACTTTTATTGATTTCAACTGAATTTTTTTTCCGTTTAGAAAATAAACATATAATATCATTATTCCCGTTCCGGATTTGACCGGACAATAAGGGACCATGACTTTATTTTGTCTTATACACTTTTTGTAGGCAACTATGGAACACAACTTTGTGTTTATTTCTAAACTTTGTATTTGTATTTATACACCGGTTTATTACATGCAGTACTGTTACGTTTTGCCTTGGTTTGTGCAAAAAGGGACCGTTATTTATTCACATAAGAATTATCTACAGTCTCGATTTTCCAAGTATAGCGAAATAGATTTTTCTTTATTTCTACCTTAAAGACTATATGTCAATTATAGTATCCCTATCGTGAATTATTTGAAAACTTTTATAAGATTTTCCATTTCAATTTTTACGTCTTTAGAGGTAGAATTTTCACATCTTCGTGAAATACTTGCTTAGCGAGCACCCAAAAGCCAATACAAATATTTTGTTAAATTTCCATTTTGTAGGCGTTATAGTTTAGGAAAATTGGTACTGAATCACTCAGTGAATAGTACGAGACTTTTATATGTACTTTTATATGTTTCAAATTTCTGGAAAGAATTTTCTAATTTCTTTCTGATATGAAAATTGAAAAATTTCAATTATTCTTAATTATTAAATACTTCTGGTGAAGAAAGTACAAAAAAGCATAATTCCAGGGAAGTTAGAAAGATATTGTGTGGCTAAGTGGAGTCTGAAAGAAGAATTCAAGACTTTTTTTTGTAATTCAAACTTAACCTATTTAATGAAAGGCTGCAAATCATTTAGTGATATGTAATTTAATTGTACTGTAACTGTTTTTTTTATTATTATTAGTAACTGTTGTTTTTATTATTACTAGTAACTGTTATTTTTATTATTATTAGCAACTGTTATTTTTATTATTATTAGTAACTGTTATTTTTAATACACAAAATGGAATTATTCTTCTTTATTTTTTTCACGAGAACTATATTAATGTAGTCTGTGTTTGATTTCAGCCTATAATTTATCTCTATTTAATTTTTTTCCAAAATCAGTTAAGTTTGGGTTGTAATAACACTGTGAATTATATAATCGTAAAACTTAAAAAATATTTAAGCGATGCCACGTATTTAAAAATATTTACGCGATGCCAATATTTACGAGAACCACTACTACTGAATACTAATCGGTCAAGTAGATATATAATAAATAGCATTAAATATGTATTAAATAGCTTAAGAACAAGTATAAATATGGGGATTAGAAAGTAGTTTGTATGTCATTATGGGTTACATTTTATCTCTGTTCCAGTTTCTTTCTAAATCAGTTCGAGTTCTGTAGTGGTAACATGTAAAAAATATTGTATGCTATCCCATGGGAACCACGCTTGAATTTGCAAATTTTGGAATATGCTAAATTTGATGTTACAAATTTTCCTTACAGGTAATGCTGCGTGATCAGGTAGGAATCTAATGGACAGCATAAAAATATATTATATCTCTCAGAAACTTATTTAGGCGTGGCGATTAAAAGTAGTCTCTACGTTAATTCAGCCTATAATCTATTCCAAATTGTATGTAGCTCAGTTTATGAATTCCAGGCGATAGAGTAAATAAATGCAAATCTATGCACACACTAGTCCATTTATCCGAACTTTGCATTTGAAATAGCCATTCTTCAGACTGTTCATATCTACACATTGCAAAATGTGTGACGACTGAAAGTTGTAATCATAAGCGAAAGGCAATGGTTGAGGCAAAAAAAAATAAAGCAAGCTGTACAAATGGATGAAAAAACAGACAAAATACACCAAGTATAGCAATATGCCACTCTCATGGGTTTGGAAGGATAAAGACGAACGATCCGCATAATGTATCTGATAAAAGGAGCTGAATAAATATTTATAATATCACTATCCGAGTTCTAAATATTATTTAAATTTATATATTTTTTCTGAAACTAAAACTAACATGTTACACTAACACAGTGGTAAATAATTAAAGTATGCACATTCAATTGGGACAAAATCCCTTACGTATTTCTAAATGGTATTGTGTTTTGTTTAATTGTATTTATTTTAACACAAATTAAGAAATATACACTTGATACTTAAATATTAGGTACTCTTCAAGTACCATCGTTATTCATTTGTGTTATGAAGCCAAAAATTACCGAAATAAACAATCATAAGAAAAACTTAAAAAGAAGAAAAAAATTAGAAAAGGCGTAAGAAGATACATAAGGAACGAAGTTAAAATCAGTTGCCGAGCAGGGGAAAAAGAATTGTTATAGAAAATTCTTTATTAAAATTAAATTGTTTAACAAATCGTCGTCAAAATCAAAGTGATTCTAACCTGATAGATAATCAAACTATAAAGAAAAAAATCATCAAAATCAATCAGGAATTGCGAACCTGCAGTATGACTCATATGTACATAAGTACAAAATAACGAGCAGGGTTCCAGGTTTTTTAGAGATTAATTAAGATTGTAAGGAATGTGTTAAAAATAAAATAATGATGTAATTTTGGAGGAGATTTTCTTCTTTCTAAACAGCTATATTAAAAGTTGATTACGTGTAAAATTATCCGAGTTTTAATTACTTCTATCATAATAAAACACATATTATCGATAATAAAACACAAACGGTCGGAGTGCATAATAGTGTGTTTTTATTCAATATAAAGAAATTTTAGCATGATTTTATGCGATAATATCTGCAATGTTTAAAAAATCTTTAGTCTGTCTAAATAAAGTGCTACGGACAACACGTACAGAGTATGGAGTGCACGAAGCTTATTCATGTGCTGATATTTATCTAAGGTTTACTTAATAACCATCCCAATTCTCAATCTGATCGGAAGAATCACAAAATGAAGAAAAAAAATGTATGTCGGCCAATTATCATCTCGAAGTCAAACTATATTTACATACAAGCTATTTTATAGAGATCGGGTTTTACATAAGTATATTGGTTTTAATATTCGAAATTTCATATTAAATTGCTGAGGGTCTTAGAAAACGCTTAAAAAATATTTCGTGGTGTGATACCATAGACAAAATTAATTTGTGGCTCATCTCGATATATTGTATATTAATACTATAATAAATCACGTTTATTTACCTCGTATTAGTTTGATACATCACTTGTGATATTTACAAAGATTCACGTACATTAAATTAAAAACTTTGGAAAACTTGAATAATAATTATTTATTTTATTAAAATAATAATGACTGCTTCCAAAACCGCTATTTCTAAGCGCATATCATAACAAAAAATTTTAATTACGCTAATGAACAAAAAAAATTCTAGGTAAGGAATAAAAAGTGATGAAAAAGTGTTTAGACGTAGTTTGTATATATAAAACGAATAAATTTGCTGTTAATTATTGTTTCAGTCTAAACATATTTGGGGAGCTTAAAAACATTACATTCATGTTATCGAATTCTAAGCCAGATCAAAGGTGTATGCTATTATACGCTTAGCTCCTTCGTCGTTACTTTCATTCGCTGCATTTCTTGCAAAATATGCAACCGACGAAGGCTTGTTTCCGATCAGAATACATTTAAAACGAGAGTCAGGTCGCAGAAAATGCTTTTCTTTTTCGTAGCACATTCCTGCCCTGAGATAAGGCATCAAAAGATAAATCGGAGTTTAAATTTTTTGCATTTCTTTTCAAGCAGGTCAAGGTTTTTTGGTGAAAGAAATATTACTGTTCTTTATAAACATAAAGATTTCACGATGCTGTAAAGTAGTCAAAAGGAATTTATTTGTATTTTAACTTATCTGGGCCATGGCACTTAGAGTGAATATTGTTTTTGTAAATTTACGTAGTTTTTTTAATTCTCTTTTCCAATTTTGTATGCAAGGAAGCGTTATGAATTCATAATTTGGTGACCTTAAAGCTAAATATATTTAAAAATACGTCAAGGTGGATAATACATTTCCAAAACATTGTTGAAAAGGAAAAATTTGAAGATTTAGAAACTTATAATACAACACAAATTTTCTAAAGCAAATAATGGATAGAGTGTTTAATTTAAAATAATTGAAAAGTAATGACTAAAATACATAATATATTTGTACTTTCATCAAAAGACTCAATGGTTGTTTTAGTTTTTAGAAGGGGTCCATAGAAGTAAGAGAAGGAAGGTGTGCTCAATGGGAAAGGTGAAATATAAATAAGTGCAAATTATATCAAAGTTCGATCATATCTACATAGTATGCGCAATTAAAAATCTTCATCCGATTGACTATAATCTTTTTTATTTTAAAATTCATTCCGCCTTCATTTATGTTAGTGATATATTAAAATCTATAACATAAAAAATTCAATTGGAACCGGATAAATTGCAAGCTATTGGTATTGATCTGCAGAAAGTATCTTATAACCGAAGAAATATTTCCAGAGCTAAAGACAAAAAAGTTGAGTCAGGAAAGATGACCATCATGTTAATGTCGTTACTATGGTTAGGTTATTTAGTAGCTCAGATTCTAGAGCTTACTCTTTTCTGTTATAACTCGGGTCTGCTACTCTTGATAAAAAATGCTACCGTATTTGTGATATATTACGAGGTCGATTGATTTAGTATTAAATTATGATTGTGTCGTACTTTTATTATTGTAATTCACAGATTGAGTAATTCTTGAAAGTTATGTAGGACTTTAATCCAGACTGTTGGTTTACGAAATATTTATACAATTAATGTTCCTTAAAAAAATAATAAAAATGCTGTGTACTATTAAACGTTTTTGCAATTGTTCGTTGTTGCGAGTTTCTTCTCTATACTATGTCTTTTTTAACTTGAAAAGGGTTTAACAAAAATAAAATATTTGTTTAGTTATTTTTTTCTTATTCAACTTATCAATGTACCGAATGCATCAGAATAATGTTTGTGTTTTTTTCAATTTTCCGCAGTGAAAAAAAGAATACTTGTAAATTCGTCTGAAATATCGCAAATAGATGTTCCCGCTCGGGATTTCATGGCAACTATATCAATATGAAAGATAGTTTCGGTAGGTTATTTATCATTTTTAAAACCCCTTTTGAGAAATATTAATTTTTAAATATTAAGAAAATGCTAGTCATGCGTAACTTTACATTGGGAATCGAAATTAAAAAAAACTGAATTTAAACTTTGCAGATTGCTTGCCCTTCCGACATAGCTGATAGTCTATCACACAATGAACTGTGTAATAATAAAACAAAAAACCCACCAACAAATTCTGTAAGTTTACAATGATTTAAAAATTTGCAATACCAGACGGTAACTGCCTTTCAATGAACGGAACCATAACGAATTATGAGAAAGTTTAGCCATCTCATTTTTTCTAATGCAACTGATAATTAGATTATAAATGTCTGCAACGAAAACCTGCTCACTTTCTATGAATTTTGTCTATAACGATACTTTTCCTCAGTGCATTTTCCTCAGTCATATGCAAATATGACGTCACAATAAAGCCACGCATACATTATTATCTCGCCTAGCTTTTGGTAAACGATTACATTAAATTAAAACAATCAGAGATGACCTACGATAGATATTTATACTAAAAATAGTTTAGTTTTATGTGCTTAAAGGTAATCAATATACAAATACATTAATTTTATAAAAGAATGGACTTCGGAATTGGACTACACTTCTATAGATTTATGTACTTACAGATATCATCAAATGTGTACCCTACTTGACAAATAAGTTTATCTAGCATCAATCAGATTACAAATAATTTAAAAAAAGAGTACTAATATTTTGATTTGAGATTTTAATTACAATAATTTCAGTTAATCTATAAGATTAATTTTGAGAAATATAGACTAATCGGATACCTATTTTAGGTAGTTGTTAAGGTAGATTTAGAGTAAATAATATACTGATAAACCTGCAAATATATACTTAATGCTGAACAATATATATACTTAATGCTGAACTAAACAGCTGAGCTGTTCGATTAGAGTTAGTTAATGAAACTAAATTTTGAAACTTGCACGTTCTATTTGAGAGGATCTTGAATATTGTCTATGTTATTAATTCAGATTTAAGAATGTTAACTTTTCTAATTATTTTTTCTAGACACGTTAAGTGCAATCAAATTATAAATTACAAATATGTTATATATTAATTAAAAATTTGGTTAGCAAATTCATATCCTTCCGTAACTGAGTGCGATTTGGGTTATGTCCGAAAGCAATCTATGCTCGTTTAAATAAAATAAAAAGTAAGGAATAATTCGTATAGAGAATCCAATTTAATACACATGATTATTTTATTATTTGAGAGATGGCAAATAAAAGTATTAAAGGTATACATAGATCCCAAGTAATGAAATATTTATATGTTTCATTATAGCACAGAGTAAAGATATAACATAAGTTTTAACATGTGATCACTATACTATGTCAAAGGGAAAATATTCACGTTAATCAAATATCTGTTTACTAAACACATTTTCATAATTTAACCGGAAATTAAAGATATCCAAAGCTCAGGTAAAATAAAACCAGCAGCCAAATTTCGATTGAACCTGATTCCATAAGCCTGAAACTCTGGTCCTTTTAAAGCGTACCATTTAAACAACGCGTTGTATTCCTAATTTAAATATGTCTTATACATTTTTTCCTTATTTTCATGACTTTTCTTTTTTCTTTGTTTGTCACGCATCTGTTATTAGCTTATCCGTTTATTTTTCGGTTAAGTGAACCATTATAAACATTTTTAAAATTATACAATTTTTAAATAATTTATTTTAGGAATTAAAGCGGAAGTATATAGATGAAACTCAAAAATACGGTACATTATTGACTCAGTACATTCCTTTTCAAAATTGTCTACCTCTTGATTGAGTCAAATACTGGGAGTATTTGATTGATACTTATCCACTATAGGAGATATTGGAAATACAAACAATTAGGAACAGAAATTAAAATCAATGTCAAAAGAACTTTAGGTAAGCTAAAGAGGGTAAAATAAAGAAATTTGAAAAATAATCACTCTGGTGTATAGAACCCAGAAAGAATAAATTTTGGGTCGAATTGTTAATTTGATGAATAAATATGACAGCTCTAAATGTTGATTGTAATGTGGTGATTCAAGTAACCAATCAAAAAAAAGCTTAAAACATGAAATCGGCTAAAAGTTCATAGAGTGTGTTTGATAGTCGTGTATCCATTTTATTCACTGCAATTTTCAGCCACTTGGAGGAAAAGTAAATGCATGTGACCAGGGCTATGATCAACTATGGATGCAGAACAGAGATTCAAATCTTATAAGTCATAATAAGATTACTTGTGCACTATAGGTGATATTGAACTTACAAATATTCAAAATACTTTTTATGTAAGTATAACAATTTAGCTTGACGAACTCAAAAATACATATTTTATAACAGTTTAGTAATTAGTTACAGATACTGTGAAACATTTTGTAGATTTTTGTGTTATCTACAATATTTTTGAACATAATTTTGATGCAGCCATAATAGCTTAAAAGTTTAATGGAAAAATGCAACATAATATGTTTTAAATATGTTTTAAATGATTACTACTTATTTCCGCAATTTCCAAAAAGATAATTATGTCTATTTGATAATAAAGGCTATAAGACAGTAAAGTTTTATATCAATTGGGTAAGTTATTAATGGGCCAAATATAGATAAGATCAATATTTCAAAAGTTATAAACAATGATGACGACAGCATGAATTTTTAAAACTATGGATATAGGATCATGATTACAAGAACTATAAATATTAACGGAGTGAAACTTCAGAGATTGTGAACAATGATGGAGAACTCTCAATTCAATAACCGGAAGTGGGCAATAATTCTTCCCGAGTACCATTTCATGACCATAAACCATACAAAGAATTATTTTAAATGCTTATGGCACCTATGCCAACAAATAACCATGTTTCTTATATTGGACAAATTTTCAGTAAAGTTTAAGTGTTTCAGTTAAACATTTGTTCCAGAGAAGCATAACAAACAACGGGTTGCATACAAAACAAAATACGAAACAACCGAAATAGGGCGATAAATCAGTCGTCAATTATACTATCATAGTTGATGTTATCATAAAACGGTGCAATATGGATTAGGACCATATTTAAAAGTTCAAACAGGATTTATCAAAAATCTTAACACTAAAAGCCATGATGTTTGTTTCAAGCGAATAATTAAACACTATCAGACGATATAAGTTTGAACGCAAAATATCTTAAAAAACCGACTTCAAAAATGTAGGTACTAAAAAGTAAAAAATTATTAACTAAAATTACATTATCGACCAATTTAAACAAATTTTTAATTTAATTTGTAATATTGAATATATATGGCGTTAATTTTGTAGAAATTCGTTATAGTTAAGTTTTTCTTAACTAAATGAAACTACGTGATTGGTATTATTTATACTTTATTTAAATTCCTTACCGCGATCTAGGTTTCGATGTATGAAAACATCTTTAAGTAGGCATTTTGTAAAGATTTCAATCTTTACAAATTGCCTACTTAAAGATGTTGTCATATAATGAAACCTTGATGGTGATAAAGAATTTAAATAGAGTAGAAATAATGCTACATCACTTAGTTTCATTTAGTTGAGAAACATTTCATTAATTTAAAATGTAAATTTAAAATCTTAACTTTTAATGTACTCATAATATGAAATTTATTCATAAAAAGGCATACGCAATTATAATATAAAATTTTACATTTATTTTAAGTTGATCGGCGGTGCTGGCACGGACTATAAAAACAAGTAACTTAGTTATTTATTGCGAATAACTGGGTACCTGTTTTGAGTTAATTGTTTTTTACTTTTTAGTACCTTCATTTTAGTGATTAATATTAATCATCACACTATAACTAACATTTAATTATATTCTTTCTTAGAATATTGTATAATTATTCAAGTCCCATGAAAAAGCTAGTATATAGATAATTTCCTCTTTGTCTAAAGTTGGTTATCAATAACACACAGACGTGAGGCCATAGTAGTACCTGCCAGCCTTTAGCTGCTAGCCGTTGAGCAGTTCCGTTCTCTACATCCGACGTCCAATATTACATTTTCTAAAGTAATCTAAAGTTTTCTAAACTATCACCTGAGGAGTTTCCTTCTCCATATTCTAATAACCAACTCGTAATAACTAAAGTAACTACTAACCAGTAGCAAATGTATTTAATCACGGTTTATTTACTACCATTCGTTAACTAGTTGCATTATTCATCTTCAGAACTTATCATCAGATCCTAACCTAGTTGACGGAAGCATTATTTTGCAAAGTAAAAACTGTAAGTAGGAAATATCTTGAATTACAGTTTTTAAATTTTGTTGTCCATATCCAGAAATCATCATTAAATCCTCAGCTGGTAAGTTATTTTGTCAAGTAACAACGAATAGTAGCAAATATCCTGAATCATAGTTGATTATTGCCATTCGTTAAGGAGTTCCATCGTTTATTTCCGGACCAAATCATAAGAACGTAATCATATTTATATGAGACTACCCCTAAAGTCTACTCGGTAAAGAATTATCATTGAACGTACATAAAAAAAAAGATTTCGACAAAATGAGAAACTCTTTTTTTTTTCTCCTCCTTTTTTTTGAAGTCTGTCAAAAATTGGATAAGATATAGAGAATTATATTGTTTATTTCATTCTCATGAGATATATACACTATAGTATTACAGCTATTATATCAATAGGCAGTATACTATAAATCTCACTGCAATATAAATTTGTATGTATATAATGTATTGGAAAATTTGTAGGATGCTGAGAATATTAGAATTTAAAGATAGGAGCGTCTCCAAATTTCAGTGTATCATTCTGAATTTTTTTCATATCAACGCTTTTCCCATCAACATTGTCGACTGCTTTTACCTTTATTGATAAAGTAGATTAAGTTTTTCTCGTCTTTATAAAAGGACACCGTGATTGTATCAATTATTAGCGAGAATTTAAGTAAAATCTTTATGGTGCGTTATATTCTAAATTAATTATAGAACGAAAATATACGTCATAAATTTTAATTTTCTTAGTTTAAAAATAAAAATGGTAAATTATTTGTTTTTCAAGAAAAACCTACACAAGCAATATAGCAAGCAAAGGCGCAGTTTGGGCATTGCTATAAAAAATTGTGGTGGAAGTAAGTGCTTGTATTAATTATAATTATAAGGATTTGATTAAAGAAATATTCAAGTGAAAGTAAAAAGATAAATTTTCTCATAGAAATAAAATATTTGTTCTTGATATTATTTTCATGTGAATGTGCAATATACTATAAAACCGAATGAATAGCCAATGAAAAAAACCTGGTGAAAAGTTAGTGACGATTTCTAAGTAAACATTTTGGTAAAGCAAATGTAAGATAAATTAATTACTCAATATTAGTCACAATTAAATGAAACTACGTGATGTAGTATTATTTCTATGTTCTTTAAATTTCTTTAACCACGACCTAAGTTTCGTTGTATTACAACATCTTCAGGTGGGATATTGGCAAAGATTCCAGAGAGAAAGGTGGGATATTGGCAGAGAAACCTAGGTCGTGGTTAAAGAAATTTAAAGAAAGTAGAAATAATACTATATCACGTAGTTTCATTTAATTGTGAATAATGAATTTCTACAAAATTAATGCCAAATATATTCAATACTCAATATTAGATTAAGTTTCACATCAACATACATTTAGCTTTTTTTGAAGTTCCGTAGTCAAAAAGAGATCCACTGTTATAAGTTCCTCATGTCTGTTTGTGTATCCGTCCCTCTTTAACACCATCATAATTTTTATAGTTTTAGTTCTACGTATATTAAATGTTGAAAGTACATATCAGTATATGCAGCGAAAAAATGTTTTTCCTATTTTTAGGGTACATTCCCTTATTAAGTAGTATGGATGAAAAAGTTTTAGCGTACTCCATTTTATGATACATGGTTAGAGAGGTCTTTCCACGTGAAGTTCAGGTTTCGTTTCTCACGTTTAATCTTTTGTCGCATTTATGAGACTTTATAATGCAGTAGTGCATCTTTAATATCTTCTCTAGGTCTTTAGTAATGCAATAGAATGCAAATGGAAATTACTGGGTGACTAAGCTTCCTAATGTACTTAAGATAAATTTATATGAATTATTGAAATTCGTTTTAAAATATTTATTTTAAAAAAGTGAAAATACAATTATACGATATATAGAATAATACGAAAATATGATATATAAAATTTCGGGGTGTTAAAATCCTTACTGAGCTACTGTAGACGTATGAGCAGGATATAACAATTTCTAAAATATATCATATTTGTTGTTTTGTGAAATGACTGAAGATACCCCAATTTATGCGTGGTCCGAAACGCACTTGGCTAGTTTAACAATTACCTTTAAAGTGTAAATCGATTCTCATGTGTCTGATGTTCCATTGTGAAATGATGTAAAATTTGAAAGTGGAAAAATAAATCTGATATTCATAAAGGTGTACAAACTAAGAGGATTTGTGTTGTAAGAGGATTTGTCAGGAGACTTAATGAATCGTAATACGTGTATATGACCAGCCGATTTATTACTTATTTTTTTAATAACATTCGAGTCTATGTTTACGTTAATGTTCAGAAGCTCAATTTTCCATTGTAATTTTGATGTGCATACGAACGTCCAGTGCTATAGGTTATCGGATTTAAAATGTCGCTCAATAAAAATTACAAATTTTAGTAGTTTTACGGTTCTGTTTCCGAGAGGTGTAAAATAAACCTTGCTGTTGTGGTAAAGTTCATCCGTCTGTCTGTATGTCACAAATTTGTAACTTCTAAATGAAATAAGATAGAGACTTACAATATACGTATAATGTGTAGTTTTCTGACCCAAAATTAGAAATGTTATTTAAAAATCTTAACACTGTATTTCTGTGGGATTTCCGTGCGTGAAATAATGGTGGAATAGGTTATAAAATAACTCTTTGATTTGTTATTAAATCTATCTCAAGAGCACCATTACCTTATATAAATAAAAAGGGTCAACATGTATATTATCTTGAATATTTCAAGAACTATGGCATTTAGAACCATCCTTATGGTTTCCCTACAACCGTTCCGCAGACTTTTAAAAATATTCTCTTTTTTTATAACTTTAGGTTCAGATATTTCGGAAGCAAATACCATCTCCCCTTCCCTTTTACGTAAGAAATATACACATGAACATATTTTTTACATATATTTATTTTTCTGAAGACATTCTCGAAGAAAATATTTTACGCTCTTCTAAATGATACCCTACCCTATTTAAATACGTAATTCTATAATTTATTCTTTACGTATTACCACAAACCCCCTCCCCCTGAAATTTCCAGATAAGTATTTTTAAGTGGTAAATACTAAGATAAGTGCAAATTAATATACTTTATTATGAAATCAAATTTCAAGTTTCTATGTATTGCCGTTTTGGAGCCGTGATAGATGGACATACTGCCACATTCGAAATCCATCTTATAAGAGACCTGTTTTATCTTTTGAGGTACATAATTCTAAAAATAACCCCATTATTACCTTTCCAACTTCCTTGGTATTGTTGCATTGTTCTTTGTTTAAATTTATTTCCTTTAATTTTACTTACAATTTTTATCACGTCTAATAGACGTACATTCAGCGTATTATACTATAACCTAGAAAAACGTTGGGTCATGGAGATACAGTAAGTTCGATGAAGGATTTATGTGAAGTTATTAGTCCAAAACAGCCCTCCTCCCATGGCGGCTTTTAAGAGTCTAAATATTTTGTTTTCTCCCAGGGTTACTATTTTATTTATGAATTTATTTGCATCCGCTTCTCAAGCAAAATTGTTGGTTAGGTTATCTGACTTTTCTTGTTACTAGATTCGTTTGTCTGTCAAAATTATATTCGATGAATGAATGTTCTAAAATTTAAACTTTTGCCAAAACTTTGAATTTTGAAGAACTTATAAGAATTTCATGTCTTTTCCTGTAATTTTTTGGTTCAGAAAATATCCAAATGGCAAAATTAGAAAATCATGCTTTTGGGAGAGTGGAGGGTGACCAGTTTTCTTGCTATTTTCGGGAAACTCTTACACGTAATTTATATTGAACCATTCCCTAATCACATTTCAGTAACCAATTTGTTATGGCAGTAGTTTCTTGATGTCTATAGGTTTCATCATTATTATTTTTTTATATCGGAGAAATTACGTGACATTTAATAAAACTTTTGGCACAGATATTACGACCACACGCAAAAGCAAAATATAATCAACTAGGTAGCATCACAAATATACATAAAGAGCAAAATTAAAAATGTTGACAAAACCCACTCGACTAAAAGAAAGCAAGAACTTATTAATATAATTACAAAACCAAAAAATTCCGTCGAAGCTAGGAACCATTGCCAATGAATTGCAAACATTTTCGAGAAAACCGTATCTAAATCGGTCAAACCGTTTTGGAGACAAATGGCCACATTAGATTGCATACACAAACAAACAACCTCTCACCCTAAATGCATATACCTCCTCCGTTCCGTCATGGGTAAAAACTGAAGTAAGATAACTCAAGTTGGGCGCAGTGCGTTAGATTAAATCGAGCGTTCATAAACTTCTTGAGTGATGTATAAAGGTCTTTTTGTATGTCTGATAAGTAAACTTTTTGCACACAAAAGTATAAAATATATAAAAATCAAAATCACCATAAACCTTAGCTAACTATAACTAAGCTGTACCTTAATAACTATGCAAAAATTCGTAAGTAAATTTGTATTGAAACATAATCCGTTTATGTACACTGTTTGTCATTTCATAATGCCAAATAAAAAACTTTCTCTTTTGTGACTTGGGAAATATTTTATAACTTGACAATCTTCTTTCTTTTATGTTCAATGATATTATTGAATAGAAGTAATGAAAAACGTTTCGATTGTTTTCTAAACTCGGCATCAAGTTTGTGCAGGTGGTAAAATATAGAATTTATTTAACAATCATATTATATATTTTTGAAATTTATCTTATTTGCATTTTAAATTCTTTTACATTGAAAAAAATGCCAGCTCTCAACCGGCATACTGATGAAATATGACGTTACCTATTTAAGGGACACCTTGATAGTGTGACGATTCTCTAAGGATATATCAGTTTTTCAAGTTGGATTATTCATCCCGGTTATGGAGGATAGCATTTGGATACATTTATACATTGTATCCAAATTTTACCTAATAGGGCTAATATAGGTCGCATTGAACTTATAATACTTAAATTCCATTAAGAAAATATTTGAAAAGAGAGAAATAAATACATTAAAACTTTCATAACTTACAAATAATTTAAAGGATCATTTTAATTTGATATTCAGAAATATTTTTAGAGTACTACTAATAATAATAAACGGTAAATTTAAACTCTGTACTGGATGATATCATAAAATAATGATCATAAATAGGCTGTCTGCAGGAACATTACAATAATAACGTATTTTGCTTTGTATTATCAACGATTCAAATAGATTCTAACAAATAATATTTATTTGTTACCAAAAATTTTAAAAAGCTTTAGAACTTAAAAGTTTCCATGATATTGAAGCACTCTAAAATATTGAACTGCAAATCAATATTTTAAAAATACTTTTAATTAAATGAAAACACCACAATGAAAATTACCACTTTCACAATAAGTGTAAAAGAGAAAATAACTTGATAATTATTAATTGGTTTGGATTAAATCCAATTTCACGCTTTGCTTTTTACTCAATTATATAAATTATTAAGCTACTGTTGCAAAGGAAGAAATAAAAAGAAACAGAGTAAACAGATTCTCTCAGTTCGTTAACTTTACAACTCCAAGTGCAACGCGGAAATTCATGCAGTGACTTCGTCGCGCCGGTGCATAATAAATGCAGTCGGTGTCGACAGAGCGCCGGGTGTTTGAATTTTAAATAAAATCTTATATAACTCTACAATGGTTGTTTAAATTTATGCGTACAAAATTCTGTGAATTGTGTGTTATAATATAAACGAGACATTTCAACTGGACACTAGCCAAGTTGAGTCGGTACACACACATAAAATACGGCTTCGTAATTTTCCATTCCTCTTGAAAATATTAATGCAATATAACTGAAATACTATATAGAATATTATTTTGAAGCCTAATGTTTTACAACGAGCCATTTAAAAAGAAGAATGGTAAATGAAATATTTCATTGAAAAAACTAGTTAATATCCCATTCAAAGAAAATACTTTAAATATTTCTATAGTCTCCCTACATACATGGAAAAATTTTCTATTTTAATGTTTCTCTTCACATCAATTGATATTCTCATTAATCTAAAACTGTAGAAAATGTGAAGTTATTACTGAAAGATGACTTATAGATGGATGAACCGATTTTATAATTTTTTTACTATTGGTGAAAATATAAAAAATGTTTTTTTATACTAATCTACAGTAACTGTTCTTTGTAATAATAATAGTTGCATAATAAGATATCTTTTTCCAGAACTTGTTCGTTTCTTCACCTTTGAAGATAATTCTTCATAACAAAGCACCTGTCTGTTAATTTTTGGTTTGTAACAGTGGATTCTGCTTTCATCATCCGAGACGGTCGAGTTGAGTGACCTATATTGAATTTGTTTAACATTTCGTGACGCCAATCACGGCAACCGTGTTTTTTCAGCTTCAATCAAATTCACAGGTATTCATTTAGTACAAAGATTCTTGACTCCTAAACATTAATGTAAAGTTATCTGTGGTTGACTCATACCAAAGCCTGAATTTGCCCAAATCTGCTGATAGCTTGCTTTCGTCAAGTCTGATTAATGCTCATTTTGAATTGATATTATCTTCAGTTTTCACTGTTAAGGGAAATCCCTTCCATTACTACCAAGATTAGTTACGACTACGCATGAATTCTTTAAATATCTTATAAACTATCTCGTGACGGTAAGTCATCACAAAATATCACTTGAAATCCATCATCAATTTGTTGTTGATTAGAAACACAACGGTAATCTTGTAATAAGTTATCGCATAAATTTTTTCTCGTATTAAATTTATCTTGACACATACATATATGTATAACACATACACAATTCTGAAATTACCACAAAATTGCAAAAAACAAACGACAGATTCAGGCGAAAGACCTCAGTAGATTACAAAATAAGTAAAATTGTTGAAAGTTCAATTTAAATTTTTAGTACTATTGTTACAAATGGCCAGTTCTTAGAAATGTCAGTGCTACGCTTATAAACAAATTTTTGTTTCGATACATTAATATGTGGTTATATTAGTCAAAAGATTGACAGGGATGGTTTCCAGTGTCTTCATATCAAGTGAGCTTAAGTGATAATATATTTATCGATTTCAAGATGAAAATGAGGTACGTATGATTTCATGTATCTCTTATTCAAAGTTTCGGCCCACTGTCGTTTTCTTATGTCTATACTGCCACCTCTTTGTAAAACGGCGTGAAGTACAGGCAGGATTTATTTTTCATTAAACAAATTTATGGACCAAATTCTTACGTGCCGACTATCTGGAATGATTTGAAGACTTTCACCAGCGACTTTTGTTACAAAAATTGAGTTAATTCTTTACTACTTTGTGAAATATATACACTACACCGTATTGATACCAAAAATCAGTGCCGTGTAGTAAGGTACAGTTGAAAATGTGTAATGTTTCCAAAAGGAAAAAACGGAAAGATTGTGGGGTCACATTGTTGTCAATTCGTCCGTCTGTCAAAGCCCTTTTTTCTCACAAACAGCTTGAGATATTAAGTTGAATATCATTTACTGAAAACTATGATCTTATATTACTGTTAAAATTTGAAGTTTTTTGGGTACCGTAATAAAAAAAATGTGGCCCTTTAAAGCTTATTTTTTGTTAATTATACTGTCATAAAAACCTATAGGGTACTTCCGGGCGACTTACAATCTTGAAATCTTACAGCGCAAGTAAAGTGAAACCTAATTCTATACAGAATTACAATTTTTATTTTAAATATTCGCCTATAAAATAAGCAATATATTTATATTAACAATTTATATTTTTTAAATAGCTTGATATACCTACTAATAAATGTTTATAAATGCCTAACTGTATCCATGTATATAATGGAATCCATATAATGTGAGTTCTACTTGTGCTAACTGGTTTTTTAATCATAGGCAAATTCTCACAAAGTAAAATTATTAGAAAAATTTTAAATTATTTACTTTAAAGATGGTATTAGTATAAGCTGCCATTTGCAAAGAAAAAGAAGTTTTAAATCACCGCAAAAAATGATAAAATATCTGTAGTAAAACTTTCAATTAATATTTTATTAATATATTACTCGGACGTGTTTCAATGTTACCACTGAAATTTATTTAGTGGGGTCGGAAGTTATGGAAATGAAAGTTATGGAGTAAATGAAATATTTTTTTAAAACATCATTGATAAAATATATTTTTGAATAACTTCGTTAATCCATTTTATGTCTAAGTTGTTGTGAATTTCTTGATCTTTTACATAGCTATATGCATTGATAATTATACGCAAGAACTTGTATTCGCTTCATTGGATTACATTACGATTTGACTGCTTAGTACACCCCCAAAACTGGATACCATACATCCAAATCGTTTAAAGATAGAAAGGTAAATTAGTTGTCTATAGTTAAGGTAGAGTTTGGAATGAAGTCCAACCAACCACAAGACTTGTCTTTGTTTTAATCTGATTTGCTAAGCTTTTACTTTAACTAGGTATCTCCAATTAAGCCTATTATCCAGATGACATCCAAGATATTTTGCTTTATCTGCTTACGGGTCATGAATTCCGTTGAGATAAGCGTGTAGATTGACGTTTGTTCGTCACAATACGAATGGGACATGAACGGATTTAGACTCGAGTTTGATTTTGTAATCAACGCCCTATCTATTGATTTTGTCAAGTACTCTTGTAAATTTTTGGTAGTTTGTCTTTGCTTGTCTGCAGAAGCCATTATGTCCGTATCATCAACAAAGGTGCCTCTGAAAGTTTTCACTGTAATGGGAATATCAGCCGTGTACAGTAGATAGAGAAGAGGTCATAAGACACTTTCTTGCGGTGCACCTACCCTGGCAGGATAGAAAGCTGAATACGCTTCATCATATGACACTCTGAACCTTCTACCAGATAGATAGGATTTAAGTAATTTACAATAGTTTGCCGGTAGCAATTTGCTCATTTTATGAACGAGACCTTCGTCCCATACTCTGTCAAAAGCCTGTGACACGTCCATTAAAATTTTCCTGGAAAACATACAAAATTAAAAAAAAATGTATTTGAATTTTTTAAAATGTTTTATATTATCCCGGAAACTTTCAATGGCAAGAGCAAGTTGTAAGATATCCTAAAATATGTTTTCAGAATTTTATGTAATCTGGTTTCAAATAAATTATTAAAAATGTTCATTAGAAATATGGTACTATCCGTTATTTCCTAACTACTGAAGTTAATTGTATGTAAAAACAATGTTAATTAATGTTTACTGGATAAAAAGCATAGCAGCAAATTTAAATCATATATTTTTCGTATTCTAAATATTATTTTTGCTGAGAGAAACCGGTGATCTTATATCGTATTTCTAAGCATGTACGGAATTCTATTTTCGAGTTCTATTTGTATTTATCGTTTTTTTTGGGATGAAAACGTAAAAAAAACTTAAAGGATACACATTTTCCCCTACTTGCGAAAAAAGTACCGTCATAATTTATAACTTCACATCGAATTTTAAAAAAATCAACTCTCAATCAGTCTGCGATTGACAATAAATATACTGTCATTTAGAATGGAAAAATAAAATGTCACTCCAAAATATGATTTATATAAATAAGACGAATTTGGTTACAAAATTTTATATCCATGGACCTAAAACTATGAGAATTGTTGAGTTATAATATACTGACGGACTTACAAATGGTTATGGCGAAATTAGGAAGGTTTCAGTTTTAGAATGGAATCCTAAAAATGCAAGCAAATCGAACAGTAAGGAGATAATAGCGCAGACTAGACACTACACTGATTAACTACCTGAAGACGGGAAAATAAAGTATAAATGAAAACGGTAAAATCCAATGAACGGTAAAATTTGCATAGCTTTATAGGCATATACGGACGTATGGGTGTACGTATGGAAATATCAATAACATTTCCCTTTTTTGGCTTCACTAATCAGTGATTTATGCTTTCCTGCACACCTGTATACATTTATCAACCTACCTACTTAATATTCTAAATGCTTAATACTTTTGTACATATTTATACAAACTTAAAACCGTATCTATATATTTATTAATATTTTAATAGCTCCCTGCCTACATACGTACCTTTATGAACTTGCCAACAAATTTACTAGATGTATTCTTGCTTACTTCAATATAAATCAAGTTATTCAAAATATTTATGAGTTTACACCAGCCACAGAGAAGTTCTTGCAGAAAATAAAAAAGTATAAATATAGATATTCTCATTCGCTTCTGCAGAAATAATGTTCAAAGATGCGACGTCAAAGAAAATAAAGCTCATTTCATTTTCTGAAACACGCTTCAAACATACTCAATTTGGTGGATGGAATAATAGACAGACTTTTTCTTACACCATCCATGTGTAAAGGTGATACAGTATTTCCATTATAAATAAAGGATAAATATATTACCTAACTAAACAAGAAAATATATTGTCCCACCAGTGGATCTTAAATTCATCGAAAATTTTTCCCTTTTTACTTTTACAGTATTCATTATAAATTTTATTTAATGTTTGCTTAAGGAAAGAGTTGAAATTGTACGCTTGTATTTCAATGGGTGCAGAGAAAAAAGGTTCTGCGGAATGCTTTATTATCACTGAATTTATAATTAAAAGTCTGTCCTGTTTTTATTAAGCTTTCTTTTAAAAGGGGAAAATTTTAACAATTTTCACGTAGGAATTGTTTTCATTTTTCTAAAATGAAGAAATTTTATTTCTATTTATAGAATTAATAAAAATTTAATGGAACAAATTTTAGATATAGATCTACGGACTCCCATCCAAACACACCATAATCGGTCGTTTATTGCTTTATATTTTTAATTAATTAATTAATGATGAAAAGAATGATTCTTATCATTCAACGATATATACGTTATTTATGTATCTGCAGCCTTATCTCTGAGACGCTTTTCAGACGAATTTCAGATTTTTCTTTTGTTTACCAGGAAATGTTCCCGTATATTTCCAGTGTAAAAATAGCCTGGACATGGACATAGATTAAAGAAATATTTTAAGTAACTCCTCAACAAATGATAATACAAGGTAACGAACCTTATAAATACGTTAAATTTGTTACCGAGTTTAAATTGATTACATATGTCTTTATAAATACTTTAGTCACATAAAGTGGCCAATGTCCCTTAATGGAGCTAGAAGGCGGTGACAGGATCTCCTCAATGTTGAGTAGTTCATTCATCGATATTGGCATCGCTTAAGATGCTGACGAGTTATTTGGTTACATGGGGTGGCCAGGGTCTGATTATGAAGCCAAACAGTAGTGAAAGGAACTGGTCAGTTTTGAGAAGTAAACTCATTGAGTTCTGACTCTTTGACTTGTATATCCCAAACACACACATATACGTATTATATATATATATATATATATATATATATATATATATATGTATATATATATATATATATATATATATGTATATATATATATGTACATATATATATATATATATATATATACATGATGTATGTGTAAATGTATTCATGTTCACGGCATGCGTTTTAAATAAGGTATTATTGAATTCTCGGTGAGTTCACAATATTGTGGGTACCATAGAATATTATAACCACAAAATACAAAAAATGGAACTTTAAAAAAGATAGACCGACTTCAAATACAAACGGAAGAAGGAACACATTAAAAAGTATTAAATGACAAAATTATAGTGAGAGGGAAATAGAGAAGAATCGACTTGGCACTGATTCTTAAAATTTCTTATTTAAATCTGATATTTTTATTATTTTATATTATACCAGTGAATTAACAGCGCACTGCGTTTTTTACTGAGTGTCTGCTTGAAGTATGTTACATGTTTTGTTAATATATTTTGTTCTCTACGAATTTATTTTTTATGTAATTTTATTTAAATAACGAATTATGGGAAAATCAATATTAATCGAGAAATGTCAACTGAATAAAAGATAAGAATTTAAATTTTTAAGCTTTTAAATAAGATTTTTTTGTAATTTTTAGATGATGGCACGTCTTTTAGCCTATTTTTAATAACGGTATTGACTACAGTAACAGACTTTAGTATTTATGGTTTTATTTTCAAATTCCTATTCCACAGTGAGTAGTATCATTATTGTTCCTAATTTTTCAGTCTTTTGTATGGTGGGTTTACTTATTTCTCTACTTTTATATAATATTATTTAATCATAAAAAATAGAGCGTTGTAACGAAACATTACTTTTAGTTTTGAAAAATCACTATTTTCCCGATTATTTCCCCGACGATTCCTACTTTAATGTCAATAAATAATTAATGTTTCCGCGATTAATTTACTTTAGATTGGTTTAATAAAATTACATGACATCTAGCTGGCCCTTCAACGCATTTTTGTTCAGCCACTTTGTAATTTGATGAACAAATATTTTATCACTAATAATTATAAAACTCTTGTCTTATTTTACAAGAAAAGAGTCTCTTGCTTATTTTTGTTTTAATTTTTATATCATGGAGATAAACATACGTAACACAGACACTTTTTATCTTAGAACAGAAACCCTTTTTTGGATAAGAATGTCACCATAAGTATGTATGTAAGTAAGTATCAAGCTACTTACCCTGTTACCAATGCTAAAATTAAATATTTAAATGAAAAGATTATTTTTGAAAAACTCTCCACTTTTCCCAGAAATGAAACCGCGGATTAGAGCCAGTCTATATTTAAATTAATCTCAAGACATAAATACTTGCCCTTATAGCTATAAGACTAAATACGTGAATATAATATATACTGCAGACAAGGAGTTCGCAATGCAGACACAGTGTAACAAGGGGACGATTCTGAAAGTGTTTGCCAACTTTGTGAACTGGGGATTGGCATGTTCACTACTGAGAGGTAATTTACTATTGGGGTGCTGTTATTTACTATTTAGAGTTCTGTACAAGATCTTCTAAGAAAATATAGATAATATAATGATTCTATCAGGCGTTTTAAGTACCATTTACATCTATTAAATTTTTATCTAACATAAAAATATCGCGTTTTTAATTTTTTCGACAGATAGATTCTAAAAAAGTTAATGAAGAAAAAAGGTGTGAGCCTCAATCATATTAACTCACCGATAAAGTGATATTTTTAAGGGTCTGTATTAATTAACAATTCACAACAATTACTAATTAATTACCTTTTTTTCTTGTCATTCCGATTAAAACTATATTTTCATTTATTTGTTATAAATGAGTTAAAATATATTTACTCAAAATAATTAAATAAATGATATTATCACACTCGCTTTTAATTTTTGTGTTATAATATACATACAGATAAATACCCGCTTAATGGCTCGGAAATCTGTGACAATCAGTCGATTTGTCGACAGACTTTGAATAAACTTTTTGATAATTTCTTCCACAATGTTGTTAGCGCTTAGTTGCTTTCACCGCCGTCTAGGTCGGATGCGTTCGATATTTGTTATCTCAACTCTTACGCGATTTTCTCGTAGGAGAATGACTCAGATATTGCTAAAAAAATTTCACTTAGAAAAAAAAGAGTACATTTACATACATGCCAGGATAATATCATAATTATAACTAAAATGCTATTGATTAAATTGAGGTAAATTTTATTCACAATTACGTATTAGTTTTGGAGGTGTCCGGAGATATTTTATTCCTATTGTTGAGGCTAGCTCTATATTTGGTACGTGAAATAATGGGGGAGTGGATCATGAAATATCTCTTTGGTTAATTACCAAATCTACTTCAAAATAATCAATACCTTATATAAATAAAATGCGGCAACATATATATATTAATCGTAGTGATTAAATTGTATATTCTATTTGCGCAGTTTTGTCGACCGTTCGTCATGCCTACATACGTCTGCGATATCTGCGTCGATCGTCAGTTCTCACAAGAAACTTCGACGAGAAATATGTCAACCGCTATAGAAGATGACGCACTTCCGATCTTAGACTTAATTTTGTGCAAAAAGAAAGAAAATCACGTAGTATGTGGTGTAAGAACTGGCAGGTAAAAAGGAAGACTTTCTCTCATATAAATGTATTAAATGAGTTGAAATTTAGCCTAAAGGATTGGCATAACTATTTAATTCCGCTTATACAAAAAAATAATACCGTGATGAGAGAAGCAATAAGTCCTCACCGTCTGCTACACTGAGGTTTTTAGCTGTAGGTCGCGCCTAAGAATGCATGAAATTTTCTGCGATAATATCACCGCAGGCTCTCAGTCGAATTATTCCTTTGATGTGATGCTTTGTACAAAGTTCTACAGAAAGATTACTTTAGGGTAAGTTTTATCTGTAATATAATTTGTTCAAGTTAATTTGACAATTACCTATTTAATATTTATTTATTTAAAAACTTTGATGAACATTTATCTGACGAACTTATTGCTAAAGGGGTTGACCAGAGTTACAGTGCAATAAAAACAAAATGCTCCATATTATAACAGGCATAATGTTCCATATTATAACAATATGTAAAATATTAACTAATCAAAACCAAGAAAAGAGAGAAAAAAAGGATAGGCAACACATTACAATAATATTTAAAAGATAAAATAATAAAAACCAAAAAAAGGAACCAAAGAAATCAAAACAAACCAAAAATCTAATTTGATATGTCTAATGGGGTTTTGGATTTGGATTGAGGCGAATATAATGAAAATAATTAAAGGAAGTGAATTTTAAAACTAAAGTTAATGTTAGTATAACTTTTTCAGTCGGCTTTTGAAAGCTAGAATTGATGGTGAAAGTCTGATGTCAGAATTCAGTTTATTCCATAATTTGGCTCCAGCGAATGAATGCTCATAGAAAGAAGTAGAATGTTGTTGTTGAAAAATTGGGGATAAGGAGCATAAGGAATTTATCAGAACGAGACACAGGCAATGGCTGGAAAGGGCTGGAAAACTTTGCTGAAAGTTAAGATGGACTGTGAGGGTTACTTAAGATATTATACAGTAATGGAAAATGTGGAAATTGCGTCGGTCGCGAATTCACATCCATCTGATCAGCATCCTGACCTCAGGATGAGATCAAATCTCATAAGATTGAACATATAGCGAATACATAAATGTTACAGACGTTGAAATTTGTTAGCATACATCTCCGTAGTCTACTTAAAAGAGTGTAATTTGCTGAAAACGCGACGACTGACATCATTAACGTGGGGCTGCCAATTAAGAAATTGATAGATTAGATAGGCCGAAGTCTTTTCCAGTAGAAAAGAACGGAATTATTTCATCATTAAGTAACAGATGTGGTAGATCAGATGAACTAATTCTGGAATGAAGTTCATGCTACCAATAACAATAGCCTGGGACTTAATAGGATTAACAATGTTACGAGCCGATTGGCAGATGAAACTTAGATCCGCGTTCGAGGAAATAATAGCTTTGGAAATATTACTGGTGTTTGACGTGTATATATATTTGGACATAAGTGTCACCTACAGTGAAGGTTTTTAACGATATTATCAATAAATATCGAAAAAAGAAGCGGAGAAAGTACTCTACTTGGGGAACACCAGCCACCAAGTCGGCCCACTCTGAATATTTTTCATCAAATATAACTATATAGTAACTATTTAAACTAATTCAGAGAGGATTGAGGAAGATGAACTAACTTCAGGCATGCTAATAAAAAGACAAAATTCACAGATTTGAATGCACCACTGAAGTCAAGAAGTGCGATAATAGTGAGTTGAGTATTATTCAGTTATTATAATATGCTGTATTGCTCGATTTTTGTAACTTTGAATTTGCCATTGAAAACACTTCATATCATTCTTCTATTCTCTGATTGTGAGTAGTGACAGATTCAAAATTAGAGAAAATGAACAATCAGTGTTACGTACACAAGTTTGCTTTACAAATCCATGCAAACACAAAACCATGAAGGATTGAAAATGCAGTTTTAATCTTGAAAGTTTTATTCATAAAATCTTTAGCAAATAATCAAGTAGGTAACAATGGCCATCAACATTTAATTATTATCCCTAAAACTATTTCCAAAAAAAGCAGCCGTCACGTCCAGAAATTGTAATTTGATGGAAAGTGGAGTACATAATAGTGAGGTATTCGATATTGAGTCTGAACATTTAGCTGGGATGAAGTTTGAATGTGTGGCAGAGTGAAAAATAGTGTCAATAAAATCGCAGTTTTTTACAGTATGTGATGTGGTTAGGCCATTTCAGCTAAGAGCCATGTCTCATTAATAATTTGCTCTGCAATAATTCTTTGCTATTGGGGAAACTCTTGCAATTTCATGCCTATCTTCCTTCCATATAGATTAAAACGATTTTCTGGAATCTTGGGATGTTTAAATGTTCATTTACACTTTACATTTACACTTCTTCATACGTATTCTTCGTCGATTTTGAACGATCAAGTCGTCTTCGTGTGTTTTTTTTTTCAATATCAGAACGGCTTGGTGTTAGTGTGTTTCTTTTGATATCAGAACGACTTGATGTTGATGTATCTCTTTTAATATCAGAACGACTTGGTGTTAGTGTGTCACTTATGATATCTGAACGACTCGGCGTTGGTTTGTCTCTTTTGATATCGGGAGGACTTTGTATTGGTGTTTCTCTTTCAAAATCAGAACGACTTGGTGTTGATATGTCTCTTTCGATATCTCTCTGTTTCTCTTTCAAAATCAGAATGACTTGATGTTGGTGTATCTCTTTTAATATCAGAACGATTGGTGTTGGTGTGTCTCTTTTTATATCAGAACAACTCGGTGTTGGTTTCTCTCTTTTGATATCTGAAGGACTTTAAATTGGTGTTACTATTTCAAAATCAGAACGACTTGGTGTTGATATGTCTCTTTCGGTATCAGAACGACTTGATGTTTTTGATCTTACTCGTCGTTTTGCGATGATGGTTGTTCCTGTAAAAAGAAATAGTTAATGTGAAGGTTTTCAAATGTAAACATTAGTAATGAACCTACATATTTTTGTTTCAGGTACTACAAACAGAAGATGAATGGAAAACGATAGCTAGGGAACTCTAGGAGCAATGGAACTTTCCTCACTGCTTAGGTGTCATTGATGCCAAAGCCGTTGAAATCGTGCCTCCGCCTTACAGTGCTTCACTTTATTACAACTATAAAAAGAGACACAGTATCGTTAATTGGCAATTGTTGATGCAAAATACAGTTTCTTATTATTTTATTTTACAATGGTAGAGTATCTGATGGAGGAGTAATTGAACACAAAATTTCACGAAGAACTTTAAAACAACAAATCAAATATTCCTAAAGAAGAGAAATTGAGTAATAGTTTATGAATGTTTCCCTATGTTTTTGTGGCTGACGACGTATTTTCTCTAAGAAAAGATATGATGAAAGCATCTCGGCAACATAACTTGCTCTATAATGTTAATCATTATTACCATCAAAATCTCCACATGTTATTGTTTGTCAAAATGGGCAATCGTAAGAAAAGTAAAAAAATTAAAAACAGAAGAGTTAAGAAGAACCGCGCGAAACGAAATTAAAGATCAGTGACTGTGCAAGGAAAACGAGTTTTTGAGGAAAAATGTTTTGTAGAAATAGTTAATAAAAATTAAACCGTAAAAATTAAACAAATCATTGTGAAAACCAAACCGAATCTAACCTGATTAGTTTTTAGTAGTTAATCAAACAACATAGAAAAAAAATCACAAAAATTAATCAGGAATTGCGAACGTGTAGTGTGTCTTGTGCACCAACGTGCAGGGATCAAATCAAATCAACGTGCAGGGATCTTGGTTATTTTCAGATATAAATTCAGATCATAAGAACTATATTAAATATTTAAAAAATTACATCATTTTTAGAGGAGATTTTCTTCTTTCTAAAAAGCTATATTAAAATTGATTACATGTAAAATTATCTAAGTTACAATTACTTTCATTGTCAAAACTCGAGGTCGATTGCTCTCTTAATAATCATCTTAAATTTTATAAAATATCTGATCGGAAGAATCACAAAATAATGAAAAAAATATTTCCGCCAACAAACTATATTTACAAACCGGTCATTTTTTAGAAATAAAGATATATGTGAGTATCTTTGGTCTTCATATTGGAAATTTCTTATTAAACACACGCAATAATATTATGTTAACCAAGTTGCTGATGGTATTAGAAAACTAAATGCTTGGAGGTGTGAAACCATAGAGAAAATTGATTTTGCTCTCGTCTCGATTTGCATCAAATACAATACACATATTAATATACAACACACATATTAATATACAATATACATATTAATATTAAAAAAATAATTTCACGTTTATTTACCTCGTATGAATCCAATACAAGTTACGTGTGTGACATTTACAAAGACATAAATGTACATTAAATTTAAATCAAATTAGGTTAAAAACTTCGCAAAATTTCAATAATATTTATTTGTTTTATTATAACTCTAATGACTGCTTTCTTGAACGCTATTTTTCAGTGTTCATCATAAGTACAATTTTAATTACGCTGATGATAAAAAAATATAATTAAAGAATAAAAAGTAATGACAAAATATTTAGATGTAGTTTGTAAAAGAACTATTAAATTTTAGGTAAATTTGCTTTTAATAAACATTGCTTCAGTCTAAAAATATTTCTGCGACCTTAAAACATTGCATACGTACTATCGAATTCTGAGCCAAGTGAATATAAAATAAAGGCGCGTTCTATAATACGTCTAGCTCCTTAGTTTTCTTTCCTGCATTTCTTGGAAAATGTGCAACCGACAGAAGCCTGTCACCGATCAGATTCAATTTAAAAGAGAGTCAGGTCGCAGAAAACGCTTTTTCTTTTCGTAGCGCAGTCTTGCTTTGAGGTGAGGCGTCGAAAGACAAATTGGAGTTTAAATTTTCTGCATTTCTTTTCAAGCAGGTTAAGATTTTTTTGGTGGAATAAATTCAAACGTCTCTGTGCTTTATAAACGTGAAGATTTCACGGTACTGCAAAGTAGTAAAAAGCAATTTATTTGTACTTTAATATTACTAGCCCGTGGTACTTACAGCGAAACTCCTTGATGCTCTTGAGAATTTGTACAATTTTGTCAATTTGTTTTATTAACTTCTGGTACAAAAAAGGCTTAAGGTTTCATAATTTAATGTCTTCAGTTATAAATATGTCTAAAGATACGTCAAAATGGATGATACATTTTTAAAATATATTTTCGAAATAAAATAGCAGAATAAATTTTCAATGAATACGATTAATAGTTGATAATTAAGTCATGAAAATTTTTATTACAATTGATTGTAATTTGCCTTCATTCAAAATATTATATTCAAAATAAGCAGTCTAGATCTATATTTATATAAAATCCAATATCATTAAAAAATCTTCAGAATTATGAAGCTTACGAATTCAAAATTTGACAGTTTCGTTTTTTTAACTTTTAGGTGCTTGCTAAGAAATAATTGTCCGAAATTTAGTCCCTAAAGACGTGAGAATGTTTATGGAACGATAAATGAAAATTTCGAAATAATTAAAGTGAAAGACACGAAAATTTGTTTCTATCCTCTCAGGTAGAAATAAATATTTGGGTATTTTGTGTTTTTGGAAAATCGTTAACCAGAAACAATTATATAAAAAAAGGAAATAAAGCAAAATGTGGCCCCGGTCCTTTTTCACGTTTAAGTTTTGATTTTGAAAAATGACGTACGTCTGTGTCAAAATAACATATACAAAGGGGCATGCTGCAGGTTACAATTTTTGGCCGATTCTGGTGATTCATTTTTATCGAATATCGGAATAGAAACCTGTCGATTTTAAAAATAATTTTGTCGAATAGTTTAATTTTAATTAGCAATGTTCAACCAAAATCCCTTTTTAGTGCTCTGTAAGTGTTATTTACTTCTATTTTGTGCGGATATTCTTGGCCCTTTTATCTACTTTCTGCTATTTTAACTAAAAATTTTTTAAATTGCATTTATTATTTAAATAGAATAAGCGCAGTTGATGACTTTATTTTAGTTTTCGACAGACTATTAGTTACAATTACATAGGTAAACTAATTATTAACGTATATGAGGAAATAATATTCAATATTACTATGATATTAATAAGATAACGAACAATTTGCATTTTTACTAGCAACCTTTATGATAGAATTATAATACTAAACTAAGTTCCGATGTACTAAACAAAAGAGGGCAGCTTTGTAATTTTCGCTAGATGATGGTGTTTATTTTATTTTTAATAAATGTTAAAGTTAATTTGACAATTCATTTAAATTTACATATTTGTAATCGTAGTATTATAATTAACTATCCGGCTCAAGTAGGATCCCTGATTTCACCCCACAAGGAAAAAGTGTTAAGATCTAGAAACTTATAATATAACCCAAATTCTCCAGCGTGAAGAGTGGATAGGTTATTTAATTTAAAATAATTTAGACTAAAATATATAACATGTTTATTATTCCATCAAAAGACTCAAGTACTGCTTTAGTTTTTAACAGGGATTTATGGAAATAAAAGAAAAAAAAAAAAAGGCAAAATGAAATATGAATAAGCGCAAATTACATCGGAATTTGAAGGTATCTACATATGTATGTGCACTATAAAACATTGCTTGCGAAATCTGGAGGGAGCATCCGATTGACTACAATCTTTTTTTATTTGGTATTACTAAGCAGAATTAACCAAAAAGTTGAGTTTTTAAGATTCGAAATTCATTCTCCTTTGAGTTATGCTAAGTTAATATTTAAATATATGACCTACAAAATTAAAACAGAAATTAATTGGATTGAAATCAGACAAATTGCAGGCTATTGGAAGTGATCTATAGATAGTATCTTGTAACCGAAGAAATATTGGAGTGTACTAGAAACATTGTAGAGTATACAAGAAC
Source organism: Druceiella hillmani (assembly GCA_039881145.1). Lineage (NCBI taxonomy): Eukaryota > Metazoa > Arthropoda > Insecta > Lepidoptera > Hepialidae > Druceiella > Druceiella hillmani. Next base: position 15,014,713 of record JAYKKI010000029.1, read on the forward strand.
TACTGAAGAAAAAGGCAAAAATCCTAATCGTTTTCCTTAAAACAGAACGTTACTTTCAGGCTTTGCACGTACAGTAACGAAACGTTACTGTCATATTAATGTCATTACTATGGTTACGTTACTTGGCAACTCAGATTCTAGAAATTATTCTGTTTTGTTATAAATCGGGTAAGTCTGCTACTCTTGACCCGAAATGCAACATGTTTTGCAATGCAACCGCCAAATGTTTTTGACATGATGAGAAGTTGATTGATTTTGTATGGAATTGTGATTGTGTCATTCTTTTATTAATGTAATTCACGCCTTGAATCATTCATGAAAGTTTTGTATAACTTCATTTCAGATTGTTAGGTTAGGTTAAATATTTAAAAATTAACGTTTCTTAAAAAAATAATAGAAATGCTTTGTAACATTAAACGTTTTACAATTGTTCTATGTTGCAAGTTTCTTCACAATACTGAATCTTTTTTAATGAAATAAAATATTTGTTCATATAATTTTTTTTATTCAGCTAATTTGAAGTACCGAATGCACCAGAATGATGTGTACGATCTTTTTAAATTTTTGGCAGTGGAATAAGGAATACTTGTAACTTGGTTTGAAATTCTGGAAATTTATGCTCCAGATGGGAATGTTATGGTAAGCCTTTCAATATGAGAGTGAAGTTCCATAGACGATTTGTCACTTTTAAGAGTCCTTTGAGAAATATTAACCTAGAAACTTTAAGAAATATCAAAACATATATAACGTTAATATGGGTATCAAAAATTAAAGAAAAATCTAAATACTAAAATTTACGTCAATAACTTTGACACATTTATCAAAGTTATTGACGCAAAGTTATTGACGAAATTGCATTATTCGGTATTATTATTAATAAAAATGACTATTTTAGATAGTTGTTATGGTTTTCAACAATTAAAACTGCGCATATCGATATTTGTTTTCTGTGCAGTAACTTTTCTTCACTTAAAATATATACGTTGTGTTAATTTAGGGATTGAGGTAAATATTTAAAATAAATTATCTCACCGTTTTTTAGAATGTTGACTAAAGTCATAATTTACAATTAAATGAAACTAGGTGATGTAATATTATTTCTACTTCCTTTAAGTTCTTTACCACGACCTAGGTTTCGTTGTATTACAACATCTTCAGGTGGGCTCTTAGCAAAGACTGCTAACAGCCTATCTGACAGCAAAGATTGCTGACAGCAAAACCTTAAAAATTTAATAATATTATTTAACTTAAAGAAAGTAGAAATAATACTACATCACGTAGTTTCATTTAACTGTAAATTATGAATTTCTACAAAATGAACGCCAAATATATTCAATAAAGTCATAATCTCAAGATGGTAATGTTATCAGGGTATATATTATAATTAAACAATATTATGATTTAAAAAAAATTCAATAGGATTTAAAATTGAGAATTACAAAGAATTAATTTATTTAGTTGAACTTTAAAAAAAATATATTTGAATACTTTCCCTAAAACTGTTGACTCAGGAACTAATAGCTTAGCGAAAAATATGTCACAATTTCGTATAAAGTATCTAGTAAAAAGGACAAAATCATCGATAGCTTTACACGCATACATTTTGCCATAAGGTAGAATTGGAATAAAAGAATATACTGAAACCAGTGCGAAAATGTACCTAATTTCAGCTGTCCAGTATATATAATAGTGATAGTTAACGACGCTGACATTCAAAATTTGCATTGACATGGCCTATTTGAGTGGATCCTGAGTGTAGTCTATGTAATTAATTCAGTATCATAAATCTTCACTTTTTATAACTATTAATCCTAGACATGTCGATACCGTAAAAAACATAAATTACAAATATTTTTAATCTCAAATTCTTGGGGAATATAGACAAAAACTGTCTACGGAAATATTGCTCTCTACTTTTATACTAAATTTTTTCTTCTTTCTAGTTTTCTCAAATTTAGTTTGCAAATTTATCTCCTTAAGAAGCTCAGCTTCATGTTGTCTATGTCTAACAGCAATAAAGTTGAAATAAAATAATAAATAGGGAGCAAGTTGTATAGAGAATAATTTTTAATACATCTCGTATGTTATTATGGCAGTTACGTACAGGGAGCAATATAACAAGAGAATTTAAAGGATAAGTAAATCCAAATTAATCAAATATTTAAGTGTTTCATTACAGCACAAAGTAAACAAATTATATAAGTTTAACTTGTGATCTCTATGCTCTCTGATAAAAGAAAATATTCATGTTAATCAAATATTTGCTAACTAATTAAATTTTGGTAATCTTAACCGAAAATTAAATATATCCGTAAGTCTGGTAATGGGAAATCAGCTACCAAAGGAGACTGGCAGAAGTAAATATAATGTTGGGCCCAGTTGCTATAAGAATAAAAATGACACTTTTATATAAAGAAATCCAAAAAATAAGCTCTTTAAAATTTTATCTACATCATCAATCAGACAAAAGATAATTCTTCTATTTCTTTATTAAAAGTTAGATTATTTTTCTTAATAGTTTATAAATGGTATTTCTACGGTATTTTGGTACTAGTAATATGACACAACATTCACATTATATCTCGTTGTATATTCTATCCATAAACGTACCATATTAATCTACGAAACACAAAAGCTCGACAAAAAAATTCAAGTAAACTAGGAACAAATGAAAAGTCATTTATTTTGGCAACAACAGAACAATATTTCAAAAAGTGTGAGCAATGACGGGAACAGGAAGGAGTTTTCAAAGTTTATTAATTGTGATTTTAAGAAACGTAAGCATTGATGAAGGCATGAGAAAGAATTCGAAGATTGTGAACATCGATGGAAACACGCTCTATCAAATGACTGAAAGTGGGCAATCATTCTTCCTCATTGCTATTGCATGACTATAAGCGACATAGCAAATCATTTTAAATAATTGGAGCACCTGTGCCAATAAATGACCTTTTGTTTAAATTGGAAAAATGTTCATTATAAAAACAACTATTCCAGAGAAGCATCGAAAACAAAAACCTAGTAATTTTTGCCGATATTGCTGTCCAAATTGTTTATGTTTCAGAGATAATAGAGAGACCCGTCTTTCTATAATCTCATATATATAATACGTGTCAAGAAAAGTAGCAGTTGATGGCACAGTATATCATAAAATCGTGTAAAATGGAATAGCACCATTTTTAAATTTTCAAATAGGATTTATCGAAAATCTTAAAGCCAAAAGTTTTGATATTTGTTTCAAAGGGAACATTGAAAAGCGAATAAAATAAAAAAAAACCTAACGTGATCAGACGATGTAACTTCAATCAAAACTGAAGAAAAAATAGAGCATTATGTGGTTTACTTCATCCTCGTGACGTATATGATAAAACTATGGTAATATCTATTATATCAATAAACAGCGTACTGCTATAATCATGGCAATATTAATTGGTATCTATATAACGTATAACAAATTTTGCAGGACGTTGAGAAAATATTTATTGAATATATTTAGGATTAATTTTGTAGAAATTCATTATTCACAATTAAATTAAACTACGTGATGTAGTATTATTTCTACTTTGTTTTAGAAATAATACTACATCATATAGTTTCATTCAATTGGAAAAGATTTATTATTAGATTTTATATTTGGAGGCATCTCCAAAACTAAGTCTATCATTCCGTATTTTCTTCACATCAACGCTTTTTCCATTAATATCGTCGGCTGCTTTTACCTTTGTTCATAAAGCAGATGAAATTTTTCTGTTTCCTTTAGTAAAAGGACACTGTAATTTGATATATTATTAGCGAGATTTTAATGAAAATATTTAGAGTGCATAATTTCATGAATTAATTTTAGAACAAAATTATATTTTTTTTAATTTAATGCTAAGAACGTGTCCGTTTTTTAAAAATAAAAACGATAAATTATTTTTGAAAGAACATCTGTGCAAGCAAAAAGTGTGAAAATCTGTTTGAGCAGTGCAATGACAACGTGTGATAAAAGAATGCGATGCACTTCGGAGACTAATGTTATAAAATTACGTATTTTAAGTGCTTGTATTAATCATAAAAAAGTTTCGATTTGACTAAAAAATGATATGTGTAGAAGTAAAAAGATAAACTTCAATAATATAGGAAGATATTTGCTTCATGTATTATATATTTTAAGTAAAAGTGTAAAATATGACAAAACCAAATGCAAAATAAATGAAAGAATCTACTGAAAGTTTAGTCATGATGTCTATGTAATCATGTCTATTAAGGCAATTGAACATGAATTAATAAATCAATATTAAATCATCTGTAGTTTACTACTATGAATAAATTTAAAAAAATATGTTTATGGACTATTATTAATTTTAGGTTTATTACGGTTTGAAATTCTAAGGACTTAAGGACTACAATTTATCGGTTTGTTCGCAAATATCTCTAAAAATAATAAACTGAATTTGATCAATTTTTGATACTATGTAAATAATATATTTCGTAACATTTTAAATTGCTCTGCTTTAAAATCATTTCTGTATAGAAAAAAGATGCTTTTTCTATATTGCTCATTTGACTGCTCTTAAATGTACGGTGGCTCTTGTGCAATTCTGAAAACCTGTATATAGTTTAATTCATGTGCTGAAAGACATTGTGAAAAACAACGAACGAAGTTTGCAGTGAGTGTGACAGTTCTCAAACATATTAAATAACATATCAATAGATAAGTTTATGAAAGTAAATTTGTAAATAGTATAAAAGTCGACAAAAAAACGGTTAAAAAACTTTAAAATTTTTGGTTTAACGTTTTAAATGTACATATTTAATATGCATAATGTCTGTAATGTCTTCATTGAGCATCTAGAGCAACAATTAGTATTCCACATACATTTTGCATTTTTTGATGTTTCGTAGTCAAACAACTATCTGGTCTTATAATTCATCATGTCCGTTTGTATGTCTATTTGTTTATAACACCCTTATCGTTTTTACAATTTTGGTTTCACGTGCATGAATTTCTGCAATTATATATAATAAATTTAATATTTTTATGGCATCTACCCTTTTTACGAACTGTGGATGTATCGTTAGAGAGATCTTTCAAAATAAAGTTTAATACATTTAATTTTTTAGTCCCGTTTACGAGATACAAAGTTTCAAATTAGTTTACAAACTATATCCCCTCTACCGCATTTATAAACAAAACTATATAAAAATCAAAGGGAAAAAATTCCGGGAAAATTCCCGGGGAAATGAAATTATTTCACGTAATCCACATTCATTAGTTTTTGAACTACCTAAAAAAAATATTAAATATAATAATGCAATATAAAGCAGTTAGAAAGTACTGGGCGACTGAGCTTGCTAGTGTGCTTAAGATAAATTAACATGAATTATTGAAATATGTTTTGTAATATTTAATTTTAAAAAAATTCAAAATACAAATCGCGACAGCAAATTAAATTTTTGGGGTTTTAAAATCCTTATTGAGATACCGTAGACCTGTAATAGCACTGGTGAACATAATATAACATTTTCTAAAATATACCATATTTGTTGTTTTGTGAAGTAACTGAAGAATCTCTAATTGATTCGTGGTCCGAAACGCACTTGGCTGGTTTAACAATAACCTTCACAGTGTTAATCGATTCTTACATATCTGGTGTTCCATTGTGGAGTGATGTAAAATTCGAAATTAAAAAGATAAAACTGATCTTTAAAGTGAATACACAAAGATAAGAAAATTCTTGTGAGGAAATTTTATGAACTTTCATATAACTATATAACCAACCGATGATCTATTAGTTGAATTTATCTTTTTAGTAATAATACTATCCATATTTACATTAATGTTTAGAAGCTTATTTTTCAATCGTAATTTTGGTGTCATTACGGACGTGAAGTGCTATAGGTCAAATTACATTTATCGGTTTTTATAATGTCGCTCAATATTGATTACACACTTTAGTAAACCGTTTTATGGTCTGTACCCGAGGGGCGTGAAAGGAGCCTGCTTTTGTGGTAACATTGTCCGTTCACCTGCATGTCTGTCTGTCGCAGAAAGCAGCCCTAAACTAGTAATTGTATTTAAAAAGCTTAACATTACATTCCTACGGAATTCCCATACGTAAATTATGAATGGTTATACATAAATTGAATGAGTTATAAAATAACTCTTCTATCTTCTATCTCAAGAGTACCATTACCTTTTATGAATAAAAGGGTTCAACATATATATTTTCTTGTATATTTCGCATCTAGAACCATCTTTATAGTTTTCTGACAACCTATCTGTAGGCTTCTAAAACTTTTCTCTTTTTTCATAACTTTAGGTTCAGAAATTTTTGGGATCAAATACTATCACTTTCTCCCCTAACACATTTCAAACATATATTATTTATAGATATTATTTTGCATATAGGTATTTACTATATCTCCCAAAAACCTACTCGAAACAAATGTTTTTCGCCCCTAGTAGCTTTGGAAATCTTTCTTTAAAGTAAAGGAAAGCTATCTTTGAAATGATACTCTACAATATTTATATACGGAATTTTAAAATTTATTCTTCGTGTACATAATTTTACTACAATCTCCCCTACCGCCTAAATTTTCGATACAAACATTTTTAAGCGTTAGATGTTGAGACAAGTGCATGTTAATATGCCTTATTTTTAAACCAAATTTTAAGTTTCTACGTTAAGCTATTTCGGAGAAAAACGGCCGTGACAGACGAACATACTGGCACATTAGTAATCGATCTCATAGGAGATCTTTTTTAACTTTTTAGGTACGGTGTCTTAAAAATGCATCTCAATATTATCTTTCCAACTCCCTTGCAATTATTCCATTTTTATTTTGTTTAAATAAATTTTCTTTCAATTTACCTACAGTTTTTATCACGTCTTGTAGAATTAGATTCAGCGTGGTTACACTGTAGCCTAAAAGTGTTGGGTCATGGGTATATAAAGAGGGTCCAATGACAGACTTATGTGAATTTATTAGATTGGATTGGTACGCCTTCCAAAACGACTCGTTTGAGTTTAAATATTTGCCTTTTGCCCTTTTCATATATAAATGTATTTGCGTTCGCTTCTTCAGTGAAATATAAATTTTGTTGCCAGGTAAGAAAATCTTTTCGGACATCGGCTAGACTTATTGACTTTTCTTAATGATAGATTTGTTAGTCTGTTAAAATTTTATTAGGTGAATGCATCTTTTTAAATTCGACTTGATACTTTGAATTTGAGAAACTTACAAGAATTTCATATATTCTTCTCTAATTTTGTGACATTGGTGTAAGAGAAAAATGCCTCCCAAATCACGGTCGATGTGTGTTACTTTAAATACAAAATTGTCGATCTTTATTTCTTCCCGAAATTTACAATTAAAATAATTAGTAGTCTCTAGCTTGCCCGCTACTATCAGGACACTTGAACTTCTGATTTATATTAAACGTTTCTTAAATTTAATTTCACTAATAAATATTTTACCGCAGTAAGCAGCTTCTTAATTTTTGTATTAGATTTCGTCATTATTATTTTTTCGTAACAGAAAAATTATGTGACTTTTAAAAGAAATATGACACACACATTGAAACTAAACATAAATAGCAAAATAATCAACTAGGTGGCATCACGAATATGTCTAACGGAAGTAAGACAACTAAGATTGGAACAGCGCGTTGCGTTGAAATTAAATGTTTATAAAATTGTTGAGCGTCTTATAAAGATCTAAGAGTAAGTTTTCTAATTCGATTATTTGTGTGTGAAACTATAAAATATACAAAAAATACGTGTGGCACTCGGGGACTGCCGCGGTAAAGCTATTGCATAGCATTTTTTATCAACTTATGCAATTAATATATTTTTTATCAGTTTCTTCATTAATAAATGCACAAAAAAAAGGAAGGACAATAAGTCAATAAGTAAACAATTTCTCTGCTTCCTAAATTCGATACCTCCGAGTGCAACTCGGAAATGCTCGAGAGTGGCTTTCATGACGCAAGGCGCCGCCATCCGCGCCAGTGCATAATAAATCCAATCGCTGTCGACGGAGCGCTGGGCGTTTGAATTTAAAATAAAATCTTATAAAACTCAATAATTCAATGCTTGAAATATTTGTCCAAAAATTTATGAGTTTAGTATTTGAGGATATCTGAAACCTCTTGAATATAAACAAGACCACCGGAAACCAGTCAAGTGTGTTTCGGGACACAAATAAATTAGGATTCAATAATTGTCCATATCTCTTGAAGTCGTTGATACAATTTAACTTTATAGGACATATTTCATATTTTACAAAAAGACATTTAAAATTGAAAAATTTTAAAGAAAACATTTCATTGATGTCAAAGGAACTATTTAATATTTCATTCAAAGTATTGCGCCTTAAATGAAAATAAAGGATATCAAGGAATTTATCGAAAGTTTATCGGAAAACTAGAGAAATGTTTCTGAATTTTATAGTTTTTGGCATATTGACAATGTTTCTAATTCTAAACATAATATAAGAACAAATATATTTAAACGGTTTGAAACAATATTATTATTTGTGAATGTAGGCAGGGCATTACAAATTATGCATATATTATTATCCAAAAGTGATGCTTAAATTATGTTGTTATTTATTATGTTTAAAGTCAGTAGGTGTACGTACTTGTAATACCTTATAGATTATTGTTACAAAGTAATGTTGTTGTATTTACGTTAAATATTTTGTTTTAAATCGGCATGGTCTAATCTATACTAAAGACACAAACAGATGATCTTATCTTTTTCAATATGCAAATACGTACAATCAGAGTCATTAAGTTCTAATTTCTTATTTTTTGTTATTTTTCAAATTATTTATGTTTGCAGAAACAAATGGCAACCAAACCACAGCATATATAACTGTACAATAATTATTTTATTCTCATGATTATTTGTCACAATATATAAAATTCTGAAACCAAGATAGGAAAACTATCGTATTCAAAGTGATGTTTTTTTCAAAACACAGCCAACTAAAGTGATATTGTCATACTTGAAAAGTAGAATACTGTCATAGTTATTTTGTATAATACTGTAATTTTTTGATAGAAATAATGAATATTTTTAATTTTAAAAGCAAATATTTAGTAACAAATTCTTCTCACTAATGTTGCAAGGAAAGTATAAAATCATGGGTAACATTTTAAATGTCTTTGTATTTGTATTTCGTGACGTTAGTAACAATACACTAGTTCCTGATTGTGAACTGTTTCTCTATTTGATCCAAGACGTCAGAAAAGGATCGTTAAGTTTTTTGCAAACTGATACGATAATTTAGTAATTTTGTTTTATTTTAATCCAAATTTGTTATTTGCCCAACGCTTTGATTTGCGGGTTGTATTAATAAATTTGACAATTAATTTGTGAGAATAAATATGTACGGAATAAAATTAATGGATTTAAATTTTGCAAACAAAAAATGAAACAGTTACTTTGTGACTACTTATTGAATGTGGTCGATTACTTTTTTTGTCAACTCAATTTATTTTTTTTAAAGTAAACATCTGAAGTAATTATTGTTACCGTTCTGGTTTTGTCCGGGAAATAAGGGACCAAGACCGCATCTTGTCTTATTCACTTTTTGTAGGCAACTATAGAACACTATTTTGCGTTTGATTTGAAACCAATTATTTACAAAATACAATTACGTTCCGCCTTTGTGCGGACAAAAAGGGACCATCACTGCGTTTGGGTTTATTCACATAATAATTATCTACAGTACGGCGAAATATATTTGTCCTTATTTCTATCGTAGAGTCTAAATATAAATTAACCTATACCTAATTTTAATTATTTCCATTTCTATGTTTACACTTTTAGGGTTGGAACTTCTAGAAACACTTTCTTTGCTGGCACCTAAAAGCTAAGAGAAATATTTTGGTAAATTTTTACTTTGTAGGATTCATAGTTTTGAAAAATTGGTGCTGAATCACAGTGGAGTAGTTAAATTTATGGAAAAAATCTTTCAAATACCCGTTTAAAAAGTACTATGTGGTTTAATGAATTTTGAAAGAAAAATTCATGTATTTTTTTTTATAATTTAAACAGATTTTTTTACTTAAAGGCTACCAATAATTTGGCGATATGTAATTAAATAGTATGTAACTAGAGTCTACTATGTGATTGTGCTTTTAAATACCCAAATATGCAATTATTCTTTACTAGTGATTACGATTTTGTTCATATGAACTGCATTAATGTAGTCTATGTATCAGACTTGACTATAATTATCTCAGTTCCAATTTTTTCAAAACTAATTCAAGTTTGGTAGGGTTAACGCATTAATTGAACTAGAAAACGTAGAAAATGTTGAAGTTATCTTACGGGAACCAAACTAGGATTTGAAAATTGTGAAATATATTATAACTGAAATTACAAATTTTCCTTACAGATAATTTTACGTGACCAAGCAAGGATCAAATAAACAACATGAAATATGTATTAAATCCCTCAGGAGCTAGTTTAGATACGGGGATTGAAAGTTGCCTCTAAGTTCATCCAGGACATAATCTATTCCAAATTTTGTGTAGATCAGTTTATGAATTCCAGGTCATACAGTAAATAAATGCGAATGTATGCACACACCAGTCCATTTGCCTTAACTTTTACGTTTTAAATATTAGTTAAGATTTCGCCAAAACTGATCACATAATTACATGGTGCAGAATATGTGACCATTGTGAGTTATAATCATTAGACAGATGTGATGGTCTGAGACAAAAAGGAATCAAACAAGCTATATGGACGAATGAAAAAATAGGCAAAACACACGAAATATAACAACATGCCACACTCATAGGTTTGGATGGATAAAGGCGATCGGTCAGCATTATGTAGCAGATAAAATGCGCTGAAAGCAGAAGAAATTATTATAACTAGACGCATCGAGTTTTAAATACGTTTTTCATTGAATTTATTTACTTTTTCTGAAACTAAAACTAACATGTTTTACTAACATAGTGGTTGACGAGTCAACAATAAAAATTAAAGTATGCCGATTAAATTGGAATAAACGCGGCGTACCTGTTTCTAAAGAATATTTTATTTTGTTTAATTTCATTTCTTTTAGCACAAATTAAGAAACGTACTCGATATTCAAGAATTACGTGCTCTTCAAATACCGTTGTCAATCACTTTTTTTATAATTTTAAATCGTAACATCAGAACTTCCACATGTCGCATTTTTATATTGTACATCAAAATAAACAATCCTGACAAAAATTAAAAAATTAAAAACAGTTGAGAGCAGAGGGAAAAGGTAAGAATATATATAAAGGTAAGAAATGAAGTTAAAGATTAGTCGCCAAGCAAAAAAAAGCGAGTCAATCTGAGAAATTGTTTATAAAAAATAAACGGTTTAACAAATCATTATGAAAACCAAAGCAACTCGTTGTGAAACCATAGATAAAATTTGTTTTTTCGCTCGTCTCAATATAGATCAGATGTGTATTGTATATTAATATTTAAAAAAAGGTTCACAACATTTTTAACCGTTTATTTACCTTGTAATAGTCCGACGTATGACTTGTAATATTTACTAACATATACTTACAACTAAATGAAACTACGTGATATATTATTATTTTTATTTTCTTTAAGTTGTATATCACGACCTAGGTTTCGTTGTATTACAACATCTTCAGTTGGGTAATTAGCGAAGATATATGTCAATTAAATTGAATTTACTAAAATGACTCCTTTCACAAATAACATTTTTCAGGATTTATCGTGAGAAAAAAAGTAATGAAGTTTTTAGATGCGGTTTTTATATATAAAGCTAATAAATTTTAAGAAAGTTTGCTATTAATGAATATATATACCATCAAATTCTGGGCCAGATGGACATAAAATAAAGACGCATTCTAAAATACGTCTATCTCCTTATTTTTCTTCACTGCAATTCTTGGAAAATGTGCAACCGACGGAGGCCTGCCTTCGATCAGATTCAATTTAAAAGGACTGTCAGTTCGCGGAAAATGCTTTTTCTTTTCGTAGCGCGGTCCTGCCCTGAGGTGATGCGTCGAAAGACAGATCGGAGTTAAAATTTCTTCATTCATTTTCAAGCAGGTTAAGGTTTCTTTGCTGAAATAAATGCAGGTATTTCTGTACTTTGTGCTTTACGATGGTATAAAGTAGACAAAAGGAATTTATATGTACTTTAACTTTATTGGCACTTATAGTGAATATTGTTTTTGCAAATTGTATAGTTTGTTAGTTTGTTTTATCAACTTCTTGCGCAAGGAAGCATTATAATTTCAGAATTTGGTGACTTCAGTGATAAATATGTCTGAAAATACGTTAAAATGATGGGTTCTCGAAAAACATATAAAATGACAAAAATAAATTCCCATTTTATACAACCAATAATTGGTAATTAAGACATGAATAATTTTATTTGAAATATTATGTTCAAAACAGGCAGCGCTTAGCTCTTTATTTACATAAAACAAAAACATCAAAAAATCATCAGAATTATGAAGCTTTTTTTACATTTTAGCTGCTTGCTCAGAAATGATTACCCAATCGCCCTGAAGTTGTGAGAATATCACCTACCTAAAATGTAAAAAACTTATTTGTCAAATTTTGAGTTTTTAAGCTTCATAATTCTGATGATTTTTTGATCTTTTTGTTTTATATAAATATCACCCTGAAGGTGTGAGAATGGTTGTAGAAAGTTAAATGAAAATTTCGAAATAATTAATGTGAAGGACCCGGAAATTTATGTTTAGTCTCCCAGGTAGAAATAAAGAAATACCTATTTCAGCGTTTTTGGAAAATCGGTAAGCGGAAATAATTATTACATAAAAAAGCAAATAAAATAATTTGCGGCCCTGGTCTCTTTTAATTATTAAGTTTTTAATTTGAAAAATGATGTATGTGTCGCCATATATAAGACTTTAAGTTGCAGGTCGCAATTCTTGGCTAATTTTTGTGATTCATTTTTATAGATTATCGGAATAGAAACCTATCGAATTTAATTTTAATCGGTAAATACTCGTGATTATTCTCGATTTCCGTTTAGTGCGGATATTCTTGGCTCTTTTATCGGCTCCCCGCTGTTTTAACGTTTATTTTTTTAAACAATTTTTATTAGGTAAATGAAAAAGGCGCACTTGATGACAATATTTTTTGTCCGATTATTAGTTAAAATTACGTACGGCAACTTAGCACAATTTAATATGAGAAAAAGATATTCAATAGCATAATAATAATAAGATTCCAAACAAATATGAGTGTACACCTTTGGTTGTAGGAAACGATTTTGTTTTTAATAGCAACCATTATGATAGAATTGCAAACATAAAATCCAATGTACTAAATAATGTAACATAGCTTTGTAATTCTTCGTTAGATGGCGATGTGTATTTAATTTTTAATAAAGGTTTTTAATTTGGTAATCCATTTCAATTTACATATTTTTAAATGCAGTATCATCATTATCTATCAGACTCAAGTGTGTTCTTCTGAAAATTTTGGAGATTTTGAAGCTAATAATATAAAAACGTAAATTTTCCGGCGCGAAGAGTGGGTATAATGTTTATTTTGAAATAATTTAAAAGTAATGACAAAAACATTTAATACTTTTGTATTTTCGTGAAAAGACTAAATTATTGCGATAAACTTCATCAGAAGTATATGAAAGTGAAAGAAGTCAGGTGTTTTAAAAAAAAAAAGTCATTAGATTATCCACTCACATTTCGTTTTTCTGGGAATTAGATCGGAATTTGAACGCATGTACATATGTATGTGTAGTTTAAAAATCTTCTATATAACATTTGAAAGGAGCGTCGGAATGACTAAAATATTTTTTATTTGATGGTACTAAACAGAATAACTAAGTTTATTAGGAGAAATTGAAACATTTGGAACTAGATAAATTGCAGGCTATTGGCATTGGTCTTCACATAGTATATTATAATTTAACAAACTTTTCCAGAGGTAAAGGTAAACAATTTAATCGTATTCTTTACACTAGGAATGTATGGTCAGGCTTTGCGCATAGAGTAAGTAAGATGACTGCCATGTTAATGTCATTACTGTGGGTACGTTTTTTAGTAGCTGAGATTCTAGAGATTATTATTTTCTTTTATAAATCGAGTAAGTTTCGCTACTCCTGATATGAAATGCAACCATGTTTCTAACATAATATGATTCTAACATAATATTAACATTGATTAATTTAGTATGAAATTTTGATTGGGTCGTTATCTTATTAATGTAATTCACTCATTGTCTCATTCATGGAAGATTTGTATGACTTTTTTTTCCAAATTGTTAGGTTAGGTTAGATTAATATTTATATAGTGAAAAATTAACGTTTCATAAAACATTAATAGACATACAACGTATTAAATCTTTTTCTAATTATTCGTTGCTAACAGTTTCTTCGCAACATTGTATATTTTTAACGCGAAAAGGGTTTTAGAGAACTGAAATATTATCTAGATAACCTTTTCCTTATTCAATTAATCAATGTACGAAACACATAAGATGCCTGCGATTATTTAAATTTTTCCCAGTGAAATAAGGAACACTATTTTGTAAGTAGACGCTCCAGATGGGGATGTTATGGCAATTCTTTCATCATGAAAGTGAGGTTCCATAGGCGATTTGTAACTTTAAGAGCCATTTGAGAAATTGAACTCCTTGAAATATTAAAACATTTTTAACGGCACCGTGGATATTAAAATCGAAAAAAAATCTAAGTACAAAAATTTGATTAGGGATTTTCATTAAAATTATTTCGATTGATCTGTATGACTTCGAGAAATGAAGATTAATCCGATCATGTTTTTAAGCAGTTGTTACCTGTTTTAAATAGCAAAAATGTCTATATTGATGTATGTTTTCTGCGCAACAATTTTTCATTATCTTAACATATACGTAGTATTAATTTAGGGATTTAGGTAAAAAATAAAAAAATGATTGACTTACCTTTTGTTAGAAATTTAAATAAAATTATATTTTCAAGATAGTGATGTCAGCAAGGTATATATTACAATTTATTCTCACGTCAAAATAGATACAATATAAATATATTTAAATATGTTAATCCATCTTTAAAGAAATACAATTTTGTTGAAAATGTTCAATAGGAAATACAACTGCGCATTATAACAAATTGTTTTAATAGTAATTTTTTTAAAGGAGTAATTGAATACTTTTTCCAAAACTATTGAGGCAGGGGCTCAACATTTTACGAGAAATATGTTACATTTTCCTATAACGTCTCTAGTAAAAAGGGCAAATAAATTTATAAATTTCATCTTGACAACTTTACGTACAGAGATATAAATTATGCTATAAGGTATGTACAATTGTGGTAAACAAATATATTGAAAATACTGCATCTAATCTCAACTGTCCAATTGTTATAGTTAAAGAATCCCGAAACCGAAATTCAAAACTTGCTCTGGCATCCTGAGTGTAGTCTATGAAATTACTTCAGTTTAAAAAATTCTAAATTTTATAACTATTATTTATAGACATGTTGACAGGAAGAAAAGCATAAACTACAAAATATTTTTAACCTCAAATTCTCAAGAACTGTAGACACAAAATTACTACGGGAATATTTCCCTCTATTGTGTGGGCGTCCCGGTAAAATATAATTAGCAGGCAAAAGAGACTGGTAGATGTCTATATAGTATTGGGCCCATATGTTACAAGAATAAAATCTGTCAAGCACGAGTGGAACTGGCACTACGAGGGTTCTTTAGGCATTTATAAACAGTCAATAGTAAATAATATTCCTATGAAACTATTTAAAAAACTTTAATTTTTCAGAACGAAAAATTAAAGTTTTTAGAAGCACATGCTTAAAAAAAATCATGTGATGTAAATACAAATTAACGATTTTCGGTGAGTGTGTGCTTCTTGTCAAATTTCATGATTATAAGTCAACGGAAAATATCCTGTAGGTTTTGATTTATTTGCGGGTGTCAAAATATGCGGTATTAATGGTAGTATTTTTAGAGTTATTCTTAACTACGTTGACTAAAAACTTGATTCAACACAATTAATAAGATTTTACAGCTCCAAGGGATCGTAGACCTAAGTGTTCGATATTAATTTCCACTTGATACCTCCACGCGTTCCTGAGAAAAGGGTCTTGACAGACCTGTAGACGGACAATAAAGTGATTATATAAGGGTGCCTTTTTCCTTCTGAGATAAGATACCCTAAAACTGATACTATTATATAGAGGAAATGAAAAAATAAACTCTTTAAAACTTTAATCTAAATCGTCAGTTAGACAAATGAGAAATATTATATTTCTTTATGAAAAGTTAGATTATTTTTCATAAGAGTTTGGTAAGAAAAGAAAAACTGTTTCTCTGGTGTATAAAATTTAGAGAGAATAAATTTTTGGTCGACCTATTATAGGAATGAAAAACCTAACAACACTAAATATTCATTGCAATGGTTTGTTTCAAATGACTTATCACAAAAGAGAACTTATGATATGACTTGAAAAAAAAGTTATTGCCTGTAGCAAGCCCTGCGAATAACTACGGATATAGGATAGGATTTCAGAGATTTATTTTTTACAATAATGTTAGAATTATAATAATGTTAGAATGTAGAATTGAAAAAGTTAGCTTAAAATTAGGTGCTCTTTCGGTTTTTCCCCGACAAAAAAAGACTTATAGAAGTTAAGGACTGTATTGCTTTAATCAAGTTAAGGACTGTACAATCTAATCGTATGTCTAAAATAATTCCAATAAACAATCTGTCACATTATTAGTTAGTCATGAATATCCTTTCTTTAAAATATTTCTTTTTAAAAATTCAGATCGTTAAATTAAAAAAAATAACTGATTGGTCCGGATTTACAACAAAAAAACGGTTTGAAAGAATTTATAATACTTAGCTACTCATATCGCACAATTTGTTAGTAAATTTTTGTCATCTACAGTATACTCAACGCAAAGGTGTAACCTGAATACTTTGGTTCTCTTCATTTATATTCACCACTTTGGTTAATTTACAATACTTTTTAAAAACATTGCAATATTACCTTATCCATCTTGATACGAAAAATTGTACGACAGTGATAGTTTCAAATCTAGGTAAGATCAACATTTTAAAAGCTTTAAACCGTAACACGGCTGAATTGAGTTTTCAGAGTTAATAAACACCTAAGGACACAGAACAGAGATTTCAAGAACTATAAACATTGATAGAGATATGAGAAAAAATTAAAAAATTATGAACATTGATGGAGAAATTCTAAATCGATAATTCTTCCTCATTGCTATTATATGGCTAAAATCACATATTGAATCATTTTAAATGCTTATTGAATTTGTGCCTAAAAGTAACCATCTTTTTTTTTAATTTGTAAAATTCTCATTAAAAACACCTGTTCCAGAGAAGCACCGGAAACAACCGCTTTAGTAATGTTTGCACCATTTCAATATGAATTGTTCTAATTCTAAAGATAATAGAAAGACGGGTGATATACTTCGTGTCAAGAAAAGTAGCATAATTTATAGTACGAAATATCATAAAACCATATAGGATGGAGTAGGACCATATTTATGTTTTCAAGGAGAATATATCAAGAATATTAATATTAAAAGCTTCGATAATTTTTTAAAAGGGATGAACCCTTAAAAAGCGAATAAAACAAATAAAATATCCAACAAGTTCATACAATGTAACTTCGAACAAAACGAAAGAATAAATAAAGTATATGTTTGGCTTCATTATAAAGATATACATGATAAACTAAAGGAAAATAGCTATTATATCAATAGACAGCGTACTACTTCAATCACGGCAATATTAATTGGTATCTATATAAAGTATGACAAACTTTCAAGGATGTTGAGAAAAGATTCATTATTAGATTTTATATTTAGAAGCATCTCCAAAGTTCAGTCTATCATTCCGCTTTTTTTTCACATCGACGCTTTTCCCATTAATATCGTCGGCTGCTTCTACATTTGTTGATAAAGTAGATAAAATTTTGTCTCTTTTTCTTCAGTAAAAGGACACTGATTTATTTTATTATTAGCGAGATTTTGATGAAAATATTTATGGCGCGTCATTTTACGAATTAATTTTAGAACAAGTATGTAGTTTACGTGTTTAATATTCTTGGTTTAAAAATAACATTGATAAATTATTTTTGAACGAACACCTGTACAAGCAATTACGCAATTAAATATATAAATAGTGTAAAAATTGAACAAAAAACAGTTTAAAAACTTTAAACCGTTTAGCAGTCTGAAATGTACGTATTTAATGTGCGTCATATCCTTAATATCTTTAATGTAGTGTATGTCACAAAAATCTTTTCTTCCTATTTTTAACCCTTACTAAGAATTGTGGATGAAAACAATTTTTGCATAGCCCATTTTATGGTACATCGTTACAGACGTTTTTCAAAATAAAGTTTATTACATTTAATTTTTTAGTTCCGTTTATGAGATATTAAACTTCAAATTCGTTTTCAAAGTGTATCCTCTCTCCCCCATTTCTAAATAAAACTATTCAAAAATCTGGAAACAATTCCGAAAATAGGTTTTGATGGGGACTTTCAAATTTTACTGAGGATTTAATCCACAATCATTAGTTTTTAACTATCAATAAAAAATCTTAAATATATAGTAATGAAATATAAAGCAGATAAAAATTAGTGGGTGATTGAGATTGCTAGTATACCTAAGCTAAATTAATATAAATTATTAAAATATTTTTTGTAATATTTAATTTAAATAATAGATACAAAATATAAATCGCGACAGCAAGTCCTAATTTCGGAGTATTAAAATCCTTATTGAGCTACCTTAGACCAGGACAGGCAGGACATATAAAGATAAGATAATTTATAAAATATATAAAATTGTTTGTTTTGTGAAATCACTACCGAACTCCAAATTATGCGTAGTGTGAAACGTACTTGAGCGGTTTGGCAATGACCTATCAAGTGTGAATCGATCCTCAAATATCTGATGTTCCATTGCAAAATTATGTAAAATTTAAAAGTAAAAAAATAAATCTGAACTTCATAATTAGTACACAAACTTAAGAGTAGTTTTGTGAGGAAAATTAATGAATTGTTTTATGCCTGTGTAACCAGCCGATTTATTAGTCAAATTTATCTTTTAAAGTAATAATACTGCCCATATTGACATGAATGTTTAGAAGCTTACTTTTATTTTGTAATTTTGATGTGAACAGGGACGTGCAGTGCTATATGTCAAATAACATTTATCAGTTTTGATAATATCGCTCAAAACTGATTACATAAACCGTTTTATGGTTCTGTATCCGAGAGGTGCAAAAATAATCCTGCTGTTGTGGCAACGTCATCCGTTCATATGTCTATCTGTCTATCGCAAATTTTTAACTTCTAAATGAAATAAGATAGGAACTTACAATTTACATATAATATGTAGTTCTTTCACCCAAAATTAGAAATTACATTTAAAAAGTTTAACATTATATTTCTATGGGATTCCCGTACGTGAAATAATGGCGGATTGGTTTTTAAGTAACTCTTGAGTTTATTATAAAATTCATCTCAAAAACACCATTACATTGTATAAATAAACAATGTCAACATATATATTATCTTGAATATTTCAAAAAGTATGGCATCTAGAATAATCGTTATAGTTTTCCCATAACCTTTCCGTGGGCTTCTAAATTTTTTTCTTTCTTAAATTTAGGATCATAAATTTCTTCCTTGCATATTTTTTACACATGAACATATTTTTAGCACATATTTATTATATCTCCGAAACATTTTTGAGCCCCCTAATAACTAGCTCTTAAAAACTATACCCTACGCTATTTATATGGAAAATTTTAAATTTTATTCTTCGCGGACACAATTTTATCACAAACCCTCTCAGCCCTAAAATTTTCATATAAACATTTTTAAACGTTGAATGTTGAGATAAGTTCAAGTATGGCATATACTATTAAATCAAATTTCAAGTTTTTATGTAAATTTGATTCGATTCAAAACGACTGTGACAGATGGACATACTGATACGTTAGTAATCGATCTTATAGGAGATCTTTTTTAACTTTTAATGTACGATGTTCTAAAAATGCCTCTTGTTATAATTTTGCAACTCTCTAGCAATTATTCCATTTTTCCTTTGTTTAAATTTATTTTCTTTAAATTTACTAAGAGTTTCACCACGTCTGTAGGATTAGATTTAGCGCGGGTACGCTGTAGCCTAAAATGATGGCTCATGGAAGGACAGTAAATATATAAAAAGGGTCCGATGAAGGATTTACGTGAATTTATAAGACAGCAATGTAACACCTTCCATGACGAATCGTAGGAGTCTAAAAATTTTCCTTTCACCCAGGGTTGCTATTTTATAAGAAAATCTTTTCAAACATCGGCTAGATTGATTGAAAAAATATTTGAGTGAAAAGATAAACTTCAATAAAAAAGGAAAATATTTGCTTCAGGTGTTATATATGTTTTATGTGAAGGTGACAAATATGACAAAACCAAATGCATAATAAAATAAAGAATCTACTGAAAGTTTAGTCATGACATTTATGTAATTACTAGTCAATATTAACTACTAAGTATAAATTAAATACTAATTAACTACTAAGTATAAATTCCAGTGAAATATATTTGTAGACTTTCATTAATTTTTCGTTTATTGTTTTCTGCAATCACGGGCTACGATTTTTCGGTTTATTTGACATTTAGTCTTTGAAACTAATAAAGACATTTAGTCTCTGAAAGTAATAAACTGAATTTGATCTATTATATACATAATATGTTTCTAAATCTTCTAAACTGCTTAGTTTTTAAAATAATTTGCGTTTTATTGATGCTGGATTAGTGAGTCTGTTAAAAATTCACTAGATGAATGATAGTTTTTAATTTGATTCGGTACTTTGAATGTTTGAATGTTTTGTAAATTGGACTCGGTACTTTGAATTTTTGACGGATTCATTGAAACCAAATAAAAAACTAAAACATAATGAACTAGGTGGCATCATTAATATGTGTAACGGAAGTAAGACAGTTAAAATGTGGACAGCGCGTTGCGTTGAAAGGTCTCTATGTAAGTCTTCTAATAACGATTCTCTGTACTAGAATACATAAAATATACAAAAATAAAAAGCTCCGTAAACTGTACTGATTACAAGTAAATTAACAACTATGCAAAATATTAGTAAGCGACTGTGAATTAACACACAATTCCTTTATGGACGTTATTGGTCAGTTTATAATTCAGAATGATGTGTTATTAATTAAGAAACTTATTTATTTTAGTTTTACTATATCAGTGTGGAAGAGAAATGGTGAAAAATATTTTTCCAGACTTCACCGGAAATGCTGCCATTTCTAGACAAGTGAGTGGTTAATAAAATATGAATCTACATTTGTTTACTATTTGAGTTAATCAATCCTTGGATAAAGTTTTCCCAAAAGCAGCGTTTTGCAGGCGGGATCCGATTGCCAGTTTTTATTGTTAAAGATATTTTTTTGTCGAATACCCTTTGCAGAACATTACTTTAAAAAACTTTTAACGAGGATTGATTTGGCCAACTCTTTATTAGAATTTTATCTCAAAATATATTTGCATGTCAGTGTAATAATATAAGTACTCTTACCTACCTAAACTTAAACTTTTTAATTTCAATTTAGGTCGCCTTTTTTATGTTTTTTAAATTTTCTTTTTATTTTCTGCTTTTTGTTATTGTTATAATAATTAAGGCAATCAAGGTGAGTTAAGTGATTAAGGTAAGTAACGTAAGTACGTAAGGTTATGTAAGTAATTTATGCCCAGGAGAGTTATTTTCTTGGGATTTATTACGGTATGCTTACAAATATTTTAGTATCAAATACCGGTTCATTATTTGGAACAATACCGACAAACCCAAAGTAAAATTTTAAGCAATCTTGCTTGGCGAGTTTCCAATTTTTTATAGTGTTTATTTATAAAATATGTTGTATGTTTTTTAAATTTGCGCATCAAGACTTATTTAGACTATCTAAGGACACTCTGAAAGTTAAGACAATTCTCTAAGGATACCTCATTTAATCTAGCCGTATCTACCGAAATCAAAAGTTTTTTTTAAATCAAAAATTTCTGAAAGTCAACAAGTAAACAAATTCTCTCCATTCCTTAACTGGATACCTCCGAGTGCAAAGCGGAAATGCTCGCGAGTTGCTTCCATGACCCAATAGACTGTCTCCCGCCGCGTTACATAATAAATGCAATTGCTGTCGACGAAACGCCGAGTATATGAGTTTAAAATAAAATCTTATATAATTCTACAATGCCATGCTTGCAATATTCACCCAAAATTTTATAAGTTTTGTATCTTACTGTATCTTAAGCTCCTTGCTATAATATAAACTAGACATTTCAACTGGAAATCAGCCAAGTGTGTTTCGGAACACACATGAATTAGGATTCAATAATAGTCTATTTCTCTTGAAGTATTTAATGCAATTTAACGTAAATAATTTATGGGACAATACTTTGGAGCCTCATGTTTTGCAGAAAGATATTTAAAATTAAAATATTGTAAAGAAAACACCTCATTAATGTCGAAAAACTATTTAATATATAATTCAAAGCAGAGTGTCGTAAATTTTTCTTTCGTTCCAACTTTATTTATTTATTTATCATCTTTTATATATAGTACATATGGCGGACTTATTGCTACATGATCAATCTCTTCCAGTCAACCATAAAAACTTTACGTATGGGGGAAAGTTTTCTGTTACAATTATCTATTTATGAACCTTCATGCACATAAATCTAAAACTGCAGAAAATGTAAAGCTGCCACTGAAAGATGATGAATATGTTCGAGCATAAAATATGATGATGAATATGATGAATATGGACGGATGGACCGATCTTTTAATGTTTTATTGCTATTAGCCAAGATGTATCAATTAGTGGTAAATAAATCTTCGATAATTATTCTTTTCCATTACAATTATTGCAAAATACGATATCTTTTTCCAGCACTTCTTCATTTCTTCATCTTTGTAGGCAATTCTTCAGAAGAAAGCACCCACCACGACTCTGGACATCTCTTAATTTCAGGTTCGTAACAATACATCCAGTTTTCATCATCCTCTACCTTCGTCGAATTTTTTTAACATTTAGCGATGCCAATCACTGCAACGGTGTTTTTCAACGTCATGTAATAATGTACAGTTGAAAACATGTAATGTTTTTTGGAACATTAATTTTAGTTTTTAGGGTTATATTCCCCAAAATGAAAAAAATTAACCGCCCAAATAATTTTTTTATTCACTTTCTATCCTCCTCTTATTTTACAAGTAATGAGTCTGTCGCCTATTTTTTATCTCGCTTTTTATGTCATGGAAATATAAATGGGTAATATAGACTTTTTTATTTCAGAATAGAATTCATTTTTTTGGTAACTTTATTAAGGATAAGAGTATCAACATAGGTGTATATGTACATAAGTATCTAACTACGTACCAAACGTACCTACGTAAAATGCATGATTTGTACCAATGTTAAATCATCCTTCAATAATTACCCAAGAACATTTATTTAAAAAAAACTCTACACTTTTCCCAGAAGTGAAGCCGTGGACCCAAGCCAGTCTGTATTTATACTAATCCCAAAACAAATCTACTCAACTTAATAGCTTATCTTCTACTTTACCGCATCCCTGATTTTACTTCATAGATTAAATGCTCGAACATATTTTAGACTACAGACATTGAGTTCACAATGCAGATACTGTGTACTATTCTGGAATTGTTTGCGAATTAGTATAGAATTGTAGGTTTGAATATCCGCTACTGAGTATAACTAATTTACTAATGGAGTGTTATAATTTAAGATCATGTAAGAAACGACAAAATAGATAATATAATCATTCCATCTGACGCATTAAACACTGCTTACGTCTATTGAATTTGTATCTAACGCAAAAATATTGCCTTTTTAACTCTTCAGTATATAGACGTTAAAATATAAATTAATAAAAAATGCTTGAGCCACACGTACATAGCCTCATAGATACGATGAAACATTTTAAAAGGTCGTATTAGTCAATACTTCATAGTAATAATTAATTACGTTTTTGTTCTTATCGTTCCGATTAAAACTATATTTTCATTAATTTATCATAAATTATGTGATAAATTTTCTCTCAAAATT
Source organism: Druceiella hillmani (assembly GCA_039881145.1). NCBI lineage: Eukaryota > Metazoa > Arthropoda > Insecta > Lepidoptera > Hepialidae > Druceiella > Druceiella hillmani. The sequence goes on from JAYKKI010000029.1 coordinate 15,038,872, forward strand.
ACTGAATAAATTATATTATTACTATTAATTTATGTATTATATCGCACATAAAACTAAATGTACGGCTAAAGGCTTGGAAATCTGTAGCAACCTGCCTATTTATCAACAGATTAAACTTTTTGATAATAACGACCGCAACGTTGTTGGCGCTCGGCTGGTTTCACTGTTCGGCATTTGTTATCTCAAAAGTTATGCAATTTTATCATCATAGAATGACTCAAACGTCCCTGAAATAATGTCACTTCAAAATATGATATATTTACTTAGGAGAATAATATCCTAATTGTAACTAAAGTTCTTTTCATTCCATCGTGGTAAATTTTATTCCCAGTTATATAATAATTTTGGAGGTGTTGATGGATGTTATATTCCCATTGTCGAGGCTCGTACTTATATAAAATACATGATTTGCAATGATTTTGATATGTGCAAAAAGTCATTATTGTGGATATTATAAAAACATTTTTGTGTTTTTAAATTTTTTTATTATTTTTATTTTCTTACTCAGAATTTAAATTTATATAAGAACAAATGCTGAAGAGATTTTGTGTGATTGCTGAAATATCATGTACGGGTGAAATAAGTGCCATTTCCTTTCAATTATGAAATGTAATCAACGCTAAACAGAGCGACCTATGTAGGCTGTGAAAAAAAAATAAAACACCTGCCATCAATTCGACAGCAAGATAATCCAACACAATAATAATTTAAACCCGTTAATCTGTTTATTGTTAAAAATAAAATGAACGTAAATAATTTTTTTTTAAAATTAGGAACATTTAAAAGAAATAATAATTTTTTTTCATTTACGTGACAAATTTCCACAAACAGGTTTGTTACGTTTCTGACAAGCGTCACAGCATGATTTTTTTGCAATTTATGTTTATTTGATAATGAGGTTTTTTAAAAACTCTACGATCTTCCTCTATAAATGGAACATTGTCACCATTGTCCCTATTACCAAGCGCTTAAAATATGGATGAACCACGTCTTTTGTTCACAAATTATTCCTGAAATTCTTCCCTGTAATTTAGCGATACTTATCCAAGAATATATAACTATTAAGTTCAGTCTATTATAAAAAAATATGGAGAGTTAATCTGTGTGTTCCAGCTCTTAAAAAATATTTATATTGTCATTTGATCTATTACATCGATAACGAATTTTGTTTGGTTATAAATTTAAATTTTTGAGGATTTCTTTTACTGTCTGTTCTAATTACTACATTTTGATGTAACATACTCAAAAGCAAAATTTTTCAAATTTTTTTTCGGATTGGCCTTTATGTAAAGTAAGTGAAATATTGCTAGTAGACTTTAATATTAACGATTTATATCACGGCCTACGTATATTTTTTACAAACTTCTCGTATTTTTCTTCTTTCCCAACATCATTGGTATTTTAGGTTTTCGATTTATTTGCCAGTTTTAGCGAGGTTAAAAATTATATTTTATCTTTTTCTTTAAAAAAATTGTGTAATAATTGCATAATCTCACAGCTAGGGAATATTTAATTGTTGCACGCTGTTCATCTTTACCTAAATATGGAAGTCCATTATATATTATTATAGTTCCTTGTGGACAACGATATTTATTATCGTTGGCCACAAGGAATTATAATTTTATCAAAATTTATAAGGTTTATTTGGATATGAAAAATAAACCTTATAAATTTTGAAGAAATTAGGATCGAGGTTTTGAACGTAACAATCGCTCATTATCTGATTGATAATGAGCAATTTTCTCAAAAAATGTAACGAATTTGACAATTTACTATAATTTTTTTGTGAAATCAACACAAATTTGTCCATAGTCAATTTTGTGGGCCCGTACTTCTAGCGTGATATTTCATTATTTACTTGAATTTATTTTTGCTCATTTTGTTTTTGAAAATAGCTGGCTCTCAATCTTTAGACCGTAAGGGACTCACACTGAGTAGACTTATATAACACATTCCACGAGAATGAATCCAAGATATGAATGCATCTATTCTTCCAAGGAAATAAGCTAAATCATCGTTTGTTTGCGGATAAACTTCCATTTCAGTGTATAGTTTTGTATGTTGGAGAATCGTCTCATTAATAAATAATCGCCATACAATCAAAACTTTGTTATTTTTAATATATCGTTTCATATAAGGAGTGAGGCGTGACATTTTTCTGATCACATTTTGATAGCTCTCTCATTCTACTTAGTTGACAATCTATTTATGATACATGTCCATTACATGCCGTCAATAGCTACTAAGATATCCTTTGCGGCTGGAGCTTATGACTTTCTTGTTGAAATCTTACCTTCTGCCGCTTATTCTTTAAGTAAAGGCCGATATTACAATGATCTTGCGCCAAGTCTAACTCTTCTTGGAGAAATTAGCTTACTTATGTCTTTATAAAATAAAACTTTAGAAACTTGTTGATCTGATTCAGGTTCGTCCGATAAAGAATGGCTTGATTCCGGCATGTGTATTACCGTTGCCCTCATCACCTGACTGGTCTTCAATGTTTTGTGGATGGATGGCCATTATTATTCCAAATTATTTTTGGCGTGAGGGAAATAGGTGAATCAAGTCTGTGTATCAACACTGTTAACTAAATAAACACTGACTGATTGTTACTCAATGAAACAAAAATGTAAGCGATGTAGAAACAATATCGATATAAAAATAATACCGGTAATATTAATGGTGAAATGTAACTATCCTCGAAGGTAATAGATAAATTATGATTTTAGTTAAGTTCCACGCTGGGGACTATAGTGGCAAATTGACAGCTGCAGTCTTGTTAGTGTGATATAAATAAATCCCAAAGCATAATTTTATTTTATTGTACATTTTACATAAAAGCGTTTACAGGCATAAAGTAAAACAAATATTCACAATAACTACGTGATGTAGTATTATTTCTACTTTCTTTAAGTTCTTTACCACGACCTGGGTTTCGTTGTATTACAACATCTTCAGGTGGGATATTAGCAAAGATCTTTGCTAATATCCCAACGAATATAATACAACGAAACCTAGGTCGTGGTAAAGAAATTAAATCCCAACAAATATAATACAACGAAACCTAGGTCGTGGTAAAGAAATTAAAGATAGAAATAATACTACATCACGTAGTTTCATTTAATTGTGAATAACGAATTTCTACAAAATTACCGCCAAATATATTCAATATCAAAACAAGCTTGATATTTAAGTATTACATACTCTTCAAGTACGGTCGTTATTTAATTGTTTTATAATATTAAATCGTGAGTAACATCAATTCTCCACATGTCGCATTTTTTATTGTTAATAAAAATGGACAATCGTAAGAAAAAATAAAACTGAAAAAAAAATTAGAAAGAGTTGGGAGCAACGAAGATGCGCATAAAACGAAGTTAAAAATTAGTCACCAAGAAAGGTATTTTTTGTGGTCAATTGTTTATAGCAATCAAATTGTTTAACAAATCATTGTGAAAACCTAATAGTTAACCAAACGATAGAGAAAAATTTCACCAAAATCAGCGAGGAATTGCTAATTGGTAGTGTGTTTTTATATGTACATAGGTACAAATCAACGAGCAGAGTATAGAAAATGTAAAACGATTAAAGACTAAAGCAATTTTCAGAGGAGATTATCCTGTTTTCAAAAAGCTATATTAAAAGTTGATCAAATGGAAAAATTATCCGAGATATAATTACTTTTATTGACAAAACTCGAGGTAGATGCGGTTATGGATCATAAAGCACATACACACAGAGTGCACAATAGTGTTTTGTTCAATATAAAGTAATTTAGCATCATATTATATCATAATATATTCAAGATTTTAAAAGACCTAAAAGACTGTATGAATAAAATATGAAAAAGCTAAACTAAGTTGCAAGAACTAACTTCAGGTAAAACTTTCGGGCTTATAAATATTTTGATACATGGAGCTTATTCAGACGCTTATATTTATGTAAGGTTTATCTTTCAAATTAAAATTGCTCGCTTAATAACGATCCTAATTTTTATAAAATAACTAATCGGAGGAATCACAAAGCAAGGAAAAAATATTTCGGCCAAGTATTATCTCGAAGTCAAACTAAATGTACATACAGACTATTTTATAAATAATCGAAATAATACTAATATTCGAAATTTAATATTAAAAGCACGCAATAACATGGTTGTTTTCATAAACGCTATTTTTAGGCATTTATCATGAACAAAATTGTATTTATGTTAATGAGCAAATGAAATTATACCTAAACAATAAAGAGTAATGAAACTTTTAGACGCAGTTTGTATAAATTTTGTCATTAACAATTATATTACTTCAGTCTAAAGATATTTACATTACATTAATATTATCAAATTCTAGGCCAAATAGATATTAACCCAAAGTGCATTCTAAAATACGTCTAGCTCCTTATTTTTCTTCACTGCATTTCTTGCAAAATGTGCAACCGACGAAGGCTTGTCTCCGATAAGATCCAATTTAAAGGAAGATTCAGGTCGCAGAAAATGCTTTTTCTTTTTGTAGCGCGGTCCTGCCCTGAGGTAATGCATCGAAAGACAGAGCGGAGTTTAAATTTTCTGCATTTATTTTCAAGCGGGTTAAGGTTTTCTTGGTAAGATAAATGCAGATATTTCTTTATATTATATAGGTAAAGATTCCACGATGGAGTATGGGAGTCAAAAGGAATTTATTTGTACCTTAACATTACTAGGCCATAGAACTTACATCGAATATACCTTTTGTGAATTTATGTAGTTGTGTTAATTTGCAACTTCAGATGTAAGGAAGCGTTACGATTTCATAATTTGGCTGCTTAACAGATAAATATATCTAACAATACGCTAATATTCATAGCACATTTCTAAAATATTGTCAAAATAAAATGGCAGAAATAAGTTTCCATTTAACATCATCAATAGTAGGAAATTAAGATATGAATAATTTTATTAAAGTGACGGTGATTGTAATTTGGCGTCATGAGTTCATATTTATGTGTATATACATATATATATATATATATATATATATATATATATATATATATATATATATATATATATATATAACACTTCTTATATTAAAATGGTTAAAACTTTCCTCTTAAATGAATGCTTAATAAAAACGAAAAGGTCATTGCTGGACAGACCTTTTAATTACATATTCAGTGATAATAAAGCATTCCGAAGAACCTTTTTTCTCTGCTCCCATTGAAATACAAGCGTAAAATTTTAACTGTTTCCTTAAGCAAACGTTAAATAAAGATTGTAATGAATACTGTAAATATAAAAAGGGAAAAATTTCGATGAATTTAAATGGATAAATATGTTTTCTTCTTTAGTTAGGTAATATATTTATCCTTTATGTATAATGAAAATACTGTATCACCTTTACAGAGAAAATCTATATATATATATATATATATATATATATATATATATGTATATATAATATATAAAAAAAGCAAATAACACAAAATGCGTCTCTCTTTACCTTTAAGTTTTGGATTTGAAAAATTACATACCTCCATGTATGTATCTAAATATAAAGAGCTATTTACAAGTCGCAGTTCTTGGCCGATTTTAATGATTTATTTTTATCGACTATCGGAATGAAAAACTATCGATTTTCAAAATAATTTTATAAAATAGATTAATTTTCATGAGAAATTTTTATCGAAAGTCCTTTTTTTGTGCTCAATGATTATTCTCTGCTTCCGTTTTTATGCAGATCTTCTTGGACCTTTTATCTGCTTCCTGCTGTTTTAGCGTTGAACTTCCTTTTTGTTTTTAATAGGTAAATGAAAAAAACCCAGTTGAAGACTATATTTATTGACCGATTATTAGTTATAATAGCATAGGTAAATTTATTATAAATAAATATAAGAAAAAATATTCAATATTACAATGACATTAATAAGATACAGAAAAATCGTATGCACACTTTTTGTTTTATAACGATTTGTGATTTTAATACCGACCATTATGATAGAAGATCAAACATAATAAACACGACACTTTATGGATTCAGTCGCTTCCATTTTAAAATTGTCTACCTCTTGATCGAGTCATACAGGTATTGGGAGAATCTGGTTTATAATTGTGCAATAAATGTGGTATTGTAAACAGTTTCATTACAAAACATGGCCAATGAGGAGCAGAATAATAAATCTACGTCAAAGAAACATTAAGAAATTTATATTAAGGGCAGAAGTAAAAAAAAATTCAAAATTGTTAGTCTGGCAAATAGAATAAAGAAAGGATAAATTATAAGTCGAATACATTAAATAATCATACTCCAAATATAATAGAAAGACGGGTGATACATCATGTATCAGGAAAAGCACCATAGTTGATGGTATAGCCTACCGTAAAATCGTGTAGGATGGAATAGGACCAATTTAAATTTTCAAATAGGGACTAACAAGAATATTAATACTAAAAGCTTTGATCTTTTTCAAAGAGCTCATTAAAAAACGAATAAAGCAAAACCTAACACCTAACGTGATCAGACGATGTAATTTCGAACAAAAATAAAGAAAAGATAGATAGGTATTATGTATTTTCCTTCACTCTCAGGGCATACACGATCAATCTATAGTATAATAGCTATTATATAAATAGACAGCGTACTGCTATAATCATGGCAATACTAATTGGAATCTATGCATATAACGTATAACAAATTTTCTAGGATGTTGAGAAAAGGTTTATAACTAAATTTAGAAGCTGCTCCAAAATTCAGTTTATCATTCCGTATTTTTTTTACATCAACATTTCCTATTAATATCGTCGACTGCTTTTACCTTTGTTCATAAAGTAGATGTACATTTTCTCTTTTTCTTTGGTAAAAGAAAACTGTGACTTGATTAATTACTTTAATGAAAATATTTATGGTGCATTATTTTACTAATTAATTCTAAATCGAAAATATGTTTTATATGTTTAATGTTCTTAGTTTCAAAATAACATGAAATATATGTTATGAAGGGACGTTTTTTATGAAGGGACGTTGATGTTATGAAGGGACGTTGTAATTATAACGTAAGTTACGATTTGATTGAAAATGAATTGATTTGATGAAAATTTTAATAAAAAAGGAAAATATTTGCTTCAATTATTATATGTTTTAAGCAAAAGTATATAATATGACAAAACCAAATGCATAGTAAATGAAAGAATCTACTAAAATCTATTGAATCACGACATATATGTTATAACATCATACCCAGTTTTCATTCCACATGCATGAATTTTTGCAAATATTTATTTGCATATTCGCAAAAACAAATGTTTTTCCTTATCAATTATTATGGATGAAAACAATTTTAGCATACACCATTTATATGGTGCATCATTAGAAAGGTTTTTCAAAATAAAGTTCAGGTCTCGTTTATTACTTTTTATTTTTAAGTATGACAAAATCAAATGCATAATAAATGAACAAACCTGGTAAAACCTACTGAATCACGATATACATTTTATAACATCATGTCGATAAAGCATATTGAGCGTAAATTAATAAGTCAATATTTAATAACTTCTAGTTACCAGTATGTATAAATTCAAATAAAATGTATTTGTGTATTATCATTAATTTTAGGTTTATTACTGTTTAAAAATTCTAAGGAATTATGGGCTACGATTTACCAGTTTTTTGGAAATATCTCTGAAAGTAATAAACTAAAATTGATTTAATTTTTACTATTGCAGGAATAATATATTTCTAAACCTATTAAACTGCTTAGTTTATAAAAAATAATTCCTGTACGGAAAATTAAATGTCTTTTTTCTATCTTGCTCATTTGACTACTTCGAAATTTATTGAGCGATACAACCATATTTTCGTTATTGCCAAGTGTATTCATTCGGAATATATTTAATCTTAAATCTATGGTATATCGCATGCAAGTCTGAAAACCTTGTTATCGAAAGACATTGTAAAAAAAATAACGAACGAAGTTTGCTGTAAGTGTGATTATTCCGATTTAAATCAAAAGATATGTCAATGGTTCATAAAAGTAAGTTTACAAATACTATAAAGGTCGACAAGAAAAACGGTTTAGAAACTTTAAACCGTTTAGCAGTCTTAAATGTACACATTTAATATGCATTATATCTTTGATGTGCATCTCGTGCAACGATTAGCATTCCACATACATGTAGCATTTTTTGTAGTTTCGTACTCAAACAGGTATCTGTTATTATAAATCGCCATGTCCATTTATGTGTCTATCCGTCTGTAATACCGTCCGAGTTTTTCTACTTTTTGTTTTACCTGCATGAATTTTTGGAAACATTTATTAGTATATGTTCCAAAAAAATTTCTTTTCGTTATCAAGTGATATGGATAAAAACAATTTTAGGGTATCCCATTTTATGGTGCAGCGTTAGAGAAATATTTCAAAATAAAGTTCTTGTACCGTTTATTACATTTTATTTTTTAGTCCTGTTTACGATACTAAGGTTCAAACTAGTCTACAAGTTATATCCCCTCTGTCATTTCCGAACAAACTATATAACAATTTGGAAAAGATTCCAAAAACAGGTTTTGACGAGTAATTTCAAACAAAATTATTTCATGTAATCAACATTCCTTAAACTATTGAAAAAAAAACCCTAACTATAATAATATAATAATGATATAACGCAGATGAAAATTGCTGGGCAACTGAGCTTAATAATATACTTAAAATCATATACTATAATTGATATTGATTATTAAAATATGTTTTCAAATATTTAATTAAAATAAAAAATATAAAATAAAAATCACAAGAGGAAGTCCATATTATGGGGTGTTATAATTCAAATTGAACTACCGTGGACCTGTAGCAGCGCGAATAAGCAAGATATAAAATGTAAGCAAGATATAAATTTACAAAATATATGAAATTTGTCGTTTTGTGAAATGACTGTCGAACCCCAACTTATGCGTAATCCGAAACGCACTTGAGTAGTTTAACAATGACATTGACAGTTTAGCAATGAAAATTGCGAATCGAACCTCACACATATGATGTTCCATTAAAAATTTATGTAAAATTCGAAAGTGAAAAAATAAATCTGATATTCATAATGAGTGTATAAACGTAAGTGGATTTTTCTAAGATAATTTAATAAATTTTTATATGACTACATAATCAGCCGATTTATAACTTATATTTTTTTGTAACAATGTAGCCTATATTTACATTAATGTTGAGAAGCTCAGTTTTTCATTGTAATTTAGAAAAAGGGACGCGCAGTGCCATAGATCCAATCACATTTAACGGTTTTCAAAATTTTGCTTTGTAATTATTATAGTTACATAGTTTAGTAAACCGTTCCATACCCGACGGGTCAAAAATGGTACAAGAATCCTACAATTCCAGCAACATCGTCCGTTCTCCTGTCGCCAAATTTATAACTTCTAAATGAAATAAAATAGGCACCTACAATATGCACACAATATGTAGTTTTTGGACCCAAAATTATAAATTACTTTTCAAAATGTTAACATTATATTTCTCTGGGAATCGCGTACATGTAGTAATGACGAAGGGGATTATAAAATAATTCTTTGGTTTGTTTTCAAATATATCTCAAAAATACCATTATCTTATGTGAATAAACAGTGTCAACATATATATTATCTTGAATATCTTGAAAACTACGGCTTGTAGAACCATCCTTATAGTTTTCCTACACGCTTTCCGCAGACTTCTAAAAATCTTTTCTTTTTTACAATTTTAGGTTCAAAAATATTGGAAGCAAATACCACTACTCCTCTCGTTACACATTTCATACACATGAACATATTTTTTTGCATATATTTATTATATCTCTGAAGATATACAGGCAAAAAATATTTTGCGCCCCTAGCTCTTCCAAACAATACTCCATGCTGTTTATATACGTAAATTAAACATTTGTTCGTCGCTTACACAATTTTGCCAAAACACCTCAAATTTCACCCTCAAATTACACCCTAAAATTTCCAAATTTTTCACATCAGATATCGAAACAAGTGCAAATTAAAATGCCTTATTATTAAACTAAATTTCAAGTTTCAACGTAGACTTCAAACTTGAAATGAACGATTTGAACGATTGAGAAAAACGACAGTGACAGACGGACAAAGTGATACTTTAGTAACCAAAGTAATATGAGATCTTTTTTTACATTTTAGGTACAGTATCCTAAAAGTGCCCCACATTATTAAGTTTCCAGCTTCCTTGCAATTATTCCACTTTTCTTTTACTTGAATTTATTTTCATTAAATTTACTTCCAGCTTTTATAACGTCTTGTAGAATTAGATTCAACGCGGGTACGGTGTAGCTCAAATATGTCGGGTCATGGAGAGACCGCCAATATTTAAAAAGGGTCCAATGAAGGATTTATGTGAATTTATAAAACTGGAATGTAATACTTTCCACGACGACTCGTCGGAGTCTAAATATTTGCCTTTCGCCCAGGGTTGCTATTTTATATATAAATGAATTTGCGTTCGCCTCTGGTGTGAAATTCATATTTTGTTACCAGGTAAGAAAATCTTTTCGAACATCGGTTAGGTCGAATGACTTTTATCAACGCTAGATTAAAAGTTAGTCTATTAAAAATTTGCTAGATTAATGACTGTTTCTAAATTGGATTTGTTACTTTGAACCTGAGAAACTTATCAGAATTTCATGTCTTCTTCTGAAATTTTGTGAAATTGGCATAAAAAAATGGCCTTCAAATTAACATTTAAAACATTTAAAAGAACTTTTGACGGATTAATTGAAACTAAACATAAGGGCAAAAGATAATTAATTGGGTGGCATCACGAATATGTGTAACGGAAATAAGACAGTCAAAGTGCGTTGAAATCGAATGTTTATAAACTCGTTGAGTGACGTATAAAAGCTCATTGTAAGTCTTCTAACTCCATTCTCTGTACATGAAACTATAAAATATACAAAAATCAAGACCACCATAAACATTACTGATTATAAATAAGTTGCAAAGCAATAACCATGAAAAAAATTAGTCAGTGAATTTGAATTGAAATATAATTCCTCTATGGACATTATTTGTCAGTTTATAATTCAGAATAAAAACTTTCACTTGAATAGCTTGAGAAATTTATTATTAAGCAAGAAACTTATCTATTTTATATTTACTGATATTGCAATAATAGAAATGGTAAAAAATATTTCGATTATTTACCAAACTCGGCTGGAAAGTTCGTCGTTTCGAGATAAATGGAGTGGTTAATAAAAAATTATTCTACATTTTTTTATTATTTAAGTAAATCAATCCCTGTATAAAGTTTTTCCAAAAGCAGCGTTTTGCAGGCAGGATCTGATTGCCAGTTTTAATCGTTAAAAACATTTGTTTGTGGGATCCCTCTTGCAGAACATTACTTTAAAAATAAAAGTTTTGATGTGGATTGATTTGCTCTGTATTAGAATTTTATCTTAAAATATGTATATGTCAGTCAAACGATGCAAGTACTCTTGAAATTTGCGTGTCATGACTTTAATTTTTACCCATGACGATGTCATCTATCTAAGGATACTATGAAGTTTGAGACGATTCTTTATGCTTACGTCATTTAATCTACTCGGATTATCCACCCAGGCTATAGAGAAATACTAAGTTGTATATATATATATGTATATATATATATATATGTATATATATATATATATATATATATATATATATATGTATGTATATATATATATATATATATATATATATGTGTGTGTGTGTGTGTGTGTGTATGTACATATATATATATACATACAGATAAATCAACCTTTGTACATACATACCTTCATATAATCGTGCAATATATAGACGAACACTGACACTTACCTTTTTACTAATGCTTAGTTGTTTCATGCGTTTTTCCATAACTGCACGTACTTACCAACCAGTTTACTTTGTTACTTTCTTAAGCAACCCAAGACAAGTAAATGATTCCAAACTCAGTGAGTTTACTTCTCATCATTAACAACATTATTTGTTCACCAATATTTGGTTTCGCAATCATATTCTGGCCACCACATGTGACGGAAGAACTCGTCGGACATTTCAAACGAATCCAATGTTGATGAATGAACCACTCAGCATTGAGGAAATCCTGTCGCCGCCTTTCAGCTCCATTATCAGGCCCTGGTCATCTATTTGACTAAAGTACTTATGAAGATATATCAAATAAATTAAAACTTGGTACCAAATTTGACAAATTCAAACTTAGTACCATATTATAATTTGTTGAAGAGTTCCTTAGTACATGTTTTTAATCCATGTCCAAACCATTTTTACATGGGACCTATCCAGGAATATTTCCTTGAAAACGAAGGTAAAATCATGAAAATTGGTCAAGGCATCTCAGAATTGAGACCTCACATACAAAAAAAAACATATCAGTCGATTTGAGAAGCACTCTTTTAATTAAATTTAATAAAAAATATAAAGCAACCAACGACCGTTTGCGGCGTGTTTTTGAAGGAGTCTATAGCCCCGTGTATAAAAATGTGTTCCATTAAACTTTTATTACTTCTATAAATAGGAATAAAATTTGTTAATTTTAGAACAAGGAAAACAATTCTTACGTTAAATTTGTTAACATCCCCAAATTCCCCTTTTAAATGAAAGCTTAAAAAAAACGAGGTCATTGCAGGACAGAACTTTTAATTACAAATTCAGTGATAATAAAGCATTCCGCAGAACCTTTTTTTCTCTGCTCCCATTGAAATAATACAAGCTTACAATTTCAACTTTTTCCTTAAACAAACATTAAATAAAGTTGATAATGAATACTGTAAAAGTAAAACGAGAAAAATATTCGGTATAAAATATTAAAATATATGGGTCGTAAAATATATTTTCTTGTTGGGTTAGGTTATATACTTATCATTTATTTATAATGGAAATTCTGCACCACTGTATTTTTTTCCGATCGGTTGTAGAGATCGGTTTAAACATTGTGTTCTTTACTAATTTATTCGCTATTTCATTTTATTTAAATACTGTTTTTCACACGGGAAAATCAATATCAATTAAGTGTAGCCTACAAGGAAATGTTAACTAACAAAAAACACAAGAGTAGTTTCTGTGATCAACATTTTACAATGTCAATAGTATTTACTCTTTGCTACAAAATATCTAGATTACCTACATTTATCTCCACGACACAGTAAATCGATAGAATGAATTGAGCAAAGAGTGATTATAGTACATGACAAATTATTGATTACATAAATTACATTTGCCTTTTTTGTTAGTGAACGTCTCCTTTTAGGGCTACACTTAATGAATTTTTACGTATGGCAAACAGTTTTTAAATGAAGTAAAATGGCTAATAAATTGGAAAAATGCAAAATATTTTAACATCTTATCCATTACCAATGCTAAAATTCTATATTTTCACAGGAATATAATTTCAGAAAACTCATAATTTCCCCCTCTTTCTACGAATAAAGCCGTGGATCAGAACTAGTTTCTATTAATATATAATTAATTCCAAATAAAAAATACTCACCCTTATAGCTATCTACATTATCACATCCCTGATTCTACGTTAAGACTATACACTCTAACATTCTATTGACAGCATACAAGTTCACAATGCAGACACTGTGTACCAGGGGGGCACGGTTTTGAAATTCTCTGCTAACCTTATACAAAATTGGGAATTTGAATGTCCGCTACTGAAAACTAATTTAATAGCGGAATGCTGTAATTTACTATTATATTTGGAGATGATAACACATCCCGTTTGTAAAGAAATAGTATTTGAGACTTATTTTTAATAACGCCCTGGACTAATGTCATAGACATTAGCATATATAGTTTTATTTTTAAATTCTTATTACCCATTGAGTAGGAGCCCTCTTTTTCCTAATTTTGTATATGTTATGTAGTAGATGTACTTATTTCTTTACCTGTTTAGAACATTATTTCATCGTGAAAAGATTGTGATGGTAATGTCTTTTCGCACTTTTCTCAAAATCAGTGGCACCCTGAAGATTCTCTGGTGGTATCCTTCTTAACGATATATATATTAATGTCTCCCTTATATTATTAATGTTTCTCATAATGTAAATAAACTTTAGCATTATTTAGTTATATTACGTTATATGCAGCTGGCTTTTAATACCTTTTTTTCAGTCGTTACCTCATTTTATGCACGCACATGTTACCTCTAAATGTTAAATTTTTCCCTTATTTTACAAATCATGAGTCTGTTGCTTACTTTTTATCTCACTTTCTGTGTCGTGAAGATAAACATAGGCAATATATATACTTTTTATCTCAAAAGACCAACTGGAAAATTGTTCTATTAAAGGTAAGTGTGTAAACATAAATATTTATGTACATAGTTATCAAACTATTTGTCCATTACTAATGCAAGAATTCCCTATTTTCACAATAACAATATTATTTTTGGAAAACTCACCACTTTTCCCTTTTCACTCGACTAAAGCAGCGGAGCTTGTCTATGTATATCATGGCTAGTTTATGTTATTATATAATTAATACCAAAACACAAATATTCAATCTTGTGGCTGTCTACATTACCAAATTCTTGATTCTACATTACAACTAAACACTAAACATAGACTGCTAACAAGAAGTTCGAAATTCAGTGACAGGGGACGTGTTCCTGTCACACGTCCCCTGTCACACAATGTGACAGAGGACGTGTTTTTGTAATAGTTTGTAAATTTTGCGTAAAACTGTGGATTTGCATGTCCACTAATGACAGATAATTTACTATTGCAGTGCTATAATTTTTTATTTGGAGTACTGTAAAATATATTCTAACAAACGATAATATAGATAATGTAATCATTCCATATGACCCTTGAAACACTGTTGACGCCTCCTAAATTTGTATCTAAGATAAAAATATTGTCTTTTAAACTGTTTTAATATTTAATCGCTGAAAAATATAATTAAGAAAAAAGTGTGAGCCTCACTCAAATAAACTCACAGATATTTAATTTTATATTAGAACTATCTAATATAAAATGTATTGAAGGTTATTACTTGAGTAAAGGGTAAATACCATGCAACTGGTTAATAAAAGAAAATGCTTTTTGTATTTATATTTTTTCTCTTATTTTTATGTTTTAACTTATTCAGAGTTTAAATTTACATAGGTTGTTGGGAATATACGTAGTAATTATAGTCGTTATAAATATATGCCCATTCTTATATAAACTCTTCAGCAACCATCATCAATAACCTTAATGAAGATCTCAGTTCGATTGATCTGTGGGTTTGTAGAATAAAGCTGTTAATTAATCTGATTAAGTTCCAGGCTATCAAAATTGGTGGCCAAAAACTACTTTCTAAAATTAGGCTATCAGATCTGTCGTATTTATTATTAAATAATACACCAATTCCATTTACGTCAACTGATAAAAACTTGGACCTGTCGATCGCTCAAAATGTTAGCTAGTAAGCTCGAATAAATTATGTTAGTCGTCGTATCATCAGCAGAATGCACTCCCTCAAGCATTTTCAAATTTTTCTAGCTGTTCAAACTAAAGCTCACCTCCATCAAATACTCTTATTATCACTGCTTGACTACGGAGATGCAGGCTACCCAGATCCTGCGGAATATTGCCTTAACAACTTAGAACCTCTTCAAAATTTTGTGCACCCTTATATTTGTGGTTTCAAAAATTATGATCGTATATCTGAATTCAAAGCGCAAGTTAAATCTATTCATATTCTACACATTCTTACACTTTTTGATCTCAGAAGCAGATTTAGTTATTTATCTGCATACGGTATAGGACTACACTCTGAAAATTCTTATGAAAAGTTCTTCGCTGTCCATCTTATAAGTTTTTGGAATCCACTGAAACCGGATATCAGGAACTGAGTCTTTAGAAAGTCTTTAAACTCTCTGAAAAAGTCCTTCGTCTCATAGTCCCTTAGTCCTCACCTTTCTAATTCCATTTTGGTCCCCTTTGCTTATTCCCAGAAATATTTATATGTTTATTTAATTTGTTTTTGGTATATTTTATATTAAGTATGGTTTATTTACTTATCTGTTGTCATATTTCGATTATTTTTGGTTAGTATCATAATTACTTTAATTTTTTTTATTAGCGTATTTTACATAATTATATGTGCGCATATTTTTTTCATTTACATGTTCAAAAAACTAAGCGATGTTGATAGAAAAATATATCAGTAAAATATTGATATATTTTTCTATGCTTTATGCTATAACTTTATGTTACATTTAAATAAATAATGAATAATACGCTCACTAGGTAAAATTAATAATATTATAATTTGGTGTTATATAAGCAAATTTTAATTTCCCTAATAGCTGCAATTTAAGGAAAAAGCTAAAGTGTAGTACGAAACCCAAAATTTAAAGCTTTGTTTGTTTTTCATTTGATTTCAAAAACTTCACAGAAAACGATTATTATTATTAATTTTTCACTAGCTATAAATATATTTCCTACTGTATATTTTACAGGTATAGAAGGATAGTGCATATAATCTCTCAACATGTGTATATTTCACAAACAAATTAAATATGCATTTTAATATAAAATTTATTTACACCTGATTTAGGTCATTTGTATGGAGTCTGTATGAACTTTGTGCAATTTCTACAACGAAAATAAGATAAAAGGTTTATAGAGAATACGTGTCATAACGAGAAGTCTAAGTCACTCGTATTAAAATTGCTTGATATAAATAAAATATCTGCTGTCAGTTGCTATTACAGTACAGTAGTAGTTACAGAGGAAGAGAAATTAACAGTAGATACATTTATATATTTATTATCTTAGAGTTTACGATCAATAGAATTTTCAGATGCCCTTGAAAACATTACTTTAGGACAATTTTATAGTATAAGAATCTAATAAATTTAAAACTTTCACAGTTTTAATGGAGAAAGGCTTTCCTTCGAACATAACAGTGTGTTAGGAAAAAAGGGGGCTCCATCGGATCTGATTGAGTACCTATAGACTGAGTGGCAGGGAGAAATGAACAAATTTTTCGATTATTTTTATGGAATACTTTTAAAAATCATCTTATAGATTCATTTAATTAAAAGAAAGATATTTAGTCTAACTTTATGTTTAGTCGTACTCTTGATATGATTTATCTTAAAAATATACATTACCAATTTCTGCTCGCGTCATAATTTGAGCGGATTTTCGATTAAAACCGTGGAATTTGTCTTTGATCCAGTGACATCATAGCAGTATCTACATATAAATAGTGTTAAATTCCTGATGCGTGCACGCTGCCGCATTTATTGAAATGTTGCAGTATTAAAATTTCATTATTGATCAAACGATAATGCTATTTCTCTGGTTAATAGTGGCCAATGTATGAATTTCAATTGTGAACTAAATCCTTGACAAATTTTACGATTAACTTTATGCAGTGCCGTTTAGATACAATGGAGTATACATAGCTTTTATGTATTACTCCACTTCACCAACTATATATATATCAAATTTTATAATGACCAACATTGAAATTTTAATAATTACAATATTATGGTGTACCACACCAGGAGGGTTACTTCACATTAAGGTTACTTATAAAATTATTATAAAAAATTTTTTTCTCTTTTTAAATTAGTCTATTGCATTACAATCTTAAAAAAATATTTTTTCTGTGCTCTGTTACGTAAATAAATAACTAAATATGCTTCTGAACAATGCGATTTTTTTTTAAATTTAAAGAAACGTGAACATACATTATGGACATTCATCAATTTATGTAGTTTGGTTGAAAAATAATTCCAAAGTCATTAATTGTCCTATACTCGGTGCTTTCGTTTTAACTGCAAGATGGTTTTTTTGTAACTTCATTCAAAAATTATTCATTGTCTTATACCCACAGGCGATATAAAGAGTGTCGAAAAATCCAAGGTTCCAAACGGCTTGATTTTATATTTTCTCTCATTTGTTAATTTTTGTGGCAGGCGTTTTGAAATTTTTAACGGTCGACGTATTAAGAAAAATTCGGTACACAGTAAATGTGTTTCTCACAGGTTTTTTTCCTGAAATAGAACTTTTATTTATATGTATGTCTGCCTAAAATAAAAGCGTAAAAGTTTCTTTGGAGGTTGTTGGTTCACACTAATCTCTGGAAACATAAACCAGATTTACAAAAAGATTTTTATTTTAAAAGCCCATAATTTAAGGAAAATTGTAGGCTATGGTTTATTTATCACGACTGTTACGATTCATATATATATATATATATATATATATATATATCTTCTAATAATATAATGATAACGAATAAACCTTAATATGAATGACATGAAAATAGGCCTTAATCTTATTTAAAAAAGAACAAAATTTGACAGGACTGCCCTCTTTGTCCTTTTATATATTTCTAACTCGATAATGTAACATAATTTATTTTCTGAAATGAAATCTTATGTCTCTAAAGACCCTGTAGAAATTTTTTTAAATATGTTAATATTTCTTTCATGAATATTTTTTTGTCATTTTTCAAATTCTTTATTATCTTATGAGAATGTGCCTATACCTCATATTCCAAATTAATTTAGCTACTTAGTCTCTATAAAATATTTTTCCCGTTTGAATTTTACAACGAAATATATATACAACGATAAAGCACAAATTTAATGTTAGCGATAAATATCTTGGATATAATGAAACAACAAAAATAAAATTGTTTTTCATATCGTAATCTTAAAAAATGGTTACATAATAATGATGAGATACGAAAAATACCTTTATAAACAACACGTGTATGACTTTGCACGTGTAACGTTTGATTACATTAGCTGTATAACTTACCATAGTAACATAATAGGACTAAGTGTCAGATTAAGGTTTACGAGGGCTTTTTTAGTTTTATAAGGTGAGCGAAGCTACTTTTCGAAATTGCTACAGATTTTGCTGCTTCAGAAGACAAAGAGAAGATATGAAATAGATAGAGCATTATCGATTTACTTTTTATCAGACGATGGCAAAACTAAAAAGAAGGTCGTAAACTCAGCAGTCTACATATTTATGTACGTAAATTTGTTTCGTCGCAACGCATGAACAACTGGATAACATTTTCATAAACAGAATGTTATTGGATTCGTTTTAATCTTTTAGGTCACTTTGGTACTGTCACCCTGATTCACATACACCTTTTTATATTCTAGAGATATCTAATTATTGAGCCCGTAGAGAGAACCCGCAACCATAATAGCTCGCAAATCAATAAACTCAAAACCATGTTTAAGTTTCCTAAAAAATATTGTTTACTAATATTTATAAAGTTTACTGTACCTAGTAAATAATAACTTTAGTTTGTTTAGTCAATCAGACAGTTTTTACGATAGAGAAATTTTTAACATTTTTATAAAATGCGTTTCAGTAGTTAGGCTATAAAGTGTACCGTACACGTCCATGCTTTTATAGAGGTCATTAATGCTATGTTATTTATTTAACAAATATTGTTAGCAGTTGAATTGACTTGCTGACTTTTTTGCTTATCTTTTTACAATGTGTTATTTTTGGTTTATGGTTTATTTCTTTATTAGTATGACAGTTACATCGCTTAATGATGGACATGTGGTCTATAATTATACTGGAATCACTCAAATCAAGACTCTATTTCACATATTTCTTTTCAGGATTCCGTACGTCAAACAAAAAAAAATGAAGCCCGAACCTTAGGAGATCTCATTTTTCTTAACCATTTTTTCTAATAAGCGGTTTGACGCATCATTTGATATTGTGTTGACTTATTAGAGGTGGAAAATTCAGCATTCGATTATCTTTTATCTTATGACTCTTATAAGATATTATTTGAAAATTATATATGAGATAAAAGGCTGGATAAGCGCCTCATAATTCGTAACTCGGCTCAAAATAATGTTATAACATCATTTTGAGCCCAGTTACAAACCGTCTGTGATAAAATATACGTATTATTAATACAAGATAAAAACAGCTAGCACGTCCAAAAAAATCAGCAACAATTTTCCATAGTCCCGCATGGCTTATTTCACGGTTTAGACGAAGGGTTGATAGGGACCATTTTAAGAATCTTTATATCAAGTGTTTTAGTAATGTTGAATGATGTATGTGAATTTCTGTTCTTATAACTTACTACTTATAAATTCGACTTATAAATTCGACTGGGAATTCGAGTGCGCAGTAGAAGGGTTTTATAATTATTGAATTCTTATTAAAAATTTGTAATGAATTTTTGATTAATTTTAATTATAATTCAAATAGAAAAAAAATATTGTAACTATTATCTTTTTCGTTTAAATATCATCGTTTATTTTTGAAAAGTATTATTAAATAAAATAATTTAATGATGTTCTTGCTAAAGATGGGTAAATGAAAAATTTTCACTAAAGTGTAATATAGCAATAATTATGTGTACATATAATTAAAGTATGGTCTATCTCAATATTGAAGATTTGTGTAAAATTTTTTGATGGAGCGCATAATACAGACCATGATATTTTTTTGAAATGTTTATCTGTTTGCATGTTTGTCTCTTAATCAGTTTGCCTGTTTGTATTTTTGTTTGAACACATATCACGTAAAAATTACTATTTAAATTCAGATGAAAGTATATTGAAAAAATAAATTAAAGTGCCATATACTTTTTATTTCAGCTGAATCGGTTCAATCAATCAGATGACATGCGAATTTAATATAAATTTTATAAAAAGAAATGTCTAGCCACTCAACACGCAGTAATTACACAAATGTATCTATTATATAAAGGTTATAAAACTGTAGATTTATTCTATCTGAGTGTTAAAACTTATTGGGAAAAAATATTAAGCGGATATAACAAAACAAATAGAACACAATGACATTTTTTTAATTTTGTCTCTTTGTGTATTTGATGTTGTCTGTTTGTATATTGCAGGCATCATTTGAAAATTATAAAACTAATTCAGCTGGTATTTTCAGAATAATATAAGTATCAATTAGAAGTAATATTTAGTTTTTAATTAATCCCAACTAGTTTATTCCATCAGAAGAATGCGAATAAAATATACTCAAAAATTAATTTTCATTGCATTAGCAAAACAATACGGAAGTGCATAGACTTACAGAATAGACTTGTAGAATTAACAAATATATATGTATATATATATATGTATGTAACAAATATATATATATTGTACATTAATATATGAACTTACGTATATTTCAAATCGCGAGATAAAATTTTCCACGCAAATATACATCGGTGAAATAAGCGTGGTCAGGTGAAAAGTGTAGAGTTGTGTGGGAAAAGTAAGTTCTTGAGAAAACATCATACATGAGGGTAGACATAGTTTCTATTATTTTACATACATAACATTTTTCGATATTATGTCTTTTCGACATAAGCTTACTTTATTACCTCAAATAGTTTAAAATTTTTAAATATTGTCAATATTTATAATTTATTTACTACAACAGGTGTAGTATAAAGCTGTAAAATGTCGGAAGTAAATTTATGGAATTGACGTGTTTGTACTTGAAAATTTTTAGGGAAAATTGTTCAAGGGGATATATATTCGAAATATATGTAGGCAGTTGACAGAAAAACGTTGGGTAATACGTCAAGTGATGAAGTTTAGTTTTTAATATACAAGTCAAACTGATTAAAATGATGAACTGAAAATTACGTAAAAATATAGTCTTAATTTTTTGGTGTTACTTGAAAATATAGCCTGTAAATTAATTTGAATCGTAAAATATGTCTATACTAAGTTTTCTGAAAATGTTTTCACCCATTTTGGTGTTATTAATTAACAAACATCCAAACGTTAACATAGCATACACGTATAGTTATTTGCTTGGTTGTAGTGCATGTAATATATAACAAGGAAACAAACGTTGTTTTGCATTACCTTAGTTAAGATCCTTATTTTTTCGTATATCTATTTACATACATAATTTTGAAGCGCACAAAAGAAGAAAGAAAGTGTATTTTTTATTATCTGAGTACTTTATAGCAAATATCGTATAAAATCTTTCTTGAATTCGTGTCCTGAATACAATATGCCAAATATCCCCTTTGAGATGTAATTGAATGGGGGCTATATAATATTAAAATATTGTCATATTGGTGACGTTTAACACTGCAATTTAGAAAAGACATTATTCTTTTGCTCTATCCAAAGACACTCGACTTACCCCTAAGCCATCTTTCAGTGCATACACCTACGTCCTAACCTAAAGATTAGACAACAAATTATTTTTTAGTGATTACATACAGGGACGGTGAGAAATTTACAGCATTATTTTCGTCCTTTCTATTATCTGTTCATGTTGATCATTTGTTTCGTATTTTCATTTTCCTTCGTTGTTTTTTATCTTGATTTAAATAGAAAAGTTGTTTAATTAAAGCCTTGTTTTTTTATTTACAGCCAAAAACTTTCATACGATTTTCATTATTTTTTTTATTTACAGAAGCATCATTTGTATTGCAATCTGTAAAATGCTCGGTGGATAAAATTTGACAGAACATCACAAAGAGAGTGATAAATACGTATGCATTTGAAAAGTGGAAAACAACTTGTAAAAAATATGCGGATATAACCTTCAGAGAAAGTATCAATAACTTAGGTTTCGTCTGATAAAGTAATCAATTCGATAGAGCGTTCTTAACAAAGCGTCAACATATCAATACATTTAACTTATCATTTGAGACTTGATCCATGTATAGATATAGGATCATATTTTTTGAAGCTGGAGATGGTTAGTTTTCCTACGCATTAAAAAAGTATCTTATTTAATGTACATAATTTTTTTTTGAGTAAAATATATTAAATTTACTTAAAAATGAAATAAAAATTAATCGAATGTTTTTGACCTTGGGATTAAACTCGGAAATATATTATGGTTTTTTTTTCTCTTGTGTAACAAAAGGAATGGCTAGTATCCGAGAAATTAGTCTACGCCATTTGTAGATCAGTATAATTCTTATCAAATATTGGCCAAATACATCTTATGAATTAACTCGGAGATAAATACGATATAAAATCTGTAAATATGATATAAAAATATAGTTGAAGTAAAATCCTTCACATAGTTCATCCATGAACTTATATATAATATAATATATATAATATATACCATCTTTTCATCCCATGGGTGTTTTAAAAACGCACATTTAATAATATTTCATTTTAAATCACATGACAGAAATCACAAATATTTTTCAAAGTAAAAAAAATATCGATAAAAAGTAGAAAAAAAGAAAAATAACTCACCTTGTTTTATATTAAGAAACTATTACTATTCTCATCATTCTACAGTTTAGTTAAATATATTTTTGTCCAATTACTAGGTTAGTAAGATTTACAATAATATCATATTACTTTTTAAAATTTACAATTTAGATTTACAATAATATCATACTCTTTTTACCAAAAATGTCATATTTTGTTTTATTGGAAATGCTTGATCAACTGCATATTAGTATGTTTAATAACTTTGATGCATACATTTTGAACAAAATAAGCGTAAGACATAAATTATAGAAAAAGAAACCCAACGGTCATATGTCTTCCTTCTTTTCCACTTCTCACTACTTCACGACGAGGTAGGGAAGATACCAATGCTCAGATGTATCTAGCGACAATCCTAACATCGGCGAATAGTTAATTATTTAGGTAGACAAAATTCTCGACATCATGTCCACTTAAGCGGCATCAAAAAATTTGTTACGAAAGCAACGTAGATAAAATAGGGACAACACGCTAACCAACAACGATATCCTCTCACTGGAGCGTTACTAATTCTTACTGATATAACAAAATTGAAACATTGTCTGTTTATTTGTCTTTTTTCAACAGCTCACCAGATTTCAATGAAAATTTTGTACATAGATAATATACATCCTAGACTAAAAGATGATTACGATACATTTACAAAAGCATAGCAGTGAAAATAAGCGCAAAATATACTCGTGCACGAAAAACTGAAAGTGTTGCCAAAACTTCAGGAACTTGGCCAAAAGCTTTTGCCAAAAGTTCGCTACGACCTATTGCTAGAAGATAAGGCACAGAAAGCATTTCAATAAAAAATAAAACATAATGGCTTCATGGACGTTTCTTGTAAAAAATATAAGGTATATATAATATTTTCTTTAACGCCATTTTTCTTATTATTGATAGTTTAGTGTTTATGTAGATAATCATTAGTTATACATTTATTCCTTATTTCGACCGAACAGTAGATTCGGGTAGTAGAACAGCTCAGAGAAACGGTATTCTTCCGTATATGGGCCAACGGTGTTATGAAAAAACTGTGTTTTTCATTCTATGCGATCTTGAAATGAAGTTTTTATTTTGTTTTCATAACACCTTTGGCATGTAAGTATCTTCAATGAATAGCCCATATCACAAATACATGAGTAAATAAATAAACGCCTATAGACTAAAATTATATTATAGCGTGCTTTGTATAATCACTATCACACGGTAATGCTATAGTGGACCGCACAGTAAAGCAATAGTGGATCACACAGAAAAGCGATAAGGTTCGAAAAGTAAAGCGATAGTGAATCACACTGTAAAGCGACAGTGGACCGCACAGTAAAGCGCTAGTGGAACAGAGGATCGCACAGTAAAGCATAGGAAAACGAGAGTTGTTTGCATAGTAAAGTGATAGGGTACTGGGTCGCACGTTAAAGCAATAGTAGATCGCGTAATAAATCACTATTAGATTAAGAGATTAGAGTAAAAACTAATATTGCAAATCATTTACTGGAAAAGTCAATATTTATTAGAAATAACTGCTTTACGTATGCCGTTGCACTGTTCAAAGAATGAATCGTTACTATTTACAGACTATAAGATATCGGGGATAGACATATAATAGCTCTATTATGTAGAAGGTAATTTTAAAATCGCTAGAGCGGTGGATTTGAAGTGAGCAGAAATCTTCTGATATGAGTTTAAGTGATAAGTTTCCAGTAAATACTAGATGAAGCTCACTTAACTTCTCGTATATCATTATTGCAGTTTGTTAAGAAACTCGTCAACTGGACATTGGATTAAAATTATCGTGCTCAATACCGACAAGAGTAAAGTTGTAATGTTCAAGTGGCCCTAACCTATAATATAGAAAACTTGTGGAAACTATGCTGAAATATGGAATAAGGACGTAGTTTTATTACGTTTTTGACGGCATTTTCTTGTGATGCTTAAACCGAGTTAATAGTTATTGAAAATGGTATTTTAATTATGAAGAGTAATGTGCATGATACCTTTATCCTCTTTAATAAATACTGTGATTATATAATATTTAATGGCTGAAACAGTAATACAAAAACTTTTTGCTGTAACTGAAAATGGATGCCAAATTTGTTGAGTTTTCCGACATAAGTCTATGCAAAACTATGCACAGCATCGATTTATTGAAATCATTTTGGATCCTGGAAGAATTCCAGTACATCAGTCCCCTTATCAACGACAAATGCACCCACAAACCTAAAATACCTTAGCGGCAACATGGCCATATCAACAATAGCCTAACTGACTAAAATATAGACTAAAATATGATTGAAATATAATAAAGTGAACTTAGATAAATACTTTTAGCACACATTTCTTTTCAATATTTTTTGGCTCTGAATTGAAGCTTGAAAGCCAAAAATAGGAGTGGAATTCACCTGTTCTAGATTAGGATTTGGCGTTGAAATTTATGAATCTCTTCGATAGCCATCATCTCTACGGTAAAAGAATTGCATCATATACATTATTCTAGACTTTATGAAATTTTGCGATACCGTATGGTTCAATACTTCGGTGACATATCCACTAGGAACTCCGAAAATTAGGAAAAAACTAATAGTGTTACCATAAACCTAAGAAAAGATCTAATCAGATGTCAGAAGAGATGGATATTGTATTAAGTGTTCCACTACAGCAATCCGTTGACCAGGACTGACTACGACCAACGACTAGCAAAAGAGCGAAAGAATAAATATTAAAAAAAATATTTCTATTTGTCTATTGCGTTACAGTTGCATTTGTCTATTGTGATGTATTTCAAATTTCCTATGCTGACGATAGTATTATATTTTTAAAATGTAAAGTATAATGCGTTCAAAAACTACGTGACTTTAAATAAAGAAACAATATGTGTAATGGAACAATTAATAAAATAAATATTTGTTTTTTGATTATAAATGAAAAAAACTGATATTAATTTAGGAACGAATTATAACTAGGTAAGAAAAACAAAAATTTTCTTGGCCATAATAATATTAAAAATTAATATTGCGTCGATTTCGAAGAGCTTTTTTTCAGAAGGGTCTAAAAGTATTTAAAATATGCTGAAAATTAATTTTTAAAGAAAAACGTGGATATTAAATTAACTTTTCCATTTGTACATTTTGTACATTTTCTTTTACGTTTGTACATTTTAAGCATGTATATTTGAATTATCAGAAATAATTCATTTTGTTCTAATTAATTCAAATATACGAGTACCAATTACAACCTGGCACAACTAATAAAAAAAATCGGTATGAAATTTATTGGCAAACTTAAACAAACTGTTCTAGGGTATTTTTTCTTGCAAAGATAGATAAAATCCATTAAAAGAAGTTTCCGTCAGCTTACGACAACTCGATTCCTTTATTCGCCGACGCTGAATTGTGAACTCAAAAAGTTTGTTAATATTTTATTTTAAATTCAATCTTCTTGAAGCCACGTCTCGGGGTAAAGTGCTGTCCACAGCGCGCATTTTCGGTGTACGGTATTATGCTCAGCAAAGTGAAGTTTCGATCAGGGCAAATTTTTATTTATCTATTTACCAAGGAATGATAGAAGTTTGTATGTAAGCCACAATACATTTTAACGAACTACAACTCAGTTCGCATGAACCTTTAAAAATATTACGTATCTATATGATTAATAAACATAACGTTATCTATTGTAAAAATTATGAAAGAAAAATTTTAAACAACTATATTTTCTTTTTTAAGTTAATGGCGATGAATCATACCTAATATATTACCACAGATCTAAAAGAATCTGTCAGTGAAAACTTCGTAAAAATCCCTTTAATTATTCTTACGTGATACTTAAACAAATAAACAAACCCACAGACAAAAATGTTAAAAACAACATTTTCGTTCTTTCCCACTTTTGTTTGTACCTCGAAATATTATTTTTGTAAATAACTTCAGTATATCGAGAGAGTAATTTACAATATTATCAAATGTATAGACAATAAAGCACGTAGCGGCCAAATTTAAACAGCCTAATATTAAACTTAGTAAAATAGTTAAATTTTAAATATTAACATATCACACTATTAACATTTTAAATAAATTGAGAAAGCAAAGTAAACTCGTATGGAATATATACATCGAAAAATTATATGTATAAAAGACGATCGAAACGACTTTTTACCTTTTTGCGTCTGCTCACATTAAAATTGTGACTTAAGTACCCCACCCGTTCTCACATATATGACAGGGTGAAAATTTTATTATCCGATTTAAAAGCGCTGTCTGTAAACTATGTATTTGTATTACTAGCTTGATAATTCTTTGCCCTTTTTTAAGATTTTTTTTAAATGTTAAATTTGCATATTTTCAGATTAAGTCAACGATTTCAATGAAATCAAAATGAACTTTCAAACAATCAAAAAGCAGACACAAAATTTGGGAAAACACTATTTTCTTATTCTGTTATCTTTATTATGTGTCCTAAATATTTTTTTTTTAAATATTTTCATTTAAATGAAAGCCAATTCAAAATAGGAATGGCTAGAAAATTTATGTAAAAATGGCAAATCCTGGTGATTTAGCATGAATATTTTTTCCGTAATACCAACTAAAATGCAGATTGGTCCTGTTTTCAGGGTTAAAAATCTGTGAAGAATAAAATAATTCAAATCTCCTTTATGTATTTACAACCCACCCGAAACATAATTATAAATATTTTTAAAAACAATTTTTAGTTTCGACCAAGAAACCACATATTGTATGTGATTTTAAAGTATCTATCTCGTATCGTTTAGAAGTTAGAAGCGTATGATAGATAGATGAACGAACGGACGGACAGACGATGTTACCACAAAAATAGGATTCCGTTTATCCGATCTTTTTAATATAGAATCTTAAAAAATATATTTGTATATTATGAACATTTTGAAAAGTAAATAAGGAAAATAAATAGTAGATAATGTAGAAGATTTTGGAACTTTCGTCTGCTTGTTTGTGTATTTGTTTGTAAGTACTTCATGTAACAAGTTCTAGATCAATTTAGCACATGTAATTTTTAAAACCAGTTTAAGAATGAGATATTAAGCATTTTCAATATTTTTTCTGACAATCTTTAGCATATTTTATTAAAATCTTTTTGTATTTATTAAAATCTTGAAAAACATTGAAATATTTTGATGAGACGTCAAAAATAACGTTTGTGATTTTTATGATTTTAGTGGTACACGAATATAATTAACAGAAAAGATGTCAACAAATGTGTAGACCTTTACCTACTTGAAAAAATCAGCGTCCAATTAGGCTTTTAATTTTATGAAATGCTTTGTTTTCTGCAGATCACAGAAATATATCTAGTTTTCCATGGAAACATATGGTAGTGTTTATATAATACAACCAAAAATGATGGCAGGAATGTTGTAGAGCGTTTGGCGTCATTCAATGCGAACTTAATCAAAAATGAATTTTTGTACCATATATAGTATAGATGACGTACCAAGACAAAAATAACATCAGACAATGATACGATAACGATAAGGATGGACGATACAAATAAAATTATTATTCGTTTTATGCTCTTTTTAACATTACATTATTTTTTTAAATGGTATAAAGAGTATCTTAAAATATCGGAAATAACTTTAACACAAGATAGGTATAGGAAAGTGTAATAATAAGGACAAATATGCATTTGTGCCAACCCTCATTGTTTAATAGGCAAAATACTATTATATTTTTAAGATTTGACGTTGAAATTTTAAACTTGAAGAAGTAAGTATTTTTATTTTGGTTTTTATGAATCCCAATTTTTGTGATATAATTATTATTGAATATATTTGGCGTTAATTTTGTAGAAATTCATTATTCACAATTAAATGAAACTACGTGATGTAGTATTATTTCTACTATCTTTAATTTCTTTACCACGACCTAGGTTTCGTTGTATTACAACATCTTCTGGTGGGATATTAGCAAAGATCCCACCTGAAGATGTTGTAATACAACGAAACCTAGGTCGTGGTAAATAAAATAAAAGATAGTAGAAATAATACTACATCACGTACTTTCATTTAACTGTGATATAATTATTATTAAAAAATATAAGTTATTGAAATCATTTTAACTGTCTTTTGTGTTTATTATGGAACCAACAATAGTGGCGCCTCCGACGTAACGATAATGAAACTATTTGTGCCAAACGTCGTACAGATTCGGCAGCCATTTTGAACAATTAACTTGGAAAGAATTAAATGGTGGCACACTTGTGATGATTGATCGATGTCCCTTCCATAATCGATCCCAATTGAAGCGATTAAAAATTAAATACACATGCTGCTAAAGAAGCTCATTGGTTTGCTACTATGTAGCATGCTAGTTTAGAGCATGTTCTCGGTGCGTATACATTTGCTAAGAGTGTTCTCGGTGCGTATACATTTGCTAAGAGTGTTCTCGGTGCGTATACATTTGCTAAGAGTGTTCTCGGTGCGTATACATTTGCTAAGAGTGTTCTCGGTGAGTATACATTTGCCTTTATACTGGGAGCCATAAAAAAAATTATTAAAAAATGTAAGATGAAAAAAGAGGAACAAAGGCAAATGTGACATGCTCGCTGTGAACGCATTTAGACTTGCTTCGGGGCATACTACCACAGAACATATATTACTCCCCTCTACCCAACCACACGCTGTATATTAATAAGCACGAAAAAATAGATCATCATGCTATTAAAAACATGTTAGGTTAAAATATCTTTCTCTGTCACCCGCGATAGTGAAATATATATTTAAGAGAGTTAGGTATTCATTTTAGATACATGAGTTCAATGCTTTTTATGGTATATCTATTTTTATAATAGGTTTATATTTAATTTTTACAATTTAATATTTAAAAAAAGTTGTCGTGATATTTGATAAAATTACGGTCTTAGAAACCAACTATGGATTAAGCACTAAAAAACTAAACAAAGTTGTGGTTATCGTCCACATAAGCTGACGTATGAAATAAACTTCTTTAATGATTTATGTTAGTTAATAATTTATAATAATTATTAGCTACCTAGGAGTAAAAATAAAAAATAAAAGTATAAAATAAATGATAATATCACACGTACACTTGTCTGTAATGTTTGTTTTAAAATTACCCATTACAGCCGATATGACGACATCGGTCAAAGCTTTATATATTCACAGAAGGCTTCTTCGTAAACAAAGTTTGTGATGTTGAGCCTTCACATAAATTTACCGCCCACAGAAACATACGTTCTAGATAACGCACTATGTCTTTTTTATTGTACAACATGTTCGTCTTTGGCACACATATGTACACATAAGCTGTGAGTAGCGCGTTACACATAAGTGTACGCACTACTCACTCATGACAAAACTTAATTTTCTGTATTCATATTGAATTTGTATTTGTTATCGTTTTCATAAAAAAAGTTCAACAAACATTCGCACGTAACACACAAGTCAGGATAATCATAATTTAGTTAACTTTTATCTCCTTAAATAAAACAATAACAATAAAACACGTCCTATAAATTGTTTATTCCTTAATTTGACATGCCACTTCACGTATAATTGTTTCATTATATCGTACACAAAACGAAACATGCGACCAAAAGCATCAAAGTCCGTGATGCAATGGATTAGTATTTGAAAATGCTTTTTGACATTATTGACCTATCGATACTGTTAGTACTCGGCCCGTCTCACCGCCGTGCCTGTTGGATGCGTTCAGCATTTCTTTTCTCACGCGATACACAATTTTAAAGTGACAGATGACTTATAAATTCTAAGGAGGTTTCATTAAAATCATCAAAAACAGTTGCAAACATTTTTTAAAATTTTTTACCTACCATTAATTTTGAATGGTATAGTACAATCTCAATGTAGAGAAAAGCGGACGACATATGTATCATCAACAGCGGTATAGCCGTATTGTATACCATCAACCAAAGGTATTTTAAGTTTCGTTTAAATTGAATCTCGTGCCTAAATTACTTAGACTCCAACCCTAACATAATGCAATTTCTATTGGGAAAAACAAACTACTAAAACCGAGGACAAACATGTATAACAATACGCTTTAAGGATCATAATTCCCTTTTAGAAGGACTTTATCAAATAATAATATCAATAAGGCAAAAAGCTAATAATTTAAAATACCAATAAAGGTATTTCAGTTGAAACTACTGTTTCTTTTCAAAATTATTGCAAAAGTTTTACTTAATACCACGAGTATACTAAACCACAAAGGTAATTTTGAAAAAAAATTATTGTATCATTACAAGTTTAAAATACAGCCAACCACAAAATACACACTCATTCAGACATAAAGCGAAATCTCTGAAAATGACCGCACAATGCGCATTGCCTTATTTCTCTCTCTGTATTTTCCTTTTTCCTCTTTTGTAATCAACGATATTTATTATTTGATTAAGAAAAGGTTGAATATTTTCATTTACATTTTTGTAAATATAACGGTGAAAGCGCTTATGGAATGGCTGAATGTTACTGAATTTATAATGATATGGTCTTTAATGATTATTTGATTGTGGCTGGGGTTTAATGTCGACAGAATTAATTATAACAAATTTCCGGAAATGGCAATGACCGAGCTTTGTACCGAGAAGCTTAATGTTTTATTATAATTAGGGTACATTATTTTGAAGTAAATACAACTAACGGGCATATTGTTTTTTAGTATCATTTTTATTTTAATATTTTTTAGTCTCTTGCTTGGGGAAAATAACACTTGTCCATTAAAATTCTGAAGTTCCTTGCAAAGATAAGGTGGTTGGAAATTAACGAAGCCGCGTATTGATTGTACTTATCACATAAATAATGGTTGTATTTTTATAAGATAATTACTTAAGAGGTTTTTTATACGTGCAAGGGGAGGTGCAAATATGTTTTATAAATATGTTTCGTACGGGAAAATTGCATACTGTTGTTTATAAAATAATAAGCCCAATAAGGCTTTCTAAGAGATGTGTTGTTCAATTATTGCATTACTTTGATATGTCGTAATGCATTAATTACATAATGAGTTGCATTACGTTGTATGTTGTTTCTTCTTGGAATAAAAAGTATGTTTAATACAATAAGTCAAAAACATATGTGAGATTAATGGTACAAGAGTGCATAATTTTCATATTTCTTAGTTTTTCATATGTCCATGTAAATGTGTTAACATTATTGTGATGAACTATGGAGATGTTCTAAGGGACCTCTCAATAAAATAGGGTACAGGGTCTCTTCAAGAAATTTAGCACAGAGTTTGAACTCGTTTTTTATGTACTTTGATAATAGAGAGTGGTCTAATAATGGAGTTGGAATATGGTAAGAGAATTTCTCAATAGTGAAGAGTAGATTTATCGAATTGAAGCTCGTTTGACTTATGAGTCTTTGATCACAAATGATGACCAGGTTCGAATGGTGGATGGAGTCAGAAGTTGGTGACAGGAACTTGACAGGAATTTTACAGGGAGGTGACAACAGGCAGTTTTCAATGTGGAGGAGCAGAATTACGAGTTTGGACTTATTTGACTTATCTGTCGAGTTCTTCAGTGAAAAGTAGCGTCCAGATTCGTACAGTGAAACCGGAATAGAGTAACAGAAATGTCAGTAGATCTGTAGAATGATATAGAGCAATTATAATATATTAATGAGTAAGAAGATATTAATAAGTAGGGCGGTAACTACGCAAAGGTATAAAGTAACTAGAATACCAGAGGGCAGGTTTGTATCATATATATACAAATGTATGAAATAATTCAGGAAATAGTAATTGGGATCTTTCAATATAATCTCATCGTGGATTAAATTGGACCATCTGTCATCCTGGCGCACTTTGATGTGACTTGGTCTGATAAGTTTTGTGTTTTTGATCCCTATACTTATAAAACCGCCCAAGAGTGAGTTTTGTTCGCATTTCGTTACGTTTACTACCTTATTTGAAGTGAAATTACTTCATTTATCACAAGTTAAAACTAATATATACTTCTGAAATTATATATAATTTATTAAGTATTCTACTTACTGAAATCTTGTCATGTTTTTCTTAGAACGTTTGCCATGTAATGTTGTTTCTAAAAAACGTAATAATTTTTTACATATTTTTCAGTTTATCTCTGAGGATATACTATTTAAAATCATAAAAAAATATTTTTTTATATAAAATATTTTGGAATATTTGCAGTTGTCACGTATACGAATTTCTATGTTTTATTATTATGTCAAATTTTTATGTTTCTATACCAAGCGAATTCTGAGAAAAACGGTTGTGACAAGCACATGTTCTTTATGTAAGGATAAATGTGCATCCATGATTTTAAACATTGTATATATTAAATTACTTTACTTTCATATTTGTTTTTTACCACTCAAGATTAGTTAGGATACCCTCTTGTAAATAATTATCAAAAAACATTCTCTCTCTCTCTCTCTCTCTCTCTCTCTCTTTGAATTTCTTTTACTTTTTTTTAAATATTTTATTCAATTGCTAATTTTATGAACTGGGAGTAAAATATGAAATTTTTCTTCTCAATATATATACAAATATGGGATAAATTTTAGTTCTTCTTTGCGAAAACTTTAAAAGTATTTCCAGAAAATGAAACAAAAAAAAACAAAGACATGAAACAAAGAAAATGAAACAAAAGTCACAGACAGGCGCATGCATAGAGTAAAAAAGGCTACTATGACTACCACCATAATGACGTTGCTATAGTTGAGTTGTTCGACAGGTCAGATTCCAGACGTTATTCTTTTTGTTATAACTCTGATAAGTCTGATGCCCTTGATATGAAGTCCAATCAGATTTGTTGTATAAAAACAAGTTGGTCGATTTAATATTGAATTGGGACTGTGTCATCTTTTATAAGTGTAATTCATAAGTATCTTATTTTCATGAACATTATGTTTGGGAGAAATTTTACCATAAATTTCGTTTAATATTAAATAGACACTTCATAAGAAATAATCATATTATTTTCTAATAAATTATTTGCTTTAAAGGAAAAAGTTAAAATACAAAAATATAAAGGGTCAAGTTAAATATAGGTTATTTTTTATCAGCAATAAGATTTTAATGAATTTATAGACACGCTTCCTGACTTATCCATGTACAAAATTAGGTTAAAAAAGTACACTTTCTAAAGATATAATTTTGAAAACTGTTTTTAAATTATATCATATAAATTCAATCTGCCGGCAGAATTTTAAAATCTTAAATGATTTTTTAAATTGTGTTATGTTTGAACTCATAATTTTAATAGGATTATACTATACTCATTGATCAAGTAAAACAAGTCTACTACTGGTTAAAATGTGTTAATACTCATTTGAGTTTTTATATTTATATATTATAGGTATTTATATTTATAGGTATTTACTGAAAAAGTATTTTATATTTATAGGTATTTACTGAAAAAAAAACTCCGACACTATAAAGTTAATATGTAATTGTGAAGAAAACAAAACAAAACTAAAATTAATATTTAGGTGGTAAAATTTAGTTAAAATCAAAATGAACTATTTATATAAATAAGAAATACGCTTTATGCCGCTCTATATAGCTGATACGTCCAGTACGTAGAGCCATGTTTTACGGGAAATTGTCCACATCAGAAGGTAAGGGTGCTATCTCAACGTTATGCTATTAAGATCTTTATTATTATATTTAAAATATATAAAATATTCCACTACGGTCGACAAAAGAAAATAAAATTGTATAACGATTGAGTTCTGAAACTAGGCAAATATTCTTGGAGACGTGGCCTTTTCATTTGTTTCATAACACAAGTTTTCATTTTCAAAGGTAACAAAACTGTGGGCTATTATTCAAAAAGATGATTGTATCAAACTTAACATATTTGAAGCATATTTCTGTAAAAAACGTAAATTTTTATTCTCCGAACCCTTGGCAGGGATTTATCGGAAACAGTTAAGAATTGTCATATTTCCTTGTAATTTTCGCTATAATTTGATAAACAGAAACACTTAGTATGAACAATTACACGTTTTTTGTGCCCTTTATATATACATAACCGATTGATAATTTTATGATATACTCTGATTTAAATATAAATAATAGGTTAGCACAAAATTATATGGGAAACAGTCAATACAATTAAATAACATTGATGTGGTCATAGTCCAGACTCATTATCAATAAATAGTGATCCACTAGATATGGTGAAGGGTTGAAGCTACATGTGAGCTTGTTTACTTTCTTCACTTCCTTACCTCCTTCTGATATTTCTGAATCTTTAACTCGTTTCCGGTCCCCATGGGAATCCTTCAACGTGGAAAATTTGTTTCCGTTTTGCCTTTTGACGAAAAACACGGCTGCCACTTTCCTCCTACCGAATTAGGAGCTCTCTTATAAATATATATTTATAAATCTTAAATTATATATTTTATTCTACCGTTTATCTAAGGCTAATTAATTGAAAAGTTTAGTGTTGCATCCTCCGCAAGAGACCTTAAACTCCTCACTTAAGAATTGCCAACCACTTGTGTCTGCAATAATAGATGTTGAATAACGCAAACCAATAATTTTTTTAACAATTCGTCAACTCGTGATTATTTTTGACTATTTTTATATTCATTGTCCACAATCGTCCTTCGAGTACCCAAATTTTTTGTAGGTGTACTAGGTAGTCGTACTCCTTACAACTGTTTACCACCATCTTAATCTCTTTATCAATCCTTAGCTACCAGACTTTAGACCGTAATCGTCCTTCATAGCCACGATTCTAGCATAACTTTCGTACGTTGCATGTAAAACAACGAGTATTTTCGTACGTTGCATGTAATACCCAAATTTTTGAGGGATTACGATTCCATTTTTATAATTTTGTTGCACTTTTAGAGTTACATAA
The DNA here is from genome assembly GCA_039881145.1 of Druceiella hillmani. Lineage (NCBI taxonomy): Eukaryota > Metazoa > Arthropoda > Insecta > Lepidoptera > Hepialidae > Druceiella > Druceiella hillmani. The sequence goes on from JAYKKI010000029.1 coordinate 15,074,941, forward strand.
TTTCCGTATTACTTTTAGAGTTTGTAATTATGCCTCGCATAGATATTGAGTGACGGCCTATCAGTTATACTTATTTTGTTTTTATCTAGTCGTCCCGTATCAGTGAAATATTTGAATCTTTACTTAAGCTCGCCAGCAAATCTGCATTATAATTTTATGTTATATTTGTAATATAACTGCTCTGTATTATAACTTTAAGTTATATTTGTAAATCTGCAGTATCAGAAAGGGGCACATAGTCTTGATTTAGGTCAAATACAATTCAATTGACTTATGGTCTATAAATGATTCAAACACATAAAAGAACGTCTTAAAATGCGATCATTTTTTAGTCCAAATAAGGATAAGATCTTACTTTTGCATTTGGCTATATTTTCGTTCAAGCTCTGTTATAGTTAAATTTTCTTACACGATGACCGTAGGGTTATTTTTATTAGTCTCTGCTAAAATAGTTCCATGTCAACTAGGTCTAGCCACCGTTATTATTTGAATGCTATCTTTTACTTTATGGATTTCCGTTACGTTAATCTTCATTTTGAAATTATGCTTCATCTTAGTTTTCTGTCCAAAAGTTTTCAATTAATTTTTTTTCTAATTTCTTTCTCGATAGTTCTTTTCACAGTTTTGCTCTTGTGATCAAATTGGATATAGATTTAAAAATATAATTGACTAGTCAAAGTAAACTATAATCCTTTAATCACCCCTAACACACTAAATTCATATATTCTCTTTATTTACTTGTGTAACGGTTTCTTTTATTTAGATATTTGTTAAATAACGCTTTCAACCGTTGTGAATCATACTCTTCTTTGCTGGTGCTGTTTATGAAATTTATGACAACTTTATATTTGATCAACATTCTTTCCCAGATTTTTTTATACAATATATCAATATCATCGAAATCAGTATTTTTCAGTAGGCTTCAATGTCCCATCAACCAAAATATCCCCTGAAATCTCTTTAAATTTTAGAATTTGCTTATTTACTTCCCGTTTATCCCATGAATTAATTCCATAACCTCTAAACACGTCACTGTTGCTTTGGCCAGCATTCCTAGATCGATTCATTGTAATATAAATGGTAGACGGATATATTCTTTCATTTATTGTTATTTCAGCTTCGAATGAACCCTTTATGTTAAGAGTATAGAGTGTGCTATTACCCCCATAAGAGTGTTCTATTACCCTAAACTAAGCAATTTTTACTTACTCGTAGTTCTTTAAGTTGCTCGTTGCCAATACCTTTTTTTATATTCACAAGTCTCGTCTATTGCCAAATGAAACTATTATATCAGATTCTATATCTCGCTAAATTTTTACTACTCGAATAATTAGGAATTATAGGTAATTCTTTTTAACTTGAAATAATCATAAAATTCTGGAAGAAAAAATAAAAATAGTTTTAAAGTCAAAGTTCATAAAAAGTTTCATGTGCCAATCAAAAAAAAATTTGTAACTGGAACAATTATCTGTAGATTTTTAGAAATACCCTAAAATTTTTTCATTAAATAAATGTAATATCTTTGACGTTAATTTTGTAGAAATTCATTATTCACAATTAAATGAAACTACGTGATGTAGTATTATTTCTACTTTCTTTAATTTCTTTACCACGACCTAGGTTTCGTTGTATTACAATATCTTCAGGTGGGATATTAGCAAAAATCTTTGCCGTATATTCCTATATATGTGATTAAACGGGTGTATAACACGTACAATTTGAAATAAGGGGTTATAATACGTGCAATTGGACGTATAATACGTACAATTTGAAATAAATACGTACAATTGGGTGTATAATACGTACAATTTGAAATAAGGGGTTATAATACATGCAATTGGGTGTATAATACGTACAATTTGGTATAAGGGGTTATAATACTTGCAATTGGGTGTATAATACGTACAATCTTAAAAATAATTATCAACAATATGCCATTTCCCATAATACGATTACAAGTATCTTATCGTATTATGTTATGAAACAACTTGCCCTTTAATTGACCTTTAATCTAGTACCTACCTAGTTACCTAAGAAAAATAGTTAAAGAACACCTGACAAAAGTGAACCCTCTTTGACGATTTAAACCTTGATTTGTAAGTATGTCATAAGGAGTAAAGTGGCAGAGAGAGAAAAAAAGAGAGAGAGAATATGTATTAAGTATAAATCCATACATTATGCTAAATGCGTAGAAACACGGTTAAATGTCGTCGCCCTGGTGTGTTGGGTTTATCACAAGTCATACTGCCTTTGACGATAAAAAAAAAACAGTGAATCAAAGCAGACAAGATCTCAAAATAGCTAAAAAAATTTATATAAAAATGCGACCTCTACCTTTTGTGTGCGCACGGCCTTTATATTTATGGAAAGGAACCTTTTAATGTTTTCCGATACATTCTACGTACTTTATACTTAGTGAAAAATTCAGAAAAATTATAAAAGATTCTAAGTCACAAATGAAATGTTCAGTCATGTAGCCGAAACCAAATATTTTCTCGAAACCATTGGTTTCTTTATGGTCGTTTAATTTTACATATAAATCCATATTATAGTAAAAAAAGGAAATCATTTCAAATTACAACAAAAACAAAAATGTATATAAAATATGTACTTTGTAAAAATAGTACGACAGTACTCTCATCGTTTTCCATTATCCATTAAATATGTAAAGTTTGTTTAATTGAGAGTATAAATCAGAAATGAAACTTTCGTTCATTAACACAGAACGTTTTCCAGCCATTGAGCTTCACCTGCGTCCTTAGCCCTGAATAAACCCAATTTTCATCGGAACGATGCAAGTTTTTTGTTCTTTTATACAGATCCTGCTGTGTAAGCTTTCTCGATTCGCTTAGTGTAAATTAAACTTCGAATTTTTCTTCATTTTTTGGAATAAATTGTGATTGTTTATTAATGTATTGATTTGTAATTTTAAATCTTTAAACTTAGAAATTGTAAGCCCTAATTAAAGTTAAACAATAAAAATCACTTGAATTGAAGTTTAATAAAGTTTTTAATAGTTTAATGAAAATTTAAAAAAAATTAAATTAAAATAAACGAGGCTTTGAGAAAGTTCGATTTATTTTACTTTCTTTTTTACTGCAACGAAGTTAAAAAGGAATTTAAGTACATGAATTAGTATTCTATATATACGTGTACGTATATATGTGTGTGTATACATGTGTGTATGTGTATATATATATATGTGTGTGTGTGTGTGTGTGTATGTATGTGTGTGTTAACCCTTATAACCACGGCATCTCCTATGTCGAGATATCTCAAACATTTTTAACATCTACTCTCATGTTTTAATAGCAATTGTTCAATGTAGGTAAATATTTTTGTCAACTCAAAATACGTAAAAATACAAAATTTATCGCATTTCTATTACTCACATTCGCTAATTTCAACGTCTCACAAAATTATTTAGTATAAAATAGACCGTACAAATCTTCCTTAGAGAATGATATAAAGTTTTACAGCCCTCTCAAATAATGTAAAGCTCTCATGGATTTGCGTCCTTCGAGACGTCCAAGCTTTTGTAACAGACATTTTAAAAGTTATATTGTTACTTTGATTTCAATGGAAATGAGAATTTGGCGGATATATATTTTATTTTTGGATGTTTACATTTACTGAATTGTCAATGAAACTTTGTTTTAACTGAAACTGAATTTATTCGCAGAGGAACTTTGATATTTTTAGAAAAATTAAGTTTTTCTTTACGGCATTCAATTATTACACACGCACGCACTTATTTTTATGCTTAGATCAGGGGGGACAATATTTGGCAGAACACATATGCCGTAAAATAATAAAAACATTAATCACTTAAGCTTTAAGATAGGCACTGTTTATCTCCCTAATTCGAAGTAAATCAGAGAAGAGTATAACCGGCTACTTTCGGTGTGAATTAACCAAATATTTTATTCTGTAAGGCATGTAAAAGAAGAATTTAAAGTCTTTAGAAAGAATAATTAAAGAAATAAAAAGGAAGTTTTTAAAAATTGTAACCACTTTCAAAGGTTTACTTAAGATGTAAAATCGTATATCTTAAGTAGACCCATAAAAGACCGATGCATAATATAATTGAATACATTTTTTCTGTAATTCTGACTAGAGTTGATTTTAATCGAAAGGTTATTTCAAATCAGCGAAAAATTGTATTCTTAATATCTCACTTTTGAGAACATATCGCAAAAAACAAAAAAAAGAACATATCACATTAAATTGCATATTAATTTCCCATATCTTTATCTTTTCTGTGCGCTTCCCATATTTTCCACGCCCAACGATCTTTGAATGGTTTGGTAATTTACGTCAGTTCCATATATATGGGTAAACAAAATATATATTTTTATTATTTGCTTTTCTTTATTTTCTATATTATTTAATTTTTACTTCTATATCAGTTCAAGAATAACTTAATGATTTGAAATAATGATATATAAAATTAAGAAATATTTTTTCCTTACAAATATTATGGTATGTATCCTCTCAGTTCATGTAGCTGCAATATTATCAATTTTGATATTTCTTTCCCTCGACGGTATATCACCTTTAAGAATCCATAATTACCTTCACAAAGCTTATTTATTTCTAAGTGTCACTGTTTAATGTGTAAACATTAAACAATGTATTCAGTGTTATGTAAATTTATTTAATAATATTTATATACTTTAATACATACAATTGATACATATGGCGGATTTATTGCCACCAGGGAAAATGTCTTATAGCCAATCAGAACGCCAGTCCGGTCCCTCTCGGCGAGAAGCCGGGAATCGAACACGGATACCCGCGATACACTGCGCCGTCAAAGGCCGATCAACCTAACAAACCACGTCGACAACCTTATGCTTTGTGATGAACCCAACACAAATTAACATCGTGTACTATTAGTCCTTCTATGCATAAAAGTATTCTACACACTTAAACTGTTATCCTTAACTCCCATCAGAAATTGGGAGTTGTTTTGCTTCTTATTTGTAGAATCTTTGCATTGCAGTGCATATCTATTAAATAATCAATATTTTAAAAATAAACCAAAAGTATAACACTTTGAAACACTGCTACGTGTGCGCACGGAGGCAACACTTTATTTCTATAAAATTTAATAAAACAATACCACATTAATTCTGTACCACTTGCTAGTGTTGCAAAGCATTTCTGAAAAGATTTGTAAGGGCACTTCCAAACTATTATAATATATCAATAATCACTCCTTCGTCAGCCCCTCAACAATAGGTTAATATTATTTGATAATTCAATCAAATAATAATTTCAAGACGTACGTAAAAAGTATGTTCTGTTAGTGTCAAAAAATATCCCCAACCATACCCAAATAAAATTCAACTTAAATAGACGTCGAAGTAAAAATTGTGTTCATAATGGTAAAATTTCTTTAATTTTTCTTCTAATTCTCTTACTAGATTCAATAAATTTCATAATTTGATTAAACCAGACATTTGAATATCTTCTAGCGAAAATATTTATTTTCCAGAGTAAAAGGGAAATTATTATTTAAGCGCGGTTGACACACAGATGAGAAAAGTTTATAGCACCAATGAATGGAATGGAATGGGTGGAGTTGGTCTTTCACAGTTCTTCGCATCTGACGAGATTTAACTTAGTGCTACAATTAGCGCGATTGTTTTGGCGTATATAGTAACAAAATAAGCGGTTTTGAAAAATAGTTTGTTTCTTCTGCAGCACTATATGTAATGTAGATAATTAGAAAGGCAATAAGTAAATAATATTTTTGTCCCTCCAGTAGTTTTAATTAAAATTAAATTGTACTTCAAATATTTAATGCATTTCAATTTTTTTCAGACTAAATGATTGCTATGAGAAAAAAAAAGTTGCTCTGTAATTATTGTTATAATATAAGCAGTTTTTGTAATTATTGTTTCATTTTACGCATTTAATAATGTGTCAACCCCTTTATTTTAACGATAAATAGAGAAACTTGACGGTTTCTGTAATTATACAAAGGTAATATTTCAGTGTAAATATCGAATCATTTATTTATTAATCGTAGACAAATCATTTCATATTTACAATAAATAAATTAGTTTTTTTAATTTTCTGTACCTCAAAAGGAAAAACGCAACTCTTACAGAATTACTTCGTTGTCGGTCTGTCTACCTGTTTATCTGTCAAGACTCATTTACTTAGGAATGCGTGGAGGTATCAAGCTTCAAAGTCAATGCTATCTAAAAATATGGCCATCTAATCAACATATTTCGGCACTCGCAAATAAATTAAAATCTATGGGGTACTTCCCGTTGACCTAAAATCATGAAATTTGGCAAAAAGTAAGATTTCACAGCAAAAATTAAGTAAAAAGTAATATTTTTTTTTAATTTGTGCCTGGGTGCAGAATATATACATATTTTTTTTTAAATATGCGCCTGGATGAAGTAGGCAACATATTTTCGATCTAAGAAGTTAAAATTTCGTAAATATTTTGATAGGAATATTATTCACCAGTAAATGTTTTTAAAGCCTAAATTTCGTACTACGGAACATTCGCAGTGCGAGTTCCACTCGTGCTTAACAGGTTTTCATTTTATTCTCTGATTATATTATATATCTAGCATTTTGTATTATTTTCCATATATTACGTGTGAGAATGAAATGATATTTAATTTCATCTGCTTAAAATGGATGAAAATACTGCCAGTAATTCCTTTTTTTCTATTCGATTACCTTGTTGATTGAAGTACTACTGTATACTTTGCTTAATCTTAAATTTTCTTTCCATTTGATTAACTGCTTCAGAATGATTCTACAATTTCTAGTTCAAGATTGATCGGAGCATCCTATTAATTTAAATTACATTATAAGCATATTTCGTAAAGAATACAAATTTTTTCGTAAAGAAATGCTCGTTTGTAAAATCTTACATAAATCCTAAATCAACGGAAAGCAGAGTTGGCAAAGGAAAATAGTCATGACTTGGCCTGCTCTATATTTTATGCTGAGTTTTTCCTTACTTTATATTTTTGTGGATGGATTATTATTAATTGCTGTATTATAAAGAGATAGCATTTCCTTTTTGACTGGAACAAATATAGATTGAGTTGCGATGACAAGCATATATTAAATTTTGTTCTTTAGTAGTATTCTATAAGAAAGAAGTTTTGATACGCTATATTTGTATATTTATACGTGTAAAAAAAGAGGATAGTAAAGAAGACAAAGAGAAAATTTTAAAAGAAAAAAATGTTTAGCAAATCGGAAGAATAAATGAGAAAAATAGCTGTGGTTATCTGAAAAATATGTCTATTTTGAATCATTACGATATTTTCTATGTTAGAATGTTACTACAAATTATATACTTACAACAATACCAGCTACTAATAATACCAATATGATAAAAGTATACCGATTAGCAGCTTCTTATTGTTTAGTTCTACTACTGATTTTTGGATATGGTTAACAGTAAATATAAAATGAAAATAATGTTAATACGAGACAACTTTTGGCATTACCATCACATTTTTTTTTCACTAAGTCGAATGTAAAAACAATAAGCGGTAAAGAACATAACTTAAAAAGTTTAAAAGAAAAAAGATCCAGAGACTTTTTATAAGTACATATAAATTTTCCCATATTTCCCACAATGAAATTTAAAAAAACACGATTGGTGTTCAATCATGAGGCGAAAGCAAGATATTTACGTTAGCTTATTTTTACTTTATTAAATATAAATAAATCATTATACGCACATAAATTATATTAGATAATTATAAAAAATACGTAGAGTTTATAATTGTCATGTTTTCAAGTCACAATTATCGCAGTTTTACTTTACTATCCTTTTTCAAATTTATTCACTTAAATAATTTTAGTAGAAATAACAATATATTATACATAATAGAAACACCAATAGACATTAATAGTAATATCAATAAATTACGTGTTTATTGAATATAAATATTTCGGACATTATGGTTCTACACTTCAAAAGAAAAATCGGAAACTTTATAAATCACACAAGTGTCCGTCTCTTCATGTGTCTTCCTGTTTTCTCAGAAATTTCCTGAAATAGAATTTTCACGTATATTAAAGTGCAAGTATCTCAATAGATGACACCCAAAGATATGTATATAGGAATTTGTGACAAAGTATTCTAATCTTTTTTCAAAATTCAATGTATAATTATTTAAAATGTCTAAAAAATAGTTTTTCATAATTTTAGGTAGGTCAGACATATTCTAAAAAACATGCAAAAAAGTTCTGCTCACTCTAATTTCTAAAACTAGAGTGAGAAGAACTTTATTAGAACAAAATTATTGATGTTCTTTGTCTATCTTCTGATAAATAACCACTATCTTCATATACTTATCGAGTCTTGATAATTCCTCTTTTAGAAATAATTTATTAAGTCTAGAAAACTGAGTCAAAGAGGATTTCTATATATCATCTATATATAAAATTTGTAATGCTATTAGCTCGAGAACATGATATGATATTATTAGTAGAACTTCACAAATATACAGAATTTTATGTTAATTCAAGAGAGAAGAGCAGAAAAATTAAAAAAAGCTAAACTAAAAAAATTAAAAACAAGCTAATTAATAGAAGTGTGAAATTAAATAAAATATTTTAATAAATGGACGGACATATTATGAATACAACCTTACAATCATTTAATCAACCACATTACCATAATATATTTAAAAGGAAATCGCATTAAGCAAATAACACTTTATATTCAAAATCATAGGACATTATATACTGAAGAACCGTAACTGACTATGTCATAGTTATATGTACCACTTACGCTAAATTCAGCTCAAAATTATATCCCGTAAGCTTCTACACAATAAAATAAAACAAATTGCCCGAAGAAAACAAATTAGATTTATTAAATTTAAAAAAAGTGGAACATATGCACTTTACAACCATCAACATTTCGACATTTTTTTTTTAAATCATATGAAAGTATACACATTAAAAACTACATACCTAGAAAGAAATTCTGCAGCTGATGTTTATTTATTATAAAAAAACCATTTTGAAAAAAAAAATACTCATTAAAATATGTCGAAATTCGTACATTACATCGTTATTTCTCACTATATTCACAATGAATTTATCGTTAGATATTACACATTTGACGCACGCATAAAGGAATTAGAAATTAATGAAATTAAATCACTTAAAATAAAACTTTAAAATTACTTTAAAACAATGTAATTTTTAACAGTATTTAACGTCAAATAAGAAAAATTATCAATTATACCAACTTAATAGGTTTTACTATCTGTAAATCTTTAATTTATGGTTCTTTTTTTTAAATTTATGACTATGAACTTTTGCATTTGCCATTACTGTAAAAATGTAATTATGGTAATTCTTTTCAAAATATAAACTTATAATGTATTACGTATAAAAAAATACAAAAGATATGTGTCACTAAAAATGGCCAATGTATTAAAAAAATTGTTTAAAGAATAATTTCCATAAAAAATGTAAATTTCCAAAAAAAATATTTGTTATAAGTATTTCGAAAGTATAAGGAAAATCCTAGCCAGGGCTGGGCTTAGTTTAAATAATGAACAATAGATATTGTCATATTTATTGTAAATTGTAATAAATATTGTCAATATTAAACTTTTTGTAAATGAAAAAAAACAGTATCTGAATTTAAAATACATTTGAAATTTAAACAACTACAAAGTGAAAATAATGCCATAAAGTAACCAAAAAAATATATGCCGTAACCTAACTTAACATAACCTAACCCAACTTAACCTAACCCAAAGTAAACTAACCTGACCTAACCAAACCCAACCTAACCTAACATTAATGCCATAACCTAACCTAACCCAACTTAACCTAACCCAAACTAAACTAACCTAACCTAACCTAACCAAACCTAACCTAACCTAACTTAACCTAACCTAAGCCAACCCAACCTAACCCAAACAAACCTAACCCAACCTAGCCTAACCTAACCTAACCTAACCTAACCTAACCTAACCTAACCTAACCTAACCTAACCTAACCTAACCTAACCTAACCTAACCTAACCTAACCTAACCTAACCTAACCTAACCTAACCTAACCTAACCTAACCTAACCTAACCTAACCTAACCTAACCTAACCTAACCTAACCTAACCTAACCTAACCTAACCTAACCTAACCTAACCTAACCTAACCTAACCTAACCTAACCTAACCTAACCTAACCTAACCTAACCTAACCTAACCTAACCTAACCTAACCTAACCTAACCTAACCTAACCTAACCTAACCTAACCTAACCTAACCTAACCTAACCTAACCTAACCTAACCTAACCTAACCTAACCTAACCTAACCTAACCTAACCTAACCTAACCTAACCTAACCTAACCTAACCTAACCTAACCTAACCTAACCTAACCTAACCTAACCTAACCTAACCTAACCTAACCTAACCTAACCTAACCGAACCTAACCTAACCTAACCTAACCTAACCGAACCTAACCTAACCTAACCTAACCTAACCTAACCTAACCTAACCTAACCTAACCTAACCTAACCTAACCTAACCTAACCTAACCTAACCTAACCTAACCTAACCTAACCTAACCTAATACAACCTAACTCAACCCAACCTAACCCAAACTAGCCCACCCTAACTTAACCTAACCTAACCTAATACAGCCCAAACTAACCTAACATAACCCAACCCAACCTAACCCAAACTAAACTGACATAACCTAACATAACCTAATCTAACTTAACCCAACCTAACTTAACCTAACCTAACCCAACCCAATCTAACCCAAACTAGCCCAACCCAACCTAACCTAACCCAACTCATCCTAACCCAAACTAAGTAAATCAAACTTAACCCAACCCAACCTAACCCAATCTAACCCAACCTAACATAACCTAACCCAAACTAACCCAACATAACCCAACCTAACCTAACCTAATCTATTCTATCGTAATCTAACCTAACCCAACCCAAACTACGCCAAACTAATCTAACCTAACCCAACCCAACCAAACCCAACCGTAACTAAAATAATTTCAGGCCATGGCTGACTTCAATAAAAAATGTATATTTCCAAAAAAAAATGTATTATAAATATTTCGAAAGAATAAGCAAAATCTTTTGGTTTGATTTGAATAATCGACAATAAATATTGTCAACATTAAACTTTTTATTAGTAATAAAATTAATAATAAAATGACAAAACTTAAAAAAAAAATTGTATGTGATTTTAAAACATATTTAAAATTTAGGCAACTACAAAGTGAAATGAATGCCATACAACATTCAAAAAAGAAATATGCCATAATACAAATAGACTATTTTTCTTGTATGTTGGCACCATTTAAGCAAAATGTAGTTGTTTAAATTGACAGGAAAAAAATAAAATTCAATTTTGATAATTAATTATTCTCATAAATACTTAATAATTCATAACAAATTATCCTTTTAATTGTGTAATAAGTGGTTAGTGATAAAAGAATAAGTGGAAAACATTGTTAAAATCTGTTCCTTCGCAAACTAAATCGTCAGGTACAACATTTTTCAAATTGTTTTTTTTATAATAAATAATCATCAGCTGCAGAATCCATTTCCAGGTATGCAGTTTTTAATGTGATATAAAAAAAATTATCGAAATGTTCCTGGTTGTAAAGTGCATTTATACCAAAAAAGTTTTAAAAATGGCGACAGAAGTAGCTTTTGGAAAGTCAAAATCTCGGCCTGTTTAAAATCCGGTAATGTAATGTAATTTATCCGTTTATGTAATGTAATTTTTGTATGTGCCAGAAATATCTTTAAGGATCGAATATTTGTTAGTACTATCCTAGATTGTTTATCTTATTTACTTTGGGTCTTCTTTTCCTCTAATCTCGGCTTTGTGCCGCGTTGGTATCAATATGATTTTCTTTTAGGTCATTTCTGACCCTTGTCAATCAAGTGGGAGGGTGGCCTCCTGCATCTACATTTCATCACTGTCAAGTTTAGCGCAAACTTCATCATGCTGTCGTCTCTTGATACGTCCATATAAACTGAGGCGTTTTTGGTTTGTCTATTATAGAGGCAATTTTAAAGTCCCTCCTTATGTGTTAATTATCAATTTTGTCAAATGCTAATTTCTTTCTACGTGCACTTTATTGTGTCGGTTGCTCAATATTCCTAACGTACAAGTCTTTTAGCTGTTTTGTTTTTTTTATATTTTTCGTTTACCTTTAAGTGACAATCTTCTACCTCACGTAATGCCTATGAGTTGTCTTCATTTTAACTATACATTGTAGTTTTACGAGTAACATCGCTATCAAGTCTGCTATAATTTCTACACATTGAGCCTAAATATTTAAATTTTGGCACCATAAAAAACGTAGAAGTGATTTCTGCAAATCCTTGAATAATTTTTGTCGAGAGTTAACGTTTCGTTTGAGGTCATGTATGATGTCGACAATTAATAACAACGTCTGTCTATAGGATATTTCACGGCAATGACTTTTGACATAGATTGTTTATAGTAACGTTGAACAACAATGAGCTGACTGTAGAGCCTTGTTACATTTCAACTTGAATTTCGAACGTTTCACTTATGCTTACAGAAATTAAGACTTAGGTAGTATTGATTTGTTGATTTCGGAGGATATGCCTTTCCCAAATTCATAAAAAAATCCTGTATAAGTTTTTGTTGTAGCTGTTTGAATTGCATCTGTTGTACCTTTTTCAGCTATAAAGCTATATTGGTTATAAGGTTGTGTTCGATATGTTTAAATTTATTGTTAAGAATTGGCTCACATATTTTGAGAGTATGTGATATCAGTTTAATTATCCTGTAATTGTAAAATGCTATCAGGAGACTGTTTTTCCATGATTTTTGTTTCATGTGACCTTATTTGGTATTTCATGTAAACTTTGGGACTTGTTATTTGTCAATTATTGTTAGTCTTTTTAAACTTCGTCCGGAGTGATAGCCGGGGATGGCACTTGAATGGTTTCAGGCCGGTGGTATACCTGATTTCTGGGATGGGATATATTTAGACGTTTCTTATAGTATTTCGTCGTTTTTAATGTCTCTATTTTATATAAAAATAGCAAATTGCTATTTTTATAACTTGTGCATTTTATAGTTATTACGTTTTTATTACTGTTAAAATACCTTTTGCTATTTTATTTATATCTAACTCTGCATTGACTGCTTCTGAGTACCTTAAGTATATTAAAAAATAGATTGTTTACTAGCCACCACAATTGAAAAAATATATACACGTCCACATATTTAGTAGATCCGTACCGTATGACAGTAATAATTTAAAAGCAAAAGTTTGGATGTTTGTTACTCAATCACATATAAAAACCTGCATAGACTTTCATGAAACTCAGTATAACCATAATTTATGATTCGAATTAACGTGTAGGTTGTAAGCAGGGAAATTTAATTTCCATAAGATACGTTTCGGCGTTTTATACTTAATAATAAAATTTAGTTTTATAACATTTACTAACACACGCTCACGTGTTCCAACAGAACATGGTTACATGTTTGATATTACAATTTACAAACAGGTGTCCCAGTAGTATCAGATCACAAATAAATCTCGGTGCTTTGACCGAACGCGTACGCCGTCGAATCTGTCGATTTAAAGCGGTATTTTCACAATTATAAAAGTCTTGACTTTTTGAATATTCAACAATTTTGTCTAAATGGCAAGTCGCAACCGTTTAACTGGCCCAGAATTAAATATAAAAATTTTATTTTAATTAAACAAATTTAACGATGATTTTCATATGAAAACGTTTGTTTCAGAGCTATACGTTTGTCTAAGCGCTATTGAACTCGTACAGATGGGACAAATTATTCGTTTCGTTTGTGAACTCATACGTTAATAGCACTTAGTTAACTGGATAAATTTAGACTTTTGCAACATGATATGGGATTACGCGATTATATTTAATATTGGCTGAAATTAGCATGAGTGTTTGGTGGTATGGAATAATTTTACTATTAAAAACGTAATAGTTTTATTTGTTGGGGAACAAAGAAAAGAGATATTATCTTTTCCAATCATTAATACATTTCAAATTTGAATTTACTTGGCAATTTAAGGCAGAAATCTATGAAATATTTTTGAATATACAAAATAAATACACACGGCAAATTAAAAACGCAAGACAAATTGGAGCATACTTTCCTTTAAAAACTCTCATTAATTACTTTTTTCTTTTTTGAAAATTTCATATGCTTTGAAATTATTATAAGTAAGTACTCATCTGAGTAAAGTAAGTACTACAATCTTTACTTTTTTATATAAATTCTCCAATTTGTGCACTAAAGATTTTGAGATGTAGGTTAATTTAATCTAATTTTAAATTTTTAATTTTAAAAAATTAATTTAATTTACTAATTTAATTTACTAAAAATTATATTTAGCGGCTACAATTAAAATGTCTTTTTGTTACTGTGTAAAAATATTTGAATACTCGGTGATGATACGGATGATTTTTTGGTAAATTTTCTGATTTTAACGTGTGTTACAAAAATTTTGATTCATTAAGTACGTAGTTTTTTTAATCCCTATTAAGAATATTGCGCGTAAGAAGGAGTGTGAGATTTAGAATAGTTAAAATTTAAATGAAGAAGGAGTGCAGAAAACTAAAATTAATAAATAATAGGTATATATATTCGTACGTGATAGAAAACTTTTTACTCCTTTTTAAGCATATATGGAGGAGTATGAGATTTGGCATAAACAAAACTTATATGAAGAAGGAGTGCAGAAAGCTAAAATTCATACATAATATGTCTATATATTAAAACGTGAAGAGAAAATATTGTACCTTCTTTTTAAACATATTGCGTGCACAGACAAGAGTGAGATTTGGTGCAGTTAAGTTTATATGGAGAAAGAGTGCAGAAAGATAAAATTTGTAAATATATATCTGTGACATACATATATATATATATATATATATATATATATATATATATATATATATATATATGTATATATGTATATATATATATATATATATATATATATGTGTGTGTCACAGATACGTTAAATTATATATTACAAATACATTAAAAGATTCATTGTTTACGTTTATACTATTAATATCAAATACATAATAATCTGTTCTCCAAAAATAACACAGAGTAGAGATTGTCGCCAAAAAATCTTAAAATATCTAATTAATTGAACGAGTTTGACGTAAACAAATAACGTTCAAAATTAAAAATTTAATCAATTACGGTCGAATTACGCCCTCTGGGCGATCACTTGTGTGTCCTACATTCAGTAATTGTATTCAGTAATTGTAATTCAACTTTTTAAATAGATTTATTTCTAAGATTATTGAAAAAAACGGAAAAACAATGAGAAAAAATCGGGAGTACTATATGCGGTACAGGAGTTTTCTCTGACACAATCAATTTATTAAAATATTTTAATAAGTATAAATGAATTGTAGATTCTTGCATTCTCAAAGCTATTCAATATTAAAAAACGGTAAAATGATTTACTAAGAGTGTGATTGCAGGAAAAACCTTCAAAACAAAACTTAGATTTTAACATATAGAGTTAGGAAATTAAACGGATAGCTGTGGCACTTATTCAGGGCGATTTCGTCGCTTACATTGAAATAACTGACTAAAGAAAAAATGTGTAAAACTTGTAATAGGTGTTCGTTAATATTTACACGAATATATCTTTCAGACTAGACTTTTGTTTATTTACAAAATATTGTTGCATTTACTTTTGAAATAATATTATTTTACATATAGATACAAAACAGTCTACTGGAGACGTAGCTTATAGATTTAATTATTTAAATTATAAATACGTCATATTATAAATGGTTGCGTACATTTGTTAGGAAAAAATTGTAGACATATTTCGTAATAAATTGCAAATCAATGTAATTCTGCTAGTATATTTTAAAATTAATTGTAATTTTTTTAAGGAAACAATGACAGGATTATTTTTATCCATGAAATGTTTGTTAATTCGCTATACAATTAATAATGGTCAAAAATGCTACGAGGGATACTGTTAAACTGGTTTTAATTTTCGAGAGAAGCATTACCCCATTTTGAAATGTTTATTCACTCTAAGCTTGCAAATTATTCTTAAATTTGCATGCAGAATTGTAAATTTGCATACAAACAGTGCCTGCAGAATTGTATGTGGAAATTCGTGCTGACTATTAGTAGCAACATTCTGAAGTCTTTGTGATCATTCTTTTATATTACGTATGTAATATCTTTTTTATAAATTATATTAACGTAATCCAACTGGGTACTTATATTTTGATAAAAAGATTAATTCTTCTACAAAAGTAACAAATAATGTGCTATACAGTTTTTAGTAGATATTATATTGGGATATTTCTTTAATTAATTAAAAAATTGTTTATTAATTAAAAAATATCGACTTATATATTATATCAGTTATATCGGTTATATTTGTTGCCTCCAATATCTATCAATTTCACTATCTCTAAATTTTATAAATATTCTATAAAGCCAAGTGATAGTTTGAAAACCTACGCGAGAAGGGACCACCGAAGCATTAAAAGACACATTTCCCATTTACAAATATAACACTCTCTTGAATAAAATAATTGAGAGCCAGATAATCATTGATGGTACAACGTGCATTTGATATTACTTTAGATAAATGCAGTTATGTTACACAAGGTGCCCAAGTTTGAACCACCCGAGAGGTCAAATTAGACATAAATTGGTCTCCCATGTAGTATTTCCATCATCGTTCCTAAAACGTATTATATAACGTATTATATCAGTTGGCTTTATTTAATACTTATAACTATATAAGTATTAAATAAAGCCAACTGATTCTCTTCCGGCAAAAATGTTTATTTTCCTGAGCAGAAGAGAAGTTATCATTTAAGCGCGGTTGACATACGAACAGATGGGAGAAATTTATCGCTTCGTTCGCGATTCGCACGTTATCCGGCCTGTAGTTAGAACGGAATAAAACTCGTCACTTGGGGTGTCAAGTATTCTACAGGATTTAATTTTGTGCTGAATTTAGCTCAAGTTGTATGTATGAGATTGTAAAGTTTTAGTATGTTGATACACACTTATTGTGTCTCTGAACGTATACATTTAAATTTTGCCATTAAATAACTGTGCAGTTATTAAAATATTTTACCGGATTTTAATCTTCCTTTGATTAGCTTGTGTTAAATAGTTTATCCACTTCTTTCTTTTATTGATTTAAAATTTTACATATCTGTTTAATTTTTACAAAAAACGATATTCTTATAACCTCGATCTGATCTAATAGTGGATCCTAAAAGTGAATGAAATTTATCCGAATTAAACTGTAAAGACTGCCTATATTGCTGGTATTTTTAAACTCAACGAAAATTTTCTGAAAAAGGAATTATCAAGATCGGACCAGTACACGAATATGGTGGTTATTTACTAGAAAATAGTAAGAGAAATTTCTTGGTTGGTCGAAATATCTTTGTTTTATTAAAAGAATTTATTGACATCAAAGTTTTTATTTATTGAAAATGCATTATGTCTCATTAGTAAATATTATCGTTTCCAAAAAATTGGACAATAAAAATCAAAAAGTCAATAAGGAATATTTTTTATTGCAGCAGTTTAATTTAATTTAGAATGCACTAAGAGTAAAAAAAATATTTACGAGTGATGTCTCGTTTGTTTTATTACCGTTGTGCAAATGTTTTAGTAGAATATGTTATATAATGTAATGGTTTTAGACAAGCATATGTTGTGATACTGAAATTTCATCAGAGTTTAATATATTTTGATAATTCCAATTAATTTATTTTAAGTATATTCACAAGCTCAGCCGTGTGGTAATATCCAATTGCGTCATTATCGCTTATTAAAGAGTTTTTTTATAGTACTAAAACTATTTGAATTGTATTACTCGAAATAACTTCATTTAAAAATATTTTATTTTTAGGATTTTTCTCACTTTTTTAAGTAGTACTGTTTGAAAATCTTGATATTTTTAAACGGGGTTAAACATATAAAACAGTGATTAGAATCTAACTTTGCTTTTGAAGGATTTTTCTAACGATATCCCTACAAAATTCAGAACGCCAAACAATTTTTTTTTAAATTCTCACTTTATAATAAGGGCAGGTACCCCAAAAATAACTACATGTTATTTGAGATCTTTATCAGAAGCATATATTTGTAAAATTTCATGCAATTTGGAATAAAAAATTGTAGAAAATGTGTAGGATGGACAAAGACAAAACGAAATTATATAGGTTCCATATTAATCCTAAATACGACGAAGTTGCTCGAAAAAAAGGTAATAATGATACAAATAGCAGAAATATTACAGCGAAATATTTAGTGAAAAATTCTCTTCTATATGTTGAAAATCTTCTTGCAAGTTTTTGATATATTATAAACGTTTGAATTTAACTATGTGCCAAGCTAGCGCTGCAATAGTTACAGTATAACCACTTATTGAACTTTCGAAATCAAACTTTAAATTAAACCGTTAGTAATTAAACAAGCAAAGCTGCGACGTATCCCGGTGGAAGGATTTGCAGTAAAAGTTTAACCGCTCGCCAAAGAAAACAACGGGTCAGAACGTATGAATCTTCCTAACGAAACGGCAAAAAAATTTCTTTAGTTTTTTTGAAGCGGGCTTGAAAAAGCTCTTAAAGCTCTTGCGGTAAATAAAACAAAATTTTTATTGTGAGTTCAATATTTACGTTATTACGTTGGAGTAATAAAGAGTGGAGGAATAAAGTGCCTATTCAAAACAAATTTTATGAAATTTTGAAGTGAAATTTATTTTATATTGATGATATGTAAACAGCTACTTTCACAGTGTTTCACCGAAATTTAACTCGGCCCTAACACCATTTATCGATAAATTTATATCAGTATTGACTACAATAATTTCAAACACCAAACATCATTTGCACGTTATCGTTATGTGGGTGAACATGTTTAACAATAACGATTATTTATAGTATTTTTAAATGTAATTCAAAAATAAAAACAATAAAGTATGAGTCTGGCTGGCACGTGGGGCTTTCTGTGCCTAATTCGAAGTGAAATTATTTATTTATCAAAAGCCATGAATATTTTATAATGAATATTTAAAAATAAAGAATAAAATTGTATAGATTTCCTGCAATCATTGCGTTAAGCTTCTACAAACTCTGTTTAATAATATTTAGTTTAGTAGTTCCAGAAATAAGGGAGTAATTTTTTTTGCATATTTTCCCGTCTTTTGGGCTACACTACCAAAAATTATAAAAAAAAATATTTCTGAGACCCTTATAACTTTTTTAAACTTATCTTTACATCCTTAGCTCTTTTAAACGATATCTTACACTATTCACGGAATTTTGAAAATTGTTTTGGAGTAATTTTGGGGAGTGACACCCGCTAAAATTTCCATATCAATAGTTATGAATGTGTACTATCGATGTACGTGCCGTTTAATCAATTTCATTACTATATTTATTAAATTTCAAGCTTCCGCGTTGAGCGTTTTCCAAAAAATACAACTGTCATAGACGGACAGATGAAGGTATGAGAAATCACATAAGGATTACGTCTTGCCTTTTGGAGTACAGCACCCTAATATATAAAATATTTATAACTATAAAAAGATGTAATTTATTGTTATGCCTATTTTTTTTTTAATTAAAAAACTCCACAATGTAATTTATTTAATTACATATATCATTATATGTTTATATTAAGTTTAATGAATCAAAATGAAATTATTGCATATGTTCTATTCTTGCCGTGTTGTCCACTACTATTTCTATTTTTGATTTTTTTTAGTTATAATGCCAGAAATACAAAAAATTAAACATCTTATAATTACTTAATCTATTTTAGAGTCATTTTCTGCTATTTTTATTTCAAATTTTTTGAAAAAAATGAAGAAAATATAATAAATGAGCATGTTGCAGAACGTGACTCGTAAGAGTATGTTTTAAATTTATAATTACTATCGACAATGTCGACAAATCGATGCTCCAAAAAAATTAGAAGCTACTATTGATATCAGTACACTGATATTAATAGCAGCTAATATTATAGCTGGACATAATTTTACTAATAAACTTAATTTAATAACAAACGTCACAATGATTCAAAAGAGACAATTTTGGGAACTAGCAACAAATGTTTCTATTCAATTTACTGAAAAGATGTTTCTTCTAAATTTAGGTTTTTTCATCTTTTTTTATTCCTTTTTCTATTTCTTTCTCTTTTCATCAGAGGGATATAGCATATCGTCACTTTTCTCTAATATAATCTTGCCGTCTAAAAGGTTTTCACTAATTTTCACTTATTGTCAGAATTTAATTTTATCTGTTCAAGACGAGGCAGATTTCAAAGGTAAGATACCAAATAATAATTTCACATCTACAAACATATAAAATTATTATACTCAGTACAAAATTAAACCAAGGAGCACATTTCGTGCTAGAAAGTACAACTTTACCCCTTTTCTAACTCCAAACCGATAATAAGCGAGATACAAACAGAAAGATAAATGTAACCATCTGTTCGGGCACCAACCTCGCTTAGAAATAATTTATGAAAGAATTTACACCGAAAACTGAATATTTTTTTAGTGAGAATATAATTTTTTATTGTTTTATTAAAAACAATGGTCTTTTTTATTTGTTATGTTACCCTTTTAGTAACACAGATGGTTTTTGCTGAAATAATTGTTACTTTTAATCTTTTTTCTATTACTTTTTGTTGAAAATTTTCACTTTAATTGAGTTCAAAGCGCTAAGAATGAGCGAGGAATGCTTGATCGCGTAACAAATTTAGAGGATTTTTAATGGAGAATATTGAGCAGAATGTCATAGGCTATCCTAAATGAGATCTTATACGATTAGAGACCTTAGTAATGAAAGTATGAAGATTAGTTTTCACCATTCTAGCTTGATTCACGAAAGTTCGTTATTCTTAAAGAATTTATTAACCACTAGTTATATGTTGCTTAGAAGTTATCTTGTCAGAATATCAAACATGGTGCTATTACTGCGGAGTCAATAAATGTGTAACGAAATAATTATCTTCAATGATGATTGACGTATTCAATATATTTTGCGTTAATTTTGTAGAAATTCATTATTCACAATTAAATGAAACTATGTGATGTAGTATTATTTCTACTTTCTTTAAGTTCTCTACCGCGACCTAGGTTTCCTTCTATTGCAACATCTTCAGGTGGGTTATTAGTAAAATCTTTGCTAATACAAAATACTTTGATCACCTTTATAATGTGTAAAACTTTAAATATAAATTATAAATTATTTTTAATGTTGTTAAGTTTGCATTGTGTATTTTACAAAGTATCACACATAAAAAAACTTTAAACGTAGATCTAATTACCTATGTTGATTGACATAAAACGAATGTTTTATTAAATCGAATATTAGAATACTTGGCTTCCTCTATATGAAAATAAGAATATCGTGTTTCCCATTTTCACTTAATGAGGATGGAAAATACGAATTACCCAGTGAAACACATATTTAACGGAAGAAAAAGGTATTCAAAACAAAAATTATGGATTTATTATCCAAACGGAATTTTTCATGTTTTTAGTGTTGGTATGTAACAGAATTTTGTTTATAAAAGGAAGACCTGAATTTATTGAAGTAATGCAACAAAAAGCAGCATACGAGAATCATGATTTTTCACTATAAGTCCCATTTTTCATGAAAATCAGGGTTTATAAAAATATAGATTTTTATAACGATCCCTTTGACCATATTTTGTTTAACGACCATGATGATTCAGATATATTCATAATAGTCCTATAAAAAATAATTTCCCCTTTATTTCTAGAGGTTCATGGATTTTTTTCTTCTCTCACAATATTTATTCAATTAAAAAATTTAAATCATGAATGAAAATATTTTCTTTATTATTCCAATGTAAATTATTGATATAGCAGTATTTAAGAAAACAATTGTTTAGCGTAAGTATTTGTCAGGAATACAAATACTTAAGGTATTGCTATGTTTTCTGTAACAAATTCAAAGATGTATAGTTCCTTTTGTATTCAGTATGAAAAGAAAAATATTTTAATGTTTGCTTGCATTAAGAAATCAGGTAACATTTAACCTGCATACGACTTATTTAATATTGGTTGCATCCTTTTTAGGATTAGAGAAATACACATGTGAACAAAAAAGGAAAAATAACCTGAACAAGCCCTTGACATGCCTAGTGGGTTTGAATGACCCATAATATATAGATATATTTTTTAATAAAGGGAAGATTTTAGTATTATTTTCTCATTATTTATTGATTTATCCCATTATGTTATTGAAGAAATTAAATTAACAAACATAGGTCAGGAAATCTTTAGTCCTTATTAATTAAACAAATAAACTACTTTTAAATGAAAAAAAAATCTTACATATCGATTTAAAGTTACAAATCTTATATTTTAGACTGAAATCAAAGTATTTTGGTAATTATTTTTAGACATAATTAAATTGTTTTACATATTACCAACAAGTAGGAAATATAAGGTTAATAGTCAGTGTTTTGTTGGTCCTCCTCTATCATACAATTTCGACATACAAATTTAGCGTGTTCTAGACAAATGTAATTTTTGCAAGAGACACAGGTATATTTTGACTTGCGATATTTCTTAATTGGGTACAAATAACACCTTTATTTACCAGAATCAGATTTCTTGCATAGTAGCTCAGCAGGGTGAGAACCAATTCGTTTTTGAAGAGGCGCCGCCAAGCATATATTAGTTTTTATTTTTGTGAAGTGCGGACTTATCAGTAATATACTCAGATCCTTTATATAGATATCCTTTATCCATACACTTATCGATGATATATCAGAATTTGATAAATTTTTGCGTTTATAGCAGATGTATTCAGTATCTAGAAAAACATTGCCAGTGCCCATCTCTTGGAGTTTAGAGACACATCATAAGTGCGTATCAGTTTATGTACATTGTCAACACCACTTTTTGTCTTCGGCAGAAGGTAATAATGGATGGTTTTTGCTGGTCTCGTATTTCAGAATATATCTCATTATCGTTCTGAAAGGATACATAACAAACATGCTGATTGCGTTTTGAAATGTAGAATAGAATTGTCAAATCTTCGTGTAAGCTGAAAAGAAAAAGTTAACTTTTCAGCGTTCCTCGAGATTGAGTGGCCTTTATTAGATTTCATGGTCTTAGCAGTCAGATCATGATTTTTAGAAGATGTTCTTACGTGGAATAGCTTGTGAATCAGTTGTCCATTGCGATGTTACGTCCTGTTTTTTATATTGGTAAACTATGCGATCAACAACATCATGAGTCTCATTACTTAGTTTGTATTGCCCTTCTGACTGTTCTCCTGCATATAATTTCAGGTTCAAGGAATAGTATGTAACGGCATCAATAATAGCTATAATTTTCAAACCATACTTGGCTGGCTTGTTGCGAATATATTGACGAAAACCACATCGCTTATGGAATGCTACTAACTTTCCATCAATAGTAAGGTTGCCATAGAGAATATAATTATTCTGGCATTTTATCCAAGCTCATCCAATGGCTGTTTTCTTACTTACAGCTCTTTCCTCGCGGGTATAAATGTTATCAAATCTCAAGCCGTTTACAATAAACACGAATCTTCTCAGGCTTGTTTGTTGTATGATTTGCCCACAAGTCTAAAAGATTTTATCACCCAGCTCGAAAAAGTCCAGCAAGATAGAGCAGTCCAATAGCTGTTTTTAGTTTAGTAATGTATGTCTCTGCGTATGCGTATTCATTTGAAGTATTTGCGCCATGTGCAACATTCCGAATTTTACGATTTGTGTGGGTGAGTATTTATGATAATATGCTCTCCGTGACAAAAAAGTGAAAACGATCTTGTGTCAATGTGGTATTTTTCGCATGAGGCTTTATCCCTTGTGATCCTGTAATAATATTTTCACTTCTTGTTCGGACGTGAAACCTTGGAGGGTTGCGCTACCATATAGTGTTTTCTTTGCTTTCTAGATTGATCTCGCACAAAAATTAACTAATGGCTGATTTATCTCCACGCTACTATCAGTTCCGGCTTCTTGTTACAATACAACAATATTTCATAGAATTTTGTGGTACGATTTATACACTATATACTCGTAAGTAGGTGATCAATGTAAGAATTTTAAAGGAAATAGTTGTTACAAAATAAATTTTATTCCAGTAAGAAAAATTAATCATCGGTTTGAAAAGTTGCCTTAAAATCGTAAAATATAATTCCTTCTATGTTTACACAATGCGTTTTTCTTTCCTATTTCTTCTTCCAATTTAACAAATTTAGGTCATTATTTGAGTTCCGTAGCCAAATTACGAATACTTATGTTTCATCATATCAATATATTTGCCCATCGGTAAGTCATACTTGCAGACTATTAGGGCTAGACCTGAAATTTGGCTCTACATATTTATAGCACCTAAAAAAATAAAACGTATTTTACCTACATATCAAGCGGGGTTAATTTTTTTGCGTACTCCATTTTAAAGGTTATTCTTAAATAGGTTTTTCAAAGAAGTTTGGGGTGTATCATTAACACTTTATAAATACAAGGATTCGTTTATGGAATATTAAGCATAATATACCTGCTATCAACTGAATGGCTAATTAAGAATATATGAAAAGTATTTGATCTATTATAAACAAAGAAATGAAAAATTAAATAATTACATTTAAGTTACAGCTTTACGAGTTTATGAGTAATAGTCGACCACCTTATGAAGTATAACTGGATTACTAAAGATATCATAGAAACTCTATACATGTAATTTAAATGAACTGCGAAAATAACTTTGTATTTTAAAATGTATATTTATTATGTCTGTGAAAGATATGCTACACAAATTATATATGTAAATATATATATATATATATATATATATATATATATATGGTGAGAAATAACGTTATTTAAATATGCAATATAATCTCTCTCAGGATATAAAATTGTAGCAGAGTGAATTCTGTACGTGAAATATAATTTAAGATTGAGAGAAGAGTGGTTGATTTAACATAAAGAATAATAATAGAAGCCAAAAAAATATGTTCTTAGATTTTTTTGTCTGCCTGTTTTTATATTGATTTGTTTATAAATGACGCGAAATTTATTTTACGGATTTCGCTTAAATTTGGTATGGTAATATTTATACTTAAAAGCAACAAATGAAAAAAATTCTAATAAATTTAATATTCCAAATTTCACGCAGATGAAGTCGTAGGCACACCTAGTAGACATATTACGTTGCAAAAAAAATTGTATTTGTAAATTTAATAATAACACAATGTAAACGTTTATTCTCATTACTGGTGTTTTTTTAGACTTTTCTTGAAATATTCTTAGAAAGATATAGCCATATCACAAATACATATGTATACAAGTAGAAAAATAAGAGCAATAAGATTCTAGAATTATGATGAAGAATCCGTATATTGTCAGAGAGAAAGTTGGCCTATTCGTTGATCAATGTAAAAGTGCCAATATATTTCAACCATTAGAATTTTTTCAAGAGAAGCGGTGTTTGGAATAGAGTTACTTAAGTACTACTTATGAAATTGTACTCATTATTGGACTGTTGTACAGAAAAGAAAAAATTATGTAAAATGTATTTTGACTAATCTGATTATCAACCCATATCGCCACTCATGGTTACTTATGTTTCACTATTTTACTGAAAGAACATCATTTCAAAACGTCGTAAAAATTACTGAATCTTTACTACATTTATTTAAGTATATTGTCATTATGGAAACGCACTTACAAGTAAGACGGTAAAAAGTAATTTTAGGAAAAAACTGATACTTAAATTTGCCATAAACTGAAATTGCAATATTTTCTCTTGGAGTGGAGATATTTTGAATTAAGTTTTACTATTTAATGGTAGTTAACTTTGAGCGCTACGAAAAGTTAACTACCATTAAACAGTAAAACGGAATCCAAAATATATACCTAAAAACACATTATTATCTGAAATATCATTCAAGTATAAAAAAAGTGAATTCGTGTGTAGCTAAACTTTTAAATGTAGCAGTAAGAGCGTAGACTTGATTAATGTAACAGAGTGCGGTAATAATGAACCTTTTAATTTTGTTAAGATATTCTATTTAACGTAACGTGAAAAACCATCCATGAATGTTTTTTTTTCATTTGACAATAGAATTCATATTTTTTAAATTATTTCATTTTCTTTGGCATTGAACCTTATATTTATCGTTTTCCTTTTCTATAAAACTTTTGAGGATATGAAAATCGTTGTATCCTGTTATGTGGAACTAATAAATGTTTGATTTAGTTTAATACTTGTTGCTTTTAATAGTCTTGGGTACATGACACCCACTTTAACGCAAAAGCGTATTAAAACAGTTAATTTCAATTATAACTTTTATTTGTTCTATGAATGTTACCCTACGCAGGTTAAAAGGAAGATTATATGCAGGAAAACATATGCATTGCATGCTTTATCCATATAAATACTGGAAGTGCATTTTATAGTATGTGAAACATTGAATAATCGATTAAATAGAAGTTCAGAATGTTCTAAAATCCTAAGAAAATTTGCTATGGAATGAAAATACAAGTAGTTATACCTACCTGCTCTACCTACCTACTATACCTGGTTCAGCAAAAAATATGGAGGCTGTGAATCTCTAATAAACAACCCACATTCAACCACTTTTTAAGAAGCTCAAATCATTTACAACAGCATCTTAAAATCTGTATTTCTAGTTTTATATCCACAAAAACAAGGATATAGGGATATATTTTTTTGTACAAAAATTTTGTTTTAAATGTATTAAAATAGCAATAAATAAAGTATTAAAGTATTACAAATTAATTCCGGGAGAAGTTTTTTAAGATTTTACATGGAATAATCATGAGAAAAAGAAAACACAAAACAAATGTATGTTGATTTTGCCAAAAAAATTCAATTACTTCTGAATTTAATTGATATTAAAATAACTAATGAAAATTAGTTATTACTTGTCAATATATACGAATATATATATATATATATATATATATATATATATATATATATATATATATATATATATGTATATATATATCTGGCCAGTTATTAAGCTAACGTTATTTTTTTTATAAAAATTACTTAGTTTTTAAAAAAGTCCTTTTAAAGAAATTAGAAGCTGTTAAGATGCTTGCAACAAGACGTGATTGGAAGGGGATTATTATGTTGTTATCATGCTTTAAAAGTTTATCTTTACATTTCTTTTAATAAGCATTTCACCTTTATTCCTATAAAACTTTTGTCTCACGTACAAGTCCTTAAATTACCTACCAAACTGAGAACACAAGGAACGAGATTCAATGTAAAGTTTTACGAAACTATACTTGAATTCACCTACGCTAATTAAATTTACAACACTACGATGCATGTCTAGAAACGGTTTTGTTAACTACTGAGATGTAAAGTAAAATGTGTAAATCACACACACTGAATAGAGAAAACTTTCCAGAGTTGTTGGCAGTAGATCTGGGAAAGAGCTTAAAGCTTTTACGGCAAAGTTATTTTCAAAGTTGCTTCGTTATTTACGTGAAGATACTTGTATGAATTTTGTTTGTTTACGAAGCTAGCTCCCATATATCACCGCTTTAAAATGTTTTCATTTAAAACACATTTTATTAAAGTTGTTTAATGAATATGTTTTTATTAATTCAAAAGGACCTTCTATTCAGTTTCATCATATTCAGTATGGAAGGTCATAATCAGTATATTCAGTATGGAAGGATAACATTTAAAAATAAAGGTTGATCCTATATCAAATGTGCATTTACATTTAGATTTCAAGCTGGCTTGTTACTGGAGTATTCCACAAGAACCGAAAGCCTGTTGTTAGAGGTTAACAAACAGATCGACACCCAAACAATGATAAATCTTATTGTAATGGGATTACCAGATTACATAATGGATTAAAGTAATAAAGAAACCGTAAAATCAACTGCAAGTCTACAATGAAATTGGAAAGCACAAACATATGGCGAAAAAAAAGAACTTCAGTAAGAATTTAAAAAATGCAAATGATTATAAAGGAATCAAACTCAAAAGAATTCAAAACATTTTTATATAAAAATCAATACCAACGGTATTTACTGCAGTAAATGCACCATTTTCTAACGGCTTAAATGAAAGACTGAATCAAAACGCTTGTACACAAAATTAGATGTATAATAAACGAAAAAAGTAATATAATGACATGGACGACAATTGATCATAACTGCGTAGATAAATATAATAATACAGAACATACAGTTACGGGCTTTGCACCAAAGTATCTGTTAGATGTTTCGTTTTTGCCAATTGAGTTAAAAAGTGATAAATCAGAAGTTGAATGGATCAGAGATAGGAAAACAGCATTTGAGTTAGTTATTCTAATTTTTTTAATAAGTTTAAAAAAAATTAGAATAACTAAAACTCAAATCTAAAATTATTTTTAGAATTATAATTAATTATATTAAAAATTAAAACTATTTTTATTTTAATTATTTTATTTTAAATTTAAATATTTAAACATTTAAATGAATGTAATGAATTGTTAAATTTATTGAATCAAAATAAAGTTTAATTAATTAATGAAAATAATGAATATGCTGAAAATTTATTGTAATTTAATAATTATAAGTATTTAATAAAAACTAAAATAGCAATGAAAATAAATGTAATTGCCGAAAATTATTTGTAATTTATAAATTTTTAATATTTAGTAAATGACAAAACAATAATAACAATAAATACATTGCGAATTGGAAACGGTCTGGCAGATGATTGGCTTACAATTGAAAGCCAGGAGAATAAAAAAAGAAGATAAATAATATTTATATGTGTTTAGGATTGAGGTTATACAGCTGACTGCACACAAAGATTTCTGCTCGAATGTCGATACTCGCACGAATACACACAAACAACCGTATATAATAAAAAGAGAGAGAGAGACAGAGAGAGGGATAGAGAGAGAGAGGGGGGGAAAGGTCGTCCGGAGGGCACAACGCTTTTTCCTTACGTGACGATTTCTACCAGTTTGTTCTACTATAACCCGCGTAAAAGAACTTCGTTCCGAAAAAAAATGTTCGATGAAAGTGCCTTGTGGATATAAAGAATTTGAGAAAATTAAATCGTAATGCTTCTCTACAGTAGACTCACTAATGTTAGATTAACATATCGGGGTAGTCTCAGTCAGTATCCCAGCGTTAACTTAAATGACCTGCCCATACCCAGTCCGTATGGGCTGGCCAATGATCTAATTCGGGGTGAATTTGGTGGGTAAATAAATATATTTGTTGTGTGACTTTTAGTGTAAGATTATAAACATCTAGTCGTATCCTTCCAATCAAATACTTATTAAATCATTATATTATTTCTCATAAAAAAGCTATAGTTACTATTCCGAAAGAGATTGTAAGCAGTAATAATTTACGGCTGTGTATTCATACGATATTACGTACTTGTTAATTCAAAGTGTTTTATTTTTGATTTGATAAAAGAACTAAAGAACTATTAAAGAAAGATCTATTAAGAACTAAAGAACTATTTTCCTACAAAAAAGCGTATAAATAAGACTTAGGTTTAATTTTAATTACTTTAATGTAAAGGTAAAAATTTCGGTGAAAATTTTCTCCCCTGGGGAGGGGGATCTAAAGAAACTATAATTCTTTAACTGCAACAGCGCTCTTCTGTCGGTAAACAGTGACCATGTACTTATGTATACCATACATGGTGCTGTGCATAATGGCGGCTAACTCGGTTAACAAATCAGATTATTTTTGTTTGACAGAACTCACGTTGTTATTCAGATTGTTTGGTTATATTAAAAGAATTTTATCAAAACGAATTGGCAATTTAAATAATAAACTTTAAATGTCGTTTCTTCGTTTTCAGGTAGTATAAGTACTATTTAATTTAAACTGTATAATTATTATCATGTGTACTACTAGTATTAAAATGAACAAACTTTTCAAAGCAAAGCAATTGTTTAATTGAATTTTGCAATTCCTAATAAGTACGAAGAAATTGTCTTATAAGTTTAAGAATTTTTTTTTCCCATTTGCAAATTGAGCACTCTCTAGAATATAATTGTTCTAATCCAAATGATAATTTATTGTTTAATATACATTTGGTATTTATTTACTATTACTTGAATGGAATATTATTTTAGATAAATGCATTTATGTTCCACAAGGGGCTTGAGCTTAAATAAATTTTCAATTCAATTTGAACATAAATCAATTTGAATTAAATTTGAACATAAATTGGCCTTCCAAACGCTACTTTAATCGTCATTCGTAAAACTTAAAAAAAAAACAAGTAAACCAATTGATTATCTTCCAGGGAAAACTTTTATCTTTCAGAATAGAAGAGCAATTGCCGTCTAAGGGCGATTGACATTTGAACAGATGTAACAAATTTATCGCTTCGTTCGCTACTCGCACATTATCGACGCGAAAAGGTATATATGAGTATGTTAAGGTTCTTCAGTAAGTTGTGCTTTGGAATGTATAACTGTAAATGTATGATCATGATAACAATCCATTTTAAAATATTTTATTTAATTTCACACCTGTTGATTAGCCTGTAGCACATTTTTAAAACGAGTTTTATCTACTCCCTTTTTATTTACTTTAAATTTCGTAAGTCTCGCTGAAAATTCCATTTTAATATATCCTCGAGCTGATATTATGACGTATTCTGAAAATTAATAAAAAAATATATAAATCATAAAAAATAATTTATTAATGATTCCTCCTCATCAATTTTTCCTCATGACTTTTCCACTCGATTCTTCGTTCAAATTTTTAGAAGCTAATACTAGTCCAAGTATTTCGGTTGTGCATTCGATATATTACCGTTATCCAAATTTTCTCACAAAATATGAAACAAAACGCACATTTTATCAAACTATACCTACTACTACCACTAAAATTTTGTCAATAATAGTTTAATATTAGATCTTACAAGATAATTTCAGCATCATCAGTATGGACTTGGAGGCATTTGATATCACAATTTAGACAAACATTTCTAAGTTATTTTACATTTCTAAGTAGTTTTATGAACCCCACAGTAATTTTATCAATTCATGATGAATATATTAAAAATTTTACTAAGAGATTTAATAAATTACCAATGTTTAAACTTAATATGTTTTAAGACAGTGCTTCAATAGTTAGTTTGTAATGGCGTGCTGAACTTCTGAAACTAAACTTTCAGTTAAGCCGTTGGAAATTAAACACGTAAAGTGGCGACGCGTTTTCACGGAAGGTTTTATGGTAAATATTTAACCGTTGACTGAAGAAAACAGCGGAAGTGGGGCGTATAAATCTTGAACGCGAGGCAGCAGGAAACTTCCCATAGTTTTTGAAAGCGGGTGTGTGAAAGAGCTTAATGCTCTTACGGTAAATATGGCGGGAGCGGTATTGCAAATTATATATTTGGGTAAATGTTAAAGTTTAATTTATTCCTGAAATTTCTTTGATGCGCCAAACATTTGATTTTTTTTGAAGTGAAAATTCTTTTATATTGTTAGATGAAACGTAAAGAGCTAATTACATAGCATTTTACTGACATATATAAAACGGTATTAAAGCCACCTGTCCGTAAATTCATGTAAGTATTGACTCCAATAATTTCAAAGAACGAACAATATTTTTACATTACCTTCACATGGATGAACATTTCTAATAATGATTTATGGTATTTTTTAAATGTCATGTAGAAACAAAAAACCGTCCAAGTGCCGAGTCTAACGTACGCATTGGGGATCCCTACTTTGAAGGGAAATTACGTTATTTATCATAAACATCATATGCGTTATCATCTTATGAGTTTTCGGTTTTTCCTTGTAAGAAAAGGAAGCTTAATAAGTAAATTAGTTGTAATCAATAACTTTTAATTATTTTAGTATAATTATTTAAATGAATAAACTGTCATTTAAAAATGAAACATTATTTCCACAAATGTTTTTACTATTGTTAAATATAATTTCTACAATTGCATACAATGACTTTAAGTTGAATGAAGTAAAATCAAACTATCGTGATAATTCTACTTTTACCTTCTAGTCCGCTGCTGATTATATTTTTAGAGTTCTGTAACTAAACTATGAACCCTTACAGTTTTACCATGTCCAATAACTCATGCAAACATGTCCATTTACTAGCGTGTTACAAAGCTGAAATTTAGCATCCTTATACATATTTATAACGCCTACAAAAGTATGAACTAAAATCTTTGAAAAAAGCTTTTACAGCACCTTCCTTGTATACAAAATTTGGGTAATTTCTTTTTATTCGAATACTCGTTGCGTATCCTATGGTTGAATAGGTCTTTCAAAAATAATAGGATTTTTTAAAATTATTTACGAAATGAATATTAACGAATATTTTAATGACTATTTTTATTATGACGAATATTTTTTTTATTATTTACGAAAAAATTAAACTTTAAAATCATTACATTTTTTTTAAAGTTACGTGTCCTTGCTCGAAGTAGTTTAAATCGTGCGTAAGATTTTGGTAACAAAATGGAACTTAATATGGTCATATTTTCTACTAGACTATGATAATTAATTATGAATATTTTAATTTACTAATAATATTTGAGGACTATTGAAGCCCTTGAATAAGAAGTGTGTAAGATTTCCTGAAATCGCCCTAAAAGATTGATATAAAATAATATACGTATACCCTTATACATGACTATGCCTGTACGAAACCGGAATGGTTGTAGTGTGACTTTTGCTACCCTTAACTGATTTTTAGAAGTTTTAATGCGAGAAACACAGAAGGTGAAATGAAATTTTTAATAATTAGATGTAATTATAAAATTTAATTCAAATCTTTTAAACCGTTTAAATCTCTTCCGTGTTCTCTTTTTAAAACAAAAACAAATAAAGAAACACAAAAGACGCTGGAAAATATTAAAAGGAGTAATACAAAGTACACGCCAGAGTAGTCTTTTAGTCTTTAGTTCTTAGCATTGCTTAGATTTTATATTTACTATCGACAATGTCGACGAAGAAATAATGATACATTATTTGCAGCTTATATTTTTGGCAGTATGTAATATTTAGTAACAAACTATAATAGTAAATGTAGCAATGATTCAAAGAAATATATTTATTAATCAGCCACAAATTTATCTACTCGATTCACTTATAGTTTTTTTCTTCTAAATTTACGTCTTCATCCTCGTTATCATATTTTTATCTTTTTACCTTGTGTAGAGTAAACAAAGATAGCATATCATCACTTGTTTCACATAATTAGGCCAAAAAATAATTTTTCATAAACATATTCCTACTAACCATTTTCCAGTAATAGAAATTTCTTATGTAGGTGAACATAGCTAGTTTATATTTATTCAAGACAAGAAGGCAATGCTATCTCATTATAAGTTACCAATTAATAATACTATGTTCACAATCGTATAAAAAATTAAGTTCAGCCAGTTCAAAGGACAGTTTTCCCTTTTCTAACTCCACATCGAAAACCAGCGAATCACAATCGTGGCGACAAATTTATACATTTATGTAATAATTTTCCTCACACGAATGTGTGCCGAAAGGTAAACAATTATTTTAGATAAGTAATCAATGTTATTTGATTTATTAAACCACTTTCCAAAATGGTGCCAGTTGCAAATTAAAAAGACTTCTTTTTTTTTAAATTTTCATTTTAACCCATTTCAAAGCGCGAAGACTAAGCAAGGAATGCTCGTTTGCCTAATGAAATAGTTTTATCTATTAAAGCGTCGAAATCAGTATTATAGAGATACATTTGTTTTCAAACATTTTCAAGCACATAAGTTGACATTTCGTAAACGGGATATTCATAAAAGGGGCAATTTTTCATGTTTGCAATATTGCTATAAATCGTAGTTGTTGTAATAATAAAATGTGAATTATTAAAAATTCAACTACTCGATATTGAACCTACTTATATAAAAATAACAGCCGCCGTGAAAGTCCGAAAAAATCTGGATACCAATCTATGGAAAGCTCTGAGTATCAAACGTATCATAATGGTAACCTGGAAGTGAAGTTCGATCAATTCCATCTTCTTATCGTAACTATCTGATGTATGAAACAAATTCCATCCGTTTGAAAGAAAGTTGTCATTACCCTTATCCACAAAAAGGACGACAGTTGTGTATGAAAAATTATTATAGCATCGGCTCGATCTCAATCGTCAGCAATCTTTATAATAATATTTCATTCAAGTCTTCAAAAACATCGAGAGCATACGAGTCAAGAGGAGCAAGCGGAATTCCGACAGACCACATAGCTCTGTACATTCAAATCTTCTCCTTCATAGAATGGATAAAAATTTGAAAAAGGTCAATTTCAAATTCATTTCAATTCATCAATTTCAAATGTTTATTCAGTTTCATTTATTCCCCAGAAATCTGGAAAGCAGTGACGGTACAACATATTTATCGGAAAATCATACAACCCGTTAATGCAATTTATTTTACAACATTGGTTGTAAAATAAATTGCATTTTCAATACCAGAAATTCACCAATACGCTTTAAAAAGTTGCCTCGAAGCTATACTTATAATCAAATTACTTATAATTTTATCCTTTACTTAGTTATTGTTCCCGTTGTGGTTCCATAGCACTATTTTATTTTCGTTTTTTTCTTGCAATATATTCTTTCTTTTTAAGAAATTTTTGATAATTTTTAAAGTACCATAAATAAAAGTTTAATTTTAATTTCGTTTCAGGCGATACATTATCTAATATTAAAAGTTTCTGTTTTTATTTCTTTACAAATGAAGTCATATGATATATTTACAGATGGGCAGGCACAGATTAATGAGATTTTAAAATATTAAGAAAGTATCCTATAGGGGTTGAGAGAGTGTTACATTATTCTTTATTAAGGTGTCTCGGCGCCAAATTCAAACTTGTTTTTTGTGTTTTTTGTAACACTTTTTTTGTACCGTAACTACTTGAGGAACTTATTGATGAGTCAGATGTGTGGTTTCAGTAAGATGTAGCTACTTCCCACACAGCTAGGATCTCATGGACATAGAGCGAATTTCGGGGAAAAGTCAAAAACCGATTAGGAGATATAATTTGGCCACCCAGATCGCCCGACTTAACTCCAGCTGACTTCTTTCTATGGGGTCTCTCAAAACAAAAGATTTTCATACCTCTTTCCTTTTTGATACCTCTTTTATAAATTTGGAGCAGCTGAAGGCCAAAATAATTGAAGAAGTGAGAGCCATCTCAGTCGACGTTCTGCAGCGCGTCATTGCAAATTCGCCCTTACGATTTTAGGAGTGCATTAGGCGGGATCACCTTGATAGTGTAATATTATCATTAAACATTAAATCCACAAAAATATAGCTTAGTTTACTGTAATTAAAGTATTATAAATACAATATTTTTTTATATTATTATTCGATTTCCGCGCTGAGGCACCATTTATGTCTTCTATATTAACCAAAGTAAAAGTACCAATATTGTATACTTACCACATTACCACTTAAAATATTAATTTTTTTTAAAAAGAGAGAGGTTTGAAATACATTTACATTAAGCAGTACCTATGAATTTGCAATTTTATTGGTGACAATTTTATTGGTGAAAAATTCATAATGAGAAAATATGTAACTAATTATTAAATAAAGAAACGTACAACTATACAATGAACTAGCTTTTAACGCTACGAGGTATAAGCACATTCTCATTGGTAACAAATACATTTTTATAATTTCCACGGGAACAAAAAAAGGCAGGTCACTATACAACGGACTATTCTCGCATAGTTCTTGGCAGATGCAAGGTTTCAAAGTTTTTATTTGTTTATCTGGAATTAATGTTTAAAAAGATACTAATAATATTAGCATTTTGTACATTACATTTTAATATATATTAAAAGCTTTAATATTTTATTAACTAGGGAACTCAAAAGAACTAAAGATCAATCAACATAATTATTTGAATCAAATTGGAGAAATGTAAGAAGTTTAGTTTCAGCAAATATTGAATATATTTGGCGTTAATTATGTAGAAATTCATTATTCACAATTAAATGAAACTACGTGATGTAGTATTATTTCCACTTTCTTTAATTTCTTTACCACGACCTTGCTTTCGTTGTATTACAACATCTTCAGGTGAGCTATAAGCAAAGTTCTTCGAATTTCAGCAAGTAATTAATACCTTGTGAAAAGATTCAAAATAAGAAATGAAAATGATGTAATTTTAATGGTGTTAAAAATCAAATATTATTTTTGCATATCAGTTTATTATTTACGCGATATACAAGCTTGTTTGTTTCCATGAGGATTAGTTTGCTAAAGGGTTTTTATTCAACTGCAAATTTTTTTAGCTAATATTAAGATATGTGATTTTGTTTACTCTATATATACGCATATCTAGAGAAATTCTTGATGTGTATCATACTTCTTTAAATATTCGTCTAAATATTACTCACAAAAATTGTTGCATGAACGACATTCAAACATTGTATAATTGCAAATAACACATACATTTATTAGACGTCTCAAAAATATTCGTTGAAATATAATAGCTGGACAGCCATCATAGCACAATTTTAACATACAGCTTGATAATTAGGAGTAATTGGACAGGAAGAGACACACACTATCTCTATTGGACACCACAAGCATCACGCAAAAGGTATAAAAAGCCGAATTAAGTCACTCGTAATTATATGATGTCTTCACTTATAAGTAGGAATTCCATTTTATGGGTCTAGTGGAGAAGCAGAAATTATAGTTTGGTGCTATAGCAGTGAAGCAAAAATTCTTTTATAATGGTCTGTTTTAGTTATTATACTTTAATTTTGGTTTGCACATTCTAGTCTTGACTTAGGAAATACATAAAAAAAGAAACATTTTTCCAAAGCCCTCCTCTTATAATATCATATTTCACTAAATGTAAGTAACCTTATCCCGCAAAAAAAATGTCCTTAAATTAGTATCAAAATTGATATCACGAGCTACGAAGAATAAAATAAAGTATTATGTGACTCTAATACCCTTTCCTAACTCCATTAAAAACTTTCTTCCAAAACCCAAATCTACCGTTATCCTCGCATGGTGTTATAACTACTTAAAAGCAATTGGTTATTTTTCCTAACGAGTAATTTATAACGAGGAAAATTGTT
The DNA here is from genome assembly GCA_039881145.1 of Druceiella hillmani. Classification (NCBI taxonomy): domain Eukaryota; kingdom Metazoa; phylum Arthropoda; class Insecta; order Lepidoptera; family Hepialidae; genus Druceiella; species Druceiella hillmani. The sequence goes on from JAYKKI010000029.1 coordinate 15,112,120, forward strand.
ATCTAAGGGTAGTTGGCACTCGAATATATGGGAAAAATTTATCGCTCCATTTGTAACTCCGAGATTTAGAGCGCAGAGTTGGAAAAGGGGAAAAGTTGGTCTTTTACTGCATAATATATCTAGCGGTATTTCATCAGAAAAAAGGTATTATTTTTGTCATGGTAGTCCAGGTTTAGTGTCGCCTCGATTTAGTACCGAGACTCTTGAATGTGAAGAATAGTTTATAAAAGTTTTGTTTTTAAACATCAACATTTTTTGTTCATGTCCAATTTCCAAGTTGACGTCATGTATCGTATGTAGATGGAATATTTAAAAAGGTAATTTGTAAATTGAATAAACGAATACAGCCTCCTAATTATATATAATTGAGTAATTCACTAGCTCCTGTCCTTGACACTTCCAGAGATCTATTCAAGTCGAAGAAATACTTTTAACGCCTACTTGTTATTGCATTGTGATGGAAAATTTCTTTACGATTTCTGTGCTGTGAGTTTGATAGGAGAAATTCTTTATCATTTTTTTCTAAGAAATTCTTTTTTCATGGATATGTTTCTCACTAATAAAATTAGATTATAAAATTCTCAATACAACTGTATTCATTAATAACTTACATCTGCCGGATACACGAAATTGGATACTGGAATTAAAAAAGTTTCCATACATTGCTTACACTTTTGAAACTGATGAACTCGTCTTGAAAACAGAAATCGGAAAAATATTTTCATATGAGAGTAATGTAAATAATGTTAAAGAACACATCGCTTTTCTTGATAATTTATCTATGTTTTGAGTTATTTATGAAAGTTAACTATCTACAAAACTTTATATTGGAGTTTTTGTTTCGTGTCTACTTTTACATTTGGAGAAAGTAGTCACGTAGTTAAAAAGAAATGAAAGTTACCGAAACATATTGTGCAGTTTTTTTTATATGTTTTCTTTTTTAGTTAACAACGCCTTTTAATTTTAATGTTGTAGACTTGCTTTACAAAACGGAAGAAATGATTAAAAAAATATTTTATTTCCTGTTACCTTGGTTATTTTTCCATATTTTAAAAAAGGTCAGCTTTTTTGATCAAATACTTTTGAAAATAGTGTAGTCAATTTTCCTCTTCTTAAAAATTTCGTAAACGTACAGTCCACATTCCATTTTGAGAATTAGTCTATAGGTTTAATTTATATCACTTGAATATGTCAGTATCGTATAAGAGCTGAACTTAAATTTTTTTCTCACTTTCATTCACACCCAAAAGTTATCTTATTGCTCACAGTTTTTTATATGTTATACTGCCTGTGGCTTAACGTAACATTTTTTATCGGACTATTTCAAAGTCATTATTCAGTCACAGATAATAAACTCTTTCAGCATAGGGAATATATACTTTTTGAAATACAAAATGTTAAAATTAGACAACAAACCTTAGCTATTAAAAACAGAAAACCTGTCCTATAAATTTCTGTCCTGAGAGTTCCAATAAAGCTTTAAAGTGGAGAATCTCTTCAAAATAATTTTAATGAAATGAGGATGTTGTAAAGGGCATTGTAAATTTTATAACATAAGTTCAAGACGTTAAGTCACCAGGGCATGGGCGAGGATAACACGAAGACAAACTTGTAACTATTCCTCACGGTAAACAAGAGAAAAGTTTTCTGATTCTTTGAAAACGAGTCTAACCAAGAGCTTAACTGTTGTGACAGAATCTTAAAAAATACGTTGCAAGTTTGATATTTATATAAAAAATTTAAATAGTTTAGTTTACTTAAAAACACTTTCTACATATATAATAATTTAGAAAAGAAACGTTTTCAGGACTTCAAATCTTTATTAAGTATCCACGTTTTTCACATACAAAACGTTTAGGTCTGGATTTTCATACAAGTTAAGTTTCTGTATTACAATTGTTTGCTTCTCAACTGAAAAGAAACATGTTTCAAAAAGTACAACGGATTTAAATAAATGTTGTTTACATGATAAACCTCTATTATAAAGAAATTTGCCCGAATTTTGCATTTTTCGGAATATATCCCCACATCGCAATGCCGGTGCGCGAAGATTATTTTCTACTCGTTATATTTTACCTTGCAATCTATTTTGCAATAGAAATTTTTTGATCTTTACGTAGAATTAAGAAGTTTTCCTTACTTGCTTGTAGTTTAGTAAATACTGCGAAGAAACCTAAATGGAACGAATTTTCTTTGGAAAGTCATTAAAAAAAAGAGTTAGAAACTAAATCAGTACCAACTTTCCAGTACTTCTGCTATGCGAAATTTGATTTTTAAGTAAGTCTACCTAAAAAATTGTAAATATTTCTACTTTTTTGCATAAATTTGGTAAAAGCTTACAACATGTTTTGCATTGATTTGTTTAAATGTTATATTAAATAGGTACTGAGTTAGAAGAGGATTGAAAAGTATCTTGAAATGTTTCTTGTAAATAGAGCATCACATGCACTCGAACTTTCGTACAATTAGATAAATGTTAATAATACAGTACGTGTTGGTAAACAATGATAAGTAGTAATATAAATCAACCCAAATTCATAAATCCATTACAATTAAAATATAGAAATTTTGTATAAATTAAAAGAGAAATTAAACGATTATTGTTATGTTATATATTCATTATGGGCAAGTCATATGAGGTACTGAACCGTCGCTAAAAGAGTTGAAATCCCAATCAGGTCAGAAAAATATTGCCAAATTTTGTTTTAAATCGATTCTAATCGTAAAATTGTAATATGTTGTTTAAATTTATCACCCGTTAGTTGAGAAATCTACATTATTAACATTCATATGTCACATTTGTTAGTAAACAGTCGGGGATGGTTTTTAACTTGATCAGCTTAATGACGTTAAATCGTTTACATTTGAATCCAATATGAATAAGAAAGTTATTTGGGGCATTATGTAGATAGTTGATTTTTTTTAAGATAACTCAAGCAGAAAATGCTTAATAATAACCTATTCATGCGTGGACGTGCATTCATAATTGTTAATGATTTTCTTTTATTTATTTACGTGCTTTAATGTACACATCTGATATATATCACACTTTTATTAGTAAGAGAGCTGTGGCGGATTTATTACAATATCTTAATGTTGCGATACATTAGTATTGTGGTAAACTGCAATAGATTATGCAATTTACTAAAAGTATGAAAAATATAAAGCACACAGGTACATTCATAAGTTTACAGATATTTACACAAATACACACACACACATACGCATACGTACATGCAAGCATGCTCATACTCATACATCAATATATACACAACTAACATATAATGAAGGGTGGGAACAGGATATGAAAGGAAAAAGGAAGTTATTTATTATAAGAAATTACGAGCACATGGCTTCTTGAAATGATTTCTTAAGAGATAATTTTGTATCTGCATATTTTTACGCCAGTTAAGTTTCAGTTACATAGGTATTCATAACTAAAATGACTTAGTAAAAAATGATCACACATAATTTCCTAAATAAATGGTTAAAAGGTACAGTATTCATACAAATGTAATGATTAACTACTTTATAGTAAACCGGTTTTGTTTCATTAGGTAGCATTGGGTTATCACATCCCTTCCCAGTATATAGATCGGGGAGCAAACTTACCTAAGAGGGAGTAATAGGGTATAATCATTAGACAGAATATACCAATTATGGGTACTTCTTGCTTAGTACAAAGCGTTTTCTTTTTCGTGTATTTTTATCTAAGAGAATTTACATGAAGTTGATTTTAAGATTCAAAATAATACATCTCACAGAAATTAAAATACTCAAATATGCAAGTAAAATTATAGGTTTTCCTTCAATATGTAAGAACATACATACGTTGTGATCATTTATCAGACTCAACACTTTTTACTTTGTTTTCTCCACTGTATACATATGAAGTGAAAGTGACACTAATTTAATCTGATTTTACTACTTTTTTAATAATGAAAAGTCTTTCAATTTATAGATAATATTTATTCCGTCGCAAAACTCATACATGTTCGATCGCAGTTATTGACTTCGTGGTGAAAGTGGACTTTTCGAGGTCTCTGACTAATTATTGTAACTAAAATTATTATTTAACATTGGATATTAGAGATACATTGTAATATTAGATACGTTCATTAATGAGTTATAACACGAATTTATAAAAGGACTAGTTATATAAATGACTGATACATTTCTTTCTTGTCTTTCTATAAGGATTCCGTACAAATATGGATACATATAAAAGTTCAAATATTGAATATGAATATGTACTCTGAAATAAACTTGACCGTACATTTGAAACGCATCGTCGATTTACGTTTTCAAAAGTCGTCTGAGAAAGGTATTCCGATCTTGATTGTCAATACTTTCTTTCTTCTCTTATACTTGAATTATTTACTAACTGGGGTAATATTAGGATAATATTTATTACATAGTTCCATTATTAATTATTGTATTTAATGAATAGTTAATTTTACGTTTCACTGACTATTACATTCTTCCATGACATAAGGTTCTCAACTGGTGTTTTGTTTGCTTGGAAAATATTACTCATGAAGCAATAGAGTTGTCAAATATATAATTATGTTGAATTCTATAAATTAATAAAAAAATAGTTGTTTTCAAATATTGAATATATTTGGAGTTAATTGTGTAAAGACTCATTTTCACTTAATTTTTATTCACAACTTAACGGAACTACGAAAATAAAGTGGATAATTTAAATAAACTAATTTAACTAATGTGTCTTATTTAAATAAAGTAGATATAATACTACATTACATGGTTTCATTTAGTTGTGAATAGAAATTAAGATAGTAAAACGATTTGCAAATATTTTAATGATCTTACACGATCTCGAGAAGATGAAGAAGAAAATATTTCATGAACAAAAATTTGCTCTCCCTAGATTCCACGTTTAGGCAAGTACTTAAAAAATGTTTTATTGACTTTTGTGTTTTCTGGTAATTCGAATTAAATATTTTTAGAAATTTTCATTTACTACAAGCGGACAGAGAGATGGAAACTACAGGTGAACAGAGAAGATAAATGTAAAGATTCCGCTTCTACAGTTTGACTACGGAATACAAAAACATGTCATGTATTCCGTTATTCCATTAACTATAACCGGAGTAAAAAGAATCTTACTTCTATTGTAAATCATACTTCTATTGTATTAATTATCAATCCCAGCTATGCTTTGCTATTTCATAACAGCCACTTAATATAAGTGATCAAAATGAAAGTAAGATAAAGACCAAATAACGTCAGTTATGAGATGAAATTCCTATTGCAACGTGATAGGCTGTACCTTAAACCGGAAGTATTAGTAAGTATTAAACATAATAATACAGGTGGAAAATGTATGGCTATTTTGTTTTGAAATAGATCATTTAAAGCTTACAAAAACGAGGGATCGGTAGATGAATAAAGCTGTTCAAACTAATCTCGGAAGGCGGTTCCACTCGTAAATATGACTTACGAGGAGAGATAAATAATATTAATAGTGTATTTACTCGATATCTAAACCATATATTTACTATAAATATAACCATATATATACATATATATATATATATATATATATATATATATATATATATATATATATGTATATATATATATATATATATGTATATATATATATATATATGTATGTATATATATATATATATATATATACCATTAAACATTTTTTGTCTGTTTGTCTGTTTGCACGAAATTATTTACGTTAAAAACTTCATATGAAAAATAATTATGGAACCAAATTACAACAGGTTTCATTCTAATTATTTTTTATGGTTCCGTACTTCAAAAAAAAAATAGAGGTTTAGTAATTGGTATAACGAGAAAGCATATTAATATGTTTTCAACTTATATTTTTTTTAGCTTTAAACTTATATTTCAATGATTACCATTAAAAATACTCATGTGGATTTCGAAAACGAACTCGAAATTTTTATTTAATTTAATGTATTATGTGGCATATCGTTCAAAAGAGGGATTTTTAAGGATTTCAATATTATTTTTTCGGAATTTTCTGTTAAATAGTCCTAGAGATACTATTGAAAATATCCACAAAAATATACCTCCTGTCTCCTAAACTACTAAAGTCGAAATTATGAAAAAAATGTCTTTCCTGAAAAGTTACTTAAAATCTATTGGAAAGCAATGGTACCAAATTTCAGATTTTTCATATATTTGCAATATTTTAACGCTTTTAAAAATATGCTACGCGATATATTTATATTAATGATATACGATAACAATACATTGTTTTCGAACATTTCGATGATTCTCAATAATTTTCCCTCGCAGTTGATTGTTCAAAAACTCGCAGCCAGCCACTCGTACTGCGGTGCAGTTCCACTTCATTTAGTTACCGAACTACTGGTCCAATTCGGCTTCATTCAGCCGGCCGACGAATTGTTTAGTCGTTGCACGAGTCTGGACCAATAGCAAATTGAACAACTGCAATTGTTTCAACCGTATCAATGTAAAAACCTCGCAATCGTGCAAAGCTAGTATGCAAAGCAGAGTCAGATGGGAACACTTGCTGAAAATAAGAATAGCTTGTGATATTTATTATTAATTAGTTAATTTTTCAATCAGTCTTATAATTTTATATAATAACTACGTTAGAAATATTGTCATCAGAAAAAGACTTATCAATTGTTGAGACGCGTAAACAACCTGCGCCTAGGAAGGGTGATTTACCCTGGAAAGTATAAATGTTTGTTTAATATAGAACATTACCTACTCAGACGTTCTCGTAAATAATATAAGCAATGTTGCTGTGTGTATGAAGCACTCACAATCCGTATCTCCAACTTCACCATTTAGCAATTACATTGACAAACGCTGTCGCTCCAGGATATTCTTCCACCAACACTTCTTATTATACATAACTTCAATTGGTTTTAGAACATAATCTATTTCTCACTCACAAAGTATAACAAAAATGTAACGACAAACTATTTAAAGTAATCATTTATAAGTTGTGGTGAAACAAAAAATGTATGATTCTCATACACGTTAATTGATTATCACATCACAGCAAGTGAGTTCATATTTCAGATGTCAGATCAGAGTGATTTCAAACAAGCCGTTCAAACATGGTTAAGTTTATAGTCCAAAACCGTATTAGTAGTGCCATCTCTTGATGCTTTCGGACAAAGATCCGCAAGCCAATGAACGCAGAAACACAAAGATGGCGCATTAAATTAAATGTTTTTGAATATTTTTGAAAGAAAAATAATCATTAATGCAACATTCTTGGTTAAAATAAGAAATTCATATAATTTTTTATGCAGATTTACTTAACATTCCCTCTAACATTGAAGAAGTTACCGGTATATTAAGATATTTAGAAGCTTGTACATAGAGCTGAGGAAAAATATTAACATGTTTTCTAAAACAATAAATGTAGCTTTTTAATATCATTTCAAAATATTGCTCGATTGTAATTATGGTACTTGCACCAGTTTAACATAGTCGAAGCAATTTCAAAAATTTTTTAAGAAAATATCCATGATATTTTCATAAAAATATGCGTGAGTAAAATCCGCGGGTAAAAGTTAGTTAACGATACATTTGAAGAGTATTTTGATTTCGAATATTTCTTATTCTTATATTAGCGCTATTATCTGTGTTTTACTTACTCTCCATTCATTTTCCATTTAAAATATTTTCAGCTTAAAATTAATATATTCACGTGGTTAATGAATTATTTAACAATGTTATCGATGGACTATTTTTTTTCTTTAAAAAAGTTGTAGATTTAAAAATAATGACAACTCAACAGTTTTGGCTAACCCGAATCTTGTAGAATTTGAAAAACTGGAGATAAACATTGTCACATGGTTTTCTTACGACTAATCCATATATGTGACGCAGCTAAATCACACAAATCATGCACTGTGCCATTAATTTGCAAAATGCTACTAAAGAAATTCCAGTTTCAAAATAATTATTTTATTTCTATAAAAATAAAGCTTACAAAATATGACCCCAAGTGGTTTATAATCAAAATAACAAGAATTCAGTAAGTGAAAGGTCGCTTGTTTAATATGCATTGATAAATGAACAATATAACGAACACATTTGATTTTAAACAACTCGCACCGAACAAAGATGTTTCGAAGAACCTTTTATTATTAATCAGCGCTCTTATCTCAAGAAATGGTCTTAAATCTAGCTTCTCTGCTTACAATAATCTGAATGGTCAACTACCAAATACTTTATACGTAATTCCTGAAGAATCAATTTTATTATTCTATTTATATTAATGTAATTTTATACTGTTTATCTGTTATATAAACACAATTTGAATCACTTATAATTACACTCATAATTTATTAAAATGAGTAAAATTTAACAGTATTTACTAAGTTAGTGCTGATGCTCATCAGTATGTTAAACTAGTATACCGTGAATATTTTTAACTACTTTTTTACAAAACGTAATAAATAGTCAGCAATAGTGATAAGGGTTATTATTATTTCTATTTTGGTTAAAATAATTTTACGTAAATGAATATTACTAGATTTCTTAGACTGAATTAAATTACAATAAATATAGCAGAAAATAAGAGCAAAATTTAGTAGAAAGCTTCAGCAATGTTCATTTCAGTTTAAACAATAATTTAAATAAATATTAGAAATAAAAATTATAAAGTTTATATTTTTAAAGTTCATATTTTTTAAAGACGCCTAAGAATATTTTATAAATCCTCTTCTCATAAACTAGCATGATTCTATTCAATTTCTAAACCCGCTTGACCAGTTTGAAAAAAAAATACTTCACTAAAATCTTTAGGTGGGGGACAAACAGATAGTAAAATGGAAAGAAAGCAATGTGCATGTCAACTACAACACACCTCTGGAGTTTACGTCTTAATTACGACAGTCTTGGAATGTATGAATGTATAGGTAATATCTTATATATATATATATATATATATATATATATATATATATATATATATATATATAAATATCATCTATCAATATATATTTTACCTTTAAGGTAGCGTTCATAAGAAACGCATTCGCTCGACTGTTTTTTGTTGACTTTCGCTGCAAAACTGGTCTTCATGAAATTTTGTTTAACGGAATAAGATAAAATCTATGTCCATTCTGAAGGTTCTTTCTAAATATTAGTGAAACAATTTGTTGATAGGTAAATGACAATATAATATGTTTTTATATGGTAACATTGGTTTGATCGTTTTCTGCCTGTTCCAGCTTCTCACGTCAGTATGCAATGTAAAGGTTAAGTTAAATCAATAATATCTTCTTTTGCCGCCGAATACCTTTGTTTTTCATTCAAAATCCATCAGGTTATAGGGTCAGACAAGTAATAGTACCGTGAATAAGTAAAACAAAGGAAAGATTACCGTTTCGTCATGAAAAACTGTTTTGAGGATAAGCCGGCTGGAAGGAAAATTTGTTATGTTGAGCAAGGACGGACGAACAGGAAGAACATAACGATGAAAGATCACTTTAAAATACCTGTCAAACCGTAGGCCGGGGCTGGTAAGGCTACATGGGACAAGAAAGACCCAAAAGCCCAAGCATGGCTTGTAACAAGAAAGTCAGAAAACATGATGATGCATATTATAACTTGCACTACGTCCGCGGAGGTGTGAAGGAAACCGGCTAGTATTTACGAAGAAAAATTTGAGACAAGCATCCACATTGTGCAATAGCGTTTTTTCCAATACAAATACGAGAAAGGCACAGAGATATCTATTTTTTGTCTAAAATAAAAGAATTTAAAAATGAACTAAAATATATGGCAGTAGAGATTACAGTAGAAAAGTAGGCTTTACAAAAGCGTTGATGTCGCTTTCAGATTGTTACAAACATTTTGTGCATACATGAAAGTCGGCGCCGGAAAATAAACGCACGACAATCTCGTCGCTAGACTATTCATATAAAAAGATCGAATGAAAAAAAAAGCCGAAATAGATCAGCAATCATCGGCTTTTGTTGCAAGGGAGTAAATGAAAAAAAAAATATAAAGCGTTACAAACGTAATAAACTGGGACGTTATTAAAGAAGTTACTTTACAATTTTAATGTCTTTATCATGTTATCCTGCAAACTATGTTTTAACAAATCTGATAACACCTTAAACAATAAAATTCGTGAATATCTTTGGGGTAAAGTGTAAAGTGTCATAAAAGGATACCGACATAAAAACAACCGAAAAACATTACCTTCCCGAACTCGGAAAGTCGGATTTCGAAACCACGTTAAAGTGGTCGAAAATAAATTATTTTATATTATGAAATTCATAAGAAGTCTATTTAAAAAGCATGAGCTAATAGTATAAAATGAAGAGAGAGTTGTTTTTAATTATTTTTATATCAAACTCATTTTGTAATTAAATTTCAACAAGCATTATAAAATACATATTGCGTTTAAAGAAAATTAAGTAAAATTTATATTTCCATTTCTATGGAAAAAAATTAATAGTCGATTTCATATTAAAATCGAAAGGAGTATGTCCTCCGTACTAACCGCCGTAATAAAATTTATAAAATAAGTGCCAATTTTCGAAACACAACATGAAAGAGAAATTTTAAAAGCAGAGAATATTTTATTATTAAAATAGGGAGATTCGTACGTAAAGTTGTACTTATCTATATATCTTTTATATGAATGAATTATAATCTAAACCATTTTCACTGGTCATATTTTTGAAACCGTTCTTATACTTCGTTTAATTTTTTTTTTGAAATAGTTACATTTGAAAAATATTTTAAGGAAAAATATTTTGGCTCTCATATGAAACTTTTATACACTAAAGGCATCTAAGATCAGCGCAAAATTACTTTCCACAAGATATATCGCGCCGCTAAAGCACAATTTTCCTGCATCCAATGCCAAGTTGATAAGGAGCGAATCAAAAATAAAACAGTAAATTTGTAGCAACTGTACGAATGTTAACCGCATTTAGATAATAATTTTTCTTCACAAAAAAAAAATTTGCACCGGAATTTATTTTCCTTTTGCAGGACGCGGCATAAACCTACAAATTTTAAAGATCCTTTTTGGTTAAAACCTTTCTTTTCAATTGAATTTAAAGCAAACTGGTAGACTGAGGAATGCCAGTATGTATTTTCCTTTTTAGGATGTGGTATGTTAAACATTTTATTTACATTGAATCTCATTATAGATAAAATAAATCAGTAAAAGGAAGGAATACGTCTATCCTCTCAATGGCAGTATTGTATTCTTTAATATTTAAATGTGTGAGCTATTTACCGCCGAGTTAAATAAATGGCAATGTCAAAAGGATGGCACGAGTTGGTGAGCCCATCTCTCATCTTTTTGGATCTAATGATTATTAGTTGTGAACAGAAGAAAAGTGAAAACATTTAGGACCATTGTTGCTCTGTTCATCTGTATGTCTACTTGCTTACTTGTCTGTATATGAATTAAATAAAAAGGATTAAAATGACTGAAATAGCGATTTTATTATTACGTAACTTGACATTCCAGCTAATTAACACACTAACAAGCTAACTAACTAACTAAGCTAACTAACATTAATATTTTACAACGACTTTAACTAAGTCGTTGTAAAATATGAATTATTAAAATAACCAAGATAGGTAGCGTCTTGATGAGTAATATTACCAAATCAATATACTTTTTAAGAAATAGTTATTTGTAAAAAGAAGTTTAATTTCATTTTGATGTCCATGTGAGAAATAATTAACAGTAATTACTCACTTTTAAATAATATCAAAAATCTTAGAAGTTTATTTGTACGATATATTGTCAAGAAATTAAACCAAATTCTTGCTTTTTCCTTTCTAGTTTTAAACATTTTTGTCCTGAAAAATAAAACCTGCTCTGAATCATGAGTTTATATATCATCTTGATTTATCCCACACATATAAATTAATAACAAAAACTAAACAAACCAGAGAACGTTTCTAAGCTCGACTAACCTACCTTAACATTTTTTTAAATTTTATTAATTTAAAATTGCAATATATAATAGTTACAACATATAATCGGGTAATATTAAAGAAGTAAAACTGTTAAGTTTTAATGTATTTCAAAAGTTTACAGACTTAAAGTTAAACATCGAAACTGAAAGAGCAACAAACTTAGTTTTAACATTATAGAAATCGTTTACTCTAGAGATGTTATTAAAATTACACAGCTTCCGTTAACATAAATTAGTTTTGGTATACGTACGAAATTTATTAATCATCTGCCAATCGCTCGCTTACGGAGCGTGCTTGAAATATTCAAGTACATGCAGAATAAATGCCTTCTCGCATTTTCTTACCCCTACCTAGATAATTACTTTTAATAACTTGTTATTTCTTTACGCCCTTACTTAAAGACACAGCCATACTGGGTAATATATTTATGTACTTATATTTGTAGTATTCGAAAATAGCACAAGCGTTTATTGAAGGTATTATGATACATTCAATACATATATATGTATATGTACATTTAAAATTACGCAGGCGACTCTGCTTATATAAATAAGCTTCAGCATAATAAGGCTCAGCAATGTGTAAAGACTGTTGCATTCATGACCTTGTCGCTGGTATCTTAGACCCGCGGAAGGTATCTAGCTTAAGATGTAAATTACAGAAATGATAAATTTTGGAACTTGGTAATTTTTACGTATCTCACTTATGTTCTCTGCGCAGTTAAGTTTTTGATTCGAAACGGCGCTAACATATGCAAATTCTGCCGCTTTGATCTGGGTGGACATCTCCCCGAAAAAAATGAGTACGTTCCCAGAATTTTCTTGGGTATCTTCAATATGTTTGATAATGCCTGGGGGGCAGAAATTTTGTTCACATTATTATCGCGGGAAGAAAAAATATACATTATATAGTACAAAAAATATATCAATATTTTTATATACTAGTTCATAAGCTGGACTGACCGCCAAAGTAATATATGTAGAAAATTATAAATTTTATAATACGTTTTCCCGTAAATATCTTTCTCTTAACGTGCCAGCAAGATGTTAAAATGTTTTTCTGGCAAAACAATACATTTTGTATTTTATTATATAAGTACATACTCGCCCCCAAACGGCTTACAAATCTCTGTGACTCCGAAGATGGAAATATCCAGTTTATTTTTATATCTAGTAATATTATTGTGATGATCACAATTTTTACGGCCAAGTGTTTGTTTAGGCAAAATATTTTCAAAAATGTGTTATGAAGGTAATGTTAACATATTTATTTCTTTAAACAGTGCTCCAAACAAATCTCGAGAACTTAATTCATACATTGAGCGAATAGGTCTATTTTTTGTAAAATAAAAATAGATTATATATCGATAGCCCTACAACAATACCACAACAATACCATACTACATTATAATACCAAAATACCACTATTCTTGTAGTTTCTACACTTTTTCTTGACGGCGTATGCATTGAAACTAAGTTTTCCTGTCAATGTAGAAATGTGAGCTTTGTGGTATACTATTTATAGTAATACTGATAAAAACTGTTCACTCTATTGTTATCGTATACTAAGTTCATGTCATCTAGTCTTATATTTGAAAGAGTAAATTTAATGCATTTGGCTTTTCCCGCTCAGAGTTAAAAATTATTACCCTATTAAATGTTTGTGAAATCGCTTTATTTGCTTCATCTAATTATTCAACATATGTGTTTATTTTATATAAGAGATATGTCGTCAGCAAATAATACGATTTCAACGATTTTTTAACCGAAAAGGCAAATCATAAGAAGAGTCTCAATAGAGCGCCTGGGGGAACACCCGTACTTACTAAAAATTCTATTGATTTAACTTCCCAGTCTGAACTGTTTGTAATCTGTTTACCAGATGTAAATTAACTAATCTTTATATCTTATCCCATAATATTGCAATGCCAAATATTGCAATGAAGAGTAACATTCAACAGTCAACACAATAATCAAAATGCTTTGGAAAGATCACAAAATACGCCAACAATGTTCTACCTTTCTTCTCAAGCGCTGGAGACATGCAAAAATAATGACACTGCTGCATCTCTAGTGGGCATGCTCTTTATAAAGCTATATATTGCTGGCTTAAATAGCCCAAAAGATTTGAAATGAGCCCTTATTTGCACAAGAATTTTTTTTTTCAATTTTGTTGAGAGTAGGCAAAATAGAAAATGTTCTAAATAAATGTACATTGGTTATTATGCGATGTAAATTAAAAAAAAAAGTATTTATATTATGTTTACACAGATTTTTGTAACTTCACACCATTGTAATAATAGATGTAATTTTTAGGGGTCAATTATAAATGAGATGGAATTCGGAAGTCTTTAGTCCAACTATAAATACTTTCACTTAAGAGTAAGGCATTCAATTTTCTTTTATTCTCATTATTACCTTAAACTGCGTATCGAGTTTATGGGAGGCGGACGCAAAGTCAATAAAACATTATACGAATCACGTTAGGGGTTAACGATCTGGTTGCTTCAGAAGATAATAATATACCTCCACTAAAAGGGAGAATGAAAATGGCAGTTAAGCTGTCTCCCTTTAAAGATGGTCTCTGGAGTCTCACCGATTTTGAGACCAGCTGCAACATCGTTCAAAGATCTCTGAACGAGGTCAGCTTCCTTGCCACTGCCTGTTCGGCACGGCGGATGTTCATGCTACTGTGAAGAATAGAATATCGGTGCAGGCAGAATGAAATGAGGAAGCAATCACGAGGCGCGGCGACTCGATATTGAAATATTTTTAACCACCAACTAGTTTACAATCTTCGCTTAACTTAGACACAGCGTCTTTTGTGACGTACCTTAATACACTTTATACTAAATCTTTACATACTAAAACCTTAAATGTAAATTATGTATTATACAAATCATAATTCGTGTATATTACCCCAATTTCAGAAACAACATAACATGATTTTCCTATTGTATACGTTGTGTGTACAACATATTAATTGAGATCTCCATTTGAACCATCTCTTCGCAAAATGACATGCTATATAGGTATAAAACTGCAGAAAATACCTTATAGTTTCTACATTATACACCACCTTTAATAGAGAGGTGCGGACAGATTTGCAGATGTGACTATTATAAGGATTTTGCTTGCTTGCTTCGCTGTGGAGCCCTAAAAATGGGCTCATGGGATTTACTATAGTTTTTAAGATTATTTTTTAACATAGAGAGCAAATCGTGCAGTAAAATGTGCGAAAGATGTGCATTTTAAGATACTGTGTATTTATAAGCTCCCTTAAGGTCATAATTTATAATTCGTTTATGATTATAATATTTAAGCATGGAAATAGTTAGGGGGAATTTTTAGGTCTCCAATTGTATATATTTGTATTACATGAATATAAAAACTATTTAACTCAACACCATGAAAATTATTTAACTCCGTTCGGATTGTCGAAGCAGAGAAAAACCCGCAGCGAAAAGGGTAACGGAGTCAGTTCGCTCAACTCCAGTAAACAGAGATGTGAAAAACCCGCAATGAGACAGTTCTCAGTTAATAAAAACGTATATTCTAGCATCATAACCTTGTGACTAAATATGTTTAATATTCCCGATTTCGGTACACAGGACCTAATTATATAAAGTGAATTACTTATTTGGATGTTACCTTAAACTAATAGTGTTAATAAATAACGATTAGTTATTAGCCGTTACGATCTCGGTGGAGAGAAATTTTATATTTTCAACGCTCTTTATAAGCAAGTCATTAGATGATGATAAGATTGATTTTTACGAACACCGAACTAATTAAAGTTAAGGTAAGCTGTGTAATTGTAATTACAACCCTAGATTAATGGAAATTTATGATTCGTTTAATTCTTACGATTGATTTGTGTATTTACATAAGATAAATTTTAAGTTAAAAAATTCAGTAAGTTAGCTTTGGGCAATTAAAGAAGGTAAAATTAAGAACATTACCTGAAAGCATTCATTCGAAGAGAAGTAATAAATTTCAATGCCTCTAATGTACTTAAAAACATCCTGAAATTCAAAACCCACATGACTAATCGTCACTTTAAAATAATTTAAAAAAAAAACTTTTAACAGCGTCACGTATTCCAAAAATTCGCTGCCGCTATCACCACAGAAAAGTGTTTTAATTAAACAAAGGCAATTTATTATCTTCCTGTAAAAAAATATTTTTCCGTGCATACTCCGGAGCAAAGAGAAATTATTATGTGAACGCGGTTGACATCTGTACAGATGGAACAAATTTACTGCCCTATTTGTGACTTGCGCGTTATCAGCTTCAAGTTAGGGGTAGGAAAATTGTACTTTAACAACGCGATATATCTCATGGAAAATAATTTTTCGCCAAGTTTAGTGTATCGTGTGTTATTAATGTAATTAAAAATATGTACGTACATTAAAAATGTATTTATTTATTAACCTTTCGTTAAGAGACAGAAATATCATTAAATGTTTTTTTTTATTAACAAGTAAATAAAACCAAGTGATTTAGCTTTTACACTAGTACCACTTTAGTAGCACTTTACTTAAATTCTTGGCCACAGCCTAAATTTCGTTGTATGACAACATATCAGGAAGAGATCTCTTGAAATTGTTCACCTGAAAATGGTGTCATACAACCAAACCTAGGCCGTGTTTAAAATTAAAATAATGTAGATATAATACTACATCACGTAGTTTTATTTACTTGTTAATAAAAATTAAGTAATAATTAATTTCTACAAACTTTACGCCAAATATTATATGATTTTTATAACATATATATCATACTATATATATAATATAAATCATTAAATATAACCCATCTTCCTTGTTTTGAAGGTGGATAATTCAGAAGTTTGAAGAATGTCCCTTCCTCTGGAATCTAAATCTCTCCTGTTTCCCTAATTATATACCATAAAAAGAAGTTTTACAGATTGTTGATTCTAAAAACAAAACTGACTAAGTTTTCACTGTTATATAACTTAAATCGATGTTGTAAAATTGGCTAATAATTGCCGTGAATATGGTATCTCAAATGGCAACTATAGAATGCTATAAAAATGGCAACTATAGAATGCTATAAAAGTGGCCTTTATAGAATACTATAAAACTTCTAGAAATATGCGGTGTTAGTAAGGACAACATGGCAAAATGTGGTGAGTTTATAATTTCTACATCATCGTTAAGTATAATTATTTTTCAGCTTTGCCTCGAAGATGTTCTTTTTTTTTTCATTTTTTAAAAAGACTATTTTATTTATATTCAAAACTTTTCTACTATACACTCAATCTTTCGTATTTTATTTTTCAAGTAAGCCTTCCACAATAATGGCCCACCACCGAAATAATGTATATAGGCGTGTTGAAAATTAATATATATATAAATTCACGTGCTGAAAATTAATATATATAAATTTCACTAAGTGCATAAAGACAGTTTAAAATATGTCGAGGATATTTGTCAAAACGCCAGTAATTCTTTACCACGACCTAGGTTTTTAGTATAATTTATAATTTATTTCAATTCTTTACCACGACCTAGGTTTCGGTGTATGACAACATCTTCAGGTGGGAAATTTGTGTATTTTTGAAATATATATCTTTATAAATTGTCAACCTCAAGAATTTATATAAAGTAGAATAATACTAAATCACGTGGTACCATTTAGTTGTTAAAAATTAAATTAAAATGAATTTCTACAAATTTAACTCCAAATATATTAAAGTTTTAATACTTAATTTTATTTCGTGTCATCACTTGTTATCTGTTATTACTTTAAATTGTAATTTCACAAAATTTTAAGTCTTATGATAAATTACAAAGTAATTAATTGAATTTCGATTAAATTTTAAATTATTATATAGTGCACTTTATTCTTCCAGTACAACTTTTTCTTAAGATAAAATGGCTTATTGAATTCATCAAACACTGTCATTTTAAAAAAATGGTCTCTTTCCTCTTTACCAAACAATTTAAAATTCTGAAACAGAAAATACAAAGTAGTAAGTCGACTTGATTTATTTTTAATTGACGTACCCTTCGCATTATGCAACATAACGTGGGGGAGAGTTATCGTTTTTTATTTATATTTTGACCTATTTTATGAATAATCGTTTCATATCTCTATTTAATGTCATTAAAAACATGAAGATAGAAATAAAATGCCTTAAATATTTTTGCCTAGTAAATTTGAATAAATTCTTGACGCTCGACATTTTGAACTAATTATTGGAGTCTATTTGGAAGCTAAAACTTTATGTTAAAAAAATCAATCGAAAAGAAAACTTTTAAGTAAAATTTCTTCTAAATATATACAGCCAGAAAAATTTAATTTAATAAAATGAAGGCAACTGACTAATTATTTTCCTTCAAAATATTTTATTGTCCAGTGCACAGTCATGCAAGGGCATGAAGAAAAATTATTATCTAAATGCTGTTGACATCTGTACAGATGGTACAAATTTATTGCCCTATTTGTGACTCGCGCGTTATCAGCATGAAGTTCGGGACCAGGAAAAATTATGCTTAACAGCGCGATATATTGCGTAGAAAATAATTTTGCCTTGAGCTTGGATGACCTTTAGTGTGTAGTGTGTTATGGAGGCCGTTGCAGTTATAAAAATATTGTAATATATAAACATAAATCACTAAATTGAACGGTAATATGTTAAAACTTGTGAATTTATTTTAATTATGATTTATATGGTAAAATTATTTTATTTTTGTTAATTATTTTATTTACGACAAAGTATACTTAAAACATGTAACGAGTACCCAATTTCGAAAGCCCGTTTCTTTTCACATGGTGTAATTTTAGTACTTGGCAGTGGATTAAGAATCCCTTATGAATTCGTTAGATATGTTTATCTTCCGTTGGTTCATTTCTATGTTTTAGACCCATCTCGAACAAAATTGAGGAATATGTGGAGCTCCATTTATCCTTAACACATTGAATAGTGATGCAAATTTGACTCAATCTCTCAAGACTCCATGAGAGTCAATCCCGCCAGATATATATATATATATATGTTACCTTGAATTCCCGCCTTTCTTCTCGCCTCCTATATATTAACACATCTGAGTTTTTAATGTTACTTAAACTATCGTAGGAAAATCTTATATTTAATGTTAATCCTTCTAAAGTTTTTACTCTTGAAAACGCTACATATGTTAACCCAACAGAAGTTTTTTTTCCTCCAATATCTACAACTGCTTTACCTAATGTTAAACATTGTGACTTATGAATGTTAATTCTATAAGCTAATTGTAATAGGAAGTGTTTCCTGGAACAATTAGTATTTCCACTTTTCCAAAATTAATTATGGGTAGTACTGAACCACAATCACTATTTTCATAGATTGAATGAAAACAATTTTGTAATCAAACCATTATCACTTGTGGAATTTGATCAGGGGGATTATAATTTTCTTTATAAATGATATCTCTAACAAAACCTAAAACTCCATTGACTAATCTTTTTCAACTCATAAATTAGAAGGTAATATAACTTTAGATCCAAGCGATAAAATTAGAAATGTTGAAGTCCACCTAATTCGTCTGAACTTGTTGATTTTGCATTAGAACTTTAATCATTATAAGAAATTTTACAAATTCGCATATCTCGAAGGTCACCTTTACCAGTAGGAAATGCCCTGTAAATATATTCATATACGTAAATTAATGTTGATACAGAATCCAATCTAGACCAAGGTAAAACATGAAAACCATAATTTTCTTCCTGAATGTTCAAAACACTATTTACTGCCGTTCTATTACATTGCAAGGTCACTGTTGGGGTTCCAGATTCATGAACATTATCATAAAATAAATTTTGATCATCATCTACCTCGTATAAATTAAACGAAATATGCTTTTTTTCTTGACTAAAAAAAAAAACTCTGAAAAACTCTTTCATTTTCCGCTAAACATTGTAAATTATTTTCATCGACAGTAATATCTAAGAATTATACTTTTTGAGATATTTCAAGGCAGCCTCGACATTATAGTGGTGTACAATAAAATCTCTGTACCCTTAAAAATTTATTTTTGTATCAGTAGAATGAGGTAAAGAGGTAATAAAATCTGCAATGTCTTGAAGGAAATTGATGACTTGCCCACTATATCCAAATTGATCAACTCTCAGTCAATATACTGTTATAACTGGGTGAACTTGAGCGATTAATTGTCATTCAAGAAATATTATTTCTATTAATGTTATTTCTTTATCAAGTTGTCGTCCAGAAACCATATTATTATCTAAGGAAAATTTATTGATTTCACTTTTTACTTGAAATTTGTGACAAAGAGTACAAAGTTCATCTTATTTAATATGTAAATTAAACCAACAACGATGACATAAATTACAATGTGTCAAATCTATTTTTTTCTGGGCAGTTTCAAAATTAGCAATATATTAAAGAAATGAGAATTTTCTCGGTAAGAATACAGTTCAGCATCTTGAATTCTTTTCTGACGTTAACTTGCATCAGATATCAAAGAACGGTTACTGTCACGTTCTTTATGATCAGTTAAAGTACTACTTCGTGGTATTTCGCTGAGACAATAACAATTATGTTTAGTTAGCCGAAGCCCGTCCGTGGTCCTTCAACCATTTGACGCCAAACCTCCCAGCAGCGTCCGACAATGTCACTAGTTGGACACTTCTAAGTACAATAACAAATATAAAATTGTTAAAACTATTTCATTTTAGACAATTAAAAAAATGTCAACTGCGGAAGTTAGTTAAATTTATCCATATAATTTGTACTCTAGGGTCAAAAAAAAATTAAAAAACTAAATTAGATTTTTTTTAAATGTGTATCGATTCAGTTTCATGTAACGATTATATTATTGTAGATAGGGAATGAAAAAACGTGAAGTATCAGTTGATTAAAAAACAGTGTAAATACAAATTGTATGAATTGAGATGAATTGAAACGTTAAATCTTAATAAAGCTTTTTTGTAAATTTTAAACTCCCATTAAAAATTAAGTAAAAAATATTGACCAAACTTTCGAGTTTAATATATACTATCTCAAATAGGTACTTAACTATTCACGTACTTTCACAATTTTGTAATTTAGCACCTTTCTATATCTTGTTTTATTCGATTTATGTAGCTTATTTAACCTTGACAGCGTACTATTCATTCATTTACAATATAAAAACATCCTCGAATTTGTTAGTAAACATTCTTTCAAGAAATATTACACATTTGCATGCCCTATCAATTCTGTAATTTTCTAATAAATGGCCGTAGTAACAGTCTAGTTCATAAAAACATTTACACATCACGTTTTGATTTTGTTAGTAAACATGCATGCTCTATTAATTCAGTATTTTTTTAACACATGGCGTTAGTAGTTCATGCTTTATTAATTCCATAATTTTCTAAGTAGTGGCTAGTATTATCATCTTTGTTTCGTATTTCTTTTCATAATTTATTAAAATTTTTAAACACAAAAATAACGATAGTTAACAAATCTAGACATGACTAATTTTTTATGTTAAATTTCAAATCTAGGGGTGTAATAGTTTTTTCGTCAAGGGGACCATAAAAGTGTATGGGTATAGTGTTAGGGCTCGCTCCGCTCGCACTAATTATTTTCTGAAAATAACTAATTATCCTCCGAATCCGTAAGTATAGAATTACATTCTAAGGAAAATTCTTTACCGTTCTAGATTATGAGATGCTATGCTATGCTTCTAGATTAGAGAATCAACTAAATACAAATATACAAAATTCACCCTAGCTCTCTTTGTTTAAAAATCGTCTGAAATTACATTACTTATTCATAATTATCGGCTATCCGAATCCTTACTATACACCATCTTTACCCTTCCCTATCTCTAACGTGTGACTGTTTTGCATTTATTTTGTTTAATTGAATTTAATTCTGTATTTTTCATACTTACGTATTACTTCTATATTTTTAATATCTATGTAAATATCCTTATTTTGTTATGTAAGTGTAATTAATTAACTGTACTCAATGCATTGTGTGGTACTCTGTAAGATATTGCTCTTTTAACAAAATGTCTGCAACTATACACTCAGTTGCCTTAGCTTGCAGTAAATTTCCCAAATAAATATTTA
The DNA here is from genome assembly GCA_039881145.1 of Druceiella hillmani. Classification (NCBI taxonomy): domain Eukaryota; kingdom Metazoa; phylum Arthropoda; class Insecta; order Lepidoptera; family Hepialidae; genus Druceiella; species Druceiella hillmani. The sequence goes on from JAYKKI010000029.1 coordinate 15,134,160, forward strand.
AATCAGTAAAAGCAACTCCTTCAGATTCATTGCTTAATTACACTTGTCGTCAATCGCTTACTATAATAAAAAAGATAATTCCTTACAACCATATCCATTAAGCGACTGTACATATTCGTTGTATCTGTTCGTTTTCTGTAACTTGGTATATTTTAATTGAAAAGTGACTTATCCACAAATATATTAAATATTTGAAATAAAAACACTGTTAAGAAATCACATTTATAAGTATAGCAATTTTATGACACCAGCCAAAATCGTATTATCCATCTGCCAGTCACAAATATACAAAGTAGACTTCAAGTCATCAATTTCCTGGTAAAACAACGTATAGTGTACGGTGTAGGGTGTAGGGTGTAGGGTGTAGGGTGCAACGTACAGTGTAGGGTGTACTGACACCCTCCACTGAATTGTTATACTTTTATTTAACGTATTGCTTGCCATTATATAGTCACACTTCCGGCTTAAGGTACGGCCCTACTATGTCTCGTAACTTGTGTGATAGACTTGTCAAGACAATGTCTTGTATCGCACTTTTTACTTTGATGAGTGTTTATATTTAAATAGAAGTAAATCTTCATAAAAGTAGCAATGGTATAATTCTGTAAAGTTCAAACAATTCAACGAGAATTAAACGAAACATAGCTGCAACTTAAGCTTTTAACCAAAATGATACATATTTTTAGGTTTAGTAGTCCAAAAGTAAAACAGAATTTTTATAATTTTGTCTTGTCTTATTTTTTTCTATGTGGCGTTTGTCATTGAAGAGTTGTAAGATAGAGAAGGTGGTAGAGCATTCGAAAAAGGCATTTATTAAATACTTACTTCAATGCAAAATTTGAAAAAATTTCAGTCAAACAGCAATAATGGAGATATGGGAAACTAAATTATATAAATTACACTTGTGAAATGTCAATGTTATAATATTAACTAAGTTTATCGCATGACACATTAAACTAGGTGTTTACTTAGATAATTAAAATGATATGAGTATTAATAAATATTTAAATAGAAATATAATGTGTTTTAACGTCTGATCTTTTATATATTCCTAAGTTTATATGGAATCAATATAATGAGAATTCCGCTTAAAAAAGTTTATTTTTATTTATTACACAAATAATAATCATATAATTGCAAAAGCCCTGCTAAAATTTAAATGTCATTACCATGGTCGATCACTATGCATACAGCCTTTAGCGGCGTGGCTCACTACGGGAACCCGGAATCGATTCGATTGGGGCTGGACCAGTGTTCTGGTTGGTTGTAAGAGATTACTCCCGTATAAATAAGTCTTCCATATAATAATGAAATAATAATAATGAAATTTAAAGATGTGAAATTTAAGTATCGCACATAAACCGCAATATAAATATAGAACAAAATATTGAATTAGTCCACAATACTCAAAATAGGAGGACATTTATCTAATCCGCCCTCTTAAAAATTTATGTTATTTTTTATCCAGAAATATCAGTGTAAAATTAACCAAGCCAATATTATATAACCTCTGCAATTACAATCTCGCATAATTGTACAGGTTTTTACTTTACTTCATTTTCGATGAACAAATATACTTTCAAAGCTCTTTCTAAGTACTTTTGCTATAAAATAAACTTGTTTTTACTTTCAGTTTCACTACTATGACATTAACTACTATCTGTTATATCCTCTTCATGTATAGATTAATGCTAAAGTCCACCTCATTCACTTTCCCTGTCAGCATTAAAGAAATTCTTATCTACTTGTCCCGTTAGCTAACAAAAATTAATAAAAACAGGTACAAAGCCCAGGTGGAAAGCTTTCATTCAAGATGGCCGAGGTTGCATAATGGTAAATAATAATTATATTAATTGTTTTAAATAATAATATTTTATACTTCGTTCTGTAAATAAAACAGATCGAACACGTATAATTTTATGCATTGCACATGTTTGGTTGAAATTTATATATATATATATATATATATATATATATATATATATATATATATATATATTTATATATATACTCTTTTGCATAAAACGGGTGGTTTTGCTTTTGTCATATTATTAACAAAATATTATTTATTAAGAGGTTGTATTAATTGTAATTGTTACTGGCAGGTATATTGTATTCTGCCACATAAAAACGAACATTCTAAATTTGAAATTGATTCTTTTTGAATGAAAATTATCTTTCACTGACAAAAACGTAATTTTGATGGTAAATGAAATTCAACTCTTATAAAGTTCTTTTCCATTTGTTACTTTTTTTATTTTAACGAATAAATTTTAATTAATTTTCTGCTATTTGCTGTATTAATTCACTTCTGTTTGTTGTTCTCAGTATGGTTGAAAAAACGATAAGAGCTAGTAAAATTATTGCGCTGATTGAAGAAGGCTGTAGCCAATGTTATATGACTCAGCAGTATAATGTGAGCAGTTCCACCGTCCAAAGGACCTGGCAACGATATCAAGAAACGGGTTCCGTCAGTAGAAGGCCCGGTTCTGGAAGAAAACGGTGCACTGAGCCACGGGACGACCGCTTCATAGTCAGTCAAGCGCTACGAAATCGTCAAGTTATGTACGTGGATCTCAAACAGAACCTTGAGGACGCCAGAGGTACACGAGTAAGCCTATAGACAGTCAGAAGGAGACTTCAGGCCGTCAATATACGTAGCTATCGCCCAGCTGGGGCCCTACATTGCTCCGTGAGCATCGAGTTGCCAGATTGAGATTCGCTCAAAATTTTTCGTCATGGACTCAACAAGACTGGAATAGTGTTTTATTCTCCGATGAAGCTCGTATACCGATTAGTGGTGAGGATGGAGAACGCTTCGCAGAAGTGTGCTTTGAGGAAATCACCCCTTATGGTAGAGGCTCCGTAATGTTTTGGGCTGGTATTAACTCAGATGACCGTACCGAGGTTGGTTTTTATTGAAAATGGCACACTTAATGCGCAAAGGTACATAACAGAGGTTTTTGTTCCTCATGCCCAACCCGCATTAACAGCAGTTGGAGGCGAGTTCATTTTTATGGACGACAACGCTCGCACCCACCGCTCTAGAGACCGTTGATGCGTATATGCAGGAGGCCGAAATTCGTCAGTTAGACTGATCAGCTGGAAGTCCCGACCTCAATCCGATAGAACACATATGGGATAATCTCAAACGATGCGTCAGCCCTGTAAAACCAGCTCCAGAAAACATTCAGACCCTTAAAAATGTCATCGTCGCTGAATGAGAATGTATTCTTAAAAAAATGATAACAAACGTCGTCGAAAGCATGCGTAACAGATTAAGCGCATTGATTTTAACTAGAGAAGGCCATACTCGTTACTAAATTTTCAAATTTTATGTTAAAGTAATAAAAACTATTCAAAAAAAACTTTAGCCATTTTTAATGTACCAGTATGAAAACGGTCGCCTGTGGACCTTACATAATTTTTTTTTATTTATTCGCATTTTTAATGACTGAAGTAGGTAAAAACGATATCTCAATAATAAATAACAATATTCTCATCATATAAAATGCAACAAATAATAATAAAATAACTCTGATATGGTTTATTCCTATAAGTGCCCGTTTTTTACAAAAGAGTTTATATATATATATATATATATATATATACACACACACACATATATATATATATATATATATATATATATATGTATATATATATATATATATATATATATATATATATTTATTTATTTATTTATTTGTGTGTGTGTGTGTATATGTGCGTGTGTGTCACTTTCATGGCAATTTCTTTATATGTTTAAAACAATGTAAAATACTCATACAATATGTGATGATAGCGTATGTTCTTCAATATAGTTCAAATACTAATAGTTTTGCTATATCAGACTCTGATCTGACTTAATATAATATTTTCAGATCGAATATTTGGAACCTTAAAAAAATATCATATTTGTCATCTAAAACTAACATTTAGCAAGAAAAAATATTTTCAATTCGTAATAAAATCTAAATTTTAATTTAAAATCGATGATTAATATGTGCTGTGCTATTTCTTCACGATCGTATGGTTTTACTATTTCCTTGAAAAGCTGACTTCCTGATCTTTATAGTTGGAAAAGATGTCACAAACTAATCACATAGTTTGCAACTGTCACTACCTAATATAATAAACCCCATTCAATATAAAAAGGTAATTATTCATTATAATGGAAAAAATACTGCTGTGTAGATCTACGCAAGTATCTTTTTGCGATAATCAATTCATAATATGAATACAAAACTAACAAAAAATACAAATGCTGCTCGACGGGTGCATAAGCGTATGAAGAGATATTTTCTTAGTTTTATCTGGAGATAAATTAATTTTTGTATGATAATAGTGTGGAAAAAAAATATACGAGTTTATTTTTTCCGCTATAAATGTAATAATAAAATAATATGTGTGTATTTGGCTATGTTTGCCATAACTTCGGTAATCATTCGCTGATTTTGATGACACTTTTTTATTTAAACCGTATATTTATCATGTAAATTTCGTCAGGACCTGATGATGCATAATAGGAGTATTCTCGGCTGATGAATAGGAGTATTCATTAGCCGAGAATATTCCTATTATAAATTTGTCAACTAACAGAAAAAGAATCAAACAACAGATTACAATTTTAAAAGCAGAACAGATTACAATTACAGTTGGCAATTATAACAAATAAAATGTTTCTCTCATTCGACGGGGCTTTGAATCTGAAACATTTCAACTTGGATCGATAGCTCATGTCACTTGACCAAAATATCAAATAAAATACTATCATTAATAAACTTATAAGCGCGCGGCAATATGCAGGTTAGTTCTCCAAAAAAATCGACTGTACGCACGTCGTACATTATTTACAATAACTATTTCGAGCGATTTTTAAGCCTATCATACTCAGTACCACTTATCTGATATGATATAAAGAAAAAGGGAGCAATAATCTGTTGTAAAAAAAATAACATTACCATACATACTTGCTAAATAAACTCAGTTTTGCATGGTAATATTTGGCTTTGATTTAAATTTCAACTTTCTTTTTAAATTAAATATGTACCAAAGAAAACTTATCCCATTTTTAACATTTATTATTTGTGAGAAGAGTTCAAGAACTTTCAACAAGAAAAGACTACTAAATTTTTTGCAAATTTGGAAAAAAGTCAAAATATCCATTATAAGGCAGACAGCAAGGTGATGTAGAAATGTACGGAGTAAGAAATTCGTATGTAGATATGGCAGTATGTCACATTTCGCTAAAATAAAGCATTTCTTTGTATCTACTACACTTTTTCTACACACAAAACATATGAAACGTAGTGTTTAACTTGTGCAAATAGCTAGGTTACAGAGCATTAATTATAATATTAACAAATACATAAAAAGTTGCGACGAAACGAAAGGTCTCTTCATTAATTTATTATGTACAATGAAAAAGTTTTTTAAGTAATCATTTCACATAAATATCGACCTTCCAATATAGTTTTAAACATTCCGCCACAGCAGATTTAAGTTCCTTATTAGATTCGTGTTCAAAGTGTGAAAACTTTTGGTTACTGAGTGTGAAGAATATCTACTAGTTATTTTTTATGCCACCTTCACATAAGCCATAGCGGTTTAACATCTTAAACTTATGCAACAAAATATTCTATTATTATAAGTAATATATAAATACATTTATTTAATTTACAATGTACACTAGAATAGATCACGGTGAAGACGAAGGTAAATAATATTGCTTTCGTAAAGAATGTCTATTAGTTTATTTATATCGGAATTAAGTTTTTGTGGGTATTTGTACGCTTTACTAAATATAGGTTTTCACCTTTCATTACAAGTTTATGTTTAATTTAGTTCATGAAACTAAGTGGAATCGCCGCACAAAAGAACGTATATCTGAACTCGAAGCATTGTTTACGAATATCGCGTCTTTCTTCCTCATTCAGGTATTTTAAAACGCAAATTCTTCAGAATTTGTTTTAACGTTACATCAGTGTCATTGTGCTTTTTATTTGTACTAACTAGATTCTTTAAATATATTGGCTCCTAAAATTCCTCAACCTTGAAAGCATGTCCGATTTTGAGACACTAGAACTAAAATACTATACACAGTATTTAAGGTATTAAAAATTACGGCAGAATGAACCCATTGCATGCTTCGTGTACTGGATGTTTCAATAAACTTATTAAATTTTGTACATTTAATTATGCATGGACCAACTAACCTACCGACTGGAATTTTTAAAATATTTATACTTCTAGCGTTTAACTTATAATTGTAAACTTCGTTCTTAATTTCCAAATTAAATAATTTTACCGAAGCATGGAGTGTTTCCAAGATTTGGTTTCCCATTAAAATATTACCTTTTAATTTTTTTAGTACGTCAATACTTATTTCACCGTCATATTGGTTGTCACAATTAAAAATGTGAAATTTAAGACTTGTATTGCAACACAGAGATTGAAGTGAAGATATTTCAACGACATATCTATGTGAAAAAGTACCATGGGCTGTGAGAATTGAAAAATTTTCCGTTTTAACAAAATTGGTAAAATATCTTTGAACTAATCGAGGATGTATAAATGATTTAGATGAACTTATATCAACTAAAAATTTACCCTTAACTTCAGGAATTATCATGTATGGAAATTCGCTGCAGATATTTATTTAAATTAATTATATAAAGTCTCCGACTGGGTCGTCGCGTGAAAAGTTTTGTCAAGTTTCATTTTGATAAAATAGTTCTTCTACTATGTACTTAGGAAGTTATCCATGATGTGAATGATTAAAATGATTATGATGCTAAGATGGCTGTTTATTTACTGTTCTTATTGATACGCCGTTTGTGTAACGGTTATACTGCTGCTGACTTGTTCCTGGAGGATATCGACTTTTTCGTTATAACCAAGATTAATATTATGATGACGATATGTGTTGTTATTTTTTCATGGTAGAGGCATATTTACCCATTCATGTTTCTCCGTTTCAGGTATTATTTCTCCGCGGAATAAACTGTTTGACATTGCCATAGTTGAAATTACTTCCACCATTGTTTTTATAAAATACTTTAGGCTTGGTTTCTTATACTTTGATAACTAGGTCTAGCGCTCCATTTATAGTGCGTGGATTTTGAAGTCTGAGTGGTATGCTATAGCTATGTGAGTAGTTATTTAGAAAAGTTGCAAGCGAAGAATTATTGTATGCTTCCATGGTTATATTTAGGAAATATTGTGCAGCAAGCTGAGATTTAAGTTTCATAGAAATAATATAAGTAATATTTTCTATCGTGTTAGCAAATTCTCTATGTTTTCCCATAATTTATTTTCAGATTCATGAGTTCCTATTGGATCGTTTGGACTTTACGTCTGCCCCTAACGTGTCTTTAAGTGTCTGTTTTACAATTTCCCAATTATTGAATAAATTTGGCGTTAATTTTGTAGAAATTCATTATTCACAATTAAATGAAACCACGTGATGTAGTATTATTTCTACTTTCTTTAGGTTCTTTACCACGACCTATGTTTTGTTGTATTGCAACATCTTCAAGCAAAGATTCCTTTGCTAATAACCCACCTGAAGATGTTTTAATTCTGAATTATAGTACATTTTTTTTTCATTTAGGATTTTTCTGTTAATTTATTTAACATTAACAAGTTCGTATATTTCAAATACGAATAATTGGCACATAAAAACTTAATATTTTCTACGTTTTCCGCCATGATAAAACAATTTGAGCAAATATGTATAAATATTCATAAGACAACCACATTCTAATAAAGCATATAAGGCTAAGCAAAAGGAACAAAAAGAATTGGTAAAAGTATTGGAAGGGTTTTACTTACAGTGCCACCAGCAAACCAACTGTCTGCATATTTCCTGGACCCTTGTTCCACACACGATACAAAAACGTATTTATTTTATTATTTTAACGTATTATTTTATTTTTGTAAATACCGTTTAAGTTATTAAATCGATTACCAAAAACTCGGTTACGGTGTTGGCATCAGGAACCACCGAGTGCGCCAGTTATGAGTTGGTGCACGGAGAGGTGACTTCTTGAAGAAACGCGGATTTTAGATTAAAAGTATTTAGTATAAAAGTATATTATTAACATTAATTATAGGTGCAATTACTAACATAATCCTAGTGAATTTCTCAACAAATAAAAGTACGAAGCTACTTTGAGAAATTTGAGACCTAGTTTGTGTTCAATTGACATATCTTTATGAATACTTTGTCACGAATAGTGATCAAAATCTGAGGATGAATGGAAGAGATTCTCGAGGGTGAAAAGCAGATTCATCAGTTTTGGGCTAGTTTCGCTTATCTTGATGTGTCATTTAATTGTCAGAGGAAGTCGTCTTAAGTTGGTGATGGGAACTCCTAAATGCTGTGGAGTAGAGTTGTGATATTGGGCTTGGTACTTTGGTTACAAAGAGTGATTAAACTGAAATCATGGAAGCAGAAGGTAATGGTGGAAACTCTTCAATGACAAAGAGCAGTTTTTCGACTTTAAACTTATGCGACTTGTTTGACGTAAACAAAAAAAACGAAAATAACTTGTTAAATATTAAATATATGTACAAGTATATGCAAAGACATGGAGCAACTGGGATATTACGTAAACACTTAGATATGTAAGATAAATTAAGTGGAACGTATTCCTTATTTATACATATTTATATATATATATATATATATATATATATATATATATATATATATATATATATATATATATATATATATATATATATATATATATATATATATATGTGTGTGTGTGTGTGGGGGGGGTGTATGTATGTGTATGCCTCTGAGATAGAGAGGCGATGACTCGACAATTGTTGTTAAAATCTCAAATGCTAGCTAAAAAAATATAATAATAAAAGCTCTATTTTTGCAAATTTATTTTTGAAAACGATACTGTACCGCAAAAGATCGGAGTACTGGTATTTTTAATATTATATATTCGTCTCGTTAAGTGGTATGAAAATGCGCAGCTGCATTGAAAATTTGCAAAGCATAGCTGTATTGCGGACTGTAAGCTATGCCAAGTGTCATACAATTTGTTCGATAGAGTGAACCAGTTAATTTTGTTGAGCAGCATATGTTTTACATTGTAATCGTTTAGCAAGTTATTATAATCATAGCACGTTTAAAAAGCGGAAAAAAGGAAACGAGCTTGTGTTTTGTGTCATCTTCATAGTTTGAGAGCAGTGCTCATTTATTCCATTTCATATGAAGAGTTTAAATCTTCCTATTAAAAACCGTTAATGATACAATCTCGTATTTACCTGTTAAGTATAATAAATTACAATATTGCATGCGAACTAAGCGAAATGCAAATTTCAAATATCATGAAGGTGTGACAAGAGGGTTGATGTGTCATTAAAATTACCTGATAAGCTATTTTCTTCAGTCTACATACATATATGATATGTATATACGTATACACTGTTCAGCAAGAAAAATTAAATTCTACGTAATGTGAATAGGAAACTATGATGGTTCAGACGTGAAACGTTTATAAACAATTTTTCCTGTATAAGACATCCGGTAATAAGATTTTGAAATCTACCTTGAGACTAACGAGCAACGATCTTACTAACAATTATACCTCTACAAAATAATACCCAATGAAATCTGGCTAAAAACAATTAATTTTCATCCATATCTAACTGTGCGCTTATCACGTGCGATACGCGAACGGGGGAAGTAAATTGGCTCATCTCTCCAAATGCCGACTCCGCTTAGATAATAATTTTCCTCTGCATAACTGTTGATTATAAAATTTACATTTTCCCGAGAATGTAAAAAATATTTAAATATTGGAATGTAATTGACACCCTTTTCGGGAATGATGGCAACTTTTGTTTTTTGAAAATCTTTTCTTAAGTTGCAGTTAAAAAATCTGTGCCAAAATTATTATAGTAAGTTGATGGTAATTTGATAACTTTTTTAGAAAAAAAGATTTTGTTGGAAATTATTGAATATTGATTTTGTTACTATTTTAATACTGCTAAATTTTTATAAGGTGTGCCGTCAAAATTTTAATGAACGACTTAAGATAAATACTTTTCTTCAATGTTTATCTGAAAACTTTCATGTAACCACCAGACTGTCTTCAGTAAACTTGAGTTACTACTTATTGTTGAAGGCGGCATACAATTATAGGTCCTTTAAATTGGTCTTTAAATCGGAAGATACTTTAAGGATGAATAGTTTTTAGGGTTAAACTGTTTCAGAGATTGAAATTCACACGAAAGTACGAAAATTCTTGTAATCTCGAATTTTTTCCCAACTAAGAGATAAACTTTATTAAAGCAAATATATAACTGTATTATTTTCAAATCACCCCTAACCCGATATAAATTAAATGAGTATTTATTAAATTATGTAATATCTAATTTTAAATATTAATTTAATTTTTCATCGTAGTTAATAGATTGTTTTATCTTTTAAAATATATTTAATTTCTCTACTTTTCTCCTGCAATTTTATAATGGAATACCCCCAACTGTCTCGTAAATTTTGGTTAAATAAAGGAAGATGCACTTTTTTGCATATTTTGGTTCATATCTCTGAGGGCACATCGCTTAAAACTCTAAAAAATATTTTAAAAAGTTTTTTCAGATCTTGGTACTTGGTTGGGACTTATAACTACCCTGATATCTAATCTGACAAAATGACTTCTCTACACATCGCCACGTGGAACATAAACGGACTTGCTCCCAACACTAAAGAACTTGAGATGTTTTTGAGAACCAATAAGCTTGACGCCTGCCTTATATCAGAATCTCACACTACATCAAGATCACGCATATGCATTCGTGGATTCTGCGTTTACACAACTTCACACCCCGAAGGGGAAGCTCATGGTGGTGCGGCAATAGTAATTAAGGAGAACATTAAGCATTGCCTACTCGAGTCTTGGGAAACCAAGTATCTGCAAGCTACAACTGTACGGATCGATGATCGTGCCGGACCCCTCATCCTCTCAGCAATATACTGTCCACCGCGTCACACCATTAAGGAGAATATGTTTACGGAGTTTTTCAAAGCTTTAGACAAAACGCGACTGAACAAAGCAATAAAAGAGCTAAAGATTCTTCTTGCTGATGTCACTAACGCTGCAGTTAAACAAAGACTGGAAAAGATGTCACCCAATGGCCATGGGACCCATTCTTTATGGAAAGCTACCAGGAATATGCCACAGCCCCAACAATGTTCACCGCCAATCTGGAATGGCAATACATGGGCACGGACAGACCCAGAAAATGCTGAGACCTTCGCCAGTCATCTTGCTAATGTCTTCAAACCTAACGGATCTGACAACCCTGAGGACCCTGAAATAGATTGGATCCTAAATCAGGACCTGCAGCTGTGTCTGCCAATAAGACCTACTTCCCCAAAGGAGCTGTCCAAAGAAATAGCCAGCTTGGACTCGAAGAAAGCTCCAGGATTTGACCTGATCACCCCGAAGGTACTCAAAGAGCTTCCTAGAAAATGTATTGTCTTCCTGGTAACCCTCGTTAATGCAACCTTCAGAACAAAACATGTCCCTGCTATTTGGAAAATATCCGAGGTAGTTATGATCCATAAACCCGGTAAACCAGTCAACGATGCATCCTCACACCGTCCTGTCAGCTTAACTCCATTTTTAAGCAAATTGTGGGAAAAAATAATCCTTACTAGGATACATGCATACCTAGATATCAATCACGTCATACCAGATCATCAGTTCGGGTTTCGCAAGCAACATTCGACCCTAGAACAAGTACACAGAGGCTATCGTACTATACGAGACTGTTTGGAAAAGAAAGAATATTGTTCTGCTGCTTTCTTGGATATCCAACAGGCATTCGATCGGGTCTGGCACAAAGGGTTACTATGCAAAATAAAGCAAGCACTTCCACACTCTTTCTACCCCTTGATGGATTCTTACCTTAAAGACAGAATGTTTCGAGTAAAACACCGTGACGCCAGGTCTTCCTTGTATAGTTGCCACGCAGGAGTACCCCAGGGATCGGTACTCGGTCCGGTGCTTTACAACATCTTCACGAATGACTTACCCCAGACACCTAATATTACAGTAGCAACCTATGCTGACGATGCTGCATTTCTCGCATGTAATAGCAGTCCAGAAGAGGCAAGTAAATTGCTGCAGGCACAACTCGATGACACAAATAAATGGTTGAACAAATGGCGTATAAGAGCTAGTGCCCAAAAATCTCACCGCATCACGTTCACTCTGAGACGTGCAACTTGTCCTGCAGTCAACTTAGGTACCAACACCTTACCGCAATCGTCCTGCGTCAAATACCTAGGGTTTCATCTGGACCGAAGGATGACATGGAAAGACCACATCAAAAATAAGAGTAACGAAATCAATTTTCGATTTAGAAATTTGCTATGGCTTCTAGGAAGACAGTCAGCACTATCCCTAAGCAACAAACTAAGAGTGTACTGCTCTGTAATAAAACCCATTTGGACATATGGGATTCAACTGTGGTCATCGGCCAGTAATTCGAACATACTCTGCCTACAAAGAGCCCAAAACAATATACTTAGGGTCATATCAGGTGCACCATGGTACTCCCGCAATTCGGAAATCCACGAATACCTACAAATTTCAACCATCGTAGACGAAGCAAAACGCTACACAGCCACATACAAAGATCGTCTGACATTCCATCCTAACCCACTTTCGCACATGCTGTTGCAGCCCAACTCGATAAAGATACTCAAGAGAGCTGACGTGCTTCCTAATTAGAGCGATTAAGGGCACTAGCCCTATATTCGCCCAAACAAGATACATACCACAACCTACCTGCTTATAGTTCTAATGACTGATCGCAGGATACAAACAGAAAAAAAAAAAAAAAGATCTTGGTACACCTCTAATGTACACATTAAGATTTGAAAAAATGGTAATATATTATTTACCAGCTCTATTATTACCATATAAGTAATTTAAAGCAGTATATACTCCAGAATATGTTCGGATTCATCACCGTGGGTAATTCCAAGTTTTTACATTAAACTATTTCGGAGAAAATCGGTTATGATCAACAGATAGACGGACAATTAGGATATCTTATAAGGGTTTTGTTTTTCTTTTTCAGGTATTATAATATTTGCGAATATAGGTACAGTAGCGGAAACTTTTAGAAAAATCACTGCTTGTTGTTTAGTGAAAAATCACATTAAAATCCTTCCTTAATTGGTGATCGTATTTCAAAATAAATTCCAATAAAAAATGCATTTTTATGAATAAAATATTTTATAGCTGACTTTATTTTAATATCACTCTCAGTTTATTACATTTCAAATCCAACTAGAAAAAGAAGTTTGTGTATTCTCTTTTAAATACAGCTAGGAAACGAAGAGAAAAATATAAAATCAATGCTATTGGGAACTAATAACAAAGTCGATCTAACTGCTTACTGTGACACTAGGGGTTAAGCTCCAATAGTAAAGAAACTTCAAGTGAAATGGTGATACGTACCATTGATGTTTAAGGAAAACACAATCATAAAATAGTACAATAATAAAATAGTAAGACTGGTAATATATAAATACAATGAAGATGTAGGTTTGCTTCATTGCAATCGTAATAGGAAAGGAATACTAAAATAAAGGAAGAAGGTTATATCAAAATGAAGCGCACTTACTCAAAAAAAATTTTTTTTTACGTTAATTTATACGGATTTACATTTATTTTAACTGTCAATTTTACAGTTAATAATATTATCCCAGGGTCTACGCGAGTAGAACTAATAAACGGACATGGCTAGTAGAACTAATAAATCTCTATTTACAATAAATTACCGGATATCTTGACTCAGTACTTAGGCGAGGTATTTCAAGGTTCTTTTTAAAATTTTACCTAATTTTTTGTTTCTTTATTTCATCCTCACTGCTATTTTTGCGAATATTTTAAGAAAGAACTCGACGAAACTTTTATTGTATTTTTAATTATCCAAGTTTATATGATCTCTTAATTTGACTGAGATTTAACTTAAGGTGAATTAATTATTTAATATTTCATTGCAGCTCCCCTGTAAGTTTGTACATTAAAAGTTATTTTTGGAATTACAACATTTTCTACCAAAATTATGTTGGTGTTTAAAAATACTACTTTTTTCAATTTATTTCATTTGATCTATTTTTTGTAATATAGAAAGTATCAAAATATATTATGCCTTAAATATATTTGGTATTAATTTTGTAGAAATTCATTATTCACAATTAAATGAAACTATGTGATGTAGTATTATTTCTACTTTCTTGAAGTTCTTTACCGCGACCTATTACAACATCTTCAGGTGGGCTATTAGCAAAGATCTTTGCTAAATCTATGCTAATAGCCCACCTGAAGATGTTGTAATACAACGAAACCTAGATCGTGGTAAAGAACTTAAAGAAAGTAGAAATAATACTACATCACGTAGTTTCATTTAATTGTGATATATTATATCAGCAAAAGTAACTAGCTCAAAACATGTCATCAATCACTGATTCTAAAGCGGATCGAATTTTATGGATTATTTCATACATATTTCTTTCTTGGATTCTTTTACATCTCTATATGAAGGAATTGTTCTGTAATATTATTATAAATTTGGGTGAAAATTCTTTTATTAATAAATTGATTTTCTTTTTGTTTATTCTAACTCATATTTTTTAATTTCAAAATCGTAGCCGACACATTATATTTTTTTTATTTTAATACTCGTTACCAAATGCCCTATTAAACCATGTAACGTTAACGTTTCTCTATTCATATTATTCTTATACATTTTTTTTCCAGTAGTTTACATCGGCGGTTGAGCCTATATCGGCGGGAATACTCGCGATTATCAGTTACTAACATATCAACTAAAATAATTTGCTATTTAGGCTTATATCGATTATCAATTACTAACATATGCTAATTAGGGTTCCGTATCCCATATTGATAATCGGTTACTAACATATTAACTTGAAACATTATAGTTCTCTAGAATAATTTGCTAATTAGGGTTCCGTACCTCATATCGATTATCGGTTATTAATACATTAACTTGAAACATTATAGTTCTCTAGAATAATTTGCTAATTATGGTTCCGTATCTCAAAATGAAAAAAGGATGCCACTTAGGATCACTTGGTTGGCCCTCTGCCTGTCCGTAAGCCAAGACCCTTTTTCTCAGAAACGCGTAGAGTTATCAAGTCATATTCTAGGCATTGTAAATGCCTAGAATCTGTTAAAAAAATCAAGCTTCTAAGTCAACATTATCAAAAAGAACCCTAAAAATATACCATTTATTCCGCATTAATTCGCAAATAAATTAAACATTCCCGTTTATCTAGAATCATGAAATTGAGCAAGAAGCAATGTACTGTACCATTAATTTATAGTTAGATTAGGTTAAAAAATATTCTTTTATAATGTACCTCTAAAAGACATAGAGGGCGATATATTTTCGTTCCAAAAAATTAAAATTTTGCTAGTAGTTTAATAGGAATATTACGTACCATTAAAAGTTTATACATGCCTAAACATATACGGAACCCTGGTAATGAGAGTTTGATCGTGCTTGACAGGTTTTTTTGAAAGTCGGAATTGTTTTATTAAAATAAAACAATTCCGATATGAAATTCTTCCCCAAATTATGTCGATTTCGAACAAATTCTATATATTTTGCAAACAATTAACTATATTTTATAAACTAATTCACTTTTCTACTATTGGATTAATTTTTTTTTCAAAAACGTCACTTTTCACAATACAATCGAGCAACACAATGATTTATAATTGGTTAAAAATATTTGATGATATTTTATTTTTATCTGATAATTTATATTTTTGTCGATGCTCCTAATTAAGACCATAACATGTTACTTTCAACATAAACTGTTTTATAAAAAAGAAACGATTAATAAACTTAAATAGCATAATACCTACATTTTTTGAAAGCTTATATAGAACAGTTACGGTGTTTGTTGCCATTGAACAATTCATTCCTTTAAAGTTGAACGCTGTGCGCAATTAAAATACCATTTAAATAATTAAACATCCGTGAAGCCCTTTCCTAAATAAAAAATGTAAATTTTTCCACCCTTTAATTATTCCGGTAATAATTAACCTTGATTACAAAAATGAGAAAAGCAAGGTGGCTAATAAAATGTGAGAAAAAATGGAACATAATATTATAAAATAGTCTTTAATATGTCTTATAAAACCGGAAAGAAATGTGGATCTTTGAAGAAGAATAAAATTCAACGATTTTGTCGTCTTTTTAGGATGTCGTAACTCAAAATAAAAAAATAAAACCCTTTTAAGATTAGTCACATTTCCGTCCGTTTAACATAACCGTTTTTCCTCAAAACCATTTATCGTAAAAATTAAAATTTAACATATAATAAAACATTGAATATATTTGGCGTTAATTTTGTAGAAATTCTTTAGTCACAATTAAATGAAATTACATGATGTAGTATTATTTCTACTTTCTTTAAGTTCTTTACCGCGACCTAGGTTTCGTTGTATTACAACATCTTTAGGTGGGCTATCAGCAAAGATAATCTTTGCTAATTAGCATTCTACGAACTAAAATAATAATGGAAAAACTTAAAGAAAGTAGAAATAATACTTCATCACGAATAATAATAGACAAATTTAAAGAAAGTAGAAATAATACTACATCACTTAGTTTCATTTAATTGTGATATAATAAAACATTAAAGCTGTATGCTTTTGGGGCGACAGATGTTTTTAAAAAGATAATGAACCTAAAATTTTGAAAAACAAAGTTTTCGGAAACGTCCACAAAGGTTATAGCAAAACAATAACAATGATTCATTAGTATTTGATTCAGACATTTGTCCCCTATTTAGTTATGTAAGGTATTAGTAAATATTTACCCTTATGAGATTACCTACATTTCCGCCGATTAGTAAAGTTTTTTTTTCAGTAACCATTTCCCGTAGAAATTTTAAATTTGGTATATTAATAAAAATTAACCCGCAAACGCCTCGAGTACTAAGAAATAGGCTTATGAAAATTGTAAACATATTTTTTTTTAAATTGCATGTGGTTTATTGTAGTACCAATTGAAAGGGTGGAGATATGATATGTCCATTACTTTATAGAGGAGACCCCTAAAAAGTAACCAAATACACACACACATATATATATATATATATATATATATATATATATATGTATATACTATAAACTAAAAAAAATTATTACAATTAAATGTAAAATAATTTTGGAAGTGTTGCTGAAAATATCAACAAATAAACATTCATGCCAAATCTCCATAACTGTTAAAGTCAAAATTGTGAACAACAATTTTACAAACATTTTATAACTAATAAAACGGACAAGAAAATAGGTCTATACTCGTTTATAATACCAGGTTAAATTCAGCGTAAAACGAAACAGGGCTGGATATATTGCAAAGTAAAAGACCATCTTCTTCCTGTTTCGAACTCCGCCCCAATGAAGCGCAAGTCGCAAATGGGGCGATAAATTTGTCCCATCTGTCCAGGTGTCAACCGCGTTTGGATAATAATTTTCCCTCGGACAAGTGCACACAGGAAAATAAACATTTTCGTAGAATGGTAATCAATCGCCTTTTTTTAATTAAAGCAGCATTTAAGGCCAAAAAAATATTACATTTGGTAAAAAGCATTTATTAGAGTTTAATTTTAAATACATTCTAATTGATATAAAATGTCTCGTAACTGCTACCGCAAAATTTTTAATGAAAAAAGGACAGTGTTTGGAGAAAAAACTGGCGTTTGTGTCATTTCAGTGAAAATAATATGTATGTGGAAGAGCTATGATATGTGCATTACTATCTTCCATGCCTTAGTTCACTAAGTTATACGTAAATATATGAATATACTACCGCCCAGCTTCTGTTATATGACCATGGCATGATTGAATGTGTGATATATTTACTCTTGTCCGGCTCCTGTCAGATGATCAACTCAGGATAAATATATGATCCAGTTAGACCTCCTGTTAAGCAACCAACTCATGATAAACATATGAATTAATTGTCCAGCTTCTGTTAAAAGAGTAAGTCTTGAAAAAGTATGCAATATATTCACTACTATCTAGTTACTATTCGCCGACTAAGTCATGAATAAGTACACAATATATTCACTACTGTTAGATAACTAAGTTATGAATAAGTACACAATATATTCACTACTCTACAGTTACTATCAGCCGACTAAGTCGGGACTTGAGTATTAATATTTTCTCTTCTGTTTACACTTTATATGTGTTACTCTGACAATCTATTAGCTGCAAGCCAACCTAAGTTTACCAGTATTTTAAACTAATATTTTCAATTTTTAGCCAATATTTCATAGTATTTTCAACTAATATCTTTTCAGATCTCTTTCGGAACTCTTACAAAAACTCGTGTTTTCTATCTATATGCTGTCGTATTTCTTGAAAACGGTATTACGTAGCGCTGACATTTGCATAGCATTGGATCATGGCGATTCGCTGACATTAAACTAGTCTAAATTTACGATTTTTTTTTATTTATTTCTAAAAAGCTGAGTTGAATTCCACTCCAATTATACACCTAAACAATATTTTTTTTCCAAATTTTGAATTAGGTTATTTTAAACGTGCCAGCTCAAAATGAGTAAAAAAGTTCCCGCAGAAGGTAAAATATTGAATAATGAGATAATATTTTTTGAAAAAGCTAAAATACACTAATTAACACATATTTGCAATCGTAAACTAGGACATGAAGACCACACTATTATTACGGAAACGGTTTAAAGTTTTCTAAGAATCGGAAAATTTGTATATAGAACTAAAAATATAACTATTAAAAGTTGAGCAGTTTTCCTCTTTACATAATTATATACATATATATATATATATATATATATATATATATATATATATATATATATATGTATATATTACTATTTGTAAAAAAATACTACTATGGATTTAAAAAAGGTTGGTATGGATCTCTCGTTGCACGAAACTGACTCGAGTACCTAGATCACCTTTTTACTAGTACTTTTTGTAACTGCAAAAATGGAAGGATGTTCATGCATCAAATGTAGAAGGCGTCTGTTATGCAAAATCAGACATATATAACATGTAAGCGAAAAGAAATCTTGTTGAGCAATTGAAATATTATAAAGCAAAATTGCTCTAATTGCTCTAATTTTGGATCTTAATCCAAATAAGACCCGGATCTTATTTGGATCTTTGATCCGTAGTAAAACTAACTAATAATTAAAATTCGGTGGTTAAATTAAAAAATACTTAAATCTTTTAATAGGAGGATATATAACCCATTGTTATTTCAACTAGTGGTCAAAACTTTGACAGCTCATTCACGTTACTTCTTAACTTATCAGTTTAGATTTGTTTCAAACAAGAGATTTTTACAAATCCAAATATGATAATATATTTCGATATTAATGAAACTTTACCTGACGATGACGAAGAAATATTAAATATATTTTATACGAACCCAGAACTATCAATATCCGTTTCGCAAATAGAAGTTACAAATGATATTATTAATTTTTATCAAAGCGTGAAAGAAAGTGCTTTGTGATTATTTTATAAAAGATTTAACTCTCTACTTCCTAAATAACGAAATAATTATTCCCCACGACAAATTGAATACATTTACGTTAATTTTTATGGCAAATATATTAACTATTGCTTCATTTAATAATAGTAAAAATATGAATCAACAACCAATATATGGGATAACTATTGGTTAAATTTCTAACTATCGTGATACTGACTATAGTTTGTCTAAGAAAAGTAACTCATTGACTATGAATCAGAAAACGGGGTCACAGAAGTACTGTTTATAAAACCAAAAATATTAATGTGCTAATATACTCGCCGTGCTTTTCCTTTTTTTAAATAAATATTAAAGCAAATATTTAATAATGAATTTATTTTCAGCCGTCTTTATTAAAATTACACCGGGTTTGAAACAGAAATTATTTTAGCGTTCGTTCAAGGAGTCTTTAAAATTTTCCAATAACGTGCGCTCCGAGACGTTAATTATTTGACAAGAATTTCAACTTTTACACACTCTTTCAGGCACCATCCAAGTAATTATACCATGCAGTAAGAAAATTTTCGTTTTTTCAAGCTTCTTCCGATTATATTCATACAAAATATATACTATGTTTTTATCACTTAATGATTTTCATTTCACTTAATGACACTTAATGATTTTAATAGTTAACTCTCTATAACTTAAGAATTAAGAGCGTAAATATTAGTGTTGTATTTCTCTGGTTATTTAAACGTTTCACAATAAAAGTAATGAATTTAAAATCATGTGTTATTTTGCGCTGTATGAATTCTTATAAGATATTGTCCCTCATAATTAATTTTTCTTTAGTAATTCTCGATTTAGTCATTGTGTGAATGAATTCGAGAAAAGTAAATTGTAAAACAAACCCAATCCGCATTATTTTTTACATTGTCATGCATTTCGATACGAAAGAATGATCCAAAGTATTATTTTTTTTTTTCAAGGGGCTAAAACATCTATCTTCGAAGTCACGTCTTTTTTTTCCCTTTACGGTCATCCCCTGATACGTAATTTCCAGTTATTTTATTTTTTTTTATTGTATTGCCGCTGTATATAATCAGATTCTTTAATAAAAATTGTTTGTGGAACATAGAATCAAAAGACTAGTATAAAAAGGAGTTAATAATTATATCCATCTGTTTCCGGATTAAATTAAAAATATTTCCAAGTAACATAATGAAAATAAAAATTATATTTCCGTAAAATGCGTATAAAATATTAGAATATATAATATTAATAGTGTTAGAATATATAAACTAAAATTAAAATATGTAACGATCAATTTTTAAATTAAAATGAACACTCGAATTAAATGCTACAGCCGCATCATTATTAAAACAAATCGTGTTTATTTATATTACAGTCAATATATATATATATATATATATATATATATATATATATATATATATATACATACATACATATATATATATATATATATATATATATATATATATATATATATATATATATATGTATATATATACACGCAAAGTCTAATGATATTTTATTCAAAATACATAATTTTTTAAAATTTTTTAAAATCAGTTAAAATGTTAATCCGATTTATTATAATAACATGTCACTTTTCTCACGAAAAACAAAACTATAGAGAACAATTAAATAGTAAAATAAATATATTTTAACAAAATTAATTTACAACGGCTACA
Source organism: Druceiella hillmani (assembly GCA_039881145.1). Lineage (NCBI taxonomy): Eukaryota > Metazoa > Arthropoda > Insecta > Lepidoptera > Hepialidae > Druceiella > Druceiella hillmani. The sequence continues at coordinate 15,155,432 of JAYKKI010000029.1, forward strand.
GCAAAATTTGCAACAATTTATTCCATTGAGGTTAAAAGTGGTTAAACACCAGTTGCAGTTAAACATCAGTCTAACAACTCGATAATAAAATATTCTGTACTTATAACTGTTTCCTCATGCCTTTTCTAACTTGAATTTTATTAAGATTTTAATAACCTAACTGATATTATAAATGCAAAAGAAAGTCTGTTGGTTTGTACATTTGCTTTGCTTTCGCGTCTATCTACTCTACTAATTACCATGAAATTTGGTATTCACATTGCTTGTTTCATGGAAATTAATATAAAATATCACAAAATTTATTTATTTTGTGTCAATTAAAAAAAATTTGTTAAGCCTTAGATTTTTATTTTTCGTAACGATAAACCCAAAATAAATGAAAAAAGTCCAACTAAAACGGTGCAAAATGGCGATATTAGCATTGCATTTAAAGGAACCGTTTCATTTAAGTTCACATCTAGATTTTTGTGAGTAAAATTATACAAAAAATCATCAAAAAATGCTGGAATGCGTAATAAAAATATGTTTAAATTTCATGTCGAGAAGTTATAAGGAATGATGGAGTGTCTTACCATTGGTTAATAATGGTTTTACATTTACAATATTGTCGATATTTTTTGAAGAAATAGTTTCGTCTTAAATGACTACATGAAATACAACATAGTCATTTTGTAAGGACGTGTCTTCATGCATTATTATTTTAAATATTCATTTTTTCTGTACTTTGGTATTTGAAAACATACTGTTGAGTATAATTTTGGAAAAACAGGAAACCTTAACAGCAAAGTGAATTATTCTTTGTCCGTCTGTTAACTGCGATTTAAATAACTTAATAATTAATAAAACGATAAAGCTGAAAATGGAAATGTAAATTTAACATCTTCATAGGTTTAAAACATTCATTTATTAATTATAGCCAAATGTACATTTTGACTTACCTATACATGCATACACATTGTGTTCTTAATTATAGCGAACAATGATTAGTACATTTTTGTTTATTAAAATTATTTTCAATTCGTTAAGAAGTGCGAAGTGGAATATTAAAATTATAAATGAATGACAAATATTATAACAAATATTTTTTACCACATCGTAAAAAAAATTATTGAACGCATTTCAAGGATAATGATTTTAAAAAGACTTCGCAGAACAAAGAAAACGGCAGTACTATATCAATTAAAAATTTTAGTAACGATACTGTATGTATGTATATATATTTTCATTAATTTTTCTTTGTCACATACACACACACAAACGCAAACACACACACACACGCACACACGTACACACACACGCACACATCCACACACACACACACATATGTATATGTGTATATATATATATATATATATATATATATATATATATATTGTGTGTGTGTTTGTATATACCCGAAGACCGTCAATATAATTAATTTGGAAAACCACTAATTAAAAAAACACAAATTAAACTACAGAATCGACAAAAATATATGAAAATGTTTAACATTTTGTGAGCAGTAAACCTTCCAAGTAATAGTTACTTAAAATATTTAAAAATAAATCGACATTGTATCATTGCTTTCTAAACCAATTTAAATTTTTCTGTGAAATATTTGTACCATTTTTAAAGGAGCAGATACAGTTAGGGCTATTAAAAAGGGATCTTTTTCTAAAAAGTTCTAAATGTTAAAAATTAAAGCATAACATAATTCAAAATTATTTAATAATATATTGTATAGTAAAATTTAAATATAAAAATAATTTAAAAACACGCTCTGGAAATATATATATTGGCGAAAAGTGCTCTAAAATTTATAAAATTGTTAAGTTTTTTTTAATCTCTTTTTTATCGTGACCTTTTCAACTTCGATAATGCATGTATAGATTAGCGAAAAATCGTTTTTCCAGCGCGGGTAACTAAATGCTACTAACGTACTATTAAACACGTCATGAAAATGATGTCAAGAACATTTCTGTAAAACCTAGTAAAAGTTAGTTTTAACAATTAATACAGACCTTGTCACTCTTATGTTCTTGTCACTCTCACTCTTATGTTCTAACATTATGTCACATATATTTATAAATATATTTACGTTTATAATCCATTTATTAGGATAATCTGCAAAGATTCTACCAAAATTAAATTAAAATTACGATATTCGAATCTACGTAGCTTTGCGACGTTAAGAGTATAGGTAGAAATTACACAAGTTTACATGTCATAAAATGGCGTAAAACTTTTAATATTTTCATCGTACAAAGTATAGTCAAATAAAGCAATTGAGGAGTATCAGCCTGATACGGAGAATAAATTCAACTGATTGGCACGAAATTAATTCGAGACAATTAACTTATCTTCAATGAACCGATTTTGAATATTTAGTAACATATCTACGTATTATAATTCCATTGTATCTACCTATAACAATTGTTCTTTTTGTTATTAAATTAAGTTAAAAATTATTTTTTCAATATTTTACATAAATTCCATGTAATGTAGGAATTATCGTATTGATATATACACACAAGAATTAAGAACTTATCTTTGTCATTTAATAAAAAAGTAAAAAAATAAGACATATGCTACAACACTACATCACATACTGGCGACCATGTGACTGACGACATAGTTTCATTTAATCTAAATAGATGGCGCACATGAACTGCGATCATCATTTCTATTTGGCTAAATCACCATTTGACCGTATTTTCATATTTAAATCAATGCGTTAACTACAAACAGCGTGAATATTAGCATGTAATAACAAATCACCACAGCTACGTTTCAACCTACTTTAGGGCACATATTTTTTGCGCCATTTCCTTGATTTATGTCAAACTAGATAGTTATTATAAAAGTAATTATTAAATTATTGCAATAGGCATTTTCTTTCATTACCATTTTTCCCATCTTACATGCGACGAAGCCACCCGTCCTAGTAAAAAAATTACAGAAACGTACCTAAACGAGAATCTGAAAATGTCAGGAAAAATATAATTTCATTATAAATTACTTTAAGAAAATCATAAATTACTTTATGACAATCAAATCATAAACATAAATACTTACAATGAACTAATCGACATTTTACTATTCCGTCATGGAATGTCATAGAATTTATCTATTCATATAAAAGAAAGGGTACACTGATTAGCTGACCGAATTATGAGAGGTACAACCATTAAGAAAACGTATTTTAGATTTCCATCTCTAAAAATCTGAAAATGGACAAATACATCCGTTAAATAATTAATCATTTTACATAAAGTAGGCAATAGTACCGTTTTGAACATAGACGTAAATCATGTAGCCAAAAATATACAAAATATTGAATTTTTGCATTCATTGACTCTATGATAGACACTATAAAATAAGCCTAGGTATAACTTCAGGTTAGGCTCAGCGTAAAACGAAACAATGCTGGGTATATTGCAAAATAAAAGACCATCTTCTTCTTGTTCGAATTCCGCCCCAATAAAGCCCAAGTCGCAAATGGGGCGATAAATTTGTCCCATCTGTCCAGGTGTCAACCGCGTTTGGATAATAATTTTCCTTCGGACAAGTATACACCGGAAAGTAAACATTCTCGCAGGAATGTAATCAATTGCCTTTGTTTAATTAAAACACCTTTTGCAACCAGCAGCTGAAGCGAGCTTTGTGAGACTTTTTTTTTATTTCAGGCGGAAAAGCAAAATAAGGGTTTGAATGGTCGACGTACATTTTTACTTTCATTATTTTTCGTTATGTTTCTTGCTTGAATATAATTTTTTTTGTTTAATAAAATACTGTATACGTTATAAAAAGTTTATTAGACTTTAATTTTAAATGAAACTTGAACATAAATGTAGGTTTCAACTGAAATTAAAAATAAATTCAGTTGCATGCGATTCTTGTCTATATAATGATTTCGGATCCAAAGGTACTCAGTAGCTTACTCTAATTTATAGGTACTAAGAATTAATCAGTATTTTTTTATAATTGTTTATAAACATCTCGCATCAAATTCGAGAGTGATTTTTTTTATGCATCCCATTGAATAAGAAGCTATAGAAAATGTCTATTGAAATGCAATCGAAAATACTATATTGAATGTTTGCTACGGCGTCTCTTCTGCGACTATTCCTCTCTTTTAACTTTTTAATTATACTTGTCAAAAATTAGGGGAAAATAACAATAATAGCAAACTCAAACAAAACTAAAATTATTTTGCTTAACCTGGATAAATAAACTAAAAATTAACTTAACAAGTAAAGTATCAAGTTATTTCCCTGACTCCGTTAAAAATGTACTAGGCGATATGTTTATATAGTGAAAAATAATAATACAATTAAATATCATTAATTCTTTACACGTACGCATTTAGGCACACGTAATTAACTTTAATGTATGCCTAAGTTAATAAAGAATAGTCCTCAAGTTTCTTCAAACTTATAACTTCATTGTCGTTGGGCAAATTTAAAAATAATAGCTTTTAATTTAAAAATAATTGTTTTTAATTTTGGTTTATCTTTTTTGAACACTCTTCTAAGGTATATTAATGTTATTGAATATACCTTTTACTGAATTATTATACAATAATATGGTGCTCATAAAGGGGCTACTTAAAAAAAGGGTTATAAATTTATCCCAACATGTAGATGACCGAATTTATGTAATAAACTTCTTTAGGACTAGAATGCATTAGGTTGTAAGTAGTTTTGTAGAAAAAATTACTTTCTTTATATAAAATGCCTTTTAATAGCAAGATATATTGTTTAAATACAGTGCGGAATTTGACTGTTAAATTTTCATTCCAAAATATATTAAAATTAACTTTACAATATCTTAATTATACAACATAGCGTTGAAATATTTTGTTATTTTGAATATTATGTCTATACTAAATAATAAATACCCCAGTACATAGTTTACACCGTATAAGTTAAGCCTCATTAATAAGAAATCTCACGGGGTGCAGTGTCCATGATTAAATGCAATGTAACCCTCAGTGAGAGAGGAAAAACGTAAAAATGTGGATTATATTAAAAGCCGACCTAATATGTAAGTCTTTATAATAATTTGCCCCAGAGAGCCTTTCAATTCACTTTTTATACTCAGCGGTATTTCAAAGTGCCTCTTGAATATTATTCTTCTATTTTTTTTCTTATGATATCACTTCTCCTTTCTTACATTGAAGAAATGAAAAATTTATATTTAGATGAACGGCCAGTTATAATTACATTTTTAATTATCCGATCTTAAATGGTATTCTGATTGTGGTTGAGGTTTAAGCTTAGCGCAATTAATTATTATAAATTACACCATGATTTTTATATTCACCTTGTGTTAAAGTATTTTAATGACCGACCTTGGTTCATTGTCTTTTTAAAACCTTTATTAGTTATTTTCTCTATGGAGTAAAATAAATGAATTCTATTTAATATTATGTTAATTTCCCCATCAATATCATTTTTATCCTTTTTTCGTACCTGATTTTTTTTAATCACCTTTATTACTTTAATAAAATAGGGTTAAATTAGATAGCTTGTGTTATTGTGCTTCTTGCAAATAGTTTATTAATTTATATTAAATTATGATTTCCATGAAAAGTATTATTTTTTTCTCATAACTTTTTGACTGACTGGAACTATTAATATATTTGAAGTGAATGTAAAGTTAATCTATAAAAATGTCATAAAACTTCAATTAGAAAATTTTATATTCCTAAAATAAAAAATCCGTGAATAATTAGCCAACCTGAAACGCACAACACTTAACCTTCCTCATTTTTCAACTAATTAATAGAGTTAATTAAAAGAGTAGAAGCGGAACTCAAGAGAGAAAAATAAAAAGGAAATAGTTAATTGCAACTGTTTACATATTTATTTTTTCTATCTTTATTCGTGCTATCCTTCTTATTGGACATACTTCCGACTTTGTCTATATCACATTATAAACGCAGAGATCGTGAATAATTTAATAAATATATTTTTTGTCAGATGTGCAGTTTTAGGACCATATAGTATCACTTACAAAAGAAGTGTATCAATGTACAAATTTAATGTGAATAATCTTTGATGTTTCAAGCTTACTAAAGACGTCGCTTTATAAGTTTAATTAACGTTTGACTACAGTGTAGCACAATATCCCCTCTCCCGCTCTATTACTCTCGTCACATATTCCTGTGACTCTCCTTGAGCAAAATTAAATTTTTACTATAAAAAGTCACTACCATGATTATAAGCCTTAATGCGAATTGAGGTATTTTCACTTAAAAAAACGATAACATTCCTTGGTGTAGATTTATGTTTAAAATATAACAAAATGAGATTCTAAAGAATATATTACTTTGACAGCATGTACATTTTTCCATTTCCTTCGAAACAAAAAATATAAAGGGGCAAATATACTAAGAATGGGATATACGACGGCAAATATGAAAACATGGAAGAAACTACATTAATTAAGTTTTAGGATATTCAGATATAATAAAATAAAGTTCAAATTTTAATCGAAACTTCATTCGGTTTACAAATCATAGGTTCAGTTTAATATTAAAGCAAACGTCGACTATCAAGTATTCAAAGCTCACAATAATACGAGCAACTCTATCAGCCTCGAGCACTGAAAGCTCCTCCATTATTACTCTCACCGCATTATTAAGTGAAAAAGTTTGATTACATTTTCATTTAATATTCAATCTCATAACTGTAAGCACAAGCCGCTACTAGCCCCATTCAGTTGTGAACTCGCAGTTTATAAATTAAACATTGCATTTATGCAACGAGCTGACGAAAGAGTTAACTACTAATTTTTATGTATTATATGAAAAGATATCGTGAGGTATATATATATATATATATATATACATATATTTTTTATTTATTTCATTAAATGTAATACTACTGTGTATTTGCTACATTTTATGATATCCACCGTCTTCTTTCTATATGAAATCTCACGGGGTGCAGTGTCCACGATAAAATGCAATGTAACCCTCGGTAAGAGAGGAAAAGGTAGTTTAATGAAATTTTCATAAACAATCGTTGATGTCAAACGATTGTTTATGAAAATGTTATTAGAAAACACCATTCGCTTTCACGTAAAATATAAAAAAACATTTAGAGAAGTTCAGTGTGAAAGTACCTTTTTTTATACCTCACGATATCTTTTCATATAATACTAAACATTTTTCAATTTTGAAAAATAAAGCATAAAGTATTTCTATTATCTTATATTTTTAACCGACTTCAAAAAAGGAAGGGTTCTCAATTCGACTGTGTTTTTGTGTATATTATCCCATATATCCGGGATTTATACACTACTTTGGATGATTCTTCTTTTATTTGGAAAGGTATATTCCCAGTATGTTTTCGTTTGAAAGAAGTATAGTATAAGATAATATTTACATGTGTTTAGAATTGAGGTTATACAGCTAACCGCGCACAATCTTGCTGCTCGAATGTCGATACTCACATAAACACAAACATTCAACCGTATATAATAGAAAGAGATAGGAGAATGAGAGGGAAAGATCGCCTGGAGGGGCATAACGCTTTTTTTTACATGACAAATTCTGCCAGTTCGCTCTACAACGTTCGCTGTTCGTTAAATTTTATTAGAATCGGACCACGGTTATTCAAGATAAACAATAGAATTCTTCAACATTGAACAGCTTAGGTGACGTAATCGAATTTTTATGATCTAAGTCGATTGATAATATAAAAAAGTAAGACTAAAGGTGATATAAATTCACTCTTTAGTCAAAATCAGCATAAAATGGTGAAGTGAAGGTGGTGACAGGATGGATTTTAGCTGTGAGTATTCGTTTTACTTATCTTAAGGCAAGTAAAATAGTAGCAAAGTAAACATGTTGGTAAATAATTGCAAGTATATACAAAAACAAAAAATCACATTTTTTGAGTTTGCTTACGTCTCCATCATTAATTACACAATTTAGATTATTTTTTTTATTTAATATGCCATACTCTCAGTGTAATTCCATGAAATTGTTTAGAATTTGACCATCGAAATTAAATGTGCACCATACAATACTTCAACATTGAGCAACGCAAGTACTGTGGGATATACATGAATATATTAACTTTGATTAAACATCGTAGACACCTGGTCTCAATAAATGAAATATCAATAATATTAAATTCATCATAAGTTCGTGATATTCTAGGTAACATGGGATATCACTCATATATGCACGCAGGCACATACGTACGCGCGCACGCGCACACGCGCGCACTTACGCATTCGACATACACAGAGAGAGATATGCCATATTTCACTTGACACCAACACCAAAATTTGTAACATTGAGACTGATATACAAATTTATTTTTGTGTGTCATTTGTAAATCGCATAAAATATGTTATATATAATCGGTAAAAATGTTAACAATTTTTCTTTGTCAAAAACTAGTCAAGATAATAATTTAAGCAAAAAAGAAAACATTATTTTAATAAGTTAAACTACCAAACGACTTTAAATGTATATAACAATTAATTTTTCATCCATTTTCAAAGAGAACGCATTATAAAATTGAGACATTGAAAAAAAAATAATGGTTTCAAAGTTTCAAAAACTAAATTTACTATAAATATTTTTGATTTTAAACTAAAAAATAAGAACGGATACTTCCTTAAAATTGTTGTAGAAATGTAAATTATTTATTGAAAAACATATGTCGTATATATACGGAAAATCGCCCTTAACGACATTTTAGCATCTAATGATATGCTCATTTTTGAATATTTAGTAAACATTTTTATTCAGTAACAAATACTTGTAAACGTAAAATGTGTTAGAAATTTGAGCTAATTCGCCGCCAAAACCGCGCATGTAATAGGAAAGTTGCTGTCGTTAACATAAGTTTGACAGTTAAATTTTTTTTAAAACTAATTTATGATATTCTACTATTAGTCTGTATTTAGTAATTTTTTAAATTAAGTTCAGTATTAAAGATAGTAGCAGTTACTTTAAATATTTTATGGCAAGAAATACGTAATACAATCATAAATTGATATTTCTCGACCTTTTTATGTTCGTAAACATTTTAATAATAGATCCCCGAAAACTTAAATAGGCAATAAATAATGTATTGGTGATTTAATCTATCCACCAGTACTGATGAGTTAAGAGTTAAATCTTTCTATAAAACACAAATCGATAAAGTCATGTCTACAAACACACGCAAACTTAGCTGGGCCTAATATGAAATGTTAAGAGATATATCGCATAGTAAGAGTCCAATTTATTTCTATATTTAACTGCATACTGCAAACACGACGATAGCGAATAACCTAATCAATTTTCCCATCTGTTTAAATACCAACTGCTTTTGGATAATAATTTTCCCTAGCAGATCTACACATTGGTGGGTATAAATAAATGCAGGCTCGTGCTCAATTAAAATACTTTTATAGCGCAAGAGCGGAGATGGGAAACATTTTATACGGTACCTTATTTCAATCGAATTATACTTTTAAATATTTGATTACATTTTAGAAAATCATGTGTCTTTCTGACGAAAAATTATTTAATTTTCCTTCGAGCTCTTAAACTATTGATTTAAGGTGACTTGAACCATATATGTATCATTAGATATCTTCATGTCACACTCTTTTGAAATAGAAAATATTATGTTTCCATATCATATCATTATCCGTCATAACGCGTAAATAAGATTCGGCGTATTCCTATTCTACTTATTTTCTAAATTGTTAAAAATATACCAATTTATGCCCATACAGATCCCATAGCTGAGTTGTAGTAACAGATTTCACTAGAATAATGAGGTTAACTAATTGAAGCACAGGGGGTGATTGGATAATTTACCATCAATCACGCCTTCGGAAGGTAGTTAAACCGTTGGTGTCGGCTACTGTCATTATATATTAACCGTTATAGTAAAGATATCTGGTTTCCCCAATGGGTTGAGAAAGTTGGATAGTGATGGCGATGGATAACGCTAGGTTGAAGTAAGTAAATACAAAATGTTTATGCCCGTACAGAATAAAGAAAAAATGCTTCAGTTTGTTTGAGGAGCTAAGTTCCAAAAGAATTGTTTGTGATAAAAGTTCGTGTGAATATTGAAAAAAATCAAATACCCTATTTGATACTTAAATTTTAAAAAAATATACCAACAATTAGCACTGAATGTTCTATTTTTACTAATACTACTATGACCACATGAAGCCACTGATTTAAATAAACAAATCACTCTTATCTTATTAACTCTCACAAGAGTTGTATATATATATATATATATATATATATATATATATATATATATATATAAATATATATAAATTAAACATCGTGCAATATAGATAAATAGTTTACATACTAAATTACGTTTTATTAAAATAATACGACTGCATCATAAATAAAATTATGGACGTATTTTAAGTAACCGACATTATGAGATGATGCTTTAGATTCTATATGTATAGATCGCATTACTTTTGTCTTATTAACAGAAAAAAAGCACGGTAACCCTAAGATACATTGTCCCAAGTGCTAGCTATATTGGACATACTATAATTTACATAATAACGTCTTATAAAAATAATACGACTGCATCATAAATAAAATTATGGACGTATTTTAAGTAACCGACATTATGAGATGACCCTTTAGATTCTATATGTATAGATCGCATTACTTTTGACTTATTAACAGAAAAAAAGCACGGTAACACTCAGATACACTGTCCCAAGTGCTAGCTATATTGGCCATACTATAATTTACATAATAACGTCTTATAAAAATAATGCGACTGCATCATAAATAAAATTATAGACGTATTTTAAGTAACCGACATTATGAGATGACGCTTTAGATTCTATATGTATAGATCGCATTACTTTTGACTTATTAACAGAAAAAAAGCACGGTAACACTCAGATACACTGTCCCAAGTGCTAGCTATATTGGCCATACTATAATTTACATAATAACGTCTTATAAAAATAATGGGACTGCATCATAAATCAAATTATAGACGTATTTTAAGTAACCGACATTATGAGATGACGCTTTAAATTCTACATGTATAGATCGCATTACTCTTGACTTATTAACAGAAAAAAACACGTTAACCCTCAGATACACTGTCCCAAATGTTAGCTATATTAGACGTCCTATAATTTACATAATTACGTCTTATAAAGATAATGCGACTATATCGAGGATAAAATTATATATTTATATTAAGTCATCGAGGTTATAAGATGAGGTTTTAGATTAATCATTTATAGAAAGCATCACGGCCCGATACTCATTTATCGGACCGTGATGCTTTCAAGCGATATCCATAACTCCTTGTATGTTTGAATACTACACTAACTAGTCGCATAGATAATAAATTTAACGCTACCAATTAATTATTGAATAAAAAGATCCTAAACTCTGCCCTAAATCACAGAAAAATGCACAAATATATAAAATACGTATATATATGTGTATATATATATATATATATATATATATATATATATATATATATATATATATCGTGTGTGAGTGTGTGAGAGAGAGAGAGAGAGAGAGAAAGAGTGTATATGTGTGTATGTATACATAGAAAATATCATGCAAATAGCAACCCACATAGGAAAACCGTGACGTGTTCTTTCGTCCGTTCGACGCCTGTCACCGAGTGAGACATGCGACGGATAAACTGGGTCCATTGTTCAATCATTTGTAATATTTTTTGCATCATTTACATAAAACAAACAGCAATTCGATAAATCTTCGATATTGTATCCGGATGTGAATTGATGCGACATATAAAAAAATCACTGAAAATTTATTTGACATCCTCGTCCTTCTATTCTATGACATTTTTCTCAAGAAATTATTGTGTAACGTCGACCCTAAATAAGAGCAGGTATTTTAGATACTTTGTGGGTAGTCCCGTGTCATAAATTTTTAGTGAAAAAACGTAAATTAAAAAAGAGTGAAGAATCAAACACAATTTCGAGTGACTTTAAATTAATGGAACTACAAATGAAAAAACAAAAAAAAAACTTTTCTGGCTCTACTAAGAAAATTAATATTAGATAGTTAGTAACTTTTAAATAAATTTTTAGTTAAATTGAAGTATCAATCTGGCTTCTATAATTTCCTGAGAACGAAATAGAATTATTATTATCAATGAAATCGTTTAGTGTCTTCTCCCGTTTTCAAGATATAGAATTTTAACATTAACAAAAAAATTAAGCGTCCTGCAATATCTGCGCATAACGAGCGCCACGAGTTATCAGCAAAGGGAGGTAACACGCCGCGACCAACCCTTATTCGGCTTTCCTTAAGTTATTTTGTTATGATAATGGAATGTTTATATTTAATTATGATTGAAAAAATGAGAAATAAAAGCATTTTGCCATTGAAAAATAAATTATTAATAAAAATATAAATTTGAAAAATGTCACAGATTATTTGTATCTTATATTTTCGAGAGCAAACAAAACCTAATTCTGGCTATTCCAATTAATCAATATGCGACACTAATTAACAAATTATTTAATCGTTTACTGTAGCTACATGTTATTCTAATTTTTGATGTACATTTCGTTTGTGCACTTATCACAATACAACCTTCAATCTTTATAATGTAATAAACTAAAAAAGAAATCAATATAAAAATATTTGTTGAATAAATTCACAATTATTTCTTTTAAAAATCATAATTTAATGCTTATTTTGTTAAATGTAAACAACTTCATCTAGTTATTTTTTTTTACAAAAATAGGAAAAACTATTAATTAGATCTTAAATTTTTAACTACTGGATTGCAATGTCTATCTCTGTTCGTTGTTAGTCCTTAAATTCTAAATCTTTCGAATAAGACTTTGGAAAACAGTGAGCAGCACTGAGGATTATATAGGCGTTTAGACAAAACAGCTTTTAGTCAACAAAGTTGAAATTAAAATATTTTTATTTCAAGGTCTCAATATTTTTATTTCAAGGTCTTTATTTCAAGGTCGCAATTTTGAAAAAGTACGTTTAAATTCTATTATACAAGTACTTAATATTAGACTAAGTGAAAGATAACAATATTAGTATAACGTCAATGTTGCACTGTAGAAATAAATATCACTCGATTGTGGGTATATTTTATGAAACCTTACGGAAATAAATATGGATCGGTTGTCGATAAATTTAAATATTAATCAATTACATTTTGAAATAGTCACTGCATTAGCCATTAAAAAAATAAATTGAACTACCTTGACTGATCAAAACATCCTAATTAGTTTGTAAGTGGAGACATTCTCCTATCGCGCTCTATCTAATTATGCGTGTTTCATTCCGCGAACATGCAGTTGCTATACGAACACAAAAATGCTTATACACGCATATAGGTTATTAAACTAATATTTGAAGACAAAATAACATAACATTTTTTAAACTTGCCTCGAGTTAGAAAATGCTACGTTTAATATATAAGAATATTAATTAGCAAATATGGACTGAATATCGTGATAATTTATACAATCCTAATTATCTTCTTATGAAGCAAGTTTTACCCTAACATTCATTTAGTTCTATAAGTTCATTACACCGATATTAGCATTGTGTGTTTCTGTACAGTCTACAAGACAAATCATAAAAACAATGCAATGAAATTATATCGTTTTGGCCATAAAATCTATGCAGTATTATATTTTAACATAAGTAATAGTTACTTGACACAGTTATATACGTTATGTATACAAATTTATACAAAGTGGAAAGAGTTGAGTTATCGTTTTATGGTTACAATTGTACACTGAAAATGATTCCCTGAAAATACTGAAACTTCCTTACTGTAAAATAATATTTCACTACAGAGTGTCTTATAAAATGTGAAGCTTCGCTTATAGCTCTTCTCGCGTGGAACTTTATCATTTTTGTAAACCTCCAACTTCACCTCCAACAACCTTCAACTCCCCCTTCTGCGCTCAGTACTATCACCGTCGTCGTGCTATCCATAGCTCTTCCTGCTTACTCGCCTATATTTACTTTCTTCGTAAATCAATATTTACTTGATCGGGTTTTCATGATAACTAAACTACTTTTATTTCGAAATGACAACCGACAACGTCATTTTATATATATTTTTTTACGGTCTGGGTGCTTTGTTTCCTATTCAATAAAGTGTTTGAAGTGCATATACATAACATATTATTATATGGTTTGACAAAACAAAGTGAATTAGGAAAATCATTGAGTTATGGCATTTAAGTCATCTTTTGTCTTCTTTAACTTGTCAAGATTTTCTGATTTCTAGCGGGAAATATGACTAAAGTAACTGAGAATCCTTTGGTAACAAATCATCGAAAATACAGTTTTAATATTTTGCTACTCGAGGGTAGACTTGTTCATTCTTTTGGAATGGGGGATGGCCTTCTTGTGCACGGGATGTCCCTCTCTAATACATCTCAAAGGCCTCAAATATTCTTTCACTACAATAACCAGATCATCTAAAATACTGACCTAGAATCATTAAAATCCAATGTGGATACAAAAAAATTGAGAACACTAGAGTCAAGATCAGTTTCAATTTAATGACTATGAAGACTTTCCTTTCCGGTCACAGACGTGTCAGTTGGTTCCTCTATATCACGCAATAACTTAAAAGTAGTAAAAAAAATGAACCAAATATTATACACGTAGATATCGTATTAAGTACTGTTATAAACAATACAAAATTTCAGAAAATGTAGTAGTATCTTAAGGAATACCTTCTACTAAAATATAAAAATTGTTTTTAAAAGCAAAAACGCAGGCACCGCGTTTTGTATTATTTATTAAATAACCAGTTGTAAGAAATTTGCATTATAAACAAATTTAGTAACAGCAGAAAGCAAAGTTGAGGGTCAAAAATACCTGCATAAAACGGAAACCGAAATTATTTATAAACTTAAACAATTTGACAAATTATGGTAAAAATAAAAAGATATTTATTCTTATAGTTAACTGATCGATAGAAAATAGAATGAGCAAAATCGGTTAAGGGTTATGTACAGAATATCTGGCGAGTCGTATGTAATCTTTCAGCGGCATATTTAGATCATAATGGATAATAATGAAAATTGGGAAAAAGCAAAATTTTTAGAGGAAGACCTTTTCTTTCCAAAAAAATATATATAAAGTTGATTACTTGGAAAATTATTCGAGTTGTAATTACTTTTCTCGTCAAAACTTGACGCTAGCGAGCAACTAGTACAGTACATACAAGCGGGAGTCTACAATTACTGAATATGTAATTAAATTAGGATACTTAAGTGAACATTATAAGGTTTATCTATTTCACAATTAAATGAAACTACGTGATGTAGTATTATTTCTACTTTTTTTAATTTCTTTACCACGACCTAGATTTCGTTGTACTACAACATCTTCAGGTGGGATATTAGCAAAGATCTTTGCTAATATCCCACCTCGGTGGTGGTAAAGAAATTTTAAAAAGTAGAAATAATACTACATCACGTTATTTCATTTAATACAATTAATACAATAATAATAAAATATACAATAATAATGAATTTCTACAAAATTAACGCCAAATATATTAAATTTTTATCTATTTATTAGTACGTCAGTTGCTGCCATTAACATCCCCTAAAGCTATTTTTAACCGAATTAAAAAAAAGGAGTTTCTCAATTCGTCGGATTTTTTTTTCATGTATGTTTAGCGATAATTCTGTACTGAGGCGATCGATTTTAAGGACTTCTTTTATTTGAAAGAGGGTACTTCAAGGTGGTCTAAAATAAATATGATGATGATCTAATGATAAGGTCTGGAAAATAAGTAAACCAAATATGACACAAGATATTTGCTAACCGTTACTAGCTAGCCATAGCTAGTCACCATGCTAGCTAGTCACCATGCTAGCTAGTTACCATGGCTAGCCGTTACTTTGCACTTACCACGTCAGGATCTGATGATAAATTCCGGAGACGAACAATGGAAGACCTTAACTACTGTTAGTAAAATAAACCGTGATTAAAGATATTTGCTACTAGTAGTTGTAACTTTGCAAAATAACTACACCGTCGACCATGTCACAGTCTGATGATGCGTTCTGGAGATGAACAATGGAACTCCTTATCAGATGCTAATAAATTAAACGTAATTCAAGACACTTGCTACTGGTAGTTTTTACTTTGTCAAATAACTGCACAATCGATCTGATTATGGTTTTATGAGGAGTTCTGAAGATGAAGAAGCAATTACTTAAGGTATGATAGTAAATTAATCGTGATTTATGTTGGGTACAGAGAAGAAACTCCTCAAATGGTACTTTGCAAAATCAGATATTGCACTTCAGATATGAGGAACGTAACTACTCAACAACCGACAGCAAACCACTAGCTGCTACTACTCACTCCGTTTCTGTGTATTGTTGATAATATATTGATTGACGTTAGACAAAGAAGAAATTATTTATATACAAGCTTTTGCTTATGACTTTTAATAATTATATAATATGCTAAGAAAGAAAATAATTTGATGTTAGTTATACTATGATGATTAATGTTATAGTCACTAAAAATTTTGCAACATGCATACAATATATCTTTAAAAAAATCAACCTCAAAAAGGTAGGTAATGAAAAGTTAATTAACTCAAAATAATTAAATTAGTTATTTCTGAAGTCGGCAGCCAATACCGCTAATCAACTTAAACAAATTAAAATTATAAATACGCCTTCTATGAATGTATTTCGTATTTTGAGTACATTATTGGAAGAATAAATTAGTCTAAGATGTAATATACAAAACTAAAGTAACTATTATGTCTTCATATTTACATATTTAGCTTTATTAGTTTGTATTAGATTATCTACATCCTCGACTAAAATAATTGAACAAGTTCCATATGTTTCATCTGAAGCTTTTTATGACTTTTGGTGAAATAAGACAAATAATAAAATTTCATTTGTTATTTCATTTCAATGCTTATTTTTTCTACATACTCCACATTTGTTGCGGGAACATAACGCTTAGAAATCTATGCATTTTAGTAACAATTAGGCAATTAAAAATATTTAAGAAACAGCTAACGAATAAGTACCAATTTAAAGGAACCTACTTTGAAATAAATCACATTGTCGTGCAGGCACGATAGTGTAATTGAGCAGTAACTGTCGTAGAAAATAACTGCGGTATAATAAAAAGAACGTAAAGTTTTACGTCAAACAATCCAATTTCATTATATATTAGACGAAGCCTAAGTATAATTAAAAGTTGGTCTTAACGTCCTTTTAAGAATCACTTAACGAATCGTTTGTCCGCCTTGAGTCATCCGATCGCATTTAAATCAATCACGTTCTCAATCAAAGATCCTGACTACTAAACGGTATACGACTAAAGTAGTTTAGCCGACGATAAATCCTATTAGCCCCCGAGTGTCGTAAATAGAGATGAGTACACATCGATAGAATGATTTCCTTTGATTTTTTTTTTCGTTTCTCAATAATATTGTAAATACTCCTCTATTACTATGAACAAAAAAAGGTTATTGACAAATTGTTATAACGTTTTATGAGTACAAATGGAGGAAGAGTGGTTAGTACTACAGGAAACGAAATTTCATACTCTTCCGTAACTCGAAAATCTATAAAATTTATATTTCGGTTTTGAATTTATCTGTTTATTTTCCTGCAACACTAAATATTTCAAAATAAAACAAACGATACAAATATTTCTCTATTACATTTCTCTTTTATTATCTATTTAAAACTATTCTCACATTCGCCAATCTTAACATTTTTTAATATATTTTTTTTATCACTCAGGTGGAAAAATCAGCATAAATTATTTTCTTTGTTTTCTGATTTCTAGAATTCGCGACCAAAAGGGGAATCAAAATGATAAAGGTATCGCATTAGCATCTAGGAGAGTGTCAACGAAAATTAGGGAAAATAATGTTTTGAAATAAAATGTTAGTGCTATACACTAACATTTTCTTCAACTCGAATTACGTAGAAAATTTTGTATATATGTATATATATATACATATATATATATATATATATATATATATATATATATATATATATATATATATATATATATGTGTACACGTAAATATGCTTTCAAAGGCTAATAAAATATAAAGGTAGTATTAGATTTCTTGTAGACATTTTCGCCAGTGCACGGCGGAATTAATAAAATGATAAGAACTAAAACATTAATTTCGCGCTTGAGTAATATCGTTGAAAAATACCCTACAACACTAAAGAAAAACTATTTACATAAGAACTCGACAAATTACAGGCAATTCGTGTTTGTCCCTAGATAGCACTCATTGATTTTAGTTATAACACCAAAAGTATTTCCAAATATAAAGACAAAAATAGAACTTCGCTTGTTGACTGTTATTTTAGGTCAGAATTTATTACAATGATAACGAGGAGCTTGTGAAATATAAATATTTTTTGCAGACCATATTATTTCGTTTTAGAATAAAAAGGACTATAGATTTTTTTAAATTTGAACAAATTTATGGAAATTCCAGAAAGCTTTTATAAGTTGAACAAATAAATTGTCGCCTAACCAATTTATACATATTTATTAACATAAATGTAATAAAGCTTCTTATATCAGGCATTACATTAATTTTATAAATTAACTAATATTGTAATAAAGAAAGTTTTGTTTGTTTTTTTATTTGTGTTTTAAATCAATACATTAAAATAATGGTAATATTTATAGATAAATGCGTTATACCATCCTAGCTACGTCACATTAAATTTTGAAAGAATTACACAGGAGTAACGAAGAACGAGTTTCAAATTCAAACACGTGATTTGATGC
The DNA here is from genome assembly GCA_039881145.1 of Druceiella hillmani. Lineage (NCBI taxonomy): Eukaryota > Metazoa > Arthropoda > Insecta > Lepidoptera > Hepialidae > Druceiella > Druceiella hillmani. The sequence goes on from JAYKKI010000029.1 coordinate 15,174,219, forward strand.
AACCAACTGAGTATGTTTATTTGTAAAAAATGTACTTTATTAGTTAAAATCCTTACAACTTTGATAGAAAATTTTAGCAAAATTTTTAAGAATTATTATGTAATTCCTTAATATTTATACTTTCTACTCAATTTAATGCACGTCCTATATAAAACAATGTAATCAATAAAAAGTTTTTCATTGCTGTACAATTGTGTGTGGTTAATTAGTGGTAATTATATTATTATAATAGAATATATGTAACAAAACTCGACTAAAGCACAGAAAACAAAGCTGAAGCTTTGAAAATACAGTTCGTAAATTAACCACAAATAAAAACTTACTAAAATAAAATGCAACCATTTCTCTTTTTCGATGGATCAAACTCTGAAAGGGCAGCTAGTTTTAAAATCAAGTTTTTATGAGGATTATTAACTGATGCAAGATTTTTCTTGTTCTCTGAATCAATATCTGAAAAGATCCTAATGATAAGAAAAACACACGCCCATCGATATAATCATTCGAGCTTCATTCTCATCTCTTAGGCTTAAATGTCAACATAAACCGATTGAAAACTCAATATGCGTCCACGAAATCACATTTTTTTTCTCTTTGGGCATTTAAAGAAATTAGAGACAATGAAAAGCGGAATTTTCTTAATTTGTCCTAAACCGTTAATTTCCTTATTTTATTGTTTGAATTCATGGATAGTTATTTGAAAAGCTTTTATTATATTGTATTTTACTCATAAGAATTAAGTTCTTAAGGTTTCATACTTAAAAAGGAAAACAATAACTCTTATAAGATCACTGATTTGTCTCCTCGTCTGTTTTTATCAATAACGTTTCTCAAAATTTGACGTAAAATTAAATTTTAAATTAAAATTTGGCATAGTAATTAAACCTGTTAATCCGTACTTATCTTAATATCTAATATTCAAAAATGTATTTTCATAAATTTAAATAGTATACCTTCAAAGATATACTGAAAAAAAAATTATAGTTCAAAGAACTAAAAAGACATACTTTTATATGGACTAAGAAGCAAAAAATAAATCTTAAATATACAGATTTTGATCAATAGCGAAATATTTTCCTAATGACAAAACAAATTAATTTTAATATCAAGAAAGCGTAGACTGCCCCGACTTACACTTTCATAATTACTTCATAATACTTTCATAATATATTTACAAATAGCTAGCGATAAAACCGATTTACAGCAATTGATACCAAGCGTTTTTTTTATATATTAAAGTTATTTTTTTTAAATAATACCATAATTAAAATAGATCGGCTCTTGCACGTGACATTATACATGTACAAAGACTTTGACATCAGCGAACCATTCAAGAGTTTTCACTGCTTAAATAGTCGATCTAATTGTTCGTTATATCAATAAGAAGCCGAATACTATCTATTAAGCATACCATAAGGAAAATCTTATGAAAAACCAATTGACTTGAAAAAAATTAACTATTCAGAAATTCTACGCGCTCTAGGGTATTTTGGTAACGTCAAGTATAATTAATTATAACGCTTTTTTTGGATATGTGGAAGTCAACTTCTGATCTATTATATCGAGCTGTGATGAGCATCAATCGGTATTGGAGTACAATAAGATTTATTCGGTTTGAGGATGCGAAAACTCGTGTAGGTCGTATTAAAGAAGATTAAGCAGCCCCTATCCACTATGTATGGACAATGTTGGATGGCAACTGATCAGCGCTTTAAAAACCAATGCAGTGTTTGCCAATTGAAGAGCATCTTTTGCCATACAGAGAACGAACTAGATTCACTCCGTACATGCCATCAAAGCTGATAGAATATGGAAAAAATGATAAGATTAAGCAGCCCCTATCCACTATGTATGGACAATATTGGATGGCAACTGATCAGCGCTTTAAAAACCAATGCAGTGTTTGCCAATTGAAGAGCATCTTTTGCCATACAGAGAACGAACTAGATTCACTCCGTACATGCCATCAAAGCTGATAGAATATGGAAAAAATGATGATAAACCCGCAATATAGGAAATTCATAACCATTAACTGGCCAAATTTGCACTGGCAAATTAGCGAAATAAATCGAGGTGAAAGAGTAGTTAAAGATTTATTCGAACAATGTAAAGAAACCGAAAGAGATATTTTGATGGATACTTATTTTACCAATATATGTTTAGCGAAGCATTTATTAACATGTAACTTGACAATTGCATAAACTTTAAACAAAAAATCAAAATTATATCCAGTGGAGATGCTAGCAAAGAATTTTCCACTCCATTTGGATTTTATGAGAAAGTGACAATATGACACTAAAGTTTAAAAAAAATCTCTTGAAAAATACAACAATTTGCATAGATAAAAAGAAACAAAACAGAAATTGTTGTGAATGTAATTGTTGTTAATCTTTATAAATATTAATTTCCAATACCTATTTTTAAATATTTATCATAATTAATAATATATCAATATTTGTTTTACTGCATGTAATCAATGACAATTTTATGTTCATTTTGATTACATTTCCCAATAACGAATAAAAATTGCATTTTTCTAAATAAAGTTGATATAAATATAAATTTCGAGTCAACCAAGTGTTGGTAAATTATTTCACTCAATGTTTCTGGGTCGATACTACAAACTTTCGTCGAGTAATACCGCTTTCATCGTTTCTCGCATAAAATAAAACAATTTCTCTTAAAAAATGTAATGTGGCTTTTTATAGTTCTTTGTTCAATATAGTGAGTCGAACTAAATGAAAAATGGCTATAAATTAGTTTCTATTTAGTATTTTTATATGTAGGTACCTCATGATCGCACATCATAGCCTATATCATAATTAGGCGTTTGAAAGACATGCAGTTTTAAAATCGTGCCCATAAAGGACGATGACAAATCTCCAGTTTGATACAAATTTCCCTTGAATCAGTTCTAAAAAAACGGACAATGTAAAAGCTTCAATATGCATTACAATCTTTTTGAAAGTTGTCATTGAAAAGTACGTTTTAGTATTTTGTGACATTATTGTGACTAAAGAGGTCTCGATGACCATTTTACGAGAAAATATTTTGAAACGAAAGCTTTAAAACAACTTAGTTCCAAAATACATCTTTTGCATTTTTAAAATATCCTTCCCCCACTTAACGAGGTAAGTTCTTATTGATACTTTCATCCCTTTCGTTCTGTTGTGTCAAAACATTTTTTTTTTAATTTTATTTTACGTTAGTTATTTACAGCAAAAAATGTAATTTCAATAGGTATCAAAATAAGAGAGTAATGTTATGATGATATATAAATGGATAGATACAACTATATTATTAATGTTTCTCCCTGAGACTATGGAGCCTCTGAAAAGAAACACTTTTAAGAAGGTTACTTACTTGTCCATCCATATTTCATGGTCGTTCTGCTTATAAACCGTTTGGCGTAGAAACCTGAAAGGTTTAATGGTAAATAAATAAACACGTACACGAGTTATTTGTGAGTATTTGCTCATATTTCAAGTGAATTTCTGGATAATTTTGTTGTAGATACAGTCGCAATGCAGTCGTTCTCAATTCTTGACCTTGACCTTGGAGAGCACACTCGTAACAATTTTAGTACGACTTTACAGATTCTCGTCCCAAGACAGCAAGTTAAAGATAACCTTTATTATTTTATATATTGGATATAACAATATTTATATGCTCGTTGGATGCCACATTTCTTGTTCATGAGGCTTGCCAGATAATAGCTTAGTTCCAAATCTAACTTCGATTTTGAAAATTCAACTAGTTCCTCAGTTTAAAATATACCCAATCGTACATTATTTATGGAAAAGTCTCGGTATATTATTTGTTACCTTTTCTCCTACGGCATAAATTTGATTCTATATAAAAGTATGATATTATTTTATTAATTTATTTCCCCGAATATTATATTTTGAAGAATATTAGGTAAATTGTATGGGATGTATACGAATGTCGAAGAATGTAAATAATTTTCCAGAACATGCAAGAGAATTTGATAAAGTACACTTGTTATAAAGACCCCCTACTTTTGAATTGGTTTTACTATAAATTCACCATGGTTTCCAAACTTTCCAGTAACTAAACACCAAACATAAAAACACCTATCAAACAGAAAGTAACCTAACAATCACTATTTTAAATACGCCAAAAAGCCCAAAATAGTATTTTAAAAAGAGCGACCTACATTTTTAAATAAATTCAATTAAATTCTTTAAATCTTTAATCTGAAAAATTAGATAGTTTTCAGGTTTTAAGACCAAAATTTATTACAATAGAAGTACTGAATCTACCTTGTAACCTTAATGTAAGTTAAAAACTAAATTTTTCATTATTTAACTGAAAAATAAGTCTCCTGACTACAATACGTGTCATAATTGTTTTAACCTTTGCAGTAAAAAGAGTCTACTTTTTGTAAAATCCCTCATTCCGATTTGCGTCTTCGGTTAAAAGTTTTTAATTCGTTTTGATTTCTTACGTAATGAAAAGTATATAAAACAACACTAATTTTTCAACTTATACCATAGCAAAGTTTTTTAAAACTTTTTTAAGACTTACAATTCCGCCATACATCTTCATAGCGAATCTGTAATAGTTTTTTCAACGTTCGTTATGAAAGAGCGCATTCATCCTGGTCTTTCGCGAATGAGAGACCAGGATCTTTTTTATCGACTACGTTGACATTATTAACCATATATCAAAAATTATACAATATATGTACATAATATATACATGATAGTGATCTCAATACTAAAAGTTATCATATTGTGAAAGTTGTATGTCAAGAAGGTTATAAGTGTTTTGCGTGAAACTCTAAAAAACAAACAAACAAAATGTTTCTCTTTAATAACTAGAACATAATTAAACTTAAAAGGAAGTTGGTCAGTTCATCTCTGATTTTAGATGGAGGCTAAGAAATCGGAGAGAAATCTTGAACGCGTTCACTTAAATTATTTTGACCATATATTGCTGAATAACTTGTTTCATAGAATGATTATAGAATCTTACATTTACATAAATGAACTCGATCGACATTTTATATATTAATGCGAAAATAATTATAATGTTATATAATGAACGCAACATTAAAATATTCCCGGAACCATAACAACCCACATGATTGAACCACGCATAAGCCAACAAAATATTTATCAATGCGAAAATAATCATAATTTTATATTATGAACGTAATATTTAAAATACTCATGGAACCGTAATAACGCGTCCATAAGTTTGAATCACTCATAATCGACCAAAGTACATATCACTACGAGGCAAAAGTCTCAACAGCAATCTGAAGCAATTTCACGTATTTCTGGCCACTCCACAAGTTACATCACGAAGAAAATTCATGTTTCCATCGATATTTCCTGTATTATTCTACGTGAGCGCGAAATCTTCCCGTCACTTGCTTGAAATATATTAGTTTTATATTAAAGGGTACACTGGCAGGGTGCGAGACAGTCGAAGAGCAATATTGGCTTAGAACATTGTGCCACGATTGACATTAAATTTGGTGAAAACTGTAGTTTTTACTGCGCTGAAGTTGGATATATTAGCTTATGTAATTATGTAATTGTAACTTATGCTTAATTGTAACTTAGGCTTATGTAATTGTAACTCTTTATATATATTTACATCGGTATATTAAGTCACTCTCATCTCTTTGTGAAATTTACCAACTATTATTTTTATATATTGTATGTAGTTTAATTTTGTAACAAAGACATTCGGCTTATATTTTTGGACTATTTTCCAATGATCAATACTCTCATATTTTGGAACCATTAAACGAAAAATCAGGCTCCAGGTGAATCATCACAATGTTCATCTAGCGGTATAAATATTTTCAACCCACCATCACTGACGTGTTCAAAACTAAGATCACCTTATACAAAAAATTGCCTTTTAATAGAGTATATTAAACTTTATTCACTGTAATAAAAAGGTCTCTTTAAATTTTTTTCCAAATATGCGATGATTTTTAATACATATCCCCTTGCAACTTTATTACAAAATTCTCAATAATTAACTTATCTATATTAAGGTCATTATATATATATATATATATATATATATATATATATATATATATATATATATATATATATATATATATATATATATATATATATATATATATATATATATATATATATATATATATATATATATATATTCCTTATCACACGTAACACACTTGGAGAATGAACGCTAGCCCGATTGTGTGGAAAAGTGTAAAATCTCAAGACGCTTTTGGTATAGTAAATAAGTATAAGATTTCGACCGACACCTTTGTTACAGTATAACTATTTGTGTGTTTACAAGCGTATACCAATATATACTACAGTATTGAGGTGCGGCGTGCGTATCAGCTGTATTCGTATAAGCGTGTGCATATAGCCAGTTGTGCATGCCATAATAATTATATCCTCTCTTCTTTTAATTTAAATCATGCAGTACTTTTAACGTATTATATAGGATTAGTTTCATTACAAGATGTTGGTCGGAGCTCTTCATTGCCCCTGTTATTTTTTCGTATATTAATTGACAATGTTTCATTATGCTAAAATATTTTTATCCCTGTAGGTAATATTCACACACACACACACACACACACACATATATATATATATATATATATATATATATATATATACATATATAATTTTTAAGAAATCTAGTCGGTTGTCCCATGATACCTCTCGTTCTTTTTAACCTTAGCTTTTGCGTTTATTCATCATAATCTTACAAGGCATATATATTTCTAAACTGGTCTCTCAACGCAATCATGTTTTGATTTTATGGTAACATTGGCTGCATTTTTTCTTGATTTTCTCGAGGTTTATTAGGGAACAGTAACAATTTAAATCTGAAACCGAGATTTTTGAATCGAATATTTCTGGCCAGTGATTAACCCAAACCAAAGGTCTAAAAGATGTTAGAAATTGACTTTGTACATAACATATACTTTTTTAAATCTTCTCCTCATATCCATTTTTATGACTTTTCCAACGTCTATTTTCCATTTTGGATAAAACGGTTTCCTTTTCAAACAAACCCACTATAGGTGCAGATGAATATTTTGCTGTAGGCCTTAAAGGGCTATTATCTTTGCTAATAGCCAACCTGAAGATGTTACAATACAACAAAACGTAGGTCGTGGTAAAGAGCTTAGAGAAAGTAAAAATAATACTACATCACGTAGTTTCATTTAATTGTGAAATCTCTATTTTATAAATAAGTTTTTTCTCTTTTTATAATTGCGATGCACTAATTTGGAATTTATTTTATATCCTCTTTCATTGTTTTCATTTTAATAAAATTACTTATCATTTTAATAAAATTTTCTAAACTTAAGTTCTATTATTTTTATTTTCTCAATATAATTTTTTTTAACTAGGTATTGTGGACAAAAATCTTTATCAAAACAGAAATTATTATGTTTAATAAAAATCATTAACTATCTACGACGATTTGAATAAATTTTCTAGCACATATAATTTCGACCAACCACTTATAGGTGACTGAAATACTATGCGTTTTACGGTACTACCACATCCACATAATAAAAATCAGACTTTTATTGAATTTAAGTTCACCCTTTAATATAAAACAAATACGAATCAAGTATGTGAGATGCAGACGTCACGCTTACGTGGAATAATCCAGGAAAAATTTATTGAAACAGATGCAGGGAAATTATCTCAATTCAATCGGGAATTTTCAATTCAGGAAAAACGTAGAGTCGGTATGTAGTACCATGGTGAGAGCTTCGTGGAATGGCTTCAGGTCACTATTGGTGCTTTTAAAGTGAAATAATACAGACGTTCCTAGATTCTAAGCAATTTGATGTTATTATGAACCCGAAAAACTCCGGGTACCTAAGGTAGTAATTGTAATTTTTTTCAGCAGATTAATCCGACTTTTTCTTGTAATGTCATCGTGTATGAGTCTAGAGCACTAAATTGTATATTTATATATATTTTTAATTATTATGTCTTTTCCATTTGGCAGATTAAGTCTATTAAATGGACTGCACTAACATGGCATCTAAACCGGAATAATATAGTTAAAGATAGTTTAAATGCCACATTAATGTTATTAAAGTCTTAAGAAATCTTTCTAGCAATATATTTTTATGATCTTTAACTTTACGTTGACTTGATGAACTAAATTCGTTCATTGGTAATGATTATTTCTGAACTTTAAATGTGACCTACCCTTATATATATTGAAGATATTTTTGGGTAGATGTGATGATGATAAGATCAGGTTATAATTTAGGGAGATAAAAGGTTATAATTAAAAACGATTTACATATTTCAAATTGTTTCTAAATATGAATATGTAAATAACCAATAATTAAATCTCTTGATCGATTACTCTTCACTAGTTTATTCAGTTGGCGTATCATATTTTTATTATGGATTCTTTAGAACTCTTATTGAAACGTTCAGCCGATTTTTGTTATGGAAACTGCATTGGGGTTTCATTACATACCTTTCCTTTTTAAATAACTTTTTATTTTAAATACTCCCTAATTCATGCATTGAGAAATATATTGACAAATATTTTCTCTACGCAGTAGAAAATTATTTGAATGAAACAAAAATGAAAACGTGGCTATTTATTAATTCTATATAATATTTTTTCATTTGCTCAGTTTTTACAGTTTAAAATATGTAATTGATTTTTGAGGCATTCAACTTTAGAATAAGTCAATCGTTTTTAACCATGTCTTACCCATATTTGTGTTGTAATTAATGACAATTAAATGAAACTACGTAATGTAGTATTATTTCTACTTTCTTTAAGTTCTTTAACTGTTCTACTTTCTTCAGTTGGCAAAGATCTTTGCTAACAGCCCACCTGAAGATGTTTTAATACAACGAAACCTAGATTGTGGTAAAGAACTTAAAGAAAGTAGAAATAATACTACATCACGTAGTTTCATTTAATTGTGAATAATGAATTTCTATAAAATTAACGCCAAATATATTCAATGTTTTAATTAAGTTAGACTTACAAAACTATGTTTAGAAGTACATTAAGCACGAAGTGCTATTTTTGTATAAAACCCCATAGCATACATATTATAATCAGTCAAAAATATAAGTAATGCCTAAGAATTAAGTAGAATTTTATAAAAGCATATTAATGATTTATAAAATGAAAAGTGTTGTTTCTCAAAAATTGTACATTATATTCACTCAACAAATAACATCTTTATGTTCAATGGCATTTACTATTTTCTATCGATAAAATACCACAGCGATATTGACAGACATGTAAAGAAGGTTTCTTATTTCTGTCCTTTTGAAGCAACCTCTATGTCCCTTGTACGATCCCTCTAAACAAGAATTTAAAATACATCAATGAACGACGGTGCCACTTTCGTAGAGGAAATCGGCAAAATTTCTTTTACAAATTATTGCGCATGAATTCTTTGGTATAAAATAAAAACGATATCAATGTTTTTTGGTATATTAAATAAAATAAAAGAAATACAATTTGAGGTAAGGTAATGCGAAATACTCACCAGTAATTTCTCATCAATATTCTAAAGTTTTTATTTAAATTTGATATTTTCTGTTGAGGACACGAAATTATGAAGATTCTAAAATTATTGTTGTTTTTACGACTGGCAAGTGAAATGTTTTTACTACAAATTTTTTCTCCACTTAATATTCTATTGTCTCCATAGTATATTGGATTAATCACAATGTACACGACTGTTGTGAGCGCAGCGTGCCACATGGTCTCGGGTTCGCTTTCCGGTCGTTTACCCTGCGGAAGTGGACTGGTGTTTTTGTTGGCTGTAAGTGATTACCCTCGTAACAATAAGTCCTCAATATCTATAGATTTGATACACTAAAATGTGTAAATAAATAAATAGAAATATCAACTTTCGTCGTTGGACTATCCTTAAATGTGACGACGACAAAATGAAAAAAAATTGGATATTGTAATAGAACTGCTGAGACGACATACTTAAATATATTGCTGATTATATATTTCACAGGCATCAACATGTCAGGAAATTCTCAAAACCTATGATACTTTGAGTCATTGCTGTAGATTATGTAAAAAATTTAGTGAAATTTCTATTAACCTAATATTTTCATAATTTTGATATGGCGAATTCGAAGCTTAGGAAACGAATTTAATTTTGTCAACATTTCCTTTAATACGTTCATACGTACCTGACATAAAAATTTAATCTAAAAAAACAATTTTTCCTAACCCTATTTCTAACTATTGACATATATGTGGGTCAATATGTTTTATCACTATTAAACACGTATTAAATAATATAAAAATATTCCACTCAAAAATTTGCTGTTATTGTGTAGATTGTCCCTTTGTCATATACTTCATAAATTGTAAAATGTTTTCCAAAACACTGGAAATGTTTTGTATCTATATTAGCATATTATTGTAACAGCAAGAATTGTACTTTGTCTATTAAAGCAGACGACGCCAGGACATAGCTTTTCGGGGAATCGGGAAATTTTATGGCAAATTTTATTTTTATTTTTCACAATCCGCGCCGGCCCTACGCGTATGTAATTTCCCCTTCCAGTATCGTAGGCGCATCCTTTCACTTATTTTAGCCAATCGCAGATAATCCTGTAACCTTTCGGAAAGCCAAGCAAATACTGTAAAATAGGAAATAAGGTAGTTGTTTAAGAAGCGTTGAGAGGAGCGGATGTCGTGATTCGTAACTTTCTGCATTACTTAACTTGTGCCTTATACCTTTTGCTCAATTAACTCTTAACTTTTTTAACGGCATTTAACGTATACTTTCGTTTAATTGACATATATTTTATTAAATTAAATTATAATTTACTTATATCTTATGTATTGACTTATATATTTTATTTAATTCACTTATATCTTTTATTAATTGACTTATATTTTTATTAATTTTAATTGTAATTTGTGTTATTCAAAAATACGGTAAAAATTATCAATCGAAGATTCGGTAAAATTATCGGTAAAAATTATCAAAAGAAGATATTTAAGCTTTTTTTTTATAAAAATCAGTCCTATTCATAGAAATACAAATTTGATATCACTCGTGAACAATCACTATAACAAGTTTTAAGTTTTCACGTCAAATGGTTTCCGGGAAAAATTACTTTGATGTACCTATATACGGACAAAGACAAAGAACAATGGAACCTTGAAATTTGAACTTTAATGGTCGTGCAAAAACTATATGAAATTAAGAAAATATACGAAAAACGTCATAAAAATTATCATACCAAATTAAGCAAATATAATAATAAAAAAATTTCAGAAGCTGACACAACATACGAACATATGTGAGGATCTATTGAAAGTCAGAGAACGATGCGAGTTAGTTGCATCAGGATTACTTACCAAATGAAAGATGATAGTATGGAATTTAACGTATTGTTTAGCATATACGATTTATTAAGAGACCTTAAGTGGTTTCTTAATAAGTGATTGTGATTGTGAGTTGTTAAATCAAATTTAAAAACAAATCAAAAAGTGTTTTCTCAATCTTAATAGTTTCAAATTTCAATACGATATACAAACAAAGACAAATTTCAATATATATTTCTGGCCACTAATAGATGAAGAATTCTACAACTGTTTTGAATTGGGGTGACCCTATACGGCTGTCGAATTAGAAACAATAGGTTCCCTGATCCAGAAATTGCCATTTGGGATCGTACTACTGATGACCAGAAATGTAGATCAGAGTTAGCGTTATACATATTTTATGTCTATCAACATAAGGAAACGAAGTTGAGATTTGAATATTCGTACGTAATCGTCCATTTGTTATTTATCATCAGGCGTGGTCATAACTTTTTGAACCAACATTTGCTTTTAAAACAAAAGAGGGTTGTTTAATGAATTAGGACATGATAATAAAATTATTAAAAAATGTAATTAGTCAAATTTGTTTAAAAAATATAGTCAGTTTGGCATAAAATATTATTATTTATGTCCAATTTTTCTTTCTCTTGTTTTTCACTTTCCCGGGTGTAAATAATTTTACTAAATATTAATCTAATTTACAATTTTACTAAATATTAATATAATTTTACTAAACATTAATCTACACTCTCTTTCATTATCGTTGAAGAAAATTATATTTGCAAGAAGATTTCTTATGTTCTTAATATAACTTGTAAAGTAAGATTTAGAACGTAATAATATATACTTATTTTTATAAACAATTTCCCTTTCATATAATTGCGTTGGTTTCCACCGACGTTTTTTTTATTTAAAATTAATCTTAGAAAAATGTTACCATCATTTTTTTAATTGTCATGTATTAATTATTATGTTACATGCAACAAATGTGTAACAATAAACCGTCGAATAAAAATTTACACATAAAATTTAAGATAATACAATTTAAATATATTTACTACAAATGGTATTTCACTGACGTATATACAAAATTCCGCCGCTCGAGAACGGATATTTAGTAGTCATAAAATCACTAACATACATGTGTAACAAATTTATAGCCTATTCGCATTACCTTGATCGTAATTAATAATCCGATATTATAGATAAAATAAAAATATTTTTTCAATATTCATTTGGTAACCAGTCTTATTTATTGCGTATTATTAAAATTACGTCAGTACATGTATAATTATTATGAGTATTGCAGTATTAATTAAAATATAATCACTGACCAGGCCATCTAATTAGAATCGATGTAGTAATAACTCGTGAGTACTTATTGTGTCTACTATTCCTTTGCCTTTCAACATGTGCTTTAGTTGGTCTAATTGATTTCTTCCTGTAAATTAAAAACATTACTCAAAACGTAACCACTAAATGTCATTACAAAAATAAGAATTTAAATACAAAAAAAAGGACTTCTCTCATACTTTCTAAATATGCTGACGCACTTCCTTCTTCCGTCCTTTTCAAAATGCCTATAGTATATAAGTAAACAACTAAACAACTTAGGATCTATTTAATTTAATAATTTAATTTACTTTTATAATATATATGATACTTAAGGGTCCAGTAATTTTATGGCCAAGTAGTGTTATAAAAATAATGAAAATAAAGTTTTTTAAATAAGTATAATTTGTATTGAAACGTGAAATTACCATATCTTCCTTTTTGTTGATCAATTGCGATAAAACATAGCCTGTAGTATCTCAGAGCCAACAGAATCCACAAGTAAAAACTTCGTCGAAATACTTTTAGCTATTCTTGCATGGTGTGTAAAAAAAATAAACAAGCTTGCGTACATTTCAAAAAACAATATTTTAATGTTATGTTCTTCTAAATATTGTTTTGTAAATAGGTTTAATGTACAGGTCAATTCCATAGTTTTATTAAATTACTAAATAAATTACTAACATTAAAGAATAAGATTAAAATTTAGTTTAATTTTCTCGTAGCTCCTCATTCCTTTGCCAACATTCGAAATTTAAATCAGGACTAACAAAGAAATCGATAAAATAATTGAAATACTTCTTAAGAGTTCATTCACTAAAATAGTTTCACTAGAACGTATTAACTAGAACGAATAAATGAAATGTATTAAATAGACGAATATTTGGAATGAAATCAAAACTAATAAGAAAAAGGCTGAGAGATTATTAATTCACTAGCGTGACCCGTGCGAAGTCTTCGCATTATTTATTCCATTATGAAGCTCAGATGACAGATCAAACAAATATTTTACTAAAATTGACATATAGAGGCGCAAGTATCAAAAGCATTGAGCTAAAGCGCCACTTTATTTATACGTGAGTGGATTTGAAATTAAACAAAAAAATTACCGACCGTCAATCGTATTGACGTTGAGCCGTTAGATGGCAGCATTGCTGTTTTGTATATATAATTTTAATAATTAATTAATTTGCAAAAACAATAGCAATAATATTTTTTTTAGTTGTGGATGCCGGTAGAGCAAGCAATTATCTATAAAATGATATATAATTTATGTAGATTAGTTGTGAGGTTTTTTCTAAAAAGGGAGTGTAACATCTTAACCTTAGCGCATTAATATATATAATGATGATTATTGATATAACACTAGAACGGCTGCGGCAAACAAACTCCAAAATTAAATATGTAAAGGCACTTACACAAAATAAATAAAAACCTGTTGAAAAAATTGAGGATTTTGATATGAATATTTTTAAGCTTTTATATCGAGCTGTTTCTGAGAAAAACGGTTGTATCAAACAAACGGACATATACGTAAATCTTATAAGATTTTCGTTTTTACTTTTCTCAGTTTTATATATATATATATATATATATATATATATATATATAAATCTCAGAATAACAGACACTATGAATTAAGATATCTTAATTAGATAAAATTATATATTTATTATGGCTAAGAATGGTCAACCCGATTATATTGCACCAACAGAGTTAATATATATTACGTCAATCTAAGTTATTTCATGTTAAAACTAAACAAAAGGAAATGAGAATTTTACTGCTTTTCTTCGTATTTCAAATTAAAGTATAATTGTTTGGAATGAATCTTCTAAACTAATACCTTTTTAGAAACTTTAGCAAGGAATTATTTACAAAACGCACATTTTCATGAAATAAATATAGGAAATCAATAACAAGTAACCTGCTTATATTATTATGATTATAGATGAGGTTTGCTTTATTTTTCCATATGAAAATAATTATACTACATGTACCCAGAATTTAGAGCAAAACTATGCAAAAATGAAGGTTTCAAAATATATGAAGTTCAAAACTATGCAAAATCAATAATGTAAACGCCTGTAAATTACATTTATGATGAGAAAATTTACAAACAAGTTAGGAAAGTAGGTATAGTAAAAAATAATGTTGATGAACTCCCATATATTTATTGTCAGGGAATTCTTATGTTGGAAAATTAAAATACCATATTTCTTGAACATTTACGGAAGAAGAAATTCACCATTACATAAAAGATGGATGAGGGGAGAAAATAATGTTGATAAAAGGGAACTAACAATGGTTTTCAACATAATTATCTCAAAAAAGATTTTTGAAGAAGTACGTATGCAGTTTTCGATTATTTTCATAGTCACTGTGAAAACAAATTAAACCCTGATGCGTTATAAGGTAAAGGAGATTCCAATTGTCTTCAATTTTTAGAAAACGGAAAATTACAGTTTGTATAATAATGTAGCTATGCATATCAGTACCAACAATCAAATACTAAAAATAATATGTTTTGCAAAAAAAAATCAAGGGTCGAGTAATTTGGCACACGCTGACAGGCTCCATGAGTAAGACTACTCAGTCGTCTTCGAGTGACCGGAATATGCAACTCGTCGAATAGACACATTAAATACGGCCCACCGTCACATAGCAAATAAGCACGTAGCATGTGGACATCCACTCAGCACGGCGATCGTTGATGAAAAGAACTAGTCAGTTCGATACGATATTTTTATAAACTAGCACAGCTGGGATAGATGGACCGCAAACCAACATTTCACTATTTTCTCATTCCGTCTTAATATAGCCATTCCTTTCACCTAGTCACCACAAACATTTATATTTTTCAAACTATTAGTTACGAAATGATTCTTTTAATGGCGTATACTTGGTTATCGTCACGCAATGGTATATATTATATAAAGTATTTTATAACGATTTTTTTTCATTAAAAGTAATCTGTAGCTTTGAAACATTGCAATACTAAATACCTCTTTAGTTTTTTAATTTCTCACTTACTACTTAGTTTTCCTATCATATATACGACAAAAACATAACTAAAATATATCAAATATATGTTTCAGTTTCAGTTGACTTCGTGGCCATCACACAATTGAAAAATTCTCACACTCATGAAAAATTAACTTTATTTATTTGATTTTGGATAGAAAGGAATCGTTCGTTGTAAGAAAAATATAAATGAGAAAACTTTTCCCCATCAATATTGAAGTCGTCATTTAAACAAATTAATTAAATCTTAAACATAACATTTCCTCAGAGCGTGTATATTTTGTAAATGTTATACTAAAAAAGCCAGATGTATAATTGGATTTCATTTATTATAGATAAATGTAGCAATAAATGTTTGCATCTTAGAAGTTTTTGTAATGCGTAACCGATAAGGATTATTAGTTCGTTGAAAATTTGGAACAATTTCCGGCGCCCACTACGTGTTATCCTGCATTTGGTATTATTCACCTTTTAAATTTTAAAAAGAGTTTAGAGATAGTAAAATAAATATACCAAGAGTTCTAAAAGCCAAAAAAAGAGTTCTAAGAGTAAAGTTACATAGTCAATTTTAATGGTCCTAGTATAAATAGAAAAGTGTTTTATGTTCTTTTATTCTTAATTCATTTAGTTTAAATCACTCGAAACTTTAAATCACTCGAAACTTTGGTTATTTTTTATTTTAAATTTATAATTGTTTATTAAAATTTATTATACAAAACTGCCTACGAAGCGTCTACAATTCCTGCCCTTAGTTAGAGTCGACGTTATAAAATAATTTGTCATAAAAAATTCTTACAGAATAGAAGTACGAGTAGGAAAGTCGATCAAACAAATTTTCAGTAATTTTTCATAATATTTTATATCCTTTACGTATGGCCTCAATTCCCATCCGGATACGATATGAAAAAATTATCGAATTGCGTGTTGTTTTATGCAAATGATAGAAAAAAATATCACAAATGATTGAACAATGAGCCCAGTTTATCCGTCGTATGTCTCCCTCGGTGACAGGCGTCAAACGGGCGAACGAACACGTCGCAGCCAGCCTCGAATACTGAATGCCAAGTGTTTGGTCCTTTTTCCGATGCAAGTCACTGTTTGCATAAGATTTTTCTCGATTTTCCGTATATATATATATATATATATATATATATATATATATATATTTCAAAAAAATTCTAAAACTCGACCGCAGCGCTTTGTGTGAATCAACCATCTTTGAATTAACTTCATAACAACACAATACCATACTAATCACACACATAAAATTTTATAAAAATTAATACTGCTAAGTTACTTTTAACGAGTCATTTTTTCTCAATTTTACTGCGATAAGTAAAATTCTGCGACTATTTCGATAATTTTTTTAAGGGAATTTTTTTTGTAACAAAATAAGTTTATTTCAAAATGTTGTTGAAAGAGTCTAAAATAATATCTAAAGAGTTTCATATCCAGGGGTCAGGGGAGTTTTAAATATTGATTTAATTAGTATTCAACATTCAGCATAGAAAAATCCCAACATGCGGTATTATATTATCACTTATTATAGTCTTGTTTCGTTTTAATATTCTAAACTAGCACTTAGCACTAATCATGTAATTTCTCTGGACTTATATTATGATAATAGTACCTGAATTATGTCCTGATATTATAAGGCCTAATGATTAGTACATATCCTGTTTTCTTCGTTATACGCTGGCGAGTTTTTATATTGGTTCCGCTAAATATAACTGCAATATGGTTTATTTATGAGTTAAGCTATCATAAGTAAAAAAATTTAAATCTGTCAACCAAACCGCAAAAATGTTCTAAAATATTGATAAAAACATGATGAGACAAATTAATAAAAAAAAGAGGTAAGACAAATTTTTCTTCTTTTGACACATTGGAGCTTACGAGATATTTTTTTCACTTTTGCACAAAATTTAGTTCCAATGAAAATTTCAGTTTTTATTGGTTATTAAAAATAAATTGAAACGATGAATTTAACGAAAATAATCCGGACGCTATTATTTAATTATATAACATTTATTTCAAAAATACTTCTGTATAAAGTGGATTTTCTTCAAGAAACTCTTTGTTTTAATTTTTGAAGTTATACTTCTTTAGGCGCGTTATGAAAAAATGATGAGAGTGAAATTTTAAGATTCGTCACACAAAAGTTACATTATGAAGTTGCAGTTATTGAGACTATATATTAATACCAATATTTTGTACGAAACTTACGTTGGGGGCGTAGCTCAAATGGTAGAGCGCTCGCTTAGCATGTGAGAGGTACAGAGATCGATACCCGGCGCCTCCAAGACATGTTTTTTATTTTTAGATTCTGCATTTTATTTGTCTTTCGAATAATTTAAAAATGTTTGATGTCATTAATCGTGATTCTTTATTTATATTACTAATAAATCTAATATTCAAGTTTCACAGATAAATACTTATACACAGAGGCAGATGATATTTAAAAACAATATTACCATTTGATGCAAATTTATTTGATGATGATTTTAATTTATGCAGATAATAGATAAAAACAATATTACCATAAGGCATTTAGTTTTATGGTAATATTGTTTTTACCTTTATTTTGTATTCACTTTTCATACAGAATTAAAATATCAATTAGTTTATAATTTCCTTACATCAGCGCAGCGCCATCTTTTGATAGACATGATTATTAATTTCACATAACAAAAATACTTCAAGTACATAATATTGACGCAGTAAGCCGCTTTTTCATTTGAATTTATTGGATAAAAAAATATAAGTGCGATTTATATATGTGCTGATAAATTATATTCAGTAGTGATTTAAATACAATATTTTGATTATTATATTTACTATTCGTAAATATTAGTAAAAAAATTGTATTTATAGACTTTTTCAAGTGCTCCAATATAATTGAGGTTATCTATCCGTATGTACTATTTAATGATGCCAAAGAAATATAACTTCTCACGCGCGTACATAAGTACACGCACCCATTTTTTTAAAGTTAATTACCATTCTTACTGACAATAATATTTAAAATTAAAAAAAAAATAAATTCGGAAAATCCAAAAAATTAAATAAGCAGAGAGAGTTTACAAACGTTGTGATTGACAGCCTTTTCTTCATCAGAACCGCAGTTTTCAGATTGGATTTTCTGTTAAAATGATTGAGACCGGATACTTTTTGAAAAAATATGTTTTCATATACATTATTTCATTTCAACAAAGAAAAAAAGTGAAATTTTCATTGGTGTTAAACTTCAGTTACACAACAAAGATGATGATGATACCGCGAGTTCTACGCTTATTAGTGACTAAAGAGGTAGTTGAGACGAAGGTAATTATGTTCATGTCTTATGATGCCGAGACACTATCTTCTGTCGTACAATGTTGTCAATTTGAGGCGAAAATTAAAAAAATATCAGTGGAAAATCTGAACTCATAAAGCATTCTATTTGCCTTTCCCTAATGATGATATTAAAAAAATGATTAAATTAGACGTACATTGAAAAATAAATGTGTAAGTTGATAAATGGAAAAATTCGTCACACCGTAATGTTGAAAACTGCAAGATAACCATCTTGTTTTTATGAAATTCGAATGTCTAATGTAGAATCTTAGGCGGAGAGTGAATTACTTGGATAGTATTTGTTTCATATTAAGGGTTGAACTATCAACGTGCGGGGCAATCGAAAAGTAATAATGTCTTAAAAATTTAATGCTCGATTCCTTTTCAATTTGATGAAAGGGGTGATTTTTACTATATGGATGTGATTGTGCCGTAGTAATTTTTAATAAATTCAGCATATGTAAAACCATAAATTCAAAATATTTTGATGTCACTTTTATTTCTTTTTAGAGATGATGCATAACTATAAATTTTGATTAAAACAAATGGAAATAATATGTTATATACTTTTTATTGCGCAATAAAGTAATTCGGTTTTAATACTCAGTTCTCGAGATTAGTGAGGTTTTGTATAATTAATGCACTAATATGATATGAAATAAAACGTACCATTTTACAAATAAATATTTATTAAAATGAAATAACGGTTTATCGTGGTAACGGAAGTTTCAAGGATGTATATAATAAAATAAAGTTTAAGGCTATGGTGACAGAAAAAGTCATGGAAAATAATTCATTATTAAAAAAAAATACAAATTTGTTATTTTAAAACCCTTTCAACCATATTTTCAAGATTAATTTTAACGATTTTTTTATGTTTTCAACCGCGGCCATTTTAACTCTATCGGATCAATTTTGTTTATCTAATATATAGGAAATTTCGTCTAATATATTGGAGGCTCCTCCTTGATTTTAATTTATTGGAAAATATTTTTGGGCCAAGTTTCATTCTGATCTAATATGAAATGTGACTTCCAGAGCGCACAATAGGCCACACCCATACCAGTGGTTTCTTGGAATTATGTAAGTTTGGAAATCTACTCTCATCACCAATGGCCCAGATAATTTTGTCGAATATAGTATAAAATGAGGCATTATCTGTATAAAAAAACTTACTCTGAAAATAATATTTAGAAAATAAAAAATATTCAGCTTAAGTAAAAAAAATTATTAAAATAATCAATGCAGTAAAACAGAAAAAAAACAATAAAATAATATTTAAAATACATCGCAAAAGATATAATACTTACACATAATCTAGGGATTATTTAAAAATGAATATAAAGAAAGTACTTAACTTGCATAAAAATTTACTTAAATACAAATGACAACATCTAGATCTAATTTATAACCATAATAATAAATGTTTATTCTTCACACTGTCGCCGGTCATCACAGCGCAAAAAATCATATCTTCGAGATTGGCGACCTGGGACCTAGCTTCAGGAGAAGCAAGTTTTAGACGTATTAAATAGCACAAAACTTCTCCTTATGACCTTTTCCTAGGTTCGGTACATTTTCAAAGAGATCTGATGTCAATAGAAGCAAATTCAGCATTTTCCGATTGGTATTAATCGGCAATGATTTCCGAGTGTGACGTTAGGCTGTTATCCTTATTTGCCCTATTAATCATATGCATATAGATATTAAATCAATACCATGAACCAATAACTTGTGCACTACCACCGCTATGCAGTATCATGATACCGATCCAGATACAAAGATTTGGTTTGATTCACCGAATTTCTCAATTATAATCACAAGAAGAAACCACATAACCACAAGAAAGAACATTGAAAATAACTTTTTTTTATCAATTTGACATGGATTCCTGTTATTTCAGCAAACATTTCTGGGCTTCTGTCGAATCGTCTAGCAGTATTAATATGAACCCGACCCTGGCTTAGGCTGGTCGACAATAAATTCGAAAAATTAAACGAGGCTTGGTTTTTTTTTTGTAGCATCTACCACATTTTTGTTATTGGCACCTCTTATCTGCTTTGAATTTATATCAAGACGATATACAATACGGGGCAGTTACTCAAAAGAATAAATCCATTCATGTAGAGTAGAAATGACAAGTCTATAAAATAGATCTATATCTAGTACTTGAACCTATCAGCATTAGACATATTATTACATACACCAACATCAACCATTGTAAAAAGCAAATCATGGGTAATGCTTAATTCTAAGTCAACAGTGCTACCATTAGATAGAGTTAATTTTGCAATCAATTGTTCAAATCTAGTAGATTCTTCTTTAACTACATATGAATTTTCTGTAACAAACGCAAATTTAATTCACTTACAATACCTGGTGGATTCAGAACGTTGATTGTTCAAGACAATTGTTCCATTTAAAGTATACTAGAACTGAAGGGAAACTAAAGCTATGGAGAGTAAATATTCATCAGCATTATATGAGTCTGTAAAATGTTGTTAATAGAGACTATGCCCCGAAGTACCATCAAATCTATATTTAACATCGCAAAACCTCCGTGAAGAGATATTTGACTTAAAACATTTTCCTGCTATTTAACAACTTTAGAAAGTTGGTGATCCAATAAGGCTTAGAGTTGGACTTCAACATAGATTTCTGTCACTGTAATAAAATTATCTGATGAACAACACATTTTGTTTTTTTAGGTTTTGAATACTCAGGAAGGTGTCCGGATATTGGTTATTAACACTGGTGCAAATAATATTTACTCTGCGAAAGACTTAAATCTAAATATAATGATTAATCTCATTCGATATTTAGTATCTTCTTGGAATCTTCTCGATTGGTGCTGAACTTGGTAGGTAACGTCAATATTTTCTTTATAACACTGGATAATGCAAAATGCCCTTCAGCTTGCAAGGACATAATATTTGCCAGCATCAACTCAGAGGTGAAATGGCTATCCACTAAAACCTTCACTTTATTTCGTGTCGTAGAAGGGAAGCACTCGTCAAAGGTTTTCTGGCTCGTGAGAGTTCAGAATCAGGTTCTTCCCCACCAATCGATGACAATGTAGTTGGCGGCTCAAATATTTCAGTCAGTCACACGTTAGTGTATTTCAAGAAATTGTTCATGTTTTGTCCTAATTTGGTCCATTTTTTGATGCCACATTAAAAAAAAACTACTATTTTAATAAATAACTGTCCAATACTCATATGAGCAGTTATTTTAATCACAAAAACTTCCACAAACTTTACGAAGACTGCCTATTTTCACGAACACTTTTTATTTTGCGTCCTTTGTGGCTGTCTCGCCGGGCATAAAAATAGTTGGCATTATTTTAACTTCGAGGTGCATCTGAAAAAAATATCTCCATGTATCTACAATTCAATGAAACTACGTGATGTAGTAATATTTTTACTTTATTTAAGTTCTTTACCACGACCTAAGATTCGTTGTATTACAACATCTTCAGATGGGATATTAGCAACGATTCAACAAAGAAAAATTAAGGTTAAATATATTCAATCTCCATGTATGTTGCGAGCCATAAAGTATCATTTCAAAAATTTGTATTCAACATACAAAAAATATGATTGAGTTTGCATCTACCACTTTTTTCTTAGACTTAAAATTTAAATATTATAAAAAGAACTGGAAAGGGTTTCCTTTAAAAAAAAACAAAAAAGTCTAACCACGTAACACATATAACTACTAAGGTTTAAACAGTAAGAAAATCAAATTTTAAAAATACGTACTTTCTTTTAAAGGTTAGATAGTAGTCACTAAAAAAAGAGAGTTCACAATCTTACTCAAGTAAAAAGAGATTTTTTCATGTTTCAACTGCAATAAGCACAAAATGCTAATAATTGCAATTTTAATTAAGAATAACATTTATAATATTTGAGCTACCTTATTTGAACTTTCTGGTAAGTAATAAAAAATAATGATTTACTAATAGCCCCTAATTAATCCTAAATATAATTCCAGATATCTAATCATTTCGCTCGTCTTACATTTTTTTTATGCTGCGAGGGAATCACTTGTGGATGGGAGTGGACTACTGTGGAGCCTAGTAAAATCTCATCAAAATCCGCAAGTTCCGACATTCTCAACAGATTCTGCAAAAATCGTTTGAAACCTGATTACACTGTAATAATTCTATTAACATATTCATCTCGCTTGCTCTTGAAATTTGTTCCAAAATTATAACGGAATACCTGCTTCCTACCTGCAGAGGATGCGAAGCACGAAGCGCCGGATATGGTCCCATATTTATAGCGCATTAACCAGCCTTATCGGCGATATGCCACAAAGCGAAAAATCATAAAGTGGGGTCGTATCTAGTTGCATTTATCTACAATGAATTAAAGTAAAAATGTGTTCGTTTTGTACTTACGTTCAACGATTCATTCGTATTTGAAACCAAATAATTTTTTTTAAATTATATGAAATAAAGTACATTAAGTGGTGTAGTAAGTCTTTAAATATTATCATTCTTAGGAATGCGGCCTCTGCACATATAATAACCTAACCCTGTTCTATTTTAGTGCATCTTGGGGTATTTTTTGCTTTAGTCTGCGATTTGACTATTGATCGGCCATCAGCGACTTTGCCAAAATATTTGAGTGTTTAAGGACTCTGTCTCTGTACCATTTTGTATGTTTGATTATATATTCTCTGACGGTGGGAACTCTTATATCTTTATGCAGTTGCTCATTGGTCACGAAGAATGGACCGTTTGTTATGATTCTAAGTATTTTATTTTGGAACCTTTACAGGATCTCTATGTTTGAATGAAACACAATTCCCCACAGCTGAGTGTTATAAGTTCACACGGTTTTAGAGTAGCCTTGTACAAGAGCAGTATGCTTTCTAATGAAACCAAATAATAAATTCAATTTGTCGTAAAAATAAAGTCTAGTAATAAACTGTAAAAATCAGTGTTAACTAAATGTACGAGAAAATTCACTTAACATAGTTAATGAAAGCATTAAGCAAAGTACTAACTAAAACCGAAATATATGTTTCGAGTATTTTATTTGATTTCAGTTTTATATCGATAAACAAGAGATGCAATAAGTTGATTTTAATTAATTACGAATTAAAAAAAAGTGATATGAAATATTGCATGGTTTAAAAGTAATTGATTCTTAATGTATAAATCTTGTTATAAACAGTCAAATTTAAAAAAATGTATATTATTTAATATTATAAAAAAACAAACTCAATACGTCGTTTTTGCTATATAGTTTACTCCATTATTTCTAAGATAGTGTATAAGTATTCATTTTACATATAGTGTATTAAGTATTTATTTTTACAAATACAAACAATTATAAAAATAAATACTTAATACACTTATTCACGCATGAACAAATAAAATGATCGAGAGCGATACATGCGCCTATCTTTTCCGCTCCCCGCTAGCTTCATTTCCCCTCTGAGCGGCCAAGGTGCTCTCATATAAATTAATAACGATGGTGTCTCCAATAAGCCCGCTGTACTATGACGAGGCGATCGTACCTCTATGGTCTGTACAATACATCCGAACGTATCATATTGGACATTGACTATTTACCATATGACAAATAAATTCGCAGTTAAACGATTCTGAGTTATGCGAGAGATAACCACTATGTTTGAAATATTTCAATAATCTTTCTTGCGAGATCTGTATTTAATACCATTTGCCACTTTCCTTTTCTCATTTCCACTTCTCTCATCCTTGCCATGGTAGACTTTTAATTCCACAAATATCTAAGACTATGCTTTTTGACGTTTGCATTTTCCAACGATTACATGTAAAAATTCAACAACGTTTTATGCTATTAATTTCGTCGTTTATAGTAAATGCCCGAATCCGTAAAATCTGTTCGTTCTAACTCCGTTCCTAATTGTTTTGCATCAGAATAAACCACCTTAATATAGTATAGACTTTTTTCCTTTCATGAATGTATTTTAATATGGAACATTTATAGTAACACACAGTTTCCAAAATTGTTCTTCTTTAATAAATAATTAATATGGTAAAATCGTTTCTTACGTAGCTTTGCATACATCTCCAAAATTGTCTGTTTCATGTAAATGCTCTTCAAAACCTAATAAATGTTTGAAAATAAACCATTCGAAATATTAAAATATTTGCCTGCCCGTACGTTAAAGTAGTCATTTTCCCGTAAACTGCTTGTCGTAGAAATTGAAAGTTTAAGGTTCTAATCAAGCATATTTGGCAAAATGTACGTTTTAGTGGAGTGAATCGAAGTGATAGATTTTTAATGCCATACATCGTGTGGAGTTAAATTAAAGGAAACAGAAAGATTCCAAAACATTATTTTTAAAATTTTTTGTATGATATTCTTAGAGATACTGTCTTAAATATCCACGAAATATGTCCAACGCCCCTAAAGCTTTAATCAAGCGACGCCAAGTGATAAAGGTAAAAGTATTGCTAAAATGGTCTCTAAAATTTAGTGGAAAACTGTAGCAGCGATTCTAAACATTACAGATTTTGAGAAATTCACGATAATACACAGGCATACTATGTCATGTCAAAATTTCATCACATATTTACACGGGACATGTACTTAAGTACGTCCAAAATATTTCATACTGCAGTTCTATAGAATAAAAAAGTTTTATTTTTTATTTTGTAGAACTTCCTTAACTACATAATGTAATACATTAGGTAGAGATACAAAATTTAAATTAAAAACATTTCACTAACCAATCATAATAACAAATTTCACTAACCAATCACAATAAAAGGTTCAAAATTGTAATAATATCGTCTCCTTAACAAGAAACAAGGAAAATAAAATTTTAGAACATTGAATAGAGATTGTTGCTAAAAATTTTGCTCGATCTGATTTTATGTTTCATTTTTAAAATTTTTATTCGAATAATTAAACATTAAAAATTACGTTTCAAATAGGCATTTTATCGTAAATACTTGATAGGCAATTATCTCCAAAATAAAAATATATAACCGATTTTCCATATAACAGTAGTACTTTCGTTTTTTATGTATTTTTATAAGGTTTTATATTGCTCCTTTCCTGTTTACTACTACACTTATTTTCTTGCCCTTAAATGGCTCTTGACAGATAAATGGGTTAACACGTGATTATTGGGTTATAAAATAGTACTCCCCAAAATTTAATTCTTTGTTTTGCATGTCAAAAAATTAGGCAAATAAATAATACGACATGAGATTAATAAACATCTAGGTGTTTATTGCCGCGTGGTGGAAATGTTTAGAAAAAATGTTTATTTATATTCTAGTATATTTATGCTAAAGTTTGGAGGTCTAAAATTAGTTAAAGGATTATTTCATGTAAGGAGATGTATATAAAAGGCTAAGGTACACAAAGGAACCTTAAACCAGTTACTATAAGGAAAATTAACTAAACGGTTTCAATAAAAAATCTAAAGAAAGAGTCGATTGTAATAATATGATACGGTGATTGAATAAACTAGTGAAATTAATCGATCATTATATTTATTTATTAACTATTCACATGTATTTCTTAGCTATAAATATTCCTCATTTAGCTTCATGACTTAATCAGGTAAAATCATTTAACGGAGTAATTAATATATTAATAATTTATACAAAGACTAGCTTGATTTACAACTTAACGTTTAAAAGCAATTTTCACCAACGGTACTACCGTTTACCGTTTACGTTTAATTCCTCAAATTAGTGAAAAGTTAAAACCGCAAAACTAAATGATACAGGAAAGATTTTTTAACGCATTAATGACATGCATAATATGGTATTAAACTGTGACAATATATCATTTTGTAAGACTTCGCCATATTCTATTTCATTTAATAGACTTAATCTAAAAAAAGGCAAAAGTTTAAACATATCCTTCATTACAAATATGTTATTTCATGCTCTAGGCACACAAACAAGGTTATTAGCAGCTATAGTCAGAGTATTGACGAATTATAAAATTACTACTTAAGTTTCCTCATGTTACCCAAGTGAGGTTAAATTATTAAGAATTCACAAAAGTATATATTACGTCACAGTAAAAATCCTTAAAGCGACCTGAAGCTTTTCTATCAAGCTCTTGCCGCTTCGTAAGTTTTCCCTTGGAGAAAATTCTCTCGCCCCGCAACGTGTGTTTCCTTGATTATTCTACGCAAGAGCTACATCTACCTGTCGCGTACTTGAATCGTATTAGTTTCATATTAAAGAGTAAACTGGTTCCGTACGCGGCAGTCGAAAAGTAATATTACCTTATAAAATTGCTCCACGATTTCTATTCAATTTAGTGGGACATGTTGTTTTTGTTATGCAGATATGACCGTACCACCGTCAATTTTTTAAAATATTTTATACATATAAAACAAAGTGTACGTATTTATATCAACAAATATGGTCACATTCATCCCTTCCTCTTATACAGAGTCTAAAAATACCATATAATAATAATTTTCACATTAAAAATATGGAAATAATGTTTAGTTACTTTTTATCCACAATGAAATGATTCAGTTAGTGTACTCAGTTCCAGAGACTAGCGATGTTTTGTTTGATTAATTCACTAAAAATAGAATAAAATATACCGTATTTCAAAGAAATATTTATCAAAATAAAATAACGTTGTACAGGTGTGCTGAAAATACTAAGAAGTTTTATGATGAAATACAGTTTAAGTTAAAAATTAATAGCAAAAAATTGCGGACAAATATTACAGTGTTATAAAAGTTTGTTTCTAAAGAATTTTAGCAAATTTTCTGTTGGCGTTTGGGACCATCACCATTTTAATACCTTTAGATCTATTTGGTCCATTTCAAAACTAACCTCGATTTGAATATAAAATATTTTCATGTTAAGTTTCATCCCGATTAACTAAGAAATATAGCTTCCGTAAAATCCGTAAGTCCTGGTCTTCACAATAGATGAGTTTCTACAAAAATCGCATAAAACCTGATTATACTGTCATAATTTTCTCAATAAATTAATCTCACTTTCTCTTGAAATGTCTCAAAATTATAACTGAATATCATGCTCGTCAACGAAAAGCGGATATGATGCAAAAATTGCCAAACTCGCCAAGTAAACCAAATCATTAAATTTAAAATTGATAACTTTTAATTTTTAACTTGGCGAGTTTGACAATTTTCGTATATGAGTTTCTTCTTTTGTGTTTATCTTGTAATTAAAAATTCCATTTTATTTTAAATTATATTAATAAAGTCTGTGAATTACAAAACTTAGTAAATTTCCGGATTTACAGCTTACACAAATTAAGTAAACTTCCTTATAGCTTCAGCCAATTTGACAAAAGTTATGATCTGCATAAAGTAAGCTGGCAGATGCCAAATTACTTTATGCTGATCATAACTTTTGTCGTATCTGAAATAAGTTATTTAATTTAAAAAATCAAAGAACAACTTATTGTCTTGCACCTAAAAAGAATGATTCTGAATATTTAAATACTTAATTTTTTCACGGCCTACATTTACATCGGCCTACATTTGCGAGCATTTGTTGTGAAACACACTTATTTCAAATAAAGTAATAAAAAATTGTGACTAATAAAATAATGTTAAATTCTCTTCAACGTCGCATTGTTCATTCCAGAAGGTCGTGTCCATCCTGGCCAGTCCTGGAGGCTTCGCTTATTTTTTGTATTCAGCACTGTCTTCAGTTTTCCTAATAGTAGATGTTGGTAGGCTTGGGAGGCTCGGGATTGGGAGGCCTGTGAATGTAGTGACCTGTTCAGTCGACCGGATAAGAATTCTACCGCGGGGTTGTTTACCATTGATTTTCCTGATAAACTTACCTTAGCTTCTCTAAGTTATCTAGTTCCCTGCGTGCAACGTGACCAAAGTAACTAAAGATTCTTTGGTAGCAGATAATAGACAATGCAGTTTTGTTCTTGAGTTATTTTCGAATCCATATTTTTCATTCTTCTGGCAATCCAAGGTATGCGCAGTGTTTATCTCCACCGCCACGTTTCGAATGCGTCTATCTTCTTGCACTCCACCGATCGAATTGTCCACGACTCAGAACCGTACAGGAAAATCGAGAAGACTAATGTTTTTACTATTCTCATTTTTATATTATTACAGTTCTCCAAATACTACGGTGTAAATTATATAATCACATATATTTTTTATGGAATATCATTCTGTCATTCAAATAAAATCAGTAATAACAAAATTTTAAGGTCGTAAATATTTGCAGGAATTATTTAAATTCAGAAAAAGGGAAAATTCTTCGTAGGAATATAAAATAATAAATAGGGAATAGTAATATCAAAAATATATATAAAAAAAATTCCACCTAAGTGATAAGACTCTGCTAAATTAATTATATTTCCTTAATACAAACTGTTATCGTGCCCAATTTCATTAAACGATTCCATTTTTGCTTTAGAAATATGATGTTTGCTTGAAATAATGACCACACTTGATAATTAGTAAAAAAAGGCCAGTTTATTTATATGTTGCTGGTGAACAATAAAATGGTATATCATTTACTCCTATATACATATATATATATATATATATATATATATATATATATATATATATATATATATATATATATATATATATATATGTATATATTTATATGATGGAAATACCATCATTTAAATCACATTTTTTAGATCGGGAAACTACCATAAATTGGAGCAACATATAGTCACACAGACTACAAACTACTTTAGAATTCCTAATCGGTTAGTGGATAGACCAAAATACTACATTTCAATATTGTATTCAGATTTTGTATTTATGAGAAACTATTAAAATATTTTTTGGACTACTTACGAATTCTATTTGAACATTCATAATTCAAGTTTGTGAATAAGACTACAGTATCTACTTAGTAAATCAGGTTTGCTAAACAATGAAATAATATATTAAAGGAGAATGCCCATTTTTGACCTAGTCAAGAACAAGGACAAAACATACAAAGAAATATTCCTTTCCTCTATTTGAAATTGTCACACTTTTTTGTTTGCTCGTAGAACTTTCCAAGAGTGAAAAAAAACTGATTTAAGTATTTAATATATGATGGACATAAATAGACCTATTGCTTCAAGGAAAAAAAATGCACTATGCCAAAACGTGAAAGTAGAGATGTGTGAGAAAATTATATTATATATTATCCATTATTTTATTCATTACTAGCTGGGGCACTACTAATGGATATGAGATTGTGTGGTAGTTGTTGAAAACAACTATTTACAATAACTGTTTATAAACAACATTTTTTATTATTTTATTATCCGGGGTATATATGCACAAATTTTTTGAATTTCTTACTCGAGAACAAGCTACATATAGTTGACCGTGAGAAAAGCAGGATTCTTTGAGGTGATGTAGTAATGTTGTAAAGTTTGTCCTTGCGCTTCGTTAATTATAAAACTATAGGCTAATTTGATTGGAAATTGCAGTCATTTAAATTGTAATGGCATTTCAGTAGAGATCAGTGGTATTCTGGGGATAAATACTGTGTGTCCTTTGTTCTTTCCAGTCATAAGTTCGGCTTCGATAATGTTATTCGATAGCTGTTTGACGATCTTTCTTGTACTATTACATAGTTTTGATGGGTTGAAATTTCTGAGTAGTATGATCGGAGTTCCAATTTTCAGTCAAAGGCAATGTAATGGCATTCCTGGCACTCGTAAAGAGTTTAAAATTTCTGTAGAGAAGTTGACACTATCTTCAACGCACACCATCGTGTCGACCGGTTTGACTAAGTCTCTCTTCACCGGGCATTTTCTTTTGAATGTTAAAGTTGATATCGTCGACAATATTGTTTTTAATTTCCAAAATTTCCTTCTGAAATAGCTACTCCCGATTGATATAGTTGTGAACAATGTTTGGATAAATCTGGTCGATGAGTTCGTTCTCAGTAGAGTAGTAGAGTCTTCGGTATTTGGGATAGCCATCATCGTCGGTTCGTGTGTCGTTCAAGTATGATTTTGGGTATTTTGGTTTATTTTGGTACATGGTGAATTGGGGTTTAATGATTGACCATGATTCAGGGACCTGGAGGGTGCATGGTCCCTGAATCATGTTTTTCACAACTATGTCGTACAGCACTGGATCTTTTCGTGGATTGGGAAATTCAGCTTGGATGCTTTTGTCGATATCCTTGGGATCAATTCTGTCGTGTCATATAAGATTGTGTGAATAAGGCAGTCCTAGTTTTTGCCATTCAATTGTGTACATTCAGCATCTAGCAGTTTGAAAGATGTGGTATTTTGTGATGACTTCAATAAATCACATTTGTCTTTGTCCGAAAACTCGTGTCATTTTGTCGTGTCGATCCATGAGAGCTTGTCGGTATATTAGTTGTTCTTTGATTTCTAGCCACGAGGAGTTACATGTGAATGTTATGAAGAAGTCAGGTCATTCATATTTTCTTACGTAGGTTATGGCGTCTTGAGTGTATTCGTGCATGAGTCTTGAACTTCCTATGTAAGATGAAGGTAAGATTACTATTGTTCCAATGTCGCCAATGTTTTCGTTATTTATGATCGCGTCTCGAAGGTGTATGTATTGTTCCGTGCGTAGTTTCTTCTAATTCAGTTTTATGTAAAGCAACCATTACGCTTCTATCTTTGCATCCATATCTACTAGGAATTTTTAGAATAAACAGCGAGTGTTGAGAATGTGTTTATATGTTTTGTCGTCTCTGATCATTACGTGGTATTAAGAGAACTCAATGGAAGTGACTTTTTTGTTTGTTTCTAACCCTGTTTCAGGTTAAATTTATTTCACATTAAAATGATAACCGTCCTCTCCGTATAGAAATATTAATGGACATTGGATGGCATTATATGAACAGTGTGTCTCTGCAATGCTCTGCATAGCCTTCTCTTCTTTCTTGTACATTTATGTGACGGCTTGTGTTTTTATTGTGCACAATTACGATAGCGACTTCGTAAATCTCGGATGCATTGAATCGACTTTCGTGTTTTCCAGATGGTCCCTTGTCAGCTCGAATTATAACTTTTTAGTCATCAGAAATCATTCGGTCTAGTGCTGTTTTTAATATGTGAATTATTTGTGTAAGATCCTGAGTACATCTTGGATTATTTCTCATTTCAATCCACTGATGTTTTTGCATCATTATTCAATTTCTATTTCTTCATTTCGGATGAAATATACTTGTAGAAATTGTATAATCTTCGTTGGGTAGTAGTAATAACGGTCCGATTTTGTAATAGATTTGTCTTTGTCTGTTAGTATTGATCAAATTGTCTCATTGATGCAACAGATTCCTAGTATTTCTCTATTGAATTTTTTCGTGTTGCAAAATGGGCAGATGTTATCCATTTTTCCGGTTACGACGCATTTTTGTTTGTTCTATTCTTTCGTCGGCTTGTATTGGAATGCTTCATTTGTTAGATTGTACTGTTTAATTATCCTCGCCCGCGCATCTCGTAGGGTGATATCTTCATGGGTGGCTTACGTTCACAATCTTTTATTATAAGACTGTATAGCAATGAACGAATTGATTTTTCAATTCGTTAATTTCGTTGTTCTTTGGTTTCTCTGCTTCTCGCTGTACTCATTCTCATTCGTTGGCAAAATAAACGTGCTTTTCGACTGTTTCATTTTTTGCTTGTTCTTTTTATTTTCGCCGTTTTGCGTCAGAACTGGCAAGACCTCCTCTTTTACGTCTGGACATTATATAAAATATAAATCAAATCAACTTTTTATTAAGAAATGAACTAAGTATACTTTAAATACTGTTTACACTTTGTTTTCTGTTTGAATTCAGTCACTGTATCACTTTGATTACTCACGCTTCACTGTTTGTTTTTATCCACTTACTACACTTCACTGATAAGAAACTGACGTTTGAACCCACGACAGATCTTGCTTTATACCTCTCTACCAATGGGTAGCTTAACCCATACAAAAAAGGCTTCGAATGGTCTACAATGTGCCATAACATTCGAGAGTATTCTGGAATATTCCTCAATAATCTGGCATGTTTCGGAATGTTTCTAAACGTTCCAAAATTTTCAAACATTCCATAATATTCTAGAATGTTCCGGGATGTTCTGGAATATTATCGAATGCTCTCGAATACTGTCGAATACTCTCGAATGTTCGGGATTGTTCTAGAAATTTCTAGAGGGCGGAACTTCCAGCCTTTAAGCATGTCCTACAGATAAAAACGGGAACATTCTTCTTGGATGGGGGATAGAAGGCTACCACACCATATAACCCCCTGAATTGTACCTGGACTCGTTTTTGAGTTTTAGTGTAATATACTATATCTTTTATAACAAATATTGATCACATATCGGAAGCCAATATCAATAGTATTTTAATACTTACATGAAAGTGTCGATTATCAACTTGTATCAAATATAAATATAATGGATATTTTATAGTATTATTTGGAACTATAAAAGTTATCGTTTGTGCATATAAACAAAAACAAAATATAGGTATACAAAATCCATTTGAAAAGTCTGAAGATTTGTTTAACTTCTTAAAAGTTATTTAAAAAATTATTTTCCACCTAACCCAGAAATAATAAGTTCTCTATTTACTTTGCAGAAAGTCTGTTTCTCTTTAGTGATTTCACAAGTCTTTTTTATGAAACTGCTCGAGCTCGAAGTACTTAGTAAATAATATCTTGGTAATTTTTATAAAGTGGAAAATAAAGGTTTTGCTTCTTTCCATGATTATCCATTAGTACATATTTTGTATAATATAAAATAAGCTTCGTTAAATTATGGTAATTATTTGAATGACCATATATATTTTTTGCATAAAGGAATATACAAGGAAGATTTTCAAATTAAATTTAAAAATATATTATTTAATTAAATTTTAAAAAATTCGTTAAGTTTTCTTGATTCCTATACATTTAGGATCATCTGTACTTGAAGTCGATCTCAAACTAAATGTTCCGAGGTCAAACAACGACTTTCCGACTAATCGATATTATACCCTATCCTTGCAACATCTCTACACCGACACCATCACACCCACTCATAATAATAGACAATATGTATGTCATAACTTAAAAAAGTCAAACGATGCCATTCACAATTTCACACGCTCATCACATGCTATTCGTATTTGTCAAAGAACGTTAGAAATTAAGCAATTGACCTTTAGAATAAAATTAATATAAAATAAGACCTTTTCTAATGGGAAGTTAAAAGTGTAACATTGAAAATCCATTTAAGTGTTGACAATATTACCCAAATATTTCTCGTTATAACATTTGAAAAATAATTTTAACCTACAAACCATACACACTTATACCTTTACTGAAGACCTGAGCTATTCCACTGACCTAAAACTCATATATTATGGTTTGTACATACATACCCTAAAACATGATATATCAGTCATTCATGTTCCTAAGTAGACTAAATGCTCCATACAAAATGAGCTTTATCCTTTCATAATGATATTTCCAACTTAGTACTCAGACACAATTTACTTGCTTGTTTTACTCACATTCACTAGAACTTCATATATATTCGCTTGTTGTTTCAGTTCATGAAAATTTTCTCCTTTAATATTAAGTTACTTTTGGACAATAATTTCTTGCAAAGTTTTCCATTTGTCTCTTTAACTTTCTTTTATATTTTCTTTGTTCAAAATCAACCAATTGTTTGAAAATAATATATATACTATGAGTAATGAACAAATTTCATAATTTGTATGTCGCACGCCTGCATAATAATTAATGGTACAGCTTTATAGTCCCGTACCTCAAAAGAAAAAAACGAACCCTTATAAAACTACTCACGTATCCCTACCCCCCTCCCCCTCCCCTTATTCATCTATTATAGAAACCGTTTGACGTAGAAAGTTGTAATATACTACATAAACTAGCAATCAAAAATATTTATCTAAAAATTTTAGAGGAGCCAATAATTTTTATTTTAATTTCATATATCATGTGGGGTTAGTAAGCAAAAGTTATAAATATTCCAAAAACTATTTTTTTACTATTTTATATAAGATACTATTTTTAAAAATATCCACAGAAAATATATTCCGCACCAGGCT
The DNA here is from genome assembly GCA_039881145.1 of Druceiella hillmani. Classification (NCBI taxonomy): domain Eukaryota; kingdom Metazoa; phylum Arthropoda; class Insecta; order Lepidoptera; family Hepialidae; genus Druceiella; species Druceiella hillmani. Next base: position 15,209,286 of record JAYKKI010000029.1, read on the forward strand.
CATTTCATATTTCATTTTTATAATTTTAATTAAGATACCCAAAAAACAGTCAAAATTTAATATTGAAATTTTTGTTTTGTTATATACACAATAATTTCTGTTAGCAAAAGGGTCTAGCCAGTTTTCTACATTAAAACTGCACTATTATATTTCGGTTTACTTTAACTTGTTATTTATTGCTCCTTCTCTGGTGTACTCCATACACATAGTTTTATACTCCTAACTTAATCCTTGCAAGAACACAATCGCGACTATTGACGAATGTTTTGTATTTAGAGGTTGTTGTAAAATGGGAGAACTCCCAAAAACTGAGTGTTTATTTTTCATTTCTCTAAACTTGGCAAATAAAAAATACGACACAGACTTAATAACTTAATAAAGCGGTTATTTTTCATTTTTGTTTCATTTAAATTTTAGTCACAGTCGTGAATAAAATATTTATGGGTTTATTTATGTCAAGAATTAGAGGCTTGAAATTATCTGGAAGAGCCCATCAGGTAAATAACTGTATATAAATCGATAAGATAAGCAAAGAGAGTTCAACGCAGTTTCCACAAGGAGAAATTGAATTTCAGTAAAAAATCTAAAGAAAAAATTATTATCCATACAAGTACGTTACGGTGACTGAAAGAACCAGTGAACAATAATCGATTACAACATATAACTATCAACTATTCACAGTTGCATATTTGAAAAATGTAATTAAAATTGTTGAAATATGAATATTTTACATTTAAAATACCTATTAATTTATCTCCATCACCTTATCTACGCGAAAATATATCAAGATTGAAGAAGTCTCCATAAATGCGCAAATACAAGTCAAACTCACTGTTTAAAATTTACAATGAGTTAGTACCAAGGGTATTATTTAATTCAAAATGTTATTGGAAACTTAGGATGAATTAACATATTAAAAAACGCAGAATAAAATATTGGCAGAAACATTTCTTAATGCATTAATGTCATTCATAATGTACCGTTTAAATAATAATAATATTTCTTTTACACTTTGGAAGGCTTCAGTAGATTTCATTTCAACTAATATACTTAATCTAATAAAACTTACACACATTTAAATTAAAAAGAAGGAATTTCATGCTTTAAACCCACAAACTAGAATATTAACAGAAATATTGAGAGTTGCTGATTGAAGAATTATGAAATTACTATTAGAGTTTCCTAGTATTATCCTTGTGGTATCAACTCGTTTAGAAATTACCAGCCTATTTTACTTCACAGTAAAAGTCCTAATAGTAACCTGAAGACATTCTACCAAGCTCTCGCCGCTCCGTGAGTTTTCCCCTAGAGAAAATTGTTTCGCTCAGCTACGTGTATTTCCTGGATTATTCTACGTAAGTGGGACGTCTGCCTGTATCGTGCTTGAATTGTGTTTATTTTATATTAAAGGCTAAACAGGTTTCGTGTGAGGCAGCCAAAAAACAATATTACCTTAGAAACTTGTCCAGCGATGCTTATTCATTGTAGTGGAACATGTAGTTTTAGTCATACGTACATGTCTATGTTGAGAGCAAATTTGGTAACGGTTTATTTATGTTAAATGTAACTTTATTAACACATATACAATTTTAATTTTTGCATTCCCCAAAAATTAATTGTGGATTTTGTGTCCTTAAAAATTAAGCAAATTAAATAATATGACGTAAATTTAATAAATAGCTAAATTTTAATTTTTGTTTCCTTCAAATATTTATTGTAGTTTTAGTTAATATATTCTATAGTTACGATATCTCAATGGTGAGAGCCCTAAAATTAGGTGTAAGTGTCTATCAAATAAGGAGCTACTTATAAAATGTTAAAATAAGCAAAGATACTAATGCAGTTTCCAACTAGACACTTTCATGAAAAGTTCTAAACACAGAATCGATTTTAATAATGTGAAAAACTAGGGGAGAGTAGTTGATCACTAAATTAAATTATTGATTGTTTTACATACTTCAATAAGCTAATTAAAAGGTTTGAAGCATGCCAATTGTTTAATTATAAACTTTCCCGATTTTCATTAACTTATCTATTCAAAATCTATCGAGGAAAGAACAAATTTACATTGTAAATACAGATGAGTCACATTCAATATTTAAAGTTTAGAAGTAATTATTACCAACGGTCGTATTTAGTTCATCAAATTAATGAATAATTAATCAACGCAAAAGAAAAATTGCCCAAAAAAAACTTAACACATTAATTATATTTATAATGTAGCGTTTGAACTGTAAAAATATTTCAGTTTTAAACTAACAATAGTTAAAAATATCTTAATTATAAACAGATTTCTTGCTTCGGACCCGGAAACAAAAGATACTATCAAAACTAATCTGAATTATCTGTAATCTAATTATACAATTACTGGTAAGTAATACTGAGTGTAAAATACCAGGTACTAAGTATAAAATACCAGGTAACTATCTGATGTTATCCAGAGTAATAATAGCGTCAAATCACTTAGAATCCGCTTATTTACATGTTATTTCACTGCAAACTTCCTAACAAAAACCTGAAGCCATTCCACCAATGTTTCGACCGCTCGGTAAGTTTTCTTCAGGAAAAAAATTTCCCGCTTTTCGTATGTGGTTCCATCGGTATTTCTTGGATTATTTTACGTAAACGCAGTATCTACTTGCCGCGTGCTTGAATTGTATTTGTTTTATATTAAAGGGTCGACAGGTTCCGTACGAGGCAGTGAAACAGTGATGTTGCCTTACAGACTTGTACATGATTCCTCTTCAGTTTGGTGAACATGTAATTTTATTCATGCGGATATGAGCGCTGCAGGCCGATTTGTAAACTATTTATTTATATTAAAGTAAAGGTGCATATCGATATCTGCAGATGTCATCCTTATCTCTTTTTGTGGATATTTCCTAGTTATCATTTTTACATGAGCTGTGTGGCATAATAAAATAATTAAAATAATGTTGCACGTATGTAGCTTTGATTGTCCGACAAAAAATTCTTTAAATGTACTATGTTCTAGATATTAACGAGATTTTGTTTAATGAATGCACTAAAATTTGTAATGAAATATATCATTTCTCAAATAAATATTTTTCAAATGAAATTACGTTTTATGGGGATATCATAAGTTCAGGACGAGTTCCTTTTTCCATTCAAAAGTGGAGAAACATTTTAGATAAAAGTATTTAACATTTCAACCAGGTTTAATTTGTGTAATTTTGTTGGAAACCCCGTTTAGTGAATTTTTTACATCATTGAATTTTTGTCATACATTGAACGGCCTCTCTTATGAAAATTATATCTATTTTGCCCATTCACAAATTTAATTAGACTTTAATCGATTTTTGTGCCAAGTTTTATTTTGATCAAATGAGATATTTTTTTCCGGAAAATTCATAATATTCCAATAGATTCACATAATGTGATATTAAATTTGCACATAATGTGATATTAAATTTGGTGCCTGAGGATGGTTGTTGATCGCGACACAGTGAGATCACATATACATTCAAAAGTCGAGATATCCGTAACAAGAGTATTTCTGCGATATTTACTTAAAACCTGCTCATATTGAAAACTTTTACCTTGGATTTGATATCTGGGGACCATGTTCCATCGCAATATAGTGAAATTATCTTGAAATGCAAAAGTCAAGATCACGCAATAGATGTATTTATGTTCTGAAATTGCAACTAAATACCGTGCTTAATACTAGAGGCTGATGTGCTGCAGAAAGTTCTGGATGTCCTAATATTTTCGGCCATGTAGTATGCATCATAAAAGTCATAAAATACCGTCATGTTTAGCCTCATCTTAAGTCAGTTTAGTACTCATCTAAAATGAACTAAAATAAGATATGTGTCAGTTTTGTCTGAAAGAAAAGTTAATAGATTAATGCGTTTTTTTTATTTATTTAAATGCTCAAATTTAATTAATTTGTTTTGTTGGTTAGTTTGACAATGATTGTAGAAAAGTTTTCTTATCTGTTTTTATCTTATATTCTTTATTTGGAAGCAAATAAATAAAGTCGATACATTAGAAAACTCAAATTTAGTAAATTTCCCAATACCAGTCAATAGAACGCATCAAAAAATCCGTCCAATAATTCAATTTTATATCTGCTGACGTTTGCTAGCAGATATCATCTACTTCATGTATATCTTAAATTTTCTCGTATCTTAAATAAGTGATTTACATTTGTAAAGATTTTAAAAAAATTAAGCCGGGTATTTCATAATTTACAATCGAAGAATCCTGACCATAAAGTTATTTAATTTTTTCGCGGACCACATTATGAACCACTATTAGCAAGACCAAAATAGATTTAACAATCGGTTTATAGTATACTCCTTCGTGCACATTCCTTTGGTATTCTCCTTTGGTATTGTTATATTCCTTTGGTATTCTCCTTTCCATGCATTTGAAGTGAAGCCCACCTAAAAATATACCACCTAGAAATAAAAGAGCCGTGATACATAAAGGAGTTTCACATTAATATATTCCAAATATTAGATTATAAATTACATTAATTATATGTGAAATCTCTTTCGACCACATCATTTTCCTTACAAATAACTTCAATAATAACGAAAACTCAAGTTAATAAATTAGATTAGTTTATGCAGAAACTATTTTTGCTCAGAAAGAAAAAAATCCTTTACGTATATAGAAACGAGTAAATTATGGATGAGAATATCAAAAATATAGCAAACAAATTTTTATCGAAGTGATAACAGACACTATTAAATTAATTCCATATTTTAAATAAGTTAGTTTTGTTCTTGTATCCAATTGCGCTGAAAACTTTCTTATGGTTATGAAATAACGATGTTTGTTTAAATAAAATAATTACTAGTACTTAGGAATAGCCAAATCTCTTCGCTGATTTATTGCTGTAAGACGAAGAATGTATATAGCTTATGCTCTGTTTTTTGTTAGTTTCATAGATTTCAATCAGTAGTAGAACTATTCCAATAAGAATTTTTTGCTAAAAAAAACCTCATACTTCGAAGTAATGAAAATTCAAGCCAACAAAATTCATGCAAACTTAACTCTAAACGACTTTAAAATTCATAGTCATTAAGCATTTAATAACACATCAGTACTTAAATACAACAAAACTATAGTAGTTATTTATCAAATCATTGAACATAAAGAACCACACCGACTCTGAGCAGTTTTAGAAATTGCAATCATAGAGATTGCAATTTCTTGTTGTGCAGATTGAAATATGCAATTTCGATTTTTTACTTAAAGAAGAAGCTTAATTAAAAAAAAAACATTTTTCTTGTCTTATTATAAATTCTATTTTAAGTTGGAACTTGGTTGATTATAAATTTTATTTGATGTTGGAGTTATAACGTTTCTAATCTTATTATAAATTCTATTCAATTTGGAACCTTTCGATCATTATTCAAATGATAATACAACAAGACTACAATGACTACTTAGAAACGAAATATTTAATTTATTAAATCATCTTATACATTGTAACTAATCTTTGTGAGAGGCCATGTTACTCAGTCCTGTAACAATTCACTGACTTCATTCATTGACAGGAGATCTTTATTCATGCTCTTCATTTAAATGCTCAAATACCGCCGGTTTCTATAATTACTCTGGTTTAATATTTATTTAATTTGATATAATAAATCTTATGAAACTTTCTGTGTATCCTGAAATCTTGTTACAAACATAATGTCTTCAAAGAGATTCAAATTATTGAAAATGAAACACTGGAAACATCAAAAATTTTAAGCATAATCGATAATGGCTCAATTAGTTACTATTTTGGTCTCGTATAAAACTCGCAAAAATAATTTTTTTATGTCGTGAAGCAATTTACAAATAGAAGCGTTTTAAATGGCAGTAAAAACTAAATCATGTTGTATTCATTTAATTTAGTTTCTTCAGTTATCGTTATAAAAAATTAAATATAATAAAGAATGCAATTTTGTGAAATACTCCTCACGTGCAACGGTTTATAAAATCAAAGCGACGTGGCTAATTTTCCTTATGAAATCTGCACTGTCATCCGTTGATCTACTGTCCTGTTACGTATATCATTTTACGTATCAGTACGTGAAATTATATTACGTAAGTATACGTAAAATGACATAAGTTTTACAGCTAGTTTTGTACCACCAACTTAACGCCTGACAAAAATATGGTGTAATAGGGCTAATTTATCATAAAGGTTGTGCCGAAAAATTCTCCCTAAATATTAGTCCAATAAAATATACTAGCCAATGTATATGAGTCCAGAAATTAGTGACGATTTTCATGAACACAAATAAATTTCTGTCAAGAATTAGATGTCGGTATCAGGTTTGAGAACATATAAGATAATAAACAATGTATTTGAGAGTAAAGTACGTAGAGAAACTGCAGTGAAATGTACCATAGAAAAAACTGGTTAGACTCTTTCAGAAACTAAGATAGAATCAGGTATGAAAATAATGTGAACAATAAACTATCACTACATTTAACTTTAAAAAATTTAAAAAATATAAATCTTCGAACTATATATACATATATATATATATATATATATATATATATATACATATATATATATATATATATATATATATATATATATATTGTACACGTGCATGTGTGTGTATCTATCAGTTATAACATTTCCTCGTTTATCTTTCTTATAAGTGCAAGAAATGATCAGACTAGAAATAATTACCAACAACGATCGTATTACATTCATCAAGTTATGAAAACACGAGGACCATTACGATGAATATTGCCAGAAACAATTCTTAACAAACTAATAACATTCATAAGATGGTGTTTAACCGTAACAACTTTTACTCCGCTAATACAATAATTACATTCCTAAGAAAGTTTTTAACCGTAATGACATTTACTCCGCTTTATTATATTTCATTTAATACACTTAATCTAACAAAAGTGAAAAAACATCTTAATTATAAATATCTCATTTCATGAAAACAAAAGAGGTTATAAACAAATAACCTGAGTTATCTATTAACGAATTATAAAATTACTACTTCAGTTACCCGGTGTTGTCTAGGTGCATAATAGTATCATATCACTTAGAATCCATCAAGTTATATATATTACTATTGTAAAAGTCTAAACAGCAACCTGAAGCCTTTCCCGAAAGCTCTCGCCGCTCCGTAAGTTTTCCCTTGGACAAAATTTTCCCGCTCCGCTACGTATTTCCATCGGTATTTCCTGGATTATTCTACGTAAGCGCGATATCCGCCTGTCGCCTGCTTGAATTGTATTCGTTTTATATTGAAGGGTAAACGGGCTCAGTATACGGAATTTGGAAAGTAATATCGCCTTAAAAACTTGCTCTACAATTCCTATTTAGTTTAAGCAGGATACGTAGTTCTTTGCCATGTGGTCATGACTGTGTTGGAGGCAGATTTGGTATCTGTTTATTTCCTTTATGTGGTGTATACACATCTATATCTGCCGATTATGGCAATCATCTCTTTTTGTGGATGCCATATAATTTTCATTTTATTCAACAGTGTTGCATAATAAAATAATGGCTTATGTGGACATCGGGTGTTCATTAATGCCATTGTTCCAGTAGTTATGCTTTTGGTTAATGAATGAACTAAAATATAGAATAAAATGTAATTAAACGAGGAAATATATATCAAAATCAAATGACGTTGCATGAAAATATTTTAAATATATTTAGATATATTAAATATATATAATTTATGGCTAAAATATATAAATATATATAATTTGTGGCTATCGTAATAAAAATAAATAATGAAAATTAGGGAAAATTTGCAGTATTGCGAATGTTTTTTTCGGCGATACATTTGCAGGAACATAAATTTTAACTATTTTTTTTATTATTTGAACCACTACCATTTTATAACTATTATAGTCCACCAACTTAACCTTGACATTAATTTAATGTATCTTTGTGTCTAGTTTCAACCCCCCCCCGTCCTCCCCTTCCCCGATCGAATAAGAAAAGTGGCTACCAGAGTGTTTTGAAATATATATATATATATATATATATATATGTATACATATATATATATATATATATATATATATATATGTTTATATATATATAAAATTTTAATGTAAACCTGGATTTGGTATTTGGGATGGGAAATGTAGGAAACCATGGTAAATAAAGATGTAGGAAAATTAAATCGTAATTTAAGTCGATATGTCCATAATAGCTGTATTTCGGTAACATATACAATATGTGTATTATGACATTTATCATAGTATAAGCACGATGCCTTCATCCCAATTTCTCTCTAAATCCATTTCAAAATCATAATTTAATATTTTTCATGCTGACTACAAGAGGATAACAGGAAGACAGCCTCAGATATGGTCGCAAATTTTCGTTACATTAACCAGCCTTATCGGCAATGAATCACGAAGCGGAATGGTTACAAAATACAGTTATACATAAACTGACTGCAAAATATATATTCATGTATAACATTTATTTGTGTAAAATAAAAATTAAAAAAAAAAAGTCTATGTATCGCAAAACTAAAATTTATTTAACTGCTAGTTAAGAACAAACTGAACTATACATATATATATATATATATATATATATATATATATATATATATATATATATATATATATATATATATATATATATCTTTACGGCATATTAAACTGGCCCGGTAGTGCTCACCGCCACTTGACGCGCGCCGAAGACCTAGTTCTCTTAGTCTCGGAACATCACCCAACCGGTTATCGGGGTAGTTTCAAGCTTGCTGCAACTAAGATTTGAAATGACCTCACTCCGCTTCAGAAGACCGCTGGATCCATAACTACTTTTAAAAGGTCAATTCGTAAGTGGCTTTTGACTCAGTAAATGCAAACGGAATAAACGAAATATATCCCCACTTCGAATTTATTCGATTTAAATTACATTTAATATTAGTACCTTCTTTTTTTTTCTTGCCTCTCGAATTTGGTTTTACTTCTCTTCTTTTTGTTACATCTCCTCTTTAGGTAATAACGTGTATGTGGTTATTTGTCTGTATATAATACCAGTATTAAAAATAATTATTAATATTATTTTCTAATATATATATATATATATATTTATATATATATATATATACATATATATATACATATATATATATATATATATATATATATATATATATACATATATATATATATATATATATATATATATATATACATATATATGTATATATATAGGTATATTATTACGCAGACAGATTATTATTAAGTTTAAAAGTAATTACTACTAACTGTCGTATTTAAATAAATTACGTGAAAAATTCAAGACCGCTATAAGAAACATAACCCGAAATATTTCTTAAGGAATTAATAATCTTCATAATATGGCCTTTACATCGTAACAATGTTTTATTTATATTTGTGTTGGCCTTAACTTCATTTTATAGACTTAATTTTGTAAACCAAAATATATCTAAATTATAAATAAATGATTTTGTTGTTAGATCCCCAAGCGATAGCATTTGCAGAAATAAAGCGAGTTACAGATTTATTAATGAAGCATACTGAGATTGCAAGCTGAGTTTTTCAGCATTGTCCGGGTGTAAGGGGAGCCAAATCGCTTATAATTCACCAACGTACACATTACTACACTGTAAAATTCCTAACAATAACCGGAAGCTATTCCACCAAGTTCTCGTCGCTCCATAACTTTTCCCCCAGAGAAAATTCTTCCGCGTCGCTACGTGTTTCCATCGGTATTTCTTAGATTATTCTAGAGAACGTCTGCTTTTTGTGTGCTTGAATTGTATTCGTTTTACATATTTTAAAGGATACTGTCTGCACTGTGAACTGTTTGCATGCGAGGCAGTCGAAAAGTAATATTACCTTAGTAATTTTTTTCAGGATTCTTATTCAATTTGGTGGAATGTATATTTTTTAAATATTGAATATATTTGGGGTTAATTTTGTAGAAATTCATTATTCACAATTAAATGAAACTTCGTGATGCATTATTATTTCTACTTTCTTAAGTTCTTTACAACGACCTAGGTTTCGTTATATTACATTTTCAGTCATCAAAGATATCAATCTTTGCTAACAGCCCACCTGAAGATGTAATACAACGAAACCTAGGTCGTGGTAAAGAACTTAAAGAAAGTAGAAATAATACTACATCACGTAGTTTCATTTAATTGTGTATAGTTTTTGTCACACATTCGTGTGTTTCAGACATATTTATTAACCGTATATTTATTATAAATGGAGTGTACATGTTCATATCTGCAGATTATTTAAACCATAAGCCTTTTCCAGGTCGTTGTGTGATAATATTCTTCTTGTATAATAAAATAATGGAAATAATTTTATGTTAGTATAGTTTTTGTTGTACGAGAAGGAGATTCTTCCACTATTATACCCAATTCCGAATATTAGCGACATTTTTATTAATTAATGTATTAAAATATAGCATAAAATGATGTTCTACAGAAATGTCGTAATTATCAAGACTGAAATAAAGATTAGCACATTTTTTTTCCATAACTAATTAAAATATTTTAAACCTTTTTTTTTCATCTATGTCATTTGTGTACTTTTGTTGTAGTGCAAATTTTAGCTGTTTTTTATATTATGAACTCCCGCAATTTCGAAAATATTTGACCAGTTTTGCCTATCTACGAACTAAACTTAGATTTGAATCCAAACTATTTTTTTGTTGATTAGAACTGCCCCCAAAAGTAGTCTTATCCTATATATACATGCTCATATAAGTAAATTTTATATCTGAGGATCACGATAAACAAAATTATAGTGAAGTAACCTCCAAATTCAAAAGTTGAGATCTCCACAATAGATGTATTTCTGCGAAATTCACCTTAAACCTGCTTTACGGTGTGATCATTCTTTTAAAACATTCATTTCATTCTAGGTCTTAATCTGTTACAAATTTGTAACTCAATACCATACTCGCAACTACCAGCGAATGAGACGCAAACCGCATATTTTCGTCGCATCAACCGGTCTTATCGGTGATACATCAACAGAAAACAATTCATATTTAATTTTAGAACTTAGATTTGATTAGAAATATTGTTTACGGTTCATAACAAGAGCAATCGTTTTAGAATGTTTGTAATTTAGCGTTCTCAACTGAAAATAACGAAAGAAATATTTTAGATTTCATTTATCAATATAAAAAGAACCACCCAGTTACATCTATTGAATCTGCATTATTTTACGCTAAAGTACTTTAACCTATTATGTACTACCTATTGTCTACTATATTTTTACAGTTAACTTTATACCCCTAACCTAACCCTGGACAGAAATAAGGGATAAAACAAGATTAAAGACGGTTGATTATCTTGGATGGTTGCTGCAAAAAGTAATCCCCGGAAATTATTTGTCTTTTGCACCTCAAAAAATCGCAAATAAAAAATAAAATAAATACCTGAATTTTAATACTTGACTAATCTCACTATTTGTAATGGTTTTAGAAAAACCACGTATATTTATTGCAACAATTGGACACATGAATGCTAAAGAGTGAATACATCAGATGATAAGCAAATAAAAGGCTCCAAGGGAGTCATAATAGTCCGTAAAAAGACTCCAATGCAAATCGTATAGGAAAACTCAAATTTAATCTTTGAATTACAAAGAAAGATCGATTATAACTATTAAACAAAGATATTGCTATAGTTAATAATTGACCATCTACATACTTAAAAATATTTAATTAAAATTATTGAACCATATATTCTTATCTCAGTTATAAACTTTCTCCGCTTATCTTAATTATCAGCACAAAAAAAAACAATTAAAGACTTAACAAGCAAACACTTTCAACAATTCATTAATGCATCAAGTTAATAAAAACTTAAGGACCATGAAAAGGAATATTGCCTCGAATTTCCTCAACATTTCTAATTAATAATAGTCATAAGGTGACATTATAACCGCAATAATATTTTATTTAACTTTTGTCCGCTCTATTATATTTTCTTTAGTTTATTTTATCTGACAAAAGATGAAAGACATCTAAATTATAATCAAGATACATAATATTTTAAATTCGGGGCATGTCACAAACTAAGATATCGGCAGAAATAGGTGGAGTTACATATCTATTAAGAAGATATAATTTTAAATGCGTTATCCGATGTTATTCAGGAGCAATGATGTTAAATCGTTTATAATCCACCAATATCCATATTACTCCAAGTAAAAGTACGTAAAAGTCCTAACAGTAACCTAAACCGTATCATAAAGGTGACCTATCAAACTCTCGCCATTCCATAAGTTTTCCCTTGGAGAAAATTCGCCCGCCTCGCTATCAGTTTCCATCGAATTCCTAGATTACTCTACGTGAGGGCAAAGTATGTCTGTCACTCACTTGAATTGTATTTGTTTTAGAGTAAATTCGGTCCACGTAAGGCAGTTGAATATTGCCTTAGAAGTTTTTAGCTTACCTCTGTTGCGTAAGAAAATGTTAGAAATAATATTGCATACAGTTTTTATTGCGCAACAAAGAACTTTGACTATTCCGCTCAGTTCCAGAGTTTATTTTAAACACATACGTATTAACATTTTATTTACACTATATTTTTAATTCTGCGTGTTAATGTAAAAATAAAAGAAAATAGAAAATGTCAAGAAATTTGTATTCCTAGAAAATACTGTCACACATTTTATGTGATAAGTTTTGCATTTCCAATACTAATATAATCAGAAGTTAAAAGAAGGTGTTAATCTATATACCCATTACCTTACTTTGCATTTAACCAGTTTAGATGTAAGTTAAGCTAGTCTTAAATTTATTGACGCAAAATAATACATTGAGTGCAAACTTTTAAAAAAATTCCCTTGCGTTAACAACTTCGTGTCTTTTTTAAGTGTTAAAAAGCTTACTTTGCATTGATAGTTACAATGAAAATTTCCGAAATAATCAGTGTAAAATTTATCAGTAAGATCCTTTTGTAAAATTTTTCTTATTTCATTTAATAAGTATCGTCATATTATTGTATTGGTGAATATTAAATCATTAAAAGTTAACCAAATGACAATAAATAATATTGACAAAAGCAAAAAAACGTCGAACAAACATAGACCTGCGTCGGAAAAGCGGCCCCATACTTGACATTCAGAATCCGGACCTGGCTGTGATGTGTCCGTTCGCCCGTTCGGCAGCTGTCAGTTAGCAGGATACGTGGAAGAGTTGCTCTATCGATTATTAAATCATTTGTATTATTTTATTTTGTCGTATCTTTAAACTAGGGATAGACGTTGAGGCTAAAGATGTAATGTAATAATTTGGGATTAAAAAAAACCATTTCTTTTTGATACTAGGTATTATCAAAAAGAAATGGGTTTTTTTTAATCCCATTTTTAATCAAAAGTCTGTAAAGATAGATTTCATAACTTATATTTAAATATCGGTCTCAAAGTGAGGATATCTAATTTATGGTTAAGTATATGTTACAAAATTTTAGCAAAAAACAATAAATACTTATTTAGGATTTTGTTAATCAAATATCATTTTGAGGGATTTTAGTTTTAAGGGACTGTGTATGAAAAGATAAACAGACTTTTCTAGCTGTATAATAATGCGAATAAACTGTTTTTGTGAACTATTTTTAATTCCTATCTAAATTTATTTTAAAATTATAACTGAATACCATGCTTCTTACCTGTCGATAGATATAACATTATAAGCAACCAATTTTATTCCGCATTTTCCGAGGTTTAACCAACGATTTTCACAAAACTACCGAGTATTTATCTACACGGAATTAAAACTGTTATGAATTCGTTTTCTGTAAAACAAAAGTTACATAGGAAACGCAATCCCGCTATTGGTAATTTTGATAAAGTTTGTACGAAAATTTTCCCTTTTACTTGTATATGATATACGATAATGAACCGCTCACACAGGCAGTAAAGATTTGCAGAGACAGGAGACGCATCAGTGCGTGAAAGCCCGTGCGCACAATGTTTCTTACTTAACAAACAACCGTCATCATTTCTAAACTATCTCTTAGTAAACTATGTTGTTAAATAGTTTTCTAACAATTAGTTTAGAAGAAATTTGAGCTACTTAAATTGAGTAAAATTACTATTAAATTTAAAGTCATACGTGTTAAAACAGCCTTATACGTAGGTTTTCAGTTGAAAAATATGACTTTTCTAAACAATTAAACATTTAATGCGGGTTTTTTATACGTATTTACATATACTGTACCAAACTTTAACCTAGGAATTCTTAAGAAAAGAGGTTGACACATTGTATTACCATATAATTGTAATTGTTTAAGCAACGTGCGCTTAGATACTTCCCCGACTAATATTTTTTTATTTCCCAATGTTTTTTGATTTACTGACTAATATTTTTCGACTTCATCATTATCATGGACAGGGTAATTTTCTCAAAATATTAATAAATTATGCATATGAACTTCCTCGTGAATTAACCTATCCATTAATGGAACAAAAACTGCAATAAAATCCGTTCGGTGGTTGCTGCGAAAATAGCATACGTATTAAAATACAGACGCGACGGGGAAGGGGAGGGGATTGTTCCATATACAAATAAAATGGCCACATGGCGAAACTGAAATTTATAGCAGCCATATTTAATTTACTAGTCGATATTCAAAACGTTATTCTTAACATTTTTTGATGGAGATTGTTCATACATACAAAATGGATGATATTTATCAATAAACAAAAGAGGCGCCAAATTTATATTTAGAACAAAATTTTAAAGTAATTCAGATTAAGATTTTTTTAATAGAATAGATATTTAAGGAATAAGATATAATAATAGATTTATAGATCAATAATAATGATAGACTCTACAGTTATTCCCTTTCAACAACACAAAAATTTTATAAAGAGGGGAAGGGGTAAAATGTACGTTTTTGATGGTCATTTCTCGATTTTTCTAACATTTTATGGAAAAATGGTTTGGTAAAAATTAAACATCATAAAATTGTTTTAAATTTCCTGGAATATTTGAGGGACTTGTAACTTTAAATGGTGGGTTAATTTTAAATCGCATTAAAATTAGAAAGATCAGAAAATTTCCTATAGATAGACTATTTTCTTTCATGATTCAATTAACAATAACCAGAACCTGTTCCTCCTAAGCAAACATTAAATTCCAAAAAATGTAATTCGTTACGGTAACTATTGTGAAAAAATTTCGCTCGGGCAATTGGAAAAAAGGAGAGAAATCATTGAATATATTTAGCATTTAAAATATTTACAGCAAAATTATTTAGGGAGACGTAATAAATGTAAAAGAGCACAAAAATATATTTTATGAAATGTTCGTTTGCTTGTTTCTTCTCAATTCCAGGTATCTTCCTTCATTTCCAATAAAGGCGTGGAAAAATAAATTATTTCTGTATCTTCATCACTTAGTGGTCTTGCATATGCCATGATATCTGTACCATACCACTACATCGTTGTATAGATGTTGAAAACATTCTCTTCATGACTATAGTGAATACATTGTAGTGAATGCAATCAAGTTCTATTATATGCTTTACGTACACTTATTTTAAACAAACTGCACCTTTGACTTGTTTAGAAGATATTACTAAGTTAACTTTAAGATTAATTCACGTGATATTATAACAATTATAAAAATGAACTCTTTTTAATTAAGTATAATATGCATCGAAAACTTAAATTGCCACATATTCTTTTTAGACATTAAAATCCGGTAAAATACAGCCTATATATTACCCCAGATTAAATAGAATAAGCCAGTAACGTCATTATAGCTGTTTCTGCATGATGCGTAAAGAAATAAACAGAATATATCGTTTAATAATAGTTTTATGGCCATCTTTAGTATGGAACAGCTTCAAACTTTGATGTGGTCAGTGCATACTCGGTTTGAAGAAGTTGGAATCCAAGAAGCATGCCTAGTAAGAGATTCGACCCATTTAAAATATTTATTCTTTATCATCAGCAAATCAAATAAATACCCCGAGAATATTGTTGTAAAAATCTATATACACTGATAATAATTTACGACAAAAATAAAATAAACAGTAAATATATCAATAATGTTTTGAGGACGATGTAAGCCATATCTCTACAAGTGGGGCTCGGGAGAAAGGGATTTCCATATGTTTTTAAGCCGTTACTTTAATTATTTGAATATTTGACAAAAGTTATCCCAGATTTCCTTTCTCCTTCTAATTACTGTAGTCTGTATACCATTTTATTACACGGTAGTCATTATTACAAAATTTGAACATCAACGCACTACGCCACGATTAAATGAGTGTTCAAAAAACGAAGTTTTAAAATGGTTATTTTCGCTACACACCGTAAATATCGTTCTGGTTTCCTCATTGGAAAGTGTTTGGTTAACTCCATTTTGTACAATTATTATTTAATTCTTTGTACACATTGCTAATATATAATGATTTGATTACTGTGTCAAAAGTTAATAAATGGAAAAAAAATTATAAATTTTAATTTTACGAAAAAAGAATCGTGGTGTTAGAGCGCATTTAGATCGCAGAAGTAAAAGAAAAACCTTTAATAATAAAGGAAGCCTGGAGAGGTTAGAATTAGTTCTGATGGAATTATTTATACTTATAGCAGAGTTAATTTTTCGTGTCAATAGATACGAATAAAAGTGGAACATTAGTATTAAAAGCAACAGAACGAAAAATTAAACCTAAATTTAATCAAATGCCCCCAAAAATATAGTTATATAGTGTATCAAATTTCCATTGTACCATCTCAGATTACTGTTACATGTTTTTGAGAAATCATAAATGTATCGAAATATGCAAATATTCGCATTTAAATTTCATCAGCTTTCATCGATATAATTTAATGAATTTCAATTTCACTCTAACGGTTACTTGATGGATTTGCCGCCTTTTTTATGCTTACATTTCTGCCACTAGTGATGCCATTTTAAAGGCTTTTCTTTAAATCGATGAATATTATTACAAATTAGAGAAAATTAAGCAATTAAGCTGAAGCTCTAGAAATTTCAGTAGGTAGATTCAAAAACTTTTTCTTATGTATTTAAATCATGGAAAACAATTTTTTTATGACTGTGATAATGTTTGAGTTTGGATTTACTTAGTCACAGCTTGAGTGATTTTACAACAAGACTACAGTGGCTACTTAATAAACGGAATTAGAAACAAGAATTCGGAATTAAAAAAAATAAGACGGAATTAGAAAATTATATATTTTATTTTCTAAGTAAATTTTCAAACATCAAAACTTTTTTCTTTTAGTTTAAAACAATCTACCTGGCCAGTGTTTTGTGACTAAACTAAGATCTACATATTGCGTAATACTGTGGCAGTGAGGATGCTCCAGCATTCACCTTGCATAAAATTGCAACCGTCGACCGCGTATGACCGCGTCCGTGCCATTACATGAAAGCCCTAATGTATAATTTTATTTGCTAAAAACACCGTCTTGACATTAAAACTACGCATTAAAACGCTACGATAAGATATCGTGAGCACTAAAAATAGAAAAATAAAACTTTAACAAAAAAATTCAACCGACTTCAAATCAATTTTAAATAAGAAAGCACTGAAATTGTAAAATAATGAAAATACTAGTATTATTCGGAACTTTTGCCATAAAATGTTTCTTTTCCTTTAAAATATATTTATATTACTCAAAAATCTCTAACGGTAACAATATTTTGTTAAATGGGAGTAAAATAATGAAGAGGCTATATTTTACAAATATCTAAGCATCATTTTCTATTTGACACTGACTTCAAAAATCTCTAACGGTAGCAATATTTAACAAATTTATTCATATTTGAAAACTATATTATACTGCAAAGTTCCAAATAAATATTAGTTTTTTTAATAATCTGTAATAGTAAGAATATTTCGCAAATTTATTTACGCAAACTATATTTTACCCCAACAGTTCCAACTAATACTGGTTTTTTTATTATTTTACATTTTTCAATTCATTTTCTATTTAATAGTTGTTTGTAGTTGGTAAATTATTTTGTTTCAAAATGTTTCCATTTTTAACGCTCATGATAATTTATGTCACCCCAAACGTCAGCAACTCACGAAGATTTTATTAGTACCTCATTTACTGAAATGGAATCAGGTATTTGCGACAGTTAACGAACATGAATATATTCACATCTACCTGTATACTTACATGCATGCACATAAATATATACACAAGGACATATCAATAAGTTACTCTGTAGATAGGTAAAAATTTGTCATTAATCGTTATAAATATTACTACTTTAGAGTGATCTAGAGAGATCTATTTTATAATCATTTAAAAAGGTCGTGTTCGTTTTTATTAGAAGAAACATTAGGCCTGTCAGCCCTGATGCGTTACTGGAATTTACTCCTTAATTACGATTGTCTTAGAATGTATAAAATTGGTAACACTGTATATAAATATATACATATCAATATATATCTTACCGTTAAAACAGCGTTCATAAAAAACGCATCACTGTTTTTCCGTTGAATTACGTTGCAAAACTGATCTCCATGAAATTTTTTTAACGGGATAATATATAACCGATATCAACCCTAAAGGTCCTTTCTGAATATTGGTAAAAAAATTTTTGAAATAGGATTAGTAGATCGGAGATTTTATTATTAAATACGAAAAAAAAATTTAACGCGATAATATACAACCTATGTCCATAGAAAAGACCTTCATTTTATATGAAATGAGTAGTTTCGGAGATTACCTCCTATATCCAAACTTACTAAATTTAACTTTATTATTATATACGAAAACAATTTTTAAAGGGATAATATACACCCTATGTCCACAGAAAAGATCTTCATTTTCTAAATACTGGTGAAAGAATTTTAGAAATCGGATGAGTAGTTTTGAATACCTCCTACATCCAAACTTACAAACTGTTACACTTTTTTAACGTTTTGAACTCCGATTTTACTCCTGATAAAACTTCATACCGGGTGCTATATATGAAAATTGATTCCTAATGGGTAACCTCCAAAAACTGTATTAACTTTATATTCTTAAATAATATATTATTCCTAGTTTGATTTATTTCCACACCTACTTTCAGATCTACAACTCAACTCACAACAAAGATAAGGAGTAATAAGTATTTGGTTAACGCAATTACAGGTTGTCATTAAAAACACTCCTCGAAAAATTAATCATTTATTTTGTGACATTAAAATTAATGAAATAATTAAAAAATATGTACAATATAAAATGAATATATACTCATCAAGTTCCCCTCACTGACTTCGGAATAAAAACCGATTATGACAGTTGGACCGCCCACGTTGACCGTATTGGCATCATATTATCGAGTAATTTTCCTTTTCTTGCAGACGAAATTCAATGGACGAAGTATAGCTCAACGAATGCTCTTGCGAATATCAGATCTAGTTATGACAAGAATGATGATGGAATCCACCAGACCTCAACTCTAATAGACTGCGTGACACCACAGTAGAAATATCAAGGTGGGTCATTATCATTGTCTATTAATAGTATTGGTGTTTCATTATTGACTATTTACATAAATATACTTCAATAGTTTAATTAAAATTTATATAATATATATATTTAAGTAAATTTTCCTCTTCATTTATATTCACCAGTTTATTAGCATAAAAACTATTAAGAAATTATAATACCTTTAACACGTACAACGAAACACAATTTTTACTATTTAAACGTCAGAAGTAATTATTGTGTACGTTCATTAAAGTCTTTAATAATAAAAGAAAGTTAACAACCTCAAATAGAAATATGGATAATATTTAAAAAAAATCCCTTAACGATTTAATAATATGCATAGAGCGGCGTTTAAATACCGTGATAATAGTTAATTACCTTTTTTATAGCGTGCTGCTTTACTCTATTCCATTTAAATTATTTCTTAACTGTAAATAAGTATTTTAATTAATGCTGACTCATAAACGAGGATATTAACAGAAATGGAGTTTTTATTAGTGTATTATACAATTGCTAGCTGAATTTCTCGGCATTGACAATAAGGAAATACATCTTAATTTCCAACTGTTTTTTTACGTGAAAATGCAGGGAGGTTTCTATGAAATGTAATTTTCTTTCAAACTTTTAGATTATTTCGTGTAATGGTATTTATTTGCTTTTATCTAAAATTCGATATATGACTTTAGAACGTAACCAAAATAATTTAGTTGAGATAGATGCTGGATAGAGACTGAGCTACCGTCGTGTTTTGTCTCTCTACGAAGACTAACTTTTACCTGCTTACCTCACGTGAATTTCTACAATTAAATAATTTGATTATGAAGCAAAATAAATACCTAGCAGATTAAGTCTAAAAAACTATGTTATATGATTATAAATCTCGAAAATATTATTGAAAAATTAAATGTCTAAGTATATTTTGTCTAGAAGATATTAAGCATTGGTGATGATATTATATTTAATTGTTCACTTAATATATTAACCTTGGTATCTTTTTATGTCTGTTTACTTCTAAAGTTTCTAGGATATTAAGTTTATTGCCTTTTGTATTTATTTATAATATATAGGGGGTATTATCAGTACGAGGATGATGGTTATTTTCAATGAGGTGTTCATCAAAGTGAGATGTATCTGGTTTGTTATTTCGCCAGCTGGCAAGGTGTTCTTTATATCTTGTGGTAAAATCTCTTCCTGTTTGACCTATATATACGCTATTACAGTGGTTATATTTAAGTTTATAGATCCCACTCTTTTTATGTTTATCTATTTTTTCTTTATTATTAATAAGGGTTTTACCCAAGTTATTTAAAGTACTATAAGCACATGTTGTATTATTTACATTTTTATTATCAGTTAAGAGTTTTCCTAATTTGAGTGATACATTACCTATGTATGGGATAGATTTATAGCAAATATTATTATTATTTGGTACGACCGGGTATATTTCTTGTATTAGTAATTTTCTTAAACAAATTGTAGTAAATAATAATTATAACCCATCAATTGTCACAAAACTGTACCATAATAAAGTAAGTAATTAATAATTTAACTTTTGGATACCCTTGCTATTGTATAAATGTATTGCTGAGAATAACTTCTATTACTTTTATTACATACACCGTAATATTTGCATTGTATAACCTCATAGAATAACATCAATTTGATTTATTACCCTCACTAAAATACTTGTATATCGTATAACTCTCGGAAATATAATAAAACCTACACCGCTCCCCTACAATAAGCTCACTAACATAAGTAGTGGAAAAACCCACACAAACCCGGCTTCCGCCATTGTGTTTGAAATATATAAATGCTCTTGGATATACGTAAGGGTTAATCTTTGTTAATAGACCACCTGAAGATTTAATACAACGAAATCTAGGTCGTGGTAAAGAACTTAAAGAAAGTAGAAATAATACTACATCACGTAGTTTCATTTAATTGTCAATAATGAATTTCTACAAAATTAACGCCAAATATATTCAATTATTGAAAAACTTTGAACAATATACTAAATAAGCAAGGAATATAAATTTACATGTTTCGCGTCCTCTTAGAACTACGAAACATTTTGTGTTAAAAGTAGTCTATATACACACATGAGCAGCATACAGTTATTAATGTATGCACCAACAACAATAAAAACTTAAAATGAAAATTAAAAAAAATTGAATTACAAACAAAAGAGTAGTACAATCAAAATGGTTTTAAAAAGTGTGTATTTCTTTGTTTTATGTGCTTAATTTTCCGATCGTATGTTCATCATAAATTATGGGCCATAAATTTCCAAATATTTGTCATAGACACATAAAAGGCCTCTGACTGAAATAGAATATAATGATTTTTGAAAAAGCCGGTATATTTTAGATAAACATAAATATAAAAAATCAAACAATTCAGCGACTGATAATCAGAAAAGAGCAAAAAATAAAACACAATTTGAAACTATAATACAAAACAAATAATATATTTTTATTATAGCAAGAATTATTAATTATCAATAAAAATAACTGCAAATTAAACCTGTCAAGCACTAGTAGAACTCGCACGAAGAGGGTTCCGTACAAATTTTGTCTTGTGAAGATTTATGGATGCATAGTTTTCTATTAAGCTATTTATAGCAATTAATTGTTTGCTATATAAACAGCATATTACCTAATACATGTTTCATAGGCGGGAAAACATGGTGCAATATAATCAATTAACAACATAATTTTTTAAAAACATAATTTGTTTTCCATAATTTTTCACTCATTTGTTTTGGGAATAAGAGGGAGGAGGGAGTCTAGGAATGTTCCATTTTCTCATATTTTTGAGATATATTTTTAAATATGTAAATCAAGATTATGAAAAAAAGGTATCATTCAGAACAAACCCTTTGAAATGATACTCCACATTATGTATAAAATTTAAAAAAAAATAAATCCTTTGTTTACCTCCTTTTTAATTCTAATGGAAAAGTTCGCCAGTGCAAAATACGTAAGTTACTTGTATTACGATATCAAATTTCAAGTTTCAACGTGGCTTTATTTCTAAGAAAATTGGCTATAAATATAGAGAAACGTAAAAATAGTATATCTTTCACAAGCATAAAAATATGGTGTGAACTTCTTCAAACTTCTGAAACAAAACTTCTGAAATTCAGAATCGCCATTCTAGTTTTCCTAAAACCTCTGCGTGAGCTTTTAAACACTTATGCAATCTGTTTTATAATTTTGTTTGAGCAGTTTGGAAAATAGAGAGGAGGGTACGGGGGGGCAATATATTTTTTTTTATATTTTTCAGTATTTCTCAGAAGATATGGAGATACAGTACTTGAAATGAGGAAAAAAGTATTTTTGAGACTTTTAAGCCTTTTAAATGACACATCACACTATATAATATGTTAAACAATAGTTTTGATAATCTTATTTGCCCCCTGAAATTTCGAAATCAGTACTTTTATATTTTGTTTATTTAAGTATCTGCGGCTTAATAATTTTATTACTGTACAAAATTTTAAGTTTCTATGTCAAACGGTTTCTAAAAAAAATGGCTGTGACTGACGGACGGACAGACACATCAGTAACGTTATAAGAATTCCGTTTCTTCTTGGGAAGTATGGAGCCCTAAAAACATAATAATTTTTCTAAACGATTGCAGAACCTATTTAATGTAGATTTTTTTTATTAAAAGTAAATTGTTATTCGAACTAATATTAACGTTCATTCTGTGTTGTCAATATAAACTTTTTTTTCTCTTTTTCGAGTTATACTTACTTGTTTTTTTATGACCCTGTTAATAAGAATGTTTCATCTATGTTTGGAGTACATAAACAGCTACAACCTGCGCTTTGCTTTATTTTGCTTGTTCGGAGAGTTTCCCACACATAACATTGATAAACTATTATGAACAACAACCTGGCATTTTATTAAAAATACAAAAAGTCACATTTATTTGGTAGACGATTTAAATAACGAATTTATTCTTTTTTTTCATTCTCTCCATATAAATATGTCATATTTGTTATGGTAACACCTGGGCTCAATACTTTTACCGATCTCCCTTGATACAGTTATGAATAGCCCACGAAAACTATAAGTCTCTATATTAAGTATTTTTGGCAACTAGGAAAAGATATATAACGGCAGAAATATCAAACTAAACGCCACTTTTTTCAAAAATAATATATACTTATATGTTAATACAGAGTTTAATGAAATAAAACTAAAAAAAGAAATAAGTGAATTCTCATACTATAAAAATGAAGAAAACCGTATAAATCCTCTGAATTTTAGACGGACACCTAAACGTTATAAAAAACTGCCACAAATTTATTTTAAACAATTGTTATAAAAAAGAACAATAAATTGCAAAAAACGTTTCAAGTGATCAAAAAAAATCTTAATACGACAAATAGACATTTTCTTACTAATAGACATTTTCTTTAATCGCAAAGAGCAGTTCTGGAATCATGGACAAATCACCCAGGACAGTCATAGATGATCATCAAGCAGTGGAGTTCAATCCAGCGAAGAAGTTTTACACCCATCTTACACCATTTCACATTTTGTTCGATAACTACACCACTTGACAACATATCTCTAGTCCTCAATTAATTTGGATCCATTAATGTTAACTTCTTCTTTAACTTAAGCTATTTCGCTTCCAACCGTTTGAAGCCATTTTAGTCTAGCTACGACTGAAGGCGGAAAAGCCGGCAGAATCATTTTAAATGAAACAAAATAAGACTGTACTTTATCTTTCCAATTTAAAGAGAATTAAAGATCATGATCTTCGAAATAATTTACTTACACTCTTAAAAAATGAATTCAGTTTTCCCTTCAAAACAAGATGAAATCGCCCTCATTATCAATTCGTCACCATGAAATTTCCTTCTCCGTAACTCAACAGTTTTCCGAGTCCTATGCTCACCGTAACCCGTATATAAATAAATTTATTCTAATATGTAAAACTTTGTTTATCTATTTGTTCGCGATAATCTCTAGAACTACACGTTTAATTTTAAAAAATATTTTTGTGTTAGAATGCCTATACTTTGCATTGAGAAAGGTTATATAATCCGACTATAGATTAAAAGTGGTAAACAAATAAAAAATAGTGGGAAAACATTGACTAAATGATGCAAAGTAGAGGAATCATCTGGTATATTACTTCCATGCCGCACGTACGTACAACGTACCCGCAAGCCTGACGACCGATGTAGATTGGTGAATGAAAGGTAGATATTTACTGACCGCTGGAGAGAGTAATATAATTACGATAATTCTACGCGTGCAAAACCGCGGCGTACAAACAGTATGGTGTTCTTATAACTCGTTTCATAGATATTTATAAATTATCGAATTTAAAACATTTACCAATAACTTGATAATACATATGTAAGTGCAAAAATGTTATGTCGTACTTATATTACCCATTAATTTAAACTGTATTTATGTTATTTGTAGACACCGCCATTGAACATCTAATTAAATCTGCGTTTCGATATAGATTTAAATATAATTCTGTGTAATTAGAAAATGTTTTATCACAATTTATAATAAACTGCAACTGATTTAATTTTAAAATGGCATTTTTTTTGTTCAGTCAAAATTCATTAGTTATTGCATTCAGTTATTGCAGATTTCTGTAGGCAAATGGCAAAATTATATCATGTCCATCTATTTATCTGTCCATTCGTTCGTAAGTTACTACACTGTAACTCTTTCAATTTAAGTTTGATCGCAACGAAATTGCCGGAACGGATAGATTAATTTTCGAAATATATCAAAAATAAACT
Source organism: Druceiella hillmani (assembly GCA_039881145.1). Classification (NCBI taxonomy): domain Eukaryota; kingdom Metazoa; phylum Arthropoda; class Insecta; order Lepidoptera; family Hepialidae; genus Druceiella; species Druceiella hillmani. The sequence goes on from JAYKKI010000029.1 coordinate 15,234,517, forward strand.
ATAATTTAAATTTTTAGGTTTCCGTACCTCAAAAGGAAAAAGGGAACCTCATGGGATCACTTCGTTGTCCGACTGTCTGCCAAAACTCTTTATCTCACGAAAGCGGGGATATATTAAGTTTAAATTAATGTCAAATATTTAAGTCCATGGTCCTTTGTAGCAGTAAAAAAAGCTTCTAAGTCAACGCAAAACCCTAAAAATACGGCCTTTAATGGCAAATTTTTGACACTCGCCAGTCATTGAAAACCTATATTGTACTTCCCGTTGACTTAGAATCATGAACTTTGGCAAGAAGCAAGGTTTCATGACACAAGTAGACGAAAAAATCCGAAAATCATTAAATTGTAGTTATGTCAGATAAATTTTTTTTTAAATATGCGCCTGTGGCAATATTTTAATTTTTTTTTAATATGTGTGCGGTGTTGGCAACATATTTTCATTGTAAATAGTTGCTATTTTGTAAATAGTTTAATGGGAATATTATGCACGACCAAAGGTTTATAAATGCCTAAATATGTACCAAATCCTAGTAGTGCGAGTTTCACTCGTGCTTGGTAGGTTTTTTTTTAATATAACACATTTAAAAAAAATTATCAAGCATGAGTGACAAACTTGGGGATGAAAGATATTTTCTCCCAAATACCATTAAGCGGGATGTAACGGAAAGTTCTTTTCAGATGCCATTGGAAATATTATATGCATATTTTGTGGCAGAAACCGTAAGAAGGAAGTAACATAATACCTCCATCTCAAGATATCTGTCTCCAAATTACCAAATAGTTTTCTCCACCCCGTTTTATTTATGGGAAAAAAACAGAAAAAATAATAATGGCCATATTTAACAAATTTTACGAATGGAAATATTTTTAATAACTCGCATTAATAAATTAAAGAGATATGTGCTTTCTAATAGTAATTAAATATATACTATACAATACATTCTCATAAGGAAAATAAATATAAATTTATGTGGTAGTGTAATAAATTTATTATGTGCCCTTACCAGTTTAATCTTTTGAATGTCGCAGTTTGAATTCTTTTCATAGATGCTTTGATGTTATTACCACTTTTTAAAAATGATAAATAAGACAATAAAACATTTATTTGTCCGTATGAAAACCTGACAAAAACGTAATAAAATCAATATAAGAGACATAATTCCGTAATTTACAAATGATTGATTTAATACGAAGTGTCATTTTTCTCTGAAAAAAGTTCATAATTATTATTGGAGATCGTCCTCAGCGTTACAAAATCGTTGTCAAAACCAAAAGTGTACATTCCTCACTTTTATATTGATTGTAAGAAAAAAACTAAAAACAACAAGGACAAGAGAGAAGAGGCAAGAAGATTCGAATAAAACGATAAACGAAAACAGTCTCTGAGCACGACAAAAGGCAGTTTTTGCTGATTTTTTTATAAAAGTTAAACTTTTGGAAAAATTATCACGTTTTCTATTCAGATAGCTACTCAAGCCATAGAGTAAGTCCTTATACGTTATACGTACAAACTATATATTGAGTCCTTATATATCCCCTAAACCAACGAACTAAGGCCACGTCATTTTTCAAAGGTACATTTAGATCACAATAAATATATTGAAGTTTTTTAAAATTATATAATTCTTTAGAGGACGATATCCTCAATTCAGGCAGTATTATAAGTTGATTACATGTAAAATTATTTAAGCTACCATTAGTTTTATTGTCAAAACTCGAATCTGATAGACTAGTGCCTAATTAAGCACAGAATTCCGATGCAGACAAAATATTACAGCAAAGTTAAAAGTATAATCTAGAACACATAATAACAACAAAGTGAAAAACATTATTCACAATGGGTGGAAACATACACAATATTAATTAGTTTTGTGAGTTAGATATAAATATTTAGTATGAACCACCTCAGTATACGGAAAGGTTTAAGCCACAAAATAAAAAAAATGTGTTTAAATACACCCGTACATCGATTTACAACATTTTATTACCTCTCCTCCATTAATCTTTCAACACGGAATCTAGAGCAAAGTGAAGTTAACAAAACCAAAACGTACATACAAAATATATGTCGCTACGCTACTATGTTCTCCCTGAACATCCATAGATCACGTGAACGCGGCGGAATGACAGTATGACGTGACGTAGACTACGACCGCGTAGATTCTACTACGACCGTGTAGACTCTACGTACTCCCGTAACACGGTGGGGTGATTAAACCCATCACAGAATGACTTTAAGCCTCTGGCATCTTCTCAAACGTCTACATATGGTTGGTATATATTATATACGTATGTATAGAACCATTATGTATTTCTCGTGAATTTTGTAGCCAATATGAGGCTGTAATATGAGGATTAAAGTAAAAAGATAATTAATTATACACACACACACACACAAACACACACACATATATATATATATATATATATATATATATATATATATATATACACACAATGGGATTGTTCACGTATTTATAAACAAACTCGATTGAGTCGTGAGTAACTAATAATGGATGCTCAATTGTGCACTCATATTAATCTCGATTGGGCTTTTAACTATTATTGTTTGAGAATATTGTGGTAGAAAATTTATTGACAGACATAATATTTAATAATTTTTGTCTAAATAGTGAGAGAGTAGAAATGACTTTCTAAGAAGAGAACTAAGAAATCGATACTATGAATACAACGTACGTCATAATTTTGAGAAGGGTTTAGTAACTTACTTTTCTATATCAATGAAACCTTGCTAATGAGAATTATATTATTAATTATAGAAAAGTACGCTAGTACTACTAGTTTAGACATACCACGTATTTGGCCGAGATGTTACATTCGACCGACCACTAACGCTTGTATGCATCACACACGGTCAGGACTCTTAGTCCGATTTACTGACAGCTAAAAACGTATTTTGTATAGTAAATCCGATTGACAGTCCTGACCATGTGTGGTGTAAGTGACGTAAACGAATGTGAAACAGTCAGTACTCGGTCAAGTAGTCTGAGAAGTGATCAATCTGGCGAGTGATTCAGCGCTGGTTCTATCCATTCGGTAAGGGGGTCGTTCAACCACCGTTGCCCTTACTCCCATGTTCTCCTCGTTTCATTACTTGGTCTTTAGAGACAGTCGAAATAGCGCATCAGTAAGCAAATAGCTGCACGTATTTTTTTTGTTTTTGTTAACAAGCGACGTAACTACTCGAGGCTATAATATTGTAATGAAAACGATGCGCTGTTTTGACTGTCTCTAAAAACCAAGTAATGAAACAAGGAAAGCGTGGGAGTAAGGGCAACGGTGGTTGAACGACCCCTTTACCCATTGGATAGACCTACTAGAATATAATACTTTTACATTAGTTAGTTGGCTAATATTTAATTATAACTAAGTGTAAATGTGAAACCACTATTTAGTTTTTTGAGCCGGACATAAATTTAAATAAATTCTATGTATATATTTGTCTGTTGGTAGATGATCACTAGGTGTGTTAATACATATGTACAAACCGAAACTCAAATGTTTTTATTCTAAATGTAGTCTTATCAGTTACTTATGAAAAGTTAGTTCCTACATTTTCACCTACCACCACTTCGACCATAATTAACAATCTAAAGAAAAGTGACGCAAAAAACTTCATTTAGATTAACTGTAAGGAAAAATGACACATATACATATTATATACATATACGCATTTGATTGATGCGTATTTCACAATCAATGCCAACAAATTAACACAATAATAAAAGAAGTTTAATAAGATATACCACACTCTAAGCAAATCATTGCATATAATATCTCGATTGGATATAATAATTGGGCATAGTAAACTTTTTACGCAGAGTAGTTTTAATACGAGCTTTCAATTTATTAAAAGTTAGATTAATAATTTTTTTCTAACGCCCAAATGCACCACACATGGTCAAGACTGTCAGTCAGATTTACTAACACTTAAAAACGTATTTCTGTTTCTCGTTAATAGTCAGTTGAGTCGGAACAAGAGTCTACTTCGCCGACCGTGCCCTATTATACGGTCTAATCGGTCAAATAAAACATACTTTCAACTGTCAGTAAATGCGACTGAGAGTCCTGGCCGTATGTGCTGCATACGGGAGTAAGACGTGTGCAATGACCGAGGTTCCGGCTTTTGCTAGACGGAATTTTATAAATGAAAGGTTAAAGGTATTTCTCATATAATAAATATGTCGGTGACCAAGTTTCCATATGTAATAGATTGAAAATGTTTGTTTTCTTAAAGCGATTTCTTGGTGAAGCGAAACCCAAAAAATAACGTGAAAGAATGAAGTGTTATTTTAAAATCTTATTACAGTTTTCTATTGTCGCCATACACAAGGTAATATCAGCCATCGCACTTAATTGAAACAGTCCTAATGATATTCCGACACGCTCTTCCACATCATAGCATAGATCCACATTCGTGCCTCAATTGTGAGCATTATTTTCTGCGGCACTGTGAAACTGTTGAGGTTTAATGGGTCATTAGTGCGATTTGGAGAGGCGCGAGTGTCGCGCACAGCGCGGTGCCTCGTACATCACGCGGGGCGTCTGTTGCTCTTGTTATCGCGATTAAACGCTCTCATGTTGAACTGAAACAATGTGTATGTTGCCGCGGGTAGCGTCGGAGGGAAAAGTTTGCAGATTGGAGCGGTTTAGAGACTATGTCGGTTCAGCAAACTTTTATCAAGGGTTGGCAGTTTAATTTTTTTAAATCAGAATAATTAAATGAAATTTAAATCCCATCTAAACTCATTTCATTATATTTTTCTAAAAGAGAGAGTCAAATTTTGTCAGAAGTGGAAAACCTTGAATTGAAAAAACTTTTCTTGATCATCTACCTGTTTTTCATTGTATTTTGGAACTGTAATTTTACGTTTACTCAAAAAAATACAATTTTTTTACTTCTTTCATTAAGTAGTCCGACAAAAGTCCATATAGTGAAAATTATACTCTAGTAAAGAGGAAATGAAAAAAGTAAGCCTCTGAAAAGTTTTCCTTTCCAAAAATACAAGATTCCCCAATTCCTGATGGAAATCAGGAAATTGGGGAATCTTGTATTTTTTTTATAGAAAATCAGATTATTTTCCATGACTATTTGTAAATGCTGTTTTTATGCAAGATGAATCAAAGTACACATTATGTTATTGTATCACAGTATCCTCCATACACAGATGTAATACATAAATCTACGAAACAAACCAAAACAAACCAAACAAACGTAAAACTAAAAGATTGAAAAAGACATTCATTTTGACAACATAGATTAGTATATGTAGTAGTATGTTTAATTTATGTAGGCCATACCCCCCTATTAAAAAAAATGACAGATTTAAGAAAAACATTATTATGTACTTCGTTACATTTTTATAGTTATTTTTACTTCTTATTAACAATTCTTGATACATTAGTGCAAAAATATATGCATGTTAACGAAAATTATCCTTTTTGCAATAATATATGTATTATGATTACGATTTGTAATTATTTTTTACTCTTTATTGAAATAACGAAAGTCTCATACTATTGGAAATGTTAAACTTTCAGATGGAAATTGGAAAATAAAAAAAATATTCAATACCTTTTTTACCCCACAGTATTACTTATAGCAATACGACATACAACACCAGAAAAAATATTTTTCAATAAATGAATCGATTTTCACTTTAAAACCTCCCATATTCCCTTACCTGCTCACTTTCTAATGTTCCTATTTTCGCATACTCATATCTCACAATACAGCCGTTAGAGGTACACAAATCCCATTAATCCATAATCGGTACCATCTAACTCCAGTTGAAAGCTCGTCAACGTATTAGTACCGACGACTGTACGGGAGCGAGATAGCGGGAAGGCGGGAGCAGGTCGGTGGCAATTTACGTACTGACAAGGACTTAGTAATTGGTTTATCACTACCATATATCTGTCACTGGCATTACCCTATTAGATTTAGCCGACATAGGTCTCTATGCAGATGTGTGTCGGCTAAAGATTGGATGCGGGTATAAGCTTACATACGTATTTATTTTAATATGTTATTACCTTTGGATTTATGTATATTTTTTAGTTCAAATTTAGTGAAAAAGCTTGATAATTTGTATTGTGGAAAGCATTATATTCAAGCCATATTAATAAAACAGAACATTATTTATTTTCGTACGTTTTACAATATCAATTTTCGTTAATTTTCTTTTATGACAAACATATTTTTCATAAAAAATATTCAAAAACAGTACTTGAGTGCGTGGGTCCTTTTTAAGATTGCAGCTATTATAAGTAATTACGTAAGTGTCGTTTTATAAAATAACTTTTATGATACGAATACTTTTTAGTCTTTCTCAGGAGAGTATTCTTTAAAAAGGTTTCAAGTTTCCAATTGCTTAAAAGGAAAAATGGAACACTTCCATATTCGTCTGTCCATCTACTATAGCCGTTTTTCTTAAAAACAGTTTAATTTAGGAACTTGCAGTTTGGCTTAATTGTAAAGTATATTGATTTGCACATATTTTATAGATACTCAGATAATGCTACTAGTTATACTTGCACTGTTGCTAGTGAGTTCGTCTGGGAATTTTGGCGCTATCACGAATAGTCCATTCGCATATGGCAATCATGTTAAAATTAATTTTGTTAACGACTTGTGAGGCACAATATATAGATTAGTAGTTCAAATTTCATCATATTATATGTTCAAGGATATAAAAGTAGTTTCATGTGTGAATTGTTCTTAACTGTTTTAATTAACACATTACAAAGGATTATATGTTAACTTGCTGCGACAGTGACCCCAAATATCTTTAATTTTATCTCTTTGTGTAAAAATATGGCAATATTGATAGCAATAAACTAGTTCTCTACAACTGTATTAATAAACTAACACGAAACCCAATAAACGAACTAAAAATATCTTTAGTCTAAAAATTTAAGAATATTTTGTAAAAATTTCATTTCTAACCTTAGGAGATCAGATAAAGTTGAATAGGACCTTATGTAAGAAAGAAACATTTCATCCCCAATTTCGATATGCAGGAGGATAATTAAAAAAAAATAAAAAATATTTTTTTATTTCTGTTTTTAATGCAGTTCGAAACATTTTAATGTAGTTTTTTTTACGTTACAGATAAACTATATTGCACGTTACGTTATACGCTAAACATCGCGTTACACGTAGCAATATATGTTACGTTACGTTACACGTTACATTAGATTACACGTTACGTTACGTTACACGTTACCTTGCGTTACACATTACGTGACATTGCACGGTCTGTTACTGTAAGTTCCGCGTCACATTGCAGGTTATTTTACGGTGCGTTACACGTTACACGAAACAACACAATACCTTACGTTTTATGTTACGTTATATTACGTTATGCATTTCATTATGTCACTTTATACATTACGTTATGGGTTACGCTGTGTTACGCAACGTTATATTATACGTTATACGTTAAATTAAAATCAAGAATAGAAAAAAGCAAAGGTGGATAAGGTAAGCAATAAATTAATTAGTAATATTGTGATAATTGTAAATTTTAAACAATTCTATAACAAATAATTATTAGGTTACTCTAATAATTATTTGTTATTCAATTGTTTAAAATTTACAATTATCACTTAGGTTTATCCCAATGTTATGTTTAATTTGATAAAGATGGTATAATTTGTAAATAGTAAACTTTACACATTAGCACATGATTAAATTTAATGTTAAGTTTAGACGACTAAACTTAATTTAAACCTAAGTAATAATATTGGCCGTGACGTACACGTTAATATACTTATTATTACATTTGAGCACCAATGCCGGAGAGTCACATCGCAAACTCGTACCGATTCGACACTTTGTCGACAAATGTGGATCCTGCTTTACTTAGGCATGGTCTAGAGGATGATTAACCTCTATGCTACTCTGGAGACATAGTTATTCCGAAAGTAGGAGGGAAATAAACACGTACGCATTTAAGCATTTACACAACTTTAATGGTACATAAAATTTCTATTAAACTATTTATAAAACTTTTAGTTTTTAGAACGAAAATATATGGCCTACTATATTTGTCACGGACACTTATTTAAAAAAATATATTTTATGTGATATAACTACAAATTAACAGTTTTTTTTCCTTTACTTGCATTGTAAGACTTAGCTTCCTGCCATTTTCATGATTCTAGATTTAGGGAAAGGACCCTATAGCTTTAGATTAATTAGCGAATGTCAAAATATGGGGCATAAATAGCCGTATTTTTTGATTGCGTATACTTAGAAGCTTAATTTTTTACAGCTCTAAAGAACCGTAAATATTTGATATTAATTACAACTTGATACCTCCACGCGTTCTTGAGAAAAAGGGTCTTGAGTGACAGACTGACGGACTCTCTGTTACTATGACAGTCTGCCTCAGATAGTTGTAGGAAAAATTATAGTTTAAACTTTTGTTTTACTTATATTTTTTTACCGTAACGATTGGTATTTTTACTCATAAAGATCACTTTTACATTTCAGATACTAAAAGTCGTTTATTACAGAAAATATCGTTATCACACGCCTTAGTGCAAGAATACCGAACTAATTATCATACAATAAAACTATTAACACATCACAATTCTTTCTGTGGTCGATCGCATTAAATCTTTATGCTAAAAGTTATGACGACGCAAAATATTGCCGCGTGGTATAGGTGCCTATATCCGTCAGTGAAAAGCAACGACCTGAGGAAACCTTCTTATTAATTTTTTCTTTTTTATAATGCGAATTAACGATCATTTTTACAAGGTTAAGAAGTGTAATGTCAATGCTGCTTTGTAATAAACAACCTTTTAATTGGAAGAGAGATGTGTAATAATGATATTTTTTCTGTAATAAACGACTTTCAAAGTTTTTTTTCAAGTGTAACTTCCGAAAATAATTTGAGACTCTCCACCATAATAATAAATTACAGTCATGAAAAGATGTTTCAGAATATACCTGGTAAATATTGATCGGGGGGGTGGGGCCGTCGATTGGCCATACATCATACATCTTTGCCCTACTTCTTTTATTTAGTTTAAGTTCTTAATTAGAATAATGTAATGTATTTTAAAAATTTATCTAACAAATAATCTACATAAACCTATTTTAAATTTTAGATACATCATTTCCCGAATATAAACACTGAAGAGACAAGTACTAAGAATGCATACGTCTTATACATTTTCAAGTTTTTTTATGATATCTTATTTAATATGTATACGTTAAAGGGTCTTAGTTCTGAGTTAACTAAAGTATTTTGACGATCGGAATAGTGGCATTTTCTGAAAATAAGAAAAAATGAGAGACTAAATTAATTGGATAATGCCTACTTCACTTGAATATTACAAAAATAATTATGAAACATTTGCATGTGATCTGCCAACTAAAACGGTATTCAGATTGTAGGATGAAACTTCACCAATCAAAATAATCCATACTCTAACAGTAATGACACAAAGGAAATAGCCACCTTTTTAGATGTCAGCCACATATTTAACTTCATTCGCGTGTAAGTAGGAAAATTTTATTTTTCTCTTGTATATTGCTCCTGAATATAAACTATTGCCATACCAAATTTCATCAAAATCCGTCCAATGGATTTTGCGTGATAGCAGCTCAAATTAACACACAGACAGACGAAAATTCTAAAATAGTTCTTCTGGCTTCTATTGTCATTTTATACGCTGGATTAATCACTTTTTTAAAAATATTTTCAATATACAGAATTCACTTCGTTACATTTTTTTATTATTATTACACACACATCTATATATATATATATATATATATATATATATATACATATATATACATATACATATATATATATATATATACATATATATATATATATATATACATATACATATATATTTCAGTAATCTTCGTATAAATTTTAAAAAATACAACGAAAATGCGACTAGCTTATCTAAAATTTAAAAATATCAATGCGATTGCAAAACGCAAATTTTAGGTTCACACGGATTTACTTTTGGTCATTGCGTAAGTAAAATTATATGAATAATTCGTCATTTACTAAGATATATATCTTAACTAACATTATTCGTTTTTAATGCTATTTACATAGATTTAAAGATTTTGATTTTAGTTTAATTTCTTTTTATATTCTTTCTCATCCTGTTCCCTGGATAAAACCTTTTGGTTTCATTTTTCTACCTATTTTATTTAATGTTTAACTTTTTATTCCATTATTTAGTTTCCAATCTATATCTTATAGCAAGCGTATACTTAATTTTATTTTGATAAAATTAAATAACTTCGTTAACTAATTTCTGCTAAATAAACACATTCATACCGTCTTACCTCAGGTTTCCATTGCACGTAACTAAAACATAAATAACCCTTGTAGATGCCTATTCTCCACAATTATTGATTAGTTGAAGTAGAGCTACAGATTTTGTATCTGAATAGATGAAAGCTATATATATATATATATATATATATATATATATATATATATATATATATATATAAGAGCTACTTTTTAATGTAAAATTAATACACTAATTATTAATATACAAAGAATATTTTTCTAGTTTGCGTAAAATTTAAACCAGTAACATTTTTTTAAGACAATGTTCCAATAATATTTATATGCACAGCGATATAAATAATACTCTTATTAATCAACACCTTTATATTACTTGCAGTTAGATAAACTGTGAGGTCGGGGTTGTAGTTTTACATCCGATGAAGTCAAATAATTCTGGTTGAGGAAGGAGATTTCTGCGAGCGTGTTGCTCAGAACTTTTCCCAAAAACAGTGGATAAACGATTTCTGGGATACCAATGTACGATAACCATTCTTTTATTCGCCAAAATAATCGTAGCATAATGACTCTTAGTCTGAAGAACGAAACGATTATCTTTTTTACCAGCACATCATCCTTTCCGCATTTACCGTCAGGTATTTTCTTATAAAGTGAGCCCAAAAGGCTCGCTTTAGAAGGAAGTACCTACCTACTGCACAGATTTCCTCTTAGTTTCCAGTTCAACAGTATATATAGCATTCGTAATATCGGTATATCTAGTTTTAGAAAATAACCTCCGTCAATGGTTTTTAACATTTCGTGTTACCAATCAATGCAATACTGTTTTTGAGCTTCCGTTAAATCATGAGGTATACACTTACCACAAATCTTCCAGACGCCTAATGTTCATATAGAATATCTAAACTTCCCCAAATCTGCTGAAAAGTTGCTCTATTAATAGTTTTCTATCTGAGCCGCAGAGTATTGATTACTGAGAACGGTACATCCACGCTTGAACTTGATAACAGTTGACAGTTGAGTTACAAGGATTATCACCGGTGATCCTCATATTCGTCATTAAATGCCAATCAAAGTCGATAGTAATTTTATTATTGATTGAAACTGCAACGAAATCATAAAAAATAGTCCAACGAAATAGTAATAGCCCAAACGTTCTCTTGTTAGATTCATCTTGAAGTTATACACATGATTTTAAAATGCTGCAAATTTGTAAAAATAAAAAAATACCCCAGTTAACTTAATTAATTTTTATTACCATTTTTATAAATGGCCCATTCTAAGAACTTTCAGTTCTACCCTCATATAATATACACATAATAATATTTAGAGATATTCGCCTTCTTTTTAACTTTACATTATTTGATCTCACACAATAAAGACACGTACCAGCTTGCAGAGATCAATGCCCAATTACGTAACAGCCACTTAGAGAAATAACAAATTGCAACATTATTAGATGTACGGGAGTAAAAAACGGCCCACTCAGATTGTTTACTGCGAACCGCCTAAACGTTATTTGAAAATAGGAAAATTCTCGCCTCCGGAACGAGGGCGACGATGAGATGGAAAATAACGAAATAATGGCACCCGATGCTGATCCCGATATAAAGGTTTTTGTGATTTTATTTCTGTATTGATGTTCAAGGGTATGGCTGTGCTATCGTCAACCCAATTATGTCATTTTTCCGTTCGATTTTAAATCAACGTGAGTTGAATGTACATTATTTCAAAAATTGTTTCAATAATTTATTTAATATTTCAAAATGATCTGGTCACATTAAACGATTTCTAGCATTATAAATCAGTTTACATCAACTATTGGATCGCTTCAGGGTTTGAGTAATTATTTTCCAATATTCCTGTTGAAAACTCATAGTCCCTGAATTCCTCTTCAGTACCTAAAGAGGAATCGAGGACTATGAGTCCCTGAATTCCTCTTCAGGTTTAACAAAAAAACAACGAATCTTTGGAGTTTTTTCAGTTTTATTTTCTACAGGTATCTCAAAGTATATCCTCTGATTTCATGAAATATAGTGAATTTAGTCCTTCGTTTATCCCTGGTATCAAATCATAATCCAAAAATGTAAAAAAGTACTTTTGGTAAAATTGTTGAATAAAATTATCCTCAATTAAATGCTATCACATTTTGATGCCAATAAATTTTCCATAGCAGTTAACTTGGATTCATTAAAGTTTGATCCGTGTTTAATGTCGGTGTTTTACTTAATAGTACAAAGTAAAGTCCTGAAAATTATTACAAGATTCTTTTGGCATTACTAGTGAACTATGAAAAACGTTTGATTGTATAGATTACACAATATTAATTAATAAACTAAAATACTACGATCACTCGAACATCGGGTAACTGTGGATGTTCGCAGGGTCGACAGATGTGGGTGTCCGCTTGGCTTTTTCTTTGTCTCGTATGTATAAATGGTTTACCGTAAAATGGAGGAAACCTGCATAAAATATTCTCATTCCAAAAATGATCTATTCGTTCAGTTTATAATTTGAATGCTTTCATATCACTTAAATTAAAAAAATTAAAATCCTAACTTTACTAACGCAGTATATTGATGAAAATGTTAATATTTTTGAAAATATTTAAATTTTGGATTTTTTAAGAATTCCTACTGCCTTTTATGAACAAAAGCACCATCTTATTTATTTTCCAAATTTAATCTATTAACTAACAATTTAATTAATACTACCTTCAAGAAAGAAAAATTCAATGCTACAAGGAATTTTTCATGATTTGTAAAGTAAATGTTGTTTAAACATCATAGCATTATACAAGACTTGACTGATGAATATTTCTGTTATAAAGTAACAAAAGTCGTACTGTGATTTTACGAACCCAACTTTGCTAGTTTGTGCCTTCTTTTTGAACAAAACGTCCAAGTTTTTAATTTAAAAACCCGTTATTGAATTACGAACACGTAAATAAAATACCAGTGTCCCAGCTGTCCTCATTTCTAGATATCGAATGCCAAATTTAATTATTTCTACACACGTTATCAATATTTTCTGTTTTGTTAATTTATTTTCTGAGTCTAAATTTTACTTCATATTTCCCAATCTTGATTTGGTTTATTGTTGATTTCCTAATACAATATTTTTGATGTTTGTTAAATATAATGTTCATAAAAAAAGCGCCACTTTAAAAATGATTACACACTAAATTTTGGGATAAAATTTACAAATCTTTTCGGCACATGGGTTATATTGCAGGTGCATTTATTGTAAATTTATTTTCAATCACACCATTTCTTAGACGATAACAAATATTTCCGTAAAACTGTATTAGCGATTTTGAATCTCTAACTTAAAAATTTACAAATCCCTTTCGGCGAATAGGTGATATTGCAAGTATATTTATTGTAAATGTATTTTCTACTACATCATTTCTTGAACGATAACATATATTTCGGTAAAGTTGTATTGGCGACTTCGAGTCTCTACCTTAAAAACAAAATAAAACAAAGATATAACACCGCTCAGGAAACACTTCCTTGTTCGCCGTCGTCCGACGAAGAAGTTAAATTTTCGAAGCCAAAACTCTTCACAGGCGCGACTCTCCAACTTTTAATGGAAGTGCAAGTTGAGAAATTTACTGACGCTTACTCGCCACCAGTGTTTCGTACTTGTATTGTAGCCAACGAAGCTTGCTGGATTTTCACATTAGGAGCATGGGCTTTTTAAATCGACCTCTTTATACAGTTTAATTGAAAAAAAAATTATTTTTCTTCGCGTTTACTGAAGTATTCAGTAGTTTATTTGGTAGGACTCAATATAAAGAAAAGATACCAAGATTTGGTTTTATTGAGTCTCTGATAACATCACTCAACTTTTGTAATTTTCTGAGTTCTTCAATGTGTCCGAACTAAATTCGTATTTGGAGTTTTTCACATACGTCCATATAAACTTCGCAATAGATCATATTAAAAATTATCACCAACGCCACCGATAAAAACTTACCAAATCGCTACGCTATTTACCGTAACAAAATTATGACTGTTGATATTTGTATGGGGTTTCCAGATTTTACAACTGAATCTAAAATTATGAAAAAGAAACAATATTGTTGAAAAATCAGAGCGATGATTCTAGATATCATATTTGTTTTTAAATATAAACCATGTTTTACGCTTGTCAAACAAATGTAGGTAATGTATTTACGTTGTGTAAAATTAATATATCTAAATAATTTAATGGAAATGCTAAGTATCCTTAAAACTTCATGAGTGCCTAAATGTGTGCGGAATCCTCGTAGTGCGAGTTCTACTTGTACTTCACAGGATCTTACTAATATCAACAAATGTAGGTAATGTATTTACGTTGTGAAAAATTAATATATCTAAATAATTTAATGGAAAAGCTAAAGTATCCTTAAAACTTCATGAGTTAGGCATGAATTTTATGGAATGTGTGCGATATCCTCGTAGTGCGAGTTTTTCTTGTACTTCACAGGATTTTGCTAAAATACCTTACAGTAGCCTTAAAACCATAAGTACCGAACGCAAGCTATATATTTTGTTATTATAAATGTTTGTAGAAATGAACGAATTAACCCACCTGGATAAGGAAACATTGCCTATGAATGCGAATAAGCCCAGAGTAATGAAAATAAGAAAATGAAAATATATAAAATGCAATCGAAAATATGTGAAAAACAAAATCATAATGCAAGATATTTGAGAATTAACCTGTGTTCAGATAAAAATAAAACATTTTAATGCACTTTAAGTGTTTTTATTAATATCAAAGACGTATAAACTATTTTGTTTCAGAATCAAAATTTTGGAAGTCATTAGAAATTTTATAAATTATAAGAAGGTTATGCCATATGAGAATATAATTTTAATTAATTTGAAGACATTTCAGTTAAGAATGTACTAACCTTATAGCTAGTTTCTCGTGTTATTTTAACATTCTTTTGAAAAATTCCAATGACACAATGTACCACAGTATTTAAAATCTCTAGATTTGCTGGTGGGTAATATAGTACTGGCGGACGAGTGTTCAATGATATTAGACTTCAGTGGTATGAAGTAACTTCAATTGGGTTACTCTTTAAGCTGAAATGACCATAATGGCTAATATGGGCGTGCAATATCATTGAATACTCCTATTGGAGGATTTTTATTGAAATTTGGTATTTAAGAAACTGATGAACTGAATCGTCCATATTCCGAACTTCATTCGAGAGAGTTCGTATCAATACAAATCTCAGGAACGTAAATTTTAGAAAATAGTTTACTGAAAGAATTATGATCTTAAGTTTTGGTTCGGTCAAATAATGAATAAATTAAAATTGAATTTTCACGATATACCATATTTGAAGTAGTGAATCCTTTGGAGTTTAAAACAAAAATTATTTGTATGTTATATTTTGACACATTCAGAAAATTGAAGTAACTCCGAGCACCGGCTTTGGAAGGTACATACAAATAATGCTTTGCTACAATAAATAATAAACCTGCATTTTCACTAATTGAAATCTTGTAGTCTAATAAATTCACATACAGATTTATTACAGGAAGTCCATATCCGTATATCAATACTTTAGCACTATTTAAATTTATCTTGAGCTAAGCTTTTTACTAAACGAGTCTTCCTACATTTTTAAGCCACTTAATACTATATGTTTTTGGGTCAATTCCTCTACCGTAGACTTTGATCTACTTTCTTAAGTTACTCCCTGACTTTCTTAAGTTACTACATTTCTTAAGTTACTCCTTGGTTCAATCTGCATATTTTTGGTTTTATTCTTTAGCCCATTTACTGACTTTTGATTTAATCTGTTGCCATATTTCTTGCCTTTCTACTCAATGCCTTGTTCGTTTGATGTAATAATTTGAATTCCACCCTATTGCTTAAGGAGTACTTACTTATTTTAGTTAAATAAAATTAAGTAACTTTGTAAGCTAATTCCTAATAAATAAAAAGATTCATACTGACGTCCTCATCCTGACGTATATTCGTTTCAATTTTATAAAACCAAAATTAAAGAAAATCTAAGAATATGCCTCTCACTCTATAATTATGGATTAGTTGCATTAAATCTACAAATCATAAATCTTAATTATAATATATATGTGAAAAGGACGTAACTTTATTAATAATGATATATACAACATTGTTATAGCTTGTTACAGAATTTAAATAAACAAAACAAAAACTTTGAATATTGGATAAGAAAACCTCTTTTTAACTTACTTATAATAAACTATATTTGGTGACATTTATCCTTTTTTAATTTTACATTATTCAACCTTCCATAATAAAGACAAATGTGATCTTGCAGAGATTAATACCCAATTAGGTAACAGCCACTTAGAAAAATAATAAATAGCAACATTAGTAGACGCACGCAAGTGAAAAATGGCCCACTTAGACTGTTTACAGCGAACCGCGTAAACGTTATTTGAAAATAGAAAATTTTCGGTTCGGTAACGACCACGGAGGTGGAATAGAAAATAACTAAATAAAGGTACTCGGTACTCGATAGCCATCTGCAGGTCTGTGTAATTTTATTGCTTTATTGGCGATGAGGTGTGGGTTTGTGCTGGCGTTTAGTTGTACTTTTGTATACCTAATTGTTGCTTCGTCAGATATTAAATAGTTATGATCTGAATATACATTAGATTTAAAACTTTATATTAATTTGTTATATTAATTTTACCTGACTCTCTAGCCTTATTTAAAGAATCCTGTGACTTTATTTTTAAGTTATTGATAAGAGGGATACGATGACTGCCTATGTTAGGTTATATGTCTAGTTATATTATTGTTTCGTTAGACATTAAATAATTGTAACTTGAATGTAATTTATATTAGTTCAAAAACTTTTTCATTATTTTTTATATGAATTTTATCCGGGACTCGTCGTTTATTTAAAGGTTTCAGGTGATCAGGCGTATGGTGGTGGTGTCAAAATGTATCAATCATAAACCTAATTATGTCGTTATTTCATTCGTTGTTAAATCATCGTGAGTTGAATGTATATTAGATTATTAACTTTTATAATAGCTAGACCCCCCCTCCCCTCGATACCCTAGATCTCTACATAAAGGTTTCAGAAAGGTTTTCATTAAATTATCGAATTTTAAAATTATATATATATATATATATATATATATATATATATATATATATATGTTCTATTATAAATGGCGGATTTATTGCTACGAGAGCAATATCTTACAGCCAACCAGAAGTGCTTACGATCAACCCAATACATCACGACGACTATTATATACTTAATTCAGAGTATTTCCACGGTAATAATTAAGCTTCTCCCAGTTATTTCATTTCATATATTATATATATATATATATACGTTTATAAATGTATCTTCAGTGTTTCATAGTTAAAACAATGAACCCTTGAAATTATATCATGTTAATTCGTCCATTCACCGAACATACCTACATAAGGTTTATGACTTCTATGACTTAAGATGTAAATGTTTGCAACTTATATGTTCTGTAGCTTATAATATCTATGTCTTATAATGCTAACGGCTTAAGTTTTCTATGGCTTATGATTTCTGAATCAATTTTTCTTTGTATTTTATACCTATGGTTATGACACGTCTAGCTTATGCTGTCTACTTCTTATGATAACTGGTAAAAATGTCTGCGTCTTATAATATCTAGGTTTCATCATTTTTATGTCTTATGATGTCTATGGCTTACGATGTTTTTGGTTTACGATTTCTATAGCTTATGACGTGTAAGGCTTATGATTTCTATTGTTACAAATATTTGTAGGTGACGTCTATAGATTATGAAATTTATGTTTTATAATGTCTGTGACTTAGGATATCTATTGATTATGACATGTATGGGTTATCGTTTGAATGGTTTTCGATGTCTATGGTTAATATTATCTAGGGTTTAGGGTGTTTATAACTTGACATTTTTATGTTATATTATGTCTGTTGCTAATTATTTCTGAGGCTAATCGCATCTAAGGCTTCTGACTTCTACAATTTCCTATGTTTACTGTTTATCATGTCCATGACTTTTGATATCTATTGATTAAGATGTATATGGTTTATAATATCTAAGACTTATGATATCTATGACTTTACACATTTCTTAATAAACATTTCTGGTGGTTTATTGCGTAAATATATGGTTTATTGCGTAAATATATTATGACATATGGCTATTATGTATATGGCTTAGATTTGTATGACTTGAAACATTTCTTGATAAACGTTTGTGTGGTTTATTGCGTAAATATCTTATGATATTTCGGCTAAGATATATATGGCGTATTATTATGTATATGGCTTATAATTTATATGACTTAAAACATTTCTATGGTTTATTGCGTAAATAACTTATGATATTTCGACTAATATATGTATTGCTTATTATTTCTATGGTTTGAAACATCTTTGACTTACATTGTTTGTCGTTTATTATGACTATATGTCTCATGATGTCTGTGACTAAATTTGTTTATAGCTAATTATTTCTATGGTTTATTATGTTTATTTGTGATGATGTATATTGCTCACGATATCGATGTGTTGTGATATCTAATGCAAACATGTTTTATGTCATATAATAACTATTGCTTGTGACTTCAGTGGCTTATGACATCTATGCTTATGACTTCTAAGGCTTATAATTACTGTATATAATTGATGACTATGGAATATATTTCCATAATTTATGGTGTTTATAGCTTATATTTTCTATGGCATGTGAGGCCTATAAATTACGCTTTTCTATGGCTTTTTATGCTTAAGATGGTAAATGGTTTCATAAAATTTATGACCTGTAATGAATGTGGATTTTGCTTTATATGGTTTATGATGGACAATATTTATGATGACTATGATTTATTATACCTATGGCTTAAGATGTCTGTGTCTTATGATTTCTATGGCTTGTGACGCATACGGCGTATGATGTTTACATTTTACCGTGGTCTATGGCTTATAATATTTATTTCTTGGAATGTGTATGGCTTATGATTTATATGGCCTATGATATTTCTTGCTAAGACTTTCTATGATTTAGGACATCAATGTATATGGCCTGATGTCTACGGCCTAACAGTTCAATAGCTTATTATTTCTACAGTTTGTGACGTCTAGAGCTTATATTTTCTCTGAAAAATGTTGTCTATATCTTATGACTTCTATGGCTAAATTTGTCGGTAACTAATAATTTTTGTGGTTGTAATGTCTATGGCTTATCTTTTCAGTATCTTATGACGTTTATGGCGGACGATTTTTATGGTTAATTATATCTATGTTTAATATCTAAGGTCAATGACGTCTCTGCCATACTTTGTCTATGGCTTATTATATCTATGCTTTATGACTAATATGGCTTATGGCATCTGTGACTTATTATTACTATTGTTTATGATGATTTTTGAAACCGTTGTTTTTCGATTTCTATAGTTATTGCTGACCATTGCTTAAACTATCGATGGCTTATTATTTCTAAGGTTTTGTAATCTACGACTTAGAATGATTAAGGCCTCATATTTGCTTAGGTTCTTTCTCTTTGACTTCCGATTTTTATGGAATATTTTTTTTGTTTATAACGTCAGTGGCTTCTGATTTTTATAGTTTAATATATTTATGACTTTCAACGTCCATGGCTTAAGATGCTTATAGGTTATTTTTCCTATGATTTATGATGTCTGTTGCCTATAATTTCTGTGACTTATGATTTCTACGGTTTATGTCTATGTCGTTTTATATCTATATGTAACTTATAATCTCTATATCTTATGATGTATATGGCTTTCCATTTCTATGGTTTATGATATTCATTATTCAGAACGTCTACGGCTTATGACGTATATAACTTACACCGTCTACATCTTATGATGTCTGTGGCTAGTAATATTTATGTGTTATGGTATCTTTAGTTTATGGTTTCTATGGCTTATAATATGTATCGTTAATGATGTCTATGGCTCGTGATTTTTATGGATTATATCAATTATGACTTTTGATATCTTTGGTTTTGCATGTCTATGCCATATTACGTCTCTGACATATATATATATATATATATATATATGTATATATATATATATATATATATATATATATATATATCTATATATATATGTGTATTTTGATTTTTGTGACTTGTGATATCTACGTCTTACGATATCCACGGTTTATTACTTCTATGCCTTACGACGCGTATGACTTATCTTGTTTATTGTTTGTAGTATCCATCGCTTAAATTGTAAATGGCTTATAATTTCTATCGCTCATGATATCTATGGCTCGTGATATCTATTTATACCTATAGCTAATTAGCGTCTATGGCTAAAGTTTTCTATAGTTTATTACTTCCATGCTTAACATGATTATGGCTTAGGATTTCTATGGCTTATGATAATTAGGGCTTATGATTTCTATGGTTTATGACATGTAGGGCTTAAGATGTTTATAGCTCATTATGCATATGTGTAATAATATCTATAGTTTATAATATATATGCATTATGATGTCCATGGCTTATGATTTCGATTGTTTAGTGTATCTATTCTTTATGATGTGAATGGCTGACGATGACTTCTGCTTATGATATCTATATCTTATCATTCCTATGGTCTACTTGTAGCGTCTACAGCTTGTTATTTGAATGGTTCAAGATATGTGTGGCATGAAATATGCGGTTAATTTTTTCTATGTTTTATGACGTTTAGAGCTTTCGACATCTATGGCTAAGGATATCAATTTTTTATGGTGGCCATGACTAATGGTTTCTATCGTTCATGACGTCTAAGACTTATTACTTTGATGGTTTATTAGGTGTTTTTACTTATGATTTACATCACTTAAAATATCTTCTATGAATTTGTTTTTATAATTTATGAAGTCTATTTCTTATGATGTCCTTTTATTCATAACTTATGACATCCATGAATGACATGTCTGTGGCTTATTTTCTATGATCTATAATCTATGGCTTATGATTCCTATGGTTTATGTCTTTATAATATCTACGGTTTGTTATTCCTCTGGTTGTAATATCTACTACATACGACCTTTATGGTTTTTGATATGCATGTCTCGTAATTTTAATATCACGTTATTTCTTAGGTTCGTGTTGAGCACTAGAATTTCTACAGCTTCTAACGTCTATGGCATGAGATTTTTATGGTTAATGACATCTAGGGCTCATGGTGCCTACGACGTATGACGGTTATTTCTGATGATATTTATGAATTGCGATACATGTGGATTAGGATGTTTATGGACTATAATTAATACGGCTACAGATTTCTATTGTTTATCACTGCTTTTGTATATTTTTTGTGATATTTACGTCGTATGATGTATGTTCTTATGTCCATCTGTTATGATATTTACATCTTATGATGTCTATGGCTTTTTATATGTCTTCTTATATATTTCATTAATTATGTATTCTTATGTATTCGTATATCTTGAATATATCAATGCGTTAAGATGTTAATTGTTTATTATTTTAATGATTTATGATATATATGGCGTATGATTTTTATGACTTTTGATGCCTATGGTTTATAATATCTATGATGTCTAAGGATTATAATTTCTATGGCGTATGGTGGCTATACTTAGGAAATTATGGCTTACGATATCTATGACTCAAGACGTGCATAATTTATGATACATCTTGTTTTGTTTGTCTCTGTCTTATGAAAAATATGGCTTAATTAGTTCATATATTATGAGTTCTATGAATTATTATACCTAAATATTGTTATGTTTATTTTTTATGATTTCTATGTCTAACGACTTATCATTTCTGAGATTTGTAATTACTATGACAAAATATGTCTATGGCTTAAAATATTCATAACTTAAAATATCTATTACTAAAGATATCTAACTATATATATATATATATATATATATATATATATATATATATATATAAGGATTGTGATGTCTATGGCTTATGATTTCTATACCTATGATATCGTGGAGTTATGATGCTTGTAAGTTACTTTGTTCATGGCTTTTATCTCCTGTTAATGATGTTCATGTTTATGACTTGTGTATATTTCTCATAACGTCTAGGGCTTATGAGGTATATGGATTATAATTCTTATGTCTTATAATATCTATGACTTATAATATATGGGTCTTATATAGCCTATGTCTTATGATTTCTATGTCTTATAATATCTAGTAACGATGTTTTTTGTTTGTAATTTTTCTGGCTTATAAAGCAAATATCTTATGATTTCTGTTGTTTTGAACGTCTACGCCTTATGATTTGCGTGACTAATTATGTCTATTTCTTACAACTTCCATGGCTTATGATATATCTGTCTTATGATACCTATGGCTTGTGATTTCTACGGGTTATGACGCCAAGAGTTTATGATTTTTATAGTTAATTATATCTATAGCGCATTATATCTAGGCATCAATATATCTATGCACATTATTCTACGGTTTATGATGCCTGTGACTTCTAATATATACAACTTGTTATATCTAGATCTAATGTCACTTAAGATTTCTTCTATGATTTGTCACATCAATGACTTAATATTTCTATCATGTGTGATATCATGGTTTATTCTTTTTTTATTAATACGTTCATGGCTTTTGTTTTGTGTAATTTAGGAGTTCTATGGGTTATGGGTTATAGTCTATGGCTAATAATGTCTATATCTTATGGTGTCTATGGTTTATAATATATATATCATATATATTCTCTTTGTCTATACGTATACGTCTTATGTTGTCCATGTGTTATGATATCTACGGCTTATCCTTTATTTCCATAGCTTATTATTCCTATTGTTGTCTATGACTTGAGGTGTCTATGGCTTATTTATTCTGTAGTTATGTTATTTATGACTTATAACCTTTTGGTTTCTTTTTATTTTTTGTTTATGATATTTGTAGATTATGACACATATTGCCTATACTATCTATATTGTATAATGTTTATGGCTTTTAATTTCTATAGCCTTTGTTATCAATGTCCTATTATATCCGTGGCTTATCTCTATGAATTATGACGTCTATGGCTTATCATTTCTATGGTTTATAATATATGTGGCATATGTATATATGATTTTAGATGTCTATATTTTATTATTTCTAAGGTGTATGATGTTTATGGCTTATGATTTCTAGGGCCCAATATATATATACGGCCTTATATATTTTCGGCACATTCTGTCTATGGCTTAAATATGTTTATGGTATGTGGTTAAATATATTTAGGGTTTATGACGTCTTTGATTTATGAGCTGTAAAGATTATAATATCTATGACTTATTAATTCTATCGCTTCAGATGTCTATGGATTAGGACATAAATATTTATGGCTTAAAATGCCTCCGCCTTAATGTGTCTTTGCCTTATTATATATATTGCTTCAATGTCAAGAACCAAATATCTCTAAGACTTATTATATATATGGTTCATGATCTCTATTGGATATGATGCATATTGATCATGATGTCTTTGGCCTGAGATGTCTGTGGCTTATGATGTCTATCGCCTATTATACCTTTGGCCTATGACAGTCGATGGTATATGATGTTCATGGCCTATAATATCCGTGATTTATTTTACATATGACTTTTAAATGTTATTGCTTATAATACATATTACTTAAGGACTATTTGGCTCATCTTTTATATGGATTATAATATCTATGGCTTATAATACCAAAGGTTTGTATTATTTATAGCTTATAATGTCTATGTTTTATGATGCCTATGATTCGTACCGATCGTATATGGTCTCTATGGACTTTAATGTCTATGACTAATTATACTTTTGGCTTTTGAAATTTATCTTCTATGATGTCTATGGCCAATCATATCTATGTCTTTATATATCTTCAGCCCGTCACTTAAATTATTAATAATATCAATGGCTTCTGGTGCATGTGGTTGTAGATATCTGCGGTATATGTTTTCTTTGTCTTATGAATGATTTTGCTTATGGCATCTACGACTTATACTTTCTACAACTCTATGGCTTATGATTTATGTTGTTCATAACTTATTAGTCTATGACTTATGATTTCTATGGGTTACGATTTCTAAAGCTTATGACATCTATGACTTACAATATCTATAAATTATGATTTCTATATCCTTTGAAATTTTTTACGGCCTTTGAATTTGAGATTTCTATGATTTATAAAGTCCAAGGCTTATGAGGTCTATAGTTTATGATTTATATGGTTCATAATGTTTAGTATTTCTTTTATAATGTTATCCATGACATATGAAGTCTATGGATTGTGATTTTTGTGTTTTATGATATCTACGGTTTATTATGTCTATGGCTTAAGATTCTATGGCTTACTATTGCAATGGTTTAATATGTATATGTTTTATTATTTCTGTAGATTCCAACATTAGTCGCATATGATTTCCATATTTCTTAATATCCCATTGCTTAAGACGTACATGGCCTATTATTTTTTGATATTTTGTGATAGCTTTGGCTTATAACGTCTATGGCTTATGATTTATACGGTTAGTTATGTCTGTATCTGCGGTTTTATATAACTTTTTCTTGTTATCTCTATGGTTAGGATATTTATGGTTTAAAACATCTATGGCGTATAATTTCTGTAGCTTATTATTTTCTATGGATTATGATATCTATGCCTTATTATGTCTGTGGCGAAATATGACTATGGTCTATTATTTCTATGGTTTACGATGTCTATGTCTTATAATTCATGTGGCTTATGGTAAATATGGCTTACAACACATATTACTTGTGATATCTACGGTTTATTAGTTTATAGTTTCTGATTCTATGGCTTATGATAACGATGTCTTTTCACGTCCGTGGCTTATGATTCCTATGACTTAGGTCCTCTATGGCTTATAATTTTTATGGTTTTATGGTCTATGGCTTAGCATTTTTACGGACTATTATGTCTATGACCTCCCATATATACGGCTTCATATATTTTCGGCATATGACGTCTACGGTTTACGACTTGTACGGTTAATTATGTCCACAGTTTATTATCTTGACTTATGAACTTATTTACTTGACTTATGAAGTGAAAGGATTATGATATCTATCAATTATGAGTTCTATGGCTTCAGATATCCATAGAAACACTGGCTTATTCTTTCTCTTGTTTATAATGTATTTGATTTATGAAACATATGTCTTAAAATGTTTATGGTCTAAAACGCATCTCACTTACTATAGCTGTCGGTTTAACGTTTATGACTAAATATCGCTGTAGCTTATAATGTATATGGCTTGTGATCTCTGTGATCTATGATGTCTATTGCTAAGGATGTTTTTGTCTTGTGATGTCTATGGCTTGCGACTTCTATAGCCTTTAATAATTTTTGACCTATGACATTAGTGGTCTATGATGTTTATGGTTTATGATGTCCGTTACTTATTTTGTATGTGACTTATTAATTTTATTGCTGATGATATCTATTAGTTAAGGAGTCTTTGTCTCACCATGTTCACGGCTCATTATTTTTACTTATTATTGTTTGTCGCTTATGATGCCTAAGTCGTATGTTAATTATGACTTATGACGTGCATGGCTTATGAAGCTTATGGCCTATAATAGCTATTGCTTATGGTCTCTATTGTCTTAGATGCCTATGGCTAAATAACTTTTAGTTTTTGAAGTCTATGGCTAATGATGCCTATGACCTGTGATAAACATGGCTTTATATATTTTCCGTACACTACACAGTACACAGTAGTACTGTATGGTTAATATATATATATATATATATATATATATATATATATATATATATATATATACATATATATATATATATATATATGGCTTAAGCGTATACGATTATAGATGTCTGTATTTAGGTTTTTCTTGGCTTATGTGTGTTTTGCTAATGATGATTCTATGATTTCTGTGGCTTTTTATATCTAAGGCTTGTGATTTCTCTGGTTTTATGATGTCCATTGTTTATTAGACCTATAGTTTATTATGTCTATGGTTTATAATGTTTACAGCTTATGATATCAATGGCTTAACATATCTATGGAATAGTATTTTATGGTCACAGTATCTATGACCTAAGAAATCTGCTACTTGGGATTTTATATTTCATAATATCTACGTCTTATTATGTCGATGGTTTAATATTTCTATGGCATACTATTTCTAAAGTTTATGATGGATACCTCTTATGATTTCTGTAGCTTCCGGTGTCAATCGCTTATGACGTCAATGTTTCTTAATATCTGTGGTTTATGATGTCCGTGGTTTAAGGTTTTTTTCCTGTTTTATAATATCTATGGCTTATGACGTCCACAGCTTGCGATTTTTATGTTGTTTTATTATTTCTATGCATTAAGCTTTCTACAGCTTATGATTACAATGGTCCATTATATCTATTTTATTATTACTTTTTATTTCTACTACTTAAAACATATATAGCTTACAATTTGTGCTATGGTTTATGACGTCTACGGCTTATCATTTCTATGGTTTAAAATGCTTACGTCTACTGACATTTTTGTCTTATGGTGTACATTTGTATGATGTCTATGGTTTATAACGTTTATTGCTCATGATATATGTCTTATGATGTCTTTTGCTCACATATACGCCTATAGCTTTTGATTTATTATATATATATATATATATATATATATATATATATATATATATATATATATATATATATATATATATATATATGTATATATATATATATATATATGTATATATATATATATATATATATATATATATATATATATATATATATATATAGTATAAGCTTATTATAATTTAGTATAATTTCTATATTTTATTATTTCTATGGCCAATGACATCTTTAGCCCGTGATGCCTGTAATATATTGTCTTTGGTCTTTGGCATCGATGGTTTATCCTGTCTGCGGCTTATTATGTATATGACTTATGAAGTCTATGGCTTATGATATTTTTAGCTTATGAAGTCCTTGGTTCCCCGTGTTTACGGATTATGATGTGTTTGGATTATTAACTACATTGTTTATATTCTCTATGGCTTATGATGTCTTTGACTTGTTTTGCATATGGCAATATATATTTTTGCCTAGCTACCTATCTTATGATGTCTATTGCTTATTATATATGCTGTTAATTATATCTTCGGTTTACGATGACATTGAATTATGTAGTATAATTCTTGTTATGTGTTTGACTTATTATTTCCATTTTTTTAAAAGTTCTATGACTTATGATGTATATAGCTGTAAATTTCAATATCTTATGTCAGCTATGTCTTTTAATTTTTATGCTTTATCATGTCGTTTCTTATAATCTATATGGCGTAATATTCTTATGGATTATGACGTCTATCACTTACAATATTTCTGGTTTATAATACTTACGGCATATGTTGCTTATGGGTTATGAAGTTATGATATATGTATGGCTTTTATGTGCCTATGCCACATGACGTCTATGGCTTAAGTTCCTATGTATTATGATTTCTATGGCTTACAAAATCTATATCCTGTGATGTTCATTCCTTATTATTATTAGGACTTATATTAGCCTTTGTATGGTTAATGATATCTACGGCTTTTTAAGTAAATGGCTTAAGTTCTATACGGCTTACGGTTTCTATAGCTTATGATGTCCATTATGTGCTTATGATATATAGAGCCTAAGATGTTATACGTGTTGCTTGTTATGTATATAGCTTAATATATTTATAGCTAATAACGTCTATAAAACATGATCACTATGGCCTATGATATGTACGGTTTATGACATGTTTGGTTTTCGATGTCTATGCCCTATTACGTCTTCCTTCTGTAACGTCAATGGTTTAGGATGACCTTGGCTTATGATATATGTGAAAAATGTAATTAACCTTTTAATACTTTTGTTACAAATGTCCAGTTCCTAAAGTTTTCAACTCCACCACAACGTAAATAATAACATTTTTTGGCACTTTCTTCTGATTATATTGGAAATTAAAAGAGAGTATGTTGTTAAGTTTTTTTTGTCTCAAAAAAGGAAAGGCGTGGCTGTAAATGTTCACAAACACAAATGGATGCAAATACTATGAAAGTTTTTAGAACTGACTATTTTTGAAAATGGTAACAATTAAAAGTTTATATAAATTTCAATAATATAACACTTTGGTAATCCATTAAAGTACTTTTCTTAAACTTGTTATATTTTTTTTCAAATTGACTGCAATTCGAATATTGTGTTTGTCATGTCAAAATTAATTAAACACGAAACATTTTTCGTTCGATGATTTTTTACGATATCCGTTGTGGTTTCAAACAAAAGCAAAATAACGATCGACATCGATGGGCATTTTACGATGTGTCCTTATCCCGCGATAATGTTCAAACTTGAAATCCTTAAGATTTCAAGCGTGGTCATGCTGATCTGCGAGAAGGTTTTCCTTCAACAGCGACAACTGAAGGTAAAATCAAGGCTGTGCGATTCGTGATAAAGGTTCACATGGAAATAAACATATGAACACATTTACACAAGTTTAGCCATTAGTCAGTGCTCAAAAATAGTGTCGCTTTGATTAGCAACGTCAAATTCTAGAAAAATTCGATGAAGGACAATCAAATGCTGTATTCGACATCATTACGGATGACGAAAACTGGATGTACTCTCCCAAACTAAGAGGTAATCTGCGCAGTATGATTTTCACTCCGAAGAGTTGTCTACGTAGGTGAAGGATGGAAAAAATGCTGGAAAAAGATAGTCGCCTTTTTCCTCAGATGGATGGGTTATTACACAATGCAAAGACAATATAACCAATTTACAGTGCTTACGGAGAACATCTTACTAGTCAAACATATGCAAAATCGAATATATGCGACTATTTCTGCTTTACTATGTAACTTGCTTCTGTGACGTCAGTAGATTGCGTAGTCTATCGTCTTTAGAAACAGAAGACGGTGAAAAATTTCTAGTTGTGCAATAAAATGATGTCAAAAATCTAGAATCACTTCAAATTGCAAAAAATATGGAATTACATTTCACTGGCAAGTAATATTTAATTAAATTCGAGGAAATTAATGAAGCAGTAATATAAATCATTTCATTTAAATATTTAAAACCTATCCATTGATTTCTTTCTGTCCTCTCTTTCTTTCTTGTGAATATTTAGTATCCAGTTGTCTCTTTTTTCAATAGAGCAATTACATAATCTCAACGATTATAACGATAAATTATTCGACAAAATTGTGTTTCTATAAAGTATTTAATTTATTTATATTTTTAACTTGTCATATATTTCATTTGAATAAATGAAATAATTGTAATGTTGTACAAATATTCTAAAATTAAATTTTCTAATATTAGGTAATTTATAAATATGTAAAACTTGTGAAATCTTAATATTGAAAAAAGAATGTTACTTTTTTAAATGATATTGGAAGGAAAAAAATTATGTAAATGCTACTAGCAGAAAAAAATTTCTTCTGCGAAATATAGTGTCATATGTTTAAAAAATTTTACTGTTGACTTCTTCGAACAATTGAAAAATAAACGCCTTCTATTTAGTTCAGCAATTCCTATATTGTACTTATCCATTTTGGTAAGAAATTCACACAAAATTGTCAGCACATCCTTGTAATGATTTATTATTCTGGGATAAAAAAAAAAGTAAAAAATAGTACCTGATATTTTTCAAGCCTCAATTAATAAATAATATTCTCAAGAAGATAGTATTTTCCATTGAATATTGAGCTGTCAAACAGACATTGAAGCACTGATATTAAAATGTCAAACATACATTAGAGCACTGATATTAAAATGTCAAACATGTTTTGAAGCACTGATATTAAAATGTCAAACCTACATTGGAGCACTAATATTAAAATATTAAACAAACATTGGAGCACTGATATTAAAATGTCAAATATACATTAGAGCACTGATATTAAAATGTCAAACATACATTAGATCACTAATATTAAAATGTCAAACATCCATTGGAGCACATGTAGTCGTTGCAAAATTTATATCAAAAGGACTGTGTTTAATCGCGGTAGCAAAGCAATCAAACCAAAATAAGACTCAAATTATTTTGTAGTATTTGCTTTGAAATCTTTTGCCAGTTACGATATTAACTCAAAGATAAATTTTCACCAATATGGCACAGAGTGGACAATTCATCTAATAGATATTAATATCATTTGTTATTTTAAAAAATGTGGATTTCTGTCTGAAATTTATTATAAAAAATAAATACAGTCCAAAGGACTATATACAGATGATATATTCCAGGTCAATTCATTTTAAGAAACGATAATTATTTTTGCGTGAATAATTGGTACCGTTATACGTTTCTTACCTCAATTAATTAACAAGTAGAACATAATTTTATTATTTATATAATTCCTTGAAATAAAATGGTGAAGATTAAAATTAATATTTTTTTATCAATATCGATAATATTATTACACATAATTTTTGTACTCCCTACAACAAACTCATGGCATGGCGTTGACAAATCAGAGTAGCCCATGACGCAGTGCATCGGACCGCTGTCCAGTGAGTTGTGATTCTAAGAAAAATACTAAAATAATAAAAATACTAAACAATAATAAAAGGCAAACTGCGATGAATATGATCTCCGAAGGCTGAAGAAGTGGTCACTGTCTTCGAAATAAATTTGGAAGAGATATACAAATATGAGTGTTTTGAAATCTGAATAGAACTACCATTACGAGTGTTTCGTATCTTTGAAGATACTTATAAACATGTAAGGATACTCAATAGTTCTATTAAACTATTTTGAAATATTAATTTTTCTCAACTTAAAGATATTTCCTACTATATATTTCACAGACGTAAAAATATGGTGGCATATTTAAGTAATACTAGTGGTCACCCAGTGGTCGAAATTCGACCGTAATTAATTAATTTTTTAATTTTGAACGTTTATGAGGTTCTTTTGTTGAAGAGCATACCTCTATAAGCATTCCATAATTATTTTTTAAATTTTCTTGTATTACATCAGCTGAGAACGTTTACAAATACTTCATTGGCGCGTATTCTTTGCCTTAATTCCCTACAATACCTATGATATTTCAAGTTTAATGATAATAACACACATATGTATAAAGTTAAGCCTCGATATACACTCCACAGACTATTGAAAAAAGAAAATTTGAAATCACACAAAATTCACAGCTCGAAGTTCATTCGATCAATCTGACATTTTAAACTTCTTTGGCGACAATCCCTACTCTGTGTGACGGTTTGACCACAGTCTATTATGTGTTTGACATTAATAGTATGAACTCCATATAAACTTTAACCATTCCAAATCTCACATTCCTCGATACGCACATTATGCTTAAAAAGGGATACGAAGTTTTCTCTTCAAGTATTAACGTATTAATTAGTTCTCACCATAGAAATATATAAATTTATTTACTAGTATATCTACATTATTACTGTATTATTTTTGCAGTTTTATGGACTTTCTATGAATTTTTACAGACCAAACTACGTATAGTAAGTTGGTCGACTATAACTCTTAGACAATTAGAGTCTACTTAGCTGTGATAATTTTTACTTTTAATTTCCATATCTATTCTACTATTTTAAATACTTTTCAGGTATTCGAAATTAGCAGTTTTTCCGGTTATAGATGTAGACACGTAACTCTAAGAAAAATTAACCCTTTAAAGCTTAATATTTCGTAAACAAACCCATATATTTAAAAGCTACGATCACGACCACGCCACGCCAAATTTTAGTTTTATAGCAGTCAAGCAGTAAGAGTGTCCAAATAAAAAATAATGTTGCATATAGTCGTAAAAATAGATACACGTACAGGGGACAACTATGAAAGTTACCAGCTTGATTGCTAAAAATGAACAAACTGAATAATTTATTTCCATTTGTCTAACCTTTAAGAAATCTCGAAACAGGTTACGATTTTAATGGATTCTACGATTTTAACGGATGCTTTTAATGTTTCCTACCTATTTTCTTTCAGACATGCTGGGTTAGCATACGTCAGAAAAGGGAAGAAAAATTTCCCACTCCCACATTTGCAACTGCACAGCTACTTTATCGTTGCACCAGAACGTCATTTTGCGTCGTTTGTAATGAATGACAATAAACTTCCTGAAGTGTGCCATCGTTAGGTTGACGAAGATTAAAACATTTTGTGCAACGATGTGACCAGATACATTATTATTATTTATGTTTGTATTATGATGATATCTGATTTAAATTTAATTTTAAAATAATGTTTTTAAATATGCCTATTAGAAAGTGAGAAATACTAACTTGTATGAGATCTGTACGGAAAAGTAGCTACCTAATGCTATGATGCCGATCTTTTATCGTGGCAGCCCAGGCCCTGTTCCGCCTCCAAAGTCCACACTCACTGCTTCTAAACCAACATTCTATGTTCTTGGGCATTATATTCTGCCCAAAGAAATAAACAAGAGGTAGGTAATATTGCAGCATTGGCATAGCCAACAGAAACCATATAGTATAATAGTTATGTAGCAGTCATGAGGTCATTTACATAATTATGAAGGAGAAAAAAACATTTCAATTTTTGCTGGAAAAATAACATTCTCGAACTTGTGATATGGCTTGAAACTGCCTGCGCTAATAAAAAATAAAACACTAAAATTGACCATGCCTAATTTTAAGTAGAAATACTGGAGTTCTGTGGTATATTTTTACCATATCGCTCGTACGGCCATATAACTTTGGTAAATTATTTGTTGCAGAGACAATAGAGGCAAAAGATCTCGCGACCGATAGCCTAGTCGCTAGTCGCTTAGTAGCTCAGACAAGCTAAAGGCATATCAGCAATTAGTTAGCTTTTTTAGCAAGACTCTTCAATACAAACACCATCTTCAGTAATGATGATGCGGCAAGAAAGATACCTAGTATCTTTCTTAGAGATCTACTTTAAAAAATAGCACGCTCCGAAAACTTGACCGAAGAATACATCTGTTATAAATTTTGAATGAAAAGCAGTCGTCTTCTTGGTACGTGCATATGTTAATGGACGACTTGTCCGCCGCCATTAAAATTATGGATTCTATCAAAGAAACAGAGTTATTCGAATGTTTAGTAACTCCAATCGACGGTGGTGGCGCACTTCCAGCGACGTACATTTAGCTTCAGCCGAGTTCATAATATCGTACACGAAATATCCATAATATAAAAGCACAAAAGTCGCTTGCTCTGGCTATCGAGTGATACCTCACCCGACCAAAGAGTATAGTATCAGACAAAACTTCCTCCACTCTTTCATAATTTTTATAGAAACTAAAAATGAAATAGATTTAGCCAAAATTGCTTTAAAAAGTAAAAACTTTTGTAACAAACATTTTAATTTTAACAGTAATACAAATCATACATATCATAAAACGGTAATATTAAGATAGGAAAGTCTACATAATAATGGTATTTTTAAAAAAAAATAAGTACGGAAACTACAAACTAAAGAAAAATCGTTGGTTTGTACAATTTTTGTCTACCTACTTGTTCGCGCGTTATACAAAAATTAGCTCCCAATCCCAGAATCCAAATGAGATATGAATCATTTTCATAAAACGTCGAAAAGTTTGTCTCTTTTCTTGTGCACACAAACGTAGATGTATGTATGTATGTATGTATATATATATATATATATATATATATATATATATATATATATATATATATAGATACATGTGCAGGGGATAACTATGAGAGTTACTAGTTTGATTGCGAAGCCCTAAAAATGAACAAACTGAGAAATTTATTTCCATTTGCCTAACTTGTAAGAGATCTCGAAACGGGTTATGATTTTAATGAATTATAGCGATGTAATTTAATCAGGTTAAAAATAATCTAAAACGTTCTGTCTCTACCGATATAAATAATTAATTTACTAACACGTTGAAACACAAAAGGTCGTGAATATTTTTAGATTTCTTTGATTACAAATCTGATTAAAATGCGAAATGACATATTCTAAACAAAATATTTTTAAACATTTTAAAATTAGTAACAAAATTGTAACATATATTGAATATTGTCTCATGTAAAATTTTTATATATAGTGTGTTTACAAAATTAAATTGGTGTGCATTTAAGAATATTATATTTAAAACAGATTAGAGGTTAGAAAAAGCAATTAGGAAGACGGATTCCTCTTATCACCTAGAATATGGGGAATAATTTGAATATGTCTGAAATTTTATAGCTTTTTACTCGGATATAAAGTTTCACTGGATTCATTTGAAGTTACGTACAAAACTCAAATAATTTTTTCTCCAAATTTTGGAAATATTGAGAGTATTTGTGGAAAAGAACGTAGAGATATTTCTATTGAAATGAAAAAGCATCGGCAAAATTTGTTTCATACTTTTTAGAGCTTCGTAGACAATGGTAAAAACGGACCCCTTATAATTTTGCCTTGTCCATCTATTCGTCTGATTGTCTTTTCGTCCGTCTTTTCGTATGTCATATTCATTTTACTCTGAAACTATGGACACTATATAGATGAAACATTTCTGAAAAATCTTTGAATCGTTTTATAATGAAATAGTAGAATTGCGAAAAAAATAATATTAAGGGTAACACTCCACATATAACTGAGGAATGAAAGGAAGTTCAATGCACATATTCATGTGGGTTAGATAAGTTTTAGAAAATGATATAGAGTTTCCAAAATAACTTTTCTATTTAAGTCAATAGTTGTTGAGATATGCGGTACTGAAATCTTGAAAAGAAAGTCGTGAAATTTTGAAAAAAATTAAGGTAACATGACTTAAAATAAACTTTCAACAAAAATTAGTTCTAAAAAATGTGTTGTGTAGTTTTTGAGAATTGGGATATTTCCATGCCAACTGCAGCAATACCTTTGTTTTTTAGAGGGGTTTTGAGAAATACTAACTTATAAGTTTGTTGCTACGAAACTTTTCTCTCTTTTTCTCTTTTGACTCGCACTTGGCCGACTTTTTATTTTTCGTCTCAAATTATTTTTGCACATAGTTAAGGAAATAGTTACTGCAGTTCTTTAAATGTCGTAATGTCAATTTTTTTACTGTAGTTATATTTTAATGTGGTTTTTCTTTCATCCAAAGAAATTAGATTTGAAAAACAGCATACTATCACGCTTTCTATTCAACAATAAATATAAAGCCACAATGAGATGTACTTATAAAAACTAGGAAGCAAACTATTAGAGGCAAATAAATTTAAATTTTCCCAATATCGTGTTTCGGTTGATGATAAAGTTCTCCTTGTATCATCAAAAGAATAGAGAAGATTGATAATCCCAGGGAGAGAAAATGAAACGGAGCATCGGAATAACAAAAACTTCCACATTATTACCTGATCTAATATAGGTAGATAACAATATCTTGATAAAAAGAAACCTCAAGTGGGTAACCGTACTGGTGCTCTCTATTTTTTATTACGAAACTTGGACAATATAAAAAACCGACTATTCCGCATAGTCACCTTTATAATGTAGTACTGAAAAAAGGTATTTTGAATTTTTTGAACTAAAAGATATATGGAAACTAAAGCTTACACTTCTAGTCTCCGAATATTTTGAACACATTGATAGGAAGAAAGTAGCAACCGACAAAATTTGTAACTGATTGAGCGAAAGATAAAGAAGTAAAGAGATTCAGCACAATGATGCATCGGTGTGATCAAATTCAGAGGTCAATTTCTACGATACCGAAGACATAGTTACTAACTGCCGAAAATATTTTTTTTTTTACTATAAACCGAAACATAATCCGCGAGAAAGTTGCCCGCCGATTTCAAGACCTGAAGGTCACTTGAAGAGGGCGATCCCCAGAGGTATATTTACAATCTTTATTACCAAAGACATTAAAAAGTATTCCAAAAATAAGTAGCTTTTCTGTAAAAAAAAGTCCAAAATATATTCCTCTCGTAACTAACAACTAGATTACCCCTAGATTTAAAGAAATTAAAGTCACTTGAAGAGGGCTGCCTCCAAAGAAATATTTAAGTTAAGTCTTTATTTATGATTCGACAATCAATAAAAAGTATTCCAAAATTAAGTAATTCTTCCACGAACTCCAAGATATATTGATCTCGTAATCTACAAGATTATCCCTAGATTTGAAGACATGAAGATCACTTGAAGAGAGCGATCCCTAGAGAAATATTTACGATCTTTATTTATAGCTCCAAAGTTATTAACAAGTATTCCAAAAATAACTTTTCCATAAAGTTCAAAATATTTGTAGCTCTCGTAACCCACAACGAGTTTATCCCAATCATTTAAAGACCTGAAGGTCACTTGACAGAGCAATCCCAAGAGGATTATTTGCAATCTTTATTTACAGTTCCAAAGTCATTAAAAATTATTCCAAAAATTAGTCTTTTTTCCATGCACTGCAAAATATATTGCTCTCGTAACCCGCAACCAGATTAAAACATAATTGAGTTTACGATAGGAAACAATACCGAGACACCGCTTTTCGTCCAATCGCCAATAAAGCAATAATGTCCCTGGAACCATTAGATCGGGACGGATATGGCCGAGTACCTTTATTTAGTAATTTTCTCGTCCCGTCCCTGCGGTCGTTACCGAGTGTGATTTTCTTTTTTCAAATAATGTTTACGCCGTTCGCTGTAAACAATATGACTCGGTCGTTTTTCCCCCGCGTGCCTATGATGATGTAGCAATTCATTGTTCCCAAAGTAGCTGTTACGTAATTGGATGATGGTTATTAATATTTTAGGATTTATATTAATATTAAGCACGAGACGTTGTATAATATTAAATTGAAAAAATGAAAAGTTGTGTTATACGAAGAACGGAAAAAAAGTGTGAACAGAAAAATCTCCTATTTAGGAGACTAATTTTATTTTATTCAATTGTAGTCTCAATGTTACCTAATAATGAAACTTAAATTATTTAAAAAATGAAACTGAATAGAAGAATAGTAGTTGTAAATGATAAAAAGTGTGAACAGAAAAATCTCTTATTTGGGAGACTAATTTTATTTTATTAAATTGTAGTCTCAATGTTACCTAATAATGAAACTTAAATTATTTAAAAAATTAAACTGAATAGAAGAATAGTAGTTGTAAATGATAAAACTAATCTAAGGAGTTCAAATTTTATGTACATGAGTAATGCTTTAAATACTAATTTTTGGGAATTCTAATCTCTAAATTTAAGAATTGTTCTTAATATCTATGGTTTTAGAAATGGTAATTATAATTATATTAACGTTTACCAGAATATGTGTCTTGTATATCTTGTATGCCATTTGTGTCGTACTTTGCGTATCACATTCCTATAATTAATAATGTTGTATTGTAACACAATAATTATTTATTTCTTTGCTTTTATCCTATATATATAAATAAAAATTTTGTATTTAAAAAATATAATCCGTTACATAGACGTATTCACGTACAACACATGGCCGTGTCCATAATACAGCCACACCCCATTTTTCTGCTTAAATTCAATGTTAAAGTGTGTTTGAAAACTGAATTTTTATTTAATTTTAATTTTTAAAATATCACGTAACGTTTGTGGGGAGGTATGAAAAGTAAAAATGTTATTTAATTAGTAAAAGGTTATCAGTGTATTAAATATAAGTAAAATGTTAATTAACAAATAAAACCGACTAAAATAAAAATAATTATAGTTTAACGGTATGTATTTGGATACATATCCCTTTAAATTTTCGAGTCTTCTAAGTTTGGGTGCGAGTTGATTTGTATCGTCGTAACTTATCGTAATATTTTCTATAAATACGTTTCACTAGATACCCATGTTGTAAAGTTACTAGAATTGTATATCGTCTTAATAATATGGCAGCTAACATCTGCCATAATTTTTCTTATGATTTTAACAATTATATGTCACTCGAAGTATTTTTAAGAATCAGACCATGACTCATACATTGAAATTCGTCCAGACGTTCATGAATATACAATACACATGTGTAAACACATTGCATTAGTTATACCGTACTCAGATAATTATGATGATCGCGTAAATTTATATAAACACTTATATTTTTTCTAAATGTATTCAGTATGAAACAGTGATGAAATCTATAAACAAATTGAAGTTTGACTTTTGACAATTTTAATAAAAATTAAATGACACTACGTGATGTATCACGTAGTTTCATTTAATTGGTATTAAAATTGTTAAAAGTCAAACTTCAATTTGTTTATAGATTTCATCACTCCTTCATACTGAATACATTTAAAAAATATATAAGTATTATTTCTACTTTTTTAAATTTCTTTACCATGACCTAGGTTTCGTTGTATTACAATATCTTCAGGTGGGAAATTAGTAAAGATCTTTATAATATCCCACCTGAAGATGTTGTAATACAACGAAACCTAGATCGTGGTAAAGAAATTTAAAAAAGTAGAAATAATACTACATTACATAGTTTCATTTAATTGTGAATAATGAATTTCTACAAAATTAACGCCAAATATATTCAAAATTTTAATAACATTTTTAATTCTGGAGTCGCTCAGAGTCTGGAACAACTGAAAAAATTATTAAAAAGTAAATTGGTTCCATTAAAAACATAAATATTCTACTTCCTGCGTATTTCCGATGTTTATAAATAAAACAAGGATTATACGAGAAAAGGATATAAACGAAAACAAATTTCATGAAAATGCCCTTTTAATCTTTTATTATTTTCCTTTGGATTCTAATTTTTATTCAATTTTGACCAAATATATTTTAATAAAATTGTAATACCATAATGTTAAAATAAATTTCTACGTGAAAAAAATATTTTCGTTTAATTTTTCACAACTAAATGGTCGTAGTAAAGAATTTAAATAAAGTGGAAATAATACTACATCACGTAGTTTCATTTAGTTTGTGAAAAATTAAATTAAAATTAATTTCTATGAATTAACTCCAAATATATTCATTAAATATTTTCATGCAAATTTTAAGCCAATGTAACCGACAACAACTTAAGAATTATTTAACTGACTTCTGTTAAAATTTCGAAACCGACCTTTTAGCTAACTTTAAAAAAAAACGCCGAGATAATTTTATGCGATAAAGTTTTACAATAATGTACTCTTAGAACCCGAAAAAAGCTTTCATACCTTTGATCTGTTAGTTTTATGCCCACGTAAAGCAACAGAATTAACTTTTGTCATGGCCTTCGAAATTTTGTAGCTTATTTCTTTTAAATTAGCTGTGTAAAATACAATTTTTATATTGGATGAGTGTCTTTGACAAATTACTAAATAGTTCCACATATAATCAATAGCGCTAAATAGATGACAATGTCTAAAATTCACCATAAGTTCTTTGCTGATTTATAAAAATAACAATACTTTAGACAGTCGTTCATTGTCAAATAAATATTATACAAAAAAATCTTGGCTACGAATAATCGCTTTAATATTAAAAATTCATGTGCGAATAGTACATCCAACCAAATGGCGGTTTATGTTGGGATATTCAGAATTGGATAACTTATAACACTTTAAAATAAATTTATGATCCTATAAACCTATTGTCGTAATTAGTTGGAAGTTGAGTGGAAATTGTTTATATAAACTACGTTAGAAAAAAATCTCAGGTACGCATCATTACGTTCCAGGCATTAGGGCGTCGATCAGTAGTTGTTTGTAGATTAACTAATAAAACATGATTCGCATAAGCAAAATTGGACAGAAGCCTTATTGGCTTCTGTCCAATTTTGCTTATGCAATTTTGCAAATGTAAGAGTACAGATTAAACCACGGTATTCGTGGAAAATAAATTTTATGGCTGCGACCTGAAGCTCTGGAATGCGCAGCTTGCATTCTTCACCGCTCGCGCCCACACAAATATCAATAAAATCCGTCGCGAAACGTAAACGTAAAGGAGTGGTGTTAAAACAAAACTCGAGGCGGACGATAAGAAAAATAATTTTCCCTTTTACGATTTATTTCCCGGCGGCTTGCGGTTTTCATTTCGGCTCTTTTTTACACCTAGATTTATATCCTGAGGCCACTCGATGCCACCCGCCGGGCCCGGTTTGACACGCTCGCCGACTAAAGCCGATTTCTACTTTCCGCAACCCAATTTTCAAATGCGTCGTGTTTTACGGTCAAAGCAGGCTCAGCTGCGGTCGAATGTGACAGGTATGGATGTGGCCTTTCTACTTGTGTTTGTTTATATTATTGTGCCATTTCGAGTAATGGAATACCGTTTGGGCAATTCGGAAAAGTTAAGTTAAATTATATTTGTTTTTCCATTGAGTACTTTAGTTATAAGTGTTAAATATCTCGTATCAGCAAAGCTATGTAGTTTTGAATTACTTTTCCAAATGGAAATTTTATTTAAATTACATAAATTGACTCTATTTAACAAAACATTATTAAAGAATACTTATTGATCTTATAACTTAAATTAATTACAATATTGTTAATTATAAATGTAAAACCCCATGCGAGCGCAACCGCAAATCGAAAGCTATTTTATTAACTATAAATATCTACAATATTTAGTTCCTGTAATTATTATTCGACTTGGTTTACCAATTCATATGCTATTTCATTATGGCTATGAATTGTTCCAAAATGATAAATTTATTGTCCTGTTTGAACACAAATCATTTCTCATAAGGATATCTCTTTATCGATAAAAAAGTGAAAAAATTACTCTTTCTGCTATCTCCGGTTAATGTATTCTGGGCGTTATCTGCCATGGATAGGTGAATCATATTTATATTATAATAATAAGTAATAAAAATTATTTAAAAATATTTGCTTGAAAACAAACTTTGCTCTTAACGTCCATTGACATCGAAAATAATAGTAAATGCTTTAATTACTAAGGTGATGCAGAAGGTTAATTTAGGTATGAGGCAACGTCTGTCAGGCACCCACGTTTAGGATATTCTGACACGTATTTATGGAAAATATTATTTTAGAAATATACTATTTTAGATTTTTTATTTAAGCCATCTCACAAGCTTTTCTACACTAATATTAAGGTAAAGTTTGTAAGTTTGAATGTAGGATGTAATCTCCGAAACTACTCATTGGATTTAAAAAAAATATTTTACTAATATTTAGAATTGACCTTCAGGGTGTTCATAGGTTGTATTTAATTGTATTTTTATTTTAATTGATTTAAAATTTATTTTGAATTTAATTTTTTTTTAAAACTTTAAATTAAAATAATTAATTGAAAAAATAAATCTTTTATTATTTAAAATCTTATTTCATTTTAAATTGAATTATTTAAATATTTTAGTTAAATTATATTTGAAAATGAATTTTAAAATTAAATTAATTTTTTTAAAAAATAAATTTTTTTTTTTTTTATTTTAATTATTTTAGAATTAAAATTAAAGTTAGATTTTAAATGAATTTAAGGAAAACTGTAGTTTTTTAAAAAGTTAAACGAGCGTAATGAATTGTCAATTTTACTGAAACAATCTAAATAAAGTTTAATTAGTAATGGAAATAAATTAATATGCCGGAAATGAATTGTAATTAATAAATTTTAAGTATTTAATAAATAATAAAGTAACAATTTATAATTTATTATCCAAATAAATACACACCGAATTGGAAACGGTCTGGCAGATGATTAATTTATAATAGAAAACCAGCAGAAAAAAAAAACATTGACATAAAATTGTACTTATACTGAAGCAAAGATGTCGTTTTATACTTAAGAAAAAGTAGTATTCGAAATCTCATCCTTTTTTTCTAGCTAGCTCTCATTTGCCAAGCGAGTAACGTGTCATAAGAAATTTCGTTCCAATAACTACCATGCCTAAAAATTAATCATAATTTTCACGGCAAACATCTCAGAAAAGAGCAGCTGAAAATGGTGAGTGGAAGGCCCTCCTTAAACTACTCAGCGTTTTGCGAGTCATAGAGAATATATCAAAAGCTTGTGCTAGGGAATCTAGCTTGAAGCGGCCCGCTAACCAAAACATTAAAACGTCGCATGTTTGTGCTAGGTAATCTAATTCTGCATACTCTTAGCGATTTGATAGCCTTAGACAGCATGTCTCAGAAGCACGTGATGGGCAATCTAGCACCGATAGCTCGCAGCAACTTGCTAGCCAAAATATAATAACGTCGCAAGCCCGTGCTAGGGAATTAACTTTAGTTTAATTGAATTTAATTAACTTTAGGAACTATTCTTTAGTTTAAAGAAAAATATTTAACTAAAAATCATTGACGCAAATGAAACAACCATTCTATGTACATTATTTTAGATGAAAATAGATTTTTATTTATACTTAGTCATGAGTCATTTATACTGAGTAATACGTCGTTTAAGCCTGAAAAAATAAATGATTCAGGTCTTTCTTATAGCTTCAACTTCTGCAGAAGAGAACTGTTTAGGCTACGGAAGCAAATTTTTACCCAGAACACGCTTTATGTATCACTTTCTCTCAAGTCTCTTGGAAGACGGTTAATGTGGATCAGCGTTTTAAATTTTGCAACAACGAAGTTCAAGCAAGCTTTTGCAAGAATTTTTCTCCAGCCAATTTGGTAATACGAAAAAAAAGACATTAACTCTATACAAATTCAAATTTTCATAAAAAATTGCGGAAGAACCACGTCGTCTTCAGCGTCTACACGATTAATTTTATCAATACCGCCTTTAGTTTTATTGTAGGCCATTATAATTATTGGTTTCATTGTTGTTGAATTTCAGCAAAAAAATATTAGTAAAATGAATTTATTTTTTTGTAAAGAAGGACATTCGTCTTTATTTTTTTGTAAATCCATAAAATGATGTTTTTGATAGATTTAAAGATTTGCCATGTGACCTGTAATATCAGAAGCAATTGTTCAATTTTATTTGACTTTAGTTCGATTTAAAAATAATTGAATGGATACCAAAGTAGGCTTTTAATTTTGCTCGATCACTGGGATCAAATTCTGTTTTATTATTATGCTTGTATTTTGTATGGTTCTGGAAGAGGTCATTATTAGTGTAAGTTATCATTTTATCAGTCATTACATTGTGTATGTATTCAAGGCGTAAACTTCTTACATCTACGAACTGTTTTAGTTGTATTTTAAGTATATTTACAAAATTATGACTCAAAGAAGGACCGGACCTACAAAAAGGTTCATCAAATAACTTTTTTCTATCTACATTTGCCCTAAAAATACTTCAAATTAAAAGAAATTTCTGCTATTTTGCTTGATGGAGCAAGTGAAACCCATAAAAATGTAATGTAACCAGTATATAATTGCCAGCAAGTACTTACATTTACCTAATCGGTTTTATTTTTAGTATCATGTTTACTCAATATAGAAAAATCTTCATTCATTTTGTCGTACAGCGATCGCCTCAGATGTCTCATAAAAATTTGGATCTCTCAAAAACACCCACCGCTTCTTTTTACCACTAATTTTTTAAGTTCCCCTCAGGGCCATCAAAAAAATAACATGGATGACGAGATCCATAGGAAAATGCACACATTTAGTGAGGTGACGTCTAAAATTTTATAT
The DNA here is from genome assembly GCA_039881145.1 of Druceiella hillmani. NCBI lineage: Eukaryota > Metazoa > Arthropoda > Insecta > Lepidoptera > Hepialidae > Druceiella > Druceiella hillmani. The sequence goes on from JAYKKI010000029.1 coordinate 15,278,289, forward strand.
ACACAAACACTGACTTTACGTCTCTAAAATGACGGTAGATCCAGCGACTAAACCGTCATGTCACGCCGCGCGCGGCCGACTGCTGACTCGCCCAATAAAATGGCGTAGCTACTGAAAGAACAAGTATATAAAATCTAAATCAACTCGCTCTTCACCAACATCATTAAAATCTTCCTTCATTTTGTCGTGCAGCCATAGCCTCAAATGTCCCATATAAATTTGAATCCTATGAAAACACCTTCTGCTTTCTTTTTCCACTAATTTTTAAAGTTCCCCGTAGAGCCATATAAAACAAAAACATGAAGGACAAGGTGACGTCTGTGAGATCCATGTGAAAATACATGCAGTTAGTAAGGTGACGTCGAAAATGTTGTGTGCACAAACATTGATCTTACATCTCTTTAATGACGGCAGATTCACCGACCAAACCGTTTTCTCACTGCTGACTTGTGTAATAAAATGGCGAAGCTGCTGAAAGAAACATATAACATAATGTAACATTTAACAAAGATATTGCATTCTACAGATGGATTTAAATCTCAAAAGGTCCTAACAACCATTATCTATCCTTTATAATACCAAAAAAGGATAGAAAAAGACAACGAAAGTGTCCGTACTCCGTCTAAATAAATTGAATGTCTCCATTTTGACTATATTATACTGAAGATAGATATATTGTTTAATAGTGATGTATATACCTATCGATAAAACATATAAAAAATCATCGAAATAAACTTCGATGTAGTTATTGCTAACCTTAATTTGCATTTTTTTTAATACAATTGATGATATACTCGTTCACCCGTTTATTATTACACGTTTATTATTAATTTCTGTTCTTGGGCAACAGTGTACTATTACCTCATCCTCCGCAGCCAAACCTTCTAACGTTAATCTCAAATTCACAATATTTACAGAGGTTCCCATGTTCTTAATACTGAACAACTATTGTGTCACGGCTTTTGAAGATTCGCCGAAAGAAATCCGTCTCTTCGTACAAATTATTGATATCAGCTGATAAGTTTATATGGAGAAACGTATTTTTTTTTAAATTTTAAAAGTTATAAGACAAACATTGTTAAGTATTAAGAACCTTCGGTAATGTTGTCATGTTTGAGATCTCCAAGGACAACTTTCCACTTCTGGACGAAGCCTCTCTCTAGCAGTTGGAGGTTTGACGTATAGTCATCACGGCAAGCAGCTGATTTGGATTGGTCACAAAACGGAGGCGATTGTTGCTTTCTATATTCACTCTATTTTATAAATTTTCATAATAATATACAGATTTAAAAGAACCATACCTATGATTCACATAAGTACCAATAAATTAAAATAAATAACGATTTTAACTTATGGTAAGGTAAGCTATGCTAATGCAAGATAATTCAAAGTACGATAGTGTAAGGTAAGTTACAGTAACATAATTTTTAGTAAGATAAAGTTAAGGTAAGGGTATGGTACGGTATGGTAAGATAAGGACTAATTTTCTGTGCCAATTCCATTGTATGAGAACGTCCGAAATTAGAAACCTTTAAATAAAATAAGTTAATTATGAAAATTTCTCGCGTTTTTAGTACTGAAGTCTTTTGACTTTAATTATGTATTCTAATTCTAAATAGGAGTCTATGATTCTGTAAATAATTAAATTTTGATTATTATTTAATACACAATTATCATGCCTGTGAGTTGTTACCTGTGAAAACACATCTATATTACAGCTCAAATCAAAAACATTAATTTTGGTCATGTTAATAGCTTGTCCGACTTTACTCACGCCGTTCGATTTTTAGAAACTAACGAAAAACTTTGTGTGTGTTTTCATAAACATAAATATGTGTGACATCCTTTGACGCTTTAATCAGACTACCTTTATCTTTGATTCGAATAAAAAAAAATTATTTTGCTTTATCGGTAGGAACTTGACCACAATATTCACCTTATAGGTTTTCCTTTATCTTTCTTGCTATATAGCCGGTTATAGGAAATTATATTTTCGCTATATTTGATGGGCTGTTCGGGTCTTGAATATAACTGTGATCAATTTTTTTAATTTTTCAATTACTTACAGCAAACTTTTTAATATCGTTTTAATATTTTTTGACAAGGAAACTCCTAACGATTTCACCTAGTACCTCGGAGAACACTTTGTGCCTCAGAGTCACTGTTCAGAAAATAAATTATTATATATCCAGCTTTATCTGTTCTTTCTAATTTTTTAGCAGTCGATATAGATGCAAATTCGCCACCATCATCATATTTCGCAAGAAATTTCCTTTTTCTAGATAATTTCAGGAAGTAATAATATTAGGAAATAATTTATTTAAAAATAATATTATTATATTTGCTTGGGCTGGTATCTCCGAGGAACGGACTTAATGTATTGATTAAAGGACAAATTACTTATTATATATCAGTCTGGTCCAAATACCAATTCAACAGTTTTTCAGCGTCAAAGACACTACAATATATTATTTGCCAGTAAGAAGGAAAATGGTCAAAAATATTCCATTGTCATATTTTTCCCACAAAGTAAAACTCGCTCTACGAGAATTCCCTACATATTACGCTACTTACATCATAATATTTAATTTAATCTGTTCACGAATATGCATTTTTCATGAAGCAAATATATTGCCTACTATATCTTTCACAGGCGTAAAATATAGGGAATATTCAACAAAATTTGACATTTAGAGTCGTCGCTATAGTTTTCTTACAACCTTTGCATGAGTTTCTAAGAACATAGTTTTTTTATAAATTCAAATTGAGTAGTTTCGGAAATAACGTGGAAAATTCGCATATTTCTAAGCAGATCTCTGAAGATGTAATACCTAAAATTATAAAAGAAGATATATTAAAGACCCTTGTAAATAATCTTTTCAAATAATGCCTCTGTACTTTGCATGGAATTGAAAAATATTTTCCTAAGTAATTAATTTTGCCCACCCTTCAATTTCCAAATAAAAATTTACTGTTTTGCAGAAAATGGCTAAGATAGACATACGGACAGATATGTAAGTGATCTTATGAGTAATTTGTTTTTTCTTTTAAGATAAGGAACCCTAAAAATATAAAAAAGTGATGATGTAAATAATAGTTCATGCACATAATAAAATTCTCATTCATAAACAATTACAAGTTAAACTTGAGATTGTCACACTTAAACTGTGGGTTATAGATATTGATAAACTTCATAAATCTTGTCACGTTTCATACTTAAAACTCCTGATTATTTTTCTTTTTAAATACTGTATACTGTTGCAACCTTGAAAACTATAAATTAGATTCTGTGTTTTATTTTTGGGATATTCAAGATAGAGCGTATGTTTATATTCAATGTTATTAAATATTCATTACGCTCATAAGTCAATATCCGCAATTATTTGTAATAAATAAAATAACGTCACTTCAAATGGGGTACAGAACCCTAGGTATGCCATCCTGACTTGCGCTTACCCGGCATTTATCCGAAACCTGTAATACGTCCGTAATTTATAAATCACTTGTAATACGAAAAATGTATCATTCATAATAACAAAACAATTTTGCTCTAAACTTTTAGAATTACAACCCTATAAAACCGACGTTTCTGTCGGCAAGGAATTGTCTATGGCACTATGTTATAAAAACATGGCAAAACTTATTTTTACGATAGCCAGCATACATGATTGTTCGTAATAATATTAGTATGTTTGGTTAGCTTGGGAATGCTAGTTAACAAAGAAGTACATTACGTTTTGCTTCGACAGCACATATGCAATCAAAACATTTATTTTTTGCTACGATGAATCAAAAGAATTTAAAACTATGGAATAATAGTTAAGTTTCTAAGACAGTTTAATAAATACCCATGTAAATCAAATCACTCGACTCACTTACTACTCATCATTCTAAATTTTTTAAAAATACAAGGACGGAACGTAAGTTCCTAATTTTAATTTACTATGAATTGAAAGAATAAATTTGTGCTAACTGCAGAACACTAAGTTTCTAGAATATATATATATACATATATATATATATATATATAATATTCATGTAAAAGAACCACTCCACTCACTCTCTATTCTTCATCCTGGAACCAACAAATATGAGGACAAGTTACAGATTTTAATTTACGATGATTTGAAAAATAACGTTGTGCTAACTGAAGAATTAAGACGAAGTTTCTAAGACATTATATAAAATACGCACATAAAAGAACCACTTCACTCACCCAGCACTCTTCATCCTAGAACCAAAAAGAGCGAGGACGAAGCGTAAAGTTCCAAATTTTAATTAGACAAGTTTCTCCGCAAGCAATTAATTAATAATTAGTCCACAGTTAAAGTAAAATAAGATTAACATCGCGACGCCAGTTGGAAGTTAATGGATAGCAAATATCGCGTAAGCAGTACATTTAAAGTTAAAGGAAATAATATGGAACTGAATTAAATGCAGCTAGCTTTGATTATAGCCACGTAACGTGACATATTCCTTTTAGTCTCTCATACTCTCAAATTTATTATGCATAATATTTGCAATCTTACCGTGTTGACGGTCATTTGTTTACAATTTTACTCATTAGGTCTCGCGATCTTGATAAGATAAGGTTTATTATCTAGAGTAATAAAGAATATAAGTTTTGTCATCTACCAGAAAGAGATCCGAAAATAATTAACAAGCTCTACCCTGCAGAGTGACACCAATATTATTACTTTTTAATCAAATACTGAACCGTGTTATATGCGACCTTATTACTTCTAGTTATTACTTCTTTGCTCCGTTCGCCAAACGAAATAGATTGTAAAGTCGGATATACATCAACGCGAACACTTGCAATGATTAATGTGGCAATAAATAAATCGATCTTCCTCTGTTTTGCACCACGTTAAATTAATAATACTTATTTAACGGCAAATCGTTATGTACATAAGTGTCTATTTATCCCCTTTCTTCCATTTTTCTTTCTCTATTCAATGTATATTCCCATCCGTTTTAAATCAATTTCAACATTGGCAAAAGCTCGGGCAGAACACTGAAATATTGAAAATATGCTTTCACCAGCCATCGCTGTATGAAATTCTCGTCACAAAGATTTATTGACGCCCGCACTATCTCTCAAACGCAGCTGAGCTTCATTAATGTTCATTATCCATCATTCTGTTTGAAATTTGTTGACGAAAATATGTTTTTTTTTCGGATTATCTCTCTCTTTCAAGTTCTCATTATTCTATAATGCGACGAGCTGTATGCCAAATTGTGGTGGTAAAAACGTTCAAATTCACTATAAATATTTCAGCAGCTACCATTTTTTTCGTCTAGTTAGTCCTGAATATTTAATATAAGAAAATCAAACTTGCATTTAGTCAATTTTATTGTAATACGATAAAGATTAAAACACATTACCTCACAAACGTTTGTACTATATCCTAATCAAGATGAGCAGCTTCATTTCAAATTGTTTCGCCAAATTCTCTGAAGTTCCTATTCCTGAAATATTACATCTTTTTTGATGTTATTTTGAAAGAATATTGCACAGTTTAAAAATAAGGGTATTTAACAACCAATATGATTATTTAACAATAAGTCAAATTTCGTTATCTAAATAATTTAAATGTATTTTTACAAACAAGCAGAAAAGTCACATCATTCAAAACTGTTTTGCATCCACAGTATTTTTAATTGGGAGCAGTCTTAAGAAGTTTTTTATATATTGTTTTTTTTTCCACCCAAATCCTCAACCAACTTACCAGTTTGGTGATAATTAATCGAATATCGTCACCGTTACCAACAAACTATATCAGTCCATTACTGTACATAAGTCTGCCTTAATAAGGTCATTGAGCCCAATTTTTGCTGATTATGGTCCCATCTATCCAGAACACTTTCCACACTACTTACTGCCTAAACGTGCCCTCCAATCTTGAACTTATCTACTTTATCTGTTATCGGTTGTAAGACAAATGTTATTGTGGTTGTGTGTGTTGTTGTAAGGTAAATGGCCTATTGCCACTTCAGATTTTCCATTCTTTTCCATTATATATTCTTTTTTAAGGACTATTATGATCCACAATTAAATGAAACTACGTGATGCAGTATTATTTCTACTTTCTTTAAGTTTTTTACCACGACCTTTTTACATGTACCTCAGTAACGTACAGCAATTCCTTAAGCACTTTTATCGTTGTATTTACAAGAATCAAAATGGAAATGTTCTACCTTTTCTTAATCAAATAAGAAAAACCGTTGATTACAAAAGAGGAAAAAATTAAAATTCGGAAAGAAAAATAAGGTAAAACGTATTCTACGGACATTATCAGAGATTTCACGTTATGTCTGAATAAATTGGTAATGAGCTTCATTTCAAATGAGATAACCACAACGCTACGTTAAATTTTTATTCATAGTTACGGTTCTGGTTTAGTATATTCGTGGTATACATTTATATTTTCGCATTATTTTTAAAAATATATTCAACAATAATGGTATTTAAAATGACTTAAATTATATTTAAAACGCGCTCTTAAGCGAGTAAAAGGAGACTGAATTTTTTTTATTCCCAAGCAATTGGAGTATCATTAACACGAGCGCAAATATATAATAAATAAAGAGTTATTATAATAAATAAAGAGTTATTAAAAATAAAAAAGAAATATTTTTTATTTTTTCACCAAAAAATAATGATTTTGGTAAACTAAATAGAAAATGTTAAAAAAATTATTAGTAATAAAACCAAAGTACTTTTGAAAAATTCACTGTATTATTCCGCTTGTATAAAACATGGAAGGTAATATATTTTATAGTTAAAACTAACATTAATATTTACATAAACTTTAAAAGAAAGACTACATCGGATTAAACGTCTAAACTTTTATGTGCACCTAAGTGTACGAGGAAACCTAAGTGTACGTCCAAATTTTTATGTGCACCTAAGTGTACAAGTAAACCTAAGTGTACATCTAAATTTTTATGTGCACCTAAGTGTACAAGGAAACCTAAGTGTACATCTAAATTTTTATGTGCACAATTTTTTAAGTGTACAAGGTTGTAGTTCTACTCAAACTCGGCAAGTTTATTTATCACTAGCCGTACCCCGCGATTCATGAAAACGTACCGTTCGCCAAACGACATTGGTCATCACCGGATACTCGGGGTGATCAGTCAATACTTAAGTCGCTCTCTCTGTCTGCCTTGCACAGTATAAACAGTGTTGTGCGACTTGTTTTATAAATATGATACTGCTCTGCTCCTGTGAATCATATCGTGATTATATATAGTATTTAGTCTTCCTAAATACTATATATAATCACGATATGATTATAGGATATGATTCATAGCCTTTTTGATAAAATTAAATATACTAATATAAGTATAATAATAGTTTTTAAAATTGTGCGTATGATTTCAGAAGTTAGCGCGAACAAATAAATAATAAAACAAAGAAACTCTTACTCTCTTCATATATAAATATAGACTGATTATAGCAACGAATAAATAAACTACCTCTTACCCTAATCATTTTTTAAATAAAAGTGTGGCTCAGGTACATAATAGAGATATATAATTTCTATCCTCTACTAGTAAATAAATAAATAAATAAAAATTTCTGCAATCGAAACTTCAACTGCTGATCTTAATGTCATACACCGACAGTGCGCGCTGAACACGGCGCTGTGCTCCGAGACGTGGCTTCAAGAAGATTGAATTTAAAATAAAATATTAATAAACTTTTTGAATTCACAATACAGCGACGGCGAATAAAGGATCGAGTTGTCGGAAGTTGACGCGGACTTTTTTAATGGATTTTACCCGCCTTTCAATAAAAAAATACCATGTAAAACTATAACCGTCCTCAAGATACGAGCTTTCTAATACAAAGAGAGCTTTTAAAACTGGACGTGGCTGATCGGCTCTATAGATTAGAATGAACAAAGAAATTAATAAACAATTTTGTCCGCTTTACATAATAATATAGATTTGAGTTATCAAATTAATTTCAATGGAAACATTTCTAGGTTAGTATATGAGTGATTTTAACCTCACTGTGATGCAAAATTTAATGTCAAGTGAACGTGATTTGTTTGCTGCTCAATTTATTACTCAATAATATTTATTCAATATTATTTTATGCTGTGAGTTTATTTACGTTTGAATTATTTAGGAATGAAGTGAATGATTTCTGTTAATTACAATAATTTCAAAAAAAATATTATGATAGGAACTTCAAAACAATATATATTTTTACATAAATGAATTAAAACCCAAATAAATTTTCTTTTCTAGTGAAGGCATGGGGAAAAACTAAGTTTCACTTATTGTATTGTCAAGAAATGACAAGGGTATTTGTTGTTGTCGTTGTTATGTTGGTAATGCAGTAGAAACGAGCGCGCTCCATCACTGGCTTTGTAGGAATATGAACCTGCTATCACCGCATAACCTGTCCATGCATAAAATCGCGTGCGTATGATTTTACGTACTTTTAAACTATTCATTAGAAAACTACTGAACACGAGGAAAATTCCATCTACATAAATTGAGGAAGATCACTTAAAATTGAACAGACTTACAAAATATAGTTTAATGAATGTAATAAAAAAGGGGATGTTTCTAAAATATGTCACGTAATAAATAAGCTAATTGCTGAGAGAACCCATAATATATATTAAATATATTTTAAACACTAATATTGAAGTCGTACTTATGTTACTCATATATTTTAAGTGGAAACCAAGGAAACCGTTTTGCCATCTTCCGTTTATATTTCACAATTTGTTTAACATGACACTTTAGGTATATAAAACCCGATTTTGACTTATTTTAGGGGTAAAATTTGTAATTTGATAGTTGTAAAAATATCTAAAGGTAAGTATAAAAAATAGAAAAAAATTCGTATTTATTTTTACGTCATGCGTTTATGGTAGGGTTCTGATAAGATTTCATTGAATTTATGAATAGCTTAGAACCCGAATTATAATTTATCCCATAAGTAACTATACAAAAGAGTTAACTTATAATAAAATATCTTGCGTATTAAAGTATCTTACTTTAAAGGAAATTAATTAAATTTTGCAGCCGGTTTTTTCACACAATACTTCCTGCTTTGTTTATAAAACTTAACTCATCTAGTTCCATAACTTTGGTAGTTAGGGTTACACTAGAATTCAATATTTATGTAATTTTCTTTTGTGAAAATTTCTAGGCATCTGGTAGATAATTTTATTACCTAATAAATACAGGAACTTTTCAAAATCTAACCTATTTGGTTTATCATTTTTTGTTATGGACAAGATGACTTTTGCTTTTGGTCATCAAATTATAATTAGCTTTGGAATTAACATTAGTTTTTTTCTGATTTCAAAATCACGAAACGAATACTTATTGTATTAATTGTGAAATTGCATATATTGTTTCGTTACATGTAATCACATAGGTAAATATTCGTAAGATGAAATTAAGATGAAAAAAACAGCAGACTAGTACAAATGAACTTTGAAAGTGTCTTGCAAATGTTTTAAACATCACATTCACTTCATTGTACATACACAAACGTACAATTGACTAATTTGTATTTTGTAAATAGCTAATTCATTTTGCCTTTTCATAACACCTCTTTTAATATTCCAAGTCTTGGAGAGAGTGATAGAGGGATTCTTTCTCTCACGCCCTAATCATTTCCTTATTCCCGAGAACGGTGTCTCCTATTTATCTTAACAATCAGATGTTTGTGCAGTGAACTTTCCAAGAAACCTATAATATTCGGCGGCGGCACTATATCTCAAGGTCTTAAATTACTCTCAAGACGTCTTAGTCCTGAACCCTAAAAGTCATGAACGGAAGTCATAAAGTAATATTGAAAATACGAGCATGAAAACAAGTTGACTTTGGTTTATTTTGTTCCTTTCATATATAGTCAGTTGCGTTCTTGCTAATTTGGTTATAATACGCCAACGTAGTATAAATTTGCAGACGCATCTATCGTTGATTACGGAAACTGTGGTGTTGAAATTATTCCATTATCTTAATTCGCAATGTAGCGTTATATTGCATAATTGCGAAACAATCAATGGCCATTATTTTAGTCTTATTTTCTTTTTGTCTTACAACCAACAGCTATCTCTTTTTCAGTTGTAGCGAAGAGAATAGTATCGTTCACGTGGGGAATGTTGGAAATTTTGAATCCATCCATTGAGGGATTTGAGCGTTACATATTCTCCGTGGATATTGAGGAGAATGAAATAAATTGCACACCCTTGGCGCATAACCCTCAGGTTTACTAATTTCATAAATTTTACATTGATTTTATTAATCTCTAATAGAATAAAGTTAATAGCCTGTGCGGATAACCCAGCATTTGTTCGCTTAATAGCAGTAAGACTTTTAAACATACCTTTATACAGATATATATATATATATATATATATATATATATATATATATATATATATATATATATATATATATATATATTCCCTAAATACATAAATAACAACTTCTTAAATTTAAAGTTCCGACGTAGTGTACAATGCCGTGCACCGTTGATGCATACTGAAAGCCGCCGCCTTCTCTCGAGACCTCGCTTCGAAGAAATTACATTAAATTGTAAATAATAATGGACTTTTCAAGTCTACATTTTCCCGATCCGATGCATTTCAGTGAAGTGCTGAATAAAAACGTTGCACCATTAGTTCGTTTAAAAACATTTTGTTTATTCTTATTAAAAATAAACTGAACGAACACTAACTTGATTTACTTAAGTTTGAAACCAACCTTCAATGGCAATTATGATAGAAGGCAGTAATATTTACAAAAAAGTTCCAGTTAACTTTGTTTCAGAATTGTCTAAGTTAAATATACGTACATTTCAACGAATGAACTATTTATACCCATAATTATTAGTACAATTTATAATTAAATTATAAATTGTAGTAACTCAATTTTGTACTACCCACACTTAAATAAGTTAATACGAAAACGAGAAATAGTTTACTCAGAGGTATTAATATAATATTAGAAACATATTTACTAAATTAACTACTTTAATATAACTACTATGTAAATGATTCTTAGCAAATTTCACAAGTCAATTACAAACTTAGAATTATAATTATGAAAATAAATTATACGCTTTAATGTAAGTTCGATATAACTTACTTCTGACTTATGACAAGTCAGAATTTACGTATATTTAACATATAGAATTATATATTTAATTCTAAAGAAATATGTATTGGTCTTTGTACATTTCACTTTTATAACTACAAAAGTAGAAACAGCGTTGGAACTAGTAATATTAAAATAAATGCAGCTTGTGGAAGACAATTTAACACTCGATGTCCAGTTAAACTTTTTTTTAAATAAATTTTAAATTACTGGTTAAAAAACCGAAATAACTTTATAAAAGAAATAATATATTACAAAAGAAACAATAGTTAAAATATAATCTACCTTCATTGCAAACATTTTTATATGTCTCCTGTTGATTTTGGGTTAGGTAAATTTAAAAGGTTAATTTTCTACGCGAAAAATTTAATTTTTCTTCACAATACTATGTACTCATTTGCAAATTATTTTTTAAATATATGGTTCCAAGTAGTGTATTTCGTATACACGCTGGTAAACATTATAGTAGTTACAAAAGACGCAGTTTAACCCTCCTGTAGAATTACTAAAAATCCTCAAGTTTCTTTCATTAACTTTTGCTTTCAGTGGACACTTTAATAATTTTACTGAAAAAATCTTGAAATAATACCGAGTTGTTATTATAAGCAGTTAATAGAAATATTATAAAGGCTGCATTAATCAACGGATGTGTTCAAAGGGAATCAGTTATCATAACTTAAATAGCCTCATAATTTTTCCCTAAGTTCAAGAAAATGCTATTTTTTGAGGTCAAAAAGTTGCCTTGAAAGTCTGCTTTGCTGTAAATATTAATAAGTTTTGCGTATAATTATAATTAAAATTAGTCAATTGAGAGTCGATTTAAGATAAAACTATTTCTTACATGGACAATATTCCACGTCCTTTTTCAAAAATAAGCTAATTGACTAGCTTTATTATTCTCGCATCAAAGAGGTTTTGGAGATACGTAATAAACTTTAGGGATAAACCAGTTTCTACACATCGACATTGTGACATTTTTTTCCGTTAATGAATATGTTAGTGTCTTTGGCAATATACCAAATCCCAAATAGATAGCTTTGCGAGCAAAACTACGGCGATATTTTTAATAGATTTAAAAAAGGAGAAGGTTCTCAATTTTATTGCATTTTTTTCTTTTTTGTTTGTGTATCCTATCTCATATATGTCGCAATTATCGACCAAGTTGATTGATTCTATCATGAATCACCGATACCGAAAATCTCTATTATTAAAAATATTCTGAAATATTATTCATGTTCGAAAACGATATTTTACCACAGAAATATCAACTGAGAACTCATTTTTTTTAAATAACTGGCCGTGCTTTTTATTTATATTTTCTTCCTTAATAATTTCTTATATTTTTGAAGAACTTCTTTGAATAATTTCTAAGGAAAAAATCCATAGCTTTTCATTTCACGTTATCCTAGCGTTATTATCGTCAATGACAAAATTTTGACGTTATCGTTCCGCATATAAAATGACATCTTAAATGATTCTGTATAAAATATGTACAATTCGAAAATAGTCCGCAATTAATAAAATATAACACGTTGTTAGTAGGGCATAATTATTCAAAGTAATAAACATGGCGATTTGAGTGTAAAAATGTTACTGTAAAAACCAGTACTTTTATCGGTATACACGTAATTTTTTTTATTATATTTCATATATTAAATTACATTTAACGAAGCAATATTAAAGTATTTTAGAAATGTTTCTACATTCGCATGATCCGTGAAGCACGTACAATTCAAATACCACTTTTTTCCCCTTGTCGGTTCTACCTTAGTAAGTAATCTTGTTCATATTCCCTTTTCCATATTATTGTTTATTTTAAAAGCTAAGCAATATATTTAAATTTTTAAAACAAATCAAAATTTAAATTAACTAAAGGGCAAACATTTACTTTGTCACTAAAATCCTTTTTTAGGGTTCCACTCTTCAAAATGAAAAAAAAGCATCCCTTATAGGATCACTTTATTGTCCATTCGTCCGTCCGTCTCTCTTTTAAAGGCCTTTCTCTTTGAAACGGTTTGGTGTATCAAGTTGAAATTATTATATAATATATTATATTATGAGACCTATGACCTTACCTTACTGTAAGAATTTCAAGTTTTTTGGTTCACCCAACATAAAGATACAATCATCAACGTTAGTACAATGAAAGGTCTTATATAGTACAAGGAAAGGGATGATTTCCAAAAATCGATGATTTTTATATACCGTTAAATATTTATAAAAAACTAAATATGTACGAAACCCTTGTAGTGTGAGTTCTACTCGCGCTTGACATTTTTCTTTAATTTGCTTTATTCTCTCATTTATTTTAACACAAAGTCTACCTACTTCACAATCGAAATTTGCAAGAGGAAAAACGGATTTTTCTAATGTATCCTTAATGTTTTCACCATAATTAAATTATCATTTTCAATAATCACCAAAGCAATTGTAACATAACGAGAAATATCCAACCACCATATAACAAAATAACCTCTCTATGCTATAGTTTGAGCAAAAGCACACAGTGCGTCATATATATATATATATATATATATATATATATATATATATATATATATATATATATATATATATATATGTATATATATGCATATATCTAGTGTTTTCATAGCTTTCCTTTATCTTCACCATAGTCTGATAAAAATAAACCGATAACACTCCGTTCATTCGATACCTTCATTTTGCCTTCCCAAGCAGCAAAATCAGAAGAAATTCCTAAGAGTAGCTCCGCCCGCCCTACAAAAGTGAAAAAGTTTCGTAAACCCCAATCTGACATTTCGATCTATGATGTGACTAGAATAAATTCTCAGTGTAATCTAATAAAAGTTTACACGTGCTATGTGTAACACGTGCTGTTTTAAAGCTACTTTTAGTCTTTTCATTATTAGGTATTTGCTATTTTTAAAGCTCCATACTGTTACTTTAGGTTAAAAGGTAAAAGAGGGGTGCTCGATATAGATACTTGAAATTCGTATACAGAAATTAAACATATTAACTTGCATATATCTCAATATACAAAATTAAAAAATAGTCATATGAAAATTTTACGGGTAACGAATTAAGTACTATATTGTTATTTATTCCATATATTATATGAAGTATCCTTTGAAATGACAAATAATTAGGGTCTCAATATATTTTTTTATGAGTTTAGATATTTAGTTTTCTGAGAAATATTGAAAGGGTACAAAAATGTTTGCACACTTACCTCTTATTTCCGAAAATACTCAACCCAAAGTTATGAAAATATATGAGTTTTTAGCATTCTAGGCAGAGGTTGTAGGAAAACCCTATGGTTTTCCTACATTTATATATTTATTATTAGGTATTTCCTCCTATACCTTTCGTTTTAAAATAAAATTATTTCTGGTATAATAGCTGTCTATTATATCAGAAATAATTTTATTTTAAAACGAAAGGTATAGTAGGAAATATACCAAGGTTGTGAAAAATTAATATTCTTAAACTTCAACAGATGTAAATACTAAGTCCACTTAAATGTTTATAAATGCCTAAAGGTGTACGGAGCCCTCGTAGTGGTAGTTCTATGCTCGACGGGCTATTTTAGGATATGATGTAGAAAATCATTTTATTTCTTTTTGTTGTTTTTCATTACATCTAAGTTATTTATAGTTGACATTAAATACACGATACTGCTTCACTGTGCTATCAACTATTGCTTTACTGTGCGATCCACTACCGCTTTACTGTGCGATCCACTATCAAAGCGGTAGTGTGTCGCTGTGCGATTCACTGTCGCTTCGTTTTGCGATGGTGATTCTATATATTTTATTATGTTATTTTTCTTCAGCCATTTATTTACCTTAGCTGGATATCTTATAACCTCTTTTGTCACATTATATTACTTCATATTATTCGGGAAAGTTAAAAAAATAAAAGAAAATATTGCGCAGTGCTATTGAATTTTTGTTTTTTTTTCTTTTATAACACATATTGTTGCATTAGCATTATTTGTACATGTCTTTATTTTTCGTTTCTCCATACGACTGATCAAAATTATATTTATAACCTAAGATATTCCTAAAACTAACATTCCCAAACGAGAATTTCTTAAAAATTATTATACAGTTCTTGTAAAAATGAAATGAAAAGTTCATTTTAACATTGCATTGAATTAAAAGTAGAATATTTTCGAAACACCGTTTACCCATATACGGAAGATATACATTACTCGGAGCTATTCTGCTACCTGAATCTACAGTTTCATGGCTCTTGTATTACGGCATTTGTGACGATTTTTCACGTTGCTTTCACGAGAGTATCGAGTTACCGTGAGCCACGGTAAACAAAGCGGCGTTGGGCCATTGGTGGAAAATTTAATAATTAATTTGTTTTATTCAGTAAAGAATATTTGAGTCCTCAGATAAACACAGGTCGGTAAGAAGAATTAGTTACAAAACAAATATTGAATTTTATTAAAGAAAAATTGCATTTTTCATTTATGAGAAAGGAGAAATAGGTTTAACCCGAAATCATACAAAACATTCACGCTGAAGAAAAGCTCTCGTGTAATGAGTTTTCATTACACGAGAGTTTTTCTTTCCTAGCACATTAAATATACTAATTTGGTTGTTACATTTATTTGATAATAAACATCAAAAAGAATTAGTTACAAAACAAATATTGCATAAAGAAAAGTTGCATTTTCCATTTATGAGAAAGGGGAAATAGGGTTGACCCGAAGTCATGCAAAACATTCACGCTGATGAACCTCATTACACGAGAGCTTTTCTTTCCTAGCACATTAAATATACTAATTTGGTTGTTACATTTATTTGATAATAAACATCAAAAAGAATTAGTTACAAAACAAATATTGCATAAAGAAAAATTGCATTTTCCATTTATGAGAAAGGAGAAATAGGGTTGATCCGAAGTTATACAGAACATTCACGCTGATGAAATTCATCACTTGAAAACTTTTCTTTCCCAACACACAGCAGGGAGCAAATACTACATTTTGTTAGCCATTGGGTGGATATAATTCATTCGAAATGTACTAAGATACATTTCGAATGGATTACATAATAGTTCAGTAACTTAACTTTAATCAGTTAACTGTAATTTAGTGGTAATTATACTAATTCGCATATTACACTTATTTGATAAAAAAACATTAATAAAGTTTTCAAACTGCAGGCAGATTATTGTCTGAATAAGCTTCAATAACATATTCATTGACATTTACTAAGACGTAGATAAAAAGGTCAGGGTTATTAGTTTAGATGCCGTCACGAAAATATGTTATGGAAGTGAGGTAGTTAAAGCGGGACAACGCTCTACTTTGCATAACAATGTTATACTAACCTTGACGCTGCTTTACTTGCGTGGTATTAGCAAAATGCATTCCTCACCTTACGTACGTCACTAAACGCTCCGTCTACCAGAATTCTCCGCCCGGTTGAAATACGTTGATATCACGTAAATAAATCTAAAGATAAAGGATTATCTTACCCATAAAGAGTAAAATATGCATGATAAGTGTAAAGTGTCAGAGAGACTTTGTGTTAAAATATGTTTACTTGCCAGTAAAAATAATTTACATAAAAAGTCAAGAGTTTTGATAACAAATATCCACGAATATGATGTTCAGCAATAATAGTATCATTTATATATAAAAGGCTTACCGTGTGGTCACAAAGTTTTTTACCAATCTATATGGTCAAAAAGATTTTATTGGATATGATCTTTTTACCTTTAAGTACATCACTCTGCTCCTGTAATTACACATACTTCTCATAATATAATAGTATATAGTCTAAATGTAATTAATTTACTACATAAATTTTATTACATTACCTACATAACCGTGATTTGGTGGGTTGAAAAAAGGATAAATAAAGAAATAACTTTCACTGTTATTTCACTATTATTATATTAGCAGGGATTAGTAACGTCCGTGACTTGTAGCTTAACACATTATTTGTATTTGTTTTTTGCTTTACTTCAGTAACCTCAGGACTTCGTGATCACTTAAAAGTGGATTGACTGGCATGATGCCAAATTGTCTATTTGAATAATAAACTGTTCATCAATGTCGAGATATTCGTGTGGATCAGGACACAAAATATGTGGATTTTCCTTGTTAACACCTTCCTTATTTCATTGTTATACAGCAAAAGATAAAAGAATGAGGATAATATAGGCTGTAGAGTTTCTTTTTCTTTAGATAGTGCATCAAAGTGACCAAACTTATATAGATAAACTGCAATTTCCGCCGTCACACAATATCAAATTCTTGCAAAAAAGAAAATGGGAAAATATTTTTTAATCTAAAATATTATAAAAATATTACATCTTTCAATTAATTTAACTTAACTATAAACAACTGACTTACAATAACAATACCAATAGTTTCTAAAATAATAATAACCGTTATTTTCCATTTCCCCTACTTCGAACGACACATTTTTCTCCATATAATCCTTACATTGGAATGTGATGTAACATTAAATTTTAATGCTATCCGTACATCAAACATCTATAGTATTATAGATTCCAATCTTGATATCTCAAGATCTCATAAAACCGAGATCCAGCACTTTCTTCTAGTAAAGCTCGGAGCAAGAACACATATATAGATCTCGCAGGATATGCGAGGTTAGGAAGCAGCGTAAAAATGTCACTTTACAAGTGCGAGAGCTCTAGTATTGTGTCATTTATTATATTACAAGAAGAATTATATATGATAGTCACCTGCTTCGAATACAAGCAACTTGCAGCCATACAGCGTCAACTAAATTGAGTCGATTATGAAAAAAAGACTTTAGCTCCACAAATTTACCAACAGGGGACAATCGTCTTCATTATAATAAATAAAAATAAAACATCAAATATCTGAAATGGCATTAAATAATTTCTATGAAAAACAACTAGCAGTGTGCGCGCTATGCAATGACTACCACCAATATATATATAGCTCGGATATATATATAGATTCGTCACATACGGCATCCCGCTGTACTCTATCTCCTTCATAATCTATCCGTCACAGTCCCTATATTTTGTCTTGATTTTTATGTATTATCATTTCTATTTTTAGTCCACTCTATTTACGTATATAAAAAATCATAATGAAAAATAAATTCTTTCGCTTATTCGACTTCTAGATGTTATATAGCACTTTTTTTTCCTAACTATAGTCTAGTACTTGCTTCAACCTTTTATCAATCAGAGAAATTGTGAGTGAATATTTAAAATTTACGTTTGACGTTTTAATTCTAAACCTTACAATAGCGTTTAGGCCGAGGTACTTTCGCTGCTGCAAACGATTTAACCTTCAATAT
Organism: Druceiella hillmani; assembly: GCA_039881145.1. NCBI lineage: Eukaryota > Metazoa > Arthropoda > Insecta > Lepidoptera > Hepialidae > Druceiella > Druceiella hillmani. The sequence continues at coordinate 15,296,741 of JAYKKI010000029.1, forward strand.
TCGTAGCATTTAGGTGATAAAACGATAGATATGTTGTGCTTTTGACAAAATATGCTTAACTAGTCTTAGACTTTGATTAATATATTTATTTCCTTTTTACAATTAAGTAAATTCTATTCTTTTCGGTTCTAACCTAAATAGGAAAGCAAATTTTGAACTAAATAAAGACCAATTCATCAGCATACCATTTTCATATGTATTTTCATTCAAATATGCGGGACCTAGCAAGGTCTGAAATCGCGCGAGACCTTTTTAAGTGATTATTGCGATTTTTTTATCCAAAATTAGGTAAAATTTATACTAATTTAATAAGAATGCAAACGTATATCGAAATTATAAGACATTGCTTTCGTTTACCAGTACAAAAGAAAAGAAAAATGTATAAACTTTTAAGAATGTACAAAAAACAATATGTTATTTCATGTTTCAAAATATGGAATTAATTTTTATATCTTGAAGCCAAAATAAATTTCAAAAACTACTTATATACATGACATTGGATATTTTTTGGAATTCCATACAAAGTTTCTACATCCTCCCATATCTGATATCAGTCTAGATGAAAAACAGTAATCATACTAAAATTATAAAGAAAAAATATGAAAAGTGACCATAACTAAGGTGTAAGTAATATGAATTTATTATAAAACATAAGAGCTCAATATTCTGAGCTCACATAATATTGATTTGCGAGTACTTACAGTTTATATAACTTTTTTTACTCCGAAAATATACATTATTTTGATTATTTATTAACACATAAGTTACACATTCCTCATGTAATCAAAATCATTTTACGTAAGAATATAATATAGCAGTTAAACGTGTTGATATGTAGACTCATTATTGCAAAAAGAGTATAAACAATTTTTACGTTGACCTGATGTTAAAACACAATTTTCTTAGTTGAAGCCAATTCATTAAAACTAATTTAAGAAATTAAACTTTAAATCTATTCATCCAACACCAGAAAAGTTTAATATATTTGTATGAAATAATACTCGGTAAACTATACAAAACTTATATGTTTATGGTACAATATACCAATTTAATACACTGATATTGCTGTTAATGGACTACTACTACTACTAATAAATAAACTAATACTAAATAATACTAATAAATAAAACTAAAAGTTTAATTAATGTAATTATGAGTTACACTATAGCTTTTGAAGCTGTGGTATTTTTTAATCTAGTTTCTTAACCCACAATTAAATGAAACTACGTGATGTAGTATTATTTCTACTATCTTTAATTTCTTTACCACGACCTAGGTTTCGTTGTATTACAACATCTTCAGGTGGGATATTAGCAAAGATTCTTCAGGTGGGATATTAGCAAAGAGCAAAGATTTCAAGATCTTTGCTAATATCCCACCTGAAGATGTTGTAATACAACGAAACCTAGGTCGTGGTAAAGAAATTAAAGATAGTAGAAATAAAACTACATCACGTAGTTTCATTTAATTGTGAATAATGAATTTCTACAAAATTAACGATTAAAAATTAAAAATTTCTGAATCTAAGTCGAGACTGACATAAACTCCGAGCAAGGAGCTCGCATCCTGGAAACAATCAAGAGGAACGATCCAGTCTTCAAGGGGACTTCATTATCCAGACTGTTTGCTAACCTTATATGCAGATTCACTACTAAAATGGTAATTTACACCGGGGTACTCTCCATTAACTTGCAGAAATTGACAACCTCCGTTCTCTCCTGAAGTTTTAATACTATCCAATTTCGTGGTTACTTGAATTTTAATGTAAATTTTTTAAAATGAATACAATTATTTGTTGAGAAAACAGTAGCAATAATAAGAAATGACAATAAGAAGCAGCAATGCCTATTACAATAAAACATATACTAAGAAATACCAGGCAGTTCACTTCGAAAAGTATCCATAAATATGCATGTTGGCTAAATTATATGATGCAGTAAGCATCTTAGCTGCTATTATAAATACAAAACTCGATTACATTTCAATCAAGAAAAAAGTGAGAAAAATTATGTTGTTTGTCTACCTAGAAATGTATCTTCTGGATATTTGTCACTTAATCGCCTCTCAAGAACAAAACAGATTTTGACGAAAAATATAGTATAAGAATAGATTATGATTAAAATGAGTTTATTAGTTTTTTTAAGAAATAGCATCATATTTACAGGATAAAACTAAATATTTTTTTTAAAAACATAAATGATCATTATGTGTAGTATATACAGTACGTACAGTAGCCATAAAAAAAATTACTACGTTACAACTTCTGTACTTATTACATAATTTTTCTGAAGTGGCTACGAATAATGGAATCCTAAAAAAATAACGATTAGTATCTTATTTTAAGTGACTTTAGTATAATTATATGTGCTTATTAAGTGATTTTAGTAATGCACATGTAATTATACTAAAGCTAGCAACTTGTTAAATAAATACTTGTAAAAACAATATATACTTTGGAATTTTTTGTTGTTTAATTACAATAATGGAAATGACTGGTTTTATTATAAGTACATACATGTACGATATAAGTTGGACTTTTGTTTAATTACGCTTAATGGAAATAAGCTCTAATAACTAATAGAAAATAAAATGAATAAATAAAATAATACTTGTCTATAAAAAAACCCTTTTATTAAAATATTAAAAACATTTCATATGTTTTTAATATTTCTAAAAATGCTCAACAAACAAAAAAATAGTGATTCATTTATTACAGTAAGCATTATGAAAATGAGTAGAAAATATGGTTTATGAATGTTAAACAGAAGTGTAAGTATGTTGTGCGATACATCATAGTCCTGGGATTTCCCTATGTACAAAATAACCAGGTTATTAATTAATATTGTTATAAGTAAACAATTAGTTAAGTTAACCGATAACGGCAGCATAAATATTATTGCCTACTCAAGTTTATAAATCTGACTATAAGATCAAATACTAATGATAAATGATAACTATAAGATCAAAATGAATCCAATGTTATATCGTTTACTGCAAACATACTCTAGTTTTTAAAGCATAGCGAGGAAAAGTATTTCCATACCTGTATCTGTCTATTGATTTCTTATCTCTTTTAGCTATACCATAGTCTTATAAAATGTAAAATATACTATAATACTTCATCCATTCGATACCTTCACTTTGCCAACGAAGCAGCAAAATCAGAAGCAATTTCCAAAGTAGCCCCGCCCGCCTCTAAAAGTGAAAAAGTCCTCGTAAACCTCAATCTGACATTTCGATCTATGATGTGACTAGAATAAATTCTCAGTGTAATCTAATAAAATTTTACACGTGCTATGTTTAACACGTGCTGTTTTAAAGCTACTTTTAGTATTTTCATTATTAGGTGATTGTTATTTTTAGAGCTCCGTACAGTTACTTTTAGGGTAAAAGGTAAAACAGAAGCGCTCGATGTAGAAACTTGAACTTCGACATAGTGATATAATATATTAACCTACATATACCGTAATAGCTAAAACTCAAAAATATTTATATGATAATTTTAAGGGGAACAAATTAAATACGGGATATTTTTTTGGTTTCATATATAATATTGTTTTCATAATTTTAGGTATTATGCCTTCAGAGATATACTGCAAAAATATATCCACATCTATCTCTTGTTTCCGAAACTACTTAACCCAAAATTATGAAAATATGAATTTTTAGAAGTCTACGCCAAGGTTGTAGGAAAACTACAGCGATTATCCTAGAAATTGTATTTTTTAAATTTATAATAGAAAATACACCAAGGTTGCAAAAAATTAATATTCGTAAATAGTTTGATAGATATTAGTATACCCCTAAATATTTATAAGTACCTAAATGTTTACGGAGCCCTCTTATTTGTAATTCTATGCTCGACAAGTTTTTTTTTGGAAATGACGTGGAAAATAATTTTATATCTTTTTGTTGTTATTAATTACAAGTAAAATATTGATAGTTGACATCCAATACACGCCGTGAACATAAATACATTAAGCGGAAAAGTTTGTTTGTTTGTTTATCCGCGCTAATCTCTAGAGCAACACGACCAATTTTAAAATTTATGTTTTTGTTAAAAAGCGCAAGCTTTGAGTGATATTGTACATACCACTAATTTACGACCCTTTCCTACGAAATACAAGGCAGTGAAAAAGCGGAAATGTTTTTAAAGTGAAAACTTCTTTAGCATCGTTTTGATTTGAAAGTCGATGAAACGAAAAAGCGACAGTAAAAAGAGACAGATACATAAATTCATAAGATTTAATTAATGGAAAGGGAAGGGGAATATTGATATAATTTTTTGCCGTATAAATATATCGCTTGCTTTATTTTTCACCCTCGTGAAAACACTCTCATCCTTTCTCAAAAATTATGAGATTTAAAATCATTGCTCCAGTTTTTCAGGAAATTTTAGATAAAATCCTAGAAACGCAAGATATTTTGGTCATTAGACCATTTAACAGACGTTGGTCTTTAGTACATAAATAGATTTATTCACTAAATGAATGATAAAAGCCTTTATTAATATGTTAAATACGTTGTTTTAAAAGAATATTCATTAGTTTAAAATTAAGGGGAGAAAAATTCATTTTTGCTATAGTGAACAGGTAGTGTCATTGTAAGTCGTCATGTGATGATATCACCAGAGAACGAATTAAGAAATCTAGAACGATTGTAATTCAGACGTCATCTTTTACTGGAATTTCTTGTACAGCATCCTAAATAGTAAAATAACCTCTCAGCAGTGGACCTACAAGTACCCAATTCTTACATAGGTTAGTATATAAACATGTATAAATAAGTTCAGTCCCAAGACATACAAGGTTGAGAAATTATTTCTAAATCGTACCTTCCTCTTTGGGGAAAAGGGAAAATTTGCAAATTTATTGGAATTTAGTAATAAAAACGGCTAACTACTTCCATGCATACATACAAATATAAATCAATATATATATATATATATATATATATATATATATATATATATATATATATATACAAATATATATATATATATATATATATACATACACATACATACGTACTTATATTTACGCATTTTTTCCTCACAATTAAATGAAACTACGTGATGTAGTATTATTTCTACTTCCTTTAATTTCTTCACCATGACCTAGGTTTAGTTATATTACAATATCTTCAGGTGGGATATTAGCAAAGATCACGTAGTTTCATTTAATTGTGAATAATAAATTTCTACAAAATTAACGCCAAATATATTCAGCATTTTTTCCTATTATGGTATTTTTTAAAATGTCAAATCTGTTACTGTTGTCCTATGAAACAAAAATCCAGACAAAAACGCATGAATTGTAAAATAAGACAAAAGTTGTAGATCTGATAATATATAATTAATTAGAAAAAGATATTAATGGCTCGACTATATATTATATAGTATAACTTAAACTACACTTTAAATTAATTTCAGAAATTGTAATTAGTTACTGAGAATAAATAAGGACACTAGGCATATTCGAGTGAAGCCAGTGATATTTAAAAAAACGCAAAGTCCATCACAACTCTACCTTTTCATGACGGAATTATGTTTTAACCAAGTAGAGAAAGCGGCAGATCTGCTCATAGACATAACACATAAAAATATTTAAGTCCACTCCGTGTGTATGAAATATGCAATAAAAATTTGAAAATAATATATATACTAATTCTATTTACCATAAATACTAATTCTAGTTACTTTGGACAAGTTCGTCATTTGATGTTTTTACCTCAAAACCAGAAAAAATTATGTTAAAGTAGCTATCTTTTCTTTTCGTTATGCAACGTTTCTGCGTGGCTGCACTCGATGGATATTGATTTTCCAATATAACAATATTTTAAAAAAATTAAATCGTTGACATCAAAAATTAAATTTAAAAAAAGTTAACTGACTTCAAATGACCAAGAAATATATAACGCTGTGGAAATTACAAAATAATAAAAATATTAGACTTGTCGCCTTCAATTATATTACTCTCACGTTCAATTATATTACTTTCGCGTTCAATTACATTACTTTCGCATTCAATTATATTACTTTCGAGTTCAATTATATTACTTTCGCGTTCAATTATATTACTTTCGCGTTCAATTATATTTCTTTTGCATTTATTTATCTTATGTTCACTTATATACTTAAAAATATTAAATATATCAGAGCACTTTGTAGTTCTATTAAATTGATTACAAAATATTATTAATATGATTATTTTTCTCCATGTAAACATATTGTCTAGTGCATATTTACCATCCGCCAAATTTCATAAATTTCTTAAAAATTATGCGATTTCAATTTCCTGCTATAATTTTGCAATAAACTTCTATCAACGTTATTTCTTTACACTTTTGACTTTAATAGTTTTGCAGATGAGAAGAGAAAAATGTTTTTAGTGGACATTTTCAAAATTTCTTATGTAACTATATTCATTTTAAAAAATACTAAAAAAATGAGCCATCTTAAAAATTGAGCCTGGCAGATGTGAAACGTCACTGTAACTAATATTTTTAATTAATACACGCTTTTAACGTATTGATGCAGTTTAATGCAAATACCGATATAAACTATTAAATTTGTAAATGTTAATAAAAAAGAAACAATGCTGATACATAAACACATACATAAAGTAACGTGTTTGTGGTGTAACAAAAAGGGATGCTTTAAGTGCAAAAGAGCCAACAAGACGCGAAGCTTACCGAATTAAGTCGAAAAGAGCCGACAAGGCGTAAAGCTGGCCGAATGACAGATGAGACGCGATGCTGGCCGAAAAGAGCCGACAGCCGAAGCCAAAGCCGGAAAGAGCCAACAAGATACAAAACTGGCCTAATGGCAAGTCGCGACTAGCCACCCGACAGTTTTAACTCTCATGAAAACGCGCCATTAGATGTTAATTAGGAGTCCTTGTATCTTAATCTTTCAATTTAAAATTCTCCACACGACATATGAAATTAACTAAAGTAATAGAATACTTAATTTCCCTCATATAAATTTTCCAACTACGCTAAATATATACGAGTAATGTGAAACATCTCAATGACTGGTCATAGTGATGAAACATATCAGTCGCATATTAATCATATCACATTAATCAGTTAGGCTCCAAGCAGTTCTTGAAAAAAAGACACAGGTTATTACGGTTACTTTTACCTATTTTGGTAGAATTTTAGAAACATCAATTTCAATGGTAAAAAGCATACCTAATATGACAACCGATTTGATAGTAAAGAATTTGAAACTCGTTTTGTAAGAATTTCACTTTTTGCGAATATGAAACAGTTTAAATGTAACTCAAGGCAGTGAAGGAATATCTCTATTTTGGGTAAAAAAGTTGCTGGTAGAAGTAATCAAACAACTACGCTGGTAGAAGTATTCAAACAACTACGGGATAGGTATGGCTATTCTGCATGTAATAAGTTAAACTTGTTAATACCGCCATACTTAATTTCTCTAATTTACACTTAAAGCCCTTTTAAACTAAAGAAGGAATCTTGACAGTAAAAAGCGACAATCCGAAGATACGGAGGATAAGGAACAGACGCACGAATAAGAGATTGTCTTACATAATTTTCACCCTGACACCGATGAATAGATTGTCAGTTAGGCTCACTTGATATAAAAACGTTAAAAATTCTTCCTCTCATTCTTTTGTTCAATACAACGTTTTATTCCTTTATTGAAATAGAAGTACATATATATGAAAGGAAAGTTTAAATCAAGAAACCGAACTATTTCCTCATTGCGTGGATTTTTTTATTAGAAAAGTATCTTCTACTTTTCTAGGTGAAAAAAGGAACTCATAAATTCGTCACGTCCATTCGTGTGTCCAACAAAAATCTAATAGTTGCAGTTTGTGCAAGAAATGTGCAAGAAATTTAATAGGTACTTACATATATGAACATGTGTAAGAAAGATGTGAAAGAAATATAATAACATACATGAACATGTGCAAGAAATTTAATAGGTACTTACAGATAGCTGCCATTCATCATGATAAACTATAATCGATGCATTAATTAGAAGAGATACTTTACAATAGATATACATTTCCATAAAATTTTATCAACCTTTTTTAATTTTCGAAATACACCGTCTAATTTATTTATAAATAACTTGTTTCAAAATACAGCTTTCGTTATTTTAAATCGCGCCTAAATGCCAAAGTTTGTTACTGCTCCATAAAAGATTCTCAAAGTAGGTCTATTTAAAACTATCTAAAATAGTGTCACCTCCACGGGTGTAATTAATTACATTTCCAGAAACTCAAGCTATACCTCTGAAACTCTGTATGTAAATCTTTATCTTCTAATTAAAAATCTGTACTTGAAAAAGTATAAGATATTTTAAATCATGGATTTAATAAATCAGCTGCTCTAGCGGAATTCATCTTTCATTATGCAGCAACCTGCTCGATCTTTACGCTTGTTCCAACATACACTTTGCTCAATTCGTGTATCAAATTTCCCCTACAGTAGATCCTTCAATGTGCCCTCAAAGCTTATTAATTCGCTAACAACATTTTGGACGACTACTTTCTAGCGCTGCATTGTAAAGTTATATAAGATGTTATTTTACATTCAAACCGAAGCCCCGTTGAAAGCGATTGCATTTATTATGTACCGGGTGCATTGCGTCGTGGAAGTAAGTAGCGTGTATTTCCGCATTGCACTCGGAGGTGTAGAGTTAAGGAACGATGAGGACTTGTTTACTTGTTGACTTGCGGAAATATAAACACATTTATTTCTTCCTCACGCGAGTTACCTTATTATTTAATATAAATTTTCTCATTTGCAATTAAAGAATATTTAATTTAATTGATGAATTAAAAAGTGAAGCATTATATTAGATAAAACCAAACAATTACACAATAATCCATATATTTTCTCTTTTCAACAATGAACAAATTTAACCAACATTTTTATCGATTAAAATATAACGATTTTCATTAAATCTAGTAAACATAGTATTCTGATTTCATTATATAGCTTTAAATTTAAATCTGCAAGACCTATAAGGCACTCCAATAAATTGGAAACTTTGAATTTTAAAGCTCTTTAAAAATAAATAATATTTATAATAAATGCAAAATTAAAAACCCGATTTTATAAACAAGGACACATTGACAAAAATGTAACGAGTCTCGATTTATATACTGTAAACCATTGAGAAATTCTCATGACCATTTCTTTCATCAATAATCAGATACTTCAAGTTATAATACGTAACTAAAGGACTGTTTGAGATAAGTTAAAAGAGTCCAAACTCAGCAGGATTACAATTAACCAACGGGAAGTTCCTATGCCAACCTCCATCGTCATATCAGGTCGATGGTGTCACATTATTGTATTATCATCAGAGTTACACAAGTTTAGTAATAGTTTCAAATCGATACATCAATCAGAAGTCAGTTAAGACTGAGTTTGTTAGTATTGCTTAGAATGTTAGGAAGTTACATGTTAAGTTAACAAAAGCATATTAATTGTATATTTTTTTGGAAATAAGTAAACATTCTAGATTTCTTAATGTTCGAATAATACTTCTGTAGACAGCCTATTTTTAATCTAAGTAAGAATATTAGGAAGTTACATATTAAGGTAATATAATTAATTATTTATTAGAGGCGGTTTAATTTTTTTTTAATAGTTCTAAATGTACCAGTAATACTTCTGTAGACAGACTATTTATATTCTATTAGCCATCCTTCACGGTTTCACTCGCGTGAAATTCGGAATAAGAACATCGTTTTAGAGATATGTATAATTAGTGGTATAACATTGTTCTAACTATGCGATACCCTTTCTATTGTATAAATATTTTATTGAGAAAAATATTCATTTAATTTTATTACATACACCGGAATATTTGCATTGTATAACCGTATAGAATAATTTAATTTAATTTATTACACTCACTAAAATTCTTGTATATTGTATAACTTCCGAAAGTATAATAAGAACTACACCGCTCCCCTACAATAAACTCACTACCGTAAGCAGTGGGAAAACCCACACAAACCCGGTTTCCGCTATTGTTTTTTAAAACATATAAATGCTGTAGGAATTTCCTAAAAGTTAATCTTTGGTAACAGCCCACCTGAAGATGCTGTAATACAACGAAACCTAGGTCGTGGTAAAGAAATTATAGAAAGTAGAAATAATAATATATCACGTAGTTTCATTTAATTTTGAATAATGAATTTCTACAAAATTATCGCCAAATATATTCAATATGGAATTAATTTTGTTTTATGTACTTTTTATATACTTCTGCATTATAATGTGCAAAAATTAAACAATTTGTTAGGAAAAATCCTTTTCTTTTATTAATAGAAGACCGCTATGAAAATATAGCTTGAGGAATTGCATCACTATTTATCCCGCGTCTCAAAATATTTTTTCGTTATCAATGTAAAGGAAGACGTTAATCAAAAATTACGTCTCGAATAGTTTGATACCAGTACAGTAACTTTTTAAGATTAAATATTAATTTAATTTTAGCTTTTCTTTAAAAAAATTGTATGTTATCTTGAAAATTTCTTGGGAAATTTAGATCACAAATTTTCATATCTTGATTATATTGATACAATAACTTCAAACTTTCTTGACCATAGTCTCAATCTGCAAAGTGCGAGATAAAAAAGTTACATATATGAAAATAGTAGAAGATAAAAATCTAGGCAAATATTAATATATATCATCATTGATTTAATTTATTTTCGAAGAAAATTTTACATTTTATACAAAGCTTTTTACTAGAAAAAAGTTGAGTTAAAGCTGATGGAAGTCGAGTGGGACAAATGTGACAAATCCTTAAATATACAACTCTGAATATTTTTTAATATAATATTAAAATATGCAGACCATTCTGAGATATAAAATATCTTCAGAATATTGAAAAAGTTGTTGAGAACGATGTAATGATTGGTTAGGAAAAGAAAGAGCCCAACGGAGCAGAATATTAAGAATTTATGGTGAAATTAAAATAGCTGTCAGCTTCTACATATCTTTATTTATTCGTTCCCCTTTTTATTTTTCATGTAAATGAGGTTATAATGTATTCCCTTAATTGACTTTCACAAATTTTGTGCATTCACACAAATTTGTCATTCACTTCCATGGTCATCGATAAAATCTGACCAACTATTGGTAAAACTTGTAGCTGTTTTGTTAATAATACAAAATCTATATATATATATATATATATATATATATATATATATATATATATATATATATATATATATATTATATATTACGCACTTTACGACAACTTTTGGTAGTACTATGGCATGTCATTAGTCATATAACTTTATTACAATTGAATAAACTACCGAAACCGGTTACTGAAAAAACCTATTAAGATTTAGAAACCGGTAAATTTAAGTAGTTTTCTCAAATTCTGTCATTATAAGCTTTTAAAATGTTGGTAAATAATACAGATAAATAGATTTCCTTTTTCACTGACACGTATATACAGAAACATTTCTTAAAAACCGTTGAATAAATCAATAGCTATACAGTTTTTTGATAAAAAGTAACGTCCTGGAAGCCGGATCCGACTATTAAATATCTTTAGCAATTATATCTGGGGATCGAATCTCTACAAAAAACTTTTTAAGGAATTTATTTACTCAAACGTAGTTTAAAAAATATAGATTGATATTTTGTTAACTACTTATGTACCTGGAAGTGTCAAAATTTCTTGTGGAATTTGAAAAATAATTCGATTATTTTTCACTATTTCCATTTAAGACAATTGGTAAACATTCAAAGATATTAGTCTCTTGTTTAATAAAACGTTTTCCAAGCTTTACAAGTGAATAATTTTTGTCTAAACTGCAAAACTGAAAAAAATATAGATTTAAAATAAAAAAACTATAAACCGTACTAATATCAAATTCATTCATTGACTTTTAGATAGTTATTAATTTATAACGGATCCGTCCTTAAAAATAAACAAATCAGAATCACTTGGTTGTCCGTCCGTGTGCCTGCCAAATCCTTTTTTCTGTATATATATATATATATATATATATATATATATATATATATATATATATATATATATATATATATATATATATATATATATATATATGCATAAAAATATGTATATACTCATGTGCTAAATTACGGGGGAAGACGTGAAATTGTCATTATTTTATTCTGGTTACTTTTTTTAACAATAATTTTACATAAATAACATCAAATTGATTCAATTTAAATACGGTCATTCAACTACTAAAATATTATATGTAACTACTAAAATAGTATAAAATATTGTATGTGTTATACTATAAATTATTATATGTCAGTAAACCTAACCAAAGTCCGAAAAGAATTTCTTCCCTGGAAACAAAATGTAAACATCATTTGAGAAACCGACGCAAATACGTTCACAAATGAAACAGAAACTCTAGGTAAAAGGCAAATATTTAGAGGGCGACGAGTTACCGCGGAAATAAAGCCATTCCGGACTAATAACTTCAGATAAATCCTTCATCGAACCATCTTTATGTACTTACTGTCTCTCCATGACCCAACGTTTTCTAGGCCACGTAACACCCGGGCGGATTCTAATTCCGCTAGACGTGATCAAAATTGTAAGTAAATTTAAACAAACGAAGAATTTATCTTTGATAATGGAGTTCAAAACCTAATATGGGTATTAAAGGGATACATTTTTACGTATCCGTACCTCAAAATGAAAAACGGAACTTTTATAACATCACTCACATGTCTGTCTGTCACGGCCGTGTTTCCCGGAAACCGCTTGACGTAGAAAATTCAAGCTTCTCTGATATATTTATCATGTTAACCCGCACATATCTCAATAGCCAATACTGAAAAATAGGAAATTTCACAAGATGCAAATTATGTACTCAAAAATAGTTTTCTTAATGTTATTGTACAGAGTGTGATATTGTTTGATAGGCTAGTTATAAAGGTCTTGGCTCTATTTTTTATAATTTTCGTTTTAAATATATTTTACCCAGTCCTTATTGCCGAAATCGCTGAACCTAAAGTTATGAAAAACAATTGAATTTTTAGAATTCTACACAAGCATCGTAGGAACACAATAACAATCACTCCAAATGTCAAAGTTTTTTAGATATTAATATTAACATAGTCTCGCAACCTTTGATTATATACTTTAATTATGTTTTATTTAATTCATATTTACCAGCATGGAACTCTGACAACAAATAAAATATATAAATTTGAACATACTTTGGTACAAAATACGGTTAAATCCGAGTAGAACTCGCACTAGTATAGAACCACTCGTTCAATGTACATCAAAGTAAATTAAGCTACATAGTGTTTCTATTGACCTAACAATAAATATTTTTGAACATGTACATAATTATTGCCTGATATTCTTTCGTCTAATCGTGAATTTCTCAAAAATGCTTAAGTATTATTGCTCGTCACTTATTATTATTTTATTTTTATCTTTTTTAATACTTGTTATATAAATACAGTATTTGAGAAATATTAGAGCTGAATTACGGGTACATGGGTAATGGTGTTTTTGGTTTAAACTTAGTAACAAAAGTAGGACCAAAAATGCCCATTTTGATGGACCAATAAGGTTTCCCCCTCTCACACTTCCCATTTGCTTTATTATACTACAGGAATACCCTCAGGACCTACAGGAGTAAATATATTCACAATTTTAGCTATAGACCAATCGATTGCGTAAGTCCCTATCTACGTTACTTTTGTCCTATGAAACAAAAATCCAGACAAAAACGCATGAATTGTAAAATAAGACAAAAGTACATAGAATTAAATGAAAGAACATATAATTTATTAGAAAAATATATTAATGGCCCAACTATATATCATATAGTATAACTTAAACTACACTTTAAATTAATTTCAGAACCTTTAATTAGTTACTGAGAATAAATAAGGACACTAGGCATCATCGAGCGAAGCCAGTGATATTAAAAAAAACGCAAAGTGATATTCCATCACAACTATCTACCTTTTCATGACGGAATTATATTTTAACCAAGTAGAGAAAGCGGCAGATTTGCTCATAAACTTAACACATAAAAATATTTAAGACTACTCCACGTGTATGAAATATGCAATAACAATTTTTAAATAACCATAAATACTAATTCTAGTTACTTTGGACAAGTTCGTCATTTGAGGTTTTTATCTCAAAATCAGAAAAAAGTTGTATTAAAGTAGCTATCTTTTCTTTTCATTAAGCAACATTTCTTTGCCTGGCTGCACTAGACGAAAAAAATTGTATTAAAGTAGCTATCTTTTCTTTTCGTTAAGCAACATTTCTTTGCGTGGATATTGATTTTTCAATATAACCGTATTTAAAAAAAATTAAATCGTCAACGACTTAGCAAAAATGAAATTAAAAAAAAGTTAACTGACTTCAAAAAACCAAGAAATATATACTACTGTGGAAATTACAAAATAATAAAAATATTATAGTTGCGTCGCATTAATATAATTGAAAGCGAAAGTATTTATTTTGTTAAGAAATATTACTTTCGCGTTCAATTATATTACGTTCAATAATTTACTTAAAAATATTAAATACATCACAGTACTTTGTAGTTCTATTAAACTAATTACAAAAAAATATTAATATTATTATTTTTCTCCATGTAAACATATTGTTTAGTACATCTTTACCAGCCGTAACATTTCATCAATTTCTTAAAAATTATGCGATTTAAAGTCCTTGCTATAATTTTGCAATAAACTTCTATCAACGTTATTTCTTCATACTTTTGACTTTAACAGTTTTGCAGATGAGAAGGGAAAATGTTTTTCATGGATATTTTAAAAAGTTCTTATAGAACTATATTAATTTTTAAAAATACTAAAAAAAATCGAGCCATCATGGGATGCCTGGCAGATATGAAACGCCACTCTAAATAATATTGTAAATTAATAAACGTTTTTAACGTTTTAATAGTTTAATGCAAATACCGGTAATTTTTTGCGTTTTTTGTACCGTTATAACTGACAACTGACTGCAATTGTAGCTAAACAACAGTTGAACCATAGCTGACAGTAGAATCATTGTAGCTTAAAGCTCTATCTGAGAGCTTGTAGATATTACTAGTAAACTAATTATTACGTATTGCCTCACATAAATAATTTTTTATTGCAAAATCGGATCGAAAAATAATTTTGAATTCGACCAGCTAAACCGTTAGAGTTAAATTAAGATAATATTTTAATGAATTGTATGCAATAATTGAATTAAGAAAAAAATCCTTACCAGCAATCGACAAACGATTACAATTGATTTTTTACCGATATTTAATCGTTTTTTGATACAAGATTGGGTTTACAGCCTTGTCCTCGACTGAGTCCATTAAATATAAATAAATTCCTTTTTTGTCCGTAAAAAGGGCAATTAATTGTTTATTATAATTTCTAAAATCTCTATGCTATCTTCATTATTTTATATTTAACTTGAAATGTTTGTACTAATTCCATAGATGTTTATAATTGTCATTATCACGTGCTAAAATTGTTGTTCCAAATGACTTGAAATAGTAGCGGATAAAATACCGATTTTATCCGCTGCTATCGTGACTATCGCTGCTACGTGACTATCAAACACTCGTCAAAATATACTGACTTATTTAGTGTCTTGAGCACTTTTGTCCTTGGTCAGTTAAATAAAATTATTGCAATAAAGAATTAGTGTTGTTTTATTTATCATCACCATTATTCATAATAAAAACGTTACATTCAAAATCAATTTCTTCAAAATTATTAGCCATAGTGACATACACCTCGATGCACAATTGTCCCTTACATTTATTCGCCTAAGCAGGTAACGATTTTTGGAATTTTTTATTTTACTCATTTTATGTAAAAGCGTTTAATGTTGCTTTGATATTAACTTTGTGTTCTGTTTCTAATTAACACATGGTTAAAAAGGGATCTATTTACAATATCACAATTAACTAGCCAAGTCTTTCAATAATCTATGGGACTTGTTCTAGAAATTTAAAATTTCAAAAACTCTAATTTATGATTTTTTGCTCAAGGCTATCTACGATAAAAGTTAGAATTTTTGAATCTGTATTAATATTACGAGCAGCACTTAAAATCCACTCAAATAGGCCGTGCTAGTCCTATTGGACGTCCGAGGTTAATTATGTTATTGGATGCGTTTTAACATATTCTTTATAGTGCCCAAATGTGTGCACAAATGTCATGGTATGAGTTCTACTCATACTTGGCAGGTTCTCTGAACTAATATAATGTACAGTAGAGAAAATAATATATTTAAAAAAAAACTACGATATTACATGCATTTTGTCGTCACAATATTTCTCTTATAATATCTTTATTTACATTACTATCTTAAAAGTATAATTTTAGTTAAAGTTCTAACAATAAATACGTTAACAATCACTTTTGATCTTTATTATTTCTTTCTAAAATATCTAAATGAATATTATAAATGTATTCATTAGATATTTTATTTATTTTCTGCGTAGTAACTTATATGTATATATATATATAATTTTAAGATTGGTACTGTGGTTATTTATATTTCTTGAAATTTTTATTGAAAAATAATCGAAATAATTTTATGGTAAAGTTCTCATCAAATATCAGTACTTAGCATTTTTTTACATTTTCGAAATACATGGTTAAAACATTAGAATCACATAATTTTGAAGATCAATATTTTTAGTTACTAAGAATAATATTTTTGAAAAGGTTCTCTGAAAATTATAAAACTTAAATGAAACCTCAATTACTATAAAACTTAATACGTCCAAAGACTCTCCAATAATATTTCACTCGATGAAGGAGGCGAAGAAAATGTGTCGGACGATTTTTTTTTAATTTTTCTATATTAATTGAGATCCATTCTAGGTCTATAATTATAAAAAGTGTGAGACTGCATCAATCAGACGAGTGAATACAAAAAAGACAGATAAAAAAAAGTCGCACATATATTTCTGACAAATATACAATGATTAGTCAAATAAAAAAGAAACTACTTTGTCAAATTTTAAATTTTGGTGAAACCCTTTTTAAATTTAAAAGATTAAATAATGTTATGGCATACTATATAAGTAACGAGTGTAAAGGTGGAGACGTAATAAAAAAAACAATTATGAATAAGTAAAACTTACACTACGAGGCTTAGGAACATGTAAAAGATACATGCAACATTGAACAATTATCAAAATGTTTAATATATATTTCTATCAATTTAATAACAATGATTAATTTTAATGTTCATTATACAAATATTTCATAAACAAAAGGTCTGTGGTAAAGCCATACAAAGCTTTCATCGGAAGGATACAGTGTTTAAATTACACCAGTAAAATTATTGCCCAATTAATACTAAATCGGTCAACTTCGTATAACGTCACAAAAATGATTGCATTTCACTTTACTCGAATTGTAAGAGGAAAGAATAATCTCTAGAATTTTAACTACTCTATGCGAGGCTTTATAGTAAGTATAGAAAACAATTCAGTTTTTCTTCTTTTGCTTCCGGCAACACTTTTCTGATTATAACTAAAAGGGACAGACACTATCTACGTACCAATACGAATAGCCTGCACTTTATTAGGTTCCTATCAATTAGTTTTGCTTTGAATTTTGTAGGACATAGACTAAAATATTCCAGTGATACAATTCAAGTGTACACTGTTGTATTCATTCTGCTGAGCGTTTATTATAGCGATTATTTGGTTGGCTACAAATGAAAATATTTGTAGACAACCAAATAATCGTTTCATTTTTATAAGCCTTTGAATGTACATATGCATACATACTTATATACATAAACATAGATTACGATGTGACGTATCCTTTGAAGAAAAACCTCCTTCCCTTACTTTCATTGTTATCCTCCTAAAGACTAACACAATACTTTCATGTTTTAAAGACCATACAAATATATAAAACGTGCATTGTTCACAATTAAATGAAACTACGTGATGTAGTATTATTTCTACTATCTTTAATTTCTTTACCACTATTAAAGACAGTAGAAATAATTTAGTGGTAAAGAAATTAAAGATAGTAGAAATAATACTACATCACGTAGTTTCATTTAATTGTGAATAATGGATTTCTATAAAATTAACGCCAAATATATTCAGTACGTGCATTGTTAATTACTTCTAAATTGTATATATTAATAATTCCACCCACTCTTCGTGCGGTCAAAGTTGCGCTATATTATAAATTTCTAGACCTTCAATTTCGTTTATTCTGGGGTAAATCTTGCAAGACGCGCTAGGGTCTGATAGATAAAGATAACCTCAGTAACTAATACGTAAATGTACTTGATCCTATCACTCACGTAACTGTCAGTCCGTCTGTCATAGCTGATTTTCTTAGAATCTTTGCAATGTAGAAACTTGGAATTTAGTACAGTAATACATTTTATTAAAACACAAATTTCGTACTAGCTATTTTCATGTAAGAGTAAAAGAGAGGGTAAATGAAGTATTAAACTTATTTTTCATATTGTATATCATTTGATAAGGCTTTTAATCCCCCTCTCATTCCCAAAAATACCAAAGCGAACATCATAAAAAAATTAGATTGATGAAACCTGACAAAAACATTACAACAAAACTATAGCCATAGATTACCACGTATTTTACAATTTTGAAATATTATACCACTTTTTCACAATATTTTTGTAAATGCCCGACTGATATGTACAAGTATAAAGACGTTCATTATTTCATATTCCTCACGCACGCACGTTTGCATTCCCTAATTGAACGTATGCTTAATTAACTTAACACGGTATTGGAGGCATTGTCCCATCTCAACTTCTTCTCTTATTCGATTCGCAACTTTAGAATAAACATCGTGAAATATTTTATTAAATCACAGCGGTCTTATTATTATATTATCTTTAATGCAAATTATATGTTTAAACATTGTTTTGTGTAATTTTCTGAACTTAACTTGCTGAAAGCACTGGTATTAAGACGTCAGTTGAGGAAACATTTTGCAAATAAAAAATAAAGTAAATAAATAAATATTGGTAAACAGTTTAACAGATATATTACCTATAATATATAACGTACACTTAAATATTTGTTCTTAGTAAGCAAAATGTACCCATATTTACTTGTAATTTCGAAAGTATTTTAAAATCCCTGAAATATTCATATTTTCATTTGAATTCTTTTTATTGTAAATACTCAACATATATATATATATATATATATATATATATATATATATATATATATATATGTACTTAAGTATACATCTAATTCTCGCAATGCAAGTTCTAATTAATTTTTTTGACCCACAGCCGTTCCGCGTCCGGTGTGAGGCGATTTTAAATTTTTGTATAAAAGTTTCAAATGTAAATAAGAAAGTATGAAAATGTCTGGTAAATATATATAAATATCTCACCAAATTTTGAGTGGCATAAAGTTAAAGAAAAGCGCCGCACCTAATATGATCCTGGCATTGAACAGAACATTTAAAACAAATTAAAAATTAGGTACATATAAACTAGATTGTATGATTTATGCTAATGAATACAATAAACCTTGATTTAAAACAAAACGAACGAAACAGTTTTTTGATATGGTTTATATATATAATATATAATATATAACATATAATATATAATATATAATATATAATATATAATTAATAATATACAATACTAATATATCTACGTAAATATGCTTCAATTAATAAATGATCCCATAAGTAAACATATGACATTAAATCAATAGAGACACACTAACAAATTAAAAGCCTAACGTATATAAAACAAAAGTGTGTACTTCTGCTTTATGACACGTCTAATTAATCTGATACATAATTAAAAGATTCGTAAATTAATTCTATGACACATATAATTAATTAATTTCCTTCGCTGTATTTTCAAGAAAATGTGCAACCGACGGAGACTTGTCTCCGAATCGATCCCAAAATCAGTTTAATAGGGGAGTCAGGTCGCAGAAAACGCTTTTCCTTTCGTAGCATATATATATACACTCTCCATGTCTAATCGGACTGTAACAGTAGGGGAAGGTTAAAACTAGTTTACAATATACACTTAGATAGCAACGAGGCTGCGTCTGTACATTGAATATTTCTTAATTGCCTGTTTACAATCCTTACGCATTTCGAAACAAGGAAATTGCATTTTTGTCGGAATGTCTATCGATGCGTTCTCGCAACATGCGACGACTAAACTAATTTTAATGGAACTTTCATTGATCGTTAGTTTAGATTTAAAGTAACACATTATTACGATATGTTAACAAGGTGCTATTACATGTGTGAATATTATTTGTTACCTCGTCGTTGAAAATCTATTAGATTAATTTTTCGGAAATTTTCACTAATCCTTTAGGCACAAACTAACGTATTGAGTATATTTAATTATGCTACGTTAACAAGAGATCGACTTAATTCTGGAATAATTAACTTTCAATGAAATAGTACATATAATTATATAACAAATATTTAAGGGAACTTTGCACATTATATCATAAAGTTTAGAAGCCCAAAACATCAGTAGATTAAACTCTTAAACATGAACTTTGCAAATGACGGTTAACGAAGGCGAAGCCACGGTCAAGAAATATTGATTTATAAAACTTTTAAACTCCTTTCTTCGTGCATACAGGGTTTATGAAATTCTAAAAGCATATATGGAAATCGTAAATGGAAAATGCAATGATCTTTATTATTACGTACGAAATCCGTTCAAAATATTTAAACTTGAATAGCTTAAAAAGTTTTAGATTTATTTCCATAAAATTAAGTTAGAGGTAGTTTTTCAGTTTCAAAGACAGATTTTTTCCGCAAAATAATATTGGCTAATCTTAAAGTCTGTATTATACAATAAAACTATTATTTAGAAACGGTTCGTGGGTGACATCAATAAAAAAATACATGTAGTGATTATTTTTATTATGCCTTAGAGGAAAACCTTACTGAAATTGAAAAGAAACCATCTCCCTAACAATATTGTCAAAACTATAAACCTAAATATTTGAAAATGCCTCACCGAAATTTAAAATTAACCATCTCCCTAACAATATTATCAAGACTATAAACCTAAAGATCTGAAAATGGACGCTATAGTACTTGAATTTGCCATAGTAATTATTACGGTCCACATTACGTACGTTTCTATTTTTACATAGAGTTTCTATTTTCACACACAAGTCCAACATACACTCAACTTCTGACAAATTTCAATTTATCTAAAATAATACTATTTTAGTTATGAATATATTTTTTTTAAATTACTTCGTTGTAGATGGGTTGCTTTAAATTTTCCTATGTAAAGACAATATTTAATTATACCGTTGTCATTATATTAAAGTTTTTATTAAAACAAAATTGCATTACGTGGCAAATAGCTATAAACTAATAGCAAACGAATTTTTTTTTTAAGAAATGGTGTAAAATTTAATTTCGTTGTATGTAATTTGTATTTTTGTTTAAAAGAAGACAAGCATGGATGGAAAGTTATGTCATAAAAATGAATTCGTGACATTATTTTAGCCTCAAATTCCTTATGAATAAACAAATTTGTTTACCAATATGAATTTATGCCGGCCTTATGTACTATGGTGCACTATAATTATCATACGTAATTTCAGTTCAACCTCTCTTGAACATAATAATTACTTTTGTCGGTACAAAACAAATGTATTTATATTTTCATTATTCCGCCCAGCGCACTAAATTACGTGTTTTTAAACAAGTGGCGTATCAATACGGAGTCATAAATGACTGCTGACAGTCAAACGGTTAATGTTTTAATTGGTCTGAAATAAAATTAAATAAATGTTTTAGTACCATAAATTTAAACACATTGAACATTTTCATAATGGCGCGGAAAATTTAAAGAAACATTTTTTATCATTCCCTTTCAGGAGATCATACCTTAAAAAATACATCGCTTATAAGATCACTCGCTTATCCCATCCTTCTGTCTGAAAACGTTTTCCTGAAAAAACCGTTTGACGTATAAACTGAAAGTTGGCACAATGCTAAACACTATGAACCCATAGATATTTCAACACTGAAAAATATTTATACATCAATTTTAGAGGGAGCAAGAAAAAATCTAAAAGGATTTTTTTTTTATTTCACTTAACAAATGGGGTGTTACTTAGAAGAACGAAAATCTCTATAGATTCCGAAAGGGTTTTCAAAAAAAAGTTTATGTACGGTATTCCTAGATTCAGTGTTTGTAAATGTTACTAAAATACTGCCACTTTACTCAAAAAATTTAGTTAAAATTTAACGGAAAACTATAAAAATATTCAGAACCTCACAGTTTTTGAGAAACTCACATCAATTTTAGATGTGTCAAAGATATACTAATATATAATATAACTAAAGATATACTAGGTAATATGGTGAAAAAATTATATAAGCATTTTTATAAATTTAATATAAATACAACCGACTCTTAAATGTTTACATGTAGCTTGACCTGAAACTCTTGAATTGTGAGTTATTCGTACTTAAGAGATTTTATTTCATTTAGAATCCTCTTCAATGGAGTACAAATTAATTATAATAAAACGCTTCATAAGAATAAACACCTGTTGGGAGTTATTCCTTGGAATCCGCTACTTAAGAGAGAAAACGTAATACAATTATTTCAAATCATAGGTTTTATTATGTTATTTTTATCATAAACTTAATACTCTTTATGTTAAGACGATATATGTGAGACTTTAATCGTAAACATACTTGTATCATTTAAAATTTTGTATCATTTTAAATTTTCAATGATACAAAATAAATATTAATATATTATCTCTAATTTGACCTCATTGTTTAAAGTAAATTTTTGTGTAGGGGAATATTTCCCTAGGTTTAGAAAAGAAAGAAATTCCTGGGGGCTAATTCCGGTGAAGATCACTGGTATGAAAAACGTTGAAGCTTAGATCACGGAGGTATGTAATAACAAATGCAGACGTGTTTACAAGCATACTGGCGAAAAAGAACTAAATGTTTAGTCAGATGTGGACAATTATCATTCAATTATATGAAAAGTGTTATATTCCCTGATGATAAGCACGTGTTAAACATCGTGTAAAATTGAGCGAACACGGTCAGTCAAGTTATTTCCAGTATCAAATAGGTCACGATAATTCAGTCGGCGATGATTTAATTTGGAATTGTGGAATTTTGAGACGATTATGTTAGTTGTAGTGATTTTTAGGTAAACTCTAGGTTCATCATTTTCATCACTAAGAACGAGGTATCATTGCTTTCGAGTAAAATGAACCAAACGCGAAAATAAAATGAAATTTTTAAACAGTAATGAAAATTTTTCTTTAAAATAATTACTTTAAACATTGAATGACTTCCAAAATAACGTTAAAATCCTTTGGTCGATGTATATTTCTAATAAACTATTTCTAGGAACTATATCTCCTAAAGATATCAGATACAAATTAATGTCAATCTGCTCTAAAAAGGTTATTCTTTCACTAAAAACAAATATCTCACCTTCACTTGAACTGAATTTTCTATTACCGCAAGAACAAAAAAAGCAAACTCGGAGCAAAGTTTATTAAATTAAACTTTAAATTCACCTTAGGAAATTAAACAAACAATGATACTGCACATACCCACGGGCGGTTTTATCGCCCTACTTTGTTTATTAACAACTGAGATCTAAAATGGAACGTGTAAATATCACACAACGAACGGACGAACGAACGGACGGAGCTTTACAAAGTCGTTGACTGTGGATCTTAGAGGGATCTTAAGGCTTTTATAGTAGACATCTTGAAAGTTGTTTCGCTAGTTTGTTATTTATAGGAAGATGCTTGCAAGACTTTTGTTTATTTATGAAATTCCCTAACATTTTATACAACTTCGAAATAATGTTCTGTTTCCATTTTCTCAAGCAGACAAATATTTTTGTCGACTCACAAACAATACTGTGGACATGATGTTTTGAAATATAATAATTATAAGCAAATTAAAGGGAATACATAAAAATACAAAATGTTTCTGCGTTACTTTTACTGTCTTCTGCTGTTATTAACTTTTCATAAAATTGTACTTGTGAAAAGTTTTTATTATTTATTTTCCCTTAACAGTAAACATTGTGAATATAAGTTTTAAATTCGTTTAATAAAATATTTCGTATTCAAATTTAGGAATTAATAAAAAAAAACAATTTTGTATTTAAATACTAAAATATTTATACCTAATCTATTCCAAAAGTTATGTTCGCTAAAATACATACCTTAGTATGTCCTTTTTTTGGGTTCCTTCATTCAAAGCCATAATGAAAGGGAATCTTTATAAGATACTGACTTGTTCTTCTGTCACAGCCATTTTTCTCAGAAAAAACTTGATGCAGAAATTTTAAACTTGGTATAATGACAAACCATATTAAGCTGCATATATTTCAATAAGCAATAATACTCAAAAATATTTAAGCATACGAAAATTTAAGTCAGACGAAACAAAACAATCAAAAGAACTTTATCTAAGTCACTTATAATATTTTTCATTTATGTCACATTGAACATAATCTAAATTACAAATATTCTAAAACTATTTGTTTTAGAATTTTAGATAGGATAGTTCCGGAGATATTTTTTGATACTTCCACACAAAAGAATCTCCCTTCCTAACTTTGAAAGGTCAAAAGTCATAATTGTGAAATAAACAGCGTTACAAGAAGAGGTTTGTTGACATTCCATATTTTTTTCAGATATTCACGATAATTTTAGGCCTGTGAAAAATAATGTTAATTTTTGAAAATAGTGTTAATATAAATAGTATATACCCTTAAATTTTTGGAAATTCTTATATATCTAACAATTTTTTATGAGTAGAATAAAACACTTTGTTTAAATTTGAAGGTCAATCTCAATTGTCTTCGAATCCTTAAGAAAACTTCTATCTAATTTAAGTAAATATGGTTTTCCATCAAAAACGCTACTGTAAAAACCAATTTCTTCTATAAAGAGTGAGCCGTAGAAACGACTTAAATAAAAGAAGGTAAGGTCTTAAAAAGCTTTGCATTTTCTTCTTAATCTTCTAATGGTGCCTCTTCAACTAGTGAAGGTTGGGAGTCAGTTCTTATATTTGGTCCTATCCTTGTCAAGCCGAAAAAGTTCGGTGACACTTGTAATCCCTGTCCATTCTCGGATGTCATGCAAACATGACTTTCTTCTTCGACCGTTTCTTCTCCCAAGAATTTCTTCCACCATTATTAGTTGCAAGAGCTCGTATCTGTTATGCCTGAGCACATGGCCCAAATATGCATCTTTACGCTGTTTGATGGTTTGCAAGAGCTTGTATTTCTGGCCAACCCGTTACAGACCTTCCTGATGGTGATTTTCTTAATCTAAGATGGGTCTGTAGGCCCATATTCCGAATGTTTGTATATGTTTACTGAAATGAAAATTGGGTTCTTAAACGACTTTAGCTTTATAGCACTAACAATCTACAAGTAAAACGGTTTTAATATACAGACAGACGGACATCACAAAATTAAAATTGTTCATATTTTGGCTACAAACTTCTAAAAGGGTCAATATATTCTATATAGAATAAAAGTATTAAGCGAGTATCTGATCCTAAATATATCTTACTTATTCATTTATTGATTTAATATTTTCCAAAACCATAGCTATTATTACAGTACTTGTATGGAGTAGTAGAAAGAGTGAAAACTGATAAATAGTCTCAGATAAACTTCATCTTTGTTTCTTTCCAACAATTTCCCTTTTTCGTCTATTACTATCATCACTAAATACTAAATATATACCGAAGTTCTAAGTTTTCTGGAAGTGAGCTATAGGTTTTAATGAAACACTAAAGAAGCTTTACACACTAAACAAGCTGTAGAATTCTTGTTTCAGTTTACGTATACAAGAGCATTACATGTTTCTCTTTCTTCAGTATTTTTCGCGAAACTGAAGTCTTTATTTACGGCGCTCGGTGTTTATTAACTCATAGATTAGAATCCATGACTTGGTCAAAAGTAGTAATACTGGATCAGATGTATGAAAACTTATTACAAGTTGTTGTAATACGATCTTATTAATTTCCCTTTATTGTGTACAAAGCTGCGTTTAGTAGCAGTATAAAGCTGCGTTTGTGGAAAGTTACATTTAATATTTCTTTAATTCCATACTTAAAAGTAAGAAAAGAACGTGTGCGTCCATCGTCTATTACAGCCTTTTCAATAGCGTATTTTGTATATTATTGTTATAGCTTATTTTCTCAGAAGCCATTTTTTTTTTTTAGACTTTGATAACTTTACGTAATGGGTGTTTTTTTTATTATGGCTGTATTTCATAGATATACAATTTTAAAATTTAAAAAAAAAACAGATAAAAATCGCGATAATGGCCATGGTATTGGCTTTATTGAAAAGGTTGAAAAATGGGCGCCGCGGCTGGCTCAAATGAAGCGCAATCTAGAAGTTCAATTCTCAACCACTTTTCCGAATGTAAGGGATTGTATATTGACAATAACACAGTGGATGTTGTCTTCCGTGTGTTCCAAGGTCTATGATTTATCGACTTGTCTAATGGCGACTTTACATATCCCCATAAATAATAATCCATAAGTATGCTATCACAAGATCGTGAAGGCCACTTCACGAGGTATTACAAGAAATTACGCGCTCATCAAGGTTCCTGTAAAAATTTATAATATTGCTCGAAAAAATTGTCGAGAATTGACTTCCGGATTGCGCCTCATTCCAGCCAACCGAGGCGCCCATACGTATGCAATCGTATTTAAACACAAATGTCACGTAATTATATTTTCAATAAAGCCAATACCATGGCCATTATAATGATTTTGATTTGTTTTTTTTCACTTTAAAATTAGTGCTCTAAAAAACACATATTTTCTGGAGATAAGTTATGGGGATATAGTTACGACGCATATCAAGGTAATAGTTACGACGCATATCAGATAATAGATACAGTATCCGGTAAATAAAAGCATAGATTAAATACGGTAAATATTTGCACTCAACAAAGTGATCAAATCGTTTTTGGTTTGAATGCGATTTGAGAAAAATAAAATTCAAACTAAACTTAAATTATATTATTAGAATTTTACAAGGCTTAGTACGTACTAAACAAGCTGTTTCAATTTACAGTACCTAGTGACCGAGCGATGCTCGATGCGTTTCGAGTTTTCTATAGGAACATGAAACTGTTTGTTTTGATGGTGTTAGATTTTCTCCCCCTTCCCCGTCTCTTTACCCTTCCCCTTTGGTTTCGCCTTTGGTCCTCGGTCTCGCCTTCCCCTTCCCCTTCCCCTTCCCCTTCCCCTTCCCCTTCCCCTTCCCCTTCCCCTTCCCCTTCCCCTTCCCCTTCCCCTTCCCCTTCCCCTTCCCCTTCCCCTTCCCCTTCCCCTTCCCCTTCCCCTTCCCCTTCCCCTTCCCCTTCCCCTTCCCCTTCCCCTTCCCCTTCCCCTTCCCCTTCCCCTTCCCCTTCCCCTTCCCCTTCCCCTTCCCCTTCCCCTTCCCCTTCCCCTTCCCCTTCCCCTTCCCCTTCCCCTTCCCCTTCCCCTTCCCCTTCCCCTTCCCCTTCCCCTTCCCCTTCCCCTTCCCCTTCCCCTTCCCCTTCCCCTTCCCCTTCCCCTTCCCCTTCCCCTTCCCCTTCCCCTTCCCCTTCCCCTTCCCCTTCCCCTTCCCCTTCCCCTTCCCCTTCCCCTTCCCCTTCCCCTTCCCCTTCCCCTTCCCCTTCCCCTTCCCCTTCCCCTTCCCCTTCCCCTTCCCCTTCCCCTTCCCCTTCCCCTTCCCCTTCCCCTTCCCCTTCCCCTTCCCCTTCCCCTTCCCTTAAGAAATTCGAAAATAAAAATTTTTTCAAGAAATTCGCCCAATTGTCCATTCCGATTTTCCTTATACATTTTTCTATATCTGTTGGATCACTATAGTTTTTTTGCTAATATGTAAATTCCGGTATAATAATTTGTTATAATTAATATGTTATTTTTAAATGGTGCTAATACTTTTTGAGAGGATATTATGATAATAGCACAGATTACCGAAAAATGCTTTACAATTTACTTGCTTAGATTCTTTTATGGAATCGATGGACGGGATAGTTGGGAACAATTAGCATGATAACGTAAACTTACAAGAGATATAATATTAGGTAACAAAAATAATTTAAACATTTCATATTTACTGTCGGTAGTCCGTGTTTAAACTCTATTAACTATATGTTTCTGTCAACATAAATAATTCATTCTCTGAATAGGATAGATATCATTTTCTGGATAGATATAATTTTCTTAGGATAGATATAACTCTCAGAAGTACATCATTCATTAAGCGCTTTCTTTACGAAGCACGAAAGCGATATCTTTACGAAATTTGAATATAAAACACACAACTCTATAAGGTATGTACCATCAAAAGAACATGACACGTAAAACGGAGCAAGGTTTTTAAAACCGTACGTCAAATTCGCCTTCAGAAATTATAGACCCAATTTACAGGAGTTTTATAACTCACTTTGTTTGTATCAGTGAAGTTTAAAGTGGAACATGTAAATCACACACTCTGCAAAAGGAAACTTTATAGAGCTGTTGGCGTACTGCCAAAGAGCTTAAGTCTGAGAAAGAGCTTAAAGCTTTTATAGCATATATCTTGAAAGTTGTTTTGTTAGCTTGGTATTTATGTGTAGATGCTTTTGTGAATTTTACTCGCTGGTTAAGCCCGTTATCGTGCATCCTACATTTGAATTTTTTGCATTATAATATGTTCTATTTCAGCATATTTTCGTCGACTCAAATATGTCTGTACACTCATACCAACAAATATACACGGAATTAATTTTTGATTATTGCAAATAAAATAAATCGCATTTTATGGTAACTAAACAGAAATCAAAACAAATTATTTAGGATATGTTTGTTTTAAAATAGAATTTGAATAAAAACCTATGAAAACAAAAAATTCTTCTCTTAAAAAAATTGATTTAATTCGCGAGAGCTTTTTGTTATTGATTTATCATTATATCTTAATATTATACTTATAATTTAGTAATAGACGCAAAAGAAAATCGAAATTCAAGATTACATTATTCGTATTGTAAATAAATATTAGTGTTAGAAAATTTAAAAATTATATATAAATTGTTTAAAAAATTACGTTAATTGAAACGTAATTTATGTATCCAATGTTTTTTTAAATCAATTAAAAACTTGATTTCTACCAATGCATACAGAACATAGAACTAATGAAGAAATCACAGATACCATAGAAGTCTTGTCAAGAGATACACATATACAGAAGTATCGTTAATTGGTCGTGGGTACTAAATTTATAAAGACGTGTATGTCTTTTTTATTTTTTATATGTAAGGGATATACTTTAAAACTGCTAAACTACATACAAAAATTCTTATGCTGTTAAAAAACTATATTATTTTAAGTGGATATAGGCTATGCTTTTATGCTAGTCAGTATTCACCTTTAATTTAGTTAGCACCTAAAAATCTCGTTCTTATGTTTTTATATGTTTTATGTATATAAAGTATTCAATTTAACTAATATGAAAAATGTTAAAAGCACATACGTAATAATTACTCCACTGAATTTTCCAACTCAGACAAATGGAAAATAAATTCTGAGTAAAGTGAATCCCCTAAGTTTTCCTCATGGAATTGTATTAGTGTACCTGATCCTTTCAAAATAATTCAGAAGCTTCTTATACAGGCATCCTTGTAAGATCTGTATCATTAGTTTAAGTCAAATACGGTGATTATTTAGCGTTGCACTTGATTTTTTATTAACTGAGATAATAATAATATTCTTGTTTTCGCTTTTTACCTGGAAGATCATGGTATTATTGTATTTTCTTTAATATTTGTAGTTAGTGTTCTTTGCTTTCAAGAACTTAGCGATGCACATTTACATGGTAAAATGATTTCTTTAATTAGCCTGGTAGCATTCTGTTAGTCGCTATGATTGTTTTTTCCAATTGAGATGTGGAGTAATTTTCTTATTACTATTAATTTTTAATTTTTTACAATCTTTAATTACACACACACACTGCAGTAAGAATTCTGTATATTGGGAAAATGATAAATAACAAATCATTTGGCTATTTTATACACAGCAGACAAATATGCAATGTAATGCTTTTTCATTTTCAATTTTAAAATTACCTTACAAAAGTAATAATTTGAAGATTTACAGCAAAAGAAAGATTTTTTTAATGTAGAAGAATATTTTTAAAAATTCTGTAATCTGTTTTTGATGTAGAACATAGAAATAAGACCTATTTAATTAATCCGGAAAAAAACAAAGTTTTATTAAAGAGGCGTTCTAATGACTTCTTTAATCACCTGAGACCATTGTTAAGCTTATAAGTTCATTTATCTTGGTGCAATATTGACATAAAAAACTTACTTGTTTGACGCAATTTTTTTCCTGAAAATAATGGGAAAAGGCCATCTTTTAATCTTGAAGATATTGTCTTCTCCACGCATGTGTATACATGTCTGTATCTTAAATTAATTAAAATAACCAGTTACGTTCCACCACAACATGAGCATAAATAAATATTTAAGGATATAAAATATTCCTGGTATCAGTATTATTTTTTACACAGACATGTGTAGCCTAATGTACATTTTCCATGCATAAAAATATTGTGAAGACGTCAAGAACTGTGAAATTTCCATTCATCACTGTAGTTTCTCTGCAAACTTTAATCAAATTCTGGTGGTGCTACTTTAACCATAATTTTTACTTTAGCAGAATCGTAAATAAGAGGAGGAATTTGTTTTTGTGGATATTTTTAACAATATCTCTATAACTTAAGTTAAATATTGAATATTTTAATAATTTTATATGTTTGTCGCTTTAATAACCAAAGTCACTTTAAGAGAAAGATCTGATGATTTTGATTTACAAAGCAATAGAGACATAATAATTGATCTCGCCCAAGTTCAATGTGATTCATGTAGTATTCAGTGAACCTGCTCTAATTCACTCAACTACACGCTAACTTCAACCGTCTACTTCCATCTAGTAGATAATATTATTCAGTATGTATATATGATCCCTAATTTTTCTCTTATAGGAACAAGAAAAATACTTGGCTGTATATATTTATTTAATTAAAAGACTTATAAGAAAAATAATGTTTCATCCTTAAATTCTATCTAAATAGAAGTAGTTTTGTGAATTTTTGTATGAGGGTAATTTTTGTGCATTTTGATTTATTTTTTTACTAAACAGTCTTAATCAGTCAGATCCCAAATAAGAAAAATAGTCTATTAAATGCGAGTAGAACTTCCATTTCGTTTGTTTCATGCATATCGAGATGCATATAAAAGTTGAAACATTTATGGATACAAACCGTTTCTATTGCCTCATCCAACTTCAGTAGGCTTAAAAATATGTCGCATTTCTCAAACACTAAGGCGGAGCATAATTACCATTTCCTGTAATATTCTCGTCAGGTTCCATCACTCTTATTTTCAATAATTTTTTATCCAGTATTTTTGAAAATAGCAATTTTCGGGTATATGGTGCATATTTCTGAAGGTATGCCGCTTACGGCTACCGGTAACCGGTTGTGACATAAAGATATAGAGATAAGAAGAAATAGAGTGGCATTAGAAAGTTCCGTTTTCGTTTTGAGGCAAGCAACCTTAAAAATGGAACGCTTTTGCAATCGCTCATACACATAACGGTTCGTATATCAGTTTGTCTGTCTGCCATAGCTATTCTTCTGGTACACCTTTTGAAGTAGGAATTTGAATAGGTATAAAGTATATTAATATAAATGTATGTATTTCAACAGACACCGTTCAAATTTAAACGTTATAAGGATTCTGAAACGACTGAAGTCTCGTTCCTCAAAAGAAAAAAATGGAATCGAGACAAAATTACACGGGTGTTCGCATGTTTGTCTGTCACCGCCGTTTTTCTCAGAAACTGCTTGAAATAAAAACTAGTAAAATTATAAGATAAAACGAGTAAAATATGAAGGATATTAACCCAAATATACCTCAAAAGTTAACCCTTAAAAAAAATATAAAGATATTTTAGGAGCACAAATTAAGTACTAGTAAAAATGTTTTTAACATTTCCTATGTATTCTCACGTATCGTTTCGAAAGGCTACTCAAAACGATATCAATCATTTTTTTTTGTTGAATATATTTGGCGATAATTTTGTAGAAATTCATTATTCACAATTAAATGAAACTACATGATGTAGTATTATTTCTACTTTATTTGTATATATTTTTTTCTTAATTTTAGATAGAATATCTTTAAAGGTGTACGGAAAAATTTGTAAAAAATATATGACCCCCTTTTTATTTTCAAAACTACTGAAGCTAAAATTATCAAAAATAAGGATATATATTTTTCGAAGCTTACGCAAAGGTTTTCGAATAAATATAACTACGATTTTAAATATCATAGTTTTAGACATATTCACGAATATGTCCTTCTACTTGGGTATATTAAGTTATTAGACATTTATTCCGCAAATGAATCCGCATTAGTGATGACTTATGAAAAATTAAGTTATTTATTAATCAAAACGTGGTACGAAAATTTCGATGTGCGAGCCGTATTCGAATTTCCCTGTGTTTTAGAAATTTTATATAAAATAGTCATACAAACATCGGTAACGACGTTTAAAGAACATACCTCCCCATTCTTTCATCTTCGAAACTACTAAAGTCAAAATTATGATAAAGAAGCAGCGTTACTAGAAAGATATTGAGAAATGCATCATAATTTAAATCCTGTCAAAGATATGTTATTTATTATACGTACATGAGAAAAAGTAATATTAATATGTACAACTAGTATAATAGAAATGCTATGAACCGTGAAACGTTTATATATGTATGCCTTACTATGTATGGAACCCTTATAGTACGAGTTGTACATGTACTTAACAAGCTTTAACTTAAATTTGAAAAGTCAATATCTGAATCTTAAAAAAAATTAACTTGAATTACGCTACATAAAAGCGATGTATATTTTATTTTCATTGCTTATTTTAACTTCGTTGAAATACAAGAGAATTAATTTTCCTCAAAGGAGGAGATGACCTGTTGGCCTATTTAAAAGTTTTAAAATATTTCAGTTATTTGCATAATTTGTAAAGTAAACTCGTAGTCCTTGTTTCTTAATGGCGGTGGAAAATGCTTTGCGTGACAGTGGATTTTTTTCCAAAATGATAATACTTATCAAAAAGCTTATCAAAATTTAGGCAATTCATTAAATAAAAT
The DNA here is from genome assembly GCA_039881145.1 of Druceiella hillmani. NCBI lineage: Eukaryota > Metazoa > Arthropoda > Insecta > Lepidoptera > Hepialidae > Druceiella > Druceiella hillmani. The sequence goes on from JAYKKI010000029.1 coordinate 15,329,988, forward strand.
GTGCGCCATTAACACCTGACTTTTTCTCTTTAAAATATACACTGCAATTACGGTTTAATTTTTCTTTTCCTTGTGTAGATAATTTTCCGCCTCTTTGTTTTTTGCGGATTATACGCCGTTTTATTTTATTTATAATCGTCATAATCTTTATTTTTCAGAGACTCCTTGATTTATTTTTAGTCAGATCTATCTGTATACAAAATTGCGTACCTAGTTAAGGTTACACTGTTATAGTAGCACTGTGTTGTTTCTTTTTTTTTAAAGTAGAATGTGCGTAAAAGTGTTTGACCTAGTAATCACCTACTACCTTCTGCCTCCTTCATATACGAGTAGTAATCAGTCATTGCACTCTGCTATCTTGCTATCGCATTCAATCATTTCTTTCTATCTTCTTGATAAAGTAATCAATCATTTTTTTCTACCTTCTTGATATAGTAATCAGTCATTACCTTCTTCCTTCTCGATTTAACAATTAATCATTATATTCATAAAATTCTTGATGCCAGTAACCAATCCTTGATTTCCAGTTTCTTGATACAGTATACAGTTATTACTTTCTACATTCTTTATAAAAGAATAAGTTATTATATTCCAACTTCTTGATATCATCATTATTCAACACCTCCTTGGTATAGTAATTAGATATTGCCTTCTAGTTTCTTGAATTAGTAATTAGTCATTACCTTCTATATTGCTGGTATAGTAATTAGTCTTTATATATTAAAGTAATCAATCATTACCTTCTACTTTCGTAATATTGAAACCAGTCATTACTTTCCATCGTGATATATTTTACACACCTATCAAAAGCTAATTAATATTACTAATGTTTCGATATATCCCCATACTAATGTTTAGATAGATCTTTACGAGAGCTGTTGATTGAGATAACCTAGCGTCGCTGCTTCACTGAGTCAAGTTTGACAGGCGCGCAGAAGCATTTAAAATAGCGTACACCCTCGCACAACGATACATTTGTTTCCACACTATAGGTGAATTTTCGTATTCTTTGCCTATGAAACTGAGTAAAAATTGTAACTAGATTTCAGATGTTGACAATAGATGTGGGGCTGCAATATCTTACTCTGTCCCCCTATTTCGTTATCATCAGATTTTCTTAATAGCCCCTTTTACGGTAACAAATTCAACAACGTCATGTTAAGATTAAAATCGGGATTTGAAAAAAAAATTTTGACGTGAAATGTCAAGGTACATAACATAAATTATTAAAAAATGTAGTGATTTATTGAGAACAAGACGTAATTTTAAATATTCCTTATACTCCTTGACAATTATGCTGCATAACATATGTTTATGCAACAAATAACAGAAGAATTAAGTTTCAATGTGAAGGTGGTTATGTCACATACATTAGATATAAGATAGTTAATAAAATTTGAATTATTGAAAAAATTATGACTGTAGTAACTTCTGTTGAAAAGGAAATGTCTTCTTTGTTAGATATTTTTCTAATCTCCTTTGCTGTTATAATGAATTCTTGTTAAAAAAAGACGGAGCTTTTCAGACGGTCGCAGAGTTTTGTCTCGATAATCACACTTATATCGATATTTACACTTCTATCTAGATTATCTAATAATTAACTTATTCAATTTGTTTAAGAAAGAATATTAATTAATACAAAGTGAACAGCATGAGCGCAGATCGGCAGAGTAAAGCTCAAGTAAGGGCGCAATAAACCAGTCAGGCGATCGTACACGCTTTGAACAAATCCGGCCCACGAAAGTAGTTCATTATGCACACTGGTTGCTGACTGAATCTGGTGGCTATGATCCGATGAATTCGATAGCTGCGTATTGGATGCGTAGTTCCTTGGGCGCATCTACGTTTTTACGGCGTCCATATGCGATGACTATCTGGCGGATGGCACGAGTTGCGATTGGAGACTTCAATTTACACTAGTTAACGTGCTATGATGTTTTTTTAATGAATTTTCTGTACTCATTGTATTTACATGTTCTTATGTTATTTTGAATACACTATATTTTACGGAAGTTACTATTATATTTTATTTTAATGTTTTTTTTAAATTTCTGTCCAAACTTCCGTGACGGTCTGGAGAGCTGAATATAATTTTTAACGCGAAGTTTATTAAACAGATAACATTAACGATGAAAGTTTCACTTAAAGAAAAAGAAGAAAATTTCCTTTGTGATGCTGATTTATTAATCTTGAATATTTTGGTAACTTAATTTGTTTTACTATATTTAAACAAATCTGGACCGCGACACAAAAAAAGTAATGTTTATTACTTATTAGTGAGTATAACAAAACTTCATTTAAAATTAAATATTTGCCTTTTTCCCGATGGATCATTACATTTTTTCCTGAAACTTAATCTTATTTACTTCCATATTTCTTTTTATATCATGAGAATCTGTCAAAAAGTTTAAAAAAAATTTCAACATTTTAAAATATATACATTTTTTTAATTTGAAAATTTCATACGTTTTCAGAGTAAATCAAGGTAAATATAATTTAAGAAAAATCAAAAGAAATTAAGTCAAAAGTCGTTTTCGCCGTGGAAATCAGATAATATTCTTTAAATAACTTAGTGAGACAATTAATATTTCAATAGAAACTGAATTAATTATTTAAAAACTAAGCCTTTAAATAGAAAATTTACTTTCACGCCCTTTGTTACGCAAGGATAACGTATCATTATCCGTCATTCTTCCTTTCACTTTTCTCTTCATAATAACTAAAGAGTCACACGTCAAGAGTTACCCCTCACCAAATTAATGTCATAGATCTCACTTTCAAATACCAGGTGCCTAGAAAGTCTATGGTACTGAATTATTAATTAGCACCTACAGCATTCATAATACAAATCAAATCCAATCAGATTTGTGTTTAATTTGAATATCCAATTTCTCACTCTCGCGTATTTCATCTCAAATTCGTTATGGGAAACACATTTTTTACGTTATTACATGTGGAGCCGCAGGTGTAATTTTTCTGTTAAGTCTACAAATATTGAATAGCCTATGGCTCACCAAGCATATAAAACATATTAAAACAACAGGAATATAATTACATGCATCAGAACATTTTCCAAAGATTGAAATATAATGAAATACAACCGAACACACCTCAAATATTGCAAAAAACAACAATTCATTAAACGTTTGCCAGAAAAAGCACTTGCTTAAAATTAGTTTTAAGCATAGCTTCATCGGTGATTGAAGTTTAAGACACTTTACGTACAAAACTTCCGGTGTCGTATGAATTAGTTTTGATGGATGTACATATAATGATAAATCGCCCTATACAATTTTATTTAAAGGATAAGAACTATATTTTTCGTGGAATAAATTGAAACAACTAGCAGGAAAGCAGCAATTATCTATAGATTACGCTGAAGTATAAATTGGGGTACATATATAAACATATCAAAGTTTAAATAATCGCTTATAAAAACATGTAGGTATGCAAGTATAAGTCGAAATAAAATCGTAGTATATTGTGTGGTTTTTTTAGACAATAGTGGACATATTTCTAGATTGTGAGTATTTAGAAAATCATATAGATATAGGGTTTGATTTTCTAATTATTTATTATCTAATCCTTAACTAATCTGTCAGTTTGATTCCCGTAAACAATAAACAATTTGAATAAATCAACGATCACTGTCGCAATCGCAACCGTTTTTGCTATGTACACATTTTATAGTTAGGAACTCGAGGACATGAAGCCACCTTCTGTGCTTCAGTTACCTCTGCTTGATGAATATATCAGTTCAAGAAAATGGATCACTACGCGTTCTTTATTATGATGGATGAGGAAAAATGGCCACAGGAATGTTGGGATGCTGTTCGCTCTCCTTTTATTTATTGTCCCACATCGTTTACACAATTTGTATACGAGAAATTTTCGAGAAAAGTTTTTTCTTTTATTTCCATCGAAGAATACTCAAGCTAATGAGTCAATTATTTATTTGTTCATCAATATTTATATGTTAATAAAAAGTTAAGTCGAATATTTGCTAGTTTATACATACGATTATTTTAAATTGTTGAACATTTTACAGTATTCTTCCTTCATCTCGCCTTTTAATTTTTGTAATTCTGGCACGTATGCAGTTATATTCATTTTTTCTGAAATAATAAATATGCTCGAATCTCGGATTTATATGGTAGGTAAAACGATTTCATTAATTCGTAGTAGAAAATTTAAACTGGGAGATTGAAAATATTTTTAACAATTTTCAATTTATTGTATGATAATGGAAACGGGTAATATAAGAATTATCCGTGAAGTAAGTCTAATGATAATGGATTCATGTTATGAACAGCATTGTTCCGATAGCGTTAAATTACGAAGAAAGTGTCAACCTAATTAAAGAATCAAACCGAAAGTAAAAATTTTTTCATTGAATTTGGCTTTAACGTAAATATTATTTCTGGTAACTAAAATTCTTAAATAAGCTTCTCCTAAAAGTGTAAAGCACAAAAAATTACTAAAAAAAATATCAACTATGGGACTATTTGAAATACTAAAAAAGATAAGTCGTTAAAATCTATTTCCCACCATGTTTTTAAAATCAGTAATTGGTAAGGTGAGAATGTTTTAAAAGAAACCAATCCTTGGTGACATAAATGTGTATAGTCTTCTCAAAGCTTTTATGACAAGAGATTATAAAAACTTATAATGATCATATGTTTTTAATGACGCAAAAAATTTCTAGGAATGAAAAAATTCTGAATTAAGCGGTACCGCATATAATGAAAATGGCTCTAATATTCTGGATATGTACATCCAGGATGTTACATCACTATATTTAAATAATCTCTGCGATGATACTTTTTAATAATCTCTTTCAAACTAACTGAAATATTTTCCTGCGAACAATTTAAATAATTAAAGCTCTCCACAATTCAAGCAATAACATTTCTTATTCCGCATCTAAAACACAATGGGCCATATAATTAAATGCTAAATAGTAATAGAATGAAATACGCGAACAAATAGAAGTATCGAGTGAAAATGTGCAGTACTTAATGCAATTCGTGGATGTGATTGCACAATTTCTGTACATTATTTCAAAGCCAAAACTGAAAAGGTTTTCATGGCAGTGATTCTAAATTGTCGTTTACCAAAACTTTTTCAACACACTTCACACATATTTTTAAATTGTTTACGTGACTTCCGAATTAGTCATTAGATCAATATGAAAATCAACGGTACCCTACCAAGAGTAGACCATACGTAAATATGTACACAATGGAAACAAAAAGGCTAGCTGCTGTATATATATATATATATGTATATATATATATATATATATATATATATATATATATATATATATATATATATATATATATATATAAACATGGTGAAATTATGAAGTGATTCCCCAATGACATTTTGGTGATTTCGAATAGCATATTATTCCAATTTTAGGGCAATTGTTTTGATTTTTCACCACCAGCAATTGACGAAAAACATATGACTATCATGACAATTTCTTTATTCTGTACCCATTCTATCTTAAATATAGATAACAATGACGGCAGACATGAACTACTTCCCTGATTCAATTTTAACACCGCTACCAATTTACTTATTGACAGCTGATACTTTAAATTTAAATAAGCGCTTTATATTTTTTCATAACGCCAAAAGCGCTTTTTCTTCCCTCGACCTTGAAATTTTGACGTCCAAACGGATATACACTCGCATAGGCGTTAAGTCATTTCTTCCTTATCTCTTTCTTCTCACGGAAGTCACGTAACGATGACGCTTGTACTTTTTCCGGTTTCATTCATTTTAATTATCACTCCTCCGTTTCGCATTCGAGATGTCTGTTATGCGAATGCTGACTGGTTGCGTATCTGCTTATTTGAGACAAATTAAAGCTGAATGTTATGAAATATAACCTTTCCGCATCTTAGTCTATAATTTTGGAAAATTTACGACAAATCAAATCTATAATAAGAAAATTTTTACGTTCATGAGGAATATGATTATTTTTCTATAGATTATATATTTAACTAGTAATTAAATCGTGTACACTTTATTGTAAAACGTGGCTTCAAATGTAAACGAAACCGGAAAACATTTTTTTTATTAGTATCACATAAATAGATTCAGGTATGGTCACGAAAATTTAACTCAAGAGTAGCAACAGCACGCGGTACCCCTACCAAAAGTCTTTAGCTAACTGTGGATATGGAATAGACCAACGTAAATATGTACACAATGGAAACAAAAAGGCTAGCTGCTGTACATATATATATATATATATATATATATATATATATATAACATGGCGAAATTATGAAGTGATTCCTCAATGACATTTTGGTGATTTCGAATAGCATATTATTCCAATTTTAGGGTAATTGTTTTGATTTTTCACCACCAGCAATTGACGAAAAACATATGACTATCACGACAATTTCTTTATTATTAATCAAGGTTGTTTGGACAGATAACCATATTATCTATTGCATGCATCTGTCAATAATAATAACACTGACGTCACTTTAAGTCGAATTCAAACGTTTATGGCATAGTTCTATTTTAGGATAATTATTTATTAAAGTTCAATTATTTTTTTTGTTTATTTTTGGAAACCATTTGAACCTTCAAATTGTAATCACAGTTGTACCAAAGATAGATAGAAGTTTTGCTTTTATAACACGATTTTAAAATATTTTCCATAACTCTATTTTAATTTATATGCAGCTTAGTGACACATTGTAAAATGGTTTTATCATTGAAAATAATTTTTAACAACATAATTTAAAAATACTTTCAATAAGAAGTAAGTTGTTTAATTACTATTTTCTCCTAGTAGAGTACTTGTCAACAGAACGTTTTTATTTTTATCATCTTTTGACATTACTACTAGAGAATTACAAGTTTTATCGTCATTTGGTTTTGAATAAAATTATAAATTTTTCAAATTCAAGTTGAACTTGGAAAAATTCAGAGGATTTCAATTTTGTTACTGCAATCGATTGGTATAAAATGACATTCACCATTTTATTCTCCTCCTTTAATGGAAGAAGTTATTAAAGAACTTGTTGACTTTTCTATTAAGTTTTTGTATACATGACAGATTATTAAAACTAAATAACCGATAATTAAGAATTTCTTTACAATATCGTTTTACGCGTATGTCTATGCAAAAAACACATGAAACGATACAACATGATAATTATATTCGAACGATATTTAGAGTAAATCTTGGTATTTATTTTAAAATCAAAGTCAGCGAAAGTTAGAAAAGCTTTATCGCGTGGAAATTTAAATAATAGGCAGTTTCGAAAATATAATAATCATAGTATTCATATTATGTTTATCTAGCTGCCCATCGTGGTATTTCATGAATAAGAAAGAGTCAAGATAACATTTAGCTTTGTTCACTTTTGTATATTAGATTTATTTAATGTCTTACTGCATTCCTATATTATTTTAGTCAACAGACAAACGTTTAGCAGGATACGGATAGAAAATGACAATACTAAATTTTGTGTTATATATATATATATATATATATATATATATATATATATATATATAAGTCATATGTTAATTTCAGCTCCCCTTCACATTTACAAATTTTTCATATATTATCGATTAAGTGAATAAGTATAGATTTTTGTACAATTTAACACCCTTTTAATATGCATGATACTTTGCACCCATTCTATCTTGAGTATGGATAACAATGACGACAGACATGAAATATATCTCTAAATTAAATTTTAACACCGCCACCAATTAACTTATCGATAATTGATACTCTAAACTTAAATAAACGTTTTGTACTTTTTCATGACACAAAAGGCGCTTTTTTCCCCCCGACCTTGAAATTTTGACGTCCAAACAGATATCCATAATTACTCTCGCGTGGGCGTTAAGCCATTTTTTCCTTATCTCTTTCTTCTTACGGAAGTCACGTAGCGATGACGCTTGTGCTTTTCCGGTTTCGTTCATTTTAATTATCACTCCTCCGTTTCGCATTCGAGATGTCCGTTGTGAGAATGCTAACTGGTTGCGGTTTCTGCTTATTGGAGACAAAGGGAGGCTGAATGTTATGAAGTGTAACTTTTCCGCATCTGAGCCTATCATTTTGGAAAATTTAGGATAGATTAAATCTATAATAAGACAATTTTTACGTTGATGAGGAATATAATTTTCCTATAGATTATATAGTTAACTAGTATTTAAACCGTGTATAGTTTATTGTAAAATGTGACTTTAAATATAAACGAAACCGGAAGAATATTTCTTTTTTAGTATCACGTGAATAGCTTTATCATATCGTCATGAAGATTTAACTCAAGAGTAGCAATAGCAAGCGATACCATAGTTGAGTAAAAGCATGTGGCTTGAGGCGCTATAATTTAATGCAAGTATAAAGTGTAGTTGTAAGTATAGGAATACCTTAAGGTAAGACTTAAGCATGACATTGGTTAACTGTAAGTGTTCAGTTTATCGTAACACTTTTAGTTTAGGGCATTGTGGTTAAGTGTAAGTATATATTTTGGGGGACGACTTTTAGCTTGTGACACTATAGTTAAGTGCAAGTATTAAGTTTGCTTTGGGAAAGTTTCATAACAATATATAATAAGGTATATATAGGATAAATTATGCATGGTTAATAAAATCCAGTACTAAGCCATCAAAGGCACTATAGCAAAGAAACTTAATATAAATCGATATCAAGCATAAACTATTACACTTTGTGAGTTAATGTCTGAAATTATTATCGTTAACACATAATTACAATTGGCTGAGGCATTTAGCAACGAGTAATGAGAAGTGGATCACATATGTCAATAGATGGATGAATTGGTCGGGACAAATAAGGGTTTAGTTACACAAAAGTGAATTGGATACCAGAAAGGTAATTCTGAGCTGCTGGTGGAATATTACGAGCGTTATTCATTACAGGTTGACTGGGGAGAGATCTCCTCTAAATGGAGGTAAGAATATAAGAAGAGAGTATATGCTCATATCTTGCATGTAGAAAGTTTGTTAATTTTTGAAATAACTTTAGCGGACGCACGTCAGCGGACGCACATCACATCTAGTCATATTGTAACGACTATCAAGATGAAATAAAATGCTTCCCCTTTGCGAAATATATTAATTTTTGTTCGAAAAGAAATTATTGCTTGTGACTTCAAAAAGTAGAAATAATATAGAAAGACAAGTGAACTTAAAAACAATGTCACTTATCATAATTATATCCACTTTTATTTAATTTCTGTAATATGAGTTATTCGCAAATAATTAACTGCCATTTGATATTAATGAAATGTTAAATGACGTACCCAATATCGATAAATTTAAACTAAAAATATAATATTATTTACTATTCTACATTACATGTTTCTGTGATATAATTTTTTTTATATTAATTTCCGAATAATAACTTTAGTGGTATATACGATGATATGGCAATTGCAAGTTCATTTCAATATCCATTTAATATTTTGTGTAGAATGATAATTATTATAACTATATAATTAAATTTTTAATGAAAATATTTTTAAGGACAATATGTTGGTATTTAATGGCGTAATTTATTATTAACAAAATATTAATTAATAAAGTGCAAAATATCTCACGTTGGACCATGATATCAATGCTTTTATTTTTTTAATTGAAAATTTTCAACTTTTCATTTTCACTTATATAATCAATATATTATAATAAAAATAATTTAATATCAGCGATATTAAATTATTCTTCTTATAATATATTAATTATATTGATATTGACACATTTTCTATGTCACTTTCCATCATCACATTTTCTTAACCCATTTATTTGCCTAATTGTTTTAATCCTTATATTTGCTACTATTAGTGTAACCTATTAATATTAATTTTAAGTTTCCCGAAAGACAAGGTACTTAGATAAGTAGAGATAAATATAGATGGAACTTATGCTAATAACTGGTTACCTACAAGATATAGTACCTCTTTCTTCTTAGATTTCACAACTGACTGTTTTAAAGGTGAAAATGAAGACAAATAAATTTTTAAACGCACGTTTTATTCTTTTTTAACTTGGACGTTTATTGGGCTTGGTAGGAAGAGGGTGTTTTATTTTTACAATAATATACCCATTGTAAATTTCGTATTTTTATACTTTTATATATATTAAATATCGGAACATATTAATACTCGTCACATTTGAAAACAAAGGGTAAGCATGAGTTGAATTTTCTCACAGAACATTCTGTATATGTACTAAAATAATATAGACGGCGCTCTTTGGTGACAAAAACCTTGGATGAAAATATTATATATGAACAGAAGAAAAATGGATAAAACTAAAGAAACCAGCTTGACGCGAGTCACACGTTTTAAAGTTGTTATTTTGAATATTTACGTACACTTTTTTCAATTTATTTATATATAGATATATAAATTTATTTCACCATAGAATTATATGTTTATGACCATCTGTAATGACATTTTAAAAGTTTTTTAAATGCGTAGTATTAAAACTCTCTTATACGAATTTAGTATAGACTTACACTTAATATATTCTTTCTCTCTTTATATCTATACCGTTTTACCCTTTACTACATACTTAAAAATAGAGGTTTAGATCGCTAAAAAGGTTACACCTCTATCACATGTACTTAATTGCATGCGCTCATATTTCTTTATAACAAGTAAATATTGATTTGAAAAAAGAAACAATAATGCAAATGGCACAAGTTGTTGTATTAAAAATGTTCTTACTCAACTGGGTACTCTGTTATATAAATCTCGATATTATATACATCTTTACATGACTTGTAGCCACTCTCTCCCGTTCAAGCGTTTTAACGACGAGTTAGGCCTCTATGTAAAATACATTTTATACCTTCTACATGGATTCCTACATCCTTGAAATGTAGAAATTTACTATCAGTAATTTAGCTCCATAGCTAAAAAACTAGTCAATGGAGTTATGTTTATTTTTTGTATGATAACGCTAGATCACATACCCATAAATATTCACATCAAAAGTTACTTACATTAGATTGCATATCAGATTTCTACGGCTCTATAGGTGTACTATAACAAGAGCTACTGTTTTGGAAAATATTAAATAGATAAATAAACCACTTAAGAGAAAGTGAACATATTTCATTTGTGCATTTTCCTTCAAGTGTACAAAAACTCGAACGATTTTATTTCATATTATTTCTATGGGCTATTTCTTTATGCACATACATATTTTTGTTACTTACACTTTTCATAATTATGATTATGAAAAGTCGTAAAATATATATATATATATATATATATATATATATATATATATATATATATATATATATATATATTTTGATTTGCTTCTAGAAGTGTACTCAGTACATCCGTATACAAAATAAGAAATAGCACGAAATAAAAAAGATACCGCCTGATATCTGCATACGATTGACCATCAGCAAGGTATAGAAATTCGATTTCTTTCTCGATAAATAACTTCATAGTATATTTTTGCATCACATACAAAGTTTTTTTATCTATTTCAAATTAAATCATAAGCCGAACTATATTATAAATTTGTTTATTAGTTGCAAAATGAAAAGCGTTTTTCAACGCAAAAATGTTAGTTTTAAAATTGAATTGCATCACAATTATGAAAAGGCGTAATTAACAAAAATATTTATGTGCATAAAGAAATAGCCCATATAAGTAATATAAAATAAAATCGTTCGAGTTTTTGTACACTTGAAGGAAAATGCACAAATGAAATATGTTCACTTTCTCTTAAGTGGTTTATTTATTTATTTAATATTTTCCAAAACAGCAGCTCTCGTTATAGTACACCTATAGAGCCGTAGAAATCTGATATGTAAGCTCGACAAATACAAGAAAATAAATTGTATTCTTACAACAATTTCCAAATTTTCGAATTTTTCCTTTATTAATATCCCATATGTAATAACAACCAAATTTGACATTTTTAGCTCTTCAGGAAAATACTTTATAAGTTTTGACGATTTATCAGTGGATGGATATATAATGAAGAAAATTGACTTTCCTTGGGTTCTGTACACCAAAAAGGAAAACGAAACCATTATAAGATCACTTTTCGTTGGTCCGCTTACTATTTCTTTTTATTAGAAACCGCTTGAGCTGACGACTCAAAATTTGGATTAGTAATGAAGCATATTAACCCGCACATATCTCAACAGCTAACACTTAAAAATAATTTATGTAAAAATCTCATGGAGGCCAATTAATTGTTTAAATTTTTTTTTTTAATTCCATTTATATGTGAGTTGTCGTTTGAAAGGACTAAGCATAAGGGTTTTCAAAAATATATTGAAGTGAAACTTCTTTGGAATCGTTATGATTTGAAACTCGATGAAACGAAAATGCGTCACGATAAAGAAACAAGTGAAGTTTCTTTAGAATCGTTGTGATTTGAAACACTATGAAATGAAAATGCATTACGACAAAGAAACAAGTGAAGCTTATTTGGAATCATTGTGATTTGAATTTTAGGTTTCCTCTTTATATTTTACTTCGTAGTATTTCCCTCTCATCTACTAAGCATTGTACATGTGTGTGCGCCTGTATTTTGCTGAGCTAAAGCGAGAGACCAGCGTCGGTGTATATTTATATTGCACACTGTCTAATGTTTGTTAAAACTTGTATTTCAAAGATATATAGATTAAATTGAAACGAAAACATTTGTTTCCTATTTTAGTTACCAAAAGCCTCTCGTGTCATTTGTTCAAAGTGAAAACATGGAGACTAACTAATATGTAATGTCATATATGTTAAATAAAATGTAAAATAACTTTTAAACGTGGTACAAATATTATAAAAAATAAACCTTACAATTATCCTACCCCTGATACTCTATATTTATCTCATTCTCTCCTAGGTTACTTTTGTGAAGTTTCGCTTCTACCGTGTGTAAATTGTATACACACAATGTTTTTTTTGGTTTCGTAAGTTTTTTTTAGAGGCCTACCCAAATATTTTAGGGAAAATGTGACAATGATTTTATGTCTTAATTTTTGAGATATTTACGATTAGTAATGACTGATGATGAAATAATTTCATTTCAAACGAAGTAAGGAATTTCTAATTCGCTCTAGACCGATTTTCTCTTGGCCTGTTTGTGATATCTAGGTAACTACCGTGTGTACAAATTTAAAATTTGAGGTATGTTTTAATCATGTATTACTCATCCCAAATTCTATCAGTAAGAAATTCAATCTTTTCTGGAGTTACGAATCGCTCTACGAGGGTTCGGTTGACACCTGTTCGTATATAAACATTTAAGTGTATGTAATATTTATTTACAAAATGTTAATATTATTTTCACCATGTGAATGCATAGCCTGCCATATTCTACTATGACGTAAACATATAGTTAATATCTCAAAAGCTAAGAAATCTACGATTGCCACAACTTTATATAAACTTTTAGTAACATTATTTTTTTCCATAATGTTGAGTTTGGATATGCATAAAGGAGGGAGGGAACAACAAAATCGCTAAAACTATCTTACATAAAAATCTGAAAAGAATAGTTTGGAAACCTTGTAACTGGTATCAGTTGGAATCTTATTGATAACCCACACTATACATGAAATGTAAAAACGAATTAGTACTACCTGAATTCAAGTTTCGATGTCAAAACGTCCCTGGGACAAAATTAGTGAATTATTTTCAGCAAATTCTCTGTAATTAAACTTAGATGAAATTCTGTATAACTCGGTTTTTAATCGACATCTCAGATAATACGCACAATTCTGTATAACTCGGTTTTTAATCGACATCTCAGATAATACGCACAATTCTGTATAACTCGGTTTTTAATCGACATCTCAGATAATACGCACATCTCAAGTAATAAGAAATAAAAAAAATCCTATAATTTCTTACCTTCGTTAAAATTTCGATATGAATCATTTTTTAATATTAACATTTGATATATATGTAGATTAGTAAGGTTTAACACTACGTCCATTTTTGAGATTTGATTTTAAACATTATCTAAGAAAAGCTGACGGGCAGACGGATGGACACGTGAGTAATCTTATAAAGATTACTTTTCCTGTCGAGGTTTGGAACTCTACTATATAATAAAATAATAGTATAACATAACATAAATAATTTAACTCTAGGAAATTAAAAAAAATTGTGTTTTTTCTCTTGCAGTTTTATCAAAGTTGAGACTAATTTGTATGTCTGCTCATTATTCAAATAGATACAGCACAGTGATGAGTTATTTGTGTAATTATTCATACTTTTAAATTTCCCTATCAGAACAAATTGAGTTCTCTTTTCTATCATTACTCTAACTTTAATAGGTTGAATATAATCAAGCTCCATTCTTGAGAGCGATGTTACCGATACATAATTAAGATAAGTGCTGATATGGTCTGTCAACTTCATGTGCTATGAGAAACGTATGCGAAAATGTGCGCTTTTCGTAATGAGAATCAGATGTACTTAAAGGAAAAAAAGTAGTCTCCATAATATTACTAGTACTGTACAATAGAAAATGCTACAATTAAGAGAAGCTGCTACTTTATAAATTGTGTATAAGTATACTGACCTTCCATCAAAAATTGTACTGCCCACTAATACTGTCGTAGAACAGTGAAGAAATCGTGCTATTCAGTGACCATTAATTCCTAATACCCTTTCAATTTTATTTTAGTTGTTATAGATAGGAAAATATTAATAATTGTAACTTTTTGAAAATTGTTTAGGTATTTCCTGATTTTTATTGTTATAATTTAAGATTCTAGAATTTAATGACATTTTTGTGATTATGATTCTTTGGTATTTTACGGAAGTAGTTTTTGTAGCATTTTTACGGATGTTATTATTACGGCATTTTTACAGATGTAATACGGATATAATTTTAGCACATTTTACCATATGATTTTTTATATTTTTACGGACATGATTTTCACTGCATTTATCTTTTGTGTCACAAATATTTTTGCAAAATAATTAATACTCAATCAATCCACAATTCTTAAACATGATGATTGAGTAAGCTCCACATGACGATTTATTATAAAATATTAATCTACCTTAGTAATCATTAACATTATTGGTGCAACATTATGAATCGAGAATATTGAACTAAAACAAATTCTAACTTGCTATTATGTTATTTAAATATATTCTTTTTCAATCTTAAAATTTTTGCTATAAATATTAGATTAATCTTAAATTTTTTCAGGTTTTAAGAAATATCTTTTGAACATAGAAAGAGAAATGAACAAATATGTTCCAATTATATTGAACAGAAAAGATGGGTATTTTGAGGTCAACCAAATTGACATTTAATATTGATAATTTTAGTAGACGATAAATAAAAAAATCAGCTTTCACCTACTTTATATTTACACTGCATTCATGTAGACACGTCGCATATCCTAAAATACAAAAAATGCATATTCAAACCCATTTTATTTCAACTGTTTATTTAAAAAATAAAATTACCAAATATCTTATCCATATATGATTTTTACACAAGTCGATCAATAGCTAACTTACCTAAATATTTACATCATATAATTATACGTTGGCATATTATTTACAGTTTGTATTAATTTCGTCTCTCTATACTTCAAAATTTCCATTGTATTATTACACGAGGTCTACGTTATATATTTCAGACGCAGATAGATATACGACTTTAAAAAGACCGTCTAACATAGGTAAAATATTTTGCCACATCTAATCTCGACTCTTTGGCTGAAGTATTTATTAGAAATTTGGGTACCATATAATTACATTAAATTTCTACATCGAAACAAAAAGCGTCTTTTCTTTTTCCGGTCTACAAATGTTAACGTTCAAAACGGATATTCATAACTGGGCTCACGTAGACTTGAAGCAATACCTTTCTTATCTCTCTTCTTGTTCTTACGGAAGTCACGTCACTGTGATGTCTATGTATCTTCCGTTTTCGCTCAATTTGATTCTTAATGATTCACTAAGTGTTATTCCTTACTTATTGGTTATCGATAATTGGATACAAGAAGCATAAATATAATTAGTGAGGGTCTAGTAAGTATATTTAATTATAATTAATCCTAAATTTACTGAATGTTTGCATTTAAAACAACACTTATTTATTTATTTACTCTTCAATGTAACACTTGTACATATAACAAACGTATTGCTATGAGAGTTATCTCTTCTATTCAACTGCAACCAATGAATAAAATTAATTCGTTCTAAGGCAGGCTAGATATATTAATAAACTTTTTGAAATGAGACTAAAAAAAAATTGAAAGATTACAATTATCAAAGAAAACTTTTAATTTTGGCATACCATCAAAATAAGGAAAAGGAAAGAAATAGAGGGTTTAGATTTAGGTCAGGGCAGATATTTTTCACAGATGCCTTTGGAAGCGCATATAGATGGTGAATTTCTGATGTCGGGCGCATATAGACGGTGAAATTTCTGATTTTAGGCGCATGTAGATGATGAATTTCCGAAGTCAAGTCCTGTCAGGATGTCAGGGTCTATGAATTCCATGACTTATTAACATAAGTAGTATGGTAATATCATAAAAGGACGTACAATGGTTAGGAATGAGAAGCGCGTATAAGTTTTCTGATGTAAACGCAGGCCGCCTACAGATAAATTCATGAATCTGGAACCAAGGTAATAAAGGTCCTGTAGATTCTTCAAAATATTATAAATTATTGAAAGAATATAAAGATCGAACCGATCATCAAACTTTATCCGAATGAGCCGTGATCCAAACAAGGAAATATCATCATATTTTCTTGTGTCAAAAATAAAATCGACATACACACTTTGAAATCTTCCAATTTTTTAATTAATTGGCCGCACAAACCAAAATATCTTGGCGGTACAAACCATAGTCAAGTAAATGTAATAAAAACATTTGACAAAAGTGAACTTTAGCTTTAAAGAGAATGAACCGCTGTTTATGAATTATAAAATGGTTATGACCGCAAATCGTCAAAAAATATGCAATTTAGCACCAGAATAATTATCGTCCCATAAAAAATAGATATAGCCTTAATTTAATCAAAAACAAAAAAAATGCTATTTTCTTAAAATTTAAATTATTATAACCGAACAAATTTAATCAAATATTTGTTGAATCATAAGTTGGTTCCAATTTTTAAAATATTTCTTAATTTTATTTTCGTTTTGTTTAATTTATTATAATGATATGCAAATTAAATCTTGTTCTTTCGATTCTAAATGTGAATGCCAATTTATATATTACCCGTAATTACATAACTATATCTCACATGTAATATATTTTAATAAAATAGAAAATATTGTAGCTTATCATAATTTGTTATTCTAAAAATTTTCACTTTCAATAATTACAATAAATTTACTCAGAAGTGCTCACTAAATGGTTTCTATATAAATTATTTCAGATGTTTGAACTAAAAGGTTATGAGAATGACTAAGGTCAAATTGGTAAAATCGTTGTTGACATAGGCCTCCGTAAGGGTGAAAAAAAAATTAATATGAATATACATTTATATATATATATATATATATATATATATATATAAATATACATATATATATGTGGGTGTGTGTGTGTACATACATATTCAGGTAAAACGACAATGTTTTTGTTTAAAAAGACTGTGAATTTCGGTAGTTTATTCTTATTCCACTTGGTTTACTTATCTTAATGTAAATAATATTGAATGTGTGCCAGATTCATCGTCTTTTCTTTGCTCAGCAATGGAATCAGGATCTCCTCGTTTTACGATGACGTCTTTAGTACCCAACGTATGATAAGTACCGTTGATAAGTAAAGATTATCTTGCTTTTCGAATATTATGATCGTTTGCTATCTTATAAACTTAGTAAATAAATGAATTGTAATTGTATGCCTAAATTTGTCCATTAAAACGCTTAAGCATAAAAATACTTTTTATAATAAGCTTTAATTTACAACTTGCATTGTATATTGTATTTATTTGTCTTATCCTGAACTCAATATTTTACTTTCAATACTTTAATACTCCGCCACCAAAATCCAATAGCATTTTAAATACCATTTTAAAAAATCTAGATAATTTCACAAAAATCTCTCGTAAAATGAAAAGCTAGAGAATTTTCTTCGGAACCCCGTCTGATCCTCATAACCTTATTGCGTTTGAAACCTCTTAACAGTTTTTTATGCGTTATTTGGTCAATATCTTACCACGGTTGTTTTTCGTCGATACTACAATTTTTTCTTTTTGCAATTTCCTTTCCCCCATAGTTTCCGACTTATTTTCATTTCAAGAAGTCATTTGACTGAGTCGAAAATTATATCCTACTTGTTAATTTATGAGAAGTCGGTACCTATTTCGATTAATTAAAATTATTTGCTGGTCACTTTTTGGCTCGAAAATAATATATCCAGTATGAAAATTTTATACGTTAGACTTATACTACTGTTTTGGAAACTAATTAGTCAAAGATTTTCTTTTATCTCTCATTGTGATAAAAGATTTATTGAGTTTACATTGTTCGTTGTCTTCTGTTTACCGATGCTTTGAAACTCTTTGAAGACATACTATCTAATCTAATAGTAATCTATTCCAATCTGATTTCAACTTAGAATTCTTATGTAATCTGGGCAATAAGCTATACTTTAATGTTGCCAAATGTGCAATGCTCCCACTTACATTCTCTTTTGTTTACAGTTATGAATTAAATGGAACTATCTTCAAAAAGGTATTTTTTGTACCGGATCTGAGTATAGACGAAAAACGCTGCCACATTTCATAGTTATTAACGCAAAACCTGTTTTTGGTATTAAAATTCTCAAATCCAGAAGCGATTGTGTAGGACTGTGCACTATTATTTCTGGCGTCTCCCATCAGCAGTAGCAACAAAAAGAATAGTGATTTTTGGCGACACCTACTCGTATTGTAAAGATGGTAAAAGGAGACGGCTGTCTCCTTTTACCTATTCTGGCCGTTGGCAGGAATGGAAATACAATTATGGGTATATTTTTATTTCTTGTTAGATGTTATATTGAAATCAGAAATAATTATAAATTTATTAAAAAATATGTATAATTTATTAAAAAATAATTATAATATAAAAATTATCTCCCCGATCAGATCCTAAACTTATCTCAATTAGATATATTCGTATTTATTCAGTTTCTGATTGTCTAAGACCAGGAAATTTCTCTATTTTCGAAGTTTTTCTTAAAACATAATTTTTTTTCGAAATTTCCATAAAATCATATTTTAAGGAAAATATTTTAGTAGGCGTACAGAAACGTTTTGAAATAAGCTTTATTGCAAAGCCTACGTCACATATCTACAATATTTTTAAATTACCTTACACTGAACTCAACATTTTGTTTGTTTATAACTTTTGCTACTTTAAATTAAACGCTGTACGCTATTCACCTCCATATTAGATAAGATTATAACCAACAATTTTATTAGTCCCGTACAAAGAAGTAAGCCAAAGGTGAGTATTATAAATTGTTTCTAGAATAGAGAATAGCAAATTACGCTAAACCAAACTCGAACATATAACGACGTATTTCCTTGACATACCAAGCTCG
Source organism: Druceiella hillmani (assembly GCA_039881145.1). Lineage (NCBI taxonomy): Eukaryota > Metazoa > Arthropoda > Insecta > Lepidoptera > Hepialidae > Druceiella > Druceiella hillmani. The sequence goes on from JAYKKI010000029.1 coordinate 15,349,543, forward strand.
AACATATATTACTACTGTCAAGTTTTACTGTAATTCTACTGCCCAGTTTTATCATGTAATGATGTAATATTAAAGCAGTTTGCAACCTGCAGTGCGACTCGAATGTACTCGAGTATAAGCAGCATACAATAGAATTTAGCTAGCAGTGTTATTCCTTATTCCCTTGATGGATACTCGTATCTAGCGTAGCGTAGAGTTTATTAAATATGCCCTCGATATGCCTGGCAGAGTCTAATAGACCCAATGTTGCATAAAATTACCAATATTAATTTAAATTTCACACTCAGTGTATCCTGTGCTTGAGTAGCATCACGTCACGAACTCAAAGTTACTTTGACGCCTCTCCCTCAATCCAGGGCGAGATTTCCTGTGAGTAATATGCACATAAAGTCTGGGAAACCTAACTAGACATATCACGTAACGTTTCATAGGTAAGTAGATTTTTATTGTTTTATGCTGTAATTACTTTTTGAGGGATTATTTTTTATGAAATGGTATTTTATTGCTGTAAAAAATATCTAGACCACTAGGTAATGCTTTGGGTATATAGATGAAGACAAAAGTGACATTGTTTTTTACACTAGTGGAGATAAATCTGATCATGTGAGCAATCGTCAGAATTCAGATGAGGAGAAGGAAGAACTTGTCTCTGAAGAAAAATAAGAAGCCGGAACTGATAGAAGTAGATGAGGAAATGAATTATCCATTAATTAAATTTTCTGCAAGATCAATTTCCAAAGGCAAAGATAACACTGTATGGTACCGCAATCCTCCAAGTTCTCGTGTCCAAACAGGAGTGAAAATATTGTTACAGAATCACCAACCGTAAAGCCAAATACCAAAAATGCCTTACTGGCACAAAATTGTTTTCACCTTTTTGTTAATGAGAGAGTATCATCATTAATACTAACGCATACAAATGGTAAGAATTGAAATGTTAGATATGGTGCGAATACTTCAAAAGAATATGCATACGCAGAGATATGTATTATTGAAATAAAAGCCGTTATTGGACTTTGGACTCAGAAAAAGTTTTTCTGATGAGACAAAAATCGAAATCTTCCCTTTGACAAAGAGTCTGCGAAAATTCGTGTTTATTGTAAACTGCTTGAGATTTGATAACATTGACATGCTGGAAAAAAGAGCTTCAAATGACAAATTGGCCCCAATTAGCAGCTACTAGAAAATCTTGTCAAAAACTGCCAAAACATTTACACTCCCTATGAAAACGTTACTATTGGTGAGGAGTTAGTAGCATTTCATGAGTGATGTGGTTTTCATCAATATATCCCAACAAACTAGCCAAGTGTGGCTTGAAAATTATAGCTCTCCTTGATGTCGTTCCATACTATTCCTTTAACATGAAATTATATACAGGAAAACAACCAGAAGCGCAATACAAAGTGAGTAATGAGATACATGGAGTTGTTGATAGAATAGTTCAACCAATGTATCAAACAGGACGTAATGTCACAATGAACAACTGGTTCACGAGCTATCCCACGTATGTACATCTTCTGAAAAATGATAAACTTACTGCTGTTGAGACCATTAAATCTAATAAAGGCTGCATCCCAATCAAATTCAAGGAACGCCGAGAAGTTAACTCTTCGCTTTTCGGCTTTCAGAAAAAGTTGGTAATTCTATCCTATATTCCAAAACCTAATATATATATATATATATATATATATATATATATATATATATATATATGTATATTTATATATATATATATATATATATAAATATATATATATATATATATATATATATATATATATATATATATATTTATATATATATATGTTATGGGTCTATCAGACCAACCAGCGATGTGATGTAACTTCTATTCACCAGGCATGCCAAGTATTAAATTACGGTTAATTTAAATTCAATAAATTAGAACAAACATATTAAGGAACCTTCTGAGTATGTTTTGTTTCCCGAAGGAAAGGGTAATGCTGAAAATATCACTGTTATTCTTAAGGAGAAAATAATTGAAAGAAAAATAGTCCAACTAATGATTATTAAAAGATGGATTAATAAACAAGACCTGCAGCATGTGTAAATAGTTGGCAATATCAGCAAAGGGAATGCCCACCAACAGCGCCAGTTATTTTTAAGTAGTTCCATCATGCAATATACATCAAAAATTAGGGTCTTGTTTGTTGTAACTTACCTCACATTACGTACACTTAATAGAGAAAAAAGTAGCCAAATAGATAAATGGGCTCAACCAGGATTTAGTATCATTTACGTTTTTATGGAAATATTTTGTTTTAGTAGATCGCGTAGTAAATATTTTCTGTATATTTCTTTGTTGCTTTAGAATTGTGTTTTAATTTAGTTCGGTAAATTATCTTTAATATGGTCATTAATAAGTTTAGTCGTCCCTTACGTAATGACCCGACACATAAAAAAGGGGGCGTTAAAATTTAATCAATCACGTCGCTTCGAGTGGGATAGACGACTGGATGGGTTTTCAAAATGTTAAAATTCAAAGTGACTTAAAAAAGGATTCCCTCATACTAATTGTTCAACATTTTTCATTGAAAAATCTTGAAAAATTATACAAATTATATATTTGAGAAGAACCTTCAATTTAAATTATTTCCATTAACTTTTATCAAAACTTTCAAAAGATGTAGATAACGACGAAATGCTTTACAAATTTTTAGCTCCTCTTGCAAGATGAACTATCATATTTTTATCACTGTTTCAAAATATATTCATAAGAAATTGCTACCATTAATAATAAATACAAATACCAATAATAATATATTATATCTGAATACCAGTTCATTGCCAAGCAAAGATAACATCTTAAAAACTGAATTTAAACTTAATAGTTTTTTGAAACGCATTAATAAAAAGCTACTTAATACTAATTCATTGCCAAGTTAACTCAATGTTTTAATATATGTCCTTAAATTTAGTACTTTTTTATAACACGTTCTTAAGAAGTTACGGGTACTAACTAGTTTATTGGCTAATGAACATATTGTTTTAATTATTGAATTTCAACTTAACATGTTTTTGATACATATTTATAGCAAGCTACTCGATACTAACTCATTACCCAGTGAACACAATGTTTTAATAAATGTACATAAATTTAATACTTTTTCAAAACACATTCATAAAGAGCTACCAGTACTCATTCATTGCCAGTCGGAAATAATCTCTTAATAATTGAATTTAGACTAAATGCCTTTTCGGAACACGGTTTTGTCAAAAGAATACAATATCTTAATAACTAAACTTTAATTTAAATATTTTTCGAAATATATTCATGGAAAACTACAAATACTTAGAGAATCAAATCTCTTAATAACTGAACTTAGATTTGGGACTTTTTGAAACACTTTCATAAGAAGCTATTATATTAACTCATTGCAAAGGGAATAAAAATTGTTAATTTAAACTTAACAATATGTTGAAATACATTCATGGGAAGCTATTAGTACTTTGTCATTGCCAAATGAACATATGTTATGTTCATTTGGCAATGAAATAACTGAATTTTGCGTTAAATAACCGATAATGCCGAAATATATTCGCAGGAAACTACTGATACTTAACTCATTGCAAAGGCATTACAATCCTTAAGGACTTGACTTTAATCTAATACAGCTCCTAAACATATTTATAAGAAGCTACTAATACTAACTCATTGTAAAGCGAACATTATTTCTAAATACTGATATTTCTCGATACTTTAAGAGTTTTTATTCGTAATTTAATTAAAACATCATTTAAAATATTAGTATTTGCAAGTGACATATGTGTATTCAAATTTATGCACTTAGCTGTACCAAGATTTTTTGTTCGTTAAGTAAGTAATGGCAGATGTGAAATTCTCGGGAACAGTGAACTGATTTATATTGCGATATAATACGATATCCGCCAGCCTTACGTTTTGAAATAAATTCGAAAAATCTGCAACACACACTTTTTGGTTAACAGAAAATAAATTTTAACGATATAAGATATGTAGCCACCAATATAATATTTCATAAGTTGAATAAAGTAATATGAAATAATACATACAACCAATTATGCTAAGATAATAATAGTAGAAATAAACATATAATAAATCATTAAACTGTTTCAGAAAAGATCTTGTAGCATATAATCCGTCCCACAAAAAGTGTAGCAAAAAAATTAATAATGTATTTATAATAAACAAATATTTTCGATTTTCATAACGTCTCTTTGGGAAGTACGTATAATATTTTTTTTTTTTTTTTTTTTTTATTATTATTGCAATCTGTCATTTGAGACATTCAGCAATTGGTGCGTATGTTAGCATGTCTTGTACTGAGTTCGTCCTTTTGAACTCATTTCATTTTGCCCCTATATAAGGTCTTGGGGAAGTTTTTTCTTAAGCCTTCTGGGTGCCGTTATTGGGTTCATCAGGTTTATAGCCAGTGGATTGGGATGATTAGCGATTCGGTCTCTGTATGTCTTTATCATCTCTGAGATTTCTTCTTGGACCAATTTTATGCCAAGCTCCAAATGGAGTCTGTTGTTTGTCACATACCAGGGTGCACCAGCTATCATTCTAAGCGTTTTTGATTGAAACCTTTGTAGTATTTCAATATTTGATTTTGCCGCGGTTCCCCACAGTTGTAGGCCATAAGTCCATATAGGCTTGATCGTGCATTTATAAATTAATAGTTTATTTTCGAGCGACAATTGAGAGTTTTTGTTAAGGAGCCAGTACATGTTTCGCACTTTTTGGCCCGCTGCACATCGTTTGGTCAGGATGTGTTTGGACCATGTCAGACGTCTGTCGAGATACACGCCAAGGTATTTTGCGTAATCGGCTTGCGGTAACTGTACTCCATTTAGGTTTACTGCCGGACACGTATCTCGCTTGGTAGTAAAAGTAACTTGTATTGATTTGATTTCGTTAACTTTGATTCGCCAATTTTGCAGCCACTGTGATATTTGGTCAAGGCTTGTTTGTAGTTTTTGTGAGACTATGTCTGGTCGGTGGTCTGCTGCGAGAATTGCTGTGTCATCAGCAAAAGTGCCCGTAACAAGACCTTGTGTGACTGGAAGGTCAGCTGTGTAGAGCAGGTACAGTATTGGGCCCATAACGCTTCCCTGGGGAACTCCTGCTTGGATCGGATAGAGAGACGTAGTTTCAGTTCCCTGTTTAACGTAGAAGTGTCTGTTGTGTAGATATGAGCTGATGAAGTTGTAGTAATTTATGGGAAGGTTCTTTTTAATTTTAAACAGCAGTCCCTCGTGCCATATCCGATCAAATGCCTGGGATATGTCCAAGAAAGATGCAGAACTATATTGGTTTGACTCAAAGGCATTATGGATATTTTTGACCAATCGATGGACCTGCTCAATGGTTCCATGTCTCTGACGAAAGCCAAACTGGTGATCAGGCAGTAGATTATTATCATAGATATGTGGCAGAAATAAAATTTCCATAACCTTGGAAGTAATTGGTAGCAAGCTAATAGGTCTGTAAGATTTCACATCAACAGCATTTTTGCCAGGCTTGAGGACCATTATTATTTGAGCCACTTTCCACTGGAGAGGAATCGAACACGTACGTACGATTGAATTGTACAGGATTGTGAGGAATGAAATTCCTTCCTCTGGGAGCTCTCTTAGAATTTTGGCAGTTATTAGGTCATAGCCAGGTGCCTTGTTGATATCAAGTGTGTCAATAACAGCTTTTATTTCTCTCTTAGTGAAATTCGAAATAGGGGGATCGAGTTGGTGGCATTGATTCAGAAAAGTTGACACTTCTTGCGTTTTGGGGGAATTTATTTCGGGGTTTGGTACAAAGACGCGTTTTAAGTGTTCGGCGAATGTAACTGCTTTTTCCGCTTCACTGGCTGCCCATTCATTGTTCTCTTTGCGTAGAGGGGGTTGGTTTAAGACTGGACGTTTCATATTTTTTGTGACTTTCCACAGTGAGTAATCAGTAGCCGATGTCACGTCTAGACTTTTTAAGAAGGATTGTATTCCTTCGTTCTTGTTATCGCTAAGTGCTGATTTTAGCTTAGATTGCAAGTAGTTTAGATGTTTTTTATCTGATGCATGTCGAGACTGTTGCCATTTTTTTCTAGCACTACGTTTTTCAGTCAGGAGTTCACGAATAGACAGAGGACATTCGAGTTTACGGTTTGTGTCTGTATGTGTTGGGGTAGCAGCCCAGGCAGACCTTTGTACACAATAGTTGAGGTGTTCAACAGCGTCCATTATGTTCTCTTCGGTTTTCATAGGTAGTGACTCGTCCAGGCATTGAGCCATTAATTGCCTAAAGAGATCCCAGTCAGTTTTGCGTGTGTGCAGCTTACATGGTTTTGGAGCTAATGTGATGGACCTTTTGAGGGTCATTTCTACAGGTGAATGATCAGAAGACAAATCTAGGCTAGTTCTACTTGTGATAAAGCTGCTAGGGAATCCTTTGGTTATGAAGAAATCTATCACATCTGGTATTTTTCTTCTATCAGTGGGCCAGTAAGTGGGTTGCCCAGGCGAGACAACACTAAGATTTAGTTTGTCAATTGACATTTTTAGTTGCCGTCCCTTTGTTGTTACTGTACGCGAGCCCCAGTAATGATGTTTCGCATTATAATCTCCACCAGCAACGAATCGGTGGCCCAGTGTGGCGAGAAACCTTACATAATCTGCTTCCTTAAGTTTATGTTTCGGTGGGCTGTAGACAGCCGATATTACAAAAGATCCTACCCAGTCTTCGATTCGCACATTTGTTGCTTGGATCTCTTCAGTACAATATTGTACTGTTTCGTAATGCTTAATATTATTTTTTATAATTATTGCACTCCCCCCATGTGCAGTTCCATCAGGGTGCATTGTGTGGTAAGTCTTATAGTTTTTTATTTGGAAATAACTCTTTTTTGTGAAGTGGGTTTCAGAGATTAGCAAGATATCAATATTATGTGTCTGCAAATACGATTGAACCTCAAGGGTGTGTTGTGGCAGCCCATTGGCATTCCATAGAGCTATTTTTAAGCAATCTATTTTGAGAGATTCGTCGTGAGTGCTATTATTAGGTTTGTCAATGTAGTCAATTGCTGCATCACTTGTTTCATTAAGTCCATTATTTCATGCATATCATTTGTACGTATGTCGCTATTTTGTGGAAGTTGATGTCCTTTGGTTAATACGTCTCTATATGTTTGTCGTATGGTATTCTGAGAGTTCCCTTTATGAGCCGTTAGTGTTTCTTGTTCATGGCTTTCTGTTTTATCAAACTGATTTTTATTCCTAGATCTACGATCTGGTGCTTTTGGGAATTTCAGATTTTGAAGCTCACGATAGACTCCACAGCCTTTGTAATTCGCAGGATGGTTACCATCGCAGAGTATACACTTGACTTGGTCGGACCTAGTTTTCCTCGGGCAGTCAATGGAGAGGTGGTCACCAGCGCATTTGATACACTTAGGTTGTCGGCAACAATAAGCTTTGGTATGTCCATATTGTTGACATTTCGCACACTGTGGGATTTCCCGTTTTGGTCGTGGAGGTTCAAAGGATACCATACACTGCATTAGGCTTTTAACTTCATATATCCGCTTGATGTTGTCATTCGGTAATAATTCAATAATGAACATGGGCAATGGCTTCTTTGTGGTTCTTTGTTTGATATTCCAAACGTTTATGCAGCTGTAGTCCATATCATTTAATGCTTCTTTGATGTCATCAGGGTTAGTAGACGGATGCATATTTTTAAGCACAGCTTTGAACGCTCGATCCTCTTTAGGCTTATAAGTAAAAAACTCAGTCTGTTTTTGTTCCAATTGTTTGACGATAATTCTGTATGTATCGGCAGATTTGGTCTGGATTTTGACTTGATCATTGTGGAGGACCTTCAAAGCGTACATATTTGGAGCATGTTCATTAAGCATGTTAAGTAGAGGTCGGACATTACCCACTTTGTCAACAAATATTGGAGGTGGTTTTGTTGTCTTTTCTACAGTAGTGGAGTTGTCTACTTGGGTTTCTTCTTCTGCTAGTTGAGTAAAACTATTTTTTGTTGGTATCGGTTGAGTTTGAGATAGCCAGTATGTATCCAGTTTTGTTTGTTTTTGTGTTCCAACATTTTCCGGGCTTGAGTGAGGTCTTTTCTTACCGGTGACTTCCTTCCAGTCATCTTCCTTATTTGTACTTGGTTCTTGGTCAGTAGTTTGTTTTGGGTAGGTTGTGGTTGGATAGTTGCCCAGAGAATGTGTTCTAGGTCGACTTTCAAATATTACATTATGGCTTATCTGCTGTGGTTGGTTTTTATTAATCTTGGTGCAGTTTTCATTTTTATTATTATTATTTTTATTATTGATTGGATCACTCATTTTTGTTCCCACGAGTGTAGGACGATAATACGGTCGCTACCTAGGGTGACGCCTATTCCAGGTAGAGGGCTACATAGATCGACGAGTCGCCTGTTTCGTCGAGTTTGGTCGCTAGTGACTGATCTGTCCTTTCAGCCAAAGAGTCCTGTTGGCACGTACCACACCTTAGGATTTAGGGGTTTTTTATAGAGGTGGCCTTCCTCACGGTCCAAGTGGCGAAGCTCAGACCCCCGTTCCTGCGAGACATGACCACAGGATTACGGTCTGGGGCAGCTCGTTTGAGCTACACACTGGTTTTTAATTCAGGGTTGTCTCCCCTAGCTGTATACTAGGTTAAAGCGCCTAGGGCTCGCTTTCGCCCATCATACTTTGCTACTGCAGTCCGGGAGTAGATGGAATGTGCGGGGTCCTAAGGACTGTAGCATTGCCCAGGAGGGACGACTCACTGGTATAGTAGTGAGCCTACCCCCAGCCCGCCACGGCGGTCTGAGGGCAGCGTGGACGTGTATGATGAACTTGTTGGTGACACATAGAACCCAACTCCGCACACTTGGGTGTATGTTCCGGTTTTTGCTCAGCATTTTATAGGTGAGTGTCTTACAGCAAGACAAGCACCACCAAGACCTACACCAACCTCCCCTCCCTAAACGTATAATATAAAATAAAATATTTAAACTAAAAGTTAAATCAATGAGAAACGATCTTACCACGAGCGAAGCCACCGATAAAAACTAATATCTAATATATAAAAAATACTGCCGAGTTCTAAAATCACTCATTGCTATGTCACTAGATTATAGTTCACGCTACTTTTTTTAATTATAATTATGTTCATATTTGTTGATAATCACATATTTAGTAAGACATTAGTACCAGAATAAATTTTGCATTTCGAACAACATTTAAGAGATTATATAAATAGTTCAAAACATAAGTGCGTTTAGGGTTATTAACCCTAATTATACATTGTTCGTGAAAACATAATTTAAAAGAAAAATCTCCAAGCTTCATAATAAGTTAATAAAGTATATCGTGTTTATATTTTTTGCAATAGCCCTGTCTCAATTGCATAAAGTGCTACGCCAAATTTTCGTAATACTCTCGTAGCAACGTCTTCACCCGATCTACTAACAAGCTTTTAATGTATTTTCCTTAAACTGACAATAAAAGATATTATCTACTTTATGTCACTGTAAGACGTTTAGAAGCTCAAAGATTTAGGAAACTGTAGATTTTATTCACGTAGTCATAAAATTTATTCCTCTTTCTATATATGATATTCAAATGATGAACATAACATTGCCATAATATTTATTTATATTAAGACTTGTTCACTTTCATTCTTGTCTTTTACAATGTAAAATATAAATTCTGCGGTATATACTACTAAACCGCTTAAGTAAATAACACAGGAAATCTAGTAAACAATAAGCTAACCACTTCACAAAAATAAGGTTTAAATGTTTTAACATTTTTTGTTTTTATATATTATTGATCTACAATGTTTTAAACGCATACAAAGCAACTATTTCTATACTTAGCTTTTGTTTAAAAATAAATCATAGAATATAAATATGAAAAATAAAATTGTATTTATTCGTACCAACATAACATTATTTGTATATTAAATTATTTTAATACGTTAATGTAATCAAATTATGAAATTTTATTAATTATGTTATTTTAAAATCATTAATATATAGAACAATCCAAAAAAATTTAAAACCATTAATATATCGAATAATCCGAAGAAATCAAACTAACCAACATGTTTAACATTTCACTTGTACTTATTTCTAAACGGTGCCAAGTTAAGGTATCGTCCATAATAATTCTTGAGACATAGAAAAAAATAGTAACAGTTTAAAAAAAAACCCCGACGGAAGATGTTGTAGATGTTATAACTACAGGGGACTGGACCATAGGCTTCCACAAAGTGTAGACGGCAGAAAATACCTAGGAAACGATTTTGAGATTATGTAGTGGAATTTGTGTACATCCGTTCGAAATATTCGATGTTCAATATCATCGAAAAGCAAGAAAATATAGATAAAATATTTAGCTACGTATTTTAAAAATTGTTTAAAACTATTTTAAGCACCATTCTCATTAATCTTTCCTCATGACTTAGGAAACAGTTATGGCACTCAATTATTGTTCAAAACAACAAGCAAAAGGAAAGTTATTAATTTTCTTCTTTCGCGCGGTAATTAATAATTAACTGTCGGGAACTATTTCACAGGTAATACAAAATTCAAAAGAGAAAAAAACAGAATTGAGACGAGAAAAAATGAGTTCATAAAAGTTTACAATGCAGTTGTAAATAAGTTTGTTTTTTATTTGATTTACATACTTTAATCTATTCAATTGATACACATGGCAGACTTATTGCTAGGAGCGCAACCCTCTTACAGCCAATCGGTGCTCTAATCCAACCCCGCTTGATGAGCGGCGTATAACTGAACCCGGGTCTACGCGGTGCGCCGCGCCGCCGAAGACCGTATTGTGATCAACTTTATACACCACAGCGACGTCTTTCGTTCATTTGTATTTATTTATTCATATCTAGAAGGTGTTTTTCTACAAACCATGAAGATTTAAAGGGATAATGAAATCTATGGAAAGACGATTGTACCAGCAACTATGGATAAATTTCCCTCCTAAAATTTCTTTCAGAATTCAAAGGGTAATCATAGCAACTCGCTTTAAGAAATTGAAATCTTACTAAAATCTTGAACTGGAAAAGGCATGATGTTGTGAGGTTTTCCACAAGCTCAAGGAAAACAAAGATGAAAAAGGAAAATAAATATCGAATATCGCCATACGTCTAAACATCTGATACTTTCAGTACTCGTGGACCCGTCAGTATGATCTGAAAGATCACAAACAATCACTGTTTTTTCAAAAAACTTAATTACCAAGAAAATTAAAATATATTACACAAATCGAAAATCAATTTCTTTTTCTTTCTTAACACTTAGTCGAATCAGACACAAACAATTTGAAATGCATAAAAAAATTTAAAAGTATAAATAATATTTAATAAAATATTTCAAGTCCTTAAAAGTAGCAGCCTTCACGTACCAAATAGACGTAAAAGCTGCATTATTTACGTTTCATCTTAGAAAAAGCGGCCTATTTTGTATCGGAGAATGCATAAAATAGAGTTTCCATATTCATCTATATATTAAACAATTATTGATATAAGTTAAACAAAATATTTTTGGATAGAAATTTAATCAAATGTTCGTAGATTTTTTTTAATGTTAAATCCAGAGTAAAAAAACTTCAAGCACGAGTGGATCTCGTACTACGAGAACTCCGTACATATTTAGGCATTTATAAACATTTAAGGGTACATAACATTTCTAATAAATTACTTAAAAAATTTTCGCTTTTTTAGAACTAAATAAATTGCCTGCCGTATCTTACATAGTTGCACTTTAAAAAAAATATAATTTATCTCCACAAATTTACGATTTACGGATTTTTTCCCTTACTTGTGCTGGGAGACCTTACTTCTTGCAAAATTTCGTGATTGTGGGTCAACGGGAATTACCATATATGTTTTGATTGTGTCAAAACATTTTTTGTTTCATATTTTATTTAATATCAATTAAGATCACCGTAAGAAAAATATATTTGCGTGAACAAAAATCGACATGCAAATTTTACACCTGTCAGCCTAAACTACGGAAGTTATGAGACTGTTGCAAACTGCCGGATGAACGACATAGCGGTTAAAAAAATACATATAAAAATCTCATCTGAGTCGTATGAACCTCTTGCATGAAAAATTGGACCTAGCTCCCACGACCTCGAAAACAGTCAAAAAATCATAGAAAATTGTAAATCATACCATGATTTATAATAAAACTGTAGACTCAAGGAAATTTATCATCCACCATTACAAGTATTCCATCTTATCAAATAATAATTGCAAGAGTTATCGTCTTTTACTAACTTAACGTTATATATTTTCTGTTTATATTTTAACTTAACTTTTAACTTTTCGTGTGATACAAAATGGTTGTTTCTTTTCCTTCATATTTTATTATCTGAAATATTAATTTGACTCAAGGGACTCATACAAATTATTTGATAGCTTTTATACGAAAATCTGCCCCAGATAATCTCACAATTACTCTAAAACACTTGGGAATTCGATTTAAATAAATCTTCTAATTTTTTAACGGTGGACAACAATTTTTTTTTTAAATCAGAAAATTGTAAGAAGTTCAATGTAAACTTATATTAATCATCTCGAATTAATAAATTAAAGAGATCTAGGTGACTGGTTATTTTCTCCAGCCTACGAAAGATATGTTAGGTTTAAATAGTGGAAAGTAATATTAGTATGAGTAATATGTTTATAAAGCCAATACATTTAAATGCTGAAAATTTCTACATATAATCAAATGTTTTATCAATACAAAGGATTAAGTTATGCATAAATGTGGTACGACTAGAACCTTAATTACTAATATGATGTGTAAAATGGTCATCCAAACTGAGAACTTTTAGAACTTTAGTAGATAATTTGATTAGGATGAACGTGTAAAAAGGGAGTTTAATTGCCTACCAAGTACCTAGGATAAATAGTTCCCCAAAAACATTACATTAAACAATCAATCTCCGTGACAACTTTTGTACATTGACAGCAAGATAAATTTGTGATCACAATTGAAATGAGGATAAAATTCGGACAAGCGCACAAGATCAAAAGTTTTATGAAAAATTACCTTAAATATTTTTGATGTTGCTAAATGTAAATTTTAAATACCCAAAGTAGTTAAAAATAATGTAGTTCGCAAATTTTTCTCATTTAAATCGCATTACATTACACGAAGACCTCTTCCAATTTACATAAAATCTACATCGAAAAAAATCTTAAAGACGACGCTTCAACTCAAAAGCTGAGACAACCTTTGACTATTTAACAATTCATTTAAATACGGCACAACAGTAATCAGTATAAAACATTCTTTTGTAGTATTTCGATTAGATTTATCTTCAAATATCTAAATTAATTGCTTCCAAAGTTTCTAGTTGTAGATAAACCGATTAGAATAGAATAGTTGACTACCCCAAATTTATTCTATTAATCAAACGTCATGAAAATGTAAGTATTAAAAACCAATAGTGAAAAAAAATAAAAATTTATTAAAATATAGGCGAGTTAAGAGCTTCAAAATTTAATGATGACGTTAAATAACGTCATCTCGCTGTCTCATTCATTCTTATTGAATGTAATGAGCATTACTAAAAATGATATCACAATTTAGCATAGAAACACAATTAGCGAACAACTTCCATTTGACAATGGTATTTTATTGCAGTTGTAAATTTTTGACATTTTCAAGTGAGATTTTTTGGATCGCTCGTTCTTTACAAATATATATTTTATATAGACTTCCTAATCGTGTATAATTTGTTTACTGACTTGTTTCATTGGTATCAATTCGTGTCTGTATACTTTTGTTAGACCTGGGAAAGTATTAATGGTGGTACACCTAACTACACAATTTTAATATTTAAATTCGACGATGCACATACGCATTTCTATATTAATTTGTTACTTATAAAATATTATTGAATTCTTTTTTATGCTTCTCATTTTATGTACGTTCTCACTTCTTTCCATGTATGATTTTTTCCCATCCTATGCCTTAGATATTTCAAAATGGCCATATCACTTTAAATTAATTCAAGAATATTAATCATTGTAAGTTTTCTTAATCCAAAATATATCTCAGTCATCTTCATTTACATTTCTATTTGAGGTCTTGTTCACAAACTTTCAATCTAACTTTCGCAAAATATAGTTTTGAGGTATTCGCCAATTTTTACAGCAACAACGAACTTTCTGAAAATGGTTTCGAAAAGTAGTTTTATGAAGAATAAAAGTTTAATATGGAAAGTGGAAATTTCTAAAGTTGTTGGGTTCAAAGTCCTTAAAATGATAAGCAGTTCGAATTTTACATAATGATGCCGCTTTAATTTAAAAGCTTAAATTAATTTTTGCATTCCAAAAGAATTCATTAAATAAACAAGTACATTGTTTCGACTTCTATTTAATGGATATAGCAATATGAAGATGCCAAGTACGGCTCCAAAGCCAAATTAATTGGTTATTAAATTGTTAGCCAAGCCCGTACCCGTATTGAGTGATTTCAAAAGCTGTTCGGAAAATAATAAAATAATGTGTCTAACTTGTTTTTGTGCCAAAAATATTGTTATTAAAAATTGTAGACAACATTATAAAAAAAAATTACAAAATATATTTTTGTACGCTTTTTTAAAAATAGTTTCATTCAGAATTGGGACACAATATAATGTAACAGTGTGTTGTTAAATTGGCGTGGCGAGCTGGTTTCTATTGGTTGCCTGGGGCAAAATAAGACAATTATAATCCATCATATTTTACGGATCTCACACCCTCACGTCATTTCAGTGTGAATGCAAAGGTAAAAAAGGTCTTGCAGTGCACGCACACCGGATGCCACGCGGCACCATTCAAAATAATTTAATATTTTTCTTACCTTCATCGTGCTAGTTCCGTTTATGATATTGAAAGATTTACGAATAATTTTATTAAAAAAATATTAGAAATTAAACAATATTTCCCCTATTAAAGGTCTAAACCAAAACACTTTCACAGATTATTTTCGTCTTACATTTTTGAGAGCAATGCAAAAAGTTTCACGCTATGCCAATTGCCCAACATCTATATGATGTTTGAAATTAATAAATTCCAAAGATGATTTTACAAAATTTTCACCGATTTATTTGTAAATCACATTGATGTGTGGATGTCGCCATATTTTGATTGCGCTCATCATGCTTCATTGAGAGGATAGGATGCATAACAGACGCTCTCCTTCTGGTGCACACTTTACTGAGTTTTTCTATATTTTTATCATGCCAATAACATATTGCAATATTCATGTTTTCGGTAGATTAGAAATGCGAAATGAACTTAAACTTCTCACTGAATTATATGTAGCTGTATAGCTTTACAGTACGTAAGTGCAAAACGTTTTAATTTAATTTTGAACCAAATAAAGTGTTAATGGAGTTAGATATTATGTCTAAATTGAGAAAAAAATATTATGCGCAATATTTTTTTGTTAATTAATGCGTCGAATGTATCTAGTATTCGAAGGATGACCTTAACTATGAAGTAATAATGATATTTTGCGTGCAATAATTCGTAGAATTAAATCATCATAGATGAAGGAGCAACAATATTCTTTTCTTGTTATGATGGTAAAACAATTGTCACGTTTTCGATTCCATTTTTTGTAACAAGTGTTACTTTACAGATGTTAATGTTTATGATATACTTATGAAATACATCTAAAATTGTACTGAATAAGTCATTTAGAATAATGCGTTTATTATAAGGTACATCCCTAAATTATTTTTAAACATAAAAATTATCATTTATTATTTTATTTGTATACGACTTAAAGGAAGATGTAGCTGTTGATGTACGGATTAATCCTTAAATGTCTGTAGTAGTAAATTTTCAAGTTTTCAAGTTTCAAATTTGAAAGTACCTATTTAAAGTTATGTGCTTTATATTGGTACTTTCAAATTTGCAGCTTTAAAAATGTTTAGGTTTTATTTTAAAACTGTACTGTTTTAATGTTTATTAGTTGTCATAAAATAAAAAATCTTAAAAGTTTTCTGTAATCATTTTTTCTGGTTACGTTTTATTTTTTTTATGAAGGCCTTCATATTATTTTTTTCATATTATTATTTTATTGGAAATATTTTAACTCTATCCTAATTTTAATGATGTGAAAAATAGCTAATTTTTCGCTGTTTAAAATTTGCTTAAGCACGGGCTAAACCAGACAATAGTAAGGAAATGCAATCAAAGAGATATTACATAAATATCGAGATATCTCTTCCAGAATATTTATCATTTTAATCTTGAGAACTAGTGTACGATCTTTACCAGCGATATGCAACTGACGAAAACCTTAATAATTTCGTGGACCTTAATCCTCACCACAATGAAAATAAACTTTGGAATGTTTATATGAAAAATGCAATCTATAAACATTTGATTATTTTTCGCTTCATGGATATAATAATATTTGTGAATACATATACATATATATATATATATATATATATATATATATATATATATGTGTGTGTGTGTGTGTGTGTGTGTGTGTGTGTGTGTGTGTGTGTGCGTATGTGCGTGTGTACGTGTGTATGCGTGTTGATGCACGAGATTGAGAAGATGAGTTAAACCATAGCCAGCCACAATTTACGAAACTATATCTAGGTGTAAAATTCAAATATGCGTGCAATTATTATTAGTTGCACGCATATTTGAATTTCGACTTTTTACATATACAATTGTTCACAGGTAATTTCATAGTTTAATTAAAATATTAAAATAACGAATTAAGAAATATGTGAAATAAAAAGGCATTAAGGAGTAAAATTATTTTTAAAATAAAGAAAAATAATATATAAATTGTCCTGTATACAAGGTATCCTCTAACCCATTAAGCAATTTTCTATGACTACATTGCTGACAAAATTTGTCTTAAACAGAATTTTTTTATTTTTTGAGGTTTCGAGAAAACCACTGCTATTTTTACATATAATTTGGTTGATTATTATTGTCGGTATAGGGTGATTATTATTACATATGATTAGGTCTAATTGATACTTTTTATGTTGTGTAGTTGAGTAGCAGATCATTCGAATTAATTAAAAGATATTACGACAACTAATGCGGTTCTCTCAAAAAAATCTCAAAATTTCACCTTTAAGGATTTCTCCGCCGCGCCCTTTTTACAACTTTCTTCAATTTCAACTTTTCGTGCTGTAAAAAAATATAATACTCAGAAGTAATAACATATTTCAAAAATTGGCACATGTAATACATAAACTATATCGATAAAAAACTTACTATCTATGATTTAAAAACAAATATTCTAACTCAAGCATAGGAAAACCCATTATGAGATAATTATTTATGATTGAATTTTCATGGAAATGTTTTTTTTTAATTTACATAGTAACTATTAAATGCTCCTAATAAAAGCAGTGAAATTAATTCAAGGTTAGAAAATATTCTTCATTTTCTTTGCTGTTTTGGATAGTCATCTTATGGATGACTATCCAGATGTTTTTCACGTAAACGTGAATATGTCTGTAAGCTTTCAGTATATATTTAATAACAAGTTATAACTTAAACTAACTAAAGTATACTTCGCCGTTAATGTAAATGAAGTGTGAAAAGGTTATTTTATCTAGCTGATTCTGCGCAATCTTTTATTGATAACCAAACAGCAGTAAAACTTCGTGTCTTGGGAATGGCCATTATTCTCCTATCGTCTGTTTCTCAGTATAGCTGCGTAGTTGATTGAGGATACTACTTTAGGGAAGATGGGTATATTATATCGTAATGGACGGGTTACTGTAATTCTTGATTGACGCAAAAAAATTAATTTTCTGAGTAAAAGAGATCTGATATTTATACGTGATATATACTTATTTCGAGCAAGTCATGTTCCATCGATTAAAAGCAAATTACACTTGAAAATGATACTTACCGCCGTTCGTTTCGTCATGAGTTAGATAAAACCTATCAATAACATAGTTGTCATACTTCTTATTGAAATTATGTGAAATCTTGTTTAATCAAAATTTGGCATTGGGAATTTTATTATCCCTTATATGATTTAGTACTTGTTAGTGGATGTTAAAGTTGGTGAAAACTAAAACAAGTCTCTATTAATTATAGCAAAAACACAACTTTATAAATTAGATTAATATAGCTCTTTGTATTTGAATTCATAATTGATATTTTCTTTTTTCAAAATTGATTTTTCAAAGTTTATTTATCAATAGCTTTATCCTGCGGTTCGCTAGACGTACCGTTCCCTAAACATCTCGTCAGCGGGGAGGCTGAAGATGATCAGTCAATACATAAGTCGATCTCTCTCTACCTTGTACAGTATAAACAAAATGCGACTTCTGTTATAAATGTATCACTGCTCTGCTTTTGTGAATTTTAATGTGATGATATGTGGCTTAGTATAGGCTTTCTAATATAAAAAAAAAAAATTTTTAAAATCGCACGTGTGATATCAGACATTAGAGCGTACAAACAAATAAACAAACTCTTGTGCTTTATACATAAACATAGATTGATTTTAGCAACAAATAAATATACATTTTTCTCTTGTTATTTGCTAAATAAAGCTATGGTTTATGTTCTCCATTAGCAAATATGTAAATAAAAATTTCCGCCATTCAAAACTTCGACCGCTGATCATAACGTCGTACACCGACCTGAATGCAGCTCTGTGCCGCGGAGCTATTCTCTGGGGTGTAGCCTCAAGAACATTGAATTTAAAATAAAATATTAACAAACTTTTTGAGCTTACAATACTTCGATGGCGACTAAAGGATTCGAGTTGTCGGAACATGGCGGGGACTTTTTTAATGGATTTTACCCTCCTTTAAATAAAAATTAATAAATAAATATTAAATAAAACTATAATCTTCCTCAAAGTATGAGCTTTCTAATACAAAGAGATCTTGTAAAATCGGACGTGTGGCTCCATAGATTAGACGAACAAATAAATAGACAAACAAACTTTTCCGCTTTACATATTAGTATAGATTTAAGTTATCAAATTAATTTCTATGGAAATATTTCTATGTCAGTATGCCAGGGTTACCATTAAATAAAAGTTAATGTCAAACTTACATAGCACTTTATTTATTACTCAATAACATTTATTCGATATTATTTTATGCTGTAATTGAGTTTATTTATATTTTAATTACTTTAGTAATAAACTGAATTTTTTCTTTTAATTCGAATAATTTAAAAAAAATTGTCATGATTTTGAGTTCAAAACAATATACACTTTCATATAAATTAATTTAAAAGCAATATTTTTTTTAGTGAAGGCAGAGATAAACTAAGTTTTATTTATTGTGTATTGCCAACAAATGACAACGGCATTTGTTGTTGTCGTTGTTATGTTGGTAATGCAGTCGAAACGAGCGCGCTCTATTGATCGCTTTGTATGCACCCGAAGCTGTCAACAGCGATTGGTCACATAACTTGTCAATACAAGAAATCCAGCGCATATAATTTTGCTTACTATAAAACTATTCGTTAGAAAACTATGGCACACGAGAAAAATGTCACCTATACGTTAAAGTTTAGGAACACCTCTCAAGTATAAACAGACTTACAAAATCGATTTAATGGAAATAACAAAAAAGGTGTTTTTTATGAAATATGTAACATAATAAATAAGCTAATTCTTAAGAAAACCCATAACATTAGTCAAATATATTTTAAACATTTACATTAAAGTCAATTTTATGCTACACATATATTTTAAATGGAAAACAGAGAAACCGTTCAATCACTTTCCGTTTATATTTCACAATTTGTTTTAAATGAGACTTAAGAAATATAAAACTCAATATCGATTTATTTTAGGAGTGAGAACTTAGAAATTGATGTTTATAAAGTATATAAATATGAATAAGGACAAAGCAAATTTAATCTTATTTGTATTTATGTCTAACCTTACAGTGGCGATCTGAGATTTCATGAATTTATGCACTAATGAATTCATATTAATTTTCTTCGATTTCAAAATCACGAAACAAATACTGATTGTATTATTTGCTTTATTGTTTCCTTGTATGTAGTCAAGTAAGTAAATATTCGTAAATTGAAGTGAAAATGAAGAAAAAAAAACAAAATATACTTTGATTTTGCAATTGGACGAACTTCGCTAACAATACTACAGCAGAGAAGTACAAATGAACTTCGAAAGTGACTTTGAACTGTATTAAACATTATATTAACCTTAATGTATATATATATATATACGTATATATATATATATATATATATATATATATATATATATATATATATGTGTGTGTGTGTGTGTGTGTGTGTGTGTATACAAACATACAATTGATCTATTTGTATTTTGTAAAAAACTAAATCATGTTGCCTTTTCATAACATTTTTTCAATATTATAAACTAATGGAGAGAAAAAGAGGGATTCTCTCTCTCTTTCTCTCCATCTATCTATCTATCTATCTATCTCCCTCTAATCATACCCTTGTTCCCGAGGATGGTATTTCCTCCTCGCAATGCCAACCAACAGTTCCAATCACTTTTCGTCAGGTTCAGATATTGGTGCAGAGCGCTATCCAAGAACTTCGTACCATTCAACTTCGGCACTACACTAAAAGACTACAATTCTGTTCATGTCTGTGGCTTTTAGAACTCAGAAGACGGAGTCGTAAAGAACCATTAAGACGACGGGTATACAAACAATATTGACTTTAGTTCACTACGTTATGTTTGTGATCCTGCCATATATACTAAATTGGATCATTACTAATTTGGTCGTTATAATACGCTGACGTACTTCAATTCGCAGATATATCTATCGCTGATTATAGAACCGTGGTATTGAAATTATTCTACGTTCTTATGTCGCAATGTAACTTTATATTGCATGCTTGTGAAGTGATCGTGACCGACATAATAAAGATTAAAATGTTTAATCTTAATTTCATTAATAGCTAGATATTATAAGTGAATTTTTCAAAGTAACTCAACAAACAGCCTTTTCTTTTTCAGTTTTGTTGCGAGGAGAGTAGGGTTGTTTGCATGGCGAAAGTTCGATGTTTTAACTCCAACAAACTCTATGTCAACCATCGAGAGAAATGTGTATTATATATTTCCCAGAGATGCATATTTGACGCACAAGTTTAATTTACAAGCTTTTTGTTACTATCTGTTTATTAGTGGATTGATTAACTCTTTTTACTTACGCAATCGAGTAAACAAAACATATTGAAAATTTTGCAACTTTTTAATTTCTGAATCACAAAGTAAATTTTCGCTGTATTGATGTTAACGCAGTTTTCATTTTAGGAAATTCAGTTTCGAATATCATCTATTAAACCTGGAATAAAAAAATAGGATAGTAAACTTTTTCGAAACTGCAAATATTTATATAAATAAAAAAAAACAGTTGGTAAATATTTTTATAATAATGGTGAATATAATTTTATAAATAATACTTTGCATATTTACACAATGCTACTTTGTAACAAAATAAAAATTTAGTTCATTGAAAAATAATAAATTCAATGTGATAAACGAGTTTTTCAAATGTTTAGGACTAAAAGAGTTTGGTCACTTTTAATTCTTAAAATAATATTTTTCCTAATACTGGAATAATTTTCATACGCGTAAACATTTCTTACAAGTATTAAAATTAAAATGAAAGTTTAAAAAAAAAGTTAGTTTTTGATCTGAGTACCTAAAATCTATGTTTCTTAAAACTTAAAGATTACTTGGTTTTATTTTTTAAAATAAGTTGTGACTATGTGAACCTATCAAAAAACGTGACTTTGAAAGTATTTTCTTATCTTAATATGAAGTTTTGTTATGAATTTTAGTACGAGTGAATATTACTGGATAACAGTTCATTGTAACATTTACGTCCAATTCCAAAACAATACAATTTATTACGACACTATATTCACACGGGATATATGGCGAAAATTTCACCAAACATATCTTAAATTTCAAACTTTCAATTTGTGAATCATAGTATAAATAAATAGTAATACAAACAGCCTCCTTTTATATCACAAACATGGTTGGATAATTTTGCATCAAGAGTAACAGACTTATCTGAATTATAACAGGAAAGAATAACCTCTAGAATCAGAGCTAAAAAGTAACATAACAATAGTAACAATATTAACACAGCAGACATCTTTCTCTACAGAACGCGTGCAGCCAAAACATGCTAGAATATGGAAAACAGTAAGATTTTTGCCTTTTCTCCGTAAATACTTTTCCGATTGTAACTAAAAACAATAAATGCCATCTTTCTTTAGTTTTTGCTGAACGGATTTCTGATATCCGAAAATTATCATTTGTTTCGTTTTCCTGAGTACTGTGAAATAAAAAATCCGTACTGCTCCATTCAGAATATACAAACCTTTGAAAGCACATATGTACGTACGTACTTACAAACCTACTCACTGTTTCCAATGCGATTCTTGCTTATCCCCTAACAATTCCTTTGACACATCCTTCTTCCCTTACTTTCATTGGCCACCACATATATATATATATGTGGTGGTATATTTTCATGTGGTGGTAATTTTTTTATGGCGCAATATTTTCACCATTTTAATGAGTGTACCAACTTTGTTTCATAAAATGAAGTTGAATCTTTATTACTATGTTAAGCGACACATTACATGCATATTCATTATGAATAAAACTAAATAGCCCTTGAAGATAACCCAGCATTTGTTCACTCAATAGCAATATAAGTTTTATACAGATTGTTACTCTTTTTCAATAAATACATAAGTAACGACTTCTTACTATATAAGTTCCGACGTAGTGCACAATGCCGCGCACCGTTGGTTCATACTATAAACCGCCACAGTCTCTCAAAACCTCGCTTCAAAGTGATTAAACAATAACAAACTTTGCAATTTTACGATGCATCGTCAGGGAAGAGAATAATTAAATCGTCGTAATATTAGTTTGTTTAAAATTATTTGTATATTCGTATTAAAAAATAAACCGAACGGACAATGACTTGGTTTACTTAGGTTTGAAATTCACCTTGAATAGCAATGACGATAGAAGACAGTAAGATTTACAATAAAAGTTCTTCCAGTTAACTTTGTTTCAGTTATTCCTAGAATTGTTTAAGTTAAGTATATATAAGCTTCAAAGGGTGAATTATTTATACCCCCTTCAATTTAGCGCCACCAAAACTTAAATATATTAATATGAGAACCAAGAAGTACTCACATAATAGTAATAATGTTGGAATCGCATTAACTTAATTAATTACCCATATTAAGTAAATTGTTCTAAGCGAACTATATAAGAGAATTTCGAACTTGATATAATTATGTAAAAAAAATATATATATAATATAAATTTTATGATTTCACCAAATTTTGGCTTATCATTTCTGCAAAATATATCTCGCATAAATCTAAATACTTAATTCTAAAAAAAATATATATCGCCATTTGCATTTTTCACTTTAAAGGCTATGAAATAGAAACAGAATTGAAACTGGTTATACCAAAATAAATGCCGTCACACGATTTTTTTTATAAAGCATTTGCAATGAAACTTGTTCTTAATGATATTTTATTTAAATGACTGGTTAAAAATCGGAATATAATTTAATTACGAAAGAAATAACTGTTAAAATATAACCTATCGTAATTGCAAACCTTTTTACACCTCTTATGTTGATTCTGGTTTAAGTACATATAAAAAGTTAATTTTCTATTTGAAAAATTTAATTTTCTCGCAACTATATTTATATGTTTATAAAATTATGATTTACTTACATCATTCAAAGGAGTGTAAAGGAAGTGCTCAAATGCAATCAGTTTTCATAATTTTAGTACCATCAGAATTCTTCTCTGAGTTTACGAAATTGCAGATTTTTTGAGTTCAAGTTGCCTTTAAAATCCGCTTTGTAGTAACTATTAATAAATTTTACGAATAATAATTAAAATTAGTTAATTGAAAGTCGATTTGAGAAAGAACTACTCTTCATAATCCTAGCATTAAATAGGTTTTTATAGATCAGTAAAGGACTTCAGAAATCAGTCCGATACAACACATTTATAATGCAACATTTAGTCATCAGGATTCTGTCTTGTTCTACATAATTTTTTTCCGTTAAGGAATGTATTATAGTCTTTGGCAATATATTGAAACTCAATTATTTCACGGGAAAAACTATAGCAATATCTTTATCGATTACCGAAAGGAGAAGGTTTATCTGCGACCATTATTGACCAATTTGGATGATTCCTTTATGGATATTGATACCAAAAACCTCTATTAGCAACAGTATTTGGAAAATTGTTTATGTTCGGAAACGATATTGTACTGCAGGAATACCAACTGATTACTAGTATTTTTAAATATTTTGCTATACTCTTTAGTTTTATTTTTCTCTTTAGTAATTTCTTATATTTTTGAAGGAAAACTCCTTTGAGTATCTACTAGGGAATAATTCCAAAATATTTCAGTTCACGTCATCGTAACTTTACTTTTGTTAATAAATATTTTAAAATAACAAAAATTATGGTTAATGACAAGATTTTGGTCCTGCTTATAAAGTATAATATTTTAAATAACTATTCATAAAATACAAACAATTAAAAAAATATCCGTAATTAATAAAATTATGAAATGCATATTTTATTAAGGTATAATTATTTTAAACAATAAACTGGGCGATTCGAATGTAAAAATGTTACATTGAAAACCGTTACGTTTATTGTTGCATACATAAATTCTTTAATTAAAATTAATATTCTTAATTACATTTAATGAAGCAAAATTAAACTGTTGGTGAAGTTTTTCTACAATTGCGTGATCCGCGAAGCACACACAATTAAAATACTACTTTTTTCGCTTCGTCGGTTCTACGTTTATAAATCATCTCGTTCATATTCCCTATTCCATATTATTATTGTTTATTTTAAAAGCTAAACAATATCCATATTTTAATTTTTAACACAAATCAATATTTAAATAAAATAAAGCGCGAAAATTTACTTAATCATTAAAATCCTTTTCAGGCTTTCGTTCCTCAGAGATTAGGATCATATTAGATTAGGATTCATCAGAGGATTACTTTGCTACCCGTCCGTCTGTATGTCAAAGCCTTTTTTCCTGAAAACGGCTTTGAGGTATCAAGTTCAAATTAATATCGTATATATTCATATCGACATATTAATACTGTATAGGCTTATCATCTTACATTGCTATAAAAATGTCAAGTTTTTTGGTTCACGCAACAAAAATAAATAGCCTTTTTAGCGTATTTTTTGTTATTTATACCGTCGTCAAAACCTGTAGGGTACTTCCCGTCGATCTTGAAATTATTCATTCTTTAGAATCTCGAAAGCCAGCATTATGAGAGGTCTTATAACACAGATAAGGAGAATAGTACGAAAATCAATAACTTCTAATTCAATGTAGAATACATTTTTTTAAATACACTCTTGTGAGAAATAAAGTAAGATATAGCTATGTTTTTAAAAAAGTAAAAATTTGTAAATAGGTTATTGGAAATATTATATACATTAAATATTTATAAATAGCTAAATGTGTACGGAACCCTCGTAGCGCAAGGTTTGCTCGTGTTTGGTAGATTTTATTATTTGCTTTATTCTCTTACTTATTTTAAGGCTAGGTTTATATCCTAATTCACCGCTCGAATTCGTAACAGGAAAAACGAATTTTTCTAATACCTCTTTAACATACTTGTCATAATTAAAGTACCATTTTCTATAAACACCAATGCAGTTGTAGAGTCACAAAAAAAAACTTAACCATCATTTAGCGAAACAACCTCCATATGCTATGATTTCGGCAATAGCACTCTATGCATTTCTTTCTACATGTCTTCGATACGAGCATAATCTTTTCTTAGGTCAATGCCCAATTGATGAGATTCCTGACAAACTACAGTCGGGGGAAGAGTTGGGATTATTACCAGGTAAATTTAACTAGCTTCTTGAATCATTACCTCACTAACTTTATTTTTTGAAACTGTTCAGAATATTTTTCTACTTTAACTACACTGTACTGCCTTGAAAATAGGCATATAGCTTATGTAGCAACGATATATTCTTTGAACAGCAGCGCGACTCAGGATACTACTTTTCCCACTAAATATTGGTTTTGTTCTGAATAAAGTAAATGAACAGCTGCAAGGACCTCTGGCAAATTTACTTCTACCATTATAGCAATTGTCAACGAATTGGTTCACTGGATGATTTAAGCTCAACTTAGGGCTCTATACACCGATGATATTTAATTTAATTTGCGATGTTGGTCAGTCTTCAATAGGGTTTTGAAAGTTGGGGAACATATAATTGGAAAATAGTTCATTAAATTAAAAATCAATTGAATATGTAGTTTCAAATTTGAATTTTAGATCTAAGTTTTAACTTATATATATATATATATATATATATATATATATATATATATATATATATATAAATATATATATATATATATATATATTATATATATAACTTAAACGTTTCTGTAATGACAGACAGACCTTGATACAAGCGATAGTACATTAACAAAGAGTTTTTGCTTAAGCGGACGTTGAAATTAAAGAATTTTTAACCAGAATATTTGTACTTTATCTAGACTGCACTCAGTATAATGACTGAGTATAGCTATACTTTGCGACTTGCATATAATTTTGATGGGAGATACTGCTTTACCATATTATCTATTGTGGTTTTATTGTGCGATTCACTGCCTTACTATGGCCTTATCATGCGATAGTGATTCTATGTAACTTGCATATTACTTTTCCTCCAGCCATTTATTTACCTTAAAATTAAAACATTTTGTATTAATTTATAATATTCAGAATAATTATAAATTAAAACGAAATATAGTACACTAGGCTATTTATATACGTACTAAGGTAGATTTTTGAAAGCGTCATTCAACACTTGTTTTTTTTTATAAGACATATTGTGGTATTTGCATTATTTTTACCTGCCTGTACATTCATTTTTCTATATGACTTCATAATTATCCTTACAACCTGGGAAATTCCTGAAGCTTAAATTTCCAAGCGAATATTTCTTAAAAATTTATACATAGGTCTTATGAAAATGAAATGAAAACCTCACTTTAAAATCGTATTGAATGGAAAACAAACTTTCCTAGAACGGTTTGCCCGTATGCGGAAGATAAACATTACTCCGGGCTATTCTGCCACCTGAATCTACAATATCGTGGCTCATGTATTAAAGCGTTTGTATTTTTTGCGACTATGCAATCGGAAAATCTTTCGTGGTGCTTTCCAATAAAATCGAGTTTGTTGGCTCACGGTCCTCAGCTCGTCGTGGCGCCAGCAGCGCCAGCAGCGCCAGCAGCGTGGCGTAAGTAGAATTAATTACAAAAAAAAACATTGAATAATATTAAATAAGAAAGTAATTTTCCATTTATGAAAAAAGAGAAATTCGAGTTTTGATCTAAAAACATACAGAACATTCATGCTGACGGATGTCACTACATGAAAGCTATTTTTCTTTAGTATATAGCACTGAGAAAATACTACCTTATCTTAGCCATCGGGTAAATGAAATTCATTCGAAATGTATTTCAATACATTTGAAATCAATTACATGACGCTTCAGTATCTTAACGTTAGTACTAGACTGTTTATGTAAAGTAAACCATTTTAATTCACTAATATTGCTGTTAGTGGACACCACAGTGCTTATAAATCAAAACTATAAGTTTAATTAGTCTAATTTTGAATCAAGTTACACCATTGCCTTCGAAGCTGTGACATTTTTGTATTTAGTTTATGAATCTAGGTTGAGAGTAACAAGGGAACGATCCGGACTCCAGGGGACTTCATTATCCGGACTGTTAGCCAAACTTACATGCAGCTCGGGATTTGTAAATTCACTACTAAAATGGTACTTTACATAGGAATACTATCGAATACCTTGCAGAAAATGAGAACCTCTGTGGGGATATTCATTTCTCTTGACGCTTCAATATAATCGAATTTCGTAGTTACTAAAATTTTAACGTAGGTTTTGTAAAATGAAAAAAATATTTGTTGAGAATAGTAACCAGAAAATTATTATTTTTTTGAGATCGATTTAATGAAAATAAATATTTGTTGGTAAACAGTAACAATAATAAGAAAAGACAATAAGAAGCATTAATACCTCTTACAATAAAACTTTACTAAGAGATACAAGGCAGTGCACTTCACAAAGTATGCATGCAGATGCAGGTTAGCTAAATTATATGATGCAGTAATCGTCTTAACTGTTACTATAAATAAAAAACTCGGTTACATTTCGATAAAAAAAAATTAAAAAAATTATGTTGTTTGTATATATACCTAGAAATGTATGTTATGGATATTTGTTACTTAATCGCCTCTGAAGAACTAAACAGATTTTGAAGAAAAATAGTATAAGAATAGATTATGATTGAAATGAGCTTATTGGTCATTGTTTTCTTATTGGTCATTTAATTCAAAAACGTAAATTGCAATGATAATTACGACACTTGCCATGTTTTATTAGTCATAGTAACATTTATTACGTTGCAGCTTGTGTACTTAATACTAATGAGAAGTGGGTATGAATTATGGAATCCTAAAAAAAATAACGATTCATATCTTAATTTAGGTGACTTTAGTATAACTACATATACATTACTAAGCGATCTTAGTAATGCACATGTAATTATACTAAAGTTAGCAACTCGTTAGATAAACACTTGTTGTATAAACAAAAAAACACTACCAACTTTAATATAAGTACGTACATGTACGATATACGTTGCGATTTTTTTTATTTAATACAATAATGATAATGAGCTCTTATAATTTAATTACGAATACAAAATAAAATGAATGAAGAAACTAATAGTTATCTATAAAAAAACAATTTCATAAAAATATTAAAAACGTATAAACTAAAAATACCCAAAAAATTAAAAATAGTGATTCAGCTATTACAGTAAGCATTATAAAAATGAGTAGAAAATATGTTTTATGAATGTTATACTTATATCGATGTGCGAGACATAACAGTCGTGGGTTCTTTCTATGGACAAAATAACCACGGGACAGAACTCCGATAACAGCAGCTTGCATATGGGCAAACATTATTATCTGTATAAATATTAGTGCATACTCAAGTTTATAATTCTGACTTTACCAATGGTAACTATAAGATTAAAATTAATCCTATGTTATACAGTTTATTGCAAACATAATATAGTTTTTAAAGCATAGCAAGGAGACGAACCCACATACTTGTATAGGTCTATTGAGTTCATAATCAACATTTTAGCTAAACAATAGTCTTATAAAATGTAAACCGATAATACTTCATCCATTCGATACCTTCACTTTGCCTCCGAAACAGCAAAATCAAAAATAATTTCCGAGAGTAGCTCCGCCCGCCCTATTAAAGTGAAAAAGCCCTCGTATACCTCAATCTGACATTTCTATCTAAGAATAAATTCTCAGTGTAATCTAATAAAATTTTACACGTGCTATGTGTAACACGTGCTGTTTTAAAGCTACCTTTAGACTTTTCATTATTAGGTAATTGTTATTTTTAAAGCTCCATACTGTTACTTTTAGGGTAAAAGATAAAACAGAAGCGCTCGATGTAGAAACTTGAACCTTGACATAGTCATATAATATATTAACCTACATCAAATTATGAAAATATGAATTTCTAGAAGTTTAGGCAAATTTTTAGGAAAACTACAGAGATTATCCTAGAAATTGTATTATTTAAAATTTGTACCGTGTTTTACGCTTACGAAATTTATAATAGAAAATATACCAAGGTTACAAAAAATTAATATTCGTAAATAGTTTAATAGATATACTATGCACATCTAAATATTTATAAATACCTAAGTGTTTACGGAGCCCTCATAGTGGTAGTTTTTTCGTTTTTCGTTGCATCGAAGATATTTATAGTTGACATCCAATACACGCCATATCGTTGAATAAATATTTACCCGCCACATGTATACTTGGTTTCTACATAAATACAAAAAACGGAAAATTTTGTTTGTTTGTTCGCGCAAATCTCTAGAACAACACGACTAATTTTAAAAGTTTTTTTTTATTAAAAAGCGCATACTTTGAAGAATATTACACATACCACTAGTTTACCCTTTGAAAAAGCGGGAATGATTTTGTTTGCTTTGTTTGCTTTACCCTTTTGAGTGTGGTTTCAAATTCTTTTTACATTAGAAAGACCATACTTTATAAAATATCGTATAGGCCGTATATTATCATGCTAGGATTTATAAGTGCAGAACAATAATAGAAGATGAAAACACTGTTAAACGGTGAACGGTATAGAGACCGCCTCCTTTCTTGACTGACTATCACGAGCTGTCATACCGACATAACCCAAATTCAACATTTTCAAAATTTCAACATTTTTGGATTTGAATGAATTGAAAAAAGGAAAGTTTAAATATTTTTTGTAACTCCCGGAAATCATAGGGTAAAACGATTCTCTATATCGGTTTGAAGGACGGAATGCGAAACAAAAGAATTAGAGTCCAACCAAAAGCAACTAAATTAATTTAAATATCTGCATTATTAAACTGTTTCCTGTGTCCCCCGTTTCTCTGGCGAGATAATTTAAAAAGAATAGCGTGAACCTCTTGCATGTGTTCGCCCAAGATAGATTAGTGGAGAAAATTATGGAAGAGAGCTAAGTCGAGGAGTGCACGGATGTAAGCGAAAGAAAGATATGAAATTTATTAAACGTTATACGTATTATATAAAGATATTATATAACACATTCCAAAATGTTGAAAAAATAAACGTAACAATCTGCCTAAATATAACAAGTGAGTGCAAACATTTTTCCTGCACAACGTCGAGTGGAACATCCTTCCCAAAAAACTTGTGAAATAATAAGCTTCAAAGCGATGTGAAATGAAACAACCCCGCTATCTTTCGTGTCTACGTTTTTTCGTTTAAATTTCAATATTTATTTCAATAAATATCACGGATAGTGACGTAGAGTTACTTACGTAAATTCTTCGACAGATGGCGCTTGAATAACATAAATTGCCACTAAACAATAAATTGCCAAATTCGTATTGAATGGAAAACATGATTTCGAAGTATAGAACATGCACTCGACAATTATCTATAAAATATTCTTACAATAATTTTATTAGGCACTTCTCCACCTAATACCTGCAGAACTAACAAATGGTCTTGCAAAAAGTTACCATAAAAATAGTCCCCCGAAACCTAATTCTATCGTTGTTACTAAAAATTATATTTAATTAGAAAATTTAATTGATGCATTTTGCAATTAAAATATTTTTTTCCCGAGTAGAATGGAAATTATTAACATAACGCTCTTGATATTCAAACAAATAGGATAAAGGAGAGTAACAAAAGTCAGCGGAATGTGGGATCCAGGAGTAACAAGAATAAAAAATTACACTCTTATATAGAGAACGTATAAAATAACCTCCTTAAAAGTTAATTTAAATCGTCAATAAAAAATGGGATATACTGTATTACTTGAGCAGCAGTGAACGAAAGTGAGCCGTCACGCTCGGATTGTCGACGCGTCACGCTCGGGTAGGTGACGCGGTGTCAGATTAACTTCGGTATTGGTCAAGCAAGTTCCAAATTGAAAAATGATGAAATGTGATCAGTTGAATACACACTGCATTCTTCGTGTGGACTCTGCTCCCTTCGGCATCGGCCAAGCGAGTTCACTGTCTAACTTCGGCACGGTTTAGTAGGTGATCTGCGACGGAGTGCATCCTTTCAAGAATTACCTTCTATTTTGGAATAATATTTTATTTGAGTATAATTTAATATAACACGCGTACGTTATTTTTGTTTTTTTTTATTTTCGTGCTGAAAATTTCCAACATACACAGTACGGTTATGTTGACTGCCAAAGATTTCGCTTTTATATTAAAGCAAGCAACATTTTTATCTATAAAAAAAATTAGTATTTTTTTAACATATTTATGATTATATTTCTACGAAACTCTTTAAATTGTTTACTTTGACAATAAAGAAAAAGCACATATATTTAACAGATTATTTTTAATTAATTTGAGCAAAGCCACATTTTAAAAAAACAATGAAATTCATATTTTGTGATCGTTTCTTACAATTCACTGCATTGAATTTTTATTCTCTTTTTTTTCTTTTATATTAATAATGATATACACACAGTTATAAATATAACATTTGATTTGTGGTGTGGTCACAAATTTCATTTCATTTTTGCTCCTTTCTTATTGTCAACAAATGAAATGTTTATTTTGTACGCTTTAAAAAATACAAGCTTAATATTATATCCTATTCCTATGAGAGTAAGCCCAGTTTCACCGGTCTCATTTATTACTCCATTGCGACTCGCCTGTTATAACCGCGTAGTTACGAAGTATATAAATTGGTACTCTGCCGCACCGAGTAACCAATAGAATCTACTTTTGTTCCAAAATTAGTATAAATGTTTAAACGTACCTGTTATAGTATAATTTAGTATAATAATTTTGATGAATTTTTATTTTCTTTCTGTAATGTTACGTGCTTTATATCACAAAAATGTGACTATCACAGTTTACTCATCAAATGGATTATTCTGATTAAAGGGTTAAAGTAGAGGATTAGTAATTCATACTTTAAAACTTTCTTAAGTAAATGGCTAAAATCATGACACAAATTATATTCAAGACATATTTACCTTTTCAAGAAATTCGCCAAATTATCCATTCCGATTTTCCTTGTATACTTTTTACATCTATTTAATCAATATAGTTTTTTGATAATATAAGATTTCTACGGTAATAATTTCCTACAACTAACATATTCTTTTTTAAATTGTACTAAACTACATTTTGAATGTTACAAGTTATGACAACAGCACAGAGTACTGAACAATGCTTTGTAATTTATTTGCTTAGATTCGTTTGCGGAATGGAATGTGTAATTAATACCTGTCAACAATATATTTCCATCAATATAAATTACTCTACTAATAAAAGTATTGAAACAGAATAGATATAATTTTTTCACCCTCTCAGAAACTCATCAATCATTCTTTCCATTAAGCTCTTTATACTTATCTTTACGAAATTTGAAAATAAAACGCACAACTCTACAATGTATGTACCATTATAAAGACAAGAGACATAAAACGGAGCAAGGTTTTTAAAACCGAACTTCAAATTCGCCTTCAGAATTTAAAGATCCAATTTACAGGAGTTTTATAACTCACTTTGTTTGTATCAGTGAATTTTAAAGTGGAACATGTAAATCACACACATTGCAAGAACTTTATAGGACTGTTGGCACACTGCCAAAGAACTTAAGTCTAAGAAAGAGCTTAGAGATTTTATTGGTATTTAAAGGAGTAGATGGGGAAAGTGATAATATATAACATTAAAGAAATAATCTAAATGTTTTTATTTCATATCGTTTATATCGATCGTATATGACAACACCAAATTTATAAAGTTATTTTTTATTAAGTGTTCCTCCGATTTTTTACCTTTTTTCAATGTGCAAGACAAATCGCTGTTGTGGACAGAGGCGAAAAATATATGCGTGATCAAAACCACTAAAAAAAACTAGTTACCTTATAAAATTGGAAAAAACTATGTGTTCAGAAAAAATAAAAAGTTATATAAATGTCTAAAGGAGTCGAGGAGGAAAGTGATAATATATAACATTAAAGAATTGATCTAAAATTCTTTAGTTCGTGTCTGATATTCTGTCTTTCATATCGTTTATATCGATCGTATATGATAACATAAAATTTATAAAGTTATTTTTATTAAGTGTTCTTCCGAAATTTTCATCTTTTTTAAATGTGCATAACAAATCGCTGTTGCGACACGAGGCGAAAAATTAGCAGGCATCATAATTTAACGCAACATTTTCAAAATGAATTTGTATCTGCATCTTACTCATTATTAAGAACCCGTACCACAAAACGAAAATAATCTGTTGTATACAATTAGATATTATACTTCGAGTGTTTCTTGCATACTTTGATACATAAAAAAGTTTTTATATTTATGAATAAAAAACGTATCTATTAGCTATCGATAAAATTAATATTATTTTTCACAGTTCTAATTTTTTATCTCGTAAAAATATGGCGAATTTATCGAACACTTTATGACCGAGGACAAATAAGTAAGTATAAGATAAAGAAATAATACCCACTATTCTTTCATCTTTGAAATTACTAAAGTCAAAATTATAAAAAATAGCGGTAATAGAAATTTACTTTAGGTTTACCGGAAACTAAAGAGTATTATTCTAGATTTTGTATTTTTTTTAGAAATTTACAATAATTTTAAGCGTATGAAAGTATATTGTATAATGTATAAAACGCGAAGAAAAATAATTTTAATATATATTATTAGTATAATAGAAATACTATGAACCATGAAACGTTTATATGTGTATGGCTAACTATGTGTGGAACCCTTATAGTACGGGTTCTACACGTACCAACAAGCTTTAACTTAAATTTGAAAAGTCAATATCCGAATCTCAAAAAATATTAACATAAAGTGTTTTACATAAAGGCAACATATATATTTTATTTTCATTACTTTTAATTTCCCTAAAATACAAAAGAATGCATTTTCCTCAAAAGGGGAAGTGACCTTTGGCCCATTTTAAAACATTTCACTTATTTGCGTTATTTGCTAAGTGGTATCGTCGTCCTTGTTACTTAATAGCGGGGGAAAATGCTTCGCGTGACAGTGGAATATTCGCCAAAATGATAATACTTGTCAAAAAGATTATCAAAATTTAGGCAATTCATTAAATAAAATGTGCGCCATTAACACCTGACTTTTTTTAAAATATGCTATTACGGTTTGATTTTCCTTTTTCCTCAGAGTTAATTTTCCACGGCTTTGTTTTCCGTGGACGGTGACTATTGAGATTACATATAATTATACGCCATTTTATTTTGTTTATATACGTTATTATCTTTATTTTTCAGAGTCTTCTTTATTTGTTTTTAGTCAGATCTCTCTGTATGCAAAACTGCAAGTTAAGGTTAAGGTTCCTTTTTTTATTAAAATAGAATATATGTAAAAGTATTTGACGTAATAATCACCTATCATCTACTGCCTCCTTAATATAGAAATGAGTCATTGCCTTCTACTTTCTTGATATAACTATGCCCTATACTTTCTTGGTATAATAATCAGTCATTACCTTCTTCCTTCCCGATATAATAATCAACCAATATTTTCTACCTTCTTTATGCAGCGATCAGTCACTGACTTCCACCTTCCTGGTACAGTAATCAGTTCTAACTTTCTACATTCTTGAAAAAATAATAAGTCATTGAATTCTGACTTCTAGATATCCTTATTATCTGAAATCTCCTTTATACAGTAATAAGATATTGCCTTCTGCTTTCCTGATATTGAAATGAGTCATTACATTCCATCATGACATATTTTATACACCTATCAAAAGCCACTCTATATTAATATTTATTCTCGAAAGATCTTGAAGATGAGAGCTGTTGAATGAGATAATCTAGCGTCGCGGCTTCACTGAGTCAACTTTTACAGGCACTCAGAAACACGTAAACTAGCGTACACCCTTACATAACGATACATTCGCTTCCCCACTATAGGTAACAATTGTTTTAATCTTGGCGATGAAACTAATTAAAATTTGTACTAGATTTTAAATGTTGACAATAAGTGTCGGGCTGTAATATCGGACTCTGCCCCCAATTTCATTATCATCATCAGGTTTTCTGGATATCACCATTTATGGTAAAAAAAATTAATGACGTCACGTCAGGATTAAAATGGAGATTTCGAAAAAAATTTAACATGCAATGCATAACATGAATTATTGGGAAATATATTGTAGTGATGCATTGAGAAAAAGACATACAAATCTAATTTTAATTATTTTTTTAATTTTTTTTCTTATGCTCCCTAACAAATATATCCATGTTAGCTTTTATTAGACTTGATTATGTCGCATAACATATTTTTATGCAACAAATTGCTTAGGTATAATAGAGCAAAAAATTAACTTTGAATATGTAAATGATTAAGTCACATACATTAGATATAAGTTAGATAATAAAAAATTGAGTTATTGAAGAATTTATGGCTTTATTAAGTTATATTGAAAAGGAAATATCTTTTTTTTCTTACGTATTTTTCTAAACTCCTTCACTATCATCATGTACAACGATAATAATCAATTCTTTGCAAAAAACAGTCTAAGCTTTTCAGATGGTCGCAGAGTTTTTTATCCATTACCACACTTATATCGATATATACACTTCTATCTAGATTATCCGCTATTTAACTAATTCAAAATGTTTGAGAAAGATTATTAATTAGTACAAAGTGAACGACATGAGGGTGGATCGTCAGAGTAAAGCTCAATTAAGGGCGCACAAAACGAATCCGGTGGTCATA
The DNA here is from genome assembly GCA_039881145.1 of Druceiella hillmani. Classification (NCBI taxonomy): domain Eukaryota; kingdom Metazoa; phylum Arthropoda; class Insecta; order Lepidoptera; family Hepialidae; genus Druceiella; species Druceiella hillmani. Next base: position 15,386,003 of record JAYKKI010000029.1, read on the forward strand.
CATGCTTTAAACAAACGAAGGTCGTTCGTTATGTATTGAATGTTAACTGAATCTGGTGACCGTGATCCGATGAAATCGATAGCAGTGTAGTTGGATGCGTAGTTCATTGGGCGCATTTACGTTATTACGGCGTCCGTATGCGATGACTATCTGGCGGATGGCACGAGCTGCAATCGGAGACTTTAATTTACACTAGTCTGATTGGATGGTACATAATTGCAACCGTTTAGGGTCGCCGAAATAATCTAAATGCGACCTTACGTCTTACGATGTGTTCTTTAATGAATTGTCTGCACACATCATATTTACATTTTCTTATGTTATTATAAAACACTATATTATACGGAAGTTTACTTTTATGTTTTTCTATAATGATTTATTTTTAATGTCTGTTCAAACTTCCGTGACGGTCTGGAAACTCTAACAAAAAATTTAATGCAGAGTTTATTAAACATTCACGATGAAAGTATCACTTAAAGAAAAAGAGAGAAATTTCTTATGTAATCCTGGTTAATTAGACTTAAACCATTTTATAAGTTAATTTGTTTACTATGTTGTACCAAACAAGTCTAGATCTAGTGAGAAGCAACACATAAAAAGGAATGTTTATTATTTATTAGTATATAAAAAAACTTTAGTCAAAATTAAATATTTGTCTTTTTTTCAATGGATCATTTCCTTTTGTTCCTACATTTAATCTTATTTATTTCCATATTTCTTTTAATATCCTGAATATATGTCAAGGAGTTTAAAAAAAATTTCATCATTTTAAAATGTATGTATTTTTATAATTTGGGAATTTCAAACGTTGTCAGAGGTAATCAAGGTAAATATAATTTAAGAAAAACGAAAAGAAGTTAGGCCAAAAGTATTTTCATCATGGAAATCCGATAATATAATTTAAATAACTTAGTGAGATGATTCATATTTCAATACAAAACTAATTTTTTTTTTAAAACTAAGACTAAATAGAAGGTATACTTTCACTTCCTGTGTTATTAAACTCTATTTTCATCAAAATAAAATTAAAGTCAACGATAGAGCTCGTAAACCAGTTTTGAGTCCATGAAAAGCACGCAAAAACCTTCCTTTCCCTCCCCCCTCTATTATTTGATATACCGTTTCGTACCCGCTTTTGTTAATAACAGAAAGGAAACGTATTACTAACCGTCATTCGGCCTTTCACTTTTTTCTTCATAACCGCTAAAGTCACACGTCAAAAACTACGTCTTACTAAATTAATGTCATAGATCGCACTTTTAGATATCAAGTGCCTAGAGAGTCAATTGTACTCAATTATTATTTAATTTGCGCCCGAGGCATTCATAATGCAAGTCAGTTCCGATCAGATTTGTGTTTAATATGAATGTTAAATTTCTCACTTTCGCGTATTTCATCTCAAAATTCGTTATTGAATATAAATTTTTTCTTCCTTTATTACATCTACCGTGTAGAGCCGTAGGTGTCAATTGTTTGTTACGTCTGCAAACATTAAGTAGCCTGTGGCTCGCCAAGCATATAAAACATATTAAAATAACAGGAATATAATGGCATACACCGGAATACTTTTCAAAGATTGAAATGTAATGAAATATAATCCAACACATCTTAAATATTGCAAAAAAATCAATTCGTTAAAAGTTTGCTAGAAAAAGCACTTGCTTAAAATTAGTATATCTCTATAGGGTTTTAAGCATAGTTATACCGGTAATTGAAGTTTAAGACACTTTATGTACAAAACTTCCGGTGTCGGCTGAATTTGTTTTATACATATAATGGTAAATCGCCCTATAAAACAGTGTTTAAAGGCTAACATATAGGTTTGTCATGGAATAAATCTAAACAATTAGCAGGAAAGCAGCAATTATCTATAGATTACGCTGTAGTATACATTGAGGTTCACATACACACTTATCTAGGTTAAGAATCGCTTATAAAAACATATAGATGTACAAGTACAAATGAAAACGTAGTTTGTTATGTGCTTTTATTTAGACAATAATCAATAAATAACATGGAGAAATTACAAATAAAATTTATACTTTGTGTTGCCCTAGTCGATGATGTTTCTATGATATAAAATCTTGTTGAAATACCAGTTTTACTTGAATTCATTTTGGATATTATATCCAAAACGAATTCAATTTTTTCATATTATTAATGTGTTTAAATAAATATTTACATGGTTGCGTGTAAAGTAAATAAAACTGCCAATCATTATATGCAGGTAAGTATCGGCGAGGTCGCTAGCTATAGTATAAAATGTAAAAGAGGTATAAGGCTCATAAATTAAGTTTTCCAACGGATCAAATTATTTGTCGGCTAGGAAATATTATTTTCGTTTTATTTATTTTTCCGAAACACATTGCCGGAATATAAATATAGCAGAGTTAGAAATAATGGACATATTTTTTTTGTTTATATGATCGAAATACATAAATTTTTATTATTGTCATATGTTCAAGAGTGTAAGAGACGTGCCAAACATCATATAACTCCTGAAATGTTATCCTGTTTCGTTTTTATATAATTAATAAGCTTTTAGTGAAGTGAAGGAAATAATTATTTTCATAGAGATAACTCTCTATCGTACGTTCAAATATTTGTTCTCAAATTTAAAAAAAACCTCGTCATACTTTACTGTAGCATCTGCATTTATCATAATATTAGCTATACCAGTATGCTTCCAATATACCGGATGTCCGGATATACCAGACAGAAAGTCGTGTGCATTGGTACAGTGCTTATTTTGTTTGTAAATTGGGTTTACATTAATAACATATTTCTGCCTGACTGAGTACTTACTTTTATATCGTGTATTTTAAGTACGACACGGTTTGCATAGAGAATTCATATTATATAAATTAACAAATCGGTCTTTTCATATTTGATTATACTTTATAGCAAAAAATAGCATAAATATTCTGGGGTAAAAGTTTAAAAAGGCATATTTATTTTTTGGTTTCAGTGTTTACAACCAGGGCAAATTTCATCTTTTTAATTTCAGTATATTTAAATATATTTTGAATGAGTATTTAAGAAACGAAATTGAACAGGAAATGCATGACATTATTTCTAGATTGTGAGTGTACAGACAATTATATTTATTATCTAATATATTATCTAAACCTTAACCAATTATATAAGTTTGATTTCCTTAAAAAATAAACAATTTGAACAAATCAATGACCGCTGTCGCAATCGCAACCGTTTTCATGACTTTATAGTTAGGGACTCCGCTAAGTACCTCCGCTTGATGAATGCATCAGCTCAAGAAAATGGATCACTACACGTTCTTTATTATGATGAATGAAGGAAAATTTCCACATGGATGTTGGGACGCTATCCTTCTATTTATTTCACCTCACGATCTTACATAGGAAGAATTTTAGAGAAAAAGTTGCTCCTTTTATTTCCATCAAAAAATACTCAAGCTAACAAGGCAATTTTTTGTTTAATCATCAATACTTACATTTTACCAAACAATTAAGTTGAATATCTGCTAGCTTATACATAAGCTACTTTTTGAGCGTTATGTTTTTAGTTGTTGAACATATTACAATATTCTTCATTCATCTCGCCTTTTAGGTTTTGTAATTCTAGCACATATGCACTTATATGCATTTTTCTGAAATAATAAATATGCTCGAATATCGGATTTATATGGTAGGTAAAACGATTTCATTAATTTATAGAAAAAAATTTAAACTGGGAAATTGAAAATATTTTTAACAGTTACAAATTTATTATATGTAAGAATTGTCTGCTAATTAATCCAAGTAATAATCGATCCATATTGCTCCGATAGCTTTAAACTATATAGAATTCAGTTCTCAACAAAGTGTCAACCTAATTGAAGAGTCAAACCGAAAGTCAATATATTTTCCTTTGAATTTGGCTTTAACATATATGTTATTTCCGGTCACTCAACAATTCTTAAATAAGCTTCTTTTAAAAGTGTGAAGTATAAAAAAATTACATACTAAAAAAAATTATCAACTATAGTATTACATGAAACACTGGAAAAGATAAGTCATTAAAAATGTATTCTCCAACTATGTATTTAACAGCAGTAGTTGGTAAGAAGCGAATGTGTTAAAAAAAGCCCCTATGTGACATAAATGTGAATAGTCTTATCAAAGTTTTTATGACCAGGGATTTTAAAAAATCATAATGATCGTATATTTTTAACGACGTAGAAATTTTGTGACAATAAAAAAATTCTGAATTAGCGACACTGCATTTCGCGAAAATGGCTTTAATATTCTGGATGAATATTGCATCGCTGTATGTGAATAATCTCTGCGATGGTACTTGTTAATGACGAGGCTAAATTGTTGATTTACATGTATAAGTCGGATGTTAATTTCGGCTCCTCTTTACATTTCCATATATTATTAATTAAGTGAGCAAGTATTGATTTTTGTACAATTTAACACCTTTTTAATATACATAAGATTTTGTACCCATTCTATCTTAAATATAAATAACAATGACGACAGACATGAAATACTTCCGCTTCCAATTTACTTATCGACAGTTGATACTTTAAACTTAAATAAGCGCTTTATATTTTGTCATGACCCAAAAAGCGCTTTTTCTTCCCCCAACCTTGAAATTGAAGTACAAACAGGATATCCATAATTACGCTTACGTAGGCGTTAAGTCATTTCTTCCTTATCTCTTTCTTCTCACGGAAGTCACGTAACGATGACGCTTGTGCTTTTTCCGGTTTCGTTCATTTTAATTATCACTCCTCCGTTTCGCATTCGAGATGTCTGTTATGAGAATGCTAACTGGTTACGGTATCTGCTTATTGGATACGAAGGGAAGCTGAATATTATGAAGTATGACCTTTCCACATCTTAGCCTATCATTTTGGAAAATTTAGGACAAATAAAATCTATAATTAGAAAATTTTTATGTTCATGAGCAATATGATAACTTTTCTATCTATATACATAAAACAAAGTCGTGTTAGTTACACCCCTTATAACTCAAGAACGGCTGGAACAATTTTTTTGATTTTTGTGTTTTTGGATTTGTCTTTGTCGGGAATAGGATAATAAATAATAAAACATTAGAAAAATTTAAGAAAAAAAAATTTTTGTGGAAAATTAATTTTCCCATACATTTTGTACGGAACGCGGCTTTTTTGATGATATATCGAGAACGGATTAACTGATTTTTTTTTTCATTGTAAATTTATATGATTGTTATATATTTATTGAATATTTTTTTATTTCGGTTTCGAGAAGTTTCTTCGCGCATTGGAAAAGTAAAAAAATCACAACTAATTTAATTGTGTATAAAACGTAATATGTGATAAATGACAGAAAAAAAAGAAAAAAGTATGTCATAAATGACAGACACGAACGAGAATGATAATTGGTTTTTAATAATTCTTAGTCAGTTTTCGACCGTTATTTCATTTGAATTCGATTAAATTAATTCTCTTTAAACAATTTTTTCTGAAATTCATTAGCGAAAAGTGATTTCAAATAGTTGAGTTAAGTTTTATGAAGATGTTCACTTTGTGAGGTTGAAATTTGTGATTGTGCAGGCATCGATAATTGCTTAATCATGGAATTTACGTGATTAATTTTTGTGTGATTGATTTTAAAGTGTTATTTATAATGCTGAGAGTCTAATCTTTCACAACCAAGCCGTAATGCAATTACTTAGGAATTTTGCGAATCAATCCACCGCAGATGAACAAGAAATTGCACGGGAAGAGCGCCGCGTATGGCCGACTTCGTTCTTCACAAACACAAGAATAAGACAAACAACTCAGTTGGCAATGATAAATCGTCGAGCTTATCGCACAGATCAACATCGTAATAATCTGCGACGCGCAAGAAGAAATGCTTCAAGCGTTGATTTGAATCGAGTAGCATTTCGATACGATTGCCTAATTAATTACAGCTCGCATCCTTTCGTTCGAATTGGCCCAATGGATATTGTGTGCGATCATTGCGGTGCATTGAACTAGTTCGCTGGAGAAACGCCTACATTGTACTCTCTTCTTTCTTTATAGATGAAATTGCCATTCTTGCTTCTGCCACCTGAGTCATTGAATTCATTACTTCGTACCGAAACACCGGTAGAGAACAACAGTACAAAGATATAATGATTGTCTCCAAATGACTTCATTTGAAGCAGACATTATCGAAGAACGCAGATTCAATCTGACATTCAAGGTAATTTCTGCTAGAGAGAACAAATGTTTATTTTCTTTTGGTGATCATAATTTAATAAATCTAACTTCGCCTTAGACTTTATAAATCCAAGGCCAAATTCACAATCGAATCGCATTATTGCAACCGCTTGAAGATGCACAACATAAATTCATCTAAATTTACTACATGGACAATATGGAGGAACAACTTGGTCGGTATCAAAAGATCGAATCGGCCATTAAAATAAAAGTTCTTCAAGATTTGCAGCAACTACTTCATGAATATCGTACATGGGTTTGGTTGTTCATAACTGCGTTGGATCGCAGTATGCCAAGTGATGACGACAATGATGTGATTTTAATATTTTAATTTAATTAAAATAGTTTTCATTTTGATTTGAACATTTATTGATTCATTTTAACTTAATAAAAAACTGAATTTAATTCGGCTAATAAGTTAAAACATTTATTGAACGAAGTTCGCCGGGTCAGCTAGTAGATTATATAGTTAACTAGTGTTTAAACCGAGTACACTTTATTGTAAACCGTAGCTTCAAATATAAAAAAAACCGGAAGAATATTTTTTAATCAGTATCACATCACAGGTTCAGATATCGTCACAAAAATTTAATTCAATAAGCATGTGGCTTGCAGCACTATAATTTAATGCAAGTGTAAGTATAGCTGTAAGTATAGGTATATCTTAAGGTAAGACTTTTAGCTCATGACGTAGAAGTTAAATGTAAGTGTTTAGCTTGTCGTAATACTTTTAGCTTGGGGCATTATGGTTAAGTGTAAATATTTAGTTTGTGTAAGACTTTTACATTGTGACGCTGTAGCTAAATGCAAGTATTAAGCTTGTGATAATACTTTTAGCTTATGCCACTATACTATAGTGTTATTGTGTGGCTTGTAATAATACTTAATAACTTTATTTATTGGGTTTGCCATTAAGTTTCCAGCCATTATTTGGGAATCTACCGGTTATTGAAAATTCCATTACAATATATAATAAAGTATAAATAGGATGAACCATGCATGGTTAATAAAGCTAATACCAAGCCTTAAAAGGCATTATAGTGAAGAAATTTAACTTAAATGCATATTAAGCATAGACTATTAAACTTTGTGAGTTAATGTCTAAAATTATTATCATTAAGACATAATTACTATTGGCTGATGCAATTAGCAACAGGTAATAAGAAGTGGATCACATATGTCAATCACTCACTAAAACCTGGATGACTTAGTCGGGATAAATAACGGTTTAGTTACACAAACGTGAATTGGATACCAGAAAGTTAATTCTGAGCTGCTGGTGGAATATCATAGGCGTCATTCATTAAAAGTTGACTTGGGAGGGATCTCCTCTAAATGGAGGTAAGAATATAAGAAGAATATATACGCCCATATCTCCCATGTAGAAAGCTTGTCAGTTATTAAATAACTTTAGCGGACGTACGTCGGCGGACTCACATCACATCTAGTCGCATTTTAAGGTAAATCAAGTTGAAACAAAATGCTTCCCCTTTGTGAAATATATTTATTATTGTTGGAAAATAGATTATTGCTTGTGATGTCAAAAAGTGAAAATAATATAACAGAAAGACAAGTGAACTTAAAAACAATGTCACTCATCACACTTATATTCACTTTTATTTAATTTTTGTTATACGTGTTATTCGTAAACAATTAACTGCCATTTGATATTAATGAAATGTTAAATGACGTACCCAACATCGATAAATTTAAGCTAAAAAAAATATGACGTTGTTTAGTATTCTACAATAACATATTTCTTTAATATAATTTTTTTACATTAATTTCCGAATTATAACTTTATGGGTATATACAATAATATGGCAATTGCAAGTTCAGTTCAATGTACATTTAATGTTTTGGGTAGAATAATAATTATTATAGCTAGCGAAATAAATTTTTAATGAAAATGTTTTTCAAGGGCAATATTTTGGTGTTTAATGGCGTAATTTATTATAAACAAAATATTAATAAAAAAGGTGTAAAATATCTCACGTTGGGCCACGGTATCAATGCCTTTATTTTTTTAATTGAACATTCTCAAGTTTTCCCTTTTCACTGCAACGGTATTAAATCATTTTTCTTATAATGTATTATTTATATTGATATTAACACATTTTCTAAGTAACTTTCCATCATAACTTTTCTTGTTTTAATCCTTATATTTGTTACCATTTACGTAATCTATTAATTTTAATTTTAAATTTCCCGAAAGACAAAGTACTTAGATAAGTATAGATAAGTGTAGGGACACGTTATGCTAATAACCGGTTATCTACAAGAAATAGTAACTCATGCTCGTTACATTTCACAACTGACTGTTTTCTAAAGGCGAAAATGAAGACAACTTTTTAAATACGCGTTTTATACTTCTTTAAAATGCACATTTATTGGGGTAGGTAGAAAGAGGGTGTTTTATTTCTAGATTAATATATTCATTGTAATTTTCGTATTTTTACACTTTACATGCATTAAATGTCGTAAAATAATCATACTCGTCACATTTAAAAAGGAAGGGCAAGCATGAGTTGAATTTTCTCACAGAGCATTCCGTATCTGTACCAAAATAACGTAGACGGCGCTCGATAAAGAACTATATATATATATATATATATATATATATATATATATATATATATATATATATGAATACAAATTTATTTCAAACTTTTATTAGATGTTTACGTTCAATTGTAATGACATTTTAATTATGTTTCTAAATACGTAGTATTAAAATTCTCTTTTACAAATTTAATACAATCTATGGACTTATACTAGTATATTCTCCCTCCGTCGCTTTACCCCTTACTTCATACTTACAAACCGTGGCTTAGATCGCTAAAGAAGTTTCACCTCTATGACGTGTACTTAAAAGCATTCGTTGATATTTATTTTTATAACAAGTAAGTATTGGATTTATTGCTAGGATTTGCCACGATAATGTATTGAAAAAAATAAAAATATTACAAAAAAAGAGACGATAGTACAAGTAGCATAAGTTATTGTATTAAAATTTCTCTTACTCAACTGGATACTCTATTCTTTAAATGTTGATATATATTATATCAACATTTAAAGAATAGAGTTGCCAGTTGAGTAAGTTATATTTATATGCTTTATATTTCACCTCACCTTCAAAAGTTTTAACGGTGAGTTTCGCCTTTGTGTAAAATATATTTCATACCCTCTCCATGGATTCCTACATCCTTGGAATGTAGAAATTTTCCGATAGCTAAAAACTGAGTAGTCAAAGGAGTCATGTTTATTTCTTATATACTCGTATTAACGCTAGATGATAAACCTATAAATATTGACGTCAAAAGTTACTTGTGTTGGGCTGGATTTTGCTTGTGTATATTGATTACCTGACACTATGCTCTGATTATCGTTTGTTACGAACAAGAAAAAAGTAGTAAAGAATAAAAATTATGTCAAAAAATGTTATCTGAATCAACGGACATTCACTATATGATAAGATTCATGAAACTACTAGAATGTTTTATTTAAGTAACTCTGCTGGTTAAAGTGATTAATATTTGAAAGCTATGATGTGATAAATAAAATGATGTGATAAATAAATTTTGAAGCTATGATGTGAAAAAGCTATGTTGTGATAAATATAGTATTCAATAAATCTACATGTAAAGCTTTAACCCAGTCATAAATAGTTCTGTAATTTCTTTAGAGTCTGATGAATTAACCAAATAGGATAGTTTTAAATTTTGTTTAGATCTTACCTTTCCGTGATGTTTATTGTTTTCTTTGATTTTGTCTCTTCCGTACGTATATATGGCTATCAGCCTATTAATTGGTATCTTATTGATAACCCACACTATACATCAAATGTAAAAATAAATTTGTACTACCCGAATTCAAGTTTCGATGTCAAACCGTCTCTTAGCCAAAATTAATTTTGAAAAAATGCAAACTCTCTAAAATTTTTATATGAATAATTTTTTAACATTAACTTTTGATACATATGTAAATTAGTAAGCTATAATGTCTATTTTTGAGATTTTATGTTAAACATTTTCTAAGAAAAACAGGTATAGCAGACGGACAGACGGATGGACACCTGAGTAATCTTATAACGATTACTTTTTCCTGTCGAGGTATGGAAATCTATTAAATAATAAGATAATAGTACATCACGTAAATAATTAAACTGTAGGAAATTAAAAAAAATTGTGTTGATCTTTCTGTAGTTTTTCTCAAAGTTGAGGCTAAATCGCATGTCTGCTATTTATTAAAATAGATACAGCACAGCGATGAAATACATGTGTCGTTATTCATACTTATAAATATGCTTATGAGAACAAATTGAGTTCTTTTTTCTTTCATTATGTGTTGTTATGTGTTGTTGGGAGCGATATCACAGGTTCATAATTAGGATGAATGCTGATTTGGTCTATCGACTTCATGTGCTATGAGAAACCTGTGTGAAAATGTGCGCTTTTCGAAATGAGAATATGATGTATTTAAAAAAGGAGTCTTCATAATATTACTAGTACTGTATTTTAGAAATTACTATAGTTACGAGGAGCAGTCATTTTATAAATTGTGTATAAGTATACTGAACTTTCATCAACAATTTTACTGCCCACTAATACCGTCATAGATCAATGAAGAAACCGTACGCGTCAGTGACCATCAAATTCCTAATGCCTTTATTTTAACTGTTATATATAGGAAAATATTAACAATTTTATTTTAAGATGCCATTTTTGCGAATGTGATTCTTAGGCATTTTACGGATGTAATTTCTATGGTATTTTTACCGATGTGATTATTACGGCATTTTTACGGACGGGCATTTTACGACATTTTTACAGTTATGATTTTCACGGTATTCTTATGAATGTTATTTTAACACCATTTTTAGGGATGTCATTTTTAAGGCATGTTTATCATGTGATTTTTATTATATTTTTACGGACATGATTTTCACGGCATTTTTCTTTTGTGTCACAAATACTTTTGCAAAATAATTAATACTAATTAAATACTGATCGATTAGGCTTCATATGACAATTTATTATAAAATATTTACCTACCCTAGTAATCATTAATATTATTGGCGAAACATTACGAATCGAGAACATTGAATTAAAACAAATTTTAACTTGTTATTATGTTAGATATATGTTATTTAGAAATATTCTTTTTCAGTCTTAAAATTTTACTAATAATAATAAATATTAGATAAATTTTAAAATTTTTCAGGTTCCAAGAAAATATATTTTGAACGTAGTATGAGAAATAAACTGATATGTTCCAATTATAGGGAACGAACATAATATGGGTATCTTGAGGTAAACTCAAATTGCTTGACAATATTGATAATTTTAGTAGACGATAAATAAAGAAATTAGCTTTCATCTTCTTTGTATTTTTACTGCGTTTATATAGACACGTCGCATATCGGAAAATACAATGAAATTATATTCGAACGTATTTTATTGCAATGATTTATTTGAAAATTAAAATCACCAACAGACAAATGTCTCCTCCAAATATTATTTTTACACAAATCGATCACTCACTAGCTTATCTAAATCATAATTATAAGTTGGCATATGATTTATAATTCGTATTAATTTCTTCTCCTCTCTACACTTCAAAATTTTCATTGTATCATTAAACGAAGTCTACATTATATATTTCAGAGTTAGTTAGACATGCTACTTCAGTGCCCTCTAATATACGTAAAATATTTTGCAACATCTAATCTTAACTCCGTGACTAAAGTATCTATTAGAAATTTGGATACCAAATTTAAATGATTACGTTAAATTTCTGCTCCGATTCAATAAGCGTATTTTCTTTTTCCGGTCTACAAATGTTAACGTTCAAAGCGGATATTCATAACTGGGCTCACGTAGACCTGAAGCAATTCCTTTCTTATCTCTCTTCTTGTTCTTACGGAAGTCACGTTGCTATGATGTCTGTGCGTCTTCCGTTTTCGCTCAGTTTGCTTTTTAATCGTTCATTTAATATTATTCCTTTCTTATTGGTTATCGATTTTTGGATATAAGAAGCATACATGTAATTGGTGACAGTCTGGTAAGTTTCAAATAATTAATTCTAAATTTGTTGAATGTTTTCGGTTAAAAGGACATTTATTTATTTAGTCTTCAATGTAACATGTGTACATACATCAAACGTATTGCTTTGAGAGAAATCTCTTCTAGTCAATTGCAACCAATGGATACAATTAATTCGTTCTGATGTAGGCTGGAAGTATTGATACACTTTTTGAAATAAAATTTGAAAAAAAAATTGTAAAGATTAAAATTACTGGAGAAAACTCCTAATTTTCACATACCATAAAAAAAGTAAAAGGATGAGACGTGTAAGAAAATAGGAGGTTTAGGTCAGGAGAGATATTTTTCTCAGATGCCTTTTAAAAGTGCATTTCTGATATCAGGCGCATATAGATGGTGAATTTCTGATATCAGGCGCATATAGATGGTGAATTTCCAATATCACTTCCTGTCATGATTCCAGGGTCATATGAATCCCATAACTTATTAGCATAAATAGTAAAGTAATGTTCATAAAAGGACGAACAATGGTTAGGAATGAGAAGAACGTATAAATTTCAGAATTTAAACCGATACTGCCGACAGATAAATTCGTGAATCCGGTACGAAGGAGATAGATATCTCCGTGGGTTCTTCCAAATATTATAAATTAATGAAATAATATGAAGATCGAACAGATCATAAATCTTTACTATATGAGCCGTGATCTAAACTCGGAATTATGATCATATTTTTTCCTTCTTATCTTCCAACTTTTTAAGTAATTAGTTAGTAAGACCTTGGCAGCACACATCTCCATAATCAAGTAAAAATAATAAAAAAGTTTGACACAAGTGGATTTTAGCTTTAAAGAGAATGAACCTCTGAAGGCTTTTTAAAAAGTATCTCTTGCCAAAGAACTATCGATTGACATCGTTTACTTCGGGCTGCCAGCTAAGATTATGAAAGGAATATTATTAATTAGTTTCGGATGGACTGCAAATAGTCAACAAATATAATCTAGCACTAGAATTAAAACAAATGTTTTAAACATTGGAACTAACTCATAGCCCACGATTCAATAAATTAAAATAAATGATTAATTACATTTTTTGGACTATAATAATGGAAAATAATAAAAAAACAACCCAAAAAAATCATAATATTTAATTTAATCAAAATCAAAAGATTTGCCATTTTCTTTTAATTTCCCATTGTTATAGCCCAACAAATTTAATTAATCATTTATTTTAATTTATTGAATCATGGGCTATAAGTCAGTTCCAATGTTTAAAACATTTTTTTTTTATTTTATATACGTTACGTTTAATTTAAAATAGTGATATGCAATTTAAGTCATTGTTCTTTGAATTCTAAATGTAAATACCAATTTATATATTACAGATAATTACATAACCATATCTCACATATAATTTATTTTAATAAAATAAAAAATATCGTAGCTTATCGTAATGTTTTATCCTGAAAATATTTACTTTGCAATAATTACAACAAATTTACTCAGAAGTGCTCCCTAAATGGTTTCTTTACAAATTATTTTAGATGTTTAAACTAAAAGTTTACGTTTAAACTAAAAGTTTTTTTACTAAAAGAGAACGAATGATTAAGGTCAAATTGGTAAAATCGTTACCGAAATAAACCTCCGCAAGGCTGAAAAAATAAAAAATATATCAAACATAAATATAATACAAAAAATATATGAATACATATAATAAACACAAAAAATGTGTCAAACAAAACAAAAAATATAATAATGTTACGAGGCTGATAGTATAAAATGAATTTATATGAATGGTTTGTACGAGTTTCGGCTAAATTGCATGTCATTTTATGCTGTATTTATTTACTTTCCTTCGAATATAAACTGAGTCATAAAACCTAACTTAAAAAATAAAAATTCATAAATTTTTACGAATTCAGAAACTGTTTAATATTTTTTATTAATAGTATTCATTAGAACCCAAAACAGGACCTGATTGGTGCTAGTTTTATTAACATGGACTCTTTTGATGTTTGTACATAAATTCAGAAGCAATAAAAAACAAAACAAAAGCCATCGCTTTTTGAGCCAATGTAACATTGAAAAGTAGCATTATTCCGATACCAAAATTTGTTCATAGGTGGAGGAGAATCTAAGAACATCAGACATCATAAGCAAATCAAGAAAAACTTGCAATTCTTCAATAGCAACTTTCTTTTGGAACATGTCTTAAAAATACAATAATTGAAAACGATTATTCTTACTCTGAATGTTTAGCTGCTCCTTGGATCCTTGTAAATAAAACACTACATTACAAAGTCAGTTCCTTTCTCCTTGACTTAGTTTATTCTTATTCCACTTGGTGGTGGTTGCCCATTTTAACGTAAATAATATTGAGATGAATACGTGACATCATCTTTTCTTTGCTCAGAAATGGAATTATGATCTCCTTGTTTTACTATGATATAATTAGTACCACATTATGATAAGTATCGTCGATAGGTTCCTCTTGCTCTTCGATGAGAATATTATGATTATTATCTTATAAACTTATTAAATAAATGAATTGTAGTTTTTTACCTAAAATTTTTCCTTAAAACACTTAAGCATTAAAAATATGTTTTATAATAAGCTTTAATTTACAACCTATATGGTATATAATATTAATTTATCTTATCCTGAACTTAATATTTTATTTATTAATAACTTTTACTAATTTAAATTAGGGCTACTCAAGGAATAGTAAGTTTCACCTCTAAACCAAATTAAATTTTAAGTAATAACAAAAAATGTAAAGTCACTAATTTTATGTTATAAGTATATCTGCGAAATTAGCGAATGAAACGGAAATAAATTTACAAATATCGACACCAAAATAGTATTACACTAAGTGGTTCATAGGACCACAAGGAGCACTGAAGTAAGGGCGGAGGAAGAGACGTACCAAGAGGATTTATTGCCGGATTTATTATATAGTGACTTTCATATTTACTGAAATATGACACAAAAAAGTATCTATACATTTTTATGTTTTTAAGGAAAAAATAATGAGAAACGTTTTCATTGACATTTACGTCATTTACGTCAGCTTGATAAAGCTTGATAAACGCTTAATTTTGTTATACGATATTATTTACATACCTAGTTTAAGTTCTATACTTTCCGGCACAATACGAAAAAAAATAAAAATTAATTAATTAATCGGTTAGATTTTTTTTAACTTATGCACTGAAATATAAACGAAAATGTATTATTTCTCAAAGAAACATTTCCTTAAAAATATTGCGTTATAAAAATAAGTGTAGCTTGAAATACAGTTCAAGACATTTTTATGCCAATATATAGTGTAAAAATTTTCTGAACAAAAGTTATAGCATTTTAAAAGTTTGTTTTTAACGATTTGTGTACTTTTTGTGCACTTTTGTTATAAAATGAAATTTTGTGTTTGTATTTATGAAACCGTTCGTCCAATTTTCTTAAAATTCATGTGCTTAAAATTCAAATTAAAATCTAGGGAACTTATTATACTCATAGGTTAGCAACTAGAACCGAGTAAGTGGGTTTAAGAATAAACGAATAGAAATTGTCGAGTTTGTTACAGCCTTCAGCCTAGAGTTATGAGGAGGCTAAAATCTAAATTACTTTCATCCTGGTCAAAGATAGCTTGGAATTAAACATTACTTATGATCCACTAAAAATCCTTTTATTTAATGAAATATTTGCATTTTGCATCGACCATGTGAACGAAGCCGTAAGTAATTTACTTTGAGAACTAATGTCATCTAATGACACCAGAGCAATCAATTGTCGTTTCTAATATTCTTATATATTTATCGAACAACATATTCTTCTTCAATGAACCAACTGTGTATAAAACCGTAACATTGAACCGGATTACGATCATTATTTCAGCCTCAATACCTTAATATCCCTCCATTACTCCGCCATCAAATTCCAATAGCATGTCCCATTTTTCAAAAATTAGATTACTTCGCAAAAATCTGTCGCGAGCCAAGTTGACCGTAAAATGAAAAGCTAGAGAATTTTCTTCGGAAACTGATCTCATCCTCATACCCTTATTGCATTTGAACCCTCTTAACAGTTTTTTTATGTCGTATTTTGTCAATATCTTACCACGCTTGTTTTTTTCTCCATACGACAATTTTTCCTTTGTGCAATTTCCTTTCCAACTTAGTTTCCGACTTATTTTAATTTCGAGAAGTCATTTGACCGAGTCAATAATTATATCCTACTTGTTAATTTATTAGAAGTTGGTACGTATTTTGATTAATTAAAATTATTTACTGGTTACTTTTGGGTTTGAAAATAATATGTCCAGTATGAAAATGTTAGACCTTAGACTTATACTACTATTTTGGAAAATTTTTCAAAAATCAGTCAAAGATTTTCTTTTGTCTCTCATTACGATAAAAGATTTAATTAGTTTGCATTGTCAGTTGTCTTCTGTTTGCCGATGCTTTGAAACTCTTTCAATGTATACAAACCAGTCAAATAATAAGCAATTCCAATTTGATTTCGATTTAGAATTCTAATGAAATCTGAGTAATAAGCTATGCTTTAATGTTTGCCAAATGTGCAATGAAATCATACTCCCGCTTATATTCCCTTTTGTTTACAATTATGAATTAAATGAAACTACCTTCAAAAAAGTATTTTTCTACGGGATCTGAGTATAAATGAAAGACACCCACAAATTTCATAGTTCTCAAATTCTCTTTTTGGTATTAAAATAATAAAATCTAGAAGCGATTGTGTAGAGCTGTGTACTATTATTTTTGACGTCTTATATCAGCAGTAACAACAAAAATGGAAGTGATTTTTGACGATACACCCTAGTTCGCAACTTGCAGTGCGGCTCGAATGCACTCGAGCGTAAGCAGCGCGCAGTAGAATCTAGCTAGCAGTACTACGCCTCATTCTCACACACCCACTGTTGCATAAAATTACCGATATTAATTTAAATTTCACAATCAGTATGTTATGCGCTTGAATTGCACCACGTTATGAAGTCAAGGTTACTTTGACACCCCTCCCTCAATCCGAAGCGGGCGCCCGTGTAAGTAATACGTATATAAAGTCTGGGAGACCCAACTAGGCATACGACTTAACATTTAATAAGTAAGTGGATTTTTATTGTTTTATGCTGTAATTACTTTTTGGGAGTTTCTATTTTATAAAATGATATTTTATTGCAGTAAAGGATATCTAGACTATTATCGGACACCCAAATAATTAATGCTTGGGGCATAGATGAAGATGAAAGTGACATTGTTTTTGACGCCAGCGGAGACGAATCTGATCATGTGAGTGTTCGTCAGAATTCAGATGAGGAGGAGAAAGAAGTTCTCTTTGGAGAAGAATAAGAAGCCGGAACTGGTAGTAATAAATAAATGAATCATCCATTAGTTATTTTTTCTCCAAGGTCAATCTACAAAGGCAAAGACAACCCTATATGGTACCGCAATCCTCCAAGTTCTCGTGTCAGAACACAAGAAGTTACAGGATCATAAGCCATAGAAAGAAAGAAAGAAATAAGAAAGTTGATAATTCTATCCCATTTACCAAAACCCAATAAGAATGTTTTCATGCTCTCATCTCTTCAACATGATAACGAGATAGACCCTAAGTGGTATAGGCAATGTGAATAAAATGATACGCTCTCATGATGTGTATCGAAACTCCAAGAAATAGCTACTGACAATGTTTTTCTGGATACTGGATACATTGTAAGTGGCCATCTTTTAGAGTTTCCGTTATAAGAGATTGATTTGTTTCATTAATAAAAACTGAAGATTTAGTGCCATATGTGTCTCAATTAAATTTCTTAAATAACATGATACATTGCCTAGCGAAAGTAATGTCTCAATAAAAACACATTCGTAAGAAGTTACGAATACCAATTCATTGCCAAGCTAATGTAATATCTTAATAACTGAATTTAAAGTTAATACTTTTTTTTAAACGTATTCACAAAAAACTACTTGATACTAACTCATTGCTAAGTGAACTTAATATTTTAATTAATATATTTAAATTTAATACTTTTTCGAAACACGTTCTTGAAAAGTTAAGGCTGTTAACAAGTTTATTGGCAAACGAACATAATATCTTAATAACTGAATCCAAATTTAATATTTTTTCAAAACACATTCATAGGAAGCGTTTTCATTGCTAATGGAACATAATCTTAATAACGACTAAATACTTTTTCGAAACACATTCATTAACACTACGGATACCAGATCTTTACTAAAAGAATATACCATCTTAACAACTAAACTTTGCCAAAAAACAACAACCAACATGGGAAACTACAAGCACTTATAGAATTAAATCTCTTAATAACACAATTGATTTTAAAGCACTTTCAAAAGAAGCTACTAATATTAACTCATTGCAAAAGGGAATACACTCTGTCTATAACTGAATTTAAACGTAACACTTTGTTGAATTAACTCATTCATAAGAAGCCACTGGTACTTTCTCATTCTCAAGCGAACATAATATTTAAATAATGAATTTATATTTAATGTTTTCCGAAATATATTTGTAAGAAATTGCTGACACTTATCTCACTGCCAAGGGAATACAAACCCTTAATGACTGGAGTTTTACTTAATACAGCTCCCAAATATATTTATGAGAAGCTACTAGAACTAACTTATTGTAAAGCGAACATTATTTCTTAATAATTGAATTTAAAACGGCTAGTCCTCAATATTTTGGCGAGTGTTTTTGTTCGTAAGTTTATTAAGTCATCATTTAAAATAGTAGTATTTGTAAGTGACACGATAAATATATGTAGTCAAATTTATGCACCTAGCTGTACCAAGATTTTCTGTTTATAAAGCAAGTAATAGAGGACGTGAAATTCTCGGGAACCGTGAACTGACTTTTATTGTGATGTGATTCGATATTCGCCATTTTTGCGTTTTAAAATGAATTCGAGAAAACTGCAACTCACTCTTTTTGGTTATTAGAAAATGAATTTGAACAATATAAGACCATGTAGCCTCCTATAGAATATTTCACAAGTTGAATAAAGTAATATGAAATAATACAGAAAACCAATTATGCCAATATAATAGCAGTAGAAATGTAGGAATAATAAATCATTGAAATGTTTCGGAAGAGACCTTGTGGCATATAATTTGTTCCACGTTCTTAAAGTATAGCAAAACAATTAACAATGTACATACTATAAAAAAATATTTTCGATATTCACGTCTCTGCCGGAATTGCGTATAATATAAAATAAAATATTTAAACTAAAAGTTAAATCCATGAGAAACGAAATTACCACAAGCGAAGCCACCGATAAAAACTAATATCTAATATATGAGAAGTACTGCCCAGTCCTAAAATCACTCATTGCTATGTGACTAGATTATAGTTCACTCTAATTTTGTTAATTACAATTATGTTCATATTTGTTAATAATCATATATTTAGTAAGATATTAGTATTAGAATAAATTTCGCGTTTTGAACAATATTTAATAAATCACCTAAATAGTTCAAAGCATAAGTGTGTTTAGGGTGATTAACCTTAAATATTCATTGCTTATAAGAACATAATTTAAAAGAAAAGTGTCCAAGGTTCTCAATCACCTAAATATGATCTCGTGTTAAGTTAATAAAGTATGTCATGTTTATATTTTTTGCAGTTGCCCTATCTCAATTGCATAAAGTGCTACGACAAATTCGTAGCACTCTCGTAGCAACGTCTTCACCCGACCTACTAACAAGCTTTTAATGTCTCGCCCTTAAACTTACAGTAAAACAGATTATCTACTTTATGTCACTGTAAGACGTTTAGAAGCTAGAAGGTTTAGGAAACTATCGATTTTATTCACGAAGTCATAAAATTTATTCCTTATGCTGTATATGATATTCATATGATGAATATACCATTGCCGTATATTTGTTTATACGAAAACTTGTTCACTTTCATTGGTGTTCTTTACAATGTGAAATATAACTTCTGCGATATATACTACTAAACCGCTTAAATAAATAATACAGGAAATCTAAACATTAAGCTAACCACTTCATGAAATTTACGTTTAAATGTTTTATCATTTTTTTAATATATTATTGGTCTGCAATGTTTGAAACGCATACAAAGCAAATATTTCTAGACTTAGCTTTTACTTAAGAAAGATATTATAGAATATAAATATAATAAATAAACTTGTATTTATTCGTACCAACATAATATAGTTTGTATATTAAATTATTTTAATGCATTAATGTAATCAAATTAATAAATTTTGTTATTTCAATTATATTTAAGATACTAAACAAATCGGTTTATTAAATTAACTAAGTGAACATTTTTAAAACCATTCATATATCGAATAATCCAAAGAAATCAAACTAAACAATATATCTAACACTTCACTTCCATTTATTTCCAAATCGTGTCAGGTTAAGGTATCGCCCATAGAAAAAATGAGTTAAAGTTTAAAAAACGGAGACGGAAGGTGTTATTGATGTTACCTTTACATAGGATCCAAACATCGGCTTCCACAAAATGTAGTAAATAACTAGGAAACGACTTTGAAACTACGTAGTGGAATTCGTATACATCCGTTCGAGATATTCGATGTTCGACTCCACCAAAATGTGAGAAAATATAGATACGATATTTAGCAACGTATTTTAAAAATGATTTAAAAACTATTTTGAGCGCGTTCTCATTAATTTTTTTTCATGAGTTAGGAAACACGTATGTCACTCAATTATTATTTAAACAACAAAGAAAAGGAAAGTTAGGAATTAACTTCTTTCGCCTGGTAATTAGTAATCAACTGCCGGAAACTATTTCACAGGCAATATAAAATTCAAAAGAGAAAAGAACAGAATTAAGACGAGAAAAAATGAGTTCGCAAAAGTTTACAATGCAATTGTGAATAAGTTTACTTTTTATTTTATTTACTTAATTTATACAATTGATATATATGATGGACTTATTGCTACGAGCTTATTGATTGGCTCTTACAGCCAATCAGTGCTCCAATTCAGCCCCGCTCGATGAGCGTCCAGTAGTCGAACTCGGATCTCCGCGGTGCGGCGTGCCGCCGAAGGACGTATGCCTTGTGATCAACCCAATATACCACGGCGACGATGACTGCATTGCTTTTATTTTTTCTAGAAGTTTTAATATTTTGAGGAGTTACGTCTTTCGTTCATTGGTATTTATTTATTTATATTTATAAAGTGTTTTTCTACAAATAATGAAGAATTAAAGGGATAATGCAATCCATTGCATTTATTTGACGGAAAATTAAAGACTGAGCCACTTTTCAGACAGTGTAAAAAGACGATTGTACCTTTAACTATCGATAAATTCTCCTCTTATAATTTCTTTCATAATTCAAAGGGTAAACACAACAACTCACTCTAAGAAATTGGAATCTTAGTAAAATCTTGAGCTGGAAAAGGCATTATGTTGTGAGGTTTTTCACAACCTCATGTAAAACGAAGACGCAAAAGGAAAATAAATATCCAATATCGACATACGTCTTAATATCTGACACTTTGATTTGCCAATACTTGTGGATACGGCAGTATGATCTGAAAGATCAAAAACAATCACTGCTTGTTTCGAAAAACTCAATTAGCAAGAAAAATAAAGAAAATTGAAATATTCTACACAAATTGAAAAACAATTTCTTTTACGTTCTAAACACTTAGTCAAATCGGACATAATTTGAAATGCATGAACAAATATAAAAGTATGCAATAATCTTTAACAAAATATATTAGGTCCTTGAAAGTAGCAGAGTACACAAACATACACAGATAAAAGCTGTATTATTTATTCCCGAACTAAAAAAAAGCGGCCAATTTTGTATCGGCGAATGCATTAATTGGAGTTTCATATTCGTCTATGTATAATGGAAATCTAGTTAAATTTTTGTAGATTCTTTTTTATTTTTTTAGAAAAAAGTAGGAACGGGGCAAACGATAATCACAAAGTAAAGATTTTCGGATTTTTTCCTTTACTTATGATGAGAGAGACCTTGCTTCTCCCAAATGTCATGATTCTAGTTCAACGAGAAGTACCCTATAGGTTTTGATTTATTTGTGCGTGTGAAAACATTTTTTTTTAAATATTATTAAATATCAATTGAGATTACCGTCCAAAAAAATATATTTGGGCGGACAAAAATCTACATGCAAATTTTACTTTATTTAGCAAATTAGGCTGTTATAGTCATGGATAAATGATATAGCAATTATAAAAAGTACATGAAAATATCATCTAAATGGCATGAACCTCTCGCTTGAAATATTAAACCTGACACCTTTAGATATTGTTAGAGATCTATCAAACTAATCATTAAAACATATCCCTCTTCTTTTTCTTTCCAATCTCGATATCAACTTCAAATGAAGACATTTTATTTACAAAAAATGTCTTACGAAAGCAAGTGTTGAAAACCAAAGTCATAATAAAGCATTCAAATAAACAATGAACAAGTCGTAATGAAGCAAAAAAAAACGTTCATTAGTATGTAATATAAATAGCAATTGGCGAATATAAAAATAGATTCAGAGTAACAAACTGCGGATCCAACTCGTAATTAATACTAAATTGATACTTATTCTCGTAATTAATACAACTAATAATTAATAATGAAGAATAAATAAATGCATTTAATAAATTTTAAAGCAGGAAGCCAAGTGAACATAAGATAAAAAATAAAGTTTAACAGCTTAAGGATTAAAATAATTTAATATATAATACAAATTTTAAGTATAATGTTATTGGTCATCCAATTTCACTATCCGATTTCATATCTAGAATATATTTTATCTCCAAAAACATTTTATTCTGTCAACGCTTGGGGATATTATTGTGGTCGGTATCTGTGAGGCATGACAAATACATTTGTAAATATATTTAATATTTGAAAAAATCAGTGCGTAAAATAAAGGAAAAAATATTTCAGAAAAATGTTTTTGTGAATAATTCCGGTAAAATATATTAATGAAAATAAATAATTTTAATACTTTTTTGTCAAGTCATTATTGGTTCAATATTATCTTTGAAATATCCCTCGATTGCCTTATTCGAATCGATTCTTGCTCAATTAAACTATATTATCCAATTTCTGTATCATAGTTTTGATAAATTATATAATCTCTCTCTGCATGTCGTGTTGTCTGCTACAAATAGTTGCAATTTGGATAGATAATTCGGTTAGATTTCGGCCAAATTACAAAATAATCAAATTTGAAACAAATGGTATATTTGAAATTGTTCTGGAATATTTGGCAATATAATTCGGTCAAATTTAATGCTTGCTTTACATACTGTTACCTACGTCCGTAATATTTGCATTTATATTATTGTCGGTGAAAATAAATTTTTCGGATTATGATCTCAATTAACACGCAGCAAAACATTTAAAAAAATAGAAGTATTTTCAAAGATGGAGAGGAGCACATATGTAAAGAGAGAAGATTTTTTTTTATTGGATGAATGTTTCAAAATTAAATTAAACTTTATCTTACAATTTTTTCAGTTTTATGTTCGCCTCCCTCCCTCTATTTATTTCTAATTTTTTAACCGTAGGTATAGAATTTTAATAAATTCGACATACATTTGATTACAATTTCGTCTAAATATATTTTGTTTAACATTTACGAATAATTTTAAAAATATATTTAGATGAATATACAAGTCTACTTTCTGCATTCTCTGATATACAATTGACCAGTTTTTTACTGAGTTTATGGTTTGTGTGACTACACACTCTCAGGGTCATAAAATATATTGTTTACGATTATTGCGTACTTCCTCTAATTGTTTTCATGCTTTTAAATTTGTTTACTTCTGATTTGATTAAATGTTAAGAATGAAAAAAGAATTGATTTTCAATTTGTGTAAATAATTTTAATTTTCTTTTATTTTCTTAGTAATGTAGCTTTCTCTAAACAAGTAGGATAGTAATAGTTTTTGATCTTTGAGACTTTAAATTTGGCCTGGAAGTATTTTACATGCAGTAACTAAAAAGCGATGTTTTAACAAGACAAAATATGTTATAGCAACTTTTCTTTTAATAAGTCGTGAGAGTAAGCACTTTTTATAAGAAAATTTTACTTGAATACCTTATCATATTTATAAGTGACTAAATGTAAGCTCACCCTAATTGAGTCAGAGGTAAAATGACCGAAAAATCGAAATTTCCTTCCGAAAGGAGATGCAATTGAAATAAATACAAACAATTATGCAAGAAGATTGAAGAGAGATAGTAGTAGCATGGGTTTTTGCCCTTTTCTAAAGCAATTCACTCTATATAACCTTGATAGATTTAAACCATTTAAACTTTTCGTGTGATACAAAATGGTTGTTTGTTTTCCATTGTTTTATATTATTTGAATTATTAATTATCCTCAGGGGACCAATACAAATTATTTGATGGCTGTTATACGAAAATCAAACCAAACATTTGAACTCCGACAGGAATAATAAACATAGACATACACCCGCAATCGCGATCATGATAAATACGGTAGCTTGCCCTGAACAATCTCTCAATTACTTTGATACACTTGGGAATTATGGTTCAGATGGACCGTGGATGACAAAAATTCAAAACAAAATTTTACCTTTATTGTATATATAAAGGTAAAATTTTGTTTTGAATTTTTTTTAAATATATATTTATATATATATTTTGCTTGTATATATATATATATATATATGTATATATACATGTATATGTATATATATATATATATATATATATATATATATATATATATATATATATATATATATATATATATATATATATATATATATATATAGTGGAAAGCAATATTAGTATGAGCAATATTTTAGTAAACATATACGTAACTAAGTGTAACTTTTTAGGAATGTAATAAAAAAGTTTTTAGTATGTAAAATGTTCATCCAGAATGAGAACCTTTACAATTTTAGTAGATAAATTGATCAGGATGAACGCAAAATGTAATTTATGAAGTTTAATTAATTACCTACCCGGTCTATAATACAAAATAATAAAAAAATGTTTCCTCAAATGTTGCCAATTAAACAAACATATGATCATAATAAAAATAAGAATAAAACATCAGACAAATGTACAAGATCAAAAGATTTGTCAAAATTTTCCTTACTGATTTATATTGCTGAATGTAAAACTTAAATACCCAAAGTAGTTTAAAATAATATAATTCTCAAAGTTTTCTCATTTGAATCGCATTACATTACACGAAGATCTCTTCATATTTAAATAAAATCTACATTGAAATAATCTTAAAGACAAAACTTCAACTCAAAAGCTAAGACCACCTTTGACTGTTTAACAATTCATTTAAATATGGAAGCGAGCATAACAGCAACCAATTTCAAATATTCCTTTGGGAGTTTGCGATTAAATTTATCTTCAAGAGCCTAAATTAATTACTTTCAAAGTTTCCAGTTGTAGAAGAACCGAATAAAATGGAATAGTTAACTACTCCAAATTTGCTATTTTATTTAAATGTCATAAAGTTGGTTAAAAACCAGTAGTGAAAAAACAATAAAATATAAGTTGGTTAAAAACCGGTAGTGAAAAAACAATAAAATATAAGTTGGTTAAAAACCAGTAGTGAAAAAACAATTTTAAAATTTATTGAATTGCGAGTTTTTTTTAATTTAATGATAAAGAAAAGTAGGGTTATTTCTCTGTCTCACTTGCTCTCATTGAATACAACGCGTATAACTGAAAATGAAGTCATAATTCAGTATTTGAGTCCTGATCCAAAGGTTAACTTTAAATTTTTGTAACTCGGTCAATTTTTAAATTTTGTAAATTTTTTGTTCATTCCTCATCAAATTCTACACTGAAATTATGATTTACAGAATAAAAATATATCTGAGTACCCTATTCAAATTTAAACTGAGGTTCCCCTGTAAGTACCATTATATTATTTAAATGAGAACTTGTATTTGACGTTTCAAGTGGTATTTGTTGGATGACTCGTTCTTTACAAATACATTGATATTTCATTTTATATAACATTTCTAATCGTGTATAATTTGTTTACTGACTTGTTTCATGGGTACTAATTCATGTCTGTATACTTTCTTCAGGTCTTTGCAAGTAGTTATGGTGTTAAATCGAACTAATCAATTTTAGAATGTAAATTCCGCGATGCACATACGCATTTATTATATTCACCTATTGTTAATGAAAATTATTGGATTCTTTTTTTATTTTTCTCATTTTACGTATAGAAATATAGAAATATGAGCATATCGGTCAAAGCTTCGAAGCCAAATAAAATGATTGTTAAATTGTTAGCTAACCCAATACCGTTTTTGAGTGATCGCAAAAACTGTCCGATAAATAATAAGATTCTTAGACTTGTTTTTTGAGCCAAAAATTTAATCATACGAAACATTGTGAAAAAAAATAACAACATGTATTTTCTGTCTACGATTATTCAAAAATAAGTTCTTTCAGAATTATCATCAAGGACCATAATTCTCAAAGAAATTTCATTTTATACATATTAACTACGAGTAGTATAAGTTATACAAAAATCGAACTGCTACAAGATAGAGAAAAAAGAAATAATTTTTCAAGTGATTGTAATATAATTAATTGATTTGTAATATAATTAATTTATAATATAATTAATGTAATATAATTAATTTTTACGTTGTAATATAATTAATTTTTACGTTGAGTCTATTTGTATTCAAATAAATTATAACACATAATTTTAAAATTTGTTTTATAATTTATTATAAATACATATCGATATAATGTAACAGGTTAAATTGGCATGTTAAGCCGGCTTGTATCGTTTTCCGAGTATAAAACAACACAATTATAATCCATCGTTTTTACGTATCTCATTCCGTTCACAAGATTTCAATGTGACTGCAAGGGTTAATCGTCATGCAGTGCACGCACACCGGGTGCCACGCGACTCCATCAAAGCGATAACGACGTGACGCGATGAACACATTACTTAATTTGGAATAATTTGTTCTACGAGTTTTATTTCATGAAAGTAATTCTGTATTTTTCTTAACTTTATCATGAAAGTTCTGTTTATGATTAATGTTACTTAAACGTTTCAAACGTTTGAATATAATTGTTATTAAATATAAAAAAACATATTTCTCAATAATGAAGACCCAAATTAAAACAACCTTATAGATTATTTTCATATTATATTTTTCAGAGGAATACGAATAAGATCTCGTTTTACCAATTGACCAATATCTGTATAATGTTTGAAATACGTGAATTACGAAGAGACCCACCTATAAAGGAGATCGCGACGTTGGGAATGATTTTATGATATCTTGGTCGAATTGGTCGACAGGTTAACCACATTGATATGTCATTGTCGCTTTATTTTAATTGTGCGTCGGCTTGTTTTATTGACAGCGTAGGATGCACAGCAGATGTTCTCCCTTTTGTTTCATTCTTTATTAAGTCATTCTATTTTTTAATCTAACTTTCATTTAATGTCATACGTATATAAAACTATACAAAGTTATTACCTAAATGACATAAAACCGTTTTAATTAAGTTTTGAAACAAATGAAATTTTACCCATGTTAGACTTTTTTGTAAATTGCAGAATAAGTATTATACTTAATTTTTTTTAATATATTTAGTATCCGAATGTCAAAATTATAATTATATTTTGCTTGATTGAGTGAAGTTAATTTAGATGAAGGATCAACGAAAATTTTTCTTCGTTATATTGGTAAAAGAGTTGTTATTGATTATGTGTTTTTTATGACAAATGCCTACTTATAAATTTCTTAAGAATCAACAAAGACGACAGTAAATTTCTTAAGAATCAACAAAGATGACAGTAAATTTCTTAAGAATCAACAAAAACGACAGTAAATTTCTTAAAAATCAACAAAGACGACAGTAGACTGTAAATACTGAAATAGGTAGCGAAATTGTTATACTGCTAAAACTCAAGATAATTTTGATACTAACACGAGAATCTTAGATGATGATGAAGATTTTAAATGCAATGAAAGAATGTCAGTAATAGTGGCACATCTGTCAGATTATTTATTATAGAAATCGTCTAAGTACAAAAATAATGTATAGTATATAATGCATGTTCTGTCAATCCACTCAAATAAAAAAAGTATTTTAAAATCCAACCTCTAAATGAATTTTCTTTGTTGTAATAAGTCGACAGGATATACAATATTTCTAAGGAAAATAATTTTTCACACAATTGCAAAGAAAATAATTTTTATCCATATAGTAGAAAATAAATATACATGACTAATTTATTAATTACATAAAATTTGTTATTAATTTTATTTTATTATTGATTATATTAAGTTTTATTTCAATAGCATTGACCAAAAGACTTCATATTTTGAATTGGTCTGATATACGGCCAATAATCATAATAGAGACGAAATAATTTTTATAGGCTTACTTTTAAATAAATCCTTTAAATAGAGAATTTGTTTTTTCTTTCAAATATTACTGCTATTACAATGTGTTTACTACTTCAGTACATACTATACTTATAAATATTACAGCTATTACAGTGTGTTCACTACTTTAGTATATATTTTCAAATATTACAGTTATTACAGTGTGTTCATTACTTCAGTACAAATAATACTTATAAATGTTTACAAATAATCGGTGAAACAAAACGCCCATCATTTTCCGCCATATTGTTGTGCATATAATTGAGATACAAATACCATTAGTCAAAATGTTAATCGCTTTACTTATGTAATAAAATAGCATTAAATTACGTAATAATAGCATATTCTCTATGTAAGAAATAGTATACATAATTTAGCAGCAATAATCGGGGTCGGATTGTTTATAATATGTTTAAGTGATACGCCTAAAATTATATAGATTATGTTATATTAAAAAATATGTTTGTTATAATTTACTATATACCCATGATTTCTTTTAAATTTATAAAATATAAAATAAGAATAACATGGCCAAGGTGAAATTCTCATAGCCATATTTATTATTTTATTTATATACGACTTAGAGGGAAACCTAACTGTTGACTTAAGAATAAACCTTTAAGTGCCTATAGTAGTAGGTTTGCTACATGGGTTCTCTTACGTTTGCAACTATGAAAATATTTATGTTTTTCTTTAAGACTCTAACTGATGAAAACTTTAATAACTTCGTAAAAGTTACTCTCTCCAAAATGAAATTAAACTTTAAATTTGATATGTGAAAAATACAACCGCCGCACAAATTTGTTGATCTAAACTAACACAAATTAATGATACTATTAAATTTACTTAGTGAAAGCCATCGTAACAATATAGATGCTGACCTAGAAAATATTGCAAAATTCAAACAAATTACTACATGCTTTCTGTCTCTATAGTCTATATTAGTCAATTGCTGCACACAAATAATATTCACATACAATCTTACAAATTTTTGAGGCTGCACATAAAATATAGACACGTTGGCCACAAATTCATCAAAAAGATATTAAAACCTCGTCCGATACTCACATTTAATAACATAACACGTATACAAAACGAAACATTCATTCAACGAGTCATTAATTAATCGACTTAAGCCGTATTTGTGCAAATGTGAAAAAGGTTGATACTTCTATTCGGTTTCAATTTGAAATATAAATTGAGTTTGATGAAAATATCCTTTCGGTTGGATCCCTGTGACAGCTCATAGGTATAGACCAGAATTAACCGCAATTTTAACAAAAATATTAAATATGTAAAATATTGTCAACAATGTTTTCTTTTATGTTAAAAACTACTTCGTGTAAAGCGATGTTGATAATTTTCGGTCAGTAAGACCTCGTTAACAATATTATTTTAACTTCGGTTGTAATTTTGACTTAAATAAATAAATTGTTTATAACAAACAAAGAAATTCTCCACAACTGATAATTTTCAGTTGTGGAGAATTTCCTCATCGCGGACGTACCCATTTTTTCAGATTACCAAATTATTTTGTATTAACATAGTTTTTAATCCATCGACACGTTTTTAAAAAAAAATAAATATGGCGACATTACTGCTTTTCCTCTAATGTCAATTGTATAATGTTTTATAGCAATTTTTACCGAAACTAAACGGCAAATAATTTTTTTTTTCAAAATGTGAATATATTATTTTACATTGATTTAGTTTTTTTAGACAAATCGCTAAACGGGTTTTTTTTTAAATAAAACTAAAAATGTGGTGAAATATTTATTTTCTCTGTAATGACTGCACAATTTTTGAGAGCGATTTTTATCAAAACCGAACGGTAACTAGTTTTTTAATTTTAAAATAAGTTAGATGTTTATAGTTTGAATAATATGCCAAAAAATCAGTGAATTTTGTAGACTATTCGTTTTACACGACAACTAATCACTCTGTGCTCATTGTTTTTGGTGTTGTCAAAAAAAAAAAATTATATATATATATATATACATATATATTTAATTTTGTCTTCTTGAATCAATTGCTAAAACTGTAATATAATAGATAAATAAAACATGCATTTAAAACGGAATTATAAATCTATATCCCTCAACCGTAATTTTTAATCCTAAGGATGATATATTCTGCTATAGGAAATTACTCAGGTAACACTCGTACCTGTCAGTGCTTCTCAAATAACTAAATTCCGGCCAATTGCGATCCTCTCTTCGCTGGCTAAATTATTCGATTTCGCGTTACATAGCACACATCTACTCTATTTACTGAAGTCAGATTTGTGATAAGCAACATGGATTTCGCATTGAACGTTGGGCAGTAATGACATTGACGTGTTTCGTTGTCTATGTCTTCTACCAAATTGATCTCGGTTTTCAGGTCGGTATTGCGTATTTCGACTACCAGAAAGGTTTTGACCGCGTGGATACTGACGTGACATCCTATTAAAACGGTTTGACGAAGCTGTATTTTTTTCAACTTTCACATTACATCCTTTCGTGTTTTGGCGATTAGGAATCCTTTAGGGATCGAATCTCTGATATTTCCGGTTCACTTATGTTATCCTGTAAAATAGTGTCGTTAATGAGGTTAAAACCACACACTGCCTTCTATTTCCAGATGACATGAAGATATTCTAAATTATTAGAAATATATCAAGTTGCAAGTTATCGATTCTATTCTCGGTTATACATAACTTTATTGCAAGGCAAGTTGAAGTTAACTCTATTTTGAAACCCCAATGAAACAAAATACAGTCTAACGATTGAAGGTGTTCAAAAAAATCCTTCAATATTTATACATAAGACAACATAGTTACTTTTCTTTCACATTTCCTATCGATTTTCACCTGATAGTGGTGAGTTATCATATGTTGGAGCACAGGAGAAATTTATCCGTAAATTTATTTCTCGATTATTGAATGCAAAGATTTCATATCCCAATTTATTGGAAAAACTCTTATTCGTTGTACCTGATAACAGACCTCGCATAGTCATCATCTTTTTGATATCAAAGATTAATTATATAAAAATTTTCCACATTCCCACGTTATATGTATATACAATTGCTCAATTGCAGCCTGATCGCGTTCCCACCAGTGTGTATTATACTCGCGATACGTCATAATAAATCTATTAAAGTGCGTTATCGTTATGTGCTGTAACGGTATTGAATTTAAAAATTGTTCTGTTTTCGTTATTGAAACCCATAGTTATAAAAAAATAATGATTCCATAACTGTAAGGTACATAAATATTAAATTATTAAATCTAAAAATAAATCTTTTTAATGATATTTGAGATTGCGTTCGAACTAAAATAGAAATTTTTTTTTCATATTTATCTATAATTTTTTAAAGTTAAAAAACGGTACAAACGATATATACATATATATATATGTATATATATATATATATATATATATATATACATATATATAATAAATAATTTTTTTTTGTTATTAAAAAACTATTGTTATAAATAATTTATAATTTGATGAAAATGTTTCGAAATTTAAAGAAAGATAAAAAAAAAACTATTTAAGATTTAAGTAAAATTTAAACTTATTAACTCCGACTAGTAGAATGCCTTTAGTAAAAAAATTATCAAATTTTTTTTAACAGAAGATCGACTGTTTTGAAACCAATAAATACAATATATAAAATAAAAACACGTATTTGCGGGATATATTTCTTTATTTGATAATGGATGTTTAGTGTTGCGGGTGAATCAAATTACACCGTAAATTTCTTTTCTTTGCGAGTTCTTTTAAAAATTCATGTGCAAAAAATAACATTCGAATTTTTGTGACGATTTTAGTTAAAAATACGCAACTACGCGTAATACAGCAATATAACTCACAATATATCTTTTCACTTTTTTCTCAGTTCATTAACCTATCTCATCTTTGTATGATATAAATCTGTATTTTTAGGTCATTCTCCCATATCAACGAAAAATATAATAAAGATTACAGAGGTAGATAGGTTAAAAACCCATCTTCTAAGTTCACTGACCGCGTATAGTGAGATCTGGATGGGGAAAATACGTTAAAGTAAGTAATCGAATATGAAAGCATCCTAATTTTATTATAGCCTTAAGTATTAATATCAGACAGAGGAATAGTTTTTTCTAGTGTAATAATGTCAATTGAATGTAAGTGATGGTCGCTAGTTTTGGATAGCTAACCATATAGCTATAGCAATAACCAGATAGCTAACCATATAAATTCGAAGGTTAGAGTCTGGTCTTTGAAGCGCACAACTATTTTGAATTTAAGGGATGTATTATATTAAACTTACTTTGAAAGTTGGTAAACATTACGGTTTATTGCAGTGGGTATATTTTAAGTCGTTAATCTAAGTGTGAGTTGAATTTGAAGCCATAGTAATCAAAAAAATATATTTGTCACTTAAACAGCATTTAAACATACAATTGTTTAATAATACATCGAATATTTATACTAACAAATTGGAGAAGCTAGAAAAAATTACATGTTTTCATAAAAAGTTTTTAGTTTTTTAGGGAATATGTTTTTAACATTTTATCTAACTTGCAAAGAGTAAAAGTGTAAAATAACCAAGAGAAAATTCGTAAAAAACAAAAAGGCATAACTATATCGCGTAATATACAAATATTGTCCACCACTCCAATATATAAGACTATGTTATATATCTATATAAAATACAGTTTTTAATTGGCCTCTTATGGAGTTCATTGGGCAAAAATGAATTCCATGCTTCTTTTACTGATAAATAAAAAACTTATTTCTCGAAAATCAACCTCTAGAAAAAACGTTTCTTATTCGTTAAAAAATATGTATAAAATTTTAAAATACCTGTATATAAATCTGATAATGTAACTTTTGTCATAACGTATAACTAAAAATTACTTTATCTTGTTCTATTTATCGTTCGAACACACGGACATTTACATCTGTAAAGATTTAATAGCGGGATTGTCATATAGTAATGATTGGTCAAATTTTAATGAAAGTCATAGTCAACTATATCCTGTAATACAAGGGGATATGCGAAACAAAATATACTCACTTTACACACCCTAAAAACGTTTTTGAAATATTTTATTTCATAACTTTGAAGGTGTTATAAATATGTACAACAATACCAAATTTGTGTTCTGTAGCACTAATAGACAGATAAACAGACAAACGAACAAGGTGAATCTACAAAGTTTCTAAGCTTGGCTATAAAATAACTATTAATTAGCTTGGCCTAGAAAATTTTCTAATGTATGTCTTTGAAATAAGTGAATATTGATGAGTGATATCTAGCAATGTCATTGACACAATTTGATCACAATTTTTTCGTTATTATTTGAAATATAATGTAGTGTAATTATCAAAATCTCTAACTTTTGACATTATAAAACATGTCACTTTACTGAAAAATAACTAAAGGCTTTAAAAATATCGAACTACTCATAGGACTCTGCTACGTTCACTCAAAATGTGGTAAACTGTAAGAAGAGAAATAAAAACAAATATATACATTATGTACCGTTTCTAAATTTTAGTCATGAACTAAATAATAATAATACATAACATTAGACACTATATCCTATACTAACATTATATTTTTGGGGATTTGTTTTTGATAATATCCTTGATTGTGCCCTTTCTTTAAACTACTAGTATACAGTTAGTAAATCGTATCTAGTTCATACAAATACGATTATACTTTTTAATAATCAAATGAAAAGAATTTATTCCACCGATTTAAAAAAAAAATTCGAAAGCGACGGAGCAATAACAAAACCAATATTCGCAATGTGAACTGTCAAAACATATATTTCCATGACACAGCAGCCATCTCGGGCCGCTCTACTTATTTAACGGGCGTCTTTATGTATCTCTCTGGCGACTTTGTTTCTATTATTAAATTCGGCAGTGAAATTTAATACATATAATGTGGGACAAGTTATGATAAATAAAAATATTATTCTTAATATTTATTTGAAGAATTAACAATTTAAAAATAACCAAAACCACTCGTGGGCATTTACAATAATTTTACGTCTGCGAAAGATGTACCAGACGATATATTTATGTGGTAAAAAGTAATATTAACGTTTGTAAATAGTTTAATAGAAATACTATATGCCTTAAAAAGTTTATACAGATTTACTATTAATTCAACAGGTTTTTGGTCTGAAATTGGGAGATAAGTCTATATATACTGAATTTAATTAAAATTTGGAGATTTTGTACTTCAACAAGTTTGGTAAACTTAAAGATGGAGGAAGAAAGCAAAATGATAAAAAATGTGTGAATGGAAACGATCGTGTAATATGCTCAAAGTAGGTCTACTATCTGAATATCGTACTTAGTACAGAACCCTCGATGCCCGAGCTAGTCGCGCACTTAGCAGGTTTTTTTTCCTTTTATAATAAACCTTACTGCAAGCAATATTCAATAGATGTTTAGTTTCTTTTGATTCAGTTTATTTCTTCTATAGAACATGTCTTCTATAGAACATATCAAATTCGCTAAAATAATAACTAGACTTTGTAATCCTAACTATATTCAAGAATTAAAAAGATGAAGGTTGAAACTTTTCCAAGATTTAATTACCTAAATTGAACGGTATAATTTATTTAATTACATATTTTTATTAATTAATACGTGAAAGAAAAGGTTTTTATCCCTTTTTTAGCATAGTGAGAAGGAGTATGAAATTTAGCCTGGTTAAAGTTTATATGGAGAAGGAGTGTACAAAGCTAAAAATTATATATAATGTGTATTAAAATACATTAAATTTTATTTTACACATATATTAAAAGATTCATTGTTTATGTTCAACAAAGAAAGATTCATTGTTTGCGTTCATATTATCACTTTTAAACACACGAGAATTTTAAAATGTCAGATTAACTGAATGAGTTTCGCTCAGTGAATTTCGTGTAATTTCAAATGTTCCTTTTTCAACAGACTGTAGAACGGATTTCAAGGCAAAAAGGCGTTTATTTTATATTTTGTATAATATAAATCTACAACCAACAACTACAACCTAGCATAACAGTAATGTGCTGAAAACGCCTACGACTTAGCGTAGTAGTGTACTTAAAATATCTACGACCCACCGTAGTAGCAGTGTACTGAACACCTATACGATTTAGCGTAGTAGTAGTGTACTTAAACATCTACGACCTACCGTAGTAACTAAGTACTGAAAACGCCTACGACCTAACGTGGTAGCAATGGACTAAAAACAGGAGTAGTGTACTTAAAACATCAGAAAGAGTAGATCAGTATCGTTAAAAAAGAAAAAGCTGAAAGCAATTCTATTTAAAGCTTCACAAATCACCAGAGCCAGTAGTCGTTTGAGTCGAAAATAAAAAGCTTTTGTAATTTTTATTTCAGTTACTATGCCTTTTATTCGTTACAATGTCGATCTTCGTTTACAGTAAAATGGGATCCACGATTTATTTGGAATACTTGATATATAAAGTGCTATCTCGATTTCGAGTAATTAACACATTTGAAATATTATTTAGGTCTGTTAAAAAATATTTCTAGATCTATAGCGACGTCAATCATCATAGAATAATGATAAAATATATTTTTTTTTTTGCTTCATTTAAGTCAATAAAATGATCTAAGTAAATTGTTAGAACCATTTTCGACCCATTTTCATCTTTACATTTATAGTATTGTATAACAACTTTTTATCCTAAATATGTGTATTAATAGAGTACAGAGTTAATTTATAAAAAAAATCAAACATAAAGGTAAGAAATCGGAAAAGAAATATCCAAGATATGATTTAAAATTACAGAATAAATTGTGTGCTATGACGTATCGGCTGATGTATGAATTAGCCCCTAAAATATAATTTTATAAAGTTCAAAAATTATACTTTAGAAGAACGTATGTGAAAATTATACGTATAAAAAAAACTATTTCTGTTTATTTTTTGAAATTCGGAATGGCTTTATCAAAAAATAAAAAGTCCTGGGCTCCTAATTTTGTTTGTAAATTACAGGTACCTGTACTTAAGTTTGTGGAAAAGTAATAAAATGAACGTTTTGAAACTTGAGATTCCAACAATTTTTTGGAAGACTAAAAATCATAAGCAATATTGCTCTTGTTGCAGAGCCCATGTTAAAGAAAGAAATAAACACTTAAAAAGTACCAGTGGAATATACACTACTATGGCCCCTTAAGCCTAGGCTTATAAACATTGAAGAATTCGTAGTGTTTCAATTTAATTATTTACAAATATTAATTTTTGCATCTTACATTGTTTACTATATCTTTCTCAGGTGTAATAATATGGTGTATATTGGAGAAAATTATGACATTTAGAATCATCGCTGTAATTTTTCTACAACTGCCGAGTAGGTTTCCGAAAAGTCTATTTGCTTCATAAGTTTAGGTTTAATAGTCTCGAAAATATGAAGAAAACACATGATTTTGCATATTTTTCAGTACCCCTCTGAAGGTAAATTAATTAAAATTATAAAAAGAATATTTTTGAGACCCTTGCAAATAGCCCATTCAAACGATAAAATTATTTTTACTTAATTATTCCCCCCTAAAACTTCCACGTGAATATTTTTAAATATTAATTATTAGGATGTACGCAAATTAACATGCTTTATTATATACCAAGTTTAAAATTTCTACGTCCAACGGTTTTTGAGAAAAAACTGTTTTGTTTCCATTTGAAGTACGGGACCCTAAAGCTGAAGATAAATAGAAATATCCAAGTTAATACAGCATCCCATTGAGCATTCATTTGGCACTCCAGTTTCATCGATTCCTGAAGAAAACCTTGAAAATTTAGTAGATTTCTATATTTTGGAAAGAAGTTCATCAGAAAACGACCCTAGCTATTAATGTTTACTCTCCAAACCTGAATGTTTTTCTCGAAAATAATTCTATGATCTTGTGATCGTAAAAAAAGAGTAATCCTGTTATTTTTCTCAAAAAGGAAAAGTTATTTTTGTAATGATTTTAAACGCTTGTTGATAAAAACCAGCTTAACACAATATAATCAAATGAATGGTGGCTATACCTGCGGAACATAGTCTCAAACATCTTATTACACAATGGTAACAAATGCGCCAGAACACCTCTTACTCATAGTTTGTTAAATAGAAAAAACTACTAAATTTAAATAAAGTATCATGAACATGAGTTTGCGAAACAAGTTGATTTAAAATTAGTGAATATTCTATATGGTCAAGAAAACTGTAATACAAAATTTTTGTAATTCGTGTATTTCTAGGACAACAGAACTTAACCAAGAATATTGGGTGAAAAAGAATGGTCTTGAGAAAAAAGTATGGCCCTTAGTAAGGAAAATGCAATTAACTATCCGTCGATTCCCAGTGAGAACATTATTTTACACTATTCCATATTAAATTAGGCTTCATAAGACAATTCCTTAAGTTGCTTAGTAAAAAAGAAAACTGCTTATTGGATATCTATCGCGGATTTCCCAGTTCGAACATGTAAAAGATCATAGCCGGTTCTTTTTATTTTCCCCAAATTAGACAGCTTACGCAATATACCAATATTACAAGCTCAATGGCCGAGCTTGAATTCAATACTTGATTAGCTTTTGTTTTAGTGATGCATAACTTTCTAGGAAAATAAAAATCATAAAATTATTTTGAACTGTTAGAGGAACTACTTATGCAATTTAAAAAAATTGGGTATAATATAAAAGTCAAACTCTGTTTTCTTAACATTACCTTAATCGAATTCGTGAAAATCAAGATTTAAATGAGAGCAAGGAAAACGTATAAATCTCTATTTACACGCTATGGAAGACGAATATCAGGTTTATTGGAGCTCCCATGCCTAACGCTCTGGTAATTCATATGACATTTCGCTAAATTTTTGAAATCAAAGGATTTATTGCTATATTTTACTTCATTATTAAATTTGTTCCCATTGGCTTATTGGTTTTTAATTGTTTAACTACAGATAACCTATACCTCAAAAATTCGAGATGATACCAAAACTGAATGCAAATATTTGGATGCGGCATGCAAAAATAAGTGAGAAGTAACTACAAAATAGGAGAACACGCATAGAGTAAACCAGAGTTTATCGTTAAGTGCTATCTTAATCATGGTTAATAACTTTGAAACTGTTTCACAATACTGCGAAGATACTTGAATTTTTTCTGAATACTGTTTTATTTCTACTTACATCGCGATTTCTGATTTGTAAACATTAGTAAATTCTCAGAGGTTAAAACAGTGGTAAATTCGAGTTTTAGTATTAAGAAATACATAACTTTTAATTAATTTACAAATAAATTTGCGTATATTTACTTAATTACGAAACCCTAAAACCCACTTTCATACATGGATTAACAACTAATATTATTTCTTTATGTATAATAAGTTTCATACTAACACTCATTGTTTTTGAATTATAAGTAATTGAATCCTAAACGTCAATCTCCTTTTAACTTTAAACTTCAGTATGAAACAACAATATTTCATGAATTCAGGCAATCAAATTAAATTGTTTAACTTTAATAAGAAAATGCCCTTACAAAGAGATGAAAAACGTCGGAAACCGACAATAAATCGATATTCATCTTAAGAACTGACTCATATTACAGAATGTAGATTCGACGGTTCCAAAACAAAATGAAGTACAGACTTCCTATAGCTTTCTTTTTACTTTCTTTTCTTTCGCCGTCATTAAATCGACTACCTGGAACTTTGCCGATGAGGTGTTTCACGCTAGTGATCTTTTTAATTAGACCTGCCTCGCCTCGCCATTTTTTTCAATCTTCTACCGTGGTATATTAAAATGAATGAGAATACGTTAATAGTCAGCTTACCATAAGAATATATAATTTCGGATTATACATCTATGAAAATAATATTATTTTCCTATGTATAACGTCGACTGACCTGCTATTATTTCCTTGCACAAGTAAATCATTAAAATAATGACGGCACATGTATAAACGTATGTTTATACATGTGATTTATTATTAAAAAAAAATATAAAAACAACCTTACTTAACAGATTTAAAAATGAGGAAATAAGAAAATACATCAAGATGATCTAACCATATGGGGAAAAAAGGAGTGAATATAACATTTGTTTCCACTGTGTTCGCTTAACTAAAAAGTCGGAAACAAGCCGGAATTGATTTATGACAAAGATGCAAATAATGACGAAACTAATTCGTGCTATTATGTACCTGTTTATTGTAGCTTGTGGTTCTCTGAATACATACTAATTAAAAGTCATTAAACGCATTAGAATTTTTTCTCAAATTTGATATAAGCTTAGTAGATGAATGTTTCATACATACACATGCACATATGTACGCGCCTATTGAAACACACACGCACATACACAGACGCATGCACGCACGCGCCGCGCACGCACGCACACATACCTTCAATTTTAGGATTTAACAACTCCAATTCTGTAAGGTTATATTAAAAGAAACGTGCCCCTTCTATTTTCTTTTATAATTTAGTCAAATGTATTTAATGTAAACCTTAATTGTATTTATTATATGAGGGATATATATACAATTTAATATTGCTTTTACAATAAGAAGATCAAAATTTTAATAAGAATCTTGATAAAGGGACCTATATTGAAACTAGATAATACAATCAGGATTAGTATCACTTCAATATTCTACCACTTTAGAAATAGCCTTAATTTCTATCCGTTTTAGTGCCATTGTTTTTTACTCATATATACTTAAAAGTGCCAAAGAAATCTTTTGTTGTCTTGTTTCTAAAAAATTTGTGTCTCTTCTAAAAATTATCCAATTTTAATAATTTTTTCGGTGCTTTCTTAATAAAAACTTGTACAAAGATAATAAAATACAAAGAAAATTATGGAAATAAATATTGTGAACAAAAATTATAACAAAAAGTGAAATCAAGGTCACATCGTCATTTTCGCAGTTCGGTACATCCTCCGTATCAGCAAAATAATTGTTATCGTCACTATTATCACTATCACTCAAAATTTACATTACGCCAAATTGTGAGCGCACCACAATGTCACTCCCACTATCACTTTCTTCACAACTTGAAAAACAATAATTTTCACTCGAATTATTTTCGTATTCCGACATTATGGGTTAAAAATTGTCTTTTCCTGGATAATTTTAACTTTATGTAATACGTAGAAAGTTAAAAAATTAGCGATTCGTGCGAGCGACCTCCCCTACCGCGCAAGACAGCAACTGATTTCGCGAGCGCCATCGCGCTTGTGAGGTTCGATATCAGTTCTCACAAAATGGTTCTCACTTATATTGAAAATTCACTTCACTTCTATGCTCTAGAAGTATAAAAATAGGTTCCGTAATTTGAAAATAAATATTAGTATATTTAATAACATGAAGATAATGTTAACTACTGTAGGAAGGCCAAGTAAAGGTCCTACTTACTACGCAAGCTATATTTACTATGTTTCAATTGATACAGTCTTCCGGTCAAAGGTGTCATTTTCAAAGGTGACACTTTCAAAGGTATCATTTTCAAAGGTGTCATTTTCAAAGGCTGGCTGTCACTTCCTCCTTCTGCATTCGAAATTTACATCGCAACGTTCATTTTATTATAATCTATGAAGGCCCATTCAGAGCTTTCGAGAGCTTTATCCCGATGACTACACTGTAGTCAAGGCC
Source organism: Druceiella hillmani (assembly GCA_039881145.1). NCBI lineage: Eukaryota > Metazoa > Arthropoda > Insecta > Lepidoptera > Hepialidae > Druceiella > Druceiella hillmani. The sequence continues at coordinate 15,427,371 of JAYKKI010000029.1, forward strand.
TGGAATAACACGACAATGTCATTACATTAATTAGCCGAATTTACCAATAGCTATATATTATTGATATTATTGTCTTATAAATCAGTCTTTTTGCAACAGTGTATGAAGGAAAACGTTTCTTAAAAACCGAAGTTGGTTTTCGGGAAAAAACTGAGCGTGTTGTCAAAGCAAAGTCATTGAGCTATTGAATCTACTTATAAGACGGATTGTATTATTTTAATTGTTCAAAGTATTAAAAATTAGTGTAAGATAACGAACCGTTTGAGTTACAATACTTATTAAAAAATATGATCGTACATTTTGAAGCTAAAAATATGACAAGTGTACAGAGTTTGAAGGTTTATAATTTTTTAAAGTATTTTTCAAGGAGATCTGAATTTTTTTTCATGTTTATATAGTCAAACAAAAACTAAAAAATGTTTCTAAAACAAATGCACACTCGACCTTAAAAATTGAGTGATGAAATCTCGCTACAAAAATACGCAATCGTGTTGGTACAAGAATTAGGCTGACAATTGGTTCATTCTAATTTTACGGTTGACTTAGAGAATTTGTGTATAACGAAGCCGCCCGAACTTTATAGTAATAATATATATGATAGTCTAGTGTCTGTTTGAACAATAAATAGAACTGTACAAAATAGTTTTTACTCACGTTATGATAAAAAGTTACTTTATCGATTTGGTGTATACGTATTTCAGAATTTTAAATTCATTATTTTCAAAGAAAAATATGGGAAATTATTTTTCAAAGACATATTTCGTTGTAAAATATATAAAAAAACATCCGGTTTCACTCTTTAGAGCCTAGAATAGGCCACGTAAAACACGTATCTCATAAATAGATATATAATATCGTTTTATATACCGGTTTAGTGTGCAATATTTGCATATTATATGATACAGTTACGTTCTTTTTTATTTTCTACGGCTTTTCGCAATAGAATCACAATGGGAAAAATACTAAGTATAATATCAATTTAACTTCAAAACACCTATCCAGTAATGTGTCCCTATGAAGGAATGTGCAAAAAATATCTTCCTCATATTTCATCTTCGAGAAGTTACATTATTTTTTTTTTATTTTACTACATATTAATTGAAATCTCCATATTAAGCATATAATTTCAAAATTTTATTTAGACAGAAAGATAGAGACAAGGACGGACAACCAAACGGAAAGATACCATGAGTCTATAAAGCCATTTCGCTACGAAACTCTGTAAAGAGGCCTATATAAACGCCATTAATCGATATAGTGAAACAATATTTTAACTAAATAATTTCGACATAAACTGAAAAGAATGCTAACGCAAGACGTCATTATTTCTTTAAAAAAATCTTACAAAATTAATTAAAAATAATTCAAAATGATCCATCTAACAGAAGGAAATGTACGCAATGGCAACAAAAAATTCCATCTGCAATGTCATTTAAATATATCCAGAGAGAAGAGCAAAATCTTCACATAATTAATTAAAATGCATATTCCATTTTTTTTAACATTGCACATCAACTACTTTCCACCGCAGCATTTCTATATCGTTTTTCACACACAGCCCCAGTCGTTATATCCGACTTTTTCCTATATCTGATTATGAGCAACCTTAATAAATAAACTATTACTTATTACGCAATCTTAAACGAAAAAATTATAAAAACTTATTTCAACAATCGGTTTTCTCAATAAATACACTTTAGATTTTATAGAATTATTGAACTTTGCAAGTCAATATTATTAATAATCTTACTAAATAAACTTAACCAAAAATATACAATCTATTTGAAGAAAATTTAGATGCCACACTGTCGCAGAAAGTATTTTAGGCCTAATAATCTTCCTTTGAAGATCTCCTCAGAGTCAACTGAGAGTTGAATAAGACGCAACATTTCAAAAACCAAGTTTGCAAATTAAAAATAAACATTAATATTTTTAATAATTTACTTTAAGTAAAAGAGATTGCCTTTACTTTTAGCTGGAGACTAACTATTTTCTACAGTCATTTCTTTTTTGCTTAGTGAAATTTCTGCAAGTGATTCTATCGGTTTGATGAAAAAGTGTGGATCTAATTTTCGACCTTTAATAACCTCTTTGGCGACCTTTTTTCACCTTCTTGACTACGAAACGAAGAATTTTTAAGTAAACAAAGAAACGAATTTCACTTGGTAGATTAAAATCAAACAAGCTAAACATCGACAAACCTTCTTTAAATACTAGATACACGTGGTTGGTATTCATTCAAGTAGGAAGTAACAGGAAAGTGAGCATAAATATGAGACTAGCTGTAATAATAACTCAGTCGTTACATTTAATTTATTATACCAAAATATTCTTCTAGTTATGGGACCTGAACCCAAGTCTGCTGTTTAAGCAACCCTTTGGAAATAAATGTAAATCATTTTTAATAATTTACTTATTTTTTTTTTTCCGTAATTGTAATATTCGAAAAAATGTGTACTAAAATATAATAAGTTGGTCATCAAAAAGATCAAATAAAAATTGAATGGATTAAACTATGTACGTATCAGTAAATTATTATCAATTGAATCAAAAAAATACTATTATATTACTAAAGTAAATATATATATATATATATATATATACACACACACACACACACATATATATATATATATATATATATATATATATATATATATATGTGACATATCTTTCATTACATATTGTTTTATCCATATAAAATGCACAGGAGTTCTAGAATACATCGAAACCGAATTTTCACTAAAACAAAAAAATGGAAATTTTGAACTGAGCAATTTTTTAACAGAATCATCTCTATATTTTATTATTTGGTTTCAAACAAAAACTTGTGAATTCTTTCTCAATTTGACACAATCATAATGATTTATTTTGGAAAGTCTAATTCTGGTTTATATGTATACCGTCAATCCAAATGTGCCCACAATTCCAATAGTTGATTTTTGTATTATTGTAAATGAATTGTTATTACTAAAGGTATTATTTAAAATCAATCAGTTAACACTAACCGATGTAGATCTTCTGCACCATGAGGTTAGTCTTTTGGATTTTCTTACTTAGTGGAAACAGTTAAGCGCTTCATGATATATTTGAACATGTTTTGTTCGATGCACGTAATAAATAAGCCAACCATGAGACACGTACTATATTACATACCTCAAAAATTATCCATTAACAACATAAGTTTATCTCGACATCATTTCTGATCCAGACAGAATAAATAGTATTGACAGAATACTGTTTTCATATATATTTATCTTTCTGTTTGTTTGTTTGAAGAGGCACAACATAAAGACTGCTACTTCAATTTAAATAAGTTTGCTGAAAATCACTTGACTTATCACTTAGCTTTATTTATCAGAATCTGGTCACTCAATCAGAATATATGGAATTTAAAATTTTCAAAATATAATTTACATTGCATAAGTTCAACACAAATAGGTATCTAACTATTCGCGACGCGTAGTAATTACACAAACAGTAGTATGTTTATGTAGATCAAGATAAAGCGCGTTATGTATTGTGTATTTTAAATCAAACAATGAAATATTTAAGCAGCCCGAATGAGGGCAGACGCTTGAGAGCAGATGACGTTGTTGATCGTCTTCTCACAATTTTTGTAGGTTTATTATTAAGTGGTATAAATTTAATCGTTGCGTACTTTATTGTATATTTATTCAATAATACTGTAGAATTGACATGTCTGTAGATAGAAGGTATTTATTAAAAAATATTTAGGGGAATGCAAGAAAATGGAATACAGGAAAAAAATATTTTGGGAATGTTTTTCCGTTAATTTATGAGCCTGTTTATTTTTTTATGTAACCTGCAAGAATTTCCAAAATAAATTTTGTGAAGTTTTTATTGATGGATTCTGTTAGCTATAGGGTAACATATATGCATTATCGCAACTGATTAATTAAAAATTGTAATTGACTTCTCAATACAAAATGTACTTATTTAAACAAAGTTTACTGTTATAATTATTAGAATAAATGGCGTTAAGTATAATAAAGTCAAAAGTAACTTTAACGTTTTCTAAAGGCCCATACGTGAACGAAGTCGCTACCACAGCTAATAGTTAATAAAAACACATTATTTCAGTTAAAAAACATCATTTTTCAAGTTATTTTAAATATCGAAAAGGTAACCTTATTGGATTTTTAAAATATGTTAATAACGTTTATATTATAGGATGAAATATTTCTTTCTCAGATCTTATATTATTAATTTTTTGAAATTCCATACCCTAAAAGGAAACAATCAATACTTATAAGATCACTTATTTGCCCGTCTATATATTTACCAAGTATTTACGATATCAATATTGTCTCTTTTGCCTACCAAATACGTATTTTAACTTGAGATATCGTGTATTTTAACCGATGACAATAAATATGCGTCACCTCAACTCAGTGATTCAATTTTATTAATCGTTTGCTTTAATGTGTATTATAGTCACGTTTGTAACATAATAATTGTAAATAATGAATTAAATAATATAAAATTGGGCTCGTCATAGAGCAATCATAATTTTAATATATAAAATAGTTTTTGTGTAATAAAAATACAATGGTTTATCGTATTTGTTTACGTACGAATATTTTTTTTTTCATTCAGATAAAATTATGATTATAATCCCAATGAAGGAAAATTAAATGAATTGAATGTGTAGTATATAAGTGTAGTGTACTCTCATTAATCAAAAGAGCCTCTCACCTAGCTTGCCCTTCCCAAAAAGCACGGCACGCCCATGACACTCATATTTTGTAACCAATGTTATTTTGGTTCATAGACTTCAGTCATATTCGGTATCATCTTGATCAGTATATACTTTGGTTTATAGATTTCAAATATTCCATTAAGCGTGAATTATTAATAGATCTTCAAGCATTTTTGTTTTTTCTTTTACCACATTGTCACAGTTTCTTTTCCATTCTAGCGAATTACTTTATATGCAATTGAGTTAGAAATCTTAAAATAACACTACACTTTTGTAATTGTTTTATTTTATTTAGTTATTTATTTTATTTCAGCAAGTTTAGAAATCTAAGTATATAGTGTCGGACTTATTGCTACAAGAGCAATCTCTTACAGCCAACCATAATGAATTTGATGAGAACATTAAGTGCTGTAGCAGACTGTAAGTGATTTTTAAACATTAATTAATTCTATTTACAATGTAAAATATAAAATATTTTGTGGTAATAAAATAATATTAATTAATAACCAAAGCAAAACAACACTTTAGGAGTAGGAAGGGACAAGGATGGGTTATAATGTGTAAGCAGCAACGAGGGCGCACTTTTTATATTTTAGTCAGTTCATTCCACAATCGAGTAGACTAAACGGTGAAGGGTTTTCCATAAATTCCGTTCTATGTTGAGGGTTTAGGAGGATATACTTATTTCTCGATGGAAGTTCGAGGTCGTGGGATGACAGGTGACAATCTTGATTTAAGGTACGAAGGTGTAACGGGACGTATTGAGAATATTGTATAATAAAGTTGCGTCGATCTTGAATTTTTAACCATTTAAGACGTGAACGATACTCGGATACATGGTAAAATTTTTTAAGGCCGAAAATGTATCGAATACACAGGTTTTGAAGTCGTTCTAATTTATTGAGTAAATGTTCATTTAGATTAGAATAACACACATCCCCATAATCAAGAATAGGCCGAAGTAAAGTTTAACAATTTTGTATTTTATTTCGCAGTGGAAGAAAATTTTGAAGCTGTTTGAGAGAGTGTATTTTGAAGATAATCTTACTTCAGTTGACTAACATCATTTACTTGAGAACGCCATGTGAGATGTTGGTTAATTAGTAGGCCAAGTCGAAGTAAAAGGAATAACATAACCGTTAACCAATAGCTGCGGTAAATCAGATATAAAACGAAAACTCTAAAATGAAAATAAAATAATGTTGAACTTTCCCAGAACCAAGATATAAATAAACATTTTTCATAACTTCTTCAAACAAAAAGTATGTCACAGAAAACGTTTTAGATTTGATTGGAGACAATGAATCTGACCTAACTTCAAGTACATGAATTGACTGGCATGCTAATCATGCGAGCACGAATAGTGATACTTATCATTTTGGATCTAATACAATTCTTTAAGGGATTCTTTAACTTCACTGATGATTCTAATGGAAACGGAGTAGGAAATGAAAGTAAATCCGAAGAACGTACTGGTAAATATCCTGTAGAGTGCTTAATTCGAAATATTAATGCAGAATATTCAGTAGAAACATGTGGAAAATTATGTGGAACCTTTTGTGTGGCTGAAAGTGAACAAGCTTATTTTTCCTGTAGCAAGACAATATTTAGTTACACCACCAGGAACAAATTAATAAGGTTATCATTCACATTATTATAAGTAATAAAGGATTTTATTTGAAAAACTACTATCGTCATAAAAAGTTGATAATTTCAATTGTTATAATTTGCTGTCGTGGTGAATAATTTTTTAGCAATTCTTTTTCTTTTTAAAAAAGAACTTTTTTGGTTTAAAAAAAATGCTCTACTAGTAAAATATATTTTAGCAAGTCGAAAGTTTTTATATATGTTGAACAAATTCCATTTCATTTTTGTTTACATAAAATGGGACGTCGTTTTGTAATAAAAAGCATTTGGATTTAACATTTCTCTGTTTTCTTGATATATATTTCTATTTTAACGAATTCAATGCTAAGACTTCGTAACAATCATATTTGCGAATACAAATGAGAATGCGGATATTAAAAAAAAACATGCGAATATTCGCGAATATTCGTGAATATTTGTTATATCACTAGTACAGACTAACGGACGGAGATGAACGCCGTTTTTCAAAGGCAAAATTAGGTGATAATAAATATTTGAAAAAATTAAAAAATATTATTTAATATAGGAAGAACTCTTCTTTCGGGAAACCTATATAAAATGCTGATTGCTTTTAATATTACTTGAGTTCTACTTCCTTTTATCGTCAAAACTCGAGCTAGGCGCGCCAAGTCGACAACACAGCATAAATTCGTACCCGCAGGATGTGCAATAATATGTCCTAACATATTTACAACTATTTTACTGTAATTACTTTGCAGTAAAATAGTTGTAAAAATATATATCTATATATTTATATACATATATGTATATGTGTATATATATATATATATATATATATATATATATATATATATATATATATATATATATATATATATATATATATAGAAAGTAGAAATTGTTATTCTTACATTTTATTAACTTTGACTATAGTTATTTCTTCACGTTTGAAGGTCGTGTTCACTTGGCTTTGTCAACTCGCAAGATTTTATTATTGCTTTCCGCCGTTCCCGATCTCGTGCATGTCGTATGACAACGTTGAATTGCATACCGGTTAGCTTTTGTATTTGGTTTCGCCAACGAGCTCTTTCCCACTATTTTGTCCTTCTAGGTTATCTTCTTCGCGTCGAACTATCTGGTAAAAGAATGCGACTACTTATTGTATGCAGATATAACAATATTGGAGTCGAGTTATATATTTAGACTATTTAGAATGGACAGTCTTGTCTTTTTCTTTCAGCTTCTGACATTTAATGTTTTCAGAATCACAGCGTGTTACAAAGTCTTAAAATTATTTTCTCAATGCTAAGTACACTTGTAAACAAATGATTGGAGGGCTGAAATGATTATCAATAAATTTGTGGATCGTTATGTTTTCTTAAATTTTTTTCTGATCCTTTTTCTCAAACTAATATTTCTTAAGGGTTAGGATCTCAAAATTCGTCGTGACTCAAAAAAATCTGCATGTTATTTTTTAAACTTATCTTCTTAATGCCATTAATAAACGTTAAGTGAAACGTTTAGGATAGGTTGATTTTCCGCGGATAACACCTGATAAATTGAAAACCGTAACTTTCCGAGAATTTTTGAAGAGACAGTTGTTCGGTGAAACTCGATAGTAAATACAAAATACCTTCTACGATTCGCCTTTCTCTCATATAATTTACATTTACAAGATGGTCATATGTTAAAATACTTTATACAAATTCATAAATAAAAATCAGCATTATGACGACCTCTGTAATTAAAGACCCCCTTAATTAAAGAACTATTAGTTTGACAAAAAGAATGAAACGGACCGAACGTAGAGAATTTAATTATTCACAACTAGGTTAATGACTATTTTAGTCAGCGTATTATTCGTTTCTGAGTTATATTGTGAAACAAATGTGGAATAGTTCATGTTCAAAACTATTAATTGTATAAAAAATACTTTGAACAAAAGTTGTAGAGAATTTAATTCTCTAAGAAAAATATATTGTTTTATTTATTACAAATCTTATCGTTTCCGTGATGTAACACTAATAGTTTACTTTAAATCACAGATTAACAAATCCCGTCTCCCCACATTCCGCCATTTTCCAAAAATTTATATATACCTCCAAAAAATTTGCATTATTTACGTGTTTTTTGGTATATTATGAATATTGTGTTTTTTGGTATATACTGAAAATTTCATTTTTCCAAAAATTTTCTTTTCTACCTTTATATTTTTTTCATACTACAGTTGGAAAAATGTAATACTTATAGAATCACACCGATGTTCATCTCTCTATTACAGATATTTGTCTTTGGTACAATTTGACATAGAAATACGAAATTGGGCATAGTCGTAGTAAATTAAAATAAAATCATTTCCATTTTCTGGGATATATTATAGAAACGTGAGAGGAATGGAATATATATATTTTGTCCCCATATTATTGTTCAATATAAAGTCAGAGTGGCCTCATTAGTTTTTTCAATTTGTAAGAGTTTTATTTAATTAAAATAACATACTTCTATAAATCTAAATGACAACCAATATCAACAAAAAAATTGTGATCTTTATTAAAACTTTTTATTTATGAATATTTATTAAGTTATTGCAAGGGTAATATGAGATTTTTAAATACTTTGTTGACTGAGACATCGTATTTGCATTAGTATGAACCTTATATATGCTTTAAGGTTTTACGATCGGATCAAATACTTTCAAGTGTCGATACATTATGAAACGATATTTCAATATTTTAGGTCGATATTAGTAAATGTGATAAAGGCTTGGATCAATACAGATATGGTAGTATCGATAGAATCATTCGATTCTAATGAATATCATCAATAATCAAATCGTGCGGTCTAAATTATTAAAATTATTCGTAATAAAGTATTTAATATAATAAAGTACTTAACGTGCTTAGTTAACGATTGGCGTCGCAGTTTTTTAATGTACTTCCTTATGGCAACTGTTCTTAGTTAAGTTGTTGTTCTTGTAGTGTAGAAAGTGGGTAATTACGTTTTGACGTTTGAAATTGAATAGATTTAAATATGTTTGGTAGCCGCGATCACCTGATTCCGATATCTCATATAACATTTCCTTAACCATATTATTTAATTTATCATTGTTTCTTTATTGATTGTAGTGGTTGCATAGCCTGTTGCTTGTAGTTTTATTGTTTAATTACGTGTTGAGTTCGATTAAAAGGCTTATTTTTTCTGCGTGACATATGTTAACTGAAACTCGAAGTAGATTAAATACCGACCGTATATCAAAACTATTATTTTTAAAAAGCCTAAAATTTGAATATGTAGTAATTTTTTGTTGATTACAAAAATCAAACGCCAAAAACTTTTTCAAAAATTATAAATAGTCTATATATATAACTCGACTCCAATATTGTTATATATTTCATTACTTATCTGCTGCTTCATATTATATACTATTTCGTCTGTATTATTTTTTTATTTATTTTAACTAAATAAAAAATTAATTATTCAAAAAGTCTTTTATCAGATAATTGATCGATCAATACGATATTAGGAGGATCGGAACGTGGCTATTCAATACGAGCCCAGTTTCATTGCACATAGCTACTTTCAGGATAAATTCTAGATATCGAAACAAAGGAAAATGTCGTGCATCTCTAGTACGCTTCAATGTCTATACTCATATGTATTTACAAAGTGGTACACAATGTAACACTGATACGCAAGCAAGGTACTTTTGGTACTTTGCTTTGTTTATACAGCCACCCAAGCAAATATATATTTTTTTTATTAATCAATTTAAAATATTTATTCAAATTGTATTTAGTATAATGGCGTTTAATCCATTGTCTTTATTTATTATAAACATTTTTTAAATTAAATATTTTATGGCACGTTAAGTACTTTATTTCCTGCCGTTTGTGTTTCTATTTTTTTCAGGCATCATAGAATTTAATTTGATGATGGTGATGAAACACTGAACGATTTGGCTGCAAAATTTTATAAGGTTACTCTACGTTTATCTGGATTATAAGGTAAAAGATATGTCGTCACCGTGGTGTGTTGAGCTGGTTACAAGGCATACGGCGCGGGGTGCCGCACGGACCCGGGTTCGATACCTGGCGGCTCTTCGAGCGGGACTGGGCTGGTATTCGAGCTGGTTGTAAGAGATTCCTCTCGCAACAATCAATCCGCTATATGCATCAATTACTTACATTAAAGTACATAAATAAATAAATAAGATACAGAGGAAAAACTTACGATACTGTTTCTGAACATATAGTTCAGAAAGAAACATTTTAAAATTTTCCGAAATCACTGACTATTTCTGATAACATGAACAAATTATATGGGCGAATACTCTATTAGCAACAAAATCAAGTTGATAGATATTGTAAAAATTTATTCCGGCACAAAATCTAATACCAAAAGGCAACGAAAATCTATATTGGTATAAATAATTTTTTACAGCTTATTTCATCGATTTTACGTCTTATTCTGTCAATTTATCTTTAAAACATGTTCTTTTGTTAGACAGAGTTTTAAACACTAATATAAATTCTGTTTTATTAACAAACTACTAGGTAGAGTCTAGTGTAGTGTACGCGCCAAGGTAAGAAAGTCGATACGGTTTTGAAAGACGTAAATGACGGGGGTTAAAGTGAGCAAAACACATTGCTTTTGCATGTTGGTATAACCATATCGAAACAATAGAAAAAACTGAAACCCGAGTATGAAAAAAATAATCAAACAGCACGAAATATATATATTTCTATATATATATATATATATATATATATATAACCTAGGACACTCTCTGGATCAAGACGAATCTAAGAACACCTCATTTGTAGAAATCACTTTACTAGTTTAGACTGTAGGACGAAACAAACTTACTCACATACATAAATACAAATATAGCCTGTGAAATTCATAACATTATATACCCTAGGACACTCTCTGGATTAATAAGAATCTAAGGACACTTCATTTGTTGAAATCACTTTAGTAATCTAGTCTGTACGAGGGAACAAACTTACTCATATACTTACATATATACATGGCATGTGAAATACATAAAGTTTTATGCCCTAGGATATCCTCTGGATCAAGACGAATTTAAGGACACTTCATTTATGGAAATCACTTTAGTAGTTTAGTTTATACGAGGGAACAAACTAACTCACATACATACGTATATACATAGCCTTTGAAATTCATAACCTTTCCTCTGCCGTAGTCGGGTAAATAGCGTTTAATGACCGCAGTTATAATTGATTTTCTTTAACGTTCGAGCTCATTATTTAATTATTTAGCCATAAGCTGATAAAACCGACTAGTTTCCGTTCTATTAAAGCATCGATACAATTGCAAGTGGTGCACAGCTCTGCAAAAGCACAATTAATTACAGATTGGACGCACTGCTATCAATACTTCTTATAAGTAGATTAAGAAACAAAAACAATATTTTATAAAACTTATTTTAAAAATACCGTGGGTTACTAATTAACAAAATGCGGCAGGATATGTTGTTGGTAATATGTACAAAGAAATTATTGCCAAATAAACTGGTTTTAGTATTTGTTTTACAGCCAATGTCTTTTTTTAACAATCAGCGCTAATATGGAGTCAACAAACCTGGTTGAATCCATATTAGCGCTGACTTCTCATCTAACATATCTTCCCACTTGAGCGGCCAAATTTAATATCCACAAAGAAGCGATAAAATACTTTACTAAAAACAAATAAAATTGAAGCTTTCATTCATTTTATTTTAATTTAGCATTTGAAAAGGACGTTTCAATGTATTTATAATCACTTTTGCTTATTTCAAGATAAATATGAATAAAGAATTATATATATATATATATATATATATATATATATCGATTACTTAGAATTTGAACACTGTACCATAATTTGAGCTTAAAATTTAATTGCAGATACGCAAATTCGCAAATTCCTAAGACTCATGGAAATGTTTATTGATAATATGTATAAAAATATTTTTCATTTGTGACTTGAAGGTCGATTTTCCCGTAGAAGTGAATGGGAAACTGTACCAATAGATATTTTGGAGATATTAACCCTCGACTTATCAGTTGTGGCTTTACTTGCATAGAATTAGGAATTTAGAAAACACCTGGTTTGTGAAATTTACGTCAAAGGTATATAAAAAAAAATTACGTAATTAAGTTCGTATAAAATTTCGGTAAGAAAAAAAATAGTAATTACAAAAGAAAATCGATGATTTTCCTAGAAAAAACTATTAGAAGATGTGTGTTGACAACATATATATTGATAAGAGATGATCTTCTAGAAAAATTACAGAGTGACATCTGTAAAGCAGTCTATTCGTGTGAAAAATTTTGATATTATTGGAAAAGTGATTACTGAATAGTAGGTAGCAAACAACCTGATAAAAATACCATTTACCAGTTCTCAAGTTAACTCTTTGATACTGAAATCACACTTTAAGCACCAATTTAAGCACTAATTGTTAGATTTGTTTGATGTTATCATCAGTGATACACGTTGGAGACCGTTTGGGATGAGGTAAATCTTCGACCATTTTACGTCCCTCTTTGAGCAATTTGTATCACTGGTATGCCTATGTTTTCGACATAGTCGAGGAACCATAGGCCTTCTTTAAACTTTTTAAGGATTCTGCACAAGATATTTCGTTTGAAAAACAAAATTTAATGCAAACTCTGTATTCAACTAATTTATCCATAATAATAAAATTCCCAGAGCAACTTTGAGGTCAACTTATTACGACAGTTGACAGATTGTATAAGGAATATTATTATTAAAAAGGAAGGTTCCACCGCCATGACAAAAAAAAGTTACCAATGCCTTTTAAGAGGTTCATTTAAAGAAAAAAATCAGGGTAGTTTTTATACAGAACTGTATATTTCAAATATTGAAATAAAGGTACGACTATACCGCCTGAGAGAAATTTAAGTCCATGTTTATAATAATTTACTAATTGTTAAATTTACAGCCAGTTTGTATACACAGTAAGTCTTACACAATATACAATAAATTACTCATACAAATATCGGTATAATTGACTAGTAAAAATTTAGTATCAGTATGGATTGTTTAGAATATCTAATAGTAAAGAAACTCAGCAAAAATGCTTTTTCAACCAATATACACATCATTAAAAGCAGCTGAAAGCAAGTTTAAATACGCCCGTAAATAGTATCTTATTTAACTGTTAGACCTTTAAGCAATGTCTCTTTGTAGATACATTGGAGAGAATCAAAGAGCAACTGAACTTCAAACACCCACCGGAGAGTAAATATTTCAATTTCCCTACGCGCTTCAGGCCTCTGCAAACGTTGGGCGGATGGGCGTGGAACCTTGACAGAGTGTTAACAACTTTGTTTTTAGACGGCTTTCCGTATTTTAAAGCGGGAAGGATGGACTGTAAACAGGATGTTGGGTCGCGTTGGACTCCGTTAATGGATAAACTTGGAGTAAGGTGGATCGTCTTTTGGGTGTAATTATTTTCTGCACCAGTAATTATATATTTGTTTTAGTGCCGACTGACAGTGGAAGAGATAAACTTTATATTACATCTTCAGTAATTTAGAAAATTCTTCAACTTAAAAATATTTGGTTTAGAGATATAAAGTTTGGTGTATATTTGACCCCGTCACTTATCTAAGTGACGCAGTACTGACACAATTATAGGTAGCAACTAGGAAAAATTATGTATGATTTGATTTAATGACTCAATTCACTTAAAGTATAATATAAACTATAAATATAATCTTTTAAGCTCTTTTTGATATAAATATTTAAATACGAGTCAACACAGAGGAAATTGTATTATATTATAAATTCCAGGTTTCTGTACAACCATCTTTATGTTGACTTAACTGTTCCCAAATTGATTGAATGACTTATACCTTAAATTGCAAATCGTATTATTTAATTTTATTAGTTTATTCAATTTTATTGGTTTGTGCCAAAGTACCACTTCGCATATACTAATTGCTTACCTCTCCGTGTGGTTTGCAAATACAAAATGACATTTATTGGTTACTTGGTAAATGCCACTTTGCGTTTTTTATTTACCTTGAGAGGTACATTTATTAGGTTACTAGTAAATACGAAATAGAATTTATAGGATACCTAGTAAATACGAAGTGACATTCACTAGGTAGTAGAGCATTACTAGCAAAACATGACTATATATATATATATATATATATATGTATATATATATACATATATATATATATATATATATATATATATATATGTATACATATATATATATATATATATATACATATATATATATATATATATATATATATATTATATATTTTTTATTATATATTATATATTTTTCCGAATTTCATCTGGGTCGCGATGCAAAGACTGTCACAAATAATATATGTCATGCAATGGGCGAGTCCACGGTGTCTTACGCAATGGCATATATTTGGTTCAGAAAATTCTGGATCGAGGACTGCGATTTTCAAGACCGACCCCGTACAGCATGTGTTGTTGAATTAGACGTTCAATGACTGACGACTCGTCAATTAGCAGATGAGCTACACTACAGTCACTACAGCACCATAGAAACACATTTGCACGAATTGAGAAAATTTTCAAATACGGTGTGTGGATACCCTAAAAATTGTCGTCATATTACATTCAGTGCAGAGTTGGTACTTGTCAACGGTTATTACCATTGAAACGTAACTTCGACTGCCTGAATCAAAAACTCTCGATGAGAAGTGGGTTACATACGTTTACCATATACGTAAACGTCAATGGCTGGGTGTCGGAGAAACAGGAGTTTCAGTATCCAAACCTGAAATAAGTGTCAAAAAGGTGATGCTCAGTTGTTGGTGGAATATCAAGGGCATTACTCATTGGAAGTTGTTTCCAGAGGGATCTACAATTAATGCAGATATTTATTGTGGATAGTTGGAACGATTAGCTGACAAATTAAGTAGTCAACAAGATTGATTTTATTTTCTACATGATAATGCCAGACCACATGTTGCAAAACGTAATCGCGATAAATTATAGGAGCTCGTCTGGATTCTACCCACTCATCCACCATATTCGCCGGACATTGCGTCCTATGATTACCATTTATTCAGGGCTCTAATTCATCAAAGAGAAAAAAATCGACGTTAAAAAGATCTCCAAAACGACTTCGCACAGTTTTTTGAATCAAAGTCAACGGAATTTTACAAGAAAGGCATATCGTCACTTTTAACTCGATTATGACAAGTAGTAGATAATAATGATGCATACTTAAATTAAATTTAGTGTAACATATAAATTGCGTAACAAAAATTGTTGACAGAAACTCGGGGTTAAAAACTTATTAGCCAACTCAATATACTCCAGACAATAGGGCATGTAAATAAAAAAAACCCTTAATTTACACGTAAGGAAGTACCGTTAACGTTTTTAACTTTGCAGGCGTTATGAATATTTACAAACGTGCCAGATTTATAGCATGCGAGTAAAATGGCTGTGAAATACAGACTGATAGATGGACTTGAGGAAATTATTTTGGCTGCGGAACCATAGAAAAGATAGCAGTACATGGCTTGGAAAGCAATAAGAACCGTCATCATAAGTGTATCGACGTTGAATGTTTTTGAACGTTGGGCTTAACATACTTGCGAATGTTATATTTACTATTTAATTTTTGTCTTCTGGAACAATTTGAATTAGATCGAAAATAAATTTTGCAAAAATTTTAAATTAAATATTGTTTGCATGCAATTTCAAATAAAATAGTGTCGCTACATTTTACTGACGATTAGCCACGTATTCAAATTTTTTGTAATCTGGGAGGGCATTTTGCAATTTACTTCAATAAGACCATACACTGCAAGTCACGATGATATATTCATTTAACATAACGTTGTTGTTGTCAGTCTATTTAATACAGGTTTTATCTTTTTATAATAAATCTACCACAAAGGATCCATCTAGATTACGCAGATATTTACTTTAGCCATAAGGGATAAAACAGGGTTGGACAGTCAAATATCACTTAAATTACTTTTATTATTTGATGTTACTAGAAAAATATTTGTTGGTACTTAATATCGACATAAGAAAATAAGTTTTTCTATCACTAAATGGCAATTTGGACCAACCAAACTTGAATCTGTTCTCATTCTTTATGTTCCTGAAAATACCACCCGCTTTAACGTGTATTTTTTCATTGTACATGCCAGCAAAATTTTAAAAAATAATTTTAAATCTTCAATACACTTACTTTACTTCAGAAAAAAATATTCCTATTTCGATTTTTTGCCATTCATTGTATTCTCTTGTTCTTTATGTATTGATACTTAATTGATTTGTAAATTTAATGGTAAGTGCTAATTACATTTTTAATATTTTATTTGTGATCCACCCAATGTTATTTTCTCAATGCGTAGCGTTTTGGCCAACTTTACGGTATAATAAGCTGAATATAAGTGTGGATACGCCGAAGACTGTATACAAACAAATAAATAAAATATTTCAGGTAAATAATTTGAATCGATATGAAAGAATGCAATGTTTCGTATGGTAGTTTCATTTTTAACATATCTTTTTGACGTTCAACGCTTTGCAGGAATGAGTTTTTTCGAGACCATCAAAATATTATTTTTACCCGACACGGCAGAGGAAGGGTTATGAATTTCACAGGCTATGTATGTATGTATGTGAAATAGTGTGTTTCCTCATACAGAACGAACTACTTAATTGATTACAACAAATGAATGTTTCCTTAGGTTTGTCTTGATCCAGAGAGTGTTCTTCGGTGATTACAACAAATGAATGTTTCCTTAGGTTTGTCTTGATCCAGAGCGTGTTCTATGTTATGAATTTCACAGGCTATGTACACATTTATGTAGGTGAATAAATTTACTTCCTCGTACAGACTAAACTACTAAAATGATTTCAACAAATGATGTAATATATTTTGGGATTTTCAATAATTTTTTCCATAGTCGTGTTTTAGTTTTTTATCTTCTACTTCTCGTACAACAGCTTTATTTGACTTAAATTTACATCCAACCAGCAAAGTTCTGAATTTTGAGAATAAATGGTAGAACGACCTAGTTAAATCTGCTGATTAGAACATAAAAGCAGCTCAAATTACAACGCTGCCAATTTTTTCAAAATTATATACCGATCTCTATAGTGTCATGTGTTTTTTCACAATATTTAGGCTTTTCAATACTATTTTTACCTTTAATCCCTCCAAAAGCAATGCATAGTATTTTTGCGTAAAGATTTTCCTTTTTTCGATGTAGTCAGTTAGCAGAATTTATTTTTGTTCCAGGAGAACACTGATACCATCTTCTTTCTAGTGGACTTTTTAGTTGTATTTCGCCACTTTCTGAGTCAACTTACCAGTGCGATCCACTTTCATGTCTGCTGTTTTGTTCCTGAAATATAATGAAGTGTCTGCGTTTATTTATTGTTACAATGTCATGTAAAAACTTTACATTTTTCTCAAAAACTTGCAATTTATCGCAAATGTTCTCTGGCGAATTCGCTTTTGTTTTTTTATGTGCGTCAATAATTCATTACGAAAAATTAAGCCTCGAGGCTTCTAAGAACGACTGAACTAAATCTGCTAGCTAAAATCAGATTTTGAACTTTATCAATGAATTACGAACATCATAGCTGCTTATGGGGTTTCAGGACGTTGTACACTCTTGATGCTCGTTCTACCATGCTTGATCTCATTAACCCAAAGTCAAAGAATTTAGTAGAAAAAACGTGATTCAACCTGTTAAAGTCCTTCCAAGAATTTCCTTCGCTGTTTTCTCTTTCAACGAAAAAGAAAATAAAAAAATAAAAATAAACTTTTACATAACTGGAAACCCAACGGAAATTATAAATGTACTTTCAATTTTTTATGAAAAACAAAACTTTTCATATCATAGAATCCACAGAATGACAGCTAAGCAATAAATATTGGAAAAAAAACAACGAGAAAACTAATTTTGAAGAAAGAAATGCGGAAGTTCATTTCGATTTAAACAAAACACTGTTTCATGCGCCTTGCGGATTGTGTAGTTCGACACAATTTTCCGCATTTCATTCCTCAAAAACATGTATTGAGGTATTGAATATTTAATTCCTCAAAAAAATGTATTGAAGTATTGAATATAGAGTATTGAATTAATAAGAATCTATGCTATAAAGGATGTATAAATTCAATGTAGTAGCTAGAGCTTAAACATTATATTAAAAAACTTGATTTTATGCAAATTATTATTTTTCAGCAGAGATTGGAAGTTATTGACCGTCTAGTATAGATGTCGTATGCCAACTATGGGCATTTTTATATTCGAGGACAACGGTGCGACAACGGCATGGCGCCGGCGTAGGTTTGTCTACTGGATGGTATACTGATGATTTGCCGTTGTCATGCCGTAGTATTTCCTAATTAAGGCGTAAATATATTTAGTTCGACTAGCGCAATTATAGAGTCAAGGATATTTTTAAAATTACACAATTAAAAAGTTCATTATACAACCTGAAGTGTTAGTGAACTATCTAGAAAAACTTTTCCAATTCGCATGAGTTCAAAAATAAAAACGGTGGACACAAAAAACTTAAAAATAAATATACTTTTATCAACGCAATCAATTTAAGGAAACCATATATAAAAGCCGTATTTTAGATCCAAATCTTAATTAATATTATAAATGCAAGTATGTTCGTCGGTTCTTCTTTAATGTTATAACAAAGTAACGGATCGACTTGATTTTTTGCACAGCGGTATTCGGTGGGCCGGGAAATGACATATATTTTTATTCCGAGAAATCTCATTACATTGGAAAAATCTTTGTTTGAAATTGGAAAACAACGTCACAATTGATCGATGTGATTTTTTGAAACGCTATATACGCAATATAAAGCAGCAACACAATCATTCCTTTTAGTCCCTTATTTAGAGGGAATATTTTGGTTTTGATTACCATTTGTATTATAAAGTCGAAAATAAAGTATTTTCCTTAACCATTTTAGTTCACCTTGCATATTTTAATTATTCTTAAGTTTCTAAATATAACCATGTGAACGAAACTGTGGCTAAAATTTAGTATGTTAGTTAAACTTGTGTAAGATATCCCGGTAATTGCGCGGAATGTCGCTTGATACTGCGAGCCGGTGCGCTCACACATAAAAATGGTACTGTAGTTTATATAATTTAAATATGTCCATTTTTACCGGGACATCACCAGTGGGAAGTTTGCTAGTGCCAGCAATATAGCGACGCCGGTATCATTCCATTTTTCTGTCAACGTGGCGATTTAGTGTACTGAAAGGTGAAATATTTTTGTGTTAGTTTTGTCGAAACTACGTAGTGTAGTATTATTTTTACTTTCTTTAAGTTCTTTATTTACCACGATCCAGGTTTCGTTGTATTACAACATCTTCAGGTGGGCTATTACCAAAGATATTTTGCTAATAGCCTACCTGAAGATGTTGTAATACAACGAAACCTAGGTCGTGGTAAAGCACTTAAAGAAAATAGAAATAATACTTCATCACGTAGTTTCATTTAATTGTGAATAATGAATTTCTACATAATTAATGCCAAATACATTCAATACGTGATGTAGTATTATTTCCACGTTATTTAAATTCTTATTTATTTAATATCTTTGCTAATTACCCACCTGAAGATGTTGTAATAAAACGAAACCTAGGTTGTGGTAAAGAATTTAAAAACTTATACATTATTCAGGCAGCGGTTAGAATGATGCAGCGAATCAATTAATTGAAATCTAGATTTAAATAATTTCTATTCAAAAGCCGAATGCTTATTATAGTTGCCCCACAATAGCTGTTGGCTACCTACGCACGGGCGATGTGCGCAACTAATATGCACCCTATGATGTTATATTAATGCTCTAAAACGGTTTTTGAAAATTCGAAAACTCTCGTGTTAGAAATATGATCGTGTGCCGCTACGGGGAACGCCCATATTTTGTAGTCGTGCGATAGCATTTATTACCTCCTTATTTTCTCTTTCGTGTACTTCAGAATACGTTCTTATTAGTAAATGTAATTCATATAATGTTCATACACTTATTTGTCAAACCACTCAATGCATATCTGTATTATTTATAGTTAACTTTAATCTGCTTTTTCGCTCGCGCGAGTATAGTTAAAAACTTATAGGGAGAAATTAAAACAGTTAAATAATTTACAATGATTGAGCAAAATTAAATACTAATTCTTTATTTTCGTAACTGGTAATATAAATGACAATTAAAATTAAAATAGTTCCCTATAAATTACGGTTTAAAGGGATTGATCCTTTTAGTATTGCGCAAGTTCTGTAGTTTTTCAGTTTCAAATAAGAATTTTCCCGGAGAATGGATTTACGGAATTAAATTTTCCAGATATAAATAGTTTATGTCATTTCCCGGCCCCCATCTATCTATGCAAAATCAAAGAAAGAAAAAAAGAATACAGGGAATTAATGAGTACGAGAAATAAATTTAAGATTTCAAGCAGACACCTTCATTTCATTGAAATTACGTTATTCAACTGTCTTAGCGCAATTTAACAAGTTTGATACAACAATGCAGTGAATTAAAGAGTATGGGAAAACAATTCAAGCGTTTAAGTATAGTCAACTTCATTTAATTGAAACTACGTTATTCAACTGTCTTAGCGCAATTTAACAAGTGTGACATAACAATGAAGTGAATAAAAGAGTATGGGGAAGAAATTCAAGAGATCAATTAGTCAACATCATTTTATTGAAATGTATTCACTTGTATTAGCACAATTCACCGAGTTAGCGAAATTTAAAAAGTGTGATACAATCGAAGATGTAACAAGTTTATGTGTTTATCACATAACAACTACTATAAAGAGATGATCGTATTTTAGTTCAATATACTACGCACGAAAAGGCTATTTTTAGAGTTTATTAAAAACGTAGTGTCACCAATAAAATAAAAAACTGTATCAAAACAAAACTTAAGTTTTATCCTTTCGAAAAGAAACTAAGGAAATAATTTTCACAAAGATAAAAGAGAACCTCGTATCTTTCTAAAATCTTTATAAGTTATAACGGAGGATCTATTGAATATAAGTAAAAAATAAAGTTTTCCCTATATATAATATACAGTATGTCTATTCTTAATAGTATACGGACGTATATAATAAAGATACACATTCTCCAACGCCTTCCGTAAACCCAATACATTGAATCGACTACGTGTTGCACAAAACCCAGTCCATAAAAGACCCTCCCTCTACACTTCCACATTTTCACAGCACACGAGACCCACGCTCCATTCCATCTGAAGGAGTCCCAAACTTAAAACGAACCCAAGACGCTGATTCGAATTATGAAAGTTCCAGCAGAGTCCTCTAACTTACTTTAATTTATTCACAGCTCATTTGGCAGCGAATACGCCCTTTGGGGACTTTTTTATTCTATTTCAACTTATCTCGCAAGTTTCTTCCTGCGAATTATTGGCCGTGTGATTGGTACCTTTTATGTGGAGGCAAAATTAGGTCCCTCCAAAGCACGTGTGACTAAGTTTGATGGGTAAAGTTTAATAATCATTTCGCGTATGAGAATTTGGAGGTAACGTGGCCGTGTTTTTAGATTATCTCAGCATGGTATTGATTTTCTTTTTGTTGTTGTCATTGATGTTGTAGTGTTGTTTATTAACCCTCAGGAGAAACCAATGGGTTAGACAAAGTTTTCATAGTTTATCAATTGTTTAAGCATTTTTATCCAGTATTTTGAACTTTTATAAGTAGGTGGTTATTTTATCAGTAATTTTTTTTCATATTATATACAATGTCTCGATGGAAAAAAGGAATTGCAATGTCAGACACTGTTACAGTTATTTAGTTCAAAATGTTAGTCATTTGGAATATATTAAAATTAGATGAAATTATCCTTTTAATCGTTTAATTAATGTGCAACTTACGTCTGTTGAATACACGCCAGTGAAATTAGAAGGTATGACTAAGAAATTATTTAAATATCAATTTCTAATACAAAATCATATGTTCAATTGGTGTATGGGCAGTTTGCGACCTCCGGCTGCCATGGTATTAATACTGGCCTTTTTTAAAATGAAATGAAGATGGGGCAATATAATATAATTTGAAATTAAGATAAGTTGAAATATATAATTTGAAATTAATGATAAGTTTGAAATTACATTGATAAAAACTGTTTATTTTTTTGTGATTATCTCCTTACGTCCAATATCGATTTTCAAAACGTTTTGACGTCAAATAAATTTTTGAAATTTCAGTAAAAAATGTACACCGCGTATCAGAATATAGCGTCAAAGAATACAGCTGTCTCATACTTGCTTGTGAGACAAACTGTATTTTTTGAACGATTAAAAATATTGACATAAATTCTTAAATGAAAGTTTAAGAATGGAGAAAAGAAAAGTATAAAAAATTTGTTAAAATAGACGTGATTAATCGAAGATTTTCTTTATTTAAACTACCATCTATATGCTTCGGCTTTGTTCAGGTAAAAAGTTTTATTAACAGTTTATTAATGGTTCATTTAATTCTTCAAGCATAGTAGAGTATGGCTTATTGTTATAAATGTAATTGTCATGTATTACTGTTTTAAACATTATTTTTATATAGCTATTTTATATAGCAATTTAATTTGTTAAACTCAAAAATATTTTTCTATGGTTCCATCTTGAGACAGGAGACGTGTCATAACAGCCAATTTTAATAATCAGCAATACGGTATTATGCTGAAGGCTTTTTATAGATTTTCATGTTATCTAAAATATACTCGTGTATTATTTTAATGTGGCTATGTTTTGATGAATTTTAATTTTTTCGCATGCTTTTTAAAAATTTATACGTTGAACGATTTCGACGGATACTCGTATGAATAAGGGTCTGGTTTTCATTTTTTAAGGTTGACCTTGATAAACTTGTAACTCGTGGATAAATGTAGAATCAATACTTTTGCTGCCCAAATTATTTATTCTAATATAAAATTATGATTGTCAAAATAAGACATCATGTTTCCTATATTGAGACTGGTATGCCTTAATTTTAATGTGGCTATATTCTAATGAATTTGTAATTTTTTACATATTTTTACAAGGTTTTGACGGACACGCGAGTGATTTTACAATGGTTCTATTTTTTTTTCCTTTTTGAGGTTCAACCCTAAAACACTTCAGAAAAAGCTATTATTAGTTCAAAATAAGATATCGCCTTTCCTATTTTGAATTATCGATTTCATTAAATTTTAATTTTACGAAATAACTGTTTATAATAACTGTCCAGTAAGATTATAATTTTTGCGGTAAAATATGTGTACACAATTTATTAAATCGAAACACGTGTGTAAAATTATTCAATTGAGAAATGGACATAAAATTTCAAAATTGAGATTTTAGAGAACTTTGATTATAAAGAAGTCTTTGAAACCATTGCAAAGTGAAAACAAACCGGACAATAAAGTAATTAAATACTTCTAATTATTATTACAAAACTATTTGATTTAACGGGGTGATACCTTATACTCGTATGTTCTCAGTTCACTCAGCTTCTAGGTTTTAACTTGCCTTTTTCTATCCGTTTTTTTACTGTCACCATATTTCAATAAAGCATTTGTATTTACACATATTAATTATATTAATTAACATTAATTATATTTATTTTTATCGTAACTTATATTATTTTTTTGTTTTCTTTTTCCAGAAACAGTTTAACGGAGAATTTAAAATTTGTCATAGCGATAAAGCAATTACTTAATAGTAAATATTTAAAAATATTTATTTCGAAATTTTAGAAGAGGTACATATTATGATTAAAAAGGGGAAATATCATGATTCCAAAATATTTTTTCAGCATTTAATGCATGAATATTCCAGACACACTGCTGAAGATCTCCCTAAAATATGTTTACCCGGGGACATTGACACAGAGAAGTATTTGAAATGGCTAAAGTCATAATTATAAAGAAACAAGGTCACTAGAAATTTATCTAAAATTTGCCGAAAAAGTATTGCTATAAATCTAAATATCTTTTTAAGAAATTCTCAATATTTTTACGGAAGTGAGGGAAATACTAGGCAATATATTGACATAGTGAAAATAATATTTATATGTGTAACTATAGACCATTCCATTTGAAAAGAAAATTTGTATACAAATGAATTTGACACTTAAAATATGGTTGGCAAAAATATATATTCGATCTGTTGACTATTTACGAAACTCTCTGTATTGTATCTACAATTTTATTAAACTATATACTATAACCACTGGATTAACTTAATAAAATATTACCATAAATAATGTTATAAATATCAGTATTATATCATTACTTTACTAGTAAGAATTGTAATATTTATAGTAGAAAAATGGGAAACCCTTAGTTTTAATTACACAAAACCCAGATGTGTAAAATATTTCGGGAATACATTCGAAATTTCGTTGCGTAAATGTTAGACTTAGGCTTCCACTTTTCTAGAACTATCTTTGATTGCATTAGTTATAAATATGTAATATTTGGCGAAAGTAGCAGTGCCATTAGTTCGAGTTTCACTCCTACTTAACAGGTTTATTTCTTACTTTTTACAAGCAACGATGTAGTTATACTAAAGTAAGTTTTTAGTCTAAGTAAAATCTGTTTTTTGACGTAAATAATATACCACAGCCAATTACTTTTGTTATAACAGTAAAATGCAATACTTCGGTGTGCTTGATTTACACTTGTTAAAAACAATAATTACAAATAACTAGATTTAACTTAGAAAACGATTAAAATAATTCAGGAATTTTCCCTTGAATTTTTTTTTTGTTTTCGCTTGAAAGCAATAGGCAGCGCAATCTGATTGCGAGTTAACATGCGCCTTTCTATACGTTCTATGAATATACACAATCTTTTATTCATAGGATTTTTCACAGCGATTCATCGACTATCATAGTGCCACTTATTACTCCACTTATGAGCACTTAACTACTAGCGCTCCTGCCCTGTTTCGCACGGGTAGGCAAAGTTTTCTGACGCATTGACGCGCCCTGTTTTAACTGTGAAAGCGTGCGTATCTTTGCTTACTTAAGGATACGGTCATAATTATTAGTTTTCCGTACCGCAAAAGGAAAAAGAACCCTTAGAGGAACACTTTGTTGTCCGTCTATCTGTCTATCTGTCAGGATCCTTTTTCTCAGAAACGCGTCGAGGTATCATGCTGAAATTACGAGGGTGAATCAAATATAAACAGGATTTTTGTTCCTGAGATTTTTGGGATTTTTATACCGTCTACAGTTGGTAGGACCAGATTCGCGCCTCTAGTAGTATGCTTTGGTGAGGCCATTAGGATTGAGGTGAGCAGTGCGTTCTACTCACACCTACTCACACCTAACCATTTTGTCAGTAAGCCTAATGAAGTCGGAGCAACAGGTGCATCCCTCCACTGCGCAATGCAAAATTACAAAATTACTTTCCCGGGAAATTTTCCAGAGATTAATTGCATAGTTTGATGATCAAACATTGCCAAGGACCGTGTGTTTGCCTGGCATAAAGAATTCGAGGAAGGATTAAAACGTGTAGAAAATGAGCAATGGGATCGCTGTCTTCAGACCAGCATTACAAAAGAAAACACTCGTGCGGTTCGAGATGTTCTTGAGGACGATCGACGAGTGAGAGTATCAGAAATTGTAAAACAGGTCGAAATAAGTTATGAAAACTGTCAAGCTATCATCACAAATAACCTACAGTTCCGTAAAGTGTGTACCAGATGGGTCCCTTGCCTTTTGACAGAAAATCAGAAGTTGAGACGTTTGGAAGTCAGTCAGAGGCTTACAGCAAGGCTTGTGAAAGAAAGTGATGAATTTTTGAGTCGGATTGTTACGTGCGACGAAACGTGGTTTTATCACTACACTTCCCTATCCAAAAAAGTTAGTAAGAAGTGGCGGTGGAAGACAGCCCTTGCGAAAAACAAGACTCAATTGTCAGCTGGAAAGATCTTTTAAACCGTTTTTTGATCAGCGAGGCATTTAGCTCATTAATTGTTTACATGAATGACACACAATCAATGATGCTTACTATTGCGAGTTTTTGAACGAAGTAATGGATGCATATCGCCACCAAAGAAGAAACCTATCTATTAGAAATGCGCTGGAAAAAGATGATACCTAACTACAGGAAATGCACTGGACTCAACCTGATCATCCTCCTACAACCCGGACCTATCTCCCTGTGATTTGTTGTTTAAACACCTATCGTTTGGACCTATCGCCCTGTGATTTGTTGTTTGATCTATTTGTTTAAACAGCTTAAAGCAGCTCTAGGAGAACAATTATTTGAAGATGACGAGAGCGTGGAAAATTCATGCGCAATTGTCACCCGTCCCAATCAGCTTTATTCTACAATACTGCGATAAAAACTTTCCTTCTCACTGGGAAAAATGTATTTCTAAAGCGGGAAACTATGTGGAAAAATAAATTATGGTTGTCTTTTGTTTTCTAATAAATTAATTTTTAAGTAAAATTAAACCCGTTTATATATGATTCACTTTCGTAATATCAAATACTTAGGTCTACATTCCTTGAAACAGTGAAAAATAAAGGTTCTAAGTCAACATAATAAAAAAAGCAAATATCCGGCCATTTATGCAGTATATTTTGCTGCTTGTAAATAAATAACAAACCTATACATGCCGTTGACCTAGAATATGAAATTTGGCAAGAAGGCAGGTCTCACAGCACATATAAAGGAAAAAAAAATTAAAAACTTAAATTCATAGTTACATTTTGAAATATGCCCGATGTTTTTAAATCTGTGAAATATATTTTATACGTTGTTGAAAATTAATAGTTGTAAATAATGTAAGAGGAATACGATGTATCTTGAAATGTTTATACAGGTTAAAACAGGTTTTTAAACTGTTCGTTGGAAAAATAGAATAGGCAGGGAAATTTTATCTATGTAAGTTTAGTAAGATTACTACAAAATGTAGTTTAATAATATTAAGGACATTTTGCACAATAAAAATAAAATTGGGTAGAAAAATTGTTTTTTTTAAAGTATATTATGCCTTTTACGCAATAAATACATATATGCTGCCGCTTACGCTACGTAAGGTTAAATATAAAAGATACGCTGTCGCAAGGTTAATTACAGGAGTATTTCAGAGGAACAATGCTGATGTATAATCTTTCTAAATATCAATAACGATTTAAACATTCCACACCAAGATACGTCTGATGAATCCTTGCGTTTTTGACTTCATTAATATTTATTGTTATAGGTATGCTAATTTTTATAAAATATTCATAAGTTATACATTTAAATCTTCCTCGTGAATCAATCTATGCCATACTGTATACCAGTTTAAATTCCGTTAGTAGTTTCTGAAAATAATCGCCTAAATTGAACGCGTTTAACGAAACAAAGCGAATATCGTATAAGTTCTACATATGTAGTACACGGAGCGTACACCGGTAGTTTATATAATGTGATTGAACATAGAAACGTGTAATTTTGTGTTATATAATACATATTTGAAAGTTGTGTGATATAGTACATTTTTATTGCTATCCTTGGTTTCTCAGTTTTTAGCTATATATCTCAGTTTGCAAGTGACCCAACCTAGATGATATCTCAGTTTGCAAATGATCCAACCATTCGGCTTCTACATGGACTCAAATACTCATAAAGCGATCAATGATTGTGATACTTACCAATGAGCTAGAGATATAACGCTTGGCACACATACTCTTCTCCTGTGATATAATATGAAAGTGATGATGGAGTCAGTACTTGATGATGGAGATAGAAGATGAGTATAGGATTTTCTTAACTCTTATCTGAAGGATTTTCTTAATAGTAGAGAAAAAGGAAATGAAAGATATTAACGATTTCTTCCTGAATATACTTGTACGTGAATTTGTTTGGCAACCGGTTAATTATTTCTGGTTCCCAAAAAGTTTTAATATTAAACACATAAAATTATGAAAATATAAATAAAGTCTTAAATTACTTTTAGCTTTGATTCGATTTGCTGCGATGCATTTACTGTTCGATCATTTGAGCTTGAAAAATGTAATTTATGGATATTACTCAGACATGTTTCCCTCATTTTTTACTTTGGGTGTGTTTAGATATAATTAGTTGAGAACCAAGTAATACTTTATATTGCATTTAATTAAATATTGATTACACTGATAACCCAAAGTATTGGCAAAGAATATTAACTTTTACTTCGTAAAGAAGCGACACTCTCCTCCCCAAACCAATTTAACCTCACCCGCAGATGTCGGGTACGGTGGAGAGTATTGCGTTCCTAGGTTGCCGCTTGCTGCGTGCGCGTGTGATTTGTTCGATTTTGCGATGTCTTCTTGAGTTTAACTTGCGTAATTCAGTTCTATTGATAACTATTTATTATAGACTTGGGCGATATTATTATTTTGAGATACTGACTATGACAATTACCAGTATTATAAAATATCGGTGACAATATATTCTACGAGTATGGGCGTCGTAATTCTTTGTGAGGAGAGGACTCTATCACAAATATATGTGGACTTACAATCGCATGACATTTGCAATAAGTATTAATTTACATTTATTATGAAAAATTCAATGCTTATATCCTTTATTTTTTTACAGCTAAAATTGACAGAAATTCTTATAATTTCAAAAGAAGATATTTTTTATAAAATATAGTTTTTAGAAATATTTTTTTATAAAATTCCATAAATATTCATGGTTCCATGCTTAGGACTCCTAAGTAAATATTGCATTAAAGATAATAATTTAGAAAGTATATTTAAAAAATGAATCCTGTTTTTAAATTTGTATTTTTGCCTTTTTTATTTTATTTCAATGATTTTTAAAATCCCTTAATATATTTGTTTTTTTTGCTCGTATATGATTTTACGTGTTTTTTTAGTTATGCTTATTAGTTATATTTATGTTATGCTTTCATGTTCGATGAAACTCTTCATTTAAGAGTAATTTCTATTTGTGTTTTAGATTGAATAGGAGCTTAAAATTTAATGTTTTGTAAATAATAGAAAAATAGAGACAACAAGCGTGCCATGTTTAAAATCCCTGTTTGAAAATACTCGTACTCGTGGTATTTAGCAAATATTTGTCCGCGAACTGCAAAGTGTGAAGCAATAGTTAACCTAATTAATATATGTCATACAAAAGCA
This sequence comes from Druceiella hillmani, assembly GCA_039881145.1. Classification (NCBI taxonomy): domain Eukaryota; kingdom Metazoa; phylum Arthropoda; class Insecta; order Lepidoptera; family Hepialidae; genus Druceiella; species Druceiella hillmani. The sequence goes on from JAYKKI010000029.1 coordinate 15,456,868, forward strand.
TTACCAATTACGAAAATTCGGATATTCGGGTTGTTCCTTATTTCGTATAAGTTTTAGATGTCAGAGCGAGAAATCTTACATACAATATGCAAGCAGACCATAAAGTAACCATTGTCTGAATACCCGGTAAACCATACCATACAAATATCAATGACACCAAATATTTTGTGTTTTGCATACCTAATATGTATTTTATCTGGAGATATCAAGTATTTTTACCGGTGACGTTAAATACACCACAGGTCTAATTGATAAAAATTGAATATAATGGTCCGTTACTGTTCTGTGTACGGGTGCTTAGAAAACAATGACCTGTATAAAGATACGAGATTTTTTGTTTCCCTTCCGATGAAAGAATGTAAGACAACTGTATTTTCTCGTAAATAATTTCGTTTTATATTACCAACTTATTTGGTCAGTACCTATAATTTTATCTCTACAAACATTCACTGAGAAGTTTTAAATTTCAAACTTTTCGTAAAACTAATTGTTATATTTGAACGTCGATGTGATAGTAAAATGTATCCTTGTAATGTCGGTCTTTGACTTATTGTTTTGTTTATTAAGAGAACTTTTACATGAAGCAAACTAATCATGTCAAAAGTATAACAAAGACAATTTTTAAATGTATCACATTTAGAAATAAACAAAATATATTTTTATTTAAGATTTCATTTCGTTTTTGCAATCCATAATTAGTAGCTATTTGAAATTCTATATTAATATTTGAAATTCTATATTATCAAATCACTTTCACAAAATTTTATGTATAGTGGGAAGTATTTATTTGCTTAATTATATTTTAAGGTAATAATGATGACGCGCCAGTACAAAGTTACTGCGCGAGAGCGTTATCGAGACAGTCATCCGATTAATGCTGTTGGTTAGAAAGAGAAACAACTATGTTGCTGACGCACAGCGTCGACTCTAAAACTCACTACTACTGTAAAGATCGAAGCCGATTAGTCTTTATCTGTATGCTGGTGACAACCCTACAATAATTTACGCACATATACAAACGGCTACGGACAGGCGAGTACGTGTGTAATAGTGTAGGCAATTAAATCGGTTCGCTAGTATGGAGTGCCGGGGGTGTGGTATTGGGATCGATGTCGTTTTTGTCCCATGCTCTCATATGCGGGCACAAACATCTCTTCGAGCTGATATTACTTAACTCGTTATTAAAAGTGTTACCATATTAAAATATTTTCTATTGTTCAAGTTTAAATGTGAAAAGGGTTTAAAATGTTAAGGGTTTTAAATCAAAATTATGTAGCACCTGGATGGCCCACGCACAATTTACTAGTTACTTTCTATATTTCTTATATTTGTTCTCGATCACTGATTCTGTTTTTGGTCTGTTTTTTTTTGTTTTGTTTTATCAATATGTTGGTTTTATGGATCTATATATGTTTTAAATATTTATTTTGTGATATACAATGAAAAAATTGATATAAATATAGATAGTAAAGGGGTAATATATGAATATATCAGTCAGAGGGCAAGTTTCTTTGGTTAACGGCAAACAATTGTATTTAATGGATAATATACTGGTATGTGTTTATATCATACAAAAGAAATGAAAACTAAAATAGAAAATAAAATAACATACGCGTGTTATACTAAACTAGTCTCTAATAAAATATTTAACAATAATTGTATACACTTGAAATATCACACTGATTGTAAACAATAACATGCGCGTATTATATTAAATTATACTCAAATAATATATTAATAACAAATAGAACGTAATTATTGAAACGATGCACTCCGGGTTAGACAGTGAACTGGCTCGGTTGATGCCGGAGTTTACCCGAACAAAAAACTCGTTTGGCTGATGTCGAAGAAAGTCGAGTTTACCCGTTTCAGTGACTTCAACCTGAGTGTGACATTTCGCTTTTCCTACGCTACAGCTACCTGCGCCCGCATAGTCATCATCTTTTTGCTATACGGGCATCTAGAATTGAATTATATCAAAATCTTCACTATATATAATTGTTCGATCGCCTGAGGTATTTCGCAGTTGCATACCTAGGTACTATATCGAGTTAAGTAATAAATTAAATACTCTTGAAAAAAACGTTCAAAATTTAAAAATATTTTATTTTTCGTAATTTTAGGTAGTATATTTTTAGAGACACATTGAAAAATATACAAAAAACATGTTCACCCTCACCTTGTATCCAAAACTACTAAATCTAAAATCGTGACAATATAGAGTGTTTTGTATTTATAATCAAAAGTTGTAAGAAAATTTTGTATAATGATGATTTAAGACATCATAGTTTTTGACATATTGACGATAATGTAGATACCTCCTACGTATTTATGTTAGGTAACGTTAAATAGTTATCCCATTAGGAAGGCCATATTAGTGACAAGTTACTTAGGCGGTTTTTTGTAGATATTTATTATTATTGTAACTTTGTTTTATTCATTATAACACGTTTTTATTGACTCATGGTTACTACAATTATTAACAGTCTGGAGTTCATTCGCGCTATACTTAACACTGCTAAACGTTCGTAGTTCTTAACCCAGTCGCTCAACGTGCTTAATTTATTATTTTTATCTCACTTTTTTGTGATTATATTATACGGAACAAGCTTAACTTGATTAATTAATGGTATTCATCTTTTCCTTTTCCACCTTTATTTATATCAACCTTTTCATTGCACGTCACAAAATAAATATTTAAAACAGAGATAAATATTACAAAAGGTAGCATCTACATGTTTGTAAATTTCTATTAGATACTTCCAATATATTTAGTCAAAGTTCAACGTACCTATAAGAGATACTACAAGCAGTTGCGCTTATAGTAAGAGATAGTAGCAAATTTAAGTGGAAACAACCTCCCTGCACCCGAGCTGTTAAGTGTATCGTTATAATAGAGTATTAATAAATACGAGATTGAAACATTCATCATTATATTCATCGTTGGTATTTGTCTTTTCTTTCATTTACCCTTTTTCCACCTTTATTTATATCAAACTTTTCACTGCATTTCACAAAATAAATATTAGAAACAGAGATAAATATTACAAAAGATAGCACCTACATGTTTGTAAATTTCTATTAGATACTTCTATGTTTAATCAAAGTTAAACGTACCTAAAAGGGATACTACGAGCAGTTGCGCTTATAGTAAAGGGTAGTAGCAAATTCAAGCGGAAACAACCTCCCTGCACCCGAACGGTTAAGTGTACCATTATAATAGAGTATTAATAAATACGAGATTAGATGAAACATTCATCATTATCCACCTCAATGTAGTTTGGATCAGAAACTTCTTTTGCGTTAAACTGTAAAACTCTAAGAGACACTTTTATATTATTTTAACAGTATATAACTATTAATAAATCTTAATAAGTATTGAAAACAATATTTCCAAAAACGAATATATATATATATATATATATATATATATATATATATATATATATATATATATATATATATAGTTGTATTACATCTTCAGGTGGGCTATTAGTAAAGATATCTTCACGAAACCTAGGTCGTGGTAAAAAACTTAAAGAAAGTAGAAATAATACTACATCACGTAGTTTCATTTAATTGTGAATAATGAATTTCTGAAAAATTAACGCCAAATATATTCAATAATAATTTAAGTTAATAAACTATATCATAATGGCTACGATAGTATTATGTCAGGGTCGTATTGATTGGTGAATGTCTTGAGTGTGATAAATATTTGGAAGAAATCATTCTTATAGCAGTCAGCTGTTTATATATATATATATATATATATATATATATATATATATATATTTATTTATTTATTTATTGCATTAAAGATACGGACCACATCTTGACAAAATAAATAAATAAAGAAATAAGTTTCACACTAACTCCAAAATTTAGCAACATTGAAATATAACATATTTAAAGGTATATAGATATGTTTTTGATTTCGGTATTATTTGACTTTATAATATTACACAAAGTGTATTTTGAGAAAAGTTATATGTCGAGCGTATTTATATTTGTTTCATATATTAGATTTTCTATTACAGATAGACATTATATTACCATTTCTCCTGTTGTATAAAGTCTTCCATGAAATTGTTTTATGCATCCATGGTTCATAAACATTATTACCACTTTTATTGTTTTTGAGAAGTATGTAATAGTTTTCATGAAAAAATTAAAGCAAAATACGTTTACATGAAAATTCAAACACAGGTGGTGGTTATCTCATTATGTGACCCTTCTGTGGTGAAGTGTGAATATTTTTTTTAATTTAAAGGTAGTAAGATTTTTATTACTGTAATTATGCTTGATATGCGCCAATTTTCTAAATAGCTTGCCAATTCTGAGTACTACATTTTTCTTCAGCACAAAAAGTCAAATTTTGGTGATAAAAAGTATGAAATCCTAAAAAGTATACTTTTGAATTTTTTTCCAGTTTTTTTCATAAAATGTTTTAACTAATTCAAAAAGAGTATCACTCAACTATAATTAACTACAAAAAAATTCACAATCAGACTTAATTTGCAGTTGTGGAACTAAAAAACGACCCAGGGTAGTGAGTTTCATAAATTTTAAAAAAGTGTCTATATCTCGAAAACTAGGAAATTTTTATTAAGGTTATTGTCATTACCCCTTGTTTATCCATGACTTACAGGATGCATGTATATAAAATAAATTTATTAGAAACATTATATTGAAAGAATATAATAAAAAATCAACGAAGTATGTACAGATATCAATTAGACCAGTTATGTAGTTAGGTTTTAACTATTATTTTGAACTTAATTTGCCAGACTTGCCTTAACATTTGCCGTGGCTCAACAATGCGGTGCATTAAAACTAGAAATACGAGAAATAGGCAAAATGGTAATGTAATGTTTATCTCTAACATAAGATCTAATATATAAAACAAATATTAATACTCTCGACAGTATTTCTATTCACAAAAACGTTTTAATCTCAAACGCGGGCGGCTCTAAGACAAAAGTCATTTCAACGCGCGGGCCAGTATAGAGTCTCGCTTTGTATAAATACAGATAAGTTGGATGGCTTTTAATTAAAATTCGGCCTTTCAAAGCAAACGAAGATGAATCTTCACAATATGACGGCGCAGAAGATGCCACCCCTCCGCCTAGCTTAGGGGTGGTAATAATTCATTACGACCGATTCAAACGCTCATATTAATAATGCTTGAATTTAATATAATTACGAAATCACTGAATAGCCTCTTTAAGATATTAATGAACCGCATTTATTTTTGAATGGGTATTTCGTTACTTTGGTGTGGTAGCGCCTTGAGATTGAGATTTTTTTAATCGACTTCTGTAAAGAAGAGCGTTTGGTTAGACGTCTTTAGAGAGTTTGCAATAATATTGAAGTTTAAGTGAGATATGAAATATATCTCTGACAATAAAATACTTTTATAAAATTAACTTCCGTTTTCATATACTATAAGCGACTTGAGTGAAATTTAAATTTGTTACAATTAATGGGAAATTTAATTACAAAATATTAATTTCTAAATTAATTTGATATCAGCCCTTCAGAATTAAATTATACAACATTCGCTGTTGGCCACTGCTTCGTCAGCGTAGATTTTCGGTTAAGAGAGAGAGATGCTTGTTTCAAGGTCTCGAAACGCGTAAGCAACATAATTAAATAGATATATAATTTTCTCGACACACGTAATGTATAATTTTTATAAGACAACGTACCAAATTTTTTTTGGGCTAAGTAATCTCGTGACAAATAAAATAAAGTTTCTCGAGACACGTAAGCAACAGATGCACTACGTAGAGTATTAAATTTTTATTAAATACACACAATTAAATACACTTCGTGCATCAAATCCTTTTGTTAAATACACATCGTAGTATTAAATTTTTATTAATACGGTTCTCACTGAACAGATGTTGAATTGGGATTAAAAATGTTTGGACGGTTGGTGGGTGGATATCCTCTATTTGGATGGATTACTTGCAGTCTTCATCAATATCTTACACCAATTAAGACACTTCTTAAGTTAAAAAGTAACCAATATATTAATTTGAAATATGAGTAATATATCATTAAGTATAATCTAAAATTTGTTCTGTCGTTTGGGCGTGATCGAGTAATAAACAAACAAACAAATGGGTAGATGATCAGACGGGTGGAGAAGCAAACAAACAAAATATATACAAAGAAATAAAGAAACAAACGAAACAAAATTATCAATGAGACCTCTTTTCTGGTATTAGTTAAGATTTTAAATAAAATTTCATGTTTTAATAAAAGTCACATTTATTACGCTTTTTAAAATGTGTATTATCTTCTTCGCTCAGGGGCTAGAGGCTTCTGATAGAAAGAATATAATAATAGAGATTCGGATATTTTATTACAAAACTAAAAATTGTTCTTGTTTTCATGCATGTTTGTTATTCGTGAATCATTTATTGGAAATACACTACAGTAACAACTGACACGTTCCGGCTACGTACGGGTACAATTAAATTATTTCAGTAAGATTTTTTTATTTATATTTTTTGTTGTATAAATGTTGCTCCACGCTTTATTTTAATTAACAATTATAATAATACACCGTGAAGTGATGCCTTTGTGGACACTCTCCCCCCTCCCTCCATCTGTATGCGCGTAGTTTATTTTCATGGGGGTTTATAAAGTAACCTAAATGTCCCAGCTTTTGTCCCCCACACTTTTTAACTTAAAAATAATTACCGCTGTTTACATATAACAAACACTAATGTTGTTGTGGAGGTTTTTTTAGATTTTTTAAGGCCTGGAATCCTCCAATATATATTACTATTAAGCACTACAATTTTCCCGTACATTTTATTTGTATATTTGTTTTAGCTGTGCCAGCTTTCGTCACGATATCATCCAGATCAAAAATGTTTTCTCCGACTACGTGTACTTTATTAGATCTCGAAAAATATGCAACATATTTACATAATATAGATACGGCCTTTGCCCTTTTTTTTGCATTGACAAAAAAAATTGTGAAAATTTGTATATCTGTAATTCCTAATTTTCTAAAAGTGAATTCCTAAAAGTAAAGCAGTTATGTTACGTTTATTTGATTGTATGAGAATAATATTTATCACAATTGAACTATCAAATTGTTTAAGACTTTTAATTTGGAACCGGATGCGGAAACCACAAGTTAGTAAATAAACTTGTTTGATTTTTAGAAAATTTTCTAGAAATTTACACAGTGCCTATCATATATTTGAACTTATACCTACGTCTGAAGGCTTTATAGGCTGCAGTTACTGGTATGTTACTGCAGATGTATTTTTGCAACCACAACCACGTGAATGACGGTCTTCATGGATTTCACTCGGCAGCTGTTGAATTGGGAATAAAAAATTGTTTGGGCGGTTGGTGGGCGGATATGCTCTGTTTGGATGGAGATGCAGTCTTCATCAACGGTTATTTAATTAATTTCAGATATTGTTAAAATATTCGTAAATTATAAGTCAAATGCTCAGTATGAGATCTGTGAATTATAAGTCAATTTAAATTATTTAAGATCCCCTCTTTGCATTATTAATAGTATTCCTTTATATTTAAAAACGACAATTCAATTTCAATTAAAAAAAAACAAGTTAAATTGGTAAATATTTGTGATGATGAACTGAACTTAAAACTCACTCCCATTGACCTATACAAATTATTTATACGTGAATCCATCAGTGACATTTTCCTAAGTTTTGTGTTTTTTTTTATTTTTTCTCTCAGAACCCTATGAGTAGAAACTTTACTAAAAACGTTAATAGATGGCGCTGGCAGCCAAATCGGTTCCACCGGTCGTTTGACGTATATTTTTTATTTGTGAACCGATTGAAATGAAAACAAATGTTAGTCTAAATAAATCTCTGAAAGCCGCATCCAAATCAGTTCAGCCGTTGCTGAGATTAGCGTGCAAAACCGCGCATAGGCAAATCGACAAACAGACAAAAATTCTAAAAATTGTTGTTCAGGGCTTTATAACGTACGTTTAGCAGGTAGCACTTAGTTTTACTTAAAATATTCATCGTACAAACTCAGTTTTATTATGATTTTACTATGTATATAAATGAATATACTAAACTTGAAGATAACTTAAAATTTAAGCACGTATGTTTCATTTCCTGAGACATTGTAAAAAGATTTATTCTAACCATTAACATAAACCGGAATTCACTTTTGTACTACCAGTGGAAAGTTAATTTGTTTTTTTTTTATTAGTTGAACTGACTATATAAATTGTCTTTATACTTCCAACTTCTGAATTCCATCTCAAAAGCGTTCTAAAAGAAAATGGGAGATAGAAGTTTAACGGAAATTACAAGAGAACACGGCATTTAATAGAGTAATCCCCGAAGTAGGTTCGTGCCTACTTCAGACAATCTTTATACAGCCGATGTCTGTTGGAAATAAGACCGAGAGAAGTTCTCATTTATTTTTATACATGTTTTATTGCGCGCATTCGAATACAAAAAGTAATAAAGAGTATATTAGGTTGGCAGCTAATAAACTTACCACTTTTATAACGATTTCAAAGAAATAAAGAAAAGTTAAATTGAATAGAAGTTCGATAAAAATAAAAAAATATCAATAAAAGAGACCAATTTGTTTTTTTTTCATATAAACATAAGGTATGTAGATTATAACAAATAATTATTCACTATAGCAAAAAGTGTTCAAATGTTTTATTGGATTTTAAGAGAAAACAAAAACCTAGTTTTGAGTTTATCTTTTTGAAGAAAACCATGTGTAGTAAATATTAAAGAAAGTAAAAATATCTTTGATCTTTGATGCTTTGTCTTACCATTTAGGAAGATAAACATATATATGCGTGTTTAATGTGGCTTAGTAAAATTGTAATAAAACAGCAGGGGAACATGAAGAAAATAAAAATATTTTGCACCTTTGATGCTCTGTATTACCACTTAGGAAGATGAACATACATGTGCATATTTAATGTGGCTTAGTAAAATTGTAATAAAACAGCAGGGGAACATGAAGAAAATAAAAATATCTTGTATCTTTGATGCTTTGTATTACCACTTAGGAAGATGAACATACATATGTATGTTTAATGTGTCTTAGTAAAATTGTAATAAAACAGCAGAAGAACATGAAGAAACTACAAACATCTTGCATCTTTGATGCTTTGTATTACCACTTGGGAAGATGAACATACATATGCATATTTAATGTGGCTTAGTAAAATTGTAATAAAACAGCAGGGGAACATGAAGAAAATAAAAATATCTTGGATCTTTGATGCTTTGTATTACCACTTAGGAAGATGAACATACATATGTATGTTTAATGTGGCTTAGTAAAATTGTAATAAAATGGTAGGGGAACATGATATTTTTATATCTATTATCGAATACAATAAAATTGTTTCTGTTAGACTAATTGTATGTCTAAGCTAATAAATTTGTCACTCTTTTGCAGGAATATTATGGAAACATCTCGAACATTTCTGGTAGTGTATATAAAGATCAAGACGTTTAATCTTCTGTTTAGTTAGCAACTGATTTTCGACGAGCGAAGAACAAAAATAGACACTTTTAATACTAATAAAATTTAGATTGGTCTTATTTTATGAATTTTATTTGGGGCGAAAAGTAAGTGAAGCAACATACAATATATACACAATGATAGTGAAGCTGAACTTTCTAGAAAAGAGTCAAGGATTGGTTCTAAAGATACAGAGAAGGAAATTTTTATTTTTTATATAAACTTCATTTAAGGCGACCCGCTACATAAAATTTAGTAAAATTAAAAAGCTTTATCGAATCAGTTTTCAGATCAAGTCCATATTATCTGACACAGTTACTTTCTTGCTCTATACTGTAACAAACGAACTACTTCTTATTTGGGGAAGAAATATTATGTTTTATTACCGTAGCACTGATGAACATAGGTGGCAGGTTTATTAGTTGATGACCTAATAAAAATATGTCAGCCTATATACGCCAATATTTTATTATAAAGCAAACAAAAAATGCAACAAAATGTTTAAGTTTTTCAATGAAATTTCAAATTAATCATGAAACTAAAAGAAATTTGTTCTTAATACTAAGCCTTTATCTACGAATTAGAATACGAGTATTTTTAAGAATCAATCACTTGTTTGTTTTTTTTTGTTTTCCCTGTCAGATTTTTGTCATATTTAGTATTGTGTATAACTGCATCATTTTTAGTAACGTTTAGTCGTAACTGTAGTAAACGTCATAAAGAAAAGCAAAATGTGTCATTGGTTTAGTCAGCTCATGGATATGAAGACATTTGTGAAGAAAAACATACAGTAAAAACAAATTTATCTCAAGCTACAATCAAAATTTGACGACAATGTAACAATAACATTGAACCGGTTGCACGAAATTGGCATAATAAAAACTACATTTTAATAATTGCAGTGCCAAAATTAAATCAACATAAGCTAATATAATGTTTGACAAAAATTATTTTTTTTATCCAAAAAAATTTGAAGTTAAACGGAACTGAAACGAGGAATGTTGTTCACAACAGTAAACAATATTCATGATAGTTCTTAATTTAACTGTTCAGTGACAAATTTTACCCCCCAAGGTCGGAAGAAATTAAGTCTTATAGACCAAAGTTAAACTAACAGTTTATAGTATGGAAAAGTCTCCGTGGTTTCCATTATACAGAGGAATTTGCAAAATGTGTCCGAAATTTAAAAAAGTGTCTGTTGCCGTATTTTATTCTTTACGAACACTTGTTTTGGATTTGTAATTTTGGACCACTCTAAAAGCTTTCCAGAGATTTGGTTTATGTCTTGCCTTGGGATTTCCTTATTTCATTACTGCTGTTTTTGTAGTTTTTGTGCTACAGAACTGTCTTCTAATAAATTCTCGTTTTAAAGAAAGACTTTTGGTGACCAAAGTAGTGAGATTTTTGTTAAATGAAAAAGGCCTCATGGTTCTAAGTATGCTGAGGAATTTCCAAAACTTGTCAGAGTTGAAAAAGGTGTTTCTTATCGCATTTTATTCTTTAAGAATAGTTGTTTTTAATTTGGAATTTTGGAGCACTCTACAATATTTTCGGAGATTTAGTTTGTTTTACTTTGGAAATATCTCATTTGTTTGAGGCTATTTTTGTAGATTTCATAATTAATAAATTATTATTTTAAAGAAAAACTTTTCAGAAGTAAATGAAAATCCTTTTAAAATACCATTTCACAAAATTGGATAAAAATGTTGTAAAATTCGATAGAACTACAATTACATCTCTATTACAGGGTTAGATATTTTGTAGCAAATGTTGTTTGATTGAAAACTTGGAAGAAAATAATAGATTTTAGAATATGTTTGAAGAGTCTTTAGAAGTAATCTGACAGTAAATATATACGATATTATGGTAAGAAAAATGAGAGTTATGATGTAATGAACAATATACTAAAAGTTGATCTCAAAAGGAATAATTTTGGAGAAAGGATAATACGGTCAGATCTAGAAGGGAATAAAAATTATTAAGGGATACTTCACTTAATAATTTTTCAAGGATAAGAAATCGTACAGTTTCTGTATTTTCCTGATATTCCGAAATAGTTCTTCTCTGGAATTATATCTAAAATTATATATTATTGTAGTTTATTATCATTGCACGGTGTCATTAATAATTCCATTTTCAAAATTAAAAGCAACAAGTACGTCCTTAAGTAAACATTCAATTTGAATATATATTACAAGATTAGTTGCATTGGTATTTAAAACATTTAGTAGAGCTTCTAAAATAAGGATATTAACATTTATATGTTACCTATGTTATAAAATAAATATACTTCTTGAATGAATTGCACTTTTGAATATATTTGTGATTTTTGAGATCAGGATTAAGGTTTAATTGCTACTACAATGTTTAGATAAATATCGTTATTATTATTATATTATTTTAATGTTTATTGAATTTGTAAAAATTTTCACCGTATAAATTTTTGAAATGTCATAGAAGTAAGCTGTAAAATCATTAAATAGACTATTTATTTCCAAACTTTAAAATAATGTTAAAAGGAGAAAATTTCCTATTAAAGAATCCCCAAACTCCCATTTCTGGTTAGGTCTCAGTAACGATAAGGGGACCAATTATTTTATGCAAAAATTGTTTAATCAATTTATGACATTTTAGTAAATGACTACGACAAATGTCAAGAAAATTATTTTCACTTATTATTAATAAATCGTATTCTGGCATAACGGGGACCAGCTTCTTTGGCGGTTATAGAATGGTAGCAGTAAAATAAGGAATTGTTACATAAGTCGATTCTAAATGATGATATGAATTGGCTATATTAGCGCAGAGAGTTGTTGCGTTTGAAAAACAAAAAGAAATAAGTCGGAAATTTTATCACAATAAAAAAAAGATTTATCACATTATCATTGAAAATCGTTTTGGACATAAAACAGTACCTTCTTTTTAACTACGTCTCCACATGAAAATCAACGTTAGTCGCGAATAGAAACTGATGCCCAGAATAAATCAAATTTACGTTATTGTGACTATTTAATAGAGATCAGTATGTTTTGGAGAAGTTAAACTTTTATTTTTAACTATAGGGATTAAATTTAACTAGAACTTATCAGTAGGAACATCCTTTATTAATCGCACTGAATTTCCCCCGTACAACAGCTGAGGGACTTCTGGCCAGTTGGACTCGCCGACCGCATGTGCAGAGCTAAGCTAAGCAGAGATACGTGACTTGGAGAACTTCAACTTATATTTACGTTGGATAGTCTACTTCCTATTTTACGTGTCTGCGGATTTTGTTTTCTTTACATTTACGATGAAAGAATATACGTTATAGATAATTTAAAACATATCTATCATTTTGGTATGAGGCGAACAATTTTTAAAACTTGAAGTTTTACTAAAATATTTATAGTGAGAAATGAATGGTATTAAATTGATTGTATGAATTTTTTTTAATTATTCCTTTACGAATTTATTCACGTTAATTATTTTACAAAAGACTCTCTGTTGTGGGTCTCCGAGTATAAAATAAGATATTTAAAATAAATGAAAAGAAATGTTTGTGCATACCCTTCTCGAAATTCATGATTTTAATGTGAATGTGGGGGTTAATCGTGTGCGTACATTGGGCGTTGCGCGGCTTCATTAAAACGGTATGACACGATGCATTGATTAAAAACCTTTTTTCCGAATTCAATAGTAAGCGTAATTAATTATCAGCATAAGAAAATTCAGTATTTTCCTTAAGTTTCTAGAGCTACGTAATCACTGAACTATTACAATTTTGTCATGCACTTTATGTGTCCGTCCTCGGTCGCATGCTTATAGTTTCTACAATTTTAGATGCATACAATTTTGCAAGTATATGCTTCCGTTAATTACCTTAAATAATATGTAGTAAAATTTGTTTCCTTATTTTTAAGATATCTCTTACTAAGATACGGGGATGAACAAATGTTTAGCGTACCCCGTTGCAACAACATCATGTTGTTATAAAGACTTTTTTTTAGAAAGTTTATATCTCATTTACCCATTTCCACTTTTAAGCTCAGTTTGAGAAATATTATAAAAAAACTGATGCACACCCTAATTTTTCAAATTTAAAACTGATGAACCCTCTGTTTTTTTTACCATTGGTTTAAAGTCTGGAAATATTACAAATACAATTAATAAATGATTAACAAATAGTTAATTAATAATTTTAAGAGAAGCTCGCTTTTTTCATGGAGTTCCTGTGTATGATAATGAAATGTTCGAATGATGTTGTGATTGAAAAAAACGTTGAAAATAAAGAAAAATTTAAAAATATATAATTTTTTCGTAATAAATTTTGAAATCTAAAAAAGCTTAAGTATTATTTTCGTTTTATATTTTTGACCAAAATTTGAAAAAAATCGTGCTGTAGTATTGAACCAACATCTCGATGCACGTAATGAAAGATTAAATGAACAATTCTGTATATTAAAGGTGTTTAAAAAAATAGTTTCGATGATTATGAATAAATCGTAGAGAATCGCGCAAAAATTATTGAATGGACTTTACGTTTTCAATATTTTATAATTTAGTAGATATTGAGAAAAATTGTCAGTTTTTTCCCTATTTATTTGTTTGTAATAGCACTATACAAGATCCGCCAAATTATTTTAATTTAATAAAATGTTCAATATTATATGGAATAAAATTGTAAGGTTAAAATTGTAAGTACTTCATTTAATTTTTTAAGCTTTAAACTAAAAGATTCAAAACGATGAATAAAACGTATGCGACATTTTTCGGTATAAATCGAGAACTGAAATTTATATTGTGGTTTATTCATTTAAATTATATTTTTATTGGCAAATTTTTATTATAGTGTGTCGTTCCTTTTTTGATGTTTTATGGTTTAACTACCGACTTAACCATGTAAAGCGATAGTCGCGTTTACATGAATTTCGTCTTTATTGAATTAAACGCGCTCTTAGTAGCTTCACATTAATAACAAATCTAGAAAATAGATTTTCACCAAATTCTATTTGTTCGAAACTTAAGAAGTTCTGATGACTATCGAATACAGTACTATCGAGTTTATATGATGATGATAGCCAGAGGTGGTCATAGGAACTTCTTAATGGCTAACAGTAAACCCATCGAGTTTGGGCTCGTTCGATTTATTTCAATGAGTACTTCATTTATATGGTGTAACATGGATTGTTTTATGATGTAGAAAGAAAGACCCATCGAATTCGGACTCGTTTGATTTGTCTCAATGGCGTTTTGGACACAAAAATGTTGTTAAACATTTTTTTTAAACTCTTAATTTTACTGCGATTTCAAAAATAAAAATGTATTTGTTAAAAGCTCAGAGTTTTTGAGGGAGTTTTTGTTTTTTTCAAAAATTATTTTTATGATTTTATGGCTTGAAATAAGACGATTATTAAGACCGACATGCTTTAATTTGGCATGTCACCATTTCTTTTATTCTTGTGCTAATTATTACAGAGTGTAAACGACAATTAATATAATAATTATCCATCAATTTGAAATATGTAAATCAGTTATCTTTTATAAGAATATGAGACAATATATCTGTTATTTTATTTCTTATTTATCACCTGAAAAATGTGTCGGGACGGCGTGTCGGAATGCGTAAAAAGAAGATTGTCGTAGGCATATATATAACTAAAAATCCATTAATTTTCTTACAATATTTGCGTAGGCTTCTAAAAACCTTGTTTTTCATAATTTCAGGTTTTGTATTTTGGAGAATAGGGGTGGGATAGGGACATTTTTTGTACATTTTCGTGTATACCTAAAATTGGAAGAAAAAAATATTTTAGAGACTCATAATTAGTCTATTCAAACGATATCTTACACGATTAATTATAAAGCACTCAGATTGCCTCCTATCTCTCCTAAAATACACGTCAATAATCTTAGAAGGGTTCAATTTTTTTTCCTTTTGAGTTACGGAACTCTCGATATAAAGACAAAATTTAAATAACTCTCAAGCGGCACTCCACTTTACGAGGTGTATATTACATTTATATATTAAATAATTTTTATTTTTCTACCTATAACGTGATGTACAAAACATCTATTTGCAAAGTATTATGAACCTACGTGTAACTATAGAAAATGTAAGATCATATAATCGAATTAATGGACGTGACGATGCGATATGGGTTCCTTGTTTCAGTATAGAAAACTCAAAATTGCGTTCATCTAATTTTGTCTTTTAAAAGAATCATCCAGTTGTATATTCTATGTCTAAAGAAAATGTAAGGCCATGTAAACGTACTGATGGAAGAACGATGTAATAAGGATCACTTGTTTCATTATCGAAAACTAAAAATTGCGTTGTTCTAGTTTCGTATTTAAAAACATTGACCAGTTTTAAACTAAATATCTGAATAAAATATGTAAACGGACTGATGGACGTGACAATGCAATTGGTACCTTTGTTTCGTTACAGAAAACTAAGAATTGCATGCATCTAATTTCGTCTTGTGTATATTCTATATCTGAAAAAAATGTAAGACCATATAAACGCACTGATGGACGTGACGATGCAATGTAGATCCCTTGTTTCATTATCGAAAACTAAACATTGCGTTATATTAATTTCGTGTTTAAAAACATTGTCCAGTTATATACTCTATATCTGAATAAAATGTAATATCATGTAAACGGTTTGAGGGACGTGACAATGCAATATGGATCCTTTGTTTCGTTATAGAAAACTAAAAGTTGCGTTGCTCTAATTTCGTGTTTAAAAGTATTATCCAGTTGTGTACCCTACGTCTGAATAAAATATAAGACCGTATAAATGTTCTGATGGACGTGACGATGCAATATGGATCCTTTATTTTGTTATAGAAAACTAAAAATTGTATTGTTCTAATTTCGTCTTTAAAAACATTGTCCAGTTGAATACTGTATATGTGAATAAAATGTAAAACCGTGTAAACGGATCGATAAACTGACTATTCGATATGGGTGTCCTTTGTTTCGTTATAGAAAACTAAAATTGCGAGATTCTAATTTCGGGTTTAAAAACATTTTCCAAATATGTTCCCTATGTCTGAATAATATATAAATCCTTATAAATGGTCTGATGGACGTGACGATAAAATAAGGGTCCTTTGTTTTGTTGTAGAAAACTAAAAATTGCGTTGTTCTAATTTCGTCTTTAAAAACATTGTCCAGTTGTATGTCATATGTCTGAATAAAATATAAAACCTTATATACGGACTGATGGATGTGACAATGCAATATAGGACCTTTGTTTCATTATAGAAAACTAAGAATTGTGCTATTCTAATTTCGTGTTTAAAAACATTGTCCAGTTGTATGTCATATGTCTGAATAAAATATAAAACCTTATATACGGACTGATGGACGTGACGATGCAATATAGGACCTTTGTTTCGTTATAGAAAACAGAATTGTGTTGGTCTAATTTTGTTTTTAAAAGCATTGTTCAGTTATATACTCTATATCTGAATAAAATGCAAGACCAAATAAATGGACCGATGTACGTGACAATGCAATATGAATTCTTTGTTTCGTTATAGAAAACTAAAAATTGCGTTGTTCTGATTTCGTGTCTAATGACGAAAATAAAATAGATATTCTGTTCAATTATAAAGTTTTTTTTGCATATACTTTGTTTAAAATTAACACAATGATACGTTGCTGTGCAAAAACTTGCTATATTATTAGCCTTTTTATAGCATGACTCTTAATAAAGATCAACTTACCAACAAAATTCAATTTAAATGTTACTAGCTATTTTTGTTTCCAATCTTGAATGGCAAACAAGTATTTTTATAATTATAAATTATTTTCCTGGAATTATTAGTATTTAATAATTATATACTAAGAACAAAGCACTGATGTTTCTCAGAATTGGCCATTCGTAATAAGCTAATGAGGAAATAAATGCAAATGTCGAAAATCGAACTCTTTGGTTCGAAATGGGACTCCTTGAATCGCCCTGCGATGGACTATCGGTAATTGAACACCGGAACAATAATATTCACAGTGTTACCTTATAAGTTTATATAAAACTAGTTGTTGCCTGCGGCTTTTGCCCGCATATTTATTGCCACGACAAAATAGACACGTAAATGTGCCATATGTTGTAGCGATATCTTAAATAATTTATACGTAAAAGCAAAACAAATAAAAATAATTGTTTTTATATATACTGTACGATAGTTACAATTAAAATATATAAATACATATTTCTGTAATTTATTACATGCCTGTTTGCCTTATCGTATTGATTTTTAAAGCAACAGCAAAATATCAAAATGGCATGGCAGTAATACCATAATTATTTAAACATACTTAAATTGCATTGCAATTTTGTTTAAAGTTTTTTGAATATGGCATTTCAAGATAACTTTTCTTAATCTAAAACCACATCTTAAGTCTCAAAAATACTTAGAATAATCTAAATCAGAGTTTTATTTGGTTAGTATTTAGACGATCACTTTATTCGATTTAACTCGGTGTTGTCAAAGTTGAACTTTTCCGATGAAACTTAATTCCTTTTAACTTTGATTTTTACGCTCGGGTTTAAAGTGTCCAAACTTTTCCTTTGCTCCTGTTTTAGAACTTGTCTTCAACTGGTAGAAATTAATACAGGTTAAGATTAACGGCTTTACTGGATAGCAAAGGGATGAAAAAAGTTAAAGTAATATCTACCGTATTTTATTATTCGTTTATAATCAGTATCAATCTGACCCGATATTATTTCTTGTTCACCATTACAGGCGTAAATATCTCTTTTGATTACAATATATTTTATTTATTTGTCTACTTATTGAAACGAAACTACTTAATGGAAGTTTTGATTGGGGAGTTAAACGAGAAAAAGTAAAACCACGACCGCGGCGATTAACTGGCAGAAAAAGAGAGAGAGAGAAAAAGGCAGACGTTAAGATGTTTCCGGTCTTTCCAGAGAGAGAAAGAGAGAGAGAGAGAGAGGCAGATAATCACAGAGAGAGATAGGGAGAGAGAGAGATAGACAGAAAGAGGTATGGAGAGAGAGATAGGGAGAGAGAGAGATAGACAGAAAGAGGTATGGAGAGAGAGATAGAGAGAAAGAGAGAAAGAGATAGACAGAGAGAGGTAGAGAGAGAGAGTGCCAGAGAGAGACAGATTCCACCATTACACGTTTATATAGAAAAGCGTCGTGCGTTCACTTCTGTCGTGCGTTCATTCACGGACACACTCACTTTTTTATATATTTGCCTTCCATAAATTCCCGAGTACAAAATAAGATGAATAAAATCATTATTTTTGTATCTCATACCCCTTTTTAAATACACTATTCCAACGTTAACTCAAGGGTTAAATGTATGCAATCAGATATAAAGTACCCAACTACACCAAACACTGGACGTCGCGCGGCACCATTAAAGCGAAACGATACGACACGACGTGGGTGTGTTCAAAACTTTTATTGGGATTTTAATATTCAGCTTTACAAGCAGGTATTATTTCACAGAAATAAATATCGGTTGTACTGATAATTCACTTTTTTTCTTAATTTTCTCTTTATGGAATTTATATTTATGATAATGAAATTAAATTTCATTAAGGTATGTATCGATCGATCGAGAAAATGTTGAAAATAAAGAAAAAATATTATTAAAAGTAAATGATTTACCAGTAATAAAGAACTCAAATATAAAACAGTTATATTATTTTCGTCTTATATTTTTGAAAGAAGCAATAAACATAGAAGCGATTTTTTTAAAAATGGCGCGAGACAGAGTTAAGCAAAATGAAAAACATGCTTATGGTGATTTCCTTAGTGATTGTATGTACATACCATGATCTAATGTTTCATAAAATTTTACTGTTCTTATGTTTTCGCACCTGAAAGGAAAAAAAACAATTGTACCTTAATAAGATCACTCATGTGTTACTCTGTACACCGGTTAAACCCGTTTTTCTCAGTAATCGTTCGACATGGAAATTGTTGAAAGTTGGTACACTGATAAATATTCTTATATTAAGTCAATATAATATATTCTATAATAAGTCAAAAATATTTATAGGAAATATTGTAGAAGTCAAATTAGTTTTCAATTTCTTTTTTAAATTTTATGGGAGTATTCGTGTGTCGCGGGTAATAATTGGATTATAGATTAAGAGATACTGCTGAAAATATCCCGAATAATATATAGAAAAATACTCGTGTCATTCTTAAGTTAATTAGATGATAATATTATATTGCATATCAATCGTTTATGTAGTGTTGCTGATTATTATTTTGTCATCATTTACACATTGATATTACTAGTATCATTCGGGAGTCATTTTGTATTGCAAACTGCAAGTTTTGGTAATACGTATATATACATATATGTATATATATATATATATATATATATATATATAGATATATATACATATATATATATATATATATATATATATATATATTGCCCTCAACGATAAATTAGCTAGGAATGGAAGTTATATCTCGAAATTGTTGGAACCATTTAAATATTACTGGTATTTAACTTTGGTCACAAAATTACTAAAAAGAAGATTAGAAGTTAGAAAATCCACAAGGTTAATATTAACATCATTTGAAGGAAATTGCTTCTTATTGGTACTCACGGTATAAACGAAATAACGGCTTCTTGTTATTAGTAACGTTTATATTTGTTATTAGGGGTGGTTTATTTCTCACCTAATAAAATAATTCCAACACCTATCTATATATAACGTTATATCATTTGATATATTTATATATATATATATATATATATATATATATATATATATATATATATATATATATATATGTTACACCATCTAGTGACATGTTTGGTTACTGATTTTGTAATGTTGAACAAGACATAGTGATCAATCACAGAGCCTAATGTTAGTCTTTTACACTGTCACATAATAAGTATTTCCATACGGTTATATAATTTGAATTTAGAAGACAAAAAACAACCCAGTAGAACTTGTACTACAACACGAGTAGAACTTGTACTACGAAGGTTACGTACATATTTTGGTACTTATGAATATTTAAGGATACAAAGTACTTCTAATTAAACTATTAACAAATATTATTTTTTCACAACGTAAATGTATTGCCTATTGCATCTTGCACATGTATACAAACAAACTAATTATAAAAACTATGATTCTAAATAGAATCAGAAGCCACTGATTTTTGTATGTTTCCGTTTACTTCTGCTAAAGACCTTATATTATGTCTACCTTCAAGAATTTAGGTCGTTGAAACGGCGTATCTCTCATTATGCCGTTTCAACTCGATATCTCAAGCCTTTTTTCAGAAAAAAGGCTTTGATAGACAAACGGACGGAATGACAACAAAAGTGATTCTGTGATTCGTTTTTTTTTTCATTTTGGAGGACAGAACCGTAAAAATGAAGCGAAATAAAAGCAAATAGTTTTTTATTCCTTTGCTAATATAATGCAATAAATAAAAACCTGATGCACATAATATAACTAAAATGTAAAGCAATAAATACAATTATGTAATAATTACAATTATGATCTTGCATAATTTTACACAGATCCTGAAAATAATAAAAAATATGAATATAATTTCAATTATAAGTTTAATATGGTAGCATAAAAAAGTCGATGTTTACATATATATTTTAGTAAATATTTGAAATATAAATTATAAATAGCATACTTTACAAACTTATTTATTACATTATAAAAGTATGATAAATAAAATCTGCATAATTTGGTAGAAATATGTAATTATAAAATGTTGTATTAAATTTCATTTTGTGGCTCGCCCTCACAAGGGACATTTTTCTTGCATAAACTGAATGTAATTCGCCTTGGCGCACCTGAAATAAGAACGAAAATAGAAACGGTACAATTAAAATTCATGTCCTGTTAATAAAATTCTTTGACATATAGATCGGATATAACTTTTTTGTATTAATATCGAAATATGTAAACGGTATGACAGAACTTATTTTATTTTAAAAACACAATCTATGAATATGAAAACATTCTATGAATATATTAAAACTCAAGTAATACACCTGAAGCGTGAACAGAAATAAAATTGTTAAAATGAAAATTCATACTTTGTTAATAACATTCTTTGCCATGTAGACCGGATGTAACTTTCCGTATCAATATTTAAAAATTATTAACAATTACGTCTTAGCGCATTATATTTGTAAAAAGCAGAAAATATGAAAATAAGAACATTTTATGTATGTATTAAAGTTCAGGCTTGAAACAAGAACAAAAAAAAAGGAATTGGTATAATTCAAGTTTATAATTTCTTAATAATATTTTTGTCCAGGTTTAACTATTTTTATCAGTGTCTAAAAATGTAAACAGTTCGGTTACAGTGTTAAAAAAAAACATAAAATATGAATATGAGAATATTTCATGAATACATTAAAGCTCCAGCCGTACTAAGCGAAGCGGAATTAAATGCAGCCACGTTAATTTTTTTGTTTTCACATTTACATATATAAGTCATACCAGTTACGGAACTTTCATAACACAGTCGAGTAAAAATATGGCAGTATTACAATCAGATATTGCCTGTTACTACGTGTGTCGGAGAATCTCTTTTAAATTAGATTATAAATAAATCTAGCAGGAATTTATAAACTAATTACGCCGTAAATGAAAATTATAATTATATTTTTTGGACCTCTCGTTCCATCAAATTTTGGAGATGAACAACTTTTCGGAAAGGAGTTCGTGAAAACTCCTTTAAACACAGAAAAGGTCTTTTAAAATAAAATGAAAAATGTACATTTTTTGATACAATGCCTCCTTCGCGAGACACGAGACCACCTCAAATTGTTAAATAGTATCTTCCTCTCCCCTCCCCATTTTCCATTTTAACAAATATCTGAAAAAATACGGTGGGAAATCTCTTTGGTTAACTGTATTTAATAAATTAAAAAAACATGAGCAATAAAGTTATTTCTCTTACGCCGTGAAATATATGTCAGGCAATAAGATTACGTGTTGAAAAAATATTAATGTATTGGTACGGAATTCCCGTAAAGTAAGTTCTATTTTTTAGCAAGTTTTTTCCAAATAAATTATAAATTTTTTCATTGAAAAAAAAACATACAAAAAAATACTTTCACTCATCTGAGTGTATTTTTTTGTTTATCGATTGCTATTTAATTTGTAATTGTTGGATTTATTCATATTATTATTCATATCATTCTTTTAGACAAGTATTTTACCTTATAAGTGTCACTCATCTATTTATACCAGTGTTCTTGTAAGTAGGGTTGTTTATTCAGGTTATTTTACCATGACAATTTCGAAATGTTTTAGTAAATTGGTTAACCAAACAAAACGTTTCTTTTACAAATAGGGCTAATAGTGATCATTACTTAGATATAAAAAGTTATGCGATTTCGTCGTCTTAAAGTAAATACTTAATAAAATGTGCGAGAAACAACTGTTTTCTTTCAATCTATAATTTAACTGTTTAAAAGAAAAACGTTATTTGTCTTCTTCCGGTCTATAAATGTTTTATTAAAAAAAGAAAATTTTAAGTGACACTGTCGTTAGGTATGCGATATTTAGATACACTACAAATCGAAATGTGTGAGTTTTTTGTATAGTTTCATCTACTATCAAGATTTTTAATATAGTGTTATCTAGTATTAACATATGAGAGTCCAAAAATATGCGCTTCACTTCAGCATGCAGTAAATTATGTATATATTTACCAGAACTAGTTTAATCCATACTTTCCATGCTCTTTTATTTTAATCTATTAATGTAGAGACACTCCATTATTGCGTTTATTAATATTTACAGCAAATTTGCATGATTTTACCTACAAACCTTTAAGAAGTTGACCTCCGAAAAATCTCATTTTGAAAACACATTGACTCGCTTATCAAAAGTAACAGGATATTATCTGTAGTGTTAAGGATCTAAACAATTGGCATAATTATAGGCCTCCTGAAAAAAATGTGAAAACTACTTTTTTCTCACCGTAACCTGAGTTAATGAAGTTTCTTTTTAGTTTTTATATAACAAGCAATTCGCATTTTTTATAAAAACTTAAAGTGTTAGTATATAATATTTTGAATAGAGTAACTATGGACCAAATATAATAGTTTTAGCCTATTAATGTAGATAATTCTCTTAAAAAATTAATTCTTCATACAAAATGACTAACTGATCGAAAGAATTCGTATATAGAGAACTCGAAAAACAATTTCACCAGCTTATAGTTGTCAAATGTAATGATACTAATTATTCAATAACGCTTGTTAAACTTAATCCTATACTATGATCGAAGTGGACGACAAAAAAATGCGTTATATGTTTCATCAGCGCAAGCACAAACCTGTACTCTGTCTAACCCAAATATCACTCTTACCTAATATATGCAAATGATACAAATTTGTAGTGGGGCTACGGTGGTCGTTTACGTCACAAATTGAACCATGTAAAACAAGCTAGCTGGACAATATTCTTGTCATAATTTCCTGGAAATAACGATATGTAAACATTTCCTCTCAGCTGCCAATTCCAAGAAATGTCCAAATCAAATGGACATTATAAGAAAATTTAATTGGCATAAGTAAACTAGTTGCATTTCTGCCATACGTACGATAACTGTCGAAATGTTTACTGAAGTATTACAATATTTTAGACATGGAATTTACTGTCGAAGTCGTGTGCATTTAATTTCAATCGTAATTCATTTTTGACATTGTTTTTTCATCTTTAAAATTTTCCTTTCATTTAAAATTTTCACAAAGATAAAATTGTTGATCCTGGTCATTTAACTTGTTAATTATAACTGGTCTATGAATTTAATATCTTATAATTATACTATTCACATTTATTTTCATATCAATTTTTTATACAGCGCAGCTTTTTCTACTTTTCCAAAAACCAAAGAAATCTTTCAAGGTCCTCTTTAAAATAGAGAAATGAAGAGTGGAAGTATTATTACAATTACATAGTGCCACCAAGCAGTTGAGCAGCTGCGGAATTAGCCAATAGAAAAGGAGCACATTGGAAGGTAGCAAGAGAAATTAAAGAAACTCGTGAAGTTTAAACGCTGATGAAGCGTGAGATTATGATGTGGATTCAAAATCAACCAGTCAAATTTGCAAATAGATTAAGAAGTGGTCAATGAAAAGGGGTCTGCTAGTTTGTAATATTCGATTCACTGTGCTGTGGTCAAGCTTTAGTTTCGTTTGAGATTAATTACTTTAATAACGCAGGTAAATACTAGAAATAGCATCTGGGATGTGAGTTCATGACTTCAAGAATCCCTGCGAAGAACATTTGAGGTAGCTTTAAAGGATTCGCACGTTTGCAGGTAAACATGGCGTGAATGTGAAGCGTAGACGATTAGTTCGGAGGAAGCATGCCTGATGTACATATCGCACAAAGTGGCCTCCAATTTTTTTAAGAAACAAATAATGTTTACTAGCTAACATTTAATTTAATATGGTATTAATCATTCAGATATCACTAATATCTACATTGGAGATTACTGTGTGCGATACGTAACTGGTATACGGAGCATACTTCATATGATAAATCAAAGGTACATTCCCTTCGGAATCAATTTGTGAAAAACTTGGAATTAAAAAAAAATAATTAAAAAATTATAAGGCAGATTTCTAATTAGAATTTAACTTTACAGTAGAATAGAACTTGGTAGGTTTTTTTATGTCAATTTTTTTTTCGACGAGCAAACTAATTTAGTACAGTCATTGATTTACTTTTATACTGCCGTTATATGTGTACACGTATTGATTTTTAACCCATTAGGTGTAAATATAAAATGGTAATCCCACTGTTCCAACTTTTTGTAATGTAAAGTAACTATTTTTTACAAATGATAACATTTTTTAAGGAATATAATCATTGGCACTAACTATGAAATTTGTTTTCTCTTTCAGAACAATTTTCTTGGTGGAATGTAATATTATAAGTTTACGATGTTAATATGTTACGTTCAAGATATTTATAGCTCTTAACATATACTTATACCGTACCTCTCATACCGTAAAATTGTTTAACCTTTTACTGATTGTACTAAATCGTCTGCTTGTAAGTGCGATTTGTACTAGATTTTGAGCATGGCTAGGTGTTTAGGCTAAAATATGGATGTTTAATCGTTTTTAATAGTTTTACGGTAATGAAATAGTTTTACTAGTTAGTATAGGCTTACATTTTATTCGAACCACATATTTTTATGTGCTATAAAATTTTTCTACCACATCAAATATTGTTTATCATTGAAATTCCAAAAAAGTCAAGGATTTAAACTATTCAAAGTATCGTATTTATAACAAAAATTGGAAATTTTATGGAACTGTAAATCTAGCAAGTGTTGCCTGACTTCGCTGCCTACTCACCCCTAACATAGTCCTATCTAAAATAACATATAAAAACAATATCATCTTTAGATATGTGTACGTTTATATAGTGTACGTTTATATGGACAGTAGACATTATTTAAACAGTGAACAGTGGAAGTATGCTTAATAGATGTTTAATAAAAATTAGAATCTGAAACCAATGTATGGAGGTATAGAGTATATTACATTTTAAACTGCCTACTCAATAATCCTATCTAAAATAATATATAAAAACAATATAATCTTTAGATAAATATGTGTACGTTTATATAGACAGTAGATAGTATTCAAATAGTGAACACTAGTAGTATGCTTAATAGATATTTAATAAAAATTAGAATCTGAAACGAATATAAGTAGGTATAGAATATATTACATTTTAAAGTGCCTACTCACCTCTAACATAGTCCTGTCTAAAATAATATATAAAAACAATATAATTTTTAGATAAATATGTGTACGTTTATATAGATAGTATACAGTATTTAAACAGTGAACAGTAGTAGTATGCTTAATAGATGTTTAATAAAAATTATAATCTAAAGCCAATGTATAGAATATATTACATTTTAAACTGTAAATGGTAAAATTTACTTGTTTGTTAATAAAATGTGTGCGCGTGTTAATTTATCTATGATAAAATAATTCTATATAATGCAATAGATTTTGAAGTGTTATGTTAGTTTACTGTATAATTTATTGCAAATTACCACAATACTATTTATTGTTTTACTAAAATTTTCGGTGGCTCTAAGACATTGTTTTTAAAGCCATAGATTCTTTCAAAATAATCTACTTTGTACATATAATATTTTGTATATAATAAATTTCCAGTATTTGCTTGGCAATTATCCCAGTTTTCAAATCATTACCAGTTTTTCAATAATAAGTTTATTGACCTCTGATGTCCGATACCTGAAATAATTAATGATTCTCTTAATAAATTATTCACTTACAGGTACAATACATGTCGACGCACGAGCATTTAAAGGGCTCCTCTGTTGTCGTGTTTGTATTTATTTCATTTTCAGTTGCAGCATCTGTCACCACTTCTGAAAAGAAATATATCTTAAATTAAAATAATGTTACGAAAGTCTTTCGATATCATTATATTTATACTTAAACTACCAGATTAAAGTTATTACTGCAATGTGATATAAGATAGAATGATGTAAATTTGTATCAGCAAAAGTGATGATTCCCATTAGTGATTTAAATTGTTTTGTCGCGTTTACAAAATATTACACTGGAAAACATTTTCAATGTGTGCCCCACCCCATTTCCAAAGGACTATAAAACAATCCGGAAAATGGATACTTTCAAATGAAATGATTTCGAACAATTAAACTTCATTAATTTTGAAACTATAAAAAAAGCTCGTAAGCACGGAGAAATGAGAAAGGTGGAAATTATGAATTATTAAAACTCGTTTTCCGATATTTAATTTAATAAAAATACTCAAGCCAAATCGCGATAGAAAGTCTAACAGTCGGTGTAGTAAAATTTAAAATTAATGTATTTCGATATTTTGTGAAATTCATATGTAGTCAATAACACTAATTCATGATAACTGACGTTTTTTTATTTAGATCCTTTGTCGTAATTCATTGAATTTATTACGAATTTCTTTATTCTATTTTTCGTATTTATGATTTGTTAATTTAAATAATTTTTCAATATTTGATTAAAATTTCAGCAACATTTTTTTTATTAAAGTTATACTTCTTTATGCGCGTTATAAAAAATGAAATTTTTTCTCACGATGCGCGCATAAAATCGACAGAGTGAATTTGGTCGCTAAAAATATATTTACATGCGTGTAGTCATTAATACTATATTCATGATAGTTACTTAAGTATTTATAAATACACAACACGGGTTTTATATTCATAAAAATCTAAGTTACATACATATGTGTCTTTAAGTAATATTACTAGTAAAAATTTAAGAAGGGAATGGTCCCTTCTTATTAATAATAAAAAAATATTTATTTACTGTGAATATTCATGGTATAACTCTAAATGAGGTTAAGTTTCGGTATGTATTTATTTGCATTATAAATTATTACTTTATCATTTATTAAATACTTAAAATTAATAAATTACAAACAATCTTCAGCATATTCGTTTAAATTTGTTCGTTAACTTTATTTAGATTGTTTCAGTAAATTTAACGATTTATTAAATACATGGATTTATATTAAATTTAACACTTTATTAAATTCATTTAAATTTTTAAAATAATAATAATAATATTACTTAATAATTAAATGATAAGGATTGTAATTCTGTGTAATGATAAGGATTGTAATAAAAGACTTGAATGGTTGAATTTGTATTTTATCAATCGTATTTAAAATCACGCCTCAATCTTTTTATTATTTTATTTTCATTAATTATTGGGTACTAAATAAAGTTATTCTTCCATTAAATCAAAGAAATATAACTTATGTGCGTGTACTTATGTACGTGCGTATATAAGCACACACAACTTTTTTTGTATCTTATTATCTTTTCTCAATCGAATAAGTTGTATAAAGTGATTTTGTCATGGACTAGTATGACCAGTTTTTCCAGCTGCTTCGCAATTAATTACAAATATTTTTGCGGATTCACTAACTTTGTCATGTCTCTAAAAATATTATTATTTTTCAGTGTTTTTAATAATAATTTAAATAGTTTATTTGAATTTTCCACATTAGAAATAACCTATTGCAGATAAAAATATTGATATTACTATTTACAGCGATTTTGATTTTAAGACATGATTTCATGAGTTGGTTAGATTTATTTGTTTATCAATAGATGAATGGTCTAATTAACTATCTAACTTAAATGTTTTACGAGACATTTTGCGTTCCTTTTTGAAGTTATAGAATTATACAAATGATAATCTCTTCCTTTTTATAGTATTCTCGGTATATCCGTTATTTCTCGACCAGTTTATATGACACACAAGCATAATTTACTCTTTCCCAAATGAGTATAAGTGAGATGCAAATATAATTCACTCTCATATATATGTGCATTAATGAGATGAAAACATATTGATTTTCAGTCAATAAAATATGCAATGAGGTTAGGCAATGCACGCACCAGTCGGTGATTAGATGGGTGACCATCAATCATATATGTTAATAATATCGATATGAACTCCTCCTTGTTACGAAAAAAGCCATTAGTTCTTACTGTCGTAATTAAATAGCCGTCGTGAAAAGAAACAAAAAAGAAAGAAGATGTTAGTGGCTTCATATAAAAACCAACAATTCCTTATATTGGATAGCTGATTCTGGGTAAAAAATGCAGAATAACACTAAAACGAAGTAAGTAAGTGGCGTTCACATATTGCTTAAAGAAGCTTTCTTGTGGTACAATAAATTACCAAAGATCATATTGACATATTTCAAAGAGATAATGAAAATTGATAAATGTTCTACCATTGAATATATTTGGCGTTAATTTTGTAGAAATTCATTATTCACAATTAAATGAAACTACGTGATGTAGTATTATTTCTACTTTCTTTAAGTTCTTTACCACGAGCTAGGTTTCGTTGTATTACAACATCTTCAGGTGGAGTTATGATGATGAAGCGAGGCAAAAATTGTGTAAATTGACCAATTTATTTGTGACCAGTATGTCTTCACGGTCACCTCTTATAATGTCAATATATTTCTTCAAATTATTATACAATTGATCGATTATTGTTTATTATCGTTATTATATTATTCTTTTCTAATTCTACATTACTTATTATACTATTATATTAGTGCTTATTATATAGAAGTGGTCGCCATGGTTATTTTTTCTCATTTTTTTATATACGCGGTTAAAAATTTAGTGGGGTGTCGACAACGACACAGAACAACATTTTTCAGAGATATATCTTATAAAGGATACATCGAGAAATGTTACTAGACATTTTTGATTGCATTTTAAAATGATAATTCCTTGATCCCACTTGATGGGGTCGATAAAAAAAGAATTTCAATTTCAAAAAATGTTCTCAAGTTCGATGTGTATTACGATATTAGCACGTGCGGGAAGTGCATGAAAAACATAATTATTTCTTTATTGAAACTTTACACTTAAAACGTCATGAAAACTTACACTTCTTAGCGACGTCTGAGATATTACGTCACGTTAAAATTGTGTAACGGTTGCGTAAACCAATGCCGAATGCACCCAATCGAATGCTGAACCGGTTGTTAGCGTTAACTAACAACATGGCGGTCAGGAATTTCAAAAAATATTATAAACTATTAATTACCTGAACCGCTAATGAAGTTTAACATCATCCGCGAGGTTATATGGTTGAGGCCCACAACTTTTTTATTCATTGTTCTTTTCATTCACGTTCGCTAACTATATCTGCCTGTTAAATTTCATCACAATCGGCCGTAACGAGCATTGTAATTCGTTCAGTTTACAACCGATTAAATACAATGCATGTGTCACATACGAACGATAGACGGACATGACGAAATTATAAGGATATCGTTTTTCTTCGTGGCAGAGGTGTGACTATTGATTAAATTTGATTCATTTCAACCACTTCAGCTAGTTATCAATTCCACATATTAAGTTCCAAAGAAAGCTTTTTCGTTATATTAGTTTTAAATATTGCCTTCACACATCTTCATTTTTTAGTCATATCAATATTATGACCCAAAAACAGTTTTAGGAAGGAATCAATTACCGTATTGTATAGTATGATATACGAACAGATGGACATAACGAAATTATAAGAGTATTGTTTTTGCTCGTGGGCGAGGTAACAGTGAATATCGATTCAATTTTCATTTATAATAACCATTTCAGCTGGTTATCCATTCCACATGCAATGCCTTCACACATTTTCATTTTTACTCATATTAATATTGCGACCCTAAAATAATTTTACGATGGAAGCAATCACCGCATCGTATGCTATGACATACAAATGAACAGATGGACATGACGAAATTATAAAGATATCATTTTTGCTCGTGGCCGAGGTAACAGTGACTATCGATTCAATATGACTTATTTTAACCACTTCAGCTCCACATGTTGAGATCCAAAGGAAATCTTTTCATTACATTAGTTTCAGATAATGTCTCCAAACATTTTAATTTTTAGTCATATAAATTTTGTGACCCAAAATATATTTAGGATGGAACTAATTACCACATTGAAGATACGAATATACGACCGAACAGATGGATGTGCCGAAATTACACGGATATGGTTTTCGCTCGTGGGCGAGGTAAGGGTGACTATCCATTCAATTTGATTTATTTCAATAATTTCAACTAGTTATCAATTCCACATATTAAGTTTCAAAGCAAGTTTTTCCTTGTATTAATTTTAGATAATGCGTTCACAAATTTAAATTGTTTAATCAAATCAATATTGTGACGTTCAAATAGTTTTAGGCTGGAACCTATTGTCACAAAGACTTAAGAATCTAAACAGCCTATATGTGGGTAAATTAATGAAATGAATTATCTTATGTATGCCCCTCTCCTCCCGCGGTCATTTAACACCACCGCCAGTCGTTAAACGACATCGATTTTCTTAGTCGGGTAAATACTACGATTAGCAATTAAAACAAAAGGCGGCCTCTCTCTATCTTATACCATTTAAGAAGTGTTTCCCATTTCTATTAAATGTTTTATTGCTACTCTGCCTATCTCGTATACAGGCTATAATTTTCCGCAGTAAGTGTAGACTCTTCAACACAAAAACAATTTTTTAAATAGAATATGTGGTTCTAGCGATTAACGCTAGCAAGCAAACAAACATTTAAATATTTCCATTTCATAGCTTCAAATTAACGCAAAATGTCTACATTAAATAGATTGTAAATACCTAAGAATGTTTTCATAATATTCATTTTCATATGTTAAAAACCAACTAAGCTTTTTAAAAATATAAGGAGAAAATCAACATCAAATGCATACCTCGTTTCTTTTTTCATCATAATATGAAAATAAATGCAGAAGTGAAATCAAAACGTCTCTTTCTCGTTAATTTTAAACGACCAGAAAAGTACCAAAAATACAGTGGAGAAGAAATATGCCTAACAGAGATAATCTTCCCCTTTTCTACCCTCATAAATAAGGATTCTACCGAAAGCCGTTCATTTTAAATTTCACCCAAAAGTATTCCATCTATTTTGGCTTACGGCAAAAAGTAAGTGATGACTCATAATGACTAAATTATTTAAAACGGTTTTTCCTAAATGGCTGCATAATCTCGATAAAGCCAAACGCGAAAATCTGTTGAGCGACACTCCATCATAGCCAACTTGATCAGGGGATGAATAAATTTATTTGTGCATAAACCAAATGAGCACTTTTAAATTTTTGTCATGCCAGATTAATAATACGCCCATCTTAGGTAGAGACGTATCGATAACTGCGGAGTATCGACATCTGTTCACATAAAAACTATTTGAATCAGAAACCTGATACCATTCATAGGAGTATGCTTTAAGAATCGATTAAAATTTACATTTAAGACAACTACGAACACGAAAGCAAGTAATTTTTAAAGAAAATTATACTATTAAGATCTACATCAATATGATATTTTTATTTTTTTTTGGGGTTCCGTATTTCAAAAATAAAAAATTAGCTTTAGTTATCCCTCTGTCTGTTTGTCAAGACTCTTTTTCTAAGGAACGCGTGGAGGTATCAAGTTATAATATCAAATACAAATCTATAGTCCTTTGAAACTGTAAAAAAATTAAGCTTCTAAGTCAACGTAATAAAAAACCCTAAAAATACGGCCATTTATATCGCATTTTTTGACATCCTCAATCAATCCAAACTTATAGGGTATTTTCCGTTGAAAATCATAAAATAAGAGAAACATAAAATAACTAGGGCACGTAGCACAAGTGAAGAAAAAAATTAAAAAGTTTGAAAAAAAATTGTTTTTTTAAATATGCACCGTGATAAAAACAAACTCGTCAATGTATTTTCTTGTTTAAAATTTGAACTATTAATTTTCTCACTAACGCGTAAAGTTATCAAATTGAAACTAATATTAAATACTTAGGTAGACCTAAAGTGGCTCCTTAGAGCTGTAAAAAATGAAGCTTCTAAGACAATGCAATCATCAGATATGGTCATTTATACAGCATATTTTGACACTTAAAAATAAAAACCTGTAGGGTATATTCTGATGTCCTAGAATTATGAAATTCGGCACGAAACAAGGTCTCACAGCACAAGTAAAGGAAAAAAGTTGGTAATTTATAGTTACATCACAAAAACAAATATTTTTCGTAAATATGCGCCTGTGAAAAAACATAGTAGACAATATATATTCGTTCTAAAAAATTCAAATTTTTTAGATAGTTTAATGTGACTATTGTGTACCATTTAATTTGTATAAATGCCTAAATACGAAATCCTCGTAGAGTGATTTTCATTCGGTTTGGCAGGTTATTTTAATTTATTTCTCTACATATCTATGGGCTTTCCATCTGATAGCATTATATTAAAATAAAGATTAAATTATTGGAATGAAAGGAAGACAGGGCAAAATTGGCACAAGCCTTTGTTTCGAATTCTAAAGACAGGCTTAACAGTGATAAGATATCAGCCAGTTAAGTAATAATGTCAGCTAGTCAAGATGTCAAAGTTCCTTTCAACTCCCACGAAAATCGTTTTTTTTTCAAATATCCCTCTTCTAATATCTCACATATTGTCATATAGTATAAAAATGGAATAATGTCATTGCATAATTTTTCACGTCTTTTTATATTTTTTTTCCTGTCTTTTTCTATCGACATTGTTTTTCCCTTTTGTTTCTTCTAATCCACCATTTTTTTTTGTTCAAAATTGTCATTGTTTTCCCTTCAATATTGTCATTGTTATTGTTTCAACATCAACATTGTTTTTCCTTTTTGTTTCTTCTAATCACGCTTTTTTCCTGCACACAGTTATCTATTACAATGGTATTGCATTTTGGTTTAGCCAGTGTTATCCTATAAACCGACGCACTCTTCCCACTCTCATATTGATATTTTAGATATGATTGCTTACAAATTATTTAGGTAAGATAAACAATACTACCTAAATAAAAGCGTTTTTTTGGCCAGATATCATAAATAAAATAGACATATACATATATATCTTAAGTAGAGTAGCCAACTTCGAGCATATCCAAAAAGTCTCAATGAAAAAAGAGTGAAGGTATTTGGATCATCGTACATTTCAAAAGAAATACTTTTACCCATATAAACTAATCAAATCTTGCAAAGAAGTTGGTACTCATTGAACATCCAAAATCATATAAAAATAAAAAGAAATGAAGAAACGCTCATGAAGTCCTGAGAAAATAAATGTTAGCTGAAGAAAAACAAGGAATGTGATAATAAACCAACTGGAAGCATAATTAAGATGATAAGACTTAAGAAAATGGTTGACAGACTCAGAAAATAATGCCAATAAATCCAAAACAAAGAGCCAATTATCTGTTTAATAAGTTTTATAACTTATACTTATTATTGTAATTTGTCACAGAAGATAATGAAAACAGAAAAGAGTACAACAAATTATAACTTTTTGAAAAATGGTTGACAGAGAATTTGATTATATTTTTTCACAATAGGAACAACGAAAAAGAAGGGGTTAAATTAATTAAATATTGGAGGAATGAGGATAGGAATTATTAGTCAACTGAAAGAGACTGTCGATCATAAATTTTATTTTTTATCCTTTTCATAAATGAATTTTTATACTTTAATAATTCGTGTAATTTTGTTAATTTACTTAAACAAATGGGCAAAGTTTGTTTTAGAAAAACTAGAAATAAACAGTATTTTTAATCAATCACCACAAAATTTAAAAAAAAACTACAGCGACTACCCCAAATATTCTCTGGTAGTTGAAATAAAAATTAAAAAAGAAAAAAAATGCTGAGACCAGACACGGTTAAACCTTGAGAGTTTTATTGTGTTTACTAATATATTAAGAAAAAATTAATAGGGTGCGACTGAAAACAAGCACATACTTTAAAATGACTGATAGAAATATGCTTTAGTCTTGTAAATAGATGAAGTAATGATATCATATCTTACTGCAACGTAAGTGTAAATTACAAATTTAATCAATCACTACCTGCAACTTCTTCTGCCTCCGGTACAGGTACAGTTAATATTCCGTTTCCACATAAACAAAGTACACCACAAATTACTAAAACACTGGTTATCTTCGACATTTTAACGATAGCTTAACATTTGCTTAACTAATTTTAATTAAAATTATAATAATTTACAATTCTTTACTTTATGACTCGAAAAATATGTTGTAGGGTTCTCCTCGCCAACGTATCAGCATGTGCCATTTCTTAATATATTACGACATTGCCTTATCGTTTGTTTTGTGTATATAGTTTAAAAGGTCAGCAGAACGAGATATTATCTAAGAGTTAATTATGAATAGATACGCTTACGGTCATTTTGATATATTTGGTGTATATAAAATATTTTTAACAGATCGTCACCAAATTCGTAGGCGTAGAATGTGAAAGCCGGTTTTTGAGGAACAACCGTTTGCATGTAGGAACTAATTATCCTTATGAAATTTTAAAATTTTACAATTTTGGAGTAATAAAACACGGTAACGAATTCCGTAACCAAATAATAAAAGTGGAATTAATATAATTTTTCATGTCCATTTCTCCACTGACTGGTCTGTAAGTCACAGCATTACATCTCTTCACGTTAAGATCGAGTGTGATAAATTTTTTTTAGGAAGACGTAATTCAGAACATAACATTTGGAATTGTATGATAAAGACAAAACATTTTAAATTTTTTAAAAATATTTCTCCGTACGTAGAACTTAGGGACGATTTTTTTCTTACGGGATTAATTCACGGAATTTTATTCCATCGAGGGCGTGTCATTGGAGGGATCTTTTAAAAAGCAACCGAAAATGTCTAGTAATATTTTTGTATATGGCGTAATGCATAATATTTTTGTATGGGCGTAGTTTTACCCCTCCTACCGTTGTAACTTTTAATCAGGGGTATCAAAAATAAGGAAAAATAAAAAAATCACTTGTATTATATTAAAGAAATGCAGGCAATAGAGTTATTGGACAAAGTGTTAAATTCGAATAAAACTCTAATACCTATCTTTTTCGTAATTTGACTAATTCTTTATATTCGTAATGAAAATAATATTTATTTATATGCTGATATGGGGTTGTCGACTTATAAAAACACTTTTCACATCTACTCCAAAGTATAAGGTTATTTTTAGGGTTCAGTAACCAAACTAGAAATATTTATAGTTTCGCCATGTCGATCAATGTATCTGTAGGTCACAGTCGTTTTATTCGGAGATTATTAGTGCTATAAAGTTGAAATTGGCATGGTCATTCATATTTATAACGCCTACGAAGTTATGAAATACAACCTTCAAAAAATATGTTGGGGTACCTCCTTTAAATTTAAAGCATGATTGATTTTTTTTGCGTGCCCCATTGTGGAAGTCATCTTTGAGTAGATTTTTAAAAAATAATCCGGATATTTATGAACACTTATGCAATACAGGGATTCGTTTACGAAATATATTGCTTTAAAAATGTTTTTATTAGTTTAGTTCGTAGTTGTATGTTCCCCTATCAGCTTATAACATGTGGACGAGTATGTAGAAAGTTTATAGAAACTTCATAGAAATGATTTAAATGGACAGCAAAATATTTTTTTTTATTTTAAAACGTATTTATTATATCTATGAAAGATATAATAGACTATGTTTATATATTTATATGGTAAGAAATAATATTGAAGTACATAGTAGGCAATATATTTACATTGTGAAAAATTAATATTTATAATTAGTTTAAAAGAAAAAATTTGTACACTGTTTTTAAATGCCTAAATGTCTACGGAACTCTTGTTGAACCTGCATTGAGTTCTATTCGCAATTGACAGGTTTTCCTATTGTAGTAATTGAACATAATAATAGCCCCACCGGATAATGTAAATTTAATCTAACATCTGTTTCAATAACGGTTTTTTTTTACTTTAAAGAATGTAATGTGAAAGTTGACCTGGGTGTATCCGACTCGGAGCTAAGAGATTGGGCGCTCTCTAAACCCTGTCCCACGAAAAGTCGTGAGAGGATCGACTGCTGTACTGTAGCAGACGTGCAAAGTGGAGACCTGTCATTGTTACCGACTCCGCCTTAGAGGCAGATGGTGTGAATGTGCAAACAGATAAATTGAATAAAATTTTTTCGAGCAACATTTGTAAATTTTGTACGCATTATAGAGAATTATTAACCCGTGTTAGACTCGCAAAAACCTGCTTTTTACCTATTTAAGTATGAAACCCTAATAATAATATATTCTCTCTACAATCCATACAATGTTTACAAATGTAGCTCGAAAAAAATTTTATTTAATTTATTTGTCTACACATACCATCTGCGCCTAAGGCAGAGTCGGTAACGATGACAAATATCCACTTTGCACGTCCGCTGCAGTACAGCAATCGGTCGTTTCACAACCTTTCGTAGGACAGGGTTTGGAGCGTGTCCAATCTCAGCTCCGAGAAGGATACACATAATTTATGTCTCATTTGTCTCATGTAAGATTGCCACAGTAACCGTATTAGGTAAACTTATTTTAAGACCTCATAACTTTAATGTCACAAACAATTCTGCTGCGGACATTTCGAAAGCAGCCGAAATTATATATTGGATTTGAATGCAATAGGAATGAGGAAGATATAAAAGATGTCCATCTCATAATTTGCTTAATTTAATCAATTACTTGATATTGTATTGACAGCTAATAAATCCACCACTTTTTTGTTCTGGAATATTATACAAAGTTTTCGAATATATTTGGTAGGATATATAAATCCCAGGGCGTTAAATATTATTTTCAGTTACTAACATAATTTCGGCTAACAGAAAACAAACAAACAATGAAAATTTCACGAATAAAACGTATAGATTGCTCTTGCTTCGTTTAAAAGATTATACACATCTTGTTTCTTGTTTACCGACAGTGAAATATTATATAAACACAGGTTTGTTGTTCTCTAAGTTACAATATAAAAATAATATTTAAAAGTTTATTTGCCCGGCATAAACTGAATCTTGTTGGATAGGTGTTTGAGGAAGTGGTAAAACCTCCTGGAGATCCGAACATAATGATATGCTTTCTGGGAGAACTGTTTTTAAGGAATCATAAAATTCATTGGCACGCTACCGATGAGTTTGCTTTTGAATCATTAGTTAATTTTTTATTTTATTTGTAACAATATATACATATATACATATATATATATATATATATATATATATATATATATATGTATATATATATATATATATATATATATATATGTACTACAGGAGTTTGAAGCAGACGTGAATAAAATGATATTATACGAAACATTCCAGGTTTCGCTTTCCATTCAACAGTAAAATACTAATTATACATTTTCAGAAGTTTTTTGCATTTAAATTTGAGGACAAATAAATTCTTCTAGATTTCCTTCTACTATAGTGATAATCCTTCGAAGGAAAATTATTAGAAGTGAAGCTTCTTAACAGAAGTTTAGAATGGGAGCCTAACTGACAAAAAGTGATTGCTTCTCATTACCTGGG
Source organism: Druceiella hillmani (assembly GCA_039881145.1). NCBI lineage: Eukaryota > Metazoa > Arthropoda > Insecta > Lepidoptera > Hepialidae > Druceiella > Druceiella hillmani. Next base: position 15,495,368 of record JAYKKI010000029.1, read on the forward strand.
TAGCGCGTGTTGTTCATATGAGTGAGCGTGATGGAGTAAATACGAGACAAACTACAATAGGCTTTCGTTCTCTTTAAATATATATAAATGTATATATATATATATATATATATATATATATATTTATTTATTTATATATATGTATGTGTGTGTGTTTGTGTGTATGTAGTTGTCCTAATGAGAGAATTTACGCGCTATGCACTACACGCATGCACATGAATTTTACGAAGCTTCGCTTCAGTCGGGTGTCCCACAACACTTGACGTTTTTTTGTTTTGTTTTTCTACTACCTGTATTAATTTCATGAACAGTCCTTTCAGTCATTTTTGTGGTAATAACAGTGCAAATTTGTTAAAATTACTTTCACAATAAATATCTTTACCAGAAAGTTACAAAGAAATATATAGTACTAAGGATATGGTGCTGCAGAAGGATGCATCGCATACCATGCACTGCCAAAAGGACAAATATGTCTATAGTCCAGTAGCTGAACATCAAAACTTTACTTCCAACTATCTATTACTAAAGGGTACTCAGTTACTTTGGTTAATAGTAATTGTAGAAAAATCCATCAACATACTGACAACATAATGAGGGAAAATAATATTATTATTAATGAAGCCCTGAAGTGACAGACTCGGTTAAGCCGCCAGCGAACAAATAATCTCAAAAAGTTCCTTGTGGTGAGCTAGGTAGGTAGGGCTGATGTTAAAAAGATAATCAATAGTAATTGTAGAAAAATCCATCAACATACTGACAGCATAATGAGGGAAAATAGTATTATTATTAATGAAGCCCTGAAGTGACAGACTCGATAGCGTAAAGAATCTCTTCGATTCCTGCATAAGTTTCTTACAGTATTGTAAAAGGACATTCGTCGGAGATAATATTTAAATTTAGCTAGACCTATATCTACGTTTCCGGAATTCGTTATATAGGTTTTTGCTCAACTTCACCTCTCCAAATACGCCCACTGAGATATTATTTGCATAAATGGCCGAAGCAAGGGCCGGCCCAGGCGCTCTACTCATAAATATTAACAACAACGGCCCAGTTTCGGCAAGTTTGACAACGAAACGAAATAAAAAGAAGCTGATATTGAATCGATATTCGATATATTTATATATATTTAAGGGCGGCTTTTGTCGGCGGAAGCTTTTAGTGTCGGGAATGCGAAGTTGGACTATGAAAGTGAGTTAGAAGAACGGGGGCCATAATATTTCCATATTTATGTGGTTTAGGCTCTGTGTTTTTGTATGATTATGTCTGTCCATTGTATAATATTTTTTCCATTATTTCTATTACGTCGTTGGCAAAACTTTGGGTAAAAACATTTCGAGCAATATAAAAATCAAGAGTAATGAAATAAAAAATTATATCACAGCTATCAAATTGTATATTATGTACATCTGTATGGGAAGGATATACGCTTACATATAAATTCAATGCTTTACACAATTTTGCTGGAATTAGGGAAAGATTCTAGCTAAGCATATGTACAGTTAAATAAAAAGGAATACCTACGATATCCACAACGAGAACGATGCTTGTATCGAATATCAGATTATGGGAAACAGATAAAGAGAAGAGCGGCTATTATGGTAATACTTGCAGTAATTAAAAACATATAATTAAGTGTAATGAAAACAATAAAATGAAGAGTTGGCACTAGACATCGCTACATATCATCCTCTAGTGCCGACGATAAGTCAAAATACTACGGCTAAATCTTTAGAACCGACACCAAAGTCTAACAAAAATCCTAATAAAAATGTTTTTGCAAGATTTGCTGTCTAAATGTATAAGTACTCTCCTCCACAGACCCTTTTTACTTTGAAGCAATATAACTTAAAATCAAATAACTCACGCGGTAACCATTAGCAGATCAAATTATAGTTATATATAAACATAATACCTGTTATAGAAAGTGAAAAAAGAAAAGTGGAAATATCGTTAAATAATAATTAAATTTGGCAAAACGTCACCGACATGTTCGATTCTAAACTTTTTCCACTAAAAATTATAACAGCAAAGAAAGAATTAGAAAACAAATAATCAAGCAAGTACTACGTATATCATTAACATATGATAATATTAAAAAATGGATAATTCAATTAAAATGATGGATCTCCTTAGTCTTCAAAGGAAAAATATTCACCGAGTTTGCTGCCCTTAATGTGGTCAATTACAGGGCTTTTGAAATAAAAACAATTTTCTCCATGGTGGTGACCTCATATCCGCGAAAGTGACATTCCCTATTATTCATGGCAGTGAGATATTACAAGGGGGCGACACTTTTTTGGAAATAATATGCATTACACAATCAACTTTATTTATCTTAGTTAACTTTACTTACATAAAAAAATTAACACAAATCAACTACCAGATTCAGTCTTAATTGATATTTATTCAATTATTCTTTACTTAACGTCTTGTTGCAATCTTAAATACTACTTACTGTAATAAAATAAAATATGTACAAGTACAACAAACTTAGAAAATGTTGATCGGCTACACCATTAATAAAATCAGTCATGGACCATACCAACTAAATTGTAGTAATCATATAGCATTGTAGGCGTACATAAGTAACCTATGGAATATATCTACATTTTTAACTTCAACATTATTAAATGATAGTTCTCCTCCAGGTATACGTTCGGTTAAAACAGACTGTATCTTATAGAAGATATCGTAAGGTTCTGTACAAAAAAATGTAATGTGATCTTTAGTACTTCTCTCCTTTTTTGTTAATTTTACTTTTGGCCCACATGCAGATATTCTTGCAACTACCCCCATTATTTCTTTTAAAACAGCATATTGCGAGTTATATGGTTGGTTTTCATCTGCTTCAGACAACAGAACCTAGTTTGCAGCTGTTTCAGAAGAAGAGTCGTCGTTTTCATTTACTCTGGACCCAGAATATTGGTCAATAGTCACATACATAAGTATATTTTTATCCACATATCCATAGAAGTTGGATGTCACTTCTATGGATATGTGGTAAAAATGGAAGTGACTTTTTTCATTAAAATCTTAGAAATATAACCTCTAAATCAAGTATGAACATAGAAATTAATTTTTGTTTTTGATGATCGCAATTTAACTACAAAACAAAATGCATAATTCAAGTGCACATACCTTTGACGATCAACATCAGAGTATTGACGGGTTTTGAGAATAGAAAATTACAAAAAGAAGAAATATTTTCTCGTAGTGGCCACAATGTCGGTAGGGCTGACAACGGAGTCAAGATGGTTTATGTCCAGTAAGGTTTGAGCACACACAGAATATTTTTATAAAATACGAATTGTGTGACACACATCTACGGACGAGATAAATAATTTGATCACAAACGTTTATATATGAATAGATGAAGAATCTGTATAGCTATAAACATTATATGTTTTTATTTACATACCGAATTTAATACAGTTAATATTGGTGTAATTTTTTACGTATTTATTACAAGGAAAGAAAGCCATCATAATTTTATTTCTCCCAAAATTAGAGTAATAACATACAATTGAATTATTGACGATTTTTGATGATTTGGCACTTAATAAAAAATAAATTTTAAATTATTTTAAAAATTTACAATATTTTACTTATATTTTATTAACATAACATACGATCCTGGTTTTTAAGTTCTACGGCCTGAAAAAATGATCATAGCCTTTTTTTTCAAAAATGAGGAGTACCCACACAAAACCCACATGCAGAAATTTATTTGAGTTTTTCTTCTACTTGGTCATTTTACTCTTGACAGAGAGGTTGTAATCGTCGTGTGATATGTATATATATATATATATATATATATATATATATATATATATATATATATATATATATACATATATATATATATATATATATATATATATATATATATATTTATATATATATATAGTTTACGGACAGTACGTTAATTAGCTTCGAATCTTTTTCCTTTTTGTGAGCGAATGAATAGAAAATAATAAAATACGACTTCCGCTTCACAAACATTGATGAAATACGAAAAAAGTACGACTAAAAACTGGAGAAATATCTCAAGTAGAGATTAAAACTAATTATAAAGTTGTTACACAAACAATAATCGCCGTCAAGTATAATATAAGTATGTTCAACTGTAATTATTATGTGATACTCATTAATATACTTAATATTAAGCAAAGGAATAAGTTAGTGAAGTGATTTTATTCTATTTTTTGCTTTACTTAATTGAAAGAAAACTTATCATTAAACTTTGTTTTACACAGTGAAAAATGATAACGGAGCATTGACTATGTTAACTGATGAAGTATGTTGACTATGAACGTTAACTATGTTAACTTGAAAGCATCTTGTCCCGTTCTGTTAGCGAATATAGAATTCAAAACCGCGTGGAATTCAAAAAATAAATGATAGCGCTTCGACATTCAAAACTTAAAAACGTTGAGTTGAAATATGTTTTTTTACAAATTAAACTATACAATTTACATACTAACGTTTTTTTATTGCTCTAGGAATATTCATTTCGGAGATAAGATATCAGTGCGTAATTACAAAACAAAAAAAAAGCAATTTAATTATTAAAAATGTAGTCAAAAATAACGATTGAAATGTTAATATGCATTGTTTAAGTCAATAATTATAATTGTTTATAATTTTTTATAATTTTTTACCTAGTTTCAAATTGTATGTTTACGATACAACTCTATTGCAACTATGATGCAATTCTGTTGCATATTAGACTATCGGTATGTCACAAACGATTATGCGGTCAAAGTTGAAGCACATAACTGGTCACTTGTAAACACTTTAGTGTTGATTATGCGGCCTAACGAAAAGAAAAAAAATGTGAATTATGAAAAATTTTAAATCTGAGGTTATCGAAGTTTTTCAATCTAAACTTGCAGTATGTTATTCGAAAAGGTGGACCAAACTTAATTGCATTGACAGAGCTTAGCTTGGTAATATTGTGATTTTGTATTTACGAGTAATGAGTATTGATAAGAGATAGAGTAAATAAAACCAGAATATAGCGTTTTTATGATAAGTTAAAGAAGTAAATAAAAATGGTTGAAAAGTTGTATCCTCTCTTAATTATATTAACCTAAATTTATTAAAATTAACCAAAGTTCTATTCCAATACTATATTGTGAGTATGATATAGATTTTCTCATGGTGAGAATAATTTTAATGCGATTTTTGTCTTTACCCTAGAAAATGCTGCAAATAGCATATTATGTTCAAAAATTTATGTTTTTTTTTATTATACGCCAACAAACTCAAAGTGTAAGCCTGCAACTCATGCACCGTAAGAGTAAATGAAGGTCTTACTGGAAATCGGTGCCACTATATCAGAATTGAACTTTCATGGTGTTAAGGGTTATTCTAGGGATAAATGTTCCTGTTCGTCACTAGAAAATCAGAATTGTTCTGTAGTATAGGCTTTTGCTTTAATTGAGTCTTTATACAGGTTGTCACGATTAGACTTGTTCTGTTGCATAAACCTTCGGATATATCCAAAATGAGTTACAGCATTATAAATTCTTTTAGCAAGTCTGAAATATTAACAGGATTACGTCGTAAATCCAAAAGCTCCTTAAAATAAAACACACCTGTCTGTTTAACTTGTCTAACTTATTTCCTTAAATAAAAACCAAAGGTTGCTATTGTAATAAAAAAAATAAAAAATTCCTAGAATTACATTTTTCCGAAGCTGAGACATGACATGCCGATTTCTATACCCAAAAAAAGACTTAGTCTGTGATTTTCATGGAAATCGATCGAGCTGTTTACGAGGAACGAATTGTGTAAAATGTGGATTTGGGCGTTCGACATTAAATTAATCCATATATCCTTCCTAAACCGTGCACCAAAAATCAATTAACAGAATTCAGTAGTTTATTCATAGGAATAGTTTTAACTGGTTTGTAATTTCAAATACGATGCGCTGCTTTGCTACCGGCGCCGACAAAAGCAACAGCCGCACGCCGCCCCACAAAAGCAACAGCCGCACGCCGCCCGACAAAAGCAACAGCCGCACGCCGCCCGACAAAAGCAACAGCCGCACGCCGCCGTCGTTGTCACGTAATTTAAACAATATGTTTTGCATATATTAAAATACTATTTAATTTATTTCAATTTTTTTTTTCATTTTTGGCGTAATTGTTTTTTTCACTATTTTAAAGTATCTATGAAAACTAGTATTGATCGGGTTTTCATTTGACCTTGAACGGTCAAATCCACCTGTCATATATATATATATATATATATATATATATATATATATACATACATAGCATAAATTAACAGTTACTATTTAAACACAATAAGCAATATTTTTAAGAAAGCTAATTTTTAGTTGAGTTAAATCTCAGTTATTTAAAATTTAATATTTTATTTAGGATAAAATTAATGTTAATGAATGTAAACAAAAAATATTAAAAGATTTTGATTTCGAAATATTAGCAAGACATATTTTACATTTGAAAGTAAAAGATTGATTTCATTTTCATCTGAAGGTCTGGTTGGCCAATTGAATTGCATTAATTTGTTAAGCGTAGATATCGATATATACGATATATATGATTGAAATACGCATCGCCAGCAAACACAAATAAAGACCCTCGTAAATTCATATATTACTAGCTGTATCGACGTGACTCCATTCGCGTGGAATTCGATTAAAGAAAAGTTATTAACAATTTTTTTCCTCTAAAAAATTTATGACCATAAAAAGACGCTAATAGATGACGTTGACAGTACTAATATCGTAATGTTCACCAAGTTAGGTTTTTTTTATATCTTTAAGATCAAGATATAATGTATTCTGTATGTTGCATGAATGTATAAACTATTATCATACCATTTCATCAAAATCCTTGAAATAAATTTGTCGTGATTGAAGAACAAATTAACACACAGACAGATAAAAATTCTATAACAGGTTTTCTAGCTTCTACCATCACTCTGCACGCTAAATCGATCAATTTTAAAATATTTTCCGCGTACATAATTCACTACGTTACAATTTTATAGATTCTGAATAAAAGATTACAATTAATTGGTTAGGTAGCATCTATAGTTAAATTATAACAAAAATTGGCGGGTACAAAACTTTTCATTTTTAAAGGTGCAATATGTTTTTATTCAACTTTTTATAAAAGTTAATTTTATTTTTCATCGTAATATTGTATACAGAAATTTATCTATTAACAATACGGCATAAAAGGTTATGTTGTTTTTTTTCATATTGGGACCGCTTTTCTTTCTGTTTCTATTTTTATTTAGAAAATTCCGGTAACAACGTAGGTACGGAAAAGTAAAGTCATGAAATAAATGCTACATATAAAATAACTGCTCAAACAAGATTTCGCTGTATAAATTCCTAGTAGCTACTGGAAGACACTCGTTAAAGATAATAATGGCTACAGGAAGCTTATTCTAAAAGGACCGTTGCCACAATAATTTTTGGTTCCTGACTTTGGTCAATAAATTATGAACTACCCTTTTGAACGTCTTACTACTCTTTTCTCTTAAAAACGTTAAATTAATTTGGGTATGATGTTGCTGCTGAAAAATAATGAGTCTATGAGCCGTTCGTGCTAGAAAAAAATAATAAATTTCAGTATATATATATAGATATATATATATATCTACATATATATTTACATTCATATAGATATATATGTATATATATTGGTATAATGTCGACTATATCGGGTTAAAGATCTGCCCAAGGCCCGACACGATAACAAATATATCGGCGACATGCCGCCGGCGCCGCCCCAAATGTATTTGTCAACTCTGCGATACGTTTGGACGTTACGGCGGCCGAATGCCAAAAAGACGCAAGTCTCTTTATATCCGCGTATTAATATACAGAGAAAATCTAAATTGTAAAAAGTATTATTTTAAAATATTTTACAGGGTATTTATTATTAGAGATTAAATTATAAGCTACAATATGTTAAGGATGACATAGAATTAGGATAAAGAGAGTTAAGAGAACATTTTATTATTATTTTGTTTCATGTTCGTATAAAGGAAGACCCAATTTATGACCAAGGATTTAATATGGAACCGACAAGATGATAAATGCAACAATGGTATTATTTAATCCTGTAGAATTGAGGAAAATACGCAAAAGAGTTGTTAGGTTGAACATTTTTTTTTAAAAGTAAGAAGAAAGTCATATTTTTAAATTTATTTTTTATAAAAAAATATGGTCTTTGTTTTAAACATGTATTTCAATTCATATTCCATAATTTCGTGGTTATGTTATTTTGGTTAATTAATTAATAACATTGTGTTAGACAATTTGTAAAATTGAAACAAATTGATCCAGGCATCCAAGTTACTAAAGGTGTCCCAAAATTCACACAAGAAGTAATTTTGATAGAAAACACAGGTTCATAATTAAAAATTGTAAATTTTTTATTGATTCATATAGTATACAGTATAGGGTTGTGTATGGAATAGCATATCGGGTAAATGGCCTCCACGACTTTGCTGGCACATACGCACTCTTTTGTTGAAATTTTCCATGATTGTTTTGCATAAATGTGGCTGAATTTCGTTGATACAGCGCCCAATTTCCTCCTTCAAGGCGTGGGTGGTCGTGGGATTGTTGACATAAACCTTAGACATCAAAAAACCCCAAAGAAAAAAATCCTATGCATTTGTTTCTCAACAATCACTTGTGGATTTTCTGAACCCCAAATGCGGCAATTTTGTCGATTAACAAAGCCATCAAGATGAAAATGAGCCTCATCGCTGAAGATGATTTTGTTCGAAAAATCAGCATCCACTTTTTGTTGTTCCATAATCCATTCAACGAACTCTCTTCGCTGTGCGTGGTCAGTAGGCTTCAGTTCTTGAGTTGATTGAACTTTATAAGCATGAAGATGCAAATCTTTCGTGAGAATACGCTGTAGAGAGCTTCTCGAAATGTCCAATTCTTGACCACGGCGCCGAATTGATGTTCCTGGACTCTCAGCAACACTCTCTCGAACTGCTTTAATGTTTTGTGTTGAACGACTTGTTGAAGGACGGCCAGACTGTTTAAGATCACTAATTGATCCATTCTCTCTAAATTTTTTAATTAGTCTCTTTACAGTTGATGAAGTTAAATCACTATTCCGACCATATTTTGTACGAAAATTGCGAACTGTTGTTGCCAAACTTTCATTATTTGCAAAATATTGCTCAACAATAAAAATGCGTTGTTCTTATGTGTAGCGCTCCATTTTTAATAACCCTGAACTGTCAGCTGTCACGGTGTATTTTTTTTTTGGTTGGCAAAACTTTACCGCACAAATGGCGCAAAATTCAAATCTTGCGTGAATTTTGGGACAATCTAAAGGTTGGAATACACTCTTTTAAAGAAAAATGAAATGAAAAACATGTAAGAAATTTCAGAGAAACACTCGAATTATTATTTCAAATAAATATTTAAATATACATCTTTAAGTTGTTTATCACAACACTAGCATTTGACAATGCTACAAACATTTTGCAGAAATATGAAAACCCTGCAATCATTAAAAGATGGAGAATGATATTATACCTCCCACCTTTTTGAATATTTTTATATGTTAAGTAAAATATGCAGATAATGCATGCAATTGAATAAACTAGCTATAAATAAAAAGCAATAAATATTAGAAAAAAGAAAAATAGGCATTTCTTAATTTTGAATAAATGTTATGGACAACGACTCGTTTTGACATAAACTCGTAAATATTGTGGAGGACATGGACTAGTATCAATGAAATGAAAAACAATAGTTTTTCATTTATTATTTATAAATTGTAAATACTTTTACAGAACCCTAACTGTATGAAAATTTTAAAATTTAATCATATTCGTAAGTGTATCCATCTATCATACTTTTAGTTTCTACAGTTTTAAACATACGAGCGGAAAATTAGTAGCGGAACCCAGTACACGCTTCAAATAAAGATCTTAATTAATGTGTAAATTTTTTCTCCTATTTTTTAATCTGTGAAGAAGTGCTTATGAATAAATGGGGATGAAAATGACAATATCGTTGTATTGGGTATCGTTAGAAACGCATTTAAAATGAAATTTAGTTTTCAAACTCGTTTGCAATTGGTGTCCGTTCTCGATTACAAAAAAGTTTATACAAATTTGTGGAAATATTTTTATCAATAGGTTTTGATAAAAAATAAAATTATTTTCAATAATCTGACTTCATTAATTTTGAAGCTATTGAAAAAAGAAACTCTTAAGTATGCGAAAAATACGCAGAGAGAAATTAGTGTACTTTTGGAGATTGCTAGTGTATATAAGATAAATTATTATAAAACACATCAGTAAGTTTTGCAATATTTATTTTTTTTAAATTACAGAATGCGAATCGCGACATCAAATCTAACAGCTTGCGTATTAGAATTCATTTTTAACTACCATAAATCTTTTTTGGCGTGAACGATAAACATTTATAAAATATAAGTTGTTTGACATTTCCCTGTATACACTTGGCTAGTTCTAATAACAGATAAACTGCTCAAGAAATAAGTAGAGTAACTTTACCTTTCCTGTAATTGATTCGTATCTTTTGTTTTAAGTTGAGATAACAAAAATAGTTAAATTATCAAAATCAATGAGGCAATTGACACGAGATTCATTCAATGTACGTGGTATAATATGATACTTTAGAAAACTTTATCGACATATATCATTTTTGAACGGGGTCTCCTTCAGTAAATGAAAAGTTATTTCAGAACGAATGATAAGAAAACAAGACAACCGAATAAGCGTAGACGTCGCTTGCGCTATTTGTGGACAGATATTGGACTCGAGGACAACCCCCGATCGTTCAGCCGGGCTCTATTATTGTTTCGCAATGTATAAGTATTGTATGTTATGAATACAAAATTGATTACTTCAAAATACAGAACTAATATTCAGTCAGTTTTCTCGAACTAGTTTCACAAAGAAGTTTCCGAATATTAGACCAATTGAGGAAAGACAAAAATAGCGCGTTAGGTTATTGGGACGACTTTTCGAACTCAGTTCACGTCATTATCGTAAAGAATACTATTTAAGTGATATCACTGGAGACCCAGTGAAATAACAGAGTAAAATACGAGTACAAAGGCATTCCGAGCTAGTTTTTTACTCGTTTTCGGAATGAGAAGTTACTGCTGGCAATGCCTACAATGTTTTTTACTTCGTTTATTTAGTGAATCTTCCCGGTTTTCCTTGGTGTTTGTCTAGGCTTTATGCTATAGGTCTAAATAACAAGAATTAATGATCGTCTACGAGGAATCAAGAAGAGAATATTTTGTTTAGAGATAGGCCAGTAGTAACAAAATGATATTTATTTCATGTTGCTTAGGAATAACAAATATATCATAAAACGAACTTTAGTGTTGAACTTTATAAAAGACTAATTAAAAGCCGCGGTTTCACTTGCCTTGATTATCTTAATATGTATCTTGTGTCTTGTTTCTAGATACAGTTTTGATAAAAAATTCAATGTATATCCATTGACAATATTTTTTCTCTATGATAGTAAACATTTATCGGCGAAAGAGAGTCTGTTATATTGTTATATAAAATCATAAACACGAAGACTGGGCTTCGCGATCTGCATCATTTTGCTGATTCAATAATTAGAGAGAGATTGCAATTGTTGAGTACTATCGATATCTCTTTCATATTGCCAGGAGTGTATTGAAAATTCATTTAGTTTTCACCATAGACATTGTTCACTGATTATGTTTATGGTTATACATATATATTATATAAAGACTGAAGAAAAATAACAGTTATTTATTTAATTTACTTTTATCAATATCACAAGCGTACAATAATATGTTTTTTGTGCAAGTGAAGAAGTGATAAAAAAAATCGTGCAGGTCATGTCAGAAATAATTTCTGAACTTAAAATTGTTTTCTACTATCCAAACGTTTTTTTTAATAAATCATTATTTATGAAATAATCTGGGAAGATTCTTTGTCACCTCACTATACACAAACATATATATTCTTTATTGTGCTTGAGCTTGTTTATAAATTTATTTAAATGAAATGAAGAATTTAGCACATAAATATAATTAACAAATAACATAATATATTGTTTTACTTTATATTCAAATTTTCGAAAATATTCTCTGTTTAAAAGAATATGACCACCATTAGGTAAAAAATAGTCTTTATATCTATGATGTGGCTTGACACAAAATGTCAAATGAATTCCAATACATTCCTAATTGCTGATGAATGCAATATCGATACTTGTTACTGTTAGAAATAATAAAGATGATTTATGGCATTTTTAAACCTATCATGTGGTAATAAAATGTGTACAAATAATAAAATAAAAATAGTCTATTACTATTACTGTGTTATTATAAATAATGAAGATACTTAATATTATAAATAATAAAGATGATTTATGGCATTTTTAAACCTATCATGTGGTAATAAAATGTGTACATATAAATAAAAATAGTCTATTACTATTACTGTGTTATTATAAATAATAAAGATACTTAATATTATAAATAATAAAGATGATTTATGGCATTTTTAAACCTATCATGTGGTAATAAAATGTGTACAAATAATAAAATAAAAATAGTCCATTAATATTACTGTGTTATTATTGGAGTTTACTCCTCAAGAATCTATTTTCATACGTAGCGCCCGGTGTGAAATTTTATGAGGAGAAAAATCATACCGATTAAATTATATTCAATATTTTTAATTACGTTCAATGAAGTAACATAAAATTGTCGTAGAAATTTTTCATCTGTGAAGTTAGCTTTCAACTTTAAGTAACTTAGCTTTAACTTTCTCTAAAGTTAGCTAGAAAATAAATACGTCCGTAAATTTTCTTTAGAAAATTGGTCAATTTTGGAATTCACTCGCTCATCCCGGAGTATACCTATCTATTCATTGTAATTAATTCCAACATTTCAGTTAATTAAAAAACTGTTTAAAAAGTTTATGAAATTGTGTATTATCGGTTAAAATTTGTTTCGTCGGGTACGAATATAATATCATTAGTAATCACACATATGAAGTAAAAATAAAGAAAACGACTATTCTGAAATTTGGTATATATCGGATAAAATATATTAATAATAAGATAAATTACTACAAGCATTCTTACTAAAGTATTAAAAAAAATCAGTCATATTTACAGAGCTTTTAAGTAATGGAGTAATTTTCCTCAAAACAAAAGATTCAGTAAAGCAAGATATTAGATTTAACTGATTTGAATTTGAGTTAAACTTTATTTGATTTTAATTGAATTTGATTTAATTCGGGTTAAATTGAACTCCCATACAAAAAAAACATCATAAAATTATTATTAAGGCCCTCAAAAAATATAAAAGTAAATAATTCAATTCGGAAACGCCGGGAAAATTTTTGATTATCTATCTTGCTTTGGGATCGGATAAAATATGTAGGAACGACATGATCGAAGAGTTACTGAAAAATGTATCACTAATGTACCTAGTATCATTAATTTTTTTAGGTGTGTTTACACTGTATCATTCATCAAATGTTATTCATTCTGCTTTGGGATCGGATAAAATATGTAGGAACGACATGATCGAAGAGTTACTGAAAAATGTATCACTAATGTATCTAGTATCATTAATTTTTTTAGGTGTGTTTACACTGTATCATTCATCAAATGTTATTTATTCATTCTGCTTTGGGATCGGATAAAAATATAGGAACGACATGATCGAAGAGTTACTGAAAAATGTATCACTAATGTATCTAACATCATTATTTTTTTTTAGGTGTATTTACGACATGATCGAAGAGTTACTGAAAAATGTATCACTAATGTATCTAATATCATTCATTTTTTTAGGTGTATTTACGACATGATCGAAGAGTTACTGAAAAATGTATCACTAATGTATCTAGTATCATTAATTTTTTTCAGGTGTATTTACACTATATCATTCATAAAATATTATTAATTTTGCTTTGGGATCGGATAAAAAATATAGGAACGGCATGATCGAAGAGTTATTGAAAAATGTATCACTGAATAAAATTAGTAAAGTAAAATTCTTAAGTGTAACTCTAGATGAAAACTTAAATTGGGACATTCATATCTCAGAGACAGCTTACAATTAAATGCCGCTACATGGATATTTAGCAAGTCTAAGATCCATAGACTCTACATGAGTTGGAGGCGTTTCGAAGCATGAAGATCATGACTAGGTATGCCTAAGGCTTACGTACTCGAAAATATTATGTATGTCAAAACAATATTAAAAGTTTTTTTTTATGCGATGAACACAAGTATAGCACTAGGTTCAGGGATAACATTAAAAGCACTAAGAATAGACTATCCAGGGTCTCAAAAAGTTTTATGTCCAATAGTACCACATTTTATAACAAAATGCTTGCAACAATTAAAGTTTTAGAAGGCGTTCACTTCCAAAGCAGAGTGAAGAACATTTTTATTAAAAAGCTTATTATATATTGAACGAAATATTAGCTATTAAGTAAATATTTTTTCATACAGTGAACGAAGTATTAGCTGGTAAATAAATATTTCATAATTACCATTGTTTTCCATTATTATCATTTGTATTTTTGCAATTATTTTAATTTGATATTTTGCATTATTGTTACAATATCTTACTTTTATATATTTACATTTAATATTCAATATATTATTATTATTAGCTTCATTCGTTCTGTTTGACTGGCAATATAGTTTATATTTGACGCCACTTGTGTTTAATTCCTCTGGATTATTATTGACTCATTTTTCATGTTTTTGACTCATGCAAGAATATTCAAAGGTAAAACAAGCAAAAAAATAACAAATAAAAATAGTATCATAAATAAATAATTATACCACTGATCATGCGTCGGTGGTATAATTATTTATTTGTGAAATTGTTTTTATTTGTTTTTTTTTCTTTTTTTATCAGTCTTACCTTTGAATAATCTTTTGCACTTATTATGTACGAATTGATGTCATTGACTTCACTTTATGTACCGGTGTCGAATAAAACTATGACTATGATTATCCTTCTTCTATTTTCTGAGTTACAAATTAGTATTACAATTATAACGTGCAGCATCTTTTGCGACAATTAAATGCACGAATGTATAGACAGATCAAATAGCGTCACGCGCGCTGCAGGTCACTTGGAGCGGCATGTCTACTGACGTAGTAGTTAGCATGCAAAGAAAATAAATATGTAAGGTCACGGCGTAAGCTGCCCGTTACACTAAATATTTATGAATCTACGAAGTTTCTTTACAATAAACTATATTTTGAAGTGGACATGTGAAACATATCAAGTGAGCGAGTAACGACCAATGTATGCGGAGTTAAGCTCTTCACTAAGGCGGACCACAAGTTGAGCTTTAATATTTCTGGCGAACGCATTAAACGATTCGCTAAAATAAACGTCTTTAGATACGTTTTGATTCAGTCATCATATAATTACATATATAATTATATTTAAGTTTGCCAGTGTCGATTTTGATAGCAGTAACGCTAGGTTTATACTCGATTTGAATAACATATGTGGGCAAAATATCAATAAAACCTGACCAATCGACGTTGAGTTAAAGGAAAAAATAATAAGGAGTCCAGCAAAGTATTCAAAACAAACGTAGGAGAATAACTAGATATTGAGAGTATCAAAGAAGTTCTACATCCGCTGCCGCGACAGAGGTAGTATTAATCTCTCCAGAAGTATCGCTTCAATAGTTATTTTCTTATTTTCATGCGAAAGACATGTATATTCGAAATAAAATTCAAATAAACTTTTCACATAGTATTCTGTGTAGTAATATTTATGTATTCGTGTGTACTTTCATATAATACGATATCTCTATTTACTTATTACGTCACACTTTCCACGTACATGTTCGGTTTTTTAGAAGTACGTATACAAGCTTTATAGGAATTATATTAATTAATTAATTTAATTAAGTAATATTTTACCTCTAATAAATGTAAATAGTGACTTTAAAAATGGCAAAAATTTTATAATTCGATTCTGGTTTAAATAATAACTTATAAATACATTAATAACAAACAAATTTTAAGATGATCCAATTTCCGATTATAGGAACTGTTTTAGATGTATGAAGGGTCGAGATAATAGAAATAAACTTTAGGGGAAAAGCTTTGGAAGTTTTTAATTTGAAAATGGAATGGATATTTGAATTTGGAAAAGTTTTCTATTTGTAAAACATTAATATCGGATTAGACATACATATAGTGATAGTCCCTTATATGAAGGTCTTCGCACTTTATTTTTTTGCTCATTGATATCAAGAATTGCGATGGCTAATTGTCAGGGATCTTCATCATCACAACATAAATCAAGAATTATCTAAGTGTCCTCCACAAATTATTTAAATTTCAAAACTCTTGTTATAAACACATATAATTTATAAAATTTCGAGATTCGAGTTTCATATTTATTATAACAAATGGATACACATTTATTTAAAGCTCTCCTTTACGAAAAGATGAAGATTTTACACTATCATAAAATATTGTTACAAGCATACTTACTATTAACGCTTATAGCGTCGTATGTAACAAAAAAGAATAGCGCAAAATTTATAAGCCGAAAACTAAAATTGAAATTAAAAATTTTCTTTTTACAATAATATCGTGATAAGCTAAAAATGACACTTCCGTACTGTTTTTGTATATAATAATGGTTATAATATTGTATATTCACTTAAATTTTTGACGTCTATGCACCAGTTTGAATTTAGTAAATAGACGCGAAATTAATAAAACCTGTCAAGCACAAGTGCAACTCGCTATACGAGGGTTCCGTACAATTTAAGCATCTAAAAACATTTAATGATATGTAATAATATTTTGAAACTACAAAATTGTAATTTTTTAACAAAAATATATTGCCTACTAAATCTTTCACAGGCGCTTATATAAAAATATAATAGACGCGAAATAAAAAAAACCTGTCAAGCACAAGTGCAACTCGCTATACCAGGGTTCCGTACAATTTAGGCATCTAAAAACATTTAATGATATGTAATAATATTTTGAAACTACAAAATTTTAATTTTTTAACAAAAATATATTGCCTACTAAATCTTTCACAGGCGCGTATATACAAAATATTTTTTATGTGATATAAATACAAATTAACAATTTTCAGATTTTTTCCTTTATTTGTGTTTTAAGACCTTATCTCTTGTCAAATTTCATGATTTTAGGTCAACGGGAAGTACCCTTATAGGTATTGATTTATTTACGAGTGTTAAAGTATGCGACATAAATGGCCGTATTCTTCTTGATTGAGTTGATTTAGCTTGATTTTTCTAAAGCTCCAATTGCGTGTAGACCTAAATAACCTTAATTTCAACTAGATACCTTCATGCTTTCTTAAAAAAAAGGGACTTGGTACACCGACAGATGGACGACGAAGTGATCCTATAAGGGTTCATTTTTTTCCTTTTGAGGCGCGGAACCATAAAAATGAAAAGTACTCAAAGCTTTAATATAATAATTCTTATTAAATGATTTCGCGATGTATAGGTCTATCTTTAAAATGTTTTTTTTTGCTCAAGTTAAAACTATTTTGTTATTTATATTTCCTCATAAAATATCATTTAAGCTGTAATTATTTAGCATAATCTATATATATATATATATATATATATATATATATATATATATATATTATATATATTTATATATATATATATATATATATATATATATATATTTATATATATGTAATTACAATTTTATATTTTACACAATTAGTGACGTGTTTTAATTCATTTCATTTTATATTAAAGATCTTTATTAACTTTATAAACTTTATTAACTAAGAGACGCCATTTAGAAAAATTATGAAACTGAAATATGAAATATACTTCTATATGTGCATTTAGGTATACAGAAAAGTTTAAACTTTTAAGGGAACATCCTATTAATTAATTAAACTATTTCCAAATATTATATTTATATTATATTTTTATTTTTAGTTTATTATGGATATATTATTATGTCCATAATAAACTAAGCAATACAGTTTATTGTTTATGGCCGTAAGACAAATGAATAGGTAGTCTGCATAGTTTTAATTGATTAATAGAAGTCGATTGAAATAATTTTACATTGAAAAACTTATTAAATTTCGTTATGTCGATTTTTTTTTTAACTTTTGGCATATCTGGTTCAAAGTTAGTAAGGGTGTTTTACACATTGAAATAATATCTTACGAAATATGCGCCGTATCAAAAAATAATTAAAGTCTAGACGTTTTTGGTATTGGCTAAACATTATTTATATCTTAAAAACAACATTCGTTTATATTTTAAAAGATTTTTCAAATACACCCAATTCGATGACGTTGGCGGCAGAAAAATCAATCAAATGCGAGTCTAGCAAGCGAACTGTTAGTGTAATAACATCTATTATAGTTGAATAGGGGAACACACCATTATCATGAATGTCTCAAAAACTGTGACGTCCAGAACCATCGTTATGGTTTTTCTACAACCTTTGTTTAGGCTTCTATAATTCCTTTTGTTTTAAATTCAATAGTATTTGAAAATAAGAAAAGCAGAGGAATATGTCCTTTACATATTTTTCAGTGTATCTCTTAAAATTATAAAATTATTTAGAATATTTTTGAGTCCCTTATAATTACGCCTTTCAAGCCATACCCAAACTTTAAACGATATTATATGTATTTTATTCCTCCTACCCAAAACTCCTAAAATCACAATAATTCTAAAAATTATCAACCAAGTTTGCAAGAACTGACGCCAAACAATTTATTCTAAGATGGTACTTGTTGTGGATCACGATCTTCAGAGATACCGTGACAGGGGAGCAACTGAAGAAGATAAAGAATAGATCTTACACTCAAGAAATAGTAATTTATCGATTATTAGGATAAAATGAAAGAACATATAAAGTTTCTCAAATTATGAAATAAGATGGACCAAAGTTACAAATTCAAGTGAAAAGCAGGATTTACAGATTTCCTTATGTATATTAGAAGAGTTAAATGTCACCAGACGTGTTAATTGCAAAATAATTAAAAAAAAGTTTATTGACTCTATTTTTATTTTAATATGATTTTCATATAATTCTATTAACAATTAAACAATACGAAAATATGTTTAATAGGGCGCATAAAATTTTAATATAACTAATGCATGGACGTCATATTTTCCCAGGGTTGATTCCTCCCGTTGATTATTCTGAACATAAAACGATTTTGGTGAATATGAAAAAAATAAACTGTTTTCGAAATTATCGCTTTCAAAGTCTGCCTTCAAAACAGTTTCAATTTTTTATCCTAAAATCACTTTAATACGTACCCAGCAATTTAAATTTTAAAACTACCGGAAAAGTCTTTTTTTTAATTAAAAACGTAACTAATAAGATCAGTTGACGATCCATAAAGGGTTGACATGACGTTTTTCCAAAATTTCCATTCCAGGTGTTATTTGTTATATTATTTTGATGACGAAAACACAAAAAATTGAGTTCATTGAGCAAATTTTATAGGATAATTTATGGTGCACTAACAAATTCCTTGATTGATTATACATGGCTTACTTTATTTCCTTTTTCATAAATAACCTGGATCAACAAATATAAAAGTTCAAGCGAACAAAGCCTCGTGCACAGCTGCTCATAACTATGACACAGAGCACTAATAAATATGCATGAATTTGAGAATTTCCTCATGTTTAAACTTAGTTAAAATGATAAACAATATGTTTGATATGTTTCAAGCAACATGTGAAGCTTTTAATCGATCTCAACTTTGTTACTATATTCTCAAATCAAGTCAAACATCAATCTCGATTCAGATCTATTACTAAGTTTATTTTGACGTTCCCATAGCCCCTCGTTTTATTTTTGCTTTGCCTCATTAATTAGAATAGATAATTCAAGAATGGAAATAAAAAAAAACAATGAAATCTTCGAATTTTCATTTTTCCAGAAAAAAGTGACAAATTTCCATTATCCCAGAAAAATCCCATTTTCCATTTTTGCAGAAAAAGCTGACGTCGGAAATATTTTTTCCGAACAAGATTGAAATGTTTTTGTTAATTATTCACATGCGTATTAATAAAAAAAATTATAAGGTTTCGATCAACATTATTTTACAAACTTCAAAACTAAACTGTGAATCCGTTACGCAAGGGAAAAAGTTACTTTGACAAACCCGTTCAATTTTTGTTCCTAAAATTTTCTATATCGCAATTAATAAACCCAAAAATAGTAACTATATACGTGACTATTTAAATCTAATATTTAAATGTTCTATTATTAGCGCGTAATTATCGTAAAATATCCTACAGGCATTGAAATATTTAAATAACTAATTTAACTACTAATTAATTATTTTTGACTCAAAACAGTAACTGTAAAAATCTCAAAACCCTTGATCGATATTGAAATTTTTAGGTTTCTATGTTTACGTCTATCCCACCAAGAACATAAGTATTATAAAATGAGCCAAACTAAAGAAAGAATCGTCGTATAAAGAAAGAGAGGGCTCGTCAGGTATATAACTCATACAATATAGAAATCTGCGTCTTTTTCACTTTGACAGTAAACTGTGGAATTTCGTACCGGTATAATTTTATCTGCTCCATTGGCCACTTTAGGAATGCGATTATGTAGTACTTGGTAGTTCACGTTTCATAGTTAGTTTTATGTTTAATTTGAATTAATGTGTATTTTTTTCTTTTTTATTAGTTATTATTTATTTTATTTTGTGTAATATAAATAGTTGTACTTTTGGTGTATGCACATGTCCAGCGCTTTGTGGTAACTGATAATTTTAATGATAAGCGGCGGCAGTAAAATACATATAATTGCAATGGCAAGTTAGAAGGAACTTTAATAGAATTTGACACGCACTTAGAATTGAGAAATAAGTTAGTGTCAAGTTCTATTAAATGTCCCACAAACTTAACTAAAAAATATTTCACTTTCCAAGTTTTCACGTTTTATATTATAAATTAATAACTCCTGTGTGAAAGTTTGGAAGTTAAGATTTAATACACACAAGCAATCAGACTTCTTAATAATAATTTAAACAATATTATTTATTTCTCTAGGTAAGTGCGGAGGAACTTTAGTAGAAATTAACACCCACTTAGAATTAAGTTAAGTTCTATTAAAGATCATTGACATTTACCTAAAAAAATATTTTATTTTCCACGTCTTTATGATTTGTATTATAAATAAGTGGCTCGTGTGTGAAAGCTTGCAAGTTAAAGATTTAATAGTAAACAAACAATCATTTTTCTTTATGATCAATTTAAACAATGTTATTTATTTCTGTTGGTAAGTTTAAAGTAATTTTAACAGAACTTTGCACCCATTTGGATTTCAATTATTTTATGAGCGAAGCGACAAAGCCACTTCTCTTAGGAATGTTGGAAACACTTTATTCATATATAATTAATTTATTAAATCTATGGCGCCGACACAAGAAAGATTGAAGCGTTGTGATGTTGGCTAGCAGTGTTTGGAATGAACTCAAGATAAGGAAACAGTTCGAATCTGATATTTCTTGGAGTTCTATAATTTTTCTAAATGTGTTTCCTTTAAGCAACCGCCATCACGATTCAACTATCAATTTTAATTTAATATATTCTATCTACACATGTAATAAAACTATAGAATTGGGCTGTCTGTATATCGAAGATATTTATAAAAAAAAATATTTAAGGTCGAAAAAATTTAAGATGATAAAAGTAATGAAACAAAAAATATTCTTTTCGGATTTTATGTCTGTTTGTTTCTATAATTGTTCAATATCACTTATTACATAAAAACTATTCAATCCATCCAGATGTAGTTTCTTGGAGAGTTAACTTGCAGAAACATTTTATTTTTATATCATCGGTATCAGATATAACTACATATGTTGATAGATGGCGCTAGATTTATTTTAAATTGCGCGATGAAGTTTTTCCACCAAGGCGTACATTGGCGAAATGGAGTTAGCCATAAGTGAAGTGTATAAGTGATATGGAAAATATAGGTAGGTGCTTAAGTAAGCAACGCGAATGCGGTAAACGCATGCTCATACAATTTTCAATGTTGTATGAATTAGTTATAAGCTTATTTTTCTCCTGAATTTGTTTGAAATTTGACTCCGTCGTCAAAATTTATAATTCAATTACTTTGTTAGGTTTAGTATTAGACTGTATAATTGTGATTGCTATGTACTTTATTATATACACATAAAATAAAATTGTAGAATTGGCGTGCCCCTACTTTAAAATTATTTACAAAAAAATTATTAGGGATCACACCTAATAAAAGTTACAGAATACAAAAAATATAAAAGTAATAGAACACAACAAATATTGTTTTTGACGTATTAATGGATGTACGTTAATCTAAAAGTTAATTTAATGATATTTTTGTTAATTTAATGATAAAGGTTCATATGCGATGTCGTGGACATGGCTAGAAGTATGTAATAAAAAGGCCAGTTATGTATGCTAATTTTTTATTTTCGCTTTTTTATTTTTTTTTTAGTATTTAGGTAAGTAGAAGAATGAATACTTACCTAGATAAATTTCTCTAATATAAATAAATAAAGTTGTTTTGTAGTCGTAGTAAAATGCAACCCGTATAATATTAACTAACTCTATATAAAGATTTAAACTTTCCACAGTAATCAAGGGACACTTGAAAGTCCCTCAAGTGGCATGCTCCATATACCGCACATTACTATGCGCCAGAGGAGATTAATGACGGTCCGCGACTTGCTACACATTTTAATACAGTGTCCCTTTACATTTAAGTCAGTCCAAACTCCAAGGAACAAAATGACGTTTTTGTACTCGATTTCCTTTCAAGCCGCCAATATATTGGGGGCTGAATTTACAATTAACAAATTTCTTATCGGATATGCTAGCACCTTTTATGAATTTGTGTTAGTTGTTTTTACCATTGTAATTGCAAATTTTGTTGCTCGAGATGAATAGGTTTGAATATTTATTTATATTTTCTGGCATTCAGTTGTAGATAAATAGATAAAGAACACTCAAATTTATGAAAACAAATACCAATTTCTTTACCGAGATTTCAGTTTCAATTCGAGATAAAGATTAAAAACAAATTTAAATCAGAACAAAAAAACATACGGTACACTCTTATAAATAAAAAAGAGCATGGCTACAGTTACATGCACACAAACTATCAGAGTTGTAATCCAAACACATCATAATCCAAAATCAACAGAGAAAGAGAGAGACAAAGCGACGCATTGTGACTGTATGGGGCAATAATGTTTTATATAATGTTTCATTGGCATTTAGAGTTTTATCGACTTTATAACCTATGATGAAGAGAGATTTCCATATTCCCAGTCATTATCTTAATTTATTTACTTTATTGGGAAATAAATGGTTAAATAATAGTAAATAAAAATTCAAGGAGATTTAAATCAATCTTAATAACAAATTACCACCTTTAATACCGAAATAATTAACGTATATTTTTGTAGTTAGTCTTGCGTAACGGTAAACCAGTCCCTTATTCATGTATTACCAAACAGAACGGAGAAATGAACAGTAGACAGGGCACTTTTTCATTAATCTTAAATAGGAACTTTTTTACGCGGAAAGTTCTTATGTTTTCAGAAGGCGTTAATAGCATCCTACGTTCGTAATTTACACGTATATGACAATAAAATCAATAAAAATTTTCCGTAATAGGTGTCAATTCTAATTAAGTATTGAATTATCTACTGCATGTTCGAATAACTGTTCGAAAGTATTCTTATTTCCACCAATATTAAAAACTTCCATTGTCAATTTCAATTTATTTTTGCTTTCGACATTGACTGTACCTAGGTTTTGAATAGAGACGCAATATTTTCTCATTGCATTCAAAAAATGTTGAAGCGAAATTAGGTATTTTAAAGTATAGTTAAAAACAAACAATGGTTTATTTCATTAACATACAGAGAGGATAATATTAAAGTAAATATAATTTAAATTGTACAATATTTAATTAAAATATTTAAAAATACATAAAAATGAGAATACAAACTATATAGTTTAAGGCAAAATATGGCGTGATTGATGCATATATACTATATATATATATAATAAAAGTTAACGATTAAAAATTCTATATGTGAAAGATATTTTCGAAAAAATTAGTTGGATGGACTACAAACAAACTATTGGGAAAATACCGATCATAGTTTACATTTTTATTTTTGGGACTGACTATTTGTTTTTAAAATAAAATACATCTCAATATGATGTAAAATACTGAGACATAAAAAAATAAATCATTAGTCCAGAGACAGCATTTAATTAACCGACATTATGCAAGAAGAGAATCCACAGACGAAATTTCGAGACGACGGAACAATATGATCCGTTGATTTTACCTTTATTTTTTATTTTTAAAAATTAATATGCGCTAGTGGCAACTCCGTAGCCAACGCTGCGTAACTGAAAGTTTTCGTATTTAAAATAATATTAATTAAATTACAGTTTTTATTTTGAATAAAAACTGTAAAATTTTTCAGATTTTAATATTTTAATGACCATCTTTAATTTTTTACTATCTTATGGAAACCTGGTTAAAATATAATAACACAAACATCCATTATTGCAAAATACCGTTATAATAAACTATATAGAGCATAACGTTAAAATTTATCGATAATAGATTAATGATGAAATTTGTACGCCATTATAAATTATGTTAAATATTGAATATATTTGGCGTTAATTTGTATAAATTCATTATTTACAATTAAATGAAACTACGTGATGTAGTATTATTTCTAAAGTTCTTGACCACAACCTAGGTTTCGTTGTATTACAGCATCAAATATTTAATTTCGATAAAAGATATGGATTGTAAATAAATTATAGTTAACGTTATAGGTAATTATATTTAAGTTAATACATTTTACTAAGTTTATTTTACAATATAATTCAAATATTGGATATCTATTATTGTAAATATTGACATAATTGTAAAAGCATACTTAGCGATGAAAAGATATTTAGGCGTCGTTTCCTAGCAATATAACCATACGGCTATTACAGCTTAACACATGCCATTATAAGTTATTAAGAACTTTATTGCTTTATTTTTATTCCAAAATAATAAATTATAATAAAAAAATACTAAAAACTAAATATAAATTTTGTTATTCATCTGGCTACTACAGGTGGCACCGGGTTTCAAGATAATTGTAAACGTCTATTGCTATCTCTTTTTGTCGTGTTGGTATCATTATCTGAAAAATGAGTAGAAATCATTCGATTTATTTTTCTACTTTTTGCCAGCCATCTGTGTTTAATACTCGAACTTTTGCCACACAAAAAGAAATACAAGTGAAATAAACTTTGACAGGACATGCATTGATATGGATTATATGCATTGTTATGAATTATATGCATTAGTATAAGTTTAAATTGTAATAAGCGAAGAAAAAGAGAACAGAACGACTTTTTCAGACTTCTTTCGAAAACGTTTTTGAGGGTAAGTTTTTATTATTAGGAACCAATTGCGTCCATAGTTTCAATAGAAGAATTATTGAATATTGGAAGATTTCATAGCTCCAATAAATGGTTTTTCGTACCAGGTAGTAGTATGTCTAGAAATAAAAGAGAGTAAATTTCTAATTTCATCGAAAACCAGAAATATTTTGGGACATCTTAGTGAGTAAATTTAGACTTATTGAGTCCATTATGAATTTGCAAGTATTTGAGACGCGACTTATGCCCCAAAATATGAAAACGAAATTAATACCAAAAATATAATAGAGCACAAATTTTCAGGACTTTCCAAATGTAACGAAAGCATAATTTGAATTTCCCTGACATCGGGATAATCAAAGATGCCGTGAATTAAAGGTTTAAATAATAAAATATAATAAAAAAGAAGTGATAAATGAGTCAAATCTTTAAAATGCAAAGTTTTATGGAAGGGATGAATTGAATGTGTAGCAACAAATTTATGACCAATATATAAAGAATTCAATGTAATTCTTGCGTTTACTCTACAAGCTTTTCTCACTATTAACACTAATAATTATGGGTTATTTAAATTGTAATAATGTATATTTCGAATGGAAAACTTATTATGTTTTGTTCCCCTTCGATTAGCTGGTCTCCAAAAAGTTGACCCGATTGCTGCATTGAAATGTGGCACTGAACTAATTTAAATTCAATTTTTTCAAACACAATTTTTAATGTGGAAATCGGCTTAATATTTCATGGACAATCTAAATTGTACAATAACATTTTATTAAAACTATTTGGCTGAAAGAAATTTTGCCTCGCGGGAAAATCAAGTTTTTCTCGTTTTCCATTTCGTTTCAGTGCACAAATGAACAACGACGGGCTATTTTTTTCATTCCCTTCAGTATTTATGTGGCGTTGAGAGGGTCGCGTTAAAATATGGCCATTGTATGACATTATTGCTAACGAACAGTGCTGAGCTCGCGTGCGCTGTAGGGGTGTTTAATTCAATATTTGCGCCTAGTTCTAAAGTTGAGATTTATTTAGTCTAATGAGAGTTGCAGGTATGGTAAAGAAAGTAAGGCTGCCGGAAACTTTTTCTGAAAAATGTCGAAACAGTTTAAAGAATTCGCGAAAATCTCAACATTAATTTCATTGTTTCTTTGCAAAAATTGTAAATCACTGGTAATAAGATTTGGTGGGCAAATGTTTCTTTTGAACACAAATTCGTTAAAAATGAATATTTGTGCATTTATTAAGAACTTAAAAATTGTATCCTCTAGTAAAAATAACAAAAAATAATAATTTTTGGTGGTAGTGAACTACCAGTGTTCCGTAACTAAACAGGGGAAAACATCGTGAAAAATTGCTATGTTCACGCATCTCACTGAAATAAAGTTTTTAATTTTCAACCCTTTTTACATTAGTAGTTATCACACAGTGGAATTCTTTAAATACCATTACTTGTTCTTGATTATGCAAAGAACTTGTGATTTTTTTTCTATTCAGGCAAGTATTAATAGAGTACACGAAAAACTTAACTGCGTATTTATTCACAAAAATTAGAAATATGTTGCCCATAATATTATTGATAGCAAATATTTAAAAAAAAACGAGGTATTTTGCCCACGACGTCCTATGAAAAGTCTTTTCAGCATTATTTTTCACGTTTCTATATAAATTGAATATAATTACATCCTCTTCGGTCCATGATGTTCCATACATGTTTCAAATAAAACTATTGGAAAATAACATTAAAATAATGAAAATGTAATAACAATTCGAAACTGTTATAAATTTTCTATATTTCATAAATAAACTGTTAATTGAAAGCAGAAATAAAATTTATTTAAGCACAAGGAACGGAGTATGACTCAGTGACGTGCCGACCTTCTTTGCAAGCGCACCGCGCCACAATTAGCAACTATCTCTTGTTTTTAATATACAGCGTCGAATTCAAACTTTACACTCGAACGGTATATCGAAATTATTAACAATTTTTTTGTATCGCAGCTACGAGAGGAGATTGTTGATGAGTCAGTTGTGTGGTATCAGCAATACGGGACCACTGCCCACACAGTTAGTATCCATGGACACAATTAGAGTGCTATTTCCGGAAAAAGTCACATTTGGAGACATAATTTGGAAACCCAGATTGCCCGACTTAACCTCAGTTAACTTTTTTGTATGGGGTTATCTCAAAGTAAGAATTTTAATATTTCTTTTATGAATTTGGAGCAGCTGAAGGCTAAAATAATGGAAGAAGTGCGAACAATCTCAGTCAACAGTCTGTGGCGCGTCATTACAAATTCGCGTTTACGCTTTGAGGAGTGCGTTCGGCGTGATGGGATTCATCTTTATAGTATAATATTCTGTACGTAAGATTCCCACAAATGTACTTCAGTTTACTGTAATTAAAATGTTATAACTACAATAATAGTTTTTTTATTATTATTTAAAATTTGAATTGCGCGCTGAGACACCTCATATATACTTATATTTTTCGAAATTATGAAAGTATTGCATTTGCATACAGGAGTAAGAAAGTAAAGGATGTTTTTGAAGGAATAATTATTTAAAATTTAAATGAATAAGCGTAAATCATATCGGAGTGTGTGTATGTTAGTACGTACGTAGTTGCATTTTCTGAGCAAGACTTTGCAAGATTTCCGATTTCGACAATTCAAAATATGCCACCGAAAAGTTCAAATCTATGTTTAAAAGCTAATTGAATTGGAACTGGATAAAGAGCAGGTTACTTGTATTGGTACATAGATGGTTTTATTGTCTTTACTTACAATCGGGATGGTATTTCTGGAAGTAATGTCAAAAAATTGTTTTTCTTTTCATCCATTAGAAAATTATTGGCAGATTGGGTGCATGCAGAAAAGAATGATGACTATCGCATTAATGTCGTTACTATAGTTACGTCGTTTTACAGATCAAATTCTAGAAGTGATTTTTTACTATTTTAATTCTGATAAATCTGTAACTCTTAATGTGAAATCATCCAACCATGTTTGTAACATAATAAAAGGTAGGTGAATTTAATATTAAATTGTAACCATGTTACATTTTTATTAATGTGAATTGGGTATTTGACTAATTTTTTTTATTTCATTAATCATAATTTTAAGATACAAGCTGATGAAGAGTGAAAAATTTTTTTAATAATTTTAAAAATTTACGAAATTATGAAAATTTTACTTTAACCTTTAGAGAAGGACGGCAATACTGTGTTGTGAGGTCATTTTTAACATTATATTCTACGAGAGGAAAAGAGACAGGAATATACCCAACTCTATCCATATCTTCAAATTTAGAAGCCTATAACTGGCTTATTTTTCAATCAATTTTTGATTTTTTTTCAAGACTGGTTTTTAATTAACTTATACTACATAATATTGTACGAAAAATATCAAAATTTAGAATGAGTCAACTACCATATTGTAATCTAAACAAAAAGTAACCGTTGCAGGATGAACAAACAGGCAAAGCGGGATGTATTTTTTATATGGACTGGCAATTATAAGAAATAGTGTTTAAAAATAATAATAGCAACAGAAGTCTAGTATCGTATTTTTTTTTATTAATAGTTGCTAAAATAGAAGTTGTTGAAAAAAAAATTTATTTTCTAGAATTAATAACATTCTTCTTATGTGAGGTTTTACCGATGTACGATGTTAAATTTTAGTCAATTGATGGAAATCAGGAACATTACATGTCGTGTCGGTCAATTTAGGTGAACTTTTAGTTTCGGCAGAAAATAAATGTCACGTAAACAGATTTTCAAATAAACAGCCATCGAAACATAAATATGATTAACTTTATTTAAAATCGGTGTAATCGAGTATGAGATCAAACAAAAAAATCATGTTGTTGTTAGCATGACAAATTTAAAATATTATATTTGATTGCATTAACTTAAGTAAATATACATTCTAAGCTTCCTCTTCAAACGAACGTCCCAGTATTTCACAATAGAGGATTATCGACTTTAAGTTTTGATCAGAGTGACGGTTCTTTGCAACGGTCTTGCAATGTTAATTCCGGTTTTTGATAAGAAGTTTAAATGAAAAGTGAAAAATAAACGGAACCTTTATAAAATCACTAATCACGTTTCTTCCGTCCGTCCCGTCGCAGTAGTTTTTCTCCAAAATCCTTTGGCGTAGAAGCTTGTTAAGGGACATATTAGGCTTTGCCATTTGCCTTTACTAAATATATATATATACATATATATATATATATATATATATATATATATATATATATATATATATACATATATAACAAATTCTAATAATATAATTCTAAAATTGTGATACTATATGATTAAATTATCTAAATTTTAATACTATTTTAAAACACTAAGAGACATACTCCTTTAACACCTTCATAAACTTTTTCTGAACTAATCTCTGAAGTTTCTGGTATGAACTTATGGTGTCGACTTGTTTTATACATTTCAGGTTTTTTAGACTTTTTGAGGATTTAGTCGTTTTTAAATACAAAAAACACGATGTACCATTCCAGTTTTAATCTAAAATATTCTTCAAGAGCCAAGATAGTTTGATGCAAAACTGTACTGTGACGCATGTAATAAGCAATATATTTACACTATGAAAAATTATATTAATGTTAGCAAATACTTCAATAGAAAATATTTCTTTGACCAAGTGTACACAGAATAGTGTTATTGTGATTTCTACTCGTATTTAATAGATTTATCAATTAAATGTTATAAAAGTTACACAGTCATAATAAGCATACATCTTTAAATCTAACAAGAAGACACACGTTTGTCTAATAGTATTGAAATAATCTACATAGAATGAAATCAATGAATGTTTGAGACTTTATCTGAAGCTGCCAAGAGTTGAATGATGCCATGAAATGGGCATTTGATTTAAATATGCAAACAGCGAGACGAATTTTTGTGATGTCTTTTCTTATGACTAAAGGTAAAATCATTCAATATGTTCGTAGCTTTTATTACTGTGAACATTCCTAAGAAGATTTTAAAGACTGCAATTATTGTTTAATATTTATTTTATATTATTTAACTCGAAGCAAAAGAATATTTGACTTTTAGTAAGTGTAGGTAATAGGTACGTTACGTACACGGAGAAAAAAAAGCAAAGAAGGAAAAAATTACATGCTCATGATAATATATATTTGACAAATTATTAAAATTGGGAGAAGCACTCTACACAGAGTAATTCGTTTATTTGATAAATTATTAAATTCAAGGGAAGCATTCTTCACCGAGTATTAATTACAGTATTAATACAGTATATTCTACAAATTATTAAATCAGAGAGAAACACTCTTCACAGAGTAATTCGTATATTCGACCAATTATTAACTTAGAAGGAAGCACCCTTCACAGAGTATTAATTACAGTATTAATACAGTATATTCGACAAATTATTAAATTGGGCAGAAGCACTCTTCACAGAATATTAATCACAGTATTAATACAGTATATTCGACAAATGATTAAATCAGAGAGAAGCACTCTTCACAGAGTAATTCGTATATTCGACAAATTATTAAATTAGAGGGAAGCGCTCTTCACAGACTATTAATTACAGTATCAATACAGTATATTCGACAAATTATTAAATTAAAGGGAATCACTCTTCACAGAGTATTAATTACAGTATTAATACGGTATATTCGACAAATTATTAAATTGGTGAGAAGCACTCTTCACAGAATATTAATTACAGTATAAATACAGTATATTCGACAAATGATTAAATTAGAGAGAAGCGCTCTTCACAGAGTATTAATTACAGTAATAATACAGTATATTCGACAAATTATTAATTTGGAGAGAAGCACTCTTCACAGAGTATTAATTGTATTATTGTGATAAGTTTGACTGTTTTTTATACTGAATTCATGACTCAAATAACTAGGACTGTGCGACAGATAGTATAAAATTCGAAAGCTGCAGATGCCAGAGAGCTTGCTCCAATAAAATTGGCTTATCTTCGCGTCCCACGAAACTTTTAAAGCAGTTGAAAACTTTCAAAATCGAAAACGGTCACGTACGTTTCGCTAGTAAACTTTCGAATGTACGTTTGCTAATAAGCGTTTGCAGAGTTCCGAAAGCACAACGCCTCGTAGCTCTGTGCATCCAGTGAGTAATATGCGCCAAGGGAATGGTAGGTTGATTGCGCATTTGATAAGTATAATATAGTTTCTGGTTGAGGTTTTGAACGCTGGCTAAACAATTATAGATATACTAACGCTATGCAAGGGGTATTTTAAGGCTTAAAATGTCTACTGAAAAGTCCAGTACATCATATATCTATCTTTTATGGATAAGCCAAATTCTATTAGGTTAACAAAGTGATATGTGTCGAGGTCTTTTCACTCAACATCATCAGCGTTCATCGCGTAGTGCCATGTGAGAAGTAAATAATTGTAAAAATAATTGACGTTAAACTTAGGTGACTCATTACTTCTTATTAAAATAAAAATAGTATATATTTTAATCCTTTTATGTACACTTTATAATATGGATCAGTAGTTCAATATAAATCAAAATGTTTTCGAAAGTAAAGAAAAGTAAAGGATATGAGTGGGTGTATAGCAGAAAATGCTTTTCCCGCAGTCAACCTTATGTTACACTTACATGTTGCAGTAGCCCTGACAAATTATTTACATAAATGTTTGGAAATAAAACAAGAAATATGGTATACAGAGAAGTACTTCAAAGTTCCTGTAATATAAAGCGATTTACGAAAAACCAAGGCGCTTTAATTTCTATTTATAAAGTACATGATTTTTCTGATTTCTTTTGCATTATTATATTTTTATTAATTAAAGTAAACCGGACCGGACTATGAACAAAAAAAAATATATATCAAGTCATATCGATCAAACAAATTAATTGTACTCGCACGAAGTCGTTTAAGGTTGTTAATTGCTTAACATAAGAATGATTACAAGCTTGGTAGAAGAATTTAGATTTTAGTGCGTCAATCTATGATATGTCTTTCCTTTTTTCGTTTTGTTTGGCTAATGAAAGATACTAATGGTGTATATTCTTCCTGAATAATAATCTCAATTATATGGCGTTAAGTTCGCTATTTCATAGAAATGTTAAAACTTCTTTGGAGGGGTGATATTTCACACTTATTCAATTTGTACTTAACGAATTAATAAAGAATTGAGGTACAATGTTAGAAAACTGGCCCTGGAACAGGACTTCTGATTTATTAGTAAATATCTCTGTCACACTTATTACACATAATCATTATTAGGCAGAAATCGCTTAGCGCACAATTATAGTCACACAGCCCAATGTTTATATGCAAATTAAGTATTTTACAAATAGGAATTTTTATAAATAAAGATTTTTATAGAAATCACTTGCTGGAAATCGGTGAACAATTTAATAACTTGTTTTGTTAAACCATTGATTCATTCCGAACATAAAAAAGGTTAAATGGGTAGTTAATGGTAGTTTTGATTATATAGAAATATTATACAGATCTTTTTGGGGTTCTGTATCTCAAAAATAAAAATGGAACTCACTTCACGCTCAACTCACTTCGTTGTCCGTTTGTCTGTTTGTCAGGACCTTTTTTCTTAGGAACGTATATAGGTGTCAAGTTGAAATTAATATCAAATGCTTAGGTCTATGGTCCCTTGGAGCTGTAAAATCAAGCTTCTAAGTCAACGCAATCGAGTTGATCCCTAAAAATACGGCCATATATATCGCATACTTTGACACTCGCAAATAAATAAAAAACTATAGGGTACTTGTCGTTGACCTAGAATAATGAAATTTGGCTAAAAATAAGGTCTCACAGCACAAGTAAAGGAAAAAATCCGAAAATTGTTAATTTGTAATTATATCACATAAACAAATATTTTTTTTCACTAATGCGTCTGTGAAAGATATAGTAGACAATATATTTTCATTGCGAAAAATTAAATTTTTTATAAATAGTTTAATTGGAATATTATGTACCATTAAATGTTCATAAATGTATACGGAACCCTTGTAGTGCGAGTTCGACTCATGTGTACAGGCTCTTTTTTAAATTGATTGTTTTTGGTTTAGTTTTGAGAAATATTTAGAGTTTATTACTCTCAAACTTTTAATTTGTGATGGCTAGAAACAACATAAATATGAGTATTTTATTCGGAGTATTGGTAGATATATTGGTTATCAGTTATGTTCTTTTATATGATGTGCATTATTTTAAATTGACAGAAAATCGACTAGTTATCTAGATTACCAAAAAATACAGATAGCAAGTCAAAATTTATATTTTATGTCAAATTAATATTATATTTAAATCAACAGATACTTACTACCTGCTATTTGCTCTGAACGTGTGATTGTCAGATAGACAGCTGATTTTCGGGTAAATGAAGGTATTAACAGGATTTAGCTCAACTTCTTACACTATATATATATATATATATATATATATATATATATATATATATATATATACAATGTACCGAATTCGATACATATGAAGGACTTATAGCAACAAGGGCAATCCCTTATAGGACGAGAATAGGACCCGTTTTCCCACGGTGCACCACGCAGTCAAAGGTTACATCCCTTGTGAACAATCCAACACACCACGATGAAAATATATTCGTTAGGATAGGATTTCTGATTTCTCGACCAATTTTAATCCCCTAGTTTTAAGAATTGTCGATTTGTCTTTTCGACGCTAAATATAAGCACAAGATTTGGTTTACTGCTAGTAACTTGCTACAAAGTGATTTTCAAAATGCAAACCAAATTCTTACAAGCATCTTTTGATAATATTTCTCCTCTCTGTTACTCGTATTTACCCAGAATGTATAGTGGTCCTAAATTATAAAACGTGCTGTTTGTATAGTGGATACGAATATAGAAACACCTTTTATTTCTTAAACTTATCCGGTCATCGAAGTTAAAGTGAATCGAACCGAGTTCAATAGATTATGTAAATCGATTTAAGAATCGATTTTTATGTTTAGCGCCAAGTATGAGGTTTTATTAGGAGTAGAATCATAAGTTCAGAGCGTTCAACAAAATTTAGCCGTTATGTGGCCTCCCCGTGCAACATTTCTACGCAGCTGTAGAGTGGGATATCAATATATTAATTTAGTATCGCCTGCGTAGTACGTACTGTGCACCAATCTTTGCCAACATCGTTAGAGGCAGCGGAAGATGTTTCTGCTAGTCAATCTAGGAGTGAGGTGTAGGAAACCAAGTTGGACGTAGACACGAATATAACTGTAAGCAGGAGACGCGCCAACAGCCAGCATTCGGGTATCCGGTTCATTTTTAGACGGAAAAATTAAAAAGAAATTGCATGAGGCATGAAATGGAGAAGAGTCAATGAAGAGAAGACGAGCTTCAAGAAATCCGCAAAGAAATTTTGTTAAGTAAAGTTCGAGAAGTGGAGGCTCGTGCTGAAGTTGCAGAGAGGAAATTGAACAATAAATGAAATCGTTTTCAGAGAATTAATATTTTTTCTTATACATTTTTAATCTATTTTGTGTTTTTAAATATTGCTTTCTTCTTATTTCGTTTTTATTTTTTATATACCCTATTTATATATATTTTGTGCTATTTTTATTATTTTCATGTTTATAAATTTTTCTGCTCGTATATGATTTATTTTATATTTTTTATATTTCACAAGAGACAGTTAAATTTTCAATAATAAATCATATAGCCATTATTTTGTTACATACAGGAAGGCATATAGCACGTTGTTTAAAAGCTAAAAAATGATAATGTTTATAGTTTTTGTTTGTACAAAAACTAATTGTTAAAGTCGCATTTATGTTGTTGAACTTTGTTAATAAATGTCTGTAAGTATAAATTACAATTTAGTAAGAGATTGGTAAAACAAATGTTCAATGAAATGGTATATTTACCAATGAAATAGGATTTTCATATTGAACCCTATGAAAGACCTGTTTGTATTACCAAGTTCAAATTAATTGAATACATGTTTTTGTTTTAGTTATTGGTAAATTAAATCATACAATCTTGCTAAAGTATTTTCAAACTTTGAACTGTAAAAAATTATAATTTTATTTCTTACGGTTTCTACCAATTATTTTTTTATTGAGAGATTAACGCGGAAATAACATTTTATGGATGATATCATTTAACGACACAATTTCGAAATCATCACATCATAAATACTTAAAAGTACAGCTGCTTTATATAGCATTTTGCAAACCCCTATTGTAATATATGCAATTAGTTAATAATTGAATTATAAACTGATAGATAATTTGATAAAACTAAGCTACTTGTCATAAAATTTACTTCTGTTTTTTGTAATTTATAAATATATGTAGCACGAACATTCTAATTAAGATAACTAACTACACAATTAATATTATAATGATAAAAATGACACTTAACAATCTAACAGAAAATAAAAACTTTCTCAATTCGTATGTCCAATACTAAAGCAATCAAGTTTGATTTAAAATTTATTACAACATCTAATGTCTTTGTTACTGTTTTTAAGCATCACCATGTAACGTGCAAAAGTACAGCCAACACTATTTTTATCGTAGAGTCTGAGTGGATTGCGCGCCAAGAGCGCGTAACGCGGGCTAAACTCGAGGTTTACGATGTAAAATTTATTTAAACTATTTCTCGGGCTCTCGAGTCCGCGGCGTGTTTTTCTCCTCTCGAAAATAGACGAATTTTTCGAGTTTTCTCGCTTCGAAAAATATCGGCCAGAAATCCTAATATGTATGTATGTCTGAATGTAACGGAATTTTAAATTTTATTAAATTTTCACCCACTTCCGGACGTCCCAACTTTTTAAAACCAATGACAATACAATAATTTTATAATTGAAATATAAAGATGTTTTAAGATTTAAAAAAATTATTTCCAATTTATTGTCACGTGCATAATGCTAAAAATGAAATGTACATACAATTCAATTTTATTTTAAGACTTTCAAAACTTTTTTTTTAATATCAAAACTAAAATTTAAACACTGTGTGGTGCTCTCAACTTACATTTTAACAACGACTCTTTATTTACAAATAGTTAGGGATAAAAAAAAATTAGCCCAACTGATATAATTATATAAGAATAAACTAATTTTTTGTATCAGTTCCAAGATTAATGATTTGCTTCAAGATTTTCCTTTTAAAAAAGTTAATCCTTCGATTATGATGAATTTTATACTATGCAGGAAATTCCTTGCGTAATTTTGGTGTGTGGAATATATTTACGGTAATTTGGTCCGTTTTCCTTTTTTTGTAATTAGTGTAGTGTAATATTTATGTGTTTTTCTTCAATCGGGAGAGATAATCACTAATCCACTTAATTTCTCTCTTGTCGACTCTCAATTCCTCCATTTGACTAGAAGGTCAATGATTATGCTATGTATTGTTTTAGCAATCATTTTGTGTCGACATATTATTGTTAAAAGATAATTTTTTTATAAGTAATTCGAAAATACTCGTAAACACATAACTAAGTATGAGCACAACTCAAACTATGAGGATTCTGCTCATATTTTGGTTCCTGTAAGCATTAAAGAATGCATAGTGATTCTATTAAACTATTTTCAAATATTAATATTAATTTTTACCACATAAATAGATTACCGAGTATATATTGGACAGGCCTAAAAGTATATTGATTTTTTTGAAAAATTGCGGGATTTAGAACTATTGGTACGGTATCCGGTAAAGTTTAGTTAAACTATTTTTTCATATCAATTGCTTTTTCATAATTTCGATTTCAGCAGTTTCAGAGAATGGGAGAGAAGAGCGCACATTTTTCGTAGAAATTTTCAGCAATGTCACTAAAACTAGTTTCGTAAAATTCTTAAAAAATAGTGTCGGGATCTTTACAATTCACCTTTTCGGATAATATCCCAGATGACTTATGGTATTAAAAAAACGTACTTCATTTGCGCTTTTTCAAATTTTAAAAATAAATATTATACGTAATAATATGCTTTATCTTTGTGTAAAAGTGCATGTCTGTAAGTAAAAGAGATTCTGATTAAAGTGTTAGCAATGGAACGGTAGCATATCTTAAATGAATATTATTTGATTAATATATGTTTTATTATTTCGAAAATACCATTTTTATTTATGAACAGCTGAATATCACAAAAGAGATACAAATATCCAAAACATATTCATCTGTAGCAACAGAATCTCTGGGGTTACTTCTCAAAGCAATAATATAAGTTCATAAAAGATGATAGCGTATCCACCAAATATGTTGTTAATTGTAAATTCCGCCCTCAGTCTTAGGCCGGTGCGGAAGGAAATCGAGCATGAAAAGATCATTTCATCCCTTTGAGTTTAGGCGGGATTTAATTGAAAGGGATACGATAAGTACTAAAATATTTCACATATTGCAGACCGTCATTATTCTCCTCTCGTGCACAGTGTCACGAGGTGGATTGATAGTGTTGGTTTACGAATTGCCTAGTATGGGGTATACTTTATTTATCTTGATTAATGTGAGAATGTTGTATTATCTTTAAACGAGTGGATGGTGGTAATATGGAATTTATGTTACTACAAATATAATAGGTCTGTATTTATAAGTTCCTAAAAATTTATCTTGGATTTTAACCCTATGATACTGTATATAACAATTATAAGTTTTTTAATCGAAACCGAAAGTAGGGGGTAAAGAACACCTTTTTAATTACCTTCATTTGCCAAACGATGTTTAATTACCTTAATTCGCCAAACGATATACAATAATAAAAAAATAACATTATTTTAAATTAAACCGTTTAATGATTACGTAATTAACTTAATTATTAACAGCTGATTCTTGTTTATGGCATAATAGCTATAGTATTAGAATAATCTATGTACGAGTAAGACAAATAAATAAATACATAAAACTAGAAATTAAATGTACCTAGCTACATTTCAACATAAATAATTGAAAGTTTAAAAATGTTTTGAATATTGCAGAATTGTTACTTAAAATCCTCTAATTTTGAAAATATTGATCAGTAAATCAGTTAATCAGTACAATCATT
Source organism: Druceiella hillmani (assembly GCA_039881145.1). Classification (NCBI taxonomy): domain Eukaryota; kingdom Metazoa; phylum Arthropoda; class Insecta; order Lepidoptera; family Hepialidae; genus Druceiella; species Druceiella hillmani. Next base: position 15,533,893 of record JAYKKI010000029.1, read on the forward strand.
AAACAAGAAAAGAACAAAAAAAGGTGACGGTGCTTCTTCTATTTCACCCCATTTCTTTTATTCTCCATGTCAATAAGCTAACGGACTCGGTCTGCAAAAGGCACGCCTAGACTTTCACATTTTGTTTTATATTAGTGATACATACTATTCTTATATTGATTATATTTGGCGTTAATTTTGTAGAAATTCATTATTCACAATTAAATGAAACTACGTGATGTAGTAATATTTCTACTTTCTTTAAGTTTTGTACCACGACCTAGGTTTCGTTGTATTACAACATCTTTAGGCGGGCTATTAGCAAAGATCAAAGGTCTTGGTAAAGAACTTAAAGAAAGTAGAAATAATACCACATCACGTAATTTTATTTAATAGTGAACCATTATCATACTTAAGTGCAAATGTATCTTCCACTTGAGAGGGTTTAATATAAAATAAGTGGGTTTATTCTTTAGATTTTCACTTTGAGTTCTATCACGAATATTTTAAACAATATAACAGCTAAAATTTATGCTATAAGTACGCCGTGGAGAATATTTGCTTCAATTTCATTGTATTTTTCAGCATCGGTAATCTCCTATGTAGTGATAGTGGCACGATCGTGTTATCTGGCAGTTTTAATAAATAAAATTGGAACAGTAAACTGGGTAGTTACTATTGCTATGTTCATTTAAAATTGATAAAAGCTTTTCAGAATTAATTTCTGATTTAAAAACAAGAGTTTGGACGTAGCAATAAACACGTCTGCAAGTTACTAAATAAGATAAAATCAAATAAATTAGTTGATGAAACTACTTGTCCATATTTAGTAAATTTATATATCCACCATGTAGTGTTTTTAATTTCCATAAGGCTCCAAGAATCCTTGGTTGATAAATGGAAGAACATAAGGAAAATTTAGCTTTTTACTGTCAGAAAAACAGTATAGTAATAGTAATAAACAATTATTCATTCTGTAATGCTAATTAAAATATCATACAAATTAATTACATGTTTGTATTCGTTTCTTGCACGAGTCAAGATGTTTAATGACTTTCTTAGTTATTCTGTCATTAAAAAGTATTGCATCTTTCAAAGCTGTAGGGGATTACATAAGTAGTCTTTAATTTAAGCCTTAATTCAGAAATGTTTTAAAAATCGCAAAAAAAATATTTGTTTTGATCTAAAAGTATGGCATTTGTTTTAATTTTGTTATATATTCTCCTCTGGCTAAAGTTACTCGTGACATGAAAACGAATGCAATGGCACGGTCAAAATTGGTCTAGTCCTTCAATTCCAAGAGCAAGAGAGAACTGAAAGGACAGTAGTTCATAGCATAGCCGGCCGTCAATATCCTTAGTCTTATTTCGATTTCGTCGTAGCTGAATTTTTGCCTAAAACTTTACAAATTTTAATTTAACAAATTTTGTCAAAAAATTGATGGTGTTTGAAAATGTCTGAAAACATTTCATATTAACATACGTTCAAGTTGATAATGATTCGCTTAAGGTAGTTGTCGTATGACAGTAAGATCTAAAAATTATTATAAAATTGTTTATTGAAAATTATTTTATTTCAAAACTGTTAATGTAACATCATTCTAACAATTTCGAAAAAGAATAATTTTTGCGTTTTTTAAATAAAATAAAGTGTGGTGAAATACCTACTTTTCCTGTAATGTTAATTGTATAATTTTCGAGAGTGATTTTTATCCAAATTAATAGGTAAATAATTTTTAAATTATATATTCATTCATTATTTGAAATTTACGATTTTGTTTTATGTAAAATATTCAAAGAACTCTATACGTACGTTTTAAAGTCTAAAGCTTGTCAACTGATCGAATACTCTAAACTTTTCCAGAAAAAGATGTATTCAATAACAAAAGTCCTTCATACATTTTACGTTCTTATATTCCTTTATACAGACGAGAATTACAATAAGAAAATTGTAGTGCAAGTGCCTCTAGTGGAAAAACTATTGAAAAAGCAATTAAAATTATTTTGCGAAAGCTAACAATATTAGTTTTTTTTCATAATACTAAGCAGAAAATCTGTCTGTTTTTCATGCACGTATGTTTTTTTAGTCTCTATACGTATTAAAACTTTGGAGTTTAATATGTTTTCATCAGAAATGGCATATGTTAAATGATTTACATCATAGTGTAGAGAATTTTTAAAATTTTAAAGTTATATTATATCGGGTTATGGAAGAAATTTGTACAATGATAAAAAGAAAGAAATGTGGAATATTTTTTATAATGGTTGTGAATTTAAATATTTTAAAACGAAAATATGGATATTTTATTTTTAACTCTCTCGTGTCACTTTTGGAATAGTTTCTCTACGTTGTTTCGAATTTTTTTAGGAAAACTATCGTGTAATTTTATTTTATTGGTCGAACCTATACCTCTCGGAATCGCGAATTTATTTAGCTTGTTGAATTTATCGTTAATCTGTTATTAAGCTTTAAAATTTCTCCTTTTATAGCACACATACTTGTAACCCATGTCTATTGTACCACTTCTATCCAAAGTCATTGAACATTACTTTAGGTATTTATTTTCCTTTTTGTATATTTTTTAAAGTGGCTTAACATAGATTACGAATTTACAGTATTATAGAATATGTTTAGTAGTTTGTAGTAGTATTGCATAATTCAATTTAGCATTAAATAATGAATAAAACTAGTATCGTACTTTTGAACTATAATAATTTTAATTTTCATTTATTTCACTCAAATTAATTTATGATAATTGAACATTCTTTGCAAGAATCTAACTCATGTTTTTCTGACCAAAATTAAATTGTTAAATATTTTGATTATTATTTTAGATGGACTAACTTCACATTTGTTATACCCCAACGAATGATTTGATTTTTTTTGCATTTATTGACTTTTATTTTTAATTTTTCAGTTTATAAATTGAGTCTTTTAGTTAAGCCAAAGATAAGTCCCAAACTGTCATAGTGATTTGTCAGAAATTTATAAAAATAAAGGTCTGTAGTTTGTGGGAGGTAATACTACATCAAATATTAGCTAGTAGATTAAAATTGTGTAATATTATGATTGCCTTTGATTGTATTGATCTCAACCTAGCAAGTTAACGTTAATTACTTAAACAGCCTACAACCTAACAAAGCTTTCATTATAAATTTGGCTTAAAAAATGCTTAAAAATTAACAATAGTTTCCGTCTCAAATATATTAAAGTTAAAAATCGACACTGTCCCTTGAGTTTTTTCAAATATTTAAAATTTAGTCCAGAATCTAAATTAACACGTCGGACTGTTTATACGTTTTATAAAAACACTGTATTTAGATTTAGAAGCTTACTAACTTTTGTATTTAATGTATCACTGCCCTTTATAAAAATCCATTGACAATTTAAATAGTGAAACATTGGAAATATATTTCTTTAATTAATTTTTTTTTCGTTAATTTTTTCTTTACAGTCGTACATAATATCCGCATTTGAATTCAATTACATCCATGGACGCATGTTCCATGATCCTTGCACGCATGATCCATGCATGTATTGCCCAAAAATCAAATTATATATACGCCATATTTATCTGTAATTTACCGCCCTCTGGTAGACAGAAACAATATATCTTAATAATTAAAGATTTAGTTATTTAGATTCAAATAATTTGACAAGGCTTATGAAAATGATATTGTCAAATTGTGTATATTGTCCTATTGGTCATATTCTCCAATTCTTTATATTGTCCAATTGGCCTCATTTTCCAATTGTTTATTTATACATTTGGTCATATTGTACAATCGTTTACATAATCCAATTGTAGTATAATTGTTAAATTGTCCAATTAGTAATATTGTCTAATCGTTTCTATTGTCCAATTTGTCATACTTCCCAATACGGTAGTTGACTCATTCTAAATTTTGATATTTTTCGTACGATATTGTGAAATATAAGTTAATTAAAAACCAGTCTTGAAAAAAATTCAAAAATTGATTGAAAAATAAGCCAGTTGTAGGCTTCTAAATTTGAAGATACGGATAGAGTTGTGTATATCCCTGTCTCTTTTCCTCTCGTAGAATATAATGTGCAATATTAAAAATGACCTCACAACACAGTATTGCCGTCCTTGTCTAAAGGATAAAATTAAACTTTTATAACTCGGTCAATTTTCAAGATTATTAAAAATTATTTTCAATCTTCATTAGCTTTTACCTTGAAATTATGATTAATGAAATAAAAAAAATTTAGGCAAATACCCAATTGTTCATCTACATAAATGATTACTTAGACCTCTGTAGAAGTGATAATTAACATAAATAAACTCTTAGATTTTTCATGATTATTTTTTGGCGGTATGTGGTCTAGTGATGTCATTGACAAAATATACCCTACTATTTTGACTGCTTAATTTTTTAGTCAGTCGATCTAATTGCAGCCAATAAATTTTTGATTTCACTGTAAATCCCACCAAATGGCAGATATCCCACGAGTAATGCCCTTGACGTTCCATCAGTTGTCCAGTATTACTTTTTTCGAATTTAATATATATCGTATTTCTGAAATTTCTTCCTTTTTCTAAACTGAGGTAATAGGATTTGCGAGTGCGATTAACGTATTTTTCATAACAGTTACTAAGTTTTTAAATCAGTCGAAGATATATTTTAATGGCAATAATCTTTGTACACGGGGAGTTCACAAAGTAGAAGAATCCGAATTTTAGTTATTTTCCATTATTAATTAGTAATCCGGTGTAAATACGCTTGAATATTTGACGCTTAAATGACAGTAATCGAACATACATCTATCTATGTAAAAATTCCCGGCCTACTTGCTGAAAGCTTATTAACCAAAAAATATATACAAACACACAAACATATATATATATATATATATATATATATATATATATATATATATATATGTATGTACGTATGTATATATTTACATATGCAGAATCATACATTTTCATATCTTTAAAGGAGAATGGAAAAATATTCAACCCTGCCCGAACGAAAAATATATTAGATTTTATTTTACGACATGTGGTAAAATAAGCAATAATGTATATAATTATCGAAATCAATAGCTTAATATAAATATATGACTGCCTCATATATGTCTTTAGGTATAGGTTTCATTTTTTTAAGATATAGTTCAAAGCGCGACAATAAGCTCGATTTATATGTGATTTCAGGGCGTTTAGACAAAGAATGTTTAATCATACCGTGCCAAATATATTTGACGATTTTAAAATATGGGTAGCACCTATTAATTGTTTTCCGGAGTATTATGAAGGTATATATATAAATTTTTATTAACAAAATAATACACCCCTTAAAATAACATAAGGCATACACAGACCTAATATTTTGGCAAACGATATCGAATAACACAATGTGTAAAGTCATAAAGAAGCTTACTCGCGACTCGAAGCTAACAAACCAACAGTTGCAAATTTTCCACAGTCGGCACGTCAGATTTACATATTTATTTAAAATTATACCATTTACCATAAATGAAAATCTGAGATAGGTTTCATTTGCACCGGATCGAGGTTAATTTTCTATGGACCATGACCACTTTCCTTTTCCTGTTCTCTTTTCAACCTTATTCTCAACCATAGTTGATTTGAAGCTGTGATTCATGAAAGCCATGCTTATATCAGTTCCAAGATTAATGTTTCTATTCGGAACCTCTGACTTAAAAACGTAAATTAATCAATTATACTATGTCATCAATTCCTTGCATCATTTTGGTGCGTCGAATATGTTTACTATAATTTGGTCAGCTTTATTTTTTTATTAATTATGTAGTGCATTGTCCATGTCCTTTTTAATTGGTAAAAATAAGTGGTAATCAATCTCATGTCGACTGTCAAGAAAAGAAATAATTCTGTCATATGCCGTTTCAGAAATAATTTTTTTTATATAGTATTTCCATTTCCATATAGTATTTCCACAGAAATATTTTTAACTATTCACAATATTTTTCAACATATAGATATATTATTATAATTAAAATATCTTTGACAAGCGTAAACATTTTGTGAAATTCTTAAAAATTCTGAAGTTTAGCTTTAGTTTTCCGGTAAAATTAAGGTAAACATCATATAGTGGCTACTAACGATCTTTTCTATATATATTTTCGACTTCTAATTTTGACTGTTTTGAAAAACGGGCAGATCATGTTCTAGAAATGTTCAGCGATATCTGTAAAACTATTTCAGTAAAATTATGAAAAAATTTCTTGAAATCGTTAGACGCAAGAAATTTCAAAAAATTTAAGTACATTTTCCGTTTTTTATTTCTGTAACTAAAAAAAATCATTTTTGCAGTAACCCTTGATATATGAGCGGGTTGAAATGTTTTATCATTATGCTGAATTACGTACTACAAACAGTTACTGCTATATACTTCAGTTTCTGAGGAAAACGGTTGACAGAGAGATTGGTGGTTAGACGCTTGACAGGTGATGTTATGAGAGATACGGTTTTTTGAGATACAAAAGTTTGAAATTCTGAACAGAAATGTCGGCTTTCAATGAAAAATTCTTCTTTATCTATTGGGACGTAAGCATAAGTACCAAATTTTACATATACATGTGATTTCATAAGAAATTACAGATATTATTATATGCATGTATTAAAGTGAATACACCTATTTTATTCCGTAATTAAACTGCAACTTTAGCATATGCTAAATAAAAATCACTCCAAAAATATATGTTTTTACAAAGTTGAATATTCTATTTTAATTTATATATAGCTGAATACCTGAAAATAAAAACAAATATTCAAGCATATTCATTTGGAGCACAGAATTTACAAGGATACTCGTAAAAGCACTGACATAAATTCACATAAGGTCCTGGCGTATCCACCGATATGCTGTTAATTGTAAATTCCGTCCTCACTCTAAGGGTGGTCTGAAAGGAAATCGCGTGTGAAAAGACTATTTCATTCCTCGGAGCTTGGATGGGCTTTAATTGAAAGGGACACTGTATTAAAATGTTTCACAAGTTGCGGACCGTCATTATTCTCTTGCGTACGACGTCATGAGATAGATGGATCGTGCTGCCCTAGGGGTTGCCAAGTGATGGGTGTGTTCTATACTTCTCTTGATTAATGTGGGAAGTTTATACCGCCTTTATAATGAGTCGGCGGAGATTATGTGATACTTTACCATAATTATAATAGGACTTTATTTGCAAGTTTTGGGAAATTTATCTCGGTTTGTAACCCTATGAGACTGAATGTAATTATTATAATTCTTTTAAACGAAGTTTAAATTTTGCTCCCATAATTATTCTAATTTGGCAAGCGATACATGGTGTTACAAAATAGAACATTATTCTAAATTAAAATGTTTAATGGTTGTATAATTTACATAGTTTTATTTATTTAATTTTTGTTTACGGCACAGTAGTTTTAGCTTTAAGAATATTCAAAATATTTTGATACATATGAACGTACATAATGGATCGATTATTCAGTTCAATTAATAATTATAACGCATGGGTTCTTTTTAGGATCGATGTATAATAAATAAACACAAAAGCAGATATAAAATATGTCAGAATCGGATAATTATACGTTATCCGATTCTGACAATCGGATAATTATACGTACGCAAAGTTTTTTTCAGAGTTAATTGCAATGAGCAAAAAAGGTCAAACAAAATATATTTTCTCCTTAAAGGGTAATGAATTATTTATTTGTCAATGCTTTGTTGTTTGGTGATATTACTTAATTAGTAAGGTAATAATTGGAAATTATTACAGAAATGTGATAATAATATGCAGCATAACAAAAATTCAAGTGTTAATGACAAAAAAATGTCTGCGGTGCTTATGACCACACGATTTAAGTGAAAACTTTTAATATATACATATATATATATATATATATATGTATATATATATATATATATATATATATATATGTAATTACATTGATGTCATATGATGGATGTTAATTCGGTGAATCGGGAACAATGCAAGATTATTATTTTAAAATTCAATGACATACGCGCGTTATTCTATAATATTAGATACTCACTGTATACACTTGAATTGTTAACTAATTTTATACAATAGAATACGCGTATTATATTAAATTATACTCGAATAAAATATTAATCAAAAAGTGCGCATGGTGCGACTTAAAAAGTAGTTCACTTGATATTTTAAAATAGTGCCCTTGGTGCACCTAAAAAGTAGTTCATTAGGCCGATGCTGAGCTGGTTTACCCGATTCAGCGTCACCGACTCGATCCTGACAGCTCAGCGTCACCGATTATATTTGGCTAATTTCGGCTGTTTGGTCAAGTCTAAGGATTAACGAAACACGTTTTTTGGTCGTACGAATTTATAATTTTCTTACACAGCCATGTGTAGGAAAATTAAAAATCGCTAGTTAATAGAACAGTGGATAATTTATTGTAGTTCACCAATTACGTGATCAAAATTTCGTTCTTTCTATTTCAAAGGCACCTTACTACTTTTTTCATTCAACAAGCAGTGTCTTTTTCAATTTTTTTCATTATTTACTAAGCCAGTTTCTTTTTTACCTTTTTTCATTATCGGCTTAGGTGTGTTGCTTGTATTGTCAGTTTTTTCTACAATTTCATTGATGCCTTTTTTGGAATTATGCTTGAATATGTAAATAGAATTTTTTTTTATGAATTGGTTTTGACATTCAATCACGTAACAAATTTTATTAATTAATTTTTTAATGATTTTTGTTATGTATCTTACTTAGTTTTCAGGTTTATTAAAAAAGTTTCTTCAAATGAATAAAAATTCGTAACATAAAAATATGAACACAATGTATTTTTTGAAATACCATCAATCATCTATTTTTGTACTTATAATTTACTAAAATTTACAAAAATTGCGTTAAGGTATAAATGATACTTTTATACGCTCTAATTAAGGTTGTAAATGCAAAAATGACTTGTTTTTTGTATTTGTCTTGCTTTTATGACTCAGCTATTTATCCAATATCCGTGGGGTTTGAAAAAATATAGCCTATATCACGAAGAACAATTTGAAGATAGAGTTTCTTTCTATTTGATATTTATTTTTAAAATATTTTTGGGAAAAACAGAAAAGTTGCATTTATTTAAACACAAACAAAAAATACCCACGTAATACTTTTTATTTTCATACCATTTCTTCGATTTTGTGTTTTCCAAAGTACTTTTCATATTCTGTGTTAAAAGTCAATATTATGACAAGAATATTCCTTTTAAGTTGTAATATCATTTTTTTCCAGTTCTGCGTTAGCAAAATCGAAAGCAAACGAGATTCGCACAACAATCTATCGATGTTACTGAAAAACGACTCTGCTATTTTCAGACGCTAAGTTGAAGACAATAAATATCGTTCACCGATATTTTCACACGCATGCCGTGGCAATAAAGTAAGGCAACATGTTTTAATATCTGTGGATATATTTTTAAAATATCACATGAATAATATTAAAGTAATATAATAATTATATTTATTTGATACTAAATTCTTAATTCAGTAAAGCTCCTAAGAAGCTTTTTGGCTCTCGGCAGATAATGTGACATTTGGAAGCCACACCTACTAAAGAACCATTAAAAACCCACAGACTTGGCCCGAATTGATATCGTCTAAACTTCACGTCTCGCAAAACTTTCAGTGGTACATGAAATTGCATGCCCCCGGTATGTGTTTTATTCAACTAATGCGCCAGCCTCGACTTTTGACGATAGAAGTGTTTATAATAACTTAGGTAATTTTACGAATACCACAAGTACAACTTTTAATACAGTGTTTAAAAAGAGGGAACCGTCCTCTGAGAACTGATGCAATTATTTACATTTTTATTATAATTCAAATTTGACTTTGGAAAATGATATGCGTCTGCTTCCATTGGTCTGTAGGTATGTATTTATGAGGACACGCTATGGATGGCAATTTTTGATTGGTCTGTAGGTATATATACTTATGAGGACACGCTATGGATAGCAATTTTTGACCAAGTTTGGTGATTCTTTTCTCAATCGATTGGTTAGTTATCAGAATAGTTTAACTTTTGTAAACTTTAAAAAAAGTCCTTTTTTTTCAGATTTTTTTTTCTTCTTCCTCCCTCGCTCCCTACCACTTGGTAACTTTTTTCCATTTTTGAAATTTTTCTTACATTACTTTTGTAAACAAAAAAACATGGATTTGGTTTATCAACAATTTTCAAAATCTAAAATATTTACTTCACTCTCTAGCAAGGTTACGCTGTAACTTTGTGCGTATAGGAAACGAGATCGTGTTACGATGCGTGTTACGAGATCAATCAGTTGATTGAATATTTGACTTGTTGGAAGAAAAGATCATGACAATTTGTCAAAAATAATTCTGTGTTATGCAATGTGACAGGAAAATTCAAAGAAATTCACAGACTTTTTTCTTTAACATTCTTGAGTGTTGTTTTATTTATCATTGTCAGGTACATATATTCGTCTAAGACCACTCACTTGTCTATCTGTCTATCTGTCTGTCGTAGACGTTTGAAATAGAAACTTGAAGTAGTAATAAATACTTGGCGTAGTAATAAAACATATTAACCCGTACATATCCAAATAGCTGACACTAAAAATATTTCCAGAGAATTGTAGTGACATAAAATGCTACACTTGACCTCAAATAAACATATTTAAAAATCAAGATGAGAAACACAGAATTCGATGTTTTTTGTAATTTTTAGGGACTTATGCTCAATTTTGATCTAGTTTTTTAGGTTCTTTTAATTATGATAGCTTTTAGAATATATATTGGTATAATTTATTTAAAATAAAATATATCTGTACATCTTTTTATATATTATTTCATATAATAAAGAAAGTAAAATCTATAGTATTAAGCAAAACAATTTTTATATTTAAATTTAGTAAAATTTAGCAATGTTACTCAGCAAAATAATCCCACAAACAAAGGTGAACATCACACGAAACGCAAGTATTATTTGTGCGATTTTTTCTTTTATTCTTGGTACAGTTTATGCGTCTCTTTCTGACATTAGATTGTTACATATGATGTAAAGATATTGGTTGTTTCAAAAACCTGAATTTTACATTTTATCTATAGTGGAGACGACTCGTCTTCTCACAGTAAAACCATTTATCGAATCTATATCTTTTGTGAACTGTAGACTGTTTCACAGCATTTCTGTCATGATCTATCAGATCTATAACGTTCATGTTTTTATTTTAGATTACAATAATTTTACGACACGTTACATCAATTTTTTACCCAGAAACTTCCTCGCGATATTTTACAGTGTAAAATTTCATAAGCAACTGAAAGTTTGTCAACAGATGGATCTCTTTATATCTATCCATGTTATATCTTGGAAACATGAGGTATAAATGCTTCCACGCATCATATCTTTATCAGATTATGCTGTTTTTGGAATGTGCTTTCGATCAGTACGAACATTTTTACAAGCCTTTGTATTCTGATTAGTCAGTTCGTATTATAACAAGAGTGAATTGAAAAATTTATCAAAGTAAATTTCATAGCCCAGACCTTCGACATTCGTTGACAGATGTAGCATAAGTGACATATAATTCAGGCTAGTCTCGATATTTCATTCACCTGTATATAAAGCAAACTCAAACACGTAACGTGTTGCCGCATCACATCTATTGTTGGGTTGTTCTTTGTGTATCGTTTTTTGATAATGTAACCTTTAGACTTTATCATGTGTTCGTCGATGGATTAAGTTTTAATATTATCGAGGGAATATTGGAACTAAGTATTTAAATGATCGATTAAATGTTTTTTTATGTTATCTTAGAGCTGTTTATATCTCTTTCTGCTTCGTTGTAACAGAAGTAGAAGTTCTTGATTATATCTCAAAATCGAGATCTAGGCATCATATTTGATATGCAATGTATACCTATGTCTGATTAAGTAAATCAGTAATCTCTCAACGATGGTAAGATATGACAACCCATAACCAAATTCATGTCAGAAATTCTTTTCATTTTTTCATTTTCAATAGTAAATTTTCTTCCATATTTATGAGCGTATTTTACTGATTTTGATAAAATATTATGAACTAAGTCATTAAATTTAGTTCTAAAACCGAAGTTTTTATGAGGTGTAATAAATTTACTTCATTAGCTACACAGATTTTTACTTTTCGACCATCAAAGTTTGTTGGGTTTCGTCTGACTTGGTTTCAAAAGGTCTGCTCTCCTTAAGCAACATAATTTGCAAAAATTTTAATTGAAAAATTTAGGTGAATACGCAAAATAATTTCTATTCCATTAGTGTATTTTTGTCATAAACTGTATCTGTATCTCTTAAAATTTGAATTGAAAAATTTAGGTGAATACGCAAAATAATTTCTGTTCCATTAGTGTATTTTTGTCATAAACTGTATCTGTATCTCTTAAAATTTTAATTGAAAAATTTAGGTGAATACGCAAAATAATTTCTGTTCCATTAGTGTATTTTTGTCATAAACTGTATCTGTATCTCTTAAAATTTGAATTGAAAAATTTAGGTGAATACGCAAAATAATTTATGTTCCATTAGTGTATTTTTGTCATAAACTGTATCTGTATCTCTTAAAATTTGAATTGAAAAATTTAGGTGAATACGCAAAATAATTTCTGATCCATTAGTGTAACTGTATCTCTTATTGGCCACAGCTGATATTCTTTCAAATTGACTTGGATTTTCAAAGCATGCGAATTACAAATATATTTGATCGCTTACTTACTTAGCAGCTAGTAATTGTCTAATACTCAAAAAAGTAAACAAACAATTTATCACCTATCCTTATATTAATTTATCACGTATCCTTTTACAAAAGAAAGGGCTGAGCACCTCCTGAACTGTGATTTGTCAATATCAACCTATTTTGACAGAGGACATTTATGCTGTGTTGCTAGTAAGAAAACAGTAAAAAAATGTTCATTTAAAAATTCAAAATACGCAGAAATAAGTAGTTTTGACTGATGAAATTTTTTATTGGTAAAGTTTTTTTTTGAGAAATATATTTCTCTTGATCATCAAAGGATTATGCTAAATTTTTAAAAATTATATATGTAGTCTGGAATATTGTTTAAAATGACTAACAATATGGGCCTTAAGAATACTTTTTTAATTAATTCCATATATAGTCTAGAATATTGTTTAAAAGGGCTGACAATTTAATACTACCCCTTATTTTCAAAACTACTCAACTTAAATTATAAAAAAACAGGGTTTTAGAAATCTATACAATGGTTGTAAGAAAACTATAGTGAATATTGTAGGTTTTATATTTTTAGAAGTATGTACTATATCTTAATGCTTGTTAAATGTATAGTAGTTAAAGTTGTTAAAATTAATAATATTAACAACTATTGACTTTAACTGTCTTAAAATTAATAATTGTTGATAGTTTAAGAGAAATACTATATGTATTTAAATGTTTATACGTATTTAAATGTGTGTGGAACCTTCGTAGTGCGATTACTATTCTTTTTTGACGGATTTGTTTATTAGAGTTAAAGGCAAAATTACAACAAATAAATTTATTGAAAAGGAACAAATCGACAAAATTCGTTGTTGTCTTAATAATTTTTCTGCGATCTACATATACCATTCTTTTACCTTCTTCTTCTTAGCTAGAAGATAAAGTAATTACCATTTCGATGGGGATCTTTTTTAATCTATGCCATTCCTCTGTATGTACTGTGTCCATTTCGGTCCATTCCCTCTTTAAATGTTGTCACTATTTTAATCTCATAATCCGCAAAAATATTATGGTGACTATGCAAGTTACCGTCCTTGTCATCTGGTGATAAATTGATAAACTTTTGGTTTCACTACTGTCAGTGTCATTTTCAGGAAAATTCCCACAGCATACATTTTGTAAACAATCAAAATGATATATTATGCCAAAGTGCATTTGTGGTCTTCATGTAAAGCGTTTTTCTCTTCATGGTCTCATCTTAACAATAGTCTTACACCAGAATTCATATTTACGGGTTACATCGCTGGCCTATTTCCACTTAAGTCTTTCAATCCGTTTCACGATATGGTTGATTATGCTTTGTTGTCTTAGCTATGTGTTCGTCTTAAGGTTTTTTTAGTAGCTTTTGATTGTTATTTGAGTCATTTGTAGTTTGTTGACTAACTCTTTGATGAGGAGCCAAGTTTTACATCTGTCAGTTCCGTCTATATGGTTATTTTTACCTATTATGACCTCCTGCCTGGGATATACGTACTTCTGCATTATATCGATAGTGACTTGGTTTACTCAAACATTTGCAGTATATTTATAGGGTTTAATCTTAGAATAATGAGTACTCCAGAAGGCGAGAATACCCGCGCGGTGTGTCCACAAAAATTACGCATAAAATGCGTAGTATCAAAACGCGGCTGTCAGTGTAATTTAAGACACAGCTCTGAACGGTCGTGTAGTTGTATGTGACAATATCGCTTAAAATGCCAGCTTATGATACTTCCACCTGCTACTCTTACTTGATTTCATTTTCAATTAACTATACAATTTTAATATATCAAAGTAGATTATTATTCATGGAAGCGCGCCATTTTTGTTGGCGTTTCACTTCTTAAGTCACCTCTTAAATTTTTTACCCAAATTAAAATGTTTTAATTGCTTGATACTGAAAAATGAAAAATTTAATTCATTAAAAAATTGGAATTTGAGAAATATAGTTGTGTAAGAAGAAATAAATAAAGTTGTGTAAGTTTGTGTAACATTTGAAATTTTCACTGTCATATTTAATTTTAGAATATTTTACCTTATACATATATAATCATTGTAGGCAGGATTACGGAGACCCGTGAAAGAAACAAATTTTATATTTATTAATTTTCACAGTCCTCAATTTTCTGAAAATGCGAAATAATTTGAAAATAATTATAAACTTTATCATGACATTGAACGCTAATTAATATGAATCATTTTTTCTTCTCTTTTTAATTTCTTTAGTACGGGGCCGATTATTTTAAAAAATTTTATAGCGACCTTTTTAACCTCTCTTTTTACTTGAAAACCCTAAGCTAATTGTTTCTTTTTGCATTACAAAAAATTGTGGAAGAAAGTACTAAAATAATTTCGTAGATTAATGTACACACACACATTCGTACGCACGCGCCCAAACACACACATACACACACACGCACACAGACACACACATTCATACACTCACATAGTTTATTTTAACACTCATTTTAATTAATAAAATGTGACACAAAGATTTCAGTAATTTTAGCCTAAATTTTTTGGCTATTGGTTGTGGTCAGAATAAAAATTTAAGAAATTGAACATGGCAGCCATAATAATACTTCATATAAAGTAAATAATGCACCACATAAATCAATGAAAATGTGTATCGTACTGCGGCAAGCAGTCATATTTATATGCGTCAATTTCCCCGAGTTGGTTGATAAAGTTATTCTGCTGATAACACTGTGTGCGTGGGGTAGGTCGCTAGTAGAGGGAGCGCGGGGGAGGGGGAGAAGATTTTTGGCTTCAGACGGCCGAGAAGAGATTTGTACGTATACACCTTCTGGATTATTCTATATTCCGAGGGTTTAATATAAAATAAATGAGTATATTCTTTACATTTTTACTTTGACGTCTGTCAACAATTTTCAATTTGTATTCTTTTACACAATCTTTCTATTAACTATAATTTACTCTATGAACTCAATGCAGAGAATAGTTATTTTACTGCATTGTATTGTTTAGCATTGGTAATCTTCAAATGAGAAATAGTAGCACGATCGTTCCAGTTGGCAGCTCAATAAATAATCTCAAAGCAGTAAACGGGGTATTTTCTATTGCTGTATTTATTTACAATATATGAATGCTTTTTAGTAATAGTTTCTTATTTAACAACAAGTGTTTAAATATTAAAATAAATACATCTGCGTGCTGCTATATAAAATAATATAAAGTTTTATTGAAATTAAGTTTTCGATAAATTTATTTATGCAATATGTACAGTCCATAGTTTCCATAAAGTTATTACAATTTCGTATTAAATATCGGTAACAAATATATACTTAGAAAAAGTAAATGAAAAGAGTGACATTAAAAAAGCACAATCCCGACTTGAAAGGCCCTTTGGAAGGAAAGAAATAAGCAAAGCTTTTGCAATTTTGTTCTTAGGAAAACAATATGTTAATAAACGTTTATTTATACTATAATGTGTATTTGGTGAGTTAATTATATTTGCATTCGTGTCTTGTACGAGTTAAAATGTTTAACGATTTTCTTCGTTATTCTGCCAAAAAATCACTCTATTATTTAAAGCTTACAATACTGTCCGTCATATAAGTAGAGTAACTATTTAGATACATCGATTGAATTGAGCTTTACATCTAAAAATTATTTGTAACTAAAAATATGGCGACAGTTTAAATTTTTTTTTATAAATTCTATTTGATACTGCTGTAGTTAGTTTAACTGATGATATTAAGGCGAATCAAATACTATTTCTATTATTGCCATTAAATAATACATTTCTGGTATTTTATATTTCTTCGTTTCTGAAAATGTTTGATAAGACTTAATAAAGTCTAACTTATTATGTTTTGAACAAAAATTGTTGGCCTTGGAAAGCGTCCACTTCCAGTGACTTAAGTTTATTACCCCAAAAATATTATCATCACCTTACCGTCAATTTTATAAATACATTCACGTCGATATTCGCACGCTGAACGTAAGTTTTCTTTACGTACAAAAATGTCTGTTTGTATGTCTTTTCACATCTCCTTTATAAATCAAATCCTCTGATTTAAGCTTAACACAGGTTTATTTTAAATTCACCTCAGGATTTCATTTATATTTATGATAATAAATTTATGATAATTGAATAATCACCAGTGACAGGGAGTCAATAAACCTGGAAGGTTTTAGTTAAAATTTTCTAGAGATTTATAGTAACAACAAATGCTTAAACAGTAAAATAGATAGTATACAAAGTCTATCATTTAAATAAATTGTCTCAATGGGTTCACGATGTGATCGTGGGAAGACTCCAAGACATTCACAAAAATTCTGGATACACATTTTAAAGTCTAAAGCTACTCAAATGATCGAATAATAAAAAACTGGTAAAAAAGTTCTATTCTTTTAAGAAAATCGCATAACGATTTTACAGAACTAGTAGAATTCGAGTAAAAGTACTTCAAGCGAAGACTAGTGCAAATGCAATAGATATCTTTTCAAAAGTTACTAACATTAGTTTTCCCATTTTTAAGGAAAAAATCTGTCTGTTTCATGTATGCCTATGTTTGCCTGATCTGTACGCACTTCAAAATCGGGGGTTTATTATGATTACATAAGTGGTAATATACGAGTATGTTATATGATTGACACCACAGTATAGAGAATTTTTAACAATTTTTAAGTGGCATAATGTAAAGCTGTCAGAGAACTATTAGGAATAAAAGAAAATTTATACCATACTAAAAAGAAGAAATTGATGAACATTTTTTATAAACGTCTTCCATTTTTTTATTTTTCGTATTTTTTATAAAGGTTCTCCTTAACCTCTTCGTTTCTCTTTCGAATATTTGCCCTATGTCGTCTCGATATTCTTAAGCAAAGTATCCCCTAATTTTACATATTTGGTCGAACCTACAATTTCTTATGTTTCTATATAAATCTTAACCTCTGTATCTCCTTAAATATTAAATTAATCATCCCGATAGTGCGCCCTCGAACCTTGAACCTCGCAATTGAGAACCGAATGGGAATGGAGAAAAACAAAAACGTACGAATTAAACTTTCTACAAAAAATTTAATCAGATATGTATATATATTAAGGATGGTAACTAAAATAAACTAAAATAAATCCCGCGTCACCATTAAATGCAGTAATCAGGTCCAGTTACTGCAAATCACTAAGTAATAAATAGTAAAGAAGACAAACTAATTTTCCCACTTGTAAAATAAATTATTCTCGTTTAAATAATCCATTTATAGTTATGGTAATAAGAAAATTTTTTGTAGCGAATATAAAAAAATATATATTCAGCTCTTTGCATTTGACGCTGTTTCTATATATTCAATTTTCTCAATGTATAGAACTTTTAATCGTACAATATAAAGATTTCTGAAAAATTCTCCCCTTTCTCCTTGCCTATAAAATATCAGGTTATCTTTTTCAATTCGTTGTCAAATTTTTTTTTAAAAATAACCGCCTATAAAATACACGATATAATTTTCGATCACATGTTTAGTTACTATACTTAAAATAATATAATTCTACTATCACTTTTAAGTGACCTGATCTCCATATAGCAAGTTTATTCTAATAAGAATATCTTCAAAATATATAAAGCTTTCGTTACATTTCTGCTCAAAAAATACGGTCGCATTTCTATAAGTTTATAGGCTGGTTTCATATGCTTGAAAACCAATAATCGGCAAGGTCTCATTATTTGTGCTTCTCTTAAATATATTAAATTCTTTTCACGCCTTAAATTTAATCATTAAAAGTTTGAAAAGCATGTTTTTTTAACAATTCTCTATTTTCACATTAAGAAAATAAACTTGGTACTGTTGATTGCTAAGTTGAATAGCTAGTCGATTTAATTACCGTCAATAAATACTAAGTAACTAAAGGTTCCCGCAGTATCTAAGCATTACCTTTCTGGTATTCAATAAATACCTCGGTTCTGAAAGGCCTACTTATTCTTCACTAAGCCAATAGCGTTTACTTATGCGATGAATATATGCAACACACTTTTCGTCATTAATTATCAATTATTTCAAACAGTTATTATGTTTTAATGTCAATAATTTACACCTAGGTAGAACCACGTGACCACAAGTATAAAAATTCATTGTTTATGTCGATTTTAATTTATTTCCTTTGATGTAATGCACTTTAAGGCTTGGTGGTAACTGTCTATTTAGACCTCATGATAAAATATTGTGGAACTATCCGCAATCCGTATTGTAAGTATGTATTTATTTTGCAGTTACCTAAAAATAAAATAAGTAACTACTCACCTATGATTGTAAAGGGCGTGCACGGATGGTAGATCAATTATGATTGCACTGATTTTTCATTCGATTGAAGGAAAAATAAGTTGTAAAATCACAAGTTAATAAAAATTAAAGGACAAATTAAATGACATAATCATTTCCAACAAGTCGGCCCTATTTTCGACATATTATTGCACACGATTTTTAGTTTATTCGTGGACTCTATTAAATAAAGAAATATCTTGGTTAATGGTACTTTTAAAATTTTAAATGTAGCGATAATACGCGCACGCATCTCTATTTCACGGTCACAATCTTTCTCAAACACTAAGTCTTTAATAATACCCTACGAGAAGAGGTCCAATGAGATGATGTCTGGTAAACGTGGAGGTCAATTTATAAGTCCAAATCGACCTATCCACTGGATGCCAAATATTTCGTTTAGCCTGTCACGAAAGTCGACAACGAAGTGCGGCGACGCTCTATCAAGTTGAAACTATACGGAATTAAAGTACTGCAGAGGAATGTTATCAAAAAGTCGGAAATTTCATTATTTCAGAGATATAAATATTTATTTCGATTTAACGTACCATGGATGAAGAATGGTCCCAATATTTGGTTGCCAAGAATCCCTGCCCATACATGGATGCACTATCGGTATTGATGTCCACGTTCACGTGTAGCATTTGGATTTGAGCTTGTCCAAACGTGATTATTTTTCCGGTTCCACATTTAATTTCTTTTAAATGTATTTTCATCCGACCATAAAACTTTATGAATAAATTTATTGTCACAACGGCACTGTTCTAGTATTAACTGAGAATAATTTATTCTAGTATTGTAATTACGAGGGTCATGAACTTTTCTGTATTTATACGGACAGACGATCTTTATTTAACACTTTCTAGACAGTACAGTGACTAATGCAAAAGTATCGTTCTGTTCTCCGTGTACTTGTCATCGGATCACGCCTGAAATGTTTCAAGACTTGTTCTTAAACACGTGCTGAAACACACCTTCAGCATACTGTCCGATTATCGGATTGCCATCTCGTATGCACAGTACAGGTAGTACTGCGCATTGTCATCCTGGCATTACTCGGTACCTACGATAGGTATCTAATGCTCTTCACACATTTCTACCATGTTTACCATATAGTAACACAATTTGCGTGTACTCTTGAGTAGTAAACAGTTGCCGCGCGCTAAGCATGTTTACGCTACAAAATATTAAGACAATACATTAAAAACACGTGAACAACACAACACGACCGAACACAAAGAGATTTGCAAGCGATTAAATTTAAATTAATGATTAACCTCGACCACGAATACGCTCTCGCATACAAGAAGAGTGTGGCAACGTAGCATATCTTTCTCTCACTTGTCAAACAACCCATTTTCACCTTTATTACTTATGCGTAAGATATAATGTATTTGCGACGTTCGAGCGGCTGGACTGATTTAATTAATAATAATAACGTCTTTACCTGGTGATAAGGTATACGTAACGAAATAAGTAAGTATTCATGGAGACACTATTTCTTGAAATATTTATCGTGGTATAATTTCTAAACTAGAATTTGTTGTAACCTGTGGTTTTCACGAATGACCTACATGCAACCAAAAGATTCATTGGTATTCGTTTTTACGTGGTGTATTTTGTGAACAATGCTAACAATATCTTTAGAACCATTTTACATAAAGTCCTAAAAAGTTGTTTTGTTATTCCTGTAACACATTCCCGAAAAGGCCAGTTAACAATTATTAGTATCCAAGGCGACTTGTAAAATGGGAAAAAATTGTTATTATATTTGTCCCTTACAAAACTTAAAAAAATAATATTTTAGGACAGTAACCATTAAGATCTACGCGAGTTAACATGCCTTATTTGCAAGCCTTATGCCAAATTTGAAATGTTTACGTCAAACGTTTTTGGAGAAAACGGTTGGCAAACTGAGGATCTGGCAATGGGACACGTAAGCGGGTTTACGAAAGTTACAAATTTTCGTTTTGTGGTATGAAAGCCTGAAATCTTAACAATAATGTCGATATCGAATGAAAATGTATTTCTAACATTGTATCTGTCATTATTTATATGTTCACATAAAGTTATTATGGCTTTTTTGTTTCGAATTTAAACTGATAACCATGTAATAATATTTAAATCTATTCATTTGAAAACACAGAATGTGGTAATAGAAATTCATGGAAACATGCTGGCATATTTATGAAATACGTTGTTAATTGTAAATTCCATCCTCTATGTAAAGACGGTCTGAAAGGAAATCGAGCGTCAAAAGATCATTTCGTTCCACGGAGCTTGTGCGGGGTTTAATTGAAAGGAACACTGTATTAAAATGTTTTACAAGTTGCCGACCGTCGTTATTCACTTCTCGCGTACAGTGTCGCGAGCTAGGGGATCGTACTGCTCACAGAGATTGTCATGTGATAGGAGCGTGGCTGTTCTCCTCTTGATTAATGTGGGAAGTTTATATTTTTATACTGAGTCGGCGGAAGTCACGTAGAGGATATTTTACTTTATTTACAATAATCCTTTATTTATAACTATTGGGAAATTTAGCTATATTTTTAACGTTTGTAACAATATGAGACTACAAATAATATTTGAACTTTTTAATCGATATACATATAAATATATATATATATACATATATATATATATATATATATATATATATATATATATATATATATAAATATATATATATATATGTATGTATGTATATAATATACACTTGTATTTATTGTGGAATAAAATATTATTATTAATCGTTTTTGAAGTGAAAACTTCTTTAGACTCATGTGTGCACTTTTCTGGGCAGTGAACGAAACTGAGTCGTCACGCTCGGGTAGATGACACTGAATCGAATAAACTCGGCCAAATGAATCACTTTTTTAGACGCACCGTGTACTATGTTTTTAGATATTTAATCAAATTTGAATCAGAAGTATTTATAATATATTTCAGTTTCCATGAACCTATTGTATCATATATATATATATATATATGTATATATATATAAATATATATATATATATATATACATATATAAATATATATATATATATATACATATATATATATATATATATATAAATATATATATATATATATATATATATATATATATATATATATATATATATATATATATATATATATATAAGTAATTATAATAATTGCGTATATAAAAAAGAGACACTTTGTTATTAGACTGTATAAGCATATTTCATTTTTTATCGAAAGTTTCGCTAAGTTATAAATGCTTTTCATATTTCAAAATAATTACCTGGGATGGTAATTTAAAATGATTGAATTAGTAAATCAATTTGTCTTCCGTTCCCATTTTTATATGTAAGTTCTTTTTTGCTACTTTTCAATATTTTTTCGCTTCTTGTAAACGCTTATCGAAATCGCTCGAACGGTTTGATAGAATCATTCGAGTGATTTCGATACTGTTATACGTAGTATTTTTTTACTAGCGTTAAAGTTATAAATATAATAAATAAATTTATTGTATATGATACAATTCGATCAAATTATTTTGTTTAGGTATTGTTAGACCCATAAATCTTTGTCTTCTTTGTAGCCATTTCGGTATAATTCTACTCCATTCCTCTTTATCATGTGCCAACTATATCTATTTTAGATCGGTTACTCTTTTTATATCATCAATGCATTTATAATCTTGGCGCCAATGTATTCACAACCTTATTGTAGAGCGTTTTTTCTCCACAGTGTCCTTTCAAAAATCGTTTTAAACTAGAAGTCATGTTTACGGGCGTTTTAGAAGTACTATTTCAATTTAAAATTTTGCTATTCGCTTGAAAATATTGATGATTTTACGGTCGCGCTGTGTTACTCATATCAGTTTCCATTCTTTTGCTTTTTGGGTAATTCTCAGTTTAATGACGGATTCGTTGCTGAGGATCCAAGTTTAAGCAAAGTATAAGCGAGTACCGTTAAGACACATATGTTGAATGTGCAAGGTTTGGATTCAGCAATAATATTCTCTTTTAAAACAAAAATACAATCTGGAGAATGCTTGTCGCGTGAGACGCGTGTTTATGGCTACTTCGTTGCTCTGGTTGTTTTTAACCATTTCGATCTCCTGTCCAATATATCTGTTCTTTTCATTTTATCGATAGTGATTTAGTTTACTTCGATATTGAAGTAAATTTTTACATCTAATTAATTTATTTCATAAAATAATTTAACAGTAAATATTGGTTCCTTATAACATATAAAATAATTGACTATACTTTCGATTTTTACTTCAAGTTTCGTCAAGATTTCCAATTTATCTTATACGATCTTCGTGTTAGTAGCTAATGTTCATGCTATAAACATATTAAAGATAATTGTTGCTTGAAGGGAATTGCATTATTTATCATTGGCAATCTCCTATTGAGAAATAGTGGTATGATGGTCTGAGCTTACAACTTTATAAATAAACTCTGACCAGCAAAATTTTTAGTTTGTGTTATTACATTCGCCAATAAGTTATTTATCTAAATATCACAAAGCTTTTCAGACGCAGGTTCTTATAAGAGAATAAATATTACAAAATTATATAGGCGTGTTACTATTTTAAGGAATACAAAGTCGTCAATGTAACTACATACTTTTTTCGGTAAATTTATTTGTGAACATCATCCAGTATCAATTATTAATTTCCATACGGTTACACTGATTGTTAAAAAAAATTTAAACTTGAAAAACATGTAAAGGTAAAGTTGTTCTTTACATCGGGAAAAATCGAAGAGCTTTTGCTTTAAAACTAATGGTTCAGCAGTTATAAGGATATCAACAATTAAATTGTTTACAGCGTTTAATTGCATTGGGATTTTTTAATTCCGATAAATTTCATTCAATCTACACCTAATTCACAATTGAATGAAACTACGTGATGTATTATTTCTACTTTCTTTACCACGACCTAGGTTTCATTCTATGACAACATCTTCAGATGGGCTATTATCAAAAATCTTTGCTAATAGCCCACCTGAAGATGTTGTAATACAACGAAACCTAAGTCGTGGTAAAGAACTTATAGAAAGTATAAATAACACTACATCACGTAGTTTCATTTAATTGTGAATAATGAATTTCTACAAAATTAACGCCAAATATATTCAATTTCAACTACGCCTAATTCTGAATGTTAATGTTTTTATTCGGTTTTTTATGAGGGATCTTTTTGACGATAGGGGTTGGAAATATAAATTTTTAAGTGTTTTTAAGGAAAATATTTGAAAAAATTATTTAAAAAAATTTATCATATATGTGGTTGAATTCATTCTTTTATAAACTTTCATTTGACACCCTACATTACGAAATTAACCCCCACAATCAAAATTCACCTTTTCATCCTGCATGTCTATAATTGAGCTATTATACTCTAATACTGTGATAATTCTTAAGACGGATAGTTTCCCAAAGAATCGTTTGTGACACAGGGACGGACGGATGGACCAACGCCGACTAGATTTCATTAGTCTTCCATTTTGACAATTTTGCCGAAGATTACTAAAAAAAACAGAAAAAGAAATTGGAATGGTACCAGGAAAAAATTTGTTTACAATATTTATTGTTTAAATTTATTTTTTGTGGCTACATCTTATTGACACGAATAACACAAGACTTTTTGAAGTATGTTTTTGATAGAACGTGTCCAAAAAATGTCCCTTTGACATTTGGATATAAAACAATGTGATTACCTCACTTTTCAATTTTCTATCGATTTTATCGTAGGACCGCCAGGTTACCATAGAAGACAAGTTTTATTGATGAAATTAATTTTCCAATTATCAAATGAAAAGCTCTGTGACTTGCGCTCGTGTAATCATCATTTTTTTAATATACCGGCACCTAGAACTGAATTATGTCGGAATCCCCTACTTTCCCACGGTATACCATTATTTAGCTGCTTGATCGCAGTTACAGCAGAATGTTAGTTGTTTGTGATGAGTTTCATTTAACTTCTTTAATTATGTTATCGTTACGTGTCATAATATTGTAATGTTATTCTTATTGTAACAAATTGATGCCATAGAATTGTAACAAATTATTGTAACAAATGGATGCAAATGGATGGATAGTCTCATAGAATTGTATTGTTATATTTATTGTAACATATAGATGCAATAACTGTAATGAATCTATAGCTGTATATAAAAAAATAATAAATAATGGCATTGTTTATAGCTATATAATTGTAAATATTGTATATTAATATTTTTATTTTATTGTTAATGTTTAAAATACGTTCACGTTTTCATTTATTTTTTTCCAAACTATCAAGTTACATCTTCCCTAGTATTGCAAAAAATCTAATATATGAGTATAAAAAAAAACAAGACAAGCAAATTGCGGAAATATGTATCCCACATAAACTTCATTAACTCGGTATAAAGGCATAAACTTTCCAAATTAATCAAATAAAGCATGGCAACGCACCCATCACTTGACGGTCTCCCAAATAGCAAGCTCTAATAAACTCGCGACACTGTACATGAGGGTAGAATAATGACGGTCCACAATTTGAGAAATATTTTAATACAATGTCCTTTGAATTAAACTCTATCCGGGATCCACATAACGAAATGATCTTTCCACGGGCGACTACCTTTCCCGCAGCCCCTGCATTATAGGAGGAATTTACAATTATCAACATATTTTATGGATAAGTCTATATACTGATTTTGATTGTTCATAGCAAACTTTCTAAATGTATTATAGTATTTTTGATTATGACAGGCCAATGCCAATTGTTCGTAATGGAATAATAATATATTTACCAAATAAGTTATTCTGGGAATGCGTTTATAAACGATTCGAAAACAATCAAAAATTAAAATAAACGTAAAATTATTTTAGTTATAGTGAAATAAATTAAAATGAAATAAATACTCAATGATATCATATGATGGGAAATAGGAAGGTGCGAAATGTATAACTTTTTAAAAAGATTTCCTGAAACAAATATTTAAATATTTGCGTAGAATGTCATGTGGAGTTTTCAAGTATGATTTGGTTTTAAGGGAATTTTAGAGTTGGATATTATTTTGAATCTGCTCTGAGCTTTTTAGAATATTTAATAAAACTATTATTAAGCACAGGTTGTATAGACCACCAACCAGAAGGCAGAAGGGTTTAGTTATAGGTGGTTTAATGCTCTTCGTTAACATCAGTCACAAAGTTATCCATAGATAATATATCTGTATTTTGCAAAGCTTTTTTCTCAACAGGAAGAACATTTTATACACATCTGAAAGAATAGAGACTATTGTTGTTATTTTAGGCTGGTCAGTTAATCAGTGACTGGGCTCAAATCTTTAATGATGTGAGGTTCATAAGGCTAGTTTAAAGTTAAGTTTCTAGTACTATTAACAAGCCAAAGGTAACATGCTATGATGTCCTGCTACAATGAATTGGCCCTAGGTAAAAAGCTCAATCACTTTACACATTATTGGTATTTAAATTTATAAGCCAAATAGTATCCCTTCTATTCAATCACTACAAAATCTTAACAAGTATAAAATCCATAAACTTGGAATTTGGTACATACGATTCTTTTAGCTTCTCGACGCTCATTACTAAAAGATTTTTTTACAATGTACAGTAAAATACATCAATTTTATTATATACTGCACGATTGCTAACAGCTTTCAATACATCAGTATTGCACGTTATATAATAAATTGGAAAAAGCTTGCAATATTTTACCAATATATAATGAAAAAGCTATACAAGTCAGAGAATTTTCGTCGGCCAGAAAAACTAACGCTTTTCTCAGTCCTCTCTACGATTCTAATGCGGGAATAAACAACGCCCTCATATTTTCTCATTCGGATCACTATTTACGTGGCACTGGGTAAGCGTTGTGGGGATATTTAACTGAATATTTGCGACCGCTTCTGAAGTTGAGTCTTAGTTAAGCCTTAAATATAGACCTAGGTTTGACGAGCAATATGGAATTACCGAACAATTTTCTTACAAAATATTATTTCTAACAAAATATAATTTATTTATATATATATATATATATATATATATATATATATATATATATATATATATATTATCTATTTTATAAGTTTGATATTTTTTTGATTGATTGTTCTTAAAAATTGTACAATTAACATTACAGAAAAAGTAGTAATTTCACCATACATAATCCTTTTTGAAAACCCAAACAGCGATTTGGTCAAACGAATAAGGAAATTTAAGTAGAAATAGACCGACCTCCTGTCCGCAAACGTGACTCGTAGGTTAAAATTATTGTCGAATGGAGACCATGGAGAGAAAAGCTCTTCAAGGTTACAAATGTATTGGCGTGATGACTTGAAAAGAAAGGGATACAGGTAGCACAAGATACAGACAAAAGGAGTCACTGGACACAGGTGGCACAGGATACAGACTAAAGGATTATACGGAAATGGCGGAAAGTGTTATGAAGAAGGCGACGGTTTTTGAGCTAAAACACCTAAACAAAAGAATTTGATTGAGTTTTGTCATGCACAATAAATTTATTTATCGTTTTTATACCTGAAAAGGGGAAAACGAAATACAATTGACTTCATCTGGAATGAAACGTAAAACTGTTACTAAGGCAGAACCTGGATGATAATAGTATTTTTTATAATGGATATTTAGGAATAAAATTGTATGTGTTAGGAATAGAACTGTGGCGGAATCAATTTCGCCATACTTTTTTTAAAAACTCGTTTAGAAAAATATAAGGAAAATGTTCTAAGTGCATTAACAAATATTTGTGGTTCGAACGAACTTTTAATCATCGAACCATTTAGAAATACTTTATTTCTTTATCATGCAGATACACACTAGAAAATTGTAACCACACTCAAACTACAAACATAAAAAACAAACAAAAGTTAGTATTTGTCGAAATTGTAAAGTAAATAATGGATAATTTTTACAATATTATAGGATTTCCTTTTTAAAACTATAAGTTTTACCGATAAAAGACCTACAGATAGAGAACCTTAACCAAAAAAGTGGAAAAATGCCAATGCAAACATTAACGTTGTTGTGTGTCAACGATAGTCTTAGACATACATAAATATATATTTATATATATATATATATATATATATATATATATATCGCAATGGTAAATAAATCTATACCTAATCATGGCGAACAAAAAGATCATTTATTTCAAATTTTACATTTTTTTTGACGATTTCATTCATGTTTTACATTACAAATTGTTGGCGTCTTTTCCTCAAGCCTGCGAAATATTCAGACCTGGTCTAAAACAGGTATTATTTCCTGTATCCATAATGTTCTAGCGTAACTTTGCTAATAGGACCCATACACCATTTTAGATTTTGAATAGTTCATGCAGGTTTAAAAGTTTTACGAGGCGCAGAGCTTTGAACGTGATCGTTGCAAACTCAGTCTATTACTTATCGATCATTGCACAGAATCGAAGAACTGACAGATCGTGAGCTCATTTTTTGGTTTCTTTTTTGTTTTTAAATATTTTACTGATTACTAATCATTATGTTACTAATCAATTATTTTAAATTACTAAAGTAATAATTTTTAAATGTGAAAAACGTTTGGAACTTAGTGCAACTTTTCATAAAAAACGAATTAACCTTATGAGGTGTTAGGTTAATAAGGCCACGTTTTTCTGAAAGCTATTTTAGAGTTTGGTATTAAGATATACATTTATGATTTATTTTTCTTATCTAATCTATATTTAATTACCTATATATATATATATATATATATATATATATATATATATATATATATATATATATATATAAATATATATATATATATATATATATATATATATAGTACCAGGTGACCGAGCGATGCTCGGTGTATTTCGAGTTTCCCATAGGAAAGTGAAATTGCTTGTTTCATGGTATTAGATTTTATTTCCCCTTTCCAAACCCTTTTCCCCTCTGTCTTGGTTTTCGGGTTCGGCCTTCGGTCTCGCCTTCCCGTTTACTTTCGCGTTCGCATTTTCGCCTTTGCGTTCGCGTTTGTTTTCGCATTCGTTTTCACGTTCGTCTTCGCGTTCACCTTCGTTTTCGTCCTCGCATTCGCCTTTGCGTTTGCCATCGCGTTCACGTTCCCCTTTGCCTTGGCGTTCACGTTCGCCCTCCCGTTCGCCTTCCACCTTCGCCTTCCACTCCACCTTCCCATTCCTCTTCCCCTCCCCTCACTTTAACCCCCCCCCCTACCCATCCATCTTTACATAACCCTTCACTACCTCTCCCACACTTTCTCCGTCCTACTCCCCTTCCCCATTCCCTTCCCTTCACCTTCCTCTTCCCTTGCACTCCCTCTCCACCTTCCCTTCCCCTTACCTTCCCATTCACCTTCTTTTTACCTCCCCCTCCCCGTCCTCCTCCTCCATACACCCCACTTCACCTTTTCCTTCACCATCCCCTTCCCCTTTCCCTGCACCATCACCTTTCCCTTGCCCTCATCTCCCCCTACCCATACCCCTACCCTTCCACTTTCCCTTCCCCTTCAGCACCCGCTTCTACTTCCGCTTCCGTTTCTCCTTCCCCTTTCCCTCCCCCCTCCTCTTACCCTTCCTCTCCCCCTCCCCATCTTCCTATCCTCCACTTCACCATCACCTTTCTTTTCCCCTTACCTCCCCCTACCCATACCCCTACACACCACTTCCACTTCTCCTTCCACTTCCCCTCCCCTCCC
Organism: Druceiella hillmani; assembly: GCA_039881145.1. Classification (NCBI taxonomy): domain Eukaryota; kingdom Metazoa; phylum Arthropoda; class Insecta; order Lepidoptera; family Hepialidae; genus Druceiella; species Druceiella hillmani. Next base: position 15,563,581 of record JAYKKI010000029.1, read on the forward strand.
CTTCCCCTTCTCCGCCCCTTCCCCTTTCACTTCCCTTTCCCACCCTATCCTTCCCCACCCATTTTCTTATGTTTTTTCTATCCAAAAGTTATTAAGTCATAGAAAAGTGTTCATGGTAATTTTGAAAATTTTAAATGGCTGCCATTTAGAAAATAATTAACCGACGTGGCTCATCTTTGGAATTTTTCAATATAATTACACACGCAATAAATATACCTTATATATACATAAATTTCATCAAAATCGTTAGAGCCGTTTCCGAGAAACCATTTACATAAATATATATATATATATATATATATATATATATATATATATATATATATATTTCTTTTTTTTTTTATAATTTCATTGATTGTCTGGTATTATTTCGGCGAATCGGGAACAATTTTAAAATAAAATGATTTAATTTTATTTCTATCAAGTAACATCCGTTACAAAATACATAATTGGATTCGTCAATTAATCATTCAACGGAACTTTGGTCTGATTAGACTTCTTTATTTCTGTCATATTCTAATAATGAAACAATAAGTTTGTAGAAACTGAAATATGTTATAAATGACTTAGATACCAATTTAATTAAATATCTAAAAAAGGGCGCATGATGGGCCTCAAAAACAGTTCTTTTGGCCGTGGCCGAAGGAAGCCGAATTTACCCGTTTTAGCGTCACCTACCCGAGCGTGACGGCTCAGTTTCGTTTACTACTCAGAAAAGTATATAGGTGCACACTGGTGGTGATAAAGAAGTTTTCACTTCAAAAACTCTTCAATAACTAAGTCAATGACATATTCATTATACGTTTTATATTGAATATTATTTTATTCCAGTTTTGTTAATATATTATATTTTTATTCATTTCGTAAAATAAGATTTTATTCAAAATTTCAATTTCGTTTAAAAAGTTATGGCATCGATTAAAAAGTTTTGCTGATACGGTTTCAATATATTTTATATTGAAATTATAGTTTAGTTTATATGGTTACAAATATAGATAAATTTCCCAATACTTACAATAAAGGTTACTATTATCATTAGAGTAATATAAGGTCTACATAACCTCCACCGAATTGGTATAAAAGTACAAACTTCCCACATTAATCAAGAGGAGTACAGCAATGCTTCTTTCACCGATCCCCTGTCTCACGACGCAATACGCGAGAAGCGCGAATAACGACGGTTCGCAACTTGTAAAACGTTTTAATACAGTGTCCCATTCAATTAAACCTCGCATAAGCTCCGTGGGACGGAGTGATCTTTTGACGCTCGATTTCCTTTCAGACCGGCCTTATATTGAGGATGGAATTGACAATTAACAACATATTTTATAGATACGCCAGTATGTTTCCTTGACTTTCTATTATTGCTCGCACATTCTATGGTTCCAAATGAATATATTTAAATATTATTATAAGGCTATCAATTTAAATTCCGGACAAAAAAGTCATGATAACTTTAAATGAACAGACAGATGATGGTAGATAAATGGTTAGAAACATTTTTTTCCTTCGGCATCAACATTATTATTAAGATGTTAGGCTTCCATATCAGAAAATCATTAACTGAAACTTTCGTAAATCCATCCGTCTATTAGATCCTCAGTCAATTTCACAAGTAGTCTTTTATACCAATAGTCGCTCGTTCGGGGAGTTACAACTATTATTACAAGGATTCCAAAACATTTTTTAGGACTTTATGTAAAATGGTTCTGTAGATATTGCTGACACTGTTCATAAAATATATGCTATGGGAGCGTTCTCTGAAATGGATAAGGTAAAAAATAGGAAAAAACCCGTCATTAATTAAAGCTACCTTTTACCTACACTTTATGGGTAAGCTATAGGAATGATTCTAAAACTCATATTTTTTTAGAAATCTACGATACCATAACGTCAAATAAAGATACAGTAGGTAATATACACACGGTAAGGAATAACATTAATATTTTTTTTTAGTTTAGTAAAAATACTACGTACTATTTAATATGTACGGAACCCTCGTAGTATGAATTGTGCATCTACATAGTACGATATTTTTGTGAGGATTTTTAAACTAGTTTTAATTTTATTTATTTGTTTAGACTTTCATTTGTACAAAATATGCAGCCTTCCATTTGATGATTCACAGAGCGTTAACCATCCCTCTAGAAAAACATAATTTACGTAAAGAAATAAAAACTATAAAACAAATCGTAGTAAATAATAATTATAACCCATCAATTGTCACAAAATTGTACGACAATAAATTACGAAAAATACTGATACAAGAAATATACCCAGTCGTACCAAATAACAACAAAATTTACTATAAATCCATCCCATACATAGGTAATATATCACTCAAATTAGGAAAACTCTTAACTAATAATAAAAATATAAAAAATACCACATGTGCCTATAATACTTTAAATAATTTGGGTAAAACCCTTATTAATAATAAAAAAAATTAGACAAACATAAAAAAGTGGTATCTATAAACTTAAATGTAACGACTGTAATAGTGTATACATATGTGAACCAGGAAGAGATTTTACTACAAGATACAAAGAACACATTCCCAGCTGGCGAAATAACAAACCAGACACTTCTCACTTTGTTAAACACCTCATTGAAAATAACCATCAGCCTCATACTGATAATGCCCCCTATATATTACAAATAAATACAAATGGCAATAAATATCCTAAAAACATTATTTTAATATCCTAAAAACATTAGAAATAAACAGACATAAAAAAGACAACAAGGTTAATATATTAAATGAACAAGTAAATATAATATCATCACCCATACTTAATATCTTCTATACATAATATAGTTAGAAAACATTGATACCACAGTACCCTTCAAATTGTTTCAGCCCAGCTACACATCTAAATATAAATATATAAACAAAATAATTAAATAAAAATTTTAAAAATATAAAAATAAATAAATAAAAGAAAAAATAAAACGGAAGATATGCAGAATTAGTGGTATAACCTTGTTCTAACTTTCACCGTTACTGTTGTGTAAATATATTACTGAATATAACTTCCATTTAATTTTATTACATACACCGGAACATTCGCATTGTACAACCTCATAGAATAACATGAATTTAATTTATTACCCACACGAAAATACTTGTATATCGTATAACTCTCGGAAATATAATAAAACCTAGACCGCTCCCCTACAATAAACTCACTAACATAAGCAGTGGGAAAACCCATACAAACCAGGCTACCGCTATTGTTTTTGAAACATATAAATGCTGTTGGATATTCCTTAGAGTTAAACTTTGCTAATAGCCCACCTGAAGGTCTTGTAATACAATGAAACCTAGGTAGTGGTATAGAACTTAAAAAAAGTAGAAATAATACTACATCACGTAGTTTTATTTAATGGTGACTTCTCTTCTTTTAAACATTTCCGTAGTTTACCTGAAAGATAGTTTAGAAAGTAAATTGCTTTCAACTCATCATGATAAGAACCCGGCGTATTTCAGTCTTTTCCAAAATTATATTACACGTAGGGTGCAAATGCTACACAGCCTTGGTGATGGTAATCGCCTGCTTAAGATTTTTTGCTGGTGGGTAGAAGTAAAAGTTGAAAATTTAAGGGAAATGTTGAAATGATGATACTCGATGATTTTCACGTAATGCGTGAGTATGACGTTTTTGAAAATTTCTCGGAAAATTTAATCACGCTGGGCTAGTGACATTGAGTTTAGAAAAATATACCCGTCTTCTGTTCATATATTAACCCAAAGCTTTAGCTATCTTTTATAAGTTTTACGTAACTCAGACGACCTGCCATTGTATGTGGTGAGACGGCGAACGACAAATGTTGTCTTTTGTCGGGCAAGGTCGGTGTTCGATTTTCTATCAACTTAACACATATTTCAAGAGACACGCGTACCGATTAAATATTTTCCGTCTCCCTCAGCGCATGTTTAGTCTTATGTTCTTTCCTTTTCCCCTTAGCATGTTTTCACTCCGAACATTCTGATAGGCGGAAGTCGGCCAAAGTCATTCTGATTTTTTGTAGGGTCGATTGTCGGTCATACGATTATTGTCGGTCATTTGAGTTACGCATAAATGATATAGATGGTTGTAAGATGTAAACAAATTAACAAAGTTGAAAAATAAACAATAATTTCAATATATATGAAACTAATTGACATTCATTCTTCATCACTCAGTAATTTAATAGCGAAACACTTGAAGCGGTCAATGGAGCACAAAAAGACTATAAAGACGTCAGAGAACACTTGAGCGCATCCCGAATAAGTAGTAACTTTACAAATACATAATCAAAACAGTTCCCGTTGGAGTTGAAAGAAATCACATCCGACAATGTACATTATAAAATCTGAAGAAAACGACATGAAATTCTATAAAGCTTTAATGCTTTATACAAAGTCTATCTTAAACGACAGAATTCGTTTCAAATTTCAAGTTTCAATTTCAAAAATACTATAGACTAGACAGTTAAATAAAGTCATGTTATACTCAATGTCAAGGAAATGATAATAATATATTATCACAGGTCCCAGTAGATAAGATAATTATCCATAGTAACATCGAGATACACACCAATCCCTTTGAGGGTAGATCAATTTAGTTCAAAACTGCTTATAAGAGGGACACATATTCTGTAAATAAATATGAAAAATTGACTTTTTCTATCGGAATTCGCTACAATAGATTAAGGCGCAGAACTTGTCACTTGCTTAATGAGATTTTTGTTTACCTCTCTGTAAATAAAGTTAAATATTTTGCGGATTTAATAAACACATTTATTGATAAATTGCAAATTCAATTGTTATATTTAATTAAAGAAAACCACGTCTTTCAAAGAATATGCCTTTTTGTAGGAGTTAACAAGTAGCCAATGAATTAATCAAAATCATAAGCAATCCTACACTAAGGTTTCACAAAAATTTGCACAGCCTTTTAGGCGTGATTAAGGAAAAAAGATCCAAATTGATTATTTGTAGTATTAGTATTCCACGTATTCTGAGCAGCTAACCAATGTGTTACTCTGCCACATGAACTAAACGCATGCTAACTTCGATAGCAATTTGTTACTAGGTTGCATAGTAACAACATAACAAGCAAACAAACAAAAAACCTTCACATAATAATATTAGAATAGGGAAACTGATAGAAAAAGATATAGAATCTATGACATTGAAATGAAAATACGTATCTTTTATTCTAAATAACGTATATAAATAAAAAAAATATCGTTATAATGGAGTTATGGGTTTTATAGTTTAAAGAGAAATTGTAAAAATTACGTAATACCTTTATATATCTAAATAAATTTCGTGCAAATGATGAGAAAATCTAGTGAACATTGTAAAAGAAAGCGGAAATAATATTCTTTGAACAAAATATGAATATCAGTTAAGTATATAAATGATATTAGATTGCTTCTGTACATAATTATTAAACACACAAAAAATCAAGGATTAAAGTCCAGGTACAGACACACATTTTTGCGTTAGTTGCATTTTTGCGTTAGCCCATGCGAGCGATCGTGTTTGATTTGATGCAAAAATTCAGTATAACCATAAGCAATAACCATAAGTAATTATTTAGAAACAATTGTGTGTTTTTAATATTCGAGAATATAAAATAGAAATAACACATGTCTCGAGTGCAAGAGAGACAAATATAATAAAGTTAATAAAGCCAAACTACGTAACAGGACATGCCCAAGTGTGAGAGAGACGAATAATTTTATACACGTACATATGTTTCAGTATGAGTGATAACGCAACATAAATGATATGTTTTGTCACATTTTACATGATATGTTTTGTCACAGAATACACATTCTCTACTTGTCTATATTATTTAAACCAATGACGTCGCTAAAAGTAGTTAACTTGCCTCACAGAGTTTGGAAAGTTGAGTTTCCGTTTATCAATATATGCACTTGAATTTAATAACAAACATACAAAGCAAAATATCTCTTTACATAATATAATTTTAAAGGCAATAAGTATTATTATGTATTGAATATATTTGGCTTTAATTTCATAGAAATGCATTATTCACAATTAAATGAAACTAGGTGATATAGTATTATTAATACTTTCTTTAAGTTCTTTACCACGGCCTAGGTTTGGTTGTATTACAACATGTTCAGATAGGCTATTAGCAAAGATCGTCAGGTGGGCTATTATTAGAATCTTTGCCAATAGCCCACCTGAAGATGTTGTAATATAACGAAACCTAGGTCGTGGTAAAGAACTCAAAGAAAGTAGAAATAATACTACATCACGTAGTTTCATTTAATTGTGTATTATTATGTAGTTTAAATGTTTTGTTATATTTATTTTTAAGGCAATGCAGCTAGTATTTTAGGGACAGTGAAAACTTCACTCTATTTTAGGGTTCCGTAGAACGCCTAGAGTCACCATGACCGTTTGTCTAGCTATATCTCCATTTGTATGTGACAGCTGTTTTACTCGCAAACTATTGGTGTTATGAAGCTGAAATTTGTATGGTTATACATATTTATAACGCCTACAAGGTTTTTAAATTAAATCTTCACAAAAAAATGCAGGTTACGTGTACACTATCCCTAAGTGTACACTAGAGGTGAATTTTTTTCCCATATCTTATCATGTAGAATGTCGAATATTGAATATATTTGGCGTTAATTTTGTTGCTTATATCCTACCTGAAGATGTTGTAATACAACGAAACCTAGGTCGTGGTAAAGAAAGTAGAAATAATACTACATCACGTAGTTCATTTAATTGTTCGATACAGGGATCCGTTTTTCAAAGATTAAGCTTTTAAGTAAAATTCCTGATAGAACTACTTCTCCCCACCCCCTGTCAACTATATAACTATTTTTGAATACCTGAAAATTATTTATAATTATAATAAATATAACAAAATTAAAAGGAAAATTATTACAGCTAAGTGGGCACTACCAGTTTACGTATAAATTGGCGATCATCTTATGACTTTTAGGTGGGTCTGTTAAAAGTTTACAGAAACTCTATACAAGTGACTTAAATTAATTGAAAAAAAGAACTTTGTTTTTTAACGCGAATATTTCTTATGTCTATGTAATACATACTATTCAATATATTCAAATATTTACATAGGAGAAATTACATTATTTTAATATGCACTATGAACTACGCCTTGATAGGTATAGTTAGCAAGATATTTACGTTATGAAAAAATTAATATTTGTAAATAGTTTAATATAAGTATCCTTATATGCAAATAAGTACCTAAATGTGTACAAAACTCTTACAGTGCAAGCGACTTACAAAACGGTAATTAAGTTAGAATAAAAATTACAATAAATCTACAAAAGATAATGTTAAGTACAAGGTTTTTTTTTAATTTAATGAAGAAAATAATGAAAAATTGCTATATTTTTATAAATTAAGTAATTTATAATAACAGGGAATTTTAATATTTAAAGTTAATATCAACGGAAAAATTGTTTCAATAAGCTCCTAAGAAGTTTTTAGGACGCAATAAAGAGTGCAAGATCCGGAAGCTGTAGATAACGAGCGCGAAAGCTCCGTAGCGACGATCACGTCCAAAGCAACACGTCCCTTGAAACTTTCAAAGCAGTATGAAACTTTCAAAATCTAAAATGGTCACGTGCGTCCCCGCTAGGAAGCTTACGCTGTTGCTTTGTGCATCCGGGGAATAATTCGTGTCATGGGAATACTCGGGTAACTGAGTGTTCAGCATTTGAGTGAAAAAAGATGACAACAACGCGTAAGATATGGAATATGGATACAATCGTCAAAAACTGGTTTTATCGTTTTGGAAATCATGTTTCAAAAAATTTTGGAGCGGACCGTTATATTCAAATATTCCTTTAAGATCCTTAATAATTTGTGCTTTGGAACTATTCTGAGTATATATTTAGATCTTAACCTGTTTCTCTCGACAAATTATTGTTTTGGGAACGCCATCATGGATTATTTTAGGGAATGGCCTGGGATTTGTTCAACATGTTTTTTGTCATATTTTAATTTTTTTTTTGCGGATTAACAATCCATATAGTCTGATGCTTAAACAAAATACATAAAAAATATGAATGGTTTACTATGAAATTAAATGAAAAATACATTGATCAAAGAAATTAATATGTTCTAATGAATATCTGATATTTCCTTTAAATACTTTTAGTCGAAAGTTGAAAAAAATGCAATCAAATAGCTTTTTTTTAAATATTGAATATATTTGGCGTTAATTTTGTAGACATCCATTATTCACAATTAAATAAAACTACGTGATGTAGTATCATTTCTACTTTCTTTAAGTTCTTTACCACGACCTAGGTTTCCTTGTATTGCAACGTCTTCAGGTGGGCTATTAGCAAAGAAAGAATCAAATTCTTTCTTTGCTAATAGCCAACATTCCTTGCTAATAACCCACCAGAAGATATTGTAATACAACGAAACCTAGGATAGAAACTAAAGAAGTACTTTGGTAAAGAACTAAAAGAAGGTAGAAATAATACTATATCACGTAGTTTCATTTAATTGCAGATAGCGTTTACAACCGTTGTAATATACTTTGAAAATGTTCATGGTCGTTAAAGATTATGTGTCGATTTCATCGTCTATTTCATATTTAGAATATCAATTTTCATCGTAACATAAATTTTGCCATCTTACCATCGTTACATATCGATTTTTCAATCAAAGCTTCATTTTCCGTCATCGTTCAACGAAGAAGCAAAGGAAGTAATTAAAATATTATTTTCTAGGCCCCTTCAATAGCATTATAAGTCAAAAAATAAATATCTTCAAGCTGTAACGCGTTTCCAGTAGTTGTTAACCTTTTGTATACCATATCTGGTATAGAATTTAATTATACTACTTATTCATCTGATGATTTTCTGATTCACGATTTAGTGCATAAGCATTATGATTATTATTTCTAAATCTAAATACAGTTCCCCCAAACATGTTTTATTTATTGCATATTTTTTTTGCACAATATTCTTATTAAGGATTAAAATTAACGTTGTAAATACATTATTCAGAATTGTTCCTTGAATCGCATTGCACTGTTTAGGATTTGTATTCTCTAGTTAAGAAATGTTGGCTCAAAATTTTGAAAGGAGAGTTAGTAATATCTGTAAGTCTCAAACATATATTTGTTACTATACCAAATATATTTTGAGGAGATTATGGGCAATACACAGAAATAGATTGGTAATCAAATAAATATCTCTTTTTCGTTTCAATTCAATATACTAAAGGCGACTCATTGCCATAGACGTTTTACATTAAACTGACAACCGTATGTCCCGACACAGCCCCATCTTCTTTTATTTGTTAGCGTACTTTAACAGCTCCACTGATATACAATACTGTACTATTTGTTTTATAGCCCAGACCGTTTTTTCTTTTGATATACGCAATGCTAAAGGTGTAAGCCGATTCAGAACTGATCAAAGTACTGGTGATAAGAGCAGGAGTCCATATTTATTAACTATCACATCTTTTCTTCTGTCTAATCGACATTTTATTGCGAATGAATCCGATAAATTTACATTACCCGTTAACGCAATTTACTTCTAATTACCATCAATAAATTTTAACCTCAGCATCCGTGGCGAATATAATAATATTTACCACGGTGAGCGAGAGCACAGCACTAGTCGCCTGTAATAATATCGCACGGGCATTACTGTGGCCATATTTCAAAGCAGTTCTCGCCGCGTGGCGTAAATAGTGAAGGGAATGAGAAAATACGGCTCCGTTGTTTATTTCTTCACTATGGCCGCGAAGGATACTAAAAAAAATATGCATTTTCTTGCAAGTCAAATATTTCCAACGCACAAAGCTTTTTAATACAACCAGTAAAGCATTTTATGTACTTTATTGTTTATGAATGTTAATGTGTAAATATAATTTTACTGTTAAAAACTGACATCTGTATTTGATAAAGGTAAAATTAAATTAAACGCGCTTCGTCTTTATTAACAGAATTCGTGTTTTTTTATAAAATTAAACAAAGATGCTAAGAATCATGTCCTTTTTTTCTCTGTGAATTATGATTTTAGAAATGAGAATGTGGAGTATTGTAGTGAATAGCCTACGATTTAGAAAATATTCTATTAAAATATTGCCTTTTGTTTGATAGTTTGATCGTCTTTGCGTATTAATAAACACTTTGGTATGGTACTTAAGCAAAATAGATAAAAATGTATATAGTCTTCAAATTAGATTGTGATAACATAAAATTAATGAAAATATGTTTTAATTAATGTTTGATACCTGCTTTGAATCCTTACGGAAAAATCATGGAAAAAAATATTCAATGAGATAGATACATGTATTTGAAAATGCTTACGTTAATAAAATATTTTGTTTCATATTTATAATTTTACTTTTCCTTACGTGAAAAGATTCCCAGATCACGTAATCGCCGCATTTCGATTTTCCGATCAAAGCTTCATTTTCTGCCATCATTATATGTTTATCTATTTCTCTTCGCCAACAAGCTGACAATATAATCAGTTATAGTATTTTTTTCGCAACCGCAGATATCAATGTGAAAGAACGATTAAATTCATCAACATATGATTTTTAGGTTTCTTCAATATCATTATATATCAATAGCGGATTTTCTTTATTGGGTAAAGATGTAAATACGTTTCCCGTAGCATTCAGGACATTTTTCAAAAACTATTTGTCGTAAGAACTTAAAATTTCATATGGTAACAAAATATATCAAAGCAGTTATCACTCAAAAATAGTTATGTACAAGTTTCAGAAGAAGCCAATGAAGAAGTAACAGATATTTTTTTGATAGTTCTGGAGATATTATTGATACTTTATGCAAAAATTGATTCCGCTATTATGAAACTATTGAAGCCAATTTACAGAAATACAGTGTCACTAGAAGTTGATTCTAAATTCCATACTTTTTGAAAATTTAACATCTTTTGCTTTGTATGCCAATTATCTCCCAAATAGGAAGATAAGTGCATTACACTGACATGGCAAAAAATAATATAAATATTTTTAATTAGTTTAATAGAAATACTAAACATATTTAAACGTTCATAGGTATATAAATACATACGTCATATTCATATAGTGAGTTCTACTTCTGTCTTTTAAGGGACAATTTGCCCTTTAAAAGACAGTGTTACTAGTAGTTTTCCAGGAAACTGTAGTTACGATTCCAAATGTCATTCTTTTAGAAAAATTAATGGTATTTTTTGTATGTGTAAGATAAGTGCAATACATTAGCCAAGTGAAAAATAATATAACGTTTTGTAATTAGTTTAATCAGAAATACTATGTATTCTTTAACATTTAGAACTGCATTAATATATAGGTCCTAGAGTTGAGAGTGAATTATACTACAAAAACACAAATCTCCTAATTTAGTACTAATAAAGAATGGGTAGCAACAAATTATCACATATTCCGTGGTTTTATTTTGAATTTACGAAATGAAAAAAATATAATAACAAATGTGTATAACAAAGTAATATATATTTTACAGATAGGATCTACTACTATTTTGAAGAAATCAAACATTTAAGGTAAAAAATCATGGGGGAATTGTATATTTGTTTTCTTTTTTGGAAAGAAAGAAAAAATGGTGGTAGTATTTTCTGGCACAATGTTAAGGGCTCTGCGTAAAAATTAGTCTTTTTATAATAACGCCTGTTTTTTTTGCTAATATTCTTCGAATATTGGTCGGTCTAAAAGTAGTAACTTAAATAACTATTGAACTGATTTCAATGCCGTTTTGACAGGTAAATATTTGACTCTTAATTACACAAACAATAGTTAAGATGTGTACGAAGGAAAGAGTAGATATATTATATTGATTCCGATATTATAATTCAAACTATAAGATACACGTGAGTACACAGCCGACACCGCCGAAAACGGTTTAGCGATCATTAGAATTTATTAATAATGCAAAATATTTTATTAACCAGCACAATTATCAAATGAAATGGTCCGAGTAAACACAGGGTGTTTCAATGTAACAATGGATAAACTGATATTAACCCGTGATTAGAAGCAGTTACGCATGAATAATTTTTTCTTATATTTATTAATTACAGGACGAAAAATTCTAGGAATTTATTTTATATTATTTTGTTTGTAGTATCCTATTCGCAATGATAATCGTCTACAGGTAAATTTATTTTCATATAAAATAATCAGTTTAATAGAGAAAAGTTTATAAAATAAAGATTGAACAAAGTGACATAACTTCTACATTACAAATTAAAATTTCGATTTTTTTGTGGCAAAATTAAATTACCCGTTTCGTATTTAAAATTAATTACACTTTCATACAAAGTAAATCTAACCTCGCAGGTCGAACAAAGTATTATCTATGTATGATCAATATTACAAACTAAAATGATGATTTTGATGCTGGACAAATTAAATTATCTATTTCGTATTTAAATTATTAGCGTATGAAATAAAAGATCATGTGGTAATTTTTCAAAAGAATCTACTCGTATTTCATATTTAAAGCGTAAATGATTAGCATATGAAATAAAGATCATGTGGTAATTTTTCAAAAGAATCTACTCGTACTTCATATTTAAAGTGTAAATGATTAGCATATGAAATAAAAGAGCATGTGGTAATTTTTCAAAAGAATCTACTCGTATTTCATATTTAAAGTGTAAATGATTAGCATATGAAATAAAAGGGTATGTGGTAATTTTTCAAAAGAAAGAATAAAAGAAAAGGAATTAAGTTGGCTCATATTTTAGAATAAAAAATAAGCATTATTTTTGGGAATAATAGTCCCATTTGTTTCTTAAATTTGAACTCTTAAAAAAAATTAAATCATGAGATGGACGAAAACTGAAATAACTACAGCTATAGAATCGTGAAAAAATTACTTCGATTGATGCCTATGTACGTATTTAAGGTGTAAAAGTCGGTTTTTCTCGAAATGTTGAGTGGATTAAATGAAGCTTTTTGTCTAGAAAAGTTATGTCAAGAAATATTCTTTTATATTAGAGAGAATGAGTTAAGTAATTTGACATTCAGTACTGACGAGATTAATTTCTGTAGTGAAAAGTCTAGAGTATCACATTTTTTTTTCAATGCATATTGTTTATGACAACGATGTTATAGACGCATGTATAGAGATAGAAATGGTAATTTATCCATAAAATAAAATATTAAACATTGAACTTCATCCAACACGTTATACAAACTGTGTTTTGTTATATTAACTGAAATATGGGTATACCTGAAAATATCCGTTCTTTGGTTCTATGCCGACTGTAAAAAATATTGCGTCTATTATTCATACATGTTATTTTGTGTATCAAGCTAATACTAGAGGATATTTCTGACGAAAATTGTAATTTTTTTTTCTTTGACAATGATGTTTATAATTTTGACAGCGATATTTTTAGAAACATTTGAGAATTTTCACATACCTTTTAGTTTCTTAACATCTTACACTCAGTTTGATGCACGAAATCACATGTATGTATGATAGACACATTCTTTGTTACATATTTGGTTTATAGGTTGTAGGGAATTAATTCAATACAATTTTTTTTTTCTATTTAGAAGATTATTTCACTTAAGTCAAAAGCTTCAATTTTATAGTTAAATTTACTCAATAAAAAATGAAAATAGTTATGAGAATGGTGCGGTCCGAATTATTACTTCCTCTCTTATATTTATACAAAAATCTAGAATTAAATATTTTCGTAGTTTGCCTAAAAAATAGTTACTAATAGTAACTATTTTTTCTCATCCTCATAAGAGGTAGCATATTTTTTATACCAGGTGAGTACCGGGCGTTTCTTGGTCGTTTTTGAAGTTCCACTACATGCTGGAACTCAGAGAATCAACCTGTATTGTTAATGATTGTCGCCTGCTTAAGAATTTTACTAGTGGGTTGAAGTAAGTGTGAAAAATCTGAGGAAAATCGGTTGACGTAGGTAGAAGCTTCTATTGAATTTTGCGCACAAATACATTAAACTTTTTACGTGTGTATAAATGTACAGATAATCATGTCGTATAACATGTCGTGTTTATTATACAACATTTCACAATGGTTACTATATTTTAATTTCATCTCTATCGCAAGAAGAAAATACTCAAAAAAAGATTGACTCACAGTGTAGAAAAAATCTTTGCAAATATTTGTACTTTAAGGGAATTCAAGACAACTGTCGTAAATGGAAAAGGTACAGATTAATTGTGGATTTATTTTCCATTGCGAAGGAAAATATGCTCGAGGAAATAGTACTCGGTGATAGAATATGGAATTTTTCAAATTTTTTTGGAACCTTTATCTCGACTGGGTTAGTGACACTGAGTATAAGAAAATTTAGAAAAATTAAAGTATTAAATTATAAAAAGAAACGGATTTATTTATATACAAAGCCAACCTTTTATTTATATTTTAACTCAAATCTTAGGTTATTTTATAAGTATTATACGCAATGCAGACGACATAATTGCGTGTTTTGAGACGGTAAACGAAAAATGTCGTCTTTTGCCGAACTAGGTTGGCGTCCGACTTCCCATCCTCTCAACATATATTTCAAGAGACGCACGCCGCCAACTAAATGTCTTCCGTCTCCATCAATGCTATGACTAAACAATATGTTCTATCCTTTTTCCGTTAACGCGTTTTCACTTCTAATGTTCTGATAGATGGGAGTCGGCTAAAGACGCTTCTACTTTTTTGCATGCTATGTAATCGGTCGTAGGACTATAGTCGATTTTCTGTATTGAGCGTATATGATAAATGCGTGTAAGATGTGCAAAAATAAGCAAAGTTAAAAGGTAAGAAATAATTTCAATTAAAATTGAATTAACGAGCAATTATTAGTAAATCACTCAGCAACTTAATAACGGAATTCTTGAAACTGTCAATGGACAACAAAAAGACTATGAAGACGCTGAAAAATATTTGAGCACGCCCTGGATAAGTAGTATTTTACAAATACGTAATTAAAGCAATCCCCGTTGGAATTGAAGAAAATTACATCCCCCCATGCCCATTATAAAATCTGAAGAAAATATACGAAGATGATTACTGTGCATGTTTTAATATTTTGTTCAGTATGAACACAAATGCTTAAATTGCTTCAAACAAAGTCTATCATATACTACTGCATTCGTTTCGAGAATACTATAGGCTAGAAAGATAAACAAAGTCACGACACACTCGATAGCAAGGAAATAATAATAATGTTTTATCACAAGTCCCAGCAGATAAGATGGTTATCCATAATTATATTGAGATCACACACCAATGCCTTTGAGCGTTGTTCAAGCTAGTTCAAAATTGTTTACAAATAGCACATATATACTGTATATAATCATAAAAAAATTGCTTTTTTTTATTGGGCTTCGTCACCATGGATTAGGGCGCGGAATTTGTCCCTTGTTTAATGAGACTGTTGTTTATCTCTCTGCAAATAAGTTAAATATTTTGTCGACAACATATACATATTGTCTCATTTATTGCTTTAATACACATATTGTCTCATTTATTGGCATATTGTAGATTCAATTGTTATTATGAAATAAAAAACAGTAAATATTTCAGAGAACATGTCTTTTTTCAGTTAAAAAGTAGCCAATGAATTAATCGAAATCATAAACAAAACCCATTCAGGCGTGACTGAGGAAATAAGATCCAAATTTATTGTTTACAGTACCAGTATCACCTATAATTAATTCGGCTAAATGAACTATACATATGCTAACTTTGATAGCAATTTGTTGCTTAGATGCATAGTAATTAATAAATAAACAGCAATCAAACAAAACACTTTTACATTATAATATAAGTATAGCAAAACTTACAGAGCAAAGCAACAAATCAGTGATATTAAAATATAAAATACGCATTTATTACTATAAATAATAAACAAGAAGCATAAATAAAAAAAATCATAATAATAGCGTTAAATATCTTACAGTCTAAAGAGTAATAGCAAAAAGTACATAATGTTTTCATGTATTTTCATAATTGATGGAAAAATATGATGAGCATTGTAAGGGAACGCAAGAATAATATTCTTTGAACATAATACATCACTCTAAGGTATAAATTATTCGTTCTGCCCATATATTTATAAATCCAGGTCTAGGTCACATCCTTGCGTTAGTTGCTTACGGCAGCTGTTGCGTGCCAACAGAAAAATATATCGGGAAAAAATAGTTCGAGGGAGCTAAAAAGTTTTTTACAGGTCTTTATCATTACAAATGACAACACAGGTGTAAGATATCACGTACAGGTTCAGCATTAATAACAATAAGTACAAATAATAATTTAGACACAATTGCGTGTTTTTAATGTTTATGAAATGCTATCGACACAAAGCAACGGAAATAACACATGTCACGAGTGCAAGAAAGACGAATATAATAGAGTAAATAGATCTAAACTACGTAACAGGACATGCCCGAGTATGAGAGGGACGAATATAATAGAGTAAATAGATCTAAACTACGTAACAGGACATGCCCGAGTGTGAGAGGGACGAATATCATAGAGTAAATTGATTTAAACTACGTAACAGGACATGTTCGAGTGTGAGAGGGACGAATATCACAGAGTAAGTTGATTTAAACTACGTAACAGGTCATGTCCGAGTATGAGAGGAACGAATATCATAGAGTAAATTGATTTAAACTACGTAAGAGGACATGCCTGAGTGTGAGAGGGATAAATATCATAGAATAAATAGATCTGAACTACGTAACAGGACATGCCTGAGTGCGAGAGGGACGAATATTATAGTATAAATATATCTAAACTACGTAACAGGACATACCCGACTGTGAGAAGGACGAATATTTTTATACAAGTACATATGTTTCAGTGTGAGTGATGACGCAACATAAATGATATGTTTTGTCACATTTGTATATTCTCTACTTGTCTATATTATTTAAACCAATGACGTCGCTAAAAATCTGTCTCTGAAAGTTGAGTTTCCGTTTATCAATAATTGCACTCGAAATCAAGGAAATAAAGCAAAATATCTCTTTACATGATATAATTTTAAAGGCATAAGTATAATTATGTAGTTTGGTTGTTTTTTTACACTTATTTTTATAGCAGCTAGTATATTAAGCTGGAATTTGTCATGGTTATACATATTTATAACGTCTACAAGGTTAAAAAATTAATATTTCCAAAAATAAATTACAGGTTAAGTGTACACTACCCTTATTTGTACACTAGGGGCGATTTTTTTATATATCCCATTGTGTAGTTGCCACTAAGTAGGTATAGACATTTCAGAAATATTGGCGGTTCATCATGATCAGTTTTTCGATGCAGTGATCCTTTCATGAAATCTTAAGCTTTTAAGTGGTCATTTCTGATAGAATTACTCCTTCTTACCCCCTGTCAGCTATATGACTATTTTTAAATACCTGAAAATCATTCACAATTGTAATAAATATAACAAAATTAAAAGAAAAATTATCAAGCTAAGAGGGCTCTACCAGTTTACGAATAATTGAAGCTCATCTTATGACATATAGTTGGGTCTGTAAAAATTTCGTTGAAACTCCATACAAGTGACTTAAATCAAACATATAAATAACTGTATTTTAAAAGGAATATTTATTATGTTTGCATAAGATATACTGGGTAATATATTAATATATTTACATGGTGAGAAATAACATTATTTAAATATGCACCATGTCGTTGTTGTACGATGTGAAAAATTAATATTTGTAAATCGTTTAATACATACATTACGCATTTTTATATGCATATAAGTGTCTAAATGTGTACAAAATCACATTGCAAGCAACTTACAAAAAAATAAAAATTATAATAAGTTACTTATTGCAAAAATATAATTTATATGGGAAATACATTATTAAATTCATGTTTATTTAATAAACAGCGTTTGCGAAATCACAACCTTTCAAATAATTTTGGAGACGACTGTTATGATGTTCAAATAATCATTTAAGATCGGTGTTCAAATAATTTGTTCTGGTGTTCAAATAATCATTTAAGATCGGTGTTCAAATAATTTGTTCTAGTGTTCAAATAATCATTTAAGATCGGTGTTCTGTTATGGTGTTCAAATAATCATTTAAGATCGGTGTTCAAATAATTTGTTCTGGTGTTCAAATAATCATTTAAGATCGGTGTTCAAATAATTTGTTCTGGTGTTCAAATAATCATTTAAGATCGGTGTTCTGTTCTGGTGTTCAAATAATCATTAAAATCGGTATTCAAATAATTTGTTCTGGTGTTCAAATAATCATTTAAGATCGGTGTTCTGTTGTGACGTTCAAATAATCATTAATTCTGTTATGGTGTTCAAATAATCATTAATTCTGTTATGGTGTTCAAATAATCATTTAAGATCGGTGTTCAAATAATTTGTTCAAATAATCATTTAAGATTAATTTGTGCTTTGAAACTATTATAAGTATAGGTTTATTATGCTGAGTATAGATTTAGAACCTCTTTCTCTCGATAAATTATAATTTCGGGAACGCCATCATGGATTATTTTAGTGAATAGCCTGGGATTTATTCAACATGTTTCCTCTGATGTTTTTTTTTGCCTATCAATAATCTATATGGTCTAGCGCTTAAACAAAACACATAAAAAAGGTAAGTCGTTTACTATGAAATTATAATAAGAAATCAAAGGGACTAATATGTCCTAATGAATTTCTGATATTTCCTTTAAATACTTGTAGTCAAACTTTGAAAAAAAATATATGCAATTAGATAGCTTTTAAAATCTTTGCAATATGCTTTGAAAATGCTCATGGGAATTAAAGATTCTGCTTCATATTTAGAATATCAATTTTTGTCGTAATATAAATTTACCAATCGTACCATCGTTGCATTTCCATTTTTCTATCAAAGCTTCATTTCCCGTTATCATTCGATGAAGAAGCAAAGGAACTTATTAAAATTATTTTCTAGACTCTTTCATTAGCATTATTAATCAAAACTAAATCTATTCGAGCTATAACGTATTTCCAGTAGTTATTAACCTGGTGTGTACCATATTCGGTGTATAATTTAATTATATTCCTTTTTTATTTTATGTTTTCTTGGTTCACAAATTAATGAATAAACATTATGCTTAATATTTTGGTATCAGCAGTTCCTTCAAATATGTGTTATTTGTTGTATAAAATTTATCTGCTCAATACTTTTATTAATGATTAAAATTTAATGCTATAAATACATTGTACAGAATCGTTATTTTAATCGCTTTGTACTGTTTAAGATATGTATTCTCTGGTTGAGAAATGTTGGCTCAAAGTTAGTAATATCTATGAGACTCAAACATGTGTTTACCTAATATGTTATGGAATTACGTTAAATGACAATTAGTAAGGATAATATTTATTATTTACATCAAATTTTTCTTTGGATGATAGTTCCTTCCTAACAAATGTTTCTTTTTTGCTGAAAATTGTGCTGAATATATTTTTTGTTACTATATACGAAATATATTATGAGGAGACTATGGTCCCCATACAGAGATCCCATATAGAGCGAGTTATATTTTTTTGTTACTGTACCAAATATATCATGAAAAGATTAGGGGCCATGCACATATATCCCATATATTTTGGTGGCGTCGCAATATTGATACGGCGCACTCGCTTCGACAGTGTCCCTACCGCTGCTGTATAAATAGTATATTAGTTTAAATAAATATGGTGTGCCATTCCGTGTCCAAAATTGGTAATCAAGTCAATGTCTCGTTTTCATTTCCATCCAATGTGCTAAAAGTGACTCATTGCCATAAACGTTTTACATTAAACTGACAGCCGTGTGTCCCAACACAGCACCACCTGCTTTTATTTGTTAGCTTACTTTAACAGCTCCACTGATATATAATACCTTACTTTTCATTTTATGGCCCAGATCATGCCAAGATTTTTTCAAATTTGCTTTTTTGAAAAATCGCTGTGATAGGAAAGGTAAACATACTTGTGATTCTTTTTATAAGAGAACCGTTTTTTCCTTTTGATATACGCAATGCTAAAAAAATAAGCCGACTGAGAACTGATCGAAATAGAGGTGACATGAATAGGAGTCCATATTCTTTAACTATCACATCTTTTCTTGCGTCTAATCGACATTTTATAGCGAACGAATCAGATAATTTTACATTACTCATCAAGGCGATTTATTTCTAATTACTCTTAACAAATCTCAACCTCAGTACCCGTGGCGAATATAGAATTAAATATTCCTGCGGCGAGCGCAACACTAGTCGCCTGTAATAATATCGCACGAGCATTACTGTGGCCATAATTCAAATTAGCTTCCATCGCGTGGCGTAAATAGTGAAGGAATGAGAAAATACGGCGCCGTTGTTTATTCGTTCACTGTGACCGCGAAGGATACTAAGAATAATATACATTTTCTTGTGCGATAAAAATTGTTCAAAGCCCGAAGCTTTTTAATACAAACCAATAAAATATTTTATGTACTTTTTTTGTTTGTGAATGTTAATATTTAAATACAAATTTACTTTTAGAAACTGACATCCGTGTTTGAGCTGGGGAAAATTAAATTAAATGAGCTTCATCTTTATTAGCAGAAATCGCGTTTTTTGTAGACTTCTTAAAAGGATATCACGGATCACGACCTTCTCTTTCTCGATGAATTATGACTTCAGAAATGAGATTTTTGAGTATTCTAATGGATAGCTCACGATTTATAAAACGATTGATTCAAATACTGCATTTCGTTTGATGTTTTTAAATGTTTTTGCGTATTAATAAAAATTAGGATCTGGTACTGAAGCAGTATAGATAAAAATGCAAATCGTTGTAATCGTGATAAGATAAAATTAATCAATGTAAAACATGTATTTTAATGAATTTTTGGTACTTCCATCGAATCCTTACAGTCAAATTATGAAAACAAATATTCAGTGAGATAGATATCGCAATTTTTGCAATATCCTTTGATTATGCTCACAACAATTAAAGATTTTATTTCATATTCATAACTTTACTTTTCGTCACGTGAAAAGATTTCATAATCACGCCATTACCGCATTTCGATTTTCCGATCGAAGCTTCCTTAGATATATACCTGTTTCTCTTTGCCGACAAGCTGACAATATATTCAGTTGTAGCGTTTTTTCACAACCGCAGATATTAACGTGAAAAAGCTTGTAATAATATCGTACGAGCATTAGAGTGGCCATATTTCAAAGCAGTTCTCGCCGCGTGGCGTAAATAGTGAAGGGAATGAGAAAATACGGCGCAGTTCTTTATTTCTTCACTGTGACCGCGAAGGATACTAAGAAAAATATACATTTTCTCGCACGTCGAAAATTTTTATCACACAAAGCTTTTTAATATAAACCAGTAAAATATTCTATGTACTTTATTGCTTATGAATATTAATGTAAATATAAAATTTTACTGTTAAAACTGACGTCTTTATTTGTAAAAAGAAAAATTAAATTAAATTACCTTCATCTTTAGAAACAGAAATCGTACTTTTTTCTAGTGTTTCTAAAAGATATAAAGGATCATGATCTTTTTTCTCGATTAATTTTGATTTCAGGAATGGGATTATGGAGTATTCTTGTAAATAGCCCACGATTTATCAATAATCTATTGAAATGCTGCGTTTTGTTTGATATTTTAAATTATTTTTGCATAACTTATCGACTACGATCAACTTTATCGAAAAACTAGAATATGTTTTAGTTAAAGATGAAGATTTGATTTATCAAAGCATTTATTGATGTCCTGTTCAAGGAACCAACGGCACATTTTCGAAAAAAGGTATTTTTTTTATTTGCGTTGAAGCAAGGTGAAAAAGTCGTAAAATGTCGGTTTAAATAATTTTAATTTATAAAAGAAGAAAACAATTTCAAACGAAGTACTATGACTTAACTGTTATAGCAATCACATGTTTACATAATTTCACATCATTAGAATATTTGGCACAAGAGTATGACATTAATATTAATTTGTTAATAATAATGAGAAATTATTACGACAACATTAGCAATGGAGTGTCAATGTTAAAGTTGCTTTTTTTAAGTACTGCTTCTTTGGATTCACAGAATGCAGTGCGACGTGCGTGACTTAAATGCCTCCAAGGTTCTCTTACCATTAGATTATTTTACTATGTTTAGCCACCAATTACATAAGTTTTCTTACGTGTATATATGTGTATGTACATTCATATTTACACACAAACTATATATATATATATATATATATATATATATATATATATATATATATATATATATATATATATATACAAGTAATGCTATAATTGATGCTAGCTCCTATAAGATGAGCAATTGGTGTGCGTAACGATAGAGGTCAACGCTTGCACTATGGCTTGGTACTTATAAAATAGTATAAATAAAAATGTATATCGTTTTAATATGAAATTGTGATAAGATAAAATTAGTCAATAAGAAAAGTATGTGTTAGTGAATGTTTGGTACTTCCTTTGAATTCTCACAGTCAAACTATGAAAACAAACATTCAATATGATAGATATCGCAATTTTTGGAATATCCTTTGAAAATTCTCACAATAATTTAAGATTTTGTTTCATATTTATAATTTTACTTTTCGTCACGTGAAAAGGTTTCATAATCATGCTGTTGCCGCATTTTGATTTTCCAATCAACGCTTCATTTGCTGTCATCATTAAATATATCTTTTTGCCGACAAGCTGACAATAAATTCAGTTGTAGCGTTTTTTTTACAACTGCAGATATTAACGTGAAAGAGCAAATAAATTCATCAACATTTAATTTTTAGGTTTCTTCAATATCATTATGTCTCAGTGGCCGATTATTTTTTTAATTGAGTAAAGATGTAAATACATTTCCTGTAGGTTGTAGAAGAAAACAACAATTTACAATGTTATTAACATTGTAGATTGTTGATTTTTTTCGATATCATGGAAATTTTTTGTTTCTTTTTTTAATTTAATTACATTATTTATTTATTATAACATTTATATATTATAAATTGATCCTAAAACAAATATGTTTATTCTTTTGGTATGAAAGAATAATTCCCGTAAATGTGTATTATTTATTCTTCATAATTTATCCATGTAATCTTTCTGTCAACGATTAAACATAAAGCTGTATGTACAACGTACAGAATTGTTACTTAAATCGCATTATACTGTTTAGAATCGGTAATACTGGTACTGGCACGGACCTTTGAATAGGAACTTAGTAATATTTGCGAGACTCTAAAGAGGTTTTTGTCTAATATTATATTTAATTACGATAAACGATATTGAGTAATGTTAATTATAATTATTTACGTCGAAGCTTTCTACGATGGTAATTGTTTGTGGGGGCATTTTAATTGCGGTTGTATTTTCTGTTACCAAAAAATAATGTGAATAAATCATTACTCTCTTTATAGATATAATATAAATGTGATAATTTTATTTCAAGTGTCTGAATGTATTACAAAAATATCTTGAAAAATACTGTTGATATAATTCTTGTTATACGTTAGTGCACAGCAAGTCTTCTCAACAAGTTCACAACAAGTCTTCTCCAGGAATATAAAATATAAGATAGTAATACAGTCTGAATATTCTCATGTCCACTTAGTATTCAAAGAGCCGATTAGATTTAAATGCATTTTTTTCTTTACGTGATTAAGATATCATCACTTTATTACAAGCAGCAGTGGAAAAGTTCTGACCACATTTTGATAACGGCTAATACAAAAGTCGTATTTTTATAATTTTTAGGTTTTCTTTAAAAAAAATTATCCATCACAGTCCTTCTCTCCGAAGCTATTTAACGTAAAAACTTGAAAATATTTATGCAAAAATTTCAGAAGAAGCTAATGAAGTATCAGATTTTTTTCAGAATTTTATATTTGATAGTTCTAGACATAATGTTGAAAGTGTCTCTCCCCTACTCTGAAACTGTTGAAGCCATTTTTTGAAAACACAGTGTCACTAGAAGTATAACTGAAAACTGCAGCAATGATTCTAAACCTCATACTTTTTGAAAATTTAACATTTTTTGCCATGTACATCACCTATATCTCCCATAGGAAGGCAAGTGCATTATATTTACGTAGCAAAAATAATATTAATATTTGTAATTAGTTTAATAGAAATACTACGTATATAAATATGAATACCAAACTCGTAGAGTGAGTATTACTAAAGAGTCCTTTAAAAGACAGTGTCACAAGTAGTTTACCAGGAAACTGTGGCAACGATTCTAAATATCATTCTTTTAGGAAAATTCAGGATATTTTTTGTATGTGGAAAATAAGTGGAGTATATTGGCAATGTGAAAAATAATATTAATATTTGTAATTAGTTTAACAGAAATACTACGTATTCTTTAACATTTACATGTGCATAAATATGTAGGTCTTGATCATAGAGTTGGAAGTGAATTCTACTAAGTCTTTTAATGTAGGTCTAATAAACAATGCTATAAATTATCTCATAGTCCGTGGTTATAGTATGAATTTCCGAAGTAAAATATATATTAATACATATATATATATATATATATATATATATATATATATACATATTTATTTATATATATATATATATATATATATATATATATAAATATATATATATATATATGATAAATGCGTATGACAAAGTAATTTCTTTACAAAATGGATCTACTAATTTTTACCTTACTCTTTAAAAGAATCATATATTTATTAAGTTAAAAGTCATGGGGAAGACTGACCACCATTATTGCACGAATTCATCGTAGAACGAAAAAGTAGTGTAAAATAAAATCGCTTAATACCAATTTCACCATTCTTTAATTTGGAGTTCATGTGGCGTAAAATTGTAAAGAAATAGGTAAAATAAATTATACAAAAGCAGGCAAATTGCTTGTAAAACTACTTCGTGTATTTATTGCATTGTATATTTATTTTCTTTTTTGGAAAGAAAGAGAAAATAGTTTTAACAAAAAAATTTTCGTTTACTGAATCATACATTTGTTAAGATAAAAGTCATGGGGGAAGACAGACCACCATTATTTCACGAATTCATCGTAGAACGAAAAAAGTAGTGTAAAGTGTAAGATAAAACCCATTAATACCGATTTCATCATTTTTTAATTTGGAGTTCTTGTGACGTAAAATTGTAAAAAATAGGTAAAATACATTATAAAAAAGCAGGCAAATTGCTTGTAAAACTTCATTGTGTATTTATTGCATTGTATATTTGTTTTCTTTTTTGAAAAGAAAGAGAAAATAGTTTTAACAAAAAAATATTCCTTTTCTTTTGGAAGATTAAATATAATTTCTTGTAATATACGATTATGCTCCTCTAAAGAAATTTTCCATGCTTGTGATTATATATAAATTTTACTTTGCAAAATTCTTGTTGTATTTTCTGGGACAACTTAAACGTTTTTGCTTAGGATTTAATCAAGAAGTTTCCATTTTTTTAAATTACCCTCAGTCAGTGTATCTAATTAGTTTTTTTTTATTATAATACCTGTTTTAGTTTTAGCTAAATTTCTTCAAATGTTTGTCAGTCTAAAAGTAATAACGTAAATAATTATTGAATTAATTCCAACGCCGTTTTCACAGGTAATATTTGACGCCCAATTCCATACACAACATTTAAGTTATGTACGAAGGAAGGAGAAGACATATTATGAAAATATTTAATTGCTTACGATATAATCCTTTTTATTGTTATCAATTTTAAAATTAATATCAACTGTGTACAAGTTTCCTTAACTAGATTTACGGCAAAATACTTGTATGTATCCTGTAAATATGATGTCGACCAGGTTATATTTACGTGTTTTTGTATTTTTAGTTGTGGTCAATTTTTGTATTTTTAGTTGTGGTTTTAGGGTAAGTAGGAAGGAAGGAGTAGGTAGATTAAGATAGTATTGAATTTTTTTACGACTTATTTATTATAGTTTGTGTTTTATTAGTTCGTTTTACATTTTACTCGTATCGTTTTATATTAGTACGTTTGACATTTTGTCTGACAGACTGTAAGACCTCCTTTTGAGTTTGTTCATGTACATATATATATATATATATATATATATATGTATATATGTGTATATATATATAAATATGTATATATATATATATATACAGGTCTCCCAGCTAGCATTAGCATCAATAATTGTGATAGGAACTTAATATTTTTATCAACTAATTGATTTGGAATAAGAACACCAGATGTTGACTTGAATTTTTGACATTTTTTAAAACTGAATTAAAAGCCTTTTCGTTTTAGAACCTATTTTAAAAATCTGAATATTTTAAAATTCAGAACATGTTTTAAAAACCGTTTTGTTTCATCAGATTTTTAAACTTCAGCAAAATTATAAATTAAATCCCATTTTGAATCTGAATATTCAGAAAGTGTTTTAAAAACCGTTTTGTTCCATGATACTTTTAAACATCAGCAAAATTTTAACACTTATTGCACTTCGGATCCATTTTTGGGATCTTTCCGTTTCAGTGTCAAATTTCTTATTCAAAAAATTGATGTAATTAGAAGGTTCTGGAAAAAAGTAATGTGAACTTCTTTAAAATTATGTCAAAAATTTAGCTCAAAATCTGATGTTCCGAATATATCGTTTCTTTAATAATTTTTTGGCGCAAGATTAAGGTGTGTGCAAGTAAATGTTTTTACTCCAAACTAACAAACCTATAGTTAGTCAACTAATCGATAAAAAACAAGTACCTATCACAATTATTCATATCACAAAGAAATATTTTATCTTTAATCTAGAGATGGTAATCTTGAATCGATATTTTTGAAGATCGATATTTTAGAGAAAAAAAATGATCTTTTTAATCGGTTCTTTCTACATTTAACAAATCGATTTTTATATATATTGAAAATAGATCGATCTACACTAGTCACTATGGAACGACGGAGTAAGGTCCGGTAGAGATGATAGCATAGAATATATGTGGGACGATATTTTTTTGTGGGGCACCTAAAATTTTTGCTTATTGCCGTATCAATTTGAAGTTAAACTAGGATCAGCTACACTTCACAGTACATTGTATGTAGTAAGCTTCTCCTCTATGTATATAATAGCAGTATTGAAAGAGACATGCTGACCATTTTGTAATTATAACTAACCAATAATAGTATATTTTGTATTTAGTTTTATATTTTCGGTATTTACTTAAGGTATATACCGAAAATATTATAATATTTAGTAGGAAGAAACAATTTTTATTTTCATTAAGTTATAACCATATACTATATCATAGCAATTACGCTTTCATTTACCGCTTTAACTTTCGTTACCGTTTTTTATTCAGTTGGAAAACGGTAATGAAATTTAAAACGGTAAATGAAAGCGTAATTGCTATAATATAGTATATGGGGAGAGTTGTTAATTGAATTACTTGAAACTAATGTTATTTTCCATGATTCATTCTATTCTATATTTATACATTGAACACATCGTCCAAATTATTGCAGCCTATGCGTTATGGCAGCTAAATAATAAAATGAAAGCAATTAATTTAAAAATTACTATGAAAATATGTCTGAAGAAATTAAGGGGGATGAATACGTCACAGCTGGATTAGTTATTCTAACTATATATTGCTTAGAATAATTTATTGACGATTTGAATCCCACCATAGAAATCGGACAGCTTTTAAAGCAAGATGTTTTATTCAGTTTACCATAAATTTTACAAAGTTGAGGAGAATAGTCTTTTAGCTAATGACAACCTATGGTTTTAAAAAAAATACACTTCCGAAATCCATTGTCTCTCGTTGAATTGCGGAGAAAAGTTAAATACCATATTCGCGTGATGTTTTAATAATAGTATTACTACAAATCAGGGCAAATCATTCGGACCAGAAACTGAATTAATACGGAGAACGAAAAATGCATCCACTCAAAGACAACAAATCATTATTAATTACAACTAAGGTCTGGATGAAATAAAATATTTCCTAAATCATCATGCTCTCACAACAGATGTTAATCCCTCTGGATTTGGAATAGAAATAGATTTCCATAATCGTGAATTTATAACATTGCAATTGAATATTTTGTACATGACCTTCGTTTCTTTAGAAAAGGTCTTTCACGGAGCATCTAGTAATGGACTCTACTTGCAATCGTCTTTCAAGAAAAAAATATTATGTCAGCTGGCATTTTTAAATTCTTTAGATATCAATCATTTTATTAAACATATAGGTGTCTAAAGTATTTATTTTAATTCGATACTTTATGAAAATATAAAAAAACTACAAAGGACTATAGAGAAGAATAAGGAACCAGTTTGTTATTTCTAGTGATCATTGCTACATTTCTATTATCGTTATTTTTAAATAGTTACTATTATCCTTTTACTTACATATATAATGTGTCGACTGATTGCAATATTATTTTAACATTTTCTTTCACTTTACACGTTATTAGATTGTATTAAAACGTATTTTAATTCAGTCGCCCATGCATTTAACCAAAGATCAATTAATCGATCTTTTTAAACCCTTTTAATCGAGATCGTTATCCTCTGTCAATCAATTTTATTCGATCCTTGAGATCGATTTTTTAGGAAAAGATCGGACTAGCAATCTTTTACTTTAATTTATGAGCATAGCAACAAAAAAAAGAGATATATTTATAATTCAGACATGATAAAACATCACTAAATATCCATTGAGATGCTTCGGATAGGTCTTGAGATTCTCTACTTCTGTGCTTCGACTTGATACTATTTTTTGGGATACCTATAACGTTAATATTCGTTATATGATTTTGATGTATTAGAGTATAGCTTTGTACTCTAATGTTACAAGACAAAATGTATATGTTTGTATAGTTTTATAGTTATTGTCAAAAAAATACTCGACCGACTATGATATATATTTTAAGCAAGCGTTGGACTTTCTACGATATGTTTATTGTAGTAGTAATTTAAAACATCCATATATCATTGCAGCGCTGGTGTTTCATTCGTTCAAATTTGATATTTTGTAAGTCATACTGTGTACAAATTTTGTTAGTTACTTATTGTAAAAGTGCTTTTTATGATATTAGTATCTATCTTGTAAATATGAAGGAGCAATATTTTACTATTATTTAATTACAGAGTGTGAAATAGTAATTATGTGCTCGAAATCGCTTTTGTCAACATATTTACATTATACCTGGATAAAATAATATAATACAGATATAAGAACGATAAACAGCCGTTCGAGTTTATTCATATATAATATATTAAACGTACCCGCAACTTCGTATGCGCTGACTATTAAAAAAAACCGGTTCCGGTTTTTTTTATAAATTTAAAACTTCCACACTTTCGCTTCTGGCCACACCCAATTCGCCACCGTATGTCTAGGTGGACAACTTCATTGCTCGATTTAAATTTCGGTAGCGTCATCTGTTGTAAAACAAGATGAATCACGTGCACGTCACAAAATTATACACTTCAATCAGAATGCACAGAGGACTAATTAATTTCTACAGTAATTATAAGAATTGACGAAATGATTAACAAAGGCAAAAAGATAGATGTTTCTCACGGTAAGAAGCTAAGGATAGGGTGTACGCTCATACTTTGAGTGTAGAAAGTTTATAAATTTTTGACATAATTTCTGTAAGTAAACAAACGTCACGTCTAGTCTATATTTTGACATCAGTTGAGCTGAGACCAAACGCTTCCCTGTTGTGAAATATTTTATTTTCGTGGGAAATGTTTACGTGTGTCATTTTTATTTGAAGGTTCCTATACGAGGTTTATTTCTTTTAACGTTAATAAATATTTACGTACATTAAATAAGTTGTTTTAATTTTAAACAATACTATTAATTACAGAATAATTAATTACACATAATAGGGAAAATGCTCGTACTTAAACACTAGAACTCTACAAGTGTCTGGAAAAGATTGCATATTTTATGTAAACTTATCAATTATTTAGTAAATTTTTGTTAATTTATTTATTTCTGTAGAGATCAGCTTTAGTTGAATTAATGACACCATACAATGTAATATCCTAAACTTCTGTAGTAAGCAAGAGAAAAAGTTTTGACTAAAAATATTAATAGTATCGTCATTGTCGCAATATTTGGTTCATTGGTTTTACAGATGGCGAAGTTTAACAGCAAAATGTTTTATTTTTTTCATCACAGCGAAGTTGAAATAATCTCATTCCATAGGAAATTAATAAATTTTTGAAATCCGTTGAATTTAATGCGTCTAAATTACCAGTTTTTCAAAAACTGCACAAAATTCACTATTTGTCTTTTAAAATATTTAAACCGGTTAATTAAAACATTCCGCGGATGAATGGATATTTCCGCCATGAAATTAGATGTTTACAGCCAAACCTCTCATACGTTTGAAAAAAAAGAATGTGTGCTGTTTATTGGAGAAAATCATTAAAAATATTTCGTTAGCATGTTACATTACAAAATTAAATGGAACGTAAGTAGCTATATATATATACCATACCAGTCATACATACGGTGGATATATTAGACAGGGTAGGCCTGCCTCCACAGAATGAATACGAAACGACATAGTCTCAAACATACACTACTCTTGTTTCAGCAAATCGTCTCCGACAAGGTGCAGGAAATTTCTGCAGAAACCTTCTCCCTCTCATCAAAGGGAGGAAGCTATTTTGTTTATCCAGAATGAAGCAGTCCTCTAAAGGTGGCCTGACGTAAGATAAATTGACTTTGCCGTATGTATTTTGTGACTATTCAGCCTTTAAGTCCCTGAAAACATGACTTGAGAAACGCTGCTGTAGTTTACAGCCTAATTCTATGTTAAATATTACATATACTCGATAAATATCACAACCCATGATATCAAAAATAACTGAACTAAAAATCGTCGGAAAATTGGCAACGGAGACATTTAAATTTTTGCAACGTCATCGACGGGAAATTATCTGATTTCAAATATCATGTATTTTCATCATAATCTGAAAATATTATGTTCATGTATTAGTTGGAGTATTATAGGAAAAGATTCAGTAAAATCATACCATTGCACTCGTGAATATTAAGCTCGGATTGATGGTTTATAACCATGTAATAACTATCGTACGATGTTTTGGATATACAACTTAAAAATGATAAATATTGATATAATTTTTACACTCGATAGGTCTGACATTAATATTAATAACACACAAGTTCAATATAACCATGTAATAACTGTCGTATGATGTTTTGGATGTACAACTTAAAAATGAGAAATATTGATATAATTTTTACACTCGATAGGTCTGACGTTAATATTAATAACACACGAGTTCAATATAACCATGTAATAACTGTCATACAATGTTTTGGATATACAACTTAAAAATGAGAAATATTGATATAATTTATACACTTAATAGGTCTGACGTTAATATTAATAACACACGAGTTCAATATAACCATGTAATAACTGTCGTACGATGTTTTGGATATTCAACTTAAAAATGAGAAATATTGATATAATTTTTACACTTGATAGGTCTGACATTAATATTAATAACACACGAGTTCAATATAACCATGTAATAACTGTCGTACAATGTTTTGGATATACAACTTAAAAATGAGAAATATTGGTATAATTTTTACACTCGATAGGTCTGACGTTAATATTAATAACACACGAGTTCAGTATAACCATGTAATAACTGTCGTACGATGTTTTGGATATACAACTTAAAAATGAGAAATATTGATATAATTTTTACACTCGATAGGTCTGACGTTAATATTAATAACACAGGATTTCAATACGTTAACACATTGTTTATTACAGAATATACACAGAATACAGTTCCCATTTCTTGTTTGTTAAAATACTCAAGCAGCCATATCCACTGATAGAAACCATTGCTATTCACAGGAGGCCATATATATTAACCATCGTATATTTTCTTATGTTTAAACGAAATTTTATGGTGAAAGTATCCAATAATATAATTATATGTTGCTCGTCAAACACAATTTATCTCTAATTATTCTCAACAAATCTCAACCTCGACACCAGTCGCAAATATTGAATTAAATATTCCTGCGGCAAACGCAGCACCAGTCGCCTGTAATAATATCGCAAGAGCATTACTGTGGTCATATTTCAAAGTAGCTCCCGCCGCGTGGCGTAAATAGTGAAGGAAATGAGAAAATATGGCGCCCTTGTTTATTCGTTCACTTTGACCGCGAAGTATACTAAGAAAAATATACATTTTCTTGTGCGATGAAAATGTTTCAAAGCCCAAAGCTTTTTATTACAAACCAGTAAATTTTTTTTATGGACGTTTTTGTTTATCAGTGTTAATGCGTAATAAAATTTTGTTATTAAAAAACTGACTTTTTTGTTTGAATAAAAGGTAAATTTTATTAAATTAGCATCATATTTACTAGTAGAAATCGTCCTCGATCTCCTTCATAAAGTCTTTAAGAATTTATGGAAGGATGTCAAGGATCGTGTACGTTTTTTCAAGTGATCCAGAGTTTGGCTACATAGTGCAATAAAGGAAACCTACGTATTCTTTAACATTTACATGTGCATAAATATGTAGGTCTTGATCATAGAGATGGAAGTGAATTCTACTAAGTCTTTTAATGTAGGTCTAATAAACAATGCTATAAATTATCTCATAGTCCGTGGTTATAGCATGAATTTCCGAAGTAAAATATATATTAATATATATATATATATATATATATATATATATATATATATATATATATGATAAATGCGTATGACAAAGTAATTTCTTTACAAAATGGATCTACTAATGTTTACCTTACTCTTTAAAAGAATCATATATTTATTAAGTTAAAAGTCATGGGGAAGACTGACCACCATTATTGCACGAATTCATCGTAGAACGAAAAAGTAGTGTAAAATAAAATCGCTTAATACCAATTTCACCATTCTTTAATTTGGAGTTCATGTGGCGTAAAATTGTAAAGAAATAGGTAAAATAAATTATACAAAAGCAGGCAAATTGCTTGTAAAACTACTTCGTGTATTTATTGCATTGTATATTTATTTTCTTTTTTGGAAAGAAAGAGAAAATAGTTTTAACAAAAAAATTTTCGTTTACTGAATCATACATTTGTTAAGATAAAAGTCATGGGGGAAGACAGACCACCATTATTTCACGAATTCATCGTAGAACGAAAAAAGTAGTGTAAAGTGTAAGATAAAACCCATTAATACCGATTTCATCATTTTTTAATTTGGAGTTCTTGTGACGTAAAATTGTAAAAAATAGGTAAAATACATTATAAAAAAGCAGGCAAATTGCTTGTAAAACTTCATTGTGTATTTATTGCATTGTATATTTGTTTTCTTTTTTGAAAAGAAAGAGAAAATAGTTTTAACAAAAAAATATTCCTTTTCTTTTGGAAGATTAAATATAATTTCTTGTAATATACGATTATGCTCCTCTAAAGAAATTTTCCATGCTTGTGATTATATATAAATTTTACTTTGCAAAATTCTTGTTGTATTTTCTGGGACAACTTAAACGTTTTTGCTTAGGATTTAATCAAGAAGTTTCCATTTTTTTAAATTACCCTCAGTCAGTGTATCTAATTAGTTTTTTTTTATTATAATACCTGTTTTAGTTTTAGCTAAATTTCTTCAAATGTTTGTCAGTCTAAAAGTAATAACGTAAATAATTATTGAATTAATTCCAACGCCGTTTTCACAGGTAATATTTGACGCCCAATTCCATACACAACATTTAAGTTATGTACGAAGGAAGGAGAAGACATATTATGAAAATATTTAATTGCTTACGATATAATCCTTTTTATTGTTATCAATTTTAAAATTAATATCAACTGTGTACAAGTTTCCTTAACTAGATTTACGGCAAAATACTTGTATGTATCCTGTAAATATGATGTCGACCAGGTTATATTTACGTGTTTTTGTATTTTTAGTTGTGGTCAATTTTTGTATTTTTAGTTGTGGTTTTAGGGTAAGTAGGAAGGAAGGAGTAGGTAGATTAAGATAGTATTGAATTTTTTTACGACTTATTTATTATAGTTTGTGTTTTATTAGTTCGTTTTACATTTTACTCGTATCGTTTTATATTAGTACGTTTGACATTTTGTCTGACAGACTGTAAGACCTCCTTTTGAGTTTGTTCATGTACATATATATATATAAATATGTATATATATATATATATATATATATATATACAGGTCTCCCAGCTAGCATTAGCATCAATAATTGTGATAGGAACTTAATATTTTTATCAACTAATTGATCAATTGGCCTATTTGGAATAAGAACACCAGATGTTGACTTGAATTTTTGACATTTTTTAAAACTGAATTAAAAGCCTTTTCGTTTTAGAACCTATTTTAAAAATCTGAGTATTTTAAAATTCAGAACATGTTTTAAAAACCGTTTTGTTTCATCAGATTTTTAAACTTCAGCAAAATTATAAATTAAATCCCATTTTGAATCTGAATATTCAGAAAGTGTTTTAAAAACCGTTTTGTTTCATGATACTTTTAAACATCAGCAAAATTTTAACACTTATTGCACTTCGGATCCATTTTTGGGATCTTTCCGTTTCAGTGTCAAATTTCTTATTCAAAAAATTGATGTAATTAGAAGGTTCTGGAAAAAAGTAATGTGAACTTCTTTAAAATTATGTCAAAAATTTAGCTCAAAATCTAATGTTCCGAATATATCGTTTCTTTAATAATTTTTTGGCGCAAGATTAAGGTGTGTGCAAGTAAATGTTTTTACTCCAAACTAACAAACCTATAGTTAGTCAACTAATCGATAAAAAACAAGTACCTATCACAATTATTCATATCACAAAGAAATATTTTATCTTTAATCTAGAGATGGTAATCTTGAATCGATATTTTTGAAGATCGATATTTTAGAGAAAAAAAATGATCTTTTTAATCGGTTCTTTCTACATTTAACAAATCGATTTTTATATATATTGAAAATAGATCGATCTTCACTAGTCACTATGGAGCGACGGAGTAAGGTCCGGTAGAGATGATAGCATAGAATATATGTGGGACGATATTTTTTTGTGGGGCACCTAAAATTTTTGCTTATTGCCGTATCAATTTGAAGTTGAACTAGGATCAGCTACACTTCACAGTACATTGTATGTAGTAAGCTTCTCCTCTATGTATATAATAGCAGTATTGAAAGAGACATGCTGACCATTTTGTAATTATAACTAACCAATAATAGTATATTTTGTATTTAGTTTTATATTTTCGGTATTTACTTAAGGTATAATATTTAGTAGGAAGAAACAATTTTTATTTTCATTAAGTTATAACCATATACTATATCATAGCAATTACGCTTTCATTTACCGCTTTAACTTTCGTTACCGTTTTTTATTCAGTTGGAAAACGGTAATGAAATTTAAAACGGTAAATGAAAGCGTAATTGCTATAATATAGTATATGGGGAGAGTTGTTAATTGAATTACTTGAAACTAATGTTATTTTCCATGATTCATTCTATTCTATATTTATACATTGAACACATCGTCCAAATTATTGCAGCCTATGCGTTATGGCAGCTAAATAATAAAATGAAAGCAATTAATTTAAAAATTACTATGAAAATATGTCTGAAGAAATTAAGGGGGATGAATACGTCACAGCTGGATTAGTTATTCTAACTATATATTGCTTAGAATAATTTATTGACGATTTGAATCCCACCATAGAAATCGGACAGCTTTTAAAGCAAGATGTTTTATTCAGTTTACCATAAATTTCACAAAGTTGAGGAGAATAGTCTTTTAGCTAATGACAACCTATGGTTTTAAAAAAATACACTTCCGAAATCCATTGTTTCTCGTTGAATTGCGGAGAAAAGTTAAATACCATATTCGCGTGACGTTTCAATAATAGTATTACTACAAATCAGGGCAAATCATTCGGACCAGAAACTGAATTAATACGAAGAACGAAAAATACATCCATTCAAAGACAACAAATCAATTACAACTAAGGTCTGGATGAAATAAAATATTTCCTAAATCATCATGCTCTCACAACAGATGTTAATCCTTCTGGATTTGGGATAGGAATAGATTTCGATAACCGTGAATTTATAACATTGCAATTGGATATTTTGTACATGACCTTCGTTTCTTCAGAAAGGGTCTTTCACGGAGCATCTAGTAATGGACTCTACTTGCAATCAAAAAAATATTATATCAGCTGGCATTTTTAAATTATTTAGATATCAAACATTTTATTAAATATATAGGTGTCTAAAGTATTCATTTTAATTCGATACTTTATGAAAATATAAAAAACTACAAAGGACTATAGAGAAGAATAAGGAACCAGTTTGTTATTTCTAGTGATCATTGCTAAATTTCTATTATCGTTATTTTTAAATAGTTACTATTATCCTTTTACTTGCATATATAATGTGTCGACTGATTGCAATATTATTTTAACATTTTTTTTCACTTTACACGTTATTAGCTTGTATTAAAACGTATTTTAATTCAGTCACCCATACATTTGACCAAAGATCAATTAATCGATCTTTTTAAACCCTTTTAATCGAGATCGTTATCCTCTGTCAATCAATTTTATTCGATCCTTGAGATCGATTTTTTAGGAAAAGATCGGACTAGCGATCTTTTACTTTAATTTATGAGCTTGGCAACAAAAAAAAGATATATTTATAATTCAGACATGATAAAACATCACTAAATATACATTGGGATGCTTCAGATAGGTTTTGAGATTCTCTACTTCTGTGCTTCCGCTTGATACTATTTTTTGGGATACCTATAATGTGAATATTCGTTATATGATTTTGATGTATTAGAGTATAGCTTTGTACTCTAATGTTACAAGACAAAATGTATATGTTTGTATAATTTTCTAGTTATTGTCAAAAAAATACTCGACCGACTATGATATATATTTTAAGCAAGCGTTGGACTTTCTACGATATGTTTATTGTAGTAGTAATTTAAAACATCCATATATCATTGCAGCACCAGCGCTGCAATGATATATGGATGTTTTAAATTTTTTTTCGTTCGTTCAAATTTGATATTTTGTAAGTCATACTGTGTACAAATTTTGTTAGTTACTTATTGTAAAAGTGCTTTTTATGATATTAGTATCTATCTTGTAAATATGAAGGAGCAATATTTTACTATTATTTAATTACAGAGTGTGAAATAATAATTATGTGCTCGAAATCGCTTTTGTTCACATATTTATATTATACCTGGATAAAATCATATAATAGAGATATAAGAACGATAAACAGCCGTTTGAGTTTATTCATATATAATATATTAAATGTACCCGCAACTTCGTATGCGCAGACTATTAGGAAAAACCGGTTCCGTTTTTTTATAAATATAAGAGTACTTCCAAACTTCGCTTCTGGCCACACCCAATTCGCCACCGTATGTCTAGGTGGACAACTTCATTGCGCGATTTAAATTTCGGTAGCGTCATCTGTTGTAAAACAAGATGAATCACGTGCACGTCACAAAATTATACACTTCAATCAGAATGCACAGAGGACTAATTAATTTCTACAGTAATTATAAGAATTGACGAAATGATTAACAAAGGCAAAAAGATAGATGTTTCTCACGGTAAGAAGCTAAGGATAGGGCGTACGCTCATACTTTGCATGTAGAAAGTTTGTAAATTTTTGACATAATTTCTGTAAGTAAACAAACGTCACGTCTAGTCTATATTTTGACATCAGTTGAGCTGAGACCAAACGCTTCCCTGTTGTGAAATATTTTATTTTCGTGGGAAATGTTTACGTGTGTCATTTTTATTTGAAGGTTCCTATACGAGGTTTATTTCTTTTAACGGTAATAAATATTTACGTGTATTAAATAAGTTGTTTTAATTTTAAACAATACTAAATGGGAAAATTCTCGTACTTAAACACTAGAACTCTACAAGTGTCTGGAAAAGATTGCATATTTTATGTAAACTTATCAATTATTTAGTAAATTTTCGTTAATTGATTAATTTCTGTAGAGATCAGCTTTAGTTGAATTAATGACACCATACAATGTAATATTCTAAACGTCTGTGGTAAGCAAGAGAAAAAGGTTTGACTAAAAATATTAATAGCATCGTTATTGTCGCAATATTTGGTTCATTGGTTTTACAGATGGCGAAGTTTAACAGTAAAATGTTTTTCATCACAGCGAAGTTTAAATAATCTCATTCCATAGGAAATTAATAAATTTTTGAAATCCGTTGAATTTAATGCCTCTAAATTACCCGTTTTTCAAAAACTGCACAAAATTCACTATTTGTCTTTTAAAATATTTAAACCGGTTAATTAAAACATTCCGCGGATGAATGTATATTTCCGCCATGAAATTAGATGTTTACAGCCAACCTCTCATACTTTTGAAAAAAGAATGTTTATTGGAGAAAGTCATTAAAAATATTTCGTTAGCATGTTACATTGCCAAATTAAATGGAACGCAAGCAGCTATATATATATATATATATATATATATATATATATATATATATATATATACCATACCAGTCATACATACGGTGGATATAATAGACAGGGTAGGCCTGCCTCTACAGGATGAATACGAAACGACATAGTCTCAAACATACACTACTCTTGTTTCAGCAAACCGTCTCCGACAAGGTGCAGGAAATTTCTGCAGAAACCTTCTCCCTCTCATCAAAGGGAGAAAGCTATTTTGTTTATCCAGAATGAATCTGTCATCTAAAGGTGGCCTGACGTAAGATAAATTGACTTTGCCGTGTGTTTTTTGGGACCATTCAGCCTTTAAGTCCCTGAAAACATGACTTGAGAAACGCTGCTGTAGTTTACAGCCTAATTCCATGTTAAATATTACACATACTCGATAAATATCACAACTCATGATATCAAAAATAACTGAACTAGAAATCGTTGGAAAATTGGCAACGGAGACATTTAAATTTTTGCAACGTCATCGACGGGAAATTACCTGATTTAAAATATCATGTATTTTCATCATAATCTGAAAATATTATGTTCATGTATTAGTTGGAGTATTGTAGGGAAAGATTCAGTAAAACCATACCATTGCACTCGTGAATATTAAGCTCGGATTGATGGTTTATAACCATGTAATAACTGTCGTACGATGTTTTGGATATACAACTTAAAAATGATAAATATTGATATAATTTTCACACTCGATAGGTCTGACGTTAATATTAATAACACACGAGTTCAGTATAACCATGTAATAACTGTCGTACGATGTTTTGGATATACAACTTAAAAATGAGAAATATTGATATAATTTTTACACTCGATAGGTCTGACGTTAATATTAATAACACACGAGTTCAGTATAACCATGTAATAACTGTCGTACGATGTTTTGGATATACAACTTAAAAATGAGAAATATTGATATAATTTTTACACTCGATAGGTCTGACGTTGATATAAATAACACAAGATTTCAATACATTAACACATTGTTTATTACAGCATATACACAGAA
Organism: Druceiella hillmani; assembly: GCA_039881145.1. Classification (NCBI taxonomy): domain Eukaryota; kingdom Metazoa; phylum Arthropoda; class Insecta; order Lepidoptera; family Hepialidae; genus Druceiella; species Druceiella hillmani. The sequence goes on from JAYKKI010000029.1 coordinate 15,603,093, forward strand.
TAAAGTTCCCATTTCTTGTTTGTTAAAATACTCAAGCAGCCATATCCACTGATAGAAACCATTGCTATTCACAGGAGGCCATATATATTAACCATCGTATATTTTCTTATGTTTAAACGAAATTTTATGGTAAAAGTATCCAATAATATAATTATATGTTGCTCGTCAAACACAATTTATCTCTAATTATTTTCAACAAATCTCAACCTCGACATCAGTCGCAAATATTGAATTAAATATTCCTGCTGCAAACGCAGCACCAGTCGCCTGTAATAATATCACAAGAGCATTACTGTGGTCATATTTCAAAGTAGCTCCCGCCGCGTGGCGTAAATAGTGAAGGAAATGAGAAAATATGGCGCCCTTGTTTATTCGTTCACTGTGACCGCAAAGTATACTAAGAAAAATATACATTTTCTTGTGCGATGAAAATTTTTCAAAGCCCAAAGCTTTTTATTACAAACCAGTAAATTATTTTATGGACGTTTTTGTTTATCAGTGTTAATGCGTAATAAAATTTTGTTATTAAAAAACTGACTTTTTTATTTGAATAAAAGGAAAATTTTATTAAATTAGCATCATATTTACTAGTAGAAATCGTCCTCGATCTCCTTCATAAAGTCTTTAAGAATTTATGGAAGGATGTCAAGGATCGTGTACGTTTTTTCAAGTGATCCAGAGTTTGGCTACATAGTGCAATAAAGGAAACCTTAGTTATTATTGTTATTAATAAGCAAAGTTTCAAAATATTATTCACGAAATACTCTGCACTCTCGGCTATTTAGATATTAGGCAACATATTATCTTACAATCTAGACTCTAATGCGTCTTTAAAATTTTCGTATTCTTGCAATCAATCCTCATCAAATATTAAAAATTTCTTGATCGACGCGCTATTAATTTATCTATATTTGAATATTGAATATATTTGCCGTTAATTTTGTAGAAATTTATTATTCACAATTAAATGAAACTACGTGATGTAGTATCATTTCTACTTTCTATAATTTCTTTACCACGACCTAGGTTTCGTTGTATTACATCTTTAGGTGGGCTATTAGCAAAGATTGCTAAGATCCCACCTGAAGATGTTGTAATACAACGAAACCTAGGTCGTGGCAAAGAAATTATAGAAAGTAAAAATAATACTACATCATGTAGTTTCATTTAATTGTTATCTATATTTCCTCATAAAATCTCTTCAAACTCCCTCAACTGCTTAAAAATATTCCTTTTCTACAACACACCATCATTATTCCGTAAAGTGATTTACTTTCTAATTCAGAAAGCTTTAAAACCAACTGGATATTGATAACAGAACCTTGGTTAGCCCTTTCGCTTGTTGAACATAATGTGTTTTGCCTAAATGTAATTTTTCTTTCATTTTAATATTATTTTGTTTTGAAATTTATTTTTGTTTATAATTTTTTTTAATAAAATTACTCGTCTTTATACACAATAAATTTTAAGTTTCAATACCTTAGTGCCTACAAGTATGTGTTAAACAGTATAATTGTCTTTCTGCCTAAATATAATTTAATAAATATTTTTTTAAAATCTCAAATCAATAATTCAGTAACTATAGGTTAATTATAAAAAGGAAATCATCTGGTAAGTTTACAATTTTATAATTTCATTTAAATTTAACAAACAAGAGTTTATTTATGAATATTTATTGGCAGCTACAAAATCTGCTAAGAGACTAGTTTCAACAATTATATAAATACAGGAAGAATGCGGGTGTATCCCCTAAACATGTTATTAATTGTAAATTCCCCTCTTATGTAAGGGCGATGTAAAAGCAAGTTGCCCGTGAAAAGTTCATTTGGTCCTTCGGAGATTGGGCGGGTTTTAGTTGAAAGGGACACTACATTAACATATTTCGCAAGTTGGGTGCCGTCATTTTTCTCATCTCGTGCACTATAGAAGAAACGTATTGTGGGAAATTTATCGATTCAGCTAAATTTATACGGCCCATATGCTATTATAATTATAATTGTATTTTGTTGGTTATAGATTCTGCGAAATTTGTTAAGTTTGTGCCGATTTGTGAATTTGAAATATTATTGGCAATATTACAAAAACGCAAATACTATAAGTATTGGGAAAATAATACATAAAACGATAAAATGACTACACTTTATACAGCCACGAACAACAACAGTAAACAATTGGTCGTCAAGTAAGTTAACAGAACTGCTAATAAAATTAATTAAAATAAAGAAAAGAATTAAGTCAAAATACATTAAACAAATGATCATATAATATTGTTTAAATTGTATTTTTCCATTATTTATTTTAATTTACCACTCAGTATTTTTAAAGCTTGTTGATTCAACATTCAAAATAAGAAGTTTTGTTTTACGAAAAAGAATCGACAAAGTAAGAACCATGTAAGGATGCATATTATTTAAATTATACAAAACTACTACCAGTAATTTATGTTACATAAATACTAGTAATATATGTAAAAGTATAAAGTAATTTTATGTGAATATAAATACTGATTAACATATTATTAAATCGAATGGCATTTAGAAAAGTTTCATACCGTAAGCTCATCTTTGTTTCTAGTTAAACGATTGTGGCGTAAAAGGTAAACTGTATCCTTATATTCAGCTAATACGTACCTCCAAATTTTAGCCACTGACTAAGTCTGCGAGCTTTGAGATTATAATTTTAAGGCATTGTTTAATATAATTAAATTGTTTGTCAGTTATTAAATACTAATAAATAAATTAAGTCTTTCCATTAATCATGAGAGCATTTTGGATAACATCGATATAAACACTAATACTGGTAGAAAACAAAAACGAAGAAACTTCCGTTAACTGCAGAAGTACTGAGTGGTTTAATATTTGTTTGATATTTTTCAGAACCACAGCTTTTGTTGTTATCTATATGTATAGTCGTAAACATTTATTAGGTGGAAATTAAATTTTGATAGATATTATGACATAATGTTTCCAGATACTTATTTCCTTGGTTGATGTTCTAAACACTGCATATGTAACAAATTTCAAGTATCTTGTTCTTAGGGAAGTGGCATAAGTTTTTATGATCTATCAGTGAGTATTTCGATATATAAGTTACGAAATTGACTCAGAATAACTAATATTTATCTTCCAATGTACTCAAAATTCTAGCGTGACTTGAGTTTTGTTGGGTGTTAAATAGCTGCGAAGCGCTTTAGATAAAGGTGCAATGTCCAATAGTGTAGCACGGAGGACAAAAAAGCTCAACCGAGTTCAATCTGTATCAAAGAACATTTTTTTTACGTAGAATGCGTCTTAAGTTTTGACACCGGTGTGTCAAGCTTAATTCACATATTCCTAAAATCAACTGATGTTAAAACGCCTTCAGCTACAATGACGCCAAGCCCTAATTTGTTTAACACAAGCCTATCAATATAAAATGTGCATTGTTAGCACGCTTTATTAAAGTGGAATTGAGAAACTTGCATAAGCCTGCTGACCATATCGGATGATCGGCCAAGTTCAACGAATTTAAACGAGATGGGTTTCCTTTTCACCATTGAAGGATATCTTCCGCCACTATCATCAGACCTTAGCCGTTATTTTTAATAAACAGACCCACAAAACAAATTATATGACCTCAAACTCAATTAATATATTCTTCGAGGTTGAGGTCTGGTTTCATCATCAGACTCTGGATATTATATGGGACTAAAGTAACTATAAAGATGGGACAAATGAGTTCAAACACAGGAACAAATCATTAAAATGGATCGTGTTCTTTGACCTATCGAGGATTTCCTCAGGATATCTCCAGAGTTTATCACCAGTTCTTGTCCATATTTATATGAAATGATTATCTGAAAAGTATGCCCCACCATTTAAAAAAAATTAAAATCAGTCAAAATAGCCAATAAAAAGTTATGAGTGATACATAAATTAAAAAAAATCATATGGGTCGAATAAGAACGTTGTTGTTTTTAATCGCCTCCAAAAAAGAAGGAGACTCTGCTTTGAATTCCGGGTTTCAACTCCTCAATTTTGATATTGCAGATAGGCCTGACTAAACCATGGGACTTGAGGTTATGCTGTTACTAAATTAGTATTGTCAGTTTCAAGCAAAGACTCTATCATCGAACTTCGGGTATCAACTTCTCAGTCATGATGCTGCAGAGGTAATGCCAGCTTAAACAGAGAGACTTGAGGATCTGTTGTTTTTAAAATGATATAGTGGACCTCAAGCAGAGATTTTCCCACTTACCTTTCTGTTCCAACTCTTGAGTCTTGACGCTGTTAACCTACTACCTACTTAAATTGTAAGACTTGAAGATCGTCTACTTTTGAGTTAGTGTTTTGGATCTCAAGCAGAGACTCTGCCACCTATATGCGACCAGGTCCCTACTCAGTTCCCTCTGATTTTTTTGTAAGACATGACGCGCTTTTTTTTACTACCTATTAATATTCTCAGACTTCAGTTCGCACAATACAAGTTTAATATTCAAATAATTGTATAAACTTTACTTGAATACAATTAAAACAAATATTTCTTCATAGCTAAGTAGGTGGTGGTGGCGGTGGCAGAAATTTTGAAATGGCAGACATATTTTAAGGAGTGGCAGATATTGATATCAATAAATGAAATAAATCATACAAATTTTACCTCCTATTTCATTATATTTTTATTTTCAATAGTAAGTACTTTGACATTGCAAAATGAATAATTTTTTCACATCTAACTTTTAATTAAAAGAATTTGTAATGTACGAAAAAACTAGTTATGTCTTTTCTATCATTCATCAAGGTCAAAATAAGTTGATTTGGCTATACTGTCGCACAGAGGAGTATAACTAAGTAAAAGTCGATTGTAAGAATTTTGTTAATCTGCTACAAACTCTGCATCGTTTAAAAGCTTAATAATGGTTACATCACTAAATGACCATTTTAGTAATATCCCGTCCTTTCTTCAACCGATACGACCAGTAGAAACATGATCAGTGTGTAAATTGTCTGTCGTTATTCTAAGCGTTCTTGTTAAAACGTAATCTTTCAGACATGTTTTGAGTTTAAATGGCGGTGAAATACTACAAAGGGATATTACCAAAAAGTACACCCCATCACAATTATTTTCAAATTTTGTGGAAGCTGATTTGACGAGAAAACAATGTCAAGTAATTCACGCTGCCAGCAAGAACATATATTAATATTAACACTAATATAAAAAAAACATAAAAAGAGTGTTATCCACCAGAAGAGGCGATGAGATTACTTAAACGTGCTTTAAAATTAATATACAGTATCTTCTAGATTTTAAGTCAATACGGTTTTGTATGTACTTAAATGAAGTTGTGTTAGCTTGCAACAATAAATATTTAAACAAAATTCTAAAAAATACAGATACTGGTACAAACATCATCCAGAATTAATTTGTGCCCCTACGATGCATTTGCAATATTGGCGGTCAAAAGAAGATTATTCCACAAAAGGCTGTACCATTCTCAACAAAACACTGCAGATCAATACGAATTCGCTTTATCAATGAAAGAAAAGGCATTATCTATGAAGAAATCCGCTATGTAGAAGATCAAATGAAAAACTTGAAAAAGACTGAAATACGGAAAACTTCTTGTGGTTTACTTGAAACAAAGCACATATTGGCATTTACGGCATCGACCATGAGGTGCAATATCTATAGGCAAAGGTCAAAAGAATTTTATAACTTCAATAAAAAGCACAGCAACACCAAAGTCCTTACATTTGGACTGTTGGTACTTTACGCTAGTTGGAATTAATATCTAATATTTAGATCTACGGTCCCTTAGAAAAATCAAGCTTCTAAGGCAATTCAATCAAGAAGGACCCGAAAAATATCGCCATTTATGGCGCATATTTTGACACTCGCAAATAAATCAAAATATATAGGGTAGTTCCCGTTGACTTAGAATCATGAAATTTGGCAGAAAGCAAGGACTTATAGCACAAGTAAAGAAAACGATCGTTAATTTGTAGTTATTCTACATAAAAAATATTTTTTGAATGTGTGTTTCACAACATAAACAAATTGATTAGGACGTTTTTCTTAGAAATAGAAACATGGTGCATATTTCAAAAATTATAAGATCTAAGATCTAGGATCGCCATAATCCACCAATGACTTTTGCATATCTTACTTTTTCATAATTTAGGTTGTGTAGTTTCGAAAATTACATGCGTAGGCATATTTTCTTATACTTTTCAGTACGTATATGACGATGCAGTACGTAAAATTATGAAAAAAAAATGTTTTTATACCCTTATCATTAGCCATTTCAAAAGGTACGTCACATTATATAGATGTATAAAAAACATTTTCTTCAAAAGCTAGGTTTGCCTTTCTCACCTAAAATGTTCATATAAATGTTCTCGAGTGTTAGCTATTAATGGTTAATATGTTTTGTTATTACGCAAACTTTTAGGTTTCTACGTCCCATATTTTCTGAGAAAATTGACAGTGCCAGACGGATTAACGGACAGAGGTGATCTTATAAGGGTTCCGTTATTCAGTTTGAGATACAAATTCTTAAAAATGGAGGTTGCATAATTTTATCGCGCCAAATATTTCTTTTACTTGTAAAACCGCGGGGAAATTTGTGTATTTTTCAAAGGCAGACTATTATTAATGAGTTAAGCACTTGCGGTGCATGCGACGGTGTTCGCGGTTGGATTTCCACGAAATATTATTAAGCTAACAATAAGACGTAACAATGTCTCTCATAATATTAATAAAAGTAAAATTTATTTAAAGTACGTATAACTTTGGTATGTTCCCTTAATATTTTTTTGTAAACATCTTTTGCCGAATATCTAAATATGTAAGTAATTTAATTACGTATATTGGCAACATATTAAAATTATAAACGAATTGAGAAAACAAAGTAAGCTTATATCGAATATAAGCTTACTTTATATACGCTTACTAATTGCTTACTTTTAAGCATGTACTCTTCGCTTGACTCCTTACTTCCTTTGTAGCCATGCCGATAATATATGTCCGGGCAGAAACTTTTATGTGCGATTTAAGGTACACGTAAAGTGTTGGGTAGCTAGGCATTTCTTTATTGTTATTCTATTAATGCAATGTAAACAATTTTTGGCAAATATTATTTTAGCCTTATTTTTGATTGGATGAATCGATTATGATGGAATGAAAACTAAATGTACTTTCAAGTCAGCATCTATATTTCTTTGAAAAAAAACTCCGCCTGTATTGATTCAGTAGTATTCACGCGTGTTAAAATAAATACATAAACAGACAAACAAGCAGGCAGTCAAAAATTCCAAAAACAATATATGTGTGTTTTATTATTTAGCATGCCTTTGTGTACTATCACTGGACTGTTTGTACTAAATAATGGAATATAATAGAAAATTTGTGCTCAATTAATTTTTGTTGAGTTTGTTTTAAATTCACATCTCACGGGGCATATAAATGTTTTTATATTGCATTGGAAGTATTAAAATATTTTCGAACAGATGTATCTATTGTAACATTCACTTTTTAAAGTTATCGGTTTTATTTTAAATTAATTTAATTTGGAATTCAATAAATAAGTTCAGAATGTTAGCAGGTACTTCAAATGCCATATACAAACGTACGACATATATATATTTACATAAATTGCACCATCAGTCGTGGAAAAAATGTTAAATTAGGAAACAAAATCCCTTAAATTTTAGTAAAAGTTAAAGGATTATTTCAAAATATTAATTCTAAAAAAATATTAAGCCATAAACAATTAATTGTATGATAGTTCATTATTTTTCAGGCTTTTCTGCTACAAAATTATTATTTCATCAAAATGTCGAAATTTTTTTTGCAAATAAATGTATTTCCTGAAGTTAATTTTTAACTTAGTTATTGAAATATTTGAAAAATCGTACATTGTAAACAACAGAATTTTTTTTCATGTAAAAAGTTTAAGAAATTAGGTTTTTCTTCATAAGAAATAATATTCTGATACTACATAAATATTTAGATCATAGAAAGCGAATTTAAATATATATTCACTTAAATGAATACAACAAAACAAAGAGTATACCAAAGAAAATTCGTATCAAGTATGCATAAAAGAACGATCGCGAAAAACTATTTAAAGACGCGTATTCAAAAGGATTGAATGCAGTTTCCCCTTCATAAGAACAGACTTGGCACCTTGCGCATTATCTCACTAAGAGTGCGATTGTCCTTAATCGAATATGAAATTGAAGTCAGACCGGTGTCTTTACTGATAGGGTATAAAACTACTGATGCAGTTCTAATAGGGTTTGAAGACCATTTGTTAGGATTCATTGATTGTTATTATTATCATTTTATTTGTTTCTTAAGATACTTTTGAGCTAATAAAATCATATTTCTATTATGGTTGCAGTCACGAAGATTGGATCTCTTAAGCCCCTAATCGATGGATGTGTATTCGTGCGGTTTTAATGGTTAAGTGGGAAAGTGCATCATTTCAATATAGCGGTTTTGTAAATGACAAGTCCAGATAGCGACTCATCTACGTTGTTGGAAATTTGGGACAGCTGGTCGCAAAAAACGGCGCGTCGATCACTGAACGGCGAGTTAACCTGTCAGCTTTGACAAGAAGTTACAGTGTATGGACGTATAATAGATTTATGTATTCTAAATCATAAATTTCTTACAGAATTTATAAATGGTATTCGAAAAAATTGGTATCTATAGAAGACAACTATATCTGAATACAAAAATGAAAATGTTAGCTTACAACAAATTATTGGAGACATCAAGAAAGCACAAATCTCAAAACAGTATTGACGAAGTAAGAAAAACAATTTAGACTTTATGTGTAAACTATGCCTCTTTTTAATTCCACCAACTCAGGAGAAGGTCTGATTGGCTCGTTCGAAACAGCAAACCGCGAGGAAAATTACAGGCACCTTTACCGCAAGGCTTGGGCTCGACCTTTGATCAGTGCCTTTAGTGATTTCTATGTTCAGAAATCTGTATTAAACAAATTAAGTATTTTACTACACTTTCTGTTCAGCGTATTTCATAAGAATTTTATTAAGATTATAAGATTCTATACTCCCTTTTCATGTGTTTTATGTGAATATCATAATTTTAATTTTAAATTGTTACGATGAGATTTCCCGTTTTGAAAAGTTGCCTATATCACTTCCTGGCATACCAACTATCTTTGTATGAAAAATCATGTCGATCTATTGCCTTGTAGCAACGTGAAAAAATTATATAACTAACACATTTTGGAATTTGTAATATTTGTTGCGGTTGTTATATTAGTTAAGATAATATTTCTCGGGTTGAAGAGTAGCCTATGGTATTTCCTGGTCCCCCAACTACCTGTGCGCAGAAATTCACTTCGATCTCTTGCTCCATTGCGACGTGACAAAAGGACAAGCAACCGACTTTTGGAATTTTTAATATATGTTAGGATTGTTCTATTTCCCGGAAGATGAAATTTCCCGGGTGGGAAAGCAGAGTATGTAATTTCCTGGCCCGTCAACTCTCTCTGTGAAGAAAATCGGGTCAACACCATGTTGATCTATTGCTCCATTGGGATGTAAAAGAAGAACATACAACCGGACTTTTGAATTTTCAATATTATTTGGGATTGTCATATTGGCTACGAAGAGATTTCTGGGTTTGGTATTTAGCCTATGTCGTTGCTTGGTCCCCTAAACATCTCCGTGCAGTAAGTCACGTCAATCTGTTACGCTGTGGTGATATAAAAGAGGAACAAAAAAGCCTTTCGAATTTTTAATATTAGTTCAGATTTTTGTATTAGTTAGGAAAAAAAATTCCCAGATTGGAATAAAGCTTATATTATTTCTTGACTCGCCATCCATCATTGTGCATCTGTTGCTCCATAAACTTGTGGTTTTAGTAAAAATTAAATTTTCCGGGTTGGAATCCCGGTTCCCGGTTTTGATCTCTGTGCAGAAAGCCACGTCGATCTTAAGCTCCATTATGACGTGAAAGAAGGATAAAAAATACACTTTCCAATTTTTAATAATGGTCGGATTTGTTGTTTTAGTTAGGATGAAATTTCCCGGACTGGGAAGAATCCCATGTTATTTCCTGGCCAGCCATTTATCTCTGTGCTGAAAATCATGGGGATCTATAGCTCCATTTCGATGTAAAAGAAAGACAAACAAATATACATTTGAATTTTAACATTATTTGGAATTGTTATATTAGATAGGGTGAGATTTCCCGCGTTTACAAGCATTCTACGTTATTTCCTGGCTCACCAACTATCTCTATGCGGAAAGTCACGTTGATTTATTTTTCTGATTATGACTTGAAAGAAATACAACTTAACATACTTTCACATGATATTAGTGAGGATTATAATATTACTTAGAATGAGATTCCTCGGGACGAAATGTAGCCCAGATATTTTCCCGGTGGGCCAACTACCACGGTTTAAAGTTTGTAAGCACGAACACGAACTGATATAAAAAAACAAACCAAAAATATAAAAGAAATTATTAAGAAATTATTATTTATAAGAAAGGGTCGCGTAAAAAATTTATAGATACAAACTAGAATGATTAATTTAAAAAAAAGACAAACCCAAAACATTCTACTTTCTACTTTTTACCACGACCTAGGTTTCATTGTATTACAACAACTTTAGGTGGATTATTAGAAAATATTTCTGTAGAACAAAAGAATGAAGATGTTGTAATACAACGAAAACCAGGACGTGGTAAAGAACTTAAAAAAGTAGAAATAATACCACACCACGTAGTTTCATTTAATTGTGAATAATGAATTTCTACACAATTAACGCCAAATATATCCAATGTTCAAAAGGGATTACGTAAAAAAATATAAATAAAAACGGATTGCGTAAAGAAAGTTTATGAATAAAAATACGAATCGACATACCAAAAAAAATTTTCAAATTGATTTTTTCATGATAAATAATCGCGAGCTACAATAAATGTTCTGAAATACACGACGTATTTAAAAATATACATTTATTTCACTTAATATATAAGGCATATTCTCCCCTATCCAAAAATGTCTTTGATCCTGAACTAAACATATAACTACGACATTAAAACAATGCAGATTACAAACCTAAGATTATAATTAATTTAATTATACCGCTTTTTATTTTTATTGCTTTTTGAGCGGGCGGGAAAATAAGCGACATAGATCCAACTAGCACGGTACCTCAGCGCACACTGTCAATTTGCATGTGAGTAAAAGAGAAAAAATAATTTTGTTTTGGAAACAACCAGGATTTCAGAAATATTGTCCAGAATAATATATATTTGTTTCGTATCCATAAATTTAGTACATTTTGTTAAAATTTTTTTTAAATAAGTTCAATCTGCTGTTGTCAACTTCTTATTTCGTGGCAAATGACTTAGTTAAATTTGCGATTTGCATCTTGCCTTGTCACGAGACACACATCACACATTACTTATATCTCCAAAAAAAATCTTCAATCAATGCATGTTTACTTCTCATTTTCTAGAGTAATGTACTTATACACATTAAATTAAAATAATCATTATATTTCCATAGCACCTGTAAGATTCTTGAACTTATGTTCAAGAATATATAATAATAATTGTTTAATGAAAATAATTTTTTTAAACCACTTTTCTTATTTTCGTTTAACCGGAATACCAAAAGTTTCATTTTCCTTCAAAGACTTCATTTTCCTAGTCTATTCAAACAGTAGTTCATTCGTAAGGGTCCCGACAAGGATACCAGCCATGTCCTCTGTATATTATGTTGTTAATTACTAAATTCTACCCTCAATATAAGGACGGCGTGAGAGGAAGTTTCGCGTGAAAAGATCGTTTTGCCCAAAGAATCCTGAGAGGACTTTACTTGAAAGGACATACTATTAAAATACTTTGCGTGTTGCGGACTTTCGTTATTCTCTTATTACATACTACGCGAGAAGTAGATAGAACATATTAATATTTTTAAAGTCATTGGTTGGTCACTTTGCTCCTTTATTTGTTTGCCAAGTTTAAGACTTTATTTAGATTTGGTGACGACATTTATAATTTTTTTTGTCACGATATTGCTATGAATTTCTCTCCGTGTAAAGTTCTTTAAATAAAGGAAAGTCTTTCAATGAATTAAAATTATTTTATTAAAAAAATTAAGTTAAATACAGAGAATCCGAAATCCAATTTTCAAACAACTCTATGAAGACAACATTTCTTCTGATGCGCGCGGTTTGTGTACCATTTTTTGTTTAACCTACTTGATTTAATAGGATATTTTATGTATTTGTTATTAAATGGTAAAATGGAGATTATTCTCAAATATTTAAGATCTATTATTTATCTCTAAAACATCGTCATGAGATAGTTTTTAATGTGAATATTAATGGAAATATATAATAACAATGAGAAACCTTTATAAAATTGATATCAATTAATTGTAAATAGTACGTCCACAAATAATTGAAACAACAAAGTAAAAAATCGTGAATTTCTCATAAAGGAACTACTTCAATCTCATAAAGATTTAGGATGTAAAATATCAATTGCAATAAATTTTCTACGTTCTCATCTACATTTTACCAACTAACCTTGTCGCAATGAGTATCGAACAACGATAGACATCTCATCAAGATATTAGAACAATGGAAATTAGATACCAGGGAAGACCGAATCCAGTTCTGGTGGTAGATTTGTTTGGTTCATGAAGAAATAAAATGTATTACAATATAAAAAGCAAAAAGTATCGTTGACAGAAACTTTCAATCCAAAAAATATTTGCACAAATCCATTTAATTCCTCTAAAGAAACTGAGTGTCTTTACGATACATTGGTTTTTATCGGACTAGCGTGAAGCAAGAGTAAAGTAATGAAGTCGAATCTACGTAAATATGCATGTATGTATGTAGTTTTGGCTGATCAATCGTAACCTTCAAACTACATAAATGTACCAGTTTGGACAAATGAAGCGTCTGTCAATTTGTTTTGATAGTAATGTTGTCTTAGATTATAAAACGAAACTAAAAAAGGCTTTAATTTTTTTAATAAAAAAAGAAGAAAAAATATTTTAGAATATTTCCAAATATTTCTTTAGTTTAAACTCACAATCGATTATATTAGTATATACACATTTATAAGTGCAGATGTACAGAACCATGAACAAGTTATAATTTAATTAGGCGGCTAAACATCTAAAATTAAAGATTTTCTTACGGTTAGTTACGACTTAAAATATAATCTCATCAAAAGTAACATATCTTAATCGAAGAACTTTTCTTTTATCATTAAAACTTTTTTTATTATTAAGAAGTGGGAGTAGTAAAGGTGCGAGTAATAATATAAATCGATCGCCTAGTATTTAAAGATACTAGTAACAATACAAACGATTGAAATTTCATAAAAGCACTATGCAAATTTTAAAAGTTTCTTCCAATCTCATTCCTTTAAGATATTTTAGTTGCTGTCAACAAATCAGACATATTGTTTCGCTTCTAATTTCTGGTAGTGACCTAAATGAATTCCGGACAAGGATTTATTAACGACCATCATATCAATTAAATGTTTGTCGAAACTACATTTTCACTGTTAGAAAAATGGAAATAAGTATATTTACTCTTACAAGAGGTTCCCATTTCCACGGCTGTGAAATTGCATCTTGTATAAAGGGAAAACGCAGTCGTTATGAGATCACCCACATATGCATCAGTTCGTGCTATTTTTCTTAGAAACCATTTGACGTAGAAATTTTAAATTGTATATTTAAAATTTCAATTCTCTTTAGTTAACACTTCAAAATATTTTTGCCGTTTCAATTGTTTTTTTTTTAATTGTAAGTGTCATGGAGGATAAGAATCGAGTGAGTTAAGTTTCATAACTATTTTTTTGAGTTTTATGATATATAGTTCTAGATACATTATTGAAAAAGTCTGCAAAAATAAAATTCCACCCTCATTTCCGAACCTACTAAAAACAAGTTTGTGATACGTTTATGACTGTGAAAGATATAATAAGTATATATTTACAGGAGAAAGAATAATATTCATACTTGTAAATACAGAATTTAATAGAAATACTGTATATATTTCCAAATGTGTATGTATTCTTGTTGCATCTAACAGGTAATATCAAATTCCTGTATTATGTACAGTTATTATTAATTGAATATTATTAATTTTTATTGGTTGAATATGAATAAACTTTTGTTAAAAAACGATTTAAATTGGCTCTTCAATCATAAATATTGATATTACACTTTGCAGCTATTTTTGTCGTCGCCGTGGTGTGTCTGATTAATGACAAAAGTCGATTTCCTACCGATAGTTGTGTGGGACTGGAGTGGTGTTTACTATCGCGTAGCTAAAATGTCAAACCAATGAGCCGTTAAGACGCCTATCCAGCATAGCGATTATGGCCATCACTTCTAATGATGCGCGCATTGATGAGGCCTATATCCGAAAAATTGAAAACGATTAAGAAAAAGACTATTCATGAGTCAGCAATGATAGGTTATGTTTATTGTTTACTAACACTTTACACTTATAATAGCGGATTCCTCCCGGATCCCTTTGGGATGCTAGGATTTACTCTTGACTGTAAACAAAGTGTTTTTTTAAACAAGAAAAAGACGCATTATCGCTAGGCAGTAAAACCTACGGCGACCTATACATTGCCTTCGCATTGTGATTGATACTTAGTCTTAAGTACCAACAATTTTTTTGCAAATGTAATGTGATTTCAATAATTTTCGCCCATCGATCTTGGTAATGTTAATCGATTCTTATTTTTTTCGTGGGAATCTATATGTGGGAGTTTATATTCTTTATTGAATATATTTGGCGTTAATTTTGTAGAAATTTATTATTCACAATTAAATGAAAATACGTGATGTAGTATTATTTCTACTTTCTTTAAGTTCTTTACATCGGGTGTACAGTGGTCTAGAAAAAACATTGGGTATGTACGTAAAGAGGGTTTGATGAAGGATTTATATGAAGTTATTAGTCCGGAAAGGCCTCGGCGGCAACTCTTCGCCGACTAAATATTTACTTTTCACCAAGTGTTGCTATTTTACTTGTGAACGTATTTGCGTCCGCTTTTTGAATGAAATTTTGTTGCTAGGAAAGAAATTCTTTTCGGACGTCGGTCAGTTTGACTGACTTTTAACTATTGATTAGTTAGTATGTTGAAATATTAGTAGTTTGAATGATTGTATTTAACAATTAAATGAAACTACGTGATGTAGTATTATTTCTACTTTCTTTAAGTTCTTTACCACAACCTAGGTTTCATTGTATTACGACATCTCCAGGTGGGCTATTAGCAAATATTCTTTGCTAAGAGCCCACGTGAGGATGTTGTAATACAACAAAACCTAGGTCGTGGTAAAGAACTTAAAGAAAGTAAAAATAATACTACATCACGTATTTTCATTTAATTGTTTATATTCTTTTTTAATGTTTAAATAAGTACAAGTACAAACTGTCTTTTTAATGTGACGTGTGACTATGCTTACACCATCATATATACATAAAGAAAGCACTCACCTAACCTCATAAGAAAGAATCTGATCTATTATTAAGCAGTTGCCATATTTAATAATTTCTGGTTATCTACATTAAAAAAAATGTTTGAATATATGTTATTACTTTATATGTTATGTGACGGAAATCAAAGTCATTGAAAAAGTAGTATTTTTAATCTGTACTTTTTTTGAAGTCAATAGTTCTAGAAAATTATAAAGGGCTAGACTCATAAATTTAGGAAATCATAAGTGTACAACAGGAATAAATACGGAACGAATGTTGCGGAAATTAGATAAAAAAAAATAAAAAATAAATATATATATATATATATCTCATGATTCAGAGAGAAAAAGTGTTAAATGAGAATTTAAAGGAAATGTCGAATGAAGAAACATATAATTAGTGTAACTTCGGAAGAAAAACGAAAAAGATATGCAATGAGAAAAAAATGGATGTACGTTCGGAAAACCGTGCACGATACGCCAGTAACAATTTTATTGCAGCCCTATAAGTAGTTGTTCAACAAAAAATTTGCAAGTGAACAAAATTTTAGAAAATTTAAATTACAAAGTACAAGATAATTAGTGTTGAATTTCAAACATTGTAGAACCTCATTATACCACCGCGTCAAGTCGCGCGCTACCGCCAACCCAACTTTATGCGTGCAAACCGAACTTAACAAAGAAATATAATTTTGACAGGGTGGATTTATGGGAATGTAGTAAACCGAAAACTTTTCCGTGGGGGTAAAGAGCAGGGAGAAATGAAAGGAGAGAGAAAATATCCTATAAGAAGACATAAAAAAACAAGGAAGCGTCAAAAACCAAGGAAATCGTTAGAAATAAAGAAGGATAAGTAAAAAAGTAACTATTGTTTTTTGTATTCACTCATTGCAATGTGGTAAAACTTATGATGCTAGTCTGCTTGACGAGGATCACGAGGATAACAAGGATCCACCGTAATGACGAAGCTCGCACGGCGGATAAGATAATATTCATATCGAGAATCAATTCGGGAGAGACTTATAGAAAATTTGACATTTTGTATGGCGATACATACTCAGCCCTTCACTTTTTCATATCAATTAAGCTTTCACATCCAACGGAGTTAATATGCGTTCAAGTGTAACCATCTTCTAGAATATTTAAGAATGCTGACGCATGCTTACGCAGGACAATGCGTGTTAATAGCTGTGGAAGGCATTTGATAAGCTGTATACGCGCTTGATCGCGTCTCGTCATGCTCATACCGAACAAATGAAGCAAAAATATCATATAGCATGGCAAGAATATGCTGTTTTATATCTGTAAGTAAGTAATAATATATATGTTTACTTATGCTATTGAATTTTTTCATAGCTGAAAACAACTGTACTAAGTATGGCTAAAACCATGCAGCAAGTTGTGATTTAATGCCGATAAATGTGATTGTACCCTAAGGCATATTGGAATTCAAGTGAATACAGATTTCGAATTTGCCTTGAAATTTTTCGTTATTATTACCAATAAAATGTTTGGTGTCACTGCCTAAAATAATCACCTTTATTTAACTAGGCGCATATATCACCAGCGGATAGTTTCTTGGAATAGAAGCGATATAAAGAACTTTGCAAAGACCCGTACGAGTGTCTACTGAATACGATGTTAATTTGTAAACTCCGCCCATAATGTGAGGGTGATATGAACGGAAGTTGTGTGTGCTTCTTGAGGAACGTTTAAATGAAGGGTGAGTGGCTGTATTTCTCGTGATTTATACGGAAAGTTTGTGTTTTTATCCAAAATTGAATAGCATGCTAAGGTTGATACATAATTACAATGTTAATAAACACACTATTAAATTCGTGTAGAAATTCCTACATTTTTTTTAGAATGTAAAATAGAATGTCTTTTTCTGTTATTTGTGAGAAATAGTAGAAAATGGCCTAGAGTTAATTAAATTTGCATCGTATAATTTCTAGTTTTTTCATTATAATTTTTTTTTTATTTTAAATTTGAGGAGATACGTCCTGTTTTGCATTATATGGTTATGCACCAGGTAATTGGTCATGTGTCAGCAAAGTTAAATATATGCAATATTAAAAGGACAGAATGAAATCACTTCTTCGTCCGTCGGTTATGGTATTACGTTATTTTATGACGTAATACCATAACCGTGAGATGGACATACCATAACCATGAGAAGCACGCATCATCAAAATATGACTCCTTAGCAAATACACGGGCAAACAAATGAGTGGATTCAGTGTTTCAAATTCATAAGTATGAAACGATTAAACATAGTTTAGAATTATAACTCCAAATTGTGGTTCAAATCAGATATGGATAGATAAATTTACCGAGGCTATGTTCATTAGGATCTCAAGATTATCCATGCAAACTAAATAAACTCCATAATATCCAATTGTGAAATAAATAGCAGATCGTTATTCATTTTCGTTCTTCAAAATTTTGAAACATCAACGGACAAAAGTCCAATAACTCATTTTAACCCATTTCTTCAAAAACATTTCAGTCTCTGTCAGTAGAATAGATCTTTTGTTTCGTATCAAAGCTTAGCTCAATAAAAACAAATCACACCGGAAGTATGCTAACAAGTTGCTTTCGAATATCAAAAGGACTTTTGGCAAGAATTTATTTGCTCTCGCAGTATCAATCAGATGTTTACGTCTCGTAAAGCCCTTTCGACTGAGCTTCATTAACGTCCGTCATTCATCACTTTGTTTGCGGTTTTGCTTACAAGTTATCATTTGTTTACTGTGTTTTTTGCGCATCTTTTATTTTTTTATTTATTATAAATCTTGTTATGAAAATAATATTGGACAAAATTATGACATTAAAACGATAGACACAATATATAAATCAAGCCTACGAAGTATGCATTATAATTAAAGTCTACGAAGTTTTTATCTTTAAATAATACCTATACATTGGATGGAATTCAAACAAAATCGAAACGTGATATGTAACATATTACAAACATAATAACTAAACATAAATCCTTACTCAGTAACTTTTCGCTTTAGTAATAATTCGAAATTTTATATCATTTAATTTAGAAAAATCGCCACAACAATATAATTATCAACTGATTGCAAATTTCATGAAACAAAATAATAAACTATCGTATTGAGACCTATTGTCCGAAAGTTAACTTATGTTTTAATTAACAATAAATTTAAAAATGCGAAAAAAAATCGTCACAGTAATGTAAATATTAATCGATTGCAAATTTCATGAAACTGAAAAATAAAATCGCGAGGTCGCGATTTTTAAGTGACACTTAAAATATAGGACTCGAGATGATAGTTTATTTTTTAAAGATCGCGACCTCGGTACCGAAAATACCTTCATCCTGGCATGTTCCTCTAACTTCGTGCATGTTTTTAGTACAACTTCATATGCAATCAAAGCTTACGAATTCATACAAGACCAATATCATGTCCATATATCAGCCGACTGCAAGCCAGGTAAAAGCCGCGCGTGCGAGCGAGATGACCGTATCTCAACTCTAAGACAGAACGGTCGGCCTGCGTTCAGGTAAAAGGCCTTTTTGTTTGACATTTTGGTTGACTTGTTTTTTAAAAAATAAGAGCGCCAACTTTTAAATAGCTCGAATAATATCGTTTCAAGACTTTTAAGTTAATGTTCTCGATAAAGCGTTTTGATAAGGCAAGCCATACTTTTGGGCTTATGTAAAGGTTCCGCCACTAGGGCCCCTAGGACGTCCGGGCCCTTAGGCTGGGTCCTTCTACACCTATGCGGAAATCCGGCGTTGAATGTAACTATCGTTTTTTCCACTCGCTCGTTATAACGTCGTTCAACTTACAACGCGAGACTGCTTGACCACCTCAATCCTCGTTTTAACAAGGGTCCCGAAGCTCGTAAGAAGTAAGCGTTATATCGTAAGCTGCTCATAGAAAATTAAATATTTTGCACGACGATGCTTAGGTGTAAACGGAGTTAAAATGTACTCAAAAGTAGCCAACTTTTGGAATGCGTAAGAATGATAATGCATGCTTACGCAAGAAAATGCATGTTAATCGTTATAGTATAGCATCTCTTCATGTGCGCACTTGGTCGCGTCTTGATATGCAGGTGCCCAACAAATGAGAGGGGAGGGGTTATCTATCGAATCGTATGTCAAGAATATACTCTTTAAGGTTTGTACTACGTAATATACTCTTTATATATATGATCGCATTCTTATGCAGCTGATAAGAGCTTACGTAAGCTATCGAATATGTCTGCAATAGAAGGAGGTGCTGAGAAATGTAAAGTGTATTCGAATTTCAAATGAAAATGGGTTTCGAATCTGTTATGAAGTTTTACTTTATTTCTATTAATTACTATCTACAACAATCCACTCTTATTTATCTACAGCTGATTAAGAAAACGGTAACTTGCACAAATAACTAAATGCATTTATTGCCAGCGAGAAGGTAAAAGAAGCGATATAAAGAAGCTTAGAAAGACCCGCGCGAGTGTCTACGGAATACGTTGTTAATTTTCAAATTCCGCCCCTAATGTAAGGGCGGCGTGAAAGGAAGTTATGCGTGAAAAGATCATTTCGTCCGGCAGATCCGGACGAACTTTAATTGAAAAGGATACTGCATTAAAATATTTACCAAGTTATGTCGTTATTTTCTCTTGTGCACGATGGCGTTGGGTAGATGGAGAGTGTTGCTTGACTGACATTCAGATGATGGGTGAATTACTACACTTCTCTTGATGCACATGTTTAGGACGTTTTTACTTTTGTCCAAAATTGGAGGATGTGCAAAGATGTGCGGTATATCATTAGAATTCATGTAATAAAATTTTGGCATTTGACTGAAAAATGCTACTTTCTTCATAGAACATATAGTAGGATGTGTGTTTCTATGTTATTTGTCGAGGAATTGGTAAAGCGTTTACGCTTGACCATTTTCTATAGATCCATATAGTAAAGCTGCATGGAGAACTACACAGTCTCCTTCGCTATAATGTTTTAATTTAAATCTAACGATAAGGATTTTCACTACCTAATTTACGGTTTCTTACTTGCAAAGTTAAAAAAAAAGAAGAATTTTCCTATGACCCTTTTTTCATTCATCTGTTTAGTTATTCGTTATCAGGAAAAAATATTCGAAACGCCGACTAAAGAAATATAAAAGTTATTATTGATTTATATTTGGTAAACCAGAAGATGGGAGTAATACTATAACCTCAAGATGGATGGAAGTTGTTTCACCTGAATTTGTATTGAAGGTAATAAGTGTTTAGAGACGCACCTCGTCGTCTTGTATTTGTTTGCTGAAACTATGTGATATATTAAAATAGGTCATTAAAAGCGAAATCCAAAAAAAACTCTAAATTATAATTCCCTAACAAACACACGGAAGTACAGATGTTTAATCCTCTGAGGATTCTATATTTCATCTCTAGAAATATGGAATCATTCAAAATAATTAAGATTATATAAATTAGAAGTATGACATTAAACAACAATTCAAAATCCGGTATTTAAGAATTAAATAATTGACGTCAATTATAAAAGAATGCACAATGACAAGTATTTTTAAATACTAACACCTAAAGGGAATACAATGACAAGTATTTTTAAATGCCTATTTCGTAATAAAAGTAAAAAAAACATGCATAGAAATCTATCTACATAAAATCGGACGATTTGTTAATTGGGCGACAAGAATGGAAACGAATTATGGAATTAATCGGATACGAAATATTTGTAGCATATAACTAAGGTCAAAACTAAAATACCTATAACTTATAAAGATTTTTTTTTTTAATTTACTTCGATGATTACATTATAACACTTTTTATACATTCTTTATTGGATATGCATGATATAATCTTAATATACAATTAATCAATTATCATTGATCAAATGCACTTAATTTTATTTTCAAGTGAGTCGTGTGTGGGTTTACTATACCAGTGTTCAGCTCCGACATAAACTAAGTTTATTTATGAAGTTAATTCATGAGGTTTAATACGTTTTAACCTTCTCAGTTCGTGGATAATATCTAAAAGTCGAATAGTTTCTACGCTGGTATGGTTGAGGAGTCGTTTTTCGTGTTTAACAGCATATTCTTGGCTAACTTTGTTAATCTATTTTATATCTGTCATTGTGAATTTCTACGCAAGAACTTGTTTTGACGTCGTTGTATTACATTGCGATTTGACTACGTGGTACATCCCCAAAGTTGGATACCATACATCCAAATCGATTTAATTATAGAAAGATTAGTCGCTTATAGTGGAGGTTAAGCTTGGCATGATGTCCAACCACAACATTTGTTGTTGTTTCAACCTGATTCGCTCAGCTTTTTCTTTAACGTGGTATTTTAAATTAAGCCTACTGTCCAGATGGGGTTTAAGTTATATTTCTGTGTATGCTTGTGGGACTTGAATCCCATTAAAACAAGTGTGTAGATTGCTGTTTGATCGTCGCAATGCAAATGAGACATGAACGAATTTATATTTGAGTTTGATTTTCTAATCAACAGTCTATCTATTGATTTTATCAAGTACTTGTAAATGTTTAATGGCTTGACTTTGCGTTTCTGCAGTTGCCATTACTACCGTATCATCAGCAGAGGTGCATATGAAGATTTTTGTGTAGTGGAAATATAAGCAGTATACAGTAGATAAAGAAGAGGTCCTAAGACACTTCCTTGCGGTACAACTGCCCGGACAAAATAGAAATCTGAATACGCTTCCTCGTGCGATACTCTGAACCTTCTATAGATAGATAGGACTTAAGTAATTGACAATCATTTGCTGGTAGAAATTTGCTTATTTTATGAACGAGACCTTCGTGCCACATTCTGTTAAAAGCCTGTGATTCGTCCAGGATCTCTGCAGGAGAATATTTTCTTTCCTCGAATGCTTTTTGATTATGGTTATTACACTATGGACTTGGGCAATGGTTGAATGTTTACATCTAAATCCAAACTAGAAATCCGGGACATTCACGATTGGTTTAAGTCGTTTCAGCAATAATTTCTTAAACAGTTTGGATATTGAAGGTAACAGTGATATTGGTTTATATGTTGTTATCTATACCGCGGTTTGCCAGTTATTTTTAATTATTATTTGTGCTGTTTTGAGGAATTTTGGAACATATTTTAATTGAAAACAAGCGTTATACAATTATATTACCATGAAAATAGCTTTTCGCGATTATTTCTTGAATGGATTAGGAGATATTTCATCAAATCCAGGTGCTTTTTTAGGATCTAGATTTCTATCTATTTCTTGTGCCACTTCTATTGGAGTTACTGGTTTGATTGTTATTATTTACTGATATACTACAGTTGGATAAATATTGGTTTGAATGTCATGGGAATGGAATATTGATACTAAGTGTTAAGCAAAGACTTCAGCTTTCTCTTCATTTCTTCTTATCCACTGACCGTGTTTATTCTTAATAATGTCACTTGAACAAGGGGTCGTTTGAATCTACAAGTTGCTTTCTACAGTAAATAGTCTTTGTCTTCGTCAGGACCCAGTCCACTTAGGTAGACGTCAATGCAATTCCACTTATAATATTTAATTAACCTGTTAATACGATTGCTCACCTGACTAAAAATCCTTTTGTTAGTAGAATTTCTGGATCTATGGTATACACGTCTTGCTTTTTGCCCGTCCTTGATTAGGTCTCTAATGTCGGAAGGATAATTTATTTCTTGTTCTGGTTTACTTCTTCTTTTCCTATATTCAATAAATGTCTATGCCTGTCGCTTCAGATTATCAACAGTGCTGAATTTTGTTTTTAAATCGATCAGGTTATCCTTGACAACTAGTTTCTGAATAGTTTCCAATAAGTGTTATTATTGGTGAGGTTCTGTTATCTTAATTGTTGTTGCACACGGCGTTAATAGAATAGGAGTATGATGGGAAGTAAGATCATTCACGCCATCTACTTTGTTGTAATTGGATGCAATTCCATGTGAGATAAAGTATTTTATTGTAACCTGTAAGCCAATATTTTGGAGTGCGTGATGAATGAAATTCGCATTTTATTTCATTAATGGCAGCTAACATTTCACTCTCTTTACTCGGAGTGGTTAGTCGAGATCCCCAAGCAGTATGTTTGACGTTGAAATCACATCTAATAATAAATTTTGGACCAAGTTTTTTGAATATGTTGACGTATTAACTTTTCGAAATGTGATGTGGTGGGCAATAGGCAGCACTAATACTTATGTCAGTTCCACTATGCTGAACAGTAATTATAATGGCTTGAATATGTATCTCCTTTATACTTGCTGAAAATGTTGCCTATTTTGTTTTATTAACAAGGCTGTTCCCCGACGGGCACATTCGCTAGTATGAGTAGTCCAGTGGGCGCCCTATTCTTCCATTTGAATGTGGTCCTTTGTGAAGAGTCACTTTCGGATATTAGTGCGATATCTATGTTTTTAGTGTTCATGAATTCTTCTAGTTCTTGGGCTCGTTTAAAAAGCCCATTTGTGTTCCATATTATGATTCGTAGGAACTGTTTTTTTTTATTTTTAGGTGTTTGACGTTTTGGTTGATGAGCTTTGGATTTCCTCCAGTTTTTCCATTCTTTTGGCTAACCGGCTAATACTTAGATTAATTTCAGCCTGAAGTAAAGTGAGAAATTTTACCATGTCAGCGATGGCAGGCTTTTTAGACACAGCGTATTTTCTATAATATTTTCATAAGTATTTTTTAGTATAGTATTTTTTATGATTTGAGCGTAAGACGTTTTTGAAATAGATGGTTCATCTTTTTCAAACAGTTTTGTATTCTCGGTTTGCATTCTTTAAACAGTGGATATTTTAATTGGTTGTAGAGCTTTCAATTTCTCTTAAAATGCTGGACAATCTTTGTAGTTTGCCGGATGCTCTATTTCATTACCTAGCGCACATATTGCTATTATATATTTGCTGATATAATACTTGGCATTATTATTTTGATTTCATAATGAAGATATTAACTTGCTAATTGTTATTTATTTACTCCAGACTTTAAAAAAAAGTTTGTTTACTATAGTTTTTAAAATGGTATAATATTTCTCATTTTTCAATTTAGAAAAAATATTGCTATTTTATCGCAAAAGAAGCTCATGTGTAATTACTCCATTGAGGGTTATTCGGTTAGGATTTCAAATGAAAAAATATTTTTATTTTTAATTGTTTTTACACTTGAATACTAGATTAAAATGTTTCATTAATTCGAACAGTATCGTTGCCTAATGACATAACTTAACTGAGCGACAAAGGCATCATACGAAAAGAGACGGATAGTGATTCAACGCTGTTTCCTATTTTGCTTCGTTTTATTTGTTGTTATTTGTTTGTTTGTAGTCGCGGTTTCTGCTTTATGCCTGGAATTTTTTGTCTATTTAAAACAAAATGGTCTGATATTATTCTAAATTCTTTCTCTTGTTCGTGTTATTATGTTTATTTAAAACTGTTAAGCCTGACATTCTCTTACAGTCTTTTTCTTCTTTATATGACATTTCCCATTTGAAACGAATTGGCCTGAAATTCTTCTAGACCCCTTCTCATGTATATGTTATGTTGCCTATTTAAAACTAACTGATCTGACATTATCCTAGACTTTTTCTCTTGTTTGTGTTATGTTGCCTATTTAAAGTGAACTGACCTGACATTATTTTTGACTCTTTCTCTTGTTTGTATTACGTTTCCTATTTAAAACGAATTGGCCTGACATTCTTCTAGACTTTTCCACTTGTCTGTATTATGATCTCTTTCTCTTCATTGTGTTATGTTGTCTATTTAAAAAAAACTATAGTTACATTATTCTAGATGTTTGCCTTGTCCGTGTTATATTGTTTAATTAACATAATATTCTTACCTATTGAAAACGAATGGGCTTGACATTATTCTAAACGTTCTCTCTTATTTGTGTTATGTTGCCTAATCGACATTCTTCTAAACTCTTTCTATTGTATGTATTACGTTGCCTATTTAAAGCAAATTTCCTGACATTTTTCTAGACACTTTTTTTTCTTTATCTGACGTACATGTTCCAGTTTCAATGCCGTACCACCTCAGTGTACTCCACAAAAATGCGATAAGATGTGTAACATTTGTAAGGACTACAGGACCAGCGATAGTGCAGCAGCAGATATGGGTATATCGCAAGTAATATCAGAATATCTGACAATTGCGATGGCTCATGGAAACCACGTACAAATTACGATGAAAAAGTTTTGTAAGAGACTGAAAACGAAATGAATAGGACGAGAAATCAAAAAATGTGTACGGATACTAATACACAGTGTAAATATAATTATTTTAGTACGTGAATATCATCCGTTTAATCTGCATTAATTAAAAATTCTAGCAATAATTTAATTATACAATTAAATCTAAGTCTTGTGATAAAAATGCTTTCAACTTTGGCTTAGGCATTTTGAATTATTGGAAAACACAGAAATTTATTATTTTATGACAAAAGTATACGAATGATACAAGTAATAATGAGAAATAATTTTTAAAATACTAAAAATCACGTGTAAAAGTTTTTTTATTACTTATTGGTAGAAGAAACATATCAAAAATTGAATTTTAAATAAAATATCCACAATGCTTACGGACATAAAAGTTAATTCCACTTTAACAAACATTTATTTCAAAAATTATGCACTTTATTTTATATCTTAATGCAATTGTTACCAATCATCTCGTTAATTAATATTCATTTTTTTTCGTGAGACGTAGGCAGTTAGCATCTACATTCGTTGATAATGTTCTACAACAACATTAATCTACTAGAAAGTGGCGTCGTGTTATTTCGGAAAACTACTGAATTTCTTGTCAGATATTTGTTTTTCAATATCTGATATAGTGCCAACTCCAAAACAGATTTTTAGATACATTAAATAAAAAATATTTTTAACTCACATACCGTATCTCATTATTGTTTTTTTCACAATGTCAATAGTAAAGGTAATCAGGAACTGTATGGAATTCAACTTCCCCATTGGCGACGTTATTTTTTTTTAATATAGTTGTTCCAAAATCCCAAAATAAATACTTTGAACCATATAAATAATTTAAATATTTCCATTGTTGCGTCCGATTTTATTACTGCCAACCTTCACAAATTTCTCTTTTGAAATTTTACATGCATGCACTCATATATTTATGTCGAGCATAAATCATATATATTTACTTTGTTTGGCTTGACGTTATCTTCCGGCCATCATTTCCTCTTTCTTCATTCAAAATTTCAATCGCACCCCTCATTTTATTATAGTCGACGAAGGTTCATTCAGAGCTTTCGAGAGCTTTTATCTTGTTGGCTAGATAGTAGCGAAAGCCAGAAGTAACACTACGATGTTATTATATTGATCAGCTGAATTTACCTGTAGGTATTTTTGCAACTTATGAAAGAAAACTTTGTATGAAAACCGAACCGAAGAGATAGATAATACGCAGATAAAACTATAAGCAATTGAATCTGCTTGTAAGACTGATTGTATTATTTGAAATATTTAAAGAATTTAAAATTAGCGTAAGATCACGGACTTACATTCGTTTAAATTATAATATGTGTTCAACAATATAATCCCACTTTTTAGGTCGAAAATATAACAAGTGTAGAAATTATCAGAGAATTGTAATTTAATGAGATGATTTTCAGTGGAAATTCGATTTTTTTTCCATATTTCCATAGCTAAGCTAAAGGGATAAAGAATATTTGAATGAGTAGACTTTAATTTTTACTACTGAAAGTTAAAAATTCGTACTCACATATAATTCATGTTTAAATAATATTCATGTGAGTTTATATGTTAATTAACTTTCTATTAAGAAAAATGATAATTCAGTTTTTTCTGAGGTTAACTCAAAGGGGGAAAAACGAAATCCTTGTAATATAACTCTTGTATCGGCTTATTTTTTTCTCACGTCCTTTCACGTCTATTCTCATTAACCCTTCAACATAAAAACTTTAAATTCTCCATAGTTTTAGAGGTTATCATAGTTATGATTTGCATTTTTTATTAGAAGTAAGTACCTAAAACTATTTTTCTTAGAATCTTGGAATAGCTCAAATTTGAGTTAAAAATTGTTTGACTTTACTTTGTGCGGGGTACTAATTAATAGGGATATTTCAAGAGACATCGTAGTAAAGGTTCATTAAAAATACGTTACTTTCATCTACGAAACTGTTAATGTTTAATTTACAAAAAATTGGGTCGCCAAAATTCAAACTAAAGTTTAATAGAAAACTACAGCGCTCTTTTCATGTCTTAACATTTTTGGGAAATTCATCATTAATTCATTGTTAAATATCTTTAAACCAGATACTAAACCACGCTACGTCAGGTAAGAGCCAAGAAGACTAAGAAGTGGACGACCTGAAAAAAAAATGCCGCTTTTGTTGAAAGTATTTGTGAGAACCCAAATTGGACGATTCCATGGCATGCTCGCCAACTTAATTTTTTGTGGTCACCCTCTGGCACATTTTGTGAAAAAAACTGTGGGTTTGCACACTTATAAGATCCAGTTGGTACATAAATTCAACTCAACGGCAATATATTGCAGCGTAGATCTACAGATTTTTCTTTTCAATAACTTGAATCTGACGATTGTTCTTATTAATCAATTTTGTTCAGTAATTGTCGTTTGTGGAAGAATGGTAAGGTTAATAAACAAAATTATAATATTTGCAGTTAAAATAATCCATATACTATTTACCAAATTCTTTTAAATTCCAAAAAAAATTGATAGTATGGCGCATTTAACTTGTTGGTGGAATAATGGGTTCGTAAAAACGAGGTCAGAGAAGACGTTATTGTCAGTGGTAAAAGTGGTCGCTATAAATCAATAATAAGTGTTCAGTTATTTCCAAATTTACATGATATTAGATTGAGTGCAATGTGGTTTCCATAAGGTGTCGTTACGTTCCAGACAGCTTCTGAAACTATACATTTATTAAAAACAAAGACACATTACAAGATTACTGGGCCCCATGATCTCATAATTTTACTCAGTTTGTTTATTTTTTGTTGTGATTTTTGAAGGCATACTATATATGTTGTTTTATTGAATAGTTTTTAAATCCTGCCACATGTATTGAAAAATTCATGTTGTTTATTTTAATAAACTACGATATTTTGTTTAACGTTACCTCTAATTATATTTTCTTTAACATTAGCTTTGATTATAATTTAGATCTTTAAAATAAAATGACTATAAATGGACATTACTTTGTAAATGTTTTGTATTATCGAAGCTAAGGGTGGGAAGGGAGAAGTAACTGACTAGTTCCAAATTTTGGGTAATTACCTGCTAGTTAATAGTGGTAAGATCAAATGTTTTTTATTTTGCGAGAGACAATTTTTTGTATATTTACCATTTTCAGGCTTGCATCCCTCAAAAAGAAGTACGGCACATTATAAGATCACTCACCTGTGTGTCAGTCATTCCGTCACAGCCGTTACAAAAATCGCTTGACCTGGAAACTTGAAAAAAATGTTTTTTTAATTCCATATGTAGTGTGTCGTTTCTAGATCTAGTTACCTCTAGTTAGCTATAGTATTACTTAAGGGTATCAAAAAGGGTATTTTTTCCTAATTTTTGGTATTATATTTTCAGAGATATACCGAAAGATACATAAAACAATATGACTCTCTTATCTCCAAAATTCTCAACCTAAAATTACAGAAAAATATGGATTTCTAGAACCCATGTAAAGGTTGTAGGAAAAGTATAGCGATTATTCTTGATGTAATGATGTTCGAAAAATGCACCATATTTTAGGGCTATGAAAGAAATGATTGTCAATATTTTTACTTTTGTCCATATTTTCAGAGAAACCGTGTATATATATATATATATATGTATATATATATATATGTATATATATATATACACATATATATATATATATATATATATATACATATATATGTGTGTGTGTATATATATATATACACACACACACATATATATATATATATATATATATCTTGAACATTATGTAAGAATTAAAGGAGGGGTAAATAAAAGAGTTAAACATTTTTTTTAATGTTGGTATATCACGTAAAGTATCATTTCTCTCAAAGAGCTTATTATGAATAATAATTATAAATAGCATATTTAAAAATATATTCCAAAAACAAATGCAAAAATAAAATTTATCCCCTTCCACCTTCTTTATTTTCGAAACTATTAAAAAAACCGGGTGGCAAAATATAATTAGAAGATTACAGAGAATTGTGCCGATTATCCTAGTTCTCATTTGAAACACGCCCACCATAGTTTTACGCCCATAAAAGACATATTAGAAAATATATTTACGTTATGAAGAATTAATATATGTAAATAGTTTAATAGAAACATTATGTTTTATTATTTATTTATTAGGTACTCTTAAATATTTATAAGTGTCCAAATATGTAAGAAATCGTCTTGACAGAACTACTATCTTTGCTTTTTATTATTTTCTTATATTTCTTTACTTTTTATTCTTTTCTCATATTTCTTGACTTTTTATTCTTTTCTATACATTTTCTTTTCATTTTAAAACTTCTGCTTTTGTAACTTTATTTGTTCTTAGCTCACTCTTTCGTTTTAGTTATTTCCACGACAGCAGCGAACAAAAAAAATATTTGAAAGCAGATAGTATTTAAATAGCAAATAGACATTAAAAAATATGTTCGAGTGCAACTCTTACTACACGTGACTAAAGTGAAACTTCTTTCGCGATCTAAACTTCGATTCGTAAATATGCCATAAAGGATAAAGCGACATAGAGAGAGAAAAAAATACGAAAATATTCTTAATAACGAAAATATTTAATGCAAGCATTCCTCAAAATAATTTAAGCAATTTACAATTAAATTAAACTACGTGATGTAGTATTATTTCTACTTTATTTAAATTCTTTACCATGACCTAGGTTTCGTTGTACGACAACATCCTTAGGTGGGTAATTAGCAAAGATGTCTATGCTAATTGTCCACATAAAGGTCTTGTAATACAACGAAACCTAGGTCGTGGTAAAAAATTTGAATAAAGTAGAAATAATACCACATCACGTAGTTTCATTTAATTGTGAATAATGAATTTCTGCAAAATTAACGCCAAATATATTCAATATTAAGCAATTTAATTAAACAAAAGATTGACAAATTTAACTTTTTAATGTGTGTATATGTATTTATATATATATATATATATATATATATATATATATATATATATATATATATATGTATAACATTTTGCATATAAATTTACATAGACAATTGCCAATTAAATTAACCTGTGAAAGAAATGAAAAGACCCCCTATTAGCCACGTGAAGTAAGTCGTTAATTAAACGGAAAATATGGTTAAATACGGTTGAAGGAAGTCCCGGATGTACTGCTCCTATTGTAAATTATATTTACAATAACTATACGTCCGGGTTTATTGAGGATTTATATTAGGTAAATATATTTTTAGTCTTGAGATGGAAATATAAGCAAAATTAGTAATTAATCAATCATAAATAGATAATTGAATCGAGAAAATTTTGACAGTTTACTTTTGACACATATAATGTACAAAACAGTTAAGTACCTATTTTCCGCCCTTCTTGCGATAGATTCGTTACTTTTTGACGTCACGGAACATTACATGGAAAACTTTGCAGAAACAGTGCATGAAGGAGGTTGCGTCCTTCAGATTTTACTCTCATCGTGCCCAAAAAGTTTCAATTCGAATTGTTTCGTTTCAATTGTTGGTTCAGTAGTTCTTTATTGTGCGAGATATCTAATACATGGTTGTAGTTTTTTATTTCAGTATCTAACTCTTTTTATTATCATTTATTTTTATCTTATATGATGTATAATTTGAACAAATTGTAAATACGCTCTGACTAAAAGAGAAGTGGGATTATCCAGATATTTTCTTTCCGTGGTCGATTAACCCTTGTGGAATTCCATTGTCGCTATCGTGCCATTTATTTGCTTCTTATATTTAAACAATGTCGATTTCAATATTTACCGTTCACATTGTCCTTTACCTCAAATTCGTATTGTAAATGTGTGAGTATATCCCTCACCTTGTCATTTTGAGCGTATTTCTGTGTATATTCGAGTAAACAATTTTCCGCATACTAACTGTAAATGAAATTATTAATTACGAGCATTAATGAAGCTCAGCTGCGGCAGAAGTTTACGTTTGATTGATAAAGTGGTCATTTATAAATTCTGAGAGGGTTGAATGGATATATGCTTTAAGTACCAGACGACAATTTGTTGGCGAACTGTCCATGTGCTTTTCGATAAATGTGGATGAATGAAAAACGTATTTAACAAAAGGAAGCAAAATTTGCTTTAGTTTTAAAGAAAAATAGCACAGAAATAAGGTTTGTGATGTTAACCTGTTCATTTATATTTTATTTATTAGTTCTAAATGGATTTTTACCGAGGTAGAGGTCACAATTAAATTATCCAATTATTTCAACTCATGTCAGGAAATTCCTCCATTTATCTGTTATATATTTATAAGATGATTATATTCACGTTTGTAGCCATTTTTTGTAAAAATCTACAAAAAATTAAGAGGTTCCAACATCAAGTCAGTAAACTTGAAAAATTGATTTTAGGTTTATGCAACATTTTAAAGTATAATCTCCTATCTAGAATACTCTCCATATATAATGAAATAATAAAAATTAACGATGGTACTGACGCTTAAATTATATACAAGATATCAGAATTTTCGAAGCAGGTATAAAGGTATTGACATAGTAGATAAAAACGATATTATTACATGCGTGTCTCTTTTCGTTTCCAAACCTTTTTTTCATTATATAATATACATATTAATAAAATAGTATGCAAGAGTAGTTAGGAAAATACTGTTATGAAAGTATTTTCAAAATATATTGTACTATTTAGAAGTTTATTGCAGTTAGATGTCAACATTAATATAAGCATCAAAATCCTATGAACGCATAACCTACACGGACTAGGTGAAACATTTTATACGTTTAGTATTAATGTAGCCTATTTGACCGTGTGTACGTGCTTGCGTGCGTGCAGTGTTTGCGTGCGTGCGAGAGTGAATGCGTGTGTGAATGTGCGCGAGTGCACGTGTGCGCGTAGCGTGCGTGTGTGTGTGTGTGTACTTTTATTTCGGTTCAATAATATTTAAATGAATATTAGTATAAGTTAGTGGGGATACAGGTATGTATGTGTCTCCAAGTGTTTGTGTTAATATTAGGTTTTGTATCATATGAAAAATTAATTTCGTTTGTTTAGCAATTAGTTTAAACGCACGGACGCTGATTCGATACACCAATGAACACGCTTAAGGGTTAGTTGAACATGTAATCTAAACGCATGGGCAATTTTTACCCCAAAGTAAGACGATATGTACGTTGTGTGCCAATTTAAATGTTTAAATAAAATAAAGTTTTTGATGGGAACATAAAATTTCAAACAACCAGTTAATTTTCGGTTAGATTTAAAATTACCGCGACCTAGGATAAGAGCCTTCTCAAACCATAAATTCTTGCTGACAAAAATACTTCTCGTCGGAGTAAACGACACTAGGTTATATAAAAAGTTAAATTTCTATATTAATGAAAACTAATTGTCAATTTTCAAATGCACTTTTCTTAAAATTAAATTTTTGAAAATAATAAATATTTTTAAAATTACTGCATCGATATTTTTTCTATTTTTTTTGTATTATTGTACGTGTGTGTATAACACACATAGCTACCTACATAGACACACACACGTGTAATGTTATTTTACATGTAATCTTTATATTTAAAATAATATTACATATTTGTGTGTCTTAAAACCATTAATTTTCAATCAAAAGTTATACTTTTTAATTTACAATAAATATTTTGAAGAATGTTTTCTTTATATATTAGATTTATTTACACATTTTATAAATACGTTTTTCCATTTCACATTATCTAAATAGGGCAGCAGCGGTCATCGCTACTCTTCTTTTTAATAAATTTAGGGAAATGGCTACAGCAATTTAAATTTTTAAACAGTTTTAACAACATTTTTAGGAAATATTCTTTACCAAACTTTATTGTTTTATAGATTCTGCCCTTTTAATATAAAATTATTTAAATAACAGAGAATACAAAAAAACACCATTTCTTCGTTTCAAAATGTATTTACGTCACATTTTTCTTACTTTAAATATTGCATGTAAATTTGTATTTCAATTCAGTTTACCTACATCTTTATTTTTCCTTATTCAAGTATATATTCCGTACATAATAGTTGGAGGCTAATAGTGTATTAGCCTATGTGAAATTGCTTTCATTCTTAAGTACTATCAGAAACATATGATTAATTTTGTGTGCCATGCATATATATTCTTTATTTGACATTATTTTGCTCTTTCCTTTTTTAACAAGCTTTTATTAGCTTTAGGTGTATGTAACTCTACGTGTAAACAAATCTATAAAAATTATTTTTATCTGATTGTCGCACCGATTTGAACAATCAAGCTTATTTGATGACGGAGGAGGGAGGTGGTTGTAGGAACTTCACAATGGCTGATAGTAAAACCATCGAGTTCAAGCTCGTTTGATTGGTCTTAATGAATCCTTTGGTTACATATTGGAACCTGGAGGTTCAGATGATGGAGTAAAGTGGTAATCATGTAAACTCCTCAATAGCTAACAGTAAAAGCACCGAGTTCTGGCTCGTTTGATTTATCTTAATGAGTCATTTGTTTATATATGTAACCGAGAGGATCAGATGATGAAAGAAAGTGGTAATTATGGAAACTTCTCAGTCGTTAGCAGTAAAACCATCGAGTTCAGGCCCGTTTCTTTTATCTTATTGAATCGTTTGGTTACATATTGTAACTATAAAATCATATGATGAACCATCGAAGTCGGACTCGTTTTATTGGTCTTAATGAATCCTCTGGTTATATATTGTAACCTGGAGTATCATATTGTGGGGGAAAGTGATAATCAAGGATGGATGATTTTTCAATGGCTAACAGTAGAATCACCCAGTTCGGGGTTCGATTGTTTGATTGGTCCTTATGAATCCTTTAGTTACATATTGTAACCTGGGGATCAGATGATGTAAGAAAGTGGTAATCATGGAAACTTCTCAATGGCTATTAGTAAATCCATTGAGTTTGGACTCATTTGCCTTATATCAATGAGCTCTCTGGTTACATGTTATAATCAAGAATGTCTAGTGACAGAAGAGGGCAGTGGTCATAGAAACTTGTCAATGGATAACAATACGCTTATCGAGTTTCGGGTTATTTGGTTTACCTTTATGAGCTTTTTTTGTTACATAATACAATAGGAACTTTCTCAACAATTTTATTAGTTACTATAAGTTTCACTATTACCATAAACTTCTTAGAAACTTGAAGTATTCTATCTGATTTATGAGCAGAAATGAATAGTATGGAAAAAAAATTGAAAGTAGGAAAAAAGGAAACAGTAAATCACAAAATATATGAAAATATGTACATAGTATGTATAATAAATTACATTGCGATGAATGGACAAGAAGGCTTTGAATAAATAGTGGAGCGAGAATATTAAATATATGTACTTAATACTTATTGTAAGCATGGAGGTATACCTAATCTTATCTCCCTGATTTTAATGCTATAGTAAGAACCAAAATAAATATGAAGTTTTTTTAAATAAAAAACAAAAAATAAATACTAAGAATTATTTTCCTTGTAGGAATACTAAATAATACAATAAAAGTAATGAAAAAAATTTTAAGAAATTAATGTTTATAAATTTTTTGTATATAAATTTTTTGTAAATTTTTTGTATATAAATATCTAATCTAAAGATATTTTAAAAATACTTAAATTTCAAGATAAATCTTTCAGTGCTTAGAAATATATGTTTTTCCGACGTATTTTTTGTAACTAATTAATTTATAAATAAAATTCATACATTGTTAATGATTGCAAAACATAATTTGCATACGTTTATAAAAATATCCTAAGTTTTGTTTAAGAAAATTGAATAGTTCAATAAAGATAACAATAATTGTGCTCGTAAACGAATTTTGGTTCCACGGTCAATTGACTTGTCCGGATATTATAATATTTCTCGATATTACCTAAAATTATATGTTAACACGGAACACATAATTTACACTTAAAAAAGACTCACAACTTCCACATAAACCTATCCATGAATAGAAGGTCTCCAGAAACATGCCATATATACTCATATCTAGTGACACTGTAAGCAAGAGAAGAGTAATGACGGTCCGCAACATGTTAAAACATTTTAATGCAGTATCCCTTTCAATTAAAATCCGCCCATGTTCTAGGCCGGATGAATTTATATTTTCCCGCCCAACTTCCTTTCCCACCGCCCTTGTGTTAAGAGTGGAATTTATAATTTTACAACATATTTTATGAATGCGCGTACTTTCCGAATTTATTAACACGTTTTGTAGCTGAGCATGAATGTGCCAGAGGTCGATCATTATAAATTTGGTAGGATGACATATTCTATGAGTTTATCAAAGTAGGTAACATGTTTGAGTTTTTACTAGTTAGTTGGATTATTATTATTCTCTATTTACCCCGGTATCATCGTGGTAGAAAATTATTAGACTAACATTAAGGTGGGCAATATGACAGTTTGATCCATAGGATAATATTTGAATTTATTTAGTTATTTTTATCGGTATGACTGAAATCAAAAATACCTAGATATATATATTCTAAAACCATCTTAACATCGACGGATATATGTATTCTCAAACCATCGGTAAAAGTTGGTTCTGTACCTCATTTGAAAGGAAATTACTTTATTTATCATGAGCCATCACTAATTCGGACTACTTAGTGCATTAAACATTATTTATACCTAATATACATAACATACGTGACTTAGGTTATATAAAGGGGGACATGACTATCTAAAAACTATGTAATATATGAAATAACCACGTAATTGAAAGATTATAAAATTGGAAAATAGTTAAAGTCGCCTTTTGAAAATGAAAAAAAATGAAAGTTTTTAACTGAAATAATGTTTTTTTATCAACTACTAGCTATACCCGCTATTTCATTCACGTGAGGATCTTTACAAAATTTTGTTAAATTAACAGTGAGTTCAATATGCGTAACGCCATCTATTTTAGCAATTATAAAAAAGAACTTTTTTGGCTAATTATACTTTGTATTGAAAAGTCAAATTGTCATCTTTTTTTTGGTTGGTTGATTGCAATAAAATGTAGTCTGTATGTTATCCCGGAGCTAACAGAACCTACTAGGAAAACTTCTTCGAAATTCTTTTAGCGGTTCCTGCATGATACGCAAATAAATAAATATGGTCACAGAAAAACGGACAAATAGTTCAAAAACATTTTTTCTGTATTCTTTTTTAATAGCTAAATTTGTTTCACTAAAAATCTATACACAAATATGATAGTTTTATCTTTTTACCATATGTACAGGCAATAAAGTAAGTAACGTTTAAATTTGAACAACCTAATATTAAACCTACCAAAATAACCAAGTTACCTATATTTGCAATATACTTGAATTTTAAAAAATTTGAGAAAACTTATCAGGCTTTCAACATATAACAAATATAATTTGGTAGTCTTTCGCACGTGAAATATATATAAAAATTCACGTGCGAAAGACTACCAACCATGTCATCTGCTCTCATACGTCTGCCAGCATTCGGGTAGCTTACCCATTTCATTGCGTAGTTTAAGATAAACGTAGGGCTATCTATCGATGTACATAGATATACTATGTATTTGTGTAATAACTACATGCCGAATAGCTAGGCACTTTTTTGTAATTAATGTACTAATGCAATGTAAATTACATCCAGATAACCGCAATACTTTTAAAAAAAGTCTATTTGAACTCAGTCAGTAGTTTTTGCTTGGTGTTTGCGCAAATAAATACACAAATAGACAAACAGACAAAAAATTAAAAAATAAATAAAGATAATTCTAAAAATAATATTTTTGTGTTCTATTTGATTTTTATCATCATTTTTCATTTTTCCAATGATACGCCAATTCTAGAGTTTCATTATTTATTAATACATATATATACATATACATACACACACACACACATATATATATATATATATATATGTATATATATATATATATATATATATATATATATATATATATATATATATTAATATTGTCACTTCTTGTTTTTAGTGAAACTTGGATTTTGATATATTATAAAATTTCCTTGGCAATTTTATATTCGTGAAACACTTGTTTACTGATATTACGTACAGAGTTCAATTTTCTTTAGCACGTCACATTTCTTTGAATATAGAACTGGTCCTTTAAATAAATATAATTTTACTGACGCGGACATGGTTTTATCGACTTGCCATGTTTTAACGACCGACTCATCATTTTTCAAAATTAAATGAAACTACATGATGTAGTATTATTTCTACTTTCTTTAATCTCTTTACCACAACCTAGGTTTTGTCGTAATACAACATCTTCAGGGGGTCTATCAGCAAAGATCTTTGCTAATAGGCCACCTGAAGATTTTGTAATGCAACGAAACCTAGGTCGTGGTAAAGAAATTAAAGAAAGTAGAAATAATACTACATCACGTAGTTTCATTTAATTGTATCATGTTTTAAGTATTACTATTATATGAGAATAATTAATTTTTTTGCTAAATACAATTCACATTTATTTCAAAAGATATACTTCAAAAAGGTAGTGTAACTAGAAAAATAATTTGACGTAATAATTGAAATATTGTTGTCATTATGCTTATTGACCAGTCCCTCTCTGCTTATATTAGATTAAACTTGTAACTCTATTTTTACTACTGCTATTTGGTATTGCAACATACTATGAACATTATATATCGATTCGACCCTCCCAGAATTTATTAGCGACCACATTCACATTCAAATAAAATAATATTTAGGAGTAATAAATGGAAAATAAACGATCGATATACTCATAGTTACAAGAAATTATTTTGACTATTTGTTATTGCATTTCCATAGTCTGTTTTTGCCCGGACAAAGCCGGGATGGACAGCTAGTGAGTTACTTCTACAATGCGTGGATATAATGTCATCCAACAAATTGTAGACAATTCGATTCGACGACCAACCGTTGTGCAGAACGATTTTGGCTGTAGGTTAATAATACAAACAGAGCGTAAATGTAAATAAAAAAGTGAATACCAATGTAATATCAAAAGAGATTTGATGACAACAAGTTGAGGAGTCCGTTCATCACTTGATAGTCCTTCAAGTAACATGCTCCGTCAACTTAGCGATACCGTGTGCGAGAGAAGAGTAATGTAGGTCCGCAATCCGCGAAACATTTTAGTGAAGTGTTCCTTTTATTAGGGATCACCCCGAAAG
Source organism: Druceiella hillmani (assembly GCA_039881145.1). Taxonomy (NCBI): domain Eukaryota; kingdom Metazoa; phylum Arthropoda; class Insecta; order Lepidoptera; family Hepialidae; genus Druceiella; species Druceiella hillmani. The sequence goes on from JAYKKI010000029.1 coordinate 15,641,956, forward strand.
AAGCAATCTTTTCAGGATTAACTTCCTTCCTCGCCACAGATATATAACCAATCTGCATTTACCACTAACCTTTGAGGTTGGAATTTATAATTTAATGTGTTTTCATTTTACGAACTTTTGATCTGTTTCATTGCAAAATGTTGTCGTTCAATATGAATATGTTTGAATATATATTTGCAAATAATACATTTGTAACAAAATATTTGTATACAAATAGATGTACTGGTCTTTCAGTTTTTTTGATATTCTATCTTTGATAGAAAAAATTGAATAAATAAAGGACAATCACGATGTGTGATTATTTTTTACACTTTTAATTTTGGAAAAACTTATCTTTTTATTTGGAAAAGAGAAATTTTATATAAATATTGTAAAGGGAGAAATGGACTCTAGAATATTTAAAAGAACGGGTAACGTCTTGTGAAATAATGAAATTTATATCAGTTACTATTTGTTTGCTATAATTAGTACCTGTTTTGGTTGTCATTTTATATTTAATTGAAAAATTTTATTTGATACTCTATACAGTCATCTTGAAAAACATTCTTTATGATTATGGATTGAATGTTTTCATGATCACAGTTTCCATAATGTTAAATTTTACTTACCCATATTTAATTTAAAGAAGTGAGATTTTAGAAATTTGCCCTTAAACGTAAAGCCTAACTTTCATTTCCCTAATTAGACATTTTTAAGGTTATCGCAAACTCGATTTTGATTTTATGTGGCCAAGTGACAATAGTGGAAATTATATTATAATGTATGAATGCATGCTTTATTTCTATTGAATTTCAATAGTGATATCCCTAAAGTTTGAAATTTTTGTTTTTTATTTCTGTTGCAGGGGCAGGTTCATAAGAACCTATCTAAAATAATAGATTCTTTATCATCCCATTTTCATTAATAGCTACTTAAAAACAATATTTTTATATTTCTATTAGGCTTTGTTCAATATGGGTTATTTGGAAACTAGATTATTATGAACTTATTTGGAAAAATACTTTTTATCAATTTCTAAGTTTTTTAAACATGTTTTTTGTTTATTTAAATTTTCTGAATTTATTTTCTTACTCATTACTGAATTCATTACTCTTATTGACAACCATCCTTCGTAATTTATGACAATATTGGTTCATGATATGTATGTTGAGATGTTAAAAATTTCATTTTCAAGATCGATAATATTGAGAAAGATCGTGATTTTTTTGCAATATGATTATTTAAAATGAAATGAAAAAAAATTTAGTTTACATTACTACCATTTCCCAATGTAGTAAATTAAATAAATACCTAGTCAAAATTGCGACACAATATGATCTGATCACTATGAATGACGATGAATTTTTAAAAGTTTCAAGTGTCCCATTATTTAAACGTTTATAAGTTTACTGTGACATTCTACAATGCCATGTTTATGGAGGAGCAACATTCATTAGAATAAACAACCGGACTATCTATTGATGACAGAAGTAAGTTGATGCAATGTCACAACAGCAAATAGCTTTTCCTTCTTTTTCTACGACTTTTGTCTGCACGAGCTAATTTTTTCAAAGCAGCTGCTTTTGGACGGGAAATTTGCTTACAAGCTGTTTTTAAATACTGAAAATTTATTTCCATAACAGGATCGTATCTTTATCGCAAGAATTTATTTACATCTGCATTGCCAATCAATCAAACGTAAACTCCCCAGCGGCTGAGTTTCATGAAGGTTTATTATCCATCATTTAATTTGAAGTTTGTTGGCAATTACTTGTTTGTTGATTTCTGGGTAGTGGCATGTTGTTTTGGAAGCCTCGCTCAATATATTATAAGTGTGAAAAAGTTACTTATCATGTGGATGAATGGAAATATGTAATATCTGTTGTAAAATAAACCTAATAAATGTAATACAACGTGTGGCGCATGTTACATAGGCTACATGCCTATTAAATGTTTCGTAGAGTAAGAATCGACTAACGCAAACGACGTACGACCTACTTACGCAGATACCCAAGATCACTTTCCATTTGGATAGTTAGATCTGGGTGGATACTATTTATTTAATCTTAATGCATGTAAGACAAATTGTTAAAAAACTCTTGTTTTAATCTCAGATAAATATTTTTAGCAGTTGGTCAACCGTTTGGAGTACAAAGCAGAACGAAAACTTTTAAACGAATTATTTTTTTGTTTAGCTCTTTTTAGTACTTATTATTTATACACCGGATATTATAAATATTATAGTCACATTACAGCTTCCTATATGATAAAATGTTTGAGATTGACGCGGTAAAAAATTATCTAAAATGGCAATTTTGGCGATGCAATAAATTGTTATTTTACAGAAAAAAATGAAAAATCAAATTTTGATGTCGGCATCGGCTAGTTGTCGTGGCAGAGGGCGCGGGATCGATCCCAACGATTTTTTTAATATATATTAAAAGTGTTATTGCTATTAAGTATTATTATCATACTTCGAATAAATTATTATCTCAGCAAATATAAATACTATTTCATTGACATATATTATTAAATTTTTCAGTAATTTTATGTTGAAAATTTGTTTTCGAAATATACGTGTTATAAATATTTTCGTTCAAAAATATTAAAACTTTGTATATTTCAAGTAATCAAATATTTTATACTGTTGCAGAAAGTCCATTTTAAATTCTTCTGCCATAGAAGGAGCGGAGCTGCCGCGCCGTGGCACAGTGTGCTAAGCGTTGAAATTATATACTCTCTACGTCCGGGTTCGATCCGCGTGATAGTCTTTTTAATTATTTATTTAATTAACATTAAAAGCATAACTGTAATAAACTGTTACTATTATTCAAATAACTGATTATTACAATGAATGTAAATATTATTTTATTAATTTATAATGAATGACATTAATTGCTTCATATTAAATTATTTTCTGAAGTTTTTTATCTAAATTCATTTTATAAATATTCAAAATTTCCATATTTCAAGTAATGAAATATATTGACCTATTGCTGATGGTAAACTTTCAATTGTTCTATCATAGACTACAGGTATAATCATCTACGACCTAGCATGCGTGACCTGACAATGACCCATAAACTTTTTCACTGCAGGTCGCTGTTTCATTGTAGGTAGTGATTGTCAAATATACTTAATATTTGGCAATTAGTAACCATATAATAATATGAGCTACTGAAATTCCTTTTGAGTATAAACATTTAACCAATAAAAGTAGATTTTCATATGTCACAAATTTTGACTTCGAGCCACGTCAGAGTTTTTGGACCTTATTAGTAATTTGATCCAGAGTTCTTAATATAAATCATTAAAATTTTATTTATATGCACTTAATAATATTATTTGCATATAAATAATAATATTTACCTATATTGATATTTATATATATTTTTTAAATATATAATAAATTGTAAAAAAATATATAATATTAAATATTTTTTAAATATGTAATATACATTTATTTAAAAAATAGCTTTAGTAATTTATTTAAGAAAAAAAAACTACTGAGCTGAATTGAATCCGAACCACGTAATCAAAGCTTAGAACATATGTCACAACGGCTCCAAAATGGTGCTTGCAAACTAACAGGTAAGTAAATTATTATCTCAGAACTCACTCGATTTTGTCGTAAAGTAAAAGGTGAAAACCGTTAAATAAAATACTTATAACCGGTTACTAAGAAAAAGTGACCCAACAACACCTACAATATTCAAAAGGCTGATATTTCCCTGGTAAATCTTATAGATCTTAATAATTATATAATATATAAGCATACGAACAAAAATACACATATAAAAACAAAAAAAATAAAAAAAATAAGTAGAAATTTATGTACTCACGTTGCGGGTAGGAGAGGTTAAAGAAATCCTCCGTTTTTACGATAGTATGAAATTATGGAAAATATAACGATAAGACACTCACTGTTTCACATATTGTATGCTTGTATCAACATTTTATTGTAATCGCCGAACATACAACGTTCGAAGGAGAACTAAAGCTATTTATATAGCTTAAGAAATAAGCAAGCTGAAGTGGCACTAGTATAATGTGGCTATGCTCATTTGTCGCAGAACCAATAATAGATGGAATAAATGGTTTAAAGAGAAGAAACAACGTTCAGGCAAACGTAGTGTTGGTTAGATGGAGCAACGACCTACGCAAAATAGCTGGTAGTAATTATATGAGAAGAGCTGAATGGCGCTGCTTGGAAGAGATACTGCTAGGTTGAGCAAAGAAGTGACTGAAACGTATTCTTGATGATGATGATGTTGATCAAATTGACACTAAATTGTAAGTTGGCCGAGGATTTTATCAGAAAAAATATACAAATAAAAAATTTAGAAAGTTTTCATTCATCACAATCATCACAATCTTGTCAGCGTGGTCCTAGTCTCAACGATGATGTACATAGTTGGTCTTCTCGTTCCTCTCCACTCGGATGGCTGCTTTTAAAACGTGTTTTCACTTCACCCGATTGGTAGTGACTCTAGAACACTCTGTAATGCTGGTATCTATTCTCGTCTTTATTAAGTCCGTCCATCGGATTGAAAATCGTCCTCCTGATGTTTTGCCTTCAACCTATTCCTACGCCACTCGACGCTCCATCGAAAATAGTTTTCTGGAGATAACTCTTAAATTCTTCAATTTAAGAATTGGCAATTGTGCAGTGGACTAAAGTCTTTCTTTGATTCTCAACTCCTTTGTAATGGAGATATTGCAAAAAGCGATCCAAGAATTGTTTAACATGCGCCTTCAGCACCATGTTTCCAGCGCATCGATTTTGCTTCGGTCTTTTAATCTGAGGGCCCAGGTTTCTGCTCTGTATAGAAAAATTGGAAAAAAACGAAACACTTCATTAGTCGAACCTTGGCACTTTTGGTTACTCGTCTGTCCTTGCAAGTCCAGCTTGTCCAGCTTCCTGACAGAAGATCTTGTGATAACATAGTGTTTTCCGATTTCTTCTTCGTAGCCTCAAACTTTTGATACAAACGAAACAGAGTAAATATAATTTTGTGCCATTTCAAAGTTGGAAATATTAAACGGGTTTATTATCATATGCCCCGACATGTCAACAATCTTAATTTTCGTCATTTCTCTATTAAAAGCGGGTGCAAAACTGAAATTAATCGTTTCTAGACGATGTAGGAGTGCTTTTATTTCCTCTTCACTTTTAACAAGAAGGGTGGTGCTATCAACATATCTTAAGTTTATTATCATCTGTCCTCCTATTGATACGCCTCCGTTACAGTCCTTCAAGACGATCCGCGTGTTGTACATAATGTACTCAGTATAGATATTAAATAGTAGTTGAGAGACCCCTGTCAAACACTAATCTCTGTTTTCATAGAAAGGTATATTAGTTCAGGAATGGGAAGATCAAGTATATTTTTAAAAATATAATTTGAAGCCGATTTGTGTGGACAAACATTTTTGAGACCAATTTTGGTACGTGTTCTGAGAAGAAAGAAAAAATTATAACTCTTCAGGTTTCGTATCCGAAGCGTTTGAACGGAACCTATTATTGCAGAAAATCTATCAACGAGTCAATTGAAAGGAAAATTTTCTAAAAAAAAATTATAAACAAGATGAGATAGCGATTTGAAATTTACACGCAATATGTTGTTTATGCTCAAGATCGCATCTACAATGAAGACCGCATCTACAATGATATGCAATTACATTTTAATGGCATGCTGATACATGTCTAGGAGTTTATAAAAAAATTATCTATATTTTTGGATGTCGTTAAAAATTTTTCAGATGATAAAGTTTGATGAAACGCTTTTTTCATTTCATAACCTGACTAGGATATGGTATAAAGTTTTATAAAGGTAGGCATAAGGTTATTTGCTTCAAATGTTTTCTTTGAAACCATTACAATATTTTTTTATATACTATGTTTAATATTTGCCATATTGCAATAAAATCGATTAGATTCAAGTTTGGCCTCCAGTGTCATTTTTAACTAATTGTATAAAAAAATAGGCGGCTACCGAAATATTTATCGTAAATTTGACCTGGATTGTAAATTCATTGTAAACTTGAACGTTTATATAATCATCATTTGACACGCGAGTCATCGCTTTACAGACTAATGAGAACTGGGAAAATAGTTAATTAGTAAAAGTGAACAAACAAAATTGCTTCAACAAATTTGAAATTAATAATGGATAAGGAACATTAATAGAGGTCAGGTGCGTTTGAAAGAATGGTGCAGGCACCAATAAAAAACTTGTAATGAGGATATTCTACTTCAGCCAGAGTGATGGCATAGTCACTACGTTGACAGCAGGACCAAATGATGATACATCTATCATATTAACGTTGATTGATATCGTTTTAATGGCAAACTTATTCTGATAACCGATAAGTCATGTAGAAGATCAAGTTCAAGTAATTAGGTCAAGGAATTTAATGACAATTTTCATGGAAATTATGGTTTAAGTAAGTAATTTTATTTTTCAAGGAAAAGTTTCAACACTAGTAGCAATAGTGGTAGTGATACGTATTCAGTGAGGTCTTTGTTTTTAATCTCTCCATTACGGCTAAATCTGCTATTATAAGTGGTGGCCTAGTAATTTATTTATTAACACAAGTTTAATACTAGATAACATGACATTGGCAAAAATCCTCTATCTGGGGTCAATGACAGCAGTGTTGAGTTTTGTAGCTTGCAGATTTTGAGAGGTCAAAGAAGTATTAGACGTAACATTGTATTTTTAAGTCCCTATAGCCACGACTTTTTTGGTGAGTTGTAGTGACTGGAGTAACCGAAACATTTCTATCGTTGAAATGTTCCAATGTTACTATCTTTAATTCTTATTGCTATTATTGGGTCATTAAATAACAGTTTATTAATTAACCCGTCAGATATAGATATATTTCGGACAAGCATTATACGGACCATGAGGCAATTTTATATTGTGTTGAAATCCTCTATATTTAATTATAAGGTCAACGCGAATGGCACTTCCAGAGGGTTTCCGTCCTTGTGTCGCTAATTCACTGGATTTATTTAACACATAAATCGGATACAAACGATAGCGACTAGAAATAATTGCGGTTTTTCATTCAGTTGTAGTTATCGACCAGTTTTACTGCTGCATATATTCCAACAGCAGCACCAGTTTCAAACTTACCTGTTTTTGGTTAACTCATTATTTATCTATTCATATTCTTTTTCAAAGAGCATCCAGCGTATTTCGTCATGTTGATCGGTTCTGCGCATAACAAATGGCTTCAATCCGGGTGTTGTTGATGCTCTTTGGCTCCACCAGAACAGTTTGCCACCAGATCTGCTTCAGAAAGCCACCTTTACTCTTCCATTAAAGATTCCAATTCAAATGTTTAAGGACATGTTTATATATTCCCATTTGAGCGTGTAACCATTATTTGGAGCTCAAGGAAAATTTCTTTGTATGGTTCCAGCAAGTCTTAGTCAAATATTTCCTTGGGACAAGATATTCGTAAAATATATCTAAGACGTTGACTGCTGCAACGAAGTATTTGTTCCTTCCATATCTCGCACCCATATAGCAGAACGGTTTTGACTTTGGATGGCAATATTTTGAGCTTTATTCTCCGTATCAGTTTCCGCGAATATCATATGGGGCGGAATTACGCGAAAGTTTGTCACATATTGTGTAGTTATTTCCAATCAATGAGCAATTCCAGTCGGTTTTTAGTAAGATGCTCAATCTGTGAACTGTTGGGAATACTCTCATTTACTCGTCAAGTGGTTTGGTCTTTGCTCCTCACTTTCTGTAGCTCGATGAGGGTTTATGCTCACTCAAAATGCAAAGCAATAGATAGCATATATGCTAGAAAAAAAGGGGAAGATCAGAGCATGTATATTATTTTTAAACAGTCATTTGGTATATCCCAAATGTTACTTTTTAATGTTTTTACTTTGTTTTCTATTTTTGAATCTCAATTTACAGTATTTCTGTAAAATTTATATCCCTAAGTCAAGTGATTCTAAAATTAGGGGTGACAAATAGCCAGTTATTTGTAGGATTTTTTATCAATAGGATATGGTCCACGAAGAATTTAATAGATTATTATTAATGCTAGTAAACATGAAGACATAAAATCCTAAAAAATTATATTACCTATTTCTTTTCGGATTAAAAATTCAAATTTATTTATGCTGAGAAATAATCTTTATTAAAAGTAAAGATTATTTCTAGTAAATAAATTTAGGAAGGATGTGTATTATTAAAGTATGCTACTAAATTTTGAATTCCCCACAGTAAAGGCGACGAGAAAGTAAATCGAGCTCAAAAGAATAATTTATATTAAGAAATCTTACGTGTAACATACTAAAGTATATTCATAATTTCAGTGACATATCTTTCACTATATAATGTGTCACCCATATAAAAATGCACAAAGAGTTCTAGAACATATCAAAATTTAATTTTCACAAAAAGGGAAGTGATAATGTTGAACTGAGTAATATTCCAATTGGGTCATTTCCATACTTTACTATTTTATTATTTGCTTTCAAACAAAAACCTAAATTTGCTGATTCTTCCTCAATTTTGCACAAAAAATCGTAATGATTTATTGTAAAAAGTTTAATCCTGACCCATGTGTATCGTCAGGATCGTAGGTCACACAAACATTTTTCAATTTTTTAAAATTTGTATCGATTGTAAATATCCTTAATTTAGTCTCATTCATTCATTTTCTCAATCATTTTGATGGGATTAATAATTGGTTGGGTTAATTTTATCGATGCGCACTTTATTTTCAATTTATACAATAAAGCTATTTTATTTATTATAGCTATTTATAATTAGTATTTATGTACATAGAAGGAAGAGTTTACAAAAAAATAGGGAAATGTAACAAAAGAAAATACAAAAACTTTTTTTGGAATATTTTTCATACATCACTGTTATTTTTTCATGCATCACGCAAGAACCGTTTAAAGAAATGTAATGAAGTTTTTACTTTTGGATGACCGCTGGCTCTGGATTAACATATAGAGTATGCGTTACCGCAATAGGTCAATTAAAAAGAAAATGTGGCAATTAATCTTCTCGTTACAAAATATACTTATTTAAACAAAGTTTACTTTTATAATTATTAATGTAGATGGTTTTACGTGTATTAAATCCACAGTTAACTTAAAATTTTCTAGAGGTCTCCATGTGAATTAGATTGCGAGTATAGGTAATAGTTATAATAGCTAGAATATATAAATAGTTATAATGGATAGATAATAGCACATTATGTATGAGCTAAAATGTAATTTCTCAAGGTTTTTTAAATATCGAAAAGGTCATTTTATTTTTAATATTATACTTTTGAAATCTTTCAGTTACCTTGATATTATAGGGTAAATGTGTTTTTTTTCAGAAAACGTATAAAAACGCTAAAACTCAAATCCCAATAGCTAAAACTAAAAGGTTTCTCAGAATTATGGGGAGGATCATATTTTTAAAGTGCAGTAATTGTAAGGGTCGAAAAATATAATTCCTAAAACTTTTTTAAAATTTTTGTACAAAACTTTTTTATAAATCTTTGGGGATATTTCCTCTTTATTTTCATAACCAATTTCAAAGGTTTTAAGAAAATTTTAATGATCCCCTATGTCTTAACTCTTTAGATAGCCGCGATAATATGTGTATATATATATATATATATATATATATATATATATATATATATATATATATATATATATATACATATATATATATATATATATATATACGTATATATAAATATATATATATATATATGTATATATATACATATAGTAATTTCCCTTCAAACTCAAACTTGGCCGTGTTTTTTAAATACATATATCTAAGTATTTTTAATTCCATTTTGATCAATGGTGTCTGGAAGACCAACTAAAAAATTAAAATATTATTCTGTTCATTTAGTAATCCTACTTAATCTTAGTGTAACAGTTTTCTAGCGCAAAGTTAAGGTTAAGTACAAAATATCAGAAATAAAAAAAACTAGAAAAAATTTAAACATAGTGATTACTCTTAGAAACTTATTGAAGATATTATCTACACAAATTTTGAATAATCAATATCTATCTTATTCATGCTCATCTAAAAAGCGTATTAATAAATTTGGAAGTTGGAATATTCATAAAATATGTCGTAAAATTGTAAGTAAATACTTTTAATGGGTAGGCGACGAAAAAGGACGTTGGGCATGAATAGTTCATTTCGTCCGGTACAGAACCTAGGCGAATTTTAATTGAAAGTGAAAAACACTGCATTAAAATGTTAAGGATACTGCGGTTTATTATTATTCTTCTCTTGCTTACAGTATCAGAACTGTTAAGTCATGGCCAGGTTTATGTGGAAATTGTGAATCTGCGTTCGGTGTAAATGACTCATTTTGTGTTATCGTATGAATTTAGATTAAATAAACAAAATTAAGTCGCTAGTAAATTGAAAAGTGCATACGCTCCGTGATTTATAATTTACTAAGTAAACTTTTAACTATTATGCTAAAAAAGTTAAACATAAAAGTAGCAGAGAGCAAAGAGAAGGAACATGAAGATCCTCATAGAACGGAGGCTGAGAAAACCACGCACGAAAAAAGTTTAGGAATAAAAAACATGTTTTGAAATGACTTAGTACCAGAAAATTTATCTTTTTGGAATAAGTGTGAATTGTAGACATTTTTGAAATAAAGTTCCACAAGTTTGCCATATATTTTTTTTGCACTAGTATTGTTCAAAAATCACTTTTCATGTTTTGTATTTAAAAAATGCACATGTTTCGGCATTTAATTTTTATGTTGCCAATAATAACGAATGAATAATATTTTAGTTAGAAAGACGAATGATCTCTTATCTTGGATAATAAAAAAGCAGAAATAGTAATAATACCTAATGAAAAAAAAATAATAAAAATCATATCTCCAAAACTATTAGGCCTAGGATAATAAAATTTATTGTTTCGTATGTGAAATAACCCCCTCTATCATCGACATTTCGTTGGTCCTTACGGGACATGTATATTGAAAGACACGGCACTAATATAAATTTCCGTTAGCATGATACACATAAAATTTCTTCCGATATTCAATCGATTAAAAATTTACTGACACATACTTAGTTTAATCCATTAAATTTTTTATTTGATCCGCTTATCACATTTTGATGCTCGACTCATATATATTTTGCTACACTAGTTTAGATTTCAAAATATTACAATTATATAAAAATGATGAAATTTAAGTAAATTGTCCAAAACAATTTATATTTATTTCAAAAGGGGTGCCTAACAATCACATTGCCTAACAACACGGAGTTAAGGTTACATAATTAGAACAAGGTTTTCGTGCAATAAATTAAATGTAAATGAACGAGTAATCATTACAGGTAGTATCATAATTATGCTCAATTTTCTGTTACTTCCTACGTGAATAAATATTAACCGTGTGTATCTAACGAAGGCCTTTCGGTGTCTCAGCTTATTTGATTTTATCTGCCAAGAAAAAGTCGTATCTTTATTTATATAAATATTCTACCTTTCATAATCGAAAAGGTCCAAAAAGATCGTCAAAGAGGTTATGAAAGGTCAAAAGTTAGATCCACACTTTTTCACCAAATTGATAAAATCACTTTCAGAGATTTCACGCGGCCTAAAGATAGAACTTTAGAAAATAGTTAGACTCTAGGTGAAAGCGAAGGCAATATATTTTACTTGAAGTAACTTATTATAAATATCAATGTTTATATTTAATTTGCAAACTCGGTTTTTGAAATTCTGCGTCTTATTCAACTCCCGGTCGACTTTGAAGAGATCTTCAAAGGGAAGATTATTAAGCCTAAAATACTTTCTACGTTAGTGCGGAATCTAAATTTTCTTCAAATAGATCCCGTATTTTTGGTTAAATTTATTTAGTAATATCTAAAGTAAAATTAGTAATAATATTGACTTGCAAAGTTTAATAATTAAAGTATATTTACTGAGGCATCCGCTTTTTGAAATAAATTTATTTAATTTTTTCGGATAAGGTTGCATAATAAGTAATAGTATATTTATTACATTTGGTCTCAGATTGATCAGTTGGATCAGAGATAGGAAAAAGTCGAATACAACGACAGAAGCCATGTCAAAAAAATGATATAGAAATGTTGCAACGGAAAGCAGTTGATGTGCAAAATTCTAAAAAAAAATGGAATATGCATTTTAGTTAATTATATAAAGATTTTGCTCTTCTATCGGGATAGATTTAAATGACATTGCAGATGGATTTTTTTGTTGCCATTGCGCACATTTTCTTCTGTTGGATAGATCACTTTGAAAAACTAACATTTTTCTCTCAGTGTACTATTTAAAATAGTTATTAGGTGTATGAGAGAAATAATCTTTACGATAATCATAAAAACTTACTTTTGAGACCAATATTACAATAAATTTAAAAATTCATATATTTTTATGAGGTATACAAGCATGTACACGGTCCATAAATTTGGTCCTAAAACATGAACCTAATCTTATCTCGAAGACATTTTTTGTTATACAACAACTATCCCATATTCTTCAGGCAGTAGAAGTAAAATGCTATTAATACTTAATAATTTGTCAGTTAATTAATATCAGCCGCTACAAAACATTTTTAAAAAAAAGTAGCAGGCGTTATACGTTCAGTTAATTGTTTTCAGTTAGATTCGAAGTGATTTAATTATAATATTAAGTGTCTAAGTATATTAATGCACTCGAGTTTAGATAAGTCTTCTCACGAGATTAGTCCGCCCGATGGCTTAATAGCGTCGTCATGTCCTTTCGTCTGTCTGTTTGTTTCTGTCTGTCATACCCCTCTGTTTGTCTACGTAAATAAAATTTTGCATTTATATGCCTCATATAGAGATCTCATTTAATATCTAGCAAACTAACAAAAAAGAACATTTTTTAATGCTTTTTCTCATAGATACAAAGTTGGGGTGACATTTTTTCACACATCTCCCCAGGGGTGTCATTAGATAGGTGTTTTAAAAGAAAATTGATATTTTATTTAACGTTTAAGTTTTATTTATATTTGCGAAATATTAAGCTTCAGACTGACGTGCAGCGCTGTTTCTCATCCATTCAAAATTGTAATTACGAGTCTCGAAGATATAAAAAAATTCTGGATTAATTATTAAGAGGCTGTTTCGTAAATTGACAATAGATGATTAGTAGACTTTAAAACACTGTCTGATTCAAACTCAATTGTTACTGATAATATGCATCTACTCATCAACTTCTATCCTTACTCTGTGCCCATAGTTATGCAATGTGGCTATTATTCATTGTTCTCGACATTATGTTACACTTAAAAGATAACGGAATTAACATTTGGTGACAGTTATAATAAAATATTTTATGACATAACCACGGATTATCTGTAATCAAATTATGATGGTGTCACAAATTGGTTACAAATATCGAATTTGTTAATTTAGTTAATTTCATAATATCCACAAAGTTGAGAGCTACAATTTGGAATGGTCTTAATACTTCTAAACATTAAATGTTTCAGAATATATCGAAAGTAGTTTACGATTACCCATCAAAAACGTGTGAAAAATATTTGATTAAATGCTTCATATACAGCTTTATTATAAAATCATTTGTGACTAATAGTTCATTCTAATGTACATCTTAGATATTAAATCACACATCTGTAGAGTAATGTACATCTTAGATATTAAATCACACATCTGTAGAGTATTTGATTACAACTTTTAAATAAAATTATTTCATTTAATTAGCAACAAAAATAGTCCTACTTACCCGATTATAAGTACCGATTTCAGATTTTCGTTTCTTTGTATTTATTTAACGGAAATAAGTAGGTATTAGTAAATTAGTAGGTATATTAGTAGGTAGTAGGTATTATTTTTGATTACTTTATATTTTTCGGCTGTAAATAATGTTTTTAGAAATTGATATTTTCCACACCTACCACTGTGGGCACGTTTTCCATTTGACAGTGAAACTTGTAGGATTCCACTTGGCTTAACCAATTTTCCTTTTTATTTAATTTTAGGGTCCAAATGCATTAAATTTCTTTCAAGTATCATGATTCACCTTCACGTCTCATGCTCGGGTTAAAGGATTATCGCCATAGTTCATCGTTAAATTTCAATTAAGTTTATAAAAAAATCCGCTGAAAAACTTAACGAAAATATTAATTTAGACTATATTTCAAAAGTTACGGACACATCAATTTTATATATGTTTTAGTTAACAAAAATCGAATTATTGATATTTAGCGATCAAAAATAAAATTATTATGGATTAAAAATTTATTGTGTATTAAAAAATATACATAAAATTATTTTTTACTGATGCCAACGTACCATTTTAAAAATATTTATTGAATTGTTGCATAGATAATACGTAAATATTGGTAAAAACGGCATAGGTATTTGTAAAGAGATTTTATTTACTACAATAATATATCATAATATTTCAGCTTAGATTATTTTAACGTCGAAGTATTTACGATATGAAAAACTAGACATATACTAAAATATAAGCTACAAAGATGACATTTTCGGGTAGTAATTCAAAGAAGAAAATAAGGAAAATCACAAGCTTTAAACATTTTAGAAATATGTAAAGAAATTACCGTATTAATGATATAGAAAGGTGAAAACTAATGTATTTAGATGTTACGCAATAATCAAATTGATTTTCGTGACATGTAGTAAGTATCGTATTTAGTCGCAATAACGTTTACTGGATTTCAGCTATTTGCGTTACCGTTTGTATTTATTTCAGTTACTATATATTTATAGTAATGACAGAAAGATGTACCAGTTCTCTATATTCATAAATCATCCGTTCATTCATTCCGTTCGATCCGACGAGAGAATGTGCTAGCACTTTCGTCATTGCTTACGTAATAGCGTAACATTATGTTCAAATAATTGACCAAAGTATTGAAAAACCTTAGAAATAGCTAGAAATATTGGATTATTTTTTTTATATTCGATGGTGTTGCCATAAAAAAAGGTTTATATGTTCATCAAATGTAAAGGAAAATTTAATGAAAAACTGCTTCAAACCAATATTTAAAAAAAATTATTACAGTATTTTCTTCATGCTATCTTAAAGTAAATATCTTGAACTTTTTCAGAGCAACAATTTTCTTCTCGGAGTAACAATAAACAACGCCTCCAGTTTGCGGTGCCTACAAACTTTACGGAATTAATTAATGATTAGTTACCATCTACACTATTCATTATGCGGGTCAATTCTAATTAGATTTGTGTTTAATTTGAATATTCAACTCGGTGGCTAATTACAATTTCAAAACTGTGAAACGTATTTACTTCCGCAATGTTATTAGCATATTTGAGGTTTCCTTTATTGTTTCCATCAAATATTGTGCAAAAATATATATTACAATATTTACGAAGGGTTTAGTGAATTCCGGAATTCCTTTGAAAATAGGATCATATATCAATTTTATATATATATATATATATATATATATATATACATATACATATATATATATATATATATATACATATATATATATATATATATGTATGTATATATACATATATGTGTGTATATATATCTGAGTACTCTATAGAAATTAAAAGCAATAATAATAAATAAAGTATTTGTTACACTTAAATAATAGTTGGACACACGTTTGTTTGATCGTACTTTGAATATTTGCATTAATAAGCTGGGGAAACTAGAAAAAAATTACTTGTTTACGTAAAAAGGGTTCCTCAAGTACTAGAAAATATATTTTTAACATTTCTTCTTACTTGGAAAGACTAAAAGTTTTTTTTTAATAATATATAGATAATATATTATTTATTTTTAATAATATATAGACTAAAAGTTTTTTTTTATCATATATTGCACACTAAATCGTTATTTTAGACGATATTATTTATCTATTTAGGACAGACCTGTTTTAATTGGCCTCTTCCAGACAAAACCGGATTTATTACTTATTTTAATATATTTAACAAAGAAATATGTCTTTGAAAAATAATTTCCTATATTTTTTCTTGAAAATAATAAACTTAAAATTCAGAAATACGTATACACCAAATTGATAAACTAATTTTTTGTCACAACGTGAAAAAAAACTATTACATAAAGTTTTCTTCTTCGTTCAAACAGATACTAGACAATTATTTTTATTATCACTATAAAATCCGATTTGTGAGCAGAGTACAAATTCTCTAAGTGAACCGTGAAATTAGAATGATTCAATTGTCAGGCTAATTTTTGTACCAACACGATTGCGTATAATGGGTTTTTTGTAGCGAGATTTCTCCACTCAATTTTTGAGTTGGAGTGTGCATTCAAAATGTACGATCATATTTTTTAACAAATATTCGGTTTTTAAGAAAAGCTTTCCTTCACACACTGTTACAAAAATGTGATTTATAGCAAGTTACAAAAATATCTAATCTGTCATTCCTGGCATTCACTACTATCTAGTCATCAGGGTAAAGGCTTTCGTAAGCTCTGATTGGACCTTCATAGATTAAAATAAAATAAACGGTGCGAGGTAAATTTTAAATACAGAAAGAGGAAATGACGACCGTCACCTTTGACCGGAAAACTGAATCGATTCAGACAAAATAAATATAGCTGGCCTAGTAAGCGGGCTCTTTACGTGGCCTCTCTACACTAATTAATATTATGTGCATGAGCAATTTTTCTCGAAAAACCAGCTTCAGTAAGCTCTTTATATTTATAGCTCAATCTTTACCGAGTTATATATGAGTAACTTAAAAGAAGATGTGACCAATCATTAGTAATTAAAGGATGATTGCATTTCAAATGTAATTTCTTCCGAATCGTTTTTAATTAAATAATACGTTTCATAAGAGAATTATAAAAACCGACACACAACGAGTTCATACATATTTCAGCACTTACAATCATTTCAGCGTACATAGTACATCTATTAAGATATTGGCAAATATTAAGTTTTCACAAAGTAAATTTATGACAACGTATTAAGTACTATATCTTTCACAGGCGTAAAAACATGGTGCATGTTTGAAAAGATCTAAGATAATAACTATAGTTTCCTGTAACCTTTAATTTTTGAATTTTATTTATATATTTATTTAAATCCAATTAATTAATGTTTCACAATGATTATGTAATAAGGATGTAAGCTGCAATAAGGTGGGATGTTGCAATAAGGTGTATTCCAGGGTGATATATATATATATATATATATATATATATATATATATATATATATATATATATATATTACAGGGCGTACTATATTGTTTTCATGGAGTAAAATATATCTACATAAAAAAATAACAAAACTGTAAACAACATCCCTTACTAGGTATGGTGATGATACAAGCCTTTCTGTATACGATTTGTGTTTGTAATTTTATTAACCCTTTTTTTAAGATGTTTTGCTCAATAATTTAGGAACTAAGGGATCGCAATTCTATATTTTTGCATGTTTTTAAATATGCAGTTCAAAATTGTAAAAAAATATCTTTTTGTCGCTATTCACAAATATTTTTAGTCTTTTTACATGATACATAAAATGAGTAAAAATGTTGTTTAAGATATTTTTTTATCTCCTACTTAATTATGATGCTGACATTTAAAAAAAAGTGGTGATGTGAAATATGTGCAAATTATGTGAGTTAGAATGACATATATTCATATGTCATTCTTCCCAAAAAATATTGGAATTCCCATGCATATTATTAAACATATGCCGCTATTGTTTTAAGAATTACTTGTACTAGGAAATAATAGGAGAAAAGTCGACGAACGGTATACATTTTTGTACATATAAAAGTAATAATATTTCCAAGAAATATATTTAATCTCAAATTATATATTCTTATAGCAAGCCGGCTATTAAAACTTTCTCATTCACTTTAATATTCACCATAATTTTAATATTCATCATAATTCCTATAATGTTTTTGTTTGATGCTGGAGTCTAAAGTTAGATTAACCTTTCAGAAATCACTTTCTGATACACTCCCAAAACAATGAATGTGGACAAGAAATTTAGTACACGTGAAGAAATAATATTACTTCTAAATCTATAAACTAAAGTGGGCTTTAAGTTTCCATAGATAAGTATACGCATAATTATCTCCAAATGAATTATTATTTATGAAATTCATAATACTAAAATTCAAATATACCATTATTTTAACCTATGATTACTAATGTTTACAAACCACCTTATCGCGACGTAAATCGGAATAACAGAGGCGTCACAGAGGCGTAACAGAGACCGAAATTCAGGAACATTCGCAATATTCAGAAATGGTTTGAAAGCTAACAACAATGCTTAAGATACCTGTTAATGTTAAATTATAGTTTACCCTATATACGTGGTCTCAAATTTTACTGTTACTTCCTACTAATTTTTGCACGCTGAATCCAAATTTTTGAATTAAGTTTTCATATCATCCTGAAATTTTTGTGTTCAGGTTATCTGTGTTTAAAAAACTAAAAAGCATTTACCCAAAGAAAATAGATCTATTAATGAAGTAAATATGCTAAATCAATCATATTTAAAAACATCTTTTCAATGCTTTTCTCTTGGTCGTGTATTAAGGTAAATGTCGCATGAGTAATCCAAGAGTTAGGCATAGGAAACCCCATAAATCTGATGTTTATTGGTTTTCCTGGCATTTCCCTAGCGCGTAAGTTCTAATGCAAACGTTTTCCTTGGTAGTTATCCATATTATACCACAAATTTTTCGTGTGTGAAGTTCTTCTAACAGGTCAATACAATTTTTTATTTATTTTAACTTTTCTGGAAAGTTGTGTTAAAACAAAAGCATTTAATTCAAGGTCAGATATCGAGGTTTTAATATTTTGTAGGATTTCTGATTTAGAGATCATTATAAATACCGAATATGATTTTTTTCATGTTTAGGCTAGGAAATTTGTGACAGACCCGAGTGAGATTTGACAAACGGAGTGATCGTTGATTACATTTCACTTACCAGGGGCCATAATTTTTTTCAGGTGTCTGTTTTTTTATCTCAATGTCATTGTTTAATCCGGAGACATATTTTCTTGAATAAAGAGGAAATTCACCAACTTTAAATAAACACATATCACAAATACATGTTCGTAATACTTTATTTATAATTAATAATGTTTTTCTTTTAATGAGCTATGTGCAAGAGGTATTCTGGCGTATTTGTTACTGTTCTGTAATATATTTGTGACTACGTTCAGAACTGTCTGACCCTTTTTTCATTTTACCGTCACGATGTCATCGAAATCTTCGAGAAAAACATTAAACTTGGTTAATAAACATTAATAACAGGAGTCGTTTTCTGACGACGAACTTCTTTGAAACGGTAATATCAATGGAATGTTCAATGGGATACTGCAAAGCTTGGGTATTTCTCTTTACCTTCAACTTTAAGGTTCCTTACCTCAAATGAAAATAAAGGCGTTTTTCTCAGAAACCGTTGGATGTAGAAATTTGAAACTTGGCATATAATAAACCATATTAACTTGCAGATATTCCAATACTAAAACTTAAAAATGTTCACATGGAAGTTCTAGGGAATAATAATTAATTACCCATAATTTTTTTTTATTCTATATATAGTGCGGGGTACCATTTGTAAAGGTCGCAAAAATATCCCTTTAGTAATGTTAATTATACCTTCAGAGATGTACTGAAAAACATAATATCATATGTTACCTCTTATTTCCGAGACTACTAACTAAATAGTGAAGAAAATAGACGTTTGTTTAAAAATAACTAAAAGTAAACGAAACCATAGTAGTGCATGCTCTACTGATACATTACCACTACGTTTTAAGTACGTTACCACTACGTTTTCTGCACACCACTACTATGCTAGGTCGTAGATGTTTTAAGTACATTAATATTACCCTGGGTCGTAGGCGTTGTCAGTACACTACTACTACGCTAGGTCGTAGATGTTTTAAGCACACTACTACTACGTTAGGTGGTAGTTTTCAGTCCACCACTATCACGTTAGGTCGTAGGCGTTTTCAGTATATTACTACTACGTTAGGTCGTAGGCGTGTTCAGTACACCTTTACTACGCTAGGTCGTAGACCTTTTAAGTTCACTACTATTACGTTAGATCGTAGGTGTTTTCAGCAAACTACTATTACGCTAGGTCATAAATGTTTGAAGTACACCAATACTGCGTAAGGTCGTTAAGGTCCTCAGTACATTGCTACTACGATAGGTCGTAGATGTCTTAAATACACTACTACTACGCTAGGTCGTAAGCGTTATATTAAAATGGAACATTTAAAGTCATTCAAAATATACAGCGAGAAACTTATTAAATTAATCTGATATTTTAAAATTCTTTGGCGGCAATCTCTACTCGGTATGACCGTTTGACTACAGATTATTGTGTTTGACATTAACAATATAAACGATAGCAATGAATTTTTCATTGTCGAACGTAAACAATGAAACATTTAATTTATTCGTGTTATATAATTTAATGTGTTTATAACACATATTAAATATAATTTTTGTCTTTCAATTTTATATGGAATATATAAACTTTAACTAGATCAAATCTCGTATAGCGCAAAATGCCTAAAAAGGGACAAAAACTTTTCTTTTCACGTATTATTTAATGAGACTATGTAATTAAGTCAATTATATCGTTCGATTTAAGCAATTAAATCTCCGAAAAGTTTCAACTTTCCTCCATATAATTCTTGAATATAGGTTAGGATTATAATTTCTTGAATAGGGTTAGGATTACAAAGTATAGTTATAATTTAAAGGGTTTTTATATGCTATGTTCTATAGAAGAAATAAACTAAATCAAAAGAAACTAAGTCATCTGCTGAATATTACTTGCAGTAAGGTCTATTACAAAACGAAAAAACTTGCCAAGTGGGCGTCTAGCTCGCGCAACAAGGGTTCTGAGCATAATACACGTTTCCATTCACACATTTTTCTATCATTTTGCTTTCTTCGTTCATCTTTAAGTCTACCAAACTTGTTGGAGTATAAAACCTACAAATTGTAATTCAATTTAGTATATATAGACTTATCTTTCAATTTTAGAACAAAAACCTGTTGACTTAACGGAAAACATGTTTAAACTTTTTAAGGTATAAAACTTTTATTAAACTATTTATAAATATTAATATTACTTTTTACCTCATAAATATATCATCTGGTACATCTTTCACAGACGTAAAATTATCGTAAATGCTCACAATTGGTTTTGCGAAATATATGTTTTGAGAGTTCGCTTTCGAATATTTTTTAAATACCGTTGAATAAATTCTTTTTCATTTCATTATTAAAAAGTATAGTAATATTGATGTGGAAGAAAAAAAAAGTATGTAGTATAATAACGTAGTTTCATTTAATTGTTAATAATGAATTTCTACAAAATTAACTCCAAATATATTCAATATAACGTTAGTATTGGGTATAGTGTATAATATTATGTATTATTATTTATTTAATTTATAACTAAAATTTAGAAATGATACATATTTTATGTATTTGTTTTTATGTCTCTTCTTATGGTTTACCAAGATTTGAATGAACATGACAGAGTTCTATTTAAAACCTTTATTTGTTTTTCAGTAAAATAACGTATTTCATAATGTCGATAGTTAGAGATATTGATAATTACACTACATTATATTTCAAGTAATATTGAAAAAATTGTGACCTAATGTCAATAATATTTCTCGATTTCACTCATCAATATTTCCTTATTCCAAAGACATACATTAGGATTTTTAGGCCAAGCTAATTTATAGTTAATGTATAGCCAAGCTAAGAACCCTTGTAAATTCGCCTTGTTCATTTGTCTGTCTGTCTATTAGTGTTACAGAGTACAAATTTGTTCAAAAAACTTTAGGGTATGTAAAGTAGAGATATTCTTTCGCTTATCCCTTTTAAAACGATACCCTATAAAGGATATCGTTGACTAGGTTTTCAAAAATAATGGGGTTATGTCTAAAACACTTTTTCGTTACGGGGTTCGTTACAGTTTTCGAAATAAGCTTTAAAATGGTAATTTTTTTGAGTTAGTTATCCCAAACCTTTTCCGCCTGAACTGTTATTTCTTATCATCTGAAAACTATTCCAAAAAGTGGTATATAAAACGAAATTAAAAGGATAGTTATCAGACCTAAGTAGGTTCTATTAGTTTATGAATAATGGTAGACAAATTTACGGCATGTGAAACTATATACAAGTAACTTAAAACAACTGCAAAAATTTGACGGTCTTTTCATGAATATATAAATACTTCACTAAGCAATATATTTACATATGAAAATATATTGGATATCCATACGGTGAAAAATAATATTATTCAAATATGTATCATGTTTTTAAGCGATACTAGTACATACATAGTATGCAATATATTCATATTTATAGTTTCACAGAAACACTATGTACCTTTAAATATTTGTAAGTAGCTAAACATGCATGAAAGTACGAGTTTTATTAATATAATTGGTAGGTTCCATTATTCTAATATATCAATTAAATGAAATATATTACAAATGTATTATTCTACGAAATTTTAGGTAAGTTTCTAGTAACGTTATTTCAATCATAATTTTAACTCTAGCAGCTGTGGTGAGAAGCTAATTTACTTTAGCTAGCATAAGATCATCTAAATGAAACAAATGGAATTTTAAGTATATCGAGTGGATGCACAACGCGTATAACAAGCGAAGAGCAATTCTTGCTTTACTTCATTAATTATCTGAGTTTCTTTTTTGGTTAATATGCCTTTATTTATCGAGATAATGCGTGTGTTACTATGTCGTACATAATCTATCATAAGGATGTCATAAGGATGTCGTACATAAATCTATCATTTTAATTACAATCGGTTTATTGAATTTTATCTTAGTATCTATTCAACTTCAACTTTGCTAATCAACATAAATTTAACTGTGTATTCAATTTGAAAATTTATTTTGAAAAAAAATTATCTTTAAATTCTCATTAAAATTTAACCAATCATTTCTTAATGACAATTCCGCTTTTAAATATTTACAGTAATAATAAATATAAATTTCCGTTTGCTCGAATGAAAAATAAAACAAAGTAATTTTTAGTTATACGTCATGACAAAAAGTTACATTATCAGTTTTGTATATGCGTATTTCAGAATTTTTCACATATTTTTTTAAAGAATAAGAAACGATTTTTCGAGAGGTAATTTTTTTGGAAAATTGGTTTTCTATTTATCAGTAAAAAAAGCATGGGATTTATTTTTGCCCTATGAAGTCCACAAGAGGCCAATTAAGAACCGTCTCTTATATAGATACATAACAGTCTTATGTATTGAAGTAATCGACAATATTTGTATATTACGTGATATAGTTACGCCTTTTTTGTTTTTCACGGACACTCTTGATTATTTTAAATGTTTACTCTTTGTAAGTTAGAAAAAATTTTGAAAATTATATTCTTAATGACTAGGAAACTTTTTATTCAAACAAGTAATTTTTTTCTAGTTTCTTCAACTTGTTAGTATAAATATTCGATGTATAATTAAACAATCGTATGTTTGAATGCTATTTAAGTGAGAAAAATATTTCTTTAATTACTATAGCTTCAAATTCAACTCACACTGAGATGAACGACTTAAAATATACCCACTGCAATAAACCGTAATGTATACCAACTTTCAAAGCAAGCTTAAAATAATACATCCCTTAAATTCAAAATAGTTATGCGATTCAAAGACCAGACTCTAACCTTTGAATTTATATCACCAAGAGTAGCATACGATAGAATCTACACAGTTAGCTATCCAGAACTGACGATCATCACTGAGATTCAATTGACATTATTACACTAGAAAAAGCTATTCCTCTGCCTGAAATTGATACACATGGCTCTATTACAATTAGGAGGCTTTCACATTCGATTACTTACTGTAACGTATTTTCCTATCCAGATCACACTATACGCGGTTAGTGAACTTAGGAGATGGGCTTTCCACGTATCTACCTCTGTAATCTTTATTACATTTTCATCGATATGGGTGAACGTCCTAAAAATACAGATTTATATTACATAAAGATGAATTAGGTTGTTGACCTGAGAAAAAGTTAAAAGATATGTATATATATATATATATATATATATATATATATATATATATATATATTTATATATATATATATATATATATATATATATATATATATATATACATATATTTCCTAATAAGTTTTTACCGGTCAGTATCTCAAAAGTAAAAGATCACTCGCATGTACATCTGTCCGCTTGTCAGTCTTTTTCTTAAGATATTTAGATAATAATATTTTGGTAATTTGGATTTTTCTTTCTCACTATGCAAACTGTCAAGTTTCTTTGACAATTTTCATAGTGAAGAAAAATCAAAATTACCAAAATATTATTATCTAAATATCTCAAGAATTAGGATTCAAAAATGTATACGTATAAAAGAAGGGAAGGGAAACCGCACGGGTTCGAATCAAACTAAGTGAATTAAAAAAAATTCGTGATGAATATTTCAGAAGTTTCTTGAAATATCTGCAATCAAGTATTTTTAAATAGTGCGCTGCGTTCTTTAACCTCATTTATCTATTTGACTAAAATATTCAGTTGACTAGTCTAGTTGTCCTGAAGCAACACCTTTTAAGGGCGAAAAAAGTACTATTTTTTAAACCTTTAAAATCAGAATATAGTTAAAATATTTCAAAATCAGAATAAGTTATGGGAAATTTGAGCAACTGATTGTCCTTGAGAATATTAAAAAATATACATTAAAATTACAAAAAAAATAAATAGACCCGCCTAATGATCGAGAGAATAACTGCGAGCATATATAAAGTTTGTATGAATAAAATATTGAATATATTTGGCGTTCATTTTGTAGAAATTCATTATTCACAGTTAAATGAAATTACGTGATGTAGTATTATTTCTACTTTCTTTAAGTTCTTTACCGCGACCTAGGTTTCGTTGTATTAAAACATCTTCAAGTGGGTTATTAGCAAAGATCTTTGCTAATAGCCCACCAGAAGATGTTGTAGAACTTAAAGAAAGTAGAAATAATACTACATCACGTAGTTTCATTTAATTGTGATGAATAATGAATTATTTCATTTTCGGCCATGTCGTTAACTTGCATGTTAACCTTTAAATTCTTAAAATAAGATAAATCCTAACAGGAGATAACCATAATTGAAAGTTTTGTTAAGATTTTTTATCTTATTACAGCTAATAAAAAGTGAAAGCAATGCTGTCGTCTTAAAAAAAGCATAAATATTTTGAAAGTTGCAAACGTGAGAGGAGTCATTTAAAATTATGTAGCAAACCTGCTACTGTAGGCATTTAAGTTGTTCAATTATAATATGCGATGTATTATACGCACAACAATATAGCGGAACATTATGAGCGTTTTGTTATTGCATTGTTTGGTTATTTGTAAATATTTATAAGTATTGTTTGTTCTGATATAGTGAACACATCGTAATAGATGTAATATTTGAAAGAAAAACAAATTTTCTATATAAAGGATTTTTTAAAAGTAATCTTATAAAAATTATTTTGTCTTAGTTCTGATTGCTGGCAGTATATTAGATCAATTAAAAATATGAAGTCTGACTTATTTGAAAAGAAAAAAATCTTTGCTAATAGCCCACCTGAAGACGAAACCTAGGTCGTGGTAAAGAGCTTAAGGAAAATAGAAATAATACTACATCACGTAGTTTCATTTAATTGTGAATAATGAATTTCTACAAAATTAACGCCAAATATATTCAATATTTGAAAAGACAACGTAATCAATAATAAATTTATATTAGTAACAAATTTTATGTAATTAGTAAATATTTTATGTAATTAGTATATTGAATATAAATTTTTTGTTTAAAAAATATACTCGTATTCTCGCTGAGTGCACCTAATTACACGCTTTGTAATAGTTTCCCTTGAATGTATGTATGAATGTATGTGTGAATGTAATGGAATATTTCAATTCAATTTTCTTTCATTTTCAGAAGTTCGAATCGTTTGAAATTTTACACACGTATTATGATAATACAGTTTCATAACTATATATTAAAAAATAAAATTATAATTTGGAAAACTGAAAAAACATGCTTTTGTAGCAATATGAACTAAAGAATAAAAAATAATTTTCAAATATTAAAATAAGAGCGAAGGGATGTCTCATTACTCGGTATAACTTATTTTTTTTGGAAATAATTAAAATGAGAATAAAGTGATTGACAAAGAAATAAAATTTAATTTTAAAAAAGTGGGTACCCTTGGTTTATATATTCATAACAAGTAATCCACGTTTTTTATCACGGCGAATATTAGTCCCAGTGTTACTTGACACAGAAAAGAAAAATATTGTACGGAGGATTGCTATATTCTGAAATACATACATAATAAATTTAAAGAAACGAAAGGTGCTGGTTGTCAAACAAAGTGCAAACGACAAAGTGGTTTAGATAGATATTTAGATATAATGACCCAGAATCAGTTAAAAAAATTACGTTCTTCCAAGTCCTAGTTATCGGATAAAACATAACAATCAACTAGCAATTGAATTGATCGCACCAATATGAGAGATACGGAGATTAAATGACGGGAAGCCATTGTGCTTGATAAGACAGAATGAGACAGACTATCTGAGAGAGCCTTGGCCTGAAGTAGTATGAGAGAGTCATGACGGAAGTACCATACATTACAATTTTACGTTGTCTTCAACAACTAATATCTTTTTAAATTGTCTATTTCCATTTCGAAATTCAATTTAAACACTGTAGGACAGAATGAGACAGACTATCTGAGAGAGCCTTGACCTGAAGTAGTATGAGAGAGTCTTGACGGAAGTACCCTACATTACAATTTTACGTTGTCTTCAACAACTAATATCTTTTTAAATTGTCTATTTCCATTTCGAAATTCAATTTAAACACTGTGATGTAATGTAACATAGTGGCGATGTTACATTAGCTACGATGTCACATTAGCTAATTTTGACACCATCCGCCATTTTAATGTATTGATCTATAGGCTACACCTAGGGTATATCGGAAATGGTGACTGATCCGGGTTTTACTATGGTGGAAGAGCAGGCACCAGAATTTCATTGCTAAGGAGATCTTCTTTATAAGGGCCGCAATTTAAGATAAGAATCCTTATACCACACGTAGTGCTTATTCAAAATGGTAGCCAGTTTTGGGTGCTACATGCCCCGAAAAATAGTGGCCAGTATAATAAAATTCATCTAGGTGTCAAAATTTTAATCGCGTATTGCGCGTTAATATAATATTTTCTCAGTTTTGATAATACTGTTCCAATTGAGTCCTCGAAACACTTTCAATTGTACCTCGAGTGTAGAAAAGTCACTTATTTTATCTAGAAGTAATAAATTAGTTTTTCCTATTATTCGCTGCAAAAAAAGAAAATGTTGAAATGTTCAATTATTTATATTGAAATAAATACGAATAGACTTAAAAAATTGTTATTGATTAAAGTTTACTTTACGACATTGATTTTTTTTTTTGCAAATCTTTGAAAAATTATTTATTTTTTTTATATTGTATATCCTGTCGACCTATTACAACAAAGAAAATTAATTTGAAAGTTGGATTTTAAAATTTTTTTTTATTTTAGTGGACTGACAGAATATACATTATTGTTGTGCTGAGATGATTCTCCTAATAAATAACCCTACAGAAGTGTTACTATTTCTAATATTATTTAATTTCATATAATATCCTCAAAATCATCAAAGATTCTCGTGTTACTATTAAAATTATCTTGAGTTTTGGCAGTATAACTGTTCCACTACCTGTTTCGGTATTTACAGTCTAGTGAAAAGGCGATTTTTAACCACGTTGTCTTTGTTGATTCTTAAGAAATTTATAAGTAGGCATTTGTCACAAAAGAAACTTAATCAATAACAACTCTTTTACCAATATAACGAGAAAAGCTTCTTTGATCCTTCATCTAAATTAACTTCACTTTACCATTTATTGCACGCAAAATATGACTATAACTATACCATAGTTATAGTCATAAATAATCGATTCGAATAATTTACAAACCAGTTTAAGACAGTTAATGGTTTATTTGCTTCAAAATTAAATTAAAACGGTTTTATGTCATTTACGTATCAAAGTTAATACGTTGCTTTATATATGAATATAATTAAATGAAAAATTTAAAGTAAAAATCTATCAACTCCTATCGCATTTTTAATCTACTCAAAATACGAACAGGGAAACTTGTGATTTCTACGATTAAAAAGTAGAATGACCTAATAAATTATGAAACAAAAGGGAGAACGTCTGCTGTGCATCCTACACTCTCAATAAAGCAAGCCGACGTGCAATTAAAATATTGCGACATCGACACAACAATGTGATTAACCTGTTAAACAAAGTCGACGAATATATAATAAAATCATTCCCAAAGTCGCGATCTCCTTCACACGTGAGTCTTTTTGGAATTCATGTATTTCAGACATGATACCTTTGTTAGTCAATTGGTATAGCGAGAATCTTATTCATAGTCCTTTGAAGAAAATAAGATGAAAATAATCTATAACGTTGCTTTTATTTGGTGCCGAGATATCTTTGTTTTAAAAAAAATTACATTACATTGCATTTTAGTTAAAAATATTAAACTTAATTTAAAGTGAAAATGCCATTTCGAAATAAATTAGGTTCCATTTCATCCTTGATTTTTCCATTCTATATTAGATATAGGATGGAATGATGAAGGATGAAATGGATAAGGATGAAAGAATCCAATAATTTTTTTATTAGCAATTTACATACTAAAATTGGTTAGTTGGATTAGGCCTGTGGCAGAAGTAATGGTTACCACCATATGGTTGCCACAGGCCTAATGAAAGTATACAGGAATGACTTGATACCTATGAAGCATGTCAGTAATCAATTTGTACACGATTCGAAAGGGTATTTGAAAGTAAACATCAATATTTTAAAAACTTTCTTTATCATTAAATTTAAAACTCGCAATTCGCTTAATTTAAAAATAAATTTTAATTTTTTTTTCGCTACTGATTTTTAACCCACTTATATTTTCATGAGATTTAACTAAAAGAACAAATTTGGAGTAGTTAACTATTCTATACTAATAGGTTTTCTCTAGAACTGGAAATTTTGCAAAGCAATTAATTTAGACTCTTGAAGATAAAGTTAATCGCAAACTTACAAACGAATATTTTAAACTGATTACTATTATGCCCGCTTCCACATTTAAATGGATTGTTAAAAGTCAAAGGTAGTCTTAGCTTTTGAGTTGAATTGTCGACTTTAAGATTTTTTTCAATGTTGATTTTAAGTAAATATGAAGAGCTCTTCGTGTAATGTAATGCGGTTTACATGAGAAAAGTTTGAGAATTACAGTACTTTGGGTATTTAAGTTTTACATTTAG
This sequence comes from Druceiella hillmani, assembly GCA_039881145.1. Lineage (NCBI taxonomy): Eukaryota > Metazoa > Arthropoda > Insecta > Lepidoptera > Hepialidae > Druceiella > Druceiella hillmani. The sequence continues at coordinate 15,671,363 of JAYKKI010000029.1, forward strand.
CAATATAAATTAGTAAGGAAATGTTTGACAAATCTTTTGATCTTGTCCATTTGTCCTTATTTTCATTATGATCATATGTTTATTTTGTTGACAACATTTAAGGAACATTTTTTCTATTATTTTGTATTATAGACCGGGTAGGTAAATAATTTATCTACTAAAGTTGTAAAAGTTTTCATTCTGGAGGAACATTTGACATCTTACATTGGTAATTAAGGTCGTCGAGGGATGGTTGAAGAGAATAACTGGTCGCCCTTCAATTTATTAATGCAAGATAATTGAAATAATTTACATTGTACTCCTTCCTGCTATTACCCTGATTTTTTAAATTGTTTGTCATCCACGGTTAAAAAGTTAGAATTGATTTACCGATTCGTCTGAACTATAATTCCCAAGTGTTTAAAAGTAATCGGAGATTGTTTAGGTTAGGTTACCCTGTTTAACAAGATCATGACTGCGCCTACACTTATTATATCGGTCGGAGTTCAAATGTTTGATTTGATTTTCGTATAACAGCTATCAAATAATTTGTATTGGTGCCCTGAGTAAAATTAATAATTCAAATAATATAATACAAAGGAAAACAAACAACAATTTCGTATCACATTGAAAGTTAAAATGGTTTAACATCTATCAAGGTTAAATAGAGTTAATTGTCTTAGAAAAGGACACTAACCCGTGTAATTATTATCTGACAAGTTCCAATAATTATAATGGGTGATAAGTGTCCTTGGGACTACAACATTATTATAAATTTTGGTACGGTTTCCAGTTATCTCTGATTATTATCACAGTTTGAGGTGGTGAGGAAAGACAGTGATTTTTCAAGTCTTCAACTCGGCCATATTTTTAATTTTCACCTTATACGAATAGTACTAAAAATTATTATTTTTTTTTAAAACGATAATATATCATTTTTAGTTATATTTGGTATATATGGCCACATGCTACATTCGGCCAAATATAGAATGCCTACTTTTTTTGTAAATTAGCTTATTTGAAATCAATAGGTAGTTAAAATATGTATATAATTACGATAAATATGTATTAATTACGTCATTGAAACATTAGTTCTTCTGCTTTTTTACGGAGAGACTATTTCTTTTCTTGTATAACCTTAGGAAATAAAAATGTTCAAATATGCAGTACTTCTAGGTCTAGCTAATTATATTACAAGCTTTACCAGATTTTATAAAAACTGTACTATGTTTACTGCCCAGAATGAAATGGATTTTTAATTCTTTTTAAGTATTGCTACCCGTACATGAATTGAATACCAAATTAAGTGGCAATCATTTTCTTTGCACTCGCGCTCAATCTTCTCAGATCATTGTTTGTATTTATTTCAACTATTATCTCTTATCAGAAGGTAATTTGGATTCATAGGTCATTATTCATTCGACTCATTTAGGGTGAGCTTACACTTTTGTCACTATTGTGAATATAATAAGGTATTCAAGTAAAATATACGGATAGACTTTTCTCTGTGAAAATTGGTTACCCTCGTAATTTCTTAAAAAAGTTGCCATAAAATTTATTGTCTTGTTAAAATATCGCTTTTTAGTTACTACATGTAGAATATTTCCAGGCCAAATTTAACGCCTGAACGATCAAAGCTATTACTATCCTACCTGTTTGGAAAAAGCTACCTTACCAAGAAAATTAAAGAAAATTAAAATATTTTACACAAAATGGAAAATCAATTCCTTTTTCATTCTTAACACTTAGTCAAATCATAAATAAAATATTTCAAAGGCATGAAAAATATTAGAAGAAGTACGCAATAATCGTTAAAAATACATTTTAAGCCCTTGAGAGTGTGCAGTCACACGAACCATACACAGATAAAAGCTGCCTTCTTTAGTCTTGACCTGCTCAGTAAGAAACTGGTCAATTGTATATCAGAGAAGCATGTAATGTATTTCCATATTCATCTAAACATATTTTTAAAATTATTGGGATAAGTTGAATAATGTATTTTTAGACGAAAATCTGAACAAATGTGTGTTGTATTTTTTAAAATTCTAAATCCATGATAAAAAATAAGCAATAAATAAAGGGAAACGGAGATTAGAAATAAAAAAAGTTTAATGTCATTTTGAAACATTTATCCGATAAAAAAAATCGTTCTCTCTTTACATGTATGCTCCTCTCCATTTTTGAAAATGCTTCAATTTTCTTTAATATGTTGCTGCGTATCAATTAAGGTCATAATCCGGAAAATATATTTGCACCGACAATAATATAAACACAAATATTACGTACGTAGATAACAATATGTAAAGCAAGCATTAAATTTGGCCGAATTATATTGCCAAATATTCCCGAACAAATTCAAATATGCTATTTGTCGCAAATTTAATTATTTTGTATTTTAGCCGAAACCTAACCGATATTTTCTAACCGAATGGCAACTCTTGTAGCATACGAGACGACGTGCAGAGAGAGTTTATACAATTTAATAAAACTATAATACAGAAACTGGATAATATAGTTGAATTGAGTAAGAATCAATTCGAATATGGCAATCAAGTGATATTTTTAAGAATAATATTGAACCAAAATTGACTTGACAAAAAAAGGTATCAAAATTATTTATTTTCATTAATATATTTTATCGGAATTATTCACAAAAACAGTTTTCTGAAATATTTTTGGCTTTATTTCATGCACTGATTTTTTTTCGAATATTTAACATGAATACAAATGTGTTTGCCATGCGTCACAGATGCCGGACAGAATCATACGCCTAAGCGTAGACAGAATACATTTTTTTTTTTAAATAAAATATGTTCTATGTATGAAATCTGATAGTTTAACCGATTGATCTATAACATTGTATTTAAAATTTATATTTTATCTTAAATTACTTAAATCCCTTTTAAGCTATTAAACTTTATTGTCGATCTTATTCGGAATTTAGTAAATGCATTAATTTATTAAGGCATTAATTACGAGTTGGATCCGTAGTTTGCTCCCTTAGATATATTTCTATATTCGCCATTTGCTATTTATATTATATACTTTTGTTTGTTTCATTTACTTTATTACGACTTTTCGTTCGATGGTTATTTGAATGCTTTATTATCACTTCGGTTTTCAATACCTGTTTTCGTAATAGATTTTTTTGCAATTAAAATATTTTTAATTAAACTTTATATCGAACGTGGAAAACAAAAAGAAGGGGCATATGTTTTAATGATTAGTTTGAAAAAATCGAAAGGAGCCAGGTCCAATTTTTCAGGCGAGAGGTTCATACAACTTAAATGAGATTTTCGTGTATTTTTCTAATCACCATGTCGTTCATCCATCAGTCTGCAATAGCCTCGCAACTTCTATAGTTTAGACCGACATGCGTAAAGTTTGTATGTGGATTTTTTTTCTCGCAAATATTTTTTTCAGACGGTGATCTCAATTGATATCCAATAATATATTAAAAAAAATGTTTTGACACTCGAATATAAATCAAAACCTATAGGGTACTTCTGGTTAACCTAGAATCATTAAATTTGAAATAAATATTTTCAAGATTTTAGAATCATGAAGTTTGAAAAAATATATCATTAAAAAAATATTTTTTCAAATAGGCACCTGTAAAAGACATAGCAGGAATATGTTTTAGTTTCAAAAAATTAAGTTTTTTAGAATAGTTTAATAAAAATCTTATGTATCCTTAAATGTTTAAAAATGTCTAAATGTGTACGGAATTCTTGTAGTACGAGTTCCATTCGTGCTTGAATGGTTTTTTTATTACACCCCGTTTGTTTTTCTTTTATTTTTTTCTAATTATTTACCGTGATTTTAAAATTTTAAAAAATCTACAAATATTTGATTAGATTTCCATTCAAAAATGTTTTGTTTAACTTATAGCAATGATTTTAAAAATATGTATGTGAATATGAAATTCTACTTTATAGATCTTCCGATACAAAATTGCACGTTATTCCTTAGTTCAGGAATAAATAATGCACCTGTTACCCATGTATGGTTTGTGCAATCCGCTACTTTCAAAGACTTGAAATATATTGTTAAAGATTATTGTATGCTTTTATATTTGTTTATGAATTTCAAATTGTTTGTGTCTGACTTCACTAAGTGTTGAGAACGAAAAAGAAATGGATTTTCAATTTGCCTAAAATATTTTAATTTTCTTGGTAATTGAGTTTTTCGAAACAGTGATCGTTTTTGATCTTTCAGATCATACTGTATTTACGATCTATGTATCCCCGAGTATTGGCAAATCAAAGTGTCAGATATTTAGACATATGGCGATATTCGATTTTTATTTTCTTTTTGTCTTCATATTCCATGAGCTTGTGGAAAACCTCACAACATCATGCCTTTTCCAGTTTCATTTTAGTAATTTGCTCTGGTTACCTTTTTAATTCGGAAAGGAATTTCAGGAAAAAAAATTATTAATAATTGAAGGTACAATCGTCTTTCTACACTTTCTGAAAAATATCTCAAAGTTTAATTTTCCGTTAAATAAATACAATAGATTTCATTACCCCTTTAAATCTTCAGTATATGAAGAAAATACCTTCTAAATATAAAAAAATAAACAAAAATTAACGAAAGACCAAACTCCTCAAAATATTAAAACTTCTAGAATAATTAAAAACTACGTAGTGGTGTATTTGGTCGGTCGCAAGGCATACAGCCTTCGGCGGTGCGGCGTATTGCGGAGACCCGGGTTCGATTACCGGCCGCTCATCAAACGGGGCTGGATTGGAGCACTGATCTGAAACTGGGCTGAAAGAGATTGCGCTCCTAGCAATAAGTTCGCCATAGTATAAATTGTACAGATTAAAGTACGTAAATACAATAAAAAGTAAACTTATTCTCAACTACATTGTAAAATTTTGTGACCTCATTTTTTCTCGTCTTAATTCTGTTCTTTCCTCTTTTGAATTTTATATTGCCTGTGACGTAGTTCCCGACAGTAGATTATTAATTACAATGTGAAAGAAGGAAATTCCTAGCTTTCCTTTAGCATATTGTTTTAAACAATAATTGAGTGGCATACGTGTTTCCTAACTCATGAGAAGAAATTAATGAGAAAGGTGTTTAAAATAGTTTTTAAACCATTTTTAAAATACGTAGCTAAATATTGTATTTATATTTTCTTGTTTTTCGAAGAAATTGAACATCGAATATAATATCAAAGTCGCTTTCTAGGTATTATCTGCCGACTACACTTTGTGGAAGCCTATGGTCGGGTCCCCTGTAGTTGTATGTTCCGTCTCCGTTTTTTTAAACTATTACTCATTTTTTCTACGTCTCAAGAATTATTATGGACGATACCTTAACGTGGCTCTGTTTGGAAACGAATAGAAGGAATGTGTTAGACGTATCGATTAGTTTGATCTCTTTTGTATTATTCGACATATTAACTGTTTTAAAAATGTTGACTTAGTTAATTTAATAAACCGATTCGTTTAGCTTCTTAAACATAATTTAAATTACAAAATTTATTAATTTGATTACATTAATGCATTAAAATAATTTAATATACAAACTATATTATTTTAGTACGAATAAATACAAATTTATTTTTCATATTTATATTCTATAATATATGTTTTAAGTAAGCTAAGTATAGAAATATTGGCTTTGTATGCGTTTAAAACATTGTATTTCAATAATATGTGAAAACAAAAAAAGGATGAAATATTTATACGTATATTTCATGAACTGGTTAACTTAATGTTTACTAGATTTCCTGCATTATTTATTTAAGCGGTTTAGTAGTATATAAAGCAAAATTTGTATTTCACTTTGTAAAGAAAAACAGTGAAAGTGAACAAGTCTTCGTATAAACAAATATTATGGCAATATAATGTTCATCATTTGAATATCATATACAGCATGAGGAATAAATTTTATGACCACCTGAATTAAATCTACAATTTCCTAAACCTTCGAGCTTCTAAACGTCTTGCAGTGACATAAAGTAGTTAATCTCTTTTACTGTCAGCTTAAGGACGAGACATTAAAAGCTTGTTAGTAGGTCGGGTGAAGACGTTGCTACGAATTTGTCGTAGCACTTTATGCAATTGAGATAGGGCAACTGCAAAATATATAAATGTCACATACTTTATTAACTTGACACGAAATTATATTTAGATGATTTAATGAACCTTGGACACTTTTCTTTTAAATTATGTTTTTATAAGCAATATGTTTTAAGGGTTAATAACTCTAAATGCACTTATGTTTTGAAATATTTATGTGAAGTTTTAAATGTAATTCAAAATGTGAAATTCATTCTAATAGTAATGTCTTACTAAATATATGATTATCAACAAATACGAACATAATTACAATTAACAAAAGTTTTCATATATTAGATATCAGTTTTTATCGGTGGCTTCACTCCTAGTAAGATCCTTTCTTGTTGATTTAACTTTTAGTTTAAGTATTTTATTTTATTATACATACTTCCCGATGAGACATCGTGAAAATGGAAAATATTTTTTTATTATAAGATTCGATATTTATACTAATATTATATTAGCATAATTGGTTGTATGTATTATTTCATATTACTTTATTCAACTTGTGAAATATTCTATTGGTGGCCACGCCGTTTTATATTGTTCAAATCCATTTTCTGATAACCCAAAAAGAGTGTGTTGCAGTTTTCTCGAATTTATTTCAATACGCAACACTGGCGGATATCGAATAATATTACATACTTATTAAACAGAAAATCCTGGCACATCTACGTGCATATATTTATTATGTCACTTACAAATATTACTATTTTAATGAGTTAGTACTCGTAGCTTCTTATAAATATGTTTGGAGGCTGTATTAAGACAAAGTTCAGTAATTAAAGGGTTGAATTCCTTTGGCAATGAGTTGAGTATCAGCAGTTTCTTGCGAATATATTTTAGAAAAACATTAACTCTGAAGTCAGTTATTTCAATTTTAAGTTCGTTTGGAAATAAGAAAGTACTACTAACTTCTTATGAATAAGTTTCAACAAAGTGTTAAGTTTAAATACAGTTATAAATGGAGTGTATTCCATTTGCAATGAGTTAATATCTTCTTTTGAAAGTGTTTCACAAAGTCCTAAATCTAAGTTCAGTTATAAGAGACTTTATTCCGTAAGTACTTGTAGTTTCCCTTGAATATATTTCGAAAAATATTTAAATATTTAAAAGAATTAGTATCCGTTGTTTCTTATGAATGTATTTCAAAAAAAGTATTTAGTCCAAATTCAGTTATTAAGATATTACGTTCGTTTGCCAGAAAAACTAGGTAGCACCTGTAACTTCTTAAGAACGTGTTTCGAAAAAGTATTAAACTTAAGTACATTTATTTAAATATTAAGGCAATGAGTTAGTATCAAGTAGCTTTAATGAATGTGATTCAAAGCTACTTGATCATTAGTTTAAATTCAGTTATTAAGATATTATATTCGTTTGCTAATAAACTGGTTTTGAAAAAGTATTAAATTTATTTACATTTATTAAATCATTAAAACACACATTTAGAATAACATTTAAAACTTCACATAAATATTTCAAAACATAAGTGCATTTAGAGTTATTAACCCTTGCAATACATTGCTTATAAAAACATAATTTAAAAGAAAAGTGTCCAAGGTTCTCAATCACCTAAATATAATTTCGTGTCAAGTTAATAAAGTATGTGATATTTATATATTTTGCAGTTGCCCTATCTCAATTGCATAAAGTGCTACGACAAATTCGTAGTACTTTCGTAGCAACGTCTTCACCCGACCTACTAACAAGCTTTTAATGTCTCGTCCTTAAGCTGACAGTAAAAGAGATTAACTACTTTATGTCACTGCAAGACGTTTAGAAGCTCGAAGGTTTAGGAAATTGTAGATTTAATTCAGGTGGTCATAAAATTTATTCCTCATGCTGTATATGATATTCAAATGATGAACATTATATTGCCATAATATTTGTTTATACGAAGACTTGTTCACTTTCACTGTTTTTCTTTACAAAGTGAAATACAAATTTTGCTTTATATACTACTAAACCGCTTAAATAAATAATGCAGGAAATCTAGTAAACATTAAGTTAACCAGTTCATGAAATATACGTATAAATGTTTCATCCTTTTTTTGTTTTTACATATTATTGAAATACAATGTTTTAAACGCATACAAAGCAAATATTTCTATACTTAGCTTTTACTTAAAACATATATTATAGAATATAAATATGAAAAATAAACTTGTATTTATTCGTACCAACATAATATAGTTTGTATATTAAATTATTTTAAGGCATTAATGTAATCAAATTAATAAATTTTGTTATTTAAATTATATTTAAGATGTTAAACAAATCGATTTATTAAATTAACTAAGTGAACATTTTTAAAACAGTTAATATGTCGAGTAATAAAAAAGAAATCAAACTAACCAACACGTCTAACACTTTCCTTCTATTTATTTCTAAACCGAGCCCAGTTAAGGTATCGTCCGTAATAATTCTTGAGACGTAGGAAAAATGAGTAACAGTTAAAAAAAAAAGACGGAAGATACTGTAGATGTTATAACTACAGGGGACCCGACCATAGGCTTCCACAAAGTGTAGTCGGCAGAAAATCGGTATTAAAATATTACGTTCACTGTTTAATGAGGTAGTATCGAGTAGCTATTATAAATATGTTTCAAAAAAGTTTTAAGTATCAGTTCACAATTGTGTAAACAATTAAATGAAACTACGTGATGTGTGTTCAACAATTAAATGAAACTACGTGATGTAATATTATTTCTACTTTCTCTAAGTTCTTTACCACGACCTAGGTTTCGTTGTATTACAACATCTTCAGGTGGGCTATCAGCAAAGATCTTTGCTAATATCCCACCTGAAGATGATGTAATACAACGAAACCTAGGTCATGGTAAAGAACTTAAAGAAAGTAGAAATAATACTACGTCACGTAGTTTATTAGATTTAATGCTCCCAACAGTAGTAAGACTCTGATTTTTCAGAAGATGTTCATACGTGGCATAGCTTGTGAACCAGTTGTCCATTGTGATATTAGGTCCAGTTTGATATATTGGCTGAACTATACGCTTAACAACATCGTGTATCGTATTACTCACTTTCTGTTGACCTTCTTGTTGTTATATGCATATGATTTAAGGCATGGTATGTAACGGCATCAACGAGAGCTGTGATTTTCAAACCACACTTGACTGGTTTGTTCGGAATATATTGATGAAAACCACATCGCTCACGAAATGGAACCAACTCCTCATCAACAGTAACGTTTTTATTGGAAGCGTAATTGTTTTGGCAGTTTGTGACATGATCTTCCTGTAGCTGTTTAATTGGGACCAACTCGCAGCTCTTTCTTCGCGCGTGTCACTGACCTACCTTTTAGTATTTGTAAAATATCAAATGAGACTAAAATAAGCCGAAGAGCATTTTTAAACTTTTTGTCAATAGAATTTGTTAGAACCTATAAATATATGAGAGAAATTAGCGATTTGAAAATAGCTCATATTCGGCTAATATTTATATTATGAGACCAAACAGCAGAAAAACAAAAACTATAACTAATACTATAACTATGACTATGACTATGACTATGACTATGACTATGACTATGACTATGACTATGACTATGACTATGACTATGACTATGACTATGACTATGACTATGACTATGACTATGACTATGACTATGACTATGACTATGACTATGACTATGACTATGACTATGACTATGACTATGACTATGACTATGACTATGACTATGACTATGACTATGACTATGACTATGACTATGACTATGACTATGACTATGACTATGACTATGACTATGACTATGACTATGACTATGACTATGACTATGACTATGACTGTGACTGTGACTATGACTATGACTATAACTATAAATATAGCTATAACTACAACTACAACTACAACTACAACTACAACTACAACTTTAACTATAACTATAACTATAACTAAACTATACTCAAGGAGATTATGACTAAACTTCATAAATAAAATATATGTTTATGGGTAATGCTTTGTTTATTTTCCGAGCTCTCTAATAGCTAAGATCTTTAGACCCACACGCGACTTATAGTATAATTCGCCGCGACTAAGCAAAAGGTTAAAAACGCTACATACAACAAAATTTGAAACAATTTAATAAATGACCTTCTATTTTATTTGATTAGGTTAGAAATAAAATAACCGAATCCTAAAATAATCCGGGACTATTTAATAAATCACCCAGATTTTAATGAAACCTTTTAAAAATGAAATTTGTATTCATATAATAGTATTTATTATTTAAAAAAAATAAATAAATTGGTGTAATTGTAACAAGTAAGTAAGTATTACGTGTAACCGTTCATATTAATTGCCTATGCTTAACCATTCGGTAGAAGAAAAAAAATCACGGGAATTCGACCTTGAATTTACAATGATTTTATCCAGTCTGGGAAAAATCCTCCCCATGTGTCTGACTGAGTCTGCTCTGAGTCTGCTCGCCTAAACACAGCCTAGTAAGGCCCAGCCTAAAGCCTCCAACCAAATGCTAAATACGCCAAGGTGGATATAAGAAAAATACGATCCGGTACCTTGTACGTAAAACTATAATTGACTTGCAGAATTTAACATTCAAATTAATCACAAATATAACTAGAAATCATCTGCGTAATGAAAGTTGCAGACCTTAATTAGTTATTAATTTATCACTGCAGATTTTGTAGTTATTATCCCTACAGTTCAGTTCAGTCGTTTTAAATTAGCAAATACGTACACTTAAGCTTTTGTTGAAATTATTCACTACGTCCGTGTTATATATATATATATATATATATATATATATATATATATATATATATATATATTTTTTTTTTTTTTTTTATATATATAATAATAAAGCCTTTTATTTCCTAACAACGTTAATGAGATAGGTACATTGCTGTAGGTAGTTTACAAAAGCTTGATATTAAATCTATTACATAGTAAGTAAGTATATAAACTACTATGAATTAACTATATTACTATCATACTATACTATCATATATCTTTTTTTTTATAGGAACCCCTGTCAGGTGAAGGCCTCTTCCAACTTTTGCCAATTATCTCTATTTTGAGCTATACGTTGCCATTTTGAGCCAGCATGGCGCTGTTGGAAGGTTGTAGTCGTAATCTTCCTCGGTGACCGGTCGACTTGGAAGATATAGCAAGTCATTATTGATAAGTTTTTGTTTGTTGTGATTATTTGCTGAGAGAGGTGCTGCTAGTTGTTATATATTGTTGCTGTTTCTTTCTTCTTTTTTTCTTCATTGCCCTGTATGTCTTTTTTGTTTTTTAAAAAGTTAAGTATTCCTAGTTTAATCACTCCTTCCGAGATGCTAGAAGATCGTTGATGCGTTGTGCTGGTTTGTATGGTTTTATTTTTTTTAGCTGCTTGTGTACTAGAACTTGAGGTATTTTTCTTGGACTTTTTCTCCTGTTGTGGGGAAATAGAAAGGTACCTTTTTCTGCTGTCAGTAGAGTCGGCGTCTGTTTTACTATTTTTAAGTACTACTAACTTGTCGTACTTAATGATGTCTTTGTTCCCCTTTTCTTTCTCTAATTTTACTTCCTCCTAAAGCATTTTCCTTTTTTCTAATACATGTTTAGGGTAATCCTCCATTTAATAGTAACCATCAGTATCATATAGAGCTTTCTTTTGTTGCATTATCTTTATTTTACAACCCAAAGTGGTGAATGTGATTGCGATCGGACGTGGCTTGTCGGTTTTTTTCCCTATTCTTCTAACCGCCTCTATGTCATGGCAGTTTATATTCAATGTAAAATGATTATTCACAAAATCAATGATATGGTTTTCTAGATTGGTGTAAGACCGTTTATTTTCCTGTATATATATATATATATATATATATATATATATATATATATGTGTGTGTATATATATAATATATACATATATGCATGTACTCGTATAAGGTATAATGCATATATAAGATATATTTATGTTTTTTATACTGTCCCATTAATTCAAACGACAATGTTTTTGTTTGAAACGACTATAAATCTCGTCAGGGTTGGTGATTAACTGTAGAAGTTTGGAAACTGTTACAAAATTTCGCAGCCGATCTAAAACCATATATTTTTTCAAAATCATAGTTTTATTTGAACGATTCCATTTAAATTGGTCGTCAACGAAACAAGCACATGACAAAGCAAACAATACACACTGTTCAGATGTTGATGATTACCGAAATTAATATTTCATTAATACGTGAATATAATTAAATACGTGAATATAATTAAATGAACGAGAAAATACGTGTTAGTTATTATTATTTGACGCGTACTTAACCAAATTTTATTTAATATTTGAAGGTTTAAAAAACTAACAAAAAACATTAATTTAGATTTCCAAAAAAAAATTAGGACGACATACTCAATAAAAATAAAACTCGTACTCGATAAACATAAGTAAAAAAAATGTAATTATACCGAAATAATGAAATATTAATCGTGTAATGATACAATAGAAATTTGTAGAGAGTGTAGAGAGAAAAGTGTAGAGAGGAGATGAAATTAATACAAATTGTAAATAATATGCCAACATATAGTATATGATGTAAATATTTAGGTAAGCTAGCGATTGATCGACTTGTGAAAAATAATATTTGGAGAAAGTATTTGGCTGTTGGTGATTTTAATTTTATAACAAACAGTACGAGTTACGATATGCGACATGTCTACATGTATGCAATTTAAATACAAAGTAGGTGAAAGCTGATTTTTTTTTATATATCGTCTACTACAATTATCAATATTAAGGGTCAAGCATTTTGGGTTGACCCCAAAATACCTTTTTTTTCGTTTACTTTAATTGGAACATATTTGTTCATTTCTCTTTCTACGTTCAAAAGATATTTTCTTGAAACCTGAAAAATTTTAAGATTAATCTAGTATTTATAATTAATGGGAGAATTTTAAAACTAAAACATAATTTTTTTTTATATCATATCATATTTTTCATATCATAATAGCGAGTTAAAATTAGTTTTGATTCAATGTTCCCGTTTCATAATGTTGTATCAATAATGTTTATGATTACTAAAATAGGTAAATATTTTATAATAAATCATCATATGAAGCTTAATTAATCATTATGTTTAAAAATTTTGGGTTGACTAAGAATTAATTATATTGCAAAAATATTTGTGATACGAAAGAAAAATGCAGTGAAAATCATATCCGTAAAGATATCATAAAAATCACATAGTTAAAATGCCCTAAAAATAAAATCCGTAAAAATGGTGTAAAAATAACATCCACAAGAATACCGTGAAAATAACAACTGTAAAATTTTCTTAAAACTTACATCCCTAAAGATGCCATAAAAATTACATCCGTAAAATTCCTAAGAATCACATTCGCAGAAATGCCATTATATTCTAAATAATAAAAATAAACATCTTAAATTGTAACAATATAAAAATAAACATCTTAAATTGTAACAATATAATAAAACTACAACAACAACATAATAAAAATAAACATTTTAAATTGTAACAATAAACGTCAGGAGAGACCTAACCAATTTTCAGAAAAATTACCATTATTAGTATTTTCCTACCTGCAATACCTAAAAGAAAGATTGAAAGGGCAATTTGAAATTGAAGATACGTAAATATAATTAAATAAACGACATAATACGTGTTAGTTATTATTCTTATTTGACACGTATTTAACCAAATTTTATTTAATATTTGAAGGTTTAAAAAACTAACAAAAAAATATTAATTTAGATTTCAAATGAAAATCAAGACGACGTACTCAATCAAAATAAAACTCATAGTCGGTAAAAATAAGTAATAAAAATGTAATTATACCAAAATAATGAAATATTAATTTCGGTAATTATCAACAACTGAACAGTTTGTATTGTTTGCTTTGTCGTATACTTGTTTCGTCGACGACCGATTTAAATGGAATCGTTCAAATAAAACTACAACTTTGAAAAAATTTATAGTTTTAGATCGGCTGCGTAATTTTGGAACAGTTTCCAAACTTCTAGAGTTAATCACAAACCTGCCGAGATTTATAATCGTTTTAAACAAAAACCTTGTTGTTAGACTTAGTGGGACAGTGTAGAAAACATTAGTGTATTTCACTTATATTTCATATATATATATATATATATATATATATATATATATATATATATATATTTATATTTATATATATATATATATATATATATATATACACTCATAACTTTTTATTTTAAGAAACCATTTAGTGAGCACTTCCGAGTAACTTTGTTTTAATTATTGCAAAGTTAACATATTCAGAACAACAAATTACGATAAGCTACGATATTTTTTATTTTATTAAAAAAATTACATGTGAGATACGGTTATGTAATTACCAGTAATATATAAATTGGCATTTATCTTTTGAATCCAAAAAACAAAGATTTAAATTGCATATCTCAAATACAAATTAAATAAAACGTAAATAAAATTTAAAAAATTGGAACCAACTTATAGGCCATGGATTCAATAAATATTTGATTAAATTTTTTGGATTATAATAATTGACAATTAAAAGAAAATGGCAATTTTTTTTATTAAATTAGATCTTTTTATTGAAAGTTATTTATTCTAATGCTAAATTATATTTTTTTTACCATTTGTAGTCCATCCAGAACTAACTAATTAATCATCATCATCATCATATCATCATTATCATATATATTAATACGCTAAGGTTAAGATGTTACTCTCCCTTTTTAGAAAAAACCTCACAACTAATCCACATAAATTATATATCATTTTATAGATAATTGCTTGCTCTACCGGCATCCACAACTAAAAAATTTATTATTGCTATTGTTTTTGCAAATTAATTAATTATTAAAATTATATACACAAAACAGCAATGCTGCCATCTAACGGCTCAACGTCAATATGATTGACGGTCGGTAAAATGTTTGTTTAATTTCAAATCCACTCACGTATAAATAAAGTGGCGCTTTAGCTCAATGCTTTTGATACTTGCGCCTCTATATGTCAATTTTAGTAAAATATTTGTTTGATCTGTCATCTGAGCTTCATAATGGAATAAAAACGTAATAAGCAGTGTGCAAAATTAGAAATGAATTGAATACCTGCAATCAATTTTGATTTATTAAATTGACTCTAAACACTCTGTTGTAACTAATATGACAGCTGTGAGTTCTTTTTCTCATGTGTAAATATTTATAATCTACCACGCAAATTGATATAATGCGAAGACTTCGCACGGGTCACGTTAGTATTCATTTTATAATCTTAGTTGGCAGCCCGAAGTAAACGATGTTAACCGTCAATTCTTTGGCAAGGGGTACTTTTTAAAAAGCATCCGGCGGTTCATTATCTTTAAAGCTAAAGTACACTTTTGTCAAATGTTTTTATTACTTTTACTTGATTATTTTTATTTTTTACTACTTTTCTTGTATTTTTACTTTTTTTTTAAATTTTTTATTACTTTTACTTGATTATTTTTATTTTTTACTACTTTTCTTTTATTTTTACTTTTTTTTAACTTTTTTATTACTTTTACTTGATTATTTTTATTTTTTACTACTTTTCTTTTATTTTTACTTTTTTTTAACTTTTTTATTACTTTTACTTGATTATTTTTATTTTTTACTACTTTTCTTTTATTTTTACTTTTTTATTACTTTTACTTGATTATTTTTATTTTTTACTACTTTTCTTTTATTTTTACTTTTTTTTAACTTTTTTATTACTTTTACTTATTATTTTTATTTTTTAATACTTTTCTTTTATTTTTACTTTTTTTAACTTTTTTATAACTTTTACTTGATTAAAAGCTTGGAAGATTTCAAAATACGTATGTCGATTTTATTTTTGACACTAGAAAATATGATCATATTTCCTAGTTTATATCACGGGTCATATGGGTAAATATTAGTGATCGATTCGATCTTCATATTCTTTGAGACCTCCATCTCCTTGATGTAAACCGAAACCGCCGACAGATAGATTAACGAATTTATCTGTCGCCGGTTTCGGTTTACATCGGAAAACTTATACGCGCTTCTCATTCCTGACAATTGTACGTCCTTTTATGAACATTACTTTACTATTTATGCTAATAAGTTGTGCAATTTATAGGACCCTGATATCCTGACAGGACCTGACATCGGAAATATACCATCTATATACGCTTAATATCAGAAATCCATTGTCTATATGCGCCAACTTCAAAAATGCACCATCTATATGCACTTTCAAAAGGCGTCTGAGAAAAATATCTCCCTAGCCTAAACCTCCTATTTCCTTTCACGTCTCATCCTTTTCCTTTTTTTTTGATCGTGTTCCTAAATTAGTAGTTTCCTTCAGTAATTTTAATCTTCAAAATCTTTTTAATTTGTTTCAAAAAGTTTATTAATATTTCCAGCCTAACTCGGAAAGAATTCATTTTATTCATTGGTTGCAGTTGACTAGAAGTAATTGCTCTCATAGCAATACGTTCGCTGTATATGCAAGTGTTGCATTGAAGATTAAATAAATAAATAAGTGTTGTTTTAAACGCAAAGATTCAACAAAATTAGAATTAATTATTTGAAACTTACCAGACCGTCACCAATTACATTTATGCTTCTTATATCCAAAAATCGATAACCAGTAAGTAAGGAATAAGACTAAACGAACGATTAAGAATCCAACTGAGCGAAAATGTAAGACGCACAGACATCATAGTAACGTGACTTCCGCAAGAACAAGAAGAGAGATAAGAAAGGAATTGCTTCACGTCTACGTGAGCCCGGTTATGAATATCCGTTTTGAACGTTAACATTTGTAGACCGGAAAAAGAAAAGACGCTTATTGTATCGGAGTAGAAATTTAACGTAATTATTTAAATTTGGTACCAAAATTTCTATTAAATACTTTAGCCAAAGAGTTGAGTTTAAAGCCGCGTGTTTATATAACTCTGAAATATATAATGAAGACCTCGTGTAATAATATAAGGGAAATTTTGATCTGTAGAGAGATGAAATTAATACGAATTGTAAACAATATGCCAACTTATAATTATATGACGTAAATATTTATGTAAGCTAGCTATTGATCGACTTGTGTAAAAATAATATTTGGGGAGCAGTTGCAATAAAATGCGTTCGAATATAATTTTATTGTATTTTACGGTATATGACGTGTCTACATGTATGCGATATAAATACAAGGTAGGTGAAAGCTGATTTTTTTTATTTATCGTCGACTACAATTATCATTATTAAGTATCAAGCATTTTGGGTTAACCCCAAAATACCTTTTTTTTCGTTTATTCTAATTGGAACATATTTGTTCATTTCTCTTTCTATGTTCAAAAGATATTTTCTTGAAACCTGAAAAATTTTAAGAACAATCTAATATTTATAATTAATGGCAAAATTTTAAGACCGAAAAAGAATATTTTTAAATAATATATAAATAATGTAATAGCAAGTTAAAATTTGTTTTAATTCAATGTTCCCTTTTAATGTTGCAAGAATAATGTTAATGATTACTAAGATAGGTAAATATTTTATAATAAATAATCATATGGAGCTTAATTGATCAGTATGTTTAGGAATTTTGGGTTGATTGAGTATTAATTATTTTGCAAAAATATTTGTGACACGAAAGAAAAATGCAGTGAAAATCATATCCGTAAAGATATAAAAATCACATGGTGAAAATGCCATAAAAATAAAATCCGTAAAAATGGTGTAAAAATAACATCCACAAGAATACCGGGAAAATAACAACTATTAAATTTTCTTAAAACTTCTATCCCTAAAAATGCCGTAATAATCACATCCGTAAAAATGCCCTAAAAATTACATCCGGAAAATGCCTAAGAATCACATTCGCAAAAATGCCATTAAATTCAAGCAACTTAAATTGTAACAATAAAAGTTAGGAGAGACCTAAGCAATTTTCAGAAAAATTACAATTATTAGTGTTTTCCCATTCGTAGCAACTAAAATAAAGATTTAAAGGCATTATAAATTTAAAGGTCACTGAATAGTACGATTTTTTCCCTGGTCTACAACAGTATCAGTGAACGGTAAAATTGTTTATGAAAGTTCAGTATACTTATACAAAATTTATAAAATTGCAGCTTCTCTTAATTGTAATAATTTCTAAAATACTGGTAATATTATGAAGACTCCTTCCTTTCCTTTTTCCTTTAAGTACATCTCATTCTCATTGCGAAAAACGCACATTTTTGCACAAGTTTCTCATAGCACACGAAGTCGACAGACCATATCAACACTTATCTTAATTATGGATCGGTAATATCTCTCCCAAGAACACAGTTTGCTTTTTTTCAACCTGTAAAAGTTAGGGTAATGATAGAAAAAGGAACTCAATTTGTTATAATAAAAAAATTTATAAGTATGAATAACGAATCAAATATCTCATCACTGTGCTGTATCTATTTTAATAAAGAGCAGACATGCGAATTAGCCTCAACTTTGAGAAAAACTACAGAAAGAATAAAAAACTACATTTTAATTATTTACGTTATGTTATACTATTATTTTATTATTTAGTAGGGTTCTACACCTCGACAGGAAAAAAGTAATTCCTATAAGATTACTCACGTAGCCATCCATCTGTCCCTCTGCTATATTTGTTTTCCTTAGAAAATGTTTAACATAAAATCTCAAAAATGGACGTATTATTATGGCTTACATATATATTGTTATGGCTTACATATACATATATATCAATGTTAATATTAAAAAAAATATTCATATAGAAATTTTAGCGAATGTAAAAATTATTAGATTTTTTCTTTTCTTGTATTAGATGAGATGTAGATTAAAAACCGAGTTATACAGATTTTAAAATTGTTAATTTCTCAATTTTATCTAAGTTTAATTGTAGAATTTTGCTGAAAAAATTCACTAATTTTGTCCCAGAGACGGTTTGACATCGAAACTTGAATTTGAGTAGTACAAATTCGTTTTTACGTTTGATATATAGTGTAGGTTAACAATAAGATACCAATTAATATGACAAGTTACAAGGTTTCCGAAACTATTCTTTTCAGATTTTTATGTAAGATAGTTTTAGGGGTTTTGTTGTTTCCTCCTTCCTGTATTTATTTATGAAATCAAAATTATGGAAAAAATAATTTTACTAAAAATTCATCTAAAGTTGTCGCGATGATCGTAAATTTCTTGGCTTTTGAGATATTAACTATATGTTTACGTCATAATAGAATATGGCAGGCTATGCATTTCCATGGTGAAAATAATATTAATATTTTGTAAAGAAATATTATATACACTTAAATGTTTATATATGGACATTAACACTTGTTCGTGTTACTGTTACTGCAAGAGGGAATCGATCTAGCGTGAATCGAGGATTCCATACCTCGTTTGAAGTGAAATTATTTCGTCATCAGTCATCACTAAACGTGAATATCTCAAAAACTATAACATATAGAATCATTTTCATATTTTTCCCATAATATTTGCGTGGGCCTCTAAAAAACATATTTTTTGAAACCCTTATAATTAGTCCTTTCCACAAACAGGCCAAGAGGGAATCGATCTAGCGCGAATCGAGGGTTCCATACCTCGTTTGAAGTGAAATTATTTCGTCATCACAAATCGTGAATATCTTAAAAACTATAACATATAGAATCATTGTCATATTTTTTCTATAGTATTTGCATAGACCTCTAAAAACTTACTTTTGAAATCCCTTATAATTAGTCCTTTCAAACAACTCACTTTATGAACGAAATTTTAACAATTTTTTCAAATAATTAATTTGCTTCCCTAAGATTTTCACATTAATTGTTTTGAGTGTCAGCCATTGAGACATGTGCGGGTTAATATACTTTATTAATTTTAAATGTCTAACTCTAGCGGTTTCTGAAAAAACAGCTCTAGCAGACCAACAGACGATGATCTTATAATGGTTCCGGTTTACTTTTTGTGGTACGGAACCAAAAAAAACGTTAATTTTTCTGCTTGTATATTCATTCACTGATAGATCGTCAAAACTCGGAATTTTCCAGCAGAACTAGAAATATGAAATTTCGTAGTTAATAAAGGAATAATTCAGAAATATGGAAATTGTTGTGAGGATAAAATGTATTCTATTATATTTATCAAGCTTACGTACTAGGTTTCTACGGCTCTATATGTGTATTGTAGAGCTGCAGTTTTGGAAATTATTAAATAAATAAACCACTTAAGAGAAACTGAACATATTTCATCTGTTAAGTTTCACTTAAGTGCACAAAAACTCGAACGATTTTATTTTATATTACTATGTATAGGCGATTTCTTTATATACATCAATATTTTTACTTTTTACGGCGTTTCATAATTGTGATAGCAATTCAATTTTAAAACTAACACTTTTGCCTTTAAAAACCCCTTTTTATTTTGCAACTAATGAGCAAATTTATATCGTTCGGCTCATGAATTCATCATCATTTATGAATTTTGAAAAAATGTGTGATATAAAAATGTACTATGGAGTGACTTACCGAGGAAGAAATCGAATTTCTATACCTTGATGATGGTCAATTGTGTGCCCTTATGGTTGTTCAGATATAAGGCGGTGGCATGTTTATTTCATGCTATTTCTTATTCTGTGTGCGGTAGTACTGAATATAGTTCTAAAATCAAATCAAGTATCATGCAACATGTAGTACATAATTAGGAATCTCTTCGGATTGACACCTGTAAAAAGTGCGGTCAAAATTATCCTAATACCGAAGTTTATCATAGCAATATACTCCACATTACTAGTTCTGGGTCAGTATATGATTCGACTATAAATTTTCGAAGTATATGAAAATCTTCAAAAATTTACAGTCAAATCACATACTGACCCAGAACTAGTAATGTGGAGTATATAAAAATATATTAGGGGCCCAACAGATTGTGCGTTTCGTTGGTAGTGATATTAGGGAGCATCGTATTTTACCCCAGCGGAAGGCAAGTACGTAAAAATCGTATAATATATCATAAGTAGGTTCGAGACTATCAATAGAGCCTACATCCACTGAATACATGTATGACAGACGCTACAAATGTACGTAAGTTCCAGTAAATTAGTCTCAACAATGTCCTAATCGATATTGGTTTCGCTGTTTTCTCGTGTGGGTATCCTTGTAGCATATGATCTAGGGTGAAGATAATGGAGGAATCCATTCAATCACCTTCGGTCCCGAGAACATGAAGGTACAAAAATCGGATATTATACTGTGAAATAAATTAAGAGGAATCTACAGAGAGGATTTTCTTTCGGTAACATTTAAAAAGCGTTGTCTCAAAAAGTTAAATACCAAAAAATTAGATAGGTATTGGGACGGTTGCTGAAAGCAATATAAATGTACTGAAGAGACAAAGATAAAGAAAACAATAAACATCATCTGAGCTTCATAATGGAATGAAAACGTAATAAGCAGTGTGCAAAATTAGAAATGAATTGAATACCTGCAATCAATTTTGATTTATTAAATTGACTCTAAACACTCTGTTGTAACTAATATGACAGCTGTGAGTTCATTTTCTCATGTGTAAATATTTATAATCTACCACGCAAATTGATATAATGCGAAGACTTCGCACGGGTCACGCTAGTATTCATTTTATAATCTTAGTTGGCAGCCCGAAGTAAACGATGTTAACCGTCAATTCATTGCCAAGGGGTACTTTTTAAAAAGCCTCCGGCGGTTCATTCTCTTTAAATCTAAACTACACTTTTGTCAAATGTTTTTATTACTTTTACTTGATTATTTTTATTTTTTAATACTTTTCTTTTATTTTTACTTTTTTTTAACTTTTTTATAACTTTTACTTGATTAAAAAGTTGGAAGATTTCAAAATACGTATGTCGATTTTATTTTTGACACTAGAAAATATGATCATATTTCCTAGTTTATATCACGCGTCATATGGGTAAATATTAGTGATCGATTCGATCTTCATATTCTTTGAGGCCTCCATCTCCTTGGTATAAACCGAAACCGCCGACAGATTCACGAATTATCTGTCGGCCGGTTTCGGTTTACATCGGTAAACTTATACGCGCTTCTCATTCCTGACAATTGTACGTCCTTTTATGAACATTACTTTACTATTTATGCTGATAAGTTATGGAATTCATAGGACCCTGATATCCTGACAGGACCTAACATCGGAAATATACCATCTATATACGCTTAATATCAGAAATCCATTGTCTATATGCGCCAACTTCAAAAATGCACCATCTATATACACTTTCAAAAGGCGTCTGAGAAAAATATCTCCCTAGCCTAAACCTCCTATTTCCTTTCACGTCTCAATCATTTCCTTTTTTTTTTGATCGTGTTCCTAAATTGTCAGTTTCCTTCAGTAATTTTAATCTCCAAATTCTTTTTAATTTGTTTCAAAAAGTTTATTAATATTTCCAGCCTAACTCGGAAAGAATTCATTTTATTCATTGGTTGCAGTTGACTAGAAGTAATTGCTCTCATAGCAATACGTTCGTTGTATGTGCAAGTGTTGCATTGAATACTAAATAAATAAATAAGTGTTGTTTTAACCGCAAACATTCAACAAAATTAGAATTAATTATTTGAAACTTACCAGACCGTCACCAATTACATTTATGCTTCTTATATCCAAAAATCGATAACCAGTAAGTAAGGAATAAGACTAAACGAACGATTAAGAATCCAACTGAGCGAAAATGTAAGACGCACAGACATCATAGCGACGTGACTTCCGCAAGAACAAGAAGAGAGACAAGAAAGGAATTGCTTCACGTCTACGTGAGCCCGGTTATGAATATCCGTTTTGAACGTTAACATTTGTAGACCGGAAAAAGAAAAGACGCTTATTGTATCGGAGTAGAAATTTAACGTAATTATTTAAATTTGGTACCAAAATTTATATTAAATACTTTAGCCAAAGAGTTGAGTTTAAAGCCGCGTGTTTATATAACTCTGAAATATATAATGAAGAACTCGTGTAATAATATAAGGGAAATTTTGATCTGTAGAGAGATGAAATTAATACGAATTGTAAACAATATGCCAACTTATAATTATATGACGTAAATATTTATGTAAGCTAGCTATTGATCGACTTGTGTAAAAATAATATTTGGGGAGCAGTTGCAATAAAATGCGTTCGAATATAATTTTATTGTATTTTTCGGTATATGACGTGTCTACATGTATGCGATATAAATACAAGGTAGGTGAAAGCTGATTTTTTTTATTTATCGTCGACTACAATTATCATTATTAAGTGTCAAGCATTTTGGGTTAACCCCAAAATACCTTTTTTTTCGTTCATTCTAATTGGAACATATTTGTTCATTTCTCTTTCTATGTTCAAAAGATATTTTCTTGAAACCTGAAAAATTTTAAGATTAATCTAATATTTATAATTAATGGCAAAATTTTAAGACCGAAAAAGAATATTTCTAAATAACATATAAATAATGTAATAGCAAGTTAAAATTTGTTTTAATTCAATGTTCCCTTTTAATGTTGCAAGAATAATGTTAATGATTACTAAGATAGGTAAATATTTTATAATAAATCATCATATGGAGCTTAATTGATCAGTATGTTTAGGAATTTTGGGTTGATTGAGTATTAATTATTTTGCAAAAATATTTATGACACGAAAGAAAAATGCAGTGAAAATCATATCCGTAAAGATATAAAAATCACATGGTGAAAATACCTTAAAAATAAAATCCGTAAAAATGGTGTAAAAATAACATCCACAAGAATACCGGAAAAATAAGAACTATTAAATTTTCTTAAAACTGCTATCCCTAAAAATGCCGTAATAATCACATCCGTAAAAATGCCCTAAAAATTACTTCCGGAAAATGCCTAAGAATCACATTCGCAAAAATGCCATTAAATTCAAGCATCTTAAATTGTAACAATAAAAGTTAGGAGAAACCTAAGCAATTTTCAGAAAAATTACAATTATTAGTGTTTTCCTATCTGTAACACCTAAAATAAAGATTGAAAGGGCATTATAAATTTAATGGTCACTGAATAGTACGATTTTTTCACTGGTCTACGACAGTATCAGTGAACGGTAAAATTGTTGATGAAAGTTCAGTATACTTATACAAAATTTATAAAATTGCAGCTTCTCTTAATTGTAATAATTTTTAAAATACTAGTAATAATATGAAGACTCCTTTTTTTTCCTTTAAGTACATCACATTCTCATTGCAAAAAACGTACATTTTTGCACAAGTTTCTCATAGCACACGAAGTCGACGGACCATATCAACACTTATCTTAATTATGGATCGGTAATATCTCTCCCAAGAACACAGTTTGCTTTTTTTCAACCAATAAAAGTTAGGGTAATGTTAGAAAAAAGAACTCAATTTGTTATAATAAGAAAATTTATAAGTATGAATAACGAATCAAATATCTCATCACTGTGCTGTATCTATTTTAATAAAGAGCAGACATGCGAATTAGCATCAACTTTGAGAAAAACTACAGAAAGAATAAAAAACTACATTTTAATTATTTACGTTATGTTATACTATTATTTTATTATTTAGTAGGGTTCTACACCTCGACAGGAAAAAAGTAATTCCTATAAGATTACTCACGTAGCCATCCATCTGTCCGTCTGCTATATTTGTTTTCCTTAAAAAATGTTTAACATAAAATCTCAAAAATGGACGTATTGTTATGGCTTACATATATATTGTTATGGCTTACATATACATATATATCAATGTTAATATTAAAAAAAATATTCATATAGAAATTTTAGCGAATGTAAAAATTATTAGATTTTTTCTTTTCTTGTATTAGATGAGATGTAGATTAAAAACCGAGTTATACAGATTTTAAAATTGTTAATTTCTCAATTTTATCTAAGTTTAATTGTAGAATTTTGCTGAAAAAATTCACTAATTTTGTCCCAGAGACGGTTTGACATCGAAACTTGAATTTGAGTAGTACAAATTCGTTTTTACGTTTGATATATAGTGTAGGTTAACAATAAGATACCAATTAATATGGCAAGTTACAAGGTTTCCGAAACTATTCTTTTCAGATTTTTATGTAAGATAGTTTTAGGGGTTTTGTTGTTTCCTCCTTCCTGTATTTATTTATGAAATCAAAATTATGGAAAAAATAATTTTACTAAAAATTCATCTAAAGTTGTCGCGATGATCGTAAATTTCTTGGCTTTTGAGATATTAACTATATGTTTACGTCATAATAGAATATGGCAGGCTATGCATTTCCATGGTGAAAATAATATTAATATTTTGTAAAGAAATATTATATACACTTAAATGTTTATATATGAACATTAACACTTGTTCGTGTTACTGTTACTGCAAGAGGGAATCGATCTAGCGTGAATCGAGGATTCCATACCTCGTTTGAAGTGAAATTATTTCGTCATCAGTCATCACTAAACGTGAATATCTCAAAAACTATAACATATAGAATCATTTTCATATTTTTCCCATAATATTTGCGTGGGCCTCTAAAAAACATATTTTTTGAAACCCTTATAATTAGTCCTTTCCACAAACAGGCCAAGAGGGAATCGATCTAGCGCGAATCGAGGGTTCCATACCTCGTTTGAAGTGAAATTATTTCGTCATCACAAATCGTGAATATCTTAAAAACTATAACATATAGAATCATTGTCATATTTTTTCTATAGTATTTGCATAGACCTCTAAAAACTTACTTTTGAAATCCCTTATAATTAGTCCTTTCAAACAACTCACTTTATGAACGAAATTTTAACAATTTTTTCAAATAATTAATTTGCTTCCCTAAGATTTTCACATTAATTGTTTTGAGTGTCAGCCATTGAGACATGTGCGGGTTAATATACTTTATTAATTTTAAATGTCTAACTCTAGCGGTTTCTGAAAAAACAGCTCTAGCAGACCAACAGACGATGATCTTATAATGGTTCCGGTTTACTTTTTGTGGTACGGAACCAAAAAAAACGTTAATTTTTCTGCTTGTATATTCATTCACTGATAGATCGTCAAAACTCGGAATTTTCCAGCAGAACTAGAAATATGAAATTTCGTAGTTAATAAAGGAATAATTCAGAAATATGGAAATTGTTGTGAGGATAAAATGTATTCTATTATATTTATCAAGCTTACGTACTAGGTTTCTACGGCTCTATATGTGTATTGTAGAGCTGCAGTTTTGGAAATTATTAAATAAATAAACCACTTAAGAGAAACTGAACATATTTCATCTGTTAAGTTTCACTTAAGTGCACAAAAACTCGAACGATTTTATTTTATATTACTATGTATAGGCGATTTCTTTATATACATCAATATTTTTACTTTTTACGGCGTTTCATAATTGTGATAGCAATTCAATTTTAAAACTAACACTTTTGCCTTTAAAAACCCCTTTTTATTTTGCAACTAATGAGCAAATTTATATCGTTCGGCTCATGAATTCATCATCATTTATGAATTTTGAAAAAATGTGTGATATAAAAATGTACTATGGAGTGACTTACCGAGGAAGAAATCGAATTTCTATACCTTGATGATGGTCAATTGTGTGCCCTTATGGTTGTTCAGATATAAGGCGGTGGCATGTTTATTTCATGCTATTTCTTATTCTGTGTGCGGTAGTACTGAATATAGTTCTAAAATCAAATCAAGTATCATGCAACATGTAGTACATAATTAGGAATCTCTTCGGATTGACACCTGTAAAAAGTGCGGTCAAAATTATCCTAATACCGAAGTTTATCATAGCAATATACTCCACATTACTAGTTCTGGGTCAGTATATGATTCGACTATAAATTTTCGAAGTATATGAAAATCTTCAAAAATTTACAGTCAAATCACATACTGACCCAGAACTAGTAATGTGGAGTATATAAAAATATATTAGGGGCCCAACAGATTGTGCGTTTCGTTGGTAGTGATATTAGGGAGCATCGTATTTTACCCCAGCGGAAGGCAAGTACGTAAAAATCGTATAATATATCATAAGTAGGTTCGAGACTATCAATAGAGCCTACATCCACTGAATACATGTATGACAGACGCTACAAATGTACGTAAGTTCCAGTAAATTAGTCTCAACAATGTCCTAATCGATATTGGTTTCGCTGTTTTCTCGTGTGGGTATCCTTGTAGCATATGATCTAGGGTGAAGATAATGGAGGAATCCATTCAATCACCTTCGGTCCCGAGAACATGAAGGTACAAAAATCGGATATTATACTGTGAAATAAATTAAGAGGAATCTACAGAGAGGATTTTCTTTCGGTAACATTTAAAAAGCGTTGTCTCAAAAAGTTAAATACCAAAAAATTAGATAGGTATTGGGACGGTTGCTGAAAGCAATATAAATGTACTGAAGAGACAAAGATAAAGAAAACAATAAACATCATCTGAGCTTCATAATGGAATGAAAACGTAATAAGCAGTGTGCAAAATTAGAAATGAATTGAATACCTGCAATCAATTTTGATTTATTAAATTGACTCTAAACACTCTGTTGTAACTAATATGACAGCTGTGAGTTCATTTTCTCATGTGTAAATATTTATAATCTACCACGCAAATTGATATAATGCGAAGACTTCGCACGGGTCACGCTAGTATTCATTTTATAATCTTAGTTGGCAGCCCGAAGTAAACGATGTTAACCGTCAATTCATTGCCAAGGGGTACTTTTTAAAAAGCCTCCGGCGGTTCATTCTCTTTAAATCTAAACTACACTTTTGTCAAATGTTTTTATTACTTTTACTTGATTATTTTTATTTTTTAATACTTTTCTTTTATTTTTACTTTTTTTTAACTTTTTTATAACTTTTACTTGATTAAAAAGTTGGAAGATTTCAAAATACGTATGTCGATTTTATTTTTGACACTAGAAAATATGATCATATTTCCTAGTTTATATCACGCGTCATATGGGTAAATATTAGTGATCGATTCGATCTTCATATTCTTTGAGGCCTCCATCTCCTTGGTATAAACCGAAACCGCCGACAGATTCACGAATTTATCTGTCGCCGGTTTCGGTTTACATCGGTAAACTTATACGCGCTTCTCATTCCTGACAATTGTACGTCCTTTTATGAACATTACTTTACTATTTATGCTGATAAGTTATGGAATTCATAGGACCCTGATATCCTGACAGGACCTAACATCGGAAATATACCATCTATATACGCTTAATATCAGAAATCCATTGTCTATATGCGCCAACTTCAAAAATGCACCATCTATATACACTTTCAAAAGGCGTCTGAGAAAAATATCTCCCTAGCCTAAACCTCCTATTTCCTTTCACGTCTCAATCATTTCCTTTTTTTTTTGATCGTGTTCCTAAATTGTCAGTTTCCTTCAGTAATTTTAATCTCCAAATTCTTTTTAATTTGTTTCAAAAAGTTTATTAATATTTCCAGCCTAACTCGGAAAGAATTCATTTTATTCATTGGTTGCAGTTGACTAGAAGTAATTGCTCTCATAGCAATACGTTCGTTGTATGTGCAAGTGTTGCATTGAATACTAAATAAATAAATAAGTGTTGTTTTAACCGCAAACATTCAACAAAATTAGAATTAATTATTTGAAACTTACCAGACCGTCACCAATTACATTTATGCTTCTTATATCCAAAAATCGATAACCAGTAAGTAAGGAATAAGACTAAACGAACGATTAAGAATCCAACTGAGCGAAAATGTAAGACGCACAGACATCATAGCGACGTGACTTCCGCAAGAACAAGAAGAGAGACAAGAAAGGAATTGCTTCACGTCTACGTGAGCCCGGTTATGAATATCCGTTTTGAACGTTAACATTTGTAGACCGGAAAAAGAAAAGACGCTTATTGTATCGGAGTAGAAATTTAACGTAATTATTTAAATTTGGTACCAAAATTTATATTAAATACTTTAGCCAAAGAGTTGAGTTTAAAGCCGCGTGTTTATATAACTCTGAAATATATAATGAAGAACTCGTGTAATAATATAAGGGAAATTTTGATCTGTAGAGAGATGAAATTAATACGAATTGTAAACAATATGCCAACTTATAATTATATGACGTAAATATTTATGTAAGCTAGCTATTGATCGACTTGTGTAAAAATAATATTTGGGGAGCAGTTGCAATAAAATGCGTTCGAATATAATTTTATTGTATTTTTCGGTATATGACGTGTCTACATGTATGCGATATAAATACAAGGTAGGTGAAAGCTGATTTTTTTTATTTATCGTCGACTACAATTATCATTATTAAGTGTCAAGCATTTTGGGTTAACCCCAAAATACCTTTTTTTTCGTTCATTCTAATTGGAACATATTTGTTCATTTCTCTTTCTATGTTCAAAAGATATTTTCTTGAAACCTGAAAAATTTTAAGATTAATCTAATATTTATAATTAATGGCAAAATTTTAAGACCGAAAAAGAATATTTCTAAATAACATATAAATAATGTAATAGCAAGTTAAAATTTGTTTTAATTCAATGTTCCCTTTTAATGTTGCAAGAATAATGTTAATGATTACTAAGATAGGTAAATATTTTATAATAAATCATCATATGGAGCTTAATTGATCAGTATGTTTAGGAATTTTGGGTTGATTGAGTATTAATTATTTTGCAAAAATATTTATGACACGAAAGAAAAATGCAGTGAAAATCATATCCGTAAAGATATAAAAATCACATGGTGAAAATACCTTAAAAATAAAATCCGTAAAAATGGTGTAAAAATAACATCCACAAGAATACCGGAAAAATAAGAACTATTAAATTTTCTTAAAACTGCTATCCCTAAAAATGCCGTAATAATCACATCCGTAAAAATGCCCTAAAAATTACTTCCGGAAAATGCCTAAGAATCACATTCGCAAAAATGCCATTAAATTCAAGCATCTTAAATTGTAACAATAAAAGTTAGGAGAAACCTAAGCAATTTTCAGAAAAATTACAATTATTAGTGTTTTCCTATCTGTAACACCTAAAATAAAGATTGAAAGGGCATTATAAATTTAATGGTCACTGAATAGTACGATTTTTTCACTGGTCTACGACAGTATCAGTGAACGGTAAAATTGTTGATGAAAGTTCAGTATACTTATACAAAATTTATAAAATTGCAGCTTCTCTTAATTGTAATAATTTTTAAAATACTAGTAATAATATGAAGACTCCTTTTTTTTCCTTTAAGTACATCACATTCTCATTGCAAAAAACGTACATTTTTGCACAAGTTTCTCATAGCACACGAAGTCGACGGACCATATCAACACTTATCTTAATTATGGATCGGTAATATCTCTCCCAAGAACACAGTTTGCTTTTTTTCAACCAATAAAAGTTAGGGTAATGTTAGAAAAAAGAACTCAATTTGTTATAATAAGAAAATTTATAAGTATGAATAACGAATCAAATATCTCATCACTGTGCTGTATCTATTTTAATAAAGAGCAGACATGCGAATTAGCATCAACTTTGAGAAAAACTACAGAAAGAATAAAAAACTACATTTTAATTATTTACGTTATGTTATACTATTATTTTATTATTTAGTAGGGTTCTACACCTCGACAGGAAAAAAGTAATTCCTATAAGATTACTCACGTAGCCATCCATCTGTCCGTCTGCTATATTTGTTTTCCTTAAAAAATGTTTAACATAAAATCTCAAAAATGGACGTATTGTTATGGCTTACATATATATTGTTATGGCTTACATATACATATATATCAATGTTAATATTAAAAAAAATATTCATATAGAAATTTTAGCGAATGTAAAAATTATTAGATTTTTTCTTTTCTTGTATTAGATGAGATGTAGATTAAAAACCGAGTTATACAGATTTTAAAATTGTTAATTTCTCAATTTTATCTAAGTTTAATTGTAGAATTTTGCTGAAAAAATTCACTAATTTTGTCCCAGAGACGGTTTGACATCGAAACTTGAATTTGAGTAGTACAAATTCGTTTTTACGTTTGATATATAGTGTAGGTTAACAATAAGATACCAATTAATATGGCAAGTTACAAGGTTTCCGAAACTATTCTTTTCAGATTTTTATGTAAGATAGTTTTAGGGGTTTTGTTGTTTCCTCCTTCCTGTATTTATTTATGAAATCAAAATTATGGAAAAAATAATTTTACTAAAAATTCATCTAAAGTTGTCGCGATGATCGTAAATTTCTTGGCTTTTGAGATATTAACTATATGTTTACGTCATAATAGAATATGGCAGGCTATGCATTTCCATGGTGAAAATAATATTAATATTTTGTAAAGAAATATTATATACACTTAAATGTTTATATATGAACATTAACACTTGTTCGTGTTACTGTTACTGCAAGAGGGAATCGATCTAGCGTGAATCGAGGATTCCATACCTCGTTTGAAGTGAAATTATTTCGTCATCAGTCATCACTAAACGTGAATATCTCAAAAACTATAACATATAGAATCATTTTCATATTTTTCCCATAATATTTGCGTGGGCCTCTAAAAAACATATTTTTTGAAACCCTTATAATTAGTCCTTTCCACAAACAGGCCAAGAGGGAATCGATCTAGCGCGAATCGAGGGTTCCATACCTCGTTTGAAGTGAAATTATTTCGTCATCACAAATCGTGAATATCTTAAAAACTATAACATATAGAATCATTGTCATATTTTTTCTATAGTATTTGCATAGACCTCTAAAAACTTACTTTTGAAATCCCTTATAATTAGTCCTTTCAAACAACTCACTTTATGAACGAAATTTTAACAATTTTTTCAAATAATTAATTTGCTTCCCTAAGATTTTCACATTAATTGTTTTGAGTGTCAGCCATTGAGACATGTGCGGGTTAATATACTTTATTAATTTTAAATGTCTAACTCTAGCGGTTTCTGAAAAAACAGCTCTAGCAGACCAACAGACGATGATCTTATAATGGTTCCGGTTTACTTTTTGTGGTACGGAACCAAAAAAAACGTTAATTTTTCTGCTTGTATATTCATTCACTGATAGATCGTCAAAACTCGGAATTTTCCAGCAGAACTAGAAATATGAAATTTCGTAGTTAATAAAGGAATAATTCAGAAATATGGAAATTGTTGTGAGGATAAAATGTATTCTATTATATTTATCAAGCTTACGTACTAGGTTTCTACGGCTCTATATGTGTATTGTAGAGCTGCAGTTTTGGAAATTATTAAATAAATAAACCACTTAAGAGAAACTGAACATATTTCATCTGTTAAGTTTCACTTAAGTGCACAAAAACTCGAACGATTTTATTTTATATTACTATGTATAGGCGATTTCTTTATATACATCAATATTTTTACTTTTTACGGCGTTTCATAATTGTGATAGCAATTCAATTTTAAAACTAACACTTTTGCCTTTAAAAACCCCTTTTTATTTTGCAACTAATGAGCAAATTTATATCGTTCGGCTCATGAATTCATCATCATTTATGAATTTTGAAAAAATGTGTGATATAAAAATGTACTATGGAGTGACTTACCGAGGAAGAAATCGAATTTCTATACCTTGATGATGGTCAATTGTGTGCCCTTATGGTTGTTCAGATATAAGGCGGTGGCATGTTTATTTCATGCTATTTCTTATTCTGTGTGCGGTAGTACTGAATATAGTTCTAAAATCAAATCAAGTATCATGCAACATGTAGTACATAATTAGGAATCTCTTCGGATTGACACCTGTAAAAAGTGCGGTCAAAATTATCCTAATACCGAAGTTTATCATAGCAATATACTCCACATTACTAGTTCTGGGTCAGTATATGATTCGACTATAAATTTTCGAAGTATATGAAAATCTTCAAAAATTTACAGTCAAATCACATACTGACCCAGAACTAGTAATGTGGAGTATATAAAAATATATTAGGGGCCCAACAGATTGTGCGTTTCGTTGGTAGTGATATTAGGGAGCATCGTATTTTACCCCAGCGGAAGGCAAGTACGTAAAAATCGTATAATATATCATAAGTAGGTTCGAGACTATCAATAGAGCCTACATCCACTGAATACATGTATGACAGACGCTACAAATGTACGTAAGTTCCAGTAAATTAGTCTCAACAATGTCCTAATCGATATTGGTTTCGCTGTTTTCTCGTGTGGGTATCCTTGTAGCATATGATCTAGGGTGAAGATAATGGAGGAATCCATTCAATCACCTTCGGTCCCGAGAACATGAAGGTACAAAAATCGGATATTATACTGTGAAATAAATTAAGAGGAATCTACAGAGAGGATTTTCTTTCGGTAACATTTAAAAAGCGTTGTCTCAAAAAGTTAAATACCAAAAAATTAGATAGGTATTGGGACGGTTGCTGAAAGCAATATAAATGTACTGAAGAGACAAAGATAAAGAAAACAATAAACATCATCTGAGCTTCATAATGGAATGAAAACGTAATAAGCAGTGTGCAAAATTAGAAATGAATTGAATACCTGCAATCAATTTTGATTTATTAAATTGACTCTAAACACTCTGTTGTAACTAATATGACAGCTGTGAGTTCATTTTCTCATGTGTAAATATTTATAATCTACCACGCAAATTGATATAATGCGAAGACTTCGCACGGGTCACGCTAGTATTCATTTTATAATCTTAGTTGGCAGCCCGAAGTAAACGATGTTAACCGTCAATTCATTGCCAAGGGGTACTTTTTAAAAAGCCTCCGGCGGTTCATTCTCTTTAAATCTAAACTACACTTTTGTCAAATGTTTTTATTACTTTTACTTGATTATTTTTATTTTTTAATACTTTTCTTTTATTTTTACTTTTTTTTAACTTTTTTATAACTTTTACTTGATTAAAAAGTTGGAAGATTTCAAAATACGTATGTCGATTTTATTTTTGACACTAGAAAATATGATCATATTTCCTAGTTTATATCACGCGTCATATGGGTAAATATTAGTGATTGATTCGATCTTCATATTCTTTGAGGCCTCCATCTCCTTGGTATAAACCGAAACCGCCGACAGATTCACGAATTTATCTGTCGCCGGTTTCGGTTTACATCGGTAAACTTATACGCGCTTCTCATTCCTGACAATTGTACGTCCTTTTATGAACATTACTTTACTATTTATGCTGATAAGTTATGGAATTCATAGGACCCTGATATCCTGACAGGACCTAACATCGGAAATATACCATCTATATACGCTTAATATCAGAAATCCATTGTCTATATGCGCCAACTTCAAAAATGCACCATCTATATACACTTTCAAAAGGCGTCTGAGAAAAATATCTCCCTAGCCTAAACCTCCTATTTCCTTTCACGTCTCAATCATTTCCTTTTTTTTTTGATCGTGTTCCTAAATTGTCAGTTTCCTTCAGTAATTTTAATCTCCAAATTCTTTTTAATTTGTTTCAAAAAGTTTATTAATATTTCCAGCCTAACTCGGAAAGAATTCATTTTATTCATTGGTTGCAGTTGACTAGAAGTAATTGCTCTCATAGCAATACGTTCGTTGTATGTGCAAGTGTTGCATTGAAGACTAAATAAATAAATAAGTGTTGTTTTAACCGCAAACATTCAACAAAATTAGAATTAATTATTTGAAACTTACCAGACCGTCACCAATTACATTTATGCTTCTTATATCCAAAAATCGATAACCAGTAAGTAAGGAATAAGACTAAACGAACGATTAAGAATCCAACTGAGCGAAAATGTAAGACGCACAGACATCATAGCCACGTGACTTCCGCAAGAACAAGAAGAGAGATAAGAAAGGAATTGCTTCACGTCTACGTGAGCCCAGTTATGAATATCCGTTTTGAACGTTAACATTTGTAGACCGGAAAAAGAAAAGGCGCTTATTGTATCGGAGTAGAAATTTAACGTAATTATTTAAATTTGGTACCAAAATTTCTATTAAATACTTTAGCCAAAGAGTTGAGTTTAAAGCCGCGCGTTTATATAACTCTGAAATATATAATGAAGACCTCGTGTAATAATATAAGGGAAATTTTGATTTATAGAGAGATGAAATTAATACGAATTGTAAACAATATGCCAACTTATAATTACATGATGTAAATATTTATGTAAGCTAGCTATTGATCGACTTGTGTAAAAATAATATTTGGGGAGCAGTTGCAATAAAATGCGTTCGAATATAATTTTATTGTATTTTACGGTATATGACGTGTCTACATGTATGCGATATAAATACAAGGTAGGTGAAAGCTGATTTTTTTTATTTATCGTCGACTACAATTATCATTATTAAGTGTCAAGCATTTTGGGTTAACCCCAAAATACCTTTTTTTCGTTCATTCTAATTGGAACATATTTGTTCATTTCTCTTTCTATGTTCAAAAGATATTTTCTTGAAACCTAAAAAATTTTAAGATTAGTCTAATATTTATAATTAATGGCAAAATTTTAAGACCGAAAAAGAATATTTTTAAATAATATATAAATAATGTAATAGCAAGTTAAAATTTGTTTTAATTCAATGTTCCCTTTTAATGTTGCAAGAATAATGTTAATGATTACTAAGATAGGTAAATATTTTATAATAAATCATCAAATGGAGCTTAATTGCTCATTATGTTTAGGAATTTTGGGTTGATTGAGTATTAATTATTTTGCAAAAATATTTGTGACACGACAGAAAAATGCAGTGAAAATCATATACATAAAGATATCGTAAAAATCACATGGTGAAAATGCCTTAAAAATAAAATCCGTAAAATGGTGTAAAAATAACATCCACAAGAATACCGGGAAAATAACTAACTAACTAACTATTAAATTTTCTTAAAACTTCTATCCCTAAAAATGCCGTAATAATCACATCCGTAAAAATGCCTTAAAAATTACTTCCGGAAAATGCCTAAGAATCACATTCGCTTAAATGCCATTAAATTCAAGCATCTTAAATTGTAACAATAAAAGTTAGGAGAGACCTAAGCAATTTTCAGAAAAATTACAATTATTAGTGTTTTCCTATCTGTAACGACTAAAATAAAGGTTTAAAGGGCATTATAAATTTAATGGTCACTGAATAGTACGATTTTTTCACTGGTCTACGACAGTATCAGTGAACGGTAAAATTGTTTATGAAAGTTCAGTAAATTTATACAAAATTTATAAAATTGCAGCTTCTCTTAATTGTAATAATTTTTAAAATACTAGTAATATTATGAAGACTCCTTTTTTTCCCTTTAAGTACATCACATTCTCATTGCGAAAAGCGCACATTTTTGCACAAGTTTCTCATAGCACACGAAGTCGACAGATCATATCAGCACTTATCTTAATTATGGATCGGTAATATCTCTCCCAAGAACACAGTTTGCTTTTTTTCAACCAATAAAAGTTAGGGTAATGATAGAAAAAAGAACTCAATTTGTTATAATAAGAAAATTTATAAGTATGAATAACGAATCAAATATCTCATCACTGTGCTGTGTCTATTTTAATAAAGAGCGGACATGCGAATTAGCATCAACTTTGAGAAAAACTACAGGAAGAATAAAAAACTACATTTTAATTATTTACGTTATGTTATACTATTATTTTATTATTTAGTTGGGTTCTACACCTCGACAGGAAAAAAGTAATTCCTATAAGATTACTCACGTAGCCATCCATCTGTCCGTCTGCTATATTTGTTTTCCTTAGAAAATGTTTAACATAAAATCTCAAAAATGGATGTATTGTTATGGCTTACATATATATTGTTATGGCTTACATATACATATATACTAGCGTGACCCGTGCGAAGTCTTCGCATTATAAATTATTCAACTCAATTTAATAAATCAAAATTGATTGCAGGTATTCAATTCATTTCTAATTTTGCACACTGCTTATTACGTTTTTATTCCATTATGAAGCTCAGATGACAGATCAAACAAATATTTTACTAAAATTGACATATAGAGGCGCAAGTATCAAAAGCATTGAGCTAAAGCGCCACTTTATATTTACGTGAGTGGATTTGAAATTAAACAAAAATTTTACCGATCGTCAATCATATTGACGTTGAGCCGTTAGATGGCAGCATTGCTGTTTTGTGTATATAATTTTAATAATTAATTAATTTGCAAAAACAATAGCAATAATAAATTGTTTAGTTGTGGATGCCGGTAGAGCAAGCAATTATCTGTAAAATGATATATAATTTATGTGGATTAGTTGTGAGGTTTTTTCTAAAAAGGGAGAGTAACATCTTAACCTTAGCATATTAATATATATGATCAATGATCAATGTTAATATTAAAAAAATGATTCATATAGAAATTTTAGCGAAGGTAAAAATTATTAGATTTTTTTCTTTTCTTGTATTAGATGAGACATAGATTAAAAACCGAGTTATACAGATTTTAAAATTGTTCATTTCTCAATTTTATCTAAGTTTAATTATAGAAATTTTGCTGAAAAAATTCACTAATTTTGTCCCAGAGACGGTTTGACATCGAAACTTGAATTTAGGTAGTACAAATTCGTTTTTACGTTTGATATATAGTGTAGGTTAACAATAAGATACCAATTAATAGGGCAAGTTACAAGGTTTCCGAAACTATTCTTTTCAGATTTTTATGTAAGATAGTTTTAGGGGTTTTGTTGTTTCCTCCTTCCTGTATTTATTTACGAAGTCAAAATTATGGAAAAAATAATTTTACTAAAAATTCATCTAAAGTTGTCGCGATGATCGTAAATTTCTTGGCTTTTGAGATATTAACTATATGTTTACGTCATAATAGAATATGGCAGGCTATGCATTTACATGGTGAAAATAATATTAAAATGTTTTTAATGCATGTAAAACTATATAAATATGAGAATTGCGACGAGTAAATAAAAATAAAACGCCTTCTTTCTATCTACCCCAATGAACGTCCAATTTAAAGAAGTATAAAACGCGTATTTAAAAATTTGTCTTCATTATCGCCTTTAAAAAACAGTCAGTTGGGAAATGTAACGAGCAAGAAGAACTATTTCTCGTATGTAACCAGTTATTAGCATAACGTCTCCCTATATTTATCTATACCTATCTTAGTACCTTGTCTTTCGGGAAACTTAAAATAAAAATTAATATACACAAACGGTACAAATATAAGAATTAAAACAAGAAATATTATGATGGAAAATTACTTACAAAATGTGTCAATATAATTAATACAAACATGATTTAATATCGTTGCAGTGAAAAAAGAAAACTTGAGAATTTGCAATTAAAAAAATGGAGGCATTGATACTGTGGTCCAACGTCAGATATTTTACACCTTTTTAATTAATATTTTGTTCATAATAAATTTCGGCATTAAATACCAAAATATTGTCCTTGAAAAATATTTTCATTAAAAATTTAATTCACTGATTATAAAAAAACCCAAGACATTAAATGTACATTGAACTGAACTTGCAATTGCCATATTATTGTATATACCAATAAAGTTATAATTCGAAAATTAATGTAAAAAAATTATATTACAGAAACATGTAATGCAGAATACTAAACAATATCATGTTTTTTAGTTTAAATTGATCGATGTTTGTTACGTCATTTAACATTTCATTAATATCAAATGGCAGCTAATTGTTTACAAATAACACATATAACAAAAATTAAATAAAAGTGAAAGTAAGTGTGATAAGTGACATTGTTTTTAAGTTCACTTGTCTTGCCGCTATATTATTTCTACTTTTTGACGTCACAAGCAATAATTTATTTTCCAACGAAAATAAATATATTTCACAAAAGGGAAGCATCTTGTCTCAACTCGATTGATCTTAAAATGTGACTAGATGTGATGTAAGTCCACTGACATACGTCCGCTAAAGTTATTTCAAAAATTGACAAACTTTCTACATGGGAGATATGGGCGTATACCCTCTTCTTATATTCTTACCTTCAGTCAACCTTTAATGAATGACGCTCATGATATTCCACCAGCGGCTCAGAATTACATGTCTGGTATCCAATTCACATTTGTGTAACTAAATCGTTATTTATCCCGACTAAGTCATCCGCGTTTTAATGTGTGATTGACATATGTGATCCACTTCTCATTACATTTTGCTACTGCCTCAGCCAATCATAATTATGTCTTAATGATAATAATTTTTGACATTAACTCATAAAGTTTAAAAGTCTATTCTTGATATCGATTTAAATTAAGTTTATTTGCTATAGTGCCTTTGACGGCTTGGTATTAGCTTCCATTAACGATGCATAATTCATCCTATTTATACCTTATTATATATTGTTATGGCACTTTCGATAACCTTTCTGGGAAATTCCCAAATCCTAGCTGGAAACTTAATGGTAAACCCAATAAATAAAGCTTTTAGGTATTTTGCAAGCCACACACTAACACTTATATATACTTGCATTTAGCTACAGCGT
Organism: Druceiella hillmani; assembly: GCA_039881145.1. Lineage (NCBI taxonomy): Eukaryota > Metazoa > Arthropoda > Insecta > Lepidoptera > Hepialidae > Druceiella > Druceiella hillmani. Next base: position 15,710,842 of record JAYKKI010000029.1, read on the forward strand.
CACAATGTAAAAGTCTCACACAAACTAAATATTTACACTTAAGCACAGTGCCCCAAGCTAAAAGTGTTACGACAAGCTAAACACTTACATTTAACTTCAACGTCATCAGCTAAAAGTCTTACCTTAAGATATACTTATACTTATAGCTATACTTACACTTGCATTAAATTATAGCCATACGCTATACAAGTCACATGCTTATTAAGTTAAATTTCTTTCTTTTAGTAATTCGTGACGATACCTGAACCTATTGACGTAATACTGATTAAAAATTTTATATTTGAAGCCACGATTCACAATAAAGTGTGCACGGTTTAAATACTAGTTAACTATATAATCCATAGGAAAATTATCATATTTCTCATGAATGTAAAAATTATCTAATTTCCTAAATTTTCCAAAATGATAGGCTAAGATGCGGAAATGTCATACTTCATAACATTCAGCCTCCCTTTGTCTCCAATAAGCAGATACCGCAACCAGTTAACATTCGCATAACAGACATTTCGAATGCGAAACGGAGGAGTGATAATTAAAATGAACGAAACCGGAAAAAGCACTGGCGTCATCGCTACGTAACTTCCGTGAGAAGAAAGAGATAAGGAAGAAATGACTTAACGCCTACGTAAGCGTAATTATGGATATCCTGTTTGGAGGTCAAAATTTCAAGATCGGAGGAAAATGGCGCCTTTTATGTCATGAAAAAATATAAAACGCTTATTTAAGTTTAAAGTATCAACTGTCGATAAATAAATTGGTAGCAGTATTAAAATTGGATTCAGGGAAGCATTTCATGCCTACCGTCATTGTTATCTGTTTTTAAGATCGAATAGGTACAAAGTCTCATGTATATTAAAGGTGTTAAGTCTATACTTGCTCTCTTAATCAATAATATATGGAAATGTGAAGAGTAGCCGATATTAACATCCGACTTATACACATAAATCACATACAGCGATGCAATATACATTCAGAATATTAGCCATTTTCGCCAAATGCGCTGTCGCTTAATTCAGAATTTTTTCATTGTCAGAAAATTTCTAAGTCGTTAAAAAAAAAAAAATAAAAAAAAGTATATATATATATATATATATATATATACATTATAATTTTTTAAAATTCCTAGTCATAAAAATTTTGAGAAGACTATATACATTTATGTCACATAGGGTTTGTTTTTTTAACACATTCGCTTCTTACTAATAACTGCTGTTAAATACATAGTGGGGAATCCATTTTTAATGACTTATTTTTTCTAGCTTTTCATATAATGCCATAGTTGATAATTTTTTTAGTTAGTAATTTTTTTGTACTTCACACTTTAAAGAGAGGCTTATTTAAGAAATGTTGAGTGACCAGAAATAATATATATATTGAAGCCAAATTCAAAGGAAAATAGTTTGACTTTCGGTTTGATTCTTTAATTAGGTTGTCACTTTGTTGAGAACTGAATTCTAGATAGTTTAAAGCTAACGGAGCAGTAGTGTTCACAATATGGATCAATTATCACTAGGATTAATTCACAGACAATTCTTATATTACCCGTTTCTATCATCGTTACAATAAATTTTTATATAATATTTTATATATAAATTTATACATAATATTTTATATAATATTTTAAATTGTTAAAAATATTTTCAATTTCATAGTTTAAATTTTATTCCCAGAATTAATAAAATCGTTTTACCATCCATATAAATCCGAGATTCGAGCGTGTTTATTATTTCAGAAAAGTGCATATAAATGCATACGTGCTAAAATTACAAAACCTAAAAGGCCAGATGAAGAAAAATATTGTAATATGTTCAACAATTAACAACATAACGCTCAAAGAGTAGCGTATGTCTAAACTAAGAGATATTCAACTTAATTGTTGGATAAAATGTAAGTATTGATGAATAAACAAAAAATTGTCTTAACAGCTTGAGTATTTTTTGATGTAAATAAAAGAAGAAACGTTTTCTCTAAAATTATTCCTATGTAAGAACGTAATGTGAGACAATAAATAAAAGGAGAGCGAACAACATCCCAACATTCATGTAGCCATTTTCCCTCATCCATCTTAATAAAGAATGCATAGTGATCCATTATTTTAAACTGATGCATTCATCAGGCGGAGGTACCTGAAGTACAGAAGGTGGCTTTAGGTCTTCAAGTTCCTAACTATAAAGTGGTGAAAACGTTGCCATTGAGACAGCGGTCATTAATGTGTTCAAATTGTTTATTTTTTAAGGGAATCAAACTGATGTAATTAGTTAAGGATTAGATAATAAAGAATAGGAAAATCAAACCATTGAATGTGATTTTCTGTATACTCACAATCTAGAAATATAATGTCATACATTTCCAGTTTAATTTCGTTTCTTAAATACTCATTCAAATTATATTTAAATATGCTGAAATTCAAAACTTGAAGTTTGTCCTGGTTGTAAACACTGAAAAAATAAATGTGCCTTTTAAAACTTTTATCCTAGAAGATTTATACTATTTTTTCACTATAAAGTATAATCAAATATAAAAAGACCGATTTATTAATTTACAAGTATAATGTGAATTCTCTGTACTAACCGTGTCGCACTTAAAATACACGATTAAAAAATAAGTACTCAGTCAGGCAGAAATATTTAATTACTGTAAATCCAGTTCACAATCAAAGTAAGCACAACACCAATGCACACGACTTTCTGTCTGGTATATCGGAAGTCCGATACTATTGGAAGCATGCTGGTACAGCTTATATTATGGTAAATTCAGCTTATATTATGGGTAAAGTATGATGAGGTTTTTTTTTTAATTTGAGAACAAATATATGAACATACGATAGTAACTCTTTATGAAAATAATTATTTATCTCTTATTAACTATATAATAATAAAAACGAAACAGGATAACATTTCAGGAGTTATATGATGTTTGGCACGTCTCTTATACCCTTGAACACACGAAAATAATAAAAATTTATGTAGTTCGATCATATAAATAAAAAAACACATGCCCATTATTTCTAACACTGCTATCATTATATTGTATACGCCAGCAGTGTGTTTCGGGAAAATAAATAAAACGAAAATAATATTTTCTAGCATGACAAATAATTTGATCCGTTGGAAAACTTAATTACAACGTTTCAAATTATTTGTAATAACCTCTTTATTATTTTATACTATATCTAGCGACCTCGCCAATACTTACTTGCACCTAATGAATGGCAGTTTTATTTACTTTGTATACAAGCATGTAAATATTTATTTAAAGATATTAATAATATAGAAAAATATGTAGAGAACGAAAAATATCAACCTTACTCGTATATTGGTTATTTAATTCATTATATAATAATAACTTTGAATTACAAACACCCAAAACGAATTCAGGTGAAACTGGTATTTCAACAAGAATTTATATCATGGAAACGTCATCGACTAGGGCAAAAAAAAATTATAAATTTTATTTGTAATTTCTCCATGTTATTTGTTGATTATTGTCTAAATAAAATTGTATAAAAAACTACGTTTTTATTTCGACTTGTACTTGCACATCTACGTATTTTTATAAGCGATTTTTTAAACCTAGATGTTTTTGTAAGTGTACCTTAATGTATACTACAACATAATCTATAGATAATTGCTGCTTTCCTGCTAGTTGTTAAGATTTATTCCACGACAAACCTAGTTGTTATCCTTTATATACAATTTTATAGGGTGATTTACCATTACATTTACATCCATCAAAATGAATTCAAACGGTACCGGAAATTTTGTACATAAAGTGTCTTAAACTTCAATCACCGGTGAAGCTATGCTTAAAACTAATTTTAAGCAAGTGCTTTCTCTATCAAACGTTTAACGAATTAATTTTTTTTGCAATATTTGAGGTGTGTTCGCTTATATTTCAATCTTTGAAAAATATTCCGGTGTATGTCATTATATTTCTGTTCTGTTATTTTAATATGTTTTTTTATGCTTGGCGAGCCATAGGATTCTTAATGTTCGCAGACTTAACAAAAAATTGACACCTACGGCTCCACGCGGTAGATGTAATAAAGCAAGAAAAAACTTATTTTCAATAACGAATTTTGAGATGAAATACACAAAAGTGAAAAATTGAATATTTAAATGAAATATAAATCTGATTAGAATTGACTTGCATTATAAATGCCGCAGATTCTAATTAATTAACAATTTAGTACCGTTAACTCTCTAGGCACCTAACATTTAGAAGTGTGACATTAATTTGGCAAGAGGTAGTTTTTGACGTGTGACTCTTTAGCGGTTACGAAAAAAAAGTGAAAGGCAGAATGACGGACAGTAATAGGTTACCCTTCCGTTATTTATAACAGTGATGAAAGTGGGTACGAAACGGTATATGGAATCAGATAAGAGGGGTGGGGGTAGGTTTCTGCGTGAAGTAATTTCGTGGACTCATATCTGGTTTACGAGTCCTATCGTGGGCTTTAACTTTCTTTTTATGAAAATAAAGTTTAATAACAAAGGAAGTGAAAGTAAACCTTGTATTTGAAGGCTTAGTTTTTAAATAATTAATTCAGTTTCTATTGAAATATGAATCATCTCACTAGGTTATTTAAAGTATATTATCTAATTTCCATGGCGAAAATACTTTTTTTTGTTTTAAATTATATTTACCTTGATCCTGTGATAACGTGTGAAATTTACAAATTAAAAAAATGAATAGACTTTCAAATGTTGAAATTTTTTTTAAACTTCTTGACCAACCCCCATGACACTTACAAGAGGTGATATAAATAAGATTAATTCTTGGGAAAAAATGTAATGATCCATTGAAAAAAAAATAAATATTTAATTTTGACTAAAGTTTTTTTTATACTTACTAATAAGTAATAAACATTCCTTTTTATGTGTTGCGTTTCACTAGGTCCACATTTATTTGGTATAACATAGTAAATAAAATTAAGTTATCAAAAGGTTCAAGTCTAATTAATCAGCGTTACGAATAAATGTCTCTTCTTCTCTTTACTTGACATTTTCATCGTTAATGTTATCATTCAATAAATTCCGCGTTAAAAATTTTATTAAGCTTTCCAGACCATCACGGAAGTTTGGACAATAATTTTAAAAAAACATTATACTAAAACATAATAATAAACTTCCGTGAACTATAGTGTATTCATAATAACATAAGAACATGTAAATATAATATTTACAGACAATTCATTAATGAACACATCGTAACATGTTATGTTTCATTAAGCAACCCTAAACGGTTGCTATTACGTACCATCCGACCGGACTAGTGTAAATTAATCTCCGATTGCAGTTCGTGCCTTTCGCCAGATAGTCACCGCATACGAACTGTTATGACGACTTTAAGTTTTAATATAAAAAAAAACAATTTATTTTTAGATATTATTATTTAAAGGAATTATTACAATTATTATATTTTATAAAATATTTAGTTAGACTTTGATCGCGCTTGTATCTGGATTACGACTGACGCGGACTAAGGACTGGATTGAACTGTGATTATCTGAGCTTCGTGAAGCTTCGGTCCAGGGTTTATAAAGGATAAGAAATGCTGATGCATCTGGGAGTGGAGTTTGCTGACGGGCCTGGGAACAGAGCTTGTCATGGTAATGCAATACTCTGGCAGCCTGATGCCCTTATCATGTTGATACGAGAATCGTGAGACAGGTGCTGTGTAAGCATTACTGCTAGCAAGTACAGGATATAACAGAACGCAGTAATAACGTAAATGCGTTCAAGAAACTACGAATCCAACTAAACAGTTATCGGGTTCAACGAATCACGGCCACCAGATTCAGTTAGCATTCAGTATATAACGAACGACCTTCGTCGACCGCATTTGTTTAAAGCGTGTATGACCACCGGATTGGTTTTATGCGCCCTTACTTGAGATTTACTCTACGATTCGCGCTCATGCCGTTCACTTTGTACTAATTAATATTCTTTCTGGATAGAAGTACAAATATCGATATAAGTGTGATTATCGAGACAAAACTCTGCGACCGCCTGAAAAGCTTAGTCTGTCTTTTAACAAAGAATTAATTATTATTTTTGTACATGATGATTGTGAAGGAGTTAACAAAGAATTATTATTGTTGTACATGATGATTGTGAAGGAGTTAACAAAGAATTATTATTGTTGTACATGATGATTGTGAAGGAGTTAACAAAGAATTATTATTGTTGTACATGATGATTGTGAAGGAGTTAACAAAGAATTATTATTGTTGTACATGATGATTGTGAAGGAGTTAACAAAGAATTATTATTGTTGTACATGATGATTGTGAAGGAGTTAACAAAGAATTATTATTGTTGTACATGATGATTGTGAAGGAGTTAACAAAGAATTATTATTGTTGTACATGATGATTGTGAAGGAGTTAACAAAGAATTATTATTGTTGTACATGATGATTGTGAAGGAGTTAACAAAGAATTATTATTGTTGTACATGATGATTGTGAAGGAGTTAACAAAGAATTATTATTGTTGTACATGATGATTGTGAAGGAGTTAACAAAGAATTATTATTGTTGTACATGATGATTGTGAAGGAGTTAACAAAGAATTATTATTGTTGTACATGATGATTGTGAAGGAGTTAACAAAGAATTATTATTGTTGTACATGATGATTGTGAAGGAGTTAACAAAGAATTATTATTGTTGTACATGATGATTGTGAAGGAGTTAACAAAGAATTATTATTGTTGTACATGATGATTGTGAAGGAGTTAACAAAGAATTTTTATTGTTGTACATGATGATTGTGAAGGAGTTAACAAAGAATTATTATTGTTGTACATGATGATTGTGAAGGAGTTAACAAAGAATTATTACTGTTGTACATGATGATTGTGAAGGAGTTAACAAAGAATTATTATTGTTGTACATGATGATTGTGAAGGAGTTAACAAAGAATTATTATTGTTGTACATGATGATTGTGAAGGAGTTAACAAAGAATTATTATTGTTGTACATGATGATTGTGAAGGAGTTAACAAAGAATTATTATTGTTGTACATGATGATTGTGAAGGAGTTAACAAAGAATTATTATTGTTGTACATGATGATTGTGAAGGAGTTAACAAAGAATTATTATTGTTGTACATGATGATTGTGAAGGAGTTAACAAAGAATTATTATTGTTGTACATGATGATTGTGAAGGAGTTAACAAAGAATTATTATTGTTGTACATGATGATTGTGAAGGAGTTAACAAAGAATTATTATTGTTGTACATGATGATTGTGAAGGAGTTAACAAAGAATTATTATTGTTGTACATGATGATTGTGAAGGAGTTAACAAAGAATTATTATTGTTGTACATGATGATTGTGAAGGAGTTAACAAAGAATTATTATTGTTGTACATGATGATTGTGAAGGAGTTAACAAAGAATTATTATTGTTGTACATGATGATTGTGAAGGAGTTAACAAAGAATTATTATTATTGTACATGATGATTGTGAAGGAGTTAACAAAGAATTATTATTGTTGTACATGATGATTGTGAAGGAGTTAACAAAGAATTATTATTGTTGTACATGATGATTGTGAAGGAGTTAACAAAGAATTATTATTGTTGTACATGATGATTGTGAAGGAGTTAACAAAGAATTATTACTGTTGTACATGATGATTGTGAAGGAGTTAACAAAGAATTATTATTGTTGTACATGATGATTGTGAAGGAGTTAACAAAGAATTATTATTGTTGTACATGATGATTGTGAAGGAGTTAACAAAGAATTATTATTGTTGTACATGATGATTGTGAAGGAGTTAACAAAGAATTATTATTGTTGTACATGATGATTGTGAAGGAGTTAACAAAGAATTATTATTGTTGTACATGATGATTGTGAAGGAGTTAACAAAGAATTATTATTGTTGTACATGATGATTGTGAAGGAGTTAACAAAGAATTATTATTGTTGTACATGATGATTGTGAAGGAGTTAACAAAGAATTATTATTGTTGTACATGATGATTGTGAAGGAGTTAACAAAGAATTATTACTGTTGTACATGATGATTGTGAAGGAGTTAACAAAGAATTATTATTGTTGTACATGATGATTGTGAAGGAGTTAACAAAGAATTATTATTGTTGTACATGATGATTGTGAAGGAGTTAACAAAGAATTATTATTGTTGTACATGATGATTGTGAAAGAGATTAGAAAAATATTTAAAAACAAAGAAGACATTTCCTTTTCAATAAAAGTTACTACAGTCATAAATTCTTCAATAACTCAACTTTTATTAACTATCTTATATCTAATGTATGTGACTTAATCATCTTTATATTCAAACCTAATTGTTTTGCTCCGTTATACCAATTAATTTTTTGCATAAAAATATGTTATGCAGCGTAATAAAATATAACAAATGTAAACAATGGGAGTAGTTGTTAAGAAGCATAAGGAAAAATAAAAAATAATTAAAATTAAATTTGTACGTGTTGTTCTCAATGGATGACTATATTTTCCAATAATTTATGTTATGTATATTGACATTTCGTGTCAAAATTTTTTTTCGAAATCCCGATTTTAATCTTAACGTGACGTCATTGAATTTTTAACCGTAAAAGGGGCTATTGAGAAAACCTGATGATAATGAAATAGGGACAGGGTTCGTTATTGCAGCCCCTAAAATCTAGTTACAATTTTTAATCAGCCAAAGAATAAAAAAATTCACCTATAGTGAGAATAAAATGTACCATTATGCGAGAGTGTACGCAAATTTACGTGTTTCCGCGCGCCTTGAAAACATGACACAGTAAAACTGCGAACTCAATCGATAGCTCTCGTCAAGATGTATTAAGAATAAATATTAGTATGGAGTGACTTTTGATAGGTGTGTAAATATATCAAGATGGAATGTAATAACGGGTTTCAATATCAAGAAGGTAGAAGGTAATAATTGATTACTGTAATATGTAACGACTAATTACTATACAAGCAATATACAAGGTAATGACTAATTACTAATTCAAGAAAGTAGAAGGCAATATCTAATTACTTTATTAAGAAAGTAAGGACTGCTTACTGTACCAAGAAAGTGAAAATCAAGGACTGGTTACTGCATAAAGAAGGTTGAATTTAAAGACTAATTGTTAAATCGAGAAGGAAGAAGATAATGACTGATTACTATATCAAGAAGGTAGAAAATAAGGACTGATTACTGTATCAAGAAGATAAATTATTGACTACGATATCAACAAAGTAGAAGGCAATGACCGATTACTATATCAAGGAGGCAGAAGCTAATAGGTGATTCCTAGGTCAAACACTTTTGCGTATATTCTATTTTTATAAAAAAAAAGAAACAAAACAGTATAAACATATACAAAATAAACAAACAGTATTACTACAACATATATAATTTTGTATACAGGTAGATCTGACTAAAAATAAATCAAGGAGTCTCCGAGAAATAAAGATAATAACGAGTATAAATAAAATAAAATGGCGTATAACCCGCAAAAAACAAAATGGCGGAAAATTAACTGTGCGAGAAAAAACAAAATTATGATTTAATTGCAAAGCATTCTTGAAAATAAAAAGTCAGGTGTTAATGGCGCACATTTTATTTAATGAATTGCCTCAATTTTGGTAACCTTTTTGATAATTATTATCATTTTGGAAAAATTCCACCGAAACACGAAGCATTTTCCCCCGCCATTAAGATACAAGGACTACGAGTTTATTTTACAAATTATGCAAATAACTGAAATATTTTAAAACTTTTAAATAGGCCAACAGGTCATCTCCTCCTTCGAGGAAAATGTATTCTTTTGTATTTCAACGAAGTTAAAAAGGAAAGCAATGAAAATAAAATATATATTGGCTTTATATCGTGTAATTCAAGTTAATTTTTTTTAATATTCAGATGTTGACTTTTCAAATATAAGTTTAAGCTTGTTAAGTACATGTAGAATTCGTACTATAAGGATTCCATACATATTTAGGCACACACATATAAATGTGTCATGGTATTATAATAACACATATTAATATTATTTTTCCTCGTGTATATAGATTAAATAATATATCTTTCATACGCTTAAAATTATCGAGTATTTCTCGAAAAAAATATGAAATTTAGAATAATTACTATGATTTTTCAGTAAACCTAAGGAAAAATTTTAGTAACGCTGCTTCTTTTTCATTTTTGACATTAGTAGTTTCGAAGATGAAAGAATAGCGGAGTATGTTTCTGCACTCGTTGTTACTGATGTCGGAAGGACTACTTACATCAATATTTCTAAAAAAGAGTGATATTCGAGTACGACTCGCACAACAGTACTTTCGTACCACGTTTTGATTAATAAATTACTTTATTTACCCTAAGGCATCACTAATGCAGATTTATTTGCGGAATAAATGTCTAGTAATCTAATATATCTAAGTAGAAGTACGTATTCGTGAATATCTCTAAAACTATGATATTTAAAATCGTAATTTTAGTTATTCTAAAACCTTAGTGTAAGCTATGAAAAACCTTATTTTTTTATAATTTTAGCTACAGTAGTTTAGAAAATCAAAAGGGGGTCACATATTTTTACAAATTTTTCCGTATACCTTTGAAAATATTCTGTTTAAAATTAAGAAAAAAAATATTTTTGATATCCTTGTAGGTAGCCCTTCAAAGCGATACGCGAGAATACATAGAAAATGTTAAAAACATTTTTTTGAGTACTTAATTTTTGCTCCTAAAATATATATATAAATTTTTTGAGGGTTAGCTTTTGAGGTATATTTGGGTTAATATGCTTCATATTTTATTCGTTTTATCTTATACTTTTATAAGTTTCTACTTTAAACAGTTTCTGAAAAAGTCGGCGGTGACAGACGAACATACGGACACACGAGTAATCTTATAACGTTTTCATTTTTTCTTTTGAGGTTCGACACCTCAACCTTTTCGGAATCTTTGTAAGGTTTAAATTAGAATGGTGTCTATTGAAATACATACATGTAGATTAATATACTTTATACCTATTCAAAGTCTCTACATCAAAAAGTTTACCAGAAGAATGGCTATGGCAGACATACAAACTGAACTTGGTCTTGTCATGTAAATGAGTGATTTCAAGAGCGTTCCATTTTTAGGGTTGCTTGCATCAAAAGAAAAACGAAACTTTCTAATATCACTTGTGTGCCTATATTTCTTTATATCACAACCGGATTTATCAAAACAGTTTGACGAAATAACTAGAAATTTAACATCATTATAAATCCTTTTTACCTATATATTTTGCAGTAGTTCATATTTTGAAATAATTACATGACGGTTTTAGAGTTAACGAATTGAATATTCCAACTTGTATATATATATATATATATATATATATATATATATATATATATATACATATATACACATATAAGCGGCATACTTTCAGAAATATGCACCAAAATGTATCAGAAAATTGCTATTCAAAAATACTGGATAAAAAAAAGATAAGGGTGTTAGGATCTGACGAGAAGGAAATAGTAATTATGCTCCGCCTTAGTGTTTGAGAGATGCGATATATTTTTAAGCCTACTGAACTTATACGAGGCAGTAAAAACGATTTGTATCCATAAATATTTAAACTTTTACGTGCATCTCTTTTTTTTCTTTTGTGGAATGTGTGAATGTGTGGTAGTAACATTTATTTTGCGAATGCAGCGTTTAATTTTGGTACCGATTCTTAATAATTAGAAAGGTGCAAACATACAAATTTATTTTGCAAATACAGGGTTCAATTTTGGTACCGATTTTAATAATTAGCACGGTGCAAACATACAAATTAATTTTGCAAATACAGCATTCAATTTTGGTACGGAATCTTAATAATTATAAAGGTGCAAACATACAAATTTGTGTTACAAATACTGCGTTCAATTTTGATGATGAGGAAGATAAAAACATACAAGTTTATGTTGTGAATGCTACATTCAATTTCGGTATGGAATCTTATTAATGAGCACGATGCAAACATACTAATTCATTTTGTAAATACCTATATTCTATTTTTATGGCTGAATGTTTTTTGTATTGTTCCACAACATATTTAAAAATAATAAAATTATGCAGAAAGAAGTAAAAAATTAAATTTATGAATTTGATATGGTCGTATACGATTGATACACCAACTGAACAATTCCTAGCCATTTTTTTTATTTTATATATTAACACTTTTCTTCTCTACTCTTTTATAGTTTTTTTGTATTCTTTTATAGGAATTTTATCCGGCAACAAGGATTTTATCTCTGATTATGAAAGATAGAAGCGATCAATTTCTATAGAAAAATAAATAATTAATACTCCAGCTTGAATAACGTCTACATGTCAAAACATTAGGGGTAAAAGAATCTTATATTTTACTTTGAACTTTAAGTCAAATTGCTGTCTAAATCATTTCTTTTAATCAGTTTCAGGTCTTACTACCTTTGTGTCAATAATGAAATATCAAATCTTTCACAAAATATTCAGTAAACAAGTAACTAGTTTAAAATATAAATCTGTCCCTTAAACATTCGTCAAAGTTTGATTAAAATTGGTTAATATATTTTATTTAACGAAAAAGGTTGTGTAGTAAATATTCGTATTGTAGAAAAATCGCTGAAATTTATATTTCAATCGGTCTAGTAGTTTTAGTGTAATATTCAAAGAAATGTACAGATATGAAGCCAAACAGAAATTTCAAAAAGTGATTTTCGCGCATATACTTTATATAATCGTGACAGAGGTGTTTCAGTTTGCTGATATACCTCTTTTGTGATTATGTAAAAGTATAGGTTTCAGAATGGAAATTCAATCTCTTCCATGGAAATTCAAAGGTAAGTGCTAGTTGGATTTTGATAAAAATGTGACCACGATAAATAAAATAAACACCACAAGTAAGTTGCCTACTTAATCGGTGTCTTTTTTAACCCAATGTGTGTCAAGGTTATTTGATGCCACGCTAGTTTATTTTGGCGAGATGTTTTTCGTGACTCCAACTTACGTCTCTATCCCTCAGATTTACCTGAATGATTTACGTCATTTTTCTGATGCCCTGGATTTTTGGTTTAGTAGCCTGCCTTCCACAGCGAGCAGATTAACCTCTCGCCCTTCCTCTCATCTCAGAGACAAGACTCAGTCAAAACTGCTTTGCTCTATAAAGCGCGCACTTAAGTGAGTAGGATTGAAAATTTCAACGAATAGTTTGGTTGCATACGCGGAAGCGCCTCGTTTCATCTTTCATTGGACAAAGGTTACCATAGCCTAATTTCAGCTTAAACTTTGGGTGTATGACTCGTATCAATATATGAAAAATGGAATATAAGCGTTCTGGAGATCTCGCGTTCTCTTGTGAAGAAATTCCTTAGTACTGTGTATAGCCTCTCTGCAACTTCAAACTTGGCATTTAATTCTATGTCAATTTTTCTATCTGTACTGATCGATTCAAAGCTGTTGAACTCCGGAACCGATTGACGAGCAAAAAGTCTTATTGGATGAGAATATTATACTGAACCGGCTCTCTGCTAAAAACCATTTTCAGTCCTCTTTACTTTAATTTTAAGTTCACGTCTCGTCAGCTCTTTACTCTGCACATTCTTGTCATGCTGAATATTTACTGCGCTTTCAGCTACTACAGTCCCGCAATCGGTGGTTTTTAGTCCAAAATTCGCATATTATTTCCCCAACATACGAAAATCGTACCGAATAATCAAAAGTCGAAAAAAAGAAACACTGATGAGTCCGTATATTTTTAGGACCACTTTTTCCAACTTTCTTCGCTACTTTCACTTTCGTCAGAAGAGATAAGAAAAATTTGTTTTGCAACCCTCACTTCGTCAATCCTGTATTACAAATTACGAAACACGACAAAAATGCAATCAATATTAGTTTGATATTTAAAAATAATTTTACATCTATTTGTGCTTTCCGCTGCATTTATACACACATCAATATTGACACTTGTCCATATATGTGCATCCCTATTCCCAGAGCGGTCCGCACAGTGCAAAGATTTTAAAACTTAAGTCAGTTCGTTGTTTACTTTTGCCTGCGTTTTGTTTACAAGTATTATATTTTAATGCATCATTTGTCTCGCATATAGAGCAAAAATATGAATAGAAAGGAGTTCTCAGTTAAATGTCAAATATAGGACTTTCATAGATAAGAAATTTCTGTCTATCTAACGGTATTTATAGGTTTCTTTGTTTCTCCAGATTTAGACTGTTTAGGATAAAATTAAAGAAAATGCATTAAAATTATCTTGATACAATAAATTCAAAAATGTACTTCTATTTAGATCTAACTTAGGAATGAAACATTATTTCAAGTTTTTTAATTAAATAAATGTATAGAGTATTTTCTTGCTCTTACACAGGAAAAATTAGGAATTATATATACAAAGTGAAAAATATCTAATTGATGGAAGTAGACGGTTGAAGTTAGCGTGTAGTTGAGTGAATTAGAGCAGGTTTATTGAATACTACATGAATCACATTGAACTTGTGCGAGATTAATTCTTATGTCTCTATTCCTTTGTTATATAATATAATCTACAAAATCACCAGATTTTTCTCTTGAAGTGACTTTGGTCGACAAAGATATGAAACTTTTCATATATTAATTGAAAGAAAAAGTTGTAACGATATTATAATTTTGAATATTTAATTTAGGTTAAGTCCTAGAGATATTGTTAAAAATGTTCACAAAAATATATTCCCCCTCTTATTTCCGATTCTGCTAAAGTCGAAATTATGAAAAAGTAGCATTACCAGAATTTACCTAAAGTTTACAGAGAAACTATAGTGATGAATTTAAATTTGACAGTTCTTGACATATATTTTTATGCATGGAAAGTGTATATTAGGCTACACAGGTCATTGTGAAAAAATAATACTGATATTAGGAATATTATGTATCCTTAAATATTTATTTATACCCAAGTTATGCTGGAAGGTAACTGCTTTATTTTAATTAATTTATGATACATAGCTTTTTGAGTCCTTTCTTTGTGTCCTCCATAGAATAAAAACGCAGAGAAGACAATATCTTCAAGACTAAAAGATGGCTTTTTTCAATACTTTTCAAAAAAAATCTTGCGTCAAAACAAGTAAGTATTTTAAGCTATTATTGCACCATGAATAATACACATAACTTTAAAAATGGCCACAGGTGATGGAAGAAGACATCAGAACGCCTTTGCCATCAAAACTTCA
This sequence comes from Druceiella hillmani, assembly GCA_039881145.1. NCBI lineage: Eukaryota > Metazoa > Arthropoda > Insecta > Lepidoptera > Hepialidae > Druceiella > Druceiella hillmani. The sequence goes on from JAYKKI010000029.1 coordinate 15,726,065, forward strand.
TTTTATTTCTGGACTAATTCAATGGCTCATATTTCTATGTTCTACATAAGAAACGGAATGTAGAATTTTGAAAAATATTCTTCTGGATTAAAAAAATCTTCCTCATGTTGTAAATCTTCAAATTATTACTTTTGTAAGTTAATTTTAAAATTGAGGAAACATAAATAGTATAGAAACTAAATATCAATTCAAATTAACATTACATTGCATTTTTGACTGCTGTGTATAAAATAGCCAAATGATTTGTATTTATCATTTTCCAAATATACAGAATTCTTACTGCAGGGTGTGTGTGTAATTAAAGATTATAAAAAATTAAAAATGAGTAGTTGAAAGAAAATCGCTCCACGTCTAAGTTGGAAAAACAACAATAACGACTAACAGGATGCTATCTAGCTAATTAAAGAAATAATTTTACCATGTAAATGTGCAACGCTAAGTTCTTGAAAGCAAAGGACACTAATTACAAATATTGAAGAAAGTACGAAAACATCGTGATCTCCTAGTTATAAACAGAAACAAGTGTATTATTATTATTATCTCAGTAAATAAAAAATAAAGTGCAACGCTAAATAACTGTCATACTTTGATTAAGCTAATAATACAGATCTTAGAAGGCTGCCTGTAAAAGAAGCTTCTGAATTATTTTGCGAGAAGTAGGTACATTAGCACCGTTCCATGAGATAAAGCAGAGGATTATAGATAGATAGAGGATATTAGATAGATTAAATACTTTATATATATATATATATATATATATATATATATATATATATAATATGTAATATATATATAAAAGAAAAAATATATATAAGCTGGACGAGGTTTTTAAGTGCAGCAATACTGACTAGCATTAAAAAGCTATATCCACTTAAAATAATATAGTTTTCTAACTTTTTGTATGTAATTTAGTATTTAATATCCCTTAAATATATATAAAAAAATTAAAAAACGTACACATCTTTATAAATTCAGTATACATTACAGCAACTAAGACTAATTAACGATAACTTCTGTACATTTGTGTCTCTCGACAAGAGCCTGATTTCTTCACAAGCTATACGTTCTGTATGCATTGGTAGAAAATAAAGCTTTAAATTGATTAAAAAAAAATATTGAGTACATAAAATTTAAAAAAATATTCTTTTTGTATAATATAAATAAAAAACTCTATTTACTATGGAAAATATCACGAACACCCACAAGTATAGACACGAAAATTATGTTCCAATTAATTTAATTTTTTAAATAATTTATATATAATCTTTAAATTTCCGAACACCAAAATTCGTTATACAGTCCGGATAATGTACATTCTTGAATTTCGATTTTCTTTTGCATCTATTGCTAAGCTATAAGTATAATATCAAGATAAAATGATAAATAAATCATGAAAAGCTTTTTTTTGTTCTCACATACTATTATTCTAATTTTATTTTAAAACAAACATATCCTAAATAAGATTGTATATTGATTTCTGTTTAGTTACCACAAAATTCGATTTATTTTATTTGCAGTAATAAAAAATTACTTACGTGTCTATTTTTTGGCACGAGTGTACCAAAATAGACTTATTTCAGTCGACGAAAATATGCTGAAATAGGACATATTTTAATGCATGTAGGATGAACGACGGCGAGCTTAACCAATAAGCAAAATTCACAAAAGCATCTTCACATAAATACCAAGCTAACAAAACAACTTTCAAGATATCTGCTATAAAAGCTTTAAGCTCTTTCTCAGACTTAAGCTCTTTGGCAGTACGCCAACAACTCTATAAAGTTTCCTCTTTCAATGTGTGTGATTTACATGCACTATTTTAAACTTCACTGGTACAAACAAAGTAAGTTATAAATCTCCCGTAAATTGGATCTTTAATTTCTGGAAGTAAATTCGAAGTTCAGTATTAAAAACTTTATTCCAAGTTTAATGCCTCTTGTCTTTATGATGGTGCATACGTTATAGAGTTGTGTGTCTAAGATTCAAATTTCGTAAAGATAACTAGAAAACGCTTAACGAAAAAAAATAACGATGAGCTTCTGAGAGTGTGACAAAATTATATCTATCCTCATTCAATAGTAGGGTCACTTATATTGATAGAAATAGATATAGTTGACAAAGGTTAAACACGGACTACCCACAGTAATTCTGAAACATTAAAATTATTTTTGTCACTTAATATTATATTTTCTTGTAGAGTTACGTTAGCATAATAATTGTGTCCATCTATCCCGTCCATCCATTCCGTAAACGAATCTAAGCAAGTAAATTATAAATCATTTTTTGGTACTCTATGCTATTGTCATAACTTATAAAAAGAACGTATTAATAATAATAAATTATTACACAGGTAATTTACTTATTAGCAAAAAAGCTTAAATATAATGTGAAAAATGTACAAAGAAAATCGGAGTTGATAATTTGGCGACTTTGTTGGAAAAGTAAATATACCTTATATACATATACCTTATATAAATATACCTTAATTAAATATACCTTATAAAAGTTTTAAAGTATTAATACTTTAAATACCATAATTCATTTGTGGAGTAAACTGTGATAGTTACATTTTAATATCGGAAAATTGTATAATTTTAAATAGGTAACATTGCAGAAAGAAAACAAACCATTCTTAAAAATTATACTACTATTGTACTATAACACGTACGTCAAACTATTTACGCTAATTTTGGAACAAAAGTAGATGCTATTGGTTACTTGGTACAGCAAAGGACTAAGTTATGCAGTTCGTAACTACACGGTTATAATAGACGAGTCGTAACGGAGCGATAAATGAGACCGGTGAAACTGGGCTTGGCGTTATGGAAATAGAATATAAATTTTAAAAAGCTGGTATTTTTTAAAGTATCAAATACAATTAACCTATTGACAATCAGAAAATAGCAAGAAATAAAATGCAATTTGTTACCATATTGCAAACCAAATGCTATGTTAATAACGGCACATATATAAATACTAGTAGAAAATAAAAAAGAATAAAAATATAATATAGTGAATTATAAGAAACGATTACAAAACTATGAATTTCATTGTTTTTTAATATATGGCAATAGATTAATTAAAAATACTCTGTTACCTAACATGTGTTTTTTTCTGTTTGCCAAAGTAAACGGTGCAAAAAAAATATTTTCAGCAAGAAAATTTAAAAAAAAACAATAATTATATTAAATTATACTCAAATAAAATATTATTCGAAAATAGAACGTAATTCTTGAAAGGATGCACTCCGTCACAGATCACATACTAAACACTCCATGTTAGACAACTTGTTAGAGAACTCGCACAGCCAATACCGAAGGGAGCCGAGTTCACCCGAAGAATGCTTATTCAACTGATCACATTTCAACATTTTTGAATTTGGAACTCGCTTGACCGTTGCTGAAGTTACCCGATTTAGCGTCACCGACCCCAGCGTGATAGGTAAACAACCCAAGCGTAACAGCTCACTTTCTATCATTGTTCAGAAAAAGTGCGCAGGTGCGCCCAAGAAAGTTTTCACTTCAAAAGAAACAATATATCCCATTTTTTTGATTGACCATTTAATTAAATTTTCAAGGGGCTTATTTTCTATGTTCTTTATTTAAGAGTAATTTTTTTTATTCTTGTGACACCTGGACCCACGGACTTTTACTAGTCTCCTCTGTCCCATCTGTTCGAATGTCAAGAGCGTTTAGATAATAATTTCCGTTCTGCTCTGGAAACAAATATTTTCATTGCAAAGTACATCGATTAACTTTCCTAATTAAATATTATTTTTAGTAACCATATCAGAAGCAGGCCTCGGAGAGTTTTTTATGGATTCTTTTTGCAAGTTAAAATTAATAGGTGAGGAACTGCGTAATGGAGTTATTGCAAGAATATTTCATAGATAATTGTCGAGTGCATGGTGGATACATTTACTTCGATAGTAATGTTTCCATTCAATACAAAATTACTTTGAATATATTTGGGCGTAGGAGCTCTCCTTTCGTGTAGATCTTCAAATTAGACTGTTGTATTAACTATTCTTTAGTGTTTGATGTCAGTGGCAGATCACTGGGGAAAAATTGGATTTTTGTATATATTTTCAACAGAACTACCTTATAATTATCTAGAACTATATTACACAAAACTAAAAAAAAAATATTCTAAAATCCTTATAATTCGCTATTTCAATTGGTCGAAATATACGTAGAACTGAAAACAAAAACAAATTTATACCCAACTTGCCACCTCCACACTCCTAAGACAACTGTTTTACAGGTTCTTTCTATTAGAAAATGTTCAAATTAACTAATTCCATAACAATTTTTACCTGAAGACTGAACTATTTTCACTAAAAACTCTGAATTAAGAGAAAAATATAATTATTTTCTATACGTAAATTGAAACAGTTTATTTAGTATGTACTAAGCCTTGTAAAATTTTAATAAGATAATTTAAGTTTAGTTTGAATTTTTTTTCTCAAATCTTATTCAAACCAAAAACGATTCAGTCACTTTGTTGAGTATTTAAACGCAACCATTTTAATTTCATTTAACCATTTTTAATCTTTGATCTGACTAAGTTTGGACTCTAAACTACCGAATACTGCATCCATTATTCGATGTGCGGTGTGTAAAAAAAATTTGTATTGTTAAATATATTTAAATATATAGTTAAATATATATTTATTACGGTCGTGAAAGATATAATAGGCAATAAATTTAAATACTTGCATGGTGGGTAATAACATTATTTAAATACACAACATGTGTTTACGCATGCGAAATATGTTGTAGCCAATATATTTACGTTACGAAAAATTAACATTTATAAATTTTTAAATAAAAACACTACGTACCTAGTGCGAATTCTTACTTTAAAACTATCTAAATATATTATTTCTAAAAGGTGTTTTTGGTCGAGCGGCTCGATCTCTTTAACTACTGCACCAAAAAAAATAAAAAAAATACCCACTTAAAGCTTATGTTTTCTACTTTCGGCGAAAAATATAAAAAAATTCGAAAAAAATCTTTTTGTTAATAAAAAAATTAATTTTTATAACAATTGGCATGAGCGCCATCTGTGGGCGACACATCAAATATCTTAGCCAAATTGTATACTTGGAACACGCTAGATGGCGATATAGTGCGAAGACTTCGCACGGGTCAGCTAGTTTCTTAAATTATCTTTTTATATTAATTCATACAGGTGTTTTCTTTAGTTACGTACAGGTGTTTTCTTTAGTATTTTCTGTTTGTTCTCACGTAGTTTCACTTTAAAAACAGTTTGGCTTTAACTTGATTTGAAATACCTGAAAGTGATTTGGGTTTTCATTGAAAAGAATTTTGGCTTTACAAAAACAATTGACTTATTATTTTTGCTATTAAATTAGATGTGTAAATCTACCTTCTATGAATTTTTTTTTTCGAGAAAAAAATCGAATTTTAGATATTGATGACGTTGCTGTGTGCCCATGGGGTAATTCATATGCCAGACGTTGAGTTATATTTATTTCATGTTATTTATTTTTCTCTATGTGGTACGTGTCACTGAGCACAATCATGGAGTACTCAGTAATACGTGTCCCTTATACTGTACTCAGTCAGGTCAGATATTGCCTAGATTTTATCAGTAGTGTGTTATTGAAAAAAGGTTCAGTTTTACAGTTAGAATGAATTCGGTCAAATTATTTAACAAAGTTAAAGAATATGCACAAGCAACACGACCAGAATATTGCTAAATTATGTTTACTGAATAGTACATATATTATAACACTGAATTTGGCTAGGGTTAATTTTTACCTGTGTTAAGTTTGCTATATGATAGGATTTATAAAACCGGTGAAATTTTCTGTTTACATGACACTGTTTATTAAAGCGCTAAATATCTAGAAACAATCAACCATAACCCAGTGAGATTCTGAAATAGATAATATATTCAATAAATTTGCCCTTAAAACTCTGATTCACTTATCTGCACTTTCCTAGCAAAGCTTTCGAATAATGGAAAGTTACTCTGTAAGCTTAACCCCAAAATCCCACTTCGAATTCCAGTCAATCGAGGAGAATCAAGTCGAATCTGGTCAATCTTCTATACAGGTCTCAGAAAACGTATAGAAACATTCAAAATATGGGCCTACACAGGCATCTTAGAGTGAAAAAATCAACAATGATGAAGTTCTGCGACGGGTCGGCCAGAAACGCAAGCTTTTCCAAATCGCCGAACAGCGTGAAGTTGCATTTCTGTATTATATACAGTGGCGGCGCTAGGCGTCGGCGACGTCGGCCACCGCCGACGGCCTCGCGCCTGAGGGGGCCTCGCAGAAAAACTAGTTACCTATTTATTTTCGTTTCGCCAATCATCCTGGCTTAGGATGCCGACCCCGAACAATTCGGGAAAAAAGCTAAGCAGATGATAATGAATTTTATTATTTAACACGTGCCCGATGGAAGTGAGTACCCAGTAGGTACTTTACGGGTATTCAGAATCGTCTATCTGGCAACACTATGAAATGAAAATTTCACCCTAATGAGCGTTCTCACACACACTGCCCGACACGATATCTGTATGGGTGAAAATGTTTGTAAGTAATGTGTATGGCATTTATCATTTATTTATTTATTGAATGCATGGGTGTAAGTAAACCCAAGAATGCAATAAATAAATCAGTTATACGTGCAAAAGATCTTAATTTAGCACACATACAAACATAATGCGTGTGTGCTCTTCATTATGAGCGTCCGATACCGATATCGTATTATTGGGTAGTGTGAAAACGCTCAATTTCGCACACGGCGCACGAGACTCTGGATAGGGAATCCCCGTGTTGTTTAGTTTATTTATCTATATTTCATTTTTCTGTGAGAGTAATTTTCTTCATACGGCAACTCGCAGACTCGCAAGCGCAAAGTTTCTTTTTATTGTATTGTAAAGTCAACACCCCAACGTTCTAGTGCACAGTTCTAGTAGATAAAAGTTTTACGTTATTTGTTATTAATTTCATACCTAATGTTAAGGTAAGTCAACATCAACTTTTTAACGATTTTAACGAAATTATTTCGTCAAAATCAATAGTATTAACCAAAAAATAGGTTTGATTTTATATTTACCTAGGTAAGTAAAGTACCTACCTACCTACTTATTAAAATATAGGTCATCCATTTCTCCATAGAAACCGAAATAGAAAAGTGAATAGGTACCTAGCTACTTATTTTTAAACCGCGCTAGTATTTTTCTCGACATAATAGAAATATTTCGCCTCTCGATCAGTGCCTTCGAGTAAGTTTTGTATGCGTCAAAATTCGTAACAATTATTTTGACAGAGTTCTTTTTTCATAGGTACCTACATCTCGTGCAGTGTTCCTACAATACGTACAAAATAATATGAATGAATAGGTACCTACAACAAATTATTTCACTTCTCCATAGAAAGACCTTGCTTATAACAAGTTGCTCCTGCATTACGTATTTAACAAAATAAGTAGGTAGGTAGGTACCTACTTACCTAGACCTAGAGAAATCTGATAAAAATTACCCAAAAGACCAAAGTAAAAGAAATTTTTCTAAATTTCATTTTACTAGAAAATTGAGTAACGGCGAAACGCAACATCGCAGATGGTTAACTTACTCCATATCTTAAGATAAAGTTTATTGATTTCCATGTAAACTTTTTTCACGTTTGCAGACACAGATAATAAAAGAAGGATGTTGTGATTGGAAGGATCTGAGTCGGATATTGCAAAGAGATGAACAAAGTCAAGGATATATGGAGTGCATGATTAAATGGATGGAACTCTTTAAAGGAATCAAACACGGTAAAACAATAGATAAGGATAACGAGAGATCGATTAGGGAATCCCAAAATTATTGGTATAATTTGTTTGAAAGATTGATAGATATAATAAACTACTTGGCCTCACACAATTTGGCATTTAGAGCTCATCGAGAATCCTTGAAATTGAACGATAGTAAAAACTCTGGCAATTTTCTAGACTTAGTTAAGTTGTTATGTTATTATGAAAAAATAATAGCCTGGAAAAAACGAATGTTTAGTTACGAATACGAACATACTGATGAACCAGTTGAATCTCCTGAAATGCAGTTCAGAAAGAACATCTTCTCAAACATCGTAATGATTTAGGTACAATACTTCGGGAAGGCGAAAACAGTGACATACAGCCTTTCGAACTATATGAAGAACTTCAGCTTTTAAAAACTAATTCACTAGACTCTATCAACGACGCGAAACAACTCATCCAATACATTTTAGAAAATAATTTAGAAGAAATATATCCAAATGCTGAGAGAAGCTTCTCAAAGTTGAAATTGATAAAAACCTATTTGAGAAGCACGATGAGCCAAGACAGACAATCCGCGTTATCAGTTCTGTCAATCGAAGCTGAAATAGCGGCTAGACTTAACTACGACACAATCCTGAAAAAATTCAGTGAGGCTAAAAGCCGAAAAGTTCGACTATTTTAATTTCTATGTGTGTAATTATTTTTTGTCATCATTTTATTAAAAATAAAACTCGTTATACTCATAAATTATTTTATAATTTGGCTCACTTAATTTAACGGTTTTTTTCACTGCGAAGTAAAGAGGCCTCGCGAACTTGATGTCGCCGACGTACACATTTGGTCTAGCGCCGCCACTGGTTATATATATATATATATATATATATATATATATATATATATATATATATATATATATATATATATATATATATATATATGTATATCAGTGAAATTCAACTTGCTAAATATAAACTTGGTGCAAAAGTAAAGTTTTGTATCAGCAATCTGAATTGACTTACTCTCGCCTACCTATTAGTGTTTTCAGCAAAATGAGTAGGTAAATACATTACGGTCGAATTTGACTACTGGGCGACTATTAGTCTATATTAAACTATTCTTAAAAATTAATTCACCGTGTAAGTTTATTACCAAACATATTTTTCACAGACGTAAAAATATTGTGAAAAATGTGAAATATAAAATTGTCCCTAATGTTTTCCATTAAACTTTATATAAACCTCTTCTTGTTACGTTATTTACTTTATAATTATGATTTGAGTTTCAGAGTTAGTAAAGTAATTTACCAAAGTGCTTTTGAATGTTTATTTGCTACCCCTAAAATATCCGTATCTGTAAATATTTTTAAGTCTATAAGCAATACTTATTGAAATACATGCGGCTTAATATGTTGTATATATCACTATAATCAGTTCCAAATTTCTCCGTCAAGCGGTTTCTGAATAAAATGGTTGTGACTTAAGAATAGGTCAGTATCTTATAAGGATTCCGTTTCATTTTGAGTTTAGGATAAGAAAACCTAAAATAGACATACTAAGATATGTAGTCTAGCAAACATAAATGTTAGAATAAGTTAAACATAAGTATTTTAGTATTTAAATACTAAATTGGTTTACAGAAGGAACACTTGAAATTTTAGCTAAGTGCAAAATTTTAAAATGAGGTATTTTATAAAATTAATTTAAAAATTATATTGAACATGTTCAATATTAAGAAAAAATAAATAATAAAAGCTTTTCAGAATGGAAACAGCAAGAAAATTCTTTATAAGTACAATTTTATGAAAAGTATTCTCTTTAATTTACTTATAATTGTTGTACTACAAAACATCACGTTCGCAGCATTGTTTGTAAGTTGAGAAAAATATTTGTCTGCTTGAAAAAATTAAAATAGAACATTATTTCCAAGTTGTAAATTTTAGCGAATTCCATAAATAAACTAAAGTATTGCAAGCACCTTCCTCTAAAGAACAAACTAGCGAAACAACTTTCAAGATGTCTGCTATAAAAGCCTTAAGATCCCTCTAAGATCCACAGTCAACAACTTCGTAAAGCTTCGTCCGTTCGTTGTGTGAAATTTACACGTTCCATTTTAGATCTCAGTCGTTAACAAACAAAGAAGGGAGACAAAGCCGCTCGTGGGTATGTGCAGTAGCATTGTTTGTTTAATTTCCTAAGGCGAATTTAAAGTTTAATTTAATAAACTTTGCTCCGAGTTTGCTTTATTTTGGTCCTGTGATGATAGAAAATTTAGATCAATTATAGGTGAGAAATATTTTAGGTGAAGGAAAACCTTTTTTGAGTGGATTTATATTAATTAATCTCTTATATCTTTAAGAGATATAGTTCCCATAAATAGTTTATTATGGGTATACATCGGCAGAAAGCTTTTTACGTTATTTAAACTAATTATTTCAAAGAAAATTATCATAACTGTTTAAAATATTTTATTTTATTTCCACGTCAGTAGGTTCATTTTACTCGAGAGTATCCCGCGACGGAGGAAAATGTAATGTTAATATATTTATCAATAATGTTTTCCAAAAATCGTCTAAATATAAAGAATATCAAATTTATAACAGAAATGGCATAATAAAACCTATAATATGGAGTCATTTTATTACGTTTCCTCTTTAAATCTCCAAGTTGTGTGAAGAATAAAACATTTTGTTAAAATTACTTTGTACTCCATTGAAGAAGTTTTTAAGTTAAATAAAATCTGTTAGGTACGAGTAACTCATAATATAAGGATTTCCTTTAAACATTTAAGATGGTGATTCTATTAAACTATTTACAAATATTAATATTTTCACCATATTTCTTAGTACATCTTTTACATGTTACATATTTTACACATTATATGTTTCACACATCTAAAATGAATGTGAATTTCTCACAAATTATAAGATTCAGACACATTATTATAGTTTTCTGATATATTTTCAGTAAATTTCTAGAGGGGTTTTTCATAATTTTGCTGTAAGCAGCTTCGGTGATGAGGTGGCCGAATGTGGGTGGAGGGTGTCAATTTTTTTTGGATATTTACAATGTCTCCAGAAATACAGTACATAAGGTTTTTTGTGAAAAACTTTTGGAAGCTGTAAACATCATTTATTGTTCTAACTTACGACCCTTATAATATAAGAAATTATTAAAAACTCCTTCCAGGTATTTCTCTTGGACCCTCTAAAACTTATTTATTTTGAATGTTGCAATTGAAATACACATTGATTGATATTCTTTATCATTATCCTAAATATAAATTTTTACGCTAAACGATTTCTGAGGAAAATGGAAAACGGTTTCAGACAGTAGAATGGATTAGTGATCTTATAAGGGATATATTTTTTCCAGTTATTGAATGTTGACGTGAATGATGGAATGGAAAAAAGTGCTTCTTGAAATTTTCCGTACTATTTCGAAGGTTTTTATAGATAGTGTATCAATGTTTTCATTCAGTGAGTCATAGAAGCAAATTAATATCTAAAAAAATGCTAAATTTATGTTCAAGTGTACGGAGCGGCTTACAAGAAAGTATTATGAAAGAAACACGAAAGCATATAAGAATAGAGAAAAATTTACCTTCGACATTTTGCTTTCCATGTTATAAATAAGTGAATATATGGAAGAATATAAAAGAAGGAAAATGGCAATACAATAATGACTAGAAAGGAAATTAAATTTCACATTTTACATATAAAATTTACCATCACATTTAGAATGTAAAATGATCGGAAATGCACATTTAAATGTGAAAAGAGTTTGTCGCATGAAACTTTTTAAAAGTAACGTTAATAGAGGATATATAACAAACATTTTTTGTCAAATGAAAATTGTTGACATATCAAATTTTGAAGAAAATGAAAAAAATGAAGAAAGGAAAAAAAATATATAATTAAAACTTAACAAAAATATTTTAAAATATTATTAATTTCTAACAACGTTTTGTATTTAACTTAGTTTTTTCATAAATTAAATGTAAAATTTTAGTAAGACTTTAATAAAGCCCATATTTTAATATATTCCCATTATGTTAAGAGTTTTTCTGTAATTGATTTTAATAATAAAGTAGTTTATAATTACTAAGCTGAAAGTTGCAATGCTGAAATGGTGCTTGCTGGTCAATACTGTCGTTGCTGAGAAATGAATCCCTCTGGGACCATAACAAAACCGCAATTAGAAGAGGTTTTCAGAATTGACCCTTTTTCCATAGTTCCGTGGAGGAATGAGGAACTCTTATAATAACGTTATGCTTGTCCGTCCGTCCATTTCTTTACAATTTCATGCAAGTGTGTGCTTCGTGTAGAGACCTGAATTAGTATGTATGCATACATGTATATCTATATATATATATATATATATATATATATATATATATATATATATACATATATATATATATATATATATATATATATATATATATATATATATAATTTCTACGTTTTTTTTCCTCAAACGGAAGATCGGAGCCCTCATAAGATCATAAACGTACCCGTCTGTCCGTCTGTCACAACTGTTTTAAATGAAGACCGGTTAAAATATAGCCATGAAACTTAGTAGAATATAGCACATGTATATTTATTTATATATACTCGTAATATAATATAATTAGCCGTGCCCAGCGCTTTTATCATCATATTTTAATATATTTTGATTATGTATTAATATTATCATCATAATATTAATATATTCCGATTAATACATAATTAATATTATCATCATAATATTATCTTAATTATGTTGTACCCGCCGCGGTCACTAAATCTCTCTGCCCCGTACGTCAAACATTGGTAGTAGGGGTTGTGGATACATTTGTGGGGATACTTGGGGTGATTAGTTAATAAATTCTCTAGTTTCTCCCTATATTGCATCATTTAAATAGTGTTCTCGGACTTCCGTTCTTTTGATCACAGTTCTGCCTTATGAATTGTAGCATAATTGTATAATTTTTTCCGACAGGATCAACTTTCTAACACAAGAAGGGTTTTTGAAATCGTATTCCTCAGATAAGCGCGAAAAAAATTTGAAAGAATGAATATTTTGTGTTTGCAATTTGCAATAAATGAATGAAATATGAATACCGCCGAAAGGATTTTCTAAATATATTCTGACAGACTGGATTTAAAACTACTTCCCTAAAAGAGAAATAAATAAAATATAATATACAAATATATATATATATATATATATATATATATATATATATATATATAAATATATATTATAATTACAATCTAATTTTTAATTTTTTTTCTAACTAAAAATTACAAATATTTTACTGCAATATTATGTTAAAAGAGTGTACTAAATTGCAGTTTACTTTAGTATGTGGTTGTGTTTTTATTGCTTATTAGCTTTTACCCGCGACTTGGTTCGTATAGATTAAAGTATGCGTCTTTATATCAAATATATTGATATTAATAATTAAAATAATAATTAAGAATATTACATAATATTTCACATTAAAAAGAAGGAATCATATCACGAAATACTTTAAGATCGTTAACTTTTAGACAGTACCACTCTCGTAGTAAATAGGAATCTGCTTTTTTCATCTTATTTTCAGAAAGTTTAAAAATGTATCATCATAAAATTCATCGTGTTATGAAATCTTAACCTCTCCCCGCAGCAGCAGTCAATAACCATCAAAACTATGCCGACCTGCGTAACAATATTAATGTTAATTAAAAAGAAATACGTATAGAGTGTTGACTTTACAGCCTTTTATAATATTTAAGTTTATAAACTAGAGAATCGATTTCCAAAAAATGTAACTTAACCTTTTTGGTAAGAAATGCGGAAAATTTAAACTACGATCCTTCTTTCGACGCCTCGCCTCAGGACAAGACCGTGCTTCGCTAAGGAAAAACATTTTCTGGCGATCTGACTCTTCTTTTAAACTGAATCTGATTGGAGACAGGCTTCTGTTTATTGCGCATTTCCCGAGAAATGAAAATAAGAAACTATACGTATAACAGGGCACATTTTTGTTTTACATACGTCAGACTTTTAATTTTTTAGTATTTCTACTGATTTAATATTTGAAGCATATTTAGGTAAAATTTATTAGTATGTATAAGAATAATACAAAAAAACATTCGTTATTTTTTTTAATTACATTTTCTATGTCTATTATAACAGTCTTTTATTTAGTAAACAACCGAGTCTGGATATACATACATAACTTTTACTTATTTTTAAATTAACATGTAATTAATGTCTTTTAATTAACTATTTTTTAACTTTGTCCCCGTTCAATACGTGGTACAAAATTTTTCTATTTTTAGCAGATATTTTCATGCTTTCTTATGATTTCATTTTAGACTTTTATGTCAAAATTACCAAAATTGAAAACGTGTCGCACTGGGTGCGAAATGGCTATGAGGCGAAAGGAAATAGAACTCTGACTACGAGAAAGATAACGTATAGATAAGTTATAGACGCACAAATATGGAAATTATATTTCAGGAGATATAAAATATTTTTAAATCTACATCAACCACATCGCAGTAAACATTTTAAATTGTCAAAAATATCATTTGGCTATGAACTGCATAACAAGTAACGTAAACACGAAGTAACATGTGGGTGAATCTAAAAAATAATTAAATACGTTATCATTAGCTTTAATGAAAACAAATATTAAACGAATATTTATGAATTGACTGTAATTTATAAAAATATACAATTTATAAACTCTTATACAAATATAGACATTTAAAGGCATATAGTATATAATAGATATAAACCTATTAAACTATTTACAAATATTTATTTTTATACTAATTAACAATTTTGATTAGCTTACATCTTATTACCAATGTGTTCAGAAAGTTATACCCAAATAAAAAAATACCTATCGGACAATTACACAAACGTGTTTAAACCGTGGAGGTATGAATCTACTTCTATGGTTTAAACATATTTATATTACATATGGTAAGATAATGAGCTAGTGCTGAGCTACTCAAATTTTGATATTAAATTGCGAATCGAACGAAAAGTGGCAACGCCTCAAATACTCTGTTAAGTTAATTAAGCTTGCAGATAATCGGTGAACGGAATCGGTACGTGCGTGCGGATTATGAAATAACGGACGTCTTTTTACACGCTTATATTTTACCCGCTCCAGCATCAATAAATCTATTAAGTATGAGTAGAACGGGCACTTATAAACATTTACAAAAATATCCTAAAAACTATCACAATATTTAAAAATATTATAAAATATAGGATATCGCCATAATTTTCCTATAATCTTTTGGTCAGATTTCATAAACACTATTTTTTTTCATGATGTTTCATTCAGTACTCTTGGAAATAAGACGGAGGATAACATGCCTTTTTAATTATGTATGAAAAAAACATTTTTTTCAATACTTTATTTTCTTATATTTTTATATGAATATTTTTAGCTAGTGCTAAATATGTGTTTTTATCAGATGTATCAAAATACTAAATTTCAGGTTTTTCAGGTGAGTGACAAGATCATATAAATATATATATATATATATATATATATACGTGTGTGTGTGTGTGTGTGTGTATATGTATATATATTTATATATATATATATATATATATATATATACATATATATATATATATATATATATATATATATATACTCAGTTTTATCATTATTTATCAGACTCTAGAGTGCTCCGCAGGCTTCGCCGTAGAAATAATTTAATTTTAGAAAATAATTTGAAAATATAGAAACTTAAAGTGCAACTTTACCTGTGCAGAGAGTGAGTAAAATGATTAACATAATACAGTTTAGAAATAATTACTAATACATACATTTGTATTTTAATAAAAAATTAAAATGTACTGAAGAATCCGATGTGATGCATACTTATCCATTAACATTTGCAAGAGCAATATTAGAGGATAATCATGTATCACATAGAAGTCTATGTGTATGTGTACGTACTTTCAAAGGCTTAGACACATATGTACTTTCAAAGGCTTAGACACATATGTACTTTCAAAGGCTTGTAAAACATGAAAGGAGCATTCGGTTGACTACAATCCTTTTTATAAGGTCGCGCTCAGCAGAACAATTAAAACAATCAGTTCCAATCTTCGAAATTCTCTCTGCTCTTGAATTATGCCACAAATATTTAAATCCGTCTCCCGTAAAGTCCAAAATAAAACTAAACGTTAAGAACAGAACAAATTGCTGGCTATTTGTATTTGTACATAGATAGTGCCTATCGCTTTTAGTTATAATTGGAAAAGTTTTGCTGGAGGTATTACTGTTGCCGTTGCTATGGTTACATTACTTGCTAGTTAAGATTCTAGAGATAATTCTCTTTCTTTATAACTTGGATAAGACTGCTACTCTTGATGTGAAATATTACCATGTCTGTGACGTAATAGGAGGTTGATCCATTTAGTATTAAATTAGGACTGGGTTATATTTTAGTATAATTTACATACTGAATCACTCCGATGAAAGTTTTATCTGGTTTTACTCCAAACTGTTCGTTTGCAGAATACTTATGAAAAATAAAATTAATCTTTGATAGCAATTTGATAGAAATACACTTTATACGTTTTAGCAATTGTTCGATGTTTCAGGTAACTTTTACACGTACCTAAGACAAAGATTATTTATAGGTCGTGGTAAAGAACTTAAAGAAAGTAGAAATAATACTACATTACGTAGTTTCATTTAATTGTTAATAATTAATTTTTACAAAATTAACGCCAAATATATTCAATACTGTCTCAATCTTTACACTCATTATTCACATCGTATGCTATGACTAGGTTTACTCTTTCAACTTCAAAACACTTGAAGTCTTTTTCCTATTTTCATATATGTTTAAAATCCTCATCAAGCACCATAGCGTTTGATCCAGATGGTTTGAAATTGCAGCAAATAAAACCGAAGAAAAGAACTTAAAGAAATTAGAAATAATACTACATTACATAGTTTCATTTCATTGTCAATAATGAATTTCTACAAAATTAACGTCAAATATATTCAATATTAAATTAATATAGTTAACTAAAATATATTTTGCAACACTTCATTTAGAACAGTATTAACATTCTTAATCAGCTCCTATGATGGGTTTGTGTGAGCACATATGGGCACTACATAAAAACTTGGAAAATATATATAATTTGAAATTTATTGATAAACTAAGAAATTCTAATTTATACGTGGTCCAACACGCACTTTGATGCTCTAACAAGAATTAATCAAGTGCGAATCAATCCTCGCACAAATGATGTTCTACACAAACCGACGTAAAATTCGATAGCGAAAAAAATAAACTTGAAGTACACATGAATATATAAACGCAACAGGATATTTGTAACAATATTTAATAAATTTTCTTGTCTATATAATGAACATTATTTATTAGTTGATTTTTTCTCTGTTTGTAACAATATTTAATAAATTTTCTTGTCTATATAATGAACATTATTTATTAGTTTATTTTTTCTCTGTAACAATATTTAATAAATTTTCTTGTCTATATAACGAACATTATTTATTAGTGGATTTTTTCTCTGTTTGTAACAATATTTAATAAATTTTCTTGTCTATATAATGAACATTATTTATTAGTTTATTTTTTGTCTATTTGTAACGATATTTAATAAATTTTCTTGTCTATATAATGAAAATTATTTATTAGTTTATTTTGTCTCTGTTTGTAACAACATTTAATAAATTTTCTTGTCTATATAATGAGCATTATTTATTAGTTGATTTTTTCTCTATTTGTAACAATATTTAATAAATTTTCTTGTCTATGTAATGAACATTATTTATTAGTTTATTTTTTCTCTATTTGTAACAATATTTAATAAATTTTCTTGTCTATGTAATGAACATTATTTATTAGTTTATTTTTTCTCTATTTGTAACAATATTTAATAAATTTTCTTGTCTATGTAATAAACATTATTTATTAGTTTATTTTTTCTCTATTTGTAACGATATTTAATAAATTTTCTTGTCTATATAATGAACATTATTTATTAGTTTATTTTCTCTCTGTTTGTAACAATATTTAATCAATTTTCTAGTCTGTATAATGAACATTATTTATTAGTTTATTTTTTCTCTGTTTGTAACTTTTGATAAATTTTCTTGTCTATATAATGAGCATTATTTATTAGTTGATTTTTTCTCTGTGTGTAACAATATTTAATAAATTTTCTTGTCTATACAATGAACATTTTTTATTAGTTTATTTTTTCTCTGTTTGTAACGTTTGATAAATTTTCTTGTCTATATAATGAACATTATTTATTAGTTTATTTTTTCTCTGTTTGTAACAATACTTAATAAATTTTCTAGTCTATATAATGAACATTATTTATTAGTTTATTTTTTCTCTGTTTGTAACTTTTGATAAATTTTCTTGTCTATATAATGAACATTATTTATTAGTTTATTTTTTCTCTGTTTGTAATAATACTTAATAAATTTTCTTGTCTATATAATGAGCATTATTTATTAGTTGATTTTTTCTCTGTGTGTAACAATATTTAATAAATTTTCTTGTCTATATAATGAACATTATTTAGTAGTTGATTTTTTCTCTGTTTGTAACAATATTTAATAAATTTTCTTGTCTATATAATGAACATTATTTATTAGTTAATTTTTTCTCTGTTTGTAACAATATTTGATAAATGTTCTTGTCTATATAATAAACATTATTTATTAGTTGATTTTTTCTGTGTTTGTAACAATATTTAATAAATTTTCTTGTCTATATAATGAACATTATTTATTAGTTGATTTTTTCTCTGTTTGTAACAATATTTAATAAATTTTCTTGTCTATATAATGAGCATTATTTATTAGTTGATTTTTTCTCTGTTTGTAACAATATTTAATAAATTTTCTTGTCTATATAATGAACATTATTTATTAGTTAATTTTTTCTCTGTTTGTAACAATATTTGATAAATGTTCTTGTCTATATAATAAACATTATTTATTAGTTGATTTTTTCTCTGTTTGTAACAATATTTAATAAATTTTTTTGTCTATATAATGAGCATTATTTATTAGTTGATTTTTTCTCTGTGTGTAACAATATTTAATAAATTTTCTTGTCTATATAATGAATATTATTTATTAGTTAATTTTTTCTCTGTTTGTAACAATATTTGATAAATGTTCTTGTCTATATAATAAACATTATTTATTAGTTGATTTTTTCTCTGTTTGTAACAATATTTAATAAATTTTCTTGTCTATATAATGAGCATTATTTATTAGTTGATTTTTTCTCTGTGTGTAACAATATTTAATAAATTTTCTTGTCTATATAATGAACATTATTTATTAGTTAATTTTTTCTCTGTTTGTAACAATATTTGATAAATGTTCTTGTCTATATAATAAACATTATTTATTAGTTGATTTTTTCTGTGTTTGTAACAATATTTAATCAATTTTCTTGTCTATATAATGAACATTATTTATTAGTTGATTTTTTCTCTGTTTGTAACAATATTTAATAAATTTTCTTGTCTATATAATGTACATTATTTATTAGTTGACTTTTTCTCTGTGCGTAACAATATTTAATAAATTTTCTTGTCTATATAATGAACATTATTTATTAGTTGATTTTTTCTCTGTGTGTAACAATATTTAATAAATTTTCTTGTCTATATAATAAACATTATTTATTAGTTGATTTTTTCTCTGTTTGTAACAATATTTAATAAATTTTCTTGTCTATATAATGAGCATTATTTATAAGTTGATTTTTTCTCTGTGTGTAACAATATTTAATAAATTTTCTTGTCTATATAATGAACATTATTTATTAGTTAATTTTTTCTCTGTTTGTAACAATATTTGATAAATGTTCTTGTCTATATAATAAACATTATTTATTAGTTGATTTTTTCTGTGTTTGTAACAATATTTAATAAATTTTCTTGTCTATATAATGAACATTATTTATTAGTTGATTTTTTCTCTGTTTGTAACAATATTTAATAAATTTTCTTGTCTATATAATGAACATTATTTATTAGTTGATTTTTTCTCTGTTTGTAACAATATTTAATAAATTTTCTTGTCTATATAATGAACATTATTTATTAGTTGATTTTTTCTCTTTTTGTAACAATATGGCTTATATTTACATTAATGTTTGCGAGTTAATTTTTACTTCGTAATTTTAATGTGAATATGGGTACGGACTCACATTTATCGATTTTTAAACTATCTGTCATTACTGACTAAATCCTTTAGTAAACGGTTTTATAATTTCTTATTCGAGACATACGAAAGGGACCTAGTGTTGGCCAACGTCGTCCGCCTGCCCCTCTGTCAGTTGCAGACTTGTAACACCTAAACAAAATAAGGTAGACTTAAAATTCACATATGAATTATGTAGTTGGTTGGCCCAAAACTAATAATTGTATTCATATTTCGCGAGGACTTCCGTAGTATAATAAAGACAGCGGGAGTCAATTAGACAATCAAAATGGGAATTTTTAGACTCTTTTTTTACCAATTTTATCTCCAAAATGTCATTACCTATACGGCTGCAATTCAGCTCTAATATTTCCCACAGCTTGTATTTAAGTAAGAAGTATTAAAAGATAAATATAAAAAATAATAAGTAACGAGTAATAAAATTGAAGTATTTTTAGGAAATTAACGATTACACGAAACAATATAATGATTTATTTCAATGTGTACAGAACCTTTGTAATGCGAATTCTGCTCATATTTAACAGGTTAATATCAATATTTTCAAATTATAAGTTATTTTAACCAAAATATATACATATTTATATATTTTATTTGTTGTCATAGTTCCATACCAATAAAAATCAATTAAATAAAAACCGGTTTGGTGAGAGTCTGATTTGCGCATCAAGGGTTCCGCACCTCGTTTTAAATACATTGTTTTATTTTGCAACGTAGACATCACTGATATGAACTTCCTAACGACAAATAACATTAAACAATACTTTATATAATTAAAGATCGCGAGACATATATATTAATATGAATATCTCAAAAACTGTGATATCTAGCGTGATTGCTATTATTTTCCTACAATATTTGTGTAAGATTCTGAAAATTCTAATTTTTCTTCATAAAATATTGTTAAAACTATTGTAACAATACTTTTCAAACGATATCCAACTACGTACATTGGAATAAAAAAAAACAATTCAAGATATATAATTTACCTTCCTGGAATTTCCATATAAACGTTTGCTATTGAAATATGTGCGTATTGATTTGTCAAATTTCAAGCTTCTACGTCAAGTGGTTTGTGAGAAAAACGACTGTAACGGACAGACGAATAGACGGATATATAAGTTATCTTATAAGGGTTGCGTTTTTCAATTTCATCTACAGAATCGTCAAAATGTATCCTATCATTACCCATATAGGTTTTGAACTCTGTTTTCAAAGATAGAATCTCCTTTTATTTAAATTTCCTTATAATTTTTATCACTTCTCCTAGAATTAAAATCCGCACGGGTATACCATAGTCTAAAAAAATGTTGGGTCGCGGAGAGACAGTATGTACGTAAAGTGAGTTCGACGAAGTATTTATATGAAGATATTAGTCGGGAATGGCTTTGAACTCTGTTTTCAAAGATAGAATCTTCTTTTATTTAAATTTCCTTATAATTTTTATCACTTCTCCTAGAATTAAAATCCGCACGGGTATACCATAGTCTAAAAAAATGTTGGGTCGCGGAGAGACAGTATGTACATAAAGAGAGTTCGACGAAGTATTTATATGAAGATTTTAGTCCGGAATGGCTTTGAACTCTGTTTTCAAAGATAGAATCTTCTTTTATTTAAATTTCCTTATAATTTTTATCGCTTCTACTAGAATTAAAGTCCGCACGGGTATACCATGGTCTAGAAAAACGTTGAATCGCGGAGAGACAGTACGTATGTAAAGAGAGTTTTTTTTATAAAACCTCGTCGACCGGAAGTACCCTATCCATTCGGAGAAAAAAAGGATTTGGCATACGGACGGACGAGCAACTAAGTGATTCCTAATAACTTAATAACTATGTAAAAGTAATGAGTAAATTTGATATTAGTAAATTGTATACTTTGTTTATTTTAAATATTATTTTTTCAGTTTATAATTTACACTAAAAACGTTTTCACTTTGATAGCTTGGAAAATGTTTTATTTAATAAAAGACTTATCTATTTTTATGTTTACCAATGTTCTGGAACGGAAACAGTAAAACTTATTTTCCAAATTCGGCCAGAAATTTCGACACTTCCAGACACAGAGTAGTTAACAAAATTTTAATCGTTATATTGTAATCTATATTTGAGTAAATAAATTCCTGAAAAAAAAATTTCTTTGTAAAGTAATATTTTGTAAGCGGAATCCGATTGCCAGCTTTACTTGCTAAATACGTTTGATTGTCGGATCCGACTTACAAGAGGTTACTTTTTACAAAAAAAATTTCATATAGATTTATTTACTCAACGGTTTTTAAGAAGTGTATTTGTATATATAAAGGTTCGTGTAAGTAAAAAATAAAAATACACTTTACCTATCTACCTGTATTACATTTTTTTTTTATTTTCAATTTTTTTTGTTTATTTTTTAACTGGGTTATTTATATCTATAATTGTATTTTTAATTTCTGCTTTTCTTATCACCCAACGAAGGTATAACCGTAAGTATTTGTTGCGAAATGCCCACAATCAACTTAAGATTAACAACCAGATTATTATTTCTTACAGTATTTTAAAAGCCTACATCCCAGTTCTAAGCAATGCCGTTTGATGAATTATTAAAAACGGGACAAATATTTTTGACATCTGGGGTTTAAGGTCTTTCATTTGATATCCATCTTGGTAGCGTCTTTAATTTGAAATTTTTTTATGTTTTATGTGGCATAAAATGCTGGCACTTTACAAGAATTGTCCCCGTCAAGTCACCTTTCTAAATATACCCGGAAGGCTAATAGGATTCTAACAATGTACAATATCCCAAAACTGGATTATCCTTACGGGTCCTAGAGGGTAATATCTGGACACACACACATAAATTAGTTGATAAAAACAATATAGTACGGGACGTTGCAATCGGGTAAAAATATAGGTCGTAGTGAATTGAGAACCTGCTGTTATTCCAGTTCCACTAAGGAAACATTTGGAAAGAGAGAAATGAACCATATTAAAAATTTCTTACTTACCAACGTTTTAAGGGGTTATAAAGATCGAATTTGGGACATCGTCCTTAAATTTACTGGTTTCTAATCTCTAAGCAATAATTTTCTTTCAATAACCGATTTCGATAGTTCCTTCAATTGTATTATAGCTTTATAGCTAATAACATGCTCACTGTGACTAAAAGTTTTGTAATATAAAGTGCGTAATATATAATTTTTATTTTATATTATTAAAAAAATACCTACAGGATTAACCAAGACTTCATCGATGATCATGGGAGCGTAAGTGAATGACAAAATTACATGTAGAACAAATGCATGAATGTAGAACAATGCAAATAAGGGAACTACATTTTAACCTTCTTTATGTAAAAAATAAAAAAGGGGAACGAGTAAATAAAGATGTGTAGAAGGTGATAGCTATTTTAATTTCACCATAAATTCTATTAATATTCTACTCCGCGGCGCTCTTCCTTCTCTTTCCCGATCATTACATCGTTCTCAACAATCCTTTTAGAAGATATTTTAAACCACAGAATGGTACACAATTAAATGAAACTACATGATGTAGTATTATTTCCACTTTCTTTAAGTTCTTTAACACAACCTAGGTTTCGTTGTATTACAAGATCTTCATGGGCTATTAGCAAAGGTAGAACTTAAATAAAATGGAAATAATACTACATCACATAGTTTCATTTAATTATGAATAATGAATTTCTACACAATTAACGCCAAATATATTCAATGCAGAATGGTACTAAATATTTTGAAATTATATTAATAAAATATTCAGAGTTGTATATTGAAGAATTTGTCACCCTCGACTTCTATCAGCTTTAATTCAAATTATTTTCAATAAGAATCTTCGTATAGAAAGTAAAATTCTCTTCGAAAAATAAATTAAATCAATGATCATATTTATTAATGCTTACCTCTATTTTTATATTCTACTCTTTTAATATCTATAACTTCCTTTACTTCACGTTTTGCAGATCGAGACTATGGTCAAGGAAGTTTGAAGTTATTGTATCAATATAATCAAGATATGATTATTTTTGAGTGCAATTAAATGAAACTACGTGATGTAGTATTATTTCTACTCTCTTTAAGTTCTTTACCACGACCTAGGTTTCAATGTATTACAACATCTTCAGGTGGGCTATTAGCAAAGATTATATATTTGCTAAGCCCACCTAAAGATGTTGTAATACAACGAAACTTAGGTCGTGGTAAAGAACTTAAAGAAAGTAATAATAATACTACATCATTTAGTTTCATTTAATTTTGAATAATGAATTTCTACAAAATTAACGCCAAATATATTCATTATTTTTGTGTTAAATTTCCCGAGAAGTTTTAAAATAACATTTACTCTTGAAAAGTTTCCGTGTTTGTATCAAACAATTCGATTTATTTGATTACGAGGCGTAATTTTTTATAGACGTTTTCCTTTAGATTGATACAGGAATTGACAACGAAAAAAATATTTGGAGATATCGGTGTAAATTTCCGTCCAATTTCTCAAGCCATATTTTTATTGTGATCTTTTTATTAATATAAACAGTACTAGTTTTCAACAAAATTGCTGAATTTTTTCACCATAATAATGTAGAATTATATAAAAAATACATTGAATACAAAATAAATGCCGTACGTGAAAGTTGTACTGAAAGAATTTTAAATGTTGCTATAGTGCTGCTGGTAAACCTAAGCCGTTTATTTTACATACATATATAACAAAATAACCATTATATATATATATATATATATATATATATATATATATATATATATATATATATAATAAAATTATAATAGATTAAACTCTGCAAATTGAAGGTATTTTAAAAAAATGATCAATTTGGCGTATAGAATGATAATACAAGCCTGAGAACCTTTTTTTTAGAATTTATCGCTGCTTGTATGTTATTTTGTGCATCAATCACGCAAAATCTACTGGTCGGATTATGATTTAATTTGGCAGTGGAATAGTTTATAAACAAGAGCAATAGATCAGAGAAAAAAAATTCTTATTCCGAATTTTACGCGCGTGAAGCCGTGGGGCACAGCTAAGTAGGCTATATACAGAAGTATTACTTGTACATTTAAAATTTTTAAAAAAATCAATCCGCCTCCAATAACTATGCTTTTATTAGCTTAACATGTAACTTTTTAATATTCTGACCAATCTTACTAATCAATTTTCACTGACTTCTAATTGTCGTATCGATTTGAAACTGTTTAAACTTATGCAACTCTAATGATAATAAAATTATGTGATACCGTAGAGTTGATAAGATGGTTTACTGTAATCCTGCTGAGTTTGGATTCGTTTGACTTTTCTCAAAAAGTCCTTTGGTTACGTATTGTAGATCCAATGGTTAATGAAACAAGTGGTTATGAGAATTTATCAATGGTTTACACTAAGTAAATTGAGTATCGTTAGATTTGCCTCAATGGGTCTTTGTTTATAAAAGCGTATTTTTAATTATTTTTGAAATACAAAATTTTACTTCCTAAAATACTGAAGTGTTCTAAAGTCTAATATGGCAAACAATTCATCCATACTTTTCCCCTAAAAAGGAAAAAGTACGGATGAATTGGTCGCTTTAGATCATGCTTCATTCATTCTCTATTTTTTAATTCATCCATTAGGTAAAGTAGTCAGTACAACTATTGTAATAACATTTTGTGTTCAATAATAATATAACTCGTGGCAGAAAAGAAACAAAAAGTTGTTTTTATTTCTATAAGTCAACGTGGAAACAAATTTTATCCGTTTCTTAACACCTCCGAGTGCAATGCGGAAATTCCTGTTAGTGCTCCACAACGGAAGGCGCCACCGCGCCGGTGCATAATAAATGCAATCGCTGTCGACGGAGCGTCGGCTGTTTGAATTTAAAATAAAATCTTCCAGAACTCTACAAAACCGCGCATAAAAATATTCGGCCTGAATATTGTGAGCGAGTTTAATGCTCGAGGGCACCTTGAAGATTCTACTGTAATGAAAACAGGACATTTGACAAACTGGACATTTTGAATACATTTAGCGTTAATTTTGTAGAAATTCATTATTCACAGTTAAATGAAACTACGTGATGTAGTATTATTTCTACTTTCTTTATGTTCTTTACTTCGACCTAGGTTTCATTGTATTACAACATCTTCTGATGCAAAGATCTTTGCTAATAGTCCACTTGAAGATGTTGTAATACAACGAAATCTAGGTCATGGTAAAGAACTTAAAGAAAGTAGAAATAATACTACATCACGCAGTTTCATTTAATTGTGAAACTGGACATTTGCCAAGTGTATGTTGAAACGTATATAAAGTTAGAGCAAGTCGCCAAATGCTAAAAGATGAATCTATTTTTAATTCTTGAGTAAAATGTTTTATGCTTGTTGAAGTAAAGAATTTTAATTAGATGAACGCGATTTATATAGATGGCCAGAAATATAGCTTGATTTTCTGCAAATATTTTCATTTATACCCTCGGAGGTGACGCTATTCGTATTGAGTCCGAACCTTTAGATAGTTATAAATAGATCTACGTTAAAATTGAGAATCTTTTATCGAGCAGTAAACAACTTTGGCAGTTAGACGCGAACGTAACGAAAGTTTTATTTAACAACGAGTTATTTATAAATAAATTAGATGGTGTATTGCAAAGATCGCGAAAGATTTTTGAAACTTTATTTAAATGGATATATATTTAAAGTACCTCTCTTAATTAGTGCATCGATTAAAGTTTACCAGGACGAATGGCTGCTGTTTGCCGGAACAGCGACGTATCTATTGCCACTATCATCTGAAGTAATTTCTTCATAAACTTCTTGCGTTTGTATAACTATAAAGCAAAAAAACAACGAAACTATTAGGCTTTGTTGGACGTACGAATGAACACAACGAATTAAGGGTTCTTTTTTTCAGCCTGAAAATCAAAGAACATCTTATAAATTAAAAATACTTGCCATGAAGAAATAAATCTGTTCCTTAATTTAATTTTTTCTGGAAAGTAAGGGTACTTATATTTTAATAAAGGAATGTAGGTATTTTTGTGTTTGACAAAAGATTAACAGGGGAGATTTCTAAGGTCTTCATATCAAGCGAGCCTAAGTGACGATATATTTATCAGTGTCAGGATGAAAATGATCCCATATTCGTGCGTCCGTTCCTTATCCTCCATATCTTCGGACTGGTGCTTTTAATATTCCTGCCTCAGTTTAAAACGGCCTTAAGTATAAATTAGTAAGGCTAAGTATGACGGAATGACGGTATAAATGAGTATAATTTATTACATGCAAAATAGCCGTACCTATCTCGTGGGTGTCTCATTCGTAGACTTCTATCACTAGCCATCTAGCCACTTTTTGACCCAAAATTGAGTTGACACCTATAACTTTTAAAGCTTTCTTATTATTTTTTGGTACGCTTCTAACATTATTTTTTTTCATCGTTTTTCAGTATTTTCATCAAGATTTCATAAGGATAATATGAGGGAGAGAAAGGAGATAATATGGGGGAGAGAAAGGAGGGGAGAAGAGAAAGTAGGAGCACATTTTCTTACATATAATTCAATATATCTCCGTAGATACGTTAAGTAAAGTTATGGAAAATGATATTATCAGGCGATGCTCCGAATAATATGTAATATATAATTTTTTTCTAAACATAAAATTTTGAACTTCTGAGCACTTAATTTACTTGCTCTCTCTTCTTTACACCTTCTGTACAAATATATATCTAAGTGTTAGCTATTGAGATATGTGCGGTTAATACGCTTTATTAGCTTATTAAATTTTAAGTTTCCACGTAAAGCAGTTTCTGAGAAGAAATGGCTGTAATAGGCGAACACGTGAGTGATCTCGTAACGGTTCCGTTTTTCCTACGGGGGACTTTAAAAATGTCATAAAATCGAATTAATAATTAGTAAGTTATATATATATATATATATATATATATATATATATATATATATATATATATATATATATATATATATATATATATATATTTATATATATAAATGTATATGTATATATGTACAGCTGTACCAAAATTCAGTTTCAAGCGGGGAATAGCTTATGACTACTCAGAAAAAGTATAACATTTGTATTTTCAATAAACGATAACTCCCTGACAAGAAAAGATATTCGACACTCACAGACCTCAAACATATTATTCGTTTATTTTTAAAGTATCTATTATAAACTTTATTTAATACTTTCTCAAGGAAATAATAAAAAATTTACACCTGTACTTCAATGAAGGCAGAGAGAAAAAGGTTCCGCGGATTGCTTTAATTTTACTTAATTCGTAATTAAAAGTTCTGACGTGTATTGCCCTTTTCGTTATTAATAAACTCTAATTTAAAAAGGGAAAACGTTATCAATATTAACGTAACAAACGTATTTTTTCCTTTAAAATTAGCAACATTTATTGAAATATATAGAAAAGTAAAAAAAGTTCAACGGAAAACGTTTTTAACCATGTAGTTACGAATGTCTTCAAAACACGCTGCATATCAGTGGGAACGGCCGTTCATTTTTTTATATTTTCGACCGAAGCCAAATATGTGTCAGTTTCTCAATTCGATGCTATTTATTTTCATACACGTACGAATAATTCGGAGACTCATTAACATACTCGTATTCTCATTATTCCCGTTTCATTTGGAATGGAATTATTTCGGATAGTCCCATGAAATTATGATCAGGATATGATGACAAACTTTCACTAAAGAACGTCTCGACGGAAGAGAGTACAAGGTATTTCGAGAAATTTGATATTGATGTTTACTTACTTGACATGTCTTTCTAAGGTACTTTATTTAGAGTATTTTGCAAATTGTTTGGAAACAATATTGTACAGCAAAATGTCCAACTAAGTCTAATATTTTTATTATTTCGTAATTTTCACTGCGGTTAATACTCAGTAGTTATTTTAAATCAGTTAATTTTTTTTAAAGCGTTATTCTTTGCTAAGACGTCAGCGATTATTTCATTTAAATCCCGTTCGTCATATCGGAAAATCAATTTCCATCGAGTGTAGCCGCGCAAAGAAACGTTGCCTAATAAAAATACAACGAGAGCTTTTGAAATACAACTTTTTTCTGGTTTCGAGATGACAAGAACACGTTTGTAAAGAAAGAGTATTTGAGACTACTATGAATGACGACTTGACTGTTGTTTTATTTTTCAAATTATTATTGCATATTTCACGAACTCCACGTAGAGTAGAGTTGTTATCTTTCCTAAATATGTTTTATGTGTTTTATCTATGAGTAAATAACTCTTTCTGTACCTGTTTAAAATATAATTTCGTCAATAAAAGGGATAGAGTTATGACGAAATATCACTTTGCATTTTTCTAAACCTCACTGGCTTCCTCCGATGATTATTTAATCTTAGTGAATCATTAAGTTTTCTAGCATTCATTTATTTAAATGTAACTTAAATCATATTATATGATATAAAGCTGGACCATCAGCGCTTTTTTCATTATGTACATATTACATAGAACTTTTGTTTCATTGTACAAATCACACATTTTTATCTCGACTTCTGTGTTGTGGAGATGAAAAAAATAACATAGATACTTTCATTTCGAAATAACATCTAATTAATGACATACCGACCAACATCTCTTGCGTTTCTAGGATTTTTTCTAAAGTCTACCAAGAGACTAGAGAAATGATATTAAATCTCACAGTTTTTGAGAGAGTCATCACGGTAAAAGACTGTGAAAAATAAGGCAAACGATATATTTACATGGCGAGAAATAATATCAATATTTATAAATAGTTTAACAGAAACGATATGTGCCTTTAAATGTTTAAACATGACTGAAAGTGTGCGGAACCTTCGGAGTACGATTTCTACTCATATCCAACGAGCTTGTTTTGTTTATATTCCTCAGCTAGTCAACTTCCATTTTTTTTACTTGTCAAAAATGGCAATTTTCATGATTAACTTGATGTAAAAAATTCTCTGGATCCATGTCGTAAAGTTCGAAATATTTATTTATACTCGTGTAAACGCCACTATAAAAACCGAACGCTCATAATACCATGTGGAGGGGTAGGTATGTGGCGCATAATAACTTTTAAACTATTGTTATAGAGTAATATCGTGTTTACAGTATATTTCATATTTTCTTTAAAATCAGAATAACCTAATCTATACTAGCGAGAATAATAGGTAATCCTTGCTTCTCCCATATACAAATAATTAAGAGGGAATTGAAGTCCGGAAGTTAATGAAAAATTTAATAACATCCGCTGTCTCGTTTCTCTTGAGCATCCAGGGATTATGCCATTTCCAAGATGATGGTCTCTTTTTCTTTGACAAAGGAAACTTTAAGGCTATAAGGTTTAAATGTTCCTTATTAATTGGTTAAACATTTGTTTGTAAACATTGTAACACGGCAATAATTCTTTGTGGAAAAACCTGGCTTTTAGGTATTAAAATATTTGTAAATTACAATAAATGTAATTTACAATACTAGATGTAAATAATATCAGGTACAATACGGACAATACTAGATGTAGATAATATCAGGTGTATTGTAAAACATTGTCAATGTCGGTTAAGTTTTAGGGGAAAGGAAACATTCGCGCTTTTCGTATGAAAAGTCGGAACTTCATTATAGTTTTAAAATAAAACCACAAGTCAACACACTAACAGTTCGCATCATATCTGTGGTGATTTAAGCATAAACAAATCCCGCATAATTTCAATTCAGTTTATTTAATTTATTAAAATTATTTTGTAAATTTGTAAATTTGAATCGTGATTTAAACTATTTTTAATGCTGTAAATTGTAACAATATCGTACTTAGAAGGAGGTACGATATAAGCTGACCAGGTTTCGTCTAGAACTTTTTAAATTTTTAAATTGTTTCCACAAAACCACGTATTCTCCGTGAACAATAAATGCAGCCGAGTTCAACGACAAGTCAGTACATTGTTGCTTAAATTCTAATAATACAGAGCTACGTGAGGAAATTTTACCAGTGTCATTTCCAAGATTGTTATTTCAGAAGCCCTATTTTTATAATAGGATTCTTATACTGAATAATTTTCACGGTAATAGGTCTGAATAATTTTATAATAATATTTATTTGATATATTTAAAATATATGCAGTTTTATGGCAGCATAAAGTAGCCACATATGAAGAACTACAGCAAACAGGGTATTGATCAATTCTCCATCTTAGAGTTTACATAGCACAGAAATTCTTTAACGACCTTTGAAAACATTTATGGAGGACGAGTTTCTGGTATCAGGATGTAAATAATTCAGAAATTATACAGATTGGACGCAGAAGAACTTTTCGTCACGTAGTAGCGTGTTTGGGAAAAAGGAGGCTGACAAGGTTTTGAAAGTGTAGCTCTAAACTTCGAGGTCTATAGCAAGAGTGAGTCAAATTAATGAATGATATGGTTCTCCGTTGTCGATATCTACACTATTCACTAAAATATTGACGAGCACAGAGTGTAAAGAACAAGTCTTATGCAGTTTATTTATTTTTTAACACGTGTATCAATATAAATACAATAAACTTGTCATAAATAATCTAAAATTCCTAACGCATGATTTTATATTTTATCTCAATTGTTCATTTTTGTATCATACTTTTATTTGAAAGGTTTAACCGTTCATGTGTAAAAAATAACTTTACGTTTTAATTTTCTGAAGCGGCATAAAATAATTCTGATGAAACTTTTATTGCCACTGAATTTGTAATTAAATGCTATATACTAAAATGACCATCCTCCGGAGTAATTATAGCTTAAAGTCGTATGGATAACATGACTACGAATTTAAATGTAAGCTTTGTGGTTTTTATCTAAACACCGTAATTTTTCTGTCATATTTGACAGTAGGATAAAAAGAAAAGTTTCGACAAATTATTATGAAAATATTTTGACTATTTGAGTTAAGAAAATGAGAAAAATTATGGTCAAATACGGTGGTAATTGGAACAGTTATCTGAAACTAAATTTTACTTTTATTAAAAAAATCTGATATGATACTAAAGTTTCTGACTAAAGTCTCTAAAAAAAGTTATGTGAAACTAAAGTTCAATGGGCCCAAAATATTTCTGCAATAAGTACCTTTAATTGACCTATTTTTCTGCATTTTGAAACCACGACCATGAAGAGAGATGTAAAATCATTAGTTTAAAAAGGCCTTTGTTTTACTAAGTGCAGTTCTTTCAAATATTTTTTGCCATTCGACATAATATATACTTATATTTCCTCAGAAACAATTTATTTTTTTAATACCATGATGTCAATTGTAACTAAAATGTGACAATGACGAAGTATTCTAAACTAGAAAATTGTTTCATTGTGTTAAAGCTTTCCTGCCAAAGTTCGTTTCTAGTGAAAAAAAATTAAATAATATTTTTATAGTAATGGCAAATATCACTTAAAAGAACGTTGATGCCCTTAGTTACCGTTGGTTGAGAATGGACTGATCTTTAAGTCATTTAGGTCCAGGCGCTTGATCGTAGATACGGGACACTATTAGGAGACCTTTGAAGATCCCCTCTTTTATTTGAGGGCGGATCCCTGAAATAACCCGAGTGAAATTGCGGAAATAGTGTATATAATTGACTATATTTAGCTGAGAATAAAATTATTCAGATTTGATAAGAACACAAATATAAATATTTATAATTTGTTACGACACTAAAAATGTGGAGGAAGTTGGGTAACAATTTAGTCAAGTTTGTGTCATTTTTAGTAACTCAAGAGGAAAAACGGAGTCCTTATAAGACATTCACGTATCTGTCATCACACAGCCGTTTTTCTCAGAAAGAGATCGAAGTAGAAACTTGAAACTATTTCTAATAATCTATTTGTAATAAAATATCTATTTGTAATAAAAATACTAAATAATAAAAATAACTTGTGGGGAATTGTTTGAAATAATTAGTTTTATAAGGGTTTCAAAATATTATTTTTATAATGTTAGATGTTTCATCTTCAGATATATAATGAAAAATATGCAAAATTATATGTTTCCCTGCTCTTATTTCCAAAACTACTCAACCTGAAATTATGACAAAATCAGAGTTTTTAGAAGTCTATAGAAAGTTTGTAAAAAAACTATAGCGGTAATTCTAGATGCCTTAATTTTTTAAAAATGCACTATGGTTTTATGCCTGTGAGATATTAGTAAATATTTTAATAGAAATATTACGGACCGTTATGTCTATAACTGCATAAATGTACGCCGAACTCTCATAAATTTATTCGCACTTGTTACGTTTTTATTTTTTCTTTATGCGATGAACCGAATGGCTTAACTTTAATTGCATTCCAAAATTTATACATTGTCGTATGCTTATGAAAAAAATATCAGGTGCCTATAGATAACGTGGTGTATCAGTATTATTAGTATAATATTTTTGGTAAAAAAAATGGTCTAATTTTGACGATTTTTCATACGTGTATAATAGAATTTATAAACAAAAAATTATTCAAAAATACGTTCGACGTCTGCTCAAGGAATATGCACTCTATACAACGATATAAGTCGTACATAAGTCCAGGTATCATTTCTCTATTATCTTCATTTTACATACATGAGAATTAAATTATATAGCATTTTAAGTACGATTTTTAGTTTTAGACAAAAGCAGTACATAATATGTGTAAATTTTCAAGTAACCATGTGTCTCCGTTTCAAAGCAATTAAAAATTTAAATAACTTTTCTTAATCAAATCTCAACATTGGACACAAAACACGTTAATTATTCGAAATTAATAAAACGCAATGTTCGCATTCTACTTCATTAAATGGAACCTAAGTAGTATGTACAGTAGACATGGAAATTTTATATCTTAGGCGCAGGTTAGGGGGACGACTAAAGGAACAAATACAAAAAATAAGCTTGGCTCCATATTTAAATAAGTTATTTTCTTTGGAAAAAGAAAAACTAAGGACAGTATCAAAAGTGGATACAATTTTCCACAAACCTAATTTTTTTTATTTTCATAAAAATTTCCAAAACGGGAAAATGTTATAAAGTAACATTAATGAATTATTTTAATAAAACTTATTTTCTTAAACATAAGTTGTATATGTGTCTATTAATCACAAAGCGGAAAAATTGCTTGTTTGTACGTGCACCAAAAATTTTGGAACTACTGGCCTGATTTCGATAATTTTTTTGTGAAAGAGAGCCTACATTGGTGGTTGTTACCGGCTATATATTGTTATAGGCGTAAATAATAATTTCGCTTGCGGTAATCACTGGAAACACAAGACCGATTTCAAAAACCCTTTTTGTGTTAGAAAACCCTTTTTGTATTAGAAAACCCTTTTTGTATTAGAAAAAACGTAGACACGAAAGGCAGCGAGGATGTTTCATTTCACGTCACTTTGAAGCTTAACATTCCACAAGTTTTTTTGGGAAGAATGTTCCACTGGACTTGCACAAGAAAAACGCACTCACTTTTTATACGCAGGCAGATTGTTACATTTTTTTTTCAACATTATGGAATGTGTTATATAATATCTTTATATTATACGTATAACGTTTCATCTTCTCGTATAACGTTCTCTCTTTCATAATTTGTTCCACTAATCTATCTTGAGCGAACCCCATCCAAGATGCTCTCGTTATTCTTTAAAAGTTATCCCGCCAGAGAAACGGAGGACAATATGTGGCACGAATTCTAGCTCTTGGGAGCCGACTCAAAGTCGTGTTGTAGATTTTTATTTTGGGAATATGCCACAAAGTCACTTTAATAGTGCAGATATTTAAATGATCTTAGTTGCTTTTGGATGTGCTCTCACTTTTTTATTTCGCATTCTGTCCTCCAAACTGATAGCGAGCATCGTTTTACTCTGTAGTTTCCGGGCATAATAAAAAAAAATAATTTTCCTTTTTTTAATTCATGCACATCCAAAATGGTTGACATTTTGAGACTATGACGGACAGACGAACTTGAAGAAATTGTAAGGTTGCATTACCGAACATTACGGATATTATGGTTTCTTTACATTACGAAACCCTAAACACAATTTTTATGTAATTATAATCGAATTATTTAACAAAGGCGTAATACACTTACTAAGTGATATCCGTTCAACAAACTAAATGACGTTGAATTTTGCTAAGATTAGACTAAATTTTGCTAATATTGTACTAAATTTTGCTAATATTATTCCTAAAAAGGGTTTGAGAAAGCTATGCAGAATTTTCCAAGAAACAATTTGCATACGAAAAATATCAAAATATAGCAATATTCCAATGACGGATTTGGCCCAGTTTTATAAGGAAAGTTTGAATATAGATGAATTATTTATGAAATTTTGTAGAAACTACCCGACCCGTGACGATGAATGTCGACAAGTTTGAGAAATATCTTGATATACGCTATTTAGAGCGTTAAACACATGGAAACAAGTTGTGGTAACGTTATTCTTCATAAAAAGTTTTACAATAAAGTCTACGACCATATATTTTTATTTTACATAAAATTAGTAATGAAGGATTTACTAAAGAAAAAAAAACAAGTTTTGAAGTCAATTTTCTAAGACTTATTCCTGTATCTGTTATTTAAAATAAATTACATAAATCAGTTAAAAATATTATAAAAGTCTGTAACAGAGTAAATCTGTTATTCTACGTAATTTTCATTAGAATGTCAAGGGATAGAGGACGATATAAAATGGAATATAAATACCATCCTTTAAGAAAAGCCAAAATAAATGATAATGTACACAAAATATTGTATATAATAAGTGGGAAGACACCACATCTATGCAAAAAAAAAAGTTATGATGATTTAGGTACATGGAATTAATTCGAAGTCAACCTTAAAATTACTGAATATAATAATTTCTTTTCTGCTAGAAATGCCACATTATAAGAAGCAGAATTTCGTTATTAATCCAAAAAACCTATAACAAAATTAACCCTAACAATTTACGGTTACCATTATTAAATTTTTTTACAAAACACATAATCGTGTTAATGTTAACACAACCTGCCAAATTGTCTTAAAGCTTATCAAATTATATTTGTTTATGATCTTCCTCAACGTATATAGATAGAATTTTCCCAGTTTATCCCGTAGATTTTGAAAGAATAGTTTACAAATTATGACGGTTTCGTTTTAATTAAACAAAACGACTTAAGCAGGTTTTACATATTGACACAGGACGCGTCAATGCGTGAAAAACTGTGTGCGAACCTGGGTGGGTCGCTTGTACAATGGAATTTTTAAGAAATGTTAAACACGTTGGTTTCCCTTTCATAGAATGTTTTCATTTTAAATTGTAACAGTTCTGAGCTTTATTTTCTTGGAATTTTTGATATATTGTTCATACTATAAATATTTCATTTATTTTCAAATTTTAAAAATTGTTTACCCTATAGTTTTCGTAAAAATAATTCTCAAAAATTTTACGATTAACATTACAAGAAAAATAATAATTTCACTACGCTTAATTTTATTCACGAAACCCGTTGAGCAATTTATCTAAAAAACTTATTCAATGTAAAATTCTATTATATTAAAGCTATGAAAAAAAAAATTAACCGTTTATTTTCGGTAAAAATCGCTCTGAAAAATTTTGTAAAGAACATTACAGAAAAAGTAATAATTTCACAACACTTAATTATATTTGTAAAACGCTTCGGGAGATTTGTCTAAAAAACGAATTTAATATAAAATTATTTTATATTAATATTTTGAAAAAAAAATAATTTAAAGTAACTTTCGGATCTTACTGTCACGTGACAACTATCTTAAGACTGCTGCTCTTCCTCCCCTCGCCATCACTAAACGCCTCTATTCCATTCGCCAAACGACAGCGGTTGTCAGTGTTGGAAGTATACCAGCGGAAACACTCGGTATGATCAGTTAAGAAAGGAGTCCGTCTCTGTACCTTGAGCAGTTTACTCCCATGCTCCCTTTAGCACATTCCAGTGCTACCATTTTTTGCTTTTTGTCTACCTGTAAATTGTAGAATTATAATGCCTTTAATCTTTCTTAATGTGTTATTCATAATAAGAAAAGTATTTGAAACCGAACGAAATTTCTAGAGGTTAGCGTGAACAAAAATACAAAGCAAACAAAAACATTTTCACTTTTTGGCTCTATACAGGAATGAATCACTTACCGAAGTAAGGAGAGACGAATCAGGAAGTAGTAATATGTACAGTACTCCTCAAAGGATGCTCTTCCTAAAATAAAAATAATTTTTAAAATCTTAAATTAAGATTAGCACAAACAAATAAACAAACTTTTCCGCTT
Organism: Druceiella hillmani; assembly: GCA_039881145.1. Classification (NCBI taxonomy): domain Eukaryota; kingdom Metazoa; phylum Arthropoda; class Insecta; order Lepidoptera; family Hepialidae; genus Druceiella; species Druceiella hillmani. The sequence continues at coordinate 15,763,329 of JAYKKI010000029.1, forward strand.
TATACATTTGTGTAATATATTAGATATTAGTAGTATATTAGATATAACGAAATCTTTATATCTGATAAAAAAAAAAGAAAGAAGAAAGAAAAACTTGGTTTCTATTACATATTCTAAAAAAACTCTTAAGCATAGAACTAGCATTACGAGGGTTACGTACACATAGGAACTTACAATCCTTTAGGTGTAGGCGTAGTATATCTGTTAAACTATTCATAAATATTAATATTTCCCAACGTTGTACATTACCTTCTACATCTTTCGCAAGCGTAAAAACACATTCCATATTTAGAAAATTACAAGTTCTAGAATAATCGCTACAGTTTACTTACGACTTTTGCCTAGGTTTCTCAACAATGTATTTTTCGTAATTATGGGATGATTAGTTTCAGAAATAAGAGGAAAATGTAAGGGAGGCCGGGGCCGTAATTAACAAAAATTAGGTTTTTAATTGTAGCTTCGAAATGATTTATCGTCTAGACTTAATTTTTATGTCACATGATGTTTTAATTATTTAGGTATAGTGTTATTAACACAAATCAAACATAAAAGAAATGATGTCGTTTGAGAAAAAGAGTTCTACTCTTTTTAATGTTTTAATGATGAATGATATCAGCTGTAATACGCTGAGCATCACATTCAAAGATACAAATATGATGCTCAACAATAATACTATCATTCATCATTAAAACACTTATTGTGTGTTATCAATTTATGTAGTCACAAAGTTTTTCTCTAAATTTGGTGCATGACTTTTTGCCTTTATTTTCTTTACTCTACTCCTGCAAATGATAGTGTAATTAGTAAAATTAATAGCCTATTTCCTAATCTAGGATATACATTACCTGTACGACGGTGCGTTGGTCGTTTAAGCATGAAAGAAAAATATAGAAACAAACAACTTTTGAGTTTTCCTAATAAATATTCATTTGTTAGGAAAACTCATAACTCTATATAAATAAAATTATATTTAGGCACAAAGTTTCTTTGACGCTCTATACTTATCATTCATAGTTTACTTTTTATAAAGGTAATCATTTTTCCTTACGTTTTTTTTACACAGTGTCAATTTATTTCAATCAAGCGGGAAATTCTGGGGTATGGACCGTTTGGTATGTACGTAAGGTGAAGAATACATTTTCCTAATACCACGCGAGTGAAGCCATGGCAAATCAGTATGATAACTGGAAGCCATATTAATTAATCTCCATTTTAAGGTAGCGCCCTGCCCCGCGTTCTCTACCTTACTTCCGTGACACATTTTCGTGACAGCATCTAAACTAATAACGCTGACTTTTTTACTTCACATACTTCTCAATAAATGGCAATAAATATATTATTGGAGTTTATTCCGACAATAATCTGTCTACTGCTTAAAAACTTTACGTATGTTTTGTTATCAAGCAACAATAAATATAACATCCAAATTGTGAGTATAATTATCTTTTATAAAAATTGATAATACTGTAATCAAGTAACTGAAGTTAACTTAATTAAGTGTTATGTAATTTATTCCAAATGTATCTCAATATATATCGAATAAATTGCATCCAAAGCTCTCGTGTAATGACGTTCATCACTGTGGATTTTCTGTATGACATCGGATTAATACTATTGCCCTTTTCTCATAAATGAAATAATTCTTCTTTAATATTATTCAAAATTTTTTTGTAATTAATTTTTCTTACCTACATGTATTTTTCAAAGGATTCTTATATTCTTCATTAAATAAAACAAATTTATAACTAAATTTTCCACCACTGGTGCCACGCAGCGCTGTAAACCGCGAGCCAACGACCCCTATTCCCTCGTGAAAGAAATTTTCACATTGTATAGTCTCAAGAAAAATACAAACGCCATAATACGAGAGCCATGAAACTGTAGATTAAGGTAGCAAAATAACTCCGAGCAGTGCGTATATTTCGTGTATGGGCGAACGGTGTTAGGAAAATATTTTGTTTTCCATTCAATACGACCTTCAAGCGGGGTTTTCATTTTATTTTCGCTGGATGTATATGTTAATTTTTAAGTTTTAATTTTTGAGAACAACATATTATTATTTTATTAAATACGAATTGTTTTTGAATTGTACTTATTTCATGTACGCCATTCAAGGTACTATACTTTATATGCATGAAGATAACGTCCAAAATCCATAACGTTTGTTATTTTAAAATATTTTTTAACAAAAGTAAAGCAACGATAACGTGAAATGAAATTGTATGGATTTATTCCTTAGTAGTTACTCAAAGAAATTGTCCTTCAAAAAGAGTCAGAGAGTTTCCTCTTTAGTCAATAAGAAATGACTAAAGAGGAAAATACAACTGAAAATTCCGGCAAGATATGTAAAAAAAATGAGTATCAGTGATTCATAATAGAATGACTTAAACAGGCCAAAAAGGGCGCAGATATGAGGTAGAACACACAAAAAAAAGAAAAACCTCCTCCTTTTTGTAATCGATTAAAAACATTGGTGTAGTGTTGCCCGTAAAACTATTTAGGATTGCCAAAGACAATAATGCATTCATTAACGGAAGAAATTTCTGTAGAATAGGACAAAGTTTTGATGACTAAACATTGCAATATTCATGTGTAGCGCTTGGCTTATTCCTAAAGTTCATTACTGATATACAAAACCTCTTTAATGCTAGAATAATGAAGCCTGTAAGTAAGTTCACTTCAAGAAAGGACTTGGAAAATGGTACATCTAAGAAGCAGTTCTTTCCAATTGACCTGACTGACTAATTATTATTTTTAAAACTTGTTTATAATTACTGCAAAATAGACTGAAAGCATCTTTTTGAACTCAGAGAGGAATTCTGATGATATTACAGTTATGAAAACTGATTCCCTTTGAGCACTTCCATTAATTACTGTAAACTTCATAACACTTGAATATATTTAGAAATTATATCGGATGGTGGAAAAGTATCTTCTGTAAATACTATAAACTTTACCAGCGTGTGTATGTAATACACTCCTTCGATCGATGTAGGTAAATGGTAAATTTCTAAACGTATAAACACAATTAGGAAGAAAACTACATTTTTCAAATAGAAAATTAACTTTTTATAAATATTGAATATATTTGGCGTTAATTTTGTAGAAATGCATTATCTTTGCTAACAGCCCACCTGAAAATGTAATACAACGAAACCTAGATCGTGGTAAAGAACTTAAAGAAAGTAGAAATAATACTACATCACGTAGTTTAATTTAATTGTATTTTTATAAATAGGTAAGCCGGAATCACCAGGGGATATATGTTTGCAATGAAGGTAGGTTATGTTTTAGTCGTTATTTCTTTCGTAATATAACATTTATTTTGGTATTACAAGTTTCAACTCGGTTTTCGGTCTCAACTTCAAGTGAAATATGTAAATACTAATATTTATTTTTTATGATTACATATATACTAGCGTGACCCGTGCGAAGTCTTCGCATTATTTATTCTATTTTAATAAAATTGACATATAGAGGCGCAAGTATCAAAAGCATTGAGCTAAAGCCCCACTTTATTTATACGTGAGTGGATTTGAAATTAAACAAAAATTTTACCGACCGTCAATCATATTGACGTTGAGCCGTTAGATGGCAGCATTGCTGTTTTGTGTATATAATTTTAATAATTAATTAATTTGCAAAAACAATAGCAATAATAAATTTTTGAGTTGTGGATGCCGGTAGATCAAGCAATTATCTATAAAATGATATATAATTTATGTGGATTAGTTGTGAGATTTTTTCCAAAAAGGGAGTGTAACATCTTAACCTTAGCGTATTAATATATACTAGCGTGACCCGTGCGAAGTCTTCACATTATTTATTCCATTATGAAGCTCAGATGACAGATCAAACAAATATTTTACTAAAATTGACATATAGAGGCGCAAGTATCAAAAGCATTGAGCTAAAGCGCCACTTTATTTATACGTGAGTAGATTTGAAATTAAACAAAAATTTTACCGACCGTCAATCATATTGACGTTGAGCCGTTAGATGGCAGCATTGCTGTTTTGTATATATAATTTTAATAATTAATTAATTTGCAAAAACAATAGCAATAATAAATTTTTTAGTTGTGGATGCCGGTAGAGCAAGCAATTATCTATAAAATGATATATAATTTATGTGGATTAGTTGTGAGGTTTTTTCTAAAAAGGGAGTGTAACATCTTAACCTTAGCGTATTAATATATATGATGATGATGATGATGATGATGATGATAGTTCTATGTGTGAAATATTGTTTAAGTATGATAAGTAAAACATTGGTGGTGTTGAACTTATGTTAAATCCTATATATGTTTTTTCATAATTATGGTTCTAACTTCGTAAATAAAATATGTAAATGCTAATATTTATTTTTTTAGAAATTAAATATATAGTTCTATGCGTGAAATATTTTTAAGCATGATAAGTAAAAAATTGGTGGTGTTGAACTTATGTTAAATCGTAAATATTTTTTTTCATAATTATGGTTCTAACTTCGTAAAGTGAAATATGTAAATGTTAATATTTATTTTTTTAGGAATAAAATATATAGTTCTATGTGTGAAATATTTTTTTAAGTATGATAAGTCAAAAATTGGTGCTGTTGAACTTATGTTAAATTGTAAATATTTTTTTTCATAATTATGGTTCTAACTTCGTAAAGCGAAATATGTAAATGGTAATATTTATTTTTTTAGGAATGAAATATATAGTTCTATGTGTGAAATATTTTTTTAAGTATGATAAGTCAAAAATTGGTGCTGTTGAACTTATGTTAAATCGTAAATATTTGTTTTCATAATTATGGTTCTAAGTTCGCAATTTACTTGTAGAGTTTGCCAAGAATCATTTACATACTTTGGGTAATTAATTAAGTTAACGGGATTCCAATATCGCATTAATATGAATATTTCTTGGCTCTCGTATAAATATATTTAAGTTTGAGTGGCGCTAAATTGAAGTGGGTATAAATAATTCATCCTTGAAAGTTTATATGTACTTAACTTAAACAATTATAGAAGTTACTGAAACAAAGTTAACTGGAAGAACTTTTGTTGTAAATCTCACTACCTTCTATCGTAATTGCGGGTGGAAGTTGAGTTTTTAGCACAAGTAAACCAAGTTAATACGAATATAAAAATTGTTTTTAAACAAACTAATATGGCACCTAATTAATTCATGTCTTCACCGACAATGGATCGTAAACTTGCAAAGTTTATTATTATTTTCACTTTAATTTAATCTCTTTGAAGCGAGGGCCTGAGAGACGGCGGCGGCTTTTAATATGCACCGACGGTGCACAGTATGCACCGATTGTGCACGTCGGAACTTTGATAGTAAGAAGTCGTTATTTATGTATTTACTATAAAAGGGTAAGAATCTGTGTAAAAGGTATAATGCTATTAGTGAACAAACGCTTGGTTAGCCGCATGGTCTATTCACTTTATAATATTAGAGGATAATAAAAATAGTGTAATATTTATGATATTAATGAACGCACATTTAAAGTGTCGCATAATATAGTAATAAAGAGGAAACTTTATTTTACGAAACGAAATTAGTACTTTAACTAAATTGGTCAAAATATTGCATTAGCATTTACGTGGTGGTCAATGAAAGTAAATGAAGAAGTATGTTCTCAAAGGAAATATCAGTAAATAAGCGCGAATCGCATTAGAATTTTGGGGATGTACGTGAGTACGTATGTATATGTGCTTCTAAAGGATTTTACAATTTAAATGGAACATTCGATTAACTATGAACTTTTTTTATAGCACCCAGCGAAACGAACAAAATTATAATTTTCGGAGCTTAGAAACCGTTTTGCGAAAATTAAAGTTAGACTAGTTGGATTAGAACTGGTTAAACTGAAGTCTATCCATATTTGTCTATAAATGGTACTTATCGTTTTATGTTATAATTGGAAAATATTTCTGGAATGAAAGGCAAAAAACTTATTTTTTTCCATCCACTGGAATGCTACAGGCTGTGCGCGTGCCATAGAGAAAGATGTTTACCGCGTTAATACGTCGCTGCGATTAGTTTATTAAAGAGCTCAAATTCCGGAGGTCATCATTACTGTTATAACTCAGATAAATCTACTTTTCTTGATGTATAATTGTCCTTGATATAAAATGAGGTTATTTGATTTAATATTCAGTTATATTGTGATTAATGAATTGAAAGTTTTAAATTAAAGTATAATTTAAGAAAATTTTCGCCACATAGCTCGCGCCAATCTTGAATCTCAATAAATATATGGTTTTGACATTGGACATAAATCTTTTAACGAACTCTTTTCCGTTAAACTGTATCACAGACGATAAGAAGAAAATAATTGTACGATGTACACACTAGTTTAAAGAAATACTTTAAAAATCATATTTTTGATGCGTTTATCTAGTCAGAAACTTATATTTAAACATATTTAGAATTTATGCAAAATAATTAGCTAATCTCTAAGTTCTAAAAATATAGATTTTAGGGTCTTTGGTCAGAAACTAACTTGTTTATTCTTAAAACTTTTATTTTAGTTTACTTTCCGTCTTATTAATGCCTGAAACTGGTCGTCACTATGAAAATTAAAAAAATCACTAAATTTTCTTTTACAGGTATGAAAAATAACCCAGTACACCAGAAAATATTATTTTAAGACAAATGGTTGAAAAACTCATTTAATACTTTAGATTTATTATTGTGTAATGAAATAATTTTTTTTTAATAACAAATTAGTATTTTTCGATTTTATAACTCCAGTCCTAAGAAGGTATTTCTGTATATTGTTTTTATTTAAGAACTTTACTTTTCCTACTTTTTTATTTCAGGCTTAATGGTTGATATTCAATATTAAACTTCGTAAATTGACACTAAAACAAAAACACTAGCAAATTTTTACAAATGTTTTTATTTGCTCGGTTACATGAATAAAAAGTGTTATTAAATCCACAAAAACACCGTTTTTAAAAAAAACTGTGCAGTCGGAGGACCCCTGTCAGGAACGAAGTTCCTTACATTATTTTTTCAACTCTAAACATGATTTAATATGTAGATTTCTATTGAGTATTTTAATGTATTTTTATCACGCCAAAAAGCGAGTCTCTCTTTTATTCAACCCTCTCTCTCTTTCTCTAATTTGTATATTTTATGTTAATTTTTATATTTTTTTCAAAGCAAAAATTTAAAGTAAGAATTTAAATCAATAAATTTCATTTAACATTTTAGTAAAAATAGACATTTATTAAAACAATTATATATAAAATAGTGAATTATAAATTATATTTAAAAAAATTCTAACTAAGAAAAAACAATAACAATTAAATTCAAAATTTAAGCATTTTAGAATTGAAATATTTTTATTTAATTATTTCAAAATTGAACTAAATTTTAACATTAAATTTTATTATTCTAAAAATTTTATGTTTTCTCATTTCATTATTTTAAAATTAATTTATTAAATCAATCAAATTTAAAATTAATTTGAGAATTAAATTTAGTTATATTAAAAATTAAAACTTATTTATTTTTATTTTAATTATTTTATTTCAAATTTAAATATTTCAAAAATTTAAATGAATATAATAAATTGATATATTTACTGAAACAATCTAAATAAAGTTTAATTAATTAATGAAAATAAATGGATTCGCCGAAATTTTTTTTTATTTATAATTTTTAGTATTTAGTAAATTATATAGCAAATAACTAAATATCGAATTAGAAACGATCTGGCAGATGATTGGCTTACAATAAGAAGCTAGTAGAATAAAAAAAAATTAGTTTAAATAATGTTTACACGTGTTTATAATTGAGGTTGTACAGCTAACCGCGCACAACGTTTGCTGCTCGAATGTCGATACTAGCACGAAAACACACATGTATAACTGTATATAAAATAAAAAGAAAGAGACAGAGAGAAAGATTGGGAAAAGTCATCTGGAGGGAGTATAACGCTTTTTCCTTACGTGACGATTTCTGCCAGTTCGCTCTGCTGTAAGCCGCGTAAAAGAACTTCGTTCCAAAAACCTTATGATATTTTTATATTTTTTATTTAATGGCTTGTGCGCCACTAGTGCGTGATTTCTTCCATTCTCCTCAATATCTACGGAGAACATATAATGCATAAATCCCTCTGTGGATGTGATAGTTGATATTATATAATGTTTGGTGGAGTCGAAAATATCAAAACTTCGCTAGGCAAATAATACTACTCCCATCGAACAACTGAAAAAGAGATAGCTGCTATCTGGAAGGAGTCATTTATAATTAATGATTCAGTTTTTAGAAAAACGAGTGTGCTTTAGACCACACGACTGAAGTGAAACTTCAAATTCACAAAATATGAACTTTAAAATGAAGTTACAATTTTATTCACTGTAAACGTAGAATATTTGATGTATTGAACAAAGTAATAATTTATAAAATTGTTCAAGAACGAAATGAAATTACAAAATAATCAAAAAATCACCGTTCGCGTAACGCTACCAAACTGGCATATATATATATATATATATATATATATATACATATATATATATATATATATATATATTTATATATATATATATATATATATATCATGCACTGGCTATAAGAGGAAGAGAGAAAGAAAATGTGCGCTCGCACTGCTCTCTCTTGCTCCTACAGTGTGATACAGACAATAGGCTTGCACTGTACCTTAGATATACGAAACATAACTGGCTATATGAGAGAGAGAGGTACGAGCACAGAAAATGTGTGCTCGTACCTCTCTCTCTCTCTTGTCCCTACAGTAATATACGAAACGAAACTCTCTCTCTCTTTCTGTCTTCATTAACTTATATCTCCCTCTCAACTTCCGTTCGCCTCGCCCGATCACACTTTTCGTAACGCTCTCGTCACGCATTCACCAGCTTACTCCCCAAGTCAAGTGTGCGTAAAGAAGTTTTACTTAAAAAAAAAGACTAAAATAATTGTCATTGATCTTTTCCTAACTATATAATATAACTCTACATTGTGACATACGATGGTAGAATAATTTCAATACCACGGTTTCATCATTAGTGATAGAGATATTTGAACTTAACTTAAAATACGTCAGTATTATAATGACCAAATTAGCAAGGACTCAGCTGACTATGTATGACAGGAACAAAACATAAGAAAAGAAACTAAAGTCAATATTGCTCCCATGTCCGTCTTTACAATATCTTTACAACAAAACCATAGACATGACCTTAACGACAAAACCATAGACATAATGGAAACCTTTGAGATGTAGTGCTGATGCCGAATGTTACGAATCTCATGGATAGGGCATTGCACCCATATCTGAAACTGAAGAAAAATTATTGGAACTGTTAGTTGGCGTTGCAAGAAGACAATATCCTGTAAAATAAGGGAATGATTATAAAGCGACACAGAGAGTATCCTTTTCTCTCTCTCTCAAGACTTGGAATATCAAAAAAAATAGTGAAAAGACAAAATAAATTAATTATTAAAAAACAAATCGATTAATTGCACGTTTATGTATATACTCGTACATTAATTTGAATGTTATATTTGACATAGTTGGAAGTCACTTTTGTTGTTTATTTGCATTTTCTCTTATGTTAGCATTAGCAAATTTCCTCGAGCTGCAAAACAAAGTATAATATTCGTATATTGAAAGTTATTTTTTAAACATTCAGTTTTTTTTTGAAGACCTTTTATCTTTTAGTTAGTTATCCATATGACTAGATGCAAGAAAAGTATGTAATGCCACAATTAATGCAATAAATATTCGTTTTGTAATACTGAAATAAGGGAAAACCAATACTAATTCAAAAATGAAAATTAGTTTGGTAATCAAAAGCAAAAGTTACTTATTTCCATAATAATAAAAAAACGATAAATCACTTTTGCTTAGATTTTGAACAGGTATTTATTTATTATTTAAATTATCTAACACATGCCTACAAAAGATTCACAAAAGAAAATCATACAATGACTCAATTTCATTGAAGCACCATCCGCCGAATATTTTGGAACTGGATATGTTAAGTTTATAGATGAAGCAGGAAGTATCTCGTGAAAAAATCAGCTACAAAATTCAATTATTTTTGTTAAGTCACCTTATTTTCTTTAGATAAATGTTAATCTATACGGAGTAAATATACATAGTTACTTATATGAAAAATTAAAATTCCGAATTATAAACCATTTTCCTTCATAAATTCAATCAAATCTAATAAGTTCCTCACCACAAATGTGCGATATAAAAACAAGTAAGATTAAATTTTTTATTCTTCATATTTGTGTTCAAATACTTTTACAACCGTCAAATTACAAATTTGCATCCCTAAAATAAGTTGATATCGAGTTTTATATATCTAAAGTCTCACGTTGAACAAATTGTGAAAACAAACGGAAAGTGCCAGAACGGTTTCCCTGTTTTTTCTCTTAAAATATACTTATAACACAAATCTGAGTTTATAACAAGTGTTTAAAATATATTTGACATATGTTATGAGTTCTATCATGAATTAGCTTATTTATTACGTCATGTATTTTAGAAAACCTACCTCCATTCAACCAGATTTTGTAAGTATATTTATTTTAGAGTAATCTTTCTCAACAAATATATAGAATAGATGAAATTTTCTTTACATACCATAGTTTTCTAAGGTATTATTCAAAAGTAAGCAAAATTATATACGCTATCTTTCATACACTGACAAGTTATTCGATCATACGGGATCGACGGCGGTGGTCTCATACAAAGAAAGCGATGGGGTGCGGTCGTTTCTAGAGCATTATCAACATAACAACGGCAACAACAGATGTCATCGTCGTTCGTTTGCAATAGACAATAAGTAAAACTTCGTTTTTCCTGATGGAGTCACTAGAAAAGGATATTTATTTAGCTTTTAATCAATTTATATAAAAATATTTTTTGTTTTAAAGTCACTATCATGCCATTTTTTAATCATTCGGATTAACACAAATTATTCATTTTATTTCTATATACCATTTATTTCTATATAAAATAAAATCGAATAAATTTTCTATATAAAATAATATCGATTAAATGTTATTGAGTAAAAAATAAGTTAAATGTTATTGAGAAATAAATAAAGTAGGTTAGACTAGGTACGATTGTGACAGGGTACCTTTGTGACAGAACTCATATTAGCGAAACTATACGGATAAGGTAAGTGATGCAAGGGAGCGAGGCGTGGTTTGCCTATCCGAGCGTGATCACAACACCATGACGCGCTATTTCCGCTAACATTGGCCAATATTAGCGGAAATAACGCGTCTTCTTCACTTCTTATAATTAATATTGTTATTTTATTTGGACAGATAAAATATCAAGTTTTTTCCACGTTATATGTTAAGCATTAACAATTAGATATCAGTTATTACTTTTTACGTGAGTTGGCTATCATCATGGCGATTGTTTTTTTCGCGAAAGTGGGGGGTGGACATAATGGTGACATTTGTTCCGAGTGATGGTCGTGACATAAATAAGATTTATTTTTTCGCTCTTAAATCACCAGAAACGTGAGCAGACACCAAAAGGTCAGAGCGATAGAGCAAGGTATGAAGATGTTTCTAAAGAAGTAAAAGATGGAGCTTCTTTAAGTAGAGCTGCGGAACTTGGTAGAGTGAATCGCATGTTGTTATTGCGATAAATATGGAAACCGGATAAGGTGAATAAAAATAAAAATAACGTTGACATTAGATACGTCGCTCACAACAAAGTGCTTACAAGTGATCAAGAACGTGAACTTTCCAAAGTATCTGATACATTGTGTTGACATATACTGCGGACTTTCTCAGAAAGAGGTACGAAAATTGGCTTTTGAATGGTTAGTTCATGTACAATCTGAAGCGACCAGCTACTTGACTCGAAAATGAAATGGCTGGCTAGGAATGGTTTCGTTCGTTCATGAAAAGCAATCCTGAACTATCTGTTCGTGCAGCCCAAGCTAAAAGCCTTTTGAGAATAATAAGACTTAACAAAACAAATGTTGGAACTTTTTATGACAATTCGCAAATTGTCATAGACAGACCTACCTCTAAGCCACAGGATATTAATTTGATGACATTTTTGAATGATTGTAAAATTGAAGACTGCTAAAATATTTAAAGTTAAGATACAACTCCATTTTATATTAGTTTTTAGCAATAAAAATGATTGGAGAAAATTTTGGTGTATATTTAAAACCTGTCATCACCAACCCAAATCAGTTCACAATCGCCCCTAGCATAGGATCGGTCGTGACAAAAAATATTTTTTTAGGATCTGTTCCTATGTATTAACTATAATGCTTAGGGATTTAATTTTAGTATCTATATGGAGACAAATGTACACTCTAATAAATTAGCACATTTTTCCCGCTAACTGTCATATATATGGGAAATTATGGGCGTCTACCCTATTAATGTAAGCTTCATATTATAATTTACATCAGAGTGATCTTAAAATCACGTAACGTAGGAATATTTCTATCGAAATTAATTTGACAACTTAAATCTACTTATACCAATATACAAAGCGAAAAGTTTGTTTGTCCATTTATTTGTTCGCTCTTATCTGTAGAGCCACATGATCCATTTAAAAAGTTCTCTTTGTTCTCAATGGCGGGTAAAATCCATTAAAAGAAGCCACGTCAGCTTCCGATAACTCGACTCTTTATTCGTAGTTGCCGTATTGTGAATTCAAAAAGTTTATTAGAATTTTATTTTAAATTCAATCTTCTTGAAACTACGACCCGTGGTACAGCAGCGCCGCATTTAGCGCACGCTGTCGGTATACAGTGTTATGATCAGCTGTCGAAGTTTCGATTGCAGACATTTTTATTTATTTATTTGTTAATGGAGGATACGTATTTTTACGTAAGCCACAGTATCTTTGCTAATAGCCTACCTGAAGATGCTGTAATACAACGAAACCTAGGTCGTGGTAAAGAACTTAAGGAAAGTAAAATAATACATCACGTAGTTTCATTTAATTGTGAATAATGAATTTCTACAAAATTAACACCAAATATATTCAATAGTAAGCCACGGTCTTACTTAACAAGTAATAAAAGTGAAAGGTAAGTTTATTTATTTGTTTTTTAAATAAATCTATAATTAAGTAAAAAGCTTAAGTTTGTTTTTTATTCGTTTATTCACGCCAATTTCTGGTACCCCCCGTGTGAATATAAGAATTATTTTTATTTAAAAAAACCAATAGTTTGAGAAAGATTATGGCGAATATATCGTCACGTTAAAATTCATACGAGCCGAGCAAAAATATGACATAAGTATAACATTGCTCAAACTGTACAATGTGGAGCAAGATTGACTCGTATATTGACCGATCATCTCAAGTGTCCCCGTTGACGACCAATGTCGTTTGGCGAATGGTGCATTTAGTGAATCGCAGAGTACAGCTATTGATAAATAAACCTGTTATGTGTGAGTAGAACTAGATCTACAAATGTTCTTTGTACAATTAAGTACATATAAACATTTTGACGTTTACGATTTAAACGTATAGGGTTTCTATTAAATTATTTGCAAACATAAATATTATTGTTTACTATGAAAATATATCGCCTACCATGTTTTTCACAAGCGATAAAATACAGTGAATTTTCCAAAAGGGCCATGGTTTTGTTACTCGTTGTTTTTTTTTAGTATTTTATATTTAGCTCTGTTCAATATTTCCAGTAAATACGAGATATGGAAATGATTAGAGCCAAATTACAGCTTTGTTGATAATTTTGTTTTCTATAGAAAACTGGTGACAAAATTGGCCTAGAAATGGCAAATATGATCGTCCATAAAGTCATTACTTTTTAATGAGAAAATCAATAAAAAAAAGATTAGAGCCGAATTACAGCTTAGATTATTGGAAATGATTGGAGCCGAATTATAGCTGTAGGTATAATTTTGTTTTCAATATAAACCTGGTGATAAAATTGGTCTAGTAATGGCAAACATGATAGTCCATAGAGTCATTAATTTTTAGTGAAAAAAATCAATAAAAAAAAGATTAGAGCCGAATTACAACTTAGATTATTGGAAATGATTAGAGCCGAATTATAGCTGTAGGTATAATTTTGTTTTCAATATAAACCTGGTGATAAAATTGGTCTAGTAATGGCAAATATGATAGTCCATAGAGTCATTAGTTTTTAGTGAAAAAAATCAATAAAAAAAAGATTAGAGCCGAATTACAACTTAGATTATTGGAAATGATTAGAGCCGAATTATAGCTTTGTGCATAATTTTGCTTTCAATATAAACCTGGTAATACTACTAATTTAGTATAGAAATGACAAATATAATAGTCCATAAAGTTATAATTTTTTAATAAAAAAATCCTGGGAGCCCGTTCTAAATATAATTTAAATAATTTTAAATACTATTATTGTTTTGAGCTAAGGAACTACATATTATTTATTTATTTAAAGTGTTCTTATTATTTTATTAAGAAGTTAAAAACCCCATGCAGATATATGGAGTTGCAGATGAATGGATAACGTTGTCATAATAACAGGGTTCCATTTGGACCATTCTGTTATGGGACCCTAAAAAGGACCAAAGAAAATATTAGCGGTGATAAAAGAAGTATTTACGTTAGAAATATTATATGTTATAAATATTTAAAAATATGGTACAGTGCACACAAATAAGCAATGTTAGTCTATGTGCTTTTTTGAATTTATTGTTAGTTACCCCTTTTAAACCTGTAAAAGAATGTGAGGTATTAAGCGCTTCAGTATGTTTATCTGTCGCTTTATCAGAATATTTTTTGTTTTTAATATCACTTCACAACATTATTTAATAAAATCTTGAAAACAAAATCTTGATTCATATTTATTACAGTTTTCATACATAAGAAAAAAAAACTTTCAACAGACATGCACGCTTAATAAATGAGTCACGATAATCACAACTTAGATTCAATCACGGGGCAATGTTTGAATAAACTTTTTGAAAATCTCAACGGTAATTTTTAGTGCCGCCGGTTGGACGCGTTCGGAAAATGTTTTCTCAAGTGTTACAACATTTTAACATAACGGAATTACGCAGAGGTCGTTAAGGAAGTTAAACTCTAAAAAATTCATCATAGGAAAATCACGAAACATATTTTTCTAAATTTCTTACTTAAGTATTTCAGTACAATTTTACTACCTAAAGTGTTAACAATGAATCGAGAAATCGGTCCGAAAAATTATTTCACCAACCACGATAAAGTCACATTTTATAAAATAAAGAGAGCAAAGTTTAGTTTAAGATGGATTTCATAATTAAATCACTGTTAGATCCCGTCCTAAAATTATTCGATTTTTTCTTGTGAAAAACAAATGATTAAACTTGTGGATAGACCTTTAAGAAGACAGAAACAGAGTGCCCTCGTATTAGAAGATTTCAGACACGCTGTAAGAATAATAATTCTCTTCTTTAAATGGTTACATGAAATAAAAAAGCTCTAGACAAAAATATAGGATGATTTAAAATACCAGCAAAGAGGTAATTCAGTTGAAGCTATTTAATATTTTTAAAAATAACGTAAAACTATAAGCGCATGTACCGAATATACTAAACGAGAATAGTAATTATGAACAAAAATTTAACACAGCAATACGTGTTACGGATTTGAAATGAAACACATCACCGAATATCTATATAATAAGACATGACGCGAAATCTCTGAAAATAGTTGTAGAAATCTCTGAAATCGCGAAATCTCTGAAAATAGTTGTAGTTTATCTTATTTTTATCTGCAATTTTTTCTTTTTTCCTTAATTGTATTAAACGATATTTATTATTTGATTAAAACAACGTTTAAAATTGTTATTTAGATTTTTGTAAATATAACGGTAAAAGCGCTTAGAGAATGGCTGAGCATTGCTGAATTTATAAAGATAATATTTTTAATGATTTTTCAATCGTGGCTGAGAAAATAGCAATGATCAAGCTTTGTGCCGATAAGTTTAATTTTCTAATTATAATGATAGTTACTTCTCATGAAGAAAATACAATAGATGATAATATTATTTTAGAGTCACTTTTATTTTAGAATTTCGCGGAAAAAATTATGTTGTCAAGGTACAAGATCAGTTTCTTCCTTAAAATGCTGAAGTTCGTTAGATAGATAAGTTTATTCCAAATTAATGCAAATTTTGTACCAATTTTACTTGAAATTTATAAATGATTGTTTTTTTTATCAAATAATTATTTTAAGAGGTGTTCATGTATGTGTCTATACTTGCTTTATTGCATACCGAGATGCACACGGTGGTATAAATAAGTACCGAACATAATTTTTTTATCAGAATATTATTTTAAGAGGTTTTCATGTATATGTCTATGGTTGCTTTATTGCATACCGAAATGCACATGGTGGTATAAATAAGTGTCGAAAATAATAAACTCAGGAGAGAGCAGTTTCACACTAAAATACGTTTCTATCAAAGCTTTACTATTTCACAAATATAGTTTTTCTCTTTCCACAGGATGTTTAAGATCATTGACCACTTCACGTATCTCTTTTATTTGTGTTCCAAGGCGCACTGGACACATTTCAACAGTAACTTTTATTAAATCTTCACCCTTATCACTTTGGTAACCGATAAAAACAGTTACGTGGATGCAAATATTTTTAGAATGTACTCGTGTAATAATTGTAGTAGCATTTCTTATACCTAAAGCAATGTTTGAAAAGTGGATATTGCAATACTTTGAATGGTCGAAGAGACTGTAATGGGGTGAAAATGGTAAATGTGACCATCATCATGGTTATTTTGGATACTTTTTGGCAAAAGTATAAAAATCATTTTCAAGGTATATAGTCTCATAATATTATACCATTTGGCTATAAAAGTTTATATCAAAAGTTTTAAAAATAATTCGCAATTGTTTTACGACTAAAAAGATTTGAATAAAATAAATATGTATTACACATATAATCAAGAGACGTTTATGGAAGAATTAACAATTATTTTTTTATAAAAACCTAAGTTCCTAAATTTCAAGAGTTTTTGTGACAATTTATTTTTCACAAATCAGATGGAAACATGTGTAGCGAATTTTGTTTAGATTATTATTTTCTCATAAATTTGAACGTTTATACTACCAGAATTGGGCATACACTTCATCGCATTATAGAGTAATGAGACGCTAAAAGAAAGAGATTATCAACAAAGCGAATAAACAAATTTCGTCAACAAATTTCAAACAGATTGATACACGTTGAACATAAATGAAGCTCAGCTGCGTTTGTGAGATAGTGCGGGCATCGATAAATCCTTGTGACGAGAATTTCATACAGCGCAGGCTGGATAGAAACATATTTACAACATTTCGGGACCTTTTTCCGCCTATGCTTTTTTGACAGATTCACACATTGAAATAATGGGAGGAAGGGGTTAATAAACACTTACGTACAAAATGATTTTAGATAAATAAATACTATTAAATTAACGTGAATTTAATACAATGCTATGTCCTAACCAAAATACTTTTAGTAAAGAAAAAATAATTAAAAAACAATTTGTTTCTGGATCAATCACCAGTTATTTGACATCAGTTCTTATGTACCGAGATCAGTTCTTATGACAATACTTACATATTTTAATTAGTTCTTCTAAGTGAGTGATTTTTTATAGACTGGTAAGTCCTTATTTTAACAAAAGGAAATATCCTCAAGATTAGCACAAGAAGTAAAAAATATTCAAAATTTAGAACAGGTAGTGAAATGTAAGACAGATAAACTTCTGGCAGGTAATGTCACGTTTAATAATTTGCTGAGTCTGGACTGACAAACGATGTAAGTTTTTCTAACGGCATTTGTATCTACAGCAGTAGTTTGTTCAGCTCTGATTACTCTGATCACAAAATATTTTTTTATAACCAGTCATAGATCTTTTACAAGACGATCTTTGTATATTCGTAATTTAATATGAGCTCAAACCATAACTCCAGCATTATAGAAATCATCCTCCACGCATTTTGGAAACGTTAATTCGTTTTTATTCAGCAAAAAGGCATTTATTCTCACAAAATAATAACTTTATCAGAAATACCGGTTCTAGCAGCTGATACTATTTTCCCTTTGAAAACATTTTTTTAATTTACAGGAGGAAGAGAGATATAAGAGGGTTTCCTTCCGTACGTACCATAATTTTGTCAGCGAAGTAGAATTATAAATTTTTATTGCATGTCGCGATCGCTCAACTAACAGAAACCTAGATCAGCATTTTCGTTAACAACGTCGCTTAGAACTGCCTTTATTACATCATCTAACTAGTTTTGTAATGATTTCTTTGTAGTTTCGTCTGAAGATACCACTAATTGCATGAGGGTATCTCAAAACGGGTTACTAAGGGAGATATCTATAATTACTGACTTGAGAGCTTAAATAATAGGCTTACATTCATCATTCAAGCAGTTTTGTAATGATTTCTTTATAGTTTCGTCTGAACATGCCACTAATTGTGTGAGGATATCTAAATAACATCTACGGATTACTAAGAAAGATACCCATAATTACTGACTTGAGAACTTAAATAATAGGCTTATATCTCCCTCAAATTCATCATTCAAACAGTTTTGTAATGATTTCTTTATAGTTTCACCTGAACATGCCACTAATTGCTTGAGGGTATCTCGATAATATCTACGGGTTACTAAGATATATACCCACAATTACTCAATTGAGAGCTTAAATAATGGACTTATATCTCCATCCATTTCATCATTCAACCAGTTTTGTAAGGTTTCTTCATAGTTTCGATTTAGGCAAAAGCTTCTCGTCTTCTTTTCGGATTATTTTCTGATGTTCTCGGTTGAAGCTTTGAAACACGCCATTACTTACATGAGAGCGTCTCCGCAGCTTCTACAGAATACTAAGAAATTAACACACAATTACTGATGCCACACTAAAATAATACGATTACTAACACATACTTTACGTGTCAAACGTCCACAACTTTTAAGGGTGAAATTTTTGCCATACCACATGTGTAAGCGCTAGTGATGAACCTTGAGTTAAATACATGGAACTATCAAAACCGATAAATAACTTCAAAATCGACTAAAATTTGTTTATGACTACACCGTCTGTGATGCGCCTACGATAGTATTTAAGGGTTAACTGTTATTAATATACATAACAAATTTATATTAAACAATTTCTTTAAATTTATATTAAACCAATTCAACTATGATTCAAATGTATTAGGGAATAGCATATAATAACGTAGCACATACAAGAATTTCAATGTAACCTGGTTCTAAACGGCAGTATTGTAAAAAATATGATGATCACCCGAAAGAAATCGATGTTGTTGTTACATGAATTTTACGACACGAAATTCCTTCTTTTACAATTTAAATATAAATAAAATTCTAAGTATGAAATTTTGATGTATGGATCGATGTATGTTTGTTACTCTATAGCTACGTAGTTTCTACCAATAAAATTTTTCTCAATTTTCATTTCAATTATAATTTGGTACATTTTTGTAAAATTTGCTTTCTAAATCAAGTGGTTCTAAAATTAGAGGCGATAAATATCCAAATACTATATCGGGTATGGAAGTGACACATTTTTTTCCGTTTGGATAACCATAGAAACTTAACATTCCAAAAACTACTTGTACGTTTTTGTTTTTCTGTACATGTCAAGAAATTCAAAAAGAACGTGTCTTCATAAAATAAGCGTTTGAATTTTGAATACCGCCCTCAATCTAAGGGCGGCGAGAAAGGAAGTTGAGCCAAAAAGGATAATTTTGTTCAGAGAACCCCTGTAGGCTTTATTTGAAAGGGACACTAGATTAAAATGTTTCACATGTTGTGTACCGTCTTTATTTTCCTCTTGCTCACCCTTTCACAGGATTGTTGAAGTATGCTGCCAGAAATAGTACTATCGATTAATGAACTGATTGCTGTACTTCCTGCTTTATGTAAGAGTTGTAAAATCATGTTTGGATTGAATAATGAATTTCGTGTTTATGGCGAAGTTTGCAAATGAATAATTTTATTACAAAATTATTTTGAAAATTTAGAAATAATTAGCAGAGAAATTCTGGAGGAATATTTGAATGACGAGATCAACAACCAGACCTCATTACTATATCCATTTAATTACTTACTTATTAAGTTAGTACTACGGACTTATTAAGTTAGTACTACGGACTTATTAAGTTATTGTTTTATTTTATTTAATTACTTCAATTTTAATAAAACATAAAACTGCATACGGCAGACTAATTGCCACGATAACAATTACGTCCGACCAACTATAGCTATGGCATGTAAGGTACTAGTTCCGAGATGAATCTAAAGTTATCCTAATAACAATTATTTGGGCTAAAATCGCTATATGAAATTAAAAAATATATTTATACATATATACATATATATATATATATATATATATATATATATATATATATATATATATATATATATATATATATATATATATATCTTCTCAGCTCTTTTCGTATAATGACTCTCCCTTTTTCTCTTGGAATAGTTGAGTTGTGATTATTTAGAAGATTTTAAGCTTCAAGTCTTTTCCAACTGCATTTTTGAAAATTTTTGAAATAGAAAGTTCTATCAAACCTTAAAGCATAACGACTATGAAAAAAACTTAAAATCATAAACGAACAAAAAACAAATATATAAAACAATTTCAAAAATAATTGTATTAAAATAAAAAAGACGGATACAAAAAAAATAATATTTTGTTATTAACATGATCGATTTTTTTTAATTAAAGGTAATTATTATTGTAAATAACGTGATTCAGTTAAGTTTCACTAGTTTACGTTACGTCCTAAGCATGAACCATAAATATATATAGTATGAAGGAAACATTAATTATTATATTCACTGTATTATACCAAAAAATTCTCCTTTAGAAGTTATGTTCATTTCTGTCAATTTTAGCCGTAATAATAAAGAATGCGAGCATAGAACCCTTCACAATACGCAGCTATTAAGACTTACTACACACCATCAAGCACCGTAAGCCCATATCGATTTTGATATAGCCCTTTCACAACAGAATTACACCGTCCATAGTCCTCGAACATTTCGTCACCGATATCTGTCACCAATGGCTACGTTCCACTAGCCGCTCGCAACGCTCGCGCCCGCCCTCCACCGCAATCATATCTATTTCACTAGCTTGTCAACGTTGTAACTGTCAGTCTAAGTGGAACGCGTTATGAACAAAGCGTATTCGTAACTCTGTGGAAATGGCGGGTATTTGACAAAATAAAGATATTATATTTTTTTATTATGTATTAATCGTTAGATAATAATTTACACATACAGTAATTTTAAAAGTCCAATTTCATTTCTTTGAAAAGATGATGATTGTTTGCACTTTTTACGTCTTCTGGTGCAACATTTATTTCTATTAGATAGTTTTCGGAGCTGCATAAAGTGATTTTATCCGTCACCATGTTTACTCTTCAAAGGTGATATAAATCTGTTTATGTAAACTTCATATATCAAGGCTTCAATGTCAAATTGACAGATAAACGACCGCAATGACCTACGTCGATTCGCGGGTCAACATCGGTTCGAAGCGGTCGTGAACAATGACGCTATCAATGACATTTTGATCACGAACGCAACGACCGCGGTCGCCAAGTGAAACGATACAACGAGCGTTTTGAAAGTTGCGACAGACTAGTGGAACGTAGTCAATATGTTATAATACTCGTACTCTACCAAGTATCACTACACCGCCCGACCCGATCCAGCATGCAGTTCATTCACCCACCAAACGACGACGGTAGAACATGAACTACGTATTATGGTTGGTTCGTTCGCTAAAAGATAGTCTCATAAAAGATGTCGTATTATAGTTGGTTCGTTCAATAAAAGTCCATTTCTTTCTTATTTCCTACTTTACTATAAAATTATTAGGATAACAAAAACAAAAAAAATTTGTGTAAGTATGGTCTTATTATTTCGTTTGCATATTTTTCTGTCAATACCCGACCCAGCATGCAGTTCATTCACCCACCAAATGACGAAGGTAGAGCATGAACTACGTATTATATTTGTTCGTTCACTAAAAGATAAACCTCAATTAGATCGATCGTTCGAACAGTGCCAAGTCTACTCCCCAGTTACTTACATGATGGCAAATATGTTCACAATTTGCATCGATAACCTATTCGCTACTTTCATGATACAAATGAGTAAATTTGTCAATAAATAAAACTATTTTAAAAATTGTAATCTTGCAATCTTATATATTTTATATTATTTCCTCAATGCTAATTCAAGCATAAAACATAAACCATAAAATCCAGTTTAATATCCTATAATAATTGAGTTGATATGTTTCATAATTATGTGAAAGAATGAGGAATTTTTATTTTGACGGTTTGGGAATAAATTACGCACTGACAGGACGGGACATAAGTTTCCCAACTGAAGACTAAAAACATACTGCTCGTGTGATATAAAACAATACTGGTAGGAAGAACACAGGTAGCAGTATTGAACAAGCTGCCTTTGTATGCAACGCAAATACTAATCAACAGCTCTCTAAGTATTTATCTTTAAATTGACCTCTTAAATTTTTCTCATTGACCTTTTATGACCTTCAATAACCCAGAAAATGTGTAGAAATACAACATAATATTATTAGCTTTAAAATCTTTTAATAGGTCACAAATACACCAGAATATTATTAGCTTTTATTTTTTCTCGTTGACCTTTTATGACCTCCAATGACACAGAAAATGTGTGGAAATACAATAGAATCTTATTAGCTTTAAAATCTTTTAAAAAGTTAAGGTCAATTGCGTACACTTGTAGTATTGTTTTATTCGTAAATTTATTTACGAATAAATAACTTAAATACTACCCATATTTTTCTTACCTCGACTCTTAATATATGACAAGAATATACATTTTAAAGAAAAAATACGTACTCTAACCCCACATCACTCACACTGACGTTATTTTGAAAGCAAAAAGAGATATAGTAAATCAAAGTAGCATAAAATTGTTATTAAGAGGACTTCGTGCTTTTACTTTAAAAAAGGGCTTGATTTCGGCAATTTTTGTGTATTAAATTCTAACGACTACTGGAGATTAACTGGACTGTAAATAAAAGATTTCGAAAACTTTATGAACCAGTAAAAAGCTAAATCATAGACAAAATTGATATTCTCCTGTCGCATTGGCAATTTTTTAAATAAATGTCGTCTTGTATTTTTCTTACAGCATGCTGTAAGTTATTTTTGTTACCGAAAAAGATTGTGAGTTGATCTATTAGCACTGTAATTAATATTTTATAGTCGGAGTTTGTTCCAAAATATATAGAGAAGAATATTTTAATGGCGAAAGCCTCAATTGTACCTAAATAATTATAAAATCAAATGACGTTATTAGAGTGAAAACAATCCTGTTACAATACAAAATTGGTACTTTCAATGCAACGTGAGAGCAAGAATATTGGTTGATCTGTTCACATACTCTCTGTAATATGGCTAGATACACATAGTACTATCTTACCACAATACAATATTGGTACATTCACTGTAACGTGAGAGCAAGAATATCGGTTGATCTGTTCACATATTCTCTGTAATATGATTAGATACACATAGTACAACCTTATCACAATACAACATTGGTTAATTCAATGCAACGTGAGAGCAAGAATATTGGTTGGCCTGTTCACATCTTTTCTGTAATATGACTAGATACACATAGTACAATCTTATCACAATACAACATTGGTTCATTCAATGCAACGTGAGAGCAAGAATATTGGTTGGCCTGCTCACATCTTTTCTATAATATGACTAGATACACATAGTACAATCTTATCACAATACAACATTGGTTCATTCAATGCAACGTGAGAGCAAGAATATTGGTTGGCCTGTTCACATCTTTTCTATAATATGGCTAGATACACATAGTACAATTTGACCACAATACAACATTGGTATATTCAGTGCAACGTGAGAGCAAGAATATTGGTTGGCCTGTTCACATCTTTTCTGTAATATGACTAGATACACATAGTACAATTTGACCACAATACAACATTGGTATATTCAGTGCAACGTGAGAGCAAGAATATTGGTTGATCTGTTCACATCCTCTTTGTAATATGACTAGATACACATAGTACAATTTGACCACAATACAACATTGGCACATTCAATGCAACGTGAGAGCAAGAATGTTGCTTGATATCGCCTCTGCAATACGATATTTAAGTTACGACAGATATCAAAATATCAGAACACGTCAAGTTAATATCGGAATTATAAGTCATTTTGTGGATCCGGCCATGCAACGTGGCCAGAGTGATTATAATGAAAAAGAAAATAAATAAAGGAAAATTTTGAAAACAATCACAAATGTTAAAATGTAACAGATATCTTAATTGTAATGATTTCAAGAACGTTTAAAACATTCAATAAAAGGAGACGTTTCGGGAAAAGTCCGTTTCTTTCGTATTTCCTACTTCACTATAAAACTATTAGAATAAAAAAATATTTGTGTAAGTATGGTCTCATTATTTCGTTTGTATATTTTTCTATCGATACCCTATTACTCACTTGTCTAATATTCCAACCTCGAAGCTGATTGCTCGTTTAATATTTTCATTAAAGTTAACTGATTGAATTAAAAAATGATTTAACTAAAGAGTTTAACTTATTAATTTAATATTATGGTTTGAAAGTTCTCGATTTAAAAATACCGCACAGTATACGTCGTTCGTTGTATGCGATCTGCAATTTTTGTGAAATTAACACAATTTAATGAAATTAAATTAAAATAGAGAATATTTCTCCTCAATTTAATTTCTTCAAAACTATTAAATTATTTGCAGTGAAGCTATTTTTTTCTTTGACATATTATTCACTTTATTTTGAAGTTAAAAACACAAGAATGTATCAACATATAACTCGGTTACGTGTGGCCCATTTATTGAGCAGCTATAAAAACACAAATAAAAAGAGTTTTGCATTTATAATGATAAAAAATCATAATATTTATTGTGTTTATTTGTCTCCTGTTCTATTTTTTTTTTCTTGTTTTTTACTCCATATTGCTACGATGGCAAAAGAAGTTTCGCTTCAAGTGAGTAAAGGTTTTAAAATGTCAAATTACTTATTTTTTCACCTATTGGCCGAGTGCGAACCACAGAGTGGGGGTAACGAAATCGACCGCAGCGCTCACTGTAACAGAAATGGGAATGTCTAAAGGCGCCTATTAAATATTGCCAAGGATAATATAATTTACTTACGTATATTGCCGTCTTTACTTCTGAAACCGGTGAAGTTTAGCAAAAACGCGAATTTCACTGATATCTGATTGAAAGAATATACATAAAAATAACATGTATTTTAAACCAATTGAATAAAAAATTTAAAATAATGCCTCCATTTCTTATATTTGAAATGTTGTTTCCACTATTTTCTTTTATTATATATTATATATTTAACATAGGAATAAATATGAATGATGATAAGAGAAAAAGTAAAATAAGAGATTAATAACAATTTACAAAATTTTAAAAAAAATGACGTCTATCTCTTTTAATATTAACAAATACATTCAATTCTACGAACCTTAAAATTTATCATTAAATCTTTAGTTTATGACCTTTTAAATAATGAATCAATAATGGGGATCAAAAACTTTTTAGCAGCAATGAGAATTTCACTGTTTATCAGCCCAAAAAAAACAAGAAATTTAAAGCAATTAACGAGGATCCATGAAAATACAATTTAAAAAATTTGTATATATTAAACTAAATATTTAAAATTATAATTATTTACCTTTTTAATACTTTGAAAATTTTTATTATTAAAATTTATGTTTAGATGTTTGTTGAGTGTATAGTACCTGTACAATTACAAATTCAAAGTGAAAAGAAAAATACTTAGTATTACCAAAATAAAGATATTAACTCTAAGCAATTTTTTTTAAATCAATTTTTGCAATATACAAAAAAATACGACACAATATTTTTTAAAAACATAATTTTTTATATATATCCTTTAACTTAAAAAAATCACTAGTTATTATTTTTATTGTACTGAAAACATACCCCATTTTTTATGCGTTATAAGCAAATTTTCTAAATGCGACACGATAGTTATTTTGTATTAAATGGTAAGAATACTTTGAGAAATAACAAATTCTAATTTTACAGATTTTCAATATTGAATAGGAAATTCTTAGAATATAGAGTAACCCAGAAGGCGCATACGCACAAATCTCTTCGCGGTCGCAGTGAAGCCAAAAATCTTTTCCTCCTCCACCGCGCTCCGCCTCTAGTAGGCGTCTCGCCCTACACGCATGGTGTTCCCAGCAGAATAAATATATTTGCTTGCGGTAGTACGATTCACATTTGCATTGATTTATATGGCTTGGCTTATATTAAGTATTTAAAAACTTTGTCACATTTTACGATTTTAATAATTAAAATGAGTATTAAAAATATTATCATTAAACGTGTTTTAGTGTATGTGTATATTTCTGCACGCGCGCCTGTGCGTGTGCACGTTTGCGTGTATGTGCATGCGTGCATACGAGTGTATGTACAAATTAGTCTACAAATTTTTTTGGTACATATGCAAATGAATATTTTTAGTGCAGCAAGAAAAAAATTAGCTTAGTGTCTTAAAGTAAAAAGAGAGGTTGAAAAACCCGCAATAAAAATTAGGAAATAATCGGTCCCGTACTAAAGAAATTCAAATTAGGACGAAAAAATAATTTATGTTAATTAGCGTTCAGTATCGTGGTAAAATTTCTTCTTATTTTAATCAATATTTTCAAAAAATTACAGATGGAAAAAATGAATGAATGTAACATTAATTTCTTTCGCGCGTCTCTGTAATCCAATGTACAATCATTATATATGCAAATAGCTCTGCCTACGTTTGCGAGTAAATAGGAAGTAGAAAAAAATTGTTTTTCTTAAATGTTGCTCCTATATACTGTTAACGTACCAAATATCATCAAAAGTCGTCCAGTAGATTTTGAGTGATACCCGTACAAATTAACATAGACAAAAATTCTAAAAAAATTTTTAAATCATTCTATGTGCTAAATCAATATATTTTTTTAAATATTTTCAATGTACATAATTCACTCTGTTACAATTTTATTATATGTGTAGATAGGTAAAATATTCTAAAATTGAATGTGACATCGGAAATTTCAAATGTTAATCAAATTCTTCAACGACACCTCCCAAATCCCAATTGTTTAACTGATTAAATTTTACATTTTTTTTTATCAAACAATTAAGACGTTTTAATTCGGGTAAACAATTTTTTAAGAGGTGACAACACCAATAAAAATGGCGCTCTTCTGTTATCAAGCAATTAAGACGTTTTAATTCTGGTAAACAATTTTTTAAGAGGTGACAACACAAATAAAAATGGCGCTCTTCTGTTAATGATATTTCGATATTTTAAAATTGCATAGTTAATTTACTGTTAATTTACTTCGATATTTTAAAATTGCATAGTTAGTTGAAAATTAAATTAGGTTATATTATTTGCGTATGAAATTAATCTCTATTCGTTTCCTTTGCAGTCTAGTGATATTTTTGCGGGTGGGAATAGCACAAGCCGGCATTTTAAGCTATATTGTCACGTAGAAAGCACACGACCTTTCAAAGCGGTGTCTTAAATTGCACTGGCAGCCGCGTTTTGATATAACGCATTTTATACGTAGTTTTTTTGGACACACTATCTCGTGTATTCTCGCCTTCTGGAGTACTCATTATTCTAAGCGTACTAATAAAATTGAGGCGCCTATAAAGCTCCTGATGCTAGAAAGCGCAGATGTCACGCACCCAACCAATAGTTTCAAAATAAAATGGCCGCTGTTGATATATGAATACGTTATATTCGAAGTACCAACCACCTGTGCCAACCACTTTATTACATAAAACTCAATTTTTTTTTCTATGTGAATTTTTTCAATTATTTTTTTTAGCTTTGCAATAAATTGACTTAGCCCTTTCACACAATATTGCGTCACGAAATGAAGTCGAGTAAACGACGATGAATATTTTATTAAAACCTGTTAAACACTTTTTATATAACATGGTTATATACTAAACAGACCGCAATATTTTTTTAATAAATACCTAAATGTTATATTATCTCCTAACTCTAATAATGATAAGTGATAATTACATTTAAATCTGTTTAGTGGTTTTTAAATGATGAAGTAACAAAAAGAAACAGGCAAACTGAAAAAAAAATTAGAAAATAATTTTCTAAACAAAATGTTTAATATGTCAGTGGCACTGAAGTCAAACCATTTTATGATATAACGCATAGATAAGTATAAAATCTATAATAACTATTACCGGATGAATACGGATAACTGATTAGTTCAATTGAATTATTATTAGTCCAATTTAAATTGTTAAAATGACTTGCAATAAAAAGCATCAGCTACAAATAATTTGTATGGAACGGTGATTAAACAATTTTATTAAATATTTGATATGCTTTCATATCGTGTCCATACTATACTCGTATGTTCGTCGAGATCATTTACGATAACTAATCCAACTGCATATATTTGTTGACGTTTTTAGTGAAAATCATTATATCTAAAACAATACTCAGCAGTTTAATTTCACAATTAAATAAGATATTATGGGATACGAAAATTTAATGACATTTTAATATACCATCTAGCGGTATTTGAGCGAACTGCATTGAAACCTGAAATACCGGTACCTTACAGAATCGGTTCATATAAAAGTTGAATACGATATTGCAAATAGATTCAGTAGATAGCGTTAACGTCACTACAGACAATTCATTATAAATATATTTATAATATTTATAGTGATTTTAAGAACAAATTTATTCGATAACTACTTAAAGTTATTTATTTATAATGCCTTGTTATCTTATTTCCTTAAATAATTTCTGAAACCGGTAACAACTGGCAACATTGAGAAAATATCTTGTTTGCAGAAATGAATGGCATGTTGTGTATTCAAGTGAAGCATTATGTCGATAGTAAACAATCATGAATGACCTATGTTTTTCAATAAAACAAAAGAAAGGAAAATCACGACTAAAAATCGATTCTATAAATGATAAACATGCTTCATGTTGCCAGGTTAAAAAATAATAATGTGACAAAAAAGTTATACACAAACATGGTGGATCAGCTGTTTTCAATTCTCTTAGCGCTTATTGTATTTTAAGAAAATAGTGCGGTGTTATGGTTTTGTAGCCATGTGTCAGTTAAAATGGGTTCCATCGCTTCAGTGCTGCAATGGCATTGCGAATCTTGCGGCCAAATTAACCCCACAGAGAGTGTAAAATGTATAAAATGCAGTGTCAAGCGTTTGGCCCGATCGAGTCATGACAACGGACAAACGTCAAAGGAAGGAATTGGAAGAGATTCCTCGTCTGAGATACATCCTCAATATACGGAAGACGAGGAGAATCGAGACAAGTCTACTAGTACTATTTCTATACCGATTAACACAACGTCTAATAGGTGATTGATATAAAATACCGCATTGCATTTTCGTTCATTGTTCCATTGACAGATACGATTAAACTCTGTTTGCATTATCGATTTTTCTATTTCTTTATTTAGGTTAGAAAATAAAATTGTAACTATAAATAGAAACTTTCAGCGTATTTGTTTTCCAACAAATATTTTATTTGAGATGTAAACGCAAGCGGTTTCATACATACCGGTTGAGAAAAAAACATCCGATCACAATATTTTCGCTCTTGCTGATATCGTTGCGTTTCTTTTTTTATGTTTTCTTTGTTTACACTTACATTTTCAGTTTTGCCACTTACAAACACATTGCATTTGAGTAGTTGTTGTTTTTATCATTTTTATCAATGATTATTTTCTAGTTAAGTGTTTGATAGGATTGACATTGATACATATTTCACAAATGAGATATTTAGTGCTTTGAGTTCCCGAAGCTTTTTGTTGATATGCGGACATTTTCTCAAATTATTTCCTGGGGAAACAAAATTTTAAGGATTAACAACATTAAGAAAATTGAGATATTTGTACCAGTCTTGTGTATTTTAATTATAAGAATTATTAGGATAAGTGACATTTCAGGGTCGAATGAGTATTTTAAAGTTATTAAACATTATTATGCCACAATTTTAACTGTGAATTTTTAAACATTCGACAAAATCAATTTTCAGTATTTTACATATGTTGAATTGATAATCATGATAAGATCTTAGTAATTACCTATGAGTTGTTTGTGACTTAGCATTTTAAAATTTATTATTTTAAAGAGATGTATAATATGGCAATGGCAATGAAATAAAATTTGTTAATTCAATTTATACAAATAACATTTGCTTCCTAACTAATTATTGTGTCAAAAATTATCCCTTTTTGAGTTTTTTATTAGAGTAATTTTTCACAATAGATGAATATGAATTTAGATACATTAGAAATTAACTTTTAACTATAAGACAGATAGTGGAGATCAATTAAAGTACAATGTATATGTGTATATGATCTTTGAGGCCATTATCTATTCAGTAAGCTAAAAGAACTTAATGTACAATAATCAGAATTCTGATAGAGTGAAGCTGCCTCAATGAGGTCAATTCGTTTGATGCAAATGTAGATCATATGTATCAGAATTAAGCATTACATTATGGATTAAGGTGAAAGTATTTACAAAATCTTTTATTAGCAAATTATATTTTCTTATCGACAATTCCTCTAATTTTTCACAAACATTTGCGTTCTAATTTGCTTTCATTTTATATTCCATTAATTTTCACATACAACTTAAATATTTTTCTCAAGCTGTATAAAATCCAATAGTTCAGTATAGGAATATTGGTATTTAATGGTAAGGTTTATTTATTTATGATTACGTGTAAACTATGGGTACTATGAATTACATATATGGAAATATATGAAGATAGCAAAACAAATAATTAAAAATGCAAAAATATAGGGAAATACGGTTAAAGAGGAAAATGAGGGTGAAGTAAGCCACATTACAAAAAAATTAAGAAAACATATTTCTTATATATTTTTTGTAATATGTAAAATGAACAGCGAACACTCAAGATGAAGACTTTCAATAAGAGGTGACAGTATGGAGACTTGTGTCCGTTAAAGATGTAAGTGTGATGTGTAAGATGATTCCTGATCAGGTTGGCTAATACCATGCTACAATATATAGTCTGCAGCAGCTGGTTAATAAAAAATGGCAGTCATTTTGGTAATTACACTAACCAATTAAACAAGTACATACAATTTTTATATGCAATATCTTTACTTCTGTTCTTGAGGAAAAGTTAACAAATAATTTTATTTTTCATTTCATCAATTTTGCTTCCTTTAACAATCTTAATTTTATTTCAATTAGAACTGTACTATAAGAAAAAATATACAATCATCACCTTTCACTTTCCTCCTAAAGTCAACCCCTACTACTGAGGATTATAATACTGCAAATTGCGAGCTTGGCTTCTCTATTCAAATTCGTTTATGTCATTGTGCAGAGCGGTAAGTTGTGCCTTTATGAGGTTTCCTAACACTTCGGTTTTCTATCACAAGAACTTTATATCCTTTCATATTTTTCGAGCATCACATAAAAGGAATCGGCAAAATTCTTTTTATGAAGGTAGA
Source organism: Druceiella hillmani (assembly GCA_039881145.1). NCBI lineage: Eukaryota > Metazoa > Arthropoda > Insecta > Lepidoptera > Hepialidae > Druceiella > Druceiella hillmani. The sequence continues at coordinate 15,794,966 of JAYKKI010000029.1, forward strand.
ATCTTCCACAATTACCAAGCAAAACTGGAACGCAATCTTTCAAGTGATGCGTTTACAGCAGCTGTCGTCAACCTCAAAGTTGCTCTTTGAATTTTATTATAATGATAAATTACTTGAACAAAGGCTTTGCCTTAAATTTTATGTTTGAAACTAAATTTTTTGTGCCGAATCCTTAAAAATCTTAAAAAAGATGTGTACTGACTGGACTTTGTTGAAAATACAGGAATACGAGTGGTACAAATCAGTCAAATAGGGGTGTGTCGAAGGTTTGCATCATCCCGGACGGCCTTCAGTGGCTACCACTAAAGATAACATTGAAACAATCAAATAATTACTGCTTGAAAATCATTATTATTATCTATTCATCACTTTAGTATTAGAGAGTTGGCACAGGAGTTGAACTTTGATAAAATGAGCATTCATGGAATTTTAACCAATGTTTTGCGCATGAGATGCATTTCGCAAGACTGGTTTCAAAAGAGCTTAATTTCTTGCAAAAAAAAGCATCTATTTATTGAATCGATTTAATTGAATGAATGTAATGAATGATTGAATCGATTGATTGAATGCATTAAATGGAATTCACAGCGGGAATTAGGCTATTCCACTTTCGGCCTATGAGAAGTGTATAAAAGAGTGCGCCGGCATTATCACAGTTGAATTATGAAAAATGGGGATTATTTTGAAGGTGATCAAATATATTTTTACAAATAAACTTAAATTTGTGTGTTTTTCTAATGATTTCGGTTAGTTTTTATACAGAAGGTATATTACTAATTGTCCATTGATAACCCTGTAAAGACTTACAAATTTATATCATTAAGGAAACATTGATCTATGAAATTTGCACTACATACCTCCATATCATTTGTAATATTTAAATTTATTGCTGAATTCTATTTGACTCTGAATTGCAGTATTAAAACTGTTACCTGGTTCGTGACTATGCCTAAACTTATATTTGTATTCTAAACATTTCTTGCAGAGTTAGTATATTCTTGTCGCATTTAAATTAATAATTTAAGGGTTAGTAATTATAATAAACACCTCGTTAGTAAACCTCTCTATGAAAAAAACATATCAAGATGGTAAACTGATGCAATCAAATATTAAACCTGGATAAAAGTTTTTCACTAAATATTCCAGATGTCTACACGTTGGTTCAGCTCCAACTGCAACGCGAGAATGGAGGTGTGCTTGTGGGCTACGCAATGTATCAGCAAGCTGGAGATGCGCAGCCTGTGATCTTGTAGCACCACATGCACCCGTTTACAGGTACTTAGATCCTCACACTAAACAGCTAAATGGATGGCTAAACATTTATATGGATAAATGATTTAAATACATGATATATTGAGACAAATCTTGATAATTTTAATCGAATTTCGAATCTCCTTTGATATCTATTTAGTTTTTGAAGAAGATTCTTCATCTAATTGTAAAAGAGAAACAGAGGACTGTTTTTTTTTCTAGTCCTCTTTCTGTTAAGTGGAGACGTCAAGAAAATGAATTAATTCTTTTGAGGCAGCTTATCCAATTAATGAACTTCAGTATTATGTATCAAAGTAATCTTATTAAGAGCTGTTTTTTATACGATTGTATCCCAATGTGCGCTTATTTAAGCATCTCAGCTGTGTTATAAAAAAAAGTATAATAATTAATCGAACAGGGTGTCATACGGTTAAAAAATAAATTATTCCACAACAATTGGCCTATGGTTAGTGTGATAGGTAGTGCCCTCAATGGAAGAACTGTTTCACTATTCAACCTGAACCACCTTTTCACTATTATTTTAAGGTTGAAACATATAAATACACAAGATACAATATAACGTTTTTCTCACCGAGGAAACTCCATCATTCATTTACTTTTATATGATACTAACATATTTGTGAAATTATGATTTTTGCAAGTAAGTAGGGCAACAACTGCTTCTGGGCCCACCAGTCATTTAAACATTATAAGTTACGGTAAACTCTATAGTAATATTTTGCTTTTAAAAACCAATATTTCTTTGTTTAATTATATTTGACTTGGCGGACATAGATTCAATTATTTAAAATATTCCTATTGAATCTTCCAAGTATTTTGTTGACGTAAATTTTACTCGGCCGCTAGCTGAAATATTTTCAAAAGCAAAGTCTCTTTAATGTCTTTCTTCTGGTCAAACTTTAGTCAACATATTTACTTGCCAAATTTAAACAAACAAGCTGCCAATGTCACTCTGAATGAGTCTTTAGTTATCGTACGTATAAAACTTATGATGAAGGTTTTAATTCTGTTTTGTAATCAGTGTAATATATTAAAATGTGTCCATATATTTATTTAATTTTTTTAAATTTTAAAATGGTTATTCAATGCATAAGCAGTGACAGTTTTCTATTGACCTATTTATAGTGCAAAAAATAGTTCATCTGTTCTTGACGAAATTTAAAGCAATTTTTATTCTTTTATTATTTCTGGCCACATTTGTTCTCATCTAAATTTGTTTGCCAGTTAAATGAGCATTATATGTTACATCTTTATTTCTGTTACTAATATGTCTAAAATATTGATGTTCCTAATACAAAATCTGAAGTGAACAATACATATTCAAGCAGAAGGTGTGTCGCCAATGGGCAGAAGGTATGTTGCCAGTTTTTAAAATTGAAATGAACGGAGATTGACCAAAGTCTATGAATATTTTATGAATATTTTTATATTGACAGCGGCAAGCTTAGGTGTTACAAAAGGAAAAAAGGCACTCTTATCACATAAATATCAATGAGACAGATGAAAAATCAATTTTCACAATAGTTTATAAATGCCACTTTTACGGAAATATTTGAATTATAAATATGGAAAAAGTGTAGATTGTGTCACATTGTATTCTTTTATACCCATATGTAATATTTTAATTATAAAACTTGCCAGTATTATTGAAAGTAGACATATAAAACTTGAAAAGAGCTGAGAATATATTCATTCACACATAAACATGGAAGAGATGACAGTTATCAAATACTCATAGAATATTTTATTATTTACTATCAGTTGTCAATTTACTTTTAATTCAACTTGACAATAGCAACACACTGAAAAATTTATAAATGTTAATTAATATGTAATATGTAATTATTTTTTAAAGTCATTATGTACTTTATTATGTTTTAATTTCATTTCTTACTAACAATTTTAAAAAAATTACTTATATGTGAACATTTATGAAAGTGTCTTTTGTATTATGATCATAAGTTTAATTTAATTTTCTTGCCCCTTTTCAATAGTAAATCGTTGAAAAATTTATTTTTTTTAAATTGAAAAAAGCCAAACTTTTTTTAATTATTCTATTCTACTTCTATTTCTATAATTATATATATTACAGGTATACTTGTATTTAAAAATAATTATCGTGTAATTTTAAATACAAGTATATACATAATAAAAATGTACGTAAGCGAAGTTTAGTAATCAATATTCATTTTGTAACTTGACATAAAATGGCATGCCAACTAAATACAAGTCCACTTAAAAATAGATCTGTTGAGGCAATTAATTGAAAGTGGTTTCCAGATATGTAGGAATCACTCTAATCAATAGATAAAAAACAGTAAATGAAAGTATAGTTTCCATTGGCAAAATTCCAAATGGTTTAGGGGTCAAGATTAGCGAATTCTTGGCAAAACTCCAAATAGTCTACAGGTCAAGTTTGAGAATTAGCATGTCACTGTAATGTGCATATTTATAGTCAATGTAACTTAATGGTCTTCTTAACGAGCTGCAATCTTCACGGTTATATGATAGTACTGTTAAGCATTCTTTAAAGTATATAATGCATATAATTTTTGGACTTCTATACCTTTATCAAGTCCAGTCCATTTTGTCCTTTTCTATGATACTGATGCAGTAATATTTTTAACTTTTTGTCTGTTATTAATATTCTCGGATTTTCATTGAGTTTAAGCTGAGCAGTAGCAAGAGCAATATTTTTAAAATTGGGTATTTCTTAGTAGTGATAACTGTATGAATTTCATTATATGTAAAAAACAAATCCGTTTAATATACATTTTTTGTTGATATTTCTTGAGGTGCACCTAAGAAAAAAATATACGAGCGAGATATAAATATGTGAGAGTGACACAGCCAAGTATCCTGACTTGCCAGTGATTGAGCATCTTCAGTTGTTTTGACCTCTTCTTATATGCGAAATACAAGTTGCTCATGTGACTTGATCATTTTGAATTTTGATTTTTTTGTTATTATCACAATGTGACTTTATTATGTTATTCCTCTTTCAACTTCATTGTTTCCCTAATTTTATTTCTTATATTGTCATTTCCTGTTGTGGGTCTGACAATTCTTTTTAATTTTAGTCTATATCTGTAATGATTTCCAGTAAAAGTTTACTTATATATAGCTCATGACACAATGCAAGAAATACTAGATTCTTTCTATGAGTTTTCTTTCTAAGACCATACGAGTTTCTTTCTAAGGTCATATCACATCCAAACTATGTTTATATATTTCTCCACCGTCCATTGATCAGTTAGATGTAAGATTATTTGAAAATAATGAAGTGCTAAGTAATAACTTGAGTATATATGATTCTGTCTGATTAAGTTAGTGATAACGGACCTTGTAATAAATAGAGTTACAACTGTTTGGCAACTATTTAGTGTTAGATATATTCAGCCATATTTTTAGTATTCAGCCGACCCCCTAGTATTTGGTATACCAGGAATTTATGTAAAATTTCAGCAGTTGATCTGGGTTTAAATACATAGAATTAAGTCAAATATTTAATATGAATATAATTCATTATTTTTATTATTACTCTTAAACAATTATTCAATATTATAATCAAAGCATAATATTAATTTTTCTACTTCTTTTCTTCTTGCCAGATGCCAGTTTTGAAAAACACATTTCCAGTTTGGGAAAACAGTTTTTTAAAATAAAACTTTCACCAGATGTTGCGAAAATTATGTTCTATTTACTTTTCACCAAGCAAATGGAATTTTTTTTTCAATTTATGTGTTTTTAAGTATATGTGAAATAAATATTATATTCGGTCACAGTGGTGTTCATCACATTTAGTCTCTGTGCATCATTGTTCCTTTTTATTTCAGCAACTTTCTCTTTGCCGCAATGCCAGAAAGACGTATGAGTTTTCTGCTCATTGTTCATCCTCCATTTGACCCAAAGTGACGAGCTTGCACTACTTGTTTCAAAGCACGATAAAGTTGTTTGAGTAAAATGAGGTGATGAACATTTGCTCTTTACGAACAGTGTTTATCCTCATGAGGATTTAAGAATATTTGAAGCCTTAAAAACGTAGGTTTTAATTTGCATGTATGATTTGATGTTACTTTGTCACATTGCCACTTTATAGTGACAGCATGTGTAATAATTTAGATATGCACTTAAGTGCCAAAAGGCTTTAATTATGTGTAAAATTTGATGTGTTTACCTTGTCACAGTGCCATTTTATAGTGACAACATGTGTAATCATTTAAGTTCAGTAACAAAAGGCTATAATTGCGTGTAAGGTTTGATGTATTTAACTTTTCATAGTGCCACTTTGTAGTCACAACACGTGTAATCATTTCTAATTTATTAATAATGTAATGAATATACTATTCATTACGTTATTAATAAGGACTTAAGAAGTATTTTGTATGTATATTAGAGCATAAACATACCCAGTTGGACCTTATTCAAATCCGTTTTAGAATGACCTCACATACTAGAATATAGTTTCTAATATTTAATTGTAACACACAAAAACTGTAAATTTAAATTTTATATGAGTTGAATATTATTATGAAATCAGTGTCCTATATATGAAGATTCATATTTGGGACATTGACTAACAATGGGTCCATTGTACGATTACAATAGATGGGGCCAATAACCGGCAGTGCAGCTGTTTATATACTTATTTTGATATGTCGTATCTTATCTGTATTGAGTGCTCAGAACATATGGTGTGTATGAATATCCATCAAGAGCATTAACATTTGTAAAGATATATTCATGTTGAAGTTTATTTCTTCCTCATCTTGTTATACTTTTTTTTCTAATATAATATTGTAATTTTTGTAGTAACGAATCTTGCTAAATTCTGTATATTATTTATTTAAGTCAATAAACAGCATTTGCTTTAGGTTTTCTATTATATTTGGATTAATTTTAAATTACAGATTATCAGACGAAGAGGATCAAACTGAAGTAGGAATGTCTGAGGGCGATAAAATGGTGCCCTATGGTGAGTTTATGAATTATACGTTGTTTGGAAGTCATTAACAAACTAGCACTCATTTACAAACTAACAAACTAGCACTCATTCACAAACTAAGAAACTAGCACTCATTCACAAACTAACAAACTAGCACTCATGCATAAACTAACAAACTAGCACTCATTCACAAACTAACACTAATAAAATTCAACATAAGTTAATTTGATTCCAGTCTTCAAAAATATACAATATATTTGTATTGACTTTGCGAAACAGCTCTGAAACTTTGTGTTAAATTGCTTTGTTTAATTTTTTGTACACTTCATTGATAAAGCTGTTGTTAGTTAAAATGTATTGTTGTGATTAATAGGACAGAACAATACAACTTTGATTCGAATTGAAATTACGTATTGTACCTATCAAAATAGACGGTGAAAAAAATTCTATTTTTCGCATCATTTTTATTCATACATTAAAAAGATAGCGTCATAATTTTATTATCTTGTATATAGTCTTAAATCAGTGGTAAAATAAAACGTCAATTTCAAAAGTTTTTGAGCGTCTTATTGGTTTTTTAGTGTTGTATTGTGATCATTTAGTTGTTTTTTTAATAGTTTCAAATTAGTTTATACAACTTTCTTTCGTAAAATATTAGTTGGAACTTTAAAAACATTTAAAACATATGTGTATTGTCGGGAGGTGTTGTTACGCACAGGTAAAAAATTGTTATTATTCTAAAAAATACTGTTGCTAGTAGTATCGTGCCTCTTTACATATACTACTGGGAATGGTTTACAGTGATGGTGGACGATTTCATGTATGAGTCTTCGTTTTGTAAGAGTGAATGCTATATATCGAGTACGTTCCACTAGTCGATCGCAATGCTCGAAACGCTCGCTGTATCATTCCACTTGGCAACAATGGTCATTTCGGTCGTGATCAAAACTTCACTGATGGTGTCATTGTTTATGACCGTGTCGGCCCCATGCCGACCTACGTATCGACCCAAGTATGAGTCGTTACGGTCGTTTATCTATCAATTTGAGTTTGACACATTGATATACGAAGTTTATGTAAGAAATTAATATCATCTTTGAAGATTACACATGGTGACGGAGAGAATAACCTTATGCAGCTCTGAGAAGTACCTATCAGAAGTAAAGGTTGCACTAGAAGATGCAAAATGTGCAAACAATCATCAAATGTTTATAGAAATTAAATTTCACTTTTACAATACCATACAATATAAGTGTATATAAGTGTACAATTCCTGTATTATCTAATGATTAACACCCGCTATTTACTCATAGTTACGATTATGCGATATGGTTCCTAAACCGTTCCACTTGGACTGACAGTTAACAACGCTGGGAAGCTAGTAGAATGGGTATTATAACAATCATTTGTGCGAGCGTTGTGTGTGGCTAGTGGAAGGTACTCATCATTTTAGATATTATGAACCATGCAAGATGCTGTCAGTGCCATATAACCATAAATTAATAAATTTTTGGTTACACTGTTATAATTTTTTCATAACATTAAATAACACTTACTATTTTCTGTCTATGAAATACTGCACTGATATTGACAGGCATGTAACAAGTTCTTATTTCTGTCATTTTCAACAAACCCGTATGTTTCGTTCACAGTCCCTATAATGAAAGTGCAAGTTAAAAGAAATTTGGTCTCTAATGTGTATCTAGTCTGAGGCAGGGATGGTAGCTATCATAAAGCATAATATGATGTTTACTTCAACCCTACATATTAATTTGAAATTTTAAAATTTCTGAGATTTTGCAGAAAATGTTTGTCGAATGAGCTAACGAATGATACAATGGAAACAGAACATTTTTATATGCTACCACTTAAGGTAGAAATAAGCCTTTACTAGTAAGACCTTAATTAATAATGAATATTAAGATATTTGCTACAAATACCAATACATCCACCACTAATAATAAGGTACTTTAATCGAATGTAGAATTTTGTGACTTGCTGTTATCACATGTGTATAAACGCTTATATAAACAAATCTAGACAAGTTATTACTGATGTTCTATTCAAAATTTAATTCCCCACGCATTCACTTCATGCTCTTTATCATATTCGCATAGCTTAGAAAGATATTATATAGCACGTACCTACTAGAATGTTATAAGCAATTACAGTGACAAAAGTTTTAAATCAGTGTACTGAACTAAGTTTTGCATGATATCCTGAATAATAAACAATAAGATTTTCTTTTTTCTAGAATTTTATTAAACTTATTTAATTCTTCATGACCAATTGTTTGTCGTATTCCATTGAACTGTTTAATTGTCATATTCCATTACACTGTTTAATGTTAAATACGATGGTATGTGAATATAATATCGATTACATAAATTGTTTTGTTACAGACTCTACAATGATAAGATCAAATACGCTGGCAGTGCCACCATATAAACTTTCAAATTCGTCTCAAAGAAGTGACATAGTGACTCGGAATGAAGTTCACCAAATTAAATCTCCTCATCTCAACGACAGGGGCATTGGCGTGACTCGATCTCTGTCTCATGGTTCCGTAATCAATTCACACAACCGCTGGAACAAATTGAATAATGAAAATCCTCAACATTATATCACAAATAGGCCCAATAGTTTGACCGTTTCTGAATATCATAATAACACTTACCATAGTGATAATTCGCAGTATTTAAATAGTACAGAAGCAGCAGATCGTTTCGATAATTCGTATTCGAAAAGTACAGGTAGGCGAAGTAAAAAGAAAAATAGTGAGACAAAATCGAATTGGGAACTTAATTATATTAAGGATTACCAAAAGGAACAAAGTAAAGCTTTGCATTTAAAGAAATGGACGTGCTATAAGTGTACCCTAGAAAATTCTGGAATACGAACACATTGCGAAGTGTGTCTCGCGCCACGTCACTCTGCTTTATCTAGAATATCGAACATGCGAGGTCTTAGTGTTACGACATTGAGTAGAAATGAGAAAGAATTGAGTAAGGAAAGAACATTGCCTTTACCGTCCAATGGTGGTGTCATGATAACTGTGCCTGATTGGCCCAAAAATGATACCAGTAGAACATTGGATATGCCCTTTAGGCGATCGATAAGTGCTCAGAATTCGCCTGAAATCAGACCCACATATAGACGTTCTTTTTCAGAACAAACCCATTCGAATGACAGTAATTTTAGGCCACTGGGCAAGGTTATTTCTAGCAGAAGAAGCTTAGACTGTCAAAAATCTATGTCGTACTACTGTAGCACAATAAACAATAAAAAAATACCGGATATATCCGTTCCGTTAAACGATACCAGATATAGGCCTTTAGATATTAGTAATAGCGTAGTGAGTAGTCGGTGCGGCCTGAATGATAACGTTAAGAATTTATGCGAGCGTAAAACTAACGATAATAAATTGGATGATAGGGAGTGCAGCTGGGATTCTAATGCCGAAGGTGTTATTTATGCCCTGCCTAACAAAGGGAAGTTTAAAGATTTAAATTTACAGTTACAAGTGAACAATTCGGGGACTCGATATTCATATGTGGCAATGCAAGAGGAAGCGAGAAGTCTGAATTCACAGATCGATGCGCAAAGTGATGTAACAGATGGGGAGTACGCTAGGATTGACGAGTTGATGTCGACAGTCGACAATAATATGTCACCAATGAATAATGTTGAGCATTCGCTGTCAATTGGTCATTGCAATTTGAGAACATCACATATAGGGGTATCTGTACCGAGGGATGATAATAATGGCGTGTATAACATGCTACCGTCGATAGGGAAGGTGGGGCATGCAAGGAGTAGGGATGGTGCTACGAAATCTTCCAGTTCTACTCAGTCGGTGTGAGTATGTTAACATATTTATTTCATTTTGGTGTATATGTAACTCGAAAAATTCATGAAGATATTAGAATCATGGGAAATTGTAAAAATACACTCATTCAGTTTAAAAAAACTGAATGTGTAAATTAAAATTGCCAATAGCACAATAAATATAAAATAAGTATGTACATGATTTTAAAGAACGTTGAGTAAGTAAGTGAGCTATTCAACAGATTTGAAATTTTGCTCGTGGCCCGCTTCTGTTTGCATGTTTGTCGTCACCCAAGCCGCGAGTTGCCATTTTGTTTAACTGCATAAATAAGCAGACCTGCACATTGTATCATTTTCAACATTAAAGTTTAAATGTTTGAAATGGAAGGTTTCCATATTTATTCCCACAAATTCATAATGGATTTTATTGAATATTTTCCAGATAATTTACATGCGATAAACACATTTTCAGATAAATATGGTTTAGTGTAATCCATTTTAAAGAAGGATATTCATAATGAAATTCAAGTTGCCAGATACTCATATTCTAAATCAGTCGTCTCACAACTACTTTCTCTGACAAAAAAGTGTGCAAGCATTCACCAAACACCACATAAATATGGTTTTGCGTAATTAATTTTAAAGATGGGATAGTAATAATGAAATTCAAGTTGCTGGATACTCATTTTCTAACACAGTCTGCTCACAGTTACTTTCTTTTAAATGGACTACTTTAAAAGAAGACAATTTAACTTTCTCTGACAAGAAAGTGTGCAAGCATACATCAAACACTACATAAACATAGTTATGTATGATGATAAACATGGTTTTGTTTAAAGGATAGTCGTAATGAAATTCAAGTTGCCAGACACTCATATTCTATATCCAATTATTTTTAAACAGACAGCTTCAAAAGAAGACAATTTAATTGTCTCTGACAAGAAAGTGTGCAAGCATACATTAAAGTCAATAACGTTATTAATCTTACAAATACCTGCAGTGCGTCACAAAGCAACAATTCCAATGAGGGGCGCATGTGGCTTTGTACGTCGTGTTCTTATGCCTATAATGCAGCATGGGCTGGCGCCTGTGACGTGTGTCACACGCGCCGTTCCGCACCCAGCCTGACGCAGCCGGCGCTCGTTACGGTCACCGTAAACGAAGGAGCCGGCGGTAGTAGGAAGAGGTATGTGTGAAACTCTATTTCTACCTCACTTGATATACTCTACATGGTCAACTTCAAATATACCTAATAGATAATCTTATTTAATTCTTAATATTAATAAGTAAATAGTCTATCATATTTTTGATAAAGTTGTGTACAAATTTTTGCACGTTTACCAACATGTTTCTTACATATTAGTGAAATTTCTGAATGTAATCAGTAGGTTATTTGACAATTTTTGAAGTGTTTGAAATTTATCTCATAAACTTAGAATTGTGTTATTTTTCACGAGAAATATATTTTAACCCCTCAGTGCATAGGTCACTTTTACGTACCATCGGTGCTTGCGCCACGTCGATAAAATAATGTATAACTCCAAAAATATTGATTTTATTGTATTGCTATTTTTTACTTTGAGAGAGAAGAAATGTAGTTATAACATAGTCGAAGCATTTGTATCATTCATATGTAGTTATGAGTGTGAAAAATAATGAACAAGATGAAAAAAAATTTCCCGTTTAAAAAAATCCCTGTAAAGAAAAAGGTTTATAAAGAAAGACCTTATAAAATACAATATTTGTCATTACCATAAAAAAATATAAACAATAATTAAATATAAAATAAAAAATTACTTATCCTATTGAAAATTTATGTTGTCAAGGTTTTGGTGGGCCTGTCCGCATCTCACGTTTTGTCTGTATCTCACACGAAACAAAAATTATAGCAGCTGAAATAACTTTATGGCAAAGACCATATCACCATTAAATTTGTTATTTCATTTTGCTTTTTTTACCTTTCTGTTGTCCTTAAATTTTTTTCTTTGGAGCTCCTTTTTCAGGTTTGGGAACAAGCAAAAATCGATGGGTGCTAGGTCGGGGTTCTAGGGTGGGTGATTCAGCGATTCAAAGCCGAGTTTGTGAACAGCATCCATCACAAGTTTGCTTTTGTGAACCGGTGTATTGTGTTGCAAAAGTAACAAACCAGTTTTCCGCACTGTTTTCCTTGATAGCTTCCTTCAGTTGATCTTTATAAACTGAAGGAATAGTTTGTGGTAGTGTAGTACTCTCTAATGATAATGGTACCTTTTTCTTTATAGTCGATCAATAGAATCCCTTCACCATCCCAAAAAATGGTTGCTGTCAATTTTTCAGCTGATTCAGAGACCTTAAACTTCTTAGGGGGTGCCCTTTTTGTGCCATCACATCGACTCTAGCTTGGACACAGGCTCAAAGTGATGAACCCAAGTTTCATCGCCAGTAGCAATTCTCTCCAAAATCAGTGTAGGTTCTCAGCACACAGTTTGAAGAACTCCTTAGAATCTTCGTTGCTTTTGTGGCGGCTTAAGCATTTTCGGGACTCATCTTGCAATGACCAGTCATGTCTAGATGGTCGTCTAGAATAGAATTATATATCTGATACACCAATTAATGTAAAAAGTTGTTTCTTCTTCAGACGAGCATCTTCGGCATTTTTCGACAATATCCGATGTGCTAACCTAACGGCCACCCTGGGCGGGGATCCGGTTGTTTAAATAGACCATGCCACTTGTAAGCCATGGTTTTATCAGGGCAATGATCTTTCTAAACTACTCCCATCTCATTCATGGTTTGAGGAGTTTTCCCACGCTTGGTGAGGAATTTAATCACAGCATATATTTCTATTTGCTCTGTGTTCGCAGTTCATTTCCAAATTTACTTCTTTAAGAGACAATTATTTATTAACAAATAATATAAGGGACTTGATTTTTGACTTATATACATCTAATGAGTTCCTAATTAGCGGGGTACCAAGAAAGAATGTATCCCCCCTCCCTTTCCCTTCATTCTGCAGTCTTTTGGACCACTCCTCGGATATAAAATTCACAAACATGTTGGAGATGGTTATAAATATTTTGTTCATGACAACACAATACCGTCTGTAAGAATAAACATTTTGTAAATATATTTAGAATAAAGCATTATTTTTTCCACCATTTTGTCAACCACGCGTATTTTTTTTTATTAACTGATATCATAACTAGATAACATTAAAAACTTTTCCATCGGTATCAAAAGTGCTTTTTTGTAAGGACTTGTCATACACTTTGTAAGAAAGGGTGTACACAGCTTAATCTTCTAAATGTATTGACTATTGGAAACGTCAATATACGTGAAGCTATATAGTTTAAAAAAATTTTACAATTTGGATTTCTACAATTTCTACATTCTGTTCAGTCATTGAAATACTAGTGTTTTTATAATAAAGCTATTTTTGTAGTAAAAAATTGTGGTAGCTACGAAAAATGTAACTAAGTGAGTAAGGTTTCAGTCACAAACGTCTTAATTAATGTATGTTGGTTTTTAATGAGCTTTTCTTCCATAAATATTGACATAATGATCTGTAGACTTAAATTTTGTAACGGGTTTTAGATAGACGTGTAATGGGTTTTAGATAGACGGTATGTCACTTCTTATTCATCTACTCTTATTACTGGTTCTGGACTTCCGACCAACCAGAACTTAAAATCTTATTATATATAATACTAGCTGCGCCCATGACTTCGTTTGTGTGGAATGGAGTAAGACAAGTTAATAGGAATTTTTTCCTTAGTTCTCTTAGAACTCTGAGCGTAAAGTTTATTAAAAATGCTAATAGATGGCGTTGGCAGCCAAATCGGTTCCGCTGTTTCTGATATTGGCATGTACAACGAATATAGACTAAAGATTGGCATATCTTTTTTATTTCTGAACTAATTGAAATGAAATGTTAGTTCAAGCTAATCTAAATACATCCCTGAAAATAGCATCCCAATCGGTTCAGCCGTTGCTGAGATTAGAGTGCACAATGAAGGAAACAGACGAACCAACGAACAGACAGACAAAAATGCGAAAAACTGTTTTAGGCTTAGTAGCATGTAGGTTGCAATTAGTTTTACCTAAAAGTATTCAGTGAACAGATGCAGTTTTTTTATGATTTCATTATATGTATAGATTTACTTATAAAACTGTTTAATATGTTGATTTGCCAATGCCAATTTTATTATTATACTTATCGCTTTATGTGTTAAGATCTATAAAACCTTGAATATTGAATATATTTGGCGTTAATTGTGTAGAAATTCGTTATTCACAATTAAATGAAACTACGTGATGTAGTATTATTTCTACTTTCTTTAAGTTCTTTACCACAACTTAGGTTTCGTTGTATTACATCTTCAGGTGGGCTATTATCATTGTTATAAATATAATAATCAACAAATCTAGAAATAAAGCTCTAACTTACCCGCCTACACATCTGTGGCAAAACTCTGCAAATACTTGGTTGCTTCTTTGTAGGACTCTTTTTAGGGTTCCATAGCCAAATGGCAAGGAGGGAACCCTTATCATTTTATCCTGTCCATCTGTCTGTCTGTATGTCAGAACTATTTTACTTGGAGGCTATTGGCACTATATAAATTAAATTGGATGGTAGATGTCTTCTATGAACCGCTATACAGAGAAATATGAAAAAAAAAACAATGTTAAGGTTAGCACTACATACTTACATGTAACTGTGGGATGAAAAAAAATCCAGTGCACATAAGCGTGTGTGGTATAACCTATATAACGATATAGGTTTTAAAAAATTATATAGAGGTTCCAAAATAACTTTTTTATTTAAGTCGTTATAGTTGGTGAGATATGCGTTTCTAAAGTCTTAGAAAGTGTACGCCCCCCCGCGAGTTCGACTCCTACTTATATGATTTTATTTTTTACTATTATTAATCTTTTGGTCATAATTCCTATTAAAATAATCAAATTATTTGTAAGAAAAAAACTCTCTTGGATAATGCTGATAATTTTTGCTCAATATAGACCTCCTTGCTGTTATTTCTCTTTTTTGCCTATGGAATATTAGGTTTATTGATAGTTATGCTATTATTCTTCCTACCGATATAAGGCACGGAGCTATTCACTGGCCACTTATGTAAACATTTTCAGCTACAAAGAAAACATTTGTGTTATGTTCTAATTAGCAGGCTGTTATTTTTTATTAGTCGTGTTTACATTAGCTGTTATATTTCCAGCACATCTGGTGTGGAAGCCCTCAACAATAGATTAAGCGACAGCGGCGAAGAGCCGCAGAAGACAGTGCCTATGGCCACGTTGGACCATGATTTAAATAGTGATGAGTTGCTTTTTGCTGCTGGTAAGTGAAATTATAAATTTATGTTGTGTGACCTATTTTATATAATTATTTATAAAACTTTAATGTCAGGTTAGAAAACTGAGTTTTTAAGTATTTAGACAAAACATGTTGCCATAGGAGTAGTCGGTGAATCAATTTACATACTAACAAGTATTATATGGATAATTTTCATTTGTAATTTACGTTTGCTTTTCCCGTATTTTGAACTGAGTTATCTCAAGAATCAATGATTTTTTTTTATTTTTCTAACAATTTTTAGATTTATTTCAGTAAAACGCAATTATGTACAAATGTTTACAGACAAAACAGCTTTTAATTAATTTTTTAGGTAGAAAGGGAAAACTAAAACTCATGTATCTCCTGCATTAGATTGTGAATGTTCTACAATAAAAATGGATATATGGATATTTTAATTTTCATCTTCAGAAGTGATGGAAATGCCCATGATGCAGGTGCTGTTTAGTTTTTCTATATGTCTACAAAATTAATTAGAAGTTGTTTGTTTAAATTTTTGTAATAACACTTTACTGAAAACCGGCAACAAATATCACAAATGAAAATTACTTGGATATAAATGTCACAGTAGAGTTAATTAATATATAAGTATAAATAATAAATTATAGCCATTAACCATAAGAGCTATGTATATTAAACTGTATATAGTAGCAGTATTGTCAAAACAATTTTGCTTTAATAACACTAGTGAAATTATGAAAAAAAGAACTGAATAATTATTTTCCGTTAATAATATTTCACACATTATTGTCAGTAAATTTCAATATTATTATGATATATTGCACATTTATGGAAACTTTGAAACACTGTGTTGTTTGATTACATTTCTTTATTAGTAAAATCCTTGCTCAATTTACAGTTTATTTCCTACACATTGAGCAAATTAATAAGAAACAAAACGAAAAAAATATGTATCAGACAAATACCCAAAAAATATAATTACAATAAATACAAACAAATCAAAACATAATGAAAATAATGAGCCAGTGTGTATTACCCAAATATTCCACGATCTTAACTCTAAAATCGTTAGTCGAGTAGGAGAACAAATTGATATGGGTCAATACTTCCAACATTACATTAATGCACAGACGACTGACAATACTTGTTTTGTCAATAATTGAAGAAAACAGAACATATGATATTTAATACTTTAATGCATACCTCTCACAAGAATCGGTGCTACGAAACGATTGGAGTGATTCTGGCCATCCCATTCTGACCTGAACATTACGAGTCCGAGAAGGCATATATTTAATTGGCGGCAGACGCCTCTTGACTGGTAGAGTAAGTCAGCTGAAAGTCGGCCATCAAACTTGTCCCGTATAAGTCACAGTTGTTGGGTGACTCATCTCCCACAAAAGTTGTTCACCTTCATTCCATGTAAGTAACATTGTGGAAGTAGTCCTGAGTGGTATTATTTCACTCTAATTGTCAGAGCGTCGTTTGAGTGAAAGTTAAAAAATTTAAGGCAATTTTTAGGGTAAAAATTATATTGCCTATTTATAAGTCTCATTAGCTTCATACATGGAAGGGGATGCAAGTGATAGAATGAAATAAAAAACATAATAAAAATTACAACACTACAACCCCTTGTGCGGGTAATAAAGAATTAAACAAAGTTAAAAATTTTTTAAATGGTGCAAAATTTTATGCAATTTATTAAGGCACTATTAATAGGAGTAATTAAGGCACTTAGAGTTACTTAGAAAGTTACCGTTCGTACAAGCATGTTTGCTTTATATTGACACTATAGATACTTTACAATTACAACACAATATGGGACAAGATTGTGAGCACTTAAGGAAATTTACCAAGGAAAATTACACCCTACCTCACACTTGCTAAAGGGCTATTGACAATATCTGTAACGTTGTTACTAGTATCAAGCAAAATTATAATAACGTTAAAATTTTCTCACAATATTGTAAGAAATACTATCAATTTACAATAATTTTTATGTCACATTTTTCAATATATCGATTAACCATCATAATGTGCACAAATGAATTTCGAAAAACTACTACCAATTTTAATGTCTTTTTACGGATTTGTTTTCTGTTATTCTAAGAGTTGTATACCGTGCTGAAGCTGAATAACAGGACAATATTATAACAAATGGAATTGGGTAGTTGGAAAGTCAACATTGACTTGAAGGAAAGCAGGCTATGAAATGCATTTTGAGCACTTTAATTTTTTTTTCTTATTAAAACCATAAAAATACACGAATATACTTTAATAAAGATACGACAGTTTAGAGTTTTGCGAAAAAGTCATAGGAAATGTAAATTTATCTATAGTAACTATATTATTCCCACAAATCAATACGTTTCTAAAGGGGGGGGAATCTCCAAAATTACATATCCAGTCTTAATGAACTTTGATGGAGACATTATCAGATTTATGGAAATATCATAGGCTATGTGTATGCAAGTGATTTTCTGCATGAATCTGAGAAGAAAATGTTTCGAAACCATGTGAAAATTCTCAACCTTTTCTAAAAAAACACTGTGAAAATTGTAGTTCCAACAAAAAAAACTAGAATTTTTTTGATGCAAAGAATCACCTGTATGAGTAATAGACACTATCTTTGAATATGAAAAAAGACACTCTATTCCGAACAATCCTAGGTGAACAATCCAGGTCATATCTGTTAACTTGTAAAATCTACTATCAGATAATTATTACTTGCTTAATATTTTTAACTGCTTAAGTGATTGAGTAACAGTTCCTCATGTTACTGTATTTATAAGGACTAATAAAGTGGTGTTGGATCTTTACGGCCAAGTATACTGCAGAAATGTTTGCAATTTTAGCTATACATTGTGATATCAAAGTGAAACGCGTTACGAATCCCCTTTAATATGTATCAACTGATAACAAACTGATAACACGAGTTGATGCAATTACTCGCTTGAAAATATAAACAGTTAGTCACCAATATTCCCAGCAGTGTATAGACTGATTTTAAGGATTTCAATCTGTCAAGTAATAGTATATAAATATATCAATTAATATGGAAGAAAGTCCAACTAATGGCAGTAAAATATGGTGTGTTTTATTTTGTATTTGTTATATTTTATTGTCTTTAAGTGTATCGTTATAGGATTTTGATTATATTTTTTAATTTTGTTTACAGTGTATTTATCTATTATCCGTCATATTGTTCTGAATATCTCATAATGCCACGCTTTTCAAATAGAAATTTAAATAATAAGAACATTAAAAAACAAAAAAATCAACTAAATCTTTTTAGTAATTCAATATGACTATTGAATTACAAAAAATTTCATAGTTAATTTAAAAGAAATAACTTAAGAATAACATAAATTTATTTATCCACTTCCATATTTTAATTAGTAACAATTTGGTACAAAAGTGACTTTTCAGTACAATATTAGTAGCCAGTGAACTAAATTAAGAAACAATGCAATCAACAAGACCGATAAAACTGAAGAGAGCCATATTTAGTATAACTAAATTAAAGGAGTTTAAACAAATCAAAATTAATTGAATTAAAAGACTATTTATTGAGTTTAAGTGTATCAAAATATTTTATTTGTCCTTAAAGGGACCACTCAACAACTTACATATCGCCCATTTGTGACTACGCCACAAACAAAATCCTGCTAAGTACGAGTAGATCTTATATTACAGAAGTTCCACACACTTTTCGGCACTTATAACCCTTTAAGGGTACATAGTACTATTTACTAATGTGGACATATTTGAATGATGCTATGTCTCACCATACGTAGGTCACTCGATAAGTCCTGTCGTTTGGTGCAAATTAAAGTCAAATAAGTTTAACAAAATACCTAAACATAGTACGTACCAAGCCAAAATAATTCGTAAAAAGTCATCAGCTTTCGTTAGGCAATTGTGTAAACGCGTGTGCAAGTTTCGACATGTCATCTCTAACACATTCCCAGATTCGTGGATGTTTGAAGGTGAAAACTATTTGATGATGCCCAAGCATATACGATCGATTAAGAAAAGAATGATTGTTGTTTTCTTCGGTCGTCTTGACATTATAAACACCATTTCCTTAGATACGATTGGCCACAACGAACTGGTGGCTTTTTTCAGTACACTCAGAGATTTACGTCCGAAGAGTCAACTATGCATTTCACTGTTGCATCACTGGCTCATCGAGGTGATCAAACAACTGACTTTCTCAATTAATTTGGCATCAGACTCTCAGATTATCTCCCGTACAGTCCAGACTTAGCACCAAGCGACTTTGCACTTTTTCTGTACATATAAAATCTATTGAAAGGACGAAAGTTTTCCAATGGTACACAGTTTTTGACTGCTTGAGAAGAAAAATGTTATTCTATCCCAGAGGAAAAATAGAAGCAATGGTTTTAACACTGGTTTGAGCCTATGAACAAGTCTATTATTAATGATGGACATTATTTTGAAAAATAATAAAATGTGAATAGTGAATGATATGACTTACCGAGTGACCTACGTAGAAATATATAAACATATTGCCAAGTATGTCTTTCAGAGAGTTTTCACATTACAAATATATATTTTAAAATCCAAAGTTATTTCTGCAGTTAATTTAAGTCCAAGTGACTTAAATTAACTGCAGAAATAACTTGTATGGAAATGGAGTTTTATTAACTTTTTACAGATCCAACTACATGTCATAAGTTGGTCAACAATTACTTATAAACAAGTAAAGCCTATTTAGTTACCATAATTTTCCTTTTGGTTTTATTATATATGTCAATATTGTGAATACTTTCTAGATATTCAAAAATAACAATTTTGTTGATACAGAGTGCGGAACTCTAACAAAAAGGACCACATTAAAGCTTAATATTTCGTAAAGAGAACCCTGTATCGAAACAGGTCCCTGTATCGAAACAGATCCCTGGATCGAAACAGGTGCCTGTATCGAAACAGGTCCCTGTATCGAAACAGACCCTGTATTGAAACTGGTCCCTGCATCGAAACAGATCCCTGTATCGAAACAGATCCCTGTATCGAAAGAGGCCCCTGAATCAAAACAGATCCCTGGATCGAAACAGGTCCCTGGATCGAAACAGGTCCCTGTAGCGAAAAAGTGTTCCTAATATACCCTAATATTTTTGAAAGACCTGTTCAACTGTATCCTACACAATGGGATATGTGAAAAAAAATTCTCCCTCACTTTACAAAGATTTTAATTTCATAACTTTGTAGGTGTTATAAATATGTTACAGATTATTTTTACAATTTAAAATTTTTTCTCAAATTTTGTCAAATTTCAGCTTCATAGCACTAATGGTCTGCGAGAAACATGCTGTCAGACAGACAGATGACATGGCGAAACTATAAGAGAAACTATAAACTATATATACTTTGGCTAAGGAACCCACACACCCACACAATTTTGCATACTAAAAACAATTGTTTACAGTGTTGAAAGTAGCAACATTTTTGTACTATAAAAATAAACCTAAGAGTAGTAAGGTTTTTGCAGTATAAAATATCAATTCCCTTTTATTGCCTTATGATGTAGTAATCGCAAATGGGTAAATTATGTACTAATGTTCTATAGTAGTATTAAGGGCAATCCCGACATTCATCATATTATTTCCATTGTACATTTTTCGTAGTACTGTCTCAACCATTTTAAATCATACTAAGAGTTGCTCGAACAAATTCTTACCCTAATAAGAATTTTCAGTTCAAAATTAGAATGCACATTGAGATGTTATAAATCACAGTCCATTAGAAGGTTCAGTATTGATGGACTTTCACTTAACGCACTTATTGCACAACTTTCATGATACACAAAGTGTAGAGGGCGGTTAAATTTTTGTTACATGTGGCACACTAAATGTTTTTCAGTTATAATGTTATAAAGTGCTTGAACTCATAATGACAATATGGTTTCTAATCATATAATCTCACCAAAGCCCGCTTTGATGTATTTTATAAATTCGATATATAGTTTTCATTACCTACATCGTCTTGGTATTATAGGTATGTTGTAAAGATTATTAAAATTTAATTATTAAAAATGTATTAAAATAAAATTAATAAACTGGTAAGCGTACTTGGTATACCCACTCGATTTAAATTAAACAGAATCAACTCCCACCACCTGGTCGTGTCGTCGCTGCACCCTGCTCAATGATGCGGCAGCAGCAGTGTGTGCGGCTTGCAGTGGTTCCCGACTACTGTCTCGTCGGGATGAGGCTGAGGGGGGCAGGCGTGGCGAGGATATGACGCTGAAGATTGGGGAGTTCTGGTAAGGGTTAGATATGAAGTTTTTCAGTTTTGTCTGGTGGTTAGTAAACTATTATTTTTTGGATGAGTATTGTTAGTAAACAAATTTTTGAGGATCTTGTTTATTTTCAATACATTTTGAGAAATTTGAAATTAGAGGTTTAGTTTCAGTTATAGATGAAAACACTTAAAATTTGTAATCTGTCATTGGTATAATTTATTAAAAAGAATTACAAAAAAATTTTTCACTTTGCAATAAAATCTTTGCTTCCTTTGGTTTTTATTTCGTATATGGTTGTATATAATCTTGTACATATACAAATATGGCCAATTCTCAATTAATGAACTATTTTACCAAAAGTAATATTAAAAAAGTGATGCCCTGATTGTTTTGGAACATAATGACAACTCCGAATTATTTTGTCTTGGGTTCTCTTAACCTTTATAAAAAGAAAACCACAAAATTGACATAATTTCTGATATGGCTAATAAAACTATTTACAAATCACATTGATTTTTCATAAAAAATAAAAAACGAACCTAATTTTAATATACCCTTTTTATTGTTCTTATAATTCTTTTAAATGGAATAACTTTTAAAATTGACATGCATTTTTATATTTATCCATTTGTATGTGTGTATTACCAATAGAATACAGTCACTGTTTTGTAGGATGCTGTCTGCCATATGTAGTGTATATTAGTAGATAAGTGTTGCCATTTATTTAGATATTTTAAAAAGCAAAAAGATTATTAAAAAGTATGGGAAGGGATACTAGCACTATTGTCAAATGTAGGGCTCTTCATAGCAATATTTAAACTTGACAACATTTAAACAAATCATATAAAACTTGATTCTCAAAAAATTATCTCCATATCTCAAGATTATTTTGAATGAAGAATATTCCATTCAATGCACAATAGAATATTTTTAATTTAAAATAATGTTGAGTTCTCATGGCCAGTAATAAATTTTCAGTTTTATTACTGGTCATGCACAATTTAGTTGAGCACACAGCTTACATAATCTTTTGTAACGTTTTATTTTAGTTTTTTGTGTTATATTGTTGGTATTTATTTAAGGTAAATGCCCTATGTAACATATTAGTTAGATTATTTATTTATTTATTTGGAAACTTTACTGCAAGCTTAGAAAACTAAATATACTAAGGCGGACTAATTGCTTCAAGAACATTCTCTTACAGCCAACCACAATGAATTAAGTGAGAAAAATGGTACTGTGGTAACATGTAAATGATTGGTAAATGCTAATTAATGGCACTTGCCTAACAAAATGTTATTCACATAAAAAAAAAATGTGAAATAAAAATTACTACAAAATGAAATAAAACAAAAGTAAAACCATGACACGTTAGTATTAGGGGAGGGATAAGAATGATGTAGGTTCATTTCTTGTTTTCTATAATAAAAGTATTGTGATTTATTATTATCACTAATTTACATTAAAATAAACATTAATGCATTTAAAAATGATGGGTAAGCTGAAACTACTTCTTTGATTACAACTTGCCGAACATTATATTTGACAACTATATTGAATGTTCTAGAAGTTATTGCCAGGTTCAGTTGCAAAGGTTATATAAGCAGAGTGTATGCAATATAAAATGGCTGATGTTATTGTCATTGTTATGATTATGTTGTTTTCACACTATAGATGCATGTTAATTTTGTGTTGTGATTTATTTTAAGACATTTTTCTTGTATTTGTTTCTTGCTTGTGAATTTGTGTCATTCCATAAATTTTTTTATTATTAAAAGTTACTTGTAAATACCGAATAAGTGAGGGACATACATGTAACACTCTATACACTAGGCGGAATGGACAGTGTTAATGGAGCGCCACATCATGTATCTATCTACTTATCTCATTTGCTTCTTTTATTAACATAGAAGTCTTGCTCTTATTAAAGTCTGTTATGTTTAAATATCTCGACAAGTTAAAAGTAAACATAAGAGTATATACACTTGTATGGTATTCAGTTCATCATAAACAAACTATTTTTCTAGAGGTTTTTACAGTTTCATAGGCTGTACTTCTAAGAAGTTGCTCTCTGTTTATTATCTGTCGATTGTATTGTCTGTTATGTTTAAATATCTCGACAAGTTAAAAGTAAACCTAAGGGTATATATACTATATATACTTGTATGGTATTAAGTTTGTCATAAACAAATAATGTTTCTAGATGTTTTTAGAGTTTTATAGGCTGTACTTCTAAGAAGAAAACCCCAATGCTTTCTGTTTTTATCTATCGATTGTATTATTTTATGTTTAAATATCTTGACAAGTTAAAAATAAACCTAAGAGTATATATACTTGGACGGTATTCAGTTTATCATAAACAAATAATGTTTCTAAATGTTTTTACGAGTTTCATAGGTTGTACTTCTGGGAAGAAAACCCCAATACTCTCTCTTTATTATCTGTCGATTGTATTGTCTGTTATGTTTAAATATCTCGACAAGTTAAAAGTAAACCTAAGAATATATATTTATATGGTATTCAATTTATCACAAACATATAATATTTCCAGGACCTGCAGCTCATGCACTTTGCGCAATCCATTATCGGCAGCACTGTGTCTGGTTTGCAAGACGCCCCCCGTGCCTAAGCACGGTCTCCTCACCACTTCAGCTAGCACATCTACGGTCACTGCTTCAAATGCAATTGGTATGTTGGATTCATGTTTGTTTTTATATTAATATTCATGGGTTTTTTTCTATTTTATTATGGCTTGTAACTACATATAATGTGTAAATAAATATTAGGACCAATATAATCTTGCAAGATCGTCAATCTCTGAATTTATTTTTAGATGTCTGTAGGGACAGTGCAGAATGCTATTAGTGTCATCTGGTGATAAATTAATAAACTTTTGGTTACCCTGCTGTCAGTTTTTCGTGTGAAGTTCCCATAGTGTCAAATTGTAATCAATCAAAATTATTTATAATGTGTAAATATGGTATAGCATGTTGCATAAAAGCATTTCAATAATTTATAAAAACAATAGTGTCCAGTTCTTCAAAAATCGAATTTCACTTTCACTCATAACATAACCTCTCTACATTCAGTGATGTTTACTATTCTATAGGGACTGTAGTACATATAGTTGTTGTATAGTCTCTATAGGGACTGTAGTATATATAGTCGTGTAGTCTATATACTATTTTTCTTTATTATCTTACTACTAATATTTTTTAAATTTCAATATAGGTTGGGTTTGTATATCCGTCATGCAACACAATACATTCATCAAAAAAATTTTAGGATAATTTTTAATCTGTAACAAATTTCAAAATTTCTATTAATTGTCATAACTTTGCTTGTATTTGTTATATCTGAATAAGAAAGTAATAAACGAAATGATAAAATTTCTAATCCAGAAGTTCAATAAATTTCCGTGAAAGCATGGTGATAGTAGCTTTATTTTCTTTTTTGTTAATTGTTTTTGTAGGATATTAAAAAATGCATATTGCCTACTTTAATTTATACTGTAATATTTTTAATAAGTAAAAAATAAAACTTTTTTACTTGTAAGTTTGTCAGCTCTCAATTAAAAAAAATTCCGTAAGTGAACTCAAAAAATGCACAAAAAGACTTAAACCCACTCTGGGTATAAGGTTTTTTTTTATTACCGTACCATGATATACATAATTTTTTTTGTGTGGGTACATGTAAATACAAATTATATAAAAAAGTTATTTCGTCGTAATTCAGCATCACATGTATCAGTTGATGTCATCAGATATATTTCATAATTATCAAGGTATTTAAGGTTATCCTAATCATATGTGTTCTTCATAGGAACTGAATTTCTTAAATATATCATTGCTGTATTTATTCTTTCATTTAAAACATCACTGCTTGATTCCATTTGCCAACTAGTATGTTGATATATTCGTTTCTGTTTAGTATATAATAATATGATTAGAAAATTCATATTATATTTGCTGATTATTATATAGTCAGATCCTCTCGGTTACAGAGTTCTAGAATACTGTATCACACAGCTTAAAGTGGCTTATATTCTATCGATCTTATTAGGTCCACCTAGCCACTTGGCGGTGCCATCGTCAGCATCGTCCCGGCGGAGTCCATCACCGCGACGTGCACACGGAGCTCCCCAACCCCCACCACATGGCAAAAGGGCTATGAATAACCATGTGCAGAGGACGCCCAGTAAAAATTTATCTGTGAAGATTAGTAGCAAGTAAGTGAACAAGCCTATTTGTTATACAATGATAGAATTTGTTGATTATTGTTGGTAAGACCACCAAAATTAGTTGGAGCATACATAGCATTAGTACGCTAAAGAATTGGGTAATACCAGTGTATTCAAGTAAAAGATATAAGTGTTAAAGTTTCTTTTCATATTTGGACAAGTTGCATGCTTCAACCCTGGTAGACCATCAATATTACCTTAAATCCCTACTTAAATGACAAAAAGTATGTTTTTGGATTCATAATGCGTTTATAATTTATTTACAATATGTTTTCATAACAAAAAAAAATTGCAATCTGATATCATCCAAATAGTATTTTACTACTTCTGAACTCTGGAATATAAGAATTGATAGAAATTTATATGTGTGGTTTAAAGGGAAACATCTTTTGCCACAATAGTGTAACTATATATGTTGAGAAAACAACGCAACGAAAAGGAAAACACATTGGTAATGGCAAGACCAGGCATTGGATAGATTCCACTTCTGTTGCCAGTCAATCAGGACATTATTTAAAAGCAGACCACTAATAATAATCTAATTAGTCCCACATAATCAATTAAACATTAACACTGTCAAAATATGGAAATAATTGTATCAATCTCACATCTCGTGGAATGTAATTATAATGTTGACAAAGATTAGTATTTATAATATAGTTGAAGTAATATGGTTGTCATGACAAATTTACCAATGACAACTGATTGTATCAGTCTTGCATCTCGTGGAATATAATTAAAATATTGACAAAGATTAGTATTCATAATATAGGTGATGTAGAATGGGTGTCAAGACAAATTCACCAGTGGCAAGTGATGATTATATCAGTCTTGCATCTCGCTTAAAATATAATTAAAATATTGACAAAGATTAGTATTTATAATATAGGTAATGTAATATTGTTGTCGAGACAAATTCACCAATGGCAAGTGATTATATCAGTCTTGCATCTGGTGGAATGTAATTAAAATATTGTTAAAATAAAGTATAATTAAAATATTGTTAAATAAAATATAATTAAAATATTGTTAAATAATATGTAATTAAAATATTGACAAAGATTAGTATTTATAATATAGTTGAAGTAATATGGTTGTCATGACAAATTTACCAATGACAACTGATTGTATCAGTCTTGCATCTCGTGGAATATAATTAAAATATTGACAAAGATTAGTATTCATAATATAGGTGATGTAGAATGGGTGTCAAGACAAATTCACCAGTGGCAAGTGATGATTATATCAGTCTTGCATCTCGCTTAAAATATAATTAAAATATTGACAAAGATTAGTATTTATAATATAGGTAATGTAATATTGTTGTCGAGACAAATTCACCAATGGCAAGTGATTATATCAGTCTTGCATCTGGTGGAATGTAATTAAAATATTGTTAAAATAAAGTATAATTAAAATATTGTTAAATAAAATATAATTAAAATATTGTTAAATAAAATGTAATTAAAATATTGACAAAGATTAGTATTTATAATATAGTGTTGTCATGACAAATTTACCAGTGGCAAGTGATTGTATCAATCTTGCATCTCGTGGAATATAATTAAAATATTGACAAAGGTTAGTATTTATAATACAGGTGATGTAGAATGGCTGTCAAGACAAATTCACCAATGGCAAGTGATTATATCAGTCTTGCATCTCATGGAATATAATTATAATGTTGACAAAGGTTAGTATTTATAATATAGGTGATATAGAATGGGTGTCAAGACAAATTCACCAATGGCACTTGATTATATCAGTCTTGCATCTCATGGAATATAATTAAAATATTGACAAAGATTAGTATTCATAATATAGGTGATGTAACATGGTTGTCAAGACAAATTCATCAATGGCAAATGATTATATCAGTCTTGCATCTTGTGGAATGTAATTACAATGTTAACAAAAATTAGTATTTATAATATAGTTGAAGTAATATGGTAATCAAGACAAATTCACCAATGACGGCAGAGCAAATAGGTCGCTTAGACACTTCATGCTTGGGTAGTGAAATAATAAATATGGGTAGTAAAATAATAATGATACATATATAATAATATTATTTTCTCATTGCAGACCAACCTCCACTGACACATCCTCGCAGACTGAGTGGCACTGCGCACAGTGCACTTACGCAAACAGGCCAGCAGCGCAGCAGTGTGACATGTGCTCGGCGCCACGACCTTCACCTCTGGCCACTTGTGTAGTCGGGAGCTCAATGTACTGCTCTGACGTTTATGAGAATGATGGAGGTAACCAATGAACAACCCCTCATTTAATAGTTATAAGATATAGTCAACCTAAATTGTTTGTGGACCTTAAAAATTTAAATATTTTCTTCCATTGGAAGGAATTGAAACACATTTTTAGATATTCATATTTCTATATGTATTCATAAATAAAACCAGTAGTTCTACCCATATTCAAGGGTTTGTGAATAGATATTCTACAAGATGAATAAATTTAATTTGAATTTCATTCCCAAACTTAAAACTTATTACGTTTGTACTAATGATAACCTTTATTTCACTTCATTGATAGTGTTGTTTTGCTGGCTTTTTATACATCTTGTACCACTTAATACGCCATTGTTTTAATACACACACTGTAACCAATAATGTATCTATTATTCATGAAGGTAATTCTGTGCGTGAAACTGAGTGTATTTGAAAGATATTCTTGTAAAAAAAATATAAAGAAAACCACCATTATTACGATATAAAAATTGAAACAATTCAGTGATTGACAATCGGGAAAGAGCAAAAAATAAAATATAATTTATAATCATAATACAAAACAAAAAAGTTTTTTTCCTAAATACATATTTTGCATGTTTGCATATTTCCATATTTTGCATATTTGCATATTTTGATATATCAGGAATTGTCGGCAAGAAGTAATAAAATATCGTTTAAAAAACAAGCTTCAGAAAAGAAGGGTCTAAAAAGTTAAAAATAATTAACTCAAAATAGGTATCTACTAATTTACTTATTGTTGAAGTCTATGCCAGCACTGTCGACCAACTTAAGCAAATTAATAATTTATAATTTTTTTAAGTTGGTGTATATAATAGATTAATAAAAGGAGTATTTATAATATAAAATTTTACATGTTTTGAGTTAATTATTTTTTACTTTTATAGTAAGTCGGTTTTTTAAAAGATATTTTATGTTAGGATTTTTCTTATAATATTCTTATAATATTGTATAATTATTAAGTTATGGGCAAAAGCTAGTATATAAATAATTTCTTCTTTGTCTAAATTTGGTTATCAGCAACAAACAGAAACGAAGCGACCCTAGTAGTCGCCAGTGGTAAGCTATTAGCCATTGAGTAGTACCATTCTCCATATCCGAAATGCAATATCAGATTTTACAAAGTAAAAACCACCACTTGCGGAATTCTGTTCATCATATCCGAAATCCAATATCAGATTTTGCAAATAATAACTAAAGCAACAACTAACAACTAAAGCAACAACATTATTCATCTTCAAAATTCATCATCAGACCCTGACCTGGTCGATAGAACATTTATTTAGCAAAGTAACAACTACCAGTAACAAATATTTTGAATCACGTTTAATTTACTACCATCCGTTAAGGAGTTCCATGGTACATCTCCAGAACTCATCATTAGACCCTGACCTAGTCGATGGTGTAGTTATTTTGCAAAGTAATAAGTACTAGTAGCAAACATCTTAAGGAGTTCCATTGTTTATCTCCAAAACTTATCATCAGATCCTGATCTGGTAAGTGATGTAGTTACTTTGCGAAATAATAACTGCCCCTAGCAAATATCTTGAATCATAGTTGATTTACTGCCATTCGTTAAGGAGTTCCATCATTCGTTTGTGGACTTTATCGTCAGATTGTGAGTAAAGAATTATCGCTGAACATACATAAAAAAAAAGATTCCGACGAATTGAGAACCTCTTCTTTTTTTGATGTTGGTTAAAAATAACAGTAAGAATGTAACAAAGTAGGTATATATTAATTATTCAGAAGCATTGTTAAAAAATTATATTGACATTTGTTTTATGTTGTCAAAATTAACTTTCGCTCTTTTCAAGTTTTACGTTGCGTTTTTCAATGACCTAGTCAGGCCTATGAGTTTCATGAATTTTGTCATTTGCCATTTATTTTCAATCATAAATTTTGTCATTTCTCATTTGTTATAAATGGGACGCAATGTGCACTTTGTTTCATCTTACTGGTTCAAATAGCCCCAAATGCTACAACATTTACAAACTATTATGGAAAATGTTTTTATGAAACAATACAAGATTTTTCATTTATTTGATTGACCATTTAAATAAAACTTATAGGGTACTCTTTTTTCATTTTCTCTGTGTAAGAGTGTTATTTTTATTCTTATTTTTATACCTGGACCCATTATATGGATTTCCGGCCTCCTTTTTCTTCCTTGTAATTGCTATTACAGTGATTTTTGTCGCTACTTTTACAGTGATATGTACTCAGTTATATGAACAGAATCACCTGTCAAAAGATCCATACTTTGTTATGCCTGTGCACTAGATATTGACAGGCACTATCACAGTAAGCTATGGTCATTATTTATTATCAAACAAATAATTTTTATGATATATGCACCATTGTCATATTTGATATTGATAACTCTAATACGACTTGCAGTGGAAAATTTGGATTTGCTGCGTCAGGAAAGCACGCCGATGGAGAGTCTTCGTTTGAGGGAAGAGAGCATTGCTTGGTCTCGATGGCAGGAGGTTCTTAACCAATGTGCCCAGGTTAGTTGGTTAAACGCTTTTGAATTCAAACTGCACTACTGTTAGGGTTTAGGAAGTTAGTTGTGGACCATCTAGTGAATTATGAATTATTTTTTAGTAAGTCATTAAGATATTAACTGTAATAAATTTGGTATAAATCCCATAAAATGAATTCCATAAATAATATTTATGTCACTCTAGAATAACAAAATGTGTGAAAGAGTTAGCATCTTCCCCTTTCAATATGATTGTTTGGAAGATCATGAGATCATGAAATTTTCATATCAAGTAACAAAGTGATTTGACGCAAAGATTTGCATGTATGCAATAAGAGTTGATATTTTTCTGCTTAAAATACGTTTCTTGAGGAAAATATCATAATTGTAGATTTAAGAGACTCATTTCAAATAATTTTAAACACTTTAAAAATTGTTAAATACCCTATTGGAATATTTTCCTTAATTTTTTCCGAGCCTGATGGAAGATACGTCTATCTAGTTTGAATTTGAGATTATTAGTAATTCAAACATTTACTAAGTCGTAAAAATAAATCCAGGCTGCCTAATAATACATAATTTGTAAGAAAAGTTATGACGCAAGAAAGAAACAATCTATTTTATGTAGTAAATAATTCGAATATTGCCATTATGTTACAGAGTAAATTTATTTGTTACAGAGTAAATTTATTTGTTACCATCTGTTACACATGTACAATTATATTTACATATGTATTTTTTTAACCTTTGATGCATTGTCATGCCTAGTTTTTAAGAGTCTACAAAAAAGATGTAATCTGTTTTGTTTACTTTGTTTCTTTATTTGTTTGTTACTATTTGAAAGTCATATTGTCAAGAAGCTTTTTTGTAGTATTTTGAAATTCTTTTAGCTAATTTTTCTATTTTTTCTACTGTCCGGACAAAGTTTATTAAAAAACAAAGTTTTTTGTATTTTTCTGTGTTACAATGCGCGAGAAGTGTAATAGTCAGAATAAATTTATTTGTTACCATCCTAAACAATTCAATAAAATGTATTCTTTATTGCCGAAGTTATATTGTGTAACTCTTTGAACAATTTTTTTATGCCGAATCTTAAAACTTTATCGTCTTGGTCCTCTATAGGGACTGTGCAAGAAACACAGATGTTGTTAAATACATTCACAGCGTTATAAGTGATTGGAATAAAAAGTTTTGGTTACATTTATGTTAATGTCATTTTGTACATAACGGAAGTGAAATTTCTTTGGTTATTTAAACCTAAACCTTTAAAATTATATAGTAAGGTATAAAACGATAAAGATATTGAGAGACAGGAAAATATCTAATCTTATACAAGATTTAAGTATAGCATTTAAAGGATGAACATGGGGAACAACAGCCAAATTATCAGTTATATTTTTTAATTTCTTCTTTCTTCAATGTTTACAGTATTATGTGGTGATGTTTGTGTTGGTAAATTTGACACTACAGCTTTTTGGTAACTAACATACAAAATGTAAATTCTTAACTCTATACTTTCCAGATATCTCTTTAAACAGCACCTATTTTAGGTCCAGATTTTGTTGTTGCGATCTTAGGATCATTATTCATGTTTAGATTAAGTTTTTCACACAGAAACTTTTTTATTAAATCATCAGATAATTGTATCATCAGATGCAAAATTCTAGGGGTTGCAAGGGTCTAGACTAAGGTGATTAAATAAGTTAATTATATTAACTAAACTATT
The DNA here is from genome assembly GCA_039881145.1 of Druceiella hillmani. NCBI lineage: Eukaryota > Metazoa > Arthropoda > Insecta > Lepidoptera > Hepialidae > Druceiella > Druceiella hillmani. The sequence goes on from JAYKKI010000029.1 coordinate 15,827,305, forward strand.
CGGAAATTTATTGCAGCGAAACGAGCCTTTCGTCGATGAAACCTTTCCAGCAGCGTCACGTTCACTCTACTACGCAGGCAGCAGCGGCGGTAGTGGTGGTGGCAATCCCCGTGCGCCCGCTGAGCCCCATGCAGCAGTCCGTTGGCTGCGGCCCCAACAGATGCACACGGAAGCCGGTCCTGATGGACAACGGTTACCATGGGTGGTATTTAGGAGGCCAAGGCCGAGTGATATATCACAGGGTGAATTTTATTTTACATTTATGATAAATTATTTACGTAAATGCAGATGAACGGTTCTGTTGGATGATCAGAGCAGTGTGAGCCACAAGTAAGGTATTAATTATAAGGGAGGGACGGTATAGGTATTTAGTCAAGGCAAATGCAAATAAAGGCCGATTTTGATGACTCTTCTGTGTTTTAAGAATCTTAGCTGTAACCCCAGCATCCCCAGGCTGCATGTGTGGGCTAACCTTTAAAAAATGATGGTTGCTATTATGTCAAAAGATCAAGACTAAGTTTGTTTATTGTGCGAATGAAATATATTACTGATGAATGATATCTATTTTGAACAAAGTGTTATAGGTTGTTGAGAAAATTACAAAGAACTGAATAGCCATAAGTCATTGAAGAATGAAATCTTCGTACATATGTGATATTTATATCTGAAACTTAGTTTCTTTATGATGTTTTTATATTTCAGGTGTTTTAGGCAATTGCTGGCTCCTATCCGCTCTAGCGGTATTGGCTGAGCGTGAATCCTTGGTACGAGGCATAGTTTTGCGTGGCGAAACGGTATCTCCGAATGTTGGAGCTTATCAGCTGCGGCTTTGCAAGGATGGGATGTGGACCACAGTACTGGTGGACGATTTGCTGCCGTGCAATAAAAAGGGGCATCTGGTGTATTCCCAGGTATTTGTTGGTTTGATTTAGGGTATCTGATTTTTTACTCTATTTGATAACTTGGTAGATTGTCTGCTTATCTATTGCTGTTTTCTAACTTCCAGTTACATCCAGAAAATTTGTATACTGTAGTTACAATTTTCGCTGTAACCACCGTTTATGTGAAATGGTCACCTAATTCTAGTTTTGTCATTGTTTTATGAAAATAACGAGCAGGGCCCCATACATGAAAAACTTGATGGAAAAAGGCCATGTGATACATTGCTAGAATAGAATTTGATTGTTTTCTTTTATTTTACAATATAAATCTTTACACTACAATAGAATATTTCTTTACCATTAAAAAAGTTTAAAAATAAACTAAATAACAGGGAAAGTCATACAAACAATATAAAAAATTAAGTAACATTTTGAATATACATGGTACTTACATGTACCATGTGTACCATGGTACTTACATGTACCATGCGTACCATGGTACTTACATGTACCATGCGTACAGGTATAGAATTATGTATTGTTATTTTGCAGCATTGTGTACTGCTTATTTCCTTTTAAATGAAAGAATTAGAATTGAATGAACGAATAAACTCAATAGGATTCTTTTCTTGCCACTTTAAGGATCATGTATATTCATAAGGTCAGATAAAATTTATGTTAATTTATCAAAATAGAATTATAAAACAGAGTTGCTGCAACAGACACTAAAGTGTTAAAATGCTTACCATCATGAGCAACATGTGGTTTTTTTTGCTATCATTCTGTTACCTCATTCTATATGAATATGAAACATTAAACGAATAAAATTATTTTAACTCCTCTACGGCCCGGACACTAATTAGAGAATTTAGTAGTAAGTCCGAAATAAGTGACATTCGCATCAACTGCACCGCCAAAATTTATTTATTATCAACTAATTGCGGAATTACTTCAATGAAATCCACCATACATTTTTCAAAGGTTATGAGATTTACTAAATGATGAAATAATTTTTTTTATTATATGAGCATATAAAGAGATATCAACAAATATTATTAAACGATTATTTTGAAAATACCAATTTCTCGCCTGATTTTCAATTTAATATATTTCAATAAAATAATTTCAAATAAATTTTAATTATTAGTTATATCAATTCAAATTACATACAAGTACTGGAAAAAAGTCATAAACAATGTGAAAAAAATGTGATATGTTGAATCAATATGTTGGCCGCGCACGAGGAAAAACCATTACAGTGAAATTAACTATATTTTAATTTTATAACTTAATTTATTGAATTTGGTATAAAATTCTGAAAGAAGCGATGTAATTTATATGGAAATAAAATAATAAAATTCCACAAAAAGCATAAAAACATTTGATTTCGTCGTATTTTACCATGGTACTATCTAAAACTGGATGACATAGTGTTTATTACTGGAATAGTATTCTTCCATTTATACATATATAACCTACGAAATATATGTAAGGAATGAAAAAATATTACATTCATCTGATAAGTAAAAGCATTCCAAAGATTATTAAAAACTTTTGTGCTTTCCACTATGCTTTTTACGCCAGCATGAAACATCTTTGGTATAACTAAAGAAGGTGTTTCATTGATGATTCTTTTCAAACATATTTTTTTATTATTTTAAAAAAAATTGTTTCCTCCTGTGAATATCTAATATTATAACTATAATTACTTCAGAAATTAATACTACCGCACACTTGAATACGTGGCAATTCAATGTGTGCAAATCTAATGAATTGTTAGATGTGTAAAAAAACAAAGTAATTAATCATTATCTACAATAAATACAGACTATTGTTATATATTATATATATTGCATAAACTTACCACACTAAGTGTTCCATTTCTTACAGAGATCTCACAAAATAAACTGCACAGTTCACCAACAATGGCCAACTGATTTTAATTATTAATTTTACCCCATTAACCCAAAACAATAATAAGAGTGCCATAATGACTAATATGTTACAATATTTAACTAGTACCATATAGCAAAGAAATTTCATTTGAAACTTCAGCGCGTGCTACCTTTAATTTTGTTCCAAATATCGGGTGCTCGGTCCATCTACATAAATTTGTTGGCTGATATTGGGGCTATCGGTTAAATGTTATTTCTGTTTTCTGAGCTCATTACATGCTGGATCTTATTCGCCATGGGCACCTTTCATATATATTTTACCATCGTCTTTTACTTACTCACTTATATGAAAATGAATCTTTAGAAATATATTTTTATTTCATGAATTTTTCATCGTTTACAGGCTAAGCGAAAACAGCTGTGGGTGCCATTAATAGAAAAGGCTGTGGCAAAGCTTCATGGTTGCTACGAAGCGTTAGTGTCTGGTAGAGCTATAGAAGGTACATTCCATATTATAATAGTTAAACTCATTAAAATAGATACTGTAATATTTTACTTTAGCTACTTGTTGCATTCCATAGTATGTCTTGTTATATATTATAATAAATTAATTGATCGTTAGAGGTTTTGAAAATTTTAGTGTCCTGAATCAATTCTTAGGGAATGTAACTCCAGTCTGTAAGCTAATAGTAATTTCGATAAAGATTTAAGACTATTAGGATTGTGGATAAAGATAAATAAATGTCAAGCAATTACTAATAAATATGGTCAAATCGTCCTGAAGTGTGACTTCTGTAAAGTGATCCACTTCTTATTTGCATGAGAATATTTCGTTTCAAAATCACTTCTTGTCGAGAGGGGCAAGTGCAAATATTGATCCAAAAAATGAACTTTATGCAGTATCTGGCATACTTATAAATTGTTTATAAACAAGATTATAAACTGTTGTAGAGTGGCTTTTTGAATCTTGTGAATAATATATCCCAAGCCTTCTACTTAAATATTTCCTCTGCTTTAGTAGATGTATTTAAAGAAGAGATACTATGGAAAAAAAATTAAAATGCCATAAACACAAATCATTGCAAGTGCTATATAAAATCTGTGTTCTTAGTCTATTAATTTTAATAATTAAAATTTAAATTTAAATCTAATAATTAAAATTTAAAATATTTTTTTAAATCTATTTTGCATGCTAAATTCTACCCTAAGGGTTCTGCCAGTATTATAATTGCATTCAGCATACACTAAAATCATGTCCAAATATTTGCTTTTACTAAAAAATAACATATTCATTACTTCCACTCACTTGAGAATGTAAGTCTATTAATTCTAATAAATAAAATGTAATCTTATAATTAAAATTATTTTGTTTAAGAATCTATTTTTGCACTTACCTAAATTCTACCCTAAGAGTTTCGCCAGTATTATAATTGCATTCAGCATACACTCAAAAAACTTGTCCAAATATTTGCTTTCACTAAAAACAACATATTCACTACTTCCACTCACTTGAGAATGTATTTCAAAATTTAACAAAAAACACTGACATATGCACTATGCAACAAAACACATCACTGCCACTTTCAAAACAATAACTATTCTTCAAAAACATTCAAATTGGTTGATTGGTTGTAGACATTTCTAAGTGTTGCCATATTAGAAAATAATAAACCATGCAAATTTATTTTGAAGCCATAATTAAAATTACACTAATATTATCATTAAGAAGCAAATAATCTTTCATTTAAATGAGAATTGAAAAAATATACTAATAATTATTCCAATAAGTTTATTTTAAAAATTTATGATAGTATTTTTTACAATCTTAGATATTTGGGTGAATTATGGATGTTAAATATTTTTAAATGGCAATCATTTTTATTTAAGAATTGTAAATAACCTTAACCTTGAAATTAAATTGACCTTGACATAGAATTATATTATCTTTTGTCCTTTTCTTTTTTTGATGTTCTTTTGTAAAACTATGGGAATGAAAGTGATAGTTTGAAAAGTCAAATACACCATCAATCGCTGAGAAAGGTATGTGCATTTCCATGTTCATGACTTATGACTTATGACATAAATTGTGTATTGCAGTCTACTCATGATGCACTATTACGGATTGAAGTGGCACTATTTAGTGACGGTAGATACTGTATAGTTTAATCAATAAAACTGGCTCATTTTAGATTTTGCTCAAACTTAGTGAGAATCTTCTTTAGGGCCCGAAAGTACAAAATCAAACGTCATTTAATATTCACATGTGCTAGTTCTCACTTACCCAAATTAATACATTTAATGTCATTTTTGTATTTCAACATTTTTAGCTGTTAAAATTTTTCTATTAAAGATATCTACATGTTCAACATGACATTTTAAAGTTGAGAGATAGTAGTTTTTGTGTAGAAAATTTAAGTTCACACAATTAATATCCCTGAAAAATATCACGGTCCTGAAAATATGTGTGTGTTACTGATTTTTCATCATTTTTAACTAACTCCAGTGTCTCCACTGTTCAATGTAAACAGCTAATATTTCTCAGAGATCAAATGTACATATTCTAGAAGAAACAAAATCTACAATTGACTCGTTCAGTCCACACTTTATAAAAAAAGTCTGTATTTGTTTATAATATCAATGTGTTGACGACAAGATGTAAATATAAAAGGAGACCGGTAAAAATCCATACAGTGTTGGGCCCAGATCTTATAAGAATAAAAATGATACTGTTATATAGAGAAAATTAAAAAAATAAGCTCCTTAAAAGTTTATCACAATCATTCAGAGAAAAGTGAAATCTTGCATTTTTTATGAAAAGTTAGGTTATTTTTATAATAGATTGTAAATTAAATTTCTACGGAATTCTTTGAACTAATGAGATAAAACAAAGTACAGATTGTATCTTGTTATATCCTCCATCAGGTGTATCATATAAATACATGATGCTCACAGGCTCGTCGAAAAAAGTTACGTAAATCTCGATAAGAGGGAAAAAGCCATTCATTTTGACAACAATAGAACCATTGTCAATGTTTCTTAACAGTTTATTTTTAATTAATCTAGGCAATGGCTACATGTTAAAGAAAGCAAAAGGCATTGATTATTTTTTGCAATAGTTTCTATAAAGTTATTATGTATTCTTTTAAATTTTTTTTGTTATTTTTATTTCTAATTTACGATTTTTTATATTTTAAAAATATAATATATGCGCATTTATGAAGATAGCTTTTTTGTTTCGTATTATGGTTAAATTGTAATTCTATTTTTTTTCTCTTTCATAATTGTCAATTAAACAATTGTTTGGTTTTTTTATATTCTAAAAAATACTAGCTTTTTTAAAAATTATGTTTTACCTCTGTAACGTCTGGGCCCATTTTTGCCGGTTTCCTTTGCGTAATATTTAGTTCCTACCAGACTTTAAAAACATTTTAAAATAAATCTAAAATTTTCAAGAAATATTTTTGAGTTTTAATTATTGGGATATGTACTGGTACTTTGCCTAATTACCAACATTCTACGTCAAATGGTTTTTGAGAAAAACGGTTGTGACAGATTGACATATGGAGTGATAATAGAACTCTATATGAGTTCTATTTCTCCTTTTGACTCAGGAAATTCTTAAGATAGACTAATGGTTGTGGGGCACAGATTTTATGACACTTGAGTGGTTCGCACTTTTGGCAATTTTATTCTTTTTTATAGATCTCTCAATGCAGAGGCAATATTTATAGTTCTGAAAATATTATCATTCAGTATTTGACCTAAGGTTCAAAAGGTTACGATTGGAATAAAGGTAATAAATACTTTCAATTCACGTAAAAAAATTTATGACAATATCTGCATGACTAAAACCTTGACATTTCATGCTATCCAGGTCTGTGCACATTAACTGGTGCACCATGCGAGTCGGTAGCCCTGCAGGTGGGTGGGGGAGGGTGCGGTGGTGCGGGTGGATGTGGAGGAGGTGGTGTCTGCGGTGGTGGTGAGGATGAACTTGACCAGGATTTAGTATGGGCCCAGCTACTTTCCAGTCGACAAGCACGCTTCTTAATGGGAGCCAGTTGCGGGGGTGGCAATATGAAGGTAAACTTCTGTATTTAAGTGTTCGCAAAAGTGCTGTGGTAGTACATGTATGTTATAAATAACGTAATTATATTACGTACATTTCAATTTTATTTTTTAATTAGCTTTTTGTCTCGCCTGTGCTCTAATACATTGTTGTTTTATAAGTTTTTACTATGAAAAAAGTCACATCTACGCTGCCATGTTATTAATATGTTTCGTGTGATACAGTTATTTTTTAAATTATTTTAAATTGTCTAGTTTACTCAAAAATATTTAGTTTTATTTTCACACACTTAAATATAAACCAATCTATACATATACATTTTATAGTGACTGATAAGTATTGTTTATAAAATAGAATTTATGGGATCATGCTTCTTGCTCACACTATTACCTACTTGAAGTTGGCCATTTATTAGTATATTGTAATCTGTGTGGTGCATTTTGATGTCACACATTCTGATTGGCAGACAATTTTTTATAAACATGTTGGAAATAACTTATTGTTCGAGAATAGTTTGTAATGAAAAATATATGGCATTATTTTTTTTAAATACCTAACGAGATCGGTCAAGTGTTTAATGGGACTGAAATCTGGGAACTGTCGGTCAATCAGGCAATTTCATACATTTTGAGCATTAATCTATAACATGGCATTCTGTGTTAATGGATTTTAGTTTTGTTTTATTCTAAATTTCTTTGAAATTTTAACATATTTTAAACTTTGAAATCATGCAAGCAAATAGCTCTACACTGTTACTGATAAAAAACAGTGAGCCGTCACGGGACGCCTGGCAGATGTGAAAGATCGTGTTCGTACACATAATATGCATAAAAGGCAAGATTATTACAGGAACTAAATATAGCATAATGAAAAAATAAAGTATTACGAATTTCTTATAGAAAATGGTGACTTTATTTAATAAACATTTATTTACAATTAATACAAAAACAATAAAGCACAGGTTATGTGTATCGTAGTAAACAACAGCGTCGAACTGAGTGATGAGGGGGTCACATAGTCGGTTGCGCATGGCGACACGTCGCCATACCGTACACTCCACTACATATAGACTATATATATACCTTAGTATAGAATGGTGACCCGTCGCCACGGCAAGCATCGCCACGCCAACGATCCGGTTTATACCTGCGCCTATAGATGTTTCACATCAAAAATGCTTGAAATTAAGTTAAACTACTCTTATTCTAAGAATATTTATACATTGAATATATTTGGCGTTAATTTTGTAGAAATTCATTATTCACAATTAAATGAAACTACGTGATGTAGTATTATTTCTACTTTCTTTAAGTTCTTTACCACAACCTAAGTTTCGTTGTATTACAACTAGTTGTAGCCCACCTGAAGATGTTGTAATACAACGAAACCTAGGTCGTGGTAAAGGACTTAAAGAAAGTAGAAATAATACTACATTACGTAGTTTCATTTAATTGTGAACATTTATACAGTTTGTGAGGTTAGTATAAAGAAAGTATTATTTAATACTAATAAATTCAATATAATGATAGAAGAAGGAAACGAAGTTATTTGAAAAATCCAACCTGGCAATATTGCATTTCATAGAAAATCACGTAAAATATGAGGTTGTGCCTATGATTGCGAATACAAATTACATCTGTCACATCAGATGGAGTCTTTAGAGCATCGTTAAAATTTATATTATTCTATGCTCGTGTCCATTCTTCTCGAATTTTTCTCTTTTTCTTTCATTTATGAAAGAGCATGAGATGCTGAAGAAAGAGCATAAGCTACTTATAAAAACGTCATTAGAAAAGCATAAAAGATTAATGGTTAATTTAAAATTAAAATAAAATTTCATAAATTTTTTTTTTAATTTAAAAACTGTCATCAATGAATATTTCTCTTGTTGTAACTAGTTGCTATAAATTAAATAATATTTATCCTAGATAATTTAGATTGTACGAATTGAATTTAATACTCTAAAATAATTATAAACACAATCAAATAGCAAAAACTGACATGCTGATATATGTATTTGCCAAAATGTCAACTTTTTTTGGTTGTACTAAAGTTAAACTTAGGTCAAGGTTGGAATAGTGTTTGACAGATGAAATTATGATGAGCTAGTCTTATACTGAATTCATTAGTAGCGTCTTTTCTATTCTCTATTTAGACAAGGTATAACTTTCTATTCCAAGTTTATTGGTAACAGTGCTAGAGTTTTTTCTAAGATTACTGTATAATTTTTGCTGTAAATTTACATTTACCTATTTTATTTTCAGTGCTATAATTGTTTCCATATCATCATGCCGCCTACTCCATGCTTTATTTTCCATTTCAGTTAGTGTTGTGCGGTTATCCTTTATCTTGCATACACCAAGCGTATTAACGATCTGAAAATTAATAAAAGAATACATTACTACTTTACAGTAAACCTTACATCTATCAAAATATTTCTTTAAAATTCACACTTGCAACAAAATTACTCGAAATTTAACTTTGAATCAAATACTCTTGCAAGTAGGAGGAATAGTTTTGTTTTTGCTTTTAAGGTCTTCTGTTAACTTTCAGCTCAAAAGTAAATAGTCTAATCTAGTCTAAATGTGAGAGAAGCAGTAAAATGTTTAGCTGCTATTTCGGGTGGCCTACAGGTGACCCTGTCAGGTGTTTAGTGCTTAATTTGTTTATATATACCCTAAGCCTTAATTTGGGGCTGCTACATTCTTGGAGGCGTAGTTCCAATTTTTTCAGGACATTTTAATATTATTACTTAAATATTGCAATAATATATTGTTCAATTCTTGAGTCAGTTAGACACTCACTCTTATTCTATAATATATTTATTTTGATATGCGTTTATCTTGACAGTAAAAGTGAGAATGGATGCTTCCTCTACAACGAAAGTAGATTCATAAGAAATAGTATTCAGCGACATCAATAGCAATGAGGCAGTGTAAACTATGGTTAAATTATTTTTTTGATCTCTTAATCTATTTATAAGACAATCACAAAGACTATGATCAAGATATATAAAAGCAATTTATCGTCAGTTTCTCTTTTTCACACTTTCACCTTTCTTTTTAGCCGTATGATTGCGTTTTTTCTAAACGTTAAGGTCGTTAAGTTGCAAAATAATCATTTTATTCAAATTGAATTGTATTGTGCCAATTGCTTGTAGTGTATCTTAAGTCATTATTCAATCACAAAATAGGTGTTGATTGCTAATTTCCTTTCATAGTCATAATTATATCATCATATATAAATGTTAGTGTGGCTATTAGTGATTGTTTCTGAACGACTTGTCCGATTGAGGTTATATTCACACAACTAATATATTTTGTCAAGACGATGGTTCATAGCTATGCTAGAATTCAATAAGCGGTGCTGTAGTCAAGTTATTAATAAATTCTTTATTTATGGACCAAAATGTCATTATATGAAAAGAAGTATTGTTCATTAAAATTTTTGACACAAATATATCTAATGATATGACCGAAGAAAACTATTGAATAATGAAACACAATGACCCAATGCATCAATTTTGTTTTAAATTGCTATTTGTGAGATCGTGGTGTACAGTTCTCAAAAATAATAGAACTTTTCATTAAATATTTAATAATACATAAATATATTAAATTTACCGTACCACATATGTATTAAATTTGCCATACTGATTAAGCGCTTTCGAAGCCTAGTCACTACACTACTCAACTATGATTTTGGGATCTTTAGGGTGGCCCACTAAGATCATTGTTTTATATGAGTTCGTGCTTATGAATAGCAGAATATGAATATGAGTTCATATGAATTTTATATATTCCAAGCAATGTAATGTGCAATCGCACTTATGGAGTAAACTCCAGTCGTACGTCAGAGTTGACATACACAGTTTTTTTTCCCCTTATAGGATTTGTTCAATCATGCAACAAAATGTCATAAATATGCAACCTTTACAAATTTTCTAATAATAATATTGTATATCAAAAAAAATTTGACCTCTATGAAAATTTTAATATTTTTGTTATTAATGTTAACTATTATAATTCAAAATATGAATAAAAAGGCCAAAAAAATAAGAAAACATGAAATATGAGAATCAAAATGTGCTTTCAGTATCATAGATGAATTATGTATCTACTAGCCTTGTTCTGTGAATTTTTATATGCAAATTTTTAAATTTTAATTATGAATGTTTCTCTTCTTACATTTTATCTTAGACAAGTCTATAATTATGTCAACTTTGAAATAAAGAACTATTCCAAGGGTCGTGTCTTCCTCTTGTAAATTTAACGGCACTATGACAAATTCCTAGATGTTGTTTGTCAAAGGTGTTTACATTCTTTTTAAAAACACTCTTTAAAAACGCTTATATTTTCCTCCTCTATCTCCATTAAGTATAAACACAGTTTTTTATCATCTTCAAATTTTATATTTTTTGGTATGATTCAAATATGTGTTTTTTAAATATTATTTTGAGTTAAGCACTTAACAATGTACAGAAAACAATTGTAAAATTAATTTAAAAAGTTTTGTGTTTTATTTAAAATGTATTTGAGTTTTCTAGAACTGGCACTTCATAAAATCTAAAATACGAGCACTTGTTTTGGGATCTTTAGGGTGGCCCACTAAGATAATTGTTTTATGTGAGTTGGTGCTTATGAATAGCAGAATACGTATATGAGTTCATATTAATTTAAAATTTTCTTGTATCTTAAACGTTGATGTCAAACATGAAATTATAATATTACTACTTTCTTCTATTGGATGCATTACAACAGACACCCCGTTACTAACCGACCAACGAACCCTGGATCTAAATTCAGTCATTAGCAAAATGTTATTATGTATGTACGTCATCTATACTAGGTACATAGATGATGTCACAAAACAAGATTAACTGCTAAATAAGTTAACACTATTGTGGGATAAGTATATTATTACATCTAGTTTGTTTGTTTTTTATCTATGTATTATAAAATAAGCAATTTTCTATTGTATGCAAAAAAAAAACCAGAAAAGAATTTATTTGAAGAATAATAAAGGATATGCAAATATGCCTTATAGGTTTAAAGCAAAACAACACTGTGCACACTGTAAGCTATTCTTTAGCTATTTGGACATACCACAATTTCTTGTAGTACTACTTAAGAAGGGTTCGACAAACGAAAAGGTCATAAAATTACCTGAAAATATGCACACTGCTTTGTAATTTGCCATGCAAGTTTAACATATTTTTTGGTGACATTTTATTAAAACTAGTTACTTTAAATAAATGTAAAAAAATGGATTTTTTAATCATCATAGTTAAAAATAGTTTAATAATCATTACTTATACATAGCTATTCTCCTCGAGTCTTTGATCTACTTAGTCTTCCAAGGTTTAATGTCTACTGTACATTTGTATCTAAAGATTCTAAGGGGGCTAAATCATCGTGGCATGACTTTCATCTTTCATCATTGAATAGGAATCAGTTTTAAGTATTAATAAATAAAATACCAACAATAATTTAATTTCCAGGTCGACGAAGACGAGTATCAGCGCCTAGGTCTGCGTCCCCGCCATGCTTATTCCGTGCTTGACGTGCGTGATGCACCAGGCCCACTGCGTCTTTTACGCTTACGCAACCCCTGGGGCCACTACACGTGGCGCGGTGCTTATGGGCATGGTTGCCCACTGTGGACTGATCAGCTGCGACGTGCACTGGAGGGTGGACGTGGTGGCGAGGGAGAGGCAGCGAGCGATAGTGATGATGATCAGGGCGTATTCTGGATCAGCTTTGAGGACGTACTCAAGTGAGATCAATACTTAGTTTTATTTCTTTTTTGAACTTATATCTTTATTATTGCATTTGAATATAGTCACAGTTGCTTACTCTGGAGTGAGTTCTAATAGCATGGATAAGAAAGTGTACGCAGAGTTGAAGGTAAAGTTGCTGGTAATGATAATGATTTAGTGTGTCTTATTCAAATTACTCAAGTGAAATCTGTGGATGTTGTTTGAAATTGAATTTCATACATTGCAAGTGCAGATGGTTGTGTTTCTATCTATCTGAAGGAGGTATCCCAGCAAGACATAGAGTGGTTTAGTTCTACTTTTAAAATAGTATTTGTATGTATGTCTACTTTGTAGCAAGTTAAGGCCATAGTGACTAGAGCATCTTCTGGATCAGTTTTGAATCAGAATAATTGTTGATTAATTCCAAATTTGAAAATGACATTTGGTTTTATTTAAATGGAAATGCCTGTCAGTATTATCAGTTATTTCTAAATTGTACGTTCAACAAATAAAGAAATAATGTTTTCATTTATTATAAGTTATATAAAATTATGTAGATGAAATTTCTTATCAAAATTTAATAACAGACAAAATATTCTGTGCAATTTCGTATTTTCAAAGACATTGAATGATTTTGAAGTAATTTTCTGTTGAAGTTACTATCAGTTATTTGTAGCTTCTGACTCCTTCTAATAAATATTCAAAATCATGCTTTTAGTTATTACTTACCCCATATTGTGTAGATTAAACTCTGTTGCAGAATTTAGTAATAGAAAAATCACCAAATTGAAAACAGATTGAAAAAAACGGTACAAGATGACTGTTGTGAGAGTTTACTTTGTAAATATTGTTTGTGTCATTGTTTTGTTGCTTTAAACAAAATACTGTTTTAATTTGATTCAATAAATTATTTTTAAAAGCATTATTAAAAACTCTAGTCATTATTGTATGAACCTAACTTAACAGTATAAATCTACCAATGAAGAATATCATCAAATACAAACCTCGGAAAGTATATTTTAATTTTTAGTGTGCTATTTCTAATAATATATATTATTCTTTATTTAACTTACAAATAATTATTCGGTTAGGTTGGCATATTCCATAATGTGGACAATTAGATATTCCAATATCTACTGTGCACGATATTACAAACAATAATGAAAAAAAGTGATTGAGCATTAATGGCTTTGCTCAACTTGAATTGTTAATATTTAGTTATCTCCAAGATTTATACTAGGAATGTTTTTTTATTTCAATGTATTGATTGAATACAACAAAATGTACTCAATCAATATACAGAAATTCATTATTAAAACACTGCTAAACTAATGTCCGCTTTATTTATATGGGATGATCTTAACATCTTCTTAAACAAAATGCAAAAAATTTAAATCAAATATTTTGTAATAATCAATGCACATATGTACACATAACACATATAACATATATAAGAATATATGAATCAAATAACACCTTATACATGTATTCATAAACCGAACTATGCATGCGATAGTATATGTGTTCGCAGTGTGCAGTGTTCTTTATTAGACAACGCATCTGTCATTGTAATGCATTCATTAAGCAGCCATTTCGATATGTCAAAATATAAAATATCTTGTGGTGGTATTTTAGTAAGTGCATGTCATATTAATTACATACGAATGGGAAGAACGTCGAATGTGACAACATGATGTCGAGTTTAGAAAACGGTACAGATTTTGCCATTATACTTTTCTTGAAGTACTACTACCAATAGTTATGATCAACTTGTAATGGTTAACTATTAAGGTCTGCTGATGACAAGAAGCTCATTTGATTAACGATACTATAAATAAGCTTCATTTGTATAAATATTGTCTGTAATTGTATATGCAATTATAAATTAAACTGAAAATAAAATTTAAACAATTATCCTCAATAATTATAAACAATGCCCCAACTTTTTTGAATGAAGTTAGTTACAGTAATCGCCAATGATAATTGAATAATAACATGTGTGTAATGAACTTGATGCTTTCTCTTCAAAGCAAGGTTCGAAACAAGTGTCATTTATAGAAGTTTTATGGCTGATGCTTAGCCATGCTTTTACCGGCCACTTGCACTGCAAGAGGTGATTCTATGCATTAGTGCAACTCATTAATAAGGGCACTATTTTCTGTATAAAAAATCAATACAAAAAATCTGCCCATTCTTTCCAGATATTTTGACTGCATAGACATCTGTAAGGTTCGTGTTGGGTGGCATGAAACACGGCTTACAGGCACACTGCCTCCTTTCTCCGCCACTAAGCATCTCTCCTGCCTCCTCCTCACTGCACGGCAGCCCACCGAGGTGGACTTCACTCTCTTCCAGGAGGGGCAAAGGTATGAATAATTGTATAGCCTTAGTTATCTTTTACCAATGTGGGTACTCAGCGATAATGTGGTAACTAAAATTTGGATATGATAGTAAAAGTCTTAAGGAAAATTTAGGCCTGAATAAAAGAATATTTATAAGAAAGACTTCATTAAAAAGTTAAACATTGTACTTAGAACAATGGTGCTTAATAACTGCCCTTTGCATAACTGATAATTGAGAAGTTGTTTGAATGTGCCTTTTGCATAGTTATGGTGGTGTGTTACCTCTTTTAGACCATTCGGGATTGTTTTTCCACAATTATTTAACTGCATTTTCTCCAAAACTGATGCATTGCAATATTTTTTTCCTTCTCAAGGTAATTCTTATTGTCTTCATCATTTTCCAACTTTTACCAGTTCGTCTCCGATCATTGTCTGATTTTACCAATTCTATAATTATGTGTATTGTTTTTTTATTAAGTACCTAATTTTATAAATCCCAGTCTTTATAATATGCTTATTCAAAAACTCTATGTATATAGCTTCTTGTTCAAACTTCATCTACAGCTCCACAGTTACCTCCAGATTAGAGATGGGCGTTTAAGGTCACTTGCCTGACCTAGTTCAATCTAGGTCATTAGACGTCAAGAACTAGTTCTTTTAGTTCACTCTTCATATCTAAAAAAACATCAACTTTCTTTTCACACTTTACAGGCTTGAGACTAGCAGTCTTAACTCTTGTATCAGATAGACTGTCATATTTAAAAAGTTGGTGGTTTACAAAAACTAAAGTCACTCAACACACACTATTACTACTATTATTTAACTACAATTAGTCAAACAATTTAATAATCTGCACAAACGTAATGAAAAATAAGGTACAAACCTGGTTTAGTAAAAATTTGAATTTCCCAAGTTGTTTTGGTTCAAATGAAAGAATATACATAAAAAACGATATATTTTCAATAATTGAATCTGAGCCTTAATTTTTTATTAGGACTCGGACTCGATTATTTTGTTACAAAAAATGTATTTAAAATATGCACTTACTCTGTAGAAATGCCCATCAGTTGTCAAACGTACATTTTATAACCTTACTTTGTGCTATCTTTTTTGCACGTTTCAATATTTTTTTTGGGTTTGTTTTTTTGTCAATTCCTACTTTTATTTTCAATTTCAATGTTCTGTACTGCTAAAAACTGCTGTTTTGCACTTTTGTTTGTGACGTTTTCAAATCCCTTTTTTTTTTTAAGTAATTGCGACCAAGCCCTGGTTTTTGTAAACACTTCGCTTTTTATTTATACTCTTTCATTTAACCAAAAAATTCACATTTTTGATAAACCAGACTTGTTCCAAAAAATAAAAATATTTATTAATTAACAGAATATTTAAATCGTTTCAAAAATGAATCAATAATCTAACTATAGGAATCACAGATAAGCAATGACAGAATAGAAAAGGACCTGATTTTCAGAAAGTTTCATTTAATATTCAAATTTAAGAATATCAACATAAACTCGTATAATGTTTCCATATATCGCTTCGTTTACGAGATGATATAATAGTATAAACGTAATAAAATAAAACAAAGACAACTCACTATTTGATAGAGATTTGCAACCTTAAAAACTTAAATCTTTTAATATCAATACATTTTTGACAGATCAATTCATGCGAATTGAATAAGGTCGAAACGAAAGAGATCTATGCTTTATGGAGAATCAATCTAGTACATTTAGTATCCCACCCTCTATTGAGAAAATCATTATATGCCTTCTGGTTCTCATGCAGAAATAGGTTTTGTAAAGTTAACGCTGCACGTCACCAATGTATTGCAAATATTGTTTGTTTTGCACTTCACAAATGTCTTTTATTGATTTAATTCCCGATATATAAAAATATATTTAAACGTATGTAACCATACAATATACCATAATATGTAAACGTCAAGTTGGTCTATTTGATATGGGGCATGTGAGGACAACATTTTAGTTTTTAATGATATAATTTTTATTTTTAACCTAATTCGGTCAAAGAATATTGGTGAATTAATTCATTTTATTTACTCAATTTTTTTGCCCATCTCTACTCCAGATACTTTGTTGGACATTCAATTTCAATTCTCTTACTTATTTAGTAAATGCTTTATAAACATTGTCAAACAGAAATTCAGCCAAGAGTCAGCGGTCACAGTTGGATCTGTGCGTAGTGGTATTCCGTACCAAGTCTGGATCCAGCGCTCAGGTTGGCAAACTTGTAGCACATAGCAAGCGGCAGGTTTGTGACTATAGTTTTTAATGCTTATTTATTTTTGATAGCTGTAACGAAACTTCATTTGTTGACTCTTATATTATGAAGAGCACGAATGGTATGTTAATCGAAGACAACTTTACTTATAAGAATTGGGTAGATTTACTTATTGCTATTTTAATTGTTCAACTGTTATCAGGTGATATTTTGTAGCAAATACACATAAATGTCCAGTGGCAGATTTCAAAGTTTGAACAAAGTAGTTTCTGAACGCAACACATAAGAGGGGCGCGGGGGGCGTCGTTACAAGCGCAAGCAGTGCGGATGTTTTAGTAGCCATGGAACAGTGGAGTGGAGAGCACCGCGCTTTTGCCGTCGAGGCGTACATTTCGAGTGGATTTTCGCTGTCTGTAGCATGTCGTCGATTTAATAATCGTTACAGTATTCGTCGATTACGTGATGGACCATCGATCAACCTCATTCAGTCATGGATAGCAAAGTTCAGAGCTACAGGATGAACATTAAATAGGTCCAGGCCAGGACCTACACCATTGGTAGCCACGGATGAAAATGTTGAGCGTGTTATGGTTTCTGTCGTTGAAAATCCCCGTTTATCACTGCGTACACTTTCATCGATATTGGGAATTCCGAAATCAACTTTACAGGTAATAATGTGAAAAAAGCTCAAGTTCCATCCATATAAAATTCAAATTGTTCAAGATTTACACGATTCTGACTTTGAATTAAGAAAAACTTACGCGGAGGTGATGTTGTTGAGATTTCGTACTGCTACACGGATGGGCAACATATTCTTTAGTGACGAAGCTCACTTTCACATTGGAGGATATGTGAATAAGCAGAACTTTCGTTACTGGGATGTCCACAACCCAAGACAAATGCATCAAGAGCCTTTACATAAGCCTAAAGTAACAGTCTGGGGTGCCATGTCTGCATCTGCAATCATAGGGCCTTATTTCTTTGAAAATCAACGTGGCCAAACTGTAACTGTGAATTCGGAGAGATATGCCAAGATGTTAAATGACTTTCAGAGTAGAACTACAAAATAGTCCATCCTTCAACCAAAACACATGATTCCAGCAGGACGGGGCCACAGCTCACACTGCTAATGTGCCCATGAATGCAGTGCGGCAGTTATTTCCAGAAAAAAACATGTCCCGAAACGGTACCGTACCGTGGCCACCTAGGTCACCCGATTTAAGCCCATGTGACTTTTTCTTATGGGGATACTTAAAATCCGTTGTTTACAAAACAAATCTGAGCACTGTCACACAACTTAAAGAAAATATTCAAGCCGAAGTCAGTAGGATACCCCAGTCGCTCTGCAAACGCGTTTTTGAAAACATGCGTGCTAGACACGAAGAGTGTGTCAGACTCGAAGGCCGCCATTTGGAAAACGTGCTTTTTAAAAAATGAAATCCACATTTGTTGTTATAAAGTTAAAATAAACCTACTTTGTATTAGAGGTGTAGTTTTTTTTTTACAATTTTTCAAACATTCAAATCTGCCACTGGACATCCTGTATTATGAAGAGCACGAATGGTATGTTAATCTAAGACAACTTTACTTATAAGAATTGGGTAGATTTAGTTATTGCTATTTTAATTGTATAACTGTTATCAGGTGATATTTTGTAGCAAATATTTATATGATGAAACAGAATAGAAATGTGTTTCACGTTATGTATAATTGTAATATATTATTTTTTATACCAAATATTATAACATGTAACTATTTCATGAAACGTAGTGAATTGTGTGTAATATGCGGCGGACATTATGTAATATTGGTGATACATAATATTGTATAGAGGGCTACTTATTGCTTAAAAATTAATGAGGTTTTTGATGAAAAAAATTCAACTTTCAACTAACGGAAATTAAGATATTTTATGAGAATAAAGATGAAAGATATCATAATCCTGAAAATTACATAAATTCTTAATGCTCATTTCAGTTTTACCCAAGCAAAAAGTGATCCATAGAAACTTTTTCTTTTTTTTCGACTTTGGTTTTTTCTTGTTTATCACTGAAATTGATAATTTAAATAGTAAAATTAATAGTTTACATCTTTATCTTCATTAGGAATTGGTAAATTAAATAATAGGGAAACCATAGGTTCACTCAAAGAAAAGCTTATAAAAAGGTTTTTTTTGTGGTTTTTCACATAAAGAAGGATAATAAATGTGTCAACGATAATGATTTATCTAAATTATTGTTTTTTTAAGATGTAAACATTTTCAAATATATTAATTTTTTTTAAAGATTTAGAAAATTGTGTAGAATGCAAAGTTACTATAACTTGATATAATTTTAGGAAATATATTAAAATAGTGTTCGAATTGGCAGGTACGAGGTTTTGTAGGTTGCCACAAAATGCTTGAAAAAGGATTCTACCTTGTTGTCTGTCTGGCATTCAACCACTGGCACACTGGCCTTGAGACTGCTGGTGCTTCGGCGTGGCCCCGCCACGTGCTGGCCGTTCACTCCAGCAAGCAGCTAGTGGTAGAAAGGCCCAGGCTAAATGCGCATGTTTTGGCTGATGCCATAATAGGGCTGACATTGGCTAGAGGTCAGAGACACGAGGGCCGACAGGGAATGACGGCATATTATTTGACTAAAGTAAGTTTTGTCAAAGTTAATAGGGAATATTTTTAGGTAGAATATCTTTATAAGTAGGTAAAACACCTTTTACATGATGGTTTAGTTTGTGAGAGTAGTATGGCAGTCTACTGACACAAAAAGTAAGTTTGTTGTTCGGACTCCATTCTAAAACTGTATTAAAAAGAGTTCGGAACTGTAAACATACAACTTTTCCAATTTGAAAATATTTTTATTTTTAGCTGAATAAAAAGTTTGGATGAATAGTTTTGATTTTTCTGGAAAATTCCGTTTTTTTTTAAAAATGTCACTACCTTTATATTTGTCAGAACTTTGTTCCTATATTCAATATGAGACCAATAAAAGCTTATATTGTATTCGATCTGTATGTCAAATGCAATTTTACTATCTACTTTTCCAGTCTTGTTTGCTTATAGTAAAAATGTTTGTCTTTTTATGACATCATTAACTAAATTATTTGTCAAAAATATTAGTTTCTGAAATATATGAAGTGACTTACAAAGAAAATACTTTAGATTTTATAGATAAATTTATTTGTTGCCAAATATCTTCACTTTCCAATGTCTTTAGTTCCTTCTGCAGAAGTATGTATGCTATCATCAATATCACTCTCAGTAACTTTATTTTTTTCCACTGTTACTTTACTCTTATCATTGCTGTGCTATATACCGTAGACGGTTACCCTATAATCAAATCTAACATATGTTAAACCATTTCTATATACATAAAAATTAAAGTCATACTCTTCAATCAGGAAGTTTGAAAGTTTATCAATGTATTGAAAAAAATGTTCATAATTTTTTTTTCTGTACGAGTTATACTGCACTCTTTGCAAAATAAATATATCTAAACGGGAAGTAAAACTAAATAATAGTTTAAATTGCATTGTAGTTTACTATTTTATTAGTTTATTTAAACTAAATAGTAGATTAAATTAAGTTGTAGCTTTTTGAGACATTGAGTTGAGGTATAAAATATCCTTGTGATTAGTGTCATCGTTGAAGCGCAAACAATTATAGAAAGAATAGTTAAATAAAATGGAATTTTAAAAACCAATAGTCATATATAGAAAATAGTGTATTTTATATAGAAGGAATAAGTATAGGAATTCAAAAAAAATTTTGACTATATGTGGGAAGTATTTGAATGCTATTCAATTAATAACTATGACTTATTTAATTTACAGGAAGAATTTGACTTACTTTGTATTTCTTTGTATTTACAGGGCTGGGCTGGTCTTGTGGTGATGGTGGAGAACAGGCATGCCAATAAATGGATCCACGTTAAGTGTGACTGCCAGGAGAGCTACAACGTGGTGTCTACGAGGGGCGAATTGAAAACGATTGACTCTGTACCACCGTTGCATAGGTAATTTTGTAAAGATACAATGAAAATATTCAAATCATTATATGGGTGGGATGATATAAATTACTAGGAAAAGTTGTAAATAGTTGGCAGTATATAATTTTAAAAAACTTGTGAAATTGCTCTGTAGCATGTTTTACAATTCTTTATTGACAGTCTATAATAACATGACATTTTATAAATTGTTTTTGTACAGTTTTATTTTACAATAGTTTTATGATACTTTGTTTCTTTTAAAAAATCAGTTAGACAAATAGTTGACAAAAAGGACTAAAAACTTCAAAAAACTTGTACCAATTTTTCAAGGGATGTGAAACTTGCTTATTGCGATCATCTATACATTCAATTTGAAAAGAGAATGTTTGTAAACAATCAGATTTGAAAGTTCAGGTATTGCAAACCTTTTTCTTACATTCACTTTAGTAATTTAACATGGATTTATATGATATTTGTGATTCAAAAATATATTTTTTTTTAGTGATCACATTTACATTGTATATACGTTTATGTTTTTAAAGTAAGTACCGTTTTTAAATTACACCGGTCGCTGTCGCTGTTTATCGCATGCGCGTCGTGTAGCTACATCTGTTGGGAAGCCACAGACGCCATTACGGAACCATCCGATCGAGTCTACATCTGTTTGCATGGTTTTAAAATGCCTGCCGAATCCCGTCGACTGTGAAGTGCGTGCTGTAATACGGTTTCTCTGTGCTCAAGGCTTCAAATCAGTTGACATTCATCACCAAATCAGTGAAGTGTATGGTGAAAACATTATGAGTGATGGAATGGTGCGGTTAGGGCCTTTAAAGATGGCCGTACAAATATTCATGATGAGGAACGAAGTGGGAGACCTTCAGTCATTACCGATGAACTGATTCAAAAAGTGGACTGTAAAGTGAAAGAGAACAGACGATTCACGATTTCGTCCTTAGCTGAAAAGTTTCCTGCTGTCTCCAGAAGTGTTCTTTACGAAATTGTGTCCGAACGTTTAAATTATCGGAAATTGTGTTCACGCTGGGTGCCAAAAATGTTGACTGATGAGCACAAAACCAAGAGATTGGGCAGTGCATTGAGTTTTCTCGAACGATACAGTAACGAGGGGGATGATTTTCTAAGCCATATTGTCACAGGCGATGAAACATGGGTAGCCTACGTTACACCGGAATCGAAGCAGCAATCAATGGTATGTCGGCATTCATCATCCCCTAGGAAAGTGAAATTCAAACAAACAATTTCTGCTCAGAAAATCATGTGCACTGTGTTTTGGGACAGTAAGGGTGTGTTGCTGGTCGATTTTTTGACTCGCGGCGACACGATCATTGCAGCAGCGTACTGTGCAACTTTACAAAAACTGCGCTGCGCAATTCAAAACAAAAGGCGTGGCATGCTGAGTGCAGGTGTCGTTTTGCTCCACGATAATGCCCGTCCACACACAGCAAATGGAACACAAGACCTTATCACTTCATTTGGCTGGGAACAATTGGACCACCCTCCATACAGTCCCGATCTAGCGCCAAGCGACTACCATTTGTTTATGCACTTGAAGAAGCATCTGGCGGGGCAGCGCCATTCCAATGATGACAAAGTGAAAACGACTGTGAAGCAGTGGTTGTCTAATCAGGCGGCAATCTTCTTTGACGATGGCATACAAAAGCTGGTCCCAAGATACGATAAATGCCTCAATAGTAATGGGAATTATGTAGAAAAGTAGAGTAAAGTATGGCCTTTCAAGTGAATAAATTATTTTTGGAAAAAATTTAATTGTTTTTTTATGTCAAAACGGTACTTTAAAAACACGCCTCGTATTACGTAACTTAGATTATATAGGTTGTATTTTATATTTAAAAGAAATTCAGATAAGTAAGATGAAGTGTTTTGAACAATTTGTAAGTATTACTGTTACATAAAAAAGATATAATAAAATAATACGATAAATTCTATAAATTCCAAAAATTTCAATAGAAAAAGCAGTTTAATTAAATGTTGTTATTATTGAAAATTAAATTATCACAAATATTTAATTTTTCACTAATCTTTAAAATACTTTTTTAAAAACGAAATAATGTATAAAAATACACGAAATACAATATTTCACAGAAAAAATACACTGCGTACATATACAATTACATTACAATGTATGAATCTGCGCCCCACAACACCAATATCCAAAGATGTTGGAATACTAGCGCCAACGAGTGAGCGGGCCCGGCCTTTTGCCAATATTCACTGAGAAATACTATTACAGAACATATCATATATATTACAGAACATATTTGCTGAATACATTTATTCATCATAAATCTATCTATAACATCATATATCAATGTTAATAATGCTGTTCAGCCATGCCACGGTGCTTATTAAAGTACATTGCTTAAAGTAGAAATTTTTTGACATCGTTTAATTTAAAAGTAGTGTTTTCTTTCAGCGCATACCACTTCTTTTGTGTCCGATCATTTTGATTGTGATTTTAATAAATGTATTCTCAAACAGTTGTGCTTAGAACAGCATTCGCCATTTTAATTACACTCAAAATTTAAAATATGACTCATTTAACATAACGAACTTAACATTGTAAAACACATAATAATATAATAAACTTAATATAATACAAAATATTTTATGAAATGCCGACAATTTGAGAGAAATTTTGAAAAAGCAAATTGAGCAATATTGACAAAAGCCGAGCGTAAGTCAGTCAGCTTTGTGCAGCAAGTGTTGTATATACATAGTATACATAAGTTGCCATACATGGGCATACAGTCAACATCAAAATATAATTGATCTCCTGAATCTATGTGCCTTTAGACAAGAATTGTGACCCTTGTGAACGTATAAATAATGAATGTTTCTAATAATTATACCAGCTGTGTGCTCAGATTAATTGACATTTGTTAGTCCTTCAATACACATGTTAATGCTTATCCTCGAAACAAAAACTAATAATTTAGTTTTTTTTAATTGTTTTAATGTTCCTTTTACTTGGCTTTTACGTTATGTTTCATTTATTTATCTTACAACTTTGACTCAAATTAAAGTAAATTATTCATGAATAAATTTACTTGAATTTGAGTTAAAGTTGTAATGTAAATAATGAAACATAAAACACGTAAAAAAAACATTAAAATGCAAAAAGTAACATTTTGTTTCATGCAAAATTGTTTAATGGATAATGGCAAACAATAATTGTGCAAGATGCTATCAAGCCATCTGGTGATATATCTAAAAACTTTTGTTTAATTGTGTGATATTCCCATAGCATACTGTAATCAATCGAAATTATTTAAAATGCCCAAATATGGTGTAATGTGCTGCACGAAAGCATTTTAATCATTCGTAAAAAAAATTGTGCGTGTCACCTTCGACACGCGACTGGAGTTTACTCCTTAAGTACGATTATCTTGGAATATATAAAATACGTAACACTGTATATGAATATAAATATCATTAAATATAAATGGAAAATTCTTTAATAAAAAGATGCTAACAATATAATTATTTTCAAGTAAAACACAAACGAACAAATTCAACTTTGTACAACAAAATTTAAAAAAAAGATGCTTTTTAATTTTGTAGGATAAAAGACACCAAATATTTACACATAATGACATTTAATGTTTACGTCTTGATATAAGCGAACGATAGTAAACTACGTGTATCACACTCCTTCATTGCGATTATACCATAAGAAAATGCTAAATAAACATATTTATATCTTACTCTAAAGAGAAATGTTGCGCGGAGAGGCCAGCTAATGGTTATACTTTTTTTAATGCTCTGAACTTCTGATTTTACTCCTCATAAAACTTCATATCGGGCCCTATATATGAAAATCGATTCTTAAGGAGTAAACTCCGAAAACAATGCCGTGTTTAGTTTCTCAAAAATCTAATCTCATATTTTCTTGTAATATAACCTCTTTATATTCAATGGCGTTTACTATTTTCTATCAGTAAAATATTACACTGATATCGACAAACATGTAACCAAAAACTCCTATTCCTGTCATTTTTAAGAGACCTTTATGTCTCTTGCATGCTCTCTTCTTCTTCTTGATAATATTATAACTACACTTTAGCAATACACTAAGTATTGAATTAATTTAAAAGTTTTATAAAGTATGATAATGTGTGTAATTAATAATAATAATATATAATTTATAATTGATTAAGAAATAAGTAGATATACATTTATATTTTAATATTTAATAATAATTGATTTTGCATATACTTATACATTTAAAAGAGAATGGATATTGAATATAATTGGCGTTAATAATTGTAGAAATTCATTATTCACAATTAAATGAAACTATGTGATGTAGTATTATTTCTACTTTCTTTAAGTTCTTTACCACAACCTAGGTTTCATTGTATTACATCATCTCCAGGTGGGCTATTAGCAAAGATCTTTGTTGATAGCCCACCTAAAGAGGTTGTAATACAAGTAATACTTTGCATGTAATTACTGATAATTTCAACTCTGCTGAAATGGTAGAAATATATTGGAGGTTTTGTTACCATCTGCACAAAGGCAGTTTACATAAATCGGGTACTGCAAGACAACATTGATGCTAAACGTTGGAGTTGTCATTCAAAATTTATCAAGATAACTTATATGTCCATTATGTCGGTTTAAGCAAATGATATGTCCATTATGTTGTTTTAAGCAAATGATATGTCCATTATGTCGGTTTAAGCAAATGATATGTCCATTATGTCGGTTTAAGCAAATAATGCTTGTCCGTCAGTCCAGTGCCATTTTCTGTTTTGATATATTCCTACTTGTAAAGAAATTAAAATACAGTGACCTTTTTACACTCCGAGTAACCAGAATATTTTTATTTGGCGACATTTTTTTAATGTTTGATTAAAACAAATTATTTTCCACACACAGGCAAGTAATAATAGTATTAACGCAACTTGAAGGCAGTGGTGGCTTCTCAATAGCACATCGTCTAACCCACCGCCTTGCAACAGCTGGGACACTCCACGACTGGGCCCAACAGCCGAGCAGTCCCGCCCCGGGAGCCCAACCTGTTACTCTACCACCTTCATATGTCACTAGCTCAGACGATGACCCAGTCAAGTACCACCAGCCGGCTCTCCATTACCAAGTTTACGGATTACATGCGCCGAGACTCATTACGTGAATTGTGGACATGTATGTACGTATTATCGCTTAGGTTGTGGATTGTTACGGTGCACTTGAGTTGTTATGACACACTTGAGATGTAATTAAGTGTTACGATGTTTTTGCACTAAGGTTAAATATAGTTAATATAACATTGCATTTCAATTTCGACTGCAGATGTAACGGCGTAGACAGTTGTTACGATTGTAATAGCCGTTTAAATTTGTTAGTGATGTGTAAATTTAATCGAGTACGTCTGTAACGTTACATAAATTCAGCGGCACCCTTAGTTCATGTTATCCTACTGCATTAGCTTTGATAATGATCCCGTCGAATCATTAAGATTGAATGGCCCACATAATGAAGAGTGAAGTGAATAGTTCATCGTAACGTAACAGAATTAGGCACCATTTCATGTTAGCCTACTGTGTTAGCTTGAATTTTAACCCTAAGGAGTCAGTAAGAGCGAATATATGATAAGTGAAGTGTACATTTCATCGTAGTTTTGTTACATTTCACTGATGTAAAAGCGTGTTATGTTGCATGTAAGGCAACATAACACGCTTTTACATCAGTGAAATGTAACAAAACTACGAGAATTAGTTTTATACATATATGTATAATATATAAAAGTTATGTTAATATTACGCTGCACTTATGTTATATTCTAATCACATAAGTGTTACGTTTTATTCAAGTAATTTTGTGTCATTACACACTTGCATTGCACTTTATTTCGATCGTTACGTTGCACTGCAGGTTTAAATTAAATGTGACTTATTAATTGAAATAATAATTAATATTGTAATTCGAGAGAGAAGTAATTGCTATAATTGACATAAATGATCTGGTTTGTTTCACGACTTGTAATTACTAAGTTAATTATTCAGTTAGCTTTAATATTTCTTTGAACCAATTTTTACGACGCTTCACTTTGTATAAAGTTGAAAAATTGACTTATTTAATTGAAATTGGGAAAATTGATATTATGAATGACATTTGTAATCGATTTCTATATACTTTATTCAGGATACATTTACATAAGGTCTGTAATGCCATTATCGAATGCCCGAATTATGTGAGTACAAAATGACCTGTTAATTAGAGATTATTTTTTTGTATTTATGAATATGGATAATTTTGAAAGGTAAATTTGGAATGGTTATGTGCGATTTATTGAAAAATAGAGAAAGCAAATGGTAAATACTATTTTAACCATAGGAATTACTGGAAGTTTTCGTACGTAAAAATACTGGGAATCATGGTATGATCTTCACCATTTTTATTATTAAATTATATTAATTATTCCCTTGTGGTCATATTATTATCTTGTTTATATTTGTGGGAGTACATCTAAAAAATATGTAAAGTTTCAGTAAATAAGGGTAAATTTTGTTATAATGTATATGCTGCAGCTATGGAGTTTTGTTGCCTCTGGAAATCATTTTCCTGAAACATAAATCTCGCTGGACAGTTTCTCAGTAGCCAAAAAACGTGGCGATCTGAAGGCATTTAATTTAATAGTTATCCTGAAATATGGATAAAGTTCTGGTGTGATGAGATGGAATGTCATTAAGAGTATATTTCACTGTTAAATGGCAAAAAATGTTTTCTTTTAATTTTCTTTTTACATTAAGCCTCGATAATGTACTGCTCAAATTTTCATTTAAAATTCCTATTGGTTTACATTCTACGAGCATCTAACGTCAGCATTGGCTATCTGCTGCGAAAGCACCCGTTGTCAATCCTTTTATGTTTTGTTTATTGTATTTCATATCATCTATTGTATTCATAGGAACAGTTAGGTTGTGCATAATATTGGTTAGTATGTGTTTTGTTTTCGATGATAAAACAACATTGCAGATTTATAAAATTGCTAAAGGGAATTTAGTCTAGTGTTACAAGAAACAAGAAAAGAAATATTTCTTTTAACGAAATTACTATACCATCCCTGAAGGTTAGTTTACCACAAAAGTCTAACTTTACCATAAAATTTCAATCGCTGAAAGCCTGAAATATTTAAACTAAATAGATTTATGGTGTAAATGCCAGAAAAGCATAAACTAAAGACGAATGATATTCGTAATCTATTCCTCTTGAAAAAGACGCACAATAACTTTTTGTACTGTTTATAAATAATTACAATCGAGGGATTGTTAACATGATATTAAGTTCATGTACCGAAAGTAATAACGAAGGTTTAAATTTAACTGCAGCATATGACTCCAAAATTTTTATCTGGTCTGAAAACTTCTGACTTCAACTCCTTTTGATTCAAAACACATTTTTTTTAAAACGGCATACTAAATCCTGAAATAATGTCCAATTAAATACAATTAGATTATATTTTTAATGAATTGTTAATTATAAATAGTTCTAAATTGCTTTTAAATTTTTAACATTTTTAAACTCATTCCTTTAAGGTTTTTGATAAAGTACTTTAATTTTTGTTTAACGGCAATCGGTTAATTTCATTGGAAATGTTGTTATGTTTAAAAATATTTTTAATTTTTAATGTCAGATGACCAGTTTGAGTACTATCTTGTACCATCTTTTCTTTGTATCTATTTGTATCAACAATGTATAAGAGAGAATCGATCCAAAAATTGTTTGTTTCCAATTTTTTAACAGTAGTACGGGATGTTTTAGAATTATTTATTAGTTTATGGATTTATTTTATAATTCAAAAGTGAAACGAAGTACCCTGTTGTTCATTTTTTTAATGTTTCTGGAATAGGCTGGGATGAGAGTGAGAAATATTGTTTTATCTTGGTATCTTAAGATTAAAATCACCAATTCTTATTGAAGATGGATGTTACGGAAATTTGATCTTGAACACAAAATATTCCAAAGCATTTTAAGGTTCTTTATGCACAACCATATGTATCAGTTAAGCCATTATGTAACAATATACAGGCAACTTTTCAAATTAGATTGTTGTTTGTGGTCAACAATTCACTCTCTATTTCCTAAAAGAGAATATAGGCTTATATGGATATATTCTAATAGTTTTATAATTGAGAAACACCTTTGCTTTTCAGTACAGTATCTAGATCTGAATTTGAGGGAATGTGCAACAGTGTTTTGCACAATTTCTACTTGCCGCATATAAAGTCACAAAGCACAGTCTTCCTTGACAAAGTTTTAAGATGAAGTTGAATACACGAAGATAAATTTTATTTCTGTGTTAACTCCGTAGGGTAACTTTTTTATTGTAATATACAAAAGTATAAGTTCAAATGCAATTATTGAAGATAGAAATAAAGGGACGATCTTATATTAAGTTTTATTCAAATACCATGCTTATTGTGCCAATGACTCTCTTGTCATCAACGAATTTGTCCTTATCGCTCCAAGCTTGCTTTTAAAACACCGTTCATGTGTGGCTGTTTACTCCAAATATGCTTATCAAGCACCACTGATTTGATGCACGCTACTACAATTGTACTTATTGTGCATTCTATTAAACATTGCTTTCTGATATAACTACCTTGGATTGTCAAGTACTATCAGTAGTTTAGTGTGTTACTAGGAAACAATACAGATCTGGTTGTGTTATATTGGTGAACCTATCAACTTTATACTTATGTTGAGAAAGAAAATAAATTAAATTGGGTAAAATATAGATACAGATCATGATAACTTTAATTTTCATTATTATATATTGACATAACAATGTCCGCAAGCCGAGTCCGAAATTAGTTATGGTGATAGCAAAGATTCACAATCTGTGGTATTCTTATCTGACAGAAACAGAAAAAAAAAAGAAATATCGCTCACTCATATGGGCAACAATATGCGGCCAATGATGAACGTGTTATTGCCACGTTAACGACCTTTCACTTTTTCCGATAAGAACAGGAATTCCCAACCATTTTTGCATTGAGCCTCCCCGAATAAAAAAATAAAAAATAATACATTTATTTGTCAATTTTCATAATCAAATTAATTAAAACTTCGGTGTTCACTTCTAAAAATAATTGAGTATAATTGAATAATAAAATTGTGTTAATGTGATGTTTGCCCCTGTATGTGTTGGTCAATTTTAGGTTTGGTTTCTGTCAGAGCTATCATCAAATCGCCATCGATGGCAAGGCGATTTCGCTACTCAGTTTTGATTTGAACCAATGCTGAAAAACTTGTCGCACATAAGTAAATCGAGAGAAACGGCACAAATATAATTTGCCTAGCACAAGAGAGGCAACTTTTGGATTAAAGAGGAAACGTTTTATCCAAATGTGCCCAATATCAAGAAATGGAAGTCATCTTTCATGGTGGAATATGTGTGAATTTGTGAAATAAATAAACAAATAGGTGTATAGTATACGCATGCGCAATTGTTTTCTGCACATATTATGCCTTGATTGCTCTGATCGCTAGAGACACGTGCAGGCGTAATGGACAGAGTGAGAGTGCAAGTGGAGCGCTGAAAGCTCAAATCAAAGCCTAAACAACGACCGACTGAATTAATGAATGGATTTAAGACTTCAAATGGATTTTTTTTAAAATGTCCGTACACATTGGGCCGCCCTTATGATCTCTTTACACCCCCCCCCCCCCATACCTCCCCGTCTAGAGAGGTGAGCTACTGATTGGGAAGTACTAGATAAGTAGCTTTGCTTTAATTCCAATTATCTATAAGGGTAGCTACATTGCGAATTGAATTACATCTGAAATAAATAAAGATTGCCTTGTATGATATAAATATTTTTAGTTATATGTCATTGTAGTACTTCAAATATGACACTTAAAAATCTGCAAGTCAAAGTATGATGACAATGCTTTGGAGTTGTCTGTTGATTATCACTTTAAAAAGTTGGTATTGGAAGGGTTAATTTATTATGTAATAGCTAATGGAAACTGTCCTTCTGCAAAGTTAATAAAGTTTTAATTAATTTAAATTGAATTAATAAAGTTCATTGATTTAAAAAGCAAGATCCATTAAGTTGGTTGACCTGTGCTTATGTATTTATTAGAAACTTTATTCTTTTATTTATAAGCAAAATTTTCTCTGTAATCTATATCAAATTAACCAAGAATAATGAATTTGTGGAAAATTATGGAAATTTTGATAGTTCTAGACGATTGAACAGAAAACAAATCTGAATAAAAAGACGTTTTTTCATACTGCGATTTATTCAAGGGAAAGGTGTCGAAAAGAGGAAACTGTTTAGAAAAATAAGAATTTTACAGAGACTTGATATGAGTGCATTTTCAAATTACTTTGAGTGGTTGGGCTGGACTTCATAAAGATGGTGGTGTGTTTGAGAACGAGGAATTGAGCAGGTTTTGTCAAAACCTGCTTAGTGTTTAATTTTGCTGCTGATGTAGACAGAACTGAGTTAGAAAGTTTTTACAGTATATGTATAAAAGTGCATGTTTTACAGTATAGAGATTTATAGGTCGATTATTGAAAGGTGATGCATTTAGAGTACTAATACAAATAAATTTTTATTACACAGAAAGAAATAAAAATTTACTAACATTTACCAAGCTGGGACATAAAAACATGGCCATGCATAAAATGCTGACTGTTTTTTGAAAACATTTTACTAAAATATAAACATTTTGTTTTAAAAAAGTTCAATGCATTCTTGAAAAGTGTTTTTAATTCATTTTTTTTATTCACATCTTTATTAGCACTAATTATTATTTTAAATACGCTTTTACTTATATATTAATTATTCTTTACCATACACTATCACAAAACTTTTGATCTTTCATTAACGCAAATAACCTTAAACTAAATTAACTTTATAATTAAGTATTTACTGGCCTATCAAGTGAGGTAGCTGGCGTGATAAATGTTAATACTGTTATAATTTTGCTCAAATTGTCTCATCGCTCCAAACGTCTCGGAACCTACCAATAGCAATAGAAATCTCATTTTTTTAAATAACACTTTTAAGTATCTTCGAGTTAAACTTACCATTTACCCATTAAAGATATCTCACAATAATTCTATAGGGTTTATATCTGGGTGGTAAGGTGTTAAAACACAGTACAATTGCTGACCAATTCAAATGATTGAAAATAAACAGAAGCACCGTATATTTTACATCTCTAGCAATGCAATAGTAGTCTCGGTCACGCTCAAGAATGCAAATGTGCAAGAGACAGTGTTTATATAATGCATATAGAATGTGATGTCATGTATTGTGCATCTACTCACGGATGCTGTACAAGTGCGGTGCGAAGTGTATTGTACGTGCCAACTTTGGATAATCGACCTACACAGTATATGTATAATCCAAATGTCATTTGTGGAAGTTAATTTTACCTAAAGCTGTGTCATGTATATTACATTAGGGCCAATATAAATAAAATATTTTTATTTTTACATCGAAATAATGTTATCTCGTTTTGACTTTGATATATCTTATTAATATGTCAGTATATTTTACGCAATTATGCATTTTCATATCTTATTTTTTATTTATAACGTACTTGTAAATATTTTTGATTATGGCAGTTTGTGAAGTTGAATTTTATGTATGTTTCTAGAGAATTGTTTAGCATCATTTTTTTAATATTTTTAAATTAGTTTTAAGTGTCTATTTAAACGTGCGCACCGTAATGATACGTGCATTTGCCATAAAATATAAATGTTACTATTTTGGTTAATGTTTAATATGAATTAAGTAATTTGTTTACGAATATTTTATGGTAGATTTATTTGTTTTAAGTTGTACTGATTTTTAATTTTGTAAGTGTATTAATTTTTTAGGTTAGTTCTTTTTTTTGAGAGTATTTATTGTTTTCCTTTTTGTAATAAATTTAGGATGTTGTATGTATATAAGGAAAACCTTAATTTTGGTGTTGCAATGAAATTTTTTTTCCACTTCTCACATATCATTAGTTTATGAGACGAGTAATGAAGATAAATATGTATTTTCTCCTATGTCAAAATATTTTTGCTGTAACAGCTTGATTGCCAACCTGCCATGGGTGAGGTCGCACTAGAGGTCCTTTGCTAAGCACCAAAATACGAAACTGTACATTTGAACGTGATTTTCGATTCATTATGCGTGACGTCCCTATACAATGTTTCATTACTAAAGGCTGCGATGAAACATTGTTTACATTTCCGTAGAATTTATGAGACTAGTATCCCGCTGCAGGGATACATAATTGAGCTCCCACACCAAACTCTACGTTTTACCCCCATGTATGATTTGCATTCAAGCCGTTAAACAATACAGATGACTATCATCGTTTTTCATACAACGATTTTTATTTTAAATTGAAGCATGAAATTAAAATTCATCGTCCATTACAAAAGTTGCTGTCATCATGTGAGATGGGTATAAAAATAATTATATTGGGCTGTCAAATGTCAAAGTTGCTTTACGTATGAGATTGTCAAATCATTTAGGCTTGTGCTGTCTGATTGGTTAAAAAAGCATTGAGGATATGGCAGTCTTTCAGATTTTTGTGTATTGAACACAAAGTATTTGGAATTTCCATATTTGACTTACAATAGTCAATATATCATAGTCTAATACAGGCTGACCACATTAGAAGGCCATTGTCGCCAACCTTGTCATTTAGTACTATAATAAGATTAATTAAAGTTCATTTCGACTTGATACATTTGATATATTTAAATTCGCATGATTTGGAATATTTCATGCTCTTTTCCGATGCAGGATTGGTATTGAAATGTAAAATGGGCAATATCCATATCAGAGGCAGATCATGTGAGATATGTCCTAGGTTCTACTGTGATAGTCGTTATAGTTTGTGACTATTGCAGGTGATTATTTTTACATTTACTCATAATAAATAGGTTCCTTGTAATTTTTAAATCTTGATACTCAGTCCAGGTAGGCTATCGTTTCCAAGGTATTTTGGTAATTACTTTATTATAATGCTAAGGGTTGATCTTGTTGGAAATATCCCAGGATCTACTTTACCAAATGTCAGTCCAGATGAGCCACAGGCCACAGTATATGGTACAGTGGCACAGATTAATCGTTATGGAAATATTCAGGAATCTATTTTAACCAACACCTAACACATACCTTTGTCCAAATTATCATGTCCGAGTCATTTGGAGCAATTCCCTCATGTAGTGCTGTAGGACAAGTTGTTCTTGATCACAATATTCAGGGATCTATTTTAACCAAAGATCAGTCCAATTGGGCTATCATGCCCCAATAATTTGAAACAATTCTCTTGTGTAATATAGTGAGACAAATTGACCTTATTGGCAATATTCCTGGACTTATTTGACTCCAAAGGTCAGTCCAGACGGACTACTTTGTCCAAATCTTTTGGATTAGTTTTTCATGGTTTATAGAGGGATAAGTTGAGTTACTTGACAATGTTCAGTCTACTTGTACCAATGTACATAATATGAGTAATGTTAAGGGTTCCTTCTGCACTTTTGAAGTGGAACTTTTTTGTCACATTAATGAATCCAACGTACTTTTTTGTGAACTGATAATGCATATTCGTGACCTGATGATATATATTTGTGAAGTCAAGGCCCTTGATTAGTTTTAATTTCTTTCCATCTAGATTCCATATAATAAATAAATTTCTAGGCTAACCCATGGTGAAACTACACTCTGCATATTATTCGTATACAATCTGCATAATGTTTATATTAGTTAATATTCATTTAAATATTATTTTGAGGAAAAACTTTGTTGAATTATATAATACTTAGTTTTATCTCTTTTTATAGGTAACACTAAATTACCATAATAAGTTTTTTATTTCTTTTGGCAACAATTCCCTAGTGGCGTGTTGTGAAACTAATTTATGATAGATAATTGTTTTATACAGTAGGTAAGGTTAGCTACGACACTTAAAATCTTGTTTGCTTCTGTAAAGAAATGTAATTGTATTTTTGTTCATCTAATAGTGAAATAATCACATAATTTGTTTCAAATATTGAGAACTGTAGTAAAATTTTTAACACTGAAAGTCAACTGTTTAAAAAGTATCTGTCGCATCTGTCATATGTTAGTTTTCAAATGGCCACTAGGGAAATCTACACTGCCGTCCGTGTTTCTTACTACTTTTTTTTAATGATACTTATCTTTTATTTTGCCACAGTGATGATAGCGACTTTGAAATGGATGAAGTTTTTGCATACATGTTTAATGAGATATATTTGGTGTAATTTCATTACTAATTTGAATATGAAGAGAAAAATACAAACTCAAGTTTATCTAGTATTCTTTTTTATTTATTTTTAAATACGTTTTTTTCTTATTTGACATATGTTTAAACAGATACAATGAATTTTATTTCAATAACCTCTGTAACAAAAAACATGTCTATTTATTCACACAAGTGATTTTGTGTATCAAATTGTGTAGAAGGAACTGTATGAAAATTTTCAATCAATTCTGAAAAATTGCAATTTTATGGAAAATATTTAAATTTTTTACAGATATACTAATTTTAATGCACAGAAACACCTTTATGAATAATATTCCCGTTCTTTGTTACATCTGTCTATACGCCATATTCTAGTTTAATCATGTTTCAATCAAATGAATAGGTATATTTTTTTTCGTAACTTTAATATATTTTGATGAAATATGTTTATTTTAAACATTTTTGTTTTTTATATTTATTGAATGTTGAAATCATTTTTATTTTCGTTTGTACTGAGTATTAAACAAGGTGCGTTCAATAATGATGGCTTCGTGAATAAAATATGCAAATATTCTTTGATAGTTATTTTGTCAGCTTTAAATTTTTTACATTTTGTAATTCCACAATTAAGTGATTAGATAAATTGCAAGCTAGAAAAAAAGGATTGGAGGAAGCGAAGACATCATGAGCCTTGATGCCAAGTTTTTGGATCTTAGTTATATCCTGAGTCCTATTGACAAAACTACGTTTCGTTTGTTATCAGAAGATCAGAAGTAATTTTATCCAAATGATTTTTGAGCAGTAAGAAAAACTCCTTTAAATATTTGATTCACCACCTTCTCATGCGATGCAAACACCCAGCCGTTCATTTTATCTTGTGCCAGCTTTCTCCAATTCGCTTCTGAACCTGTTAATGTTTAGAGTTTTAGCTATCTGCCACATCCCAATTCTTCGATCTCCTAGTATAAGTTTTTTGACTTTGTTGACAGTGTTTTCTACGGTCTCTGTTTATGGGCAGCTCAGCTTTGCGTAATCTTCAATTAACCTCAAATTTCATCAGAACATTTGATTCCAGTGTTTCACTATATATTATGAAGTTACACCATATATAGCAAATATTCCTTTAAAAATTTCACTAAAAGTTCTATAAATTTTTATAAGGAATTTAATCACAAAATGGTCCTCGATATTCTTTAAACTAATCAGATATGGTGATAGTTCTAGATTCAATTACTCAGTGTGTAATGATCCTAATGAGGTATAACATGTTGTATAATGATATGCTTAAATAGATACTTAAGTAACCAGTGACTATAACTCCTAGTACCTTAGGCTGAGAAATTTCAGCCTTTATATTTTAATATGAAGCAGCTAGTAGGACATGGAGAACACCATAAGATGTGTCTTATAAAATTCAAAAGTTATTAGAAGACAGACATGTATATAAATGAAGTTAGTGAATTAATTTTGGGCAATATTTGAGATTATCTTATGGGTTTAATGTGGTATTCGAGACAAAGATGGGATTGTTTCCTAAGAAGCATTAGTTCTATTGTGGAAAATTTTGCGTCTCTATTAAACAAAAACGCCCTAGAAATATGCAAAAAGCTATAAGTACCACCATTCAAAAATAGAATATTTTTCACATATAACACATGGTTAAGTATAAAATAATTATTGTGACAAAAGTCCCATTCTTTATTAAGCGCACCTTGTGTAAATAAAATATTCAGTTTGGGATAGTATTGTGACAATATTGTTTGTAGAGAACATGTTTTTATTTTGGCAGTTCGTTAATGTTTCCGAAAAAAGAATGAAATGTATTGAATTATAGTAATTTATGTTAATTTTAAAATTTTGACATTGGCTCTTCCATCTTATTTTAGAACAAATTGAATCGATATTGGAATAGTACTCAATACTGTCAATAACAGGATCCATTGCAATAAAGAAAAAAAAGCTATTATATGCGACACAAAAAACTACCAAGCTATTGTTGATAAAGGAATCTCTGGTCGCTTAGTTATGATTTATCTAAGAATTTTCATTAGTATGTATATTGTTTGTTTACAGAAAATGGTATATTAAAGTTAATGCATTTATTTTAAATCTGTGTTCTCTATACAAAAACACATCCATAACCCCATTTGTATAATGTATTACAAACCAATACACTTGCCCAAACCAAAGAGAAAGAATATTTACAGCAATTGTAGCAAACTATTGTAATTCAATGTAGTTAATCATTGTTATGAAGTAACTTATAATAAGCAAAACTGAAGTATTTTGGTTAATTTTTTTATTTTGATATAAATTGTAAATGAAATTTCTAATTTTCAGTCTTTCAGGATAAGAATCCCAAATAAATTAAAGAGGAAGTATACATATAGAGATGGTGTGTTCAAATTATTGTAATTTAACCGTTTTAGTGCAATGGTTTTTTACTTATATATACTTAAAAATGCCCAAGAAATCTTTTGTTTTTGATGTCATTTATCCTTGTCTCGAAAAAAACTGTTATCTCTTCCAAAAATTATCCAATTTTAATAATTTTTTTGGTGTTTTCTTAATAAAAATTTATACAAGGATAATAAAATAGAAAGAAAATTATGGATGGATATATATATTGTGAACAGAAATTATAACAAAACCTGAAATCAAGGTCACATTTTCGCAGTCCGGTACATCCTCGTATCAGCAAAATAATTGTTATCGTCACTATTATCACTATCACTCAAAATTTGCATTATGCCAAATTGTCACTCCCATTACCATTTTCTTCACAACTTGAAAAACGATAATTTTCACTCTGAATTATTTTCATATTCCGACATTATGGGTTAAAAATTTTCTTTGCCTGGATCCTTTTTATGTTGTAATTACTAATAATATTATAATTTTAACTTTATGTAACAAGTAGAAAGATAAAAAATTAGCGATGCGTGTGAGCGACCTCTCCTACCGCACGCTAAACAGCAACTGATTTCGCGAGCGCCATCGCACTCGTGGCAAATTTAGTAAGTATGCACACGAGCGCGATGGCGCTCGTCGGCACTCAAACGGTTAAAGAGGAAGAATACGTATAGAGAGGTTGTATTCAAATTATTGTAATTGAATGTTGATAATAATTAATGACAATTAATGGTTAACTGCATTGAACTAAGTTACAGCATAAATTTGAAAATTAATCTTTTAAATTCGATACAAAATTTTTCAATGAATCTTTCAGCTCGCAATCTCTGAGATTCCCGAAATAATTTAAATTATCCATAATTATTTTTAAATAATTTGTTTAAGAACTCGTTAATTAAATATTAATGAAAATTGCAAAAATGTAGTTATTGTATTGACGCTCAAATAAATATCTCACTATTTTTATTGAACATGACATCGATATCAATGCATATTTTTAACATAGGAATTATTTTGTTAACTTTATTATATTTAATTCGACGAAAATACTCTTATTTATTGTACCTCAATTTTTAGCGAATTACTGTTTATTTTTCTTGTTACGTTATTCACTATATTTGACGCTTATTACGGTTTACGTTTGTGTTAAGTTGTAATGTTTATATTCTGTACATTTTATTATTTTTTATTTTTAAATAATTGCATGTTTGGTAATTGATGATATTATTATTGTGGAAAAGACATAAATTATTATCTTTGCATAATTAAAGCATATTTTTATTGAATTCTTTGTTATTTTGTTTTATTTCTAGAATGTTTCAGTTTTTATATTTATGTTATGTATATTTTAAGAAAACTGACAGTATTAATTAAAAGTGGAGTGCCATATTACCCAATATGGCATTTTACTTTTATAAGGTCTTTTATTTTTTGTTGCATATCCTTTTAGTTGTGCGGCGTTCACACATGACAATACATGGGACAAGAAAATATTTTCCACTTTTAAACATATAACTTTAGGACAATTGGCTTTTGAGACAGAAAGCTGGAGTATCTATTCAAAACAAAATCTTCCACCACCATTATGTTATCTTATTTTGAATGCGCTGTGGACACAACAGTTGGACAATAATCATTGAAGTGAGCATGATGTGGGAAAAAGGCGCCAATGTTTAATTCAGATGTAAATTCTGAGTTTTGTAGAGAACATAAGTTAACGTAACGTTAATGTTGACTGTTACTATGCATTCAATTTCATTCCAAAGTTTATTCAAATTTTTGGTTATTTCATTTTCCATAATGTCAAACAGATATTCGAATAAAATATTTAATATTTTTCACTTGATTAAAATAGTATTGCGTCTCCGATCCATTTTGATAATCATGTTCTTTATGGGATGACACACAAATGAGTGTTGTCCTAGACAATGTGACAATGCAATATCACATCCTGAGTAAATCAAGTGAACATTCTCATTTGGAAAATAATATCAACTTTCAATCTATATTTTAATCTAATTGAATCCATAATTTACAGTGACTGAGTATGTTTCAACTTTGTAAATTCGTGTAGGGTAAATTCAAAATATTATAGACGAGTTGCTGGGGAACTGGGTGTTATCCTATTTGCAATTTTTTAATACAATTATGTTTGGCAAAAGATGTTGAAAACTTCTATTTTATAAGCCACTTCTTGTTGAAAACTTCTATTTCACAAGTACACTTTGGGTGCATTTGAAGATGTTGAAGTTCAAATAATGAATGTTTAGTTTTGTTCCACGATCCGGTTTTTTTCTCCTATAAGCAAATTCATATACATTTGATCAGCATAAAAAGTGACTAAAAAAATCATATCACACAGTTTTTATATTTGAAATTATTGAGTTTTGAGCCAAGTTATTTTTTAATATCATCTTTAAGAAGTTTTGATATTTGAAAAACGAGGTGTGGGGAATAAGTCTAGTGTTGGAGGTAAATGTTTTGTAGAAGAAAAAGGATCTTGTGTACAAATTGGGTTTACTCGCTTTTGTCCTGCGTTTCCTCATATAAAATCTGTTTGAACAAAAAATCTATTAACTGAAGCTATAATTTCATTATATGTATCTAAGCTTTATTTAGAGTTTTAAGCTACAAAAGAATTATGTCATACTCTTTTTTTTGAATGTGTATTATTTCCATTAGCTTTCCAAGTTGTGTTCAGTAATTGCTAAACCCCATTGACATAGTGTGACGATGGTTGCTTTATATATTGCCCTGAATTTTAACGAAGCAACAAAATTTCAGTTAAAACTTAGTTTTGGTACTTTTAACTAATAAACCCTGACAAAACAGCACATTTCTGATAATTCTATGTATGGAGGTACCTTTGTACATTTGGTTGTTT
The DNA here is from genome assembly GCA_039881145.1 of Druceiella hillmani. Taxonomy (NCBI): domain Eukaryota; kingdom Metazoa; phylum Arthropoda; class Insecta; order Lepidoptera; family Hepialidae; genus Druceiella; species Druceiella hillmani. The sequence continues at coordinate 15,868,044 of JAYKKI010000029.1, forward strand.
TAAATATTTTTTTTCATACATTTGCTTGTTTAAAATATCAAGAACGAAAACTGTTTCTTAAATTTTGTGATCACATTTTGTTTAACTTTATATCCTTTATCTTTTTACCCTGTTTTACACCTCACATTAAATATATGCTTAAACTATATGGGCTTGTCTAATAATTATATTGATATTTAAATTATTAACTTTTCAATTATACAAAATTTTTGACAATATTTCTGATATGGTGTGTTTTCCTAATTTTTTCTGTACGAGTTTAAATTTTTTACAGTGGACTCTCAAATAATACACTTTCTAACAGTATAAATTCTTGTATTATTTATATATTTTGACGTCTTTATATTACGTTTACAATTTTTTGAACTCTGCATAAATTTATCTGATAATGTAGGTAGTATAACATAATTTCCAATAATGTGAAACATACCTCCCGCATTAAAGATGAATCACTGTAGTTGAAAAAGAGTCCAGTATCGGAAGAGTGCGATCACTTGCCTATCTTGTCATTTTATTCGTTTACTTACCAATATGAATCTATAGGAAACAAATGTCTAATTTTATATAACATTTTTTTTATATGTATCTATTGTTTTACATCCAAAGTTTGCAGATTGCGTATAGTTAAAAAATTTCCTATTGATAGCTTGCCTATATCTCCCCTTTTTTAATTTTTTTAACCTTTATGATAGTCGTGCTATATACCAAACCAAGCGCCTAAATGAAGTTAGACAATATTTTGCCATATTGATTTCGAAAGCCTAAAATAATTTATGAATGTACATAATTTACAACACTCTGTATTTAAAAATAAGACAATATTTTTTTAATATAAGTATGGAGCGCTCAAAACGTGAGTATGACTCATATTTGACCTGTTCTTTATTTGGTTATTTTGAAGGGTGTTAGAAATCGTTAAAAGTTAATTTTTTTAGTATTTACTGTATGTGAGAAATAATGTTTTTCTTAATTTTATTGCAGCCTTATCATTGCTCTGGAATATAATTTTAACCTTAATTACTGCCTAATGATTAGTGAATAATGTGAAATAATTTTTGCACTGGTGATAAATCTATAACAATTTGGATAAAACAATAATTATTTTAATACATTCTTGAAATGGAGGAAGACGATCTCGTTTGTGTTAATGGAAGTTAAATGAAAACAAAATTGTTATGTATTTTAAAGTGTTTAATGGACGTATAATTTAGTTTTTAAATACATGAGTTTGAAATAAAGAATATGAATTATTATAGTATAATTTTTTTAATATAGTTATACTTTTCGTCGTATAATATTGCATAACTTTACTTTCCAATTTTGTAAGCAGCACATAAATAGTGTTTTTATTTAAATGAATAAGTTTTGATCTGAATATTTAATCACATTTTAATAATTGACGATAATTACATTTGTATTTAGTGATCCCGTAATTATTGTATCTATAATTTATAATTATAGTAAGTCACGTATAATATGATTATTATAATACGTATAATTGTTTAATAAGGTTTTCTGGATGAGGGAACCTTATGTAACATGTATGTAAGTACACTATTTATGTGATATTGAAATAATGTTTAGCCTAAGGTTATACTGATAATACATATAAAAAATGGCTTTCCGATAGAAGTTGTCTTTTTTATTTATTTACACATTCATCCATCTCGCATTGAGACGCAACAACGATCTGAGAAGTATTATATCATTTATTTTGTTACTAAATAGTTTCACCATCTCCCTTGGACGCTTCTTTTGTGAGAAGAACAGTCTCTGTACTACTCATATGATATTAGACACATAATATTCCATCAAATGTATTTAACGTAACCAATTTGTGAAAACACTGCTTTTCGTTAAAGTTAAACATGAAAGTATATTATAACGCTAGATGATTTATTAATATTTTGTATAACCTTTGAAGTATATTGCGACAGAGTTTTTGTTAAAAACTCAAGTTTTCTTCCATTGCCAAAGAGAATTTCAATGTGATCCTGACTGAATCGGTATGTTTCTAAAAAATAGAGAAATAAAGGAATAAAAAATTAGTTTAGATTAAAATAATGTAAAATATGAGATAAGGCAAATGATAATGCAAGGAGGGAGAGGATTAAAATATAGTTTTTATTTTTCTTATAATAAATTCTATGTTTTTATCTTGATCTGTTAATTTTACCGATTATTATAAATTAGGTATTCTTGTTACTCTTCTGTTTTAAAAAATATGTCATGCTTGTACTTAAAAATATGTTAATTTTTATTCCTTCTTATTTTGCAAAGAATTTACAAAAATTAATTTAAAATTATTATATTTGAATGCATGTAACTATGCAATGTTATTCTTTCTTTTACTAGGAGCAAAGGTAAAATTTATACATGTTCACATCATACAAGGTGGCATTTTGACATATTTGTGTAAAGTAAAATAGTTTCTAGCCTCCCTTTTTACTTCAAATAAAGCAATTAAACGACAGGGTAGGTTACAGGGTATAAATCAATTAAACCACCTTAATTGCCCAGATTTTAAATCTTAGTGACCCATCTATGTAATGTAATGCCATTGTATCCACCTATTATAATTATCTTTTGGTACTGATTAAATATTGAGTTAAAAGTTACGTTTTTATTACATTAGATATATCCCAAGTTATTTAAATATTTGCAAATAAATATATGCATGAGCACAGGAAATGAGAACTTGCTATTTTCAAAATTTGGGTAAGAAACTCATTGATCTAAATATCAAAATATGGCTAAAGGAACATGAACCAAATCAAAATGACAACACCAATTCATGTGTGCCATCTATTGTATTGAAGAAAGTATTAAAATGAGACGTACAGACGGTCACGTGACTGAAGACGTAGTTTTGTTTAATTGTAATAGATGGTGCACACGGAGGGGCGTTACTGGAATCATTTCTTTAGCAGATACAGAGTACATATTCTGTGAGTATATGATCTGTCAAAAGTTAGCTGCTTTGACCGTTTAGATCACTGAAGCTATCATGATACTTTTTTTTTAATTATGGACCATTCTATATTCTATTATACTCTTTCTCGTAAATGAATTTTGAAGTTATGTCCTGTTATGTGCATATTGTAGTGAAGGTTCATATTAATTATTTAGTATAACTATATTAAATTATCACGATATCTTTATTCTGTGTGGTCAAAACGTTTTGAGATGTCATTTTTAATAAGTTTGCTGCTGTAAAATTTGAGTTCATCCTTGTGACAGCTATCGGTCTAAGACTAGTTTAGCAGAAATGTGAATTTTCCGTTTTTTTCGTTTAAAACGAAAGAATACACATAAAAACGATGTATATATTAGGGCTCCGATTTAATTATATTATTATAAAAAATTGATTTTAAATATACTCTTCCTATGACGAAAAACTGTCAGCTTAGAATAATGAGTAGGTACTCTAGGCGAGAATACCCATGATAGTGTGTCTACAAATACTACGCATAAAATGCGTAGCTTAGAATAGAGTAATCCAAAAAGCGCATACGCTCAAATTTCTTCGCGGCCACCTAAAGCCAAAAATCTTCTCCCCTTCCATCGCGATCCTTCTACCAACGCCCTGCCCTACGCACACAGTGTTACCAACAAAATAATTTTACCCAACAACTTCAGGAAATCGACTCATATAAATATATCTTCTTGCGGTAATATCTTCTTGCGACGAAACCTGTATGGTACCATACAGATTTCGTCGATTTATTTGGTGCATTGTTTTGCTTATATGAAGTATTATTATGACCATGTTAATTTTGTAAAATGTCTATTCCAACTACGACCAATAGCCGAAGAATTTAGGTTAAAATTACTAAAAAATTTACGTCACATGTTACCAATTTATTAATTAAAATGAGTATTAAAATATATTATCATTAAATAACTGTATGTGTGTGTGTGCGGACGCGCGTGTGTGCTTGTGCTACGTGCGTACGAGTGTGTGTGTACATATAAATTACAAAATTATTTAGGTACTTATATCAAAAACGATTTATTTTTGTCGTTAATACAAAAAGAAAACAATTAGCTTAGTGTCTTAAAGTAAAAAGAGAGGCTAAAAGCCCGCTATAAAAATTTGAAAATAATCAGTCCCGTACTAAAACAATTTAAAAAGGAAAAAAAAATTATTTATATTAATTGGCGTTCAATGTCATGATACAATTTCTACTTATTTTAAATAATATCTGTTTGCATTTTCAGAAAGTTAAAGATGGCAAAAATGAATGAATACATTTGCAGATGACATTTTAATATTTTTGCAGATGAGAATAGCGTAAGCCGGTATTTTAAGCGATGTTGTCACATACAAACTACACGATCGTTTATAGCTGTGTCTTAGATTGATTGTCATCGATAATAACACTTGATATCTCAGATCAAAATACGTACTTGGTACGCGAAATACAGACTACTTGGTGTTAGACTTGGTCGATACGAGTATTTTGAGATACTGAGTACGACGAGTGAGAGTTTTATAAAATATTGGTGACAGATATCGGTGACAAAATACTCGACGAGTATGTGTGGCGTAATTCCGTTGTGGGAGAACCATCTTATAAATGGCTATAAACTTACGGTCGCGAGAGACGTGCAATAAATATTAATTGTTACTTATCATGAAGGCTTCAATGCGTATATCCTTTATTTCTTACTGCTAAAATTGGCGGAAATTCCTGTAATTTCTTAATGAGACATTTTAATAAAAAAACAGTGTTTTATTTTTCCTTCATACTAACATAAATATTAATGGCTCCAGCCTTAGGACTGGTAACTAAATGATTCATTTGACATAGTCATCTAGATAGCATATTTAAAAATATGAATCATAGTAATTACAACAATTAAAATTAATTTTAAAAAAATGGATTAAATTATTTTTTTCTAAAGTTTTGCCATGTTTATTTTAGCCAAATTGTTTTAAAATAATGTAGTAAGATATTCGGAACAAACAAATTGTTCCGTATTGATTATTGTTACAGTTGGATGTTTTCTATTCAAATGTTTCCTTAAATTATATGTAGCTATTTTGAATGACAATTTAGTTTTGTAGATATCGTAAGAAGCAAAATAATCACCCAAGTCTGTAAATTACTGTCATAGGACATTGGCTTTCTTGTGGACATAATTACGAAATTAGAATTTAACCTAATTAACAGTTTGTTTTTATTTACACTATTTATTTACAATATTTACTCAACTGTGCCAATAGACAAACTGAGAATCATTGGACGAAAAGAGTATCGTTCTCAAAATCGTTGTATTAAAATAATCAGACTTGTCGTATTGAATAAATTTTTGTCCGCGAACTGCGCAAAATGAAGCATTACTAGAGTAATGAGGAAAACGAGTATACGAGTATATTAAACAAACTTATATTACATACTTTAAATTTATTACGACTTACGAGTATTTAAATATTCAGTTTGTCCCTTATTTTATATACGTTTTAAATATGAAAGAGCGAGAAAACATGAGTATGTATGAGTCGTTGGAGATTTGGTGTAATATTTAAAATTTCAGTTGTCATATTCAGTTTTAGAATATTTTACCCATTACATATATAATCATTGTATGTAGGATTACGGAGATGCGCAAAAGAAACAAATGTTCCATTCATTCATTTTCGACGTGTTTAACTTCCTGAAAATGCGAATCGGTATTATTTAAAATAAGTAGAAATTTTATTACGGCATTGAAAGCTAATTAATATAAATAATTTTTTCTTCCCTTTTTGAATTGCTTTAGTACGGGACCAATTTTATGGCAGACTCTTTAACCTCTGTTTTTACTCTAAGAAACTAAGCTTGTTATTTTCTTTTTGTATTAACAAAAAAAAAAATTATTCACAAAGTATCAAAATAATTTTGTAGGTTAATATGTAGACACACACTCGTACGTACGCTCGCACACACATACGCGTACGTCTTCGGCAATTGGTTGTAGTCGGAATAAATACTTTTGAAGATTTAACATGGCGTCCATAATAATATTTCATGTAAGTCAAACAATTCACCGCATAAATAGATGCAAATATGTATCGTACTGTTGCAAGCAGATATATTTATATGCATCGATTTCCCGGAATTGGTGGGTAAAATTATTCTGCTAGTAACACTGTGTGCGTAGGGCGGAGCGCTAGTAGAGGGAGCGCGGTGGAGGGGGAGAAGATTTTTGGCTTCAGGTGGCCGTGAAGAGATTTGTGCGTATGAGCCTTCTGGATTACTCTATATTCTAAGATTGTCAGTTAAGTGGCTGTCAAAAATAAATTTTGTAACCTCACTTTTCAAAGGCCTTTATGCTTATTTCAATATTTTAATTTTTGGAGTTTGTTTTTTTTTAACATCAATTCCTGTTTATATTTGTAAATTAATTGTTTAGTATTACTGGGAATCGCAATTAAGTCGAAAGACATAACTTACATTTCCTTGAAAAAGTGCATTTTTGTGTGGAAACATTTTCAAATCACTTTTTTAAGTAAAATAATCGTGACCGAACCCTACTTTTTGTAAACACTTCGTTTTTGTCTATATTCTTTCATTTAAACTAAAAAAACGGAAATTTCGCATTTTTGCTAAACCAGGCTTGTTCCCAGTTATATTTTTGATAACGCGTATAAAGTTAACGTAGTACTAATTTTTTTATATAACAAGTGCTGTTTAGTGCCAATGAAAATTTTAACTTTTATTTTTCTTATGGTAAACATTGTTTTGAGTAGTTTTAAACGCTGCTCACTGCTTTTTTGATAAAAAAACGCACTTTGTGAAACTTCTCCCTTACAAACTGCTTTTTTGTTGTAATTTTTTCCACTTAATTGCCATTGTTTACGTCATTAAAAACCGAATATGGAATTACAAATATGAATTATTGATAAGAAATAATGCAAAAAAACAAAATATTACAATGAATAAAAAGAATTGCGAAATTTTAAGTTTGTCAGCAACGTTTTTTTTTTTATTTTACCTTTTTGATTTTTAGGGTTCGGTAGTAAAATAAAGACTTATTGTAAGTTTGTCTTGTCTGTCCGTTCGTCCTCACAGTTTCTACAATTTTAGACCTATGTGCATGAAATTTTGCAGATTCTGCAACAGAACTTTTAATCTATGTTATGTAATTCAATTCATAGATTGCAAAATAATTAAAAAAAGTTGTTTTTTCCTAAATTATTGAATGGTATATTAGTGGGGAAGAATTTTGAAATAATTTTGATTAATTTTTCATTTTTCACTTTTAAATTCCGTTGGCGAAATGTTAAGCACCAACAGACGTGCAATATATCTTTTTTTTTAATTTTTCCAAAAGTAATTTTTTTTAAAAGTATTACAATGTTACACTACTACATATTACAATGTTACACTACTACATATTACAATGTTACACTACTACATATTACAATTTGAAATTTTAATTAAAAGTACTTCATTTAACTTGCTTCAACAATTTAAAGACATAAAAAATCGGGAACCCTATTTTATGGATATTGCGACTGAGCCATTCTTTTAATTTCATGATCCGGATAACTTTCAGAATAATTATCTAATTTATGTACTCCGGGTAAGATGTATTTATACTACCAATAAATTAATGTTCGTGGAATCCGTACGGCCGGGGGTAGATTAGGATATTCTTAAGATTATGAATATTATTTAATTAAGTTCCCAAACATATCACTTACTGCCAATGCCTTATGTTAAAGGTAATAAAACTAATATATCGTGTGTTTGAATATATATATATATATATATATATATATATATATATATATATATATATATATATATATATATATATATACATATTTTTTTTATAGGGACAAAAATAAAGACAAAAAACATGTGCATAAATATTAGTTATATTAAATTGGGCATAACATTTTTGACATGCAAAAATTATGGAGTCACGAACAGATAGACGCGAGGACTACTGTGGTACACCACGCCGGAGTGTGTGCACCGTTAGATTAAGAGGCGCGCTGCGTGCAAGCAACTGAACAGTGTCACGTGGGTAAATGCGACTGGAGAAAACAGCATCACCGCAAAAGACTTCGAGGGAGCTCGCATCGAGGAAGAGCCGGCATTGAAGTGCATCCGTGGAAGTAAAAGGAGCACGTCGCAGGTCATCATCGCGCTGCAGTTCCAGCGTACCGTCCGACGGCCGCCATACGAGTCGCACTTCACGTCCTTCGCCTAGCTCAAGTACGGCAGCCACCTCGCTGCCATCAGCTGGACGTAGGGCGGATAATTCCACCTCAGTGCTAGCACCTAAGTCTAGACGTTCACCTGCCAAAAGTTCCACTTGGACTGCGCCATCCTCACGCAGCATCGAGAGCTCTGGTACCGGAGTCATCACCTGAAATTGAACATAAACACAATTGAAAGTAATAAATTAGTTAATGACATTAGATTGCCACTAAGTTGGGATTTTGGCCATTTTACACGTCTATGAAAGTCTGGCTAAAACAATATAACGATTTATTAAGTTTTCACTTTTAAAGGAAGTAAAATATTTTTAGTACGACTAGAACTACCACTAAGATATTATCATATATTATATATTATACATTCATACTAAACTATACTTACTAATGTCTTTTTCATGATTTAATCGCATTGCCTAGTAATTTTCTCAGGAGTAAAAATATTGGAAATTCCTCAAAAACCATGAAATTAAACATTTTTGGAATTGTTGTTCGGTGAATTTTATGTAAACTTTTATTAACGTTGTTTTTTGCTCAATTTTGACTAGAAGTTTTGGGTATGGAGGGAGTGAAGGATATATATTTCTTGTGGACGTTTTCAGCAAAATCTCTATTACCTTAAGTAAATTTATGCCCCGCAATTGAAATTTAAAAAAAAATAAATTATTTTATTTGCTCGTCGAAAAATGTCATATAAATATTTTTGAATTTTAATTGTATATTGGGATTATTATATTTCATTACTCCCCTAATCTTCAAATCTCCACTTCAAACGAGTTCTGAAAAAAAACAGCATGAACATTTTAGGAAAATTAAAGACATTTCAGGAATAGGAAAATTTGAAAAAAAAACAATGTTTTGAATTCTTTATAACTTGCTCATTCAAACATTTCTGGAAAAAAACGGAAATTAAATAATAAATTGTTGGCCGGACACGTGTGTGATATTATAAGGTTCCCTTTGTCCTTTTGACGTACGGAGATGGAAAGCGTACGAGGAATGCTACAACTGTGACGATACATCATCATATATCATTATCACACACATATATTTTGTAGAATTACAATACATACATACTAGTACTTTACAAAATATATTAAACAACACTTAAACTTCGAATCATTGTCTAGATTATGTTTGGAATGGACCAATAAATTTAGAGGTTGTAACTCATATTGAGTTGCAATCTCCAAATTATACAGGACTAACAGACAACATTATAATAACTGTATATTTTAAAAATAGCTCGATGCTAGTTTTGTTATTGTGTTAAAGCCAAATGTACAAATTTTAGGGAAAATTTATATATTTGTATATCGAAAATTACTCACTTTAATATATTTACACTTTAGGTAATTTTATCATGAAGTTTAGGCACTTACAACTTTTTATTATTAAATTTTGTTAAATTATTTGGAAATATAATATGTACCTATTTCTGACACACTATTATGTCGACGTGTAATTGTGTAATGGAATCACGAAACTAATTTCATATACTCCTAATTGTTGTATTATCATGAAACTTGGCAGTTGTACGTAGTCCTGATGACAACACAATAATTTTATTAAAATAAAAAAAAAAAAACATTGTGCGTGTCAGTTAATTACGTGTGTACTTAATTACGATTGTCTTGTCCTTAATTACGATTGTTTTGGAATATATAAAATAGGTAACACTGTACATAAATATAAATGTAATAAATATAGTCTATAAATTCGCATTCGCATTCGCTCGACTGTTTTTTTCGTTGATTTACGATGTAAAATTAGTCTCCATGCAATTTTTTTAACGGGTTAATATATAAGCTATGTCCATCCTAAATATTTTTGAAATAATTTTTGAGATCTAATAAGTAGTTTTGGAGATTACATCCTACATTCAAACTCACAACTAATTACACTTCTTTTAACGCTCTAAACTTCTGATTTTACTCCTAACAAAATTTCATACCGAGCGATATATATGAAAAATCGATTCTTAAGAAGTAAACTCCAAAAATTTTGTTTTAAAATAAAAAAAAATAAACAATTTAATTAAATTCAATTTTTATTTTCCAATTAAATTTTCACCCACTTTCAGGGGTCCAAATTATTTAAAATTATCCATACGTATCAAGAATCGATGACAGTACAATAATTTTACAAAATAAAAAAAAATTAGTGTTAAAACAAAAAAGACTAAACAAAAAAATTAAGAAATATTTCAATGAAACTTTTAAATAATTACAGACATTTAAATTATTAAACATTTTGCACACATATCAAGAACTAACGACAATAAAATAATTTTCAAAAAATAAAAAAAAACTCAGTCTTAAAACAAAAATTTGAGACTTACTACTTTTTTAAAGTACAAATAAATTAATAGTTTAAAGACATTAAAAATACGCTATTAAGAATATTGCACTAAAAAGCAAAAAAATAAATGTTGAACATGTTTTTCTGTCTACTTAGTAAGGAGTAAACCATGTTTGTTATTGAGTATAATACTTGCAAGTAAAACCGTGAAGTACTTTTTCTCAAAAATAAATGATTTTGCTTTTCAAATTATTTGTTAAATGAATGAAAATTATTAGCATTTCAGCTACATTTTGTCGTCGCCGTGGTGTGTTGGGTTGATCACAAAAGCATATTGCCTTTGACGATGCGGCTCACCGCAGGGACCCGGGTTCGAATCCCGGCCGTTCGTCGAACGGGGCTGAACTGGTGTTATGGTTGAGAGATTGCTCTCGTAGCAATAAATCCGCCATATGTATCAATTAGATACATTAAAATAGATAGATAGATACATTTCGCCCCATGCTTTTACACTCAAATATACAAAAATGGCTTACATTAAAGTCCTTACAGAGTAGACAGAAATAACAGGTTTAATAATTATTTTTTGCTTTTTAGTGTAGTAATTTTAAAAATGTGTTTCTTTTTAGGTTTTTTAAATGATTTATTTTTCAATGAATTAGTTTTGGTCAATGGTCTACATTTTATTTGTGAATATCAAAACTCTACCTAATTTTATTCAGGTTAGAAGTCCTTTACAGATGAGAAACTGTAAAAATTAACCGAATTCTTTTATAAAAACTATTTCAAACTTGCTTGATATTATTATTATTTTACAAGGAGAAGCTGTAATTGACATCTGGATTTATGTCAGCAAGACCGGCCTAGTTAATCTTGGAATAAACATTAAAAAGTTGATCGGGATATAAAATAAATACATTTTTAAAAAAAATTGAAGGACTTCAAAATAATCACCAAATAAGAAAGGCACTGATAGGTGTAAAATAATAAAAATATTGATATGTATTTAGTTCGCACTTTTGCGGTGCAAAATCGTTTCCAAACATAAAGAAATTTGGAAAATACTGCTACTGCGTAGCACATACTGCTATTGCGTAGCAGTGCAAATCCACGCATATAAACATATAATAGTCACATTCGCTTCATTACCTTCGTCCAAAAACCTCTCATAGCTATAGTATTCACATCAAATGAGTGCAAACTTGGTCTTCTTAAAGCAGCATAGTGCTATGAGATATTCTGAAGAATACCTCAATGGAGGAATATTTCCAGATTAGGTTTTAACTAAAGAATATTAACTATTACTGCGTAAAGAAGCGACACTCACCTCCCCCCGCCAATTTAACGTCACCCGCAGATGTCGGGTACGATGGAGGGTATGCGTTCCCAGGTTGCCCCTTGATGCGTGCGCGTGTGATTTGTTCGATTGTGCGATGTTTGGTTGAGTTTAACTTGAGTAATTCAGTGTTGCTATTATAATTAACTATTTATAGTAATTACATTTTTAAATATAATTATTTTTTTAGTTTATAAATGACTATTTATAGTAATTCAATATAACAATCCGAAATTGCCCAAAATAATTTTATTTTATATCACCAACTTATTTAGTTAGTACCTATAATTTTGTGTCAACTAACATGTGACTGAGCAGTTTTAAATTTCAAACTGTTCTTAAAAGTGATTGTTTGAGCGCGATTTGGTTGGGAAAGGTATTCGTGTAGTGTCGGCTTCTTTCATTCTTGTAGTGTTATATTGTTTATTAAGAGATCTTTCACATGAAGCAAATGTAATGAAGTCAAAAATATAACGAAGACAATATTTCAGTGTATCACATTTATAAATAAACAAAATTTATTTTTATTTAAGTTTTTATTTCGTTTTAAGATCCATATTAAATATATTTTTTCAAATTCTACCTGAATATTATTATTATCAAATGACTTTCGCGCAAATAAATGCATAGTGTAATATATTTATTCATATAAATACATTTTTACAATTAGGTAATGATAAAGTCACGTGCGTCAGTACAAAGCTACTGCGCCAGCGTGCTACAGAGACAGTCACTGGATCGACGCTATTGGTTAGAAAGGGAAACAGCTGTTGACGTATAGCGTCAACTCGCTCGATCGGCGCGATTGTCCGCAACGATCGAGACCGATATGTAGTAATAGTTAACATTCTCTATCTGCACGCTGCTGACAGCCCTACATTTATTTACGCACACACTCACATACGTGTAGGCAATTAAATCTTTTCGCTAGTATCGAGTGTCGGGGGTGTGTTTTAACCGTATGCATAAGGGATATATTCGAAACCATTTTCTTTCAAACAAAAAAAACTCATCAATATCGGTTAAACCGTCTCTGAGTTACGGCATGAAAATCATAAGCGTCGAATTGTAAATCTCATCTTTTTTTGAAGTCTTTAATGAAGTCTTTGACTAAAAAACATACCTCGATAAGTTTTTTAGCTTACGTCTACACGAGATATAGTTTCATTTCGCTTGTGATATGGCCAACATTCTTGTTAATATGTCCACTAAAGAATCGAACAACTGTGATAACATATATTTTAAATGATTATTTGCTTTAGTGAAATAATACTACGAGACAAAGGTAAATATGTGTTTTCATTTCTAAATGTAGAAAAATTGGGTGAGGGTATGAAAAGTAAAAACAAGTTCATATACATATTGTCATATTCAGTTGTTCTAGATTTATATGTGATACACTGCACTAAAAAAGAAAATGGAGTATTGAATAAATACACTCTAAATAGAATTCTATGTGTAAATTGAAATTAAAAATTAAAAAGACCTAATATATTGAAATAATTTTTGGCTCCGTCGGTATACGATAAATTTAAGAAATTGTTTAATTAAAATTTAATTGCAATATCGAATTATTAATATTTACAGTAGTTTTACCAGCCACTAAACTCATAATTTCTGTGAAACATTATGAGGAAATGAATTATCGATAGTGAGTTGATAAATTTACAAGATTTATCTTCTTTTTTTATCTCGTCATGTTTTTGTGGAATTTTTTTTTGATAAGTTAAGTGATTGGTAAAAGTTTTGTATGTGTTGTCTCAAATATCGAATCTCCATTATGCATATACGTGCCGATTAATATTTTAAGATCAAAACTGTCTTTGAAAGTTTCGAATACCTGGAAAACAATGAGATTATATTGAAAACATGCTAAATATTATCATAACTGTAATCAGAATAAAACTACAGAAATAAATGGAAATACCTACATTAATTAGCCAGAAGGGGTTATATGAGATTTGTATTACATATATATATATATATATATATATATATATATATATATATATATATATATATTGTAAAATATATGTGTATATGTATATATATATATATATATATATATATATATACACATATATATTACAATGATATATTTTACAATGTCTTCTGAATAAGTAATGTAGATATTTCCATATTTATAATGTATAAAAGTTAAAGAACGATGTCTAGTTTTTAAAATTTTGCATTAATTTTTTTTGGGCAAGGAAACTTACCAAGCGATTATTTTCAAGAGTTAATTCTCGTGGAACGGTAAGTAAACCAGACCAACCATCGTCAGCTTCCTCAAATTCTGCCTCCCACATATCAAGCCAGCCAACAATCACCCTTCGGCCATCTGCTGTCTCCATAGTCTGCGCCGCGTAGAAATTGAAGCCGTAATCCAATTCGACAAAGCCTTCGGCATCGGGCACGAACTGGTTCATCTCATAATCAAAGTCGCCAATTATGTATCCAGTTTGATAGAGATTATGGTAACGGTCACCGACTGGCTCCACACCTTGTGGCGATATCAGCAACACGAATTTTCCATTGAGTTCGAAAAAATCAGGACACTCCCACATGTAGCCGAGTGAGCCATCGGATTCAGCGAGTACTCCGAGATACTCCCAGGTACGTAAGTCTTTAGAACGATAAAATATGACTCGGCCATGCCCCTCTATATTAGGGTTTCCGAGAACCATGTACCAGTGATCCATATAACGCCATACTTTAGGATCACGGAATTCGAAATTACCTTCCGGCGGTTCAGGTAAAATGGGATTTACGCCATCCTTCGTGAAGACTATACCATCATCTGAGAAAGCTATATTTTGCACCTGTCTAAAACCGAGAGGAGCAGCTTCATCGATGACATATCCAGTGTAGATAAGCGTCATTACTCCGTTGTCAGTAACTGCACTGCCTGAGAAACAGCCATCAATGTCATAGGGCTGATCAGGTCGAAGTGCGACGGGTAATTCTTCCCATGTAGCTAGGTCAGCGCTCCTCACGTGTCCCCAATGCCTAGGTCCCCAAACGCTGCTGAATGGGTGATATTGATAAAAAATGTGGTAGTATCCATCATAGAAAGAGAAGCCGTTAGGATCATTAATCCAACCAACTGGCGCAGCGATATGGTAGTGTGGTCGAAAGCGCGGATTCACCTGTTGTCGCTGATTTTCAATGTACTCACTTAGCTCATCGCCAGCGGCACCGACCATGGCCAGAGCAACGAGTGTAACAAGCGAACTTATGCGAAACGAACTAGACATTTTGCACGTGTCTCTTTAACTCGGTCCTCTCTATTTATATTGTCTTTAACCCTTCGTTAAAAACGCGTAAATAAATAGGTACTTTATGAAATAGAAAAATATTCCAGAAATGAAAATAATAAACCATTTAGTTTAAATAAAAAGTGTGATAGCATAACAAAATTGATAGCAAGTGATCTTTCTTCCACATATTTGATGTAACATAAACCTATAACTTAAATAATAAAAAAAAATCGGTAGGCTTCATGTATGTAGATCGATACACAAAACAAACCAGAATTTAGCACTACGAAGAAATTTGACAGTACAGTTTATTTCATGTGAACGTTTCTGTCGGATTTTTTCTATTCACATATTTTTTTTGGGTTTCCGTAAGAAGCACGGGAAACCTCAATAACTTCGTCAATTTCCGTCCGTCCATCTGTCACACATTCACATTATTTTACATTTTCAGACCTATATATTTGAATTAAATTTTATAAGGATGTAGAAAAAATGAATTTTTTTAAATGCATATGTATGAAGTGTGGGCGATTTTCTTTCCCTTTGAGGGGGTATAATAATGGGTATTTTGCAATTGAAGTGCCATTTCATTTTTAACTTTTAAGTCCTATTTGGAAAACATTAAACTTTAAAATAACATGCAATGGGCAAATCTTTTCTATTTTTTTAACCAAATTAAAGTTAGATTAAAAATTCGAAATTAAAGTAAGATTAAAAATTTTAGGTACTAAATTGTAAATTTTAAATGAAATTATTTGGATTACTTCCACTGCATAAACAGTTTCAGCAAAAAAAACAATTACGGATTCCTACATTTTGCGTGCTCCAAACGGACTTGGTTATTTTTATACCTAAATCACCTCTTAGAGCTTAAGAAAATTGATAGCGAAAACAAAATAAATAAATTCCTGTGTGTGGCACGATAAACCGAGGTGGATCCAGGTCTTCTTCAGGATCTTCGTACAAGAATTTTTGTTTTCCATTTTTTTTTAAATTTAATGACAATGTGGTTTTTCCCAAACAGACTATTTCCAGTGGAATGTCTGAACTTAGAGCTCAGACCTTAGGGATTGATAACCCAGGATTTGCTAGTGGTCACTTTCCTGTATGGCATGGTTACAAATAGTCTTTCTGGATTCTTTCTTCATTCTTTGATAAACAATAGCTAGTCTGTTTTAATCTTTGACTTTAATATTTTTTACAACATATGCTCTATATAACTCAATATTTGAATCTCTTTCTTAATTTTTTGTGGTTATACAACTTTTGTACTGGAGAATCTTTGATTCTTATTGTGAATTTTTTGGAATATATGCGTTAACTTAAGCAATTTACTTCGTATTTCTACAGTCACATCATTGTTGGAATTAACCTTAAGTAAATAAATTTAAATATCCGAATTAAATTTGTATGTCTAACTTAATAAACAAATATTTGAGGGTTATATTTATTGAAATCTTTGATTTATCTTTAACATTATCATTTACTTTGACAAAACCTTGTTGAGTGCAATTGTTGTGCTCTTGTTGAGAGTAATATTATCTGATTTGCTCTAACCAACAGCTCGGAAATGCACATTGATAACGAATGATGAAGGGCAATATAATTTTTTATGATAAAATTGGAAGAAAATAACTCTTTTCCCGAATTATACTTTAAGAAGATTTTGAAATACTATTTAACACTACATCATAATATTTCGTAGTTTCATATTTTGACGTATTTACAGTCAGTCATATATTTCATCTTGCATTTAAATTCAATTCTTTTATTATTTTTCGAGTGTATTAAGTAGCGTTTATAAAGTGACTGTTCGTGCAACAGTTGCAGTCTTGGCAGCTGTCATGACAGTGTTCTGCCTTGTTAATATAGAGCAGTGGTTCCTAACCTTTTCAATGTCACTACCCCTGTGAATAAGTATGGGAATTGAGTTTACTTCTAGCTTATTTAAAATAATTCAATAACACAAATTCGAACAAAAATATCTTTATTAGGTAAGAAATTGCACGTTTAGGTAACTAGTAACATATAAATTTCGGACTTAACTAGTGTGAAGGTTGATATTGCTTTGCATTCGCAACTTTAACAATATTAGGTTCGGTTTCACTCAACGCACATCTCATGTCATGCTCCACATTCAGACGGTTTCTGGCTTTTGCTTTTAATGTAACAAGAGTCGAGAAACCAGTTTCACATTTGTAAGTTGTAGCAAATGGAATCAAGATTTTTAAAGCTCTGTCAGCTATAATAGGGTATTCTGCAGCTGCTTTTCGCCAAAATGTGCCGAGTTCATTATTTTCAAAATCAACTTTCAATGAGTTATCCTCCCGTAGTCCAAGAAACTCTACTTTTGCTGACACATTTTCGTCCTTGAAAATATCGACGCAAGTAGAAAGTGGTCTTAAAATCCATGAGTAGGACTCACGACTATCCATGTTCGGAAAATATTGCTTCAGTGAGTCTATCACAGCAGTTAAAAGTTGAACCACGGAATTTTCAAACGTGATTTTGTCTTGTTCAGTATTTACCAATTGCTCACTTAGTTACGTAAACATTGACACATCGCCAGCTTGGACTCTACGTTGGTAAAGTTCCAATTTGCGCAAAAAACTTGCGATTTTATCCTGCAACGTCAAAGTGTTTATTGCATTTCCTTGCAGTGAAATATTCAGACTATTAATTTCACTGAAAAAATCAGCAATGTACGCCATCTTTGCTACAAACGTTTGGTCTTTAATTTTTGCACAATATTCTTTTTCTTTTTGTGTTCTCTGATTTTCAAAAAACAATCCAATTTCTTCTCGTAGTTCGTAAACCCTGCTTAGAATTTTCCCTCTTGATAACCAACGTACCTCTGTATGGTACAAAAGAGCATTAAATGTAGCACCAACTTCATCGCACAAAACTTTGAATAATCTTGAGTTCGTAGCGCTACCTCGAATATGATTAACAATTTTTACTGTCACTCAACGTGCGTAGTAAATCTGGTGGAAGCGTCTTCACAGCCAAAGCGTAACGGTGTATCAAGCAATGATAGCTGAAAACTTGAGGAGCAACTTGTTTCACGAGTGCTTGAAATCCAGAAAGGATACCCATCACGGAAGGCGCCCCGTCTGTACAAACACCAACCAGCTTTAACCAGTCCAGGCCATTTTCCTCAATAAACTCTTTTAACATTTGAAATACGTCTTCGCCGCTAGTAGTAGTGGGCAAACACTTACAGAACAAATATTCCTCCTTTACATCATCATCTTTAATGTATCGTGTAAACACCAATAATTGTGAACACGAAGCAACATCTGTGGACTCGTCCAACTGCAGCGCAAACATAGGAATTTCCTTTATTTCAGAAATAACGGTTGCTAGAATATCGGCACTCATTTCACAAATGCGACTTTGAACAATAGTATTTGAGAGTGAAATTTGTTTAATCTTAGCTACATATTGCTCACCAATAACAAGTGATACTGTATCACACAAACAAGGTTTGATGAGGTACTCTCCTATAGTGTGTGTTTTTTTATTAAGTGCAATGCGATAAGCAATTTTGTATGAAGCTTGAAGACACGATTCATTTGCTTTCTGCATATTACCTGTATAATCCAATCGTGAAGACTCCAGAATCTTCTCCTTTTTCTTAAAAAAATCTATATTTTTATCTGCGAACTCCTTGTGAACTTTCTCAAAATATTCTTTAAATTTACTCGGTTTCCTGCTTTCTGGATTAAGCACTTTATTACATAAAACACATTGAGGCTTTTCTATATTCTTGTTGTTACTTGTGAAACCCCATTGTAGAAATGCTTCTTTATAAGTGCGCTTTTTCCCAGATGAAGTAGAAGCCATGTCAAAAACACCTGTAGGTACCTAAAACAAAAGTCAACAAATACATATGTAAACAAATCACTCGTGACAATATTAAGAAACGCTGTTTACCTTTAAATTTAAACAATCCAAAAAATACGCCATTTCTGCCATGCGCAACAAATCAAACGCGTGTTCTTCCTAATGTTAGGTAATTCAAAATGAAACGGTCGCCGCGCGTCGCCGGCCCGGCCGCCGCCGCTAGCCACGACGAAGCCGTGCTTCACCCCTCCCACACCGCCGCTCACCCGCCGTCGCCGTCAGCCGCGCGCATGAGAGCGCCGTGCTACCGTACTATTATTTTGTTTATTATTTTAATACTTTTTGTGCCAACTATGTTACCCCCCTAGAATTGCCGTTTTACCCCTGTGGGGGTAATTACCCCCAGGTTAGGAGACACTGATATAGAGGCTCGTGACAGTTGGTGGCTATGGCGCTGCCAGGACAGTAAATGTTGCACGAATTGTCACCGTGTAAACGCCACTTCAGTAAAGAATAAATGTACAGTTGGTAAGACACTTAGTAAGGTATAAATGTACAGTTGGTAAGACACTTAGTAAGGAATAAATATACAGTTCGTAAGACACATAGTAAGGATAAATGTACAATTGGTAAGACAGTTAGTAAGGAATAAATGTACAGTTGGTAAGACACTTAGTAAGGAATAAATGTGCAGTTGGTAAGACACTTAGTAAGGAATAAATATACAGTTCGTAAGACACATAGTAAGGAATAAATGTACAATTGGTAAGACAGTTAGTAAGGAATAAATGTACAGTTGGTAAGACACTTACTAAGGAATAAATGTACAGTCGGTAAGACATTTAGTAAGAAATAAATGCTTCATGCATTTGTGCTAAGTGTATATTAAATACGTATCGAATGCTTTATATATTTTTACATACATGAAGTATTCCAATTAGTATATAGTTGAATTCATTTTACTTCCGTAAATAATGGTCCAAAGGAAATTCAGATTGGATCAGACATTAACTACTACGATTCATTTATGATTTTCAGAAATTTTCGAAAAGCAAACTTTTAGACAGTTTGCCATTATTTCAAATGAAGGGTTTTTCATTTTATCTTTTTGGAAAATATTCTAAAAGGTTTGCTTAAAAAATATTTTTTGTAATTTTTAAAATTCTGACTCCACATTATTTTTTACCATCTACCTTGTTAGTGGAAAAATGTACTGAAATGCATTGGCAAAATGGTTTAAAAATTTTCCTGTCCGATCGAAATTTTTGAAATGATATAAAATTTATATTTTCGTCTTTCAGAAAATATTAAAACTGAAATGTGAAGGTAGGTAATTCCAGAAATGTTAACTTTAATTAAAATATACTTAGTTGTTTTGTTTTAAAGTGTAAATTTACTACATACAGTAGGTTAGGTTTTTGTCTTTCACATCGGTAGTTGGGCTATCGGCAACGAGGCGCAATTTAAAAGAGACATATTACTAGAGCCGATCCCGCAATCGCCGTACGAATTGTTATCCCTATAGCCTTAGCATCTGTTGCACTGCGGCCTCGCCCGCGTGGAACTATTATGTATCGGTATGAAAGGTACATTATATTTATTTTTATAATACAAAATTATATGTATGCCAAATTTCATGGAGATCGGTTAAATATTTTAAACCATGAAAAAAACAAACAAACGGATAAATAAATTGCACATTTGCATTTATATACTATCGTTTTTCTTGTCATTCTAAAAAATAAACTTCAATATTCACACTATATTTCAATTCGAATATTTAAATTTCTTTCCATTATTGCTAGTTAACTTCAAAGATCCAATAAACCCGTTGTACAAATATATATTTTTAATTTAAAAATAAAAGTACGAAAATGTGCCGAAACATGTATTTTTTAATCAGTAGTCATATAAGTTATTTGAAAAACTCAGTGCGAATCTGTGCCTTCTGAGTTCAATCGATCATCTTTTGACTTCATCATCAGAGCATGGTCACTATATATGTATGCAGAAAGTGCCGTTTGACATGAATCGAATTATTCCGAGCTGGATAGGCCTATTGTCTTCCTTTACCGACTTAAGTTATTTCGAGATCATCGGAACAGTTTGGTTTTTCCCAGAATAAGATATCCCATGTTTATCGTTGTCATATAAACTACATGCGCACAGAACTACATTTCAAAAAAATCATTTTTTGCAGTATGAACGTGTATTATAAGTTTTATGGTATTCAGGGATTATATAGGAGTATCTGGAAGTTTTTAGGAAAAACATATATTCTGATAACATTTAGGATACGAAGGACCTAATGTCCACTCTACAAAAATGTCAAGTTTCATGAAATGCCATTTATCAATTTCTGCGTAAAAATAAATATTTTAGAATGCATTGAAAATCATGGAATTATTGTTTTACATTTAACCTAAAAAGGGAGGAAAAGAACCATGAAATTCTTTTCCTCCCTTTTTAGGATAAATTTAAAACAATAATTCTGACATAAGTCAATTATCATTATAAATGATTTATCTATATGGCATATTTCCATATACTATCTTAGTAATCTGAAAGTCAACCATCCCAAGATATGTGCATATAAAAAAATTCCAATTCCTTTTCACTCCTTTCTAGTTTCAAAATAATTCTTTTCTTAGCTTTATATTTTTGTATGTATAAAAGTATATATATATATATATATATATATATATATATATATATATATATATATATATATATATATTTATTTATTTATATATATAAATATATATATATATATATATATATATATATATATATATATATATATATATATATATATATATATATATATGGATACGTATAGAAATTTTTACATACTAGTAACAACGACGCAAATTTAAAACGCTACGATAAAAAGAGACAAGACTTAAATGTCCGGTGTGTTACGTAGTAATTCATCAGTGTTGATCGAAGAAATTTCTCTGGGGAAGATAGAACAGTTTATTTATTTCGGAATATGTCCGGTGTGTTACGTAGTAATTCATCAGTGTTGATCGAAGAAATTTCTCTGGGGAAGATAGAACAGTTTATTTATTTCGGAATATGTCCGATGTGTTACGTAGTAATTCATCAGTGTTGATCGAAGAAATTTCTCTGGGGAAGATAGAACAGTTTATTTATTTCGGAATATGTCCGGTGTGTTACGTAGTAATTCATCAGTGTTGATCGAAGAAATTTCTCTGGGGAAGATAGAACAGTTTATTTATTTCGGAATATGTCCGGTGTGTTACGTAATAATTCATCAGTGTTGATCGAAGAAATTTCTCTGGGGAAGATAGAACAGTTTATTTATTTCGGAATATGTCCGGTGTGTTACGTAGTAATTCATCAGTGTTGATCGAAGAAATTTCTCTGGGGAAGATAGAACAGTTTATTTATTTCGGAATATGTCCGATGTGTTACGTAGTAATTCATCAGTGTTGATCGAAGAAATTTCTCTGGGGAAGATAGAACAGTTTATTTATTTCGGAATATGTCCGGTGTGTTACGTAGTAATTCATCAGTGTTGATCGAAGAAATTTCTCTGGGGAAGATAGAACAGTTTATTTATTTCGGAATATGTCCGGTGTGTTACGTAATAATTCATCAGTGTTGATCGAAGAAATTTCTCTGGGGAAGATAGAACAGTTTATTTATTTCGGAATATGTCCGGTGTGTTACGTAGTAATTCATCAGTGTTGATCGAAGAAATTTCTCTGGGGAAGATAGAACAGTTTATTTATTTCGGAATATGTCCGGTGTGTTACGTAATAATTCATCAGTGTTGATCGAAGAGATTTCTCTGGAAAAGGTATAATAGATAAAATTAGCACTAAAATAATTTTTTTTAAGAAATCTAGTATAAACAGCGAATCTAGTGTAATAATGCCTTTAAGAAAGATTGTGCTTAAAAATACCAACTGTTTGTTCAGACAATGACGAGAAGAAAATCTATAAAAAATATGCGAGAACAATATCAAATACAGTGGAAATAGCAGTTGCAGTATTGGCTTTTCTCTAGTGTTATATTTTATATTTGAAGAAAAATTGGCAAGCAGAAATACAAATATAAATCATTTGAAAATACATAATTTTCAAGCGATAAGGGTTAAGTTTCGCCAAACTTATTATGCAATAAATTATAGATCACCCAAACTGTTTGGATTGTGGATTAATATGATCAGAGTTTAATAAAAAATTGTCAAGTAACAAGTAGAAGAACTGAAAAATATTAAACATAAATACGTGACCAAATGAGCGTCGAAAAGGTACAACGCAGGTTTGCATGGCTATCTGTATCACCCGATATTGTTGACACTAATTAAATAAAATAACTTTATTTCAAATTTCAGTTTAAAATGCTAGTATCCACAATTTTATCCAATATTTAAACCCGTTGTTAAAAAATTAGACACAGAGGACATGTCACTTCAGAGCTTAACATTAAAATAACCTCAATTTAATTTTGAAAGCCCCTTCCAACACTATATTTTGTAGTAATGAGATCTTTATATAAAGCATATACTAGCAGAATTTCATGTAAATGGGATGGACGATTGAAATGACGAAAGTACAAGGCTACCATTTTTGGGACCAACCCCTATAAATATGGTATAATGTCCACATCTTAACGCTTAATTGCAGTCAAGTATTGTAATTTTGAAATACACAGTATGCTAAATGATAATATGTAGAATTGATAAACAAAACAAAGATCACGAGTATTTGACAGGTGCAGAAGATGATAGGTGTTTATGATTTTTCTTTTGGAAATTAATATTTACTCGAAATCCATATGCTAACTGCCAGTTCCTTTAAATCTAATAACATAATGTCCCACTTATCACGAGAGCAGAGTATTGAAAAACTTCCAAGATTGCATTGGTTATCGTTCCAATACCCTTGGAATTATGAATAATAACTATTTTAAATATATGAATAACTATATCAAATAAAGCTGTATACGCGGCCAGATCAATGCGGTTATGTCGGCTACATTCAGATTATAAAGATGGCCGCCCGATGCCATTATCAAGGCTACACCACAGTAAGTTATATAAGTTATTAAGGTTGTTGTCGTGTGCAGTAAGATAAAAAAATTGTTGTAAATTTTTTTATTGTAAATAATTTTTTTTCCAAATTTTTAATATAATATTATTTTAAGAGTATGTAAAAAAATAATTTTTGTGTTTTTTGAAATAACAAGAAGTATAGCGAAATAACTACTTTTCCTGTAATGTTAATTGTGCAATTTTTGAGAGCAAATTTTACCAAAACTAAACGGAAAATATTTTTTTTTCAAAATGTTAATAAAACATAATTTTACATTAACTTAGTTTTTAGACAAATCGCTCGATGGTTTTTTTTAAATAAAGGTTTTTTTTTAATTAATATTTTAAAGAAACTTGTCCAGCACTGGTAGAACTCGCACTAAGGTGGTTCTGTATGCATTTAGCCACTTATGAACATTTAAGAGTACACAGTATTTCTATAAAACTATTTGCAAATATTATTTTTTACAGCGTAAATATATTGCCTACTGTGTCTTTTACAGAGTAATGATGCATATTTCAAAAATTACAAAATCTATTATAATCAGTATAGTTTTCCTACAACCTTCGCAAAGTCTTCTAAAAACTCAATTTCATAATTTTAGGTAGAGTAGCATATTTTTTAGTACATCTCCGAAAAGAAAACTTAAAATTATGTATAAAAAGTATTTTTGAGTTACTTTTTATTAAGCCTTTAAACTATACCCATATTATACATGGAATAACTCTTTTAAAAGATACCCCACGTTATAAAGAAAATTTAAAAAAAATGGAGTACTTATTTACCTCCTTTCCCCTCCTAAAGTTTCTGTATAAATATTTTCGATTGTTAGCTATTGAGATGTCTGTGGGCTAATATGTTTTATTTCAAGTTTCTATGTCAACCGGTTTATGAGAAAAACCGTTCTGCCCCACAGACGTACACGTTTGTGAAACGACTTGACAGATTGCCAGATAGGCCCATGAGTGATATTATGAGGGTTCCACTTTTCTTTTTGAGGTACAGAACCCTAAAACACCTCACTGATGTGTTTTCTACTTTACGTGTGTTTTTCGTCTTGCAAAAATATTTAAACTATAAATTCTGTGGGTGAGTCCTCAATTTAAGTAGTCGTGGGTGTTACGGGAAAAAGTAAGATTTGAATTGTGATTCATACATTGTTTAGAAAGGGACCTGGAGGTATTGATGGCCAAGAACTGACGCACGACTGCTAAGAATAAAACAGCCTGGAGGTGACTTCTTGGAAAAGTCAGGACCACCCTAGGGCTGTTACGTTACTAAACACATTAATTTGAATTAGAAGAAGAAATTCATTATTTAAGATTAAATGAGTACACAATATACTGCATGTAAAATGCAGATAGAAAAAAAATTAAATTTCTGTGATATAAACAGTTCGGATTTAAATGAAGTGCGTCAGTAATAATGCTAATAAAAAATCGATCAAGTGCTTGTCGGACCTCGTCTAAATTAGGGATCCGTAGTCATTTCACAGAGCACGAGACTGTATATTTTAACATTTTATGTGCTTATTATGAGTCTCTAAGTTGAATAACAATCTTAATACCCTGACAGTTGGTTCTTTTATTATAATTCGAATTGTGTTTTTTTTTAAATTAAATATTAATATAATTTATCTAATATCCAGTAATTTCGTTCTGCGTTGTTTTCGTGAACTGAAGAGCTTTATTGATAGTTCCAAAACAAATGAAGATGGAATATTTGAAATTTAATTCAATTAATTTGAAAATATTCATCAAAACCAACTCTCGGGATTTTTCCAGATTTTCGCACAGTATTTTTGAACATTAGTTTTTCCCATATTTTTACACGCATCCGAGACGTGGACATTGCGAGAGCTGGAAAAGCGGAAAATAGGTGTCCTAGAGAATTGGTGCTTTAGAAAAATGCTGGATGTGTCATAGACAGAATTTCGTACAAACACCTCCAAACTTCAAGAACTCGGCATCACGAAGCGTTTGATGATCCAGGGAAGGTTGGATGGAAACAGATTGCGTCACAGATCATCCATGCGATGGGCTGATCAAATAAAATCAGCAATTGGAGACCTTCTACATAAATGCACTGGGATGTCGGCCAATAGGTTAAGAAGGCGAGAAATTTTGAGGATGGTCACATCAACCACCAATGATGATTGTAGCCTCATCATGATCACGACCGCTCTGTCAAGAGCGACACGACTGAGAAGAATATTCACATTAAGAGTACAGTAGTATGTTTTTCGAATTCAATCGAAAGAAAGACAAGGTGAACGTTCACATCTACTTTAGTTGTACCACAGATAATATACTAATGGCTCCGTCCAACTAAGTGTTGCTAGAGTCCTCCGCTAGTGCAAAGTTACATGAAAGCGAGGAAAAGTGCTTTCAAGCAATTATTATTCATAAGATTTAAAAAAAGCTTCTTTTCTTAAGTCGTGTTTTCTTCGAGTCTTGGAAATGTGTAAATGGTCTTTTTATATGATTTCCTTTCAGCCAATATTGTAACAAAATAGAGACGTTTCATTTCTTTGCACGTTATTAGTTCTAGGTTAGGTGCATAGAGATGAGACTAATAAAACTTACATGAAAGTTACACTTTAAATCTTGTTACGTAGAGATTACATGTTAATTAAATGTATTTCATTTAATTTGTTCTAAGCTAGATGTATAGAAATGAAACTACCAAAACTTACGTAAAAGTTACACTTTGAATCTTGTTACGTAGAAATTACATGTTAATTAAAAGGTAGTTCACTTAATTTGTTCTAAGCTACGTGCATAGAGATGAGACTACCAAAACTTACGTGAAAGTTACACTTTGAATCTTGTTACATAAAGATTACATGTTAATTAAAATGTAGTTCACTTAATTTGTTCTAAGCTAGGTGCATAGAGATGAGACTACCAAAACTTACGTGAAAGTTACACTTTGAATCTTGTTACGTAGAGATTACATGTTAATTAAAATGTAGTTCATTTAATTTGTTCTAAGCTAGGTGCATATAGATGAGACTACCAAAACTTACGTGAAAGTTACATTTTGAATCTTGTTACGTAGAGATTACATGTTAATTATATGTAGTTCACTTAATTTGTTCTAAGCTAGGTGCATAGAGATGAGACTACCAAAACTTACGTGAAAGTTACACTTTGAATCTTGTTACGTAGAGATTACATGTTAATTAAAATGTAGTTCATTTAATTTGTTCTAAGCTAGGTGCATATAGATGAGACTACCAAAACTTACGTGAAAGTATTTTACTTTCTTGAATTACATTCTGGCAACGCCCGTCCAACCTGAACAAGTAGATCAGGATTTCAAAAGGCTTGGTTGGTTGATGATTTTGTAAATTCATCGATTTTTTTTCCAATACAAAATTAAATAGTAGAGATATCGCATATGCAATATGTATATCAGTGTGGAATAAATTTTTTACCTATTTTAATATAAGTAAATAAAGTTAATTAAAATTACTATAGAATATTTGAAAGAAAATTGAAATCTCTTTCATTTTACATCTATATGTAAAAAGTAATCTCTTAAATCACATCTAAAATTGTTTATTTATATCAGGGGTGTCCAAAATAATCGTGTGGAGGGCCAGGTTTATTATTTTTGAAACTGTACCGGGCTAACAGCATAGTGAACATTAGATGTAAAGAAAAGATTAATTTTATTTTTTAATATGAATAATTTATTAACAAAGAGAAAGCCTCAGGTTTAGAAATTATCGTACTGAAGAGAAGACTGACATTTTTTTGTTTGCACAGTGCACCTATGTCAGCTGATATATTAGAAGTGGCTATGCGCCCCGCTATAGAGCCTGTATTAGCTTGTGCGTGTACTCACATGCAGTGTGGGTACATGCACAAGCTAATACAGGCTCTGTAGCGAAGACTATAAGGTTGATTATTCCTTGCAACTATAATACTAGTATGTTCGCGGGAGCAAGACAATTAGATTGACGTCTTTTGTAGGGTTCCGTATCGCGACGCCGGGTTCCGTATCGCGACGCCGGGTTCCGTAACATATCTAACCACTAATATGTACACATTATTCGTTTTAACTATCAGTTATTGGTTTATTTATCAACTAATGCAGTGCAACTGAGATAGGCATATTTTTAACGAATATTTGCACAATATCCTATTGATGTTTTTAAAGTTTTAATTAGCTTGCCGGTCGCAAGAAGGGCCTTTGCGGGCCGTATCGTGGCCCGGGGGCCGTATGTTGGACGGGCCTGTTTTACATTCTATCACCGTTGCACTTACAGTATATAACGAAGAATACACATGCATAGCAAACGCCACGGAGTGACGAGTGCAAACGATACAGTTATAATCATTCTCGTGTTTTTATGAATTTTGAAGAAACCGAATACCCGAACTAAAATTTAAAATGTTATATTCTGTTACGCGAAGAAGAAAGTAAATTAACGCGACTTTTTACGGGATTCCTATAGATCTTAGTTTGAAATGAAATAGTTGTAATAATAAAAACTAGCGTGACTCGTGCGAAGTCTTCGCATTATTATTTATCCCATTATGAAGCTCAGATGACAGATCAAACAAATATTTTACTAAAATTGACATATAGAGGCGCAAGTATCAAAAGCATTGAGCTAAAGCGCCACTTTATTTATACGTGAGTGGATTTGAAATTAAACAAAAATTTTACCGACCGTCAATCATATTGACGTTGAGCCGTTAGATGGCAGCATTGCTGTTTTGTGTATATAATTTTAATAATTAATTAATTTGCAAAAACAATAGCAATAATAAATTTTTTAGTTGTGGATGCCGGTAGAGCAAGCAATTATCTATAAAATGATATATAATTTATGTGGATTAGTTGTGAGGTTTTTTCTAAAAAGGGAGAGTAACATCTTAAAACCTTAGCGTATTAATATATATGATGATGATAATTGATGTCAGTTAATTAGTTTGTTGCTAAGATACTGTCGTTTGTTTAGGTAAAACTCACGCTGCAGCAGGACCTGTGTAACTTAAAAAATTAGCAACTTCTAAACTAGTCGTAGAAGACTCTCCATAAGTTTATTCTTTTCGTCTTGAAATTTTCTATACACTAGAAATAACTTCCCGCTATATTTTTTCAATATCTTTTAAGATATCCGAAGTTAAACATTTTAAATCTGTCTTATTAGTAAAATAGTTCTTATTCTCGCGAGAAAGCATTTGGCCTATATCCAATTTAAAAAAAAATTATCATAAAAATCCCCTGCCAATAAAGGTCTTTGCAAATTCTTGACTTCTGGACTATTTGTCCAAGCGCGGCGCAACTTCAACCCGCTCATATCGCCGCTCGTCAACCACTTAATTCGCAGATTTATTTTTAGTAATTTCCTTTGGAATTTCGGTACCCTCCATGAGGGCGCCGGTACGGTCGGGCCATAGACTTTGTATACTAGATAGACGAACAAAGGTAAGAGCGAGCATGATGCTGTATAACAGTGATGTTATATGTTAGAAAAAGATAGTGCAATAAAACAAAAAACCGTTAGAGCCCCTTTTTGCGACGCAGGTAGCACTTAGCGTCTCGTGGTAAATTGCGTTTGCGGTTTTTTGGCGATTTTCAATTTATGCGTTAATATATTGTTAAAATAAACGTGTTTACAACAATGGTTACGTATTCTCCTTTTGACTGTGGCACTACATATCGCAATAATACAGAAAAATGTTCATTTCACCGATAAGTTGTAAGAATCAATATCGAAATTTTCATATTTATTTTCAAAAGCACTTTTTCATATATGGTATGAAATGGTCATATATGAAATCACTTTTTCATATATAACAATGTAAAGAGTAATATGTCTAATTACACATAAAATGTAGGCATACGTTAAAATAAGATGACTTGCCGAGTTTTTGTGTAACGATATTTATGTGAGGTTAACGCTAGTGTTAAATAATTTATCGATAATTTTGTCGATGAAATTAACTGGGAATTAATTGAATGCCTTTTTATATCGATTAAAATTTAGGCGTTGCGCACTCTAGAATTCCGTAGCAAACTAAGAATTTTATTATTTCATCATGTCGGACAGACATCTGTCTACTGTATGACCAATTTGCCGAATATCGGCCCCATGAACATTTTTCTATTCTATCTCTAGAAGCACTTCTTATAACTTTAACATCCGCTATTCTAAGGTCTATGGTAAATTTTCTTGTAAGTATATGATTTAGATAATTAACAATAGTATATTAAAAAATAATGAATTCAAAGTATTTTAGGAATTATTAAAGATTCTTTTCATAAATTTTTCTAAAATCGGTCACGTTTCTCCTAAAAACGACTAGCTTTTTGTCTAATATTGGCATATGATGTTAAAGGTGAAAGTGAGGTGATGTATACTAAGAAACAAGACAATTGTTAGGTTAAATGAGATTTGTGGCCGTCGATCAGCAGAAGAACGGGTTTATAAAGGTGTTTTCGTTTATCCAAGCGGTTACTCCGCACAGTGTGACGAAACTGCTATGTGGGGCGGGCATGGAGATTTTTTTACAAATTCCATTTTTTATAAATACCCATCGATAGGTTTTGTCATTTTGATCGATAATTGTGATTACAGGTTTTTGTCTAAAAGTGATAATTTGCCAGGAAAACAATATTTTAATTTTTTTTAATCGGAACGAGACAGTAAGTGCTCTGTTTTGACAAATTATTGGCAGGTCTTGCTTTAAAACTACTCTAGCTTTATTTTTTGGCTTATTGACTATAATTCGACACTATCAGCTTGCACCCACATATATCATAAGGCTGTATTCATGTAATTTTTCAACATTTTGCAAGTTCATGAGTTTAGTCAATTTAAATAGAAGATAATCTTTGAAGTAATCTCAAATGTGTGGAAACGTGAAATGGATTTTTTCGCCTAGAGTAAACGAGAAAAATCCTTATGAAATGGCAGGCCATAAAAACCATATCACATGGGGCATCAGCGAATAGGTCTTCTAAAATTCAATTAATATAATATTTATGTGTAATATTTTTAGTTCGATTCATTGTTCTCCTGCGTTGCTGCCCTTTTCTTGTTTCGATCGTAATTTTCGTTTCGTTTCGTTTCGATCGTAACTTTCGATCGTAAATCTAAATAAAAATATAATAGGTACTACACCTTTATAATAATTTCAATGGAAATTTGTCTTGGTTTATAATATTGTAGAAAATGTTAAAATTTAACTTTCTGAGTTACATTTGAATTGCTACATAATCTTAAATTAACTAGCTTCCAATAAGGATTACTTCGATTTTTTCAATGTTTTCAATGCTATTTATTAACATAATTCACGGTGTCCATTTTAATTGTATGACATGTTCTTTTGTTTTTAACCTAATTTCAAAGTATTAATTTCTTATTTTGTATCTATTTACATATCATAGAGGCTATATGTCCCATTGGTTGTATTTAGAACAGTCGACTCGAAACAAATTTAATCTTGACTTTATAAGAACTGCTTCACATAGACAAAACCTCAATTTAGAAAATTGCTGTAAGTTATATTGAGAAAAAGATGTCATAACTGGATCGTTTCAAATGATTTAATTGTGACGTCTATTCTAACGAAATGTCTTTAACCATCACAAATACCAGTACGTGTTGCTTTAACCAAGGCTCCGAAGCGGTTTAATATCGAGGCAAGTAATTTATAATTAATTTTATATTTTATAAACGACGGGCATTCTTAGCGATGATTATTTTCCTTAAATTATTCACTCGAAGGTCTTTATTGAAGGAAACATAGAAAGCGAAGAGTGAGAAACAAAAGACATCAGAGAAATATGCTATACGTTTTTAAGAGTGAAACGTCAAACGAGTTTAATCAATTCAAGAAATTTTGTCAAAATAATGCGACTGTAAGGTATATTGATGTTCGCGCTGTGGACGCCCAAACGAAACCGCTCGGAAGTTGACACTGTAGAAGATATTCTGCAACATAAATTTAATGATCTGAATTATGAAGAATTTCATAGCTTCTTAAAAGAAAATCAACTATTTTCACAAGTGATTTTATGATAAATATAAAAACTAATAACAAAAAAAGCCAAGTATAATGTATTACTAACATATATTTTGTAATGATTACTTTTTTATATGTAATTGTCGTGATTGTTAGCATTTTTCGTTAGCAAACCTCTATATTCACCGATTTTAATATAAAAAATACGTGTTAAGCACCATCTATCGAAATAAAGGCGTAGTCATATAGCAACCAAACGGGCGTTTAGATTTGCGTTGTCGCGTTATAGTGCCTTATGCACTCTGTAGATGGCGTTAATAAATATTGGGTTACTTTAATAAACAGTTTATTTTTTTGTTCTTCTGGTATATTTTTACATTATAATATTTCTCTGTAATAAAATTTAAACTATAAATAGAGTTAAAAGTTGTAACGAAAACTTAAAATAAGCTGTGCAGCTTGTTATTTAAATTAGCCCAGTAGGTTCCGTTTATGACTAAATATTAGTAAGCGCCATCTACACGAGCTTTAATACACTTTAATAACTTAGAATTTCCATTGGTGTTAGCACTCATTGCGCACTCGTTGACGCATGTTTCTCGCTCGGGAAAACTCGGCTCAACTCGAGTTTACCCGAAAGCGTTCTACATCGGGGGCCATTCTTCATCTATGCTCGGAGTGTTGCAATCAGACTAACACTTCCCAAAAGTTTTGTGCATTGCGTGGCTTCAAAAATATTTACGGAAATGGCAGTTTTTGATTGATTTTATCTATAAAAAATCACTCTTCAATTTTACCAAAATGTCCCGACGAGGTCTCTGGTAATCGTAATACTGAGGAAATAAATAATGAATACTCCTTTGACTTTGGAAAAATATCAGATTTTAATTTCGTAAGACTTTATTCAGGTAAATAATTAATTTTTGTGTATTTTTTTTCATTAAAAGGAAAAAGTGAAATTTCCATTTGTGCTAAACTGCATTTATAGTTTATTTATTTTGAGGGTTCTATGGGGAACTATTAATGAAAAAAATATTACGTCAATTTTTTAAAATTATTATATTAATTGAAAATATAATTAAAGAAACTATTCCAATTTCCTCCTGTCTATACGTCTCTGTAACGAACAAGGAATCCGTCTGTCACAGTCTCACAGTTTCTGTAGTATTAGATCCATGCGCATAACATTTTGCAAATAGATTTTTCGGGTCAATTATTACATTGCAATAAACAAAAACATTATACGTTTCAGCGCCAACGCGCCCTGAAGTTTACTCCTTAATTACGATTGTCTTATAATAAATATCATCTACCAATATATCTCTTATCGTTAAGGCAGCGTGCATAAGAAATGCATTCGCTTGATTGTTTTAACGTTGACTTACGTTGTAAAACTGGTAATTTTTGAAATCGGATGAGTAGTTTCGAAGGTTACCGCTTACATCCAAACTTACAAAATTTAACTTTTTTATAATACCTATATGAACGTTTTTTTTAACGGGATAATATACAATCTATGTCCATTCTGAAGGTCCTTTCTAAATATTGGTGAAAGAATTTTTGAAATCGTATGAGGTTTCGGAGATTACCTCCTACATCCAAATTTACAAAATTTAACTTTTTTATAATACCTTTATGAACGTTTTTTTTAACGGGATAATATACAATCTATGTCCATTCTGAAGGTCCTTTCTAAATATTGGTGAAAGAATTTTTGAAATCGGATGAGTAGTTTCGAAGGTTACCGCCTACATCCAAACTTACAAAATTTAACTTTTTTATAATACCTATATGAACGATTTTTTTAACGGGATAATATACAATCTATGTCCATTCTGAAGGTCCTTTCTAAATATTGGTGAAAGAATTTTTGAAATCGTATGAGGTTTCGGAGATTACCTCCTACATCCAAATTTACAAAATTGAACTTTTTTATAATACCTATATGAACGTTTTTTTTACGGGATAATATTCAATCTATGTCCATTCTGAAGGTCCTTTCTAAACATTGGTGAAAGAATTTTTGAAATCGGATAAGTAGTTTCGGAGATTACCTCTTACATCCAAACTTACAAAATTTAACTTTTTTATAATACCTTTATGAACGTTTTTTTTAACCTACATCTAATCTTACAAACTGTTACACTTTTTTTAACTCTCTGAACTTCTGATTTTACTCATAACAAAACTTCATACCGGGCGCCATATTTCAAAATCGATTCTTAAGGGGTAAACTCTAATAAACTCCAATATTTATTTTTTTTTGTTTTTTGTCCATCCTGTTGAATATATCAATGGGGATGTATTTTCAAATAAAATGTAGGGTTCATTGGTTATTTTTCACTTTTAAACCCTGTTGGCGAAATATTACACTTCAAAGTGACGTGCAATTTAGCTTTTATTCTAATGTTTGTACAATGGGTTCGGAAAATCTTAAAAACAATTCTAGTAACTAGAATATGAATAGAAATTTCAATTAAAGTTACGCCGGGTAACTTTAATCAACAATTTGAGGGATATAGATATTCAGAAAACTCTATTTTATGCATATGTCGACACTCAGTTGGTCGTTTTTTCAATTTCATTTTACCTCAGGATACCATCCAGAGTCCTTATATAATTTATGGACTTTGGCTACGATATATACAGAATCCAATAAATTGAATTTTAGTTCGTTAAATCCACATGGACTTAGTTAGGTTAGAATAATCTTACTTAATTATATTTATAAATAAGTATGGTTCCCAACCATATCTCGTGCTTTCAATTCTTTATACCAAAACTATCAACTTATCATGTGTTTGTATATTTATTGTATATGAATAAAAATAAAGGTAAGAAACAGGTTGTGAAACATTAGTTTACAGTAAACATAACATTATGCCATGAAAAAATTATGGAATCTAGATGCGAGGTCTACTGTGGTACACCACGCCGGAGTGTGTGCACCGTTAGATTAAGGGGCGCGCTGCGTGCAAACAACTGAACAGTGGCACGCGGGTAAATGCGACTAGAGAAAACAGCATCGCCGCAAAAGACTTCGAGGGAGCTCGCGTCGAGGAAGAGCCGGCATTGAAGTGTATCCGTGGAAGTAAAAGGAGCACGCCGTAGGTCATCATCGCGCTGCAGTTCCAGCGTACCGTCCGAGGGCCGCCACACGAGTCGCGCCTCACGTCCTTCACCTAGCTCAAGCACGGCAGCCACCTCGCTGCCATCAGCTGGACGAAGGGCGGATAATTCCACCTCCGTGCTAGCTCCTAATTCTAGACGTTCACCTGTCGATAGTTCGATTTTGACTGCATCATTCTCGCGCAGCATCGAGAGCTCTGGCACTGGAGTCATTATCTGGAATTGAATGCAAAAGCAAATCAAGATAATAAAATGCTCCGTGATATTAAATTATAACTAAGTTGGTGTTTTGGAGACTTTGGATATTTATGAAAGTCTAACTAAAACAAGCTAAAGTTTTACTATGTTTTCAATCTTAATGGAAATAAAACGTTTTTAGTGCAACTAGGACTCACAATACGAGGATATCGTTAACGCTTAGGAACATGCAAACATTTAAGGATATTTATACTAAACTATTTATAAATACTATTCTCTAGTATTTTTTTAGGCGTAAAAATTTCGTAAATTTCTCGAAATCGTGAGACCTAGAATTATGACTATACTTATCCGGTAATTTTTTTGTAAATTTTTAATAACCCTATTTTTGATTAGTTTTGTCTAGAAGTTTTGTAGGTAGAGGGGGTGTGGGGATACACATTTCTTGTGGACATCTTCAGCAATATTTCTATTACCTTACTGAAAAATAGGTTTGAAATTCTTATAAATTGCTCATCCAATTGATGCCCCAAAGGATTTATGGAATTAAAAAAAAATCGATTATTTTAGGTACTTGTCTTCTTGAATTTTTTTTTACTAAATTTCAAGTATTTTATGTCAATCGAATTCTGAGAGAAATGGCGCGGATATTTTCAATTATGTATCTATTCTAATATACGTAGAAATTCTAAAAAAGAAATACTTTGGAATTCTTATAACTCGGTCTT
The DNA here is from genome assembly GCA_039881145.1 of Druceiella hillmani. Taxonomy (NCBI): domain Eukaryota; kingdom Metazoa; phylum Arthropoda; class Insecta; order Lepidoptera; family Hepialidae; genus Druceiella; species Druceiella hillmani. The sequence continues at coordinate 15,904,112 of JAYKKI010000029.1, forward strand.
TCAAACGTTTTCTGGGAAAAGTGGCTGTAAAATATAAATAGAGGGAGGACACCTGTGTCATATTATAAGGGTCCCTTTTCCCTTTTGATGTACGGAGACTGAAAAGCGTACGAGGAATGCTAATGCAGCTGTTGCTGCAGCTGATGAGGATAATGGTGGCTTCCGACTTTGTAGTCTGATTTTAAGAGTCTGAAGAATACATAGCCTTAAAATGGATGCCGGTATTGCACGTGTTTCATCTATAAGAAGAGATCTCGAAACTGCTTCACTCTATCTCTAACTTTTAGCATATGTCGAGAAAATAGCTGTTTTCTTAATTAAAATATGATTGCTAGTCTTATAACAAGTGTAAAAGAAATTTATATTATTGAATGAAAATTCAACACAAGTTGCATATTAGTTTTAAGCGCAGACTTCAGACAATAGTATTTTAACTAATATCGAAGGAAACGATAGTTTTGCAGTTATGTTGTGTGGTTTGAAGACAACAATTTACTCGAGATGAAATGGACAATTAGCGAAACTGTCATTTTGGGCTACAAGACAGCATGGCTGTAAGTGGGCTACAAGACAGCGTGGCTACAAGTGGGCTAGAAGACAGCGTGGCTATAAGTGGGCTACAAGACAGCGTGGCTACAAGTGGGCGAGAAGACAGCGTGGCTACAAGTGGGCTACAAGACAGTGTGGCTACAAATGGGGTACAAGATATCGTGGCTACAAGTGGGCTACAAGACAGCGTGGCTACAAATGGGCAAAAGACATCGTGGCTACAAGTGGGCTACAAGACAGTGTGGCTGCAAGTGGGCTACAAGACAGTGTGGCTACAAGTTGATTACAAGACATCGTGGCTACAAGTGGGCTAAAAGACAACGTGGCTACAAGTGGGCTACAAGACAGCGTGGCTACAAATGGGCAAAAGACATCGTGGCTACAAGTGGGCAAAAGACATCGTGGCTACAAGTGGGCTACAAGACAGTGTGGCTGCAAGTGGGCTACAAGACAGTGTGGCTACAAGTTGATTACAAGACATCGTGGCTACAAGTGGGCTAAAAGACAACGTGGCTACAAGTGGGCTACAAGACAGTATGGCTACAAGTGGGCTACAAGACATCGTGGTTACAAGTGGGCTAAAAGACAGCGTGGCTTCGAGTGGGCTACAAGACAGCGTGGCTACAAGTGGGCTACAAGACAGCGTGGCTACAAGTGGGCTACAAGACAGTGTGGCTACAAGTGGGCTACAAGACAGTGTGGCTATAAGTGGGTTACAAGGCTACATGGCCACAAGACAGATATTTTCAAAATAGTTGTCCGTTAATTGTTGACTACATTCTTCGCATTTCAGTTTCGAAATTGAACGTGTATTAGTTACATAAAACGTAACGTATAATAAGCGGCTACATAAAATCATTCTTTTGGGAAAAGTGTGACAGTAGTGACGCATATGATTGTAAGGGGGTCTGACAAAATAAAATCGAAAAGTTCAGCGTCTTCAGCATGAGTTCACAGATCGCCTATTAGGCGGATGTGTTAATGTTTACTAACTAAAGCTACTGTGATAAAGAACTCATTTGTGTAGTGTAGTAGCAATTCTTTGAAAATTTTACTTGATTTAAAATTTATGTGAGATGGTTGTATTTTCATATTTTACTTCTGTGCCCTGATGTATGCATATGTGTTTACAACCTTTACATTATGTGCGTACATTTACATACATAATAGTTAAGATTATATTTGAAAGTTTTATAACCATTCTTTAAAGTATAGCGTAAGGAAACAAAAAAACCTGTCAAGCACGAGTGGAACTCGCACTTGAGGGTTCCGTGCACATTTAGGTGTTTATGAACAGTTAATGGTACATAATATTACTATTAAACTATTTATAAAGTTTTAATTTTTTAGAACCAAAATATATTGCCTATTATATATCTTTCACGGGCGCATTTTTAAAAAGAAAATTTATGAGATATAACTACAAAGTGAGACCTTGGTTCTTGCCAAATTTTATTATTTTAAATCAACGGGAAGTACCCTATAGGTGTTGATTTATTATCCACTGTCAAAATCTGCGGCATAAACGGCTGTATTTTTAGGCTTCTTCTTGATTGCGTTGACTTCGAAGCTTGATTTTTATTCAAAATGGCAAAAGTATTGCTATTTAATGGCATAACTTAACAAGGGCAAGACATGAAGTAATAAGGGCAACCCATGAAGATAATGAAGTCAGAAATTCAGAGGCAAGCAGCTGCAGCTGATATTTATCGTGAAATATTAACTTAAGAGACTCAAACATCTTATTATCTCGTGTTCAAAAATGTTTATCTCGCATATTTCAAAAGCTGAAAGTCTAGATATCACGCTATATCAGTATGATCTTGCTCGGATTACGATGCAGAAGTTTTGCAAAAGATTGACGACGGGTCGAGTATTATGATGCGGGCAATTGAGCGAAATTATCTCGACGTTTTAAGAAAATCGACTGCCTTATCTATTCGACTGTCGGACTGCCGGATGTACACATGCTACATTTGACAACACGGACATTAAAGCGGTTCGTAATGATGGCTGCCCAGCTCGTTACGCAAGACAAGGTATTGAACGAAATGATATATTAGAAAGTATAGTCAGGCAAGGTATTAATGCTGCAACTCAAATGTCTGCTGAAATAACTGTCTCCTTAACTGCACAATGCATCAAACGATCAATTTTAAGGATATGTCGCGCTTGCATTCGAGCAGGTGGAAAAATTTACTTTGCGTGCTAATTGCATAAAATAAATACCTCTCACATCAATTTAAAAAGTATTTTTATTTGAAATTTTAATTAATGGAATAATTCCACGAAGAGCCCTTCTTAAGATTGTAAGATTTTTTTTAAGAATTTTAAATGTTATAAAAAAAATATTTTCTATAAAATGTTTATGCTATAAAAGAGTAAAAAGTTAATGTATATTTTTAAAAACATTTTTAAAATTACACCAAATTAATTTTCTTAAACCTCTTAGCTTTTTACTTTTTTATATCATAAACGGTCAAAGCTGGGTGGGGTAAATTTGAAAAACCTGAAAAGTGGGAAAATATTTTTTTATGAAAAGTTCCTCATCATATTGAAAAAACCTTTGATTAGCTTTAATAAAATATAGTAATAAACTGAATCATAAAATACCTACATTATTAGTTATGATACCCGAAACACAAAGCTAAGGTAAACATTTTCAAACAGAAAGCAATGCTACTATTTCGAAAATTATGACATTTTTATTAAAGTGATATTTAGATATTCTGGTTGGTCATTTCCCAACAGCCTTTGCAGAGTTGATATTGGTTTTTGGAATACCTGTATTTACAACTAATTTTTATTTATATTACATTTGAAAATTTACTTAGACGAATTACATTGTGAGGTAATCAGGCGAGTTGTCATCACAAAAGTTTATAAATAGTTTTTAAATTTCTGTTCCTACTTTTTGATTTACTGTAGAAAAAAAACTATTCCTCTCTTAAAAATGTCACGAAAATATAAGCGAATTAACAAAACAATAATTTATGAATCGTCATTTTGTCACAAGCGACATGATTACATAATAATTATGACGCTAATTAAATAATAACATGATAATATAACAATAACATAATAATAAGATAATTAAACAATAACAACACATACTTAGCACTGCAATTTAACTTGATCCAAATAAAGGTGTTAATAGTATGGCGTGGAGAGAAATTGGTAGTGCATTGTAATTTTCTGGGATTTAAATGTAAGTGAATGCGTTAAATATTAAAAACTTTGCAATTAGAACAACAATATAAATGCGTTAATAAATGCATTAAGAGATACATTGTATTTTCTTATACAACAAAGGATCGCCTCCTAAATTAGTTAGCCAACAACGCAGCGGATGCGACAACCATCGATAACATATTTTCTAATACAAACAGTTTAAAGTCGATGTGATTGAAACTTTTTTTCATTAATTTTAAACAGTTGTGGCTAAGATTAATACATACATAATAAACGTATACTTTAAAACTTGCTATTCGCACTTGGCAGGTTTCTTTAATTATAATACTAACAATACTACAGAGAAGTTCAAATGTTTGTCATTAGAAACTGTCCATTAGACACGTATCTGTTTGAAAAGACGTTATGAGAGAAATATTGAAAATTTTTATTTTCCAAAAATTAAAATTTGAAGACATCAACAGGATGCAGCATTTAAAAAGGTAAACAATTAATCATCATCATAATATTAATTAATACGCTAAGGTTAAGATGTTACTCTCCCTTTTTAGAAAAAACCTCACAACTAATCCACATAAATTATATATAATTTTATAGATAATTGCTTGCTCTACCGGCATCCACAACTAAAAAATGTATTATTGCTATTGTTTTTGCAAATTAATTAATTATTAAAATTATATACGCAAAACAGCAATGCTGCCATCTAACGGCTCAACGTCAATATGATTGACGGTCGGTAACATTTTTGTTTAATTTCAAATCCACTCACGTATAAATAAAGTGGCGCTTTAGCTCAATGCTTTTGATACTTGCGCCTCTATATGTCAATTTTACTAAAATATTTGTTTGATCTGTCATCTGAGCTTCATAATGGAATAAATAATGCGAAGACGTCGCACGGGTCACGCTAGTTATTTATATTGAATTTGTATGTGTAAAAGTAATTGGCTATAATGTATGCGGTGTAAGCGCCATTTAAAAATCATGCCGCAAAAATGTCACAGTGGTGTAACTCATGGTGTGTGGTTGTGAAGTATTAGAGCACGGCTGTAACACCGTAATCATGGTCGTCATTATTTACTGTATTTACAAAATATTGACTTCTTCACACAGTAGTGTTTTAATGTTTTTAAGGATTAACGAAAAACTAATTGACCTCAATCGATTCATTGCCTCCCCATTTTGATTCAAATGTTAAAAAATTTTTTGGTGCGGGTTATGGTGCGTGTTAATATATATGTATATATATATATATATATATATATATATATATATATATATATATAATATAAATACAATAACATACGTATATTATTATAAATTATACTCGAATAAAACTTTAATAAAAAAGTGCGCCTAAGAAAGTAGTTCACTTGATGTTTAAAAGAAGGGTGCATGGTGCGCCTAAAAAGTAGTTCACTTGGCCGATGTAGAAGAGAGCCGAGTTAACCCGATTCGGTGTCATCGAACCGAGCGTGATGGCTCAATTTCGTTCACTGTTCAAAAAAAGTGCGCAGGTGCGCCTAAAGAAGTACACTTCAAAAAAGAATTTCTTAAATGTTAAAATAGTTTAAAAGAATAGCTTTTTAATTAGGTTCAGACACATTCAAAGTGAAGTAATAAAGAAATAAAAAAGGGGGATGCAAAGCGAAGAAAATGATCACGGATCAAAGTTAACTCCGAGCAATGCCAATATTATAAGGTGAGCAGTGAGAAGTGAAAAACATGAAAATTAGGAAATAAAACTCGTTAAGTATGAGTAAAACTCTCTAAAAAGATGAGTAAAACCTACTTTAGCTAATGAGGGTATAGTTTAGCTCGCACTCGAAGGGTTGTATTTCTATTAAACTATTACAAATATTAGTTTTTCAAAATGTGAAGATATAGTCTACTGTATCTTTCATAGGCTTAACACATAGTGTATATTTCAATAATAATAAAAATTAGGATAAACGTTAAAACTTTTGGGTTGGTTTTTCAAAAGACTATGACTTTTCGTAATTTTAGGTGTAGCAGTCTCCGAATTGGAAGGGGATATTTTTCTATAATTTTTAGTACATCTCTCCCTGCATCGCAAGAAAAATGTAGGTACTATACAATCATAGGTATTTTTGGGACCCTTATAACTAGCTCTTTGAAACGCTCTGCCACACTATATGGAATTTATTTTGTTTCCAGTACTTTTTACCTAAAATTTTCGTTTAAATATGTTTGAGTGCTACCTATTAAAATTTATGCAAATTAATGTTTTATATATCCTAATAAAGACAAGAACTATTAAAGATCTGGCAGTAAGGGAGGCAGCGTGCTCAATGAAAGACGTGAGGCGAATCTGCTAAAAAATTGGGGATAGTAATGAAATATGCACAGGTTTAGTCAACCACCTTAGATACGGGGTGTCAAAAATAATAATGATGGAGTAAAAAATAGGGTGAACCGTGGCGAAACATCACACAATTTACTTTCAGAATTTCCATCAACATATAGCTGAGCAAGTATTTTCTGTAGACAAACATTACAAGACGAAAGAATTTGTTTTTTTTTCACATAAGGCTCTATACTATGTATTTTTAAAGAGTAAGCTCACCTACTTTATCAATCATGCCCGACTAAAGTTTTCTGAACTGGCTATATGGGCACCTTAAAAAGGAGCTTAAAATACAATATTTTCGAGATGAAAACAGTAGGTTATGCTCTGAAATAAAATGAAAAGAGTAATAGTGCCTCTTCGATATTCTAAAAAATATATACAAAAAATACATTGTCCAAAATTTTAATACTACAGACGACGATTGCCGACTTTTGACGGAAAAGTGGATATCCGAGTTTTCACCGACTTATCGCACAAGTCGAAACGCATGCGCCAGCCCCTATATGTCTTTCGTCTCCGTTAGCGCATCTTCAGTCGCATATTCTATCCTTTTCTCCGTTAGTGCGTTTTAATCCGTAACGTTCGGATCGGCGCGGATCGGCCAAAGTCCGATTTTTATTTTGTATTTTCCTTGATTATTGTTGATTGGCTATGTTACACGTAAGCCATTAAGTTATATAACTTTTACTAGGGTTTGCCCATTATGGATTCATCAATCAAATGTCATAACCAAAGATATATTTGGCTGCACCTAATGTTATGTGTTTGTGTACAAATTAAAACGATTAGAAGTTATTGTAGCAGGCCTATACCTTTCTATAATGCCTCAAATTAAGATGTATTTTAGTGTGAAGTGTTTTTGGTAGAATTAATTTTTAACTAAAACACGGCATTACACGCAGTTGTGGCCGTAGCAATATACAAATATATTGAAGAATATGTAAATATACTGCCTAGTATATATCAGGTATTTGTTAAAAATACTTTATTTTTATTACCCTATAGAATTTCTTATTTAAATGCAAGGCTATACGAAACATCGGGTTGAAATTATAATTCCTATGTAATGTTGTTTTGAAGTAAAGTAGAAATACGGCATTATACACATTTGTGGCAGTAGCATTATATAGAAGAATATGTAAATATATTGCCTAGTATATATCACGTATTTCTTCAAAATACTTTGGTTTTATTACTCGCAACTTTTTATATTTAGCTATTTGTAGAATTTTTTGTTTAATTGCAAAGTTATGCGAAATATCAGGTTGGAATTATAATTCCTACGTTATGCTGTTTTCAAGTAAAGTAGTGAAAAAATATTTGTGCTCTACTCAAACAGCTCTTTTCAATGATAATCTATATGCATAGGCAGAATTGTTTCGACTTCCCCTTTCCACTCTCTTTTTCTTTATTTATAGAAGAACTACGACTTAAAATTATATTTCTTCAGGAAGACTATATGTCATATGTGAATTTTAAGTCTCTTTCTGATTTCGTTTAGAATTTAGAAGCTCGTAATATTCAGGTAGATGGACGACACGGTCGGAGGACGTTGCCATAAAAAAGGGCCGTAGACATTCTGACCCGTCGGAGAGGGAACCTTAAGAACGCCTGATTAATGGTATTGTAATAAGAAAGTTATCAAACGAAACCAAGAAATAAGAGTGTACTAGAAAGTGTTAATACAAACGTTATGGGAAACATTGCCAAAATATATGAATTACGAGTCTAAGCATACTTGTAGCATCAGTATTATGCAGTAAATTCAATGAAAGAGCAACTGATATCCGGTGATATGCTTTTATCTTTACTTCTCTGAAAAATTTCATTGTAAATATGTATCTGTGGTGCAATCAGTTTACAATATGACGCGACGCTCTATCAATATATGCTAATATACAAAACTCTAATGAGTATATGTGTCCAAGCTAGTACGTTTTTTCTTAGCCAAAAGTTCATTGGCACTTCTTTACTTTAAGAGAAAAGTGGTAAACTCAGTGCGAAGACAAATGTGCAAACTTAAACAAAACAGTTATGAGATGAATATTTCGTGAATGTTAGGAAAATATAATTTTCTTATATGTGTGTCTATTTTAAAAGTCTCATTTTAGGGTACCTTCCCTATATGTAAAGTGGTAGTATTATTGAATAGGTATTTCAAAAATGTTGGTAGTATGTTATGAACACTTTTTCTTTATAGAAATCCGTTTACGAAATAGTGACTCATATTCCAACATTCCTCGTTCAGCGATTTTCTATTTTGTGCCTGGTAATACTATGTAGAATGAGTTACACGTAATTTCCATGTTGATTTCATTCGTGGTTTCGGCCGCGTTCAAACAGTTTTAGTAATAACATTATTAGTCAATTACTACAATGGAAAATTGTAGTTGTTATTACTGTAGTTAAAAATTTCATTCAAGGTTCAAAGAATATAAAAAACATTGAAATAAGAAATACGTTAAAAGTAAACATATATCCTCTACAAATATATATATATATATATATATATATATATATATATATACACACAAGAAGCAGGAGATGAATTTGGATTCATTGACCAGGCCCTTTTCTAGTAAAAATTATCTCAATGTATTGTGACGATACTAACAGTAATAGACCGCTTTCGAATTATAGAAACTAATTGTGGATACATTTATAAATGATCAAGATTAGCAAAATAAAATGAAAATATATTTTTATATGTTTTTTGTAAAAAAAGGTTGCGCTACTAAATATGTCCATTTCAATTAAATTCGCACATAAAGTCGAATATACATATACAGCGGTTCCTTTTTGAATAATTAAATATTGTTTGTGTGAAATGTTCGGGACAAATTTTGACTAGTTCTAATTAAGCTAGAGCTTCGAAATTTTTCACACTTTTATAAGTCCGTACATAGTCTATAAACCAATATGGAGGCCTTAATGTGGCGCATAACATTTTTCTTCATAAAGGTTATAAAAAGAAAATACACTGCCAATAACATCAGAGCACAGAGATTTTGTATCTGAACTTTTTTCTACTGATGTATCAGAGTATCACTCACTTGTAGAAGCTTAAATATTATTATTACCACGACATTTTAAAAACTTTTTCAAAAACTACTTTCAAAGCACTTACGGAAATATTTAGGTGCCTGCTTTAATGCATAAAGAAATAGTAGATTCTATTTATAATACCAATTTGGAGGTTACATTATTTACGTCAACAATGAAAGAACGAAAGATGCCGAAGAAACTTAATCCTGGACATAATATATTTCGAAATTTCGAAAATTGGAAAGGTAATGTAGTTAAATAATCTAAGAGATAAGTTTGTTAACGAAATAATAACTTATCAGGGGTAGAAAAACAAGAAAACAATTTTAAAAGAAAATTTTACATGAAAATTATAGAACTAAAACGTAGGATAGATGTTGGTTAATCAAATAAGATCATGACAAGTAAATTCTATATTTAATTACATATGCATTCAATGCATTCAACAACCTACTTGATAAAATCGAAACAACAAAATGGCTTGCGTTATATTCTGACGATTAAGGAAAAGTGTCAAACTTTGTTTTTAAATATACTTGACGATAGCAAATAACTTCCCCAAAAAAGTAATGAAAAAAAGGATATTGTATCTTTGCAATATCGTATAATACAAGTCATTCAAAAACACGGTGATGATATATCATTATATATTACATCATCGTGCATTATCGTTTTATAGAATTGCAATACATAAGTGCCACTACTTTAAACAACACTTTAAGTTCCAATATGTTCATATACTTTATTTGGAATGATCCAAACACATGGGTTACGAAACTTAAAAACGGAGTAACAGAAAATATTATAATAATTATACGTTTAAAAAACGTTTTACTGTTTTTGTTATTGTGTTAAAAAGGACGGCGTCTGCGTAAAATTTTGAAGAAAATTTAAGAATTTTAGATAAATTAATGCATTTTTAGTAAATATTTATAAGTTTAATCTATTTTTTGCTTTTAGATAATTTCATCATAAAAATTAGGCAATTGCAATTGTTTTTATTAATTTTTCTGATTATTTGGAGGCATAATGTACGCCTATTTGAAAAAGAAGATAAGTTAAGGGATAATAAAAAAAATTTAATTAAAGAAAAAATAAATTTTTATAACTTTTTATGTACTAGCAGAAGTAACATTACGAGAGTTACTACTATAGTTATTAGGCACTATTTTTAGTACACAGTTAGGTACTTAGTAACATTTAAGAATGCATAGTATTTTTTTTAAACTATTAAAAATATTAATAATATTTTTTGCCATTTAAATATGTTAATGAGTGTATCTGTTATAGGCGTAAAATATCGCATATTTTTAAAAAAAAAATACTTTGGTTTGATTACTCATAACCTCTTAGTTCTTTTTAGTATTTTTTGTTAAAATACAGAATATCAAAAATAATCGTAATGTTATTTTTGAGATAACGTAATGGTATGTTTAGATAGACCTGGTAAAAAGTGAGTCAATGACCATTTTCATAGTCCATAAAAATAGTCTTGTTACAACGATACCACATTCCTTTACCGCCAATATTTTAGACTCAAATTTTTTTCAGATATCCCTACAAACCTGCAAAACTTAACATTAAATTACCCTCCCAAAATATAAATAACTTAAGTTTCAATTTGGCACTATTTTTAGTTTTGGGCCAAGGATCTGCATATTGTGTGTGAATTTCAAGCTTTTATCTTAGTTCGTTTAGAAGTTAGAAATCCGTTACGGACATACAGACACACATATGTTGCTACAAAAATTGTTGCTACAACATATGTCTGTCTATCTATAACATATCTTGCTACAACCGTTAGTTTAATAAAATATTTTCCCGAATAGATATCAAATGCCAAAGTGAAAATGCCTTTTAAACTCGTTATATCTCCAAGAAGATGAAAAAGAGATATGAGAAAGACCACGCTAGCCGTGAAATTCTAATTTTTGAGAAAAAGGTAGGTATATCAGAAAAAAATTAAGCGAAGCAATAAATATCGTCCGATGGGACATCGCGGTGATGAAATAACGTTTTCTTTTTGCAGTTGTTCGCACCAAATATTGTCGTATTGATATAAACGAGATTTGTATAAGATTGTTAAGTATCTCATGAAGAAAATTAAGCGATGCGAACAAGAATCGTCCGATATGGGTGTCGCGGTGATGAAATAAAGTAAAAATTTAATAATCGTTATTTTTTTCAGTTATTCACATCAAATAATATCGTTTTCAGATAATTGATATTTAAATAAGATCGGTACGTATTTCGTATCGTATTAAGATGATCGTGATTTGTATAAGATTGGTAAGTATTTTAGGAAGAAAATTAAGCGAAGCAAGCAAGGATCGTCCGATATGGGTGTCGTGGTGATGAAATAACGTGAAAATTTAATAATCGTTATTTTTTTCAGTTATTCACATCAAATAATATCGTATTCAGATCATTGAGATTTAAATAATATCAGTAAGTATTTCGTATCGTATTAAGATGATCGTGATTTGTACAAGATTGTTAAGTATTTCATGAAGAAAATTAAGCGATGCGAGCAAGAATCGTCCGATATGGGTGTCGCAGTGATGAAATAACGTGAAAATTTAATAATCGTTATTTTTTTCAGTTATTCACATGAAATAATATCGTATTCAGATGATTAAGATTTAAATAATATCAGTAAGTATTTTGTATCGTATTAAGATGATCGTGATTTGTATAAGATTGGTAAGTATTTTAGGAAGAAAATTAAGCGAAGCGAGCAAGAATCGTACGATGTGATTTCGCAATGTTGAAATAATGTTACTGAATGTTATTTTTTTGTAGTTGTTCACATCAAATATTCTCGTTGATTGAGACTTGTATAGGGTTGGTAAGTATTTCAGGAAGAAAATTAAGCGAAGCTAATACGAATCGTTCGATGTGATTAAATAACGTAAAGATATTATTGAATATATTTGGCGTTAATTTTGTAGAAATTCATTATTCACTATTAAATAAAACTACGTGATGTATTATTATTTCTACTTTCTTTAATTTCTTTACCACGGCCTAGGTTTCGTTGTATTACAACATCTTCAGGTGGGCTATTAGCAAGAATCTTTGCTAATAGCCCACCTGAAGATGTTGTAATACAATGAAACCTAGGTCGTGGTAAAGAACTTAAAGAAAGTAGAAATAATACTACATCACGTAGTTTCATTTAATTGTGAGTAAAGATATTACTAGACGTGTTGTTTTGCCGTCTTTAGCATCAAATATTGTCGTGTTCGTGTATGATCGAGGTGAATATAAGATTGAAAAGTATTTTAGGGAGAAAATTAGGCAAAGCGAGCACGAATGGTCCGTTGTGATGTCGCGGTAACGAAATAACGTGAGAATGTTACTAAACATTATTTTTTTTAGTTATTTGCATAAATTATTGTCATATTAAGATGATTTAGACGTATATAAAATATATAGCATTATAAGAGAAAATAAGATATTAAATGAATTTGTATAATTAATTAAACATTATTGAGAATTCTGTGTTTCATTTAAAACTAAGTATTGAAATAACGTAATATTTTGAAATTATTTTTACGAGCTTGGTAAAATTGAAGGCTTTATTAATTAAAGTATAATTAATATATTCATCAATCACTATTTACGTGATTTATACCGGCTACTAAACATATGCTTTCTGTCAAACATCATCAGGAAACAAATTACCGATAAAAATATGATAAATTTACAAGAAGTATCTTTGACCGTTATCTTAGTTCTCTTCTGTGGAAATTTACTTTTAACTTGTTAAATTATTGATAAAAGTTCTTATCTGTTATCTCAAATATCAAGTCTCCACTGTGCAAACACGTGTCAACCGACATTTTAAAATCAAACTGTCTTTGAGAGTTTTCAATACCTGGAAAACGATGATGAGATTATATTAATCACATGTTAAATATCACAATAACTATATTAAAAATAAAATTACCGAGTTAAATGCAATATATGCCGTTAAGCCTTTTTAAAATCACATATTTCATTATCCTTTGAGTATAGTACTATGTAATGCAAATATTTGTACGATTTTAGCATAATAGTTATAGGAGAATGTCTAATTTTTTACAATTTATATTGACTCTTCGCCGAATAATTAATTTTTTTGTAGAAAGAAAACTCACCAAGCGATTGTTTTCATCAAGATTTAATTCTCGTGGAATGGTGAGCAGACCGGACCAACCATCAACAGCTTCCTCAAATTCTGTTTCCCACATATCAAGCCAGCCAACGACTAGCCTTCGGCCATCTGCTGCCTCAGTCGTCTGCGCTGCGTAGAAATCGAATCCGTAATCCAATTCGACAAAGCCTTCAGCATCAGGAACAAACTGGTTCGTCCCATAATCGAAGTCGCCAATTATGTATCCAGTTTGATGGAGATTATGGTAGCGATCACCGACTGGTTCTATACCTTGTGGCGACATCAGCAGCACAAATTTTCCGTTGAGTTCGAAAAAGTCAGGGCATTCCCACATATAGCCGAGTGAGCCATCGGACTCAGCGAGTACACCGAGATACTCCCAGTTGCGTAAGTCTTCGGAACGATAAAATACTACTCGCCCCTGCCCTTTCGCATTAGGGTTTCCGACTACCATATACCAATGCTCCATATGCCGCCATACTTTAGGGTCACGAAAATCAAAATTACCCTCCGGCGGTTCAGGTAAAACGGGATTTACGCTATATTTCGTGAAAACGATACCATCATTTGAGAAGGCTACATTTTGCACCTGTCTAGAACCCTGAGGTACGGCTTCATCGTTTATATTTCCAGTATAGATCAGCGTCATTACTCCATTGTCATCAACTGCGCTGCCCGAGAAACATCCATTAATATCGAAGGGCTCATCGGGCCGGAGGGCGACGGGTAATTCCTCCCATGTAGCTAGGTCAGCGCTCCGTACGTGTCCCCAGTGCATAGGTCCCCAAACGCTGCTGTAAGGGTGATATTGATAGAAAAGGTGGTAGTGTCCATCGTAGAAAGAGAAGCCGTTAGGATCGTTAATCCAACCAACTGGCGCAGCGATATGATAATGTGGCCTAAAACGCGGATTTACTTGTTGCCGCTGATTTGCAATATACTCACTTAGCTCATCGCCAGCGGCACCGACCAAGGCCAGAGCAACGATTGTAACAAGCGAACGTATGCGACTCGGACTCGACATTTTGCACGTGTCAATTTAATTCAATCCCCGCTATTTATACTCTCTTTAACCCTTCGCTGACAACTCGCGACTAAACACATTACGCAATAAAATAAAAAAAATTCTTTCTTACGCATATTTGATATAACCTAACCTAAATTAAAGAAAACTGCAATCGGTCAAAGAATAAAGTTCAACACACTTCATATGATTAACTAAAACTTAGCTCTGCCAAGAAAGCTGGTAAAACATTTCGTTTCTTGTGAAAATTTATGCCTGCTTTGTTCTTTTCTCTCTTCAGGATTTCATAGTACAATACAGGACCCTTATAATTGTATCACATCAGTCCATCTGTCCGTCACAGCTCACGGTTTCACAGTTTCAAAATTACGTGAATGAGATTTTGCAGATACATGCTTTACGGGGAAATCAATTAATTATAAAAATTTTTTTGACGTAAGGTTAGAGTGAAACATTGTTTTTCGCTCATCCCTTTAAGTGGAACACAAAAATAGGTTTTCGAAATCGGAATTTCGTTTCGACCTTTTTTAATTTTATACCTCGCTTGCGAAACACAAAGCTTCAAAATGACTTTTTATGGAAAAAATATCCGTAATTCGTCTGTGATTTTTCAACAATGGGTTCGAGAAATCTGAAGAAATTCTAGGTATTTAATTAGACATTTTAAATAAAAAATACTTGGTTAAATGTTTATTGCATCCACAATTTCAGCAAATAAAGCAATTACGGAACACTACTTTGCGTATATTTTGTAATTGCGATATGCACTTTGTTGGTTTATTTATTTTTAGATTATAAAAACGCTAAAACTTTCCTATTATAATAAAATTGATAGCGTAAATAAAATACCTTCCTCTGTTTCAGTGGCAGCCAGGGTCCACCAGTGGCAATAACCACTGTTGGATCCTGGCTTTTTCCGGGATCGTCTTTCGTGGTGATTTATTGGCCAGGCGTTTTCAATTTCTCTTTTAATTTAATGATGTTGATGTCTTTTTCTAAGTAATCTATTTCCAACAGGTCATCTGAATCTTGAGAGTCGAGTGGTTAGAGTTTGATATCTGACGGATTGTCTTTTGATTACTTGCCATATGGTTTAACCATAAAGTCTTCGTGTACTCCTGTCTTCATTCATTTCGAAAAGATTTTAATATTTTTTATACAACATTTCGTGTTCTTTATAAGCTCTATATGACTCAATCTTTGAGTGTTTTTTTAATTTGTTTGACGTTATAAAACTTTTTATGGCAGACTTTTGTTTTCTGTTTTGAACTTTAAATATAGATAATATCCATTAATATAAGCAATCTACTTCATATTTCTGCAGTCATATCATTGTTATTTAAACTGAAGTAAATAAAATATATGAAGCAAGTAAAACTCGCAATATAAGGGTTCTGTACATATTTAGGAGTTTATAAATATATTAAGGTTATATACAATTTATATTAAACTATTTACAAATATTAATTTTCCACAATGTAAATACATATATGGCCATATTTTCTTTAATTTTCGTCCACGTTATTTAAAAATGTGAGTTTTTAAAAACCCAATTTTTTTTAATAAATTTAGGTTCAGTAATTTTGGAAATAAGGGGAATGGAACATATTTATCAATATATCTCTGATTTCAAATTATCTAAAACTATAAAAAAAATATTTTTGACATTGTACATTCCACACCACATTATGCATGTAATTAAATTTTTTTCGTGTACTTAATTTACTCCTCACAAAAATTTCCAAATAAATATTTTGGATTTTAGCGGAAATATTCCCCGAGTGCGGGAACATATTAAATGTTTTATTACTATCCAAATATCGAGTTTCCACGTCAAGTGGTTTCTGAGAAAAACGGCTTTGACTGACGGATAGACACGGCAGTGAACTTATAATAATTCTGTTTTTCCTTTCGAGGTATGGAATTCTAAAAATTAAATGTTCCACTAACAAAATTTTAGTCTAACTTATTCAATAATGATTTAAGGGTTAACGTTATTGAAATCTTTAGTTTATCTTAACATTATCATTTACTTTGACAAGACCTTGTTGAGTGTAATTGTTGAGCTCTTGCTGAGAGTAATCTTATCCGATTTGCTCTCAACAACAGCTTAACAATGCACATCGACGACCAACGAGGAAGGTGAATATAATTTTTGCCCGTAAAGTGAGAAGAAAATATATATTTTTCTAAATAAAATCGTATTTAATACTAATTTACATGTACTATTTTGTATTTTCCTATTTTGATGAATTTACATTAAGTAATAGAGAAATATCTCATTTTGCACTTAGCCTTAGTGCACAGTTGCTGTGTATTATTCAAGAATAATTTGAAGCAGTTGTGCCAAGTGTAGATTAAATATATTTTGAATGTTTTTTTCTGATTCATATTAATATTAGATGATACATTTTAGTTATTATAAATCTGTGTACATTTTAGTTCTGTAAATAATAGTTTAAATTATAATTAAGATTAGATCAGACCATAACTAGAGTATTAATGTTTTACAGAAATTTTCGAGGTTTTGACTATTACATCATTGTCTAACGTTATGGGTATTAACGTTTCAAATGAGGGGTATTTTCATTTTAACGTTTTTTAGGTATTGTAAAAACCTCCTAAAAAAGTGACCTCCAGACGTTTCGAATAACAACGTTTGTCAGGTAGCGCATAACGATCCTCGAATAGATCCCTATCAGTTATTTTGATAATTTAATCGAGGTTAAAACCTACTGTAAAAACAATTCGACGAAATAAATGTTTTAACTAAAACATAAATTGTTTCTAATGGCATTACGTCAACCACATGCTACGATATATAGATATGCCAAACAGACCACCATAATTCCAAGATAAGATTGTTTGTTTCACACTATAAAAACCCTTGCAAGCAGCTCACATGTATCATTAATCATTCGATCATTCGATCATTCGCCATAAGCATTCATTCTTCATCAGTCATTAGTCATTCATAGCTGTAAATCTTGATTATAATTTGTTTTCTGAGTTGATTTTAAATATATATATATATATATATATATATATATATATATATATATATATATATGTATATATATTTAATATATATATACAAAACGCAATAAGTCTTTTATTTTTCGTCGTCATTCGTTGTGGATTCTACGAAGGCATATAACATTCATAGTACATAGTATGGGCAAATTATTTTAAAAGACACGAGGAAGATGTGGTGGGACACCCAACAGAAGGGAAGCTTTTTATGCGTCGTATATAAAATTCAATTTTTAGCTTTAATTAATATAATATTATATCGATACAGTAAAAAGTAATAAACATTTTTACAAACACATAAAAAAAATAACAAAAACGAAAATATATAAACGGTTAAGTATACCAGATAACTGTCCACTTGCAAGAATGGTTTCTTTTTCCTACTATGTGCGCGTGCGTCTAATACCAAGCACGTACATTCTCTCGTTGGAACAACTATGCACACATACACATATATATTTAAAGAGAACGAACGTGGGAGAGCGACAGCGCTACGCGCTGCCTGTTGCATTTTATCTCTCTTTTTCTTCATAACGCTCGTTTCATCGCTGAGTTTGTTCGTGACATTACACTTTTTCTTAGTTAGCTCCCCATCCCAAATGTCCGTTAAGAAACTTCGCTTCAAACATTTTCAAAATTGATCGAAATTTTGAAATGGCAAAGAATTTTATTTTTGCCTTTCAGGAGTGAAAATATTGAAACTAAATGTCGAACTAACCAATTCTAGAAATGTCTTTTATTATAAGTTGTATTGTTTTAAACTGTACAGTTGTTTCTAGTTATTGTACATTTTACTACGTAGAACGTGCGGTCACTACAATAAGTCATGGTTTTTGTGTTAGAGACCATTACGTGGGCTGTCGACAATGAGGCGCAATTTAAAAGAGACGTATTATTCTAGCTGACGGCGATGAATAAAATAGACAAGTGTGAAAACTTTTTATACCTCAATCGCCACATTAATTTATATCTACAATCTAACTAGTTGCAGCACTGCAGCTTGGCTTGCGTTGAATTATTTTTTTGCGTTGATTTATATTTGTTTCATATTTATGAATATAAATCATATTGATGCCAAAATCGGCAAAATAGTTGAACCGTGAGAGTGGAATAAACAAATAAATAAATAAATTTTATTGTGTTAATCGGAACTTCTAGCAGTATATACCTCCTTGCAGTAAATATATCCTAGCGGTATATAACTCCTAGAAGTAAATATCTTCTTGCAGTGTATATATATATATATATATATATATATAATATATATATATATATATATATATATATATATATATATATATATATATATATATATATATTCTAGAGGTATATACCCCCTAGCAGTATATAACTCTTAGCATTTTACTGGAAATCCTTGAAATTTAACTTAGCCATTTTTGCAGAGTTATAATTTTAAATTTAAAAACTCAACTTTCATTTCCACCATTTTCAAATTGAACTTCTAAATCAATTTCATCTTTTGTCACGTGATTTCAAAGGTATAATAGGTCTTTGTCTGTGCTTTGGGAATCTTCAGAATTCTGTCGATCAACTCATGGCTTCATAATCAAGTCATGTTCACTACATATGTAGAAAGTGCTGATTGATATAGATTGAATAAGACGAAACTCAATGGGTCTACTGTTTGCCGTTTCGGAGTTAAATTATTCCTAGATCATCTGGGTAGTCTGAATGTTTTTCTGTAATGTAATCTAGAATCCTATGTTTATATTTGTCTTATGAACTAAGTGTACACCGAAATTAATGTCAAAAGATCTTCTTCACCCCCGTTTTGTAAGTTATTAATTTTTTGGGGATTTCACATTAGTTGTTGGTACATTTCAGGAAAAATGTAATCTAAGTTTTATTGAATCTACAAATAAGTCAAATTTATTAAATTATATTCAGCAGTCTCTAGGTGCCATCCTTTTCTTATCGCCCCTTTATATATCAAATTTTTACCAAATTTATATAAAATTTTTCACTTGATGTGTATATATATATATATATATATATACATATATATATATATATATATATATATATATATATATATATATATATATATACATATATATATTGATTCATGAAAAAGGCAAGTACGCCGCCATCTAGATAACCCTAATTTTCCCAAAGGCGTACTGGTATTCCAACATCTCTGTGGTTTCGAAAACCTATCATCTTCATATTTATCACGTGCATTGGGTATAAATACCACAATCTCAGGATTATCCCAGATAATTTATTTTAACCTGCGAGTCCTGCAGGAAATTCAAGAGTATTTAGACCATTTCAACAAAGCACTCTATATTGACGAGTTGACATGCCGAAGAGATGACTTTTTAAATATATATAATCTAACAGATCGGGAGAACTTCCTTACATTAAGAGAGATGATTGCTCGGAACGACAGTTTTAAATAAATTGCTGGACTGGTATGGTCAAGTAGGAGATTTCTTTGAATTTATATAAATTTTGAATTCAGCTAATTATGAAGAATTATTTATAACCATTCTTCAATTATCAGTAAGATTTATTAAAAGACATTTGATATCAAATGGTAGATGTAGTTGTACAAATAGGGTGTGCGCACATAACGGGGTACGAGTACACCAGCAACCATACACAAGCTATCCGGGAATATGGATAGCCTGGATTCACTATTGGATTTTTTCATTGGGCCTACTTAAAGGACCTATCACTGTATATGTGTATCACGTATAACGTCGGTTGTATAGTTGTAATCAAATGCATCAGCAATTTTATGAGATTTTTTAAATCCGTGGTTGAAAAATTAAAGGGGAGGTGACTCATCATGAGGGGGAGGCACGTCACTTTAAAAAATCTCGTTTCAAATCATCAATAGAAGACCTTTCCAGTGATATTTATTTGTTTATTTATTTAAAGGTCCACAAAACAAATTACAGTCACCTAAGTGTATATGAAAAAGAACAGAGTATGACATTAGGCTATAACTCTAATAACGTATGCACAAATTGTTTAGAATATTTATGTATACATTTTTAAGTGCTGAGTCTGTTAGTGAATTTATTTCATAGTCTGTTAGTGAATTTATTTCATAGTCTGTTAGTGAATTTATTTCATAGTCTGTTAGTGAATTTATTTCATAGTCTGTTAGTGAATTTATTTCATAGTCTGTTAGTGAATTTATTTCATAACATATTGATCAATTAATAATGCTAATTTTAACTTAGAATTCATCAATACATATTATAGTTCCTTTTTAAATGCTATTGACTTCCATTCAAAAGACAGTCATGGGGTTATAAAAAGGGGTATTATTTTATTAAATTTGGAGTACAAATAATCTAGGTGAAGGTTTACGGGACTTAACCGGGTGTTGAATTTAAATAGAGAGAGCAGAGTAGGACAGTCAACATGCGAACGTATGATTTTGTATAAATATAGGCGCTTTGTATCCGTGTTGGTGATGATAACGAATTGAATGTCTGTGGTTGGATTTTATAGGATCTGTATTCTGAACCAAGATGAAGTCTGTAGCAAAAAATAATTAAGAACCTCTATTGTAATTTGTCAATTTCCTCTTGTGTTTTATAGCACATTATATATAGCAGAATTACAATACTGAGATCTCTATATAAAGTACGTACTTGTACAATTTAATTTACTTAGGCCTAAAACTATTGCAATTTGGAGTCTGTGACAAACGGAGGGGCAAACGAACACGGCGAAATAATAAGGATCTTAACACTAAAGTGAAGTATTGTAATTTTGAAATGCATAATATCTCAAATGACAATACGTAGATTAAATAAGCATAACAAAGAATAAAGGTCTTTGATAAGGGCAGAAGATGACGGATGTTCGTAATATAATTTATCAAAATGAAAATTTAGTGGAAATCCATATGCATTACATAATGCATTTTGACCAACTGACAGTATCATGTAATCTAATCAAAATTATGTCCCACATTGACACGAGAATGATATTTGAAACATCTCCGAGATAATATTGGTTATTATTCAAATACCCTTTATATTATAACCATGCTAAACATTGCCACATACGCGACCAGATCAAAGTGATTACTCGGATAAATTCAGATTACAAAGATAGCCGCCGATGCGTTTATCAAGGTTACACCGCAATAAGTTGCATTTTTGATGAATGAAGTAATATGAAATGATTAAATTATTACTTTAATCTAAACGAAACATGAACTTCATTGGTCTTAACTATTCCCTTTGCATTTTATGAGCTTTCTACTTTACACGTGTAGTTGTATTGTAACAAAATTTAAACTACACATTTCAAGGGTAAGTACATTATTTTAAAAACCTTATGGTGTTAAGGCAAAAGTAAACTCCAAACTGCGGTTCACGGATTCTAGAAAAAAGGGTCTAGAAGTGTTTGACTAATTTAAAAAGATGCTTTGAGGA
Organism: Druceiella hillmani; assembly: GCA_039881145.1. Classification (NCBI taxonomy): domain Eukaryota; kingdom Metazoa; phylum Arthropoda; class Insecta; order Lepidoptera; family Hepialidae; genus Druceiella; species Druceiella hillmani. Next base: position 15,925,912 of record JAYKKI010000029.1, read on the forward strand.
AATTTACAACTACGCTAAACAATTTACAACTAAGCTAAAAATAATTGTGTTGCGAAACATTTTCTCTAAATATGTGAAAATTGTTTGTAAATATATAAATTTAATTTGCTATATTATTTGCGATATACGTAGGTATTGATCTTGTCTTTTATAGGTGAAAGTCTTGCTACAGGAAATCTATAACTTCTAGAGAAATATATACCTACGTATAATGCTAGTTTTGGTTAAGAAATTCAAACACACACACTATCAACTGCGTCAACAATCGATAGCGAAACAATGCGATCGTATACAAGGGCGGATACAGAATTTCTTTCCGGGGGGAGGGGGGGGGCACAACCAAGTTGGCAAGGAGTATCAGTTGAAGTAAATTAAGGGGAAAAAAACTCGTGCCGATCGCTCGCTCGCAGACACGCGTGCAACTCAAAACTGTAGACAACGTACGTAGTAGCTATGGGTACCAGTACCCCTATTATTCATTCTATAATTTCGCTCACGCAAATGCGCTTTTCATCGTTAAAAAAATATTTGTATGGAATGTTTACTTATATTGTTTTGTAACTTGCGAGAACTAAACAAACTAACTAAACTTCTGGGACTTCTGGGGGTGGGGGGGGGGGGTCACGTGCCCCTGTGCCCCCCTCTTGAATCCGCCTATGATCCTATATGATAACCTAATTACAGTTTTTAAAGGGTTGTTCTTGCTATAGGAAACGATAATCGCTCTATTTCCGCATATGTTCGACGCGTGTACAGCGAAAACGCGATTAAATATGTGTAAACAGTTCATCGGATAAAATGGAGATCACTTGCATTAACACGCGTTCCCTTGATGATAAAGTTGAGCGATATCAATATCATCATCCACGTGCGTCGTAATATGCATAAATTGTCTTAAACATGCGTCGAACATCGTAAACAAGCGTGAGGATCCTTAAACGTTCCTAGAGACAGCTACACGTGTACGCATTTTAAAACCACTTGACTCGAAAGATAAAGAGATGTCAGAATATGCGTACGCATGGTCAAACGAAATATTAATTATGTGTAAGTAAGTTGTGAATTAATGCTGACAAGTGTGATTAGTACCCTTACTGTGTAAAGATTTTCAGAACATAAAGATAAAGATTTTCCAAATATTAATATCAATGACTATTTAAATATTTTTTGAAGAAGCAGGGAATAACTTTGCACTTAGTGACACCTAGTACTTACCGAAAACTCTTATGTTCCGTTTTTTTTATTTTTAAATTTTTCTTTGTAAAATATGATGGAATACATTAAAAAAATGTATTTTTGGAAATTTCTACTTACGATATCATATTAACTTTATGCTTCTACGTCTCGTATTATTGGCAACATAAATATTTAATTAAAGTACACAACTTGGCAACACAAATATTTAATTAAAATGCACGTACAAATTGTCGTTTATTAAAAAAAATAATTGATGTGTCTACACTCCGAGCTCCGAAATTATAAAAAAATGTAATGAGTTAAATGTTGACGATTAGGGAAAACTGTTATTAAATATACAATCATTTATATTGACGGAATATTCTTACATATAAGGTTATTTATGCATGGAATGCACTTTTCCGGAAATTCTAGGCAATAAGTGACTTCTGCGCAGTAAGTGGTTTTGAAAGTCGTACGTCATACTAATGAGAAAATGGGAAATTTTCCTTCAATTTCCTATATTTGTATTACTTCTAACTATTTTGTGTGCATGAAAAATTTAGGTCGACATCATTTCCACAAAGTGAACTTCTTATGTCATCATCTTCATGTTCATCCGCACTGAACGTCTTAAGTAACAAATTCGATGTTTAATTCTTCGGTCATTTTAGCCCTGACATTTGTAATTTCCATCAAGAAATTAGATCATAAATATATTTAACGCATATTTTACTATGTGGTTAATTTTAACTTCGGCGCTTGAGTATTTTTTGTGAAACAGTAGATAATTAAAAGCAGCAGTAAAAATCGTGTTATTTAGAAATATAACTTGGGTTGTGGAACCAGTACTGATCAAACAGCAATATAGCTGGAGTTTACGTAAATAGAAGAGTTTACGAAAAGAAGGTCTGCAGATTTTAACCTAAAAAGAAAGGCCTAATAGCAAAGGGAAAAACGTTTACCAGGAAGGCGAAATATCCCAACTTACATTTGAATTAGCATTCATGACTATATTTCAAGCATATTTAAAAAAAAAACTATTTCTGTAGACTACATCCCCTTGGCGACTTATTCACCTTCTTTTGAATATTAGATCGGTCTTAGCATCACTAAACATCTTTCAAACAAATAATTCATGTGTATTATACGTTTAGGGTTCCGTAGTCAACCATCAAATACTTATAACTTCGTCCGTGTGTGTGTGTGTCATCTGTCACGTATATGACAATATGTTTATGTCAACAACGTATATGACAGATTTGTATATGCTTCACACGAGAGTTTCATTTAGTATGCAGCAAAAAATTCCCATTTTTTTTAAAACAGAGAACGTGTTAGGAAGTTGGAATAAAAAAAAATATTTTAAGTACCACATTGCGTGGGGTCATTTATCACTCTTTCATTTTTAGTACCGTATATGGAATATGAAACTTGAAATTCGTATGCAATATATCCCTACCCAATCTAATTTTCAAACAAGGCTACGTATAAATTTAGAAAAAATCTCGAAAATACATTTTGGGTGAAAAATCAATTATTTCGATTACTTTTATTTCGAATTATTGAAATATCTTTTGAAATATTTAATTTAAAAAAACCCGGACAGCGAATCGCTGTAATAGATGCAACTGTCGAAGATTAGAATCCTTGTTCAGTTAACATAGACATATACACACACATATATATATATATATATATATATATATATATATATATATATATATACTTTAAATTAACACGTTCAGTCGGATGAACATGAAGATGATGATGTAAGAAGTTGACTTTGTGGAAATGATGTGGACCTAAATTTTTTATGCATACAAAATAGTTAGCAGTAATACAAATATAGGAAATTGAAGAAAAATTTCCCATTTTCTCATTAGTATGGCGTAGGACATTCAAAATCACTTACTGCGTAGAATTTCAGGAATTAGTGTATTCCATGCAGAATAACCCTGCATGTAAGAATATACCTGCCAATTTAAATTAATTGTAAATTTAATCACAGTTTTTCCTAATTGTCAACATTTAACTCATTACATTTTTTTATAATTTTGGAGCACGGAGTGTAGACACTATTATTTTTTAATAAACGACAATTTGTACGTGCACTTTAATTCACTATTTGAGTTGCCAATAATACGAGACGTAGAAGCATAAAGTTAATATGATATCGTAAGAAACAATTTCCAAAAATACATTTTTTTAATGTATTCCATCATATTTTACAAAGAAAAATTTAAAAAAATGAAAAAAAAAGATAACAAGACTTTTCGGTAAGTACTAGGTGTCACTAAGTGCAAAGTTATTCCCTGCTTCTTCATAAAAATATTTAAATAGTCATTGATATTAATATTTGAAAAATCTTTATCTTTATGTTCTGAAAATCTTCACACAGTAAGGGTACTAATCACACTTGTCACCATTAATTCACAACTTACTTACACATAATTAATATTTCGTTTGACCATGCGTACGCATATTCTGATATCTCTTTATCTTTTGAGCCAAGTGGGTTTAAAATGCTTACACGTGTAGCTGTCTCTAGGAATGTTTAAGGATCCTCACGCTTGTTTACGATGTTCGACGCATGTTTACGACAATTTACGCATATTACGACGCACGTGGATGATGATATTGATATCGCTCAACTTTATCAAGGGAACGCGTGTTAATGCAAGTGATCTCCATTTTATCCGATGAGCTGTTTACACATATTTAATCGCATTTTCGCTATACACGCGTCGAACATATGCGGAAATAGAGCGAGTATTGTTTCCTATAGCAAGAGAGCTCTTTGAAAACTGTAATTAGGTTATCAAATACGATCGCATTGTTTTGTAGCTAATATAATGTGAAAGTACTCTCACGTGTGCTATCGATTGTTGACCCAGTTGATATTGTGTATTTGAATTTCTTCGCAGCTGAACGTAACTGATGTGTGTAAGTGTAGCTAAAATTATCCAGCAAAATGCAAATTGGAGATGACAAGTATGATTAGTCCCTGATCGTCCTCAAACCAAAACTAAGATTATGCGTAGGTATATATTTCTCGAGAAGTTATAGATTATACCAAATCATACGTTACATACATTAAGTTATAGATTATACTAGATCATACTAAACCAAAACTAGGATTATGCGTAGGTATATATTTCTCTAGAAGTTATAGATTATACTAAATCATACGTTACATACATTAAGTTATAGATTATACTAGATCATACTAGACCAAAACTAAGATTATGCGTAGGTATATATTTCTCTAGAAGTTATAGATTATACTAAATCATACGTTACATACATTAAGTTATAGATTATACTAGATCATACTAGACCAAAACTAAGATTATGCGTAGGTATATATTTCTCTAGAAGTTATAAATTATACTGAATCATACGTTACATACATTAAGTTATAGATTATACTAGATCATACTAAACCAAAACTAAGATTATGCGTAGGTATATATTTCTCTAGAAGTTATAGATTATACTAAATCATACGTTACGTACATTAAGTTATAGATTATACTAAACTAAAACTAACTTTATGCGTAGGTATATATTTCTCTAGAAGTTATAGATTTACTGTAGTAAGCCTTTCACATATAAAAGACAAGATCAATACCTGCGTGTATTACAAATAATATAACAAATTAAATTTATATATTTACAAAGAATTTTCACATATTTACAGAAAATGTTTTACAACAAATTTATTTTTAGCTAAGTTGTAAATTATTTAAAAAGGGCGTAGTTGTAAATTTTCTCAAAGTTTTTTCCGAAATTGGTTTTCATTTGTATCTCGTTTTTGATATGGTCCAAAATTAATGGATTAAATTTCTCTGATAGAATGACGTTTGCTTCCATTAACAGAGTTTTTCCATTATTTTGAATAAAGAATGTCGCATTTAAAAATTTAGTTATTGCAATTACCTAATTAAATGATAGCGACATCTATTTCTTTTGTAAGTTACCATAAGAAAAGTATAGTTATATAATTCTCCACTAGATGGCGATTTTTGTTTGATTATTAATAAATATTTTTAACGTATCGATGCATTTATATTAGCATATAACAATCTCATCACTATCTATAATATTCTCAGGCACCCTCTGCACACCAAAGGAAAAAGTTTGATGAAATGTATTTAAATGTAAAATATTTATTAATCTTTGCTAGTAGCCCACCTGAAGATGTTGTAATACAACGAAACCTAGGTCGTGGTAAAGAAATTAAATAAAGTAGAAATAATACTACATCACGTAGTTTCATTTAATTGTAAAATATATTTGTTAAAAGTAAACAAAATTTATTTATCGAGTCATTATTTTACACACTGTTTACAATGGAATGAACGTTGTCATCATTTGAGGAGAAAATGCAATACAATAAAACTATTTATCAAATTCTCAACGTCCGGTTGTGGAATAAATTTTATATATCGAACAATTAAATATATTATATTATATGTAACTTCGCGTTTGTTGCAATTTCACGTGTAAGCCAAACTTTTGTTCGTAGGAGAAAAAATTAATAGGGAACCTTACTGCCAATTTCTTCCGCTAGGGGGCTACTTGTACTACAACGTAAATGCCATAGATTAACATCATGTGACGTTTAGCAATTTATACCCGTCTGTCTTGAGAAGTATTGAGTTTCATTGGTTCTCAGAGAGATTTTTGAAGATTAAATCTCAATTTATAATAAATATACATTTATGTTGTACAATTGGTTATAGTTACAGTTGGAGTAGTTGAAAATATAGGTCTATTTATTTCTTAAGGATAAACAACTTCAGAAGCTGTGGGAAATAGCTGCGTTTTGCAAAAATTTTAACGTAACAAAACAAAGCTTCGGCTTTGTTCAGAGCATTTATTTCATTCTGCTCTTTAATTATAATATTTTTAAATATTCGTAATTTTTCACAATATTTTCTTTTCATATACAACTTTTCAGTTTTGCAAGTCATGAAAATTTGCCGCTTTTTTGACAGCTTGATTTGTTTACGTTTTACTTTGGTGGCGCCATCTATGATTAGCTTTGCGTAAGATTCCCTATTGCACATATCTATGCGTGAAACTAAAGATGACCTTACAACTTTTACTCCTAAATGCGCAAGAGTAAAATTTATTGAGCATTGCAAAGGCTTGAAAGCAAGTTCATACAATTTTACTGTAATACTTATTTGTTTACAATAAAACCCGATAGTTGTGTAATAATTTGTGCAATATTTTTATGTGTATATTACATTTATATGTATTACATTTGTATGTATTGAATTTGTACATATGTTTATTGTTTGATATATTACAACAAAGATTTCAATTGGCTAACAAAAGCGAATATGAATTATGTACATATTAAGATATATTGAATCGTATATTTATACCTAAAAAAGCAATGGCTGTCCCCGTTGCCATAGTTTTTTTTTAATAGCAAAATTTTATTTACACCATATATATAGAGCTAGCTAAGTTAAATACGGCTATATAACATGAGGATTTGATAGTTCGACATTAAATGAGAACCCAGTCAGTACTAGTTGTTACAAATACTTTAAAATGGTGAAATAAACAATTACGCCAAGAGAAAAAAAAAACAAATTAAACAGCGATTTAACATAAACAAGACACAGACACAATGTGCAATGTTTATGTTACTGACTTTTGTTTCGGCGCGCGGTCGCGATCGAAGTAAACAAAAACAGTCAAATTACACGTTCGTGTTTCAAATTAAGTTCTAATCAATAAATCGAAACTTACACGTTCATATTTCAAATTACACATATTTAAAATTACACGTTCATATTTCAAATTACACATATTTAAAATTACACGTTCATATTTCAAATTACACATATTTAAAATTACACGTTCATATTTCAAATTACACATATTTAAAATTACACGTTCATATTTCAAATTACACTTAATTAAAATTACACGTTCATATTTCAAATTACACATATTTAAAATTACACGTTCATATTTCAAATTACACATATTTAAAATTACACATTCATATTTCAAATTACACATATTTAAAATTACACGTTCATATTTCAAATTACACATATTTAAAATTACACGTTCATATTTCAAATTAGACATATTTAAAATTACACGTTCATATTTCAAATTACACATATTTAAAATTACACGTTCATATTTCAAATTACACATATTTAAAATTACACGTTCTATTTCAAATTCCACATATTTAAAATTACACGTTCATATTTCAAATTACACATATTTAAAATTACACGTTCATATTTCAAATTACACATATTTAAAATTACACATTCATATTTCAAATTACACATATTTAAAATTACACGTTCATATTTCAAATTACACATATTTAAAATTACACGTTCATATTTCAAATTACATTTAATTAAAATTACACGTTCATATTTCAAATTACACATATTTAAAATCACACATTCGTGTTTCAAATTACACATATTTAAAATTACACGTTCATATTTCAAATTACACATATTTAAAATTACACATTCATATTTCAAATTACATATATTTAAAATTACACGTTCATATTTCAAATTACACATATATTTAAAATTACACATTCATATTTCAAATTACACATATTTAAAATTACACGTTCATATTTCAAATTACACATATTTAAAATTACACATTCATATTTCAAATTACACATATTTAAAATTACACGTTCATATTTCAAATTACACATATTTAAAATTACACGTTCATATTTCAAATTACACATATTTAAAATGACACGTTCATATTTCAAACTACACATATTCAAAATTACACGTTCATATTTCAAATTATACATATTTAAAATTACACGTTCATATTTCAAATTACACATATTTAAAATTACACGTTCATATTTCAAATTACACATATTTAAAATTACACGTTCATATTTCAAATTACACATATTTAAAATTACACGTTCATATTTCAAATTACACATATTTAAAATTACACGTTCATATTTCAAATTACACATATTTAAAATTACACGTTCATATTTTAAATTACACATATTTAAAATTACACGGTCATATTTCAAATTACACATATTTAAAATTACACGTTCATATTTCAAATTACACATATTTAAAATTACACGTTCATATTTCAAATTACACATATTTAAAATTACACATTCATATTTCAAATTACACATATTTCAAATTACACGTTCATATTTCAAATTACACATATTTAAAATTACACGTTCATATTTCAAATTACACATATTTAAAATTACACGTTCATATTTCAAATTACACATATTTAAAATTACACATTCATATTTCAAATTACACATATTTAAAATTACACGTTCATATTTCAAATTACACATATTTAAAATTACACGTTCATATTTCAAATTACACATATTTAAAATTACACGTTCATATTTCAAATTACACATATTTAAAATTACACATGTCTAAAATTACACGTTAATATTTCAAATTACACATATTTAAAATTACACGTTCATATTTCAAATTACACGTATTTAAAATTACACGTTTATATTTCAAATTAAACATATTTAAAATTACACATTCATATTTCAAATTACACATATTTAAAATTACACGTTCATATTTCAAATTACACATATTTAAAATTACACGTTCATATTTCAAATTACACATATTTAAAATTACACGTTCATATTTCAAATTACACATATTTAAAATTACACGTTCATATTTCAAATTACACATATTTAAAATTACACGTTCATATTTCAAATTACACATATTTAAAATTACACGTTCATATTTCAAATTACACATATTTAAAATTACACATTCATATTTCAAATTACACATATTTAAAATTACACGTTCATATTTCAAATTACACATATTTAAAATTACACGTTCATATTTCAAATTACACATATTTAAAATTACACGTTCATATTTCAAATTACACATTCATATTTCAAATTACATATATTTAAAATTACACGTTCATATTTCAAATTACACATATATTTAAAATTACACATTCATATTTCAAATTACACATATTTAAAATTACACGTTCATATTTCAAATTACACATATTTAAAATTACACATTCATATTTCAAATTACACATATTTAAAATTACACGTTCATATTTCAAATTACACATATTTAAAATTACACGTTCATATTTCAAATTACACATATTTAAAATTACAGGTTCATATTTCAAATTACACATATTTAAAATTACACATGTTTAAAATTACACGTTAATATTTCAAATTACACATATTTAAAATTACACGTTCATATTTCAAATTACACATATTTAAAATTACACGTTTATATTTCAAATTAAACATATTTAAAATTACACATTCATATTTCAAATTACACATATTTAAAATTACACGTTCATATTTCAAATTACACATATTTAAAATTACACGTTCATATTTCAAATTACACATATTTAAAATTACACGTTCATATTTCAAATTACACATATTTAAAATTACACGTTCATATTTCAAATTACACATATTTAAAATTACACGTTCATATTTCAAATTACACATATTTAAAATTACACGTTCATATTTCAAATTACACATATTTAAAATTACACGTTCATATTTCAAATTACACATATTTAAAATTACACGTTCATATTTCAAATTACACATATTTAAAATTACACGTTCATATTTCAAATTACACATATTTAAAATTACACGTTCATATTTCAAATTACACATATTTAAAATTACACGTTCATATTTCAAATTACACATATTTAAAATTACACGTTCATATTTCAAATTACACATATTTAAAATGACACGTTCATATTTCAAACTACACATATTCAAAATTACACGTTCATATTTCAAATTATACATATTTAAAATTACACGTTCATATTTCAAATTACACATATTTAAAATTACACATTCATATTTCAAATTACACATATTTAAAATTACACGTTCATATTTCAAATTACACATATTTAAAATTACACATGTCTAGAATTACACGTTAATATTTCAAATTACACATATTTAAAATTACACGTTCATATTTCAAATTACACGTATTTAAAATTACACGTTTATATTTCAAATTAAACATATTTAAAATTACACATTCATATTTCAAATTACACATATTTAAAATTACACGTTCATATTTCAAATTACACATATTTAAAATTACACGTTCATATTTCAAATTACACATATTTAAAATTACACGTTCATATTTCAAATTACACATATTTAAAATTACACGTTCATATTTCAAATTACACATATTTAAAATTACACGTTCATATTTCAAATTACACATATTTAAAATTACACGTTCATATTTCAAATTACACATATTTAAAATTACACATTCATATTTCAAATTACACATATTTAAAATTACACGTTCATATTTCAAATTACACATATTTAAAATTACACGTTCATATTTCAAATTACACATATTTAAAATTACACGTTCATATTTCAAATTACACATATTTAAAATTACACATTCATATTTCAAATTACATATATTTAAAATTACACGTTCATATTTCAAATTACACATATATTTAAAATTACACATTCATATTTCAAATTACACATATTTAAAATTACACGTTCATATTTCAAATTACACATATTTAAAATTACACATTCATATTTCAAATTACACATATTTAAAATTACACGTTCATATTTCAAATTACACATATTTAAAATTACACGTTCATATTTCAAATTACACATATTTAAAATTACACGTTCATATTTCAAATTACACATATTTAAAATTACACATGTTTAAAATTACACGTTAATATTTCAAATTACACATATTTAAAATTACACGTTCATATTTCAAATTACACATATTTAAAATTACACGTTTATATTTCAAATTAAACATATTTAAAATTACACATTCATATTTCAAATTACACATATTTAAAATTACACGTTCATATTTCAAATTACACATATTTAAAATTACACGTTCATATTTCAAATTACACATATTTAAAATTACACGTTCATATTTCAAATTACACATATTTAAAATTACACGTTCATATTTCAAATTACACATATTTAAAATTACACGTTCATATTTCAAATTACACATATTTAAAATTACACGTTCATATTTCAAATTACACATATTTAAAATTACACGTTCATATTTCAAATTACACATATTTAAAATTACACGTTCATATTTCAAATTACACATATTTAAAATTACACGTTCATATTTCAAATTACACATATTTAAAATTACACGTTCATATTTCAAATTACACATATTTAAAATTACACATTCATATTTCAAATTACACATATTTAAAATGACACGTTCATATTTCAAATTACACATATTCAAAATTACACGTTCATATTTCAAATTATACATATTTAAAATTACACGTTCATATTTCAAATTACACATATTTAAAATTACACATTCATATTTCAAATTACACATATTTAAAATTACACGTTCATATTTCAAATTACACATATTTAAAAATACACGTTCATATTTCAAATTACACATATTTAAAATTACACGTTCATATTTCAAATTACACATATTTAAAATTACACGTTCATATTTCAAATTACACATATTTAAAATTACACGTTCATATTTCAAATTACACATATTTAAAATTACACGTTCATATTTCAAATTACACGTATTTAAAATTACACGTTCATATTTCAAATTACACATATTTAAAATTACACGTTCATATTTCAAATTACACATATTTAAAATTACACATTCATATTTCAAATTACACATATTTAAAATTACACGTTCATATTTCAAATTACACATATTTAAAATTACACGTTCATATTTCAAATTACACATATTTAAAATTACACGTTCATGTTTCAAATTACACATATTTAAAATTACACATGTTTAAAATTACACGTTCATATTTCAAATTACACATATTTAAAATTACACGTTCATATTTCAAATTACACATATTTAAAATTACACGTTCATATTTCAAATTACACATATTTAAAATTACACGTTCATGTTTCAAATTACACATGTTTAAAATTACACGTTCATATTTCAAATTACACATATTTAAAATTACACGTTCATATTTCAAATTACACATATTTAAAATTACACATTCATATTTCAAATTACACATATTTAAAATTACACGTTCATATTTCAAATTACACATATTTAAAAATACACGTTCATATTTCAAATTACACATATTTAAAATTACACGTTCATATTTCAAATTACACATATTTAAAATTACACGTTCATATTTCAAATTACACATATTTAAAATTACACGTTCATATTTCAAATTACACATATTTAAAATTACACGTTCATATTTCAAATTACACGTATTTAAAATTACACGTTCATATTTCAAATTACACATATTTAAAATTACACGTTCATATTTCAAATTACACATATTTAAAATTACACATTCATATTTCAAATTACACATATTTAAAATTACACGTTCATATTTCAAATTACACATATTTAAAATTACACGTTCATATTTCAAATTACACATATTTAAAATTACACGTTCATGTTTCAAATTACACATATTTAAAATTACACATGTTTAAAATTACACGTTCATATTTCAAATTACACATATTTAAAATTACACGTTCATATTTCAAATTACACATATTTAAAATTACACGTTCATATTTCAAATTACACATATTTAAAATTACACGTTCATGTTTCAAATTACACATGTTTAAAATTACACGTTCATATTTCAAATTACACATATTTAAAATTACACGTTCATATTACAAATTACACATATTTAAAATTACACGTTTATATTTCAAATTAAACATATTTAAAATTACACATTCGTATTTCAAATTACACATATTTAAAATTACACGTTCATATTTCAAATTACACATATTTAAAATTACACGTTCATATTTCAAATTACATTTAATTAAAATTACACGTTCATATTTCAAATTACACATATTTAAAATCACACATTCGTGTTTCAAATTACACATATTTAAAATTACACGTTCATATTTCAAATTACACATATTTAAAATTACATATTCATATTTCAAATTACATATATTTAAAATTACACGTTCATATTTCAAATTACACATATATTTAAAATTACACATTCATATTTCAAATTACACATATTTAAAATTACACGTTCATATTTCAAATTACACATATTTAAAATTACACATTCATATTTCAAATTACACATATTTAAAATTACACGTTCATATTTCAAATTACACATATTTAAAATTACACGTTCATATTTCAAATTACACATATTTAAAATTACACGTTCATATTTCAAATTACACATATTTAAAATTACACATGTTTAAAATTACACGTTAATATTTCAAATTACACATATTTAAAATTACACGTTCATATTTCAAATTACACATATTTAAAATTACACGTTTATATTTCAAATTAAACATATTTAAAATTACACATTCATATTTCAAATTACACATATTTAAAATTACACGTTCATATTTCAAATTACACATATTTAAAATTACACGTTCATATTTCAAATTACACATATTTAAAATTACACGTTCATATTTCAAATTACACATATTTAAAATTACACGTTCATATTTCAAATTACACATATTTAAAATTACACGTTCATATTTCAAATTACACATATTTAAAATTACACGTTCATATTTCAAATTACACATATTTAAAATTACACGTTCATATTTCAAATTACACATATTTAAAATTACACGTTCATATTTCAAATTACACATATTTAAAATTACACGTTCATATTTCAAATTACACATATTTAAAATTACACGTTCATATTTCAAATTACACATATTTAAAATTACACGTTCATATTTCAAATTACACATTTTTAAAATTACACGTTCATATTTCAAATTACACATATTTAAAATTACACGTTCATATTTCAAATTACACATATTTAAAATTACACGTTCATATTTCAAATTACACATATTTAAAATTACACATTCATATTTCAAATTACACATATTTAAAATTACACGTTCATATTTCAAATTACACATATTTAAAATTACACGTTCATATTTCAAATTACACATATTTAAAATTACACGTTCATATTTCAAATTACACATATTTAAAATTACACATTCATATTTCAAATTACATATATTTAAAATTACACGTTCATATTTCAAATTACACATATATTTAAAATTACACATTCATATTTCAAATTACACATATTTAAAATTACACGTTCATATTTCAAATTACACATATTTAAAATTACACATTCATATTTCAAATTACACATATTTAAAATTACACGTTCATATTTCAAATTACACATATTTAAAATTACACGTTCATATTTCAAATTACACATATTTAAAATTACACGTTCATATTTCAAATTACACATATTTAAAATTACACGTTCATATTTCAAATTACACATATTTAAAATTACACATTCATATTTCAAATTACACATATTTAAAATTACACGTTCATATTTCAAATTACACATATTTAAAATTACACGTTCATATTTCAAATTACGCATATTTAAAATTACACGTTCATGTTTCAAATTACACATATTTAAAATTACACATGTTTAAAATTACACGTTCATATTTCAAATTACACATATTTAAAATTACACGTTCATATTTCAAATTACACATATTTAAAATTACATGTTCATATTTCAAATTACACATATTTAAAATTACACGTTCATGTTTCAAATTATACATGTTTAAAATTACACGTTCATATTTCAAATTACACATATTTAAAATTACACGTTCATATTTCAAATTACACATATTTAAAATTACACGTTTATATTTCAAATTAAACATATTTAAAATTACACATTCATATTTCAAATTACACATATTTAAAATTACACGTTCATATTTCAAATTACACATATTTAAAATTACACGTTCATATTTCAAATTACATTTAATTAAAATTACACGTTCATATTTCAAATTACACATATTTAAAATCACACATTCATATTTCAAATTACACATATTTAAAATTACACGTTCATATTTCAAATTACACATATTTAAAATTACACGTTCATATTTCAAATTACACATATTTAAAATTACACGTTCATATTTCAAATTACACATATTTAAAATTACACATGTTTAAAATTACACGTTAATATTTCAAATTACACATATTTAAAATTACACGTTCATATTTCAAATTACACATATTTAAAATTACACGTTTATATTTCAAATTAAACATATTTAAAATTACACATTCATATTTCAAATTACACATATTTAAAATTACACGTTCATATTTCAAATTACACATATTTAAAATTACACGTTCATATTTCAAATTACACATATTTAAAATTACACGTTCATATTTCAAATTACACATATTTAAAATTACACGTTCATATTTCAAATTACACATATTTAAAATTACACGTTCATATTTCAAATTACACATATTTAAAATTACACGTTCATATTTCAAATTACACATATTTAAAATTACACGTTCATATTTAAAATTAAGTTCGAATAAATAAACCGCAACACGATGTTTCCTTTCACGCGGGACTCGTATCGTATTATGACACTGGCATAAGAATTATGTTATTATTTGCATGTAATTAAGAAATAAAATAACTTTATGCGAAGGAGTCAATATGGCAACGTGAGGTGAAATAAGTTCTTAGTGAAAATATATCGTGTTTGAAATTACAAACCACTTAAAACCACTTATTTCCCTCGACGATATTATTTTGCTGGTGATTTTTATTGATTTGTCTAATCTTTTATAATCCATTATCTTTTGTAATCCATTATCACATCATTTACATATTTTACGGTCTATATACTTATGTTCCCGGTTTCAACATATAACAATTTGATCTAGGAATGAGCCTAAATAAACTTTACGTAATAGTAGACTAGTGTGTAATTTTGGCTTTCTACAGTGCTAATTTCAAAAGTGAAAACCAATTGTAATCGTTGACGAGTTCTTCAAAATTTTAGAATTATATGCTTGTAGTGCCATGACAGTTTTCTTTGCATCGATAAATTAATGTGCTATACATTTATGCAAAGCTATCTTCGATGTTCGCTTTATCTAATTCACACATTCGTCCGAGTGTCTCGGCAAATGTTCGACGAGAATCTCAGGCACGAATAGGGCCAGGAGCGTCTGTTCACATGTCCACATAATCGAGTACGAACAAAATATTCCATTTAAATTAGTATTGAAATTTTTCCCATTACAGATCATATGCGGCTTAGTTAATTTTTTTTAATAAAAAATAATCTTTGAACTTATATCCTGGTCTGGAATAATATGATTTTTTTGCGTATTTATTGCAAACATCCTTTAAATTTAATTATAAGACTTTAAATTCAAATATAATTGTGAGAGAAGTTTACATCATACAATATTAATGGTAATCATTATTTATATATAGTTTACTACGAATAAATCTATAATGAAATTAGTTGTAAATAAATAATTTATAATGGAAAAAATTCACTTTAAACACATAAATTTCAATCCAAATTGTTTAATAAATATTATTATCTTGTTTGCCTTCTGCTTTAAAAAAATAAATTCTAAACATATTCTACATTCTTATTCAACATAATTTATCTACTACTTCAACCCAGCGGTATTAAGTATTTTAATCGAGACCCTTTTTTGAAGTCAACAAATTTGGCGGTGTGCTGGTTTTTATACGAAGCCACTATTATCTAACCTTTACAATCCACAGAGTCAACCAGGAATTTTTGGGCTACATTTCATATAACTTTTATTTAATAACAGCAGTCGGAATCAAATGTTTTCCGAGGCACGAAGAAGTTCATAAGGAGATTATTAAACTATGTGATCGATGTTCACCTATCTAATCAGCGACCGATGCGTACGTTTCTTAACCTCATTGGTCGAGTGAAATCAACAAGTATACTAAGAACCTATTTAACGTTATTCACGTCTCCAGCTATTTCCGCTGTCTTCTCTGGTTAACTACTCGCCCATAACTCTAATATTGTTTGTCAAACTTACTTTGTTCATATCGAAACTTTTCTTAATAACTTACTCATTTTCGCTTTACCTTCATTCCGAGAAAACTTAGTTGACAGTCTATCTCAATTATTCTTCTCAAATATAGTTTCTTCCAGTTAATGGTTTATCTTATTATCTTATTATTAAAAGTATCGATTTGTATTATTTAACCATTAAATGGTAAGTTTTTATTGTCTAAAAACAATTTTTTTTAAATTTCATTTTATAAATATACCCGCAATAACTTTTTTTAATGGAACCACTAAGAGCATGTTCTATTTTAACAGATAACATTTAGGAAATCATTGCTTGTATTTTCATCGATTTTTATTTGATTGAAACTTGTTTGCTTATATAATAAGATAATAAGGTACTGTAATTTGATTATGACGTTAAAGCGAAATTACTTTTTTGCAGGGGTAAACCGCTTGGTGCATTGAGAATAACAGTACAAGTGAAATTGATCTTTTTTCTTATTTTAAGGCCAAAAAACCTCAAAGGCCA
This sequence comes from Druceiella hillmani, assembly GCA_039881145.1. Classification (NCBI taxonomy): domain Eukaryota; kingdom Metazoa; phylum Arthropoda; class Insecta; order Lepidoptera; family Hepialidae; genus Druceiella; species Druceiella hillmani. The sequence goes on from JAYKKI010000029.1 coordinate 15,943,788, forward strand.
TTCGTTTTCTCAGAGTCCGGGATATAGAAAGGTGGTTTCTACCATAAGCTTGATAGATCTATATCAGAAAAAATAGTGAGAAATCAGACGATAATGAAGAAGTAAATCCAATTCGAAAATGATCACTAGAAATTATTCAGTAGAAAAGCCTGTCCATTTTTTAGGGCTCCGTTGATAAAGATGAAAATCAGGCATTGGTAACTGAAAATATATAATATGTAAACTACTTGGTAAAGAAAATAGGTACAGCGTTAGTGGAAAAAGCTATTTCTTTTAAATTAAGATTTTTCAAGTGGAGCAATTTTACTTACATGTTGTTTTTACTCACCTGTTGCAATTATCAACAACTTACAATTTTTTTCCTTAGATTTCAAAAACCGGAAAAAGTGAAGGTTAGGTATTAGAAAAATGGTCAAAAAATTAGAAATGTATGTGAAAGTGGACTTCTTCCAGAGAAACTAAATCTTAGAAATCCTGAAACTAAGGATATGGTTATCGGATTTATACCCACATAACAAAATCACATTATTTACCTTAATAATACCTATATACTTATATCAGTTTTACTAAGCCATATATTTTATTTCAATAATGTTCAAAAAATTAGAAATGTATGTGAAAGTGGACTTCTTCCAGAGAAACTAAATCTTAGAAATCCTGAAACTAAGGATATAGTTGTCGGATTTATACCCACATAACAAAATCACATTATTTGCCTTGATAATTTCTATATACTTATATCAGTTTTACTAAGACATATATTTTATTTGAGTATTATTTAAACTAATTAAACTTTTAAATACCAATTTCTGATGAAAGCAAGAGTTTATTTTAAAGAGAATACAGAAACTGTAAATGATGTATATATTTAATTAAATATTTAGAAAAAAAACAAGCAGTTCACGTATGTCGGCTCTGAACTTACAACCGGTGATATGATAGATCAACTAAGTCAAAGGTCAACGTATTACAGTCTTAGGTCATCGAAGAATATAGTACAACACAATAAAATATGGTACAAATCGTTGGTGTTGATGTAACCGACAGTTGTATTGGAACTTATCATATCTCAATAAATATTTGAAAACTGTATTATCTTATATTATATTAAGTGAACTTAATTTTAATATTATATTGTAGTATTGACTAGAAATTCCAGATTTATATTTGTAGTATTGACTAGAAATTCCAGATGCCTAAATATCAGGGTTAAAAAAGACATGGTGATAAAATGGGTCTGAAAACTGTATTTTGATGCTCTCTTCTATTGTTATTTTTTAGTGGAAAAGATTTTGAAAAGTACATTAATAATCTTTAAAAATAATCATTTGAACAATATTTCATGAAATAAGGTATACAACATTTTACGAAACCCATTCAATCATACACAGGATGTATATACCGCTGTTATAGTAAGAATTTGATTCAATATTTTCTGAATCAAAATTACAAAACATTTAAAATAAATGCTAAATCACCAGTGTAACCATTTTTTCCTTCTGGGACATAATGCTTGTATCGCTTATTAAATATCGAATAAGATGCTCGCTGTATTTCCGTTGTTATGATGATATTACACGTCACCCGGCGTGCGAGAAATGCACGATTCTTAACCCTTGCGCTAACTTTGAAATAGTGTATCTTGAGAACGAGTTAAGATATGAAACAAATATTTAAGTTAATTTAACAGCAACCAGTACATGTGTCTTCCCGAAAGACAAGTTTTAGGTTAAAGAACTGCATATCATGTGTCCAGAGTCCTTGATATATAATGTTTAACATTTAGAATATCTTTCCATATACGGATGAAAAACATTGTCAAGTAATCGAACCTTTCATGTATAGAATTTTAAAAAGTCTGGGTATAAGATGCGGCTCTCTGTTGTGTGCTTCCAAAAGAATTTAAATATTGATTTATTTATTTATTTTTTATTTATTTATTCAAAGGCTCAAAGACCAAAATACAGTCAACATATCTAAGTGCATAATAAAAATATTAGAATATAAAACTAGACTATAACTGCAATTATGTACGTACAAAAGAGGTAAAACATTTTTATATTTATTTTTGTAGGCTAGTTGCATCAGTGAATTTAATACTAAATATATTGATCAATTAGAAATATTAGTTTTAAATTAGAGTTAATTTGATTTTACGTATACGAAGCTTATAATTAATTGTATTATTGCTAGGTTATAATTTATACATAATATATTTCTAAACGTGAAAGATTTTCTTCAAAAATGTTAAAAAAAAAGTGTTCAGATATAAAAGGGGCATTCTAATTATGGGATTATGAAAATATGTGTTGCTATTATAAATTTGAAGAAAAAATAATTTACCTGAAAATTCACGGAATCTGAATCGGATGTGGAAGTTGAGAAGAGAATGTGGAGAGAGAAACAATCAATATTCGAATCTACGATTTTGTATAAACACAACTAAGTCAAAGGCGCGTTTTTTTTCGTGTAGTTAGTGACGATGTATTCGCAAGTCTGCTTACATAGGATCGATAGTCTCGACCAAGGACAAGTCTATAACAAAGAAAACTCAGTTCTCTGACTGTGCGGTTTGTGATGTGGAGACCAAATAACCGACCTATTTTGAAATCAATATTCCAATCTACGATTTTGTATAAACACAACTAAGTCAAAGGTGCGTTTTTTTTCGTGTAGCTAGTGACGATGCATTGGCAAGTCTGCTTGCATAAGATCGATGCTTTTGGCCAAGGACAAGTCTATAACAAAGAATACTCAGTACTCTAACTGTGCGGTTTGTAATATGGAGACCAAATAATCGACCTATTTTGGAGGATACTTTTAATTAGCGGACAGTAGTTAAAGTGTGATGGTTTTTAAATCTTTTAGTGGAACGAAAATTCCAGAAGTTATGTATATTTATGAACAATATGAACACCATAGTGCGAACGGATTGTCATCAAAGTAAACTATGAGATTTCTGACAACAGACTTTAATTCGTTATATTTATTAGATCGTAAATTATAAGAAATTTAGTATAAAGTAATATGTAAGTTATATTATAAGAAATTTAGGATCAATTGAATAAAGGCCAACGTTGCATAAAAGCTGAATGCAATCGCCAATATTTATATCATTTATTTATATAAAGATCGAAGTAAAATTTTCAAAAACAAGTTATTTTACTCACAAAAAATACACATTTAAAACAGGCATATAAAGGTTACTAGCAATGTTTGAAAGCACCAAATCCTGCGTACTCGTTTAATTAAATTCCCCAGTAAAATTAGAAATATTATAAAGCGTTTTCTACCCGCAAATTAAATTCGCAAGTAAGTTTTTCTTATTTACAAAGCATTGCGCTTTATAAATAAGAAAATCTAATTTTTTAAAAACTGTTACGGACTGTGATGTTATACTCAATATACACGATGTACCGTACCTATACAAAACAAATAAAAAACATTGGTTGTCTGTAAAGTCGGTTTATGGACGATAGTTTTACGTGATAACGTCATAAAGAAATATTGAAGAAAAATTGCATACTTTTATGAATTAAATTGAATTATTATCACTGAATTATTATTATTTTGTATTATACAAAGAAGTTAATTGAAAATTAAAATTTTTTCGATAAATTAACATTTATTTATACTCGTTAACTCAAATATTTTTTACTTAAATTATACAGATTAATTACAAGTAACAATGTGCCATTAACTTTTTTTTACAACTTATATACATGTGTTATATTTAAGATCTTCCAATCTGCGTTATTCTGTTAAGGATAGAACGATGATTTTGCCTGTCTGTTTGTGCGAGTATCAAGCTAAAACTACTTAATCAATTCTAATGAAACCAAAACAATTCTTAGGGTTTGAACTTGGAATTTAAGTTACACTTTGTCCCTTTCGACTATTTTTTAAGCCACGTTTTATCTGTATTTATGCATTTTATTTATTTGTGTGTTTGTTTGAGCTTCATGTAGAAATTACTAAACTGATTTGAATTACTTTATTCTCTAAGAAATGGAATAATTAATACTCAGGTCAACATGTGGGCTTAAAACTGATGAATGAAATTGTCGAGGATTTTACAGCGGTTCGGTTTAAAGTTCAAATTAAGATATAAAATATTTCTATCTCAGTAGAAGGTGCTTTGAGATATAGACATTATTACCAGAAAAAAAACTCCCCCACAAAAAGAAAAAATAATGGATATGAGCGAAGTTGCGGGATGAAGCTATTAAAAATAAAACTACACCCTAAAACGCTAGGGGTTGTTTTAATCGGGCGAAATTGTTTGGTTGCCGTCCCTCAAAGGTAACTTTGGTGAAATATAAAATACTACAAATGATTTTCAGTCTAAAAACAAAATATATTTGTCACCCGCACGTGGATGAATAATCTCGCTTGAGAAAGTAATCTGTTGAAAGCCATCATTAAGTCGACGTAAATTTATCATCTCCATAAAAACACAATTACATCTAAATAATCGATCTACTTAGAGATGAACGAGTTCCATCTATTTTACAACTTGACAATTGTGGATTCAGTACAGTAAATAGAGAAAATAATTTGTTTAATTAATAGTTTGATGGTCGAAAACAAAACTAAATCATTTTTGTGTAAGTTAAATTGCTAAATAACTAATTTTGAAGTAGGATCGAAATTCATTATTAATTATTAAAAATAAAATTGTTTTTGAAGAAATTATATTTCCGATTCGATTTTTTATAAAATTTTGTAAAAAAGTAGTCTCATAAACCATTCGATGATGATAGGTTTTGTGGAATCGCTTATAATTTTTGTCATTTTATACAATTTGTCATTTAGTTATAGGATTACCCGCAAGCAAACACATAGTGTATATCTGCGGTGGTTTACGTTCTAAGCAATCTTTTAATAAAATTGTGACAAAATGAATTCAGTACACCGAAATTATTTTTAAAAGAGTGATTGATTTAGCCTATGGAATGCAGAAACCAGTAGACTGCAGTAATGACCAGATGTAGTAATGACTCATTTGCAATAGATGAATACAGAATTTTACAAATATAATGTATATTACATTATGGGAATACGATCCGGCAAAAGACCTGCCTCTCGTAGTTCATTGTGGGCCTCGGATGCTACAATGAATTATAAAAACCCTAATACTGGGGTCCCTTAATGTGGTTGAACTACCGAACATATGTATGAATGCTTATGGCGGATTTGTAACGATGTCACATGAAAGTCACATCGTAGTGGAGTTACTAAGTCACACTTCTTTACAAAATATAAGGAAACGATATTATTATGTTAATCGTCAAATTTATTCATATAAAATGCAATTTGTACTGAATCAGACTGATTCACATAAAATGCAATTAAAATTGTAATAAAAAAGCCACATGCGTGTCACGATAGACAAAAATTTTCGGTTTTCGTAGTTGTCTACATCTATGGAAATATCTGATAATCTGTCATTACTACATGAGTCATCATAGCAGAAGCCAAAAAATTAGATTTTAGATTTTTTTACTGTCTGTTTCTGTGTTAATTTGTTCTTTAATCACGCGAAATCTATTCCACGGATCTTGATGAAATTTGGTGTGGTAATAGTTTATAATCTCTAGCAATACCATTGCCATTACCATCTATAAGTGTTAGAGTAAATATTAGCTCATCGATATACAATGTATATTCTTAATAATAAAACTCACGTGACAGAGTATTTTCTTCCGCTATAGAGAGTTTTCGCTTTATGTGTTGTGTAAATAAAATATATATTTTTTAAACTTTAATATTATATTTTCGGTTTTATTTACAAACATATTTAATTACTTTCCTTATTCTTATAACTTAGATCTGTTTCTTACATTTTAAAATAGTTATTTAAAATAATCCGTTTGTTCCTCGATAGCCAAAACTCACTTGCTAACTGAACAGGCGATATAATTTCTCACTTCTTATACGTCCTATTAGAAATATTTGAGAAGTTTTTATAAAATTCCATAAATTACTGGACAAAATTGACATGTTTATTAAGCGGCTAATCTAATATATATTTATTGTAGTAGGAAAATATTTGATGTAAACTATGTGCAGCAAATTGAAATAAGAATAATTTTGTAATATATGAATAATTAGCTATAAACTTATGAATTTACAAGTTAAGTTTAAACTTATGTTACTTAGTATAAAAACATTAGTCCAAAAAGATCTAGAAGGATCCATTAATAAACAAAAAAATTATCAACGTATCTTTAGTTTTAAGTATACAGGCAGACATTGCATTTTATAACGTATAACGTATGTGTTAAGGGTCAACTTTGCCCAGTAAACAAGTGAGCCTAACAAAAACAGAGGTAATGGCTATACACAATAACAGCAATAAAACTTTGTCTATTCATTCCTAGGATTGTCGGAATTCGTAAAGATAATTTTGGAGTCTATGAAAGACTATTGGTAATAAATATATATTTAGTGATAATAAACAATAAACAACTTTTGCCGCCTACACAATGTCTTCTTGTACGTCTTATAGAATAGCGGATTCGTTACGAAGAGTGAATCAGCGTATGGGCTAGAAGGCAAATGAACAAAGATCAAACAGTGTTTACGTTAGAGGTTTTAGTACAAAACTCAGGTTATCAGAGTTTAAGATTTAAATATATAAGGTTACTCGATATTTCTAATATATTCTTTTTAAATAATGATGTTATTTTTCACCATTACAATATATTACTTAGCGTATGTTTCACAGCCCTAACATAAATAACTTTTTTGATTGTGTCTCTGCAATTTATAAATATAAATTATCTCAGATAATTGTGCAGTCAAGTATTTATTAAATACCGTTATCCTGATATTTTAATATATTGACGTATGGTGTCCCAAATACCTCAGCATAGAACTGTATTTGATTGAGAATGCTTTTTTGCATAAGCCACTGGATTATGGAATCAGATGAACACAGATATATTACTTAGCGTATGTTTCACAGCCCTAACATAAATAACTTTTTTGATTGTGTCTCTGTAATTTATAAATATAAATTATCTCAGATAATTTTGCAGTCAAGTATTTATTAAATACCGTTATCCTGATATTTTAATATATTGACGTATGGTGTCCCAAATACCTCAGCATAGAACTGTATCTGATTGTGAGTGCTTTATTGCATAAGCCACTGGCTTATGGAATTAAATGAACACAAATAGTCATATTCAAAGTGCGCCCTTATCCTTTGTGTCGAAAGTCGTCTGAAATTATATTACCTATCATAATCATCAGATTAAAGTTCCTTCTACATTCCATTCTTATTATCTCTTTGCTACCCTTGACGTGTCACTGTTTTCTTTTGTATTTAATTTTGTATTTTTCGTATTTATATCTATTTAAATACCCTTATTTCCCTAGGTTAGATTTCTGTCATTAGTCAGCATTTACAAAAAAAATTATAATCTATCCTCATATTTATATTAACCACTTGATTCATTATGGCTGACTTTACATCAAATATTTTCCTGTCATTATGTAGTAATAGTCCATATTGCATACTGTTTTCTAAACTTGCAATAAAGTTAAGATACCCTACAGTTGACACGTGAGAAAAACAATTAATCCTTGTGTGGGTGGAAGACTTTAAAAAAAAATAAAATATACCTCTCATATTCTTGTATCTAAACTAATTTTTCCTGTTTAGTTTTGTTACAATCTTTCTTTAACGAAAGCAGCTATAGTGCTGTGACGTATTGATGGGCCGATATATAGCTGCAACGAAATCATAAAGTACATTTTTACCATTTGACTATGGAACCGTAAAAGAGCAAAAAATTAAAATTAATCAATAAATATAGTTTTCTTAAGAAAAATGTTAAGCTTAGAAAAGACAGTAAAGAAATCGCAAAAGCAAGAAATAGAAAAAAGTGTTGAAAAAAATTTAAAAAGAAATCGAACTAGCTCCATCAAAGGCAGATTTTAAAAAGTATGGTCTATTGTATAGTGCATCGCAATGTCGGGTTAAAATAGCTATTCTCGAGTCTCGGCAGATTGAAACCAGTATTCAATGGTTATTAGGAAGAAGAATTAGCAAAAAAATTAAAAAGTATAGGCGTTCTGGCTTCTGGACTTTCGAAGTACTCCTCGAATTCATGGAATTAGCTTAGGAATATATCAAGCAATGAAACCTACTCTAAAGCCATCTTGCCATTAAAAATAGTTTGAAAACTTCTTACAATATCATCCTATCGTTGATACAGACCTAGAGCTGATGCATATGTAACTTGATTAATGACTGATTTCTCGAGCTGAGACTCCTTTTTAGAAACCACCAGTTGAGACACCTTTTTAGAACTTGCTGGAACCACTGTCCATGAGAATCACGTTACACCGAATATGATATATAATATAGATGAAACTGGTATATGTCCCTCATCGACAAGGCTACCAAAAATATTGTGAATTTCTGGTAAGAAACGAGTGGACGTGGTTTGGAGTTTGGAGAAAGCAGCATTGACGATAGCCATCAATTGCTGTCGATAATAGGATATTTTGCACTGTCCCTATTTTCCATACCGTGTTCTTACTGAAAATGAGATCTCCACATATGATAGCCCATAGACTAGTTAAGGTTTGTTGCTCATATGCTACCAAGCAATGATTGTAAAGCTCTGTCGCTTCATCAGTCCCAGAAATGTTACCCTGTCTTAAAATACGCAGAAAACTATAATCTTATATATTTCTGTTCCTACACATACTTGACATAAGTTGCAATCATTAGATGTCGCTGTCTATACACCCATTACGGTAACATTTGAGATTGAAAAATAAGTTCCAAAAGTAGAATAGGGCTAGTGATTTTGCAGTACGAAATTGTTCGTCTTGTTACTCCGTCTTACTTGAAACTGGTCATATATCAAAATACCGTACGTGGATTCAAAGCGGTTAGAATTTACCAGTTTAACCGAAATGTTATAGAAAGTCCTATCTGTACCGTTATACGTTTCCTGGGAAGCACCTGGCCCTGAAGAGCATCTCCTCTATATTCTATATTTCATTGCCTTTTATGGACCCCTATGTTCTCTATACTAGAGACTGATATCACGTCGATGTCAAGACATGCTTACGAACTAAATATAATAGTAAACTTGACTACACCCCGAGATTTGGTAACACAACCTGTTACGATGTGATAACTCCACTAGGTTTGATAACGCCACATATTTTGACAAGCATACGACAAAACTTTTTAACGTTTGGCAAATTTATCTGACCTTCCAACCCTATAACTAGATGAAATCACTTTACCAGATTTAACAAAAACACCCTTTGACAACAGTTTAACTAGACGAGATCTCTCCATCTGTTTAAAACCACCACCTATACTGACAATCGCACAACTAAATGAGGTGATTCTACCAAGTTTGATCACATCACATAAGGATAAATCTGCATCAATTAATTAATCAATTCATTTATTTATTTATGTACTTTGTCATATAGGACTTATTGCGATGAGAGTAATTTCTTACAGCCAACCAGAACACCAATTCGGCCTTGATGAGCGACCGGGAATCGATGCCGGACTCACGTAGTGCACCGCACTGTCAAAGGCCGTATGCCTTGTGATCGATCCAATACACCACGGCGACGACCTTACAGCATGATCCAACCATGATATTGAGTACGATATCTCATATGTCTGAAGTACGAGACGTGGCGACTGAATTAAATGTCAAGTTGACTTCATAACAATCTTTGTATGATATTCCTTAACCCAGCACCAATATAGAACGCAGATAAAAAGAGGTAGAGAAATATAAAAATCCGAGATATTAACTGTTACTCCGATTAAGATGCAACGATGAGAAACATTTTGAAATCGTCCTCCTAAATCGAACCTAGGTGTAACCCATTTACTTCTATCCCTAGATTTAAGAAAATATAACAAACAAAACAATATAAGAAACGAACGATCTATCTTTATACTAAAGAAAACTAGAACTGAAAAGACTACGTGTAACAAAAAAATAATCATAAAAAAAAATACGCAGTCATAGGGACTGTCAACAGAAGTGAAAACTTAAAACTATGAAATAACAGTGGTTTTACATAATCGTTTTGCAAAAAAATTTCAAAATATGTATTTTATTTTTTAAACTTTAAACCAATAAACAATTAGTCTCAATCAATTTTTTTTATTAAATTTTGCAGCGAAAGAAAATATTTTCTGAAATAAAATTGGAGCCTTTTTCACAATTTTTTCAACCAAAAATTCAATAATATAAGGTAATTAATCATAATTTTAGAGGTAAGCAATTTCAAAGTTAAACACATAAATCGAAAGATATTATAAAATTACATGGAATTTTTGACTTTAAATTTCGCGAAAATATTATCGAAAAACTGGAAATCTGTTTTATCACGATAGTAAGATAACTCCTAAGCCACTGCGAAATACTCATTCCATGATGTATTGCGAGGGTAAATTATTAAAAAAAAATAAAAAATAGATAATATCCAATATTTAAACGAAAATATTGACACGAATATCGAAAATATTTGAAAATAAACCTTTTGTTTTTATTATTCATTTTTCTAAATAAACAATATTAACATATTAAGTACTCACTATTTTAAGGGCAGCCTTTTGGAAGCAAGCGAACAATTAGGTAGGATCTAATGAATTCGAAATAACTTTCTACTCGATAGCTATCTATCTCGTCTTTGAAAAACGACGTAATTAGTATGATGTAACTCAAATCGTAATAAACATAGACAGACAGATTCGAACACATTTCAATTATAATTAATATCAAATCACAGCAATTTTGTAAATGGTCAAAAAGAAAACTTGTACTTATTCGGTCCAAGCGGTATATAACAGCTGTACGCTGATTCGTATTACACGTATTAGAACGAAAGTGAACAATAAATGTATTACTAATTGTTAGTGAGTGATTTGAAAGTGCCACAGCTAAGAAGATAAACATCTATATGACCCTACGTTGTCTGTCAAGTTTCTTGCAACAAGTTGTAGATGAGAAAGAAATAACAACCGGCACATAGACGGATGGACAGACGCCGACTTTATACCGCCTAATTTGGTTCTGTATACTAGATCTGATCTTTTCTCGATAAAGAAATGATCGTGTAATAATTTTTTCGAGTGACAAAACCGGTAATCTCACGATTCTAAGTTATTTAAAGACACTAAAATATTTCTGCATTAGATTTTGATGTACAAATATATAAAAGCGGCTAAGTGCGAGTCGGACTCGTACACGAAGGGTTCCGTACTATCGCACAAAATTAACACTATTTTTTTGTTAAGTAACGATATAGATGCCATAGTAATAGGTAATTCCTAAACTTAGGAAAATAATTGGCTAATTATATCTGCCATACATAACTTTCTGACAAGATACTGGTTAAATATTTTAAGTTAGAGTCAATAAAGCAATCTATTATTTCTCTTATCTGTTAATTTAGAACTTAAGCTAACTAGATTCTCTATAGATAACACTGTGGCTCGGCCGACTACGCAGTCTTCCCCTGCGCCGAGACAGGCCCCACACTGGGCAGCGAGCTTTGCCCAGCAACCGCCCCGCTGTGTGGTGTGCCGACCGTTAATTTTTTGGTTATAAGATCGGTTATTTACATTTTATTATTTTTTGTTTTTTTATAGAGTATAAACTAGAATCAGACCAAGTTTGATGTCCGTGTGTAGCATCAAAAACGTGCATTTGTTTAAGATTTCCGTATGAACCGTCCTTGGGATCTGACTTACTGACTTTTTCATTAATTGATTATCGTAACGCATCTCTCTATTACGGTTCAAAAGGTACAGGCCTGGACAGACAAAAAGATGGACGGACGACGGAGGTTTAGTAATAGGGTTTCGTTAGCAGACTTTGGGTACCGAACCATATAAAGGGTCTATGCTCAATTTATTTATTAGCTCTAATTGAACAGCTAAATTTACTTTGCTTTCCCAGTTAACATTTTTTTAAACCCTTTTTATGGTTTTCATTCCGAACCCAGTTTTTCTGTCTCGTTTTTTGACTTTATCCCAAAAAAGTCGATACTACGTTTTGCAATATATCGATACATGTATAATAATAACATCGATATGAATACGTTTATTTATTTTCTCTACTAAAAACTACACTTGTACTATTGGTTTTTTGAAAATGTTGGACATGTTTAAATACGGTAAATCAACATAGCAATTATATAATTTATCATTTACTTAATAATCCCACTAAAGTGCATTCGCGCATGGGCGCGTGCACGACCAAATCCGTATCCGGGTTTGTATATATCTATTTATTTCATTTATACATAGTTAAAGTGTTAATACCTTTCAATAGCGATAAAGACAGTTATGTAAATTCAATAATATTATGACACATAACGATGATACTCTTCAATAAGTTTGTTCGCATTCATCACAAACATATCACACTCTGGCGCAACCGCGATCAGGTTGTTGAGAAATTATATATTGTGGGAACGAGGATAATTTCGATTCTAAATGCCAATATAGCAAAAAACATGATGAATATCTGAATGAACCTTCATTTAGTTATCAGGTACAAAGTGCGAGAGTTTTTCCAAGAAATGTGCATGTACATGAATTTCTCTATTTTAGTTATATCTAGGTATTTAGGTCTTGATATTATTTATAATGAAATCTGACATCAAACAAAACTGAAAAAATAAAATTAACAGAACCTTAACTAGTAGTCGATCATTAATTAACGAGAGACTTGACAAATGTGATTTTGATGCGGTCAACGAAGCAAAAAAAGTTAAGATTGGACGGAGTTCGCAATACCGTGCTAATCAATATAAGGGCGCAGAAAATTAATGAGCGTCACAGAATACGAACTGGCACGTAGCAACTATGAATTTAGAGCGACGCGAAATTAGAGCGAGGCCAAAAATCAGGCCACGCCTTGATAAAAAAATAATTTAATAATTAAAAATTGAGAAACGTTTTATTGTAAATTATATCGAAGTTGAAAATAATTATGTAAATCCAATCAAGGTCTTCACATAATATGAAGAGAGCAAATATAGATAGTAATTCCACGTTATATAATATAAAAATCTATTAAGATATTTCATTAAATTCTTTAGCAGAAAACCATAGATGATTTCATGCGAAGACTGTCTCTTCGTTTCCAGTTTACCATTAATTAGTTAGTTTTCATGGAGATATTGGGAGTAAGGTATGACAAATTCTAATAGTCAGTATGCCTTTAGATAAGTTGTATTTATATTACATGTTATAGAAAACCTTCATTTTATACCTATGCGCAAATTAACCCGTTAACTTTGAGTAAAAATGGAACTACGTGAGTTCTGTACATACTTAAGCATTTAAGGGTATTTGTAGTATGTTCGTATACCAGGCAACGTCATTTCAATAATGTACAAATTCATATCGTGAATTTGATTGGACACATGCTCCGGCGTAGCGACTTTAGTATTGAAAACTTGGCTATACAGGGAAAAGTGGAAGGTGCCAGAAAACGAGGGAGTGCTCTAATGCCAGAAAAGAATGGCGATATGTTGTGCGGCGCGTCACATATCCGGAATACACTTGATAAGATTACCATGACCACTTCGGTAAAAGTGCATAAGCATACATTTCCAAATCTAGAAATTTTTCTAGATTTTGAAAAAATCTAGAGATTTTTAAATTTAGAAACATTGCAAACTTTTTTCGTTAAACTTTAGGTGAACCTCTAGTAATGTTGTTTTTTTCATAATTTTATTAGGGTTTAGTAACTCAAAAGGAAAAATGGAATATTACTCACGTATTAGTTTGTCTGTTACAGCCATTTTTTTTCAGAAACCCTTTTACGAAATCCTTATAAGATAACTCGCGTATTAGTCTGTCTGGTACAGCCATTTTTTCTCGGAAACCGTTTGACATTGAAATTTGTCATGGAAATAAAACATATTAAACAGCATCTCAACAGCTAACACTTACAAATATTTAAATGGAAAATTTAAGGAGTAAATGAAGTATCTGAAAAGAATTGTTCTTTAATTATATATATAGTTTGGGGCATCATTTGAAAAGGCTAATAACAAGAACCTCAAAAATATATGATATACTAGAAAAAAAGTAAAAAAAACAGGTTTCCACCCCCCTTATTTCCGAAAGTTTTCAACCTCAAATTAGGAATAAGTAGAGTTTTAGAAACCTACATAATGGATAAAGGAAAACTATGGCAATTACCCTAGATCTTATATGTCTTAAATATGCACCATGTTTTAACGCCTGTGAAAGATATAGTAGGCAATACATATATACGTTGTGACAAATTAATATTTGTAAACAACTTAACAGAAACACTATGTCCGGTACATAGCAGTATATACCGTATATAGCAGTATATCTATTAACTAAATGTATATAAATGCTTTAATGTGTAAGCAATCCTTCTTTTCCGAGTTGTTATTGCTTATAAATTTCATAGTTTTTAAGGTATTTTACTTTTTTTTACGCTTGTGACAAATATGTTAGGTAATATATGTAATATATAATATATTTAAATGGTGAAGAACAATCATTATCGTGGTATGTTGGGTTGATCACAAGGCGCATGGTCTTTGACGGATCTGTGTATCGCGGGGATTCAGGTTCGATTCCCGGCCGCTCATTGAGCGGGGCTGGATCAGTAGTCAAGTTGGCTGTAAGAGTAATAATTAGCTGGTGTTTCGTAGCAACAAGTCTGCCATATGTATTACAGTAAGTAAATAAATAATACACAATTAAATGAAACTACGTGATGTAGTATTATTTCTACTTTCTTTAATTTCTTTACCACGACCTAGGTTTCGCTGTATTACAACAGCTATTAGCAAATATATTTGCAAAGAACTTTGCTAATAGCCTACCTGAAGATGTTGTAATACAACGAAACCTAGGTTATGGTAAAGAATTTAAATAAAGTAGAAATAATACTACATCACGTAGCTTCATTTAATTGTGAATAATGAATTTCTACAAAATTAACGCCAAATATATTCAATACATAATTAATATTACTATTCGTAAATAGTTTAGTAAAAACACTACGTGCACTTAAATATTTGTCGAAATGTTTACAGGAAGTTTTATAGTAATTAAGACCTTTATTTTAATTACAAAAAAATCTATATTTATTTTCGTAACTCATGCTGTACGTTTCTGAGCTTTCACAGAGCTTAGTTAAGTAGTAAGCAAGTAAACTCACTTTCGTGTTTATATTACTAGTCATGATTAGTTAAGATAGTTAAAATCTAATTTGTTGTCCACGATGTGACTTCCAAATAGTTATTATCCATTGTTTTACTACCGGCATTTAATTCTTTTAAAAATACTTCTGATGGAGATAAACCTTGATCCCCATTTTCCAAAAGCTTTCGAAGCCCTGCTTTTGAAAATGGCTTTGAAGGGTAATTCGATTAAAAAAATGCTTGTTTACAAAGAATTAAGATTAATAAGAAATGCTTTAAAGATTAATAAGAAATGCAAAAAGATACTAATGTTAATGCTAATACTGGTAGGGAAAATGTGTATACGTAATTTCCAAAAAATTAAAATCGCTTATTTAATAATCAGTTTTTCTCCAAGGGCTAGAAATATATTATACAGCCTTTGATCATAATTTCAAAAGGTGTCATTATTTTTACTACATCGTAGATATTAAAACAACGCTCGAAACATAATAAACTTAAAACATAAGTGTAAAAATACGCATCAAATCTTATGATTGATAATGTTAAAGATAGATTTTAACGAAGAAGCGTTTTGCGTCAGTATGAATTTGAATAATGTGATTAATGGCTTATTAATGTAATTTAATATTATAATGTACTAAAATATTCAAAATGTATTTTCAAGATTCTTTTATATAAAATAATTTACTACTGAATTAATTAAATTTTTTCTGCTACTAAATGTATTAAAATTTCTATCGGCATTGACGTGAAATTAAAATATATTCGAACCTTATTTGGAAGAGTTTTTTGCTGAGATCGAGTACCGAGTGTGTTGAAAGAAGTATTTCGATTACCGTGGCTTATTTTTTATAGAAAATGTACGACTCAAATTAGTAAAATTTCGTATGATGTTGGCACATAACAAATATGTGAATAATTCATTAAAGATAATAACGAATTAATGGGTCCGTTCCCGTTCCACACAATTTCTAGCAAAACACAAGCCAGTGTTTAGATTGTAAGGAAGAGCGTGTCTGTTATTCATACAGGTAATTACGCGCATTAAAATGGGTACTTGAAGTGAATTTTTGTAGAAAAATGTAATTTTTTCGCATGTATTTCCTTTGTATATATTTCCTTTTTTCAGAAAAGATGGAGAGTTTTCATATAGTTTCTTAATATTTTCAGTTTGATGCATAAATTACTTATATAAATAATATACATTTCCTTGTAACGCTGAGTGTATAAATCATTAGCCGTAGCTGCACTGGGTATTGCTCGCTACGTTCCGCCTTCGCCGTCACGTACAATTTTGTGTGAGAAGAGTTGTGATCAGATGTTTGGTGGGAAAACGAGATATATTATATGGCTTCTCAAGTATTAAAAATGTTGGTATGAGAAGAAAATTACTTTAGCCGTTTTTGGAAAATTAATTTTATAATTTTTTTTTGTGGCATGTATCGGAAACAATGTTAGGAAATGAAAAATATCAGACATTTTTGAAAAAAATCCAAGTATAAAACTTCGTTTAAATTGATCAATAAGTTTAGACGTTAGACTGTACAGTAGACACAAATATATGCGCGCATATGTACACACATATATACGCACGAGTCTACACGCACACACACATAAAGGCGCGTGCACAAGCACACGCTTGTAAGGCGCGTGTAGACCACGTAGATACGCACGCGTACACTCACATACGCACATACGCGCGCGTGCACACCCACATACACATACGCGCGCGCACATGCGTATAAACATATGCGCGCACGCACACAAATACCTATACATACGCGCGTGCACATGCCTACACACGAACGCTTGCACGTACATACAAAAGCGTGCGCGTACATGCTACACATGAGCGCATACACGTACACACAAAAACGTCCGCGTTTATACATTTACATTTATCATTTCCATATTTTTTAAGCTCTATTAGCGTTTTACAATTAATATTATAATTATTTGTTAACCGCTATGGTGGCCCGATCGAAAAGTTATATGTTATAAACGTTTTAACCACGGATTGTAATTCTCAAAATTAGAACAATCTAGAAAATGTCTAAAAATTAATTGCTCATTTGTCCAGTGTTTCTAATTGAATTTTGTTAATGAGTAGCTTAACCTTATTAAATATTGGCTGTGATTTCATTTAACATTTTGAAATAATATTTTAATTTTAAGAGAATAAATACCACACGAAGTTGCCCAGAAAGAAATACAATATTAGATTATATAAAGCGGCTTACGCTAATTTAAATGAGGGCCAATACAAACATTCAAAATCTTACAAATTATTTTTCAGCTAAAACAAAATGCATAACGTTGTACTGCAGTCTCTTTACATAACCGTTCATTTTTTAAAAATGTTTAAATGGCACACATTTATTTAATTTCTGTCCACCGTAAAACTAAACATATTAGATATACTTTCGTAACTACGACGAAATGCATTTTACCACATTATAAAGACACAAATTAAAACATAATATATTCAAATATTTTGAAATATTTAAATCGCGCCTATTCATTGTATTGCGCTCGTGATAAACTAAAATATCACAAACCACCAAATTTCTACCCACAACGAAATACGTTTGTCGCGCGTGCGGCTGATTAATTTCGCTCGGCGAAGTAGTCTGCCGAAAGCCTTCGCTAAGTCGATTCAAATTCATCATCAACGCCATAAAAAAGTTAATTTGCATCTAAATAATCGATTTATTTATAGATGAGCAGATTCAATCCGCTTTACGACTTAAAGACTGCGAATAAAGTACAGTAAATAAAATTAAATAATACATTTGACTAATTGACAATCGTGTACAAGAGCGATGTACGAAGTCTTTATTTTCGGACGAAATCTGGAGGAGACGAAAGATATAATTTCCCTTATGCCCTTGGAATTATTTTGGAAAATATTTGGGTAAGTTGAAAATATATTTTATTGTATAATTTTATTTTTTTGCAATACATTTATATGATCTATATTTATTTGTGTCGACTGCTAATGATATTAACAAGGTTTCTCTCAGCGGTATTCTATCATAAACAATAGTTATTTAAAACCAAAAGTCATATCTCATCAAGCCAATACACTTGAAATTCAAAGATTGTTTGTTCCTAAATGTATAATATTTAATTCACTTTTTGTTATTGCACGAAAAAGATTCGATTCGACGAAACAGTTCAATCGTGAATTTTTATATCATATATTAATACGAGTAGCTATTAAACAAATATATAACAGTTCACGGCTTCATTTACGAAAGCCTTTTGTTATATTTTTTCAGTACTTCTGACGAATAGGCAAAAATGCAATATATTATTTACTATCTATAGAAAAATATATAAAATATATAGAAAACGTAAGAGGCCGCTTTTTATAAGTATATTTCCACAGTTAATTTTCAGACATGTCCCTTCGCCAATGTATGTTCGCGAAAAACCTCATTGCGTGATTTATAACACACATAGCGCCATTTATTGATTTATATCTATTAAGTTATATTACAGACTTGAGTTATTACTACGCATCGAGTAGCTACCCACTTCTTTGTTATTGTTGTACTAATGAAATATAACCGAGTTGTAAATATTAAATTTGTGTATCTTCTTATTGAGTGTATCGGTTGCGATGAAATAAACACTAAATATTACTTGAAAATTAAGTACAGTTCTGTAAATTCCATACGAATAGTGCCAGTAGTTTAGCGTGATGCGTACACAAACGGACACATAACATATGAAAATTTTGATTATTATCTTAATGCATTGTATTAGTTATCCTTTAAACCCACAAATTATTTCTTTTGCAAAATATTTCAATTTACGTCTGTATATTGAAAAATTAACGAAAAGTTTAAAGTGTATGCATTTTAAAAAATAATTAAAACTCGAAGCGATCTAACTCGAAGTGATGTTATTTTTAAAAATAGATGTGATCTTTGTAAAGCGAATCAAAGGTTTTTATATTGACAGTAAAGCACGTACGAAACGAAATACCTAAATCAATATTTGCCCTCATACTCAATGCCGTTTAGTGACTAGAAAGATAATCTTAACTCGCTACCCTGTCACTAACTCCACCCCTCACCACTCTGTTGGTTTACGTTATGTAACTTATATTTATTATGTTCCCTAAATTATAACCTTCATAGTAGCATACACCGTAGTTAAAAAAACTAGCTAAGCGTCTATCGGAAGTGATAAAGGGCAGGGTTCTGTAACTATCTAAATCTTTTAAAATTGTTGATAAAAATTGACTAAAATAATTTTAATTCAAAGTTCTAATTAGTTGTTAGTTTTCAAATTTTTGTCACATTTTCCAAATCTATAGTTAAATATAAATAAAAATTAGTGCAACAGCTTAAAATGGGGTTTGAAATGAAAATTGGTAAATGATACCTCTATTTCACTTTAAACAAAGGTTACAAGACTTAACCAATGATACCCAACTCAATCATATGTGCGAAAAAATGCTACAAGAATGTAACAGACAGAAGGACGGACAAATATGACGAAACTATAAGGGTTCCGTTTTTTCCATTGGCTACGAATCTCTAAAAATTAATGAGATGGGGTGGCTTTGTGCGCCAATTTAAAGTTTACTATTTCACTTTTTAAGGCGTAAAAATGAAAAATGGATATTGAAACATTATTTCCATTTTAAAAAATCCATTCAATGATACCTCTTCATAGGATGGGTGAAAGAAATCATCATTTAAATTTATTTTTAACATTTTGTTATGTATTTATTGAGATCTCTATATGATGCACAAAAATATGAAAATATGGATTTCTATATTACCCATCTAAATTGCATGTGCAAAGATCTAATATTTTAAAAACTGTGACAGAGACACGAGACTGTAATAGTCGAACGGACGGATAAGACGAAATTAAAATTGTTTATTTTTTCTTTACGCAATCATAAAAATTTAAATACTGTAACAGAAAAGTAGGAAATAAATAAATATTATTTAAAATACGAATGTCCGTAGTTCTTAGTTTAATTACGTACTAATATGCAAGTTTGGTTCCGAGCTATAAACCAATTCTTCTCACAATTTAGATTTGGTCCACTTCGATTAAGAGACGTAAGAGCTTTATAGAAGAGAAACATTGTGGACGATGAGAAGTCAAAGTTATTTTTTTCAAGGATACAATTACATTGATTGGAAAATGTAAATTAATGTATTTTCTTTAATAGTGAAAATATTTAAAAGGAAAAATAATTTAAATGTCTGCTTAGGCGTGTGATGTTTGGAGATCAGGCTTTTTCCAATTGCAAAAATTAAAATTGGTTTTAGAATATCAAAATATTACGTGGTTGTCTCAACAAAGATATTTTTCTAAATTAAAAGTATTTGGAAACGTAATTTCCACGAGTTTCTAAATAAAAAATAAATCAATAAAGAACGGATAAAACTAATTAGAATGAATATGAGATGGATGAATTATTTAAGAGGTTCATATTTTCCTCATAAATACAAGCTATCCTAATTTTATTATGTGCATGGGTTAACATTTTGATATTGTAGGTAAGATATATTATTCCCCTTAACGTTCCCAACGTTATAATTGTTACACCGATCAAGTGTTAGGGTATGTACATATTTAACTAACACATGATCGATCAATTACCAACGGTATGACGTCTTCATTTCGTGACGTCCGTTGTGACGTCATATGTGTCTGACGTCTTTACACATTGTTAAATAAAATATATAAAGGTCGTACGACGCGGTGAAATGTCTTTGTTATTAATACACTACGTTGAGTAATTATTCTATTTTTAGTTGGTATTTATTTTATTTTCTTAAAAGCGTTTTTTTTTAAATTTGTTTGTTTTTAAATCAAGAAACTAAAGGAAGCCATGAGAATGTATCTTTATATAGAACATAAGAGAAGCCGGTAAAAGTCCAAGTAATGTTAGATCCAGGTATCACAAGAATAAACATAATCCTCTTATTTAGAGTATATGATAATATAAATAACATATATATATATATATATATATATATATATATATATATATATATATATATATACACATATATATATATATATATATATATATATATATATATATATATATATATATATATATATATATGATAATAGAAATATAAATAACCCCTAAAACTTTAACATAAAATGTTAATTAGAGGAATGAGATATATTTAATTTTTTTCTCAATACTTTGAAAATGAACTGTCAACAATGAATGTCATTGTCAAAGAATGGTTTATTTTTAATTTTTTTCTCAATACTTTGAAAATGAACTGTCAACAATGAATGTCATTGTCAAAGAATGGTTTATTTTTAATTTTTTTCTCAATACTTTGAAAATGAACTGTCAACAATGTATGTCATTGTCAAAGAATGGTTTATTTTTAATTTTTTTCTCAATACTTTGAAAATGAACTGTCAACAATGAATGTCATTGTCAAAGAATTTTTATTGACCATTATTTTCTATATATACTTCTTAAGCTTTTAATTGTTTATTGTTATTTATTACTAATATATGTTGAAATATTTGAAATGGAATATTTGCGTATTTATGAAGATATATGTTTCTGTATTATGATCACAAATGACATTTTTATTTTATTTCTTCCTTTATGCATATTTCAACATTTTTCATTTGTTTAAATTAAAAAAATACAAGTTTAAAAAATGTAAAGTTGGCCTTATATTCGTCGATCTCCTTTAATACTAGAAGACAAGCTGTAAAGCTTAAGAGAAAAATAACCATTATTCTGCATAACTTTAACGTTTTTTCCATATTATATAAAAAAATACTGGTTTAAAAAGATGCTGTCTATTTCTGTAACGTTGGCCTTATATTCATCGATCTCGTTTAATATTAGAAGACAAGCTGCTTCAAAGAAAAATAACAATGATTCTGCATAACTTTATCGTTTTTTCCATTAACTCGCCGTCCACAGTAACGATGGATAAACGCGTTACGCCTAATGTAGAAATAGTTCAGTTTTGGTTTTCATCATATTACAACTTCAGTTTCGGTGTATACCTCACTAATTAAATATTTGGATGAAAAAACTGGTCAAGCATATGTAGAACTCGCACTACGAAGGTTTCGTAGACATTTAAAAATATTTATGGCCACATAGCACTTCTATTAAATTATTTAGAAATATTAATTATTTACAATGTCAAAAATTAAAAGATCCAGGAATATATTTATAACTATGATATAATTCTTAAATGAATATTTTTTAAAAGTTAGCTAGTGCTAATATATGGTTTAACAAGATGTATTAATATACCGTACACTTTCTACGTCACATAGTTTTGTATGAAATCGACCGTGAATAAAGAAAAACGTAAATATATTGCCTACTCTACCTTTCACAGGCGTAAAAATATGCTGCATATTTAAAAAATTATAAGATCCAGGAATATATTTATAAATATGACATAATTCGTAAATAAATATTTTTTAAAAGTTAGCTAGTGCTAATGTATGGTTTAACAAGATGTATTAATATACCTTATACTTTCTACGTCACATAGTTTCGGATGAAATCAACCGTGAATAAAGAAAAACGTAAATATATTGCCTACTCTATCTTTCCCAGGCGTAAAAATATGTTGCATATTTAAAAAAATATAAGATCCAGGAATATATTTATAACTATGATATAATTCTTAAATGAATATTTTTTAAAAGTTAGCTAGTGCTAATATGTGGTTTAATAAGATGTATTTCTATGCCGTATACTTTCTACGTCACATAGTTTCAGTGGAAATCGGCGGTGAACATAGAAAAACGTAAATATATTGCCTACTCTATCTTTCACAGGCGTAAAAATATGGTGCATATTTAAAAAAAAAGATGTGATTCATCGATGAATGAACCCAACTTCGAAAATAAGGTACTTGATACAGGCAAGGCCTTATTTGTACAGGTAGACCTTATTCGTATCAAGTATCTTATTTTCAAAATCGGGTTTATTCTTCCCAATTTTTGGTGGTGGTTTAGAATATAGGCCTTATTTGTATTAAGTACCTTATTTTCAGATGAATTGGAGTAATTTCGATTAAATTTATGAACTAAATGACGAATCTCTAGCATCAACTTAGCATGAACTGAATGCGCAATCTTTAAATAAAAATGCGAAAAAAGATAAAGAAATGTTGTTTGATTTGTAATTATATTTTAAATGCCCTGGTGATTTTTTTGTACTTTTTTTATTTTAATTTAAAAAGAGGTTTTTAATGAATATTAAATTGCAAATTCCCCTATTCGTTTG
Source organism: Druceiella hillmani (assembly GCA_039881145.1). Lineage (NCBI taxonomy): Eukaryota > Metazoa > Arthropoda > Insecta > Lepidoptera > Hepialidae > Druceiella > Druceiella hillmani. The sequence goes on from JAYKKI010000029.1 coordinate 15,967,270, forward strand.
TTTTTTTGGAACACACATGTACATGTGTGTTCGAAAACATGCATATATACATGCACAAGCATAAAGAAATAGAAATACCAAAATAGAAAATAGATATACCAAAATATCGAGAATTTCGGAAAAACATTCTTGAAATATCTAAAAAATTCAAAGGTTGAAAAAAGTAACAAAAACTTAAGTTATATCAAAATAACCAAAACCTTATTATAATCAGAGACGTTAATCGAACTTACTTTCTGTTTCAGGGTTCCGCAGTGAAACACGGAACCCTTACTAGGGTAGAATGGAATGTTCTCACAACTAGCCATTTGTAATAACTATAACAAAAAATTAATTTAAATTTTGAAAATACGATTCCCGGACGTTGAATAAGCAATGATTGCCTTCACAGATTATTGCCTTCGGAAAGGCCGTGGAAGTGACAGCTGAGAAAGAGTGGGTAGACTGCTCCCCTTAGTGATTCCATTGGATGAAAGATGCATAGAGACTGTTTTGAAGGATGATAAACAAATCATCAAGTAGCTAGTTGATTACATTTGTATATTTTAAAAACTTTTAGTGTTACATTTCGTACAATTTTCTCATTTTCGTTCATCCGTATATTTCTCACAGCTGCTCGCACGCATGAACAAACGCCAACTGCGTTTGTTCGTGCACAAATGGAGTTTTTTAATGTTCATGTCGATTTATTTCATAAAGGCTATTGTAGCGTCAATGCATTTGTTGGCATATGAAGAGAAAGTGTCTGACTTTCTGTTGCTATAGAGATTATAATTTATCGGTGATGTATTTTTACGTGTCACAAAATTATACAAAAAAAAGGGTGCGTGTACTCAAGTACGCGCGTGAGAAGTTACTTCTTTGGCATCATTAAAAAATAGTTTTTTTTTTAATTGTATGCAAATAATAAATTACAATAAAATAGTAAAAGGACTGGAAATATATAATAGGACTGGGATAGTCAACACAGTCAATAAAGTTCAGTTTAAATTTGAAAAATTAAATAAATAAATATTTATTTTCTTACATTAAGGGTAACATAAATTCTATTTAGAGAATAATAAATATATAGGACATAATTTGTACTAAATTATTAAAAGATTCTTAAGTTTAAATGTTTATTATTGATTATTTAATATTTTAAAAGTAAATGAATAAATTTAATCATTTCAAAAATTTAATTTAAGTTAATTCATTTTCTATATATAAATATATTTAATATTTTCAAAATAAAGAAATAAATTTTATAAAACATTTAATAAAAAATTTGTGAAAAAAATTAAAATGAAATATCAAATTAAAATATTAATTTTCAATATTTATTATTAAATTGAATAAATGAAAATAATAAATATTTATAAAAATAAATCAACAAATTTAATGAAAACTTTTTGATAAAAATGAAAAGTGAATATTAAAGTGGAAAATGTAAACAATATTTAAAAAATGAATAAACTTAAATTCAATGAATTCAAATTGAATTTATTATTAAATTTATTTATTTACTTTTAAAATATTTAAAATATAAATAATTAATATTTAATATTAATAATTTAATAATATTTAGTATTAATTATGTTAAATAATAATATTTTAATTTATATCAATAAATAATACATACGGATAGATAACCTCAATTATATTGGAGCACTTGAAAAAGTCTATAAACACAATTTTTTCACTAATATTTACGAATAGAAATAGAAATATATTAATCAAAATATTGAATTTAAATCACTACTGAATATAATTTATCAGCACATATATAAATCGCACTTACATGAAACTAAAACACGTGTGTGAATGTAGACACTAGAAACATGTGGAAAATAAATACTATGAATATGAAAACAGTGAACAGAGGCGACGATGGTACCAAGTTGCGCGACTAATAGAGGTTCTATTTCTATTTTGTTGGTAGCTTTTGTTTCGAGACTGCAACTGCTGCAACTTCATACTGTAACTTTTGTGTGACGAATCTTAAAATTTCACTCTCATCATTTTTTCAAAACGCGCCTAAAGAAGTATAACTTCAAAAACTTTCCGACAATATCGTATCTAAGTTCAACCGAAAATTGTCAAAAAAATATTCACGAAACCTAATCATTCTGTTTTTAAACTGTTTTTTAAGAAAGATTTCGTTAGTCTCTTCTTTATTAAATGTTGAGATAATTTCCAGCATGTTGGAACCACGCTGGCTGATTACATCCTCGCTGGTTTGCAAAACATGGAAATTCAGGATATATAGCAATCGTCGGTTCAGGTCGAAGATCAGGCAGTACAATTTGGAGTTGGCAACCGGTTTCACTATTCAATACAGACTGCGACCCAGGAAGAGAGTGAGGGGTGAGATTAAAGGCCTCGTTGTTCCATTTTCATTTTCTTCTGATGGTAAGTAAATTTGCATTTATTGTTTATTTTTCAGAGATGTTAAACAGGCCATTTTAGGGGAATTTCAAATAAATAAATATGTTGCAAAAAGTTCGATATCTGAATTTAGATATGATCTTACTATGGCTTTACCAATCGAGGGCTATGATAGGCACAGAATCCAAGACACCATCAACTCAATAACATTTTGAAAATGGCAGCAATCCAAAATTTAAAAAAAATCGTTAAAAATTCACCTTGCAACGAAAATACACAAGCACAAATCGTTAAAAATCCCTTTTACTGCAACTTTTCCCAGAAAGGTTTTTTCATAGCTTATTAAAGAAAAATTAATTGTTATTTTTCTCGCGTAGCACAGATAGAAAAGTCATCTAGTATAACATCCTAAAACCGTTAACCGTTAATTTATATATTACTAGAAGCCAACTAGATAGCGATGTGTTTTTTCCTGGAAGAATTAAACGTTCTCTTATTAATTTTTTGTTCAAAAAAAATTATAAAGGTTTGCCCAATGAACAATTCTTGTCCAATCCTAAATTAATACGTTTCTTCAAATTAAGCCAATGACCTCTCTTACTCTTAAAATGTACTACCCTAACATGTATACTCACTAGAATTATACATTGCTTTTACACTAACTTCACATACAGTACTAGCCGAGACGTTGGATGGGATAAACGTTAGTATGACTGTGAAGTCGCTGTTCATGAATTTTGGATACCTTATTTGTAATTTTATCCACAGTCGTCCAGGTCTTGATGGAGGTCGCTCTTTCTCATATACCAAAGTACGTTATACTGCTTATTTCTGGAATCTCTATATTATTGCGATGATGCTTAAACCGGTATGACCTTAGAGTTGACTGCCGTAGGTCTGCATACGCCATTTTTCTTGTAAAAGCTTATTATGTATATACAGAGTGGAGTCACTACCAACTATTCCGTTTCTTGACGTGTACTTTCCTGCGCAGTTTTAGTGTAATGACTAAAGTATTTTAACCGCATATGGCATTTGAATATTATTACACGGAACTTGAGTATTATTAATTTTAACTGGAATACTTCGTATTCTTTTACTGGTGAAGTTGATATGAAATATTTAGTGTCAATCAGCTTAATTTACCATTTTTCGGCTCATTCATGGATTGAGTTAACTCCTAGATAGTGTTTGGTACGTGCCTTTTCTTCATTCTACTGTTAGAATGGTATTGTCGTCCGCAGAGGTGGCGGTAGTGTCACTTCTTATTACAGGAATGTCACTTGTATACAAGAGGCAGGTACAGAATTAGCTACAGTACAAGTCCTTGTGGCACATATGCCCCAATTTTTTTCAAGTTCGAATAGGTATCTTCTTGCTTACTTCTAAAATAGCTTACTGAAATTTAGGACTTCAATATTTCCGAATACTGTATGGGTAGGAAGATTTTAATTTTATGCACTAGACCTTCATGCTGTACATCATGGAATATTGTACAATATCAAGAAAGGTCGCAGAATATATTTTACCGTATGGTGATTACTCAATTATGTTAGTTTAGTTAGGCTTTAACTCTTTTGAGTTTATTAAACAGGTTCGACATTACGGGTATTAATATAAATGACTTATAATAATGACTTCTGCTATTTTCCAAAATTTTAACACATACTTCACTCTGAAGGCAGTATTAATCAGGTTGATCAATTTAACTTTAGATTTTTCTCAGTATCTCACCTGTAATTAAGTAAAAGCTCGAGTGTTTCTTTGAATTCGTTTATAACTTCTTTGAAGTTAACTTGCTTTCTTCTTCTATTTAAATTGGAAAGGAAATGAATGATCGTTTCATTATCTTGGCTTGGGTTCGGATGTATTTTCCAATCGTTCTGCATATCTTTTAGCGTTTTGGCTGTGGCCTAGTTATCATTTTCTGGTTTTATTGATATAATTTATTTGCCTTTTTAGCCTTTTTTAAATTTCAGGTTTCAGCTGTGCTAAGATATTGAAATCAGTTTTTTTTCCATTAACGCCCTGAAAGGTTGCTATTATGCATAAGTTAGTTCTTGCGCTGATTAGAATGACATTTTTAAGATTCTATTCTGTTGCACTTATTCTAGTTTTCAAGGTGCTAAATTAAGCTAGTAGGGTTTGAAGCACTTGTTCATTCGTATGTTTATGTTGGTTTTGTTGAATCAGCTGCGACTTGCTTGTATGCTATATTTGTTTTTCTGGTATTATTTACGAGTGTAAGTTGTTGTTTGGATTGATTCCTATTGTACGCTATTTTGTGTTATTTCTTTCAGTGTTTGTAATTTTATTACTAATTATTTAGCAACAATGCATCCTCTATAATTAGCAGGGTAGTCTTCGCTACAGTAGAAACAATGAGCTTTTTGTTTTTTGGTTTATACAAGATGCTTTCAGATACTTTCCCATGCATTTTGCCCACCTCGACTATTTTGTTGTAATAAATTTGTGTGTGTCCATACGATTGTCATGCATTGAGGAACTAATTTATTTGTTTTTATTAGTTGTATGTCCATTTCCATTCACATCTTTGATTTCATATATTTTATTTATGCATTCTCATACACATTATTTATGCATCATCATTCACAGACATAGAATCAAGAAGGGACACCTCAGCTTTAGCAACTGTATTGCTCTGTTAATTTGAATTTTGTAGAAGCTTTTTTTAATGAAGTGTTAATGTTTGTAAAAGTACTTTTAAATGTGACATAAACAGGTTAAAAACAAACAAAAATGAAATTTATCTAAATATGTACCTTATAGGATTATTTCGAAACACTTATAGAACTGTTTCGTTGTCTATCTGTCGGTCTGTCAAGACATTTTTTTTTCTAAGGTACTCGTGGAGTTATCAAATTAAAATTAATATCAAATATTTAGATCTATAATCCTTTGAAGCTATATCAAGTTTCTAAGTCAACGCAATTGAGGAAAAGCCTAAAAATATGGCTATTTATGACACTCGTAAATAAATCAAAACATATAGGGTACTTTCCGTTGATCTAGAATCATGAAATTTGCCAAAAGGTAAAGTCTCACAGTACAAGTAAAGGGAACAATCTAAAAATCGTTAATTTGTAGTTATATCACATAATTTTTTTTAAATGTGCGCCTGTGAAATAAGTAGTAGGCAATATATTTTAATTTTAAAAAAATTAAAATTTTGTAAATAGTTTAATAGTGATATTACGTACTATTTAATATCCTAAATGCCTCAATGTCTAGCGGAACCCTCGCAGTGCGAGTTGCACACGTGTTTAACAGGTTTTATTATAACGTCCATTACTTGAGGTATGACTGCTTTTATTTTGAACTACTAATAAATAGTGTTTATGTATGTGTATTGTATTCGTAACTAATTATGTCCCGACCAAAAATTTGAGTTGCAGGGCTAAAAAATATTTAAAACTTTTTAATTATGTTATAGCTTTGTATATAAATAAAAGTCTAACAAATTCTTCTAAGTATTTATGTCAATATATTCAGTGTTTTATGTTTAAAGTGCCTGTTTCATAAACCTTTTTATAATTTTACGCCGTATCGAGTTAAACAAAATACGTATTTAGACTGAAAGTTGTTAAATATTATTTTAACCCATACCCGATAAAGTAATTAGGTTTAAAATGTGTTTTGTGGTTTTAGTATCTGTCTTGTTGTCCACTGAGAGTTAAAACTGGGTTTGACTAAATATGCCCGTCTGCTGTGCTCCTCTATGTATAACTTAAATACAAAATATTACTTCCTCGTACATTGTTTCTCATTATTGTTGTTTGTTTGCGGTATAAACCGCTTAGGTAACGGAAAATTCTACTCTGACAATTCATCTTTAGGACTGGTGGGTCCGACCATCGGTTTTATTAATTTTTTTTTATTTTGTCCCTTGTAGATAAATTATAAACCTTTGTGGTCCCGATCGTATTATACAGACAATATTTTTTAAAACAGGTAAAATGAGAAGCGAATACGAGAGCACAGGAAGTTTTTGGGATCGTAGAAATAAAGTTTTCTAAATGTAAACAAAGCAGAATTGAAAACATCGAGGATCAAAAAATTAATTTATCTCTAGCGAGCTGCAAATCATGGCAAATCTAGTTTGTTCAGTAGACACTCCGTAATATAGAAACATGGGTGGATAGGATATATTTACATAGAAAATGGAACTTGCCAACGAAATAAAGGATAAATAAAACAAACCGTATCATACACTATTTTATGTTATTACAATTGTTGAATTAGTATAAGTAATAAAATATTCAGGAAGCAGAAGCAAAGAATATACGAGAGGTCGCTACTACTATTTGTTTCTATTTATACATCTGTATTTGTGTCTGTTTGACACTGAAATCAATGAGGCATTAGTATTAATGCCCCATTGATTTTAGTGTCGTAAAGAAACTTGTCTTAACCTCTAAGAGATTAACTTAAAAGTGAAAAATATTAAAATACATTTGCCTAAATGCAAGAATTTATAAGTTACTAATATTAAGATTTTATGCTCTATCCCGTATTGACAATTTGGTATTTGTATAAAGTTTTCCACCTTATGATTTATTATTAAAATTATGATTAAACGATTAAAATTTAGCTGGACTTGATAAGTTTGATACTTGTGTTATATTACAAGTCTAACTGAATTTTAATTCCACGAAATCAATTCAAGACCCCGCCTCTTGGTTAGGGCGGGAAAGATTAAAATTCCTGTTTTGATCGGCAAACTGTTTTTCTGGAAGTTTATTAAGTGGTTATAGCCAGAATATCTGTTCCGATGTGATTTATTATTTGTGAAGCCGACCCTAGAGGGGAAGAAATACGAACAGCTAATGTACCAGATATACCAGTGTCTGGAACGGGATGGATATGAGAAAATTGGGGTTATCACTGTTTCTTTGAATCGTCTCCATAATGATTCAGGAAACCATTCTAGGTGTATTCATTCTCTCGTTGACCTCAAAATTAAGAAGCTTTTTATTTTTCCCGAAAGGAGCATTCATCAATAGTAAGGCTGAAGTAAGATAAACAAACTAGGTAGGATATATTATTTGACTGTTTCCAACCATTCGAAACTATGCTAATGTAATAAAGAGTGTCGCAGATGCTCAATAAATATTACAATTATTGGTGTTAAAAATAAATGGAAAAAGTCTTTGAAGAAATAGTAAAAGAGAGCAATTTCAATCAGGGATTGAGACATTTTCGCTCCATCACTGATTAAGAAATAGTTTATTTCTTAATTCTAACAGAAATAGATGTTTTTCTAATAGCTCTTAGAAATTTGTCAAATGAACTAAGTGTCGTTGCAGAGAACATATTTCAACAAATAGAAGATTCCGGATCGAAATGAGCATTAGTTACTGCTGCTATATCCCAGGGGATAGCAGTAAATTATTTATTATTTTTTAAAACTGTAAACAACCTAGCTATATGAACAAATTTAAATATTGTCTATAGTCATTAATTGAACTAAATATTGGCGATAATAAGTGAGTAAAGGCGTATTACGGCACTGGTAAGATGAGTGCGGATTGTTGGATTTCGCATAATAACTGTTGAAAACAGGTATTTAAACTAGTGTATTAAGCTTATTATGTGAATGAATAGAAAAAATATAAATCGGTTTTGATATTTTTGATGATGAGTTTAATAACACATGAATTAAATACTGTAACGTTTATGTTTCGTGGCGCATATAGCGAGTGCATATAATTTTTGTTTTTGGTTAGTTTATTCATGCAATCCTGATTTGCGATCTTAGAAATCCTCGGATACCGATTTTCATTCCAATCGATCCACAAATGACAATATTTTTTCCGAATTTTTGTTGCACCACCTTGATTTTTTTAGCATAAAATTATGTTGGCATGCAAACTACACAAGCATGACTAATTTTAATTTGATCGAATATGTGGAAGTGGGTATAAAATTGATTACAAAATTTTATTTTGATTAATGAACAAATCACGGTCTTTACGAAAAATTAGATTGTATTGGCATTTGCTAAATTTGAAGTCGATTTTGTGGGAGCGTTTAGAAGATAATAGAATTGTTTGGAAAAGTAGTACTCGTGTATTAAGAAGTGGCTAGTTTTATTAAATTGCATTTTAATACATATGTTCAGGGTTCTGTTGTTAAACTATGAGCACTTAAATATGAATAAAAAGGTGTTTAAATGTAAAATGAGGGTCAGTTTTTTTCTTATACTCTACCGAGTGTGATGCCATTAGCTACATGTTTTGAAATTAAATTGACTTTATAAGATTTAATGTTCATTTTGTAAAACATTAAGCATCAAAATAATTTTATTTTGAGTCCTTTTTATTTTGAATAGTATTTATTTCGAATTTATTTTTTATTTTTCATCGTTTAATTTATTTGAAATTTGCATTTATTAAATGCCCGGTCGTGCTATAAGAGGGAGAATACATTCTCATTCAAATAATTTCAAAACCATATATTTGAATTTATTTGAATACCTTTTTCAAATGTCAAATCTATACAACAATATTTCATCCTCTTTCTTTTAATCGACGGTGCTATATCCATTTATAGCCTAGTTTTTGAGGTCTGAAATTACTTCGACAAAAACTGTTGCTCAATTGGGTGCGATTGTCTCTCCATACCCGGTAATGCAAAGACGTTTTCACGTAAACAATAATTAAAAGGAATTTGAAAGTAGTGCTTAATGAGCATCGTTATATAAAATTAACAGTTCATGCTGGCTTTGCCCAGATAAAAAGGGACATAACAGTTTTTAACTTTTTTTCAATAATTATTATTTACGGTTAATTAATTACCGTTGTTTTCAACGATTTATTCGTTTATTGTGCTTTAGTTGCGTGCAAGAACTATTCATTTCATGGAATCAGGTGAACAGTTTTTGTGCCAAATACTAAAAAGACAAAAATAACTGTTTTCTTCGTGAAAATTTGGAACGGTTATTTTATTAATAAGTTTATTATATGGAATGACCACGAATGCATTAGAAAGGAAGTTGAATTAATAATTTATCAATTCATGGATAAATTCATTTCATGGAACCGGGTAAATAGTTTTTGTGCCAAATACTAAAATACAAATATAACTGTTTTCTTTGTGAACATTTCGAATGGTTATTTTACTAATAACTTTATTATATGGAATGACCACGAATGCATTAGAAAGGAAGTTGAATTAATAATTTATCAAGTAGAATGATTATGGATGCATTAATAAGAATGTTGTATTAATTAGTTTCTTATATGTAATGACTGTGGATTCCTTAATAATGATGTTGCATTAATTAATTGGTTACATGGAATGACAGAAGCTGACTAATTGATTTGTTATGTAGAATGACCATGAAATCCCACTTTTGAGTGATTCCACAAACATGTGATCGATTTTCACTACATTCTAATGTTATTTAACAAGTTTCCACTCTGATGGGAAATACTACTTGATTTATGATAATTAAATCATACATTTCTTACTCAAATCTTCACTTCTTTTGCTCAAAAGAAACTGAACCGGTTAAAAAAAATGGGACTAAAGTTTCAAAAAAATCGAATAGTTGTAGGTGGTTAATTTCAATATTTTTTTCATTAGCGTATTTTTTTATTAGCGTATTGAAATTAGATAGTGCCGTAATAAAGAAATCATCTTTTCCAATTAAACTAAGATTATAATTTTCTTGGTTTGGGCGGTAGTTCATAAAATAAACAAAAATAATTTTGTAAATATACATTGTTACAATAATTTATCTTCTAATTTTTCGTAATTTAATTATTTCTGCAAAGAATTGGAATGGTCATTTTTTTTATTAAATAAAGTATTTTAAGCGATAAGTATTCCTCGGTGACATCCTGAAGACAAACCCTAGTGCAAAGCTTAATAACTAAAATATTGAAAATGAGCTAGATAATACTAGCAGTTTATTGCTTATTGTTATTTATAAAGAAACTAATAAGTTGTTTGTTAACTAATGTTCTGATTCGTGTGTAATTTGGTGAGTGATTTTCGAGACATTGGCCTCCGTTATTCAGCAATGATCTCGTATCAACTATTTAATAGATTTAATTTATTTCAGGTTTTAGTTTTTTTTTAATTTTATAGAACAGTTATTACTCAGAAAACTTCATACTGCAAAAGATTCGTAATAATGTTTGTAATTACTACTTATAGTCTCGCTTTACTCCGTCACGTTCTCATATTTGCAAGTTTTGAAATGTTTTTTAATCTTGGGAAAACAACACTTTTCTTTCTTTTATTTTAATGAAACGGTATTATATTATGCTACGCTAATAAAATTCAAAAACTTTTATATCAAATTGATCTTTGTAATTGGATTTTTACGTTTTAAGATTTTTTATAACTGAATAAAATCAGAAATCAAAGCTGAGCATGTGCGCGTGGGTATACTGACCAAAAAAACTTCTAAAGCTCTTTAAAAAGAGGAATATTCAGAATAATTTTAATTTTCCATTTAATTATATTCCCATTTTATTATTTTCTTTCTTATTCAATCGTATATTAACTGCTGAACGTAATGCTTACATAATTTTGCAATGACCCTTCATGAAGAGTAATATAGCAATCTTTATTCTCCATTTTGTTAGGTTAAGCAGTTTCCAAGATTATTTTCTTTCTTATTCAATTGTATATTAACTGCTGAACCTAATGCTTACATAATTTTGCAATGACCCTTCATGAAGAGTAATATAGCAATCTTTATTCTCCATTTTGTTAGGTTAAGCAGTTTCCAAGATTATTTTCTTTCTTATTCAATCGTATATTAACTGCTGAACGTAATGCTTACATAATTTTGCAATGACCCTTCATGAAGAGTAATATAGCAATCTTTATTCTCCATTTTGTTAGGTTAAGCAGTTTCCAAGATTATTTTCTTTCTTATTCAATTGTATATTAACTGCTGAACCTAATGCTTACATAATTTTGCAATGACCCTTCATGAAGAGTAATATAGCAATCTTTATTCTCCATTTTGTTAGGTTAAGCAGTTTCCAAGATTATTTTCTTTCTTATTCAATTGTATATTAACTGCTGAACCTAATGCTTACATAATTTTGCAATGACCCTTCATGAAGAGTAATATAGCAATCTTTATTCTCCATTTTGTTAGATTAAGCAGTTTCCAAGATTATTTTCTTTCTTATTCAATCGTATATTAACTGCTGAACGTAATGCTTACATAATTTTGCAATGACCCTTCATGAAGAGTAATATAGCAATCTTTATTCTCCATTTTGTTAGGTTAAGCAGTTTCCAAGATTATTTTCTTTCTTATTCAATTGTATATTAACTGCTGAACCTAATGCTTACATAATTTTGCAATGACCCTTCATGAAGAGTAATATAGCAATCTTTATTCTCCATTTTGTTAGATTAAGCAGTTTCCAAGATTATTTTCTTTCTTATTCAATCGTATATTAACTGCTGAACGTAATGCTTACATAATTTTGCAATGACCCTTCATGAAGAGTAATATAGCAATCTTTATTCTCCATTTTGTTAGGTTAAGCAGTTTCCAAGATTATTTTCTTTCTTATTCAATTGTATATTAACTGCTGAACCTAATGCTTACATAATTTTGCAATGACCCTTCATGAAGAGTAATATAGCAATCTTTATTCTCCATTTTGTTAGATTAAGCAGTTTCCAAGATTATTTTCTTTCTTATTCAATTGTATATTAACTGCTGAACCTAATGCTTACATAATTTTGCAATGACCCTTCATGAAGAGTAATATAGCAATCTTTATTCTCCATTTTGTTAGGTTAAGCAGTTTCCAAGATTATTTTCTTTCTTATTCAATCGTATATTAACTGCTGAACGTAATGCTTACATAATTTTGCAATGACCCTTCATGAAGAGTAATATAGCAATCTTTATTCTCCATTTTGTTAGGTTAAGCAGTTTCCAAGATTATTTTCTTTCTTATTCAATTGTATATTAACTGCTGAACCTAATGCTTACATAATTTTGCAATGACCCTTCATGAAGAGTAATATAGCAATCTTTATTCTCCATTTTGTTAGATTAAGCAGTTTCCAAGATTATTTTCTTTCTTATTCAATCGTATATTAACTGCTGAACGTAATGCTTACATAATTTTGCAATGACCCTTCATGAAGAGTAATATAGCAATATTTATTCTCCATTTTGTTAGGTTAAGCAGTTTCCAAGATTATTTTCTTTCTTATTCAATTGTATATTAACTGCTGAACCTAATGCTTACATAATTTTGCAATGACCCTTCATGAAGAGTAATATAGCCATATTTATTCTCCATTTTGTTAGGTTAAGCAGTTTCCAAGATTATTTTCTTTCTTATTCAATCGTATATTAACTGTTGAACGTAAAGCTTACATAATTTTTTAATGACCCTTCATGAAGAGTAATATAGCAATCTTTATTCTCCATTTTGTTAGGTTAAGCAGTTTCCAAGAGGTGGAATGCAATTACATTTGTTTCTCGTTCGTTCAATTATAAGAATAATTCATAAATGCTTGCATCTTCCCCGAAAGAAAAAAAATCCTTTAAAGTAAAATACGTAAAACTTGCTATCGCACAATGTTTTTATAAAGATTAGTGTACTTGTATCGGGTTTATAATTTTTTTTGGAATTCCGTAATTTAAAAGGAAAAAGGAACCCTTATACGTTAATTTCGTTGTTTGTCTGTCTGCCTGTCAAGATCCCTTTTCTCAGCAACGCATCGACGTATCCTAGTTGAAATTAATATCAAATAAATAAAAAATGAAGCTTCTAAGTCAATGCAATCAAAAATCATGGCCATTTCTGCCACATATTTTGCCATTTGCAAATAAATCAAAACCCATAGAGTATTTCCCGTTGACCTAGAATCATGAAATTTGGCAAGCAGCAAGGTCTCACAGCACACGTAGAGGAGAAGACGCCAATTTCGTTGATTTGTAGTTATGTAACATAAAAAAAGTTTTTTTTAATGTACCCGTGTGGAAAATATATCTTCATTCTAAAAAATTAAAATTTTGTAAATAGTTTAATAGGAATATCATGTACAATTATATGTTGATAAATGCTTAAATGTGTACGGAATCTTCATAGTGCGAGTTCCACTCGTGTTCACAGGTTTTTTTATTAAATGTTATTCTTTAATTCTACACTTCGCGTAGGCAAAGCCTGTGGCGCGTCGAAAAAGTTAGATGATAAATAATAATATAAAAATATTATGCCTCGCATTCTATGATTATTAAGATACTTAACGAAGCATCTTAATTTAATTAATTAATCTATTACGCAGATAAATCATATTCTGGTGCGGTCGATACTAGATTATAAAACAGTTCAATCTCCTGGCAATGTTGCAAATTTCGTTATAATTTGATATTAAAAACAAATATTTCGTTGAAATAGTATGAGAGCTTTGAAAGTTATTGGGTATGAAGTGCAAGAGTTTTCGCAACAAAGATGTGCGGAAATTTTCCATTTTTCCATCGAAATTTAAATATTTCTCTCTTGAATTGTAAAAAATAGCAAGCCTTATTTGTTCAGTAGATATATAGGAAATAGATATCGGAATAAAATGAAAGTAAGCATAAAATATCGTATCCAACCCACTTGCCCGGTGTACCGATTATGGGGGTCACCTCCAATGATACGTTCACTGGAGTAGTCTATGCCCAGTAATGGACCGAGACAGGCTGTTGATGATGATGATAAACAAAGTATCGATAGGAGCTACGAAAAAACATATATAGATGGCTCAGAGATTTTTAACGTTGCTATCCTGAAAATTTGATGACGGAGCACGGAACTATTAGGTCTTATGTCTTAAGCGACTACATATATCCTCGTAAAGAAAAGAAAAATTGGGTCATTAAAAAACACTCGGACTTGTTCTTGAAACATTTTTTCGAGTTGGAATTTTTCAAAAAAATTAAACTGTAAATATACTATGCACTATTTTTATTTATTACTTGCCACCATCTGGTTAAAATACGTCAACAAAACTGTCGCGTTAAAAATGTCGATTGAAAAATTTGACAAGGACTCGGTTCGTTAGCAAGTCGTGTTGATAGCTGACAGTTAATCTTTGCATTCACCTGATGGCTTACCTCCGTATGTAGTCAAGGGTATGTTCCGTTATTTTCGTCAAACGACTTATATTTAAAATAAATATTTCTCTAAGTTCTGATATTTATCCCCCTGTTTCGAGGATTTCCCGGGTAATTTCTATATCTAAATCTAGTTATAGGTTCGATGTAAAAAATCTTATAATGATGGCAGTAATATATTAATATTCTAAAGTATTCAAAAATGTTCTGTATCACTATTTATATTTGAAATTATAATCCTAGCTGACGGACTTTCACTAATTTTATAGATTATTTGAATAGGGTGTTGGATCGATGCTGGTAAGTAGACGTGGCCTATTTTGATTTTAAAAAGATATTTGACCGAGTCGACAACGATATTCCACTAGTAAAATTATTGGGGGCACTTATTGGAGGCACCTTCCTTCACTTAGTTAGTTCGAGGTCCTTCACTTCGTTACTTTTGGGGCTTGTAAAAAATACGTCCAGCTTAGAAATTTCAATTCCCGACAATGTATTGCTTAATTTGGAGTCAGTCAAGGTAATTTAGATCCACTTTTCTTTCATATTGTAATACATTACTTGACAATATTGCTCGTTGCCTTCTGTTTGCCGACGATATGTACACCAAAAATTTTTTGGGTGTCGATAGTTAATCTGATAGCGAGTTCCAACGTGATATCAACTCAGTATTCTAATGGAGTCTGAGCAATTAACTACAAGTCTGAGTAATAAGAAAATATGCAATGCGCTTAATTATAAGCTGAATGGAATTACGCTCGAAAGGATTTCAGCTGTGTAAGATCACGGTATAATTATAAATGATCATCTTATATTTCACAACCACATCGTTGAAACTTGTGTTATCTCATTGAAAGCCCGTCTTTTTACTAAAGTTATCATACGGTATTCCTATTCTTTTCATGCCATCAATCGTATTGCGACCTTGTTTAACTTTTTAGTCTGTAGTATACTTTAAACAAATGCAGTTATCTGGTCTTCGACTGAAGCTATTTATATCATCATTCTGAAGAAAATACTAAAAAGTTCAAAAGATTGCTGTCTTAAAAAAACGTATGAGTTTAATCCATCCCTACAGATGTTATAAAGGACATGGCTACATGTAATCCCCTTTAACTCCAGTGAGAATTGCTTTTGGTTATGCATTTTTTTAAATGATTGAACCATTATGCTGATAATCCCTCGATGTTTAATAGGGCTTTATACTTTTGGTTTTTACGATAGAGGTTGGTATCATGGTTTACTTCATCTACCTGGAGCTCGTACCAATATCCTGCGGCGTTCACATTTTTTCGAGCATTCATATTGTTCAATACATTATTACGAGTTACTTTTTCCACTCAATTAATGACTTTAAAATGGGATTATGGACTTACTTGGTGATTCACTATTGATCCCTGGTTAGAGTGATATTTATTTACATCGTTGTATGTTTTCCGTCTCATTCATTATTATTTGTACTATATTTTATAATCTTTAGTTCTAATGGTACATTCGCATATCTAAAATTTTGGATAAATCTGTAAGTTGGCCATGGTCTTTCAAGAATAAATAAATAAGTTGGGATCTAAATTTATATTTGAGAAATGACATGCATCTCCATTCGTTGTTCCGTACCTTTGTATATATATATATATATATATATATATATATATATATATATGTGTGTGTGTGTGTGTGTGTGTGTGTGTGTGTGTGTGTGTGTGTATATATATATATATATATATATATACATATGTGTGTTTGTATATATGTACGATTGTGTATATATTTACGTATGTGTATATGAGGGCATATTAGAGGTTGCCATTCTTAATATATTTTACTAGTCCTGGTTAGTATAAATGCTATGTTGCGTGATGACAGAATCCGATGTTTTTTACGATCATTTATAAAATAGCTTAATTTTTAGAAACAGTTTTCCACAAAACTATTTTCGTTTTCGGGACTGTTCTCAGTTTCTGTTTTCTGTGAATATTCTTGCCTCGTCTCTTTTGTCTCTAAGTTTTTCACTAGGTATATGACCAAAGGCTCGGTTGATGATTGCTATTTTTCTTGTTTTTTGTCTGATTGTCAATTACAAATAACTAATGTAAACTTATCGTGTTACTTCCACACATAAGAAAAAAAATCATTATTAAAATAGTATTAACAAACGAAATAACAAACGATGCCCACTTTTGGCTTTACCAACGTTTTTATATCTAATTACTATGAGAAAGTATAAAAATGACTTCTCTGATCTTCTGTCTTCTTTTGCAGGACATTTAATCACATCCAGGTCGAGGAACTATAATCTGGCCAATTTTTCAAGCGGTTTGAAGAGGAAAATTCTCCTAAACAAAAACGATCGTTTTGAAGTTGACCTGAATATGACGTATATATTTTTGACTTCTTTATGCCTTTAACGGATATAATTGATAGTTACATTGAAAAATATATAAATAATTAATACTACAGTAAAAGATTAATGCTTTTATTAAGTAAAATATATTTAGGGGATTTCGAATTTAATCTACAGACTCATATAATTTAATTATGCCTGTCTATCCTTCCCTCTGTCCATCTATCACGTTTTCACTGTTCCTATAATTTTAGACTTGTTTAAATAATGTAATGGATAAATTTTCTCCTTCGATATTATAAACAGAAATCTCAATTGAAAAAAGTTGATATTAAAGTAACCAGCGTTATTTTTTTCTCAAACATCCTTTCACCATACGCGAAATAGGAGAGGGATCGCCACTTCCTTAAGATTTGAAGAGAAGAGGAGAAGGATCGCCACCTCCTTAAGATTTGAAGAGAAGAGGAGAGGGATCGCCACCTCCTTAAGATTTGAAGAGAAGAGGAGAGGGATCGCCACTTCCTTAAGATTTGAAGAGAAGAGGAGAGGGATCGCCACTTCCTTAAGATTTGAAGAGAAGAGGAGAGGGATCGCCACTTCCTTAAGATTTGAAGAGAAGAGGAGAGGGATCGCCACTTCCTTAAGATTTGAAGAGAAGAGGAGAGGGATCGCCACTTCCTTAAGATTTGAAGAGAAGAGGAGAGGGATCGCCACCTCCTTAAGATTTTAAGAGAAGAGGAGAGGGATCGCCACCTCTTTAAGATTTGAAGAGAAGACGAGAGGGATCGCCACCTCCTTAAGATTTGAAGAGAAGAGGAGAAGGATCGCCACCTCCTTAACTGAGGAGAATTTTGAGGAAAATCCGTTGAAATTTTTAGGAGTGTAGTACAGTAAAAAAACATGCATTAAATGTTATATATAACCCTTAATTCCATTGGGTTGTATTAAAAACTCCGTTTTATTGAATAACTACTGAACACTTCTTTTGCGAGACACATACTTGGCCATTTTATTATATGATTATGTTACATGATGTTCAGCTTATTTCTATGCTGATGGTAATTTGCTAATTGTGTTAATTATTGCCTAATCTACAATGATTGATCACGGATCTGGCAGATACTAAACCTAAAATTATATCATATAAAGAACCTGAACAGGAATGAGTGTAAAATTAACATTTGTTCTTTTGCGTATTTATATTTGTGGTTTAAATCTGGCCAGCGCTCCGCGGTGGGGTACCTTCTGGGTTCTTTACGAGAATTATATATATATATATATATATATATATATATATACACACATATACACATATCTATATTTTCTATCCTAGCGCGAAATAATTGCACAACACAACAAACCAGAATGGATTCACGGACATTGCAGAAAAAAATTGTAGATCGAAAGAAAATTATAAAGTTTTTATTAACGCCATTTTTTATATAAATTATCATACAAAACACTAATTGACCAAATATATTTGGTCGGTTTATTTTATAACAAAATTGATTGTTAATTATATACCATCAATAAAAATATCTTCAACCTATTTAAGAAAATTGTCCCAAGGTACTTGTACTAGTATGCAAGGAAACTTAGCTGGAAAATGTAGGTATTTTTATCAATTTTTTTAGCTTCAAAAACGTGTATTTTCATAAAAATTTAAATTGTTGACAAAAAACATATTTATACAATTTTTCAAAAACGTTTATAGTCATTACCTAAAACGAAAATTTAAATTTTAGTAAGAAAGGATCTCACTCAGAACTCAACAATTAGCACGGATGCTGAGAATTACTTCGTTTCTTATTGACAAGTCGGTAATTCGACATTTTGATTGATTAATGACTTAATATGATTATATAATTTAAATAGGAAACATGTTTTCTTATGACACGATTTACATTTAGAATGTATGATTGATTTTATATATTTATGTAATAAATCTTGAATTTGAAATTAATAACACATCCAAGCCGCCTTTCGGTATCAGGTCTATATAATTGATAAGTTATGCAACATAAGAATAATTTTAGGTTAGGATAATTTAGCAGCACGTGAGGGGTTAGTAAATATAATTGAAGCTTTTTTGTACAGTGTTTGTTATTTTTTTTATTTTTACGACTTTCTAGGATCTATTTTATTTATTTACGTAAGTGTGACAATAATAATCCAAAATAATAACGTGCTTTTTCTTAATATTTTTTCCATATTTAAAATTCCCTTTAAGATATATGAACTCTTTACTTCTATATCATTTGTTTTAATTAAGAATCGAATATTCTGAGCACTTTTTTAAACAAGTCTATATATTTTCTACTTCAATGTGATATTTGTTATTAAACAAATATATACATTTTTTAAAAGAATTACCTTCTAATTTATGTTTGTTACATTCTGTCAAGTTGGTTGTAAATATTTAAATAATATTAATTAAAGTGTGCACTTAAATTTACATTGTAGTACGTATTTCTCACATATTATAAGTTTTGTTTACAATGGAAGTTTTGGTAGAAGAAGAAACATTTAACTAAATTAATAACGTGTACTTAAACTTACATTGAAATTTATATTTCACCTTATTATAAATTTTGTTTACCATGGAATTATTAGTAGAAGAACAAGAAATTAAATAAAATAAGTTGCCCAAACGTTCGCGTTGCTAGATCTAAAGCGCATGTTATAGCAAAAACCAGAAAAAAATAAAGAAATAATCACGACACAATCTTTATTCAGTTGAATGAGAAACATAAAACTAGCTATGTTCAGTAGGAGTGTGTACAAAATAAGGTTTTATAGCTGTATATGCCTCCTGACATTTTCGGTGGAAGTGAATCGGTGTAATTTAATTGTTATATAATGTTATAATTAAATACCATAGCCTAGATTTTTTCAGATCTTTAAAAACCATAGTCGGAAGATAAGATGGGAGAGGACGATGGGAAATTGAAATGACATTGCACATCGCAAACGTGGTTTATAAGTGAAAAATAGTAAATAGAACTTACCAAAAGAAAAGCGAGAAGAAAATATTCGTTTACGCTTTAAAACTATGGGAAAGTACATTAAAACATTTGGTTAAGATTTGGTTTAGGGGGATACTCGGACGTAATCTGGCAAAATAGTCATATGCAGAGGTGAAGCGCGGGCAGAGATCGTTGAAGGTCATCTTCTCCTAATAACATTTTTCGATATCGTACTTATTCATTATAAGCTTATTGCTTTTCCTCAATTCATTTAAAATTGGAATCTGTTGTTACTATTAGTAATTTAATTACTTTGGCAGGTATAGTACCATACTAAATTTAAAAGTTGCTTGCTTTATTGTATATATTACAAAACTTTAAGATAGGTGTGTCCGTACTTACAATTTTTAAAAAAAATTGAGATATCTATATGAAACTATCATTTACATGGGTCTAAAACTGTAGAAATTGCGAGACTTGACAGACGAATAGACGGACAGACATGTAAGACAAGTATATGACGAACCTGTAAGGTAAAGACATGAAGGATTTTCTTGTATCATTATGGGATCTTAATTAAGCTGCTTCGCCTGAAATACATTACAGTATACTTCAGCTTGTTAATCCTAAAAGCTATGTCGGTAACTTTAGTTCTCTTATGGATCTGCTTATTATGGATCGTATTTCGTAAAAAGGCGCCGAGCATAGCTCTTTCCATAGCCTGCCGAGTGACTTCAAGTCTTTTCAAGAGGTCAATAGAGATCAGTAGCATCACACTTCCATATGTCATCAGTGGCAATACACTCTAGTTGAAGACTTTCACCTTCAAATATTGGGGTGTTTTGCTTGAGAATGTTCACTGGATTATCAATCAAAATTTTTAAATGTTCTAATATTTTTTTTTCTATTCGTTCGATAGTAAATGCAAAAGGTTGTTTTTGTTACATTTATTTGCCACTCAGTCACAACGCGGTCGGCCAGTGGTTCGTCATATAATTTTATCAAATAGTATATGACTTACAACCAGAACTAATACATAGACTTCTTTTCGTTATGATGGGTATATCTAGTTCGAGAAACAGCAAACCTGGTTAATTCAGTGGTATGAAGAAGAAAATCCTTCAAAACGGAAACGACTCCCTTTAATACCACCTCATTCTGAACTTTGAAGAATATTGATCAATATCCAAATAGCATTAGGCCCTGGTGCAATAAGAATAAAAATGGCACTTTTAAATAGAGAAAACGAAATTTTTATTCAGATCAGGAAAATGAAAAGCTACTTATTTTTTTTCCAAAAAGCCAAGATATTTTTTTATAACAGTTTCTAAATGTTCTTTCTCTACTCTTTCAACCAGAAAAATTTGAAACAAAGTGCGGATTGTATCTCGTTGTATCTTCCATACAAAGATGTAACATAGCAATATATGAACTCCGTCAGGATAGTATTTTGACTGTCACGTAAAACTCAAAAACATACAAAAAGGCATTTAACTTGACAACACAGAACAAACGTCAATGTCTGTTTGCGATATTTTCAAAATGTAATAATTTTTTTCTTTGTATTATGGTTACAAATCGTTTTTAGGGTTCCTCAAAATGAAAAAGAAATGGACCATTGCAGCATCACTTGTTTTTCCGTCCGTCCGTCTACTTTTCAAAGCTTTTTTCTCAGAAATGGCTTGTGATGTCAAGCTGACATTAATATCGCATATTAAAACCTTACATTGGGAAAAAAATGAACAATTCTGTTTTTTGTTTCATTCAATAAAGCATGTTATTTTATTCATAAATAGTCTAACTTACCGATCATGAAAATTTATAGAGTACTTCCATACAACCTTGAAGATCAGCTTAGTGAAAAGTCTTACAGCAGATTTATAATTCTATATAAAAATATATATCTCTATAATTAATTTCCTTTTACCCCTGTGAAATATATAGCAGGTAGTACATTTACTTTGTGAAAAATAAATATTTGTAAGTAGTTTAATAGAAAAAAAATAAGTATTCTTAAATGTTCTAACTCTAATTCTTAAAATTATAAGTGCTAAAATGTTTACCGAACCCTCATAGTTTTAATTAAGCTTTTTAGCTTTTTTGTTGTTTCCTGATAATCAACCTCTCAATGGGTTTGGTTTCCCAAATTCTAAAAAATGTCTATATCTGTGATACCGGTAATTAGTTCTACATCTGTGATACCAGAGGCCTATTTGTGCTAGTCTCCTCTATGATCTTAATGAAAATAATTGTTAGCCAAGTTTAAAAATATTTGAATAAATTATTTTTTAGGAGGATAGTTACTTTTACGTAAGCTTCATTGTAATATACATCTTTTGAGAAATAAATCTGTGAAATATTAATTTACAGGTGACCTATGATTTCAAACCACATATTTGAACCTTTTCTTTTTTAGAATTTTAAAATTAAATTATCTCGGTTAACGTGCGTGAACAACTTCAGGAGATACATTAAGTAGATTTAAGTAGAAAGCGATGTACTTAAGAAATTTTTTTTCCTTGAAACAATCATGCTTAGAAAATATTGAATTTAAAATGAATAAATACATTAGCGTCATGCTTTTGACAACTAGTTTATATACTTTATACTCGTAAGTTATTCTGCACCAGAAACGTCACTTTTCGATTTATTTCACTCTTCAAAAGTATTAATAAAAATGTTCGATTTTTGTCATGACACTGAAATTGATTCGTTCAAGAGGTTTGAATATGTGTTCGCGGTTTTAATTGTATAATATTTTGTATCTAATATATAAGTAATATTGTCATAACAGTGTTGTTATGTGCAATGTGAATTATTTGTGTTTCAATAATCGCAGAGAATTGTTGATGTTTTTCATCAAAGGCTTCCCAATTTTTAGATGTAAAAAAACCCCAATAAATAACGTTAATAAAGTATTGATACGGAGACTCTCAATACGGTAGTTAAAATAAAAAATGTAAATTAATTTCGTTTCTTTAATAATTGTTTTTTTATGGGAACTGTTGACCAATTCGTCAGTTATGTTATGAAAAAAATTAAATCTACGTATAAATATTATGACTTTTAGAACTTTCCTTAATGCTTACATTTAAAAGTTATTTTAGTCGCAATACACATATTTTAATATCTAAACCTATTTACTGGTTGATATGCCGAATAAGCGGTTTTAATAATATGAAGGGAGGAAGGATACTGAAGGAAAATTAATTAAATCACATCGCTTAAATGTAAAGCTACATTAAATGAACGTATTAATAAAAATGCGCGGAAACCTACGCATTTGTAACTAAACTTTTTTCATTTTGAACCATATATTAATTGGAATGTATTAAATTCCGAGATGAAATTAATAAAAAAAGGATTATTTACATATTAATTTATAAAGACCAAAGGTAATCGGGGAAAATTGGTTATAATTGATATAGAAGATGAATGTAATTTCAAACTATCGACATATCGAAATAAAACCTCGAAAGTTATTTCCAATCTCGTTGTTTTTTCGCAGCTGTGTAAATTTTGCACAGCATACATTTTATATACACTTTTGGAGATACCACTTGCCGAATAGACACACAAACGTTTGACTGTAATCTAGTTAATTATTCTCATTCTAGCTGCCTTATATTCGCCACATATTTTCGTGATGATACCTCAGTCAGCTTCCATTTTACCATGAGATTATAATTTATGATTATAAAATTTTAATTTAATTTTTTAACAGACACAATTCTGAATAACTCAAACCTAGACTTGATTATCGAAGTTTAAAGGCCATATTTTCAGATTAACTTTGCGGTGTTATTTATTATGGGTGTACAGGATTTCCGAAAATACATAAATTAAAAGTTTAAATATGAAGCTATTTCGGAGTTTTATTATAAAGTATGCATAATTATAATTCAGTATCAAAGCTAAAAAAAGATAAATTTTTTGTAACAACTGGGTATCTATCCGTTCGTTCGTTCACCTTTGGTGAATGAACGTTTTATTATTTAGATTATGCCACATAAAGTGACGAATTTTAATATGTTTGTAATAACATAAATACGAACATCAAATACAAAAAGTTAATTAATACTTTTGTTTATGTTTTTGTAGGTTCAGACGAGTTAATATTTTTCTTTGGTTTTTAACCTCACACGTGATTAAAGTCAACAAAAAGCAGATGAAATTGTGAATCTAAAAATATAACAATTATTTATATATAAGAAACTTTCTTCATAAAAATTTTCAAATAAAAAGCAAGGATCATTTTCACGAAGGGTGTATTTAGAACCTTATTTTTATAGTAACGTACTGAATCCAATCACCCATCCATCCCTATATCAGTCAGAGACTTTTAACTTCTAAACGAAATAAGATAGTAACTTGAAAACAAGCTTAAATTAAGCATTGTAGTTCTCAAACTCAAAATGAAAAATGGTTTGCCTACGAAAATAAAAGAATTTAAAATTACATTTCTAGCAGGGTTCTCAAATATTTAAAAGGGCTAAAATAATTTGTTTTATACATTGGCCTGTCGAGTATCATGGAAAACATCTATTTGAATAGAGCATAAACATTTTCCATAATTTTTGAAGTGGAAACTTCTTTAGCCACATCTGCACACTTTGCGCACCAGCGCACTTTTTCTGAGCAGTGAACGAAACTGCGCCGTAACGCTCGGGTCGGAGACGCTGAATCGGGTAAACTCGGCTTCCGTTGGCATTGGCTAAGTGAACTACTTTTTAGGCGCACCAAGCGCACTATTTAAAATATCAAGTGAGCTACATTTTAAGGCGCATCATGCGCACTATTTGATTAAAATTTTATGTGAATATAATTTAATATAATACTTATTAAGATTAATACAATACTTATTAAGATTATTTACCAGAATTTTATTGTATTTAATCAGTGGAATATTTCAAGTGTATACAGTTAGTGTTTAATATTTTATTTGGCAGTAGTTTAGTGCAATACGCCAATGTTGTTGTAATAATTTTGCATTGTTCCGGGCTCGTCGAATTAACATCCATCACATAACATCAATGTAATAATATATATATACACACATATATATATATATATATATATATATATATATATATATATATATATATATATAAATATATATATTTTAAAATTAGAAGTTTTCATTTCTACCGTGTGGTCATACAGCAGAAATGTTTTCGCTGGATGAATAAATTTGCCACGTGCTCATTCCTTTTATTATTAGGCCCATGTGAAAAATGTTATTATGTAGGAAGCTTTAATGAAATCTAAAAAATCTAAAGTGAGAAATTCACGATATTTTTACATTCGTGGAAGATATACTGGGAAATGTATTTTTACGGTGATAAATAATCTTAAAAATTGCAAATAGCTTAACAGAAACACCCTTCAATATTACAATTTTTATTTTTAACACGCGTTCTGTTCGTACTTAACAGGTAAAATAAATTGAAGATATTTACGAAACAATAATACGCTTAATAAAAGTAATAGAGCGGGAATCGGCAGTATCCGAGGGAATATATAGGCTTTTAATACAAAAGTGTACTTACTTGAAAAAACAATTTATTACAAACAATAAAGCGTTTAATAAAAGGAGATACGGTAATTTGAAATTTTAATACAAAAGTGTACTTACTTGAAAAAAAAAATTATTACAAACAATAATGCATTTAATAAAAGGAATAGAGCGGGAATTGGTAGGACCCGAGGGAATACATAGGCTTTGTTCCCTTCCACTAAAAATGGAGATACGGTAATTTTAAATTTTAATACAGAAGTCTACTTACTTGAAAAAAAAAAGCTTAGTGCAAACAATAATGAGCTCAATAATAGTAATATAGCGGGAATCGGTAGGATCCGAGGGAAAACATAGGTTTTGTTCCCTTCCACTAGAAAAGGAGATACGGTAATTTGAAATTTTAATAAAAAAGTGTACTTACTTAAAAAAAAGTTTATTACAAACAATAATGTGCTTAATAAAAGTAATAGAGCGGAAATCGGTAGGATCCGTAGAAATACATAGCCTTAGTTCCCTTCCACTAAAAAAGGAGACACGGTAATTTGAAATTTTAATACAAAAGTGTACTTACTTGAAAAAAAAATGTTTATTACAAACAATAATGCGCTTAATAAAAGTAATAGAGTGGGAATCGGTAGGATCCGTGGGAATACATAGACTTTGTTCCCTTCCACTAAAAAATGAGATACGGTAATTTTAAATTTTAGACCAGAA
Source organism: Druceiella hillmani (assembly GCA_039881145.1). NCBI lineage: Eukaryota > Metazoa > Arthropoda > Insecta > Lepidoptera > Hepialidae > Druceiella > Druceiella hillmani. The sequence continues at coordinate 15,993,297 of JAYKKI010000029.1, forward strand.
GTCTACTTACTTGAAAAAAAGTTTATTACAAACAATAATGCGCTCAATAAAAGTAATATAGCGGGAATCGATAGGATCCGAGGGAATACATAGGCATTGTTCCCTTCCACTAAAAAGGAGATACGGTAATTTGAAATTTTAATACAAAAGTGTACTTACTTGAAAAAAAACCTTTATTTTATAATGACGTTTTCGAGTGAATTTTACATGTATAATCGTGGTTTAATGTGTATTTTAGAATCGATTTTAAAATTAACTTAATAATATTTTGAAAGGTTTACTTGAACTGAGTAACGACCACAGGTAGCAAGGAATAAAACAGAAAGCGTACATTTATTGAAATAATATTAAACTAATTAATGTTCAAATATGGAGTACCAAGCCATTCCACAATCGTATTCTGACAGCCGTCAATAGAGCTGAAAAAAATTTAATACCGGTTGTGTTTCCCAACATTGTGTTCAGACTTAAAGCCGAGAGGGGGGTAGTAAATAAAATTACTTATTTATTAATTTTAAAAATATTCACGCAATGAAAACCAATTTCCGTCAGAGTTGACGGGAATTATATAAAAATATACACGGTGTCCGGGAATAGATGTCGGACAAAGCAAGAGGCTATTCGTTGGCCATAAAGGAATACATTGTCGTTGAAATAAAATGTGAAACACGCCCTTTTTCTAATTGTGTGCAAAAAAATATTACACATAACTCTTTTTAACACACCGAATGCTTGACCGGAGTGCGGTGTTTACCCACAGTGGCGATGTCTTTGCAGCTGTTAACGGGTTATTGTCACGAGCGCCGCTGAAAAATGTGGCAAGTATCGTGTGTGCGAAAAAGATGACAAATAATTATGAATGTTATTTTTAATTGCCTGAAAAAAAGTCATTTTTTAAATTTAATTTTGACGACAATCAACTTTTTTTCTATCAAGGAATGACGTATTTCTTTGTCCGACACTTATTCCCGGACACCGTGTGTTGCTAAACCTAAAGGAAACAAAATTAAGTTGAAATACGTAAATTTTGTAATACAAAAATCTAATATTGATAAAACATTTTCCCCAGAGCGAGTATATACTCCTAAGTTGGTTCATTTGGAGACTAGATGAGTGCACTCGCTTCAAGAATATAATTGATTAATAGAGTTAATTAATATGCAATATACAAGTTGACATGGTAATATTTTGACAAATTCCAACACATGTTAAGCCTACTGATGAGTTTCCAAGATGTGAATGCGAAATGGGGAGTAGTCATCCATAATCACACTTTAGGTGCATTCCTTTTATTTCATAACTGTAAATAAAGAAGTGTAAGCAAGGGAAGATCATTATTGCACATTTGTTCACATTAAAAAGTCGCCTATTGTTTAAACTTCCTTGGAACACTGAGTAGGTACCACATTGAACAGTCAAAGAACACTTCTGGCAAATGAGGGTATGTTATTTAACGTTATGAGAAACAAATGAGAACCTAAATTATAATAATTTGCTGTTTTGGCAGGAGTTACTTCAACGTATTTCAGCATTTCTGTAGGTTTAATTTAAATTCGCGGCGAACAAAAAATTGGACGATTGCATTTCACGTACATTTCAAACGTTTTAGCTATGCGTAATGCTAAGTTCAATATTCCAACAACAATACACGCTAACACTTCACTATCCAGGTAATATCGTATCGTATTTTAAAAAAAATTAAAGTCACATTACTTTATTATATCCCACATGTATTTTATATTTCATTTATGACTAGCTGTGTCCGTGATTTTGTTCATGCTGATATTTTGCAAATATTACTAAGTTAATTGTAAGACTCAGAGTTAAAATAAACGTAACGTCATCTAAAATAATTGTGAACAAACTTTAAACATAATAAAATTGTGCAAATCTTAAATTTAAAATAAACGTAACGCCATGTAAAGAAACTTTAAAGGTAATAAAATCGTGCGAGATTCAAATTTAAAATAAACGTAACGCCATTTAAAATAAATGTAAAAAAACTTTAAACCTAATGAAAAAAAATTAAATCGATTTCGAATAACTGTCGAATAAGAAAGGAACTGAAAAGTATAAAGTAATGAAAACGCGAGTACTTAGTAGGAACTTTTGCGGTATAGTATTTTCTGAACATAAAAAAAATTTACAAATTATGCTGTTAGAGATTTTTGGAATAGATGCTGAGTCGAGGTTTCTATTTTCCTTACTTACATACACACACACATACACAGATGATACTGCATTTTACTTGGAACGGATTCATCCAAAGTGTTTAATGAATTCTGTAGATATGAGGTAACAAACACAACAAAAAATGCAGTTAAGGAAATTCTCTTTTTTTGAAGTCAGTTTAAAATAAACTTTTTTGAATAAGTGCGCTTGTACTGCAATTTTAAATAACTTATCTTCTTTTCAGTAAGTTAATTTTGATAAACTAGAACCTAAACTAGTTCAACATAAACCAATAGTCTTCAATAGTAAAATTCCTATACAATCTCTGTAGTGATTCTTGTGTGTTGCGCGAATAAATAAACAAACAAACAGATAAAATTCCGAAAACTATATTTTTGTCTTCTATTATTATTATCGTGTCCCCGTAAACCGCTTTTTTTCACAATACTTTTAATGTATAGACATGCCTATTCTACAATTGTATTACATGTATAGGTAAGTATCAGTAGCAGATATACGAAATTACTTAAGTCACTCAAAATTGTGTATAAAAATATCTAAACCATTTGTTACCATAATAATCAATATATAGAAGTAATTATGACACTATCGTTACTCCGCCGAATGACATAAAAAAGTATAACTGTCTAACTCAGCTTACACACAAATCTGACAGTTCCGCATCTCATAAATGATTGCATTTCCATCGATGGGCGCCACAAAGATGTGGCAACAGGTGTGATGGGAATGATATAGCTGGCGAAAAACTCAGTTACGATCACTTTTCATTTCACGCGAGTTTTTCAAACGAAGCATTCGATTTTATTAATAATCAAATCCAATGAACGAATCGAACGTGAAAGACGTCGGTTATTAAATCGATTATAGTACTTGAAATAAGTGCGAATGATGACAAAACGACTTGTCTATGGTACACAAAAACCTTACGAAAAACCCGTTATTGGAAATGGAAAAAATGTAAAAGTTTAATGGGAGTTAATTTGATCACGAGGTTAAAAAAGTAGCTAGTACTTGAGAAATATAATTTGATATCGGATAATATAATAAATGAATTGTCAGTAGAAAAAATGACACAGATAAGCTCGTGAAGTGAAAATTATAAATGAAATATTAAAAACATTAAAAATGTTATAAACGTTTATGCGGCTTATATAAATATATGACTTCCCTCCACTTTATTTTGTGCATACAGAAGACTGGCAGGTAGTCCATATGGTGGTGGGTGTTACAAGAATAAAACTAACAATGAAGATAAATTGAAAAACTATAGTTTCATATAAATCGCCAGACAAATGTGAAATTTGTTCTTTTTTTAATGAAAAACCAGGTTATTCTTTATAACCAGCAAGACAAAACTTACCTCAGGTTGTATCCAGTAGTACCACCCATACATACATGTAACATACTAATCAATAAAACTCACAAGCCTGACGAGTCGTCGAAAAAAATCACATAAAACTTTAAAAGAGCTAAAAAGACATTTATTTTGACAACACACAACGAACATCAATGTCAGTCGACGGTTTATTTTTAATTAATTTATGCAATGACTACACATTTAAAAAAGCTGTTGGTCTTGATTATATTTTGAAAATGTTTCTAAAAAGTTATTTTTACGTAAAACTCTGTTTCTAAAAAGTTATTTTTATGTGAACTGGTATACGTGGAGTGAAATGGGATGTTTTATATTATCAAAGTGCCTAGCTAATTAAACAACGACAAAATATATCGACATTAACTTTTAAACTTGTATATTTGCGAAAAAATCTAAATTGTGTATCTTGTACCAAAAAAACTAATTTTCAAAATAACAAATTAAAGCTTTTAGCTTTTAAAAATGTATATTGCAATCATTTACATGTATTACTTGGTGTTTTGTCTACATGTATATTCATAAGTATATACATAAGTGCATACTGTAATTATCTGTACGTAGTCTTTGCATTATTTTGTTTGTTTTTGGATTATGATACTAATGAATATCACCGTCATATGCTTTATTGTCAACGGATTTAAAATGGATTGAACTTGGTGCGGTAGACAAGAGTGCTTCAATGTGTAAAATTAGCCTACTTGTAATTATTTTTTTAAATAATTAATTTATTTTGATTACATTGTAATAATCGCTGTAAAAGATTGCTTTCATAGCAATAAGTCCATGCAATATATTTAAATGTATACTTTAAAGTAGAGAAATAAATAAATAAATCATGGACGAGTTCTGTTAATATCATGTTTTATTGTTGTCATGAATTATTACGCAGAATTTTTATGAATAATGTGATTAACTACAATTATTAAGTAATACAGTTATTGAGTAACAGCCTGGATAGTTATTGGTTTAGTAACTGTAGGGGCAAAGTTAATCGAAATACCAGAAAGGGTTTACTTATTTTACCGTTAAACTTTAACGTTTATATATGTTGCTTATTTTAAAATTTAACGTTTATATATGTTGCTAATTTTAAACTTTAACGTTTATATATGTTGTTTATTTTAAACTTTAACGTTTAGACATGTTGCTTATTTTAAACTTTAACATTTATACATGTTGCTTATTTTAAACTTTGTCGTTTATACATGTTGCTTATTTTAAACTTTAACGTTTACACATTTTGCATATTTGTTGTTATATCAGCAATATTTTTAAATCGACTACAACGGTTAAATTTTAAAAATATAAGATGTTTATGAATAAAGATAACTTTAAAAACAAGATAACACTATATAAAGAGGACAGAGGACACACACACAAAAATAAAAATTAACTAATTTAGCTTAGCAAGTTTGAAGAAATGGAATTAATTATATAATTGTTGTTATATGATGGTTTATATAACGACATTAAAATTATAAATTGGATCTGACCATAACTGGAATAAAATTTTGTAGTATTGTCTTATGATGAAATAAAACTGTAAGGAGACTAAGGTGAATCAACTCAAAGGGCGAATATATATATAATGAAAATAAAGATTTAAATAATTTTATTTATACTTGTAATGAATGTAGTGACAGAAAGGAAGACACTTGTCCATTATAATACTTCGTGAAAGTAGTAAATCTTTATCATCCGTAAAAATATCATGAATATCTCAAAAATCGTTCGTAAAACTCAAATAGAAGGGACACAAAGGTCCGTACAAAATGGAGGCTGAGGATAGTCGGCTGGCACGATAAAAGTAAAAGTCTAGAAAATTGTTTATAAAAATTAAACTATCTGCCGAATCATTGGGAAAATCCATAGGTTTCTAACCTGATAGTCAATCGATAGAAGAAAGAATCCCCAAAATCGGTCAATAATTGGTTTTTTTCACATGAAATTAAAATCATCGCCACTAGCTTTTTGATGAACCTCAAGTTAATTTCTATTATCGTTGAATTTTTTCGTTGAATTTTCACTTTGGCAGTTTTAGAATTAGTTGGGGAAGGCGTGAAGGGAAGTGGTATATTTTTTCAACATTTTCTGTAATATGTCTAGAACAATTTGATTTAAAATAAAAGATAATAGTTTTGATTCCCTTTAATATATTTTTTAATTGATATCCCACATTTTATTAGCTCCATTTAAAATTTCCATACCTTTTTCTATTAAGATATGTGTAAGTTGGCATGCTTCAGCACTGTAACCTTTGAGTTCCTACGTCCAACAGTATCTGAAAAAACGGCTGTACATATGGGTACGTGGTTGACTTTTATAAAGGTTCCGTTTTTTTATTTCGAGGTATGAAAAGCTCAAAATTAGCAAAAAAAATCCAACAAACTATATCAACTGAACTATATATGTTCTACGATCGACTTTTAATAGAAATATAATTTTTTAAACATAAAAAAATGTTACTATTAATGTGAAATAAGCAGCCATTATAAAGCTTGCGAAAGCTATTCTTTAATGAGAAATAATATAAGTGAGGGTAGATATCTGTCAATAACTGTCTAGGCTTGTTTTGACGTAATGATTAATTTGATATATGTGTTATATTCTTATTATAACTTTTATTTCCCACATAGGTTAGTAGATAATGGGAAAACCTTACAGGTAGGTGCTAACGATTATACCTTAATTATAATATTATTACCACGAAGGCAATTCAGAGTAGATGAAGCCAGCAAGAAGTAGAAATGATAATCGTCTGTTTCGCTCCTGTCATTATAGTGGGTAAGAGAAAAAATTACAAAAAGTATCCCTGACGCTACCCACCGTTAAAGATGCTTTGGTTTTCCAGTAGATGATGGAAAAAAACACATCCTAAAAAAGCGCGGTGTGCGCTTTGTTTCACACCCCGCCTCTGAACCTGAGTCATATTCTATAGTTATCTGAGTATCGATTATATTCACTATCGATTGCAGTAAGTATATATTATAATATGGAAAAATTATAATTATTTGTTGAAATTTTATAGCCTTTTTACATAATTTCATATTTTATATACATTTAATATTTTTATGCGCAAATAAACTTTCTTTGTATAACCAAACTTATTTTTATTTCTTGTCATGTTACTCAAAATTTCTACTTAGATATGTTTCTTAATTTAAAATTCATGATGCACTATAATATGCTAGTACCGATGACTATAATAGTCATCGGTACTAGCATATTATTGTAGATTGGCTGTTGATGGCTCCGTTCTTACGGAAGTAGTATCGATTGAAATAAAATATACTTTATGTTTATTTCCATGCAATACGGTATTTCCATGAATAAGGCTTTTCAAGCCTATTTTCATGAAGATCAACTTAATAATTGAGTCATGATATTCGTATAATCGTATATTGGCATTTTTACGTTAATTGGAATAGGTCATAAAGGACTGATATAAAATCAAAATATTCACATACACTTCTTACCAGCATGAATAAGTTTTATAGAAATTATAAAAACTGAACTTAGTTAGTCTACTCATGTTATACTAATGTTGATGAAACTCGAAATGCCCTAGATGATTTAGTGCTTAGAACATATTAAATAACAATTACTCTTATATCACTGACCTCATAGAGGTTGATTCCAAAAAAAAAAACAATAAAAACTGTAAAACATTAAATACTTATTTTTAGGTTGCTTCTACGAAATTTCGAGTTAATAGCTCCAGTTCTCTTTTATACAAATTTTGAACACTCATTCATCCCCTTAAAGACTGATTTAAAAAAAATGCTTCCTTAGTTGAGGTCTATGTTATATATATAATCTATGTACAAAATTTCATGTTTCTAGAGGCAGCGGTTTGGACTGTGTGTTGATATATCAATGAGTGGATAATTTTTTGGACCAGCATAATTTTTTATTTAAAATTAATATTTAAATTTTTTTAAATAGTTAAACGTGGCGTGAGTACTTTTATTCTCATTAACCATTTTTAAATAGTTTCGAATTATATGTCGTGGTATAATTACGGGAGTCTAAATCAAGGATTTACGGTATGGTATGACTTAATTAAATTCTTGGGAAATTCTATATTTTGTGAATATTTCTTATATTTGTTACTACTTCACTTTTATTACTCTTGCAGAGAATGCTCATTTATTAAACTAAAAGATCCTTCCTGAAGTGTTGTGTTTTAAACGAAAAGTGACATTCTGGTGCAATATATATATATATATATATATATATATATATATATATATATATATATATATATATATATATGTATCTATATATACACATACATTTTAGATACCATCTTTATAATTGTTACGTGTTTGCACACTGCTACGAATTTGCTGCTATGTGGCATTATCTAGTCCATTAATTAGTCATAATACTCGTGTGGTAATAAGTCATCGAGAAATAAGCCACGAAAAGCACATACCATATATTACTCGCGAGTCAGAACTATAATTGAGATAAAACTTATGCGTCTACTGCACGTGCTCTTAAGCTTTGAATCAGTATCTTCCGGAATATTCAGAGTAATTTGTTGCCAAGTGAAAATAATGACAAAATTCTTGCGACCAAACACCTGTTGCACGAGAATGCCACTTTTCCTTTAAAACACAACATTTTAGATAAAAATTCACCTTTTATTTACGAAAAATAATTATCTTTCTCTTCAAGAACTATAAATGTATATAAGTAATAAAAGTTAATCAAAGTGGAAATTAGCGATGATGAAAATACGTAACAATCTAATTAAGTCTTACCATATCGTAAATCCTTCATTTGCCCCTCTAATTATAACAAGCCATATAATTAAAAACGATTTAAAAATCGTTAATAAGAACAAAGTGCCCCTGCCTTTTTTAAATAAAGATTTTTTCCAATTGTTAGTTTAATAAACAATTATAAAAACAAATTAAAAATAAAATAAAATTAAAACAACGAGAAACAGAGAGGAGGGGGGAAAAGATTTGCGCAAAACGGAGGCTGTTAATCGTCAGTTACGAGAGAAGAAAGGTGTTTAAAAAATCCAGTTACTATGAAATTAATGAGTTTCTATTATCATGGTTAATAAATCTATGGAAAAAATAACCAAAATCAGTTAAGAATTACGATTTAACGGGTGGAAGCGTATGTCATTTTTCATAAGAAAATGTAGATCATAGTAATTAGTCGTATATTAAGAACTTACACGATTTTTTTAAATTTCGGCATATAATGTGGAGCATCGTTCGAAAGGGCTAGTTATAAGTGTTTCAAAAATATATTTTTTGTATATTACAATAATAAATTTGTCTGTCGAAATATCTAAAAATAATAAAATATATGTAAAAAACATGTCCCACCTTCTATTTTAGAAATGAATGAATCTAAAATTATGAAAAGAACAGGGCTTTTAGAAGGTTGTACATAGATTATTGGAGTAATACCGATAATCCTAGATGTCATAATTTTTCAGAGATATACGACTATTCACAACTAAATGAAACTACGTGATGTAGTATTATTTCCATGTTATACTTGATATACCATGTTATACTAGCAAAGATCTTTGCTAATATCCCACCTGAAGATGTTGTAATACAACGAAACCTAGGTCGTGGTAAAGAAATTAAAGAAATAATACTACATCACGTAGTTTCATTTAATTGTGAATAATTAATTTCTACAAAATTAACGCCAAATATATTCAATATACGATTATATAATATCTACCCTACTTATGTGCTCATACTACAATAAATTATGTATAATTAAATATCCATTTCGCAAGGAAGTTCACATTGATGATGATTCGGATAAATAAAATAATTTCACCTCAAACGAGGTGTGAGATCCAGATAAGATAGGGCGATTAGAGATAAGATAGGGCGCTGGGTATAGCAAAATGGTCCCACCTTCCTACACAAATTCTACTAAATCTACACATAACCAATGTGGCTATGTGTTTTAATTTTTATATTCAAAATAAAATTATGAAATTCAGTTAAATATGTTGCCCACTTTCAACGTTAAGGTGTGGTATTTACGTTTATGATGTCGGTGTTTTGCGCATTAGTTAACCTAGAGTAGTACTAATACAGAGTTTACACATATTTCAAAAAGTTTGTTTTATTAAGAAACTTTTAACAAAATCCTGTTTTCAGTTATCGTAATGAATTCTTTGATCCTTTAGCTATCCAGTGGTATAATTTAATTTTTGATGTAGAGGATAGACTCGAAACTGCAACGCCAAACTCTATCCCACGATTTTGTTATCATTAGGTTTTTTGGATTACCCCTGTATGGTAGCAAATTTAAAGACGTATTCACGTCAAAAAAACAATTCAACCCTTATATTTTACATAGAAATCAATTGAAATCGATTTTTAAAATTATTTAATTAAAGTTCAGCCATCTGGGAAACGAAATAAAATAATGTTATAATTTTCTTTTCTTTAGCTATTTGAATAAGCTAATTTATTGCAAGGAGGCAACATAATAAACTTGATAATGGTCCTTAATCAACACTTGCAAATTTATCGATTCATGAAAGTGGAATTCAATTCAAATTGCAATGTGATGCTAATGTTAAATGCCGTACATTTTTTTAAAATTATTTATTGTGTTTTTTGTTAACGGATGTCTCCGTCGCGTGTTTTTTTATAATAAACCCTCACGTCTCATTATTAACAATTTATATTGCCTACATTAATTTAGGTGAGGATTAAAAGCGAAAATAAAATTATATGTGTACAAGTTCGTACGCATGCACACAGGAGAACATAACGAAGCTACACTTGCAACGTACAGATGAACAAACACATTATTTTTTTTTCATTCAAGACATTGTACATATATTAAGTTTGCAAATACATGCGTTTCCTCAATTTAAATAATTCTATGTCGTTTATTTAATATGTATACTCGTATTAATGGAAATTATATTATTCTTATGCAACGATCGTTCTGTTATGTTCCATTGTTCATTTCAATTATTTTTAAGTTTCTGCCTTAATTCCTTTGTTCATATGCTCAATTGCTTTTTGCAACTATCAAAACTACATTTTTTCAACTTACGTAATTCTAAATTGTTTATTTAGTATGTTTACTAATGTAAACTTTAATTATTCTCCTACAATGATTGCTTTGGTTGAATATTATGATTCATCTTTATTATTTTTAAATTTCCGCCTCAATTTGTTTCTTCCATACGATCAGTTAATCATTACAACTATTGTAAGTAGGTTTTGTTTAATTGGCTTAATTAAGCATAAACGAGGTAACACATATTACAATTCAATAGTTTATTCTTTTATTCATAATTTTTATTGTAAAGTACTGATTCATATTACGATTTCGTTCCTTTATTCCATTAGATAGTTTAAAAATAATTATTGATACAATCATGGTTAAGAGTCTTAGGGAAAATAGCGAATTTGCTGCCAGCCAGAACGCCAGCTCAGTCAAGCTCGACGGGCGACTGGGAATCGAACCCGACTCCCTGGGGTGCCACCCGCCTGCAAAGAAATTTAAGACAGTTAAAAGAACATTAACGTATATAAATGTCTTTGGCGTGGTGTGTCGCATCAAAGTTTTGTGATGGACCCAACACACCACTGCGTCGACATATAGATATGGATAAGTTAATATTCTTATAATTCTTTTAATTATTTCCCATAAATTCGATTTTAATTTTTTTTTAAATTTACAATAAAAAAAGGACGCATGCATGCCTTACACCTTTCTCAAATTATATTTCACTGTGGTCGAAGGTGCCGTCATGATACAAAGGTAATTTACGTGCGATGCGATGCCCTATGATCTTAAGATGTTTCTATTTTGAAAGGATGCAAAACGACAGGTGTATCCTAAATTATTAGGAGATGAACAATACTGATGAAATATTTTTATCCATCCTTCTGTAGGTTTTTAAAACCGTTGACTAAATTGGCTTCCAAGCGTTAAAAAAATCTGAAAAATATAAAAAAATATATACTATATACGCTATATTATCCTGTATATCCGTTTAAAATAAAAGCAGAGGATTTTTAAAATTTTCTTTTTTAAATGAGTGGAGTGCGAAATAATTTGATTTAATGTACTGATACCAATAACATATGAATGCAACAATAATTGTTTCCACTAAAATACACGAAGAATTAACGAATTAAAAATTTGTTTTCAAAATTGTTAGATTAATTTAAAAAATCCGAATATGCGTAATAAAATATTATTGCACAATTCCAGTAGTTAATAACGCATTTAATTCTTAATTTAGTTTCTAAATGTTTATTTCGAATGTTTTTTATCATTATTTAATGTTGATTTTATGTAAAGAGTTACAGGTTCTTCTTGTCTTCTTCTATCTTATCAGTTTCGATTTTATAATATTTGGCATTTCACGGGTTTCACTGTGGAAAACACGAATTGGAAAACTCATAAAATATTAACCAACTATAGGGCCCAAACGCCAGAAATTAATATGCGATCCAGTTTGATTAAATCGCTTTCGCCCTGGAAATTTCAATATTAAAAACAAATTCCGTGGACGCCAGAATATTAAAATTAATAATAATAGACTAAAAATAACAACGTTGCCAAACTGTGGAGTAAGTTCGACTCTGATATTTGGAATACGCCATCAATTCACGCATTCAAAGCTCGTCTGAAAAAAAATTCTTTCGAAGCTCACATTCGTAACGCTCCATCGTCTTCTCCTTGGTTTTTTTCTTCAAAATCCTATCTTCCTTTACTCTTGTGAATGTATAATATATATGTGTATACATGTGTATGTGTATATATTTCTTTTAAACCTTTTTTATTCATTACTTGTTACTTGCCATTTTTTGTTGTTGTTAATTTACAGGTTTGTTATGGTTTTAACTACTTTTTTAATTTTATTTTGTAATTGAATTCACAATCTGTTGCAGTCTATAATGTCTGTTCTTCCTTACTTGGTATTTTAGCTGATTGGACGAGATTGCCCCTGCAGTAATAAGTCCGCCATATGTCTTTGTATACTAAAGTCACTAAATAAATAAAAGTGATGGTTGAACCAGACCCTTGTGAACATGGAGATTCTACATTAATATCATTCAATGTGCAAAACAAAACAAAAACTGTGACTACTATGCTGGTTAGAAATGAGAATTGTTATATATTTTTTCTAAAGGAAAAGAAGAAAAATGTTAAAGTTTTTTAAGAAATTTTTTTGAGAGAAAATATTTAATGTCATTCATTAGCACTGAAATTAACAAACGTTTTTATGCTATTTGCCTCAACATTTCATTACATTACTTTTAGCAGTTTAATTTTTTTCACTTGTCTATAATCAACGGAGACAATAAAACATTAATGGAATTTTTTACGTTAATTACCTCAAAAATATTATTAAACGAAACAAGCGTTAGCCTTTCTTTATTGATAGCCTGCTGTGTACTGACGCGCTGAATGACTAGAAGCGCAGAGGAAAACGTTATATATCGTTTGCTCTTTCAATTACTGACGCGTTTCACATTTAGTTTCGGTCTTATTTCTAATAATGACTTACTTACTTATATTATCGGAGGAAAAGAAGATTCATTTTAAGTTCTAAAAGTTTAAACCTCATGAACCAAATGAACACAAACGAAATAACATACCCTATGACGTATATATGATTTTCAAAAATACTCTATTAAACATTGAAATAAATGATATACGTTAAGCTTGGAATTTTGTTTCTTTTTCTTTGATTGATTATATTTCATTGTATCAGTTCTAAAAGTTTAAACCTCATGAACCAAATGAACACAAACGAAATAACATACCCTATGACGTATAAATGATTTTCAAAAATACTCTATTATACATTGAAATAAATGATATATGTTAAGCTTGAAATTTTGTTTCTTTTTTCTTTGATTGATTATATTTCATTGTATCAGTTCTAAAAGTTTAAACCTCATGGACCAAATGAACACAAACGAAATAAAGTACCCTATGACGTATATATGATTTTCCAAAATACTCGATTATATATTGAAATAAATGATATATGTTAAGCTTGAAATTTTGTTTCGTTTTTCTTCGATTGATTATATTTCATTGTATCAGTTCTAAAAGTTTAAACCTCATGGACCAAATGAACACAAACGAAATAAAGTACCCTATGACGTATATATGATTTTCCAAATTCCCCGATTATATATTGAAATAAATGATATATGTTAAGCTTGAAATTTTGTTTCGTTTTTCTTCGATTGATTATATTTCATTGTATCAGTTCTAAAAGTTTAAACCTCATGGACCAAATGAACACAAACGAAATAACGTACCCTATGACGTATATATGATTTTCCAAAATACTCGATTATACATTGAAATAAATGATATATGTTAAGCTTGAAATTTTGTTTCGTTTTTTTTTCGATTGATTATGTTTCATTGTATCAATTTTCAAGCCCTTATCATAGAACGGCCAAGTACGTTTAACTAAAGAAACGCAATCCAGATCAACCTAGTTCAGTTGCTTAGTTACAACTCTTCAATTTAATTGCGAAGTGGCTGACTTGAGCAACAGTTTCCGATATTCCAATCTCTATTTCGGATATCACCAAACATCGGCGTCACTTCATTATTACAAACAATTGCAAGAATTAAAGAAAGCCGGACGCCGTCGGTCGCATATTTGTCAACTGACTCGTTATTACGAAATCTGCAATGGGGTATATTGTCATTGTTCGTAAGTAATTCTCGATTTGAACCGTTGGAAATCAAATAAATGTGCTGCTTTTTGTCCATCCGCTTGATAGATTTCTTGTCATCAATTACTAATGGCCTTTGTCGAGGTGGAAATTGGATTCCTCTAAGCGGGCATAAAATAAAGTCGGATCCGAGCCGATGTTCGGGAAAAAAAGTTGCCGGCAACTTTTTGTGGCACAAAGATTTGTTTTGTGACTCTTAATCATTGCATAAAATTAATTTATCGCTTTTTGTATCGGCACTGGCTATAACAGGTGTGGTATTTATTGACGACCCTTTTTCACGAATATTTATGGACCGGTTACGCTATCTGACTATCACGTTTAGTCACAGAGATGTACAAGGACAGCAATTGTGCAAGGCTTATCTGAGTTATTATGTCCACATTTAGTAATGGGGACATTATTTTATGAGGGACTGTTCGTTTTTTTCAACAAGTCGAAATTATTTTTGGTGCATCAGGTAAAAACTGGGGTTGTTGGTTTATTTTAAATTGCTATCTTTATCTCAAAAGTTTGTATGAATGTTAACATAAATTAAATTTTAGGCAATAGTGAGATACATAAAAAAGCGTACATGTTACCATGGTTTCTAGTGATTTTTTAGGTGATGGTTGTTAATACGCCAATAAAGATTTATGTATAAAGTTTGACTACCAATCGATGGTATCAAGTTTAAGTTTGTTTTATAAGTGTAAGGATAAATTTTTAATAGTACATCCGTCCCTTCGTCCGTGTGGAAAATCTTATAATTTGCGTAGTTTAAAAAGACGAGGATCCTTATTAATACTAGCAAAATATTATGGAATAATTTTTAAGGTACCGTACATATATGGTGACCGGAAATAATTTTTTTTGCACTATCCATCGATTGGCATGTCCATATGCATACCTGTTAAAATGAAATAATTTATCATTTTTATTATTTTTAAGACCCGTTTGTGAAATATTAATTTTTAAAATGATGCTCAGTGTATTGCATTTTTTTACCGCGGATTTGAAAAAAATATTTTTTTAAGTTTAGTTAAATTTATTTATTCAAAACTATTATTCATTGTTTTAACATGAATAATAGTTGAATGAGGAAAATTTCGTTTTTGTAATCTATATATATATATATATATATATATATATATATATATATATAAATAAATTATAAAGTAACTGTAGGACTGATGATAATACAAAAACATTTTTTGGGAATTTTTGTCTATTTATCTGTTTGTCTGCGAGTCTGTTTATTTCTTTGCATGTCACGCAAGAACAACTAAAGAGATTTTTCGAGGATGCTGCAGAATTTGGGATAACACGTAGACTTTGTCTTATCGCAATTGACCAAAAACAAAAAAAGAAGAGGTAATTTGAATTTTCAATAAAAATTAATTTATCTGAAAAAAATAATTGTATTATGATATTAGATGGTGTGTCGTATATTTTAACCGTTAATCTTGCAGTTAACGTTTTTGAATGATCCAACGAGAATCGGATGCGCAGCCAGTACGATATGCATTTGAAGACCTTATTACACTACGTAAAAAATGAAACGTTATAACAATAATAATAAACATTTTGACATTCTACATTAACTTCAGAAATAACCCTGGAAATATTAACTAAAAATATTTTTTATGTCCAAAGTTTCGTTTTCCATTCCGTTATTACGAAAGTTTGTTTTTCTTATTATGTTTATAGCACTATAGACCGAATACAAATAGATAATGTATTTTATTTCCATATATAAACGTGGTGGAACTTTTAAGTAGTTCTCTAACCATCATACGCACTTTGGTTTATTTCTAGACTAGAAAAAAATTTATGAACAGCTTTGCATTATATTACATATAAAAGTGATTAGTAAAAATGGGTCTGGTATTAGAGAAATAGAAGATAATTCAAAAAAGATCATAGTTTTTAGAATATGAAAACTTCAAAGAATTCAGAGATTTACAATTCGGAAAGAGAAAAATTTATTATCATAATACGAAACGAAAAAGCTGTCTCATAAATGTTCATATGTTTTAATTTGATATATCACGAATTGTAAGTAACAAATATTATTAAATTATAAAAATCTAACAAGTTATAAACAACAACAAAAGTAAAAGATATCGATCGTTTTTTAAATGTATAACCATTGCCTGAATGAATTAAAAATAAACTGTTAATTGACAGTGACGTCCGTTCCGTGTTTTTGTGTAAGTTGATGTTTTTTCCACTCTTCCGGGTTTCACATGTTTTTTTTATGTTATTCTATATTCATATGTTAGAGGATACAACGGAACATAATTTGCTTTTTGTTTAATTATGGTGATTCAAAGAGTTTCATAGAAATAACATTTACAAATTATTCTGAGATTAATATTGGTTTTATAAAATATAAAAAAATGTCTGCAACAAGCTCACTTCAGCGAAAGTAAATTTTTCACTATTGTTAACAATTATTAAAAAAAAACATTGGTTTGATTACATATAAAGGCTGCTAATCGTTTCAGTTAAAATTATTAAATCATGTCTCATTATAAATTGAACTGATCACCTGTAAACTTATATATAATTTTTATAATTAATTTGTTGTCACGATTTTTCTCCTAAACTTTTTTACCAAAAGTAAAAAAAATGAAACAAAAAATTAAAAGATAATGCGAAAAGAAACGTTTGAAATTTCACATTTGACAGACACTTGCCAGTAGTAAAATACTTTTAAAATATATATTTTTTAATAATAGCAAGTGGTAATTGTTTTTCAAAATAGATCTTTTTGCGTCAACTTATAATTAAAAGAAGAAATAAAAAGTGAAAAGTTCGCTATTATTGAAGTGTCATTTTTCTGAAGGACGATTTCAAAAAAATTTTTTGTAAGGGTTTATTTTTCTTTTTCTATATGAAAGAAAAATCTTTTATTAAATACCATATATATCTTTCCGGTCTCCTTTCGGAAATTAAATTTACGTAATTTTCATTTAATGTTAAAGGATAGAGACGTTTATTATATATTTTTTCACTGCATATATAAAGTTTTGTTACAAGTGTTAAGTTTTGTTACAAGGTAAGGGTACCTTCGAATCTAAAATACGACCATTTTATTTAGTTATTAGCTATGCTTATGACTTCGTTCGCATGAAATTCAGACTCAAAAAAAAACATTAGAATTGATTATCTCGTATATTGCTCCTGGGTACAAATTATTACTATACCAAATTTTATCAAAATCCGTACAGTATGTAGATTTCGCGTGATTGACGAAAAAATTAACGTACTGACAGACAGACAGAAATTCTAAATACAGATTTTCTGGCTTCTATTATCATTCTTTACGCTAAATAAATCAACATTTTCAAAATATTTTCCATACACAGAATTTACTCTCTTACAATTTTATAGATTTTTATATCTATTATCTGGTAAGAACTGTTCACACAAGGTTTATAACATGTTAAATAACACTTTTGTAATTTATGAAAAATAAATCTGAAAGTAAAATGGGTTGAAGTCAATATATAGCACGTACGAGTTCATTTCAAATCATAAAATACATTTCCGGGGTAATAGGAATGAAAATAGGCAAGAGGAAAGTCAGAAATTCACGATTTTGTAATCAAATATGTCAATAAAATATTTTGAAATATTTGATTGATATCGCTTAAAAAGTTGTTTGATGTTTTAACTTAGACTTGGGTCGTGTTTTCTTTTTTTTGTTTGAAATACATGTAAGGGTCTAGTAAGATAAAGACACAAACAGTTTGATCTTTTCGATATGAGATCATAACGAAATGATCAGCAAAGTAAGTGCGACATATGAAATGAAAATTAAAAAAAAAAACATATAGTGAAATATTGATAACAAAGTACCGTGATAAGAACTCGGGCATCTACATCAAATATTTTGAGTATGTGAGAGTATGTATAAGGATACATTTGTAAACAAATTGGGGTATTTAACTTGATTACAGGACACATAGCGGCATAAATCGATATTGAAATAGGCAATAAAAAATCCGAAATCTGTGGTTTTAGGGCTCCGTTATGAAACAAGGGATCCTTATAATTTGCGTCATCCCATGATTCCGTTTGTCACAGTCTCACAATTTCCAAAGTTTTAGCCCTAATAACATTTTGAATTTAGATACATGAAGTAGAAATTGAATTTTTATGTAATAAAATAATTTTTTTTTAAAATGCAGTGCCCATGTATGTAAAAGTTTTTGCCTATCGTTAATTGGATTTATCCTTTAAATTGAAATTATGATTTTATTAATCATTTTTTATTTTTGAGTATTTTTTTAACAATACGTTTGAATTTTAATAGTTTTATTTGTACCAATAATTTCTTGAGATATAGACAACTACGGTATCATATTTCGTGTGTGTTTCAACATGCACTTGGCCGGTTTTATAGCTATTCCAAATTGCTATAACATATTAAATAAAACATTCCTTTTTCCCATGAAAGTATTGCACTAAGGATATGTCGATACATAAAGTTCGATGAGAAATGACAACTTAAAGAGAAAAAAGAACAAAAAATAAGACTTCATGAAGTTGGGGAAGACCTAATTAAGTTATAAAAAGTTGAAAACTGGAAGAACTTTTTCAAAGTTATCTGAAATAACATTGAACTCAATTACTTACTAAGACGATGTTGGGTCAATCATAATTGCCAATATCCACAAATACTTGTGTTGTGATTTAAGGTTTACGCGAAACGTAAACAATTGACGATAATCAGGGAAAATCCAATCCAGGATATTTAACATTTTAACGCAAACGTTTCACAAAAATCGGTACTATAGACCAATATATGCGAATCTAGCCGACTTCTGCCGATTCGATTGTTACGATTAAAAACGCACTAACTGAGAAAATAATAAGATATATGGCTAAACACGTGCTAATGGAAATGGAAGATATACAGTCAGCGGCGCGGGCATATCAGCATGCATGGACTTATGCTGTAAGTAGGAGAAAAATCAGTTACCGACTAGGCAACTTTAATCCAAAACAATAGGCAATTGTCAGCTCCGTGCTAGTCCCCTACAAAAAATGTTTATCTGCTTTGTACTTAAACTTAGAAGAAAACATGTCCCATTTTTATTGTAGTTTTATGAAAATAAATACTAACTATGAAGAAAAATAAAAACCAAAACCACGAATACCAAAAACAAGATCAATTTTAGCACATTACTAGAAAAACTTTATGGCAGTAATACTGCTCAATTATTTATTTGACTATATTTTATAAGATACTTATAATTGCACACATATTAAATAGTTTATTATTGTCTTAGGTATTATATAATTAAAAAAAAAGAAATATTCTGCTAAATGGATCTCGACAGCATTAAAAGGTTTAAGTAATAAAATTTCCATTAACGTTAATACTTCTACCTATCAGACCATCTAGTGCAATATTTCAAGACAAAATATATTCATAGAATTAAATAGGTATAGACAGTTAGAAAAAAATCGTTTTTTGTAGAAATAACTTACTTTTCTTACTTTTGCATCGAACGGAAATTTTGAAACGGAAAATGTAAGCGTACGAATTGAATCTACCTACTTTAGCGACAAATATTCGTGTGAAAGGAACAAATATATGAAAACAATAGTAAGAACTTGGATTAATTATTCGAGGCCTAGATTGTTTAGTTTTGAGGTTGTAGACAATTTAATTTCTCGTAGGTTTTTTCTTCACTTTTTTCTCTTTGTTTATTCGTAATAACAATATTTTATTTTTCTAAAATAATATAAATAATTTTTTTCTAAACGTAAATACTCTTTTTGTCATTCTGAAGTAAATAAATTGTATTAAAATATATAAGACATGACGTCAATCAAAGGGTTGAAAAATTATAACATAAAAATATAATTACTTGGAAAGTAATGTTGGAGTGAAGTTTAATTAAAAAAAAAAACAAATCACCAGAGGCAGAAATTTATTTTTCTCTTATTAAATTAATTCTACCTGTAGAAAGAGAAAAAACTAACTAAATTTAGTAAATATTTTTACTTTTAATGTAAATCAGTGAATAACAGAACGAAATGAGATTGCGAAGTATTTTAAGATGATTTTTCAATGAAAATATGGGTATAGTATATTTTTGTTACAATTTTTTTTTCAAAATCAGCCTAGTGCTATTTGAGGTAAAAGCAAACATACTTATTGTCGGTTCAAAATTTATATCAATCACTAATTGTTATATTTTGAAGCTGATCTAGATAGTTCAGCTTCAAAAGCTGAATATACATATGGTCAGTCAGTGCTTCAGCTAAATATAGATATTTTAAAGCTGATATAGGTAAAGTCGCGGTGCAAAGAAATTTTTCTCGAACTTAGAAATATTTGCCGTTAATATTGCATTGGCATCCAGTTCTCAGCTATGTTTAAAGTCTGTAGCTTAAAGGGAAGTAAGTTTAAAACCATTTGCAAAAATTTGTGTCATTTTTCTCGTTCCGAAGGGTGAAACAAACAGACAGAAAAGTAAGCGAGTTAATATTGCATTATCGTCCAGTTCTGAGCTATGTTTAAAATTTCACGTCTCTAGTTCAAACCGTTAACAAACAGACAAGAAAGCAAGCGAATAGAAACCTGGTAAACAAGACTTGCTAGCTGTGAGACTTATACCTTGTTTGAAAAGTATCACAACAATTTTCCTCCCTTTGGATTAAAATCTTCAACATGTACTAATATATTCTCATTTTGACTCATATTCATTACTTTCTACTCTTGTTACTACTTTCTTTCAGTATTTTCAGTTTTTCTACAAAAATCATGTTAGTAATCCATCGAAGCGATATAGAAAAATCATCAGATTATTTTACGAAGAAGTGATATTACTGTAACAAGGGAAATATTTTGAAACAAGTTCTGGAAAATTTAAAAACATTTTTATGTTATTTCTGAAGTAAATGTTTTGACATGGTTTAATGGACTATATGGGAGACATTACCCGACCACATGCGAGATATATTGGAATTTCTATTCATAAAATTCAATTCTTCGTAGTTTTATAAAATCTATCATTATTTTATCGATGTTAAGCTCTTTTTCCATGCATATATAATGGTAAATTGGTGTATTCTATGTACGTTCCGTTACGTAACTTTGAGTTATTTGAAATAAAATACATTCTTAATTATAGGGGCAAAACAAGACTTTCAAAAAAAGCCTACATGCTTTGCCCATCATTACTCCAATGTGTGACAATCTAGCAAAACGTGAATAATTCAAAATAATCTTCAAGAAATCAAAAACGTACTATGAAAATGTTTATTTTAAATTAAATTCCAAGTATGTTTAAATGATTTCACCAAATTTTACATGTTAATTTTTCAATTGATCATAGAGCATTCGAACATTTTGAAAATAAGTTAGAACCTCTCGTAGTAGGACGAGAGAAAAAGGTTAAATAACATACTATACTATTACAGAATTCTGAATAAAATTGATTTATCACAGGGAGCAGGAAAATTTTACCTTTTTAATTACAATATACGAAATGAAAAATTAAGTGGCTGTTTTGCTTTGCTCACAATCAAAAAGCTGGCAAATTATATATCATATAATTTGGCAGTTTTGTGATTGCAAGAAGAGTTCGATAAAGATGTCTTTTGATGGTAATTCAAAAACTTTTCTAATGATAGTCGATTGAAAATAAATTTAATGGCTTATCTATTTTTATCGAACATTAGGAATTGCTACCAATCTTGCTTGTAAAATTATGTATGTATATTATTTTCTATTAATGGTAGATTGTTATCTAGAGGAAAAGCATTAGTAACAAGTTTTTATAACAGCAAAATACTTAATGTTTAAGCCGTATATATTATGTCGTATGCTATAATAGATTAAAATGATTTTTATTAAAGCATCTTTCGGATAGATTGGTGCTGGATGAAAATTTAAAGTTTGGTGCTACTAGAAATAACACCTCCGAGTTCTTTCGAGTATTGTAATATTTCCAACGCCAATGAAAATATCTAGCTAGAACAAGCTTATGATTCTGGCAGTGATTTTATTGTTATTCTATGATTTGAATTTAAAATTTGAATGAAAAAAAAATATACTGCAAATAATTCATGAAATATGGAGTTATCGCAGAAAATATATGTGGACTATTTTTGGTACTAAAAAGGTCGAATATATGTGAGTTCAGAGCAATGAAATAATAAAATAATTACTATTTAAACAGTTCAATGAAAGACAACAACATTGAAATTGAATGACGTCATCAACACAGAAGGAGGTTGTTATAATAATTCACAACTAAGGGATTTATCAGAGAGAAGATATGCGAATTACTTTTCCGGGAAATTTACGTATGAATTCAGAATAATACAATAATGGAGTAATTATAATTCAACCAGTTCAATGAAATATAACAAATTTGAATTTGGAAAACTTCAAACAGAATCAAAGATAATAAAATATTAAAAAAGACGATAATTATCAAATGTGATACGTTTCTGAAGAAAAACCTTCAGCAATTACATTTCAAAACGAAAGGCTAAAAAAATTTGTTTCATCGAAAATCAATGAAATTATCAACAATTTTTCTTATTTAATACTGATAATTTGAACAAAGCTGAAATAGTAGAAGATCAAGTGAATACAGATGAAGTACATTTTTTTAAACTGGGAAAACTTGGGATATTATAAAAATTCACAACTAAGTGATTTATTAGATAAAATATATGGGTACTATTTTCTGGGTAATATACTCGTATGTATATATTCAGAGCGATAAAAAATCATTTCTTAACTAGTAAAATTGAAATAAAACAAAAGGGAAATTGTAAGATCTCTTCAGACTGAGATTATTAATAGTATATTGTATTATCAAAAAAGTATATTGTATTATTTTTTAATTATATATTGTGTCTATGGAAACTGAATCCTTAGCAACTGAAGCGTCCGAAATTTTACTATGGATGAACTGAATAATATCCATCGCTCATATGAGACTTTTCTGTTTAATTATATCGAATCACCTACAGACTTAGAAACTATTACTTCAAATCTTTTTTCTACAAATGACATCACTCTCTCACCCTCTGTATTGCAACTATGGGGAATACCTCAGTCAGTCAGTAGTGTTCCATTGTATGGGTTTAACATTTATTTAGATATCGACGCGATGAACACTGTATAATCTTAAAGTTCATCATCATCAAGGTCGACTTCATCATATCGAGTAAAGACTTTTCCCCTGATGATGGAGATTTCTATCCAGTTTATATATTACCAACTTCATCTAGACGTGTAATATTCAGTCCATATCCATGAAGTGACCACAATGTGGAACAAGTTCAAGATTTAAATAACGAAGAAAATAATACGATCCAGTTCACAGATAATGTCCTTTAAATTGTGAATTTAATGGACATATTTCATCAAAGTACTAATTTTAGTATTTTGTATTCATAAGACAATTCTAATAATATATATATATATATATATATATATATATATATATATATGTATATATATATATATATATATATATATATACTTACATAGTTTTTATTTTTAGACACTCTGGTATCGACTCAACTTACCTTGATATCGATAATTGACATTGACATAAATTTGCCTTCAAGCTTAATTTAAAGCTCGCCCACAGTTGTAGTACATTTTCTCCTACAGCATTTAATGCTGCTTATTGGAATATAAGGATATTGGCAGGAAGTTTAAAGCCACCCTAAATCATTACCTTTGTTTGTTATAATTGGATTAGTAATAATTCTATTTATACGTTTGACTCCCCACAAATCAGTTTAAGGAGCATTTCGTGGTTTGTTAACAACTTAAATTGGATAGCGCACACTCTATCCGACCAAATATTTAGTTTCTGGTTGTAGTAATTTATTGTATATCTAACTGATGTATATATATATATATATATATATATATATATAAAATCTATATTTATATATTTATGACCTCTAAGTAATTAATTAAGCATTAATAATATTACATTTAAAATTACGATATATAGTAAAACAAATGAAAACATTACTTCTGAAATAATATGAAAAGGAAAGAGTAGGAAAAAGCTTGCTTATTGGTCATGGTTAGAAATATATTCGCAGAATAGGTATGCAAAAATAAATGTGGAAAATGTATGAGAACATACAATGGAATAATACTTCGAGAAACAAAATTAACTAGCTTTAAAGATATCTGTTGAAGAAGAGATAGATTTGGAAAAAAACGATACGTAGTTCTGAAAAATGTATTGCTGGTATCAATATTATGCAAGGTACCAATAAAGGGTACGAACACATGGTGAATACAATAGAATGTCTTTAAGAAATGTAACTGACAAAATGGGATAGTGAAGTAAGAAATGAGGTGGAAAGAAAAGAATCTGGACTAAAATATTCTTGCTCGGAACGTTCTATCAAACCGTCAAGGTATCTCTTGGAAACCGGACTAGCAATATCATTCGGTTTGCAATGGGCGTGGAAATAGGATTTACAATATTTTCTTTAACACTTACAAGATTTTATTGCAGTAAAAGATTACTATTTACGTGCTTATCAAAATAATTTGAGCCACACATAAATGTTACGTGCTCATGTTAACAGTAGCGCCTGTCTAATGCGATACGTGTGAGAATGGGTATCGCTGTAATAATATTATATTCATTGTTTAAGCTTCTTTTTAATGTCGCTTTCATGTTGAGATTTCTTGTTAATCATGATACGGTTATTGCCGTTTAGCTGATGGTTAAGTTTTACTGCGAAAATTAATTCATCATCGTTTTTTGTTAAAGCAGTACGTTATGCAATCGATTAACGCGATCGGCATTGTAAAATAAATTGTATCATTTAATGAGTTTTCAAACACGTCTATCCAAACGATAAGAATAATAACGCATAATTCGTCGTTTAAAGCAACAAAATAAATTATTGCTGATAAAATACCAGCGTAAAATATGTAAGCGAGCAAATATCAGTCGAAATGCACAGCAAGCAATTTTTTGTTCTAAGTAAATCTCGTTTGCCTTTCACTGTGATATGGAAGAGAGTTTTCATTCAAGTTTCAAAAATAAAATGCACAGAATAATTATTTATTTATTATCCTCTGAGTAATTAACAATTAATTTAACAATTACTTAAAATAACCTTAACACTAATTTTTGGTAACGACATTACACTAAAATAGTGATGTCTATCAGCTCGCTTTTCAACTTTATTTAATAGACCGGTATATACTTTATGAGACCCATTCTTAGTAATATCCTATAGTTGCCTCTTAGCATTAAAGTTTGGAAAATCGTAGCTAATTAGGTGTCAAATATAATAGATAAAATTTAAACCTATTTCGCTAAAATATTATGAGCTAACACCATGTTTAGTGTATCTCCTCCAGGTGCTAGAACGAAAAAAATATGTTTAGATTTTTCGCGTCTCAGGGCCATTTACAACTGGCCACATGAAAAAAATACTAATGTCTAAACGAGCAACGTTAAATATTTGGTCCTGCCTTTGTTAATGATTTTCGAGAAACATAGTTTTATAGGAAATTGAACGGTAAGTTGGTGAAATTGTCCTTGTGAGCACATCAGGCAACACCACGGATTTGTTACGCTTACTAAAAATACTTTTTTAAAATATAAACTAGTCGTCTAAATAGTTTGATAAGAATGAAAATTTTCATCTCAACAATAATTGAATTGAATACATTAATTGAAATATACATGGAATTTTGTAAGTATTTAATCTTTCCTACTTGCATGATTCTGTTTTCCTATAGTATGGATTATAATTAGAGACATACAATATCGAGGACTTCTGCATATAACTATTTGAGAAGAAAAATCTCTCAATAAATTACTTATACTAATTTCTGCGCAGATGTACTAAACGGCGTAACCCGTTAGAGATAAGTAAAATCTCTAAAGGGTTACGCTATTTAGTACATTACAATTTCACAATTTCACCATCATAAGTCAGCTAATTTACAGAAAAAGTTTATAAATGATACACATGAACCCTTCTCGGGGATGAATCTATCCATAGTAGGTATTGATATTATTCATAGTATTTAGTGATATAAGATAGATAAATAGAGGTGCCGGGGAATTAATTTATGTTATACTAGTTGACCCGTGCGAAGTCTTCGCACTATATCGCCATCTAGCGTGTTCCAAGTATACAATTTGGCTAAGATATTTGATGTGTCTCCCACAGATGGCGCTCATGCCAATTGTTATAAAAATTAATTTTTTTATTAACAAAAAGATTTTTTTCGAATTTTTTTATATTTTTCGCCCAAAGTAGAAAACATAAGCTTTAAGTGGGTATTTTTTTATTTTTTTTTGGTGCAGTAGTTAAAGAGATCGAGCCGCCCGACCAAAAAACACCTTTTAGAAATAATATATTTAGATTATTTAGTGACTATAAATATGCGTGAAAAGAGCAGCATGCCGGGACGAGTGGACGAAAGGAATGTAAAAATGTTATTCAATTATGAATTATGATACGTTTTTGAATAAAAACCTTCAGCAATAACATTTTAAAAAGAAAGGTTAAAAACTACTTTCTTTTTTAAAACTGATAATTTCAATAAAGTTGAAGAAGTATATGGTAAAGTGAATACAGATTTTTTTAAACTGGGAAAATTTGGTCGTCAGAGAAATGTCAACCTGGGAACGAGTTTCGCATATTTAAATTATAAAATGAATAATTGTTTATCATATGTCGTAATATCTATACATTGAAATACATAAAAATAACAGGGTTTGGAGAATCAATTTTAAAATTGGCACTCATCTTAATGCTTTCAATTTTAAATCAGATCTATTGGAAATAAAAGTTCTATCGATGATTAATTGCTTTTTATTTTTTTATTACTTAGTTATTCGTAAAGAAATGCTATCATCAGTTATGAGGTTTCACTAAATGAGGTATTTGATCTGTTTAGGATTTGATTTGATATTTTTATAAATGCAATAAGAGTTATAGTAGTTTTCTCACGTCTAAGCTCAGAAAAAAAATAAATTTATTTTCTGAGCTTAGACGTGAGAAAATTTTATTTCCTTATTTCCATGGTTTCACTTTGACACTAACCTTATATTACTTTATGCAAGTGTTATTTTTTATGTTATGATTAAAAGACAGCTCCGTTGGAAGTGGGTATTTCTGAATATCTAAAGATCATTTTTAGGCCATTATTTTTAGTATTAACTTTTCAAATATTGAATATATTTGGCGTACATTTTGTAGAAATACATTATTTACGATTATATGAAACTACGTGATGTAGTATTATTTCTATTTTTTTAAATTTCTTTACCACGACCTAGGTTTCGCTTATTACAACATCTTCAAGTGGGATATTAGCAAAGATATCTTAATAATCTTTGCTAATAGCCCACCTGAAGATGTTGTAATACAACGAAACCTAGGTCGTGGTAAAGAAATTAAAAAAGTAGAAATAATACTACATCACGTAGTTTCATTTAATTGTGATTAACTTTTCATTTAAGATACGTATTTTTACAAAAATCTGTACAATAATTTAATAAACCTTTTTTTAGCTTCTTCGAAAATTAACAATATATTTTCTTATGATTGATAAGGTTTTCAAAGCAATATAGTGAAATTAAAACCAAAAGTTTTATATTATAAAGACTTACATATATAAGTATGAAAATAAAATTATTCGAACCTACGTATTTCTGAGTTTATATAAATAATAATAGAAAATAAATATAAATAATAGAAATCTTTTTAAAATATTCGAATTATTCTAAGAAATTTTTCGAATAAAAATAAAATTGAAGCAAAAAAAAACAAAGAATGTATGAACACACGTTTTCAGCAAAACACACAAGACAGATTGGTTACGCTACGCTGTCACTGTCCGGAGGTCCCCAGCCGACAGATGATCCCCGAGCTAATTCCAGGGGGTCGTTATAGATGACACTCCACTTATGACATGACAACTGTTACAGCTATATGTTGAAGCTGGATTTTCTTTAATTGAAATTGTTTGTACTTAAAGTTGTATATGAATCAGTTTGTTTTTGAGGTTTACTTCACAAAATACATGACGTAAGCAAAGTAACGTAATGGCACCTGTGACCAAAAGAAAGGTAGATTTAAATGTTGGATTTTATAACTGCCTGTAACATGATAAAGAAAATATTGACTGATTTTTTTGGGTTCTGCACCTCAAAAAAAGGAAATCTTATAGCATTACTTCGTTTCCGTCTGTCAAGACATTTATCTCGGGAACACATAAAGGTAGGTAAAGTTGAAATTAATATTAAATATGTCTACGGTTGCTTTGAGTTGTAAAAAAACACCAATATTCTAAGTCAAATAATAAACAATTAAATGAAACTACGTGATATAGTATTATTTCTACTTTCTTTAATTTCTTTACCATGACCCAGGTTTCGTTGTATTACAACATCTTCAGGTGGGATATTAGCAAAGATCGTGGTAAAGAAATGAAAGAAAGTAGAAATAATACTACATCACGTAGTTTCATTTAATTGTGAATAATGAATTTCTACAAAATTAACGCCAAATATATTCAATATCAAATAATAAAGTTAAGTAATAAAAAAAAACCTGAAATGGCCATATTTTATTTTGACACTCGCAAATAAAAGAAAACCTTATAGGGTATTTCCCTTTAACCTAGAATCATGAATTGGCAAGAAGCAAGGTTTTATTGCTAAATTTCATGATTTTATATCGCAAAAGTAAAGAAAAAAGTTCGAAAATCGTTTATTTGTAATAATATCACATAAAAAAATATTTATTTTAAATAAGCGCCTGTGAAAGTTATGGTAGGCAATATATTTTCGTTCTTAAAAAATTAAAATTATTTAAACAGTTTAATACGAATATTATGTAGTATTAAATGTCCTTAAATGCCTAAATGTGTACCGAACCTTCGTAGTACGAGTTTCACTCGTTTTTTGAGTTCTTCCCACTATACTGAATAGCCACATGAAGTGGCTTAATAACACTGCAATATGTATCGGTGTCATATTTCAGGAAATGTATTCAAATTTATAGCAACCAAATAATAGTTTGAACTAACAGCAATAAGGTCACTGAACAGATAAGTATTGTAAGCAATGAAGAATTCCGATGTAATTCGATTCTAGATGCTGGTATTGTCAATAAAAATTATAATTAAGCTTAAGCTTACTGTGCTATGTGTAAAGAGCGAGAATGGATTTAATAAAAACGAAACGTCTTTTCTAACCATAAGGAAGGGAAATCTATCATACCTAGGAGAAAATCAGTAGGAAACGGAAATGGAAAGTAAGGAACGTTTTCCGGACACGTGCAATTATCAAATTTAATTTAAACTCGTATGGACTTTAACTAATTGAGTTTGTTTATGATACAATGACGTTATTTTGAACAGGCATGTCATTGGCGCTCAAAAAAAGAAATTAATTATCTTATTTTCCTTTAGTTGCTATTTAGTATGAATTTACGACTCGTCACATGTGGTTGTGTACTCTCACTACATTATTTTATTGAAATAAATATAAAAATTTTCTCCTGGATTTTAAGAAATAGTTGTAATTACATTGTAATTAATGTGACACTTTAAAAACAACGTTTGAATTATAATCGGATGGAAATAACTAATTTTTTAAAGATATTTTTATTTATTTATTTCAAATTGATTATAAGTGTGACAAGAACAAATCAAACTGTCGGTTACGTTTGAAAAGCTTCATTGCAGACACGCTTCGCCGATACTATTTCATTCGTACCCGCAACTTACTACAATTATATTATAATTGCCCAACTTTCATATTTGAAACTATCTCTTTTATGTATTTTCTTTCTTTGAATCTCTATCTCTTTCATTAATTTTTGATATTTTATAGCTGAATGTGTAAAAAATCTAGTTTTGTGTATATGGACGAGCCACTTTTTTGTTCGTTTTTATAAGAGTATAACTATGGAGTGGTAATTAGGTCTATGAGTATAACGTATCTACTTAATGTATTTCATTGTATGTAGTGTGTATATGTAATTAAATATATCTGTATATGCTTTTATATATTTATGTATATATATATATATATATATATATATATATATACATATATATATATTTATATATTTATATGATCATGCAATTATAAGAGAAACTTTGTAGTTTTCATATTTCGGTAATATATGCTTCATACATGTCCGTTTGTGTTTTTTAGTTTGGAATTTAAAGATTTATGGGTTTGAATTCATTTTTTCAATGTTATGTACCTCAAAAAGAAAAAAGGGTTTCTTTTACAATTTCTCACGTGTCTTTCCGTTCATCTGTCATAATCGTTTTCCTTGGAAACCGCTTTATGTAGTGGAACCTTGAAATTTGGTAATTGTAATAAAACATATTAACTCGCATATCTCTTGATGGCCAACACTTAAAAATATTCATATGGAAATTTTAAGGGGGGCAAATTAAATGCTGGAATTTTTTTCCGTATATAATGCTGGCATTTTTGTAAAGGGCCTTAAAATCTTTTTCACACTTTTAGTTATACCTTTTCGAGATATACTGAAACATTTTCTCCCCTTATTTCCAAAATTGGTCCACCAAAAATTTTTAAAAAATATGATTTTTAGAAGTCCGCGTAAATTTTGTTTCAAAACTAAAGCAAAGAACACAGATGTACACTATTTACAAATATTACTACTATTTACAAATATTAAATTTCATAAAAGTAATATATTGCCTATATATGCCTTTTACCGACGTAGAAATAAAGCAATTATTTTTTTTAAATAATTGCTTTATTTTTACGTCGGTAAAAGGCATACATACGCAACATATTACGGTTATGAAATTTAGTATTTGTATTTGTAAATAGTTTAATGAAAATATACGGATTTACAAAAACCTAAATATATATGGAACTTTCGTAGTATGTTTTTTTCACAGTTTGTTTATAATCATGTTTCAGATCAAATGTACTTTATTTTATTATATTGCTTGTTATTAATCCACAAAAAATCATTGATCAGTTGGAATATTCATTTAAATACACTTTCTAACGTAAATTTTGTTTTTCTGGATGTTATAATCGCTACCATAAATTAGCGTTTGCCATAGTGAAACTTTTTTATATCGAGACATTAAAAATTTAGTGATACAACAAATTAAGCTTAAGATAATCGGTTAAAAATTATATATTTAACCAAAATCCCAGGTGAAACTTTCTCGTCACAAAATATCCCTCTTGGTATGTTTTTGCGTAGAATGCGCTTACGTCGTCCTCGAATGCGAAACGCTGTTAGTATTGGCGGCTGGATATTGTATAAATTTACATCGAACATCGACACATTGTGTAATATTGGGAGACCTACATCAAATTTGCTATCTCAAATAGTATATTAACTTTTCTCCATTGTTATATAACACACTCAGTGATTATATAACAATAGCGGTGTTATGTGTAATATACCGAGGGATATAGATTATCTAGATATTGTTTTATTCGAACATAAATAAAGGTTACTAAATATTTATTTAATATTGAATTTTCAGTATCATTACCTCTCATGCATTAATTGGTTGAGATAATAGGAGATAGAATATTTGGATAAATTTATACATATTCTGAAGAAGACAAGTTTTGTTGAACAAAACAAAGACTGATATGAGTTTAATATGAGCTATGTTTTTGTATTTTACATAAAAACGACAAAAGGTAGACGCAAAATGTCAGAGGAAATAAGATCTTTGAAGGTTGAAAAGATGGAACATCTTTGCTTAAGAAATTTGAGTACGAGTTTTTTACTTACGAGTGATTTGAAAACGTTTTTGGCATGAAAGCATCTTTAAAATCAAAGGGGAGGCAATTGCGTACAAATGAGCGACAGTTTATTTTTTTTAAAGTTTAATAATTTCAAAATGGCGCCACTGTATCTATAGTGGAGCCATTTTCATATTAAAGAGGAAAGACGAAGTTTGTGCACTCCTACTCACATGTCTTCAGAAATTCTTCAAATTTGAATATTGAGCAAGGGAAAATTTGTATAGATTTGGAATTTGCGAGACGTATTCAAATAATTCCGTAACCATTTATCTTACTCATTGATACCACTACCTTGTATTCAATAAATCTGAGTTCCAAATGAATAAAACGATTCATAACAAACTTTTATGTAATGTCAATTACTATAGACGTTTGATGTTTTCAAAAAATGGCTGTGCAGTGTTTGTATATACTTTTTTCGCCTGAATTAATAATAATCACTTACGATAAAAAGATAAATAAGTAAGAGAATACATAAAAGACTACATAAAGTAATGCCGAAAGTGCGTATTGCTAAAAGAGATTATATAAGAATCATATTCTAGCAAGGGCAAAGTATCAGTATTGCGGTATATATTTGCGGTTAGATCCGCCTGGTAGCACAACCAGATGGTTTTATAAATGTATTTATGGGTTATATATTATATACAATACACGCTTTGATATAATGGGAATAGTTTTTGAGTAAAAATATTAATTCTGTACAATAAGATCAGTCACATTAAGTATTATTAGCCAAGATTATAAGATATGTGTCACTGTACCGTATCAAAATTGATCAATTCCTAATAATTCGTTTTTCAGACTTCTGACGGTTTTATTTCGGAAAAAGTGTTGCATGTACTATAAGAATAATTTTTAATAATTAGAGAAAAATTTCCGATTATGTTTCATTTATGTAGTATTCATAGTTTTAAAATGGGAGGAAGTAATATCACATTTGTTTCAAAAAGTTAGATATTGAATATACATGGCGTTAATTTTGTAGAAATTCATTATTCACAATAAATGAAACTACTTGATGTAGTATTATTTCTACTTTCTTTAAGTTCTTTACCACGACCTAGGTTTCGTTGTATTACAAACTCTTCAGGTGGTAATAGCTCACCGTGTGCCCACCCAATAGCCACCATAGTGGTAAAGAACTTAAAGAAAGTGGAAATAATACTACATCACGTAGTTTCATTTAATTGTGAAAAAGTTAGATAGTAATTTAATTGGACTTAATTATAATTAATTCAACAGTTTTTAAAGGAGCGAAAGCATAGACATATAATACAGAAGTATACTAAAGTACAATGGGGTAATATTGTAATGATACGAGTATATCAATATCGCTTGTTGGAAGTTGTGTCTAGGACGTGTAGTTTTACCATTTCCGTTTACGTTCGGAAGCTTGAGGGAAAACAATAGTTTTACGTAATTTTACGAGCAGAAAAGAAGAACGGAGCTGTTTCGTCGACGTTGACAGTTTTGTACTTTATCTATGATGAGAGCGGATGCATTTTACTATGATATTTTGTTTTGGTCTAAATTTTGTTATTTATTTAGATAGGCGAACGTATTTTACAAAAGTGGCAACGTAATCCGAGACATCCCTCCATTCATAGTATGGTATTTGCAGAAACGCTTGTAAAAGTACATAATAATGCTTGTTAGTTCTAATTTAATACCTAAAATATTTTTTATAAGGTAACTATAAATATAATTACACGTTTTAACTTTCAGTTTGCTTAATGAAGGCTAAATTTACTAAATTACAGCAAGAAATATTTAAATAACCTATAAGGCCAGCCGTAACGTCAACTGTTTTAGCCACTTTTACGTAAAGTGAAATAAGGCGCCATTTTAAAGTACACTGTCAAAATAAAGGTTTCAGTGATGATACAACATACGGACGTTTACTTAAAGGCTAATCATTCCGTAACATTTACGTTATTCATAAAATAACATGATACAACATAGAGCTGAATGTCCCAAAAATGATAAAAATTTAAATTTATCATTGTAGTTTTCCAGTAAACTTTAGAACAAGTTCTAGTAACGCTTGTTTTCTACTTTCAGTTTTAGCAGTGTTCAATGTAGAGGGAAGTGGAGGGGATTACATATATTTTGTGTACATTTACAGCACTATCTATAAAAATATCTTACGTAATCCCTTGGAAAAGTTATATATAGTGACTGCATTTCCTTAACACATTGTTGAAAGATAATGAATTAAATCGTACGTATAGGATGTTGTAGTCTTTTTTCATCGGGCTTACTCGGGTACGCATTATTACAGATACAATTATTTTCTGGGTTTTTTTTATTTTTATCATAGTTTCTATATTACATTAAAATTTGAATTCACTTCTTAAATCATAGTAAGTTCATCGGTTTCTTGACGCAGAGCGAAACATTGTCTAGATTTCTTTACAGGGTTCAATATTTTCACTTAAACGTTATATTAGCAGCAATTTTTTTTCAGCAATAGTGTAATCTTTCTAGCACTTTTTCCCAAGGTTCAGTTATGAGGGAAGGTTCCATGAAGGTTAGAAACTGCGATGTAAAGTGAAAATGTTATTAAATCAGGAACATTTTCTGTGGGATACCACCCTTTATTTTGAAATGATGTCTTACGTATTGACTACATACAATTTAGTGATTAGAAGTTGCGATTTAATTTTATACAAGGACTTTCATTCCCAATTCGTTCAGGCTAATATTATATAAATTTATATATTACCGAAATCTTTGACTACGGATAAATCATATAATAGTAATAAAAAACACTATAAATAAATATATATTCTTAATTGGCGTTATTAATTTGGTTGGTAACTGGTTAATGTGAATGGATAAGATTTGAAGGTAATTACGAGGTCTCGCAATTCATATCTTGCTTAGACCTTAGCAATAACTAATGTTATTATACCTCTTTACCAAAATAGTTTGTCTGACTTAAATAATTAACAGATATAAATGTAATATTTACGTACGGGCTGAAACTGTATACATCGTTCTTTATAACAGTGTCTATCTCTTTTTATAGTAACGCATTTTGTTAGAAATCAAAAAACATTTGCTACATAATTAGTTACCAAAGTTCATTTGCTGTATAAATATTCGCTTCCCTTAAAAAGTTATGATTGCTGAATCTCATTTTCGGTAGTAATTGATGTACAGTGATCTGAAAAAGATACCTAAGCCTTTTCAGAACACTTTAATCCTCTTTTCTACTAGATGATCCTTTTGAAATTCACTACACACTTTTCGACTGCGTATATAATTTAGTCTAGAGCAAGTATTTAATACTGAAGAGAATCGTTAAAATACCTTTTTTTATAATGGCCACCTATGACTACTAATTGCAGAATTCAATTTATGGTAGCATTTCATTTACAATTATCTGAAAGAAACACCCAGCTTTCTCAGAATACTTTAAATCCCTTTTTTACTCGACACCCCTCTTCAATTCACAATAAAGCTTACTGCTTTTTTGTATATAATTTCAATTTCGAGCATTTTTTGTATATAATTCAATTTAAAGTAATCTGAAAAACATACCTGAGCCTTTTAAGAACACATTAAATCTCTTTTCTGCTGGGTGCCCCTCTTTAAATTCATAACGGATTTTGAGGCTGCGTATATAATTTAATCTGGAGTAAAAACTTGATTCTGGGGAGAATCGTTTAAATAAATCTTTTTATCTTGGCCACATATGATATGCGATTGCAGAATTCCTTTTTAGTACGAAGTAGTTAATTTACAGCCAAGCAACTCAAGCTTTTTCAGAACACTTTAAATTTCTGTCCTATTGAATTCTTTTCTTCAAACTCACAACTAAATTCATGGCTTTGAATATAATTCAATATAGAACAATAAGTTGATAATGGAGAGAATCATTCAAATATATATTTAGTTATGATTATATATGATTTATGGCTTGATATTTGCTTTCCAGCAGTGTAACAAATAAATAACTAAATATATATTATTTCCAAATATTATGTATTAAATCATATTTAAACACGTTGGTAATAGAGTATTAATTAAGGTACCGTCCCAAAATCTATTCAAATATTGAGAACAAATCTCAGAATTTCTTTCAGAATTCACATACTGTAGCAGCTCACATTCACTTAACGCCTTTAACAAAACTCATTATGGTATAAACGACCGGAGAACATCACGTGGAGGCTTAAAACCGTGTAAAAGGAATCCAGGGTTTTGATGCTGAAATTTGAAAACTTCGGAAAATGTTTTAAAACCATCGTGGTTTTTGTGTGTTATAATAGGATTATATATGACTCTATTTATGTATATATTTATTGCGTTATATTTTGAATGATAATATGAATTTGTGATTAAGCTCAATTTTGCGGTTAATTAAACACGTTTATGTAATTTTCGTTTTACATATAATATTCGCTTCCGAGACCTCAATGGGAATGTACTTATTCCACTCGAGCAACCGGTTCATTTCTTTGATATATTCGGAGAAGATATAAATGATTGAAATAAAAATTACGCAGGTTCGTTACAAAAGTAGATAAAATTATCTGAATGCTATGAAATAAATAAAAATATCAATTTTTAAAGCTCTATGAAAAACGGAACAGCTATAAGATTCCTCACGTGTCCGTCGATTCGTCTGTCACATCATTCGTGTGTTTTTCTCAGAACTCGCTTGCTGTAGAAAATTGTAATTTGACATAGTAAGAAAATATATCAACGCACAGATATCCTAATAGTTAATATCCAAAAATACTTGTAATTGAAGTGAAAACTTCTTTAGGCGCACCTGCGAGCAAAATTTCCGTGCAGTGAACGAAGGTGAGGCGTCAGATTCGGGTCGGTGACGTTGAATCGGGTGAACTCGACTCCCTTCGGCATCGGTAAAGTGAAATACTTTTTAGGTGTACGAAGCGCAATATTTACAAATATCAGGCGAACTATGTTATTGAGCGTACGAAGCGCAATATTTATAAATAACAAGCGAACTACTTTTATAGGCGCACCATACGCACATTTTGATTAATTTTGATTTATTTGAGTAAAATTTAATATAATACACGAATATTATTGTATCAGTATGATAATTCAGTTACATAATCAGTATGATAATTCAGTTACAGTTAGTGTATACAGTTAGTATTTAATATTTTTTTGGAATTAGTTTAATATTAGACGTCTATGTATTTTATTTTAAAATAATTATATTGCATTATTCTTTCGTCGAACTAATATCCATCACATATCACCAATGTAACTAAATATATATATATATATATATATATATACATATATATATATATATATATATATATATATATATATATATATATATATATATATATATATATATATATATATATATATATATATATATATATATATATATATATATATACATTTTTTATTACATGTCGGCGCCTCTAGTCGTTAGTCGTAGTCATCTCCTCTCAGAGACTGAACATGTTTTAATACATATCTGTATAGGTAAAATAAGGCAGTCGGTATCATTAGTGACCATTTGATTTTAAAGGTTAGATTACATATCTTCTTCCGAAATAATTTCTATCGGAATTAAAAAAAAAAGATTTTAATTATTAAGGGCAAAGGAATTTATGTAACGTTAATGCTATTGGATGTCAGGTATATAACTTCAAGTAAAGCTTAATTTATGGAGTATACGTGGGATGATTCTTAACATATAATAGTACTGTACTATGTTAGGGGTAATAATTTGGAAATCGATCGGAGTCCCGTTAAGTTAAATTTGAATTCTGTGTTTAAGTATTTGGTAATTGGTATGTCAAGATTGTTTTTAAGATGCGCTTTAAATGTTATCTCTTTCCTGGGTATAGTTTCAGGTTCATTAAAATATTATTTAGTTTTATTTTTTGAGGTACAGTTAAAAACCGAATTTCGATCAAAGTCTGCTTTATTTAAGAGAACCGATAACAGGTTATGAGATAATTCCAGTGTTTGGAAATTTTGCAATACAACATGAAATTTGACAATTCCAAAGGTGAAAATATGTTTTTATTTGTTGTTCTGTTAATAATGTCATGAATATTATATCATATATAACCAACGAGCGTTACCGGGTTCTTATGTTGAAATGGCCTTAGCCAAAAGCCTTTCGACATTTTTTATTTTGTTAACCTCGACTTTCGGTACTAATGTGCTAAATTGTCTCTTTTAAAAATGCATGGATTTTAAGAAATATAATAAAATAATAATTTGAAAAAAGTGTTTTATTTTAAACTACTTGATAATTCACATGACGTTTACAAGGATTTACATGATATTTACAATGATTATAGAGATATAGAAAATAAATTATTGAAAAAAGTTATAATTATGTTTTAAAAAAAATCATGTAAATAATTATTTTAATTAAAAAAAATTGTTTGTTATATTTCTTCATGAGCGACACTCTTTTTTATTTGTTGCATTTCAATACGCCATAATTTATATATATTTTAGGGAGCAAATTATATATTCAGCATAATATTTAAAGCGGAAGCTGTGGATATCGCTTAATAAAACAATTTATTTAATTAACATTATTATTATTTAATAATAAAACACATTTATTTATATGGTTTTTTCTTAATATAACAATACCGTTTTTTTTTCTAATAAGTCATTTTATATATCTTTGTAATTTATGCAAATATCATGAGAATTGGTCAAACATTTTAAGAGAAAAAAAATTTTAATTTTATTGTTTTTTTTACATTAATTAGAATTAAAATTTCGCACATTAATTCTCGAAGTTGGAGTATAGAAATAAAAAAAAAACTAAGGTACTTGCTTTAAAATATATGCACCATAAAAAATACAATGTGCCCTTTTACACACTAATTCTATTCCCATATATAATTTTTTAAACTGGAAACACACAAATTGTTTTAAAGGAATAACAAAAAAAAATTTTAAGGCGCTGCCAGATGGTGCTACTGTTGTTTGTTTAAGTAAAACCTTTTATCAAATCATCAGTCAGTTACTTGAATTTTTTTATGTACTCATTACCCAAGCATAAATGATTTTTTACATGGACGAAGTCATAGGTAAAAGTTAGTCCATATGTAGATGATAAAATATACAGAATTATACCCAAACTAAATACTCATATACAATTTAATTTTCCCTTTTGACATGTTTTCGCGAAAATGTTTACATAGTCCAAACGTTGAACGTTGACAGTGTCGACCGCCATATATTTCACAAATTTGCATCAAATACGAAGTATTGGAGCTATTTTCGAAAAGTTTCTCTGTATTTGATAGTTCATTGAATCCGTTATAGTACTGTACTAGTAAAGATCAGGTCGCGATAAAGATCCACAATACGTTACCTATTAAAATTTAATCAATGAGGTTTTCCTGGAAATCTGTTCGGATCACCCAGTTCCATAGTAAAGATAACATAATGGTAGCCAGATTACATGTCTGTAAAAGTATCTGTGTGGCGTGTCGAATAATAAAAAAGAGTGTGTAATATATTTTTATAGAATTCCACTGCGCTCAGAAGCATGCAGATATTTTAATGAATTTGGACGAATATAAATTGGAAAATTGAAAAATTTTAAAATTTAATTATTTTTGTCCCAAGTTTTCACTTTTCGTGATTACTTTTATTGGCTTGTACTAATGGCATTAATTATAGAGAAAATGAATTAGCATAGGTCAATCTTATAAAATCGCAAGAAATGTAAAATATTTATTGAACTCTTTTTTGCTACAGATATGAGCTAGTGAAATGATTATAGCACTCATTAAAATTAGGAGGATCAAGAAAATATTATTTTAACGATTCCAATTTTTCCAACAATTTTATATTTTATTCTTTGCCTTTTGCTAGAATGGAGTAACCTCAAAAGGAAAAAAGGAATCCATTCACATGTTCGTTCGTCTGTCTGCAACATCAGTTTTTCTCAAAGACTTGAAATTAAGTATACTATTACAGCATGAAAATTCACATATATTTTAAGCATTCATATTTAAAATGATCTACATGGAAGTTTTATATGAAACAAATGAAGAACTCGAAATGGCGATTAAAAAGGATAGTGAATTTTATTTAATATCATTCTAAACACTTTGTAGAAAATATATCAACACAAAAAATATATAAACTCTCCTCCATTTTCGAAACTGTTAAATTTAAAAGTGTGAAAAAAAGCATTACTAGAAGTCAAAAGATTATAATGGTGATTGTAATTCTCTAGTTATTGAGAAACTCATGACACTTTTATTCCTGTGAAAGGTATGCTAGGCATTATGCTCTTATGCTTAAAAATAATATCGACATTTGTAAACTGTTAAATGCAAATAATAGGCACCTTTACATGTTTATATGCGATTAACGGGCTTAAAGTTCTTCAAAACATTTAGGAATATGAAAATGTGATAACATTTAATTGTATTTATCAAATGTATCTTGAAGCAAATGATATAATTACCTATCCAGATAATTATATAAAAAACGCTTGGCTAAATTGGCTAAAAATAAGTCGAATGCTCTTATTAATTAATATAATTTTTCCCTTCGTTTTTTAACAAAATTTTTGTCAAGAATAAAAGGCATAAAGACAAAAAAAATTTCAAATGCGTATCAAAATTCGCGCTGTTTGTCTCTGAAATGTATATTTTGATTAAAAAAATATGTATTTATTTAGCATGGAATGTACAAAAATATTGATTCAGTATAAAAACGTATAGCTTAAACTTAAAGAACATTGTAAGTTAGAATAGTCTAAGTATGATGCAAAAGATTTCCACTATTAGTTATAGGTACTATTTATATTCAGTCTAATTTAGATTTATACAACGGTGATAAATATCACCTTGTCTAAAGACTCGCCCCAAGATTCCAACGGAAGAGCATTTTAAATCTCATTCTGCCCAAGCTTAATTAGGTAGAAGCCGAGTGAGCAGACTGGTCACTCCAAGGGCCACTCCCCAAGAATACCCTTTGCTCCCCACACTCGAAGATCAATTTTATTTTTCGACCAATTATTGCGTTTATATATTCATGCATTCACGTTTATACATCCCACAGTCGACAAAATATGATTTGAGTAGTATTTTTAAAACGATGACAAATTTAAACGGATTTATTTTAGGCAAGATGCCTACTCAGTCAATCCATAGACCAAATAAAAGGTTAAATCATTTGAAGGCAGCAAACAACAATTAGTATCATTTGAAAGGAAATGACTGCGTTTACCAAAAAACATTTTGAATACCTTAGGTTTAAAAAAAGCGACAACCAGAGCAAAATAAGCTGAACGATTCCATGACAGAAGCGACACTTGGTAAAATAGATGTCGTTTTGCTTTCGGATCTAAATCCATCTGAGTATTAAAAATTAATACTTATTTCCAAGTTATGGAAAATCTTCTAATAAATTTAAAAAAATATTCCATTAGTCCAATCCATCGTGTATTTTGACAAATTAGACTTAAATAATATTGGAACTTGTATAATATTACGAAAGACTAAATACAAAGAAGTTAATATACAAAATTGAGAAGAAAAAAAGGCAGCAGTAAGTTTTCCATCAACCATTACAAAATTCTTCAGATGGCTATGGCAATATTTAGCAG
This sequence comes from Druceiella hillmani, assembly GCA_039881145.1. NCBI lineage: Eukaryota > Metazoa > Arthropoda > Insecta > Lepidoptera > Hepialidae > Druceiella > Druceiella hillmani. The sequence goes on from JAYKKI010000029.1 coordinate 16,035,003, forward strand.
CCCAAGTGACTGCGAACACAGCTTCCCCGCTATGTATAGCATAAACAAATTATGGCAGTTGATCACGGTCAAAAATCATTTTTCAACTTGACCATCGTAAACATTTAACTTTCCTGTTGAAGCTCACGTTTCAGATGAAAAAGAATTAAAAATTACTAATATGATAATACTATGCACAATATCTTCATGTTTAAAAGTGAAATAAAAATTAAAGTGTTTATCTCGTTTTATTTATGACGGAACAGAGGCCGTATACAATATGTATTTCCACTTTGTAAGTCAAGAGACAGTTCGAAAGCAAAAATATAACCCTCTCAGAATTTATTCGGTAGAAATGTGGCATAATCAGATATACCGGAAATTTGAAGTTTAGATATTGAAAACGGCAATAGCTTTTGCACGATGCCCGAATAAATGTACATAAATTCTAAAAACATGCACTTTGGTGTCCAAAGCTGTTACATAGACCATCTTGATTATTGTTAAGTAATTATCTCCAATGCAGAGATACATTCATATTCACTTCTTAGAGATTTTTTGATCATTATTCAGAGATACACTCATATACACTCATATTCATTCACGATCTTATAATAGTACAGACAGATAAATAGATTCGAATCACATACAATAGAGTCCTTACTGACCGTGAACCGTATTCTCCAACTACAAGTAGTTACATCTGTTATTCTGCCAGGTAATCTCTTTAGATACATAATTTGTTTGAAAATTTTGAACTGAACCCAACCCTTAACTTACACGATTGGAAATCGTTGAAAGATATCCTCGCGTGTCGATATAGGTATGTATATCATTTACAGTTGGATTGTAATTGCCTTGAGTACTTTAAGAGGCCCCTTTATGAATGCTTATCTACAAATGCAACATGTTAAATTTCATTTAAAAAACGCCTTGCATAAATATCTTGTGAAGTCTTCTTTACGTTCACGCACAAACAGTAATGCCAAGTTAGAATGTACAGGTAGTCTATCTTATTTATAATTCTCGACGACAGTCATCAAGGCGAGGGTCGCAGCAGGATATTACGAGGAAGCGTAAAGCAACGTGACGGGAAACCAAGCTTTCAGTGTCGAAGCTCGGCGAATTCGGTAAACGCTTTGAAATCATCGTGGCGCTCGTAATTGTATTATTAATAATTCCGTTTATAAATTTCTTACGCCATGACTTGAACGTAATTGTAGTCCTGTAATTAAGTAGAATCTTGCGGTTATTTAACCATAAATATTCGATGCTAACCTTTCAAGGTGAATACACTTATTCTGTTCGTTTAACTATTTCTTTTCGGGTTTTATCTTTTTGATATTGTCTGTATTAATTTATATTTACTGTTTTATCACCATTAATATGCTAGAATTCTATGTAATTAAATAGATTACGGAAGCTAACTAGAATAAAATGATATCAATCGTATAAAAATACAAATAAATACGCTATTTAAGGGGCGCTGCACTCTGTCAGTTAAAAAAAGCTTTTTTGCGAATATGTTTTGCTATTTAATAAATAAAAAACGTATGTTATTAAAGATACATAGTAACTTATTTCGATACCAATTTTTATTAATATTTGTGAAAATTCCTAAAATTATATAGGATAAATCACTGGTCCAAAATTATCATTCGACTGTCAATCAATTTGTCATTCACAGTTCATCCTAAAGAAAAAAAATTGCGAACATAAATATGGCTACATTACATTAAAAAAATCGTGCACAGCAGGTAATACATTCATTTAAAATTATCAATATAATTTTAACCACATAAATGTTTTGCTAAGTACATAATTTATGGACATTAACATATAGCGAATTTCTCAAAAATTATAAGATTTGCAATCATCACAATGATTTATAAGTAAACATTAGGCAGACATATAGCAATGCTGCTTTTTTCATAACTTCATTTTCTGAATTGTGGGGAAGGAGTTGCATAAGTTTTTAGTGAAGATTTTCAGCAATATTTCTATAATTGTCTCGCAAAAAATATAAAAAAAATAGTTTTGAAATCATTATAAGTATATTCTTTCAATTAATATCTAACACGAAATACGTAAAGAAAATAAAATGAAATATTTTTTTGCACCCTTAAAGATTTCCATATTAATATAAATGTTAATGCGATTTATAAGCCAAATGGTTCCTGAGAAAAAAGGTTGTTGCAGCCAGGTAGAGACTGATATGTGAGTAATTTTGAAAGGGTTGTGTTTCTTTTCTTTTGAAGTACTTTGAAAATAAGTATTTAAAGTCATGCATAATTGGGCCCGGAAACCATAAATCCATATTGAGGTATTGATAGTGAACCGAGTACAAAGGCGAGTCCTTGTTGTCAGATGTAGAATGCGGCATAATACAGTATAGTCCAGGTAGTGACCACTCAGTTAATTTTGGTGATTTTATAAACCAAAAGTAAAGTCTAAACTAGAAATGGCAAAACACACAATTTGAGAGAACGCATCGCGACAGAGACGACCAATCACCGAGCGAGACGGCGTATACCCCGGAAGTCCCGTACCCCGCACCGCGCCATGAACGAAACGGCCATACTGCTGGCGCGTTTCATATTTCATCGCTGACCATAGTAGGATGCAAAGAAGGAGCACTCGGCGTACCGCGCTGGGTGATGGTTATGTTGGTCGCGCGAACCAGGGTGTTGCGATGTGCGGGCTACAGGCTTCTCACTTCAATGCCGAAGGTGTTACGCAGGGTGATGTTTTCGCTGTTCGAACCGAGGAGTTGCGATGCGCGGGGTGCAACCATTGTTTACTGCGTGTTGTCTGTATTGTGCTGCATTGTTTACCTTTGTTGACCGTATGCCAAACAATGGTATTGTCTTATTTAAATATTCGAAATCATCTTTCGCGCTTAACGATGTGTGGCCATCGCCGTTTGTTAGATGCGGTAAGTACAGTTATAATTATATTTTTCATCGAAGCAGTTTGTACAATATATAGAGAGCGTTTTTAGGGTCGTTATTTTATTACAGGAGAATAATTTACAGAACATTAAATCAGTGAATAAGTATCGTAAATTATAGTATATTCAGTAATCGCTATTTCCCCCGATAATTTTTAAACGCTAGAGACAAAATGTTGGCAAATATGCCAGTATAAGTGCCATTCGTTTAGATTGAAAATTTTAAATGTTACAATACAAAATTATAGAATGGGAGTATTCTATAATTTTGTAATAAAATCTCTTAAAAAAGTATATTCAGGTACCTATTCTACGTATAAACTAGGGGCGAGTGTTTAAATTCTTGAAAGAACCACATAGAGTTTTTCGTCATGCGATGTCATGTAAAATAACGCGTCATTGTTTGTTCTTTTTAGGGTCCCGTAGCCAAACGTCTGTCTGTCTGTCCATCCATATGTCACTGTCATTTTACTCACAGAATATTAGTGTCTTAAAACTGAAATTTGACATAGTTATACACATTTATATCGCCTACAAATTTATAAAATAAAATCTCCTATAAAGTTTGTTAGGATTTCTCTCCTACGTGTAAACTGGAGATTTTTTTTTGACACATACCATTATGTAGGTTATCCTTGAATAGGTCTTTCAAAAATATTGGAGTAATATGCCGAACATTTTTTCGTTCCAGGGATACGTTTAAGAAGTATTAAGCTTCCAATTGGTCTATTGGAATATCTCGAAAGTCTTTAGAATATTAGTATACATAACGAAATAAAAAGAAAAGTTATAAAAGCTAAATAGGTTCGACCAGTTTACAAGTAATAATCAATCAACTAATGACATGTAGTTCTGTCTGTAAAAAGTTCATGGAAACATCATACAATTGACTTAAATCAATTGTCAAATTAACTTTGTATTTTAAATGGCATATTTATTATATTTATCTTCGAGCATTACGAACATGTGATGAATTTTGATTTGAAGAAGCCTGAAATAACAGAACTCTGTGGATGTTCTAGACTAAAAGTATGCTGCATACTCTGCCAATAGAAGTCAAAGATGATCATTACAACGATTTGTGTAGCTTTGAATATATTATGAGAAGAGTCATGTGCTGTATTATACATCAAACCCTTAAAAAAAAAGGTCCATTCTAAGAAACGCTCTGGTGACGTCTCATGTTCTGAACGGAAGGTCTTGTCGCCTAATTTTTGAAAAGAGCTGTGAAACGTGATCGTTTTTTTTCCCTAAAGTTGTTACTAAACCTTTTGAAGATATACTAGGATGGAACCAAAGTAAGAAATTAAAAAAAATCTGTAATTTGTGACTACGCAGCAAGGATAACAATATTCCAAGGTGTGATCAAAATGTTCGAAAAATGTTTGTCTTAATCATTACTCTTATATAAAAATATATGCTAAAGGTAAGGAATACATTTTGATAATGTCACTACTACAACTACAAGTATGGAGAGCGGAGAGCTTCTACTACAAGTACGGGGTGGTACATTGATTAATTTTTAATATTTAGCTATTGAGATCCCCATATGAACTGTATACTTACAAATTTTATGGCTGTGATAGATGGACGAACAGACTCACAAGACATAATTATAATGATTAACTATTTCTCTAGGGAAGTCTACGAAGGAATTATAGCATGATTATTATTTAAAAATATATTATCGAAGTAGGGATCGCACCAAGGACCTTTAGGTCTTCCGTCTAATACGTTTTAACTGAGCTATTTTGATTTCTGTTTACATTGACATGTTTAAGATGGGATAAATCAAAATATTATCTCGCGTATTTTACCCTTATCTCCCAATTTAAATTCTTTGTTCACGCAATGGTCAAATTAGTTTTTAATCTCAATGTTACTCTCTTCTGAATTTCTAGCATACACATTAAAATTAAAATTCGCAGATATGGAAGAGTTATTGTCACTTGCAATATAACGATCTTTCTTCTTTTTAGATTGTTTAATATATTTTTTCTGCAAGTGACTTCTCAAATTTGAAACTGCCGCGTATAAGCATATACTGTACTTCCACTTGTTCGATTTATATTATTTTTCGTACATCAAGTTTTAGTTTCCACAAGTTGTATTTAATATTTAAGTTTCATTTAAATTAAATTATTTTTTCTCGCTTAATTACCCCTTAATTTGTTTTTTTATATACCTTATAGGATTGCGCCATCTGTTTAGTTTTAAATGAAACGTTTTCTTTTAACATAAAGTTTCCAGATTTATGGAGATAATTGTGCCTTGAAATATTATTATGATTCTGTACCTCAAAAGAATAAATGGAATCCTTATAAGATCAACCACATGTTCGTCTGTCTACTTGCCAGAGCCGTTTCTTTTAAAACAACTTGATGTGGAAACTGGGAATTCGATATGATAATAAAGTATATCTTACAATACATACACTCAAAATACTTGCGTGAAAATTTCAGAGAGTGAAAAAATTAAGTGCTCGAAAAAAATAAATTCCGTGTATTTATAATATGAAGTATTGTTTGATATGATTAGTTATAATGGTCTCTAAAATTAAAACAACTCTTCATACATTTAGGTATTATATATTCAGAGATATTTTAAAAAAGATGCAAAAAATATATTCTCCTCTGCCTATTTCCGAAAACATTGAACTTAAAATTTCGAATGAACAAGATTTTTAAAGCCTAAGCATGGTTGTAGGACCACTGTAGCGGTGATTTTAGTTTGCATATGAGTGTATATATATATATATATATATATATATAAATATACATATAAATATATACATATACATACATATATATATATATATATATATATATATATATATATATATATATAGTTTGTATTTTACTACAGACTCTGAACTGAATATTTTAGTTATTGTGTTCACAATAAGACCAATTTAAGATTAGTTAAATATTTATTTTTTGAGATATTGTATTTAGCACTTAGTGTTTATCTAGTTATCAGAATAATCAGTGTTTATAATCATTATTTATTAATCAGTCTCAACAAAGATAGATTATAATCATTTGTGGGACAATCAGTAATCTAATAATATTAGATTACTAATTTTAGTACCCGTAATTAAAGTCTTATATTGTACGTTAAGAAAGGCAGTTTTTCCACGTTCTCACCAAACAGGTTATTCCGACAATCTAAGTATATTTGTCCAGCAGCACTAAACAACTGCTTACTTGGAACGCTGGTTATTGTCACTTGCAATATCAATCACATGTCCGTCTGTTCGTTTGCCACAGCCGTTTCTTTTAGTCGGAGTGCTCCGTTGGAAATCGATGAAATAACGCAGTAAGTTTTTGTAAAATATCCTTTATTATATACCAAAATAAAGTGTAATCATTCTAGATTGTGATAATTTACTTTGTTTTTTTGAATATTGAAAAATTCATTTCATTTGCATAATTTGAAAGTGTCGTATGCCTACGCGGCGAGACAAAATGGTGGTGTTCAATTTATATTTAAATTATATCTGCATTATTGCATATCAGTAACAGGAAATATTTTTTTTTAGAATCAGTGTATTATTCTAAAAAAATATATATTTTGTGATAAAATAAATATACATTTTGTGATAAAATAATAAAAAGGTATGTTTCCAACAAAAAATTGGAAGATATTCGTGTTGACAATTTGCATATAACTTGTTCCATACGGGCGTGTAATCACGTTTTCAATAACCGTTTTATATTTTTTGTTTTGCAATACATATAATGTTATTGTCTATCGTAAGAAGTACAGATATTTGGTCAATATTTTCACAACAATGTGTAACAAGTTTCATTTATAAAAAAATTAAAAAAAAAATGTTTTGTTTTTGTATACGTACAAAGTTTCTTTGCGAGCAATTTTCTAACTTGGAAAATGGCATAATTTAATAAAAATGGGATATATTTTTAATAAATATCCTTATACAAAATTTCATTAGCTAAAATTTAGTATATAACATACTATATTTTGTTTGTATTTTGCATACAAAAAATTGGTAAAAAACGAATGCAGGGAATTATTTTGTCAATGTAAACAATAATTACGTATTTCGAAGGATCGTGTGACAGATAGAGACAGCTGTTTCATTCGCTTCGGCTGTAGCCATCTCACTCTGTAATTATAGGGACCATGTGTCGCGTGGTTCTATTCGGATACGTTTTTATTGATAAACAATTGAGTTGAAAAATTTTGTGGGCGCTTTGATATATTAGATCTCTAATTTAGATGTTTGGTCATAATTGTTTCTTTTTTTTCAGATCGTCCACCTCTAGCACCTCGTACCGTCCTGCTAGCATTCGACCTCTTCCGAATGCGACTTCCCGCTAAGGCAATCTAGTGACAGTCGGACTCGGACTATGGTGGCCTCAGCCTCAGCGATCAGCGTTCATATTGAGGCGTTCACATTGCTGAGGCTTAGGACGTTATAGTCAGACTGAAAAAATGCTGCGTTTACGTTCGTTTATATCAGGGTGCAGACTGAATAGATAGATGAGTCCGCTTCCAAATATTAAGACGCATTTCGGTTCAGATTCTATCCATAAATACCGTTATGTTTTGTCATCTTAATCATCAAATAAGTCTTCAAGATTAAAAGTTATGAAGATTTCGAATACCGATGACATTGAAGTTTATCAATAATAGTTAATGATTAACCTATATATACTTATCAGTCCTAGCTATCCATCCTGGCTACGCCCGGGCAAAAAAGTATTTTGTTCTAATTACTTATTTTACCTAAAAATAATTTGCAGTAAACTCATTATTCCCACGGTTTAACTATTTATTCCATATTTGGTTGATTAAAAAACAGTCCTGTCTGATATTATGACATAAAAACGCTTATAACAAACTCTCTGTAATAGTCAGTAATAAAATTCTGGAACTTTTCCATACATTTTATTGCCATGTATATTTTTTTCAAATGTTAGTTTAATGTAATTATAAAAGTTTTGTTTCTTTAGCTCAAAAATATTCCTGTGGTCTTATTTCGCAACAGAAAAAAGATTATAACAGAAATTATATAATATTTGGCAAGATATACCGCTAAATTTTTTTATAGATTTTCATGGTTACCATAATATCTTCATATTTTCAAAGGTACAATAATTTAAAAACTAGAAATACAATAGTTTAAAAATTGGACTCAATAATGCGCAAAGTTATTAAATATAGAGAAATGTACCGATGTATTTTTATTTTTAGTCCAAGAGAAAATCCTCGGAATAAAATTATTACACTGATTTTCAATATTCAAATTTTGGTACTTTTCGTTTTTAATTATTTTTATTTGAGATAAGTATGTGTAAGTATTTTTTATTCCAAATATAATTTTTCACGTTTATTCTACTTCTCATTCGTGTTTCCTCTTATATTTGAAAAAAAAAGAAAAAAAGTATGTATATATATTTATACATACGTATATATATATATATACATATATATATATATACATACATATATATATATATATATATATATATATATATATATATACACATGAATAAATAAATCTGCCTTTCTAACTTTGAATCTTAAAATGCTTACTTGAACTGCAAGTGGCGCTTGGAATTGCTTTTGAGACGCTTTTTTTCGAAAGAAACTTAATTAAGAAAGCTTTTATCAGAACAATCCATTTCAAACTTTAGTTCCAGTTTTGAGCGCCCAATACATAAAAAAATTGTTGTTTATCAGTCAATACACTTGCTAGTTTTGTGTATGAAACATAATATCATTTAATGCTATAAATAATTCAGCTAAGAAGTGTTAGCACTTTAATTCAGATTTCAAATAAATTTACTAAACAAAATAAAAGATATGTAATGATATTAGAGTGTAAGAGTTATCAAAAATATTATTCACGAGAGGCCCCGGCGAGATTCGAACTCACCATCTCCTGTTTACTAGACAGGCGCTTTAACCAACTAAGCCACGGCGCCGTCTTTAATGTTATAAAAATGATGTGTACCAAAATTTAATGAACAATTACTTGACCAAGCATGAAATTTATATATATAAAATATATTCCTGATTGTATATCAGTTGGTCAGGGATTTAATTTCTTTCTTATAAACGCGTAATTATCTAGTGACCAATTGTGATAATTGAAAGTAAATAATACTACATATATCAGGTGTGTAATAGAGATAAGGCGAAGTTGGACAATTTGATTTAAATTCTACCAATGAGCCAACAAACAACTAGGTAATATATTTTATTCGAATAGTTTAAATAATTTCATAGTCTAATTGATAATATAAATTTAGCTTCTATTTTTATGACTGGCGTTATTAACTTTTAAACATTTTTCATCTACACCATCCTCACATTACTTGGTTTTTAGTATTTATTATTTCACTCAAATCTTCCAAATACATATTTTCACCATTTTCCCCTTGGTTCAACATTATCAAACCACCTGAATTTCAAAATTTGAAATACAATAGTTTAAAAATTGGACTCAACAATGCACACATTGACGGTGGAATCAATAATGCACACATTGACGGTGGACTCAATAATGCACATATTAACGGTGGAATCAATAATGCACACATTAATGGTGGAATCAATAATACTCACAATGACGGTGGAATCAATAATGCACACATTGACGGTGGACTCAATAATGCACACATTGACGGTACAAGACATTTCTCCCCACTTAGATTACTATTACTCATTATCGATAGATTTCAAAAGTATATATTACGAGTATGTTGATATATACTTTATTATACGGTAGTGAAAGTTTGCTTCAATCGTATAAACCGTTTACACGTCAAATCCTACAAAAAAAAACAAGCAAAAAAATAAGACTCATCTGTTTATATTAAATGATTACAATTCACACTTTGCTATCCACGTACTTACACATGTTTGCCGGTACGACAAGAAGCCGAAATAGCTCAGTTGGGAGAGCGTTAGACTGAAGATCTAAAGGTCCCTAGTTCGATCCCTGGTTTCGGCAATTCTTTTTAGATTAAAGTCAAGCTACTCTTACTGTCATTTTTGGTGTATTCGAGAAATATTTATACTTTTAATTTTTACAAGTTTTCCATGGAAATGGTAAATAGATTTCAAGAAAGGCCAAGATATAGATTTCATTAAATGTACCATTATCACATAGGGAACTTGGCTACCCAGCATGGGATTGACGGAAAACGATTTTGGAATGCAACTTAGAAACTAAACGGATTTAAATTAAACTATTGATGGTCAAGAAAGTAATTATTGTGAATATATAAACGGTTATGCATGTTCAAGAAACTTTTTTTAAAAATCTACATCGATATTTCTTATTGTAAATTGAATTGAGCTCAAAACTGTTTTCGGAGATTTATGTTACCTATCATGAGATATATTATATTATGAGATATATTATATACTATTATATGTTTAGAATACGATTATGTTTAAGTAAATTGTACAATTTAAACTAATTTTTATGTTCTAAGTTAAAGCTGTCAATGAAGCTGTCGACAGAAACTGAAACTAACCTCAAACTTTCTGACTGCTCTTGAATGAATTGAATGTTCTATTTAAATTTTCAAAGTTTTCCATTTATTAAACCAGAAAATGTATAAAATTTGTGTTTCCATTGTTGATTTGAAAAAATGTATTTATATGATGATCATGCAAATTTTCTGTACATGTACATATTTTGCTTTTAATTTTAAATTCAATTAGCGAGATCAAAAATCTAATAAATAAAAAAACGTAAACTTAGCCGACAAGTTGGTATGTTATATACAATTTTGTAAGTAACTTAAATTTCTGTCACTTTATATATTCATTTACAGCTGATAACAGAGTTTCCTTTTTTCCTTCAGAGAAACCCTATAAATAACGAAATTTTCCATAAGAGAGAGCTTTTTCCTCGTCTTTTATAAGGTCTGCCTTGACGTTCGGACAACTAAATTTTTATTGTAACACAACTAAACATTTATTTATTAAAAGTTTTGTTTTGACCCGGACACAAATTGACAACAGGTGACTTGCATCAATTTGGAAAACACTTTCATCTAAACCAATGATTTCCACAGTAAAAGTGCAGACATTCCATAAACGACAAGATACACCTAACATGGATTATGTGTACCATAAAGGCATAATTAAATTACTTATCTTATATTTTTTTCAAGGTTTCATGTCAGCAGCAATACATCGCACGCAGTGAATCGCAATCCAGATTTATCCAAACTAAAGTTTTGTACGGACTTGTTCTAGTTAAGGATTATAAATAAGAGAGTTATAGACAAATAACGTTTATTAATTTTTTTTCATTTCGACAAAAAATAATTTGTAAATACTTTCTAAAATATAAATAATTCAAAGTATCGTCTTATTTAGAACTGCAAAGAAAAATAATTTTCCAATAAACATTTGAGTAAAAATTATAGACGTTTTTTATCTTTTGCAATTATCCATTCTACAAAAACACCCTATCATAATGAGCAACACTGTAACACTGCGGTAAACAAATTTGAAATTAATATGTTGATCAAAGTTCAATATTAGGTAGGCAGGGGTCAATATAAATTAAGGAAATCATCAAGTGAGCTACAGGGTAAAAAATTTTGGTAACCTGTGATCGAAACATAATAAAAATATATTCTATCATACAGTTGCTCAATATTTTTTCATATCATCTGTTATTGGCTCCTTAGTCTGGTTAGGTAGTGCTACGGCTTCCAATTGTTTCCAAAATTTGGGTCCTTTTCGTTTAGAAACCTTTCAATTCTTTGGCTATTTTACATTCGCATTTTTATCAATATCAAAAGCTAAATAATTTTCTTGGAAAACTTCGTAAAAAGGATTAGAACCGGATTTTCAAAAAATGGTAAGTACCATTACTTATGGTTTGTAATATGCCACAATTTTTATCCTTTTAATTGGACAATAACTTTATTAGACAACTTAAACTTATTTTTCTTTCGTTTAAAATTATTTTCCCATAACAGTGTTATCAATAATTGGAACATAAACAACAAAAACCACGACGATTTCAAAGGGTTTTTCTGATTTCGCAAAGCTTCTACGTTGAATTAGTTTCCTGTCGCGCGCTTTTGAGCTTCGCAACAATATCCTCTGCCGGATCTTACGTTAATGAGTGGCATGGAGACTTTAGATTGAGATAAATATTGGTCCCTTTGGTCGAACTTAGAATTAATCCACAGAGCAAGCTTTATGGGTTTTAATTGTATCGTTGTAACGATGGGCCTTGTATCGATTTATATAAAATTGAAATTTCACTATTTTTATTCATTAATATAAAAATACACGTGTAGAAAGAGATTATTACATTAGTTATTTATACTTTAAGATTTTTGCATGGAAAATATTATAGAAACTTGAAAATTTCCATAAAAAAATTATCAGGTTTTACTGATGTTAACTATTTTACAGTGAACGTGTTTATTATTTACAGAGGTGATTCTATGTAAAAAAGGTAGAAAATTAACTAAATATACAAAAGGTTTATTTTTATACAAAAGGTTTTTTTTGTATATTTAGTTAACTATATTCACTAATTGAATTTTCATAATGAACTATATGAAAATTCAACGGAAAAAAGTGTTCATTCTGTTCGTAAATAGGCTTCAAATATACTCAGTTATATTTACGGAATTACCTCAATATATAAAAGACACCTCCTTTTTTACACTTGTTATGAAGTCGCCTGTCGTCGCTATTGCATGTTGGGTTAATCACAAGGCATACAGCCTTTGGCAGAGCGGCGCACGCTAGGGCTCGGGTTGGATTCCCAGCCGCTCGTCGAGCGGTGCTGGGCTGGTGTTCTGATTGGCTGTAAGAGATTGCTCTCATAATAACAATTCCGCCATATTTATCAATCAGATACATGATAGTAGATAAATACATAAGTTTTAATTTATTTATATTTACGAAGGCTACCGCCTATCTTTAAGTTTAGGTATCTTACACAAGGAAACAAGTGTAAAGTTCCTTTTTACCGTACATGTCTATATACATACGGTATAATAAAATAGAGTAAATTCTGTATATAGAAAATATTTTAAATAGAGTGATTGATTTAGGGTATAGAATGATAATAGAAGCCGAAACCCTTTTTTTAGATTTTTTTGTCCGAATGTCTGTTGTTATTTAGTGCGTCTATCACACAAAATCTACTGGATTGATTTTAATGAAATTAGGTATAGCAATAATTTATAACCAAGAGCATCATGTGAGAGAGAAAAAAAATATTATAACGAAAATCACGCGATTGAAACCGTGGGGCACAGCTAGTATACATATACATATATATATATATATATATATATATATATATATATATATATATATATATATATATATATATATATATATGGGGCTAATTACAAAATGTCATTGTTTTTTTATTTGAATTGTAACTTGGATATTAGTTTTAACAGCGGGAAATTCTAAATTATTCAAAAAACATTGGTTATCTCTACTGTCAAAATATTCCTTTTACTTACTTCATATGGCTTCAAAGCCATAATAAAATTCTAGAATTAATTCAGCAATTTTCTGTCACAAATCTAAGTAGTTCCATTTATTCATTGTTATTTACAAAAATCTAAATGTAATAGGTTGGTTTTATGAGTCCAATAGTAAGAGGCCAAGTTTTACTTCAGTATGTCATTACTGGCAATATGTAATGATTAAAAACTTTATAACATACTAATATTTAGTGATAAATTACATAATATACACAACTGTAATATGTATATCAACTACGTCTCAGAAGGCGGAAAAGGTAACAAAAACCCAAAACATGTGGGTTTTTTCTATTACTCAATAATATTTACTAATTACTAAGCCATTGTCGATTTTGTTATATATATATATATATATATATATATATATATATATATATATATATATATATATGTATGTACATATATACATATGTGTTATAATTATCCTCATACCGTATTATTAAACAAACATTACTTTAAACAAACGAGTCGTCGCCAACAAGAGCCGAAATAGCTCAGTTGGGAGAGCGTTAGACTGAAGATCTAAAGGTCCCTGGTTCGATCCCTGGTTTCGGCAATGCTTTTTTGACAAGTTGCCATTTCTTTTAAGGTATGTAATGTTAAACATTCCAAAGTAAAAATGCAAATTTCTGTAAAAAAATACAAAAAACAACAATGGCTTATTAATTAGTAAGTGTTATTGCGTAATAGTGAAAACACGTGTTTCGGGTTTTTGTTATATTTTTCCCTTTAACATATTTCATTGATAAATATGGTGGAATTATTGTTATGAGAGCAATCTCGTCCAACTAATCAGAACACCAGCCCAGCACCGTCCGACGACCGGCTGGGGGATCGAACCAGGGTCGGGTAGCGGTGCGCCGGTCTGCCAAAGGCCGTATGCCTTGTGATTAACCCAACATATTACGGCGACGATAGGCGACTTCATAACAAGTGTAAAAAAGAAGGCGTCTATTATTTATTGACGTGATTCCGTGAATATAACTGAGTATAGGCTTCAAGCCTATTTCCGTACAGAATGAAAGTTTTTTTCCGTTGAATTTTCATATAGTTCATTATGAAAATTCAATTAGTGAATATAGTTAACTTTCTACCTTTTCTATATATAGTTAATTTTCAACCTTTTTTACCATGGAATCATTTGTGTGAATAATAAACACTTTCATTGTAAAGTAGTTAACATCAGTACAATCTGATAAGTTTTTATGGAAATCTTCAAGTTTCTATAGTATTTTCCATGCAAAAATTTTAAAGTAAAATAACTAAGTAAAATAATGTAATAATCTATTTCTACACGTGTATATTTATATTAATGAATAAAAATAGTTTATAATTATTAATTAATAAAAATAGTTTATAATATTTAAATTTCAAGTTTAAATATTATAAACTATAAATCGATACGAGGCTCATCGTTACAAAGATACAATTAAAACCCATAAAGCTTGCTCTGTAGCTTAATTCCAAGTTCGATCAAAGGGATCAATATTTATTTTAATCTAAAGATTCCAGCCACTTATTAAGGTAAGATCCGGCAGAGGATATTGCTGCGAAGTTCAAAAGCGCGCAGCAGGAAACTAAGCTTTCAGAGTAGAAGCTTTGCGAAATCAGAAAAAAACCCTTTGAGAATGCCGTGGTTTTTGTTGTTTATATTCAGATTTATAACACTAACATATATATACACACACATATATATATATATATATATATATATATATATACACAAATATATGTTTTTTTTTCTTTTTTCGCCGATTTCGGAGTTACGTCGTCTTTTTTATTGAGTGCTACATGAAAATATAATTGTGCTTTTTTGTATACAAATATATCAGATAAGAGAACATTAAAGGAAATATATTATACGGGAAAATCATTTAAACGAAAGAAAAGTAAGTTTAAGGTGGCTAATAAAGTTATTCTTCAATTAAAAGCATAAAAATAATGGCATATTACAGACCATAAGTGATGATACTTACCATTTTTTTGGTATCCGATTCCAATTCTTTTTACGAAGTTTTTCTAAGGCTGAAAAATAATTTAGCTTTTGATATTGATAAAAAAATGTGAATATAAAATAGTCAAATAACTGAAAGGTTCAGGGGACCCAAATTTGGGAAACAATTGGGAAATAAAAAAAAAACAATTGGGAATTAAACATTTGGGAAATAAAAAAAAAATTAAGGTTATTTGTCTACAACTCTCTTATTTATAATCCTTAACTAGAACAAGTTCGTACAAAACTTTAGTTTGGATAAGTCTGGATGGCGATTCACTGCGTGCGATGTATTGCTGCTTTTACTGTGGAAATCGTTGGTTTAGATGAAAGTGTTTTTCAAATTGGTGCAAGTCACCTGTTGTCAATTTGTGTCCGGGTCAAAACAAAACTTTTAATAAAGAAATGTTTAGTGGTGTTACAATAACAATTCAATTAACTGAACATGAAAACAAACCTTATAAATGACGAGGTAAAAGCTCTGATATATGGTAAATTTACGATATAAGGAAAAAGAAAACTCCATAATCAGTTATTACAAAAATGGATGCAGAAAGTGTCATAGCAATTTAAGTCACTTACAAAATTGCACATAACATACCAACTTGTCGGCTTACCTTGCATTTTGTTATTTATTTGATCTTTTATATCGCTAATTGAATTTAAAATTGAAAGGAAAAAACATACATGAATAGAAAATTTGTATGATCATTATATAAACAGATTTTTCAAATTTACAGTGGAAACCCAAATTTTATATATTTTTTGTTAAATAAGTGGAAAACTTTGAAAATTTAAATAAAATATTCAATAAATTCATGAGATAATAGGACAGTTTGAATTTCTTTCGGTAACTTTAATGACAATTTTAATTTAGAACGTTAAAATCGGTTCTTATTACAATTACATGGTATAATTTACTTAAATATAATGGTACTCTAAATATATAAATTTCGATTTAAAAAATATGCCACGATAGGTAACATGTACTCGTATCACCGAAAGATACGAGTAAATGTTACCTATCGTGGCATATTTTTTAAATATATGTTAATACCAATACTTAAACAATAAATACTTTTTACTACGAATAGTTAAGTTTAAGTCCCTTTAGTTTCTAAGTTGCTTTCTGTCAACCTCATCCTGGGTAGCTATATGATAATGTTATAATTAATAAAATCTATAACTTGGATCTTCTTTAAATTTCAAACGTAAAGTTTGTAGAAATTGCAAGTATAAATATTTAGCGAATATTTATATGAACGTACCAAAAATGATAGTAAGAATAAGATCTAAAAGGCATTGCCGAAACCAGGGATCGAACCAGGGACCTTTAGATCTTCAGTCTAACGCTCTCCCAACTGAGCTATTTCGGCTTCTTGTCGTATGGATAAACTTATGTAAGTAGGTAGATTGTAATCATTATAATTTAATAAACAGGAAAGTTTTTTTTGTAGGATTAGGCGCGGAAACGCTTTATCCAATTGAAGCTAAATTTTATAATAAAACATGTATTAACATACTCGTACAGGATATACTTTTAAAATATGTCCATAATGAGGAATAATAATCTAAGTGGAGAGAGAGGTCTTGTACCGTCAATGTGTGCAACATTGAGTCTAATTTTTAAATATATTGTATTTGTAGTTTTTAAACTATTGTACCTTTGAAATATGAAGATATTATGGTAAACATGGAAATCTACACAAAGTTTAGCGGAATATCTTGCCAAATATTATAGATTTTCTGTTATGGTCCTTTTTCTGTTGCGAAATAAGACCACAGGAATATTTTTGAGCGAAAGGAATAAAACTTTTATAATTACATTAAGCTAACATTTGAAAAAAAAATATACATGGCAGTAAAATGTACGGAAAAGTTCCAGAATTGTATTACTAATGGTTACAGAGAATTTATTATAAGTGTTTTTATATTATAATATCAGACAGTTCTGTGTTTATTTATATATATAAACATACATAAAATTTAATAAATCGGAACCTTCTCTTTAGCAAAACAATGCAAAACATTAAATGTTCTAGCTGTAAGTCGACCGTGTCGGTGATGCCTATAGCATAAATGCACAAGTCGAGCTACTCACCTTTTTGTGGGTGGTTAAAGTTAAGGCATGTATTTTAATTTTTAATTTGTCGTTGGATGGAAGAAAATGTCGGTATATAACTAATGTTTTATTTGTTGTATTTTATATTCACAATTGAATGATTATTATTACTATTTGCAATTCAATATAAATACATTGACAGCAAAAAGATCTGTACAGAGGACTGTCTTTATAAAGGACAATTTTATTTATTTATTTATGTACGTTAATGTATAGTAATGATAAATATGGCGTATTTATTGGTACGGGAACAATCTCTTACAACCAACAAGAACACAGGTCCAACCCCGCACGATGAGGAATCGAACTCGGGTCTCCGTGGTACTCCGCACCATGAAAAGCTGTATGTCTTATTAACATCAATCCAACACACCATGACGACTACAACATTATCGCAGTTAAATTAAAAATTGAAATAAATTATTCGTCACTTTTAATGGGGAATAAATTCTCAGTGGTTATTTTTATTTTTAGTGTTTATTCATATAAATGTTTATTTATATTTTTAGGTGAAAAATGGGCCAACGAAATAAATATCTTAATTATAATGCTTTATTATTATATAAATATTTAATAATAAGGATATATTGAAAATTTTTCTACAAATTCAAAATTTAATGGGGAATAAATTCTCAGTGGTTATTTATATTTTTAGTGTTTATTCTATTTTAGTGTTTATATATTGAAAATTTTTCTACAAATTCCTATGAAAACATTACGCTTTTGTTTTGACATGTGTTTACGAACGATCATTTAAGAAATTGGCCATTTTCGTTTCCTCCAGATCCACAAAATAATAAATACATCCGTTTAAGGACGAATCATCACAGTCAACATGATCACATTTTACATATTTTTTTAACTCAGGTATCCGCACAATGCACGGTAAAAAAACACGGGATCAATTTATCGCAATTCTCAAGTTCGTCTAAGTGTCCACTGCAATCAGAATACCGGAAATAAGTCAAGTCAATTTATGAAACAAAATAATTCGATATTAAAGTATGATTGTTGCTAAACTTTTTAACCGACTTCTAAAGAAGAGATTCTCAATTCGACTGTATTTATTTTTATGTTAATTACCTGATATCTTCGGCATTTAATAACACATTTGGATGATTTTTTTTATTTGGAAAGGTTTACCCTTTGAAGATACACCATAGAATTCCTCAACTCTGAACAGCAAAGGAAACATGATCGAGTTTTGATCATATGAGTATAAAGAGAATTTAAACAATTTATATGACTAAACATAAAGTAAATAAGCTCTATAGCAAAATCACGATACGATAAGGGTACCTGAAAGTGGTGGCAGGAACTCTTCAGTGGTTAGGAATAAACTAATAGTATAATGATTCGTTTTATTTGTTTTGACGTAAGTAAGGAAGTAACGGAGTGAACAGGTACGTAACTATTGGTACATATAAAAGCATGAAGCCCTATTTTTGTAAATACAAATAACTTTAGACGAGTTCATTTTTTTAAATTTGGTTAGAATTTCATCATGGAGGAAAAGTATAGAATTCCCCCACAATTTAATGCATAGGTGTCGTGATCGTGTTTGCATGATATAGGTATAAAGATAATCTAATAATAAAGTACATAAAGTTTTCATATGACAAACGGAGAAATGAATCTATCCTCTAGTAAAATCAGGGTAAAATATTGGAGCTAGAAGATGATTGTAGGAAAGTCCCACTGATGAGGAATGAATTCACCGACTTCGGGTTTATTTCCTGTCGTCACGTGACCAAGCACATAATATAGTAGACTAGGTAGATCAGGTAGATAAATAAGTAAGCAAAGGTATAAACAAGAGCATGAAGCAAACCTAAAATCGGTAGGTAGATAAGTAAGTATATGCAGGGGTAGAATATTAGTAGGTAGGTAAATACGTTAGTAGGCGGATAAGTAGTCTGTACAGGTATGTATAGGATTAAAGCACTAAACTCTGTGGATTTTAGTCAGTTTCAAGTGAAATATAGCACTAATCCTGTATGTAGATATGCATATACCCGACAGAGAAAGAGAAGCGTCGACTTTGTATCGATTCCGAAAATTTCTAGCTGAAGCAGTATTTTTCAAATTTACTTGTATCCGGAAACGATATTGTACCGCAAAAATTCAACTAATATTCGTATTTTCGCTATTTTACATTTTTCTGTCCGCTTTTTATTCGATGGTCATTTGAAGTTGGTTCAATTATTTTTGAAAAAGAAGATTAATTTTTGAAAAGAAGAATTATTTTTAGCATAACGTGATGTTAATTTACGAAATAAATGAAATATTTCAAAAAGGTTTATTGGTATTTGGTAACTTGCAGGGAATTTAAGAAAATAAAGAATAAAGGTAATACAAATAAGTATGAAACCTTCTTTGTATTCTTCGCACTTTTGAATTCAGAAATTTCATCGTAAACTTAATCGGTTGTATTTGCTTAAATTGAAAAGCGTTTTAAGTAAAGAAATCGGCTCTCTATGTATTATGTTAAATAACGTAATTTGTTAATTAGAATAAAGGTAGTCCAAGGCTGAACATATGAATAAAAAATACTGCCAAAAAACAGGATACCAAAAAACACTGATCCACAATTAAATGTAACTACGTGATATAGTAATATTTCTACTTTCTTTAAGTTCTTTCCCACGACCTAGGTTTCGCTGTATTACAACATCTTAAGGTGGGCTATTAGCAAAGATTAATTCTTAGGAACATCCAACAGCATTTATGTTTCAAAAACAATGGCGGAAGACGGGGTTGTGTGAGTTTTCCCACTGCTTATGTTAGTGAGTTTATTGTAGGGGAGCGGTGTAGGTTTTATTATATTTCCAGGACTTATACGATGTACAAGTATTTTAGTGAGGGTAATAAATTATATTTATGTCATTCTATGAGGTTATACAATACGAATGTTCATTAAAGTTTACATTTAAGTTTATTACGTTACAGTTTATACGTTACATTTAAGTTTATAGATATCACTCTTTTTATGTTTATCTATTTTTTCCTTATTATTAATAAGGGTTTTACCCAAGTTATTTAAAGTATTATAAGCACATGTTGTATTATTTATATTTTTATTATTATTTAAGAGTTTTCCTAATTTGAGTGATACATTACGTATATATGGAATAGACTTATAGTAAATTTATTATTATTTGGTACGACCGGATATAATTCTTGTATTAGTAATGTTCTTAATTGATTATGGTACAGTTATAATTATTATTTACTGCGATTAGTTTATAAATAATAATAGAGATTTTATTATGCCCAATTTCGAGTTTATATCCACAATACTTTCTGAGATATTTTAAATAAAATAACCGATTTATTGATTTACTCACTCACGGTCATTAACAGATCATAAAAAAACTTATGGAACACTTCTATAGAGGCTAACAATATAAATTTGGTACATACGTGGCTGTTTGAGGTATCGATAAAGGAAAAAGGAAACGGTGAACAGCTTTCAGATATTTATCGGCACTAGAATTCTTCACAAGCACTAGAATTTTCTCCTTACACAAGTAAGGAGAAACAAGAAGAGTGGACAGTCATATCATATGGCGTAGCGATAGAGACAGATGAAAATTCTAACTCACTTTTCCAGCAAAGCTTTGCAAGAACTTATCTACTATTATATCTACTATCTCATAACAATTTAAGGCTAATTTTAACCTTAATGTATAGTTTTGCTGGGATTCGTTTTATAGGAACCATTGTAAAAGAAAAGCAAACGAAAGCCATAAGCCGCTACTTTAACAAATTGGTGAAAAGTTAACAACACAAATTGACAAGAGATGTTATGATACTAACTTAGTCAATGAAGGACGTAAGAATAGTTACGTGGTAAATTGATTACTTTTCTATAAAGTAATATGTATGATTATATTCATTTGATTATCAATGTGGATAACTATTTAAAAAGGGTTGAAGAAAAAATTGATTTTGGATCTTCCTGCAAATATGTTGATTGCTATGAATAAAGCTCCGTTCAATACAATTTTTCAAGTTATGCAAAAATAGATTTAAGTTTTATAAAAAGGCGTATCTATGTAAAGTTATATAAAGGGTTAAATTAATATTTTTATAGAAAATGATATAGACAAGAATAACGTTGAATTAAATATATAACTACAAATTAATTAAGGAATGGGTCGAAATGCGGAATAAACCAATTCACTCTAATACCTCTTAATCTGTTGTGGAAATTGGAAGAGAGTACTTGAAATTCGTAGATTGTAATTACAGATTAACAATGAATTTATTATACAAGTTCAACCCAAGTGGAACTAAATTTCATTATATAATCGTATAATAGATCCAACAATAACGAAGGTTTCCAGCAATTGTTGTAATTTTTATTATAAATATTTATTTTGAAATTGCATTTTATCATCTGATTTTCCATTTTCAATTTTTTTTACATCACATATTATGGAAAGTTTAGAGAGACATTAAGATTAGTTATCTATTATCATGGTAGATATATATTTTAAATCATATTTATTTATTGTTTGATTACATGAAATTGATTTTAATTATTTCGCTATCATTTTTTGTATTCGTTTAATAGTTTTACTCCAAATTATTTTTCACTTGTTTCTTTCGTATCTTATTACGTTCTCAATGTAAACTATATCAATTTTAAACCAAAGGTTAAGTGTGTTGTAATGCACGCAAAGTGCGGCATTACTGAAGCGATATATTACGCGACACACCGAACACCTTATAAGGCATTAAATGAAATAATATTTAATGCCTTATAAGGTGTTCGGTGTGTAAGAAAACATTAAACCTAATCATTGTTTTTATTAAGTTCATTTTTTAAACAGAGGTTTATGATAATTAAACATTTAAATGTAATCATGATTGTAGAAATTTTGAAAATAAAAGAAAATTGTTACTGGAAAATAATTTATTTTTCCATTATAAGGGTTCCAATAAAAAAAATTCACAGGTAATTTTCATCTCATAATTCGAATAAACATTTTGCTGTGCTAATTAAACACTTATAGCAAGTACAGGTAGGTCACTTATTATACGATTCTTGTTTCCTTGGTACGTTGTTTTGCAGAAATGTTCTACGTGCATATATTACCAGTATTTTTTTTCTAGATATATGTTCCTCATTATAATAATGTGTTGTATTTATGGTATGTTTTCACCGCCTGCCTGGCTATTGGTTTATGTCTTTATATGGCTTAAAAACAAAATTCACAACCAAAAGTATAAAAATAGGACGCTCTATGGTGTATCCTTGCTGTGGTGTGTCGAGTCGATCAAAACTTTCTTTCTTTGGTCTCTGACTGCGCGATGCTCGACGGGAGTCGGGTGAGCTGCTGATATTGGTTGGCTGTAAGACACTGCTCTTTTAGCAGTGAGTCCGCCTTATGTCTCACACAAATAACGCATGTAAATAAATAAATAAAAACACCTTTCTCTAAAAATATAGTAATTGTAATATTTGCTTTTGCAATTACTATATTGCATATTTTATATAATATATACACAAACACACACACACACACACACACACACATATATATATATATATATATATATATATATATATATATATATATATTTACAAAGCACGCAATTTATAAAGTAACGTGGCAATGACGTATTCAGACGAGTATATTAGTCGTTTTCAAAGTGGGATAGCAATATTGACTATTGGCATTTAATTAACCACAAAATAGGACTTAAATCATATTGTATTTATACAACTTGACGTTAAATTTGCAATGCATTAAACTTGAAGACCAATAAATGTATAAAGAGAATTATTGATAATCCGATTACAAAGCATAAAAGCCGCAGCGATCTCAAAGGGTTTTTCTGGTGTCGCAAAGCTTCGACGCCGAAAGCTTGGTTTCTTGCGGCGTGGCTTTGAGCTTCCCGGCAATATCTTCGGGCGGACCTTTGCTTTAATGAGAGGCGTTGAAGGCTGTAGATTAAGGTAGGCCATCCCTTTACGTGGGCTTTGAATTAACGTTTCAGAGTAAGCTTGCGGGCTTGAATCTCAATAGTTTTACGAAGTGCGCTGGCCAAATCGATCGTTGTATCTGAAATCGTAAATTTAATTATGACATGTTTATTAATACACATAAAGATGCTTATATGTGCAGGTGAATTGTTATTTTGTGGTCTAAAATTTATAATTTGACTAGTTCATTTAGGGGACGAGGTACCTATTAGCGTTTTTATTTTTTAATTACTATCTCAAAGCCAAACATAAATTTCAAGTTTGTATATATATATATATATATATATATATATATATATACATATATATAGAGACATATATATAGAGACTTGTATGTATATGCCAAATATTATGTATAGTAAAATTGTTTCAATACATCTAATAGAAAGTGTATGTGGTCCAGAACTACACACGAGCAATACCTACTGTAAAATGACAATAGTAAACTGTCTGCGGAATATGGCCGTAACGTCTCTGTAAGCAGACTTCACTTCACGATCTTAAAATACCTAACGAAAAATTTGTTTTATATGTTATTAATCGCAAAGTATCATAAACAAAGCGATGATTTGGACAAACCCAATTTCAAGGTTAATAATTAAAACTCCTGCAAAATTTATATATACAATACATATAACTACATGCAGGTCTTAAAAAATGTATAAACGCATTTTGAGTATTGGGTCATGATCGAATCGAACTCGTAATCGATATAATCCTTATACTAATTAGGTACTTTGTATTATTTTAAATAAGTCACACATTATATGCATGAAAAATATTATAGAAGTTATCTTATAAAACTTTCATATATGTGTTCACCGAGAATATTATAAGCTATAAGGTATTATTAAATAATCTTTTGTTATCATCTTTATAAATGACATCAGCAATTGTTTTAAACACAGCAAGTTCCTGTTATATGCTGACGACCTAATGATTTTCTCTAAAATAAGAGATTCTTCTGATCATTCGAAGTTACAAGAAGATATTAAAAGTCTAGATGCGTATTGCAGAATAAACAAAATAAAATTAAGTCACAGTAAGTGTAAATCTATCACCTTTTTTAAAAATAAGACAATCTATTTTCATACCTATGACATAGGTGGTCATTCTTTGGAATCTGTTAATTGCATACGTGACCTTGGTGTAATGTTTGATCAAAAGCTACATTTTGATGTTCACGTAAAGCAGATCACATTGCGAGCTTATGCTTTGCTAGGCTTTGTCTTACGAACTACCAAACCCTTTAAGCAAATGAGAAAGTATCGCATCCTCTACACGAGTCTTGTGCGATCTCAACTTGAATATGCTGTTGCCGTCTGGAATCCTTACTATCTTACATATTCTGATATGATCGAAAGAGTGCAAAAACGGTTTATACGTACATTGCAATATCGCTTCAATACACCCAAAATAGACTATTATAATGCATTGTATACATTCAAATACCGTACTCTCCACGAAAGGCGTATCATACTCGGAGCAATTGTACTTTATAATATTTGCCATAGTCGTTATGATTGCGCCGATATAGTGAATCAGTTGCAGTTTCGTGTGCCAGGGAGAGCGACCCGTAGCACCGCACTGTTCCATCTATCTACCGCTCGCACTAATGCTGGTGCTCGTGTACCACTACGCAGGCTTTGTGATGATTGCGACGGAAAATTTCATTCTCTAGATATATTTGCCAGCTCAGTACTTCAATACAAACAGTCAGTTAAACGGATACTATACAATCATTAGTCCTTTGAAAGCATTGACACTACATTTTCATTTATTCAAATCGACGTGAAATTTTGTTTTTTTTTTTTTTATTTAATCGATATTATTGTAAGTGGGATAGTGATTACTATTAATTCTATTATTGATAACTGTTACAGTGAACTGTAAATGAAAGGCTGATTTCAATAATTTCAATAGTTATTGCTTGATTGTTAACAATACTACTTTATTAAAATTTAATTTGATATTTTATAAAATTTCTCAATATTTAATGTATCATGGAAATATCTAGAAAAGACTGAGGATATATGCATGTAGAATATTACTTTCATGTGGGAATGTTAGGATATAAGTTAACCTTGTTGTCAAAAACTCTTATTTTGTATTTCACTATGACTTGTATCTGTTTTTTCTCCATAGGTGATAAATAAATAAATAAATAAATCTGTCACTTTTAAATAATGACACGGAAAAAATATAAAAAATATATACATGGATTGGTGTTTCGACAACTATTTCCATAAAAAATATGCGGAAATAAAATGAAAGCTGGTAATTTAGAGGTTCTGTAATTATATATATTATATATTTAGGTTGTTTTGTCTTTGAAAGACAGTCTTAATACTGGTTCTGTAAACAAATATTTATTCTTGTTTTCTTCTAAAGAAATGATCTTCGTTCTTCGAAACATTCATACTTAATGAATGTTTATAATTTTAAAATGCTTTGAGCATCTAGTTAATAGTGACGAGAAAAATTTAGAGATAATTTAATGTACAGTATAGAATCGATTTCCCATGTGCTAAAAACTACATCAGAACTTTTTTGTAAGTAATAATGTAAGTTTTCCCAATTAAATGAAACTACGTGATGTAGTATCATTTCCACTTTCTTTAAGTTCTTTACCACGACATAGGTTTCGTTGTATTATAACTTCTTCAGGTGGGATATATTATTGCTAATATTATTACTAATATCCCACCTGAAGATGTTGTAATACAACGAAACCTAGGTCGTGGTAAAGAAATGAAAGAAAGTAGAAATAATACTACATCACGTAATTTCATTTAATTGTGAATAATGAATTTCTACAAAATTAATGCGAAATGTATTCAATGTAAGGTCTCTAAATGGGCCACCAGGTTTCCAGGCTCTTAAGCACTATTCCCTCAAATCAGCCAGAGCAAGTTTAACGGACAGACCATAGATTTTATTAATTATTGTAGCAAAATATATATTCTAATTGTGGCTTACCACGGCCCGTGATTTTACAGGCTTCGCCACTTAATGGTACACAGGCGGTGACGGTGATTTCATATACAACGCGCTCGCGGTAGCGCGTCTGCGCTTTCCCCGCTGCCGCCTGTTGTGTACCGAAACCATTACGGAGGGCGGTCCATGAAATCATAGGCAGTGGAAGGCCACTATAAGAAACTACAAATTTTATAATTAACATGGATTATGTGATCCAATGCTGTGGACAGAATTAGCAGAATGAATCCGGGTTAATTTTGTATGCATCCATCGAATGAAACAGTTTTAAAACATTTTACTGGAAAGCGTGTAAATGGAGTCTGATATTATTTTAAGGTTTGAGTGCATCTGACCTTAAAAATAACCATAGCGAGGTTATAAGATGCGTGATGTTAAGT
Source organism: Druceiella hillmani (assembly GCA_039881145.1). Classification (NCBI taxonomy): domain Eukaryota; kingdom Metazoa; phylum Arthropoda; class Insecta; order Lepidoptera; family Hepialidae; genus Druceiella; species Druceiella hillmani. Next base: position 16,061,939 of record JAYKKI010000029.1, read on the forward strand.
GTCTTCATTAAGTTGAGGATTTTTTTTGAAATAGAAAATTGTACCTTATATTGCAAAAATTGGGACAATATGGGTCCGTAGATCAATCGCTGATTTTTTTCTTGTACCTCTTTTAGGTTATTTCAAATTTTCATTTCTTTTGTACCTTTTTCTAGTTTTGTTTACCTTGTGGTTTATGTAACATATTTCGTATCTGCTTACCATAGTTGTTTTCTCCTTCTACAATTTTTTATAATGAATTTATTCATTATTTAGTTACTACTTTATTAATTATGTGTTTAACATAACAAGTGCCAGCAAACTGTAATTAAAAAAAAACTTGTTAACATGTACAGGAGTTGGACTACGAAGATTTTCTACACATTTAGGCACCAATAAACATTTACCTTATATATTATAATTATTTTTAGGCACTAATAAACATTTACCTTATATACTATAATAATTTCCATTCAAATATTTACAAATATTAATTATTCAGAACGTAAATACATAGCTTGCTGTAACTTTTATAGGGGTGAGTGCTTTATTATTGCATATTTTTGGAACATTTTTTGAATGCGGCAATTTAAAATTATGAAAAAATATTTTTGTATTCCTTATAACAAACCGTTTTGAAATGGCACTCCTTATGATGGACATTATTAAAAAACAATTGAATCTCTTTATTTACCCTCTCTTTAATTCATATATAAATACATTTAAAAGTTAGCTGGTACCAAATATGCGAGTTAATAAGATGCATTAATGTGGCAAAAAGGTTTTACGAGAAAATCTAGAAACCCTTAAATATATTATCTACTACGTCTTTCGAAGACGTAATAAAACAGGGCATGGCAGTAGACCCGACGGTTTTTTTTGGGTTTGTATTTATATATTAATAGGTTCTTACTTTCTTTTAGTCCGGGGGTTATCAAAAATATATTTAATCGTTTTGCAATTATAGCGACTACATTCGTTGTGGGTTTTTCAAATTTTTTTAATTTTGCTTTTTTTGCAACGAAGTGTTGCAGCGCCCCCTGGTGAGCTAATACCATAATACGTACTTAAGGACTATGGCCGGTTAGTCCCAAATATTTTACAGAAAACCGTATCTAAATCAGATAAACCGTTTGGGAGATAAATGGGAACATTCGTTTGCAACAAAATGTTTATTGCCGTGCACCCTGGTGAATAATCGCTGTAACATTTATTCAAAAACCATCGCCGAATAGACCCAAATATTTTCCAGAAAACCGTATCTAAATCGGTCAAACCGTTTTGGAGATAAATGGGAACATTGAATTGCATACATAAACAACAAACAAACAACCTTTCACCCTAAACGCATATACCTCCTCCGTTCCGTGGCGGCTAAAAATATGGTGCATATTTAAAAAATCGTGACATCTAGAATCATCGCTATAGTTTTCCTTCAATGTTTGCGCGGGCTTTTAAAAAACCAAATGTTTTTCATAATTTTGGGTTAAGTAGTTTCAGAAATAAGCGGGATGGGGGAACATATTCTTTTTGTACATTATTCAGTATATCTCTGAAGATATAATACCAAAAATGATGAAAACAAATTATTTTTGGTACTCTTATAACTAATTATCAATTAATATCCAACTATATGCGGAAATAAAAAAAAAGGAATTTCCTAGTCATTAATGTACGGCCTCTAAAATTTCCAAAGAAATTTGTGTTTTGGTTTGGTGGTATATTTAAATTAATATATTTCATTATTATGCCAAATTTTAAGTTTCCATGCCAAGTGATTGCTGAGAAAAGTGGATGCGACTGATGGACGGAAAGTCGCGTGTGTTATCTTGTAAGAGTTCCATTTTTCCTTTTGAGGTAGGGAACCCTAATTAAAGCGAAAACTTGATAGGAAATTAATAAGTCAGTAGTTCATTTTTGATGTTGGGATAAATTTTATTCCATTACTTGTCGGTGAATAGAGACAAAGAAATTAATAAAAATTAATAATTTTAGGAATGAAGAGCGTTAACTTAGAATGTATCAAAGTAGATCTAGGCTGCGGCTTCAGAAAGTTGTAAATCTTGAAGTAGAGATAGACACAGTAGAGACTGTGTGGGTTACACTTTGAGTTTTTTTAATAATTGAAGACTCATATATGTTACGAATTTTAATGTTTTGGCATTTACTGGACAAATACCATTAAGTAAATATATAACGTAAATCCTATATTATTTTAGTTATGTATTTATTCGTTTGCCCGTATCACAGTTTACTCACGTGATAAAAAAGAAAATTTTCTGTGAAAACATTTTACAGCTAGTAATATTAAAAATAACCTAGTTTTAAAAGAAAGCCTAACAGCAACACACATTAAGAAATAGATTTTATATAGATGTGTAATTAACGTATTGTAATTTTATCAAATTTTAATAACATGCTACAATGCCATTAACAAGAATGTTCCTATAAATAGAAGCCGAAATAGCTCAGTTGGGAGAGCGTTAGACTGAAGATCTAAAGGTCCCTGGTTCGATCCCTGGTTTCGGCAAATATTTTTCTTTCGCTTGTATATCCTTATTATCTATTCATACATACTTTATGGTTATGAGCGTAGAAAGCATTGTGAAAATTTATAGCATAAACTGAATATTGAATGGTTCAGCTTTAACCTATTTTTTATATTAATTTAATATGTGTGCGTTGATACCCTTTTGAAAGCTACTTCTCATTAAGCATAATTTATTATATCTGTGATGATTTTAATTATAAGATTCTGTCGGCACCCTATGCTTCATACGTTTATGTGGTCTACTCGGATTTTTTTTGGTGAAACAGACATATATCTAAAGTGACCGTTTTTCGAACGTAGTCACATAGCATATTTCATGAAATTTGCTTCATTAAAGGAATAGTATGTGGACGATAAAATTATTTCAAAGAGAGAAATCTGGCCAATTTAATTTTTTAGTACCATATATTTGGTTCTTTTTAAGAGTTCCGTACCAGTTTTGTCTACTTATGTCCATCCCTATGTCGTAGGCATTTATAATTAAAAATAATTTGGTAATTTTTTAGTCTTTTATTTGATTGAATTTTGCATGTTTGATTTTGCATGTATTATTAGTTACTCGAAATGTAGACACGTGGAGAAATTATGGAAAAATGTATCTCCTACTGTCAGCAGAGCGCAAGGCAGCGGGGGAGCGCATTGTATGTCGGACCTCGGGAATTCATCACTATATCATGGACCTTGGGAAGTCACAATAAGATATATTAAACTGTATTTAACAGTGATGCCATTGATATTTTTCGAAAATGCAGTAAATTATAATCATATTTTTTTATTTTGTTAAAATATTCGTTATTAAACTACCATCAAAATAATTTGTAATATTCCATTCGACTTTTGTTAATTTATAAAATACAAAAACATCTAACAGTAAAGTAACATATTAAAAAGAAAGAAAATTAAATTAATACGTGTAAACAATAATTGCTATGAGTTCCAACATATATTATTCTTATTTAAGATTATTTTTTGTGGTTGGGTCCATCTAGCTGTACCTTTTCATTCTAATTCTCAGAACACATTTTGTTCTTTCTTTATCATTTCCTATAACATTTTTTTTGAGAACTATCAAAAAACACTAAGATATTGTATTATATCTGAAATACTTCCTTAAGATGAATCAGAAATGAAATGTTAACTACGTGGAATATTATCTCAATCATGAAGATGTTTGTTTGGAAGAGTCAATATTAAATGTGTAATTAACCACAATATAGTAATTAAATTATTATGCAGCTTAATTTTATAACACCTTTTGTCCGTTGAGCAATTTGTATTCAAATTCAAATATATATATATATATACAGGGTCTCCGGTAATGATTGTATAACCTTGAAATAGCTTATAGTAGAACCAATGGCCATTCCATTGGTTCTATATTGGGAAAAGTACAAAAAAATGATCCCAAGTAACACCCATGATTTTTTAAAAAAGGCCAAATTTTTTATTTGGCTTTAGATTCATGTACACCGCGACTGCAAATGAAAAAAAATTATAGGTTTTTGTTGTTGTTATAACATTTTACGTTAATCCTTTCAATAGATAGGCTATTAATAGTACGACTAACTTTAGTAATTTATAGAAAAAACAATATTGAATAAATTGTTCGACGTAAAATTTGACTAAAATATATTTTTTTTGTCAAAGTTACCGAAGTGATCAACTATTAAAAAGAAAAATATGTTTAAAGTTTCCGACAAGGTATAATTCATGTAAGTAGAAACACGTAATGTAAGAAAATGTTCAAATATTGCACATTTAGTTTTTAGTCAAATTGTCTCCTTTTGAACGTTAATAGTAATAACGGACTATTTACATAAGATACATGAATTATACCTTATCCGAAAGTACTTTAACATAATTTTTTTTAAAGTAATTGGTCACTCATGTTTTCATACTTGTTTATGCCAGAGATACTTAAAGTTTGACACAAAAATATTTTAGTTCAATTTTACCTCGAACAATTTAATCAATATTGTTTTTTTTATAAATTACTAAATTTAGTCATGCTAATATTAGTCTATCTGTTGAAAGGGTTATCGTAAATTATTATAATAATACAAAGCTATAAAATTTTTACAATTGTATTTGTGGTGTACATAAATCTAAAACCAATAAAAAATTTGACTTTTTTTAATTACTAGGGATACATTTTTAGGACGTTAGTGCTTCAAGATAGGTTTTATAATAAATAGCTTTAAGTTTTCCTGTTATGTATCTGGACAGACATTGCCCTCATGAATATAATTGGAGATTGCAAAACAAAGAAATTGAATTAAAATCTTGATAATAACTATAGTATATCACTAAATGCAAACTTCGAACTTTCTTTTTTAAATTAGACATTTTGTAGAAGTGTTTTGTGACCAAAGTCTCTGAATGCAAGGTTTACAGACGTCTTTAAAACTATAAGTCGTATCTTTACAAATACATCAGCGGAAAAGTTTGCTTTTTATTTTGTTCGCTTTAAACTATAGAACCAGAAGTTTGATTTAAAAAAATATTTTTGCTTTAGAAAGCCCATATTTTGAGGAAGATTATAGATATTATAAGTTATATATAATCATGCTACAACTCATAGGGGCGTAACAATGATAAAGCGGAAATGTTTTTTGTTTACTTTATATGTTTGTTCACGCTAATCTCTGGAACTACAAGTTTGATTACGAAAATTATTTTTGTGTTAGTAAACTCAGAGAAGGTTTATTAGTTATATATCAGCATGTTATGATGAATATAAGGTTTAATGTACAGTACGGGTAGAATAGTGATAAAAAAATGTACCAGCAGTCGAGAAACACTATTTAAACCATGTACAGGAGAAAAAAACCAGTTTATTTATTGATTTATCAACCAAATATTCCCATGGATTTAGCCTTGATCCCGACAATTGATGTTGGGATAGCAATGAAGATAATTCTACGCGGGTTAATCTGCGGGGCACAACTAGTATATGAATGTTCTAGATCTTATTTTGACTTCGCTCAGTGTTAGTAAATTGTTTTGGATTTTATTCAACCTTAAGTTGAAAAAAAATGAAGAGTTTTTATAGATTTAAAATATGCGATGTATTTTGGGTGAGGTAATGTTTAATTATTACTTTATTAGGTACAGATGATGAATAGATCAAAACTAATTATAAAATTTAATCAATCTATGCCTTTCCAATATCTAAGCACAACACAGAGAGCATTGATAATGGGCTGCGATATTTTTTTGTCATGAAACACCTGTTGCCTATAACTTATTTTCTTTCTTACATTAACATATTTTAGACATTGTTCAGTCTCATTTATTCGTTCCGCTTCTAATTTTACGCATTCCATTTTTTCCGCTCACGTCAACAATAACTTATTTTTTTGTGACGTAGCAAAAGGAATATAAAAAAGCGAAAGTAGTTATGCAAAGTGAGGTATTTGTGTCAATAGTTATGTACGGAAATTAGTCTTGGGTTATGAAAACAAAATTGAGCGCATTGGAAAGATAATAATTATGGAATTTTTGCGGTATGGGTTTACGTACAAATATTAAACAAAGTGACACTAGAAAATAGCTGGTTCCCGCAATTTACAAGGGTAAAACTCTGTTTATAACGGAATTATTTTCCATATGTGGTATTTTGATACCATGATAAGCATTTTTTAAGTTGCACTTATAGACAGTGGTAGATAGTGGAAGTGCACTTGAAATACTACTGAACTGAGAACTACTAAAACCTAACAGACTATGAAAAACCTATAATTGAAACCTGATGGTTTAGACTCTAGAAATTAAAAAAAAGTATTGCTTTACTGTTTCGTACTAGTACGTAGAGACTTCATGCACTGAACCTTTGTGAGCATGCTACGTGCAGTTTGATTAAAATGTTTAAAGCTGTGAAAATATACGAGTACATTTGGAGAAACATTGTGTATTGTGTAACTTTTAGTATCTACTTTTGTAAAAGGTCTTTTCAGTGAATTCGTGTTGTAAGTGTATTAAGATTAATAGTAATTGAAAATTAGACGAAGAATTCTTTAAAATTATTAAAAGCCTGTATAGCATCATTTAGCGCTGTTCTAATGAATATTTTTCATTATTGCAGGATAATGGTTATTATTTAGGTTATAATACATTATAGAAAAATGCCAAGTTTTGCAAGAATTGGTTTATTAATTAAAGACACATTAACTAACAAACAAACAAAAATACTTTCATACTTATTATTACACTAGTTTTTGTAAGCACAGACACTTAAAAAATATATTTTTATAAGTGTACTTTTCTATATTTCATCTCTGGCCACATAAATTTAACTAATGTATGTCCAGGTAGAAAATTTCATTGCGCCGTTCAAAATACACGTAACGCCATCTATTGATGTATAGAGCTATACTTTATGTTAATGTAATTATTACGTATCGAGTAGCTAAGCATTTCCTTGCTAACTGCATTAATGCAATGTAAATGAATTTTTTAAAATATTAAATTTTTGCATATTGAGTGAATAGATGGGAATAAAATAAAAAACTAAATTTTACTTAAAATTTTATGGGATAACGCACAAACATACAAATATACAAATCGAGAAAAATTCCAAAAATGAGCTTAATTCTCATCACTTATCATTCATTCTCTCCGCTTACTTTTTTCCAGATATCTGAATTTTAGTTATTTAGAAAGTTTACAATTCTTCTTAGGTTCTTATTAGATTTGAATGTTTACATTTCTTAGTATTCACATTCTATTCGAATCCTAATATAGATATATGGATTTGAATAGAATGTGATGTCGAATAATTTTGATCATGTTGAGTAAACTAAAGAAAATTGAAAAAATGTTCACAAGTTTGAAAGAAATGAGTGGAACAGAAAATGTAGTATAAGACCGAAGAGTGTTGTTGCCATTTAAAGAAATCGGGTTTTGTTTGTAATATTTGTTTAGTTTAAAATACTCATTGTTTAGACAAAACAATTGTTAAAAGAAAATCGTTTTTATGAAAAATATCTGGCTAAGTTTGTTGTTGAATCAAATTTTATATAGTAATATATTTATTTAGAGAATCATAAGTGCCTAATCCAACATGTGCTACGCTAAAAGTTTATAAATACAAAGGAAAAGTAAATAATGATATTCGTAAAAGACAAAATTTAGGCTAGTTTAACGAACACTTTTTCAGGTTTGCAACTCTTCAAATATTGAACATTTGTTTCCCTCTTTTTTAAGGCGATAACATGTTTTTACTCTTAGAATATAGAGTAATCCAGAAGGCGCATACGCACAAATCACTTCGCGGTCGCGGTGAAGCCAAAATTCGGTGGAGGGGGCACCTCGCTCCACCTACTAGCGCCCTCCCCCAACACGCACGGTGTTACCAACAGAATAAATTTACCCACGGACTTCAGGAAATCGACGCATATAAATATATTTGCTTGCAGCAGTAGGATTCAGATTTGTATCAATTTATATGGTCATGGCTTGGCTTATATGAAGTATTATTAAGGCCGCCGTGTTAAATTTTTAAAATGTTTATTCTGACCACAACCAATGGCCAAAGTATTTAGATTAAAATTATTTAAAAATTTTGTCACATTTTACCATTTTGTTCATCACTTATCACTTTTAATACAAAAAGAAAACAATTATCTTGGTGTCTTAAAGTAAAAAGAAATGTGAAAAAGCCCATAATAAATGTTTGTAAATATTCGATCTCATACTAAATAAATTAAAAATAGGACGAAACAATTATTTATATTAATTAGCATTCAATGTCGTGAAATTTTTTTTTCATATTTTAAACAATATCGGTTCGCATTTTGAGTAAATTAAAGAAGACGGTGGACATGAATGAATGTAACATGTGTTTCTTGTCGTAATCCTACATATAGTGATTATATACGCAATACGTAAAATATTCTAAAATTGAATATGATAACGGGAATTCAAACGTTATACCAAATTCTCCAACGACATTTTCCATATTCCAATTTTTTTACAAATAAAATTTTACATTTTTCAGTATCGAGCAATTAAGATGTTTTAATTTGGGTAAACAATTTTTTAAGAGGTGACAACACCAATAAAAATGGCGCGCTTCTGTTGATAACAATCCACTTCGATATTTTGAAATTTCATAGTTAATTGAAAATTAAATTAAGTAATAGTTTTTACGTATGAAAAGTAATCCCCATTTGTTTCCTTTTCAGTCCAGTGATATTTTTGCAGGTGGGAATAGCATAAGCCGGCATTTTAAGCTATATTGTCACGTAGAAAGCACCATAACCTTTCATAGCTGTGTCTTAAATTGCACTGACAGCCTTGTTTTGAAACTACGTATTTTATGCGTAGTTTTGTGGACACTCTTTTGCGGGTGTTCTCGCCTTCTAGAGTACTCTTTATATATTTTTACTCTTACAAACTGTGTAGGAAACCTAATTAAAAGTTTTGGAAATTCAGAAACATATAACAATATAGGTAATTACTATAGAAAAGAAAGGGAGAAATGATAAATAGTGAATAAATTAATAAGAAATAATATATTGAGAATTTTCGCTTATAGCAGAAAAAAAATTGGGTTTCAAAAATTATGGTAATAAAAACGATAAATGATGAGCGTTCGTCTGTAAACACTTACAGCTCAGTCGGTCGGTCGCGCATAAGTCTGCAAAGGATTGAGGCAGTGACGTATATTGTGCACGGTGAGGTGGGAACTCATACATGCGAGTGAATAACCCGAACGAGTCCACACCTGAGGATATTTGTTTTTGCGGGTGAACTTCTCTAATCCCTCATTATTTTGGGAAGTGCGGACGCAAACCTCAACACTGGGATATATTATAATAATTTTGGATTTACATTAATAGGATTTTCGTTTTTGTTTTTGGGATTTTGAATAGTTGATTGTTTAAAATTATTGTTATTTCATTCCTAGAAATAATGTTTTGTTTTGGTTTTGTGTTAGCAGGATTCTCGTTTTGCTTTTGTGAATTTGAATAATTGAGTGTGTATAAACCTACGATGAAATGTAGATAGGGTTTTATTCAAATGAATGTAAATATAAGCTCCGCGATGAAAGAAATATTCAAGAAATTGAATCGACTAAGAAATCTTTGACTCAAATTTGCGTGACACTTCGAAGGTTTGCCTGATCTGAAATTTCAAACATAATATATTATATTCTAAATGAATATTTTTTCTTAAGGAAATATTCATAGCAATCCTAGGCCCTTCAGGTCGTCGATACAGTAGTAATTTTATTTTTCTCGTATTTCTAAAGTTATGTAAAGACGGAAAAACAATCAATGGTACATATGTCCCTTTTGTTAGAAAACCTTGTTACCAATCACTCAACTTTAAAATTTTCCCTTCATAGAAGATCCTGTTTTGATCGGTGAAAAACTGAACAAGTTATTGATTTATGGTCTTATTAGGTGACATTTGAGTTGGAAAATTATATCACTCAAGTTTTGAAAAGTGCGAAACAAATGGAAATCTGAGGGTGTAAAGTCAGACAAGTATTGCAATACATCCCAACAATTTTTTTTTGGCTCGATTAAATCTTTGATATTGTCGTCATCAATCTCGATATACATTCCTGACCGAGAAGTGTGGTTAAGATTATAATATTTATCACGAAATTTTATAAACTGTCTTTGGTACTCTTGACGTTCCTATAGAGCATTATCACTGCAAATTTGCACAAGCTTAGCGCGCATTCTTCCCTTGACGGAAGATGGACAGTAAAATAGTAAAATATTTATATTTTTATACTTATTGTAAAATATCCAGAATTCAGTCAAATTCCTCAATTATTTTGTTTTTTGGAGTGAACCTAGAATTGTCAAATAACATAGCAATGAAATAGATGCAAATGATCCTAGTACTTGAAAAATGAAATACATCAAAAACAAATGTTTTGATGAAATGCTTTATGACTTCTCCGATAATCTTGATAGAATAAACATATGTCAGCGTATATGGAGAGATAAAATTCTTTCTTCCTTCGCATAAATAATTAGGTAGCGAGTAAAACCAGCAGGGAATATGTAACCTTTGATGCATTGCGGGAACTCGGGTTCGATTCACAGCGGTTCATCGAGCGGGCTGGGCTGGTGTTCTGGTTTCCGCACAGAGATTCCTTTTGTATACATTATAGTAAGTAAACAAATAAATAAATTGGAAGTCTGTAAATTCATGCACATGTCGACCTTTTTCTGAAGTTATAGACATTATCTTACTTAGAAACCAAGAAGGATGTGTTCACTTCTTTCTAAAAGTATGAAGATGCTTTGTTGCAGCATGAGAGCATACGAGTAGCTCCGTCAAATAATGTAAACGTAAACTGTGGTCTATTTCCATAAGAATTCCGTAACTGTGGTCTATTTCCATAAGAATTCCGTAAACTGTGGTCTATTTCCATAAGAATTCCGTAAACTGTGGTCTATTTCCATAAGAATTCCGTAAACTGTGGTCTATTTCCATAAGAATTCCGTAAACTGTGGTCTATTTCCATAAGAATTTCTAATCTTTCTAAATGTTATGTGACAGGTTACCCTGAACGATGATTATTGATAGCTCAAAAATGTCTTCTTTGAATCTGTGAGATTAATGTTTTGCTATAGCATAGGTGAAAGTACATACACCTTCACCTATCGTCGTTCATATATTGCGTTTTTCTCGCTTTTCACCTCACGAAGCAGGAGCACTTAGATTTTCTTCATGAAATTTCCACATCTTGTTTGTTCTTCAATTGGCGAAGCTCAGTTGCTCATTCAGTAGAAGGTGGAAAGCCATGAGATATCCGATTAGTTTCAATAACTTCCTAGAAATCACTAGGAAGATGAAGACGGGTGAAAGAGCTCCTATCGAAATTATGTGTCAAGTTCACAGAGGTCATTCGGCATATAATGCAAAGTAAAAAGAGAAAGAAGAAAATAATATTTCGTTAATCTTTTTCTAATAATCTAATTTTTTTAGTTTTCCCTATTCGGAAGCGAGTCACATTTCTAATGAAAATCATGAAAAAATGTAATGTCAGCTCTTTGCGTATTGCTAATGTACAAATGATTATGCGGAATTATTTAGATTTTCTATTCATAAATACTCAAATTCAACTTCCATGTAATTTTAGGCATAGTCTGGTTGTTTTTTCAGTTCTTAAACTAAATTGAGGCAACATAACAATTTAAACATAAAATATTTAAACTGTTTTGTGTAGTGATTTTTAATGTTCTGTAACACCATACTCGCGAATATTGAAGCTGGTTTAGGCTCATTATTCCATTACAGTGCTAAAATGGAGGCACACTAACTATATTTAGATTTTCACCGAATTTTATTGACGATTTATCTAATTAAATATTTGTTATTGCGTTGAGTAGGTACTACTTTATTTTATCAAGTTATTTTCGCATCGGAAAAAGTATTTAATAAATTTATGATATAATCTACTTCACCATGGGCCATTGCCCGTTTAGTCTGTATAGTAGTCCTAAATACATTAGTTAGATGTTAGTATTTATAAACAGTGTATAGTTAAATATATACAACAGGGAATACATTTAATTACACGCTTAGTCTATATCGACACAGTGTACCGTTATATGTAAAAGTGCGCCGATAAATTTGTTTCGGTACGATCGTGTTATCGTAGATTTATAAGGAACACGAGGGGTAGCACCGAAAGTTTTTAGTATATCAAAAAATAAATCGATTAACAAATTTATAATTTACTGTTTCTCAAAAGCGGTTATTAATTTTGATATAAGAAAATAAATGAAATTTTGATTAAAAAATAATAAGGAAAAGTGTAACCTGTGCACATGCATATGCACACATATAATACACGTGGTTTTGTTAGTCTGTCAATGTGTCGTCTTGAAGGTGACATTTCCTCAACACTGACCTAAAAATATAAGGATAGTTCCACATACGACATTCAATTTGTTTTTCAGTCTCTCTTAGTACAATTAGGGACAATTTAAAAGATTTTGCTGCTGTTATATTTGATTATATGCTTGTGTCATGTTTAATAAAAATACTTTTTTATTTTTCACTTACGTACGTTTAAGACACTAAAATTGATCTTTCTCAAATAGTTTTCAAATATGAAAAAAAACGAGTGTGCTTTAGACCACACGACTGAAGTAAAACTCCAAATTCACAAAATATGAACTTTAAAATGAATTTACAATTTTATTCACTTTAAACGTAGAATATTTAATGTATTGAACAAAATAATAATTTATAAAATTGTTCAAGAACAAAATAAAATTATAAAAAAATAAAAAAATCAGCTTTCGCGTAAAGCTAGCAAACGCGCATATATGCATATTTCATGCACTGGCTATGAGAGGAAGAGAGAAAGAAAATGTGCGCGCGCACTGCTCTCTCTTGCTCCTACAGTGTGATACAGACAATAGGCTTATGCCTTAGATTTACGAAACATAACTGGCTATGAGAGAAAGAGAGAAAGAAAATGTGTGCTCCCACTTCTCTTTCTCTTGTCCCTACAGTAATATTCGAAACGTAACTCTCTCTCTTTCTGTCTTCGCTAACTTATATCTCCCTCTCAACTTCCGTTCGCCTCGCCCGATTACACTTTTCGTAGCCCTCTCGTCACGCATTCACCAGCTTACTCCCCAAGTCAAGCGTGCGTAAAGAAGTTTGACTTCAAAAATTGTCGCTCAAAATATAAAAAAAATTTATTGAAATTCATGTTACAACAAAAATACTCAAACGATATATTATTAAAAAGGACTTTTATAATACAAATCTTTCCTAGCAATTACTTTTTCCATTACTTATTGAAAAAAAAAGAAAACGTTTAAAACTTGATTTAAATTCAAACGCACACAATATTTTTTTAAAAAATATTTCTTTGAGAAGTGAAAGATTTGGTTCCATGTTTTATGGCTTTCATTAATGAAAATCTTGTTAATGTATCAATTGTTTTTCTCATCCAAACTCGTTACGTGGATAACGTCATATAGTAAAACAGACCGTATGAAGTTTCGTTCTGCGTTCAATTTTTTACTTCTTTATATCTTTTGCAATTTTTTCAAAGTTTCGCTTCAAAGTAAATTTTTGAATAATTTAACCGTAAACAATATTCGTTCCTTACACACTATTTCTCATTTTTTCTTGAAAATATAATAAAAAAAAATACTCACGTGTTGAAATTCAAATCTGTCCGACCATCTGGTACTTACCATTGTCTTATTAATTTTTCTTTTAAATTTTTTGTGACTCAGAAGACTATTAAAAGAAATTACTAATCACAAAATAAATCTTGACCAAGCTCATGTGGCTTAGAGAGCAATTGAAAGGAAACTAGTGTGCGGAGAGACCGAAAGAGGAACCAGTGGCTCAGAGAGAAGAGCAGGGACGCGGATGTTAAGTAAGGCAATAAGCTGGTTATGTCGCAAGAAAGCAAGACTCATCGTACAAAGAGCTCGTGGAATGAAGACTGTGGGGTAAAAGCTCCCACAAGGAAGACCAAATATAGATAAATAAGACATAAAAGGAATAAGATAAATAAGACATAAAAGAATAAGACATAAACGGAACAGCTAGAGGGAAATTTTTAGATTAAGATATTTTTGATTCTCAAATTTAAACAGTCAAGGAAAAAGCCGCTGCATTAAAAAAGAATAAAGTAAAATTAGTAGAATTCATCTGGATACGGATAAAGCGATGATATCGTACGAAGAATGAAATCTTTTTAAAATGATAGCATATTCGTCTCTTTAATATATATATATATATATATATATATATATATATATATATATATATATATATATATATGTATATATATATATAAGTAAAATTATAAAATATAAATCCATGATGATCTTTAAAGTTGGTTTCTTATTCGACCAGCATTGATGCCGCAAAACTTGGTTCCTCCCACATGTCTTCTTCCACTTTGGGCTTTTGGAAAATATAGTACATATTATATATCTCATTAGAACAAGTATATTATATGTCTTATTTTAATTAAACCCCCTTGGGTGGTTTTTGTTGTAATGAGAGGTTGGTAGGCGTAGACATCGATATGAGTAAACATTGGATTCAATTCTCTGAGGCACATAGTTAATTTTCATGCAAACTTTTAAGATAAAGTTTAATAATAATAGTTTAAATAGAAGTTGTAAATATATAGCTCCGAAATATCAATACATGTATACACAAGGTTTAAGATGAATACAGCAAAGACGAGAGGTAATTCTCTTCGATACCCTGATGAGGATAGTGAAAACCGTTTTTCTGAAATTCTGAATAAGGAAAAATTTATAGCAGTTTGAAAAACCAAAAAAACAGTTGTCTGCTTGCAGATTAAATATATAATGGTCAACTGACTTATGAAATAGATCAAAACATGCGTTCCATTCTAAACCTAGAAATTTTTTTATTTTATCGAAAAAAAATTTGATTTTTCCATAATATTGAATTTTTGAATAATATTTAATGGCGACGAAAAATGTTGTAAATATAGTAACCATTTCGCAAAAACAATCACATTTGAACTTGAATAACTCCGCCATGAATTTCAAAAAACGGTTTCCAAAGTAGTTATATTATTTTGTTCTAAGACAGCTTGTTCTTAAACTATAAATCATATATGGTTACACGTGTTTATATATTGATAATACTTTGAAGTGTATGGACATGTTGGATGAAAATCAGATTCGTGCCGCGAATAGACTGAACTTGGTTATCATATCAAGATAAGCATCAGTTGAATTGAGAAGAAAATAGCGTGTAAAAATAGAATCTGCTAAAACTATAAATGTGTTATTGACATCCTTTTAGATATAACTCACTACCGCTAAACTTACACTATCGTACATTTACGCTAAACTTACACTATCGTACATTTATCATATCAAGATAAGCATCTACCGCTAAACTTACACTATCGTACATTTATCATATCAAGATAAAAATCTACCGCTAAACTTACACTATCGTACATTTATCATATCAAGATAAGCATCAGTTGAATTGCGAAGAAAATAGCGTGTAAAAATAGAATCTGCTAAAACTATAAATGTGTTATTGACATCCTTTTAGATATAACTCACTACCGCTAAACTTACACTATCGTACATTTACGCTAAACTTACACTATCGTACATTTATCATATCAAGATAAGCATCTACCGCTAAACTTACACTATCGTACATTTATCATATCAAGATAAAAATCTACCGCTAAACTTACACTATCGTACATTTATCATATCAAGATAAGCATCAGTTGAATTGCGAAGAAAATAGCGTGTAAAAATAGAATCTGCTAAAACTATAAATGTGTTATTGACATCCTTTTAGATATAACTCACTACCGCTAAACTTGCACTATCGTACATTTACGAAAACACAAACACAGATTTATTTTACACGGAATTTTAAACTGAAGTCTTCATAACATATTAATCATTCTATTATAAATATCTATATATATATATATATATACACACACACATATATATATATATATATATATATATATATATATATATATATATATATACATAAAATAAATATACATTGAAAACAAAACAAAATCTACATAGCGACCGCTTGACGTTACAAGCGCTCGCAATTAGTATTCGTATTACCTTGTCGCGAATTGCTTAATGGTCATTTGTGATTCAGATTAATTATTATTCACTACTCACTCTCATCAAAAATTAACATTAAATATGTATTCCAGATACTTGTCAATTTCATTTAATAGGGTGACCCTTATTTATGGCTTACAAATTCAATTTGTCATTCAAATCAATTTAAATACATACTCCTAAATATGCATATACAAAAATACTCTCATTTATAATTCTCGATACCTAGATTTTTGTACTAGACTTGGTCATAAAAAATGGAGTCCGCGCTCAACGCTCTAGATCGATAAAAATAGCGTAAAATACATAAATAGTGAATTTAACTCCGCCAATCTGCAGTGGACAAATTAAGACCAGACTTTATTATTTTGTCATCATGAGGTAAATATAAGTGTTTGGTTAATATAATTCTGTTAATAATAATCTTCGCTCAAATTAATATGTAAGAGAGGAGGGAGACAGAAGAACACCTATAAATTATCCACAAAATTACACACGTAAAGGTACAATAGACCCATATACAAAACTCAATATGTCATCTCTTGGAGTAACGATATTACTCTATTTCTTAGTCGCCTGTCATTTATGTCTCAACCGCTTAATTTATTAATGGTATGCTCAACTCAAGATATACAAAACTCCATATGTCATCTCTTGGAGTAACGATATTTCTCTATTTCTTATTCGCCTGTCATTTATATCTCAACCGCTTAATTTATTAATGGTATGCTCAACTCAAGATATACAAAACTCAATATGTCATCTCTTGGAGTAACGATATTTCTCTATTTCTTATTCGCCTGTCATTTATGTCTCAACCGCTTAATTTATTAATGGTATGCTCAACTCAAGATATACAAAACTCCATATGACATCTCTTGGAGTAACGATATTTCTCTATTTCTTATTCGCCTGTCATTTATGTCTCAACCGCTTAATTTATTAATGGTATACTCGCTTTAAGTATACATTTTTAGACATAAACCACTACAAAGCAAACGAATAAATTAATTTGCATCTCGCGGTTATATTTTTTTAAATAAATATTATTTTATTTAAATCTTGGTTTAAACAACACCCTGGAAATTAAATGAAATAACCTGTCATACAATATATACAGAATAAAAACATTCAAGGGAAAGCAAATATCTTTCACGTTTTGACGCGTCCCGTCCATTGGTACGGGGATGAAAGCCCAAATTTTTCGTACTTAAAAATTACGTGATAACTTATAAACTATTCATCAATACAATATAAGGAAAATTTATGTAAGGAAGATCATTAACCAAATTGGTATGAATTAAGACAGTTTTTCACAATAAGACCTGGAAAATTGAGTTGTAAAATTATATTTTTTAACGAATGCTTTTTCGCTTAGTTCATTGACATTCATCGTCATAGGTCGAGTAATTTTTATAATAAATTTACAAATTATACATTTAAACCTGAATCGTATTCATTAATAAAAATTAATTAGGGTGAAAATTGTGCAATGCAGACGGGTGAACTCGGCGGAGTATATTTTTGTATATTGATTTTGAATTATGAATTGATGATGAAAAAATCTACAGCCGGTGTGACTTGCCATACTTATATTGTTTACAGTTGACAAGATATAAGTGAGATGTGACAGTTAACATTAAGAATATGTTCGAAACGTTTAGGTCGGTATTTTTTCCTCAATTCAACTGTATGTTTATCTGGATTTGATAATTAGGTTCAGTCTGTTGGCGGCATGTATCTGAATTTCCTCCAACATATCCAACCTACACTTCAAAGTATTATCAGTACATAAACAAGTGTAGTCATATATAATTCATAGTTCATTCTCTCTTACAGCAAAATAAAATGTCTATGCTTGTATATATACAATTGTAAAACTGATTACGACAAAGCACAAATTAACAAATTAAGTCTGATTGTTAATGTTTTTATCTTTAAATATAACTGAGTAGTGGATATTTCGTACTAATTAAAATATTTCTCATATTTTTATATCAAATATATATATATATATATATATATATATATATATATATATATATATATATATATATAATTTCGAAAGAATTTCGAAGTATATACAAAAGTAAATTAACATTGAGCCAACAAAGGGAGCTATAATGACATCTCAACATTTTTTTAATTAAACTCCAACAACTAAACATACCTCTATTTCTTATAAAAAAATGCCTTACTGTCTAAACAGTAAAACTTGGCAATTAAATAGCACCAAGAAAATATCCTCCTATTGAAAAATCCATGTTTTCAAAGATCGATTGAAAAATCATATCTCCTCTACATGTCATTCTGAGGTCTTATCTTTCCTTCTACCATCCTAACTTATGTCAATACTTATATTCTAATTTTTCTCATTTTTAAGTGTATATATAACAATAGCGGCTACGGTTAGTGTCATGATAATTTAATAATTGATAGTAAGAATACAACAGTTTGTATTTCTACTATCAATTATTAAGGTTTTTTTTATTTTTAGGGTTCCGGAGCTAAACTAAGAACCTTAAAATTTGTGGTAAATATTTTTAGGCGTACTCCATTGTGAAGCATATCGCTGAATAAATCTTTTAAAAATATGAGGGTATATAATGAAACAATTTTCGATACAGACATCCTTTTACGAAATATTAAGCTTTAAAGTTGTAATTTTTGCTAGTACATGTGCATGTTTTACTCGTGCGTCTTCTAGTCATATATGATAGGTTTTATTTTATTTACACCTTATATTCTGTTCTATACTATAACATATATTATGGTCTATCAAATAACCAATTGTTTAAAACTTCTTTTTATGGTTGACTTGAAGATATTGTTCCTGTAGCAATAAATATGCTATATATTCTGTAAATTGA
Organism: Druceiella hillmani; assembly: GCA_039881145.1. Lineage (NCBI taxonomy): Eukaryota > Metazoa > Arthropoda > Insecta > Lepidoptera > Hepialidae > Druceiella > Druceiella hillmani. Next base: position 16,080,949 of record JAYKKI010000029.1, read on the forward strand.
ATTAAAATATAATATATAAATAAAAGAAGATAATCTAAGCCCTGTTATGATCTGAGATGAGATTGAATTTGTTTAAGTTGATCGGCAGTGCTGGCACCGATTTCAAAAATAAGTAACTTAGTTATTTATTGCGAATAAGTAGGTATATATTTCGAGTCAATTATTTCTTTTCTTTTTAGTGCTTCCTTTCTTGGAGCTGCATTTTACAAAAAATATTTTATTTTCACTCAGAACGCGATGAGCATATATTTCACTAATAGATTCCAATAGATATTCGCAGTATCGATATTGTAATATTCACCAAGTCAGAGTCTTTTTTATATCTATAATATCCAGATAAAAAATATCATATATATATATATATATAAATATGTATATATATATATATGTAAATATGTATATATATATATATATATATATATATATATATATATATATATATATATATATATATATATATATTGCTTGAAAGCATAAATTATTACCATTTCAAATTTCATTTAAATCCGTGCAGTAAATTTTGAATGATTTATGGAGGAATTAACAATAATAAATAAATAGGTATACAAAAATGCTAATAACAGGTTTTCTGGCTTCTACTATAATTCTATACGTTAAATCAACCACTCTTTTTGTTATTTATAAGTATAGTATTTTCCATGTACAGAATTCAGTCTGTTACAATTTTATTATATGTATAAATAAGCTTAGAAATTAATGATAGCTTATCTCCTGCAAAAGAGTAATGTCGAAATCAGGGATGGAACAAGGACCCTTAGGTCTTCAGTCTAGTGCTCTCTCAAATGAGCTATTTCGTCTTCTATTTATATTGGCGCAACATATCAATTCAAGGGTGTACCATTTAATCAAAGTACAAGATTAATTAGTGTAATACAAAAAAATAGTCTGAAACTTTTTTCAAATGTATTACTGTAAGAGACACTTATCACAATATTGGAAGGAAATTAATTTGAAACAGATTAGCTCTGTTTCAATTCATGTAATACCATTTATTATACTAAATGTAAAAGTAAACTTTTTAAGTAAATGCGCTTTGTATTGAAATGTCAAGTAACCATATTTGTTTTTAGTTGATCGATTATGATGTGGCAATGTCTTTACATTCCCACAGACATTTTCATCCAAACCCCTTTAGCTGTTCTTATGTGATGTGCGAACGAATAAACATACTCATAAATAGAAAATTCCAAAAGCAACAGTTTTTTGTTCTATTACTTTTGTTATGTTCCCCATAACAATTTTTTCCTAAATAAGGAAACAAAAAAAAAACTTATATCGAAAACGTACAATATCGAACAAATTTATGTACAAAAGACGACCATCAACGACGTCTGCCCTCATGCGTGTGTCAACATTCGGGTTACTTACTCAAGCATATACTCCTCCTACACTACTCTAAATTTCGCTTTTCGTTATGCCCGTTCCGCCAATATATGTACGGGCGGAAAACTTCTATTTTGCGATTTAAATAAAATACACAAACACCATCTATTGATGTGCATAGGTATAATGCACACATCATCTAATTTAGTACACTGATTATGATAAAATAAAATATAAATGTTACTACAAGCTAACCGCTTTATTTTTTGCTTGCTTGCACAAATACACAAACAAACAGTCAAAAGTTCCAAAAATTGTATTAATTTTTTTTTACTATACATACACGAAACATGCATATTGCATTTTTATTATTTTCTTTATTTGAACTTGGTTAAGATCTAAGTATTCTACCTACTAAACCAAGAACGTTTATAGATTCATGAAGCAATTAGGCTATCAAGAAATCATAGACGCTTTTTAGATCTTGTCTAGTTAACCGATGCCGAGAAATATTTATAAATGTTTGAATGCAGCCAAAAAGAAAGGCATTTTTATCTATAAATGGTATCAAGCATATTTTCAGATATATACTTTTTCGCGGAAAATTTGTTGACATAAAGAATCTACATGTTCTATGAAAGTTTACCTATTGAGAATTGGTATTTTGCCCATTAATTCGAAATCGTTTTGATGGGTCACTTGGCTGTATTAAATACCAACACGATTCCTGCAATATATAAGTACTACTATAGTTGTCAGTCAAAAATTTGAAAATCGCCATTCGACGGGAGATCCCCAAGCTATTTTTGATGAGTGATTTTAGAGATTACATCACAAGGTTAGGACGTGAAATGTTTGGGTTTTCAATTATAAAATTAAATTAAGGTTAAATTCTCTGGTCGTCCAAAAAGGGATAAGGGATATTAAAAAATCAATAAGCCTTGTATGAGCCAGTGCGAGAAATATATTGCATTACAAAAATTCCTTTAAAATTGATGTGTACCAGTCTAATTATACTAGAGTACATATTCAGTAGATTTTCATCATACTTGTAGCATTTTATTATTGCTCATACTTTATTAATGCACGTGAACGTTGTGTTCTAAAATTGTTTCATTCACTTATAAGACGAGTCCTATAACATACGACTATATATATATATATATATATATATATATATATATTTATATATATATATATATAATATATATATATTTATATATATGATATTTTTATATGGATATTATAGATATAAAAAAGATCCTGACTTAGTGAATATTAAAATGTTTAGTAAGCTTTATGGTCATAGATGTATTACGGTACGGTATTTCCAAAGCCGTCTATTAGTGAAATATATGCTCATAGAGTTCTGAGAGAAAATAAAATGTTTTTGTAAAATGCAGCTCCAAAAAAAGGAGGTACTAAAAAGAAAAAAAATAATTGACTCGAAGTAGGCACCTACTTATTCGCAGTAAATAAATAAGTTACTCATTTTTGAAATCGGTGCCAGCACTGCCGATGAACTTAAAGAAATTTATGATTTAATTTTATTTATAATGTAAATTTAAAATCTTAATTAGTAGTGTACTCACAATATGATATAGATTCATAAAGGGTCTATTTATAATTTAAAATTTTACATTTGGTTACATTGATCGGCGGTGCTGGCACGGGTTTCAATAATAAATAACTAAGTTATTTCGAGTCAATTATTTTTTTCCTTTTTAGTGCCTTCATTATTCAAGTAGGTTTTTTAAAAGATATTTTATTTTAGAATTTTTGGAGATTAATAATATTAATAATCACACTATAACGAATATTACATTATTTTCCTTTTTACAATATTGTATAATTATTAAAAGTCACGAGCAAAAGCTATTAGCTTTATAGATAGTGTCATCTTTATATAAATTGGTTATCAACAACACACAGAAATAAAGTGACAGTAGTAGCCCCCAGTAGTCAGTTGTTAGCCTTTAAGGAGTTCCGTTCTTCAAATCCTACGTCCAATATCAAATTTTGCAAAATAAAAACTAGCACTTGAGGGGTTCTGTTCTCCATATCCAAAATCCAATATCAGATTTTGTAAGCAAATATATAGCAGAATATATTTAATCACGATTGATTTACTACCATCGGTTACGGACCTACTTTATTCATCTTCAGAATTCATCATCAGACCTTGGCTGGGTCTACGGTGCAGTTATTTTGCAAAGTAAAAACTGCTAATAGCAAATATATTGAATTACGTTTAATTTAATACCATCCGTCAAGGAGTTCCATTGTTCATTTCCGGAATTCATTATTAGACCCTGACCTGGTCGTTGGTGTAATTATTTTACAAAATAATAACTACTAGTAGCAAGTATCTTTAATCACGGTTGATTTACTAACATCCGTTAAGGAGTTCTATTGTTCATCTCCAAAACTTATCATCAGACCCTGACGTGGTAAGTGATGTAGTTACTTTGCAAAATAACAACTACCCGTAACAAATATCTTGAATTATAGTGAATTTAGTATCATTCGTTAAGGCGTTCAATCGTTTATTTTTAGACTTTATCAGATCACCATTTTATTTATATGGGACCAATTCTAAAGCATATTCTTTCAAATAAAAAAATCATCGAAATCGGTTCACTCAGTAAAGAATTATCGCTGACATACATAAAAAAAGATTCCGACGAATCGAGAACCTTGTCCTTTTTTTGAAGTCGGCTAAGAACCAAATTTAAAAAAAATACGAAAAGTTACTAACAACTATTCCTATACCAAATTCCACGCAAACGAAGTCACATGGGCATAGCTAGTTTATCATATATCATAATATAACGTGTTGGTTTCATGAGCAATCCCACGAATTTATTTATTTGATTCCCGTATGATATTATGAGATTTTTAAACTTTTCAATTTTTGGTATCGATTTGTCTCTAGAATAGTGATCCCGGAAATAACAAATTATTTCTCGAAGTGTAGTATCCATCGAATTTTATTAAATTTTACAGTTTAAGTTCCTGATCATTTCTAAAATTATTGTAACTATAAATCATACAATCAATGAAAAGTTTTATTGCTACAAAGTGAAATTATTGCTAGTGATTAATTATATTTGATCACTACAATAGAGTGAAATTTTATTAATTTTTCCTGTTATAGGGGATAACGTAAAATTAACACAGAGCCTCGCTTTTGGCAAATTGGTTATTGTCAAAATGGAATAATATCTCAAGTAAGGTAACATAATAACTTTAGCCGATTCCTTCACTTGATTTAAACAATTGGATTTATAATTTTTAATACTTTTTATTGTGGTTTTTAATACTTGCATTTATTTCGTATCAATATTTTTTTAATATAATAGAATTATTAGTATCTTTTAAGTTCAAACATGCAAGCCATTGTCTTACTCATATTATTACTTCAAAGAACAGCGCGATCTTTTTAATGATCTTCAATCTCAACACAGATAATAACGGGGCTTAGATTATATTGTTTTACCTTATTATTTTAATTTACGTTACAGAATATATAGCGTACTTATTGCTACAGGAGAAATATCTTCAGGTGAAAAATAAAAATAAGTTTTAAACAATCGGTTGTATAGTAGACTGTAAGGTATATTATAGTATATATTAGAATATAAGGTATATGTAAAGTATAACCTGCCAAATACGAGTAGAACACGCACAAGAAATACATACACATTTTGATACTAGCAAAATAGACCGCTTTAAAACTTAATATCTTGTAAACGGATCCCTGTATCGGAAAAGTGTTCATGATATTCCCTCATATTTTTAAAAGACTTATTCGGCGATATGCTTCACAATGAAGTACGTCTAACAATATTTACTACATCCCCTCCCCTCACTCTTTTTATCGTGGGAGTCTTGTGGAGCCATTGTGGGGGTTCACTTCACATTTTTTTTATAAGTAGGCGTTACAAATTTGTACAAACATGCAAATTTTACTTTTGTCTATGATTGACATATGTCTGTCAATGTATGAGGTATGACGAAAATATGAAAGTTCTTAGTTTAGCACCCTAAAAACAAAAAAAAACCTTAATAATTGATAGTAAAGATACAAAAGATACAAAATTATTATGATGACACTAACCGTGGCCACTGGTGCTATACCTACACTTAAAAAAGACAAAAAATAGAATATAAGTATTGACATGAGTTAGGATGGTAGAAGGCAACGATAAGTGCTGATGATATATAGGTGAGGTAAGATTTTTCAATCGATCTTTGAAAACATGGATTTTTCAATTGATCTTTGAAAACATTGAGGATATTTTCTTGGTGTCATTTAGTTCCCAAGTTTTGCTGTTTGGACTGAAAGGCTTTTTTCATAATAGAGGTATATTTAGTTGTGGATTTTAATTAAAATAAAATATTTAGATATCATTATAGCTGCCTTTGTTGGCTCAATATTAATTTACTTTTGCATTTACTTCGAAATTATTTTTATGATTTGCTGAATTCTTTCTCCTTCAAGTCGTTCTTATCTCTTATCCATTGCACGAATATTTATCTTATTAATGATATTTAATGACAAAAAATAAATAAATAAAAGTATCTTATGATATATCTTCTTCTTTACAAAATATCTTTTATACTTTATAAAAAAAATTTGATCAATTAATTCATACCGCTGTATTTAGTGGTATTGATATAAGCAAGAGAGGTTGAGTTGAGATCTCGATCAATGGAACCAGAATAAATAGTTTCTACTTCAAATGTAATGAATATTTTATATTCGAATATAAAAAAAATATATTTACGCATTGTAATCTGACACTAAAATGATTACTCTCGTTCCGATTCGATATAAAACTTAGATTCTTATAATTTGAAACTTGCCGTTACTCCAAAGTAACTATCATTAAATATGGTCTGCAGCAAAGACAATAACAATAACAACCTATTTAACTGTTGTTGACTAACGAACTTACAATTTTACTATTCAGTTTACTAATAAGTTAATTTTATTATCCATTTAGTTTTTGCCAGCAGATTTATTGATTTCCATTTGGCTTGGTACTTAAATAAAAGAAACCTGCTAAATACCATTGGAATTCATAGAATTCGCAAATGTTTCATACATACTAAGGCGTATAAAAATACCTAAGTTTACTTATTTTTTTTATTAAATTATTTACAAATATTAATATTACTGTATTTTGACATTTAGTATTATGATTAGAGTCTTTTGGTAAATTTTATTTCAATTCTAGAGTTTTTTAAAGGTCCGTACTTCAAAACAAAAACCGAATTCATGTAAGATCACTGTAGAAATTTGGAATTTGGACGAAAAATAGATAATACTTGTGATATGTAGTACAGTACTTTCAATTATACTATCATAGTTTGATGGTACTATCATAAGGCACAAAAATATTTTTCAATTTCTAAGAGGCAAACTGTGCAATAAAGTAAATTCCTCTCTAATTTATGTAGCTAGTGAGCCAAAAATAAATAAAAACAGGGTTAGTAGAATCGGACTAGTGGTTTTTGGATAGCGATTATCGAAGTTCTTATAGTTTTTGAGAAATTCGCATTATTTCTACGCCTGTGAAAATGTTCTAGCCAATATAATAATGTGTGGAAAAATAATGGTAACATTTATAAATACTTTAATAGAAAAACTTTGTGTCCTTATATGCGTATACTTTTATATATACATAAATAGATGCGGAAACCCTTTAATGCGAGTTCTACTCGTCCTTAAAAGATTTATTTTCATAATTTTAACCAGTAGTTTTCCAGGTGATCAAAAATTCTGAAAATGTTAAACTTACTCTTTCTGCTATTACTTTACATGATCCATGAAAGTGAAAAAAAGGTTTTATTGCAAAAAGCTTTCCTCTCTCTAAAATTCAATATAAATATTTCGAGTGTTAACTATTAACATATATATATATATATATATATATATATATATATATATAAATATATTATATATATATATATATATATATATATATATATATATATGTATGTATGTACATATACGAATTAATAAAATTTACCATTATTCTAAATTTAAAGTGTCTACCTCAGTTACCAAGAAATATGGTTATGACAAACAAAAAACCGGATACGCAAGTGAGCAGACAAGGTCTCCATTTTTTCTTTTCAATTGTGGAAAAGAATTACAAAACTTAATTATAAATGGAACAATATTCAGTTTGTCGCACAAAAACACACAAGGGAAATTATTATTACTCTGATTATAACGTACAAATTCCACAGTGATCTCAAAAAGTATTTTCAGATTCGTCGAGCTACCAGTTCCATTCGTCCGATGATTTGTCATATAGTTATAAGTATTCAGGAAACATACTTTGTTAAACAAAATATTTTAACAAAGGGCCCTTCATTACAGGTCCTACAGTCGACGCAAATACTTTTGTAAATGGTAAAAAATTTAATGAAATAGTTGCATGTCACGAAACAGGCGTAATAATCCGGCGGTAAGTTTGTCAAATATTGTAAAATAATCACATTATAAATGTATAACATTCTATTAAGTTCCAAATCTTTAAATATTTCTCCTATAAAGAATGAATTTTAGATTTTGCACAAATACTGCTTTACATTCTATAACCTTTTCGGCAAAAATACTGCTTTACATTCTACAACCTTTTCGGCAAAAAGACTGCTTTTCATTCTACAACCTTTTCGGCAAAAACACTGCTTTACATTCTACTACCTTTTCGGCAAAAATACTGCTTTACATTTTGACGATTCTCAGCAATGATAATCTTGAATGCAACATACATATTAAGTCATCATCTCGATTAGGAAATATATGCACCAGTCAAAAGTGAAGTAACGGGAAAATACTTGGAGCATCTGTGTTATTCTACATTTTTGGTAACTATCTGCATATTTGTAAAGATATCTGAATATATCAGCGAGAATATGTTTGTCTCTCCATTAATTTTTTGCTTGGTTTAAAGAAAATTATGTGCTATGAAAATGCTTAAATGTCAATATAATTCTGTAATTTCTACTAGTCCTTATAGATACCAATTCATAAAACCTATTTTATAAATATAATGTTGAATAGTTGCTGATACATTTTCAAGTATGACGTTTTGAATAGGTTTTCCATGATTTACAAATTCATGCAAAACAAATAAATCCAAAAATACAAAATTGTTTTCTCCTTACGTAAACGAAAAAAGCTACATTAATATGATCTCTATATGAACTAGCAAGAATCAAATATTACTATAGAAATGTATATTAGGATAGAAGATACATAATCTATGAGCAGAACTCGGTAACGACAATATCCAAATATAAGCTAAGTTGGTGAATTACAGCTCGACGGTGATACGCAAACCATTCACTTCTGAAACCGGTATTGGACTGAATATTAGAGTATCTGAATATTACTATCAAACTGCATTACGCTATTAACAGTTTTAACATAACTATGAAATTATAATTTTATTAATCGACTGCTCTTTTCGTCGTTTTCTGTGTCGAATATCGCATATATCTTCATTGTTTCATTTATATATTTTATAGCTGGAATTTGTCCATTGAATATCAGAAAAAAATTATATTTTAAACAATTACATTTAAGAGACAAAATTTTTAATTTTCTTAGAGGAATGAAATTTCTTCATAAAGTAAAATGTAATTGAATCTTCTTACTATAAATATGGCCAAAAAGAATTTAAAATACGTCTGGAAAAGATGCCGTGGAACTTATTTTGTATATGCTTTCCACTTTTTAAAATTTATTTTAAACATTTATCTTATCATATTTCTTAAAATGTTCCAAATAACTCAATTAATAGAATCCATTTTTATCCTATTACATATTTATTATTCCCATAACATATTTCGATTAAATATCATTCATTATTTCATTCATTCATATTTCGAGTAAAATGCATCTTCTGCACAGTAGTAATAAGCACTTATAAAATTTCATTATAAATTAATAGTAACACTCAATTAATTATGCAATAAATATACACGATAAACTATTACAAAATTTAGCATTTTTTATTTTTAATAATAATTGGCACTTTACGAATTAGTTTTACATTTATAATTATATATTAAGCGAGAAGAACCACTAAAGACACTTTGACGACAAATGACAGTTTTAATAATATACTCTACAATTTCGTCAATATTTCTATTCAATGTCAAATACCCAGATAATATGGTAAAATATTGGAACATTCAACGTTACAGCGTGTATAAAACTTCGCGCAAGCAGAAGAAAAAGAAAGTCTTAATAATAAGTTTGAACAGAAATACTATTAATGCCATTCCTAGATAGAAATATGCTAGAAAACCAAGAAGTTTCTATTTTCAAAGTTATGATCTTTCTTATTTGTAATTTTGAAATTTTCTTGACAAATTTCCACTAGTGGTCAATATTATAAAAATAGATGTAGTATTAGATCAACTTATGTTACCAATAGTGGGAAGTTACGAATTCATTTTAAAGAGAAGGTTGAAATTATTAGACTCGATATTATAGCAAACAATACTCGTATCGATTTATTCATGGAATAAACGTATATTTCATTTTAAGGTAGAGACGTTTATGGTTACGTTCAGTACAATTCTAATTGCGCTAAAACTTAGTATTTGGATAAAACATAATTCTTTATACCTAAAATACAAAAAAAATATTCTTTACAAAAAAATTTAAAGGACTTCAGATAACCACGAATAAGAAAGGCATTGAAAGGAATAAAATAATGAAAATATGAAAATGAAAACAAGTTATCGCTTCTCTTCTCTCTCACTATGTACGTGAGAGAGAAGAGAAGCGTTCATGCTCCCCCTTTTATGAAGTCTGCGAAAAATAGACATGATCAGTTATTTACCGAGTTAATGCAGAATTAGAATAAATGAAAAAGAAAAATAAACATAGTTTATTTTGTCACTTCCCTAAGGGAGTAATGTGTGCAGCCGAAAAGTAGAGGATTTTAAACTCTGAAATAATGGGAATTTGAATTTTGGAAAGATCTTCCTTTTTTTAGTATAAAATAAAAACAAAAATCCATAAGTCTCAATTCTGATATTAACTGTAGATAAGAAATTTGACGTCAATTTTTTACAATTAAATGAAACTATGTGATGTAGTATTATTTCTACTTTCTTTAAGTTCTTTACCACGACCTAGGTTTCATTGTATTACAACATCTTCAGGTGGGCTATTAGCAAAGATTTCATTTAATTGTGAATAATGAATTTCTACAAAATTAACGCCAAATATATTCAATAGTCAATTTTTTACTTTAAAATATTGTACAAACTATTCGAATATAAAATTAAAAAAATTACTCAATATGTCAGTACGTATAGCAGGTGTCTACCTCAATTTCATTTGTTTTTATAGGATATTAGAACACAAAATTGATATTCCATGAAATCCCAAACTATTGAGAACAAGACCTGAATTTTATCATGAGAAAACTAAATAAAGCAGCAGGTCACTGTCGCTATTTAAGGACAAATCGTCAATTAAAAGACAACTACTAGATGGCACTGGTGAAACAAGTACATAGTGGAACTAAAGCCAATAGAAGTATTAATATAAGATCTGAAATAATTTATATAAGTTCCAATTATTAACTTGTTAACATGTTTAGTAGGTTTAAAATTATAATTTTATTACTGCCATCTAATAAGCAGTGATAACATACTATCAGCGTAAAAAACTCAATTATGATTATTATTTATTTTGGTAACCAGTCGACCGACGGTAAAATTAGGCGTTCGCCCTAGATCTCTCTGGAATACGTCCCAGGATATTCTACGAGCAGCTTTGAATATCTTAGTTAACTTTGGAGACCTTAATTATCATACAGCAAAACATTAAGGAAATGACTTTTTTTGGTATTTTTTTTGTATTCTCATAAATACTTGAGATTGTAACATATTATAAGAATGAGATACATGTCATTTATATTTATTCAGAAACTGATGATAAATTAATTACAACTAACATTGAGAGTAATCATAAACACCTAATATAATCAGTTTTTATTTACTAAACTTTGGATGAACGACGCAAGTTAAAATTGATTGTTATACGAATACAGAATGTAATCAATATTGTTCAAACTAAACGAATATGCTATCTATAATAAGTATGTAAGTCAGATACACAATGGAATATTTGAGTTGTGGATTAAGCGTATTCAAAACACCTTTAATAAATCTGTGTATAAATGTTTGCAATATTTGACGTTACGAATCATACCTTATATTTTCTCATAACAAAGGACAGAATAGTTACAATAATAGAGAAAACTGTTGTCTTGAAAATTTTTTACAAATTTTGCAGAAAAAAAGGGCTGATGATTTTCTTTTAACTAACTTCTGAATCTCGTAGAATCTTAATGAAATTATGGCACCGTTGAACGTTGAGCAGTAAAGCTAAAATTTCTTCAAAGAAGGCAAAATGCAATTTCAGGAAATACTACTACACACGTTGGATTTACTCATAATACGTTCATGTTATTGATGTATATCTTAAACGACGATAAATAGAAGTATGTAATCAATATATAATTAAGGAAAACTGTATTCATATATTTCCTGTCCATTGCCAAAACTGGACAAAACCAATAAGTATTTCTGGAATCAGTTATATCTAATAAACGGACTGTTCATACGCGTCGTCCCACATCACAAGTTCTCTAAGTATCAAATTTTATCGGAAATAAATAACTTGATACTCAGAGAACCCGTGACGTAGGAAGCCAAATTTTGACATAGTCGTTTATTAAATGTTGACATTCTTGTATCTCATCCGATTCACGGGATTCACTATTTCCACGTTGCATAAAGATTTAAACGTCGGGGAGTTCACTACACACCGCGCCCTGTATCATTAAAGTAATATGACTCAATGCAACGATTTAGAATTAACACCTCGTATTGGCATTTCAATATCCAGCAAAACAAATATTGTCTCACAGAAAGAAACAATGATTATACAAGTAACTCAGTGTTACGCTTAAGTTCGTTTCTCCGTAGTTGTTTTCCTTATGTTTCCGTATAATATTTAAATATAATATTAATTCGAAGTGTTGAAAATATAAAAAAATCTTTATTTAGAAATATTATATCAAATTCAATTAGCATATAGCGTAATATTTTATTATCTACTAGAACATGAATGTGAAGTAGAGAAATTTTAATTCACAATTTTGGGTATTATTTTGGGTTCAAATGAGCTTCCATATTTTACTTTAAACTATAGCGATATTAGATGAAACCCAATTAAATAAGAGATATAAAGATATAATATTCATTGTACATCAGAATCTTTTCTGAATATATTTTTAGCAAAAAGCATCGTAAATGACCATATCTGCTTTTTTAACAATTTTGGGTATTCCTTTGGGTTCAAACGAGCAGCCACCTTTTACTTTGAACCATATCTTGTGGGATATTAAATGAAACTAATTAAATAAGAAATATAAAGATATAATATTTATTTATACACAAATATTTTTAGAACATATTTTTTAATGAAAGCAGCTAAATGATTCTGTCTCATTTTTTTTCAATTTTGAGTTGTTTTTGGGTTCGAATAAATTGCGGTTTTTTACTTTCAACCGTACCATGCGGCATACTAAATTTAATCTAATTAAATAAGAAATATAAAGATATAATATTCATTTATACATCAGATTTTTTTCTGAACACATTGTTAGCAGAATTAGCTAAAATAATCTTATCTGATTTTTATTAATTGTAAACTGGTAAACCCATCAGCGATCCTTATTCGACCCCGTTAATTGTTATCGACGTTAGTAATAAAGGGCAAACCATTTTTTTTATGTTAATCCAAGCGGACAGTCTGTTATATGGATAAGTAGAATTCTTCCGTAAAAGGATATTTTTATTTATTGTCGTTCGCAACATTGTCCGCACTAACCGTTTAATTATTGATATACTCTATTGATATACATTTCTATTTCTTATATGCAATAACAAGAAAAGTTTAAAATAATTTTTGTTACGCTCCAGGAGAACTTGCCTTACGGAGATTTATAAAATGTCCACGACAAACTCAGGTACATTAAAAATTTAGGTAAAGGGTATTTCTATTAAATTATTCGCGGATATTAATATTAATTTTCACCGTGTAAATATATTTATTGCCTGGCATATTTGTCAAAGGTATAAAATTATTGTTAATTTCTCAAAACAATTGGTGTAGCTTTTCGGCAAACTATAAACCAACTATTTGTAACTTATTTTTCACAATTTTTCACGTTGGCAGTTTCTGAGATGTATTGGTGAACGTATTTTTCTTGGACATTTTCAATAATACCTCTATAACTATATCATATAAAATCAGGAAAAAATAGTTTTCCAAAAAGTAGATTTCATTCTAAAATAATTTGTCACAGAAATATTTCTTAACTCATTGGTATTTATTAATATAGTTAAGCAATAAGACGCTAAGCTGGTTGGATTAAGTCGGACAGAACCGAAAACAGACGAAGCTGGCCAAATTAAGTCGAAAAGAGCCGACAAGAAGCGAAGCTGGTCGAATTAAGTCGGAAAGAGCCGACTTGATGCGAAACTGGTCGGAAACAGTCGACAAGATGCGGAGCTGGCCGCGCTCAAATGCGTAATCTTATAAGGGCTCCATTTTTCTTTACAGGATTCCAGGTAAAGGACTTTTATTTCAGCGAGCCAATTGAAAACAGAATATTTGTCCTAAGTATGAATGTATTTATAGCACTTATAATATTTTAGCTGATCTACAAAAATAATGCTCATATATAGGCATGATATGCCCAGAAATCTGAGTGGGGATCTTCCATACAAATTTTTCATCCCAGGAAGACTTCTGGTATGAAAAATTTGTATGGAAATTCGGTTTACTTTTGACCGCATTTCATTTTACCATATTAAGGGATACTTTCATGTTCTTAAGTTTAGTCATTAGTTCAAATGAGATACATATCATGCGTTTGCAGATTATCACACACGACGCTCTTTCAGAATGAAGGAGTCTTAACTCAAAAATCATAATTTGGGAAACAAAATTTACACTTATAACATTAAGCGTTTCAAATAACGATTCACGAGATGGCCATTGTAAGATATCGAGGTATGCACTTACATATTTGTTGCTCCTTTATGACTTACAGGTTATAGATAATGTTTTTTGGCATAACTTGTTTATATTAATTTAGTTTGATGTTACTCCTATTTCATTCTCAAGGTGCGATCTCTTTCTTGTCATTTGTTCTTTATTAGATTAACTAAATTAGCTTTCGTTAAATATCATTATACTTATATTATTTAGATGATTTTAATACCACTTAAGTCAACGTTTTCGTAAAAATTAAATATCTGTTAAAAATAATCGAAAGATTATGTAATATTTTTCATTCTCTCTATTATCCGACATAAACAGGTTATAGATTAATTTGAATAATAAGAGTTTTTCTTTCGGATCATATCCGACATAAACAGGTTATAGATTAATTTGAATTATAAGAGTTAATTTGAATAATAAAAGAGATTATTAATAATAATAATTATTTTGAATAATAAGAGAGATTAATTTGAATAATAAGGATAATTAATTTGAATAATAAGAGAGATTAATTTGAATAATAAGGATCATTATCCGACATAAACAGGTTATAGATTAATTTGAATGATAAGAGTTAATTTGAATAATAAAAGAGATTATTAATAATAATAATTATTTTGAATAATAAGAGAGATTAATTTGAATAATAAGGATAATTAATTTGAATAATAAGAGAGATTAATTTGAATAATAAGGATCATTATCCGACATAAACAGATTATAGATTAATTTGAATGATAAGAGTTAATTTGAATAATAAAAGAGATTATTAATAATAATAATTATTTTGAATAATAAGAGAGATTAATTTGAATAATAAGGATAATTAATTTGAATAATAAGAGAGATTAATTTGAATAATAAGGATCATTATCCGACATAAACAGGTTATAGATTAATTTGAATAATAAGAGTTAATTTGAATAATAAAAGAGATTATTAATAATAATAATTATTTTGAATAATAAGAGAGATTAATTTGAATAATAAGGATAATTAATTTGAATAATAAGAGAGATTAATTTGAATAATAAGGATCATTATCCGACATAAACAGGTTATAGATTAATTTGAATAATAAGAGTTAATTTGAATAATAAAAGAGATTATTAATAATAATAATTATTTTGAATAATAAGAGAGATTAATTTGAATAATAAGGATAATTAATTTGAATAATAAGAGAGATTAATTTGAATAATAAGGATCATTATCCGACATAAACAGGTTATAGATTAATTTGAATAATAAGAGTTAATTTGAATAATAAAAGAGATTATTAATAATAATAATTATTTTGAATAATAAGAGAGATTAATTTGAATAATAAGGATAATTAATTTGAATAATAAGAGTTTTTCTTTCGGATCATATCCGACATAAACAGGTTATAGATTAATTTGAATTATAAGAGTTAATTTGAATAATAAAAGAGATTATTAATAATAATAATTATTTTGAATAATAACAGAGATTAATTTGAATAATAAGGATAATTAATTTGAATAATAAGAGAGATTAATTTGAATAATAAGGATCATTATCCGACATAAACAGGTTATAGATTAATTTGAATGATAAGAGTTAATTTGAATAATAAAAGAGATTATTAATAATAATAATTATTTTGAATAATAAGAGAAATTAATTTGAATAATAAGGATAATTAATTTGAATAATAAGAGAGATTAATTTGAATAATAAGGATCATTATCCGACATAAACAGGTTATAGATTAATTTGAATGATAAGAGTTAATTTGAATAATAAAAGAGATTATTAATAATAATAATTATTTTGAATAATAAGAGAGATTAATTTGAATAATAAGGATAATTAATTTGAATAATAAGAGAGATTAATTTGAATAATAAGGATCATTATCCGACATAAACAGGTTATAGATTAATTTGAATAATAAGAGTTAATTTGAATAATAAAAGAGATTATTAATAATAATAATTATTTTGAATAATAAGAGAGATTAATTTGAATAATAAGGATAATTAATTTGAATAATAAGAGAGATTAATTTGAATAATAAGGATCATTATCCGACATAAACAGGTTATAGATTAATTTGAATAATAAGAGTTAATTTGAATAATAAAAGAGATTATTAATAATAATAATTATTTTGAATAATAAGAGAGATTAATTTGAATAATAAGGATAATTAATTTGAATAATAAGAGAGATTAATTTGAATAATAAGGATCATTATCCGACATAAACAGGTTATAGATTAATTCGAATAATAAGAGTTAATTTGAATAATAAAAGAGATTATTAATAATAATTATTATTTTGAATAATAAGAGAGATTAATTTGAATAATAAGGATAATTAATTTGAATAATAAGAGAGATTAATTTGAATAATAAGGATCATTATCCGACATAAACAGGTTATAGATTAATTTGAATGATAAGAGTTTTTCTTTCGATAATTTTAAAAATAATCGAAAGATTATGTAATTTTTTTCATTCTCTCTATTATCCGACATAAACAGGTTATAGATTAATTTGAATAATAAGAGTTTTTCTTTCGGATCATATCCGACATAAACAGGTTATAGATTAATTTGAATGATAAGAGTTTTTCTTTCGGATTAATTTGAATAATAAGAGTTTTTCTTTCGATAATTTTAAAAATAATCGAAAGATTATGTAATTTTTTTCATTCTCTCTATTATCCGACATAAACAGGTTATAGATTAATTTGAATAATAAGAGTTTTTCTTTCGGATCATATCCGACATAAACAGGTTATAGATTAATTTGAATGATAAGAGTTTTTCTTTCGGATTAATTTGAATAATAAGAGTTTTTCTTTCGATAATTTTAAAAATAATCGAAAGATTATGTAATTTTTTTCATTCTCTCTATTATCCGACATAAACAGGTTATAGATTAATTTGAATAATAAGAGTTTTTCTTTCGGATCTAACACTTTTTGATTAGAGTGAAATTAAGGAAAATTAATTGATTTTTCAATAAAAAAATATTTTTGATTTTCAACATTTTCTCAATCATAATTACATTTAAATGACTCATATTAATGCGAAATAATACACATATCATTTAATATTCAAAGCCGAATATGATGTTCGCCATGTCGGACCACCATGGCACGTATTGCCTTGATAATGATGAGCAGAGTTCGGTGTGTGTACACTGCGGTACGCGTAACTCCTCCGTTAACAATAAAATAATGTATTTCGAAATTGAAATAAGATTTGAAAAACAAATCATTGATTACAACTGTTTATTTTGTGGTCTCGAACTCTGTGGGATTTAAATATGCATCATACAATACCAATTTAACATCTTGTGAAGATCCGAATTTTTGAAAATTACTTGTTCGTCTTGTCTCGATCGCAAATTGATCTTTGTCAAGAGATTTTATTTTGTGATCATATATATATTAGAATGTATTTTATTTAATATAAGTTATAATGTGTTCTTTTCTCAATGCATTAAGTTATTAATTTACTGTCAAAATGACCATATCACAACATTTTCGTATTCGATCTGTACTTCGGTTTTATTAAATAATTTTAATTTATTCCTATGTTATTTATGTAATATATAAAATAAATGACAGAAACATATTTTACTGCGGTAACATATTTCTACTTTTCGTGAATATAAGTCACAAAGATAGAAAGTTAATGTATAAAGTTGAGAAAGCGAAATTGAAGTTAGTTCTACAATAATACATATACCACTCCGTATTTCATCTAAATGTATACCGATATTCAGTTGCTAACACACATGGTATTCAATGTTTGAACTGTGTAAGTATTTTCCTCTTGAATACGTGTCGGTGGGTGAATATGATCAAATATGAATTGTATGAGTTGGTTTGTAAACTCGAAATTCTGTTGGTAATCGAAATGTAGTTTACTTTTTCAGATCAAGATATCGAGAGAGGACCAAGTTAAATATTAGAGTTAATGTAAATATTATGTTAGACGACTTAAAACCAGTACCACAAGATACCAAAATAAATCCAAGAATATGTCTGCAACTAGAATTGGGTCATATTTACTTTATCCGATTTCACAGAAAGCTCTAAAATATGAGCGTTCCCTTCTTATCTACTTCCAATATGATTGATCTGCAAGTCCTTTTTTTGGAAAATTTCAATAATTAACCAGCAGAAGACTATAAATTTAAAGCTCATTGATCAAAAGCTATTTATAATTATTAACTGATGACATGAACGATTAACAAGCATTTCGAACAATTTTCTCGCAAATGTTAAGCATGACTCAACTAATTCAATTGACATACGACATGCAACTAATATATATTTGATATGCATCGAACATACATCTTTAAAATCGTATTGAATAATTTAATAACTTCAATAGTAATTGCCCGGTTTAATTTTTGGTGTAATTGTTTTACCTGTTAAAATTTTTGTTAAAAAACCATTTAAAATTTGAAATGTATTCACTACATTTCAAATTTTAAATGATGTACTTTAATTTCTGAACCCCCACATCTGCTTTTCTGTATTTATTTGCTTAATTTTGTCTTGATTTTAAGATATGGCCACTAATGCAAAATTAAAGAGCAGATTAAAACTGTCTTCAGAAATAAATACAGATTATTAGAAGACGCCTGGTGTTGACAGTGACTAGAATTTGTCAACTGATGGGAGATCTTCAAACAAATACTAGGTCGTTACAATTGTCTCTTAATTTATAATACAGATACTATTAAGCGCCATTAAACTTATGAAAATATGAGTTTTTCAGAGTTGAAATTGTAAACTTAATTGAAATCATAAAAATGAAATGCATATTTTCAGACCTCAAAGGTACTTGATATAGAAATTGTTATATAATTTAATTATAGTACGTTGTGTTCGGGATTGAGTCTTGATCGTTTAATAATACGTTCAGCAAGAATGTGCTATAAAAGAAGACGTTAAGACAGTGGTGGCAGATTCTATTATTTCAATCCATGTAAAATATGCGAATGCTAACAACGTTTTAAAAAAATATAATTGTGTATATCGCGAATCGCACGGCAAAATCAAATTTTTGCGACAATTTTATTTTGTTTATTTTAACGTGGTTAGGTAAATCATACATAATAATTATTATATAATAATACGTATAAGATATATCTAAAAGTGTTTATGTATGCAATGATAATGTCCAAATTTTACAATTTATTCCAGCGCAAATTAAAATTGAACTTCGTCCAACATTTGTAATACACTTGCTTGATTCTGGTTTGTACCCAGTCTTACTGAAGATTGGTTAAATAAATTGGATCAAATTAATGTATTCGCTATATATTTGAGTTAAGGAAATATTACCATATTAGGTCACGTCTTAATTGGATTGAAATACATGACCGGCGCAATTTATGTAATCTATTCCACATCTCTTCAACAAATTGAAGAATCCTTGTAGTCTGCGTTATCCAATTATAGATCCAAATCCCTGAGGTCTCATGGCCTCGAATTGCGATCTAAATCTCTCCTCACTGTCCTCATTCCTATCCATAACACTACCACTAAAGTAAAACGAATTCTCCTTCACTTTATATGCCGCCAAATTCTGGAATAACCTTGATTCTAACATCCTAAAAATATCGTCGATTTTCGTTTTCGAAAGTCGTCTGAATAAATTAATGGAACGTGGAATATAAACATGGCTTACATTAAATGATCACAGAGTAGACAGAGCTTTTCTCTGTCAGAGGTTCGTTAATTTTTTTCTAACATTGAAAATATTTGACGTTAATTTTCTAGAATTTCATTTTAATTTAACTATGTCACGTAGTTTCATGTAGTTGCGAATAATTAAATTATATTTTTATTCTTTACTGCACAGTATTTATGAAAGAGTGTTCTTTTTTAGTTTTTTAAACAATTAATTTTACTTTTTTTAGCCTTTTGTTAAATATTATCTGTTTGTCAACCTGATTTATTTTATATTTAGAACTACATTTTACAAATATTAACAATTTATTAAAAAGAAATTCTACATTATTTAAATTAATATAGTAGCATAGTTGATTAGGTTGATATATCTTTGGGCGACTGAGCATGTATCTTCATAATCTCTACCAGTGTATCTGTATTGCAAGGTGTCTTTTCAGTAAGCTTGGAATAATCTCATCGATCTGATATCCATATAGTGATTTTACTCTACTTAAAGTTACGCGATACTAAATGGACCACAAAAACGGTCAGGATACGTTATTCCGTTTTCGAGTGTCTAACTTCCGGTTCTTTTTCATTGAATCAACTCGTTGGTAACATTTTATTATATTGTCATTGGAACTACACACCACTGTTAAGTTTCTTGATGATACAATCATTAGGAGCGCATGAAGTTTTGTTTTCGTAGATGCCATTACATAGTTACTTATTTACAGGTCGACCCAATAAAAGCATGTTAAAAAGATATACCGTTCTTATTATCTTATCACCGACCTATTTTTTCTTTCCTTTCTGTTTTCCATACCCATGTTGACTCCTAAATTATTTATTCATTTAATTAATATTTTCTAAATTTGTATTGCATAATTACATCACTAATAGCTATTTTGTATATATATATATATATATATATATATATATTATATATATATATATATATATATATATATATATATATATATATATATATATATATTGTTAGAAAACATTGTTGTAACAAAATTATTTGTTTATTCCCATACGATTATGGAAACTTTACAGTATTGCACATGTATGTTTCGATAACGATAACAAAACAATGAAATAAATTCAATAACTTTACGTCAGACACCGATGATATATTTCAGTAAATTTATTTTTAAAAAAGGGGGTTTAAAAATTATATACCGCAGAAAAGTGGATAATTTCGATATAATTCGGTTCTAGATCCGTTGTAACAAAAAGACCATGCCTAAGAGAGCGCCAGAAGTTATCAAATACGAAGGGTGAGAACTTTTACAATAAATTAGGGGATAAAACGTTTCCACTCAACCATCGGAAAACAAATCGCATCAAAGAAATTACTATGCTGTAACGGAACCCTGCATACTCAAAACAAAATCGGTAGAAACTAGAAAAGCTGACTAACCATATCGCCTCAGATAAAAAATAAAGAAGGAACCTTTTTTAAAAGAATTATATATAGTTATATTTCGGATTGTTTATTAGCAAAACGGCACAAATATTTATATATTTATATTTAGGATTGTTTATTAGCAAAACGGCTGCGATAGATAAGTGGAACGGACATGTGGGCGATTTGATAAGAGTTATGTTCTATTTGGGATACAGAACCATAAAAATTAATAGCACGTATATTAGCGATCTCTACATATGGTATCATCAATAAATCATCACCAAATTAATAGATATTCATGCCCAACTTCTTCAACAAAAATTACTTTTTATACAACGAAGAGACTAGCTAAAAATTAAGTAGGAACGAAAGTTTTGTAAACTGAAATAAATAAAAAAAATTTAATCAAATTATTGAAAAAAAATCGAAATATTTACCATTATATCTTATCTATTTAAAAAAGGACCTTTCATGAGTCATGAAAACGGAAGATCTCCAACGGTCACTGAATTTAAGATCATTAATTTATCATATGTTCCATATTTCATATAGGAATAGGACTTAGGAGTTTGAATTAGTGATTCATTCAAAGTGATTTTCTATAATGTTTTCATAAGTGTTAAATTTACAAAAATATATAAAATGATGCCTTATAAATATACATGAATGGAAAATATACCTCAATATCTCCAAACACTCCATAGCGCAAATTCCTACGTTGCACCAACGTAAAATAATACTATAAAAGGCCTTTTTGCCGTGCCGGAACCGGATACTGAAACTTCGAGCGTCAAACAACTTGTTCCGCATCATTAAGCTTTTTCTTGCGCTTTTTTCGCGTCATATGATATCCGAACTTTGAAAAACCAGTTGAGATGATTACTAGGCTATTTGTTTATTGTTTGAGTGGGTGAATTGTGTAGTCAACCTTTGTTTGTGTGGATATTTTTGAAGATATTTCGTATCACTTTTCTTTCCGATAACGAGTTGTCAATACCTTTGATCGTTTGCGTATCGATTTTCATTCTAATTTAGGAATTTACAGCGTACTTTACCTCACAATAAAATGTCGTTCACACTTTTTGTATGATTTTATTTAAATATCTTTGTTTCTTAGGATGAAAATTTGTAATCGACTATCCTTATCGATTTGAATGTTATAATTTTGTATTTATGTTAATTTTTTTGAAATACAATTTTATGTTTACAATTTTGTACATTACAAATTTTCAATTTACGATAAAAAAATGCAAATCGACCATTGGTTTTAATATTTTTAATTGTATTTCTTTTAAAACGAATAAAAAGGAAAATGATGTCAAAGAAATTAATCGATATGTTATTACTTGCGGTGGTTTATTAACCCGAGAGTCACTTAATTGCGATTAATTTAGAGAAGTAACGAAAAACGTGGGGCCCAAGTTCACCTAAGTCATTAGTTAATTTTATATATAATAAATTCTATCGTGTGAGTTTTTTAAACGATAACTACCCTCTATTGCATGCGACCCACGTTTTTTTATTTTAGATCTTACAAGTATTTTCATGGCTATTCAAAATTTACATTTAAAAATTTCCAGGACAGTGTGTATATGGTTATAAATATGTATCGGGTTATATATTTTTACAGAGCAAGTAGAAATTATTTTAAACTGTTAAGTTTGATTAAAAAACGTAGTAAATTTAAACAACTTTTTTTATGTAAATAATTATTATCTACTTTTTAATGTTGTGTGTGTTAGTTGGCCTATTTCTATGTACTCCTGGAGCCTCGACTAGGTTAGTAACATTTCTTTTCTTTTGAAAATACATATTAAAGCCAACATAATGACGTAGATTTCATTCACTGCGAGCGTAGGTTAGTTTAGTCGCGTAGGCATTCTCGACTTTGTGTCGAACAGACAGAGAAATAAGCAGACAAAAAAGCGTGCTAATATTACATTGTCATCAGTTCTGAGCTGCGTTTGAAATTTCAAGCCTCTACCTCAACGAGAAGTTAGTTTAAAACTTTTAAAACAAACTTTAGTTTAAAACTTTTTTGCAAACGGCAAACCATGAATCGGGCAAACAGTTTATCAGCGCATTTTAAAGAAAGTGAGTGCAGCTATAAATAATGGTTCACTAATGAACCAAATATTTATGCACTGGTTCTAACATAATCATGCAAAAAACATACAGAGATATCGCAATGTTTGGGAAAAAATTGCGATGTATATACATACACATATATATACATATATATATATATATATATATATATATATATATATGTATATATATATATATATTTTTTTTTTTTTTTCTAAAAGTAAGAATACCAACCTAATCCTTTCGCATAAAATTGAATCCTTTACGGCACCTATATGCGAAGTTCTCATTCACGCGTGTCGTTATTTGCATTCGTTTTATTCAAGTTTATATTAATGTGTAGTTTTCATTGCTATGTAATTATCCTTATATGGTTATGTGTCATTACTACTGTTGTTTACCAATTATTCACGTTCTACCACATTACTTGTTTTTCTCGCTAGATTTATTGTAATTGGCTGTTACAAATTGCTTTACATTCACAAGATTGTAACACAAGTAAATTTTCCTGAATAAATAAATACAACGAAAACGCAATGCCAAAAAATGTTATTGAACATGTAAAACTTGTATTTAAGACTTGAGATTGATGAAACAAACACTTAGCAAATAAACTCTTTCTAAAATAAAGTGCTGTGGAAAATTTTCAGTGCCTCGTGCTATGTTCGAGATAGTCACCCGCAGCGTAACCTGCACACTGAACCAGTTTCAGAAGTGATGGAAAATATATACAATCATCCACACAAATATATACAATCATCCATACGGTTGTAGAATCACAAAAATGCTTAGATGGAAGCAGTCCTCAATATGGCAGATATGCGACGATATCTTAAGAGGACTACATCTAACAAATTGATAGTTTAGACTCTAATGGAATGCCTACTCGTTTGGTAAGAGTTCTACTTACATTATAATACAAAAACGAAATAAAAACCGCTAGTCTACCTTAGGCTGTTCATGATTAAAGTTATATTTTAGTAGGTAAAAATCCCACAAAATTTATTAATCCAAACTGAATATCTTTTGAAGATTTTGTCACTTCCTACTAAAATCAGAAACGAAGTTATGGTATAATTGGTGATAACTATTACTGGTCTTGGGAACTTACTAATAAGATAAAAAGGTTCTCAACTAATATCGTATACAGTTCTACATTAATTAAATTAAAATTGAATATTCGATGCGCATTATTTATTTTAAAAATTATTTTATAAGCAACTTACTGTCGTAATACAAAATCATAATATTATTACGTGTGAAAGCGTGAAACTTATTGCCAACAACGTTGAAGGGCGGATATCTCCGGGCGGGCGGGACGCGTCATTTCCGCCCCGACTTCTCGACCTTCCATTTGCGCCTTTTCTCGTTAAGCCAAACATCACGGTTGTCTGCACTACCGTCGGTAGAGTTAAGTAACAGCTAAGTGAAGAGTGAATTTTGGCCTGGAGTAATGGTATCTCCAGTTTGTCATCATGTTAGGGTCACAATTGTTGGGTCACACTTTATTGAAGTTTATGAGTCTCATTTTATTGTTACATGAAAAATACTTAATCGTATTTATATGATAACAGTTGCTAGAAAATAAACTACGACATAAATGGTTTAATATTTTCTTTTTCGGTTTTGTCAAAAACAGAACCTTTGTCAATAGAGCGCTTATTTGTAGATATTTTATATAACCTGCAGATACAAACAAAGTAAGTAAATGTGTCATTTTGAAGTCATATTTTGCTTTAAATAGAATGAAAAACTTATTTAAAATTCGAAAATTTTCAAACATTTGTTTATGTTTTAATATATTGACTGAAAATTGTGTGTTTGGTTGAGAATTAAAACGGAAAATAATATTGCGATTTTGTTTTTACTATGATTACTTTTAGTTTTAATGTGTCAATTTATATTGACACGACGACTAAGAACAAATATGAATACATAATATAATTAGGTTTAATAGATAAGTTAAAAAAAAATATTTATTAATATGGTGAATTGAACTTGGAATTTTAAAGTTTCGTTAATGAATATTTCAATGACAGAATCATAAAATGAATTATTTTAACATATTACCGTTTTTTGTCATCAATGAATGGATTATTGTCTCTGACGTACACTGTTTGTAACACTGACTCAAATTGAAGTCTAATACGCTATGCAGAGGGCCGATTATTGTAGGTGGTGAGTGGGTGGCCGAAAAGTGCCGATTATTGTCAGATAAGATGAGTGGCTGAATTTCCATCTACTCAAAGCATTCTCAAGGGGCGCTGGCCGCTTACTAATTGCCCATGCGTCATCGGTTTGGGTTTCGTGGTGCGTCCAGCAAGTTAGGAGGCTTGTGCTGAGATCGTAGCGTGCGTCGCTGTTGGGTGACCAAATCATATAAAACCTGCTCAACGAATGCGTTGCCAGTTTTGGCGGGTCTTTTGCCTGTCGACCTCGCGATCGTGGAACGCGTGGCAAATATCATCTCGAATTGTGGCCCTAGAGGTTTAAAAATGTTTTGGACGACACATTTGCTATCGCGGTATAATGGCAGTATAAGCGGTATAATGGCAATATATATATGCCATTATACCGCTATGAATGGTATATATATATCAAAATATTTAAAAAACGTTCCTGTTTTACATGGGGATTGAACACGCGCTCTTTTGGTTATGATCATGTTAATGATTATGTTTATGTTAATACCATTAAACAGTAGTGATCATATTTTCCGTTGCCGCTTTTCTTATTGCGGTAGGTTATGCCGTGATACATTACATCCGTGATATATTTTGTAATCAATGAATGGGTTATTGTCTCTGATGTACACTGTTTGTAACACAGATTCAAATTGAAGCCTAATACGCTATGCAGGGGGCCGATTATTGTAGGTGAGTTAATATCATTAAACCATTAAACAATGTTAGTACCATTAAACAGTAGTGATCATATTTTCCGTTGCTTTTCTTATGGCGGTAGGTTATGCCGTGATATATTATGTAAACTGTCTCATTTACCCCCTACTTTTTAGTCATTTGGCCTTATCCTGTCTTCTTTAACCTTGATTGTTTTCTTGTTCTCGTTCAAATGTCAAGTTAAACTTTCATCATTATTGTGGTTTCTACTAATTAGGTATTATTTTTTCTTTCTCACTGCAACATTAATAATTATTAAAATGAACTGTCTTTTGTTTACTGAGGGAGGTTGCTCGTATGTGCGTTTTAATATGTATGTTACAGATAATAAATAAATAAATGATATTTCAACCTGCTCGTATCCGGTGTCAAACTGAGTTTTGCTAAACTATTTCTTAAAATAACTTTAAGAAATAGCAATAAAAATTGGGGATTGATAAGAGATGGGAATTTAAAATGTAACAAAAATAATTATCAATATATTATCTAATTATTTTCATAATGACTATAGCTACATTTACTAACTGTTGAGCATTGTGCATATCTGATATATTTGAACTTTATCTTTTGTATTATAATGACTATGTATTGTTATTATATTGAGTTAGACACAATGATAAAATAAAACCTTTGATACAGAGAATTTCGCTTATGTAAAATAACCCATTACTACCACGGGTATATGGCAAATTACTTACAGGAAATAAAGTATACTTGTATATTGTTTACAGTTTTAGACGTTGGATAATCGTATATTGAAATTTAGCAGATAAGAACAAAAACGAACAACCACTATATAATACTGGTTAACAGAATACGATAGTTTAGTCAGGCGCGGACTGCTACAACCCGCAGCTGGAACTAAATACGGACATAAAATATATGTATGACGCACCAAAATTAAACAGTGAACTAACCGAAGCCATACAGGGAATACGTAATATTACACTTAGCGTTATTATACTGATGGTTATGAAGTTATTTCTGGGTGGGCCGAGAATCTGATCACTGGATGGATTTAAACACGTCGAATTGATGCTATGAATGTAACAGAATAGGTTCGTGTATGTGAGATGAGTGCTCCATATATAGTCATCCATATGCATACGTGCGTATGGACCCACAAATAAAATGACAAAATTAACCCAAAAATAAAAGGACACGATTAATCCATAAATAAAATGACACGATGAACCCGTAAATAAAAGGACGCAATGAACCCATAAATAAAAAGACACGATGAACCCATAAATAAAAGGACACGATGAACCCATAAATAAAAGGACACGATGAACCCATAAATAAAAGGACGCAATGAACTCATAAATAAAAAGACAAAATTAACCCATAAATAAAAGGATACAATGAAACCATAAATAAAATGACACGATGAACCCATAAATAAAAGGACACGATGAACCCAAAAATGAAAGGACATAATGAATCCATAAATAAAAGGACACGATGAACTCATAAATAAAAGGACACAATGGACCCACAAATAAAAGGACAAAATTAACCCGTAAATAAAAGGATATGATTAATCCATAAATAAAATGACACTATGAACCCATAAATAAAAGGACATGATGAACCCATAAATGAAAGGATATAATGAATCCATAAATAAAAGGACACGAGGAACTCATAAATAAAAAAGGAACGATGAACCCATGAATAAAAGGACACGATGAACTCATAAATAAACGGACACGATGAACCCACAAATAAAAGGACACGATGAACCCATAAATAAAAGGATATGATGAACCCATAAATAAAAGGATACAATGAACTCATAAATAAAACGACATAATGTAACCATAAATAAAAGGATATAATTAACTCTAAAATAAAAGGACACGAAGAACCCATAAATAAAAGGACACAATGAACCCATAAATAAAAGGATACAATGAGCCCACAATTAAAAGCTTAAAATTATTACAATTATCGAATGATGAGAACTGTAAACTATATACTAATTAATTTTTTTTTAAATATTCGTGTAAGTAATAAATTCCCCATTTGTTTAAATTGTATACCACGTGGAGCATCATTTGAAAGAGGAATACAATTTTTTTGTAATATATTTAAATTGCGTACTTAAAAGATATTTTTAAAATAATGCGAAAATAGAAAGAACTAAACCAAAAATAATGAAAAAACAGGGTTAGTGAAATGTGACTAGAAGATTACAATAATATTTGTAAAGAGTTTAACACAAATACAATGTACCCTTAAATATTCATAGGCACCAAAATTTATGAGGGACTATCATAGTGAGAGTTCTACTAGTACTTGACAGATTTTTTTATATGAGTGCCAATACATGGTATACCAATACCAAGTTGTACCAGATGTAAGTACATCGAAAAATCAATTTTATTTCATAGCTTGTCGGTGAATAGAGACAAAGAAATTAATAAAAAATTAACAATCTTTAGGCATGGAGAGCGTTAACCTAATATGTCTCAAACCAGATCCAGGCTGCGGCTAAAGAAAGTTGTAAATCTTGAAGAGACACAGTAGGGATTGTGTGGCTTATTTAAAATACCACAAAGTACTAAAATATGTCCACAATTAAATGAAACTACGTGATGTAGTATTATTTCTACTACCTTTAATTTCTTTACCACGACCTAGGTTTCGTTGTATTGCAACATCTTCAGGTGGGGTATTAGCAAAGATTCTTCTAGTCACATTTCACTAACCCTGTAAATCTTTGCTAATATCCCACCTGAAGATGTTGTAATACAACGAAACCTAGGTCGTGGTAAAGAAATTAAAGATAGTAGAAATAATACTACATCACGTAGTTTCATTTAATTGTGAATAATGAATTTCTACAAAATTAACGCCAAATATATTCAATAACTAAAATATGTATAAAGATTACATGGATTACGAGTTCGATTCAATCATGATCTAAAACTACATGCGAATTGCGGTGATTTATTGTCAGACTAGCAGGTATATATATTGTATATATACATTTTGCAGGAGATTTTATTGTTGACTGAAATAATGTTTGCCCAAGTCATCTTCTTTTTTATAATACTTTGCCATTTAAAAAATATTAAATACATTTTTCGTAAGCTATTTTAAAATCATGAAGTGAAGTCTGCTTACAGAGACGTTATTGCCACGTTATCCCACGAAAAATTTACTATTTTCAGTTTACAGTAGGTATTGCATATGTATAACACTGGACTATATACACTTTCTATTATGTATTGAAACAATTTTTACTACGTGTATTATTTGACAACATTTGACAGCATTTCTGATTATTAAGCATATGCCTTACTATAAAGTTATAAAATACGTATCATGAGATTCAAATCATACACCAAGAAAGGAAGTACACCGAGAGTTAGGTTCAACTCACCGTCGAGGACTCTGGTATCATTTTTATTTAATTTAAATCTAAACATTTATCAGAGGTTGTAAGCCAAGTTCATGAAATTGAACTTGGGTAAAGTGTAAACTTTAAGCACGTTTAAAGTTACAATGAGATTTGTCTATTGTTTTCCTCCGCGTATGTTTTAAATTTCCCATGAGAGTCAGAGCTGGGGACGAAAAAATTGAATTATTTTTAATATTACTATTTTTGGTTTCTGCCATTATATTCCATTTTAAGAACATTTATTAATATTTAGTAATCATTAAAACTTTAACTTAGTAACACAATCTTTTATTAAACATTTATTTTTTGTAATTTTTATATGTTTATATATATATATATATATATATATATGTATGTATATGTGCGTGTGTGTGTGTGTGTGTGTGTGTGTGTGAGTGTATATGATTTCTAAGTGAGGGCGTTACTTGTACTATATCACATCGAGGCATACTATATTCATGTCAGAGCACCATCATGTAGCTTTAGTTTTCAATATATGTGTCATTTTGCCGAAGCGCAAAAGATATAGTTTTTTTGAGCATTAAATATGTCAAAGTATATACCAAAACAGAATTGGCAGGAAGTTTTACTTTTCTTTTTCAATTCAAAGAAAAGTGCCGCTGAAAGTCATCGATTGCTTTTGGAATCTTTCAGTGGTTATACTCTACCGATTAGAACGGGTGAATACTGGTTTTAATGATTTAAAAGCCCAATCAAAAAGACAGAAGACGAAGAATTGGAGACGTTACTCAATGAAGATACGTGCTAAAGGAAAGATAAATTTGCAGAATCATTATGAGTCGATTGTTTAAACATTTCTACATGCTTACATACCCTGGGAATGATCCAAAATTAAGGGGATGGAATGCCGCTCGAACTGAAGCCAAGAGATGTGGAAAAGCGATTATGCACTTGTAAACTGCTACTCCAACGGCGAAATCGGAAAAAATTTCTATGTAATGTCACTTGCGATGAAAAATTATAATTCAAAACGTAAAAAATCATGGTGTAAACCCGGGACGCCGTGAACAATAATACCAAAGCCTAATATTCACGGATCGAAGCTCGTGCTCTGCATTTAGTGGGATCGGCAAGGCGTAGTATACTATGAGCTGCTGTAACCTAGCAAAGCCATCACAGGCGAACTGAATTGATTGTAGGTGACGTGATCGGATAGAAAAACGGCCACAAAACGATCTGAGAGACGGTGAAGTTAGTATAGTAGGTAAAATATTGTTCAGAATAAAAATGCTTAACCCCATATTGCAGAATCTAACAAAATATACTCGTAAACGTTGAAATGGGAAAACCTAACCAACCTGCCCTATTTTCCAGATATTGATCCTTTTGATTACTACTCGTTTCGATCGATGACGGTCATGATCTGTCTGAGCAATGCTTCACTTCTTCATGAAGATACCAAAAAATGGGTTGATTCGTGTATAGCTTCAAAAGACGGAATATCACGTTGACGGAAAACGGATACCATGTTGTTTTTCCGAGCTATCGATGGACAATACTTTGAAAGATGAACTGGTAACCCCTTTTTTAAATAAAGTAATAATTTTACAAGAAAAACCCTCAAAATTTGTGCACGGTCCTATTATATATATATATATATATATATATATATATATATATATATATATATATATATATATATATATATATATATATATATACATACCTTTAAGATATACTAGGTTAATGCTCTCCACGCCTAATGATTGTTAATTTTTTATTAATTTCTTTGTCTCTATTCACCGACAAGCTATGAAATAAAATTGATTTTTTATTTAAGTACATCCGGTATAACTTGGTATTGGTACATCATGTATTGTCACTCATATGAAAAAAATCTGTCAAGTAATACTAGAACTTGCACTATGACAGTCCCTCATTAATTTCGGTACCTATGAATATTTAAGGGTACATTGTATTTCTGTTAAACTATTTACAAATAGTTCTTACTATTTTCGCATCATTTTTAAAATATGTTTTCAAGTACGCAATTTAAAACTATTATAAAAAAATTGTATTCCTCTTTTAAATGATGCTCCACACGGTATACAATTTAAAAAGATGGGGAATTTATTACTTACACGAATATTTTAAAAAAATTAATTAGTATATAGTTCACAGTTCTAATCATTCGACAATTGTAATAATTTTAAGCTTTTATTTGTGGGCTCAATGTGTCCTTTTATTTACGGGTTCATTGCGTCCTTTTATTTATGGTTACATTATGTCCTTTTATTTATGATTTCATTGTGTCCTTTTATTTATGGGTTCGTAGTGTCCTTTTATTTAAGGATTCATTGTGTTCTTTTATTTTTGGATTCTTTGTGTCTTTTTATTCGTGGGTTCATTCTACTCTTTTAGTTACGGGTTCATCGCGTCCTCTTATTTATGGGTTCATTGCGTCCGTTTATTTATGAGTTCATATTTATTTTTTATGGGTCCATCCTCTCCTTTTATTTATGCGTACATTTTGTCCTTTTATTTATGAGTTCATCGTGTCTTTTTATTTATGGGTTCATTGCGTCCTTTTTTTAAAATGACGCGAATTTAGGATGAAGTTGCATTGCAAACTTTTATAAAAATAAACTCTGCTATTTAATCAAACGTTAGAGGAATTGATGGACACAACTTGTATAAAAATTATAATCCATTAATTATATCACCATCTCTTCGAGTTGGTGAGAAATCCTCATTAGAAAAAGGTAATATTTTTGTCAGTACTTATTTTTCTATTTCATGCATTTCATCAGTGCATTTGTACAAAGCAGGTAGTGCTGATATATACGCTATCACGCTCCATTTTAATTAATACTTTTTTACTTAAATAATTCATACTTTTTTACTCCGATTCTAACATTCGGATTAAAAATTCTTAGTGACATTCTTATTTATTGTGGCTTTAAATATATCGCGATTATTTTTGCAAACTATCGTTGAGTGTTTTCTCTTTTCTCCTTCTAATTTAAATACATCCAATAAAAAGAGACGTGCTTTTCAAAGACGTGGATCGACTGGTGGCAACATTAAATAAACTATTATCATCTATTCTATTGACAAATGGTTTGATAACTTTATTTAACGTATCGATTATATTTACTAAGCATTTTTATATCCACCACGAGAGGTTACCTTACCCTTTTTCTTCTCCGTCGTTTTGCTCTTGACAGAGCGGTCGTAATCAGCACGTAGTATTGTCATGGGAGGCCGCTGTTACTTACCTCACGATGCCTCTCCATCTCTCCCTATTTGTTGTCGCCCTTTTGCACTCATACAGGCGACTGCCTACAGTAAATTTGATTTGGTCTAACCACCGCACGATGACCTTCCATTTGGTCTAGTGCCTTCTACTCTTCCCTGCATAACAATGGTGCTTAATTTGTAAATAACAATGCGCTTTATGGAGTGCATTGTTATTTGCGCATTGAGCGCCTTGTATGAATAAATATTTTCGAATCCGAGTCTGAACACGTATTGATAGATGTTGCTTGATACCGAGTTCTTCAAGTGTAGATACATTCGTACAGAACTCAGTACACGATACCCCAAGCATTTTTCGCCAGCACCACATTTCCAGAGCGTCTATTTTGTTCTTTTCAAGTATTCGTAGCGACCACGTCTCCGCAGCATAGAGAAATATGCGGAACACGAGAGTTCGAATGAGTCGAGTGTTAGAGATCTTGCTAATGTTTCGGTTTCTCCATATTTTTTTTCAATTTTTTCATAGCATGGCGGATGCGTGGATGAGATAAGGAGACGTATATCCTCATCTCATCCACGCATCCGCCGTGGTTAAAGATTAATATTCCAAGGTATTCATATGACTGAACCACTTCGCAGTTCGCTATTTGAGTTCTTTTTGGCACTGTCAACAATCATAATTTTGAGGTTTACTCGCTGGATCTTGAGAAGTAAGTCCGACATGTGGCGTACATCAAAAGAAAATAAGGTAGTATCATGTGCGTAGCTCAAGTTCGATATTTTGTAACCACCAATGCCAACGCCGTCCGTCCAGTTCTCGAGAGTAATTCTCATCACGAGCTCGGTGTAAACGTTGAACAGCAGTGGAGATATTATACACCTTGGTAAACGTCAACACCGTGAACGAAATTGTCTTAAAATGTCATCTTACCATACTGATACAATTCAGTCTTCATAAAGTAGTCTCAGAAGATATACGAGATGTTTTCGCGTTCTCATTTCGAGTAGTGTACTTCATAGTATTGCTCATTTCACTGAATCAAAAGCCTT
The DNA here is from genome assembly GCA_039881145.1 of Druceiella hillmani. NCBI lineage: Eukaryota > Metazoa > Arthropoda > Insecta > Lepidoptera > Hepialidae > Druceiella > Druceiella hillmani. The sequence goes on from JAYKKI010000029.1 coordinate 16,115,163, forward strand.
CGAGAAGTCGACAAAACAGATATAGGCTGGTTTGTTGAACTCTCAAGCCTTCTCTATGGTCTAACGAACTATAGGATCTGTTCACGAGTACCCTTTCTTTTGACGAAACCAGTCTGTTCTGTTCGATTTCCAGCGATTACCTTACCCTTACCTTTTTATATTAGCCACAAGAGGGCGGTGAGCACAGTGAAACCTCTGAAGCAACTAATCATCAAGCACGTCAAGCAGCCCCGGTAAGCTCCTATTGAAAATAATTTGCAAGTAATTTCTATTGTTAAATATTTACATTGAGTTACTCGTTATCCTATACCTTGAATTGTGACTTGATTGTGGCCTTCGGCGTCAGGAATGAAATAGTTCTCAACTTCTGTAACAAATACCATGCTCTTTTTAAGAATATAAAGTTTAATAGTAAAAGCCAGGTACTCCTAACAGACATGACAAAAATGCGCTGGAAAAGAGTAAAAACTTAAATTTGGTGATAATTTCAAGCTGTTACTCGATACTAGAGTACAGGTCCCAAAAAAAATTGAAAACTTTTTGTATTTAACGCTGTTAAGATATACATCTTAACAGCGTTAAATATGACACAATAATGTTTTTGATATAACTTGATAAACACATAAAGTGTTACACCAACTTTCGGTAGTAATTTTAAGTTGTTACTTTATTTGCTCAACTCCGTCCAAATAATTGACTAAGATATTCAAATCATTTAACAACTTCCGCTCAGGCACAAAATTACTTTTTGCTTGTCGTTTTGTATGTTAAAATTTTTAGAACATTTTACCCTGTTACTTTGTCAGCTTGTATTTTTGAAGTCTGCTCTCGGACTAGAATATTTGAATGAAGGGTTACAGCTGACCACAATAAAGGGACGAGGAGGAAGAGTATCAGTACCTTAAAGTAAAAAATATTCCTTTAATTTTGTAATATAGGATTTGTAACATAACACAAATAGATAAAATTATATATATATATATATATATATATATATATATATATAAAGATAGAAATATGGGAAGGGCAAATACTCGTAAATAAATTTTATCGAATGTTTCGTGGGCGCCGCTACTTCTACAGTTAATGGGTGTTCCCAAAACGCAGACTTTGAGAGGCGCCCACCCGAAGGCGTATAAATTTGTCACAGCTGCAGATAAGGATCCTGGTAAAGGTCCGCGGATCGATATCCAGGACAATAAAGGAGCTCGTAAATCGACGGTATCTTTGATTTATAGCGCGTCGCGAGCCTCGTCGGGACAAACAGACCGCTATCTCAAATGTAGGAAGTCGCCACACTACGTACGTTTTTACCATTTTTGTATCGTATTTTAGACGCAAAGTAATATTATTGTCGTGACTGTGATAGGAATGGATAAATATCACTATGCTGTATGAATATTGTTTTCATTACTAAAACTATTGGGCTTACGCTAGAACGATAAAAAATCAACAAATGATATATTATTTATCCAAGTTCTTACTTTATCTTTATTACTAACAAATTTATGAAGTTTTTATTAGAAACAAAAAAAGAAACGATTTGAGGGAATCATGAATATAAAGTGAAATAAAGTTATTGTATGTTGCCATATTACACATCAGTTAAATTAAGCGATCTTCATTCGTCTAAATGCTTATTATCGTTAGTACGAATATTTTCCCGTCATCGGATGATGACATTAATAAAATTAGTTAAAAATGCTATGGAAAAATATTTGAAAGAAAACCTTAGGAAAAGATGAAAATGTAAAACAGTATGTTGTTTAGGTTGAGAATATCACTTTGAAGGAGAATGTGTTTCCACGCACGACATCGATAGGTCATTTTTTAATGTTAATAAAACTGTTATTACTCTTTTTTACTGTCGCTGCATTTGATTTCAACTATTATATCATTTAATTTCATTTCAGTTTTATCAATATTTCCTAAAATATATAGTTACAAGAACATATAATAACAAGTTTAATGTGAACACACTTGATACAGACCTTAATTTGAATTTAATTCTAACTTTTATATGTAGCGCTAGTTGTGGAATTGTTTGTTTGTTACCTAATAAATCTGCTACCATATTTGAGATACAGATGATTCGCGGGAGTATTCGACAGAGTAACATATAAGTTATTACTTGTAGCTTTGTTTATGTGGAAGCAAAGCTACGGTAAAAGTCAAGAAATAACGTAATTTTTTTAGGATAAAACCCAATGTTTTTATTCAACAATAAAAATATAATACTGCAATAATAGATTATGCAACGTGTAGATTTAATATATATTTTAAATATTAAGAGATCTCAAAAATTATATATATAAATTATTCTATTGCTTTGTCGAAAAATCAATGCGACCAAGCCGCGATCAAAATGTGGTATGAAATATAGGCATGACACTATTTTTTAAAAATTTAAGAAAAGTTTTATTAAAAATGTTTATCAGATTTTGTACCTTAAAAGAAAAAAAGCGAAACCCTTGTAAATTTATTTAAGTGTCCGTCTGTATGTGTGTTATAGCCATTTTTTTTAAATCCATTTGACGTAGATACTTGGAATTTGCCATAGTGTTAAAGCATATGTTTCAGTGGATTCAATAGATGAATATTTACAAATATTCATATAAAAATTCTAGAGATGAGAAGTACAGCACTTGAATGTTTTCTATATCGTGTTGAATTTCAAATAAAAAACCGACTTATAAGAATTCCAAAAGTATATTTTTTTAATTTTGTGAGACAACATTTTAGAGATATTGGTGGAAATATTCACAATTTTAGACGCAGAAACTTGAAATTTGGCACAATATTTAACTAGCATCCATCTCAATCGATAATACTGATAAACGTTCATATGAAAGTTTTGGAGTGACCACTTTTTTTAAGAAATTTCTTTTATTACACGGAATGTTAATTGAATGAGCGGGCTACAAGGATTCCAAAAGTATTTCTTAAGAATATTACATAAAATAGTTAATATAGGTCATAAGCTCTCTGCACTCTAAATCTCCAAAAGTCAAAATTAAGAAAAAACAATATTACTTGAAACATACAAGAAGTATAGCGAAAAACTATGGCGAATCATCGCTATAGGTTTTCTATAATTGCATAATTTTTTAGAAATTCAGGATGCTTACAAGCCTGTAAAAGATATTTATATTTATTTAAATATTATAATATGATATCAGTATTTAAAAATAGTTCAATAGATACAACACATGTAGTCTTAAATTTGTATTATTACCTAAGAGAGTTTCCTCCAAATCCGACTCTTAAGTAATAAGTTTTTTATTGTTAGTCCACAGGTTGTTTACAGTTTTTCTTTAAATTGACTACGTAATTGTGCGGGTGAAATAATTTATTACGACTAATCGAAAGTGACTGATTTTGTCGCAATAAGTTATGTTCGATCATAAGTACACGCAACATAAAAGTTATAAACAAATATATAAATAAATAAAAAAAAAATGACAAAAGGTTTGTAAGTATTCAAGAAAAGTTATGTACGTTATGTACTGTGTAGACGCTTACATATTGTATGAAGTAATTCTTATTTCCGTTAAAAATTGATCTAATCCACCCACGCAGCGTTTCCTTTAGTCTGACTGCATCTTTACAAGGCGACAATGTGCCAAATATGTCAGCGCAATATGTCGATCACACCTGCTCGTTTCACACTTGGATTTAACTGGAATTGTGTAACGTATGCATATAAAAATATCTCATTACACTTTTACGGAAAAACACACTCACTATATTCATATCGACAAGTGCTCTCCATAAATATTCTAAGATTGTGGAAGCTTTCCAACAATGTCGGAAACTTATTTACTTAGTCTCAAGAATTTGTATTTTTACAGATTTTCACCGTGAGGAAAATAGTTCGCTTCGCCGTAATATTTTTCATATCGCTTTTCAAACTGCCGTAAAAGGTGAACACTATAATAAATATTGATATACTTTTACGGTCGCTTATATTATGAAGAGGCAAGTATTAAATACACTATGACACTAAAATATTTTGGTTTGATGTCTAGATTAAATTCAAAGATGGGTCAAATAAGATTTGTTGTCTCCAAATATAAACGATCTTATATTTGTAATATAACTCACAAGGTTTCCCTAATCCTCTAATTATTAATTGAATACTTTAAATTTCGTAAAAATTACGTTTTTGTAGTAAAATTTTTATTTTGAGGATTGAAGTGTATAGAAATAATTTCATAGTATTTTTGTTCATACACAAAGATATTCTAAAGCCGTTAATTATCTAGCGTTAATCGATTTACGTATTTCTATAATATTAGTTATATTAATTAGGGCTAAGGACGAACATTTCAATAATATTTAAATTACATAGAAGTTATAATAGAATAACTTTCAGACTACAGACGGCGTTATTCATTAGTTTTGTATTTTAAAAAATATTTTTTTGGACTACTATTTAGAATTAATATTAATTATCGCAAATTTCGTTGTAAATAATCTTTATATTTAATTATAAGAGTAAAGTCTGAGATAAACTTTACTAATATAATTAGCAATCACGTTAACCATTACTTTATATAGAGTTAACAACGGATTTATGCGTAATTAAGTTAGGTATAAATAATATATTAATAATAAAGATGTTTACTATGAACCTAAAAATTTTGCAACAATGGATATCATTATTTCTTCTGTTAAAAAAATTAAGTTGTGCAAATATATTTTCTTTAAAATTAGATATAGGTTTAGGTAATCGGTATACTGAGAATACTGCTATGAGTATACAATTGTTTTTTTGTAAATATTATCACTTAATTTAATAATATTTAATAGAAAAAATTAATATATACTTTTAGGAAAACCAAAGGTCTCACTAAATGGCAATATTAAGAAAAATCTTAATATTCACGAAGTATTGATATTCGAGAAGACGTTAATTTTTGCAATGAAGATTTAAAAACATGAGAAAAGTAGAATGATTAACTTTGGGAATATAACATTGATATGATTGATTTATCTTCGAGATTGTAGAAAAATTAGGTAATTAAATAATATATAACACAATATAATTATTCAATTTCAGGAAAATATGTTTGATAACTCATCACTAAATGAAAATATTAAGGAAAATGTTCTTAAATTCACGAAAAACTCGTTTTCTGTAGTCAAACTAGGAACTCTTATAGCTTCCCCATATTCGTCTGTCTGTCTATCAATCTGTATGTCACAACTGTTTAACTCGTAAACTATTAGTGCTATGAACCTGAAATTTAGTTATGCGTATTTGTAAAGTTTACAAAACTACGAATAAAAACTTGTCCAAAAGATTTTTAAGTTACCTTAACTACATTTAAATCAGGAGTTAATTTTTTTCGTACGTTTTAGGGTATTGATGAATAGATGTTTCAAAAATATTTGGCGTGTGTCATGAGAACTTTCTTCAATACAGAAATCCAGATATGAAATATTAAACATAAAAGTTCTTATTTTTGTTAGAGTTACGTGTACCCAAATTATTTTTGAATATCTGAAAAGTATTCACAGTAGTAACACATAACAAAATTAAAAGGTAATTTATCAGAGCTGTATTTTATAGTTTACTAGTAATAGTCTTATGACATACAATTTGGTCTATAATAAGTTCATAGAAACTTCATATCTACTTATATCAACTGCAAAACTAGCTTTGAATTTATTATGTCTGCAAAAGTTAAAGCAGGTAATATATTTATATATTTACATGGTGAGAAATATTACATAAATTTACGCCATATTTTTATGCAAATATTGTAGATTACATATTTACGTTGTGGAGAATAAACATTGATAAATAGTTTAATAGAAATACTTTATACTTATATGTTTATTTTTGCCTAAATACATACGGAACCCTAATAGCCCCAGTTCCATTCGTACTTGACAGGTATTGTTTTCCAAATATTTAAAAAGTCGTGAAAAAATTATTACGATTAATTTCAAATTGTTATACTAAATTAAAATGTATCGTGTTTATTCGTAAATATTACTATGAGTAGAATAAGATAATTTTCAACATTAATGCATTGAATATTGAATATATTTGGCGTTAATTTTGTAGAAATTCATTATTCACAATTAAATGAAACTACGTGATGTAGTATTATTTCTACTATCTTTAATTTCTTTACCACGACCTTTTCGTTGTATTACAACATCTTCAGGTGGGATATAAGCAAAGATCAAGCAACCTTTGCTTATATCCCACCTGAAGATGTTGTAATACAACGAAACCCAGGCCGTGGTAAAGAAATTAAAGATAGTAGAAATAATACTACATCACGTAGTTTCATTTAATTGTGAATATTAATGCAAGTTATAAATTCGTTTTTACTGAACACTTTCAACTTGTTTTAATTAAAAATACGTTACGTAAATATTGAAAATGTAATAGAAAAGACGCAATTAATAAATAATATTGAAACAATCAGGGGCATAGGTCATTATTTAATAATGAATCGTGAATTGATGAAACTTTGAGCGGAAAACAATAAATTATACGATTAATAGGTAACTATTAATTTAACAACGTATTTTTTATGTAACGATTATAGATGACGGTAGTCGAAATCGGCTGGGCGTAATTCATTATAAGATGTAAGACATTGAATATTGAATATATTTGGCGTTAATTTAGTAGAAATTCATTATTCACAGTTAAATGAAACTACGTGATGTAGTATTATTTCTACTTTCTTTATGTGATGTAGTATTATGTTATGTGACGTGATGTAGTATTATTTCTACTTTCTTTATATTTCGTTGTATTACAACATCTTCAGGTAGGCTATTAGCAAAGATCTTTGCTAAAGAACATAAAGAAAGTAGAAATAATACTACATCACGTAGTTTCATTTAATTTTGAAGATGTAAGACATTTACTGTTCGAACGTTTAGTATCTAATCTCCGTCCGTAAAAACTTATACGTTTCCTTTACAGAAATTAAAAAAAATCACATCGTAGATGCGCAGTATTGTTTGAACGCTGAAAAACCTTTTGTATACGGTTGTTATGTATTTATTGTATAATTAAATGTATAATATAAAGTATATGTCGTCATACTTAATGTAATACGGTTTCTACCAATTCCTTATTTCAAACTGATAAATGATACTGTAAAATAACAAAGAATATAATGATATTTTCAATGTGTTCGAATTCTCTGAACTGACGCTCTAATATCAATATAATTGTATTAAACCATGCCTAAGGGCTTTGAGACAATTCAGTTCCTTGTTGAAAATTTAGGAATTTTTTAAAATTTTGTTAATTCTATTTTGATATTTTTTGGGAAATGAACTAAGGAACCTATTTTAGTCTTTTTTATTAAACGAATTGTTTTTCTTTATACCCATATATCGATTTAATTGGAGCTGAAACATGAAATTGAAGGCTTTTTTTCTAGCTTTATTCTAGATATATGTAATTGTAAAATGAAGGTGCAACAAAGAACGTATCTCACAATTAAATGAAACTACGTGGTGTAGTATTATTTCTACTTTCTTTAAGTTCTTTACCACGACCTAGGTTTCATTGTATTACATCGTCAGGTGGGTTATTGCAAGAATCTTTGCTAATAGCCCACCTCAAGATGTTGTAATACAACGAAACCTACATCACGTAGTTTCATTTAATTGTGAATAATAAATTTCTACAAAATTAACGCCAAATATATTCAATAAAGAATGTATCTGTTATTCATATAGATGGTTCTGCGCATCAAACTGATCTGACTCAAAATTGAATATATCTGAACGTGTTTCTGTAAAAGTACGTTATTTTTTCGTTTGAATCACTATTTTGACAGTGATCTTTTTCAGAAACGGTTGAGAATTGTCATTTAGTCCTTTAACATTGCTTGCTTAGTATGGTGCACCGAATTACTTGTATGAATAAAGGACACGTTTTTGGTTATATTCTGCATATTTTGACAAGTATGAATAGAGTGGACTTATAAGCATACATGTGTTCATGCGTACGTTTTGAAAATACGCTCCAATTTGAATAAAATATTATGAGCGATGCTTCCTTGTCCTTTTTGTATATCATTACCTATCTACTTAGTATGGTGGGTGTGCAATACAGAATTCGGAAGACGTTTTCTTTAATTATGGTCGCGCGTTTTGTCACTGTATTTATTTTTTATATATTTATTTATTTATTATATATATTATATTTATATATATTATATTATATATTTATTTATTTATTATATATATTATACAAATACGTTTAAGTGTTTAAAGTGTCAATTATTCCTATAAGAACAGATGTTACGGATAAAAACGATTAAAATCAAGGATTCAAGTTAATTTGTCTTAATTTTTTCTACATTTTGAAGTAAAACTTCTTTATGCACGCTTGACTTGGGGAGTACGCTGGTGAATGCGTGACGAGAGCGTTACGAAAAGTGTGATCGGGCGAGGCGAATAAAAACGATAAAGTTCATATTTTGTGAATTTGAAGTTTTACTTCAGTCGTGTGGTCTAAAGCACACTCGTTTTTTTTCTATGCGCGTGGTCGTCACCGTGGCGTGTTGGGTCCATCGCAAGGCATACGGCCTTTGACGATGCGGCGCACCATGGAGACCCGGGTTCCATTCCCGACCGTTCGTCGAGCGGGGCTCTACGGCCGTTATGGTTGGTTCTAAGAGATTGCTCTCGTAGCAATAAGTCCGCCATATGTATCAATTAGATACATTAAAGCAGGTAAATAAATAAAATTATATGGTGTGCATTTTTATTTTTAGAGCAATAAAACTGTTAGGACGTTGCGATCACGGAAAAACGGTGTGTACATCATAACAAAAGTTTTCCATTGCCTAGCTGTTTAAAACTTTGACCTTTGAAGTGACTTTCGCACTTGTGTCTTGCCTTCTGAACAATTACAACAGGTATTTGCAGATTACTAATAAATTATCAACTATTGTTTTTAAGGGATTTGTATCACAAAAGAACAAATGACAACTACAAAGAAAGCTTCCGTCATTCTAGAGCTTATTGAGGCCCATATTATACAATACTAAGAATTAAAACTTTTAGTGAATTTTGGATGGAGAAATTTTATTTTAATTACTTTTTGTTTTTGATCGTATGATGACACATCATGACAATTGTAAAGTTAAAAGGTAACGATTTTGTTTCGGAGTTTTATGTAAAGCTATTATTGAAAGTCTAGAGGTGTTTTGAAAATGTTTACAAATCATCAATCTCTGAAACCGATATAATTATAATTATGAAAAAAATAAAATTATTAGTAATAGTGTTTACGAATTATTTACCCTAATGAGAACAAAAGCAACATAAGAAAAAATCATAAGATTGACTTTAGAAATGTACGTACCAACAAATTTCATTCTTTTCTAAAATTGTATGTAGAGTATATTCGATGCAAATATTAGGATGGAATTAATAAATTTGCCATCTCAGTGCTTTAAAGTGAGCTCATGGTGCAGACAAACAGAGCATTTCGACTTCATCCCTAAAGCACGAAGTGATTATTCTATTGCAAAATAAGAGGATAAGGGTAGTTATGCTGGAAAATCGGAACTCACCCGGAATCGATTTCAGTAACTTTTCTTAAAATCCTAATCTTTGAATCTTTTGAAATACGGTTTGGTTCTATCATATAAAAGTAAACCTTCTCCCAATGTTGAACACATATTTTGTGTAGCTTTTACTGGCTTTGATTCGAATTCACGAAGCAAAGATACCCTAAGTTACCTTCGTAATATTTAATTAAATTTTCTTTCTCCTTTACTCGCCGAAACAGAGGATCGAATATCGGGATATTCATATGTTCTATCAAAGATGTTCAGTAAATACTATGACATTTCAGCAATCGCTGAAAAAATATGAGAGCTATATTAGGGACCCATATAGTAACACAAATCGCCAAAGTTAACCGAATGACTGTATCCTGTAATAGGGGGGCTTTCTAGGGGGCTTTCGATAAATGACGTCACGTATTATCAACTAGAATTTTATGAAAAATATGTGAAAATGTAGATAAAAATGAAAAAGAAAATTAATTATTTTCTAGAAAACTACACGAATCAAAGAAAATGATGTTAACTATATAATTAACTAAGATTATTATATATATATATTAATATAGTTAAGATATAATTAACTAAAGTCTATGCGATGTACCAAGGCAACAGATCTAGGCCGCCCATCTAGAAATTAGTACTTACAGATGTGAAACATTTTTAAAGTTTCTTTAACCAGTTTAGTAATGAATATCAATAATTGTGTACCATCAAAAATATACTGAAAAATCTTTCTGCTTGCTGATATTTTATCAATTAAAGCTTAACGGGAAATCTATCTGATAAAAAGAAAAATTAAAATATTGCTTTATAAGTGCTTAATTAGATATATAACCACATTGGCATCTGAAAGAAGTACCTGGTGGTATACTTAAAATTAAAATTTTACCGATTATCTAAAGTGACGTAGATCTTAAAATTTGGATCTGAACCTTTTATTTATAACTGGTTTATTAAATTCATTCTACTAATTCATTCTACAGTCCTTAAAGATTTAAAGAATTAAATGAGCAACCGTATCATCTGAATGTAAGAGTTAATAATTATAGGAAAGTTTATCCTTGGCACCAGAGTAAGAGGCAGATCAAACTGTCGATTTCTTGATAGAGTCACAAAAGACCTCGCTATATTAAATATGAAGAACTTGAAAATAAATGTCAATTCAAGACTATTCTAATATAAAATTCTTAAAGACCGAGGCTGTCAGGCTATTGATGATGACAATAATAATGTAACGATATTACCGAATGTAGTGTAATAGACTTAAAGTACTGTATTTAAGATAATATTTAAATATGTTAATCGCAAAAAAACCTAAGTGACCTTTTGAACTTAAGGAAGTATTTTTTTTAAATTTCGTAGTGATATAAATTTAAATTTGAAAAAAACGACACATTTGAGTTTCTTTTGCACTCTCTTTGTTAAAATGTGTGATATTTTGTAATAACATTTTGAAAATATTTGTTTTTCTAGGGAAGTACGTATTAGTTTTGAAATCGCTAGCTTGTAGCTTCAAATACTCAGAATTGAAACTATTTCCTATGTTTACTTATTTTGTAGACTCCGTTTAAAGATGAAGCGAGGAAATTGAGACAACCTGCCTTTAAACATAATTTTTTTCGTCATTTATTGTTTGAGTAAAGTCATATATATGTCGCAGCCATCTAATTAAAATGGTCGTTAAATTAAAAGCCTAGCTCCTTAACTAAATGGCATTACGATCAGGCTTCTAAACGAATGGCTGAATAAAGAGAATGGCTCATGAACGTATATTAAATTGTCTTAAGAAAACTTTATCAAACAAATTATTTCAAAATTACGTAATCATATCAGTTGAAATGTTACATTTTATAGGCTGGGGTAGTATTTTGGGTAGGAAAATTTTTTTTTTAAGATTTGATGATCAAACTACGAACCTTTATAGTTTTGCTATGTCCGTATCTGTCTGTCCATTTGCATGTTACAGTCGTTTTACTCGCACGCTATATGTACTAATAATCTGAAATTTTACATGTTTTTGATATTTATAACGCTTACAAAGCTATGAAATCAAATCATATAAAAAAATTTAGGGTACCTATCCTATACATAAATTGGGGATAATTTTTTTTCTATATCACATTGTATAAACTATCGTTGAATGGAAGATCCAAGAATATTGGGAATATGTCATGAACACATTTTTTCGACACAGGGATCCGTTTACGTAATATAAACTTTAAAGTGGTCAGTTATATTAGAGTTACAAGTCTCCACCCCCTACCAGCTAAATTAAATACTTATGAGAATCTGAAAAATAATCATAATATATATATATATATATATATATATACATATATATATATATATATACATATACATATATACATATATATATATATATATATATATATATACATATATATATATATATATATATATATATATATATAACGAAATTAAAAAGAAAATTATCAATAAAGAAATCATCAAGTGACTTAAATCAATCGCAAAAATAATTTTTACTTTAAAATGTATATTTATTAGTAAATGAAAGATATACTCGGCAATGTATTTATATATTTACACGGTAAGAAAAGATATTATTTAATATTACTATATTATTTATATAAAAACTTGGTACATACCACCATGTTTTAACGCCTGTGAAAGACATAGTAGGCAATTCGTGCTGTTAAAAATTAATACGTGTAAATAATTTAATGGGAATAATACGTACCCTTAAATATTTATAAGTTCTTAAGTTTGTACGATACTTTCGTAGTTTTACTCGCACTTGGCAGATTCTTTGCGTAGGCGGGTTGAAAATCGAGTTTTCGGGTCGGCGGTAACCCCATTTGGCCGTCATCTTAAAATAGGTGTGCTAATAGTTTTTGCCTTTTAACTCTACGTCTTATAAAAAGGTTTTTTGGAAAGAATCTAATACTTTACAACTTTATACTAGGAACTTCCTGTAGCAAGTTCGATATTAAAAAAGTTATAAGGCATTAAAAAATTATGTATAAAAACTTTTATATCTTTTTTATTCCAGTGTTTCACAATGAATAATTTTCATTATATTCCTGCGAAGGGATCACCTCTGAGTATATATAGGAATTAATATATGTATATAGTTTCGACAATTTCTTAATTTTTTCTCAAAATATGTTCATTTTAACGTTATTTTATTGTTTTCAGTTTTTATTTAATAACTCATTTCCACATAGCCCACGAGGTGGAGTTAACATCTGATATGTTTTATTTTGGGTGTTCTAAGATTTTTTTAAATGAAATTTTATGAGAAATGAAAAAAATGTATTCTCTTCGGTCTCTATAATTATTTATGACGGGACTGTTGATGGGAATGCGATTCAGCATAGATCAAAAAGACTATATTCTTCTATTCAGCATAGATCAAAAAGACTATATTCTTCTATCCAGCATAGATCAAAAAGACTACATTCTTCCATTCAGCATAGATCAAAAAGACTATATTCTTCTATTCAGCATAGATCAAAAAGACCCCACATCTACAGAAATAGTGAAGACACTTCTTTAAAATTTTCTTTTATTTCATTGTTATTTGTGCTAAGTATTTAGTAGCGAATGGACGTTTAATTTTACGATAAGCATTTTCAAGATCTTAAACGTGTACGTAGAATAATTTAATTGAGTTAATGTTTAATAACTAAACAATTTGTGATCAAAGGAATGCCTCTTTTGCATTTAGCAAAAGAGGCAGGAATCAAGACTTTAAGGTACAAATTGTGAAATGGTACGACGATCATGAACAGTTTCTGAAGAATTTTTCGGAGGTGACTTTATACTAATATAGTTTGCTGTAGACATCATTTTGATAATGTAAAGATAAAGTCTTTTGTGGTCATGTAGGACCAGTTCTTGTTCAACATACAGGAAGCTCCATTGTTTGATTTTAACTTTGTCGACAATTGTTTCATTAATTCGGAAGAGATCATTGGTAAATCATAATTTTTGACGAAAACGACATATTTTTTAGCATACGTAAATGTTCAGATGACTCTACGATACTCAGTTTCAAATCATAAAATAAATATTCCAGACCTAGTTTTTTCTAGAACTAATTACTATTATGATTGCAGTAAACGAATGTATAAAAAAAGTAGCGAACGGGAAAATAAAACTACAAAATAATGGAATCCGCATTTTCTTGCTTGATTAAAAATATTGAGGAGTGCCAATTTAATACGGCAGATTTAATAAGGCTATTTAAGGAGACATCGTTCCATGCAAGGTAAAATTAAAGAACGATGTCAGAAAATATACGCCTATGAAATTTTGTTCCGCGATGAATTAAGTTGTGATCTTATCAATTGTTACAAAAGATTCATTGACGAAGTCACGTCTTCTAATAAATAAGATAACCTTCGTGATAAAAAATCGCCAAAAATTGGAGATGCAACTTCCATAACTTCAGAAAATATTCGTTTGTAACTTTACGAAACTGAAACGGGCATAATATCCTCTATACAATCATGAAATATTTTCTATAAAATTGACAGAAAAAAATTGCAGTTCCTCCAGTAATTGTCCAACAAATTTTTGTCTTTTTCGCTTCTAACTTTTTTATTGTCGAAGTTATGACGATAGTTTTAAAAATGTAAAGCTGTAGAGAATCATACCCTCTAATATCATTGTCTATTTTTTTGTCAGATGCATAGTTAACAAAATACGACGCAAAAACCATTTGCACTCATATTTTCAATATGACATCCAAATTGGTTGGCAGCCTACCATCAACAGACACTTTTAAATTTAAAGCCACTCCCCCTGCACAACGAAAAAAATACTTGACTTTCTCAAAATGCTACATTAAACGTAACATATTTATGCAATAAAACTTTTGAAGATTATTAAATTGAATGGAATTAATTACATTCGATGTGTTTTGACGTATATTAATTTTTTTTTTAAATGATTAATTTTGATATAGTTACCTAAAACCATTGACAAATATAAAATTAAAAAAATTCTAGATTTCTGAAATTACTATTCGTTCTTAGGGTTCCGTAACCGAACTAGGAGCCCATATAGTATTGCCATGTCCGTCTGTATATCACAGCCAGTTTACTCCCAGACTTAGTGCTATTAATCTTATACGTATTAATAACACCTACAATGTAATGAAATAAAATATTTTAAAAATTTTTTTAAGGTTTGCATTGAGCCGAACTTTCAAATCTATTAGAGGTACATCATGGACACTTTTTCGATACAGGGACCCGTCTACAAAATATTAAGTTTCAAATTTTAAATTTTTGTTAGAGTTTCGTATTTCCACCACTTACAAGTTAAACACATATTTTTCAACAGCTGAAAATATCTCATCGCTATAAGGTCATGACTTGACCTTATAGTGATGAGATATGTAGTCCAAGTGTAAATTTTGATGCGCAATCGACTGTACTTTTCTGTAAATTACTTTCATTGTTTTTTACATCATGCTTCGTCTTCTTTGTATTATGTATTTATCAAGGTACAATCAGTTGATTATTTTTTTAATGTCGTGTTTTGTATAGGATATCAAATGAAGGAGCAATTTTTATGGATTCTAAAAATGTAAATTATTGAAATCAATATAAGTTACTCTTAATTCTTCATATTTATATTTGAAAATAGAATAATATAAATACTATATATCTTTACAATTTTATTCCCTTACGTGTACGGGACCCTCGTATTGCGTATTCCATTTTGTCTCGTGTTCACCCTAAGTTATTGCATCCAACTATTGTATTATAAAGCCTAAGCATCGGCCAGCTCGCTCTCAAACGTTGTGTTAAACATGTTGGCTGAACATCATTTAGGTAGCTGATTGCTGTTAATTGAATGGCTAATTAGACTAGATGGTTTCGACTTATATTAAGGAACTCTCCAGTTTCCCACAATATTCAACTGCTTAATCACCTGATAGCGGTCGGACTAGAGTGTGATTTATTTTTTCATGAGTGAAAACAAATTTGTCGAAATATGTGGTTATCTTTTGTAGTTCTTATGTATTTTATATTCATTTTTAATCTAAAACTTTAAACTTTGTTAAACATAATTTTTTTAACATTATCAATAATTTACCTGTAATTGATCGAAAAATGTATGTGTGTAAATAAATAAATAAACAAATATAACTATCTTAAACCTGTTTTTGCAGAGTTGTCTATGCTTACAACTTTATAAACAAGTATTTGTAATTAAGGAAATGGTATGTCCAGTTTCGATCAACTGATTTTAGCCAAGAATGTTAAAGTATTAATGTATCGCGGTATAAACGTAAGGATATCGGCCCTTACTCTCACGGATTTTAAAGCTACCGTTGTAGGGTACATAGAAAAACAATCTAAGTCGAGCTTCCGTGATTCGCGTTGTGTAAAAAATTACCAGATTGGTCCACTAAAGTTTCTGGTTTTGACGAATGATTATAGTCTCAACAGTCCACAAACAATGTATGACTAGAAATTTGTTAAAAATACTGTTTTTCTTTTTAAAAACGAGGGTTGATTTAATACGAAACAAACTTAATTTACTGTTTTTATTTTAATTCTTATAACTTGCTATGTTTAATGTATGTATGTTTGTTTAAAAATATTTTCATGGTAGTGGTTATATATTTTGAATATTAATATGATTTTTTTATAAAATTCTCTCAGTGCTGTTGCCAAGAACAATATATCTACCATCAGGACATCGATAGATATACTTAAGCTTTATGTTTTTTTTTATCGATGTTTCTGGAGATAAGAGTAGAAAACAAACTGTCACATAGATAGCAGAAGTTAATTTGATAAATGTAACAGTTTTGCTTTTAAAAAAAGTGTTTAAAGTTCGTAGGAGTATATTGTGAATTCGCAATAATTGCAAGTAGTAAATATAAGTATTGGTAATATATATATATATATATATATATATATATATATATATATATATATATATATATATATATATATATACTTTTTAAATATTTTTTTTACTTATAATAATTTACTTATTATTTATTATATTATAAGTAGATTTTAGCACCTTTGCCGGTTATTTGCACATAATATTTAAATGTATAATTCAGCGGTACGAGTAAAAAGTCGTCATTTTAACCCTCTTTAGCATGTTGTAGACTATAAGCAACATACCGTTCGACCTCTGGCCAAATTCATATGATTAATTTTTTATCGTTATAACGCACTGTGTGGTTTACAAACCGAAGTAACGAACTAGTACCAAAAATTCTAACTAGACGGGGTTACTCGTCGCAAACCGAAGTTTAGTTTTCAACTGTAGGTAATTTGAACAAATGGGTGCGTGCTCATATTTGAAAAATATTTAAAAATTTGCTCTTCACCCGCGGCTTCTCTCGCGTAGACGATTCGTTTTCTAAACTTCAGTCAAATTTTTAATTAACTTCAAAAAGGAGGTCATAAATTCCACCCAAATGTATTTATTATTATTAAATAATAGTATTTTAAGGCTTCTAAACAAATACACAAAATTTTAAAAATTTATGAATAATTATTCTATTTTTATCGGCTTAAGTATATTTCAACTTAGAAAAGAGGAAAGTTGTTATAAATGTTTTGTTTAAAAAATATTTATCGGTTTTGTGGTTTAAAATACAAAATGAAAAGTCAGTTTCATTTTTATTAAATTACTACTTTCTTGTATGTTGTTAACACTATTTTTTATTGACATATCAACAAACTCTACAAACAGTGTCTACCTAGTTTACGCAAATAAAGCAGCAGAGGGGACGTTAGAATTTAATACAGCACTTCCTTTTATACCGCATTGCTGATTGTACTGTCTCGTACTAAAATCATGTGAGAAGCAATCCTCCTCTAAGTCAATGTCAACCACATTTCATAACTGGCCCTAAGATTTATTAACTGATGTTGCGAAATCGACTCTAAGGGAAAATTGTTGTCGCTTGAATTCAAAAATATGATAGGGTATAAGCGGTACGAAAACCGATTAACGAGCACAGCCAGTGAACACAGTGGCACGTAAAATTATAATAGAAATATTTTTTCCGTATAAACTTAGCTAACAATTTTCATCCGATTAGAGATTGAATCTCGTAAAATTCTTAAATAATATAACAATTATTTATATTGAAAATATAAATACCAAATTTTAAGTATAAGTTACCATAACAATTTTCTTCCAGTGCAAATGTAACAACCACTTTTTAACTATATGGAATATGCTTAAATGCTTGTTAAATAATTTGTATTGCAAAGCATTAATACAAATTTTTAAGTAAAAATGATCATAACAATTTTCTTGACGTACACACTAGCCACTCCTTTTCACCCACTTAAGGGTTGAATATAGAACTATTCTTAAATATTTGTTTCTTTTTTTGTATTGAAAAGTATTAATACAAATTTTTAATTAAAAATTGCCATACATTTTTTTTCCATTCAAATTTAGCAGCCCCTTTTCACCCCTCAAAATTGAATATCGGAAAACGATTAAATGCTTGTTTAATTATATGCACTGAAATGCATTAATACACATTTTTAAATAAAAAGGATTATAACAATTTTTTCTATACAAATTTAGTCATCCTTTTTCACCACTTAGGGGTTGAATTTCGGAAAATGTTTCATTATTTGTATTATAAGCATTAATACAAAAAATTTAAGTAATAATTACCATAACAATTTTTTTCCATACAAATTTAGCCACTCCTTTTAACCTGTGGTTGAATCTCGGACAATGCTTAATACTTTTTTCAGTATTTGTGTTGAAAAGCGTTAATACCAATTTTGAAGTAAAAAATACATTAACATTTTTTTTTCTTATACAAATATTTACCTATTTTCATCCCTTAAGGTTGAAAATCAGAAAATGGTTAAACGCTTGTTTAATTATATGTACTGAAATGCATTAATACACTTTTATTAATTAATACAATTTTCAAACAAATTTAGCCATCTCTTTTCATCCCGTTAGGGTTAGAATAACAATAAATGCTTAAGACTTTATTTAATAATTTGTATGGAAAACCATTAATAACAAATTTTAATTAAAAATTACCATAACGATTTCTTTCTCATACAAATTTAGCCACCCTTTTCACCCCCGTAGAGGTTGTATCTCGGAAAATCCTGGAACACAGGCAAAATTATTTTTGTTAAACAGCATATTTTTCCCATACAAACTTAACCACCCTTTTCACCCCCTATTCTTAAATGATGCTTCCATTATAAAATCAACACCCTCTCCAGATTTCAAATTTTTATTATTAGCTGTTTGAGCTGGGCGTTGATATGTCAATCGGGACCTTGCCTGTTATATGTATAGATTAGTTTTTGAGTGTTTTTGGGTGTTACTTTGGAAACATGGACAAGTAAGTGTATCAACTTTAATATCTGACGTTATCTTTGACAAATTTTTCATTAATTTGTTTTTTATCGCAAGTTGGTCTTTGTTACTCGTAGGCTACATTGACCGAAAAGAGTAGTGACTTTGTATGAGATTTAAAGTGTTCATCGGGGTTTTATAATGTTCCAGGAGGGCTCGTAAGCGGCCTGTTGCAGTCGCGCTGATGGTGAAGGTAGTGAAAGACGGTTTTGATTTTGACGATGGAAACATTCGAAGATGAAACTGCGGAGTTAGACATTGACGTAGATTCTATTATAGAAATCTTAGAAGATGACCACGAAAGCCCATCTTCTAGCGAAACAGACCCAGAAACTACCCCATCAAATGTAAGCGTTCCTCAACCTTCTCCAGCTCAAGGCCATCAACAGAAAGCTACTAAACAATCGCAACCTAAGAAAAAGCTCGCCAAGTTATAATTACGCTGGAAGAAGAAGAACTTTGAGTTGAATACCGAGCAGCTCACGTTTAAGGGGAACAAGACTTAGGTCCTGATCTTCTAGAGCTTAATACTCCAATACAGTTCTTTTTTATCAAGAGGATTTCATAGGAGACCAACCTTTAGCAAGTGAAAAATGATCCCAATAGCACTATGAGTATGACAAATGGATGTCAGGCAATTTAGAGGTGTGTTATATGTAAAGTCTCTTATTCAATTACGTGGAGTTACCAATCATTGGAATCCAATATTTGGTACACCACTAATATAGAAAACTATGACACTGAACAAATTTGAGAAAATTCGCCAAACTTTGCATTTCAATGACAGTAGCAAAATTTTTCCCATGGACAATCCTAAACATGACCTAATTTTCAAAATAAAGCCAATGGTGGACTCCTTAAATGCAGTTCACAGCAAGGTCCCAATGAAAGAGCACCTTTTTGTTGATGAGCAAATGTGCTCCACTAAAGCACGGAATATATTGAAGATAAACCACATAAATGAGATTATAAAATCGATAAACCACATAAATGAGATTATGAAATCTTCATGCTGAGTGGCGTTTCTGGCTTTGCCTGTAAAACAGATATTGAAACTGATACAGAAAATGTGGTCTTACAAGAAGAGACTGATTTTGGTGCATCATCCAATGTCGTCACGAGACTAGCGCGCATGATTTCAAAACACCAGAGTTTCCGCCTAGTTTTGAAATTTATTTCACCTCTCTTTCTTTGCTGGAATATCTGGCTAAAGAAGCATTCACAGTCTCGGTATATAGAGAAGAAATAGAATACCGGATTGTAAGTTGCAATCAAAAAAGGTAATTATAAAAAAAGAGTGACGTTATTTAGAAGAATATGCAGCCCAAGTGAACGGAAACTTGGAAAAACAACAAAATTGTCATCCTGGCTTCAACTTTTGCTGGACAAAAACCTGAAACTAATATTCAGAGATGGGACAAACAAAATTCAGAGTATGTGAACATAAATCGACCCAATGTGGTTGGAGAGTATAATCGCCACATGGGTGGTGTCGATCTCATTGATAGAATCATGGACATTTACAAGAAACGGCTTCACAGCAAACAATGGCATGTGCGCCTGTTATACCGTTACTTAGACCTACCTTACAAAAAAGTCTCTAAATATAAAATCTTCCAGGATCAGGCCATTTATCATCAGCAGATTTTTATCTGGAGGTTAAAATGACTCTTTGTAAAATAGGCACAAAATCTGGTTTGACTAGGCGGCTTTCGATGGAGAACGAGGACCTACTCAGTATGTACTTCCAATGGCAGTATGCCAAAATCAGATTGGGCACTGGCTGTAATGGTTTGATATAAAAATCAGATGCAAGTTCCGAAAGTGTGTTTGATTTACTCACAGTATATGCAACAAATGTGGGGTAGCATTATGGTACACTAAAACCAAGAATTGTTACAGAAAGTTCCACCTTTCATAAGGCGAAGGTTTCTGAAGCAATTTAAAATAGATTATGTACGTTTTTGATCTTATGGCTCAGTGTTACCTCCGGACAATACTCCCTTTTTTAAAATTTCTTTGAAATTAATTAAAAAATTGAAAAATTCTGAAACATGAAAACTTTATTTTTTTGTTAATAACTCGAATATAAAAAATTAGAAAATTCTTGAGTGACAGAGGGTTAAGAAATTTGATGACCCAATTTTTGCCAACGATGCTCATAATAACCAAAGTTCATTGAAAACTTGTCGATTCTTTCAAAAATGCCATTAGACATATTTTTTTTTGAAAATCCATAAATTTTTTTTACCAAAACTTATCCATCATTTTGTATTTTCTCTTTTTAAATATTATTTAAAAACCTTACAAAATTGTTAATACCAGTTTGTAAAATGTTTCCCGCTAATTTTGTTTCGAACTAAAAGGTTCCAAAAATTTCATATTATATACTTTTATCGACCAGTGCCTTTCAATCCACTGACTCTCTCCAGTAACACAACCTACAAACTCATTCCACCCAATCCATTTACTTTTAAAATTGAGAAAAAGAAAATAATAATTATTCTTAATTTTCATATGCATTGAAAAAGTGAATTTATCTGTCAAGGGTAAAATATATGACACATAGACGGATGCAGAACAATGATAAAACGCTGTAATATAAAGACCCAACTTATACTGCATGTCAACTGCACACGTCATAAAAAAGAATTATAAAAAGACTACAGAGTTCAGATTTGGAAGACCTTCACATTTCTCGGTCTCGAGTGTAGGACTCACTATATTATGTTATAAATATCCGCCCAAAACTTGAGGTCGTACACAGACAACACACTGAAAATTTATTGTCGTAAACGTTAGGTTCCTCCGTACAGAAACATTAACGTGATATTCAACTACGTTTAAGAATAGTGCATGACCATGACCTGTCGTGGAGATCCCGAAGGAAATTACCTGAAAATAAATAGGCGTTGCTAAACGCTTTCAATTGCCCACAAATCTTGGCGGGATTTTGTTATCTTGAGCTGTATGAGAGGAGGGAGGGCGCATTTTATTTACGGGGTATGTTATGGTCGCATCTGCGATCTAGTAAGTGGCTGAGTGGAATATCTAAACTGCGATTGTGTTCAATTTGATGTTTGTTTCTTTTCAGGTTCATCTATAATATTTTCCTGAAAATTTCAACGACGTTTTCATATATCTTTTTTTAAGTATTTTAATGCTGAACGTTGGAAAGTTGTAAACTAAACATAAAATGAAATTACTGCCAATATCTACAGAACTTACAAACTCATTTTTTTCTCTTAAACTACCTGAACGAAAGTAATCTTTCTAACCTATTTTGCTGCGTTTCAGGGAGATAATGGTTACGTTTATGAGTTTTTTTTTTTCCTTTTCACTTTTAACTAAAATTGTTATAAAATGAAACAATAACACCATTTTCTTGGCCAATTTATGAATTCCGCAAAACTCTTGATGCAAAGGTCGCGTGCGAAATTGTGGAAATCGGTGAACGTTGTAGAAATAAAAACATTTGTTTGAGTTTGTTTAGAAATCGGTATCAGAATGCCGCTGCCAATAAACATTTAAACGAGTAAAGGTTTGAAAAATATTTCGTGATTTTAGATAAATGTTTGGATATAAATCTTAGTTTATGTTCAAACATTTTTTAGTCAATACCGCTGCCAGGGTCCATATATGCGGTATATTCATTCATCTTTTAGTGGATTTAAAAAAGTTTATCGTATAAAAGTTGTACCTATATATAAATTGTACCTGAAGTTGAATTTAGGCTAATTATTAGTTAATATTCATTGCCAATTAAATTATTTTTAATACTTTCATAACAATAAACTATGAAGGGAAACAAATTGTCGTATGCTTTGCGTTACTTTTATAAGCAAATGCTCAAGATATTTTTTGTTACAGAGGCATAAATTAAAGTGAAAATGAGGAAGAAATAAAAAAGAATGATCTAGGATATGAACAGATTGACGGAACAAAAATTAATAATGAAGTGTTTTTATATTTTATCATATTTTTTTAATTTCATGTGTTTATAGACAATTATTTCACAAGCATTCCTTTCGAACTTTTAAATGTAAGTTTATCGTAAGTTTTGTAAGTTTATGGACACTTATTCTACAAGCAATCATTCCAAAAAAAATGTTAGAAACATATATCTGACATATATCTGACGAGTAATGGTTACTAGAAATATAAAAGTTATTCCAAACGAGACGATATCGCAAATGTTCGTCCATCAAAATATTTCAAAATATAATCCATTCAAATGCGGTTCAAGTTCGGAATGAAATTATTTAAAGTTATTAATTACATATAGTTTTTAATTTAAGTATACTCTCTACTCAAAGACACAATTTGCATTGATGGTGGTGCGAAAATTGTAATGCAGGGAAATATTTCGATTTAATTTGCACTAAACGTAAAAAATAATCTTAATGATTATTTTTAATAAAATATATGTAAATTAAAATAAACTATTGTTCTTTTATTATCTTATAAACGATATAAAAGTTTATTTTATTCCTCACACTAGTACACATGACTAACTTTGGGAAATATTTCCATTTTTGTATTTAAAAAGATAAATATTGAAGAACATATTTGATATTTTCATCAAAATATTATTTAGTCAAAATATTTTGATGGAATAAGATTTGTGAGGCCGTATCGTTTGGAACTTTTACATTTCTAATAATGGTACTCGTTAGATATACATTTCTCTGTCACATTTTTTGCGAAATGAATGCTTGTGAAATAATAATCCATAAACATATGGAATTAAAAAATTAGGACAAAATATGAAAATAAATCATTATTAATTTTTGTACAATCAAAAATTATTCTTTTTAATATCTTCGTCATTTTCACTTTAGTTGGTGCCTTAGAAAAAAATCTTAAGTAATAGTTTAAAAAAGCATTGCAAAGAATACGGAACTTTTTCTAGCTTTACAGTTAATTGTTATGAGAGTATAGCGAAAAATTTTATTGACAATGAGTGCTAACTAATGGTTCATCTGAACTAAACTGTCGGTATAATTTATATAGCATCTTATAAACTTTATTGACATCTACTAAATTTGAATATACCGCATGTATCGTAACTCGAATGTCCTCGTAGTAGTATTGCCTACCAAAAAAGTTTCCAAATGAAATAAAATTGATTACCAGACTTTTATCTAAACCGCAAAATATTTTTTTAACCTTTATTCCAATAAAATTTATTTATTAGTGGCCGCATTCTGATATCTATTTATAATCAAACTCAGATAAATGTTTTTAATTCTGCACCCTACGTCGGTGTCCATAATTTCACACGCGACTTTTACTTCAAGTATTTTTCAGAATTCATAAATTGACCCTCAAAATGTTTAATTATTTCCTTTTATAACAATTTTAGTAAGGAGTGAAATCGAATTTATAAACCTAACCATTCTCTCAAAATTACTTTCCTTTAAAAACAAGAATTTTATAAGTTCTCTAAATATTTTTCAGTAATTGAATTTTATGTTTAGTTTAGAATTCTCGATGTTCAAAATTAAAATACCCCAAAAAAAATAAGTAGATCTGTGTAAGTACTTATGACAACATAACATTTTTTAGCCAATTTTATATATAACCTTGAAAACACACAAACATTATATAAAACAAATATCTTCCTCGCAACTTATACGCGGATGCCCCTACATGATACCCCGTAAATAAAATGCGCCCTCCATTGTCATAAAGCTCGAGATAACGAAATCCCGCCCGAGATTTGTGGGCAATCGTCTATTTATTTTCAGGTAATTTCCTTCGGGATCTTCACGACAGGTCATGGCCATACAGTATTCTTAAATGTTGTTGAATATCGCGGAGCGCAGTCACGTTAATGTATTTCTGTTTATGTTTCTACATCAGATTTACTGTAATAATTTTTCAGTGAGTGTCTGTGTCTGACCTTAAGTTAGGGTGGATATTTATGAGTTCAACATTCTGGTCAGAAAAAATGTGAAGTTCCCCCAATCTGAATTCCGTGGTCTTTTTTAAATTCTTGTTCATGACGTGTGCAGCTGACTTGTGGAATAAATTGCGTCTTTACATTACAGCGCTTCGTATCTTCCAATTGTTCTGCATTTGTCTGTCTGTCATATTTTGTATCTATAACAGATTAATGAATTCTTTCAATGGAAATAGAAATTAAGAATAATTATTATTTTCCTTTTCTCAATAGTTAAATTTAATGAATTGGGTGGAAAGTTTGTGGTTAACTTAATATAGAAAGTTGGTGGCCGGAAGTGGAAGAAATATTTGGAATCATTTAGTACCACAAAAAAAATATGTTGGAAAATTTTCAAAATTAATCTGATATTAAGAGTTTTGAGATTTTTACAATATATTTAAAAACAACAGATATAAAATGGTGGATAACCTTGGATAAAAATATTATTTGATATTTATAAAATTTGCAGAATGGGGCTTCCGAAGTTCCGGAGTTTTCAGTTAACTTTGGTTATTATGAATATCTTATGCATCGTTAGCGAAAATTGTTTCATCCAATTACTTGAGATGGTGACTTTTAACTTGTATGGCTGAATTGTACGTTTAAACAGTTTTTTTTTAACTTTAAATTATCGGAAGAAGGTGGTAGAATCTACATTTAAAATAATAACTATCGGACAGACCTCAGGAAGAGGAAATGAAGGGGAACAGAATCAATATTTTATATCAGTGAAAAGCATACATTTCTTCTTACCAGTAATGTTATTTACTTATTTCAGTTATTACGAATTCACAATATACTCATAGGAATTTAAAAAAAAAAATAAAGCAAAATTCTTACGTTTTTTAAATTAATTTCTGCTGTCTACCCACAACAACTGTCAGTACGTCACTATTTATTTTCTACTCTTATTTCTGGAAGTAAAGATTAAAAAAAGTTGAGTGTGCCTATCGATATCCGGATGATAATAAAATTATTGGCAGTAACAGCACAGAAAATATACAACTGTGGTCGTGAAAATGTTTTTTTTTTCAAACATAGTTAATAAGAAGAAATAAAATAAAAACACATTATTAAGTTTATTTCGTATTAAATGTACCCGTCGTTTTTAAAAAGAAAAACATTATTGTTTTAACAGGTTCCCAGTTGTAATTTGTCAACTATTGACACTATAAACATTATATCAGAGCGAAGCACTTTTGTAGACCAATCTGGTATTTTGGTAATATTAATCACACGGGCCACTCTATGAAACAGGGACCACTTTGCAACTACAGATTTAACATATATACACACCGCGTCACATGAATAGGACTAGTATATTTTCCTTTGCTATTTAAGGTACGAGACAAATAAATATAGAACAATCGTAAATATATATAGTAGCTTCAAGCATGCGACGCTCAACTATAGACAATTGAACGCCATAAATACGAAGCGCGGTGCCCGTGACCGTGTTGATATCCAACGTGGTGTGCCAGTTGAATACTTGACCATTAAATAAAACTCAAAAAAAATTACGAAATGAAATTATTTTTAAAATGTTTTAATTAGTACTTAATTCTATTTCCGTTCTTTCGAATTAAATGGAAAACCGAGATTGCATTGAGTCGTAAAGACTTCTCATGTATTTAATTAACAGTTGGCTCCAACACTTTATTATTTTCTCTTCCAGTTCTTGTCTGCTGTTATATTGCTAGCTGTTTGTATAAACTTCGCTTGACAACCACCCTCACACATTTTCAATTATATTCAGGTCGGGGGAGAGAGATGGCCAGTCGAGAACATTGATATTATTTTGTTGAAACCACTGATGAACGTTCCGTGCCCTATAAATGCTGGTGTTATCATGTTGAAAATATATTAACATCGTCTATAAAACTGCCAAATTTATATTTTTCATTTCTAGAAAATTAATGTAATTCTCGGAGTTTTGTCTACTTCGTATCACCACCAAGTTAATTGGACTGTTGTATAATATAGCACCCCAGACCAGCACAGAGCCTACATCATTTAGCCGTCGTAATAAAATGATTTAATTTTTTCGTAAATCATGAAAATAGTACGAATACCCGTCGAGACCATCCCAGTTGAATGTTTTTCGTCACTGAATATAATCATATGCCACTTTTTGGGCCAATGCATTTTATCTTTAGCAAACTGAAGACGGTTAGTACAGTGAAATTCTTTCATATCTAAATTTTTACTTTTCCTATTCCCTCTATGCTTAAACATTTTTGACGACTCATAATAAAGAAAAAAAAGATTACTTCGCCACCGCTCTGCGCGGGGGGGCAGCTGCGCGGGGCAAAATATTTAAAGGTCGTATTCAAGTGGCGCACCACATTGGTTCTCAACAAGGTCACGGGCACCGCGCTTAGTGTTTATGATGT
The DNA here is from genome assembly GCA_039881145.1 of Druceiella hillmani. Lineage (NCBI taxonomy): Eukaryota > Metazoa > Arthropoda > Insecta > Lepidoptera > Hepialidae > Druceiella > Druceiella hillmani. The sequence goes on from JAYKKI010000029.1 coordinate 16,142,441, forward strand.
TCGATTGTCTATAGTTGAACTTCTCATGCTTAGATATTTTATATACTTACTATTGTTGTGTATTTATTTGTTTTGCATCTTAAATAGCAAAAGAAAATATACTGGTCCTATTCATGTGATACGATGAGGCAATATATTTATAAACGGATTAGCCTATGATGAATTTTCTTTCTCTGTTTAGAAATTAAGTGCTTGCTAAGATTCTTTAAACATAAATCTAGCGATTAAGTTCATAAATCTGACACTGAAGCAAAAACGCTATACTATCCTCAATAATTACACTATACTGCCATGCTATCTATCAAGATTCCAATAACCGCCGGTCCACAGTTTTGAATTATGTTCTAAAAACAAGTTCATTCTCTTAATCTCTCAGCATAGAATTGCATTCTATAGAGGATCCTTCACTGTAAATACAACTGGATTATTGAATTAGCTGATAAATAATACACAAAGTGTGTCCCCGTTATTTGCGTTTAAAAGTGACTTAAAATTACATTAGATGTTATAATTAGCCGAATTAAATCCCCTTCTACTACCTGTTCTTAGCCGTTCCCTACCCCTCACGTGTCGCTGTCCTGAATTTGTATTTTTTTAAATTTATTATAAAATTTCTGTATTTTTCTATTCAAATCTATGTAAATATCCTCATTTTGTTTTATAAATGTCATTAATTAGTGTTTATCAAGCATTTATAGTCTACCTCAGCATTTGGTTGTCCCGCTTGACGCATTTCTGGTTGACCTTAGGATATTTCTCTTGTAGCAATACGTTAACCACCGTATGCTTAATCTTCTAAGCTGCAGTAACGTTTTGTAATTAAAATAAGTATATGAATAATGCGATGTCATTTCCGAATTAACTTATCATTAAATTTTTAATATTTTTTCTTTGTTCGGAAAGAGAGTAGGTATATAGCATAGTAGTAATGAGAAATGATTGTAATTTTAAACATTGAACGTTTTGGTAGTCCACGAGGTACATTATATAAATTTATCATTTGATTTTCCAAATTATTGATAATTTGAAATCGTATGTATCAGTTCAAGATGCATGTAAGAAAAGACAATTTTGGTTCGATAATTTTTTAACAGTTTCATCGTCATCTCAATCAACAACAGAGTTGCGATAGACTTAGATTGGCATTTAATTATGAAACCTAAAGGGCTCAAGCCTCAACGTTCCTTAATAGCAATAATTTAAATTAACATGGTCTAATGAACGAGACTAATCTATCAGCAGATTTCGGAAAGTTTAGATATTGGTATGAGTCCGCCCTTTTAGTAGAATCCATCTTCATCAAAACAACGCCATTGCAAGCTGAGCCAGACGACCGATCGAATATTTGACTAAGTCGGCTTAGTCATTATACAATCCCGACCTCATACTAAACAATTTCTATTTATTCCTAAGAATGAAAGATAAATTGTGAGGAATATAATTTCCGGATGAAGAAGGGCCGATTGCCTTCGAAAAGGCAATGAAAAAAATGTCTAATAAAGAGTGGAGACTGTTTTTCTCATTGGCCCAATTGAATTAAATGATGCACATAGTACCACGGAAATCAGTTTGGAAAACTATAAATATATTACAAACTTGCTAATTGGTTTTATTTTTGATATTCTCAAAACTTTCTATGTTACCAGTATTAAAAAAAAAAAAATCTTTTCACTGTTTCTTTTAAACCATTCTAATGTTGTTTTCTAGATAATAAAGGAATAAAGAGTTTCTTATAGATGCTTTATAGGATATTATGATAAATGAGAGTGATATTAATAATTTTACATTCCTTAATTACATTTTTAAGTACTAATCCCTAATGTGACGTTTAGATTTATTCCGTCACACTTTAATTGTTTAACGACATAACAAAATGCAGTTAACGCCAGTTACGATATAGATAACGTAAAAAGGTTTGTATTCAAATGTTTTACATGTAAATAAAGTTTTAGAAAATTCTTGCACTGCAATGTTAATGCAATGCTTTCTTAAGGACCGTTTCTTTTCTAGCGTTTCAGACTTAAACACATGTCCGTGGAATAATTAATTCTGTACGGGCATTCATTTGAAAGCTGTTACGTAATAGTCTCCTAGATGATCAAAATTACTGTTGATCACTCAAGAAATATTTTTCTATTTATTAAGATCGTTTTGATACTTTCACAATCTGTAAGGTTTATCAATTCTTTTAAATGGGAAGTATACGAGTTTTCTTTACAAGTTTTAATAACTTTGGAAATTAGAGGAGTTTAAAATTAATTATTCCCACTTTTTCATTCTATGTACATATGTAGAATTCGAACGTAAAATATTGGGTTCATTAATGCATTTTCGTACATTTAAGCATATCTGTTGTGTCAATGTTGAACCAAATTATATGTATAAAAATAAGTAAACGTAGATAACTTGGCTTTTAATATTAACAGCAATTGTTGAAAAAAAGCCCGCTTAAGACTTTATTAAGTAGAAGAAGATTGTTCCGAGAGGCTGGATTTCCCACGATAGTATTAAGTTCAATATCTTTGTCAACAAGCGAGCTAAACGAAGCAAATGTGTCTTTAATCCCCTCACACGGGATGCCAGCTTACTAGCCGAGCTTACTAGCTTTGCGGATAAAAATACAGCCTTTAAATGGAGCTTTAGGTCCCAGAGCACAGAAATCGAGTAGGCTATATAGCGTCTGCAACTGATGATCAAATCGAATTAAAATATATTGACTTGATAATGAAAATATTTTTTCATAGTTTTAAACGAATGAATGTATATATATATGTATATATATATATATATATATATATATATATATATATATATATATAACTAAAGGACGCTAATATTTACTTATATAAATATAAATTATATGTAACAACTACGTCTCAAAAATTAAAAAAACAACAAAAACCCGAAATATGTGGGTTTTTACTATTAGGCAATAACACTTACTAATTAATAAGCCATTGTTGTTTTTTGTGTTTTTTTACGGAAATTTATATTTGTGCTTTGCAATGTACAAAATACATTTCATACCTTAAGAGAAAGGGCAACTTGTCAAAAAGCATTGCCGAAACCAGGGATCGAACCAGGGACCTTTAGATCTTCAGTCTAACGCTCTCCCAACTGAGCTATTTCGGCTCTTGTTGGCGACGACTTGTTTGTTTAAATCAATGACTGTTTAATAATACGGTATAAGGATAATTATAATATATATATATATATATATATATATATATATATATATATATATATATATACATATATTCTCTTATATTTCTGTCTCTTATATTCACCAAATAATAAAATATCATAGAACAAAATGTGGCGTATAGCTCTTTAAATAACAACTGATTATTTTTTTAAGCGAAATTAGTTTTACCACTTTGTAACAGCCTTAATAAGCTATGAATGTATGATAATGGATTTTTTTTATATTCCTTACTTCTTCATTCTATATAAAAAAGTGATTAGCGGCAATATATAACACATATTCAACTTACACCTTTGTGAAATGTGCAGGAAACATTTTACAAAAACCACATGTTTGATGATTACTCATATATCGATATGCGCCAAATTAGTTCTCTTTTTCATCAAAATAACATAAATGTATCTAATCAGATAGTGTATTTAAGGTAATCACATAAAAACCAATGAAATGAAACGACGTTACAAGATTTTGAATACTGAAAAATTGCATGACATTTTAAGAAAAGAAAATTTGTATATTTTCATGTTTCTAGAAACGTATATATTTTAACATGATAAGGAAAATTCCCGTTCTTTTGATTTCACCTCTTCGAATAATTTCTACGATTAAAATATTAATTAATATTTTCCTAATATATAAATATATATATATATATATATATATATATATATATATATATATATATAATCACATTCGTTAGAATATTTTAGGGGGAATCGCGATATTGATCTAAAATTTATCGAGAAATTTTGAATTAAGTATTATATGTTCATGCTGTTTTTAGAAGCTGTTAATGCTCTTTTTGGGCATCTTCTGCTTTTCTATAATTGGGAAAGAAAATATTAAAAAAGAACGGACACAAATAAAAAGTAATACAAATTTTAACGTTGCTCTAAAGAGATCTTTTGATATGACAGATTTGATTTTTGTTCACTGTCATAGACAGAGCTTTATACTTGAAAGGCGACGTTGCCACGTTACATTTTTGGAATAATTTCGGAATAGTTATTCTATCGATTTACTGGATTTGTTAATAGTAATTAAGACTTCTGTTATACCAACCTTATGGACGGTGTAATATTCTCAGAATAATTTAATTTTAAGCATTTTTTATTTGTAACAGTAAGTTTAAAACATTTTTTTTATTACACTATTTTAGTTTTAAATATGACAATCATAATTCCATTTATTTATAAACAAAACATATTATCGCGAAATACAAAAATATTCATTTGGAAATTTTAGTGAGGGTAAATTAACTATTCGGAATTTTTTTTAATTTTGTAAATGTCAAATATAAGAAAATGCTAGTGATAAGGATACAATAAATATTTTAGATGTTTTATCTTCAGATATATGGAAAAATATGCAAAAAAATATGTACCCACCTTATTTCTAAAACTACACAATCTAAAGTTTTGTATAAAATATATGGGTTTTTACATGGTTATTTTAGATGACATATTTTTTTTAAATATGCCCCATGTTTTTACACCATTGAAAGATACAGTAGGCACTATATTTACGGTTATATTTACGGTTTTCTATATTGACAGTCATTTTTTCCATAAACCGTGCGATATAGAAAATCGAAATTGGTTATCGTAATACTGAAACTACACATTTTGTAATACTTTTTGAAAATGTCCATATATGAATTAAAAAGAGGATAAAGAAAGGTCTCAACTTTCTTTTTTTATTTTATATACCATATAAAAAGTTATTTCAGAGGATTTGTTATGAGAAATAAAAAAATCGTGCGATATAGAAACTCGAAATTGGGTATTATAATACTTAACTTATACATTTTGCAATACTTTTTAAAAATAATTATATATGAATTAAAGAGACGATAAATAAAGGACTTTCTTTTTTAATTTTATATACCATAAAGAGTATTATTTTAAAGGGTTAGTTATAAGAAATGCAAAAATATCTTTTAATAACTTTAAATTGCATATTTTAAAAAATATTCCGAAAATATGCCAAAATACAGCATTCACCACCCTTATTTGTGAGACTTTTGAGTCCAAAATCTTGAAGGAAATAGCGTTGGTAAAATCTGTTTAGGAGAAATCTGGCGGTTATCCTAGATCTTATAATTTTTTAAATATGCCCCATGTTTTACGCCTGTGAAAGATATTGTAAGCTATATATTTGATTATTAAAAATTAATATTTTTAAATACTTTAACGGGGATAAAATATAACATTAAATGTTTACAAGTGCATAAATGTGTGCAGAATCCTCGTAGTGCGAGTTCTACTCGTGCTTGACCAGTCTTTATAATTCATACCATTACATTGTTTTAAATTGATAATTCCTTGTGAATTTGATGAGTCATGTTATAAATGGACATAAATAAGCAAATATAATAAATAACGGGTGGATTTCATAAATTATATGGAAAAAAGGAGTTCCAACTGAAAAAAATCGCTGTTCTACTGATTTTGGGGTTGCAATATCTTTCTCAAATGAAATGATCGAATAGAGTTTTCGAATTTGAATAGTAATCTGAATATCTAGTTTTTTTTCGAAACGAATGGAATTATTTCATTTTGAATTGTTAAATTTAAATTGAAATAACTAAAATTTAACTAGCCTGTATCTAGCTTTTAATTACTAAACAAATTTAGTTCATAATTACTATTTTTTCGCTTCTCTAACCGAAGAGTCCAATCGGCATCCTGTTCTGACAACGTCCCTGTCCGTTGGCCCGTCCTTCCGTCTGTGTGTCAGAGGCTTCTTCTTCTAAACCTAATAAGATAGAAACCGAATTCCCCAGAAACAAGTAGTTTCTTGGCCAAACATTGGAAAAGGTGTTTAAGATTACTTAAAGTTATATTTCGGATGCGTGGTAACAAAGAAGTAAAGAGGTGAATATATTCTGTTTTCAGCATGGGCATGTGAGGTAAAATAAACTGACGCAGAAGTAGGAAAACGCCTTATGGGATGGCCCCTCACTAGGTGAATAAACGTGGTAAAGGTCGTGGGAAAACGAGGCCGTGGCACAGGGTCGATATTTGTGGAAATCGATAGGGAAAGCCTACGTTCAGCAGTTGACGTCTTCCGGCTGATGGTGAGATATGTTAAAAAGATCTCTTTCGACAAAGCGTATATTTCTTTCTTTAATTTATTTTTTACAGTAAAATGACAATTTGGTAGGATTTCGAAGTTCCTACTATTAGACTAATTTTCTTCGAAAGTCTATCTCAAAAACGTCATTATGTAGTGGAAAGCTGTAATTCGGCTTTAATAAAAGCGAAAACGAAATAAATAGGATATATTAAGAGAACGATGAGTAATGAAACTTACGCATTTTTGAGAAATGCAATATACTTATTACGATTTTGAAGAGTATGCTAGACAATATATTTACAATGTAAAAAATTATCTTATCTTTTTATATATATTACTTCTATTAAACTATATATATTCATTTATAATTGTATATATATATATATATAGTTTAATAGATATTGTACACACCATTAAATGTTTAAATTTTATAGGATTAAAAGTGTATACGGAATTCTGTGAAGTTCGATCCGTTTGATTTGAAAACGACTTTGGTGCCATAATGAATCATATAAATTTTTGAATATCGTATTTTTCTCTACACATTTTTTTTAATTTCCTTTGTGTTGTTACTTTCTCGATGTATGATTTTATTTATTTATATCTAGTTATTAAGGGAAAAAGTTAAAGTGAAGAAATTATTACATTGGACTAATCGAAATAATGATATTATTATGGGGAAGATAAAGGAGCAACTGACATTACAACGAACGGTACAACCGTTCTGAAGTTAGTTTTAATCGAAATAAAAGGCCTGTATGAGTATACCTTTTTTATAATGTTGCAGTGAAATCTGATGGTTTTATTAACACGCTTTTATGTGTGCAAACAATTTTACAAGCTTTTATGCGTGTAAATAATTTTATGTGTGTAAACACGCTGTTATGTGTGTAAATGAACTGTAAGTACGTGTGTAAACAAATATAGCAAGTTGATTTTTGTCCACTTGCAATTGATGTATCGACCTGAAACTTTGAAAGCTTTTGCAATTCTGATAAAATTGGAATAATGTGGTATCGAGGTGATTTGGCGATGGAGGAGGGAGATGGTCACAGAAACTTCAGTGAACCCACCCAGTTTGAGCTCATTTAATTTGTCTCAATGATTTCTTTAGATATATATTTTAACAAAGAGGATCTGATTATGGACAAAAGGGGTGGTTATGGGAATTTCTCGATGGTTAATAGTAAACCGGTCGAGTTTGAGTTCCTTTAATTTGTCTCAATTATTTCTTTAGGTATATATTTTAACGAAAAGGATCCGATTAGGGACAAAAAGGGTGGTCGTGGGAATATCTTGATGGTTAACAATAAACCGGTTGAGTTTGAACTCATTTAAATTGTCTCAATGATTTCTTTAAGTATATATTTTGACGAAGAGGATTCGATTATGGACAAAAGGGGTGGTCATGGAAATTACTCGATGGTTAACAATAAACCAGTCGAGTCTGAACGCATTTAATTTGTATCAATGATTTCTTTAGGTGTGTATTTTAACGAAGAGGATCTGATTATGAACAAAAGGGGTGGTCATGGGAATTTCTCGATGGTTATCAGTAAACCTGTCGAGTTTTAGTTCCTTTAATTTGTCTCAATTATTTCTTTAGGTATATATTTTAACGAAGAGGATCCGATTAGGGACAAAAATTGTGGTCGTGGGAATATCTTGATGGTTAACAATAAACCGGTTGAGTTTGACCTCATTTAATTTGTCTCAATGATTTCTTTAAGTATATATTTTGACGAAGAGGATTCGATTATGGACAAAAGGGGTGGTCATGGAAATTACTCGATGGTTAACAATAAACCAGTCGAGTCTGAACGCATTTAATTTGTCTCAATGATTTCTTTAGGTGTGTATTTTAACGAAGAGGATCTGATTATGAACAAAAGGGGTGGTCATGGGAATTTCTCGATGGTTAACAGTAAACCGGTCGAGTTTTAGTTCCTTTAATTTGTCTCAATTATTTCTTTAGGTATATATTTTAACGAAGAGGATCCGATTAGGGACAAAAATTGTGGTCGTGGGAATATCTTGATGGTTAACAATAAACCGGTTGAGTTTGAACTCATTTAATTTGTCTCAATTATTTCTTTAAGTATATATTTTGACGAAGAGGATTCGATTATGGACAAAAGGGGTGGTCATGGAAATTACTCGATGGTTAACAACAAACCAGTCGAGTCTGAACGCATTTAATTTGTCTCAATGATTTCTTTAGGTGTGTATTTTAACGAAGAGGATCTGATTATGGACAAAAGGGGTGGTCATGGGAATTTCTCGATGGTTAACAGTAAACCGGTCGAGTTTTAGTTCCTTTAATTTGTCTCAATTATTTCTTTAGGTATATATTTTAACGAAGAGGATCCGATTAGGGACAAAAATTGTGGTCGTGGGAATATCTTGATGGTTAACAATAAACCAGTTGAGTTTGAACTCATTTAATTTGTCTCAATGATTTCTTTAAGTATATATTTTGACGAAGAGGATTCGATTATGGACAAAAGGGGTGGTCATGGAAATTACTCGATGGTTAACAATAAACCAGTCGAGTCTGAACGCATTTAATTTGTCTCAATGATTTCTTTAGGTGTGTATTTTAACGAAGAGGATCTGATTATGAACAAAAGGGGTGGTCATGGGAATTTCTCGATGGTTATCAGTAAACCTGTCGAGTTTTAGTTCCTTTAATTTGTCTCAATTATTTCTTTAGGTATATATTTTAACGAAGAGGATCCGATTAGGGACACAAATTGTGGTCGTGGGAATATCTTGATGGTTAACAATAAACCGGTTGAGTTTGAACTCATTTAATTTGTCTCAATGATTTCTTTAAGTATATATTTTGACGAAGAGGATTCGATTATGGACAAAAGGGGTGGTCATGGAAATTACTCGATGGTTAACAATAAACCAGTCGAGTCTGAACGCATTTAATTTGTCTCAATGATTTCTTTAGGTGTGTATTTTAACGAAGAGGATCTGATTATGAACAAAAGGGGTGGTCATGGGAATTTCTCGATGGTTATCAGTAAACCTGTCGAGTTTTAGTTCCTTTAATTTGTCTCAATTATTTCTTTAGGTATATATTTTAACGAAGAGGATCCGATTAGGGACACAAATTGTGGTCGTGGGAATATCTTGATGGTTAACAATAAACCGGTTGAGTTTGAACTCATTTAATTTGTCTCAATGATTTATTTAAGTATATATTTTGACGAAGAGGATTCGATTATGGACAAAAGGGGTGGTCATGGAAATTACTCGATGGTTAACTATAAACCAGTCGAGTCTGAACGCATTTAATTTGTCTCAATGATTTCTTTAGGTGTGTATTTTAACGAAGAGGATCTGATTATGAACAAAAGGGGTGGTCATGGGAATTTCTCGATGGTTAACAGTAAACCGGTCGAGTTTGAGCTCCTTTGATTTATCTCGATGAGACCTTTAATTATATATTATGATCAGGAGGATCTGATGATAGATGAGAGAGATGGTCATGGGAGTTTTCCAATGGTTAACAGTAAATCCATCGAGTTTGGATTCGTTTGATTTCTTTCCATGGGTTCTTTGTTTACAAAAGTTACTTTTTAGTTTTTTTTAAAATTATTAATTTAACTTTTTTATTTTTATAGTTTTCGTATAGAACAAATAAACACCATCATTAAATTTTCGTTAGAAAAATTAGTTCCGCCATATTATTAAGATTATGAAATACTGATAACATGGATAGTTTGCATTATAAATAGAATGTAATTTTTTGTTTTTTTCTTTCCGAAACTTTTTAAGTTAGAAACATGAAATGGCTTCAGATTTTTATAAAGTTCTTGCAAATATCAACTTTCATTAAAATTATTCCGATCCAAATGATTAACTTGACAGAAAAAACGTTTGACGTTTTTTACAGAAACTACTTGACATGTATACATATATATATATAAATATATATATATATATATATATATATATATATATATATATATATATATATATATAACCTCTACTTAATCATATTAAGTGTTATGAAATACTTATTGCAATAGAAACTTAACTTCAAATGATGTACGGAACCTTTGATACGCGAGCCAGGCTCACACTTGACCGTTTTTTCATTTATATTGTACTCTCTTGTTACTTTCAAATCGATTTCAATTAAAATCTTAATTTCGACTATTTTGGTAATTGCCGAAATTTCTTTGGTCTTGTTAAAAATTAAAATAAATTGAGAAAAATAAATGAGTAAACTTTTAATGGTTAAATTGTGGAAAAATGTCAAAAAAAACTATCTAAAACGACACTTTTAAGTTTACAAATTGTTTCGTTTATTTACTAAACAAATTAATTTCTAATTCCAAAAGAAATGTGATAATTTAGCATAGTTTTTTTTTACTTTTTAATTTCATGAGAAAACATGAAGGAAACACATATGAAATGACTCAGGTTTTTGATGAAAATATTTTTAATCTATTGTTGTTTTTTTTATTTCAGCTGTATTTATCTGCAATTAAGTTACCGCGAAGGCATCATATAAAAAAATATAATACCCAAATTGCCTACTATTTGAGGTCATTATGTAATAAAATATATCATAACTAGCGTGACCCGTGCAAAGTCTTCGCATTATTTATTCCATTATGAAGCTCAGATGACAGATCAAACAAATATTTTACTAAAATTGACATATAGAGGCGCAAGTATCAAAAGCATTGAGCTAAAGTGCCACTTTATTTATACGTGAGTGGATTTGAAATTAAACAAAAATTTTACCGACCGTCAATCATATTGACGTTGAGCCGTTAGATGGCAGCATTGCTGTTTTGTGTATATAATTTTAATAATTAATTAATTTGCAAAAACAATAGCAATAATAAATTTGTTAGTTGTGGATGCCGGTAGAGCAAGCAATTATCTATAAAATGATATATAATTTATGTGGATTAGTTGTGAGGTTTTTCTAAAAAGGGAGTGTAACATCTTAACCTTAGCGTATTAATATATATGATGATGATAATAATACTAATTCATAAAAAAACCGTGACTATATAGTATCCGCACGTCCGTCGAAGCTGTAGAATAATGTGGAATGAGAAAAAATTGCTCAGCATGTTATGTTTTAGAATTATAGAAATGTTTTTACCTTATGCAGACTTAGGGAAAAAAGCAAAACAAACATAAGAGTTTTACATTTCAGTATAATTAAAAAGTATTTTAGAAGATTGTTATCTAGATAATTCAAGATGTAACAGGAAATCCGATAATCAAATTTAATAAATTACGTGCAATATGCGTTTTCATATAAATTATAGCCACGTAATTCAGTATAAAAAACTGGTTAAAATAAACTACTTTCTATAATATTAAACTACCTTCAAATCTATGGAAGTTTGTATTAAAATTTCAACTCGATGTTTTACTCTGTCATGTGATATACATAGCTACGAGCATTCACGGCATGGATAAGTTAACCACTAACTTATCCATGATCTACAGCGTATTTGCTATAGTCGCATTTTTCAATTTGTCTTATACTGAATACTTTTTATTATACACTATTTTCAAAATCGATTTGATTTTAGGAATTGAATAAAGTATGCGTTATTATTTAATGTTCAGCTCTAATTTATATTTTCCGCGATATACAAAGTAATAACCGAGTGACTTTGTAGAAACCAGGGACATTGTACATTGCGAAAAGCGACTGTCGGGTGTGGTGCACCTTTGGTTTTACCAACGTTTTTACTTTCAGTTATTTCGCAATGAGTTAAATATTGTTCGAGATTATGATTGCCATTTGATTTATGAATTGCAACTACAGTGTGGAAATTATTATTGCACTCCATTAATAATTAAAAATAAACCGACAATTATGAAATTCGCCAAAGGAATTTCTTCATTTCCTTCCGTATAAATTCGAGGCCGGCAGCTTTCGAATCGTTTGCACGAATTCGGTATTTCCTCGAGATGCATTTTTGGGTTATTTTTCTTAATCTGCAATGTATTGGGCAAATAATATAGTCAAGTGCAATGTATTGGGCAAATAATATAGTTAAGTGCAATGTATTGGGCAAATAATATAGTTAAGTGCAATGTATTGGGCAAATAATATAGTTAAGTTGGTTAATATTACTTTTAGATCAATTTGTTCTTTACCAAATAAGGAAATAAAGACAAGGTTTTTTTTCGTTGTATTTTCAATATAATTTAATCTTAGATACAATTTTGTTTCAAGGATAAGTAGATGTCATATCACCTAGGAATTATCGACATCTCTTGTTATGTTTGTTTTCTGGTTAAAATAGTTCTTAAATGTGTAGAGTATCTTATGTCAGTTTTATTGCATAGCAAAACTGCATACTGTGTGATTGAGAAAAGCCTCGTTGTTAATACCTAATAACGTCCTAAATTAACCTCCTTTTCAATACAAACAACTAGAATTCTATTAGAATTTTGTATTTTTCTATGGTAGTTCACTGCCTAACTATACGATTTCTGTGAGCCAGTGTTTAAATTATTTATGTGTAGTCATCTAGTGAGGTTTTACTCCCACAGGGTGAATAATTAAGATCAAACACAATTTATGAAAGTCTTCTTAGTTGAGTTGATATATAGACTAATTGTTTATCCGAAAATAGCCCCAGGAGTAGCTGATGACAGTAATTTCTGACCAATGAACAGACTGGCTTTGGACTGCTTATTTATTTATTAGCGATATTTTGAAGTTCAAAATAGATATCGTTTATCCTCATTTAAATAATTGATTCGATTAAATTTTATCAAGATGATATTAAAGAGAATTAATCCTTTTACTTTGTTATTGCCTAAATAATTAACATTAAAGGCTTTGGAATCCTATTAGTATCGATTACAAAATGTTACCCAATTTTAAATTTAGGTTTTAGGTCGGAATTGATTGTAAGAAAGTTTCTTTGACATTGATGGCAAATGGGATGATACGAAAAAAATAATATTGGGGCATAATACTGCCATCTGTCGAAAAGAAAAGAAAGAATGTCCCAAAATAATTACGACGTTGCATTTCGGAAAAAATATTAAACACGAAACTAAAGTTTGTATTTGAAAACTAAATTAAAGTTTGTATTTGAAAACTAAATTAAAGTTTTTATTTGACTATTGTGGCTAATATTGCATTAATATTGACAAAAGATATTCGGAAAGATGAATTTCGTAGAGTATTTGGTTACTTATATTATTTATATTGTCATACAAAAAATAATAAATATAAACAGTTTACAGGGAACAAATATTTTTCATTTAATTCATACAAAAATTCGTTATTTAAATTACGCCTTTGTGAAAAAAAATTGTTAAAAATGCAAAAGAAAACATTGTTTTACAGTGCCATATAGTAGAAAAAAAATTTAATTAGCTTTTTAAAAAAATTTAAATTTAATTTCGTTATATAAATAACACAGCGTCACTTTTTAGTAGAAACATTATAAGGAATAACCGCTTTTGTTTTGCGACGTTAATACATGTTATATTATTATCCAGTTTTGATGGCATATTTTTCCATGCCATATAAAAAATATATATTAACTAATTAATTAGCGAATGCTCTGAAATTTACAATGAAATGTATTATTTCTGAGATAAATATTTATCAAAATTAAATAGTGTTGTATGAAGGCACCGTAGAAGTACTAAAGACGCATGGGTTAGAACATAGTTTAGGGCGATTATTCTTTTTTTTTTAAAAAGATAGAAAAAATTGTTTAAGCAAAAGTTCTAACATTTGTGAAGTCCTTTTTAACAATGCATTTATTGTGTACTTTGGTTGTGATATGTATTTTTACCGAAATTTTTATCCTTTGAAATGCGTCATCGCAAAGTATGGGATCAATTTCGTCTATTTAAGAATTTAACTAGATTTTGGCAAACGTAATTTTTCTCCAAGTCCTGAACAAATGGGAAGCATTGCTTCCACAGAGGAATAGTTTAAGACTTAATTTCCATACCACTTCTACTGTTTAGCAGTTATATTCCATTTAAAGTTTCTCGGCATCTTGGAAAATTGAAATGTTCAAAAATCTTATGTGCTATATAATATTGACAGCTGTAATGTACTCTACATGAAGTTTGTTATTTTTGCTGTGTATTAGGTAAATAATTTCTTAATATATGGATAAATCATCCGTCACAATATATATTCTATAATTTTTCTGTCACAAAGGCGTAAACAATTAATGTTGAGAAAATACATTTACTCACAATATCCAAGGTATTTTTCATTTCCATTCCAAATTTTTATAGTTAAGTAGTTTTATAATACTCAAAGTAATTTTAAAAGATTTAAATCTGTAGTAACTCATTAACGAAATTGGGATCTTGTATCTTAAATTTTTAAATATATTTACGAACAGGGTACACATAACGATTAAATCTTCGGTTAGGGAGCAAGTTAGTGAAACATTTAAATAAAATCATAAGAATAACATTTTTCATAATTAAATGAAACTACGTGATGTAGTATCATTTCTACTTTCTTCAAGTTCTTTACAACGCCCTAGCTTTCGTTGTATTACAACATCTTTAGCTGGGCAATTAGCATAAATCTTTGCTAATAGCCCACCTGAAGATGTTGTAATACAACAAAACCTAGATCGTTGTAAAGAACTTGAAGAATGGAGAATTAATGCTCACGTAGTTTCATTTAAATGTGAAAAATGAATTTCCACAAAATTAATGCCGAATATATTTAATAACATTTTTGTTTGAAAGTGTTCAAAATTGATTACAATCATTTTTCAAAAATCTGAATATCACCTTATCTTATTAATAATAATGCTGTTTCAGGACACATTTTAATTAATTATTTGTCCAGTTAAGATTTTGCTAAGTTAAAAGAAGATTTTTTGTCAATTTTTACTTTTCTTACTGTTTATTTGTATGTATATAAATTGCAATCCACGAAACAAATGCAAAAGTTGTGACAAATTTGTAGGTTCGTAGACATTGGCGAATTGAGGCGTATGCTACGACCTTTCTTGAGTTTACACATTGTCCAGGTTCATGAAGAACATGTGTGCAGTTCACGTTCTGTTCGTGTAATGCATGAAACAGCCTACAGCGTGTGTGCTACGCTCGGGCTCTGTTCGTGTGCAAAAATAAATGCGTATATTATTCATTTTGTCTGTTGACTATGATTAATACCCCCATGCTGCCACAAAATCGGTTTCGTGGCAAGTTTCAATTAAACGTACACTCGTCTCCTCGTTCCATCCCATTCTCATGAAAAATGCGTTCTTCTTTCATTACTGAATAACAAAGGAAGTGCGGGAATAGTGCATATGCAGAGCAAAAGTTGCACGTGTTAAAGAAATTCCGTGCGCATCGAAAAAATATGCGCGTTCATTGTGCAACTCGCCAATATGTATGAACTTTAAGGGCTGTTTGCGAACTTTGTTTAATGCTTTTTTGGGTTAATTATTATTGTTATTATGTGATAAACATCATTATATTTTTTTATTTAAACGTAACACCATCAAGCTTGCCTCGACCATTTCAAAAAGTAGTGCCTTAATCAAATATTTCCATATAATATACCAGTTGCGATACTTTAAGGGTTCTGTAACACAAAGTGAAAAAAGTAACTCTGAAAGGGTTGCTTTTTTATCTCTCTGCCCATATGTTTGGGCGACAAGAGGTATTATGTTAAAATTATATTTATGAACCCATGGTAACGTAAAAAATTCAAACATCATATTAAAAAAATATGGCTTTTAAAATATCATGCGTCGATACTAACCAAAGCTACTTAGGGTATTTTCTGTTGTCCTAGAATATTGAAATTTGACATGACAAGATATCTCTATCCTAGAATATTGAAATTTGACATGACAAGATATCTCTATCCTAGAATATTGAAATTTGGTGTGAGAAGGTACTCCATCTTAATCCTTAATAATTTTCGGATTTTTCCAATTTAATAATTTTTGTATTTTTCCATTTACTAGTTTTAAGTGGAAAAATCCGAAAATTACTAATTTCTAGTTCGTGCGAAATTATTGATTAAAATGTTATTTTTCAGTCTTTATAGTATATTTCTTATATTCCTACTTACTAAGCAATATGGTGTAAAGGCACGGAACATTCAAGGGACAAGTTAATTCGCGCTTGACTGTCTTTTTTAAATACTAGAAAAATATTTGTTTTTATTAATAATGGTATTTCCGTGTCACATAAGCCATGATACATAATGGCGCGTGGTTCGGAATCCTGTCAATTACATTTATTTTTTTCATTATTACAAATTTTAATGTACATTACAAAATTACATATGTATTTGGAAGACTTATTGCTATGTGAACAATATCTTCTAGTCCACAATAGTTAAATATGAATATTTAGTAAAACGGTAGACTAGGAAAATAGTATCGTAAAAATATAGAGAATTATTACAAATTTAGATATTAAAACGTACGCTCTTTAATGAAATGCAAAATAAATATTAAAAAAAATAAAGAAGTTACAGTTACATTTTTCAAATTCATCTCATTTGCACTTTTGTTTGACATTATTTATTAAATAATTTTGATTGAATATCAATATTTGTTTATGTACTACATTTTAAACGGTTGATTGAACATCAATATTTGTTTATGTATTACATTTTAAACGGTTGATTGAACATCAATATTTGTTTATGTGTTACATTTTAATTTAATATCAATATTTGTTTATGTACTACATTTTAAACGGTTGATTGAACATCAATATTTGTTTATGTATTACATTTAGAATTACTATTGTAGTAGCATCTCAATACAATTTGTATGTATTTATTTGTGTTCAAATTATTCCCGAATCGAAACTTTTTTATACAAGGTATGCTTTAGGAAAAATATTTAAAAAAATTTGAATTTTATCTCACGTATTCGTACATACTTCACATTTTTATTTTTTTTTCAAAAATAAAAAATCAGTGGCGTTTGGTAAAAAAATATTTATCTACAACACGTAACTAAATTTCGCATTTAATATGCTGTATAACTTCAGCTTTACTTTTCGCTGGCACTACGTAATCTATGATACCTATATTTAGATACAAAGTGTTTCCGTAATGTTTATTGGGAACCTTTAAACGGAAACAAATTACAGTTTCTAAACTAAATTTTGTTATTTCTTCAGGCACAATAGACGTTGAACGCGATCTGAGTATCTCTTTGTGACTATAGGTTTCTGGGGCAACTCACTAATTGAGTGACAGTCACACCGGAGGCGGTGCTGTTGACTATAGGACGACTGCTAATTGTTTTGTTTACATCATAACGGTTACGATATTTTTTAAATAATGTATCACTAATGGTAAAATAGATACTGTCTGTCAAAGGCGATATAAAAAAAAATTTCAAGGTTATCGCGCAGTTTACCTATCAAATGAAAGCTTATCGAAGCCCAAATTCATTCATATGTGTATATTGTTGTTGTTGTCGTGTCCACTAGAAAGTATGTCTTGCGATCTACCCGACACACCACGGTGACATTTGCGTATATAGAAATATATACATATATATATTATATACATATATATATATATACATATATATATATATATATATATATATATATATATATATATATATATATATATACAAGAACTTTATAAACATTTTTCGAGCAACAAATGTGAAAAAAATCATGAATATTAGGGGAATTACGTTACTGTGCAAAAATTATCAGCATTAAAAAATTCCAGCGCGATACATTCTCAAAAACAATTTAATTGTATATTTCCTTATAACTACTGAACCATTGGTTTTGGCGAAAAACTTTTACGAAAAAATATTTTTTACGATGGAAATACTTTTGTCTGTAAACGTTTTAAAATCTTGACCGTTAAACGTTTTTAGGAAAAAAACAACTTTCGTTCTTAAATATTTTAAATTTTTTTTAATTTGCCTCAGTCGAAACGCTCCCCACTCAGCTCCCCGCATACGCGATGCGATATAGCAGCGGTGCGGTCGGCGGCAGGTGGTGCAGCAGATGGGCTCCTTTTAAAGTATTATTAAGTGGGGGGCTGAAGGCATGGCACACTAATTATGCAAGTGTACTTTGTATGTCACCGATTTTTTTTTTAAGTCGTAACTTTGACACCTTTTTTTTCAGAAGCGAAGACCGAACGAAAACGGTATCAAACGATACAAATATTAGGATTCCTTTCACCGAATACTAAACTATGTATATTTTAAAAATCGTCACGTCAATGTATTTTTGATGTTTCCAAAACTAATGAAGTTGAAAACTAATGAAAACCTACTTCACAATTTTTCCGCACTTTTACATAGTTTTATTAGGAAAATTGTGTAGGAGAGAAAAACGCGTCGCAACAGATTTTGACGTTTAATATTTTATAAAAGGGACAGAAAAATTAGGAGAAGCCAAGGGAATATAAATTTTAAAAGACGTTTCTAATGAACCTAGTAAAATGACGGACACTACAATATATACGTTATTAAATATATATGTGTATAAATTATAAAAAAATATTTTATTAAGGAACCCAAGAAAATATCACAAACGGTCATTTATCTTAATGTATACACGCCAAACGATAACGTCCAAATTTTATCCTGCACGATAACGTTGAGTTTTTTAAATATTGTTGTCGATACTTATAATAATGGACCGACAGATGGCGTTATTTTACTGTTATATGTCTGTGAATTATTATAGAATTGACCTTCTACCTATCATATGAAAATTAATTTTTATTATTTAACATCCAGTTTATTAACAAAAAAAACATAATTCGTTGGTACAACCTAAAGTGCACTTTCCGCGTTCTTTTATTCTTTATGAAATAAATAATTTTAAGAAAAATTAAAATTAAAAAAAGGGTTGAAAAGCATGGAACACAGAGAAGGGGCGAGAAGATCAGCATAAAACGGAGACTAAGAACAGGGGCCAAGCACGAAAAAAGGGAGGTTTTGTGGAAAATTGTCATTAAACAAATTATTTAATAAATTGTTGTGAAAGTGGGCTTCTATTTACATAGTTAACTGATTAATAGGAAAAAGAATTACCCAAATGGTAAAAAATTGCGACCTGTGGTGTATCCCGATACGTACGTATATATCCATGCGTACAGTCCAAGGGACGAAGACACTATCATTTTTAAGGCAAATTCGATTATAACACGTATGTTAAACAATTTAAAAAAATGTAATTCTTTATGGAAGATTTCTTCCTTCCAAAAAGTTATATTAAAAGTTTTTCACTTGTATAAAATTACCTAAGGGCTAATTATATCTGTCGTCAACACAACATCGTGGTATGCAATTTAAATATGGATAAGTCCTAAAATAACACAGTAGATTTGCAAATAATTAAAAACCTATTTTGATGAAGTAGTTCAGTAGAATTTAGAAATAAAATCACGGTCTTTCACAACATTTTACTCACTAAACGTTCAGTAACAGTTCTTTTGATTTTCAAAGAGGTCTGTATTGAAATCTTTAATTATCTGATGAAATTCTTAAGCGAACTGTTCACTAATTTTAGCTTGATGTCGACAAAACAATTAGTTGCCTTCAAGTTTAAAAATTATATTTGCTTGAGTGATTTTTTAATCTTGCAAAGGGCCGAAAAGTTAATTTATGCGTCCAAGGTTGTATTCACTGAAGCGGAAATGTCATGGTTATCGTAACTTCCTTTTTGTGATTAGCTTGTATTTCGAAAATGTAAATTTAAAGAATTGATTAAGATTTCATTATATACTAAAAAAATTTAGATATTAATTTAGAATTTGAGGGAAACTTTAATATTAAAAAAGGAACACCGGTTCAATTGTTTGACGCTATTAAGTAAAAAATACAATGTTAATCTATTCATGATATAATGGCGTTCTTTCCTTCGTAGGTGTCCGTAAATTTATTGATTCAACATCTGTGGCATCTCCGGATATTGATTATCTTTTTAAGTTTTCGAAAATTTCTATCTTTTACATGTATAAAGACATTTCACTAATTAAAAAGTTTATTTTATTTATTCAACAACTGCGTTAGAAGATGAAATGATAACCTTTTCACGATGTTTTTTCCTTTGCTTATAGGTAATTGTATATTTATTGGTTCAATGTTCATTATATCTACAGAAGTCGACTATCGTTTTACATTTTTTCTTTTAGTCTTTTTTTTTACTCGCACAAATTTCGCAAATTCATAACTTCTTTTCATTTATTCAATAGTCGCATTAAAAAAATGACATCATAACCGTTCCATGGTATTATTTCCCTTGTTTATAGGTAATCGTATGTTTATTAATTCAATGTTCATTATATCTCCAGATATCGGTTATCGTTTTATATCTTTCATAAATGCTATCTCTTCCTCGTAAAATACAATTTCGCAAATTCATAACTTCTTTTTATTTATTCAATAGTCGCATTAAAAAAATGACATCATAACCGTTCCATGGTATTATTTCCTTTGTTTATAGGTTATCGTATGTTTATTAATTCAATGTTCATTATATCTTCAGATATCGGTTATCTTTTTATATTTTTTATAAATGCTATCTCTTACTTGTAAAAACCAATTTTGCAAATTCATAACTTATTTTTATTTATTCAATAGTCGCATTAAAAAAATTAGATCGCAACCGTTCCATGGTATTATTTCCTTTGTTTATAGGTTATCGTATGTTTATTAATTCAATGTTCATTATATCTTCAGATATCGGTTATCTTTTTATATTTTTCTAAATGCTATCTCTTACTTGTAAAAACCAATTTCACAAATTCATAACTTTTATCCAACATTCACGTTAAATAATAAATTATTGGTAATATTTCCACAATATTACTTTTTTGTTTATATGAGGTACGTGGTACCAATAAGGTCTATACATTCAAAAATTAACAAGGATAAACCCAACTTCGAAAATTAGGTACTTGATACAAATAATGCTTATCTAAATTAGGTAGGCCTTATTTGTATCATATTTAATCAATGTTCATTATATCTCCAGCAATTGATCATATGTTTACATATTCTTAAAATGTCTATTTCTTACACATATCAACAAATTATGTAAAACACACTTATTAAATAATCACATTAGTAATCTCAATACCACAATCTTTTGTTTAGATGCAAAATAATGACTTTTCACGTAATATATATGCAAATTAAAAATACAAAGATGTATATATACGGTACACTTGCAAACAATGGACACGTATAAAAAGTAAATAAATAACAAAATGCTCTCCGAATGTCGGACGTTATTTGTTTTCCGGAAATAGCTTTTTCATACCTTTTTTTTAAAGTCTACATCTTTCAAAGAAACTTCCCAAATACACGAGACATTCATTTATTCTGAAGTTGCATTAGCAATATCGCTATCGCAATCCGTGTTCCTTTTACATTGCTTAAAGACAAAGACCTTCCGTATAATATATACGTACTTTAACAAGACAAAGTAAAGTGCAGCGAATACTTCCAAAAAAGGAAAAAATATGTAAACAAAATAAATAAATAAATGCAGTCCGAATGCAACTGTTAAATCGATTAATGTTCACTCGTGTGGAACGAGGCAAAGAAAGTAATAGAACGATATGGCGGTACGCCAATGCGCAACAAAGTTATGCTTTAGACAGGGAGGTGGGTGTGGTTTTTATTATGCAACTCAATTTAATTTTATTTTATTAAAATCTTTGGTGCAGCCTAATTTTGTTATTAATATATAGGTTAAGTAAATTATCCAAACCATGCACAAGTAGACATAATAAGAAGTAAATAGTTTCGAAAATATCAAAGGAATTCCTCGTACTCTGTCTGAACATTCGGATATTATACAGGCTGGTTATAAAGACACTTCCCCTAACATAAATTTAATTAAAATAATCTAGAGATTTAATTAGAAATCCCGTCACAAATGTGATTAAAAGATACCGGTTATAGGCCCGACGTCACAGAAATAGAATATGATTTTTAGAAACCGGTCAAGTGCGAGGAGGACTCGTGTATAAAGGGTCCCGTACCACCAAACGATATGAAACTCGTAAGTTTGTATTTCTCAAAGACACTGTGAAAAACTAAGTTATTGTTGCGGTCGGTACCAAATATATCCCGTATCTCAAAAACTATGTAACATATTTTAATCAAACCAATTTTAGTTAAAAGTTCTGTTACCTTAATTTTTTTCGGAATTTTACACACATAGATGAGAAGTGGGTATCTCATGATATATATACATATATATATATATATATATATATATATATATATATATATATATATATATATATATATATATATATATATATATATATATATATAGATAAGTGCGTATCTCACCAACTATTGAGTTAAATATAAAGATCATTTTTTTTGTAAACATGATATAAAATAAAAAAAGCTATCTTCATAAATGCTCATATATTATATTTTTGATATTTCAATAATTATTATTTACAAGCTATTGTCAAAAAAACTGACTAAAAAAATACAAGTTTTCTCATTTGTCTTATTCACGAATTAAATAAAACTTTAAAGGCGTTGATTTTTCATTTTCTCTAATACCATGAGGATATTATGAGGACTTTCGTCCGTTTCTTTTATGTTGGTATTAAATTCAGAAAAAAATAATGAAGAAAATGTCATCTGAAAGCTACAGGTATAAACTATGATGAGAAAAACGAAGTTAATGATTATGTTTCATTCCATCTTTAGATAGCTGCATTTTCCGCAGTTCTTTTTCTATAAGTTGTATCATATAGATTCTAACTTTTTTGAAAGATAAGGAAAAACCCAAGAAGTCTTTAGGACAACACCATTTCAGGGAAATAAAATAAAGAGGTATATAAATAGCTAGAAACAAAATCATTGTTTTTAGATAGTTGGTTCTGGAATATTCTTAGTAATTGGTCTTAATTTTGATGCCAGTCGTCAAATCTTTCGGATATTAATAAATTTAATGTAAATTTAGTGTAATTTTATAACCTAACTGTACTTTATCCGGGTTCAAAATACTCATACTTCCTGTTTCAATTTTAAGTGATGTTTATTAGAATAAAAGCATTACATAATTGTTTTATCTAATCTTTGAATGAATTGTGTTTTCCTTAAAGGTAATAACCTAACTATAGACTTGTGCTACATTATTCATCTATTCGGGAAACTTTTTGATATTATAAATTTTATTCTACCAGATTAATTCTTATTTAACAAGCTGGCATTTGCTAGAACAATTCAATTTGTTTTATTTCTACAACGCGAAAGTATTTTTAAAATATAACATTCTTAAAGCTAGTGTTTTATAATAAAGATATTAAAAAAATAAATTAAAATTCTGATAATTCAACTCTTTTCTTTTCTTGATATTGGTTTTCTATATTACAAAAAGATGAATTTGCAAAAAACAGAAAATTTTTGAGTAAATAAACAAAAACGTTACGACCGATTTCAATTACCATTTTTTGATGAAGCGCCATCCCGCGCTGTTGCTTACAACTGGTTTGACGAGTTCAAAAATGCAGCTTAAAAGCGACTACTGAGATAAGATCAATCCTGTTCGTTTCTTGAAAAAAAAGTGTCAAGAGAAGTAACCTATCAGCAGGTATTAGTATGAGTCAAGTACATAAATTTTGTATGAACATTTAGACGTTCGAAAGCTTTCTGCCACGACCAGAAGTTCAAAAACAACGTCGAGTTGACTGGAGCCGCGAAACTTTACAAAAATTACACGGAAATCGCTCAAATGTATTTGATATCGTTACGAATAACCAAAGCTGAATATACTGTTACGAATCTAAGTAGTACACTACGTACGTGTTCCCGTCTGAAGAGTTGTTTACAAACGTGAAGAAGGAATGAAACGCTGGAAAATGCAATAATTGTTCTGGAAAATAAAAGATTAGTTATCGAACTCGTATATAAGCAATTGTTGGCCTATTATGTTGAAAAAGTTCAAGATAAACACCGTTACAGGAGATTCTTCCTTCATCACTGAAACGCTTTTGTATACTCAGCCAGGAAAACGACTGAATATTTGACTACCTCGGGTGCAGAAATCATAGATCGATAAGGCGGACGCCTTACAGCCCGATCTCACGCTATGCGGTTTTCTTTCAAAGAATAAAAGATAAATTTCGAGAAACACATTTCCCGGAGGCCGAAACAGTCTTTGAAAAGGTCTTGTAAGGGACGTCCAAGAAATAGTGGACTCATTGCTCTTTTAGTGCTTCGATCGAATGAAATGATGGACTGCCGTTGAGAATATTTTGATAAACAATGAAATACGAAGTGGTAATGTATTTACTTACTCACTAGGTTTGTCTTTTAATTCGAATTACTTTTTCGACTCGTATTTAGCATTAACTTACTTTCAGATTCGTGTTTTCGAAGGCATTCAGAATATTTTTTTTATGTTACGTACTAGATATGCGAGATCTTAGCGTAATATTGCGAGATATAAAGAATGCTGTGGTTTTAGACAATAATACTGCGATGATTATAGCTGCATCAAAAGAAATAGTTATTGCTTAGGGAGAAAGACATTTCTCATAAAAGTTTTAATAATTAATATAAATTTCCCAAAAAAAATTTTCCTAACTTATTGAACGTCAAAATTTAACGCGGTTGGGAGAAAATCGATTGGGGACAGAAATGAAAAATAATAATAATGTTTGAGAAAAAGATAGCTTAAAAATATTATGTGTACAAAGGCTACCTGATATTAAAATAATTTCAAACGTTTTAATCACTATGTAAACAATGGCAGACGTCATCCTCTTAATCTTCCAGCTGCACTTGGCATTATTCTTGCTCCAGGTGGTACAGCTGGAGCTAATAGCATGAAGTAAAAAAGTGTGCTTACAGTTATCCAATGATACCATGAAAGGATGGTCGCGAATAAAATCTTAGAAATGTAGGTACTTCTGACAAGAAAAAAATGAATACACTAACTTGAACCCAAATGTTATTATAAATTATTTATTTAAATCTAATTTAATTCATTGTTAACTCCAGTAATAACAACAATTATTATTAGTATTACTACAATTATAATTTATATCGTATGTAAACTTAATGATATAGTCTCGTAGTATGTAGCTTATTTTGTCTATATTAATACATGAAGCAGAAAAGTTTGTATGTTTATTTGTTTGTTCGCACCAATCTTAGGCGTCGCAGTTAAATTTCAAACATTATTTTATACTGGAAACCCCATAAATATGTGAATAATTTCTAGATAGATTAGTGATACATAATGAAACGGAAGTCGGGGAACCCTGCTTAATGAGCAAGAGATAAATTTTTATAGCTCCGACACGTGACGACTGAAGTAGTTTGGCGAAAGAAGTGAAGGCGTATAGTGATCAAGGGGGAAGGGAGGCAGATGTCGGCGTAATTAAGATAATTCTATCCAGGTGAAACCATGTGGCACAGCTAGTGATGAATATACGAAGGTTATAATTAATACAGATTTATAAAATAATGAAGAGTACCACATGCGGTTTGCAATTTTTCAATATTTATTGAATGAATATGTTAAATAAGAGTACAATAATAGAGATATTTACACAGATGGCGTTAGGATGGTGTCGTATATCCGTAAAAGGTTATTGCCCTTTGGCCGCAAATCCGTAACAGCGAGCAGCGGGGCACGATTTGAGCGTGGTACACTGAAGGTATGGAAATGTATGAAGTTTGTAAATATATTTTTTCGTACCAGCGTTTGGAGCGTGTAATTAAGTGTACCGTCCAGTAACTAACCGGACGTTGTGTTTAGTATGAACGCTGATACACTGAAGGTATTAAAATATACGAAGGTATATTCGATAGAGCGTTCGAAACTGTTGCCGTGTTTATTGAGTGAGCATATATGAGATGGAGTCTGATAATTGTTTCTGCGCAGTCACTTTTGGCATTGATTATAATTATAAGGAGCTATGTAGGCGCGGTATAAGTAAGAAAATAAAACAAAGAGTTTGTCTAGGAGAAATTTGTTACTATTAATGAAATGATATAAAATAATGAGACAGAACATTTCAAGGATACTAACACTTCTTCAAAAATTTTTTTAATATTCCCGATGGCTTTAAAAACGTAATCAATACGTCGCATTATTACTAGCTTATATAAAATTATAGAAAAATAAGTATACATATATATATATATATATATATATATATATATATATATATATATATATATATATATATATATATATTGTAATTACTACGTTGTAACGACTTTTATTACAATCATAAATGTTCTGTAATTTTAACAACTTAAACCTATGATTAGTTGAAAAGCTCCAACATATAAATAATCGAAAAATTTAAACAAAGCTGAAAGAGAAATGTTCTTTTCTTCTGTGTTGATAGTGTTTTAATTCCATTGTTCAGTTGTATAACTATGAGGACAATTAATGTCTACTTATTAAGCTACCAATAAAGTACCGCAAAAGCTTTAAATTGCAAGGAGTTTAGAGTCAAAACGTAAAATGGAACATTGACTAAGATACAACAGAGCTAGTATAACTTGGTCCTAAGGGCTTTAAATTGTAACTGAAGTAAAGTCTAAAGTATAATGACTTGGCTCATTCACATTTAATGTATAAAAAAACATATGGTGGATGAATCCTTGGTGGATGAACGACCATCCTTGATTGATCAGAACACAAAACGCCCCGCTCCACAAAGAGCAAGTAGATTAAACTAGCTCGATTAAATTCAAATTTTGACGAAATCTTAGTAAACGAAAGATATTTACGTCTGAGTACGTTAGACTTCAAGCGACCATAGTTGTTATGTTTGTTACAAAAAACTTAGTATTCATTGTAAAATATGTGTTGTATTTAACGATACAGGGGGCATTAGGCAGTATCTGTTAGTTATCCTTAACGAATAATCGCCTTGAGGTTGTGGTAGTTGTGTATTTATAAGTAAATTATAGTAGATTACGTTTTCTCTCTAAGATATGACTTCTAACTAAATATCGGCCTCTAACCAAATTTAGAGAGAAATCAGAGATTATCTTAGAGATATAGATTACATTTTCTTTGTTTGGAGGAGGATTTTCAGTTGGTAGGTAACTTACAGACCTTGTTTTGTGTGGATGATATATATTTAAAGACACTCGGAGAAATAGCCAAAAAAATCATTATTTCAAAGGAGCGCAGCAAAAGAGGAAATATATACATATAATCCAAAAAACGGTTTTTCAAGGAATATTTCTACCTGAGAATCAAGTAAAATAGTAGCTGTTAATATTATTAAAGAAGTAGACTCGATATCCTCAAGAAGATCAACAAAATGTAAAATGAGCAGTATGATTATTATCAGCACCAAAAGTCGAAAAATCTTATTCACCAGGTATGATTTTCATTATTTATATCTAATGATTTATAAAAAAGTTAATATAAAACCGTGTATAAAGAAGCAAATGAAGTATATTCGACATATGTTCTAATCTTCTATTTTTTTCTTCCATTACCTTATATTATCTTATTAACAATCTTATTTACGAGGTGTAATTTTCATTATTTATATCTAATGATTTATAGATAAATTAATATAAAACCGTGTATAAAGAAGCAAATGAAGTATATTCGACATATGTTCTAATCTTCTATTTTTTTCTTCCATTACCTTATATTATCTTATTAACAATCTTATTTACGAGGTGTAATTTTCATTATTTATATCTAATGATTTATAGATAAATTAATATAAAACCGTGTATAAAGAAGCAAATGAAGTATATTCGACATATGTTCTAATCTTCTATTTTTTTCTTCCATTACCTTATATTATCTTATTAACAATCTTATTTACGAGGTGTAATTTTCATTATTTATATCTAATGATTTATAGATAAATTAATATAAAACCGTGTATAAAGAAGCAAATGAAGTATATTCGACATATGTTCTAATCTTCTATTTTTTTCTTCCATTACCTTATATTATCTTATTAACAATCTTATTTACGAGGTGTAATTTTCATTATTTATATCTAATGATTTATAGATAAATTAATATAAAACCGTGTATAAAGAAGCAAATGAAGTATATTCGACATATGTTCTAATCTTCTATTTTTTTCTTCCATTACCTTATATTATCTTATTAACAATCTTATTTACGAGGTGTAATTTTCATTATTTATATCTAATGATTTATAGATAAATTAATATAAAACCGTGTATAAAGAAGCAAATGAAGTATATTCGACATATGTTCTAATCTTCTATTTTTTTCTTCCATTACCTTATATTATCTTATTAACAATCTTATTTACGAGGTGTAATTTTCATTATTTATATCTAATGATTTATAGATAAATTAATATAAAACCGTGTATAAAGAAGCAAATGAAGTATATTCGACATATGTTCTAATCTTCTATTTTTTTCTTCCATTACCTTATATTATCTTATTAACAATCTTATTTACGAGGTGTAATTTTCATTATTTATATCTAATGATTTATAGATAAATTAATATAAAACCGTGTATAAAGAAGCAAATGAAGTATATTCGACATATGTTCTAATCTTCTATTTTTTTTCTTCTATTTCCCTAATATTATCTTATTAACAATCTTATTTACCAGGTGTAATTTTCATTATTTATATTTAATGATTTATAGATAAATTAATATAAAACCGTGTATAAAGAAGCAAATGAAGTATATTCGACATATGTTCTAATCTTCTATTTTTTTTCTTCTATTTCCATAATATTATCTTATTAACAATCTTATTTACGAGGTGTAATTTTCATTATTTATATCTAATGATTTATAGATAAATTAATATAAAACCGTGTATAAAGAAGCAAATGAAGTATATTCGACATATGTTCTAATCTTCTATTTTTTTCTTCCATTACCTTATATTATCTTATTAACAATCTTATTTACGAGGTGTAATTTTCATTATTTATATCTAATGATTTATAGATAAATTAATATAAAACCGTGTATAAAGAAGCAAATGAAGTATATTCGACATATGTTCTAATCTTCTTTTTTTTTTCTTCTATTTCCCTAATATTATCTTATTAACAATCTTATTTACCAGGTGTAATTTTCATTATTGGTATCTAATGATTTATAGAAAAATTAATTTGAAACCATGCATTAAGAGGCAAATGAAGTATATTCGACATATGTTCTAATCTTCTATTTTTTTCTTCCATTACCTTATATTATCTTATTAACAATCTTATTTACGAGGTGAAATTTTCATTATTTATATCTAATGATTTATAGATAAATGAATATAAAACCGTGTATAAAGAAGCAAATGAAGTATATTCGACATATGTTCTAATCTTCTATTTTTTTTCTTCTATTTCCCTAATATTATCTTATTAACAATCTTATTTACCAGGTGTAATTTTCATTATTGGTATCTAATGATTTATAGAAAAATTAATTTGAAACCATGCATTAAGAGGCAAATGAAGTATATTCGATATATATTCTAATTCGTCGGCACTCAATATATATTCCATGTATTATTAAACTGTATTATCGTGTTCGTACAAGTAATATGCATAAACGACAATATTATTACATGAACTAAATATAGCATAATGAAAAAATAGAGTATTAAAAAATGGTGACTTTATTTAATAAACATTTATTTACAATTAATACCAAAATAATAAAGCACAGGTTATGTGTACCGTAGTAAACAACAGCGTCAAACTGAGTGAGGAGGGGGTCGCGTAGTCGGTTGCGCATGGCGACACGTTGCCATACCGTACACTCTACTACATATAGACTATATATATATACCTTAGTATAGCGTGGCGACCCGTCGCTACGGCAAGCGTCGCCACGCCAACGATCCTGTTTATACCTGCGTCTATAGATGTTTCACATCAAAAACATTTTTATCCTTCAATAGGAAAGATTTTTATTACTAATAGATATGTACAGATGGAATTACGACCTCTTGTAGACCATACCGTAAAAAATCTCTATTTAAGAGAAGTTATGTGTATAGAAATTGATATTAACTTGTTTATATATATAAAGATTTTTTCACTCTATCATTATCGGTATAAACAAATTTTTAAAAACAAAGATAACTGTGACCAATATTCATCAGACATTAATCTTTCACCTATTCAAATGTGCCAACACAAAAGTGAAACTTTTCGGAAAGACAAATGAGTAAACTGGATGCGAGTAAATTTTAAACAGACATTAAAGAAGTAGATGTAAGAAGTGTTACTGTAGTGGCAATGATTTACACCGTATGTATATATATATATATATATATATATATATATATATATATATATATGTATATATATACATATATATATTAATATATATACATATATATACCGTTTTAGTGCCACTGTTTTTTACTCATATATACTTAAAAATGCCAAAGAAATCTTTTGTTTTTGATATCATTTACTCTCGTCCTTTCGGATAGTATACATTTGAGATAAAGGAGCCATCATTTAAAATTCTACATCTGGAATCCAATGCCAGTGACTATAAATTACTGTACTCTAAAATATATATAAATATATATATATATATATATATATATATATATATATATATATATATATATATATATATATATATGTATATATTTATATATATATATACATATATTTAATGAAAATAATATCAATATTTGTAAATAGTTTAATAGAAATACGACACACCTCAAACTTTTAAACTTTTATAATGTACCTAAGTATGTATGGAACATTCGTAGTGTGAATTCTACTTATATTTAGCTAGTTTTATTGTAAATTTTTAAGTTGGAGAAACATAAAAATAATTTCTTGCATACCTTTCGAAATATAATTGTAGAGTATTATTTGACTACAACTAGGTTTCCCAAGAAAGCTAATTAAGATAATGTCATTAGACAGCAAATATTTATAAATAAGAAAGTAATAAGTCGGCAAAATATCAACAAAATATTTATTTCCTTATATATATATATATATATATATATATATATATATATATATATATATATATTATATATATATATTGGAAACTTTATAAGTGTCCCTAAAAGATTATAATGAGTTTTGATTACTTAGACATGCCTCAAGCAAGTTTGACAGTTTATATTGATTTAAGAGTTATCACAAAATTTATTGTGTCAAATATCGAAACACCTCCAGTAAGTACGCACTCACGAGGCCGCAAAATAAGTTTTGATTCTACAATGAAGACTTAATTCGATTCCATTACAAAGGCCGTTGCTGTGACAAATTTCGAAATTGACAAGATCGAATACAAGGGCCCGGAGCCTTGCAAATCCATGGTCACGATTTCGCGACTCTCTAAAGAGATGATTGGATTATGCTTCGTCGCTTCCGATGACGTAATCTATCGAACGATTAGTTTAATAAGTAATACGTCTACAGGGTCGAGTCGATAAGCAAATATTGATCTTTAGTCGCGGTTTTAATTAGACCGACCCGTTTCAAATAACTATTCGAGGTATTTAAAACGTAATACAACTGGTTTAGTGATCATAAAGCTATTTAAATATGTTACTTTAATTATTAAATTACAAAAATAGATATTAATAATTTTAACTAAAATTTATAGGTTTCTTTATTCAATTGATTTTAAATAACAGAACTTTGCAAGAAAATATTCCCTTGAAACTCCAATTACAAGTTATACAGTATATTGTGAGTTTTTTATTTTAATTCGGTTAACGAAAATATATGTTGCTATATAATTTTATTTGCATTTATTTTCAGTCAGTATTTTATTGACATATACAGCTGTTAGTTTAATAATTTTCGAAAAAAATGACAAGACGTGGCTTTAATTATTAATTTTACCTGAGTATTTTTGAAATAGATATTAATAATTTTTATTAAAATTTCTAGGTTCCTTCATTCAATTGATTTTAAACAACAGAACTTTGAAAGAAAATATTCCCTTAAAACTCCAAATACAAGTTACACAGTATATTGCGAGATTTTTATTTTAATTCGGTTAACGAAAATATATGTTGCTATATAATTTTATTTGAATTTTTTTTCTACAGTATTTTATTGACATATACAGCTGTTAGTTTAATAATTTTCGAAAAAAATGACAAAACGTGGCTTTAATTATTAATTTTACCTGAGTATACTTAAAATATATACTAATAATTTTTACTAAAATCTAAATTTTCCTTTATTCAGTTAATTTTAAATAAGAGAACTTTGCAAGAAAATATTCCCTTGAAACTCCAAGTACAAATTATACAGTATATTGTGAGTTTTTTATTTTAATTCGGATAACGAAAATATATCTTGCTATATAATTTTATTTGCATTTATTTTCTACAGTATTTTATTGACATATACAGCTGTTAGTTTAATAATTTTCGAAAAAAGTGACAAAACGTGGCTTTAATTATTAATTTTACCTAAGTATACTTAAAATATATACTAATAATTTTTACTAAAATTTAAATTTTCCTTTATTCAGTTGATTTTAAATAATAGAACTTTGCAAGAAAATATTCCCTTGAAACTCCAAGTACAAATTACACAGTATATTGTGAGTTCTTATTTTAATTTGGTTAACGAAAATATATGTTGGTACATAATTTTATTTGCGTGTATTTTCTGTAGTATTTTATTGACATATGCAGCTTTTAGGTTAATAATTTTCGAAAAAAAATTAGAAAACATGGCAAGATTACTAACTTTAATTTACGATTAGATAAAATTAAACTGTAAAAAGCGTACCATCTTTTTAGCTATTCGGTAAATGTTGTTTAGTCATATGTTCATATTTAGTTTTACAAACATTTTATTTGAAAAATCGATGTATATTTATTAGAAATACAATTTTAATTGCAATTAATTTATATGCCATTTTATTTTTGTCGTATTTTACGTTCTTATATTAATTAAAATCGTCACAATGTACGATTTTAATATAATTTTGTTGTAATATATATTTTTAGGGACTTTTTTCCGATATGAAAATACAGTACCTTTTGAACAAATAATCTTATGAAGATTTGGATTATTTGATATATCAATTTAAACTAAGAGTCTATTTTGATGTGGTACAATTTAAATGAAACAATAAAAAGCTTTCTAGACGATTGAAGGGCAGATTTTTTTTGTCCAAAAACCTTACATCAATTTATTTAATGGAATTTATCAATGGATTCATTATAAGTATAAAACTAATTTGGCGTGACGCCTATGTGCATCGCAAAGTAGCGTATATCTTGATAACCGCCTATTTGCGAATATATTGAGAGCGACTATATATATATATATATATATATATATATATATATACAAACACACACACATGCACACATACATATATATATATATATATATATATATATATATATATATATATATATATAAACTATATTTATGGCAAAAAAATTAATTTATAATTTTTATTTAATATAAATATTACGCAGTCCCTTTGTAAATATTTATTTTACATAAAATAAATAATTACACACGGACTACATCAGAAAACTTTCATTTTCTATAGAAAAGTACAAGAGAGCTTGTGTAGAGTAAAATCTGTCGAGCACGAGTAGAACTCGCTCTACGGTAATGCCTGTGTGTATGAAACACATTCAGGTACTTAGAAACATTTAAGGGTACATAGTATTTCTAATTAAACTATTTATAGTATTATTCTACACTAGCGTGACCCGTGCGACGTCTTCGCATTATATCAATTTGCGTGGTAGATTATAAATATTTAGACATGAGAAAATGAACTCACAGCTGTCATATTAGTTACAACAGAGTGTTTAGAGTCAATTTAATAAATCAAAATTGATTGCAGGTATTCAATTCATTTCTAATTTTGCACACTGCTTATTACGTTTGTATTCCATTATGAAGCTCAGATGACAGATCAAACAAATATTTTACTAAAATTGACATATAGAGGCGCAAGTATCAAAAGCATTGAGCTAAAGCGCCACTTTATTTATACGTGAGTGGATTTGAAATTAAACAAAAATTTTACCGACCGTCAATCATATTGACGTTGAGCCGTTAGATGGCGGCATTGCTGTTTTGTGTATATAATTTTAATAATTAATTAATTTGCAAAAACAATAGCAATAATAAATTTTTTAGTTGTGGATGCCGGTAGAGCAAGCAATTATCTATAAAATGATATATAATTTATGTGGATTAGTTGTGAGGTTTTTTCTAAAAAGGGAGAGTAACATCTTAACCTTACCGTAATAATATATATGATAACGCAAAAATATTGCCTATTATATCTTTTACAGATGTAAAAACCAACTAATAATAAAAGTTACGAAAGTCCACATACAATTAGAAATAATTGATTTTTGAATTGTTTACTTATGCTATAAATATTCCCATTATGCCAACTTTCAAGATTTTAGGTTTATCGGAAGTACTAAGGTACTTCTCTTGATCAGTGAATAATAAAAAAAATACGTTTTAAAAGGCCATACCTTTTTTGCGTGAATTAAAGGATTTGAAATGTTTACAGCAATGTAAAGCTGTAGGCTCTACATTGCTGTATAAAGCTGTAGGCTCTACATTGCAAAATACGATATTCAGTTTGATATCTCAAATCGCTTCTGCGCGAAAGGGGTCCAACAGAGAGACAGAAGGACGGACGATTAAATGATCCTATGAATGATATATTTTTTTATTTCGTTTTGAGAGACGGAACTCTAAAAGGTATAAATATCTACTTTCATTGAAATAATTTCTTTTATAATGAATATTTTTAAAGTAATTGTGCAAAATTTCTAAAGACAAGTAAACATGTTTTAATTTTACTTGATTACCTATTTTTACCAAAAAGGTCTCATAGGAAATTGGGATTTTTCGTAAATACAATTGCTGTAGCATCTAATGTACACGCCCTTGCGCTACATCAACTTAATTTGATGCGGTGTCTGGCCAAATCAAAATAAACTCACTGAAAAATCTCATCAAAAAATATTTGTAGGATTTCCCTTGGTGGTTAGGATGAAATGTATCTTTTGATTCATAGAAGCAAAATAAGATAGTCGTACATAAGTCGTTAGTTGGCTGATTTTTGTAATATAAAATGAGATGATTTTGACTTTTAAGGCATTTTTTTATCTTTTTCCATTGTGCACTATTCTGGCACGAGCTCTAGCCTTCCCAAGTAGCTTCCTCCGGGTTAACTTGTTGTTGGTAATGGTCTCCAGTTTTTAATCCTGAGAATGTGTGAAGCCTCTTCAAGGTTGTCAGTCCACCTCAGTCTGGATTTATTTCCAGGATGGTGGGATGTCGGAGAGACGAGAATTATTTTTTGGTATTTTTATTTTCGTTCATTCGAATTATCGTTATATATTTTAAGGTATATATAAAAATTTTTGAAAATATGTTTATCTACATATAATTTGAAAATTATAGTAAAAAATATTAATCTGATAAGTAAATAAATGAAACAATAAAGCAGTATCAATTATTAAATACAATAGACAGATTGAAACGTGAATGGTTTTAGGTGGATTCCATTTTTCTTTTTAAGATATCATTTTTATATATTATTGGAAATATCCACATTATCTGATATAATATTGTCATTTTAATTAAAAGTGATAAAAGTAACCTCATCAGACTATTTATTTGCATGGCGTCTACTTATTCACTTGTAAGTTGTTAAATAATATCTTTCTGAGCGTTTTGTTAATCGTTTCTGAGCGTTTAATCGAATGTCAGACCAAAAATAATTCTCATGAAATGACGAAAAGATGAAGTCATAATTTATTTCATCTTCCTAGAGATGGTACATTTATTTTGCTGCTTCCATCTGTTTTCCGTAGGTTACCATTGATCAATGCGGTATTGTTAAAAATTTTTGTTAATTCTTTGCTGCGTTATATTTCGTCTTTAAAAAATTTGTATTTATGATACACGAACATATTCATGGGGTTTGTAAGAACGAAATAAATAAATAGTAAACAAACAAAAATTTTTAAAATTGGTAGAAACTAAAGTGGTATCGAATTTACATTGAATCAATTAAATCTATACTTTAAATATATCGAAATATTAAATCTGTGGTACTTTTAAAAATATGCAGACATTTTAAAATATACACAGTTTTCATATATACAGCTTTCAGCTTCTGATGCCTTATGATTTTTTTTATTTCTAATTTTTATTGGCGTCATTAAATTAAAATAAATGTTTGGTGACTTTTTCTGTTTTTGAAAATAAATAATTAAATGACGCCTTATATAGTGTTTCTAAAGATGGCTGTGAATAAATAAATGTAAGGTTTCGGCGGATATGCGATGTGATAAAAGTAAAAAACACGAATTTATAATGAAAATTCGCTGAAGCGAAACCGTAGAAAGATCTCAGAATCTAAAATAAATTACTATAGAAAACATAGAAAACGTAACGTCGTGGTTTGATTGAAGACTTAAGGAATATTAAGAAAAATTATGATATCATTTCCGAGAAATATTTGAATATCTTTTACCTATCACAAGAGGAAGTTAATGTTCTGGATGGAATTGAATTAAGAACTTATTTTAGTTCAATTATATGCCGTCTATATTTCCTGGAATTATTCAAATATTGTGTTATCTAAATTGCGTTCATAAATTAGTTTGTGCTAAAAATATTTCAATTTTATATCATGAGAAAAAGATTCGAAATGCTTTTGACGATTGTGATTTTACGTCCTTTTTTATATAAGACGTTAATATCAAATGATATGGAAGACGTCACAGTTAAAGTTTGAATTTTGTAAATAAATTTTCTTTAGTCAAGATGCTGTGATATTGAATTTCGCCACGTTTACCACGTTTATCACGAAAATATTTTAAGAAAACTTACTAGAGCGATGCGAGGAAGATCCCAATGAGCTCCAAATAAAATGTCGGAAATAGAAATGGATTGGTCTTAAGCTCAGAAGGGTATAAGCCATTATCTCCAAACAAGCTTTGGATTGTAACATTCAAGGGAAGAGTAAATGTGTCCGCCTGAAGTAGATCTGGCTGCGATCTATGCTAGTGGAACGAAAGAAATTCTTGGAGAGAAACATAGTAGTGATCAGCGCGGCGAAGCATCGTGGATACCCTTTGTTCCACCGAAGAATTAGAATATGAAGAAGAAAAAACAATATGCATGTACATTGGCGCAAAAGTAATGTCATAATTTGAATTGACTGCCATTTTGTTAGAAATTAAAAAAAGAGCTCTGTTTTCATGAAATATTTATTGAGGTGTGTATCGCTTCATGGCTTGTTGACAACTAATTCTTCAAATGTCAGTGACATTTGGCGCCATCAGCAAAGATTAAGGAGCATTCACATTATGACATTACTTTTGCGCCATCTTGTATATATACATATATATATATGTGTATGTATATATATATATATATATATATATATATATATATATATATATATATATATATATATATTTATATACATGAACAGAAACTCTTATTAATTTCTCAGCTGTGAACTTCACCCCAATTAAGAAGTATTTATTTTGGAAATCTAACCCTTATAGGGGTAAACGAATGTTCATTTCTCGCGACTGTAAATGTTATATATTTCTAATTTTACTATATATACTTTTCATGAAAAATAAGTATGTATTCCAACGCGAGCCATCCAAGATATGAGGATTCAATGATCTTGACTGATTAAATGCGATTTTATCAGGTATATTAATGTGAATTTAAATAATGAAATTAAAATTACATTATTAATTTAAAACGATGAATGTTACTTATTTAAAATACGACTGTTACATATTTTTGACAATTAAAATATGACTGTTACATATTTTGACAATTAAAATATTACTGTTACATATTTTTGACAATTAAAATATGACTGTTACATATTTTTGACAATTCAAATATGACTGTTACATATTTTTGACAATTAAAATATGACTGTTATATATTTTTAACAATTAAAATATGACTGTTACATATTTTTGACAACTAAAATATGACTGTTACATATTTTTGACGATTAGAATATGACTGTTATATATTTTTGACAATTAAAAATGAAATTGATACATCTGTTCCAAGTAGATTTAATTTTTAATATTGCAGACGCTGCCTCCCTGCGCTACGAAAAACTGGAACAGCTGGCGCATAGACGATATGAGAGCACAGACGTACAGATGGCATTGCGAGCGGATGCGTTTTAAGTTAATTTTTATAATTGAGAAACTGTTATTTCTGAAATTATTCTTAACGCGGTTTTGAAATTTTATTAGCTTCGTGTCTTTTTTCTTTTCTAATTCGCAACTTTCATGATATGTAGGCTAATAAAATAGCAGGTGAAAGTAATTAAAAATGATTTTATTTTATTTGATTAATGAAACGTATTCATTATCGAAAAAAATTGTATTAATACTTGATTCGGTTTCTTTGAAGTTATTTTTCTTTATCTAATAAAAATTATTCGTAAATAATGCATTTGGTTTTTGAAATGATAAATTCTATTTTTTTTATTTAGCAAGTAATTTAATAGAAACTTCATCACGTGTACGTAAACTTACGAACTGCAATGGTCACGCATGTGATCCAGATTGAGGGCAAGTAACGGTAGGGAAAGATCTCTATTTATTACCATCTCTATCAAGGTCTATTGAATTATCTATATCGCAATATCGTCTCTATCAATAACTTGATAGATATCATAATTCATCATTCAATAAATAGCATCACACAATTAATGCAAACGATATTTTAATTACAACAATATAAATGCATTTAGTGACTCAGTACGTTTTTTACCTTTACTGTCAAACCGTTGGTCACAGGTACTTCATCATGGTAATTTGACTTCAACGGATACCATGAATAAATATATAGATTCGTGTTATATATATATATATATATATATATATATATATAAATATATATATATATATATGTATATATATATATATATAATATATATATATATATATATATATATATATATATATATATATATATATATATATATATGCATATATATTGGGCTGGCAAATGGTTGAAACGTTTTGATATTAAAAATTCTAGAACGGTTAACTTTTAGATAATACCAGAAAGTTGTAGGACGCTCTGGGACATATTATATAAAGTGTATATAAGCACGTACGGTTCGGCTCTCTCCCTGCTTATCAACCGGACTTAATATTATCAGACCATCATCTCTTTCGAACCCTCAAGAACGTTCTACGCCAAAAAAGTTTCACGATTTTAAAGATATTGAATCGGGCCTTGAAATGTTTTTTTAACTCCCGGCCTCCAACGTTTTGGCTCGATGGTATCCAGTCTCTACCCACCAGATGGTAACAAGTTATTGATGCACACGGTGACTACATTATAGATTGAAAGTGTTGAATGAATTAATAAATAAATGAAATTAAAACTGTTTGACTTTCTTAACCAACCCAGTACACACCATATATATATATATATATATATATATATATATATATATATATACATATATATATATAGTATATATAGATATGGTATGATAAGTATATATATATATATATATATATATATATATATATATATATATATATATATATATATATATATATAAGAAGGCATCCGGAAAAGGCTAGAATATTTTAAACCTAAAACATTTGCACTGTGTTAGCAACATAATTGATGATTTTTATGTTAATAAGGTACTTTTAAAAGTGCGATGATAATGTGGGACATGCCTCTATAATATCAAATATATCACTATAATTCCGGATATTACTCTATAATATCAGATATATCTCTATAATATCCGATGTATCTATAATATCGGAAAAGACTCTATCCAATCGGATATATATCTATAATATCAAATATATCTCTATGATATCGGATGTATCTATAATTCCAGATATTACTCTATAATATCA
The DNA here is from genome assembly GCA_039881145.1 of Druceiella hillmani. Lineage (NCBI taxonomy): Eukaryota > Metazoa > Arthropoda > Insecta > Lepidoptera > Hepialidae > Druceiella > Druceiella hillmani. The sequence continues at coordinate 16,182,602 of JAYKKI010000029.1, forward strand.
GACATATCTCTATAATATCCGATGTATCTATAATATCGGATAAGACTCTATCCAATCGGATATATATCGACAATATCAAATATATCTCTATGATATCGGATGTATCTATAATTCCAGATATTACTCTATAATATCAGACGTATCTCTATAATATCCGATGTATCTATAATATCGGATAAGACTCTATCCAATCGGATATATATCGACAATATCAAATACAATATCTAATATAATATCGGATTGTCATTCTAATTAAAAGTGATAAAAGTAACCTCATCAGACAATTTGTTTGCATGCCGTCCACTTATTCACTTGTAAGTTATTGTGCCGTCTACTTATTCACTTGTAAGTTATTGTGCCGTCTACTTATTCACTTGTAAGTTATTGTGCCGTCTACTTATTCACTTGTAAGTTATTGTGCCGTCTACTTATTCACTTGTAAGTTATTGTGCCGTCTACTTATTCACTTGTAAGTTATTGTGCCGTCTACTTATTCACTTGTAAGTTATTGTGCCGTCTACTTATTCACTTGTAAGTTATTGTGCCGTCTACTTATTCACTTGTAAGTTACTGAGCGTTTTGTTAGGATTTAATCGAATGTCACATTAAAAATATTTCTCATCAAATGACGAAAAGATGAAGTCATACAAACAATAGTTTTGAAAATTGAATCAATGTTTGTTAAATTTTTGCCTGCATTATACTTCGTTTTTAAAAATTTGCATTTTTAATACACGAACATATTCTATGTTTTGAGCAAAAGTGTTTATTAGGCATGGGGTTTACAAGAACTAAATAAATAAATGAATGTATAATAAATAAAAAAATATCTAAATGAATAAAAAACAAAAAATTTAAGATTGGTAGAATTAAAGTAGTCTAGAACTTACATTGAATCAATTAAATCTATACTTTAAATATATCGAAATCTGGTTTTTTTTAAATGTGCTGACATAAAAATATACTATGAGAAAACTGTTCTCATAAACAGATTTCAGTTTCTGATGCTTTATGATTTTTTTTATATCCATTTTTAATTTTTCATTAATGTGGACAATTACTTTAACCTTAATTTCCTTTTTTCATGAATATAAATATTACAGAATAGCTATTTTTATTTTTGTCGATCAATTTTTTTTAAGAACGAGAAAACGTGATTAAATCATTCCGTTTTCCCTATCGATAAAAACCACCACAATTGGCATGATTATTGTAATAATAAATATAGAATTTAGAATTTAATACGAGTAGGCAAATGCTTGCATAAAATTATGAAAATGTTAAATTCTCGAGGTTTTTTATAGAACCTTGGGGGTCCGAAAAACACTTCAAAATCATTGTAATGGCAACGTCGTTAGTCCATCCGACCGCCTATTAAAAATTATTAAACTTATATTAAACCGCAAATTTATTCATATTCTTGCTGTCAAATTTAGTATTAACAAATGGACTGGTTTTCTATGAGTACTACTGATTCTTGATTGACTCTACTGATTCTTATTGTTGATTGCCTAAATTGTGTTGAGAGAATTTAATTTTTTTCATTTTGGTTCTATATAGAAACTAGATATTAGGGATTAGAAACTAGACACTAGAACTAGGGATTAGTCATTTAACTAATGAATGGGTTTTCGGAATGAAATTACTATTTTAATAGTTACGTCAAGTTTAAAAGTACTTATAATTGCTAACCTGAAATCATTTCTTTATTATTAACTTAGTATAATTAAAACTATAATTCCAAATATATCTACTAATTTATTACATTTAATTAAGAGCCACTATTGATGAGTTGGTAGGTAATTAAAATAAGTACCATATTTTTAAAAGTTAATAATAGTTTTTAACATTGACAAATATGAATTGTTTATTACCTATAGTTTAGTAATTATAAATTCTTGGTTTGTAATATGAATCTCATAACTTTTATTATAGTTTAGGGATCAAATATTCTCTGGAAGCAAACGAAAATTAAGTTGTTCTAATAAAAAAATGTATTTTTTTTCTTGTAAAAATTGAATAAATTATATTATTCATTAATTTTTGCATGTCTTCTAAACATTAAATATAATAAATTATATTATTTCCTGATTTTTGCTGTTTAATTTTTATTATTTTACCAGAGTACGAAATATTATTTGACTGCGATTTCATAATAATTCAATAACATAATCCAACACGTACAAAAATCTAAGTTATCGTCACGTGCAGACAATCGACTGATTAGTCACCTATTTGACTAGTCTACAAAAGCTTAAGCCGGTATATCTCTAATTGATTTATTATTACCCTTAAAATATTACTACCATTTACGTAATAGAATCATATATATATATATATATATATATATATATATATATATATATATATATAAATGTATATATATATGCGCACATTCATATTTGTATATATACATAGTTGAACCGTACATGCAACTAAATGGGTCATGCCGTTTATTAATCGTAATAATAATTGTATTAATTATATTAACAGTCTGCAAATCGACCAAACTTTATGACCACACCATTTTTAACAACTACACACCGGAAACGATTTTATGATTAATAAAATGAAATATGCTACCGGACGTGAAAGTCAATATATTGTAAATAAGTAGCATTTAGTCACGATTGCATTAATATAATTATAAGCACAAATGCTGACCAATTATGGACATAATCAGATGATTGATCGATTTATTTTATGTATTAACAGATCATAGAGAATGATCTTGATTTCAAGTGGTCAACTATTCGGTTTCACAATTTAACACCGTCATCACTTGCACTTTGTGCTGTAGATTAAACGGGGGCTAACACAAAGGTGCTGTGTGTTGAAAAGGAAGTATATATTTTAAAGTTAACCAAAACACAAAGGAATCAAATCGAGGGAGGCGGTCGAGCGTGTCCGCCCGGTACATGTAAAAAATACTGGATATCGATCATTCTCAATCTGTTACACATAATGGTCTACTATGATCGAGACATTGCGTTCTTTTTTATTAAATGAAGAAAGTTATGTAAAGTAAATATGTGTATAAGACCTTTCGTAAAATTAAAAGGAAAGTTACTGTATTATACCAACATAATTTACTATGAGGTGGTTTATATTTTCCGCGTTATACGAATTTTTTGAATATGGATACATTTACAAACCCCTGATAATGCCATATAACGAGTGCCTTCTCACGATATTTCTGGATACTAGACAAATATTATACCGTATATATATATATATATATATATATATATATATATATATATATACATATATATATAAATATATATATATATATATACTTAAAAACCGTCTATGATGTGCAAAAGCAGCGAAAAATGCTTTAGATTTAAAATATTCTAGCTTTTACCCATTGCTTTCTTCCCTAATTTAAAATTGTTTTATTTAATTTTTAAAAATTTTTGTAGCGGTTTTCTTCATTAATAAGTTTTTCATCTGAGAAGTATCAGAATAAAAGTAACTTATATCTTACCTTGAATAATATCTGCACCTAAAAAGTACCCTAGACTCGTACGAAAGTGGGTTTTTTATATTTTGGCTTGAATTTTCAACCAAATAACTATAAAAATCACGATAATTTCGATTCATCAGTTTTAAACCCGTGCGCTTGCTCCTGCGTCCTGTCTGAGTACATATAATTGAAATTCGAGTTCTTAGAAAATATTTAAAAATTTTTTTTATATTTTAAGCAAAAGAACGATTCATCAAAATCTTAGTAAAAGTGTAATTCAATTCCGTCTAATATTTTTTATGTGGTTCTTAAAGAAAAGGATAAACCAAAAAAAACAGACAAGGAATATTTAAAAGGAACAAAAGTTAGTGTAAAATTTAATTTATATAGCAGGTATTTTTTCACTGCAAGTTTCATTCATATCGCTCGACTAGTTTTCTCGTGATATTCGTACGGATAGAATAATTCTAAATAAAAATCCTTTTGGATTCTGATAAGTCTAAATGTGGCAGTTTCATAGTAGTATATATTTATTTATAAATACGTGATATGCAATGCTTGATATGACTGAAACTATTCTGAGGAACGAAGTTATGAATTTTTCATTTGAAATGACTAAATAATTATCAATTATAAATAATACTGTTATCAATTATTATTCAGATGTAGTAGCAAAATGATATCATCAAATTATTCAGATGTAGTAGCGAAATGATATCATCAAAATTATTGAATATATTTTACGTTAATTTTGTAGAAATTCATTATTCACAATTAAATGAACTAAACTACGTGATGTGGTATTATTTCTACTTTCTTTAAGAATCTTTGCTAATAACCCACCTGAAGATGTTGTAATACAACGAAACCTAGGTCGTGGTATAGAACTTAAAGAAAATAGAAATAATACTACATCACGTAGTTTCATTTAATTGTGGACCATCCCAATTGTTTTCTTTTTGGAATATAAATTATATAAAAAAGAAAAATTTTATTAAAACACATTACTAGCTAATTGAATGATGCCAAACATAGATAAGGACAGGTTGGTAAACATTCAAATAGACCTTCAGATAATAAATAAAAATCTTGGCATTTTCACTTAGATACAATAAGTACTCTGTAATTAAAAATTAGCTAATGAATAAGGTAGCTATACTATGTAGTTTAAATATAATTTGTTTGGAAACAACGTGAAAATGCTGACTTTGTTTAAATGTAATGTCTGCTTTAACTATGTGCAGTTTTCATTCCTTAATATGACAGCTGAGATGAGATATGCATCATTCAATTTGATGATAATAATAGATTGGAATTTGGTTGTTATTTGAATACCGGAGAGACTACTGTATATTATTAAAAGCAAACTTACATGTACTTGTTACTTATATACAACTAATACCTAGTTGCTAATTAAATATTTTATTTGTTATTGTTTTTTTTCTCTGTAATACTATAACAGTGTTTTATATATTCATAATAGATACTGTATATTGCTATTTAGTATTTCATATTGCATTTTACGAACATTAACCCCATTTTTATTTTCCAGGAGTTTTGTTTTAGACATATTCACTTTTGGCATACTTCTGTCAAACGAAATGTTTCTAAAAGGTTTTACATTCTTTACTTTAATGTGTCTGGTTTATGTCTGGTTTATTACGTAAACTAACCAGAGTTAGTTATACAATTATAGAACAGTTATACATGCTTCGTTATATTGTATCTGTTTTCTTAATGTAAAAAATGTACACTTGTATGTCTAATTCTCCATGCGTTGACCTCCATCGATTTCGTGTTAGTTGTGTCTCTTCATTTAATCTTTTTTTACTAGATTCGTGATCTTATAACCACGATTTTGTTAATGGATATCTCTCAGAGAGTTTTTTTCTTCTTTTTTTATATTTCTCTTTGTATCTTTGTTAAGTTAAGAGTGTTTTTGTAGTAATCTTTTTAGGCTGCCTTAATATAATGTATGCTAACATTTTTTTAATTGTTCAATGATTTGCTGGCAAGGTGTGAGTCAATGACGATACTTAAACAATTACATAAATAAATAATGACATTGTATAAATATGGGAAGATCCGCATAGTTTTAAATAATTGTCTGTGTATATTTGTAATGCGGATATAATCTTCAACATTATTTACGCAATAGCAATTATATAGTTATGAATATGTTTTTTTGGAAATTCATTATCAATTTATTTTTCTTCACAACTAAATGGAACTACGTGATGTGGTAATAATACCTACTTTATTTAAATTTTTAACCACGACCTATGTATCGTTGTAACACAACATCTTCAGGTGGGCAATTATCTCTTCGAATTACCCACCTGAAGATGTCTTACAACGAGCACTAGGTTGTAGTTAAAAATTTAAATAAAATACATATGAAACTACGTGATGTAGTATTGACTACATCACGTAGTTTCATTTAGTTGTGTATAAAAATGTCTTCATCTACTTAGAATGGTTAACATTGCTTATTTTAGATTACATATAATTTCGTTATCTTTATTTTTAACATGCTTAATACTTTGTGTGCATTTTAGTCTTTTTTTGTTGATTTTCAGACCACATGAGATTCTAGCGACACTGTAAAGTACGTCAGTGGCTCCTACATCATCTCTAGTTTTACAGCGCCGTTATCAGAGTCATGTGATTCATTAGGTGATGGTCTTTATTAAACTTCACTCCGTGTCGATCTCGCGGAGAATTCTACATTATAGGTTCATTATTTTATTAAAAAGTTTACTTATGATGGTCTCTACTAATTAAGTTTATAACATTTTATGAACTATATCATAAAACGACACAATATCAAAAAATCATCACATCGTAAAAATTTGTTTAATGTTTAGTCAATATTTAAAACTATAGTTACAGCTGCCCCATATAGTATGTTGCAAACCCATACAATAAATTAATAATTGACTTATAAACTGATGTTTACAATAAATTGATTGTATACAATAAATTAATAATTGACTTATAAACTGATGTTTACAATAAATTGATTGTATACAATAAATTAATAATTGACTTATAAACTGATGTTTACAATAAATTGATTGTATACAATAAATTAATAATTGACTTATAAACTGATGTTTACAATAAATTGATTGTATACAATAAATTAATAATTGACTTATAAACTGATGTTTACAATAAATTGATTGTATACAATAAATTAATAATTGACTTATAAACTGATGTTTACAATAAATTGATTGTATACAATAAATTAATAATTGACTTATAAACTGATGTTTACAATAAATTGATTGTATACAATAAATTAATAATTGACTTATAAACTGATGTTTACAATAAATTGATTGTATACAATAAATTAATAATTGACTTATAAACTGATGTTTACAATAAATTGATTGTATACAATAAATTAATAATTGACTTATAAACTGATGTTTACAATAAATTGATTGTATACAATAAATTAATAATTGACTTATAAACTGACGTTTACAATAAATTGATTGTATACAATAAATTAATAATTGACTTATAAACTGATGTTTACAATAAATTGATTGTATACAATAAATTAATAATTGACTTATAAACTGATGTTTACAATAAATTGATTTTATACAATAAATTAATAATTAACTTATAAACTGATAGATAGTTTGATAAAACTAAGCTACTTGTTATGAATTTTATTTATTGAATATATTTGGGTGGGATATTAGTAAAGATCATCTTCAGGTGGGATATTAGCAAAGATCTTTGTTAATATCCCACCTGAAGATGTAATACAACGAAACCCAGGTCGTGGTAAAGAACTTAAAGAAAGTACAAATAATACTACATCGCGTAGTTTCATTTAATTGTGAATAATGAATTTTATTATTTTTTCATATATAAATTTTAAGTATTTTGTGAATCATTACAAATTAAACAGAACCTTAAGATATATGTAGCATGAACATTATAATTGAGGACTCACTACATAGTTATTTTTATAATTATAAAAATGGCACTCAACATAATCTAGTAGAAAGTAAAAACATTCGCAAGTCGCATGTTCATTACTGAAGTAATGTTCATTACTGAAGTTCGCATGTTCATTACTGAAGTAATGTTCATTACTGAACTTTGCATGTTCATTACTGAAGTAAATAAAAAGTTTGATTTAAAATTTATTAAAACAACTAATGATGCCCTTCTTACCGTTTTTAAGCCTCACCACGTGGCTTGCAAATGGACAGCCGACACTGAGTCTGAGTCTGAGTAGATCACGGGCCAAACACGCGGGACGCTGGTTTAAACAAAAGGTTTCCGATGTAAAATATATTTAAGTGTATATTTTTTTTCGGCTCAAAAATGGGCGAATTTCTTGAGTTTTCTCGCTTTGAGAAATGTTGACCAGAAACCCTAATTTGCTGGTCTTGAAACTTTTGGCTACACCCACCTGAATGAACATGGACGTAGAAGTATGATCGTGGTTTGAATAACAAATTGCCACCTGTTAAGCTAATAAACGGATTTCTAATTATTAATAATAAATTGGAACCGAAGTTCCAAAATTAAAACTAATTTGACTTCAGAATATAACAGCATTTTTTGTAAACAGGATGATCTTACTTCAGAATGCAATACCACATTCAGTGAACATAATGACATTGTTTCAGAGTGCAACATCTTTGTCAGTGGACGAAATGACAGTAAACAACTTTTATTAGTAAACATGGTGATTTTACTTCGGAGTGCAATACAATTTTCAGTGAAAATGATGATCATGCTTCAGAGTGCTACACCTTTGTCAGTGAGTATAATGATCTAGCTTCAGAGTGCAATAAATTTGTCAGTAAACATTATGAACGTACTATAGAGTGCTACACCTTTGTCAGTGAACACGATGGTCTTACTTCAGAGTGCAACACAATTCCTCATGCACCATCCACTTAAATCATTGAACAATTAGCGTATTTCATTTGGGACGATCAGCGGATCCGCCACGCCGTTCTCCGCTGACGCTCTCATCACCACTCGGGCATCGTGTCGCAAACGCACCGTCCGCGACGACTCTACCGGGTTTTACAACCGCCTGTCAAATGTTTTACGCAAAGACGGCGAGACGACATATAACAAAGCAACCGTCAATCTTTAGGGTTGTCGTCGTCGACTTGTCTCCCTTCAAACTTCTCTTGCCTTATATTTTAACTGAAACATTTATAATATAAAATTCAAGGAAATAATCGATCTTTCTATCTCATCACATTGAGTTGGCTCTGGCAATTTATTAATCGACTTTCAAAAAAACTTAACTCTGTAACTTTGAAGATATGGTTCCCACAACACTACTTCCAAAGTTACAATATTTGTATGACCTATGCAAACATCAGATTTGGTTGACAAATTTTATGATTCAATAACATATTTTTACTTCAGGAACCGGGAATATCACGTACTACATAATGCATACCGGGATGATCGCTAGGTGGACAAGTTGGAGTTTCAGTTTTCAAAACTCAAAATCTGATGATTTTGACATACATTGACCATCTCAAAGGAAATAAATTCTTAACTAAAATAAATTTTAAAAGAACTTAAAACGTAAAGCTTTGCAATAGTGTAGGTTTAAAAGATATGAAATGTTCGAAAAAAGTTGTAATTCTAGCGAACAATCATAGGGATTACTCAGTTTTATCGCGTACCTTCAACATGCCTAATAAAGTCTTAACTTTAACGAGTGATAACTGATGGTATTATAAAATGGAATGAAAATATTAAAGTGAATCTTATACATAGCAAACCTGAAAAAATATTTCAGATTTCAGCTTAAATTAATTTATTGAAAATATCATTTAATCAAAATTTGAAAACGATATGGTTTTATGGTACTCGTAAATTCAAGGGTGAGTAAAAGTATGAAATAAATGATATGGATTCGGAGGAAAGTAACTCAATCGCTATTGGAACAAAGACGAGTATATCTTACCCAGCAAGTTTCTTTTACTATCTCAACAGTTAAAGGCGCTATCTAACGAACGTTGGATGAAGGTATACTGATATTACTATAAGTAACAATTTTATAAATATGAAAATTCATATTTATCTCAGTTCATACTCTGCAGAATATATGTACCCTTCTAAAATCATCTATTTACCCTCCTGGACATGGAGAATATGGAGCCTTGTTTGTATACTAAATGTCTTAAGCCAGCCAACACCATTTGTCTCTAGAATCGACAACTTCAAAATAGCTTCATTTTTAGGGTCGCAACTTCAAAAACTATTTTTAAAAAAAATGCGATTTTTTATTAATAGACTCCATTTTTTCGTTACTATTATACAAAATTACATCATAATAAATTTACCCTTCTAAAATCATCTATTTATGCTCCTGGACATGGAGGATATAGAGCTTCGTTTATATACTAAATGTCTTAAGCCAGCCAATAATATCTGTCTCTAGAACCGACAAATTTAAAATAGCTTCATTTATAGGGTTCCAATTTCAAAAACTATTTCATGCGATTTTTTATTAAAACACTCCATTTTTTTTGTTTTTGAATATTTTAGAGCGTGAAATCGGATGCTTAATACATTATTTATTGGAAAGTAATCGTTCCAATTTCAAATGGCACATCATGCTCATCCGACTGGTTAACAAATGTGTAAGAAAAACTTATTGGGAAATCATGTTCAATCTTTGTGAAAGTGGGATAAATGTGATTAATAATTAAATTTATTCCTGAATTACAAAAAAAAATACAATTATACACATTAAGAATAAAATAAAAAACAATAAAAATTATGATTCCTAAAATTAAAAAAAAACTGCAAAAATAATGCAAATCAGGGTAATAAATTAAACGAAAAATGTAATGAGTCCATTGATTAAGATAATATAAAAGAGAAAAAATATAACTATAAACTGAATTTAATTTGTAAGTAATTGAACACAGAAATTAAACAAGGTTGAAATTAAAGGTGAAAATTTAAATTATGTTATCTACTGTAAATTTTCAAACTAGCACGCCCAGCATTTTTTAATAATATTAAATAAGAATAACTTTAAACTAAATTAATTATCGCAGTAACGAGAACTTAAAATTAAATGGATTTTTCGTTATTTAAAGTTATTCAAGAGGCGGGCTGGTAAATTATAAATTATCATTATCGCTTCATAGGAATTGGGCAGTTTTTTAAGAATAATTTAAGTTAAAATTTTATTACAAGTATATAAATGTACAGGTTTTTCATTATTTGAGGTAATAGAAGAATAGTTCTCAACTTAATCACAGTTTTTCACAAGGCAGTGTGAAAATAACGTGTTAAATTATTTAAATATTCTTGCTGAATAGTTTTCATTAATAGTGATTGGCTTTTGTGATGTGAATATTGAAAAAATAGTAACTGTGTTTGAGATTAAAAATAATTTGTAACAACTTTCATTAGGATCGATCGATTTCTTTTTTAATTCGCCGTTCTTCATCTTATCGTATTCATTCGCAAGGCATTTTCCCCAGAAAATGTCACAATTAATATTAAACATTGGAACTGTCTCATCCTAACTAGCATATGTTAGGTTTGTTAGGATGACACAGTTTTTGTAGATAATAGGGATAGGATAATCTAAACCATAACGGTTTAGATTTCTATTAACAATATTCCATATACATAAACATTGGAAATTAGATCCATTCACCGGACACAATAAAGCCATATTTATGATAATTTTAATTGACTGTAATAATATAAATATTTTTATAGTTATTGTCTCATTTTATAATGTTTCTAGCACATCCTTCTTATTTATTTATATAAAAATGCTAGAAAAATAATTAAATAAATAAATATAAAATGTTCAACAACGGTAAATTACTGTTCAAAATCTATGTACTAATAAAGTTGTAACAGAGTTAATTATACATAGTTATTTTACATGGAAAATATTTTAAAAATAGTTATTGATTTCGTATGAAGAATGATAAAAGAATCTACGAAACCTGTTTTTTAGAATTTTTGGCTGCCTACCTTTATGCCAATTTGTTCGTCAATCACGCAAAATTTACTGGACGTATTTTGATGAAATTTGGCATAATAATAGTTTATACCGAAGAAAAAGATGTGCGAGAAAAATTTTTTAATAACTTTCCTTATTCCGAATTTCACGCCAGTGAAATCGTGGGGCACAGTCAGTAAGAAATTAAATAGATATTTTAATAATGTATTAACATACATTGTTATCAAATCAAATTAAGAATAAATTGCATTACAATTTATAGATATTTAACATAATATTAATAAGATTTAATCTGAATGAAAACGAATGGGGCCATAAATAATACGATAACAGTATCAAAGGTTATGTACGGAATTGAATTTTAAATTGGATTTGGGAAGGGTGAAAGTACAGTTTACCTCAGCGTGTTAAGAATAAGGTGGTTAAAAAAATGCGAGTTATTTTCAGAATGTGTATAGGGTAATAATCTAATGCCCTAAAAATTAATCAACTTATATCACTGTCATTAGAAGTGAATTGTCTGTTTGTCCAGTAAAAACTTTTGATAAAAGGGATTAGCAAAAATAGATCTGATTAAGAGAAATGGAATACATTTTTTGAGAATCCGGTATTTTTAAGAATACAAAACAAACAAATAATACAGCGATTATTAAATAGGAAAGAGAAAAAAATTAAATACAATTTCTAACCATAATTAAAAACCAAAAAGCTAATAAAGCTAAAAGCTATTATTAACGTGTACATGTTTTATTTTTAAAATATCCAGAATAGTTAATAAGAAATAAAGTAATCAACAAAAATTGTATTAAGTATGTAATAACATTTTAGGAACGATTACAAAAAATAATCGGTATCGACAGTTTTTTTTCCTTTTTTGTTGTAATTTTCGCACTTTTCCTGTTTACGTTTTCTTTTAATATCTTTCCATTGCCTAAATTAATTAATTATAAACTGTTAACTGACATTGAAAGTCGTTTTGTGTTGTAATTTTTACTCTTTTCGAGTTTACGTTTTCTTTTAATACGAGTATCTCGCCATTGCCTATATTAATTAATGATAAAATATTAACTGATCTTGACATTCGTTTTGTGATGTAATCTTTACTCTTTTCGAGTTTAGTTTTCTTTTAATATCCCGCCTTTGCCTAAATTAATTAATAATAAGCGGTTAACTGACATTGACAGTCGTTTTGTGTTGTAATTTTTGTTCTTTTCGAGTTCTCGTTTTCTTTTAATATCCCGCCATTGCTTAAATTAATTAATAATAATAAACTGTTAACAGTAGTTTTCTGTTGTAATTTTCTTTCTTTTAGAGTTTAAATAGCTTTTTTCGATGACCCTGCCCAGCTTCCGAGTATAATGGATTCTTCCATACACAGATGTTCACTTTGTTTCTTCTTACTCGTTCAAAGAGTTCTGTTGAAATTACATTTAAAAACTATCACGAAAAATTTCTTACATTTTTACAAAAGCCTACACGATTCCTGATTTGGCTGACTGGCAATGTAAATCAAATTTTTAAAGCGCCTACTTTTTTATTTTCATTGTATAAGAACGTCATTTTTAGGTTTGTAACCATTGAAACTATATATACTTAACCATTGAAACTATATATGTCTCCTTTGTGTGCAAAAATAGAAGCAGAGATTTCAAATGATATAATAACACAAAAAAAATTAAGATCAGGAGCCTTATAGTAAAGACATGTCACATGTTTGTCACACTCACGTCACATGTTTGCCATGACATATCACATGTTTGTCACATTTGTGTTATTGACTAGCCCTGCCCTTGATTTTTCTCACATATGTATCTGAAGAAAATATTATCAAGTTTTAAGTAAGTATACTTTACGTTGGAACGTTTTCAATAGGTCAGTTGCTATAAAATATAGCCTCATTTCGTAGATATAAAAATTCATTCTTGTGTGATAAGTGAACAAATAAACCTACAGAAAAAAATTAAAAAGCAAAATTTTATGTTCTGTTCCTTTAATTATTTTTTTTGTAAAAACTTCAATGCACAGATGTACCGTTATAAAACTCTTATTATATATTTAAGTTTCTGAATTAATAAATACAGATATTATTATAAGAGCATGCAGAACATTTAATATTATTTATGCGATCAAGTTGAATATTAACGTCAACGAAAAAGCCGGAATATCTCACAAAAATAGGGCACATATATCGATAAATCGGTAGAGATTTTCTTACCGATAAATCAATTCCATTCAATAATAAGGCCATTAATTTAATTAGCAATTTGCCAACCCTATCTGCTGACTAGGCTTCATACGAAATCGACGTCCAGTCCAAAGAAGAAAGACGCTTAATTGATTGTAATTTCAACTATCCTTTATTTTTACAGCTCAGGCAATCAGACGCAAAAAAATGTCCGACTTCCTCGAGACCGCACTCTAGTCATGACTCCGGGTTTCCGGCCGCGTCTGGTTCAGAATTTTGTCTACCTTTGACAATAGATGTGCCGGTTATTGTAGCATAACGCCGACAAAATAAAAGACAGCTTTAGATCGAACTGTTACGATTCGATTTGGGGTAATCGTGTGCGGTAATATTGGTACTTGACGGTAATGCGAACGATATTTGTTTGGAAAGATAAATTTGTTTTCGGTTTATTAATATTTTGTATACTTAAATACTGGTATAAATAAAACTTTCAACGGTCTGACGTCATTAAGAAAAAATAATTTTAGACTTAAAGAACTTTTTTTAACAGACCGATACATTGTTCCCGTATAATGAAAGTGAGTTCAATTTAAAGATTCAAATAATATATATAATCAAATATGTTTTCATCATATGAACTTTTTTAGAAAATATTTCTTGACTTTCCAGGATTTAGCTTAAAACATATCAACAGGAAACTTTCACCATTGAGTAGCTTAGAGTATTTAGATGAAAATAGGACAGTAATAGCTTTTTAGAACGTATGAGTAACGAGGATTACGATATAAGTGAAGGGATTCAGAGTCGTCTGAGAGTAATTTTGAGTTAAACTTTTATACCATTTTAGCTATAATTTTATATCATTACAGCTATATTTTTGTACCATTATTGCCATGCTTTTGCACCATTATGACCATACTTTTATACCATTATAGCTATACTTTTATACCATACAGCTATACTTCCGTTTCATGATAGCCATACTCATACCATTATAGCTATTTTTATACCATTATAGTCAAACTTTTACACCATTAATAGCCATATTTTTATTCCATTATAGCAATACTTTTATACCATTATAGATACACTTTTATACCATTATAGCCAAACTTTGATATCATTATAGCCATACATTTTACCCATTTATACCGTTATAGTTGTATTTTGAAAATTTTTCCCTCTAAGGATATACCACTTAAAGTTTCGGAAATATTTGAGGCCCTTATAACTATTCCTTTTACACGATATCACACACAATAAATGGAATTTAAAAAATGTTTTTTCAGGTAGTTATTTTGGCTCCCGTTCTCAAAATTGGTGTACATTTCTTTTCTAATGTTGACTATTCTGGTATATGCGGCATAATATGCTTTATTTATGTATCAAATTTCTTTTTGTACTTTAAGCTGTTACTGATAAAAAAAATAGCTGTAACAGAGGACCAGAAGAACACGTGAGTGATTTTTTAGATTTCCGTTTTTCCTTTTTGAGCTACAAAATCTTTAAGGGCTTATGATTGATTAATATTTTATCGTATCGAAGCTTCGTTGCGTGAGTTTGACTGGATTTCGCATGTCTTTTTTATTTTCGTTTATAACATAAAGTGGTCAGAGGAAAATCTAACAGGTAAATACACATTTTCCATGTAAATATATTCACAATTCAATTAAACCACGTGATGTAGTATTATCTCTATTTTCTTTATGTTCTTTACCACGACCTAAGTTTCGTTGTATTACAACATCTTTAGGTGATCTATTAGCAAAGATTTCTTTATATATCTTCATGTGGGCTTTTAGCAAAAGATTTCTTCATATATTTATTTCTTTAGATATCTTTGCTAATAGCCCACCTGTAGATATTGTAATACAATGAAACCTAGGTCGTGGTAAAGAACTTAAAGAAAGTAGAAATAATACTACATCACGTAGTTTAAATTAATGCCAAATATGTTTAATAAATATATTTATATAATATTGAATTTCACCCAACAGTAACTGCTTTATATACATGATCATTGCGTATAATCCCCGGCAACTTGTTTACAAATCTAACATAATGGCACATTATCAATCGCTTTCAGTTGTTTATGAATATTAGAAATGATTAGAAATTACGTACTCACATAATGTACATATAAACAAATCTTGTTCGAATAGTCTCCCTAATAATATAAAAAATATGAAACGTTGTCTCTTTATTTGTTTGTTTTAATCGCTTAAACCGTTCAATGAATTTTAATTGAATTTTACATATACGTGTTAGATTAAAAGGTACGCTATTTGAACCTGTGCTATTATTTACAGCGACAGAGCAGTCAATATAAGTGAAATTATTCTCATACACGAAAAACTAAATGCGTTCCAAAATCTAAAGAAAAATTTCGCGCGGTCACATATTTGTCGTTAAAAGACAACACGAATCAGGTATTTTCATGATATAGTTTCAGGAGCGGCGTAATATTAGTTAAATTTGCGAGACTTTAAAAGCATTATTTGGTAAAATTTAATTGTTAGAAGTAGTGGAACATGTCCCATTTATCGTTTAATGATTGTACAATTTTATAGTCCAGATTAGATTATCATCACATAATTCGTGCGGCGCGGAAATGGTAAAAATCAATTCTCACAAATTATGTTTATAATAATAGTTATCTGGCGTCTAGATAACTGGCCTGATTGGAATCTAAAAAAAAATTAATTGGTAAAAATCAGTGTTTCCATACGTATAT
This sequence comes from Druceiella hillmani, assembly GCA_039881145.1. Classification (NCBI taxonomy): domain Eukaryota; kingdom Metazoa; phylum Arthropoda; class Insecta; order Lepidoptera; family Hepialidae; genus Druceiella; species Druceiella hillmani. Next base: position 16,199,001 of record JAYKKI010000029.1, read on the forward strand.
TTCTTTTATACATATATTTGCTCGTAGTTATCAAAAATATATTTTCGTTAAGGTATTGAGTTTAGTATCTTAAAGGAAATAAATAAATTAAAAAGAAAATGCGTTTAATTTTCTACTTCTCTTATTTTTGCAAAACGTTATTCCTTATCTAATATAATTAGAATAAAGGAATGCAAGTGAAAAGATGTGCGGCATTAGAGAAACAGAGCTTAATAAAAAATAGTATTTTAGAGTCAAACACTAAAAAAACCAAAAAATTCAACGATAGACAATCTAGAAAGTGCAAAAAATAAAATACAATATATAATTCTAATGCCAAATGCAAAATCCGTCTTCATAAATGGACGTGTATTATATATTTATGAATAAAAAAATATTTACAAGTAACAAAATTAACAAACAAAATACAATGAAGTATATAATTGTTTTTTTGAACGATTACGAAAAATTATATCAATATCGATGCCTTTTCCAATGTGCAATCTTTAGGTAAAAGAAGAAAAAAAATTAACTAATATTGGCATTCGTTCTGTGTTGTCGTCAAAATTAATATCGTTTTCGTTCTTCACGAATTAAAAAAAAAAATTACGTAAAACTCGTGAAGAACGAAAAAGATATTCATTTTGACAACACAGAAAGAATGTCAATGTTTGTTTGGCTGCAAGTTTTATAGACTAGTATGTAACATATTTGTATAGAAATACAATCTGTATTTCGTACTCAAAGATTTCGATAGAAATAGCGTTTATAAACTATTACGTAAAAACTAACCTAACTTTTTATAAAAAATTCAATATTTCTATAATTGTATGATAGATGATTTACATAAAGATTTTAAATAGTTTATTTTTTCCTTTTCTTTACATGAAAGTGACATTTTATTCTTGTAGTACATGCTTTATGATGCCAATACTTTACGAAATTTTGGTGGCCTTCTTTCAGCATTGGAGATCGAAAAACACTGATATGAGTATATGATAGATTGATATAGACATTATATTTTTATCATAAGTTTTTAATTTTTCCTATTTGAATAAGAAAAATTTAAAAAAGAAAAAAGGAAAGACGGTATTTATAGTAAATGCATAAGAAATAGTTAAATTTTGACGATATATACTTTATTAGTTAATAGTGAATAATCTATTGGATGTAGAGAGTTAGTGTTTTAAAAGCATATGTTCACACCAAAGGAAATCTTAAGCACATACTGGTATCATATAACCTAAACCAAATAATGTCATTAGTAGCGAGCTATAATTGTGTTTATTAATTCTCAGACATACTAGCAACAATGTTTAAGTTATTCAGAAACACGTGTCAATAATAAATACTTATGTGTAACATAATCTATTTATTAATTTCAAAGCTCGTGCAAAGTTAGAATACAGTCCACATTTAGTTTATCCGAGCTTAAGTTATAATTATTGGGTGACAATTACAAGGACAATAACTACAAAAGCTCATTTAAATTAATATTTGCTTGTTTATGTACTTTCATTTATTCTGAAAATGTGTACAGCGAAAAAATCGTTAAGTAAAATAAAGTAATTTGGTAGAGTACAGCTAACTGAGTTAAAATAATATAGAAAGTAGAAATGATCGCAACAGCAAAATGTTACAGTATGGATAGATATTAATTAATTACAAGGATTCGTATTGTAAGAAAGAAAAGAGAAAAGAAAATTTACAAAACAATTTCTATTACGAAATTGCAGGTACGAGATCACAGTACGAGATATTTAACCAAATGTTTTGCATTACTACTTCTTACCTAAATAATTAATGTTTCTTTAATATTAACTTCAATTAAATTTTAACGCACTCTTTAATTTTCGTTACAAGTCTATTACAAACTATTTGCATTGGTAGCTATCACGAAATCTCGTTGAAAAATTGTCTAACCTACCCTAAACTCGATAGGTTTACTGTTAATCGCTGAGAAATTATCATAACCACGTCCCTCCTACATCATCAGAATCTCATCATTGAGGTAAGTCAAATGAGCACAAACTCGAATGATTTAATATTAGTTGCAATACGTAATAAAATGATTCATCGAAATAAATCAAACGAGCTTAAATTCGACGGGTTTATTGTTAGCCATTGAGAAGTTCTCATAACCATCACAATCCTTCATCATCAGATGTTCCCGATTAAAATGTGTTAAAAAGACTCATTGAGACAAGTCAAATGAGCCCAAACTTGACAGGTCTACTATTAACCATTGAGAAGTTCCCAAGATCATCAAAATCCTCCATCATCAGATGTGATAAAAATGAGACAAGTCGAATGAACCCAAACTCGACAGGTTTACTGTTAGCAATTGATAATATGACCACTGCCCTTCTCCATCATCATATCACCTCGATGGTATTACTATGTTTTCATCAGAATTGCATAAATTTGCAAAGTTTCAAATCGATACGATATTCAAATGTGCAGGAAAATCGACTTGCTAGATTTATTTTCACATATACTTACATGCAATTCAGGCTAATAATAAAAGCTTGATAATTTATCTACCATTATATTTCAATTTTTTTTTCTTACTTCGACGTATGAGGTACTGTAGAAAAGAACTATTCGATTAGAATACAATTGTATTTAATTATAAAAGCATAATATTTTTTTGTTGAAAGAACTGGGAGATTATCAAAATTGCTCTTTTTTTTTTCTTTTCATCATTTAGGTATAAGTTGAAAACTTTGAAAGCTGTCATTTGGAATTCCAGGTTATTTTTGCAAAAACTCTTTCTTTAGACAGCAAATGCTAATGTTACGTCCGACTATAATATTTTGTATGTTGTTAGGAGATAATGAACTATATGATTTTAAAATATATGTCTGTAATATCGCTAAATTTTATTACATATTTTTATCATTTTATCACTTGAGATATTTTTTAACATTTTATTTATCATATTAAAAAATAATATCACGGTGTCTTTTCCAGCTAATTATTTTACTTTCATTTCTACAACGTGATCCTCTTTTTAGAATGTTTTAATGTTTTTTGAGACCTCGTATAAGGCTGGAAATATGAGCTGTATCCAGTGAATTTTTCATATGAATCTATTCGAATCTAGTCGATGGCAGAAAACAAACATACAAACGTTTCGTCTTGATAATATTATTTAAGGTTTTATGACAAATGTAAAATATGTCAAGGAATACAGATAATAAAAATTCATAATAAGTACACTGCACAAACATAAAATGTCACTACATTTAAAGTCACTGTATAAACCCTTATATGCCATTTGACAAATTTATGCATAAGTTTAAGTTATTCCCACTTTTTCTGCATTCATTTCATCGCATGTTTTTGTGATGCAGGTTTCTGTATTTATTTATACTCTATCGTACGATACAAACTTTTATTCCACGAACAACAACGATGTTCTTAAATAGAGAAAATGAAAAAATAAGATCTTGAAAAGTTTTATTTAAAACGTCATTCGGATAAACGAAAAATGTATTTTTCATGAAAAGTCAGTTTATTTTTCATAATAGTTTGTAAGTGCTATTTCCAAAGAAGTCATTGAACCAGCTATATGTAACAAAGTGCAGATTATGTCTCGTTGCATCTTCCATCTATAAGTGCAATATATTAGTTGAAGAAACTCGCAGACCTCATGGTTGTGCTAGTTTTATGACATGAGTATGTTAGGTTTTTATATTTCCTGACAGGTTATTTTTAATTAATTTCCCGGTATGCATCTATGCATCTCTCGATAGGGTATTTTTAAGTAATATATACAATGGGTATAAATTAAAAAAAAACAACAATCTTTCGCGATCGTTTTTAAAATCTAGTTCTTTTATTTTAAATCATTAGAATTTATTTGTTATTTTTTGCTTCTTATTAACAGTTATCGATATTTTAAAATAATTAAAAGCCCGTTTACCAAGATGTATTTTTTCGTTTTGTATTATGGTTACAAATGTTATTTTATTTATTGCCCATCCCTGATTACAAACAATTAAATTGTTGGTTTTATATATTCGAAAAATGTCAGCTTTTTCAAAAATTATATTTTATTTCTTTAACGCCATTTTCGCCGGTATCCTTTATGGATAAATTTAAATGATTTTTAGTAGGAAATATTTACATAAAATCTCGAAAACTGAATTTCTTTTATTCAACTTCACGGTGTATATTTTATACTTTTATCCAGTACTAAGTTGTGGATTAAGTTATGGTCTGAAAAAATTCATACAGAAAGAAACTATTGAATATGGAAAAGATATTTAACGTAATTTTGATTAAAAGACATCAGAAAGGACAAAAAATATATATAGCTTTTAATTTCAAGAAATTCTTACATGAAATGTAATATGTAGTTAAATTTTGGCTATTGTATTAATTTAATCTTTGTATTTGTGAAAACGCAATCTGGTGTCCGCTATATATAGAGAATTGAAAATTTGATTAACACTTAAGGTTGTTTATCAATATTGCCTCAAAATTGAAAAATCTTGAAATGAAACAAAAGTGTGACTAGATACAAAAATAACTTGAAAAATATAAATAGCCAATTCAATAATTGTATTGAGGAGCCTCATATCGAAGGGTAAATATTAAGGGATGTAAATATTTTTAATTCAAACAAAAAAAATTCAAAATCGAAATGTTCTATACATTTCGATTTTGAATTTCTCAAAGCCACAATTAACAATATTTTTCAGTTTTATTTAATTTTAATTCTGAATTTGTTTTAGTTATTATAGACTTTATTAATTTGTAGGCTGGAAGGAAATCATAGGTTTTTAGTTTTATTTTCAAATAAATATGCTATGTTGTAAAATCTTTATTGGGAACCTTTCTATTCTGGAATCGAATTTCGTCTAAATTTCCTTCACGAAAACTTCTTGAATGAAGCTATATGGATATTCCTTAATACTACAACGTTCATGAATGCTATTCACATCGTGATATTTTGATGAAGTTTTGTGTTAAATATATCTAAATATACTTTATATTTATTTAACCCATAACTTTAGAGTAAGTTTTCTTAACTAATAATTTCGCAGCTAATAAAGAATGGCGATATACAGTGATTTCATTGTCATATAATTATTTATAATAAAAGGGGAACAAAACATAGCTCTATTGTGTGAACAATTTTAAAGTTAACGTCCTTTTATTTCACTTCTAAATTAATTTTTTAAAATTTTTGTAATGAAAGTTCTTTCATACGATAGAGTAAGAATCGATATAGAAAACTGCGTCACGAAAAAATGCGGCAGGAGTGGGGAATTTAATGTTCTCTACAATTTACGTAATTAAGAATTATAAATACAATGTTAAACAATATGTTTTAAAAAATAAAAGAACTATTTAAAATTACATTCCGAACATGGAAATATAACTTCAAACAGGCATTCGACAACTATATATATCGGACAAAATAATTTTAATAGAGATCATTTTAAAACTTTAAAACTGTAATAATTTATTGAAAATACAAAAGTAATTTAGAATTTTCAATAAATTATTCAATTGCATAGTAATATTTATATGTATATTCATCTACTTACTTGAAATCACTTGAGTTTAATAGAAAAAATAAATTTAAAAACTTAATTTTCATTTTGCGGCTCCTAAATTTACTAATATCAATTTATATATTTTATATATATTTTAATCAGATTTTTATAATTAAAATACTGGTTAATCCCTTTTGCTTATTTTGAAAAATATGTTTTAAATTATTCTTTAGATGTTTTAATTCATAATTTGGGATTATGATCAGCTAAATATTATGGCAAGCAATAATAAATACAGAGTGTAGATACCACTGGTGTTTGTCAAATATTCCCGTCAGCTAATATTACACGACAAACTGAACGTTCGACGTGACGGTAAATTGATTTAATTAGTTTTCATCAGGAGTTGTTTTGTCATCTGCGTCTATCATCCATAAAAAAGAATGGCTTGCTTGCAGGTGAATCAGAGCGTGACGTCAGCTGTGGAGATCGCAAGCGACGGACCGGTTGGTAAAATATTTCTTACACGATCGTGCTGTTTGCCGAACCGAGCGCGCCGGGATCAGAGTGGATAATAAAAATAGGACATTCTGCTTTGTAAATAGTGCAAAAAAATGTTTGAACATTTTTCTTTTATAGATTAAAAAAACACATTATGTAAGTATTGAATTCACGCGGTGTATATTATTTCTTAAGAATAAGTGTACTCAAGGCTATCATGTCTTGTAACCCATTTTCTCAGAAACTAGTCGAGGTTCTATACCTAAAAATTTGTATATAATGATAAAATATATTAACATTCATGTATTTTAATAGCTCACACTAAAAATATTTTTATAGAAATTACATGGGTTAAATAGAGTCTTTTCATGTTTTTAAAATTTTGTGTGAATTGCGCGTTATGAAGCTTCCAAGACTATTTTTTTTCTCAAAATTTTCTGAAACATAGTTTTAGGTATATTGCTGAAAATTAACACAAGAAATACAATACTCTCCACATCCTCAAAGTCGAAAGGGCTATAATTTAAATTATAAGAGTAACATCTTTACTATAACATTATTTAAATTTTACCCGAAAACTGTAGCATAGATTTGTGAGCTCGCAGTTTTTAAAAAAATTACTATGTTTATATTTTTGTAAAAGATATGCAGTATTTAGATTATGGCATATTTTTAAATGATGATATCTGGTCATATATTTCAATTATAAAAATATGTTAGTAATTATAAATACTTTAATAGGAGCTTTATTTTATTGTCAATATGCCTAAATTATATATATATGTATATATATATATATATATATATATATATATATATATATATATATGTATATATATATTTAAGTAATACTGTTTAAACGTATGCATTTTATTTTATTTGTAATGTTTGTTAAATAATTATTATTACATCAAAAAGAAATCACAAGGTGATGCTATCGTCTGTGGTTATATATGCTTGGATAAATCAGTACGTGCGAAGATAAAAACAGAAAATCTCATACCCGATCCGCTGCGATCCAAGTTCGAATATGGTTGATCACTGTGCAGCCTGTGTTTGGTGAATATTTGGGTTAACGCTGTGGATGACAATAGATTGTTTGTCTAGGTGCGGTATGGCTTATGCGTTTCAAGCTCTGATTGTTGCCGAGGGTTTGCTCAGTGGAATCATTGCATTTGCAGTTTGTCTGATGAGAACGTCATCGGATAAGATTAGATTTACTCAACTTTGTGGTTAATGGCTAACTTTCTGGAATGCGTTTACTAACTTTTTGCAAATTACCAGTTGAATTGTTAGGCAAGAAAATTACCAGTTGAATTGTTCAGGAGCCATCGATTTGACCGAAGAAAATATTGTAGCATATTTATTACATAAAGGGTCAGTACATAAATATCATAGGGGATATATTTATGCGTTTTCCTTATATAAATATATTCTAAACTAAAATTCACTTCGCGGAGCTTCAACATGCGTAATTTTTTTAGGCGAGATCACTTTGCGGCTGGATTTATATGCAGATGTTCGGATATGGGCTCTTAGAACTTAGGTGCAATACATTCAGTGTACATTTATGCCATCTATTATTTTATTATATATCCCAATTTTTATTATTGAGTAAAAAAATGTGTTTTATCTTGTAGGAATTATGCTGTTTCTCGTGTACAAAATTAGCCTATGTTGAAATATGAATCATGCTTATATGATAGTTTCTTGAAAATTTGTCAAGTCGTTTAGGTGCGAAAAAAATAAATATATAAAAACGCTTAATAAATATTAAAACTTAATCTCGGAGATATAAATTTTTTCTGCACATAAATGAGAGACTATATACATGCCATGTTTTGTGGCATTATGTTTCTTAGTTACAGCGTTATTAAGTAACAAACAGACAGACAACCCACTTTCTTAAATATAAGCACTTCATTTATTAATAGGGAAATATAATTTAAGCAAATTAACAATAAAATGAAAATAATGGTTCTAGCCAATATTCGTGATCTGTATCTCCCAAAAACGTACATCTTATAAGATATTTATGTGTTTATCTGTTCGTTTGTCGCAGTAATTTATGTCGGAAAAAACTTGCCATGCAAAATTAAAATTTAGTACACCTGTACATACCTCTATAGTATTATCATACCTCTATAGTATTATCATACCTCTATAGAATGTATTATAGTAAAAGTATTCATATAGAAATTTTTTTGGGAGAAAAATAAAGTACATAAAAAGGTAACACCCAAATATTTAAATGGAAACTCAAATAGAATTTGAAAAGAAAGTTTAAATTCCATGTAAAATGTGGAAATTGTAAATGTCGAAATTTCAAATTAAAACGGTCTCAAAATTTAATTTAATTTTTTCATAATTTTAGGTAATATATTTTTAGATACATAGATACTGAAGAATTCACCAAAAACTGGTTCCCTCTATCTTTCATTTCTGAAATTACTGAACCCAAAATTACGAAAAAAGGAGTTTTTAGAAGCTTTTAGAAAAACTATAAGGATGGTTCTAGATGTCACAGTTTCAGAATATTCGCGATAATATATACGATCTCCTAATTAATTGCATTAGCTATTTTAATGAGTTATGGCGCTAATGGCGATATTGTTGAGACATTAATTAAGTTATAAATTATTAGATGTTCCATTTAGCAATGAAACGGCAAAAGTTGAATTATGTAGTTGCTTATATTATTATCTTTAGAATATAGAAACGTTATTAAGATTTTTATTTTCTGGAAATTTACGGAAATCATCTGTACACGTTCCTCTTTAGCTTAGATATTTCATTTCAGAGCATATGTACATTGATAGTCTCATTACACCTGCAATCCCATAACACTATAACTTCCAGTACTGGAGAATAGAATTAATTTTGACCTTAGGTTCCTTTAAAATAATACACATAAAAGTGATTTTATAAGAGGTACAATTTTTGGGGATACAGAGCACTATTGGCTAGAAATTTTATTCCCATTTTATTGTCAATTAGCCTAAATTACATGTCCTTACTAATATTATAGTGCTAATATTATAAGTACTAATATTATAGTTAAGAAAGTGGGTTGGCTGTATGTTTGTTTGTTACCTAATATTACTATAATCAAGAAACAAAATGCCATAAAAGATGGCATCTGTACAGTTGCTCATTTGCTGGCAAAAAAATAGCTGATATTACAAGATTAAGTTTGGATATTTGTTAAGTGTGTTTAGATATTTGTTTTTATCGCGCCTAAACTACTTGACAGATTTTCAAGAAACTTTCATATAAGTATAAGTCATCATTTGGATTAACAAATAGGCTATTTTGTACCCGAGAAACAGCATAATGTATATATTGCAACTGAGACCACATGTTAGTACAGACTTTCTTACATCACCGAGATGACACATTGTTGAGCGAGTTGCCACCTACTTTCGATCGCTGGTAGTTTATATATTAGCATTTTTAACACGGCACGTTGCATATTGATATGTTGTGCCGTTCGCTTCACGACTTCTAATATCGATTAGTATAGTTGGGAGTGTATTTGAATGATCTGCATCACATTCGCTATTTAATATGCACATTTTGTTTTTGCTTTTTTTTGTTTTTATGTAATTAACTGGAGCATTATATTATCTTAGTTTTTTATCCAATTTTTAATTTATGCAACAAATGCAGCGCCCCGCTGCTACGTAAATAATCGACCCTTGCGCCAATGCACATACTTATGCACCCCGTTGATATGTCAGTCTCTTGGCATATTCACTGGCTCGTCATCCCTTGCTGGCTGGCTCGGCATATTCGCTGGCTCTTATACCCATGAATTCGACAAGCAGTCGAATTCATGTGTGTACGAACATTAGTCTACTCAAATATCGTAATGTGATATGACATCCTTTTATTTAAAATGTTTATTTTTATGGTGCATGATTTCCATTTCTATAAATTAATTATATATATTATTGTGTCATATTTTCATATAATATAACTTTTTTGTATAATTTTATACCCTCATTATTTTTACATAAAATGAAATATTTTTGTATGCAATGTAGTGTTTTCGTATGGAAATGTTAAGAAACAAATATGCCCAAGACCTAAGATTCTTAATCATTGTATTTCATTATGATTCGTAAAGTTGCTGAATGTATTGTGATTTGGCTTCAAATTAAACGAGTGTTTCATTTTGCAAAATAAATCAATTACCGAGAAGAAAATTAAAAGTCAGAGTGAACTGCTTCTAAGTTGCATTAATTAAATGCAATTGATCGTGAATTACTCAAGAAAATAACATTCTATTTCTGTGAAGATTATGTCAAAATCTGTCGTAACAATCGATATCAAATTGGGACAAACAGTACGTGGAAAGAAATAAAAACTTGAAGGGTTTTTGAAAAAATTTATATTAAATTTACAAAATGTATAGTTATAAGTATTGGCGATATGAAGTGAGGAGAACAATAACTAACTATACTATGTTGTAACTATGCTATGTTTTATAGTAAAATTAATGTTGAATTTTACAAAATTCATGGTTATAAGTATTAAATTATAAATAATTATGCTATGTAATATTTATAATAATAATACACGTACATATATTTTAGATACGAAAACTTATTATTCGAGAAAGTGGGAAAAACTATAACTAAACTAATTATGCACATATAAAAATATTAAATGTACGTGTTTGAGATAGGAAAACTTTTATATTTCCTTTAATATCAGTTAATATCAATTGTATTAATGCATTGATATAATTAGTTAAGTTAGTAGTTGAGACTACTTTCCACCTAAAGAGGCAAAAACTAATTACGCTATGTAATATTGATAAGAATAATATACATACTAAGAATAACTAACATAATAACATATCTCAAATTACATTTGAGATAAGAAAGTTATTTATTTTATTTTCTTTAATCTTGGTCAATATGATGATGTACGGATCTTTATAAGGAAGCTTAATGATTAGATTAAATTTTTTTCAGGATTTTGTACATCAATTTGAAAAAAAATAACCGAAAGGCGCAGTTCGGTCCCGCGCCGTAGATTTTTCGTGAAAAAGTCGAGATAAATCATAACAAATGTTTTGTATTAATATGTAATTTACTTATCAATATATTTAATACAATGATTACACAGAGTAGTATAATCGTTACTTCAGTTTATCGCAGGAGTCTATGGTAGCTATTATAGCAGGAGTTATTATTTAACCTATGGTAGCTATTATAGCAGGAGATATTTTTAGCAGGAGTCTATGGTAGCTATTATAGCATCCTCAATTGACGTACGCGCATAGATGTCCGACGTTGACAACACAACGATATTTGGCAATCACAATACATACACGTCTGGCGGTATCACGTTGCTATAGATTGCTCTATGTTATCACTGTTTTCTGTATTGCCTTCCAACGATGCCTGCACATGATCAGTGGACGTTTGGACTATCGTTGAATTCTTTATGTCGATGGGCCAGCTATGTATCACTTTGCTTCTTTTTTTCATTTTTTTCGATGTTGTCGCTTTTCGCATTTTCTCAGCACTGGACTTTTCAGGTTTTTTTTATTCATTTTGACGCGAGATTTCCTTTGATTTGCATTTTATGTAATTTCCAGTATATTTACGATGCATATAAGACTTGAGATGATTTTTACTTATATTTCAGCGAATATTATTATTGTCTTCTTTTAAGTTCTACTAATTCCCCGTAAGTTATATATTCTTATTATCTCATTTTAAGTTCTACCAATATCCAAATCAACATCTTAGCTAAACGTATTTTCACGCTACACTTATTTATAAATTTACACAACGCTAATTCGTAATAATCACGCACATGTGTCTACACTAGTCCGATAAAGTCACAGGTAAAACAAATATTTACGCCAAATATGCACAGACTTGCTCTATCCGTGTGGACTCAACCATTGTTAACGCTATCACAGTACTCGACGAGCGAATAAACGTTTTCATGCCAAAACATATGCTCATCCGTATATCTGTCTGTCACAATAGTTTGCATCAGAAATCACTCGATGCAGAAATTTAAAATTCAGCTAATTTGACCCCTGTGTTTAGTAATAGAGAGAACCTGAAAAAATGTATGAGTATTTTGGATTGTGGAAGTTTGGTCTAATTTTTATTTGCTGTCAATCATGTGGCTATTTATTAAGATAGTGGGTTATTAAGATTCCGGTGCTATCATTTCTAAATTATATAGATTTAGGAATATTATTGAAAATGTTTACAAACATTTTCCGGAACGAAAATTATAATTATTATGAAACTCAATTAAAAATCATAACAAAATTCAACGGAATATTAAATTCAAATTTAATAGAATTAATATAAGTACGTTATTTTCGGAAGTTTACCGAATTTATAACATTGATTTCAGATATCATATATGTATATATATATATATATATATATATATATATATATATATATATATATATATATATATATTATATATATATATATATATACATATATTTATATATACATATATTTAATGAAAATAATATCAATATTTTTAAATAGTTTAATAGAAACACGACACACCTCAAACTTTTAAACTTTTATAATGTACCTAAATATGTATGAAACATTCGTAGTGTGAATTCTACTTATATTTAGCTAGTTTTATTGTAAATTTTTAAGTTGGAGAAACATAAAAATAATTTCTTGCATACCTTTCGAAATATAATTGTAGAGTATTATTTGACTACAACAAGGTTTCCCAAGAAAGCTAATTGAGATAATGTCATTAGACAGCAAATATTTATAAATAAGAAAGTAATAAGTCGGCAAAATATCAATAAAATATTTATTTCCTTATGTCGATACGTAGCTTGTTCAATAAAAGCGGCTAAGTGCGAGTCTGGCATTTGACGTAAAGTTACTTTATTTATAATAACACTAGGAAGTCTATATTACCGATGACTTGTTTAAAATAAAGTAACTTTACCTCGAATAGCATCAGTACGTTATTTGACATAAAGTTACTTTATTTGTAACAAGTCATCGCTAATATAGACTTCCTGGCGCAACAAATGTTTAATTTTACCTACTATAATTAATTAGGCTGCCATAATATTATCACGAAATATCTCAAAAGCTATGACATATAGGATAATTGTTTTTTCTGTAGGTATTAGAAAAACGGCAGATCTAAAAACCATGCTTTTGCAAAATTTTAGGTTCCGTACTTTTAAAAATAAGAGAACGTAACATATTCCTTTGTATATTTTTCAATATGATTTCTGAAGATAAGGAACCTAAAATTGTAAAAACAATGTTATGGAGTCATTAAAATTAACTAGCGCATAAAGAATTGAAAATAATACACATGAAATATAAAATAAATGCTTTTTTGCCTTGACATATACTTCATAAACTATTGAAAAAGGAACATTTCAAACCGTACGCAATTCACAGCTCCAAACTCATTCAGTCAATCTGACATTTTAAAATTCTTTGGCGATAATCTCTACTCTGTATTACTGTTTGACCACCGACTATTATGTGTTTAACATTGACAGTATGAACATAAATAAATATCATTTAATGTATTTGTAACTGTAACTATTTATAAACTGTAACTGTGCCAAATCTCAAATTCCTCCGTGCGCGCAATCCGCTTTAACGGGGGTAGAAAGTTTTCTCTTCACATATTAATACATAGATACTAGCAATACACCCCGCTTTTTAGGGGTACATTTTAGAGTAGATGAAGTACATTTTAGAGTAGATAAAGTACATTTTAGAGTAGATAAAGTGTCTAAAATATTGCTTTGTGCTTACGATAAACATCTTCTAAAACGAGGTGCCAAAACGACCTATAGGTATACTTCATATGTGTGTAATTAAACTAATTGATTATTATTTTTGATATGTATTTTTTCTTTCGTAACCTAGCCCTGCGCTTTATTTTAATTAACAAAATATAATAATAACATACCGCCCGTATTCTCTTAAGCCATGATGCCCTTATGCCCATATTCCCCTCTCCGTCCCCTCTCTTCGTGCATGAAAACATCGCATTCTAATTTTATTTACTCTCAATACCGTTTCCACGTCCCCTAAAATACTAATCCAAATAATAAAGTGTCACGGGTATATTTTTATTTAATGAAAATGCTTAAAACTACAGTAATGTTTCTTTTAATGAAAATATAAAAATTTACCTGAAAAATATATATCATCACCTTCGTCCACCTATTTTTTCTATTTAAAACTAGTTACCGTAGCTTATCCATAAAAGATATATAATTCTGTTACATACTTTTTATTAGATCTTTTTGGATCTTACAATTTCCCCAGAAATATTATTAGTATAAATAAAAGTAGAAATATTATTAGTCACAAAAGCGCACAGGTCAGCGACTTTTTCTCCAATTACGTTAACATTATTACTATATCTCAAAAAATATACAACATATATACATACCAATAGCAGTCTGGTAACTATATGTTATCAATTGTGAAAATCGATGTCAATAATATTTCGAGGTGAAAAACGCAGTTTTTGAATTGCTAAAAAGGAATAAACAAAACTTTTTCCTTTATTATATTAGTAGGATTATCTAGTCTGTAGATATAAAGTGCATCACCCTTAAAAGATAAAATGGCGCAATGACGGAAAGACAAAGAAAATGCGTTTTATAAAGTACTTATTACGAGAGATGAAAATATGAACTAAAATATTACGATGCTCACCATAACGAAACTGATGTTGTTACATCGATTATTTCGCTTCGACCTTTGGGCTATTTATATAATATTTAATATTAAACAAGTACTTGTTTATGTAATTTACATAGACGTTAATTTGGAACAATCACGTTGGAACAGAGACTTGCCGTGGTCATGGTTATATAAGCAGACAAACGAAACGTTGTTGACCAAAAGGCGAATATTTAAGTTTTTAAGGGTCAATTTGCGAAGAAAACCTTATGATTATTTTCGATTTCACACAAAATACTTAAGCAATGGGAGGTATTCAGTGATGTATGTTGTTTTTTCTGTTTCATTTTCAATTCGACGCTTTGCCATTTAGTACTCTAACGTATCCACGTCGGACGTATCCTGATAGAATTTTATTTCTTCCTTAGTTGCAGCAATTGTAGGAGGCTTTCACCGAGTACAACTGCCGGTCTCAGTTTTGTTCCGGTAAAAAAGGGATCATGACTGTATTTTGTTTTGATCACTTTTTAAATAAAATACAGTCACGGTCCCTTTTGCGTAATATTTATTTACAATTAATTGATTATTGCCAACGGTTTAGTAATTTATTCCATACTATACAGAACTTCACAGCCCAATCTTCTCATTTTTAAATGTATATAACAAGTAATCTGTAACAATTAGACGAATCTATCCCAGAATGTATTGTAGGCATCATTGTATTGTATAATTCTTTCGAACAGTATTTTGATGCGAGTGTATAATGCTTTAGTTTATTAATGCAAGATTGTCTCCGTGGTCAAATTTTCCCCGAGAAAATGGATCATAATAGACGATCTGTAATTATTGGCTATACATATCTTTCTAGTTTTTTGTAGATATATTTTAAAGGGATTTTTGTGGATATATTGTAATTATCACAGCGATTAACAAGTTTAACTTAATTCAATTAACTTAAAATGTTATTGCTTGTAAGTCATATATTTTTAAAATATGTCATATACTCTATATAAATCCATATAAACTATATATTAGTGAACATTGATTGCTGATTGCATAAGCTTTTTTTATGCTAAACCTGGACAAACAAACAGACCAAACTATTCTCTTTATGAAATTAGTAGTATATAGATTATGCTTGGAGATTCCATATTAATAAAAGTGTTGGTTCTTTTGACAAATTCACTGCGAAAAATCTCCAATGTTGAATTCAAATAACGATATTGAGGATTCATTGAAATTTGTATCCCAAAAATGTTTGACAGAAAAAATCAATACTAAATTACTTCACTACGAGAAACATTAGGAAATTTCTATTTATAGATCTCTTTAATTACTTTATCACATTATTGATCCGAAATTAATTGTAAATCATTAAGTTGGCCGTTTAAAGGTTTGGAAAAATAAACATAACAAATTAATATCAGGACATTTACCAGGGTATGTCATAGTTGTTATGTAAAAGTGCTAGATATTTTGAAGGTCAAATTTACAATCAAAAGTCCAACTTTCACACGTGCTTTCAAATTTAGCATATATCAAAATTAATGTTGGGGTATTTCGAAACTATTTCACGAAAGCTCCAAATATGCTATCTCTTAAAGTCAATCGGTAATACCTGGAGCACGCATGTCACATTATCGTGAGTCAAAGTTGAGAGGTTAAGCAGATCAGGAATGTTATAAAGTATTGTTTTAACAAACATTTGACAGTTATAAATTTCTTGTCAATTTAATTTCCGCTTTTTAGGAAAAAAATTCGGCTGTACTGATAATTTATCGCAAAAATAATTAATTAAATTTGTCTTTAATAGCTAACAGCAGATACACGAGATTTATATTCCAACTGGTTAATTTTGTGATTATTATCGTATTCATTAACAATTCGAAAAAAAGAATATTATTGCATAGAAAATTTTATAGAAACGTTTCTATATGTATTTGTTTAATAATATCGAACATCAGTAATTCATTTTTAAGGTTCTGAGCCTGAAAGCTTAAAAAGGAATATTTATGGGGAGATTTCTGTATTTATCCATCCATATGTCCAGGTTGTTTCTCTCAGCATCTAAAATTGCTATGAAATTAAAATTTGGCATAGTGTAGCATTTCTTGTTTGCATCTATTCCAATATTTATGAAAGAATCGGGGTTTGAAATTTGTAAGATTCAATGAAATCATATCGGTATAACATGAAAGAGCTTTATTTAAATTTTCCAAAACTTTCTTTTAACTTTAAATCGTATAGTTATTGATCTATAGCAAATAGGGTGCGTGAATAAAACCATTTTCAATTAAGCCAACAGCAGTTTAAAGATCTTCAATAACATATTTTCTAATCTAGACGGTTTCCAAGTTGGTGAGAAACTTTTTTATTATCATAAACAATTATTGGCTAAACATTTTCGAAACAATGTGGGTGCTAGTTCTAGATGCGCTTGGCGTTTCTTTTTAAATTCCACACTGATTTAGTTAAAAAGTCATTTAAATAAAATTAATTCTTTCGTCATTACGTTATATTTCCTCAGATTTCTTTTATAACAATTTTGAATAATATTTTTGTTCTTGATTTAATATTAAGACTTCGACCTTAGAGTTGTGGTAGAAATTATTTAATAACCGAGTTAATTTAGAGTACAAAACCAAAATTTTTTTTATTTCGTTAATATATACAAATTACATTCCTAAAAATATTGCTTATATATTTTAGAATGATTGATATATGCATTTTATAATAATTTGACAACAAACATTTATGTTTGTTTCATTTAATATAAAAACAAAAGAAAACACTCATAATGGAACTTGGGAAAATATGATGTAAAAGATAGAAAAACCATGAAATTTTACAACATCTACGAAAACTCTTCAATAGTGGTTGGTGTCAGGAAGTGGTTTTCAATAGCGGGGCTGAGATGATTGCGATGTACGCAAAGAATGGGAAATCAGCGACAATGAATATATAAGAAAGTGTTCAACTACTGAAAAGGAGAAACTGCCAAAAAAGAAATGCCTTGACAATTAGTGTTTTACAGTGCCAGGTACTTACCAGGAAAGATTTAAAATTACATAATTCGCGGGAAGGTGTAAATAAAATACACAAGGTGGACTTATTGCCATAGGAATAATTTCTTTTAGCCAATCAAAGTAATAAATATATTATGTGTTTTAGAAGTTAGAAGACTGCGTTAGATTGTGAACATAAGAAGAAAATAATAATTATATATATATATATATATATATATATATATATGTATATATATATATATATATATATAATTGTGCATATACACGAATATACATTATGTATTGGCAAGAAAAAAGGAGAGAGATATAATTTATTAAGAAAAAACAGGGGAGAGAATGATGGGGTGTAAGATGTGCGTGAATTGACGATAAATTTCGTATATAAGGGTTCAACTTATTTTACGGTTTGACAGCATGAACACTTAAGAAATCTTTGTAGAAAGAGGTATTGTGTCTGGGGATAAGTAGAGTATATCGAAATCAGAGGCCACGCTTATTTAAGACTGTTGAGAAAGTAGACCTAAGATAATTTTCTTATCTAATCGCATTATATATAACTAGGTCATATTTTCCGTGAGGCACTAACAATAATTTCACTACGGCGCTGCAAGCCGCTATCTATCTTCGCCCTTTAAGCCTGCACCAAAAAGGCGGACGTGGGTTGGCTAATCGTTCTTGTGTTTATATTGTTAACAAAAATCATATCATATATATTAATACGCTAAGGTTAAGATGTTACACTCCCTTTTTAGAAAAAATCTCACAACTAATCCACATAAATTATATATCATTTTATAGATAATTGCTTGCTCTACCGGCATCCACAACTAAAAAAATTATTATTGCTATTGTTTTTGCAAATTAATTAATTATTAAAATTATATACACAAAACAGCAATGCTGCCATCTAACGGCTCAACGTCAATATGATTGACGGTTGGTAAAATTTTTGTTTAATTTCAAATCCACTCACGTATAAATAAAGTGGCGCTTTAGCTCAATGCTTTTGATACTTGCGCCTCTATATGTCAATTTTAGTAAAATATTTGTTTGATCTATCATCTGAGCTTCATAATGGAATAAATAATGCGAAGACTTCGCACGGGTCACGCTAGTAATAAAATATTACATTAATTTTGTATGTATTTGTGAATTTCATAGCAATCGTTAATATAATAATCGCAGAAACATAACTTAGAGCGGTTTAGCTTGAAGTGGAAATCCTTTAAGCATGGTACGAATTAAAAAGCGTGAAATAAAACTTTGTAACGCACGACTTTCGTCGGTTAAATTTAATATTTTAATATCAGGCGTAGAAGAAAATTCTCAATAGAGGCGTAGCAGAAAATATGAACATAAATACGGGTAATTGCGTGGAAATATTGTGTGACCTCAGTACACAGGGGTGCGTGCGCTCGTGCGCTCATTCCTGCTTTCGTGTGTGAGTACATATATGCAAGCGTGCGTGCGTGCATGTTTATATGCATATAAAAATTAACAAATTAAAAAATTAACCCTTATAAATTAACCCTAAAAAATTACACTATTACGAATAATTTGCAAATTTAACTATAAAGCAATATAAATATATTGCTTTATAATTCTTCTTTAGGAAATTATTTTTAAGAAGGCTTCTCTAAAAAGATCTACAAATGATTAAATTTAAATAAGGTATTTAATATTAAGTTCTCTATAGCTTCAAGTAATGACTGAGGAGACACAATTTCATTGTATTCCTCCAAACTATCAACAGATTTGCAACTACACTGAGTCACAATATCTGAGTTGTGTGTGGATAATATTATATGATTTTGTTTTTTTTTGGGACCAAACCATCAAAAATTCGGTCAGGAAAATATGGATAATTATAAACCATTGTAGAAATAACGTTTTTTTGCAATATCAATATAATTTACTCTTTAATTAAACAAAAATTCAAAACATATTTTCAATAGTTCACTTCACTTAAAAGCTGCTTCACTTAAAAATGTTCCATTTGTCACATATCTTAAGGTATAGGCAAAAGGAATGTCTTGAAAGAGATATATTTTTAAACACATTAACCAAGAATGGATTATAAATCTATACACTACAATGAATAATCAAAAATTGCTTGTTTCTGTTATAAAGGCAATAAAAAAATTGTGATTCAGTTACCATCGATTATGGGGCCTTAATAACTGCTCAGCTGTTGCATAATTATTGCTACACTACAACAGTGTTACAATCAATAATTTGAATATTTATGATATAATTTTGCTGGTTATTGTAATGAGGCTTAAATAGTAATCGGAATATAAGTGTTCGAGTATCGTTGTATGGATTCGAAAAAGCACTACACATAGAGTATATCAGACTTTAAGAACACTAACAAGTCATGAAGGTCTTAACACATAATTTAGTCTAGCTATTTGCCAAGCGATTGAGCACATCTTTTATCAAAATGGAAACCTTCGGAAAGTTGGTTTAATAAGGTTTAAATCAAGAAACAATATTATATTTTCAATTGACTTTAGAAAAGGAGGATGCTCTCAATTAGACTGTATTTTTTTTTTGCGTATTTCATCTTATATCACTGACATTAATCAATTAATTTTAATTATTATTATTTTTTTATTTAGAAGGGTATACTCTACTACCAGTATTGGGGTATACTCTACCACCAGTATTGTTCCTTGAATTTTGGTTAGAATTTGGCCATGTGAATTGAAGGTACATCAAGTTATTGTTTAATAGTGAACAGCAAAGGTACCGTTGTCGAATTGGGGTGATATAGGTTTAATGATAATCTATTAAGACTTAAATACGCTCTTTTGTAAAATTATGGAGCTGAAAGTGGTAACAGGAATTCTTCACTAATGAATAAACTTATCCCAGTTTGGACTCTATTCATTTGTCTTAGCGTAAGTCAGAAAGCAACAAAATAAATAGGAAGGTAAGTATATATATAAAAGCATGAAGCAATTAAGACATTAGTAGGTCGATTGATATGTAAGTTTTGATGTAAAGATATACTGGTAATAAGTGTATAGAGGCATGTAAATGGACACATAAATGGTATGTAATAGTACATATATATACAAAGATATGAAGTGACAAGCCATTAGTACGCAGATCGGTAGTACGTACACATACATATGGGCCTGGAGCACTAAGGTGAAGCCGAAAGAGGGAATGTGATTTATGTGTCCGTGTGTATGTTTGGTTGTACGAGTGTGTGTATACAGACATGAATGTATGTAGATTTATATGTATACATTTAGGTTCATTAAACGCTGCAAAATATTTGTTTCGATTTCAATAAATAAAGATGTTACTGATATCGAATTCATTGTAAGTTTCTATATAAATGTCACATTTCGGGTCATAATTTTTTTCATAATTCATGGTTTGCAAGAAAAAAGAGAAGTGTCGCCTTGACACGGATTCCAAAAATCTCTACCAGTAGCAGTATTTTGTAAATTAATTTATGTTTGGAAACTATATTTTACCGCAAAATTTCCTTCTAAATGCGCGTATTTTCATAATTTTATATTTTTCAGTTTGTTTCTTATTTAGTGGTTATGTGAAAGTAGTTCCATTTTTTTGTAAATAAATTTTATTTAATATTGTTATGATACTCGTTTTTAAGATATTTGATATAGTTCACTTTTAGTGAATGTATTTATAAAATTAAATATATTTTATAAAATTTCACATACAATCATTTAATGGTTATATTTATATGGTTTTCGTCAATTGTTTCTTATTTATTTTTTTTTAAGTATCTCAAACAATTCAGAACACAGTTTAGTCTAGACATTCAGAAAGCAACTGAAAATATCCTTAATCATACTGGAAGCATTTGAAGGCCGGTTCAATAAGGTTAAATTAAAAAAAAACAATATTATCATTATGTCACTTCTTCTATTTGTTAGTTTTTAAGATATTACACATTGTTTACTTTTACTGGAGTCTGATCAAATTATAAATTGCAGAACGTCACACTCACTTAATGGTCATATTTATGTAGTTATTGCCAATTGTTTCTTATTTTCTTTATTTGTTTTAAATTTCTGAAGCAATTCAAAAAATTATTTTGAAATCTTTCATTTAGATTTCATTTCCATTCTATAAAAAAAATTATAGCATGTATTCTCATTTCATATATTCATATATTGACTAAACGTCTGTTGACAATGGTCAAAAAAGGCTAACTAGGAAAAATTGGGATATAAAATTCTCGCTGAAGACAATCATAATGAACATCGAAATAAATACAAATATAATGTATATTGCTACTATATATGTGTGTATATATATATATATACATATATACATATATATATATATATATACATATATACATATATATATATATATATATATATATATATATATATATATATATATATATATATATAAGTTGCCTTTTAATAATTTTAGCTTTAGTAGTTTCGGAAATAAGCGAGGAGGAACATATTTTTTTGCATATTTTTCAATATACCACTGAACATACATAACCTAATTTTATTGAGATACAAATAACCATTTAAAAAAATTCCAGTGTTCAGTTTGCCTCTCCCCCAAATTATCATATGAATTTTTTTGTGTGATAGCTATTAAGATCTATGAGGGTTAATGTATTTAATTCCCTTGCCAAATTTAAAGTTTCTATATCAAGCTGTTTATGAGAAAAATGGGCTACAGACCGATAGATGCATACGTGAGTGATCTTATCAGGTTGCCATTTTTCCAATTGAGATACAGAAACTTAAAAACTTTCTTATAAAAGATTTTACGCGCTGGTGATAACGTTTCTTGTGAATTAACAACGTATGTCTGGTGTTAATCGTGCTATATAACGGTTAAAAGGTAGCATATTTAAAAAAATAAAACATTTTAGTTAGTAAAATACTTTAATTTGAAGTAATATTACATCGCAAGGATCTCGTGTTAGAAAGGAAAGCAAGTAATATATATATATATATATATATATATATATATATATATATATATATATATGTATATGTATATAAAACTATCGATGATAAGTCGAGATATGGTTTGTTAATTTTAATCCATATTTCTCAGTGACTCTAATTACATTAGATAGTAACGTTTCACCAGTCCTGAAATTAATATGTTTAATTTATAAATAGGCTTCTTATTATTTTACTATGTCTTAAATAGTCTGCCTTAAAATCTTTATCTTTTGAATTCCTTGAGTAGGGCACTCTACCAGCAGGATACCCACAGCACTTACGAAATTTTTGCTCTCGTAAGACAAGAACTTCGAAGTTTAAAACTCATTTTTGGACATATAAAAAGACTTCAGATTGTGAAAGTTGCGTAGTGAGCCAGTTAGTTGGTTATTTTGAGTTATTTCTTGGTTTTTAGTACTTAAACTGGCAACTAATGTCCTCATCTAAACACTTTTTACTTTACCGGTACATAGCAACTTTTATTTAAATTTAATTCATTCTTTTATTTCAATTGAACTTAATTGCTTTAAATGCTAAAAAAATTAGAGATAACAACTTAATTACTGTAGATATGAAAGTGGATATGAAAAAACAAGAAATCAAAGTACCAGGTAACGTTATGTCAGAACTAGCAACAATTTGATGGGTTAAGGAAACGAAGTAACTTTGCCAGCGTTCTGTAAACTGCAACACTAATATTACTGCAAATTTTACTTCGTAATGGTATTTATGACTTCTCTGCTGTTACAACACTGCCGAATACTCCTGAAGGTTAAAAGGCGGTGCGATGACATGATTTGTTTCGGCTGCCTAGAGCACGTACTTGCATACTTCAACGCTCTTCCGTCGTCTGCTTGCTTGCGTTGTTTTACGTGAGGAGCTGCATCTTGATATTTCTTTTTCGTCTCTAACAAGTTTTGAATGGTTTCTTAATTATGGGTTTTTAATGATTTAGTTATTTTGTTTTGGCCATTATTATTAGTATGCCCTGGTCAAATAGTGTTTTATAAAGTTTCACGTACATCACTTAATGGTAATATTTGCGTGGTTTTCAGAAGACTGAAGCAATTCCAAAATATTTTTCAACATTTCAGATCATGTTTCCCTTAATTTTTTTTAGATTTTATATTATTTTACAAATTGGCCGCAAGCCTCGTTATTTCACATATTGATTAAACATTCTTTGAAAATGGTAAAAGGTTTGTTAGCCAGTAATAATAGGTTTAAAAAATTTAATTGGAATCAAACAAGTTGGTCCCTATATTATTTTTAATATTTTTTGTATGTGCAATTTTAGCTTATTTGTGTTTTTTTTCATATAAGATTACTACGAAATATGATCCGCAACGAGAAGGTCCATGGGGGAACTAGGGCTGCCGGTATAGCTTGTAAGATGGGCAAGCTATCTGTTAGAAGCTGCTAGCTTTAATAGAGTAAGCGACATGTTATAATCTTGAATTTCAGAGCAGTATTTAAATTTATATACGATTTATTTTAGCCTGGGTAAAAATATTTTTTTCTACGTAACTGTTCGTGACATAGTTGACGACCATGTTAAAAAAATATGTTTTCAACCATGTTGATCAAGTTCAAAAAACAGGTTTTGTTATTTTTGCAGTTTTTTTAATTGTTTGGTATAAAAATAATATAATAGTTAATATTAAAACTATATTTTTAAACTTATTTTCGTAAATTTTCAGTGCTTTTTACAGTTGTGTGAGCTGTTTGAATACACGTTGCTTCTTAATCAATTTTGAGTTGAAATTGCTTAGAAGGCCACATGCATCTTTTATGGACATTTTTTAAAAATTCTTGATGTGCTTTTATTGTAGAGAAGAAGAATAACAATACTTTATTAGAAGAATAACAATAACTATTATTTTTTATTTCTTCTATTTTCCTAACTATTAATATTTTCTATTTTTCCTTTTTCAGAAATTGATATCACAACGACTGCAGTATTGGGAAGATCCATTACGACACTGACAAATTTCAATCATCTTCTAGCCGTACATTAATCTGGTCTCACGCCGAGCCATGTATATCTGATTGGAATTAGCTGATAATATAATTTGAACCCACTTACATCTTTCACTGATAAGTTAGACTATGTCAGTGTGCCTAAATTCTTTATCGTTCTGTAAAAGTTGAAGTTAGTTAAGTAAGAGGAACAAAGGGAAAGCCGAAATTGTATTTTCAGCATGCTGGTATATTAGTAAGTAACTTATGTATACTAACTTTTTTCATTTACTTTGAAATACCAATTAGACGCACACATGCATGCACATACACAAAAATCTATATATATATATATATATATATATATATATATATATATATATATTATATATATATATATATATATATATATAAATATAAATATATATATATATATATATATATATATATATATATATATATATTATATATATTAGGGTGTCCCTTATATCACCGATTTTTTTTTCTTTTAAATATTGTAACGCATACCCTTTAATTCTTTTTATAGTACTAAAGGCTACCTTCGTGCAAAATTTCATCGTCATATGACAATGGCAACCCGTGCCGACAAGGCATCATTGTTTTTCTAAACAACGGTTACAAACAAGAAGACTTAGTTGCATGTAAGCTATATTATGATATTTATTACATATTTTATAATAGAAAACAGTGGAAGATTAATTTAGGTTATGTATTTATTTATAAAATTGAAAAAGATATATAATTCAGGATTCAGGATACTTTTTTTTTAAAGTATCTTTCTTGCAATCTGGGTACAACTTTCTGTGTTTTTGTACACAACGTAACAAGAACTGTTTTTGATCTTCTGCAGCAGTTATTAATCCATGAAAATCTTGCATGAGCTTCACGCCTCTCTCTGCTGTGTCATTGACTGCCTTCAAGTGCATAACTTTTTTTTTAGCTTCTTGAAAGGAAGAGATTTGTTCCCATGAGGAGACGTCTTCTTGGAGAAAAGAGTTATCAATTTTTAACCGCGATAATAAATTTGTGCTCTTGATGGTCACGAAATCACTCAAACGTTTTCCTGAAACAATAAAAGTAATATATTAACAAAATTATCACATTTTCTAATGATAACATGAAAAAAAACACTTATTCAACTCACCGTACAAAGAAGCAGATATTTCTTCCTTCGATGGAATATATCTCTTCCCAAAATCATACAAACTTTCCCTTTGTAAATTCGATATGATATCAGCTTTGGTTTGTGTATCAACTTCATCATCAAATAATGAAAATAAAACTATTTCTTCTGATAAATACCACAAGTGTCGGCTGAACTTGGCCAGAGCTGCTTTAGAAATAACTTGGTCGACTCTTTCGTAGTTTTTCAATGTTTTTAAGGAACATAAATCTTGATTCGGGGTTTTTACCGCCAAATTGCACTCAAGCCAGGGCTTTACATAAGCCATTGCAATAAATAAGCAAATATCTTGCAGTGCTCGTTTGTCCTTAGCACTCATTTTAAACTGTGATTGCAGCAAGCATATCTTTAAAGAGTAAATAGCTCTTCCTATCCATCTTGCCTGATGCATGGCGCCAGGTGGTCTGATTTTAAATTTCTTTTCATTATCTCCCCCCAAAAACACTATACACAGTTCAATCAACTCCCGATAATCGTCACGTATAATAGATTTCAGTAGTTCTTTCTTATAATAATTAATAAGTTTGTTAATCATCGTTTCACAACAATATTTCTTTACAAAATCACATGTTTCGGTAGCAATTGCATTAACGTTCTTCCAATTGTCTCTAATTTTTTTAAATAACAGGATATCGGGACTGCTAGTAACTTGATGGATCTTTGATTCAAACACACATTTCAGTACTATTTCATACATATGATGGCGGCAAGCAAAAAGTAACAATTCCCTTTCTAATTTTTGCTCCAAGAGCACGCAAGCCCCATTTAAACGGCTTGTATTAGAAGCCGTTGTGTCGCAGCACATAATCTGTACCTTGTCATTGAGATCCCAATCAGAAAGGGCATTTAAAACAGCTTCAGCTTGATCTTTGCCAGTAGAACTACCGAGTTTTGGCACTGCTAGAAGTTGGTATTTTTCTCCGAATGAAATGAGAATTGGCAGGCGTTCTTCTTTTGAACCTGTCACATTTAAACCTATTGCACGGTTCTTCATCTTCGTTGCTTTCCATCCCAATGAATAGTTACAATTTCAGGCACGTTGTTCTGAAAATCAGTTTTTATCGATTCTGCTCTCTCTTTTCTCATTTGGGTCCGAATTCGTTGAATAGAAGACTTGTTGATAGGAAAGTCTTCACAACTGAGACCAAGTGCTTCTACAACAACCTGAAGTATGTAAACAGAATCCCTTACACTTAGTTGACATCTATCTAAAGCTGCAACTAGTTTAAAGGTAATAAAACACGTCCTTCCTCTTTTTATAGCAGATAGCGAAGTCACGGATTGCGATTGCGAGGTGGAAGGTAAATTTTCTTCCAAACTTTCGTCAGAACTGGTAGACTGTTCGTGAAGGTGGGATAGAGGTGTCTGTTATGTGGATAGAGGTGACTTTTTTCCAAAATATGATACACTCACGAATCACAAGATTTGCACTTTCTTTAACAGTCAATTTTACCTCGCGAATACTAAAAAACAGAACTGAGAGAACTTGACGATTAGACGGCAACTTTGCACCCGTTATTTTGTGATTTATCTCACCAACCAAGAAAATATTTTTCTTATTACGTCTAAGTTCCACTGACATCTTGAAAATAAACTATTATGCACGTTAATTAAGCGATACGCCGGTGAAAACTTGGAAACAAATGACTACAAGAGCGAGTACGAACCGGTCATCCGCGTTACTTGTGTGAACATGTTTCGCGCTCAACTCGGCACTGGTTGTGGTGCTTCAAATAAGATAAACATTTATTTTCGAGTGTTTTATGGCCAAATGAAAAAAATTAGAAGGTATGCGTTACAAAATAAAAACTTTGAAAAATAAGGGACACCCTAATATATATATATATATATATATATATATATATATATATATATATATATATATATATATATATATATATATACACACACATACACTAATAATTCTGTTAAAAATGTTCTAAAGCCAGTGTTATCCTTTTTATTTTTTATTTCCTTGCTTAAGATTGCAGCACGCTATTACATAATATGAAAAAAATAAGTACCCATTTGCTAACTCAAATTATAAAACTGTTAATTTCATAATTCACATATTCACATTTTTATTATGCACTTTGTTACATATTGTAGTTAGGAGAGTCTGATTATGGAAGATGGAGCTGATCAAATGGAAAAAAGAGTCACGACCGAAAAAATAATTTAATTGTGGTTAATTTTAATTTTGTATACGAGTACTTGTAGTGTTTCAGGTGCGATTGAATTCAATGTTGACACGCAGCTCTACACGTACGTCTTATCTAGACACGACGAGAGGATTTTTTTTCATTTCTTTTGTCTGTCTGTTTTTGCTTATATGTTTTATTTTATTTTAGAATAAACATATCCAAGTATTTCTTTTCTCAAGAATATCAATAGTCTCTTGAAAGAGTATCAAATAAATTACATTATTAATCTAGATTATAAAGGAGTTATTATAAATACTTTTTAATGCGTTAACGTCGGGTTAAATGAAAAAAAAATATTTTGTAATTTTCACAGTTAACAGCTTAAAGCTGTTGTAAACTTATGGGTAAAGAGAAATAATACTTCTCGAGTGTTAGAGTGTGTTGCTCTATTATTATAATTATTCTGAATTATTGTAATATACATACATAAATATATAAATTTTCTATTAAGAAATACTTTAATAATTTTTACCTATGTATTTATTATTAACTAATATAGGTGATATTGGAATATCTCATTGATATGACGTATTATTTGCAACCATTTTATATTTTAAAAGGCTTTGAGGCAGTTGTATATTATAATATTATTTTTATGTGAGCTGCTATAACCTTTATTTATGATTATAAAGAAGCTTTGCAATTAGTAAATGAATACACTTCAATAATTCAGTTTCACGTTGCAATACAAGTGGATGAAGACTGCCTTACAAAACTCTCATTTATTAAAAACTTTAGTTAATTTGTCAAAAGATTTTCTTTTGATTTTCCAATGAAAGCCGTCTATTATCACCATGTCTTAATTGCAACTGTCTCAATGAAAATTTTGACGACTGCTCCAATGAAAGCCATGTATTATCATTATATTTCAATATCTAAAGATACTGATAAAGAGAAATTTCATTAAAATTTATTATAAATTTAATATTCAAGCGGATTTAATATTCAAGCGGATAACTGTAAGTTGTAAATAATATACTTTGAATGACATTCAGTTTTGTATATCAATGTATAGCTCAAAAAGGGTGGCATAGGCGAAACTTTGTAATGCTACATTTTATTTTCAGTAATGCTACTAATTTATGCATTGCTACTTATTTATGACTATCAAGTGACCTTTATCTTCATTCTTTTGATTAGTCTACTTTAGTAATTAAAATCAATGTCGAATATATTCTAGTAAACCAATTTTAGCCATAAAGGTGGATTCCTTATAACAAAATTTTAAAGAAAACTTCTCGCATATGTTGCAAATTTAGACTAAAATAAAAATCAGTATGTAATATTAGTATAATTAATATGGCACATAATTTTATAAATTTTCAAAAGTATTTTTTATTTATCTATTCAGAATGTAGATTCAAGTGTTCGTAAGGAAATTTAAGATTTATAGGGAATATTCCTACGAAAAAGTGACTTCTAGTTTGTTTCATTTGAAATTGGGAGATTTTTTTACTGCTTCTATTGCGTTTGGTACATTTTTTCTGGTTCTGGGTTGTTTTCTGCTCGTACACAAGCCCGGTGCATTTGACAACCGGTACCGCTTTTCAGACAAATTTATTTAATTTATTTTCTCATAAAAGCTCGTTAATCTTAAACAAGAAGTTAATATAATATTTTTTATTAACAAATTACCAGCTTCACTGCTTTTTGTAGGTTATTGAAAAAAAGGTATTTATTACAAGAAAAAATAGTTCACATTGGCTTTTAATAAATGATTAATTTAAAAAAAACCTTTCTATTAAGTGTCCATCACACACTAAGCTACCATATTCAAATAATCGAGGAAAAGGGAGAAGAAGGGAATGGGGGATGAAAAGGATTAAGACAGTAATTTATTTTTAATGAAGCCTCTGCCACTAAAACTGGAAAACCTTCGAGTTTATAGCGAGTAGTTTGATTGAAGCGAAGTGTAAGTTATTATTAAAGTAACAATTTTGGTTCCTTAGTTTCAATACTTGAATTTTTTTAGTTTTCTTATTTTTCCAATTTTAAATGGACAATTTTTATATTATTATATCAAATTTTAGACATAAATTCCAAGTTTAAACACTGAACGGTTTTATTGAGCATTAATGGTATCAAATCCATTTCGTTTTATTTTTTTTTATACAGGAATCGAAACATAATGTTGCAGAAATATTACCCTTAAGTCATATTTATCATAGTCGTATATGATTTCGGAAGTAGAACGGTCAAGTAGTTATCCAAATTAAATCGAGACAAGAAATGGCAGATCTTGAATATTAAACCTTTATGTAAGTTAGAAATTATCTATCCTTTGGCAAAACTCTGAACAATATACAATAGTTTTATGTCACTAACTATTTCATGTTTAATTTTCCAGTCCTTCATATTATATTCCTTTCATGTATTCGACCCATATTTTTCAACTATTTATTTTACATTTTCTTTGATCCTTGACTGATTTATTATATTTTTAAATGATTTTTCTGCCTTTTCTAATATTTCTACAA
Organism: Druceiella hillmani; assembly: GCA_039881145.1. Lineage (NCBI taxonomy): Eukaryota > Metazoa > Arthropoda > Insecta > Lepidoptera > Hepialidae > Druceiella > Druceiella hillmani. Next base: position 16,229,509 of record JAYKKI010000029.1, read on the forward strand.
ATGTTTTCTATGTAAAATCTATTGTAGATACATAAGCTTTAAAATTTATACAATATATTTTATTACGCGCTATCTATACTATTTTTTTAATTAGTCTTTTACATATTTTTATTAGATTTATATAAAAATTATAGCTTATTTATCAGTAAGGATTTTTTTGAATGTATGTAATTTGAATGTATAATGCGAAAAATGGAAAAGTTTGTTTATTTACGCTAATATCTAAAATGTCATGACCGATTTCAAAATTTATTTTTGCGTTAGAAAGACCATATTTTTATGAAAGTTAAAGAAACCTTTGTACTTCTTTTTGCTTTGCGCACAAGGAGGATCGTGAGAGTTAAATTTTTTAGAACGAGTGCAGAAAGCGAAATTTAAATATAATATATGTTACAGACACATCAAATTATGTATAACTAATACATTATAAGATTCATTGTTTACGTTCAATAATAAAAGATTCATTGTTTAAACATTTAAATATCTTAAAAATTACCTTAAAATATTAATGAATTTCGGTCGCATTTCGACCACTGGGCGACCATTGGTATGTATGTATATCAAGCTGCAAGTCTTAGAGTTTATGTAGGAAAAATGTTCCGCGATGTGAAAATCCGTAGAAGAATTCAGCTTACCTATAGCTTGCAAGATTACCAGGCTGAAGTAGCAACGGGCAATCCATATAGTATTCAGAACTTATGACCGTTGGGAAATAAATGGTTTCTAATGGGGACCACGTATAGGAAGACGCAGATTGACCCGATTCCCGCTGATGACCTGATAAAGGTCACAAGAAGTTGTTGGGACCTATCTTTGTGGGAATCTATGGGTGAGGCCTATGTTCAGGAGTGAAGTCTTCCCGCTGATGACGATGAAATGGAACAGAATTTTTGATAATTTGCTTTTTGATATAATATTAAAATCACAATATGATTAAAGATTTAATAGAATGAAAATTGTTTCAGAAAATTGATTTTCATTTACAGTAAATACAGCACGCTCTGTTGCGATTATTATTAGGTGACTGATCAATTGAATAGCGTGGGAAATTAAAGAAATCCGATGTAATTCGATTCTAGACGGCGCAGTGGTACTAATTGGTAACTGTGCAAAAAGTTATCGGATATGATGAATGAGATTCTTTTTAATTTTCTCATTTCTCTCTAATCTAACATATAACGATGGAAACAGTTTTTTTTACTTATTAGAAGAGATTCCCTGATTTGTTAATAGTGAAAGCTTAATATTAGACCAAATAAAATGTTTCATGAAATTTATCCCAGTGTTATTCACCAAGCAAGATTGACATTTATGATAGTCATCACTTTGGTGTTATTAAAAAAACCTTTCAAGCATAAATGGAACTCGCATCACGAGGGTTATATATATATATAGGCATTAATAAACATTTAATGGTACGTAATATTTTCTATTAAACTATTTACAAAATTTAAATTGTTAAGGACAAAATATGTTGCTTACTTTGTGTTTCACAGGCGCATATTTAAAAAAAATTATATCATATAACTACAACCTAACACTTTTCAGATTTTTTTCCTTTACTTGTGGTGTGAGACTTTGATTCTTGCCAAGTTTTATGATTCTATGTCAACGGGAAGTACTGTATAGGTTTTGATATATTTGCGACTCTCAATATGTGAGGCATAAATGGCCGCATTTATAGGGGTCTTCTTGATTGCGTTGACTTAGAAGCTTGATTTATATAATTTCAAGGAAGGTAGATCTAAGTATTTGATATTAATTTCAGCTTGACACCTTCACGCGTTCCTCAAAAAAGGGTCTTGATTGACTGATAAACGGACAACGAAGTGATCCTATAGGAGCTCTTTTTTTCCTTTTGAGTTACGAAACCCTAAAAAAGACAAATAACCATTAAACTACTCTGCACGATATAATATAGAATTACAAGAATTTAATGTGAATGAGAGAAACAAATTTTCATTCACTGTAATATATTATTTGTCACGTATAAGTTTTCGAAAGAAGATTGTGTATGAGATCTACATCACCGTATATTTGTGTATCTCAAAATGGTTCTTTTAGAAAGCGGTTACAGTTAATAATTTATGTTCACGAGCACTTGTATAAATATTTTTTTAAGGAATAGTTGGAAATGATAATGAATTACATAATTTTGAGTTTGAAGGAAAATTTCAAGAAAGAAAGAGTATCTTAAAGAAAAAAGGTGTGAGCCTCGCTCACATAAGCTCATGGATGCAGAGAAACTTTTTTCATGATTTGTGTTAGTTACTAATTTGTAATGAACATTAATTATATAGAAGTAAGCTTTTTTATTTTTACTGTTATTAAACTAAACGTTCACAAATTTATTGTAAAACTTAATAAATTTTCATTCGAAGCTATTGAACGAATGGTAATATCACACTCGCTTATATGTTTTGCATTATGCCTTACGCAAAACTAATATGGGTATAAACTTTTTGACATTTTCGACCGTCATGTTGTCAGCACTTGGCTGGTTCCGCCGGCGGTCGGATGCATTCGGAATTTGTTTCTCCAAGTGTTACACAATTTTAACGTGACAGTGTGATTTAAGCATCGCTAAATAAGTTTCATTTAAAAAAACTCTTTCAAACATGAGAAACTCTTTCGAGATAATGTTTATTTTCCTACGGTCTCAAAATAACATAACCAGCCATGCGTTTTAAATTTGTTCTTCAAAGTGTTACACGATTTTAACGTGACAAAATGATTCACGCATCGGTAAACAAGATTTACTTTAAAAAAAACACTATTTTAAACATAAGAAACACTTTCGACGTAATGTTTATTTTTCTGAAGATTCAAAATAATTCATCTCATTATTATTGCCTAAATATATATTTGTACACAAATTTGTCAATATTTATATTTACTAAATTGTTAGCGATAGTATTCCAGAGTTACAGCATGCTATACGTAACTTAATATGTAGTCATTAGGTTAATATTTTTTAATTTTTACTTTTAGAAATGTTATTAATCTGCAAAAAAGTACATCAGATCTTTTCATGGACTAAGTATACGTTACATTTATTGGAGTTTACTCCTTAAGAATCGATTTTCATATATCCTGACATGAAGTTTTAGGAGGAGTAAAATCAGAAGGTCAGATCGTTAAAAAAGTATAAAAGTTTGTAAGTTTAAATGTAGGAGGTAATCTCCGAAACTACTCATCCGGTTTCAAAAATTCTTTCACCGATATTTAGAAAGGACCTTCAGGATGGACATAGTTTATATATTATCCTGTTAATTTTTTTTCCATATATTACGGAAAAGTTAAATTTTGTAAGGGGGATGTAGGAGGTAATCTCCGAAACTACTCATCCGATTTCAAAAATTCTTTCAGCAATATTTATGAAGGACCTTCAGGATGGACATAGGTTACATATTAGTCCGTTAAAAAACAATTTTTACGGAGACAAGTTTCGCAACCTAATTAAACGGTAAAACAGTCGAGCGTATGCGTTTCTTATGAACGCTGCCTTAACTGTAAGAGATATATCGATAAATGATATTGATGTTTATATTTATATACAGTGTTACCTATTTTATACATTCCAAGATAATTGTAATTAAGGAGTAAACTCTAGCGGCGCGTCGAAACTGACACGCACATTTTTTTTTATTTCGCAGTTTATATGCACAAATAAACAAAAAAGACAGCTGAACAAAAAAATAAGCTTTATTACTTAAATTTACAGCATTTCTCAGAAACGTAAGGTACACTTATGGACTATATTGTTCCTTAAATTTACAGCATTTCTCAGAAACGTAAGCTACACTTATGGACTATATTGTTACATAAATTTACAGCATTTCTCAGAAACGTAATGTACACTTATGGACTATATTGTTACTTAAATTTACAGAATTTCTCAGAAACGTAAGGTACACTTATGGACTATATTGCTACTTAAATTTGCAGCATTTCTCAGAAACGTAAGCTACACTTATGGACTATATTGTTACTTAAATTTACAGCATTTCTCAGAAACGTAACGTACCATTTATGGACTATATTGTGTAATATTAAAAACTTCATTGAAATTAGTTTATAAGTTTTTTTATATAAACCTCATAAAAAGACATAGATTGAAGTTAAATAAAAATCAGAATGTAATGTAAACTATCTTATCGTTACCAATTTATTATGTACATAAATTTATGTTGTTTTCATAAATATAACGTAATACAATTGGAAAAATCTATCAACAACTTATTAACAAAATCCTACACACAACTATTTTGTAGTCACTCACTACGTAACGAATCCTCACTAAAATATTTCAAGTTCCTGATTCGAACTGCTATGCTTCAATCTTCATCTTGATTAATTTGCTCAGCATCCCTAATTACCATTGTAAATTTTATTAATGAACGTGACAGAAAAAAAATATCTAGTTTCAGGCCGGTGTGAAAAACAGGCATTCTCCTCTGCGGCATAAACGGCCTTTACAAATCCACCAGACTCGCTGAATGAATGCTGCTCGTGAAAGTAGTTTCAGTAAGGCTTTCGTATTGTTAATACAAAATGTAGATTCTAGAGTTGTCTAATAATAGAAGCAAGCAAACTAAGAGAAATGGGGTAAAATAACATGCAGATTAGAGAAATACATTAGATTGCGTCATTGTAAATTTTTAAGTTTCACAACAGCTCGCTGCATGGTTGGTACTCCTTACACTGGCGATATGATCCTTTCCAGCTACTTCTTGATCTATATGCATTTAAATTTAAAATTGTGCTAATTTGCGTAGTTATTTTTCACGGTCTTCTATCAATTAATACGAGTAGGTACGTTTGGATTCGTAAGGTTAAATTTTGTATTTACTAAATTGTGGGTATTAGAAGAGTATGGAATGATTTGTGAGATATTTTGCAATGGTGGTTGATGTAAAAATGCTGTTAATAACTTTTACATAGGAATAAAAAAAAATTTGTGGCACAACATAACCTCGACCTAAAATAAAAAGTTAAGTTTGTAAAAAATCGAAATGATCAAAAAACTATTTGTGACAATTAAAGTTTATATACGTCGTTAGGTTCTGAATGTATACGTAATATTCATAATGTGTATATGTATCTAATATAATCGTGCTTTTTTATGTAAAAATGCTGTTAATAAATTTTACGTACGAATAAAAAAAAATTTCTAGCACAGTATAATCTCGGTCTAAAATAAAAAATTAAGTTTGTAGAAAATGAAATAATCATAACACTGTTAGATACTCCAATTTCTATTTGTGACGATTAAAGTTTATACAGGTCGTTAGGTTCTGAAAGTATACATAATATTCATGACGTGTATACGTAATATAATAGTAATTTTTGATGTAAAAATGCTGTTAATAACTTTTACGTAGGAATCCAAACAAATATTCTAGCATAGCATGATCTCGGCCTAAAATAAAAAATTAAGTTTGTAGAAAATGAAATAATCATAAAACAGTTAGATACTCCAATTTCCATTTGTGACAATTAAATTTTATATACGTCGTTAGATTCTGAAAGTATACATAATATTCATGACGTGTATACGTAATATAATCGTGCTTTTACCGTTTATTACCGTTTTTTATTCGTAACATACGTCGTGCTATTACCGGTCTTTATTCATAAAATACATCGTGCTATTTTCATCACTGGAGGTGTTTCGATGTTCATTGAATCGTTTATAACCTATGAAACTGAGATTATAATATGTGGTCGCCATTATCTACTCGTCACATCTTGTTAAATTTAAAGATTAGGTTCATATAGGCAGATGCTAATGACATCAAAACAGAAATGAAATAAATATTTAGGAGTATCCTAAGTTCGATTTATAAGATATTTATGTTAATTTACAAGCTAAGCGACAAGTATGGAACTAAATTTTAAATAAAGTCTAGTAGATTACAAAAAATGTATTTATTCTTTATGAATTATGTATTTTTACAAAATTATATTTCTTTAATTCAATAAAATTTTGAATTGTCATTTTAATTTGGTTCATATCAAATTAAATGTTTCTGTTTTTTATTTTATTTAATGGAATAAAAATTATAAATATGCTGCAAAATATGCTGAAAATATATGATATGATAGATAGACAAACAAACGGACTATTGTTGCTAATGCATATCAATTTCCTCTATTTTGTCATAAAGAGAGACTTTATATAGTGAAACTACTCGGAGTAGTTTCACCGTATTAAATTATTAACGCCGTAATATTTTCTTACCGGACTATTATTGCTTAAGGTTTTAAAAGTGTACTCACATTCGCTGACCTTGAATGAATACTGCATTTGAGAGTAATAGCTCAAGAGCCTTATGCTTGAAAAATACTCGAAAAGGACATATTTATTAAGAGAAAATTTTCCATTAAACTGGGTCCAAATAAAGGACAGTAAAATAGTCCTTAGAAATCGAAGTACGTAATTACTGTTATGACTTTTAAGTAGAGTTTAGCGGTTAATTATAAACAGTTAACCCCGATTGTGCATATCTGCAGTAAGTATGTTATAGTCTGAAAATTACTAAAAATTCACATTTGAAATATATATTTTATTAATAAAAATATATTACACTTGATGAAAGTCAGCTAGATAGTTTCAAGGAAACAATCTAAGGAATAGGTGTGCAGATGTACACAGTCATTCTGGTATACGTATAAATTTCATTCAACAATAGAAAATTGCTTATTGAATAAAGTTGTTTGAAAACATATACTGTACGAAACGGTATTGATGGACTTAAAATTGACTCATTCGAACATTCGAAAATTGACTCATTCGAACATTCGAAAATTGACTCATTCGAACATTCGAAATGACTCGCACATGTAGATATTGTCGTTGATAAATGGAACCAAGTTTACCATTTATAGGCGATAGTCGCCCTGTCCATAGATAACCCGTTTTTAGTCAAGATTAAAAAATAAGCACTTTTTCATAGAGAAAAGTCACGTAATATCCATTTAAAATTTGGTTACATTACTAGATAGTCAACACAATGTGCCATCTGTCTGGTGGTTTAATATCACAAGTAAAATAATTTAAAAAGATGCATTATTTTTGATGCAAAATTGTTACGTGAAATGCTTCTGTGGTGGTGCTGATTGCACCACTCCTGTGTACCGCATCAACACTCCTGTGCTCCTCATGTACCACGAGAGTTGATTTTTGTTTTTTCTAACATATTTACCTGCTGCCTGACAACCAATACTATTTTGAAGGCATAATTATACTTTATTAAAACTTTATTTCATACATTATTCATAACCTATAATGTGTTAGATCTTAGCGATAGCCTAAAATCTGGATATAAGTTGTGCTAAAAACTTACGATTACGTAAGAGAAAACAAATAATTACTTCAATTCGAAGAAAAATTTATACAATAATTTCAATATATGTATAAAAATATGATATAAATTCACACTATTATATCTAAACCAAATATAATTAGTTTTATGAAATTATTAATTTTATTATTGAGATAATCTGTGTTAGATTCTGTCTCACAGAAAATATTTCAATGTTGCAAAGCAGAGAGCGGCCAGATTTACTTGCAACAAACCAGATTCAACAGTTTGTCTTAAAAAACTTCATGCTTCAACTCCAATTCTATTCGAGCAAAAAATACGAAATTTAATTTAAAATGAAAACACATAATTTGTCGTCATATTAAAATAGAAGCTTCACACTAACTGACAAAATTCAAATAAAATTTCTCACATTATATTAGATGTTCATAAAAAGTTCAAACCTATAATAAAATGCACCATGTTACAAAACAAAACACCGCAATATCTAATAACTGAAGGCCTTTTTATATCGAAAATTCGAAATGGCAATTTAAGGCTGCTTTCAAATTAATATCGGTTCGTGGATAATCAATCTTTCTTTGAAATCAATATAATTGTATGCAACCGAGTGACAGCGACTCATGCAAACATCGACGGCGGCATAACCAGTGAGAATTTCATAATGCGGCGTCGCATTGCCGCCGGGAGACGAATCCGCTAAGCGGACAAGGTTTTTTTATTTCACAATCATTATTTCCTCGAAGTAGCCCGTTGTCGCTATTGCCAACGGCTCTCTGTAGTGGCCACTGGGTAGGCCGAAAAAAGCAGTGTTGGATATTTCCAATATACCATATTAAAAATGTTGTTATACAAATTTTAGTGCTTGACATTAAAACAGAACACACATTTTTTAAGAACAGATTAGTGTATATATTCCAACCAGTAACATTTACATTTGTTTTCTACTGTTAACAGGTGTTATGTACGTATGGCATTGAGGGTCCTCCTAGACCTCATACCATACGAACCATCGGTACGTAAGGCATTGAGGTCTAGGAGGACCCTCTGAAGGTTTTGAATTTACCTTATAGGCAAGGTAATATGACTTCAATAGCAATTATTATCCAACTCGATGAATATATAGAAAGCACAGGTAATTTATCTACAATCAATTAATCTGCGATTCATAATTAGGCAAATACCATTTAAAAACGAAATACATTTTTTAAGATCAAACTTTCAATAAATTATATTTTTAATTAATTACTATACCATATATATATATATATATATATATATATATATATATATATATATATATATATATTATTAACTTATATCATTTACATCTGAAAGGAGAAATATCATCTATTATAGATTTTAAAACAGCAGAAAATGTATCAAAATAAGTTAGTCTTATAGTTATGTTTTTAGAATTTAGATCATCAAGAGACGCTGAAAAGTTTCTCTGCGTTATTTTTAAATCATTTTTAGTTTACGCCGTCTATTTTCAATATACTTCAAATAAAAATTAATATTAAAAAAACACATAGGCATTTTTTTTAGTTTTTGCTACATATGCACTTTTTTATTCATTCTAGGACCTTTAGATTTAGAGGTAAATATTTTACTGCTTTGTGAATGACTCACTGAATGATCGGTGTAAGTTTTTAGATATATCGCAGAAATAAGTACTTCATAATTATTTTTTTGAAATTAAATTTTTCATATTACAAATATAATAGACATTCGTGAAAAGTCCAAATCAAACTATATGAATGAAAAAGAGTGTGTTTCTCTATTGAATAACAAAATATACAGAGTTTAAAAAGTTTCTCTTATCAGCCAAATTGAAGTCTAGATTTTCTTCAATTTAAAATTATGAGAATGTTGCATCGAGTCGGGCCTACGATTATTGTTGGTTATGAATTCAATTAAACTTATTATATACTGAAATTAATCCATAATTTATTTTGTTTAAGTAATGTAGCGATATCGTTTTCTACTGAGACTGTATTCGAAATAAAATATGATCAACTTCAATCTAACTCGTGTTATTTTTGTGAAAATATTATTGAGTTATTGGAAAAATCAGCATTTCCTTTTAGCAAAAGTATATAGATGTAAACTAGGATTTTCATCATGAAGCTATTTTCTACTAATGTAGGTTACACAATGTTAATAAAGTTTCATACATTGAAAATTCATTGAAACACGTTTATTTATTTTACTAATGTACAACTATATTTGCATTAGTAGTTAGTTGAAAAATATGACCCTTTAGTACATTTAGGATTTACCCAGCTGCATCTTACAAAGACATCTGCAAATGGTAATAAAATTTGAGGAAATTTATTTACTATTTCATATTGGAAAAAAAATCATTCGCCAATCATTTGTTGCTTCTTTTTGATCATCCCTTTGTTGGGAACCGATTTTACTTTTTTGAACACCCTTATTTTGACTAAATATTGTTATAGAATACGCATCTTTATTTATTACAATATCATATAAAATAGTTCACGATGTTTGCATAATATAACATTGAGCTTTAATAATAAAATTATTTAAAGTTAAATTACATTAATTTTGTTCTAACCTTTCTCGTTGATACTACATGATCCATTTACAATTTAAGTAAATGGATTGCATGGTTTTTTATTTAAAATTCTCACCTTAGTATATTATACATCCAATCATAAGTCAATAACTTATCGAAAAAATAATGATAAGCATATCTAGTGTACATCACCACGCTAAAAATTCAGTTACAGCAAGTTTTTTCGGTATATGAGAATTGGGTTTAAAAAGAACAAGTTTATTTTATCAAACGTGTTAATAAAATGTATAAACGATAATAGGAAAATGTTAATAGTCGCAGCTAAGTCTTTTGACAATGTTCATGTTTCATAATACTGCCTTGAACATTTAGTTGTAGGCAAGGTCATTTTGTTATAAGAGAATCTGCAATAAAGATAATATATCAAATTGTAATAAACGCAGCTACGTCATTTGACAATGTTTGTACTTCATAATACTACGCTGAACGTTTAATTGTAGGCAAGGTTATTTTGTTATAGGAAAAATCTGCAATAAAAATAATAGGTATATTTTTATAAACGCAGCTATCTCATTTGACAATCTTTATGGTTCATAATACTACGCTGAACATTTAGTTGTAGGTAAGGTAATTTTGTTATAAGAGAATTTGCAATAAAAATAATAGGTATATTTTAATAAACACAGCTATCTCATTTGACAATGTTTATGGTTCATAATACTGCGCTGAACATTTAGTTGTAGGTAAGGTCATTTTGTTATAAGAGAATCTGCAATAAAAATAATAGGTATATTTTAATAAACGCAGCTATCTCATTTGACAATGTTTATGGTTCATTATACTGCGCTGAACATTTAGTTGTAGGTAAGGTCATTTTGTTATAAGAGAATCTGCAATAAAAATAATGGGTATATTTAATAAACGTGTCCATGTATAAAAATTCTGCACTGAAATAGCGCCGTGATCTTCAAATGTGTATTAGTTACATGAAAATCCGCCAAAATTGCAAATTAATTTAAAAAAATTACCAGCTTATTTTAATTTACTGTCATTTACCTATTTTAATTGAAAGGTTTTGAAGATAAGTTTATGATTTGCAGTGAGCACGAAATTCATCATATATTATTTCTTAATATGTTTCATGACGCAACACAACAAAATGTTTTACTTCAACTTTTAGACGATAATTGCAAACAAAAACATTTTTTTTGTAATACAGAAAAAGAGAACAATTAAAAAAAGAATTCAGTAACGTCTCGAAATTACAGGATGAATTATGAAAATACTGTGACTAAATATAAGAATTTTCCAAATAATTTGAAATAATTACACATAAATTGTATAAAACCTGTTTAAAAGCATACATATTTTATATAAAATTGGCATCTATCATGATTTAGTTATTAATGATTAAAAAAATACAAATGCATAAAAATTCTAATGGGATAGTAAATTGGTCAAGGATAACAAAATAAAACATGATTAAATATTTTTGTCCAACTCTCGGTCAAATAAGTAAGCTTCAGTCGCGATACTCACTGTAAATGAACCGTCACAAATTATTTAACATTTGCCACAATTCTTAGAAAAAAAAGGAACAACTATCTTAATGGCTATTAAACGCAATGAAATAATATTAGCAACACTGAAGAAACAGCTTATAAACGCTTCAACTAGGTTAACTATTGTATTTCCATAATAAATACCACAATACAATGCATCACGATCTGGACCTAAGCTGCAATGTTGGTATCATCACAAGTTCCTGATCATTAAATAACGTTAATAACGTAATAAAATTAAGACGATCTTACGTTGACCCACACGTTACTGAAACTTCTACTCCGCTCTCAAGTAATAACTAAGCGTTAAGTGTAAACAAACTAAAATAAAAACACAACAATATAAATATTGGCATTCTTTTGTATATAGCTCAGTATTCAATCGGATTTGTTTACGTGCGCTCCTCACTAGGCACAGAAATTAATTTATTAATCGTAAAATACAGACTGCATCTGTATATTCGAATTTGAGATGTAAAGGAAATGACGTAAAATATAAAATTAAATAGTAGAAGTCTTAATAATTAAAAGTTGAAACAAAAACTATCCAAAATGTTAAGTACTGTGAATGTTAGTTTTATATTATTAATATTTATTCGATTTATTGCTTCAATTACCACATTTAAATTAGAAAATTCAACACCAGTCAGTAGATTAAACGCTAAGACCATCTGTAATAAAGCGCCATGTGAAACGTCTAGTGCAAGTAATATAGTAGGTATTTTAAATGGTAATAAAAGACGAAATAGGGGCTCACTGCGGCACTCCGATGTGATTTCAAGATCTGGTTCTAACTTACACCCGATATTTACGCCTTTCGACAAAGAAGCCTTAGACCATCATGCTAAGAAATCGAAACTCAAGAAAAGACTGGCTAAACCCATGCAATACTCGTTAAGAAACAGAGAGGAAGAGGCTAGTGCAGAAAAGAAGAAAGAGGAGGAAAAGGAGAAGGAAAAAGAAGAAGAAAACGACGGAGATGATGAGGAAGAAGAAGACGAATCTGCGGAAGCGAGCAACGAGAAGGCTACTGAAGTTGAAGCTGAGGAAGAAGTTGAAGACAATGATGAAGAAGAGCAGGATGAGGATCAGAAGAGGTCTCCATCTTCCCCTTGGCTATCCGAGAAAGAATTGAGGGAAAAAGAAGAAAAAGAAGCCGAAGAGAATTTGGAGAAAGATTACAATAGGGGAAAAGCTAAAGTTAGTCGTCTGAGAATATACCCGAATGGTAGATTATTAAACCACAGGGATTTAGCTTCCGCTGAGAGTCATAAAAATGATAAACAGGAACATCAGGGTCATGACCAGAAGGCTCAAGGAAGTGGTGGTCACGGAGGCATAGTTAACGGGCATCATGAAAAGGGTAAGTTACATTTCAAAGTGCTAATAAATATCTATATTATTTATTTTTTATTTTAGTCACTATATATTTTGCTTACTGGAATCAACAGATAATAGTTTGCAGAGGAATCTTTGAAAATAATTACATATTAAAATAATGCTATGTTAACAATTATCTTAATTTATTTTAACTTGAAAACTAAATCAAGAGCTGTTATCAATACTACGATTTATTACCTCAAATATTTATTTTGAAATTTATGACCACTTGCAACTCTGACATCCCCCTAGTTTCCGGCTTCGAAACTGCTGATAGTTATCTGTTTAGTTTATAATATTATACAAATAGACTGAGTCGGAAGTTTACCAAATGTTGAATGTATTTTGAACCAACTGTGGAGGATAAACCTTGATATTGAGATGATAGTGAGATGATGTAAATGTAATAAAAAAGAATAAGTGCGGAATAATCTTTTTTCAAGTAAATTGAATTTTATTTATATTATAGTTCTGTGTTTTGAACGTTTCTATGAATTAGATTAAACATTGTTTGATGTGTTAACTTATTTTCAGTACATTTTTGTTATTTCATAATGTTCTTTGTTATTTCAATTGAATTTTATATCGATAAAAATTATATGGAGATGAAATTGAAATTGAAATTAATTAGAAAGTAATGACAACTTTTCAATTAAATTAACATTAAAATGATCAACAGAGATTTGAATTTTGACGTTAACTTACTTGTAAAAAATGTTTATAAAATACGTGTTATACAAATTTATAAAATAGTTTTGCTAACTAAATTGATGAGGTTATCCATTTAAGTTTCGTCATTATTTCTTTGTGATTTCAAAAATTATGGGTATCCAACAAATATAATTATCGATCCAAAAACGTTTTGTATCAATATTGTAACACTAAATGTATAAATAGATTAATGCTTCTGAAAATATTAATGCTGATTTAAGTGAAAAATAGATTCCCAGTGAGAGACGAAAAGGGGGTGGATAGAAAGGGGGGAGGATAGCTATGAGAAAACGAAGGGTGGGGTGAGGGGCAAGTGATTTTTTGCTGATTTTCAATCATAAAATTATTTTTCTTCTGCAGTAATGATAAGGATGTTTGATACGAACAGATACTGAGTGTAAAATTTAATGTTACAAAATAATGAAACGTAAGTTACAAACAAGTGACAAAAAAATCCATCGATTATTTTTTTAATTTTCTTTAAAATTCATGATAATAAATAAAAACGAGAAAAAGATATTAACTAATCGATGAAATTCCTCAATACTGTCTAAAATATGCCATACACTGGTATTGTAATTATAAGTACAAATTAGCAGAATTCTCGAGCAAGGCAAAAAGATCTTTAAACATGTTGGTAAACAATAATACATGCCAACGTTTCGTAATATTGCATAATCTTTGTAAGTTCTCGAAAATCAATTGCGTTGAAAAAAACCCGTTGTGACCCGAATCGTGTGAATAAATTCTGCATATATATATATATATATATATATATATATATATATATATATATATAGCGTGACACGCCAAAGTCGATTTTATATATTTCACTTGTTTCAAGTTGTAGAAATTAAAAAAAGTGCGCAAGGCGCGCCTAAAGAAGTAGTATATTTCGCCGATGCCGAAGGGAGCCGAGTTTGCCCGATTCAGCGTCACCGAATCGAGCGTGATGGCTTATTTTCGTTGATTGCTCAAAAGTGTGTCTAAAAAAGTTTTCGCTTCAATAAAGAGAGTTTCATTTTATAGATGACTACGTAACTTATCGTGAGTCCCCAATGCCATCGCCTAAGTAATTTGTCCTTATAATCTATAAAGCGTATCTGATCAACTAGACCTCTGTGGCACTCTGCCAGGCCATTGTTATATCACCGCCGCGTTTCTCGGTGGCCTCTCGAAATTTCTTTTACACGGCGAAGTTACTTTTATTCTCGTCGCGATGTTCGAGTGTTTTGGACGAGCGCCCCTTTAGTCACACTCAATTCGTTTCATCAATGTCGTTGACCACATCATTTACTTTTTAATTTTGCCTGAGTGCAGTAGCGGAATAAATGTTTAATGTTATATTGGCATTGTCGAGAGCCGGAAACTATTAACTAGCATTGAGATCGTAATCCCTTGAAATTGAAGCTTACTGGACGGTGTTAAGCACTGTGCGTTTTGTAAAATAAATGGAAATTTGGCACTAGATTTGGAGACTATTTATTTATATTACTGTGCTATAAGATATCGTTATGTATAAGAATAATTTAAAGAGATGAAAAAAATTAAATATTAATTTAGAGAAATAAAAAGTAACAATATTAATTTAGGTAACAGAAAATAATTGAATTCCCCTAAGGTTCATTGCGTTATACTTGGAGATATAATTTCTTTAGATTTTCTGGTTTGTTTTGACGAAGTTTGAACTAAAATAGTTTTTTCACAAATTTTTATGAATTTGTAATTTATTGAGAAGAAAATTATTTCATAAAATGTAATTTAATTGATTTCACAAATTAAAAAAAAACGAAATGAGTAGTGCCTAATTAGATATAATTTTTAAATTCCTTGCATAACGGATGAATCCTTCTTTTTTACGGTTTGTTTATTAGCCGTATTCTTGAAATACAGGTTTGAATTACTTCAATTGATTTTCCCGGCTCATTTATTACAAATAAATTTGTTTTCATAATTTATAGTAATTTTACCAAATTATTGACGTTAAACAATTCTTAAAACTGATATTTTATAGATGTCTGTTGAGTACACTTGTTACTTTGAAGTACCAATTGTACTCAACAGATATCTATGAGCGAGTTGTAGTGATATTGGTTTGAGAAATGATAATTTACTTAAAAATTTCCATTTCATTGCCGAATTTCCAATTCAGTTGATTTATTTTAACTCGATATGTTTATAAAAAGAAAAAGTAATAACATTGACGATGCGATATGCCCAAGTCAAAGCTTTGACTTGGCATATCACTTCGTCCTTATTCAGGGTGATTGATATTCATAACAATTCGAAGAGCCAATAATTTAATCGCTTTGAAAGTAACAATTATTCAATTGCTATCAATTATTCAATTGCTATTTGGTATTACAATTTAGCCAAGATTTTCTAGAATATTTATCTTAAACGGATGTAAAGTGAAGACAATTTCTATGCCTCTGTCAGGAATTAACCAAAAAGATTCAAATAATTGAGAAAATACTTGTGTTTAACAAAGTTAGGAAATGATTATGGAACTTAAATAAAAACGTTTAAAAAAAATAACTAAATATTAACACGGTCGACTAACAATTAGTTGTTTGACAGTTTGAAAGGACATTAAACAAAAATTTATTCACCCATTATTAAATAAAGATTTTGTTATATCAAACAGCAAAACTAGAAAGTTGTAACGTCAAAAGGAACTAAAGAATTTTTCTCAACGCAATCTACATATAGCTATCATCTCATTTAATATATTCCAAGATTGAAGCAATTTATCTTAATAAGCTTATTTTAACTGCTTGGGAAAATGTATTTTCAAAAGACACTTTGGTCAGTACATATCAAATGAAATTTTTAATTTCATGTCGCAAAAGTAAGACTTGAAAATGTGCTTTTCCTTCAATATCTAAATGCAATAGATCAAAGTTAAATTAATAATATTATTTAAATCCTATTTCTTTCGCATTTTTTAGTTTCTTCCACAAATTTGGTTTTAAGAACTCCATAATGAAACAAAGGATCTTTATAATTACATCATATCCGTCCATGTCTCCACAGGTTTGAATCTATGTGTAAGACGTATTGCAAGTGTACATGTAAAACGGAAACCAAGCTGTACAGCTTGATTTCCATTTTATACTTAAAGTGGAAGCGAAAAAATTTTTTCCGCCCGCCCCATCGAGGAAAAAACAAGGCCCTAAAATAAAATTAGGATTCTATTTACCATTTTCCATTTCTAAGCACCTTTCGGAAATACTTAGCTTAAAAGTGACGAGGAACGTGTAGCACATTGTTTGTCTCTCTAATTTCTGAACCAAGGGTTTGAAAAATATAAAAAAAATTGTAGCATTTGACCAGAAATTTTAAATAAAATGATTTAATTTATGTCAATAATTTCAGAAGATATTTTAGATTGCAAAATCTTAATTTGTACTTATTGCGATATGCGCTTATCGGTTTTTATTGTAACTTTGTGGTATACAGGAAATTTGTATAATATAAGACATATATTTATGAAATTATATGAAAGTTTGAATTCTATACCGTAGGACCATTGAAATATTAGTCTAAGTAACCATATCATTTCTTAACGAGTGCATCTTATGTTTCAATTTCTCTAATATAATTTAGAAATGTAAACTTATAAACGATATAAATTTACTTAACAACATTCATAATTTGTAATTTCAATATTTTATTTCTACGTTAACAAGGTTTGGCTATGATATTTAATTCTATGATCGTAGGAAATATAATGAATATCATACTATAAATTTATTAATATCACAAATTATTATACTTTAAATTCATTTCAATATTCTTATATTTTAAGATCATACATTTTCGGAGTAGATCCATAAATTACAACTATCCACTTGTTTCGTTTTTTTCTTTCTACCCACATTTATGGACTTTTTAAAATACTTTTGATACATTTTATTTCTTGACATATGATATCGATATTCGTTTGTTAAATCACAACTTATTCTATATCTATATTTATATAGAATATTACAAGGAAGTTTGCAAGTAAACATAGGTTAGATAAATTTATAAAAAAAATATTCGCAATGAGAACAAAAATAGAGAAAAAATAAAAAAAAATAGTCGGCAAAGCGTGTTTGACGTCCTTGATAGATATGTTGAGTCATTTATTTTTTTCGTAAAATAACGAAAGATGTTTGAATATTATGGTTTTTGCACTTATACTACGTTTACAAAAAGAGTATATTGTAACTGGATTGTAATTAAAATCGTTCTCCTTCGTTAAAGTGATGAACAAGTTTCTGTAAGGGAGTTAAAGTAATATTTATGTTTCATATCATATGAGTTTTTGTTTTAATTTTGGGGTTGTTTTGAACCACAACATTCTAGTTAAAAGTGTGTAATATTTTCCACACGGTCATAAATTATCTTACGCCTCTTCATTGTCACTCTTTGTTATTGATATTTTGCACTTATTCACTGGCAAAATATACGATAATATTTGGTTGCTAATAAGAATTAAACAATTATTTAACGGATATTTGGATAAAAAAATCGGTTAAAACGAAGTATGTGATAGGCGAGTAATAACATTTAATAGAATGAATGCAATGCAGAAAATATAATAAAAGTTTACAGAATATAATCGAGTTTTGTTGTGTGGGTTTTACACAAAGAGGATGGAAGTAAATTGAATACCGAAATGAGACCACAGGCGAATGTAAATTTACTGATAATTTATAATGGGCTGAACAAACTTTTTCAATTACATTTTTACCGCGTATATTTTTCGAATATCTATCAATTGCCTTCTGCGGTACCAGAATTCATTGTTACGGGCGATGCAATTTCCGGAGACATAACTTTCTTTTCAGTATTTCAACTTCCGACTAGATAAATTAAAGCATATATTCTAAGTAGTATATTACTTTTAACATTAGCAACGTGCAAATGCGAAGAAAAAATTGTGGTTATGTTGTATTCGAGAATTCGAAAATACTTGGGGGTATCATTTTTCAGTGTTTGCCAAGAAAATAATTATCCAATGTTTTGGACATTGTGTAATTCGTTTCTTTCAACAATTTGAATGGTAAATTAAATTTGTAATGAAACAATTCTAGATTGTAATTGAACGATTTCTCTTATAAAATTCTGGCAGTCGTTGTGGTCTGGTGGTGTAATCTAGATTGGTAAATTATTTTTTTGTTAAAAAAATGTACAATCGAAACTTTTATTCATAATTTTTTTTTATTACCGTTGAAGATATAAAACTAAAACGAAATTTACCACATACATGTTTTTCTAAAATTAAATTTTGGTTTCGAGTTTCAATATAGGACATCACTTGGTGATGTAACGTTCACCATTAAGTTCATAGCTTTATAAATAATGCCTTCTATTTTCGATCAAGCTGTGGTCAATTTCCTTAGAATGTCATCGTCTGGTGGAAGTATCAAAATGGATCTCAGCAAGTTACTTTGATAAAACTCTACATCAAATGAATAATAGTCAACTGGTTTTAGTGTTAAAATTATGGTACTTGCTGCAGCATTTCTTTGATGCTTCTTAATGACTGAATGTAATCCTGCATTTAAGTTCATAACTTTATGGTCTTTTATAGCTTGGATATTTAGAATAATTGTCATATATAGATTTCTTAACTTAAAAGATTCGTGGATTCTTGCTTTATGCGATGTTGAGATATTTCTAATTATTTAAAAAGTAGTCATCAGTTTGTTGGGTTGGTTTGTTTTTTCTATTAATAATCTCAAAATATACTAAGAAAATATTCCATTTTTTTGTCGTGGTGTATTTGCGTTTAATCTGATAATTTTTTAATTTTATGTTTACTAATAATTCTTAATTATTGAGAAGAACATTATTTCGAATTAGTTTAATTTTTGTTTTATTTATATAAAATTATATTTTGCAAAGTCAATCGTAATATCGTAAACCACATTATTTATGTCTACTATTTATGCCATTATATGTCTCGAAATTTTAAAATGAATTATACAATAATATTTCGTGGTTTTATTTGCATTTACATTAAATATAAATATTTATAAATTTAGTAAATTCAGGTGATATTTAAGTTAGAATTATTATAGTATCCGTTAATTACAAAATTAGTAACTGGCGTAAAAATGGTAACAGGTATTGAACAAG
The DNA here is from genome assembly GCA_039881145.1 of Druceiella hillmani. Classification (NCBI taxonomy): domain Eukaryota; kingdom Metazoa; phylum Arthropoda; class Insecta; order Lepidoptera; family Hepialidae; genus Druceiella; species Druceiella hillmani. Next base: position 16,249,164 of record JAYKKI010000029.1, read on the forward strand.
AATTTTTTATCCTAAAATCGGCATTTACATATCATATACATACGTATATGGTATTCATAAAGGTACAAAAAATAGATAATTTTATAAACAAATATTTCAGTCAGATTCTAAAATATTTTTAAATATTTTGCGGAGAATGTTCATTATGATCTTCGGAAAATTTACAGACTGAAAGCTTGGGACTTTACAAATGTATTTCTATTTATAACTTGGGAAATGATAGACCGCACCCCAATTTTTCTGCGCTATTTTGTAATTTATTTATCAGTAATATTCATTATTACATCGAATGTATCACACGCATGCATCTCTGCAATTAAACAATGTTTGTCTAGTGATGGATAATTAAATAGTTCTGATAAGCGGCTTCGCTCACGATAAGAGAAATAATGTTCTGCTTTTTAAAAGCAATGTTCTTATGAAAATATTGGATCTTAGAAAGACTAACTAGTTTGAGCTGCAGAGAATCAAACAGATAACGGGAATAGAAAGAAGACTTATGGATTTGTTATTACCTGTTCTTAATAAATACAAATTGCGTAGTTTCCCTGAAAAATATTTTTAAAACAAGACGATAATTTATAAGATTCAGGCTATGTTATAAACTTGCGATGTGAATATAAATATATACTTATATTTTCACGCTCTTTTTCATAACTGAGTGATTTTAATTATCAGTGAAAAATCTGTCGAGGGTTAAAAATAATTTTTTATTCACCACTATGATACAGGCTGCATTTATTTACATTTCACGGAGATCGCTTGCGTAATTTAGATAAGAAAGCGAGACAAAAGAATAAACAAACGGACTAACTTCCGTATTTCTAATCTACAATGTTATTTGTTTTATTATTAATATTGGATTGATTAGTTAGCATAGTTATAACTAGTAAGGATATATTTAAGATAAATGTACAAAGACTTCAAGCTACTCAGCGAACAGCGGAAAAGGCTTTTCTACGAATTGTGATTTGTAATTAGAAGATCCGTAAGAGAACTAAGTTTATTGATACAGACCGTAGGATTGAAAGGTAATGAGCAAATGAAAATGAGCACTATATGGGCTGAAGTGGTAATGGCCAGATTACAAAGCTTGTACTATCGACGATTTATATGGAGACTAGAGAAGAAAGTTTATTGAATGGTGATCACGTACCGGAAGCCCTGCAACCTGGTGCATAAATGCCTTGATAAAGGTTGCGAGAAGTAGTTGGACGCAAGTGGCACTGGATCGATCCTCGTGGGAATCTATGGGGAGGCCTATGTTCAGAAATAAATATCATTCAGTTTATGATGAATATGAATTGCCTTATATTTCTATATGGTATTTCTTTCGATATAATTTTTTTCTTTACATAAATTTCATGAAGCAAACATTTCTGCACGATAACATGACGAGATTTATTATGGAGTTAGAGCAAACTAAAAAAGGTCGCGGCAGGCCGCCAACCACCTGGATAGGAACAGTGGAAGGGGACATGAAGATAATAGGACCACACCCGAACATGTCTCAATTATGCCAAGAATGGCGCATTAAAACAAGGCGTGCCGACCCCAGAAGACATAGGAAACGAGACGCAGAAGAAGAAGAATAGAGACTTAGTGTTTTTAAATAAATTTTAAGATTAAATGCAGTTATAATAAAAACGATTATGTTAATAAAGTAGAGATGTTAATAATACAGATCGGTTTAGTTTAATCTCAAAGATCAAAAGTTTAAAATCAGTTTTGTTGCTGTGGTACAATATTCTTTAAATAGGAATCAACTGTTGCGTATGACTTTCAATATATTCAGTATCTCTTTTGCATTTTTCGTGTCAATATTCTTTATATATGTATTCTTTATGGTTCAAAATATTTTGTACTTGAAATTTGTATAACCACTCTCTATACAAAAAAAAATAACGGATATTATCCATCGTCTTTTCATTTTAATGAAATATCGTATGCATATTTTAATAGATGACTGAAACAATATGACTGAAAATATTTCCGATTAAGAATACTTATTTCTACACTTGGCTTTTAATATTTTGTGTATCAAATTTGTGTCTCGAATCTGTGCAAAAAACGGATTCGTTCGTGAACAATTATTTGGTCCCGAAAAATTAGAACGTGAACCGGTTTCCTAACAACGATTTCTTGCTCAATGATTTCATAATTTCTGTCTGCAGTTTTTTAATTTTTTTATATATTTTGCAAACAAAAGAGTGTCTAACTTGCAGCTAGATTTCTATTGAACCTAATAAACGATTGATTGATTAATACATCTTTGATGCGAATAATGGTAAATAATTTGTATGTCTGAGGGAGTGTAAGATTAAATATTTGGTAATACAGTGACGTAGACAAAGGGTAATTGCAAAAATCGAGAACGGAATGCCAATTCGATTGAATGTATAAAGAATAATCGAAGGTTGGAAAAATTAGAATGAAACAGTTTGACTTAAATATGAAGGTACAAGATTAGAATGAGGGTAATAATAAAAAAGGTATAGATTTAGGTAAAGATATGCAACTCTTATATCCAAGAAAGTGATATGCATCAATAAAATGTATTAACATTGAGAGTACTTCGTCGACTGATGTTGATTTTTGCTTGTTAAGTTGATTTTTTAATATCAGATTTAACCAAAATTTATAAAAAAACTTGCATGAACTATGAGCAAATTGATAATATTAATGACATTGTGAATTTTATTTCTGCCATGTTTATTGGAGAATAATAAAAATATCGGCCTATATGGGTGTACCAAATAAAACCGAATAAAAAAATGAAAACCGAGTTAACACCAGTTCAGTTACACTTTTGGAAAACGGGGAACTTTTCAAGTTAATTAGTATATTTTTATTTTATTCATTGCCTATCTATACTCCGAAATAGATGGAAACTCTTTGACTAGGTGATTTCAGAATTAGAAGTAGCGCTTATACGCTAGCTCACATTTTGAAGAATATTTAAGAAAAGAGGAACCACATTTGAAATACTATTCGACAAAAAAGTTCGTTTTACCAGATTTTATCTATTAAATTCTACTTGTACTTGATGGAAAATTCAAAATCGTCGAATATTAATTATTTTTCCCAAGAATTAATTTTCAAATTATCTATGCAAAATCTATAAACATAAATTTCAGAAATATTGAAATTTCTAACTCAGTAGCTACAGTCATTCCAAAGTCATTTATTTCCGACAAACTGGCAGATAAATGAATTACTCTTGCCATAAAGTTTTGCCATTCGACGTATAAATATTAACTTTCTTCTAACTTGTGATAATTTTCTTAATTTTCATAATGTTATATTAATGACTATAAAGGGTTCTTTGACTACGACGGTTCAAGTCATTTAAATATTAAGGAAAACGAAAGGATCGGAAATGAAAACTGTTCAATCGAAAATAAAGAAGTGACGTTTTAATTACCACTTTTCAAATTTGCCATTTTGTTTACAAGTTGCAAACACGTTGCAGCTTTTAAGTGATTAATGTACTTTATGGCTAGAGGGGAATGGAAGAGGTTATTAATATTTCAAATTTAATTTCAAAGTTAAATGAAATATAAAAAAGAAATAGCAAGTATAAAAGGGTAAAACATTTATAGACTCACATAACTCATTTTTTTGGAACCAAAAAATATGACTATTGCGAACATAGTGATGGCAGTCATTGAATTAGTGAAGTGATGTTACCAGGTGCTATTTAAAAGTATGTTTAATCCGCAATTTTTTTCTGATAGATTATTAGAGAATGATCCTCAATTTCGTATTGCGAATTCAGCCGTATTTACGGATCTCAGCGGCGTTAAAACATTTGTGTAATTATCTAATTATGAATTAAAAATATTCTACTTCAAATATCCACAAGCAATCCCATATCTGTTTAGTGTTAATGTAAAATTATCGGCTACTTAAATATTTTCTACGAAGTAATTATATCGAGAAAAAACTTGATATCTCTTGTAGAAAAATACATTAAGTCATCTCATATGCCAAATTGTATGACAGGTGAGTTTTTTTCTATTTTGCCATGTTTAACCCCCGTGAAGGTAGGATTCATTTATGCGGTTTATTACGGTGACAATAATCTTAACTCATAATCTATATCATATTCAAGGCCTAAATATAATTTCAAGATATATATAATGTAGTATTTTTTTTAATTTAAATTTCTCTTGTATTATAATTTCGCTTATCATTTAGTTGTTAATTTTGTCCTTTTAATCATGCATTTCGAATTAATTCTTTTTATTTAAATCTCAGCTTCAGCTCTTTCTTTTATTAAGAAAATAGGTTTTATTTTTTTTCCAGTATTTATGACAACTTTTCAGTAAAAAGGTAATAAAATAGAAGATCCATGGTATGTTTAATTTGTACATAGTTTAATTCATAAATAATATTATAATTATAATATATTTTGTGCTTCAATGTCGTATCTTTCCTACTTAAAATTTTAGGTGGAGGAAAGAAGCATTATTCCGAGCATCAAGGAGAACACGGAGAAAAAGGGCACAAAGGATACAAGGTATAAATATAAATTTATCGTTATGTTCTTATGATGTAAAATATTTGTTTTATTTAACATTTATTAAGGATTGTTTTAACATAAGTCAATGACATTGTTTACTAGTTATTAACACAAAATCTAAAGTTAGAGATTAAAAGAAAATATTTTTTACAGAATACCTGATATTTTTTTAGTTTTTAGTTGCCGTTTAGGATTTTTTTTATTACATAAACACTTATTATGTAAATTAAATTTTTATTAGTAGTCTTTAGTCAAATTTATTTCACCCTAAAAGATGCAGTATTATGAATGAAATATACCACTCGCTTAGCAGCTTTAGATACTTTTGTAACAATCAAAGTTATAGTTTTCATTATGATTTGTATTAAATCTGTAGTGGTATTAAGTTTTGGAAACAAATTGGTAGACTAATAAATCCACAGGATAAACCAAGGAAAATCAAAACCAATTTTTAAAAAGATTCTGCAATTTGAATATAATATTATTCTAAGTTTTTAGCATCTGAAAGCTTTTATAAAAATGATTTAAAGTTGTAATATTAATGAATAAATTCTAGTAAAAACTAAAATATGCTGAATATAACCGAACAAATGCGTGTCGGAATATATACAAATTAGGGTTGTCTATATTTTCAGCTATTTCTGATTTAAGTTAACCGCAACAATTTTAGTTGGATGTTATAATGAAATAGAATTTTTAAAAGAAATTCAAATCCATTGTGAAAAATTAAAGGAGCAGGGCTTACACTGAACATGCCTTTTTTAAATACATTGGACGAACATTTTCGCAGACTCTTCTTTGTTCTCATCACTTCCCCTTACGTGGGGTTGGCTTTTTAATTTTGAGACGCCATCTACTTTCGTGTAAGGGTTGTATTTGGATAGACTTAACTCTTTCACGTAGCGCATTATGATATTTGTAAGCCAAGTAGTAGTAAGTCTTCCTCTTCCCTTTTTTATCGAAGCCATAGAAAGCCAGTTTTTCACGACATGATTTTTGAGTCTCCGCGTTACGTGACTGGACCATCTCAGTGTGGCCTTAAGAAGGCTAGATTGAGATGGTACTGTGTAATGGTACTTTTATCGACAATGAAGCGTCTTTGAAACCCCTCTTATACATTAATTTCGTATTTTGTCTTTGAACGATTCTCCAGCCTTTCTCAACCCACCCTATCTATGTGGGTTTTCTTTGTGCTACGCTAGTAAGCATACGCTATTTGTTCCTCCCTGATGTTGTTCTAAGTAATAATTTTCGTAAAGGTATACAAATTAAAAATAGTAAATGGCAACTTCAATTAATTTTAAAGGATATGATGAACGAAAAAATAGTCGTTCCTGTATATATATCAGAAATATAAAAAAACAATACTCTGCCACATGTAAATTGAGATCTTCATATTAATAATTACTTACGAAATTTCATTTATATATTTCTAAAACTGTGGAAATTTTGAGGCCGTGACAGACAAATGGACAAGTAGAAGTGACGAAATAATAAGGATTCCTATTTTCACTATGAAAACCTGAAGATATAAATTAAACAAATATGTCGAATGCAAACTCGAGTAGAATCTTATTACATGGAATGGACATCAAAAGCTTTTTGCTTGGAATATAATTTAAATATAATCTGTATAATTTTTCGATAAACAAATTTCATTGGGAAAACAGATTCGGGAATCATCAATCAAAATAATTGTCAATTGTTAGTTTTGCTTTCTCAATTACCCAAGTTTCTAAGTTTTCGAGTTCGATTAGAATTCACGCTAAAATTTTGAACTTCGTTGTCAAGTTTTATCCTTTGCATTTAACGGAACTACAATTTTTAATATTAATCGCTTGAAATTAAATCTGAAACAAAAAACTGAATTCAATGAAGGCATAAAATCCATGCATTATGTTCATTCACTGTTTCTGTGTTCCTTCGCTCGTGTAAACGCCTTTCGGTATTAATATCAACTCATTCGTACTTTCAATAAAAGCTCAACCTTTTATTTTAGTCATATTCATCTTCTTGTGATTTATATCTTGCTTGGATCCGTACCGAGCCCCACCCACTACATGCAAAATTGACAAAGTGGCTTCTACAACTTTCTCGATTTACTGCGTGGGCATATGATATGTACATTTTTAACTATCCCATGTCAGTAACACTTTTATGATATGTATTTAATGAAATTACTAACATCATACTATGCAATTTTATTAAAAAAGTTTTTTTAATATTTTTTATTATTATGTTGCTTTGAATCTTAAATATGTATTAAATGCCAATATATAGGAGTTTGGAAAGATGTTATAATTTTACGTTGAGGTACTTTACATTACATTTGCTTCAACATCTGCTTCAAATGTAACATATAAGTGTTATTTTTAGCTAAAACTTTGATGACCCTTTTATTTTTCATAAATATAATACTATTCATAATTTAGTTTGAAACATTGTGCTGAATGAGAATACCATTAAAACTATTATATCATGGTTATGAAAAATGTCTGAAAAAGATTTTTGTGTGTAGTTTTATTTACACATTATTTAACAGCGTTTACTATATACATAAAATGTTTTTGATCCTATTTTGAGTTATTAACCTTAAGGAAATTTTAGGATGAAGTAGATAATATTCTCTTAATGATACTAACTTACGTACTTGAATTGTTTTCATTCCCAGGGCTACCATAAAAATACTAAAGGTCAAGTAGGACACCACGATAAGGAGGTTCACAGGGGACATTACAGTGATGCCGGTGGACATGATGACCATCACCACGAAGAGCACGGACATCACGGCGAACATCACCAGGCTGAGAAAGGCAAGAAACATGCTGAGGTAGGATTTAATATTCTGTTTCGCTACCATCCATTTAAAAAAGGGAAACAGTTAAATTTTAATTTTAGCACTGAATTCAATTAATTTTTGGTTAGGAAATTAAAACCACTTCCATTAGTTTCTTTAATCATTTTCAAATATTATATTTTAAACAACCAACTAGGAAGATGAAATAATAAATATTTTCTATGTAAATCTACAGTCGTGGTAAAAATGGAAAAAATTAACAACGATAAATAAGTGAAAAGGTAAGATAGAACTGCTTCCAAATTTATTATATTCTGATCGACACATCATTTAAAAATCTTTCCTCACTATAACGAATTAAATTAAATTTTTTAACACAATGGAAAATATGTCTTTATCAAACTTGCTACGTTCTGATCTATCCTCCCACCAATAAATCGTTTCCAGTACGAAGAATCCGGCAAGCATTCAAAAGGTCACAGCACCAAGGGCAGTCATGATATCCACAAAAAGGACGAGTACGAGAAGCACGTAGAATTCTTCGAGGAAGACGGCTCCGGCGGCGAAGAGGAGAAACACGGAGGATTCAAGCACGAACACGAGGGACACAAGGTGATGGATAGACTAACATGTTCTGTTATAGCAATGGTATTGCTCCGCATGGTATGGTACAAAGACCTTTATTTATTGAACCCTGATTCCAAATTTCAATATTCTGGCAGGGTCTTTTCTTAAATTATTTTTTTAATTTCAGTAATACCGACGTACTCTCTAGCTTACGAACTTAACATTTACTTTCGGCATTTATAAAAGATATAATATTAATAAAAATTATTGTAGCTAAAAGCATTACGAAAGTCAAAAAAAGATAATCGAGAATTAAAATTACACTAATCTAACTTAATGGGTAAATTACTTAAAAAAACTTATGCGATACAACCAAACCATCTAATATCTACAGCATATTTTAATGCACAAATATATTCATTTGGTCAATTTGATTAATTGACAAAAAAACCACAGCCGTTGGGAATGACTTCCAAAAACAGATATTTTCATAAAACACGAAACTAATTTTCTAGAAAGCCAAAATATTTGTGACGGTTTAACAAGAAAATATTTGGAGCTTACAATCACCTCGGCAATTAAAACCAACACGCAGAATTTGGATCCATAATTTACATCCAGCAACTGAGTAACACGAAGACAGTGGTGATATTAACGATAAGTACGACGACGTCCTCAAAATTGACGAAGTCACCAAAATTAATGTTACCAAATTCCCATTATTTCATAGGGTGCATGAAATAATGGGAAAATGATTCAAAGATATTGAGTGAAAAATATACTTCCAATCATTACATCGAGCTGCATCAGTTACATTTTTGGAAATATACATAAAAAGTCCTTTTTTAACAATTTTGGTAGCGTACGTACATGAACATAAAAAGAAACTTATAAATAGCTATAAGATCGAAAGATATTTCGCACACCATAATGACGACATCAAGCGATAGACGAAAAACATGTAAAACAATTTATATGAAAAATTTTATGAAAATACAGAACAATATGCAAATCAACATTTCACGAAGAATATACTGGGAAAATCATATCGTAAATTTGCTGCAGAGAGTGTAATATGGAGTATAAAAGGTTTATTAACGCAACTGATAGATATTAGTCGTTAGCTGATGGTTAAATTGTAAAGATATTTTATTAAAAAATCAGATAACTGATCCATGATTACATTTTCGCCGATGTAAATATGTTATGTATCTATGAGTTTCATAGACTGTATAATTGTCTTCAAATCACGCCAGTTAGGTAAAAATTTTCGTCAGAGAAACGTCTAGTATTGAAATAAATGATATGATTAATTTCAATTAAGTATACTCGTACATAATTCAATTCTTCATGAATTAAATAATTTGGTAACTGAAAAAATCCTAGTGAAAATAATAATTTAATTAAAATACGGATAAGCTAATTGATTTAAAGACTATTAAATTGTCTATAGATTTACTAACACTGCTTTTTTAATTGAATGTGACAACAGAATATTATTTAGCAAAATTTTATTGAAAAATACTTAGAAGCAATACTGTAAAGCAAAAAAGTTCTTTAAGTATTACCGAAAGTGATTTTATCAAGAAATTACAAAATTATTGGGAAAAAAATTACAAAAGGTAAACTCAACCATGAATATAAAAAGAAACATAAATTTGCGAGCATTTAAATGATCATCATTTTTTAAAACCAAAAAACATAAAAAAAATAAAAAACTCATAAAAGGTTTCAACTGGATAATTGGTTATAAAAGGGTAGTTGTATTGATGAAAGTTTAATTATATTGTGGGAGAGTTTTAACACCAAATTTGTTCATCAAACAATTACAGATTTTGTAAATGTTAGCAACAGCATTAACAAATTGAACAAGAATGAAAATAAGGATGTTACGTAAGAAATAAATGACTAAAAATGAAAGTGTGATCCCAAGATTTTCATCAGAGATTGGTCTTTCCAACATGGATTCAACAATTGACAGTTACGTCTTCACTGAGATTACACTTTGGAACCATGAAATATAATCGAAGACATTAGCCAAAAGACGATTTGCTCATTATTACAAATATTCCAATGTGAAAGGCGATAAGGATGTCGAAAATGTTCCGACAGGAAATCAGCGTGGATAAAATTTAATGCCGCAATCGAATTTTGAAAGATGATTACGTATACCTTTTCCGACTTGCGGTCGCCTCTGTTGCAATTTATTTACACTAGCTGTATCGAACCAATTTAATCTGCCGCTCAATATTTGGATCTTACGAATTTTGTATACATTTTTAAACTGCTATCTTCAGTCACGTAGGAAATCGATTACTTTTTCATGGATTATATCGTATACTGTAATCCACTATTTATAATCGTCCCACGATATTGATGACAAAGAAGAATTAATTTATAACCAGTTTATCTTTGGTGTACATAATGTCATTTCTCTCTCGTATCAGTTGGCTGTACTATATATTATTCATGATAGGTCGTTATGCAAACGTATCACAATGACATATTATCGATAGTGCTATTAAATGATAATAAATGTCCTGGTGTATGATGTATGCTTCGAGTTTCGTAACATGATGCATGGCAACATAATAATGGCACATGTAGACAGATAGATTGAAACGAAGCGTCATGTTGGTGAAAATATTAAAGTACGTGTTACTTGAAATAAAACTATTGGATCACGCAATTATTTTGGAATTTATTTATGGATACTTAATGAATTACGTTATGTAAAGTTTTTGAAGGAGCATTGACAGACGTCTATTATATACGCAATAGGAATGAAAACTTTTTTATAACTTTTTCAATTCTATAAACATAAACATATTGTATTTAAAAATCGATTCAAATTTACGGAAATGGAAACAAAATAAATTGTAGCAAATATCTTCGAATTATTAAAAAACTTTTAAAATAAATCATAAAACATCTTGATGAAATATGAAAATATAACAGGAAGGACAAATTAAAGACAAAAAAATGAATAAAAAACTATTCTAAATATTAAACATGAAATAATTTTTGATACAAAATATTTCTTTAATAAACACAGGACGTATCCTTTTGGTACTAATACATTCAAATTACTGAATTCGATTTTTTGTATTTAAAATATATCAAGACAACATTATTTTTATCAACTTCATCTAGACAGTTTCTAAAGATCCATTGATAATGGAAACTACCTAATATGATGCTAAGAAAATAATTTATTCCATTTTAAAGGAATTTAAATCATATATGACTACTTCAAAGCTAAAGTTCTGGATTAAACAATTGGTAATTTTTACCGGAATGAGTTCAGCATATTTATAAAATTTATTATCGAGTTTAAATGCCTTTAGATAAATTATTACTAAATACAAAAGATTCACGAAAGAAACTACCCTCGAGTAATTTTGCTATTCCCCGCTTTTTTATGAAAGGCTTAATATTTTTTGGTTAATTGGTTGTTGTTTAATTAAATTAATGGATATAAGATCAAAAAGACAAAAGGAAGAAAAATAGAAAATATACCAAATTTTACATAAATGGAAATAAATTAAAACTAAAATAAAGTCACAACGTGATCCGTGATGAAGAAAGGCATAAATAGTACTAAGGGTACCGACAAAGCTCGTATGATTGGCAGGCTGATTTGGCAATGACCAGGTCATATAGCGCGCAGAATCGACGATTGTTGGGAAAGAAAGGTTCTTGAATGGCGATCATGTGCTAGAATATGCAGAGTGAGACGGTTCTTCGCTACGTGGATATATGACCTGATAAATGTAGGGACCGGGAAGCATTGGATGCAAGCGACCAGGGAACAATCTTTGTTGGAATCTATGGGCAAAGCCTGTATTCAACAGTGAACATCTTCGGACTGTTGATGATGATGAGTTCCATTTATGTGACAATATCTAATTACTATTGTTTAGCAATTTTGTTAATTAAATTAACCAGTAGCTAATTGATCCTGAGAGGCAAAATATTTTATGAAGAACCATGAAATAATGAAATGTAATGGGGACTGTAACTAAATTATTGCTGAGGATTGCAGTATGTAAATTAAATTTCTATATCTCTTTATTTAGATGCACCACCATAGAATGGATAGGTATAACTTACAAATATAATTTGATATTATATAATTTTCAATATCAAAGCAGGAAGTAACTAACTGAATTAGATAAAAATTAATAAATATTTCCAGCTTACAAACTGAAAAGGATACGTTAATAATAAAAATACTATATTACTGCTTTAAAAATAAAGCACACTATAATGGAACGACGATATATCAAGATTCAAGAACGATTTTCAGTTAAAATCAAGTTTGATTCCAATTTCATTACTTTCATCGAGTGAAGAGGTTCAAAGTACAGATTATGAGAATGTCAAACACGAATAAGAATAAAAGAAAAGTGTTTCCATATCGCCTCTAAAGGAAATGAAAAAAAATTGATAGATGAAGTGTAATTAAAATTCCATTACACTTGTATAATTTTTAATATAACTAGCGTTTGAAGTTACATTAAAAAGGACTAATTTAGATATAACTACCGTTTGAAGAGACATCAAGATTTAGCTGCTAATAGAAGATTGTGGGATACGAATCGTAAGAAAATATTTTAGGAGGCGGTTACCAAACAAATTTTCATATCATGCATGTCAACTGTCATTTTCTTGTTGACCATATAACATATGAACAGCATATTTACAACATTTGTCTTTTACATGGCTTACAAGAATCACACTTACATGTGCATTTGTGCAAATATCGTAACAATCGTCTTCGTTAGATGAAAAAAACATGGATGTTTTTACATAAAAGGTTCACATGGTTGATACACATAGGTTAAACCATAGCACATTACTAACCTCGAATAAAAATAATTTATTTAAGGGTTCAAAATGTATAATAATATTTCAGTTTGTAAGGGTTTAAAATATACAAACCAGGATTTCTATCATGGTTAGGATTTTTGTTACTTTAAGATGTATTTATATGAACTTCACTTTTTTAAATATTACTTTTAATGCATATATTAATTTTCCATGAAAGGAATGAAATATGTTACAGGGCAATAAGCGTCTTTGAATGTGGATTTAAAAGAAGATAAAATGTAAGTGCATATGTATAATTTCAGGGGAAGAGTATAATACCTTTCTCATTTCAATCTTTCATTATTAACTAAAGAATGGGCGACGTCATATTTGGATTCTATGTTAGGAGGCGTATTTTTGAAGAAAACGAGAACGATTTTTTTCAACTTCTGACATCAAAAAACAATATACTTGACTGAAATGCAAAGGATTACAAAAAAAGAAAGTGCTTATTGTTATTTTGGATTTCGAACATAATAAAACTTGACGCCCGAAATGATGTAATGATTTCTTCATTATGTGATCAAAAAATAAATGAAGATAAAAAGGGCATGTAACTGATTTGGAGCACGCAAATATATCCATTCTACATGAAAAGAAACTTTGAAGAGAAATTTTGAAATAAAGTATCTAAAAGGGACAGAAAATGAAATAAAAAATAAAATTATTTTTTCTTTTTGGAAAGTAAACATTTCAGGAAAAAACAAGAATATTCATAGTGATTGCACATATATTCTGGTAATATGAGAAATATACAATAAACACTTAGAAGATATTTGAAAGTAAGGAACAAGGATTAATTGGATATTTATGGCAACATTTCTTAACAACAATGACACGAAGTAAAACCAGTTTCTACAACCCGGTTAGGATTAACGAAAGTTTTGTTTGATCCCGAGAAAGGTTCTGCCACTTTGGAGATTCCGTAAGACTAAATCTTTCAACTTTTTACTTTGTTTTACTATTCAAGGCTTTGTGTTATAACACGTAAAACTTATGTGGATCCAGGTAGTATTTTAGGATATATTGTTTAAAAAAGTTTTCCGGGCATCCACCTTTTCTTCGCTCTTTTAAACAGGAATAAAATTCTATTTTTGTACGACGATAACGCGTAGTGTTTTTTTGTTTTGTAAATTTTATTAGTTTAATTTAGAGGTTGTTCAAAGATTAGTTCACATGGAGAGATTTCAGATTTTATTAAAGGCTACAGAACTCGTTTAATCGCAAAGACCAAGTTATCAACAAGTGGAAAAAAATCGAGAGAATTAATCATTATTTAGTTAACTTAGTTAACTAGAAATTATTCAAAATATTAATACAGCAGACGGATCTACTAAGAAGCTAATAATAGCTTAAATTCCATTAGTTCATCAAAGTATGAAAAAGTATGAAGGTAAAATAAGACACCAATTTTCGAAATAAATTTGATCGAAGGAATAAAAGAAAAACTGGCACGTAATAGAAGAAATGATTGGAATTGCTATGATTTATGGATTACTTTTGACAAAATATTGATTTTTTTAATGACACAAACCCTAAAGTTTATAATTTTTAAACTATAATTGCTTCTGGTTAAATGTGGGAGATTTAGAACTATCAACAAATGCTAAAAAGGAAGAAGGAGCTACTATTTATTTATTCAGGATGCCTGTAATAATATTTCGTCGAAGATATTCTAGAAATTACGTCGATTACTTTATGATTCTCCAGTTTACAAAATGAAAAGATAAAATGAATTAACAGAAACAGTTATGCAGCACCACCACTTACAATACAATTCATTCATCAATTATACTGTATCCATAGAGGAAATATTAGTCACTTCTAAAGAAAAACCATAGAAACTAGTATTTTTATCTATAAATTGGAGAGAATATTATGTTATCATCCAGAAAACTACGAAAAGCTAACACCAATTTTTAGCCATTTCGAAGAAGTGGTTACTATACTAAAAAGGTTTTACGAATTTTTAATTATAAATCTTAAGTACTTAATTATAAAGCAATATGAAAATAATTAAACATTTTTTGCGGACACAAGAAAAAAATATTTTTGCAGAACATATACATAATTATTACATTTTCATCACAAAAACTTCGTACATAAATGTCGATTTTATTGACTCTACGCGCTAACTTTTCGTTGTGCATACGATGTGGGCGCTATTGATTATTTTGTTACTATAAGTTATATCGTGGTCCGCTTTATCTACCACAAGGTGAATTGATGGGTATTATGACTTGACCCAGACTCCAAAAAAATTAATAATTTTATCTGTTAATATATGTTATGTCTGTAAATTACATTTTTAGTCTGAGGGATACGTTGATGACTTGACGTCATTAAGAACGAAGATTTGTTAAATATTTTTTGTTATACTTATAAATTCAAAAATAATTATCATCATGAAAGTTTGTTCCAAACAATGATGAGGTCAAAGTTCTAAGTCTAATTCTAAAGTCTAATCTAAATCTAACTAAGGAAAACTGTTAGTGGATAACAAAAATGATGCCTTTTCTAAAATTGTTCAGTAAAGAAAATTAAAAAATTTAATACCTGAAATTTATTGTTAATTAACTTAGATATTTGTACATATATTTCTGTCGTCAAAGGTGTTCGCTGCCTAGTTTAAATTTAAGAAAAACCTGTACTTTTCCCTAATATCAAGATAAATTAAAAATATATTCAACGTAGATATAAGTTAGCTCTGTAAAAAGTAGTATTTTGCCGGAAATATTAAAACGTCTTAGCGTACTTTGGTACATTTAAACAATTAGTAGTGAACAAGAAATGAATTCATAATGACCTTCGATAATTAGCTCTTTGTTACGCTACTGGGGAATTAATAAATTAACTTGGGCTTTTCTTTTTGTGTTTTCCCGCAAAATAGGGTGGCAAGCATAAGGCTGGCTATCACAAGGCCGATTCACATCACGACGAAAAGGGAAAACACGGCAAGTTCGAGAAGGGCGGCCATCATCACAACCATAAGGTATGTTGTTGAGTCCATTTTTAATAAAATGTAAATTTGTATTGAAGATACAAAATATTAAAGTTTTACATTTTGCCATAATAAAACGATAAAGTATCAAAATTACTCCCTACTATTCTATTATTTATGCTTAGATTGTCTTGAATAGAAAACTTTTATAAATATATTTATTAATTGGATTCATTTTGATTTATGCGTAGAATAACCAACAAGCAAATGTTAAATTTCTTCTAATAAGTAAAACTGCTTGCATCTCATGGTAAAAGTGTTTTCAACATGATCAAATTTAACATTTTTAACTTCACATCCGGCAAAGCGTATGCTTTGACGACATGGGATCTTCATAAATATTTTTACACGTATCGTCATAATGATATCTCTATTAAATGCATAATATATTAAAATTTACATGGCATCAACCTTGCAATCGGCAAATATATGGCGATTTTCTTATGAATCTGAAAATAGTAAGTCACTAAATTTAGTCGTTACTATTTTATTTCCTATTTTTGTCATTGCAATGAATAAATTACATAATTTATATAATTGATAATAACTGTCGATAAATGATGAAACTTTCTCTTTACGAGTCTACGCATACATTATAGTTAGTCTTGTTAAAATGTATTTTCCTGTTTTTAACTAAATCCAGCCATATTTGAAGCAAAGTCATAATTATTTTAAATATTCGGTTTTAAAATATAATTAAGATATTAGTTGAAGTGAATTTTATTATTTTACACTCAGTTGCTGGATTGAAGTTAAATTCTTCTTGTCAAAGAACTTTTCAAACGAGACGTTTTTTTCTTTTCGACAATCAGTTTTAAAAGAGCTAAAAATAAATATCCTCATTTTATCTCTCCAAGTGCGGGGATGATATAGTTTAGGTCATATTAAATAGTTCTGACTACTTTTTATCATTATCTTTACCTAAGTAATATTATTTCTGTGTAGCATCTGTTTGTGAGATTTATGACACTATTCTTTTTCAATAACTTTTCATTAACTGCAATATTAATCTTACCATAGTTAAACCTTTATTTCACACTAATTTTTTTCATCAACCTTTGCTAATGTCAAGGGATATAACATCAAAGATTTAAATATGGAAATAATTTAAGGGTGACTTTTTTACTGTATAGAAAGATTCTTTCTTTTAATCAAAAACTTTGTTTACATGTTTCTTACTATAGTTGCCTTTGAACATTTTTTCACATGTAATTTCCGTTTCCGCGATTTCATTTACACTAAGTTTATTATTGTTAAAAAGTGTTATTTTTATAAAAAATGGATAATTAACTCCCATTCACTATTTTTAGTTATTATCAAAGAACTCTTATACATTGTACAAAAACTTTCAGTTTGTCTTTAAGCCATTGGATTTTCATATTTTCTGCTGATAAAATTTAATTATCCGAAAATACTCCAATATCGAAAATTATTTCTTCCATGATATGAAGCTAAGATATTGTTCAATATTATGGGTGTTAAATGTAAATTTAACAAAAAGGTTTAAAAAAAATGTTGAATTTAATTTTCTATCGAAAAAGAAATCGTATTTAGCTGAGTTTTAGAAAGAGCCGCTCATACAACGCGAATAAAAATTGGAAAAGTGTAATTCAAACATTTTTAACTGTGCTTAAGATTAATTTTGACTTAGAATACCATAACCAGATACATGAACCATACTATTAACATATTTAATACATATTATTGTTTCAAATAAAAATAATTCAAAAAAGGTCAATATACTGAGAAGGTTGATATGATTTGAAAACGACGCTATTTGCCATATTTTTCATTTACAAAGACAGACTGACTTTTACAAGTCAGACTGAGTTTAAATTTTGAAAACAAGCATTGAATATTCAACAAGTTTTGGGAAAATAAACCTTTTTTGGTATCGTTTTGCAAGTATTGTGACTAGCTTATTTTTTAGATATATAAAACTAAATCGTATGTAATATTGTTTTTATATATGTAATTTGAGTTAGAATGTAGCATTCTCAATTTGAAAATAAATTTACGGGAATCAATAATATGAAATCTAGGTCAACTAAAATATTAATTTTGAATAATTAAATTATTGTTAGTAGAAGTATAAAAATGTTGATGTGAATGGATATATTTGGAAGCAGCTAAATTAAATAATCTTGACACAATTAAGTATTATAGATATTTAAAAATATCTATATACTGAATTGTATCTATATATATTATCACTTCTCTCCAAAACTTTTAAGAAAGTCCGTGTACAATCTTATTAATTTTAATACCGCCATTAGTTGAAAAGTTATGTCTGGTATAAATAACATGTTTGAGATAGAAGTACTAGAGAATGGATTATTTTAAATATAGCTTTTTCAGTTTGACAGTAAATACTATTTCTCTCTGTTTAGAGTAATTAAAAAATAAGCTGATGTTTCACCCATTACACGTGTCTACGAAAGTCATTTTACTACTCAATTCTGTACCAAATATTGAGTAAATAAGAAGCTTTCGTAGACGCGGTTGTCTTTGTAAGCTTATTCCGTGGCTTCAAAGTTCGTAGCGCGGGCAATATTCGTAGGTGTAAATGAAAAAGCGAGGGCGGTTGCGTCAGTTTACGGATGTTAATAATAGATGAACTGTACATGAACGGGTAAATGTTGTGGCGCGTAATTATTTAAAGTTCGATGTAGAGATGAGAAGGCGAAAATAATAATTGATTGGAAATATGATGCGTGTGGATGGCGAGCCATATTCCAATATTAGACAGGGTTTATGCTACAACATGAGAATTAATGAGGTCGGTGACTTATTGGGCAGTAATTTTACTGTTAATGTTTGCCGTTTTCGAATACTCTATACTAATTTCCAGTAATCGTTTGAAGCTTTTTGGTTGTTGATTAAGAGCCAGATCCATATAAATTACACATTTCACAAAGGAGGAGGAGATTCTGATAATCATCCAAGTCGTTTTTGGACGATTGTTAGATTTTTCTCGCTTCATATAATGTACGTTACGTTATTTAAGCTATCGTCGTAGAAAATGACTAGAAAATCTCGATAAATGTAGAGTCATTAGTTTTAAACCTTCACGTGTTTTACTACATCTGAAACTGTGTTATAATGCCTGATATATCAAATAAAACTAGTGTTTTTTCATTTTTTTTTATTTTGTCGTAATTTTTTTCTCCGTTTCCATTAGGGTCACAAACACTCCCAAGGTCACGACCACCACCACCACCATGAGGGCGACCATGGCAAAAAGGAAGAGAAGGAAGTCGGTAAAAAATGGGCTTATAAGAAAGGAGATCTTGGCCACGGCAAGGCTCGCAGAGGCCACAAAGGCCACAGCGCTAAGCTTATTGAGCGCCGATCCGACCATGGGCGCGTACAGCATGCTGCCGAACACGCCCCCGTTCAGCACGCTACGGTACAGCACGCCGCTATACAGCACGCTCCTATACAGCATGCTCAAATACAACATGCCCAAATACAGCATGTTCCAACAATACAACAAGCCCCAGTGCAACTCGTCCAAATACAACACGCCACTGTACAGAAGGAAGCTCTGCAACAAGCACCCGCACGTCTCATACATCATGCCGGTGTACACAACCGCGGACGTGAACGTCATAAGCCTGTACAGCCGGCTCCAGTACACGATGATGTCGCACGTATTGAGGATGCGCAGATGGAAGCTGAGAAAAAGGCTAATGGGAATACTGCTCCCGAGACGCCACAGTCGGGACAAGCTTCACAACTCTACGAGGTCAGGACTCCGGCCAAGCAGGAAGCGACCAAGCAGGAAGACGCTGTGGCGGCTGCGACCGTAAATGGTCATGCTCGGGCTATTTTGCTCGATTACTTTTAAATAAGATAAGTTACGTGGTGTATGTTATGTGTTATGTATTGTTGGCATTAAAATAAAGAAAGCTTTAGAAATATTTGTTGTTAATCTTGTTTTAGTTTTATTACCCTAATGAATTTGGAAACTAATTAGGTTCAGGGAGTTAATAGTCTACGGTCAATTTAGATATGAAGACAACAAAAATAGTTTAATAATATAAAGCTAAAGATGGTGAATATAGCAAGTGTCTAAAGAAGAAAGTGAAAAAAAAATAAATATAAATAAACGGAAATATAATAATTCTAACTCGTTTCCTTTGTTTAGAAGAAAAATAATAATTGCAGTGCGTATGTCAATTTGACCAATTCATACCATTATATATCCTTAGGTTGCAAAATATTTCTAGTTGTTTCTTTACAGTATTTTAATTTTTATTAAGTTCACATATTTCAGCAGCGAACATGAGTGTTAAATGCTAAACTACATATTAATTGGTGACATTAGATGCGGTCGTGGCAATGGCACTAGCATTAATCCTATTAAATTTAATTTTTTTTGAAACCCTGGCTTTGTTTTACCTGATTTTAATACTTTAATATTTCAAAATTTTTTTTATGAAACTAACAATCGTTAATGACTCAGGGCGTAAACTTACTAGTAAAATTGCATCGAGGTTTAATAAGTAGGTTTACACATTTACTTATTGTAGAAAATAGTTTAGCTTCTTCGCCATTGTTGGGCGTATATAATTTATTAGTGTGTATAGTCTTATGAAATGTACAGTCGTCTATATCATTGTTGGTTAAGATTTCCATCGATTGTGTTTTGTTCCACGTAAATATATAAACGTTCGTAAAAGCAAAACGTTTGATTTACCCTACTATTGTCTTGCAATAATACATAATATTTCACTTAAATATGTACAAATATTAATTTTTCACAACGTGAAATATATTGCTTTCGTATGCTTAAAAATTTATATTTAAAAAGTTATAAGATCTAGGACAATTGTTATAGTTTTCCTGTAATATCATAGTCAGATTTACCAACTCTGATTCTTTATTATTTTTGGGCTTAGAATTTTTGGAAATAAGGAAATGGATGCTCCCTTTTTCGGTTTTTTAAATATATTTTTAAATGTCCAATTCAAATTATAAAAAAAAATGTAATCGTCATAACAAACCTTTTCAAATCAAAAAAATTGAAATTTTCATTTATCTTCTCTGTTGTTAATAAAAAAAGATGCATATTTAAAAAAAATATAACATATGTGATTATTGCCATAGCTTTTTTACAATCTTTTCTTGGGCTTCTAAAAGCCTAATTTTTGTAAAATTGTTCGTGGTACTGTTTCGAAAATAGGGAGGGGGAACATATTTTCTTCACATATTTTGCTATATATATCTTGTGATAGGTTTAAAAAGAAATTTTGAGAATTTAATTTGGTTCCCCTAAAATGTTTTATTGCTATGCCAAATTTCAAACCTGTACATCATATATATATATATATATATATATATATATATATATATATATATATATATGTGTATATTATATATATATATATATATATTTATATATGTATATTATATATATATATATATACATATATATATGTGTGTGTGTATGTGCGTGTGTGTGTGTGTGTGTGTGTGCGTGCGTGTGTGTGCAAGTATGTGCGTGTGCATGTGCGTGTGTGTGTGTGTGTGTGTGCGTGCGTGTGTGTGTGTGTGTGTGTGTGTATGATTGTGTGTGTGTGGATATCGTGAATTATAATCTATTCAGGTCCTGTGATAACTTCTTGTTATTCTGTTAGTTTGAATATATTAAGTGTTATTTTTAAATTAATATTTGCTTCTCCATTATCATGGTTGATATGCATTAATATAATATGCCAAATAAAAAGGAGTTTTTGCGGAAAATTATTTAGGAAAATTTAAACCATTTGACAAATCAGTATACTTCTATTCTGATATTTAAGTAATTAATTGACAAATTAATCGTAAAGTCGGTCAAGAATATCAATGTAGGACGGAGACGCATGTTACTTTTCAAAGGCAAATTTAGATTATAATAAACGTTTTAATAAATGAAAAAATCTTTCAGAGAAATATCTCCTCTTCTTATAAAGCTATTTTAAATGTTTAATGAATTGTAAAATTAATTGTAAGTTAATTGTGAAATTACGCGAGTCATAATTAACTTTATCAGGAAACTCGAGGCTGGTACCCTGGCTAATAACAAAGCCTAAGTCTCTGGAGTACGTGATAAAGCATACGCAAATGAGTATGTAGAAAAGGCGAATTAAACATAAAAGGGATGCGTCCCTTTGGGAAGACTGTAAGTGAGTAAGAGAAGGTCATCTTCATCTTTTCATTTCATCTTCAAGGCTTGAATGATATTACTTCGAAAATGGGTGCTAACGTGTTTTGGTTAGCTCCAGCCAAATTTAACGCACATTTGTGAAAAATTTATATTCTTTTTCCAAAATTGGACATGAATTGATTAATAATTTAATGTTACTACATGTGCTTCTGTGTAATACATAATGTTACTAAAATAAAAAATTGTATATAATTATTATTAAAATAACTCTTAAAACATTAATATCGTAGCGCGGCATAGTAACATTATGTACGAAATATTAACAGAAAGTGATGAATTCAAAATAACTTTGTTAACAAACATCGCTATTGTTCATTTGCATTCGCGTGCTGCTTTGCAGGTTTTATTCGCGACTCCACTCACCGCACTCGTGTCGTAGCTTGTGACGCAATAATCCACGACATGGGTGCATCAGACTTAAGACCAATAAACACTCATATTTTTCTTTTCTCTATCATTATGAAATAATTCATTTGAGTTTTTTACGATCAACAATACTTTCACAGCATTCCTTTTCGGCATCGAATAATCCTCTCAATCTAAATGCTCGTATTTAGTAGAATTATAAACTTAAAGCAATGCATCACAAACTAGTGTAATAATTGTAAACAGCTAAGCAATGATCTTGCCGCTCTTAAACAGCAAGATAATGTACAATAATTATTCAAAAAACAAAAAAAAGAGAATTTTCACACGAACAATACTTCAGAGATGAAAAAGAATTGGAAAATGAATTATGTCTTGAAATTGAAATTGATTGAAATTGATATATATATATATATATATATATATATATATATATATATATATATATACATATATATATATATATATATAAACATATATAAATATATATATATATATATATATATATACATATATATTTGCAAACTGTTGCTTATACGATATGGATGCTGTTAATTAATTTGTTATTCTAATGCCGTAATAGTAAGTAATATATTGTGGCCAAGATGAATGGATTTAAATAGTTACTTGGATATACTTGACTTCAAAAATTTAAAGAAATTGTCTTTGGAAATATATTAATGACCTGAACGATATGTCGACTTATTGCCATTAAGAATGACGATTTTTTATTTACAATTTTATGATATAGTAATAAATGTATAAAAATAAAAGCAAAAGTAAAAATTAATCAAGTATTGATTATTCGCAACTTTCATTTTTATTTTGTTTAAAAATATGAATACACGTATCTAAATACTAAATTGTACGTAAAATTGCTTGTGCCTTCATATTAAATTGAAAATTCCTTGAGTTAAGCTGTGAACAAGATAACATTTTTCATTTTCAATTTTGCTTTAGGCAAAGTGTATTCTTTGACGACTTATCAACTTATGTTATTATACAAGCCGCCCTAGAAATGTAATTTGACATCACTATGACGGCTTGCATAAAAATATTTCAAATATATATTAAGTTGAAATTTATACGACATCAACAATGCAATCTACAATATATAGCGATTTTCTTATTGGTCTAGAAATGGTTTTCCTAAAATCAATCCGGCTTTGAAGCAGTTTAATTTCTTTTTATCACATTGTAATGTCAATTTAGATAATAGAAAATGATTGGCTCTAAATGAGAAATTTTTCTTTACCAATCTACGCTTACGTTACGGTTGTAAGTTTAATAAGTTATATTTTCTCCTTTTTTAAACACGCTGAATAAATATTATAGTTTTAAAATACTATTAGGACATTAGGCGAAGTGAACATTGGAAAATTTTTATCTTGTTATCTTCCACTCAGCTTTAATTTTGAAGTAAAATTTGTTGTTGTTCAAGTATTTTAAGACGAGAATTTTTTATTTTTTAAACAATAAGTTTTAAAAATCTCTCAAAAATATCACCATTTTGTCTTCTCATTAACTGGAATGAGATAATTCATATAATTATTCATTGAATATTTTTGAATAACTTCACTCATTGTCTTTACCTAAGTACTATTATTTGTGTAAGCTCGTTAATTCATAACATTTATTACACTACCCTTTTTCAATAAATACTTATTTTGATGTTAAAATACTTAAAGTATTCTTTCACACATAATGCCATCCACCAACCCCTTATAATACCAGGGGCTATAATATTAGAAATTCGATTGGCCATATCATTTATTTTTTACATTTTAGGAAGATGCTTTCTTGTAATCAGAAAATTTGCTTTACATAATCATTTCTACTTGCTCTTAAAAGCATTTTCGCATATAATTCTCAGTAATTTCATTCTCATTGCGTTTACCATTTACTAAGGTTAGCATTCTTCATTTGTAAGGTTCATAAAGGTTTTATTTTAAATGTAGATACATTTCCTTGTACATTCCTTTTCTTTATACTATTAATTAATTTTTTAACCATATGATGTAAGTGATTTATGTAAAGGGTAATTTTTAGTAAATGCTTTTATTTTTAAAACATATTTTAATGGGATTAACATATAATATATAAAAACAGAGTAATTTGTATTGACTTAAAAAATAGATCAATTATTGTAATATAACTGATTTATATATTTTTAAATAACTTTGAAAATAGCAATTCAAAAACAGACTGATATTTTGTTCATTACACGTGTTTGTAAAACCCACTTTACGATTTATTTCAATAGAAAATAATTGAGTGAATAAGAGGCTTTCGTAGACACGACCGTCTTTATAAGTTTCTTCTAAAGTCTACAAGTTCGTAGCGCGGGCAATATTCGTAGGCGTAAATCAAAAAGTTCGGGAGGTTGTATCAATTTGTAAGCGTCAATATTAGATGAACTCTACATGAACGGGTAAATATCACGACGTGCAATTATTTCAATTTTGAACATAATAATTGATTGGAAATACGATGCTTGTTAATAGCCAGCTATATTCTAATATTAGATAAGGATTATGCTACGCCATGAAAATTAATGAGGTCAGTGACTTCGTGGGTAGTAGTTTTACTGATAATGTTTGCCGTTCTTGGAATAGGTTATAAGTCTGGTTATAAATCTGGACGTCTATTAAGTCTGCTCTTTTTAGGCTTCCATAATTCAAAATGAAAAACGGAACCCACATAACATCACTCATGTGTCCGACCGTCCGTCACAAAGGTTTTTCTCAAAAATCGTTTATGTCGGAAATTCAAAATTTTACATAGTATTAAAAATATTAGTCTGTACATATTTCAGTACTAAAATAAAAAAAAGGTATTCAGTTCAGAATTTTAAAGGGACAAATTAGTCTCATGAAGCATGCAACTTGAAAATTTCAAATTTGGCGAATTAATGTATAATGTATTAACTTACATATTTTTCACTAACTTTTTTTTTAATATTCAAGTTATAATCAATGTGTGGTAAATAAACATTTTAAAATTTGTTTTTATAATTTTATATATCGAGTGGGATATAATTTAATAGGATTTTTTATGAGAAATACAAAGGTATATAAAGTTTTCATAATTTTAAATATTATGTTTAAAATATATTTAAAAAATATGCAAAAATAGAGCATTCCTTCCATTATTTTCGAAACCATGGTAACAAAACTATTATTATATTCGTAATATAAAAGTTCAATGTAATGTTATTGAACTTTTATATTACGAGGTTAATATAACGATTGTGCTAGATCTTATAATTTTTTAAATATACACAATGGTTTAACCCTTTAAGCCTGTAAAAGACAATATTCTTAGTTGTGAAAAATTAACACTTGTAAATAGTTTAAGAGAAATGCTACATTTAAATGTTTACCAGCACCTAAATATAGTCGCCATGGTGATTTGGGTTAATCACAAGGCCTACGGCCTTTGACGTTGTGGCCGACCGCAGGGATCTGTGTTCGATTCGCGGGGGGGGGATTAATGTTCTGATTGGCTGTAGGAGATTGCTCTCGTAGCAATAAGTCCGGCATATGTATCGATTAGAAACATTAAAGAACATAAATAAATAATTTGGTAAATTTATACGGAGTCCTTGTAATGTGAGTTCTTCGTACTTAACAGGTTTTTTTACTCAAAATTGAAGCTTCGATCCATCGTCATGGTCATACAGGGTCACTTAGTAAAATAATAAAATATCGTACTGAAAACTTTTCTTTTACGATATGACTTTTTTGTGATAGTCTCATTAGGTGATATAAATAAACTAAGAAATATTGCGCTTATAGTGCCAGACAATCATTCACGTCTGATTTCTAAGTCTGAAATGTATACAATTTTTTATCTCTTGCACTTGATTGATTTTTCCTTTTGGTTAACCAGCTTTAAAAAAAGGTGGAGCTTCTCAATTCGTTGGAATTTTTTTTATGTATGTTCAGTGATACTTCTTCGATTTCGATGATTCTCTTTTTATTTGAAAAAAGGTACTTTAGGGGTGGTCCCATATAAGTATGATGATGATTTGATTATGAAGTCCAGACTTTAACGATAGAACTCCCTAATGTATGAAAGTGAATCAACAATGATGCAGGATATTTACTACAGGTAGTTGTTACTTTGTAAAAGAACTACATCAGTTACCAGCTTAGAGCCTGATGATAAATTTTGTAGATGAACAATGGAACTACTTAATGGATGGTAGTAAATTAAAGGTGATTCAAGATATTTGTTACTGGTAGTTGTTATTTTACAAAATAACTTGACTATCGACCTTATCAGAGTCTGATGATGCATTCTGGAGATGAACAATGGAACTCCTTATCAGTTGGCAGTAAATCAAATGTAATTCAAGATATTTGTTACTGGGAGTTTTTACTTTGCAAAATAACTGCACCATCGATCAGATCAGGGTCTGATGATGAGTTCTGAAGATGAATAATCAACTCCTTAACGAACGGTAGTAAATTAATGGTGATTCAATTTATTTTTTACTGGTTAATTGTTACTTTAGTTATAACTGTGAAAAATGTGATATTGGATTTCGGACATGGAGAACGGAACTCCTCAACCGCTAACAGGTAATTACTGGTAGCTACTATTATCGTTTTGTTTCTGTGCGTTGTTCATAACCAAATTTAGACAAAGAGAAAGTACTAGATACTAGCTTTTGTCCGTGACTTTTTTATAATTATACAATATTCTAAGAAAAAAAATAATTAAATGTTAATTACAGTGGGATGATTAATATTAATAATCACTAAAAATCCTAAAATGAAATATCTTTTAAAAAACCGACTTCAAATAAACTAGGTACTAAAAAGTAAAAAATAATTAACTCAAAATAGGTACCTACTTGGTCAACAGAACTGACATCGACTGCAAAAATAAGTAACTTAGTTATTTAATGCGAATGAGTAGGTACCAATTTCGAGTTAATTGTTTTTACTTTTTTGAAGTCGGTTCTTTTAAAAAATTTAAATCGTCAAAATGTGTGAAATTGATTATTTATTTTTTGTACTTTAATTTATCTAATTGATACATATGGCGGACTTATTGCTATGAGAGCAATATTTTACAGCCAACCAGGACACCAGTCCAGCCTCGCCCAACGAGCGGCTGGGAAACCGGGGTGCACCGTGTAGTCAATGGGTGTTTGCTTTGTGATTAACGCAATACACCACGGTGACGACATGTGGTTTTAAATAAAATATGCGGTGTTCAAATAAAATAAGTCGTTTTAATAGGAAACATTTATTAATGTACTTAAAGTTTTAAAGTGTTTAATTTACTTATATTTCTGTATGACATGTAATTCGGCATCACAGAAACATGATCTACATAAAAAGTATTAATAAAATTTGTTATTTTTTTCTTCATTTCTTATATCGCCGTAATCGATAAAAGGGATGAAAAAGAACAAAGGGGCAATTGAAAGTGAGTAAGAGAAAGATAGGGATGTAAAGAAGTTTTTTGTCAGTAATTTTTTAAAATTTTATTTTATATGATTGTATTTTTCACCTTTGAGAAGGATCATTTATAAAAATGTTAACCAATCTAAAACAGGAAAACAATAATGGAAGACAAAATAGTCAGAATCAAATAAAAAGTTCTTATTTTTGTCTGAAATTTAGTACTGGATAACAAATGGAAGCACTTTATGTAGTTTTACAACTATTCGTCATGCAATCGTAAAATGAGATACAATTGTCTGCAGCAGAGCTAATATTCTTTACATTGAATTGGCACGAAGAAAGAACTTGTAAGTATGTACATGTATGTATATCATCAAAACCAACACGGGAATAAATGAAGCTCACTACAATCTTTCTTTGAAAAAAAATCCATGTCAAACTCGAATAGAACCACTCACACTACGAGGATTCCATACATATTTAACCATTTATATTCATTCGGTGATACATACAACTTGTATTGAATTATTTACAAAATTAATTAATAATTTTTTTTAGAACGTAAATACAGTACCTACCATATATGTCATAGAAACGTATTCAAAAAATATGTGATTGCACGTAGAAACACGAATCAATGATCCTTGGATTGTATCTTTTACTTGTGCTGTAAGATCTTCTATTATTGCCACTTTGAAGATTGTAGGTCAACCGAAATACTCTATAGGTTTTGATTATGCCTATAAATAACAAAAAGATAAGTTTTGAGGACCGTATCTTTTTGTAGCTTGAACTAAAGAAACTTTAATTTTTTACAGCAATGTAAGCCAATAAGCATCAGTATAATTTCAACTTGATATCTTAAGCAGATTTCGAGAAAAGGTGTTGGGAGAAACAAAAAAAGACGGACGACCACGGATGGTCCTATAAAGGTTTAATTTTTTTTAATTATGAGGAATGGAATACTAAAAATCCACCAAGTGCAAGGTGTACTTGCACTTAGTGCTTCGAGTCGTCGGCCCCTCTGCTTAAATATAAAAGGACCCATTTGCCATGATATCCACCGATAAACACATCACTACTATGGTATTATATCATACCACACCACATATGCTCGGAGCTGAATGGGGAGCGTTTCGATTGAATCAAATTAAACATTTTGAAAGAGGCAAGTACAAAACTTTTTCCTTTATCGTAAAAAATCCTTCTTGTCAAGAAACTCTTCTCCTGAAACCAATGGTTCAGCCAATAAGCGATAACATTACTTAGAAAGTTATTCGCTCCATTTTTCCAATCCTGATAATTTTCTTTCGATCTATACTAACTTTTATAACTTTTCAGATGTTTCTGTGCGATTTTTTTGTTGATAGCGATATTTGTTGTCGAAGGACAGCGATTTTTAAGCGTTTTTCCCAAAAAATATTTGAAAAATTTATAAAAAAATCAAATATTGTGCTTAATAATCTGTTATTTCCTATACGATTTATGGTTTAATAATCTGTTATTCCCTACACGATTCATGGTTTAATAATCTGATATTCCCTATACGATAACCTTAAAAGACTTTATTTTACAATTTACCTCCTCAAATTAACCACCAAATATAATTTACACTTTAAATATATAATTGAGTAACCATGCTCTATCGCTGTGCTAAATTTAAATTTTTAGGTCGAATAGTTTCCGAAACAATCGCTGTGACAGAAAGACGGACGGATCGATATCGAAGTGGTTACTTTAATGTTCCGTTTTGTCAATTTTGCCATTGAATTCTAAAAACGATATGTCTTGTGAGCAAATGTTGCCATTCTCATTTCAATTATCTAAAAAACCAGTTTAGTGCGAGTAGAAATCATACTACGAGAGCTTCATACATATTTAGGCACATGTAAATATTGAAGGGTACATGGTACTTTCAAATAAAATATGTTTAATTATCTATATTATTTTTAATCATATAAAATTGTATTGTACAAAAAGAAGCCGCAATTACAAATTGGAAACCATTACAAATTGGAAACCAAAAGAAGTACAGGCAGACCTCAAAGGAGATAGCAAGATGAGTTAAAACAACAGCTTGACCAAGCTGGTGGAAAGTAGCGGTTGACAGAAAACTGTAGAAAGAGTTAGGAGAAGTTTTGTTCAGATGGCAAATTAACAAATATGATATCCATATATTGTAAAATAATAATATTAATCGAAATATTAAAGAAAAATAAACAATACCTAAACTGTATTCAATAGTATTTATGTAATTTTTCAAAACTCTGAGGCTAGAGAAAAATTAAAGAAAATATCTTTTACTGGCGTAAATTTCAAGGTAATAAGTTTTAAAATATTCACTAATGAAGTAACTCACTTATGTAAAAATTTATTAACGCTATCATTTTCATAATTTTGACTAAAGTAGTTTCAGAGGTAGAAAAGAGGCGGTTATGTTTTTGTGAACATTTCAGGAATAACTATTATATGTTAAACAGTCGCAAAAACTCTGAAAAATAGTGTTCTGGTATCCTTATTTTGTAGACCATGAGAAAATTAGACTATTTCCGGAAGGAAATCCTTATTTAATGAACTGGAGATTAATCAAGAGAATAACACAGTAGCATCTCTTTAGAAATGACACCAGTTCACAAAAAATGAAAAAAGCAAGAAGGTAAAATAAGATTGTAAATTAAATTTTCTTTCATGAAAAAGTACATGCCAAATTTTCGAGATAAAATTGACAAAAGAAATTAAAGAAAAGTAATGCACGTAACGAAATTAGTTATTACGATTGCAATAACTTGGTGTCACATTTTACTAAATATTGAAACTAGACAAAAACCGTTAAAGTTATTTTAAACTATAATTTACGCTTAGTTTTCAATGAAGTGTGGAAGATTTGTGAACAAGCAATGGAGGGTACTAATAAATTATTGTTATTGAGGTTGTTTATAATATCATAGCGTAGATGAAAACATTCCAGAAGTTACATATATTTGGTGAATTCTATAGGTCACAACAGAAAAAGAAAAAAACGAATTAACAGATACCAACATGCAAATAAAAGGAAAGATAAATTAATACAAAACCTTGTCCAAAAAGTTTGTATAAATAACAGTTACACTACAATTTATCCATCAATGTTGTTATACCCTGATACAAGAAATAGTCACTTCTGAAGAAACATTGTGGACACTAGAATTTGTGATCTTTCAATCGGAGAACATATTTGAATTATCATCTAGAAAGTTACAAATAAATCTTTGTACAATTGAAGAATTGAATATATTTGGCGTTAATTTTGTAGAAATTCATTAGTCACAATTAAATGAAACTACGTGATGTAATATCATTTCTACTTTCTTTAATTTCTTTACCACGACCTAGGTTTCGGTAAAGAAATTAAAGAAAGTAGAAATAATATTACAGGAGCAAAGATGATCTTTGCTAATATCCCACCTGAAGATGTTGTAATACAACGAAACCTAGGTCGTGGTAAAGAAATTAAAGAAAATAGAAATAATACTACATCACGTAGTTTCATTTAATTGTGTACAATTGAAGAAGCTACTTCGAAGAAACGAATAAAATAAAATAATTACTAATATTAAGGATTTCATAATGGACTATTTACAAATTATATTTTAAAATATTATAAATATTTATTGTCTCATTACAAGCGTAAAGAATTATGGAGTAACATAAAAATAAAAGAAGATATTATTTACGGATAGGACAAAAATCGTTAGGCAGACAAAGTAGATTATTACAATTTTATCTCTTATTATGTGGATGTCCATTTTATTGATTCGCGTTGATTGTTGCTGTTACAATAAGGATTCTATTAATTAATTAGTAATTATTGAATATATTTGGCCTTAATTTTGTTGAAATTAATTATTGACAATTAAATGAAACTACGTGATGTAGTATTATTTCTACTTTCTTTAAGTTCTTCATCACTACCTAGGTTTCGTTGTATTACATTTTCAGGTGAGCTATTAGCAAAGATTTTTTCATATAGTATCTTTGCTAATATCTCACCTGAAGATGTTGTAATAGAACGAAACCTAGGTCGTAGTAAAGAACTTAAAGAAAGTAGAAATAATACTACATTACGTAGCGTAATTTAATTGTAAATCAGTAATTGTAAATTATATTATGGTCCGCGTTATCCACAGAAAGATAAATTAGAATGGCATCCGTGACTTGGATAGATATTATTTCAAGCGTTTAGAAGGGTAACGCCCGGATTTCAAGATGATAAATAATTTTTTCTGTTACTTCATATTATGTTTGTAAATATATTATTGATCTTAGGGATATGTGCTAACCTCTTGATGTTATTAAGAATGGAGGTTTTTTAAAATTTTATAACATACTTATAATTGTAGAAGAAATTATCATACGGAACTTTTTCTAAAACGTCAAGTTTTTTTTTCAAGTTAAAGAGTAACTTAAGACAACTAATATTTGATAATCAATAATTATTTTCTTTTTGAAATTCAAGGAATTGAACATTTATAAATTGTCGTTAATCATTTAAATTGAGTGTGCATATATTTTCGCCATCCAGGCATAAGTTGCCAAGTTTATATTTTTAAAAATCAATATTTCTTTCTAATATCAAGACAACTGTAAAATACACTTCACATGTAAATATAAATGAATTAAGTCAGTATTTGAAGTAGCATTTTGCAAGAAATATCAAAACGTCTTAGTGTACTTTGGTACATTCAGACAATTAGTAGCGAACACGGAATGAATTCAAAATGACGTTCGCAAATTAATCCTTTGTTACGTGACTGGGGTTTTAATATTTAACTTGTATTTTCTTTTTGTGTTTTCCTGTGAAATAAGGTGGAAAATCAAAGGTTAGATATCACCAAGCCGGACCCCATCATGATGAAAAGAGAAAATACGGTAGGTTCTAAAAAGGTGCCTATTGTGAAAAACATAAGTTATATTATTGAACCAATTTTAAGTAAGATGCACTTTATATGGAAGGTATTAAATACATATTAAAGTTTTATGTTAATTGTAATAAAATGTTATCGTATAGAAAATTATGAAAAATAGTTATTTGAAAAATAATTCTGATGGAAAATAAAGCTGTAAATATTCCTCGCACACTTTCAAAAACGAATTTCAATAAGAAACAATTTTAAAATAATTTACGTTATGGTTTCTTTATTTTGCGAGCTTGTTGTTATTCTTACTATTAAATTATTTGCACAATATTAATTATCCTGGCCTTGTCAATCTTATTTATTTCTAAAATTTTTATCGATCACTTAGATTTATTTGTTATTAGTTGTTTTTAGGAAGATCAAACGCTAACCTTATCGACCTTAGTTATTTTGAAAATTCTTATTGATTATTTTTTTAAGATCAAGCCTTAACTTTATTTATTTTTAAAATTCTTATCGATTATTTATATTTATTTGTTATTAGTTATTTATTGGAAGATCGAGCCCTAACCTTATCAACCTTATGTATTTCTAAAATTCCTATGGATCATTTAAGACTTCATTGTTATTATTTGTTTATGGGAAATCGAGTCCTAACTTTATAAATCTTATTTATTTCTAAAATTCATACCGATCAATGATATTTTTTTTGTTATTAATTATTTATAGGAAGATCAAAATTAACTTTATTCATTTCAAGTTTTTATCGATTACTTAGCTTTTTTGTTTTTATATATTGATAGGAAAATCGAGCCCTAATCTTATCAACCTTATTTATTTCTAAAGCTCTTCAGTTTAATTTAAGATCTTTACTTTTATAGAAAATGCAATTTTTCAATACTTCCATTAATTTAGGATTTGAATTTCCGTATCCGCACCGAACTTATGTACCATTGTGCAATATCCTCATAGTCGATTCGTTAAGACATTCAGTAAACAAATATCTGTAAATTAATATTTAAACGTACGTTGTTTATTGTTCTTAAAAATATTGGTTACATATTCTGGATATGTTTAAAGAGTTACAATATATCCTGTATTTGCAAAACGGTAAGGTTTTCATATGGCGAAATGAACTGTGTTTAAATAACTGACTTCAAACAACGTAGGTACTAAAAAGTAAAAAAATAATTAACTCAAAATAGGTACCTACTTATTTGCAATAAATAATTAAGTTACTTATTTTTGAAGTGGGTATTAGCATCGCCGATCAACTTAAACAAATGTAAATTTGTATATTATAAATACTCCTTTTATGAATCTATTTAGTATTGTAAGTACATTAGAGGTTAAAGTTTTAAATGTACATTATAAATTGAATTAAATTATAAATTTTATTTAAGCCAGTCGACATTGCTGGCACCAACTTCAAACATAAGTAACTTAGTTATTTATTGCAAATAAGTAGGTACCTATTTTGAGTTAATTATTTTTTACTTCTTAGTACCTACCTTTTTCAAAGTCGGGTTTTTAAAAGATATTTTATTTTCTGAAATATTTTATATGTGGCAGAAATAATTTTGTAGCTTCTATAAAATTGTAACAGTAAATCTTTACATATCATAATATATTTGAAATGAGTATTATTATATTTGAAATGAATATTATTACTCATACTGAAAGATATTGTAGATAATATAGTACCTCCCAGTGTATTGTTTTTCTTCTCCTGTCAATAAGTCACAGACAGTTATCTTCTAAATAATATATTTTGTAAGTTCAAATTCATACAAACCTAAAAATTTTGAAGAAAAGGTACTTGTGATAGTCCCATATTTATAATTATAAGTATGAATGGACAAAAGAAAAAATTATATCTTTATTATTATTATCTACATCTTTATTATATTATGTATTATTAGAAAAAAATGAGATTCATGTTATTAACTCTCTACCGATTTCCTTAACTTTAGAAGAGACTTAGTTTTAGGAATTTTATCAACATCAAATAATCTTAATTTTCAACTAGCAACATTTATGTACCGTAAAATAATTTTAAATTGCAAAGTAATAAAATAAAAAAAAATTGGTGCGTGCTTATTTCATGACAGAAGTGAAAACTTTTCATTTTAAAATATATTATGAAATATATAATATGAAAATATTAATAAAAAATTGCGCATATTGCGATCAAAAAAGTAGTTCACTCTTTCAATACCGAAGGGAGCCGAGTTTATTCGATTTAGCGTCACCGATCCGAGCGTGATGGCTCACTTTAGTTTACTGTTCAGTAAAGGTGCGTAGGTGCGCGTAAAGAAGTCACTTTTTTTAAATAGCTAATGTGTTAAAATTTATATAACATCAGTCCTTTCAATTTGTACATGGCTATTTTCTTATGATTCTGAAAATAGCCTGTCGCTCATATCAATCTGCCTTCGTAGCAATTTGATTGCTTTCTTATATTATGGATGATAACTGGTCACGAGAAAATTTTTTGTAAGTATACTTACGTTAAGGTCGTAAATCCTAATCAATCATATTTTAACCTTTTTTAAACAAGTTTATCTCTCCTTCAGTAATTTTCTTTATACTGCTGTTATAATTATCTGAAATATTATGATTTTTATATATTATTATGATATTCTTTGATGTGAGACTTAGATGATTCTTATCTTGTTTTTCATAGTCGCCAGATTGAAGATAAATTTGTAACGAGGTATTTTTATCTTGTTGACATCAAGTTGTAAAAGATCAGTACATACCCGTCATTTTATCTGCCCAAGTATAGGTATGACATAGTTCAATATGGCATCTGAATAGATTTGACTAATTTATTTCATTGTTTTTACTAAAGTACTATTATTTGCGTAAGCTTGTCGGTTCATAAAATTTATTACACTACACCTTTTCAACAAATGCTTATTTTTATCTTGCAATACTTAAAATATCCTTCCGCACATTATCCTACCCACCTCTTGGTAATATCAGCAGATTTAATGTCAGAGATCAGAGTGATCTCTAACATTTGATGGGTTAGTTGTATTCCTCAGAAAGACAACTTTTCAATCAAAAACTTTGCTTTATATAATTCTTTCTATGTGCCCTTGAAAGTTTTTTTTCATTTAATTCTCCGAGATCTCATCTCCAATGATTTTATTATTGCTAGGTTTAAAAAGGATTGTTTATACGAATTACACTTATTCATTTCTCTCAATTTAAGTACTTTATTACCAATCCAAAATTTATTTCAAAGCAATCCGAACAAATACGGATTTAAGAGCTTCAATATTCATATTTTTTTTATATGATTACCTAAAAATACCGGAAACATGTAAATTATTTACTATTTTGTATGCCGAAGATCTACTATCATGTAAGTATTTTATATAGTATAACTTAAATATTAATATAAAAACAAATCAAATATAATATAATATCGAAAATGAAGTGGTATTTAGCCGAGTTTTAGATGCAGCTGCGTAGAATCTTTAAATATAAAGATATAATTCCACTCCTATATTTGGAATGACAAAACGTAGAAATTTCTAACTGCCCTTCAATTTAAATATGGCTATATATATATATATATATATATATATATATATATTATTTTCATATATTTGATATAAATTATATAATACTAAAAGTAATTACTAAAAAGACTACACTAGAACACAGAACGACTGTTAATTTAGTTTACATTTAATTATTTTAGGCAATGGCTACATGCAAGATATCGGTATTAATTATTTTTGTAAAGATTTATAAAAATGTAACATGTGTTTCGTCATATTTTTATTATTACTTCAAGTTTTTATTAACTATTCTTAATATATGAAACATATAATACATATGCGTTAGTTTAGTTTTGTATTAAGAATATGAATTTTATTTTATTCTTTGTTCATTCCTGACTATCAATCGCAGAATTGTTTGTTTATTTTTATTCTAATATAAAACCGTAAAAAAAGGCTATTCTGAAATAATTATATTGCATGTTTATTTTTATTCTAATAAATAACCGTATAAAAAGGCTATTCTGAAACAATTATATTGCATGTTTAATAACCGTATAATAACCGTATAAAAAGTCTGTTCTGAACCGTCAGGCCCATTTCCATCGGTCTCCTTTAGCCATAAATATATGAACCCGGCTTCGTCTGGAGCGAGTAGAAAAATTACTTAAATGCAGTTTGAGTTGGAATATAAAATTCCTAATTTCAATATAAATTTATGCGAATAAATGATAAGGCAAAAAAACATTAATTGTTAGTAACAAAATTATGGTTAGTAGAGGTATAAAACATTTTGACTTGAAGGCTTACACTTTGAAGGAAACAAATGAAATCATCGTGAGAGATATACTCTTAAAAACTTGAATATATATATATTATATAAATGTTTAAAAACATGAATATATTACATTCCATACCTTTTTATAACTTTCTATCCAAACTATTTGTCTGTGTCAATAGAAAGTCTGCACTTTCCTATTAATTTTACTATCACTCTTATTGAAAAGTCATGTCTGGTATACATAATGTGTATTACTGTGCAAGTACTGTGTCTTATTAGAGAATGGATTAAGTTTTTTGTGCCTTTTAAAACATTTTATATTTGAGCTATTCAAATTGGTTTTGTCATGTGTATATCATTGTAAATACTATATGTAAATATCATTGTAAACACTACACCATGTAATTATCATTGTAAACACTACATCATGTAATTATCATTGTAAATACTACACCATTTTATTCAGCATAATTTAGAAATATGCGGATATTTCGTTCATTATATATGTCTAAGAAAGTCAATTTATTACTTACTTCTATCTGTATACCAACTAACTGAGTGGCTAAGAAGTTTTTATAGATATGATGGCCTTTGTAAGCTTTTTCTGCGGTTTGAATATTTTGTGGCACGACAATATTCGTAGGTACAAATCAAAAAGCGCGGGGGCTGCGTCAATTTGCGAGCATTAATATTAGATGAATTGTCCGTTAACGGGTAAATGTCGAGACGAGCAATTATATAAATTTTAATGTAGAAATAAGAAGACCAAAATAATAATTGATTGGAAACATTGCGCGTGTAGATAGCAAACCATATTCTAACAATAGAAGAGGCTGAATCTGAAATGTGCATTTAAGATTTTAAATATCATGTCTCCTCGTTTTTGACCATTTTTTTCTCGTAAATTTTTTGGATTTTCTTTTTATTTTTTTTTTTCTATTTTCCGAGAATTCATTTATCGATTTTCTATGCTACTTCCATATATTTTTCTTATACATTTTTTCCCGATATATTCTGTACTTTCCAAATAAAGCCTTAAAGAGTATTAACATTTTAAGCGACGTGTTTTTTTTAGCAAATGTTGTGATTCTTATATCATGAACAATTTCAATTCGTCTGCTATTAAATATTATTTTTATATAACATATAAATATATTGCTTAGTTTTTTTCAACACAAAAGACATTACTGTTATAACGAAGAAAATAAACGAAGACGAACAGATCATATGTTAAGAGACAAACAGGAAAAATGAAACCAGGCTATTATGAACTGATAGCCGAGAGGAGTAAAGGAAAAACTCAGATTAGAGAGGAAGGTGAACTAAAAGAAACAGATGGGCCAAAGAGAATATTAGCGATTGGCAGGAAACAGTGGAGAGAACATCAAATTGAAGTAAAGCATATACGGTAAAAATAATATCAATAGATATGATATTAAAAACAGAATAATAAATAAGTAAAAGAATATCTTTCACAGGCTTAAATTGCTGGCGAACTATTAGATTTAAAATATTCGCTATAGTTAATTAATGTAAAGTTTTAATTAAGGTGTCTTTTCTATAGTTTGGATATTGAGGAGGAATGGTATTTCGACTGTATTGTTCATGAAGGATCTAACGAAATATCTACCCATTTTGTTAGGTTAGCTCCTATTCAATCAGGGTAAATTGTGATGATTGATACCATATTTCTCTTTTCAAATTTACTTGTCAATCCATTGTTTCTAATATATGCTTTTATAGGCGATTTTTTTGTTGGGGCTTTTTATGTTTCCATAGACATTTTGATTCATCTCTATCTTTCTGCGTTGTCCACGTTTCTTTTTTCCTTTATTTAATTTTATTTTTCGTCTAAGGAATCGAGAAATTTAATATTATTTCAAAACCTTTCTCAAAAATCGATGGTACCGCTACAAGAATATAGTGGTATGAGGTTAAATGAAATAAGCCAGCAAAACATTTACTTGAGGTCTGAGCCATCTGCCTCCAAAGCCAGGGCACTCCAGGGCATTGTAGTTCCAGAGTTGAGAGAGCTGTGGTCAAAATGTATTTTATAAAGAACAAACGAAACAATCGAATAGAACATAGAAAGTAAATTTGAAGACTTGTGGAATATCTAAACGGCCAGTCATTTAACCTTTAAACGTTCTAAATTCCTTCTTTTAATTAATCGACCCGCTTAATGTTTGATTAAAAAAAACAAGAGCTCCTTAAACCTGGCTAAACCTGGTCTAAACCAGTCACGTTAAAAAAATTCTTAACGTAGTCACGTTAAAAAAATTCTTAACGTAGTCACGTTAAAAAAATTCTCTCCTCCCACCCTCTTAACAATATATAAAACTCTTTATCATAAAAACACCATTTTGGTCATGAAATATCTATGTACACCTAAATTATGTAAATGCCAAGTTTGTTGATTTAGGAGCTTCGTACAATATATAATATGAATTTCCTCTCTACAATATGTAAAAAATTGGAGATTTTCATACTACAAAATATCTGTTTAATTTGTTTTTAACTTGCCTTTAGATCAGTTTATTTTGTGTTTGATAACACTTTTTTTCTCAAAATTCAAATGAAACCTATTGAGTTAACCACGTGTCCCAACCCCTCAGGTCAATTTCGTTTTAGTCTGCCAACTTTACTATGAAAAATACGACGAAATTTATTTTTAAGCTAAGCAAAAGCTTAAATAGTTTTTGATAACTTATTCTGGGAAGTTGCCGTCAAAGATTTGAAACATATTTTAAATGCGGACGTAGGCAAAATAACCTTCTGAAAATGAATTTCAATACCTTTAGAACTTATGTTAAACCATTTTTTTCTACATTTCAAATAAATTCAGATCCTTTTTATATTTTATAAATGTTTTTTAATTAAATCTAGTCCTTATATTTTCGGTAGAAAAGTTTTAAATTTATTTATGTTTATATATATATATATATGGAATATTTTCTTTTCTGCTTCGGAAAAAGAGATGTTCGTTTATGGTCTAATATAAACGGATAAATGACGTACAAGAAGGTTTTATTACGTTTTATGATTCATAGTAAAAGTGGAAGGAAATAGCTGTTATTACAAATTTTTGATTTTGTACTAGAAAACTAATATTTACCCAAAAATTTTAAAAATAAACGCGAATGGATTCAATTTCACTTCACTTACATCCCAAATAATTCGTAATAAAGATAGAAAAATCATACATCGAATTTTGTTTGAATAGTGTTTCGTACTCAAATTACCCTTGAAGTCCATAACTGACGCGCATAAGTACATCGCAAACTGTTCTTATAAACGGTGCTATGATAAATGTGTACGTGTAACCATTAGATAAGTTACAAAATTTTTTTTTGTAATTTAAATAAAATGATTGTTTTTAAAAAAAAATCTGTGATTGATAATTTCCCTCTAATCTATACCTTATTTTTCTCCATATGGTTGATTTTTTCCGGATTTTCCCAAGCGGTATTTCATCGAAAGGAGGATTTATAGTAACTTTCGAGAATTCTAAATAATGTTTTGAAAAGCTGATATGAAAAGCTGATTTTCTATTATTTCTTTTTCTACATTACACGGTATCATTTTTCAAAATAATCGTTATATGCCACTTTAATATTATGAGGGAGACCGGTGTTACAAAATAGAAAAAGCTTTATTTAAATTTTCAATCAAACAATTGAGAAATCTATTGTTTTTTGGAAAATTCAGGTTATTTTTCGTAATTGTTTGTGAATGCTTTTTCGACGAAACATTTTAGGGAAAAGTGCAGATTGTATCTCGTTGTATTCTCCGTACACATATATAACATACCATTCCAGGAAATCTCTAGACCCAACAACGTCCTCGTAAAGAGTCATGTGAAACTCCAAAAACTCAACAACACAGAACGACTGTTAATTTAGTTTACATTTAATTATTTTAGGCAATGGCTACATGCAAGATATCGGTATTAATTATTTTTGTAAAGATTTATAAAAATGTAACATGTGTTTCGTCATATTTTTATTAATACTTTAAGTTCTTATTAACTATTCTTAATATATGAAGCATATAATACATATGCGTTAGTTTAGTTTTGTATTAAGGATATGAATTTTATTTTATTCTTTGTTCATTCCTGACTACCAACCGTTGAATTGTTTGTTTATTTTTATTCTAATTAATAACCGTATAAAAAGGCTATTCTGAAACAATTATATTGCATGTTTATTTTTATTCTAATAAATAACCGTATAAAAAGGCTATTCTGAAACAATTATATTGCATGTTTATTTTTATTCTAATAAATAACCGTATAAAAAGTCTGTTCTAAACCGTCAGGCCCATTCCCATCGGTCTCCTTAGCCATAAATATTTGAACCTGGCTTCGTCTGGAGCGAGTAGAAAAATTACTTAAATGCTAGAAAATAATTATGAATCACTATTAGGCTTTGATTAGACGAAAATAAAATCGTAGGGTGCATTTATTCTTAGGTTGTTTGTTATATAGTTATAAAGGGTTTTAGTAAAATATAAGTAATAAGATCGCAGACGAGAGTCCAAAGCTAGAAAATACTACTAAGATCGGACAGATCCGGAAAAGTTTTTTACAAAAATGGATAGATTTCAATGAATAATATAACTAACGTTAATCTGTAAGAAACCGTTTTAAGCATATTTTTAAATTACACCGGAACACATTATTTCTACAGATTTCATTCTCGTGAAACAATTGTCACGTGCAGTGATAACAATTGTCACGTGTGTTATGTTTTATTAAAATAGCCATTATCCTAAAAAAGTATTTAATTATATTACCATTTTCATCATGGGAGAAGTGAGTTTTTTAATTTTATTTACCTACTTTTTCTAACGAAATCTGCATTTACTGTTAAAATAGTAATAATTTTAACAAAAACTTGTTTTATCCATTTCTTTTAACTAACTGCTTTTACTTCTTTAGTAAGTTTTAACTGACCATAAAATCTATATTTATTTTTTTTGGTCTATTAGGATGAATTGCCCCAGTGTAATAAATCCACAATACTTATATCATGTTCATACCATAAAATATTTTATGTCTAGATCATCGCTTTTGCAAACAAAACTTTTTAATTATCCTATAAGCTGACAATTTATTATATATAACATTCATTTTATATTTTCTACCCGAATTATGATCACGCCCAATTCTCTTAAAGTATTGGTATGCAACTAATAAACCCGCCATCTCAGTTCATCAAGGTAGCTAACATTGTTAAGATGCTGTAATCTAATGGAATACTTATTCTTCTTCACAAAGCATGCACTTGATATTCTATGCAGTGTGAGAGTATCAGAGAAAACTCTGCAAGATAAGGAGAGCTTAACATAAGATCTATTTCAATAAGACGTAAAGGTCTTAGCAAGACAGTGCTTGCATTTTGGATATAATTTAAAAAAAGGTGGCTTCAGTTTATTGAAAATAACAAACAAACTCTAAAATCATTGCTTCCAGAAATTTACCTTATTGTTTTCCTTTTTTTATTTATTGGTACTGCCATCACCTATTAACATTTGGATAATTTTTTGTGAAATGTTTATGTAGTCTTGATTAACATAGGTAAATGCAGTACAAATACATTAAAGGTAAGATAAAATAAAAATAAACTATGGAAAAATACTTTGATAACTAGTAAACCCGTAATTTTAGTTTATCCCAGTTAGCTCCTGTGGCAACATAATATTACAAATAGTAGAAAATTAGTTACGAAACGTAAGGTTTATGTAACTAATTTTCTATATCATATATTTTCTGTCACGTAGTAGAATATCCTAAAATTCACACGGGAGATGCCATCTACAAGAAATTCTCAGTTATAAAATATTTGCTTTATATTAATTCTTAAATATTTAATCAAGTGGCGGATGAACCTTCATTGAGAAGACGTATTCTCTAGTCTTCACAACTTACAAAATTACGGTGATAATTTTTTTTTAGTTTTTAGCTTCAACTTAATTCCTAGATTTCATTAGCTCCAAGGACATGGATTAAAACCATTACAGCTGTATTGGGTATGTTGATATTCAGTTTGATGGTATAAACCATTTTATGTCCAAATGAGAAATGAGAACGAGAATGATTTTTTTAAATTTTTCGTTACATTTATAACTTTAGACGAGAAAATTGCAGTGGAGTAAAAAAGTAAAAGGTAGTCAACATATGAAAGGTATCTTTAAAAAAATGCTTATATAGTATAAATATATAATTCCATTTAAAGGTTACAACCGTACTTCATTAATTATGTACACATATCGTTATGAAAATTATTAATTAATAATACCAAAAAACTGATTATTTCATTTTTTATTTCAAAATGAAGGAAAACAAAAAGATGATGTAATTGAAAGTTGACAAAATGTACAGTTTTTTTTAAATTTAGGAACTTATAACAATAATATCGATTGTGACTGAACACAGTCTCTAGTTATGCCTTATGAAGAAATAAATAACAAATACGTAAAAGATATTTAGGTATTAAAACAAGACTTATATGATTGTTTTATGCCAATAGTTTGTAACAGCTGCGACACTAAATAAAA
Source organism: Druceiella hillmani (assembly GCA_039881145.1). Lineage (NCBI taxonomy): Eukaryota > Metazoa > Arthropoda > Insecta > Lepidoptera > Hepialidae > Druceiella > Druceiella hillmani. The sequence goes on from JAYKKI010000029.1 coordinate 16,292,675, forward strand.
CCGTTGTCTACATCCCCAGTAAGAATTAACGAAAGTTTTGTTTGATTCTTCAAAAGGTTCTGTCCCTTTAGAGATCCGGTTTATCTAAATCTTTCAACTTTTCTCTTCGATATATTATTAAACATTTTGGTACTCAAAGATGTAAAATTTATTGGTATGGAGGTGGTATTTTAGGCGTTATTGTTTAAAAATAAGTTTTTGTGCTATTTTCTTTTTTTCGCTCTTTTAAAAAGGTAACAATAGTAAAATCTATTTTTATACAAGGGTAACTCGTAGCTTTATGAAATAAATTTTCATTGGTTTATTTTGAAGTCTTTCAAAAATTAGTTCACATGAAGGAATTTTGGGTTTTATGAAGGGCTAATTACGGAAACCAAGCAATTTTCTGGCAACGAATTGGCGATAATTTAGAGCATTAATTATTATTTAATTTAATTAATTGACAAGGGATTTATCACGAGCTTTTTGGAGCAAAAGGATTTATCAAGAGACTAATTCAGTTATTATTACTTCAGTTCACAAGAAAAAAGTATAAACGTAGAAAGAGATTAAAAAATATTTTTTTTTAAGGAGAAAGGAAGACGCCAATTTTCAAAATAAATTTAATGGAAGCAATGATAGAAAAATAATGCATCTAATAAAAGAAGCTATTACGACGGCAATCACTTGGAATCAGTTTTTGCCAAATATCGATTTTTTGAGCCAGACAGAAAAAGTTAAGTTGATAATTTTTTTAAGAAAAAGTTAAAATATGTTAATTCGTCCTTAAAGAAGTATAGGAAATCTGTTGATTACCAGTACATGGTAGGACTAACAGAATCTGTTATTAATATACAGGCGATTGGAAGCTGGGTGCAAAATTTTAAGAGGCCTGTAGTTATCATCGGATCGATGAAGAAATTCTGGAACTTTTTTCTATTATTTAACGAATTGTAGAGTATACGAAAAAGCAAAGATAAAATTTAAAAAAACAGACATTATGGTGATTTATGGCTTAGTCAAAAGAAACGAAATTTTTTACAAAAATTGTCCGCAAAATTTCTCCAAAAAAATAAACAATTTACAGTACTATTTAGCCATCAATTATACTGTACTGAGAGTCAAGAAATTAGTCACTTCTGAAGAAATACCACTAAGACAAGATCTGTGATCTTTAAATTGAAGAGACTTTTGAATTACAATTAATTTCACTTTACTGTCTTAAATTAATAACAATTTGAAACTGCTCCGAAGAAGCGATTGCAATGTAATAAATATTTGCAACATGGAAATAATCAATATATAAAAATAATTTGTAACTGTAAATCTTGGTCCATACTATCTGCTGCATGATGAATCGACGGATATGACGGTTCGAACTTGCCTTCAAACATTTAAAGGAACAAATCTCAGATTCCCAAACAATAAATAATTTTATCTGTCACTTCATGATATGTCTGTAAATAAATTATTGATCTGAGAGATATATTAATGTCCTTCGAGACGTTGATACCTTCAAGCTTTTTATATTTAAAAAATACGACTTAACAAAATTAATAATTGATGATCAGAGTAAACTTTTATTTAAATTGTTGAGTAAGGAATATTAAGGATTTGGACATTTCAAAGTTGTTATTGATCTTTTAAGTTAAACATACGTATATATATATATATATATATATATATATATATATATATATATATATATATATATATATATATATTTATATGTGCTACCTGGTATATAAGATACAAGAATTAAGTACGTATTTGAAGTAGAATTTTGCAGGAAATATCAAAACGTCTTAGCGTACTTTGGTATATTTATACAATTAGTGGCGAACACGAAATGAATTCTTAATAACGGTCGCAAATTAACTCTTTGCTAATGGAGTTTTAATAAATTAACTTGCATTTTCTTTTCGGGTTCTCTGTGAATAGGAAAATCAAAAGCATCAAAAGGAAATATATTCTCAATACGAAAAAGGGAAAACACGACAAGTTTGAAAAAGGGGCCATCATCATAATTATGTCGAACCAAAGGCACGTTGTCGAAACGATTTGAAATGTGATGCATTTTATTTTGAACAGACCAAATATTAAAGTTTTACTTTCACGATAATAAAACGATATAGTGTAGAAAATTAAAATATGCAGATTTTCTGTAAATAGGTTTAAAAATAAAAGCTTTCAAGTTTTATACAATTTTATTTGTTAATATTGAATATATTTGGCGTTAATTTTGTAGAAATTCATTATTCACAATAAAATGAAACTACTTGATGTAGTATTATTTCTACTTTCTTTAAGTTCTTTACCACGCCCTAGGTATCGTTGTATTACAACATCTTTGCTAATAACACACTCGAAGAACTTAAAGAAAGTAGAAATAATAGTACATCACGTAGTTAAATTTAATTGTGAATTTTCTTTTCGTTGAATATTTTACTCCCACATTTTATAATGATAGATTTAATCTCCATCCCATCACTAAAGTCTTTGTAATCGTTAATATCGTTAATACCAAACGTTTATATCAAAATTTCCTTTATCATAAGTGGTTTAATATCGACATATCGTTTATCATAAGCTGTTTGAGCATTTAATCATCTTTTATCATAAGTAGTATGAGCATGGAATTGTCGTTTACCAAAAGTGCTTTAAATGTCAAAGGCATAAAATTTCTGTAAGTATATTTACCATTAAAAATAGTGCACAAAATCATATTTTTATGTGCTGTTAAAGAAAAAGCGTGTTAATTTAATTTTAATTTAGAATTAATGGAAAATGTAAAAATAGTTTCTCAAATATTTATATATGAGACAGAAATATTTCGTAGCTCCTATAAAAAACAAAATATATGTTTACATGGCAAAATCTATTTAAAATCAATATGAATTACATTGGACTCACATATTTTGTAGATATTAGACCAGGGTTGCTGGAAAACTTCAATTTAGCTCTGGAAAAGTGCATAAGAGACAGTGGTTTAGACCGAAGAGGAATTCTATCGAATAGAGATCTTTTTATAAACATTGGCCTATGCAGATGACATAGATATTGTTAGAAGAGGCAGTTAAAGAAGCCTTTTGAGCCCTTGAATTCTCTGTAAGAAATATGGGCCTATTAACCAGGATAATACTAAATACATGGAAATCTCACATTCCATGGTAAACTATAATATCTCTTTATGCATAAATGGCTACACCTTTCAAAAGTTGGTGAATTTAAATACCTTGGCACAGCAATTAACCAGAAAAATAAACTACGAGCAGAAATTGATAACAGAATCAAAATTGGCAAATAGATGCATCTCTGGACTGAGAAGACAAATGAGGTCTAAACTCACAAGTCGGAACACTAAACTAAAAATATAAAACACTAATCCTACCATTCCTACGTTATACAAGCCAAACATAGACCTTAAAGGTAGACACACAGCGATAACTGGACACGTTTGAGCGAAAAGTTCTAAGAGCTATCTTTGACCCAGTGTAAGAAGAAGGTAGATGGAAAAGCAGATATAATTTTGAACTATGCAAACTTTGCGGATAACCAAAAATTACCCAAATAATCCGTAGTAACAGATTGAGATGGATTGGTCACATGTGGAGAAGCCCAGACGATATTCCTACTAAAATATTAACATTAAAAAATCCCGAGGGTACTCGCCCAAGAGGTAGGCCACCCTCTAGATGGATGGATGACATTGAAAAGATAGAAAAACTTTCAACGTAAGTTTCAACATAAGTGGAAACGAGTCACAACTGGTAGGAAACGCTGGAAAGAGCGCGTCGTAGAGGCAGCCAAGGCCTGCAAGGGGTTGTTGCGCTTGTAAAGAAGAAGAAGAAGACCATAGCTGCTTTTGGTGTCTTGTTTCTGTCCCCTCTCAGTCAGTGAAGATAATTATCTCGTAAATAAAAAAATTAAAGTGAGTTCTATAAAAATATATACTTAACTATTTTGAAGAAAAAATTGTATTCATTTTCTCATGTCTAGTTAGGTACATAAATTGATGAAAGTGAATATTACACTTTTATTTACGCACTAATAAAAAAATAGCAAATATATAATTTACTTTCCACCAAGATTTTTAGTTTAAAGGAGGAGACCTCCTTGCTTTCTAACTTTATAAAACGAATGCTAAAATTATAATCAGCGATATTTATCAACGACAAAATAAATTAAAATTACGAAGTAATTAAAGAAATATTATGAATACAATTTACGTGAACGTTTTCCTCGTAAGAAAACTTTACGTATCTTTGACTTTCATATTTTGTATATTTTATTAATTGAACTTATTTTGATTTATCTTTAAAAAACTAACAAACAAATACAATTTTTTTTCCAGCAGATAAAATTGCTTGTGTCCCCATATGAAATTGACAATTCTTTGAAGTCAAGCTGTAAACACGACAACATATTTCATTTTCAACTTCGCCTCGGGTAAAACGTATGCTTTGACGATATGGATTTTTTATCAAAGTACGTTTTTATTTAAAGTGTCAAAATAATACGTTTATTACATATTTAATATGTTAAAATTTAGGTGGCATTAACACTGCAATTTATAAGGGTATCGCGATTTTCTTATGGTCTGGAAATATAATCTTACAAATATCAGTCCTTTTTCTCATTGCAATGTATAAACCACATAATTTACATAATCAATAATGACCGGTAAATGACAACACTTTTACTTTACAAGTCTATGCTTGCTTTACGGTGTGTGAGTTTCAATAATACAATGCACTTTCCACTATTTCCAGTAAGTTCGGCCATCTTTCCAATAAATAATAATACGATCTTCTTTGAAATGAAATTTGGAATATTATTATTTTCTTGTCTTGTATCCAGTTGCCAGACTGAAGTCAAATTTGTTATTGATTAAGAATTTTTTCGACGAGGTAATTTTATATTTGCTAAGCAATAAAGTTTAAAAAGATCTTTCAAAAATATATCCCAAGTGCCAACATGATATAGTTTAAATCATATTTAATAATTCTGACTAATTTCTATAATTGTTTTTACCTAAGCACTTTTATTTATGAAAGTTGGTCTTTTCGTAAGATTTATTACACTATCTTTTTTCAGGAATTCGTTATTTTAATCTTACTTTAAGTATCGAACAAAAATAGAAAGCCACTTTAAGTATTAAAGTGGCTTTCCACACATTATCTTACCCACCGACATTGATAGTAAGGGATATAATATCAGAGATTTACTCGACCGAATCATTAAACGGAGCCTTCCCTATTTTAATCAATAACTTCTAAGCGCCTTTGAAAGTTTTTTCATACATAACTCTCACATATTTCATATTCACTGAGTTTACTATGAACAAAACAAGTATTATTTATACAAAATTAACGACACACCTACATTCACTATTCTCAATCAAATTAATTAATTTAAAAAAAAATATTTCATTCAAAAGAACTTTAAAAATTTGCGCAAAAACTTTCAGAATAGGTTTAAGATATTGAATTTTCATATTTTTCCTGATAATATTTAATTATTCAAAACTGCACAAAGTACAGAAATTGTTTATTACAAATAATTCCAAAAAGGTCCATTTCACTATTAGTAATTTAGTTTTTCTTTAAATATTTTTTTAAAGAAATTTAACATATTTTTTATCACAAAAAAGTTTTGGGAAGAAAATCGTTTTCAAGTATTGTTCAGCAGGTAAAAGAGGGTTAATATATTTATTTCCTTGGTTTGAAAATGTGTTACATTTTTACGTTTAAAGTTTATCCTTTGGATTTAATATTAAACGTAAATATGTAACACATTTTTAAAATTGTATTTTTTTACGTATTTTGAGTTCGAAATTCACATTCTTAATGTAAAAAAAATTTGCGCTAATAAATAATATGAAATCAGAGCTATCTAAAATATTGATTCCGACTAATACAATTATAATTAGTGGATGTATAAACAATTTGACTTGGAAGGATATACTTGAAAGTAGATAAATTAAGTCATCATGAGAGCATTAAAAATTATAAATATTTATAAATATTAATATACTCAATAATATTACTTTTTTATAATTTTTCTCCAATTCATTTTATATAGTAAGTCCGTGCACTAACGTACTAATTTTATTACCGCAGCTATTCAAGGATCGGGTCTGGTATAACTAAAATGTATTCCCGTTCATTTTTAAGATCTGTTCTCAAATGTACCACATTAGAGAACATATTTTAAAAAGTATACCTTGTTCAGGTAAACCACTGTATCATAAATTAAATTATTCTGCCTCCTGGTAAGTCTTTCCATATTTTAATTCAAAGAAATTTGAAGTGGTTTTATTTTCAATGTATTTTTAAATACTATTACGTCCTTTGTTGAACGTATCTATATGTTGTTTTTTTTTAAATTAAGAATTAGCCTTTTACTAAATGCGTTTTATATTAAAAATATATTTGTAAATCAGTACTGAAAAATCGCATTTATTAACAAATAATTAATCGACTGATTGTATGAATATATTTAAATGCGTTAGATATTTTTTCATACCTTTGAAAACAGGCATTCAAAAATGTGCTGTGGTTTTGGTCGTTGTATGTGCCCACTGAAATTAACTTTACTACTCACTTCTGTATTAAATAATTGAGTGAGAGCTTTCGTAGTTACGAGCGTATTTGTAAGTTTATTCAACGGCTTAAAAGTTCGTAGCGCGGGCAGTATTCGTAAAAAAGCGCGGGCGGGCGCGTCAGTTTGCTGGCGTTAATATTAGATGAACTATACATGAACGTGTAAATATTGCGATGCGCATTCGTTTAAATTTTGAGGTAGAGATGATAAGGTGAAAAAAATAATTAATTGGACATATTATGACTGTAGATAGTGAGCCGTATTCTAATATTAGAAGAGGTTTATGCTACGGAATGCAGACTAATGAGGTCAGTGACTTCCTGAGTAGTTATTTTAATGTTAATGTACACTGTTCTTCGAATATGCTACACGAATTTCCAATAATAGCTTAAATCTTTCTGTTATTGATTTAGCGTCAGATACATATAAATTACACATGATCGTTACGAGCGTAAGATCTCATTTTCCATGATTACTGTTTATGCCATCTTTCCCGAAATTAGCAGGAAAATCTATGCAAATATAGAATAATTAATTTTAGGTTTTCATATCATAGTAGTTTTGTTCTTTTTTGTACCTAATTAAAGTAGAAGCTTTGCTACGTCGTTAAATATCACGTACTCAGTAAGCGTATTATTGGTTTACCGAAAATCGTTTACGATACTATTTTAGTGAAAGTTCCAATAGGCGATATAATCGCACAAAGGAAAATTTTATTAAATTGGTAAATGGTGGCAGGTATTACTTCACATTTGATTTAAAAATCTGGAACACAGAAATAAGCTTTTAAATATCCTACCGTATTTGATAATTTTTTTACTTTTCAAGGATTAGTTAATGCATTTCTTGTGTCGCATCGTGCTATTAATATTGAACTTTCTTTTCCTTTTTTTTATTTATTCAATAGATTAGGAAAGCTTTGGTGTTTATAAATCATAATTTGATTCCCATTTTAGGCAGAAAACTTCAAAAATTGACAGATTATCTAAAGTCCTGAAATTTGATGTGATGTATATTATTATCATGAAATTATGGTAGCAAATTGCCCCAAAGTTGATTGTTTTAAATTTCATTTTAAAGAGGAGACGATTTCGTATTTTTATAAAACTCATTTTATATGCTTGTCTTAAGTTTTGTAAAACTTAAGATAAGCATAGTAAATTAAGTCTCGAAACTTTACTTTTCTTTACTGGCATAACTTGATAAAAAGTCAACGAATTGAATTAACAACAGCATGATTCGCGTTTATATTTGATTTCGATTATAAATTATAACATAGTTAAATGAAATTACAATAATATTTCGGAATAACGACAATCATGTTACAAATTTGTTGCATATTTTTGTAAAGTTGATTATGATTTTTTTAAAAATTTTAGTCCTTTTATTTGTCTCCACCTAAACTTTCCTATTTTTTTCACTTTACAAAAATGGCGTGGACAATTTTCATTGTCGCCTGAACGTTAATAAATTTTCTGCAAATATATGCATTGCCTATCAAACCAATTCGCTGCCGTATTAGCAATTTCTGATATCAAGAGGGTCTTTTAACATTCATACCTCCGAAATCTTGCCCTTGTAACTCTCTACTTAAAAATGTTCAAAACTTGAAGTATTAATGATTCGATTGCACATCTTAGTTACATAAATCAAAATGTTTTTAAGAGTCAAATAAAAAATGGATCTCACGCATTCAAAGACCATATTATTAATAAACTTTCTAATAATATAATATTGAAGTTTTTGAGAAAAATAGTCTCAACCTATATTTTTTTTCCCTATCGCTTCTTAAAATCTGATTTGACCTTTATGCTCTAAAATGTAAAGTAGATCAAGATTTGGTTTTCACAGAAAAGAGTACGACAAATTCTATATGGCATAGTGTTATAACATATTAAACATGAAATGAAACATATGTTTAGTTTTTTTAACATTTTTAACGGAATCTTAAATATTTTCTCTGTTTCGTTTAGGGTCACGAACACTCCGAAGGTCTTAATGACCACCACCATGAGAGCAAGCACGGTAAATAGGAAGAACTTAAACTTATAAGAAAAGAGAATTGGCTAGGTCAAGGCTCGCAATGGTCATAGTGCCATATTCATTGATCAACCACGGATGCATACAAAATGTTGCCGAACACGCTCCCGTAAAGTATGCTACTTTGCAGTACACCGCTCTACAATGAAACGAGTACTAAGGCAAGTACTTGAACCCAGGTGTGAAATGCGATATGAGATAATAGTAGCCTAGATAGCGAAAACTAAATGAATTGTGATGATTTCGGCACACTCTTTTACACGCCAAAAGTGAAGTCTAAACTAGAGACGGCAATACACAAAACTCGAGACAACACATCGCGACATAGACAGATTGCGACGTGAAAGAGACGAGAAATCGTATATCTCGGAAAATTTTTGAACAAAAAATAGATAGCATCAATCGTTATTAATATTGTCAATAATGAAACGTTGGTAGAATCAAAAGTAAAAATACTCCAGAGATTTTCTTTTTCTTCACAGCATACTAATAAATTTATTGTTTTTTGTATTTCCTCTCGTAGAAGATAATTTAGAGCTTTTTATTTTTCATTAAATTTCCACCGATCCTACTAGCAATTTTTATTCACCCAATGTCTTCCTGACAACATTTTTCCTCGGCTGTTTATACCTTTCTCCCTATTTAACTTCTTGATTTTTCTAACTCGACAGCTACTCAACAATTATAATAAGATACAATATAAGGGAAAAATTTGAAAGAAAGTACGTACAAAAAAAGTTACGTAACAAATTTTCCATGATACATCATTTTAAAAACTTTTGCGAAAGGTTTACAGTTCACCCTTTTTTTATGGTTGCATATTTCTGCCCCGGAACCGCTCATGTCTGTTGGATGAAAAACGCAATATAACATAAATTCGACTAGAAATGCTAATCAATGCTAACATTTACGAATATACCATAGAATAAAACAATCTGCATGAACTTTTAATAAACGTCGTGGATTTAAAATTTTGTATCTCTACCACAAATTAGGTTCAGTTGGAGTTATTTAATTAGAGTTATTAAGTCAGAGTTATTCAGTTGGACTTATTAAGTCGGACGTTGTCTATGTCTCCGTATGTGTATGAAATGGGCTAGCAAAAATACAGTTGATCGGTCGGGACACTTGTTTCCAAACTTTCTCAAAATTTATATTTATTATGTTGGCAGTAAGAAATAATAAATGGAAGTACAGATAAGGTAAACGTAAACACGTAGAACATTTATGCTACAAAATATCAACATAATTTATTCATACAACCGGAACGTGCTGAATTAATCACGACTCTCAAACCCATAGGGCAATTTCCTTTTGGTTCACCAACTTTACTATAAAAAATGTGATGAAATTTATATTTATTAGGGCGAGCAAAAAGTTTAAATAGTAGATGACTTTTTCTTAGAAGCTACCGTCAAAGCTATGAAATATATTTTAGATATAGACGTACGTAAAATGAAACTTGAAAAATTAATTTCAATACCTCTAGAACTAAATTTTAATCATTTTTTCTTTGTAATTTGTTTTTCATGTTCTTTTTCTATTTGATAAATATTTTTTAATTAAATTTGGTATTGTTATTTTTGCTAGAAAGTTTTAAATTTAACTGTAAATACGTAAATACCAAACTACTATAAATACAACCACAACTGGATAAACAAAGCATAATAATATTTTATTACTTTTGTACTTCGTGGCAAAAATGAAATGTAATCACTTTTTAATTTTCGTCGTTCGTAATAGATACAATTTCATCTGAAAACATTCAAGTCACAACACAACAAACAATAAAGTCGAATGCCACACTCGTCTCATTTTACCCAAATCACATTAGAATTCAAAATAAAAATAAAAAAATTCACAGTTGCCAGAGCCACTACTAAAATGTTTGAAACAAAAAAAAAACAAAAAAATCAAACTTCTTAGAACAGTGTCCCATATTCGAAGCATCCTTGAAATTCATAACAATTGTATATATTGGGCGTCCAACCTTCGGGTCTGTAGTGTATAACTATGTTATCGTAATAATGTAATGTGTGATGAATTTACAAGTATATCTGGTTAGCTAATGAGAGCTATTACGGCGAGCGGGACATTTTCACCGGGCGTCAGTTTCCGGCTCCTCTCTTGAGGGAGCCTCTCGGAGTTCACAAGACTTACCCGACGTTGAAGATCTTCAAGTCAGTAAGTGCTGTTTGATTTATGTATATGTTAATATTGTAATTATATTTAGAATAAATCAATGATGCAAAGGCTATAATAAGCTATAATTACCTCAACCATTAATTATATGTTGATATAATTAAGGATTGAGGTAATCGTCGACTCTCTTGACAGGTAATTGTAAATTAACTCTTAAATCTAGACTAATATTGTCTGGATTAACATAGATATTAGTTTAGGATAAAATTATCCACGTAGTGTTTGCACCATTTACGCGCCTACGCCATATCGATATCAATAATTAATTTTCCCTTATAATTTGTAATTTAAAAATAAATAAAAAATATTGTACTAATGGAAAATTGAGAATTTTCCTTAATTGTTATCTTTATCACGATGTATTTGATTTTTTTTGGATTTTCGAGAGCGAAGTTTTTCGATAGAAGGATTTTCAAGTTTTTTAATGTTATCAGAAGATCATGTTCATAAATATTATAAAATAGTCTCCTGATTCATTTGTCTGTATATAAGCTATTTTATTATTTTATCACACACACACACACACACACACACACACACACACACACACACACACACACATATATATATATATATATATATATAATCAGATTCTACTATTAACTACTATGGTCATAATAGCAAATTCGGATTTCATTAGACGAGTAGGGAAAGAGACCATAAAATCTATATTTCTCATTCATTTTTAAGCTTCTTAGATAGAATTACTTTAGGGTAATAAGCTCATAGCAAATAACATTTATCTCTTGTTTACACTATTTAGTATTTTATGGGCAGAACATCGCCTTTGCAAAAAATATTTTTAAATTTCGTATAAGCTGACGTCACACTATGGCCACATCTAATTCTTTTAAATGATTAGTTGGTAACTAATAAATTCGCCATCACAGTTCATCATTATTATCACGTTAGCTAAGAAAATGGAATACTCCTACATCTTCATTAAAACAATAGTTATTTGCTTATACGGTATGCGTGAATGAGAAAGAGGTTTACCAGATAAAGTAAAGATTTATTTCAAAAAGACTTTTTTAATTTTTGTAAATTTAATTTGGAAAGTCGCGCCGGAAAAAGGCGTACGGAAAAGTTTAAAATTTTTCCTTTTCAATATTTGGAACTAATGCTTCTTTTCATCATGGGGGAGAGTCGTAGACATTTCGCTTTCATTGCATTCTAAAGGGAATTCATGACGTAAGTTCTCTTTTTTAAATGTTCATATTTTGTTTGATTTTTACTCGCCGAAACTCAATTGGTAACTGAACAGAAGGTTGAATGTCTCGCTCTTTATTTACCCTATTGGAAATAATCGAGAAGTTTCTAGATATGGCAGAAGTTGCTGAAAAAGTGATATATTTATTAGTTACCAATACTCGTATAATATTGGTTTTTTCAAATACAATATGGACCCACGGTAGTACACCACCAAGTTCCGAACCGCTAACTAAACCTATGACCAACTTCCTACCGCTAAGACTACTATCGATTATAGCACCGTTCATCCGAAGCACTTGGCAGCAATTTTGACATTCCTAAATATTTACTCCAACAAATTCTATTATTTGAAGTCTATTTATTGAATGTTATGTCTATCGCAACATTGATTTTATTTTACTATGGCTTTGCTATGTGCTAGGACTTATAAAAAACCACGAGAACCTTTCCTTTGGATAATTATGGTTGTTAAAGCGTTAAATTCTAATTATCCAAAAATTATCCATCACAATCTAGTTAAATATTGTGATAGATATAATATTCAATAAGTTTACAAGTAGATGCAAAACTCTAACTCATTTATACTTCTCTATAAAAGTTCTATGAGAACTTGAATACTTTTATCTGACCACTTTCTGTGTCTACCTAACATTTTAAACAGGCAATTTTTACAATAATATTTTTGATAAGTTTTCACTTTACTTGAAGTTATCCACGATAACTTTATAGGCAAAACTAGTTTAATAATCTACTTTACGTTTGAAAAAATACGAATGATTTAGAAACATATCTCGTTTTACTTTTATTTTAGGCACTAAAAAGATCATTTCCTTAAATTGATGTTATTGGCGCAACTTTATAAAATAAATCTGTTCAGAAAAAACCTAAAGAGATCTTATTACAAGATATAATACTGTAATACTTTTTCAGAGCTTAATTGCTTAAGCAAGCATAACACTGAACGCGCGATTAGTTCGCTCCGCCTCTGCGTGTCACTCAACAAACCTAAGTAAGCTACTTATCTTTAGCCACAAAAGGGTAACTTGTGTACATGTGAGGGTCAATAAATACAATTTATGATGTAGCCTCAAATAATAGAATACTGATGTAATGTCTAATTTACGATTTATTAATATTTGCGTGTAAACATTTTTACTTATCATTTAAAGACTATAAACTAGCTTAAAAATATTTAAATTAATAAAAAATTAAGGAGTGCCATGGATTAATAGTTAATAAACAACAAAACAAATTTATTAATTTCATGGAGATGAATAATGATTTAACAAAAAAATCAATAACAATTTTAACTAGACTGGGGCTGCATTTAATACTATTTTATAAAACCGGGTTGTAATTTGTTTAAAATAGTAGATAGATTCTAAAGTAATGGTTTATAGAAATTTCCTTTTTGTTTGTTTTTTGTTTCTACTTATTGATTTTCGCTTCAGATATTAACAATAGAATAATTTGTCAATTAACACATAGCATACGTAACGTGAGTGACAACTCATTATACTAGGCTATGAATGATATTAATATGAAACATACAAAAATATTTTTGGTGTTCAGCAAGCATCTGGAAGAATTGTTAAAATAAAACAATTGTGAATTATATGAAAAAAGTTTTTTCAGAAACATATGGTTGTTAATTCAAGTATGAGAAATCGTGTGCGAAAAATTCTCGGTTATGATTTTATAAATTTTCTTAACATTTATAAAATCATAACCGAGCGAAATGGCGGTTGTGGAAGTACAGGAATTTTGAATTTGGTCAAAAATTCAATGATGTTGAAGGCACGATGAGCCGGAGCATTGTCATGGTGTAGCACCCAACTCTTGTCTTTCCACAATGCAGGCCTTTTCTTCCGCACCTTTTCGCACAAACGCTCAAGAACACGTTTATATCCTGTTTATTGTCTGTCTTCCAGGGGTAAATTCATGATGCACAATATCGGTAGAATCGAAAAAAATCATTAACATTGTCTTCGCCTTCGACCGACTTTGGCGTGCTTCTTTCGGTCGTGGTGAAGTTGGAGTCTTCCACTGCGAAGATTGCATTTTTGTTTCCGGATCATATCCATATACCCATGTTCCGTCACCTGTAATCGGTTTCGAAAAAAATTTCACACAAACTCGTTGCTCCGTTTTTACGTTCATTTTAACGCAGACAGAATCCGGCAACAAGCATTAACAGACCCGCACTCAACCAGCTGCCACAGCAAACTGAATAAAGGAAATACGTTTTTCTGTTAAAGGTGTTTAAAGACAAGGCAATAACTCACTTTCCACCCTCCGTGCACCTGCCCTTCAAATAAGTAAGCCGTAGTGGATCCATTCTTAAAACTTTCCAATCACATCTCGTATATAGTCAACTTTTTTATGACTTTCTTATATTTATAGATTTAACGTAATTATTTATAGCTTAAATTGTAAACTTTTAGGTGTGAAAGAAAAACAAAGTAGTAAACAATGTCCCATTTTGTTATATTAGTAGGAACTGTGACCATTTTTATAGTTTTGCACCTCGGCTTATGTGTGAACTTCAGTAACTCCAAGGATATATGACGTGTGAAACAATACGATTACAGATGTACCGGGTATGTTAGAGGGATGTAAATGAAATGTTTACAGAATAACGGAAGATGAACACTTTTAAAAATATTTTACTTGGAGACATAATGATCGTAACAAATTAATGAATGTTAATTGATATTAATATGTTTTGTTAACATTACACGTATATTATTTTTTTTTAAAATTTCAACTGACCGTATATTAATTCTCTTAATAAATGTTTTATACCATGTAAAAAATTACATTTATCTCTATACATATATTTAAAACTAAATAAAATTAAAATGCAAGTAAAACTAGCACTACGAAGAATCCTTTCACAATTAGGTACAGATAATAAATGTAATACTTGTGCATATTTAGTATTTCTACTCAACTAATAATTGTAAATAATATTTTTCACTGTATAAGCATACTTTTTAGTATATTTTCACGGGTGTAAAGAAAATAGCCTAAGGAAGTTTTTTGTTGTGTCTATTCTTTTTGTTCATTAGTATAGAAGAAAAATATAAATAATGAACTTTGTGGAGGCTGAAATATTTTATTTTCTCTTTTTCAATAAAGATTAAATTTTCTTCAGAGAAGAAGAAAATTACCAATCAGTTTTGTTCTTCAAGAAATTTTGAATGGGCATGTTGGTTTTGATGCGAATTTTTGCGTCCCTTTCTATTTAAAATAGTCAAAGTGGGAATATATAAAATTGACATTGAAGACAATAGAGTATGAAACGAAATTATTATCCAGTATTTTTTTTTCATATTTACGTGTATATGGGTTTAAAATTGAATGTTCCTGACTTAAGAAACTTTTGATGCAATTTTACTTTAAATTCATCGAGTTTTCTTTAAATACAAACAAGCTTGATTGATTCCCGATTTGTTTGTTTATTAATTATATATATTTAATGTACTAACACAAAGTGGGAG
Source organism: Druceiella hillmani (assembly GCA_039881145.1). NCBI lineage: Eukaryota > Metazoa > Arthropoda > Insecta > Lepidoptera > Hepialidae > Druceiella > Druceiella hillmani. Next base: position 16,308,217 of record JAYKKI010000029.1, read on the forward strand.
AAATAATCTTGCATTGGAGTGTTTATTAACCCCTCGAAGGAGAGGTCATATCAAAAGTATTACTAAATATTTTCGATTATATGTCAATAGACCTACCTATGGAAATCTATAAAGCGGGAAATATTGTTTGATAATTTGTCCGTTTTAAACTCTAGAACGACATTATGTTTGATATAGACTGCTTTCTACGTTACCATCGCGCTACGTTTCATAGGAGCGGGATAGAGCTAAGGCGGAAAAGGTTTATTTGGTTTGTCTATGTTTTCGCATTTTTCAATAGAACCATACATTTGATCCTAAAAATTATTTTTATGTTAGAAATTGTGTACTTTCAAAAAAATTACATATTATATATAATTGCGCTCTAATTTGCAGGGGCAGAGCAGTGATACAAAACTATAACACAATTTGGGGAACGCTGCTTAAACGGTGGAAGGTAAAGCGAGCCCGGATTATTTATTGACTGATCATCTTGAGCATCTCTGTCGATATACCCATGGCCCCGGCGACGAATGTGCTTTGGCGAACTGAGCCGAGGCGTCAAGGGATGACGGGTAATTCTACGTAGTTGAAATTACGGGGCGCAGCTAATTCATAGAAGTCGTTTTATATCTCCGACTATATCAGAAAGCATGCGTCTTAATAGTAAACTAGAATCACGCGGAGCTTTAGAACCTGGTATCTTTAGTCACTAGTGGTTTAGAGCGTTTGCTAAATGCGTTATAGAAAAAATGGTAATCCTAAATGATCAATTGAAGAGGGACAGAGTCTAACCCTGTTGGGTGGAAGCGCTGAGATTGTAGATACGGGACACCATTAGGGGACTTTCAAAGGTCCGCTTCTTTATATAATGTTGGTCGATACGGCTCTCAGGAATAAAAACAGTACTTTGCTCATTATTTTCACGACTACATTTTTTGAGTTAAAATTTTTTGGAAACATTACTCACAGTAAGTTCTTTAAAACACAATATAAAATTATCGCAAATTGCAAGACTTTCTCGCGAGCTCCCCCGGCTCCCTCCCAATACCCCCTGAATACAACAAATCGATAGTTGTATATTGCATCTTATTTGTGTAGGCAGATTGCGCGAAGAATGTATTATATATAATTGCTTGCAAATTTTTAATCAATGGATCGATGAATTATATTTTGTATTTTTCAAAGAATTTAAGTTTAGTTCCATTCTTTATGGTATATTTAATGGAAATGGGATGAAAATAATAATTCAAATTTAATTGTTTTTTTCTTCATTCAAATGTACGTACTTTAAAAAGGGAGAAGCTTGGTTCCTTTCTTTATAAAAGGTGCAGAAAATAAAGAGTATCGGGAAACTATATTATAAGCGCACCTATTTTTGCGCAAAGGTTAATTTGTAGAATAATCCGGTTTTGTTTTTTTAAATTTTCTCTTGTCTCTTACTAATTAAATAGGGAATTTTTATTTAATTAAAATTATTTTGAGAACTTCATTTCTGCGTCCATTACTCAGTAACAATAGTATGAATATTCTCGAAATATAAAACTAAGGCGCACTATAGACTTGCAGCTTGGCAAAACATTGACGGAAAACTTTTAAAAATTATTTTATTTTGGTTTTTATAACTGCTTTTATGCCTGTCTTCAAAACTTGTTTACATTTTTATGATTTATATATTCCGTATTGTATTTGAGTAATACTCGCAACCAATTCAAGTATTCATATCGATTAGTAATTGTTTTGCTCATTTAGATTTAAAATTTCTCACAAACTAACAAATATTAATTAAGGGGATGTATACGATTAAGGGGTGAATAAAATAGTTTCAGTCTCTTTCTGTGACTCAAAATAGATACAATGGGATATTTGTGAATTTCAGAAATACATTGTGTGCACGAAATAATAAAATAAAAAAGTGTTAATTACGAGAAAAATCGCTTTACGAGAGTTCGAGCTCCCTCGGTCATGTATAAAGTTTCAAGGGTATATATAATTTTCTATTAAACTATTTAGCATTATTCCGGGTTAAGCTTCTTATTTAAGTGCTCCTAACTTCACATGTAATTAATTAATTAAAATACTATTAATTAGTTATCACAACCCAGTACAAAATATTACCACATTAGAGCTTCATACCACATCAGAGCAATTATGACCATCATTTCGTCATCAAATTATCAAAGGATCATTTTGTAATCAAATTACGCGTACAATAATTTGAATTACTTTAGCATACCGATCTTTTTTGGATAAAATAATGTTTATCTAAATTTTCCAACTTGGATAGAAGACTATGACCCAGGAAATGGTAGTCTTAATATTTTGTCCAAATTAAAGAAGAGAAAAAAGAATATAAATGTGTTAATAGAAAAATGAAAATGAATAGAATTGCAAAGCAAAAACTAGGTAATTCGAATAGGAAAGTATTGAGACCTGGGAAGCTTTCAAATGAATTTAAATGCGTAATTTGCAATGTGTTGCGTAAGTTGGGGTTTAATTATTCTAAAATTCAGCAACACACAAAAAAGGGGTAATTAAAAGATAAGATGTCATGTTTGCAAATAAGGAATAGCGATATTTATGCTTTAGTTAAGACGTGAATATTTCTGTTAAAGCGATAACACAGATTAAAGCGTACAGTTAACTGAAAAATATTTGGCTTCAAAAGTTGGCAGTTATTATATTTACTGTGTAAAACAAGTATTATTTAATTGTTCGTTATTTATTGTTTGATTTAAAAATCTAAAGTTGCAGATGATCTCTAAATGTTGATCACTTACGTAAATATTTAAAGTGTTTATACATGAAAATATAATATACGTAAAAATACCATTTCTTAAATATATATAGAATAAAACGCAGAATTTATTAATTAGTCGTGAAGGTTATTCTCTGTATAAAATTTAATATATCTGAAGTGTATTTTTGAGAAAAATGGAATTGTTTTTTCGTTATAATCGCAATTTTGACATTGGTTATTTTCTAAATGTTTGAGAATTGCATTTATATTTTCTGTTCAGTTTGATGCACAGAAGCACGTGTAGAGAACGTGCAAGAACCATACATGTCAATAAAAACATTTGAAACGCTATAGTGATAAAAATAAGGTAATCTTAATTACTTATGTGTCAACGTCAAAGCAATATTTTAATTTTCAGAAGTTAATAAAATACAGTTTTCTGTTGTTTTTTCTTCAATTATGGATAAGTATCCGTAGAATGAATAAACTGCTAAAAACCGATTATATCATTGATACCAAAGTAGATAATATTCAAACAGAAATTAAAATTTCCCATCAAATAGTTGCTAACGTTAATGACAAACGCCTTCTTGAAACCTGACGTTGGAACGAAGCCATTATTTTTTTTTAATTCCAAACAAATGAAGCAAAATTTAAACTGAAAAACTCGATTTTGATATACTTAACTTTTACATCTGTGACAGAAAGTAGTATTATAAAGAAGTTAAGTTACGAATTAATACAAGAATATATTTTTTGAAAACTAAAAACTTTATATTATACGCACATTTTATATATTTGTTTTATTACAGAACACATTTTTCACAACTCATCGCTGTAAGTAATCACAATTGGTTATAATATCCCGTTGATCAAAATATACCGTTATCTATACTATTATATACTATTATCTGTAATGATAGGGAAAATTTGTTTTTTATTCTTTGGAACTAAATGCCTGATTTCAAAAGTTCGTTTTGTGTTAGTAAGCTCATCCTTCCAAATAGATTTTAAGTAGAGAGTAGTGTTTCCTTTTACTTACTTGTTTCTTAGCGCTAATTTAAGAGACCATACATTCTATTTAAATTTTTTTTAATGGTAGAAAGTCCATTCTTCGGTAAAAATCATAGAATATATATGTTACGATATAATTTATAGGAACAGATCATTGATAAAAAGTTTAACAGAAGTAACTCACAGGAACACTGCTTACGTATGCACTTTTAAGTGAGACTGAGATCGCATTATTTAGAGATTGACCGTCTTAAGTATACCTGTTGATATCCACCGACCCTAAATATTGGTGTCGTTAGGCAAACGGAGCCAAGGCATTTATTGACCGTATTGCAGGAAAATTAATAAAATTTTACGCTAGTGAAGCCCTGAAGTACAGATAGTGTATATTTATGTCGGTTATGTAAAATGCGTTCTCAATATAGGATTATAACATTTAATCTAGAAATAATTTGTCACATCACTTGTGAGTACAAAATCTACCGATTTTATGCAATGCATTCTTATTATTCGGATGCATTTTGGATTATGATCCCTACATTTGCATTGTATAAAATGTATATAAAACAATTACATTTTTTTAATTTTATTTTGACACGTACAACTCTTCTAAATTTATAATTCTTTAACGTTGTTGTCCGTTTATGAACATACCTCCTCTGTTAGCGCGGTCAATTCATAGAATTCACTGGATAAGAAATTCACTATACATATATATTTTCAAATATTATACCTGCCTTAACTTTACACGCATTATTTTTCTTCTAATCACTTTGGCATAATGCATAATTACTTTTGCTTAATCGTTTCTCGTGACAGAATATTGTTTCAGAAGATTATCTTTTATGAAAAATCATTATTGCATGCAAGCACAAACTTTTGGAATTAAAAATTCAGTCATTGAAACAACTAAATCTCGAGCAGTATAAAAAACTTGAAAATTCAATACTTAAACGTCAAATAATGTAACCATAATAACGACAGTACCTAATGTTTTAGCTACTTTTCTTCTGAACTTGTATGGCTTTTTAATCGTTTGGCTATTAACCTGCTAGTGACATTCAAGTACAAATAAAACATTCCGTTTTTTTATATGATTTCGGTAACTGTCTTTCTGAGTTTAAAGTTTTAGTGATACTAACTTTAAATTTTGGGTCACAGACACTATAAACAGTAAAATCATCGTAATTGTAAGTAAAGTATCTCATATATTTTTCGCTTCTCTATCATTTATGAATACAATATTGACGTCAATTTTTCATAATTATTAATATTAAGCAAAATTGATACCATAATATGGTAATCGTATTTTTTGCAGTGTACTTTGGAACTAATGTCTTATTTTTCTGAAGTATGATTTAACAGAAGATATTGCTCTTGTAGCAACAATGCATGTGTTCGTTATGTACATACATCGTATATAAGTAGGTTGTGTAAAATCTAAATCAACTAATAAATACTTCTAAACTTTCCCAAATGCTACATAAACCTACGCTCGTATATATTCGTTAGATGGCAAATTGAATTTAACTTTCGTCACCTTGCTTCCCTAAATTTCTATTTGCAGACAAGCAACTGAATCAATAGCAAGAATATATCGATAATAATGCTGTCAATATACTCTTATCGAAAGGTGACTTTGATCTAATTAATTTAAACGTAATTATCTCATCACGTACGTAACTTGTTGTCGGCACAGTAGGCAGATACAACTGACGGGGCTTGAACTCGACAACAATTCGCAAGAGTTCGTTTGAATGTTATGGAGCCATGGAATGTTATGTGAATATTAATAATCTGTTTGAAGTAACAATTCACGGTGTATCAGATATTTAGGATAAACATTTATAAAGTCGTCTGAGTAGGAGTTATAATTTTAGGTATCCAAAGAAAGGGCTAAAATATTGAAATATGTATAATTTTTGAAAATATATAATTATGTTGTATACATTTTAACTAAATTAAAAAAAAGGAGGTTCTTAATTATAGAAGATATACAAAATTAAGAAATTCTGGGAATAGCTTTCAAAATATGGTTAAGGTGAGAGCGAGGTTATATAAAATCGGTAAAATAAATATGAAAAAAAGGGTACTTCATTTACATCGTTACATGGAAGTAATACAAAATTAAAGAAATTAAGGGATAAAAATATTACTTAGTTGACATCTTTATATCGATACAATACAAAATTAAGGAATTCTGAGAATAACTCTCAATATGTGTTTAAAGTGGGAGCGAGATTATATTGAAACGACAATTTACATATGAAAAAATGGTTGTATCATTAATATTACTACATGAAAGTGATACAAAATTATGGAAATTAAGGTTGAAAATGATACTTCATGAATATATTTATATTAAAACTTTACAAAATTAAGGAATTCTGGGAAAAAATCTCAAATTATGGTCAAAGTGGCGCAAGATTATATTAAATCTGTAAAAAAAGTAAAAAAATTGGGTATAAATATTGAAGTTATACAAAATTAAAGTGCTTTCTTTATGATAGCCAGTCTGTTGAGTTAGACGTCCAAGTAAAATACTGCTTGAACAGATCAGCAACATATTGTTAATAAAAGAAAATAAGTTGGAGGAAATTACTGGTGGTGATTTGATGATCGTATTTCAATGTTATACCATACAATTTTGTATTACTTTATGATGTATTTGAATTAACTGTCACAGGAGATGTGTATCTTTAAAGATTATAAGTTATGCAATTAAGTCTGGTGACAATTCCGAGCTGCTGCAACATAATAAAACACAACTGCACTCGGTACAATATACAGTCTTACGATCAAGCTTGAGCTAGAGAATGGCAATCGTCCGTCTTGCTAGATGGATATTAAACCGATTGACAGCCACTTATAGGAAAATTAAAAATGAAAATTTTTTTGAAAATTATTGTATTTTTCAATATCAGAATGAATTAACTGTTGTTAAAATAACAAAAATGTATCGATAATGTGAACTTATATTTTGACTTATCAAAATAAAAGATATTCACTGAACATTTTCGTTTTCAAGTGTTATGTATAAAACAAAAATTTACTTATTCAAAGCATATACATATTTTCATCGTGTGAATTTCTTTTATATATAATTTTAAAATATTTTTAAAGTTTAGGTATCTAACTTTCTTCTAATTGAATAATTTCCTATTGATGCAGTGCCCCCTTATATCAGTGATTTTTTTTTCATTTCAATGAATGTTTCTTATATTATATTAATAAATAAAAAAACACAAAATTGCTATTTTCTAATATTATTCAGGTTAAATCAGGTTTTAAACATCAGCACATTTTTCTGGCCAACTTCCTCAAACATAAATAATGAAGATAGTTTTTATACCTCTTTACTTAAATAATATTTTATACTGGAAGATTTTGGGAAAATAACGTAGTATTTGCCATGGAAAATATAGAAGACTTTGAAAGTATTTGCCATGGAAAATATAGATGACTTTGACTTTTTTTATTCACCAAGTATCATAATGAACGTTCAATTTCAAAGCAAAAATGAATAATGGGGTAATGTAGAAATAAATTGAATGCAGAGGAAATAAAAATTATAGACTGAATATTTATAAATAGGCAGTCTATTTATAAATATTCAGTCTATAATTTTTATTTTTATTTAGAAAGGAGATATTTAATTGAGTCACAAACAATCTTTTACTATATTAGCCAGTCTGAGAGCCAGTAAATAATTCTAAATTTATAAAAAAAAACGGTCTATGGTTTGAATATTACAGACATCTTCAAGGTATTTCTTTTATTCGGTTAGCATTTGACAAAGAATAAAATAATTTTAAAACTATTTAATTATATTTACTAGGTTCTTTTTTAGCACAAACGAGATACTACTCAAACAATATTGTAGTGCTATATAATCCTCATCAAATTCAGCAAAATACAACTGAAGGACAATTTATCAATGGATAAATCTTTTAACGTAAAATTCTCAGTGCATTTTTTGTCTCGTTTGTGAAATAGTAAAAGAAAGAAACGTGGACAAAGTTTTTGAAGAGCATTATTTAGTATTACAAATTTAATTACATTGGGAATGTTTATGTCGTTAGTAGTAGTGGTAATAATCATACTTCAAAAAAGGAGGAGGTTCTCAATTCGTCGGAATCTTTTTTATGTGTGTTTAGCGATAATTCTTTATCAAGTGAACCGATTTGGATAATATTTTAAGATAATTTTTATTTGAAAGAGAATATTTCAGGACTGGTCCCATATAAATATGACGATGATCTGATGATGAGATCCGGAAATTAACAATGAATGATTAAAATTATTCATTGAATTTAGTAAATATCGGAGATCACAACTACGCAGAAATAAGAACATGTAGCCAAAATAATCATAAAATCAAAAGTTAACAGGCGAATTTAAGCTATAAAACAAGGTAATCTTAGTAACGACAATAACATGACAGCAGTCTTTTTACGATAAATACAACACTTTTTTTGGCCCGATCACTGAAACTGCTGTACTGATTTTAACCAAAAGTAAACATTCTGGGTATGTACAAAAACAAAGAACCTGAAATTTATCCGGTTCGACATCAAGAAGTTTTTTTGGAGATTTTGCAGGACAAACGTTTAAGTTTTGAGGGTAAGGGAGAGGTGGTATATCTGTAGGATGGTAGGGTTTCAGAAATATTTAAGTATATCATTATTTACGTGTCATGAGGCACTGTGAAACAGAAAATCGTGAAGTCAATGGGAAACTTCTTTCTCATTATAGGAGCTTTAAACAGTGCGCGTACATGCCTGTATATGTGCGCACAATCTACCATCCAGGGTTTTCACCTTTTTTTTGAAGTAATATAGGCATTTTGCCGATGCTTGGCGAAAACAAAGATTTTTTGAGAAAATTGGAAAAGTAAATAGCAAGTTTTATTTATTTTCTCTTATTATTTAAGATTATTTTTTGTCTTAGTCAGCAGTCTTATTTTTTAAAAAATAATTATGTAAGTCTAAACGTTACAGATTCAGTTCACTTAATATAAATTAAACTTTCATGTTGCGTTCACTTTATAGAAGCTATTTTTGTTGAAGTGGATATCGCGAAAATGGAGAGAAAGAAGGAAATATTTTTCTATCAAATATAATGTGACTCAGAGTCTATATTTCCAACAGTAATCGCTTTTCCTCGACGTTATTTTCATACCATTTATGTTTATTTATACTTATTACTATTTCAGTTAATATTATCAGTTCTAAAAATATTAGTTATTAATGTTCAATAGACTTATTTAATTCAGGACGATCAGTATGCTGTCAAGTTGACCGAATTAACATCTTATTTTCGAATCGAGAAACTGCAATTGTTTATGCCAGTTATTAAATCCAAAATTAAATCATTCATTTAAATATATTAAACATATATCTTTATAATTTTTCTGATATGATATATTCATATAACTTTCATTTCACTTTATATGCCACATCGAAAGAATTTGCCTTATTGTAATTTGAACTTTTACATTTTCCATAATACTTTAATTTACATCCGAAACAATAATCTTAGTACCTTCTAAGTGTTTATCGTTTTGTTGAAGACATGCAAACGATGACATATAAAATGAAAAGGATAGTCTAATACAAACATATAATTACATATAAACCATACCTTCCCCTAATCTACTGAAAGAATTTCTTGTAGGTAATAAATTCTAAAATATGTTATTCACATAACTGCAGTAGAATAATAGCTCATTCAGTAATAATTATTGCAGTAGAACAATAGCAATAAATTTATTCAATGTTATGTTCTCAACAACATATGATAAAATATTGGTACCAAATCTCAACATATTGTGCACAATATGGGCGTGCTAATTAATTAACTTTTAATGTGCTAGAAATAGGTATTTGTTTATTAGTAAACAATGAATGGTAAAATTTAAAATCGGCATTACAATTGTCCACGGTTAAAGCACTTATTTTGTCAAAAGAAAAGAATGACAATTTCAATTATTATATAATTATAAAAGCATTTAACTATACGAAATGAATTACTTGAGCTAGGGAAAATAAGAAAGCAATTCGGTAATAATTTAATGATTTCCAAATAAATTATAATAAAACATTTCGAGTATAAAGACTTAGAACATTCCCTTAGCTGGTTCAACAATAGTCGCATTTTGCTCCGTTCCTGTTATTTACGCATTCTTTCTACCATTGTATAATCGGATTCATATGGACTTTATACTTTTGGATCTTTTTCTTTATATGCTCTTTTCGGAAGTATATAAGGTATAGACTATTTGTCGTTATACATAGTTTTTATATATCTATTCAAGAAACGTTACCTAAAAAAATAGAAACTGACAGCTAAGTGCAACTGCCAACTTTGTTTGCGTTCTGAAATTCGTTAATGTGTGTATATTTGGGTGCGTTCATATTGTGTTCTAAATACGCTTTGTTCACTTAAGTGCGTGGTTGAAATTTTTATCTCCTTCATATCAAAATACAGCACGATTATCTATTTAACAACGAAAATATATTATTTTTTTTACAACCCTTATACAAACTGTCAAATTGATGTCGCAATACCTCCGTCTTTGTGATTAATGGGAGTGAAACACGTTCCGGAAGGAGTGAAAATTTCAATGATCATCTTAACGATTTTTTTTCATAACATATATAGTAAGGAAATTTGTAAGAAGCGCCTTTATTTTATATTATTATTTTAATTTTTATGTTTTGATATCATTTTCACTTAATGAAATTTCACTATTTTTTTAGATTTGGTAATTCTTCAAAGAAACGTACATACATGTGAACAAAAGCGAGTAATATTGTAAAATTTGAAGTGAATGTAACTTTTGGACTATAATGTGGAAAATGAGAAATTAATGCTATAATTTTTGTGAATAGTATGTAAATGCAAATGCTACGGAACTCTTTGAACCAGCGAGATGAAACAAAGTGTAGGCCGTTTTCCTTAGTATCATTTATATAAATATTTATAATCGATGAAAATTGTAGACTCACAGGATCGTCGAAAAAAGCCAGGAAAAACTCGAAGAGATCGAAAAGGAAATTAATTTTTATAACAGCATGAATGTCGACACTATGATTTTCGTTCTGGCTGCTAATTTACAAAAAAATAATCGGTATTGATTATTTTTTGTTATCTTTTACAAAGATTATTGCGTACTTCGTTAGATTTATATCGTTATTTGTACTTCTTTTTAACAATTTTTGATATATTAAAAATATGATATTTGCGCGTTTATGAAGAACCATTTTCGTTTTCTACTATGGGTACAAAACGTATTTTACCTTTTGTCTTTTCCTAATTTTTAATCTCTGAATGGTTTGGTTTCTTATACTCTAAGAAATACCCGCTTTTATAATAATCATAATCTATTTCTCTAATGCTAGGTCCATTCTGGCTACACCGATTTTCCTTCAAGTTACAAGTTTCTAAGTCAAATTAAATTTTCTACAGGAAACGGATACACGAGTGGTCTTATAAGGATTTTGATGTTGTTTTCGAAGTACGGAATATTAATAATTATATGTTTTCTATTCCACCTCACTAATGATTGACTACGCTTCAAATATAAACTGATTTCAGTAGCACCAATCAAGATTAATGCGGACAGCAAATTCGAATTTATATGTTTTTTGATGTAAGTATCATTTGAAATTAACGGTCTATTTAGAGACTTTGAAGAAGGTGCAGTAATTTAAAATTTCTTCAACAGTTCCTGGTATTTGAATATATCAAATGACAATAGTAATTGCCGTAGTGTTACTGTTAAGGTTAAACGTTTCACTTACCACTCGTCTATTGATTACATGCCAAATTTAAACTGTATTAACTACGCCCTTATTGATGTTAAATAAGTGGCAGCATCACCTACCTGCGTGTGTCGCGTGAAAAATGATAAAAGGGAGACTTATTTTTATATCAATCTTTACCCGCGGCTACGTTTATGTATTTTTAATTTTTGCAGAGTTTTTCAGTAATAATGTTTTGATCTCGTAAATAACTTTAACGTAATAAAAAGTAACTTATATCTTCGCTTGAATAACGTCTTAGTTTCAAATGTATATTTGACTGTCATAAAAGTATCGGGTATCTTAGCTCCAAATTTAAACTGACTCCCTTTAAGTGTCTTGACAATTTTTATTCATCAGTTTTGAGCCGCCGCACTTGGTTTTGAACCACCGTACTTGAGCCACCGCATTTGGCCTGAGTTATAATAATTAAATTTTAAAATTTTTAACAAAAGTCTAAAGTTTCATAAAACTATTACTTCAAATTTAATACACAACTTAATCATGTTAACAACTTAGTCAAAGTTTAATGTGAATTGCACTTTTTAGGCTTTTTCAAACTTCTTAGGCTCAAAAGGTAAAACGCAACTCTCATAAGATCACTCACATTTCTGTCTGTTCGTGTGCCACCGCCGATTTTCTCAGAAAGTAAGTAATTACTAAATAATCACATCTTATTGGTTAACATAAATAGCTAATTTTGAAAAAAACGTTAATATAAGAACTGAAGAGGGGGCAAATAAAGAATTTAAAAAAATATTTTATGTACACGTGGGGCATCGTTTGAAAGGCTTGTTACGGAGAAAAGAAAAGCATGTTTTCCATGATTTTAAATTGTATATTTATAAACACATTCTAAAACAATATGATATCCCCTTCCTTATTCCGGAAGATTTCGGAAATAAGGATCCCGTTATTTCCGAAATTACTGATGGTACTAAATAAAAAAAAAACTGTGAAAGAAACGGGATTGGTAATCTGACTAGAAGACTACAGGAAACTTAAAACGATCATCATAAATAAATTTAGTAATTTTTGAAAAATGCACCATATTTTTACCTCAGTGGAAGAAATAGTAGGCAGTATATTTAAGTCGTGAAAAATAAATATCTTTCAATAGTTTAATAGAAATGCTATGTGGCTTTAAATGTTTTTTTTCGTTTGCGTTTTACATGGGAAAATTTAAATCTCACTTAGGGTTATATGTTTCTTACGTACAAGTTAAAGTGACGTTACTCTTATTGACGTTTGTAGACGTTACTCTAAAGTGAGTACCGCAAACACCTCTACTAATGAAATAAAAGTAAAATTTTGTTTGTTTGCTTGTTTGTCTTTATTTCACGTTTAAAAACTCAACAGACTTCAGTAAAATGTTGCAAATGTTGTTGATATATTTTTAAGGTTAAAAGATCGATTTTACATAATTTAAATCTCACTTAGGGTTATATGTTTCTTACGTACAAGTTAAAGTGACGTTACTCTTATTGACGTTTGTAGACGTTACTCTAAAGTGAGTACCGCAAACACCTCTACTAATGTAATAAAAGTAAAATTTTGTTTGTTTGCTTGTTTGTCTTTATTTCACGTTTAAAAACTCAACAGACTTCAGTAAAATGTTGCAAATGTTGTTGATATATTTTTAAGGTTAAAAGATCGATTTTACATAATAACGTTATTCAAGATCACACGAAGATGTCTCATTTAACATGCCAATTTCATGAATTAATTATTGTACGCCATTTTAGTTCAGAGTACCAACGCATAATCCACGCAGAGTGCCGCATTGCATCACAGCCAATGTTAAAAGTAAAGTCTGGGAAATTATGTATGTGGAAAAGAGGTATAAATTTCAATAAGGTCTGTTATTGAAATTTATACCTCTTTTTAAGTTTCTTACCGAATGTACATTTTAAAATTCAGATGAATCTAATCGAGAATATCTTCTTTATCACATGACATAAAATATAAATGAATGAAGAAACAAACAAAATAATTGAGAAAATATTGTCTTTTCAGCTACCTCACCTGATTAATCAAAAACAAAAGAGAAACAGCGGTATCAGAATTTTTATCGTACAGTTTCTCAAACGGTGCTTTAAACGAAAATAATTATGACAATCGTGAAATCGATTGGAAACTCTTTTAAAACCCTTACGAAGGCTGTTCAAAAAGACTGCAAAGGGTTCATTTTTTATATCCGCTACAAACGGTGATAAGGGGTTGAAAAGGAAATTTGCCGGCTGTCAGTTGCGGTCGTTTCCACTTTGTTTCAATTACGATAAAGGATTTTGTTTCGTTTTTTCGAATGAAGCATCATTTAGATTTATTTGATTCTTACACAAACGTTCATTTCAGACTTAACAGATACCTAAAATTTTTATCTAATTTGTTTCAATATGGAATAAAACGAAATAAAGGCATTACTTGTAAATTACTAATTAATTTAACTCTTACTTAACATATAGCGCTTATCAAAATGTTGGCAGAAACATTAAATTTTATTAAAAAGAAGGAAGAAAATGAAGATCAGAAATTCAAATAAATATCTTCAAGTCCACTAAACAAATCCTAAAGGAGTTACTGTCACTGTAATAATTAATAATTAACTGAATCTCCCTAAAGCTTATTCTCCATTTTCGTCAAAGTTATAATATGATAATTTCGGTTATTAGGAATTTTGAACAAAAGCTTTGTGTTACTGGTTACGAGTCTACCATAATTTAGACGTTATGGAATACGCCATCATTTTATAACTGTTAATTAATCGATTAAAATTTTAGCTACGATCATTAGCTATTATGTTTATTATTAAATCAGCCCTCATCAACAAACAACGACTTCATAATTTGACTACATCCAGGCGAGAAGCAAGTAAACTGAAATGAAAATAAATAAAGGGCGTGTCATATCTCAAATATTTTGTCATTTCATTAACAAATTATATAAGCAAAACCATTAAATTTCTCGTGGAATAATTTTTGGGACAGTTAATAAGGAATATGTTAGAAATAGCAACTAAGTGAACTTTGTAAACCGAACCAAGTACTCGGTTTCAGCATTATCATAAAAGACCAATATTTTAATATTTTTACACCTAATCGGAGTTAAGCAAAAGCGTAAACGGAAGAATTAAACGATTAAAATAAGAATTAAGTTGAAATAGATTTTTGTAAAAGTGTGTTCGTAATTATTGACTAATGATTTTTTAATTACAAAATTACATTTTTTCATCAAAAAAAGAATCAAGTAAGTTTCGTAAGCATTGCGTCTGAGTTAATTTAAAGTTTGTTTTAAGTAAATTGTTTAAAGTACTACCAACATCATTATATTCGCTATGTAGAGTTTAATTTTAATCGCTTGAGTAATTATTTTGTAATTCTTGAAAAGAAATTAAAATCTAACTAAATTAGTCAGTTTCAAATGAAATATAATCTAAAAGATTTAGGGTTCATTCATTGATGTTAATTTTCTTTTAACGAGTTAGAGTTAACATTCATATAACCTCATAGGTTTAATACAATTAACTAAATGGTTTAAATGCATCAATTAATTCTTAGAGTTTTTGTCGCCACTGTACAGTTTTGTTTCAGAGATGCTTTCGTCGAACACTTTTTGAGTTTTATCGAGGCTCTCTCAATATTAATGCCGTAGATGTTGTGTTTATCTGCTACACCGTTACTTATTTCGTATAGTTTATTTAGGTCATCCTTGCTATCAATTTTTTTAATGACCTCACTGAGCAAAAAGTTGAAGAAACTCCATTTTCATAGAGCATCTAAATATTGCTTTGTGTAGGTAATGTTTTGTACCGGAATGGACAGCTTAGTTTTTCATAAACACAAAATCGTACCCTTAATTTTTATTTCCTAATTTGATTACTTGTCATCTAAGCTGTTAACTTATTTTGAAGATCTTGGTTGACTATTTCCATACTACCCTGACTTTGCTTTGTTAGGGCTTACAGTTTCAGTTCATATCTTAAACTCTTAATGGTTGAATTATGGAATTCTCAGCATTTGTCCGATTACAAAATCAATAATATTAAATATACTTAATATGTTATAACGATATATCATTAGCCCGTTTCGAGGTCAGAGGTTTCAAAATTACAAAACTTTGTGGTCTTAGCAAATAAAATAAAATTTAAAGTTTTTATTAGATTGTTATTGATAATCGAATAGAACTTGACATTTGAATGCAAAATGCCCATTCGATTCACAACTGTTTTGTTTTTATTTGTAATGCAGAAATTGTGTTGTTTCAGTCTGTGTATTGTTTGCATAACGATTATTTAATCGACTTAACATTCGTTTTACGTCTTGATTTTTGTCTCAAATATTATTTCCTCACAAATTTGATTGAACCAAATTTTCACAGCCTATTATAGAAAGCATGATGAAACCACGAATAAATTTATAAACCTCTGGCGACACGTTTCACAGACTAGTTGTGATGCATTCGACATCATTTGTATTGGAATAATTTTATTGTTCTGTCTAAATAAAACTACTGGGTTCCGCACTTCCGCTGGTATTTTATAATGTAAGCATTATATTTTTTTTTTCATTTTACACAGGAATCATAAATGACGTATGCAGTCTCAGTTAATATATTTTCTGATTTGAGAAGGGAGCGGGATAGAGAGCATTGTATGATATTAATTAATCAATCATAATTGTTTATTGTTAAACGTTGTAATTGTAATGGTTTTCTCACTTTATCGGCTGGCTTTCCATGACTGCCGACGTTATCTAGGGTTCCCCAATTCTGATGATACAGATATAAGATTTAAAGATAAACACTGCTTAAAAAGTTTATTTAAGTAACAGTTTTTATTTAATAAAATTGATGAACGAATTCGTCGATAAATATGTGATGACACTTAGCAACCACTTTAAAATATATATATCATTATAGTTTTCCCAAATTACCACTTTATAAGAAATAAATTTTGAATTACCATTAATGAAAGTATTATAAAATTACTGCTATATATCCATTTCTGCAATGTGATTTACAGAGTACACATACTTTTTAAACAATTATTTTATGTAATTGCTCATTGTCTTTTTTCATTTTCTTTGCTTCTATAATTTGTAAAAATTATAAACTACCACAGTATGTTACTATCACATGTCTTTTCATTTTAGTTTAGTGTGAGTGAACCTTTCTTAAATATTAATAGTTTGTTTTTCATGTAATGCCCTGCTTTTGTCGACAATTTGAAGTTATTTCCAGGTGTAAGCAATCGTTGAAATTATGAGTTGCTTTAGAACTTCAACTCACTTTTACAACGGAGTATGAGAATTAAATTTCACTTTAATACAAGTTAGTGTACAGTTATAACAAGCAAACTTTTAATTTCACGATCACATTATTGATGTTTATAATCAGCATTTAGTATACTCGGATATGTTATGCGGTACTACCAGAAATTCCTTTGCAACAATTTTTTTTATTTGATTGCACCAAGTGCTTCATTTATTCGAAATGTTCGGTTTAATGCAAAATTAAATTAAATATCCGTAGATACGGGAAACATAGTATAGCTTTTTATACCGGACTGTTGTACGCAAATACGAAGACATCCATTATTTCACATTCCGAACGAACGTACTAAACATACGTTTTCTTTCCCTAATTTACCGCACGCTTAATTTACTTAACACAGTATTCCATTTCGAATGATCTCCTATTTGATTCGAGACTTTACAGCCAAATTCTCTAGATATATTTTCTAGCTCATTATTCCAATACAAGCAGTCAACTAAAAGGAAACTTTACAACTATTTGAAAGCATTGATATTACATTTCCTTTTTTCAAATCCATGTCATAATGGATATATTTATTATTTACTAATAATATTATTGATAATTATTATGGTGGATTTTGAATTGAATTGATTTCAGTTGTTTTAAACTTTTATTAAACATTAAACCAATATTACACGTTTTTAATTTAATATATTATACAAATATTTATATTAGATTCGTATAAGATATATTTAAAATTTGGAATAGGACTCATATAAGAAATATTTATATAACATATAAGCTCATTATTCCAAAACAAGTACTGTGTTATGCGAATTCAATATAACCGTTAGTCTTTTGAAATAATTTTTTAAATCTATATTATTATTACTTCCATTAATGATAATTAACATAGTATTTTTAATGAAGGGTTGATTTCAATGATTTTAAATATTTATTGTTTGTTCACCAATATTACATGTTTTATAATTTAATTTAATGTGTTATACAATTTCTGAGTATTTTATGAATTATACAAATATTTATATGAGATCGAGTATATATGTACGTAGAATGTTATTTTGATGTGGGAATGATAGGATATAAGTTAACCTAATACTTGGAAGACTAACTCATTGCATATTACTGTGATTTGTATCTGTTTTTCGCATAGGTGATAAATAAATAATTAAATAAAAGCTCGCAGAGTATTTGTGTAGATCACGGATGGTTCATTACTTTAATCACGTTTCATTTATATTTGCACTCATTGTATGTTAATCATTGTTTTTGTGTAATCGTATGATATATAATTGTTTTTTGTTTCACAGTAACTTTATCAACGCATTGGAAATAAGATATAAATTAAGCATAGATTTTACTAAGTAAATAGATAAATAATTTAATTTCTGTAGTGGTCTTGCATTATAACATCAGGTCGATGCAGTTATATTCATCTAATCAAGGAGTGGTTGAAGAATTCAACGCAATAAAAATAGAATATATTGGATTGAAAAATTAAATTAATTAAAAAATAAGTGAGCTTATAATTGATTAAAAAATAAGTGAAATTATTAAATTAATTATGGGATAGAGTGGGTTTATTTCCCTATTTCATGCATTCTCACAGAATAAACCGAGAATTATATCACATTTCAGTATAGTCGCCCTTGTCTAAAGGGTAAATTTAAACTTTCATAACAAGGTCAATTTTGAAGAATGTCAAACGTTTTCTCACTCCTCATCAGCTTGCACCTTGAAATTATGATTTATTAAATAAAAGGTTAATTAGTCAAATACTCTAGAATCCTTTGGCATTAAGCATTAAATATTTTAATGATATGCCAAGTAGGAGATTATATATATTTATTTGGGGGATATATTTTATTTGAGTCATAGTTGATTCGGCTTCATACAAAATAAAATTGAATATCCGAATATACGGGGAAACATTATTTGGCATGTAAAAAGTTTACGCAATGCTTATTGTATTTAATAGGATTTCGGAAAACGATGTCATTTTTGATATTGTTCTTGGAAGGTTATAGATAGATAAAATTAGAGATATTCAAGAACGGAATTCAGGTGACTGTAAGGTTTTTTGAAATATGAATATATCGTCACATATCGTTTATTTTAAAATAGAAATATATCGTCACAAGTAGACGAAATGATAAAAGGTGGCTCCATTACCAATTGTGAGTATTAAATACACATGACAACAGAATGCAAGGAAATGAATTTTAAAATACTGCCCTGATATCATAACGAGACAAGAATAGCGACTCATTGATAGGAAGAAACATGTAAAGGTAGAAATATGGAATAATTTTAAATAGTTCTTATGTTTCCAGAGTTATTTAAGTATGGACCCATTTATAAATAATCATTACCTCTCGATTCTTTATAGTTAAGGATTTTTTAAATATCAAAACGCAAATGTAAATTAATAATGGCTTAATAATCTTATTAAGCGTTGCTTAACGGTCGTAAATTATTTTATATTTTATCATTAAAATATACGCATGTCAGTATATCAGATTTCAATGGAAACTTTGATGACTTACATAAAATATGAAATAAAAAAAGGATTAATTACTTCATTGGTCTCTTCTAAAATGTTCGTTTAAATATTGTTGAGTACTTATTATCTATTGAAATATTCACATGTCCATATGCCCTGTGTTGAAAGTAAAATAATAAGTAAATATCTTAATAATAAACAAATAATTTAATAAATAAGATATTTTATTGTATTTTAGGTCTTTCTTGCATGTCTTTATTTATATTTATTATGTTCTATCCGTATACCCTAATCCGACATAAGAACTGATACTATGATAAAAATCGATATAACTTTTTATTATTATTTTTTAAAACATTTATATTGTTTTTTGAAAAAATAAAATAAAAATAAATAAATTTTACTCTTCTGTTATGAAGTTTATCTAAGTTATGTACAAAAATTGTTACTAAAATTTGAATTCTGATAAATATGGCCTCATATATCATCCATATTGACTCTGTAATATGATATCAGAAGTGCCAGTTTTAACACTTGCTGATGCATTCGAATGACTTGAAGAGATTTTACTTATCTCCAAAATGTTGGAATAATTTCTGGATAAATTTTATACGCTTGTACAAACGTTAGACTCCATAATCTACAAGGCATTGAAAAGAACCTACATATTATTTATACTGTTTCCAGAAATTTGAGATAGACAATTAGACATTTAGGAAATATTCTGATCTCAAAGAGCACTTCCAAAATGTTCGTATATTGCGAAAACTAGACAGGGAAATGAGAGAAAATGATACATTTAGTAGTCATAAACGTTACTTATAAAGTATAATGTTTTTATTTAATCCAAATGTTTGTCGCCATTAAAAAACTACTAACTCGTGAGCGGTTTTTTCTCTTGTTCTTAATACATATGTACTTCTTCGTTCTGTTAGGCACCAAATCTGTATTTTTGATGTTTGATGAAATTTTACATAAGAATTGTATTCACGGGTACAGATAACTTTAAATATATGACATCTCGAAGTAAATGTTCTAGAAGTATTTGCGGAAATAATTGTTGTGTTTTAGAATTTGTCAACCACGAGTTCTGTAACTCGTGTTCGAAATAAACTCGACATAATTATAACAATTTTATGTGTACATGAGATATCTTATGTTTTCATGTTGGGAAAGATAAAAATATATTCCTAACCTTTTTATATTTAAATATATACAGATTTAGAAGAGCTCTGTAGAAGAACTTTTCTTCTTTTTCAAAGTGGAAGTTAATTTATATTTTAATTGATTGCAAAATATGTGGACAATCCGTAGGTGTGGGAATTATTAAACTGAGTCTATTAAACCTACCGTCCCAGTTAAAAGGGTGTTCTTAGCTCATGTGGTAACCAAATAGAAAAACTCTGCTTCCTCTCTAAAGAAGGAAATTGATTTTCTAGTGCAGTATAATTGGAAGTAGCTCTATCAAATAATGCGAACTTAACCTGGGATTTGTTTCAATAAGGTTTTTTAAATTTTCCAAATTTAACATAGGAAAAATATAATCGGAGAGACTAATTTTTGATTTCTGTGAATTTTGGATCCATTGTTTGGCCATGTCATAGAAGTCATCCATCGTTGTAAATACATAGCGTGTGGCTTCGCTCGCTTTTCACGCTAAATCGAATTTATGAAGCAGTGATATTCTAAGTTCTCTGCGTCACATTTTAATATTTTGTTTGTTCTTTACCGCCTGAAATTGAACTGGCAACTGAAGATAAAACTGCAACGCCGCGTTTTTTATTTATCCTACTAGAGATGCAGAAGTTCATATGAATTTTCAGAAATCGCTGTAAAGATGTGGCGGGTTTATTGCTTGTCAGCCTACTAGTAAGTTTACATGAATGGCACTGTTATTTTAGGATGAGGCAAAAAAGTATATATGCCTTTATATCAACCGCTTATATATATATATATTTATATATATATATATATATATATATATATATATGTATACATATTCCTTGCGAGGTCTAAATATACTTGATGGTTTTTACATAATTTTGCTGTGTATGAACACGTAGAAGTATCCCCGTCTTGACCTTTTAATTGCTTAATTGCTCCAATGAAGAATCGATTGCAATATGCTTTATTATTTGGAATCTATATATTTACTTGACTCTCAGTTATAAGCCAGATTTCAATAAATCTTGTGTTTTGTTTGATACTGATTTGAGCCCATACTTTAAGAAAAATTATAGAGACATATATCATTATACTACGTTTTGCTGGAGAAGAAGAATAATAAAATGTGGGGTGAGGCTGGTATTTTTTATTTACTGATTATCCCAGTATTCCCTCCGATATACCCCCGACCTTGACGATTAAGGTCTTTTGTCGAATGGAGGAAAGACGTTTAATGACCGTGGGTGAAGGATGGGGTGAGGAGTAGCATAATTAAGATAATTCTATGCAAGTGAATCAAGTCGCAGCTAGTTTTTGTAACAATTTTTAACAAATTTGCTACTTGTTCCATATTTTGGATTACCTAGCTATAAATTGGAGAAAAAATTCATAAAAATGGAAATTTTCCTCTTATCCAACCATGTCATAGTTTTTTTTCATTTAAAAGTTCACATGAGGAAATTAATTAGATGTCTTCAGCTTCTGATATAAATTCAATTGAAAATTATTTTACTGTGAAATTTATCTGATTGATGTATGAGACACATAAGGTCTGAAATTGTATTTGAATGGAATGACTTTGATTGATATTCATTCTACTAGAAATACGTATTTTAATTCGTAATATAATTTCTTATCATAACTGGTAGCCTCAAATGAATGATGTTAGTCGTCGTATCTTCAGCAGAGTGCACTCCCTCAAGCATCTTCAAAATTTTCTTGACGTTCAAACCAAAGCTCTCTTCTATTAAAGACTCTTACTGCCACTGCTTGACTACGAAGATATATGTTATCAAGACCTTACTAAGTATCACCTTGGAAAATTAGAATGCCTACAAAATTTGTGCATCCGCTTTGTTTTTGGTTGCAAAACATATGATCATATATCTCAAGTAGAGCGCAACGTAAATGGACGTCCGTAATCGGCACAGTCTTCATATTCTTACACTTCTCTATAATATTTTGAATAATGCAGCTTATCCAACTTATCTTAGAAGCTGATTTATTTACTTATCTGCACATAGTATAGGGCTACAGTCTAAAATAAGCTCAGTCTCCTTTTTCCCAAACATACAACCACCTTTTATGAAAAGACCTTCGCTATCAAAATTTGCCCCATTTCTTCTCCTGTCTCCGAAACCGCTGATCTCAATATTATAAATTAGCAGCTCTTCTGCATGTTTATTCGAAAACTATAGCTATGATTGTAAAAGTCATATTTTTTTTTCAATTTACAATTTATTACTTAATTTATCTTTTATTAGCATATTACCTAGTTTATCACATGTGAAACATATGCTAGGTAATATACTCATAAAGTGAATGACAATAACTATCACGAGAACGAACACACACTCTATTTCAAACTCGGCACACAAAAACGTCGGCGGCTAGTGATCCTTTTTTATCACAGGTTTATAATTTACCTTATTTGGTATTAGAGGCATCACGATAGGGCATATCGTGATTTTAGAGCCAAAATCATAGTGTTTAACTGATAACTGAACGCTTGATAAACAAATGCTAGTCAGTGATAGGTCGGTTTCGATGTCGACAACATGACGGTCGAGGATGTCAAAAACTTTATTTCAACGATAATCTGTCCATGAATCAGCAATTAGCCTCCATCCCATTAGGCGTGCATTTAGGTTTCTGTTAAAATTGTGCGATATTCTCATTTACTTCGTAGCTTTGAGAGAATAGCTATTAAATATATCACCATTATTTATTGAAAATAAATTTTCTTTAGAAATTGATTTAACAAGGAAAAAGAACAAATTCCCAGATAACTAATGATTATTATAAATTCTTAACTCGAGTGAGCCATTAAAGAAATTTCACTTCATCCGTGAGCTTTTGTGGGTGAAGTCCACACCTTTTTCGTTTCTTGTTAACTTGCTGAACCTATTGACACTGAGATTTTAATCGGAAGAATATTTTAATAAAAAAATAAATAATTGATGTTTATAAATAGTGTGGTAGAAATAGTATAAATTTTAAAATGCTTAATAAGTATAAATTCGTACGAGGCACTCCTAGTGCGAGTCCTACTCAAACTGAAAAAGTTTTTATCTTTAGAAAATGTTCACTCTAAAAATTATCCAGACAGTAATTAGTATGAGACATTTCATCAATATTGCTTACTCTGACTAGAAGTAAGGGTTGAAAGTAGGTATGAAATTACATGTATGTTGTTAGGTTTCATCTCTAGTAAATTGTTTGATCTTCATTTTGTGCCTGGAATTTTTTATTATGTCTTATTTTCGCCTTTTTACAAACATCTTTAATACAAATTTATATCGAATACGTCGAATAGATAGGTTCGTACCTTTTCTGTGAAATTGTTTTATGAGAAATAAATGTAATTTTCGGAATGCAATGGTGATTAGTCAGGTATATTCTGAACACCAACTTAATTATGTACTGAAACTAACAAATCCGCTTACTCTTTCCAGTTTCAGTTACAAATCTGAATTTTTTTACTTCTTGAATTTTATTTCATTTTTGAATATTCTTCGACTTAAATACATCCTCAGTACACGTGTGTAGCGTATTCATTTTCTCTCAAACATATAATTTTCTTGCAGAGATACATCTGTTAAAACCACATGAAAAACGAAAAGAGAAATATGTTATCTACATTTTTAAAAATGGTTTACTAGTTTAATATACTGAAATATTTTGTTGATTGACAAATTGTAACTATGATTAAAATAATACTTCTTTCTTCTTCTTGTGTCGGTCCTTCACTACTGAGAGTCGGGGCTTCCTTTTGATAATACCTTAATTTTAATTTTCTTTTGCCATAGGTTTTTGTGCTCGGCGCTGCGTAGGGCATCATGTAATGGAATGCCAAGATTTGAATTTGTTCCAAGTGCCTATAGCACCATCCCCGTGATCTCTGTCTTTCAAGAATGCCAGTAACAATGCGTTTCTTCTGCTGTCCGTAGGTTTTCGTAAAACGTATTAGGTGGACAATCTTGTTTTTATTCCAAATCGAAACGTTGATTCTGTGTTCGATCCATGAGATGTTGATCATATTCCTCCAGCACGATGTTTCAACAGTATTAATTTCCCAAAAAATGTTGGCAAGCTGAAGAATAGAAGTAAAGAATCTCATTGCGCATTCAAAACATCCCTATGTATGTGCAGCGGTTTTTAATAGTGTCTGAGTTTTTTGTATTTTTTTATCATAATCACAGATGAAGAAAATTCATTTTCCTGACATGAGTAATCGTGAGAGAAACTTAATTTCTTTTTATCAACATGTACACAGACTGATTTATTCGAGATAAAACATTTACTACATACACCTTAGCACGGCGTCACTATGAAAATAGGAGATATTCGAAACACTAGATTTTGAATTTAACTTTTGGCGTTAATTTAAAAAGAAAGTTTACATATCTTTTCCTTCGGAATCTACTTCAAAGAACGTTTTAATTCATTGGCTTCTTAATCGTGAATGTAAAGAGAAACTTATTTTCATACGATGTTTTGCAAGATTATTACTTCTAAATTAAACCAACTTCTTCCATATGGCAATCTAGCGAAGGATCAGTGCTAGTTTTTAAACAAAGTGAAAATTTTACATTTAACTCCAAGTTGTAATGGTGGCGATAGCTGTCATTGACTCCTCCCGTAATGAAATGCTGACAAAGTTTATTTGTGTAAACAAATTTGTGAGTTTGCTGATAACTTTGAGCGGAAGCCCAAAATCCGATAAACATTCGAAATAAAACACAAATGCTGTTCAAAATAAATTACATGAGGCCATAATACTTTTGAGTAGGTAGGAGTATATTTTATTGACTCGGCGGTGGATATTCTGAGCGACTGAATTGCTTGCTCATAAACTTTTTCATTATTTCCTTTGTCGTTTAATGGATGGGAGGTAAGACCAAGTTTTGTTTCGATATTAAATATAAAGTTTCTTCTAGTTCATTTTACCATGGGGCGGAGAATGCTTCTTGTGCACTCTCAATGACAATTATTCAGGAATTATAAATTGGTTAACTGAGCCGCACAGTGGTATATCTTTTAACATTAAATAGCTACAAGTGATTGTCGATAGGTATTTTCAAAATGTGTTGTTATAGACGTATGCTTGTCACATTATTGTGATGTAATGTGTGATGGTTTATTATTAAGGGAACATAGCCACTAACATCGTAAACGGTTTCATGAAATGGAAGTGATTTTATCGATAAATTAAAGATGTATATAATTAGTGAGAGTAAAACGAAAACAAAGTAATTAAAATTTAATTAAAATAAACTTATAATACCTTTGCTCAAGTAACTTCATCATATCTGTAATAACTTGCGCTATTTGCATATTCTTAAACTAATTATCATCATCATCATTGAGTCGACAGTCCTTGGTGGACCCTGGCCTTCTCAAGCAGACTGTTCCAAGCCCTCCTTCTGGGCGCCACGGTTTTCCAATTTGGTATTTTGAGAGCTGGGCCCAACGGTTTTCCAATTTGGTATTTGAAGAACACTTTGTGGGTCCGTCCACTCATCCTAACTTGGGTCTTCCTCTTCCTCTTGAGCCAGTTGGTTTGCAGAAAAATTTCATTTGTCGCTCTATTTTCCTTCATTTTAATTACATGGCCGGCCCACTTCATACGTTGAATGTTTATAAATTTTATTATATCTGGTTCTTTAAATAAGCGATAAAGTTCGGCATTAGTTCTCCTTCTCCAAAACCCATTGACAAAGAACCCACCAAAGATGGATCTGAGGATTTTTCGTTAAAAAATGGCAAGGTTTTTTTTCACCAGTTTGTCCACGTTTTAGATGCATTAAAACTAATTATATGTTACAAAAATAATATTCCGAAAATACATAAAAATATTCCTAATTTTCCAAAATAATTAAATTAATCACTAAATTCTTCTTCTACTAAATTATCCATAATACAATTCAGCATACTAAAATTGTGATGACCAGTTATACATAAGTTTACTTCATTTGTACGTAAATTTATAATGGGCGTTACTCTTCATGCTAAGACTTATGAAAAGAAAATGCTTGTATATTTTTGAAAATTTCTCTTATATTCATGAGGCTGGATTGTTTACGGTACTATTACCACTTTCCTTGCGTGATCGTAGCGGTACATTTGAAAAACGAATAGAAAGTCATTAGCATCAAAACTAATGGTATTTTTTTGTTAGTGGGCACTTTGTCCAGAACTTAAACTACCACTACCTCCAAGGGAACAGGATGTGAACATTTTGCGTTGCACAGAAAATAAACACCAAACTAGATGAACCAGAATAGATGATTCTAAACCATTTGACAATTAGAAATTTAATTTCAGCGTGTGTCTCAGTTTTGCCATGTCGTCATTTGTTGATAAACGGACTTCCTTGACTTTTTTTAACTCCTCGTCACTAGTCCAGCACTTTTACTGTTTTTCTTCATTGTTCATTCCGGTACTAATTATTTTATAACTCTGATTAACATCTCGAATAAGTTTGGCCGCGTTCCACCTGTCTAAGAGTTAAGAAAGTATTTCAGCAATAACTCTATGTTCTTTGGAATTTACCTAAATCATCTTTTCGGTATCAGGTAACGGGTACGATTAAGTAGATACCACCGCAAGGTCGTATGATACCTTAATTTTAATTTGTTTCACCTTATAGCCACTCAGCGTTAGGCGCTAAAAAGCGGTCCTTTTACAACTCTCCAATTTCTTAAAAAGTTTTAAAGAACACTGTGACACCTATTACAGTCTTGACATCCTTCAAAGATGGTTAAGTTATTTATTAATTACATTAAAATCTTCTTTCGTGGAGATAAACGTAAGAAGTTTCGGTTACTCTTCGAATGTTTCACCCAATTTAGAAACTTTGAAATTGCCTCCAACAAAAAATTTAACAAGAAAAAAGAGGTAAGAAATATCAGTATATAATAAACTACAAGGATGTGTCTATCGTATGAAAAGCATACAGCTGAGAGAAAATATGGGATTTTTTACTTTTTGCTTTTTAAATTCCAATTACATAAAAAATAAAACCATTTTCCTGAATTGCGATGCCTCTTGCTAACTAAAATGTCAGTGTTATTTACATGTAAAAAATAGTGCTCACTCTTGGTAAACAAATCACTTAAATTCACCACAATTTTTAAAAAGAACTAATAATAATAATATTTTGTTTATCGGCTTTATCCGCCACTGTAGCTAATATTTAAACCTACGCATATCCTAAGTAGGTAAACCTTCCTTCACATAGACTTACTAACTTCAAACACGAAACAAGGCTTTACATATAAGGAACTTGAATAGATAAAGGACAAATTAAACTTATGTTTTACGTGACGTCAAGAACGGACGATTTCCATATAACTAATTTGGAGGAGAATCACATAACAAAATTAACGCTTACAATACATTCTCGCACACATCTGATGACTGAAAAGCAACTTTACTTCAATTAATTCAAATATAATTACCTCATCACGTAAGCAACTTGTTGCCGGCACAGTAAGCAGATTTTACTGAAGCAACTAAAACTTCGTAACATTGTTACGCACTGAGACAATTCGCGCAAGTTCATTCACGTAACGCGACTCTTTTGAAGACGCACGAGGGTATTGTAAATATCAATAGCAACATCTGCAGTAAAGTAACACGGTGTTTGGAGGAACGTTCGTTACCGTAAACAATTAGGAAGATGTGCTTCTTTTGGTTGAGATGAAAATTTGTATTGCGTAGGAAAAAACAGGATTATTATTACATATATAATGAAACATTTTGTATCTATTTCTTATGCTATACAAAAGAGAGGAGTTTAGAAGACACCACAAAATTCCGATTTTTTTTGCGCCCCAAATGAGTGGGATATCATTGGATAGGTATTTTAAAATGAAGTCCTTTTCCTATTTTATTTTTATCGTGTAAACAATAAAAAACATTCTAGATACTGTCATTTGATTTGAAACCTTACAAAATCAATTTCATGAGATGGAGACCAATATTCTACTTTGTGAGTGTTTCGATACGCTCTTAGCTGGTTATATATTTTTTTTATTTCGAGAGACAAAGTTTGACTTCGATTCTAAGTGGTATTAGAAGTTATACCTCCACACACGGCCTGACTGGTCAGTCACAAGAGCTTAGATGTAGTTATTCCTCTAGAAAGAATGGTGACAAGTGGTGATGAAAATTGACCGATGTCAATATTTATAATCTATTATCATCCAACTTCAAATTTCAATGTTCATTAATATCAATGATTTAGATGAATAAAAAAATACACTAAACACTTTAATATTTTATAATATGTTTACAATTTAGATGTACTGTTAATATTAAAGGTAAATATTTTGTATATACAAATTATATAATTATTTATTAAAATCCACAATTAAATGAAACCACGTGATGTAGTATTATTTCAACTTCTTTTTATTAAGTTCTTTACCACGACCTAGGTTTTGTGGTATTACATCTTCATGTGGGCTATTAGCAAAGATTAACGCCAAATTTATTCAATATTTATTGAAAGTTAGTCGTAAACCAGTAATAGAAAAATTTGTATTTTAACCGCCGATTATAAACAGTTTATAATCGTCGGCAGTAACATATGTCAAACACAGAGAGATTGATATATTAGTAAAAATAAATTTATAATTTAAAAAAAACTAAGAAATTACTTTTGTTACAACTCAATTGATCGTAAACCAGTAATAGACAACCTCATAGAATTAGATAACCTCGATCGTAAACCAGTAATAGAAAAATTTGTATTTTAACCGTCGATTATCAACAAATATCAGTGTTGTAAATCAGTACGGGTATTACGTGAATATCAATGTATGTATATCAATCAATGTAATTAGCGACTGCTAAACAGCTCAATGCAGCTCCGCACCCAGATCTGAATACTACTTTATTTAAGTAATTAAATGCAATTAATAGCTTATTTTATGCAAACTTATTGTCTTTGCACAGTTGCATATTTGTTCAATCTAGATTAAGCTTGTTTCCAAAATTTGCCTCTTATACTTACCACTGCGAAACGTTGCTGTAATTCGCTTTTTTTCAACACTCAAAGACATAGACTTTTTCATCGAATTAAACTTTAGTTGGTACTTGATGTAAAAAAGGAACGATGTAAAAAGGAACTACGCTTTCTAAAGTGTCTTCAACATTTTATTGCAACCAAAATTAAAACCATAGTTTATCAAATGTTTTTACTACATCTGCTGGATTGTGGGTGTGTGCTACCCCAACCTCATTGGATATCGATTAAATAATATATAACGTTTTCAAAGCATCGTTATATTTGACCTGAGCCAATTTACATATTCTATGTCTTCTCTTCAATACATGGAAGATTTTTTTTATTCTTGATTCAAAATCCGAGGAATTATTATTTAGATCCGTTTTTATGGCTTTGGATTACGTTTTAAAACCCTTTTCATTCTTCTTATTCCTAGACATAAAACTGCCTTCTATGAGTCCCCCTCCACTGTAAATGTTGTCAACTCTGGAATAAACTTAATCCTAACATTCAGAACTCATTGTCAATTTGTTTTTACGTAAGTCGCCTAAAAATATTCCGATTTTGTTTCTCATCATCCTATCCTTCTTCTCCCAACCTCCCTTTTCTCTCATGTCTCCATGCCTTTTCCTTATTCATGTTGATACCTAAATTATTTTTTATTTTACTTACTATTACTTATTACTAGCTTTTATATGAATATATATATATATATATATATATATATATATATATATATAATATAAATTAAGAAGCACATATGTACTAAGTGGTGATCCAGCATACAGATACAATTTTCAGTATGTTTGTATTGTAGTACTGCGATTGGTGAACTGTGTGTTGTTTGGTTGGAGACAGTAACTCACAAACGAACATCCAAACAAACTTGAATTTCTAGGTTTTGCCAATTGCTTCACCGAAGTGATTTCAGAAAAAAAAATAACTTTTTTTGAAGAAAGTGATATGGATTTCAATCAGGTCTATTATGTACGACGTAAGTATTATTTTGAACAAAACTTGCCAAAGCTCACTTTTGATATTTGTTGTAGTGCAGTGCGCCGTTTCAGCGAGTCATATGATGATAGTATTCATAAAGCTACTCCCCACTCTCTCTGTTTTCTCATCGATTACGAGCTGTTATTTATAAACAATTCGGCCTAATTAATTAAATAATATATAATAAACTCGAACACTTTCATTAATTTGAGTTTTTTATGCGTAAGTTACATTCGTTTTTTTTCACATAGCCTTCCTCATAATCAATTAAGACTACATATTATAAAATTTATAATTTTTTATCCTCAAGTTTAAATAAAATTAATTTATGTGCAACTTTAATTAAAATATTTATTGTTTTCCGTTTGACATACGTTCTTTATACCTATTAGACAATGTCACAAAACATTTTTCATAAACAATATTTACGTCACCTGGACCCGTAAAACATATTTTTTTAAAGATAGTTAAATTCTATAATATGATATTTGCAGGCGTAAAAATCAATAATCGTGTTTTCTGCGTTTCTTATTACCTAAACCAATGTATTTTGAATCCGTTTTTCGCAGCCCATTAAATAATATTCGACAGATTTGATAATACATTGCTTATAGACCCACGAACAATTGAAAGAAAATGTTCCGATGTACAATTCACACGTCTTTCCACAAAAAACTCAATATACCTTTTAATGTGACACTATTAAAAATTAACTTTTAAATTTTGGATTTTTTAAAGGAAAGGTTTAAAACAGCCATTAAAAAAATTCAGATTTCGATTAAGATATGTGTGGCTGTCTTAATCGAAATCTGAATTTTTTTAACTACTTAAAAATATAGTGCATGTTTAAAAAAAACGGATAGGCTGAATCAGGGACGCAGTCATAGTGGAGTACGTGAAATATCTTAGCATCGAATAATAAAAAACAAAATATAGGCGAGCAGCAGAAGAGGTTTTCAGTAAAAAAAACTTCAAGAATCAGTTCTATAACTATTTATAAATTGAACCATATTTCTTAATTATTTCAAAATAAAATCATTGTAAAAATATTTAGTAAAATAAGCTAAACATATAAAAAATCGTTGGGTAAAAAATCGTATGCTAAAATACACGTATATACAAGTAACTTGAAACAAAATAAATCCGTCATATTAATATTTCAATAAATGTACTATGATATTAGAATAATATGGCGCAACACTAGTAAACTTAATTAAACAATTATATTCGTAATAATAATTATATTATTTAAGTTCCAATGAGACAAGTTAAATTTTGTGAACAACAATTTACGCTCATATGCACCACACACAGTCAGGACTGTCAGTGGGATTTACTAACAGTTAAAAACATATTTTTCTTTCTCATTAACTGTCAGTTGAGTCGGAACAAGAGTCTACTTTACCAACCGTGCCCTATTGCACGATTCAATTGCATAAGTTTCCATACAACATATATTTTAACTATCAGTAAATCCGACTGAGAGTCTTGACCGTGTGATGCATACGGACGTTAGTTGTTTTTTCGGCTTGCAGTCTTGTTAGTTATGAGTCATAGATCAGATTGGCGATACTAAAACAGTATTCTAATGCTGTGAAACTAGTAAAAACTGGCACTCAAAACAAAAAATAAGTGCGGACGTGGTGAACTGTTCATCTTCTTATGCGTATTCTCAAACAGTGAAGCAAATTCATATTCGCGTACAGTGAGATAAATTATTCGTATTCGTCTCCGTATTCGCTAACACAGATAAATTTTTCGAATTCGAGTTGGTAACAGCGAATTGTTAGGCAAATTATTAATATTAGTATTCGCGAATAATCTGGCTAATTATACGTATTTATATCCGCATTTGCGAATCGTGGAGCGAGTTATTCGAATTCCTGTTCGTATTCGCAAATAATCTATTAATTTCATTAAATATTTCTTCTCTTTTTTTAATATGTTGCAATGTTCAAAAATAACCTACGGTTATTATTTTACATTGCAACATATTTTGCCGCTTGTCAAATAACCAACATTTTAAAACTTATCCTTATGTTTGACTGGAAGAGATTACTCCTGCAGTAATAAGTCTGTCAGTCGTAAATTGAAATTATAAAACAATATATAAAAATGTCTACATGATCAAAAAATACTCACTAACTTTGACTACTCAGACCGCTTTCTTGCTTTTTTCCCACCGTGGTGACCTTTTTGACACCCACGATAGAGAATTAGTTTCAACGTCATACCCATAAATTTACTTGGTATTTCCGGAAATAAGCCTTCCCATATCCTTATCCGTATGTTCATAAATAAACGCGTCGCTTGTAAAAATATAATTTACTTACGAGACTATCTTTTGATTATATCAAGAGTATATTATGGAGAATTACATTAATTTGAATTGAAAACTTGATGAAAAAAAATATTATCTTAAGCTGTGAGTTCAATGAAAATTTCCTTTTTTTTGTCATAACTGGAGTTACTTTTAAATATATCTAATGTTCTTTTTCTTGTTAAATATATGCGCCCAGATTTTCCTTAGTTAATCAAATATATTAATTCGTCTCGCTTTGTGAATTATATTACATATTGAGGAAAATCGATTTTCTGTTTTTCCTTTGATTACCTTTCTGTTCATATTTTTCTTTGATATTACGAATTAATAATTAAATAAGTAATATTTATACATCAAATAAATGAGAAAAAAGATTAATTTAAATTAATTTTTAAAAAAAAATTTATTAAAAGAATTTGATTTTTTTGTCAACATAAAATTTATTAGATAATATCTAATTTCTTATAAACTATGTTTCAGACCAATGAATAACAATCGAATACAGTTCAAGTAAGAAGATAAGCTTTTATGCCTTTCAGTTATATACCTAATCCATTTTATAATATAGTATTGTGCAAATTGGATATGATGCTTAACAAAATACTATGGATATGATGCTTATCAATTTACGATATATTTTACGGTTACAAGAATATATTTTGAAAAGTATATCGATTGCATTCGACATTGCTTTATATTATCTTTAGGTATAGAATTCATATCTAGCTTATTTTCTTTTACCATACTCTTATTTAATGTAGGCAGCAAAATTGATGGAGGTTGCTTTAATTAAATTATTTTATTTCCATGGAGTCTGAACAGTGAAATGCATTTCTATATGCTTGAGGAAGTCATAATACTGCAAAAATATTTTCGTCGCATATGGTTATATTCTTTAAATAGAGATACACAAATTTAACCCCCCATCATCATACAAAATATGATCATGTCCTGATTGTAAGTGGTTGTCTTATATTTTACGATTAGATACTGAAGATAGTAAAATATTCTGACACAAATATTCTAACGCAAAAAATGGGGGTCGAGAATTATCGCCGAGCACAAAAGAGAGTTTTGATGTGAAACTTCTGATGACGCGTTTGGACGGAAGTGAAAACGTTCTGATGAGTCGTCGCATCTTACTATTTGACCAGCTTCATGTCTTGTTGGCTCTTTTCTTATTAACATTATTATTTATTAACGTTTATAGCTTTACTCGTTTACATCGGTGTACTGCATTAAACTGTCTTAAAACGTTAAAAGCGTTTATTAATTCAAAATATAAGTTACAATCATAATACAAGAGATAGTGGAAAAAATTAAATGTTTCATATATGCCAGGCGTCCCACGATGGTCGATTTTTATAGAAAATTGTTTATTAACACTAAACTTTTTGATAAATTATTGTCAAAATTAATAAACTTTCATTACTATAGTTAATCAATCGATAGAAAATAAGAATCACCAAAATTGGTTAACAATTGAAACCTCATATATAAATACGTACATATGTTCGCACCGGCGGATGGCGACCCATAATAATTTTCAAGAGAAATTTGATTATTATAAGATCCTAAAAAATATTAGAAGGTCTTAAAAGAGCTATGTAGCTCTTTTAAGAGAAAGCTAAAAGCTAAACGTTGATTACTATAAAATTATTCGATTTATAACTGCTTTTATTGTCAATACCGGAGGCTGATACTCTAGCCGTTAATAAAACACACACAAGAGGGGTGTGCAATGAACCGCAGTAATAAAATATATACTCATTTTATGGATGTATTGAATTTTCTCTTGTTACACCTAAAATAATTTTCTTGGTCAAATAATTCTCAAATTTCCTTACAACTTTAAGAACCTTATTACAAGAGAGCGATACTTGCTCGTTTATACTATACTTGAAGTTATTTTTTTCTTTTGATTCTACATATTAATGTTTCTTTAATGTGAAACATCTAATGGCGTATTTGGATGGGAGTTAAAACGTTCTGATGGTACGCAGCGACTTGCCATTCGGTTAGATTCAGGATTAATTCGAACAGCTTCGCGTCCTGTTGGCTCTTTTTACTTCACGCTTCCTTCTCTACACTAGACCTACGCTACTTTACGTGTGTGTAAGTGTATCGGCATTGTTTCTTATTTACTAACGCTTACAACTTTAGTCGCTTACAAAACTCTTTTATCGAAGGTACAACGTGCTAAAAGTATTTTAATATTAAAATGTAAGTTAAATTTGAAATGTTTCACATTTTTTTTTATTTTAACATGCTTGTTTTTTCTTCGACAGCTAGTTTAAGTTGTAGCAATAATTATTCAATAAGCAATTGCGATCAACTTGTGTGATATACTCGATATTGGGAGATACAGTTTATGCAATATAAGCACTGTATATCATAATTACAAATTCCGATTGTACTTTGATTATAAATGAAACTAAAATGAAGCTACTATTGCAGCATGTCATCAGCGATATCTTTCAATAAAGTTTTATTAATAAAAAAAATCTAACAAATTAATCAGAACTTTCATTAACGTAACCATTTCTAGTGAATCTAAAATGTGAATGTTGAATGAAAATCATATTTTATACTAGTATATAAATCAACAAGAAATGAGTTTTCGTAAATATTATTGCAACTTGATATTCTGACCTGGTCTGAACTTAAAACTTAGCACCGCCAAGTATTTCCAAAATTATAGAAGCAATTTATCGAAATAATATGTTATTTTCTATGCAAAAAGAAAGTGGAAAAATGAAAAAAAGACTTCTTTACATGAAAATAAATGGTTAATAAATTAATCAGAACTTTCATTAACTTAACTTACCAACTCGATAAACTTGACAAGATTTATTAAAATATTAACATATTTGTAAACATACTTCTGTACTTTTCGAAATATAGTAAAGATGTATTTATTTTATTGTCGTTTATCGCACAACAAAAGTACCTTTTTACTACAGTAAAACGGTACTTTTGTTGTGCCTTTTGCGTAGGCAACGATTTTTTTACTGGTGCCTCTACGTGTTCATCCTTTTGATTGTCACCTCTACAAAGATGTGCATTTAGTTTTCTTCTTTTATCTTGGTAATCACATGTACTTTTTTTTTAATGACATTTCATGTAAAACGAATAATTAAAATTTTGTGAACCACAGAAGATAGGAAAATTGCAAACATTTTAGGTGCTGTAATGTGTTTATTTTCAATATAGTGTAAAAAATTTACAAGTACATTTTCCCTTTATTTTTAGAGAAAACCTAAAGTATAGGAGACAACCTAAGGTATTTAATGCACACATGCTGCAGAAGTTTTCATAATTTCATTTTCATTATCGTATTAATTTAAGTTTTTAGTTGGTAGCATAATACGGATGGAATTTTTGGAATGCCTACTCTCCCTATGCTATTTTATAAAAAGGTTACCTGCAATATATACACATATATATATAGAAGTAACCATAAATCTGCCAAATATTTTGTGCTGGACTTTTTTGCAGTAAATTTATCTATTATAACTTTTCTCATTTTTCTTTAAATAGAACCAACTTTTAAAACGGACTAGAAATGGCAAAAAAATATTCATTAATTTTATTACAAATGTATTATTAGTTTAATATATTTAAAGCTAAAAAATCGACTTAATTTTATAATTATCACTATTTTTATGTGTTGTGCGGTGCTTCAAATAGGAGTGAATAATAAATAACTAATCCATATTTCCCGTAAAAAATGTTCTAATTTTTAGTTTCATTAACATATTAGATATTATTATTTTTTTAGTATTTTTACGTTAATATTACAATAATAAAAATGTTATAAAATAATGATGGACAAAAATAATTTTTATCCATTTTTTGGCTTTGGCTAATGACATTTACTTATTGATCATTCGTCAAATTCATTAAAACAAATTGTAAATAATTTGATTTTCCATAAAAGGTTTTGCCAAAGTGTTTTTAACAGCCATAAGCTTAATGAGATGAAACAAAATATAAATTAAATATAATATATAATCCTTCTTTAAAATGAGAGTCTAATAGAGAGGCTTAGCATCCCGAAAACTCTGTTTTGTATTCGAAACAAATAAACGATAATAAAATTGTGAACACTGCGTTACTCCTTTCGATTTCACCGCTTCGAAATGCCATACACATATCATAATATTGAAATAATATAAAAAATAAGTAACTTTTTTGTGAAAAAAATTTTGAACTTATTTTTTTCCAAAAATTTTGAACTTATTTTTTTACCAAAAACAAATACTCTACAAACAAGTACTTACTCATTTTTTTCATAAAATTCGCAATAATGACGTTATAGTGATCTAAATGTTTAATTACCAGATTTTCTTGTGTTCTTTGGCTCGTACAATTTTAATCATCAATTCTCACTGGAAATTTTATATTATTTTATTATAAACTTGCAGATAATTTGATTTCTCAGAAAAATCTTATTACAATATTTTTGGCAGACTTACGATCACCGAGAAATAAGAAAACAACTAAATACATCCCATTTTTAAGGTGACGACCAAATGGTAGAGTTTGCTGAACGAAAACTCGATTTTTCACTCCCTGTCAACCCTACCTCAAATGCACAAATAGTCCTTTTTTCGGCCATTTGATTGTTTTAATACGTTGTAACTGAAGTCTACAACGTATAAAAATCGTTTTGTTTGTATCATCTTCAACTTAAAATTATAGTTTTAATTTAGGCCTATTATTAATACAATAGGATTTTGTATTTTTATCAAAATATCATATGAAATTTAGCTTATACTCAGTATAAAAACAAACTCATTAAACGTCCTCAAAATTTATGAAAATCGTTTAAGGAACTTACTGCAAATACACAAAATTGGCGGTGCGCGCGTCTTGACTTGTGCAAAAAAAGGTGGTGGAAAATTGACCACCGACTTTCTGCCACAAAAGTCGCTACTTTCGGCCGCCGATCCATCACATTCTAAATTTGTTCGTTTGCGTTACGCGTAAGTTAAATTCATTTATTTCGAATATTAATTAGTTTATTAAAGCCCAGGGACTTTTCCCAAATACTGCGGCATCTGAGCCAGTGTGTGCAGTTTTGTAATTCCTACTAGTAGTTAGCGTACAGTATGTATTAGGGATATTTAGAATAGGAAGAAAATACTATTCTCTAATACGAATACAAATACTAACGAAACTTCTTCGCCCTTGCATTTTGTCTCAAGTGCAAGTTTGAGAAGTTTTTCGGCAAGCGACCAATTTTTTAACAACCCTAGATTAGTCTATGGTCATTTACAAACAAAAGACTGCAAAACAAAAAATAAACTACATCAAATTTTATTTTCTCCACTTGAACTATGGATATTAGTAATACTGTGCCTCATTATTCTATTATCTAAATACTGCACAAAAAACTATAGATAAAGACTTCGTTAGGTGCCCGCGCATATGTAATATTACGATATTTACGAGTACCGTTTTTACGGCACTATTGTTTTACGATTTTTATTGTTTTTATTTACTACTTATTAGTATTGAAGATACATTTCGTATAAAATCGAAATACTAATAATGTTTACCAAAGAATTTATCCCTGTAATCAATGATATATCAACGTTATATTAAAGAGATATTTCATCACCTTAAAACATGAGGAAATTTCTTCATCTTCGATACGAGTATTTATTTCACGTACGTGTTTCCTTTGATTCTCCATATATTTCATCACAATTTGCGTGTGGCGCTACTTGAGCCCATATTTTTTAGTTCTAGTTCTTTTTATACAGGTAAAACGTGTCTATTGAATATGACATTATTACCTACAGTCACGAAATGAAACCAGTCACCATTATCTCTATAAACCCGAACTCACATTTAATGTTGCCTATGTTACGTCGAGAGATATATTAATCTTAGATATCAGTTAGGACCTCTGCCTACTTTTTAAAATTGTGTATACATTTTTCAATACCAGATTTTCTTGCTTCATATATAATTAGTAACCAATATTCACAATATTTTTCCAACACTTCCATAGCCCCTCATACCGTGTAGGTATGAACTCGCATGAACTGTCTCAGTAAATAGCAATGTTACCAAGTTTCATCCTCACAATTATATATGTTTACAATGCCAGCAATAAGTTGCCTACGTGAAGAGATAATTATGTTAATATCAACTTAATTAAAATATCTTTTCGAATCAAGGACGTATTCAGACACCGTACTTCCTTGCTGCATATAAATTCACAAATTGTGGCAAGACTTATATAGTCTCACAGTACGTGTGTGAATTCGCACGGACTGTCCCAATAAGTAACAAAATTACCGAGTTTTAGCCTTACAATTATATTTGTTTACAAAGTAAGCAACAAGTTGCCTACGTGATGAGATGACTATGTTAGTATTAATTAAAGTAACTTTTCGGAATTTAAGATATATTCAAACAGCGTACATACTCGCCGCATGTATAAGTATTATTCAATATTCACGATATTGTAGCAAGATTTCATTGGTTTTGCAGTACGTATCGTGCGTATTATCTCTGTACATAAATGTGTTACAGAGTTTCAACCCTCACAATTATATATGTTAACGAAGCCAGCAACAAGGTGCCTACATAATGGTGTTATTATGTTTGCATTAATCTAATTGAAGTACATTTTCTGAATTTAAGTTAGGTCACAAAGGTATATTAAAACCGTTAATCGAAAGTGGGTTATGTTATCATTTGTCTAAATTATTTATATGGAAACGTCGATTATCACTATTACGAAGAAAGTATTAAGTAATGTCGTCTTCCTTACTAAAATAAAATTTGTTTACACGTTATAGTAAGAAACAAAATTCAAGCTGTCTCGAAATGCGTCACAATAGCTTAGTCACTTCATTATTAAACAGTCACATCGAACGCAATCAACACTATAATTTGCGTCCAGGTGAAAACACTGTGCGAAATTGATTTCTTTCTAAGAAATATAACTTCCATTTACTCTGGCCTGCAAACATAACTATTTGAGTTACCGTTTAGATAATCAATACTTATTGAAATTCGGCAATCAATAATTAAGCGAAGAACATTTTTATAGGCGTTAACGTTTAATATTTGAACCACAATCTTCAACTGGGCAGATTTTAATAAATCGCTAAGTATTAGTCGGACACGTAAGTTGAGAACCTCGTGTCAGCAAAACCATAAAAAATAATCTATTTGATAGACCAGTTTGTTTTATTCTTAACCCTTTTTTGTGAGTATCCGTAAACAAGAAAAGAAGAATAAATGACCGATTTTACGAATATATATATATATATATATATATATATATATATATATATATATATATATATAATTACATAACTTAGGGTAGATATATACATAAACTTAGGGTAGAGAGAAAAAAACATATTTTTAAGTTATGATAACTTGGTAGTTCTTACAAAATGTCACCTTAGAGTCTCATTTGAAGGCTGAAAAAATATTATTGATCTAATTTTATATTCAGAGTAACTCCTGGTGAAAAGTTTTGCTCCTGGTACTGCATACCATATGGTTATTGCAAAAATTTGGATATTTTTTACGTAATAACTATGCAATAAAGCAGCAAATCACCATAAAGTTTGGTATGCATATATTTCGTGTAGCGCAGGTACAAATATATTATCCACAACTTTCACACGTGAAATATTATTACAAAGAAAAATGTTTGTTACTAAAGCAAGTTTAAACGACACAACAGATTTTGATAAAACTTGACATGGGCAGAATTCCTGATTCAAATGAATAAATAAATAATTTTTGTCCCGAGTAACAACTATATTTGTGGGATTAAACTCGGTGTTTTTGCGCAATAACAAAATATTAGTATTGCAATATGTCAACATATGGTACCACTTGTATGTATTAAGGATTTAATATTATTTTTAAACAGAAATTTCATTGGAGTTATTAGTTAAGGAAAAAAACCCATCGTCTTAATCGAAAATCCACGTGAATGATGTCGCATGCAAAAAACTGTTAATACTTATTTTTAAGCTAGGCCACACAGTTGTATAATATATTTTCTGTTTTGAGACCGTCTGGTGGCTTTATTAAATTTATTAAATTATAACATCGCGATAATAAAGAAATGTTTTTTTTTCATTCTACTCTCGTAAACTCCTTAAAATTTTTATTGATGTATAAGCCGAAAAGTAAACATTCGAAATATAATACCATTTATAGTATTAAGTCGTGCGACAGTAATAAGTATTCGGAACCGTAGGCCGGTATTTTAACATATACTCGGTATATGAAACATATGGCAAAAACTAAGTCCAGTTCACAGAAGAGAAAAATTTTGTAAGAGATCGAAATGAATTTGGAAATATCTACGAGTAAAACTGATTCCAACTTGTCCTACAACGTACGTAAGTATATCGTACAGGATCAAATCGTATTCTTCAGATGAGGTATGTTTCATAAAACACAACTTTATTTATTTTTATCTTGAACTAAAAAAATGGTTTTAATTTGGTAATTAAATGAAAAAAAAATTATTAAGTAAGTCTATAAGCTAGCCTTTCTGAAGTATTTCATTAGGATAACTGAAAAATATTGGTTTTCATCCCAACCTACACACTCCTTCTAATTTTGATTCATGTACAAGTCGTAAAGTGAACAGCCGAAATATAATACCCATTAACATTAAGTTAAACAATACTAAAAAGTAAGACTTAATTTAATATTGAGGGTAATAATATATTACGATGGAACTGGAAGTCGGTATTTTGACGTGTACGTGGTGTTTGAAATATGTAGCAAAATTAAATCTAAGTTCATTGGCATAGTTTTATCCAAAATCAAAACGAAATTTGGATCTAAATGGTCTTTATGGAGTCAAATCTTAAATATAATTTGAGTTATATTTAAATAATTCCTATTTTGTTTATTATTATATTCAACTCAAAGCAATGGTTTTAATTTAGTATCTACTGCTATAATCACGGTAAATAAACTATGATTTTTGGTTAAACTAAGTCATTAACCATGTATTATGCCATTATGGTAGGAATATGAAGTAAATATGTTCAAAATTTAGGATTCTGTGGTTCATATTAAACAATATATGAGCAAGTATCATACTTAACTTATGCCCGTTTATCAAAATGAACTAATTAACCAGAATATAAAAATATATCAAAAAGCGTTAAGAAGCGCATCCGAAAACTTTCAACGTAGATAAAAAAATGTTCGTTTTGCATGATTCGACTTTGAAAGTAAAAACCATATTTGCGAATGAAGGAGTTTATGTTAAAAGAGAATAGACTCGATAAAGTATCCGCGAAAACATGTTAATAGAGTTTCGGAAAATCCAGATTAATGGGCCTTTTCTAGTTATACTCACAAATTAAAAATATTTACGCTATGAGTGAAATTAAAAAGTTATTTAGTATAAACGAAAAATATCTTAATGTACTTTAATTAATTTTGAGTCTATCTATTTTAAAATAGTCTATCTATTATATAAAATTCCAAACTGGGTCCCGCGGTCTCAAACGACTAGAATTATCTTAACTAGGCTGCTGGGAATGGGATCATTAAACTCCCTATCCTTACCAAACTACATCAGTCGTCGGAGCCGAGGTATTTTGGCGGGAATACTCAGTATGATCAGTCAATAAATAAACTGATTTCTTTCTACCTTGTACTATTTGAGCAGTCTTCTCATCTGGCTTCTGTTATATTTTTTATCATGCTTTATTCCTATGAATTATATTCTGATGGCACATTGTTTGCAATCTAAAACAATGTATAGGTTTTCTAACATGATGTGTGTATTTTTAATAATAGCAATAATATTCTTAAAAAACATTCCAGAGTATGCCTTACTGATAACGAAACATAAAAAAAAGGAAACTGCCATACTTCTTACAGTGTTTTATTCGTGAATCAAACGCGCTCGCATTACTACATTTGCTAATCGGGTAATAGTAACCGAATGACACTTAAAGATGTCATCGGCTTCGAAAGTGTAGCTTCCATGCGTATAGAAATGTTTCTTTGTAGTATATTAAGTGTGTAGTTTCTTTAAAATTAACTTTCATTTATCCTTTAATGAGGGAAAAATTATCCTTTCATCAGTTAAATGAATAAATTTTCTAAAAGTCTACGCGAGCAGATTGTAGGCACAACTAGTAAATAAGTGTTAAGTTATTCAAAGTAACCTTTATCAATTTCATCAGTCTGTCAGCCAAGCATATTTGGAAAAAAAACGCCGCATATTTGAGGTGATAAAAGTCCGTATCAGAAATATTTTTTTACTTCTTCCAATAATACTATTTTTCCGTCTGTAGTTTAACTTTCTTTTCTCTTCGCCTTTATACTTAAATTCTTCCTTTGTCATGGAATCATTTTACAATAATTTTCTTTCATCAGATACTCGAAATCACTTCTAAAATTCTTTTGTCACATTTTTTTTAGCATATTCTTCCTACGCATATTTCTAATGTTAATTGTGCCTTTTATTACCATTAAAGCTTCGAAGATACTCTATGAATTCAGAAGTACAGTGTTTTGTAGAATATACAGTCTCATTAGGAAAAACTTTCTTGAAATAGTATGCAATTTTTGTAAATAGGAAGGGAAGACATTTGGAAAGATCGTTACTAAAAGACTTTAATAGAGTTTAGTGTAAAAGATCTTAAATAAATATTTAAATTATCACCATATGGTTAAAGAAAGTCACTGCACCAAACTCGCAACAGTAAGGTTTGAATCAAAGATGCGATACTAGTATTAATACATTACTAATTAAAAATGCATGTTAAAAATTAATTAAAAAACCTAAGGTGAATAATATTGCCAAATTCTATAGTATTTAAACAAATATTAGATTCTCAATATAAATGAATTGTCAAAATATTCAGTATTCCTGTGAAATAATATAGCACCATCTAGAAGACTTGGAGTAGAAAATTAATTGGTAATTAATATTCTTGTACCAAGTTGAACGTAACAATAAGAACTTGCTTATTGCAGGACGAGATAAAATTTATGGTCGAAAACGATATTGATTCATTAATAATAAGTATGTAGTAATGTCCAATTTATTTAAACAAATATAAAAAAATAGTCTAACAAGATAAGTGTATATTTATTTATTATATATGTATAAATTTACAGCAATATGTAATTTGTTTCAATGAAATATTATTAGTTGAATTTCAAATTTACCTCGCGCGTGATGCGCCCCCCTGAAATTTGATGAAATAATGTTGTCACATCCGGCACAACCTTCATATATTTTAAACAGCTGTCATTGTTTTATACTCTAAGGTCATTTACCTTTAAACATATAAACAATTTGTAAATAATCTTCTAATTAGGGAGAAATAATGAAAGAAATTTCTTGAAACATTGAATAAACATAGCTATTATTGTTTACATCATCCCTGAAAGAAAGATATAGTAACCCGAAAGATAGCAGTTTCATAATATTATCATTTAGTATTTTACAATTT
Source organism: Druceiella hillmani (assembly GCA_039881145.1). Taxonomy (NCBI): domain Eukaryota; kingdom Metazoa; phylum Arthropoda; class Insecta; order Lepidoptera; family Hepialidae; genus Druceiella; species Druceiella hillmani. Next base: position 16,352,514 of record JAYKKI010000029.1, read on the forward strand.
TTCATTAAATAAACAAACACTACAACAAAATTATGCGAATTGTGCTGTGGGTCTTTTATAGAGGTGGTAAACTCTAATTAGTACGCAACAATGAGATCAAAAGTTAAGGAATGTATGCATAAAAAGATGTCTTTTAAACGTATTTTTCTTGTATGTTAAGAAATGACAAGAAAATAAATTGTTCCTAAATAGCGTGTATTTACTTCATATTTTTAGCGTACAGATATTTTGACAAATTTACTACTACAATACATTAATAATAAATTATGAAAAATAAAAAAAGAAGAAAAAAAAAATCATATATATATATATATATATATATATATATATATATATATATACACATACATATACATATGGACAAGAATAAAGGAAACTAACCAAATTGAATGGCTTCTTCTTTTTTTACTTCTTTTTTGGGTCATGCATCCGGTTCAAATTATACATCGTAAGATAATCCCATACGTGAAGTATTTTTATTGTAGGTACATTCGTAATTGTGTAGGTTCCTCGTAGTATCGGTTGACGTAACCGCAATGAGACTGCGGTTACGTTCACGGAGAGCAAGCGTTGCAGGTGGCGCACTTGATGGGCCTGCATTATTACTTTGAGCGGAGCAAGCGGCCATTTCGGCCGCAGCCGTCTCGCTCGCGTTCAACTATCCGTATCATACGGCCGTTCACTGTGTTGACAGATTTTATTTGATCTTTTTGGAAGCATATCAGACATAGTACATTTACTGTTATTCATAGTTTATAAATATCGATTCAAGAAACTACACCAAAAAACACCAAAAAACAAAAAAAAAACATATTAGCAAGTCTATTTGCGTTCCGAACATCGCTTACGTGCGTATATTTGGGTGCGTTCACGTTGTCACCAATCCATTTTGTTGACTTTTGAAATTTTCGCGCATTTGAAATTTTAGTCACCTTCATTCCAGAATATTGTACGACAATCTAATTAGCGATGGAAATTTAATACGAGTGGTTTTCATATCATGTTTTTTCTCAATAATGTATAGCGCAACTAACCGAAATATTATAATACTATACTATATAACATAGTACGGTTGGCAACCCTTACTCAAACTGTCAAATCGATGTCACAATACCTCCATCTTAATGATTAATGGATATGAAAAGCGTTCTGGAAGGAGTACCAATAGTGAAAAAAAATGATCAAACCATTGAGTGATCACCTTAACAATTTATTATTACATCGTATCCTGTAAGTAAATTTGTATGGAGCGGGGGTCTTTTCCTTCTATCATATTTTCATGTAATTGATCTTACATTACTGTTGTTTACGATCTGGGAATTTCATAAAGAAACTTACATAAATATATACACAGGTTAGTAATATTGTAATATTCAGTACGAATGTGACTTTTGGACTATGATGTCGTAAGGAAAATAAGAAAGGGATGCTGTAATAATTTATTGATTTACAAACTAATTATATTAACATTTGAAGCGGGAATATATTTTTCGTATCAAAATAGCTGTGAAAAGCTCACGTTCATAATTATGACTATATATATACATATATATTGCTTAAAATGTTGAGATTTATTCTAATACCTGTGTATAGCGGAAAAATTTGTTTGTTTGATTGCGCTAATCTTTGAAGCCACACATCCGATTTCAACAATTATTATTGTATCCGAAAGCCTATATTTTGAGAAAATTTATGATTTTCATTTATTCTATATGCTATATGCTATGTATGCTCTGATTTATAAGGACCAGGGAAGCAAAAAAGTTTTTTTTTATTGTTTGCATTAATCTAGATATAACATACATTGAAAAAGATTTCATTCATTGAAGGAAATGTAAATTGTGTAATTTCTGTTTTAAAATAAATAATGGACTAATACTGTTAAATTTTATCTAGTTAGTGCAATATTGACAAAACCCAGTCAATTAAAATGTCGTAGACAAAAAAAAGTTGAGCGCTCATTGCCTTCACATTTCCTATGTGCTTTGATTTATACTATGGTGGCGTGAAAAACGATTTGATCCGATTATCCTAACGTAATAGTAGAAAAGATGAAAACCGACCAAGTGCGGGTGGAACTCGTACATGAAGGGTTCCGTAGCACCAAACTATAGCAAACTTATAAATGTTTATTTCTTAGACACTATGAAAAACAAAATTATTGCTGCGGTCGGTACAACCACGTAACATATCTTATTCAAACGAATTTTCGTTCAAAGTTTATTTTTATGTTCTTCTACCTTAACTTTTTAAGAATTCTATACACGTTAAATAAACAATTAGAGTAAGGGGTCACACTTATTTAAGTATGTAGATGCGCCGATCTCATCAACTATTTACTAAAATAAAAAAGTTACTATGGAGCCTATGTATCATTTTTATAACATTAGATAAACGGACAGTCGAACACGGACATAAGATAAACGGACAGTCAAACACGGACAGTCGAACACGGACATAAGATAAACGGACAGTCGAACACGGCGAAATTGCCACCCTTGTCTAAACATTAAGTATAAATCTTTAGAACTTTGTAAATTTTTAAGACTTGTTAAAACAAAATTAGACCAATAATTGGTATTTGACTAATTTTTTTATTTTATAAATCAGAATTTTAACATACATACAAACAAGATGACTAGGAGTGACCATTTATTTACAAAATCTTAAAAATATCGGTCACAATTATGAAAGTTTTTCTAAACTCAATGTTTAGAAAAAGCCAACACTCTACCTTGTGACGTCATTTTAGTAATACCTATCCTGTTCTAAGTAGGAATGAGAAATGAGATATCCTCAATGTTATACTTAGAAGCTCGCTTATTTGTTTAATAAATTATTAACAATTTTATCAATAATGGTTTCTGAATTAACTCTATTTTCTTTATAATTCACGACAGGTATATTTCGGCGTATTCAACAACCGAGAATCCTGTTATTGACATTATTTTAAAAATATAATATTTTTACAATTTGCATAAAAAGTAAATAACCATGAAAAAGCAGTTTGAAAATATACGACTTATTATTGCTTTTGTTTGTTATTGTTTTTTAAATAGCTATCAATGTTATTTAACTTCAAATGAAATCACAATAATAACACAGTTAAAATAACATAGTTTCATTAATGCTAAAAATCTGTACTGCATATTTTTGTACAGAACACCAAACATCAAGTATGAGTACGCTTGATTCTTAATTTTACATTAAAGTTGTTACGTAAATTTATTATAAATAATATATTTTGGAAGTATCTCGTAAATTATTTTAACTTTCCGCTTACTTGGCAACAAAATAGTGTAAATTCCACCTGAGCAGTTTTATTTTATTCCATATTTACATATTGCAGTTGACGAACCATTACGTTGTTAGTTACGTAATGAAATTGTTATCCATGCTTTCCTAACTAAAAAAAGTATGAGTACGCTTGATTCTTAATTTTGCATTAAAGTTGTCACGTAAATTTATTATAAATAATATATTTTGGAAGTATCTCTTAAATTATTTTAACTTTCCGCTTACTTGGCAACAAAATAGTGTAAATTCCACCTGAGCAGTTTTATTTTATTCCATATTTACATATTGCAGTTGACGAACCATTACGTTGTTAGTTACGTAATGAAATTGTTATCCATGCTTTCCTAACTAAAAAAAGTATGAGTACGCTTGATTCTTAATTTTGCATTAAAGTTGTCACGTAAATTTATTATAAATAATATATTTTGGAAGTATCTCGTAAATTATTTTAACTTTCCGCTTACTTGGCAACAAAATAGTGTAAATTCCACTTGAGCAGTTTTATTTTATTCCATATTTACATATTGTAATTGACGAACCATCACGTTGTTAGTTACGTAATGAAATTTTTATCAATGCTTTCCTAACTAAAAAAAGAGAAATGCCGATAAAAACAAACGGAAAACAAATTTTAAAAAAAATTGGCCATAGTTTTAGCCAGACCATTTGGACAGCGAACAGGAAAATTGCTTGAAGTATCCCTAACACGCAACGCAATCTGCGTTGTGTTTAATACTTCAACGCTCAGGTCTTATAAAATTCTGTACTACAAAAAATCGGAGTAGCTCCCCCCAAATTTCGTCGATTCGAACATTACGAGTGAAATTGTGCTAACGGAAAACATTATTGTACAACATGCGACTGAATACACGCTAAGAATGACGAAAGACAAAAACTCGGCGGTGTGCGCCTCTCGAAATATGCGTTGAGTTGATGGAATGTCAGCCACCAACTTTCTGCGACAAAAGCAGACAGTTGTCGGCCGCAGACTTGTCATCTACAAAAGTCGAACATGTGCTTTACCACTACTGATTGACGCGCCTTTCGAAGCACATTTATTTGGCGTGACTCCAAACTGTGGATACCCGGATGCAATTGACACGTCACTTCACAACGTTATACTCATATTATAATCTGAAATATCAGTCAAATTGTTGCGTTTTCATGGCAACCTAACAATCAAAGAATGGCAAATATATAACTGCAAGGATAGCTCTATCTCGTTCGCGCAATAATCGATCTGTGGTTCATCGGTCGTGTCGATCGGGTCGTTTGGCGTGGAGCGATAGAATTTTGAACGGTATTAAAAGCCATCAAGCTTAGACTATCGACCGGTTGTCGATCTTGCTATTGGAACCGTTGGACTGTTCGTCACTAGCTAATTTAAATTGTTTGGAAATTAAACACGTCGTGCTGTTTTGACAGAGCTGTATGTGATTTTGACATTCGCGACATTGCGCTACGTTTCTGCTGGTGATCATTCCATTTGGTACGTTGAACCGTTTACCTGTTTAGCTTAAATATTGCGTAGAAGGTAGCAATATCATGGATCACAATATAGATAGATATGCATGAATGCGTGTATGTTAACATAATTTACGGATGACGGAAGAGAATGCGTGATAATATTAATTGTATTTTACATCCGTGTCTTTATTTTCTTTCTTTATAGTATTGAATTATGATACTATTATGTTATATTTTAAGTATGAATATTTAACTTAAATTTTTAGTACGAATTTTGCCACAAAGTTTGGAATTTGTTAAGCTTTAGTGACGCTTTTTATGTGACAGTTATTATGTCGATATTAAAGTTCTCGGTTGAAAATTGTATTTGTAAGGTTTTAATTAATAATCGTGGTACTGCAAAATCATTTTAGTTAAAAGAGTACTCCATCTATTAAAAAAAATCATCAAAGTTTTGTAAATAAATAATTGTAAATCAATAAATAATAAGATCGTTCACTACTAAAACTGTATTATCTAGGATAATTATTAGTGAAACACAAAATCCACAGGCTACATCAGATTAAATAATAAATCAAGCACTTTAATAAATTTGAAAATTCCCATATTCCCAAGATGAGCGAAAATCCATATAATATTGGGAGCAAATATTGTACGAACGAAAATAACACTTTTGAATAGAGAAACTGAAAAAAAATCCTTAAATCTTTTATTTATGTCGTCGATTAGAATATTTTTTCTGAGATACATTGAGCTATTGAACTGAAATTAATATAGTATACTGAGGCCTATGATCTTACATTTTTGGTTTAGTCAACTTAAAGAAAAAGCACATTAAAGCCTATTTTTGTTATTTAAACCGTCATATTTCCAGTCAGCTTACAATCTTAATAGTCACCACAATAGGAGGTATTATAGAATAAGTAAAAATCACTTATTAAATAACTTAATGTCGAATTATACATTTTTACGGCATATGAGTCTGGAAAAGATTTGACAATACAAATACTATAGAATTATTGTTATCAATAGAATTATTATCTGCAATTAAATGTTTATAAATGCCTAAATGTGTACGGAATCCTCGAGAAGCGAGTTTTACTCGTGTTTGACAGGTGTGTTTTTTATGACTAGTTAGATTATTTTCTAAATATTATGTAAATGCAATTGCTACGGAATTCTTTGAACCAGTGAGATGAAACAAAATGTAGACTATTTCCATTAGAATGCTTTATATATAGTTGTAACACTGTAATGGAAGAAAATTACAGACTCGATAGAATCGTCTAAAAACCCATATAAAACTCGAATAAATCGAAGAAGACGTTCATTTAGACAAAAGAACCAATGTCAATTTAACAGTTTAGTTTTAATAACTGTTAATACTCACAATTTGTTCTGGCTGCAAATTTAAAAAAAAAAATTGGTATTGACTATTTTTTGTAAACATTTACAAAAATTATTATTACATTTGTATTGTTATCTATACTTGGAGTTGTATCTGTTAGATTTGTATTGTTATCTGTACTTCTAATTTACAAATCTTGATGTCACAATTAAATGAAACTACGTGATGTAGTATTATTTTTACTTTCTTTAATTTCTTTACCACGACCTAGGTTTCGTTGTATTACATCTTCAGGTGGGATATTAATAAAGATTGAATCTTTACTAATATCCCACCTGAAGATATTGTAATACAACGAATGTTTATATAGTTATTTATACACAGTGTCCAGGGATAAGTGTTGGACAAAGAAAGACGTCATTCCTCGACTGAAAAGTTGACAGTCGTTAAAACAAAATTTAAAGATGACTTCTTTTCAGATAATTGAAAATAATATTCATAATCATTTGTCATCTTTTTCGTACACACGATACTTGCGTATATTGTTCAACTCTGCTCGGGGAAATAACCTGCAAACAGCTGCGAAGACATTCTCACTGCGGTTAAACACCGCACTCCGGTCAAGTATTGGGTGTGTTAAAAAGAGTTATGTGTAATATTTTGTTTTGCACTCAATTAGGAAAAGGACGTATTTTATTTCAACGACAATTTATTCCTTTATATTTTATTTATTAACTTTTATGTATAGTACATATGGCGGACTTATTGCTACATGAGTAATCTCTTCCAATCAACCATAACAATTTGTATTGAAATTTAGTTGGTAGACTGTTAGAGATTTTACAATGAAAATTCTTCATAGCACATTAGACAAAAGAAAATACAAAAGTAAATTAAAAAAGAAAACAAAATATTGACATGATTTGGGATGGGAAAGACAGGAAAGGGCAAGGACACAAAGGAAAATGTTTCAGGAGATGCAGGACTTTTTCACTCGATCTTTGAAAATGTTTAGAGACGTGGTTTTCCTGATGTCAGGATCCAGGTGATTCCAAATTTTTGCTGCTTGGACAGTGAAGGATTTTTCGTAAGTGATAGAGGTATGTTTAGGAATAAGTAGGGTGGGTGAACTTTCAGATCGTAGCCCAAGGCCGTGAGCAGACAAATCTTTAAATTTGCCACTATGATAATTTGGGCTATGAGGATTTTTTAATATGTTAAAAAGAAGTGTAAGTATGTGAAGTTGGCGTCGATCACGGATCTTCAGCCATTTGAGAAGTGACCTGTATTCAGAAATGTGATCATATTTTCTGAGGCCGAAGATTTACCGAAGGCATACATTTTGAAGACGTTCTAACTTGCACAAATATTCTTCATTAAAATCAGGATAGCACACATCTCCATAATCGATTAATGGTAATAAAAGTGTTTGACAAAGGTAGATTTTCGTTTTAGTCGGTAGACAATTTTGAAGACGTTTCAAAGAGTGTATCCTGTTGAAAACACGACGACTAACATCATCTACTTGAGGCCGCCAATTAAGATTATATACTTTATGGCCAACGAATAGTGTCTTTCATTGTCCGACATCTATTCCCGGATACCGTGTATATTAATTTTGCTCGTGGCACCGGTCATGTATTCCTCATTTTTGCAGTTTTTAATAATAATATTTTCATTTCATAATTATCCTTTATCGAATAAAAATAACGTACATCTTCGCTTGAATAACATCTTCATTTAAAAAGTATGCTTGACTGAGATAAAAGTATCGTGTGTCTTAGCTTAAAATTTAAGCCCTCTAATCTCCATTTAAGTGTCTCAATCACTTCTATTCATAAGTTTTGAGCCGCTGCGGTTAGTGTTATTGCCTGAGTTCTAATAATTGAATTCCAAAATCGTTAACCAAAATCCAACTTTTGAAAAAAACTACTTTAGATTTAATACACAACTTAAGCATCATATTAACGAAATTTTTAATTCGAATCACTGAACGTTTAATGCGAATAGCACTTTTTAGGCTTTTTTAGATTTTTTGGGCTCAAAAGGAAAAACGCAAATCTTATAAGGTTACTCACGTGTCTTTCTGTCCGTCTGTCACAGCCGATTTTCTCAGAAACTAAGCAACGTGGCAACTTAAAATTTGCCATATCATCACATCTTATTAACTCGCATAAACTGCTAAATTTTGAAAAATATTCATATAAGAAACAGAGTACTTGAAAAAATTAGTTTATGCCTATTTTTCATAATTTTAAATTGTATATTTATAAATATATTCTAAAAAAATATGATTATAGAGTATACTCCCCTTATTTTCGAAATTACTGAAAGTACTAAACCAAACGGAAAGAAACGGGGTTGGAAAAATCTGACGAGAGATCTAGAAGTCTTCAGGAAACTTATAACGATCGTCATAAATTAATTTAGTAATTTTTTAAATATGCACCATATTTTTACCTCACTGGAAAATATCAGGCAATATATTTACGTCATGAAAAAATAAATATCTTTCAATAGTTCAATATATATTAGCTATTTGGCTAAAAGTGAGTACGCCAAAACCCCTACTAATGTAATACAAATAAAACTTTGTTCATTTGTCTTCATTTCACGCTTAAAAATTGAACAGATATCAGTAAAATTTTGCATATTAATGATTTATATTCAAGATTAAAAGTTCGATTTTACATAATAACGTTGTTCTTTACAACATCACACGAAGAATTGTAAATGTCCCATTTAACATGCCAAAGTCATGAACTAAATATTGTACGCTATTTTAGTTCAGAGTACCAACATATAATCCGCGCAGAGCGACGCATTGCATCAGAGCAAGTGTTAGAAGTGAAGTCTGGGAAATTATTTTCAAATTAATACCTACCCCGTAACTATGTAACAGATCTGATTGAAATCAATGCTTCTTTTAAATTTCTTACATTTTTCCTGTTTCCGTGCGAGCGATATAAAAAAAAATTAATTTATATGCGACATTAACATAAAAAAACTAAAAAAATAAATGTATATTTATAACAAATATAATGTCTAATAAATTTTTTTTACACCCGTACGTAAATATTAAAATTCAGATGTATTGAACCGAAAATATATTTTTTATCACCGGACATCTTAAAATATAATTGAATAAAGAAACGAACACAAAATCATTGAGAAAATATTATTGTCTTTTCAGCTACCGCACCTGATTAATCAAAAACAAAAGAGAAACAGCAGTATCAGAATTGTTATCGTACAGTTTCTCGAGAGATGCTTTAAACGAAAATAATTATGACAATCGTGAAATCGATTGGAAACTCTTTTAAAGCCTTTACGAAGGCTGTTGAAAAGGACTGCAAAGGGTTCATTTTTTACATTCGCCACAAACGGTGATAAGGGGTTGAAAAGGAAATTTGCCGGCTGTCAACTGCGGTCGTTTCCACTTTGTTTCAATTACGATAAAGGGTTTTGTTTCGTTTTTTCGAATGATGCATCATTTAGATTTATTTGATTCTTACACAAACGTTCATTTCAGACTCAATAGACACCTAAAATTGTTACTACTAAAAATAATGGAATTACTTGTAAATTACTAATTAATTTAATTCTTATTTAACATATAGCGCTTATCAAAATGTTGGATAAGGTAAGTATATAAAAGAAATATTAAATATTATTCAATAACCGGAAGAAAATAAAGATCAGCAATACAAATAACTATCTTCAAGTCTACCAAACCAATCCTGAACGAATTACTAACAATGTAATAATTAATAATAGAACTGATCCTCCCATAAGCTTATTATCCTTTGTCTTCAAAGTTGCAATATGATAATTTCGATGATTACACAAAGGATTTTGGACAAAAACTGTGTTACAGGTTACGAGTGTACTATAATTTAGACGTCATGAAATTTGCCATAATTTTATGACTGTAAATTGATCGATTAAAATATTAGCTACGATCATTATCTAATGTATTGATTATCAAATTTGCAGTAATCGACAAACATATCTAGACGAGAAGCAAGTAAATTTAAATGAAAATCAATAAAAGGCATGTCATATCCAAAATATTTTGTAATTTCATTAGCAAATGATAGTCAATAAATAAAAACAAAACCATCAAGTCTCCCCCTGCAACAAATTTTGGGACAGTTAATGAGGAATATATGGGAAATAGCAACTAAATGAACTTTGCAAACTGATTAAAGTACTCGGTTTCGTGTTTTTTCATCAAAAGACCAATTTTTTCTCCAAACTTAATCGAAGTTAAGCAAAATCGTAATTAAGAGAATTAAATGATTAAAATAAGAATTAGGTGAAACAGATTTTTGTAAAAGTGTGTTCGTAATTATTGCCTAATGATGTTTTAATTACAAAATTATATTTGTTCATAAAAAAGGTTAAGTGAGTTTCGTAAGCATTGCGTTTGAGTTAATTTAAAATTACCTTTAGATAATTTTTTTAGAGTGCTTCCAACATCATTATATTCGCTGTATAAAGTTTAATTTTAATCGCTTCATTAATTATTTTGTAATGGCTTGAAAAGAAATTAAGATTTAACTAAATTGGTCAGTTCGAAATGAAATAAAATTGAAAATATTTAAGGTTCATTCATTGACATTCGATTTTCTTTTAATAAGTTAGAGATAACATTCATATAATCTGATAGGTTTAATACAATTTGCTGAATGGTTTAAATGTTTAGATGTATTAATTAATTATCAGAGTTTTTGTCGCAACTGTACGATTTTTTTCAGAGATGTTTTCGTTAAACACTTTTTGAGTTTTAATTAAGAATGTTCTATTGATCAATTATAATTACTTTATTTAGTATATTTTATTTTTCAATGATACGTTAATCAAATATCTCTTTTAATTTTGTTTGAGACTCTCTCGGTATTAATGCTATATATATTATGATTATATGCTACACTATTACTTATTTCATACAGTTTATTTAGGCCGTCTTTGCTATTAATTTTATTAGTAGCAAGAAACTGAAGGAACTCAATTTTCATAGAACATCTAAATATTGCTTTGTGTAGATAATGTTTTGTGCCCGAATGGACAGCTTAGTTTTTCATAAACACAAAATTGTACCCTTTAATTTTATTTAGTAATCTAAGCTGTTAACGTATTTTGAAGATACTGGTTGACTATTTCCATTCTAATCTGACTTTGCTTTGTTAGGGCTTGCAGTTTCTGTTCATATCTTAAACCCTCAATAGTTGAATTATGGAATTCTCAACAATTGACCGATTTCAAAATCAATAATATTAGAAATACGCAATATGTTATAATGGGATATCATTAGCTCGTTTTGAGGTCAGAGGTTTCAAAATTACAAACTTTGTGATCTTAGCAAACAAAAATAAATTTACAGTTTTTATTAGATTGTTACTGATAATCGAATAGGTTGACTTGACATTTGAATGCGAAATGTCCATTGGATTCATAGCTGTTTTGTTTTTGTTTGTAATTCAGAAATTGTGTTGTTTCAGTCTGTGTAATGTTTGCATAACGATTATTTAATCGACTTAACTTTCATTTTATGTGTCGACTATTTTTCAACAACGACGTCTTGATTTTTGTCACAAATATTATTTCTTCACAAATTTGATTAAACCAAATTTTCACAGCCTATTATAGAAAGCATGATGAATCCCCGAATAAATTTATAAACCTCTGGCGAAACGTTTCACAGATCAGTTGTGATGCATTTGACATCGTTTGAATTGGAACAATTTTATTGTTCTGTCTGAATAAAGCTACTGGGTTCTGCACTTCTGCTGGTCTTTTATAACGTAAGCATTGTATTTTTATTTTTCCATTTTACACAGGAAACGTAAATGACGTATGCACTTTCAGTTAATGCATTGTTTGATTTGAGAATGGGCGGGATAGAGGGCGCTGTGTGATTGTTAATTAACCAATCAGTATAGTATCGTTTTTAACCGTTGTAACGGTTTCCTCACTTCATCGGGCTGTCTGTGAATGTCGACCTTATCTAGGGTTCTCCAAATCTGACTATACATATATAAGATTTAACGATATACACTGCTTAAAAAGTCATATTTAAGTAACAGTTTAAAAAATTGTAATCTATTGTTTTTTAAGACTAATTATTCAAGTTAATGAATTCGGCGATAAATATGCGAAGATAACACTTAACGACCACTTTAAAGTATAGATATCATTATAGTTTGCCCAAATTACCACTTTATAAGATTTAATATTTTAATTACCATTAATGAAAGTATTATAAAATTACTGCCATACGTCCATTTCTGCATGTGATTTACAGAGTACACATAATTTTTTAATAATTATTTTATATAATTGCTGTCATTGCCTTTTGCTTCATTTTCTTTGCTTCTATAATTTGTTAAAATTATATACTACTACAGTATATAACTATCACATGTATTTTCATTTTAGTTTAGTGTGAGTGAAAATTTTATTAAATATTGATAGTTCATTTTTAATACAATTGGCTGCTTTTGTTGATAATTTGAGTTATTTCCAGGTGTCAGTAATCGTTGCAATTGTGAGATGCACTTTTACAACAGAGTATGAGAATTACATTTCACTTGAATACAAGTCATTGCACAGTGATGACAAGCAAACATTTCATTTCACGATCACATTATTGATGTTTATAATTAGCATTTAGTATACTCGGATGTGTTGTGCGGCACTCCCAGAAATTCCTTCGCACCAATTTTTGATAACTTATATATGTTGGAGATAATACGTAAAAGAGAATTCGATGTCTCTATTATTAAAAAAATGTCTCTTCCTCATGCTATCCTTACGTGTACTTTCGCTTTTTCTTTGAGCAAAATTAGATGTAGCCATCGGCAAGCAAGAAGAGAGTTACACCAAATGCTGCATTTATTCGAAATGTTCGGTTTAATGCAAAATTAAATTAAACATCCGAAGATAAGGGAAACAGCATAGCTTTTATACCGGGCTGTTATACGCAAATATGAAGACATCCATTATTTCACATTCCGAACCATCGTACCAATATACATTGCTTTCCCAAATTTACCGTTCGCTTAATTTACTTAGCATTGGAGATATGGCTCCATTTGTGAACATCTCCTATTTCATTCGATTCTTGACAGCCAAATTCTCTAGACATATTCGCTAGTTTATCATTCCAATACAAACATTAAATTAAAAGGAAACTATACAACAATTATTATTTGAAAGCATTGACATTACATTTTCTTTTTTTCAAATCCATGTTATAATAATACAATTATTGTTATTAGTAATATTGTTACTGATAATTATTATGGTGAATTTTGATTTGTAGACTGATTTCAGTTATTTTAAATATTTATTGAACATTAAACCAATATTACATGTTTTATATTTTAATTTAATATATTATACAAATATTTATATTAGATTCGTATATTATACAAATATTTACATTGGATTCATATAAGATATATATGACTCATGTAAGAAATATTTATATATACGCTCATTATTCCAATACAAGTAGTCTGTTATACGAATACAATATAACCATTAATCTTTTGAAAGAATTTATATCCATTTTATTTTTTAAATCTATATTATTATTACTTCTATTGCTGATAACTAATATAGAATTTTTGGACAGAGGATTGATTTCAATGATTTTAAATATTTATTGTTTGTTTACCAATATTACATATTTTATAATTTAATTTAATGTTCTACTAGTCTTGATGTTCACATGACTCGGTGTAAGATTGCACTTTATGCATGTTTTGATGAACCAAATGGTTTGTATCGTTTTCCGAAATTTAATTCGGAGTCGACGGTACAATATCGCCAATGTAGCCAAATCGGCTCTTTTCAAATATTGAATATATTTGGCGTTGATTTTGTAGAAATTCATTATTCACAATTAAATGAAACTACGTGATGTAGTATTATTTCTAAATATAAATATAATAATAATACTACATCACGTAGTTTTATTTAATTGTGATTAATTTAATGTGTTAAACAATTTCGGATATTTTATGAATTATACAAATATTTATATAAGATCAAATATATAAGTCCATAGAATATTATTTTTATGCGGGAATGTTAGGATACAAGTTAACTTAATACTTGAAAGACTCACTCATTGCGTATCACTGTGATTTGTATGTGTTTTCCCCATAGGTGATAAATAAATAATTATATAAAAGATTGTGCAGTATTTGTGTAGATGACGGAGGGTTCATTACTATAACCATATTTCATTTATATTTGCACTCATTGTATATTGATCATTGTTTTTGTGTAATTGTATGATATATAATTGTTTTTTGTTTCACAGTAACTTTATCAACGCATTGGCGAAATATAAATTAAGCATAGATTTTACTAAGTAAATAGATAAATAATTTAATTTCAGTAGTGGTCTTGCATTATAACATCGGGCCGATAACCAAGGAATGGTTGAAGAATTCAATGCGATAAAATATAATATATTGGATTGAGAAATTAAACCACTAGTTAAAATATTATAAAATTTGATTAATAAGTAAGTGAGATTATAATTTTAATTGTGGGAATAGAGTGCGTTTATTTCCCTGTCTCATTTGCTCTCATCGAATAAACCGAGAACGATTAAAAATGACATCACATTTCAGTATTGTCGTCCTTGCTCAAATGTTAATTTTAAACTTTTATAACAAGGTCAATTTTTAAGAACGTCAAATGTGTTTTCACTCCTCGTCAGCTTGCACCTTGAAATTATGATTTATTAAATAAAAGGTAATTAGTTAATCCCTTGGCGATAAGTATTAAATATTTTAATGCTATATCAAGTATATTGATAACCATTAAATATTTTAATGCGATAACCATTAAATATTTTAATGCGATAACCATTAAATATTTTAATGCGATAACCATTAAATATTTTAATGCTATATCAAGTATATTGATAACCATTAAATATTTTAATGCGATAACCATTAAATATTTTAATGCTATATCAAGTATATTGATAACCATTAAATATTTTAATGCGATAACCATTAAATATTTTAATGCTATATCAAGTATTAGATATGTGAAAACATTATTTGGCATGTAGAAAGTTCACACAACGCTTACTGTATTTAACAGGATTTCGGAAAACGATATCACTTTTGATATTTTTCATGTAATGGTTATAGATAGATAAAATTAGAGATATTCAAGAATATATCGTCAAACAAACGTGTATTTTAAAATAGAAATATATCGTCACACACACGTTTCTTTTAAAATAGGAATATATCGACACAAGTAGACGATGTAATAAAAGGTGGCTTCATTACCAATAGTAAGTAGGAAACACACATGACAGCAGAATGCAGGAAAATTAAAATACTGTCCTGATAGAATGTAATAACGAGGCAAGGATATCGATTCGTTGATAGGAAAAAACAATGAAAGGTAGAAATATGGAATAATTTTAAATAGTCCACATGCTTCAGAGTTAGCTACTTCATTGGTCGCATCTAAAATATTTGTTTAAATATTTTTGGTAACTTATTTTCTATTGAAATATATATATATATATATATATATATATATATATATATATATATATATATATATATATATATATATATAATACATATATAATACATATATAATAATAGTCAAAACATTTATATCGAATTTTAAGGAGAGGAAAGCTTTTTGTAATAAATCCTTTTTTTCAATTTCATGGATCATGTGAAATTTTAGTAAAAAGAGTAAGTTTAAAAATTTTCAGAATTTTTGATCAGGTGATTCTAGACAAACTGTTGCAATTGTTCACCAAAAGTTGCTTCTTCCCCATCTAGAAAACTACTACTAAAATTATGAAAATAAACTTTTAGGGACGAGTAGACTCGCACGAGAAGGGTTCCGCATCTATTTATATATATTTAAAAGTTTTTTGCATATAAAGACGCAAAGTGTTTCTATTAAAGTGTTTATTTATAAATGTTACCATTATTTTTCCGCACATTATTATATTGCCTAGAGCATTTTCACAGGCGTAGAAATAATGCGAATTTCCCAAAAACTATAAGAACTTAGATAATCACTATCCAAAAACCACTGGTCCGATTCTACTAACCCTGTTTTTATTTATTTTTGGGTCACTAGTTACATAAATTAGAGATGAATTTATTTTATTGCACATTTTGCCTCTTAGAAACTGAAAAATATTTTTGTGCCTTATGATAGTACCATCAAACTATGATAGTTCAATTGAAAGTACTATCAAAATATATATCACAAAT
This sequence comes from Druceiella hillmani, assembly GCA_039881145.1. Classification (NCBI taxonomy): domain Eukaryota; kingdom Metazoa; phylum Arthropoda; class Insecta; order Lepidoptera; family Hepialidae; genus Druceiella; species Druceiella hillmani. The sequence goes on from JAYKKI010000029.1 coordinate 16,368,909, forward strand.
ATTCCAAATACTCAATTAATATTATCTACTGTTAGGCCAAATTCCAAATTTCTACACCACTACACGATATATATATATACATATATATATATATATATATATATATATATATATATATAAAGTAAAAGAATTATTAAATAACTTAATAATTAAGAAATAATTTAATTAATACATAAGATATATTTTTTGGGTTTTAATTCTTTCTTGCATATATGTCTTTATATTTATTATGTTCTATCCGTATATCCTAATTCGACATAAGCACTTATACTATGATAACAAATTGATATTACTTTTTATTATTATATTCTAAAAGGTTTACATGGTTTTTAAAAATTTTAATAATGTACGTATATTAAAATGTAACTCTTCTGGAAGATTTTTGTAATATTTGTAAATCTTAAAATCTGGTCTCGGTATCCGTTAGGAAGTTTATCTAAGCTACGTAAAAAAATTGTAACTAAAATATTAATTCTGGTATATGTGGCCTGATATATCCTTCATATTAACTCTGGATTATGACATCAGAAGTGCCAGTTTTGACACTTGCTGATGTATTCGAATGACTTGAGGGATTTCATTTCTTTCCAAAATGTTGAAAAAATTTGTGGATAAACTTTATACGCTTCTACAAACGTTAGTCTCTATATTTATAAGGCATTAAAAAGAACCTATATATAACTTAATGGTGTACTGTTTCTAGAAATTGGAGCAATTAGGAAATATTTTGATCTCAAACAGCACTCCGAAAGTGCTCGTATATTGCGAAAGGTAAATGAAACAAAAGTAGAAAAGACGCCTTATGAAAAATGATACATTTAGTAGTCATAAACGTTACTTGAAAAGTGTAACGTTTTTATTTAATTCGAATTTTGGTCGCCATTAGAGGTTTTTTTCTGTTGTTCTTAATACATGTGTACTTCTTCGTTTTATTCGGAACCAAAATTGTATTTTATATATGTATATATATATATATATATATATATATATATATATATATATATATATATATATGTGTATGTATGCGTAGACATATCAACATCTTAACCATTTAATTGCTTAATTGATATAATATAGAATCAATTGCAATGTTTTATTATTTGGAATCTATATGTCTACTTGACTCTCAGTAATAAGCCTGATTTCAATAATTCTTGTGTTGTGTTTGATAACCCATAATTTAAGAAAGATTATAGTCTAAACTTTGAGATTATAGTAAAAATATAGAGATGTATATCATTACACTAGGTTTTATTGGAGAAGAAGAGTAATAAAAATATTAATGGAAGTCGGGAGTCGGTGCGGAGACGTTTAATGGCTGCGACGGAAGGATGAGGTGAAGAGCAGCATAATTAAAATAATTCTACGTAAGTGAAATAAGTCGCAGCTAGTTTTTGTAACACTTTTTAACAAATTTGCGACTTGTTCGATGTTTTGGATTATATAAATTGAAGAAAAAATGTATAAAAATGGTAATTTTCGTCTTGTCATATTTTTTTCATTTAAAAGTTCACGTTAGGAAATTAATAGGATGTATTCAGCTTCTGACATAAATTCAATTGAACATGATTTTACCATGAAATATATCTGTCGATGTGTGAGATACATAAGGTCTGAAATTGTATTTGAATGAAATGACTTTGATTGATATTCATAGTACTAGAAATAAGTATTTTAATTCTGAATATATGAATGATTCACGCGATTATTTAAAATATATGAATGATTCACGCGATTATGTAACGTGAAATTATACTTTTCAAAAGAAATACATAAAATTTTCTGCTATCTTACAGCAGTAAATCAGAAACCGAAGACAAGTAGAGTGATAGTGCCAAAATTAATTCATTTACCAGTTTATCAAGAGGTGTTCAGGGTGGAAACGGTCCATTCACAGGATCAACCGTAAGCTCGAGGCTGTTTTCCGGCCAGTAGGTTTTTCTACTTTAATCGCACCGCTGGACGCGGCAATAAATTTGTTTTGAGTGGGTCGAGAATAAAATTAGATATTTACCTGCTTCAAAATCTCTCACATAATTTGGTTTCCGACAATGTTTTTCTTATTTTTTTATTTCTTAATTTTTGCAACAAAAATAAGAATTAATTGTACTACCAATAAAGATATGAAAATCGTTTTAAATATTGAAGAAAGTAAAATACACGTCGATGCAAATAATTATTTTACCCACCATTGAAATGGAAACCGTTAACATATTTTAAATGTTTATTAAGACTGGAAAAGTTTACAAGTTTTACAGAAATAGAATGTAATTAAAAATACTATATTTTTTTGGAATTAAAAAAAAAACAATGCATCTATTGCCAGTCAGGAAAGTGCAAAAAATAAAATAAAATTTGTGATGATAATCCAAACCAAAACAAAAAATATGTTATTAAATGCACACGTAATTATATTTTGAATATATTAAGGTAACAAGAAATAGAAATAATATTGTAAATATAATGAAGTAATATTTAGAAATGCTTCCAAAAAATAAACCGTAACAGTTTTAAACGTCTTTTTTATAAAAGCGATCGATGTCGTTTGATTTCTTTAGGTAATTATCTATAGGAATTAAAAATATACTAATAATTATCTTTGACATCACGGATCGTATAAAATTATCATTCGTTCATTTGTTGTGAAAATGGATGTCTCTCGCTTTTTATTGATTTCACGTGGAATTCTTTGACGACACTCTCGGGTCCGCAAGTTTCTAGAGGATATAACAGGACACTGTAGTTTGTTTCATGGCGCTGGTTCAAAGACTAGTTTGTTTCATGGCGCTGGTTCAAAGAGATCTGTAGAAATTGCATTTACAAACTACTAAATATTATGAAAAGTAACCTAAATTTTCTTAAAAAATATATGATTTTTCACTTTTCTTATTTTCTGATAAGAGTATCATTTTCATTCTTGTAACACCAAAGCTCACCATTATGCATTGGCTAGTCTCCATTACTGGATTTTCCCATTTGGACTTATTTTCATCAATAAAAGGTGATAGGAGAAAATAGACCTTACAGGAATACAATATCATTTTTTAAAAATTGCTGTTCTTAGAATAGAGAATACTAAATTATTCAGCAAGTAATAATCAGGAAAAACCAAAAAACAAGTCAAAATTTGAGACCAACAAAATGAGAAAAAAATTGTACACATAATTCCCATTAAAAAGTGTTTTCATAATTGCAACATGCGTATTATGGTTATCAATAGATCAGGAATTGTTAACAAAACATATAAATAACAACAATAAAAATCGAATAAAGTGCATATTGTATTTTATAAAAACTACTCCAAAAAATAGTAAGTACCGATTGTTTCTTTTCCATTTGTAAATTTTTGTAGGTAAGAGTCGGATTAGTTCTGTTGTCAACATAAATGTCTTTTTTGCTCTCGTCGTGTTTTCCATTAAATTGTTCGATGACACTCTCAAACCTGCTAGTTTCATAGTTTAGTATGTCATATTCGTGCACGGGGGATATAACAAGACACGATCTACACCTTGTTCCATCTCGCTGGTTCAAATAAGTCCATAGAAATATCATTTACAAAATATCATGAAAAATGACCTGACTTTTCATAAGAAAATGCAAAATTGTTTACTTATCTTATTGATAATTAAAATAAAACCTTTGAAGAGCTAATTTTTTTTTCTTTCCTAAATCAAATATGGAATATGGAAATTAATACTGAAAATTAAAAAATATGTTCAAGTGTCATTTTTGATCTTGTAACATTTAATGGACTTACGCTAGTTTCTTTCAGTAATTTCATAAAAAATAAAGAAAGACAGTAAACAGTAAACTTATTAGATGTACTAATTGGGCCGGGAATTACCTAAAAACAACCGTGTAATTCTTGAATTCATGAATCATGAGGTTAAAATGAAGAGTCTTATCCAAAGCAAAATGGAATAAAGTAAACGTATGTACAATTGGAGATCACATAGGAACATTTATACTGTAGTTTACTAATAAAACGATGTATAAATGTTTACCTTAACAAAGCTGTTTGACACAAAATAATACGAAATTTAAAAATCAGTTAAGGCTACGGAAAGCTCGACAGTTGTAGGCTACAAAATTGTAAAAATAAGTGGATGAAATTTTCTTACCGTATTATAATGTAGCTCATCGTTACGTTGAAGTAAAATTAGTTATTTTTTTTACTTTTTTTACATTGCTTTTTTTATATAATATTACAGCGGTTATTTCATTTTACTTTTTATATACGTCTTGCAAAACACTTCTTTAACTATTTTACTCCTATTATTTCTTTGACAAGGAATTTAAAAACAAAATAATTAACATTATTTTCTGGCAAATTTATTATATAGATTTTGCGGTGTCATCGTTCAGGCACACGCTGATTTCATTCAACCGGTTAAATAAAAATCCCGGAATATATTTCGATCCCTTGGCTCACTGAAACTTATGAACAATCATCTTAGCGTAGTTATTTCAATGAGCAACCTAGAATCTTTCCTAAAACCAAATTGAGAAAATGTCAATTCTATTTGCAAAACAATGAAATTTATTTGTAAATAGCGTGATATATTTGAAAATATCGAATGTCATAATCTTATTTAACCACTTTGCACTCGTTATTATATCCCATTCATTTCAATATCCCATTCAATTTCTACAACTATCTCAGCTTGATTTAGCGACATTGGAACTTCATTCATGAACGAAAATGACGCAAATAAGTATCACAACACCATTCAAACTATAGAAAGAGACGAAACGAAATTGGCAAAATACGTTAAACAAAATATCTTAATTACGTCTTTAACACTTTCAGTTTTTCAGGCAGTATTAAACAAAATATATATTAACTAGTAAAGCATAAATAGCGCTGTTTTAATGCATATATATATAGCGCTATTTTCAAACTCGAGCCTTAAGTTTGAAAAATCTGACTGTTGTATTCAATTATTTACTATTTAAATCTGAATTCATGGAATTGTTAAATACTTTAGGGAGTAGTTTACAGACATTGTTATTTAAGACCGAAAATATTACAAATTCTGAAGTGTATAAATAATACTCTATATCCATTCATTATTTCATTGAAGTAATTGTGTTGAGAAACAGTGGAAATTTATGGACTTATGCTTAGTTTTAACTTTTTACCTATAACCTGAGTCTTAGATTATATTTAAATTTTAATTAATATTTGTTGCATACTTAGCTATTATTCCAAAAATAATTTAAAAAATTATATTTATTTTAAGGTACCATTAGTAAGTTACTTAAGAATTTAATCTGCACTATAAATTGCTATTTCCAGTTGCTCACGTTACAAAACACCAAATACCAAATAATTATAATTCCCTTAAATATATTTACCGCTTTTATTAGATATAAGAGTTATTTATATAAACTAGATAAGTTCTGAAAGCGTAAAACTGTTAACGATTAGTTCTATTTGCGTGATATATGAAATATTTATTCTATCATTTCTAAACCAACTTGTGAAAGTGAACTGATTTATAATAATGTAAAACTAGATTCCTTCATAAAAATATAGAAATTTGGTAATAATTAGAAAATGGTAAATGGATTTATATTATTTCCAAAAAATAGAAAATTTTAAACACTTTCCCGAAGAAAATGTCTACGAAATTAACATAACGGGAACAAGCAAACTCCCTAAAATCTCCCGAAAATATTTCTTACTATAAAGAAACTCAATTGCATTCCTAGTCTAATATTGAAATCAAAATAAATACTGCTATTCTGACTTTTAACATAATCAAAGACATATGTTGAGGTACTCTGATATTCAATGACTGAAAGTTTGATACCCCTGTTGTAAAATTGGAAAATATTAATTCTTTTATGGACTACAATAGGGTAAATAAGGAAAAACTCACAATGTAAACTCAATTATAAACGAACCCCTTATTTTATAATAAGGTAATTTTTATTTATACACTATTATATATATATATATATATATATATAGTATTAAGTATTATGTCATAAAATTTATAAATGTTACAAATTTCTTAAATACATAGTTAAATTTCTCTCAAACTAACGTGACATAGATCTTGAACATATTTTTAACACCGATACAGTCGATTATCTAATTTTAGTGTCTAGAATTAGGACGTTTGTGACGTAAACTCACATAAAAATGTAAACTTAATTTTTAAAGGGAGACTTGTTACATCATTGACATGCCCTAATGCTTATGCAGTAACGCAACAAGTGTTTCATTTCCACATGATGGCAAAGTTAGGTGTTCAGCGTCTCCCTTTTCTATCCATATTCACATCAGTCGTCGTTTCAGTGTTAAAGTTCTGTCCTAATAATCAAGATGTATTGTATTGATTATAATATTTAACACATAAAAAGGTGTACATAATCATTTTGAATAAATCATAATTAATTAAAATCATTATTATAATTTGCTTTCTATAAAGCGATCCCCAAAACCCATTATAACAATACGAGTAGACCATTAACCGTTACTCTTTTAGATAAGTATATTTCCATACTTCACCCACAAAATGGACGCGGCTACGTCCATTTTGCCAATATATATATATATATATATATATATATATATATATATTATATATACATAACGGCATCTATTGATGTACATTATACATTTGTATAATTACAAAGATTTTAGTAGGTTGGCACTGTTTTTTTGTGTCATACGAACGCAATGTGAATTAATTTTTTAATATAATAAATGCGCATGTGTTCCGATTGAGTGAACCTATTGCGATGAAATATGTTTTAAATATTACATCATGTTAATATCTATATAATATTAAAAAGTCCATCCAAATTGAGTTAGTCGTCTTTACGTCTAAGCGCGCATGAAGAAATCAATAGGTGAGTGAAAAAAATTCCTAAAATGATCTTAACGCTTTGATTTGTCACTTAAGTTTCATCTCCACTGTTATTTTTCTTTGTAAGTATTTTCAATATACAGACATTCAAAGTGTATAGTTTTATTATATATAGAGTTTTAGTATAATAAACAAAATGTTTCATCTCATTGAAGATCACAAAAAATTGTTTCTAAAATTATCTGAAATTCGCTAAATTCAGAACCTTCGTCATATTCATTTTTTTTCGATAAGTAGATATTGTCGTAGTTAGGTCATAGTTCTTTGCAGTATGTTAACTATAATGTGATCGGAAAATAAAAAGAAGTATATTTCTAATCCTGGCAACAAAAAATTTGTCGTTTTAATACATTTGTTTTGAAATTTGTCTTTCACTTTTGTCTATAAACGAAATACATTTTTAGACCAATTAATTATTTAATTTCCTTACTAACTACTTAACCTCCTAAATTTATAATATATGTATGTTACCTGGCATATTTTATGAGTATATTACCTAGCTTATCACCTGTAAAAGATGTGCTAGGTAATATACTCATAAAGTGAAAGACAATAATTATCGCGAGTACGAAACCCACACTATTTCAAACACCGCACACAAAAACCTTGGCGGCTAGCGATCCTTTTTATCAAAGGGGTTATAAGTTTCGTTATTTCGCATTAGGGGTATTGCCCCATCATGATTTTAGAGCCAAAATTGTAATGTTTGGGTAGTCCTCAGTTAATTCATTATTTTCCCTATGCATAGTTATATTTGTATTAAATATACATAGTTATATTTGTATTACATGCTATTTTGTGCAGTTGCCCTATTTATAAATATTTTTAAATGAAATTACTTCAGCGACATATGAGTTGTACTATCACGTTAAAATTATGTAACTCTTGATAAAACAAATGCTAAACGTATAGGGCTGGCGTCGAAACCGGCCGAGCACTGACGACATAACGGTCGAGGATGTCACAAACTTTATTGTAACGATAATCTGTCCATGATTCAGCAATCAGCCACCATCCTTTTAGTCATGCATTTAGGTTTGTGCTAATATTATTAGAGTGATATTTTCATTTATTTCATAGCTTTCGAAGCATAGTTATTAAGTATATCACCATTATTTATTGAAAATGAATTTTCTTCAGAAATTAATTTTAACAAGGGAAAAAAAGCTAGATAACTAATGATTATTATAAATTATTAACGTGAACCATTAAAGAAGTTTCACTTCATCCGTGAGCTTGTGTGGGTGAAGTTCACATCTTTTTCGTTTCTTGTTAACTTGCTCAACCTATTGACACTAAGATTAAAAAAATTGTTGAATAAATAAAATCAATAATTGATATTTATAAATAATGTGGTAAAAATACTATAAATTCTAAAATGCTTAATAAGTATAAATTCGTACGAGGCGCTCGTAGTGCGAGTCCTATTCAAACTGAAAAAGTTTTTATCTTTAGAAAATGCCCACTTTATAAATAATCCAGACAGTAATTAGTAAAGACATTTCATCAATATTGCTTACTCTGACTAGAACTAAGGGGTAAGGGTTGGAAGAAGGTGTGAAATTAAATATACATATATTTAATTTCTTAGGTTTCAGCTCTAATAAATTGATCGACCTCATTTTGTGCGTGGAATTTTTTATTATGTCTTATTTTCGCCTTTTTTCCAATATCTTCAATACAAATTTAAATCGAATATGTCGAATAGATGGGTTCCTTCGTGAAGTTTTTTTATAAGAAATAAATGTAATTTTTAGAATGCAATGGTGATTAGACAAGTATATTTTTAACACGAACTCGATCATGTACCGCAACTAATAAATCTGTTTACATTTTTTAGTTTATTACCTTTTCGTATATTTATTGCAGATTTCTAGCTATTTTACAAATTATGAAAGTTAAGGATAAAGAATCAAATCATATTAAAAAAAAATGTATGTCTGTAATAAAACAGATATTTTTACTTTTTGAACTTTTTTTAACTTCTGAATATTCTTCGACTTAAATGTATCCTCACCTACTAAAGTACATGTGTGTAGCGTAATTATTTTCTCTCAACCATATATTTTTCCCTTCGAGATATATCTGTTAAAACCACATGAAAAATGAAAATAGAAATATGTTAGTTGTATTTTTTAAAATCAATGACTAGTTTAATATACTGAAAAGTTTTGTTGACTGACAAATCGTAATTATTATAGCATAAAATAAAACTTTCTTCGCCTTCTTTTATCGGTCCTTCACTGCTGAGGGTCGGGGTTCCCTCTTGATAATACCTTCATTTATAATATTCTGCCATAGGTTCTTGTGCTCGACGCTGTATAGGCCATCATCTAATGGAGTGTCAAAATTTGAATTTGGTCCATTCAGCGCCCAAGGTACCATCCCCGTGATCTTTGTCTTTCAACCATGATGGTAATAATGAGTTTCCTTCTGGTAAATTGCTGTAAAACATGACCGAATGATTCGAGAACTCTCCGGACACAGATGGTGGACAATCTTGTTTTGATTACAAGTTCGTTCAGAATCGAAACGTTGATTCTATGTTCGATCCATGAGATGTTGATCATCTTCCTCTAGCACGATGTGTCAAAGGCGTCGATTTCCCAAAAAATATTGTCAAGCTGGAGCACTGAGGTAAAGAATTTCAATGCGCATTCGAAACATCCCTGTTTATGTGAAGCGGTTTTTAATAGTTTCTCAGTTTTTGATTTTCTTTACCATAATCACAGACGAAGACAATTTTTTTCCTGACGTAATCGTAAGAGAAACTTAATTTTTTTTCATTAACTAGTCAATATATTAGTTTATTCGAGATAAAAACAGTTACTATATACATATTAAAACGGCGTCAAAATATAAAATATTCGAAACACCAGATTTTGAATTTAACTTTTGGCGTCAGTTTAAAAAGAAAGTTTACATATTTTTTCCTTCAAAATCTACTTCAAAGAACTTTTTAATTCATTGGCTTCTTAATCGTGAATGTAAAGAGAAACTTATTTTGATACAATGTTTTTGCAAGATTATTACTTCTAAGTAAAAGCACCTTTTTCCATTTAGCAAACTAGCGAAGGATCAGAGCTAGTTTTTAAACAAAGCGAAAATTTTACATTTAACTCCAAGTTGTAACCGTGGCTATAGCGGTCATTGACTCGTCCCGTAATGAAATGGTGATAAAGTTTATTTGTGTGAACAAATTTGTGAGTTTGCTGATAACTTTGGGCGGAAGCCCAAAATCCGATGAACATTCGAAATAAAACACAAATGCTATTCGAAATAAATTACATGAGGCCATAATACTTTTGAGTAGGTAAGAGTATATTTTATTGACTCGGCGGTGGATGTTCTGAGCGACTGAATTACTTGTTCATAAACTTTTCCATTATTTCCCCCGTCGCTTAATGGATGGGAGGTAAGATCAAGTTTTGTTTCGATATTAAATGTAAAGTTTCTTTTAGTTCACTTTTCCATGGGGCAGATAATGCATCTTACGCACTCTCAATGGCAATTATTCAGGAATTATAAATTGATTAAACATTAACTAGCCACAAGTGATTGCCGATAGATATTTTAAAAACGTTTTATTATAGACGTACGCTTGTTCATTATTGTGATCTATTATTAAGGGAACATAGCCATTAAAATCGTAAATGGTTTCATGAAATGGAAGTGATTTTATTGACATAATTAAAGATGTATATAATTAGTGAGAGTAAAAGAAAAAAGTAATTAAATTTTAATTGAAATAAACTTATAATATGTTTACTCAAGTAACGTCATCATATATGTAATAACTTACGCTAATTGCATATTCTTAAACTAATTACCATCATCATCAGGGACTCGACAGTACTCGGTGGATCCTGGACGCCACGGTTTTAAAATTTGTTATTTTGAGAGCATCGAGAACACTTTTGTTTGAATCCATCCTAATTTGGGTCTTCCTTTTCCTCTTGAGCCAGTTGGTTTGGCAGAAAAATTTGATTTGTCCTTCTATCTTCTTTCATTCTAATGACATGGCCGGTCCACTTTATATGTTTTTATTCTTTAAATAAGTGATAAAGTTCAGAATTAGTTCTCCTTCTTAAAAACCTATTATCAAAAAACCCACCAAAGATGGATCTGAGGATTTTACGTTCGAAAATTGCAAGGTTTTGGTTTCTGCAAGTTTGGGACATTGTCCGCGTTTCAGATGCATTACAATTAATTATATGTTACACAAATAATATTCTTAAAAAAGCTGAAAATAATTCCTAATTTCCTAAAGTAAATAAATTAATCACTAAATTCTTCTTCTGCTGAATTATCCAGAATACAAATCAGCATACTAAAATTGTGATGACCAGTTATACATATGTATTGTTCATTTGTCCATACATTATAATAGGCTCTACTATTCAAACTAAGACTTTTGAAAGGAAATTATTTGTCAATTTTTGAAAAAGTCTCTGAGATTTATGAGGCTTACTTCCAAGTCTTTAAGGTACTGTTACCACTCTCCTCGCGTTATCGAAGCGGTACATGTGGAAAACGAATAGAAAGTAATTAGCATAAAAACTAATGGTAAATTTTTGTTAGTAGGTGCTTTGTCCAGATGTGATAATTTGGCGTTGTACAGAAAACAAACACCGAACTTTAGAATATGTGCTAAACCATTTGATAATTTGAAGTTTTGTTTCAGCGTCTCAGTGTCTCAGTTTTACCATTTGGTCATTAGGAGATAAACAGGCTTCCTTGACTTTTAGATTGTCAAATAAAACGTTATGCTCAGCAAGCATACTCCGCTTTCATGTATATTTGCGAACGTGGTTTATAGATTTGGAATCTAAAATGCCACAGCCTCATCAGTTGCCAAGCACTTTTACTGTTTCTCTTCACTGTCCATTCCAGTACTAAATTTTTCAGAACTCTGACTAACCCCTCGGATAAGTTTGGTCACGTTCCACTTGCCTGAGAGTCAAGAAGGTATTTCAGCAACAACCATATATTCTTTGTATTTTACCTAAACCACCTTTTCGGGATCAGGTGACGGTTATGATGAAGTAGACACCATCGCAAGATCGTATGATATTCATGTTTTCTACCCTATTCCCATGTTTTTTACCCTATAGCCACTCAGGCTTAGCCACTAAAAAGCGGTCCTTCCCAGTCTTGATATCTTTCAAAGATGGTTAAATTATGCTATTAAAATCTCCTCTCGTGGAGATAACTTGAAAAGTTCGGATACTCTTCGAATGTTTCACCCATTTATAGAAAAGTTCCTTGTTCGGACCTTTGAAATTGCCTCCAACAAAAAATCATCAAAAAAAAGAGACAAGGAACATTAGTATATAATAATCTACAAGGATGCGTCTATCTTATGAAAAAATACAACTGGGAGAAATTCCATTTTCCAGAATTGCGACGCCTTTTGCTAACTAAAATAGGAGTGTCATTTATGCGTAGAAAATAGTGCTCACCCTTGGTAAACAAATCCATTACTTAATTTCACCACAACTTTTAAGAAACAACTAATAGCAGTAACATTTTGTTTATCCGCCACCGTAGTTAATATTTAGAATTACGCGTATCCTAAGTAGGTAAACCTTCCTTCACATAGACTTACCAACTTCAAACACGAAACATGGGTTTACATATAAGGAACTTGAATAGATAAAGGACAAATTAAACTTATGTTTTACGTGATGTCAAGAACGGACGATTTCCATATAACTAGTTTGGAGGAGAATCACATAACAAAATTAACGCTTACAATACATTCTCGCAAACATCTGATGACTGAAAAGCAACTTTACTTCAATTAATTCAAATATAATTACCTCATCACGTAAGCAACTTGTTGCCGGCACAGTAAGCAGATTTTACCGAAGCAACTAAAACTTCGTAACATTGTTACGCACTGAGACAATTCGCCAAGTTCATTCACGTAACGCGACTCCTTTGAAGCCGCACGAGGGTATTGTAAATATCATAGCCACATCTGCAGCAAAGTAACAAGGTGTTTGGAGGAAAGTTCGTTACCGTAAACAATTAGGAAGACGTATTTCTTTTGGTTGGGATGAAAATTTGTATTGCATATGAAAGTACAGGATTGTTGTTACATGTATAATGAAACATTTTGTATTTGTTTCTTATACTGTATATAAGAGAGAAATTTAGAAGGTCCCACAAAATTCCGATTGTTTTTGACGCTTGTAATGAATACGATATCATTGGATAGGTATTTTAAAGTTATATCCATCTCCTATTTTATTTCTACCATGTAAAGCATGAAAAAAAATTCTAGATACTTTCATTTGATTTGAACTTTGGAATAAAATATTTGGTTAACTTATAAAATCAATAGCATGAGATGGAGACTAATATGAAATTCTATTTTGTGAGTGTTTCGACACGTTCTTAGCTGGTTATTTATTTTTTATTTCGAGAGACACAGTTTTACGTTATTAGAAGTTAAACCTGTCGCACTTGAGCTCGGTTGACTTGTCTCAATGGGCCCTTTTGTTAGATATTGTGACCAGGAAGATCTGATGAAAAAGGAAGCAGGTGGTAATGAGAATTTCTCAGTAGGTAACAGCAAACCCATCGAGTTTGTGATCGTTTCATTTGCCTCTATAGATCCTTTGGTCACAAAAGCGTTTTCTTAGTTTTTTTTAAACTATTAATTTATTTTTACTAGTATCATCGATTTCTCTGTGTTTGACATATTTTATTGCTGAAATTAAAAATATCAATGTTTGATTAATCAGTACGGATATTACGTGAAGATCAACGTATGTATATCAAGTAACCTCGTGCGCGGGTATATTTCTTTTGCATTTAAGCTCATTACCCTGCCCTTGTAAATAATAACGTTATAATATATATCCTATGTTTTAATCTATGTTGTATATTATCTGCATACATAACTTTATTGCAATACATAACGCAGTTTAAGCTTGGAAGAATAATAAACAAAAGCCAACGTTTTACTTCTATAAATAGGGTATGATAAGAATGACTTCTTCAAGTAGGAATGAAAGAATGATGTCCATAAAATTCATACGAAGTTGTTCGAAAATATGGTTGACACAGATTACTCAAACTTATTGGATATTCCATAAAATACTAGCAGCTTGAAATCTATCTCCCGTAATTCTTTAGCTGCTTCGATACTTCTTTAGTTTGTATGTCTTTCTATTTATGGATGTATGCAAAACTTTCTTTATATAATAATAATAATAATAATAATAATAACAACAACAACAATAATAATAATAACATAATCGAATGCCACGGTCCTCACATTGGCTACTTGACATACTGAATATGGGATTCAATACACTAGGTAAAAAGATATTATTTAATACCAGAAATTTTGTATGAAACTGATAATTTCAAATGACAATAGAACTGTTAATCTCAAAGAGAAGTCTATTAGCAACTCAACAATTGGTTTCGATTGTTAACTAGTGGAACAATGTGCGCGGAATGCCTTATTTAATAATACAATTTATTTGTATGATTGGTAATTTATAAATTTCTTGTCTGAACGTCATATTGATCACTATTCTGACGAGAATAAAATTAGAATTGATTTATTGGTCGAGTGTTTGTATGGCTATTATATTTAAAATTCTTGAACACATCGTACAATGCTTTTGACAGTCACCACATTCGGACTATTGTACGTCACATTTCCATATGACACATGAAGCCTTGATCGCAAATTTATATAGGTTTACCCTTAAAGAGAGCCTAACCTGTATCTGCTACCGCGAAACTCAGGATATGGAGCGCATCTTGTTTAATGCAGCTGTACTATGATGAGCGGCGAGTTTCTTGGAGCGCATGCGTCGAAATAGTAATGGAGAAGATCACGCGGTTCTTTGGAACTTGGTTCTTTTATCACGGTGACTTAGTTGAGAATGGTATTTGAGTCATTCAAAATGTTGGATAAATATGTCCTATAAAATGAAAAAAAATGGTATTAAATAGCTCTCTGCGTAGGAATAATGCGATTTGCGTAGGCTCTATGCTCTAACTCTGGTAGGTGGAAGCGTTTAATGGAAGATATGGGACATTATTATGGTATCGTCGTAGATCCCTTCTTTTCTATGAGGGAGTATGTTAAGGTCTCTGGATTTGGATTTTGAGAAAATTGTTTGAGATTTTTTTTAAATTAGTCGAGTATATTCTGTCTGAAAATTGATTTTAATATATTGGTTTTATTTCATTTTTACAAGTTTCCTGTAGTCATTCAAATAACAAATCTTTGTGTCCTTTTATTTGTTTGTTCACACAATTTTTGGTAAAGTATTGAAATGTACAATATCAACAATTAAAATATACCCATAAATATTGCTGTAGTAAAGAAACATTAAAAATAAAAAACATGTATTTATATAGTAATTATATCTAATTAAGGGTAGAAATATTTATAAACATTTAAATAGGTAGATTATTTAAAAATAAAAATGTTTTATTTTAAATAATGTAGGAAATCTCTATGTTGATTAAACTTTTTTAGCTAGAGCATATATAGGAAGTAAGAAACCAAATTAATGAAAGAATTTCATCTTAAGGAGTCATCTTGCAGTAGAATCGTTCTGATCAACCATCATCGCAAACTTAAAGCCATGAGAAATCGCCCAATAATTTATCGAAAAACAGACCTGTAATTTTATATTACATATTATATAACATGAAGACCTGTAATATCATATTACATATAATAAAAACGTACTGCAAGCTACAAAAAAACAAGTAGTGTAAAGTCACGTCCAAATCACCTCGACAAAAAAATAGGAAACTGTAAACGCCGCAGTACCCGTTATTCGTTAAAAGTATTTTCATTAAAAGCAAAATTTCCATACTTTTTTCAGATTTTTAAAAATAATGTTTTTGTAATTAGGAGGATGGAAGCCTCGATTTTCGAAAGAAAATATTTCGAAACGAAATTATTATAATCGCTTGGTTCAAAGCACAATATTGCTTTTTAAAATGTTTACTTAACGTCACCCATTTGGGATAACTATTTTTTTCACCCCATTTTTTGGTGTTTTAGAAAGATATTTTTTAAATTTCTAAAAAGATACCACTTATTTTATTTTACTGGCTTAAAGCAAAAGGTATACGGCCTTTGATAGAACGATGCACCGCGAGACTAATGACGATAAAATGTTAAATGTCTTTATGTACTTATAGGAATTTAGTAAGTAGATGCTTGAGTCCAAGTTTCATCGAGAGCATTAAATTTCTTATTGATTTGGGACGGTTGTTTTAGATATCTACCAACATCACGTTCATAGAACATAAAGGATTCCAAAGGAACAGAAAAATAAAAAAATAGGTTTTTTATTTTTATGCAAGCCAATTCTTTGGAAATGAAAGTTTGGGTATAAAGTATGCAAATCTGAATTTTATTGCAATCGTTTAAATTTTGTAAAACTGCAGATAATTTACTATTATTATTATTTTCAATTTAATAATTATTTCTATACTAAAATATTTGATCGACTTAAAGGTACATGGAACAATAAACCAAATTTGGGTTATCAGAAAAAATATAAATATTTAAGGTTTACCTAAAGTACTAATTAATTTCTTGTGGAGAAATTATTAGAAGAAAGTAAGGGCTGCCATCTATACTTCAATCTTACAGCTAAATTTATGTTTTTATAATAAAGCAAATATATGAAATGCAATTGGAGAAGGGATAATTGCGTGATAAGAATGAATTATCAATATTTGAATTTTTCTCTTGTAAAAGAACGAGCTGAGATAGATGAACATTAAAGATGAAAACTTTTAAATATGCTGTCTTCTGAAAGTCTTGTGATATCGTCTGCAAAACACACATAAGTAGAAAGAGAAGCATAATTTTCTTGACTGAGAATAGTTGCGATTGTACTTCCGTTATCATGTTTATCTTCACATTTTTTATTTTGTTAAAAAAATTAATACTAGTTTTTTAACAGTACGTTTGACATTAAAGCTAAAAAGCACAGAGGCAGAATTAAAAATGTAAACTAAGGTCTAAAAAAAGTAGCAATGTCAATGAAGCTATCAGCATTGCATGTTGATACAGATGATTATAGAAAATTTCGTTTGTTTGATAATTCATCCATGGGTATGCATAATGATGGATATTCCAATTTGGGTAAAAAAATCTGTAACGAGAATTGTCTTATACGGAATTACTGGAACATACCTTGAATAATAGCGAATGCTTTCTAAAATCCTGGAACCAATGTGGTTATATCACAGTTTAATTAAGCGATATACGTGCCATATCGATATACCGACTTATCAAACGGAAAAGTAAACTTTTTAATTTTTTTAAAATTTATTTTCTTTTTTTATAACAAAATTTTTGATTTTTAAATTTTTTGAATCGATTTTCTTGAATAATCACATTTACTGATTTACATATAATGAAAGGAGTTTGAAATCATTGAACTTCTTTAAAATAAGTCGCTAGTGTTGTAACAGTCTAATAATATTTCGATATTATTATTTCACCCATACGTCCATTAATACTTATTGTAAATTAAGCCATGTATCGGAAAAGTTGTCCTGACATGCCCCCAATATTTTTGAAAATACCTTTTCCGTAATATCTCATACAATGAAGTATGAAACGTTAATTTTGTAGAAATTCATTATTCACAATTAAATGAAACTACGTGATGTAGTATTATTTCTACTTTCTTTAATTTCTTTACCACAACCTAGGTTTCGTTGTATTACAATATCTTCAGGTGGGCTATTAGCAAAGATTTTTTGCTAATAGCCCACAAGAATCTTTGCTAATAGCGCACCTGAAGATGTTGTAATACAAGGAAACCTAGGTCTTGGTAAAGAACTTAAAGAAAGTAGAAATAATACATCACGTAGTTTCATTTAATTGTGAATATTTGTTTTAACAATTTTTAAGCTTTAAAAATATATGGAATTTCAACTCCATGACACTAATAGTCTGTGAGTAACATGGCAGTAATATAAAGATAGACAGAAAGATATGGCGTAACCATAAATATTTTTAATTTGGCTACGGTACCCTAAATAAAACCAAAATCATCAAATCCTTTATAGACCATTAAATAAAAATAAGTTTGGTTAGGTCCTAAAGATAAAAATATTCGAGGAGTGTATTTTTTTCTTTTAATTATTATTCTGCAAAAGTATAAAATCATGGTACAATTGTTTCTACACGTGCTTACTACATTCAAGAACGTTTAGCAATCAGACTGGTTTAAATACAGAAAACATTTTGAGGCTACGTTTTACATTATTAAAAGTACAAATATTTATAGCATTAAATTTATATTACTTAATTTAATCTTCATACGCCGTACTTTACTTCATAATAGTTTAAACTTTTTTTTTATTTGAAGAATCGAGACAGCCATATTGATTTTATGAGGAATGACGTGTGAACTATATGTCGGAACATCTACTTTAAATTGTTCGTGGGCCTATAAGCAATGTATTATCGAATTTCTTACCAAATCTTGCCGGATATTATTTAATACGCTGCGAAAAAGACGACAAAAAGCGGATTCAAAATATATTGGTTTAGGTAATAGGAACCTGCATACAGAAAACACGATTATTTATTTTTACGACTGCAAATGCCACATTGTAGAATTTTTCTATCTTTAAAAATATGTTTTGCAGGGCAAGGTGACGTAAACATTTTTTATGAAAAATGTAACATTGTCTAGCAGGTATAAGAACAATATGTCAAACGGAAAGCAATAAATATTTAAGTTTATGCAACTTTAACTGAAATATTTATTGCTAAATTTATTTTATTTAAACTTGGGGATAAAAAATTATAAATTGTATAATATCTAGTTTTAATTGATTATGAGAAAGGCTATACGAAAAAAAACGAATGCAACTTACGCATAAAAAACTCAAATTGATGAAAGTGCTCGAATTTATTTTATATTATTTATTTAATTAGGCCAAATTGTCTATGAATAATAGCTTGTGATGCTAGAGGAAACAGAAAGAGTGGGGAGTAGCTTTACGAATAATATAAGCTATTTAGTTTATTTACTTTCATAAGTGAAGATTGAAGTTGCAAACATTATTTTTTGATCAGAGTAATAATTTTAAAAATGGATTGGTCAAACGCGACCACTACCGCTCGAATTTATCAATGTACTGCTGAGTGTTTAATTAAACACAGCGCGTGATAGTAAATTTAGTTCCAAATGAGACGTGCTTTATACGACTGCAGCTTTATTACGCCAGCGGCATAAATGGCGCTGCACACTAACGAGTAATGACTTCTATACTCTAAATTATGGTACTAAAATAATGCAGGTAGCTGCTATACTTCCTAAGTTATAAACAATCTTGCCACAACATACCTCTGACCGAAATTAAAGACGTTTCACGTCAAAAATTATAAAATCTGGGATAATCGTTATAGTTTTCCTGTAATCTAGAAAATTACAAATAAAAATAAAACTCAGGTTTACCAGCTACATTTTTTCATGATTTTCGGTTGAGTAGATTGGGAAATAAGTGGAATGTGGAATGGTTTGCCTTCGCATATTTTTTTCAATATCTTTTTAAAAATGAAATTTAAAATTATGAATAACAAGCCCTTTTAAATGATACCTCAGGTGACATGATTTTTGAAAAGATATTTATTGCAAGATATGTGGGTTGATAAGATATATTACTACGCCAAATTTCAAGTTTTTACATCGCAAATTTCAGAAAAATCGTCTATGACAGAGGGAGTGACTGGTACGAGTGATCTTATAAGGGTTTCAGTTTGAGGTACGGAACCCTATAATGTTATGGAGTCAACTTATGGACGTCATACATAGAGACGTTTCTATACGTAATTCATTTTCAAAAATTACAAAATATTAAGAAATAAAGATACTTAAAAAAACATTTGTGATTCCATTCTTACTTTTAAAGGTAATTAGTCTGAATCGGAAATTTTTTGTCGAGTTTTTATTTAAAAATATATTTAATCTTCAATATATAATCTAAAATATCTTATTTAAAATTATATTAAGCATGTATCGAAAAGGATACCAAGAAACATGCAAGAAGCTGAACTAATTAGAAATTAGAAGTTTGAAAAATATTCATCAAATGAGAAGAAAATTAAAACACAGAAATCAATAAGATCTGTTACTGCCTTTGTGTTTACAAAAACAATAAAAAATGGAAATGCTACAAGCATGAAAATCAAACTTCTTTAGCAGCTAAAATTTGGAAATTTGTTTGTTTATTTTTAAGCCAATTTAATGTCAAACTGACGAACAATATTCCTAGCACTCTCTAGTTTTTCAGCAGTGGATTTAATTTTTGTGACCACCACAAAGTCTGTAATAAGTTACAACTCTAGCTTGACCTAAAGAAATATTCTTTTTTGTTACTAACAAATTTGAAACAAAAACCTGAAATTGGATTTGACTCGTGTGTATTTTTTAATTACACGTTTTAGAGTCTCGTATGCACTAGAATTTCTTATGTATATATATATATATATATATATATATATATATATATATATATATATAATTATATATATATATATATATATATATATATATATATATACATATATATATATATATATATATATATATATATATAGTATATATCTTTGAAACAATTTTGAATAGCGCTTTTCTTAACTTTAATGTCGTTTATTATGAGTATGGAAACCTATTAAAACCTACATGTTATCACCAATCCTGTGGTAAGAATCATTTAATCATAAATTTAATTTTCACGTATTCTTATTTGTAGTCATATTTTCTCTACTCTAAATGAATGTTCTGATACCGGATAATAAAAATCCAATATAGGCGAGCAGCAGAAGATGTTTTCAATAAAAAACAAACTTCAAAAACAGCTTTCATTTCGGAATTAGTTCTATAATTAATAATAAATTGAACCATATTTGTTAATTATTTTAAAATAAAATCGTTTTAAAAAAATTTTGTATAATAAGCTTAACATAAAAAAATCGTTGGGTGTACTAAAATACACGTATATACAATTAACTTTAAACAAAATAAATCTGTCAAATTAATATTTCAATAAATGTACTATTATATTAGAATAATATAGCGCAACATTAGTAAACATAATTAAATAATTATATTCATACAAAAAATAACAGAGATGCAAGTTATATTTGTGTACAACAATTTAGTTGCTTATTCAGCTTTCAATCTTGTTCGTAACGAATCATAGATCAGATTGGCGATACTAAAACAATATTCTAATGCTGTGCAACTAGTAAAAACTTGCGCTCAAAATAAAAAAACTAGTGCGGGCGTAGTCAATTATTCTTATTATCCGTATTCTGAAACAGTGAAGCAAATTCGTTATGTTATTATTCGTATTCGGGGACAGAGAGATAAATTATCCGTATTCGCTAAGAGTGAGGCAAATTATTCGAATTCGAGGTGGTATCGGCGAATTGTTAGGCAAATTATTAATATTGATATTCCCGAATAGTCTGGCTAATTATACTTATTTAAATCCATATTTGCAAATAGCGAAGCGAATTATTCGAATTCGTGTTCATATTCGCAAATAATCAGGAAAATTATCTGAATTCGTATACTTGACTAGTGAGGCAACTTATCCGTATTTCCTTTCACGAATACTGACGTAAATTATATGTATTCGTATTTGCAAATAACGGTTTTTTACTATTCGAAACATCCCTAGTGAATTATAATTTTTATAATAAAATATAATTCACTCTAAAGATCTTTGATTTTTTATCATATCTTCGGAATTCATTTATTGTCAGTTTTTCATTAACACTGAATAGTGAATTTTAACATAACTTATTAACATATTAACTAACTCTAAAATTATTTTATATCATAAAGCTAATTTCATTTTTAAACTAGGCAATGTATAAAAAATCACTAAATTACCAAATATATACATAAAAAAATTTCACTTTCACGAGTCGGATTATTTTTTAGATTAGGTTTTCAATAGCCATAATGCATTAGTGGGGCTATCAAAGCTGTAATTGGGTAATATACTGCTCCCGAATTGGCTGCTTTTAAAAAAATAATGAAAATACATCCTAATTAAAACCAGCAGCGAAAAAAATATAAAATTTTATCGAAACATGAGTAAGTTATGAGCTTTCAAAATTCAGGTTCTCCCTACCCCATTCCCCCAACCTCAGCGGCAGCAACAACGGGCGAGATGATGCGCCCGTCATTTCCCCATCATCTCGTCATAACTCCGTAATCTCCCTGTCTTATTCGCTCCTGCATAAAACGACTACCAATACTAAGTATGACATCACAATTTCATATTGCTATCCGTCTAAATGATAAGTTTAAAATATTTGCAGCTCAGTGTCGACTTTGACATTATGATTTATGAAAAAAGAAAGTAGTATTCTACAGCGAGCACTGGATTTCAAATCAAAAAATTATCATCCAATTGGCACATTAATTCCGGGGACATAATATAGGTAAAAAACCCTTTTTGTATTCCATGGTTTTTTGTATAATCGATGATGTACCAAATGCTCGAAACTAATTAAGGATAATCAATTTGGAGCTTTCATCAGATTAAAATAAAATCAAGAGATTTAATAGAAAACTTTCTTTTTGGAGTTTAGAAATCATATCGGGTTCCTTAACATTTCAGTAAATTCTTTAATTATAATTTTACAAACGTGTCACATAACTGAAAATTTTATTTTAGTATAATCGATGTCCCAGATTGGCGCCGTAAATTTTATTATATTTTTTAATTTTTAGCGTGCCTTGTTTGCTTAGCCGGATTTTACTACATTTATTTAATAATACCAAATCGTCAAGTCTCTTGACTTAGGTTGGCCATACCACCGCAACATCCGGCTGCAAAAATAAAATCTGGAGTTCAATGATGGAATCGCTGTTTGAAA
Organism: Druceiella hillmani; assembly: GCA_039881145.1. Taxonomy (NCBI): domain Eukaryota; kingdom Metazoa; phylum Arthropoda; class Insecta; order Lepidoptera; family Hepialidae; genus Druceiella; species Druceiella hillmani. The sequence continues at coordinate 16,391,709 of JAYKKI010000029.1, forward strand.
CCCAACAGTACTAATTTAAAGTATCATGTCTCACGATTTAAGGAGGCAGTGCTTCCTTCTTCCATCCTAACTCATGTATATATATATATATATATATATACATACATACATATATATATATATATATATATATATATATATACATATGTATATATATATATTTTTTCTATTTTTTCTCTTTTTTAAGTATTATTATCTTATACTGCTACATGTTTTACCATTATCAAACAACCAGCATTTTAAAACTTATCCTTATGGTAGACTAGAGGAGACTACTCCTGCAGCAATGTCTGTTAGACGTATATTGAAATATAAAATAAATAAATAAAAATGTCTATATGATCAAAAAATACTCACTAACTTGTATTATTCAGAGGGCTTTCTTGCTTTTTCCCTATCGTGGTGACCTTTTTGACGCCCACGATAGAGAATTTGTTTCAACGTCATTCATTCGCTATTTCCGGAAATATGTCTTCCCATGTCCTTATCCGTATGTTCATAAATAAACGCGTCGCTTGTAAAAATACAATTTAAGATAAGATACATTCTTTTGATTATATGAAGAGCATATTATGGAGAATTATATTAATTTAAATTGAAAATTTGATGAAAATAAATTATCTTAAGCTGTGGGTTCAATGAAAATTTCCTTTTTTGTGATAACCGGGGTCAATTTTAAATATCCCTAATTTTCTTTTTCTTGTTAAATATATTCGGCCAGATTTTCCTTAGATAATCAAATATATTAATTCGTCTCGCTTTGTGAATTATATTACATATTGAGGAAACACGAATGTCTGTTTTTCCTTTGATTACCTTTCCATTTATATTTTTCTTTCATATTACGACAAATAAGTGATATTTATACATCCAATAAATGAGGTAACAGATAAAGAAAAGAATTTAAATTAATTTTGAAAAGAAGGGATGGTTATTTGACTTTTTGTCAACATAAAATTTATCAGATAATGTCTTATTTCTTATAAACAATGAATAACAATCGAATACAGTTCAAGTATTAAGATAAGCTTTTATGCCTTTCAGTTATATACCTAATCCATTTTATAATATAGTATTGTGCAAATTGGATATGGTGCTTAACAAAATACTTAAAACTTTTTGAAGATGTTTTACAAGACGTGTCAATTTATCGTGTCAATTTACGATATATTTTACGGTTACAAGAAGATATTTTGAAAGGTATGTCGATCGCATTCGACATTGCTTGATATTATCTTTAGGTGATATACGTTAGATATGAATTCCATCTAGCGTATTTTGTTTTACCATAACTTGAGACTCTTATTTAATGTAGGTAGAAAAATTGATGGAGGCTGGTTTAATTAAGTGATTTTATTTCAATGGACTCCGAACAGTAAGTTGCATTTATAAATGCTTAGCGAAATCTTAATACTCCAAAAATGTTTTCGTCGCATATGGTTATATTCTCTAAGTAGAACAACATAAATTTTACCCCCCATTTTGTATGGTCATGTCCTGATTATGAATGATTACCTTATATTTTACGATTAGATACTGAAGGCAGTGAAATATTGTAATGAGAAAAATTGGAATTTTTTGCGAAATTTTTTGGACTTGTTTGCATCATGATACTGTTAACCCTACTTTTCGTAATACGTTTAAAACGAACTTCACTATCCGGTATGCTTATAAAGAAGTTTAATTATTGACATATTTATTTACCAACTTTAGACAATTTTCATGTTTTTAATTTGTTTGAAAACATATGCATTATAATTGCGATGCATTGTACCACTTAATAAATTTTTTAAGCAATTACTTGAAAGCGCTATCACGTTTACCTCGGTAATATTTCACGCTACTGGTTTATCTACAAGTGAGATATATTTTATTCAACGTATATATATATATATAAATATATATATATATATATATATATATATATATATATATATATATATATATATATGTTAGCGGAATAAAATTGTTGGTAAAACCAAGAGTGCATACTTTGTTTTTGTTTTTTACTAAATAAATGTTTATAAAAAATCGTACAAAGTATAAAGTTATAAACAGCAGCGAGCATGCAGAACGTAGAAGCCCCGCACAAAATGGAGGGCGGGAATTGTCGCTGAGCACAGAAGAGAGTTTTGATGCGAAACTTCTAATGGCGCGTTTGGATGGGAGTTACAATGTTCTGATGGCACGTCGCGACGTGTCATTCGGTTAGTTTCTGGATTGATTTGGTCAGCTTCACGTCTTGTTCGCTCTTATCGACTTAACGCTTCCCTCTACATTACACTGCATATACGCTATTCTACGTGTGTGTTAGTGAAAACATTTTTGTTTCTTATTTACTAATGCTTACAACTTTAGTAACTCACAAACTCCGTTACGAATGTACAACGTGTTAAAAGTATTTTAGTATCAAAATATAAGATAAATTTGAAATGTTTCACTAATTCCAGGTATCCCATTACGACTCACATATAAATATTTTTTAATTTTGACATAAATGTTTTTTCTTCGACTATTAGTTTAAGTTGTATCAATACTTATTAAAAAATTAATTGCGATCAATCTGTGTTATTTACTCGATATCCGGAGATAAAGTTTAAATAATATAAGTACTGTACATCATAATTACAGAACTTTGATTATAATTGATTCTCCTGTACTTTGATTATAAAGGAAACTAAAAGGAAGCTACTATTGCAGCATGTCATCAGCGATATTTTTAAAAAGACTTCTTTATGTAAAAAAGGCTAATAAATTAATCAGAACTTTTTTTAACGTAACCATTTCTAGTGAATCTAAAATGTGAATATTGAATAAAAATAATATTTTATACAAGTATATAAGTCAACAAGAAATGAGTTTTCGTAAATATTATTACAATTTGATATTATGATCTAGTCTAAAATTAAAACCTAGCAGTGCCAAGTGTGCGTCGAGTATTTCCAAAATTATAGAAGCAATTTATCGAAAGAATGTGTTATTTTCTATACAAGAAGAATGTGGTAAAATGAAAAAAAAAGACTTCATTATGTAAAAATAAAAGGCTAATAAATTAATCAGAATTTTTATTAACTTAACCATTTATAGTTAATCTAAAATGTGACAGGATAGCAACTCGATAAACTTGAAAAGTTTTTTTAAAATTATTAACATATTTGTATACATACTTCTGTATTTTTCGACATACAGTAAAGATGTATTTACTCGTATTTTATTGTCGTTTATTTACTACAGTCAAATGGTACTTTTGTTTTGCCTTTTGCATAGGCAACGATTTTTTTAATAGTGCTTCCACCTGTCCATCCTTTTTATTGTCACTTCTAAAAACAAGTGCATTTAGTTTTCTTCTTTTATCTTGGTAATCACGTATCTTTTTTCATAATGACATTTCATGTAAAACCAATAATTAAAATTTTGCTAAGCACAGAAGAGATAAAAATTGCAAACATTTTAGGTACTATAATGTTTTTATTTTCAATATTGTGTAAAAAATATACGAGTAGTTTTTGGTAGAGAATTTGGAATCCAAAACTTTGATGTGTTTAGTTTTTAAGTTATATCCATTTTCATCAACGCTTTCAATAGGAGAAAACCTAAGGTGTTTAATACGCACATGCCTCCAGAAGCTTTCATACTTTCATTTTCATTGTGACAGTAATTTAAGTTTTAAGTATAAAACGGATGGAATTTTTGAAATACCTGCTCTCCCTATAATATTTTCTAAAAAATGTTACCTAGTTTTTACATTATATACACATATATGTAAGTAACCGTAAATCTGCCAAATATTTTATGTAGGACTTTTTTGCAATTTTTCTTTAAATATAATCAATTTTTAAAACGGACTAGAAGTGACAAAAAAATAGTCATCAATTTTATTAAAAATAATTTATTAGATTTAAAAATAAAAAATCTACTTATTTTTTTTAATTCACTATTTTTATGGGTCGTGCGATATTTAAATATGAGTAAATAATAAATAACTAATATACATTTGCCGTAAAAAATGTTCATGTTTTTAATGTCATTAACATATTAGGTGTTATATATTATAATTTTTAAAATATTTTTACGTTCATGTTATTATAATAAAAATGTAATAAAATAATAAAGGACCAAAAAAAAATTTTACCGATTTTTTTTGGCTTCGGCCAATAAAATTATAATTATTGATTATGCTTCAAATTTATTGTAAATAATTTGATTTTTAATAAAAGGTTTTGCCAAAGTTTCTTGTCGGACATACGCTTAATGAGATATGACAAAATATAAATTAAATATAATCCTTCTTTAAAATGAGAGTCTAGTAGAGGTTTAGCATCCCAAAAACTCTGTTTTGTATTCGAAAGAAATAAATGAAAATGAAATTGTGAACACTGCATCCTTTGATTTTCCTGTCTCCAAAAAGCTATATACATATCACAATATTGAAATAATTTAAAAAATAGGTAACAATTTCTTTCTAAAGAAAATTTTGAACTTATTTATTTTTTACCAAAAACAATTATTCTACAAATTAGGACTTAAGCATTTTTTTCATAAAAATTGAAATAATGGCGTTATAGTGCTTTAAATGTTTAATTTCCCGATTTTTTTTGTGTTCTTCGGCTGGTCAAATTTTAACCATCAATTATAAGTGACAATTTTATTAATAAACTTACAGATAATTTGATTTCTCAAAGAAATGTTTTTACAATATTTTTGGCAGGAAAATGATCAAGAAATAAGAAAATAACTAAATACACCCCATCTTTAAAATGGCGACCAAATGGCAGGGTTGCTCCACGAAAACTCCATTTTTCACTCCCAGTCAACCCTACACATCTAAAAGATAAAATTGCGGCCTATATAAAATAGCTCATTTTTCGGCCATTTGATTAGATTAGTACGTTGTAACTAAAGTCTATAACTTACATATATCATTTTGTTTTTATTATCTTTAACTTAAAATAATAGTTTTAATTTAGAACTTGTTATGATTACAATAGGATTCTGTATTTATATCAAAACATCATACGAAATTTAGCTTCAGTACAAAAATAAACTCATTAAACTGCTCCCAAAATATATGAAAGTATATTAAGGAACTTACTGCAAATGCGCAAAATTGGAAATATGGCTATAAAAATGATTCATTTTGCAAGAGCAATAACAACATTTAATTAAATGTAATATAGAGAGCAAGCAACATATGATCAATTATAAGTAGAATTCAACTAATAACTAGATGGATCCGAAATTAAATCATGTTTTGATAAACAATCGCAACGAGTACGGTCGAATCTCGCCTACTCGAACGTTACGAAATAAAACGCGCTAACGGAGAAAAGGCTAGAACATAAGGCTGAACGTATGCTAACGGAGACGGCAGATGGCACTGCGGTGTGCGCGTCTTGACTTGTGCAACAAAAGGTGGTGGAAATTTGACCAACGATTTTCTTTCACAAAAGTCGCTAGTTTCGGCCACCGACATTCAAAATTTTTTCCTCTTTGTTAGGAGTAAGTGAAATTTATTTATTCCGAATATTAATTAATTTATTAACTTTATTAATTTATAAGGAACTTTCTCCCAAATACTGTGGCAACTGAGTCAGTGTGTACATTTATGTAATTCCTACTAGTAGATAGCATACACGGTGTATTAGGGATATTTCGAATAGGCAAAATATACTATTCTCTAATACGAATATGAATATTACCGAAATTTCTTCGTTCGTGCATTTTGTATCGAGTACAAGTTTGATAAGTTTTTCGGCAAGCGACAAATGTTTCAGCAATGCTAGAATAGTTTATGATCCTTTACAAACAAAAAGACTGTAAAGGGGAAAAGTAATTAAATTTTTTTTCATAAAATTTAAATTACTCCACCACTTGAACTATGGATATTTAGTAATATTGCGCCTCATTATTCTACTATCTAAACACTTTGCACAAAAAACTAAACATAAAAACTTCGTTAGGTGCTCTGCGCATATATAACATTACGATATTCACGGGTGCCGTCTCGTTTCTACATTATTATTGCTTTACGATTTTTATTGTTTTTATTTACTACTTAGCAATATTGAAAATACATTTCTTATAAAATCAAAATATTAATACTGTTTAGCAAGGAATTTATTCCTGTAATCAATGACTTTATATTAACCTTTAATTGGACCTTAAAACATGAGAAAGTTTCCTCTTCTTCAATGCGAGTATCTATTTCACACACGTGTTTTCTTTGATTCTCCATATCTTTCATTACAGTTCGCGTGTGGTGCTACTTGAACCCATATTTTTTACTTCTAGTTCTCGGAATCAAGGACATATTCGGACACCGTACTTTCTTGCTCCATATATATTCACAATATTGTCGTAAGACTTCCATAGTCGCACATTACTCGTGTAAATTCGCAAGGACTGTCCCAATAAGTAACAACGTTACAGAGTTTCAGCCTTACAATTATATTTGTTTTCAAAGTAAGCAAAAAGTTGACTACGTGATGAGATGATTATGTTAGCATTAATTAAAGTAACTTTTCGGAGTTCAAGATATATTCAAACAGCGTACATACCGCATGTATAAGTATTAATCAATATTCACGATATTGTCGCAAGATTTCATTGGTTTTGTAGTACGTATATGAACTCGCGCATATTGTCTCTGTACGTAAATGAATTACAGAATTTCAAACCTCACAATTATATATGTTAACAAAACCAGCAACAAGGTTCAACCCTCACAATTATATATGTTAACAAAGCCAGCAACAAGGTTCAACCCTCAAAATTATATATGTTAACAAAGCCAGCAACTCGCCGCGTATATAAGCATCAATATTCACAATATTGTGACAAGATTTCATTGGTTTTGTGTCTGTACGTAAATGTGTTACAGAGTTTTAGTCCTCACAATTATATATATTTACAAAGCCAGAAACAAGGTGCATACACATAGATGTTATTATGTTTGCATTAATATAATTAAAGTACCTTTTCGGTAATTTAAAGTAGGTCACAAAGGTATATTAAAACCGTTAGTTGAAAGTAGGTTATGGCATAATTTGTCTAAATGATTTGTATGGAAACGTCGATTACCATGTATTATGAAAAAAGTAAAAGTATTGTCATTTTCCTTACAACTACAAATAAAATTTGTTTACACGCTTAGTAAGACACAATATTCGAGCTGTGACGAAATGCGTCACAATCGCTAAGTCACTTCATTATTAATCAGTCACATCGAAGGCAGTCAATATTTTAATTTGCGTCCTCGTGGAAACACTGTGCGACATTGACTTCCTGCTAAAAAACTTGACTTCCATTTACCCTGGTCTGCAAAAATAAAAAACTGTTTGAGTTACCGTTTAGATAATCAATACTTACTGAAATTCGGCAATCAATAATATAATTAAGCGGAGAACATTTTTACAGGGGTTAACATTTAAAATTGGAACTAAAATCTTCAACTGGGCTAAATTTAATAAATCGCTAAGTATTAGTCGGACACGTAAGTTGAGAACTTCGTGTCAGCAAAACCATAAATATCATCTATTGGATAGACCTGTTTGTTTTATTCTGAACTCTGTTTTTGTGAGTATCCTTAAGCAAGTAACGAAGCATAAATGACAAATTTCACGAATATATAAATTTAGGGTAGAGAGAAAAAAATACTTTTTAGTTATGATAACTAAGAACTACTTCTTATAAAATATTGCATTAGAGTCTCATTTGAAGGCTGAGGAAATATTTTTGGTCTAATTTTATATCCAGAGTAGCCCCTGGTGCCCCTGGTACGGCATACATAGAGGTATTGCCCCTGGTATTGCATACCAGATCGTTATTGCAAAAATTTGGATATTTGTTACGTAATAACTATGCAATAAAGCAGTAAATCACTACAAAGTTTGGTTCGCATATATTTCGTGCAGCGCAATTACAAATATACTATACACAATTTCACACACGTGAAATATTAACACGAGGAGAATTATATTTGTTACTAAATCAAGTTTAAACAACACAAGAGATTTTGATAAAACTTGACATGGACAGAATTCCTGATTCAAATGAATACATAGATAATGTTTGACTCGAGTAACAACTATATTTGTGGGATAAAACTCGGTGTTTTTGCTCAATAACAAAATATTAGTATTGAAATATGTCAACATATGGTACCACTTGTATGTATTAAGTATTTAACATTATTTTTTTTATTAATCCACGTGAATGATGTCGCATGCAAAAAAATTGTAGTACATATTTTTAAGCTAGACCACACAGCTGTACCCCTAAATGTATACTTAAATGTGAAGTTAAATTCAAAATATATTTTTAGTTATCAGACCGTCTGGTCGCTTTATTAAATTATAATATCGCGATAATAAAAAAAAGTTTTTTTCCGGAAACCGGAATATAAACAATGGAAATATAATACCATTTATAGTATTAAGACGAGCGATAGTAATAAGTATTCGGAACCATAGACCGGTATTTTAACATATACTTGGTATAAGAAACTTATGACAAAAACTAAGTCCAGTTTACATAGCGAGAGCAAAATTTTATAACAGCTCGAAATGAAATTGGAAATATCTACGGGTAAAATTGATTTTAACGTGTCCTACATCGTACGTAAGAAAAATATGTTTCATAAAACACAATTTTATTTATTTTTATTTTGAACTCAAAATAATGGTTTTAATTTGGTATTTAAATGAGAAACATTTTTTTATTATTAAATGAGTCTATAAGCTAGCCTTTCTGAAGTATTTCATTACGATAACCGAAAAATGTTGGTTTTCATTCCAACCTACACACTCCTTCCAATTTTGATTCATGTACGAGTTGTAAAGTGAACAGCCAAAATATAATACCCTATTAACATTAAATTAAACGATACTAGAATTATGACTTAATTTAATATTAAGAGTAATAATATGTTTTGATGGAACCGTAAGTCGGCATTTTGACGTGTGGGTGGTGTATGAAATATGTAGCAAAATTAAGTCTAAGTTCATTGGCAAAGTTTTATGTAAAATAAAAAAGAAATTTGGAACATCCGCGCATAAAACAAATACCAACGTATCCAATATTGTATCTAAGTGGTCTTCATGGAGTCAAATCTTATTTTGAGTTACATTCAACTAATTCCTTCTTTGTTTATCATTATATTCAACTCAAAGCAATGGTTTCAATTTAGTATATATTACCATCACGGTAATAAATAAAATATGATTTTTGGTTAAACTAAGTCATTAACCATGTAGTATGCCGTCATGAATGGAATATCAAGTAAACGATGTTCCAAATTGAGGATTATGTAGTTCATATTAAATAATATATAAGTTAAGTATCATACTTAACTTATGCCCAGTATCAAAATGGATTAATTAACCAGAACATAAAAATATAAAAAAAAATGCAAAAAAAGCCACAAAAAACGCAGTGTCAGAAAACTTTCAACGTAGATAAAAAAATATTCGTTTTGCAATATTCGACTTTGAAAGTAAAAACCATATTTATGAATGAAGGAATTTATGTTAAAAGAAACTAGAATCATTAGTACTTTGAAGATTTTATTTTCTTAAAAAATGTGTTAACAGAATTTCTCCGCGAAAATGTGTTAATAGAATTTCAAAAGATCTAAATGAAAAGACATTTTCTATCCATTTTTATGGTTGTCCTCAAAAAAATAAAAATATTTACATTATGAGTTAAATTAAAAAGCTCTTTGATTTAAACGAAAAATGTCTTAGTGTAGTTTAATTATTCGGGTTTATCTATTTTATAATAGTCCATCCATTTTATAAAATTCCAAGCTGTGTCCCGCGGTTTCACACGACTAGAATTATCTTAACTAGGTTGTTGGGAATGGGATTATTAAACTCCTCACAGTTTGCCAAACGTCATCAATCGTCAGAGTTGGGGTATTTTGGTAGGAGTATTTAGTATTATCAGTCAATAAATAAGCTGATCTCTTTCTACCTTGTACTGTTTGAGTAGTCTTCTCTTCTGCCTTCTATTATATTTTTTATGACTGTTTTATTCCTATCAATTTTATTTTTATGGCATATTGTCAACGATCTTAAACAATGTATAGGTTTTCTAAAATGAAAATGATTTTTGAATATAATATTCTTAAAAACATTTCAGAGTATATCTAACTGATAATAAAATATCTAAAAAAGGGAAACTGCGATGTTTCTTGCAGAGAATCAAACGTGCTCGTATTACTAAATTTCTTATTCGGGTCATTGTAATCGAATGACTGCCACTAAAGATCGTGACGCATTTCATCGACTTCGATAGCGTAGCTTTCACGCGCACGGAAATGTTCATTCGTAGTATATTAAGTGTGTGGTTTCTTCAAAGTTAACTTTCATTTATGCATTCATCAGTTAAATTAATAATTTTTCTAAAAGTCTACTCGAACGGATCGTAGACACAACTAGTAAATATGTTTAAGTTATTCAAAATAAACTTTATTAATTTCATCAGTCTGTTAGTCAAGCATATTTGGAAAAAACGCCGCATATTTCATTTGATAAAGGTCCATATCAAACATATTATTGTACAATTAAATGAAACTACGTGATGTAATATTATTTCTACTTTTTTAAGTTCTTTACTAGAGCTAAGTTTCGATGTATTACAACATGTTCAGGTGGGCTATTGGCATAAAATAATAAAAGTGTACTGTAAATAATTTATATTTTTTTACAGATTCTCAAACCCATAATATATCCAATTCCGTCAAAATTCGTAAAGATTTTATAATGTAGATGAAATTAATATTTTACGAAGGATACATTGATTACCAGTTTATGAAATATTATGTGAAATGAACAAATTTTATACAAAAATAATGAAAGCGTAATGTGTGAATCGAGTTGATTTCATATTGTGATGGTGTGCATAGTCTTAGTTAATAATATTACATCAAAAGATACCACCAAAAAATCAATGCTCCTAAGTCACGTATTATGAAATTATTGGTTGATTACACGTGACTTATCAGATGTAAATTAGGTATAAGTAAGTTGGAAATAGTTTTTTACAAAAGTTATATCAATCACTAGGTTATGAAATATAGAGTGGTATGAATGAATTTTAAATAAGAATATTGAAGAAGCGCTGTAAGAATCGAGTCTATTTCATATTATGGTGGTGTGCTTGTTCTGTTTTAATAACGTCATATCAAAAGATCCCACCAATAAATCAGCGCTAATAAACACGTATTATAAAATTATTGATTGATATTACGTGATTTATCAGATGTAAATAACGTATAAGGGAGTTCAAAATCATATTTCACGGAAGATACATTATTGACCGTTTATTAAATATAGCGTGATATGAATGAATATGAAATAAAAATATTGAAAGTACACTACACGAATCAAGTCCATTTCATATTCTGGTGTTGAGGGTAGTCCGTATCGACAATAATCCGATCAAAATCTCCATTCGCAAAACAGCGCTATTGACACACGTATTATTAAATTATTGGTTGATAAAACGTGACTTATTACATGTAAAGATTGTTTAAGGTAGTTGAAAATAATATTTTTCGAAGATATATTGATTATCAGGTTGTGAAATATAACGTGAATCAAATTGAATTCATATTCAAGCGGTGTAGGTAGCCTGTGTCAAAAATACTACGATCAACGGCTTACACTTTAAAAAAAAAAAGGTTTTTTTCAGTATATTTCATAAGTAAAGAGCGTATACAAAACGTAACATTTCCGAGAAAGATGAAATGTCACACGTCTAAATAATGAAAACATAATTTAATATAGAAATATTATATTTCTAACCTAGATTCTCTACAACATAATACAACAATAAAATAAGAGCAGATGGAAAGTAATGAAAGAAAATCGGGTTTTCATTTAATTTTTAAAAGACGGAGATATATCAAAAACTGTGCAAAGAACAATTCTGAGTACGACAAAATTGGTAAACAGTCCATTAGGCTTTACAATATTGTCAATATTGTTTGATAAATTTTCAAACAGCAACGTTATGGATTATTGAGTGAGAAATAGGAACGTTATTGAGTGAGATTAGGTATAATTTGTACCTAACCTCACTCCAAGCTTTCTAAAGTAAGAGATATATATTTATAAAATGCTTTACAACCACATAGAGATCGCTTTCTACGTGAAACATTTAAAGTAAGCCATAGATATTTATAAAACTCTTCTGAGTTGCGCCAATATTTCACTAATGGAAACAACCAATAAAAATATATAGTTACTACGTTGCTACGAATTGCCACTACGTTGCTACGAATTGCCACTACGTTGCTACGAATCACTACGAATTGCTACTACTATTTTACTTGTTATAATTGGTGTAATTAGACAAAAAATTATAATGACATATATACATATATTTACAAATCACGTGCTGTCCAAATATCAAATTTGAAGTTACTAATTCCACGAGAAGTACCGAAACAACATGATTATATTATCAAGCCAAAGGTCTTAATCAAATTTTCTCAATATATTGAGGACAAAAATATTGGGTTTATAATACCGTGTTTTACTCGCCAAACTTTTTCATTTTATATTTATAACAAGGCGGCTGTCAAGAAAAATCGATCTGCCATCGTAGGTTGTTCGCCATATTGGTTTTAAAATGATATTAAATAACCCATGTTGTTTTGTCACCGGACTTTATATGTGTGCAAAATTTTAGGGCTTTAACTTAATAAGTGCAAATCGACATTTTGATTGAGAGATTTATCACGGACAGAGACAATTATCTGTTAGACAAGTCTTACCATTAACTTGAATATGTGACTGTATGTACTCTACAAAGTATAAAATGAAGACATATAAGTAAAGTCAAATGAAAGAAACAATTAGGATGATTCTTTAAGAAATGCAGATGGCGCGACTTTTCTCTTGATCAAACCTTTTCGAATGAATAATGTTCGTTAAAGAAAATTCCAAATCTATTTGAAAGGAATTATTAAAGGTCAGTAGATTGACGAATAGGACAAAAACTCAATTACTTGTGTAAAATAATTTTGTAAGATCACTGAAAAAAATGTCTGAAAAATGAAAAGAAATAGATCAAAAATACAATGCAAGTCAAAACGTGTGAAGGACGTCTTAAAGTCATTCATTTATTTAGAAAGGAAGTGAAAGGAGCTGCTAACGAAATAATTTACAAGTTGCGACGTGAAAAATGTTTTCACAACTATTATGTTTTCACAACAGTTGCTTATAATTTATACATTTTCAATTTAATGAGTTTTTTGGCTTTAAATATTATTATGAAAGTTCTGAGATCTTTTTATTATATTAAACAAGTGACTGTGCTCGCCTATTATCCTGTAACTACCAATAAGCTCTAAAAGCAACCTAATAAGTAGTAAGCACTTAAACAAAACTATCAGTAATACAAACACGTTTATAATAAAACTAAATAATTCGATCAATGCTCATTAAAAAGCTATTTATTCAGTTATATTATGATTCGTACCGATGGCCAATCACTCAACGGATCATCTAGTACCTGCTCTCGATCTGAATGTTTTATAATCCCTTTAATCCTATAGGAAAATGTAAGTTATCGTTAGGTACAGTTAAGCAGTTCAATCTCGAAGCGTCAATTTCCGTTTGGTAATTTTTTGACGTACTCACAAAACTTAGAAGTACTTGAGTAAATATACTTGAGTTAAATACTTAGAGTATGTAGGCGTGAGTGAAGATTATACGGAGTCTTCAAGCATATTTAATATCTGAAATATAGTAGGAAAAGTGGAAAGTAAGTTGTTTTTGATGTACTCTTTAAACAAAACCTATTTTATAGACCTTCGCGCTAATTTTAAAAATTGGAAAAACCGTTAACTTTTTTTTTTCCGATGTAAACGTAGAACTTACCAAAAATAATTCAGGATTAATTTCAAGAGAATGTGATTACGTATTCACTCGGCTTGAAAAAACATTTTTGTTTTAAATTTTAATTGCTGTCATTCTGAATGTTGGAAGTCAATCTAGCTCAATCATGAAGCATATGTGTGAAGTATTATTCTGCCAAATTTTGTTGATATCAGTAATATATATATATATATATATATATATATATATATATATATATATATATATATATATATTCTATTAAAAGGCATATTATTTGAGAATCAACACTTGATAAACTCTTTAATTAAATTACACATCCACGTATCTATGATAACTTCCACCACGAATTCTAAACGTCTTCAATTGTAATGTGTGCTTTCTAATTCCGTCAAAATAAATTCTTAGAAAATCTTCCTTTGTTTCAGATAGTGAGTTATAACATTATTGGAGATAACAGACAGGAAAATTGTGCAATTAGGATTCATTTTATTAAATTAAATTTGCTTCTTGATATCTTGAAAAATTAAGTAAAATACAATCTTCAACAAAGAATTAGTGTCGTTAAAATTTATATTGTATTTATATTGTATTGTATTGTATTTATATTGTAATATTTAATCACTATCGACACTCAATGACAATTAACATATAGATTCATTAACATTGAGACATTATAAAAACGTTCTTTGTCATCGGCATTGTCATCGTTTTTTTTTATAAATGAAATATCTATTAAAGAGACAAGTAAAATAGTAAAATATGAAAACATTACTGGAATTAATATTCATTAACGCTTTCATTATTTTACAATTCTTTTGACTATAAATTTAATGACAAGTCACATGTGGATTAGTTTTTATAACAATAAGATGATGTGTAAACTGGTCAATGTATCTTGGTGTAGGAAAAAACTTGCTGAGAAATTATTGGAAAAATATTTTTTTTCGGAAATGATTCCAACGTTAATATAAATATATATATATATATATATATATATATATATATATATATATATATTTGAAAAAAACATTTTCGTGAGTTTTCTGAACTGCAGAAGTTTAATAATTTCGCTAGCGTAATCAAACATTTTTAAGAAAAGGAAAACAATATTTACGTCTTAGGCAGAAAATAAAATAAGTAGATAATTATTTCGAAAATAAGCATTGTCTTAATACTTCTATTTTTTACGTTGGTTTCAAAATTTGCATACAACAACAATTTAAACTCTAAAATTTTGGAAAACGAATGACACCAATATTCAATTCACTTTGCATCAATAGCCCAAAGATATTTTAATATACAATTTTATTTTTATTTTTTTTAATTTTTCTGTAAAGGGAAAAAAACAAACACAGACTATTTGAATTATTCTATGAACACTAAATACGAAATAAGTTTGTGTTCTAACATTTCCACAAAGAACAAAAAAAATAAATACATTAATATATATCCAATTAAATACAACAATACATAAATGTGACAATGTTAATTGAAGTAAGTGAAACAATTTTTTTTTTAAGTTAAGACATAAAATTAGTATAGAAAATACATGTAATCAACTTATCAATTAAATAAAGCTGCAATTATGGATTACAAGCTATTTATGTAAGGCACTCTATTTAACTAATTTGAACAAACAATGAAAAAAGTAAAATGATACTAACATTAATGATCCGTCCGCTGTACATACATTTCACGAAGCCTTTTCTTTACATCAGATCGAAACTGGGGGCGTGGACTTGCGAGGATGTCAAGTGTCAACATCTCTTTATTGTACAAGTCGCACAACCGCCGTAGCGGTGCTCTGATACCGGCGTTTGTTCGTGCATTATCGACATGAAATAAGAGATGGCTACGAGTTAATTTGGACGTTCGAATCTTTATCTGACTTAGTAGAGATGGGCAGTCATAATTACTTTGACAGATGTTGAACATAATCATCAACTCTAATAATGAACGTCTGTGATAGAGGGCATCACATTTATAATTATTAAGTAATATTTTATATGGTAATTTACCGCCACCTATACGATGCTGAAGAGCGTTCAAAAATTTTTTTTGTATGTTCTCGATACTATCAGAATAAGTGGCATATAGTGGATTCCAGAGAACAACAGCGTATTCAAATTGTGATCTTACAAGGGCATTGTACAAGGTTAAGTATGTTTCAGCATTTTTAAATACTTTGGCTGTTCTTAGTATGAAGCCAAGCATTCTATAGGCCTTAGATATAATCTGCTCAACATGCAAACTAAAATGCAGTTTACTATCAAAAATGACACCAAGGTCACGCATGCTGTTAACTTTTTCGAGTGAATTCCCTCCTATTGAAATTTATTTGTTTTTTCTTCTTTGTAAAAGAGATTTGTTTGCACTTCGAGTAACTTAAATGCAGTTTGTTCTCTTCACAGTAAACATGAAGTCTATCGAGATCAGCTTGCATATTCCAACAGTCATGTATATCTTTTACAAGAGTAAATAGCTTTAGATCGTCTGCATACATTACGAAATTACTATTTCTAAAACAGGTACTTATATCGTTAATAAATATAATAAATAAGAAAGGGCCTAATATAGATCCCTGTGGTACACCTGAAGTCACTTAGATATATGGTGATAAGAACCCATTTACTTTAATTGCTTGCTGCCTATTAGTTAAATATGAAATAAACCATCTAAGCAAGTTGCCCCTGATACCGTTAAATGCTAGTTTTCGCATCAATAATAAGTGATCAACCTTGTCAAATGCTTTCTTGAAATCTGTATATATCACGTCGACTTACTGTCTGGAATCCAATGACTCGAACAAGTGCGGAGAGTGAAGTAGTAGGTTAGTGGTGGTAGATCTACCACGAACAAAGCCGTGTTGCTCGGGCATAATGTAATTATGTAGTATTGGATATACTCGTCCATGTACTAATCTCTCTAAAACTTTGGGAATTACTGATAAGATTGATATGGGTCTAGAGTTAACTATGTTTTGCTTAGATCCATTTTTATGCACAGGTGTTATGTGCGCCTTTTTCCAACATGTAGGAAAACTCCCATGTTTTACGCATTTATTAAACAAGAGAGTTAAAGGAATGCATATGGTATCTGCAGTATATTTGAGGAAGGCTGGTTCAATTATATCTGGTCCTGGGCCTTTGTTCAAGTCTAATGACCTAAGCATTTTTAAAACATCTGCAACCTCAAACGATATGGAAGATAAGCTGACGTTATTTAAATTACTAGTAGGCATGTTTTCAACGGTGAATTTGTTTATGTCTGGATCAGTGGGCTCGAAAGTTGACTGAAAGAACTCTGAAAACATTTGGCAAATTTCATTCGGATTATTACTGGCACTTTCGTCGTATGACATAGTTGATGGATAGCCATTTGTTCCATGTAGTGAAGAGATGTAAGACCAGAATCCTTTGAGATTTTTCTTTATTATTTTCTCCGTGTTTGCAACATATGACTGACAACATTGCTTTGACATACGCTTGAAACAATATCGAAGCTTTGAAAATTTATTATAGGCGGAAATGCTGCCATAAGTTTTCCATTTCAACCATGCTCGTTCTTTGTATTTAGAAAGCCGTTTTCACGAGTTCACGAGTAAACCAGACAGGATACTTCGTGTTACGGGTAGCCTTTTGTGGCACATAGGAGTCAATTAGATTGAAGATAAGGTCGTAAAATCTGGTCACAGCACATTCTGTTGAGAGTTCCCTTAATTCATTATCCCAGTCTATTTTACTTATCTCTTTATTTATTACATCAAAGTCGGCCTTATAAAAGTTATATTTTTTGTTTGGTAAAACGGGCAGCATTATTTTAGGGCTACACACAATGGTAAAAGTGAAAGCAAGATGGTTGCAATCTTCACTTAACATTGGGTCAGCTGCAGTAAGTATGCACTCCATATTAGTAAGAACTAGGTCCAAGATTCTGTTTTTGTAATTTTGTAAATAATTGTATTGTTTAAGATTCATGAAAGATAATGCACTAAGAGCAATACGCGTTATTTGAGACGTACATATATATGACGGGATGCAGTATCCTTCTTGACGTTGCCAGGTAATTGAAGGTATATTGTAGTCACCTACAATACAAAACTTGCTATCGCTTTGTTCCGTATACATTTTCTGTAAATTATTAAAATAGATTTCGTATTTATTAAAAGGTAGATCTGGTGGGAGATAGACTGCGTTAAGGATTAGTTTCTGTTTACCCAAGGATAAATTTAATATTATTTCTTCTATCTCAATACTTTCACAGTCTGTACGTCGCAGTCCCACATAGCCAGACCGTAAGGCTACCACCACTCCACCACCACTCTGTTTGTAACTCGTGTGAGCATCTCTATCTCTGCGATAGACTATATACCTACTATCAATAAATTCTGAATTGAAAATACTTGGTAATAGCCACGTTTCTACAAGCACGATATATATACATAGTCGTTTGCCAGTATATTTAGATATAATTCATGAAGTTTAGTTCTAATACCGCCACAATTCTGATAATAATTTGACAATTTGTCATTTGTCATTGCAAGAGATTAATCTTATAAAGATAGAAACATAATTCATAATTTACGTAATATATGCAATGTTAATATAACAAAATAATTATTTACACTACGATAAAATGTATCAATAATTCTTTGTAATACTATAGATATTGAAAAGAAAGTTCGAATACCATGAAAAAGAAATACATTATTTTAATAGTAATCATTGCTAATCGTATTATATATTGCTAAGCGTAGTGATTAATAAATTAATCACTACGATGTTTTTCTACACAATTAGGCACTTGTAAACATTTAGCGATGCAAATATCTCTATAACTTTATTAATAAATATTAATTTTTTACAACGCAAATATATTGGCTACTTAATCTTTCACAGGTTTTAATACATTGTGTATCTAGTTTAAAAAATTATGTGAACTTGGTTATTATTAAAAACAAAAGCGATTTGTTTTTCAATAACTTCTGCGTGGATTTCTAAAAACTCTTTTTTCATAGCTTTAACAATTTATAATATTTTAAATAGATATTTTTCGGTAAATCCCTGACTATCCAAAATCATGAAAATTATTTTTGAGGCTATTATTATTAGCGCTTTTAAACGATAGATCACAATATATAGGGAATTTAAAAAAATCCAGGTATTAACTTGTCTCCCTGAAATTCTCATACAAGTATTTTTCAGTGTTGACTATTGAGTTATGTATGTGTTGATATGTTTCAAGTTTCTACCTTATTCGGTTTCCGAGAAAAACGACTGTGACAGGCGGACCGACGAACACGTCGGTGATCTTATGAGGGTTTCGTTTTTCCTTTTGAGGTACGGCGTTCCAAAAAGGACAATACGGTCAGTAAAATTTAGGTGCATGTATCAAAAAGAAATATATGAACAGTATTGCTACAATAGGTAGAAAAAATAAACAAGGCGCCGTATCACCAACAAGATTGTAGGGCAAGCGGTATGTGGCCATTTTGCTAATATTGTATCGTCAGTTCTCTATTAATATGACGTATTAAGCAAATCAAATTATTTCTGGTACTCCTGGTACACGCTGGGACTTATGTGCCATAGGTACATTACATTTCGTTTAGGCAATTGCTGACCTACGAATGTTTCGTTATTCGTTAGAGATCGTAGCAATAGAAATGTTCATATCGCTATCCAGGATTAAATTTTTGTCAGTGACCGAATTTTAGGGAGCGATTAAGCGATTGTATGAAAAAGTTAAAAAAACATTTTTATTAATTTATATAAATTTTTTTATATAAATTATTTTATATAAATTTAGTTGACGATTTTCAAGCGCTCTTTAAAATTTGGGTACTGAACAAAATTTATTCTTGTATATTAATAAGAAAATTAAAGTATTCAAAAAAAACGTACACGAAAAATTTGAAGGAAAAAATACAGATCAATATCCAAAATAAATACGTAACAATCACTATTTCAACAAATTTTCAATTTGTAAATAAATCTTTAGGAGTTTTACTAATGTTTTTGTAATGTAATTATTCGATTGGTGATTTTAAAGGTTCCACAATCGCAGATTATATTCAACTTCACCGTTAGTGTGTAGTTGACTATAATCTGCTATAATAATAAAGTATAAAGCTATAATAATATAAGTTGACTATAATTCATGTCCCAGTAAGACAAAAAAGTAATACACTGATGAATGAATAGACTGTAGAGGCGTTCTGACTTATTAATCTTGAAACATTTCATATGTTGTCAAGCTCATATGCAGTGTTTTGAAAACTTTTCTTAAACTTACTCAAGGCTTTCTTTGTTAGTCTTGGCACCTTTTGATTTAACTCGATTATCCCATATAAACTTTTTATTTGTTAGCATTTATAGATTTTAACTGGCAGACCAAGTCAGCATGATACTTTCTATGTAATTTTTTTAAATGCTTTTGCTTAATTTGTTTTATTGCACTGAAATTTTGTATCAAATTTTCTATCGTGATTTGACTTGAAGAGTAGATTAATGATATATTTTGTTTCAAATATTTATTATTATATAATATTCTTGATAATATTAGATTCTGTCTTTCACTATTTCTAATTTCCCACTTTCTTAGTCTGCAGGGTTTTCATATTTTCGAAAAAACGCGCGATATGGGAAGACTTATCACAAAGGAAATCTGGGAAATGTTCGAAGTGAGTAGGAAGAATCAAATCAGTTGTCTTTAACACCTTTAAAATTTTAATAATCGGAAATCCCTAAAATTTACACGTTTAATGCGGATTTTTATTACCTCAAAAAACAAAAAAATACGAAATAAAAAATGTTATTTGTGTATTTATTATAAAAATGCCTTTATTTAACAATAGAGAAGGCTATAAAAATTTTGTAAATTGTTTACCTCATAAAATTATGTATAAGGAACGTCATTAATACACCATTCTTGGATTCTTTTTTCGGAAAACTCTCAAAACTGATTAAATTTTTTCGGCCAACAAAGTAAAAAAAGACCTTAGTCCTGCATTTGAGTTATTTATTCAAATTGTTGAAAAATATTTCTCACTGTCTATTAAAAAAAATATTTTCTATTAAAAAAATTGTATAAAAAAAATTATTTTCTATTTTAAAAAATTCTGTATGTTTTTAAATAGTCAGTGTCATGAATAAGTTAAAATGCAAATGAGGTTGCGAAGAGACCTAATTGTCTAAGACCATTATTTCACAGCAATAATGTGTTGAAGTTATATATTTAAACTATTGAAATATATTTGTAACTGGGATATTCCCATTAAACGACTTTACATATTTTTTTAAATAATTATTGTCATGAATAAGTTAGATGACACAAAGGGCTAACTGTCTAAAATTGCTGCCTTGCGCCAATTATTTTGTCTCGATATATTAACTAAGCAATTTTATACCCTTCTCTCTTCCTTTCTTCTTTCTTACGTAAATAAGTTAATACGTTCATTCATTAAATTAAACTATCCATTAAATATCATATTTAAAGGGAAAATGTCAGTTTGTCAGATATGTTTCAGGGTGTATTAAAAATTAGGGAAAAAGTTAAACAATATTGTATTTAAAAAAAATTAAGTAAAGAATGAAATTAGAATATAAGATGTTTGGAAAAGTGTTTGATGTTGTTAATTAATGTAAAACTATACCGACGTGTAAAATGCTGTGATCGTCGTTTGTATCGACCTTATGTTAGTCTATACTTTAAATAAAAACAAACGTTAACTAGTACTGGCGCGCCGATTATAGATACTATTTAAAAATGTATTTAAAATGATTCCCCCTTAGTATCTAAAAACTATAATTGATATTTCTAAGATATTTCAATAACTTCAAAATTCAAACTAATTTTTTCCTAATAAATGTCAATAAAGGAATATTTTAATACGTCTCGAAATAACGTTGCAACAATTCTCTGTCAGTTTCTTTAAAAATGTTCAAAGAGATATAAGTACTTGATCGAAATATTATTATGATCCAGAAAATATAAACAACTCTTTGTGAAACGAATACAGTTTACCTGGCTATTCAGTGATATTCCATTAAACGGTATTTGATTTGTGACGATCAAATTGAGTTTCAAAGAATTGAAACTTTTTTAATATTTGTTTTCATTAAATTGTTAAAGACAAAATATATTTTGATATCTTCTCTGTGGACGGATAATTTAGTTGCACTTTTAAATCCAAAATACGCCTTTCTGATATTTGATCTATGCCTTAATAACGAACATAAAAGGTTAAAGGTAAAAATGAAGAACGAAAATAAAATATTGCGGATTACGAACGATTTAAACCGGTTAATTGCAGAAACGGGAATATAAAGTATTTCTTACTTACTTAAATACAGACAGGAACGATGACCTGTACGTTTTTTATTTATTTCGAATGGAATTAAAAAATACGATTGTTTTATATAATATTACCAAAAGCGACTTTAAAACACCAACGACAAAAACGAATTTATAACAAGTTCAGTTTAGTGTAAGGAAAAGTAATTATTCCCCTGTAAAAAGTTAACTTCTTTAGACCGAATATTTGTTAAAATATGTATTCAATTACATATATAATAAAGTTATGTGAATAAAGGTATGTGTTTCCCTCTCTACGAGTTCAAAATACAACAACATTTTGCGTTCATGGCAATTTAATGCTGATTGATAGCGACGATTGAATTTGAACATTTTTCTCATGAACATAGTCATGTGAATGTTTGAATTATAGTTAAATTTTTATTTTATTTAAAACTAGTAACCTGTGGTTTTACAATTTTAATTTAAAAATCCTAAATATCCAAAAATATGGACAAAATAATCTAGAAAGATAATTTTTGGTTAGCGTAGATAAAAAAAATTAGAAAATAATGAAAAAGTTATTGAATATGAATTCCAATACTGTTTTCATACTTTGCTGTCGTGGTTGTTTTTAATAGACCTTTTGTTTAAAAAACAATGCCAAAATGTTTGACAAAAAAAGGAAAGGGTTTTTACCTTAGAAAATATTACTGAATGTCAGTAATCATTGAACATTATATCTCTAATACAATAGTTCGTTTTGACAGAAATTCTTATGATTGTTTTTTTTTAATTTTTCGAGATATTAAGCAGCTAATTTAAATTAATAAAACGAATTCTAATTGTATAATTTTCTTGTATATTTGTCCATCCTAAAACAATTATTTTGATGGATTACAAAACAAACATTGACATATTGATGTTTTGAAATTTATTTATTCCATTGGATAATATATATATATATATATATATATATATATATATATATATATATATATATATCAACCGAAAAAGGGAGGTAGGCCAAGCTATAACTAGGCTGCCGACAAAATTTGATCTTAATCTCTTAGTTTTCGAGATATAGACAGTTTTTTAAAATTCCCACACTGTCGATTTTTTGGGTGCCACGGCTATAAAATAAGTCCGACTATTATTTTTTTTGTTGACTTAACTACAAAAAAAAATAACAGTCAGCGAGCTACATCTGAGTAATAAACCTTTTGAACATACTAAAACATTTTACTACAACTGACACGGTTTTCTCAAGAAAAAATTCAAAAACGTACGTTTTAGGATTTTGTAATTTTCGTAACCCAAGTTTGATTGTTTGTGGTGAAAAAAATGTGCTACGTAGAACTGACAAACTATTTCAAAAATTGGCGCATGTAAAGGAAAAATTATAGTGGTAATCTTACCGCTTTTAACCATATAAAAATATATTCGTATTTAGTCACAGAAACAAAACAAAAAATATAGAAATCTATTTAAAATTAGAAAAAACATTATATGTTATTTAGAAATGCTTTTAAAAACCTCTGCATCTATTGAAGTCGAGTCAAAATGTAATCATATTTTCTTGAAAAGAATCCCGAATTCTTTTTGGTACTATGTTTGCACCGGAAAAAATTATAGTGAATGGTTTTCACATTTTCCAATGTTGTCGCGAAGGATAGTAAAATAAATTGTATTTGAAGAGTACGTGAAAAAAATTACGCTTCCTCCTATACTCCGGATATTTGTGAGTAATTTGAATGGTGGATATATCAAGGGATATTAAATACGCTTCAAACTTCATATAATCTTCATCGCGCCTATGTACTGTAAATATTTAATGTTATATAGGTATTATACATATCTTTAATTTCATAAAAAAATGTTAGCACAGACTACAAATTAACAGCTATAAGATTTGTGACTACGGCATGCACGCGTAAAAAAAATGCTGCATGTTTTTAAGGAACAAAAATTGTTTCTTTGGGACCGAACTTCTTAACTGAATGGTACATCGCCCTATTGCCTGTTAAGAAAATAATGTTAGATTAAAGCGTAAAAACGTTCAGACCGAGAGCAGGTAGCAGGTGCCGGAGATAGTCTGTTAAGCGATTGGCCATCGGCACGGATCGTAATATAATTGAATAAATAACCGTTTCAAGACGATTTTAGTGAGCAATTGATCGAATTATTTAGTTTTAGTCTGAATGGACTTGTATTACTGCTAGTCCTTGTTTATATGTTTATTACTTATTAGTTTGACTTTAGGGTTTATTTGTAGGTATAGGATAATAGACGAGCACAGTTGTTTAATATAATGAAAAGACTATAAATTTTCTCAGAGTTTTTACAATAATTTAAGTAAACACGTTAAATGTTTAGATTTATTCTAATCAAATTTCTTAAGCGGTTTTGCAAACACTTTTTCACTTCGCAAAGTACTTGTCAATTATTTCATCAGCAGCCCACTTCGTACTCCTTCTAAACGATAGAATGATCTTAAGATGTATTTCAAATGTATAGACTTGCGTTGTATGACCTTAAGACATCTTTCAAATGTATAGACTTGCATTGTCTTTTTGACCTATATCCTTGTCTTTATTTCTTTTATTGTCTTGTCATACCTTTCATGTTTCAGAGTCACGGCACAAATTATTTTTAGTGACGTACTTTACAAAATTAATTATGATTTCATTCTATATGACAATAAATTGGCCTTTAGTTGAATTCTTTGAAATCTATTTGGAATTTTCTTTAATGAACATTATTCACTGTGCCATTTATTGTGATCAAGAGAAAAGTCTCGCCGTCTGAATTTCTCAAAGCATCGTCGTAATAGACTACACCATTTCAAACTCAATATTTTTGTTCTCAACATTATTAACTTTGAGGAAGTTTACTTGGACATTTTGCTTGATAATGTAATCATGTTATTTGGGCATTTCTCGTCGAACTTGAAACTTGGCATTTGGATAAATTGCAAAATGTTCAAAATTATTTTCAATATTTAGCCTAATTACCCCAATTAGAACAAGTATAATATTAGTAGCAATTCGTAGCAACGTGGTAACTATATTTTTATTTGGTTATTTCCGTAAATCTCATTTCGGCGCAGTGGTAAAATACGGGACTCTGAACTTGGAAGGTCTGATTTCGAATCTTCAAGGAAACCTTCTTTTCATTAAGGGTTCCGTACTTTAAAAAGGGAACAGGAACCCTTTTAAAATCACTGTCTTTCCGTTTCCGTTTTTCTCGGAAACGGCTCAACGTGAACATTTAAAATTTTGCTTCGCATTAACACGTATTATAAACAATTAAATGAAACAACGTGATGTAGTATTATTTCTACTTTCTTTAATTTATTTACCACGACCTAGGTTTCGTTGTATTACAGCATCTTCAGGTGGGATCTTTGCTAATATCCCACCTGAAGATGTTGTAATACAACGAGACCTAGGTCGTGGTAAAGAAATTAAAGAAAGTAGAAATAATACTACATCACATAGTTTCATTTAATTGTGAATAATGAATTTCTACAAAATTAACGCCGAATATATTCAATATTTGAAAACAGCCGATTTGGCTACATTGGCGACATATTATAAATTTCAAAAATATTTATTTGGAAATTTTAGAGGGTAAATGAAGTACACGATTTTTTTAAAATTCCAAACAGAGTTTTTCCATACAGAGATGATCCTAAATAAATTCTATGATTTTTTAATATAGATTAATCAAAATTATAATATAATCAAAACTATAATATAATCTTATATAGGAAAATGTGGCATTTACTCTTTGAATTAGTAAATTATGGATAGATGCCATTCTATTTTCATTACTAGAGAAAATAAATTAGTTTTATGAAAACTTTTCTTCCGTTTGACACGAAATATTTTATATAATATTCTAACTTTTTTATATACTACAAATATTTCTTGATTATTCACAAATGTTTCTTACCGCCATAGAGTTAATAATTTATTTCAATAACGCTATCTAGGAAGATTAGCGATACTTTAATTGATGTCTAGTACTCATATTGAAAGTATGCTTCTTGGTTCCTTTTTTTGGCGTAACTTTTAATCAAAGATTTAAAATTAAAAGATGGTATATCACTGTGCACTTACAAATATTTCACAGTTATTATCAAAAACATTAACTATTTTTTTAAGCAGAACATTTCTCAAAAAGGTTATTAACATCACCTTGAAATAATCTCTATTTTTCAGTTTTGCTATTTCAAAAAAAAATTTCGAATTATGTAACAATAATGAGTAATTCCTTAAATTTCGAGTGCATTCAGTATTTCTAAAAACGCCTGACTACATGGAAATATCGCGCTATCTTCAATTCCTCATAAGAAATTAATTTTGGGTTATTACCACATTAAACGTCCTTTGTAAAGAAAATTAGCATTCATCGTAACTTTTGGTAATAATCCTAATAGATATACATTTAAGCTCACACACTTAATTAATGAAAGAAATATTAAATCAGAATCAAAGGCAGGCATGTACATCACATTTTTTTTCAACGGTATCTTCAAAATTATTATAGCCGTTTCACGTAAATTTCCAATCGAGGTGGATTTCAATTTTCTAACGTGTGCAGAATAAGTAAAAGTATTTATCACTACTGAATATAAATTCGTTGGCTTCAATATTTCCTACCTCGAGTTCATTCATTATTTTACGTTACCTGTAAGCGTGTCGCGTAACACCAGGTGAACTTTTTATTTCCTAACAAGCTGGATGACGACCTTTGTTGTGAAGGTTGTGTTATATAAAAATAACTAAAGACAAAGCTTATGTTCCATTTAATTTGTTTGTTTTTTAAAAAAGGCATTTGAATATATCTTAATCTTCATCCTCAAATAAATTTTCGGCCAGTCTTATTTTTTCTCACGCGGTTGCTGAATTCTGGCACACGTTCATCAATATCGAAAGCTTCTAACATTTTCTATGCTTCACAGGAACTTACCATAGTAAATTGAGTAACTTACGTTTATATATAATGACATCTATATGTCTATAAATATTAAGCTTAATATGTAATATATAAATCAAGTATGAAGTATGTAACGCATTGATTGTGTTCACAACACCATCTACCGAAATAAAAAAACCGATAATAATACCTTTCACAGGCGAAAAGTAAAGACGCTTAACACTCACATTATTTTAGATTAAACATTGTGATCCAAGAATTACATACATAAAATTGCGTATTTCCTAAAAATACCAAAAACATTATTACACCGCCTATTTTTCAATCAATACCGTCGCTGTTACGCGACAGTGAGATTTTTGAATAAATTTTTAAAATGCGCAAAAATAGATTCAAAAAAAGTTTAAAAATGTAACTTACAATTTATTAAACATAATTCAATATTACAGAATTGGGCTTTGTGAAAAAAACTGGTGAATGAAAATTCAATGGTTCTACGAAAAGGCAGCTACTAGTAAAATAGAAGCATGTTAATTTTGTTGCACAAAGTTTTATTAGCTGGCGTATCTACGTTACAAGAGATAAAACAATAATTAATTATTTAAGCAGTTAGTGAGATTTTCTTTTATATATCCTCTTAAATCATGATATAGAATATGTAATAAATATTTACTAAAATAAGAAGCTTTTAATAATAAAATGAGTATGAAAATTATATGGCACCTTTCACTATGCGGCTATGATTGAAATATAGTTTGTGATGTATTTCTACGTACCGATAAATGACAGCAAAATTTCTGAAATAGAATATAGTATTTCAAAAGATCTTAGTTCTTCCTTTAAAACGACTCATTTGACTTGAGGATATTTAGAAATATTTGGTTACTTTACCGCTAAATATTTTGTTTTGCTTGCTTATTGTTTGATCAATGTTGAAATTCTCAGTTGTGTGTGAGTTGGATAATTTTGTATTTGTCACTTTCCGTAGTTATTTTGAGTAAAATCAATATGAATGCTCGTAAAAGTTTATCTGACTTTAAAATAGAGAAACATATGCAAAGTTTTCGAAATTTGTCTTATTCAGATCCTGGACAATTGGGTGGAGAAGATAGTGTTGATGAGGTTGAAGATAGTGTGTTGGTACCGCGGGTAAGGTCTATATACAGGTAACTAGAAACAAATTGTTGTGGGACAGTTCAGATTCGAGTGAAGAAATGCAAATAGAAACACCGTCTACGACTAGTATGGTTCCTAGTCGTTGCTGTACCGGATCGAGAAGCAACTGTAGAGGAGGACAAGGTAGGCGTGGTGGAGGTTCTTCTTCACGACAATCTGCACTTTCTGCTATAGATGATACTTTGATTGTAAGTAATGGCATCGTATGGAAGTGTGTATCATACACACAGATGTCGATGTAGCAATCAAAACGTGCGTCGAGAAGTTCTAGGTCTTACCCCATACGAAAAACGATTCGTTTAAAATGATAAAGTGATTACTGCTTGGCGCCTATTCATCGACTAAGCAACTCTTCGACACCCAAAGTGATGTACAGAAAGAGAAGCTCGTTGACAGACTAACGATGAAACTTGGTGTATTTTTTTAGAGGAGCTTAATGTCTTTATTGTATTATTATATGCTTGCGACTCTTACAATTCTTGCCAACTAGATTTACATCTGATGTGGTTAAAACTTTGGAGTCATCTGTATTCTGCAAAACATTGAGCAAGAACAGAAAGAAATTATGAAATTTATGCATTTTGATATGTGGTCTACAAGATCTTTGCAAGTTGCATCGGATAAATTTGCACTAGCATCAGCGAATTGGAATAAATTCATCGAAAATTGTCAATTATGCTACATACCTGGTGAAAACTTGACTGGTAATGAACAGTTGTTTCTGTTTTAAACTCGATGCCTCTTTACGCAATACATAACAAACAAATCTGGCAAGTTTGCAATAAAATTTTGGCTTTTGGTTGATGTCGAAACCAAATATCTATGTAATGAAATTCCATATTTAAGCTGAGATGAAGATTATACAGGCGAATCATTACCACAACATGAGATCTTGAAACTGCTACTACCGCTTACGAAATAAAAGGACGCAATATAAATACAGATAATTTTTTTGCCTCTATAAAACTGCTAGATAAAGCAAATGAGAGCCGGGCAAACAAGCATAGTATAATGAGACGTGCGGGAGGAGAAATACCAACGGTATGTAAAACAATTGGTGCGTGGGGTACGTTATGATTTTTTATTTTGAAGACAGACGGTGATACTACCCTAATTATTTATCAAGGAAAACCGAACAAAAATGTTATGATTTTCAGTACTTTACACCTCAGTGTTTAAATTGGCACAGGCAAGAAAAAATTCCTGAAACTGTTGAATTTTATAATTCAACAAAATTTGGTGTAGATATTTTGGACCAAATTACACGGATACTCTATTAGATATAGATAATACTCCATAAGAAGTTGTGTTCGTAGATAGCCTATGCATGTATTTTATAATTTTTTGGATATACCTGTAATAAATTTATGGATTATTTACAGAAAAATTACTCAAACTAATATTTATCCATATAATTTCATACTCCTACTCGTTTATGAGTTACGAGCAGAATATCGCAAAAAGTCGTCTAGGTCCGGCTCGTCTACATTGCGATCCCAAAAATGTCAACGAAATGGTAGAAGAAACGAGGTCAAACAAAAGACAAGAAATGTGAAGAAATATACCATCTTACTTTCGTGATACTTGTCAGAAACCAGTTTGTGGAAAATGTATAAAACATACAAAAACAAACATACTTTCTACTAAAGGTGTCCCTGATTAAATTAAAGAAAAGTTAATAAGTAGTAATCGTGTTTTTCTTTATTAAACCTAACAATAATTTCATATCAACGTCAACGGACATCCTAGTTTCAAAATAACGGTCTTTCTAGTGTTAACATAAAGCCCTTTACAATAATGAATGGTATGTGTTAACATAGAGTCGTATCAAATACTTTTACTAGAATGTTACCTGCCTGTAGAGTATATCTTAACATAAAGACATTAAAATTAAAAAGTTTTGGCCAGATTATCCCTATTGACACACGAATAGATAGATAGACTTAGTATATTATAAAAGTTATAGTTAATTATGCCTAAAGTTGTAGGCTCTGGAACACAATAAGAATGTAAGGATCACATAATTAAAATCTTTCTGTACGATTCTAAACAACTTAAGTATTTTCATTATTGTAACATACTCGAGCCTCTCTTACCAAATTCTTGCAAATATATGACGTAACGAAGTATTTTTCGCATTACAATAATGTAAACTATTAAGTAATGCAGTTGGAATACTTTGAGCCTCGTTTTAACACGAAGACATTTCGTCTTCGTCAAAGTCTAAGTCATCAAGTGATGAAGCCAAACTATTATTACGAAAGCCATGCTCTCAGTGAGTAGTTACGTTTAATGAAAATGACTACCTACGTGTCGTGATTATGCAAGGGATGTTGTGTCATTCAGAAGTGTCAAAGTTTATAGCATAATGGGGAGCTTGGGAAATAAATGGTGAAGGGTGAAGTTGGAAAAGTGTGATGTAATGAGTCAATGTACTAAGTAACGTATATTATGTGTTAACATAGAGTATGCTGTATAAAATATTAAAATTATCACCATATGGTTAAAGGAAGTTACTGCACCAAACTCGCAAGGTTTGAATTAAAGATGCGATACTAGTATTAATACAATACTAATTAAAAAATGTATGTAAACAATTAATTAAAAAACCTAAGGTGAATAATATTGCCAAGTTCTATAGTATTTAAGCAAATATTAGATTCTAAATATAAATGAATTGTCAAAATATTCAGTATTCCTGTGAAATAAGATAGTGCCATCTAGAAGACTTGGAGTAGAAAATTAATTGGTAATTGATATTCTTGTACAAAGTTGTGCTAGATGTCGTCTTCATCTATGCGATACAAGAGTAAATAATTATGATATTAATCAAATAATTAATCAGCGAGATTTCGGTTCATGAATGCGGATTAAAATTAAATTTAAAACTTTTGAGATATAGTTTATTAATGAAACGTAAAAAATTACTGGTTTTACTGATTCCTATATAGATAGACTAGTTATAGGAAAAGCAAATAAGATTATTTATTTAGGAACATTAAGGAAAAGAAGCATAAACACATAAGATGGCACGAAATCGCACATAAATATTATTTATAAAATGAATGACACTTTTGTAGAATTGGTAAATAAAAAATAAAAAAATGTGTTAGAGCTAAGGATGCAATGAAATGTATATGGTGAGTAAATATGGTTGAAATGTGAAAACTTCACGATACAAAAGGATGTTTGTTTTTTGAAAATATTGTTTTCAATACTCTTATGTTATTAACTTTATACAGTAAAGCATATTAGTACAAACTTTAAAAAAATTGTACTTTCTCATCTGCCACCATATATTTTCATAAAAGAAAGAAAAATCTTTAAACTCTAAAGCAAGTTAACCGATTCCATTTTGTTACTAAAATATAATTATAAATTAATAATAAATTAGTAGTAAGACCGACACTTCTTCGAAAGATTTAATTCAAGCCAGATAGAAGGAATAATTTCATAAATATTTTGTTTTCAGCTACTGTTATTATAAATTATTATTTATAAGTTATTATAAATCTCTCGCATCATATAGGTATGTATGATATAAGATATGAGTAAACGACATAATAGTGTCTGGAATGCGAAAGAATCAAAATTTTAGGTGGCCCTGACGAGGCCATGTTGCCATTACGTCGTTTGATAGCTTAGCCTTAAATAGACAGAAATAACATTCGTACATTTATTACTTCATTTAACATTCGTACATTTATTAGTATAAAGAAGAAGGAAACCAAATTAAGAACGTAATATCATGTACAGCTAAGACAGTGAATATAAGCACAAGGTTAGGAAAATTGCGAAATATTTTCTCAAAAAGAAAAAGAAAACGCATAAAACATATATATATGTATATATATATATATATATATATATATATATATATATATATATATATATATATATATACATATATTATATTATATAAACCAAACACAACTAACTTAAATCATTGCCAAAATCAAAAGCTACATAACAACTACACTTGTAAATATAATAAGGATTAATTAAAGTCAACTTTTCTAAAAAAATACTTTTCCCAATCAATACCATGTTGAACGAATCACTATTGAACGAATACCCTTTTTAAAAACCATTCTAAAATTTGGAACGAACAATATGTTATAATGTATTATAGTTATGGATAATGTAATATAAAAAAAATGTCATAATCTGTCTGATTATGATATTTTTCCTTATAATGAATATATAAGAAATTATCACAATTTTTTTTAATGGGAGATGAAAAAATATTCAAAGTGCACACAAATTGGATCAATGAGTATTGGGGGGTTTTTTACCTACTAAAAAAACACCATCTAAATCACGATCAGCTTAAAGTAGACAGACTAGTGAATTTTATTTAATTTTGTTATTATCTTAGTTTTAATTTATTTAATTTTGTTATTATTATTTTATATTAGTGTAGTTATTGTCACACTCCCGTCAGGTTAGGAGACCTATCCTCTGTGCGACTATCCTATGTGATAACCTATGTGTACGCGGCCCTCAATTTGACTGATGGACATGAGACATCGTCACATATCCGTCAGTTAGATTGAGGACCGCTTCAGTCTAAGGGTTAACGTGGTTCTGCGACAGCGTGATGTGTCTGGTTGCATACTTCTTTATCACTTCTAAATCTGGTTCAATGTATATAGTCACGGTTTATATTACTATTTGGAACATACCACGGGTATTGATAATTCTTAATAACAAAATGTATAGACAATTTCAGTTTGGGCAGTATATATTTCTTGGACTTTTTTTTATTAGATCTCTAAATTTGAAAGCCGTGAGTACAGATTGGTTTCAAAATTTGATTACAGATACGTATTTTCTTCTTCACCGATAGTTCTGAGTTTTATTTTAGCAGTCAGTGTAGACTATATTTCCTATTTAATTCTTCTCTATGCTTTTTATGTGCTCTATCCATTTTAAATTTACATCTAGATTCATTCCTAGATATCTTGCTATATTATCGTAGGAGATAACTTTATTGTTAATGAATAATGGAAATTGATATATTTTATTGAATGGAAAGTTAATTTGAGCACACTCGTTAACGTTCAATTTAATAAACCATTTACCTTCTCTATGCTTTTTACGTGCTCTTTCCATTTTAAATTTACATCTAGAATCATTCCTAGATATCTTGCTATATTATCAAAGGAGATAATATAGGATGAAATGTATATGGTGAATAAATATGTTTGAAATGTGATAACTTCGCGATACACAAGAACGTATATATTTCATGAGACTTTATTGTTAATGAGTAATAGAAATTGACCTATTTTATTGAATGGAAAGTTAATTTGAGCACACTCGTTTCCGTTTAATTTAATAAACCATTTACCTTCTCTATGCTTTTTATGTGCTCTTTCCATTTTAAATTTATATCTATATTCATTCCTAGATATCTTGCTATATTATCAAAGGAGATAACTTTATTGTTAATGAGTGATAAAAATTTACTTATTTTATTGGATGAAAAGTTAATTTGAGCACACTCATTTCCGTTTAATTTAATAAACAATTTACCTTCTCTATGCTTTTTATGTGCTCTTTCCATTTTAAATTTACATCTATATATCTTACTATATTATCTATATATAGATATCTTACTATATTATCAAAGGAGATAACTTTATTGTTAAGGAGTAATAGAAATTGACTTATTTTATTGAATGAAAAGTTAATTTGAGCAGACTCGTTTCCATTTAATTTAATAAACCATTTACTTACTTTATTTATTATTTATTTTTTGTATTGATTTACTCATTAATCATTACGCTTTGAAGTTTTTTTGTGGACTATGATATAAGTGTGACCGTTGTAATGATAGCTGTGTCATGAGAAAAGGTTAGTGCGTCGTAATTATTAAAACAATTTTTTTGTTTAAAACAAAAAAAAATAGAAGTATAAGTATGTTGTTCTTATCGATTAAGAAGCGACCAGATTTGTATCTCTCTTAAAATGGTCGATGCAAGTCTTCCAAAGTAATTTTAATCGAAAGTCCCAGTGAATCTATAATTTTTGTTTCAATTTTTTAAATCCGTTTAAAGTTTTAACCGTTAAATTAGAAGTTATAATTCTTTATAGCTTGAATTATATAACATCTCAATGGAAATGAACTTAGTAGGACGGACCCGAGATAAGTTGCAAGTAACAAAAAATGTACGCAGGCTAATGGAAGCGGGTGGCGAAGGACGTAGGAGATGTAATCGTGCTTTCGATTGAGATGGGAATATTTTTTTTTGTTATGGGAATATTTTAATGAAATAGTCTTCAAATATTTTTTACGGAGAAAGACCAGGTTCAATACGGATAATTTGTCGTTGTATAGTATATGCTTCTAAAATCTAAACAATTCCAAAACACGAAGGGGTAAATATAAATATTTTTCTATAATGCAGACTGTAGAAAATTTATGTTTGCAATGAGATTTGAGAAGTTATCTTCATTAGGTTGCCTATTTAAAATGATTATGGATACTGCTAGTGTGCAAAAATACATGTATCCGTCTTAGAAAGCTATAAGTTATTTTTTACTTTCTCTTGAACACGTCTTCGTCTTGAAAATTCAAATTCTTTTCTACTTTTGTACGTATATCTAGTATTTGGTAAGATTTATATATTTTTTAAAATAATAATAATTTGAACCTTTATTTTCCAAATAGTATTACATACTATCCATTAAATAATGAAATTAACATTTTAAATTAAATTATGATGTGTTTATATATCTCCACTTTATTTGTGAGAATTTTGTTAATTTCTGAAGTTTAAAAGTATGAGAGTTTTAAAACTAATATATATTTAGCTGTTACACAAATACTAATATTTTTAAACAGATCAATTTCAAGTTCCAAAAGTTAATAGGAATATTGTTATATATTAATAGACTATTTGTTTAAAAGTCAAATAATTAATACCGTGCGGCTCTAGACTTGTAGAAATATTTTTTATTTTGTCTTTTTTTAGTATTTTGTACCTCAAAAAGAAAAGGAAACCATTATTTAATCACCCACGTGCCTATTTACCATTCTTTTGAGAAATCGCTTAATTTTTTAAATTGGGCATCGTAATAAAACTTTAAATCGCACTTATCTCCACAGAAAAACATCTAAAAATATTCATGTGGAAATTTTAAGAGGTGGCAAAGTAAGTATCCGAAATATTTTTCATACATTTAAGTAAGGTATTTAATAAGGCCTACCTAAATTAGGTATATTAAGAAGAAATATCAGTTTACTTACCAAGATACGCAGTAGGTCTTAATATTGCCTGACAATGTCGTCCCTGTACCGCGTTGTCCACAAAACGTGTAATCTTCGACTTGGTGTGAGTAGTTCTTCTACATGCAACATATCTACCTGATCTCGCTCTTTCAGATTATCATCCAGTATCTAAAGTAAGTCGGCCTTATTTGTATCAAGTACCTTATTTTCGAAGTTGGGTTCATTCTTCTTAATTTTTGGGTATACAGGCCTTATTAAAACATAGGCCTTATTAAAACATAGGCCTTATTTGTATCAAGTATTTCAGTATATTTTCAGATATGTATATATACTGCAATATATACAAGGAAAATATGCACCCCCACTTATTTCTAAAACTCTTTGATATAAAATTACGAATAATAGTGTGTTTACGAGCCTACCAAAAGGTGGCAGAAAAGCTTTAAATATTATTTTGTGAAATTAGAGAAGGAAATATGTTTACGTTTGAAAAATTTGTTATTTATAAATAGTTTAATCGGAATATTACCTACCCTTAAATGTTTGTGTCTAAATATGTACGGAATCCCTACAATGCGAGTTCTACATATGCCTGACAGGTTTCATTTGCTGATGGAAGGACCGGTTACGTTCTATTAAATATTTATAGATTTCTTTTGTATCCCTTTAATCTCGTTAGTCGTGTACATACATTTCCCTTTGAATATCAGCTGTAGTTATTTGAGGCAAAATATTCAAAAACTAGATTTACTCAGAGGCTTTGTTTTGAACATTCAGTAATCGTTGGACGTCTGCACGTACTTGGTAATATTCTGAAATGGATTCAACCCGACCTTACTTCTTCCTTGCAATAAAAGAAAGTTTTTGCTGTGGGAAATAGTGACAAGAGATGAATGTGTGATGAGTGTTGTGATGAGTGGGTTTAGCATGCAAAGCATAAATATAAAAATGATGATAAGATTCTGATTACCACGAAATTTCCGCTTTGAATCCGAATATATATGGCGAAACGAAATTATTGTGTATACGATGGGTCGTGAAAGACTAGTTATTAAGAGTGTTATAATTATTAAGAGTGATGATTCCATCATTATCAAGAAGCTACTGCAGTCGTTTCTGTATTTGGGCGGAGAATATTGAGAAGAAATATCAGTTTACTGTCCAAGATTCGTGGTATTTCTTACGATTGCCTGACAATGTCGTCCATGTACCGCTTTGTCGAAAAACCGTATAATCTCATTCTATTATTCTATCATTCAGTAGGATCTATCCCTACCACAAGCATTTTCCGACCAGCGCTTTGTAAACTACAATGAAATCAAAAATTCCATCCACAAGTTGATCATCTGTAAGATGATCATTCGTTATTTAAGAAAGGAATATGGAAGCTCCGTCATTTAGGGATTGAAGTGGTCGGAAAGCGGGAAAATGCCTTAATAGTTAAGATTTTTTTTTTCCAAATTAAATTTAATTACGAGTATAAACAAAATACACGGAAAAGTTATGCACACACCTAATAATACATATATCCGTAAAGCTAAAAAATTGTTTGAACAATATCCTTTAAAAAAAACTGAATTCGTAACATTTAACTACTAAGCAAATAATTAATTATTTGCGCTGAGGATCAAGAAACAGGTAACCGTAATCTCATACTTTTCTAATTGAATTTTACGTTAAATAATTTTGAAATATGATATTTACTTTTACGTGGAACCCTGGCTCGCACAATTACATCAACGAAATAGTAACAAAATATTTTATGAAGCTTTCCGTTTCGTGATATAAATGTGGATATATAAAAAAATTATTCACATTTTTTTGTCAATTTATTTTCGACATATTTATCGATCTATTATCAATCTATAACTATAACCAAAGACGTATTATTGTTCAAAAATAACAGAAATAAATATATTAAATCTAACGGAATGACACGAATTTAAACAATGAGACTTGAGTCCCTTCTCATTTACTACAAATATGTAACATTCAGTGCGATGCCTCGACACAGTCAAGTTCGAAACGGAGATGCGATAAACAATTTAAGTTCATGAGCTCTTATACCTGGAGTATAATAATGGTAGACATGCAATTATTTATCGTAATAGGTTGAAAATACAAACGTACCATATCATATTCCTCAAAAATTCGAATGAATGAAAGTTTACAATTAGAAATAAACCGGTTGAAAAGAGCGAAACATTGTCAAATCACTGGTGCAAAAGATTTCATGCAATTTCACTATCAAAGTTGTTGCTTAGTATCAAAAAATAATCAGTATATGTTTCAGCCTTTACTTTCTCTGTCTTGGAAAATTCTGAAGTATTTCGGATAAATAGAATAGGATCATGTAACCATGGTTCAATAACCCAGATACTCGATATCTTCTGTTTCCCAGACATGATTTTATTGTAAGGAAGAAGTTGTGGGTAACACTCCTCACTACTTCATTTTCGATTTACATAGTAGGCTTTTATTTTGTCGATAGTTTGAGGTGATTTTTTCCAGCAGAAGGCAGCTGCAAAAAGTCCTCTAAGATTAGAATATATTTTCCAAACAAAGCATTCACCTTCATCGCCGTCAGTTTTGAATATATGATAAATCTTAATGAATATATATATACATATATACACATACACATACATAACTATTTTTAAGAAATTTGGTACATGTATCGCTTGGGTAATTTTATTAAATAATTTCGAAGATGAGCCATATCGATTAATTATTGTGGAAATGACAGCCATTTCCAATTTTCAAAATTGCTATGAACACTATTAATTTTACTTAATGACTTTTGAAAGGAAAAACATAGTAGAACGGGCGGGGAAGGAGAACGGGAAAATGAAGGGAAGAGAAAGGGGAAGTCGAAGAGGAGGAGGAGGGGTGGGTAGAGGGAGGGGAGGGGGAGTATTTTTCAAATTATATCATTATTCCATTTGTCTATTACCATAAGGTAATTTTTAGTTTAGCTCGTTTTTATTGAATGAAAAGCTTCTAAATAAGTTTAATATCCAATTTATAGTTTTACCAAAGTTTACCATTGTTTTTAACGTAAGAAGTAACGAAAAAAAGTACTTCTCTGGTAATTATTCAGTATCATAAAAATAATTAATTATTAGATATGCTGTAACCCTTCTCTTCAAATATTTCTTACCGTCAGCTAACTCATAATATTCTACTTTTGGGGAAATAGGTCACAACATTCCAAATGTTATTATTTTGTTATGTGAAACTATACAAATTTATATTTTTTAGCTCCCTAGGGCTGTTAGAATAACGATCATAAGTTTATATTAGCAATAAATGTGTGTACACTCTGTTAATGTAATAAATATATGTAGACTCTGGAGTAAAAATATATAAGTATATCATTAAAATATGACTGTAACATTTTGACTGTAAAATTAAACGTTACGACTTCCTAGGTTCCAGGATTCGAATTTCAAGTGGCTCTGGATTTTTACTTTATTATATTTTCTTTTAAAAATATTATTTTACAGAATTCACATACAAAAAACACTTTTTTATCACTTATTTGTTAAAAAATAATTAATCATTTGTTTGAAGTACTCACATTTTGAAACAAAAAAATAAACATAAGGCGAAAGATGTTGCAATTTTATTTACTTGTAATTCAATAATATACAAGAAATACAATGACTGGTCGTAAAAATAGAAAATAGAAAATATTTCAACGCATTCTGTAATAAATAAATGATTTCCTTCAAGTACACTTATTTTGAGACGATTTAAATTAAATTAGATTTTGATGGCACATAAAGATAAAACGCAACAGTAATTTCTCATTTAACAATTTAGACATATAATACATAATATATTTATAAATGTTAGTCAATTAACCTTTTCTACCCAAATCTCTTTGTTCTTCTCTTTCTCTCTCTTTCACACGAGCCATATATGAAAATTAAATACGGGTAGGGTAATTGGAAAGGGTTGCGCTTCAGTCGCAAAGTAATCAGCGTCCTTCGATATTCTCTCACGATGATGATACATTTATAATCACGATGTTATATCTACTTATTTAATTAATACCATCGTGATTCTTACACTTTCAACTTATTAAAAGTATAAACTATATCAGCTCGTTCAGGTCTTATTCGCGATAAAGTGTGAAAACCTTATTGACAAATGCATTGTTTTTAATAATTGTTAATAGGTAAAAATGTTTTAGTCGATAATTTTTTTTATTTATCATTTAACATAATACACTTTTGGAAATTAAGTTTGCACATTAGGCTTATTTTACAGGACTTCAGTAATTGCAAGCGAGTTGATTTACAAAGCAATTAATCGTTCTCTTAAAAAACATTGAAAATAATTCCGTACGAGAGGAAGCAAGAGCGTTTACATTTATGGTATTATGGTGAGTTTATACAATCAATTATATGTTTATACTTCAAAAGGAGACAAAAAAAACTGTGTACTTTGCTTGTGAGATTGTACATACACGGTTTATGTGGTAATTTCGAATAAATATAAATAACATAAAATATTATGGCAATCAATTTTGAACCAAAATTTTTTTGGTTATAGTCAAAAGTGTTCAAAAAATTATAAAATAAAAAGTCTTTTATTTGTGCGTTGCACGTATTTTAGGATTTAACAAATATTTTTTTAGGTTTTTTAATCAAATTTAGAAAGAAAGTAGAAATAATACTACATCACGTAGTTTCTTTTAATTGTGACATAATAAAGTGTTTTTATTAAATATTTTAAAATATGTACAAAGAATTTTTCACTGTATAAACATATTTCCTATTATATATTTCACTGGTCTAAATATATCGTACATTTCTCTAAAAATATATAAATTACTATAGAGCTATAGTTTTTATATAAAGTTTAATCAAACTTTTAGAGATTCTATTGTTTTTTATAATTTTATACTCAGTAATTTCAGATATGGAAGCGGGAAACCTATTTTTTTCATATACGTATCTCCGAGATTCATTATTGACTTCGCAAAATTAGCAAAATCTTTGCAACAGTCCTGAAGAACCATGTGACAGTTTTCTAAGAAAATGACAACAACTTTTCTTCGAAAACTTTAATTCCAAACTAACCTCTGCTCCTTTATCCGCTATTCCAGATTTTACAAAATATTTCATATTAACCTGTAATGCATCTAACTAGGCTATTAGCGCGATTAGTTCACAAGACAAAATCGGCACATATCGACCCATTGAATATACTTCCTGGACCCTAAACAAATGCAAATATAATTTTAATACGACAGAAAAGGAGCTCTTATCTTTTTGGCCGTACATTTGGTATTATCATTGATGGTAATCCAAATCCAAATGGTTATCCAACCACAAGGATATAAGCAGTAATTTTTCGACGTTCGCGTTTGAAATAATATTTTTTATGGAAAGCAAAAATTAAATTCCAAACTGACGTTCTCCCTTTTCATACCGTAAAGGTTTCAGTGTGGTAGCAACAATACTCAAGTTTTGTTTTTGAGTCTCTAATTGCAAAAAAATTGGTTCTTTAAATAATAGTGGCATCCTTGATGTGAATCATCAATCCTAATTCTTGCAATCCTTATCGCAAAAATCACTTTTTAATGTGGGCGTAATGAAATAAAATGACAGATTACTAAAACAAAACCTAAAAAAATTAGTTTTGTAACAATATCAATTGCAGTTGCCATATATAATTTTAAGAATTTCTAGGAAATTATGAAAATTCTCAAGTGTTAAGGAAATCAGAATAAATACTACACACTCACGCTGCATTAAGAATAAATAAGAAACACGATATGTACTATTTAATAAAGTTCATCACTTTATTTCTACCCATACACCAACATATTTAAAACCCTAAAAAACTAAAGGCACGAATTACTAATTTTAGTAAACCTGTACAGAAATTATCATTTTCTGATTATATATATATATATATATATATATTCGTATATCATTGTATAGAATAAATGGAATACGTATCTCTAGATACTCGCCTTTTCCACAATATGAAACATTCACTAAGCCAAATGTTAAGTTTCCAAGTCGCATGATTTCTAAGAAAAACGGCTATTATAGACGTGTCGACGGACATTTGAGTGATATTTTAAGAGTTATTTTTCTTATCTTTTTGAGATAAACGGCCTTAAAAATTTACGAGAAAATGCATTTGACTTCGAACACACATTTTCATTCACCTAAGTAATGTCCCAAACACAAAAACACAACCATATTTTCAGAAGCTAAAAATATATCCTGCATACAAAATAACGAATGCATCTGCCTCCGTAAATACATACATACAAACTCATAGGAAGCTGGAACCATTTTAGAAATATTTTTGTTAGCGATGTTATTTGTTAGCGAAGCTAAGAGATTGTTTTGGGGTCGTTTTAATATGGAAACGTAAATGGGCACCACACAGCTGTTTTAGCCTCAGCTTACCGCTCGTGTTTCCTAAAGAAGTTACATTTCAAAAAATGTTTCTTTAACATATTGATGTTAGACGCCTGACCAGATCTACTGGTGAGTTTCTTTTATTTAAATAATTAATCAAATACCTAAAACACTTAAAACTCCGTAGCTCCGTAGCGTAGATCAGTAGTCCGTAGCGTAGACCAGTCGGAGGATAATAAAACCGTTTTGATCTGACAATGTATATTTTTTCCGATAACATGAATAAAATCACAAGAAATTCTTATTAAATTTCATTGTAAAAACTTTTGAAAGACTTTTAAATAACTTGTGTCAGTAATTTCTTGATTTTTTAAAGTTTCGTAGTCAAGTGGCAAAAAACGAAACGCTTATAACTTCATGTCTTTCTCTTCATCCATTTGTAACAGCATAATATCTCTTTCAATGTAAGACAGAGTGTAATGACATTTTATAGGAAAATGTAGTTGAATTACATGAATACGAAGAAATGTTATTTTCTTTTCGAAAATATTTTTTTATATTTTATTTAGGTAAATGAGATGCATTTACCTCGGGGACAAAATTTATTTTTATCACAGGCACCATGAAATGGTGTCACTGGAGATGTTTTTAACGCAATAAAAAATGTCTAATAATATTTTATGTTCCGGCGTTTTTCTCAGTGTATCTTACTCCTAATATTTTAAATACATTTATCAAAAATTTAAAAAAAAATTCAATATAATCTTTACAAATTGCCCTCCTGAAGATGTTGTAAAACAACGAAACCTAGGTCGTAGTAAAGAATTTCAAAAATAAAATAGAAATAAAATAATACTGTCATTCACTTATGAATAAAAATACTTTCATTCACTTATGAATAAAAATGAAGTAAAATATTTTTTAGTGAAGCAGTTCAACATATAACTATAAACTTTTAACTGAAGAATAAATTTTCAAATTAAGAACTCCGACGGAGAATGTAAATAGTCGCAATGACGCTCAGCATCAGCAAACGGAAGT
Source organism: Druceiella hillmani (assembly GCA_039881145.1). Lineage (NCBI taxonomy): Eukaryota > Metazoa > Arthropoda > Insecta > Lepidoptera > Hepialidae > Druceiella > Druceiella hillmani. Next base: position 16,434,659 of record JAYKKI010000029.1, read on the forward strand.
GGCAATGGGTAGGTTATATTTGCCGAACAACCGGAACTGATTGTGTAGATGAGTTCTCGAGTAAAGCCTATGAATTCGACGTGAATACCATGAACCTCGAAGTGTGGGACGCCTCCTAGTAAAATGAACTGATGACCTAAAAAAGCCACCGGGAAGCAGTTGGATGAAGAGATGTGAGTGTTGGCGCGTCTTGGGAAAAGCTTAACACTAACTAGATAGAGGCTGGTAATGAACATATAATTTTACAGTATAATGAGGCCGTATCATTTTTAAATATTACGTAAAATGTATGCTAGTTTCAGAAAACAATAGGGGGTTTGTTACCAAATATTTATGGGGTTGGTTAATATATCTTTAACCCCGATTTGTTCTTTACGGCACTCGAGTATAATATTTGAAATTTTTCTTATTTATGAAAATGCAACTCACTTATGCAAAAACTGTAACGCTGCACTTTTGTGATAGAACGATTTCCCCTCCCGCGACCCAACGCAGTTTGGTAACTACTTCGATGTTTTGGCCATTCATAGGGTTTCCTATTTGTCCACACTATAGGATGCGTATCATAAATATGAAAAGTTTCATCACCTTAATACTTAAATTAATACTTTCCACATAAGAATCGTCAAGAGTAAACAACTTCCATGATAGCGAAAACCACCTGAAACTACATGAAATAGATACCACAAAGAGAAATTACACTAAATAAACAGTGTAATGAACATCTTGAGTAATTGCGTAATGACAAAATGGTATCACTATAAATTTAAATAAATGACACTTGATTTGATAAAACCGCGAATGGAGAGCTGAGAGAAAAATGGATGTTTACTACAGTTTCAGATAATAAAGAGAAGAATGTAAATATAAATATACATATATGTAAGTATATATTTACTATGTCGATAATAATGTTATTAATAATTGTGGCACGTTGGTAGCGGTGCCATTAAAGACATCTTTTTCAATTATCATTTCAAATATAGAAAGTTGTAAAAATTCTAAACACAGTGCCTACATATATTAATATTTTTATTTGATCTGTTCAGATTGGCAATATCGTTTACATTTCACGATTCTTTTGTAATCCTAAATTTACAAGATAATTAGTGAATATAATTGTAATTTAGTATTAGTAGAATTACTGTTAAAATGCGTTAATGAACATAAAAAAAATAATAGAATTATATGCACGAGAAATTTGTTCACAGACATTCTTTCCCGTAACAAAAATTTTGAATTTATGTTTTTCCCTAATTATTTTAAATTATTTTTTGCGGTAATATTAATTGTCACGGTCTTCTTTTAAAATTTAAACTTCAACATGTCGTAAGAAGAATGCTTTGTATACAAAACTTTTCCCAGATTTAGTACTATTATGGTCGGATTTAGTAAATAAAGTTTCTGAAATTATAAACTGTATTTGCTCAAAACCGCGAATAGCGAGCATATTATAGTACACCCGAGTTTAATGGACCCAGATTCGTAAACAAATCACACACGTAAAGTTGCTGTATAGAGATTTTTCTTGCACAAATAACTACATAAATAATTATATTTTTTTCATAACCAACGTAATAAACGTTTTTATACATCAACATAATCTTTACAGAGTCCCTGACGTTTATTTATTTGCTTATTACGCGATAATCAAAGTTGGCGAACGAAGAAAGTTGCTTACAAATAATAGTTCGGAAACTACAATAAATTTTAGTATAATAGCAGATGGGAATGGAACAAAAGTTAAAAACGTTTGACAATTGCTTTTCTGAAACTTAATAAATCGTTACGTTCTTTTTTTAGTTTTAGTTTCTTATTTTCAGTTTGGAGTAAATAGGGATGTGTATCATGACGGAAGATAAAAGGGATTATGTTAAATATTTAAGTTATTGAAAGGCTATATAAATATATTAATCAATTTGTAATATAATAAAGTATTTTTCATAAAATATTTTCAAATATCTACAAAGAATGTTTCTGTTGAAAATTATATATTTCAATGCCTTAAAAAGGCGTTTGAAAGCAGGTTAAACTGAAAGTGGTCTCGAAACCCACATTGTCGATTCTATGTGATAAAAAAATTTATTGAGAATGCGTTTTCATCACATTACTTATTACAATGCTCAATGAATTAAGAGTGGTCTCAGACTAACTCCCTAATTTTCATACTCCAGGTACCCATAGTCAAGACCAGAAAATAAATTTTACCGCCGACATTTTCCTAGAAAAATGCACTGGCGTCTAAGTGCGTACTTTAAGCTACCATATATAGCACCTTGTTTAAATAGAATATATGATAGGTTAAAGTAAGTATTCTATTAACTTAATCTCTGATATAGATATGGAAGTAATAACACATAATATTAAGTCTATTTTCTTTGAAACTATGTCAGATATTTGTATGAAACAAAAACTTATTCTGTACAACTTGATTGCTGACTTTTTGATATATGAAAACCTTATTATTTTTACGAGTTCAAATCCGTGCTGATGAGCTAATTATTCTACCGGAAGTGAACAACCACTTTAAAGAAAAAACTACAAATAAAAAAAGCTATGAGCTCTCAAGTGACAATAAGAGATGCTAATAAATGGGCGTTAGCACATGAGCGCTGCTAATAAAAGAACTTAAGTGTGTGAATATTAAGTTGAAAATCTTAATGTTGTGTCTATATTTTGAAATCGATGAATTTACACTATCTAATGAAAAACTTTATTCATACATGGGTTTTGGATGGGAAAATATAACTAAATTACCGGACATGTTTTAATATATTTGTATAGTACATAGTATATTTTTTTGCAAACAAAGATGAAGCCATTCAAATATATTGATTCAAAAAATATTTAGCCTGGAATGAAGGCAGCAAGTGTAAAAGTATTTTTATCAAGTAATGGTTTTCATCAGGTAAGGCTTTCAAAGAAGATGTCTTCACTTTGGAAAACGCACAAGGCTGGAGAAGGTTCAATAATCAACGACACTATTTACATGGAAAATTGTAGATTAAATTTTTTTGAGAAAAATGTTGGATTAACATTTGTCAAGAAGTGTTATGCTGAATAAAAGAAAATACTATCATGCCAACGATTCACTATTTATCTCAGGAATGGTTACATAGCGTGAATAAAGTAAGTTTAATGAAATTTTTACTAGAAGATTTGGATAGATTAAGATCATCTCTGCAACAATATGATACATGCTTTTTAATCGTGGATTTCATGATGTAGCAGAGCATGTGGAAAATCTTGATTAACGCTTTATAATTGCAGCTTACAATAGTAATTATGAGCAGTAAACGATCGAAGAAGACAATTTAACCATAAATATTACCAGGGCACTATGGATCTCGAGGCTATTCCTGTATTAATCATAACACAAATTTAAATAATATGTACAAAGATGATAAGAAGAACTTTGTTACTTATATTAAACTGGGCTTAACTAAACCACCTGAAATAGATAATTTATACTTATAGCTTTATTAAGTTAAGTATATTTATTTTTAATTTCATATTTTCGTCGAGCAAAATGACATCTCTTTTAGTTGCGTTAACATTGTCTCATTTATTTTCATATTCGATTGATATAAATGTGTTCTTTTTCACGCACGACGGAGGAGGTTTATGCGTTTACATAGAGATGTTGTTTGTTTGTTTGTGTGCGCAATCAAATGTTCCCATTTATCTTCAAAACGGTTTGACCGATTTAGATACGGTTTTCTGAAAAATATTAGTGATTCATTGACAATGATTCTTAGATAGTTGTTACGATGATTAATTACCAGGGGACATCGCAATAAACATTTTGTTTCAAACTAATGTTCCCATTTATCTCCAAAAAGTTTAAAATAAAAAGCAAAATTACAAATTTTGAAAAGATTGAAAAGACTTACGACGGATGTCGTCATTGCAATTCAAAAACTATTAAAATTTTTTTTTGAAAACCGCCCGACTAAAAGAAAGAAAGAACTTATTAATATAATTACAAACCTAAGAAAATCTGTCGGTGCTGCCATTGCCTGCCTATAATACGTAAAATTTTGCAGTTTTATCAGTTCGTGCCTAATTGAAATTTTCTTAGGTGCGCAAATAGCTTTTATATGCAATTGATATTGGGAACGTAATGTAATTGATATTGGGAACGTAATGTAATTGATATTGGGAACGTAATGTAATTGATATTGGGAACGTAATGTAATTGATATTAGAAACGTAATGTAATTGATATTGGGAACGTAATGTAATTGATATTGGGAACGTAATGTAATTGATATTGGGAACGTAATGTAATTGATATTGGGAACGTAATGTAATTGAAATTGGGAACGTAATGTAATTTATATTGGGAACGGCAATGGCAGCCCTGACGGATTTTTTTGCGTTTGTAATTATATTAATAGTTCCTTACTTTCTTTTAGTCGGGAGGTTTAAAAAAAAAACATTTAATCGTTTCTCAACTACAACGACTACATCCATCGTGGATATTTTAAAAATGTTCAATTTTGCTTTTTATTTTTAGTTATTTGGGGAAATGTTAAAATATGAGCTTACATCTTGTTTAGAGTTCATAGCATATTTATAATAGTTTGTGTTTTTTTTTCTATTGCAGAGAATAAAATAGAAAAAGATGATAAATAATTTAAAAATATGTAACACAATAATTTGAGCACGTGCAACTCAGTACAGGTAATAGAAGTGAAACTTCTTTAATTTACTAAACCTTTACTTATAGATCGAATAAGTAACAGTAAGGGGTAAAATAGCAATGTAAAACAGAAATAAAGAAAAACTATACTAGGTGTAAGTCCATAAATTGTAATAAATTTGTACATAAGAATTTTTACACTATACTTTCACAAAAATTTATAAAATGTCCTTATAAATCGACGTAAACATCTAATGACTTCATATAAATTATCTAATGACTTCATATAATTTATAAATCTGATGACTTCATATAATTCCAATTGTCAAAATAGCCGCGATGCCAGTATCGGAACACGGCTAAATGCGACTGAAGGAAGCCGGGATGCATTGCTCCTGTTGTAAATTATATTTACGACAACTAGACGTGCAGGTAAATTGCGGATTTTTATATAAAGTATATATATATATATATATATATATATATATATATATATATATGGTTAGTATTATAATAGATGAAGTACACGCAATATTAGTAATAATTCAATAATAAATAGAGAAACTTTTGTTAGTTTACTTTGACTCAAATAATATCTGAAACAGCTGATTGCAGTAGCGAGCGCCATTTTTGTTTATTTTCGGGTATGCGTACACTTCTTGCCTTATTATATCGCTGTCATCTATCTGTCTTGGTTATTGGCTACGTACCTATTGCCGGTCCTTCTTGTGATAGATTTAGTACATTCAAACGTTACAACGTTAAGAATTGCACGAAAACGTTGTGCGAAATTTGAACTTGACATTTTGTCATTCGACCTTGACACTTGACATTTTACTGTCATCGCACCCAAAGAAGTTTCGCTTCAATAAAATAAAGTCATTGTATCGGATTGCTGTTTTTTATGTGTTTTTGGAAAGAAATTTACTCCTCAATCTTTTTGATATCTCGCTAATGCTATAATCGTATATGTATCAAACATAAAATTGAACGAAGAATATTTCAAAAAAATTATACAGGCCCGTATACTATTTTCATGAATAACATAGGTAACCATGGACACCAAGAATATAACCACAGAAGAAAATTACTATTATACAAAAAAATGGGACAAAACCATTCATTTTGATGTTTGTGACGCAGTGGTTCTCTGCTACTTCGACTGTTTTAACTGCCCAATTTTGACAAAAATACGCTAATATTGGAACAAATATTTCTAATCTATCTTCTATGTTTTTATGGATGTGCTTCGACGTTAACTAATAAAGGTACTCAAACTATATATGTACATAAGACAATTATTTATTCAAAAGACAAAGAATACTTCATCCACCTAATTGATTAAAACGTTAATTATAAAAATATTCTTCAGTTATTTCTGACGTATACAATATTTTGAAGTGAAACTCTTTAGCAACGCTTAAATCATTCAGTCACATACAAATTGTGAAACGCTTGAAATAATACATGCCAAGCGCTAACAATATGGCGATCGAGAATGTCAAAAAGTTATTCAAACGCTAACCTGTCGGTGAATCAGCAGGTCCCCACACAGTTTTACTCCTTTAGTCGTGCATTTAGTTTTGCGTACGGTATAATGCAAATATTATAAGTGACAGTGGTATTAACATTTATTCAATAGCTTCGAGCAAATTACAATAGCAAAGTTTATTAAGCATCTTGGTAGAAATTAGTAAAAATATAGTTTTTCTCAGAATACCGCAGATATCTGATATTTAATATGAATTATTAATTAACATGAACTGTTGAAGAAGTTTAACTCCATCTGCGAGCTTATGATAATTTTTTTCATCAAGATACAACTCACACAAGAATATAAAAATGTTTAATCTGTCACATTTCTGATGTAGGTTATTTAACAATGCCTCAAACAATTTTGAATTTTAACACTTAAAGAAAACTGTTACTATATTTGAACTTACAAAGTAAGCCATTTTCATACAAAATATCATTATCAACCCCTTCGCAGTTACGTAACTACGCCACTGAATATCATAGCTTTCACTTCCTTCCTTCGATACCTCATTATTTTTGGGCCTCATGAGAGATATATTAATCCCTTCGCATATAAACTTGCTTTCTCCTATCATCTTATATATATTACATTACACATTAGCGAACTTTACATTCATTATCTTTTATTTTTCAACTTCATTGGACTGAAATAATACTGCTATGGAGGATTTACTCTAAAAGGCAGTCACTTCGCGTTAACTTTTCTCAAACAGCAGTGTGATATTTCAGTCAATTAACTTCCATGCAAATTAAATATTGCGAATACAATAATTGTATTACAAATGAAGTGGATATTTCAAATATTAAGGGGACTGCATATTTTGTATAATTTAATTAAGCGCTGCCTAAATAATTAGATCTCTTTTGGAATAATTCGCGATCCAAACATTATCCGCTCACAAATTTAAGTAATGCTTAGCGTTTATTATATTTCATTAAATATTTGAGTCGTCTGATTATAAAATACGTAGATATTCCTACCAATTTGCTTTTAACGTTATTTGAGTTTTGCCTATTTCTGCGTGCGTTTTGAGATGGAAATAAAGCGTAAGATAAGTTCGTGAATAGTGGATTTATGCCTATTGAATATCGCGTAAAATAGTTTAACCCTTCCTCGGTATAATCAAAGGAAAAATGATGTTAATAATACGTAAAGTATATTTGGCATTGCGAACTTTTCGAAATATAGGGAAACTGGAAAATACAAACGTAAAAAAACGTCCACAACACCATGTTACAAGAACTTTTGATTATATATGTATATTCGTCACTGTCCGTATATTCTGTTTCTTGTAAAATGGATATAATTATAAGACAAAGCTTTTAGCCAATAAATATTGACAGAAATAAAAAAGTACGATTGACACCGAAAAGAAACTGCATGTTATAAATTTGAAAAATTTTGTCTTCAAATATAGATTGAAATTATCGTTCAATTAGTTGCAAAAACAAAAATCTCCGTCACTTATGATGTAAACTTTTATGTAAGTATGATTTACGTCATTACGTAATGATTTACGTCATTACACGTTAAATAAACACAATAAACAAAAGAGCAATTTGGTGAAGTGCCCTGTTTTTCTTTATTCGATTGAAAGGAAACTAATATTTATACTTCGCTTTGTACATTAAGTAATAACAGTAACGTAACCAACATTTCATTGATTTATCACCAGATAGCGCTGACAGCATCTTATACGATCCCTATAATATACTGAATTTTAGAATAAAACTGTCTAGTCCTTTACACTCAATACTTTAACAGACACAATTCAGTTATCTATTATTCAATGACTTATTTGAAATAATTTTTTTAATAGAACTAATGATTTATTAGTTCCATTAAAAAGACTTTATTGCTTTGAGAACCTACCAAGTCTCTATGGAGAAGAACAAATGTATTTAAACATTACATAATACAAAATTGATGATTTTTCATTAGGAAATCTTATAATCGTATAAAAAAATATCGTATGTATATATTACAAAACTTTAACAAAATTCATAAAAGAATTTGTTGCCTGAACAATCTATATATATAAAACAAAGTCGGGTTAGTTACACCATTTAGAAATCAAGAACGGCTGGACTGATTTTCATGATCTTTGATTTGTTGGATTTGTCTCCGCCGCGAATAGCAGAATAACTATTAAAAGATTGGAAAAATTCAAGAAAAAAAAAATTTTGAAGAAAATTCATTCTTCTCTACATTTTGTATGGAACGGATGGACAATATATCGAGATTATTTTTTACGATATAATTTTTGATGTTATATCGAAAATGGATTGACTGATTTCGATGAATATTTAATTTTTCCTCTCGGCTTCGAAAAGTTTCCTCGCGCATTGGAAAAGTAAGAAAATCACAAATCATTTAAACGAGTAAAACGTAATATGTGTTAAATGGCAGAAAAAAAAGAAAAAAGTATGTCATAAATGACAGACATGGACAAAAATTATAATTTGTTGTCAACAATTTTTATTCAGTTTTCGTCCGCTATTGCATTTGAATTCGATTAAATTAATTCTTTTCAAACGATTTTTTCTGAAAATCACCAGCGAAAAGTGATTTCAAGTAGTTGAGTTAAGTTTGATGAAGTGCACGTTGTGAAACGTTGTGACATCGAAGATGTTCACTTTGTGAGGTTATGACATTTGCCACTGTGCGCGCATCGATAATTGCTTCATTATGATATTTTGAATTGTGTGATTAATTGTAATTAAAGTGTTATTTACAATTCGTTCGAATTGATCTAATGGAGATTGTGTGCGACCATTATAAATAATGCTATATTGATTAATAAATGTACCGAAAAATAATAAATATTACAGTACATTTATTGAACTTAATTCACTTTGTGTATTCATTTTATCTTAATAAAAAACTGTATTTAATTCAGCTAATAAGTTAACACAACATTTATTGATTCTGAGGAGGAACGAAGTTTGCCGAATTAGCTAATAAAAGTATATAACAATGAGTGGTTCCAACATTCTAGAACAACTTAACACAGAAAAAATCTTTGAAAGATTATAAACGTTAAAAAATTGCTCAAACTTTTCAGCTCGGTAACGTTTAGTATTTATTGTAATAAATGTATTATGTAGATCAACATGTCTTTATTAACTTTAATAATCACTATTTTATTCTAACTACACTTTTTATTCTATTACTTCATGTCACGGTAGCATGGTGTTATTTAACCCTGTAAATAGAACTTGTCGTAACGTGAATCCGCTTTATATATGGGTTGATACATTAAATGATATTTTTCAGCCTACAGTTAATTCAAGTATTAGTATATCTTTGATTTATTCATGTTTTGAATTATTTAGTGAAATTTTATTAGAACTGATGGTCTGGACGTTGTCCGATTTGATCTGATTGCACTGATTAATTTTAATTTAGCTAAATATAATTTGACTTAATTTAAAATTAGTTTGGTTATTTTATTATATTTCGTTATTTACTTTAGTTTAATTTGATTTTAATTACAAAGTTATCAATGGGTCTATTATAAGTAGTGTTGTATTAAATCAGTGCCTTTATACTGAAATTAATCATGATAGTACTATTTGTATAGCAATATATAATTTAAAATAATTTTTGTAATATTAAAATTACATTAAAAATCTACGCGTGTTCGTTGTTATGGATGAGTAAACAAAGGACAAATTCCCGAATTTATTAAACTTAACTTCTTCTATTTTAAACAAATCTTATTCTGACACAATCATGGTCGATTATGTGAGTGAATAATTTGTGAAATTTAGTATCTACGATATAATTTGGATGTAGAAGGAGGCATAGCAAAGATTCGCCCTGATCAAAGAACTTTGCACATATAAAAAATAATATCATTCATAGGAAAATAAAGGTAACTAAAAGAAAATTGGCTTAGAAAAAAACTAGCGGTTCTCCTAATTCCACTTCTATTTTTCATTTAATAAGAGTTTATCTTTGTATGTGCTATTTAATACACTAGAATACGTTTAAACGAAGCTACCCTTCTTAATACAACTAATATTTGTTTGTATATTGTGTCAGGCGGTTTTTGTCTTATATTCCTATGTTAAATCTTTTCGACGAATAAAACTCATTAGTTATATCTATAATATTTAATAACTTTCGAGTGTTTTCTAACGTCATGAACTGAGATATACGTGCAACTAGACCTTAATATTTTCAAAAAAATAATTTACTTTTAAACAGAATTTTTTTTACAGAGGTAATGAAAATTAACCAGCGCCATTTGTTCATTAAAATTAATTGTACAAGTAAAATGCAGCACTTGATCCGTGTAGACAGTTCGTCCCTTTAATTGCTTTATATAATTTAATTCAACGGTTTTGGGAGATAATTAAGAGGTGCGCTTTGAAAACCTACGAAGCCTGTATGAAGAAGAATGAATTTATTCGAATAATACACAATATATAATTGTTCCATATAATAATTCGATAGAAAACCAAATAATGATAATATTTCCTTTTAATTATACTTAAAGGAAACCTGATATATCCACATTAAATTAATTAGCTCGTAGGGGTCGGAATAAGTAAATTCTGGTATATTTAATGACCCTTTCGCTTTGTCTATTAAATTCATTATCCACTCATCCAATAAATTCAAACTCAGTAAAAGAGAGCCCTTGCCAGTAGTTCACTATAATATATTTGATAAATTATAAGCAACTGGCTGCGCTCTAGTTTAAGATAGTAAATAAGTCACATTGTAGTAGCTCAGAGCCTGATAATAGTCGAGCATAAAAAAATTTGGTGTTGTTTGTGATTAATAAATTATGAGCATTTTCGTTGTATCGCTGATATTCGGTCATGTCATGTTGCTAAGTTGTGTTCCGAAATACGCGCCCAAATTGGTTCTTGGCCATGTAAACTAAAGCCAGGATATGAAATTCTCCACTCGTACATATTGTGTTCTATCCTTAAGATAGGAACAGAATGTATGTATTAACCTTGCAAAAGTAGTTCAATGGGAAAAAGAAAGAAAAAGGATTTTTCAAATTATTTGTTTTTTTTTTCATTTTCAATGGCAATTTGGTCACGATTTAGCTACGACCTATTTTCTAGATATTTAAAACACTATGACTATGAGCGCATTCTCTAAAGATACAGCAAGTGTTATATAAGTAACGTTCAAAAGTTGATTTGCAAAAATTCTTTTTAGTCGAGGTCATTTAAAAACCAAATAAATTTAATTACATGTTAACAGGAACAAAAATAATCTTCACGATAATAAATCACTGTATTAAATAAACTTTAAATATTTGTACAAAAAATGAAAGAATAAAAAATAATTTATAAAACTTACTAATTGGTCAACAATGATAAATAAAAAATTAAGAAGCCAATAATAGAAAGAAAATATTTTTCGTTTGTTTTTTTCATTCTATGATAGAGATAGTGTATATTTTATATTTAAAATGACAATTCCGGGATTCTAAAAATATATTTTTGTTAAAATAAAGTAAGAAAGTCTCTTTTAGCAAAAGTTACAAAAATTTAAATGGTCGACCCCAATATGTTTATTCTACAATTACGTAATCTAAATATTTATAAAAAAAATATTTATAAAACCAATTCTTGTTAATTCAGTTGGGCAGAATACCTCTTTTTCTATTGTATTTTTCTGAATATAGAGATATTTACAGAATTACAAATGCGTATGAAATAATTTTTCCAATAAGGTACATTTAAACGCTGGTCAATCTTTGTGTATTGAACTATTCAAACGATTACTTTCATCCTCTTTCCGTTACACATCAAAAATGAGAAAATCGTGATCTTTCCTGCAGCAGAAACGTAACGAATTGCATTCAACATATGGACTGCTGAACTGATCTCTGATTAAATATTTTTTTTTAGACATCTTGTTTTCTACCCTTGTTTTTCTTAAATTAATTCCTTTTTTAAAACATGCGATTCATCCACAATTTAGTGTCATTAATTATTAAGAATATTAAGTTGTTTGAAGAAAGTGAAAAGGTAGATCGAAAAATCCAGTGGATTCATTTAAAGATGACCGCAGTATTCGAATTGCTTTTTACGCTGATGCTTTTGTAGAGCTTGGAAAAATGGAATCAAATGGCGATGGGTTGAGTCTAAATATGAGGTACCATCGTCAAATCATATTGTCAATAAAGATATCTGACTAAGAAACAATAATATTAAAATAAGACATTATTATATTACGTATATTTTAAAATAAGGCATTTTCATATTACGTAAATATTTTTTATAAACGCTCGCTTATCGGCTACGTTTGTAAATTAGAATTTTTTAGGTAATTAAACTTTGCAGTATCGGAATTAGAAACTATATTTTCTACTTTATAGTATCGGAATTAGAAATTATATTTTCTCAATTAATCTTCAAATATCACAAATGACTTCTCAATTGAGATTCTTGAAATGAAAATCGGGCCTAACATGTATTGACACATAATATTCTCTAAATTTGATATTAATGCTATGCTTAAAGGAATTCAACGTCTATTTACCTGATGTGTTTTTATTTAATCTTCATAAATTCTTAAAACAATGATATTCGGGGCCTTCGCCATTTAATTTCATTATCAAAATATTTACCCACTAATTTTACTTAACGTTAGTAAGGAGCTTATTAGCGGAAACCGATTTGTTGGTTAACTTGATTTGCGGTCAATACGCGTGAAATTGCGAACAAAGTACGTCTAAAAATAGCGAATTCCATGATAGTGAGATAAAATTTATACCGAATATTCGAAGAAGTGATTTATGTGAACGGATTAAATGTGATGACATTTCAGATAATGCAAGCATATTAAAAGATATGGGCGGTGAAAGATTATATAAGAGGTTTGTAATGTTTATTTAAAAAAAATACCATAAAGAATGATTACAAAGTTTGAAAAAAAAATCAACACGAGTTTTAATAACGAAATAAAAATGATTTATGTTTTTCAAGGTTGAGATAGAAAAATTAATTTTTTTCCAAACAAATATTTCATCTATAAAATTATAAAACCGAAAAAAATTACATTGAATTATAAAACTCGACATTTTTAAAATTGACCAAAACATTAGTTGGAAATTGCGATACAAAAAATAAAAACACAGAGCTTTAAAAGAAAAAAATAAAACAATTCTATTTTATTAATTTATTAAATTTTTTAGAGTTTTCATTTTTGTAGAGCTAACAAAATATTTTTAGCATTTGCATTAAAAAACCATCAAAAGTAATATTTTTCTCGTCAGGCTAGCGGAAAATAATTAACTTTCTGTATTTTTCTTTCTGTCATAATTTGGAAATAATTTTTTTTTATTATTTACTTTAACGTGAAACTCTCCATCTTCACCATAATGATCAGTCCGTAGACGTCCACTTCTGCACATCGGCCTCCCCATAGGTTTCCACATAAGTCGATCTTGTACCGCCATCTAAAAATTTCTCGCTACCTTCGACAAATCATCTGTTCACATAGCATCAGGTCTTTCTTTCCAAATGATCTTCATTTCTGTACGCTATATGGTCTACCATTAAAACTTTGGCCTGTCATTCCTCCGAGCGGTACCGGTGATATTATTTCTCTCACGAATCTTCTCTTTATACATCATAAATACCACAGAAAAAACTCAGAATTGTTGTCTAATAACTTTTCCACAGCTCGCTGAGCGAGTTAGAGTCTTTTTCATTTGGAGGCCCCATCTCACTTCCGTGCTTTGAAAATCATGTTTCACTTCCGAATATCATAACTGTCAAAAAATCAGGTTGAAGAATTTCATATTTAGACACTGAGGTTTTGTGCTAGTTGGAATTGAATTTTACAATTAACCTCTTTCTCAAAATTTGATTTACCTAATTATGTAATTTGTCCTAGGAATACATAGTGATCAGCAACTTTAGCAAGTAATTTTATATTTATATTTATCTTATGTAAGGAGTTAAAATAGAAATAAATTTAAAAGAAGTTCATGTTTCTGAGAAAATTATACTCATGTTTCGGTGTTAATATCTTTGAAATACCCTACCGAGTTAATTTTCTTTTATTTTATCTGAGGTTTACTTTCATATTAATCAGCCAAGTGGATAGTTGAGATTTTTTCGCGTTACATGATACAAATTTGATGTAATATTATTATATTTTATATAATTTTAATTATTTCTTATTCTATATAAAACTCGCTTCTTTTTTTATACAAAACTTTCTGTTTAAAATCATCTAAAACCAACTATAAAAATTCATTTTAAATTCGAGTGACAGTTTTAGGATTAAAATATTTTCCATATTTCCGATTATCGATTGTAATATACGACATTTTATCTTAGCCATTTGGTCTTCATACGAAGAAGGAAAGAATTAATTTCCATTCCAAACAATTTACTGGAATTTTAGAATTAAGAAAACTTCAAACTAATATATTATAATATTGTAAATATTGATAAATTACTTTCTAATTTGATAAAAACGTTATATATCTAGTTATAGTTACTTCTATATTTATAATAAATAGAGGTGGATTAAATAAAAAAGAAATATTTGTTAATCAATGTACAGATTGTTTTTATTTTTCTACTAAATAGGCGATGAGCTAAAATTGTTTCATTAGCATTACCTTCACACATAGTGGTGTGTAGAATCTACATGTTTTTTTACTAACAATGGTCATAATTCTCTCTGACCTCATCCAATAACACATATTGTTTTTTTACTTGTTTATGAGATTAATTATTTAAAAATATTACAAAATATTTTTAAGTGTAAATGATAATACAAAGACACACTTTTGTTAAGTCAAATCCATTTGGATGTTTAAAGAATGACTATTCATAAGCAATTTAAAAAATAAGATTCAATTCATGAAAATAAACCAGGCAATTGCTTAACAGAGTTTTATGTCTTCAATATTTTTGTATTCTTTACATTTTCAGCCTTCGGAAATTTGAACACCTCTATGAGTTTAGGTCGCGACTCAAGCGGATGGAGATTCATGGAAGGTGTAATCCACAATTAAATGAAACTACGTGATGTAGTATTATTTCTACTTTCTTTAATAAAGTAGAAATAATACTTCATCACGTAGTTTCAAAAAAGTAGTTTAAAAAAGTAGAAATAATACTACATCACGCAGTTTCATTTAATTGTGAATAATGAATTTCTACAAAATTAACGCCAAATATATTCAATATTTGAAGGTGTAATTTTCATATTATTTTTTCTATTTTACAATATCTCAATACTCACATATTGTTTTTTCACAGGATTCGTATATTATTTGAGCCACCGAGTTTTAAAATAAACCTGATTCCGATACCAGACTTTCAACCATTCGAATATTCAAAAGTCGTCTGTTAATCTCATACCTTCCCTACTTTACTTCCTACATTCTATTTCATTTGATATTCTCCTCCGTCAATCTTTCACTTTTCGTTTTCTACTTCTCAATACTCCTTGAAGCCCTTCCCAATATAGCAATTAGATTGTTTTTCCTCAATAAATATATCTTAATATTTCTTTCTCTTGTAACATTGTAAATACACTATAATTTTAGTTGACTGAAATAGATTGTTACTATAGCAATAATTTCTCAAATGTACATATTTATCAAAGGAAAAAAATATATTCAACCATTATATAATCAGAAAAAGCTATATTCGTTTTGAATACAGCGGTTCATGGCAGTTTTATAATATGTACTACTTATAATATGTATTTTACAAATGGAAATTTTAGTATATGGTTTATATTTTTTTTAAATCAGTTCAGTGGGTTAAAAGTAAGTTAGAGATTCTGCTTATTAGTAAAAATTTTCGATAATGTATTATTTATTGTCATAGTATCTGGAATTGAGCGATGTTTGGAATTTGAACCAATGAAAGCTAGTAAAGTACTTTCACTAAAAATAAAAAATTCTTAAACGAAACAAATTATATTCACAGTGTTCTTAGGTTGTAATTTTATTGATAGACCAAATTTATACATTTTTTATTAACATTTTAACCACACTAACTTCGTCCGCTGCGAGCCCATATCCATATACCACCGTATTAAATAAACAACAAGCGTTTTAAGTAAAAGTTTTAATTTCTCTAATATTGAACAACTGTAAAAAAGAACATTATTTATTTATTAAATGGATTCTTGAATTGTTGAATATATTTGGCGGTATATAAATGAAACTAATTTGGAATATATAAATGAAACTACGTGATGTAGTATTATTTCTACTTTCTTTAAGTTCTTTACCACGACCTAGATTTCGTTGTATTACAACATCTTCAGGTGGGCTATTAGCAAAAATCTTTGTGGCTATTAGCAAGACTCTTTGCCAATAGCCCACCTGAAGATGTTGTAATACAACGAAACCTAGGCCGTGGTAAGGAACTTAAAGAAAGTAGAAATAATACTACATCACGTAGTTTCATTTAATGGTGAAAATAGATTCTATTTCAAAATTAACATGAATATTTTTATTGTTAAACAACGACTGATAAACATAAATTAGACTTATGCACTAAAATTTCGAGAGACTTTTAGATTTAGACTTATGCAGTTAAAATGATAGCCATTATAATTAAAAATAAAATTATTTCGAACTATATATTTAGTTTAAAAGTTTCCTGGACATTTTTAAGAATATTGAACATTTAATTTTCCAGATATTTAAATTGAGAATGGCTATATCAAATGAGTAGAACAAGAATTGGAAAGGCCAGAATAGTATACATTCCATTATCGCTCCTAGCGTTATCGAGATAGGGACAGATGTGAAGCTATTACACTAGCCTAAGGGTGGAAGATGGTCTAGCTGTTGTGATAGATGTTTTAGGTACTTGTGGAATGGACAGAATTCTATTATTAATTATATAAGTAAAATTTATGGCTTAAGAAACTAAAAAACACTAGTTTGTAACCAAAGGATCCATTCAGACAATTCAAACGAGCCTAAACTCGATGGGTTTACTGTTAATCATTGATAAATTACCATGGCCACGTCCTTCATATATCATCATAAATCCCCCGTTTAAAATGTATAACCAAAGGACTCATTGAGACAAGTAAAAGGAGTCCAAGCTCAACGGATTTCCTGTTAGCTATTCAGAAGTTCTTTTGACCACTTTTCTCCTCCATCATAAGATCATCTCCATGGTATCATATCTTTATATTGTCATAAAATTGCACAAGTTTACCAAACTTCAAATCGGCGCTATGAGGGTGAAAATCGTCTTGCTGTGTTTATTTGCGTAGATAGTTACAATGAACAAATGAAACTAATAAAAACGTATTAATAAAAAAGCGTCAGAATTTTCAAAATTCATGTATATTTATCCAATTATGAACGTATATATAATTATTAAAAATAACCGTTGTAATCTGTACTCAATCTATACAAATAAAGTTAGTTTTTTTCTCTAATTAGGTCAACGAAACAACTGTATTAACAATTGAGTACAATATAACATTCAATCATTGTGGTAGATAATATATTGTAAAATAATTTATTACTATTTGAATATTGTTAACTTGTATTCAGATTGAAACAATTGAACTCAGCAAATTGATAGAGGATTTGAATTATTATCTATTTAATTCTGCTTTTATGGAACACGCCCTATATTTGTATTATATGAGTTTTTTGTATTATATATATGTATATTGTATTATATGAGTTCGACGTCACAATTTGATATTTGATACTAATATTTTTACCATGTACCTCGAAGACAATAACATCTACGAAAATTATGCTAAAATTTAAAGTAGTTCAATAAAAATATTACTGATTAACGAATGACCTTTGCATTGGTGCCTCAAATGGAAGTAAATAACATGTGCCTATGCATTGGTGCTTAAATGGAAGTAAATAATATATTCGTATTAATAATTGCACAAAGTACATGCTGAGTCTATCTTCAGTAAAAGGAACAAAAGAGCTTTTTAGGAAAGATTATGTTTAAATGCTATCAGTTTGGATTAAATCCATAAAATCATTTGTATCTAACAAGTATTGAATAGATTTTGGTGAAATTTTCACTGCTATTATTTTTCCAATTGACTTTGGCTCCTTGTCATTATTTGGTCATATGAATCATGAAATTGTAACATCAAGGATGCAAACACTGAAAACTTTCAGAAATCATTAAGCATTCGAATGAGTTCTCCGAAAAAAATAATTTACCATTTTTTTTGTAATTTATGAAACTTTTTTATAAAAACAGGTCTTTTTTATATGGAAGTACATTTATTATGTCTTGACATTTAAAAGAGCAAAGCTATGGATAAAATTTATTCCATAATATTTAGCTCTTTTATTATTATTAAATATGTACAAAAGCTTCATGTATTCTTGTTATTGTTCAACAGCGCCATAAAGTACAAAATACATAAATTATTTTGTATAGGTGTGAGAAATACTAAAATTCGTCAGACATATTTACCATAAAAGCGATTGTATATTTATTGAAATATTAAAATGTCTTCGAACGTTGCACAATATTGATTTAAAGTTACATATACAAAATATATACTTTGGAAAATAATTTACAATCAATGCATGATATGTATTAAACTGTTAATAAAATGTTATGTACTAAAAAAACTGATTGTAACTGATGACATTATCCTTTAATTTATCCTTTACTAGTTTGTGGTTCTGTAACCAAATTTCCCAATGGTTATTAAGAAAACATTGTAAGAGGGTTTAACGTTAAACATTCAGTATCAGAAGAGAAAGCAGGTGCCTGAGACCATTCGTTGAGTGATTGGCTC
This sequence comes from Druceiella hillmani, assembly GCA_039881145.1. Taxonomy (NCBI): domain Eukaryota; kingdom Metazoa; phylum Arthropoda; class Insecta; order Lepidoptera; family Hepialidae; genus Druceiella; species Druceiella hillmani. The sequence continues at coordinate 16,453,606 of JAYKKI010000029.1, forward strand.
TCGACACGGATCGTAATATAATTAAATTAACAGCCGTATTTGAACGAGCGTAGTGAACAATTGATCGAATTATATAGTTTTACTGTAAATATATTCGCAAACTGGTAATAGGTTCGATTTCCCTTTTAGAGATTATCGGTAAGTAGAGAGTAACATATAAGCTCAGGTGTTTTATTTGTTTTAATGATATTAGATGAAGAGCTTTCAAATAAGTTGCTTTAATTTGAACTTAAATCACGAAATATAATTAAATTGAGACGAACAAATAAAATGAGGAAGTATTCAAATCGAATTTTTCTAAAATTACTTATTCGTATATTTATAATTTTGTCTTTCTGGTCGAAAAATATCTTAAGTAGCTTTTTATGTGTTTTTCTACACACCATATTTCATCTATATTTTTTTCGTTACCGATTCATTTCTCATTCCCCGTAAGGTCAGTAATTATTTATTTTTCTAGTCCAGTAATTTTTTTATCTAGTCGCGCTACGCTCATCACTGACTAATTTCAGAAAATCAACTAAGGATGTTTTCATAATATTTAAAAATAATCGAATTTCAATAATCCCTTTAAAATGTTTTTCCGATTCCTTTTGATAAACGTTATTCATTTCTGTCCTGTAGGCAGGAATGCAAGATTACTGTTGAAGGAATTATCGTGATTGATTGGTTTATGAATTATGCTTTATATTCTATATATATTATATCTATTACCGCGTATAACATAAATGGTTAAAGGTTTTAAATAAAGTTTAACTCAATATTTCATTATATTTTGTTTTATGTGGCTTATGTGATAACTATTATACTTCATCAATATTACGCAGAAATTCGATTGGATTCGACACGGCACTAGATATGATAAAAATTGGTCAGTTTGCACCACGGCTGTAGCTATTCCTCATCTACTAGTATTTCTTATTGAGAGCATGTTGTTTATTAGTCGAAATTGAGACTTCATGACTGAATCTATATTTCATTAAGATTTGTTTTATAAAACTCAAGTAACATCTATTATACTGTATCATTAAGTAGGTACAGGTTTGCTTTGGCTACGTGACTACACTTTGGTCTGTTTTAACTTCGGCTGCAGTTTTTTTTATTTGCCAGTATTAATTTTTGATAGTATTTTTATGAGACCAACTTGAAAACTCATGAACGACTCGATATTTTGCTTAGTTTTCTATTACATAATACAACCGACACACCTTTGTATTGACCCGAATCATAAAGTAGACACAGATTCGATTTGGACATGTGACTACACTCTGGTCTCTGCGCTGCAGCTGCATCTAATACTTATCTATATACTAGTATTGGTTTAGGTAAAACTCGTTGCCTGAAAAGTGTATGAATTTTCAAGAAGTAAATAATATCAAGATACAAGGTAAAATTTTAATATGTTGACAAAATAAACAAATATTGTTTATATTTCATTTCTCGCATATCTTGTTGACCTCCAACAACATTTGCAACTTCTTTAATAGACTTTTTAACATATTGTGCCTTCTAACTAAGCAAATAATCTTTATTTGATACTTACTAGCATATTTCAATGCTGTACTCTTGTGAGGGTCCATTTGCATTGTAGCATAAAATGTGGTGTCTCGTCATCCTAATCTTTCTCACCCGTAATGTATATGGCGTCTATATATTAATATCGCTAGAATAATTTAGGAAATATTTGTGATTTTCCTAATTTTGTCTGTCCTTTTTCTTTCTTAGTAGTATTACCCTTGATAAATAATTCTTCATTCCACCTTTACTTTTTCATTTAGACAATTCTGAAATTTATTTTGTTTTTCAAGTTTTATTGTGAACTGACATCATTATTGTCAAGCTAATAAATAAGAGAAAACTGAACACGCAAAGATATGATCTATGGCGAAATAAAGGCAACGTTTTCTTGTATATTCTGATGCATTGTTTTATTTTTTATACCGAAGATTTTTTTCGTACTACAGAAGGAAAAATATACGGGCCCCAAGCAGTGCGAGTTTTAGTCGTATTGGACAAGTTTATTAAAGTATACTATAAATATTATAATTACGTTATCGACTAATCGTCGTATTTACACTTTTCAGGAGATGCGTTTGCATCTTTATTTTTTACTTTCAATTTTCAACCTTTTTTAGGAGACGTGTTTGCGATGAATGCGACATAGTATCGTTATTCGTTTAGTGATACATTAAAAAAATATAGTATTCCGCTTTATATAAAATATTTATTTCATCTTACTCAAAAATATTGAAAGACATCAGTCATTTCAACATTTATTTAAACGTTTTACTACTGTCAAAAACCGACCTTTGCTCTGATTTTGTTATTTGTTTTATTTGTATCGCTATCAATGGTAGTTATTACAAAGTGAAATTACACTTTGTAATATTGAATTGTTTTCAGGTATTAACAATTACAGGAAAAATTAAAAAAAATATATAAATTTTTAAGGGAACGATTTTTTTCACTTTTAACATGATCAATATTGAATATATTTGGCGTTAATTTTGTACAAATTCCTTATTTGTGAATGAAACTAAATGAAACTATATGATGTAGTATTATTTCTATTTTCTTTAAGTTCGTTACCACGACCTAGGTTTCGTTGTATAACAACATCTTTAGGTGGGTTATTAGCAAAGATTAACTCTTAGGAACATCCAACACCTGGCTGAAGGAAGAAATTCGGGAAGCAGTCCTCAAGCAAGACAACATAAACCTCAGCCTAAAGGTAATACACTCTTCTTTAACATATCTCCTTCACCTTATAGAATTTGATACTTTAGACTATAAAATGGGAGATATGTAGAATTAGTGGTATAACCTTGTTCTAATTTTGAGATACCCTTGCTTTTGTATAAATTTATTACTGAGAATATCACTATTTAATTTTGTTACATACACCGGAACATTTGCATTGTACAACCTCATAGAATAACATGAATTGAATTTATTACCCTCACTTGTGAATCGTATAACTCTCGGAATATAATAAAACTTACACCACTCCCCTACAGTAAACTTATTAACATAAGCAGTGGGAAAACCCACACAAACCCGGCTTCCGCTATTGTGTTTGAAACATATAAATGCTGTTGGATGTTCCTAAGAGTTAATCTTTGCTAATAGACCACGTGAAGATGTTGTAAAATTTTCCTCTATAATGATTACATCTATAATGATTACCTTCAATAACCATAATATGCAAAATCAGATCAAACGCCGAGTGTCTATATTTATCGCGTAGTAGATATATACAACAAATGTATACGAGTATGTCTTTTTGGCGTGAATACGTCTTTAAATTTGGTATCATACGGGGGCAATCCAAAAAACCTAACGATAACAAAATCGGGGGATAAAGTTTGGCGTTATAGTTTCGAATCTATCCTCTACATCAAGATATAAATTATAAGACTGGATAGCTAAAGGATCAAAGAATTCATTACGATAATCGAGAACAGTGACGCATCGCGCGCGGTGGAGGGGGAAGCGCTGCCATTTTGAGGTTATTTCGCTGCGTATCGATATTTGCAGTTAGTATAAGTTTTGATTCGGAAAAGCTACGATGTTCGTTTAAGTTTTAATCGTCAGCTGTCGTTAAAATCTATCGATTGTATATAAAACATTAGTTTCAAGTAGTGACAGTGAATATAATAAGATGTTAGAATAAAAAAATATTTTCAAAAATATATAATGTCGGCCTATACGCGTCGAAAAGTCAAAACCAAATACAAGGATCCTATACGCCTGGAAAGGGCTTTTCAAGAACAATAGAATGGTAATAATAAAATACCATATGACCGAGTCAAGCAGTACCGGGAACGTAAAAGAATGAATGCGGCCGAGCGGATCAACGACGGTGCCAGTACATCTGCAGCTGGGGCGGTTGAAATTATGCGTTACATAGACATATTTACGTACAACACACCACCGTGTCCATGACACAGCCACACCCTATTTTTTTTTTGGTTACATTATTGCATAATTTTATTTAAAAAAAACTTAAAAACAGATAGAAACATAAAACAGAATGTTAAATAAAATCTGTCATGATATACTTATTTTACAAACTCTAGTTGATTAACAATTTAGCGGAAAATAAGACGTGAAAGAATCTATGCAACATCTATGCAAATCGTGCAATATTTCTTTATTTACCTATATGTTACTTCACGATTCAATACTGAACAAAATACCATTGCTTATTCTAAACAACTTTCTCAAAATTATAGTTGAAACTACATAAAAATAATAACGATATACGGCGGGACGCTAACGAAGCTGGAGACTATTGGAGATTATTATCTGTCAAAACAGTTTTAATACTGCATGTATTGTTATTTCCTTTTCACTTATAATAATGTGAAAGGAATATTTTCCCGCTCTCATGCTTTCTTCATCTATTCGTATCATGTTAAGACTATTGTGTATTATGTTAATAAATACACGTAAAAATTAACTTTAATTATGCATATAGATTTGACTTTGCCTGTCATTAATAGCTGTTTTAAAATATTTTTTGTCTTCCACTTAAACAAATTTAAGGTATGTAGTAAAACGTTTCTAAAACAATTTTTCGCTCGATCTTGCTAAATATAAAGTATATACGCAAGCTTTCGTTTTTACCATAACTTTAAGTTCGATTCGTTGGTTTGCTTTTAAATTTTCCGATGTACTTTCTACTTATTGATGTGGATATTTTTAATTAGCTTACAATGTTATTTTTCACGTTCCAAAGGTATTTTAAAATCCTCCTATTTGCAAAATATTCAAGATGTTTTCAGAACAGTGCTGTTTGATAAATAAGCTACACAAGTTCAGCAGGATTATAAAATAACTGAATTAAAACACTCTACATAATAATGATAACTCTTTTTTTACAATGCTGCTATATAAAAGTATTACCGTTTTGTAATATTTTTATCTAGCCGCATAATAATACTTTTATCTAGACTGAGAGAACATTGTTGTGCAAATAAAATATAAGAATAAGGAATGTTTCGTATAGTAAAAAACACCATTCTTGGATACAATTATGAATAATTTGACTAATTATTATGGAATACAAATCAATATTGCAATATATAAAAAAATGTGACGTGTTAGATTTTTTTCATTACTTTTACCGTAATCAGCACATATAAAACTATGACAAACCACATTCAACCTTCAGAGAGGAAAACCATTGTAGGCCTGTGTAATTTGCCTTACTATTCAAGAACACAAATAATTTGCTTCACTATTCGTGAATTCGAATACGGATAATTTGGTTTATTATTTGCTAATACATATACGAAAATTGTTTACTATATTGCGTACGTCTTGTATTTTGTTTCGAGTGCCAATTTGCCAAATTCGGTGGAGGTCGCGCGATAAATTGCATACATTTATATTTGAGTTACTGTCGAATTAGTATTGTTTATTTTAACATAAGGTGTTCTCATGCATAATTTTTAGTATGTGATTTGAATACTGAAGAATCATGCTTCTAATTATTGGATTAATATTAATTCATCTGTTAAACTTTGTTTATGAAATAAACATATCACCTAATACATTGGTTGTATGGGGTTTGAAGAAAGGGCAAATTAAAAATACTTTAAAATATTTTTTAATTTGTTTTTAACAGTTTAAGAATTATTATTGAAAATATCCGCACAAAACATTACTAACCTCACCATATATCTTCGTAACTGCTAAATTCCAAATTATGAAAAGCACAGGGTTATGAGAAAGTTTATCAGAAAACTATAGCAATAGTTTTAAATCTCAGGGTTCTTATAGAATAGTGATTATGGTGGTTAAATGAGTGGTTAAAGTGGTACTAAAAAGCTACATGAATCAATGAATATTTCTGGACACATAGAATAAAAGTCTTAATGTGAGTTTACAACAGTGTTATTTCCGGTGAATTAAAATTGAAATTTAATATCGTCAGGAGAAAATCGATTGAGATCTGGAGTGACAAATCAGCATGATTTCTTTGAAAAGCTGTACAAGATATTGTGGTTAGAATAAAGAAGGTATCTATTATTCATATAGATGATTCTGCAACTCGAAGCGAGTATAATTAAAGTTTCTTTATTAAAAAAAAATTAAATTCTTGTTTCATTGAAATACCAAGTTTGACAGAATTTTTCTCCGAAACAGTTGAGAATTGTCAAAAAATGCTCTAACATTTTCTACTTAGACGCACAGAATCACGGAATCACATATGTTTGTTTCAAACGTATTTAGGTATACAAAAACAATGTATTTTGTTTACACAAGTTATTCTACGTATCAAATTGAATCTATTTGAAGAGTTGTTTCTGTAAAAAGTGTGTTTCTTTTCATTGTAATCTCAATTTTTATATTTGCTTTTTTTCCGAGACAGCCGCGTTTGGTGATATAATTCCTTAATATTATATACTCATTATGATAGACAGAGTTAAATGTATGAATAGTAGACATGTTTTATTACCTTTGTCTGTATTTATATAGGTCGTAGAAAATAACGTATGCATTATTCTTACAGTTATTTTGTACATAAAATTGAGTGTTTTTGTTGATGAATTAATATTGAATTGGTGGACAAATGTAGGTGATCCTTGAGGTATTTCTTGATATGGAATCCGGGCCAATAGTCAGTGCAACTCTTGATGTTGCCAAGTAGAAGGAGTAAAAATGAATATCCGGTGTGAAGCTTTTATTTATCAGATCATAGACTATTAGGATTACACAGGAAAAGGCGACATTATCATGTTTTTAAAAGTGACATTTTTTTTTCTTTACTTCGCAACATATTTTTAAAAGTGACATTTATCAAAAGCTGTATTCATATACTTCCTTAATACTCAGTTTGATGCGCAGAAACATCTTCATAAATAAAGGATTCGTTCTTTGTTAAATAATAAAATATTGTACTTAATAAATAAGTACCAGGTGACAAATAAGTACCGGTGGTGCTCGGTTTATTTCGAATTTCCTATAGGAACGTGAAATTGCTTAGTTCATGGTATTATATTTAATAATAGATTTTCTTCTCTTTCCCCGTCCCTTTCCCTTCCCCTTTGCTTTTGCTTTCTTTTTTGGTCTCGCCTTCCTCCTCGCCTTCTCATTCGCCTTCGCGTCCACTCTCGCGTTCACCTTCGCGTTCGCGTTCACCTTATTTCCCTTCCCCACTTCTCATCTTCATCTCCCCTTCCCCATCCCTCAGCCGCCCTCCCCTCACCCACCGTTTCGCCTCCCCCTTCACACCCTCACCACACCCTTCTCCGTAACTTCTTCCCGTTCCCCGTCCCTTTCCCTTCACCTTCCCCTCCCCACCATCTTACCCTCCCCTTCCCCGTCCCCTTCCCTTCCGCTTCCCCGTGCGCTTCCTTTCCGCTTCCCCTTCCCCTTCCTTCCACTCCCCTTCCATCCCGGTTCCCCTTCCCCTTCCTACTCCACCTCCCGACCCCTCCCCTTGCCCTCCCCCGCCATTCTCTTTTCTCTCCCCATATACTTCCGCCCCACCCCCTCCCCCTCTCCACCTCCCCCACCCTTCCCCACACAACTACCCACACGTACCCTCCCCTCCCTCCCCCTCCCCTTCCTTACCCTACCCTCCCCTTCCCCTTCCACTTCCTCTCTCCTTCCAATCCCCCTCCACCCTCCCCGTACAATCCCCCTACCCCTCCCCTCCCCTCCTCATCCTCTCCCCTACCCGATCTCTCTCGCTTCATGCACCTCTTCTCTTCCCCTTCCCCTTTCCCTTCTCCTCTCTCTCTCCCTGCCCCAAGCCGTTCTCTCCTATGTTTTTCCATTCAAAAGTTATTAAGTCTTAATAACAGTGTTCATAGTAATTTTGAAAATTTTAAATACCTGCCATTTCCAAAATAATTAACCGAGCAAGTTCATCTTCAAAATTATTTATTATAATCATCCAAGTAATAAATATACCAAATTTCAGCGAAATCGTGAGAGCCGTTTCCGAGAAGCCATTTACATGTATATATACATATATATATATATATATATATATATATATATATATATATACATATACATATATATATATATATATATATATATATATATATATACAAGAATTGCTCGTTTGATAGTATAAGATAAAGTTTCATTCAATTTATTTTCAACTCTAATTGTTTGACTGAGATTTATCATTCAATCAGATAGATAAGTTTTAACATAAAATAAAATTTTTTTATACTGTCTTTAAATGCATAATTTTGATATGTTTCTTTATGTCATCCTGTGTTCTCAACAATAATTTTTTTAAATAAAAGAAAAGCTTACTGACGATTTGGACGATATTTATTACATTTTTGAATTATTTCTAAAATCATGCAACCTATGCAGCTTTTAGACTAAACCTTTACGAAACAAATGAAATGTGATCATATTATTAAGGGATGGTAATTATAATTATATTTATATGAGAAGCGGGCGGTGCTGGACCATTAAAATTAATTGCATAAATAATACGCAACACTTGGTTGCTGCATGCGTTGTTTTGTTGATTTAATTGTTTTTTTATTGTATTTTAATAAACAGTTGTTTGAACATTGATGGTAACGAACTCTATCGAAGCGCAGGCTATTTGAGAAGTTTTAATTATTGTCCTTCCGGCAAATTATATATTGAAGTTTCCTTTGGTTGTAATATCCTGTAACAAACTTTATTCGCTTTGTCAGTTACAAGGATTCGTAACTGTGACAGTGATTTTTCAGAAATGGTCGAGTATTGTCATTATCTACTAAGTTTAATGCACAGAATGATAAGTATGAATAATATATACCTGTTTATTATATTTATACAATTTATAAAGGGTATAACAAAGATAAAACTTAATTTCTGTTCCTTAGTCAAAATATCAGAATACACTTTAACTTTTGTTCCTAGTGAAAATATCAGAATACAAGTATTTAATTTTTACTAGATATTTTTCTAGTAGCTTGTATCTGTTTTTTTTCTTTTAATAAATATAATTAATTTGTTTAAAAAGTTTCAACGATTTCGTTAATTAAAAATTTAAAGAAAAGGAAAATATTTTAGAGATGCTCTGAAAAATGCTGAAGTTAAACAGGTATATCGTCACATGTCATGTCATAATCAAGTTACAAGCAGCAAGTAGATACGTGAAGATGACCATAATAGCATTTATTTATTAATTCGACGTATGTTTTGTTTGAAGTCGATACTTAATCAAAAAAAGCGCACAGTTATAATAACGAAATCTTATCTAAGAATTGTTTATTTTTTTTTGTTTGTACACAAAAACTTATATAACAAAACAAATGCCTTCAATATTCACTATCATACGTGGAAAAATTTTATTATTCATCTCCGAAATACATAACAGTTATACTTTTCATTGTATACCGAAATATCACTCAAACCGGTTCATAAATGCCGAAGATTTACGGAAATATACACGAAACAAAAATACAACCGAACGGATTTTGAGAAATTCCTCCTTTTAAACGAAGAAAGCGTTTGTGTATTTATTTATTTCTTTAAATTCGAAAATCTAAATTGCATTTTTAATTTGAATAAAACTTTTGCACACGTGTCAGGTAAGTATTTCTATGTAATATAAAATATGTACTTTTGTACCGGAACGGTATGGAACAGCGACTGTATCTAAGTTTGTGTATATGAAATTGTTTTATTTAGGCTAACTATTGTCAAGTACCATAAATTATCTATTTGCACTCGTCTCAGGTAAATATTCTTGAAAAAATAAAATATGTACTTCTGTACGGGAAAACTATCGAACACGGACCGTATTTAAGTTTGTGTATATGAAATTGTTTTATTCAGACAAACCATTGTCAAGTACTATAAATTATGTATTTGCACTCGTCGTAGGTAAGTATTCCTAAACAAATAAAATATGTACTTTTGTACCGGAAAACTATCAAACACGGACTGTATTTAAGTTTATGGATATGAAACTGTTTTATTCGGGCTCACCCTTGTCAAGTACTATGAATTATGTATATGCACTCGTCTTAGGTAAGTACTCCTAGAAAAAATTAAATATGTACTTCTGTACCGGAAAACTATCGGACACGGACTGTATCAAAGTTTATGTATATAAAATTGTTTTATTCAGGCTAACCATTGCCAGGTACTATAAACCATGTATTTCAGCAGCATAAGAAGAACGATTCTACGATATGCACGATAGTTGTATATCATTATGTTCATTTTAAATACCGAAAAGTTATATAAAAAAAAAATATTTTACTCATGATACATGATTCTCTCTTCGGTAATCGCGATCAGATGATCATACAGATCAAATTCTTTTAAATCTATGAGACCTTAGACATTGATAGACCAGTAAAAATAATAATTATATTCGCAAATGCCTTTCACATGACTTCAACGTTCTATTTCAAAAAGCAAAGTGTTAGAAAATAGAGTTTTATATAATCATTTATGAGTTTATAAATAGGTATTTTTTCCTTTCTCTGTTTTCTAGGGTTTGGGACTAAAAAGGGCTTAATAGATACATCATTATAGCGAGTGTTTATATCTCACTTGCGTATGTTATCACTGGCAATGTACACTGGTTGAAAACTTTCATCTTCAAACAATGGGATATTTTGAACCAAAAGACAAGGTGAAGTTACCCGGACTTTGCCCAGCTGGGTTCTCTAATTGACTTTTTTTACCAAGTTAGATTTATCAGATTAGATAATTTGTCCTATCCAATAATCAGTTACTTCGAGAGTAGCGTTTTCAACACGTATGAACTTTGTTTGGACCATATTAATTTTCAGGCCTATCTATTGAGAAACTCTGCTCAGGTTCTAAGATTGTCAAAAAACTCTACCATAACCACTGAATCGTCCGCAAATTGAAGGTGAGCAATGTGTTCCCCATTGATATTGAAGTCAAATTTGATTTAATTCAAGAATTTTAATACGCCCTTCCTTACTATCATGAAGAGATTCAGAGAGATTATAATTATACCATTGTAGCTGCAATAAAATAACGTTTGAAAGAATTATTTGTGCAATAATATTTCTAATATACGTTTGGCTAATATTATATTATATGTTGCTGGTTTTTGCTGTTTGTAAGCATTAATTGTTATTGTTCCATAGAGTTCTGTACTCAGTTAAAGTACAGAATAAGTAAATAAACCGTTGAGAATATCGTTAATGAATGAGCCCTTTCAACATATTAATTGTAATAAAATAAAAAAATACAGTCATTATACATTCTTTGTCAGAGGTAAACCCGGACGGAAAGCTAGTACCTCATAAAGAACGAATGTACGATCGTCGAGCTTTTGTAGGGTCTCTTAAATTTCGACATAATATTTTATTTTACGAGTTTAGATTCATTTAATATCGGTGCAGGTATAAAACCGAATAACAAAATTGTATTCGGTTTTTTGCACTGGTACACAAATTTCACTTGATATTTTCTGTCTTTTTATTCAACAAAGGGATTGTAACATGTAAAAATAAGTGGTGTTCGATATTAATACTTAGCGTTTTATTTTGATACAAAGGGCATAAGATAAGTTTATCTGTTTATATAGTTATCGCTATATAATGTAATATAAAAATACATGTGATGATACTATGCCAATAAGGAGCAGAATTTTGGAAAAAATTTAAAATATTTGTCATTAAAATTCAGATACCATCAAAAGCTATTTTGAACAAGTTTAAAGGATATAATTATAAAAAAATATGATCAAGATGCGTGAAGTAGAATTTAAAACCTTGTTTGCTATGAAATTATTTACTGACGATAAACCGAGAAAGGCAGATGTTGACAATATATTGAATAAAGGTGTTTATTTCGCTTCGACATTTGCGAACTCTCATTTTTTTTTAATTACTTCGTCTAAATGTAAGAAATGTGCCGTCAGTAAAAATATTTTTTTTTTAGTTATTGTTCTATAGTATAGCACATAGCTGCAAAAGTTTACACGTTTCTATATTTACCTTCTCTACCGTGACACTCTTGATAAGCGGTCGTGATCATCGTATGATACTGTCAGCGGTTAATGAACCCGCCTCACGATGTCCGGCTATCTCTCTCTGTTTATCGTCAACCTTGTGAAATCATGCAAGAAGGTGCCCACGGCAGACTTCATCTGGTTGGCCTATCGCATGGACCACCATTCACGTGCTCTTGTGTTCTCTACTCTACTCTAGATGACAAGGTGCTCTACAGAAATATCTCTTTCCGCCACTAAATATAGCTAAAGTATTTGAGTATCCAGGATTGTACTAAGGTCGATGAAAACTCCTCGACAACGAGTTCATAGAATATTAAAACCTTAGTCCGATATACATATAGGCCAGGATGTCCTCAGCAGTCTCCTTCAGCCCAATATCTCCAGGGGTTGTATCTTCTTTTCGATTTTTCGGAATAATCACGTCTCTGTAGTGTATAGAAATATGAAGGCCATAATCATTCGAACAATATATATGTTAATGATATTGGTGATATTTCGTTCCTTTGTACTTTCTTTAACTTATGTATTGCAGTTCTAATTATTGTAATACGCCATTTCGTTTCGTTTACGCAACCGCAATTATTCGGGAACAAAGCTCCAAACCATAAGTAGGATTGGATCATTTTACAGTTGGCTATACGAGTCACATCTGGCGAGCTATTGCTGGTACCATTCACCACCATCATTTTCATCTTACTGTTTCAAGATGCACCTGGCTGGTTGTTTTTTTTTATAAATATTTCTTCACACACATTTTTTATTTCATATCCTAGCAATAGGTTTATGAAATTAAAAAAATAATGACCCTGTATACTATGCATTTAATATATTATTTGAGTATAACATTAAACCGGATAAATAACATCATATGACCATACATATAAGCACAGCTTTTAACCGCAGCATATTTTCATAAGACAAGTAAACTTTTGAACAAAATATTACGAAGCGGTAATGATAATTACATAAAAGAAGCAAGCAGTGTTGGATCATTAAAATTAATTAGATAAATAATGTACAACGTTTGTTCTCTTTATAGCTGTATACGGATTGTTGCTTTAATTGCTGTTTTTACTTTAGCTTATTTTTATCATCATTAGCTTTATCGTATCTCGCGTTATTTGAGCAATTGTCATTTTCTCACACCAATTTTCCACAATATTTCCGCCAGCGAGTTTTGGTATTTGATTATGGTATCCAATTAGAGCTTTTTCCCTATTTATTTTGGCACTTATTAATTCGATGCAAATAATCTAGATACTTTTGTACGTCGGTTTATTAAGTAATAAAAATATTCTTGAAAGTCGTAATGGAGGCAAAGGTAAATTTATTCACCTTAAAAGTGAGGATATATTGCGCTTTTTTTCAAATTTATATATGTTTTGTGTAAAAGACATAACATAATGACACATTAATTACAGAAAAATTGTTTAAATTTTATATATTGATATAAAATGCAAATGTACATAGATGTATTTTTAATTTTTATGAAAGCGTATTCAAAGAGTGAGGTTTTTAGTAATATTAAATTTCTTTAGCAGCTAAAACAATTCTAAAAAAATTGTAATAGTAATTAAAGCAACAAGGCATATACCAAGTATTGCACTATTATTTATTTGATTAATTTAAAAAAAAAACCATTGAATATATTTGGCGTTAATTTTGTAGAAATTCATTATCCACAATTAAATGAAACTACGTGATGTAGTATTACCTCTACTTTTTTTAAGTTCTTTACCACGACCCAGGTTTCGTTGTATTACTGTAATACAACGAAACCTGGGTCGTGGCCCAGGTTTCGTTGTATTACAACATCTTTAGGTGAGCTATTAGCAAAGTGCTTCTCTAATATACTTATTCTTTGCTAATAGCATTTTAATTTTTTCATTTTTTGCTGGGTTATTAGCAAACCCGAAGATGTTGTAATACAACGAAACCTAGATCGTGGTAAATAACTTAAATAAAGTAGAAGGAATACTACATCACGTAGTTTCATTTAATTGTGGTTAATAAACCTATTTTAATACTTGCTTCTCTTATGTTATCATTGCCATGTTTTGTTCTATTAGTACAATTATAAAGGTATCGAAGTTGGGTACACATTTAGTGACACATTTAGCGATATAAGTTAAATTATATGATATACATTGGCATTCTATGACATATATTATAAATTCTATGTATAGTAAATGACGATAATATGTTTGAACAAATGTATCTTCAAACATTAGAAATAAATCACACTGCAATGGAACTGCTCTCAGGTTATAACTTAAACATTCATCATTTACCATTTACATATTAACATATTTTCTATTTAAATTTATAATTTACATATTTCAAAAAATTCCTAACAGATGGCGATAATACATTTGTGCAAATTTATTTTCAATCGTTTTAAATAAATCACAATATCATGTGAATGCAGCCAAGTGATAACGGAAACACATATCATTTACATATTTTGCGAGAATCGAAATAGAAGATGATAAAAAACATATATGTAGACAAATATATTTCCATTCATTATAAATAAATCACACTATGATATGATTCTAGTCAGGTGATAATGGAAATGCACAAAATTTATGTATTTTACGAACTTAACAGTAGGTGAAGACAATATATTTGAACGAATTTATTTTCACCCATTATAAATAAATCACAGTATGCTGTGACTGCAAGGTAGTGTGGAACTCCAGTATAATTTGATTCTAAACGTAGGTTTTGCCAAATACGGCAATCTCATGAGCAAAGTAAATTATTAGAAACGCAGAACAACGTGCATACAATCTTTTCATTTGATCACCGAATAGAAAAATATATTTTATAATAGAAAAGCACGTCATCAAAATTAATTTAACAAACCCAGGATTAACAACGACAATAAAAAAGTCAATAATGTTATAAAGCTCTTAAAGTGAACCGGTATAGTCCGTAAACTGAAGAGAATATACCCTGTAGAGGGCAAGACTAAAATCCAAATGAAAAATATGCATTTAGCTAAAAAATAGCTAGACACATAATCGTCACGTGCTGTAATTACTTGAACTTGTAATTACTTAACTATGCTGCTAAAATGAGGGCTGGCTTCTCGCACATGTGCTCATTGTCAATTTGTGGCTAGCTCATTCTTCGACGGATGAGGCTGGGTTCGAACACTTTTTTTCTTTTATTAGTGAAACTTTCCCATTATTTAAAATTTTATTGTATATTAAATATCTGAAAATTTATATTAATAAAAATTAACAGGATTAGCGATTACTTGATAAAATGGTTTAATATCAAGAAACGTTTAAACATTTTGACAAAAAATAAAGATTCATTAATGAACAAACAATGAAAGTCAATAAATAGTAATTGTCCTTACATTTTAATGTTTAGTAATAATTATTTTATTATTATAAATACAAAAACAAGTTTTGTTTATTGCTTTCATACTACTCATACGTATGTTATGAAATGAACATAGCATTCTTTTCATCTCAATATGTCCAATTAAATGAAACTACGTGACGTAGTATTATTTCTACTTTCTTTAAGCTCTTTACCACGACCTAGGTTTCGTTGTATTACCACATTGTTAGGTGGGTTATGAGCAAAGGTTGCTAATAGCCCACCTGACAATGTTGTAATACAACGAAACCTAGGTCTTGGTAAAAAACTTAAAGAAAGTAGAAATAATACTATATCACGTAGTTTCATTTAATTGTGAATAATAAATTTCTGCAAAATTGTACATTTTTTTTATAATTATAAAAATAATCCCGTTAGGAAAAAGAGCGCTGATATAAATATGTTAAAATGCAACACAATTACATATTGACCTGCAGGTACCAATTACGAGACGTACGTTTCTTTATTTTTTCGCCATTTATAAAAGTATTTTCCAATTAAAATACCATGTTCTCCTTTTTCCAAGCCAGGGAAACCATGAGTCAAAGCTAATAATGAAACATGTTTAAAACGAGTGCAAAATGTCATCGAACTCAACAAGGAATATTTCAATAAATAATATATATATATATATATATATATATATATATATATGTATATATATATATATATATATATATATATATATATATATATATGTTAAGCCGGTACACATGTCATATATATAACTAGAAAAGTGGCATACATTGGCATACATTGGCATCAATTTAACTCAATAATTACTATTAAACCAGTTATGTGTGATATTAGTCAAGGATAAGTGGTTAGATATGATTGAGCAAAAAAAATGTTCTGCATCAAAAATAATTTTTCCTTTTAAAATTCATCTGCACATGTGGACAGATGGCTCAGAGAATCTTTATAAAATTATCAACGATGTCATACGTATATTGTATAATTGTCACAGCAGCATTGTATAATTGTCTCTTTACAAAACGCGCAGCCATTTTGGCAAAATGTCGCCACTTCCTCAAAAGTCCAGAGGTCTTTCAAAAAATGACATCGGAAATTCACAGTCATGTATATCTGTTACAAAATTAATAAAGAAGTTCCTTTTTAGGTAAATTACACGTTGTAAATTATAAACGAAATAAAACAGGCTTGTCAATTATTATCTCAAAAAATATCTTTGAGATCAGTTATTGATTCTTAAGTTTTCTTCATTTAATATATTTTTAAAATCACTTAAAATCTTGCACTTAAATCACAATTATTACTAGGAATTTTTCAAATAGTCTAAATCTTATTTATTTTAATAATTACTCACTAATTTTGAAATAATTTTATCTAGTCGCATTCGTCCTGTTCTAACGAATACACGAAAATAAAATTAATACTTAAAGTCTAATATGAGTAGGAAGAGAGTATCAATAAAAAATTCTTATTAAACATTTTTACTTGAAAATATAGTTAGTTTAAATTTGACTAAAAAATTATTTAGTTGTTATTGCAAAATATATTGTCTTCAAAATATTTTATATAAAATGCTTAGGACGCTGCATAAATTAATTGTTGAATAAAATATGTCAGCCTTATGCTATTAGCCTCATTGTTATTTAAAATAGCCGTAAAATTAATTTTAATAATTGAATAACAAGGTGCCAAATTGTTAAATATAATTAAATGATTCATACGTCAAATTTAGAAGAAGTAGGTTATATTTGATGAACAGCCAATTAGTCGCTCGTTTGCGGTGCAATCCTATTTATTACTCCATTAATAAGAAACTAAAAATGATGCAAAAGAAAATACTGTATTAAACAAATACTAGGTTGACGGTAAGTTAAATATAAATGTATGCAACTTATCACGCGACCTCTGCCAAATTTGGCACACTCGAAACAAAACACAAGTGTATACATAAAATATTAGATGGTTTTCGTATATGTATTAGCGAATAGTGAGCCAAATTATCCGTATTCGTATTCACGAATGGCGAAACAAATTATTCGTATCCGTATTTGTATTATTGAATAGTGAAGCACACTATTCGTATTCATATTTATATTCCATAATAGTGCGGCTAATTATTCATACTCGTGAACAGTATTTTTTACTATACGAAACATTCTTTATTCTTAGATTTTATTTGCACCGCAATATTTTCTATTTTCATATACATGAACACACCCACATACACATATACACACACATACGTGCTCGCACACACATGCACAGGTACACGCACACACACACGCACACGCTGCGGCCACGCACTCGCACACGCACACACACACACACACATATATAATTCAATACAGTGATTGTTTTACCAATATATTACAAAACGATAATGATTTTCTTTAACAGAATTGTAAAACAAGAAGTATCATTACAATCTGGCGTTTTTAATTTCAGTTATATCTTAATCCTGCTGAACTTGCGTAGTTCGTTCACAAAACAGTGCTGTTTTGCAAAATGCTTGAATATTTTGTAAATAGGAGGATTTAAATTTTTTAACGTTTGGGACATGAAAAATAAGAACGTAAGCCAATTAAAAATATCTGCCTGAATAAGTAGAAAGTACATGGGAAAATGTAAAAGCCAGCCGAAAGCTTGTGTAAATACTTTGTATTTAGTAAGATCGAGGCGAAAACGTATTTTAGAAATGCTAATTTTTTAAAATTTGTTTATGTGGAAGACAAGAGAGACATATTCGTATGAATTTGTTATATTCAGTGTCTACAGGCGGATAAATATAAACTCTTGGTTTTTGATCTGATATTGAAAATTATTGTTATTTGAAGTTCTATTGATGGAAGTCATTCAATATATTGATCAGTTATGTATATATATTGTTCAAATGAGTAATGTTGATCCTATGAAACATTTAAGAAAATCTTCCTCTTCTATAGTTCAAATTAGTTAACATTTTTCACCTAATAGTAGTGTATACTTGGAAAAGCTTGAAGCAATAAATATCTTGAGAGTAACTTACATAAAAAATTTGAAAAATAAAAAAGAGAGCAAAGGCATTTTGTCCATATTTAGCCGGCCAAAGTTTTCAATCAATTTTTAAAGTTGTTGATATTGGTAAAACGTTTATAGAAACGTTGAAACGGCTGATGTCTTTCAGTGTTTTTGCGTAAGATGAAGTAATTTAGTTGAAAATAAATTATGGGTGTGCAAACCATCTCCTGACAAGTATAATTATGACAATGAGTTGATAACGTAATTATAAGTTGTAATAATAAGCCTGTCAAATAGAAAGAAACGTTTACGTTCGTACTGCCCCGAAAACATTGTTTTATTTCATCATAGATATTATTAATTGCTTGTTTACGTCCTCTTATGTATCTTATTTATTAACTTGACAATAGCGACGTAAGTTCGAGGAAATAAAGCTCGGACAAAATAAACTTAAACATTTTCTAAATGAAAAAGGTCAAAATGGAATTAAGAATTATTTATCAGGGCTAAAACTATTAAGAAAGAAAAAGGATAGGGAAAAAATAAAAAGGAATATTTGCTATGTTTTTCTATCGATATTATTGTATTATGAAAACGGATCCTCACTAGATTATAGTGTTCACATATGTTAATAAGTATCAAATATAGTTAGAAGTAACAAATATAAATTATAATATTAGTTAGAAGGCACCAAATTAAAATATATATATATTATATATATATATATATATATATATATATATATATATATATATATATAGATATATGTATGTAAATATTAGGACGCAGCCGAAGTGCAAACAGACCAAAGTGTAGTCACGTGTACAAATCGAACCTTAATGTTACAACATAATAGATTTTATTTAAATCATATAATACAAACTTAATGAAATATCGATTCATTCATCAACTCTCAATTTCGACTAATAAACATATTCTCAATAAGAAATATTAGTAGATGAGGAATAGCTACAGATGTAGTGCAAACTGAACAATCTCTAATCATATCGTCACCTGTCGAATCAAATCGAATCTCTGCCTACTTTTAATGAAGTATAATATATATTACTTGAGCCACATAAACTAAAATGTAACGAAATATCGATTCGTCTTTAGATTTAAATTTTGAAAAATAAAAATATACTTTACATGACAATCACAGGAAAAAAATAAACTTTCCAATTTTATGAAAGCTTCCTTTATTAACGAGTTAATAGTTATTTATTATGTTTAACCATTCATATTCTACGAGGCAATAAATGAGTATAAAGCATAATTCATTAATGAATCAATCACGATAATACTTTCAACTGGACAAATCTGAATACAGTGTTAATCAAAAGAAATCGAGAATACGTTTTAAAGGAATTAATAAAATCCCATTATTCTTAGGTACGATGAAGACACAATTAATTAATTTTCTAAAATTCATCAGCGATGAGCATTTGTGGAACTGGTCTAAAAGATAAAAATACTAAATAAATTAATAAAGAAATAATTACGGGAATATAGATCAAGGGACTATGTATGTATAAATATTTGAAAGAAAACTGACTTGAAAATAACTGTCTTGAGGTCACACGATTGCTGAAAAGGTATTAAAAATGAATAGCTAAAAAAAAATAAATGGAATATGCGTGTGAAAAACTGCTTAAGATATCTTTTGATTAGAAATATTCAATTAGAAGGACAAAACAATAAATAAAAGGGTAAGTAATTTTAGAAAACTTGATTTAATTAACTTTCATGATTTAAGCTCAAATTAAAGCGACGTCTTTGAAAGCTCTTCATTAATTTTCGCTAAAACAAATAAAACACCTGAGCTCATCGTTCAAGCTCATTCCCTACTTACCAATAATCCCTAAGGGAAATCTAACCTAGTGTCAGTATGTAAACGCATTTAGACTAAAACTACATAATTCGATCAATTGTTCAAATACGGCTCTTAATTATATTATCATCCATGTCGAGAGCCAATCACTCAACGAATTGTCTCGGGCACCTGCTTTCTCCTCTTAGACTGAACGTTTCATCTTAAATTTTCTAACGATGTTTTCTTACTAGCCATTGTGAAATTTTGTTACAGTGCTGTAAACTATTAATTCTTTTTTAATAAGTATCGCTTTTTTAAATAGTTTAATACATATCGTACACTGGGTGTAAAATATTTTTCAAAGCACATATTTTTTAATATGTAACTTTAACTCCACAGTTTGCAACATTGTAAGAACATTTAACTTTTCGATAATTTTATAATCGGTTTTATATATTTCGTGAGTGATAAATTTTAGCATTTCTCACATTTTTATAAATTAATTCCTAATATATTTTATAGAACTAACGAACAATAAGAAGTGTTCAAGTGGAAAATTGTTATAAATGTAATACTGCAAAAGATTTATTTGTTGAAATGATTTACAATTCTCATAACTATGGAAGGAAATATTGAAAGTAAGAAAAACAAAACGAAGTAATATAGAATAATTTTTATCTGTAAATTTACTTCTGTGAATTTTGAAATATCATAAATATATAAAAAAGGTGATTTTTTTTAATAAGCTGCATGAGTTATAAAAAAATGTAAGTATTTTTTTCTGAGAAATCGTTCGAATGCTTACTGACATCCGAAAGTCTTGACTCCTTGACATTATGTTATTATGTTTCATGTCTCTATACATAGAAGACGAGCCAAAGCTACTTAAAAACGAAGAAAGTTAAATGGAAGTGAAAATTTCAATAAAATCCATTCAATCCTTGTTATATACAAGTGATTTAATGGGTTGGGTCCAAAACCGATAGGAAAGCAGACGCAAAAATATTTAAATTAAATAAATATCAAATCGTAATGTCAGATTACTCATATAATACATAGCGTGAGTTGAATAAAAGGGGAGTTAAATAAGGCATGATTTATGCAAAATTTGTAAATTCTGTATAAAAACATAATCTATTTGTAAATTGGTACAAATCTCGTATTAATTTGCTCAGTTCAATGGTTTCAGTTTGAATACAAATTAAGAATTTTCAAATAGAAATAAAGACTTTTGCAATAAATTATATTATCTACTACTGAAATAGACAAGACAGCAACGATTGAATGTCGTATGTACCCAAATGTTGACAAACTTATTTTGCTAATATTAGTAGAGAAGTAAAATTAACTTTGTTTATATATATTGAGTCACATATTACAGCCGTTATTTTGTAATAATTACAAATACGTTAATAAATAATCAAGAATATATGAATTTTGTAAATTTTAACGTCTTTTTATTAATACATTTTATTAGCTTCATTTGTTTGTTATACTTATATACGCAAGCAAATGTAGCAAGTTGATGTTCATCCACTATAGCACCGATTTGAAGTTTTGTAAACGTATGCAATTATATAAGCAACATGATAATATGATACAATCGAACTGATCTATGATGGAAAAGGGAGGTTGTCAGAGGAACTTCTCAGTGGCGGACGGTCAATCCAATGAGTTTGGATTCGTTTGATTTGTCTCGACGAGTCTTTAGGTTATACATTGTAACCGGGAGGATATGATAATGAAAAAAGGAGGTGGCCAATTGGTGGATAATTTATGCTTAACAGTAAACCCGAGTCTGAATGTATCTTTTCGTTACAAAATCGTGTTTATTAGTTTCTTTTAAGCTACAAATTGTATTTATTTATATAATTAAAAATGGAATTCTATTCGTTGTACCAGTACCTAAAAAATCATCCACTTAAACAACAGCTAAACCATCTTCCACTCTTAGGCAACTGCCGTACCTTCACATCTTTTCCTATGGTGGTACAGTTAGGAACAATATTGGTATGCGTACTGATCAGTCCTATTTTTGTTCTACTCATTTTATATGAACTATTCTCAATTGAAATATCTAAAAATTAAATGTTCTTAGAAATGTCCAAGAAATCTTTGAACTTAATATATTGTTCGAAATAATTTCATTTTCAAATATAATGGCGATCATTTCAACTCTGATCTGTATTTATGAGATGTTAGTTTACGGTCAGAAGATTAATGCTTATTTTAAAACTGCACTTATTTTTTACAGTTAATCAATACGAGAGAAATAGTGTTAAAATGTTTACTTAACATACTTGATTTTTATTTAATATGGTGGTGTACTTATGGGTTCACAGCGGACGAAGTTAGTGTAGTTTGTTAATAACAAAATTATAACTTTGTTTTATCATTGAAATCACCACCTAGAAAAGCCAGAAAAATAATCTATTTTTTCTTACCATTTTTTATGTTCAGTGTAAGTACTTTACTGGGTTTCATTCGTTCAAATATTTTTCAATTATTTCGATTCTATACACGATATGTATGAAACTATGTCGAAGAAACAATTTTAGATCCTCTCCTATCTAATGTAAGAATAAAATCAGTACGTACATTCATTTCTTTTTATTTAATCTGTCTCTATATGCTATTTTATATTTTCATCAAATTAAAGTAATTTATTAATATTAACATTATTATAATACATTCGATGTGAAGTTTTCATAGTTCTAAATTGTCGCTATAGTGTTTAGTGTGGAGATTAATTTAATCGTATTCATATGAAGATCGAATGGTTAGGATAAAATATTGAATATTGCAATCGATAATCAGAAACAAAAATATTTTAGTCATAAAAATGTCACTCGAATTGATAGTAAGTTACACTTACATAGATGCAGTTTGATGATTTTATACAAGAAGCTTGGTCTGAAAACAAAGGTGCACATTCTTTTATACAGACTAAGAAATAAATAAAATAATATAAAGTATAATAATATCATATCAGGTGTTTATCGTGAAAAAATCTTAACTATCTACGAAACTGGTTACCAAAAGAGTAAACTTTAGATGGAGCAAAAGACAATTAGCTCGATAGAGATATTAATACCTAAACCGAAATATTATGTGTTCAGAATATCTCTTTTAACTCTTAATAAAAAATAAATCAAAATATAAGAATAATTAAATATCAGCCGCTTCAGGGACCAAAGTAGAGTTTCCTTTAAAGAGTACAATTATTTTTCAATTTATTCAAGACCATTTCGGATGGTTTGATTTTGAATTGTTCTATTTTTTCTTTTAAAGCACTGCGTTTATACTTTTGTACCGTAATTTCCATCTAATCTTTCGATCAACTTTAAAAATATCTAGCGTTATAATTCAATGTAATTTATTTTTCTGTTTCATTGTTTCTACAGATGTAATATTTACTTGGAAAAAAGAATAATTATCCTACCTGAGTCTCGAAAAACAGAAATTATTTTCGTCTTGTTCTTTATGATATTTTTCAAAATAAACATGCGTCATACTTTTCACATGATCCTCTTGCAACTTTCAACGCCAATCAACTTCAATACGCTGCAACTATCTGAAATGCCATCATATATAATCCGTTCACATGCATCACTTCTTCGGATATTTGGTAAAAATCTTATTTTATTGCCATGGAATTTGCTATTTTCAATCGCACTTTATCTGCAATTTCATGTATATTGATCGCATATAAAGTCAACCAAACTTTCTTCCTATAATAAAGCATCTTACCAATGATACATTGAAATAAGGGGGTGAAAGGCCCAGGAGTTCATTGTTTTAGGAATGAATGAGGCTTAAATAAAAATATAAAATTTTTATTAATTTCTCAATTTTCGCGACATTTAGAGGATATATGGAAATAAATGTAAAATTCAGCATGGTAATGACACCAATGTGATATCGCCGTCGTTTATTCAATATTGTCGTCTAGTGACACCACGTTGATGTCTTGTGAAAAGGTGATGCCAACCTAGTGACACAATATGGTGTACAGTCATTGGTATTAATTACTAATTTTGCGAAACGATGAAAATTTTGCATACCGTCCTAAGTATACTTAGTGCATTCAACTTTATAATAGTTTTCTCTAAAAAATTCTTTTCAGAAGAAATATGTAAATATGTACAGTTTTGTATTCGTCACTTCTTACAGAGAACAATCATTGTTATTTAACAATCTCTAGTTTACTTTTGTGGTTAGATTTTGTAATCATCTTCTTCTATCTTCAATCAGATATAATTATATCAATTGACCAGACGTTTTTTAGGAAGTGCGATAGAAAAAGGTCTCATTTATTTAGGAACACCGTCGATAGGAGTATATTAGCTGCTATATAGAGAGATCACTTTTAAACATGTAGATAGTTTATTTTTTTATATGTTCATTTTTTTATATTTTTCATATGGTGAAAGTGAGTTCATTTTTTTATATGTTCTACTTTCCCGTTTCCAAAAAAATTGCTTACATACAGCCAGTGACACGAATACGAATAGAGGGTAATACATTTATCCCATTATATATTTCATTGTTTTGGTAATTACAAAAATAATCCCTTTAGGAATAAAAACGTGAACATTATTATGAGCAGGAACATAAGTATGTAGTAAACATATCAGCCTACCTTGATATTTTAATGTAATTTTCGCCATGCTTTTTATCTTAAACTACTTAATCATTTTCAATGCCAAGACCCGATCGTTCTTAAGAAATTTCTTTAATTGTATACGGGGATTTTTGCCATGATATAGTGATATATTTTCCATCGATGTCTATACGACGGAGGAAATATAATCTGTACGACGGAGTAAAATTTAGTCCACTGAATCATGTTGCCCATTCTATTAAACTTGTTATTATTTAGGCATTCATTCTGTATCCATTTTCAGTTTTACATAAAAAATCTAATAATGAAATTTCATTATAGTTTATTAAAAGTATTAGGACATCAGAAAATTAAGATGACTTCACAAAACATTACTTATTTATAACATACACGATGGATTGTACATCAGCAATGGCAGCCGATAATAAAGGACGTAAACAAATTAACGTACAAAATGCAATAAAACCAAAGCAATCAAGAAAATTGTATGCAATATAATCTGGACGTATTTAGAAGCCAGTTTTAGCATTTAGGTTTTTGGGGTCTAATAATTTACGAACTGATTTCGGCAACGTTAATTTAAGAAATGTTTAAGGCTATCTGTTAGACACAGAGTATATTAAAACATAATAACAGTGATATTTTCTGAAAATTATTTTAAAAGGTTTTCCGTTATGAGATACTACAGATTCATCATCTTGAAACGAAGCAAGGAATTACGCAGTATACATTGGGGACGACAAATAAATGAATGTTTTTGAAACACGCCACAATTAATCCTTAATATTTGACATCCACATGCTCTACTGCCGCCCACGTAGTCCGCCCACGGAAACAGATTCTGGTAATACTTGAAAAAAATGGTCAATGGGACATAACTGGACTATTCTTTAAATTATAAACTACATAGGATATTGGGGATAATGAACGATATTATATATATATATATGGGCTACGGGGGGCGGTAATGAATAACTTTGATATATTTAGGTAAATATATATTTTCTTAAATTAATAATACATACCTTGCTTATTATTTTTCAATAAGAACATAGTATTTACATCAGACAAACCAGAAGGAACTGATCCTAAGCTAGATCCTACGGCAGCACCATAGTAAAATCAGTCACTATTTCCTGTTGACGGGCTACCGCAAAGTATTATACAGCTGGGTACGCCATGTGCTGACCAAATGTGATCATTAGATACGTGTCAATATATAAAAAAGTCTACTACTTCATTCACATAGAAAGGACTTTCTCGAATCGAACATTATTACGACGAGATTTGAATTTTCTATGACAATGATACCTATATTAATGACAATGATATTCTATGAATATGAAAATAAGCCACACGCCTTCGGGTTCTTTCCAATTTACAGTCAACATCGCACGTAAATCCGATCCTCATCATCACGAGTTTTGATGTTTATCTTCTGGGAATGAAAGGGTATATCATTCTGAGAGTTGCTACATGATAATCGGACTTTCAACCGAAATATCTACCTAAAATATACTCTCTATTTTGTTAACACTGTCTTAAAAAAACGCCCGAAACATCCCGCAGTTTTACATGCAAAATTGTACATGACGTTAAAACACAGCTGCTCCCGAATTTATAAACCAATATTAGACGATGGTACTCCATTCATTTTATAGCCACAGCACATCGCCATCTGATTATAATTTTTCCGAGCTCTGAAAAAACTTCAACGCAAAAGAATTTCGTAGATTGCAATCATATTTTAAATGAGTTCACTAGATTTTTTGATTTAGGTTTACTATTTTCTTATTAAACGAAAGGTATTGAAACCTTGCCCAGTATTTGGTCTAATGTTCTTTATAATTAATGGCAATAAATTGTTAATTAATTTGAAAATAAAAGTAATTTAAGATAGGAAAATGTATAAAACAAGAAGTAGTGTTTAAAAAAAATCGTTTGATCAGAAATCAGTTCAATAGTCCATATATTACGGAAAGTAAACGATTTTTCCATTTTTAATGAAAAACGAAAAAGGACTAAATTAATAGTTCCAATAGCACACGTAAAGGTCGAGTGGAGTTCAAATGAACCTTCTTGGAAAAATTATTACATACGCATTAGTATTTCCGTAAATGAATATATATTTAGAAAAATACAACAAACAAAACGTCTTCTGCAAAATTGAAGGTTAAATACGACTCGCTTTATCTTCAGAAAATATTTTCATAGTCATAGTGTTTTAAATCGGTAACTAAATCGTGACCGTGAAATATGTTGTAACTGAATCCTAACAAAATAGTCACTTAAAATAGAAAAAAAGAAATGATTTGAATTAAAAATATCTTTTTTTTTCTGCTGATTTTGTCTTTCTACATACATTCTGTTCCTATCTTGTGGTAGAATACAATATGTACGAGTGGAGAATTTCACATCATGGCTTTATTTTACATGGTCAAGGGTCAATTTGGCTCTGTATTTCAAAATGTTACTTTGCAACATGACACGACTGACAATTTTAGCAATACGACGAAAATGCATCCCTCATTAACCACAAACAATATAATATTTTTTTTCTGCTAGAGAAGAAGGCTCTGAGCTTCTACCATGTGATTTATATCAGTATATTGTCGTAAACTAAAGCGCAGCCAGTTGCATACACTGTGGTAAATATGCAGTAGTGAAGAATTATCTTTTATTGAGTATGAGTTTACTGGAGATGTTACGCCCTTACAATCATTTAATGAATAATTGATTTGGACATCAGATGTTCATAAGAATTTAATAGATGAAGCAGAAGAGTCTCAAAATATGCTGGAACTTAATTTGTCTGACCCCTATGAGCTAGTTAGAACCAACTAGTCCAAGGGTCTGCCGATTCTATGTCAAAGAATGGAAACTTTGTTTAAACGTATTAAAGTTTAAACCAGGTCGCTATTAGGTTTCCTTTAATGGTAACTAAGAGGAAATATTACCTTTATTTGGTTTACTATACAATTGTTATATGAAAAGATTCTGCACTATATATTATTAAAATAAATTCATTCTTTTCCGCACAGACTTCGTAAGTTTTTAAAGTTCTCCTTCTAAAGATTTCCAAAAAGAACATTAAATTAAAATTTATAAAGCAATTAAAGGCACGTACTGTCTATAGGTATCAAGTATTACACATTATTTATACAATTAATTTGAATAAACCAATTGCGCTGGCTTTTCTTACAAATTTAATTACCACTACCATCCCTCTGTATGTTTAAAAGTAAATTTATTTCCTGAAAACATTTAGCTCTAATTACTGCATATATTTAGTTGTAAGATATTAAAAAATACTCAAGAAGTTCTTAAATATTGTCAATGTCACGAATGAGTTTTGTGCGTCGGAAAGCTTTAGCAGATTGATATAAAGTAAAAGCTGCGTGACAAAATACATAAAAAACATTTATACAAGAAGGGTACTTTCGTGTAAAGGTGTTCTTAGGTATCAAGAAGAGTGTACAAAGACAAACCTTTATTAGATGAAAAATATGAGTGAAGGGTATATTTGGAGAACCGCTAGCTTTTTCTAAGCAGATTTTCTTTTGGTCACATTTATTTTTCTCTATTTTTAAAATACTATTATTTCTCGTACGTGCAAAGTTCTTTATTTAGCGTGATTTATCACTACGTCTCCTTCTACATTCGAATTATATCAAAGATAGTAAATTTTGCAAGTTATTTACACACATAACCAACCATGATTGTTTCAGAATGCGATTAGTTTATAATGGGAAAAGATAAGATGGTAAACTTGGGTTTTGTTTACTTATCCATAATAACGAAGACTCGTAGATGTTTAATGTAATTTGATATTTTATAAATATACAACATTGATACTACAGTACCCTGGAAATTGTTTCAGCACTAACACACATATAAATATAAGTATATATATAATAAAAACAAAAAATTAAAAGAAATAAATATATGAATACACAAAACCGGAGATATGTATAATTAGTGTATTACCTTGTCCTTACTTTAAAATACCCTTGATTTTGTATAAGTATATTACCGATAATAACTTCCATTTAATTTTATTACATACACCGTAAATATTGCATTGTATAACCTCATATAATAACAACAATTGAATTTATTACCCTCACTAAAATACTGGTATATTGTATAACTCTCGGTAATATAATAATCAATTTTAATTTTTGTGCATCGCTAATTATCTATATATATAGCGCTAATTATCCGCACAAACCAGGCTTCCGCTATTGTGTTTGAAACATATAAATGCTGTTGGTTGTTCCTAAGAGTTAATCTTTGCTAATATCCCACCTGAAGATGTTGTAATACAACGAAACCTAGGTCGTGGTAAAGAAATTTAAGAAAGTAGAAATAATACTACATCACGTAGTTTCATTTAATTGTCAATTTGATTACATACCAACAAATTTACATCGTACTTGAGGGAGACTAAATAAAATATGTAGCCGCCTTAATACTTCAAATATCTACTTTATTTGTAATACAATTATTACATTTGCAAACATTTAATTACAAGAAAAATAATTAACTGAAATGTCACGCAGTCGTCTGAGAAAACTGAATCCTCCATAAAACTTCCATAAGAAGTTGAAAAATAAAATATGATGAATGTAACTTTCACTCATTAAATAATAAATTCTAAAATTAAAATGCTAATAAAGTAATCGCTTTTTTAACTAGATATTCCCACAAAACCCTGACAGTTTCAAATGTATTTTTTATTCATTTAAAAACTTTAAAAATTCGTGTGAAAATAGGTTCAATTGCGAGCAGTCACTAAACCCACATTGTTGAAGCCATGTGAAAACGTATTTTATTGACAATGTGTTTTCTGTATATGACTTGTTCGGTTCGGTTTGGAGTATCTGTGGTCTTAGAATAACTCCCTACTTTTCAAACTCCATTCCGTATTATGATTAACAAATTACTAACCGACGTTAAAATACGCTAGTTCTATGTGCGTGCTTTAATATGTCATATACTTGGCTAATTGCGATTTATGAAAATAAAAGTAGGCATTTTATTAAATGGAATAAAATAATATATGTAATAATATATGCAATGTAATATAACGAAGTCATTGTATCGGATTATTAGGTTTTCATTTATTTCTTTAGAAAAATATCTACTCCCTACGATAAAATAACTAAGCTTTGGGGAATAAGCAAAATATTCTGTTTAACTACCACATAAGCTAATCTTATTGTTCGCTTCGGAACTAAGTATTTAATTGCTTATAATTTCTGTGATTGATCGAAATACATATTTTAAAAAGTTCATATTCTTTCTCTTTTTTGTATTATTGTCCATATATTTACTTTATTTACATATATTTACTTTAATTTTTTTATTTAATGACGGAGCAGTGGAAGAACTTACGTGATTTCCTTAGTTGGCTCTTGTATTTTTTAAATGCCGTTCAGTCTTTATATTAGTGGGGATAACGTCCATGAAATATTCCATCCGTATCTATGCGTAGCGAATAAAAATTTGTATGGAATAAATTACAAATATTAAAAAAAATCTTTTCGGTAGAAGAAAACTACTGTTTTCTGTCTGAATTGAAGCAGTATTTATATGTAAATACCCTTTCAACTACTTTTCTACGCCTTATACTTTTATACCATATTTTTTTCTGTCCGGCTTATAAAGTGATCTAAACTTACTATAATTTATAATAACATATTTTTTAGATGATTTAATCTCATGAAATTGCTATAATAAAGTGGGTAAAATCAAAGTTTCTTAAGTCTACTCCATTAAAGTCTTACGACAGGAAAATAAACAAGAATCGATATCAAAATAAAGCCTTACCAGTATTAAAACTTTGGTTTTTGTGAACAGTAATGGTGTAAGCTAAATATGTTGAAAACTATTCCCGGTATATATTAAATTTAACGTTTCAAATTTTATTTTAATCTTTCTAACTCATAAACTAATTCAGGATTCAATAGTTTTTAGTATATTTACTTCTCCTGTCCTTCGCATAAAACATACATCTGCCAGTAAGTGGCCTAGAAACTTTAAATTATATGGTTTCGCCATCCACCGAGATGTATACGTTTTTCATTGTAGTGAAAAATAAAACTAAGAAGAAAGCGAAACAGTATGGATGTAGATCAGTACAATTTCGATATCCATTGCTGAAATTCCAATATTAATTGTTCATTCTGTTGAATTTGATCGTAAGTAATTTGAACTTAAAATTTAGAAGAATTTTTTAAGGTATATTTATTTGATATTTATAAATGAGGATATGAAATAAATAAGAATAAAACATAAAACAAAATTATTTTTTCAGTTGGAACATAGTAAACTGTTTGAAAAAACTGCACCAATGAGTTTGTCGAAGAATTGCGGCCAATTTAACTCGCACTTGATCAATTCTATTATTATTTCATAATCGTCCTGTAACACCCTCTCTACGTGCTGAATGTTTGGGTGCAAGAATTATTATAAGTGACCTAATGTGTTAACCCTATGTTTACCACTAAGGGGGTTAGTTAGTGAGTATAAAAAATATTGTTTAAGTCCGTATTTCAGAAGGTATTTAAGGTACGGTAATCAAATTTATTATTCTGTACGAGGATTTTTCGAACTATATATATGATTTAATTTTATCTCAAATAGAAATCGGGCACAGGAGGGTCAAAAGTGACTCGTAAGGGTTTGTGTAATGAATACCCAGCGTGCATCAGAACTTATCCTGAGCACTATGGTACGATTCCATATGGATATTACTTTCACCTCGCAAGTATACTGCCTTTATACCTTTATATTTCATAGGCGTAAGATAAATTTGTTCTCTATATGATTTGATTATTGCTTGTTGATCGAATAATTATATATTAAATTATTCGCTTAACATCGTAATATTAATGTTTTTGTTTTTCAGATTTCGCATAATACTATGGCGACTCAAATATCGCTAACTATACGCCATAAATAAATATAAAAGACGTATCTAATGACAACATTCCATAGGTTCCGTGAAAAAAAAGTAATTCCCGAGATCGACGTATTATGATCAATATAATTAAAAGAAACAATTTAGGAAAAATGTTATTTTCGAAATTATATTTTTATGTATTTGTGGAATTTAATTACGTCTTCTTATAAAATATCATTACACTCTATCCAAAACTGAAAGAGATATGATGCTGTAACATTTGAACGGACAGAAAGACATGATGTAACCATAAGCGTTCTGTTTTTATCATCCGACTACGGAATCTTAAACAAATAAGAAATTACAGACACTCATAAATAATTTATTAGTCTTTCAAGAGTTTATTGTAATATAAATTAAATGTAGCTTTGATCCTGTTCATATCATCGGAAAATATAGAGCACTAAATCAAAACGGTGTTGATATATTTCTCTAGCTGATCACAGCAGCTCCGGAGCTTTAAGTTTGTGTTTTCGGTATTTTGATTAATTAGATAAATATTAAGATAAACTTACCTGTAGGTCTAGTTAGGCATCTAACATCGATAAATTAAAGAAACACTTTTGGAGTGCACCTTTTTTAAAAAGGAAGATGTCAAGCTGGGAGTAAAACAGCATATGATGCAAAATTATATTTTCTTATTAAAATGATCCCATCAAAATTTGGCCTTGTCGGGATCCTTTTAACAAGTACATGATAACAAATATCATAGAAAATGTCCCTAAAGTAGTTTTACCTTCCTAACATTTGTATGTACTTATTTACAGAGGCAGATACAGCCATATTTTGTATGCAGGATATATTTTTAGTTTCAGAAAATATGACTGTATTTTTAATTTTGCGGCACTATTTAAAGGACAAAAATGTGTTTGACGCCAAATGCATTTCTTTCATTAATTTTGGTGGCCACTTACTTCAAAAAGAAATGAAAACTAACACAGAAAATATCACTCACGTGTCCGTCGGTGTTTCTGTAATAGTCGTTTTTCTCAGAAGTTGTTTGAATTAGAAACTAAACATTTGGCTTAGTGAATGTGTTCTATTTAAGAAAAGGTTAGTTAGTACAATTGAAACTTGTTTTATAATTTTATGTACGGTATCTCCAGAGATATGATAAAAAAATGGAGAAAAAGTGTGATTCCCATTTCCATTTCCGTAATGACTGTAAAAAATATGAAAAAAATAAGACCCATGGAAGTTTAATTAAATTTTATAGCAAAACTATTGCTGTAACTGAAAATTATATATTTTTCAAGAAAATTACGATATATTTAGGCCTGTGAAATATAGACTAGGCAATATGTTTAAATGGGGAAATTTTTTAGTAGATACTTATAAATATTTTATAAAAATACCTTATTATATTACAAAATAATTACCTTATTTTATGAAAATTAGCTTAACTGTACATAATTACCTTATTAATTAAATAATATCTTGTTCTATTTATATAACCTCTAAAAGGTTATGCTTTAAATAATCAACATACTCCCTTTTATCTTGCGTTCAGATTCACATCTTCATCAACTTCAAGCTGGATCTACGCTCAGAACAATTACACATACCCGATCGTATATATAACCTCTTTTTATACACACACACACACACGAGCGCGTTATTTGTGTATACATATATATCAAGAACAAATTAACTAAGAGCTTTATTTTAACATAGAAAATAAGAACCGAAAATATGGTGTCTTACTAGTCGTAATAAATCATCATGATGCATTAGAATCGGAGATAAATACTTATTTAGTACCTAGAAGTTTACGTATGAAAATATTATATTCTAACCCCATTACCACTTCCATTTCCGTAATTTTTGTTATTATAAATATTTGATAAAAAACCCCATAATTTTTTTTCTGAAACAAGCATTCATTTTACGTAATATTTCAAGATAACAAAATGGGGTTCCATTTTACTGTAGAGTTATGTCATCATCGTTACCAGCTTGTAACTAGCCACAGATAGACATAAGCTTTTCCCAAGGCGCGCCACCACTCAAACCTCTCGCATCCAACTGCTTCCCGATGACTTTTTAGACCGTTTGTCTATGTGACTAGGAGGCGTCCCACTCTTCGAGGTTCATGGTATTCACTTCAAGTTCGTGGGGTTTACTCGAGAACTCGTATGAACCATCAGTTGCCGGGTCTTCGGCAAATATTATTTGCCCATTGCCATATCTGTTTGCGTTCCGATGCTAAGCGCTATTTCGACTATTTTCGGAGATACTCCAAGCATAACTCTTATCATCCCTTGCTGAGCAACTTTACATTTATGGATAAGGCCTACCGTGAGTAGACACGTTTCAACGCTGAAAGTCATTACGGGCAAAACGCAGTGATTATAGACATTCGTCTATAGTGATAGAGGAAACAAGGACATGAAGGTCTGACGCAATTTTTAAAATTTTTCCCAGCCTTATTCTATTTCTGTCTAGTTGAATTTTTCTATCAGCTTCATTGTCGGAGTCGTTTCGATCTTGGTACGATCTGTGGGTTAAACAGACTTGGGCCTTAGTCAGGAATTAATTAGCAAAAGTTATTTTGTTTTA
Source organism: Druceiella hillmani (assembly GCA_039881145.1). Classification (NCBI taxonomy): domain Eukaryota; kingdom Metazoa; phylum Arthropoda; class Insecta; order Lepidoptera; family Hepialidae; genus Druceiella; species Druceiella hillmani. Next base: position 16,487,912 of record JAYKKI010000029.1, read on the forward strand.
CAATTTCCTTACAATAGTTTCTGCTAATTTATATATATATATATATATATATATATATATATATATATATATATATATATATATATATATATAAATGTACGGATTTATGTGCAAAATCTTTCGTTTATATAATTAATATTCATTACATAATTTAATATATTCGTTAAGGTGTAGGCGTGAACTTAGAAGTAGAATCCCGTGAGGCCACGAAGATGCCTTAGCGACATTGTAAATCAAAATTGTCGATGACGTGATAAACTATGATCAGTACACAGTGTCACTGAAGTGTCATGAGGTAGCCAGTGACCTCATCTTGATATCCGTTTCGAAGGAGCTTTTGGCACCTGGGGATATTTTTTCTCATCACAGACGTCTTATGGTAGAAGATTGAATAAAACATTGGCTTCGGATAAAGCAAGTACAGTTTCTGACATATAAAAATTAATTATAGTTTTACAATTTTGATTAAAACAAAATTAAGTCTTCGCTCCCGACCTTAAAGTGGGTAATATAGAAATAAAAGACGTTATTACTACATAATTTTATGAACAATTTTTTTTACTATATATCCAAAACAATTTTGATTAAAAAATGATTGTAAGGAAACATTATTTATCATTATTCAAAATTATCACATCAGCCGTATACTAAAAATCGAATAAGTAATACAAACAGTTGTCTTGTCTCCTTTTGGAGTACCAATATGTGCATATAATTGATTGCGTGAACTCGCCATTATATCGTACATGTGAACGCTCTTGCTTCCTCTCGTATGGAATTTTCAATGCTTCATAAGATATTTGTTAATTGCTTTGTATATAAGCTTACAATTTAATATGTATGCAAATATATCACTTCAAATGTGAGTGAACCTTACATTCATGACGTTCCGCAAATAATTATATATAATGTTTATATTCTAAACGCTATAAGCGATGAAGTTCTAATAATATCTTTGTCTGATTAAATTAACCACCGTGTATGTGATCACAACAATTAGGAAATAATCTGAACCCTGAATTTTATAACGCTGAGAAGGTGAAAATTATGCTCTACGCTACCATATTCAAGTTGATGTTTGATTCATTAAATTCGCAACACAATGGCTATAGGAATTGGTTTACAGTATCAACAATTATTTTATTTAATTTTAAATGTTTTGTTTTTTTCCCAATTTTAGCTTTTTTTGCTTTTTTTTAAATATTTTTCCTTTATATTAAATCTCCTCCATAAGTAATAATGTGTGTAATTTTTATGTTTTTACGTAATGCAAAAATTAGTATCCATTTGTATGCGACATACACATACACACACACACACACACACACACATATATATATATATATATATATAATATATATATATATATATATATATATATATATATATATATATATATATATATATATATATATATATATATAAAGCAGCTGAATTTCCATCAGAATTCATAAATGAAGATTAATTTCATGAATTAGAAACTAGAAGCTTGCAATATAGATAGCAAGAAAATAAGTTAATGGTTATATTAGCGAGAGTAATAGGATTTTATACGAAACTTACTTAATTATGAAATATTACTAAAATATACATACTGCATTTAGAGGTATCATATGATTACAGGTAATGGAAAATATTTGAGCTCAAAATAATTAAAAGTAGTGTGAGGTAAAGTAACTCTGAGTATAAATTTAAATTAAAAAACTTGTCTGAATGAAAGTATACTGTCCTTCAATACTTCTTTCCTCTACTAAGAGTTTTCTCGAATTCAAACCTAAATAAGACTTTGCGTTAAATTAATCGGACTAAATTGCGTCGTCCTCCGCCGTATGAAGACTTCACTGTCATTTCAGTTTTCTCATAAGCAAAGAAAAATAATATCTCAAGCGAAAGAAAGGTAAAAGTTGTTTTGACCTTTGCCGAGTCTGTCCGTATTTAGGTACGTATATTTCAATACACTTTGCTACGTTTTATTTAACTATGATTTATTCACGCTCGCTGATTGTCTGGAATGTTTTAGTTTGTATTATTAAATATTATTAAACATTTCTCAAATCGAGATCATATTAACATTAAACTAGGGGAATAAATAGATAATTAAATTATTCTAACAAATCGACTTGCATTCGTGTTAGTGATCAAAAACCTTTAATGTGCCGGTATCATCATGTCAGACATTTGTCGTTTGTTTTCAGCTAAAATAAATCTCGTACTTTTTAAAATAATTTTATTTACTGTCTCTTTTATTAATTTCAAATTTAACTTTAATGCTGTTATGACACTCATTTAATAATCTTGAAAAATAGGAAAACAATTTAAATCAGCAACAATTTAAATACATCTTTATATCGTCAGCTTCACTGATGAGTAAGATACTGTAATACTCGTCGCTAAGGTACATTGGGTTTGAGTCTCACTGCTGATCTTTACTTTTTTTATTACAAAAAATATTATTTCTTTCTTCAATTCAAATTTGAAAAAATCAACTTATGATTTATTTTATTAAATTTCAGTATCTAAGTTTAGATATTTAACTATTCTTGGGTGATGACAAAATGCCTATCGTAAAAATGGTATTCCCTAAATGTACACACTATTGTCAACACTACGACGTTTAGTAATTCAGATAAGTGCCAATTTCATGTAAAGTAGTTCCAAACACAATCCTGAAAAAAAGATTTTTCAAAAATATACAATAAATTGTACTATCTTTCACCATATGTATTTTTTGTATCAAAGTATAAGTACTTCAAACATTTTATATGTTTGAAGTAATTATACTTGATGTAAAATTAAATAATTTTTAATAAATAAGTGTTGAAAAGTGTTTTCCAAATTGAATTCAATAAAATAATTTATTTATTTATCTACTTTAATGTACTAAATTACAGCGGACTTGTTGCTACGAGAGCAATCTCTTACAGCTAAACCATTACACCCGACCAGCCCCGCTCGACGAACAGTCGGGTATCGAATCCGGGTCCCCGTGGTGCGCCGCCCAGTCAAAAGTTGTATGCCTTGTGATCAACCCAACGTACCACGGTAACGACACGGTGATAATTATATTATTTAAAAGAAAATGTAATAAAATAAGAATCATGAGCCACCTGAGACTTGAACTCAGAACCCCAGGTCGTGACTTTTACTTTTACCAGCAAAATGTTACATTGACATTTTAACGGTATATTGATAGGTGTTTGGCCAAGAGTCTACAGATATTTATTACTTATATAGATTGAATATTATTATCTTAACAGTTCGAATGTGTTGCATAATATGAATTTGTACAATTTCACAAAACAAATAATGACATTTTAAAGTAGAATATTATGGGTTAGCTGACGATTAGAAATATTTGAAGAGAACGGATACAGCTTATCTAACAATTAATTATTTTTATGATACTGAGTAATAACCAGAAAAGTACTTTTTTCATTACTTCTTATGTTAAAAGAATGGTTATCTTTATAGAAGAAACTTATACAGAAGCTTTTCATTCAATAAAAACGAGCTAAACTAAAATTTAACTTATGGTAATCGACAAATGGAATAATGATATAATTTTAAAAAGACTTTTGGAGTGGTGGAGATGAAAGTGGCTAAGTTGTTGAAGAACGTTTTATCTACGTTGATGAGGATGAAAGCCTTGAAAAAGTTTTTGATTTTAGAGGCTGTGAGTACCGCGGGCAATTTTTAGCATCAATTCTGTGAAGTAATATCATAGAAACTAAATAGTGACCAAAAATGAGTGATTGACGTGGTTATGAGAAAGGAAAATATTTGTGATGAGGTATACGTGTTTTTTTAAGGATAGTATTGGGGAGAACTCTTTGGTAGAAATTTTGAAAATATAGACTCGTCCTCATTTCATTAAAAAAGTAGATATCGCGGTTCCAACCATAGAATTAATATACTACGAATAGAGGTACAAATATAGACATGATACATGCCTGTTGTTTGACTTTTACTGTCACATTACGTACGCTTTATCTGTGCAGTCAGTCCTGGAAAACTCTTCAAGCGTATGTTTACAAAGCGCCAAGATATTACTTCATATTTTTCACAAATTTTATTTTCGCAATTTTTTCTACTGTACTCTAAAAAGTTATTGCGCAACAGTTCAAAATATTTTTATGGATAATTACCAATACTAAACAAGTATGCAATTTCATAGATAATTCTCATAAAACCAGTGATGAATCATGTGCAACTACGCAACTGAAGTCGATTTCAATCTAAATGTTTAGCAGTCGGTCGAACTATGTACGTTTATTATTATTTTCTGAAGGAATTACTATGTATGCAAGCTGTTACTAACTTTGATTAGTTGAACCACGTGAAAGCAGCTTAAAATGAAAAATGATAAATTGCTTGATAAAAATCAATAGTGTAGAGATAATGAACCATACTACTCTATGATATACATATCCACAACTTTATTTCAGAATAAGCAATGGTGTCTTGTCCAGTATTTGATTGTGAAGTTACATACATGAATAAACCAAGTAAAGAGACATTTCACAAGTTAATGCAATGCACGTATTTCCTTTTTTATTATTTATTTTCCACTAAATTATCATTTAATTAGACTCGGTCAAATATACATATCATATTAAATATGTCCTTTTTTACGTTTTATTATTTGTTTTTATGTTTCGTGCGTATAAGTACGAGATACTGTTTCCGTGAAAAATAACATTTTACGGATTAATATATAGGTTTTGGCATTATTTTATCGACAAATCATATAGATATTTTTCTATAGTGAAAATGAATGTAGATTGCGACTGAAATTGTTAGTAGATGAAATTCTAAACGCTGTTGATATTCTAAACGTTTATAGCGTTTAGAATATAAACATTATATATAATTATTTGCGGAACATCATGAATATAAGGTTCATTCACATTTGAAGTGATATATTTGCATACATATTAAAATGCAAACTTATATACAAAGCAATTAGCAAATATCTTATGAAGCATTGAAAATAATTTCGTTCGAGAGGAAGCAAGGTATATATATATATATATATATATATATATATATATATATATATTGGATTAATCAGATTAAATAATATTATGACATGGTGTACCATGGATCGATAAATATATTATTAAATTGGCCGAAACGATTGTAAGGAAATTGTAAAATAAAAAAATTAACTTTTGCTTATTCATTCCTGACTAAGGCTTAAATCATATTCAACGCACAGATCGTATCAAGATCGATGTATGTCGATAATGTTAGCATCGCAATCGTTCATGAGTATGCTAATCTAGGACTAAAGATTTAATTGGGTAAAAATGACTCCGACAATGAAGCAGATATAAGAATTAAACTAGACACAAATAGAGTTAGGCTGGGCAGAATTTAATAAATTGCATCAGACCTTCATGTCGTTGATTCCTCAATCACTATAGACGAATGTCTGTAATCACTGCGTTTTATCCGTAGTGCCCTGCAACGGTAAAACGTGTCTACTCAAGGTCGGCCTGGTCCATAAATGTAAAGTCGCTCAGCAAGTGATAGAAAGGACTATGCTTGGAGTATCTCTGAAAATAGTCGAAATAACGCTTAGCAACAACAACCAGAAGTGACAGTTGGTAGTTCATATTTGTTGAAGACCCAGCAGCTGATTATATAGACGAGTTCTCGAATAAAGTCCACAAACTCGAAGGGAATAACATGAACCTTGAAGTGTGGGATGCCTCCTAGTCAGATGGACTAATGGTCTAAAAAAGTCATCGGGAAGCAGATGGACGCGGGAGTGGTGGTGCGCCTTGGGAAAAGGTTATGTCGAGCAGTGGCTAGTTACAGGCTGGTAATGATGATGACTTAACTTTACAGATAAATGGGGCTCTGTAATCTTGAAATGTTACTTAAAATATACGCTTGTTTCAGAAAAAAAATATGGGGTTTGTTATCAAATATTTATTGAGTCGTTTAATAAATCGTTAATGAAGGAGCAAGCTTGGAGGATACTCGAGAATAACATTAGAATTGTTTCTTATTTATAAAAATGCAACTCTGATGTGTAACTCTAAAGTTGCAACTCACTTGTGCAAAAATCTTAACGTTGGACTTTTGTGACAAAACGATTTCCTCTCCTCCGATCCAATATTCGTTTGGTGTCTACTTTGATGTTTTTGCCATTCATAGCGCTTCCTGTTTACTCACACTGCAGGAAGCGCTTTAAAAATATAAATTACTCCGTAACCTCAACACCTACATTAACATTTTCTACCTGAGAAATTTCAAGAGTAAAGAACTAACATGGCGGTGAAAACCGCCTCAAGCTAACCCTATACATAAAGTAGTTACCGCAAAGAGAAATTGAAAGACGTTACCACAAATAAACAGTATTAAGAATTTCCCGAGTTCAATACAAATAACAATATAAGTAATTATAATATTTTGTCATAAACGACACATAATAAACATTTTAGTACATTGACATAATCTTTACTATATTCCTGACTCTGATTTATTTGCTTCTTACGCGATATTCAAAATTTATGCGAATAAATTTGCGTACAAATATTAGTTCAAAAACTGCAATAAATTATTAGTATAATAGCAGATGGAAACAGATGAAAGTGAAAAGCACACTCAGTGACAGTTGCTTTTCAGTAACAATAAATCGTTACGTCCGCTTTCACCTACTCTGTAAATAATATAATATTTTCATACGTCAACTTTATAGGCATTTGCGGATATAATTTTCGGCTCTTATTTTCTGTTAAAATAAAGCTCTCTGTTAATTTATTCTTGATATATATGTATATACACACACAAAAAACACATACACACACACACATAGAGGATATGAGGGGTGTGTGTAATTGTTCTAAGCGTAGATCCAGTTCGAAGTAGAGTATGTTAATTATTTAAAATAGTAAAAGGTTATGTAATTATAATAAGGTGTTATTTAACCAATAAGATTATTGTATAAAGGTAAGGTAATTTTCATAAAATAATTTAATTATTTTATAATATAAGACGGTATTTTTATAAAATATTTACAATTATCTACGTAGAATTTCCCTGTATGTATCCTGTGTGTAAACATATTGCCTAGTCTATGTTTGACAGACCTAAATATATCGTAATTTCCTCTAAAATATATGATTTACGATTAGAGCAATAGTTTTGCTATAAACTTTAATCAAACTTCTATGGGCCCTATTTTTAACATAATTTTTATCTAGTAATTATGGAAGTGGGAATCATACTTTTTTCCAAGTTTTTTATAATATCTCTAGAAATACGCTACATAAATTATAAAATTAGTTTAAATTCTCATAACTAGACGAGTAGACTTAGGAAACTTTGATTTTAGCCACTTTATTATATTTCTTGAAATTATATCATCTCAAGAAAGTGCTATTATAAATTATAGTAAGTTTAGATCTATTTATAAGCCGGACAGCAAAAAATATGATATAAAATTATAAGGCATAGAAAAGTAGTTGAAAGGGAATAGTGTTTACGTCGAAATACTGCCTCAGTTCAATATTTAATGACAAAAAAACTGAAAAACAAAATGAAACTAAATGAATAAAAGAAAACTAAGTTATAGAATATAAGTATTAAATTATAATTATTTGATTTTTTTAATAACTATCAAAAACAGAAATTTTTAAAAATTGATGAAAAGTTCCTTTTGAGGAAAAATAAGTTACTATGCTAACAAAATTGTCTAAATTCAAGGCAATGCCAAGTTTGAAAATACTTCACCAAATACCAAATTTAAAAAATAATGAATTCTAAAATTAAAATACTAACAAACTAAACGGATTTTAACTAGATGTTCCCACAAAAATCTGGCAATTTCAATTTGATTTTTTAATTATTTAAAAACCTTAAAAAGTCTTGTGAAAATAAGTTCAATTGAAAGCAGTCTCGAAACCCACATTGTCGACGCCATGTGAAAACGTAGTTTATTGACGATGTGTTTTCTGCCTAGGATTTGATTGGTTCCGCGTGGAGTATGTGTGGTCTTAGATTAACTCCCTGCTTTTCAAACTCCATTCCGTATCAAGATCAGAAAAAGACTAACCCACGTTAAAAATACACTAGTGTCTATGTGCGTGCTTTAGTATATCATATACTTGGCAAAGTGTGATTTCGGAGTGAATTCTGTTCATTGAAAATATTTAAAAAGGTGATTGATTAAGCATATGGAATGATAATAGAAGCCAAAACAATTTTTTTTGGAAGTTTTATCTGTCTGTCTGTATGTTTATTGGAGCGGTTATCGCGAAAAATCTACTAGATTAATTTCGATGAAATTTGGTATAGTAATAGTATATATCTAGGAGCAATATATATAAGAGAAAAAAGAAAAGAATTTCCTAATTACATGCAAACGACGTCGTAGGCACGGTTAGTGTTTAATATATTTTCTCAGATTTCATATCAGATATTTGTATGAAACAAATCTTCTGTGTACAACTTGATTACTGATTTTTTAATATTTAAAAGACTTTTTAAATTTTTTTTACGTCAATCAATGCTGATGAGTCAATTATTCTACTGAAAGTGAACAACAACTTGAAAAAGAAAACTGAAACATAAAGAAAACATATGAACTGTCAAGTTACAACCAGCGTTGCTAATCATGGGTATTAGAACATAAGTGCTACTAATAAATGTATGTGAATAGCTAATTGAAAGTCTTTGTTTCGTGTCTACTTACTTAAGAATCCAGAACTCGCCATAGTAATATTCTACTTCATTAGTATCTTAATTTCAGTGCACTGAATATATTTTAGAGCTGACAGGAGTTTAATTATTTTAAAAAATTTTAAAAAATGTAAAAAATATACAGATGAAGTAGTGAGCAAATACTAGATTTATTTCGCAAATACTATGCGAATCAGATTGATATTTTACAACAAATTCACATTAATGATATAAATATTTTTTATTTGTTAATATACTATATATAATTTAATAAATAACTATATAAATATTAACAGTCAGAAAATAGAGATAGTCAAGTTGTTGCGGATGACTTTGATTTCAAAGTTCAAAAAACGAAATGTTAAGAGGAGGAATACGTAGAAATTTATATAGAGTTATGTATATCTTATGATACAAGTAATGATCTCGTTTTTGTATTATTATAAGCTAATCTTCGAAGCATTTTCACAGGATATTTTTTTATTTCCAACGGAAAATTATTATTACTTGATAATTTAATAAGGAAGCATATTTAATTGATGACTTGCCAATTTTAGGAATATATTTTAATTTTTGTTCTTTCCAAAATTTCAAGTCGCTTAGGTTCGAAACTTTTTAGCAATTAATTTTAATTTTGACTTAGATTCTGAAATTGGTGAATTTACGCTATTTAAAGAAAAACTTCGTACATAAACGGGCTCTGGATTGGAAAATATAATTAAATTGCTAAACATATTTTCTAACATTGAAAATACTGGATAACAAACAGTAACATAAGTATTCATAGCATTTTTTTCTTTCCAAGCGAGGAAGAAGCAGTCCAAAAGTAATGATTCGTTAAATATTAAACTTAAGAAAAAAACGAGAGAAGCAAGTGTATTTATGAACGGGTTTTAAAAAGATATATTCATTTTTGACAACACGCAGTCTGGACAAGTTCCAATATTCAACGACACTATTCTATGTAGAAAAGTTTCGATATATGAGAATCCATATAGGCATTAATATTTCATGAGGAAAAAGTTGAACTAATCTTTTTTGAAATTGTTATACCGAACCAAAGAAAATACAGTCATGCGAACAAAAGAAAATACTGTCACGGGAACCTATCCCTATTTCAGACAGAATAAAGTAAGTATATCGAAATAGAAAACTTTTTATTAGAAAATTTCAATAAATTAAAATCATCTCTGCAACAATAATGTACATGCTTTTTAATCGCGGTTATCGTGATGACCTGAACGTTAGGAAAATCTTGATAATCACGTAATAATGCCAGTTTACGTTAGGAAAATCTTGATAATCACGTAATAATGCCAGTTTACGTTAGGAAAATCTTTATAATTACGTTATAATGCCAGTTTACGTTAGGAAAATCTTGATAATCACATAATAATGCCAGTTTACGTTAGGAAAATCTTGATAATCACGTAATAATGCCAGTTTACGTTAGGAAAATCTTGATAATCACATAATAATGCCAGTTTACGGCAGTAATTACGAGCAGTAAACGACCGAAGAAGAAAATTTAACTAGAAGTGTTACCAAGGTACCATGGATCTCGAAGATATTCATAGATTAATTATAAAAAAATATAAAAAATAACATATATGTAGGTGTACGAAACGTTATTACTTATATTAATGTCTTAACTAGACCTAATATAGTATCTAACAGAGATAATTTATGCTTGCAGCTTTGCTTATTGATTTGTATCTACTTTGAAAAAATACTACCTCCATTAATTGCGTTAACACTGTCTCATTTATCTTCATATTTAATTGCCTTTTAAACGTTTTTCATTTTATTGCTCTTTGTCGAAATGTCAGAATGTGAGCTTATATATTGTTTTGAGTCCAAAATATATTTATAATAATTTCTGTTTGTGTTTTTCCTACTAAATGAATTAAAATAGAATAAAATAAAATATGATATAATGTAATTTAATAAAGTCAATTGTATCCGATTGCTGGGTTTTCATTTATTTCTTTAGAAAAATATCTACTCCCCAAAACGTAAAATTGTATAAATTATAATTTAGTTTTGATTTCAAGTTTTGGACAACGAAGACGTTATGGAAGTAGAGTTCAGTAAGCAAGTAAGTTTGTGCGAGTAAAAATAAATATGGAAATTTAGTAACTAAAATTTAGGGCGTCAACCTCCACAAGTAATATGTAACTTTTTATGACACAGTCAAGAATTAGTTGTAAAGATTCAAAGAATAAAAATTTAATTTTTCCTATGGCCCTCGTTAGTACAAGTCTCGCCCTAATCTATTACTCTACTACTACATCCTACTCTATTAGAACATTAAATTTAGAAAAAATAGAATCCTTATTGGAACAGATCTTTGGTGAACTTCAAGTTATCTGGCTGATAAAAATATTCTATTTTACCACCACATAAGCTATCTTACTGTTAGCTCCGGAACTAAGGTTGGGAGTTTTATAATTGGCAACCTAACATATAGTCCCTGTGATTGATCGGAATACATATTTTAAAATCGTTATATTCTTTCTTTTTTTCGGATGTCCATATATTTACTTTTGCAATTGTTTATTTTATTGCAGAGCAATAGAAGAACTTTTGTGATTTCCTTTATTGGCTGTTATCTCTTTTATATATCTTTTATATATCTTTCAAATGTCGTTCAGTCTTTATATTCGTAGGGATAACGTCCCTGAAATATTCCATGTAAACCGTATCCGTGAAAAGCTAATGAAAATTTGCATGGAATAAATTTCGAACATTAAAAAAATATTTTCGGGAGAATAAAACTGCTCTTGATTAAAAAAAAAAGCGAACAAGGTATTTCATTTAATGAACATCACACTTTAAATCTGGTAAGCCAAGCATCAGAAGCTTGAGAGTTGACTGGCTTATCGATGTAGCGCATTTGACTAAACAGGAGGTTGTTACAAATGTTATTGCATGATTGGACAACTCAGTACAATCTTTCTTTCATTTTTAACCCCGAATCACAAATTCAATGCTACTTTCATTTTCACTACTTACAACTTTGGTATTCTTGTTATGATATAACATTTCTTATTTATGACTCAAATTATTGACTTTTTACATCACATGCATTACCTACTAAAATAAGAGGACATTTTTTAACGTGTAACAGATTAAGGATTACAAATTTTATTTTGCACATAACCTTAATGCTTTAAATGCATATAGTTTATGACAGCTGCTCAACATGGTCTAAATGGAAATATCAAATTGCACAACTTAAACACCGAAAGAATCAAAATGTTTTGAAAAAAACGATTGGTGTCACCGAAATACGCCATCGTCTAGTAAAAGTTTGTCTCAAAGGACAAGTAACCTGCGAACGTAGTTGTTATACGGCGAATAGTGAATTTCGCAAATACGAAGAGCCGATGTATACAATGTTAATCGCTGAGAAGAAAACTCTTGCTTGAAACTCTTGCGACGTCTGAGTCATTCAGTCACATCAAAATAGTGTAACGCTTAAGAAAACACATTCGACTGGCAGCCGATAACAATATGGAAAAAATGCCAAAAAGTTTATTCAAACGCTAACCTTCCGGTGAATCGGCAGGTCAGATTTTTATGCCTTTAGTCGTGCATTTAGTATTGCGGACGGTATAACGCAAATATTATGGGTATCGTATTATCATTAATTTAATAGTTTCTAGTGAATTAAAATAGTAAAGTGTACTAAGTATATTAAGTATATAATAGTAAAGTGTACAAATTAAAAAAAAAGGATGTACTTCTAGAAATTGACGATTACTACAAATTATTAGCTAAAAATACTGTCCAAGAAGTTTTCCTTCATCCGTGAGCTTATGAAGATTTTTTCTCTACAGTATACAATTAAAGCACGTCGCGAAAAAAACAGTTTTCAATCTGCCACTTTTTAAATTTAACACCTACTCAAATAGTTTTGAATACCAGCGCTTAAAACAAATTGTTTGGTTATTTGAAATTACTGAAAAACCCCTTTTTTATACAAAATACCATTTTCATTTTCTACAGTTTGTTTTTATTGGTTCCTAACTACGTCATTAAAGCCTGTCACTTCCTTCGTTACTTGATTCTTTTTTAACACTTCCTAAGACGTATATCGACCTCTTCGTATTTAAACTTGCCTTTTCGTATCGTCTTGTATATATTACAATACACATTGTGAAAGTTACATTCAACATATTTAATTTTCAACTTCATTAAACTGCAATAATACTTCCATGGAGGATTGAGTTTGGGCGACAATCACTTCGGGTTAACTTTTCTCAGACGACTGTGTGACATCTCAGTTAATTCATTTCATTATAGTTAAAATTTTGCAAATACAATAATTTTATTACAAATAAAGTGGATGTTTGAAATATTAAGGCCTAAATAATTAGGCCTCCTTCATAATAATTTGCGTTCCAAACATTATCGCACACAAATTTAATTAATACTTACCGTTACTATATTTCATTAGATATTTGAGTCGTCTGATTACAGAACACGTGGATATTGTACCAATTTACTATTAAGATTATTTGAGCTTTGTGTATCATGTGTTTTAAGAAGAAAATAAAGTGCAAGTTACACTCGAGAACAGTGGTATACCTACAGTGCCTAGGAAATATTGCGCAAAGTGCAACCCTTTCTTCGCCACAACAAAAAATAAGGTTATGTTTAAAATATATAATATTTCCTTGGAACTTTTTTTGAAAATATGGAGAACGTGCCGGAGACATGAACGTTGCAAAAAATTCTCTCAGCGCCCCATCACAAAAACTTTTGATTACGTATGTGTCAATTTTACTAGCATTTGTTACCGATTTTGCTGTTTGCATTGTTACTGACATTTTTGTTCTTATAAAATGGATATTATTTATAATACAGGGCTTCCAGCCAATAAGTATTAGCGCAGTACAAAAAAGTATGACGGAGGAAGAAAATAAATTAAATGTGACAGAAATTAATTTTCGAATAGAAATTAAAATTACCGGTCAGGTAGTGTGACGTGTTTCAAAAATATTCATTTATTTGTTATCCACAATGTACGCTGTGTAATTCCTTACTTCGTTTCAAGATGATGAATCTGTAGAATCTCATGACCGAAAACCTTTTAAAATAATTTTAAAAAATATCTCTGTTATTATGTTTCAAAATACTCTGGGTCCAATCGAAAACATTTATATTTATTAAATTAACGTTGCCGAAACCAGTTCGTAAATTAATAAACCCAGAGAACCTGAACTCTGGATAATACTGGATTCTGAATACGTCCAGATTTTATTGCATCCAATTCTCAAGATTGCTTTGGATTTATTGCATTTTGCGTATTCATCCGCTAATTTTTTTGCATCATTAGTGATGTGCAATCCAACGTGTTTGTTATAAATAAGTAATTTTTTGTGAAGTCACCTAAATTTTATGATGTTTTATACTTTTACGAACCTCTAATGAAATTCCATGATTGAATTTGTTATGTAAAACTGAAGATGGGTTCAGAGTGAATGCTTAAATAAGTACAAGTTAAATAAAATAAACAATATAATTCATTGACTAAATTTTACTCCGTCGTTGAGGTTATATTTACTCCATCGTATAAACATCGATGGAAAATATATCACTATATCACGAGCAAAATTCATACACACCATTAAAAAAAATTGTTTAACAAAAATCAGGTCTTAGCATTGAAAATGATTGAGTAGTTTGAGAAGCAAAGCATATACAAATTGACATTAAAATAATAAAGGTAGGTGATATGTTTACTACATACTTTTGTTCCTGGTTATAATAATGTTCACGTTTTTATTCCTAACGGGGTTATTTTTGTAATTATCGAAAAATAAACTAGTATAGGATAAATGTGTTATCCTCTATTCGTATCCGACACACTGGCCGCATATATGTAATTTTTTTTGGAGACGGGAAAGTAGAACATAGAAAAAATAAACTCACTACAAAATAAAAAAAAATTAATATATGAAACAAAAAACCCACATTGGTGTCATTACCATGCCGAATCTTACATTTATATACATATATGCTCTAAATGTTGTGAAAATGGGGAAATTAATAAAAATTGTGTATTTTTATTTAATTCTCATCCATTCCTAAAACAATGAACTCCTGGGCCTTCCCATTTAATTTTATCTTCACAACTTTCATTCTCTTATGTCTATTTATCATTGGTAAGAAGCTTTATTAGAGGAAGAAAGTTTTTTGGTTGACTTAATGTGCGGTCAATATGCGTGAAATTGCAGATAAAGTGCGATTGAAAATAGCAAATTCCATGACTGCGAAATAAAGTTTTGACAAAATATCCGCAGAAGTGATGTGGGTGAACGGATTGAACATGACCGCATTTCAGATAGTTCCAGAGTATTGAAGTATATAGGCGTTGAAAGTTTCAAGAGGTTTATGTGAAAAGAATGACGCAAGAATGTTTATTTTGAAAAAAATATCTTAAAGAACGAGACGAAAATAATTGCTGCTTTTCGAGACTCAGGTAGGAGAATTATTCTTCTATCCAAGTAAATATTACATCTGTAGAAACAATGAAATGGAAAAAAAATATATTTTGAATTATAACCCTCGATATTTTTAAAGTTGATCGAAAGATTAGATGGAAATTGCGATACAAAAATATAAACGTAGAGCTTTTTCTAAATCAATCCATCCGAAACGGTCTTGAATAAATTGAAAAATAATTGGATTCTTTGGAGAAAACTCTACTTAGGTCCCTGAAACTGCTCTTATTTAATTAGTTTTATATTTTGATTTATTTTCTATAAAGAGTTAAAAGAGAAATAAATTTTAAAATTCGATCATATTACTGAATATATTATAATTCTGTTTCGGTATTAATACCATGGAAATACTCTACCGAGTTAATTTTCTTTTGCTTCATCTAAGATTTTTCTTGGTAACCAGACTAGTGAATAATTAAGAGTTTTTCACGATAAACACTTGATATGATATTACACTTTATATAGTTTTATTTATTTCTTAGTCAATATAAAAAAATGTACTCCTTTGTTTTCAAAGCTTTCTGTTTAAAATCACCAAATCTCATCTATGTAAATGTAACTTACTACCAATTTGAGTGACATTTTTATGACTAAAATATTTTTATGTTTCTGATTATCGATTGCAATATTCAATATTTTATTTTATCTTAATTTTATTTTAATTGGGGGATATTTGAAACTTGAAAGAATGAAACTCAGTAAAGTACTTTCACTGAAAACAAAAAAAAATAAGACAAAGCAGCTTATTTTTTCGGCATTCCTAGGTGGTGATTTCAATGATAACACAAGGTTATTTGGTTATTTTGTTATTAACAAACACTAACTTCATTAACTGTGAACCCATAATTAAACCACCATATTAAATAAACAAGCATGTAAAGTAACAATTTTAACGCTATTTCTCTCGTATTGATTAATTGTAAAAAATAAGTGCAGTTTTAAAATAAACATTAATCTATTATCTAACAACTGTTATTTAACAACTCATAAATACAGATCAGACTTGTGTACGAATTGAAATGATCGTCATTATAATTAAAAATTAAATTATTTCAAACCATATGTTAAGTTTAAATATTCCCTGAATATTTCTAAGAACGTTTAATTTTTAGATATTTAAATTGAGGAACAATAGGACTGATCAGTGTGGTATAGCATACCAACATTGTTCCTAACGGTACCACGATAGGAAAAGATTTGAAGGTACAGCACTTGTACAAAAATGGAAGATGGTTCAGCTGTTGTTTAAGTGGATGATGTTTTAGGTATTGGTACAATAAAAATAATTCTATTACTAATTACACATGTAAACACAATTTAGAGCTTAAAAGAAACTAAAAAACATGATTTTATAAGTATAAAATCAAAAGATATATTCAGACCAATGAAATTATCCTAAACTTGAGTTTACTGTTAAGCCTTTATAAATTACCCTGACCACCTCCTTCTTTCATTACCACATCCTCCCGGTTACAATGTATAACTCAAGGACTCGTCGAGACTAATCAAACGAATCCAAATTCAATAGATTACCGATGGCTGACCATTGAGAAGTTCCTCCGACCGTCTCCCTTCTCTGTTATCGATCAGCTCGATATTATTATTATGTTGCTAATATAATTCCATACGTTTACAAAACTTGAAAACGGTGCTATAATGGATGAAAATCGACTTGCTGCATTTGCTTGCGTATATGAGTATAATAAACAAATGCAGCTAATAAAATTACACTAATAAGAAGGCATTAAAATTTATAAAGTTCATGTATTCTTCTTTAATTATGAATATATTTGTAATTATTACAAAATAGCTACTATAAGCAGTGACCAATATATGTAAACAAAATTAGTTTTACTGCTCCAATTAGATTAGCAAAATACGTTTATTCACGTTTGGGTTCAGTACGATATTCAGTCGTTGCTGTCTAGTCCATTTCAGTGGTAGATAATATAAGTTATTGCAAAAATATTTATTTTTATTTGAAAATTATTAACTTGTATTCAGATTGAAATAATTGAACTGAGCAAATTGATAGGAGATTTGTACAAAATTGATTTATAATAAAGATGTTGATTTACAAATAGTGTATGTTTTTATACAGAATATATAAATTTTTCGTAAATCATACGTTATTTAATTCTCCTTTTATTCAACTCACAATATGTCTGTATTATATGAGTAATTTGATATCACGATTTGATATTTGATAGCTACATTTTCTCCATATCTCGAAGACAGATAATATTTACGAAGAGAATGCTAAAATTTAAAGTAGTTCAATTAATTAATATCAATTATAATTTATAATTGATATTCAATTAATATCACTGATTAACAATTAAGCTTTGCATTGGTGGCCTTGAGGCGACAATATAAACGTATTGATTTTTGTATAAAGTAAAGAACACATTCTAGAGAAAGACACTTTTTAAATATTTTTGGTTCTGCTTACCTGTCGGTTTTGGACTCAACCCACTAAATTACTTGTATATAAAAAGGTTTGAATGGATTTTAATGAAATTTTCACTAATATTTAGGTTTTAAAGTAGTTTTGGTTTCCCTTCAATGTATAGCGACATGAAACATAATAATATAATGTCAAAGAGACAAGCACTGAAAACTTTCGGAAGTCAGTAAGCGTTCCAACGAATTCTCTGAAACAAATCGACATATTTTTTTTTATACTTTATGAAACATATTAACAAAAACTCACCTTTTTTACATAGAAGTATATTTATCATATTTCAAAATTCACAGGAGTAAACTTACAGATAAACATTATTCTATATTCCTCAGTTTCGTTTTTCTTATTTTCAATATTTTCTTCCATAGTTATGAGAGTTGTAAATCATTTCGACAAATAGATTTTTTGGAGTATTAAAAATGTACAAAATTTTCTGAACACTTATTATTGTTCATTAGCGCTATAAAATACATCAGGAATTAATTTGTACAAGTGTGAGAAATTAATCACAACTAAAATTCAATAGACGCAATATATTTAAAAACGATTATAAAATTATCGATATATTAAATAATGTAGCAAATTGTGAAATTAAAGTTATATATTACAAAATATGTAGTTTGAAAAATATTTTACAGCCAGTGTACGATACGTATTAAATTATTAAAAAATGATACGTATTAAAGAAGAATTATTAGTTCATAGTACTGTAACAAAATTTCCCAATGGCTAGTAAGAAAACATCGTTAGAAGATTTAAGGTAAAACGTTCAGTCTGAGAGAAGAAAGCCGGTGACTAAGACCATTCGTTGAGTGATTGGCTCTCAACATGGATCATAATATAATTAAATTAGCAGCCGTATTTGAACGAACACAGTGAACAATTGATCGAATTATGTAGTTTCAGGTTCGATTCCCCTTAGGGATTATTGGTAAGTAGAGGGTAACAGGTTAATTTGAACTTAAATCAAGAAAGTTAATTAAATCGAGTCAAGTAAATTAGGAAAATAATTAAAATGAAGAATATTGAAGTCAACCTTTCTGAAATAACTTACCCTTTTATTTTGTCCTTTTAATTGAATATTTCTAATCGAAAAATATTTTAAGCAGTTTTTCACACGTTTTTCTACATCGTATATTCCATTTATTTTTTTTAGATATTCATTTCTAACTCCTTCTCAGCAATCGTGTGACCTCAAGACGGTTATTTTCCACTCAGTTATCTTTCAAATATTTATACAAACATAGTCCCTTGATCTATATTCCCGTAATTATTTCTTTATTAATTTACTTACTATTTTTATCTTTTAGACCTGTTGCATAAATGTTCGTCACTGATGTATTTAGAATTAATTAAAAGTGCCTTCATCGTATTTAAAAATAATCGGGTTTTAATAATGCCTTTAAAATGTATTCTCGTTCCCTTTTCATTAACATTATTCAGTTCTGTTAAGTAGGCAAGAATTCAAGAATATTATTGTAAGTATTATCGTGATCGATTCAGTAATGATTTATGCTTTATATTCATCTATTGCTGCGTAGAATATAAATTGTTAAACGGTATAAATAACTATTAACTTGTTTACAGAGGAAGTTTTCTAAAATTAGAAAGTATATTTTTTCCTGTGATTGTCTTGCAAACAATCTTTTTATTTTTATATAATATAAATCTAAAGACGAATCGATATTTCATTACATTTTGGTTGATGGGGGTCACGTAATATAAATTATACTACATAAAAATTAACAAGGTTCAATTTGATTCGACAGGTGACGATATGATTAGAGATTGGTTAGTTTGCACTACGGCTGTAGCTATTCCTCATCTACTATTATTTCTTATTGAGAGTATGTTTATTAGTCGAAATTGAGAGTTGATGAATAAATCGTTATTTTATTAAGTTTTGTTTTATATGATAAGTAAAATCTATTATATCGTGTCATGAAGGTTCGGTTTGGACACGTGACTACACTTTGGTCTATTTGCACTTCGGCTGCGTCCTAATACTTATATGTATACATACACACACACACACACACACACACGTGTGTGTGTGTGTGTGTTTGTGTGTGTGTGTATACTAGGATTGGTTTTCGACCCCTCGAAAATTTGTGGCTTCCAATTAAGTACATAACCTTTATTTGATAATGTACTCTGTAATCCGTTTACATATTAATATCTACAAAAAAAAACACTACAGAAAAGCATAGCAAATATTTGTAATTTCTTTTGTTAAATTTTTTCCCTGTACTTTTTCTTTCTTAGTAGTTTTAGCCCTGATAAATAATTCTTGATTCCACTTTTACTTTTTTTCATTTAGAAAATTTTGAAGTTTATTTTGTCCTCCCAATAAAGTTTTATTTCCTCGAACTTACCGTGGTATTGTCAAGCTAATAAATAGATATATAAGAGGACACAAACACACAAAAATATGATCTATGATGAAATAAAACTATGTTTTATTGTATATTCTTATACCGTATTTTATTTCTTCTAGGATTTTTTGGCCTTTCGCATTACAAAATTAAAAATAAAAGGAACGCAAGCAGAGCGAGTTTTTTTTTCTATTTAACAGGTTTATTAAAATATTATTTCAACTTATAATTATGTTATCGACTCATTGTCGTATTCACACTTGTCAGGATATGCGTTTGTGTACTCATAATTTTTTAAGGGACATGGTCATTGGGAATGCGACATAGTATTTTTAATTCGTTTAGCGATATATATATATATATATATATATATATATATATATATTTAAATATATAAATATATATATATATATATATATAAATATATATATATATATATATATATATATATATATATATATATAAACGCGATATTCCGCTACATATAAAAGAATATAATAAGTTATTGTGAGATCAAAATTTGAAGGAACATTGAAATTATTTTATCTTACTCAAAAACATTGAAAGACATCAGCCGTTTAAACGTTATATCAACAACTTTTTTTTATTGATATAAAACTTTAAAAATTGCTAGAAGACTTTAGCCTGCTAAATATGGACAACAGACATTTGCTCTGATTTTTCTATTTTTAAAATTTTCTATATAAGTTACTCTCAATGGTAGTTATTACTGAAATTATACTTTGTAATATTCAAGCGTTTCCAAGTATATACTAGTATTAGAGGAAAAATGTTAACAAATTTTAACTACTGGAGAGGAAGATTTTTTTAAACTTTCCATAAGTTGGTCTTATGAAAAATTAAAAGAATCTATTACTCTATTACTGATATGAACAATATATGTACATAATAAATCAATATATAGAATTACTTCTATCAATAGCACTGCAAATAATAACAATTTTCAAAATCATAACAAAATGCTATATTTTTATCCGCCCGTAGAAACAGAATATAACATAACAAAATGCGATATTTTTATCCGGCCGTAAATACTGAATATAACATAACAAAATGCGATATTTTTATCCGCCCGTAGACACTGAATATAACATAACAAAATGCGATATTTTTATCCGCCCGTAGACACTGAATATAACATTAAAAGAATCTATTACTCTATTACTCATATGAACAATATATGTACTAGTAAATCAATATATAGAATGACTTCCATCAATAGCACTGCAAATAATAACAATTTTCAAAATCATAACAAAATGCTATATTTTTATTCGCCCGTAGACACTGAATATAACATAACAAAATGCGATATTTTTATCCGCCCGTAGATACTGAACATAACATAACAAAATGCGATATTTTTATCCGCCCGTAGACACTGAATATAACATAACAAAATGCGATATTTTTATCCGCCCGTAGACACTGAATATAACATTAAAAGAATCTATTACTCTATTACTCATATGAACAATATATGTACATAATAAATCAATATATAGAATGACTTCCATCAATAGCACTGCAAATAATAACAATTTTCAAAATCATAACAAAATGCGATGTTTTTATCCGCCTGTAGACACTGAATATAACAAACATATACGAATATGTCTGTTGTCTTCCACATAAACAACTTACTTTTAAATATTTCAATGTATTTTCTACTTATTCAGGTAGATGTTATTTTAATTAGCTTACAATGTTATTTTTCATGTTTCAAACGTATTTTAAAATTCTCCTATTCACAAAATATTCAAGATTTTTTCAAAATAGCGCTGGTTTGTGAACGGACTACACAAGTTCAACAGGATTATGAAATAATTGAATATAAATATGCTAGATTTTAATGACATTTCTCGTTTTACAACGCGGTTAAATAAAAACACTAGCGTTTTGTAATATATTGGTATATTTATTACATATGTGTGTATTTATTTACGATTTTTGAGCTACTGGCGTCACCGTGTGAGTGTGAGAAAATATCGTGATGCAAATAAAATGCAAGAATAAGGAATGTTTCTAATATTGAAAACACTATTCACGAATATGGATATGATTAATTTGCTTCACTATTCGTGAATACGAATACTGATAATTTGGCGCGCTATTCGCAAATACATGTACGAAAAATGTCTAATATATTACGTACATACTTGTGTTTTGTTTCGAGTGTAAGTTTGCCAAATTTGGTAGAGGTTGTGTAATAAGATGCATACGTTTATATTTAAGTTACTCTCGAACTAGTATGTGAATACAATATATTTTTTTTAATACAATGTGCTCTTATGCATAATTTTTAATGAACATTGATGAACCAAGCTTTTTATTGGACTAATAAATAGAACTGCACCGGAAAAGAACGACTAAACGGTTGTTCAACAAATATAACATACCTCTTCTAAATTTGAAATATGAATTATGTAACTTAATTATAATTAATAATTTCGCACCTTATTATTCAATTATTAAAATTAATTTTGTAGCTATTTTAAATAGCAATGAGGCTAATAGTATAAAGTTGTTATATTTTAATTTATAATTGTTTTATACATAGCTTTTTATGTCAAATATTTTGAAGGCGATTTTATTTTGTAATAACAAATTAAATAATCTTTTAGTTTCATTTAAACTAACTGTATTTTCAAATAAAAACAATTAATAAGAATTTTTTATGGAAATTCTCTTCTTACTCATATTAGACTTTAAGTATTCATTTTATATTCGAGTATTCGTTTAGGATAGGACGAATGCGACTAGATAAAACTATTTAAAAATTAATGTGTAATCGTTAAAACAAATAAGATTTTGACTATTCGAAAAATTCCTAGTGATAATTGTGATTTTAGTGCAAGATTTTAAATAATTTTAAAAATAAATTAAATGAAGAAAACTTAGGAATCAACAACTGATCTCGAAGATATTTTTGTGATGATAATTGACAAGCCTATTTTGTTTCGTTTATAATTTATAACTTGTTATTTATCAAAAAAGAATCTTCTTTAATAATTTTATGATAAATATACATAACTGTGAATTTCCGATCTAATTTTTTTAATGAGGTGGCGACATTTTTTGAAATGGCTGCACGCCTCGTAAAGGGACAATTATACAGTCCTGCTGTGACATATACGTATGATATCGTCGATAATTTTTAAAAGATTCTCCGAGTTATCTGTCCACATATGAAGGTGAATCTTAAAAAGAAAAAAAATATTTTTGATGCAGAACATTATTTTGCTCAATCATATTTAACCACTTATCATTGACTAATATCACATATAATTGGTTTAATCATAATTATTGGGGTAAATTGCTTTTATGCCAAGACTTTCCACTTTTCTAGTTACATATATGGGATGTGTACCGTCTTAACATCTGATATATGTTATTTATTGAAATATTCGTTGTTGAGTTTCACTACTAGCTTTGACTCATGGTTTCCCTCGCTTGGAAAAAGGAATACGTGGTATTTAAATTGGACAATAGTTTAATTAATGGCGAAAAAATAAAGAAATCTATGTCGCGCAATGATTAGGTTCAGGTTACCATGTAATTGTGATGTGTTTTAACATATTTATATCAGTGCTCTTTTTCCTAACGGGATTATTTTTATAATTATTAAAAAAATCCATGTTGAAATGAAAATAATGCTATGTTAATTCCATAACATGGATTAGAGTAGTATGAAAGCAAGAGATAAATAAAGAAAATAATTTTTGTATTCATAATAATAAAATAATTGTTACTAAACATTGAAATGTAATGACAATTATTATTTATCGACTTTCGTTATTTGTTCATTACTGAATCTTTATTATTTGTCAAAATTTTTAAAACGTTTCAAAATTTTTAAAAATTTTTAAATCACTTAATAAGGTAATTGCTACCCCTGTTAACTTTCATTAATAGAAATTGTTAGACATTTAATATGCAATAAAATTTAAATAATGGGAACATTCCACTATAATAAAAAAAAAACGTTCGAACGCAGTCGTTTCCGTCGAGGAATGAGCCACATATTGACGATGAGCACATGTGCGAGAAGCCAACTCTCATTTTAGCAGCATAGTGAAGTGCACGTTGTTCGTAATGAAAACTTCAAGTAATTACAGCACGTGACGATTATGTGTCTAGCTATTTTTTAACGAAATGCATAATTTTATCATTTTATAAAGTATATTTCATTTGAATTTTAGTCTTACCCTTGACAGGGTAAGACTAAAATTCTTTCCAGTTTATAGACTATACCAATTTGAGAGTTTATTATTTATATTTTTATTATCGTTGTCAATCCTGAGTTTGTTAAATAAAATTTTGATGACATTTTTTTTATTATAAAATTATTTTTCTATTTGATGATCAAATGGAAATATTGTTTGCACATTGTTCTGCATTTATAATAATTTACTCTGCTCATGAGATTGCCTTATTTGGCAAGACCTGTGTTTATAATCAAATTATACTGGAGTTCTACACTACCTTACAATCATAGTATACTATGATTTATTTATAATGGGTGAAAATAAATTCGTTCAAATATATTGTCTTCACCTACCGTTAAGTTTGTAAAATGTTTGTAAAATGTATATAAATGATGTATCTTTTCATTGTTGCCTGGCCGGAGTCATATCATAGTGTGATCTATTTATAATGAGTGAAAATAAATTCGTTCAAATATATTGGCTTCACCTACCGTTAAGTTTGTAAAATATATATAAATGATGTATCTTTTCGTTGTTGCCTGGCCGGAGTCATATCATAGTGTGATCTATTTATAATGAGTGAAAATAAATTCGTTCAAATATATTGGCTTCACCTACCGTTAAGTTTGTAAAATATATATAAATGATGTATCTTTTCATTGTTGCCTGGCCGGAGTCATATCATAGTGTGATCTATTTATAATGAGTGAAAATATATTCGTTCAAATATATTGGCTTCACCTACTGTTAAGTTCGTAAAGTGTGCCTTTGAATTATCACTTGACCAGAATCATATCATATGAATGGAAATATATTTATCTACATACATGTATTATCATCTTCTATTGTGAAACTCGCATAATATATAAATGATATGTATTTCCGTTACCACCTGACTGCAGTCACATTATATTGTGATTTATTTAAAATGATTGAAAATAAATTTGTACAAATGTATTATTGGGAATTTTTTTAAATATGTAAATTAAAAATTTAAATAGAAAATATGTTGATATGTAATTTGTAAATGATGAATGTTTCCATTATAACCTAAAAGCAGTTACATTGCAGTATGATTTTTTTCTAATGTTTGAAGATAAATTTGTTCAAATTTATTATCGTCTTTTATTTTACATAGAATTTATAATGTATATCATAAAATGTCAATGTATTTCATATCATATATCAATGTATATCACAGAATTTAACTTATACCGCTAATGTTTCCCAACTGTGATAGCTCTTTGATTGTACTAATAGAGCAAGAAATAGCAATGATAACATAAGAGAATTATATTTTCACCTGCTTCTTATATCAATGTTTAAAATTTATACAAGTTTTTTATAATTAACTTGTCATTATTTCATTTTTTTACATAAAACATAGACAAGTTGAAAAATCCTCATCTTTATGGTCAATACTGCATTGATTTATCTTCACCTTTTTCCATTACAAGTTTTAACAATATTTTTATTACTTAATAAGCCGACATATAAAAGTAACTAGATTATTTGCATAGAATTAACGAGTACCAAAATAAATACGGCAAAAGCTCTAACTGGATACCATAATCAAATACGCAAACTCGCTGGCGGAAATATTGTGGAAAATCGGTGTAAGAAAATGACAATTGCTCAAATAACGCGAGATCCGATAAAGCTAATGATGATAAAAATACGCTAAAGTAAAAACAGCAATTAAAGCAACAATCCGTATACAGCTATAAAGAGAACAAACGTTGTACATTATTTATCTAATTAATTTTAATGATCCAACACTGCTTGCTTCTTTTATGTAATTATCATTACCGCTTCGTAATATTTTGTTTAGAAGTTTATTTGTCTTGTGAAAATATCACACTGCAATTAAAATCTGTACCTATATGTACGGTTATATGATGTTTTTTATCTGGTTTAATGTTATACTTAAAATATACATTAAATGCACAGTATACGGGGACATTATTTGTTTTAATTTAGTTAATAAACCTATTGCTAGGACATGAAATAAAAAATGTATGTAAAGAAATATTTATAAAAAAAAACAACCAGCCAGGTGTATCTCAAAACAGTAATATGAAAATGATGGTGGTGAATGGTACCAGCAATAGCTCGACAGATGTGACTCGTATAGCGAACTGCGAAATGATCCAATCCTACGTAAGGTTTGGAGCTTTGTTCCCGAATAATGGCGGTTGCGTAAACAAAATTAGATGGCGTGTGACAATAATCAGAACTGCAATACATAAGTTAAAGAAAATACGAAGGAACTAAACATCATCAAAATCCTTAACATACGTATCATTCAAATTCTTTTGGCCTTCATATTTCTGTACGCTACAGAGACGTAGATATTTCGAAAAATCAAAAAGAAGATAGAGCCGCTGGACATATAAGGACTGAAGGAGACTACTGAGTACATCCTGAACTACACGTATATCGGACTAAGGTTTCCAAATTCTATGAACTCGATGTCGAGGACTTTTTATCGACCTTAGTACAACCCCGGATACTTAATTATTTTAGCTATATCTAACGGCGGATGAGAATGAGATCTGTGTAGAGCACCTTGTTATCTAGGATACAGTAGAGAAAACAAGAGTACATGGCAGGTGGTCCATGCAATGGATCAGCATGATTGCACAAGATTGACGATAAACATAGGGAGATAGGGAGACATCGTGGAGCGAGTTCATTAACCCGTGACAGTACCATATGATGACCCCGACTGCTTTATCAAGAGCGTTACGGTAGAGAAGGTAAATATAGTAACCTGTTGATTTTTTGCAGCTATGTGCTATGCTATAGAATATTTATATATAATTAAAATAGACAACTGATATATAAAAATGGTGGTTATATAAATTTAAAAAAAAAACTTTTACTGACAGTGTATGTCTTTTATTAATTTCAAACACCACTTATTTTGACACGTTATAATCCCTTGCAATTCTGTTGACTAAAAAGACAGAAAACATCAAGTGAAATTTGTGTATCACTGCAAAGAAATCGAATACGATTTTGTCATCCGCTATTATACATGCGCCGATATTATATGAAACTAAACTCATTGTAAAATAAAATACTATGTCGAACTTTAAGAGACTCTGGAAAAGCTCGATGATCGTACATTCGTTCTTTGTGAGATACTAGCTTTCCATCAGGTTTTACTTCTGACAAAGAATATATAATGACTGTATTTTTTAATTTTATTATAATTAATACGTTGAAAGGGATCATGCATTAACGATATTCTCAACGGTTTATTTACTTATTCGTGCTTTAACTGAGCACAGAATTCTATGAAACAATCTTGAGCATATCAATGCCTATAAACACAGCAAAAACCAGCAACCTATAATATAATATTAGCCGAGCGTATATTAGAAATATTATTGTAGATATACCTCTTGTGCTTAATTATTTCAAACATTATTTTATTACAGCTACAGTGTTATAATTATGATCTCTCTGAATTTCTTCACGATAACAAGGGAAGGAGTATACAAATTCTTGAATTAAAGCAAATTTGACGTCAATATTAATGGCGAATACATTGGTTATCTTCAATTTGCGAACGATATAGTTTTTATGGTAGAGTTGTTTGACAATTTTAGAACCTGAACAGAGTTTCTCAATAGATGGACCCTAAAATTAACATGATCCAAACAAAATTCATATCTAAAGTCCATGCTGCACCTATATTGGTACGTGTTGAAAACGCTACTTTCGAAGTAACTGATTATTGGATAGGACCAACTATCTAATCAGGTAAATCTAATTTCGTAAAAAAGTCAGTCAATCGGAGAATCCAACCCAGCTGGGCAAGGTCCGGGTAACTTCACCTTGTCTTTTGGTCCAAAATATATACGCAAGTGACATATGCAAGTCAGATATAGACACTCACTATGACGACGTATCTAATAAGCCCTTTTTAATCAAAAACCCCAGAAAATAAAGTAAAAAAATTCCTGTTTTTGAACTTATATCATAAATAATTATATGGAGCTCTATTTTATAACAATTTTATTTCTGAAATAGAATGCTGAAATAATGTAAAAAGCATTTATGAATGTACTTATTATTTTTTACTCGCTTATCAATGTCTATAGACCCATATATTTAAAAGAATTTAACCTGCGTGAGCACCTGATCTCGATTACCGAAGAGCAAATCGTGTATCATGAGTAAAACAATTTTTTTGATATAATTTTAGGTATTTAAAATAAATATAATGAAACATACACATATCGTGTATATCATAGAATTATTCTTCCTACCGCTGCTGAAATACATAATTTATAGTACCTGGCAATGGTTAACCTGAATAAAACAATTTCATATACATAAACTTAGATACAGTCCGTGTTCGATATTTTTCCGGTACAGAAGTACATATCTTATTTTTTTAGGAATACTTACGTAAGACGAGTGCAAATACATAATTTATAGTACTTGACAATGGTTGGCCTGAATAAAACAATTTCATATACATAAACTTAGATACAGTCCGCGTTCGATACTTTTCAGGTACAGAAGTACATATTTCATTTTTTTACGAATACTTAGCTAAGACGAGTGCAAATACATAATTTATAGTATTTGACAATGGTTGGCCTGAACAAAACAATTTTATATACATATACTTAAATACAGTCCGTGTTCGATACTTTCAGGTACAGAAGTACATATTTCATTTTTTTAGGAATACTTACGTAAGACGAGTGCAAATACATAATTTATAGTACTTGACAAGTGTTAGCCTGAATAAAATAATTTCATATACATAAACTTAGATACAGCCCGTGTTCGATACTTTTCAGGTACAGAAGTACATATTTTATTTTACTTGGGAATACATACCTAACACGTTTGCAAAAGTTTTTTTCGAACTAAAAATGCAATTCATCAGATTTTCAAATTTAAAGAAATAAATAAATACACAAACGCTTCTTTCGTTTAAAACGAGGAATTTCTCAAACTCAGTTCGACTGTATTTTTGTTTCGCTTTTATTATCGTATAGCATTTATAAATTGATTCGAGTTATATTTCGCTTTTTAATATATAGAAGGCTATGACCCAAGTGTAGTCCCCGTCATGTATTTCTGAGATGAATAACGAAATTTTTCAACGATTGATAGTGCGTCATCCATGATTGAAGGCATTTGTTTTGTTATTCACGTTTTCGTGGACAAAGAATAAAATTAAGAAATTCTTAGACAAGATTTCGTTATTAAAACTATTCGCTTTTATTTAGATTTAACATCGTCTTCAAACTAAATGTATGTCGAATTAATAAATAAGTTTGATTCTTGTCATCTTCACATGTCTTCACGCGGGTTGTAATTTGTTTATTGAAATGTGATAATATATCGATCTAACTTCAGTATTTTACAGAACACCTCTAAACATATTTTCTTTTTCTTTAAATTTTCAATTGGCGAAATCGTTGATACTTATAAAACAAATTAATTTTATTTATTAGAAGAAAAAAAACAGATACAAAGCTACTAGAAATATCTGGTAAAATTTAAATACTTGTATTCTGATAATTTCACTAGGAACAAAAGTTCATTTAACTTTAACAACCAAGTAACAAAGATAAAAAAATAAGTTTTATCTTTGTTACTTGGCTGTAACAAAGATAAAACTTAATTTAAACTTAAAATTAAATTAAGTTTTATCTTTGTTATAACCTGTATAAACGTATGCAAGTGTAATCAAACGGGTATATTATTCATATTCATACTTTTGATTCTGTGCATTAAACTTAGTAGAAAATGACAATACTCAACCATTTATGAAAAATCTTTATTAAAGTTACGATTCCTTGTAACTGGCAAAGCGAATGAAGTTTGTTACAGGATAATACAATCAACGGAAACCTCAACATATCATTTGCTGGGAGGACAATAATTAAAACTTCTCAAATAACCTGCGCTTCGATAGAGTTCGCTACCCAGTAATGTTGAAGAAACTCTAAATTAAAATATATTTAAAAGCAATTAAATCAACAAAACAACGCATGCAGCAACCAAATATTGCGTATTATTTATGTAATTAATTTTAATGATCCAGTACCGCCCGCTTCTCGCATAAATATAATTATAATTACCATCTCTTAAAAATATGATTAAATTTCATTTGTTTCATAAAGGTTTAATCTAAAAGCTGCATTTCATAGGGTGCATGATTTTAGAAATAATTCAAAAATATAACAAATATCGTTCAAAAACTCAACGAATTTATCTTTTATTTAGAAAATTTATTGCTGAGAAAATAGGATGACCTGAAGAGACATAGCAAAAGACGAGTTATGCATACAAAGATAGTGTAAAAAATGGTTATTTTGTGCTAAAACTTATCTGATTCTATTGATAAATCTTAATCATTAACAATTAGAGTTGAAAACAAATTTAATGAAACTTTATTACCTATTTAATATAATATTTTATTATTTTACAAAAAATGAATCCATTATTCATAAAGGTGTTTCTGCGCATGAAACTAAGTAAACAGTGTTAAGGAACACTTCTGAAGACATTAATGTGAAAGTTGGGATTTAAAGGAAAGAAACTGTCACTTTTAAACATATGGTAAGTTCACCCCTTCCTGTGTAATCCCAATAGTCTACGATCTGGTGTATAAAAGTTCTGACTTAGTCATAGGATATTCATTTTTACTTCTTCTGCTTGGAAACATCAAGAGATACACTGTTTATTTGTCCGGTTTCCCTATCAAGGAATACCTCAAGTATCGCCCACATGTATCCACCAATTCAAACAAAACAAAACTACCAATTCAAACAAAACAAAACATTAATTCAACAGAAATACACTTCAAATACACTCAGTTTGATGCAGAGAATAACTGTAAGAATAATGTATACGTTATTTTTTACGATCTCTATAAATACAGACAAGTGTATTAAGAAGTGTCTGCTATTCATATGTTATTTTTTACGATCTGTATAATTATACACAAGTGTAATAAAACGTGTCTGCTCTTCATACGTTATCTTTTACGATCTGTATAAATACAGAGAAGTGTATTAAGTAGTGTGCTATTCATATGTTATTTTTTACGATCTCTATAATTATACACAAGTGTAATTAAACGTGTCTGCTCTTCATACGTTATTTTTTACGATCTGTATAAATACACACAAGTGTAATAAAACGTGTCTCTATTGATACATTTGACTCTATCTTTCACAATGAGTAAGTATATAATGTTAAGGAATGGTACCACGAATCGCAGCCCTCTCGGAAAAAAACACTTATCAAAACGGATTAAAATGAAAAAGATTACACTTTTTACAGGAACAACTTTTAAAATAAATTCAATTTTATGCGCAGAATAACCTGTGTAAACAAAATACACTATTTTTGTATACATAAATACGTTTGAAACAAGCACATATGATTCCGTGATACTGTGTATCTAACTGAATAAAAAATGTTATAGAATTTTTTGACAATTCTCAACTGATTTGGAAAAAAATTCTGTCAAACTTGGAATTTCAACAAAAATAGAATTTAAATATTCTTTTAAAGAAAGAAACTTATACTATACTATATTCAGTTCGAGTTGCAGAATAATAAACCCACCTGAATAATAAATACCTTTTTCATCTTAACCACAATATCTTTTCAAAGATATCATGGTTAATTGTAACTCCAGTTCTCAATCGATTTTTTCCTAATCATTTTAATTTCTTTTTAGATTCACCGGAAATAACACTCTTGTAAAATCACGTTAGAAGACTTTTATTATGTGTGCCCAGAAATATTCTTTAAATCACGTAGCTTTTTGTAGAACCTTAACCACCTTAATCGCTATTATATAAGAACCATGATATTAAATACTATTGCTATAGTTTTCTGATAAACTTTTGGAAAATTTCTTATAACGCTGTGCTTTTCATAATATCAACTTTGGCGGTCACGGCTGAATACAAGTAATTTTAATTTGCTCTTTCTTCAAACCCCATACGACTTAAAATCTTGCACTAAAATCACAATTATTACTAGGGATTTTCCAAATAGTCGAATTTGCATGCGTTTTGATGGTTACTCACTAATTTAGAAATATTATTATATATTCGTATTCGTCCTATTCTAAATGAATGCTCGAAAACTATAAGAACACTGAATGTCTAATATTAGTAGGAAAAGAGTTTATAAACATTTTTTAATCACATTTACTTGAAAATAAAGTTAATTTAAATTCAATTAAAATTAGTTGTTATTGCAAAATAATATCGTCTTCAAAATATTTAGTATAAAAATATTGGTGCATAAAATAATTATGAAATAAAATATGTCAGCCTCATGCTATTAGCTTCATTGTTAGTTAAAATAGCTATAATGTTAATTATAATAATGTAATAATAAGATACCAAGGTATTAAATATAATTAGATAATATAATTCATACTTCAAATTTAAGAGAGGTCAGTCATATTTTATGAACAACCATTTAGTAACTCTTTTGTCATGCAGTCCAATGTATTAGGTAACATATTTATTTTATAAACAAAGTATAATAGATGATAATTAGTCCAATAATAAGCAGCATGATTCTCCAGCGTTCAACTCACGCACTAAAAATGCATGAGAACACATAATATTAAAAAAAATCATTATATTAAAAAAAACAATACCGAATAAATTGGCAAACCTGTTCTCGAAACAAAATACAAGTACATACGCAATATATCGGACAGTTTTCATTCATCTTTTAGCGAATAGTGAGCCAAATTATCCGTATCCGTTCACGAATAGCGAAGCAAATTATTTGTATTCTTGAACAGTAAGGCAAATTATTTGTATTCGTATTTGTATTCCATAATAATCAGGCAAATTAATGATAATCGTATTCAAGAATGTTGTTTTTTATTACACGAAACATTCCTTATTCTTATATTTTATATGCACCACAATATTTTCGCACCCTCACACGGAAACGCTAGCAGTAAAAATTATGAATAAAAAAAATACATATATATATATATATATATATATATATATATATATATATATATATATATATATAATATAGTAATGCTTTTAGACAGCAGCATTGTAAAACAAGAAGCATCATCATACTCTGGCGTATTTTAATTTAGTTGTTACATAATCCGGCTGAACTTGCGTAGTCCGTATATAAAACAAAGATATTTTGAGCTAAGAAAAACCTGATTATTTTGTAAATAGGAGAATTATAAAATATGTTTGGAATATGGAAAATAACATTCCAAGTCAATTAAAAATATCTATCTGAATAATTAGAAAGTACATCGGAAAATTTAAAAGTAAACCAATGAAACGAACTGAAAATTATTGTAAAAGCGAAAGCTTGCGTGTATGCTTTGTATTTAAAAAGCTCGAGCAAAAAGTGTTTTAGAAAATTTGTTTTACTAACTTTTTAAATTTGTTTAAGTGGAAGACATGAAAGACATATTCGTATACACTTTTTTTATTCAAAGTCTACAGGGCGATAAATATAGGCTCTCGGTCTTCGATCTG
The DNA here is from genome assembly GCA_039881145.1 of Druceiella hillmani. Lineage (NCBI taxonomy): Eukaryota > Metazoa > Arthropoda > Insecta > Lepidoptera > Hepialidae > Druceiella > Druceiella hillmani. The sequence goes on from JAYKKI010000029.1 coordinate 16,521,713, forward strand.
ATTCTGCATATTTTGATTATTTGAAGTGCTATTGATGGTAGTCATTATTGAGTAGAACTATGCCTTATTGATATTTAACCGTTTCCGCGTAATATTGATTTTATGAAAGATAGCAAAAATCGTACCCTTCAGCATATTTTTTTAATTTTTCCAGAAATTGTTTATACTCAAAAACGGTTGAATATTACAAAGCATAATTTGATATGTTTTACTCAGTGACAACTATCATTGATAGCAATACAAATAAAAGAAAAAACAAAATCGGAGCAAAGACCTGTTTTTGACATAAGTAAAACGTATAAATAAACATCGAAACAGCTGATGACTTTCAACGTTTTTAAGTAAGATGAAATAATTTCAACATCCCTTCAAATTTAGATCTGTCTCACAATATATTATTTTTATATATATAGTGGAATAATGTATTTGTTATGTGTATGATTAAATGAATGAAGATACTATGTCGCATTCATCGTAACCACGTCCGCTAAAAAGGTTGAAGTTTGCACATTCGTCATTAACATATAATTTTAAGATTATAATTACGTTATCGACTGATCGTCGTATTCACACTTGTCAGGAGACGCGTTTGCATATTCATCATTTACTAATGTACAATGTTGTAAATGATGAACGTGCAAACACGTCTCCTGACAAGTGTAAATACGACGATGAGTCGATAACGTAATTATAATCTTAAAATTATATGTTAATGACTCTGCCAAATACGAGTAAAACTCGCACTGCTTGGTTCCGTATATTTTTCGTTTTGTAGTACGAAACCCCCGAAAAATCCCTTGGCATAAAAATAAAATGCAGCATCAGAATATACAAGAAAACATTATTCTTATTTCGCCATAAATTGCGTGTTCGGTTTCCTTTTATTCATTAGCTTGATAATAATGACGCAAGTTCGAGAAAATAAAACTTGAAAACAAAATAAATTTCAGAACTTTCTAAATAGAAAAGTAAAGGTAGAATCGAAAATTATTTATCAAGGGTAAAAATAAAAAATTACAAATATTTCCTAAATTATTCTAGCTATATTAAAATATAGATGCCATATACTTTGTGTGAGAAAGATTAGGATGACGAGACGCCATATTTTATGCTACAATGAAAATAGACTCTCACTAGAGTACAGTATTCAATATGTTAATCAGTTTCGAATTAAGATTATTTGCTTAGTTAGAAGTCACCAATTGTTAAAAAGTCTATTAAAAAGTTGCACGTATTGTTGGAGGTCAACAAGATGTGCAATGAATAAACGAAGAACAATGTTTGTTTATTTTGTCAACATATTAATACTTACTAGTATCTGGATATCATTTACTTCTTGAAAATTTATACATTTTCAGGCAATGAGTATATACGTATTATACGTATTAGAAGCAGCCGAAGCGCAAAGAGACCAAAATGTAGTCACATGTCCAAACTGTCTACTTTATGGTTCAGTTCAATATAAGGTGTGTAGGTTGTGTTAAGTAAAAGAAAACTAAATAAAATATCGATTCATTCATAAGATTTAAAATTGGGCTAATAAAAACTAATGTCAAAAGTGAACACTAGCAGTTAGAAAATAACTGCAGCCGAAGTGAAAACTGACTAAAGTGTTGCAAAGCAACCCTGTATCTACTTAATGATACAGTCTAATGGATTTCATTTGAGTTTTATAAAACAAAACTTAATGTAATAACGGTTCATTCATCAAATCTCAATTTCGACAAATGAACAACATACTATCAATAAGAAATACTAGTAGATGAGGAATGGCTACAGCCGTAGTACAAATAGGTCAATATTTTATTATATCCAGTCACGTGTCGAATCAATTCGAACCTCTGCCTACTTTTGATGAAGTATAAAGATATCACTTGATCCACATTAAACAAAATATAATGAAACATCGATTCGTCTTCAAATTTAAATTTCGAAAAATAAAAATACAACAAAATATAGTTCGATAATAAGATATACAAAATATAATTTGCAAAACAGTCACGGAAAAAAATAAACTTTCAAATTTCATAAATACTTCGCCTATAGGCGAGTTAATCTTTATTTAAACCGTTTAACCATTTATGTTATATGCGGTAATAGATGAATATAAAGCATAATTCATAAATCAATCAATCACGATAGTATTTTCCTTGAATAGTATTCTTGTATTCCTGCCTACAGGACAGAAATGAATAATGTTATTTCAAAAAGGATCGGAAATATATTTTAAAGGAATTATTGAAATCCGATTACTTTTAAGTATTATGGTAAAAACACCGTTAGTTAATTTCATGATGAGCATTTGTGGAACTGGTTCAAAAAACATAGATGCAAATAGATAAAAAATAAATAATTGCGGGAATATAGGTCAAGAAACTAAGCACGTAAAAATATTTAAAAATAACAGACTTGAAAAAAAACTGCCTTGAAGCTATACGGCCCTAGAAGTAATGAGAAATGAATCGCTAACGAAAAAATATAGATGAAATATGCTATGCAGAAAAACGTGTAAAAAGCTGCTTAAGATATTTTTTGAATAGAAAGACAAAATTACAAATAAAAGAGCAAGTAATTTTAGAAAAAGTAGACTTGAATACTTCCTCATTTTATTCGTTCGTCTCAATTTAATTATATTTCATGATTTAAGCTCAAATTAAAGCAACTTATTTAAAAGCTCTTCATCTAATTTCACTAAAACAAGTAAAACACCTGAGCTTATCTGTTACTCTCTCCTTACCGATAATCTCTAAGGAAAATCGAACCTATTGTCAGTTTGCGAATACATTTAGACTAAAACTATATAATTCGATCAATTGTTCACTGTGCTCGTTCAAATACGGCTGTTAATTTAATTATATTATGATCCATGTCGAGAGCCAATTACTCAACGAAAAGTCTCAAGCACCTGTTTTCTCCTGTCATACTGAATGTTTAACGTTAAACCGTCTAACCTTGTTTTCTTAATAGCCTTTGGAAAATTTTATAACAGTACAGTAAACTAGAGAATTTAAAGGACAATGTAAATTTTTATGTAGAGTGTGTCTGACGAATTTTAGTATTTCTCACACTTCCTCATACTTCAAAACAATTTGTGTATTATGTACATTATAGCACCAACCAACAATAACAGAATACGTGAACCTTTTGTTCATATTTAATAATGATAAAAGGAAAGTCTGATATCGGAATCGGGTTTATTCCAAAACTTGGTGGTTTGAATAATGTACGAATTCTTATGTAAAGCAGTACTATGTGAGGCGATAAGTAGCGTAAGATTCTCAGAACCTAGACCTATGGAATGGACAAATAGGATTGTAAATCTGACCACAAAATAAAAGGGATTTAGAATTTTTTTAACATATCACAAAATATCAAAACAATATGAAAATTACTCCATTCACGAATCTCCATCCACTTGAGTCACGTTCTCAACTCAGAGATGTGATTAAATTTCCTAAGGCTGAAAATATAAAGAATACATAAATATTGAAAGCATACAATTCTATTAAGCAATTGACTTGTTTATATTCATAGATGAATCTTATATTTGATGTAGCTTGTGAATAATGATGATTCGCGTCTAATATACCCAATTTGTGTATTTAACTTGATGAAAATAAGTGTCTTTTCATCTTAATTAATACTTTAATAAGTTGGACTATATTTATAGATAAATAATCTTACAAACAAAACAAAATGAAATTCCTGATTTGAAAAACATTATAATAAATTAAGTTTGAAATTTTTGTACTTTTGAAATGTCAGTAAATTGTTTAGAATGGGAAATATTTTTTTTTTTCCATTTCCATTTGAACGACTAAGATGAAAAGTTATACATTGCAACTGATAATTGGAAATATCAAAAGTATTTTAATTCTAAAGCTGTCACTCGAATTTGTAATGAATTACATTTTCATAGTTGATTTTTTATTATTTCAAACAGGAAGTTTTTGTTCAAAAACAAAGATGCGCTTTGTTTTATGTAGATTAAGAAATAATTAAAATTGTATAAGGTATAATAATATCACATCAATGTTTATCGTATAAAGCAACAAGATTAGACTGGTTAACAAGAGAGTAAACCTTAGATGGAACAAAGGAAAAATATCTCGGTAGAGTATTTCTAAGGTATTAACACCGAAACATAAGTGTAATTTACTCAGAAATTTTAACATGCTCTTAAATTTATTTCTGTTTTAACTCTTGGCAGAAGATAAATCAAAACAGAAAACTAATTAAATAAGCACAGTTTTAGAGACATAAGTAGAATTTCTTAACAGCCAACTTTTAAAATAATCTTACTTATATTTTGTACTTATACCAGTACATTTCGGCATCGGGGTGCTACTCTCAAAATTGCTGATCGCTATGTATGCCTAGGACAAATTGCATAATTAGGTAAATCGACTTTTTAGAAAGAGGTTAATTGTAAAATTCAATTCCACTGGGCTGCTATCGGGACACTCTGCAATATCAATCCGTTCAAAACCTCAGTGTCTAAAGACGAAACTCTTCAACCAAATTTTGTTGACTGATATTCGGAAGTGAAACATGGTCTTCAAATTAAAAAAGTTAAAAAGACTCTAACTCACTCAGCGAGTTGTGGAAAGGTTATCAGACAAAAATTCCGAGTTTTTTCTATGGCATTTATGATGTATAAAGAGAAGATTTGTGGGAGAAATAATATCACATGGTACCGCTCGGATGAATGAGGCCAAAGTTTTAATAGTAGACCATATAGCGTACAGAAATGAAGATCGTTTGGGAAGAAAGACCTCACACTATGTGGACAAATGATTTGTTAAAGGTAGCGAGAAGTTTTTAGATGGCGGTACAAGATCGACTTTTGTGGAAATCTATGGGGAGCCCATGTCTAGAAATGGACGCCTACGGACTGATAATGATAGTGAAGATGGTGAGTTTAACGTTGAAGTAAATATTAAAAGAAAATTCTTTCAGATTATGACTTATGATAGATTATGGATTATGACAGAAAGAAAAATACAGGAAGGAAATTATTTTCCGCTAGCCTGACGAGAAAAATATTACCTTTAGTGGTTTTTTAATGCAAACGCTAAAAACTATTTTGTTAGCTCTATAAAACCGAAAAATCGAAAAAAATTTCTTTAAATTTATACACGATCTATTTAAGCCAATTTAATTATAGTAAATGTTTGAATATATGTAATTTGATTTGAGAATAACCGATGACATCACGATGGTACCGAAGGCGTGATTTTTATTATAAATAAGTTATATATATATATATGAATTCAACATCAATAATATCTCATTTATTGAAATCGGACAGAGGTTTGCGACATTTACATATATATAAATATATATATAAATTTAAAATCGTTCGTGTTTTAGAAATTACAAATAATATCCTCATTCAAAATTACATTGAAATAGTCCAATTGTTTTTCAATTTAGTCAAGACCATATCGGATGGATTGATTTAGAATTGTTATATTTTTTCTTTTAAAGCTATGTGTTTATATTTTTGTATCGCAATTTCCAACTAATCTTTTGATCAACTTTAAAAATGTCGAATTTTATAATTCAACGTACTTTTTCTCCGTTTTATTATGTTTATAGATGAAATATTTACTTGGAACAAAATTAATTTTTCTACCTCAATCTTTAAAAACATAAACCATTTTCATCTCGTTATTGAAACTCGTGTTGTTATTTTTTTTAAACTTTGTAATCGTTGTTTATGGTATTATGGTATTTTTTTAAATAAACATTCGTATATAATTTTTTTCACATAAACCTCTTGTGTAATCTTTCCTTGAATTATCTTTGAATTATCTGAAATGTCATCACGTTTAATCCGTTCACATAAATCAATTCTTCGAATGTTCCGTAAAAATTGTATTTCACAGTCATGGAATTTGCTATTTTTAGTCGTACTTTGTCCGCAATTTTACGCTTATTGACCGCAAATTAAGTTAACCAAGAAATTTGTTACCGCTAATAAGCTCTTTACTAACGTCAAGTAAAATTAGTGGGTGAATATTTTGGTGATGAAATTAAATGAGGAAGGCCCCAAATATCATAGTTTTAGGAATGTATGAAGATTAAATATAAATACATCAGGTAAATAGACGTAGATTTCCTTTAGGCATAGCATTAATATAAAATCTGGAGAATATTATGTTTCAATACATGTTAGTTCAATACATATTGAGAAAAATACAACATAAAAAGTCGTGTTCTGCCCAATTGAATTAACAAGAAGTGGTGTGCATTTACACCACCGTTAGTTTTTTTTTTATAAATATTTAGATTACGTAATTGTGGAATAAACACTTAGGGGTAGATCATATATGAAAGAATATGAAAAACATACCCTTTCTATTATGGGCTTCTTAATATTTTATTTATCATTGTTGACCAATTAGTAAGTTTTGTAAATTATTTTTTATTCTTTCATTTTTTGTACAAATATTTAAAGCTTATTTAATACAGTGATTTATTGTTGTGAAGATCATTTTTGTTCTTGTTAACATGTGACTAAAGAGGATTTTTGCAAATAAACTTTTGAACGTTACTTATATGATACTTGCAGTATCTTTAGAGAACGTGGTCATAGTCAAAGTGTTTTAAATCTCTAGAAAATAAGTCTTAGCTAAATCGTGACCAAATTGCCATTTAATATGAAAAAAAAACAAATAATTTGAATTAAAAATCCTTTTTCTTTCTTTTTATGCTTTCCCCATTGAACTATTTTGATAAGGTTAATTTCGTCTTTCTACATACATTATGTTCCTATTTTGACACAATATCAGGCCTTAGTTTACATGGTCAAGAGTCAATTTGGGAGCGTATTTCGGAATATAAGTATTACTTTGTAACATGACATGACTGACAATATCAGCCATATAACGAAAATTCTCATAATTTATTAATCACAAACAACACTAAATTGTTTTTCTGCTAGACAATTAGTAAGCTCTGAGCTATTACAATGTGACTTATTTACTATTATAAACTAGAGCGCAACCAGTTGCTTATAATTTAGCAAGTATACAGAAGTGAACTACTGGCAAGGACTCTCTTTCGTTGATTTGAATTTACTGGATGAGTGGATAATGAATTTAATAGACAAAGCGAAAGAGTAATTAAATATTCCAGAATTTACTTTGTCCGACCCCTATGAGCTAATTGATTTAATGTGGATATATCAGGTTTCCTTTAAGTATAATTAAAAGGAAATATTATCTTTATTTGGTTTATTATCCAATTATTATATGGAACAATTATATACTATGTATTATTAGAATAAATTCATTCTTCGTCATACAGACTTCGTAGGTTTTTAAAGCTCACCTCTTAATTATTTTCCAAAACCGTTGAATTAAATTATGTAAAGTAATTAAAGGGACGAGCTGTCTATAGTTATCAAATGTTACATTTTATTTATACAATTAATTTTAATGAACCAATTGCGCTGGTTTTCTTTCAAATTTAATTATCATTACCATCCCTCATCATCCTCTGAAGGTTTAAAAATAAATTAGTTTTTTGAAAATATTAAGCTCTAGTTGCGCGTATATCTTATTACAGGACATTAGAAAATGCTCGAAAAGTTATTAAACATTATCGATAGAACAAATGAGTTTTGTTCGTCGAAAATATTTAACAGGGGAATGTAAAACAAAAACCGCCTGACACAATATACAAACAAATATTAATTATATTAAGAAGGGTAGCTTCGTTTAAAGGTGTTCTAGTGTATTAAATAGCATATACAAAAATTAATTTTTATTAAATGAATATTAGGAGAAACGCTAGTTTTTTCTAAGCCGATTTTCTTTTGATCACCTTTATTTTCCTATGAATGATATTATTTTTCGTATGTGCAAAATTCTTTGATTAGGGCGAATCTTTGCTGTGCCTTCTTCTATATCCAAATTATGTCGAAGATAATAAATTTCACAAATGATTTACTCGCATAATCAACGATGATTTTGTCAGAATGCGATTTGTTTAAAATAGAAGAAGGTAAGGTTAATAAATTCAGGAGGTCGTCCTTTGTTTACTCATCCATAACAACGTACACGCGTGGATTTTTAATGTAATTTTAATATTACAAAAATAATTTTTAATTATTTATTTATTTATATTTTCTATACAAATATTACTATAATGATTAATTTCAGTATAACGGCGCTGCAATACTACTTATGATAGACCCATTGGTGACTTTGTAGTTAAAATAAAATAAGTAATGAAATCTAATAAAATAACCAAACTAATTCCAAATTAAGTCAAAATATATTTAGATAAATTAAAATTAATCAGTACAATTATATCAAATCGGACAACGTCCAGACCAGGAGGGAATAACCATCAGTTCTAATAAAATTTCATTAAATAATTCAACTAAATGAATAAATCAAAGGTATAGAAATACTTGAATTAACTGTAGGCTGAAAAATATCATTTAATGGATGAGGAAATATTTAGTAAATATCAACCTATGTATAAAGCGGACTCACGTTACGATAAATTCTATTCACAGGGTTAAATAAAACCATGCTACCGTGACATGAAGGGTTGGGTTGGGTTAGGTTAGGTTGGGTTAGTTTGGATTAGGTTAGGTTAGGTTAGGTTATGGCATATATTGGTTTGGCATATATGGCATTCATTTCACTTTGTAGTTGTCGAAATTCTAAATATATTTTAAATTCACATGGTATTTTTTCATTTTTAAAAAGGACAAGACAATATTTATTACAATTTACAATAAATAATTAACAATAAATATTACAATATTTATTGTTGATTATTGAAATTAGGTGGCTGGGATTTTGTATATACTTTTGAAATAATTTTTTTTTGGAAATATACATTTTTAAGGAAGTTATTCTTTAAACAATCTTTTTAATACATTAGCTACGGCCGGAAATTATTTTAGTTGCATATATCATTTGTATTTTTATACGTAGTACATTATAAGTTTACATCTTAAAAATGAATTACCATAATTATATTTTTATAGTAATGACAAATGAAAAAGTTGATAGTCATAAATAAAAAAAACCATAAATTTAAGATTTACAGATAGTAAAACCTATTAAGTTGGTATAATTGATAATTTTTCTTATTTGATGTTTAATACTATTAAAAATTACATTGTTTTAACGTAACTTTAAAAGTTTATTTTAAGTAATTTAATTTCATTAATTTCTAATTCCTTTATGCGTGCGTCAAATGTGTAATATCTAACGATAAATTAATTTTGAATATAGTGAGAAATAACGATGTAATCTACAAATTTCGACATATTTCTGGTGAGTTTTTTTTTTGAAAACGTTTTTTTATAATAAATAACCATCAGCTGCAGAATTTCTTTCTAGGTATGTAGTGTTTAATGTGTATACTTTCATACGATTTCAAAAAAATTGTCGAAATGTTCCTGGTTGTAAAGTGCATATGTTCCACAGTTTTTTATTAAGATAAAATGAATACACAAAGTGAATTAAGTTCAATAAATTTACTAAAATGTTCATTATTTTTCGGTACATTTATTAATCAATATAGTATTCTTTATAATGGTCGCACACAACCTCTATTAGATCAATTCGAACGGATTGTAAATAACACTTTAATAACAATTCATCACACAATTCAAAATTACATAATGAAGCAATTATCGATGCGCGCACAATCACAAATGTCATAACCTCCAAAGTGAACATCTTCGATATCACAACGTTTCACAAGTTAATTCAACCATTTGAAATCACTTTTCGCTGGTGATTTTCAGGAAAAATCGTTTGAAGAGAATTAATTTAATCGAATTCAAATGCAATAGCGGACGAAAACTGAATAAAAATGGTGGAAAACCATTTATAATTTTTGTTCGTGTCTGTCATTTATGATATACTTTTTTCTTTTTTTTCTGTCATTTACCACATATTAAGTTTTAATAATTTAAATGATTTATGATTTTCTTACTTTTCCAATGCGCGAGGAATCGCGTTTTTTTTAGTAGAAAAGTTTTTTTTAGAACACTTTTTGAAGCCGAGACGAAAAATAAAATATTAATCGAAATCAGTCAATCCGTTTTCGATATCATCAAAAATTATATCGTAAAAAATAATATCGATATATCGTCAAACCGTTTCATACAAAATGTATGGGAGAATGAATTTTCTTCATAATTTTTTTTCTTTAATTTTCCAATCTTTTAATAGTTATTCTGCTATTCGGGGCGGATACAAATCCAACAAATCAAAAATCATGAAAATCGGTCCTTGATTTCTAAATGGTGTAACAAACCCGACTTTGTTTTATATATATATATATATATATGTAAATATATATATATATATATATATATATATATATATATATATATATATATATATATATATATATATATATATTAATTGTTAAGGCAACAAATTTTTTTATGAATTTTGTTCAAGTTTTATAATATATACAAACAATTTTTTTGTACCATTGTAAGATTTCCTAATGAAAAATCATAAATTTTGCATTATGTATTGTTAAAATACATTCGTTTTATCCATAGAGACTTCGTATGTTCTTAAAGCTCGAAACTGTTTTTAATGGAAATAATGATAAATCATTAGTCCTATTAAAAAAATTATTTCAAATAAGTCATTGACTAATAGATAACTGCATTGTATGTGTTAAAGTGTTGAGTGTAAAGGACTAGACAGTTTTATTCTAAAATTCAGTATATTATAGGGATTGTATAAGATGCTATCAGCGCTATCTGGTGATAAATCAATGAAATGTTGGTTACGTTACTGTTATTACTTACTGTACAAAGCGAAGTATAAATATTAGTTTCCTTTCAATTGAATAAACAAAAACAGGGAATAATTCACTTCACCAAATTGCTCTTTTGTTTATTTTATTTATTTAACGTGTAATAACGTAATGATTACTTACCTGCAAGTTCACGTCATACGTGACGGAGAGTTTTGTTTTTGTAACTAATTGAAGACTAAATTTTTCAAATTTATATCATGTAGTTTCTTTTCTGTGTCAATCGTACTTTTTTGATTTCTGCCAAGATATATTGGCTAAAAGCTTTGTTTTATAATTATATCCATTTTACAAGAACCAGAATATACTGACAGTCAAGAATATACATATATAATCAAAAGTTCTTGTGACATTGTGCGAACATTTTCTTTACCTTTGTGTTTTCCAGTTTCCCCATATTTCGAGAAGTTCTCAATTTTAAATATACTTTACGTATTTTTAACATCATTTTTCTTTTGATTATGTCGAGGAAGGGGTAAACTATTTTACGCGATATTCAATAGGCATAAATCCACTATTCATACGCTTTATTTTCGTCTTAAAATGCACGCAGAAGTAGGTAAAACTCAAATAAAGTTAAAAGTGAATTGGTAGGAATATCTACGTGTTTTATAATCAGACGACTCAAATATTTAATGAAATATAATAATGCTAAACATTATTTAAATTTGTGAGCGGATAATGTTTGGATCGCGAATTATTCCAAAAAAGATTTAATTATTTAGGCAGCGTTTAATTAAATCATACAAAATATGCAGTCGCCTTAATATTTGAAATATCCACTTCATTTGTAACACAATTATTGTATTCGCAAAATTTAATTTGCATGGAAGTTAATTGACTGAAATATCACGCTGCTGTTTGGGAAAAGTTAACGCGAAATAACTGTCTTCTAAACTTCATCCCCCTTAGCGGTATTACCTCAGTTCAATGAAGTTGAAAAATAAAAGATAATGAATGTAAAGTTCGCTCATGTGTAATGTAATATATACAAGATGATAGGAGAAAGCAAGTTTATATGCGAAGGGTTAATATATCTCTCATGAAAAAGGTATCGAAGGAAGGAAGTGAAAACTATGATTTTCAATGGCGTAGTTACGTAACCAATAGTATAATAGCACTTCAAAGGAAAGATAATAAAAGAAAATTGAAGGTGTTTATAATGATATTTTGTATGAAAAGGGCTTTTTCTGTATAGTAACAGTTTTCTTTAAGTGTTAAAATTCAAAATTGTTTAAGCCACTGTTAAATAAGCTACATTGGAAATGTGACAGATTAAAATTTGTTATGTTCTTGTGTGAGTTGTATCTATCTTGATGAAAAAAATCCTCATAAGCTCACAGATGGAGTAAAATTTCGTCAACAGTTCATGTTAGTTAATAATTCATATTAATTATCATATATCTGCGGTATTCTGATAAAACTATATTTTTACTAATTTCTAGTAACGTACTTAGTAAACTTTGCTGTTGTAATTCGCTCAAAACTATTGAATAAATGATAATACTACTCTCACTTATAATAATACTATTTGCATTATAAAACTAAATGCACCACTAAAGTTGAACAAATCTGTGTCGACTTGCCGATTCATCGACAGGTTAGCTTTTGAATAAATTTTTGACATTCATGACTGTCATCTGTTTATCTGTTTCACCTAGTTATTATGCTTCTTGTATACATACAACTAGTTTTAAACCCTGAATCATTGTTTCTGACAGAAACGTGCCTTAACTTTAATCGTTTCCTTGCGCTTCCTAAAGTACTATTCGTTCAAGTTATGTCATGTTATTTTTTTTAATAATTGTTGCTTAGTAGTTAACAGATCAAAATTTAAAGTAAATTTGTATGCAAATCATTGGCTATTTGCGCATTCGATAGCCGCGGATTTCTTTTTAAAGGTTGACATTTTTTATATCAGCTCTTCATATTTTTAAAGAGAAATTCAGTATTACCAGTATAACATATACGTTCGCAGTGTTCTTGCCCTTTAAGACAAACTTCAGTGGAAGACGACGCACTTCGGCGTCAGTGGCACAGTTCGGCGACAAACAATACATAATTATTTACAGAATAAAAAATGTCCTCTACTTCAGTAGGTAATACATGTGGAGTAAAAAGTCAATAATTTGAGTCTGGAATTGCTATGTGGGAAAAATTTAAAATTGTTGATAGAGAAAAAGTAAAAGTAAAGTTTTAAAATAAAAGAAAGAAAATACTGAGTTGTATAATCATTCAATAAAATTTGTATCAATCTTTTTTTCAGTCGAATGTATCACATCGAACAATTAATCAACTTTCAAGTTTCTGACAGCTGGTTTACCAGATTTGAAGCGTCATATACATCAAATGAATTGTTTGTCTCGTTTTTTTGTGTAACAGTAATTTTCTTCTCTGGAAAAGGTTTTCTTTATTACTGAAATTTATCCCATACACATTTACCTACGTTATTCATGGAAATAATATATGCCGCATGTTTCAAAGACATTACCCGACTCCCCCCTCCCCAAAAGCAAGACTGAACGGCCTTTCCTTTTTTATCTTTTAAATGAAAGACACAACAACTAACCAATAAAATCAAGGGAATCATTCTGCTTGTCTGCTATTAAAAATAAAAATGGGAAAGTAAATATTAATCGATAAAGATACAAAAAAGGAAACGAATTTTTAATGTATATATTCTGATCTATCCCAGAAACTACATATTAAGTTGACAGTTAACGAACTTCTTGCTTCCGTTCCAGAACTAATAGTAAGATATCTCATGTGGTGGTAGAACAGAATATTTGTGCATATTACCCAAAATATAAAATTATGTTTATCTTGAAGCAATAGACCAGCCCTGCCAGATAACTTAAACTACACCGAGATCCCTACCAATATGGTTTCCTTTTTTTTTAATTTAATGTAAGAGTTGGGCTAGGCTTGGAGAAATGAGTGCTATCGGAGAAATTAGATTTTTATTTTTTGAATCTCTGGAATTTATGTAATTCTTGGCTCTGTCATAAGAAGATACCTTGTCTCATCGTTGGGAAAATATTGCGTGTTGTTTCGCTCGGTTTTCCTCCCTAAAGTCCTCCCTGTCTTAAACTGAAAGATATATAATCCTATAACAAGTGGACGGAGAGAAAGATCTGACGAAATTATAAGCGTTTCGCTGTTTTCCATTCATCTACGGAACCTTAAAAGGAACAAGAAATTACTGACATAAGTTATTTATAAGTCTTTCAAGATTTTATATAATGAAAATTTAAAGAATGTCTTGTGATTTTATTCGTATTATCAGAAAAAATATACACCATCAGATCAAAACGGTTTTATTATTCTACAACTGATTTACGCTACGGAGCTACGGAGCTTTAAGTTTGTATTTTAACTATTTGATTAATTATTTAAATATAAGAAACTCACTAGTAGGTCTATTCAGGCATCTAACATCAATAGGTTAAAGAAACATTTATTTAAGGGTAACTTCTTTAGGGAAGACGAGCACCAAGCTGGCGCCATTGCTGTGGTGGCCATTTACATTTCCTTATTAAAACGATTCCAATACAATCTCTTAGCACTGCTAATAAATAACACAGAAAATGTTCCTAAAATGGTTCCACCTTCCTATAGGCAAATGCATTCGTTATCTGTATGCAGGATACATTTTTATCCTCAGAAAATATGCCTATTATAGCCGTTTTTCTCAAAAACCACTAGACTTAGAAACTTAACATTTGGCTTAATGAATGTATCCTATTTTGAAAAAGAGTAGTTGTAAGAATTTAAACTTGTTTTAAATTGAAACTTAAATAAAAAGCTGCAAAAAATGTGATTCCCACTTCCATATCTGAAATCACTGGGTATGAAATTATAAAAACAACCGAGACTACAAGTTTGATTAAAATTTATAGAAAAACTATAGCTCTAACTACAAATTATAAATTTTTAGAAAAATTAACGATGTATTTAGGCCGGTGAAATAATTACAAGGCAATATTTATAAAAAAATCTATTATCTAATAAAAATTATTTTTAGATATTTAAAAATATTTTATAATAAATACTTTATTATTTTACAAAATAATTACCTTACTTTTTAAAAGTTATCTTGTCTTACCTTAGTTTTACATAGTTATCTTATTAATTAAAAAATAAGTTATTATATTTATATACTCTAGTCAAGATTCATATCTCCATCTACTCCAAACTGGGTTTACGCTCAGAAATTAATTAAGAGCTTTCATATAATTGAAAATTTTAGCTGAAAATTATATCCACAAACGCCAACAACCATTGTGTCTCCTACTGATGATAATAAAATATTGTGAAGCATTAAGATCACAAATAAAAAATATTATATTATTTCCAGAAATATGTGAAGGAGGACGTAACGATTTATTAAGTTTCAGGAAAGCAATTTTCAAGCGTTTTTCTCTTTTATCTATTATATTAATGTTTATTGTAATTTCTGGACTATTATTTGTAAGCAACTTTGTTCATTCATTCATTTTGATTATCGCGTAATAAGCAAATAAATTAAAGTCCGAGACTCGGTAAAGACTATATCGATGTACAAAAATGTTTATTATGTGTTGGTCATAAATATAAATATATTGTATATAAATAATTATAAAATTTATAATTATTTATATATTGTATATAAATAATTATAAATTTATATTGTTATTCGTGCTAGAAAAATTCCTATGTAGCAATTTTATGTGTGTGAATATTTTACAACTCTGCGTCCATTTAATTCGGTTATACTATAGGATGCTCGCTATTCGCGGTTTCGAGTATATAGAGTTTACAATTTTAGAAACTGTATTTACTAAATCCGACCATAATAGTACTAAAGCTGGCAGCAATTAAAGGAGTCTGGGAATGTTCTGGACACAAAACATACTTCTTAGGACCTAATGAAGTTTGAAGTATAAAATAAAACCGTGACAATTAATATTACCTTATAAAATAATTTATAAGGTTAGGAACTAGAGAAAAGAACAAGGAAAAAGAGAAAATTCTCAAAAATTCTTACGGAAAGGAATCAGTCTGTGAACCAATTTCTTATGCATATAATTCCATTTTTTTATTAGGTTCTTTGAATCTCTTATACATCTTTTTAACTAATTTGTTTCTTACTTTATGCCAAAAATATTATAAAAATTGTAATTTTAACAATACATGTCAATTTGTACGTAACAAATGCCAAAAATTAAAAAAATATTCCAATAAACAGACAGTATTAAGTTTAATATAAATAATTAGGTACACCACAAATACATGTACCAGGAACAATCCAGATGAACTTCAGAAACAAAGGTAAAAAAATGCATTTTAACAATAATTCTATTAATACTAAATTACAAATATATTTACTAATTATCTTGTAAATTTAGGATTACAAAAGAATCGAGAAATATAAACTATATTGCCAACCTGAACAGATGGAATAATAATAGTAATAACTGTACACAGTGTGTTTAGGATTTTTGTAAGTTTCTACATTTTAAATGATTATTGAAAAATGTGTATATAATGGCACCGCAACCAACGTCCAACAGTCATACATAACCTTATTATCTATATTTACTACTTGCATATATAACCCTATTATATATATATATATATATATATATATATATATATATATATATATATATATTCTTCTCTTCTTTTCTGAACTTCACTAAACCTCAGTTTTTCTCTTGGCTGGGAGTCTCGTTATTCGCGGTTTTGTTGTTCTTTTAAACAAATATTTAATTGTCACATTCCTATAATAACTATAAATTATAATTTATTTAAATTTATAATAACGCCATTTTATGACTTTTAATTTCTCTTTGTGGTATCTATTTTATCTGAAGGGTTAGTTTCAGGTGGTTTTGGCTGTTTAGAAGTTTGTTTACTCTTGAAGGTTCTTACGTAGAAAATGTTAATGTAGGTGTTGAAGTTATGGAGTCATTCATATTTATGATGCGCATCCTACAGTGTGGATAAACAAGAAGCGCTATGAATGGCAAAAATATCGAAGTAAAAACGATGTTGGGTCGCGGGAGAGGAAGTCGTTATATCACAAAAGTACAGCTTTACAACTTTTGCACAAGTCAGTTGCATTTTCATAAATTTCAAATATTATACTCGGGTATTCACCAAGAACAAATGGGAGTTAAGGATTTATTAACCAACATACGTAAATGTTCGATAAAAAATCTCCTATTTTTTTAAGATACTAGCGTTCATTTTACGTAATACTTCAAAATGACACTGCCTCATTTTAGTGTAAAATTAAGTCATCATCATTACCAGCCGGTATCTAGCTACTGTTAGATCCAAGCTTTTCCTAAGGCGCGCCGCCACTCACATCTCCCGCATCCAACTGCTGCCCGATGACTTTTTTAGTTCATCAGTTCGTTTGACTAGGAGGCATCCCACACTTCGAGGTTCATGGTAGTCACGTCGAATTCGTGGGCTTTAATCGAGAACTCGTCTACACCATCAGATCCGGTTGTTCGGCAAATATAACCTACCCATTGCCACTTTCGTCTGCTGATGCTAAGCGTTATTTTGACTATTTAAATTCTCCGTCGGAGTTCTTCTCTGAAGTTTTATTTTTCAGAGATACTCCGAGCATAGCTCTTTCCCTCATTCGCTGAGCCTTTATGGATCAAGCCGACCATAAACAGACATGTTTCAACACCGTGAGTCATTACGGGCAAAACGTAGTGATTCTGAAAGACATTCGCTTTTAGTGATTGTGGAATTGGCGAAATAAAGGTCTGACGCAATTTTCCAAATTCTACCCAGCCAATTTTATTTCGAATTCTTCTGTCAGCTTCTTTGTCGAACTCATTTCTACGCAATTGAATAATTTATCCCAGAATATTGGTATGAACAACTTCGATGCTAACATTACAGATGCTCATCAATCTTGGTACAATCAGTGAGTTGAACTTTTGCCTTGGTCAAGAATTAATTAGTAACCATTAATTATTTTGTTTTATATTTTCTTCCAAATAGTTTCAGCCACTTTAGTAATACAGTTGTTAATCTATGCTACACCATGACATAATCATATTGGGTCAGAAAAAATCGAAATTAATCATTATTATTATATATATATATATATATATATATATATATATATATATATATATATATATATATATATATATATATATTATTCAACAGATTTATTTGCAAAATTCTTCGTTTACGTAATAAATATTTATAGCGTAAATTAACATATTCAAAAAAGTAGGATCCCGTGAGGCCGTGAAGATGCTTCAGCGACATTGTTAAGCAAGGTTGTTGATAACCTGATGACCTTTGATCATTAGACAGTGTCACTGAAGTGTCATGAGGCAGCCAGTGACCTCAACTTGATATCCATTGGAAAGGAGCTTTTGGCACATAGGGATACTTTTTATTATGATACAAAACAGATTGAATAAAACATTAGCCTCGGGGGAAACAATTATATTTTCCCTCTAGTATTCAATATGCTAAAATCTTGCTCGCGTAAGTTATGATAAAAACAATATTATAATTTTAAAACTTTGATTAAATAAATTAACTCATCATTCTTGACCTTAAGAATATTCGTTAAATCCTAAGAAGCGTACAATGTAAAAATAAAAGACGATTTTATTATATCAATTTTTGAATTGATTATAACCAACAATTTTGGTTCTAAAATTATTGTAATGAAATTTTACATTAATTATCATTATTCTAAATTACCACATAGGTCGTGTACAAGAATACAGTTTTTTGTCTCCTTTTGGAGTACAAATACACAATTTGATTGCGTAAGCTCACTGTTATACCGTATATATGATGTCTTGCTTTCTCTCATACGGAATTACTTTTCAATGCTTTATTAGAGAACTATTTAATGCTCTGTTCATCAACTCCCTTGTAGTTACCTCTAACTAAAATAAAATTACAAAAGATTAAGTTTCAGAAAGACATACTTGGCATTAACTTTGGCCATATTAATTTGTTTACAATACGGAAAATTATTCGATTTAACTATGAGTGTTTTTTCTACTTTCCCACTTTTGATTCTTTTTTGATGTTTTATGTTTGCGTGCTCTCGTTTGTGTGTGTGTTCAGTCAAGTGACATATTAAAAGAAAACGAATATAAGGTTCACTCACATATGAAGTTATATATTCTAGACAATATAAAAAAGCGCGGATCTATGCGAAAGAAGATAGCGAAGAAGTTATTTTATGATGTATTGAAAAAAAATCCTAAAGAACGTCTTTAAATTCTTCTCGAAAAACAGTTTTTATTCAAAATAAGACAGCTAATTTTTCATCGTAATTCGTAAATTTTATAAATTAGAAACTAGAAGGTTGCAATAGACGGCAAGAGAACACATGGACACATAGAGAGAATAATCGTTTTTTATACGAAACCCTTACTAAATTATAGAGCATATGATTACAGTTAATGGAAAATATTTCACCTAGAATAATTAAAAGTAGTATGATGTAGAGTAAATCTGAATACAAATTTAAATTAAAAAAAGGGTGCGTGTACTTATGTACGCGCGTGAGAAGTTATACTTCTTTGGCATCATTAAAAAATAGTTTTTAATTGTATGCAAATAATAAATAACAATAAAATAATAAAAGGACTGCAAAAGGATAGTCAACACGGTCAATAAAGTTCAGTTTAAATTTGAAAAATTAAATGAAAATAAATATTTAACATTAATAATTTAATAATATTTAGTATTAATTATGCTAAATAATAATATTTTAATTTATATCAATAAATAATACATACGGATAGATAACCTCAATTATATTGGAGCACTTGAAAAAGTCTATAAAAACAATTTTTTCACTAATATTTACGAATGGTAAATATATTAATGAAAATATTGAATTTAAATCACTACTGAATATAATTTATCAGCACATATATAAATCGCACTTATATGAAACTAAAACACGTGTGTGAATGAAGAAACTAGAAACTTGTGGAAAATAAATACTATGAATATGAAAACAGTTAACAGAGACGACGATGGTGCCAACTTGCGCGACTAATAGAGGTTCTATTTCTATTTTGTTGGTAGCTTTTGTTTCGAGACTGCAACCACTGCAACTTCATACTGTAACTTTTGTGTGACGAATCTTAAAATTTCACTCTCATAATTTTTTCATAACGCGTCTAAAGAAGTATAACTTCAAAAATGTGTTTTCTAACTAAATGAAAGTGAAAGTTTACTGTCCTTCAATATCTCAATATGTATTAATATTTTTCTCGAATTCACAGGTAAATAAGATTTTCCGTTAAATTATTCATATTAAATTTCACCCTTCTCAACAGTATGGAGACTTCATTGTCATTTCAGTTTTCTTATCAGCAAAGGAAAATAGAACCTCACGGGAAAGAAAGGTACAAGTTATTTTGACCTTTGCCCGGTCTTCATGTTAACCTAATTGTATTTCAATATACTTTGCTATGTTTTATTTTACCTCTGTTTTGGCTGATTGGAATGTTTTAGTTTATATTATTAAATATTACTAAACTTATCACATATTACTGTGATATCAATGTAAAACTAGGGTAATAAATAGGCAAATGTATATTTTAACAAATTGACTTGCATTCGTTTTTGTAATTCAATACTTTTAATCTGCGAGTGCAACTTTATCAGATATTTGTCGTTGGTATCCTGCTAAAATAAATTTAGTATCCTTTTAAAATAATGTTATTAACTATAATTTTTTATTAATTTTAAATTTAACTTTAACGCTATTATGATTGTAACTCAATAATCATAAATAATAGAAGATGTTTTCCGCAGGTAAGTGAAAACAAAAAATATTAAGTACATATTTGTTTCGCACATTTAACCGATGAGTCATTTGCACAACGGTAAAGTAATGTACTACTGATAGTAATAGAACCATGTATTCGTGTCGTACTGCTCATTATTTGTTTTTTCATAAAAACAATTATTTCTTCATTGAGTTGAAATCAGAAATCAATTGTCAGTTACTTTTTTAAATTTCAGATTTCTAAGCTTTAAGTTTAGATATCCAATTACCGTAAATTATGTAAAGATTATCATAACTCCTAAACGTACAGATTTTCTACAACCCTATGACGTTTATTTATTCAAACAAGTGGCAATTTTATATAATATGTGTTCAAAATGATGAAGTAAATCAGCATCGAATCGAACACAGTCCTGGAACAAAATGAGATGATGATAAAATGTATTTTAACATCAGTCATCAGATATCGTAAATTCCATAATATGATTTAAGACACTTGCCATACTGCAACATTATTTAATAAAGGACAAATATTTATGAGCGAAAATGAAGTGTGCTGTCCATTGAAGCCCAGTAAAATAAACGTAATATGTAAAATGAAACGCCAAAAGCTTAATATATTAAACGAGAAATAAAAAAATAATCTACTAAAATATTTTTGCCGATTAACAATTATAAAAAAATGCATTTGTCAACAAAGTGTTCATACTTTACCGAGAATCATATCTGAACGAACTGGCATAGTTTATACAAATAATATGTAAGCAAATAAGTTGGAAGTATAAGAATCACGATGATATTAGTTAAATAAGTACATATAATCAAGTACAAATAATAATAATCGTTATTATAAATGTATCATCATCGTAAGATAATACTGAAGGACGCCGATTAACTTTGCTACTCAAGCGCAACCCTTTCCAATTACAGGCAAAGAGAATAGGCAAAAAGATTTTGGCAGAAGGTGTATATATATATATATATATATATATATATATATATATACACACACATACATACATTTATTCATTAACATCTATGTAATATATTCGAAACTAACGGTGATGAAGATGGATGGTTTGTTTGGAAAATCAAATTCGGAGATCTTTTACAGTTGGCTGCTACTGGAAAAAATCACCTTATAAAAATGATCAACAATAGAACAAGTCCATATGCACATATAATGAAGCAAAGTCTTAAAAGAAAAGAGTATTGCTCAGCCGTTTCTATATGTGGACCAGACCTTCGACAAAATGTAGTATAGACCCTAGCTACGAAAATAAAGTTGTGGGGTGGGTTACCCGCAACTTCTTCCTCATGATAGAATTATACCTGTAAAATAGAAAATATTGAGTATCTGGGTTCAATACATGACTCTATCCTATTTATCCGAAATACTCAAGAGGTATCCAAGACAGTGGAAGTAATAACTAAGCAGCAACTTAGATTTCGCAATTGCGTCAAATCTCTCGCAGTAATATATTACAAAGTGGACCAATGGATAAAAAATGGAAGATTAAATCTAGTACAGCTAAATCAACACAGGTTTATTTTTCGCAAATATATATATGTCCAAGTGTTAAGTTATTTGCGAATACTACTTAATAAAGATTCAGTAAAATATTTGAGTGTGTAGTTGTATTGAAGACAAACATGGAGAACATAAATTGTTAAAAATAGAAACGAATTAAACATCCAACTCCGCTCAATCAACTGGTTAATTTCGAGATAATCAAGAATAAATTGAAACAATAAATAAACGGTTAATTGTGGAATAATTAAGACTCAACTTAAACATAACATTGTAAAATGTACTAAAATTTAGCCAAAGGTATACAGATGATAAAAATAATTATATTAAATTATCTTATTAATTTAGAACCAAGATTTAAATTGGAATCTTTATAAACAAACTGCAAAATTATCAGAAATAAAAAAATCATCACAAATAATAAATCAGAAGTCATTCGTTTATAAGATTTTTCCATTTTTTATACGGATAAATAGATTCAAAAACCCCTTGAACCAACATACGAGGAACTTCGCATGTGTCTGATAGATAAGTTAATTATTTTTCTGTGTATATATAAGGAAAATAGATAAAATGTCAGTTGACAGACTTAAGCCAGCTGACATGTTAAGTATCTAATCAGTTCATAAATTATGATAATAAATATACAATAAGTATTCGTTGGGATAAAAAATAAAGCTTCCTGTAAGATTTCCGTATTAGTAATTTTCATTACATTATTATTTATATTTTACCGCATTTAAATATATGCTACGTAACGTAATTTCATTTGTATGAAATTATTTTATATTTAATTTTTTCCTCAATGATTTTATTTTTTTCACTGTACGCTTATCATTTTTTGATAATAAAGAAAATACCACACGATGGTTATGGAGCATTATATTACATATAAAATTAATTGTATAAAATGAGCAATTTTTTTCTCCTTCTTTTCAGCATAAACATACATTCTAATAATTCATTAGATATATCACTTAATCTCAACTGGTCTTCAACAAAATCTTAATAAAATGGCTGTAAAGTTATCTTACTTTTAAAAATGAGTGTAGCTTTCATGAGAGTCATGTAGATCAGATGATGATAAAATAGAACACATGTGTGTGTACGTACGCACATTGGAAAATTTATTGTAAAAATTACTGGAAAATTTATAGAAAAATATTTATGGAACAATTTATTAAACAAATATTTTGAATATATTTGGCGTTAATTTTATAGAAATTCATTATTTACAATTAAATGAAGCTACGTGATTTAATATTATTTCTACTTTCTTCAATTTCTTTACCACGACCTAGGTTTCGTTACATTACAACATCTTCAGGTGGGATATTAGCAAAAGTCTTTGCTAATATCCCACCTGAAGATGTAATACAACGAAACCTAGATCGTGGTAAAGAAATTAAAGAAAGTAGAAATAATACTACATCACGCAGTTTCATTTAATTGTGAAAAAAATATTTGCTGTTCTCACCTGATTGATTATATGAGCTCTCATTGTTATCATCATTTTACTATATTTTAATGTGGAAGAGAGTTTTCAAAATTATTCAATGCACCATATTTATATCAACTTTTGCACATACTTATGTCGGTTTGACTGTCTGATCGTGATTGCACCAGAATGTTACGTTTTTAGAATGAGCTAGTACAAACTTCTTGAAATGTGTGAACGTTATGTGTTTTAATATTATTGAATTCCTTTATTTAAACATAAAGATGTTTAAACTATATTGTTTTTTCAACTCAAAGAAAAAACAAATAAATATTTAATTAAATAAATTACTTTTTTATAATCACTCTATTAATTTCTACAAGAAGACTATCATTATCAGTGTCATGCAACTTGTCATAAAAGTGTAAATATAACATTTTCATGACTCCATTTGTTTGTGAAAATATAATTGTTTACATTTTCAAAGCTCATTTTGGAGGGTAGAACGTTGACAGATATTTAAAATATGTGAAGGTTATGCCGAAAGTGATATAGTTATTTAATCAAATTTCAGGGGGCTGCGAGCGAGGAAAATTTGAGACTCAAATAATAAAATTTCAATGAAACAAATTAGCCAGTACTATAAATTTACACATAATATATACTTATAGACTTGTCTTTCATAAATATATATGTCTTTTTTAGAGTATTTTTTATTATGATTTAAATAAATTACACATTACTACATACTTATTGTTAATGAATCAGTATCGTTTTCGCACCATACATTTTGTTTTGCCTTGCAATAAGAAAGTTCTTATGTTAGTACAGAGTTGAATCAATAATAGTTATTTCTTTCAAAAATATTTTCAAACTGATGGTGTGTTACCAGAGTCCTTACTCATGCCAAAAAGAAGGATTTATAAAATATATTTGAAACTAATTTTTAAATCCATTTTTTCAAAACTTGTAAAGCTCATCCAGCCACCTCAATATTTGCTGTCAAAATCACTACTTTTAATGATAATGCTGTGATATTTAAATGATTCTAATTAAAATTGGAGAGAAATCCAGGAATTACAGTTCTGGTTGATACGATCTGTTGGTTGATACTACCAAATTGACTACCAAAATACTATGTAGAATTTTATCATTTTTAAGCAATAATTCGATGGACTTCCAGGGTTGATTCTTCATGATAAAATATTATCAGTTCTATTATAAACGAGACCCATTAGCTATTTCTAAATGATATCTTACAAATATGCGTATATTACTTTATTCAAGTAAAAACTGGAAAAAACTGTGTTTTATGGATATAGATGGACGCATAAACTTTATTTTTCTTAAAGTCTCATATCGATATAACATCGGGAAGCTAAGAAATTAAAAAAAAGAAAGAAGTTAGTAAACAGGATTGACATATTAGAATATTTCATCTTGCATGTTTAAAATTTTCTATTTTTTATCTATGTTCAATTTTGTGATGTACCATGACAATTCGACATTAAATGAATCCTCATGTACCAAATAGTGTTCTTCAGCCGTACATAAAAAATCAATTAACAAAAGTCTGGAGTTTAGTTAGTAGAACAGTTTTAAGTAGTAGGTTCAAATGCGATGTATCTACTTCCAAACAAGTAACGCTCGTTGTTACTGGTGGCGACAAAAACAACAATGGCACATCGTTGCCATTTTGCTAAGGCCAGTAACATAAACATTGCAAATGGTGTTTACGTTTTGTTTATATTAAAGTAGTATTTAATATTTTTGAAAAACAAATATGTTCTTGGCGTAATTATAAATTTTCCTATTTTAAAGTATTTATGACAACAAGTACTAGCCAGGTTTTCATCTAATGTCGAACGCTTAAATCCACGTTGTATATTGCAACCATTATGATTAAAAAAATTATCAGGAAAAAGGTCATAAAAAGTACGTGGTTTCAATATTCGTTCCAAATATAAAAACGAAAATCGATTAGAAAGGGAAAATATAAAAAAAAATCCGTTAATATTTAAAGCCGTTACTGTCCCTCACAAACGTTTTTATTATTTATCAAATATAAAATTCCCACGAAATTTATTTCCTAACAGAGTAAACATTTTGTTATTGTAGAATAGAATGTAAATAGTGTGGCATAAAATTTGACAAAAACAAATGAAGCCAATTGTCTTCATGGTTTTTAGCAACAATAATACGACACAGAAATTTATCTAATTTGGAAAGTTAGAATATTGAGTACACATAACTTTTGATACCAAAGAATATCACAACACACTGATTGTAAACTATAAAAGTCAATCCAGTGACAAGCTATAATTTGTTATTTGTGAACAAATATGAAATCAAAAATGTAAAAAAAACAGACATTTAAAAGACAGAAGCGATATGCAAAAGACAGAGACAAGGAATAAAGGAATTGATAGACGAAAGTTATGAACGGAAGAACGAGAAATAATCCTAATTTGTTAAACATGGTATATGGAATTCAGTATAGTAAGAAGCTACAACTAATTAGTTGTGAATAAATATATGGTTATAGAAGTGAACAAGATAATCATTTAGAAGGCGAAAGAGATATATAATAGGCATAGATTAGGAATAAATCAATCGACCAAAGTAAGTTGTCTACGTAAAAAACGAGAGATAATTACAACCCATTATATATAACATATGACACTCCGTGTAGCAACTAGCTATAACTGATTATTTATAAATGAAAATGATAAATGACTAAACGAGTAAAGAAGTAGAAAAATAGTAATTTAAAAAAGAGAAGCGATAAACAAGACATCGAGGTACAGAATGAATAAATCGACAGAAGAAAGTTAGGTATGAAAAAAACTTTGAAACACAGGTTAGGAACGATTGTGCAACTTATGTTTGCTGAAAGTAAAGTAGCGCTTGCATATAAACCTTGTGAAAATCTAGCACAATTAATTAGCATCAAGACCTCTTTTATATAGCCCAATGATTTTGTCATTTTGCTACATCGCTTGTAAGCTAGCGCTTCAAGCAATTGATTTTGATTCAAATTTTATTTTCATCTTCTTCATAATTTTTTTACTATGAGAGCGTAATAAACTTCAACCTACCTTTACATTAACGTTATAACCTATTTTTAAAACATTTCAAAAAAAGAGGATATTATCAATTCGTTTGCATTTTTTGGTATGTATGTTACCTCATACCTCCGACATTAATAAATTTGTATGATTCTTAAATCGGGCCACTTCAGGATCTGCTCTTTTTAAATTAGTATTAAGGATCTCAAATAGAAACTCATCGATGTCATTGAATTCCGGTTTCTATCTGCACAGGCCTCATAGTGCACAGGTACTAACGGTTTAAATCGCGAGACATGAACTTGATACTAACATTCTAAACGCAACATTGATAGATATTTTCAAAAGTAGTCTCAAAAACATATTCCGATTTTGATTCCCTACTTCTATCCTGTACTTCTTATTCTATCCTATCTCTTTACCCTGTTCATAATGATACCAAAATTATTTGCTAATTTTGTTACCATTAGGTTAATATTAACTATATATTTTTAATTATCGTATTGTATTCAATATTCCATTTTGTAATGTCTCCCAATTTTCCAGTCTTCCCCCACATTATGTTCTCAATTTTTCGTGTTCTTGAAGAGTTTACTCATGTAGCAATAATTTTATCAAATGTATTATTGTACTGAAGACTAAAGATAAAAAAAATTGATACAATCGTAATAAAATACCAATTATTTATTATAAATTAACAATTATTTATTGTTGTCCTATTTTTTAAATTTAAAATAACACTAGGACAAGTAAATAATGCAATTTTAATGTAAATTTATTGAGGAAAATACATGAGTAAACATCGTGAAAATAAAATTTGTTTATCAACTTGTTCAACGCGAATGGCGACACGCAGTTGATTTAAGGAGTTTACTTCGTGAGAGATGGCGATTCATTGTGACATAGCGAGTCTGTTCTAATTTTCTTTTACACTTAAAAGTTATCAAACTGAAAAGTTGTTTTTCCCATTAGTATCGACGTGGCGTAACACAACCAAAATCATATCAGCACTATAGGTCTTAAAGAAATCTTCACATTTAGGTAAAATAAAATGTGGATATTTTCTTATTTTTCTCTGTTTTTCAGGTTCCGTACTCGAAGAGTCTGAACGGGACCATGTTGCTGTGGCCTTGTTGTCTACCCATCTGCTCGTCCATGTCCTGATTGACCACTAGTAGCTTCTAAGTAAAGATGAACTAAGATAGAAACTTAAAATTCACATATAATATGTAATTCCTTGACCCGACATTTAAAATATTTTAAAAATTTCTTAATGTCATATTGTATTCTAGAAGAGATTCTGGACACTTCCGGAGGGAGAGAAGCGACGATGACGGGTTTCATAAAATAATTTCTGCATATGTATGTATCGTTGAAAACAACATTTTCGTTATAAATAAACGCCCTATAATAATTATTTATTACTAAGAATTAACTATTTAGGGGTGGATCTAAATTGCCGTTTTAGACATATTTGTTACTTAGGCTACCTTCAAAACACCATTCTGTAGTAATTCGACTCTAAAAATGTCTCATGTGCTCTATTTACAACAAAACTAATGATATTTAAATATAAAGTAGATTAGGTATAAGAGTGAACTTAAATTGTTTATCGCGCCTCCGTTTCGAACTTGACTTTGTCGAGGCATCGCACTGAATGTTACATATTTGTAGTGAATGTGAAGGTACTCAAGTCTCATCGTTTAAATTCGTGTCATTCCGTTAAATTTAATGTATTTATTTTTGTCGTTTTTGAACAATTCTACTTCCTTTCATATTACAGTTATAGGTTGATAATAGACCGATAAATATGTCGAAAATAAATTGACAAAAAAATGAAAACAATTTTTTTATATATCCACATTTATATCACGAAAAGAAAAGCCTCATAAAATATTTCGTTACTATTTCGTGGATATATTTGTGCGAGCCGGCGTTCCATGCAAAACTAAATATCAGATTTCAAAACAGTTTAAAGTGAAATTCAATTAGAAAAGTATGAGATTACGGTTACTACGAGTAGTTTCTTGATTAGTAATTAATGTTATGAATTCTGTTTTCTTTTTCAAAAAAGGAAATTGTTAAAAAATTTATTTAGCTTTGTGGGTATATGTATTTGGTGTGTGCATAAATTTTGAGTGTTTTTTGTTTATTCCCGTAATTAAATTTAATTAAAAAAAACGAAAGGAAATCCTAAATATTAAGGTATTTTACCGACTTTCGACCACTTCAATCCATAAATCAGGGAGCTTTCATATTCATTTCTTAAAGACGGATTGCAATTTACAGACGATCAAATTGTTGATGGATTTTTTTATTTCATTATAGTATATTCATATATTATACAAAGCGCTGGTCAGAAAATGCGTGAGGTAGGGATAGGTCCTACTGGATGATAGTCTGAAAGAGCGAGATCAGGTAGATATGTGGCATGTAGAAGAACTATATACACCAAGTCGAAGATTATACGTATTGTCAACAAAGCGGTACATGGACTGCATTGTCAGGCAATAGTAAGAACTACCACGTATCTTGTTCAGTAAACTGATATTTTCTCTCAATATTTTCCGCTCAAATACAGAATTGATTGCAGTAGCTTCTTGATATTGATGGTATCATATCATGCTCAGGTAATTTATAATAAAGCTAGTCTTTCACAATCCGTCATATACACAATTATTTCGTTTCGTCATGGATATTCGTTTTCAAAGCGGAAATTTCATGTTGACCAGAATCTAACCATAATGTTTATAATTAGGATTTGCATGCTAAATTCATTTACATATTCATCTCTTGTCACTGTTTTCCATCGCAAAGACTGTTTTATCGAGGAAGAAGTGAACCATGTTTATTATGTTTCCTTTTGTAAGGTTGAGTTGAATCCATTTCTGAATATAACCAACTACGTGCAGACGTCCAACGTTCCGTACACATTTAGGCACTTACAAACATTTAAGAGTAAGTAGTATTCCGATTAAACTATTTATAAATAACAATTTTTCCAACGTAAATATATTGCCTTCTCCATCTTTTCTGCTACCTTTGGGAAGGCTTCATAAACACCCTATTATTCGTAATTTTTAGATCAAGGAGTTATATATTTATATATATATATATATATATATATATATATATACCTGAAAATATACTAAGGTACCGGATACACATAAGGCCTAGGTACCGGATACACATTAGGTAGGCCTTATTTGTATCAAGTACCTTACTTAAATGTATTAAAAAATTTTCGGGTACTTACTTTGCCACCTCTTAAAATTTCCACGTGAATATTTTTGTGTGTTACTCATTGAGATAAGGGCGATTTAAAGTTTTATTCAGACGCCAAATTTCAAACATTAAGCGGTTTCTGAAAAGAATGGTAAACAGACACGTGATTTTATAATGGTTTACTATTCTTTTTGAGGTACAGAATATTAAAAAAGGCAAAATAAAAAATATTTATACTTATCTAGAACTGCAAGGTATTAATTAATTCATTTTTAGACAAAAAATTATTGATATATAACATATTCCAATTAACTTTTGGAACCGGAAGATGATCTGTGGAAAAATGTTAATATTCGGGTAACGAGTAAATATAAAATAATTATAAAACTCTCAAACTTTTAAACTCCAGAAATTAAGAAAATTCTCATAAAGAAAGTGGAGAGATGTAAACACATGATAATTTAATTTAAAATGTTAATTGTATTATTTAATAGAGTGTACGTAAGACAATAACATGGAAAAGTAAGGTTCAAATTATTATTATTCCAAAAAATATATAAATCTTACCAAACATTAGGTATACGTACGAAAGTAAAAAAAAATCAGAATTTTCAGAAGACCTGTTCAAGAGAAAGTATAAAAATAATTTTTGGCTTTATAAGCTTCTCTTGTAACATTCTAAAATCTACAAGTATTCCGAACGACGAAGCGTTACAGGACTTGTAACACTTCGTCTTTCCTAAATCTTTCAGATTTTAGGAGCATATATTAAGCAACATGAAATTACCCGTATTGAACCTGGTCTTCCTGCATAGAAAATACATAAAGTCTGTTTCATTAAAATATTTCCATAACAAAAAAATAGCATCTCAAGCAAAAGCAGGACTATGGATACTACGTCCTTCGCGATTTGCTTCCATTAGCCTGCGTATAGTGCATTACTATTTACGAGGTTTACCTTATCTCGGACCTGTTCAACCCAGTTGATTTCCATTGAGTTGTTATATAATTCAAGCTAAATATTAAATAATTTAGAATTATAACTTTTAAAAGTTTAAACGGATTTAAAAAATTAAAACAAAAATTCTAGATTGGAACTTTCGATTAAAATTACTTTGGAAGACTTGCATCAACTATTTTAAGAGAGATACAAATCTGGTCGCTTTTTAATCGATAAGAACAACAGATATTCTATTTTTTTTTGTTTCTTTAGATAGGTTAGATAGGTCACTAAAATATTACATTTTAAAGATTTGTAGCTGAAACTTTTTACTTGTGAAGAAGTGTACATCTTTTCAGGCAGGGACGGAAAAATATGCGATGAAAATTAGCACCGAAAACATTAATTTCGCTTTTTAGTTTTACAAACCGAATTTATTCCATAATTTTTAAATACACAGAAGTAAAGAAAATTACTAAAATAGTAATTTCCAGCAAAATAATTTTAGATTACATTAAGTAATTCATCTAATGAAGCGATCACTATTGAGAGGTATTTATGTACGTATTCTCGTTAGTCACCTAAAATATGATAAGTATTCTAAAGAGCTCTCATTAAGAAACTGCCTCGCTGGTAATATTCACCTCCTTCAATTTCTTTCGTATGTAGCTGCGGTCGTTATCGTCAACCGATAGGAAAAACAAATTACTTTGCTGCTCGATTACATCAGGAAACAGCGTAGTTTTCCACTTTTCTTGATAATACTGAATTAAAAATTTGTGCTTATTTTCTTTAACACTGCAAACTTTTTGAAAATTCAATAATAGTATAAACATTAAAACATAAATTTTTCTGTTTAAACAAATTCACAGAACAATATCTTTTTAAAATCTTTTTATTTTATAAACTCTCAGACCGCGTCCTATCCACGCATGAACGACTATCGTAGGTATCGCCCTATGACATGAACTAATATTATTTTACTTTCACTCACTTTTTTACTACCACTAAGAATTAACTAATTAAGGTTTTTAAGTTTAAACGCAGTAAGAATATAATTTAGCTTAATGTACGTAATAAACTTGCAATAAATTTGTCATCTCATTATGGAAATAGATTTTTGGCTTTTCACTGTGCAAACTTAGTGTTGAACTTTTACAGCTTGAATTTTTTGTTTATTAAATATTTAAAAGCTCAAAGTTTGCCCGTTCAAAACCACACATGCCTAGCGTGTGCGGAACAGAGTTGTGAGATATATTATAATATGAAATATATAGCGCTTTGTTTGTTTATTTTAAGTCAAGAAACATTTTCTACTATTTAATTTTTACTAATTTTTGCAATTTTTTCTTACGAATTAAAAAGTATTCATACTTTTTTCTGTTCCTGCTTTATTTGATCTGTTATATTAATTAGGGTTCATTAGAAAAATCCCCTGGACTGGGGATTACGCTGACTATATGATTGTGCCACCACTTACATTCTATTTATTTTCAAACATGACACTAAAATATTGACTCTTGTATACGTATAGTCATGCTTACACAAACTGTTTTCTTTCACGGTCTATGGAATATATCCTAGTAAACCGGACAAATTATTTTTGAAAAAATAAGAAAAAACTCAAACTTTGGTTTAGAATTCAAATATGTACCTTCGCTTTTTGCTTTGAGATATTAATTTTGTCATTTTTAATACACATTCTCACGGAGTTTAAATGTGATTTTATTCACATAGCTATATCATGAATAAAGATAGTTTTAATCTGAAAATAAATTCATTAAAAGAAAGATTTCTTTTACATTAAATTCCGAAATTCGAGGGAGAAAAATTAGAATCAGAAAATTATGATATTATCCACATTCTCAACATACAACTACGGGCGGTTTAGCCTTGTTGGTGAGAAATTATACCAAAATCATAGTGAGATCATTGCAATCGACAATCCTACAATAACAAATTCTTACACCAATTCAAAAACAAAAAACTAAAAGTATCCTCCAATTATTGCCCACATAAAAATTTCCTTTCCACTGAGGATTATTATGGAATCTTCCAAATGTTAGGTGATAACTTTATACTTGGAGAAGATTTCAACGCGAAGCTCACGTGTTTTGAATAAAGATTAACAACGAGGAATGACCAGAAACTTTCCTGGCAGATAAATAATGTACTTAAAAAAATAATCAGAAAAGCTAAAAATGAGCATTGAAAAATGATATTAATTTCACGGAAGGCAAAAACACCGACTATTTGTTCTCAAAATTTACCATTAGATTAAAAAAATACCTTCACGGGATACTTCCTGGAAATCTTTAAACATAAAATCGATAGGTGACCCTGAGCAGAAGGCAACCTCTTCAGGCAAACCTCTTTAAGATTTAAACACCTCAGACTACTTATCTGATGTCTTTAAAACTTTCCCGCAAAATACAATGGAAGAAAATATAACGACAAAAAGTGGTGCTAAGTTTGCTTAGTGGTATTGCTAGATAGCTAGCACAGGTGTATGATAAAAGTTTAAAATATAACTTCATAGGATAATATGAGATTTGTTATATCTTACTTAGAAGATAGGAAGTTTAAAATACGTTATGGCAAACAGTATTCAGAACTGAAGCAGATTCTTGCGTCCACTCCGTAGGGCAGTGTACTCGGTCCAGTATTGTACCGGACCGAGAACACTGCCTTACGGAGTAGATGCAAGAAGTGGGTTGAAGACACCCAAGAGACTTGATAATCAAGGAAGAACGAATGACAATAACCTTTGCTCGTCACACAGCTATCATTACAACGGCCATGCGTATATTACAGACCAGAAAAAAGCTTCAAAGAGTAATGAATAAAATAAGTAAAGGGCGTGTTAGATAAAAGGAAATCAAGTCTACTCATATATATATATATATATATATATATATATATATATATATATATATATATATATATACACATATATAAATAGAGCAAATACCACTAAATTAAACAATTGCTAGATCTCTAGAAGTATTATTGAACCAAAACTCAAAATCAAAACATTAGGTTTTTTAGAACAATAAAGCCTATATTTAGTACTCATCACATAAATTTTAAATGAAGGGTCAACGTTTAGGTTTGTGCATCCTGGAATAATATAAAGTTAACGATAGAGATGTGGTCTTGTATCGATAAATGAAATATTAACATTCTAAAATGCAGCAGTAAGCAATTAGCATTTGAAATCTCACTATTTACTAGTCTGAAGTAGATTTTGTGATATTTCTTTGCGAATAAATAATTCAAAACAATTTTTGAAATTCAGTTTTATAAGATTAAATATATTATTTTTGAAATGGTTCAGTTTTAACAGACCCTAAAACCGACTTTAATATTCAAGTCACATTTTCATCAATATATAGCAATGTGAAGTCATGCTTTCCGACATTTTAAAGCCATTACTTCCTTGATCTGACTGTTGAAAGTTAAACTGAGTTAACGTCAATTGAAAATAATTTCATAGTAGCCACATTTGTATCAACAGGTTTAATTTCAAGCACATCCGTTTCTGCAGTAAAATAACCTCTAATTCTAATATTATTATATGGTACTACGTTCGGCAGTTTCAGTATTTCTCTGAATTTTGGATAGATTTTTTGCTTGCAATATTCTTATTGCAAAACAAAAATTATGCAATAGATCTTTCCGGCCGTTTAGTTGTGGCGCACCAAAAATAAAATCGTAAAATATAAAATGACCAATCCAAAATAAATACATATCAATATTTATTAATAAAATTGTTCCAAGTGGTGAGAATATCACCAATCTGCATTACACATATATCTACATTTACGTACAAAATTATTTCACGTGATGTATGCCTTTATTCGTCTGTGAATAGATTTAACTCTAAAAATACTTGCTGGTTTTAAACAAAATTTAGCCGACTAAATTATTTTTTTTAATGAGCCGATTAATAAAGTCATTATGGTTGAAGGGGAGTTAAAACAAAAGCTTGATAGCGTTTTAAAAACATACATAGCTATAAGAGATACATCGTTTCTAAGTATGAAAGGAATGTAGAAATTAGTACTTGCTATTAAATAGTTAACAGGTTATATAGGAGTCAATCCTAAACCCACAGATAAAGCATAATGATAGGCTTTAGAGGAAATAATTTCTGCCGTCATAAGTTTTTTCGTTTGAAGGTTTACTTAAGCATACATAAAATGGAATAGTTTAAACAAATATTTTTCTTTTATTTGCAATAGACAAATAACCAATATAAATTTAAAGCCACATTCAGCCAATGTGGTGGCGAAGAAGGAAATACGTCGCCATTAAGAAGCAAGATTTCTGAGGATATTTAACACCTCACACCCAATCATCCCCTGTAAAAACAAATTATATTCCACGCGGATGAAGTTTCAGATAAAAGCTTGTGTGTCGATATATGTATATGCAAATAGCATAGCTTTAGTAGCTCAAGATAATGACCTAAATGTGAACTTAATCTTATTAGGGCTGCACCCCCTCGTGTGGGTTAACTTTACCTTTTCTTTTTCTATTTGTGAAAAGATTTCACAATTTTTCTAGCCCTGAGCCCAGATTCACTGTCTTAGCTGTATACGATATTATGTAATTACATTACGTTCATAATTTTGTTTCTTTCTTCCTTTGTTGTAATAAATATGTGAATATTATTTCTCCCTATTTATGGCTAAGCTATCAAACGAACTGATGTGTGGACGTAATGTTAACCACGAGGCCACTATCGTCAAGGTCATCTAAAGTTGTGATCCTTTCGCATTTCAGATTAGTATTATGTCTTTTACTTATATCTTATATCATACAAAGTTATATAATATGAGAGATTTATAATAATGACAAATGGTAGTCATTATAGACTAACATTTTACCATTTTCATAGTTTCTATATTTCGGAAGCTAAAAACAAAACATTTATGGAATTATTCATTTTATCTGCCTTGAATAAAATCTTTCGAAGAAGTGTTGGTCCTACTTCTATGAAATTTGATAACAAAATGGAATCTGTTAACCTGCTTCACAGTTTAAGGAGTTTTGTTTTATTGGTGAATAAACATGGTGCCAAATGAGAAAGTGCTATTTTTTATTTTTATAATAATGTACTTTATTGGAAAGCAAAAGCTTAAAATTAATGTAAAGTTATTACGAGTAGCATAAAAGTATTGAAAACAATATTAAAAAAAAAACATCGTGGTGTATTCTGAAGTTATCTCATTTCCGCCATATTTATTCACCATATATATTTCACTGCTACATTGCCTTAATAAACGTTTCTATTTGTTGGCACCAGTTCTATAAAAGTACCATTTACTTTATAGTTCACACTTATATGTAATTTCAAATCATATTATGCCCTTCCACTTCTTTATGATGAAGTTCCTAAATAATTCATCTTATTTGCTTTCCTTATGACTGCTCTATCGTTTTTCGTTTAGTTCATAAACTATTAGTCACGAATAAAACAAGTAATATTTTACGTTTCATTAATAAACTACATCTTAAAGATTGTGAATTTAATTTTAATCCACATTCATGAAGCGAAATCTCGCTGATTAATTATTTGATTAATATCCTAATTATTTAGTCTCGTATTGCATAGATGGGGACGTCATCTAGTACAGCTTTGTACAAGAATATCAATTACCAATTAATTTACTACTCCAAGTCCTCTATTTCACAGGAATACTGAATATTTTACTGAAAATTCATTAATATTTAGAATCTAATGTATACCTAAGTTTATTTGGAACTTGCCAATATTATTCAGCTTAGGTTTTTATAATTAATATTTTTTAACTAATATTAATACAATTAGTATCGCATCTTCAATTCAAACCTTGTGCCAACCAAAAATAAAATCGTAAAATACAAAATTGTGGTTGGGGCTTTGGTGCTATGACTTTCTTTAACCATATGGTGGTAATTTCAATATTTCATACAGTATACTCTGTCTTATCACATAACATACATTACTTGGTACATTGACTCATTACATCACATTTTTCCAACCTCACCCTTTTTATATTCCCTACGCTCCCCATTATGATGTAAACTTTGACACTTCTAAAATGACGTAATCTTCCCTTGCAAACGTTATAACAATAGTAACGGTATAACGTAGGTAGTCGTTTTCACTTAACGTAAGAGCTTGCTGAGAGCATATCTTTCACCACAATGCTTTAGCGCCATCATTTGAAGGCTTAAGATTATGTTAAAATTAGACTCAAAGTACATAATTTCATTACTTGACTCATTTAATAAGAAAAGAAAACACTTTCCTACATTATGTAATTGCGAGCATTTTGCGAGATAAGCTCGAGTATTTTTAAATAATGAAAATACTTGCTTTATAAGCAAGTATTTTAGAATTGTACGAAAACAATAAATATGTAATCGTTATTTTCTCATTGTGTCCTAGAGCCTACTACATTAGGCACAATATGTACCGTTTATAAAATACCAAGTCTGTGTAAATATTCGTGTATAAATGGAGATAAGCAGGCCTAAACTTTTTCGTATGTTAATGTTTCGGAACTTTAGCCTATTAAAAAGGATTTTATGTTAATATATACTGTACAAACCGTATTGAAAAGGGCTCTTTATTAATATATATATAAATGTATATATATATATATATATATATATATATATATATATATACATATATATATATATATATATATATATATAATACGTACCGTGTTTGAAAGACTAAGACATACCATACATTATTGAGAAGGGTTCTTTGTTAACGTATACCATATATACCGTATTTGAAAGGGCTCTATATTAACAAATACTCTAAACGAAAAATAGAATTCTTGTAAGATCACTCACGTGTCTGTCTGGCCGTAGGTCAGAGCCGTTTTTTTCAGAAACCATTCGAAGTAAATCAAGAAGAAATTTGATTTTTTAAGTTTGGCAACTTGAATTTGTATAGTAAACAACTAATAACCCGCATATATCAATAGCTAAATTTCAAAAGAAGTTTATTCAGGAATTTGGGGAATAATTATGATATTAATCAATTAATTAATCAGCAAGATTTCGCTTCATGAATGTGGACTAAAATTAAATTCACAATCTTTAAGATGTAGTTTATTAATGAAACGTAAAATATTAATTGTTTTATTCGTGACTAATAGTTTATGAATTAAACGAAAAACATCAAATACATTTCCGAATTTTTTGAAATTCTGTTTCTGGTATGAGAGCCCATATAAGGGTTGTAGGAAGAACTATAGCAATTATATTAAATGTATTTATTTTTAAAATATGCACCATTTGTTTACGCCTGTGAAAGATACAGTGATTTTTTATTTTCCCATAGTCACAACCGATTTTTCCAGAAACTACGCGACCAAGGAAATTTATACGGAAACCTCGTGCAGGTTCTACTCGTGCTTGGTAGATTTTCTATCAAAATATAAGTTGATTTTTCATAACAAATAACGTAGATAATGAATGGCGTCATTAAAATAGAAGAGGGTTAAATTTCATATAAATCTCAAACTTATAAACCAAGAAACGTATTAGATGAATTTTCCTGAAATAGACCTATTTTTGATAACATCTTTTTTGAATGACGGAGTGATTTTATATTTTCTCCAATGAACATATTCTCCAGGTAACATATTCAAGATGACAATGAAACTTAGTACTTAGCTATTTTTCTCATTACATCTGACGAAACAAAAATTGCTTAGATTTAATCTCCATAAAATTTATAGACGAAGTAAAATGATGTAATAATATAAGAGAAATGTCATGTTAAGTTTGAAAAAGTTATCGTAAACTAAAATTAAAGTAAAATACGAATGAGTCGTTTGAAAGAAAGATCTTTTGAAATATTACAATTTTTTTCAAAAGTTGTTGCTATCACTTGTCGGTACGAAGAAATACATTGTAAACTACATTTGAATCATAGCTGCATTATTAAAAGCTTCTTATTTCAGTAAATGTTTATTATACATTCTGTATTATGATTTAAGAGCATACATAAACAAAAATCTCACTAACTGCTTAAATAAGTAAATTATTGTTTTATCTCGTATGACGTAGATACGCCAGCTAGTAAAATGTGTGCAATAAAATTAACATGCTTCTAATATTTTACTAGCAGCTGTCTAAATGGCATTATTTTCTCTCGTAGAATCATTAAATTTCCATTCACTAAATTTTTTCACAAAGCCCAAATCTGTAATATTAAATTATATTATACAAGTTGTATATTATATTTTTAAACTTACCGTTTTCGGATCTATTTTTGCGCATTTTATAAAATTTATTAAAAAATCTCGTTACGGTACGGTACGGATTGAAAATAGGTTAATAATTTTTTTCTGGTATTTTTACACGCCTGCCTTTGACTCTGATATATTTCTTTAATTAATTAAGTGTAAAATGTACGAGTATGTCTAGTAGATGTATTACCAAAAGTCACATTAAGTAATAATTTCCCTTACAAATTAAAAAATAATAATTTCGTGGGATGAATTGAAGGTGAAACGATATTTCCATGGAGTCATTCTTGAAAATACTGAACGCACTCGAAATTTAAGCAATTCTCTCAATATTGCAACATCACTAGAATATTCTTTTTGTAATTATAAAATAGAGAAATATTACTGAACATTATTTCAAGGATAACATTAATATACCTTGTTAAGCAACATTCTGCTTAAAAAAATAAGTAGCGTTTTTGATAACTATTTAAAAAAAATCATTATTTTTGTTGCATATTTACATACTATCTCTCAATTTTAAATCTTTGGTTAAAACTTATGTCAACATAAGCAATCAAAAGCCTACTTTCAATATGAGCTCCGTATATCAATCGCTCATCTTCCTAGAGAGCCTTGTTGAAATAAATGATTAAATTTATGGCGCTAAAAACATATACGAATAATTTAGAAACATTTATGGTATACAAAATAGATTACTAAATACGACATTGTGTCAAACGGAAGAACAGTTTTCATAAAAGTAATTTTTTCTCTAGTAATGAAAACAGAAGAACATCCATTCACTACTAATGCAAAGAGTAAATGTCGTATTTTCCTTTATAAAAAGTATTCTGTTATATTATGATTTTTATGAATTATCCGATATTAGAAAACCATAGAGTTTATTTAGGATCATCGCTAATGATTTCTACAAATATATTAAGTATTTAAGGATTGTAAATAAATAAATAATCACATTATTATAGTTAGCTTAAATTATATATGAAATTGATTTATGACTTAAGTCCACATGTTTAGTTTCCAAGTGGAAAAATATTAATTCTTATTATTAAATCAATCCAATCATATAATTTTGCTAGTATGTTAGAGATACAATTCCTTCAATCCGGTAGTTTACGTCGGAAACGTTGTAGATGGTGCTGAGATGAAAATGTACCTACTCTAGTTCTGTTTAACATAATAAATTAAACTAAAAGATTTTGTGTTTTATGTTAGTCTGGAAAATTCTGTCATGCTTTGCTTTTTAGTTCTGTTTAATATCATAAATTAGACTAAAACATTTTGTGTTTTACATTAGTCTGGAAAATTTTGCCAAGCTTTGTTTTTTAGTTCCGTTTAATATCATAAATTAGACTAAAACATTTTTTGTTTTACATTAGTCTGGAAAATTCTATCAAGCTTTGTTTTTTAGTTCCGTTTAACATCAATCAACTAAATTAAAAGATTTTGTGTTTTATGTTAGTCTGGGAAAACCTGTCAAGCACACACACACTACGCGCACGTAAATATATTGCAACATCTTATACAAAATATCTTTCACAGATATAGAAACATGGTACATTTATCAAAAATTATGAGATCTAGGAATATTTGCTATAGTTTTTTCCAACCCTTTTTGACG
This sequence comes from Druceiella hillmani, assembly GCA_039881145.1. NCBI lineage: Eukaryota > Metazoa > Arthropoda > Insecta > Lepidoptera > Hepialidae > Druceiella > Druceiella hillmani. The sequence goes on from JAYKKI010000029.1 coordinate 16,562,408, forward strand.
GGGTTGCTTCAGAAATGAGAGAGTGCAATGCTTTATTTTTGCACATTCTTTAAACATATTTTTAAATATGCAATTCAAAATTGTGAAAAAAATATTCTTATATTCCTCATGACAAGTCTTTTCAACTCCAAATGAAATATAAAGTAGGAAAAAAAAATTAAGTCTTGACCTTACCTCGTTTTTAATTGTTATATAAATATTTAAAAAAAGTAGTTTTAAAATATGCGTGTTTGGGAGATGTATTACAATGGAAGATGTATGACAACTTATAGGGAGATGTATGATAACTTACTTAAGTTTCTACGTTGCACAGTTTCTGGGAAATTGGTTTTGAGAATAGAAAAATGTAAACCTATTGCTTCTACATCTTTCGTAGTTATAAAAATATAGGGAATATATAAAGAATAGTGGATCTGAACAATCATTTTAATTTTACTACCCTTTGTGTAAATTTCTAAAAACCCTTATTTTTTTCATAATTTTAGGTTGAGCAATTTCGTAAAAATGTCATAAAAAAGAATATCCCTAATATCCTTTTTTGCATATTTTTTATATATTTCTGAAGATAAAATATCTAAGATAATAAAAAAAATATTTTGAGACCCTTACAAACGACAAACTGTTTCAAACTATATTCTGTACTCTATATGAAACAAAAAAAACCGTGTACTTCATTTACCCTCCCAAAAATTCCCAAATAAATATTTTCAAGTTTTAACTATGGCGATATGTGCAGGATAATATGTTTCATTGCGACGCGAAATTTTAAGATTTCACGTCGCAACGGTTTGGATGGATAAAAAGACGGAGATGTGAGTGATCTTATAAGGGTGTCTTTTTCTTTTTCAGGTACGGAATCCTAAGTGAAAGAAGGTTACCTTCAAGATTAGAAACCAGACCTTTCAAGTTCAGAGTCCGCTATTTAATGCTGCGCCAATATCTTATTCACGGAAACAACCAAATAAATATGTAGTTACTACGTCGCTACGAATTGCTACAACTGTTTCACTTGTTATAATTGGGGTAATTAGGCAAAATACTGAAAATAATTTTGCAGATATTTACAGCTTTCATTCTACCCAAATGCCAAGTTTCAAGTTCAACGACGAGTGCCCAAATAATATGGCCATATTATCAAGCAAAATATCCTCAAAGTTAATAAGGTTGAGAACAAAAATATTGAGTTTGAAATGGTGTCACATAGTTTACGGTATTTTACTCGACAAAATTTTTCATTTCATACCCATATGACTGTGAAAAAAAGTAAATCGCCATCTTTTGTCGTTCGTCATATTGGATTTAGAATGATGTTAAATAATCCATATTGTTTTATCACTGGACTTATACTCGTGTATAACATTTTAGAGGTCTAACATAATGAGTACAAGTCAACGTTTTGATTGCGCCATTTATCGAGGATAGAGAAGGTGATTTAATAAAAGTGCTTTAAAAACTTAGCTATTAGACAAGCTTTTCAATTATGCTCTACATATTATAAAATGAAGACCGATAAGTAAAATTAAATGAAAGAATCTATTACTATGACGCTTTGGGAAATTCAGACGGCGAGACTTTTCTCTTGATCACAATAAATGGCAGAATGAATAATGTTCATTAAAGAAAATTCCAAATAGATTTCAAAGAATTCAACTAAAGGCCAATTCATTGTCATATAGAATGAAATGATAATTAATTTTGTAAAATACGTTACTGAAAATAATTTGTGCCGTGACTCTGGAATAAGATAATAAAAGAAATTATGACCAGAATATAGGTCAAAATGACAATGCGAGTCTATACATTCGAAAGATAATTTAAGGTCATACAATACAAGTCTATACTTTTGAAAGATGTCTTGAGGTCATACAATGCAAGTCTATACATTTGAAAGACGTCTTAAGGTCTAAATGTTTTAAGGTCGGTTGTTTAGAAGGGGTACAAAATGGGCTGCTGATGAGATAATTTACAAGTAAGATGCGAAGTGAAAAAATGTTTACAAAACTGCTTACGCTATTTGATTAGAATAAATTTAAACACAATGCAGTTTTAGAACATGTTAGCGTGAATGCTCTTCCAGTTGCTTACAATTTATATGTTTGCTTATATTTAACTAGCATTCTGGAGTCTCACTTAAATTATTGTGAAAATGCTGAGAAATTTTCAAGCCTTTTCATTATATTAAACTACTGGAATCTGTGCTTGTCTATTATCATGTACCTACCAATAACCCCTAAAGTTAACTTAATAAGTAATACACATATGAACATAGACAATCAGTAATAAAAGTATGTTCAGATTAAAACTAAATAATTAGATCAATTGCTCAATAAAATCGTCTTGAAACAGTTATTTATTCAATTATATTATGATCCGTGCCGATGGCCAATCGCTTAACAGACTATCTCCGGCACCTGCTACCTGCTCTCGGTCTGAACGTTTTTACGCTTTAATCTAACATTATTTTCTTAACAGACAACAAGGCAATGTAGTACCATTCAGTTGAGAAGTTTGGTCCCGAAAAGATAATTTTTGTATGTTAAAAACATGCACCATTTTTTAAAGTATACATGCCGTAGTAATAAATCTTACAGCTTTTAATTTATAGTCTGTGCTGACAAACATTGTTTTATGGAATCGGAAATACATATAATATCTATATAATTAAAAAATAATTACAGTATGTAGGCGTAATGAAGATTATATGAAGTTTGAAGTGTATTTAATTAATATCCTTGATATATCCACCATTCAAATTATTCACAAATGTACGAAGTATAGGAGGGGGAATTAGTATCTTTTCACGTGCTCTTCAAATACAATGTATTTTATAATGCTTCGCAACAACATTGGAAAATCACTACAATTTTTTTAAAACGTATGTTTTTCAATTTTTTCTTGAGAGAACCGTATCGGTTGTCGTAAAATATTTTAATATTTTCAAAAGGCTTATTACTCAGATGTAACTAACTGACTGTTATTTTTTTTTAGTTAAGTTTACAAAACAAATAACAGTTAAATTTATTTTATAGCCGTGACACCCAGAAAATCGACACAGTGCAGTGATTTGAAAAAAGTATCTGTCTCGAAAACGATCGATTTTCATTAAGGTTAAATTTTGTCAGTGACCTAGTCTTAGCTTGGCCTACCTCCCTTGATACTCGTTGGTCCATGACGATACGTATATATATATATATATATATATATATATATATATATATATATATATATATATATATATATATATATATAATATTCAGTTTAATATATATTATACAAAAAAGGTATTTTATTTGAGAAACAATAGATATCCACATACATACGGTGTTTTTCAACACGAATTCAAAACGTCTTCAGGGTCAATGTTTGTTTTGTAATCCATCAAAATAATTGTTTAAGATTAACAAAATATTTCCTTGCTTAGAATTGAAAGTGATTAGAGGTAAATGGACAAATATACAAGAAAATTATGCAACTAGAAATCGTTTCATTAAAATTTGCTGCTTGATATCTTGAAAAATTAAAAAAAAAAACAATCATAAAAATTTCTGTCAACTATTGTATTTAGATATAATGTTTGATTATATTTTCTAAGGTAAAAACCCTTTCCTTTTTTTTGTCAAAACATTATATTTTATATAAAAGATCTATTAAGAAACAACTACAACAGCAAAATATCAAAACAGTACTGGAATTCATATTCAATAACTCTTTCAATATTTTCTAATTTTTTTAAATTATACACATAATTTTTTAGCCATGCTAACAAAAAATTATCTTTCTAGATGATTTTGTCTATGTTTTGGGATATTTGAGACTAGACGCTACAGATTGAAAGGGGAATCATTGCGATATCGTGCACAACCCAATGCTACCATCACAATATTAAAAGTATCTCAAAAAAAGTTTAAAATTTATTAACAATAAATTGAGAAGTCGAATATGAATCACTTTTCATTCAATTATGATAATATGTTTGTTTGTACTGGTGTAGGCAAAAATAATTTAATCGTATTTGTAACACATAAAATTGTCTGTAAATAATTCCAAATTTAATACGAATATCTGAAAAAAATTGTTGGTTCTCTGAACTGTGGAAATCTAGAAAAGCCTGCTGACTAAATCCAACATTTTTAGGAAAATAAAAAATAATACAATATATTTTACGCATAAACTAAAAAGAGTTGAATATTTGACATAATTTTTCACTTTCAAAAAATATTAAACGCAGTTCAGTGATCTGGAAAAAGAAAGAAAATAATGTAATAACCTTTTTCTCGGTTAATTAAATAAGATCATTATTTCGAAAATAAGCATTTTCTTAATATTCTATTTGTTTTTGTTTATTTAAAAATTTGCCGATTTAAGAAATTTGAAAACAATAAAAATTTAAACTCTGTAAAACTTCAAGAAACTAATAAGGCCAACGTCAAATTCACTAAGTTGAATAGTCTCAAGGTGTTACGTATTGCCACAATTTTTTACTTCTAAAAATTTCGAAGTAAATGTTTGTACACATGTACTTGAATGTACGTGCTTTAATTACATGCAAAAAAAAATATTTTTCTAACCTGTCAAAGAAACTGTGAATAAGAACTGAAAACGATTTTGAATTGGATGTGACATGGATTTTTAAAAGATATATTATAGATTTATTTTCCTCACAAATAGGAAATTCAAAGGTAAAACCACAGGTTACTACTTTTAAATAAAATATAAAAGTAACTAATGTAAACGTTCATATGACTGTGTTCATGAAAAAAATGTTCAAATTCACTCGTCATTATCGATCAACATTAAATTACCATGAACGGATGTACACGCAAAATGGTTTTATAGTAATTTTAAACTTTTAGGGCGGAAAACCTAAATTTACATAATTTTACTGCATATTTACATTCAAATACATATTTTAACAAACATTTAGTCTAAAAAAGTTAACTTTCTATAGGGAAATAATTACTTTTCCATACACTAAACTGAATTTGATATAAATGGTAATAAATCAGTTTCGGCAACATGATGGAAAACAAACCTTAATTTTTTAATTCTATTCAAAAATAATGAAAAACTATACATTTTTCGTCATCGGTCATCGCTCCACTCTGTATTTAAGTAAGTAATAAATACTTTATATTCCCGTCTCTGCATTTAGCCGGTTCATATCGTTCATAGTCCGCAATTATTTTATTTTTATTCATCATTTTTATCTTCGACCTTTTATGTTCGTTATTAAGGCATAGATCAAATATCAAAAAGACGTATTTTGGGTTTAGAAGTGCAACTAAATTATCCGTCCACAGGAGAGATATCAAAATGTTGTCTTTATTATTTTTACGTTTTAATGAAAACAAATATTAAAAAGTTTCAAATCGACTTCGACCCTCAATTTGATGATCACAAAGCAAATAACGTTTAATGGAATATCAGTGAATAGCCAGGTAAACGATATTCGTTGTCACAAAGAGTTGTTTAAATTTTCTGTGCAGATGATATAATTTCGATCAAGTATATTCCTATCAAAATGTTTTAAGAAACTGACAGAGAATTGTTGCAAAGTTGTTTCGGGACGTGTTAAAATTTTCCTTTGTTGACATTTATTGCGCAAAAATTGGTTTTGTATTTTGATGTTATTGAAATTACTTATAAATGTCAAATATCATTTTTAGATTCTGACGGGGAATCATTTCAAATACATTTTTCAAAGAGTATCTATAATCGACCCGGCAGTACTAGTTAACGTTTGTTTTGATTTATGGAATAAATTAACACAAGATCGATACGATCACAGGTTTTACACGTAGGATTTTTTTTTAATAGTTTTAAAGTAATTAATAACAGCAAACATTTTTTCAAAGATCTTGTTATTGATTTCATTCTTTATTTAATTTTTTTTAATACAAATATTGTATTTAAAAAAAAAACTTAGCTTAACTTTTTTCTTTCCGAACTTTTGATACACCCTGAAACCTATTTGACAAACTGACATTTTCCGTTCGTAAGTGATACTTAATGGATAGTTTAATTATATTAATGAACGTATTAACTTAATTTTACGTAAGAAAGAAGAAAAGAAGGGAGAAGAAAGAAAGAAGGAAGGAAGAGAGAAAAATATAAAATGGTTTAATTGATATATCGAAACAAAATACCGGCGCGAGGCAGCAATCTTAGACAATTATCTCTTTATTTCATCCAGTATCATCTGGCTTATTCACGAGAATAATTATTTATACAATATACAAAACTGTTTACAGGGTATTGTCAATGATATTACCAATGATCAATAATTTAAATATACAACTTCAACACGTTATAGCTGTAAGATAATAATTTTAGACAATGAGATATATATATATATATATATATATATATATATATATATATATATATATATATATATATATATGTATCTCTTCGCAATCTCATCTGCCATTTCACTTATCCTTGACATTGACTATTTAAAATCATACAGAATTTTTTAAAGGGAACATGACAGAAATATACTTCAACAATTTAAATACGTAACTCAAATACATGAAACACGTCGCAAAACTTATTCATGAACTAAGGTTTTTTTAAATTTGTTGGCAGGAAAAATGCAACCAATGTTGAGAGTTATCCGAAAAAATAATTTGAGGGTGTAGTAATGACATTTCATATATATATATATATTTTTTTTATATATATATACAGGCTGTCCAGTGGCAGATTTCAAAGTTTGAACAAACATAGTTTCTGAACGCAACACATAAGAGGGGCGCGGGGGGCGTCCTTAGAAGCGCAAGCGATGCGGATGTTTTAGTAGTCATGGAACAGTGGAGTGGGGAGCACCGCGCTTTTGCCGTCGAGGCGTACATTTTGAGTGGATTTTCGCTGTCTGTAGCACGCCGTCGATTTAATAATCGTTACAGTATTCGTCGATTACGTGATGGACCATCGATCAACCTCATTCAGTCATGGGTAGCAAAGTTCAGAGCTACAGGATCAACATTAAATAGGCCCAGGCCAGGACCTACACCATTGGTAGCCACGGAAGAAAATGTCGAGCGTGTTATGGTTTCTGTCGTTGAAAATCCCCGTTTATCACTGCGTACACGTTCATCGATATTGAGAATTCCAAAATCAACTTTACAGATAATAATGCAAAAGAAGCTCAAGTTCCATCCATATAAAATTCAAATTGTTCAGGATTTACACGATTCTGACTTTGAATTAAGAAAAACTTACGCGGAGGTGATGTTGTTGAGATTTCGTATTGCTACCCGGATGGGCAACATATTCTTTAGTGACGAAGCTCACTTTCACATTGGAGGAAATGTGTATAAGCAGAACTTTCGTTACTGGGATATCCATAACCCAAGACAAATGCATCAAGAACCTTTACATAAGCCTAAAGTAACAGTCTTGTGTGCCATGTCTGCATTTGCAATCATAGGGCTTTATTTCTTTGAAAATCAACGTAGCCAAACTGTAACTGTGAATTCGGAGAGATATGCCCAGATGTTAAATTACTTTTTCAGAGTAGAACTACAGAATAGTCTATCCTTCAACCAAAACACATGATTCCAGCAGGACGGGACCACAGCTCATACTGCTAATGTGTCCATGAATGCAGTGCGGCAGTTATTTCCAGAAAAAAACATATCCCCAAACGGTACCGTACCGTGGCCACCTAGGTCACCCGATTTAAGCCCATGTGACTTTTTCTTATGGGGATACTTAAAATCCGATGTTTACAAAACAAATTCAAGGACTGTGACACAACTTAAAGAAAATATTCGAGCCGAAGTCAGTAGGATACCCCAGTCGCTCTGCAAACGCGTTTTTGAAAACATGCGTGCTAGACTAGAAGAGTGTGTCAGACTCGATGGCCGCCATTCGGAAAACGTGGTTTTTAAAAAATTAAATCCGCATTTGTTGTTATGTAGTAATAGAAAATAAACCTACTTTGTATTAGAGGTGTAGTCTTTTTTTACAATTTTTCAAACATTGAAATCTGCCACTTGTATTTACATATATATATATATATATATATATATATATATATATATATATATATATATCTATATATATATATACATATATATATATATATATATATATATATATATATATATATATATATATATATGATGAGTCTTCCCATATCACGGGTTTGCTTGAACATATGAAAATCCTGCAGACTAAGAAAGTGAGAAATTAGAAGTAGTGAGAGACATATTATAAAATTATCAAGAATATTATACAATAATAAATATTGAGACAAAATATATCATTAATATACTCTTCAAGTCAAAACAGGAAAGAGAAATTGATACAAAATTCGTAGTTGACTATAATATGCGATTGTGGAACCTTTGAAATCACCAATCGAATAATAAACAAATAGGAGTCTATTGAATTTTAAAAATCGGTCAATAAACATTTACATTATCGAAAAATTAGCACCTTACATTAGTAAAACTCCTAAGGATTTATTTATAAATTGAATATTTGTTAAAATAGTGATTGTTAAGTATTTAACCAAAACATTTTGGATATTGATTTGTATTTTTCTCTTCAAATTTTTCGTGTACGTCTTTTCTGAATATTTTAATATTCTAACTAATATAGAATAATTTTAGTGAGTAACCAAAATTTTAAAGAGCCCTTGAAGATCGACAATTAAAACAAAGAGAAGAAAAAATAAATCATATACTTTTTTAATTTTTCATGCAATCTCGCGTTTTATTAAAGCGAGATTATATAGAAAAATTAAAAATAAATAAAATAAGTTCTATTTCATAAGTATATCAAAAGAAACTTACTTTCCACTTTTCTTACTGTATTTCCGATATTAAATATGATTGAAAACTCCGTATAATCTTCATTCTATTTAACTCAAGTGTTTAACTGTATGTAACGATAATGTACATTGCCCTATAGTCTATTAAGAAAATAACGTTGGAAAGATTATAGCGATTGTAAAACGTTCAGACCGAGAGCAGACAGCAGGTGCTAGGGATGGTCCGTCGAGTGATTGACCATCGGCACAGATCGTAATATAAATGAATATATAGCTGTTTTAGAACGAGTTTAGTGAACAACAGGTCGAATTATTTAGTTTTATTATAAACTTGTTTGTATTACTGATAGTTGTTTTTCTTTGTATAAATGCTTATTACTTATTAGGTTACCTTTAGAACTTATTGGTAGGTACGGGATAATAGGCGAGCACAGATGTCAGTTGTTTAATATAATGAAAAGATGTGAAAAGATCTCGGAGCTTTCATAAGAATGTTTGAAGCCAGAAGACTCATTAAATTGAAAGAAATGTATAAATTATAAGCAACTGAAATAACGTTCACGCTGACATCAAATGAAACTACATTCAGCAGTCGTGAAAAAAATGTTTCATGTCACAATTTACAAGTAAATTAATTCGTTAGCAGTTCCTTTCACATCCTTTCTAAATAAATGAATGACCTTAAGACGTCCTTCAAATGCTTTGACTTGCATTGTTTTTTTGATCTATATTCTTGTCATTATCACTTTTATTATCTTGTCATATCTTTCATATTTCAGAGTTACGGCAGAAATTTGTTTCACTGATGTTACAAAATTACTTTAAAAAATTAATTGAGTTTTCATCCCATTCGTCAATGTATTGATATTTCATAACTCCTTTGAAATCAATTTTGGATTTTCTTTAATGAACATTATTAATTCTGTTATTTATTGTGATCAAGAGGAAAGCCTCGCCGTCTGAATTTTTTAAAGTATCATCGTAATAGTTTCTTTCATTTGACTTTACTTATCTGTCTTCATTTTATACTTTGTAGATCACATATGATCAAATATTCAGATTAATGGTAAGACTTGTCTAATAGCTAAATTTTAAACATACTTTTATTAAATCACTTTCTATGCCCGTGATAAATATTGATTTGTTCTAATTAAGTTAGAACTCTAAAATTTTGCACACGTGTATAAGTCCGGGGGCAAAACAACATGGATTATTTAATGTCATTCTAAATCCAATACGGCGAACAACCCAAGATGGCTGATAGTTTTTTCTTCACAGATTTGGTGAGTAAAATACGGTAAACTATGTGAAACTATTACAAACCCAATATTTTCTCTTGAATATTAATAAAATTGGACAAGTTTATTGAGACGTTTTGCGTGATAATGTAATCATATTATTTGGGTACTTGTTGTCGGACTAGGAACTTCAAATCTGGTATTTGGGTAGCCCGTGACTTGTAAATATATGAAATATAAGACATTATAAATTCTTACCTAATCAACTCAATTGTAAAAAGTAAAACAGCAGTAGCAATTCGTAGCGACGTATTAAATTTATATTTATTTGGTTGTTTCCATCAGTGGGATATTGGCGCAACTCGGAAATTATGGTTTCGAATCTTTGAAAAAATCTTCTTTTCATTTAGGGTTCTCTACCTCAAGAAGAAAAAGGAAACTCTTCAAAGATCACTCACATGGTCATAATAGCCATTTTTCTCAGAAACCTCTGACGTGGAAACTTCAAATTTGGCATAGAAATAAAACATAATATCCTGTGCGTTTTGCAATAGCTGAAAGTCAAAAATATTGATTTAGAAAATATAGGGGGGGGGGAATAATGTGCTCGAAAGACAATTTTTTTAAATTCCCTGCATCTTGCGGAATGTCGTTTCAGAGTCTCAAAGATATTTTTTTAATATTTCAAGTATTATATCTTCAGACATACTCTGAAAATAATCACGCTAAAGTCGTGAAAGAATATGGGTTTTAAAAGCCCGTGTAAAGGTTGTAGGAAAACTATAGGGATGATTGTAAATTATTTATATTTCTTTGTTTTTACGTCTATGCGAGATATAAAGGACAATACATATAAATTTTTCCATTTTCATAACCGATTTTCTCAAAAACCAAGCAACGTAGAAACTTGAAAATTTAAAGTAGTAGTACATCATATTAACGCACGTATTTTAATTTTTTTTCAATATTTGTATAACATTTACAGAAGAATGAAATAAAGTTGCTGAATTTTTTTCATGTTTTTTTATTTCATACAGGATATCACTTGAGAGGGCTTGTTACGAGGAATTAATAGTTTTCCCCATTTGAATATTATTAGTTTTCCCGATTTGAAATCGTATATCTAAAACGATATTATAAATATGTACAAATATAAAAAAATAACAGTACGCCCCCTTATTTCCGAAACAATCGAGATAAAAAAATTATGAAAAAACGGGGAAAATAAAATTTGAGTAGAACATCACAGAAGTAACTATAACATCCTAGATCTAATAATTTGTTTATATATCCACCACATTTTTAAGTTTGTGGAAGATGTAGTAAATAATATGTTAAAATATATTTACGTTGTGAAAAATTAATATTTGTAAATAGTCTATGTACCCTTAAACGTTTATAAGTGCACAAAATATGTACGAAATGCTCGTAATGGGAGTTTTACTTGGCAGCTTTTTTGACTAACATAAAACAAAAAATATTTTAGTCTAATTTATGATATAAAACAGAACTAGAAATCAAAAAGGTTTCTCTATTTTTGAACTATTCAGGAAATGGGTGCATTTTCACTTCACCACCATATACAAGGTTATCGACGTAAACAACCAGGTCGAAGGATTGGTATTTTACAACCAAAATCTGTAATGTACTAGTCAAATTATATGATTGGATTGATCTAATAGTAATATTTTACCAGTCGGGGCATATAGATTTAAGTCATAAATCAAAGAAAACTAAATACATGGCGCTAGTACTGCAAGTACACGACGCAAACAAATCCAATAAAGATTTCCATATGAAAGCAATTTTCGATACAAACGCGGTAAGTTGGGCTATAATTACCTTTTTCCTTATTTTAATGAACAATTTTTGGAGTAAACTATTTTAGTGATAGGTAGTAATGTTTATTCAAGCTGATAGATTATTTCTTATTTACAAACATTTAATCTAAAAAAGATCGTAATTTATTTAAATTTACGGTGTAAAATACGCAAATTATTTTTTCTATATCAAATTGTGTATGGAGTTTCTAAATATAAAGTTGGCCCTATTTTGACTTTGACTTTTTTTTCAGGAAGTTAGATTTATAACCGGTATTTATAGAAACGATTTCCATGGGAGCTTAATCTATAACCGATATTACAAATACTCCGAAACCGAAATTCAAATGGCCAAAGTCAACTTATTCATTTAACATTAACTGAGGCGGAGTTACTCTCTACAGATTATTTTAGTGTAAATATATCTCAGTTATTATTAGTCTAAACCTAAGACTTTTCAGGATATTCCCCACTCAGAAGTAGTACAAAGATGAGCGAAAAAATATTCAAAGTCATCATTAATTAGAAGTAATTTTGATTTATTAAGTATTACATACTTGCTATTATTAAATCTTTGAACTATGCAATATACTTGATATAGTGATTTATTATGAATAAGATTAGTAAACGTAATTTTCCTGTTGGAGGTATTTTTTTCACAGACAGTTCATTACGTTGCTTTCTTTACAAGTAACGTTTAATGTAAGGTACTTAATTAATACCTACTGCAATATTTCAAAAAGTATACACGAATTTTCCTCGGACACCTATAATTTTTTAACTGTTTTTTTCAAATTAATCAATTTTGGAAAATAGAAACAAAATCGTATTCTCTATATATTCCTGTCCTCTTTTTTGTGCTATTTGTCATTTAGAAAATGTAAATTGTTCTCTTTTATCTGATTTTGCCATTTCAATTGACTATATCAATATCCGCTCTTTTATTTCTATGTCCCAAATTCATCAACTTGTTTACATTCATCAGTGCGTTTCGTCAATTATATAAGTACTCGTACAGGTTTATTTGTTGGTTAGAACATAACTTTTTAAATATTAGTATGCTCCATATTAATTTGGTAATATCCATCTGAATATTTAATTTCAATTATTTTCAATCCTATTTTCTTCGACGATTTAATGTGTTTTTAATGGTTTTACTTAAAATAAATAGGAGATAATTTTGTAATAATATGCAGTTACGTTCTATGTTCTGTTTCATTTTCTTCATTCTTCATTATTTTTTATAAAATTCAAAGATATTCTGTCAATAATATATACGCTGTCCAATATGGACGATAGTAAAAAGGGGAAAGATAGAAAAATAAGATAATGTATTATAATAAAAAGGCTAATAACTTCTGAAATATTATCAATTTAATAAAAAAAATAGGAATTTTGTTTCCATCCAGTGTGGTTAGTCAGTATTCAAATGTTAAGCATTTCATTAATATTGTTATTAGGTCATACTTTCATAGGCAAAGAAGCAGTTAAATGTACATGATGATTCTCTAACAGTCTTTATAATTGTTAAATCACAACAATTAAATTAAATTTTCATCCTTACTTAATTCAGTAAATAGTTAATAACCCAAAGAAGTGGAGTAGTCCACTGTCTGCCAGTCAAACTGTAACAAGCAATCAAGTCGGCCCTTACGCAAACATTGATTGGCATGTTAAAATAAAATGAGGTTACAGTGTACAAAAAATACTTAATGAAGCCACCCTTAGCTCCTTTACCTCGACAACCTCTCTGTAATAACTCTATTTATACTAACCATAATTACCTTGTTTTATACCTCTATCGTCAGCTTCCCCCAATTCTAATAAAAGTTTATTATTTACTGAATATATTTCTTGTTCCAGCGACGGTGATTATGATAGGAATAATTACACTTGGTGGCTTCTTCTATAAAAATGGTGCGAATAATGTGGCATTCGCGAGATTATGGGAAAAAATGTTCGTGAAAAAATTAACCAGAAAACTATTTTTAAAATCTACGCGCTGTTATCCACCACGTACATATGAAAATGTGTATATATATATATATATATATATATATATACATAGACACACATATATTTCATCCTCAACAGGATGATTTTTTTAATTTCTGTTTGAATGAAAATTATCCTACGCTCATCTTCATGCCATGCTTCTGCCATGCTCCATAAACGCATTCAGGGAGATAGGCAGTAACAACGTGATGCGAAAAAAAAAATAAACTGACTTTCAAAATTAATATTATTTAATATGCATTGCAAACGCATTGAACGATATAAGTAATAGTTTTGTTAAGCTGTTTTTAATTTGTTTTACCTAGACAATACATAATAAAATATTTCCTGTAGAAAGCGATCTCTACTTGGTGGTAAACAATTTTATAAATATCCATGGCTTACTTTAACTGTTTCATGGTGGAAGCGATTTCTATGGAGTGGTAAAGAATTTTATAAATGCCCATCGCTTACTGTAAATGTTTCACATAGAAAGCGATCTCTATGAGGTGGTAAAACATTTTATAAATATCTATCTCTTACTTTAAAAGGCTTAGAATGAGGTTAGGTTCAAATTAATAACTTTGCTATCTGAAAATTTACCAAACAATGTTGACAATACTGTAGAACATAATGTACTGTTTACCACTTTTGTCATACTCATAATTCTTTTTTGCACAGTTTTAGATACATTTCCGTTTTATAAAAATTAAATTAAAACCCGATTTTCTTACTTTACTTCTCGTGTGCTCTTCTCTTATTGTTGTATTATGCCGTATAGAATCAAAGTTAGAAATATTATTTAAATTATGTTTTCATTATTTAAACGTGTGACATTTCTTCGTACTCGGAAATGTTACGTTTTTTATACGCTTCGCACTTACGGAATGTATTGGATAAACGATTGTCAAAATATGTAAGCCTTTGGTCATACTGTTTTTGATACAAATTACCCACACCGCTTGAATATGAAATCAATTTAATTCACGCTATATTTCATAAGCGACCGATAATGTAACTTCCGTATAAAAATATTTTCAACTCCCTTATACGTAATTTACATCTGATAAGTTACGTATAATCAACCAATAATTTCATAATACGTGACTTATGAGTGCTGATTTTTCGGTGGTGTCTTTTGATATAATATTATTAACACAGACAATGTACACCATCAAAATATTAAACCAACTCAATTCACACACCACGCTTTCATTATTTTTGTTTTAAAATTTGTTAATATCACGTAATATTTAATAACCTGGTGATCAATGTATCCTTTGTAAAATATTAATTTCAACTACGTTATAAAATCTTTACGGATTTTGACGGATTTGGATATATTATGGGTTTGGGAAATCTGTCAAAAATATGAATTATTCATAGTAAACTTTTATGATAAAAAAATATTATCCATTAAACATTATGGAATAAATATGTAAACCATTAACAATCATAATCCATAAAGATAAATAGTCATTTGAATCCTATGTAATCCTTTCAAACTTTTACCCAAACGACACTACAGCGTCTTGGAATATATGGACTTAATACTAAAATATTGCTTAAGAAAAGAAGCCAACAGTTACGCCCACACTTCGTCACAAATGTTTGAATGTTATAAACAAAAGAAATATACTATCCACGTCTTTTACACTAAACTCTATTAAAGTCTTTTAGTAAGGATCTTTTCAATTGTTTTTCCTTCATATTTACAAACATCGTGTACTATTTCAAGAAAGGTTTCCCTAATGAGACACTGTATATTCTATAAAAAACTGTACTTCTGAATTCATTGAGTATCTTCAAAGCTTTAATGGTAATAAAAGGTTCAATTAACATTAGAAATATGCGTAGGAAGAATATGATAAACAAAATTGTGTCAAAAGAATTGTTGAAGTGATTTCGAGTATCTGATGACAGAAAGTTATTGTAAAATGATTTCGTCATGGAAGAATTGAAGTAACAAGGCGCCGAGAAAAGAAA
The DNA here is from genome assembly GCA_039881145.1 of Druceiella hillmani. Classification (NCBI taxonomy): domain Eukaryota; kingdom Metazoa; phylum Arthropoda; class Insecta; order Lepidoptera; family Hepialidae; genus Druceiella; species Druceiella hillmani. Next base: position 16,578,229 of record JAYKKI010000029.1, read on the forward strand.
GTTAACCACAGACGGAAAAATAGTATTATTGGAACAAGCAAATATTTCTGGTATGGACTTTATCACCTCAAATATGCGGCGTTTTTTCCAAATATGCTTGACTAACAGACTGATGAAATTGATAAAGTTTATTTTGAATAACTTAACACTTATTTACCATTGTAGAAATTCATTATTTACAATTAAATGAAACTACTTGATGTAGTATTATTTCTACTTTCTTTAATTTCTTTACTACGACCTAGGTTTCGTTGTATTACAACATCAGGTGGGATATTAGCAAAGATGTATATTAGCAATTGTGGCATATTAGCAATGTTGTAATACAACGAAACCTAGGTCGTGGTAAAGAAATTAAAGAATGTAGAAATAATACTACATCATGTAGTTTCATTTAAACGTGAATAATGAATTTCTACAAAATTAACGCCAAATATATTCAATATTTGAAAACAGCCGATTTGACTTATTTACTAGATATGTCTACGCTCCGCTTGTGTAGACTTTTAGAAAAATTATTCACTTAACTGATGAAGGAATAATCCAGATGAACTTCAGGAACAAAGGTAAAAAAATGCATTTTAACAATAATTCTATTAATACTAAATTACAAATATATTTACTAATTATCTTGTAAATTTAGGATTACAAAAGAATCGAGAAATATAAACTATATTGCCAACCTGAACAGATGGAATAATAATAGTAATAACTGTAGGCACTGTGTTTATGATTTTTGTAAGTTTCTACATTTTAAATGATTATTGAAAAATGTGTATATAATGGCACCGCAACCAACGTCCAACAGTCATACATAACCTTATTATCTATATTTACGACTTGCATATATAACCCTATTATATATATATATATATATATATATATATATATATACATATATATATATATATATATATACATTCTTCTAATTTTTTCTGTACTTCACTAAACCTCAGTTTTTCTCTTAGCTGGGAGTGTCGTTATTCGCGGTTTTGTTGTTCTTTTAAACAAATAGTTAATTGTCATATTCCTATAATAACTATAAATCATAATTTATTTAAATTTATAATAACGCCATTTTATGACTTTTAATTTCTCTTTGTGGTATCTATTTTATCTAAAGGGTTAGTTTCAGGTGGTTTTCGCTGTTTAGAAGTTTGTTTACTCTTGAAGGTTCTTACGTAGAAAATGTTAATGAGGTTATGGACTCATTCATATTTATGATGCGCATCCTATAGTGTAGACAAACAAGAAGCGCTATGAATGGCAAAAGTATCGAAGTAAAAACGATGTTGGGTCGCGGGAGAGGAAGTCGTTCTATCACAAAAGTACAGCGTTACAACTTTTGCACAAGTCGATTGCATTTTCATAAATTTCAAATATTGTACTCGGGTATTCACCAAGAACAAATGGGAGTTAAGGATTTATTAACCATCCCACGTAAATGTTCGATAAAAAACCCCCTATTTTTTTAAGAAACTAGCGTTCATTTTACGTAATACTTCAAAATGACACTGCCTCATTTTAGTGTAAAATTAAGTCATCATCATTACCAGCCGGTATCTAGCTACTGTTAGATCTAAGCTTTTCCTAAGGCGCGCCGCCACTCACATCTCCCTTATCCAACTGCTGCCCGATGACTTTTTTAGTTCATCAGTTCGTTTGACTAGGAGGCATCCCACACTTCGAGGTTCATGGTATTCACGTCGAATTCGTGGGCTTTAATCGACAACTCGTCTACACCATCAGATCCGGTTGTTCGGCAAATATAACCTACCCATTGCCACTTCCGTCTGCTGATGCTAAGCGTTATTTTGACTATTTAAATTCTCCGTCGGAGTTCTTCTTTGAAGTTTTATTTTTCAGAGATACTCCGAGCATAGCTCTTTCCCTCATTCGCTGAGCGTTTATGGATCAAGCCGACCATAAACAGATATGTTTCAACACCGTGAGTCATTACGGGCAAAACGTAGTGATTATAGACGTTCGCCTTTAGTGATTGTGGAATTGGCGAAATGAAGGTCTGAAGCAATTTTCCAAATTCTACCCAGCCCAATTCTATTTCGAATTCTTCTGTCAGCTTCTTTGTCGAATTCATTTCTATGCAATTGAATAATTTATCCCAGAATATTGGTATGAACAACTTCGATGCTAACATTACAGATGCTCGTCAATCTTGGTACAATCAGTGTGTTGAACTTTTGCCTTGGTCAAGAATTAATTAGTAACCATTAATTATTTTGTTTTAAATTTTCTTCCAAATAGTTTCAGCCACTTTAGTAATACAGTTGTCAATCTATGCTACACCATGACATAATCATGTTTGATCAGAACAAATCTAAATTAATCATTATATATACACACACATATATATATATATATATATATATATATATATACATATATATATATATATATATATATATATATATCATTCAACGGATTTATTTGAAAAATTCTTCGTTTACGTAATAAATATTTATAGCCTAAATTAACATATTCAAAAAAGTAGGATCCCGTGAGGCCGTGAAGACGCTTCAGCGACATTGTTAAGCAAGGTTGTTGATGACCTGATGACCTTTGATCATTAGACAGTGTCACTGAAGTGTCATGAGGCAGCCAGTGCCTCAACTTGATATCCATTGGAAAGGAGCTTTTGGCACATAGGGATACTTTTTATTATGATAAAAAACAGATTGAATAAAACATTAGCCTCGGGGGAAACAATTATATTTTCCCTCTAGTATTCAATATGTTAAAATCTTGCTCGCGTAAGTTATGATAAAAAAAATATTATAATTTTAATATTTTGATTAAATAAATTAACTCATAATTCTCGACCTTAAGAATATTCGTTAAATCCTAAAAAGGGTACAATGCAAAAATAAAAGATGATTTTATTATATCAATTTTTGAATTGATTATAACCAACATAATTTTGGTTCAAAAATTATTGTAATGAAATTTTACCTTAATAATGATAAATTTTTTCGAAATTACCACACACATATTTTTTGTCTCTTTTTGGAGTACCAATACACAATCTGATTGCGTAAGCTCACTGTTATACTGTATATTTCATCTCTCTTGGTTTCTCTCATACGGAATTACTTTTCAATGCTTCATTAGAGAACTATTTAATGCTCTGTTCATCAACGTCCTTGTTGAAAGATTAAGTTTCAAAAAGACTTACTTGGTATTAACTTTTCTCAGATGACTGCATAAATTTTTTTTAATTCCTATGTACATTGAACTTTCTGCAAATAATTTTAAATAATGTTGATATTCTAAACGCTACAACAGACCAAGTTCGAAAAATTCTCTGTAATTAAATAAACCATATTATATTGGCTCACGGCAATTGTGTAATGCATGTCGAATTTTATCACGCTGTCAAAATGAAAATTGTACTTATTACTACCATATGTAATTTAAGATTTGTCTCATTAAAGTAGCAACATAATGGCTATATCAGTTTGTTTATAACGTGGGAAATTATTCAATTTAACTTTTTTTTTCTTCTTCTTTCCCAATTTTGATTCTTTTTTGAACTTTTATGTTTGCGCGTGCGCGCGTTTGTGTGTGTTCAGTAAAGTGACATATTAACAGAAAATGAATATAAGGTTCACTCACATATGAAGTTATATATTCTATACAATATGAAAAAGCGCGGATCTATGCGAAGCAAGAAAGCGAATAAGTTATTTTATGACGTATTGAAAAAACATTCATAAAGAACGTCTTTAAATTCTTCTCAAAAAACAGTTTTTATTCAAAATAAGATAGCTAATTTTATATCGTAATTCATAAATTATGATTTTCTTAAATTAGAAACTAGAAGGTTGTAATAGACCGCAAGAGAACACATGGATGGACACATTAGCGAGAGTAATCGTTTTTTATACGAAACTCTTACGAAATTACGGAATGTTGTGAAAATGACTGCAGTTAATGGAAAATATTTCACCTAGAATAATTAAAAGTAGTGTAACGTAGATGAAACCTGAGTGCAAATTTAAATTAAAAAACGTGTTTTATAACTAAATGAAAATGAAAGTTTACTGTCCTTCGATATCTTGGTTCTTTATTAATATTTTTCTCGAATTCACAGATAAATAAGATTTTCCGTAAAATTAATCATATTACATTTCATCCCTCTCCGCAGTGTGGAAACTTCGTTGTCATTTCAGTTTTCTCATAAGCGACGGAAAATTACGTCACGGGAAAGAAAAGTAAGTTATTTTGACCTTTGCCCGGTCTCTTCGTGTGAACCTAGTTGTATTTCAATATACTTTGCTATGTTTTATTTTACCTCTGTTTTGGCTGATTGGAATGTTTTAGTTTATATTATTAAATATTACTAAACATATCACGTATCACTATGATATTAACATAAATCTAGGGTAATAAATAGGCAATACTAACAAATTAACATCCATTCGGTTTTGTAATTCAATACTTTTAATCTGCCAGTATCACTTTTTCAGATATTTGTCGTTCGTTTTCAGCTAAAATAAATTTTGAACCTTTTTAAAATAATGTTATTAACTATAATTTTTTTATTAATTTAAAATTTAACTTTAACGCCATTATGTTTTCCGCAGGCAAGTGAAAACAGAACATATTAAATACATCTTTGTTCCGTACATTTAACCGATGAGTCGTTTGTACAATCGTAAAGTAATGTACTACTAGTCATGACAGAAACCTGTATTCGTGTCTTAGTGTTCATTACTTGTTTTTTTAAAAAAAAATATCATTTCTTCGTTGAGTTCAAATCAGAAATGAATCGTCAGTTACTTTTTTAAATTTCAGTATTTCTAAGCTTTAAGTTTAGATATCCAATTACCGTAAATTATATAAAGATTATCATAACTCCTAAACGTACAGATTTTCTACAACCCTATGACGTTTATTTATTCAAACAAGTGGCAATTTTATATAATATGTGTTCAAAATGATGAAGTAAATCAGCATCGAATCGAACACAGTCCTGGAACAAAATGAGATGATGATAAAATGTATTTTAACATCAGTCATCAGATATCGTAAATTCCGTAATATGATTTAATACACTTGCCATACTGCAACATTATTTAATAAAGGACAAATATTTATGAGCGAAAATGAAGTGTGCTGTCCATTGAAGCCCAGTAAAATAAACGTAATATGTAAAATGAAACGCCAAAAGCTTAATATATTAAACGATAAATAAAAAAATTATCTACTAAAATATTTTTGCCGATTAACAATTAATAAAAAAAATTCATTTTTCAACAAAGTCTTCATACTTTACCGAGAATAATATCTGAACGAGCTGGCATAGTTTATATAAATAATATGTAAGCAAATAAGTAAATAAGTATAAGAATCACGATGATATTAATTATATAAGTACAAATAAAATTGTTGTTAAAAATGTATGACCATCGTAAGAGAATACTGAAGGATGCCAATTAACTTTGCGACTGAAGCGTTCCCTTTCCAATTACAATACCTGTAATTATGGCTCGTGCAGAAGAGAGAAAACGAGAAGAGGCAAAGAGATTTCGGCAGAAGAGGTTAGCAGATTATATACATATATATATATATAGTTAGCATAGATGCTAATAGCCCACCTGAAGATGTTGTAATACAACGAAACCTAGGCCGTGGTAAAGAACTTAAAGAAAGTAGAAATAATACTAAATCACGTAGTTTCATTTAATTGTGAATAATGAATGCCAAATATATTCAATATATACTTATTGTTAATGAATCAATATCATTTTCGCACCATAAATTTTTGTCTTGCCCTGCAATAAGAAAGTTCTTATATTAGTACAGAATTGAATCAATGATAGTTATTTCTTTCATAAATATTGTCAAACTGATGGTATGTTACCCAAAGTCTTTGTTTATGCCATAAAACAAGGATATATAAAATATATTTGAAACTAATTTTTAACATCAATACACCTATTTTTCAAAACTTGTAATGCTCATCCAGCCACCTTGATATTTGCTGTCACAATACCTATTTATAATGATAATGTCGTGATATTCAAATGATTCTAATTAAAATTGGATAGAAATCCAGGAATTACAGTTCTGGTTGATACGATCTGCTGGTTGATACTACCAAATTAACTACAAACAAACTGGGTAGAATTTTGTCATATTTAAGCAATAATGCGATGGACTTCCAGGGTTGATTCTACATGATAAAATATTATTTGTCCAATTATTAAACTTGAAATCCTATGATTTTGTTTACATTTTGAGCAATTTTACAAACGAGCCCCAGTGCCTTTTTCTAAATGATATCTTGCAAATATATTACTTTAATCAGGTAAAAACTGTTTTATGAATACTATTTTTCTGGAAGTCTCGTATCGATATAATATCGGGAAGCTAAGAAATTAAGAGAAAGTGTCATCCTACAGATGAATAATCTAAAAATGTAAAAAAATTGAGTTTTATTGTAATGCTTATGAAATTTACAACAAAACTTTGTAAATAATATTAACGCGTTTGCATATTTCATCTTGCATGTCTAAAATTTCCTATCCTTTATTTATGTTCAATTTAGTGATATAACATGACAATTTGATATTAAATGAATCCTCATATACTAAATTGTGTTCCTCAGCCGCACACCAAAAATGAATTAACAAAACTCTGGAGTTTAATCACTAGAATAATTTTAAATAGTTGTTTCAAACGCGATGTATGTACTTCCAAACATGTAACGCACCTTGTTACCGGTGGCGATAAAAACAACAACCGCACATCATTGCCATTTTGCTAAGGCCAGTAACATGAACATTGCAAATGGTGTTTACGTTTTGTTTATATTAAAGTGGTATTTAATATTTTTGAAAAACAAATATATTCTTGGTGTAATTATAAATTTTCCTATTTTAAAGTATTTATGACAACAAGTACTAGCCAGGTTTTCATCTAATGTCGAACGCTTAAATCCAAGTTGTATATTACAACCATTATGATTAAAAAAATTATCAGGAAAAAGGTCATAAAAAGTACGTGGTTTTAATATTCGTTCCAAATATAAAAACGGAAATCGATTAGAAAGGGAAAATATAAAAAAAAATCCGTTAATATTTAAAGCCGTTACTGTCTCTCACAAACGTTTTTATTATTTATCAAATATAAAATTCCCACGAAATTTATTTCCTAACAGAGCAAACATTTTGTTATTGTAGAATAGAATGTAAATAGTGTGGCATAAAATTTGACAAAAACAAAAGAAGCCAATTGTCTTCATGGTTTTTAGCAACAATAATACGACACAGATGTTTACCTAATTTGGCCAGTTAGAATATTGAGTACACATAATTTTTTAATACCAAAGAATATCACAACATACTGATTGTAAACTATAAAATTTAGTGCATTGACAAGCTATAATTTGCTATTTGTGAACAAATAAAATATTAAAAATGTGAACAAAACAGACATTTAAAAGACAGAAGCGATATATTAAATATATATATAATAAAATAAAGGAATTAGAAGAAATTTATGAATCTTGCATCAATGATAAATAATCATAATTTGTTAAATATGAAATTTAGTACAGTAACAAGCTACAACTAATTAGTTATGAATAAATATATGGTTATAAAAATGAACAAGATAATCATTTAGAAGGCAAAAGAGATATATAATAGGCATAGATTATTAATAAATTAATCAACCAAAGAAAGTTGTCTACGTAAAAAACGAGAGATAATTACAACCCATTATATATAATATATGACACTCCGTATAAAAACTAGCTATAACTGATTATTTATAAATAAATATGTAACTAAACGAGTAAAGAAGTAGAAAAACAGTAATTTAAAAAAGAGAAGCGACAAACATGACATCGAGGTACAGAATGAATAAATCGACAGAAGAAACTTAGTTATAAAAAAAACTTTGAAACACAGGTCAGGAAAGATTGTGCAACTTATGATTGCTAAAAGTAAAGTAGCGCTTGCATATAAACCTTGTGAAAATCTAGCACAATTAATTAGCAACAAGACCTCTTTTATATAGCCCAATGATTTAGTCATTTTGCTACATCGCTTGTAATATAGCTAGCGCTTCAAGCAATTGTTTTTGAATCAAATTTTACATTCATCTTCTTCATTATTTTTTTTACTATGAGAGCGTAATATCCTTCAACCTACCTTTACATTGACGATATAACCTATTTTTAAAACACTTCAAAAAAAGAGGATATTATCAATTCGTTTGCTTTTTTTGTTATGTATGTTACCTCATACCTCCGACATTAATAAATTTGGATGATTCTTAAATCGGGCCACTTCAGGATCTGCTCTTTTTAAATTAGTATTAAGGATCTCAAATAGAAACTCACTATCTCTATCTGCACAGGCCGCATACTGCACAGGTACTAACGGTTTAAATCACGAGACATGAACTTGATACCAACATCATAAACGCAACATTGATAGATATTTTCAAAAGTAGTCTCAAAAACATATTCCGATTTTGATTCCCTGTTTCTATCCTGTACTTCTTATTCTATCCTATCTCTTTGCCCTGTTCATAATGATACCAAAATTATTTGCTAATTTAGTTACCATTAGGTTAATATTAACTATATATTTTTAATTATCGTATTGTAATAAATATTTAATTTTGTAATGTCTCCCAATTTTCCAGTCTTCCTACACACTATGTTCTCAATTTCTCGTATTCTTGAAGAGTTTACTCATGCAGTAATAACTTGATTAAATGTATTATTTTATTGAAGACTAAAGATAAAAAAAATAAATATAATCATAATAAAATACCAATTATTTATTGTAAATTAACAATTATTTATTGTTATCCTATTTTTTAAATTGAAAATAACACTAGGACGAGTAAATAATAAAATTTTAATGTAAATGCATTCAGGAAAATACATGAGCAAATATAGTGAAAATCAAATTTGTTTATCAACTTGTTTAGCGCGAATGGCGACACGCAGTTGATGTAAGGAGTCTGTTCTAATTTTCTTTTACACTTAAAAATATTGTTTTTCCCATTAGTATCGATTTGGCGTGATACAACCAAAATTATATCAGCACTAAAGGTATTGAACAGATCTTCATATTTACGTAAACTAAAATATGGATATTTTCCTATTTTTCTCTGTTTTTTGGGTTCCGTACTCGAAGGGTCCGAGTGGAACTATGTTGTTGGGGCAATGTCGTGTGTCCGTCTGCTCGTCCATGTCCTGTTTGACTGCTAGTAGCTTCTAAGTTATAGATGAAATAAGATGGAAACTTAAAATTCACATATAATATGTAATTCCTTGACAAATATTAAAAATTACTTAATGTCATATTGTATTTTAAGAGAGTTTCTGGACACTTCCGGATGGAAAATAATTTCAGCATATGTATATATCGTTGAAAACAACACTTTCATTACAAACAAACGCCCTATAATAATTATTTATTACTAAGAAATAACTATTTAGGAATGGATCTAAATTGCCGTTTTTAGACTTATTTGTTACTTAGGCTACCTTCAAAACACCATTATGTAGTAATTCGACTCTAAAAATGTCTCATGTGCTCTATTTACAAGAAAACTAATAATATTAAATATAAAGTAGATTAAAAGTTGCGAACAGTAGAGCTGACTATTGCGATAAATAATTGCACGTCTACCACTATTATACCCCAGGTATAAGTGCTTGTGAACTTACATTGTTTATCGCACCTCCGTTTCGAACTTGACTCTGTCGGGGCATCGCACTGAATGTTACATATTTGTAGTGAATGTGAAGATACTCAAGTCTCATTGTTTAAATTCGTGTCATTCCGTTACATTTAATGTATTTATTTTTGTCGTTTTCGAACAATTCTACTTCCTTTCATTATAGTTATAGGTTGATAATAGATCGTATAACTTCATAGAATAATATGAGATTTGTTATATCTTACTTAGAAGGCAGGAAGTTTAAAATACGTTATGGCAAACAGTATTCAGAACTGAAGCAGATTCTTGCGACTACTCTGTAAGGCAGTGTACTCGGTCCAGTGTTATACCGGACCGACTACACTGCCTTACAGAGTAGACGCAAGAAGTTGGGTGAAGACACCCAAGAGACTTCATAATCAAGGAAGAAGTAACCACAATAACCTTTGCTCATGACACAGCTGTCATTACAACGGCTATGCATATATTACAGACCACAAAAAAGCTTCAAAGAGTAATGAATAAAATGAGCAATGGAACACAAAAATATGAATGAATAATGAGTCTACTCATATATACATATATATATATATATATATATATATATATATATATATATATATATATATATATATACACATACATTTATAAATAGAGCAATTACCCCTAAATTAACGCATTGCTAGATCTCTAGAAGTATTATTGAATCATCACGAATTTTCTAGAACAATAAAGCATATATTTAATACTCATTACATAAATTTTAAATAAAGGGTCAATGTTTAGGTTTGTGCATCCTGGAATAACATAAAGTTAAAGATAGAGATGTGGTCTTGTGTCATCCTTAAATGAAATATTAACATTCTAAGGTGCAGCACTAAGCAATTAGCAATTGAAATCTCACTATTTGCGAGTCTGAAGTAGATTTTGTGATATATCTTTGCGAATAAATAATTTGAAACAGTTCTTGACTTTACAGTTTTATAAGACAAACTATGTTATTTTTGAAATGGTTCAGTTTTAACAGAATATTATATTTCCACACAGTCTAAACCACACTTAAATATTCAAGTCACATTTTCATCAATATATGACAATGTGAAGTCATGATTTCCGATATTTTAAAGCCCTTGCTTGCTTGATTTGACTGTGGACATTTAAACTGAGTTAACGTCAATTGTAAATAATTTCATAGTAACCACATTCCTATCAACAGGTTTAATTTCATGCACTTCCGTTTTTGCAGCAAATAACCTCTAATTCTAATATTACTATGTGGTATTACGTTCGGCAGGTTTCAGTATTTCTCTGAATTTTGGATAGATTTTTTGCTTGCAATATGCCTATTACAAAACAAAAATTATGCAACAGATTTTTCCGATCGTTTAGTTGTGGCGCACCAAAAATAAAATAGTAAAATATAAAATGATCAATCCAAAATAAATACATAAAAACACTTATTAATAAAATTGTTCCAAGTGGTGAGATAATCACCAATCTACATTACTCATATATCTACGTTTACGTACAAAATTATTCCAAGTGATATGCCTTTATCCGTCTGTGAATAGATTGAACTCCAGAAATATTTGACTGTTTTTAAGCACACTTTCACTGGCTAAATTGTTTGTCTAATAAGCTGATTAATTAAGTATATTATGGTTGAAGCGGAATTAAAATAAAAGCTTGATAACGTTTTAAAAACATACGTGGCTATAAGAGATACATCGCTTCTAAGTATGAAAGGAATGTAGAAATAAGTAATTGCTATGAAATAGGTAACAGTAATATAGGAGTCAATCATAAACCCACACCTAAAGCATAATGATAGGCTTTAGGGAAAATAATTATTTCGATAAATGCCGGCGTAAGTTTTTTCGTTTGAAGGTTTACTTAAGCTTATATAAAAGGGAATAGTTTAAACAAATTTTCTTTTATTTGCAATAGACAAATAACCAACATAAATTTTAAGCCATATTCAGCCAATGCGGTGGTCAAGAAGGACCAACAAGAAGCAAGATTTCTGAGGATATTTAACATCTGACGCACAATCGTCTCCTGTAAAAAACAAATTATAGTTTACGCGGATGAAGTTACAGATAAAAGCTTGTATGTTCGATACATATATATGCAAATAGCATAGCTTTAGTAGCTCAAGATAATGACCTAAATGTGAACTTAATCTTATTAGGGCTGCACCCCCTCGTGTGGCTTTATTATACCTTTTCTTTTTCTTTTTGTGAAAAGATTTCACAATTTTTCTAACCCCGAGTCCAGATTCACTGTCTTAGCTGTATACGATATTATGTAATTACATTACGTTCATAATTTGGTTTCTTTCTTCCTTTGTTGTAATAAATATGTGAATATTATTTCTCCATATTTATGGATAAGCTATCATATAAACTGATGTGTGGATGTAATGGCAACGTGGCCCCGTCAAGGCCATCCAAAGTTGTGATTCTTTTGCATTTCAGATTAGTATTATGTCGTTTACTTATATCTCATATCATAAAAAGCTATATAATATGAGAGATTTATAATAATAACAAATGGTAGTCATTACAGACTGATATTTTACCATTTTTATAGATTCTATATTTCGGAAGCTAAAAACAAAACATTTATGGAATTATTCATCCTCTCTGCCTTGAATAAAATCTTTCGATGAAGTGTCGGTCTTACTTCTATGAAATATGATAACAAAATGGAATCTGTTAACATGCTTTACAGTTTAAGGAGTTTTGTTTTATTGGTGAATAAACATGGTGCCAAATGAAAAAGTGCTATTTTTTATTTTTATAATAATATGCTTTATTGGAAAGTAAAAGCTTAAAATTAATGTAATGTTATTACGAGTAGCATAAAAGTATTGAAAACAACATTTTAAAAGAAAAAAATATCGTGGTGTATCCTGAAGTTATCTCATTTCCGCCATATTTATTCACCATATATATATCACTGCAACATTACCTTAATAAACTTTTCTATTTGTTGGCACCAGTTCAATAAAAGTGCCATTTACTTTATAGTTCACACTTATATGTAATTTCAATTCATATTATGCTATGCCCATATTATTCATATTATCATATCATATTATGCCCTTCCACTTCTTTACGATGATGTTCCAAAATAATTCATCTTATTTGCTTTCCATATGACTGCTCTATCATTTTTCGTTTAATTCATAAACTATTAGTCACGAATAAAACAAGTGATATTTTACGTTTCATTAATAAACTACATCTTAAAGATTGTGAATTTAATTTTAATCCATATTCATGAAGCAAAATCTCGCTGATTAATTAATTGATTAATATCCTAATTATTTAGTCTCGTATTGCATAGATGGGGACGTCATCTAGTACAGCTTTGTACAAGAATATCAATTACCCATTAATTTTCTACTCCAAGTCCTCTAGATGGCGCTATCTTATTTCAGAGGAATACTGATTATTTTACTGAAAATTCATTAATATTTAGAATCTAATGTATACCTAAGTTTATTTGGAACTTGCCAATATTATTCAGCTTAGGTTTTTATAATTAATATTTTTTAATTAATATTAATACAATTAGTATCGCATCTTGAATTCAAACCTGGTGCCAACCAAAAATAAAGTCGTAAAATACAAAATTGTGGTTGGGGCTTTGGTGCTATGACTTTCTTTAACCATATGGGGGTAATTTAAATATTTAATACAGTATACTCTGTCTTATCACATAACATACATTACTTGGTACATTGACTCATTACATCACACTTTTCCAACCTCACCCTTTTTATATTCCCTACGCTCCGCATTATGATGTAAACTTTGACACTTCTAAAATGACGTAATCTTCCCTTGCAAACGTTATAACAATAGTAACGGTATAACATAGGTAGTAGTTTTCACTTAACGTAAGAGCTTGCTGAGAGCATATCTTTCACAACAATACTTTAGCGCCATCACTTGAAGGCTTAAGATTATATTAAAACTAGACTTAAAGTACCCTAATTTCATTACTTGACTCATTTAATAAGAAAAGTAAATACTTTCCTACATTATGTATTTACGAGCATTTTACAAGATAGGCTCGAGTATTTTTAAGTAATGAAAATACTTGCTTTATAAGCAAGTCGTTTAGAATTGTACGAAAACAATAAATATGTAATCTTTATTTTCTTATTGTGTTCCAGAGGTTATCACATTATGCATAATATGTACCGTTTGTAAAATACCAAGTCTGTTTACCTATTCGCTTATAATAAGGTGGCCCAAACTTTTTAGTATGTTAGTTTTTAAGGTTCCGTAACCTACTAAAAAGGATTTTATGTTAATATATACTATACAAACCGCATTGGAAAGGGCTCTATATTAATATATATTATACATACCGTGTTGGAAAGGGTTGTATACTAAAACATACCATTCATTATTGAGAAGGGCTCTTTGTTAACATATAACATATATACCGTATTTGAAAGGGCTCCGTATTAACAAATACTCTAAACGGAAAATATAATTCTTTTAAGGTCATTCACGTGTCTGTCCGGCCGTCGGTCAGAGCCGCTTTTCTCAGAAAGCACTTCAAGTAAATCAAGAAAAAATGTTATTTTTTGAATTTTCCAATTGAATTTGGATAGCAAAAACATATCAACCCGCATATATCTCAATAGTTAAATTTCAAGAGAAATTTATTCAGGAATTTGGGGGGCAAATACGCATCCGAATTTTTTTGAAATTCTGTTTCAGGTATGAGGTATCGCTTGAAAGGTTAACCAACCCTTTCAAGCGATAAGGGTCTCAAAAATTTTCAGTGAAAAATATATAATACCTCACATTATTTTTTTCTTAATTGTCAGTAGTTTAGCTTCAGAGATACACAGAAAAATATGCAAACAAATATATCTCCCCCATGTTTCCAAAATTACTCAATCCAAAATAATGGAATAAATATGGATTTTTAGAAGCCCATATAAGGGTTGTAGGAAGAACTATAGCAATTATATTAAATGTAATAATTTTTAAAATATGCACCATATATTTTCGCCTGTGAAAGATACAGTGATTTTTTTTTATTTTCCTTTAGTCACAGCCCATTTTTTTCGGAAACTATGCGACCAAGGAAATTTATTCGGAAACCTCGTGCAGGTTCTACTCGTGCTTGATAGATTTTCTTTAAAATACAAATTGATTTTTCATAACAAATAACGTAGATAATGAATGACGACATTAAAAGAGGAGAACCCAACTGCAATTTCTAAACCAAGAAACACATTAGATGAATTTTTCTGAAATAGACCTATTTTTGGTACCATGTACTTTTTGAATTACGAAGTGATTTTTTATTTTTTCAAGATGACCACGAAACTTAGTACTTAGCGTAATTTGTACTTAGTTATATTTCTTATTACATCTGACGAAAGAAAAATTGCTTAGATTTAATCTAGATCAAATTTATAGTCGAAGTAAAATGATGTGACAATATAAGAGAAGGTGATGTTAAGTTTGAAAAAGTTACCGTAAAATAAAAGTTAGCAAAAATACGAATGAGTTGTTTTAAAGAAAGATCTTTTGAAATACTACAATTTTTTGAAGTTATACTTCTTTAGGCGCGTTATGAAAAAATGATGAGAGTGAAATTTTAAGATTCGTCACACAAAAGTTACAGTATGAAGTTGCAGCGGTTGCAGTCTCGAAACAAAAGCTACCAACAAAATAGAAATAGAACCTCTATTAGTCGCGCAAGTTGGCACCATCGTCGCCTCTGTTCACTGTTTTCATATTCATAGTATTTATTTTCCACATATTTCTAGTGTCTACATTCACACACGTGTTTTAGTTTCATATAAGTGCGATTTATATATGTGCTGATAAATTATATTCAGTAGTGATTTAAATTCAATATTTTGATTAATATATTTACTATTCGTAAATATTAGTGAAAAAATTGTGTTTATAGACTTTTTCAAGTGCTCTAATATAATTGAGGTTATCTATCCGTATGTATTATTTATTGATATAAATTAAAATATTATTATTTAACATAATTAATACTAAATATTATTAAATTATTAATGTTAAATATTTATTATTGGTTATTCAATATTTTAAAAGTAAATAAATAAATTTAATAATAAATTCAATTTGAATTCATTGAATTTAAGTTTATTCATTTTTTAAATATTGTTATCATTTTCTTACTTTAATATTCACTTTTCATTTTTATCAAAAAGTTTTCATTAAAGTTGTTCATTTATTTTTATAAATATTTATTATTTTCATTTATTCAATTTAATAATAAATATTGAAAATTAATATTTTAATTTGATGTTTAATTTTACTTTTTATCACAAATTTTGTATTAAATGTTTTATAAAATTTATTTCTTTATTTTGAAAATATTGAATATATTCATATATAGAAAATGAATTAACTTACATTCAATTTTTTAAATTATTAAATTTATTCATTTACTTTTAAAATATTAAATAATCAATAATAAACATTTCAAATTAAGAATCTTTTAATAATTTAGTACAAATTATGTCCTATATATTTATTACTCTCTAAATTTTATTTTTAATAATTATATATATATATATATATATATATATATATATATATGTATGTATAATTAAATTATTAATTTACAACTTTTTAAATTTATTATGAATTATTAAATTCAGAAAATTATAATTATTTCTATCCTGGTTAGCCAATGATGAGTCGATTAGTATACCAAATTTCAATTGTATAATACAATATAAACGATCAAACGTTTGAGCTGGAGGGTTGCCATTTATCAGAATATTCACGACACTATCAATATCATTACTCCAAACATTGATATGACTGTAAGACAGGCGGAATTGGCAAGTTCAACAGTGACATCAGTTGGTGAGTTTTGTGCAGCTGAATGCAAAATGGAAGATGGCAACAAAATTGTTTTGATGGTAAATTACATTACTCTAAATCAAAAAATGGACGACATCATTCATTTCTTGAAAAGATTATTATGGCCATATACAACAGCTGGAGGAGAATATCTTGGTAGAGGAGAAGACAAGTTACCGATAATTTTAAGTGCGGACTTCAACGTCAATTTTTCCCGTGAAGATGCTCGTCCACTAATTTATTTCCTCCAAAATGACTTGAATCTAGCCAGGAATAATAATCCTCTGATTTCGACAACACGACATGGCACTACCATAGATGCTGTATTTGTACGATATCTCAACGCTGTTAATACAAGACTTTTTGTATCATATTTTAGTTATCATAAGCCACTGATAACTGAAGTTCCGATTCAGTCATTACCGGAAGATGCTATGGCAGTGGACATAATTTAAAAATAACATTCGGATAATAAGAGAATTTATGGTACCCTTAGTGTAAGAAAATAAATATTTATTTATTTAATTTTTCAAATTTAAGCTGAACTTTATTGACTGTTTTTATCCTTTTGCAGTCCTTTTATTATTTTATTGTAATTTATTATTTGCATACAATTAAAAAAAAAAAAATTTTTAATGATGCCAAAGAAGTATAACTTCTCACGCGCGTACATAAGTACACGCACCCTTTTTTTTCAAAAGTTGTTGCTGTCACTTGTCGGTATGAAAAAATACATTGTAAACTATATTTGAATCACAGCTGCATTATTAAAACTTCTTATTTCAGTAAATGTTTATTATGCATTCTGTATTACGATTTAAGAGCATACGTAAACAAAAATCTCACTAACTGGCTAAATAATCAAATTATTGTTTCATCTCGTGTAACGTAGGTGCGCCAGGTAGTAAAATTTGTGCAATAAAATTAACTTGCTTCTAATACTTTATTAGTAGCTGTCTAAATGGCGTTATTTTCTCTCGTAGAATTATTAAATTTCCGTTCACCAATATTTTTCATAAAGCCCAATTCTGGAATATTAAATTATATTTTATAAATTGTAAATTATATTTTTAAACTTACTTTTTTTGGATCTATTTTTGCGCGTTTTAAAAATTTATTAAAAAATCTCGTTACAGTACGGTACTGATTAAAATAGGCGGTGTAATCATTATTCTGGTATTTATAGGAAATATGCAATTTTGCGTACGTCCTTCTTGGAACACAATGATTAATCTAAAACAATTTGAGTGTTAAGCTTGCTTTAGTACCATAAACAGTAAGAAATTTTACATACATCTCCGGGTATAGTGTTTAAAATATCTGCTGTCTTTCACCTTTCTTCTGTTTTTCACAGGATATATTTTGACAGGATATTATTTTCGTTTTTTTTTTCATTTTCGTAGGTGGTGTTGTGAACACAATCAATACGTTGCATATTGCATACTTTATTTATATATAATAGATTAAGCTTAATATTACATATAAATATAGGTTTTAATTCACTGTGGTAAGTTCCCGTGAAGCAGAGATTATTAAAATGTTAGAAGCTTTCGACATTGATGAAAGTGTGCCAGAATTCAGCGACCACGTCAGAAAAAATAATAGTGGCCGAAAATTTATTGGCGGTTGAAGATTAAAACATATTTAAATGCCTTTTTTAAAAAACAAAACAAATAAAATGGAACATACGCTTCATTGTATTTGTTTATTTTAATATACCACAACTTTCAGAACCAGGTCGTATTTCAGCTTGTTAGGAAATAAAAAGTTCACCTAGTGTTATAGGACACTTTTATAGGCTATCTAAAATAATGACTGAAATCGAGGTGAAAAATATTAAAATCCAACGAATTTATATTCAATAGTGAGAAACACTATTAATTTTTCTGCACACGTTAGAAAATTTAAATCACCGTAATTGAAAATTAACGTGAAACGCCTATCATAATTTTGAAGATACTGTTGAAAAGAAATACGGTAATGACTTCATGCTCGTCTTTAATTCTGATTTAATATTTCTTTAATTAATTGTGTGAGCTTAAATGTATGTCTATTAGAAGTATTACCAAAAGTCACGTTAAATAATAATTTCCTTCACAAATAAAAAAAAATTTCTTGAGAGGAATTGAGGATGGAACGATGTTTCCATGGAGTTATTCTTAAAAATACTGTATGCACTCGAAATTTAAGTAATTGCTCAATATCGCAACACCACTAGAATATTCTTTTTGGAATTATAAAACAGAGAAATATCATTGAAACTCATTTCAAGGATAAAATTAATATAACTTTTTGAGCAATGTTATGCTTAAAAAATGAAGTAGTGTTTTTGATAACTTCTGCGAAACAACAGTTATTTTTGTTGCACACTGACATACCATCGCTCAATTTTAGATCTTTGGTTAAAAGTTATATCAGCATAAGGAATCAAAAAGCCTACTTTCAATATGAGCTCCTGATGTCAATCGCTCATCTTCCCATATAACGTTATTGAAATAAATGATTAAATTTATGGCGCTAAAAACATATACGAATAATTTAGAAACATTTATGGTATATCAAATTGATTATTAAATACGATATTTTGTGTCAAACGGAAGAAAAGTTTTCATAAAACTAATTTTTTTCTCTAGTAATGAAAACAGAAGAGCATCCATTCATTACTAATGAAAAGAGTAAATGCCACATTTTCCTTTATAAAAAATATTCTAATATTGAATATATTTGGCGTTAATTTTGTAGAAATTCATTATTCACAATTAAATGAAACTACGTGATGTAGTATTATTTCTACTATCTTTAATTTCTTTACCACGACCTAGGTTTCGTTGTATTACAACATCTTCAGGTGGGATATTAGCAAAGATTAACTCTTAGGAACAACCAACAGCATTTATATGTTTCAAACACAATAGCGGAAGACTACTTTGTGCGGATTTTTCCATTGTTTATGTTAGTGAGTTTATTGCAGGGGCGCAGACTAGGTTTTATTATATTACAGAGAGTTATACAGTATACCAGTATTCTAGTTGGGGTAATAAATTCAATTGTTGTTATTATGTGAAGTTATACAATGCAAACTTTAGGGTGTATGTAATAAAATTAAATGGAAGTTATTGTCGGTAATATATTGCAAAGGCAAGGGTATTTGAAAGTAAGGCCAAGGTAATATACTAATTCTACATATCTTATTATCGGTAATATATTTATACAAAAGCAAGGGTATTTGAAAGTAAGGACAAGGTAATACACTAATTCTACATATCTCCGGTTTTGTGTATTCATATATTTATTTATTTATTTCTTTTAATTTTTTTTTTTGTTTTTATTATATATACTTATATTTATATGTGTATTAATGCTGAAACAATTTCCAGGGTACTGTAGTATCAATATTTTATATTTATATTCTATCTAGAAGATATTAAGAATGGGTGATGATATTATATTTAGTTGTTCATTTAATATATTGACCTTGATATCTTTTTTATGTCTGTTTATTTCTAATGTTTCTAGGATATTAAGTTTATTGCCTTTTGTATTTATTTGTAATATATAGGGGGCATTATCAGTATGGGGGTGATGGTTATTTTCAATGAGATGTTTAGCAAAGTGAGATGTGTCTGGTTTATTATTACGCCAGCTGGCGATGTGTTCTTTATATCTTGTATTAAAATCTCTTCCTGTTTGACCTATGTATACACTATTACAATCGTTACATTTAAGTTTATAGATACCACTCTTTTTATGTTTATCTATTTTTTCTTTATTATAATTATACTATTATAGATACGTTGACGACATCCTTATCTGCTGGAAAGGTACACACCGACAGTTAGACCAGTTTGTTAACTTTGCTAACTCCCTACACAATAATATCAAATTCACTTTAGAAGTAGAGTCCGTATTTCACACACCACGCGCACGTAAATATATTGCAACGTCTTATACAGAATATCTTTCACAGATATAGAAGCATGGTACATTTATCAAAAATTATGATATCTAGGGATATTTGCTATAGTTTTTTCCAACCCTTTTTCACCCGGTTTCTTCAGAAATAAGGGAGCGGAATGCTTTATTTTTGCATATTCTTTAAACACATTTTTAAATATTCAATTGAAAATTGTGAAAAAAATATTCTGATATACCTCATGACAAGCCTTTTCAACTCCAAATGAAATATAAAGTAGGAAAAAAAATTAAGTCTTTATTTACCTCGTTTTTAACTGTTACATACATTTTTGAAAAAAGTAGTTTTAAAATATGCGGGTTCGTGAGAAGTATTACTATGACAACTTACAAGTTTCTACGTTGCACAGTTTCTGGGAAACTGGTTTTGAGAATAGAAAAATGTAAACCTATTGCTCCTGTATCATTCGTAGGCATAAAAATACAGGGAATATATAAAAAATAGTGACATCTGGAACCACCGCTTTAATTTTCCTACTACTCCTCTATAAAAAGAATATTCCTAATATTATTTTTTGCATATTTTTTAGTATATTTCTGAAGATAAATTATCTAAGATAAAAAAAAATATTTTGAGACCCTTATAAACCACAAACTGTTTCAAACGATATTCCGTACTCTATATGAAACAAAAAAAACCGTGTACTTCATTTACCCTCCCAAAAATTCCCAAACAAATATTTTAAAATTTTAATGCGATGTGTGCAGGATATGTTTCATTGCGACGCGAAATTTCAAGATTTCACGTCGAGCAGTTGCCGAGAAAAACGGTTTTGATGGATGAAAAGACGGAGATGTGAGTGATCTTATAAGAGTTTCTTTTTCTTTTTGAGGTGCGGAACCCTAAGTGAAAGAAGGTTACCTTCAAGATTAGAAACCAGACCTTCCGGGTTCAGAGTCCGCTATTTAACGCAGCGCCAATATCTTATTCACGGAAACAACTAAATAAATATATAGTTACTACGTCGCTACGAATTGCTACTACTGTTTCACTTGTTATAATTGGGGTAATTAGGCAAAATACTGAAAATAATTTTGCAGATATTTACAGCTTTCGTTCTGTCCAAATCAAGTTTCAAGTTCAACGACGAGTGCCCAAATAATATGGCCATATTATCAAGCAAAATATCCTCAAAGTTAATAAGGTTGAGAACAAAAATATTGAGTTTGAAATGGTGTCACATAGTTTACGGTATTTTACTCGACAAAATTTTTCATTTCATACCCATATGACTGTGAAAAAAAGTAAATCGCCATCTTTTGTCGTTCGTCATATTGGATTTAGAATGATGTTAAATAATCCATATTGTTTTATCACCGGATTTATATGCGTGTCAAAATTTTAGAGGTCTAATATAATTAGCACAATTCAACGTTTTGATTGCACGATTTATCGCCGATGGAGAAGGTGATTTAATAAAAGTGTCGTAAAAAACTTAGCTATTAGACAAGCTTTTCAATTATGCTCTACATATTATAAAATGAAGACAGATAAGTAAAATTAAATGAAAGAATCTATTACTATGACGCTTTGGGAAATTCAGACGGCGAGACTTTTCTCTTGATCACAATAAATGGCACAGTGAATAATGTTCATTAAAGAAAATTCCAAATAGATTTCAAAGAATTCAACTAAAGGCCAATTCATTGTCATATAGAATGAAATGATAATTAATTTTGTAAAATACGTCACTGAAAAGAATTTGTGCCGTGACTCTGAAATAAGATAATAAAATAAATTATGACCAGAATATAGGTCAATATGACAATGCAAGTCTATACATTCGAAATATATTTTAAGGTCATACAATACAAGTCTATACTTTTGAAAGATGTCTTGAGGTCATACAATGCAAGTCTATACATTTGAAAGACGTCTTAAGGTCTAAATGTTTTAAGGTCGGTTGTTTAGAAGAGGTACAAAATGGGCTGCTGATGAGATAATTTACAAGTAAGATGCGAAGTGAAAAAATGTTTACAAAACTGCTTACGCTATTTGATTAGAATAAATTTAAACACAATGCAGTTTTAGAACATGTTAGCGTGAATGTTCTTCCAGTTGCTTACAATTTATATGTTTGCTTATATTTAACCAGCATTCTGGCGTCTCACTTAAATTATTGTGAAAATGCTGAGAAATTTTCAAGCCTTTTCATTATATTAAACTACTGATATCTGTGCTTGTCTATTATCAAGTACCTACCAATAACCCCTAAAGTTAACTTAATAAGTAATACACATATGAACATAGACAATCAGTAATAAAAGTACGTTCAGACTAAAACTAAATAATTAGATCAATTGCTCAATAAAATCGTCTTGAAACAGTTATTTATTCAATTATATTACGATCCGTGCCGATGGCCAATCGCTTAACATACTATCTCCGGCACCTGCTACCTGCTCTCGGTCTGAACGTTGTTACGCTTTAATCTAACATTATTTTCTTAACAGACAACAAGGCAATATAGTACCATTCAGTTGAGAAGTTCGGTCCCAAAAAGATAATTTTTGTATGTTAAAAACATGCACCATTTTTTAAAGTATACATGCCGTAGTAATAAATCTTACAGCTTTTAATTTATAGTCTGTGCTGACAAACATTGTTTTATGGAATCGGAAATACATATAATATCTATATAATTAAAAAATAATTACAGTATGTAGGCGTAATGAAGATTATATGAAGTTTGAAGTGTATTTAATTAATATCCTTGAAATATCCACCATTCAAATTTTTCACAAATATACGAAGTATAGGAGGGGGAATTAGTATCTTTTCACGTGCTTTTCAAATACAATTTATTTTATAATACTTCGCAACAACATTGGAAAATCACTACAATTTTTTTTAAAACGTATGTTTTTCAATTTTTTCTTGAGAGAACCGTATTGGTTGTCGTAAAATATTTTAATATTTTCAAAAGGCTTATTACTCAAATGTAACTAACTGTTATTTTTTTGTAGTTAAGTTTACAAAAAAAATAACAGATAGATTTATTTTACAGCCGTGACACCCAGAAAATCGACACAGTGCAGTGATTTGAAAAAAGTGTCTGTCTCGAAAACGATCGATTTTCATTAAGGTTAAATTTTGTCAGTGACCTAGTCTTAGCTTGGCCTACCTCCCTTGATACTCGTTGGTCCATGACGATACATATATATATATATATATATATATATATATATATATATATATATATATATATATACATATAATATTCAATTCAATAAATATTATACAAAAAAGGTATATTATTTAAGAAACAATGCGTTACAGCAGATTTAATTAGATATCCACATACATACGGTGTTTTTCAACACGAATTCAAAACGTCTTCAGGGTCAATGTTTGTTTTGTAATCCATCAAAATAATTGTTTAAGATTAACAAAATCTTCCCTTGCTTAGACTTGAAAGTGATTAGAGACAAATGGACAAATATACAAGAAAATTATGCAACTAGGATTCATTTTATTAAAATTTGCTGCTTGATATCTTGAAAAATTTAAAAAAAAACAATCATAAAAATTTCTGTCAACTATTGTATTTAGATATAATGTTTGATTATATTTTCTAAGGTAAAAACCCTTTCCTTTTTTTTGTAAAAACATTATATTTTAAATAAAAGATCTATTAAGAAACAACTACAACAGCAAAATATCAAAACAGTACTGGAATTCATATTCAATAACTCTTTCAATATTTTCTAATTTTTTTAAATTATACACATCATTTTTTAGCCATACTAACAAAAAATTATCTTTCTAGATGATTTTGTCTATGTTTTGGGATATTTGAGACTAGACGCGGGAATCATTGCGATATCGTGCACAACCCAATGCTACCATCACAATATTGAAAGCATCTCAAAAAAAGTTTAAAATTTATTAACAATAAATTGACAAATCGAATATGAATCACTTTTCATTCAATTATGATAATGTGTTTGTTTGTCCCCGCTTACTGGTGTAGGCAAAAATAATTTAATCATATTTGTAACACATAAAATTGTCTGTAATAATTCCAAATTTAATACGAATATCTGAAAAAAATTGTGGGTTCTCTGAACTATGGAAGTCTAGAAAAGCCTGCTAACTAAATCGAATATTTTTAGGAAAATAAAAAATAATACAATATATTTTACGCATAAACTAAAAAGAGTTGAGTATTTGACATAATTTTTCACTTTCAAAAAATATTAAACGCAGTTCAGTGATCTGGAAAAAGAAATAAAATAATGTAATAACCTTTTTCCCGGTTAATTAAGTAAGGTAATTATTTCGCAAATCAACATTTTCTTAATACTTCTATCTGTTTTTATTTATTTAAAAATTTGCCGATTTAAGAAATTTGAAAACAATAAAAATTTAAACTCTGTAAAACTTCAAGAAACTAATAAGGCCAACGTCAAATTCACTAAGTTTAATAGTCTCAAGGTGTTACGTAATGCCACAATTTTTTTTACTTCTAAAAATTTCGAAGTAAATGTTTGTACACATGTACTTGAATGTACGTGCTTTAATTACATGCAAAAAAAAATATTTTTCTAACCTGTCAAAGAAACTGTCAATAAGAACTGAAAACGATTTTGAATTGGATGTGACATGGATTTTTAAAAGATATATTATAGATTTATTTTCCTCACAAATAGGAAATTCAAAGGTAAAACCACAGGTTACTACTTTTAAATAAAATATAAAAGTAACTAATGTAAACGTTCATATGACTGTGTTCATGAAAAAAATGTTCAAATTCACTCGTCATTATCGATCAACATTAAATTACCATGAACGGATGTACACGCAAAATGGTTTTATAGTAATTTTAAACTTTTAGGGCGGAAAACCTAAATTTACATAATTTTACTGCATATTTACATTCAAATACACATTTTAACAAACATTTAGTCTAAAAAAGTTAACTTTCTATAGGGAAATAATTACTTTTCCATACACTAAACTGAATTTGATATAAATGGTAATAAATCAGTTTCGGCAACATGATGGAAAACAAACCTTATTTTTTTTTAATTCTATTCAAAAATAATGAAAAACTATACATTTTTCGTCATCGGTCATCGCTCCACTCTGTATTTAAGTAAGTAATAAATACTTTATATTCCCGTCTCTGCATTTAGCCGGTTCATATCGTTCATAGTCCGCAATTATTTTATTTTTATTCATCATTTTTATCTTCGACCTTTTATGTTCGTTATTAAGGCATAGATCAAATATCAAAAAGACGTATTTTGGGTTTAGAAGTGCAACTAAATTATCCGTCCACAGGAGAGATATCAAAATGTTGTCTTTATTATTTTTACGTTTTAATGAAAACAAATATTAAAAAGTTTCAAATCGACTTCGACCCTCAATTTGATGATCACAAAGCAAATAACGTTTAATGGAATATCAGTGAATAGCCAGGTAAACGATATTCGTTGTCACAAAGAGTTGTTTAAATTTTCTGTGCAGATGATATAATTTCGATCAAGTATATTCCTATCAAAATGTTTTAAGAAACTGACAGAGAATTGTTGCAAAGTTGTTTCGGGACGTGTTAAAATTTTCCTTTGTTGACATTTATTGCGCAAAAATTGGTTTTGTATTTTGATGTTATTGAAATTACTTATAAATGTCAAATATCATTTTTAGATTCTGACGGGGAATCATTTCAAATACATTTTTCAAAGAGTATCTATAATCGACCCGGCAGTACTAGTTAACGTTTGTTTTGATTTATGGAATAAATTAACACAAGATCGATACGATCACAGGTTTTACACGTAGGATTTTTTTTTAATAGTTTTAAAGTAATTAATAACAGCAAACATTTTTTCAAAGATCTTGTTATTGATTTCATTTTTTATTTAATTTTTTTTAATACAAATATTGTATTTAAAAAAAAATTAACTTAGCTTAACTTTTTTCTTTCCGAACTTTTGATACACCCTGAAACCTATTTGACAAACTGACATTTTCCGTTCGTAAGTGATACTTAATGGATAGTTTAATTATATTAATGAACGTATTAACTTAATTTTACGTAAGAAAGAAGAAAGGAAGGGAGAAGAAAGAAAGAAGGAAGGAAGAGAGAAAAATATAAAATGGTTTAATTGATATATCGAAACAAAATACCGGCGTGAGGCAGCAATCTTAGACAATTATCTCTTTATTTCATCCAGTATCATCTGGCTTATTCACGAGAATAATTATTTATACAATATACAAAACTGTTTACAGGGTATTGTCAATGATATTGCCAATGATCAATAATTTAAATATACAACTTCAACACGTTATAGCTGTAAGATAATAATTTTAGACAATGAGATATATATATATATATATATATATATATATATATATATATATGTAAATATATACATATATATATATATATATATATATATATATATGTATATCTTCGCAATCTCATCTGCCATTTCACTTATCCTTGACATTGACTATTTAAAATCATACAGAATTTTTTAAAGGGAACATGACAGAAATATACTTCAACAATTTAAATACGTAACTCAAATACATGAAACACGTCGCAAAACTTATTCATGAACTAAGGTTTTTTAAATTTGTTGGCAGGAAAAATGCAACCAATGTTGAGAGTTATCCGAAAAAATAATTTGAGGGTGTAGTAATGACATTTCATATATATATATATATATATATATATATTTTTATATATATATACAGGCTGTCCAGTGGCAGATTTCAAAGTTTGAACAAACATAGTTTCTGAACGCAACACATAAGAGGGGCGCGGGGGGTGTCGTTAGAAGCGCAAGCGATGCGGATGTTTTAGTAGTCATGGAACAGTGGAGTGGGGAGCACCGCGCTTTTGCCGTCGAGGCGTACATTTTGACTGGATTTTCGCTGTCTGTAGCACGCCGTCGATTTAATAATCGTTACAGTATTCGTCGATTACGTGATGGACCATCGATCAACCTCATTCAGTCATGGGTAGCAAAGTTCAGAGCTACAGGATCAACATTAAATAGGCCCAGGCCAGGACCTACACCATTGGTAGCCACGGAAGAAAATGTCGAGCGTGTTATGGTTTCTGTCGTTGAAAATCCCCGTTTATCACTGCGTACACGTTCATCGATATTGAGAATTCCAAAATCAACTTTACAGATAATAATGCAAAAGAAGCTCAAGTTCCATCCATATAAAATTCAAATTGTTCAGGATTTACACGATTCTGACTTTGAATTAAGAAAAACTTACGCGGAGGTGATGTTGTTGAGATTTCGTATTGCTACCCGGATGGGCAACATATTCTTTAGTGACGAAGCTCACTTTCACATTGGAGGATATGTGAATAAGCAGAACTTTCGTTACTGGGATATCCACAACCCAAGACAAATGCATCAACAACCTTTACATAAGCCTAAAGTAACAGTCTGGTGTGCCATGTCTGCATTTGCAATCATAGGGCTTTATTTCTTTGAAAATCAACGTAGCCAAACTGTAACTGTGAATTCGGAGAGATATGCCCAGATGTTAAATTATGTTTCAGAGTAGAACTACAGAATAGTCCATCCTTCAACCAAAACACATGATTCCAGCAGGACGGGACCACAGCTCATACTGCTAATGTGTCCATGAATGCAGTGCGGCAGTTATTTCCAGAAAAAAACATATCCCCAAACGGTACCGTACCGTGGCCACCTAGGTCACCCGATTTAAGCCCATGTGACTTTTTCTTATGGGGATACTTAAAATCCGATGTTTACAAAACAAATCCAAGGACTGTGATACAACTTAAAGAAAATATTCGAGCCGAAGTCAGTAGGATACCCCAGTCGCTCTGCAAACGCGTTTTTGAAAACATGCGTGCTAGACTAGAAGAGTGTGTCAGACTCGATGGCCGCCATTCGGAAAACGTGGCTTTTAAAAAATTAAATCCGCATTTGTTGTTATGTAGTAATAGAAAATAAACCTACTTTGTATTAGAGGTGTAGTTTTTTTTTACAATTTTTCAAACATTGAAATCTGCCACTTGTATATATATATATATATGTATATATATGTATATATATATATATATATATATATACATATATATATATATATGTGTATATATATATATATATGTATATATATATATATATATATATATATATATATATATATATATATATACATATATATATATGTGTATATATATATATATATATATATATATATATACATATATATGAAAATCCTGCAGACTAAGAAAGTGAGAAATTAGAAGTAGTGAGAGACATATAAAATTATCAAGAATATTATACAATAATAAATATTGAGACAAAATATATCATTAATATACTCTTCAAGTCAAAACAGGAAAGAGAAATTGATACAAAATTCGTAGTTGACTATAATATGCGATTGTGGAACCTTTGAAATCACCAATCGAATAATAAACAAATAGGAGTCTATTGAATTTTAAAAATTCGGTCAATAAACATTTACATTATCGAAAAATTAGCACCTTACATTAGTAAAACTCCTAAGGATTTATTTATAAATTGAATATTTGTTAAAATAGTGATTGTTAAGTATTTAACTACAATATTTTGGATATTGATTTGTATTTTTCTCTTCAAATTTTTCGTGTACGTCTTTTCTGAATATTTCAATATTCTAACTAATATAGAATAATTTTAGTGAGTAACCAAAATTTTAAGGAGCCCTTGAAGATCGACAATTAAAACAAAGAGAAGAAAAAATAAATCATATACTTTTTTAATTTTTCATACAATCTCGCGTTTTATTAAAGCGAGATTATATAGAAAAATTAAAAATAAATAAAATGAGTTCTATTTCATAAGTACATCAAAAGAAACTTACTTTCCACTTTTCTTACTGTATTTCCGATATTAAATATGATTGAAAACTCCGTGTAATCTTCACTCTATTTAACTCAAGTATATTTACTCCAGTACTTTTAAGATTTGTGATTACGTCAACAAATTGCTGCATGTGTTTACCAAACAAAAATTGTCACTTCGAGATTGAACTGTTAAACTGTATGTAACGATAATGTACATTGCCCTATAGTCTATTAAGAAAATAACGTTGGAAAGATTATAGCGATTGTAAAACGTTCAGACCGAGAGCAGGTAGCAGGTGCGAGGGATGGTCCGTCGAGTGATTGGCCATCGGCACAGATCGTAATATAATTGAATATATAGCTGTCTTAGAACGAGTTTAGTGAACAATAGGTCGAATTATTTAGTTTTATTATAAACTTGTTTGTATTACTGATAGTTTTTTTTCTTTGTATAAATGCTTATTACTTATTAGGTTACCTTTAGAACTTATTGGTAGGTACGGGTTAATAGGCGAGCACAGATGTCAGTTGTTTAATATAATGAAAAGATGTGAAAAGATCTCGGAGCTTTCACAAGAATGTTTGAAGCCAGAAAACTCATTAAATTGAAATTAATGTATAAATTAAAAGCAACAATATAGAGTAGTATAAATAACGTTCACGCTGACATCAAATAAAACTACATTCAGCAGCCGTGAAAAACATTTTTCATGTCACAAGTTACAAGTAAATTAATTCGTTAGCAGTTCGTTTCACATCCTTTCTAAATAAATGAATGACCTTAAGATGTCCTTCAAATGCTTTGACTTGCATTGTTTTTTTGATCTATATTCTTGTCATTATCTCTTTTATTATTTTGTCATATCTTTCATATTTCAGAGTTACGGCAGAAATTTGTTTCACTGATGTTACAAAATTACTTTACAAAATTAATTGAGTTTTCATCCCATTCGTCAATGTATTGATATTTCATAACTCCTTTGAAATCAATTTTGGATTTTCTTTAATGAGCATTATTCATTCTGTTATTTATTGTGATCAAGAGGAAAGCCTCGCCGTCTGAATTTTTTAAAGTATCTTCGTAATAGTTTCTTTCATTTGACTTTACTTATCTGTCTTCATTTTATACTTTGTAGATCACATATGATCAAATATTCAGATTAATGGTAAGACTTGTCTAATAGCTAAGTTTTAAACATACTTTTATTAAATCACTTTCTCTGCCCGTGATAAATATTGATTTGTTCTAATTAAGTTAGACCTCTAAAATTTTGCACACGCGTATAAGTCCGGGGACAAAACAACATGGATTATTTAATGTCATTCTAAATCCAATATGGCGAACAACCCAAGGTGGCTGATCGTTTTTTCTTCACAGGTTTGGTGAATAAAATACGGTCAACTATGTGAAACTATTAAAAACCCAAAATTTGTCCTCAATATTAACAACATTAAAAAAGTTTATTGAGAAGTTTTGCTTGATAATACAATCATATTATTTGGATATTTGTCGTCGAACTAGGAAGTTCAAATCTGGTATTTGGATAGCCCGTGAATTGTAAATACCTAATCACCTCAACCTAATCACCTCAATTACAACAAGTAAAGCAGTAGTAGCAATTCGTAGTGACATAGTGACTATATATTTATTTTGTTGTTTCTGTTAGTGAGATATTGGCGCGACTCGGAACTTCTGGTTTCGAATGTTTGAAGGAATATTCTTTTCATTTAGGGTCTGAGGTAGGGAACCTCAGAAAGGAAAAGGAAACCATTCAAAGATGACTCAGATGGCCACCATAGCCATTTTTCTCAGAAACCTCTGACGTGAAAACTTGAAATTTGGCATAGCAACAAAACATATTATCCTGCACATTTTGCAATAGCTGAAACTCAAAAATATTCATTTGGAAAATTTAGGGGGGGGAGTAAAGTGCTCGAAAACCATTTTTTTCTAATTCTCTACACTTACGGAATGACTTTTGAAAGAAAAATATTTATAAAAATTGTCTAAAAATATTTTTTTAATATTTTAAGTATTACATCTTCAGACATACGCTGAAAATTGTGCAAAAGATGAACATAAATCTTACCTACCCCATTATTTCTCAAGCTAAAGTCGTGAAAGAATATGGGTTTTAAAAGCCAGTGTAAAAGTTGTAGGAAAATTATAGGGATGATTGTAAATTGCTTATATTTCTTTGTTTTTACGTCTACGCGAGATATAAAGGACAATATACATATAAATTTTTCCATTTTCATAAACGATTTTCCCAAAAACCAGGCCATGTAGAAACTTCAAAAGTTGAAATAGTAAAATATCATATTAACTCACATATTTTAATTTTTTTTAAATATTTGTATAACATTTACAGAAGAATGAAATAAAGTTGCTGAATTTTTTTCATGTCTTTTTTTATTTCATATAGGATATCATTTGAGAGGGCTTGTTACGAGGAACTAGTAGTTTTCCCCATTTGAATATTATTAGTTTTCCCGATTTGAAATCGTATATCTAAAACGATATTATAAATATGTACAAATGTAAAAAAATAACAGTCTGCCCCCTTATTTCCGAAACAATCGAGCCAGAAAATTATGAAAAACTGAGGAAAATAAAATTTGAGTAGGACATCACAGAAGTAACTATAACAAGTATCCTAGATCTAATAATTTGTTTATATATCCACCACATTTTTAAGTTTGTGGAAGATGTAGTATATAACATGTTAAAATATATTTACGTTGTGAAAAATTAATATTTGTAAATAGTCTATGTACCCTTAAACGTTTATAAGTGCACAAAATATGTACGAAATGCTCGTAATGGGAGTTTTATTTGGCAGCTTTTTTGACTAACATAAAACAAAAATATTTTAGTCTAATTTATGATATAAAACAGAACTAAAAATCAAAAAGATTTCTCTATTTTTGAACTATTCAGGAAACGGGTGCATTTTCACTTCACCACCATATACAACGTTATCGACGTAAACAACCCGGTCGAAGGATTGGTATTTTACAACCAAAATCTATAATGTACTAGTCAAATTATATGATTGGATTGATCTAATAATAATATTTTACCAGTCGGGGCATATAGATTTAAGTCATAAATCAAAGAAAACTGAATACATGGTGCTAGTACTGCAAGTACAAGATGCAAACAAATCCAATAAAGATTTCCATATGAAAGCAATTTTCGATACAAACGCGGTAAGTTGGGCTATAATTACCTTTTTCCTTATTTTAATGAACAATTTTTGGAGTAAACTATTTTAGTGATAGGTAGTAATGTTTATTCAAGCTGATAGATTATTTATTATTTACAAACATTTAATCTAAAAAAGATCGTAATTTATTTAAATTTACGGTGTAAAATACGCAATTTTTTTTTCTAAATCAAATTGTGTATGGAGTTTCTAAATATAAAGTTGGCCCTATTTTAACTTTGACTTTTTTTTCAGGAAGTTAGATCTATAACCGGTATTTATAGAAACGATTTCCATGGGAGCTTAACCTATAACCGATATTACAAATACTCCGAAACCGAAATTCAAATGGCCAAAGTCAACTCATTCATTTAACATTAACTGAGGCCGAGTTACTCTCTACACATTATTTTAGTGTAAATATATCTCAGTTATTATTAGTCTAAACCCAGGTCTTTTCAGGATATTCCCCACTCAGAAGTAGTACAAACATGAGCGAAAAAATATTCAAAGTCATCATTAATTAGAATTAATTTTGATTTATTAAGTATTACATACTTACTATTATTAAATCTTCGAACTATGCAATATACTTGATATAGTGATTTATTATGAATAAGATTAGTAAACGTAATTTTCCTGTTGGAGGTATTTTTTTCACAGACAGTTCATTACGTTGCTTTCTTTATAAGTAACGTTTAATGTAAGGTACTTAATTAATACCTACTGCAATATTTCAAAAAGTAGACACGAATTTACCTCGGACACCTATAATTTTTTTCTTCTTTTTTTTTTCAAATTAAACAATTTTGAAAAATAGATACAAAATCGTATTCTCTATATATTTCTGCCCTCTTTTTTGTGCAATTTGTCATTTAGAAAATGTCCAAAATTCATCAACTTTTTTACGTTCATCAGTGCGTTTCGTCAATTATATAAGTACTCGTACAGGTCTATTTATTGGTTAGTACATAATTTTTTAAATATTAGTATGCTCCATATTAATTTGGTAATATCCATCTGAATATTTCATTTCAATTATTTTCAATCATATTTTCTTCGACGTTTTAATGTGTTTTTAATGGTTTTACTTAAAATATATAGGAAATAATTTTGTAATAATATGCAGTTACGTTCTATTTTCTGTTTCATTTTCTTCTTTCTTCATTATTTTTTAAAAAAATTCAAAGATATTCTGTCAATAATATATATGCTGCCCAACATGGACAATAGTAAAAAGGGGAAAGATAGAAAAATAAGATAATGTATTATAATAAAAAGGCTAATAACTTCTGAAATATTATCAATTTAATAAAAAAAATAGGAATTTTTTTTCCATCCAGTGTGGTTAGCCAGTATTAAAATGTTAAGCATTTCATTAATATTGTTATTATGTCATACTCTCATAGACAAAGAAGCAGTTAAATGTATATAATGATTCTCTAACAGTCTTTATAATTGTTAAATCACAACAATTAAATTAAATTTTCATCCTTACTTAATTCAGTAAATAGTTAATAACTCAAAGAAGTGGAGTAGTCCACTGTCTGGCAGTCAAACTGTAACAAACAATCAAGTCAGCCCTTACGCAAACATTGATTGGCATGTTAAAATAAAATGAGGTTACAGTGTACAAAAAATACTTAAGAAGCCACCCTTAGCTCCTTTACCTCGACAACCTCTTTGTAATAACTCTATTTATACTAACCATAATTACCTTGTTTTATACCTCTATCGTCAGCTTCCCCCAATTCTAATAAAAGTTTATTATTTACTGAATATATTTGTGGTTCCAGCGACGGTGATTATGACAGGGATAATCACACTTGATGGCTTCTTCTATAAAAATGGTCCGAATAATGTGGCATTCGCGAGGTTATGGGAAAAAATGTTCGTGAAAAAATAACCAGAAAACTATTTTTAAAATTTACGCGCTGTTGTCCACCACGTACATATGAAAGTATATATACATACATATATATATATATATATATATATATATATATATATATACATAGACACATATATATATTTCATCCTCAACAGGATGATTTTTTTAATTTCTGTTTGAATGAAAATTATCCTACGCTTATCTTCATGCCTTGCTTCTGTCATGCCATGCTGTCATGTCATAGGCAGTAACAACGTGATGCGAAAGAAACAATAAACTGACTATCAAAATTAATATTATTTAATATGCATTGCAAACGCATCGAACGATATAAGTATTAGTTTTGTTAAGCTGTATTTAATTTGTTTTACCTAGACAATACTTAAAATATTTCCTATAGAAAGCGATCTCTACTTGGTGGTAAACAATTTTATAAATATCCATGGCTTACTTTAACTGTTTCATGGTGGAAGCGATCTCTATGGAGTGGTAAAGAATTTTATAAATGCCCATGGCTTACTGTAAATGTTTCACATAGAAAGCGATCTCTATGAGGTGGTAAAACATTTTATAAATATCTATCTCTTACTTTAAAAGGCTTAGAATGAGGTTTGGTTCAAATTAATAACTTTGCTATCTGAAAATTTATCAAACGATGGTGACAATACTGTAGAACATAATGTACTGTTTACCACTTTTGTCATACTCATAATTCTTTTTTGCACAGTTTTAGATACATTTCCGTTTTATAAAAATTAAATTAAAACCCGATTTTCTTACATTACTTCTCGTGTGCTCTTCTCTTATTGTTGTATTATGTCGTATAGAATCAGTTAGAAATATTATTTAAATTATGTTTTCATTATTTCAACGTGTGATATTTCATCGTACTCGGAAATGTTACGTTTTTTATACGCTTCTCACTTATGGAATGTATTGGATAAACGATTGTCAAAATATGTAAGCCTTTGGTCATACTGTTTTTGATACAGATTACCCACACCGCTTGAATATGAAATCAATTTAATTCACTCTATATTTCATAAGCGACCGATAATGTAACTTCCGTATACAAATATTTTCAACTCCCTTATACGTAATTTACATCTGATAAGTTACGTATAATCAACCAATAATTTCATAATACGTGACTTATGAGTGCTGATTTTTCGGTGGTGTCTTTTGATATAATATTATTAACACAGACAATTCACACAAAATATTAAACCAACTCGATTCACACATTATGCTTTCATTATTTTTGTTTCAAATTTGTTCATATCACCCAATATTTCATAACCTGGTGATTAATGAATCCTTTGTAAAATATTAATTTCAACTACGTTATAAAATCTTTACCGATTTGGATATATTTTATATATTTTTGGATATATTTTATGGTTTGGGAAATCTGTCAAAAATATGAATTATTCACAGTAAACTTTTATGATAAAAAAATATTAACCATTAAACATTATGGAATAAATGTGTAAACCATTAAAAATCATAATCCATAAAGATAAATAATCATTTGAATCCTATGTAATCCTTTCAAACCTTTACCCAAACGACACTACAGCGTCTTGGAATATATGGACTTAATACTAAAAATATTGCTTAAGAAAAGAAGCCAACAGTTACGCCCACACTTCGTCACAAATGTTTGAATGTTATAAACAAAAGAAATACTATCCACGTCTTTAACACTAAACTCTATTAAAGTCTTTTAGTAAGGATCTTTTCAATTGTTTTTCCTTCATATTTACAAACATCGTATACTATTTCAAGAAAGGTTTCCCTAATGAGACTGTATATTCTATAAAAAACTGTACTTCTGAATTCATTGAGTATCTTCAAAGCTTCAATGGTAATAAAAGGTTCAATTAATCAAAATTAATTAAACTACATTAAGGCATTTTTGTTTAAACTAAAGAATTTTCATTTCATATTGTAAATGTTTTAATAGGTGAGGATAACTAGAAAAGGCCTTTTAATTTGGATTTTTCGTAATTCTCTTAACATATTTTCGCGGGTACTTTATCGATTCTATTCCCTTTTAACATGAATTCCTACA
This sequence comes from Druceiella hillmani, assembly GCA_039881145.1. Lineage (NCBI taxonomy): Eukaryota > Metazoa > Arthropoda > Insecta > Lepidoptera > Hepialidae > Druceiella > Druceiella hillmani. The sequence goes on from JAYKKI010000029.1 coordinate 16,614,810, forward strand.
TTCTCAAATATGTTTTTTACTTTGAAAGTCGAATCTTGCAAAACGAACATTTTTTTATCTGCTTAGAAAGTTTTTGGATACGTTTCTTAACGCTTTTTGCTATATTTTTACGTTCTGGTTAATTAGTCCATTTTGATACTGGGCATAAGTTAAGTATGACACTTAACTTTTATACTGTTTAATATGAACTACAGAATCATACATTTTGAACATCGTTTACTTGATATTCCACCCATGACGGCAGTATAAGTGGTTAATGACTCAGATTAACCAAAAATCATAGTTTATTTGTTACCGTGATCATAACAATAGATACTAAATTAAAACCATTGCATTGAGTTGGATATAATAATAAACAAAATAGGAATTAGTTAAATGTAACTCAAATTATGTTTAAGATTTAACTCCATAAAGACCGCTTAGATACAATATTGGATACGTTGGTATTAATTTTATGCGCAGATGTTCCAAATTTCGTTTTGATTTTACATAAAACTTTGCCAATGAACAGACTTAATTTTGCTACATGTTTCATATAACATGTACACGTCAAAATACCGACTTGTGGTTCTATCGACTCATATTATTACCCTTAATATTAAATTAAGTCATACTTCTAGTATCGTTTAACTTATTGTTGATGGGGTATTATATTTCGGCTGTTCACTTTACGATTTGTATATGAATTAAAATTGGTAGGAGTGTGTAGGTTGGGATGAAAACCAATATTTTTCGGTTATCATAATGAAATACTTCACAAAGGCTAGCTTACAACTCACTTAATATATTTTTTTTTTAATTTAAATGCCAAATTAAAACCATTCTTTTGAGTTCAAGATAAAAATAAATAAAGACTTGTTTTATGAAACGTACCTCATCTGAAGAATACGATTTGATCCTGTACTATATATCTTACGTACGATGTAGGAGAAGTTAGAATCTATTTTACTCGTAGATATTTCCAATTTCATTTCGATCTTTTATAAAATTTTTCTTTTATGTGAACTGGACTTAGTTTTTGCCATATGTTTCATATACCAAGTATATGTGAAAATACCGACCTACGGTTCCGAATACTTGTTACTGCTGCTCGACTTAATACTATAAATGGTCTTATATTTCGATTGTTTACTTTCCACTTTTTTTTCAATAAACATTTTAAGGAGTTTACGAGATTAGAGAAAACATTTTTTTTTTATTATCGTGATGTTATAATTTAATAAAGCCACCAGACGGTCTCACACCAGAAAAAATATTTTTGAAGTAAAACTTCTTTACGCACGCTTGACTTCGGGAGTAAGCTTGTGAATGCGTGATGAGAGCGTTACGAAAAGTGTGATCGGGCGAGGCGAATGGAAGTTGAGAGGGAGAGTGCCATAAAGTGTCACGAAGTCACGAAGTGTCACGAAGTCACGAAGCCACGAGTTACGCGAACGGTGATTTTTTTATTATTTTGTAATTTCATTACGTTCTTGAACAATTTTATAAATTATTATTTTGTTCAATAAATTAAATATTCTACGTTTAAAGTGAATAAAATTGTAAATTCATTTTAATGATGTGGTCATGTGGTCTAAAGCACACTCGTTTTTTTTTTAAATTTAACTTCCTATTTAAGTATACATTTAGTAGTACAACTGTGCGGCCTAGCTTAAAAATATGTATTACCAGTTTTTTGCACGCAACCTCATTCATGTGGATTTTTAATTAAGAAGATGGGTTTTTTCTTTAATAACTTTATTTAATAATAATATAAAATCCCTAATACATACACATGGCAATATATGTTAACATATTGCAGTAATAATATTTTGTTATTGCGCAAAAACACCGAGTTTAATCCCACAGATGTAGTTGTTACTCGGGTCAAAAATTATCTATGTATTCATTTGAATCAGGAATTCTGCCCATGTCAAGTTTTATCAAAATCTGTTGTGTTGTTTAAACTTGATTTAGTAACAAACAAATTTCTTTGTATTAATATTTCACGTGTATTAAGTTGATAATATATTTGTAACTGCGCTACACGAAATATACCAAACTTTGTAGTGATTTACTGTTTTATTGCATAGTTATTACATAACAAATGTCCAAATTTTCCCAATAACCATATGGTATGCAGTACCAGGGGCAAAACATTACACCAGGGGCTACTATGAATATAAAATTAGACCAAAAATATTTTCTCAGCCTTCAAATGAGCTACGACATAAATGCAGGCCAGAGTAAATGGAAGTCAAGTCTCTTAGAAGGAAGTCAATGTCCCACAGTGTTTCGACGCGGATGCACATTAAAGTATTGATTACATGCGATTAATTATGAAGTGACTTAGCGATTGTGACGCATTTCGTCACAGCTCGAATTTTGTATCTTACTAAGCGTGTAAACAAATTTTATTTGTAGTTGTAAGGAAAATGACAATACTTTTACTTTTTTCGTAATATATGATAATCCACGTTTCCATACAAATAATTTAGAGAAATGATAACGTAACCTATTTTCGATTAACGATTTTAATATACCTTTGTAACCTACCTTAAATTCCGAAAATGTACTTCAATTAGATTAATGCAAACATAATAACACCATTGTGTAGGCACCTTGTTGCTGGTTTTGTTAACATATATAATTGTGAGGGTTGAACCTGTAACACATTTACGTACAGAGACAATACGCACGAGTTCATATACGTACTGCGAAACCAATGAAATCTTGCGACAATATTGTGAATATTGATTAATACTTATACATGCGGCGAGTATGTACGCTGTTTCAATATATCTTGAATTCCGAAAAGTTACTTTAATTAATGCTGACATAATCATCTCATCACGTAGGCAACTTGTTGCTTACTTTGTAAACAAATATAATTGTAAGGCTGAAACTCGGTAACTTTGTTACTTATTGAGTCAGTCCGTGCGAATTCATACACGTACTGTACGACTATGACAGTTTTACAACAATATTGTGAATATATATGCAGCAAGGAAGTACGGTGTCTGAATATGTCGTTGATTCGAAAAGATATTTTAATTAAATCGATGTTAATATAATTATCTCTTCACGTAGGCAACTTATTGCTGGCATCGTAAACAGATATAATTATGAAGTTGAAACTCGGTAATATATCCACTTACTGAGACAGTTCTTGCGAGCTCATACCTACACGGTAGGGGGACTAAGGAAGACTTAGAACAATATTGTGAATATTGGTCACTACTTACATATGAAGCAAAAAAATCTGGTATTTAAAAAAAGTTTACTCCATTTTAACAAGTAGGCAGATGTCCTAACTAATATCTAAGATTAAAATATCTCTCGACGTAACATAGGCAAAATTAAGTATGGGTTCGGGTTTATGGAGATAGTGGTAACTGGTTTCATTTCGTGACTGTAGGTAATAATGTTATATTCAATAGACACACTATACCCGTATAAAAAGAACTAGAACTAAAAAATATGGGCTAAAGTAGCAAACTGTTGCTGATGATGAAATATTTATATATATAATATAAAAAAGAAATATTTTTAATATAACGTCATTGATAAAAAGGGTAAATACCTTGCTGAACATTATTAATATTTTGATTTTATAAGAAATGTATCTTCAATATTGCTAAGTAGTAATTAAAAACAGTAAAAACAGTAAAGCAGTAATAATGTAGAAACGAGACGGTACTCGTAAATATTGTAATATTATATATACGCAGATCACCTAACGAAGTCTTTATGTTTAGTTTTTTGTGCAAAGTGTTTACATAATAGAATAATGAGACACAATATTACTAAATATCCATAGTTTAATTGGAATAATTTAAATTTAATTTATTTCTTTTTCACTAAACAGTGTTTTTTTTGTAAAGGACCATAGACTAATCTAGAGTTGCTGAAAAATTGGTCGCTTGAAGAAAAAGTTATTAAACTTGCACTCGAGACAAAATGCAAGGGCGAAGAAGTTTCATTAATATTTGTATTCGTATTAGCGAATAGTATTTTTTTCCTATTCGAAATATCCCTAATACATCCTGTACGCTATCTACTAGTAGGAGTTACAAAACTGCACACACTGGCTCAGACGCCACAGTGTTTGGGACAAAGTCAAAGTAAAGGGACAAAGTTAATAAGTGAGTAATTAATATTCGGATTAAATGAATTTCACTTACGCTTATACAAATGAACAAATTTTGAATGTGATGAGTCGGCAGTCGAAAGTAGCGACTTTTGTGGCAGAAAGTCGGTGATCAATTTTCCACCACCTTTTTTGCACAAATGAAGACGTGCGTGCCGCCGTGCCATCTGCCGTCTCCGTTAACGTATGTTCAGCCTTATGTTCTATCTTTTCTCCGTTAGCGCGTTTTGATTCGTAATGTTCGAGTCGGAAAGATCCGATCGTAGTCGCTTCGATTTTTTATCTACACATGATTTGATTTCGAATCTATCTAGTTATTAGTTGAATTCTACTTATAATTTATAATATGTTGCTTGCTTATTTTTCTACTTATAATTTATCATATGTTGCTTATTACAAATAATTAAATGTTATCTCTTTTGCAAAAAAATTCATTTTGATAGCCATATTTCCAGTTTTTTGCATATATTTTGGGGGCAGTTTAATAAGTTTGTTTTTACACTGAGCATAAGCTAAATTACATATGATGTTTCGATGTAAACACCGAATACTATTGTAATCATAACTGGTTTTAAATTAAACTATTATTTTAAGTTAAAGATAATACGAACAGAACGATGTGAATACGTTGTAGACTTCAGTTACAATGTATTAAAATAATCAAATGGCCGAAAAAAGGACTATTTGTGCATTTGAAGTAGGCTGCGATGTTATCTTTTAGATGTATAGGGTTGACAGTTTTTCGTGGGTAAAACCGAGTTTTCGTGGGGCCAACCCTGCCATTTGGTCGCCACCTGCAAAATGGGGTGTATTTAATTGTTTTCTTATTTCTCAGTGATCGTAAGTCTGCCAAAAATATTGTAATAAGATTTTTCTGAGAAATAAAATTATCTGCAAGTTTACAATAAAATAATATAAAATTTCCACTTAGCCAAAGAACACAAAAAAAATTCACGAGACAAAGAACACAAGAAAATTTGGAAATTAAACATTTAGAGCACTATAACATCATTATTTAAAATTTTATGAAAAATTTTTTTAAGTACTTATTTGCAGAGTATTTGTTTTTGGTAAAAAATAAGTTTAACATTTTTTTCAGAAAAAAATTATTTATTTTTTATATTATTTCAATATTATAATATGTGTAGAACTTTTCGAAGACGGGGAAATCAAAGGAGGTAGCAGTGTTATAATAAAAGTTTAATAATCTCTATTATAATAAAAGTTTAATAATTTTCACAATAATTTATCAAAAAGTTTAATGTGTATGAACAATTTTCTACAAGAATCGAACCATCATGAGATGCCTGGCAGATATGAAACGTCTAATTTGTTCCTCTATCTCTTTTACTATTATTGTAACACATATTTTAAATTAATAAACGCTTTTAACGTTTTGAGAGTTTAATGCAGTACATTGATGTAAACGAGTAAAGCTCTAACCGTTAATAAATAAGAAACAATACGGATGCACTACACACATACGTAAAGTAACGTGTGTGAGTAGTGTAGTAGAAAGGGACGAGTTAAGTCGGAAAGAGCCGATAATACGCGAAGCTGACCGAATAACAGAAAAGACGCGAAACTACCCGAATTAAGCAGGAAAGAGCCGACAGACACGAAGCTGGTTCAATAGCAAGACGCGACGTGCCATCAAAACGTCTTAACTCGTATCCAAATAATGGTATAAAAAAATCATTAGAAGTTTCACATCGAAATTCTCGTGCTCGGCGAAAATTCTCACCCTCCGTTTTGTGCGGGTCTTCTACCTTCGTTCTGCTCCCTGCTGTTTATAACTGTATACTTTGTACGATTTTTTATAAATATATATTTAATAAAAAACAAAAACTATGCATGCACTCTGGATTTCACCAACGATTTTGTTTTGCTTACATATCTATGTACGTTGAATAAAATATATTTCACTTACAGATAAACCAGTAGCGTGAAATATTAACTGGTAAAAATGTGAAATTTCACTGCCTTCAGTATCTAATCATAAAATATAAGGCAACCATTTACAATCAGGACGTGATCATATAAAATTGGGGGTTAAATTTGCGTTACTCTATTGAGAGATTTATTTTTGCAGTGTTAAGACTTGGCTAAGCATTTAGAAATGCATCTTACTGTTTAGAGTCCGTTGAAACAACATCACTTATTTAAAGCAACCTCCATCAATTTTCCTGCCTACATTGAATAAGAGTCTCAAGTTATGGTAAAACAAAATACGCTAGATATAAATTCTACCTAAATATAACATGAAGCAATCGATATATCTTTCAAAATATCTTCTTGTAGCTGTAAAATATATCGTAAATTTACACGATAAATTGACACATCTTACAAAATATCTTCAAAAAGTTATAAGTATTTTGTTCAGCATCGTATCAAATATGCATAATACTATTTTATAAAATGGACTAGGTATATGACTGAAAGGCATAAAAGCTTATCTTAATACTTGAACTGTATTCGATTGTTATTCGATGCTCTGAAACATTGTTTATGAGAAATAAGACATTATCTAATAAATTTATTTATTAGATAATGTCTAAATATTATTTTTTTATGTTGACAAAAAGTCAAATAACCATCCCTTCTTTTCAAAATTAATTTAAATTCTTTTCTTTATCTTTTTACCTCATTTATTTGAAGTATAAATATCACTTATTTGACGTAATATGATAGAAAAATATGAGCGGAAAGGTAATCAAAAGAAAAGCAGAAATTCGTTTTTCCTCAATATGTAATATAATTCACAAAGCGAGACGAATTAATATATTTGATTAACTAAGGAAAATGTGGCCATATGTATTTAACAAGAAAAAGAAAATTAGAGATGTTTAAAAGTAACTCCGATCACAAAAAAGGAAATTTTCATTCATCAAAATTTCAATTCTCCATAATATGCTCTTGATATAATCAAAAGAATGTCTCGTATGTAATTGTATTTTTACAAGCGACGAGTTTATTTATGAACATATGTATAAGGATATGAGGAAGCCTATTTCCGGAAATAACAAGTGAATGACGGGTATGATGTTGAAACTAAGTCTCTCGTGGGTGTCAAAAAGGTCACCACGGTGGGAAAAAAGCAAGAAAGATCTCTGAATAGTAAAAGTTAGTGAATATTTTTTGATCATATAGACATTTTTATTTATTTATTTTATATCTCAATGTACGTCTAACAGATATTGCCGCAGGAGTATTCTCCTTCACTCTACCATAAGGATAAGTTTTAAAATGTTGGTTGTTTGATAATGGTAAAACATGTAGCGATGTAAGATAGTAATATTTAAAAATAGAAAAAAATTGAATATATATATATATATATATATATATATATATATATATATATATATATATTCATTTACATGAGTTAAGATGGAAGAAGGAAGTACTGCCTCCTTAAATCGTGAGACTGGAGGATCTGCTGTTTTTAAATTAGTATTGTGGGTTTCAAGAATATTTAATTTCCCCAGTTTGATGTTGCAGTGGTTGGGCCAACCTAAGTCACGAGACTTGACGATCTGCTGTCATTGAATAAATCTAATAAAATCCGGCTAAGCAAACAAGGCACGCTAAAAAGTTAAAAATTTAATGAAATTCACGGCATCAATCTGGGACATTGATTAGACTAAAATCAAATTTTGAGTTATATAACACGTTTGTAAAATTGTAACAAAAGAATTTACTGAAATATTAAGGAACCAGATGTGATTTATAAACTCCAAAAAGAAAGTTTTCTATTAAATCTCTTGGTTTTACTTTAATCTGATGAAAGCTCCAAATTGATTATCCTTAATTAGTTTCGAGCATTTGGTACATCATCGATTATAAAAAAAACTATGTAATACAAAAAAGTTTTTTTACTTATATTTTATTTTTGTGTATATTAAATTATGCCTCCGGAATTAATGGACCAAGGATGACATTAATTTGTTGTTTACCAAAATCAATGATGATGATGGAGCCAAAAGCTGGTGACAGGACTTCTTCACTGCCCGGTCCAAACTCAATGAGCTGACATATTCATGATGATGAATGATGATAAACTGATCGAGGTTGGACTCGTTTCAGTTAAGTTGACGTAAGCAAGAGAATAAAAAGTAAATGAGTAGGTAAGTATGTAAGTAAGTTTATACAGGTATATATAAAGACATATAGAACGTATATTATTAGTAGTATATTATCAGTTATATACAGTATTTAAACACTGACTACGGTGAAGCCAAAAAACTGAATGTAGTGTATATATCCGTATGTGTGTACATGCGTGGATAGTGTATATACGAGAATATATATATATATATATATATATATATATATATATATATATATATATATATATATATTATTCATATTGAATTATTATTCATATTGAATTCATCCTAAGTTCAGGAAATTTTGGATAACCTAGGATATCATAGCGATTAAAAAGGTAAAAAAACTGGACCGACTTCAAATTATCACCGAATAAGTGAAAAGTATAAAATAATGAAAACACGAGTACAGTGTCGTTTCCGAACGTAAATAAATTTGCAAAATATTACTACTTCTAGATAGTTCCTCTGTGTGAGTGGGTAAGCATGTACGTGAAAGACAAGTGTCGACTTGGCACCAGAATTAACCCAATCCTCGAGTTAATTAAACAAATGAGTTATTCGATATTTGTGTTTGGTCTTACTAAATTATTTACGTGAACAAAATATTACTCCATTAAAAATTTTCATACAAGAAAAAAATTTAGATATGTCAACAAATGTATCATAAATATTCTGTCTCAGTTTTGTAAGCCTTTGTTAAACAAGTTTTGTTTGCCAAGTTATTCATTTTATTCTTACCTCACGTGGGCGGACTTCATAAATAAAATTGGAATTGTTATTGTAAATTCCATATTTTGAACTGTTGAATCAATGTAGTTAATTAGCTAATACTTACAAATTAATATTTTCATAATAAAAATGTACTGAATGATACTCTACTGCTCGCTATAAAATAATATTTTTCTTTTTCATAAATCATAATGTCAAAGTCGATACTGAGTTTTTTTTTATATATGTATAGTCGATACTGAGAAAAATTTTAAACTTAACATTTCTACATGACGGGAAAATGACGGGCGAGATGATAATGAGGTGGGAGATGTCCGGGATATGACGGAGAAGATGATGAGGAGGCGGGAAGAATGGGAGCACTATGATGAGGACGAGGTGCTGAGGAGGAGACCCTTAAATTTAAAAGCTCATAACTTACAAACTAAAAACTTAAAGCTCATAAATTTTATATTTTTTCGCTGCTGGTTTTAAACCGGATATATTTTCATTAATTTTTTTAAAACCAGCCAATTCAGAAACAGTATATTACCCAATTACAGCTTTGATGGCCTCACCAATTCATTATGGTATCTGAAAACCTAATCTAAAAAATAATCTGACTCATGAAAGTGAATTATTTTTATGTAAATATTTGGTCACTTAATGACTTTTATTTATATATTGCTTAATTTAAGAATGAAATTAATGAATGAAGTTAAATTAAAATCTACTATTTAGTGTTAATGAAAGACTAGCCATAAATTAATTCCGAAGAGATGATAAAAAAGCAAAAAAAATCAAAGATTTTACAGTGAATTATATTTTTTTTTTAAATTATAATTCACCGAGGATATTTCGTATAGAAAAAAACCGCTATTCGTAAACATTAAATACGTATAATTTACGTCAGTATTCGCGAAAACGAATACGGATAAGTTGCCTCACTACTCAAGTATACGAATTCAAATAATTTTCCTGACTATTTGCGAATATGAACAAGAACTCGAATAATTCGCTTCGCTATTCGCAAATACAGATATAAATAAGTATAATTCGCCAGACTATTCGCGAATACCAATATTAATAATTTGACTAACAATTTACTAATGCCAACTCAAATTTGTATTATTTACCTTACTGTTAGCGAATACCCACACGAATACAGATAATTTATCTCACTGTCCACGAATATAAATAATTATATGAATAATTTGCTTCACTGTTTGAGAATACGCATAAAAAGATGAATAATTTACTACGCCCGCATTTGTTTTTTGTTTTGAGCAAAAGTTTTTACTAGTTTCACAGCATTAGAATATTGTTTTAGGATCGCCAATCTGATCTATGATTCAATACGAACAAGATTGCAAGCCGAAAAAGCAACTAAATTGTTGTTCACAAATATAACTTGTATCTCTGGTATTTTTATTATGAATATAATTATTTAATTATATTTATTAATGTTGCGCCATATGTTATTCTAATATCATAATACATTTATTGAAATATTAATTTGACAGATTTATTTTATATCATCATAATTGTAAATACGTGTATTTTAGCATACCCAATGATTTTTTCTGTTTAGCTTATTATACTAAATATTTTTAAAATGATTTTATTTTGAAATAATTAACAAATATGGTTCAATTTATAAATAGTTATAGATCTGATTCGGAAATGAAAGATATTTCTTGAAGTTTTTTGACTGAGATTTCAATACTACTTTATTTATGTAATTAAATGCAATTAATAGCTTATTTTATGAAAAATTATTGTCTTTGCACAGTTGTATATATGTTCAATCAAGGTTAGGCTCGTTTCCAATATTTGCCTCTGATACTTCTTACTGCGAATGCTAAACGATATTGTAATTTCTTTTTTCAATACTCAAAGACATATACTTTGTAACCGAATTATACTTTTGTTATTACTTGAAATAAAAAAACAGTACGCTCTCTAAAGTGTCTTCAACATTTTATTCCAACCAAAATTTAAATCCACATTTTATCAAATGTTTTTCCTACTCCTGCTTGATTATGGAAATGTGCTACCCCAACCTCATTGAACATCGATTGAATAATCTATTACGTTTTCAAAGCATCGTTTTATATATTCTGTGTCTTCTCTTCAATGTCTTCATCAAAGATTGTTTAATCAAAGATTGTTCAAATCGTATCAAAGATTGTTTTTATTCTAGATTCAAAATCCTAGGAATTATCATTTAAATCCCTCTTCATGACTCTGGATTACGATTTAAATTCCTTTTCATTCTTCTTATTTCTAGACATAAAACTGCCTTCTACGTAAATGTAAATGTTGTCAACAAACTGAAATAAACTTAATCCTAACATTCAGAACTCATTGTCAATTTGTTTTTACGAAAGTCGTCTAAAAATATTCCGATTTTGTTTCTCATCATTCTATCCTTCTTCTCCCAACTTTTTTTTCCCATGTCTCCATGCCGTTTCCTTATTCATGTTGGTACATAAATTATTTTTTCATTTATTTACTATAATTTATTACATATTTATGTAATGAATAGTTTTTTCATAATGTCTAACTAGCTGCCTTTTGCAACATTAAGCTCTCAATTTCTGATGCTTTTGTTAAATGAAAGGGATTATTCATATATATATATATATATATATATATATATATATACATAAATAATCCCTTTCATTCAATATATCCTCCTGGTTACAATATCTAACAAAAGGGCCCATTGAGACAAGTCAATTGAGCTGAAACGCGACAGGTTTACTGTTACCTATTGAGAAGTTCGCATGACCACCTTCCTTATCTCTTGTCAGACCCTTTCACTTACAATAAAATACAATACAAAGGGATCTTAGAGAGAAGTGAAATAAGTATAATCTCAACACGGTGTCTCTTATCCTTTATGAAGTTCCCAGATTGCCTTTCTTCTCTCTCATCAGATCCTACCGAATAAATTACGTAACCGAAAGTATCCTACAGAAAAATCAAACATGCACAAAATAGACAGATTTACTGTTAACAATTCTGAAGTTTCCATAGCCGCATTTTTTTCCTTTTTTTCCATAGCCGCTCATAAGATCCTTCCGGTAACAATGCGTAAACCAAAGAGATCTTTGAGAAAAGTCAAACGAGTACCCACCCGACAGATTTACGTTTAGTCATTGTGAAGTGCCCATGACCGCCTCCCTTCTTCCTCATTATATCCTTCCGGTTTATAATACATAACCAAAGGGATCTTTAAAATAATTCGAACATGTAAACACTGGACAGGTTTACGGTTATCTAGTGAGAAGTTCCCATGATCGCATCCCTTCTCATTGACCAAATCCTTCCAGTTACCATACGTAACCAAAGGGCTAGTTAAACAAGTAAAAACTCGGAAGGTTTACTGTTAGTCATTATGAAGTTCATATGACTACCTCCCTCCTCTCTGATTTTATCAGCTCAATTATACCATATTATTATATTGTCAACAAAATCGCACAAGTTTACAAACTTAAAAATCGATACGATCATTAGAAGTGGGTTAAAAGTAAATGGTATGATTTGTTATGAAGGTATATATCAACCTAATAAAAGCGTGTTAAAATATAAATTTTTCTATTACTGGTTTACGACTGACTTTTAATAAATATTGAATATATTTGACAATCTTTGCTAATAGCCCACCTGAAGATGTTGTAATACAACAAAATCTAGGTCGTGGTAAAGAACTTAATAAAAAGAAGTTGAAATAATACTACATCACGCAGTTTCATTTAATTGTGGATTTTAATAAATAATTATATAATTTGTATATACAAAATATTTACCTTTAATATTAGCGGTACATCTAAATTGTAAACATATTATAAAATGTTAAAGTTTTTACTGTATTATTTTTATTCATATAAATCATCGAAATTAATGAACATTGAAATTTGGAGTTGGATGATAACAGAATATACATAGGTCAATTTTCATCACCGCTTGTCACCATTCCATTCTATAGGTATAACTAAATCTAAGCCGTGTGTGGTGGTCTAACTTCTAATACTGCTTAGAATCGACGTCAAACTTTGTCTCTCGAAATATCTCGAATATATCGAAACACTCACAAAATAGAACTCCATTTTAGTCTCCATCTCATGAAATTATTTTTGTAAGGTTTGAGATAAAATGACAGTATCTAGAATTTTTTTCATCTTTTGCACGGTAAAAATAAAGGACTTCACTTTAAAATAACTATCCAATGATATTCCACTCACAATTAAATGAAACTACGTGAGGTAGTATTATTTGTACTTTCTTTGAGTTCTTTACCACTACCCAGGTTTCGTTGTATTACAATATTTTCAGGTGTATATTAATGAAACTCAGGTGGGCTATTAGCAAAGAATCTTTGCTAATAGCCCACCTGAGTTTCATTTAATTGTGAATAATGAATTTCTACAAAATTAACACCAAATATATTCGATATCTCACTCATTAGGAGCGCAAAAAAAATCGGAATTTTGTGGTATCTTCTAAACTCCTCTCTTTTATATAGCATAAGAAAGAGATACAAAATGTTTAATTTTATATGTAATAACAATCCTGTATTTTCCTACGCAATACAAATTTTCATCTCAACCAAAAGAAGTACGTCTTCCTAATTGTTTACGGTAACGAATGTTCCTCCAAACACCGTGTTACTTTGCTGCAGATGTGGCTATTGATATTTACAATACCCTCGTGCGTCTTCAAAGGACTCGCGTTACGTGAATGAACTTGCGCGAATTGTCTCAGTGCGTAACAATGTTACGAAGTTTTAGTTGCTTCAGTAAAATCTGCTTACTGTGCCGGCAACAAGTTGCGTACGTGATGAGGTAATTATATTTGAATTAATTGAAGTAAAGTTGCTTTTCAGTCATCAGATGTTTGCGAGAATGTATTGTAAGCGTTAATTTTGTTATGTGATTCTCCTCCAAATTAGTTACATGAAAATCGTCCGTTCTTGACGTCACGTAGAACACAAGTTTAATTTGTCCTGTATCTATTCAAGTTCCTTATATGTAAAGCCTTGTTTCGTGTTTGAAGTTGGTAAGTCTATGTGAAGGAAGGTTTACCTACTTAGGATATGCGTAGGTTTAAATATTAACTACAGTGGCGGATAAACAAAATATTTCTGTTATTAGTTCTTTTCAAAAATTGTGGTAAATTTAAGTAATGGATTTGTTTATCAAGGTGAGCACTCTTTTGCATAAAAATCGGGCGGTTTTGATTTTGTCATATTATTAACAAAATATTATTTATTACGAGGTAGTATTAATTGTAATTGTTACTGGCAGGTATAGTGTATTCTGGAACATTAAAACGAACGTTCTAAATTTGAAATTTATTCTTTTTGAAGGAAAATTCTCTTTCACTGACAAAAACGTACTTTTTGGCGATAAATGAAATCCAACTCTTACTATGTTCTTTTTCATTTGTTACGTTTTTTGTTTTAACGGATAAATTTTATTTAAATTTCTGCTGTTTGCTGCATTAGTTCACTTCTGTTTGCTGTTCTCAGTATGGTTGAAAAACGATAAGAGCTAGTAAAACGATTGCGCTGTCAGAAGAAGTCTGTAGCCAATGTTATGTGTCTCAGCAGTATAATATGAGCCGTTCCACCGCCAAAAGTACCTGGCAACGATACCAAGAAACGGGCTCCGTCGGTAGAAGGCCCGGTTCTGGAAGAATATGGTGCACTGAGCCACGGGACGACCGCTCCATAGTCAGTCAAGCGCTACGAAATCGTCAAGTTACGTACGTGAATCTCAAAGAGAACCTCGAGGACGTCAGAGGTACACAAGTAAGCCAATGGACAGTCAGAAGGAGACTTCTGACTGTCCATAGGATACGTAGCTATCACCCAGCTCGGGGCCCCAGATTGCTCCGTGAGCATCGAGTTGCCAGATTGAGATTCGCTCAAAATTTTTCGTCATGCACTCAACAAGACTGGAATAGTGTTTTATTCTCCGATGAAGCTCGTATGTCGATTAGTGGTGAGGATCGACGTCGACGAGTCTTACAAATACCTGGAGAACGCTTTGCGGTGTGCTTCGAAGTGTGCTTTGAGGAAATCACCCCTTACGGTGGAGGCTCCGTAATGTTTTAGGCTGGTATTAACTCAGATGACCGAACCGAGTTAGTTTATATTGAAAATGGCATACTTAATGCGCAAAGGTAAATAACAGAGGTTCATATTCCTCATGCCCAACCCGCTTTAACAGCAGTTGGAGGCGAGTCCATTTTTATGTACGATAACGCTCGCGCCCACCGACTTAGAGACGTTGATGCGTATATGCAGGAGGCCGGGATTCGTCGGTTATACTGGTCAGATAGGAGTCCCGACCTCAATCCGATAGAACACTTATGGTATAATCTCCAATGACGCGTCAGAGCTTTAAAACCAACTCCAGAAACATTCAGGCCCTTGATGTGATTGTCGCTGAAGGCCAAATGTAATTGTCGCTGAATGGGAAAGTATTCCTCAGGAAATGATAAAAAAACGTCGTCGAAAGCATGCCTAGCAGATTAAGCGCAGAAGAGATTGATTGTTGATTTTAGCTAGAGGAGGCCATACTCGTTACTAAATTTTCAAATTTTAAGTTAAATTAATAAAAAATATTCAAAAATAAACTTTAGCCACTTTTAATGTACCAAGTATGAAAACGCTCGCCTGTGGACTTTACATCGTTTTTTTATTTATTCGTATTTTTAATACCGAAGTAGGTAAAAACGATATCTCAATAATAAATAACAATATTCTCATCATATCGCCATATAAAATGCATCAAATAATAATAAAATAACTCTGATATTGTTTATTCCTATAAGCGCCCTTTTTTGCAAAAGAGTTTATAAATAACATTCCTATTTTAGTTAGCAAGAAGCGTCGCAATTCTGGAAAATGGTTTTATTTTGTATGTAATTGAAATTTAAAAAATAAAAGGCAAAAATCCTATCTTTTCTCCCAGCTGTATTTTCTTCATACGATAGACGCATCCTTGTAGATTATTATATACTGATATTTCTTGCCTCGTTTTTCTTGTCAATTTTTTGTTGGAGGCAGTTTCAAAGTTTCTAAATGGATGAAACCTTCGAAGAGTAACCGAAGCTTCTTAAGTTTATCTCCACGACAGGAGATTTTAATGGCATAACTTAACCATCTTTGAAGGATATCAAAACTGTAGTAGGTCTAACAGTGTTCTTTAAAACTTTCGAAGAAATGGGAGAGTTTTAAAAGGACCGCTTTTTAGGGGCTAAGGCTGAGTGGCTATAGGATAAAAAACATGAAAAATTCATGTATCATACGATCTTGCCGTGGTATCTACTTCATCGTACCCGTCACCTGATACCGAAAATGTGATTTAGGTAAATTCCAAAGAACACATGGTTTTTGCTGAAATACCTTTTTGACTTTTAGACAAGTGGAACGCGGCCAAACTTATCCGAGGTATGAATCAGAATTCTGGAAAAAGTAGTACTGGAATGAACAGTGAAGAAAAACAGTACAAGTGCTTGACTAGTGATGAGGCTGTTGCATTTTAGATTCCAGATCTATGAATCACGTTCAAAAATAGACGTAAAAATAGAGTATGCTTGCTGGGCATAAAGTATTCCCTTATTTTACAGTCTAAAAAAGTCAAGGAAGTCCGTTTATCAACAAATGACCATATGGTAAAATTGAGATACGCGCTGAACTTAAATCTCAAATTGTCAAATGGTTTAGATTAGATGGTTTGGTGTTTATTTACTGTACAACGCAAAATTATTACATATTGTTACCTTGTCGGTAGTGGTAGTTTAAGTTCTGGACAAAGTACCTACTAACAAAAATTTACCATTAGTTTAGATGCTAATGATTTTCTGTTCGTTTTTCACATGTACCGCTTCAATCACGCGAGGAAAGTGGTAACAGTACCTTAAAGAATCTTAGTCAGCCTCATGAATCTCAGAGAGGTTTTCAAAAATATACAAGCAATTTCCTTTCATAAGTGTTTGTATTGTAACGTCTATTATACATGTATGGATAAATGAAGTAAACATATGTATAACTGTTCATCACAATGTTAGGATGTTGAATCATATTCTCAATAATTCAGCAAAAGAAGAATTTAGTGATTAATTTAATTATTTTAGGAAATTAGGAATTATTTTTAGATAATTTAGGAATATTAATCATCTGTAACGTGGATGTCGTTCCAAGCTGGTAAAAAAAAACCTTGCAATTTTCGAACGAAAAATCCTCAGATCCATCTTTGGAGAAGGAGAACTAATGCCGAACTTTATCGCTTGTTTGAAGAACAAGATATAATAAAATTTATAAAAAATTAACGTATGGCCGGCCATGTAAATAGAATGAAGAAAAATAGAACGTCAAATCAAATGCTTCCGCCAAACCAACTGGGTCAAGAGGAAGAGGGAGATCCAAGTTAGGATGGGTGGACTGTCTACAAAGTGTTTTCAAAGCTCTTGAAATTAGAAATTAGAAAACCGTAGCGCTCAGGTGGAGGGCTTGGAACAGTCTGCTTGAAAAAGCCAGGGTCCACCGAGGACTGTCGAGTCACTGATGATGATAATTAGTTTAAGAGTATGCAATTGGCGCAAGTTATTATATATATGATGAAGCTACTTGAGTAAACGTATTATAAGTCTATTTTAATTGAAATTTAATTACTTTGTTTTCCTTTTACTCTCACTAATTATATACATCTTTAATTATATTGATAAAATCACTTCTATTTCAAGAAACCGTTTACGATTTTTGTGGCTATGTTCCCTTAATAATAAACCATCACACTTTACATCACAATAATGTAACAAGGGTACGTCTATAATAACACATTTTTACCTATCGACAATCACTTATAGCTAGTTAATGTTAAAGAAAGATACCACTGTACGGCTCATTTAACCAATTTATAATTCCTGAATAATTGTTATTAAGAGTGCATAAGAAGCATTTTCTGCCCATGGGAAAGTGAACTAGAAGAAACTTTACATTTAATATCGAAACAAAACTTGGTCTTACCTCCCATCCATTAAACGACAAGGGAAATAATGGAAAAGTTTATGAACAAGCAATTCAGTCACTCAGAACATCCACCGCCGAGTCAATAAAATATACTCTTACCTACTCAAAGTATCATGGCCTCATGTAATTTATTTTGAACAGCATTTGTGTTTTATTTCGAATGTTTATCGGATTTTGGGCTTCCGCTCAAAGTTATGAGCAAACTCATAAATTTGTTTCCACAAATAAACTTTATCAGCATTTCATTACGGGAGGGGTCAATGACCGCTATCGCTACCATTACAACTTGGAGTTAAATGAAAAATTTTTGCTTTGTTTAAAAACTAACTCTGATCCTTCGCTAGCTTGCTAAATGGAAGAAGGTGGTTTAACTTAGAAGTAATAATGTTGGGTAAATATTGTATGAAAACAAGTTTCCCTTCATATTCACAATTAAAAAGCCATTAAATTAAAATGGTCCTTGTAGTAGATTCTGAAGGAAAAGATATGTAAACTTTCTTTTTAAAATGACGCCAAAAGTAAATTCAAAATCTAGTGTTTCGAATATCTTCTATTTTCATTTTGACGCCGTGCTAAGATGTAAGTAGTAAATCTTTTTATTTCAAATAAACCAGTCTTTCGACACGTCGATAAAAAGAAATTAAGTTTTTCTCACGATTGTTCATGTCAGGAAAAACAATTGTCATCTGTGATTATGGTAAAGAAAACACAAAAAAACTCAGAAACTCTTAAAAACCGCCGCGAATGCATAGGGATGTTTTAAATACGCATTGAGATTCTTTACTTCTATTCTTCCGCTTGATAATATTTTTTGGGAAATCGATGCTTTTGAAACATCGTGCTGGAGGGAGATGATCAACATCTCATCGATCGAACACAGAATCAACGTTTCGATTCTGAACGAACTTGGAATCAAAACAAGATTATCCACCGGACACGTTTCACGGAAACCTAACGACATCAGAAGGAAACGTATTGTTACTGACATGCTTGAAAAACAGAGATCACGGGTATGGTACCTTGGACGCTGGATGGACCCAATTCAAATCTTGGCACTCCATTACATGATACTCTACGCAACGCCGAGCACAAAAACCTTTGGCAGAATATTATCAAAATGAAGGTATTATCAAGAGGAAGCTCCGACCCTCAGTAGTGAAGGACCGACACAAGAAGAAGAAGGAAGTATTATTTTAAGCATAGTTACAATTTATCAATCAAAACAATATTTCAGTATATTAAACCAGTAATCCGTTTTAAAAAATGTAGCTAACATATTTCTCTTTTCATTTTTCATGTGATTTTAACAGATATATCTCTGAGAGAAAAATACATTGCTGAGAGAAAATAAATACGCTACACACAGTAAATATATACTGTACTTTAGTAGGCGAAGATGTATTTAAGTCGAAGAATTTTCAAAATATAAATAAAATTCAAAAAGTAAACAAAATCAGATTTATTACAGACATACATTTTTGTTACTATGATTTGATGCTTTATCCCTGGCTTTCATAATTCGTAAAATAGCTAGAAATCTGCAATAAATATACGAAAAGGTAATTACTAAAAATTGTAAGCGGATTTCTGAGTTTCATTGCATAATTAAGTTGGTGTTAAAAATATACTTGACTAATCACCATAGCAATCCGAAAATCACATTTATTTCTCATAATACAATTTCACAGAAAAGGTACGAACATATATTCTATATATTTGAATTAAATTTATATTAAATATATTTGAAAAAAGGCGAAAATAAGACATAATAAACAATTTCACGCACAAAATGAAAGTCAAACAATTTATTAGAGCTGAAACCTAATAACATATATTTAATTTCACACCTTCTTTCAATTCTTACTTCTAGTCAGAGTAAGCAATAGTGTCAATAGGTTGATCAAGTTAACAAGAAACGAAAAAGGTGCAAACTTCATCCACATAAGCTCACGGATGAAGTGAAACTTCTTTAATGGTTCACTCGAGTTAATAATTTATAATAATCATTAGTTATCTAGGAGTACGCTCGTTTTCCTTGTTAAAATTAATTTCTGAAGAAAATTCATCATTTCAATAAATAATGGTGATATACTTAATAACTATGCTCTCAAAGCTATGAAATAAATGAAAATATCACTCATCGTTTGTGCTAATAATATTAGCACAAACCTAAATGCATGACTAAAAGGATGGTGGCTGATTGCTGATTCATGGACAGATTATCGTTGAAATAATGTTTCTCTGACATCCTCGACCGTTATGTTGTCAGTGCTAAGCCGGTTTCGACGCCGGCCCTATATGTGTAGAATTTGTTTTATCAAGCTTTACATAATTTTAACGAGACAGTATAACTCATATGTCGCTGAAGTAATTTCATTTAAAAATATTTCCACATAGGACAACTGCACAAAACAGCACTTAATACAAATATAACTATGCATATTTAATGCAAATGTAACTATGCATAGGGAAAACAATGAATTAACTGAGGACTACTCAAACATTACGATGTTGGCTGTAAAATCACGATGGGGCAATGTCCCTAATATAAAATAATGTAAATTATAAACCCTTTGATAAAAGAGGATCGCTAGTCGCCGACGTTTTGTGGGCCGAGTTTGAAAGATTGTGTGTTCGCTCTTGTGATAGATATTGTCTTTCACTTTATGAGTATATTACCTAGCATTTCTTTCACATGTGATAAATTACGTAATATGCTTATAAAAGATACGCTAGATAATATATTGTAAATTAAAAAAAACCACGAGTTTTACAATAATAGCTATAGTGTTCGAATAAACATGCAGTAGAGCTGTTTATTCATAATATTGAGGTCACTGGTTTCGGAGACAGGAGAAGAAATGGGGCAAATTTGAACATCTTTAAAAATATCTTATACAGAATCTTGAAAAAAAGTTATTCGGGAATCCTTATAACCGGTTTTTACAAATAATAGATCACACAATATATTAAATTAAAATGAATATGGCGATTACTTTACTTAATATTTTTTTTAATATTAAATATAGTTTCGAGTAAAGCAAAAATTGATTACTTTTTAAGATTTTTCGTCTAAAAGTTTTTCAGAAAATAACAGCAATGATAGATGAATTGAGGAGTGGGGAACTTTAAGCTTGGTTCTTTGTTTTATGCCACACGGCGGTGCGATGGGCAGTGTGCCGTAATGTAAACCGCAGTCCGCCTAACGCACCATCGTGTGGCATGTCCTGGGAAAAGTTGCAGATCAGTCGCTTTTCAATTTCGTATTTTGTACAACTTAAAAGCCATTATTGTAAAAGTTGGAAAAAGTATATACAAACAATATTTTTAGTATCGATAAACAGGCACCCACTACAGAGAATTTTAAGAAAATCGCAGAAGAATATTGGACGGTACGAAATTACCTTAGTTGTATTGGCAGTATTGATGGGTATATAGTGGATCCTTATTTTTTAACTACAAGATTTTTTTTCACGAAGCTACTTTAATTGTTTTGGCAGTATTGATGGATATATAATGGGACTATTTTTTTAAATACAAGATTTTTTTTCTGTTGTGTCTATAGCTGTGGTAGGTATTAACCGAAATATTTGTGATAGTAGACGTAGGTTCTTAGGGTAAAGATGGCGTTGCGAGAATATTTATAAAATTATATTTATACAAGTAATTGCAATATCGTCGATATCCTTTTTCACCGCCTCCTAATTTACCTCACATAGACATGAAACCACTTACGTTTCTTTTTCACCGCCTCCTAATTTACCTCACATAGACATGAAACCACTTACGTTTCTTTTTCACCGCCTCCTAATTTACCTCACATAGACATGAAACCACTTACGTTTCAGTCAGAGATGACGCTTTTAGCCTCAGCCATTTTTAATGAAAACGTAATAAAAATTTCAAGCATCCCAAGAAAGGTTAATAAGTACATAATTACCGCTGTTGCAGAGCTACTAGAACATCACGAAATACATTTAGGACACTATGTCCACCTTTCGTGTATCTTTTTGCTTGTGTTATCAATACCCGCGTGTAATAACAGTGTATATGATTCGTAAGCTTCTAACATCTAATATTTTTAAATACTTTTTCTTAGATGACGACATACAGATAGAAAATGTGATTCATATTACTCGAATTGCTGGAAGGAATAGTTAGAATGATTCTTTAGTAATACGCGACAATTACAAACAAATGTTTTGCAGTGATATTAGAAATGTGCCGTAGTAAACTCATGAAACATACAGAAAATGTTGAACATGCCTATTAACACGCTAATAAAACCAAAAATGAATGAATACAGCTTCATACTTGTTTGTTTAATTTACCTATTTCTCTCCAGCACTTTCCTTTTATAATAAGGTCCCTTTGTTTTTTTCTTAATTTTCATTTGAATATGATGATGGATAATTGCGCAGACTATTAATTCGTCTTTAGAATCTATAGCGCACAAGTTGACGGCATCCCACTCAGCGCTGGACGCGTGCGGTGTCTGGCTGAGAGACGATAGTTAAACCATTTCATATATTGAGGTTGAGAGCGTCGCATACCGCACACCGTACCGTCATGCGGAACGAACTTCAGATCAAAGCTTTGTGAACTTTCGTTTTTCTTCCCTTTTGAGGCTGGGAACCTTAAAAAAGTTATTGTTACGAGGTAACCATAATAATCATTATGACAATAATAAGAACTATTAATCTAAATTAAATAATTAATTGGTCTAAAAATGTACTTCGTTAGTTCACAAAAGTGAAAGATAAATTTGAGAACAAATATATTTAAAACAACAAAACTTTTGTTTCCAAGGTCAGAAATATACTTCTTTTTTTTCCTATCACATTATAGTTAACATACTGCAAAGAACTATGACCTAACTACGACAATATCTACTATAACATGTAAATATAACGAAGGTTCTGAATATAGAGAATTTCAGATAATTTTATGAACATTTTTTTTGTGATCTTCAATGAAATGAAGCATTTTGTTTATGGTACTTAAACTGTAAATAATAAAAAAAATTAACCTTCTTATGTGTATATATTGAAAATACTTACAAAAAAATAACAATGGAGAAGAAATTTAAGTGACAGCGATTATTATTAGAGGAATTTTTAGATATTTTTAGATAGATTATTAGAGGAATTTTTTTCGCTTATCTGTTGTGTTTCTTTATGCACGTATACACGTAAAGACGAGTAACTCAATTTGAATATGCTTTTTAGAATTATATAGATATTACCATGAATTAATATTTAAAATGTATTTCATCGCAATCGGTTTACTCAATCGGAACACATGCGTATTTATTATTCAAATTTATTAACATTGCAAACATACAACACACAAAAACAATGCCTACCTACTAAACTCGTAGTAATGATACAAATTTATAATGTGTATCAATAGATGTCGTTATGTGCGTATTAATTATGCAATGAATTTTTTTCACGTGGATATACATTGGCAAAACAGACGCGGCCACAGTATATATACATATATATATATATATATATATATATATATATATATATATATATATATATATATATATATAATCAATAAGTCAATAGTTCAAAATGATTATGGATACTTTTTTATATGTTAAATATTATAATTAATACAATACATTTCGATCATTAAGACAGAACTTTAACAATGGAACAACGACTGAGGTGGATATGGTTTAATGGACTAAACGGGGCTTGTGTTTAAGATTTATGAAGATTGGAAATACTGATTCATCCGCGAATATAACTTGCGGGGGGTCTGGACGCTGGGAACCGAACTTTGCCATCATGTGAAAATGAGATACTTGTTGCTGTGCTGCATAAGCATTAAGGCTGGAACGACAATGATGATACCTTTAAAAACTAAGTTTACATTTTTATGTAAGTTTACGCCACAAATGTCCTAATTCTAGCTACTGAAATTAGAAATTGACTGTATCGGTGTTAAAAATATGTTTAAGATCTATGTCAAGTTAGTTTAAAAAAGATTTAACTCCGTATTTACGAAATTTGTAACATTTATAAATTGTATGACATATGTAGGACATCATACTTAATACAATATATATATATATATATATATATATTAGTGTTTAAATAAAAATTACCTTAGTATAAAATAAGGAGTTCGTTTACGATTGAGTTTACATTGTAAGCTTTCCCTTATTTACCTTATTGTTGTCCTTTAGGGAATTAATATTTTCCAACTTTACACCAAGGGTATCAAACTTCCAATCCTTGTAACACATGTCTTTGATAATGTCAAAAGTCGGATTGACAGTATTTATTTTGATTTCAATATTAGACTTGGAAAACAAGTTCTTTATAGTAAGACATATATTCCGGAGAAATGTTCAGTTTGCGTGTTCCCATAATAGTATTTTCGTAGACGTTTTTTTTGGAAAAGTGTATTATAATTTTCTATTTGTTGGAAATAATAGAAATTCATTTACCATTTTCTAATTGTTACCAAATTTCTATATTTTTATGAAGAAATTTAGTCTCATATTATTTCAGAATAGAAATATTTCTTATACCACACGAATAGAACACATTGTTAATAGTTTCACGCTTTCTGGAATTATCCAGTTTACAGAAATAACTATTATATCTAATAATACCGATAAATATATTTAAGGGAATTATAATTATTTGGTATTTGGTTTTGTATCGTGAGCGACTGGGAATGGCAACTTATAGTACAGATTAAATTCTTTAAATTCTTGAGTACTTACTAAAGGTACCTTTCAAATGAATTAAAATTTTATTCGTATTTAGAATGACAGCTAAGCACACCACAAATATTAATTAAAACTTTAATATAATTTAAGACTAAGGTTATAGGTAATAAGTTAAAACTAGGTATAAGTCTGTAAAACTGTTTCTTAATGCAATTGTTTCAGTGAAATAATGAATAGATATAGAGTATTATTTTTATACCATTTCAGAATTTATAATATTTTCGATCTTAAATAACAATGTCAGTAAACTACTTCCCTAACACATTTAACAATTCCATGAATTCAGATTTAAAGGGTAAATAATTGAATCCAACAGCCAGGTTTTTAAAACTGAAGGTAATAATCTCAACAGCGCTCTTTAAACTTTGCTAGTTAATATTTATTTTGTTTAATGCTTCCTGAAAAGCCGAAAGTGTTGAAGACGTAATAAAGATATTTTGTTTAATGTATTTCGCCAATTTCATTTGGTATATTTCTATAGTTTGAATAGTGGTACGAAGATGCTCATTGAAATAACTAGGCTAAGATGATTGTTTATGAGTTTCAGTGAGCCAAGAAATTGAAATATATTCTGGGATTTTTCTTTAATCGATTGAACGAAATCATCATGTACCTGGACGACGGCACTGAAATATGTATAAAATAAATCGCAAGACATTAATGTTTATTATTACGTTTGTAAATTCCTTATAAAAGTTAAACAGTAAAATTTACAAAGAAATTATTGGAGTAAAATAGTTAAAAAGTATAATGCAAGACATATGTAAAAGAAGTAAAAATAAATAAAAAGATAGCTTAGGGTGTGGTGTTACTGTTTCCCTTGACTAATTTTACTTCGCCGTAACGATGAGCTACACGAGGATGGTTTATAAATATGGTAAGAGAATTTCGACCACTTATTTTCACAATTTTGTAGCCCAAAACTTTTCGTAGCCTTAACTGATTTTTGAGAAAAACTTAGTTTCTGATTTGATATCCCACAGGACGGGAGTGGGAATTGTAGTAAGCTTTTGACGTTTCTTTTGATTTTTAAATATTCTTTAGGGCTTTATCTTAAGAGGATTTGAGGTCATGCTACAGCATGACCTCAAATGCTACAGCATTTTGGTATATTCAGGATAAGCAGTGTCAGGACTAGAATCGAAAATGGAATTTGAGTGCATAATATTTTTCCTGATACAATTCCTGATCTATTGAAAATCATAATACTATTTTTATTTTGAATTATGTTTATAAATTTTGTCTCATTTTGTTTGTCTCAAATTTTGTCTTATTTTTTGCCTTTTCCTAATTATTAGTCGCTGAATAATTTGGTATTTTGTATTCCAAGAACAGTAATTTTTAAAAATTATATTGTATTCCTGTAAGGTCTACTTTCTCTTATCTCCTTTTATTGATACCAATAATTCCAAATGGTAAAACCTAGTAATGGGAGAGCGGACAAGAATAAAAATGATACTCTTATCAGAAAAGTGAAAAATATTGTCTTTTAAGAAAATTTAAGTTACGTTTCATAATATTTAGAAGTTTGTAAATACTATCACTACAGATCTCTTTGAACCAGCGCCATGATCTAAAGTACAGATTGTGTCCTGTCATATCCTCTAGAAACTCGCGGGCCTGAGAGTGCCATCGTCAGTTCCGTTACCTAAGGAAATCAAACGACGTCGAACGCTTTTATAAAAAAGATTTAAAAACGACCGATACTGTTTATTTTTTTGTAAGCGTTTCTAAATATTGCTTTATTATATTTACAATATTATTTCTATTTCTTACTACCTTAATATATTCAAAATATAATTACGTGTGCATTTATGAACATAGTTTCTTTTTGTTTTGGATTCAACATTACATCACAAATTTTATTTTATTTTTATCATTTCCTGATGGGCAATAGATGAATTGTTTATATATTTATATTCCAAAAAAACATAATATTTTTTTAAATTATACTCTGTTTCTGTAAAGCCATTTGCCGGTCTTCATAAAGAATAAAAATATATATATGTTAGCCATTTCAATGGTGGGTAAAATAATTATTTGCATCGACGTGTATTTTACTTTCTTCAATATTTAAAGCGATTTTCACATCATAAACGGTAGTACAATTTTTTGTTGTGAAAATGAAGAAATAAAAAAATAAGATAAAAATTGTCGAAAACCAAATGGTGTAAGAGCTATTGAAGTAGGTAAATATCTAATTTTATTCTCGACCCACTTAAAATAAATTTATTGCCGCGTCCAGCGGTGCGATTAAAATAAAAAAAACAACTGATTGGAAAACAGCCTCGAGCTTACGATTGATCCCGTAAATGGACCGTTTCCGCCCCGAACGCCTCTTGATAAACTGATAAATGAATTAATTTTGGCGCTATCACTCTACTTGTCTACGGTTTCTGATTTACTGCTATAAGGTAACAGAAAATGTTATGTATTTCTTTTGAAAAGTATAATTTTATTCATGTTTTATTAAAACCCACGATGCAGAAATATGACTTGACGTAACATAATCGCACGAATCATTCATTTATTCATACTTTAACACACTTATAACATATACATTTGACGAACTTATTGCTACAAGAGCATAAGATAACGATAAAGACTGTAAAAAACATTAAGAAAAAAACGGAACTTAGGACATCAAAAATAAAAAAATAAATAAGCAAAACAAGGCTACATATGAATAATAATAATGACATAAATAATCACACGAATCATTCATTTATTCATACTTTAACGTACATTTAACAGATATATTTGACGGACTTATTGCTACAAGAGCATAAGATAAAAATAAAGACCGTAAAATACATTAATAAAAAAACGGAACTTAGGACATAACATATAAAAAAATGCCACAACATATAAACAAGCAAAACAAGGCTACATATGAATGATACAAAACAAAAAAAAAATTTTATTATAAATCTTGACATGAGAACAAGGAAAATGGGGTACAAAATTGAATTGGGAACGGTAGGAAAGAGGGATTATGAGAGGGAGGACTTTTTCAGATGACCTTCGAATACATTTAAGGACGGCGAGTTCCTGGTATCAGGATCTCGTCGATTCCAAAGTCTTATAGCTTGGACAGCGAAGGTCTTTTCATAAAAGGTCCGAGCGTAGCCCTATACCTTGTGCAGACAAGTAACTAAATCAGTTTCTAAGATAAGTTGGATAAGTAGCATTATTCAAAATATCATAGTACTATAGTACTTATATACTCTGAATTGAGATATATGATCATATGTTTTGCAACCAAAAACAAAACTAATGCACAAATTTTTTAGGTGTTCTAATTTTCTAATGCGATACTCAGCAACGTCTGGATAACATACATCTTCGTAGTCAAGCAGTGGCAGTAAGAGTGTTTAACAGAAGTGAGCTTTGATTTGAACGTCAAAAAAATTTTGAAGATGCTTGAGGGAGTGCACTCTGCTGAAGATACGACGACTAATATCATTCACTTGAGGCTGCCAGCTATGATTTGAAATTATATTACGAATTAAAATACTTATTTCTATTAGTCATTCAAGTCATTCCATTCAAATAAAATTACAGACTTTATGTATCTCACACATCAATCAGATAAATTTCACATTGAAATAATTTTCAATTGAATTTATATCAGAACTGAAGACATCTAATTAATTTCCTAATGTGAACTTTGAAATGAACAAAAAATGATATAAGAAGAAAATTACCATTTTTATAAATTTTTCTCCAATTTATAGCTAGCTAATCCAAAATATGGAACAAGTAGCAAATTTGTTAAAAATTGTTACAAAAACTAGCTACGACTTGATTCTCTTGCATAGAATTATCTTAATTATATTACTCCTCACCCCATCCTTCCCCCACGGTCATTAAACTTCTCTGCTCCGTTTGACAAAAGACCTTAATCGTTAGGGTCGGGGGTATATTGGAGGGAATATTTGGGATAATCAGTAAATAAAAAAAAATGGGATGCCCCCAGCTTGAACCACTAAGTGGTTTTCCCAACTTCCACTAATATTTTCATTAATATTCTTCTCCAACAAAACGTAGTATGATGATATATGTCTCTATAGTCTTCAGTATCAAACAAAACACAAGAGCTACTCGTATTAAAATCAGGCTTATGACTGAGAGTCAAGTAAATATATAGATTCCTAATAATATAAAATTGCGATCAATTCTTCATTGGAGCAATTAAGCAATTAAAAGGTCAAGACAGGGATACTTCTACGTGTTCATACACAGCAAAATTATGTAAAAACCACCAAGTATATTTAGACCTCGCAAGGAATATATACAAAAACGGTTGATATAAAAGCATATATACTTTTTTACCTCATCCTAACATAGCATTGCCATTTATATAAACTTGCCATTAGGCTGGTAAGCAATAAACCCGCCACATCTTTACAGCGATTTCTGGAAATTTGTATGTACTTCTCTTGCATCTCTAGTTGTGTAAATAAAAAAATGCGGCGTTGGATTTTATCTTCAGTTGGCAGTTCAGTTTCAGCTGGTAAAGAATAAACAAAATATTAAAATTTCAAACTCAGAACTTAGAATATAATTTCTTCATAAATTCGATTTAGCATGAAAAGCGAGCGGAGCCACACGCCATGTATTTACAACAATGGATGATTTCTATGACACGGCCAAATAATGGATCCAAAATTCACAGAAGTCAAAAATTAGTCTCTACGATTATATTTTTCCTACATTAAATTTGGAAAATTTAAAAAACCTTATTGAGGCATATCCCAGGTTAAGTTCGCATTATCTTTCAATTACACTGCAATACAAAATCAATTTCCTTCTTTATTGAAAAAGTGGAGTTTTTCTATTTGGCTACCGCATGAACTAAGAACATCTTTTCAACTGGAACTGTAGGTTTAATAGTCTCAGTTTAATAATTCCAACACCTACCGATTGCCAACATAACTTTCAATTAATTTAAAGAAATTGAAATAAAAATTAACTGCTACTTTTAAAAAGAATAAAAGCTTTTCTACAGAAATTAAATCTGAATATATTTAAATATAAAAAGATTAGGAATATATTTTTATTTTTCTCAACATGAAAACGTAAGGCACCTCATGTACACACAGAACTACCGGAAATTATTTCAACGTTCTATATTTCATATTTCAATAGATAATAAATACTCAACAATATTTAAACAAATATTATTACATGTAATAAACGTGTGTACGATGATATATTCCTATTTCAAAAAACAATACAGTCACCTGACTTCCGTTCTTGAATATCTGTAATTTTATCTATGTATAACTATTCTAAGAAAAACATCAAAAGTGATATAGTTTTCCGAAATCCTGTTAAATACAGTAAGCCTTGCGTGAACTTTTTACATGCCAAATAATGTTTTCCCATATCTTCGGATATTCAATTTTATTTTGTATTACGCCAAATCAACTATGACTCAGATAAACTGAATATATCCCCCAAATAAATATATATAATCTCCTACTTGGCATAGCATTAAAATATTTAATGCTTAATGCCAAAGGATTCTAGAGTATTTGACTAATTAACCTTTTCTTTATTAAATCATAATTTCAAAATTTCTTTTTATTTGCTAAGATCACAAGGTTTGTAATTTTGAAACCTCTGACCTCAAAACGAGCTAATGATATGCCATTATAACGTATTGAGTACATTTAATATTATTGATTTTGTGATCAGACAATTGCTGAGAATTCCATAATTCAACAGTTGAGAGTTTAAGATATGAACTGAAACTGTAAGCCCTAACAAAGCAAAGTCAGGGTAGTATGGAAATAGTCAACCAGGATCTTCAAAATACGTTAACAACTTAGATGACGAGTATTCAAATTAGTAAATAAAATTAAAGGATACGATTGTGTGTATGAAAAACTAAACTGTCCATTCGGGTACAAAATATTACCTACGAAAAGCAATATTTAGATGTTCTATGGAAATAGAGTTTCTTCAACTTATTGCTCAATGAGGTCCTTAATAAAATTGATAGCAAAGATGACCTAAATAAACTATACTTAATAATTAATAGTGCAGCAGATAAACACCATATCCACGGCATTAATATTGCGAGAGCCTTGATCAAAATTAAAATGAATATTTGATTAATGTATCATTGAAAAATAAAAAGGAAAGTAATTAGTGGCCAATAAGACAGTCTTAATTAAAACTCAAAAAGTGTTTGATGAAAACATCTCTGAAACAAAATTCTACAGTTGCGACAAAAACTCTGAGAATTAATTGATGATTGATGATGAAACCTATGAGATTATAGGTATTAAACCTATGAAATTATACGAATGTTATCTCTAACTTATTAAAAGAAAATTAACGTAAACATTTAAGTTAACATAACTAAACCGTTTAAATTATATTTCATTTGAAACTGATTAAATTAGTCAGTTTTCAATTTCTTTTCAAGCCATTAAAAAATAATTACTGAAGCGATTAAAATTAAACTCTACACGGCCAATATAATGCTATTGGAAATATTTAAAAAAATTTACTTAAAGCAAACTTTAAATTACCTCAGACGCAATGCTTACGAAACTTATTTGACCCTTTTTTGATGAGGAAATGTAATTGTGTAATTAAAAAATCATTAGTCAATAATTACGAATACACTTTCACAAAAATCTATTTCAACTTAATTCTTATTTTAATCGTTTAATTCTCTCGTTTACGCTTTTGATTAACTTCCATTAGGCGTGGAGAAAAATATTGGTCTTTTATGATAATGCTGAAACCGAATACTTTGTTTGGTTTACAAAGTTCACTTAGTTGCTATTTCTAACATATTCCTTATAACTGTCCCAAAAATTATTCCAGGAGGAAACTTAATGGTTTTGCTTATATCATTTGTTAAAGAAATGACAAAATATTTGAGATATGACATACCCTTTATTGATTTTCATTTCAGTTTACTTGCTTCTCGCCTAGATATAGTCAAATTATGAAGTCGATGTTCTTTGATGAGGGCAGATTTAATAATCAATATAATAGCTAATGATCGTAGCTAATATTTTAATCGATTAATTTACAATTATAACATGATGGCGCATTTCATAACGTCAAAATTATGGTACACTCGTAACACGAAGCTTTTGATCGAAATTCCTTGTATAATCACCGAAATTATCATATTGTAACTTTGACGAAAATGGTGAATAAACTTTAGGGAGATTCAGTTAATTATTAATTATTACAGTGATAGTAACTCCTTTAGGATTTGTTTAGTGGACTTGAAGATATTTATTTGAATTTCTGATCTTTATTTTCTTCCTTCTTTTTAATAATATTAAATGTTTCTTTTATGTACCTACCTTATGCGACATTTTGATAAGCGCTATATGTTAAGTAAGAGTTAAATTAATTATTAATTTACAAGTAATGCCATTATTTCGTTTTTTTCCATATTGAAACAAATTAGATAACAATTTTAGGTATCTATTAAGTCTGAAATGAACGTTTGTGTAAGAATCAAATAAATCTAAATGATGCATCATTCGAAAAAACGAAACAAAACCCTTTATCGTAATTGAAACAAAGTGGAAACGACCGCAGCTGACAGCCGGCAAATTTCCTTTTCAACCCCTTATCACCGTTTGTAGTGGATGTAAAAAATGAACCCTTTGCAGTCCTTTTCAACAGCCTTCGTAAAGGCTTTAAAAGAGTTTCCAATCGATTTCACGATTGTCATAATTATTTTCGTTTAAAGCACCGTTTGAGAAACTGTACGATAAAAATTCTGATACCGCTGTTTCCCCTTTGTTTTTTAATAATCAGTGTGAGGTAGCTGAAAAGACAATAATGTTTTCTCATTTATTTTGTGTTTGTATCTTTATTCATTTATATTTTATGTCATGTGATAAAGAAGATATTCTCGATTGTGAATTTTAAAATTTACATTCGGTAAAAAACTTAAAAAGAGGTATAAATTTAAATCAGGTTTGTTATTTAGTTATGAGATAGGTATTAATTTGAACGTAATTTCCCAGGCTTCACTTTTAACATTTGCTCTGATACAATGCGTCGCTCTACGCGGATTGTGCGTTGGTACTCTGAACTAAAATGGCGTACAATCATTAGTTCGTGAATTTGGCATGTTAAGTGGGGTATATACAGCTCTTCGTGTGATGTTGTAAAGAATAACGTTGTTATGTAAAATCGATCTTTTAATCTTGAATATATATCACTAATATTCAAAATTTTACTGATATTTGTTGAGTTTTTAAGCGTCAAATGAAGACAAACGAATAAATAAACAAAATAATACTTTTTTTTACATTTGAAGGGGTTTTGGCGTACTCACTTCAGAGTAATGTCAATAAAGACATAATCCACTTTAGGTCGTATTTAAGAAACGTATAACCTTAAGGGAGATTTCATTTTTCCCATGCAAAACGCAAACAAAAAGAAAAAAAAAACGTTTAAATTTCTATTAAACTATTGGAATATATTTATTTTTAACGACGTAAATACACTGCCTGCTATTTCTTCCGCTGAGGTAAAACTATGGCGCATATTTCAAAAATTATTAATTTTATTTATGACGATCGTTATAAGTTTCCTGTAGTCTCCTAGTCAGATTTTACCAATCCCGTTTCTTTCGCAATTTTTTGGTTTAGTATTCTCAGTGATTTTGGAAATCAGGGGAGTATGCTATTATCATATTTTATTAGAATATGTCTATGAATATACGATTTAAAATTATGAAAAATATACTTTCCTTTTTCCCGTAACAAGCGGTTCAAACGATACTTTATATGTACATAAACAATTTTTTTTTTCAGTTACTCTATTTCTAATACGAATATTTTTCAAAATTTAGTAGTTTATGCGAGTTAATAAGATGTGATGATATGGCAAATTTTAAGTTACTACGTTACTTAGTTTCTGAAAAAATCAACTATGATAGACGGACAGAAAGACACGTGAGTGATCTTATAAGAGTTGCATTTTTCCTTTTGAGCCTAAAAAAACATAAAAAATGCAATTCGCATTAAACTTTTAGTGATTTGTTGCTTAAGTTGTGTTTTAAATCTAAAGTAGTTTTTTTTTAAACGTTGGACTTTGGTCAACGATTTTGGAATACAATTATTAGAACTCGGGCAGTAACACCACGCGCGGCGGCTCAAAACTGATGAATAGAAATGGTCGAGACACTTAAAGGGAGATCAGCTTAAATTTTGAGTTAAGACACAGGATACTTTTATCTCAATCAAACATACCTTTAAGATGAAGATGTTACTCAAGCGAAGATGCAAGTTATTTTTATTCCGATAAAGGTTATTTACAAGATGAACGCATTATTATTGAAAAGCTCTGCAAAAATGAAAAATATACGAGCGGAGCAGCGGGCAAATGTGGGACAAAGAAAGATGCTATTCGTTGGCTATAAAGGAATAAATTGTCGTTGAAATAAAACCAAAAATATGAGTATGCCCATTTTCTCTTTAAGTGCAAAACAAAATATTACACATAACTCTTTTTAACACACCCCATACTTGACCGGCGTGCGGTGTTTAACAGTGGGGATGTCTTCACAGCTGTTCACAGGTTATTCCCCCGAACAGCTGCGGAATTGAACAATATGCGCAAGTATCGTGTTTACGAAAAATATGACAAATAATTATGAACATTATTTTGAATTTTCTGTAAAAGTCATCCTTTAAATTTTGCTTTAACGACTATAAACTTTTCGGTCAAAGAATAATGACTTTCTTTATCCGACACTTATTCCCGGACACCATGTATAAACAAGTGTCCCTTATATTATTTTGCACGCATGCTTGTAGGTAAAGATTCCACTGGTTGATCAAGTTGAATCATCAATAAGAGCCCAGTCCACAACGTCCACAGTATTATGGCATGTAATCAATAGATAAAAGATAATTCAGGCAATTTAACGTAACGTAACAGTAACGTGACAGCAATTGTTATTGTCATCTAATGTGTTCAATTACCGGAAACTATCGATGCCAGGAATGAAGAAATTGTAACTTAGTACCGCACCTTCACGGTCTCAAATAAGACTGGTAATTTGAAATAATACAAAAAAAAACTTGTAAATTTCGATCTTACTGTCTAAATCGCGTCCGCATTACTCTTGACTGCTACTACTGAGATCAGTTTATATTTTAACAGTACTCAGTTATCAGTGATGTGGAATGGAAACACATAATTAATAAGATTTCGTACTTCAAGAACAAAATCTTTACATTATAAGGAAAATTTAAAGGCGTGGAAACTTGTGACTTGAAAGAAGATCGGTGTGGCGAGAATGTACCTGGTGTTATAGAAATAGAACATGATTTATAGAAAAGCTTTCTTTCTCGGAATATAAGAAATCAAATCATTCAGCGATTGAAAAGTAAGTAAAGCCAAAAAATAAAGTATTTTTTATACCCATGATGCGAAACGAAAAAGGTACCTTCCATAAACGTGCAAATATTTTATTTTTAATACATAAAGATTTGTAAATTAGAAGTACAGATAACAATATAAATCTAAAGAAGTGCGTAATAATTTTTTTAAATGTTTATAAAAATTAAACAGTACCGATTACTTTTATTTAAATTTGCAGCCAGAATAAATTATTATTATTACTAGTTATTAAAACTAAACTGTTAATTCGACAATTGTTCTCTTGTTTAAAACTATTCGAATAGAATTGACGTTAGAAAAATATTCTAATCGATGACATAAATAAAAGATTTAAGGAGCTTTTTTCAGTTTCTCTATTCAAAAGTATTATTTTTGTTCATGCAATATTTGCGCCCAATATTATATGGATTTTCGCCCATCTCCTTGGGTATATGGGAATTTTCAAATTTATTAAAATATTAATTTATTGTTTAATGTGGATTTTGTATTTCAGTATTTAATCAGAATTTCAGTATTAATTCAGAATTTTACGCCTGCAAAATTTATGTTGACAATAAAATTGCATAGTGAATAATAATATTAATATTTACACATAGCTTTCTAGTTTATATAGTCTCACAGATTTAAGCTTTTTTAAGTCTCAAAATATGTACGGAAACCTCGTAAAGTAAATTTTATTCTTTTTTAATAGGTATTGAGTCTAGTTCCGAGGATCTGTATCCTTGTGAAAAATAAAAAAAGGAAAAAATATAATGCTCCTTTTCCATACTGAAATAATATAATTATTTTGGAAAACTTGCAACAAGTTTATTTGAATTATGTAACAAAATGATAATAGGTATTAATAATGACTTAACGTCACTCAGAATTTATTAATAGCTGTTGAATTAGTTTATTGCTGTTGGGATGTTTAAAGCTTTTGGGATACGCATATTTTTGCACTTCAATAAAGTAAATTTGAATTTAAATTTTCCCGACAATAACAAATTGTATAACAAAGTAAAGAAATTTTAGATTTTTATTATCGGCATTAAAAACGATGACTTTACAAGTAGAGGTATACTTATTTTGAAGTATATTAAGAAACGGAGAAAAGTGTAGGATTCCAAAAAGATACTACAATACTATCAACTATTTAGTAGAAGATTTCGTTAGCAGAACATTTTGTTGTAGTGAACGATTTTATGATTTATTGATTTACGATTATCTATTTACGAAACTTTAATGATTTTTTTGAATAGATTTTGAGTACTCTTTTAAACAAAATGATTTTGCAGGACCACGATTATTAATTAAAACATTACATATACAATTTACGATCGAGAATTTTAATATCGATATAATTACTGCAATTTACAATATAAAAAGCATCAGTAAAGCTTAACAAATTCCAAATTTCGTGGCAAAATTCGTACTAAAAATTTAATTTAAATATTCATGCCTAAAATATGACATAATCGCAAAGTTTCAATATTGTAAAGAATAAAAATAAGGATACGGATGTAAAATCCAATTAATATTATCACGCATTCCATACACCATTCACTTCTGCCGTCCGTAAATTCCGTTAATGTACACGCATTTATGTATATTTATCTATATTGTGATCCATGATATTGCTACTTTCTACGCAATAATTAAGCTGAACAGATAAACGGTTCAACGTCCCAAATGGTATGATCACCAGCAGAAACGTAGCGCAATGTTGCGAATGTCAAAATCACATACAGCTCTGTCAAAATGGCATGACGAGTTCAATTTCCAAACAATTTAAATTAGCTGGTGACGAACAGTCCAACGGTTCCAATAGCAAGATCGACATCCAGTCGATTGTGGCAGCGTGATGGTTTTTTATACCGTTCAAAATTATATCGCTCCACGCCAAACGGCGTGATCAACACGACCTATGAACCACAGATTTTATACTAAATAGATGGTCAATAGCTCGATTATTGTGCAAATGAGATAGAACGATCCTTGCAGTTATATAGTTGCCATTCTTTGAACTAGTTAGGTTGCCACGAGAAGGTAACAATTTGACTGATATTTCAGATTATAACACGAATATGAAGTGACGTGTCGATAGCATCCGTGTATCCATTTGGAGCCACATCAAATAAACGCGTTCGAAAGCGCGCCAATCAGTAGTGGTAATGCACAAGTTAGACTTTTGTAAGTGACAAGTCTGCGGCCGAAAACTGCCTGCTTTTGTCGAAGAAAGTTGGAGGCTGGCATTCCATCAAATCAACGAGCACTTCAAGAGGCGCACACCGCTGACTAATAGTATCTCGTCTCTCTTAGCGTATATTCAGTCGTATGTTGTTCAATAATTTTCTCCTCTTCGCTCGTAACGTTCGAATCGGCGCAATTCGGTGAAAACCGCTCATTTTTTGTAGTACAGAATTTTATAAGACCTAAGCGTTGAAATATTAAATAGCTATTTTTTCCGATTAATTCCTGTCCTCTGTGTTGCGTGTTAGGGATACCTCAAGCAATTTTTCTGTTCGCTACCCAATTGGTCTGGCTAAAACTATCCTAAATTTTTTTTATTTAAATTTTTTTTCCGTTTGTTTTTATCGGTATTTCCCTTTTTTATATAATAATGGCATTGTTTTTATTTAGTAATGCATGGATAAAAATTTCATTATATAATTAACAACGTAATATTTTGTTAACTACAATAATATATAAATTTTAAATAAAATAAAACTGCTCAAGTAGAATTTATACTATTTTGTTGGCAA
The DNA here is from genome assembly GCA_039881145.1 of Druceiella hillmani. NCBI lineage: Eukaryota > Metazoa > Arthropoda > Insecta > Lepidoptera > Hepialidae > Druceiella > Druceiella hillmani. Next base: position 16,652,704 of record JAYKKI010000029.1, read on the forward strand.
GTAAGCGGAAAGATAAAATAATTTTACGAGATAATTCCAAAATATATTATAAATTTACATAAAAATTGTAATGCAAAATTAAAAATGAAGCGTACTCACTGTAATGTTGTACAATAATATTAACAAATATTATAATGTATTATTATTGTAAAGAGTTTACTAGACAATGACTTAAATAATGAATACCATATGATAGTTCGATAGAATGACGAAAATCTGAGCTTACAGTCGGACGGTCATATTGTTGCGGTTAATCTATGAGTAAAAACAATCTAGACTTAAGACTTTCAGCGAAGTTAAACCGTCATTGATCTTATAATATTATGACTAAACCGTGGTTTAAACCCTCTTATCTTATTGCCTAAGAATAAAAGCTACATTTTTATTTCAGATTTTTCGCAACAATCAAACGACGATTCATCTATCATCATGACATTTGACAAGAGCTTACACGTTGCTAAAATGATATTTGACTCTTATTTACATAACATTTTGGCATTTACATTAATTGCATAAGTGCTTGAAGTGACGCACTCAAGGATAATTACATATTGTATTTTGTAAGGCTATGCATTGTCTATCATGGACGGATATACACTGAAGTTGATTAAACGGTACACAAAGGATTCTAACAATTAAAATATTAAATAAGAAAATGAATAAGGAATCAGATGAATGTACCATCGCCACTGGACGATACTGACAGAATAACTTATAAGATTTCTGATAAACCATAAATAAGTATTCATGGAACAATTGTATTATGTTTCAAAATAGGAAAACGACTAACCGTCAAAACGTAATTGTATGTTAAAACAACTAAGGCCATAAATCTTGGGCTAAGACTTACCGGGTTATATATTCCAACCTATCACTACATCATTATTTTTAGATAAGATGAATAATAATTATACATTATTACTCATATAAACTTGTTCAGCCATAATCATGCATGTGAGTTTTTCACAGCTATTTATATTGATATGGAAAATATATTCAAGCTTCAAATGTTAATTTAATTAGTTTGTAAATCAATAAATTATTGTAACATTCCTTTTTTATTTTCCTAACCACATCATAGTCCGAAATTCACATTCGTACTGAATATTACAATATTACTCGCCTGTGTATACATTTATGTAAGTTTATTTATGAAATAGTAATATCAGATAACATACATTAAAATATGATGGAAGGAAAAGACCCCCGCTCCATATAAATTTACTTACAGGATACGATCTAATGAAAAAAAATTGTTAAGGTGATCACTCAATCGTTTGATAATTTTTTTTTCCAGGACGCTTTTCACATCCATCAATCATTAAGATGGCGGTATTATGACATCGATTTGACAGTTTGTGAGGGTTGCCAACCGTGCTATATTATATAAGAGTATCACGGTCAGTTACGCTATACATTATTGAGAAAAAACATAATATGAAAACCACTCGTATTATATTTTCATCTTTAGTTAGATTGTCGTACTATATTCTAAAATGAAGGTGACAAAAATTTCAGATGCGTGAAAATTTCAAAAGTCAACAAAGTGTATTGGTGACAACGTGAACGCGCTCAAATATACACACGTAAGCGACATACGGAACAAAAACAGACTTGCCAATATATGTTTTTTTTAAATTTTTTGGTGTAATTAGGTGGTTTTTCTGGAATTTATATTAATAACTATGAATAACGATGAATATACTACGTCTTATATGCTTCCAAAAAGATCAAATGAAGAGAAAGATCCAAATATATAAAAGTCCATATGAGTCCGATTATACAATGATGTGAGAATATGTAAATAAGAAAACTTTGCTAGTATAATTAAATTTGTAATACTAAATAATATTACTGTTCGAGAATGTTTTTCACATTTCTTTCTTTTAAATTTCACAAACGAGACAAAAAATGCTCTGAGAATTTTGTGTTAAACAATTTATCCATTGATTAATTACGTCAGTGGATAGTGTGATTAAATTGTCCTTCAGTTGTATTTTACTGAATTTGATGAGGATTATATAACACTTAAATTTTGTTTGAGTAGTATCTCGTTTGTGCTAAAAAATAACCTAGTAAATATAATAAAATTATTTTATCCTTTGTCAAATGCTAACCGAATAAAAAAAATACCTTGGGGATGTCTGTAACATTCAAGCCATATACCTTTTTTTTATAAATTTGGAATTATTTAACTCTCAGACTGACTAATATAGTTATTTACTATATATATATTTTTTATGACTCCATTAAATACCTCAGACTGACTAATATGGTAAATGATTTTTTATGACTCCATTATGGCTCTCAGACTGACTAATATAGTAAATGATTTTTTATGACTCTCAGACTGACTAATATAGTAAATGATTTTTTATGACTCTCAGACTGACTAATATAGTAAATGATTTTTGTGACTCTCAGACTGACTAATATATTTTTTATAACTCTCAGACTGACTAATATAGTAAATGATTTTTATGACTCTCAAACTGACTAATATAATAAATGATTTTTATGACTCTCAGACTGACTAATATAGTAAATGATTTTTTATGGCTCTCAGACTGACTAGTATAGTAAATTATTTTTTAAGACTCCATTAAATACCTTCTTTCTAAACAGTCTATTTCCAAATATTCAGTTTATAATTTTTATTTCCTCTGGATTCAATTTATTTCTACATTACCCCATTATTCACTTTTGCTTTGAAATTGAACGTTTATTATGATAGTTCGTGAATATTTTCAAAGTCATCTATCTATATTTTCTATTGCAAATACTACATTATTTTCCCAGAATCTTTCAGTATAAAGTATCATTTATGTAAAGAGTTATAAAAATTGTGTTCGTTATTTAACGTTTGGAGAAGTTGGAATGACAATGACGTTTAAAAAGATGAAAGTATGATTTATCTTCAAAATTTTAACCAAAATAATATTAAAAAGGAGCAATTTTGTACGTTTTTTTGTTAATTAGTGAAATATAAGAAGTCTCCCTTGAAACGAAAACAAAATCAGTGATATAATGAGACACTACATCGATAAGAAATAAGATTTTTTTAAGGAAATTGTCACTTAATTGCATAACTTATAATCTTGAAATATACACATCTGTTACCGTTAATTCAAATACATCATAAAGTAATACAAAATTGTATGGTGTAACTTCAAAATAGGATCATCTAATCACCACGTGAGTTTCCTCCAACTTATTTTCTTTTATTGACAGTATTTTACTGATCTATTTAGGCAGTATTTTTCTTGGACGCCTAAATTCAACAGACTGGCCATCATAAATAATGCACTTTAATTTTGTATAACTTCAATATTTATACCCAATTTTTTACTTTTTTACAGATTTAACATAATCTACTCCCACTTTGACCATAATTTGAAAGTTATTCCCAGAATTACTTAATTTGATGTCATTAAAATCGGTAAATTAAATATAAAAAAATGGGTACTTCATAACCATGTTAATGAAGTACCCATTTTTTTCATATTTGTTTTACCGATTTTATCTAACCTCGCTCTCACATTAGCCTATTTTGAAAGCTATTCCCAGAACTCCTTAATGTTGTATATCTTCAATATAAATATGTTAATATAGCATCATTTTTCTACCATGTCTTTGGCCGCTAATTAGGAGATATTCATCATTGCCTTGGTTCAACATTATCAACCTCAGTTTTCAGATCCTTGAAATGATAAATTGAGAGAAATGTACTTCAAATCGGCCAGAAGGAAAATAGACTTCATAAAAAGAAATGCCATTAATATTCAACTTAATTAATTAATAAATAATACTATAATTTTAGTTCTACAAGAAGTTTAACAGGAAGTTTGTACCTAAATTGTTCTGTTTTCCAAAATCATAGCTGTTGATTTAAGAACATATTCCAGGATATGGTTCATATAATAATTTCAAAAATTATTGTCTTATGAGTGAAAGGATATCTTACGAGTAAAAAGTGAGTACGGTTAGATGCGGCCACTGGTCTAGTATATATGTAAATGGATGTTAATGAAACCTTCGTACAAAAAAATTGAACCGACTTTCAATAATCGCCGGAAAAGATGCGCACCGAAATTTATAACATAATGAAAATACGTCAGTTGGTAGTTTAGATACGTTAGCATATAAGTTTAAATAAATTCATGAATTGCTAAATATTAGTGGGTTGGTAAGTATATATATATATATATATATATATATATATATATACAAAGATATACAGCAACTAGAATATTAGTAGGATGATATTATTTACTTGTATTGTTTTCTTGCTTACGTCAGCACAGTAAAATGAGTCCCTACTCGATGAGTTTACTTCTCATCAGAGAAAAATTCCTGTCACCAGTGCTCTGCTCCATCAATGTACCCTGATTTTGTTAAAGAGCAAATTTAGTCATGTCGAAATTTAAGAGACTTCATTACTGAATTATTATAACACCTATATCATCCAAACTCATCGGGTTATTGAAAAGAGAAGAGAATCATCCAAAATGGTTGATAATATCGGAGATGTGAATTAACACACACAAAAGAGGCAGCCACCACTGCAACGTCAAGCTGAGGAATAATTCAATGACATTGTCTCTGCTTGATACCTACAATACTACTTTAAAAACAGCAGGTTCACAAACTTCACGATTTAAGCAGAACGTTCTCCGTAACGTCAAATTTGGGGAGTTGAAATTTGGAGTTCAATAGTAGATACTCTACTTGAGACCCAAAAATACTTATTTAAGAGCAAACACCCGAGTGTTTCAACTTAGACAGACAGTACCCTCGTGGCGTTAGGGCCAAAGAATTTGAACCCGGAATTCAATATCATCGTTATACACTCCGCTTAAAACTCAAAATATAAAACAGCAGATACTCCAATATAAAACATCAGATACTCAAGTCTTATGGCTTAAGCAGCCAATGCTTCTGCATTCAGATGAGTTACAACTCATTTTCAATATCAGAGTTTCAACTTAAAGCTAACAATACTAATTTAAAACGTGAGGAGTTAGGTACCGTAGTTAAGTGACAGAGTCTCTGTTTGAGATCGTGAGATCCACAATACCGATTTAAAAACAACATATCCTCAAATCAAATTTAGGCTGGCAGTACTACTGCAGCATTAGAACTGAGGAGTTGGAACTCAAATGCGATAAGAGAGTCTCTCTGCTTGAGACCAATAATATAAATATAAAAACAACGTATCCTCAAGTCTCATGGTTTAGGCAGGTAGTAACCTCACATAGTCAAAAATGAGGAGTTGGAAACCAAAGTTAAATGGCATTGTCTCTGCTTGAAACTGATAACACGAATATAATAATAGCAGATGCTCTATTCTCACGGGTTAGACAGGCAACTCCCTCGCAGCGTCAGGAATGAGGAGTTGGGGGACAGGGTTGTAAATGATCTAGTTTCTGCTTGAGACTCACATTACAATTACTAACAGCAGATCCTCAAGTTTTAGGGTTAGGCAGGTTGTGTATTGTGTACTGCAATATTAGGACTGCGTTGTTAGAACCCGAAGTTCAATGACAAAGTTTCTGCTTGAGACCCACAACACTATTTTAAAAACAGCAGATTGTCAAGTCTCACAGTTTAGGCAGACTGTTCCAGTGCAGCATCAGGACTGAGGAGTTGAAACCTGGAGTTCAATGACAGTCCCTGCTTAATACCGACAATACTAATTTAAAAACAACTTGGTTCAATTGACACAATTTAGGGAGGCAATATATCTTCAGCATCAAGTTTTATGGATCAAAAATCTAAATTTCACTGCATATACCCATACTACCCATGCCTACCTATTTACCTTATTATTTTCTTGCTACTTCAAGACAAGGTAAATAAATCCAAACTCGATTAGTTTACTTCTCATCACTGAAAAGTTCCTATCACCATCTTTTGGCTCATCCATAGTGCCGTTATTTTGGTAAGGAGCAACATTTATGCCCTCTTAGTCGTGTCTTCTTAGATTGTCATTAGGCCTATATCATCATAAGTAGATCACGGCATCTGTACTATTCAATGTTTATGAGATTCTAACCAAATTTATATGGAACAATACTAAGACACCTTTCCAAATAAAAATAAGAATAATCTAATTTGATTGAGAAATGCCGGAAACATGAAGTAACATGCATAAAAATACAATCAAATGAAGAACCTCGTCAATAAATGCATACAACACGATTACATATTTTCAAAAATTATATATGTTTCAACATTTTTAGACCACCTTGAATAACTAAAATTATAATTCCTATTCAGACAGCAGTTAAAACAAATTTATTTACTATATCTGGCACGCCGTAAATTATTACTTCAAACAGATTATTAATATTCACAATATCGTCACACGTCGTCAAAGGCCCCATAATATTTAAAGGAACTCCTGCGAATTGTTACCGAGTTTAGGCCCCGTCAGTTGTATCTGCCTACTGTGCCGACAACAAGTTACGTACGTGATGAGATAATTACGTTTAAATTAATTAGATCAAAGTGCCCTTTCGATAAGGGTATATTGACAGCGTTAATATCGATATATTCTTGCTATTGATTCAGTTGCTTGTCTGCAAATAGAAATTTAGGGAAGCAAGGTGACGTGAGTTAAATTCAATTTGCCATCTAACGAATATATACGAGCGTAGGTTTATGTAGTATTTTGGAAAGTTTAGAAGTATTTATTAGTTGATTTATACTTTAATACAACCTACTTACATACCGTATATGTACATAACGAGCACATATACATACGACGGACTTGTTGCTACAAGAGCAATATCTTCCGTTAAATCATACTGGAGAAAAGTAAGACATTAGTTCCAAAGTAAACTGCAAAAGAATATAATTACCATATTATGGTATCAATTTTGCTTAAAATTAATATTTATGAAAAATTTACACCAATATTATGTTCACAAATGATAGAGAAGCGAAGAATGTACGAGATGCTTCACTTACTGTTACGAATATTTTACTATTTATAGTGTCTGTGACCCAAAATTTAAAGTTAGTATCACTAAAAAATAGGTATCGCGTTAGAATTCTTTAGGGAAGCATGAAAATAAGAAAATGAAATTGTTTTAGGGTAAACTGGTAGTGGAAAACACGGTAGTGGAAAATACGGTTAAAGAAGCTGGGAAAATGCTGAATAAAAGTGTTACCACGTTACTGTCATTGCTTGAGTTACATGATCTGACAATTCAAGTTTGTTCTTTAACGTAGGTTGATGGATTATTTTGTTGAATCATACTACTCTGTATTTGATTTAAATTCGGGATTCAGTTACTTAAATTACTAAATATCGGAGTATGTGAGTGTGAATGTGTATATAAGCGCGTGTGTGCTCTTCGTAGGGATTTAACGACTCGTAAAAGTTGGAAGAAAATTAAATTTTAAGTATACTTTCCACAAAAATATGAGAAAAACGTTTGTTTTTGGTTAAACTCAGAATGACAGTTCCCGAAATCTTATAAAAAAACGGAATGTTTTCTCTGCACTTGAATGTCATTAGCAGGTTACTAGCCAAACGATTAAAAAGCTATATAAGGTCAGAAGAAAAGTAGCTAAAATATTAGGTACTATCGTTATTGTGGTTACGTTATTTGACAGTTCATATTTAAGTATTAAGTTTTCAAGTTTTTAGGGCTGCTCGAGATTTAGTTATTTCAATGACTGAATTTTTAATTTCAAAAGTTTGTACTTGTATAATGACTGAAAAGTTTGTAATTGCAATAATGATTTTTCACAAAAATAATCTTCTGAAACAATATTCTGTCACATAAAATAATTAAGCAAAAGTAATTATTAAACAAAAACACCTAAATTTTATATACTGGAAAGAAAGAAGAAAATTACGAGGCATAAAGCAAAAGTGAATAGAAGGAAAATAATGTGTGTAAAGTTAATGCAGGTATAATATTTGAAAACATATATGTACAGTGAATTACTTATCCAGTGAATTCTACGAATTGACCGCGCTAACAGAGGAGGTATGTTCATAAACGGACAAACAAGGTTAAAGAATTAGAAATTTGAAAGTGTGTAGTACGTGTCAAAATAAAAAAAACATTGTAATTGTTTTATATAACTTTCATACAATGCAAATGTAGGGATCATAGTCCAAAACGCATCCTAATAATACGAATGCATTGCATAAAATCAGTAGATTTCGTACTCACAAATTATTTCTTGTGACAAATTATTTCTTGATTAAACATTATAATCCTATATTGAGAACGCATTTTACATAACCGACATAAATAGACACTATCTGTTCTTCATGGCTTCACTAGCGTAAAATTACGACACCAATTTTTAGGGTCGGTGGATATCAACGGGAATACATAAGATGATCAATCTCTAAATAAGGCTTTTCCCTTTCACCTAAAAGGCGCATATGTAAGGAGTATTCCCGGCTTCTGTTAAACTTTTCATCAATGCCCTATTCCTATGGATCATATCGTAACACATATATTCTGTGATATTATCAAAGAATGGGCTTTCAGCATAAAAACATTTTGAAATCGAATTTATGGTCTTTTAAATTAGTGCTAAGAAACAAGTAAATCAAACAAAAAACTCTTTGCATCCTCACTACTCTCTACTTAAAATCTCTTTTGAAGGATGAGCTTACTAACACAAAACGTTTGAAATCTGACATATGGTTCCAAAGAACAAAAAACAAAATTTCCCTATCAGTATAGATAAGAGTATATAATTTACAGTATATAATAGTATAGATAATGGTATATTTTGGTCAACGGGATAACATAATCGATTATGATTACTTAGAACGATGAGTTGTGAAAAATATGTTCGGTAATGAAAACACTATGTAAAATGTATGTATAATATAACGTTTTTAATTTTCAAAAAATGTATTTTTGTATTCATTCGTAACTGAACTTCTTTGTAATACTATTTTGTAAAAGTTAAATATATCAAAATCGATTTTTTCAATTTAAACATGGCTTCATTTGTTTCGATTTAAAAAAAAAATAATAATCAACATTTTGTTTTCCAGTTGTCATAAACTATAATGGCTTCGTTCCAACATCAGGTTTCAGGAAGGCGTTTGTCATTAACATTTGCAACTATTTGATGGGAAATTTTAATTTCTGTTTGAATATTATCTACTTTGGTATCAATGATACAATCGGTTTTTAGCAATTTATTCATTTAACGGATACTTATCCATAATTGCCGAATAAAAGACAGAAAACTGTATTTTATTAACTTCTGAAAAACAAAAACATTGATTTGACGTTGACACATCAGTAATTAAAAGTACCTTATTTTTATCACTATAGCGCTTCAAATGTTTTTGTTGACTAGTATGGTTCTTGCATGTTCTCTACACGTGCAACAACAAATAAAGAGCTTAAGCTAACAACACATAAAGAGCTAATAAAACTACTTGCAACAAATAATTTGTCAATCATTCATACATATGATTCCGTGTATCAAACGGAATGGAAAAGATAAATACAAACCTCAAACATTTACAAAAAAATCACTGTCAAAATTGCTATTGTAAAGAAAAAACAATTGGGTATTTGACTAATTTTTTTTTATTTCATTTATCATAATTTCAAGGTACTAGCTAATGAAGAGCGAAAACATTTTTTAATAATCTTAAAAATTGACCGAGTTATAAAAGTTTAAATTTAACTTTTAGAGAAGGACAGCAATACTTGGTTGCGAGGTTATATTGTGCATTATTTAATATTGCACATTATATTCTACGAGAGGAAAAGAGACAGGGATATACCCAACTCTATCGGTATCTTCAAATTTGGAAGCCTACAACTGGTTTATTTTTCAATAAATTTTTGAATTTTTTTCAAGACTGGCTTTTAATTAACTTATATTTCACAATATTGTACGAAAAATATCAAAATTTAGAATGAGTCAACTACCGTATTGTATTTTTCTCAAAAATATACTTCAAATTTTATATAGAGAATAACCTGCATAAATAATTAATAAATTCTGCATTATATTTTATATATATTTAGAGATTATCTGCCACTACCACCCCCTGGGGAGTTACAGTCTTCCATTCAAGTTGGAAAATTTAGATAAACATTCTTTTATATAAAAAAAGATCGGTATGCTTAAGTAATTCAAATTATTGTACGCGTAATTTGATTACAAAATGATCCTTTGATAATTTGATGACGAAATGATGGTCATAATTGCTCTGATGTGGTATGAAGCTCTAATGTGGTAATATTTTGTACTGGGTTGTGATAACTAATTAATAGTATTTTAATTCATTAATTACACATGAAATTAGGAGCACTTAAATAAGTGTTCCGGAATTATGCTAATTGATTTCTTTTTAATACAAAAAGCTTTAATAAAAAAAATCTACATACCCTTGAATCTTTATACATGACCAAGTGAGCACAAACCCTCGTAACGGGATTTTTCTTGTGCTCAACACTTTTTATTTTATTATTTCGTGCACACAATGTATTTCTGAAATCCATAAATATCCCATTGTGCCTAATTTCAGTCACAGAAAGAGACTGAAACTATTTTATTCACCCCTTAATCGTATACATCCCCTTAATTAATATTTGTTAGTTTGTGAAAAATTTTAAATATAAATGAGCGAAACAATTACCAATCGATTTGAATACTTGGATTGGTTGCGAGCATTACTCAAATATAGTACGGAATACATAAATTATAAAAACGAAAACAAGTTTTGAAGACAGGCATAAAAGCAGTTATAAAAACCAATATAAAATAATTTCTTAAAAGTTTTCCGTGAATCTTTTGGCAAGCTGCAAGTCTATAGTGCGCCGTAGTTTTTCTGCCATCGATTTCGAGAATATTCATATTATTGTTACTGGGTAATGGACGCAGAAATGAAATTCTCGAAATAATTTTAATTAAAAAAAAATTCCCCTATTTAGTTAATAAGAGACAAAAGAAAATTTTCTACAAATTAACCTTTGCGCAAAAATATGTGCACTTATAATATAGTTTCCCGATACTCTTTATTTTCTGCACGTTTTATAAAGAAAGGAACCAAGCTTCCCCCTTTTTAAAGCTAATGTATGTATACATTTGAATGAAGAAAAAAACAATTAAATTTTAATTATTATTTTCATCCGATTTCCATTAAATATACCATAAAGAATGGAACTAAACTTAAATTCTTTGGAAAATACAAAAAATCATACAAATTCAGCGATCAATTCATTAAAAATTTGCAAGCAAATATATATAATACATTCTTCGCGCAATCTGCCTACACAAATAAGATGCAATATACAACTATTGATTTGTTGTATTCAGGGGATATTGGGAGGGTGCTGGGGGATCTCGCGAGAAAGTTTTGCAATTCGCAATAATTTTATATTGTGCTTTATAGAACTTACTGTGAGTAATGTTTCCAAAAATATTAAATCGAAAAATGCAGTCGAGGTCAGTGAGTAATGTTTCCAAAAATAATAATTCCGGAACACTTATTTAAGTGCTCCTAATTTCATGTGTAATTAATGAATTAAAATACTATTAATTAGTTACCACAACCCAGTACAAAATATTACCATATTAGAGCTTCATACCACATCAGAGCAATTATGACCATTATTTCGTCATCAAATTATCAAAGCATCATTTTGTAATCAAATTACGCGTACAATAATTTGAATTACTTCAGCATACCGATCTTTTTTATATAAAATAATGTTTATCTAAATTTTCTAACTTGAATGGAAGACTATAACTCTCCAGGGAGTGGTAGTCTTAATTAAAAAAAAAAAGAATATAAATGTGTTAATAGAAAAAGAAAAGGAAAAGATTTGTAAAGGAAAAACTAGGTATTGGAACAGAAAAGAATTGAGACGTGGGAAGCTTTCAAATAATTTTAAATGCGTAATTTACGATGTGTTGCATAAATTGGAGTTTAATTATTCTAAAATTCAACAATACACAAAAAAGGGGTAATTAAAAGATAAGATATCACGTTATATATCGTATCACGAAAAATCATACAAATTCATCGATCAATTCATTAAAAATTTGCAAGCAACTATATATAATACATTCTTCGCGCAATCTGCCTACACAAATAAGATGCAATATACAACTATTGATTTGTTGTATTCAGGCGATATTGGGAGGGTGCTGGGGCATCTCGCGAGAAAGTTTTGCAATTCGCAATAATTTTATATTGTGCTTTATAGAACTTACTGTGAGTAATGTTTCCAAAAATATTAAATCGAAAAATGCAGTCGAGGTCAATGAAAATAATAAGCAAAATACTGTTTTGCAGCATCTACTTAATAAATTGACGTAAATACAAGAGGAAAAACTAAATATATATATATGTATATATATATATATATATATATATATATATACATATATATTTAAATATATATATATATATATATATATATATATATATATATATAAAGTTATATATTACATAAAGTTATATACCAACACTCTCTAGATCAAAATGAATCTAAAGACACCTCACTTGTGAAATAACTTCAGTCTGTACTAGGGAACAAACTTACTGACATGCATATATACATATATAGCCTGTGCAATGCATGAAGTTATATACTGACATTCTCTGGATCAAGATGAATCGAAAAACACCTCCTTTGTTGAAATCACTTTTGTTGAATAACATACATACATGGACTCTAAAATTCATAACCCATCTTCTGCCGTAGTCCGGTAAGAATTAAAAAATTCATCAAAAATGTTATTATACCTTTAAGATTATTAATTAATATTTGTAAATTTTGTACTAATTAGAAACACTAAAGGAAAATATCAAACGGAAAATAATAACAACGTGCCAATAGTAATAAATAATTATCATTAAGATACTTAATACTTTAATTATTGCACTGAATTTTAAACAATTTATTAAATAATTTATTTCTAGTCCAGCTTACTCAATTACTGAAAAGCTCATACTGAAGCGTACTTTTGACGGAATTTCAGGTACAAAGCATAAAAGGTATTCTGTTCCACCAGTAACATTTTAGGATTCCGAAACCGACTGGAAATACAGAACCGTTATGATTTCATTGTATCCATCTGTCTCTCTGTCTATCATAGCATAAATCTCTTTCACAGAACCTGTAATTGACTCTCATGAAAATATGTTCCCACCTTTTCCACGTGGTTGTCTCAGGGCCCTTCCTGGGAGCCGTATCGACCAACCTTATACAAAGAAGCGGACCTTCGAAAGTCCCCTAATGGTGTGCCGTATCTACAATTTCAGTCTCTCCTCAATGAATCATTTAGAATTTCCATTTTTTCTATAACGCATTTAGCAAACGCTCTAAACGACTCAAAGATCTGTCCATTCTCAACCATATCTCGGTGACTAAAGATACAAGGTTCTAAAGCTCCGCGTGATTCTATTTTACTATTATGGCGCATGCTTTCTGACAAAGTCGGAGATAAAAAACGTCTTCCACGAATTAGCTGCGCCCCGTAATTTCAACTGTCGGGGTATATCGATGGAGATGCTCGGAATGATTAGTCAATAAATAATCCAGTCTTGCTTTACCTTCCACCGTTTAAGCAGTATTCCCCAACTTTTGTTACAGTTTTGTATCACTGTTCTGCCCCTGTAAATTAGAGCGCATTTAAATATAATCTATAATATTTTTGAAAGTACGCAATTTCTAACATAAAAATAATTTTTGGGGACAAAGCTATGGTTCTAGTGAAATATACGAACACACAAACAAACCAAATAAACCTATTCCGCCTAAGCTTTATCCCGCTCCTATGAAACGTAGCGTGATGGTAACGAAGAATGCAATCTATATCAAACATAATGTTGTTCCAGAGTTCAAAACGGACAAATGATGAAAGAATATTTTCCGCTTTATAGATTTCCATACATAGGTATACTGATATATAATCGAAAATATTTAGTAATACTTTTCATCTGACCTCTCCTTCGCGAGGTAAAGTTTCCAAAGTATTTCTTTCAATACCTCACTACCACTAAATTTTAGCCACATCAAAATCAGCCAGTTGATAAAAACTCCAAAGCACGATTATTTCTGCCACTCTGTGTTAGTACATCAAATACACATAATTAATAAACACACAAATCAAAATCAGTAAAGCTTGTTTACATTCAAGGAAAACTCGATAATTTAAAGAAAAAATACATAAAAAGTTTCTTAAGTCAAAAAAATTCAATTTTAAACACATATACACGTATGTATTAAAAAAAACACACGATAAGGATAATAATTTCATTTCATACTCTATTGCCTTCAACGTCAATTTTATATATTCCCACTTTGTATATTTTAAATAGAAAGGGACGCAAAAATTCTCATCAACACCGACATGTCCATTCAAAACTTCTTGAGAAACAAAACTGATTGGGAATTTTCTTCTCCTTTGAAGAAAATTTATTCTTTATTGAAAAAGAGAAAATAAAACATTTCAGCTTACATGGCTCAAAAAAACACGTTCATAATTTATATTTTTCTTTTATACTAATGAACAAAAAGAAATGATAAAATAAAAATTTTCTTTAGACCATTTTTTTACGCCCGTGAAAATATACTAAAAAGTAAGGTTATACAGTGAAAAATATTATTTACATTTATTAGCTGAGTAGAAATACTAAATATACTCGAGTATCTAAATTGTTATTTGTACATAATTGTAAACGGATTCTTCATAGTACTAGTTTTACTCGCATTTTAATTTTATTTTACTTTTAAATATATGTATCGAAATGAATGTAAATTTTTACATCGTATAAAAACGTATTTATAGATTTAATATACGGTTATTGGAAATTAAAAAAAAATGGCGCGTTAAGTGACAAACTATATTAAACACCCGTACTCTGCTACATTTAATATTAAGTAATATTTATTATATTATTATATTTTTTAGGAATATTATTTTTTTCGACATTCTGCAAACTTTTTGTTTCATCTATATCTCTCTAACATACCCGATAAAGCTGCTATTATTTGATATATCCTTGAAGTTAATGAAATCTACAGATAAGCTGAGACGCAAAAATAGAAAAATGTTCACCTTTCTACAGATATAATAAAACTGAGACATTGTCTGTTTATTTCTTTGTTTTGTTTTTTCTTTGACTTTAATTTAAGCTATAAATAATTGAGTCAAATACGTAAACACAATAATACCGTAATAAACCGAATCTACACATTGAAAATGTTTAAAGCAAAACTAGGAGTTACCTACTGAGCCCAAAACAATAATTTTTAGAATTTTTGTCTATTTTTCCGTTTGTTTGTCTCTGCAAATCGTCGTGCATGATAATCTCAGCAAGAGTTGAACTGATTTGAATTTGATTGTTAGCTTAATTTGGGCTAACCAAGCCTGAATGGATTGCTTTCATTTTAGTCGATTTACAAATGAAAAAGATACGCCAATATTTAGTTTAGGTTCGTTGTACACGACAATATCAAAACCGACGGAATCGATTCGGCTGCCAGCTCCATCTCTTAGTGTTTTTAGTAAACTTTATGTTCATAAAGTTCTTAGAGAAAAAAAGAAAAAGAACACAAAAATATACCTAGTAACCTTTCTTACTCCAAATTATCCGTGAAGTCACGGACACATCTAGCAAAAGAGAAATATTGTCTGTTTATTTTTTATTTGTCTTTCTTTCACGCATAAACGGCTCAATAGTTTTAAATAAAATTTTTGCACATACATAAATTATTAAAAGATAGGTGTTACATAATTAAAATGTACTTTACGAGAGCATCGTACGTAAATGGTAAACTAATGGTAAACCCTGTAAAGATTGAATGGATTACCAAACTCTAGAAAAAGTCTACAAACATATGCATCTATCGCCAATGTGTTACCTCACAATAAGCGTTTTAATAGTAAATTAAAGTTTTAATTTGTGTTTATTGTAGAAACATATGAATGTTCATGGAAATCAAATTCTCTGTTGACAAGTAAATCTTTTTAACTATAAAAGTTACACTGCCCTATGTTAAAAACATAATTATTGTTTGGTAATTACAAAGGTAATTATTTATCATTGTGTTTATTTATTCGGTATTTATATATTTTGCTCGGGCGGAGAATTTTGACAGAGTGTGTGCGCATATGCATTCCCTAACATATAAGGTGTATATTTTCATAATACCATGTTGGTGTAGCAGTGAGTAATATCTGGTTATTTTATAAGTAGTGAAGACTAGAGATTGTATCCTCCCAATGAAGATTCTACGCTTGTAATTTGACCAAATATTTCCCCATTGATATTAAGAAAATTGTTCATAACCGAGAATTTTTCGCACGGGATTTCTCTCACTTGAATTAACAACAATATTTTTATGAAAAAACTTTTTTCTTAACTCAAAATTAAAGATTAGGGTAAAAAATTTTTTTTTATAACTTTTGTGTTGTAAGTGCATGATTGTTTTATTATAACAATTCTTCCAGGTGCTTGCTGAACACCACAAAACTTTTTGTATGTTTCATATTCGTACCATTCGTAGCCAAATGACTTGTCACTCATATTACGTATGCTACATGTTAATTAGGACTACATGAAAAATCATTCGACTTTTCAAGTCAAAGAAAAAACACAAAGAAAATTTCTATAAACGATTACTGTAGAATGTATCCATTATTTTGAACAAATTACAAACCACAACCTTATACAAGGGCAGCCCCAGTCCAGTAAAAATTGTTATTAATTATTTTTTTTTACTAAATCATTATTTATCTTCATGAAATTAAAAAAGCTAATTTATTTATTTTTTATTAAATATTCATCCATATAATTCTTAATTTAATTTTTTTTAAGCTAGTTTATAGTCTTTAAATATAAGTGAAGATGTTTCCACGCAAATATTAATAAATCGTAAAGTAGACATTATATCGGTATTCTATTATTTGAGGGTACATCATAAATTGTATTTATTGACCTTCACATGTACATAAGTTACCCTTTTGTGGCTTAAGATAAGTGGCTTACTTAGGTTTGTTGAGTGACACCCAGAGGCGGAGCGAACTAATCGCGCGTTCAGTGTTATGCTCGCTTAAGCACCTAAGCTCTGAAAAAGTATTACAGTATTTATATCTTGTAATAGGATCTCTTTAGGTTTTTATTTCTGAAGAGATTTATTTTATTAGACTACGTCAATAAAATCAATTTGTCGAGGTGATCTTTTTAGTGCCTAAAACAAAAGTGAAACGAAGTATGTTTCTAAATCTGTTGTATTTTTTCAAACATAAAGCAGATTATTAAACTAGTTGTCTATAAAGTTATAGTGAATAAATTCAAATAAAGTGAAAGCTTATCAAAAATATTACTGTAAAAATTCCTCTTTAAAATGTTAGGTAGACACATGAAAGTAGTGAGATAAAAGCATTCAAGTACTCATAGTGTTTTGATAGAGAAGTATAAATGACTGAGTTAGAGTTTTGCATCTACTTGTAGATATATTGATTATTGTATCTATCACAATATTTAGTTAGACTGCAATGGATTGTTTTTGGATAATTAGAATTTAACGCTTTAACAACCATAGTTACCTAAAGAAAAAGAAAAAATATCAAATAAAATAAGAATATTTAAAAAAGAGAACTTAGAGTACCCTTACGTCACGAATTCCCTTTAGGATGCAATGAAAGCGAAGCGTCTATGACTCTCCCCATGACGAAAAAAGAATTACTTCCAAGTATTGAAGAGAAAAAAAATTTTAACTTTTCCGTACGCCTTTTTCTGGCGCGACTTTTTAAATTAAATTTACAAAAATAAAAAAAGTCAAATTCAAATAAATCTTGAATTAAGTTCACTTAATCAGGCAGAGCTCTTTCTGATTGTCTCATACTGTAATAAGCAAATAACTACACGTTTTAATGAAGATGTAAGAGTATTCCATTTTCTTACCGCATAAGCTAACATGATAATAGTGATGAACTGCGATGGCGAGTTTATTGGTTGCCAACTAATAATTTAAAAGAATTAGATGTGGCCATAATTTAGATTTGTACCGATCTATGCCACAGTGTGATGTCAGCTTATACGAAATTTAAAAATACTTTTTTGCAAAGGCGATGCTCTGCGTATAAAATACTAAATAGTGTAAACAAAAGAAAAATGTTGTGAGCTTATTATATACTGAAGTGATTCTTCTTAATGAGCATAAAAATTAATGAGAAATATAGATTTTATGGTCTCTTTACCTACTCGTCTAATGAAAACAGAAATTGCTAGTAAGACTATAGTAGTTAATGGTAGAATCTGATTATATATATATATATATATATATATATATATATATATATATATATATATATATATATATATGTGTGTGTGTGTGTGTGTGTGTGGAATAAAATAGCGTATATACAGACAAAGGCATCAGAAGACTTTATATTATAATACTCGTATGTATGAATATGACCTTCTGATAACATTAAAAATCCTTCTATCGAAAAATTTCGCTCCCGAAAATCCGAAAATATCAAATACATTATGATAAAGATAACAATTGGAGGAAAATTATCAGTTTTCCATTAGTTCAGACATTGTTGTACAAACAGTCTTTTTTATTTATTTTTAAATTACTAATTATAAGGGAAAACTAATTATTGATACCGATATGGCGTAGGCACGTAACTGGCACAAACACCACGTGGATAATTTTAGCCTAAATTAATATCTAATTTAAACCAGACAATATCGGTCTAGATTTAAGGGTTAATTTACAATTACCTGTCAGAAGAGTCGACGATTACCTCAATCCTTAATTATATCAACATATAATTAATGGTTGAGGTAATTATAGCTTGTTAAACCCTTTTGTATCACTGATTTATTCTCAAAATAATTACAATGTCAACATATACATGAAACGAATATTACTTACTGACTTGTTGATTTTAAAGACCGGGTAAGTCTCGTGAACTGCAAGAGGCTTCTTCAAGAGAGGAGCCGGAAACTCTGACGCCCAGTGGAAATACTCCCGCTCGCCGTAATAGCTCTTATTATAATTTCAACACAAATAACATTATTATGATAACATAGTTTTACAAACATTATAGACACGAACGTTGGGCGCCAATTTTATACGATTATTACGAATGTTTCGAATATGGAACAGTATTTCTAAGAAGTTCGATTTTCTGACTGGTTTTTTTAGCAGATTAGGAAATGTGTCTAGCAACTGTGAATTTGTTTATATTTTTATTTTGAATAACTTCTAATGTGATTTGAATAAAATTAGATGAGTGGGGCATTCGATTTTATTTTTAAAGTTTTCATATGGAATTGTAGATTTTTAGGACAAAAATAAAAAGTTATAATCATAGTTTTTACCTTCCATTACGAAGTACAAAAAATTATAAAATATTATTATGCTTTATTTACCCAGTTGTGGTTGTATTTATAGCAGTTCTATTTTCAAATATTTATATTTAAATTTAAAACTTCCTAGCCAAACATAAAAATACTAAATTTAATTCAAAAATATTTGTCAAAAACCAAAACAATATGAAAAACAAATTCACAAAGAAAAAATTAAATTCTAAAGATATTGAAATTAATTTTTCAAAGTTACATTTTGCGTAAGTTTTTATTTAAAATATGTTTCATAGCTTTGGCAGTAGATTCTAACAACAAGTCATCAAAAACTATTTAAGCTCTTTGCTCGCCCTAATAAATATAAATTTCATCACATTTTTTATAGTAAAGTTGGTGGACCAAAAGGAAATTGCCCTATGGGTTTGAGAGTCGTGTTTAATTCAGCACGTTTCGGTTGAATTTAGTAAAAAAATATTTTCAAATATTAAACAAACTAATGAAAAAATATTTTAAATATAAATTATGTTGTTGTTTTGTAGAATAAATATTCTAAGTATTTATATTTATGCCCCTTAAATTTTGTGAAATTTAAACAAAAGAAAACTCTTTTTTATAAATCCAGATATTTAATAATAATACCCTTAAATTTTCACGATTCCATTAAACATTAGATAAAACAGCAATCAATAATCCTTCTTTGTACTAACCTTACTGTTGTTACTTCTTATCGTCGACATGATAGATATAAATTTTGACAAGGCTAGAAACAAGTGGTCCAACATCAATTGTCTTTTCTGCTATCCCATTTCATGTATACATACTGAAAGTGATAGAAACATCCGACTTAATAACTTCAACTGAATAACTCTGACTTAATAACTAATTTAATAACTCTAATTTTTGGTAGAAGTCCACAGTATTTGAAGTCCACGATGTTTATTAAAAATTTTTGCGGATTGTTTCATTCCATGTGGTATATTTATAAATATTAGCTTAAATTAGCATTTCAAGTCAAATTTATATATAAGACTACGCTTTATATTTATCCGCCACGAGCGGTTCCTGGGCAGAAATATACAACTATAAGACAACAGTGAAGTATAAGCCTTTCGCAAAAGTTTTTGAAATGATATATCGTGGGACAAGTTTCCCGTAAACTCATTATTTTCATTATGTTGTATATTATTATAATTGTTGAATAGCTGTCGACTTAGGAAAACTATGAAGTCAAAAGGGAGAAAAGAAATATGGACAGCCGAGGAAAAATATTGTCAGGAAGACATTGGGTGAATAAAAATTTTTAATAGGATATGTGGAAATTTAAAAAAAAATGAAAAGCTCTAAATTAGCTCCTACGACAAGATATACAATAAACAATGAACTTATTAGTATGCTGTGATAGAGAAATATTACTTCAGTCATCGCTATTTTCCTGACAGGGTAGGATGTAGAATAACCTGGTAAGTATTTCAATAGATTTCGATTGTTCTAAATAGGTAGTTCGTTTTATGGCCAATACAGTCAAAATACCAACAAGAAGATCTGAACTATTTTTACCATCAATATAAGACATTTATGGAAATGTTGCTAAAATAAAAAAAAAAACATGTCTTCCGCTCCTCAATTTCCTATATTTTCAAAGTTAAAATTCATCAAAATATTAAATAATTGAAAATTTTACATAAAGTAACCACAGGCAAGATTTTGAATCTCATAGTGTGTTAGAAATTTAGACCTGTGAAAGACATTTTTTTTTAATTTATTCATTGGCCCCTGCATCCTGGAACGATTATACAAGTACTCGTAATTTTCTTATTAATTTTTTTTTAATATCATAGTTACTGATATTATTTTTACAATATAAAAGGGCGATAAAAAGGAAGCTTGTAGGGATCTCCTTAAGACCGCAAGACAACTAAGTGGCTTTAGAGACAAAGCATATTTCCCGACATAATCGAGAGGGTGGTGAAATTTATGTTACACTGAGCTGATCACGTCGAGCAAAAGTGTGACTCGTGGTACAAAGTTATCTTAGAGTGGAGTCCTGAAATAATACAAAAATCCTGTTAAATACAATTTACTTATTTATTTTTGTTAATATTATGTTTATTGTTGTTATTTTGTACATTCTCAAAATATGTTGAAAAAGAAACTAATAGGGATCTTCTGAAAGAACTGCAAGACCAATAAGTGACTTTGAAGACAAAATAAATTTGCCGAGATAATCAAGAGAGTGGCAAAATTTAAGTGGCAGAGAGCGACACATTGTTCTACGATACAAAGCGACAAGCCCTTCAATCAGCAAATAAACCTGTCAGACATAAGTAGAACCCGCAATACATTGATTCCGTTCACATTTAAGTATTTAAAAGCATTTCAGAATACGTAGTATTTTGATTAAACTATTTACTAATATTGATTTTTCACAACATAAATATATTGCCCACAATATTTTCATAGAGTCTTGTTTATAGCTTTCCTACAACTTTTAGGTAGGCATTAAAAGCCTATATTTTCATAATTTTAGTTTAAGGAGTCATAGAAAGAAGAGGAGTGTACATATTTTTCTGACATATATTCTAATTTATCTCTGGAAATATACTATGTAAAGGTATGAAAAGAATTCGAGTATTTACTTTGCTCCCTCCTAAAATTTACACATGAACATTTTTGATTGTTATTCATTGAGGTATATGTGGTTTTATGTTTTATAAAGATGCCAAATTTCACATATCCACATTTAGCAGTATCTGAGAAGAATGGCTGTGGGAGATAGATAAACAGACGCGTGACTTGCAATGGTTTCATTTTTCCTTTTGAGGTAGGAGTCGTAAGGTATTAATTAATTGATTTTTAAACAAATAGTCTATTGATATGTAACAATATTCGGATTAAATTTTGAAACCTGAAATAGATCAATTAAAAAATGTTAACATTTAAGTAACAAGTAAAAATGCAATAATTCTAAAACGCTCAGACTTTTAAATTTGGAAAATTAACCAAATTTAACAAATGAAATGGAGAGATAAACACTATCTTTAAAAATTGAATCCAAAGAATTAATTTGTTTATCTAATAATATAACGTAATACAATCACGTGGAAAAATAAAAAGGCTTAAATTATTGTTATTCTAAAAATATATAAAATTTTATCAAATACTAGATATATATATATATATATATATATATATACACGAAAGAAAAAAAAATTAAAATAAAATTTTCAGAAAACGTGTTCAAGAAAAGAAAATGTTACACTAATGATCGTCAATTATACTAATTTTACATAGACAATTTAATGAAGCTAAGTTCTCAAATCTGGCTGCTAACTTAAACTACAAATAGTCTGTATCAGAGAAGAGCTTGCTAATTTAAACTAAAAAAAGACGGTATTATATTTACCGCTTCCTTGTCCGGAATTATTTCAGATTTTTGGAGTCTATATTATGCAACGTCAAATTTCCCGTATTAAACCTGGTCTTTTTTGATAGACAATATACGAGGACTTTTTCATTAAAATATTCCCATAACAAAAAGAAAATGGAATCTCAAGCGAAAAGAGTATTATGTCTCCTATATCCTTCGCCATCCGCTCTTTTAATCTACGTACATATTATAGCCGTTTACGAGGTTTACTTTATCTTGGGTACATTTAATCCAGTTGATTCCCGTTGAGTGCCTAATTCAAGCTAGATATTAAATAGTTTAGAATTTTAACTTACCGGTTAAAAGTTTAAGCGGTTTTTAAAAATAAAAAACAAAACTTCGATTTCAATTATTTTGGGGAACTTGCATCAAACATTTCAAGAGGGATACAAACCTGGTCCCTTTTCAACCATAAGAACACCATATATACTTTTAACATTTTTTTTAGTTTACACCAACACAATTTTTTCGTTAGATAGGTCACTAGAACATTACATTCAGGCCTAAATATTTTTAACTGAAATTCTTTACTTCTGAAGAGGTATACTTTCTTCAGGCATGGTCGAATATATAAAATACTGCTAGAATAGTTATATGCGGCAAAATAATTTTAGATCATATTTATTTTATATATCTTATAATTTTAATTAAATTATATAATTACAGGTAATTCATATAATGAAAGCCATTGCTATTAAGCGAATGTCGTGGAGTGTACGTATTCTCATCTGTCACGTAACTGACGAATATGACAAGTATTGTGAACACTTCCTTTTACGAGCTCTCAAAAAGAAACTGTCTCATTGGTGGCGTTTGCCTCCATTAATTCCCTTCTATAGTTACTGCGGTCATAGCTAATAGGAAATAGACCAATCATGGCGATACTAGCGACAACTTCTATATTTCGCCGCTAAATTACACCAGTGAATAGAGTTGTGTTTTCTTTTCTTGACAACGCCGAATTTGAAATTATCTATCTATGCATCTTTTTCAGATTGTAATTCTATTATATTTAGTAAAACACCAAATTTTGTATTAAAGAATATTCACAGAACAATTTTAAAATACATTTTTATTTTAAAAACTTTCAGACCGCATCGTGTCCATGAATGGACGGCTGTTGTAGGTTTTGCTCCTGTGATATGTACCAATATAACATTTTGTCCGCTCACTTTATCACTGTCACTAACAGTTAACTTTTAAAACTTGTTAAGTTTAAACGCAGTAGGAATATAATATTGTTTAGTGAATTTTGCTTATTGACATAACACAAAATAAATTTGCAGTTAGTTATGACGTTACAGCGCTATTAATAAATTTTTATTCTGATTACGAAACTAATTTTGTTCACTGTGCAAATTTAGTACTGTGCTATTATGGTTTGGTTTTTATTGTTTATTAAATCTTTAAAAATTTACGTACTAAAAATTACACATACCCTGCGTACACTGAAGAATTCTGAAATTTATTATAAGTATGAAACTTATGACGCTTTTTTGTATATATATATATATTATTTTATTGCATTTTTACTAATTTTTGCATAGCCTTTTTTGTTTTAACAAAGATAATTTCTTGCTCTGGCTATGTAGGATCCATTAAATTACCTGGATTCTGTTGAAAAACATGTTGGATTTAAAGCTTGGATTTTGCTGACCATCTAATGGTACTACCACTTCATTGTATTATCCATTATATTTATTTTCAAATATGACATAAAATATTGTATAACCTATCTAGCGTAGTGAACAGAAGTACAGTCGTGCTTGTACAACCTGTTTTCTTTCATAGTCTGTGGAAGATATCCTAGTAAAATGGTAAATAATTTTTCAAATAGTAAAATAAATCTCATATTTGTTTAGAAGTCCATGTCTTAGAAGTGAATGTGTTAATTTTGCTTTTTACTTTGAGATATTAATTTTGTCATTTTTAAAACGTTCTACATGGAGTGTGAATATGATTTATTCATGCACTAATATAATTTTTAACAGAAAAATCAATATCCTGGTAGAAGTATTTATTTTTAATTAACTTCAGTGAGTTATTACCAAAATTGGGATTAAAAAATTTTTAATTAAAATTGTGCAATTATCTCCATCCTGAAAATACAACAGCGGGAGGTTCAGCCATGTTAATGAGAAATTATATCCAAATAATCGTGAGATCATAGTTACCGATAATCCCAAATAACCACAATAACCGTCCAAGTCAAAAACGAAAAGCTAAGGGTATCTGCCATTTACTACCCACCATGAAGTTCTCTTTCCATTGAGAAATATTACGAAATCTACTACTGGTCTACGTACTTGTATTCCTGTATCTAGCACAGACATTTAATAAAACAATACAGATTTTATAAGTATTTGCCAGAACTATAATATAACATTTTTAAATCTTGCTTAGAAAATAGAAACTTTGGTGCAGTGTTAACTTCCTTGACCAATAATGACAGCAACCTTTACTCATGACACTGTTATCATTACAGCGGCCAAATATACCTCAAAATGCACAAAAAACTTGAAAGAATAATTAAAAAAAGTAAATAGACACATTAAATAAAACCAATTCTGTTCATATTTTCATTCAATAAAATATACCAACTTCCTTTATTTATTAACAATAAAGTTATCGTTGAGAAAATATTAATACCTAACGATAAAATATCTAGGAATGAATTTAGATGTGCAACTGAAACATAGATAGAACACATAAAAAAGCAAAGGAAAGAATTAAATAGGAAAAACAGTCAACTTCATTGTCTGCTAGAATGAAACTCAGAAATTACGGCCGAGAATAAAATAGACATATGTATATAATCAAATTTTGAAACCAATCTTAACTTACCGTATTCAAATTTAGGGATATAGAATGAAAATAAACATCCAGAAAATATAAACCTCCTAAAATAAAGTACTGCGGACAATTATCAATGCTTCGTACATTTGAGACAGTGACCTAAACCGTGACCGTATACACGGAACCAATTCTAGAAGTAAAAAAAATATGCAACCAGACTTATCACGCAGCCTCAAAACTACGAAAACTCTTAGACCGAAACGGTCCTCAACGCATATGTGACGATGGCGTCGCCAGAGATCTAAACCTTATGAATGGATAGCCTGACCCGACAGGAAATCTATCCTATGTGTTAATAACTCCACTAATTTCATAATAACAGACATTAAATAAAATTTACTAGTCAGTCTACTTTTGGGTGGTAGTGATTAAGATAGTATTTTTAGTTTGTAAAAATCATTTATTATAGCAAAAAACTTGTACGGTACTCGTTTAACTATGATTCATTCAACGTGGTACAGATTGAAAAAAAAATTTAAACTCTTGACTTTCAGCAATAAGTTAAATTAGTAGTGTTTGGTTTCTTTATAAAATGTGTATATATATATATATATATATATATATATATATATATTATGTATACATGTTTAAAGAAGCCAAACAATTAAGCCTATATTTAATATTCCACATCTTAAGTGTTAATGAAAGATTATGAATGTATTTCACATTTACGTTTACTGAAAGATTTTAGGTTTATGCGTACTGGAAGGATATAAAGTTAAAAATAGACGTGTCATTTGTCGTTAAATGAAGTCTTAGAATAACCTTGTAAGTTGCAGCAGTGAGCCATTAGCAATTGAAATTTCACCATTTGCAAGTCTGCTGCAGATTTGTGATAATTCTTTGCCTATAAATAATTTGTAGTATTTCTTGGCATTCCTGTTTTAAAGGACAAAATATGTTAATTTTGAAATAATTCAGATTTAACAGGATACTAAATTGCCGCAGAATCGAAAACCTACTTTAATATTTAGGTCAAATTTCCATCAATGCATTGCAATATGAGGTAGTCAATTTCGCTAGTTTCAAGTCCTTGCTTACTTTATTTACCTATTGACAGTTAAACTGAGTCAACGTCAATTGTTAATAATTTCATAATTGCTACGTTCGTAATATCATATTTAATTTGATATCCTCCAATTTTTTCAGCAATATAGCTCTGACTCAAATATTTATATGAGATACTATGTTTGACAGGTTTCGTATCTCTTTAAATATTATATTGGCTTTTTGCTTGCAATATCTGGCCGTTTAGATACGCACTAAAAATTAAATCTTAGAATATTAAATTCTCAATCTAAAATAAATAGGTACATATCGACATTTATTAATAAAATTATTCCAAGTTGTGAGAAAATTACTAACCTATATTACACATAACATATATGTTATGCACAACATTATATCGAGTGATGTATTTACGAATGATGTATTTTGCCTAAATGTAAACATAATCCTGTGTTGAACTGCAGCTCTACGTGTGGGTTTATTTTATCTTTTCTTTTTGTTTTTGTGACAAAAATTGCGCAATCTTTCTTGCCTTGAGTCTAGATTCACTCCTTAGCTGTTTATGACATCATGTCATTTTATTATATCCTTAATTCGTTTCTTTCTTCTTTAGTACTAATAAATGTTTAAATATTATTTATGTTATTATATCTATGATTGATGTGTCGACGTAATGTCAACATGTCATCTAAAATTACGATTCCTTTACACTTCAAATCACTATTATGTCTTTTATTTTACCATTTTCTTGGATTCTATACCTTAGGCGATGAAAATGAAACCTTTATAGCATTATTCATTTTGTCTGCCTTGAACTAAATCTTTCGAAGAATTGTCAGTTTTACTTCTATTCAATTTGATAACAAAATCTATTAAATTGCTTTAGAGTTTAATGATTTTTGTTTTATTTATGAATAAATATGCTACCAAATGTGAAAGTACTATTGTTATAATAATTTGCTATATTGGAAAGCAAACGATGAAAATTTACATACAATTATTATGAGAAACCAAAAATTATTGAAAACAATATTTTTACAGAACAAACATAGTGAAATTATATCATTTCTGGCCAGGAAGGTTTGCTAGTGGTCAATAAATATGGTTATATTTATTCACCACTAGCGAACCTCCCCGGCTTCGCACGGGTCCAAATTACTAATGAAGAAAATGAGAAGTACGCTTAATAAAAATATTAATCTTGTTTATTTTATAACATGTCTCTATCTCCAGTGGTTTAGGCTGTGCGTTGTCTGTCAGTCAGGTTGTCGAGAAAGGATTCATCAACAGAATCTTTCCTTAACTTTTTGTGAATTGAAACAAAACAATTTCAGTTTGAAAATTGATTTTGGAATTTATTGTTTTACCGGCATTTCTTGGTGTTTTTAAAGCGTTCATCGCAACGTTTGACGATGAAAGATATTTATTGTTTTTCCGTCCAGAGAGAAAACGAATAGCGCCGATGGTTTGCAGACTCTCGAGTACACCACGTACAACTGTTCATGGGGAAAACACAGCAATTCAATGTTTATTCCACACACTTCCGACGATTCGTCATTTTGTAACGCGATTCGTATATTCGTTGTTGACCTGATAGTTTTCACGTATCTCAACAAATTTTATGACTTCAAGGAAGTGTTCATTTCATCAGCAGCTATTGAGCTTGGAAGGACTGGCAGCGCAGAAAATCGCCGGCCAGCAGAATCATTGTACCCCCAAAGAGGGTCTGATTATTGCGCAAATCTTCAAGTTCTAGTTCAATTGAGTGCCATCAATGCTCGTTTGTACACTCTTCCCTAATGATTCTTTCGCAATTATATAGTCCTTTTGCCTTTGCTGATTTTTTGGCAACATTGGAAGCTAACATTAACTGCTGTCATTAATGTGTCGTAGGCAGTTTTCCGCCGCTGATTCAAAACTGGGACTTTTGTTTGTACCGATTGACTCAAAGAATCTCGATTGTATTGCCGTTCTTGTTCAAATTCTCCATTGAATGCATCAATGCATCATGATGAGACGATTCGGTGCTGGCATTCCTAATTCATGCAATATATTTCCGGACATTATTAGGCACAGATCCCTTGTGGAAATCAAAGCCTCGTTGTGGATCTCCGCGTTAAATTAAAGTTCGGGATTCGTTGTTGTCTTACCCACTCGATGCGAGCCATATTGTCTTATTATTTGTTTCAGAAATTAAGTGAGTTCGATGGAAAACACGTTGAAATGATGATGGAGAAAAATGACAAATGGACAGTGCACGAATTAACATCATCAGCGACTGTGTAATTTCAATGAATATCACTCATACGAATAAATGTAAATACTGAGAAGCTTCTCGATATGTTGCGCACAATTCAACATTGACAGTCCGTAGAAATTGAAAAGTCGGCCTAGGTACATTAACCAATTACAAATGTAGGTAAAAATATTGGTCATTGCTCGAATAAACTGTGCAAATGCACTCCAATGCATTGGTCAAATACATTCACATATCCAGGAACATATTTTCCAAGTTTCGACGTTTGAATATGTTTAATGATACTTTCCACGTGAAATATCTCGGCATCTCTGGGTAAAGCAGTGTTCTTGCAAATGGTTCAGTTGCACATGTCGCGTAGAAGTTTGTTAACATTGTCGCTGGTGATTGTTCAGCGATCTGCACTGTATTTGCTGTCATAAACTCGTTGTATATTCTCCAAGTGCATGGCTGAACCACATTGGGATAGCGTTAGTGTATGAAGAATGAAAAAAGTTGTGATCCATGAATCATGTTGGTCGTCACAACTTCATACAACTCTGGATATGTTTCGGGATCAGGAATTTCTGTACAAATGATGGCGTCAATTTCACACGGTCTTGTTTTCTCGACCATCCACGGTATTTATGAGGTAGTCTTCTTTTCTGCCATTCAATGCATTACATCCAACATCACATGTCTTCGAGGACATGATTTTTCACAACGAAATACATGAGCGCTTTGAGTTTCTGCTTGAATTCTTGTGCTGTATTTTCGTAGCAATCGCCGAATGATTGACTGGGTAGTATCAGTTGCGTGATTGCGATCCACTTTTGCGGTGCAAGTGAAAATGATGAAAAAGTCTGGTTAACCATATTGGTGCATGTAAGTCATCGCATATTGCGTGTATTCGTGCATGCGCCTCGGGCTTTCAACATACGATGCTGGCAAAATGGTAAGTCGGCGGCCATCTACATTCATGGTATCACGAAGACGAATGTATTTTGCACCCAATTTCTTCTGACTTAAATGTATAAATGTCAGACTTTCCATTTGTATTTTGACATTTTACATATCAACGTTGAACTGATGAAATGATCTGCTGCGTTTTAATATATGACTGTTTTCGTTTCGGCCAATTATCAAACGGAAGGCTTAAAATTAATCGAGCTGACCGTTTTCTATGTTTCTCGACCTGAAAATTAATAGTGAAATTTTGTTAGTAATTGAGTTAAAAAACGATTAACAATATTGCTACGTACCGGTTAATGGATTAATCATCTGGATCAAAAAATTATACATATCCTCTCCTCGGCATAATATCAGCGGGTATTGTAATGCATCATACGAATGATGGGTTTCGTAGATATCTTGAAAATTATAATCAACACGCCGTCGAACCGCAATGTTGCGCCACCGAATTCTTGCCAATAACCACAATAGCTACTTCATTCAAAGTTGGTGCTTTGAAGCGTCTTTCATGTTCACCTGTTGGTCTTTTGTCTCCTCTGATCACTATTTTGTGATCATCTGAAGGCATAATTTCTAGTGAATCTTAAAGAATTTGACCAATTAATTGTGTTCATGTAAGCGTTGGTGCAGTTGCGCAACAATATTTTGCTTTACCGTAAAGACTGATGGTACAATACTGATTGATTTTATCATCAGAATTTCTAAGGAAATAAATGTGAAGAAATTTATGATCAACATTCACTGGCGACAACAATGCTCCTGCACGGTGGTGAATTTGTCCTTAAATCTGTGAAGTTGAAGACAAATTCTTGATTTATGGGCCTTGGTGAAACGTTGTGAATCGTTCAGGTTTGTTGTTTGTTTATGTGATGTGTTTGTGTGTGTATTTTATGTTGCAGTCGAAAAAAAAATTACCTTAAAAGTTGGATTAATACTTCGTTCTTCAATAATATTCACCCCAATCGATGTTATTTGGAAGAAACTGTATATTCTTAAACTGTAAAACTTAAACTGTATTTTGTATATTCTGCAAGAAATGCTTCGATCGAGGTTTTTGTCCAGAAAGAAGAAGAGAAGTTCTTATTCAATTTGCCTTCAAACGTCTACGCTCTTCGTTAGTCTTATTAAGTCGACGATCATCTAGTTGACTTGCATTGCGCGTATTTTGGTGCCTCATTGGTGGCATCGTTTTTAAAAGAAATAAACCACGAAATGAAATCAACTGAATGTTTGCAACACAACATATTGATGAATTTTACAGTTTTGAATGCACCAAAGATATGATCACCACTTCGCAACATATCAATGTTCACTGCGGAATTAGTTGCTGAAACATGTGACAGCAGAACTCTCATACTGAACGTCACTTTTTTTTATTATGAAAACATGTGACAGCAGATCTATCAACCTGAACGTATTTTTTTTTTAATTGAGATTTTTGTACAAAAATACCATACCAATTTCCGTCTTATCCAACAATTATGAACACATCAAAAAAATCAACCAAATCGATTCTCAAGTCATGATCTTTCACGCATGTGGTAATTGATTTTTATAAATACAGATATGTATCTCATTGCGTTATTAGCCTAACACACTTTTCTATTTTTTCGTCACCATTTTTCTAAAAGTACCCTTCATTACTTTATTCACACTTATGTGCGAATTATGTAATAAAGGATACTCATATTTTTCCGCTTTTTGACGATAAAGTTCCTAAATAAATGACTTTATTTGCTTTCCCCGTGACCACTCTATATTTTTTCGTTCTATTGATAAATTGTTAGGTACAAATAAAACAAAATTTTTTTACATTTCATTAATAAATTAGTTTCTGAAAATTTTAAATTTAATTTTAAGCGACATTCATGAACCAAAACCTCGCTAATTAATTAATTAATATTGAATACACGTGGAGTTAATTTTGTAGAAATTCATTATTCACAACTTAATGAAATTACGTGACGCAATATTATTTCTACTCGTGGTAAAGAATTTAAATAAAGTAGAAACAATACAACATCATGTAATTTCATTCAGTTGTAATTGATGAATATCAAAATTATTTAATCTCATATAGCGTCTATAATACATTTTCTACCTACTGTTCGTAGTAGCAATTATACTAAATTTTCTACCTACTGTTCAATATGGGGCTATCTTATTTCATAGGAATACTGAATATTTTACTTAAAAATCATTTTTGTTTAGTATCTAATGTTTGTTTAAATTCGTCTGAAACTTAGTGGTATTGTTCAACTGAAGTTTTTTATTTAATTTTTAATATATACATTTTTAATTAGTTTTAATATAATTAGTATCGCATCTTGGATTCAAACCTTGTGGTTGCGGTTTTGGTGCGGAAATTTTCTTTGACCACATGCAGATAATTTAAATATTTCATACATCATAATCTACGTTAATATATACCGTGCATTATTAGGTACATTGACCCATTACGTCGCACTTTTCCCACCTCACCCTTATCGTCTATTCCCCAAGCTCCCCATTACGATGTAAACTTTGACACTTCCGAAGTGACGCAATATTCCTTTGCATAATCACGACACGTAGGTAATTCAGTCATTTCCGCTTAATGTAAGAGCTCGCTGAGAGCATGTCTTTTGCAACATAATTTAGCATCATCACTTGAAGATTTAAGTTTCTCTTCGGGTTAAACTAGATTAAACGTACCCTAACTGTATTACTAGGTTCATACAGTTTATATTTTTGTAATAAGAAAAACAAATACGACGAAGGAAACGTTATGTATTTGCAAACATTTTGCAAGACAGGCTCGAGTACGTTTCAGTAATGAAAATACTTGATTATAAAGTAGTTTAGATTTGTGGGAGAAAATTTTAAATTATGTGATCCTTATTTTCTTATGGTTTTCAAGAACCTGCAATTATAATATATACTATCAGGCTTTTATAAAATATCAAGTCTATCTATTTATTTAAGTATAAACAGAGATAAGCAGTACAGTTTATTTTATTAGTTTAGTTTTTAGGGTTCCGTACCGTATTGAAAAGGGTTTTATGTTAAAATGTACTATACATACCGTATTTGAAAAGTTTCTGTGTTAACATATACTACAGATACCGTATTTGAAAGGGCTCTATATTAACATATACTGTACATATCGTATTAGAAAGCGCTCTATTTTAACATATACCCCAGTTTATTAAAAAGGGTTCTATATGAACATGTACTGTAGATACGTGTTTGAAGGGGGCCTAAATTAACACATGCCATATATTATTGAAAAGGGCTCTATATTAACATGAGCTATACATACCGTATTTGAAAGAGCTCTTCGTTAAAACGTACCCTAGATTATCCAAAGGGCTCTATGTTAACATATACTATAGATACTGCATTTGAAGGAGGTATATGTTAACTCATAAGATACTTTATTGGAAAGGGCGCTATGGTAATATGTATTATACATACTGCATTTGAAAAGAGCTATTTGTTAACACGTACCCTAGATTATTAAAAAGGGCTTTACATTAACATATATTATAGATGCCGTATTTCAAGAGAGTCTATGTTAACACATATCATACATTATTAAAAAGAACTCTATGTGTTATACTCTTATGTGTTAAACGTACAACGTATTATTAGGTACATTTACCCATTACATCGCATTTTCCAACCTCTAAATTTTAAGTCAATACTTTATTTGTATGGGCTTTATGTTAACACAAACTCAAAATGAAAAAAAGGAACCTATGAGATCACTCACGTTTTTTACCCTCTATCTAGTGCGTGGTCGTTTGGAATGGCTATTTACAAGGATCTCAAAAGTACTTCAATCAAAAATACATAACACCTGAATTATTTTTTTTCCAAATTTTAGTTACATTTCAGAGATATACCGAAAAATATACAACAAATATACTCTCTCTCCCCTTATTTCCGAAACTACTCAACTCAAAATTACGAAAAACGTGGATTTTTAGGCCACACAGGCTATAGGAAAAAATATAGCAATGATTTTAGATATGGCAATTTTTAAATATGTATCATGAAGTCATTCATAAAAATATGGAATTCATTCAGAATTTATTAACTTGGATAACTGGCCAATAATTAAGTGACTGCGCAATATTGTTTTTCGAAGTTTAAAACAAAAAACTGACATCGTTTCTAGGATTAAAATAATTAGTTTTTTTAACCAATGTCCTGTTTAAAACGGTAAATACTGTTTTAGTTAATTACTGTTATTTTTATTGTATAATGATATGTCATCTTACAATTTTAAATATTTGATTAAAAGTTATATCAAAATAAGAAATCAAAAGTCTACTTTTCAATATGAACTCGAGGTAATTTGAGATATCGCTAATTTTCCTAGAAAGCGTCGTAGAAATAAATTATTAACTCTATGGCACTAAAACATAAAAAAATTAGGCTATTATATATAATATTACGTGTTAAAGGGATGACATTTTTGGAACAAAGTTCCTTGTCGCGCGTTGCGAAAGGGGGCTAGACGGAAAAAATTAAGACCAAAAGTTGTAACGACACTTTTTGCTATAGTTGCTAGCGAGCGCGCTGCAAGCCGTGCGGCATGCGCGTTTTTCTCTGACTGTCTCTCTCTCTCTCATAGAAAGCGAGCCAGTTATTTTCGTTCCGTCTTTCTATTTCGCATTGAACAGTGTGGTCTCGCGACGATTATTTTTGTTGAGTGTGTACAGGTTTTTTGTACATAATAAATAATAAAAAATAATAACAATAATTATTATTATAACTTAAAAGAAATAAAATTTTATTACAATACCTTCACTAATTAATCGAAAGGAACTTCGTTCCATCCAGGTGTCCCTTGACACCTCTCAAGTTTTTTTTTTATGAAACTAATGCTTTATTCCTCTCGTTATGAAAATATAAAGAAGCCATGCATCATTTACTAATTCAAATAGTAAATTCTACCTACGTAAAATATTTTCCTATGAAAAATATTGAATTAAATTGCTATTTTTATTAATTATCCTATTTTACAAAACTGTAGAACTTATTAAAGTTGATCACCACTTTGATGGTAATGGAAAAGCATTTCTCGCTAATTGAATCGAAAAACATTTCTCGCTTTTGATTTCTTTATGTATATTTTAAATATATAAGGATGATAAATAAGTGCATTATTGTATCTATGCCTGAATTATATTGACAAAAATGTTTACTATGAAATAAGATATATTCTTCTCCATGTATCATATTTATGATTTTAGGCACAAATGAAATAACATAAAACCAAAAATTGCTACTCTTAACGATAGTTTTAAATATTTATATTTTTTCATACTATTAATTTGTTTGCTTCCAGCAAAACCAATGACGGGCACGATCTATTTGCTTTTGTTTCTCTGAAAGCGAATATTACGAAAAAAATTGAAACATTTCCAAATATCGTTTAGGTCAGCAATTTTTGGTTTTATTTTCGCAAAAAGCAACTGGTTTTATGAAATAGTCACATTCTTAGGGTAAATTATGTTAAAATACTAACAGTATATAATACAAAATACGACTATGATAACCCTAACGTGTGTCATAAAAATTGCAAAAATGTTTAACAATACATTTTGATCGGACAATTAATGACCAAGCACACAACACACATATAATTTTTTGACTCAAAAAAATACAAAAAACGACTATGATAATCCTAACGTGTTTTATAAAAATTCCCTAAAAATTTTTAACAAAATATTTTGATCGGACAATTAATGAACACAAGTCCCTTACATCATCTTTCGACTCAAAAAAGTTGCTTCGAGAATAATATGATGGAAGTATGTTAAAGGATACATCTCTCAACTTCAGTGCAAAGCAACAATAAGCACAGTACACTGTTGTGTGCAGTGACTTTAGTTATTTCGAATGCTCCATGATTTATTTTCGTGAAATTTACGATAAAGGTAAAAATACTACATATGAAAGATACGATAAAGATAAAAATACTACATATGAAAGATACGATAAAGGAAAAAGCCTTAAAATTCCCAAGAAATGTTTTTACAAAAGTTATAAATTTTAAGAAAAAGCACAAAAATTGTTCTTTCCTTATCATGTTGTTAATTTTATGTCTGTAGTTTCAAATTAATAACCTTTGAAGATATATTTTGATGTTGTTATTTATACGCATCTTTATAAATTGATACGAGTAGTTTTTTTTTACACACTATTCTTATATAAATAACCTTCATATTAAAATTGTTGGTTCAGTAATATTGACATAGGACCAATTTTCACACGCACGCCCCACGTCTGACAGGAAAAGAATAGTAAAAGAGGCGAGAAATGATGTTAACATTCTTCAACGTAATCGTGACGAACTACGTGCTGCCTAATTGAGAAAAGTAACCGGATAAACGTCGCATAAATTTTCATACCGTTATTCGTTTTTAGGGGATAACCTGGTTAGGATATTTGTCTTTAGCTGAAAAGATATTAAGGGATGAATTTACGTATGGGCATTATTTTCAGTTCTTTTTTTTCAATTGGGGTTTGTAGCTCTCTATATGTTGCCTTAAGGAATATAATTTAAAATCAAAGCATACTTTCCTTATTGTTTTCATGAAATGTACAAATGTAAGTTTAGAAAACTTTCTTTAAAGAAAATTACAGAAGGAAAATATTTTCTGTTTTGAAGTTGTTTTCGTGTTTTAACTGTATCGTTATTATAATTAAAACTAAGAAAAAAAAATATTCAATTGAATTATTAGCTAATAATGGAAATAAAAAAGAGTTATGGAAATAGAAAAGAAGGAATCTAAGAAAATTACCTTCTTTACACACACACACATATATATATATATATATATATATATATATATATGTGTGTGTGTGTGTGTGTGTGTGATTATGTTTTTTAAAGTGTGTTATTGTTATTAGATGTTAATGACTGTAACAAAAAACACGCAGGTGCGTGAGAATAATAGACATGATTCTGTGCATAAAGCTGTATATATTTAAAGAGCTTCTGGAAAAAATGTTAAACTTTTTTCGTTAAAGTCGTTACTTTGACAGTATTTTTTAAAAACTTAAAATGTTATACAGTTCCTTAACATTTTCTATTCGATTTGAAAGTAATAATGATGTATATGAATAATAAACACGTTTTGGTCACAACCTTTATATAGGCGAAGCGAAGAACGTGAATTAACACTCACGTTCTTTATACAGGTGATTTTTTCCGTCAAGTTGAATATAGAATACATTTGGCGTTAATTTTGTTGAAATTCATTGTTCACAATTAAACGAAACTACGTGATGTAGTATTATTTCTACTTTCTTTAATTTCTTTACCACAATCTAGGTTTTGTTGTATTACAACATCTTCAGGTGGGCTATTAGCAAAGAATTTGCGATAGAAAGAGATAGAAAGATTAGAGAAGACAATATTTGCTAATAGCCCACCTGAAGATGTTATAATACAACCAAAACCTAGGTCGTGGTAAAGAAATTAAAGAAAGTAGAAATAATACTTGACCGTTAAGAATCGTCATACAGGCACTTAGTATTTTCGACTGAGTATAATAATACATTTTTTGATACATCCTGCATACATATAACATCTGATATGATGTTAAAATGAACTGGAGAAGGAATAAATTAGAGAATAGATAGTTAAGATTATATTTCATGACTGGATAGTATTAATGATATAGTTTGACCTGAAATAATGAATAAAATGTGAAGTATGCAGGTAAATAAAGGGCCAAAGTCCTTATAAAAACATTACTAGGTCAAGTTAAAGAATAATGACATTTATTTTTGCAACTTGATATATATATATATATATATATATGTATATATATATATATATATATATATATATACATATTAAATGGAAGTTTGACGAGGACTAAAACAATGAGTACCGAAAGTTTAAAAGGTTATTTATTTAATGGTTCGTGGCATATTTCTATAAATATAACGAAAAACCAACGAATAAAGCGAGTTTAGATTGAATGTAGACAATATACAGTAAAATAAGCGTTGAGCGCAATAAACCTGTCATTTGCTCTAAATATCTTACTATTTTGTTGAGATTTTGCTGGGACATTGGGCCTGTTTACTGGGACACGGACAAATACATTGAACAATGTAAATGTTATTTTAATTATAACGAAATAAGTGAACATTACCGTAAAGTCACAACGATAAAAATGTTGGGACTTTCCGTCTAACAGTTAAATTACATTCCATTAAAAAGTCTTATTTTAATTATCCAAAATAAATCATTTAAAACTGAACTTTAAGGTAATTAATTTATGGTTCTATTAATAATGTTGCGTAAGGTCAGTTAGGGAACTAACACCCACGTGTTATAATTTTAATATGAACAGAAGTAAATAAAAAGTAAATTTAGTATTAAAATGTCTATTTATCAATTGATAGAAACTAAGAAAACATTTAGCTTTCCTTTTTACAACTAATTGAAAGGAAGTTATTTTTAATTTCACTCATTAATATCAATACACGCCATACCTATACTATATATGTACGTCTATATATATATATATATATATATATATATATATATATATATATATATTGACGTGTTTTAATATATTCATAAATTAAGAAGACTGGTAACGATTTCATTTCAACAATCAGGTTTTACACATTCTGAATTTTTTATTAATTTATCCAATGTTTTTATAAAATTTCTCTTCCATCTTGTTTATTTCCATAACTCTTAGTTTTAATTATACTCATATTTGCGATACGGTTAAAAGACGAAAATAATTTTAACACAGAAAATATTTCCTTTCTGTAATTTTCTTTATAAGACAATTTCCCAAACCAACATTTATATATTTCATGAAAATAATAAGAAAAAGATACTTTCGTTTTACAATTCATTCCTTAAGGCAACATATTAAGAATTACAATTGACAATTGAATTAAAAAGGAACTGAAAATCAAATTCATGCCTAAATACATCAGACCCCAAAAACTAATGACCTTAATATTTTTCCTCTAAACACAAATATCCTAACTACGTTATCCCTAGTGTGAAAATTCATGCGACGTTTATCCAGTTACTTTTCTCAATTAGGCACCACGTAGTTTGTCACGATCACGTTGAAGTATTTTAACGTCATTTCCCGCCTCGTTTACTAATCCTTTCCTCTCAGACAGCGGGCGTACGTGTGAAAATTGGTCCTATGTAAATATTACTGAGCCAACAATTTTAATATGAGGGTTATTTGTATAAGAATGGTGTGTGAAAGAAAAACTACTCGTATCAATTAGAGAAAATGCCTTTAAGTTATAAAGTTAAAGTTTATTAACGTGTTAATTAAAAACATCAAATCATCAATATGATTGGTGAAAAACGAATGTTTTGTTTTTCTTTCAAATGTATACTTTTAAAAACGTTTCTATAAACATTATTTTGCTATATACTTTTCGTATATAGCACTAGAATAAATCATTAAGCGTTCAGAACAACTAAAAATTCACTAACAGTATATTGTGCACGTTGTTGCTTTGCATTGAAGTTAAAAGGTGTATTCTTTAACCTACTTCTACCGTATTATTCTAGAAAGTAACTTTCTTGAGCCGGAAGACAATGGAAGAACCTGGAGAAGAATATTGGTCACTAATTGTCCGATTAAAGCTTGTTTGTCCGAAATTTTTGCAATTGTTATAGTTCACATCAGGATTACCTTAGTTGTTTCTTTCTAACATATATTATTAGTATTTTAACATAATATTCGCTAAAAGCGTAACCGTTTCATAAAACTAATCGCTTTTTGCTAAAAATAAAACCAAAAATTACTGTTCTGAACGATAGTTTGAAATATTTCTTTTTTTTTAATATTCTATACCTAGTTTAAAGAGAAACTAAAGGAAAGAAATTGTGGCCATCTGTGACAGACAAATTTTATGTTTCTTCCATTATGCATAAAATTATAAATACTGATAAGAAATATATATATGTATATATATATATATATATATATATATATATATATATATATATATATATATATATATATATATAATATTACAGTAAATGTTTTGTCAATGTTTTTGTTTGTGTCAATGTAAATCAAACTAGATGTAATAATGTCTACTTATTTACAATACTTAAATATTTGAAATACGTAAAAAGCCACAAATGATAAATTTTATAATTTCTTAAAATAGGAGAATTAATCAAAATTGGAATATAAATCAATATTTTTTATACAAAAATATTTTATGTAGCATTACTGTTCGAGTTAGTAAAATATGTATGGATTTTTATATTTTTATTACAAAAAAGACATTAGTTATATAAAAACTTTCTCTTTTCATTCCTTTGAAACATAACGTATAGAATAACTTCACATTTTTACACGGAAATATTTATTAACATTTAGCAATTTTTTGATAATTTTAGATTAAGTAGGAAATGGGGGATGCAGGAAGCATATTTTTTTGTATATTTTTCGGTATACTTCTGAAGATATAATACCTAATTTTAGAAAAAAAAATATTTTTAGGTATCATGTATTTTTGATTGAAGTATTTTTGAAACCCTTATAATTAGTCCTTTCAAACGATACCACACTCTAGACATAGAAATTTAATAATAAAAATGAGCAATTCACTTGCCCCCCAAAAATTTCTGATTAAATATCTTGCTATTGATATATATGTGGCATGTATTTCAAGTTCAATGGTTTCCGAGAAAAACGGCTGTGACGGACGGATGGACAGACGCATGAGTGATCGTACTTTCTGTTGTTTTTCAATTTGAGTATGTATTAATATAGAGCATATATATAGCGTTTTATGTACAGTACGTATGATATATGTTAACATAAGCTCTTTTCAATAATGTATGGTACGTATAAACATGGTGTAAACATAGAGCACTTTTCAATAATGTATGTTATGTTTAAACATGGTATAAACATAGAACACTTTCAATAACGTGTGGTATGTATAAACATGGTGTAAACATGGAGCCCTTTTCAATAATGTATTGTATATATAAACTTGGTGTAAACATAGACCCCTTTTCAATAATGTATGGTATGTATAAACATGGTGTAAACATAGATCAGTTATCAATAATGTCTGGTATGTATAAACATGGAGTAAACATAGATCACTTTTCAATAATGTATGGTATGAATAAAGGTGGTGCAAACATATAGCACTTTTCAATAACGAATAGTTTTTATTAACATAGAGACAGGAACTCTAAAAAATTACATACTAAAAGAGACTCCGCCGACTCCACCGAGTCCGTTGGCTAAAACTTGCTAATGAATCTCTGTTTAATATATTTATATACTTGGTATTTATAAAAGGTATTAGATAATTACGCCTAAAGTAGTGGGCTCAATAATACAATAAGAATATAAGGATCACATAATTAAAATATTTTAGTACAATTCTAAACTACTTTAGAATCAAGTATTTTTGTTATTGAAACATTATCGACCTTGTCTTACAAAATGCTTGCAAAAACATAACAGAAGAAAGTATTTGTTTTTTGCTTTATAAAAATATAAGCTGTACAAGTAAATAATGCAATTAGGGTACTTTAAGTCTAGTTTTAACATGTGGACGAAATTACGTCATCAAATGATGAATATAAATTATTGTTGCGAACGATATGCTCTCAGAAAATTCTTACGTTTAGCGGAAATGACTACCTACCCTGTCGTGATTATGCAAGGGAACATTGCGTCATTTCACAGAGTCAAAGTTTACATCTTAATAGGGAGCTTGGGGAATAAACGGATAGCTTAGAAAAGTGCAATGTAATGGTTCAATGTACCTAATAATGAACGGTATTCGTTAATATTGTACGAAATATTTAAATTATATTTAGATAGTTAAAGAAAATCTCTGCACCAAAGTCGCAACCGCAGGTTTTGAATCCAGGATGTGATATTAATTAGATTAATACTAATTAAAAAGGTAAAAACCTAAGCTGAACAATACTGCAAGATTCTAGACGTATTTAAACAATCATTGGATACTAAATACTTGTTACAACTAGGAGTAAAAAATTAATTATAATGAATATTACTGTACGAAACACTAGATGGCGTACCTATCTACGCTATACGAGGTGAAATAATTTTGATATCAATCAATTAATTAATTAACGCTATATGAAGTGAACTCATTTTGATATCAATCATTTAATTAATTAATTAGCGAGTTTTTGGTTCATTAATGCAGATTCAAATTAAATTCAAAATTTTTAAGATCTTGTTTATTAATTCAATATAAAAAATTTGTTATTTTAATCGCATCTACAGTTTATGAATAGAATGAAAAAGACAGAGTAGTTACGAGGAAAGCAAATAAGATGACATATTTAGGAATTGTATCGTAGAGGAGCGGAAAGATATAAGATGATTTTCAGCTACATTTACATGTGGTTGACAAAAAAAGTTAGCTTTATGAAAATAGTGAAAAAGAAATAATGTTTTATTTGTTCTAATAATACAATGAACGTAAACTGTATATGATTCCATTTAGATAATACACGAATCATATACGAGTCAAATGGGATTTATTGTGTGGAAAAGTTATTTTTCTTTATTAGTAATGTGATACGAAGTCACATTAAAATATAATTGATAAAATTAATGGTACTTTCGTAGAAATTGGTAAATAAAAGTAGAAAAGTGTGTTAGGTTAATACTGCAATGAAATATATAAAGTAAATAAATATGCACAATTAAATGAAACTACGTGATGGAGTATTATTTCTACTTTCTTTAAGTTCTTTACCACGACCTAGGTTTCGATGTATTACAACATCTTCAGGTGGACTATTAGCAAAGATATTTATCTTTGCTGCCCACTTGATGTCGTTTTAATACAACGAAACCTAGGTCGTGGTAAAGAACTTAAAGAAAGTAGAAATAATACTACATCACGTAGTTTCATTTAACTGTGGATAATGAATTTCTACAAAATTAACGCCAAATATATTCAATATATAAATATGGTTGAAACGAGATAATTCCACTATACAACACGATATTTTTTCTTTGAAAATATTTTTTTAACACTTTTATGCTATTTGTGAAGTGAGTTTTGTTTTCCAATAAAGAAAATTATTATAAAAATTTCAAAAAGTGAACAACACTTCGTCGAAATATTTAGTTCAATGAAGACAAAATAAATAACGCTACAAAGGTTTGGTTTTCAGCTTCTGAAATATATATAGAATTTAAGAAAATGGTAAAACTACAGTATATTATAACTACCATTTATTAATTATTATAAACATATTTGATGATATGAGATATAAGTTAACGATATAAACTCATCTGAAATGCGAAAGAATAAATATATAATTTAGATGGCCTCGATCGGGTCATGGTGACATTACGTCGACACATCAGTTCGTTTAAAAGCTTAACCGTAAATAGGCAGAAATAATATTCATATATGTATTAGTACAAAAGAAGAAAGAAACGAAATTAATAACTTAATGCAATTACATAATATCATATACAGCTAAGGCAGTGAATCTAGGCTCGAGGTTAGAAAAGTTGCGAAATATTTTCACAGAAAGAAAGGGTAAAATAAACCCACACGTAGGGGTGTAGTTGAAATAGGATTATGTTCACATTTAGGTTAGTAGCATGAGGTACAAAAGCATCCACTCCTAAATATCAAACATAGATGCTTTTATCTGTGACTTTATTCGCGTGGACTAGTATTTGATTTTTATATGAGTGTACATCAGATGCTAAATATCTTCAGATAATCTTGCTTCTTGTTTCCTTCTCAGCTACCGCATTGGCTGAAAATAGCTTTAAATTGAATTTAGTAATATATCTATCGTAAAAAAAATATTTTCTTTAAAACTATACTTTTTTATATGCATACATAGTAAAGGTTCTAATGAAAAAAAAACTTACGCTAGAATTTATCAAAAAATTATTTTCCATAAAACCTATATGTATACGTTATATCTGGGTTTAAGACTGAGATATATACCACTGTTAACTTTTATATAGCAAGTACTAATTTCTACATTTCTTTCATACTCAGAAGCAATATACGTTATATAGCTTGTACTATACGTGTACTTTAAAATATTATCAAGCGTCTATTTTAAATCTGCTTCAACCGTAATATACTTCGTTGAACGACTTTTGAAAAAATAATTTAACTGATGAAAGTGTCCTAAAATCAATCTAGTAATTTTTGAGTTAAATCTGTTCAAAGATGAATAAGGGCATAAACCACTCGAAATCATTTTGTTCATAGATGTAGATATATGTGTAATGCAGATTGGTGATTTTCTCACCACTTGGAATAATTTTATTAATAAGTGCCGATGTGTATATAATTTGGATTGGTAATCGTATATTTCAATATTTAATATTTGCTGCTTAGAAAAATGTCTTGTAAACGAAAAGTCAATAGAAAATTTAAAGAGATACCAAAACAAAAAATGGAAGGATATCAAATTAAATAGGATAATAAGAAGTGGGATAATAATAGGTGGACATTATTTACAACTGACGTTTACTCGGTTTAACGGTCAACAGGCAAAAAGCAAGGAAAGACTTTAAAATATCGGAAAACGTCACTTCACATTGCGATGCACTGGATAAAGGTTGACTTGAATAGTAAAGTAGGTTTTAGACCGTGCGGCAATTTAGTATTTTGTTAAAATTGAATCATTTCGAAAAGAACATATTTTGTCTTATAAAAGAGGAACGTCAAAAAATATTTAAAATTATTTATTCCCAAAGAAGTATCACAAATCTTCAGCAGACTTGCAAATAATGAGATTTCAACTGCTAATTTATTACTGATGCAACTTGCTTTGTTAATACTTCACTTAAATGGCCACATGCCCATCTTTAACTTTCGGTCCTTCCAGGACGCATAAACCTTAAAATGTTTTAAGTACACGTGAATATGAAATACATTCATGTTTTTAAATTTAAAATTTACGTAATGAATATTAATATAGGCTTGATTGTTCTAATTACACAACTTTTTGACTATTCTGTTAAAGAAACGAGTGGTACGTCCACCTCTTCTTTCTTTTAAATAATCGTTATATTTTCTATAATCGGATAATAAAGTAAATAAT
Source organism: Druceiella hillmani (assembly GCA_039881145.1). Lineage (NCBI taxonomy): Eukaryota > Metazoa > Arthropoda > Insecta > Lepidoptera > Hepialidae > Druceiella > Druceiella hillmani. The sequence goes on from JAYKKI010000029.1 coordinate 16,697,651, forward strand.
AATAATTTATATTTTCATCCATTGCATTTTGCGGGAAAGGTTTAAATATCTCGGCTAAGTATTATGGCGAAGAGGTCTGCCTTCTGCTTGGGGTCACTTATGCATTTTTCATCTAAATGTTTCAGCGGAAGATTTTGTAAAGGAGGTATTTTTAATCTATTGGTAAATTTTCAGAACGAATAATTGGTACTTTTATCTGCTGTACAATTACCAATCCATACTTTACAATATTTGAATAATTTTATCTACTTATTCTTTTTTAAAGTAGATTATTTAGTTGGTCGAATACTATTTTTGCGTCCCGGTATTTAGTCGTTTGCCACTTCTCATGGGCTTTCCATTTTATTTCAATATCGACTTTTTTATTTCAGCCTAGCATTTAATGACGGAAATGACCTTGTGATTAGGAAATGTATTAATCTTCGCTGCTATTTGTACATTATTTATCAGTTGGTTAACCTCTTCATCTATGTGATCTATTTTTTCAATAGGGAATTCTAACTTAATTATTTACTGCAGCATTTTACTGAGCTTATCCAAGTCAGTTTTCTTACTGAAAAGCTGTGGTTTGTTTTCTATTGGTTTTATTTGCTTAGAGATAGATAACAAGAGAGGTGTACGATTCAAAAATATATCAAAGTTAACCTTAAAAAAAAATCTTCAGGACCGAATTTTTTTGGGCTTGAGAGCCTGTGTGTAAGCGAAACAGATGAGAAAAATTCACATTTGTATTTTTTCCCAGCCACGTAAAGTTTTTGCCTTTGTTCGTTGTTAATCTTTATTGAAAATATACGTGTTTCACGTGAATTCGTTCTCAGTAATTCTCAATGGAGAGGAAACTTCTAGATGGGCAGTAAATGGCTGATACGTATAGCCTTTTTTTCAATTGTATAATTATTGTAGTATTTCGGAATTATCAGTTACGATGATCTCATGATCATGTTAAATAACACGCCTGGACGGCCTGTAGTTGTATTTTTAGGACGTGGATAATATCATCATTTTAATAATTTTTAATACCAATTTTTCTCCCTCAAATTTCAAATGTTAATTGAAAAAAATAATACTACTACTATCAAATTGATTTTCCAATTAAAAACCATCTTGGCGCATGATATAGCTGTGTGATTAAAATTAACATTTATACTCCATGTAGAATGTGTATTAGAAATGATGAAAATAATATTTTAAAACAAAAGGCGAAGTAATACATTTTATTCCTATACAAATTTTGAGTTTTATTCTTACTTTTGAAAAAAACAATTTGCGTGATTTACTAGGATCTGGTCCACAGACCTTGAAAGAAAATAGGTTGTACAAGCATAAACAAACCTCTTGCCACAGTTCTAGAACAGAGGAGACAATATTTTAGTGTCTATTTTGGTCGTGGCGGAATCCTATGACCAGCGCAATCTCTAACCGTAAAACCAACATATTTTTCTAAGAGAATCCAACTAATATATTGGATCCTATAAAACTAGAACAAGAAAACATATTAAAACTTTCTGATAAGTAATCACAATATAAAACAATTTTCTGTATAAAAATTAAAAGAAACTGTAGTAAAGAAAAATTAGTAAAAAATACATTTAAAAAAATATGTACTCCACCCATAATAAACAAACAAAACGTTAAAAGTTTTGTCTACGGCAAATTCCTATTTTGACAGTATTATTTATATGGGTTTAATGATGGAACAGATACAAATATTGACGAGCAAAATGGTTCGTTTTAAATTTTGTACCATCATGCTCCGACCGTATTTAAAAACATGTATTTTACAAATAAAAAGTTTCAGTTAAACATCTTTAAACCGGAATGTAATGTAATAGTGACCTATATAAAGAAAAAATGGTTTTGTTTAAACTTAGAAAAAAATTATTTATAGAACATATGATCTCCTTATAAATGAAAAAGCTACCAGGATTGTATCTCTCTTGAAATTTTTGATGCAAATTCCCCAAAGTAATTTGGATAAAAATTCAAATCAATGTAATTTTTTGTTTTAATTTTCGAAATCCGTTTAAAATTTAAATTATTAAGTTCAAATTATAAACTATTTGATATCTAGTTTAAATTATATGACTACTCGACGAAAATTAACCGGGTTAAACGTATCCAAGGTAAGGTAAACTTTGTAAACGGTTATAAAATATATGCAGCTTAATAGAAGCGGATGGCGAAGGACGTAGGAGACGTAATCCTGCTTTCGCTTGAGATGCAAATTTTTTGTTATGCAAAAATTTTTCGTGTATTATCTGCGTAGAAAAACCAGGATTAATACGGACAATTTGTCGTTGCATAATATATGCTTTTAAAATCTAAGAGAATTCAGAACAACGAAGCGGTGAATATAAGTATACCTTTACACTCCAGCGGTAAATATAAGTATTCCTTTGCACAGAATTTTTGCAGAAAATTTATTTTAGCAACGAGATATGAGAATTTCTCTTCATTATATAAAATTATCATTATTTATGTTCGTTAATGTAAACAAAATAGATGTACGCGTGGTTACAAGGCTATAGATTATTTTTTACTTTCTCTTGGACTCGTTTTCTGAAAATTATTCAAATATATATAAAAAAATTATCGTCCAGTATATTTTGTGTGATAGCCGTACAAATTAATTTATAGACAGATGGGCAAAAATTCTAAGAAAAATTGGCTTCCATTATTAGACAGAAAAGAATTCTAAAAAAATGTTAGGCTATCACTTTTTTGTAAATATTTTCAAACTACATAATTCACTCTGTTATAATTTTTGTTATATGTGTAGGTTTACTTGTTACCCAAATGTTAACATTTTTAAACGGATCTGTTTCAGGTCCCAAAAGTTAATCGGAACATTCTTAATTTACTATTCGTCTAAAAATCTATTTACTAATACCATACGGCTCTAGTACATGTAGAAATATTTTTATACTTTCGAAATACGAAACCATTATAAGATCACTCATGTATCTGTCTGTCTATCACACCCGTTGTTTTGAGGAACCGATTAAAAAACGCATGCATATCAATGGTTAACATTCAAAAATATTCATATGAAAAATTTCGGACAGAGCAAAGTAAATACTCTAAATTTTTTTTATACTTTGAAGTAGCATATTTTCAAAAATAGACTGGAATAGAACCAAGAAAAATGGGTATGTACCCGTCTTATGTTTATAAAACTCGTCAACCTAAAGTTATAGAGAAAGAGAACTTTTAAAATCTATATATCTATAAAGATACCATGTACCCTTAAGTGTTTCTAAGCGCCTAAATTTGTACAGAATCCTTATAGTACGAGTTCTATTTATTTTTGTTGGGTTTGATTTGCTAGGGCATGCCACGTTCTCATTAACATTGATACATTTCATATGTATCTCTTTCATTTTATTAGTCGCTTACATAAATTTCCTTTGAATATCAGATTGAAGTTATTTGAGGAAATATATTAAAAAAGTAGATTAATTGAGTTGCTTGGTGTTGATCGTTCGATGATAGTTGGACGTCTGCACGCACATGGCAATATTCAAACATGGCACATGGAAACATCTCCAATTACCTGGATAGGCATGTGTCACTTCTTCGTTGCAATAAAAGAAAATTTTTCCTATAAAACATCGAGACAAGAGATAAATATATGATGAATGGGTTTAGTATGCTGAACATAAAAAATCAAGGTTAGACTTGGTTAAATTATGGTTAACATAATTTTTTTTTTTCAAAAATGAATATCGATTGCGAAACGAATTATTGTGTATCTAATGGTTCATGAAAGGTTAGCTTTATTGTAAGTTAATGGATCCTGATGATACCACTGATACCAAAAAGGTACTACAATTAATTACTCTGTTCGAGCGAGAAAAATTCGGAAGAAATATTAATTTATTGACCGAGGAACGGTTAACTATCGCGTGACAATGTTCGTTCATGTGCCGCTTTGTTGACAAAACATATAGTCAGTCGACTTGGCGTGGTTAGTTCTTCTATATGCAACATATTTGCTTGATCTTGCCCTTTCAGACTATAGTACATTAGGACCTATCCCTACATCATAAATTTTCCGACCAGCGCTTTGTAAATTTCAATGAAAAAAAAAACTCGATTGTCTGTAAATTATTTATTCACTATACACAATATATAAAATTCTTAATATATACACACACTATATATATACACAATATATAAAATTCTTATTAAAATATATAAAAAACTTATACACAATATATAAAATTCAGGACGATGTCCCGATACAGCCAAGTTCGATACGGAGGTGCGATAAACAATTTATATATACGAGCTCTTGTACATAGGGTACAACAAAGCTAGATGTGCAGTTATCTTGCGTAATAGTTTTAAAATACACTTATGCAATATCATATTCCAAAAAAATAGAGTGAATGAAATTTTATAATTAAAAATAAACTGGTTTTATATTATAATTAAAAAAAGGAGTAAAACAACTAGGTTTCATATATTTTAAAAATATATATGAACATTTAAGAATATATAGTGTTAAACTATTTAAAAATATTTAAATTATTTTTCACTATGTAAATATACCGTCTAGCATGTCTTTCACAGGCGTAAAATTTGCCAAAAATACTTTGATTTTATTGTCCGTAATTTTTCTTTTATTTTGTATTCAGCTGTCTTTAGTTTTGTTATAAATAGAGGACATGAGACAATATTAGAGTCGAATTACTACAGAATGACGTTTTGAGGTAAAGCAAGTAGCAAATGAGTCTTAAAACGCCATGTTCTATCGACTACTGAATAATTATTTCTCAGTAAAAAGAAAGTAATATAACGATTTGTACTCTAACCAAGAGCCATTTTCAACGAGAAACTACATACATGCACATACATGCAGAAATGATTTAACAACACACCCCATCTTCCTCTCTCTCCATGCGGAAATGACCGGAAGCGCCTTCAAAATATAATATGCATTAAGTAATTTTTAAAACTGTTTTTAATTTTGCACCAAGGATTTACAATATTATGTAAAATTTCACGTCCCAGTCTTATCTATAAGTTTCAGTACCCGAAAGGTCGGAAAAGAAACAAGTTGTTGTGGCAAAGTTGTCCATAAGACAGGACATGAACCGGCGGATGAACAGACGACATTGCCACAACAACATGATTCCTTTCCGAATCTTCGGGAACAGAAACTGGAAAAATGAGAAAAATAAGAAAATATTTTCAAAAATAAGAAAATTTTTACATTTTCTTTAATATACCAAATACGAAGATTTCTTTAAAACGTTTAGTGCTGACGTGATTTTGAATGCGTTCATTGGAACGTTCACCTCATGTGAAAAACAACTTATTAGTTTAACTATTATTAAGTGTAAACAAATTTTGGAACGGACTCGCCATGTTGACAATGAGTTGGCATCTCCCATGAAGTAACCTCGTTAGGTCGACTATGTGTCGGTCGACATTCGCAATAAAAATAAATTTTTTTCTATTTTGTCGTCTTATGATTATATATACGTTTAAAACTATAATACCAGTATATAATTGTTAGATGTATTTGAATTTGAATATGTGTATTTATTTATATATTTGGTCTTCAATGTAATAATACATTTGGCAATCATTTCAACATGAGCAATCTCTTCAAGTCCACCAAAGACACATGAAATTGAGAACATATTGTTATGGAAGACTGGAATATCGGGTTGCATTATAAAATTACCTATTTATTACAATAAAATAGTAAATATACTACATAGTAAATATTAGCCTAGTAATAGGATAAGATAAGAAATATAGGACAAAAGTAGGGAATCAAAATCGGAACACCTTTTTGAGACAATTTTTAAAAACATTAGAATGTTAGTATCAAGATTATTCTAGAGAACTTTTGCGGTGTAATATCGTTTCCGAAATTTGCAAAATACTGCCACTGATGTAGATTCTTGAAGTTGATACCAAGTGAAATGTAGCAATCATCTGTGTGTACCTACGGGAATCCGGAGGTTAATTATGAGGTCTTCATTTGAGAACCATAATACTAATTTAAAAACATAAGGTCTTCAAGTCTTACAATTGAAAGGTCGGCAGTACCCCCGCAGTATGAGAACTGAGGATTTGTAACCCAGAACTCAATGATAGAGGCTCTGTTTGAGACCCTCAACACTAATGTGAAAACAGCAGATTCTCAAATGTCCCGATTTAAGAATCATCCAAATTTGTTTAACATTGTCAGAGATATGAGGTAACATAAAAAAAACTGTTGAGATGATAAACTCCTCCTTTTTTTAAGTAGGTGAAAAAGAAGTTATGTCGTCAATGCAAACGTAGGATGAAGGGTATTACGCTATCATAGTAAAAATATAAGAATACGATGAAAATAAAATTCGAGTCATATTCAATTGCTTTAAGGCTGGCTAAATTAGAAGCGATGTAGCAAAATTACTAACTCACTCGGTTCTATATCACAAGGTTTAAAATAAGTGCTACTTTACTTAGGGCAATCAAAAGTTGCATAAACTTTCCTAACCTTATTTTTTTACCTAAGTTTTTTCCATCGATTTATTTGTTCTTTCCTTGTCGTTTCTACTTTTTAGATAATTGTTTTGATAGTTTTTGTTTTCTCTTTTACTTGCATATTAATTCACATAAATAATAAGTTCTAGCTTGTTACTATACGGAGTGTCATATGTTATATTTAATGTTATTATGATTATTTCTTGTTCTTTACATAGGTAGCTTTCTTCGGTTGATTTATTTATTCTTTTTATATATTTCTTCTGTTTTTCAAATTATTATCTCGTTAATTTTTTAATTCGATATTTATCCATAAATAATTAGTTATAGCTTGTTACTGTACTGAATTTCATATGTCATATTTAATAGATGGTGATTAATTCTTATTTTTTTCTTTGTTTCTCTCTTTTATACATAGCTTCTGTCTATTAAATGACTGTTTTTTTATGATTTTAGTTATATGTTTTTTTCATAAATAGCAATTGTTAATTGAATTTTATATTATATGTTGAATGTGTTGTGATTTTATTTTTTAGTAAAAAATTCACCTTCTGTGTACACAATTTTGTAACCCATCGAATTAGATAAGATCTGCCTCGTGTTATTGTTGCTAAAAACCACGAAGACAAATGGCTTCGTTTATTTTCGTCAAACGTTATGCCATACTGCCTACATGCTATTCTTCAATAACAACATGTTTACCCTGTTGGGAAATCAATTTCGTGGAACTTTTATAATAGACAAATAATAACGGTTGTGAGGAACAGTAACAGCTTCAAATATTAATGGATTTTTTTGATATTTTGTTTTTTTAATAAATTTCTGATTTTATATTTGGGAATAAATATTAAAACAACTTATTTTTTTTAACTTTATTTCTTGATTAATTTCTTTAACCACAATGATTTTAATTTATGTTACCACAACACAGAACATAAATAACTGAGAGGAAACTTTAAATATATAAAATGAATATATCATTGTTAATAGTTACTGTTTACAAAATTTTATTGTAAACTACATATGCATTACAATAAAATTGATTTTTTAAACATTTTTAAACTATTTAGAGTTGATTTGTAGGATGACATTTTTTTTAAATCGACATGAAAATGTAAGTTAAATAAAGTTCAGATCTCCATCTAATTCCGTATAACAGTTTTGTCCTGAATAAAGTACTTTACGCCCACCTGCAAGGGGTCATTTAAAAATAGTCACTATGGCCCGTTTAGGGAATCTCTCAAAATATAAACAAAAGTGTAGGGATATAAGTTCAATGATTGAACTGATAATATATTTTCATAAAGAACCATCATAACCATAGAAGTCTATGAAAGTACTGCTTAAAATAAAAAAAAACTTCTTCAATAATGATGTTCAATATGTTGACATTCAGTCAGGCGGTGTCAATCAGCAGATGGTATTAAGGGAACTGGTATTATTAGATTTCTACTTAATTTATACTGGGATCATGTGAATATCACTATAAGTATTTATTGTGACAGCAGATATCAAGTGGCTGGATGAGCTTTACAGGTTGAGAAAAAATGAATGTATTTAAATTAAAAATTAGTTTCAAATATATTTTATACATCCTTGATTAGTGGTATAAATAAGAACTTTTATTAGTACACTAGCAGTTTTGCCATATTTTCGAAAGAAGTAACTTTTATTGATTCAACTTTGTAATAAGAAAAACCTTTTTGTTGCAAAGTACGAGAAAAATTTATTTAATCAAATTATTTGTTTTCCTTAATAATACGTATTTAAGTAAATCGGGAAATTTTTTAAAACTAAAAAGTGGTTTTCTATCAATAAAGTATTTTATTTAATTTTATTATTAATTTTCTATATAAATATCATCTTTTTCCACGTATATTTCAGATCGTTCATGAAATCGCGGAAAAAATTCGAAAAGTTTCTCTTTACATTTTTTTTAAATAGCATCCATATTTTTTGAATGGTAACCGCAGTGTCATGAGAATACTACGAGGGGTCTCCACAATTATGAATTTACCTTGAACGAAAATGCTTCACAAATGGGGTCTCCGTTAAGATACCATTGTAGACACAGTCTTAGAATATACTAACGCAACATATCCAGGCGCCTGCAAAGCGGACAAATTAAACACAAAAAGCAGCATTCTTCAAAGATGCCATGATGTATTATGTGTTATTGTGTGTATTATGTGACATGAAACAAATACACATTATTTACGAAAAATATTTTTTTTTCTTTCGCAACATATAACCAGGATACGTTTACGTGAAATCTTTTTATTTATTTTTTTTAATATTTGATCTTATATTACACACTAATGACAGTTTACCTCTTATCTAAAAGACCCACAGCACAATTTGCACAATTTTGTTGCAATGTTTACTTGTTTAAATGAATAATTGTAAATATTAAATGATAACATTATCAAACTGATCTTTTTAGGGTTACGTTACCGAGTGGCAAAAATGGAACCCTTATTATTCCCTCTTATCCGTCTGTCTGTCCATATATCACAACATGATACCTCTTTCATTTTCTGGTACTTAAATTCAGGTCAGAAAAATTAGTATAGATATAAGACAATAGTATTTCAAATAACGCTTCTTTTTCTTGACATATTAGGGCTGTCTGAAATCAAATGAGTTAACTATCAGCAATTATAGTAAACACTACCAAACGTTGTAATGCCCACGTGAAAAAAAGTTAATGTTAAATATAGCAGAGAAACAAGTACGAAAATAGGACTTGATCTATTATAGACATCCAGTACCCGTTAACGTAACGGAGTTTACAGTGACGTCATTTCCACTGTTACAACCCACACAGTTGTTATCGCAACGCCCCATAAGCAATCCAGAAGCGAAACAAGTCGTGTGGGCTAGGCTCTATTTTAAAAAAATATGTGTAGTATTCACGACAGTGATGCAGATCAGATCACGTTAATGTAGAGCATATATATATAAGCATGCCCGCACGCGGGCGTGCTAGTGTGTGTGCATGAGCGCACGCATATCGTCGTGAGCTTATGTGTGTGTATGCGTGCGTGATAGCGTGTGTATGTGTGTGTGTGCGTGTGTATGTGTGTGCGTGTGCGTGTGTATGTGTGTGTGTGCGTGTGTATTAGTGTGTGTGTGTGTGCGAATGAGTGTATTTGTGTGTGTGTGATCGAAAATATGCGTTAAAAGCATAAACATTGCATATATACACCAAAAAAATTAAATTCCTCATTTTATACAGTCAATTTGCATAATATGATATTCTATAATCGCCATGTGGTATTTCTTTATTACCAAAAAGGGATAACCAAGCATAAACTAATATAAAATTATGTATATTATAAGTTTTATATAAATGGAATTACTTTACGTTACTCGTATTTAAATGCTTTAAATTATAAGTAACTATTTAAAAAAATATGAATACCGAAATTTTACAGGAAGTCTTATTTTCTGCAGCAACAAATATTTATTTTATATTTGTTATCATCATTTATGAACTAATTTTAAGTATTTAACATGTCAGCTGTCTTAAGTTTATCAAATGATGTTTTAACAATTTTCCTTTTATATATACAGGAAAATATTTTACGTGTTTATCCCACGCACGTGTTTATTCTTCGCGTGCTATTTTCTTTTTACTTTATATATATATATATATATATATATATATATATATATATATATATATATATATCGTCACAAAACATGGAAATATCTTATGAACAAATGTCTTTTGATTTGTTATTTATATTAATGATTTAATGGGTTCCAATTTACTGCACAATTTGGCAACTTATTCATAAAGATTCCGAGTTTTATTTTAGTTGCAAATTAACAACTGAGTTTAATAAAATCACCATAACTATTTCTATACCTTTGGCAAAATTTCAGTCCATTTTGTATTTGAATGCACTTTAATTGGAATTTTCAATGGTATGTAAGTTTACTCTTGATTATCTCGAAATTCTTCATGTTTGTCTTCTATACAAATACATACCCAAGTATCTTTCCGTGTCTTTATTAGTATTTGCATATCTAACTTAACACTTGGACAAATACCTTTCGGAAGAATAAAGCTGTGTTGATTTAGCTGCACTAGTTTTAATCTTCCATTTTTTTATTTATTGTTCCACTTTGATAAAATATTACTGCTATCGAGTTGTTGCATAATATCAAAAAATAATCAAAAAATGTTGCAGCCATTATTTCTTATTATTTTCCCGGGAGTTTTGAAGTATTTAGTGTAAAAAGAATAGAGCCATGTGTTGAACCATGTGGCACATCTGCCTTGACATCATATAATTACTATGAGCGCTCATTAAATATTTCTCTCTTCTATCTTATATCATACATTATTATTCAATATTTTTTTGTTTTCCAGTAATAATTTTATTCTAAGGAAGAAGATGTAAGGTAACCCACCCTTCAACTTCTTTTTCGATTAATATATCAGGATTTGATGCCAAATTTTGTCGAAGAACTGTTCCACATATAGAAATGTGGCCGAATAATCAGAGAAATGAAGCAGTCTTGAAATTAAAGAGTCTTTTATTTGAAGACAACTTTAGTTTATGTGCAATTTGGTGGACTTGCTCTATTGTTGAATGTATACAAACTAGACCTGAATACAAACTGATGGTCTGTTGTGTTTTATAAAAGTAGAGGTTTTGAAGTACTTTCTTTGATATATAATCAATATCAACAAATAATATTATTCCTCTTGGCTTCGTGTCGCCTAGTTCCAATCACTTGAACAAACGTTTCATTTTCTGTGTCTCAGTGTTTCCTTTGAAGATATCCTCTCTTTTTGGCTGTAATGTTTTTAAATGTATTCCAAGTATTGTCGATAAATAATTCTTTCAGTTTCCACTAGGTAGTAAAATTTAGCATTTCAATCATGGTGCTGCTAATAGGGACTGGGTTACGTCTTTGTAGAAGCACGTTTCTAGTTTATTCACTCGAATCGAGGGGATTTTGATGCTATTTTTATTAGCTCCTAATTTATCGCCATTTATGGCAGGTCATTTTTTATAATAGTGACGTTAGTGAGTTAAACAGCAAAAAATAAGTCCAGAATTATGTTGCTTATAGAAAGCATCTCTCTCCGTTGTATTTACAGATTTTGGTTTAGTAGTAGAAAGAACAAAACGTGGGCTTGGCATTTTTGTAGCACACAAAATAAAAATTTTCTTACTACTAACTTTCAAACTAAATCCGTTCTTTAATTTTAATATAAATGTTAGTCTACAAACTATACTTAAAGTATAACATTGACTTATGAGACCGTAATAGATTTGGTTCTATATAAAAATACGACGGCTACTCTTACTTCTTCCCCAGGATTATTCTTTGATTCAATATCTGACGGTGATCGGTGGTAAATTATCCTGTATGCATTTGTAGACTAATATTTGTATTAAATATAAAGATAGAATTTGGTTTATATGTTTATAAGTAACAACCGTTATATTTTCGTACTTAATGTAATGGCCAAGTTCACTTTTGTTTTTTCACTAAAAATTAACGGAGATACGGGAATGAAAGTGCTGGAGTTAATGAGAGCGCTATATACTTGGCTATACATGACATCTCACTACATATTATGTCAAATGGTTTCGGGGCTTGGTCCCATTTTTGCTTAGAGTAGTATGTTTTTGGTGGGATTTCGCTTTTGAAGGCGAATGCTTGTGAGTAATACTTCCTCTCATCTTTTCATGAGATTTCGTTTCTTTTTGGAATTAGTCTTAGTCCTTTTTCTTGTAAGTGGTTTTATTATCCATTTTTCCATAGTCCATTCAATAGCTCTGTTGGTTCTCTTCGTTCGTTTAGCATTAATTAATCCCTGATTTAATACCGAGTCCATGAATGAATACTACTGAAGTTAATAATCATTCTATGCGCTTCTTTCAAGCTTGTCATCCTTGATATCCTTGACATCACATAAGCTTGAATACATGAAAATACCCATTAGCCTCTATCCATGAGCAGCCTTTTCAAGTTTAGCACTAGGTTTTTATGTGTCATTCCAGAAGACTTACATATATGGTATTGTTCCCAATGCACGTAAGTAGTATTATTAATTTCAAATTTGACATTGCCTGGAGTATATAATATTACCGAATTTCATTATACGCTGTATTCCTTTAAACTTGTTCATTATACTTAGTATTAATTTATCTTACCTTTTATATAATTACTATGGAATTATTTACTGAACCCAAACTTAGTTTAATGTTTATTCTTAACTTCACCTTCACTTCTCTCATTGTCACTATTGTCTCCTCTACCCCGGCTTTCATTGAAGCACTATTCTCTTGTATTTTTTATGCTCTCACGTGCCTTTTGAAAATAGATTTGTGGCAATATGGGCTATATATGACCATAAGTTTTAGTATTGAATGGTATTTGCCACTATTCAACTATATTATGGCACTATTTAATTACCGGCCCATATGTTGGCAGTAAATAGACAGTTTGATAGGAGAGGAAAGGGTGTTGGAGAGATACTATGATGTGTTAAATAATCTGCTTCCATTGAGCTTCGATTGACGCATAGAGTAATAACAAGTTTGATTAATACGTCGTGCCCTGGTCATGTCATTATTTCAACTCCTCTACACCTGAGTATTTCACGAAGACGAAATCATTGAGTTAGTTTAAGTTTTAATTAGGTTCATCCTAATTAAAATGTTTACTCCGTAGATTTGATATGCTGAGTGATTTTTGGACCTTGTTCACTTTAGTTATTGATAGTTATTCAAAAGGTGATTTTTCTAACAGAAAGCAGCTATGAAAGGTCTCCTAAGACTATAATAGGTTTTCCAAACAAACTATCCGCCTTCATCATCATTAGTTTCAAATAGATAGGATGTTCATCAATTGGTATTATATATCATTAAAACGTTTCCTGTAATTAATAGTATCACACTTTATATCTGATCTTAAACTTTGAGTACGACTGAAAGCAATTTATACTTCGGCGTTTGCTTATGTTCCGTACATAATAATAATGAACTATTTATTATAGAATGCAACAACTTCTTTTGGAACCGTGATAGCTACGTTTTTATTCAAATGAAGAGAGGCCTAAATTTTCAGAATTTCAATCAATAAGCTCCATTAGTCCGTAAAAGCAAACCAAACCTCATTAGAAGTATTTTCCATCTTTCTCGTAACTAAATCAAACACTCGTTTTTAGTCATTATTTAGTTTGTTTGATATTCCTTGCAGATCCAATACCAAATCGTACTTCGTCCACACAGTTGATGCTGAAAGTCACTCGTAGCATTCACTGCCTCTAAAATGTAAACGGTTTTCAGGGCTCTCATCCTCATCAACATTTTACTTTCTTCAATAACTTTAGCTACTTTCATCTTCACCGTTTCAAAAGCCTTTTCCAAATTATATCATTATTCCGTTTATCGATTACCATTAGTTAAATTTACTTTAGCTCGTTTCTTTTAATAAAAAGCTTGTGTATAAACTTAATATATAATTTTTAGTTCTGCCAAAGATCACCATTGTTATGATGAATAGAACAATTTTTTATGGTATTTACCCAATATTATAAAAATAATGAATTATCATATATACTATATCCCTTTTCATAAAATATTACTTACCTTCAGCTGACACATAGTCGTCTACTTTTGCAGAAATAGGCAACGATTTTAAAATGGCATTAATTGTATTGTGAAACTTTACAAATTTATATTTTTCAGTTCATTCAGACTGTTTAGTTAAGAATCATGTTTCTATTTTATATTAATAATAAATACCTGTACACTCTCTTAATGTAAGAAATATTTGTAGACTCTGTTATTGTGATAAATGTCTGTAGACTCTGGGTCAAATATATATTATATATATATATATATATATATATATATATATATATATATATATATATATGGTGAAAAATATTGCAATTTAATGTATTCCATTTATTTTGAATTCAATCCGGTAAAATGACTACAATGACAGTGGTCGTAAAAATAGAGAAGGGAAGATATTTCAACACTTTTATGCAAGAAATAAGTGATTTTCCATAAGTACACAAGTTTTAACCTTGTCAGGTTAGATTTTTATGGTATTTAAAAATAAATTCTAACAGAAATTTTCTTTTTTAACAATTTAGGCATATAATATAAAATATATCTACAAATGACCATCGATTAATCTCTTCTGCCAAAATTTCTTCGGGTCTTCTCCATTCATTAGATAATTTATTAATTATTATTTGGAAAGGGTGGCGCTTCAGTCGCAAAGTTAATCGGAGGCCTTCAATATTCTTTTGAAATGATACATTTTTATAACAACACCTTTTTATACTTATTTAACTAATATCATCGTGATTCGATACTTCAACTTTCAGCTTGTACAGATCGTCTTCTCAATAAAGTGTGAAAACCTTATCGACAATATTTTAGTCTATAAGTTTTGTAGTATATTATATTATTTATTATAATAAGCTACTGACATTTAAATCCACACATAACGCTTATTTTACTGTAATACAATTGAGAACACGTTTAATTCCTGCTCACAAATATTTTTCTTTTATTCATTACTTTTTCAGCATACAAAACATATTAAATCATGTTATGGAATATACAATAGTTGATGATCAATGTTTAAATACAGTTTTATACAATCTTCACGAGTCTTCGTTTCAACATTTTCCGATGCTTAACAGCATAATTTTGAAATCACTTTTTATGAAATTGTCGCTTACGTGAATAAATAAACGTCGCAGGATTGAAGACAGTATATACATTTAGGGGTTATAATTTTTAAGAGAATAAGTGAGATTCGAACTCAGTCTCAGTTATGATCAATAGTAACGCGAGTGATTTATCGGTTAAATTAACGAAATAAAGAATTAGTTAACACGTTCTGTTTTCACTTCTCTGTGAGAAGTATCTTTTATATTTTAATGATTACTGAGTGAGTGTCGTTAAATTTGACATAACAGAGTTAAAGTTAAATTTGACATTAAAAAAAGTTAATGAGATAATTTTTAAAAAGTAAGATATTGGTTTTAGCTGGCAATAAACGACATATGTCTAAAACAATTATATTTTCAAATTAAAAGCATTTGATTACTAAAACGGATGCAAGTAAATTTGTTAGAATATTTCATTTATCTATTTATTCGTATAATTTTATGTTAATATAATCATAATTTAATATAACTTTAGTAATATTTGATAATATAAACTAAAACTTTCCAAACAATCAGCCAGCTTGAACAAACCAAAGGTAAAACAAAACGTAGCAGTATATTGAAATATACGCAGGTTAACACGAAAACACGACAAAGATCAAAAGAACTTTTACCTTTCTTTCACTTAATATACTATTATGGAGACCCCATATTGCGAAGGAAAAAGAAGTTTAATCCAATTGTTTTAACGTAAATTCTTATTTAAATTTGGATTCGAGAAAGCTCTTAATAGAGAAACGAGACGTTGAAAGACTGTAAACTTTTATTTAGTTAAAACGGTCTTTTATTTTAAACTTTTATTCAGATTTATTTTATTTTCTATCAGTTTTAATTATTCTGGCTGAAATAATTTCTATTATATGTGTTCATATGGTAAATGCAGCATATATGTTTTTAACATATTTCATATATTCGTAAAACTTTCGTATATAAACTATTGCCTTCGATACTAAGTTAATTCATTGGCCCTTTCGCCCTCTATTGCAACCTTGTGGTTGTTAATTTACAAAAATCGTAATTTATGAATGGCGCTGAATGTGGGAGCCTTATTTTCAATGAAAACCATTTTCCACGACGGGATGTCAACTTATTGTTTAGGGATTACTTTTCAATATCTCAAAATAATTTCTTCGATTTCTTTCTTCGTATATGAGCGTAATTTTTCATATTGTCTTGAATATATTACTTCGTACGTAAGTGAAACTTACTTTCATTCTCTTTTAACATGTCACTTTAGTGAACAAAGATAATATTATAAAAGATACAGACACACACACACACATACATACATAATGCAAATATACATGTACTCAAATATATATACGAGAATATTAATAATAATTAATACGGATACTATGGATACAATAGAAAATACAATTCATATGCAAAATATCATGCACATAGTATATGTTCTTATATGTCACCTACGAATGAATGACCATTCCTGCATATCAGTTAATTTTTACATACATATATTACATAAGTGCATAAAAATGTACACAACTGATGACTTATAGAGGAGACATAACATAGACAAAATAAAAACTAATTTAAAAAAAAATTAAACCGACTTCATAATGTTGGTAGGTGCCTGCGTCACTTGAAATGTTGAAATAAATAATAAATAAAAATTGGATTGATTAAAAGAGAAGAAATAATAAGTATTATAACAGGCAAAAAATCTGTGAGAATTGCGCCATAAAATGACAATGCGCATATCAATTAATGTACATTTTACAGTTAACAGTTAACAGTTTATCAGAACACATTTAACAGTTTATCTCTTATTACCTACTGAACCGATTTTGATGAAAAATTCATCTGTAAAATAAAGGTAAAAATATTAATTTACAATTCAATTGTGAGTGTCTGAGATATACGCGGACAAACATACAAATACAAGTACATACAATTATGAAATTTTGCATATTTGTTTAGAAGACCTAGTTGAAAAACATATGTGGATATTTTATAGATCTAATAATATTATAAACATACGAATCGAATTGATAACCTCCTTGTTTGTTGAAGTCGGTTAAAATTAAGCAACACTGGGAAAAAGAAAAAAAATCATAATTAAATCAAATAATTATCTGGATTATAAACAATTCCTGTACCCATTGTGTTGCGACTTTAATGAGGCAAAAATTATAGTGGTGAGCATAATTTTACTTTCTCAACGTGATACAATTCTGGATGCATACCACTCAACAATTGGTGTGAGCAAATATACGATGGTTAATGTAATTATCGTGAATTTTTAGAACTTGCTCGCTTATAATACATAAAATATCAACGTTATTTAAAATACCTAAAAATTAAGAGAATTGTCATGCGTTCATATAAAAAGTTAGCCCCAAATAAGTCTGAAATTAGATTTTCTGTAATTTTATTTAACTTAGTAAAGTTGAATATTAAAAGTTTACAAATGTAAGTTTCATTCACGTTTTAAGTGATATATTTAAGATCATGTGAAAATAATAGCTCATTTACAAAACAATTAATAGTTCTCTTATGAAGACGCATTGGAAAGTAATTCATATAATAGCGAACTATAAGACATATAATAGCGAGCTTATGCGATCAGTTTTATGTTGATACTCCAAAAGGAGACTAAAAACTGTACGTTTTTCTTATGACGTTTTTCGTATACGGTTTATGTGGTTATTTCGAATAGAGGTAAATAAAGACAATTTTATTACAAACGTTTTTGATTCAAAAGTATTTTGGGTATTGTTAAAAAATTGTTCAACAATTTTGAAATAAAAAAGTCTTTTATTTATATATCGTACAGTTTTTTAGGATTAACGAATATTATTAAGGTCGGGAATGATAAATTAATTTTATTTTAATCAAAGTTGTACCATATTGAATACAAGAGCAAAATTATATTTGTTTTCTCCTAGGCTAATTAATGTTTTATTCAGTCTGTTTTTTACCATAGTACGTCTGTGATAAGAAAAAGTGTCCCTAGGTATCAAAATCTCCTTTCCTATGAAACCTGAAGTCACTGGCTACCTCGGGACACTTCAGTGACATTGTAAAAAGATCTACATTCATCAGGTCATCGATGATCTCACTTAACGCGTCAGGTAAGGCGTCTTCATGGCCTAGTGGCATTCAATTTCTATTAAGTTAGATTTATTCAGATTAAACATTATTATATACCTACTATTTAAATTCGATTTATTCACATTAAATATTATTATGTCATTGTATAGCATAGATCTATAACTGTGTTTGTTATTAAAGCGGCACAAATTAATGTAAAGAAATTGTAAGACAAAATAATTAACTGTTACTAATTAATTCCTGACTAAGGTTAAAGTCATGTTCAACTTACAGAACGTACCCAGATCGGTGAACGTTGATAATGTTGGCATACAAGTTGTTCATGAGTATGCTAACTTGGGACAAATGAACAAATAATGGTAAAGTTGTTGATCAGTATGATAACCTGGGTAGAAATGACTTCGAAAAACAATCTGATGGAAAAAATCGACTGGACAAGAATAGAATTGGGCTGGGTAGAATTTGGAAAATTGCGTCAGGCTTTCATGTCGCCGATCCCGCAATCACTAAACACGAATGTCTGTAATTACTGCGTTTTGCCCGTAATGACCTACTGCGTCACAGTATTCACGGTTGGTCTGATCCACAAATGTAAAGTTGCTCAGAAACGTCGACCCAAAGCTCTTTGGTAACTACTTCGATGTTTTTGCCATTCATAGCGCGTCCTGTTTGCCCACACTGTAGGGTGTCCATCATAAATATGAATGGCTCTGTAACTTACATTAACATTTTCTACATAAGAACCTTCGAGAGTAAACAATTTCCATAACAGCGAAAACCACATCAAGCCGATACTTTATATAAAGTGGTTACCGCGAAGAAAAATTGAAAAATGTTTCCCCAAATAAATAGTATTATGAACTTCCTGAACAAAGGTTTAGTGAAGTTTCAAATAATAAATAGAAGAATATAGATACAGATAATAAGGATAGATATGATTATGGTTGTGGTGCTATTATATGCATCTTTTTCAATAATCATTTAAAATATAAAAAGTTGTATCAGAATCCTAAACACACTGTGTACAGTTATTACTATTATTATGTGATCTATTCAGATTGGCAATTATAGTTTATATTTATCGATATTTTTGTAATCCTATATTTACAATATAATGACATTTATGTCGTACTAAGACATCTAATTTAGTAGATATATTTATAATTTAGTATTAATAGAATTACTGTTACAAATGCATTTCTTTAACTTTTGTTTCTTTCACCTGGATTGTTCCTGGTATACTTGTTGGTAGTGTATCTAATTCTTTATATTATACTTAACATTGCCTGTTTATTGGAATGTTTTATAATTTTTGCCTTTCACTGTTTTGAATTTGTTATGTATAAAGTTACACGTATTTTTAAAATTGTTATTTTTATATTACTTTTGGTGTAAAGTAAGAAATAAATTTGGTAAAAAAATATATAAGTGATTTAATGTATCTAATGAAAAAATGGAATTATATGTATAAAAAATTCGTTCGCATACTGGTTCTCTCTGGTAAAAAAAATTTAGGTACTTTTCTGTTTTTCCCTAATTTTTTAAAATTCTTTCATGAGGTAATATCAGTTAGCCCTGTTTTCTTTGAAACTTTAAATTTCATCCTGTCGTAAGAAGTACTCTTTGTATCCTTTACTTTTCCCAGACACTTTTAATTGCCGGCAACTTTAGTTTTATTATTGTCGGATTTATCAAATACAACTTTTAAAACTGCAAACTATAAATACTCAAGGCCGCGAATAGCGAAGGTCTTATCGCATAACCGATTCGTAAAAATTTCACAAATATACAGTGGTTGTATAAGGATTTTTTCTAGTACAAATAAGAATAACAAATAATCATAATATTTTTTCATAACCAACATAAAATAAACATTTTAATACAATGATATGACTTTTACTAAGTTCCTGGCTCCAATTTAATTGCTTATTACGAAATAACTAAAATTTGCGCGCAAAAGTTGTTTACAAATACTAATTCAGAAACTAAAAATAAATAAATGATTAGTATAATAGCAGATGGAAATGGATGAACGTGGAAAGCATTTGCCAATTACTTTTCTGGAACTTAAGAAATCGTTATGACTGATTTCACCTATTTCTGGAATTCATATAATATAATCAACTTCTAGGTACTATATAGATATTTATTTGTGATCTTAATGCTTCGTAATGATTTAATACGATTAGTAAAAGATACAATGGTTGCCGGCATCTGTGCATATAATTTTTGGCTCTTATTTTCCATATTAAAATAAAGGTCTTAGTTAATTTTTTTATATATGTACTCACACACATACACACACAATATATATATATATATATATATATATATACACACACACATACATATATGTGTGTGTGCGCGTGTGTGTGTGCACAAAGAAGTACTGTGTGTGAATATGGGGAGCGTGTGTAATTTTTGTGACCTTAGACCCAGTTCGGAGTAGATGGAGATGTAAATCTGCACCGAAGATAAAAGGGATTATGTTAATTATTTAAGTAAGTACAAGGTTATATAAATATAATTAGGCACTTTTCAATTAACAAGGTACTTAATAAAGGTAAGTTAAGTTAAGGAATTTATATAAGGTAAAATTTCTAACTTACGGTTAGAGCAGTAGTTTTTCTATAAACTTTGCTACGATCAGTTGTAAAGCAATGTCAACACCATTTTGATCCGATGGTTTATATTTTTCTGATAACATGAATAGTATCAAAAGACGTACTTATTAACTTACGTTACAATAAATGCGTGAACTACTTATAAATTATTTATGAGCGTCAGTAATTCTTCGTTTTTTTAAGATTCGGCAAACGAGTGATAAAAAACGAAACGCTTATACACAACTAAATGAAACTACGTAATGTAGTATTATTTCAACTTTCTTTAAGTTATTTACTACGACTTAGCTCTTTGATCTTTGCTAACAGCCCACCTGAAGATGCTGTAATACAATAAAACCTAGATCGTAGTAAAGAACTTAAAGAAAGTAGAAATAATACTACATCACGTAGTTTCACTTAATTGTGAATAATTAATTTCTACAAAATTAACGCCAAATATATTCAGTATTTGAAACGCTCATATCAGTTTAGGATATAGTGTAATGATATTTTGTAGGAAGACTTCGTTGAATTCCAGGAATACATTTTTTTTGCAAACAAACAAATTGCAAGTTTGTATGTTTTTCATGAATTTCTCATGGAACCTATAGAATTATTAAAAACGTATTTTATATTTTTCTATGACATTTCGACAGCGATAGGTGGCTCCTCAAAATATTGTGCATTGTGTTTTTCCTAACATTTTAAGTAAATTTATCAAAAATCTTAAAAACAATCATCAATAGTAAATCCTACATATTGTTCTATTAATCCTCGTACAGAATAATAAATTTTATTACCTTAAATAGCCCCTAAAATTCTAACGAAAACAACATTACTTATCCCTCACTGATTGGTACTCCCACTGATAAGCCACGAAAGCATTTAGGTCACTTGTAATAATTTCTTTGCATATTTGGCACGTGGAGAATGTGTTACAGGAAGGTTATGAAAAAATTATAGAATTTATCAAGTGCGAAGTAGATTGGTCGCAATTCTTCGACAAACTCATTGGCACAGTTTTTTCGAACACTTGCTATGTGTCTACTGAAGGAAAAATGTTGTTTTATGTTTTATTAACTTTACTTGATTTCTACATTTATAAATATAAAATGTATATATTATAAAACTTATTTCCGAATGTTATGTTCAAAATGTCTTGTGCACAACTTCATTACTAACTTTTTGAAATCTAAAACTTTAGAAGATTATTTTAGGAGTGTAATTCAGCATTGACCAATCCATTATTCCGCCGGAAGTGAACCATCGTTTGTAAACGAAGACTGCACATCGAATAAAACCCGCGAGTGGTCAAATGACAACCAGGATTGCTAATAAATGGACATAATTGTGTTAATAGCTAGTTAAAAGACTTTTTTGTTGCGTCTACTTACTCACGAAACCAGAACTCGCAACAGTAGTACATTAATTTGCAAGCAGCATAATTTTGGTATAGGGAATATTGTTTTAGCCTGATTAAAGCAGCAAGTGTAAGATTATTTTCGTCAGGTAATGAAAGGTTTCGAAATACATCTTCGCTTTGGAAAACACTCAGTCTGGAGAGGATCAGATAATTAACGACACTACTTATGCAAGAACTTTTTGGTATAAGAGAATCGGCATTAATAATTCTTTAGAAAAAAGTGAAAATAACATTTATCAGAAATTGTTAAACCGAACGAAAGAAAATACTGTCATTTAAACATTTCTCTATTTCTGTAAGGAACACAGGGTATTATTTCATGATTTCGATGGATTAAAATTCAATGGATTAAAATCATTTCTCCAGGAATAAAGCACATGCTTTATAACAGCGGTTATCGTGAAGTGCCAGAATGTGAGAGAAATCTTAATTACCACGAGTTAATGTCAGCTTGCAGCAGTAATTATGAGCAGTTAATGATCGTAGAAGGCAATTTTACTAGTAGTATTAACCAAGATACTATGGTTCCTCGCAGATATTAAGGGATTAATTGTAATAAAATATCAAATAACACACATAGATATACGAAAAATAGTCACTTATAGTAAAGGCTTAATTGGACTTAACTGAAAGAGCCAATAGTTACAATTTTATTTGCGGCATTAATTATTGAGTTAATTACACATGTTTTTCATATTGATTTTATGTCTTCTGCAATTAAATACCTTTAGTTGCGTTAACACTGTCTCATTGATATTAATATTCGATTGAATATCTCATAATTGTATTCCTTTTTTGAACATTTTGGAATATTAGCTTCTATCTCGATTGGAGACCATAGCGTATTTTTAAGAGATGGTGTTCGTTTTTTTACGTTACATAAGTAAAATAGAATGAAATTTAATAAAATGAACATGAGCGCGCTCAATTTTTCAGTGCACATGACAGAAATAAAACTTCTTTTGCGAATTAAATCTCAAATTGTAAGTTACTGTTTACTTAGGATCTCGAGCTCTAGAGGTAAAACAGCCAAAAGCAAGAAAGACAAAATATAGTTCATGAATTGTGCCAAATTGTTACAAGAAGATTTTAACACTATGTATTAAAAAAATTATAAAAATATCATTATAAATCGACGTAAACATCTAAAAATCGTCACTGGGGTGGGTTAGGTTGATCACAAGCCTTACGGCCTTTGAGGTCGCGATGCATCGCGGGGACCAGGGTTCGATATCCGGCCGTTCGTCGAGCTGGGCAGGACCGATATTATTATTTAATGTAAGAGTTTGCTTTCGTGGCCATAAGTCTGCCATATGTATCAGTTTTGTATATTAAAGTATGAAAGTAAATAAAGAAAAAATCTTCACATAAATTGACATAGACAATTAAAAATCGGAACACAGCTAAATGTGACTGAAGGAACTCGGAATTATTGTTGAATTATGTTAACAATAACTCGATGAAGTGCACTCAAAATCAGTAATAAGTCAATCTGATACAGATCAATAAATCGACAAAATTTTGACAGTTTACTTCTGACACACTTAAAATATAGTACAAAATAGCTTATAACAGTAGCGAGCATTTTTATTTGTTTTCGTCCATGCATACGCTTCTAATCTAATTCTATCGTGTTCATCTATCTCTTTCGAATGTTAGCTAAGTACCTATTTACCGTTCATATTGTAACATATTCGTTACAAATAAACGTTGGATGAAAACGTTATATGAAAAGGTTGTACAAAATTCGACCTTGATATTTTACTCTCATCATGCCGAGAGTAGTTTCACTTCAATAAAATAAAATCTTTGTATCCAAATGCTGTGTTTTTGAGCCCTTATTTAGAAACAAATTACTCATTAATCTGGTTCAAATATTGCAAAGATAACATGTTTCAAAAGTTAGTTCAAACACAAAATTATATAGCCGCCTAAATTGCTTTCCCAAAACAGACTTCGATCGAAAAATATTCAGTAGCACGTTTTAAATATTCATAGCTATGTTATTTTACTGAATTAATTAGCATTGGAGCCATTATGAACGTAGAGTATTTAGTTAAGTTATGTAAACGATAAAACTTACTAATGTTACACAAGTTATTATTCTAATATTAAAACTACAAAATATGTAATCAGGTATACGTATTATGTGTAATTAAGACATACCCTGTTGTTCACATAGAGCCTGAGTAATAAATATATTGTCCATCACATATTAAATACGAATCGAAAAAAAATTACTTCACTCTTCCACTAATATCACATGTGATTAAAATAAATACGACTATCAGAGAAAATTATAACCACATCTATAGGAAACAATTATTGTCATACATTCCAACTGGATTACCCTCATAAATCATTTATTAGGTGGGTAACTAATAAAATGTGCATTTTTTAGTAGTGATTTCACGAATATTTCTGGTACGGTACATAGAGCGCATGAAGTTTAATCTTCTGTTCGATTAGCAACTGGGTTATGGCGAATAAAATATAAATATGGAAATTTCTCGAAAAAAACTTAGAAATCTCTTGTATCATGAATTTTTTGAGGAGAAAATTGAGCAAAGTAAAACGCAACATTTGCTTGACGATAAGACAGGGTATACTTCTCACGGCACAGCCAAGAATTATTTCTAAAGATTCAAAAAATAAACATCTAATTTCTCCGATAGTTCTCATATCTCTTAGAGTAGCCCAACTCTTACATTAAATTAAACAAAAAATAGGAATATTATTGGAATCGATTCTAGGTGCTGGAACTGATCCTATTCTTCGTAAGGGTAACGTCTCTGAAATATGCTACCTAAAATATATCCTTAAAAAGTGAAGAAACCAGACCTTACCAGAAAAGAAAACTACCATTCATTACAAAAACACAAAAGGAAACAAGACATTTCATTTGATGAATATTATGCTTTAAATCTGGTAAGCTAACCGTTAAAAGCTTGAGAGTTAACTATTTGTTCGATGTAGTATATTCGACTGAAAAATATGTTGATAAAAAATTCTATTACATGATTGAACTACTCTGTATAATTTTTCTTTTCTTTTTAAACCCGATTCACAAATTCAAGGATACTTTAATTTTTTCTCTACTTAAAACTTTAGACTTTTCCGACACAGAATTTCTTATTTTTGACTCAAATTATCATTTTTTATACCACATGTATTGCCTACTGAAGTAAGAGTATAATTTTATAGTGTAACTAGATAAGAATTGCTACCTTTATTTTCGAAGCATAATTTTTTTAAACTTTTATTTCACTTACCTTTTTTTCATTTCTCAATATAATTAATATGTAATATATATTTAACTTTTATTTCACTTACCTTTTTTTCATTTCACAATATAATTAATATGTAATATATATGTAACTTTTATTTCACTTACCTTTTTTTCATTTCACAATATAATTAATATGTAATATATATGTAACTTTTATTTCACTTACCTTTTTTTCATTTCACAATGTAATTAATATGTAATATATATGTAACTTTTATTTCACTTACCTTTTTTTTCATTTCACAATTCTAATACTGAATTTCTCTTAATGAATACGAAGGGCTTGTGTCAATAATATTAACTTTTAAAAACGAATCCACGAATACCGAATACGCGAATAGCAAATGATTTGAATAAAAGTTAGTTTTTAATTATGCTCTCCTAACTATGGAAAAAATTAATAAAAAAAGATTATACGACATAATTTACATGAGTGAGAACCCTTCTTGATTTGTTTTGTGTAAATATATGTTATAATATTAGGAAAAATAGGGAAACGATTAAAGTTAAGAAACGTTTCTGTCAGAAATATTAAACTAGCTATAAAAATGTATCAGACAAGAAGCAAATAAAACAAGAAGAAATAGAAAAATAGACGACAGTATACTTTTCATAGAGAAAATCACTTAGACCCTTCGACACATTACAGGTCTTTAAGTATCAGATTCATCTTCAAAGTTTGTAACTTCCATTGTTTTAAGTGTCCACCTTTGATAAGAATACATAATGTTGGAACAGGTATTTCTAATATGTCTGCTATATTTTTATGGATGTGCTTCAACGTTAATAAATTCTTATGAAGGTATTTTAACAAAGTATGCGCAAAGAAAAAATTAATACCTCGTCCGAATAACTGATCAAAACCTTAATTATGAAGATATTTATCGACCATTACTGATGTTTACAATACTTTTGTGGTGAAAATTCTTTAGCGAGGTCTGTGTTATTCGGTAACGTAAAAATTGTGTAATGCATGAGAAAACACGTGCCAAACTCAACCGGAGGCGAAGTCGGTAGAGCGCTAACAACATGGCGGTGGAAAATGTCAAAAAGCTTATCCAAATGCTAATCTGCCTGTGGATCAGCAGATCGCCCTCGATTTTTTTAAGTAAAACTTCTTTACGCACGCTTGATTTAAGGAGTAAGCTGGTGAATGCGTGACGAGAGCGTCACGAAAAGTGTGATCGGGCGAGGCGAACAGAAGTTGAGAAGAAGATATAGGTTAGTGAAGACAGAAAGAGAGAGAGTTACGTTTCGTATATTAATGTAGGTACAAGAGAGAGAGGTGCGAGCACATATTTTCTTTCTCTCTTCCTCTCATAGCCAGTGCATGAAATATATTTATATATATATATATATATATATATGCGAGTTTGCTAGCGTTACGCGAACGGTGATTTTTTGATTATTTTGTAATTTCATTTCGTTTTTGAACAATTTTATAAGTTATTATTTTGTTCAATACATTAAATATTCTACGTTTATGGTGAATAAAATTGTAAATTCATTTTAAAGTTCATATTTTGTGAATTTGAAGTTTTACTTCAGTCGTGCGGTCTAAAGCACACTCGTTTTTTACGCATTTAATCGGACATTTAGTTTTATACACGGTTTAGTACAAAAATTATAAGTGTGTGTGGTATTATCATTTATTCCATACCTTCAAGTAAATTAGAACAGCAAAGTTGGCAAAGTATGTTACTATGGATTAGTAAAAATATAGTTTTAATCGGAATACCAAAAAAATAAATGATGATTATTATAAATTATTAACTAACAAGAACCCGTCAACAAGCTTTACTTCATCTGTAAGTTCATGAAGATTTTTTTTATCTAAACACTTTAGAATTAAAAACATCGCAAAAAAAAAACAATTTTGAATTTGCCACATTTTAAATTTAACTCAAATAGGTTGGAAAACAGCGCTTATAACAAAGTGTTTTGTTATTTGCGATTACCGCAAAAACCCTTTTTATACAAAATACCATTTTCATCCCCTTCAGTTTCCTTTTATCCTTCCTTTGAGGCGCCAATACACAATTGGTTACATAACCACGCCATTGAAGATCATAGCTTTCACTTCCTTCGATACCTCATTATTTTTGAACACTTCATAAGAGATACATAAATCGATCCATTCGTTATAAACTTGCCTTTTCGTATCGTCTTATAAATAATACATTACACGTGAGCAAACTTTACATTCATATATTATATTTTTCAACTTCATTGAACTGAAATAATACTGCTATGGAGGATTTAGTTTAGGCTTAGGCGAGTCATTTCCCGTTAACTTTACGACTGTATGACATTCCAGTTAATTAATTTCTATGTAATTAAAATTTTGAAAATACTATAATTGTGTTACAAATAAAGTGGATATTTCAAATATTAAGGCGACTGCATATTTTATATAATTTAATTAAACGTTGCCTAAATAATTATATCTATTTCTGGTACGGTACATAAAGCGCGTGAGGTTTAATCTTCTGTTGGATTAGCAACTGGGTTATGGCGAATAAAAAATAAATATGGAAATTTCTCGAAAAATATTTGCTATACGATAAGACAAGGTATACTTCTCACAGCACAGCCAAGAATTATTTCTAAAGATTCAAAGAATAAAAACCTAATTTCTCTAATAACTATTATATTAAATTAAACAAAAAATAGGAATCTTATTGGAATCGATTCTAGGTGCTAGAACTGATCCTGTTCTTCGTAGGGATAATAAATATGCTACCTAAAATATATCTATCTATATAGGTATTGCCAATATACGAAAAAGTACGACAGACACAGGTAAGAAATTGCACGCTATAGATGTGAAAAACAATTTTTAAATAAAGATTAAAATTACAGACCAAGTAGTTGCACGAACAAGAATATTCCTCAAGTCTGATGTAAATTTGTTGATAAGTAATTATTACGTTATTACAAATTAAAGAAAGACAATAAGCAAAGGAGCAATTTAGTGAAGTGAATTATTTATTCAGTTGAAAGGAAACTTATATTTAAACTTCGCTTTATACAGTAAATAATGACAGTAATATAACCAAAAGTTTATTGATTTATTACCAGATGGCGTTCATGGCATCTTGCACGATGCCTATAATGTAATGAATTTTAGAACTGCATAGCCCTTTACACTTTACACTTTAACACACAAAATTAAGTTTTATAATTGCCCTATTTGTTTATTCACCTCTGCAATTTTTCCGAGGTATTCAGGAAAATACTTTCAGAAAAAGAAATATGTTATAAAAATGTACGCCATAGGATTAGATTTTTTTAGATATAATTGTCTTTTATTGTAATTAGATTAATCGGTATTATTTAATACTTTCATTCGTAAATGGGCTTTTTCATCAAGCTATGTACTATTCAATTCGTAAATCGTTCGTAACCGTTTGCGCCTAATGACACTAATGATTAATTTTTCGTTAGAAGATTTCACACTTGTGCAAGAAAACAAGAAACACCTATGCATTACAAAATTTGAACAAAATGGACATAATAATTTGTTGTTTTTAAAAATAAAATATGTCACAATAAGTGGTTCCAACATTCTAGGAAACTTTTCCACAAAGAAAATTTTTGAAGGATTAGAAACGTGAAAAGTTGTGGAAACTTTTCAGCGCGGGAACGTGTGGAATTTATTGTAATAAATATATTGTGTGAATTAAAATATCTTTACATAATTTAATAGTCACTTTATAAATATTATTGCTTTGTATAATGATGACATGGTGTTTTTTAACCCTGTGAATTAAATTTGTCGTAAAGTGAATTTGCTTCATATCTAAGTTGAAATTTTTGGTTCCTCAATATTCTCCTTTGTTTAATAAATACTGTCTCATACATTAAAAAATATTTATAAGTCTATAATTAATTCAAGTATTATACAACTTTTGATTTATTAAAATTATTTAATGAAATTTGATTTGAGCTAGTTCCTACTCTCTTCTGGTATGGATGCTGTATGACCTGATATTATTTCTTTTAATTACACTATTTTATTTAAATTTAGTTTGACTAAATTTAAATTTATTTTAGTTAATTTTATATTAACTACAAAGTCACCAAAATAATAAGTAAATAAAGCACGACCACACATGTTTGTAACCTTGTCTTCTTCCATTATAAACATGTCACATTCTGGCACAATTTTGGTTAGATGGTTACACAGATGACTAGTTTGTGTAATTTGTAATAATAGTAATACATCCGAATTACACCGGAATTACATGAGCATAGTAATTTTGATGTAATTTGAATGTAGAAGGAGGTACAGCAAAAAGTTGCGATAATCAAAGAACATTGCACTGAAAAAGAATAATGACATTTCAGTAATAAAGCAAAAAATAAATACGACCAGAAGAAAATCGACTTAGAATAGAATTATCGGTTCGTTTAATTAGTCCTTCACTCATCTTTTTCACTTAACAAAAATTTATATTTGTACACACTTTGTAACATAAAAGCTTCCCTTTTAATATAACAAGTTTTTCTTATATATTTTCTCACGCGTCTTTGTACTATAATAAAACTTTCAGAAGCAAAAGCTCATTCGTAATTTCGACAATACTGAATAAATTTTCAAGTATTTTCTAATATCTTGCAACTAGGTATATGCACAGCTGGAGCTCAATATTTTCACTAAACAAATATACTTTTAAACATGTTGCTAGGAGAAGGTAATGATTATTAAATTTGTAAGAAAAGCGAGCGCCGTTGGTTCATTAAAATTAATTGAATAAATAATACATAAAACTTGGTCACTGTAGACGGCTCGTTCGTTTAATTACTTTACATATTTTAATTCAGCATTTTTTGGAAATAATTAGTAGGAGATCTTACAAACTTAGTAAATCTATACGAAGAAGAATTAATTTATTTTAACAGTACATATATTAGACATAAACTCGGCAGAAAATGGACAAAAGTAACAGTTATTCTCTTTTAGATAGAAACGGTAAAGGAAAGCCATTGGAACATATGTAATCATCAGACCCTAACTGACATCACTTCGATACACACGACTGATAGTTGTATAAATGTTTTAAAATAAGAAATGCAAAATTGTATGATGCTTTGCCAATTTCTCTCAATGGGCCACATTGGTACTATCCAGTAACTAGAATAAGATATATTAGCTGTAATTTATAATTTAAGGGTCTAGCTAGCCCACAAGGGTTACACTAGCCCACAAGGATACAGTAAATTATAGCTCATTTAATGACTCTTCCGCTTCGTCTATTAAATTCTTACTAAAATCGGATATGCAATTCGATTATTCATTAAGTCATAGTAAAAGCGTAATCTCTCCAATACATTCATACCCAATAAAAGAAAATCCTTGACAGTAGTTTACTATTGAATATTTGCCAAACTGTGAGCCATTATTTTCCAAAGGTTACGCTCTAGTTTACGAGAATATATAAGTCACATCACAGTAAGTAACATCCTGCCACTTTTCTAGCAGAAAAAAAATTACGTTGTTTGTGATTAATAAGTGATGAGGATATTTCTCCTATTGCAGGTCATGTCATGTTGCGTAGTAATATTCCGAAATACGAACTCAAACTGACTTGCGATCATGTAAACAAAAGCCATGATATGAAATTTTCTACTAGTACATATCGTATTGCATTCACAATATATCAATAGAACGTATGTATGGAGATAAAATTACACTCGCCAAAGTAATTCAATAGGAAAAACAGAAAAAATCAAAAAAACATTTTTATTCAAATTATTTTGTTTCCATTTTAAGTTAAATTTTAGTTACGGTTTAGTTACGACTCATTTCCCACAGATTTAAAACACAATGACTATGAGAACATTCTTTACGATATAACAAGTCGTATACTAGTAATGCGACTTAGTTATATACGTTCAAAAGTAGAATTTTGAAACTCCTCTTTACTTGAAGTCAGTTTAAAACACATAAAATGTAAATCAAATGATAATCACAGTTAAAAAAGAAGATAAATCATCTTCAAAACAATAAATCACTGTATTAAGTAAGCTTTAAATATTTGTACAAAAAACCAAAAAACAAAAAATAACTCATAAAATTTACTAATTGATCAACATTGATGGCTGAATGCAATAGAACATATGTTTAGAGAAATAAAATAAAAAGATGCCAATAATAGAAAGAATATATATTTTGGAAGGTTTTTTCTTTGTTCTATGATAGGGAAATA
Source organism: Druceiella hillmani (assembly GCA_039881145.1). Taxonomy (NCBI): domain Eukaryota; kingdom Metazoa; phylum Arthropoda; class Insecta; order Lepidoptera; family Hepialidae; genus Druceiella; species Druceiella hillmani. The sequence continues at coordinate 16,729,467 of JAYKKI010000029.1, forward strand.
ACATACATTTCATACTTAAAGTAACAATTTGGTGGTTCTAAAAATACATTATTTTTGCGTTTTCAAGCAACAAAGTCTGTTTTAGCGAAAGTTGCAAAAATATAAATGATCTACCCCTATAATTATTGCACAACAACATATTTTAAATATTTATAAAAAAAAAACTGACAATAAAGCGAGCCCACGCTACTTCAGTTTTGCAGAATAACTTATTTACGAAAGTACAAATGCGTACGCAATAATTTTTCCAAGATGGTCCATTTTTAATTCCATTCAATCTTTATCTATATTGTTGAAAAGATTACTTTGTCCTTTTTTGTTTTTCATTAAAAAGGGGAAAATTTTATATTTTCCGGTAGTGGAAAAGGAACAATCTTGAACATGTGGACTGTTGAACTGATATCTGGTCACATAATTTTTTAAAACACTCCTTGTTTTATTCCTTTTTGTTTCTTGAGTTACTTTATTTTTAAAACAAAGCGTTTAAGCTATAATTGAATGGCAATCAATATTAAGAACACAAAGTCTGTTACTTGGCAAAGTTTCAGTATCTTTCGTCCGGAAAGAAAGTGGCTACCGAGATCAAAAAATCTAGTGATTTCATTTAAAAGATGATCGCAGTCTCCGAAATTCTTTTTGCACTTAAGCTTTTTCAGAGTTCGGAAAAATGGTAACCGGATAGGGATGGGTTGGAGCTATAAAATATATGAGGTACCATCGTCCAACCATGTTAGTTTATACATTTACGAGGTAAAGTCGTTTTACGGTTTTTCACGAGGCTTAAAAGTCGTCTACGGTTCGCATGTGGGAACAAAACTGCGGGATATTTTAGGCGTTTTTTTAAAACAGTGTTAACCAAGTAGTAAACTTATTTTAGGTAGATATTTCGGTTGAAAGTTTGGTTGACACACAGTAACTCTCAGAATGACATATTCTGCGATTCCCAGAGTATAGACACTCAAAACTCGTTACGCTAAGAATGGGATTCTATGTGATGGTGACTGTAAATTGAAAAGAACCCGAACGTGTGTCGCTTATCACTGTCAAATAAAACTCAAATTTCGTTCTTAATAATTATTTAAGAAAAGTCCTTTCTATGTGGGTGCAGCATTAAAATTTTTTATATGTTGACACATATTCCATTTTCATGTCTGGTCAGCGCATAGCGTGCTCATACCGGTTATACTTTGTGGGAGCCCATGAACAGGAAATATTGACTGACGATACTGTTGTGTTACCCTATTGCCCTTAGTAGAATCGGTTCCTTCTGGGTTTGCTGATTGTAAATATTTTGTTCTTATTTAAAAATATTAATCAACGTATATATTATTCATTCCCATAATTATACATCTACATAAGTATATCAGTGTTATTCATTACCTCCAGTATCCTGTATACATATAATAAGTTATCCTAGGTATTTCATTTGACTGTACCGTTTCGTGAGCGCAAAAATTAAATCATCTGTCAGGAGTAGTGATTTATAATTTTAGCAATAGTCCAGTTACGCCTCATAGACCATTTTTTGATTTGAAATCAAGTGTCACCAGAATCTTTTTCCGTGGGTGGACTACGTGGGTGGTAGTAGAGTATGCTGATGTCAAATATTAAGGGTTGATTATGGTGTATTCCAAAAATATTCATTTATTTGTTATCCACAATTTACGCTGCGTAATTCTTTGCTTCGTTTCAAAATGATGAATCTGTTGTATCTCATGACTGAAAGTATGTTAGAAAGTAGCTCTGTTATTATGTCTTAATACTGGCTGGGTCCAATAGATGGCATTAAACATTTATTAAATTAGCGTTGTCGAAATCAGTTCCTATATTAGTATTCCGGAGAATTAACTTGCTGGCTAAAATTGGTTTCCGAATATGTCTACATTTTATTGTATCCAATTCTCATGATTATTCCGGATTTTAAATATTTGCCTGTTAATTTTTAGCTTACTTTTACATCGGTTATCATTAGTGATCTGCAATTAATCGTATTTGTTACAAATTAGTAAACATTTTCTAAAAGCGTGTCAAAACCGCAATACCCAGTTTCTGGTACTTGGTTCTGCGTAGAAATAAAGATGGGCACAAATTAAATACTTATAAGAGAAATGAAATAAACAACATGATTCGATGAATAAAATTTTACTCCATTTTTTTGTAAAGATCGATTTAAAAAAAAATTAATAACATTAGTCGATTAAAAATGTACCATTAAGTTATGTTAAAAACCCTTATGTATAATTTAAAAAAAATTTAGACGGATTGGATCTTAGTATTGAAAATGTTTAAGTAGTTTCAGATACATAGAAGAGAAAAAATGGCATTAAAATAATAGACGACATGTGGCCCTGATATATTACTATATACTTATGTTCCTGTTTATAATAATATTGACGCTCTTACGGATTATTTTTGTAAATACTAAAAAAATAAAATTCATTTTGAATTAATTTTATTATCCTATATTCCATAACACAGACTACATATTTGAAATTTTTTTGGAGGCGTGAAAGTAGAATATATAAAAAATTAACTCACTTTCTTCTTTATATGTAGTGGAATTTAAAAGAGATCTCTTTCTGTACACAGCGTGTACCCTCGTATCGACGGTGTTTATAAATAAATGTGACCTTTTCTATCGTACTTCTAAAAATGTAACCACGATTGATATCTGTATAGTTGATTGAAGATACAGAATTGCAAACACATTTACTAAAGCTCACATTCACAAACCAATGACAGGTTGTTAAATAACAATGATTGTTCACTTTAAGAAGTAACGAAAAAAAACTTTACGTATTTCTAAAAACTTTACGTAAAACTGTCATTATATTGAATGCACTAATAATATTTAGGGCAGTACTTACATGTAATTTTCAACGTTTTGTGATATTAGTAATTTATACCTTTGACTATACACCTTTGACTATATACCTTATGGTGACACTTAGTTGACATAATGTTTTCACAAGACATCAACGTGGGGTAACTAGACGTTCATATTGAATTAACGTCACATTTGTGTCATTACATTTATTTCCATATATCCTTGAAACGTCGCGAAAATGTATCACTTTCGTTCAATAATATTTTATTTACCGGCAATATCTGAATAACAACTACTAATTCTTTAAAAGAAGAAATTGTTAATAGACTCGTCTATCGGTTACCCTTATTAATTAGCATTTATTATGTAATTTAACTTTTGGTACCCCATTGATTTTTCGGCATTTCAAATAATGTTTTTCTCAATTAATCTTCAAATATCATAAACAACTTCTGATTTGAGGGACGTAAATAAAAATCGAGCCTAACATGTATTGATACAAAATATTCTCTGAAACTTAAAAACTGAGACTGAAAAAAAATATTAAAACGAGTTTCAATAATGAGACGAAAATAATTTCTGCTTTTCAAGATTGAGGTAGAATAATATATGTTTTAAGTAAATGTTACATCTATAGAAACAATAAAATAGAAAAAAATTTACATTGAATTATAAAGCTCGATACTTTTAAATTTGATCGAAATATTAGATGGAAATTGCGACAAAAAATATGAAGGCACAGAGCCATCAAAGAAAAAATAGAACTATTCTAAATCAATCTATTGAAAATGGTCTTGAATAAATTGAAAAATAATTTAGTCCAATTATTTTTTTTTAATGGAATTTAGAATAAGAATATTTTTAGTAATTTATGAAAAATTAATCATTTTAAATTTATTTACCTGTTATATGCAGAGGGTATAAAGGTTTTGTAACAGGATTTGTACCTTTTGTAAAGAGTTAAAATAGAAATAAACTTAACAATACGATCATATTTCTGAATAAATTATACTTCTTTTTCGACGTTGATGTCTTGAAAATACCTTTCCGAATTTATTTTCTTTTGTTTCATCTAAGGTTGACTCTTTTGAAAACCAATCTAGTTTATAGTTAAGATTTTGTCCCGTTACACAATAAACATTTGATGTATAATTACATTTTATATCATTTTAATTATTTATAAAAGCAGCAGTAACAGCAGTAACTCATATTCTTTGATTAAAAAAAAAACTTCATATTTCAAATCACCAAAAATCAACAAATTCGAGTGACAGTTTTGGGGTTAAAATATTTTTGATATTTTCGATTATATCGAAACCAATATACAACATTTTATATTAGTCATATGAATATTATGGAAAAGGAAAAAAAATAATTTTCATTCTAAACAATTTACCGATATTTCAAAAAGTACGAAAACTTTCAAGTTGAAAAATTGTTTATAACTATGTTAAAAATATTATTATGAATTCATAATAATATTTTTAATATAGTTATAAACAACTTTTTAAGTTGATAAAAATAATATTTAAACTGTAGGTAATTAATATACTGCAAATATGCAGCAGAAACCCCTGTATTTATAGCGTATAGATGTAGATTAATTAAAAAAGAAATGTTTTTAAATGTTCTAAAATTATTTCATCAGCATAGCGTCACACATGATGATGGATAGAATCTATATGTATTTGGTCCGAAAATACTCGTAATTCATTCTCTTATTCCATCTGACCAGGGATTTCATTTTGTTTTAGTTGTGAGATTTGGTTGTAAAAATCAATTAGGTATAAAAATGATGTAAAACATATTTATTTCCGTTAAGTTAAATTCACAAATCGGTTATATTAGATGCGAAGCATTATTCACAAGCTATTTAAAAGAAAATATTCAATTTATGAACATAAATAAGTCAACTGTTTAACAGAATTTTCTGCCTTTAAAATTAATTTATTCTTTATATTTTCAGTCTTAGAAAATTCGATCACGTCTCCGAATTTAAGTCGCGACACAGGTGGATGGAGATTCGTGACTGGCACAATTTTCATATTTTTTGCTGTTTTACAATATCTTAAAAAATCCTTAGAATCACTTCTATTGTAGCCAGATTCCCTAGGTCTACGTTCTGAAAATCGTTCACTCGCTCGCCAAATATAACACTGCTTTAAATGAGATTTTATACATTATTCACGTTAGATTAATTTTTTCCCAAAAAATATCATATCTTTTTATCTACTTCTCTTGTAACATTGTGAATACACTGTAACTTTGGTCGACTGAAATAGATAAAAATAGTGTAAAACTATAGCAGTAAATTTTTCAGATGTACATATTCATCGAAGTAAATAAATTAGTATTCAACTGTCTACAATAAAAAAAAAGTATCGTATTCCCCCGTAGAACCGCTCTTAACTTCTAGTTTTGTTTCTTATATAATCAGCAAAAGTCTTATTCGTTTTCGATACAGACGATTCATGGCAGTTTTCATACTTATAATATGTATTTTAACAATGGAATTTTAGTCTGCGGCTTAATTTTTTTTTTCAATCCATGAATTCAGTTCAGTATGTTAAAAGTAAAGTCTAGTTTCTGCCTATTAGTAATAATTTTCGATGATGTATTTTTTGTTATAGTGTCTAGAATTAACTGATATTTTAAACTTGAACGAATAAAATCGAATAAAGTACTCTCACTAAAAATAAAAATTTCCAAACAAAACAGATTCTGTTTTCGTATTTTTAAGTTGTGATTTCAATGATAGAAGAAATTTATATTTTTTTTATTCATATTTCGACTACACTAAATTCGTAGGCTGCGAGCTAATATGTGTACCACCGTATTAAATAAACATCAATTACTATAAGTCAAAATTTCAACGCCATTTTCCTCGTATTGATCATCTGTAAAAATAAGTGAATTAATATTAATAATCTGTTAACTAACAAATCATAAATATAGATCTGATTTGTGCACTAATAGATTGCTATTATAATTAAAAATAAAATTATTCCGAACTGTATATCAAGTTTAAATATTTCCTGATTTTTTTTAATATTTAAATTTAATATGGGTCATATAAAATGCATAAAATAAGGCAGAAAAAAATTGTATAGCATCCTATTATTGCAACTAAAGTTACCGAGGTAGGAAAAGATGTGCAAGTATAACATTAGCTTAAGGGTAGAAGATGTTTTAGCTGTTGTTTAAGTAGATGATATTTTAGGTACAACGACTTTAAATCCACAATTTGCAACATTAGTTTCCAAAGAATAGAAATCTATTATCAATTATATAAGTAAAATTTATATCTTAAAAGACAATAAAACAAGACGATTTCATATCCAAACAACCCAATCAGACAAATCAAATGTAACTAAACTCGATGGGCGTACTGTTATCCGGTGAGAAATTACCATGGCCACCCTTGACTTCCCTCTTTTGTTATTTTATCCTTCTGGTTACAATGTACAACCAAAGGACTCACTGAGACAAATCAAAGAAATTCGACGGATTTACTGTTATCCATTGAGAAGTTCCTCTGTCCTCATCAAGATCAGTTCCATAATATCATATTATTATATTGTCATAAAAATTGCATAAGTTTACATAACTTCAAAAGGGTACTGTAATATGTGAAAATCGACTTGCTCTGTTTGTTTGCATATATAGTTACAACAAACAAATAACTTTAATAAAATGTATTAATAAGAGGACGTAAACATTTCCAAAATTCAGATATACTCATTAAATTATGAAATTATTTGTATTTATTTTAAAATAGTGGTTGTTTTCTGTGACGAAATATTTACAAATAAATTAAATTTTACTTCTCTAAATAGATTAACAAAAGAACTGTATTACCAAAAAGTAGATAATATATTGCAAAAGCATTTATTTTTATTTGAAAATTATTAATTTCTATTCAGATTGAAAAAAATTGAACCAGGAAAATGAATACAGAATTTGTACAAATTTATATATTCTGAATGTTTTCATTCAACAAGCGCTATGCCTGTACTTTATTAATGATTTGATATGACAATTTAACATTTGATAGCAACATTTTTTTCTCTATATCTCGAAAGCGAATATTACCTACGAAAATAACGCGAAAATTTAAAATAGTTCAATAAAAATTAAGCTACGTATTATTGTTTTTGAGGTGACAATATATTCTTATTAATTTTTGCACGAAGTATTTTCTGCGATCTACCAACAGTAAAAAAAGGAGAATTTTTTGAACAAATTTCTCTCTAAATGTCTTTGTGTGCATTTTTGTCAGTTTTGAATTTACATCACTGGTAGAGAACAAGAATTGGATGGATTTTTATGAAATTTTCAATGCCATTTAGGTTTTTAAGTAGCTTTGGCTCCTCTTAAATTTATGGCGACACGAACTATAATATTGTAATGTCAAGGAGTCAAGCACTGGAAACTTTCAGAAGTCAGTAAGTATTCGGATGAATTCTCTGAACAAAATAATTTATAATTTTTCAATTAATATATGATATGTATTAAACAAATGAAAATTCGTAAATGACGACATTAGTATTAATTTCACTAGTTTATAGTAATATAACAAAATTTCCCAATGGCTAGTAAGAATATATCGTTAAAAAATTTAAGGTGAAACTTTCAGTCTGCGAGTAGAAAGCAGGTGCCTAAGACCATTCGTTGAGTGATTGGCTCTCAACACATATCGTAATATAATTAAATTAGCAGCCGTATTTGAACGAGCATAGTGAACAATTGATCAAATTACGTAGTTTTAGTCTTAATGTATTTTACACACCGTTACTAAGTTCGATTTCTCTTAGGGATCATTGGTAGGTAGAGGGTAATAGATGAGCTCAGGTGCTTTATTCGTTTATGTGAAATTATATGAAGGGTTTTAAAAGATGTCACTTTAATTTAAGCTTAAATCATGAAATCTAATTTAATTAAGGAAAATAAATAAATTGAGAAAATAAACAAAATAGAGTATTCAAGCCGATTTTTTCCAAACTTACTTACACACTTTTTTTACTATCTTTATATTTTTCTATATAGAATATTTCATTATATTTTTTCATTAGCGATTTATTTCTCATTCTTTCCAAACAACCATATGATCTTTAGATATTTGTATAACTAGGTTATCTTTCAAATGTTTATACAAACATCATCCCTTTATATCTAAATTAATTCTTTTTTCGTGTATTTACTATCTTTGTATTTTAGGCCAGTTACACAAATACTCATCACTGATGAATTTTCGACCAGTTACACAAATACTCATCAGTTGCACAAATCATCATCAGTCTTTTAGACCAGTTACACAAATAATCATCACTGATGAATTTTCGAAAATTAATTGTGTGTTCATCATGCGAAAATAATCTATTTTTATAATTCCTTTGAAATGTGTTCCCAATTACCTTTGATTCGGTAATCAACAGGAATTTGGTAATCAACGGGAATCGGGAAAAAAAAGGTTATTCCTTTCTATCCTGCGAGTCAGGAATGCAAGAATATTGTTGAGAATATTATCGTGATTGATGGATTGATTTACGAATTATGCATTATATTCTTCTATTACCGCGTAGAACATAAATGGTTAAACGTTTTAAATAAAGGTTAACTCGTCTAAGATGAAGTGATCATAAAATTGTAAAGTTTATTTTTTCATGTGATTGTTTTGAAAATTGTATTATTAATTTTCAAAATTTTAATCTGAATTTGTATTGATATTTTGCTACATTTTGAATCAATATTTCATTGTATTCTGTTTAAGTGGCTCAACCCAATATCTATTACAGTATAATACATCAAAAGTAGGCAGAGGTTTGATTTGTTTCGACACGTGACTGAATATAATAAGTGATTGGCTATTTGCGCTACGTCTATAGCTTTTCCTTATCTGCTATTATTTCTTATTGACAGTATGTTTATTAGTCGAAATTGAGATTTGATAAATGAATCGATATTTAATTAAGTAAATCTATTATACTGTATCATGAAGTACAAGCAGGGTCGGTTTGCAAACGTGACTATACTTTGGCCTATTTGCACTTAGGCTGCTGCTATTCTTTAGCTACTAATACTCGTTTTTGATAGTATTTTCTTTAGCCTACATTGAAATCTGATGAATGAATCGACATTTCATTAAATTGTCTTTTATATAACTCATATAACATATGTTTAATATTGAACCGAGTCATAAAGTTGCCCCAGGTTCGGGCGTGACACATGACTATACTTTGGCCTCTTTGCACTTCGAATGCAGCTATTTTTATCTACTAATACTTGTTTAATGTTTTTGAGCCCATATTTATATTTGATAAATGCATCGATATTTCATTAAGTTTTATTTTATATAACTCATATGACATATGTTGTATTGAACCGAGTCATAAAGTTGCCCCAGGTTCGGGTTGGACACATGACTATACTTTGGCCTCTTTGCACTTCGAATGCAGCTATTTTTATCTACTAACACTTGTTTAATGTTTTTGAGCCTATATTTATATTTGATAAATGCATCGATATTTCATTAAGTTTTCTTTTATATAACTCATATAACAAATGTTGTATTGAACCAAGTCATAAAGTTGCCCCAGGTTCGGTTTGGACACATGACTATACTTTGGCCTCTTTGCAATTCGAATGCTGCTATTTTTATCTACTAATACTTGTTTAATGTTTTTGAGCCCATATTTATATTTGATAAATGAATCGATATTTCATTAAGTTTTCTTTTAAATAACTCAAATAACATGTATTGCATTGAACCGTGTCATAATGTAGACACATATTTGGTTTGGATACGTTACTACACTCTGGTCCCTTTGCACTTCGGGTGCATCTAATACTATTTTATATACTAGTATTCATTTTTGACACCTAATTATATATTTTTTTGTCTTTTCCTTATTACTTTTAAAATTTGATGGTGAAAAAGGAAAAGTGTATACACACTTAAGGGACAAATAATATCCAGTTGCTGGTAAATATAAATATATCTAAATATGTTTTTAACGATTTGTGCCTTCCAACTAAGCAAATAATCTTTACTTGTTACTTATTAGTGTCTACGAAAATGTACTCTACTCCATTTAATAGTACTATAAAATATGACATCTCGTTATCTTAATATTTCTCATTTGTAAAGTATATGGCCTCTAAATATTAATATCAATGGAAAAACTTAGGAAAGTTTGTGATTTTTTAAAATTTTTTCCCTGTCATTTTCTTAGTACTTTAAACCTTGATAATAATTCTTGAGTCGACCTTGACCTGTTTCATTTAGAAATTTATTTCGTTTTTCAAGTTTTATTTTCTCGGACTTACGTCATTATTGTCAAGCTAATAAAGATGAAGAAATCAAGCACGAAATCAATTATCTATGATGAAATAATAACAATGTTTTCTTACGTGTTCTGACTCTGTCGGAGAATTTTTTGGAGTTTCATACTATAAATGGAAAAATACACGGAAGCCAGGCAATTCGAGTTTTACTCGTATATTAATTGACAGGTTTTTCACTGTTATAATTACGTTATTAACTCACCGACGAAATCAGCCGTTTCAACTTTTATTTAAACGTTTTATTCATGTCAAGAACCAGCCTTTGTTCTTGTTTTTTTAGTTGTTTTATTTGTATCGCTATCAATCGTAGTTAGTAGGGAGTAAATCCTTTTTTTAACATTCAACTGTTTCTGAGTATAGTAGTACTATTAGAAGAAAAATTAAAAAACTTTCAAAATTAGGGCAAAGGTCGAGTACTTATGTTTATGCAGCTGTAGGCTTTGAATATACCAAATATCTATGAGTGTGTATTTTCGTTTCTTCCACGTAAAGACATTTAAGATATGTAGTAAAACAAATATAAACAACTTTTTCGCCACGATCTTGCTAAATATAAAAAACATGCACGAGTTTCCGTTTTTACAATAACATTCAGTACGTTTCATTAGCTTCCTTTTAAATTTTTCAATATGTTTTCTACTTACTCATGTAACTATTTTTAATTGGCTTATATTGTTACTTTCATGTTCCAAATATATTATAAAATCCTCCTTTTTATAAAGTACTCGAGCTTTTTGTAAAATATGGCTGTTTGATAAACAGCCTACGCAAATTCAGTTGGATTATGAAATAACTGAATTAAAATACGCCAGATGCTTCTTATTTCATAACGCGGCATATGTATACATATATATATATATATATATATATATATATATATATATATATATATAAAGTTAATATTTATTTATAATTTATGCTGCTGGCGTCACTGTGTGAGTCTCAGAAAATATTACTACGTAAATAAAGTATGAGAATAAGGAATGTTTCGAACAGTATAAAAAAACTATTCATGAATACGAATATGAATAATTAGCCGCAATATCACTATTATGGAACACAAATGCAAATACGAATAGTTTGCTTCAATATTAAAAAATACAAATGTGAATACGAATAATTTGCCTCACTATTTCGTGAATACGAATACGGATAATTTGGCTCAATTTTAGCGAATACATATTAGTCAATAATAAGCAAAGGTGTTCTTCAGTATTCAACTCATTCACTAAGAATTATGCACAAGAACACGCTATATTAAAAAAAAAAAACAATACTACTTTGACACTAAATCAAATATGAATGTATGCAATTTTGCGCGCGATCTGTGGAATTTGGCAAACTTACATTCGAAACAAAATGGAAGTGTGTACATAATATATTAAGCAGTATTCGTATACAGAATACTGCTTAATATATTATGTACACATTGAGATGAAAAATATGCAATGTTCATTTCTATGACACAGATTAGTGTGAAAACGAAAGAAATAAATAAACAAACATATTTTTACATTTAAAATATTAGAATAATTGTTGCTAAACATTTAAATATAAACGGAATTACTATTTAACGGAAATTTATCGGAATATTAATTTTTTGTGGAAATATTTCTTGATATTAAATCACTTAATTAAGTACCTCTCACCCCTATTAACTTTTCATTAACAGAACAATTTTTGAAGTAAAACTTCTTTACGCACGCTTGACTTGGGGAGTAAGCTGGTGAATGCGTGACGAGAGCGTTACGAAAAATGTAATCGGGCGAGGCGAACGGAAGTTGAGAGGGAGATATAAGTTAGTGAAGACAGAAAGAGAGAGAGAGTTACGTTTCGTATATTACTGTAGGGACAAGAGAGAGAGGTGCGAGCACATATTTTCTTTCTCTCTTCCTCTCATAGCCAGTTATGTTTCGTGTACCTAAGACACAGTGCAAGCCTGTTGTCTGTATCACATTGTAGGAGCAAGAGACAGCAGTGCGCGCACATTTTCTTTCTCTCTTCCTCTCATAGCCAGTGTATGCAATATATATATATATATATATATATATATATATATATATATATATATATGCGAGTTTGCTAGCGTTACGCGAACGGTGATTTTTTTATTATTTTGTAATTTCATTTCGTTCTTTAACAATTTTATAAATTATTATTTTGTTCAATACATTACTACTAACTACTTGAAAAATATAAAATAAAAATAAAATAATGGACCTTTTTATTATCGTTGTTAATGCTGGACTAGTCAGATTACATTTTGATTATTTCTTTTTTCATGATCTAATGGAAAGACAGTATGCACATTGTTCTGCGTTTCTAATAATTTACTTTGCTCTGAAGATTGCCATATTTGGCAAGACCTATATTTAGAATTAAATTATATTGGAATTCTACACTTCCTTTTAATCACTTCATACTGTGATTTATTTACAATAAATTTGTTCAAATATATTGTTGTCACTTACTGCGAACTTCGCAAAATATATAAATTATATGATTTGCACTATGTCACCTGATAGCAGTTATATCTTATATATTTATAATGAGTGGAAACAATTTGTCCAATTGCATATATTTCCATTTTTTATTGTGAACTTCGCAAAATATTAAATGATGTGTGTTTCGGTTATTATCGGACCGCGGTCATATAACAGTGTGATTTATTTATATTTATTAAAAATAAATTTGTACAAAACTATTATCACCATCTGCTGTGAGTTTTGTGTAATACGTAAATAATAAATTTAAATAATAAAATATGTAAACAGTAAATTACGAGTGTTTTCTTTATAACCTGACCGCAGTCCCATTACAGCATGATACATTTCTAACGTTTTAAGATATATTTGTTGAAATATATTACCTTCGTCTAATGTACTTTGTATAATATATAACTTAGGTCTGTAATATCATAGAATTTAACTAATCTCGCTAAATGTATGGCTAAATGGGTGTTATAATTTCACAATTGTGCCAACAGAGCAAGAAACAGCAATAAAAACATAAGAGAAGAGAGCTATGAAAATTAATCGAATAAATAATAGTTTAATAGGTCAATACTTGTTACTATATAGCAGTAAATGGCTTGTCGCTATGATTGCTGTTACTTTTATTTTAGCTTTGCTTGAACATCATTAAAACTCTAACTGCATGTATATGCTTTCGTAAAAATTAAAAAGAAAATACGTTCATTTTCACCCTCATTTTTGTCTGAAATTTAAGGAATTTTAGTGTAGTTAGCTTATTATTATGTAATTTTCTTATAGATATAAAATAACGTTAAGTTTGAAAAAAAAGTGTAAGTGATCTTCACCTTTAAAGCCAATGCTGTTAACTATATTACCTTCACAGTTTTCTTTAAACACTTGTCACTTGAAAAACCTGTATATAGGAATGACTAAATTCTATGCATCAAACTAAGAAGTGACTAAAACAAATTTTCTGTTGTTGCTGTCGTGTCCACATGAGATGAAGAATATCTCATATGGAAAAATGGTAGCCAGAGCCTCGAAAGGTTGGACTTTACCAGTCCCGCTTCATTGAGCGGCCGGGAATCGAACCCGGGTACTCGCAGTGCACGGTCATGTGCTCAAACCAACACACCACGGTGACGACAAATTTGATATAAGCTCTAATAGGTTTTCATAATCAAATGCGAAAAATTGCTGGTGGAAATACCGTCGAGAATCCGTGTGTGAAAATAACAATTGCTCAAATAACGGGAGACTCGATAAAGCTAATGATGAATAAAAATACGCTAAAGTAAAAACAACAATTAAAGCAATAAGCCGTAAACAGCTATAGAGAGAGCAAGCGTTGTATATTATTAATCCAATTAATTTTAATGATCCAATACTGTTCGCTTCTCTTATGTAATTATCATTACCGCTTCATAATAATTTTGTTTAGAAGTTTGCTTGTTTCGTAAAAAATTCACGCTGTAGTTAAAAGCTGTAGACGTATATATATGGTTATATGATAGTATTTAAATAAATTTATGAAGTTAAGTAATACTTAAAAATATATTAAAGGCTTCAATATATGTGGATACTGTTTTTGTTTTATTTATTCAAAAAAAATATTTCTCCATATTCCACGACCTCCGTATCCAGGAGCTTTTATCGACCTTATTACAATCTCGGATACTGAAATACTTTGGCTACATCTTACGGTGAAATGAGATCTCCACAGATATGTCTCCCTGCACGATTGCACAAGCTTTACGATAAGCAGAGAGGGATAGCGAAATATCGTGAGACGGTTCCATTAGCCCTCGACAATACCATGTGATAACCACGACTGCGTTATCATGAGTGTAATGATGGGAGGATAAAAACAGAAACGTGTAGATTTTTGCTACAATTTATCTGCCTTAGTATTTAGATAATTAAAAAAATAAACAACAACTGAAACTATTAAAACTGCAGTCATAAATATAAGAAATATATGTTTGCTGACAGTACATATTTATATTTAGACGAAGCAATTAAAAAAAGGTAAGAGCAAATTTTAAAGGCAAATATATATCTTTATTCAATAAGCTTTTGTATTCGATTTTCCTCCTGTGGATTGAAAATTTTTTTTTAATTACAGGTATTAAATTAATTCAAAATAAATTTTGATTAATTTCAATGACTATCAATTAGATATTTCAAGTCATTTTTAAATTTTGCAACGCATTTTAGCTGCTCAATGGCATAGTGTTATCATATGTATACTTCATATTCATTTATATGGCGATGAAAAAAACAGAAGAGCTTTTATTAGATGTCCTTTGTATCTAAATATAGCTATAAATAATAATTTGGAATGTTTGCTTAAAAAGACAGAAAGTAAAGAGGAATTTGTATATAATTACAAAGAAACCGAGTTCCAATTTTGTTATTCACTATTATTACTGCACCGATATTAAATGAAACTAAATTAATTGTGAAAGTATTAAACAGATATTACATTGAATTTTTGAAATCCTACAGAAGTTTGATGATCGTACGTTCTTTCTTTATGAAAATCGACAAAAACGTTATCATGGCTATATTATATTTTTAGGTTTAATAACTTGATATGGACAATTTATTAGCGGCATGCTTTAGGACTGCATTATTATCAAGTACTTTAAATACCTTTAACTTGGAGACGATATAGTGGTTATAGCAAGTAGCTTGGCGATCTTGCCCCAATCTTAGGAAACTACGCAGAGTTTCTCAACATATAGGTCTTAAAATGAACATGGAAAAAACACAAAAATCATATCTAACGTCCATGAAATATCTATATATCTGTTTTTTACCAGTGATCTTATTTATTATTAGCTGTAATGGTAATGGACTGGTCACATAGCAAATATAACGACCACTGGGTAAGATAGATTCTCGTATGGCGATCACGGATAGGAAAATACAAAGCGAGACGCTGTATGTTATTCTATCCATGGATGCTTGGTGGACAGGTGACCTGATAAAAGTCACGGGAAGTAGTTGGATGCAAGCGGCACAAGATCGATTTTTTTCTCTATGGTGGAAGTCTATGATTAGAATTGGACGTTTTCCATTTAAAAATGATAATGGATTACAAGTTAAAATAAAGCACCACGTACACTTGTATCACTTCATTGAAACTCTTGTATCTCATTAATAATATATTCTAAACATATGTTATATATTCTGTATCCATCTAAGCTAATAGACTGTGCGACGTTAAATCGAATGAGATGCTTTTAGTGCAAAACCTAACAAAAAAACGAACAAAATTTGGCTCTATTTAAACTCCTATGATAAAGAGGTGAAACTCTGTTTAATAACACTTTGCTTTTTGAAACATAAACATAACCCTGAATTAATAGACAAAATATTTGCAAATCTGTTAATATTTTTACTCATCTATCATAACCGTCAGTTGCCAGATTTAAAAGAATTTAACGTAATAAAATTTTGCAAATTACGTGTCTTTTATATAAGTGAATTTTTTAATAGAAATAAATTTTGATTCTCTTATTAGAGTTCACTCCCTAAGAATCGATTTTTAAATATAGCGCCCGGTATAAAGTTTTATGAGAAGTAAAATCAGAAGTTCAGAGGGTCAAAAAAGTGTAACAGTTTGTCAGTTTGGATGTAGGAGGTATTCTCCGAAACTACTCATCCGATTTGAAAAATTCTTTCACCATTATTTGGAAATGAACTTCAAGATGGTTGTATATAATTTCATTAAAAAATAATCACGGAGACCAGTTTTGAAACGTAAGTCAACGAAAAAACAGTCGAGCAAATGCGTTTCTTATGAACACTGACTTAACGGTATAACGAGATATATTGATAGATGATACATATATTTATATATTATCCCGTTAAAAAAAACATATATTATAAAAAGTTAAATTTTAACACTGTGAAAAGAAATTAATAAAATCGAAGGACAGTAAATTTCATATTCATTATAGCGTCGAAGTGAACTATGTTCTTAGTAACTTAAAAACGCTTAGGAGGAAATGAAATTTTTATAATTTTTAAAATTTGTTTTTATTGGGATACACTATTACGTTGCACGGTTACAAATACACGAGTACGTACATACGCCCTCAAAATATTCATTTTTTTAAATAGATATTTACAGAATAACTTCAAAACATTCTGTAAACAAATTTTTAAGTCGGTCGGAAGTGTCCACATACCTTAGGAGTGTGGCTGCTCAAGACATCCTGGGCATATGCACAGGTCAAGGCGAGGGCTTTCAAGCAAACGCGGTTGTCTATTTGCTATGGATGGCTGGGAGATTTCCATGTTGACCAAACCCCATATCTTTAGGACTAACGTAAAGGCGGTGTTGTTGGCTGGGCGTTGAATTTCCGAGATCAGCAAGAAGCTACAGGTCTCCATCAACTGATGTCTGAAAAAATTTCTTTATATTTTGTGGCTAAACATGATCTTAAACAAAACGCCTTGGTATTGGATAAAAAAATAGCCATGTAGATCAAGAAGGAAAAGTGGAAATAGATTAGAAAGAAAGCCAGGATGCGATAGAGTGACAAGATTTTTTTCTGAAATCTTTGAGGGAAAAGGAAGAGAGACAAGACGATGGCATTGTGGATGAGGACCATTGAGGAAGAGGCCAAAGAAATATAAGTCAAGTCAGAAATATAAGTCAAGTCAAGAAAATCACATTAGTAATACATCAGGATGGTAAAATATCTACAAAACGCAAATAAAAATTGAACACAGACATATCAAATGAAGTGAATATTGCAAAACTTACACTAGTTCTGTCGAAAGTCAACTCAACATTTGTTTCTTCATATTACACAGTTACACCTAGAGTTTTTGCTTATTTTAATATTATACATACAATAAAACCCTCAAAAATTCTTTATTTACCCATACTACTTAAGTAATATTATTTTCGACTATTGTCTGCAGTTCATTGTGTTTTATTAGAAAAAAGTATTAAAAATACATAAATTGTAGCCAGGCATAACCTGATGTAGAAACATTTAATCGATTAACAATAAACTAATAAAACTGGCCTGTGCGAATTGTATTCCTTAATATATTGTTCTTCCTTGAGTACTTTTTTCTCATTAATTTGTAAACTTGTACCCAAAAAAGTAGTTCAATTGGCTAACGTAAAGCGATTCTATTAAGACCGTATAAATTACATATACCAGATTTGATAATATATTTCTTGCATACAAATATCGCATCTAATATCAGGAAGTTTATGTAATCAACTTTTGACATGCAAGTTGATAAAAGATAAAGATTAAATATTAATAAATTTAACATTTTTGGCTATACCAAGCGAGTAAGGCAATTTTCTGCCTTTTTACCAGCGATCTTATTTATGACTAGTATATGCTGTTCTTACCGTGTGACAATCCTTTTCACAATCCCGCCTCTTGCAGTAATTAAGGCAGGTCGTCTGAAGGCTTGTCAAGTACAGTAAGTTAGTTATCAGTATATTTTGATTGGATATACTCGTGAAAATATAGATTATACGACTGGTAGTATGGAACTATGGTATAATAAAGTAACTTGTATAGAAAGTCTGGCAAAAAATTAGGTGACAAAAAGTATGGAAAATCATGTGATTTTAAAAATTAATTCAAGCCGTTAGGTGGAAATTTACTAATGATATTAAATTTAGAAGACAGAAGTGATGATATTAAATTCTATGCCAATATCTTACAAAAAATTTAATCACTTTAAGTTTTATTAATTATTTATCGTATGGCATACAAAAAATACACTGCTTAAAGCTTCACTTTACGCTTTCTTAAGTAATACCACGGCTTTGCTTGTTAGAGTTTTAAAGTTTTCTACATGCCCCCCAAATTTTGTTAGAGGACACTCTAGAACAATGTGTTGGACTGTATGCTTTAGGCATTCGAATTCACATTTCTCAGCTTTGCTCCAGCCCCACCTTTAAGAATCGGAATTGGCCACTACTTACACTTTAAGTGTAAGTAGTGGCCAATTCCGATTCTTAAACGGTCAAGTGTACACCGAAGGATCGGGGTTTTTTGAACCGAGGGAAAATGTGCCCGGTTTTAGCTCATACAGATTGGATGGTTCGGCACGGAATCATTATTTCTCGGACCAAGTTTCACTCTAGGCATAGTTCGTTAGCCAGAAGTGCTAATGGGTACAGTGGCGTGGTGTTTTTCATCCGGGCAGGGGCACAGTATTCCACCATTCAAAATATGGGGGTCAGAATGATTATTCGCTGGCATTTATAAGAGATTCCCTAGGTTATACCTGTAATTTTTTGTAGAATTTTTTTTCTGACTCTTAATTTGGTTGTGACATAGTTTAAGTAGTAGTTATAGGTTCGATTATGGGAAACGATAAATCTCAGTACTTATTATATATAAACAGAGGTCGTAAAGAGTATTTATTGGTACATAAACATCACATCTCCTTCTTGAGATTCAAGGGAAGGTAATAGGTTATAAAGCAGCTGCAGCTCCTGATAAAAACAAGATTATCTATCGTCCTATAAAGTCCAGTCTTGCTACGGGTTAGCTTGTAGCTGTCACCTTCTCGTCGTAGTCGGTTTCTTTAGGAGATTCAGATTTGATATGCACTTGATTCTTCATGGGTATTTGATAAAGATAGCAAAATTATTATTCTGAAGGCATTAATTTACATTCATGTAAAATCCTTCCATTTAGGTCGGGATTTTAAATTCAAGTTTTTAATTCACCAGCTATATACTTTAATCGATTCATGAGAAACTAGCAAAATTATAGACACAGGCATGCCCAACTACAGTCTGATGATAGGATCTTTCTAAAAAAAATTTCGTTTATGCCTCACTTAAAGTTCTGTGGTTATAACTATAACATACATAGCATGTCAAAATATATATTTTTTTTCCTTTTAATACTGTTACTGTGATCTATTTTAATACTGTGTAATATATTACTCGTGTGTCAAAATAATAAAGCATTCAATCTGTACATAAAAGATGTTTTAATAGGTTATGGTCCCCGTTCCAAAAAATTTTGAAAATATTAATTTGAATAGTGTCTTTTTATAATCTAGTAAATAATATCAGCCTGTGTACAAGAATAGCTTCGAATTTTATAGCATGTCCACTGGAATTGAAAGATCAAAATAATTAAATGAGTGTTAATCGAAAATTATTATTCAGTGGCTTCGTATATGAACCAAGTCGTTGAAACATCGTAATGATTGCCTTGGATAGATTTCGAAATAAATTATGTACGGTTCGAATTATTGTTGTTAGCAGTATTACCGGAGAAGTTGGCGCCAATGTTCATGCTATAGAATATTCAGGTGTTATGATCAGTGCATTTATAAAAACGAAATTACTCGGTATAAGATCGCCAGGTAAAACAAAGTGTAGTAATGGTATTGCAGATAATAGACGAAAAAAAATAAATTGGTAAATAAAGTACACATTTTTTATAGACTGATAAAATGTCAACAAAATTGCAAGACAATAGCTTGTTACAAGTGCAAACAAAAGGTTACTACAAAAACTAGTGTACAATTATCGAGAAATCTAAGAAACCAATGCAATCTTATGTATTTAGGGCAGTATTTTTAAATGCTGCCTTTACTAATTCAGAATGGTATATCTATTCAGAAGCAAGTAGCCACATCACGCTGAACAAGGAATATTTATGTCCCTGAAACAGCGAGTTTAATTAACTGCAGCTACTAATAGAAATAAAATATTTGTTGAATGTAGTGGTGACGTGTACATTATAACAGTCGCGGATTACATTGAATATGATATTCCAGCCGGGGGTGGGGGTGGGTGTCTCGTATATTCCGAGTCTAGCAACTAATTTTATGATTAATAAGGAATATAGATGTCACATTTGCAATGAACTAAATGAATTGGTAACTACAGCTGATTAGGTCAAAGAAGACTGCAACTTGAACGATCAACAGTGATAACCTTAATAAAATAAATGAAGGTACTGAGATTGGGATGTCATTCAAGGACAAGTTTCAGATTACTAAAGAAAGCTGTGTGGTGGAAAAGCGAAGTAAACCTGATTATCATGTTGCCATGTTGGTGATAGAAGTAGAGCAGTATTTTGTAGGTCACATGCTGATTTGTGATCTTATGGAGGTGAAATCCAATGTGTGTAATGGTTAATCGAGATGTTTCCTGTTATTTGCTGATGACTTTAGTCCAATGTTGTTTGCCTATTTTTAAAACGTAAAGGTGAAAGTTAATATTACTGTAAGCAGTTTCAATCATTACTTAAAAATTAAAGTGGAAAAAATATCAAGATATTACCGAAGGATAGTGTTTTAGAATTCTATAATAAGGCGACTGACTTGACAGAGGTAGGGATTATACAAAAAACCTATTCATACACGCCAGGACAAAAGGGCTTATGTGAACGATTCAACGGGTCAATTGTAGAAAAGACTTGATATTGGATAAAAATTTAGAAAAAAAGAATTTGGTTTGAGGCTATCAACACGGTACATTATTTAAAAACCATGTCTGTAGCATCATGTTTAAACAAAAAAATATTATATGAGTAATAGGTTGATATCAGTAATTTGAGAATCTTTGGAAGCGAGTTTTATATTTATAAAGAAACGCATTTAAAATGGGGAAGGAATCAAAACAATGCAAATTAATTGGCACTTCTGATAATATTAAACGTTACAGAATGCATAAATCAACAACAATACTGTTACAACAAGTAGAGATATTGTTATAATTGAGGAAGGTATCGTCACAGAGGAGATTGACAATCTCGAGCTGTCCAGTTACCAAACAGAAGCTGCTAAGCAGAATGTGGATACTAATGTGAAGACAGAGTTGCAAGAAGAGTATGAAAGTATTCCGGAATGTCATCTAGAAGTTTCAAATGAGTTAGATGTCCCAGTTATAAGCCAGTTTCATCATGAGCTTTAATAAGTGAAGAGTATTCTAACAGCGAAATATCAAGAGCTTGATCTTTCTTCTCCCAATTTCCTAATGAAGAAGAAACCTGACAGATATGGTTTTAGGAATATGTGTACCAAGACCCAAAAGCAACTAGAGAGTTTTGAAAAAATAACACTCCATGAATGCATAACAATAACACTCCATGCATGGATATGAATTCATTCAGTGGAAGGAGGCAATGAGAGGGGAATTTCGATCTTTTGAAGATAATGAAATGGTTCAAGGTAAGTAGGTTTATAAAAAAACAGATGAACAGTGACAAAATTATATACTATAGAGAAAAATTAGTGGCCTGAAATACTTTTAACGTGCTTGTATTAACTATGATGAAACATCCGACCGAGGAATAATGAGGTACTCAACACTTAGAATGTTGTTTGCTTGAATGTACAGTAAAACTTATAAATTACTCACCATGATGTTAAAATTGCATTTTAATGCATTCCTAAAATAAAGCTTTATGTGTTTATCCCTGAATATAAATTTCTTATATCGTAATAGTAAACAAATTATTGTTAGAAAAAAGGCTATTTATAGTTTAAAAAGAATCTGCCAAAGCCTGATAGTAAAGAGTAAGTGATCTTTTGCAGAGTCATGGATATAAGAAAAATAAACTTGAACCATGTTGATTTAATAAAACAGTTAATGATTTGAAAAGAATTGTAAATTTGTATGTTACGTAGATGCCTATTTTGATTTCTCAAATAGTTCGAAAAAGACAAACTTGTCAAAACAGGCGTTGAATCCTAGTTTTAGATTAAGAATATAGGTCCTGCTAAACAATATCTAGGAATGAAACATTATAAAGGAAAATGGTGTTATAACACTTTACAAGGATGGAAACTCCCATTATGTTTTATCATAATGGAAATTAAATATTGTAAAATCGACCTTCTGTAATAACGATTTTTCATGCCAAACATTAAAAGAAAGCCTCGTGTATCTAATAGTACTAATAAGACCTGACATTACTTTTGCAATTAAAAATTTAAGTAAATTTAATAATAGTTATTCAGATATACATTGTAGTTAAGCGAAACATATTGCTAAATATTAAAAAAAAACCGAACTACATTGCTTAGAATATGTTAAGAATAAAGTAGAATTAGTAGGTTATATGGATGCAGATTGGGCCAGTGGCTAATAGATAGAATGTCTTCCGCCGATTTTTGTTTTATAATGTCTTGTTGTGCTGCTATATCTCCGCAAAGTAACAAACAAAGAATAGCAGCCCTTTCTATATGTGACCCTCGCTGGAGCAAATAGAGAAGTAGTATATTTGCAGATTGTAGGTTTAAGTAACTAGTGAAGCTTATATAACAACAGAACACTGTGACATCAAACTGCTCTTAAATTGGCTTCCAATCCTTACTCACATAAAATGTCTAAACATATAGATGTTAGGTATAATTTTGTTCACGAGTTTGTTACAAATAATGTAATAAATATTGTATGTTGTAAATTTAATAATGAAGCATCGCCCAAATAGGTTCATAAATGTCGAAGACGTACGATAATATACACGAAACAAAAATGCAGCCGAAATGATTTTGAGAAATTCCTGGTTTTTAAAAGAAGAAAGGGTTTATGTGTTATTTGCTTGAATTTGAAGATCTGGTAAATCGCAATTTTAATTCGGACAAAATTTTGCACTCATTTTAGTTATGTATTCCCAAGTAAAATAAGATGTGTACTTCTGTACCCGAAAGGTACAGAAGTACACATCTTATATCAAATATGGTCTGTTCCTAAGTTTATGTATATTTAATTGTTTTATTCAGGCAAAATTTGTCAAGTACTATAAAGTATGTGTTTCAGTAGCGATAAAAAGAATAATTCTACGATACGCACGAAATTTGTATATTTTTCATTACGTTTATTTTAGATACCGAAAATTACATTAAATTAAATGTTTCACTACACAATACACGATTCGCTCTCTGGCGACCACGATCAAGTGATTATGTAGTTAAGTACTGTGGGAAAATGGATAATTAAATCGAAGTAATTATTAAAACAAGTTGGTAATCCGATACAGAATGAATTCTTTGTTGGTTTGATATGAGAGTGAAATGTCGCACAGTATTAAAATATATGACAGTACCAATATTAAAAGGAATAAAGAAAATAATATTTTGATAGGCTATAATACCACCACTTACCAAGGTATCAAGTTACTAAATCACATATAAAGTTACAATGCTTATTATGACACAAACATTTTATTAATAAAACAGCAGGCATATCATTAGCAGGACAACATACAATATTTATTATATTATTTGTAACAATCTCGCGAACAAAATAATACCTAAAATCTATATGTTTAGACATTTTATGTTAATAAAGATTGGAAGCCAATTTAAGAGCAGTTTGATATCACAATGTTCTGTTGTCATACAAGCTTCACCAGCTATTTAAACCTAATATCTATAAATATACTGCTTCTCTACTTGCTTCAACAAGAGACATATATAGAAAGGGCTGCCGTCCTTTATTTGTAATTTTGTTAAAAATATACCACAACAAGACATTATAAAACAAAAATCGGTTGAAGACATTCTATATATTAGTCACTGGCCCAATCTGCATCCATAAAACTTACTAATTCTACTATATTAGATATTTTAAGATATTTTAAGCAATGTTGTTCTGTTTTTTTTTAATATTTAACAATATGTTTCGCGTAACTACAGTGTATTTCTGAATAACTGTTATTAAATTTATTTAAATAACTAATTGCAAAATTAATGTTAGATCTTGTAAATACTGATAGATACACGAGGCTTTCTACTAATGTTTGGCATGGAAAATCGGTTATACAGAAAGTAAATTTTACAATGGTTAATTTATATTGTAATATAACATAATAGGAGTTTCCAGTTTTCTTTTAGAGTTAACCATTCCAAACTTAGTAATCATTTATTAATATACTGTCCTAGATAAACTGTTATAATAACATTTTCCTTAACAATCTTCGTTCTTTCGCAATGTTTAACAGGACCTATATTCTTAATCTGAAAACTAGAGTTCAACGCCTGTTTTGACATGTTTGTCTCCTTCGAACTATTTGAGAAATCAAAAAAGGCAGCTACGTAAACTACAAATTTACAATTGTTTTCAAATCATTAATTGTTTTATTAAATCAAAATGATTCAAGTTTATTTTTCTTATATCCATTACTCAGCCAACGATCACTTACTTTTTGGTACCAGGGTTTGGAAGATTCTTTCAAACCATAAATAGTCTTTTTTTCAACAATAATTTGTTCACTCTTACGACATCAGAAATTAATCTTCAAAGATAGACATATAATACTTTGTTTTAGGAAAGCATTAAAATGCAATTTTAACATGAAGGTGAGTATTTTTTAAGTTTTTCTGTATATTCAATGCAAACCACATTCTAAGTATTGAGTATCTCGCTACCAGTAAGCATGTTTCATCATAGTCAATACAAGCACGTTAACAGTAATTTTAAGTCACTAATCTTTCTCTATAACACACAATTTTGACACTGTTTACTTGCTTTTTTATGAACCTACGTACTTTGAACCACTGCACAATCACTTTTAGCATATAGTAGCACCGAAGCTTCATTATCTTCAAAAGAATGAAGTTCCTCTCTCATTGTCTCCTTCCACTGAATACATTCAAGTCCGTGCAATTTCTCATGGAGTGCTATTTTTCCAAAACTCTCAAGTTACTTTTGAGTCTTGGTATATATATTACTAAAACCATATCTGTCAGGTTTCTTTTTCATTCTCTTGGAAACTGGGAGACGAGAGGTCACATCCCTTGATATTTCGCTGTTACATTAGTCTTCACGTATTTAAGTTTGGATATTTGTAAGTAATTTGAATCTTCGCTCATGCTTATATATTATAAGTATTTAAAGTTAGATGATATATATATATATATATATATATATATATATTTATATATTTATATATACATATATATATATATTCCAGAAAAAAGTTGGAATTAGCACAGACTCCAAATTAAAAGCGGTAAAATTCGAATAACGGCATTTATACTTTTAAAAATGTTTGTATAGTTTTACTAAACAATAATTGTTTCTTCAGGATTGAACTTCTTAACTGTGTGGTGATACATTGTACTATTGTCTATTAAGAAAATAATGTTAGATTGAAGCGATTGTAAAAAAGTTCAGACCGAGAGCAGGTAGCAGGTGCCAGAGATATTTCTTTAAGTGATTGCCCATCGCACGGCACGGATCGTAATATAATTGAATAAATAGTGTTTCAGGACGAGTTAGTTTTAGTTTGAATGTATTTGTTTTACTGATAGTTTTTTCTTTTAATGCTTATCTTTTAGGTTGCTTTTAGGGTTCATTGGTAGATACAGGATAATAAAGGAGAAAATATGTCAGTTATTTAATATAAGGAAAAGAGATGAAAATTTCTAAATAAAGTGTTTTCACAATAATTTATGTTTAAATCCAGAAAGGTGATTAAATTTTAAATATAGATAAAAATTATAAGCAACTGTAAGAACATTTACGCATACGTGTTCTAAAACTATATTATGTTTCGATTTATTCTAATATAATATCTTAAACAGTTTTGCAAACATTTTTTCATGTCGCAACGTATTCGTAAATTATTTCATTAGTAACACATTTCATACTCCTAAATAACCAAATGAATTTAAAACATCTTTTAAATGTTTCGACTTGTATTGTATTATTTATCTGTACTAGCGTGACCCGTGCGAAGTCTTCGCATTATTTATTCTATTATGAAGCTCAGATGACAGATCAAACAAATATTTTACTAAAATTGACATATAGAGGCGCAAGTATCAAAAGCATTGAGCTAAAGCGCCACTTTATTTATACGTGAGTGGATTTGAAATTAAACAAAAATTTTACCGACCGCCAATCATATTGACGTTGAGCCGTTAGATGGCAGCATTGCTGTTTTGTGTATATAATTTTAATAATTAATTTGCAAAAACAATAGCAATAATAAATTTTTTAGTTGTGGATGCAGGTAGAGCAAGCAATTATCTATAAAATGATATATAATTTATGTGGATTAGTTATGAGGTTTTTTCTAAAAAGGGAGAGTAACATCTTAACCTTAGCGTATTAATATATATGATGATGATGATGATGATGATTCTTGTCATTATTTCTTTTATTATTGTGTAGTCATTTCTTTCATGATTCAGAGTCACGGCACAAATTCTTGCCGTGACAAAATTGAGTTTTCATCCTATTCATAAATGAAGTGTCCTTTAGTAAAATTTTCGAAACTGGTTTGGTTTTTTTCTTTAATGAACATTATTCATGTTGCCATTTATTATAATCAAAAGAAAAGCTGCGATATCTGAATTTCTTAAAGTATCATCGTAATTGTTTCTCATATTTGAGTTTACATATCTATATTCTTTGTATTCTAAATAGAGCTTATATGTTCGAACATTCGCGTTAATGGAAAGGTAAAAAAATAAGCGCATTTTTATTAAATCACTTTCTATATATATTTAATATAATTTCGCATCAAATTCGGTTTGTACTAAGTAATCTAGAGTAAGTCGTGATAAATTCGATTTGTACTAATTAACTTAGAGTAATAACATTCTAAACGACCAAAAGAATGACTACAACCCAAGCGGCGGATTATTTTTTTCTCACAACCCCCTTGATATGTATATTAAATGAAAAAGTTTGAAGAGTAAAATACGGTAAACTATGGGAACCATTACAAACCCAATATTTCTGTTCTCAATGTTATTAAATTTGGAAAAATTTATTCGGACATTTTGCTCCATAATATAATCATGTTAGTTGGGCTCTACTCGTCGATCTAAGAACTTAAAACTAGACATTAGGGTAACCCGTGAGTTGTAAATATATGAAAAATTAGACATTATTAATTTTTTGTCTAATTACACCAATTGGGACAAGTAAAATAGTAGTGGCAATTGGCAACAGTGCAGTAACTGTATTTTTATTTCGCTGTTTCTTTATGTGAGATATGAGCGCGGCGATAAAGTACTGAATTCTGAACTCGAAAATTCATATCTTGGAAGGAACCTTCTTCTCATTTTAGGGTTCGATATCTTAAAAGGACAAACCTTTTAAGATTACTTATATGTCTGTTCATCTGTCCATCACAGCCGTCTGTCCATCAATAATTATTAATAAATTTCTTATATTTTTACGCATTCAAAAGATATAGATACATTACATTTCCATTTTTCTATTTCCAAAACCCATTTTCTCAGAAACCACGGAACGTAGAAATTGGTACGAAATACATATTATCAACCTACACATATAAAACGATTTTTTTTATACTATCCATAAAACAGTTAAAGAAGAGATAAATAAAAGTTAAAAAGGTTTAGGTTGGAAAGGCTTATTATGAGGGATACAAGAATTTTTTTTTCATAATTTTTGATTGCATATTTATTAATGTATATTCTATTATTTATTTAATATATATTCTAAAAGCGGGTAAATAATGTGGCAGTCCGCCTCCTTATTTTCAAAACTACCGAGCCTAAGAGGGGTGGTAAAATCTGACGAGGAGATTATAGAAAAACTACAGCAATTCTCCTAGATCTCATCATTTTTCTTTTATATTTGAACCATGTTTTTACGTCTGTGAAAGATATATGCTTAATTTTTTATAGGTGTTAAAATATGTACGAAACCGTCACAGTGAGACTTTCACTCGGTTTTATAAAGGAACCTAAAACAGGCAATTTTTGGGTCTAATTTATTAGGCTAAAAACAGTTAAAAAGATTTCTTTATTTTTAAACTATTCAATAAACGAGTAAATTTTCATTTCTGCACCATCTATTACATTTCCCACGTAAACTACCGGGTCAAAAGAGTTGTATTTATTTTTACTTCCAAAATCGGTATATACTAATAAAGAATATTAAATTCAAAATTCTATAATAAAATACATTTAACAATAACATTTCATCACTCGTAACTTAAATATATGAATTTAAGTCATAAATATATTTTCAATCTGCTTCAATCTAGATATAATAATGCACTTATTCACAATCGTTAAATATTTAATGTATTATAGGCAACGCGTTCGCTGAGTTGCCAACACCACCTATTGAAAGAAAAAAAGATAACAATATACTTAACACAGACAAAAGCTGAAAAACCACAGGATATTTGGAAAAAATCTCTGAGACATGTATATCAATCCTTCTGTCTGTTTAGGATACTAAAGCTCGACTACACTATTTTTTTTTAATCTGTCATCGTGACCTAAGTAGGACGTACAGTAAATCGCATAGGTATTTTCTTAAAATACCATAAAAAGTATTATTATATTACCTATTTTTCCATCAATATTGTCTCGTAACAAGATAATTTTATAAGTTTAAACTGCACAAAAATATACCCGAAAAAAGTAAGTTTAAAAATATAACTTGCAGAGTATACGATAATATTACAAGTTTTTCAATCACTTTCATATGCTGAGTTTATTGTCATATAAAATCATAAAAAAACATTTAAAAGTATACTTTGTAAGGACTTTGAAAACATGAATTAAAATATATGTTTGATAAATAGGAAATCAAGCCAAGTATTTTTATATTTTTTACATCTAAAAATTTTGTGCCCAAGTCTCTATGGAAATCCATAATATATAAACCTGTCAAATATGACTAAAACCTGCACGCCAACGGCTCTATACCCATGACATTAAGCATTGCATAGCTTTTTTATTATTATTGATTTGTAAATCTTAGCCATAAACATTTATGGAGGATGTTGAATATGAATGACGCCCTGAATTATTTATTATAGTGTGCAATAACTTCATGAAATAGTCCTTTATAATAAGAAGTATTTAAAATGTGACATCTTTCTTAACTTACTTTTTATATTATGGTTTCATTTTTATACTATATACGTATTTTTTTTGATATTCTGTTCATTTCCTTGTATTTAAATCATAGAAATTATAACACACTACTATTAATATTGTTATTTGTCGCGAATTCAGATACAATTTTAATTATTAGCAACGACTTAATTATCACGTGATTATTTACCTAATTATCACGTGATTATTAAATGGATTAGTTTAAATTTAACTTCGTGAATTTTGGATATATTTGGCGTTGATTTTGTACAAATTCATTATTCACAATTAAATGAATCTACGTGGTATTATTTCTACTTTCTTTTAGTTCTTTACCACGAACTAAGTTTTGTTGCATTACAACATCTTCCATCTTTGCTAATAGCCCACCTGAAGATGTAATACAACGAAACCTAGGCCGTGGTAAAGAACTTAAAGAAAGTAGAAATAATACTACATCACGTAGTTTCATTTAATTGTTCGTGAATATTGCTTAATGTATTTTTATTAAAATATAAGCAAGATATTTAAAATACTGAGAAGACTAACTAACCCATAAAAATTTAATTCTATTCAAAAATCAAATCGCAATAAAATATTCAACAGAATCCAAAAGAAATATCACTTTACAACGTAGTTGACAACTAGGTTTGTTCACAAGCTGCTTCCCGTGTTTCTATTACATTGCCGCGTCTCTCACTTACATGTATTTGTATATACACAATCCCTAATTTCGGGCGCAATTTTGAACAAAAATAAAATATTTCTAAAATTATTTCATTGGAAATAGATACAGACATGCAAATTACAAATTTTAAATCAATACTAATGGTAATTGTTTGGAAAAAAACAGCTGATACATACAGATAGACAGATATCGAATTCTCATCATAAAGTTTCAGTTTTAACTTTAAGATAAGGAACTCTAGAAACTTGGTGACACGAGTTTTTGTAATACAAAGAAATCTAGGTCGTGGTAAAGAAATTAAAAAAGTAGAAATAATACATCACGTAGTTTCATTTAATTGCGAAAATTGTAGTATTTAAAAATATTCTTTTGTAAAATGACTTTGCTTACTTTAGTTACACCTGAATTTTTTTGGCCAATTTTTTCTAACTTTCATTCGCTTGATTTTAAAAGTGTTAAATAAATTTAATTGATCTATTGATTTATCTTAAATTAAATCTAAACAATTTTCGTTTGGTTAGAATGTAATAAGAAATATAGCTTTGAAGAGTGTTTACAATTTACTATAAGTACTAACTATTATGGTAGACTTGAATGTTTCTCCCTCTTTAATTATTTTATGCATTTTTTATAAAAAAATATAAGGGAAATATACGCAAAATATACAGGATGTATTACTATTCCAAAAATTAAGTTTCTTCGTCGCATAATTTCTGAAAAATCGCCTATGAATACAGAAAAACATAAATATACTTCTATGTCTTTCATATTCCTAAGAATATGGTGTATGTTTCAAGTAGAATGATATCTAGAATCTTCGCTATAGCTTTTCTACATTTACATAAGCCTTTAAAAATTATTAAATTTCCATCATTTTTCGAAGAGTTTTAGAAATATGGGAGAGAACATATGTTTTCCATATTGTACGGTATATATTTGAGTATGTAATTCCTAAATTTATTAACAAAGGTATTTTTAGAAGTATTTTTTACAATCTTATAATTAGCCTTTAAAATATTTAAAATTAGATATGGACCTAAAACATATTTTCGGCCACTTAATTTTCCAACAATTTCTGATACAAATATATTTAAAAATGTTACTATTGAATTATATGCGGATTTAATGTGTTTTATTACCATGCCAAATTTCAAGTTTCTACGGAAGCGGTTTCTTAGAAAACGGCTGCAATCTACAGAGGGACAGACAGTGATCTTTTAAGGGTTTCGTGTTTCCCTCGGTAAATGTTAACATAGAGCCCTTTCAATTATAGCATGTATAGTATATCTTAATAAAGAACAATTTTTAATACAATACGGAACTCTAAAACCTAACATACTAAAGGAAACTATAAAGTTTTGGCCAGCTAATCTCTATTTATATACGAATAGATAGGTAGACTTTGTTTTTTTATAAAAATTAGATATTATGACTAAAGTAGTGGGCTCTAGAATGTAATAATCAAATTAGGATCACATAAATAATATATTTTTGAACAATTCTAAACTACTTTATGCAAGTGCTTTATTTATTGAAACATACTCACACCTGTCTCGCAAAATGCTTGCAAATACATAACGTGAGAAATTTTTTCACATTATGAAAAATATAAACCGCGCAAATCAAGTCACATGATTAGGTTACTTTGAGTTAAATTTCAAAAATTTGTTAAAATTAAATCATCCAGTGATGACCCTAAACTTTTGTTACGAAAGATATGCTTTTAGTCACCTATCTTTCGTGATTACGTAAGGGAATATTACGTCATTACATAAGTCTCAAAGTTGACATCGTAACAGGGAGCTTGGGGAATAAGCGGAAAGGGTAGAGGTTGGAAAAGTGCGATATAATAGTTCAATTTATGTACCTGATAATATATCATATGTTTTTACATGAAATATTTAAATTCGCTTTAAATGATTAAAGAAAATCTCTGCACCAAGGTTTCAATCCATAATGTGATAATAATTATATCAATGCTAATTAAAAAAAATGACATGAAAAAATAAATAAAACACCTAAGCTTAACAATACTACAAGGTTCTTTATATATATAAACAATAATTAGATACTAAATAGAAATTATTTTTCGGTGAAATATTCAGTTTTCCTGTGAAAATTTTGCGGCGCAGTTGAGAGATAAAGAGTTTTAAATAAAATATTGATTATTTTTTGCTAATTATATAGTAAAGAAGAACAAAATAAGAGAACTAAAGAGAGCACCATCGATGTAAAAATATTTATTGGGTAATTCACACCATTGCCTAATGTTTTAAATATCATTACTAAAAATAAAAATTCCTTCACTTTTTTGTAAAATTTTCTTAAAATATTGTAGTTTTTGATAAATATTTATGACAAGTTAGAAAATAATTGATATTTTCAAATGTGAAACTCACATTATTTTTCTGATCCTAACTTTGAATTTTATTGTGTACAATACCAAGGCCAAATGATACTAATGATAGTAAAACGTTTACTTTTATGTATTCAGAAATCAAGAAGTATTCCTAATGTCCAATAAAACCTTACAATTATCGTCTTTTCAGATCGTTTGATGATGGTTTCTGATTTTGTCGAAATTTGCAATATTTTTGTTGTAATAAATATTTAAAATTTATAAGCTAAAATTAAGGATGGTCTGTGGTTCTCTTGCACTCGTCTACGGTTGCTATTTATTTATATATGATATTTATTTAGTATCGTACTCCAATATAATTAATAAAATGCTTTATAAAATTATTTACTTCAACACGTTATGGGCCCAGGGCATTTAATCTAATTGAATGAAGATCGATATAAAAAATTACTTACGTTTGAATGATAAAAATTGTCTAATTGGTTAGCAAGTTGATACCACATAGCCTCTTTCGCTTGGAGTGTTGTCTTAGTTATGAAATATTTGAAGACATCGTATAATTCAGTGTAAAAGGTCTTCGAAAAATACAATGACGCTTATTGAAAAGTTACTTGGACGCGACAGTTACAGTACATGGCAATTTGCTATTCAAAAGTACCTCCAACACGAGGGCTTACAGTGTCTCATCGAAAACAATGGCGAAATTGATTCAAAGCTTGACCTGAAACAAAAATCAAAATGATCTTATTAATTGAATCAGTCAATTACATTCATATTCAAAAGGAAAAAAACAGTAGTCCAGTAAAACCAAACAGTAGAACAGTAAAACCAAAGATAAAAATTATGGAACTCATGTATTTAATTACGCCTGTATTTTTAATTGGACGTTACTACAAAAATCTGAAATATTCAACGGCGTTCACTCACGGTCCGATCTGATCCACAAATTTAAAGTCGCGCCTGAAATAAAGGAGTCCAGCGGAGAATCAAAGCATTGATCACAGTACTTCAGCAGACTTACGTGGCAATATGCAGAAAATATTTGACGAAGAACCATCAATCGATGGGGTAGATGAGTTCTTCAGTAGAGGCCGCGAACGTTGAAACAAACTATCAGATGCCCCAGCCATATGTAGTGACAGCCTAAAAAATATGTGGCAAGCCTTAGCAAAGGTCTATGTCCAACAATGGATAGTTACTGGCTAACGATAATGGCAGTGACTATAAAACAATTTTAAGTCACAAAAATCTTTGAAATCAATCCTATTAACTTGCCATTAAGTCGACATAACATTTTCACAAAAAATGGAACAGAAAAATAAACTCATCTTTTCCCAATTTCTTTTAATGAACTGAGTGCAATACTATAAGCCAAAGAATACTTTTCTGCTACGGCGCAAGTGACTCATGACTTTAGGCGATCTTATTCTATCTTCTTCTTTTTTCTGTCAAACCTATCGTTGGTATTAAGACAAAGTGTGGTCACTATCGGATGGGTAATATTAATTCCTCACGACTCAGTTTATGTCGCGTAGGAGAACTTAATAGATAAATCGTATGAAATTTTGGTAATTTTTTGAAAAATGAAGATGAAAAATTGGTGCTTACATTTTTTTTATAAATTGTACTATACAGTTTGTATTTATGTATTACGATTATTAGTTTCAGGCATATAAATAGTAAAAATGTGCCACATTTATTGCATCTTAATCTAATATATCATTTGTTTTTTTATAAAATTATATCAGTTTTTAATACTTTACAATTTAAGCAGTGTACATTATCTTGAAACGAATGATGTGTGATTTGTGTATCTAAAATTTTAACAAAGTTCCGAGTTGACTAATAAATATTAACTTTTTCATCTTTCTTTGACATTCTCCACATATCAGGTACTTAAAATATTTTCTTTCATCTCTTAATTTATGCCTAAGTTATGGTATGCAATTTCATAAAAAAATCAATAACAGATTGCAAAATCAGAAACCATTAATAGACAAATGATCAATAAGAACCATAATTATAAAGTCTTGACGAAAATTAGGAATACAGCTTATATCATAAAAGTAAAAATTTTATTTTCATTAATTAGTAAGTGATACTAATTTTCAGAACGACATACATTTTACGCACCATTAAACTCAATGTTAAGGTCGGAAAAAAATGTGTGTTCCAGATTTGAAAAAATTGTTTTGAGCATTTGTAAATATTTTTAATAATCTTACATATACATCAGCGAGTACAAGTCTTTAAGATAATTTTACAAAATAAGTAAGGAAATCCTTTTTTTTTCAATAATGGCATAAAAACATTAGGAACGGTTATGAATTATCGAATAAGCGTTTTTACAATGTTGGCGCGTTCTTCAGTTGCTTGGTTTTACCCTCCTTTATCACACATCCGACAACAGTAGTCAATATTTGTATTTAAAAACTGTTTAACTACACCGTGAAGCAAGCAAGATAAAACGTATTCATTAACATAGCGTTATATACATAAACACTTAAATATTTGATGCAAATAATAATAAAATCGGAATCACGAGTAGAATAAAATAGGAATCACGAGTAGAATAAAATAGGAATCACGAGTAGAATAAAATAGGAATCACGAGTAGTTTGCACTACGAGTATTCTGGAAACACGCAATCGGTCACACTGTAATAAGCGCCAAGTCGACGCTTCTTTTATTATCTCGCATACATGTATACCCACACTATTCTTCACTTGGCACCGACTCTAATAATCTTTAAAAATAACAGTATTTTGAAATTAATTAATGTTTGGAATCGATATATTACCGCAAAAGTTCTTACTAAACACTCATATTTTTATTATTTTGCTTTTAGTGCACTTCTTTTTTGTGGTTATTTGAAGATATTCAATATTTTTGTTATAAAGTTTTCTTTTTTCGTTTTAGTGCCCATGTTAATCCACGTTACCTGGAGTGTCATGAACTCAGTAATACTTTATTTATTGGAATTGCAACAGACGTCTGCGGCGTTTAATGAACTTAAATATATTTATGCATTGCGATATACACACATGTCTGCATACACATACATACATAAATACACACACACACATATATATATATATATGTATATATGTATATATATATAGACATATAAATCCTATTCCTTCTTTTGACTTGACCATAGACAATTCTCTATACCTGTACACACCGGTACATACTACCTACCGGTCTACTAATATCCTTATCCTATTTACTTCATGCTTTTGTACGTACCTTATATATTTATTTCCTGACTTATAATATTCTAGTTGCTTTCTATCTGTCTTAATACCTTTATATATTGACTTACCTACCTAGCTACTATTATTTCAAATACTTCATGCATTTATTTATACCTGTATATACTTACTTACGTACATAACAATATCTTAATTGCTTTAAATCGATATATGTACCCGTATATATTCATCAATGAATTTATTTTGTTAATTTCTTGCTTACGTAAAACATGCGAATTCGATGAATTTACTTCTTATCACTGAAGAGTTCTCGTGACGACCTTCCAGCTCCATAATTTTACCCTATCTGTTAAAGAGAAAATTTATGTCACCTTTAGTCATAGTAATATTTTAGATACTAGATTATCATAAGACCTATATCATCAAAACTCGATCACGGCACCTGAGCTGTATATTGTAGAAGATTTTTATTGTGTGATTTCAATTGCCACATTCAATTCAAAGAAATATTTATGGGATACCCCTAGGGTAGAAATACACAAAATAATCATCCAAATAGATTCACGAATGCCGGAGATATGAGGTATTATATAAAAAAATGATATGAGGTATTATATCAAAAATGAGATATGAGGTATTATATCAAAAATGCCGGAGATATGAGGTATTATATCAAAAAATGTCGCTGCAGCCAAATAGTCGCTGCAGCCAATGTCGCTGCAGCCAAAATGTCGCTGCAGCCAGGAGATATGAGGATCAAAAATGCCGGAGATATGAGGTATTATATCAAAAAATGTCGCTGCAGCCAAATAGTCGCTGCAGCCAATGTCGCTGCAGCCAAAATGTTGCTGCAGCCAAATAGTCGCTGCAGCCAGGAGATATGAGGTATTATATCAAAAATGCCGGAGATGTGAGGTATTATATCAAAAAATGACGTTGCAGCCAAATTGACGATTTACTCCATTTTTGAAGTAGGTTAGAAAGTCAAGATTATCAAATTTTTTTTTTATAATCTTAATAAAGTCTAAACCGATTTTTACAAAATTCATAATAACGTACAAAAAAGATACTTCGACGTTAATTTGATTTTACGTTTGTAATTTTGGCATTTACAAAAAGAATGATATAAATTAGAGAAAAATTATTTGTACCGTTGATTAATGATTTTATAAATAGGACTTTTTTGCTCGTTTAGATGTTTTGAAACATGTGGTTGAATTATGGTCTAAACATTACTTTAGAATAAGAAATAATCTCAAAAAAAATAAATTGAAAGTAGGAACAATTTTTGAGGGGTCATAAAAGGGATTGAGAATAAATTATGCGTCATATCATAAAAAAGTTAATAAAATCACCTTCGAATGTATTTCAATTATATTCAACTTAAATACTGATTAATTGGCAATTGTATAAAAAAGTATTTAATATGTTCACAAAAATCCAAATCTGAAACAGAATTTTTTATTCCAAAATGAATAGAAATATCATAGGATATCACAATTTCACGCCAAGCGATTAAACTTGATGGCTGGGATATTATCATACATTTTTTTTATTTTTAATTAATAGGTGGTTACTTTACAAGTCATTTATTTTTATAATATACAATCTGGATCATTTTGGCTGATCATATCGATGAAACCATTTAGATATTAAGACAATTTTTTAGAAAGTCAATATCTCGTCATAAGGTAACATTTACACCCTAATTTAAGAATAAAATTCTACTCAATCAAACCGGTGATTTTCACTTTATAACACATTCCTAAATTTCACAAACATATTTGCATGGAAGGCTGCTGTTATGATTTACGTCACTGACCGGATGTTATTTTACATTTAAACCTACCCATATATTGACTGCTTACAAAATTTAAATTTTAAAGAACGATTTATGAATAATCTACTACACTGTTCTTTTTAGGCGTTAGCATTATGTGTATTTAAAGGTTATTGCACACCCTCGCGGGTGTAGGCTTCGTTGATGATAATTCGGGTAGTATACACCTAATCAACTTTTAATATAGCTTTTCGGAAAGAAAACATCTTTCTCTAAAAAATGATATAATTTTTTCGTTGTATTATACATTTATTACGATCCAACTTTGCGCTTACAAGAATACACGTTTCTCCATTCCTATGGCTTGTTCCTGTGTACTAACTTATTGAGGACGTAGGTAGATTGGTTATTAGGATTATGAGTACATACGGATGAGGACATGCTACAGGTCGAAATTCTTGAACGATTTTTTTCTGTCGATTGTTTAACCGTCAGGATAGAAACTTATTGATTTTTACTGTGATTCTTCAAATAGTTTTGCGGAAAATTTTTATAAGCAATTTTCTGTAAGCTCCTGTTTTCCTGTTAGTTCTCTGCTGCTCGTTATTGTTAATTTATTTCTATTTTTAATTTTTTCTTACAATAGTTTATTTAAGAAAAATATAAAAACGTGGTGTGTACTTTTCATTTTTGCAACGACTTTATTAATTACTGCTGTTAAAGAAGCATTATTGCTATTATATATAACAACTTAATTTGAATCTTGATTAATTCTTTAAATATTTCATTTTGTAAATAAAAATTACAGTTTTTACAGAGAAAAAGTCTAAAAGGCGCTATTAAGTCTTTCAAAAAGTACGCACGTCCCAATGCATAGAGAGCATATTCACGATAACGGCAACGCGCTGAATGACCAACAACGCGCTGAATGACTGCCAGTTCATACAATGAAATGTACTTACAATCTTTTAAATTCAGTGAATTATTTTCTCAAAATTTACAGAGATAAAATTTAAATAATTCACTTAAAATGTAAAATTTAAATTTAAATTGTTTTCATATTATTCTTCAAAGTCTAATTGATCGGTGAGATAGTTAGTTCTAATAAACCTTTAATTTAATTCGAATACGTGTGAATATGCTGCAATATTTTTCTGTTAAAATAAGATTAATAATTTTTATTGTCTTTATTGCCTCTTTGAAGTAAAGTTTCTATGTATTCATAGTTGAAACGATTAGTTGTTGGTGATGCTATAGTAATGCCATCTCTTGGTGAATTTATATAAATATAGTAACTTGATACCGAACCCGTTAGATGGCAACAGAATAACAGCATAGCCGCCGTCAAATAAGGGAACGGAATTATCACGCTATTCAAATACTATGGCCCTGCTTGTCCAGTTACATAAAGTAATTTATTATTAGCTAAATTTGAATAGTAAAATTAGGAGTATTTTCGAATACGTCGTTTGACAAAAACAACTCCCATTAAAGTCACAGTAATTTTAAAAAATTAATAAAAATAAAATATTACTAGCTTTTTTATTTACTCATTGAAATTATGACCCAAATTTATTTTGGAAAAAAATATTTGTACGTGTGGTACAGTGATGATCATTTATTCATTAGTGGCAACCGACCGATAATTACCCGAATACCGAAGCTGGGTATCCAAAACTCTAAGGATGATTTTTCCAAAGTATATTAGAACCTTCATTTGGACTGGGTCAATCCAGTTTATCCTACTGTGAAAGCACACGTTCCGAAACAAACTTATATAGCTCGCATAAATTAATCCTGACGAGTAGTTTTTGGGTATATAAGTATTCTTATTCTCTGGAATAAAACACTGGCCTGTTAGAAATTATTATTCATGCAAATAAAACTTGAAAGCTTTATTAAATTAAGGTAGTGGTAAGGATTTGACCAATCACACATAAATATTCAATGCTTTTAGTGAGTATATTTCGGAGAAAATATTTCCTTTGGGCACATACAATTTTTTGAGCAGAGTTTTTAACACTATTCACAAATAATTAAAATTTAACTATGTTATTTCTTTTATAAATTCTGTATTATTGTTTTTTACATAACCTTCTGGTGATCTTGACCTGAAATTTCAATGTCCAATAACTAATAATGAGAAATCATCAAATACTGAAAGTTAGACCATACTTCAACTAATCATTTTCATTTAAGCGATACTTGGCCAAATCAAAAAAAAATTGACGAAAAGGCAGACAAACATTTTAAAAACAGTAACTAACATATTTGTTAATATAAATAGCATTTTAGTTTTCTAATATGGATAGCGTAAAATAATTTTAAATGTTTTTAAAAAATATCCATCGTTTCTTTATGTTTTCATTACAGTTTTATTGTGGGAAAAAGTTAGTAACAAGTAGAGAATATTTTGGTAAATTTGACTACACATTTACCTAATTACTAACGCTATCTAACTTATATCTCCACAAATTATCATCGGACATTTTAATATTTCTGATTTGAGGGCAGAAAAATTTTTGCTTTGCAAATATTCATTGGTATATTGAATATTTACGTTTTTGTTTTAAATATAATTAAATTACCTACAACATTTACTAAACAATTTACACCGTATATTTGTGCAACAATTTCAGGATTTCGCACCGATTTTGCAAATCTTGCATATATTATTTTATTTACGTCTTTCTTTTTATAATGAAAGCTTTCTTTTTTATCTTTTAATACATTAATAGCAAAACGACAAATTTCAAACGGTGTCTTCAATGCAGTTATCGATCTCCATAAAACAAAAACTGTTTCGAAATACTTCAAATTTTTTAAGATTATCTTGTTCAGATCCGTTAAGTGTTAAGAAGTCATCGATTGAGTAAAAAAAACAATAAAATGTAATTGGAAGTAACCTTTACTGGGTTACCGTAAACCGGTTTACTAAGTTCTAGCAATCAAAAGTAGTAAATTAATTGTATAACATCCACCGTATTCAACAACTACTCGTAATTCTATTTTTTTTCGTGTATAATTAATACTATAACTTCCTCTTCTGTTTCTTATTCTTTCTTTAAAAAAAAACAAAAACTCGACGTCATATAGAGTAGACGTCGAGAATAGAATATAAATAGAATATTCTGAGGAAGAAAAAGTTAAGAGAAAATACTAAAAGGAAAAGGAAAAGTAAAGGGTAAGAAAGAGAGGGGAAAGAATATCACGGATAGAGAATATTTACACTGCGATACGGGTCATATCCATATCCCTGACTCATCGGATGAAATAAGATCAGCCTTTGAAGCAACAAGAAAACTTTCCAAATAGGATGCTATGCGATTCTCCTACAATGGGAAATACAGATAAGAGGAAAATGTGGATGCAGTATTTTTATACGATCAGATGACTGTGGGAAACGTATATTTCCAATATGATGGTTATAATGATAAGACTATAAAATTGTAATTAATATTTACACAACTAATTAAATATGAGTTACAATTTTCATTAGTTAAAATATCTTGAAATGATTACTCACTTACTTTAATTTTTGTGGCTGAATAGATAAAACGAGGAAATTATTTCATTATTTATTAAAATATTAACGGAAATAAAAATTTAACTAAATAACCTTTAAGTACCAGTGCCAATAGAAATTAAGAAATTGTAATAAAAACCGGGAAATAAGAAATTAGAAAAAGGAAAAATAGATAATAATACAAAAATGACAATGTTTTCAATTAGGACTAAACCAAGATGATT
Source organism: Druceiella hillmani (assembly GCA_039881145.1). Classification (NCBI taxonomy): domain Eukaryota; kingdom Metazoa; phylum Arthropoda; class Insecta; order Lepidoptera; family Hepialidae; genus Druceiella; species Druceiella hillmani. Next base: position 16,770,746 of record JAYKKI010000029.1, read on the forward strand.
TGTATTGATTGGACATTCACAATAAAATACGCTATTAAATGTTCAGAGTTAGTAGTGCGAAATAGACCTGTTAAAAAGTGCAACGTATATAAATAATAATTTTATAAATTAATCAAAACAAGTAAATAGAACACCGGTATTCTAAATAAACTATAAACATATTAGCAAAATGTTTACTTCATGTCATTTTATGATTCAGTCTTTTTCACCTTTTCTTCACCTCGTCTCTGAATTTGTTATTCAAGAATAGTATCTCTGATTAGAGGCTTTTTACTGGTTTTGATTAAGTGTTTCGTAACATACAATAACGCACATAAGACAGCTATTTTATCAATTTGCTACTTTTTTTACTCTTGAAACAACCATCAAGTTGAATAAAAGCACTGAAGCTTTAACAATAAATAAATAAATCACATTTTCTTGAATACAAATGTGCAAACGAGCTATCACGTAGTGAGTTCAACAATTTCATTGACATAAACTACTGTGCTCAGTGATTTTGGCATGTGTTAGCCGATAATAAGCAGAAGATGTTTATATCACGAATCACATTTAAATTCAGAAATTACTACGAAACAGAAATAATAGCGTTTCCTTGCCAGCCGCTGAATACAATCCGTAGTTCTTAGCGGATAACTGAAAGTGATTTAAAACACGTGCTAAGCGTACGTGCACTTAACCATGTGGTTGCTATGTCTGTTACTTATATATTACTCAATTTTCATTAATAAGACTTGACAAAGGTCAACTAATATATTCCCCTATATTCCAAGAAGTTGGGGTAGATAACAATACTAGAGTTTAATATAACACTTAATACGGTGTTATATACGGCACCGCTTTCGTAAGACACGGTATGAAAGATAACTAAATACTAATTTAGCATTACAATTAATATATAATTTAATATAAAAGTAGAATTGGCAAATGAAAATAATCACACAAACATTTCTATGGTAAATATACAGTTTATACTAAATCCCAAAAAAAATTAGATTCAGATATCACCAGTAATTTTTTATTGTTTTTTAAATGTTCTAATAAAATTTTATTCTAGAGATTACTGCTCTAAAAAATATTTTTATACATTATTTATCATAGAAATGACCCAAAAAATTTCTATTTTTTTCATGTCCGGTAACTTTTAGTAAATCATACTGAAGTGAGTTTGTTGTTTTTTTTTTCACTGCTAAATTACTCAACCAATATTTATGAAATGTTGTATACGTATAGTCAATATTATGGAGATTAATATAGAATAATATATTTATTTCAACCAAATTAACTTTTTTGGTAATTAAAAATCATTCGGTTTAAAAAAGGAGCATGAACGTAAGTACATGGCAACGTACCAAATTACGGTTATCTACTGTAGGGCGCTCGGTTTTCCGTTTCAAGTCATTTCCTTGATTTTGTGCATTTCAAACTACATTTTCACTTGTTACCAGCATTTTCTCACTTTTCTAAACAAACGAAACCGCGAGTCAAATCTAATAGAAAATAAAGCATATAAAGATATTGATAACAGTTTTGTGAAATAAATAATTGTGATGAGAATCAAATCTAACAGAAAATAAAGGATATAAAGATATTGATAACACTTTTGTGAAATAAATAATTATGATGAGAATAAAATATTATGATGAGAATCAAATCTAAGAGAAGATAAAGGATATAAAGATATTGATAACACTTTTGTGAAATAAATAATTGTGATGAGAATAAAATCTAAGAGAAAATAAAGGATATAAAGATATTGATAATCTTTTGTGAAATAAATAATTATGATGAGAATAAAATATTATGATGAGAATCAAATCTAAGAGAAAATAAAGGATATAAAGATATTGATAACTTTTTGTGAAATAAATAATTATGATGAGAATAAAATATTATGATGAGAATCAAATCTAAGAGAAGATAAAGGATGTAAAGATATTGATAACACTTTTGTGAAATAAATAATTGTGATGAGAATCAATCTAAGAGAAAATAAAGGATATAAAGATATTGATAACACTTTTGTGAAATAAATAATTTTGATGAGAATAAAATATTATGATGAGAATCAAATCTACGAGAAGATAAAGGATATAAAGATATTGATAACACTTTTGTGAAATAAATAATTGTGATGAGAATAAAATCTAAGAGAAAATAAAGGATATAAAGATATTGATAACACTTTTGTGAAATAAATAATTATGATGAGAATAAAATATTATGATGAGAATCAAATCTAAGAGAAGATAAAGGATATAAAGATATTGATAACACTTTTGTGAAATAAATAATTGTGATGAGAATAAAATCTAAGAGAAAATAAAGGATATAAAGATATTGATAACACTTTTGTGAAATAAATAATTGTGATGAGAATAAAATCTAAGAGAAAATAAAGGATATAAAGATATTGATAATCTTTTGTGAAATAAATAATTATGATGAGAATCAAATCTAAGAGAAGATAAAGGATGTAAAGATATTGATAACACTTTTGTGAAATAAATAATTGTGATGAGAATCAATCTAAGAGAAAATAAAGGATATAAAGATATTGATAACACTTTTGTGAAATAAATAATTTTGATGAGAATAAAATATTATGATGAGAATCAAATCTACGAGAAGATAAAGGATATAAAGATATTGATAACACTTTTGTGAAATAAATAATTGTGATGAGAATAAAATCTAAGAGAAAATAAAGGATGTAAAGATATTGATAACTTTTTGTGAAATAAATAATTATGATGAGAATAAAATATTATGATGAGAATCAAATCTAAGAGAAGATAAAGGATGTAAAGATATTGGTAACACTTTTGTGAAATAAATAATTGTGATGAGAATCAAATCTAAGAGAAGATAAAGGATATAAAGATATTGATAACACTTTTGTGAAATAAATAATTATGATGAGAATAAAATATTATGATGAGAATCAAATCTAAGAGAAAATAAAGGATATAAAGATATTGATAAAACTTTTGTGAAATAAATAATTGTGATGAGAATAAAATCTAAGAGAAAATAAAGGATATAAAGATATTGATAACACTTTTGTGAAATAAATAATTATGATGAGAATAAAATATTATGATAAGAATCAAATCTAAGAGAAGATAAAGGATATAAAGATATTGATAACACTTTTGTGAAATAAATAATTGTGATGAGAATAAAATCTAAGAGAAAATAAAGGATATAAAGATATTGATAATCTTTTGTGAAATAAATAATTATGATGAGAATAAAATATTATGATGAGAATCAAATCTAAGAGAAAATAAAGGATATAAAGATATTGATAACTTTTTGTGAAATAAATAATTATGATGAGAATAAAATATTATGATGAGAATCAAATCTAAGAGAAGATAAAGGATGTAAAGATATTGATAACACTTTTGTGAAATAAATAATTGTGATGAGAATCAATCTAAGAGAAAATAAAGGATATAAAGATATTGATAACACTTTTGTGAAATAAATAATTTTGATGAGAATAAAATATTATGATGAGAATCAAATCTACGAGAAGATAAAGGATATAAAGATATTGATAACACTTTTGTGAAATAAATAATTGTGATGAGAATAAAATCTAAGAGAAAATAAAGGATATAAAGATATTGATAACACTTTTGTGAAATAAATAATTATGATGAGAATAAAATATTATGATGAGAATCAAATCTAAGAGAAGATAAAGGATATAAAGATATTGATAACACTTTTGTGAAATAAATAATTGTGATGAGAATAAAATCTAAGAGAAAATAAAGGATATAAAGATATTGATAACACTTTTGTGAAATAAATAATTGTGATGAGAATAAAATCTAAGAGAAGATAAAGGATGTAAAGATATTGATAACACTTTTGTGAAATAAATAATTGTGATGAGAATCAATCTAAGAGAAAATAAAGGATATAAAGATATTGATAACACTTTTGTGAAATAAATAATTTTGATGAGAATAAAATATTATGATGAGAATCAAATCTACGAGAAGATAAAGGATATAAAGATATTGATAACACTTTTGTGAAATAAATAATTGTGATGAGAATAAAATCTAAGAGAAAATAAAGGATGTAAAGATATTGATAACTTTTTGTGAAATAAATAATTATGATGAGAATAAAATATTATGATGAGAATCAAATCTAAGAGAAGATAAAGGATGTAAAGATATTGATAACACTTTTGTGAAATAAATAATTGTGATGAGAATCAAATCTAAGAGAAGATAAAGGATATAAAGATATTGATAACACTTTTGTGAAATAAATAATTATGATGAGAATAAAATATTATGATGAGAATCAAATCTAAGAGAAAATAAAGGATATAAAGATATTGATAAAACTTTTGTGAAATAAATAATTGTGATGAGAATCAATCTAAGAGAAAATAAAGGATATAAAGATATTGATAACACTTTTGTGAAATAAATAATTTTGATGAGAATAAAATATTATGATGAGAATCAAATCTACGAGAAGATAAAGGATATAAAGATATTGATAACACTTTTGTGAAATAAATAATTGTGATGAGAATAAAATCTAAGAGAAAATAAAGGATGTAAAGATATTGATAACTTTTTGTGAAATAAATAATTATGATGAGAATAAAATATTATGATGAGAATCAAATCTAAGAGAAGATAAAGGATGTAAAGATATTGATAACACTTTTGTGAAATAAATAATTGTGATGAGAATCAATCTAAGAGAAAATAAAGAATATAAAGATATTGATAACACTTTTGTGAAATAAATAATTATGATGAGAATAAAATATTATGATGAGAATCAAATCTAAGAGAAAATAAAGGATATAAAGATATTGATAAAACTTTTGTGAAATAAATAATTGTGATGAGAATAAAATCTAAGAGAAAAGAAAGGATATAAAGATATTGATACCTTTTGTCAAATAAATAATTATGATGAGAATAAAATATTATGATGGGAATCAAATCTAAGAGAAGATAAAGGATATAAAGATATTGATAACACTTTCGTGAAATAAATAATTGTGATGAGAATCAAATCTAATTGAAAATAAAGGATATAAAGATATTGATAACACTTTTGTGAAATAAATAATTATGACGAGAATAAAATATTATGATGAGAATCAAATCTAAGAGAAGATAAAAGATATAAAGATATTGATAACACTTTTGTGAAATAAATAATTGTGATGAGAATCAATCTAAGAGAAAATAAAGGATATAAAGATATTGATTAACACTTTTGTGAAATAAATAATTATGATGAGAATAAAATATTATGATGAGAATCTATACTCATTTTTGACCAGTGGCAATAAATATGCAAAAAATAGTACAAATGAAAAATGTGTGGTAATTATGTCGTATAATTCAGATGAAAATGTGAGGTGATTGTGATTGTGGTAAATATTTAAGAAATATATTATTATCGTTAATCGGTCATCCGAATTCATAAATTACCCATCGTCAGTATTCTATATCTGGAATCTGAAATTTGTCCAAAAAGTCAATCAAATATACATTAGCTTTTTTGATCGTGACTGAACTAACATATACCTTCTTTTTTACACCCCATATTCTAAGTAAATCGTATTCCACAAGCCACATAGGCTATCCAGGGCCACATGGAGGAGTTCTGCAAAATACCACATTGGTCTAAATGGATGAAATAAGATATTAAATTATATAAATAGATTAAAATTTATTTTGGTTTGAAAAACGTTTAATAAAAAGCCAAACCAAATAAAGACACTAATAAATTATTAAAAATCAAGTTATGACATTTATCATACTTTTTCATCGAAATATTTTGACGGCGCAGTGATTTGCTTAGTAAGAAATCTCAGGAAAAAAGATAAAAACTATATTCGTAGAGGTGAGTCTAGTTGGCTAGTTTTTATCGTTAATATTTACTTAATAAGTCGTAGGAAGGAAATCGAGTGAATGCAAAATCAACCAATACTTTAACATGAAAAATACATTACAAATTGATGTATTTTGGTGAGCACGATGTATATGTAAACGCATAATTCTTGTAAGTAGTAAGTTCGTTAATGGAAAATCTCTTATACATTATAATCTTATACATTAAGCTTGTTTAAATAATAAATACGAAACTACGCATTTACTTTTTCGATATATTTTTAGGTACGCATTTGATTTACTACAACACAGTTTAAGACAGATACAGATTTAACAATACGACCAAATAAAGTCTTATGAAAACTAATATATTTACTCCTCCCTTTAGACGATCCCCAATTTTACTTTACACAAGTACACAAGTGTTACGGACATTTTTAAAATTACTTTATGTCAAAAAAATATTTCACAGATAAAACTCATACGACATTACATCAAAGTACATTCAAGGAAAAATATCGTAAATATTAATCTTGGAAAGCAATTGAAAAACTTTTGCTAGGAGGAAAACATTTTTAACAATTTTCAAAAGATAAAAATAAGTACTTTTATTTCTTCTTCTTCTTGAGCTTCACTGGAAATAACTTTTACAAAAAGCCACAAAATTTACCTGTAAACAGTCTAATTCATTTTCCGTATCCAAAATGTTTATTCATTGATGTGATTTTAGTTCTTCATGTCGTCAGTTATTAGGAAATTTTAGATTCTCCTTTAATTAACTATTACCAAGCGTTAGCATTTTATACTTCTAATGTCAAAAGGCCAACTAATCTCATTATTAATTGACATTTAAACTTATTCAATCTATAGGACCAGTTCTTTTTCTTAAAACGATATTTTCTTAATTTTTTCCTAAAAAAAGGCAAAATACTTGTAAATATTTGGAATAGTATACGGGAAATAATCATCATCATAATGTCAATTTCCATTCAATCTCATCAGTTCAGTTAGTTTACTCTTAACTATAACTTTGGCAGACCTATAATGCTAATAGTGTAATGATTGAAAGAATTAAGCATAATCTCCAAAGAGTTAGTTCTTAAAACGTTCATGCTTTTGCATATTCTACTTTTGCACATTCATATTCTACTTTTACTTTCTGATTAGTATAGTTTTTTTCATTAATTATTTAGAAAGTAATATATTCCCGAAGCATGTTTTTAACATCACTTTAAATTTTCAATAGAAACTTCTTCATCTTCACAAGTGAAATGGGTTTCAGATTTTAATTGTTCAGATTTTATGGCTTGAAGATAAACACGTGGTCGTTTTTAGTAATGAAAATATACTACCATTACTATTAACTATTTAAAGTAATATGTTTTCCGATCAGAAGGCGGAACACTTTTGATAGCTGACATTAAGTTATACATGTTTTTTATTATACTTTTTTATCATCTGATCTTGCATCCATAGAAACTTCTTTATCTTCAAAAGTGAAATGGGTTTCGGATTTTAGTTGTTCAGATTTTATTGCTTTAAGATAAACACGTGATCGTTTTCAGTAATAAAAATATACTACCATTACTCTTAACTATTTGAAGTAATATGTTTACCGATCAGAAGGCGGAACACTTTTGATAGCTCACGTTCGATGTAAAATCTATGTTTGTGGGGCACAACATTTTGAAATTAGACGACAAAATATTTTCAAAAGAAGAATTCTTAATTGAACATTTTCAAATTATTATATCTGGTCTAACCTGGAAATGATTTGCTGGGATATTCTACATATCCGTAGTTTGAATTTTCTAAAATGTATTTTGGACACTCAATATATTTACAATCAAAATAATTGATAATAGGACTGAAATAGAAAATCTTAATATATACATTATTAAACTACAGTTCCTAACTCAACTTGAAATCGATATATTGGAGGTATCTATTGATCTTGGAGGATCTGTATTTATATGACAATAAGGATCTTTAGAAGGATCGTTGCTCAGATCAGTTTTAACAACAGAAGTGACAAACAACAAATGCATACCTATCTGTGTTTGTGATCAACCTAATTAAAATAAAAATCGCTTTAACCGACCAGATTGAAAAATTTGGAATATTTTAAAAAAACATCTTGGATATTTTATTGACAATTATTAACTACAGGCCGTTTACTACTTAATATTGATCCCTCATAGCTGCTGCATATAGTTTTTATAAATAGAATAACATTTGCAAAAAAAGGACAATTTAATTTAATAATTCAGTTAAAATCAATTAGTATTCAGCTGCGTATATTAACTGAAAAAGTGCTGAATGAAAATAAAATCCATGAAGTAAAAGTAGAAATAATGATCTGAGGGTTATTGCAAGATTCTATCAATTTATGGTTTTGAATTTCCAAAATCAGAGTGGGGAAAATTTAAAGTTTTGATATTTTCTTTAAACTATATATAACTTATTAATTTTTTCCAACAGTCTAAACGATTTCGATTTTTTCGAATTGCTAATTTTGGAGACAAAGTTTTGAAAATTGTTTGCCTTAATCAAAAACTACTTGACTCAAAACTAAAAGAAAAATACTTATAAAAAAAGCCCCATTTTAGAATATCAAAAAATACAGGTGTATTATTTTGAATATCAAAAATAAAAGTATTTCCAAAATTATTTATCCGAAGTAGATTCGTGCAAATAAAATTTGCAACGGTGCTAAATTCCAAGTTAATAGAAAAAGTAGTTTTTGAGAAAAAACAGCCACGACCTACGGACAGAGAGAAATCTAAGCCTCATCATAAAGGTTACGTTTTTGCATTTTCTTTGTTAAGTTTTTTAACAAACATTTTACAAATGAAGCCCATATGGAGTTAGCACGTCTCCAGTTGAGTAGAAATTGTTATAAAATTAAATATAAATATCAGGAAAACCGTGAAAACTTTTGTTATGAATATACCGTTTTTAAAAAAAATACCCAGAGAGAAGGCATAAAACCGAATACGTAATATCGAAGAAATTACAATTTACTTCCTTGATATACCTGTATATATTTTTGGTCGAAAACTTGCCTTAAACTTTGTTTTATTTTTCCTAGCAAATATATATACGGTGTTCTAGCAGTCTGCATAATTTCAGATTTATTGGCTTCCAAATTTTGAACATGTCTTGAAGGGGGAGGATATCGCACATCAACTAATACGTGTCTTAAAATCAAAAGAAAAAAGTTTTGAAACAGGTAAAAAAGATTTGCCATGAAATACTGATATTGTTACTCCTCATGATCTTGTTGCCTGACTTAAATCCTCTGATTCCCCTAATTTGGAGTAAAAAAAATTCATTCGTTGCAAACAGATTCATACAAATAAATTTTGCATCGGTACCAATTTTAAAGTGAACGAAAAAACTACTCGCTAAAAATAGCATTGTTATGCGGACAGAGAGACATCAAAGTTTTATCATAAAGCTTAAGTTATCGCCTCTTACGAGCGGAACCACGATAGCAAGTTATTGAAAAAATAATCACTTCGATTACATGATACTTTTTGATTAATAGTATTAAATCAATTAGATAAATTTCCCGCCGGATCCAATGACAGCCATATTTATCGGCCACTCGTTTTCATTTTTGGTACACGTAATACTGACACATTGCAAATTATTATGTGAAGTAAAAACATTTTATAAATGAAGCCCGCACGGGATTAACAGGATGCCAGTCGGGGCAGAAATTGTTGTAAATGTTAATTTGAAAAGCAGGAAAACAGTGAAAAGCTTTTATTGCCTATATAATGTGTTTGATGATAATTTTATAATAACAATATGGTACACGTACATGTTTAAAGAAAATTTTGTTTCAGAGTCTCTGTGTATAATCGTTCGTTATGGTACGTAGCAGTATTTAATTAATCGTAGCAATATTTAATTAATTTCTGTTAATTTAATTGCATGTTTGGTGAATTTAGTTACTTGTTCTGTCTAGTTTTTAAATATTTAAATCTGTATCCATGAATCGTTGTATAAGAACACTTCAAACAGAGATCTTAATTAATATGAAGAGATCTTTATTAACATGAAGTTAAAACAATTATTTATCTCACCATATATGTAGGAACTTTAAATTTTTTCGACTACCTTCAGCGAGTGGCATATCATTTTACAGATCTCTAAAAACTTAGAATATTTACACTTGACAATTTATTTCACACTTTTAAGTTTGCGAAATATTAAGCTTCAAAAGTGATGTACTACGTATCCAAGCTCGCTTTTTTCAACCATCGATTTAAAGAATATAAACAAAGATGTAGACAGTAACACTTTATTAGAAACCAATTAAGAAATCATGTTTCGATATGTACCAAAACTAATTTGTTGGAATTGTCTCCTGATCATCATTTTATTTTATTATTTTTTGTGCCCACATTTTTACATACTACGTTTTGTTTAGATGGTGGTTTAGAAGAAATGTGGTGAATGTGGTGCATTATCCAAGAAGTTTCAACTGAAAATCACCGAAATTCTTCTTCAATAAACTTAAGTTGCAAATCATTGAAATATTTCTTCAACAAGATTCATTTACAGTCACTGAAAATTATCTTCAAGAAACTTCAGTGATATATCATTGAAATCCTTCTTTAATAAACTTTACTTGTAACTGCTGATATCTTTCTTAAAGCTTGGGTTACAAATTCCTAAAATTTAAATTGTATTGGTGAATAGGAATTCGGAGCCTTTGTGTACTTTCTAGCATTGTTCAGTAAAATTATTTTGTACGTTAAATAAATAATTTATTAATACATATATACATGTAGATATATATATATATATATATATATATATATATATATATATATATATATGTGTGTGTGTGTGTGTGTGTGTGTGTGTGTGTGTGTAAAGTGATAAAGTCACATCAGGCAAATAAAATGGAATTAAAGTTCTCACATAACATGACTAATAAACGGTAAAAAAACACATAAATTTTACGTCGTACTTTATCAGTTTTTAACCAATAAAACTACTCGTTCACTCTATAAATAATTTTAAGCGTTTTGCTGAATTTTTATTGTATTTTCCATAAAGAAGTCGAGTACTATATTTAGCAAAAATGCCGAGTTTGTCACTCCTACAATAATTATGCTAATTCTCGATTAGAGAAATTACTAAAATATGAATTTGAGTCTTAAACTATATACACTTAACAATCTGTTTAAACCTTTGAACGTTGTTGAGTAATGAACATTGTTTTTTTTCATGATAGTTTATGTTACCCAGTTATATTAAGAATATGAATACTAAAGGTGACCCTGCAAATAATGGTCTTTTCGCCCTATGAGACCAAAAACATTTAATTAAATTGTGATCTTAATGATACGTTACGATAACATATTAATCACAACAAGATTTTAAGACGAGCATAAAAATCGTTTCAGATTATTAGATCAAAAAGTGGATTAACAGAACTGAACGTATAAAAGTTTTGGGTAATTACCACGAATTTACAAAATTCATATTGACGCATCTAGCATTGTCATCCAAACGTATCATTGTAATTATTATTATGTATAATAACAGTACATAAACATCACCTGTACGTTATTAGAGTATTGTTATCCAGAGAGAATTTTTAAATATGATAAGAGATCTTTCAGACGTTTTTTTTTATAAAGGGACGCTTAAATGGAATGTATATCCATTTTTAATTAAAAATATAAAGCACAATTAACAGGTTTTGTAAATCGGTGAAAATTATAGATCAAAAGTGCATAAAAGTTTCATATAGAAAGTCTCATTAAAATACCAAATTGTAGTGCCGTTAATATATTAGTCTCATTAACATACTAAATGGAATCTATTTCTATTCTTTGGACCCTTCAGATTTCTGAAACAGTTGCTATGCCCATCTTAATGCTTTTGTATTAATGTCTCATCGTAAACTATGTATTATTAAGTTTACAATTTAGTAATGATTTGTTGCTTGGTTATAAAATTATTAGGTCATTTAGTCACACATCTTAAACTATATTTATAATAGTAGTTATGTCGATTTAAAACCAAATGATAGCGATAATGTCGTGTATAGAATCGTATTTTAGACGGGACACATCGACCTGCGCAGAATTCAGGCTAAACAGTTATTTGTGTCCAATATAAAAACAAAAAATAAATGCATTTAAAAATTGCACTTACATTCATAATGATTATAATTTTGATAACATCGCAAAGTACTATACATATATATACATACGTATATATATATATATATATATATATATATATATATATATATATATATATATATATATAAATTAATCTCCGCCTATTTTGTATTAAACGCATATTCTGAATTAAATTTTATAGGTTCGGTTAAAACTTAAACAGAAATGATTAAATACTTTTTTTAACACCATATAGAAAAAAAAATTTTAGGGAAATGCAATTTGTAAGTTAATCAGGAATTTTTATAAGTTATTTAATTTTTAAAGCGCCATAATATCATCTGTAGCCAAAATCTGAAATTCGATTTTTCAAACCCTTTGGAGTAGCATTACCTCTTGAAGAAAATTCTTTAAAATAATAAATAAGTCAAGCCCTCATTAGGTTCTTCCGTATAATTTCATTCACTGACATAATTAATACAATTACCATTTCCAAATTGAATTCCGGTTAATTTTGTCTTTCAAGTTTAGACACGTAATTATTTGATTGGATTTATCTACTTGCTTAGTTTTACAATCCCTTGGAATACTTAAATTAAAAACCTTCACGTTTTTTATTTTATTCTTAATTTATTTTCATAGATTTAAATAATCGTTCTTTAATCCTTATGCCCAATATGAATAAAATAATTCTAACTAAACGTTAATCAATCGAACATTTTTAAAATAATTTCGTTTAAATTTAGTTTGATGTCAATGTTTTTTGTTCATCGACAAAAAATAGAAAAATCCTCAAAAAAATTGTGGTATTAATATTCCTTTCATTTATTGTGATATTATAGTCGAATGAAAGCACTGCTCGATAAATTATTCACAGAAAAAAATCGTAATTAATTCTACTAAATGCTTCTTGAAAATATACTTTTCTGAAAATTAAACAAATATGTAATATTCATATTTGGAACTTCGGGCAACTTAATACGGGTTTTTTTTAAATAAAATCGTTCAGAAATTTAATAGTCTCTGCTAATAATTTTGTTATAAAAAGCGATAAATGGAACTTCTTTATAAAGAGAAATTTAATCTTCTTCTAATAGAACTACCGAATAAGAGGTGGACTTAAACTAACAAAATAATGAAAGAAAGTACTTAGTTTTAACTTTTGCGGTATAATATCGTTTCCGAATATAAATAAATTTATAAATTACTTCTATTACCTGAGATTTTTGAAATTGATTCCAAGATTCTCTTGTCTCTCACGTACATGCACACCCACGCTCCGACAAGTGTTACATTACACTTGGCGCTTTAAAGATTTGGAATCTTTACAAATACTGTTACTTTTTTTACACAATTTACTTGTATTCGAAAAGAATATCATACCGCAAAAGAATAATTAAGTGCTCCTATTTTCACTATTATATACTTTTCAGTGCGTTTCTTATTACGGTTAACAATACGGTTTTTCGAAGTAGGATTAAAATTTTTGTAAAAGTTTTATTTTTCCATTTTTAGTGCCTGCGGTATCCAATGTCACCAAAAATTTCCCGACCTTACAATGAATTCGACATCAATAATATCTCATTTATTGGAATTAGACGTTTGCGACGTTCATATATATTTATTCACATACATATATATTTACATGTATATATGTATCAAAGATTCATCAGGGTGAAATATTGTCAAAGATTCATCGAAGTTGAACAATTTTCGTGTCCATAAAGAATGAAAGGAGAGAAATTGGAGAAATCTTTAAATTTTCTTCAATTATCTAAAAATTTGTTATAATTTCCCTTCATTTCTCAATATCTTAGTCAATTTCAGATTGGTTACTATCTCAATAAAAGAATATAATCTCTACCAAAAAGCCAAATTAAACTTTACAAATTTAATACTCGCACATGCACGTGTGTAAATGATGTATTTCAATTGGAACAAAAACTCTGATTGTTATTCTACAAAATATATTTAACTGTTATTCCCACCAAACTGGTTGTCATTCCCTGGTGAGTTATGTGTTGGCATATTAGCACGTAGATGCAAAATGTTACTCTATAACTGTCGTCTACATTGCAAGTTGGCGTGAGAGTTTACTCGTCCTTTATTTCGTTAACGATTTTGTGAAGAGTATATAGATCCATGTTCATAGAACAAGTGCAATATACAGATCTGTTTTCATTAGATAAAACACTTTAGATAGACATTCTCAGATATTATAATACTTCAAATAACTACCGAATAAGAAGCCCACTGAAAAGCGCTTCAAAAATATCCTTGGTAATAAATATCTTTAAATTTTCTTGGAACCTCTGCGGTATGACATCGTATTCGAACATACGTCAAATAGCAAAATACTGCTACTAATAAGAATTTTTGGAATCGGTGTCCAATCGACGTTTCTCTTTCTCTGTCGCGTACGTGCACATCGAAACACGCAGATGGGTGCTTCATTTCATTTGACATTGGTTAATGATAATCTCATCATCCAAACTCAATCACGACATCTATGCTGTTCAGTGTTGATGAAACTCTATAGCGTAACTTCAATATTCACAGTCAGATTATAGTTCTATCCAAATTTTCATAGAACCACACCTTCCAAATAAAAAAGAATCCTTCAAATCAGTAATAGAATACCTTCTCCTTTTTCGAAGTCCGTTAAAAAGACAAAATACTTAAACCAATATCACTTTTAAAGATGGTATTAAAGAATATAATTAGATAATTTTAGCACCATTTACTAATATATTTTTTGATAAATCTTTTAATTCTAATATTCATGATTTTGGTGTAACGAGGCCGAATTATATCCACCTCTCAAAATGTTTTCAATTTTACTTTAGACAGGTGATTGTTTGATCGATTTAGTATGACTGATTCAAAATAACACCATTTTGATTTTTTACAATAAGTGAAAATGTATTATTCCATTACACATATACTCCGACAATTTGCAGCTAGTATATAGTTAATTATGAATTTAATTAAGGGGGAAACGTTAATACGATAATATTGAGACATGGTACATATTTTAAAAAAAGAATTCTCCAATAATAAGGAATAGGTTGCTAACTATTAGTGGCGTGTTCTATGAAAGCGAATATATATATATATATATATATATATATATATATATATATATAAATGTAAAAAATTAAATAATGAAATTATCCTTAATATTTTTGTCGGCATAAAGCACCTGGAAATTGACTAGCTATCAAAGATAAGCTATTTCTTAGTTTTTAAGTATTCTAGACGACATTGCTAGTCTATTAAGGGTGTATTACCCCACATCTTTACAGCACTTGATAAAGAATTTTTTTTTTTGCGAACTTACTACATTTTTAAAAAATCAATTTTTAAGGCTTGTAATCTTGATCTATGCAAATAGACCGGATTATATAGGTCGGGATTTTCCCAAAAGTTTACCAGCTCGATAATTACGGACAGTTACTTTGAAGAACATAATTAATCGCATTTTATTTCATGGGTCATGTAAAATACAGTTTTACTGAGCACATTACGTATTCAGGAAGACTGAATCCGTGTACTCTTTTATTGTATAACACTCGTTGGAATAAATTTATACCAAAATAACTGCGAAGATAGCGAACAACATAAAAGGCAAGATCATTTTCACATAAGAAAGAAGAAATATAAAGACGAAATTTATCAAAACTTTGAAGCCTTTTTGGACAATTCCATATTTTCTTAATTAAATTTTTCACAAGCCACGTTTTTTCTCTTTATCTTATCCCTTCCGTCATATATCCTGATGTAGCTTTACCTTCAAAACTGCCCGATCTCTCTAGTGATAACTGAAAAAAATGAAAATTATATGTATTTATGAAATTACTACTTTTTAGTAAAACAATAAAAGGTCACAATTCAGATTAATATTAATCATAATATGAATCCTAATCTATATGTTTTTAAGTTAAAGCCATTCAATTTATGGAATAAATATTATACATGCAAATGTTTATTGTATTTTTAAAATGTCCTTTAACGAGTAGAATATGGAAAGTTCATGTTATAAACTTTAGGTATAAATATATGGTAATTTTATATAAAAAGATCGAAATAAAGATAAAACATCTGTTGATGTTCGGTTACGACTAACAAAAATAAATAATTTAACCATATTCGCTTTCCAAAATTTTCTTTCAATATTCAATTCTACTTTAATACAATAATATCCCGTAATTATTTAAGCAAATTTTACTTAAAAATATTCGGAAAATATTAGACTTTTGGTTTAAGATCCAAAGTTAAAAAAAATGCAAGTGATAATTTTTTTATATCTGCAAAAATTTAACAATGGGGTACGCCTACGGATGACACCGGTTATTTCCGAATTGTATATTTATAAAACAAATGTTTAAAATATTATTGTTATTTATTATATCTTAGCCCAAGTTATGTAGATAAAACTTCTTGCCAGAATTTGATAACGAAAAAAGTGTCATGTGTAATTTCTTTTTCGAAGATTCCATTTTATTCCTCGTTCCTTTGAAAGTTCCTTTGAAATCGTTCCACGTAATTGGAATAAAATGGAATATCTGAAAAAAAATTACACATGACACTGTTCCCACGTAATTGGAATAAATTAAAATTTCCTTTGAAATTACTCTGTGTTATTTCTGGCGTACATCTATATTTAATAAATCTAAACACTTACATTTTTATTTATCAAAACTAACCGCAAATTATGTAGAATAAACTTAGTGGGCGAATTTAATATGTCTAAAGTCGCGAAATGTATAAATAAAATGAGGCGTTAAATAAATAGAGTTAAATAGATACAGAATGCCTGGCGCGTAATAAAAATAAACGTTTTGACAATTTGCGTTGTTATTATTTTATTTCTTTAGAAAGGTATTTTAATATGATTCTATATATATATATACATATACATATATATATATATATATATATATATATATGTATATATATATATATATACATAGTATACTTACAGCTTTACATAGTGTATTAACAGAATAGTCTAAAAATAAGCACAATCAAAAATGTCATCAAAAACACACCTCAAAAATATGACTTAGCGTTGAATATAGTACGTGTAATAATATATGTGATTATCTAATTAACTTGTAAATTCAAAATGATATGGTTTAGTACAAATTGTATGTATTGTTTTTTTCTTTCTCATATTAATATTTCTCACGTCTGTCACAATAACCTTGACGATGGCTTACCTCAAACTGTGTAAATGTACCAGAGTTATATGGGTTATGCAATTTTTTATAAGTTATTTGTTATTAATAAATGAGTTTGGCATATTTCGTAATATTCATAGATCAAAGAGTAATAAAAAATTTAGATAGAGTGTCAGTCGGAACAGACGATTGCGGCGTATAATGAACCCAAATATTGGGTTGGCTAAAAAGTAACGGGCGGTCATTAATGTTATAATTTTTTATTATATTTCCAATTTAAAATGAATTAGTCGTCGATATAATAATCACCATAATAATCACCATACATGTCTCCAAGGCACTGAAGTGAGTGGATAAAATTCAGGTGGCTTGAAATGAAAAAAATGGCCTTTAAACTAGGCCATTTTTTTCATTATTTTATTATTCATTAAAAAAAAACTTTGATGATGAAGACCACCTACGTTAAACTGTCGTAGGTGGCCTTCATCATCACAGTTTTTTTTTGGAAAGCATTAATGAGCGATCTAAACAAATAATAATTAGTGGGTACAAGGTCTGGGAAATGTGGCAGGTGGCGGATCTGTGTCCAATCAAAATCCAAAACTTTTTAAGGAGGGGCTGTTTGGCTATATGAGAACTGGGTTACGGCTACGGCTGATCCAGGTGAAGTTCCTGTGGTACCCACGCACCGCATTGCAAGCTTTTTCCCAAGAGGTGTAAATTATTCTCTATTGTTCAGTGGGTGCACCCAAGCTCAGTTGCTCGCCTGTGTATCGTTAATCGGGTATCTTTTTCAATTAACAATTTTAACCTATAGTTATCCAATTCTTACGGTCGATCAGAGCTTGATTGATCACTTAGGGAATAATAGCCGCTGCAAAACCGCTGTAACCATCGTTTTTCAGTAGCTTCAGATATTGCTTCGGGAGCTATGGTTTGGCAAATGTTACGCGTAGCTTCGACAGCAGA
This sequence comes from Druceiella hillmani, assembly GCA_039881145.1. Lineage (NCBI taxonomy): Eukaryota > Metazoa > Arthropoda > Insecta > Lepidoptera > Hepialidae > Druceiella > Druceiella hillmani. Next base: position 16,788,941 of record JAYKKI010000029.1, read on the forward strand.
GTGACCGGATTGGTATTCGTAGAGTAGACAGTGCCTCACACACGTCTTAATGTCGTCTATATTTTAAGCGTTTTGACTGTGCACCGTCTTAGTTACTACTAAATCAGTGAGAGCGTGATACGCTCTTTATATATCTTCGACTATGGAAGCTTCTAGAACATTCTAATATATTTTAGACAATCTTCGAAAAATCGTTCATTACTTTTTAGTCAACAAAACATATTTATATATATTTACCTACAGATATGCATGTCTACATACACATAAATACGAACACGTAAATCACATTATTTCTTTGGGCTTCATCGTAGCAAGTGCGTCAAAGCTGTATATTCTATTTCTGCCAAATCCTGTTTTGCCTTGCAATATTCTAGTTATTCTATGCTCTTGTATACATCTGTACATACATACTTACTTGTCTACTAAAAGTGTATTTGCTGTATGTCTTTGCACAAGTTTCGTGGTTTAAGCAGAAGTAGAATCAGAAATGAAGAACTAGAATTAAGAGTTTAATGGCAGAGTCTGCACTTGAAACCCACCATACTAATTTAAAAACAGCAACATCAGGATTGAGGAATTTGAACCCCAAGTTCAATGACAGAGTCTCTGCTTAAGATTCATAAAATGAATTTAAAAACAACAAATTCTCAAATTTTACGCAATGCCCCTACAGCACCAGGACTGAAGAGTTGTACCAGGACTGAAGAGTTGTAGTTGTTGTGGATTACATACATTCTTTGCTCGAGACCTATAATACTAGTTAAGAATAGCTGATCCTTGAGTATCACAGTTTAGGCAGGCTGAAATCCTGCACATCAGAACTGAGGGATTATAATCCGATGTCAATGACACAGTTTTTACTTGAGACCCATTTCAATGTTTCAAATAAAAAAAGAATCACTGGATTGAAAAGAAATCGGTTGAGAAATGCAGGAGATATATACACAAAAAAAACTCTTGAAAGCCTCTTCCTTTTTTGAAGTCAATTAAAATGAAATAAGTTTGATAAAGGCACAACTACTTTCTATACAATACTGTATTCTACACTGATGTAGACATTCCTCTTTATAAAGGTACACCACCATCCTCAGTCACAAAAAAAACTTTCAGAGAAAGCATAAACGTTACTCTGGCATGAGAGATCACAAGTTGACTCCAAACAATTGACTCCAACAACATTTGCGAACGATTTTGCAAGTCATAATTTATTAAATTAGATTGTCTATATACTAGCACAATACAAATCTGAAATATTTATGTAACACTTAATGAAATTGTAGATACCATTGACATTATTAAGGGAAGTTGATGTTGTTGTTCTAAACGTCCTAATCTCCAGTAACTACTTCGGTTAAGAGCCAGTTTTGATATGAAAAATATATTTTGAAGTGGCACGAGAGCAGATATAATATTTTCTTATTATAGATGTCAGTAAGAAACGGTCTGAAAAAGACTCTATTAAATATATCCAAATTAATCCTTGATTCCATCCTGTGGATGTCTGAAGGATCTGAAGAGAGAATTGTTGCAATAATTAAATACACATATTATAACATAATATTGGCGATATTAACTAATCTGACAGACTGTAAATTAATATGTTGTTTAATTCCCCGTACGTATGCCCTCGGTAAATATTTAATCGGATTAAATCGAGCTGTTTCACAAGTTATGTATATATTTTAGTTTTCATGGCATATTGAAGAGCAGACTCAAAATAAAACTCTGTCATCGTACTTGTATATAAATCAAAAACAACAAATGTTTTATAAGGCCATTACTATTTCTAAGTTATTTAGATAAAAGGTCGTAAAAAGCGATACAGTATTAACACCACATATACATTACAGATTAATGAAAATGTATACACACACACACACACAAACACACACACACACACACACACACATATATATATATATATACATATATATATATATATATATATATATAGATATACATTTCAATCTTGCATGAACAGAAACTTCCTTATCCCCACAAGTAAGATGGGTATCGAAACAATAAAGTTAAAATGTCATTGTCTCAAGACAATCTCCGTTATCCATATCAGTAATATAAAATATTCGATCAGTTTAGAAAAGTACGTGAAATAAAATATTTGCCAATCGGAGGGAGGAACATATTCAACAACTTTACTTCAATTTTAAAATTATGATATTTTAAATATAATATTTTGAGATTAGAAGACAACATATTTTCAAAAGTAGAAATGGAAATTAAAAATATTTGAGCCATCGAACCTGGTCTAATTTGAATATATGATGGCGATACGTACTGGTAGATTGTGATTTTAAAAGTCCACTTATATCACAAAACTATTTTTGGAATCCAGATATTAATTAATAACGTCGATATGAGAAATATTAATATATTCATCGTCAAGCCACCATTTCTACTGTGCTTGTAATCCTGTTAACACTGTGGGTAGAGATGGGTAGAAAATACTGAGTAAATGTAATGAATTAATTTACCAATATTTTTAGCCGAATAGGTTAGAAAGTCAAAATTGTATCATTCTTTAGTTCGCTTACCAAAAATCACAACCAATTAAAATTTTGTCCTCATACGCCCCATATCCGATACACCAACTTCATCTTTACCTATTACAATATATCGGTACGTATTTTAATATTTGTGTATACATGGGAATTAGATCAGTCGTAAAAGACATTCGTGAAATGCGGAACAAACAGAATTTGCAAGATATTGCTGACATGAAACGTTAAGTTCATAGACCTATTCCCGTGCGAGAACAAGAAGGCACGTAAAGACTTTCGCAAGAGAGAGTGGGATACTACTAGTAAGTGTACTACATTGATTGACCTTAAAATATGTACATTCACATATGACCTTAATATATGTAAATGTACTAGATTGATTGACCTTTGGGTCTCTTTCATTTCGGTCTCATTCAATTCGAAAGAATAGATTTGTCAAAATATATAGATCATAAAAGATTAAATCAATAGAGTGCAAATCTCGATCAGTCAATTGTCTGTGCTTTATTCGTAGATCGTTTATACCGTAGAAAAACGATACATATTTATCGAGTTAACATATATTTTATGAATTTTAATATCATGTTTAGTTTTTTATTTGAATTATTTCAATTATTTTGCTTTATTATAGTATGAAGTGGTGAATTTTTCGTTAAAATTCCTAACAAATAATAACTGATATAGTAGAGATAATGTTTTTACTTATTTGAACAAGTTTATATTTTTTTCTACAAATAATACCGTTATGTCATCTCGCAAACTGTGGAACTTATCTGTATAGGAATTAATTATATTCTGCTTTTTCCCAGGGGAGTTCACCTAGAAAAGGCAAAATGTAACTAATGCTCCCAGGTTTTATCTCACGATGGTGGTTCCATAGGTAATCAGGGACCACCACCAGCCAGGATAATTGAAATTGATAAGTATCGCAGAGAAAACCCATTCACCGTGATCATAATCCTTTTGACCGGTGGAAATTGAATAGTGATCAACATTCACACCCCAATAAAAAAGTTTTAACAAGGCTACGTGTTATGGCTGATTCCGTTGCTTGCTTGAATGTCAATTGCTCACTGGGAGGAGATCTACATTAATATGTTTTAAACTATTACAGATCTTATTTCTTGGGTCTAATATTCAGAAATTTTAATAATTTCTGTTTATTTATATGATACTAGCGTGACCCGTGCGAAGTCTTCGCATTATAAATTATTCAACTCAATTTAATAAATCAAATCAATGCAGGTATTCAATTCATTTCTAATTTTGCACACTGCTTATTACGTTTTTATTCCATTATGAAGCTCAGATGACAGATCAAACAAATATTTTACTAAAATTGACATATAGAGGCGCAAGTATCAAAAGCATTGAGCTAAAGCGCCACTTTATTTATACGTGAGTGGATTTGAAATTAAACAAAAATTTTACCGACCGTCAATCATATTGACGTTGAGCCGTTAGATGGCAGCATTGCTGTTTTGTGTATATAATTTTAATAATTAATTAATTTGCAAAAACAATAGCAATAATAAATTTTTTAGTTGTGGATGCCGGTAGAGCAAGCAATTATCTATAAAATGATATATAATTTATGTGGATTAGTTGTGAGGTTTTTTCTAAAAAGGGAGAGTAACAGCTTAACCTTAGCGTATTAATATACATGATGATGATGATGATGATGATTTCTAATATTGAATATATTATGAATTTCTAATATTGAATATATTATTTATGTTGATATTTCTAATACTGAATATATTTGGCGTCAATTTTGTAGAAATTCATTATTCACAATTAAATGAAACTACGTGATGTAGTATTATTTCTACTTTCTTTAATTTCTTTACCACGACCTATGTTTCGTTGTATTACAACAAAGATTCTTTGCTAATAGCCCACCTGAAGATGTTGTGATACAACGAAACCTAGGTCGTGGTAAAGAACTTAAAGAAAGTAGAAATAATACTACATCACGTAGTTTCATTTAACTGTTGATATTTCTATTATCCTGTAGTGTATTTATATTTAAAAAATGATTAAGTTTGTTGGAAAATTTGAATATATTTATTCAAAATCGAGTCTGTTCCTTTTCTGTGATTATATATATATATATATATATATATATATATATATATATATATATATATAGTAGTGACATACACAGTATCGAGTGACTTTGGTTTTTGTAAAACATCAACAACTTTTTAAACACGCCAGCTTCTTAACAACTAAGACTACTAGTTTAGAGTCTGGAAAATATGAGAGGAAAGTTGACATTTTTTAAGAAAATTTCAAGTTAATAGAAAGAGTAGTCGCTAAGAAAAATAGCCGTGACATGTGGACAGAGAGACACCGAAATCTTACCATAAAGGTTACATTTTTGTTTTTTACCGACAATATCCTGATAATCAGTTACTAAAAATATAATAAGTTTGATTACATGATCGCAATTAATGATACGACACATTTTAATTAATAGCAGTTAATCACTTAGATTAATTTCATACCGGATCCAATGACAACCATTATTATCGTTTTGGTTCGTGATACATATGATATTAACGCATTGCAAATTATTATGTGACGAAAAACAATATAAAAAAAAAAGACATTATAAATGAAGTTCAGTCGGAGTCAGCGGGACACTAGTCGGGGAGAATTTGTCGTAAAAGTCAATTTGAAAAGCAGGAAAATGATGAAAAGCTTTTGCTTCGATATAACGTATTTCACGATAATTTTGTAATAACAAGGTGTACATTTTGAAGAAAGTTTTGTTTCAAAGTTTCTATTTATACGAACAATCGTTTGCAATGCCTCGTACCAACATTTTCTGGACTTTTTGGTAATACAGTTCCATGTTCCTAAATACAATGGGCGAAATGTTTGAATTTGATATTTTTAGGATTCTGTTTCTCAAATTCATTTATTAATTCTGTTTTGTGAACATGAATGAAAATGTTCACATAATACAATTATTAAAAAGTATATTTATTAGGTTTGGTGAAACAAAGAACTCTAATGACATTGTATCCGTCTGCCCTACCCATACCTCTGTCTGCAACAACTACATATTTTTTACCGTTTAAAATTTACGTAGGTAAATGAAATTTTGCAACTCAATGCTTCATATGAAGATTTCATTTATGTAGTAAAATAATAAAAAAAAAATCCTCCGCATAGATATAAAAAGGACCATTGAGTAAAATATCATCAGATAGGTTTTTTGAAAGGAAATGAATGTTCTATTTATCATTTTTAAATCGTGTGTGCCAATGCTTCAACATGATTTATAACATATCACATGGTAAATTATGTCGTTGTATTTAAAATGACATTCTGGCTATAAGAAATTCAATATATTTTTCTAGAATGTATAAAAATCAAGTATTTAAATACTGGAGTTTATAAACAAATAAATTATACCATAACTCACTGTGTTATGAAATAGCAAAAGTAACTGAGTTATTAAGTCATAAAAACTGTTATATATTAATATATACAGATTTTATGCAAAACTGAACTGTAGATAAGTATAAAGATTAGAAATAACAAATTATGTCACTTGTCAACTCTAATACACAGGCGCAGACCAAAAGCGCCACTAAATATAAACAATGTGTCAAAGCACGAAGTAAACCGAAATTGTTTAGTTTTAAATTTATAATTTGGCTTATGTTTCCTATGCAGTATTTCAGTTCAGCGTATACTGGCCCCAAAAAACAAACAATAAGTTTTATGCTATGAAAATAAGCAAAGTAAACCACCGGTGTCTACACCGCACAATTCTACTTCCTTCTTTATGACAAATGTGACGGCACTTAATTTTTGCGCTAGCTCTGAGATATGAAAATCCCTATTAAAAGTTTCATTTAGAGTTACACCTAAGAATTTTCCTTTATTAATTTTATTTAGGAACATATTTTTCAGTAGCTCTTCGGCCAGTCTTTTTCACATCTTTTATTCGAGCATAGAGCAAAATGAAGAACATTTGCTTTATCTATTTTTAATAATAAATTATTGTCTTCGAACCAACTATATAACTTGCTAAGGATTTCTTTCATGTCATTCAAATATTTTCATAATAAGAACCTTTTATAATTAACGTTGTATCATTTGAAAAAATTAAAATATCACTTTTTCCATAAAAAGAATCACTGAGATTATTTATGTAAACGAAGAAAAGTAAAGGACCTAGCACCGATCCTTGATATACCGTTATTGGATTGGATGTGATTTAGACTTAGACTGTTTCAAATCTACGACTTGAGATATTTTTGAAAAATATTATTTGAATAGTTCAAGTTTTGTTCCTCTTATATCATAATACTCTAGCTTGCCCAATAATATCCATCAAATCAAACACTTTGGGAAAAAATTATTGGCAATTTATAAATCCAGTTTTTTGTCAAGAAATCCATCAATTACATCGTTATAAGTTTTTCAAAGACTACTAAATACCAATGGAAAATAAACAGAATGACAATTTTACATTTAACACTTTGAACCCTTCTTGAAAAATATTATTACCTTCGCTAACTTCATGAAATTTGAATATAAGCCATTGCGTACAGAAGCATTTAAATCGACATTAAAGACGTCACTAATACCTTGCTCGATTCCTTTATTAGTTTAGAGAACACATACTGTAGATCGACTGTTGATTTCAGCTTCATATTTTTAAATACATTATTTATTTGATCTGCGGTAGATGGTTCAATTATAAATTATTTCATTTTTTGTTAGCATATGGGATTAGCCAATTGGCCGGCCGCTTCTTTAGATGCAGGTAGATGTTAGTGTTACCATTATATTTAAAAAAATAATTGTTTAAATATTTGGCAATAAAATTGCCAAATAGTAATATTACCTGTACTCTATTCTTCTGTTACCTGAAATGTGACTTTTTCGTCAACATGTTCGTCATAAGATTTACCAGCTGCTGCCTATATTATTTCTCGAGCAGTATTAATTGTATTAGACGCCTTAATTATTTTCGCTTTAGATCATTGTATTTTACTTCCTCTGATGCTGTCTTAAATATTTCACTGTATTTTGACACGTAAGCCTTAAAGTTACCATTATTGTATGTTTTCGATAAGTAATTAAGGGAGAATAGTTTGTCTTATGATATTCTGATCGTAGGTGTTGCCTAGTCATGAAAACATTTTTATTTTTTTATAATTCTATATAATTGGTATAAAATTATCTAATTTTAAAATAACATTTTTAAAGTAATCATTGATATCTAACACATGATAATTTTTAAAGACTTGCTCTAACGCGCCTTTAAGATGCTCGATGTGACGCTTTGTTAGATGTCTTCCCATAATCTGGGTTTGCATATGTTTCACTCATCGGAACTAGTCCGTAATTTAATTACTTTTCCATAGTGATTATACTTGATGTGTTTAAATAAACGCTTCCCTCTACATCCGTAAATATGTTATCAATGCATGTTGCGTTTATAACATATATACGGAGATGTGTTGCAAACTGACTCATGACCATTGTATATTCATAGATTTATCAGTTTAATGGAAAACTATCTAAAATACTGGAAAGTCCATTTTTGACACTTGATTGAATTGAAAAATTAGCGTTAAAATCCACATATAAAATTATTCCCTTACCCTTTAGTGTTATGATGTGTCCGTTTAACGAGGCACTTTTAATTTTTTTCTTAAATACCTCCATGTTCCCTAGTGGTGATCTATAAACATTCAATATATTAAAGCTATCAAATTCACAATTTGCTTCAGTCTTTTTCTGCTAATATATTTATAATCATATGGCCTGTTTCTAGATTTAAAACAACGATTAGCCAAAATCAGCGTCCTTTATTAAATATAATACGATAGTTATTACTAACAATATTATAGTACCTGCAATTATTATAAACCATCACGTCATATTTTCGTATTCGAATTTTTAGGTTATTTCCTACATGATATGATAGTATTTTTTTCGTTAATGGCATTAATATCTAGGACTATAAAAAAGCGGCCTGTTCTGCTTCTTGTTTTTAAACATAGTATTTTACGAATTTGGGATGATTCCCACAGTTGGATAGATAAGATATTTGGTTATAATATAGTGTGATTTTTTATATTTACTAATTTTACATACTTTTTAGGGTAATATAAAAAAATCAACATTTTATAAGCATTTTTCATTTACGAGCTTTTAGAAAAATGGGATTTTTTTCCATGTTTTCATACATTTATAAATTCATAGTTACATAAGTATGACGTAAGTGGCTCTACTATGTTATAACTACACTTCTTCTATACATACGAAAATATTATTAATATTCTCTATATATAAATATATTATTCTCTATATAATTTCGGAGTTATGCGTTATGTTGTTGGAATAGGTGAAACCGTCGGTCGCCGAATTTTGAGGCTGAGCGCTATGATTAACTATTTGCACGCTCTCCGCACTACCAATATGTTTCACTTATTGTTACGATTTCACCACGTTAAAATACGAACTTACACAACCATGGTAAAATAATTATTTTTAAATACACTCTCTTGTGCAAATTTAAAAAGCAAACGTATATATTAAAGAAAACATTTATTTAGAAGATATATTGAAATGGACAGGCAAAACTGTGCCTAAAATTTATGTGTATTCCTACTTGTTAACGCGTTTCTTTAGAGATTTATGTGAGATGCATGTTCAATATAATTATATCTCCTTATCTCTCGTTAACACGAAACTACATATATATTAAGTATATGTAATGTGTACATATATATATATATATATATATATATATATATATATATATATAATCGAACTTGAATTCCAACGAATCGCAATTTATTACCACTGTTTCATAATTTAATCTACCTATCTGCGCTATAACGAAAACGCTAGCTACCCTCTATATGGGCGTTAATGTAAGTAGGTATTTTCTTACCATTGCCTACCCTAGAAGATGGCGTGAATGTAAAAGGGATGGTACGACATTCCCTTTACTGAATAACTATAGGCATACTCAATATAAATTTGAGGCTGGAACTAATATCACTTCTGCTTTTATAACTAAAATCTTTTGATCTGTTATTGTTACGGAAACAAATGTTATATGAAAAACCAAACTCAAATCAATTCCTTATGATAAATTTTGTTATTATAAAGTACAAGCTTTTTCACACAGGTTCGCCAATGTCTATTTTCGAAATTCAGACAACCCAATTTCTCCCTAACTCAATTTCATATTGTTTTGCATTTTCTATAAACATGTTATAGTACTAAATTTTTATTATTTGGTAAACAAATGTTGAGTTTCATCCGACAGCAATTAGGCTATTTTTGACTTGAAAGGTAATATAAAAATAGTTGAAATATTGCTTGAATCATGAACTATGTCTATCCTAAGTATATTAATAATTAATTTTCAAGTTTAGCCGTTATTAAGTTACAATTATTACTGCATTTTTTACTGCAAAAATGTATTACTGAAAATAATCCATGTACTATTCAACTATATTAACTTTATAAAAACCAATGAGTGAACTTAAAAATGGTGATTTTTGGCTCGTTTGGTGGACCAAAAATGTTTAATTAAAGTTGTGTTCTAAATGGTGCCCTAAGATAAAACATTAATCAAAAAAAGATTTTGAGATCAACATACAAACCGTTTGAAAGGTATAAAGAACCAAAATAATGCAACTGAGTCCAAATATGCATTGCGAAGTATGTTAATTGAATTTAACATAAAAAAGTGTTGGGTATTTTTTATGATTTTTTTGAAATACTCACTAAATTCAAATTAATTCATCTAATATAGGTTTGAAAAACTTATATCATCATTATTATAATGATTATTAGGTACAATGATATCACATGAGCTTGTAATACGGTAATAGAGCACAAAGAGGATTTTTAAATTGTATTTTTTTTCATTTTTAACTAAAAAACTTTTTTGCCTCTTTTAGTTTTTATGTTTTCAGGAATGTTTTTATTTGTAATTTTATTTTTTGATAATCATTCAATCATCATACATTCATCAATCGTTAATAATTATAATGCTCGTAATAGTATATTAAAATATATTTTTATAAAGGAAATTTTGCACGGAATGTACATTTATTTTTATTATAAATATATAAAGCTTAAATATAAAAATTTATTCAATTGATGAGAATTTTTACAAAATATGTCTGAAATATTTACATAGAATGACCTTGTATTTTATAATTGAACACCGTCAACGTTGCAAGGTACCGGTAGTTATCAATATGAAAAATAAATTCTGAAGTATTTTTGTATCACAAGTATTTCTGTATTAGTTATAAGCTAGTCAATAATTGTTTTATAAGTATGGGAATGTGGTACTTTTTAAAATTCAAATCTATCATTTCCAGTCCAAATCTGGAATTCGACTTTTCAAACCATCTTGAGAAGTCTTACCTCTTAAATGAAATTGATTTAAATAAAAAATGAAAGTAGTTATCATTAGTTCCATCCGTATAATTTATTCTTTACCGATATAATCAATACAGTTAACGTTTCCAGTTTAAATTCGAGTTAATTTTGCTTTTCAAGTTCAGACACGTAATTATTTGATTGGCATTGTCCACTTCATTCGTTTTTTCAACCCTTGGTATAATTTAGATACTTGTCCTGTAATTAATTGAGTTTATTTTTAAAAAGTCAAAGTATCGTACCTTTATCTTGAACTATATATTGCAACTGGCTTTGCATATTATTTTAGGCAATAATGAAACCTGATATTGAGTAACAAAATTATAAGAACTATAAATTTATCGAACATTTTGTAAATATTTTATTCTGAAATTAGTTTAACGTCGAATATTTTTTCTTTGTCAAGAAATAGACCTTGGAAAAAATCAATAAAATAATCATAATAACAGAGAAATTTTGTTTATAAGAAATTATTTCTGGCATTATGAATATATGCATTTTTATCGATTGTAAAAACGTTTGAGGTACACATTTTGACACCTAATTCAAAGAAATTCTTAGAAAACAGTTTTTTTTCCAAATTACATTGAATGTTTCTTGATGATTTAATAAAATTCTGTAACTCTTTTTTCTGTAACTTGATGATTTAATAAAATTCTATAACTCGGATATTGGTTTAATATTCATCTTTGAATTAATTTAATAATTTTAATTTGATTAATTTAATAGTTCAAGATGTAGAAGTCGCACTACGAGGGTTCCGTACACATTTAGGCATTTACAAACATTTGATGTTATATAATATTCCTATTAAACTATTTAAAAAAATTAAATTTTTTAGACGAATATATTGAATACTACATATTTTATACATTTATAAACAATTTTTTTATATGATGTAACTACCAATTATTAATTTTTTCCTTTACTTGTGCTGTCAGTCCTTGCTTCTTGCCAAATTTCATTATTCTAGGCCAACAGAAAGTAACCCACATGTTATTCTTGATTGCGTTGACTTAGAAGCTTGATTTTTTTAGACCTTTAAGGATTCATAGATCTATGCGTAATTATTTCAACTTAATATCTCTACACGTTCGTGAGAAAAAGAGTCTTGACCGACAAACAATGAAGTGATCATGTAAGAGTACCTTTTTTATTTTTGAAGTAAAAATGATAAAAAAACAATTTTCAAAAAAAAACTAATGTAAAATATTACCATTTTATACTCTATTCATTCTGTTATGTGTAATAAATACCACTAAATGCGCCAAAGATTGTTTCGGCAAAATATGAATAACAATTTCCATATCCATACAGAATGAAAAGGGAAAAGATTGAACAAATTTTCCAATTTTCTTCAATTCTATGAAAAGTAGCTACAATTTTCTTTCCTGTCGCAATATCGTAATAATTTTAAAATTTCAGGTTGGTTACTAACACGCTTCAGTTTAATATAAGATAATATAATTCTACTAAAAAGAAAAAACAAACGCCATTCATTTAAAATTACTCCTCGTATATGCATATATGTAAATTATCAATTTCCATTGTAACAGGGATGCTGACTGTTCCTTATGATAATTCTGACTGTTATTCTCATCAAACTGATTGTTATTCACTCGTTGAGTTATGTATGGCGCACAATGTTACTACTCTGTAACCATCGTTATCATATTGCAAGTTGGTGTGAGAGTTTGCTCATTATTTATTCCATCAATGATTTTAGAAAGACTATGTAGATTCATTTTCAAGGGACAATACTGTAGATGAACATACTCAGAAATAACAAAACTTTGAATTTTTTCAAAAAAATTAAATAACTCCAGAATAAGAAGCGCACTGAAAAATATAAAACAATGAAAATACGAGTACTTAGTTCTAAGTTTTTCAGTACAATGTCATTTCTGAACATAACTAAATTTACAAAATCCTGCTACTGCTAGAGATTTTTTGAATCGGTGCCAAAATTACGCTTCTCTTTTACTCTCATATATATGCATATCCACATACCAAAATAAGTGCTTCGTGACACCGACTAATAATAATATAATCTTTAAAACTCAATCACATAACCTAAACTTTTCAATGTTGAGAAATTCTGTGATGTATCTTCAATTTTCATAGACATGTTCTACCTAAATTTTTGTTAGTCTACACTAGGAGGGTTTGGATGGTTCTCTGCCAAGCAAAAAACAATCATCCAAATAAGTTGATAAATGCCACCTCAGTTTTAAAGTCGCTTTAAGAGAAAAATGTATAAACGAATATATATTTTAAAGATGGTACTAAAGAGACCAATTAGAAAATTTTGCATAACTTAATAACACATTTTTGGTAAATCTTTTCTTCTCTTTACTAGGGAAAATTATTTTATTCTGCCAAAATTTATTCATATTATACTTTAAACTCTCGCTGTTTCCAATTGTTTGATCAATTGGAAACAGCGGATTCAAAATGGCGTTCTATTATAATAATTGAAAATTTATAATTCCATTATATCTATATTCTAACAATTTGCAGCTAGTATATAATTAAATATGAATTTCGTTAAGGGGATAAAGATAACATTGAAACATACAGAATATCTCAATTGAAAAACCAAAGGATGGGTCGATAACTATCTATACTATGTGCTGTGAAAGAGGGTCCATGTATGTGTAATAACCATAATGACAATAGAAGGTCCGTTCATGTTTCCGTGGGTATAAAACACTTGGAAATTGTCTAGCTGTGAAAGATAAGCCATTTTTATTAGTATTAGTAATCTATACAAAAGTGTTATATATATCATTTAAGTAACCGGTAGAGGTTCGCTTTATGTTAAAAAGTATCAGATTTTATTACAAATAGTTATAAATAGATTTTAGAGTTTCCAAAAAAAACTTCGGGATTAAATCGGAATTATATAGATCGGAACCTTCCCAAAAATTTTCCAGCTCAATAGACGTGAACTGTTTTTTTGAAGAAGTTTCGGTTATCATAGCATGTTAAACATTCCGGAACGCTGGCGCCGTGTACTCCACTATACCGCTTTTGGAACTAATTTATATGCAAATAAATGGCGACATGAATTTTAACATGACTGTCTAGAATTTCGGACAATTACAAAGACAATTAAATTCTTGAACACATAAGCTATTTTTAATCCGGTTTTTTATAAACTACGTGCTGTCCTGTTTTTTCCTTCATATATCCTGCTGTAACATCAGCCATAAAACCACCCAACCCCTCCAAAAAGTGGAAAGAGTTTTTTCTTTTGTTTTTAGTAGGCATATTCGTTATATTTTATTACTGAGTATATAATTACGCATCAGCATAGATGTGAACCTTGTGTTCTCTTGTGGCCCAGCAAAAACTTTTGCAAAACAACCTCCCACCACCCTTCTTTTCTAATGAGTCACATCGATATGACAATCGTGTCACATAAGAATGGTCTCGATAAGATCTTATAGTCTATAATGGCCTTCTATATATACTCAGAGTGCAAAATCGATGGGATGGTAGCAGCATCTAGCTGTTTTTGGAATCTAGAATACAGACAATAAGTTTTTAATTAAGTACCCAATGCAAAAGAATAGAATTGTTTTTCAATTTTTTCGCTTTTCATTTTAAAATACTGAAATCTATTACTAAATATTGGAATACATTATTTGCCCACTTTATATAACATAAACAACACTTTTAAGGTCTCATATTACAATAAACATAAAACAAAACTTTCACAAGATCCCCCGATTGTACGCTTAAGAAATATTTCGCTGTGGACTTTCTAAACTTGGTACTGAATTGGATTTCACTAATTTGTAGTACAAAACTAGTCATACAATTAAAAAAATGGTAAATAAGTTGATAATAAAAGTTAATTTTGATTTCATGTCATCAAATTAAAATTTCATTTTAAATACCACTAGGTCGGAAACTTGAAAAAGAATCAGCAACATAGAAGAGCATTTATATTTTAGCGTGTTTCAAAAAAACATGTTACTGTTGTTAGTTAATAGTTTTCAAATCTTATTTATATTTCTTTTATAAATCTTATTTAGTTTTTAAATCTTATTTATATATTTTTTACTTCTTATAATAATATTTTTTACTTTTTAGTTTATAAATCTTATTTATATATTTTTTACTTCTTAAAATAATATTTTTTACTTTTTAGTTTATAAATCTTATTTATATATTTTTTAGCTTTTGATTTACCTTCCTTCGCGCAGATTTTTTTAATAAACGCGGTAGAATATATTTTCATTTCTGAAATAATCTTAACCAACATCGAATAGGTATACACACACACACACACATATATATATATATATATATATATATATATATATATATATATGTATATATATATATATACATATATATTATCTTGAAACTGCTGTGTCTGCTGTGTTGTGAAACTTTTGTCACTGCTGTGTTTTTTTGAATCACTATGACCATTTTGACAATTTCCAATCGATCTTCGAATCTACGCATTCGGTTTTCACTTCGTAAGCAAACTGACTTTCAAGTGCCTTCGGGAATATTCAATCAAAACAAAATATTATTTTAATCGAAGTGTGTTTCGGGTCACGCATAAGTTAATGTTTCGTACTTATTTCCCAATACATGAAAATATGTACATTTTATAAATATGTCATACCCACAGGTACCCGTAAAGGTTTATGTTAGTTGAATATAGATTCTAATACTCTGAAAGTTGGACTCGCTATTACGATATGTTTTCTATATTTTTTAGATTAAATATTGTAAAATATATCTAAAAAATTTATATTAATTTACCTTAACTACCGTAGAGAGGTCAGTTGCTTAGTATGACATACACATTATTTTTACGTTCTTAAGAAATGTTTAGTGGTTCCAAAACTAAGAACTTGGATTTATCGAAATAATTTCATTTAAAACTACCAATAAAATTTTATTTGCGGTTTTTCCCCAGACTTTTACACAGTCTTATTTCAAAAGGAGGGGATGGAAAGGCCATACACTGATAACGAATGTGACGTCTAATATTTCACGAACAGAATTAAAAAATTGAATGGAAAAAATAAAACTTACAAAGAGCTTTCAGAAAAGCTTTCTAACGATACTCCGCAGAATGAAGTTTACTTACTTATTTTTATCTTATTCACTTTATTTTTATCCCCATTTCATTAATAGGAACCTTTACCTCAAAAAAAGAGAAAATGTTTTTTCATGTTCTAATTGACATCTTTATCTAAAGCCATGTACTTACAAAATTTTATATATCCAAGTTTAAAAGTGTAAAAACGATGAGGGTGTGACAGACAGAGTAACATGCCGAAATTGTAAATATTCCTTGCTACGTAAATCTAACAAAAAATGAACAGATAAAAGTCCTTTATAAAGGATTTGATCGAAACAAAAGATAGCTACGATTTACTCAGAATTCCAAGCAATATATTTTCACAACAAAAGGGGTAATCCCATTGAATATATTTTCTAAACAGCCTAGTAGTTTTTACTCACTATTCCAATAAACAGACAGACTGACACACGGACAAATAAACAAATATTCCCAAATATATCCTCCCTAACTCGTCACCACACCAAGTTATTTTAAATAATAATATGATTTTAGCTCAATGCATATTAGAATATTATTTAAAATCACTCGGTAATTTAGGTAAAAGCAATTAGAAAAAAAAGGTAAAAACGATTCAAAATAGGTTCGGTATCCACATTAATATAGTTAATTTAGAGAAAATTGTACTTATATTAAATTATACCATATCATCAGCAAATACATCTCGTGAAGCCACGTGTATCTTTAAATAAAGTGTTTAAAGAAAATATTTTAGACGATGAACCTCGTTCACCCGAGCTGAATTCATACTGGGCGGAATGCACGAAACGAACATTTAACTCATCTCACTAAAATACCACAAACTGAAGGGCAATTACTTTTGATCCACCCACGAACCTATAAGGAAGTGCGTAAAATGTTCACCCTCGTAAAATATTATCTTCACATCACCAAAAATATATCGACACCGTAAACTTCAAATATCAATATGCCGTATAACAAAAGACCTAATTTCATTCAAAAGCTCTCAAAACCAACGTTATCACCTATGAGAGCAAATTTTATAACATAATATATGACTTGCGCCTATAATTTACGACGTATTGACGTCCCTTTCTCGCGACAGATAACACTCAGCTCCGCCTTCGAACAAAGTTGTAGTCGCCCCCACCGAGCGGCCGCTTGTTGCACAGTCTGTGACGTCACGTGGCGTGGAAATTCTATAAAAAGCCCTGCAAAACCATAACCCTTATCAGACATACTCTGAAGCTCGCGCGCGTATTTTGAAACCCCGTTCTGTAACGGGCTTTCATTAATTTTACTATTATTAAAAATTACTTTTTTGTTTCGCAAGCAAAATCGTGAGTACGAGCTTATTTCGCTGAGCTTTCGAGATCCGTCGATAAAGCACGTTCCGCAGTCCTTCGCTTGTTCGTATCGAGGATTTTCTTTCTGTCGATTAGTTGAAGCTTTAATTGTTTGGTCACATTACTGTTTGATTAAAATTTTATTTTATTTTCGGTAACTGTGTGAACTTTGCGTTTTTAAGCGTTTTCTCCTCGTTTGCCGCTCGACGAACACAAATGAACAGGTACGTTGTTTCAATAATTGTTATATCGAAACTAAGTTCGAAAGTTACTACTACATTTTTAGTTTGGGTAATTTTTATATCCTGAATGTATATTATAATATTTTTAAAATTTAACAATCAATATTTGAGTAAGTAGATAATACATTTAATATAATAAATTCATCAAATTATTTTCAAGAAAACTTTCAAAGAAAATATGTAAATAAACATTAAATAAACAAATATTATTCGTTTCAAAGCAATAATAAAAAGCATATTAGGAAAAAAAACAAAAAAAAACTGGTGAAAGCTTGCTAGGAATTATAAATATATATTTTTGGGAATCTACTTTAAAAAAAATTACCAAACTTTTTTTAGCATTATTATATTTTGTCTAAAAATGTAAGCTTTTAAAGGTAAGTTAGTTCATTCTTTAATAAATGTTTATAGACATTTATTGGTTTATTTCTTATCAAAATATTTCATCTTTTCATTTTATAACTTTGAACTTATTATGTGAAGACCGAACTTGAAGAAAACTTTAAATGATAATGTAGGTAAGCTCGCTTGGCTTTTGGTTTTACCAGGAAAACAGATTTTATTAGTGAGCGGTATAAAAGGCTCATTAAAAAGGCATTAAGTCTAATTCTATTAATTGAAATGTTTAATGATGTTGATTGAAATGTGAATTTGTTAACTAAACATATTATTACCTTCAAACGAAGTAAATGACGCAAGATACGTTATACGATTTTCTTTATTTTCCAAGACGAATTTAATATCTTAACGTCACATAAATTTCAATAACCTTTGACGTGTTAAAATATCTAATATTATTACTTCAATGTGTCATAGGTTATAGAGATTATTTTGATGAAAATTAGTTAATATCCACTTTTTTCACAATTAAATGAAACTACGTGATGCAGTATTATTTTTATTTCTTTAAATTCTTTACCACAACCTAGGTTTCGTTGTATTACAACATCTTCAGGTGGGCTATTTGAAAAGATGTAATGTTGTAATACAACGAAACCTAGGTCGTGGTAAAGAACTTAAAGAAAGTAGAAATAATACTATATCACGTAGTTTCATTTAATTGTGAATAATGAATTTCTACAAAATTAACGCCAAATATATTCAATATCCACTTTTTTTTTAAATTTTAAGAAAGTCGCGAAGGAAGGGAATTAAATCAAAGTTAAAGTTTCGTGACGGAACTCCGTTAACGATAAAAAGTTTTATAATTTCGGTCAGTATTATATAATTAGAATCATAGCACATAATTACTTCACATTTTGAGGTAAGTAATCGAAATACATAAATTTTCAGTGCTTAGATCTAAAAACTTTGGAGTAAAATGTTTAATCCGTGCTCTTGTGTTCGTTAGGAGTTCGTTGTTAAGATAATGTATTTAGAATATTCCTGTTTCAAGCAGACTCAAATTAAATTCAATTATATGCACTAGTTGTAATATTTACTAGTTATAACGTCACAGCTCAAAGCTAATTTTTTCATCTAGGCACAAAAGTAGCTTCCGACTTTTACCTCGTTGAACTATTTTAATAGAATAACTAAAATTCTGTCACACTTCAGTTTAAAAGGGTGTCGGTGAAACTGTTATGCTGTGTTCAAAAAGAAATTAGTTAGCTAATGAATTTAAAATAAAATAAATATATATATATATATATATATATATATATATATATATATATATATATATATATATATATATATATGTATATTATTATCTAAGAGTAAAAAAAATATTCACAACCTATGGCATTTTATTTGTGCAAATGTCGTAACAATTGTTAATCTAAACGCAATTTCTTTTCTTACTTGAAAATGAAAAATTAGGAATATCTGTAGCGTACGTCTAATCGAAGTTAATTTTCATTTAATATCTAATTCGATCATATTAGATTGAAAGAGCGCCAATAAAAACAAACGAGGTTCGTCTACAGAACTCGTATAAAATTAATGATGACCCTCAATTGATATCTTGGAAGGCTCTACTTATTCAGAAGTCTCCTGTTTCGTTATAAAATAGAAAAACTTTGATATTGATATCATAACTATATAAACAGTTCTTCAATAATAAATATTTTATTATCCTGACAGATATCTCAACAATCTTGGTCCATTGACCATTTTATAAGTTAGTAATCTTGGCATCATATTATTATGAGCTTTAGGTGGTCAGACATTATATTTTAATAATTAAACGTGTTATTTTATCGTTCCTTTATTATTTTAATTTCTATACTCTCAGAGCCTTTAAATAAACAATAAGCTCTACAAATGTTAATTCAAGGTTTGAGCCAAAATAAATATGTACACGAATGTGAAAAAAATTGACAAACAGTCTCGTCCAACTATTAATCCTCATGTTTGCCATTTGATTACGTACGTGTCACAGTATAATCACGGTATCACGGTTGTAACTCAAAAAGTACTTGTCATCAAAAATAGTTCAGTCTCACGTGATATTTGTTCTAAAAAATATAACCTTCAAAATATACATAGTACTTCAATCCGATATTAGCACTAGCGGAGTCGCGTGCACAGCTAATAATATAATAACATTTAAAAGGTATATGTAAGCTTTAAAGGCACCTGTGCTTGAATCGAGATTTCAAATTCAGTTGCGACAGTGTCAACTAAATTTGATGTTATATTTAAAACGTGAATATAAATTCGTGATATGAAACTCCTGAGAATAATCTTATACGTATATATAAGTATACATAGTTGAAGTACTAAGTAGTATACCGATATTAGCACTAGCGGAGTCGCGTGCACAGCTAGTAATATAATAAAATTTAAAAGGTATATGTAAGCTTTAAAGGCACCTGTGCTCGAGTCGAGATTTCAAATTCAGTTGCGACAGTGTCAAGTAAATTTGATATTATATTTAAAACGTGAATATAAATTGTTGATATGAAACTCCTGAGAATAATCTTATAGGTTTGTGAGTGTTTGGATATATTTATCTACTATTATTGAATAACTAAAGAAAGCTGAGAGTGATTATCATTTGACTTAACAAACAACCAGATAACCAAAAGGCCTAATATATAAAGTACTCAATTTCCGTTATACAAAATCACAAAATGCATTCCCTTAAAAAAAATTAATTTGTTTTCGTTATAATTGAAGAATCCTCATAAAGTTCCACGTTTTCTTCTCAGACTAACCATCTATTAATAATAGACTCGTTTTCATTACCTTTCCAAATATGTTTTTTGTAAACATTTATGTAATAAACAATTTGTGCATGCGAATACAAATAAAGAAAAATTTTGTAACGGCAATTTTCATTTAATGAAATAATAATGAAAATTTCTTAACGGTAATTTTTCATGACGGTAATTTTCAAATGAAAATAATGAAAATTTTCGTAACGGCAAAAAAATTAAAATATAGAAATGGAAAAAAAACAGCAGAATACATTAATAACTAAGTTGCTTTTACATAATATTTATTTTCATACATTATGCTTAACTTGATATTTTTTTTATTGAAAACTTTGATTATTTGTAATTTCACAATTAAATGAAACCACATGATGTAGTATTATTTTTACTTTCTTTATGTTCTTTACCACGACCTAGGTTTCGTTGTATTACAACATCTTCAGGTGGGCAATTAGCAAAGATCAAATTTAAATCAGCATAGATAATTAGCAAATAAAATTAGCAATGGTACAATATTTGCTGATTACCTGAAGATGTTTTAATACAACGAACCCTAGGTCGTGGTAAAGAACTTAAAGAAAGTAGAAATAATACCACAACACGTAGTTTTACTGAATTATGAATAATTAATTTCTACAAAATTAGCGCCGAGTATATTCAATAATTATAATTTGATAACGTTAGATTCAATCGTATATTTAAATAAAAAAAAATAGTTTTACAATAAAAAGGATATTAAAATAATACAGTGATAGTACTTAGTTATTTTAATTTTTTAATCGGAGTCCATTTTCTAAGGACTCCGATTAAAAATATCTTCTGGTTTTTATACGAAATCACCACGAATTTATATACGAACACTATCATCTAACCTTCGTAACTCATAGGCGAAACCAGACTCCTCTTAAACTAGATTACTTATGACGACCGTTATCTAATGACAATAGCCGTGACCAACGGATTAATGCACCTTCCGAAGCACACAGGAGCTCATAAAAATAATATTATTAAGATATGTGATTCATGGTCGCCCATAAAATCAACGACCAATGCGTGCCTTGCATAATATAATTTATTGCATAAACTCAACCAGGACGATTTGACTATGAGCCCTTCATTTAAATAGTAGTACTATTTTTTATTTTGTGTTTAAATTATATATATATATATATATATATATATATATATATATATATATATATCTATAAATATTTAAAAAATATAAATGATTCTCCAAAAACTTAATTGAATTGACGTAATTATATGATGCCTAGCTGTGATGTGTGATATGACTTCGTTCGCGTAAAATTCGGAAAATTTATTAGGTTTTCTTTTTTCTAATATGTTACTCTGATTAAACTATTATCATGTCGAATTTTACCAAAATACGTCCAGTAGAATTCATGTAATCGACGAACAAATTGACATGCTGAGAGACGGACAAAGTTCTAAAAACAAGTTTTCCGGCTTTTATTATCATTCTTTACGCTAAATGAATCACTGTTTTTAAAATATTTTTCATATACAGAATTCACTCTCTCACGATTTTAGTATATGTATATGGAGGAAAAAATTAAAAGATTAATTCGTAAGAAAATTTAACAATACTATCTGAATGGAAAAAGGTAAAGAAATTATATTTCGTACAAAAATAAAACTCAGTCAGACCTTAAAGATATTACAATTGGTATAATATTTTTCTTGCATTATCAGACCCGCCACATTACTTTGTAATTGAGAGTTTCAGTCTCGTTTACATCTCCACACAATTATTTATTGTTGAAAACTGTAATAAATAAATCGTACTTTACTTACGTAACAAAAATGACCTCAAATCCTAACTCCATAAAACCTAAAATTCCTAGTATTTTGTAAATGTATCCCTGAGAATTCCAGACAATGCTTTCATTTGCGTATGTAGTATTTTCATGAAAACATGTACCGACCACGATAATAATTTTCAGATCTTGAAAAGCAATTCGCACGATCCTTTTTGTATATTATTATCTATTGGATTGCGGATTCTCGGAAAATGAATATTCACATCTATGACCTAAAATAAGCACCCATATATCATGAAAGTGTTACGAAAATCTGTGAAGTAAACTATGCTCATATCGTATATAATTTTGTGACCTATTTCATAGCGAATTATTCCAAAGATTAATGATTTGTTAGCGCCAAATTATATGTCTGTGTGACTATATTTTCTCAATCTACATGACACAAAACTAAGTATGTGATTTAAGTGATTTATTGAATGATGTTTGAAATTATATGTAATAAAAACATTATTCATTTTTTATGCCCGCAAAATAAACATTTTGACATATATATATGTATATATATATATACGTTGAACAAATAGTCTTTAATCTAAGCATAAAACATATAACAAATTTGTAGGATATTCGTATATTTAGAGAAAAAAAGTAATTGTATCGCAAGCAAATATAAAAAAATTTCCTTGAAAATAAATTTAAAATGTAAGATTATTATACAATTTTTTTTTAGATGAAGTCATGGTTTATCGAGTTAAGTTCATACCTTAATCAGTTATTTTTCAGTATCTTTATGATAAATATATAATAAAAGATTTGTTGTTGAACCTTTCTCAAGTTTAATGAATTTGGGAATTGTACTTTTTGGGTGATCGTTAAATAACTTTAAAGATTCGACTAATTAAAATATTCGTTAATAATGCTGATAACCTTACAACGAACGGAAGATATGAAAATGCCGCTAAAATCTTAAACAATTAAGTATTTTCCATATTTGTACGCACTACCTGTAATTCTTCAAAAGCACAGCAATTTTTGTGCCATTTCATGAAAACTTAACTGTATAAATATCAACATTTTCCGAAACGCAAACTTATAATTGCGAACGTGCATAATTACGAAGTCAATTACTTTCGCTGAAAGCTGATAGGTGCTTGAACTTTCACACAAGAACAAGCAATTACAACTCGAACTGAAATCGTTAATTTGCGGTCCCAGTAATATAAGATTGTTTCCTAATTGCGTCATGCATTCAACCAGTAAATCTTGAAATTAAACCTCATCAAAATTGCTCGAACAGTACCTATATTCCATATATAAAGGAAGAGAGCCTGAATGAAGCAATTAACCTGTACGCGTGCTCCCGCTTTATTGCTGTAGTAGTAATCATAATTAATTTTGAAAAAAGAGCAAGACAAGGTAATGATAGAATAAGCTATTTTAAGCATCGATATGGTTAAGCTGAAGAAAAGGTAAAAATATGAAACTAGTAGATTAATACTAAAGATAGGATATTTTTAAACCTTGAAAATATTTACGTGAACTTGTGAGGCAATTGAAATATGACACCAGGACATGGTCGTATTCCTGATGTTACATTTCAGTTATGTCATAAGTTTCGAAATTTTGACAATGAATTACTTTTCTCAAAATCAAATAGTCATAAACGCTTGGAAATATTATGGCCGAACAGGTTTTCGAGGTTTATTACAACGCGCACCAAAAGTAAATTAGCTATGCGGATTGTTCAAGACATTGACAAATATAAGTAAAATTAATGAATGAAACCTATCTCTGATACGAGTTACATTCTGAATTGAATGCAACTTGTATCAGAAATTGTGTTCATTAAGGTACTTCTCTAATGTCGAAGTAATACGAATGTTTGATACAGCACGTTCGTTTTTTTTACGAACGTGCTGTATATATTTTCTGGGATCTATATATTAGCACAAAATTTAAAAATCAAATTCAAAATAGTCGCTTAAATTCTTTTATTTCATAGTATCTGTGAATACTATAGATATATTTATTAAAAGAATCCGTTAGTATGGGATAGAACCCTGTTAAATGTTGTAAAATTTGCTTTCGTAAACTGTGGCTTGTAAGTCAAAATTAATTTTCGTTTTCAAAATTGAATATGAAAATTAAAAAAAAAATCATCAATATCCAGAGAAAACGTCTATTACTACCCGATTAAACATAAATATGATATGGACACCAAGTGTTCCATATTTAATAACTTTTATAGAAATTTTTATTAAATTATAATTTACACAATTTTTAATTACTGTATATTTTCAAGGATTTTTCGCAATTTTTTTTAAAAAGCACTAATAAGATAGACCTAAATTATTCTAACCTAACTAACGTCAAAAACGATTTGAAATTATCACGGGGATCGATTTTTGTTTATTTAAACAATATATGTATTTTATATCTATAGATCAAATATCAAGTAAAAAATATGATAGAATTTTTTGTGTAAAAAAGTAGCAACGTCATTGTTTCGTATTGACGCTTCTTTTCGTCCTATATACAGTAGATGTATATAAGTGGATATTCAAATAATGCATTCTCAATTCCATAAACACAATCCTATTCAACAGTTTTATTAGCAAATGTGTTAATGCGTACGCTATAAATTCATAGTATAAAATCATAGTATAGTATAGCTAGTAACTGCAAAATACTTTCGCAATATGGTGAGTAGATTATTCAATTTGAATGAGCCATAATTTTCTATTGAGGTGATAGTGATTATGGAGAAAAACAATATTCGGAAATAAAATTGAAATACTTGATAACACATCACTTGATTCAAATACTTGATAATACTCTGAGTAAGTAGAGTATTATAATGGATAAGTCTTCCAAAAGCAAGTTCGTATCAGAACTCGCATAATGTGGCTTCTCTAGTTGTTTATATCTCTTAAAAATGTACTATATACTTGTGACTGAAATTTTGCGGATCTTTTAACCCCACGGGTGAAAAATGACAGAAGAGTGATTTATTACACATCGTTTCCATGTTTAACGATTTAAAACCGAGACTTAAAAATGAAAAACAGCGAGAGAAATTTCAATTTTATGTTAAATTACTTTTCCAATAACTGTCCAATAGTTGCGCTTCATGAAAATGACATTGAATAATATTTTTAAACATTTTTTTGATGCATAGTTATTGAGAACCATATTTCAAAGACCCACTTCAAAAACTTTATGTACGTAGATGTTCTTCACATAACCGGTAGCTTAACCTTTTATCACTTTTTATCCTTCGTCAAAAAGCAAATACTATTATGATTATGGTCTTCAGACTACTAGAGTAAGTGGGACGTTAGGATTACCGTGTATATTCTTAATCAATCATTTTTATTTAAAAAAATCTGATCATTCACTTAAAATTTCTTCGCCTCCGTTGAACAAGTATTGGTGAGTACATTATCAGTTTTTCCTATTTGGTAAATATTAGTTACTCTTTTTCCCGTTTTCGGAAATTTGTTATCCAAATTATCAAATCTATGTTCTTTCATGATATTTTGCGCTTTTGCTACATTATTTCAATGCAAAACCATATATATCCAAACCATATTATATACAACTACTCATATTAGTGATATAATGTTCATTTTATTTTAATGTCATTGATTTTATCTATCATAGGTATGATTATATAGCTTAAAATATTACGCACTCAAAATCTTATTTCATTGAAAGAAAAATAAACTTATATGTATAAAAACAACAGAGTTATTCGTCTAACAATGTTTATAATTTCGCTTAAAATATTACGTAAATAGAACTTGAAGGTGAACACATATAAACAAGATGTCGATAAGTATAAAAAAAAATTAGAACCCTTGAAAAGGAAATAGACTATAGTAGCTCATTACTAATGAAATAAGGTCGTTTGAACCTACTCATAAAAATTGAAATAATTGACGAGTAAGGTTAATTTCTGTTTAATAGACTATTATGTATTATTAAAGACCTTACTTAAATTTATTTTCAGTGACATTTAAATTTCTTTTGTATTGTTAACATCAAAGCGTATATGTAGAAAAATGTTAAATTGTTAATATGCCTGAAGTGCTTTTCGTGTTATTTCTACATTATAAAATATTTCAGAGTTCCATAACACATTAAAATTTTGTGGTAAGTTTAAAGGCTACAATCATGGAGATTTGCCTAATCAGAATTTCTTAAAACGATGTACGGAGATTTCGATGGAGCATAAAATAAAATATTGAAAATTTAATTGGATACTTCGTATGCTCCGAAAAGAGTCCGTCCATTTTACTAAACTGGTTTTGGACATGGACCCTCAATGAAAGAGGAAATGTGGTTTTAGAAAGCAAACCTGGCTGTGAACTGTGCCAGCGGAAGAGCATCAGTAAGACTTGTATTGAAGCCAAGCATGAAACCAAGGTTTGATGGTCAGGGCGAAGCACTACATACGTACATAATATTGAGTTGTAGATTAAAAGGAAAAGGTTAGTTTACATTTGTTTTTCCATAAATGCCAATTTTCAGTCAACAGTCAGTTTAGATATAATTTCTTATTCCTATCACATAAAAACGAATAACCAGACTTACCTGAAAATTTCACTACAGTATTTTTGAGAGCACGAGAAAGAATATAAAATATGAGATATTATCATAGTATGATAATATGAGATATTAGTCCTCTAAGGGTTGATTTTGGGTCGGACAGAAAGTAAACTATTTTTATTCTCATTTTATATTGTCCTTTATTTTCAACTTTATTCTAATACATGAAATATATATCTCTTCTCCCTCGTTCTGGCAAATGAAAATACCTCACTTGTAGAAATTACGTGGTTTTTCATAAAATATTTGAATCTCATTTTTCAGATCTGGCACATGTCGAATATTTTGATATTGAAATGATTGGATAATGATATAAACAAGTGATAATCGATAGGCGAAGGGTCCGGAGAGTATGGTGAATTAGTGATTACAAGCCTATCTATATGACTGTTGTTTGACTTCAAAGATATATGTGGTCGAATGTGATCATATGGAAGATTAACGTTAATACACAATAATTGGCACAATTAATTGTAGATCTAGGTGATAGAAAGTCCTAGTGGCCATTATTACCTTCATTTCGAAGTGGTTAGGTTTAGGTATTGAAACTCCGGTTTCACTGGTTGCAAGCCACAGGCGCTCACGAGAACGATTGATAAAGAATACCCACTTCACGTCTCAAGCGGCTAGATGTTTAAACTATTCTTCATTAGCGTGTGAAGTGAAATGAGTCATATAGAAATCAACACGCAGTTGCTTCTATGTTTCATTGAATTCGTGTGGAATCCACGACCTAAGTTTTCAAGTCACACTCATTTCGTGAAGGCTACGATAAGACCGTGTTTTTTGAGCATAAAAGTCGCTCTGTTAAACACTGTGATGAGTGCTGAGGGTTTTCTTCAATAAGACCTCGAACGGCGTCGATGTTCAATGCAATCGTTCAGAGTGTAGAGCATTTTCGAATTATAGATTTACCTTGTAAAAGCGATCGAACCATAGAGAAGACGTCGTGTGAGAGACGGTACCTTTGCCTACTTTTTGATTAATTTTTATTGCAGTCGTGAGTGCAGAAGTTCCCAAAGGTACTCGTGAAATAAAGTGCTTGTAGTGATTCACGGGAAATATCTATTTGTTTGGACATGTTTGCCATATCAGCAATTATAATATACTGATTGAACCCACGAGCCTATGCTGCTTATATAACGGAGTGACAGAAGATTTCCGAATATTTGGGCAAGTTTTAGAATAATCATAAAAAATTGTCCCAAAACTTTTTGTGCACCCCAATAAATAAATTCGGTTTGTATCTTCGCTCATCACAAAAAAACCACTTAATAAAATTAAATATTATAAACTCTGAATAATTTAATACTTTCATTATATTATTCAGAATCTATGAAAAAAAAAATGAATATATTTTAACTTATTGCAATACATAGAAAATAATAACAAAAAATTCAAGTAGACTAAATTACAAGAAAATTCGGTTTAGTATTTAAATTGTTGTATATTTTGTGTCCTCAAATGTTCAGATCTCTGAGAATTATAGACGGAAGAGGAAATGAGATAATTTTTACATAATCCCTAGCATTCGATAAGGAAAAATCGTGGTATGAAATTTGAAACCGGAAAAGCCATTTGCTTCAATTTCTCCCACGGAGCTACGATGACAAGCCCTATTGGCACGTTTCTAAATTGAACAAAGCAGCTTACACTTGAATTCGTGACCGAGAGCAGTTCTTGTGTAACAAGAAAAAACTTTGTGAATATCAATAGAATTCGTGCTGCACGTGTCCCGTATATACTTAGCTATAATTTAAAGTTTAAATGTTTAGAGATACACCATTTCAATTGTTTATAATATTAATATTGTATTGTATTTATGGCGAATTTCTCTAAAACTACAATATCCGGAGGGCCCCCGGTATATTTTATGTTAACTTCTAAAAAGTTAATTTTTTTAAATCACTTTTTTACGAAAGAGGAGGGGAATAAATATACTTACATAAAATTCTCACTTGTGCTCTCAACTGATACCTCAAACTATCGAATGGAAAAATATTATTTCCATACCAAACATTCTCAAACCTATTTTGTATATTCTTATTATTCGAAATATGTGGGTTAAAAAATCTAAGAGCTATGCTTAAATTTATTGTCGAGGTACAAAGAAAGTGCGAGGCTGAAGTAATTCAAATTTTGTTAGAGATTATTTCAACTTAATATACATTTTGACAGCGTAACATTGTTCACTACTCTAGCAAAATTGTTTATGCTCCGAGAAAGCTCGTTTATACGCAATTATGCTCAAAGAACACTTCGTTTGCGTCCTCAGTTATGCTCAGAGAATGCTGAGAATATTTTGGTGGATCAAAATACTATTAACTATTATTTCTAAACGCAATTTTTAGGGCTACGAAACCTTACAAGCAAAAAAAAACGAAACAGTTATAAAATCACTCATGTATCCGCCCTCGAACATAGTCTTTAAGCAACAATTTGACGTAGAAATTGTAAATTTTGCCATGGTAATAAAGCAAATTAATTCTCACATATCGTCACAGGTAACATTTAAAATTTATGTGAAAATTTTGAAAAAAATCTAATATTTACTGTTTTATTAAATATTATTTTTTTTTCAAATTAAATGTGTAGTGTGGGGTAACGTTTGCAAGGGATAGTTATAGTTTTAAGGGAATATTACTTATGTACTGTATCTTTACTACGTGCTATCATTGCCAGTGCAATGGTAGCATGAAGTAAAGATACAGTGCGTACCATTTTTGAATAGTTCACAATGATATATGTAGTACTACTAGTTGTATCTATTATTATTAATTTCTTATTGAGCTAAAAACTCTATATTAGTGTTGAATTATAACAAAATAGTTCCACTTTAAACGAGTTTTTATTTATAAGTTGAAAGATAAAATATAGTAAAAATAATACCTGTTTCTTTGTTTGTATTAATTTTTGTTTATATCACAAAAATCATTAACAAAATTAATTTAAATAGCGCCTTTGTTCTTATATTACTTAACGACTATGAAAAAATTAAGGTATGTTAAATTTATTATATATTAATGCTATACTAAAAAATTAAAAAGAAAGAAATATAATAAATGACTATCAACTACTGTCGATAAAAATTGTACAAACAAGAAAGTCCATACAAGACAAGTCAAAACAATGCAATATTGTTCCGAATATAAATATGATACCTTCTAATTCTTTAGCATGGAACTTTATAATTACACTGTAGGGAAAATGTATCGTTCGTGAAAACGTGAAAAACAACGAAACTACACACAAATAATAAGAGTTAAAAAAATTCTCGATTTTAAAATTAATATACTATCAAGATA
The DNA here is from genome assembly GCA_039881145.1 of Druceiella hillmani. Taxonomy (NCBI): domain Eukaryota; kingdom Metazoa; phylum Arthropoda; class Insecta; order Lepidoptera; family Hepialidae; genus Druceiella; species Druceiella hillmani. Next base: position 16,819,422 of record JAYKKI010000029.1, read on the forward strand.
ATAAGGCTCGAGATAACACGCAAGTATAACCTCACACCAGGAAAATATTCTTGCCTAAATCTCACATGTCAATGTCAACATTATGTTTTTTCTTATAATTTTCCAACTCGATTTTAATAATTTCCACGAAAATTCGAAAATATCGAAGGAAAATTCCAAATGAAGTTAGTCTGTCACATCTAACCAATATACATACTCTATCATTTTTCAAAGAATGAATATCAATATACAAAATTCTCTGGTATAAACACTTTATTTATATATCAAGTATCGCGTCATTATTATTATATACCAAGATATCACACAACAGAATACTTCGAGATAATCTCTAGGTACTTCGTAATTATCTTCTATCAGTCCATTATGGTTAGAGACACATGATACTGCAGTCGTTAGAGTGGCGACGTGAAATTTCCAATAAAGGTATTATTTCCTCTCACTATACAATAGCCTCTCGATCGATATTGATGAGATTGGTTTGCGGTATAAAAACCTGACACAGTGATAAATTATGTTTACCAATATGTAAACATCTTAAGCATTATTGAAGGAATTATCAACAGTAGTGGCGTTAAGACGATCTATGACGTTATTGTTGGAAAATATAACTTTCAAAATTAAAAACCATTAGCTTACTAGTTTATTAACTTTCTCTATAAATTGAATTTAATGATAGAGTACCTGGAGTGCGTATTTCATAACTGCCATCCAATATGTCAGATGAATTTCTGCGGCATAAGTTGATTGACTAGAAATGATAATTTGAATTAGGTATAAAGACAATTCTGGAAAAAGTAACTGTCGTGTGCGAAATGTATTTTTGTATATCAAAGGCTTTTCCTCAATGTAAGACGCTTGATAATGTGATCAAACTGAATTATTTTGAAGTTCGTATTATTGAATAATTTTACAACTTTTCCTACTTTTTTTGTGTATCTCTTTAAAACTCGAGAATCGCTTATTATTATCGTTTATAGAAATGTCTATATATCGCTTATATAAATTTCTATATATTTTCCTTTCAAGTAGCCACGGGCCTTTTTTCCTCATTAAGTTTTACGTACTCTTTACTTAATCAAAATCAATTTAATGTTTTGCTAGAATGGTAAATAAAGTGACGCTGTCAAAATTAATTTGCATTCCTTTAAAATAATCTCTTGGAAAATTTCAATTATTTCAAACCTTATATTTTCTTTATATTTAGACCATAAATTAAAGCGTATTTCTCCGAAATTCTATCACATCGTGCTAATAAAGATTGCGAATATTTTTTTACAAAGGAAATAACGAATAAACAGAAAAAGAACAAGTTTCCCTTCAAGAATTTCTTCACCTTTTAATTTATCGATCGATCGATATGTTGTTAACGGAAAATGATTAGAAGTGTTTCTCTAAAACTGTCACTTTATATATTTGAAATTAACGAAAATAATTGACTTTTCCATATCTTAATATTTGAAATATAAACTTGACAAAGAAATTAGCAAATGTAGTAATAAATTATTAAAAGACTTAAATTTGACACGTGCTGTATAATTAATTTAGTTATGACTGTAGACCTTATTTAAAATTATGTAAAATTTTATTTCAAAGGACTCCCCGATAACTAGGTAACTGGAATTCTTGTTTAATATTGCAAATTTTCTCTTGTTTAAATACATAAGAAGGTTACGTCAGATTACATTCCAGTATAGTAGTTAGCAAGATATAAACAATTTAATACAATTTTTGTCCTTTTTTACTTACCGCAATCCTTTATGATATCACTTCTAGATTACAATACAAATAAATTATATATACATTCCGACATTGAAGTTCTTAACTATGAACAAACCGCATAAAAGAAATATATCCGTCTTAAAAATATTGTCTGCCTTTTTGCACGCGCATCAGATAAAACTACAAGATATATCTTCCCGACTATGGCGAAGCAGGAGGATGATAACGGAGTTGGCATCTACGTGTAAATGTATGTATGAATTTTTAGCTCTACGATCGTAGCATCCAAACTACTGTAGCGATTTTGATAAATTTGATATCTATATAGACATTTCATTTAAAACTCTACGGATGCTACGATAGTGGTATATCCTATGCTGAATTACATCACTGAAACATGACGCCTGAGACCCTACGCTGAAACCGATATGGCAGACATGTGGTGTGCGAGAGAATAAAATACAACTCAAAATAGAATTTCGAGATAAATATATCGTGTTCGATATTAAATAAAAAGCCACAAAATGTAAATTATGAAAAAATATATGGTTTGTTTGGATACAAGGGAGAATAAAAAAGAAACTATAAAAAATACTAAATTAAACAGCTTCAATAACTACAGTTTTCCATTGGCTAATATTTAAAAAAAGCATCCGTTTGCCTTCCGAATTATAATTGCAATTTGAAATCTACATATCTAAGTTTCAATATTTAGTAATTGAACTGCATAATTGTAGGCGTAACGTAACGATTTCGTTCACATCCAATTCTTTTATGTTTTCCAGACAAAATTTTCAGATATGTTTTCAGAAACTAATTTATGCGATATAATATTAAATCTGAGAAGTCAAATTAGTTACATATCTACAGAGTTCTTCATTAAGGGATTCCCATATTTTGAATTTTAAATAAAATAAATTATTTCGTTGACACAGCATCAATTTCATATATATTTTAAGGTTCATGGGATATATGGTAAAATAATTGCAACCATGATGTCCAATTTTCTGTAACGATTTTATATAAATTGAGCTGATTATCCCAAATTATAAATATGATGTTATTCTTTAGGTGTTCAATTTCTTGGGGTGTATTGATATAAACTCAAGATTTATCAATAGCGTTAAATGTCAGAAAATTGATGGTAAGTTAACATCAGCACCATGCGACATGATGAAACCTCATAACTTCTTTTTTAACATGTTTTTTGTTTTTAGGCGATATATGTTACGCTGCCTATTTTAAACCACATTTTGGTAAAGTTACGAATTTTCAACGTAGGGTCAAATATAATCAGTCTTCGTATCCCAAAACCTTGCGCTAATGATTGTCACAGCCTCTTCTCAGTAACATCTAAAAATAAGACCTATTGATTATGTAGTGACCTTCATGGGTGGATATTTTTGAATCCATTTGGGCATTCATAACTGTAATACTTCAAATGTGGCAATACTCTATTAGAAATAGGAAAAATCATTATCACCTCAATAGGAAGACGAGTTTTTATACCTAAAAATACTTTTTTATTTAATTAATTTAAATAGTAATAGTAGTAGATTTTAATATAGTATTACTTAGGGTCCAAGAAAAACATGAGATATATTTAATTCTACTAACATATTAAAGAGGAACGTTTCGTTTGTTTGTTTTTGTTTTAACGCAAAAACTAATAATTTAAATAGCACACAACTTTCATTAATATGAAAGCCTGTGGTTTTCAAGTCACCATAGGCTATATGATATGTATATTGCATACCTATAATAATTTTTCAGATTTAGTTAAAAATCTCAATGTAGTCGGAGAAAAATCGCTGGTTTGGCCGCTTTCGGGATTATCTCTGGAAATACTATTACAGACAAATTAATAATAGAAAATTACAGATTTTAAAAGATCAAAAAAAATAATAACAGTATTTATCTCTTTTTTATAGATAAGCCAACATAACGATTTTTAAGCTCAGAAAGTGTGTGGGAGTAAATTTGCCAAGCTTAAGTCAATTTATTAAAGCTCATTAAAATAAATAGCATAGTTATTTTAAGCGTTTTTAATATTGATTGAAAAATAATTAACTATTCATAGTTTCCGATTCGGATTAATAGTTTAATAGTAAGCATGTGTTTTTGAACGCAAAGCAAAGTATAAAAACGCATTATAATGAAATTTGGTACAATGAATTTAAGCATAGAGGGATGGAAAGGGTACGAGAATAAGCGTATCAAAAATATTATTCCTATAACATTATTATACCCATAAGAAGTCTTTATTCGGGTCATTTTGGCACCTGGGGAAAATACATTACGTGTGAAACAATATGTTAGACACTATCTCTGTCGGAACTAAAATATAATCGAATGAAACTGGGACTAGTCGCTGTTTTATTATCCATTAATGTAACGTTAAAAAATTAAAAAAACGGAGAAAAAATATCAGACTGCCATGAACAATGTTGCTGATAACTAACCGTACAAATAAAGGTGCATTATGGTCAAAAAATAAAAAGAAAACTTTTAAACTCTTCAGTATGGAACTCTACAAATATATTGTGTAGAAAATTTGCCATTCGTGAAAAAAATTTTTTTTTTACACGTTTTATATTAGCTTCATTTGTACGTTTGTACATATCTTGCTTCATTTGTACGTATGAATGTAATGGAATCCTTCAAATAATTTTCACTCCCTTCCAGACCTCCGAATGATTTTAAATTTTGCACTTGTATAAAAAACCAATGATGATACAATCATTTCATACCTAAGAATTTATAAAATCATCTTACAGTTTGAAAACGACTAAAAAAGCTCGCTTTTGTAGCAATGTATATTAAAAAATAAAAAATAATCTTTAAAGGTGCTCACTCTCTATTTACATTTATGAAAAATAATACCAAGCATTCCACACTTTTTAAAATTGCGTAGCCAAATGGCAAAAACGGAACCCTTATAATTATGTCCGTCTGTCTGTTCGTATGTCACAGCTATATTACTCGGGTACTATTGACACTATATAGATGAAATTTTAATGGTAGATGCCTTCTATGAACCGCTATACAATAGAATAGTAGAATTATGAGAAAAATATCAGTGGTGGCACTCCATATATGTAACTGAGGGATGAAAAAAGCTCGTACACATAGGCGTATGGGTTATTCTTAGGTCTTTCAAAATGATATCGAGATTCCAAAATCACATATTTACTTAAGGTAAAAGTTTGAGCGATATGCGCTTCTAAAATATTAAAAAATGTGTCCCCTTCCACTCTAATTTTTCAACTAACGTGTGTAAAATTGTGAAAACTTTCAACGAAAATTTCTTTGAATAAGATGCGTTGTGTAGTTTTTGCGTTATGGGATATTTTCGATATCGACCACAGTAATAACTTTTATTTTCCTAACGCCTTTGAGAAATAAAAACTTACAAGTTTAGTATGGTTTGATACTATTTAACCCTTCGTGCTCGAGTCCGACTTGGTTTAGTTGCGCTTGATCACTTTTTTTAAATTAAAGTTAATTTTCTCGTCAATCACTTTACACCGTTAGAGATGACAAAAGTGGAGTGTGAAAAAGGTCAAAATTATTCTAATATGTTCTAATTTCCATAGCAAATTATATTTTGTTATAGATTTTCTACTAAGTCCTGGACAGAAGTATAGCCTCATACCAGGAAAATATTCCTATCTAAATTTTGTCAACTTTAATATTGATTATTAATTAGATTATGTTCATGAAATTTTCACAGTTTCAAAGGAACATTCACAATGAAGCAAATATGTTGTAAGCTAAAACATATACCTGTTCTCATCATATTTCAAATGAATGAATTTCATTGTACAATATTCTGGTACAGACACTTCATCGATATGTAGAGTATCGCATCATTATCGTTATATACCAAGATTTATACACAAAAGAATCCGTCAAGGTAATCCTAGGTAAGATAGACACGCAAAGAATCCTTCAAGATAATCCCTGGGTACTTCGTAATTATTCTTTATTGCTCCATTATGGCCAGAGACACATGACACTAAAGCCGTCAGGGTATCAACGCAAAATTTCTATTAAAATAATTATTCACTATTACGAAATCTCTCTAATATCGATATCTAAGTGATTGGTTTACGGTATAAAGACATAACATAGTGATACATCATGTTTACCAATTTCTAAACATCTTAAGAAGCATTAAAGTAATTATGTACATTAGTGGCGTCAAGGCGATCTACAACGTTATTGCTGAAAAACTTAATCTGTAAAATTAGAAAACATTAGCTTACTAGTTTATTTAGTTTTTCTTTAATAGAAATTGATTGATGAAGCACCAAGAGTGCGTATTTGACAATTGTCTTCCAATATATTAGACAAGTTTCTGTAGCCCAAGACCGATTAAAGAAAAATGAGAATTTAAATTGGAGATTCGAAGACAACTTTGAAAATGAAGTAGTCAAATGCTAGATGAATTAGTATATGGAAGGATTTTCACGAAATTATTGTACTTGATATTAAAAAGAAGTTAGTGCTTACTACTCAATTATTTTAAAGTTCACATTATTTAATTTTTTTTAAAATTTTATTTGATATTTTTTGGTTTTGTGTGAGTATTTGGAACTCGACAATTCCTTATTCGATTTCTATGTAATTTTCTTTATCTAGTATGGCTATACTGCTTCTGTTCTCATATAGTTTTATATAGTATTTTCTGGATCAAAATTAAATAAATATTTTCTAGATTCAAATGATATTTGTGCTTGCAACATTTTAACAACGGTATATCTCAACACATGTGGTGGTCCATGTGGTGAATATTAATGAGTTATATGTCAATGGATAAATACTGTATGTGTTGTGATATACCGTTGTTAAATGTTTAGTTAATATATCACTAGGATTTTTTAGGAACTATCAAATATAATAGTTTTTTTTTATTTCTTCACATAGCATCTTAATAAACTCATATAAGCAATATACCTTATATTGTTTATCCTAAATGCCATATAAAAGTTAATGTGCCCTTATATAGCTTTTACCTTATGTTATCACATCAATTAACACAAATATAATGTATTCATTTGTTAACTTATTGGCATTTTAAACAAGTTTGAATAAACTGTGAATTGCTTACCTATACCATGGTAAACAAAATCTTTAACAGTGACAACTGTGCACATTTTGTAACGGAATCTTCTACCTATTCAGATATATTAGTCGTAATAACATTTGCTCGATTTGTTGGATGGATTTCAAGGAATTATCAGACATACATCTCTTTCTCTCAGAATCAGTAAATCAGATATTTCTTCGTTACTGACAGAGAGAAAATGTATCAATCTTTAATAATTTTGCTTTTTTTTACTATTTTCTCAAAGAACTCTTTTTTCAATTGTTTTTGACATCCTACGTTGTGATATTTATGAATCGTCTTCAACCTATGAAATATCATTAGCATAGCACTGATTGTATCTTGCGGAAGCATTTCTCGAGTCACGTTTTTAAGGATTTCTTTTATTACATGCGTATTGATCTGCATGGTTGAATGGCTCAACAATATTTAAGAAAAACAGAATCAACTCATCTTACTTATTGCTGATAACGGTTTTTTCTTGAAAAATAAAAAAGTTTCCTCATTTCAAGAACTACCAGAGAGTATATATGTCTCATTGGTTCCTTTCACCTCGTCAGTTCGTTTCGGGTTAATGTAGTATTAGCCAGCTTACGTTGTCTGATACATTCATCATTCATATTTCTTTACCTTCAAAGTACATTCCAGGCAGTAAATTTCAATGGAATATACACTTTTGCTATGATGATTTAATAAACCTTCGACGACTTAGGCGATCAAAATGGGTGTTGTGGTAGTTAATGTCCTCACCAAGAGAAGGAGCCCTGTAAACAAGAAGACTTATATCATATTATACAATAAATATAGTTTATAATAAGGTTATGGTCGTATCTTCTGCGAAAAAATGAATTTTACAAAATAGCAATTGATACTTGAACACACTGTATAAAATCACGCAAACAGCTTTTCACCATTTCGCAGTTATATTTCAACACTATTTGTTTCTAGCACAAATACTTTAGGGATTAAGACTAGATTCTTAAAATAATAATTTGCATTTCATTTAGAGTAAAATTAGTACATACCTTAAAAATTATTAGTATCGAAAGCGATATTCCATAGAGTTTAATCATTTTAAAATTATATTTACCGATTTTTTTTTAATTTTGTGCACTTTGACAAATTAACAATATTTTTGTTTACACATTATACGTTCAACTTGATACAGATGAACAGAATAAAAATCTGAAATACCCGAATGTGCTTCAGGATTCTATGGGTATGGGGCGTTCAGCTCATTGATATAATCCCAGTTAAAGTGTCTGCAAACAAAATGTGATTATAACAACAATTTTCAGTTCAATCATGCTGAAGGCACAGAAAATGGTTTGGTTCTATACAACCACATTGATTAAACGATTTTGGGTCTTTAAAAAACTAATAACTGTTGCTGAGAAATGTGCTACCTACTGGTACAAGCTAAAAATAATTTTACTGTAATCACCAATAGAAAGCAATTGTTGTAAATGTTTATTATAAAAAATAATACATCTTTTAAATTATAAAAAAAACAGTTTTCTCTTAATTGTCATTTAAACAAACAAGGAGATTATATTAAATTCGAAATAAATTTTCGGTTATTTTCTATACTAAAAATTGTCACATCACCGATCGTAGTAATCGTGTCGTAGGTGAAACCTTGTCTATATTCATATCCATATGATAAATTTATCATATGGATATGAATATAGACAAGGATTCGCCTACGACAAAATCACCCTTATCTAATATACTATTTCTTGTGTTATTCATACTGTACTAAGTACATATTACAGACATGACTTAAATTATACCATCATTACAAATTCTTGGTAATAAACATGATTTTATCCATTTGTTCTTATGTTTGTACACCAATAATTCAAAAACCATCATATTTAATTATTTATTGCTAGTTGTGATAACGCGACTTCGTTCACGTGGAATTCGGTATAAAATAATATCTATAATATCCAAATAAAAAGTATCCTATGTGTTACTCGAGTATATACACTATTACCACATCAAATTTCAATGAAATCCATGCAGCAAATTTTGTGTGATTGAAAAACAAATTAGCACGCACACAGACAGACTAAAATTTTCTTTAAATATGTTCTCTGGTTATCTATGATAGAAGACCATCATTCCGTATGCTAAATCAATCACTCTTTTTAAAATATTTTCCGTGTATAGAATTCAATACTTCACAATTTCATTATATCTATAGATTTTACCAAAACGTATAATAGATTTAGATATGGAACCAAATATAGCATTCTAAAATCTATGCAATCACTACTCGTACTAGGATATGTATGACAATTTTGTAAAATGAAATTCTTTTTGGAGGTCCAGTTTGAGATATTTATTTCGTGTTGAGAGTTTTGTTTTTTGAAGTTTATTTTATTTTGTGTCAGTACCTAAAAGGAAAAAACGAAAGTCTTATAAGAACCATCCCTCTATCACAGCCGTTTTTTATCAGAAGCGGATTTTTTTAAATTTTAGGTATCGTGTGCTATAGATATCAATAGAAAGAACGACATGTAAGGATTCCAAAATTATGTATATTTTTTTTTAATTTTTAGAAAATGTAGTTTTGGAATCACTATAGGAAGAATGGTACAGAAGTAATATTGAAAATTACCACAAAAAATATGTCACCACCTCCATCTTTGAAATATAATAATTTTCATAAAATTATAAATTAAATCTGTATATCTTCATAAAATTATGAAAAAAGCGTTAGCAGAGACATACCGAACAATTAGGACGTTGATTCCAAACCTTATAATATTAATGGAATTCATAATATTTTCAAAAGTGTGAAAGACAAACTAGACAACCTTTTGCGTGGCGAATATTAGTATTTGTAATTAGTTTAATAAAAATACGTATAATATATATCTTCAAATATTTTTATATACCTAAATGTGTACAGAAGCCTCGTAGTACGAATTGTGCTTGTTCCTAAGAGGTTTTATTTTTAGTAAATATAATTATTAATATACTACTACTAAATCGTGGAACAATTTTTGATTTTCTTTTATTTTTTTTACAAGTGGACAGCTGCTGTTTCGCTGAAAATTTGATTAGGAATATAAATGAATTGGAAATTAGTATTCTGTTCAATTGTGCCAATTTCTAATTTATAGGTGAAAATTTCTGTAATAAATTTACATTGTTACTCTAAGTACCATAAAATTAAATCTCGATTCGATGAACTGGATGATTAAGCAAAATATGAATGCTATTGTGGTTTCAAATAATTTTAACTTTATTTAATATTAGAATCGAATAGAAACGCAAAAAAGTCATCAAATAATCGATGATCAAATTCTTCGTACGTTTTCCAATTAATGCCATTTTTAAAATTTTCTATTTTACGCTTACTTTTAAATTGATAAAAACTTAGAAAAAAAATTGTTGAATGTTAAATAAGGGTCACAGAAGATAGGATAATATTTGGTTCAAAATATTAGTCCATAAGCAAACTAGTTGACATGATCACTTCACCAGCACCCATTTATTTAACATGATATGTTTTAGCTATCCTAAATAGTTTGCTTCGGAATATAACTGTAGAATCGTAAACGTAAATGTGTACAGGTTTAGTCTAATTCATCTATAACAAAAGGGCAGGTAGGAATTTTAAAAATATAGCTAGTGTAGCTATATTTTTGAAATTCCCGAAAATTAGATAATTTTTTTGGAATAAAAAGTATGCCATGTTCCTATCCATTTACATTCCCGTATATACGTTGATCAATTAGATAATTGAGATGTGAAAGTGTGATACATAATTAAGCAAAGAAGCTCACATTCGCATTTGTAATATAATTTAAGTTATGTACGTATATGATATTGTATGTCGTTAGCCACTAATAGTACCGACGTAAATTCCTTGAAACAAATTGTAAATACATTTCCTTAATTAACACGAAAAATATAATCATTAAACTTATCGATGATCAAAAACAAGAAAAAAGATATGTAAATATATGTATATATATATATATATATATATATATATATATATATATATTGATAATATATTCGGGTAAAAGATGCCGTAGAAGTCGTTTACCACCTTTAGACGCTTTTAGTACACATAAAATATTTGCATAAAAACTTAGTTATTACGAAAAGGAAATTAAGATCGATTTTTTATTACAAATGGCCATAACTAAGTTATTTATTGGGGTATATATATTATAGCTATTATTAAATTGGCTCTAGGATCCATGGGAATGTCAAATAATTTATACCATTCATACACATTCATCCAATACATTGACATCAACATTCCTATAATATTACGCCATAATAATAATTGTTCTTTTACTTTATACATTGAATTATGTTGGAAATTCAAAATGAGACAATGTATTTTTAATAATATAATTGCTTCTCATAAATTTCAAGGTTAAACTATTTTCATGTAAAACATGGACGTCTGAAGGAAACGGAACTATGGAAACGTGGAATTATTTCCAATATACCGTATTTATCCAGCCTTAATATTTCAATAAAATTAAGAATAGCTTATATATACATCATCGTATTTTAGAAAATCTCACCTCACAAAAAATTACATTCTTTATATGATGTGGTAGTGATGGAAAAGATATTCGAAAAATCGTAAAGAAAAGGAAACATCACAAAAGTAATTACGAACAGTCTTCCTGGTAAAACGTCCACCGAAAATTAATCCACGCTTTTTCCCAATTTTCCCTTTATAAAATAAATAGGAAAGGCACAATTTAAACGAGTCCTTATCGGAAAATGATATTGAAGCAAAACATCTGTTGAATGCTGTAGATAAATTTCCATGTTTGTAAACGTTGGAAGATATAACGTGTTATAAAATCGTATATTTAAACTAAGTATCTTCCATGTGTGTATATGTTGTAAGAAATAACGTGTTTTAAAATCGTATATTTAAACTAAGTATCCTGAAATCTATATGTCTAATTGCAAATGTATCTATAAATAATGAAACGGCATTATTCGGATAAAAATTTGTCCAATACAAAATAGAATCGTCAAAAGGTCCAAATCTTTTCGACGAGTACTCTTCGATGTTATATACTTATTCCATAATAAAAAATTAAAACAATGTAGTTAATAAATATAATTTTGGGGTACTCCACTATTAATTTTAGGTTAAATAACCTTTAAAATCGGAACATATTAATTCTTTAATAATAATGGCACAGATTTTTTAAGGAATTTAAAAGAAAATTATTTATCGTGAAGGGAAGTTTACAAACCGTCATTTTAAATTCTGCATATTGAGAAGTTATGATCATTTAAAAAATTGAGTTGTCTGCTTGTAGGTTAATTACGTATTCGCTAGTTGATTCATGAAATAGACACCGAACGCAGCTTACTTATATAGAGAATATCGCATCAAACGATATTGTACGTAATGTGTTTTAATAAAAAAAACATCTTTAACCCTGAAATGGCGCAACATTTTCTTTTAAAATATTTTTGCTAGTAATTTATTTGTTTCGACGTATTTCTGGTTTCATGGAAAAAATTAAAATTTTTCAACGATAATATAGAATTATTGAATGATATTTTTAGAAACCGAGATAATGGAATATGAAAAATATGATAGAAATTTTGCAAAAAAATTCAATTTTGAAGTTGAATAATTCCATAACCATTACGAATTTGGAAAATCTAATTTGCATTATTCCCTAAATTTTTGAAAGAGAATTAACTCTCTGTGGCTTCGTAGTATTCAACTTTACACCTGCATACTTTCTAATATTATTATGAATTATTAGTGTTAATTATTATTGCCGGAATAATATATTTTTTACAACTCAGAATAAGCACACAATTAAATACCGGGGATAACAGTGTACTATACAACGCATCCTTATTATGTTAAAAAGTTGAATAGTCAGAAAATACGGTACTGAATTTCCTAGGCCTTAAAATAATACCTAACAGACATTTTGTTTGTGATATTGACATAAGAAAAAAATATACATTATCAAAATCAAGAAGAAGAGGACTGTCAAATTAACGAGCTGTCAAATATTGGTTAAAGTCAGTTTTTTTGCAAATACAGAGGAAAAAGTAGCGATAATAATTTTTCATAGTAGTTCACGTTAACTAGAATCTGAATGTGGAAATTTTTGTAAAAATATAAGACAATTGTAACACAGTGAATTCTGTACATTGAAAATATTTTAAAATATATGTTAGGATAGTGAATTATTTTAAAAAAGTTATTAATTTGGCGTAAATATGCGTTATATCGTTAATATAAAAACTGTTAAGCACGGACGTTACTGGCACTATTATGGATCTATACACAGAGATAGTTACGTACAAAGTTAAGACACTATACACATAGATATTATTTCTATTAAATGATATGATAAGTAATTAAATGGGCGAAGTAGAATGACAGTTGACAACATAGACACAATGTCATATAAGTGAGTGTATCAAAGTATAACACAGCTATTTACATAGACGTAATATTATATGAATGTCAATAACACATTTATCAATGTATTTAAAACAGATTTATTAATACGTTAGATAAATGTGTATTAATAGTTTAAATTTATTTACATCCTCAGGGTTCACAGAGCTTATCTATTAAAAACTTAAGTACATAGTAAATCATTTAATTTATATTTTTTAATTTTTTGTATTCTCACACGTATTTTACCTGTTGGTGTATATCGATTATATAGGTTACATCAGTCGTTTAACTGAATGTATTTACTTACTCACATATTCACATTAATTTTCTTACCGATTACAAATCACACAACACTAGTACAAAAGAAATATAAATCACTTAATAAAGAATAATCAAAACCGAGTTCTTATATTAAGCGAATGAAGTAATTATCTTTATATATAGTATATGAGAATGCACTCATATCATCTTGGATCTAAATAAATAGTAATTGAAGGAGCTTGATCCATGAAAAATGCTATATTCTACAATCTTGCCCTGTGTCACTTTTATAGCATGTGGTATAGCGTTGCCCATTGTAGGAGCATTCTCTTTCTGCAATAATAAATCTGGCAAAAATTGTGAGAAATGCTACCATATTTCTTATTAAGCAAAGTTAAAGAGAGGATATTCAATGGTTCAACCATTTTCCTGTTAATAATAACAAACCTTAATTGTTAATACATACAGCTGAAAGCTTTTAATTGGCCAAAATTAGTGACGAACGAAGCTCTTAATTTAAAATGATAAAGTAATTATCCTCAGAGTAATAACTTACAAGGGCATTCACATTGACATGGATTACAATAAAGATTATGCTAGAGAATATTTAGAATGAAATATCTAAAATTAGTAAACATATGTAATTATAATGTTAAAAATCTAACAACACTATAGTACATTTAGTGTCATAATGAAATGATGAAAATCTACGTATACAAAATAAATTTTGAAGTTCTATGCCTTTGAAGAATTTGTTGCTAGCGGTTAAAATTTCTTTCAATTTATGATATCACATTGAGAGTTTTCCAATTTCACTGTATGGAGTATAGTAAAAAAATATCTCTCTAATTCCTTAAGTTGTTCGTATTGTTTTAAGTAGGTTATTTGAATTGTACGTAATGGAAGAAAGTATTAAAAATAGAAACAGTCAATGTCGTCTCTTCAACTTTGATGGCTAGAACTTTATAATAAACTAACATACAGAGGCCTCGTTCCAGAAAATATAATATTTAAATATACTTGTCATATCCAAATGTTCTACAGTAACTCAAGAGTCATGCCATTTACCTAAGGGGTCAGGTTTATTCTAAATTAATGTAAAATAAACTTGACCGCGAGATTCACAGTGAAATTGCCGAAAGCCAAACTAAAATACATAAATTACCTCATTACTCTAAGTAAATCTTGGTAACCTTACATTTCATACATCTACCCTCAATTATCGTTATGTTTTTGTTAAATTCTATGTTCCATTTTTTTAAATTAAAGACAAATACAGTAATTGTGAAACATATTTTTCCAAGAATAACCTACTAAAATAAAAGATACTAAAAAAAATGAAAGATACTAAAATAAAACCTACTAAAAATATATAATTTGTATTATATCATTTGCATAATTCTCATCACAATAACTTAAGAAGCAGCGAAGTTAAAAGAGTAGCAAGTAGGTTCTGGATTGGTTAGTGTGAATAGACAAATGTCACGTGGCTAGACGATCGTCTCTTGGTTGCATTTTTTGTAAATTTTCCATGGTCAAAGTAATTCTACTAGTATTTTTAATTTAAAGAAATAATTTTTGCGTAGGAGAATACTTAATTATTTTAAATTAATTTTGATGTAAAAAAAGTGTAACATGTATACATTATTTATACAACATGACTTACATTTACTAAAAGTATTATATATTTGATTAAATATCAATATGTAGTCTACATAATTTAGATATTTTTTTAATTATAATACATACAAAAATTATATTACGTATTATTTCAACAGTAAGCAAGTCAACTATTTTTAATAATGAAATAAATTCAACTAGAAATTTCACTCATCTATTTTACAGATTCAAAGCGGCGTAAGCATAAGTTACCAAGCAATGTTCTTTAACTATACTATGAATAGATACGGTAAATTAATGAAATGTGTCTTAATGAGATAATCCTGGAAGTAGATTTTGTAATAATTAAACAGCTGTAACTGTAACTAGAAATGTTACTCAGCGTTTTCCGCATGGATATTTAATTAATATAGATTCGAAGCTGTGTATAGTATAAATTACTTAGCAATTTTCGTTAACTATACAATGAACAGATATGAATAATTAATAAAACGTATCTGAGTGAGTGAGTGAGTAATTTTGGAACTCGATTTTGTAATAATTATAACGTAAACGAGTAATTTTACTATGCACAAATTTGAAGCGGCGTATAGCCTAAATAACCAAGCAATGTCTGTTATCTATACTATGGCCAGATATGGTAAATTAATAAAACATATCTTAATAAGGTAATCTTAGAAGTCGATTTTGCAATAATTAAATAACTTAAACTAAACATTTTATCCAGCTTTGTCCGCATGGAAATTACTTTTTATAGATTTGAAGCGGCATACAGCACAAATTACCAAATAACTTTCGATTTAATTTAACTATGCTATAATCAGATATTATAACTGAAAAAAGATACCTCAAAGCGATAATATTTGGAGTCAGCTATATACTAATTAAATAACTTTGTTTAGAAATTTCATCCAATGTTGCTGGGATGTATATTTACCTTTTTCAGATTGGAAGCAGGATACAACAAAAATTACCAAGTAATTTTCGACTCCATTTAACTATAATATAATCAGATATGGTAAATTAATAGTAAATACCTTAGTAAGACAATAATCGAAGTCTATTTTTAATTATTAAATTACTTCAAATAGAAATTTTATTCAAGGTTGTCTGGATGAAAATTTAGTTTGAATAGATTCAAAGCGAATGATATAAATGAAATGAAACAAATAACATAAAGAAAAAAAGTCAAATGGTCATTATTACTAAACATTAATTGTAAGTATTGCTTATTGCGTTTTCAAGGGAAATGTCATAATCAAGTCATTGAATTATATCTTATATGACTACGGTACATAGTTCGATATTTAAAAATTAAAAAAAAATATTATGTATATTGTTAGTGTTTTAAAAAACCAAATCCGTTCAAAAATTTGCCCGAGTTAGTTCTGCGTTTATTGGAATTATATCTTAAAAATAAACAAAGTATTTCAATAGCACTCGGTACTCAAAGAAAATTTCATAATGAAGTTGTCAAGCGGATTATTTCTTACGTGACAACCGTAAGTAATTCGAAATTCAAAAATAAAAAAAAATTATATAAACTGCCAGTGTTTTAAGAAAGAAATACGTTCAAATATTTGTTCGATTCAATTAAGTGTTTATTGGAATTACTTCTTAAAAGTAAACAAAATATTTACTGTGGTAAATGTTAAACATTAAATATTTATTATCAATTACAAACAAATTAACTTGACTTGATTATTTCTGGCAGCTTTTAATTCTTTGTAATTTGCAGTGTTACAAAAGCAAATGTTTCAAACGACACAAGACTTTTCATTGTAATTATTGCTACGAAATGAATACAATTCATGTTTACTTCATCAGTTTCTTTTTTTATCGTTGGGCACAATAGTAGTTATCTGAAAATAAGACTTGAATTCGAATTATTTAATAATTTTCTTAATTTTATTTTTCATTAAAATATAAGCTGTTAAATAAGGACAAGATAATAAAAAGACTTTTATCTATGGTCGAATCTATCTATATCATCTATGATTTTAAACCGCCTTCCTCCAGAGTCCAGTAAATTTCTTGTCTAAGAGCTATTTTAGATACCTTTACAAGTTTTAGTTAAAAAAATTATAAATAAAATTTTTCACATATGGTTTTCTACATCATTCAAAGTAATCTGTCTTTTAGGCTTTTTAAATAAAGTTTTACTATTGTCTATGTTTTACGTAACAAACTTTATTATATAAGCTTTACATGAGATATATATGAAAAAGCCATTTAATAAAAGACAAAACATTTTTAGTCTAACTTTATGTTCAGGAGTGCCCCTGAAGCTATATATCGCAACCTAAAAATATGTGTTAACAGTTTATTGCTCGCGGCATAGCTTGCGGCGATTTTCGATTAAGACGGTAGAATTTGCATGTAACATAATAACACCATCGCAATGTCTATCTGTAAATAATGCGGAATCTTTTATATATTATACATTGCGTCATCAAGCGATATGTCGCAGCACTAAAATTTTATTATTGAATAAAAAATAACAAATTTCGTCCTCAAGATATAATGTTTTTTCCCGAATTAAGGTAATTGTCGCGTGAAAGGCAATGTCAACGAAATTCACTAATTTGTTATAATATTCAAACTATAAATACCTAATTTATTTTAAAATTTAAAAATTATTTACCGTTTAGTTTTGGTAAAAATAGCTCCCAAAAATTGTACAAAACATTACAGGAAAAGTAGTTATTTCACCACACTTTCAATTTTATTTGAAAAACCCGTCCAGCGATTACTCTAAAAAGCTAAGTCAATGGAAAATTATGTTACAGTAACATTTAAAATAAAATTACCATTTAGTTTTGGAAAAAATCGTTCGCAAAAATTATAAAATCAACATTACAGGAAAAGTGTGTAATTTTACTATACTTAATTTTTTTTAAAAGACCCATAGAGCGGTTTGTCTAAAATACGGTCACTTTAAAATAATATTATGTTAAAATTTTGAAAAATAAGAAGCAAAAATACCCTTTAGTTTTGCTAAAAATCGCTTTTGAATTCACATCAGGTGCATGAAATATAAAGTCAAATGTAAAGTTAGAACTAATTCATAAAAATGGGTGCTGTAGCAAAATGTACATCGAATGCTACAATTAGTAATTAAATTTTTCTTAAAATAATTTGTAACAAATAAATTATAAAGAACCATAATATGCTCATATTTAATATGTTTAATATAATACATACCAGCATCGAGTGCTAGATTAATCCTAAAAAATAATTTTAGTTATTTATTAGATAGATTAATCTTACGAAAAGTTTAACATAGTGCACACATTCGAATGTCTACATACCATCTGATCCGAAATGTGTTGAGTGAATGCGTCAAAAATTACGATTGTAGTATCACTGCTTTCGTATAAACGTATGTACATACATACATACACAAGTACGTACGTAAGTACATACGTAGATGTGCATATATACAGCCGAAGACCTAGGTCGATTGAGAAAAAGCAAAATTTTAAAAATCGCTTGTGGTGAATAGAATTCGCGTAACACTATTAAAAATTATGGTATCTTGCATATTTCAAGATCTTCAAACGTGTTTACTCTGAGGTGGACTTGGGAGGGTGCCCAGCTCTTGATAAATAATGATAACATTATAATTAGTAATATGTAAGTATTAATGGGTGGTTATATTAAAACTTTTCGACTAAATAAATGTACTATCTAGCATAAAATTTTAATTAAACTGCACATTTACAATGGTTGCTTAAAACAGAAAGAGATACCGCTGCCAATCAGCTGTCGGTTAATTCATTAGTAGTATTAAAGCATTAATCTTCCTAAATTAAAAATATTGGCCAACCTTCCAAAGAATAACTGGAGAATTTTGTTAAAACCCGTCGTGATGTTCTCGTGAAGCGCACACAGACATAAACCTCGTTACTATTTAATACAGATGCAGATTCGCATTTGATTAATGTTCTTTAATGTGTACTTCCGAACTCATGACATTTTTTATGTTTTTATTTATAGATTTAATCGATTTTACTCCAAATTCCATTGAATGAGCTTGGAACTGTTTTTTAATCAATCGTGTGGCCATTTAAAATGGCAAACCAAAATTGTCTATGTAAGTTATTATGTAATACACCAAATATTGCTAACTATTACTTCAATATTATTTTAGTTCTTTATTCTAGACAAGTAAATTTTAAGAACAATTTACTTTAAGTAAAATTACAATTAGTATTATAAATTCTGGAAACCAATAATTACGGGAGGAATCATGAACAATAACTAGTTTTAATTCATTGGAGATAGATCAGTCTATGAGCTGTTAGTTGACTTCGTAGATTTCTGTGCCTTACCTTTGGGCAAGGTCCGGGTGTTAAAACATAAGGTACAAGTAATAAAATTGGGTTGACAACTAATAAAGAATTTAGCGATTTCTGTAATATTACGGGAAATTCTGAGAATGTCTGATCTCAGAACGGTTTCTGAGAACGGCCCTCTCTTTATGTATTTTTAAAGAGAAGACCCTTCTATATTTTGTTCAATTACCAATTGTTTCTTCTACGTCGCTTCCGAATACTGAAATATTATAAAAAGCTTTGTATTACATCGCTTCTTAAGAACTTGACGTTCGCCGGCATAATATCTTAATTTTCTAAAGTTTTCACCGAGATCAAACAGAAATCTTGAATGTGGTTATAAATTAAAATATTTACATGGATAAGTGGTTAATATTGAAGTGCTGCGAGAGCAAGGCAAGTATTTGAGACATGCCCCTCGTCCTGTGATCCTTTGACAATTAATTAAGTAGTCCTAAGGGAGATATTGCAAAAGGCGTTGTAATTTAATATTGAGATATTGAAATTTTTCCCTACGGTATGAGTTAATTTCAATTATCTTTTCCGAGAGCCAGTAGGGCTATGGATAAATTTTATTTGGGTTCAAATTTAAATATAAATTAATTTTCGGATATTTTGACTTGAATATTTTTTCTTTGCAAAGAATATAAAAATATGTAATAGGGTATTTTTCTTAATTTCGTTACGGCAAGCTTGCTCTATCTATATCGATTTTTTTTCTATGAAATTGGAAAGAAGATAAATTTACAAATTTAAAATTGGTTATTTTTTATTAGCAGTATTATTCATATATCTTTATAAACTACCGAATAGCTTTTTATTAATATGTGATAAAATGTGACGAACACGCACTTAATGATATGGTAAATGCTATTTCAATGTCATGTAACAAATAGGAATTGACAAGTGAAAACAGGCAATTAAAAAATAGGTGATTATCAGGTCTTCGTACCTCAAAAGGAAAAAAACCAATATAGTATATTACTTCGTTGACCGTCCGTCTATCTGTCTGTCAAGACCCTTTTTCACAGAAACGCGTGGAGGTATCAAGTTGAAAATAATATCAAATACTTAGGTCTACGGTCCCTTGAAATTGTAAAAAAATCCGTTCCTAAGTCAATGTAATAAGAAAAAAACCCTAAAAATACGGCCATTTATGCTGCATATTTTGACATTTGCAAGTAAATCAAAATCTATAGGGTACTTCCCGGTGACCTCTTGCTGGATTTGGGCTATATAATCATGAAATTTGGCAAGAAATACAAGTAAAGGAAAACATCCGAAAATCGTTAATTTGTAGTTATATTTTGAAATAGGCCCTTTTTTACGCTTGTGTCACATATATTTACTTTGTGTAAAATTAATACTTTTAAATAGTCTAATAGGAATTCTATGTACCTTTGAATATTTATACGTGTCTATATGCATACTCGTCCTTGAGAGGTTTTTGTTTTAATAAATGCTTGGTTAGGTTTAACTCTTTTCACTCGTGGAGAATGATATTCAATAATATCAACAATATTGAATATATTTGATATTAATTTTGTAGAAATTCATTATTCATAATTAAATGAAACTACGTGATTTAGTATTATACTACATCACGTAGTTTCATTTAATTGTGAATATCAACAATGAAAAGCTAGAGGGTCATGTGCTGATTATATCAGTAAATATTTAACCGACAAAACCATTTAAATTTTTCCATACTACCTCCACCGTGAGTATATTTATTAAAGAGACCAAAAATACTGAGTAATTAATATACATTCCCAATACACTAAGAATGTGAGCATCAAACAGTCTCAATACAAATGATGTTCTGAAATTTCGAGTACTGCCATTAAATTTAGAAGCTTATAATCATAATTTTTAATGAAATTTTTACATTTTTAACTTTCTCCACGTGTTTGTAATTAATATGAAGGGCAATCGATTAGTTTATTTTCACGGAAAGGACTAGGATATGAGCTCATGACGTAGGAAAATATTTTCCGTAATCAATAAATTATGAAAAAGCAAAAAGTATTTCTACATATTTATTACTATTTTATAATATATTGCTTGCGGAGAATGCCTCCTTAGGTAGTTTTATTACATTAACTCAGTTTCCTATTTCAAATAGGTCTGTTTTGTTCTTATGAAGTGGATAGCCAACTGGTTTTGGAAAATCCTGTTTAGGAGTTACCACGTGAAATGATGAATCAACACTTGGTTAAAATTCTATTGTTCTTGGTATTTTGGTTCTACTTTTGGGTCTAAAGTCAAATTACACTGACACATCTGTATACACCACCCCATCATCTCACGAAAGTGCCATTCGCTATCCATGGCTAACCATTGACCACTACGACTAAAAACTAAGTAATAAGATCACACGACCTAAGCGAAGGGTTTTCACAGTTTCAAGTGTTAATAACAAATGACAACCCATTCCTACTGTGTCACTCCCCTGAAAATGGTCATTTTTGTAAATAAAATGATATTTTTAAATAAGATAATATGACTTGTCGTTAGTAAATCTATTTAAATAAACGCTTATAAGAAACCACAATCTTAATTGTGATTTTTCCATCTAATCACATTTTGATAATGCGAAAAACGTAAAGAATGGATTGAATCAAGAAATCAGTAAACTTTCATTCCGTATTTCTAAAGGAATATGAAACTATTACATTTCCACTTTCTATTCGGTCATTGACATATTGAAAAATGAGAGGCACATTCCTTTGTGACATAGCTCGTAAATATATAAAATACAAGCTTAATCATCTTAAAAAAATTATTCTCGAAGTTTCTCGTTTACTTATTGTGTGTTCTAGTCTATATGAACCTATTTTGTTAGTGTTCAGCAGTTACTTTTCACTTATGAGATCACCAAAGACATTGTATTTTATCAGTTGTGTGGCTTTGGTCATCTTAAATATCTTCCTATCTTAATTCTTCAGTTCTCATTTTTTATTTGAATCATAAAATTTAGCCTAAACGTATGCGTCATGCGTGCTTTCGAGTGAAGTTCCTATCTTATTTTAAAACTTGCTCAATCTTGCCATGTGGAATAGAAATAGTTTTATTTTTCAACAGTAATTTGAAATCTTAATCCTTTAACGTTTAAAGAAATGAAAAATAGGTTGTATTATATAAGCAACATGAAGCCAAATAAACTAGAAAGTCACTCATCTCGCCTACGAATGCCCGATAAAAACTTGTAAAACGTTGTAAAAATAGTAGTTAGTGGTTTAACATGTTTTTTACTCATTAACAAGGTTTGTTCAAATTTTAACCTAATTGTGTCAATTTAGGTTTTTGTATGAAAATAATTACTTTTACGCATTTATACGGCATCACATTTACTGTATATAAAACTAAACGGTAACGAAGTTTGAGTTCGACTTTAAAACAATAACAATATTTGGGCATATGCAAAATAACTTCGTATTATAGAATTGAATGGTATTTCTATGACGCTATAAACTTTATTAAATATAGGCTTGGCAACTCGGGCTTTTTTACCGGAAGATAATAAAATACATTTATTTATCTATGCTTTGCGCCGTATAAGATGTTATTCTTGTTCCAATTTTAATAAGATAGCTTTTGTGCATAACAGTGAGTGCTTTTAAAGTTTTAGACGGCATAGTGAATATACTTATGGAGTTAAGTTCGACTTTAAAACATAGTATACATTTCTTGAGGTACGCAAAATTAGTTCGTACTATACAATTTAATCGTCTATTCGCGACGCTGTACAAAGCATGTAAAGTATAAGCTAGAAAAGTCGGGCTTTTTTGCCGGGAGATGATATAATATATACAAGCGTCTGCGCTCTTCGCAGTGAGAGATGTATCTTATTGTGAGGGAATAATAAATAATCTCTATGTATAAAAAGCAACGTCTGTCTGTTCACATATAATTTGAGACCTTTTGTTTCTCAATATTATTTTATTTTTATTTATCGTAAATAATTCTATTTTCAACTCACGTCACTTTAAAGAATTATTGAAAAATGATCAAGTGGAAAACATCAAATTCATTTCCATTTCAGAAATTTTCTTTAATATTTTCTTCGTAAATCCCAAAATCTTCTTCTCAGTCGTTACACTCTTGACAGTGTCGTGATCATCATGTCAAGTAACTTACAAATGAGTAATTCGCGATAGGATATCTATCCATTCCTCTCTATCAGCTGCTCTCCGGGTGCACTCGTGTAGGTTAGGTCAAGACGTCCATGGCTGTCTTGACCTAACCTATCCATCTCATAGGTGCTCTCCCACGTGGTCTGGTAGCTTTCACTACGCCCTGTATCACCAGGCTTTCAATATGATCGTTGTTACACCCCTACACATATCGGAAGAATTTTATTTTGCGAATTTGTACAATATTGGATAAACGCTACCTGATTCAACTTCAAATTATTTAAGTATAAAACTTATTTGATAGTACCATATATTCTCTTCTAAGAGACAACTCCGAAACATTTAGGTTGGTATAACCGATAAGATTTTACGATAGAACAAACTTAACCCTTATTTCAGCTGAAATTTCGCAATCTAATAGGACCATGAAAATCTACATGGATTGAGTCGTACATGGAAGATAAAATACTTATTGGAGGCTTAAAAACTACTTAAATCTAATTTAATCCAATTTTTTTTTCTTTTTGTGAATTTCTTATGTTTATTTTATATCACAATAAATACAATGAATTTAAATACAGACTAAGTAAATTTATTTACATTTCTTTTTACACGCTTTTATCTCACAAGTAAGTCAATTATCCTGAGAAAAATTCTCTGAACAATTTATTTGTTTTGGATCACTGGTTTCTTTAATCTATTGTATTTTAATTTAGACTACGTAAGATAATGATATTTTTGGAAAAGAACTTTTGTCATTTTTTAGAACTATTTTAAAGTGGAAATGGATAACGAAATTATACGTGAAAACGTTCAATTCACTTTGTATAAAGGCATAAAATCAGCCTGTCCTTGCTATTATTATTTTTAAAGTCTTTATTTTCTTTAATATGGAACTAGTAACTCTTAATATAACTTGAATTAAATTTATTTTATATGTAACACAGATTAACTTTCATTTCTAAAAATTGTATTAAAAAGTTTTCTTATTCCTGTCATGAATATTAAAGTATTATATAAGTTATTAAGTTTATAATTTTCTTGACTCTTAAAGACTCGTCCATGAATAAAATCTTCTTCATCCTTTTCATCCGAAAATTGGTCTTTAGCCTTTTCCATGGAGTCTTTTCTAACTATTTTTATAACCTCGCCCATGTATATCAAGGAAGAGGCAACAGTTGTATTCTCATAAAATTCCAAAGTTGTTCTATGTGATGCATTTATTTACTTCTTTATGTTGACTGGTACTCTATGGTGTATATATATATATATATATATACACACATATATATATATATATATATATATATAAATATACATATATATATATATATATATATATATATATATATATACATACTCATACCCACAGACACAAGAGGGTAAATGGAGAAGCAGATAACATTTTGAACCGTATAAACTTTACGGACAACCACAAATTACACTAGTAATCCGTAGTGACAAATTAAGATGGATCGGTCACATGTGGAGAAACCCAGAGGATAATCGTACTAAAATATTAACCTTAAAAAAAACCGAGGGTATTTGAATAAGAGGTAGGCCACCCTCTCAATGGATGGATGACATCAAAAAATACATAAAAACTTTGACCGTAAGTAATTGGAAATGAGTCTCAACTGATAGGAGACGCTGGGTGCTGCTAGCGCTCCTAGCAGTCAAGGCCTGTCTAGGGTATTTCTTTGCATATATGTGTGGCATACTCTTGAAAATTAATACCTATATTTTATATTCTTTTTATTCAAAAAAACATCAATTAATGTATTAAATAATTATTTCCTGAGTAACTAATAAAAATATAACAAATATAAAAAACAACATCTCACAAAATTACACAAGTACATGAACATTAGTTTCCAAATTGTAACAAAGACTTGCGGTGAATCTGCTAATATTTTAGCGTATTGTGTATGTTTTCTTTCCAAATTTTCGAAGAAATGGGACCTTATTTGTTGCCAACTTGAAACTCAACGTAAAATTAAGACATACATTTACATAAAGTTAAACATTTCAAAGAAAACAATAACGAAAATCATAAAATACACAATTCAATATTTTGTTCATGCGAAGCTTGTACGATATCTTGGGATAAAATACATATTATGTAAAAAAGAATTCACAAGTTTGTTTCGGCAATCTCTGGGTTACAAAAATTTATATTCGCAAGAAATATATGCATAGCGGAGAAAATAATTTTTCAGTTCATCTGGAAAATATCTCTTTGAAATTTTAAAATTCTTATTTGATTTTTTTCTATTCTATTTCAAAATTGAATATCTTACCTCTCCTTCTCAATTTTAAAAATTGTCTGAAAAATCCCTTCAAGAAAAATTGTTCTCTTTGCGATAATCGTTTGATTTTATTTATTTGTAAAATTAGTAAAGTAATGTTGCTGACTGCTGACTTCGAAGGAAAGTAATGTTGCTGACTGCAACTGCGAATATCATTATACTATAGTATGTTAAGTAAGTTACATAAAAAATATCTTTCGTTATCCAAAATATTAAAACCTCGAAACCAAAACTAATTTACATTGAACAGATCAATGATTCATAAAAACGTCTTTTAAGCTGTATTCTTGGCAAAATATCTGAATGCCACCTATTCAATATGAACAAAAATATGTCCAAGTGATATTGTATTCAATTTCCGATATTCTGTTCAATTCATTGAATCGCTGGATTTTCCTATGAAATTGTTCTATTCATTTTATTTTCTCTTATTGAAAAGTTCACGTCTTATATAATGTTTACATAATTTTCATTAACATTGAAAAGTTATAAATACGTTTTGAGCGATTACGTAATCATGTTATTTGGGCATTTCTAGTTGAGCTAAGAACTTGAACTTTGGAATTGTAAATGTCAAAAACTTGCTGAAACAAGCTTCGGATCGAAACAACCTTGGGATCAAGGAGGGGTTGAAATGCACACTCTATCATAGCGACCTACATCCTCTGATAGGGAGTGCGCTTCGATCCCTCCTTTTGGTCATTTAAACAAAAGTATCCTAATACAGAAAAAACTATATTGATAACGTAGAGTATAAATTATTCGTTTCTGAAATGAATAAAAAATATAATATATATATATATATATATATATATATATATATATTGTATATTTGTTCTTGACAAAGAAAAGTTCCTAAATATCTATGTGAAAATTTAACACGAAAAAAATATTGATAAAACGCTAGAAATATTACAAGAAAATTTAATGATATCATAATGCAACGATGCAAGTATGCGTAAATGAACTAGATATGAAAAGATAACAACTAAACTAAATTTGGCATAAAAACAATAATTACAGCTTACAGAAATTATTTTAATTTTTATACCATTTATCCCAATATTTCCATTTTCACATTAATATTCAGTTTGCGTAAACAATATTTGTGCCATAAATCTTATTATCTAACTTTCTATTTGTATTAGGAATGTTTTCAAGAAACGAATTTATTTGCCAAATGCTATTTTAATATGAATAGAAACGTAGGACATTCGTTTTACGTGAACGTAATAAACTTTTCACACATGTTGTCTAATATTACAATTCTCTCAATGTCTACCTATTAAACTTAAGTGTTTGAGTTAAACTTGAGATGATGGGTTCCATTATTCAAGCGCTAAACTTAAGAGATAATTTAATCTCATGTTTGTGACATGAGTGAGAAACTTTTGTAGAGCATTTCCGCTAACTTATATAATTCTATTATATGTTACTCGCTAATTATATAAAGTATTTTGATATTTTGTACCCGTACACACTATTTAATTAAAAATATACCAAATAAAATGTGGTTATTTCACTAAAAATAATAAATTTTAAATTCCAGTCAAATAAAAAAGGAAAATATATTTAACTGAAATTATTATAATAGAAATTAACCAAAATAAAATTATTGCGAACGGACAGATTTATATGACAAATTTATAATGGTTCCCTGATTCGCCATGGGACTCTAAATTCTTCAACGTTGCATTCTTCATTTCTAAAGGTTGCGTTGGTCCTGAAAAGTTCTGGGGGCTTTCCTAATGGTAGATGTGATTGGAAAGATTGTGAGCGTAGTGACCTGGTCAGTCCACTGGGTAGTGAATCCACCGCGGGGTCGTTTACCCCTGACTTTGCTGACAACCATAAACTTTTGTAATTTTCAAAACTCTAAAAGAGGTATGAAATTAAAGCAAATATTTCAATAACAATGAACACAATTGACATACTCTATATTCATTATTAAACCTGCTCATTGTACTAAATAAACGTTAAACAAAAATATTCTCACTATTTTTAACGATATTATAACTTTATAAATTAGGTTAAATAAAGATTGACAAACACCTGACGCTCGATCGTTAAGAAAATCTATGACACTATACAAATTTACAATTGGAAAAACACTGCAGAAATATTTTCATCTCCATAAGCATACGATTCTATTTTATCTACGTTGTGTTAAACATAAAGATTTTCTGAGTAATAAAAAAATACCCCATAGTACCACCAAGAAAGTGGAAAAAAATATAATATTTCTTGTGACATCAGAGCATTATAACAATTATTATTTAATAATTAGTTTACATAATATAGGTTCATTATGTATGATAGGTTGCGGTTATCCACAGATGCATTCTCTACCTTATGTACCCCTAGCGTATACATGTTCGCGATCAAACCTAGTTTCTGTCATTACTAGTTTTCCCTATTACCAGGACCAACTGATATTGCCTAGGCCAAACTAGTTTATATTACGAATATTATATAAAACTAGTTTAGCCAAGCAATATCCGTTTGTTCTGATAATAAAATTCACATTCTAATCTAAATTAGTATGGCCTAAGCAAAAGTAAATGAACCGCCGTGAAACCTAACCTAATGGTCATCTTAGGTTCAATTTAATTTAACCTCACCTAACTACCTAATATAACCTAACTAACATGACTTACATAACTTAATCTAATCTAACCTAGTCTAGCATGGCCTAGCCTAGCCTGACATAACCTGACCTGGCCTAACCTAACTTAACCAAACTTAATATAACCTAAACATCTAACCTAATTTGATACTTTTGCCTAGGCAATACTACTTCAATTTGAAGTGGGAATTTGATCACCAGGTTTACTTAATATGCGTAATGTAAAACTAGGTTTACCTAACATGCGTTTTCTACACTAGATTGGCCTTGGTCTGCCTTAAATCGAGTTTAACCGTTTATTTTGAGTAATTTCAATTTTACATAAGAAATGGAAATAGAACGTAAAAGACGTGTAACGGAATGCAAACACAAGTGCGTGATAGCGTATCGTTCCGAAGTTAAATTTGATGTCCGTACGATGGTCGTCCGGTTGCAAAATTATAAGTTAATTTAATTTCAGTTAAAAGTACACACCAGCATACTTTTACTGTAATTAAATTGACACAATGTTACTATGGTAGCTTCCAGAAAATCAGCCAAAAAGATGTTTTTATCAATACTGCAATGAAAACGATACCACCAGGGAAACATTTTTTCGAAGTTTTGTTTTTATTTATTTAAAAATATAAAATAATTAATGTGAGAATTAATCTTTCGAGGCAAACAAATTATATTCCGTTTATTAAAATCTAAGTTATAAGCGAGCAGATAGACAGACAGACCAGCATTGCTTTCTTTATTATATAAGAATTAGATGTGGATATATTCAAATAAACAAAGCTTCTAAGTAAATCATATGTATATATCGTAATACTCTTGATACAAATATGAAAAAGAACCAAACGTTAAATTTATTTCCATGTTATTACATTCATAATTAAATTTTAACCAAATATGTTTGGGTAAAATTAAATTATAAGTATTATCATAACTTTATAGAAAGCTTAAAGTGATAACATAGGTTATGTAATTATAAAGTACTTTAGGGTTACTTTAGAAAAATAATACACCTTCGGCAGCAAGCAAAACTCTTATCATTTAGTATTAAAGATGACACGTTCCTGAAGCATTTAGGAAAGCACCCACTCCGCTTTAGGATCCCTAATCTAAAAGCTCACTAATAATTGCTCTTCTGTATCTGGAATATTATTGTTACGCAGTCAATTTCCAGACAATATTGATAAGTAAATAAAACCTAATATATTTTAAAGTGTACAAAACCGAACTTACGAATTGTGTGGACAGCTTGCCGATGCTCGACCTCTTTGTAATATCTGATTGTACCCTACGAAATCTTCAAGTGCCGACTTAATTATAATTTTGTTACATCAGCAGCCGATTAGACTATCTACTCCCAGAACGTACACAAAATACTACGTTAAGTAATATTAAGTTAGCTGTGCGTTAAAGTTAGTTAAAATAGGGCTAGTTTAAATTCAGTTGAAGTAAAATGTAAATTTTATTATGGAATGGAAACTTGATTAGTTGCATTTAAATATTACGATATAATTTACTTAAATACAAATAAGAAAATATGCGACGAAATAATGGTATCCCTGGATGTTGCAGTGGATTCAATCGTATCCGTATTTTAGAAGATCAGACATTAAACTTCCGATTTAACAATTCCGATTTAATAATTATTTAGTATAATTATATTCTTAACAAGCATATGTCTAAAAGGACGTCTTTACACAATCTATTTATATGTAATTACCCATTTAAATGGCTCACATTTTTCTTGGAACACCAAAAGCTTTCTGCATATGGAATTGTTCAATGATTAAACATATCTAAATATTCACTGATGATAGCATTAAAGTTTCAATGATGTTACTAAGTTCAACATCTAGTTCACTACACTTATATCGTGGAAGTCGCACTACTCCCCTTTGATTTTTCAGGGAATCCAGGCATGTAAGCCAGAGATAAATTCTATATGTCAGCTATATTTGCGAAGCACTCCATAATAATTTTAAACAAAAAATAAATCCAGTATTAAAATATAATTTGATAAAAATATATTTTTCTGTCACATTACTAAAAATAAAACATCAACGAAATAAATAATTTTAGTTTCCTCCAAGAGTTTTAAATGAACATATTTATTGTTCGAGTATTTAAAATTAATTTTCCTTTTTTCAACCTAGGATACTTCATCAAAACAATTTCTCTGTTAAGAAAAAAAATTATTCCAAATACCGCGCTATAAAAGGTGGA
This sequence comes from Druceiella hillmani, assembly GCA_039881145.1. Classification (NCBI taxonomy): domain Eukaryota; kingdom Metazoa; phylum Arthropoda; class Insecta; order Lepidoptera; family Hepialidae; genus Druceiella; species Druceiella hillmani. Next base: position 16,850,193 of record JAYKKI010000029.1, read on the forward strand.
AATATGAATTATATTTAAAGACTACAAAAGACGGTTTGGCAGGATTTTAATAACTTTGATCATTTATCAGCCGCGAGACGTGACGCTAATTTCAATTTTTAAATTAAAATTTGCTTCCCAGTATGCAGCAGGTGGATTATAAGGATTATTTTCCCAGTGTCAATGTTGATTCACTGGGAAAGTAACGAAATATTTTTTTTCTAAAAACTGAAAGTAACTAGGATATTACTGATAGTATTAAGAACAATTTACTTTATACTTTCTTGTAAAGGTACAGAGGTTGAATACTTGGTGTCGAGATTCAGTTAATTGTAGTTTCTACAGAGAAAGAATTTTCGTCGAAAATAGTCGTGTTTGTAGAATAAGACATTGGGTAGATTTTCTGCGCTTAGATCTGGAGAATGAGTAGACATACATGTGAACCTGTTTCTGTGATAGATTCTCTGTAATCTGTAACCATATATGTATGGCGTGGATTACCAGGCTTCGTTTACTTGAATGATGATCTGTGTTTCAAAATGTGGTATAATTTCCTGAAAATACAAATATAGTAAAGACCTGAATTTTCAAAGCTTTTTAAGTCCTTTAAGACGATCTTAGATGAAGATGAGATCTGGATTGCAGACGCATTCATAATAAAGTTGAGGCTATAAAAGCTTTAACAGACATGGGCTTTAATTTAGCAGATAACATTTTGATGGAAATTGAAACAGTATATTCTATTGAAACTAGATGACCAATATCATTAACGTTAGGTTGGTAACCAAAATTTTGACCAATCAGTAACCTATCATGCTCATTGATCAATTCAAGTTTTTAAAGGTTGACATGGGTGAGATTGATGTGTCAGTTAACATTAAATGTGGCAAATCTAAAACCTTAATTTTAGACAGTAGCATTCACCTAACAATGAGACCTTGAAACTAAATTGAATTATTGACAGACCCATTTTCTGTGACCGTTGATAGCTTAAAGTAATGTCTCCATTGAAAGTATTGGTGATTATTATAGTATGTACATTAGATCGGCTAGAGAAAAAGTGATTATGAAAGTTCAGACTACATACTTTTTGGGTCAAATCAAAATATGACATTTTAAAATTTCAATTAATAAAATGGTGCCGAGCAGATGTGAAACATCTATTTTTTTTTGTTGTAGCTTACATTTTAAATTAATAAACGTTTTTAACATTTTAAGATGGTTTAATACAATACACCGATATAAACGAATGAAATCGTAAGCGTTAGTAAATAAGAAACAATGCTGATCCACTAATACACACATAAAATAGCGTGTGTGTAATGTGATAAGTTTTAACACACATCCAAACGCGCTATTAGAAGTTTCACATCTAAAAGAAATTTAAATTTTTACTTCCGGTCTCCTCTGTTAAGTGTATATAATATTTAACACATGGTTACGGAATCTAATCTCATTTTTATGAATAAATCATTTGAAGTACGTTTATAAATTCTACCACGAGATTTCTATACACACTTAGGTAGGATAGTGTTCCTATTAAATTATTTACAAATACTTATATTACTTTCACTACATAAAGATATTGCCAACTAAACCTTTTATAGACATAAACTATCGTGAAAATTAAGAAATTTGGTTTTTCCTTGTAATTTTCCGTTAAATTTAAGGTAAACTTCAAAAAACTTTTTTTATTTTTTTGTAACCTTGTGGACATTTTCATAAGCATTTTTAACGTCTCCAAAACAAGCTTACTAAAAATAGTGAAAAAAATTTTACATTTTTGAGTGCCTGCGTCTAAAGAATATGCTTTCCTCTTACATCAAATTTTAAACGTCAAACGGTTTCTAGTAAAAATGGCATGAACTTTTTCACCAATTTCTTTAGAATTACCTTAAGTAAAATTTCAGAAAAATAGTTTTGGAATCTTCAAAAGTTTAATTTTTAGTAGATGCCACAGGCTGAATATAAAAAAAAGTTTTCCTTTTACTATCCTTGCCTCATCCAATTTTTTTATATAATTTATTTGAGTGTTAATTACTGAAGAATATGCGGGTTAATATGCTTTATAATAAAGCAGTGTCTACATTCAAAAACATATATATCTAAAATTTAGACGACATATAATTTAAGTATTATATAAGTTTATTACATTTCATAGACATTAAAATAAGAACAGTTTCAGTTTAAGGTAAATTTCGTTAAAAAAGTGACTGATAAATTATTTTTATAAGTTTTGATATCAAAAAGATCCATTTTTTAATTTTTTCTCTAGCTGCTAAAGTGTGCGGTTTTTGTAATAGAAATGTTAAATAGTTGTGATTCGCTAAATTTTCAAATATTTTCATAAGGAACTTTTTACCTTACTTGTTTAACTTTAACAATACCCATAACTTGATCTAAACACGAATTTGAATTTGAGCCATAAACTTAAAACTGTTTACTTTTTTGGGATATATTGGAAATAGAACTAAGTTGGTATTCAGACCTATACGTCAATTGACCAAGAAATCAAATTAAATGGTGTTATATAATTTTACATTTACTTCCAAAAATTGTAATCTGATATTTTAATGTACACATAAAAAATATGTACCCATTTATTTATATATTTAAATTCGATTATATTCATACATACCTATACATTCTTCTGTGTATATAACATATATGTATTAATAAAATATTCGTAAGTATTTCGGCGTAAAGGTAGACTATCTCGCTTTTTACAATGAGGAGCATTTTCTTAGCACAAACTATACATCTAATTAGATCTTAAATATAGTGAAATTTCCTGTGTGGGTTTACCTTATACGTTTTATCACAACAATAATGATTAAGGAATAAAAAATTATTAAAATATCCATTATTCTTAATTTACTATAATAAACATTGATTTTGATACATAATGATTTGAAGAATTTAGTAGTATACGAGAAACACAAACGATTCTATTCAAACCGCATTCTTTCATTTAAGTAGTTTTACTCAGTCAGTAAGCATAAAACATAAAAGTAAAAACAGTAGTAAACATAAAAGCTCTATTGTGCGAAATGGACCTCGAGAGCTTTTAACATGTTCTGAAAAGAAAGATCCCTATTTTTCTTTTAAACACAAAACAACTCTTTTCATTTCCATTAAGGGAAAAATGATCTTTTTTCATTGTTTGAATAAATTTTCACTGTTTGTATAATATTACCGTGTAACGAACAAAAAGTTAACATCAGATTTAATGATAGAAATATTCTGTTATTTCTTAAAGAAACACTCCAGGTTTTTAGTACATAAAAATAAAGTACACAAATCTGTTCTATTGTGGTTTTTTAGGACCCTTTCTTATGAATTTCCTTTGTATATTGGCTTGTTGACCATGCCAAGATGCTTTCTTTATGAATTTAATAATGTAAAGCTAACTTGGTACAATTAACTTTGAATTAATATTTAAGGTATATTTACTTACACAGGGAAGTTTACTTTTCTTTAGTTAGATTAATGAATATTTCATAACTAGGGGAAAAGATAGCTTGGTTTGAGTGCTTTATATATATATATATATATATATATATATATATATATATATATAGTTTTCATCAAGGGTCTTGTCCATTTAATTTTGAAGTATTAAAAAGCCTCACTAAAATAGATATCATGTGAACTTCTCGTTACCTGGCAGAGCTACACTTATGATATCATGCTTGGATGGAGAAGTAATATCATGATTTTGGGAAAGAAGTGGAAATAATTTCTTTATAGGAAACTTCTGTGTGGAAAAATCCTGTTCCCTTTATTCTTTAGATAATTGCAACACTTCATAATAAAAACATTGGGCTTGTATACTTAATTTTTAGAAACGATAATAACGTGAGGGAATAAAAATAATTCTACTGCGGCCTTTAAAATATTGGTCTTGAACGTATCTTAACATCCTTAGGAATAATACACCAATTACGGGCGATTATTATAAAAAGAATTCTAAAGTAATTCCCTCTTTTTCTCTTGTCCTATTCTTTAAACATATTTATAACTTTAAAAAAAAATAAGTCCCATACTTACTTTTTTTTAAAATAGTAAATATTTTTTCAATTTTTACCAATTTACATGCGTATAATTTTCTACAAACAATTAATGATATGCATACGAATTTTCCGAGAATTATTTATGATATGTTTTTACATGTAATCCATTATTTAAATCCAAAAAAATTATCAGAATAAAGAAAAGAGCCAAACTTTATTTCAAATAATATTTTATATATTTGGCGTTATTTTGTAGAAATTAATTACAATAGCTTCAGGTGGGCAAGTAGCAAAGATCTTTGTTAATTACTCACCTGAAGATGTTGTAATACAACGAAACCTAGGTGGTGGTAAAGAACTTAAAGAAAGTAGAAATTATACTACATCACGTAACTTCATTTAATTGTCAGATAATATTATTTAGAGACTTAGTTCTTCAAAAGATTAACCACGAGAGCTTGGTTACATGAATGTGTGAAGAGTTAATGAAAGATAGAAAAAATAACTAATTTTTTATTAAAATGGTTCAAATACCAGAAAAGCGATACAGCCAACACTAATGATATGCCTTATATATATACCGCAATCTGATCATAAAATCACTTTGTTACCCTAATTAGATTCCAATCCACATTTCGGTTGTTCAACTCCAGTTCATTAGCTTTTTCGATTGAGGCAATCGATAGGCGAGAGACTAGTACGTTCAACTATATTTTATTTTTAATAATATCCTTATGTCTAAACCCTGTCTTTTAAATGACATAGAAGCTTCGTAACGATCTCTTCAATAGAGAAAACGTATAATTTTAGAGCAACATTTCCTTAAAAACACCACGTAATTCTCAAAACGCGTCCAACATTAAAGGAAAATTTGTATATATTCTGACTGCCCACGTATGATCGTAATGATATATACTGTTTATATATATATATATGCTTTGCTAAAATCTTAATTGTATTAATAACTCTTTTTATAGACAGGGAATTTATATTTCTGTTTACTTGTCTCATTTTCACGCCTCAAATACTCTATTGATCACAATGAAATTTTCTATACGTTGTAGCATAATAAAAGAAATAGAATTAATTTTTTTTACCTTTTGTGTCATGTTATTTCATCGAGTCTATGATCCTAAACTTCTTAACTATTTCCAATACAATAACAACATTCAATATTTTCTACAGAACTATTTTTCCTTGTGGCACGCGAGCAAAGCCGCAAGTCAAGGCTTGTTCTTCCACGAAAATAGTTTTCCTGCTTATAGTTTGCTAGTAAATTTTATGGAAACTATAGAAATAATTTCGGAAATATGTAGTCAATCACCTCATATTCAAAATAATTCAATAGCTTAAGTCGAATGTAATTCCTTTTAACTCTGTCGGGCGTTTATGAAAAAGGATGAAATCATAATTTATTTCATCTGATTAGTGTAAGCTCGTATATGTTGCAGCGTTCGCCTGTTTCAGCGCGCGTATCTTTGTACACCCAGTATTGCAAGACACGTCAAATCTTAAATATTTTTCTGCTTCGTTTACAGCTTGACGAAAGCTATTATGGAGTGGCTTAATATATTACAATTTATCATTAGTTAGTATTACATTAACTTCAATTGTGTTATGTATCCCTTCTATTTCGATCATTAGTTTCTGTTTTGACAATTCGAATATGGATTGTTGGAAACGGGAAGAGAAAATGCCAAAAATCATGATGCAATAACTTAATTTTTGCTTTATACATTTATCGGTTTTCTTAAAACTTTTCTCAATAACTGAAATTACAAATTACGTAACTAAATACACAACATATTTCATAAACGTATGAACATCTTGAACATTCCTTTTACATAAGATTATATACTAAATATTCCCTATACTATTTTTGTGGGAAATCAGAATAAAATTATTGATGTCATATTTGAGTGTGTCGATTTGTTTTTCTATTTTAAACAATATTAATTATAAGGATTGGTGAAATTTTGTTTTAAAAATCTGAAAATATTTACGAGTTAACTCAAAATACCAAATTTCAAGTAATTTGGTCAGTTAAATCAATTCTATACTGAGGGGCGGTCATTCATACACACGAAAACGTAATCAGATATTATCCTAAATCCCCTGTTCCATTGCGTGAAACTAACATAAAATCAATATTTGTATAAATCACAAAACTTAATTTCCAACAAGTAATCAAGTTTTATAAAAGCTTTTCAAATGATTGTCATGTTCGTATATTCAAAAAGGCTGCACAAGCTTTTTGCCATTTAATTATTTGCAACTTAGTTTAGTGAAGAGATGTTGTAAGAAAATTATTTTATAAGTAAAATAAAGTAATAAAATCTTACAGTGTTGGCAGAATTGACGTTTTTTCTGCATCTTCTCAGGACATTCAAGCGCACTCTATCATTTATACTATGGCGAAATTTTGTCTGTTCGACGGAAATTTCTTCATATTCCATTAAATTATTGCTGATATAAAGTTATTTAATTATTTTTCGTAAAGCTTCCACCAAACGTGGTCAGGCAATGTCTAGTAAGCTACATGGCTAATTTCATGTTTTATTATCGGAGATATGGTCTTGGACATGATATTATCATTTCATTGCAGACCACAATTGCATGCTTTCGGAATGCTTTTCTCCAAATTCATTCGGAAATTGCTTTCACTATAGCTGAATGTCTAGTTTACTGTCACTTGCCTGCTGTCTCATGAAGAGATATTATTATGTCGTTTCAACGTGCTGTAGATCGTTTTTAGGGTTCCTTTCCTCAAAAGGAAAAGAGGAACCCTTATAGGATCACTTCGTTATGTGTCTCTCTGTCTGTCAAGACCCTTTTTCTCAGTAATGCGTATCAAGTTAAAATTAATATCAGATACTTAGATCTAAGATCTCTTGGGGCTGTGAAAAAATCAAGCTCCTAAGTCAACGTAATAAAAAAAATCTAAAAATACGGCCATGTATGCCGCATATTTTTACACTCACGAATAAATCAAAACCTATAGGATGCTTCCCGTTGACCTATAATCATGAAATTTGGTAAGAAGTAAGGTCTCATAGCAAAAGTTACGGAAAAAATCCGAAAATTGTTAATTTGTAATTATATCATATATTTTTTTTTCAATATGTGCCTATGAAAGATAATAATATATTTTCATTCTATAAAAGTAAAATCTTGTAAATAGTTTAATGGGAATATATATATATATATATATATATATATATATATATATATATATATATATATACTACATATCTATATGACACATGAAAAGGATAGTAATGAAACATATATGTCATTATAATAGGAAAACCTATAATTTAATATCGTCTTAATATAATATTTAAGGGAAAAAATGTATGAAAAAAGTATGTAGGGCAATAGGAAAATTCCATTAAAAATAATGTTTTTTCATCACTAAATTTTAGTTATAAATTATACAAAATGGATCCCCTTTTTAAACACTAAACAAAATCAAATGAAGCTATTAACGTTATAGCTCCTGGCATTGTCTATTATTTTGTCAGTAATGGATTTTCGTATATGTTTGTGTGAATGATTATAATGGTAGAAAATATACAATAAATTGGATAGAGTTTTTATTAAAACTTGCCCCAGAAACTTGGCAAGAGTAAAGGTTGACGTGGCATTGAGTATCTTTAAGTTTAACTTTTGAAAAATAAAAACTGTCTGCTTCATTAGTTTCATCGAATATAATAAACATAATCAATTATTACTCGTCTATTTGACAGGGAAAAGTTTGAAAAATTTGAGATGAAACCTCTCGAACGGTACGGCTAAATAATTTTCTCTTTTCTGAAGCGACACTTATAATTACAAACAATTAACAATAATTCTTAGTTTGTCCCAAAAGTATTCTACGTACCCTAACAGTAAAAGTGAAATTTGAAAACAGCTGTGTAGCAACAACAACGCACCCAATTCATCCTCGAACGCGATATTTCCAGATTAGAAAACTTTCATGGATAAATTTTGATTGATGATTATTACTTGAAAAGCTTAATAAATGACAGCATTTGGGCATATCCATCAAGGGCACGTGGTGAAGTATATTTCGAATATCACGTCAGACGGAAGTAACTTTTCAAACTTACAGAGACTTGGCGGCAGAAGCCGAGACAAACCAAAGATGCTGGCTTATATGCAAACACCTGCCCCTTAAATATCTATGAATATTTATAACGTTTAACGTGAACTGAGTAGGTAAACATGTTTTTGTTATGATTTTCCAGGATTATAGCACAGTGGTATTATGAACTTGGAATTAATTAATACGTCGTTTACGGTATACAATGTGCATTGCAGATGTCACCACACTGACCTTGAGAGTTTAAGTTAAGTTCTAATCTAACCATCACGTAATTGCACTTGAAGTATTTGAAACATCTATAATTGGGATGTTTCCTAGACTTCAAATAATTTATTGTAAGATATATTTCTACTAATTTATTCACCGTATCTAATTGAAATTGTATCAGAAGAAGTCGCTTCAAATTGGCACGTACAATTTCAACATTCAGTAAAACTTAATTTCAATATTCACGTGCAATACAGACGATAGAATAAAAATCAAGAAAATAAAACGTACAATATTTAATACTTTAACGCGCACATATTATAAAAATCGATCCTATAAATTAACTGTCTGGCCGACTCTTGCCGATCCGTACGTTACTAATCAAAAAAAGGAGAAAAGGATAGAATATACAACTGAGCACTCGCTAATGTAGACAGTAGATATTTATTCAGCGGCATGTGCATAACCGCGGATAGGACAATAATCGTAGGAAAACAAAACGTATAATATATAATACTTTAATGCGTACATGATAGAAAAATCGATCCTACAAAATAATTGGAGCAACTCTGGCCGACTCTCGCCGATTCGAACATTAATAGTGTCAAAACCTGCCAAACAAGAAAAGGAGAGAAAATAATACTGAGACGAAATAAAGACTAACGGGGACGGCAGACGTTTTATCAACAACACGTGCGTCTTGATTTGTCGGTGGAAAGTCGTCCTTGTAACTTGTATCCTAAAAGTCAGTAGTTCTTTTAGGATACCAGCAATTCACCATCTACAAAATTTGTCTACGTTTACGTTAACTAATTTCAAAAAAGTGTTTCTTGTTGAGACGTGATACAAGGAACAAAGGAAATAACATACTCGCATATGCACGTATATAAATCAAATTGTAAAAAACGATAAGCTACAGTGCATGTTGCGAGGAGACACACAGTTGGGAATTAAGAAAGATTTAAAAATGAAATTCAAGAAAGACATTTTCCTGGGATAATTCTTATTAATATTCTTGAAGACCCTTGGATTCATTTTATTCAATTACTGGCCCATCTAGACCGTAGACGAGTGGCTGCAAACATTCCCTGCATTGTTTTTCCGCCCTATGTTTCAGCACAAATTTAAAATACGATGTTACATCAAATAAAAATGGAAATTTTGTGAAATAATGAAGTCTGAATAAGAAATAGCTTCATGACGCTCAGTCATCATATTTGCCTTCTTTTCCAGTGAAAATTATCGTAAATATAGATTCAAAGGAAAATAAATAACATTTAAAACAAGAGTATCAGAAAATCAATCGAAATATAATATTAATGTAATTCAAAGTTTATAGACGTAATACTTATTATATATGTATACGAATAAGTTGATTTGGTTATCTATTTCGCTGGAAAGAATAGATTAGATGCAAAGTGCACTGATAATTTTAATATTGTAAATTTTTCTTTCGAGTGTATTGAATCAAGAACAGTACTTGTTAGTCCATACCCGTAAATATTTATTTCGTTAATACTGCAGCTATATTAGCGTCCCTAATACGAACTGAATTGAATGAAATGAGATGAATGAAGCGAAATGAAATAAATTAAACCACGTAATAAATACTTATTGATTGTTGCTAAGTATTCGTAGCAAAAAAAACTAAGTATGTATGATTGGGAATCAGTGAATCGTTTTTATATTGTAAATATTTATATTAAGATACAAATAGAGATCTTGTTTCAAACAGAAAAATTGACAAAGAATATAAAGTACCGATTTGAGGAATCTGCATTATACTCTCAATGAAGGTTTTACTTACTCCAATGTTGTAACACGACAAGGTCGCATGTAAGTGCACTTTCCATATGTACATACGGACCCTGTCAAAGGCTTGTAAAATACGAGTCTTTTTTTAGGGTTCCGTAGCCAAATGCCGGAAAAAAATAAACGCATCCCTTACGATTTCGTCCTATCCGTCTGTCTATCAATCTATCCGTAAGGCACAGCCAGTTTAGAGAGACTATTGGCACTATATATATGAAAATCTTAAAGAAGTTGTCTTTTGTGACATACTATACCATGAAATAGTGGTAAAAAAGTAATATTAGTTATGGCATTTTATACATGTAACTGGGGGATGAAAAAAATATTCAGTGCACATAGATGTGTGGGCTATCGTTAGAAAGGGTTTAAAAATGACGTAAAGGTTCAAATGTAACTTTCTTGTTTTAGTTCAATAGTTGGTAAAATATATGCTTCTGAACTTTTTCAACAAATATTGGTTTGAATGAGATATGATGTATAGTTTTTGAGATATGGAATATTTTCGGGTCCGACCGCAGCAGTAACTTTGATTTTCACAATATCTGAGAAATACACTGTGAAAAACTGCGGAAAAATCGGAATAGTGTTCAGCAAAATGAGTAAAACTATAGCGTTCCTAACTTGGAAATACGTTCTCCTTTTGAATGAGGCCATGAAAAATTTAAACCTTCGTTGACTTGACACCGAGCAAGACTATTCTTATTGGTAAACTGAATCTTGTACTTTTAGCTATTGTGAAAAAATAGTTCGTCTTTTTGTCGTAGATTGAATTTATATTAAATCCATATTTCAAACGTTACCAAATGCTAGTTCTGTTCGGTTTTACTTTAGATCGCTCGTTAAGTTGCAAAATATTTAGAATTAAACTGACGTGCGACAATTCTCTCTTCTAATTTTCCAACTATTTAAAAAATTGGATTATTTCATGCAATCAGAATTGAAGTAAAATTTAAAATTAAAATTATGTTAATAACATTCATCAACAATTTGAAGCGATATTATTTCCAAAGTTATACAAGTATTTTGTCAATTTTATTTTTAGTCATTACATATGTTTTGTATTTGCTTAATTTTCATAATCCTATTGTAAGTTGTATGGGCGCGTCCAGAAGACGTGTTAACTGATCCCATTACCATGCTACCATTGCTCTCGGGAAGGAATGGTCTGAAAGAGGATATGGGGGTAATGGTAAATGAAAGACTTCATATTACGTTGAAATAGTTCTATTCCTTGCATCAGCTGCCATAATTTTGGAGTTGTGAAATATTTCAATTGTAAAATGTTTAAACTGTGCCTGCACCGCACAACAAATTAAATGTACGGAACCTTTTATAGTCATTCAAGCTATATTATTAATAAAATAGCCTCAAAGAAAAAATATCACGTATAGCTAATTTTTTTTTAATATTTTACTTTATTTTCCTTTTTCAATATTGATTTTTAATTAATAAATGAATTTTTTATCTGACTCGATTAATACATGTGGGCGTAGGATCAGCCGGAAGATGAAATAGATACCGTCATGCGTCTTCTCAGCCTACGTAATTTCTTGGTCTTCGTGGATCGAATTATTGGACGAAATTACTGAGGCTAAATTTAATTATGATGTGAATTATTGAATAAGGTTATATTAAATTAGAATTGGATATTTAGTCGGTATTACCCAAGTGCTGACAAGTGTTACAAGTACGTTTTTTTGCATAAACTTCTATCCCCGGAAACACGTCGCTTGATCCACTATATGTGTTATGCTTGTGTTAATTACATTATTAATAAATAATAGTTAATATTTACATTATTATTAGTAATTCTTTCAATGTGTTAGTTGAAATGTATGCATTAGTTGAAACAAAACGAGTTATAACACAATCCTAGAATTTTTTTAACACTTTACAATATTTTTTCTTAAAAAGAAGATTTACTAATTTATATAATTATGTCTATATATATATATATATATACATATATATATATATATATATATATATATATATATACTATATATATATATATATATATATATATATATATATATATATACTCGTTGCTAAGGATCACTAGATGGCAGTATTTTTACGCGTGTGGTTTGTCTTCACGTGACAGCCTTCATCACGTCATAGAATTAGATGAACAGGGTGTTGAATGGAATGTCTGTTTGCCAATTTTATTCAAGCTCTTTTATTTGCAATTGGAAACTCTAATCCAAATTTCGAGCATTAAAGTTTTGAATGAATACCGGTCTTTTAAAAGATTTTGAACGAATACGAATGTGTCTTGTCATTATTAGATTATATCATTATCAAAGCATATGGAATAGAATTTAGAGAAAATAACTTGGAAGTGGAAAAAAAAGTATAAATTTATTTATTTCCCGGCTTTAATATACAATACATATGGTGGGTTTATTACTACAAATGCAATATCTTCCTGTAAACCATGTTCAGAAATGTAATCAGTCCTATTTCTGAAGGTTTAATCTTTTTTAATAAAGTTATAGTGGAACTTCCGTCTGAAATATTCTAAAAAATAATATAAAATAACTTATTTTCAGTCTTAACTTCAAAGACACACGTTTTTTATAAATTAGTAAAATTTCTTATACAATTCCATTCAATCTAACGCTTTTCTCATACAAATCTTGTTTAGTCACATCAGTTTTCTATTTGATCAATTATCACTCAATTTTCCATCTAATTGTCACATAAATTTTTTATCTTATTATCACATAAATTTCATATTTGATTGCCGCATCAATTTTTTTATCTAATTACTACAAAATTGTTTTTGCCTAGTTACCATATCAGTTTTCTATCCAATTGCCACCTCATATTTTCATCTAATTGCCACATGAACTATCTATCTAATAACCACATCAATGTTTTATCTAATTGTCACATCTAATTGTCACATACAATTTAACCACATCATTTCTTTTTGTTTAGTTACCATGTTAGTTTTCTATATAATTGCTCAATTTTTTATCTACTTGCCATATCAATTTTCTATCCAATGGTCAAATGAATGTTTTAAGTTTCTTATATAATAAGACGAAAAACGAATAATACAAAAAGAGCCTTCCATTTTTTGTCTAACTTAATGTAGTTCTTCATAATTTTACCAATTTTGTTCAAAGTCTTTGGTTTCCTTTTGAATCTTCCATCATTATTACCATATTGAGTTTTATAATGACAAAGCTTTTTCTCTTACCGCACACGCTTTTCTATTACCCGGTCAAAAATGTATGTCAAATTTTTTTAATAAAATATGCTTTTTATAACATTATTATGTATTTTTGAATATCAATAACCGTAATTATTCATACCGCGTTAAGAAAATTGTATTAATAACAAACCCCGCGCTTCATTGCCTATTCATGAGAAAGCAATGAACTGTGACTAATTAATGTAGATAGGGAACGTCATTTTTTTCTTGCCGCATGACAAAGTATGAACAGCTGACGAATTTCCAATTTACGTCGCAACATATTTCTTGTATGATAATGTGAAAGCTGGAAAAAGAAACAAAATATATTAACTAAACATTGATATCTTCAATTTTGAATTTTATTACAAAATTCACTTTTAAAAATTCTTTAAAAAAATGAAAAACTATTCGGTTTTTTTTCGAAACCTACTTCAATATTATTAATAAATAATTTCCTAAAGATTATATCCTTTTGTATTTTTACAACTGCTTCAGAAATAGAGTTATGTAGTTTGCTTGGTCTAGTGAGATGTTCACGACTGATCACAAGTTAGACTGATGTCTATTTCGAATTGCTGTGTATTTTCTGTCTTATTTATTATTGTTTGTAGTATATTTTGCAACCATTTGTTGTTCTGGTACTTCCACTTGTTCAATGCGAATGGTATATCAATAAGTTGGGCATGAGATTTTTAAAAAATAAATAAAAGTTTGTTAAAACATAATCGTGTCATTTTCGTTTATTCATTTATTTAAAAGTGTTCTGAAGCTGGTAGCGCACTTAATCCGTTGGATAAACTTAGCTCTGCATCACAAATACGTACGAATATTTTCAAGTAAACAACTAAAAAAATATCCTATTAAAATAATACAATATATATATATTTATCCAAAAACACCATATTCCGATTTCTGATTGTAACAATTCAGCATATGGTATGCCATATTACATCTTAGCATACCATTTTGCAGCCTTTGCATTATGTTTAAATTGGAGTCGCAAGCACTTCCGCACAGTTGTGCACCATATGTCCATATTGGTTTCAGGATCATTTTGTATATCAGCAATTTATTGTCGATTGACAATTTAGAGTTGCGTGCCATCAACCAGTAGATGTGTCTGAACCGCATGTTCAGCTCGTCTCATTTTGTTTTGATGTGCTTCTTCCAGGTCAACCTTCCATCCAGATGCATACCAAGATATCGAATAGAGTCAGTCTGTGGCAGAACATTTTTTCCCAGTTTTACTGGAGCACTGCTTCCTTTCCTCAGCGTAAAAGTAACTTGTACGGATTTGGTTGCTGGCTTTGATTCTTCATTTCTGGATCCAATCGTTGACCCTATCGAGGCTTTTCTGCAAAACGGCAGATGCTACAATCGGATCTTTGTTGCTCTCGAGAATTGCAGTGTCGTCAGCAAAAGTAGCAGTAGTTACCTCTTTTGTTTCTGGGAGGTCTGAGGTATAGATGGTATACAAGACAGGACCAAGGACAGATCCCTGTGGAACTCCCGCCATTACATCTTGGATAATTGACAGTTCTCCGTCCTCTCTCATCTGGAAGATTCTGTTCGTGAGGTATGACTCCATCAACAAGTAGTAACTATGCGGTCAAGACGTTTTTATTTTATAGAGTAAGCCCTTATGCCATACCTTATCGAAAGCTGCCTGGACATCTAAAAATACAGCGGAGCAGTATTCTTTCTTTTCGAAAGACTGTCTAATCTTATCACAGACTCGATGCACTTGTTCCACCGTAGAATGCTGTTGTCTGAATCCAAACTGATATTTAGGTATCACCAGGTCTTTGTTGAGTATGGGTAATATTCTGTTTAGGAGGATTCTCTCAAACAACTTTGACAGCACAGATAAGAGACTTATAGGTCTGTATGATGATGCATCTTCCGGGGGCTTTCCTGGCTTGTGTATTATTGTTACTATGGATACCTTCCATAGATTAGGAAAGCACTGTACTCGAAGCACTCCATTGAATAGAATAACTAAAAACACCAGTGCTTTCCTGGGAAGTTGCATGATAACTTCTTTTGTGATGAGATCGAATCCAGGGGCTTTTTTATCTTGCAGTCCTTTTATAGCCCTCCTCAGTTCTCCAAATGTGACTGGTCTTGGCGGAATGGACAGTTTTGCTGCAGTGTACGTTCAACTTCATTTTCCAACTCCGCATCGTTGCCTTAATTAGGAGTAAAGATGGCGGCCAGATGTTTTGCAAACATGTTAGCTTTTTCTTTGTTTGTCTTAGTCCAACCATTTTGGGTTTTAATGGGGCATTTATATTGCTGTGGCCTATTTATCGCCTTTGTAAGCTTCCAGAGGGAGTATTCTGTTGTTTTTGTGACAGTTGGGCTTTCCAACTGATTTTGTAGTGTGGCATTATTTAAAGTGTCGATTGAATTTTTCAGCTCTATAATAGCCTTATTAAGTGCAGTCTTGTCACTTTTACATCTACTTTGGTGCCATATCAGAGAGAGCTCAATATAACAAGTTTCTTGTGATATTTAGTGATAACGTTAAATATTACACAATTGATAAAACATATTAAGATTCTGAAAAAGCAATGTAAATAGAATGGTTTGATACGTAAGATGGAAAAACACATTTATTCATTACATTGTGATACGCAGGCAGAGGCGACACAATAGATATACAGTAGGCGATACAGTACAGGTAGTTGAAAGAAGGTGAATCAGGACTGTGAGGTACCAATAACAATGGAAGCATTTGGAGGATACCACCCCAACGGTACTACTACAGCATTGTTTAGACTGACAAAAAACGATACTTACAAAGCAGAAGTGTAATTCAAAATTGAATACTAATATTACTAACTTCTAACTAATAATTCTTGGAAAAATTTAACAGTGGTATGAGATAAGGAGATGCATTAGCAGGTCTACTATTAATATTCCCCGGAAGAATGTCATAATGGATGCAAAGTTTATCACTAGTGGTAGTATTTACAAAAGATCCGTTCAAGTATTTGTCAATACTAATGATTTAAACATAATTACGGGATGAATTAAAATAAATTTTTAGAACACTGAAAAAATCAGCTCAGAAAATATTAAATGGATAAATTCGTTTGGAAAAAAATATGTGCTTTGTAAAAGAAATAAAATTCTTCTGATCTTATTGTAGTTCAATTTCTGTATCATTTTTGTATAACCTTATTTCTAATAATTCTCTCAAAATCATCTTATTTAAAGATCTTATTACTGTCTTTTTACTCTTCCTCTAATCCCAAATTTAGATTTTAATGGGTAGTTGGTGTTTTTCTGGAGCCGTTGTTTACATCAATATATTATAATGTTCTTCTGCCCTCGAGGCTATCGATGACTTTTTCCTCCTACGAATATTTCAGAGTTCAAAAGATATACTAAAGTACCTAATTTGAAAAGTTAAATTTTTTATAAAATATAGTTAGGTGGTATGTTTTTAATGGTCTATTATTTATTCTGTGTTTATTTTATTTAATTTTAACTACGCGTGATGGAAACAATAGGAAATTAGTGAATTTATAATTATTGTACAATTCCTTAACGCGTATTTCATCCATTTATTGTATTCTTACACAATTGTCCTAATTTGTAAATGCATAATTTCATTTAGTTACAAACTAAACTTTTTATTACCTAATATTTTTGTTACACCAACGAGTTCTATGTTATCTTTTTAATCATTAATTGTTCATATTCAGTTTTATAATATGTATGGATTTATCTGAAAATTAACATATCTAAAAGCAAAATGTAATGCATGAGATATTATATATTCTCATTAATCAATTATTCATAGCTGCCTTCCAACGTTCAGTGACCTTTTATAAATTCAAAAGACATATTTTACTTAATACTTTTCAGCCGATATAGCGACTCAAAATATTCCTCCTAATTAAATTTCAGCCAAGAAATTTGAAGTCCAAATTGCGATTCCTCCATGTAGACAGGAAGCGTCAACATACTTAATGAAAATGGAAACTCTCATCTCGTGTAAGGAATGAGGTCGATTTGCATACGGCCCTTTGTTTTCGTTAAATTACATATTCGTCTAAAGTACCGTTTAGCTCTTTCCCTTATTGCGCGCCACGGTCTCCGTATCAATCCAAATGGAGACGACTGTCGTTTCTCACGCGTGTTGTTGTAAAGTGGAAAACTATTAAGAGCCTACAAATGATGCAGTTTCTTGTTCGAGGTCACGCTTGGAAACTGTTTGAATATTTTCTCAACTAATTTGTTACTTGTTTTGTCTACGTAAACATAAAGATCAATCGGTGTCGGATAAAAGTAAATTAAATTGTTTTCATAAAATTTTTCGTGCCATTAATCCATATTAATCCACATGAAGACGACTGTTGTTTCTCACGCGTGTTGTTGTGAAGTTAAAAACTATTAAGAGCCTACAAATGATGCAGTTTCTTGTTCAAGGTCACGCTTGAAAACTGCTTGAATATTTTCTCAACTAATTTGTTATTTGTTTTGTCTACGGAATCATAAAGTTCAATCGGTATCAGATAAACGTAAATTAAATTGTTTTCATAATTTCTTTTCTGCCATCAATCCGTATCAATCCACATAAAGACGACTGTCGTTTCTCACGCGTGTTGTAAAGTTAAAAACTTCTAAGAGCCTACAAATGATGCAGTTTCTTGTTCAAGCTCACGCTTGAAAACTCTTTGAATATTTTCTCAACTATTGTTATTTGTTTTGTCTATGTAAACATAAAGTTCAATCGATAACAGGTAAACGTAAATTAAATTGCGTTCATAAAACTTTTCCTGCCATCAATTTATAATGAAAGAATAAAAAAAAACAATTTGCACTTCAATTGTTAATGATCATTACGGAACGTTGAAGAATTATTAATGATCATTACGGAATTGTTAATGATCATTACGGAACGTTCCACCTAGAGGGTGGAATTAAAATATTTTCGTTTATAGATACTTTATCGACCTTGTCAAAACTTTATTCTCCAACAGAACTTTTATTCTTTCATTCTTATATTCCCCGTACGGGTAAGTATATAATATACTAGTTTCTGTAATTTTGTTTGAACACATGGGAGTTTCACAGACTTTCTCCATCTGACGCATTTATTTGCCATCGCTTTAATTTCATTCTTGGATTGTCCCAGTTTTCTTACTTCGTCTATCACCGTACACCTCCAAGCGTTTAGCGGCCTTTTCTTCTGTTGCTCTAATGCCCGCTCAGGAATATCATCAAAAGGGCAACTTAGACTACGTTTCAGTTATATCAATTTTCGCCTTCTTATTTCGATGTATATTACATTATTTTTTGTGCTGGGCGTTTTACATGAGTCCTCCATCAGATGCAAATTTTTACTCTCGCTTTAAATTCACCCTAAGATTTTCCCAGCTTTCTGACCTCATCTATCAATATACACCTCTAAGTGTTTTAGAGGCTTCCTATTCTGCTACTGCAATACTTAACAATATCATAAACAGGGCGATTAGTGTATGTTTCAGTTATATCCATTTTCGCCTTATGATTTTAATGCATATTTCATTTTTTTTTAATATGAAGCTCTGTGTTAGAGATTTAACCCGACTAAAATACATAGTTATTCTAAGTAGACACCTATTCGTAAATACTGGAAAATGTCAATGGTTTTCTTCGGTAATTTTCAGGTTTATTATTCCGATATTATATTTTTAAGTCATTGTGCAAATTATTAATACTGAGTATATATTGAGAATATAGCTTAGTTGATATTCTTTTCTCTTAAAAATGAATAAACATATCAACATCGAGCTCTACACCCTTAGAAGTAATATAATTATGCAGTGTGTAAATTAGGGACCCAACAAGTGGTTCGTAAAGGCAATACATTTATAAGTAGTAAAGATTAATTGGGTTATAGAAGTTAATTTATTCTGGGTATCCAGTGCTATTTAAATTTAGCATTATATTATTAATCTTGTTACAGATAAAAATAATTTTGTAAATTTATATCGTTATATTCAAATCTTATCAGATGTGAGGGTAGTTTTATTGCTAATTTGTCTTGTTGTAAAGACGAATAAGTCTGTTAAATTTATAATATTCACAGCAAATTGCTGGAGCCAATCATTTTAATTACATGTATTTGTGGGATGGGTTTCTACTATAATATTTGCAATATCACTTGGAAATCCATTGTATAAATTTAGCAATTATCACGAATCGCGGATCGGTATTTCTGTAACAATTTCTGTAACCTTCTTTAGTTAATTAAATGTACCACGTTAACCCCGCCCCAGTTAGCATAAAATAAAAAATATTTTCATTTTTCGGTCAACATTTCCATATACTATCAGATAAATAAAAACAAAATAAATGGAGATCCACTGTATATTAATCCATGTGATTCATTTACACAATGCACCTCATTTATGTAAAATATTCATGTATATTTAAAAAAATATAGAGTTGTTTGTAAACAAGTTCACACATAATGATGATATAAAATACAAAAAGTATACGTATACTCATCTAAATCTACATTTATTTTTATTACA
Organism: Druceiella hillmani; assembly: GCA_039881145.1. NCBI lineage: Eukaryota > Metazoa > Arthropoda > Insecta > Lepidoptera > Hepialidae > Druceiella > Druceiella hillmani. The sequence continues at coordinate 16,870,050 of JAYKKI010000029.1, forward strand.
AGTTGGAAAAGAATAGTTTTTCGTAATTGTTTTCCATTAATATTTCAGTTAATTACATTTCTAAATCAATCATATATATAATTGACGGTTTATTATTTGAAGAAAATCGAATTTTATTGGCAGACATACAGATGGACGCATAAAATCGACTCGTAAAGTTGCGATGAAATTTTTAATTTATTCGACATGAAATCTTAAAAAATCACGAATAAAACCTGATTTTTATACATATAATAAAATTGTAACAGAATAACAACTGGACATAAAAAATATTTTAAAAAGAGTGATTGATTTACCATATAGAATGATAATAGAAGCCGGACAACCTTTTTTAGTAGATTCGTAATCGTCCATCACGCAAAATCTATTTGACGGATTTTTATTTGGTATGGTAATATTTCATAACCAAGAGCAACATATAAGGGAGAAATAAAATTTGTATTCCCAATTTCACACGAGTGAAACCGTAGGGTACAGCTGGAATACAATAAACCATGAGGAGGATGGAACTCGACTTTAAAGGTTACAGCCAGTTTCATTAATCGAAAAATGGTTTCATAATATAGAATAAAATGTATTCTTGCTTCCCTGTCTTGAAAAATAGTTATTTTAGATTTATTTCTTAAAAAATATAACCATAAAACCAATTTTATGGAGGTAGGAGAAATTTGGCCCGGAAACATTCATAACATAGAATGTAAAAATACTTTCTCAAATTACAATTCCGTTATTTACCGTAATATTCGCTTGTTTCTTATAAAATCATAAAATTAGAATTTGTGCACATTAAATTCGGAATCTAATAATTCAAAGATACAAAGTGATTTCCTTCTTCCTGTCTGTAATTTTAATTTTTTAATTGGCGTTCCGTCTTTTCCTAAAAATATGACTTTACCGAAATAATTTTAAAACATAAATACCATCAAAAAATAGAAACCTATGTAAGTGAAGAAAAAGCTTTGTACCCCTTTTTAAGCATATTGCGCGCACGAATTACTGTGAGATTTGGCATAGTTAAAATTTAAGCTAAAATTTATACGTATTTGATATATCTTACAAATACATTAAATTATATTTGTTTACGTTTATGCTGTCAAAGTCAAACAAATAATAGGCTATGGTCAAACAATCACACAGAATGGATATTGTCGTCGAAGAATTGTACAATTGCAGATTGACTGAACGAGTTTTGAGCTGTGAATGTTGTGTGATTTCAAATGTTAATTTCTCAATAGTCTTTGGAGTGTACGTAAGGCAAAAAAGTTTTATTGTTTTATATATTATTTTACATAAAACTCTAAGGCAAACAACACACGATAATGACGTATTTAAACCTGCTCTCAGTTGATGTAATAGAACAAAATTTTAAAAAAAATGTAATGGATATTGAAGTTTGCCAAAAGAACCACAATAATATTTAAACTTGATAATTTAGTGAATTATAGTCGAATTTCTATCACTGAGCGACTACTAGTATATATAATCAAATCAGTTGCAATACATTTTCTTTATTGGATCATGTAAGGAGAAAATCTTAATTTATCAAATTTTTTTATTATGTTTTGACCTCATTAAAAACATTAATATGTAATTTATTTAGTTATCTACTTTAATGCATCTAATTGATACAACCATAACACCAGTCCAGCGTCGCTCAACGAGCGGTCGGGAATCGAACCCGGGTTCCCGCGGTGTACTGTATCGTCCAAGGCCTTGTGATCAACCCAACAGACCACGGTGACGACGATATAATGTTGCATACGAAAATTAATAAACCGGCCAAGCGTATGCAAAATTTGAAAAACCTGTCGAGAGTCTAGCTTGCGCATTTAAGGGCCGTACCTCATTAAAATACTCTAAAAATCCGTAAATTGCTCTATTTGTAATAATTCATCACTAATATGAACTTCCTTGCCCTATAGTATCCAATACTTTCTGATATGATTACTCAAAAGTGTATATATATGTTTATCATCTCCTCCACCTCTTTAAATTTGCAAATAAATATTTTTGAGTTATGAATAGTAATAATTGCGGGTATTATTCTATATTATCATGCTAGATTTCAATGCTTTACGTCAAGCGGTTTCTGTGAAAAACAGACAAACGGACACATGAGTAATCTTATAAGGGTTCTGTTTTATCGTTTGAAATACAGAATCCTAAAAATGTAATACTTTTGTCTGCATATTTGTTTGTACACGTACTTTGTGTGTCCATAATACTCCCGGTGATGGGACGACCACACTTAAATTGCCGAAAATTAAATTTGGTGTTCCAGGAAAAAAAATCTTGTCAAATTAGTGATAAAGTTAGTGAATCTAACCTAGACGGAATTATAGTCAACAAAGTGAAGAATCTAACTTTATTTTTAGTAGTTTAGTATTTGATGTAAGTCGTTTTTCCGCTCTATGTGGGATTGAATAAAAGTAAGAGAATATATATATATATATATATATATATAAATGTATATATGTATATATATATATATATATATATATATATATTTATATATATATATATATATATATATATATATATATATATATATATATATATATATATACCAGCTGACCAGGCGAACTTCGTAAAATTAATACTCAAAATTAATTAAGTTCAATAAATGTACAAAAATTAAAATGAAAAGTATTTTAATTACATAGAAATACACGTAATTCGTGTGGGAGCAAGGCATTTGCTTTATTGAAGCGAATCGAAGTGATTGGCGTAGCATTGATACACTATTTTCTATTAAACTAGTTTCTGGTTGGGCTGCCCTTCATTGAAGCACCTTGTGATATACGACATTTTTCGTTTTGTTATCAGGCGCGAGAACGAACAAAGCGGATGGTTTGCCGACACATGAACTTGCGACATACAATTGACCATGAAAGAAACATTTATTTTCTAGATTCAGGCCACAACACTAAATTATTGGCCTAGTGATTTGTTAAATAATGAAGCAATTATCGATGCGCGCACAATCACAAAAGTCATAACCTCACAAAGTGAAAATCTTCGAAGTCACAACGTTTCACACTATGCACTTCATCAAACTTAATTTAACTATTTGAAATCATTTTTCGCTGATGAATTTCGATTGAAGAGAATTAATTTAATCGAATTCAAATACAATTATGGTTGAAAACTGAATAAAAATTGTTAAAAACAAATTACAATTTTTGTCAGTGTCTGTCATTTATGACATACTTTTTTCTTTTTTTTTCTGTTATTTAAAACATATTACATTTTATACTCAATTAAATCATTTGTGATTTTCTTACTTTTCTAATGCACCAGAAAACTTCTCGACGCCAGGTTGAAAAAAATATTCAATAAACATAGAATAATCATATAAATATTCAATGAAAAAAAAAATGTCAGTCAATCCGTTTTCGACATATCATAAAAAACCGTTCCGTACAAAATTTATGGGAAAATTAATTTTCTTCATACATTTTTTTTCCTGAATTTTTCCGATGTTTTAATAGTTATTCTGCTATTCGGGGCGGAGGCAAATCCAACAAATCAAACATCATTAAAATTAGTCCAGCCGTTCTTCAGTTATAAATGGTGTAACTAACTCGACTTTGTTTTATATATGTATATGCATAATTAGCTATTAGATATTATTCACGATTTTATTTCCATGCTTAATACGAGTAATACCTGAATCTTTGTAAAGTATTAGTATTAACTGTAAGATACAAATTTGAAATACGCGTAACTCCATCTATAATAAATATGAATGTTATCTTATTGGAATTCCTAATTATTATAACGTTTGGTAACAAACAAATGAAACCGATCCTACAGCAATCGCTAGTTAAAAACCCACGCAGTTCCTATTAGTGTTTCTTGAGTGCTGCGCGGAGAAATAAGCATAATAAACAGACATAAATTCCAAAAACAATATTTTGGTGTTCTTGCTACGTTCCCTTAAATATTATTTTCATAAATATCTTCACTTGGCATCTCATAAGTCAAGAACACCTTTTCATTGGTCTTTAAGTCTGAGTCACTGACTATTACAAACATCCAAACACTTTTTTGCATTTTTGTTATTAATACGAATAGTAAACATGTAAATTGGATTACGACACAGAATTATTATCCCATGTAATCGTGCGTCGATTTAATCGTATTTTAATAATAATGATAAATTTGTAATACCTTCTATCAAAATTATATTGATAGAAAACACCGACCAAACTCCATTGATATTGAAGTCCTTCGCTCATCTCACGGTATAATTAACCCAAACTTAAAGTCCATAACTACAAAGTAGCATAATCCGCGACCGTAATCCGGATAAAGCAAATACTTAATATGTAGACAGGAAGGGAATTAAATAAGTACCTACATACTCGTAGTATCCATATTTATTAGCGAATTTCCACGACCCGAGACATAGACGTCACGACTGTAGGATAACTAAAGAGAAAATAAAGTGGAACCTACCTCAGTGTGGTTACCGTAAGTTTGCAGAAACTTCACTACTTTCTTTTTCTATGCAATGCCTTTTATACTGGATAATATATGAGAGGTGCAGTGTTTAAAGGGAAAACTACCACAATTTATTTTGCAACGAAAATATTTCAACTTTCCGATCACACCTTATACATTTATTTGTCTATGCAATACCTGTATAAATATATTTAACCGCTACAGGGTCCACACGAGATGCTGTTAGCGCCATCTGATGTTAAATTAGTACACTTTCGGTTGACAGTAGTTTTGTAAACGTTTTGTTACTATAGGAAGCAAAGTTTAAGTATAAGTTTTTTTTCCAGTTAAATGTATAAAGAAGGACAGTGAATAATTCATTTAACTAACATGTTCCTTTACTCATTGTGCTTGTTTATTTATTTACGTAATCATACATTAATTATAGTTGAAAATTGCTGACCAACAAATTTTGTCTGTGCAACTACTTGATCCGTACTTTTAATTTCTATTTGAGAATTTAATTCTGTCACAATTATACCATAACTATACTACGTATTCCTAATTCGTTATAATATTTATTGGATGGAATCAGTGTTTTATAATTCTATCCACTTCGTAAAAACAAAAATACATAACATTGATGTCCTTTCTTGCGGACATTTTTTTCACAATTAAATGAAACTTTGTGATGTAGTATTATTTCTACTTTCTTTAATTTCTTTACGACCTAGGTTTTATTGTATTACAATATCTTCAGGTGGGTTCTTCAAGATTGCTAATATCTTTGCTAATATCCCACCTGAAGATGTTGTAATACAACGAAACCTAGGTCGTGGTAAAGAAATTAAAGAAAGTAAAAATAATACTACGTCACGTAGTTTCATTTAAATGTGAATAATGAATTTCTACAAAATTAATGCCAAATATATTCAATATAGGACATTTTTTTTTAACAACTTCTGTGTCTTTTGTTCATTGGCATTTATGAGTCAATACAACCATCAAAAATACTATTAATTTTTTTACTTTCTGTTTTTTTATATACATACGTATATAAAAAACAGAAAGTAAAAAAATTTATAAACTAACCAAAAAAATAAATAAAATAATCTTTACGTCGGTCACAAATGAAAAAAACACAACTGTAAAAAAAGCTATATAACACTTAAAAGTAGTTTAATTGAAGAGACTTTTGAAGACATAAGTTGATGAGGCGTTTCCGCATATAGGATTTAATTTGTTAAGACTAGATATGTAGAGTATCGAAATACTAGTAGAGAGCGGTATGGTATTTAGAAATATGAAGAGTGGGGATATTTTCAAAACGAAGTCTAAGGCTGCGAGCGCCTAACACTGAGAACTTGGACTTACTTTAAGTGATACTATGAGCATACATTTAAAGTTAAATGAAGGACAAAAAATATGTAAACTTCATCGATTACATATCATAAGTATTTGAGGTATGATCTAGTATCAGAAAAGTTATTGAAAAAGGTGTTTTATTTTTCTTAAGTGAACAATATTTTTATATTACATGGAACTGCCTCTGTGGGTAGGAGCACTTAAATGGAAAAGTGAAAGAAATTTTGAAAATCGACACGATTATTTGCAGGATTGAAACAAAATTAACCACTCTTTATGTAAGTATATATACCTTGTAATCACACACTTGTCACTGACTGGGTGATTATGTAGTTGCCAAATAAAAGTATATTTCATGATAAACAAATCTACAGGTATATAGATTCCTAATACAGGCTACATGTAGCATTTCAAGGAGATCGCTTGAGTAGTTGAGACGTGAAAGCGAGCCTAGAAAGGGAAAAAAAAATCATTTTCGCGTTTTTATTATTACATTAAGGATTAGGAATAACTAAGATATACGCAGTACTTAATTTATAGAAATTCGCTCATAGTAACCCTTAACTTTAGACTGTTTAGTTAAAATTTATTTTGCACATGAAATACATATATTCATTATGTGAAGTATTTAATTCATCTGATCTCACTCAAAGTAACCTTTGACTTCAGATGTTTTAGATAAAATTTACGAAGTATTGAGATATGCGAAATATTTAATTGATCCGATTGTAGTTAAAAGCCCTAAAGTTCAAGCTTTTTAGTTAAAATTCATGCGTTGTACCAAGTTATACGATATACGAAATATTTAATTCGTTTAATCACAGCTATAGTAACCCTAGACGTTAAGATTTTTAGTTAAAATTTACGGTATGTACGTAGTATTAAAATACGCAAAGTTTTTAATTCATATAATTGTAGTCATAGTAATCTTAGACTACAGACCTTTCAATTAAAATTTACGCGATATATTCGAAATAATAGGATATAGGAAGGATTTAATTCTTTTAATTGCAGCCACATTAACTTCAATTTTTTTTTTATTACAATTGAAATCAAATTCTTCCAGTTTCCATTTGTAGATTAATACTGAAATTTTCTCGAGAACTAGAAAAGTAATTATATAAAACATTATAAAGAATATTTTGCTGCAAATATATCGTGCACACGCATATTTCTGAGAATTTTTTTACAAGTGCCTTATTGCAAGAACAATAAAATTTTAGATATGATATGATTATAAAATAAAATGTATAATTCTTATTATTTTCCGGATATTTCATATAAATAATTTTTAATAAAAAAAGGAGATCTTTAAATTATTAATTTTAACACAATTATATTAATATGGTTAATGTCCAAATTATTGGAAAACAAAATAATAGCATTACAATAATTATAAACCGATTATCTCAATAATGTTCGACGGAAAGAAAGTTTCATCAAAGAATCTTAAGCAAATAAACGAATTATAGGGAATTTAGAGAATATTTGGCCTGTCATGTGCTATAATATATTATTATAACCAAAATGTGAAAATTTACTTTGTTTTTACTAAATAAAATTACTACTCACAGTTAGCATCACTATTCAGATGCATCGCTATTTATGGATGTTTAGCAATTTTCAACTTCCAAACATCCATAATATAACTAAATTACAAGATAAGGCAAATACATAATAAATATAAGATATGATCAGTTTTCGAAACGACTTAGAAATACCCAACCACCATTAAACATTTGCACAGTGTTTTAATTGAAAATCACGGCAATTGTTGCAACGTTCAATGTATATAATTAATTGATCGCGATAACAATAAGTCAATTAATTAAGGCGTCTAATTAATTTACATTAACAATGTTTTGACACCCGAATGAAGCTTTTACTAGTCGTAAATTGATATCGTCAATTGCAGTATGTAATATTAAAGCATCCCATGGTGTTTCTTGCTATTTGCGATATCATATCGAATACTGTTCTTCGAATACTGTTCTTCGTAAAACATTTCATCATAAAATATTATAGATCAAATGTTTTATTGATACCTCATTATATTTAAATGTTACAGTAAAATTAAGGAGGAGAGGATTTTGTGAAATTTATCAAGATATTTAATCCAACTCATTTACACCAAAAGACAAGTAAAACGCCATGGCACAATAGATTAATACAGTGTAAAATACCTGCCAGCCTTTTTTGAGTTATATTGTGATAAGGACGAGTAACATTCTTTATTATTGTAACATTCTTTATTATAAGGACGAGTAACATTCTTTATTATTGTTTCTGCAAAAAGCAACTGTAAAAAGGAATATTTTACTAGAAGCCTACCGGTTTTCCCACGAATGTACTTCAAGTAATTTTGTTTATTATCATTGTTCTTAAATATTTAATAATAAAAATTTAAGCCAGTTTTTACCTTTTATTAATTACTAGTACTAATATAAGGAATAATTTTTAGTATTTTAACATTAAATTATTCATTATTTAATTATTCACGGGATCAAATAGAAAGAAAATAAAAAGTTAATAAAGACAATTTAAAAAAAATCGACTGCCTAAAAAATGAATCAAAGTTTGTAAACAGCCTATATTAATAAAGATAAATCAAATTGAAGTATCTGTCTGTGATTTTTGAATTCTCAATTTTTAAATACGAATACGAATGTTGGATTCATTTAAAAAAATGTCTGTCCGTCGTCTGTGTCTGTATAAAAGGAACGAAATTCAAACCTATTAACTACTAGTCATTCATTTCATCCTGAAAACTCAAACTGTTACGATTCTATGATAATGTCTGTTTTTTATTCCCTAAAGAATGTTTATATACTCTTACTATTTAAGGCCATGGTAACTATATGTAAACTGCATAACTTATGCTAGTGAAAAATGCATTCAAATACTGTAGAATGTGGAAATCGCTCTCCATGGAATCGTATGATTATTTTGTTCTTTGGTCAGTACCAATTATATTTTTAGACGATACATACATTTTCAGTTATATTCTACAGAGCAAAACCCCGTGATTATTAAATGCTTTTTCAAATTTAATTCTATAAGGCGCATTGTTAAAACTAATAAATATGTTTAAACTTTATTTCACTTTTTTTTATCAACCCGTTTAACGAATTCAAAAGCCCACACGAGCAAAATCATAGACACAGCTAGTTTATTATAAAGGTGCATACAAGGATGGTGTTAATATTTATAAATAGGTGCATGCAATGCATATCAATAAAATAGACTGCGGCAACTGTTCGAAATGATATTATAAATGCAAAATTTTAAGGGATTGATGTATATTTATTATAATATAGCTTCGTAATTTCTGAACATATCTACACGAGGCACAACCTTAGGTACAACACTAGACTTAACCTGAACTAATTAATGATCGAAACTGAAGTAGTTTTCGAGATATGCTCTATATTTATTAATGTATATTTTTTTAATTCGTTAGGTTCTTAGCTAGTTACGTAGTATTGTCTATAAGAAAATTTAATAAGTTTGACTTTATAATACATTAACTAATATCGTGTATTCCGAATTCCTTAATACTGGCATAGTCACCGTGAGATACAATATTTTTTTCCATTTTTCAACGCTGTTACCACTGAACTCGAACGAATTTTGAAAAAAATTAGAACATAAATGAATTCGCGGCCTCTCTCAACACATATTAACCAAAAGTAGAAGTATTCGTTACGAAAAAAAAATTGTAATGGATTGAGACATCTAATCTCATATTTGAGAAAAATGTACCAGATTCTTATAGGGAAGTTGACTACCCCTAAACTTGGTGTTTTTCGTAAAATACCATGAAAATGTAGGTTAATTAAAAACCAGGAGTAAAAAATGATTAAAAAGATATTAAAAATAAGCGAGTTATTAGCTCCAAAATTTAATGGTAGGGATAAAATAGATATATCTCCTCATCTCATTCGTTCTCGTAAAATACAACGAGCATTACTGAAAATGACATCACAAAGTATTATTGCCCTCCTTGTCTAAACGTTAAGTTTAAATCTTTTGAGCTCGGTTTATTTTTAACATATTACATTTTTTTCAGTCCTTGGTGGCTTTTATGTATACATTTTTTAACAGCAGGGTTTTAAGTTAAACCTTATAATTTACGCAATACCGAGTTTATGAAAAGTGATCAAAAATTCCCTTTATTATGAATCATTCCGTAATCATGAAACTATCAAAAAACTATTTAAACAAGACAAACTATGTACAACCTTAGAACCAACAAAGGTAACGCTTTGTTTTAACAAATTCCTCAACAAGTTCAATTCAAACTATGGAAAAAAAACTTCTCGTAACGACACAATTTAAAAATTAATTTTCACTCTGTTTCAGAAAAAATACATCATAGCATAGAAAACTGATATAAATCAATGTCGTATTCAGAAATTAGATTTTGTTGGGAATTATATCAATGACAAAATAAAGTTATATATCTTTCTGTAAACACGAAATTATCACGGAGAGATAAAAATGAGTAACTTTTTACTCACAAGAAAATCATTAAGTTTTCTCGGAATGCGAATCGCGGTTTAAATTTAAGAGTTACAAAACTTGTAACAGAGTAAGCGCATAACATGGTCGAGATTTTTGTCGTTTCCGATTGTAGTTAACTTTGTTTCATTTAACTTTCATTTTTGCGAATACTTAAAATTTTAAATACGTTTTTGTAATTTTGGGTTCCCAAAAACAATCTTAGGTTCTTGCGAGCTCAGATGCACGTATTGTTTGAAAAATCAAACTTTAATATTTGGAATCAGTCAACAACGAAATTTCAATAAAACACTGTATTTGTAATATTCATGTACTTACATTCAAGATGATCAGATAAAGTTTCGGGGAATTAACCGTTTCATTTTAAATACAAACTGTTATTTAATTTCTAATTATTTATTGAATTAAAAGAAAAGAAAATCAGAGCAGTGCCATCGAACCTAATCCCATCGGTTGCTAATCAAGCAAGTCACCACTTGACTTTTCAGCTGCTGGAAAGTAGTTTATATTTTTATATTTATTTATGGTACTATAAAATTTTCCGACTTTGTTTCTCGTATTGGATTGCCAGTGAACGTTACTTTCACAAATATTCACCGTCAGTATACACTATCACAACACAAAAGTTAACCTAAAACCAAAATATTCCCTGTTGTATCCGTTATATTTTATATCAGTATTCCGTTATATTTTAGTTATAATGAAGGAAAATATATGAATATATAGATAACCACAGGTCGCTCGTAATACTATGACGATTATAAGAGATCAAAATGTGTGCAGACCTAGGATCGCATCGAGTGTCACTCATTCATACCAACGAAAAACATATACGTATATGTAAACACTGCTGGATTGCAAAAAAAACGACATTGTGCGCCAATCCTATGGAATTTAAATACATTAGTACATTTTACAATAAATACAAAAATATGTATGCCACGTCATCTGCCGACTCGCGACAGACGTTTTAGAATAATTTTAAATGAAAATTGACACAGTATGCATTAATACGATTTAATTTTTCCGTAACGCCATTTTTAATAAAAATGTGAAAAATGTTTTATGTTTTGGGTTCCTCAAACGAATTATAAAATCTATAGCATCTGTCTTGCAAAAATACTACAATATCAATATAAGTCAAAAGTTTTCATTATTTTATTTAAACATTTATAAACGTTTTGAGAAGAAAAAAAAATAAATAATTTTTTTAACTACGTAATACCCAACCTAATCCATCAAAATCAGGTTCTGTTTTGAAAGTAACTCGCTGCCTTTTGTCTATCATTTATACCTTCTTCATGATGATGTACTGATTACATACACACGTTTATTTCAATCACCTAAACTTTCCTTTTTATACACAAATTTCAAACTGGCTTTTTATTAAATATTTACGTAATTATATGGTATGTGCAGTCATAGATAGCACATACCATATAATTACGTCATAGATAGCACATACCATAAAATTTTATACGAGATACCATCGTATAAAATTTTATACTTATGATTAAAAATTATGCATGGTTCAAAAACATCTTATTTAAAATTAATTCAGTACAGAACAGGTTAAATATAGTTTAATAGTTGAATTAAATGTGGCATACATTCAATTAATTTACCTGCTCTCTCCCTGTCACCACTCGAACAAATGACCGCGTGTCCTCAATTTTAGCCCTCGCATAACTTTGGACTAATTACAGATAACTTTGAAATGAATTACTCAACTCGAAAACTTTTAACTGAACAAATATCGTAATCTGCTTAAACGTGTCGTTGGAACTTTTCACAGATTTATCTTTATGCTTGCTCCCCAATCCTTAAAGTTTTACAACCACATATGTTAGACTACGACCGTATTTATTTAAATTAAACATTTCGGAAGGTTAAATTTAAACCTTTCGAAGTTATTGATGTAAGCTCCAAAATTTGGAGCAATATATTTTTTTTTTACTTTACATCCTAAGATTTTACAGAATAATATTTTTATAAGCCCTCATTTTGTACAGAACTTGAATTAATTCGTTTTCTCTTAGAATTTTTACTCGCTATATTAATTCGCTTCTACAGCCAGTAAAAGTGAGTTAACATTGCGAGTAAAAGCTCCGAACTACTTATGTTAAGAAAGGCGGTCACATACATTGAAAGGTAAAAACGGAACCCTTAAAAAGCAAACACTTATACTTCTCATTATCAGAGCCGCTTTTTGAGAAACGGTTAGAGATGAAAAATTTGAAATTTGGCTTATTTATGAAGTATATTTAACGTCATATTTCTCAATAGTTCATACTCAAAAATATTTTTTTATTTTAATTTAATTTTTTCTTTAATTTCATTACTATAATATTGACTGAAATCAGCAAATTATAACACCTCTTTGAAGCTGCTAAATTTAAAATCTTGATTAAAATAATATTACTAAAGTTTATCCAATGTATACCAGACAATTTTAAGAATTATTCAAAATGCCACAATTTTTAAAACGATGCAAAATGATTCTGCAAAAATATACTAGACCATGTATTTACATTGTAAAATTAATATTAATATTTGTAAATACTTTTAAAGATATGCTATATACACTCGAATATTTATATGCGTCTAAATGTGTACTGAATTCCCCTAGTACGAATTCGAGTCATGCCATCTGACCTGTCGGTGTTGCTTTCACAAGTTTGTTACAAAACTTGTATTTATTGAAAACTGCATTAAAATCAAAACATCCATATAAAATTAACAACCTAACAGACGAAGAATTTTAACACATTCTCTTGATCGAAACACACGTGATTGAAATATGCTAAATTTAAAATTTGCAGATTTCACTTGTCACGATATTGCAATTTCAAAGCCTATTTTAAATTAAATCGTAAAAAGGCATATACCGTAATATGTTACCAAAAATGACTCAAAATAATTGCTTGCCATAAAACGTTAGCCGCTCTCGCTTTTACAAATTGTTCTGTGTGCCTTTTTCAATGTTACGCAACAATAGGCCTAACAAAACTGAGAAATAAATTTAACCAAAAATAATAAAAAAATTATAAAAATTATATCATTCACGTTATAGTTAACGAATTGTGGGTAGAACGAACTGAACCTAAGGTCATTCCCTCAAAATATCCATCACAACCTAACGGCATTTACCTCAACGGGGTAAACCTTTTTTTCAACTTATTTCAGAAAGGTAAACAAATAGACGGTTAACAATTTCGAAACTGTGAATACCCTCTCGAAATCACGTAACCTCATTGCCATTTCAAAGTTACATTGGACTGATAAAATCACCCAATGACATCTAGGAGCGCAGAAAATAAATGAAAACCTACGCTGAAAATAATTATTTAACAGAAGCGTTTGTTTTAGCGGACCTAGTAGAAATATAATTGAGAACGGCAAATTAGCTTTTTGCCAGTTTTACTTCTCCGTTACCCAAACCTTTTGCCGGAGGCACGTCTAGTTAATTATAACTGGATATTCAACTTACATATCTGACTAATTATAATTAATTAAATATCAAGTCAAATTAAATGTGCTAACAGAACCATAACTGTATTATCAATAAAAGCACAAAACCGTTCGGAAAGATAAAGCATAAACAACGGGTTTAACGACAACGAATTTTTTTTACTAGGTCGTCTAATAATACCACAAGAACGTCACGTAAAAATTAACAGAAAAATGGCATTTAAATCAAGTTAATAAATCAACGTCGTTGACATAACATAATCATAAATTCGTCAAATAGAAGTATAACCCGCACTACGAGGATCCCGTAGACATTTAGGCTCGTATAAATATTTAAGTATGGCTATTAAACTATATGCGAATATTAATTTTCCACAACGTCATTTGATTGCCCGGTATGTCTTTCACAGGCGGAAAACAAGGTGTATATTTAAAGAAAGCATAAAATTTAAAATCAGCGCTTTAATTTTCAGTACATCTCTGAATATATACTATCTATAATTGGAAACCTTATTATTAATCCTTTCAAACGTTACCCTAAAATAAATACAAAATTAAGAAAAAAATTCGTTTATTAAATTTACTACACATAAATTTCCAAATGAATATTGTCCAGTATTAACTTGATATATATATGCTAGTTTTTACATTTCATTATGTTACCAAATTTTAAGTCTTTACGTCAAGTGGTTTTGTAAGGAAAACGACCGTGAAGACAGATGCATCGATATGGAGTGATCTTGTAAAGGTCCCTTTTGCCTTTTGAAGTATAGAACCCTAAAAACATGTTAGGTTATACTGGAACATTAGAAGAGATCTGTACATACTTGGCCTCGTATTAAAATTTAAAAATATTACCTACTTTCATTTTCTATTAAATTATTTACAAATAATAATTATATTTTTCACTACCTAAATATATATAGTGCCTAATATACAGAATATCTCAAAAAGTGAAAAATTTAGAATCATCACTATAGTTTTTTTAATATCTTTAGAACTATTTCACATACATTAAAACAAATACTTTCAGATTCTCTGTGATATATCACATAATAAACATAACACAAAAATTGAGAACCTAATATGTCCTTTATGAAACTTTTTTCAAAATGTATATAACTGTATCGGTAAAATATATTAAACACAGATATGTGGATGAATTTTATTGCTTTTCCAAAGTGGAAGCATCTACGTTAAACGGTTTTTGAGAAAGTTTCTCGGGAATTTTTAGCAATTTCTCTGAAAATATCTTATGTAACATTTAGTTTAAGAAAATAAATAATGTTTTGGATATTAACTATTAAAATATATGCGAATCAATATGCTCATCGTAACAGGAGTCAAGTTTATGCATCGAACGGTTTCGGATACAGATGGACAAACGTACACACACGTTAGTGATCTTACGATGATTCCATTTTTCCGTTTGTGGTAAATATAATATTTAATGGTATTTACTCTTCCGGCTACAAGTAACAAAATCTACGCAAATTTTACAAGGGCCGAAAAAAGAACCTTGGCTTCAGGTCGTAAAAATATTGATATTTGTAAGAAGGCAGAATGTTTACATATACATAGATACCTGTAAGACTTGTAATAATAATTTAAATAAAGTTAGGATGATTTGGTTATTCAGTAAATTATAGTATATAAGCCATTACTGCGTATCAGACTTTTCCCTTTGTTTTTTCTCGTGGCAATGTCAACAAAAGGTCACTCGAATAACAAAGGCTCGCTGTGAATATTTTTACTATAAATAGGTTGATACAAAGCTCCGTCTCCAAATAACAATATTATTACACAAATTTTAGAGTACACAAACGAAATGGTAATTTTTTTTCTCCTGTGGATTTTATATAAATTGAAGTGCAAAATTTTATTTAAGACAGTTCTAGAGCTATTGTTACTTAGCCAACGTCCGACCGTGGTCCTTCGACCATTCGAAGCCGAGTTTCTTAGTAGCGTCCGACAATATCACTAGTTGTGCATTTCAAAGGCAAGTACGAAGATGGTCACCGTCTATCGGCGCACAGTCGCATAGCGGGCAAATCTCATCATCAACCAAGCCGATCCTATGGAGATGAAGCTGTAGATAGTCGTTACCGGTAGTCAATATAAAACAAGCAACAACCTCTGCCCTCTAGGTGTCTGGAAATTCACCTCTTTACGGAGAGGATCTCCCTTATGCCAATGTTTTGATCTTTTAGGGTCTTGAAAATGGTGCTATCGATGGATGATTTAGTTAGGTTTTTTTACCCTATGGAGTGTGATGGGTATGTCAGATTGAGTCGACTCAGCCCTCTGCCTAGCCCTACTGTCGGTCCTTTCATTGCCAGGGATTCCTACGTGGCTCGACACCCGCTGTAAAATCCCGCCCATCCATGTGTAATAACCTCCGCTAGCTTCGCACAACACATGATAATTTGCAAACAATCGCTAGGAGCATTATTTCTGAGTAGAGAAATTGCATTCTGGGAGTCAAACCACTTTCGCAGGTACCAGGTCCATGGCTAGTAGCTGACTTGAAACCCCGTGAACTATACAAACCTCTCCATTGTAGTTGCTGGTATTTTTTCCACTGCCAATGAGTTTTTAAATAGACAGCGGAAGCATCTTGCTCCGGCTCCTTTTATTTCGAGCAGGTACGAACCATCTGTGTAGATATGGAGCCACTTACTCGAAGTATATCTGTGGTAGATGGTCTCCAGGGCAAATTAATTGAGTTCTTTTGGGATGGCAGCTGTTTTGTCTAATATTTAAACAGGTTTTAACACTAGACAAAACTTAGTGTTTTTCATGTCTGGAGGGAAGAGCTGGTACAACTGTGGTGTAATATTGCATAGAGACACGGCGATCGTTCAACATCGAGAGTTGGTACTTATCAATTAGAGAGTCAGCATGTGGTAAACATGGGGTCTGGGTTTTTAATAGCTGGGTTGCTTTTTTATACCCACTCCAGTAATTTTTATCTACTCGCTTTGTCCTCTCCCAGAACTTCAGAGTGAATTTGTCCCTACGGTTATTCAGAGGTTTAATACCAGTTTGGAGTTGCATTGATGCAATAAGGGTTGACACTGCCCCACCACACAGTCTAAGGACATTGTTCTGAACGTCAAAATATTTGGCAAGGCTGGGCTTACTTGCTAATAAGACCACTTCACTGCCGTAGTCCAGCACTGGACGCACATATGTTTTATACGCTGTGAATATTACGTTCTGTATAGCTCCTGATTGATAGCGGCAAGCCTTTTCAAGAGATTCATATCCTTTGAGCCTACTAAGCTATGTTTATAATATGAGAGCTCCAAGATAGCTTGGTGTCAAGGTTAATTCCGAGATATTTCGACAGAGGAACTTGCCAAAGAGGCAAGACTCTATAGCTCAGGTTGATTGGGTGTTTTTGTTGATATGGTAAAAGCTGACAACAGTCTTTTCAGCGCTTACTTACATTTTGTTCAAGTCTGTCCATATTTCGAGATTTAGAAATGCTTTATTTAGGGCCTCCTCAAGGACACTGGTGCCACTACCTATGGCAGTAGAACATAATCTGCATAGAATAGGCAAGATACCCCAGGAACTCTCTGGATGTTCCTAGGTCCTTACCTGGTCGTCTATCATGATGTTGACGAGAGGACAGCTCAACACGGCTCCCTGTGGCAGCCCCTAGCTCAGCAATTTGTAAGGAGAGATGGCATTGACAAACCTGCACCGGATGATGTGCTGTGAAAAGAAGGTTTCTATCCACTTCAACATGTTTCCGTTTAATTCCTATTTTTTTAGCTTAAAAATATTTATGCAATGCCAAATTTAAATGTGGCCTTAAATTCCACTAGAACAGCAAGTGTTGATTGGCTTCCATGGAAGCCATCTTTTGCGGCCTGCGTAAGTTTCACCACCTGTTCTATAGTGGATCTATGTCTACGGAATCCTGCTTGATAGTCACCAAAGGCGTCTTTTGATTCCAGAAGTTCTCAAAGTTTTCATTTGACCTTGAAGCATACACTAGTAAGCGAAATAGATCGGTAGCTGTTTTGATTATTAGTCGACTTATCTTTTTTCAGCAGTGAGGTAAGTTTAGCCCTTCTCCATTGCTGAGGTACTCCAATATGCCATGTTAGATTGACGAGTTTCAAAAAGGTCCTTAGAGCCAGCGGTTCAAGGTTCGCAATGAATTCAGATAAGACCCCATCACGACCGGTAGATTTCCCCTCTTTAGTGAACTACAATAAAAATATTCTTAGTAGCTCGTCATGAGAGAAATTCTGGCTAAAGAGCAAATAATCTTGTTCAGTTGGACATGAGGCGACATTTCTGTTAAATATCGAGTTCGCTCTTTAGCACTGATATGACATCTGCTGTTGGCTGCATAGAGCAGTGGCAACTTTTCTAGGGCTAGTGAGTAGTTTGCCATTTACTGTTTTTGGTTTCCAGCGACGAGGGAAATATTCGTTGCTTAGGTAGATGGTAAATTTTTGCGCCTTGGAAACCTCTTTTCTAAAGACCAAGTCTGCAGCAAAACGTTTCAATTTAGCTTGAGCCTTTCTTAGAGAAATGGAGTCTACAATATCATGTGAATTTTCGGTTTGATGTGTTGTCATATTTATTTCTATATTAAGAGTGTCTAGAGATTCATTTAACAAGGAGTTCGACTGAGGTGTCAGAACACTCGATTATCAGATCTTCTGCGATATAAATGTTGGATAGTCCTATCCCAATTAGCCTTTTTAAAGTTACAGCGAGTAAGTTTCTTTGGTACAGATTGACATCTTTTGTAACGGACCCATAAGTACATCAGGCGATGTCTGCAGCCGTTGACGGGGTCCTTCAGAGGAAGCACCGATCTAGAAATAATAATATTATAAATTTGAGTGAACCAGTCCCGTACTAGTTCACTCAAGGTGTACTAGTAGTGAAATAAAGTTTAAAAATAAAAAAGCCATTTATTTCTTAATATTAGTAATAACAAATTTGAGTGTAACCGGTTTGACCACCCCTTCTGAGAAGCCGGAAGATCTTTCCGGTGTGGTTCGCATTAGTACGAATTTCTTTTTCTTAGCAACTTAGGTACTGCAAAGAGTATTATTCTCAATGTTTCCCTTGTACTGTGGTGAGGTAGAGAAATTTCAGTTCCTGCTGTCTGTTGGTACGGTTTCCGTGTTATTTTTTAGTATTATCAATTTGTCGTGTTTAATAATTGCTTTATATTTCCTTCACTATTTTCCTGAAGCATTTTTCTTTTTTCTAGTACGTGATGAGGACAATCTTTCTTTATATAGTAGGTAGAGCCATTTAGAGTCCATTTTTGTTTCGTAATATTGATTTTATTGCTCAGAGTGGTGAACGTTATTGGTCTGGGTTTATAAGATTTTTTTGACCATTCTTCTGGCTTGTTGTAAGTCGCCACAATTTAATTTAAAAAAATATTTGTTAATACAAGTTATTAGTTTTTTCTCTAAGTAAGAGTAAAAACTTCCATCATCTTCAATACCAAAAAAATACAATATTTCTCTACCCTTGCATATTTTTCCAAAATGTTTAATCTTTGTTTTCTTTGAGTTTTTCCTGGTTTTCTCCCCAAATTCTTAATTTTTATCCAATATTTTGTTTATATTTTCTGTTATTTCCTCAGTTACATTTTTGGCACTCTTGGGTATAGCCGTTTTTTGTTCATCTAAGTTCTTTTGAATCTAATGAATGGCAGCCATAATCTCCTCCGTATTTAAGAAAAGAAAAGTTATTTAGTAGTTTTCTGATAGTCTAGACCGCCTCTCGATGCAAGATGGCATTAATGTATAGTTATGATAATATCTTACATAAATAATGATTCGCTTAGCTCTCTAGTGGTGAGAAGCGGAACTACCAATGTATGTCTACTGCGATCTTCGTTAAATGGCGATAACGATAGTATTTCTTCCACGATGCAGTTTTTAACAGCTTTATATTTTGTTGGTTGTGTGATGAATTTTTATTTTACCTTGACTTATCTTGCATTGTTAAAATTATGGTTAAATTCGTTACATACTGTTAAAATATTCCTCTGGATCAGTTCAAATGTTTCATTTTGCAAACGTTTTCTTGGCTATACTGAAAAGTCACTCTTAATTACCTGTTGCACTTTTTGATATATTTTGGAGATAGTTCTTTATTATTCACGAAAACTTCACTTCCACGTAATATTTACCGTAGAAAATTGCTTTCTAAACTGGTAATTTTCTATTATTATATTTTAATATGAGACTTCTATTATTTATATTTTAATATGCAGAGTTAAATAGACAACGATATTGACAGCGGCTCAGCATCGCCCCTGCCCATCTCAAACTATTGTATCTCCCAAAAGATATAAAGGTAGGTGCGGAGGGGATTCTAATAAGAGCAGAGTTGTCCAGAAGATCTTCAACAGTTTTGCCGGTTGTGCTTATAGTGGAGTAGCCCCATCGATTTTTTTGTCTATCTGTATGTTTAAAGTGGTGGGTGGCGGCTCAAGTTCATGAGTTGGTCAAGACTTGGCACGTTATTGGGCGAGCTATAAAGGCAGATGACTTTAAAACGAACCCCGTCCTTTCAAACGTCTATGCACATTGCTTCTATTTTATCATGGCTGCTCATCTCATGGATGACAGTATCCTGGCTGGCAATGGAGTTTCGTATTTAAACAATTATGTAATAGGCAATTTGTCTGGCTTTCTTAACTATAAATATTGAGAATCGGGTATTTGATAGAAATAAGTGATCTCCGTAGAAGCAACCACTTCGACAATCATGACAATGTCACCATCAAGTTTTGAAATATTAGTTTTCAGCTCAGATAATTTCAGGCCACTGAAACTACCTGCATTCTAAATAAATATGCGCCGGTGATTGTCCACACTCTTATGAGGATAGTTACTTGTATCAGTTGTTGGATATTCATAATTGGAGACTCGTGAAAACGGCGGTTACTGTAGCAGATTTAGCTTTACCCAGGGTGCACCACGAGGAGGTCTGCCACTTTACATCCCTATAACTATTGTTGAAACTGTCAACAAAACCATGTAATCTCCTTCTATAATAAAAAACTATGAGAAAAACAGCATTACTGAAAGTTTACCTAAAGTTTACAGGGAAAACTATAGAAATGAGTCTAAATCTTATTAGATTAATTGTTTGTTTTATACCATTCACCAGACCGAGTTATATTGTATCAGAAATAAATGGAAGCAGCGTTAATTTTCTTTTCAAAGCCGAAAACAAAAAAATACTTGTTCGATTTTGTGATATTTTTTCTCTTCTTGTTGGCCGGTATGCAATTGATAGAGCGGTTGTGGGTCGTTATGTTACGTGGGTAAATGTCGGTCGCCTCGCGATTTCTTGCCATCTTTTCCTGTTTGTCGTCCCTCTAGTATACTCGTGGTTTTAGTGACATTTGCTTTCCCTCATATTTTGTTGTGACATGTAGAGAATACAAATTATAATCAAAACTGTGAGGTAAAAACTTGAACCTATATTTATATTTTGACTTGAGTTTATTAATGACTTGGACGTCATCCTCGAGTTTTGGCGACATAAGTAATTATAAATCAGGTAATTTTAAAAGTAATCAATTTTTGAGCACTTTTTGTTTAAAGAAGATCTTTTATAACATGATACCTTTTTTAAGTTATTAAGATATTTATTATCTAAATTTGCATTTGAAATAATATGTATCTCCGGCCGATGGGCTGTATGCATCTAAATTTGCATTTTAAATAATATGTGTCTCCGGCCGATGGGCTGTACGCATCTAAATTTGCATTTTAAATAATATGTGTCTCCGGCCGATGGGCTGTACGCATCTAAATTTGCATTTTAAATAATATGTGTCTCCGGCCGATGGGCTGTACGCATCTAAATTTGCATTTTAAATAATATGTGTCTCCGGCCGATGGGCTGTACGCATCTAAATTTGCATTTTAAATAATATGTGTCTCCGGCCGATGGGCTGTACGCATCTAAATTTGCATTTTAAATAATATGTGTCTCCGGCCGATGGGCTGTACGCATCTAAATTTGCATTTTAAATAATATGTGTCTCCGGCCGATGGGCTGTACGCACGATGAGGATACCGTACGGGACGTAATTCTTGGCCGATTTTGATGACCTATTTTTATTTATTGGTTGGTTAATCATACACGTTCATAATGACTCATGCAGATCTCTTGACCTCTTATCCAGTCCGTGCTCTTTTCAATTTTTTCTAACTATTGTTTATTTAATGTACAATTAAAAGCGCTGCGTGGTGCTTTTGGTTTTTCTCAACGATTTTATATTTATTATCTCTAATATTATATGCCAATTCATCTATAGGTATAATAAAATTGTAATAAAAATAATTCTGTATACTGAAAATATTAAAAAAAGTGATCGATTTTGCGTATAGGATGATAATAAAAGCCAGAAAGATTTTTTTAGAATTTTGTATGTTTAAATTTAGTGGGTATCACGCAAAATTTACTGGTCGTAATTTGGATCTTCCATTTGCTCTAACGCCCATGGGGTGTGCCAAAAATTATTTTTCGTTTTTCTTTTCTTTATTATAATTGTGTGCACAGCCTCTTTCATTCTTTGTATTTTTATAAAGTTTATAACATCAGATAAGCAATATGGAACTCAGAATCTGTCCTTTTTCACAACGAATCCAAAAATGATCTAGTTTCGTAAAAATGTTTTAGATTAAAACAAAAATAAATCTGGCGGTGGACTTTGTTGGTGTTTCGTCAAAATATATTTATTGCTTTTCAAAATTGTAACTGTGATTTTTAAAATTACAAAGCCATAATCATCATTGATGTTTCTTTAAAATGAATATTGGATTATTTTAAATTACTTAAAATTTTCCTTTGACGTAAAACTCATTGTGTAGAAAGAGAGTTTAATTTTTATAACGATTCATTACGGCTACTTAATTAATGTAACCGTAATAAAGCTATTTAAATATGAGGTTATACAACATTAAACTCGGGTGGGTCATTAACAGAATAACGATCTTCTTATTAATCTAAAATATGGTTGCGGAATATAACAAGCCGAGAACTTTGTAGAAAACGACTCACTCGAGCTATGTGACGCCCCAATTACACACTCGAAATTAATGGTTACCTTTTGACAAGATTGGACCAACTTTGCTTAAGTCAGATTTCTAAGTATTCTCTTTTCATTCACTTTTTCCATGTATAATTTTCATACTGACGGTATCTACACGTCCTAAATATAGAAATTATATAGAAATTTCTTTGATTATTTCCTCGAATGGCCATCTTTTTCAACGTTGGGTCTGATAAAATAATCTTAATACACAAATGTGTTTATTTATAATTTTTTAAATTACAACTTCACTTACGTAGATTTATACCTATGTGGCGGAGTTATTCTCTACTAACAACTTTAGCATATCAAAAGTACTTTATTCGGCAATACACAATCATTTATATGTTAACATCTCAAAACTACATTCAATATTAACTACGGTGTCCAAATCTAGCATGCTTCGACATACTTTGGTCTGCTTTTTAAAAGCTATTATTTAACTTATTTAGTTACCTGCCTTGTTGGCTACGAGCCTTATAATGTGTATTTTATTCATTTGTCGATAAGCTAGAAACTTGAGACTTGGTACATATACTTGTTTCCTGAAATAGCACATGATGACGTGAAAGTACGATATGATGAACGACCTCTCTGAGGTTGAAAGATTGGATGGGATCATTCAGTTTTAGTTAGCTTTGCTCTTCGTAATTAGTTATTTATATTTATTATTTTTTAGTACATTTAAAATAAAATCTTTTTAGAAAACTACTTTTTTTATTTTATTCGAGTAGATAGTAATTACTTCTCGGCACCTTGGTTTACATCGTCTCGTTTACGTAAAACATTCGTTACCCTTACTTGGGTTTAACATTTACATATTCACAGTCATACGTATATTTATACAAAGAATTACTAAGTGAGCGGATATAACAAATTTATATCGCGCGGAGTTCGAGCAACCATGGAGGAGTGGAATATAGGTAAAATACCAAGATT
Source organism: Druceiella hillmani (assembly GCA_039881145.1). Lineage (NCBI taxonomy): Eukaryota > Metazoa > Arthropoda > Insecta > Lepidoptera > Hepialidae > Druceiella > Druceiella hillmani. The sequence continues at coordinate 16,893,898 of JAYKKI010000029.1, forward strand.
GAGATTATTCCCATCATTCCATTCGTGTTGTCTCAGGGTCCCTTCTGAGACCCGTGACTCATACAAAAGAAAGGAACTTCGAAGGTCCGTTAATAGTGTCCATATCTACTATATAGCCCATACAGGAACCAAATAGAATATTTCTTCTTTTTCTCCAAAATATGCAATTGTTTCTCTATTGCCATATGACGATAAAAGAGTGGCTCTGTCAGATAACGTGAATTTACCCTGAGATCTGTTTCAGTAAGGCTGTAATTTTACATTTTCAATTAATTTAAATGTAGTAGGTCGTCCCATATGCAGAGAGACCAAAATCGGAGAGACCAAAATTTCATTCTTCCAATCTTTGAAACCAGCGTTTGGCTACTATAATAGGATTGCACACCTTCATCCATCGTTGTGTATTACTTCTATCGCTTTTCACCCTGAACGGTATTTATGAAAAAGAATCGCTCTAATTCCTTGCCATGAAATTTCTAAATATTGTTTGTTTAGTAGCCGAAATTCAGTTGCCAACTGAACAGAAGGATGAACGCCACGTCTTTATCTGCTAACAGAGCTGTTCCAGCAGTTTTTGTAGAATTAAAAAAATGGCTGAATAAATAGTTTTCAATCTAATATATAAGGCTACATTTCTTATTTACACAAAACTTTTAATAAATTTAAGTAAATATTTTATTTGTCCCTTCTCTCCTAATTAAGCAGAATATATTAAATATTAAATTAAAATGTATATTAAATTTCAAACTAGACGTGAACAAATAATTAGATGTAAAAATATGCGAGTGGTTCTACTGAGATTTCCTTTCAAGGATTTCACAGTCAAAAGGCAACCTAAAGTAAGTTCATAAATCATAATTAATATGGATTTTTAGTGTAATAAATATTTAATAATACAAATAACTTAGTAATGATGGATACACGTTTTACTGTGATATCCTAAAAATCTATAACATCTAGAATTATCAATATAATATTCCCATAATCTTTGCGTAGGCTTCTTGAAAACCTTGTTCTATCATAATTTTACTTGCGGACTATTAGCGCCATAAAAGTGAAATTTGACGTTGTTGTACATATTTATAACACCTAGAAACTTATATTACGAACAGTTTTTTGATATAGAGATCCGTTGATAAAATATAGGAGCCATGTCGTGAACAATTTTATGATGCAAACCGCTTTCGAAATATGAAGCTTCAAACTGGAAGCTTTCAGTTGAACTGCAGTTTTTTTAATATCTGAAAAGTATTCACAATAACAGTATACATAAGGTAATTAAAAGGAAAATTATTTACAGCTATGTAGGCTTTATAAGGTTATGAGTAATAGTCGACCAACTTATAACATGTAGATAGATCTGTAAAACATCTGTGTTTTTGCAGAAACTCCATACAAAGGATTTAAATTAACTGCAAAAATAACTTTGTTCTTTGCAGTGTGTTTTATATATATATATATATATATATATGTGTGTGTGTGTGTGTGTGTGTGTGTGTGTGTGTGTGTGTGAAAGATACTCTAGGCAATATATTTATATATTTAAATGGGGAAAATGATAGAAATTCTATATACGCTTAAATGTTTACTTGCATCTACGTGTATACAGAGTTCCCGTAGTGCAAATTATACGCGTACTTAACAAGTTTTTATATTTTATATAAAGAAAACCAATAGCTTATTGCGCAAACTAACTCTCATATTTTAAATTCAAGCTTTTAAACCCCTTGTTTTCAGCAACTGTAAGATTATATATTCTTACATACGTAGATCATTTTACGAGAATAACTTCTTAGTTATTGATCTCTCTACCTTGCAGTATCTTACAATAAGCTCACAAAGGGCTTTGCGCTTAACGCTCCCCTCAAGCTTGATAACAATGAATCTTAAAGAATAGCCCTCAATTGCCTATAATTTCCCCTCTCGGATGCTGAAGATTAATCTTAAGCTTCGACATTGATGGATGCATGAATAATCTCATGTTCGTCAAAATATATTTAAGAAAAGTATAATATATCATTGTCATTTTGTTGGACTTCCGTGATTAAATATTAATTGATTTTAATCTTGTTGTAATAAGGAAAAACTGGTGGTTTTATTTTTCGTAAAACGTACAAATATTTTTATCTCTAAGACGTAATGTTGGTAAACAATCAGAAGATTCCGAATATTTTTTGCAAGTTCTTTGATAAAAAAACCGATACAATTATTTCTGTTTTGTTTTAAATAAAACAATAATGGAATGGAATCAAATGATCGATAAGAGCAGATATGGATTCCTGTACTCAATAATTTGGGGCATTCTGATTGTACTTCAATAACTTGATCACTGTCCTAACAAAGTGTGATTTTTTTTCCAATTAATGTATATATTTGTATACGAAATGTACTGTAGTTCTAATACTAATATCATAAAGGCAAAAGTTTTTCTTACCGGTGTTTAGTTTTATGGTTCCGCATCTCCAAAGGAAAATGGAACCCTTGAAAGATCACTCGCGTTTCCGTCTGTCCGTAGCAGTGGCTTGATGTACAAAGTTGGAAATTGGCATAGCAATAAAACATATTAACTCCACATATCACAATAACTAAAATGGAAATTTTAGATTGCAAATGAAATACGTGAAAAAATTTCAAATTCTACATGGAGAACGGGTATCATTTAAAAGGGCTAATTGTAAGAATCTGAAAAATTGGTTCAAACTGTAGGTAGTAAATTTTTAAAAATATACTAAAAATATAAAAAAAATATGTTCACCCTTTTATTTCCAAGTTTTTAAAAATGTATACCAAAGTTGTAAGGAATCTATAATGATGTTTCAATATGTAATAGTATTTGAGATTTTCACGTTAATATATAACCCCTACTTATATATATATATATATATATATATATATATACACACATATATATATATATATATATATATATATATATATATATATATATACATATTAACTAATTAATTACCCTAGGTATGGACTTGTTGATGCCATTAGTTATATCTTATGAAAAATAAAATAATTTAACTTTAAACTAAGTACTGAACCCACAATGCACGAACCAGATTCATATCCGTTTTTTTTAGGATTTGACACAATAAATGTTTATACGATTTACATGGAACTTTCACCATCGTATAGCTTACAATGCCCAAGTAGGTGAAGGTTATATAACACATTTTAGAACGAAATGAGCAATAACGGTTTTAGGGAAGGGAGTCAAATGGTTAACCTTAAGTATGTATAAGCACCTAAAAATGTAAGTAGTGTGAATTCTACTCGTACTTTACTTGTGTTTTTTTAAAAATATATTCTTCTACATTTCTCTTGTGGCTACTCCCATATTTGTCCGGGTCGGAAATGTCATTGCGCGATTTAAAATACATGTAGTGCCATCCATTGATGCACATAGGTACACTACATATTAGTGTAATTATTGTGAGATGGTTTAATAACTATTTTAGTATAACATTTATGGTACCTTTTTAATTTTAAGTTCGTTATATTGTGACTAACTTCCGCATTATTAATTTCCTCTGTCAATAATAACCAATATTGGTGTTTTATTCTTTTCTGGATAATAGATTAATGTTTGAGATTTACGTCTACACTTATTTCATTAATCACATTAAGTACTCGCTATGTTAACAATTTATTGCAAAGTAATATGTAATTAAAAAAGTGTAAAAGGAACGTATTTGTTATATTCGGTAACAATTACGCAACTGGAAAAATATGCCGATAAAACCGATACCAAATATTTATCGAATATTCGGCCCATATCTAGTAATTACTAAACATCGAGTAGCTAAGCATATTTCGTTGTTATTGTATTAACGCAATTTAATTTAATTATTACGAACATTCAATTCGATATCATCGAAAAGAGTGAATCGATTGTGTTGAAATATATGTTTTTACAAATTTACTATAATATTTGTTCTTAAAATTTCTTCGAATCAATAATAATTAGATATAATAGTATTTTATTCAATATACGCAAAATACTCTAATTTTACAGTTTTATTTTATGTACATATAAATGTCATTGTGTTTGTTCAACGCATATGGGTAATTGGCACTTAGATGTTAGCTTAGGTCATGTGTGTATAACTACGATATTCTGATCAGTCGCATAATATGTGCCAAGTTTTACAAATGTCTTTTACGTGATTGACAGGGAAGTCACACTCACACGTACTAAACGTTACTGGTTTTTATATAGAATTATTATGTAAGGGGCTTATTAACAGACTTGTCGATCTATGACTACAAACATTAACTTAAAAAGTAAACAAGATAATGTAGATTTTCCATAGTATATCCACATAGAATAACAAACTTTTTAAAGCAACAGTATGTTTTGTTAGTATATGATGATTACAGTGCAGCAAAAATACAATATATTGCACAGTACTCAAGGATTTGGGAAATCTGTCAACTTTGTACAAAATAAATATTCACCCCAACACAGTCGGATATCATCGGTTAACATAGGATTAAATTTGTTTTTTTTATTTTCAGGTAATTTAAATGCATATCATGTCTGCTATATTCAACTAAGTAAAGAAACCAGAGGAGCTTTGAGCAGGTAAGTCGATCTCGCATATTATATAAAATATTGATAATGGTAGTAATGATATTGAACTTGGAAAAAAGTCGATATCTATTTAATTTATACTAATTTTCTCTATGCCTTTTCTTACATAGGTACTAATTAAAAGTGAAAATAGTTTTGTATAAATATTGCCAAATATAGCATGAGTACTAAACTGAAATGACTATTACGTATATGGCCTGCATCTATACGACTGTTTTCAAATCTTAACTGGCATAATCGGTAAAAAAAATAATTTACTATCTAAAATGAATACTACGTTTTATTTTACTGGTTGTATATTATAAAATTTTAAATACATTTTAAAACAATATTTTATTACGCGAAATTTTTTTGGATTTCAATAATTTCACAGAAAAAAAGCTTTAATACTTATGTTAAATATTTGGATTCTAAACATGTGCACAAAGCTTAGAAAATATAAAGACAATAGTTTGATAAAAAAAATTATTTTAAAATTATTAAAAGTAAAAATCAGAATATAGACAAAAAAGCTAAGTGATAATATAAGTAAGTAAGAAATAAATTAAAATTACAGTTAATAGCCCACCAAACAAATATTTAAAATTAATTTGGAACTTAAGACATATAGACATTCCCTTAATCAAAAAAGGCTCCAAAACTGGAATCAAAGTTTTGAAAAGAATTACGTAATTAAAAGAAAATACGTTTTATAATAAATGGAAAAATTCGCGAAAAATGTGTAACTCTGCAATCAAACCTGTTTTTTTAAATACAATCAGTTCATTTAAGAGCAACACTGCCATCGCTATAAAATACATCGTTTATTTCTCTCCAAATCCAGCATAACACCGATTTCACCTACATTGTTATTGCTCTATAAAAAGCTCCGATTCATTTGAAAGTAAGCTTATACACTCTCTGAATCATTTTGATAGCAACAGCTTTTATTACAATTCGTTAGCTAAATACTGTAAAAGACTAATCACTTTATTTGTATTAAATAAATCCTCATGCAACATTTAATTTATAATAAAGGTTTATTCATTTCTTTATGCATTTATTTAGCAAGTTATGGAAATATAGATCAAATGTTTGGAAATAGCGAAAAGAAAAGGGAATAGTATTCATAATGACAATTCATCGATATTGGGGTTGTTTTCATTTAATATGTGCGTACTCCATAACTTGCTTGATTTAAGGGCCGTTAGTAAACTTTACTTTCTTTTGCTCTCTTCGGCTGTCCGTATTTTTCTAACCCCATATTGACCTTTAGCGCCATGGTATTTTCTTATGTTATAAGTCGAGAATACTTGGCCTAATTATCGATAGGTTTTTAATTTATATTATAATAATTACAATAATACTTACATCTTAATCAAAACTATGGAAGTATTGCGCTTATAAGCGCGTATATATGTACACAAGCTTTTAAAAAAATGGGAAATGAGTTTGAGTACTTTTTTTTATGGTACTTGACGTACAAAACTATAATTTGCAGATCAAAAAATTATTGTGCTTTAAAGCTGAAATATATTTATCTTAAAACAAAAACTTAAGAAGAACTTTTTAGTATTCAAAAATTACCTATTATTTTCGGTTCAAATTAATAAGTAGTTTTGCAAATCTGATCAGAAAATGGAATTTTTTTCCTATACTTGAATATAACGGACAGGTTCGGTAACAAAAGGATATAAAAGTCGCGCGCAACTAATTGCTTTATATTTTATGTATTATATAGGTTTTGTCTTATTGTTTTTATTATGATTGAATTGTTAGATGGTTTAAATTTCTATACAATTTTGTTTTTGTGATATATTATGCTCCATATTTGGTTGCAGTATGGCATTTTTTTAAAAAGCCCTATAAGGCCCGAAATTAGTTTACAAAGTTTATGTAACCAATTTGTAACAAATGATTGTCAATTTAACACGAATGTTTCTTTTATCCTAATGATTCATATACTGGAAAATATTATTTTGATGAAAGTTTTGTATGGTGAATTTTTCACTACATCATCATTTTATATTTGCAATCGATATATAACTAACATTATCACGTACGCTTCCCAAGATAGTGCTGAATCCTTGACTCTTCTGATGAAGATAATTTCAGTCAATAGTGATAATTTCAGTCAATAACACGCGTTTAATATCTACAGTGAATAAGTTAACTTGGTAGATATTTTCCCTGAAACATTTATAAAAGAATACGCTAAGGTTTGATTAAACTGCTATACTGTAATGATAAAGTTTGTTGTTTTGGAATTTAACAGAAGTTATTCTAAGAGACCAGATGGTGATGAGTGTTATTTTCTTGCTAAAAGACATCAATCACATAGAAAATTCAATTTTCGATAAACTTTAGAATAAATCAAAGTATTGAAACTCGTGAAGCAAGATAGAAGTTAGGCTAATTTCATAATCTATATTTATACTTGTCCGTGAGAAGTATTATCCTGTTACGTTCATTTGTTCATTATGAACTTCAAAAGTATTAAATAGTTTTTGACCTTTTTATCTTTAAATTTTGTTTGTATTTTTAGAATAGAAAGTTTAGAATTAATTTTTAAATATTAATAATTTTAATGAATCATAAAGAGCTTGCGGCATCAAGGAAATTGTGATGAAGAATGTGCTGTCAAATTTTATGATAAATACAAGATCTTATCATAAAATTTGATTTAACTGCAGTGTCTACTGCGCTTCTTTTATTTATGTTTAGTTCACATTTAACATCGAAAATGAAAAATTCTATGTATATCTATCATAGATAAATCTATCGTAGATGACAATTTGAATCATTCATAATCTTAGGCAACATCAGATTTTTTGAAAATCTAAATGGACCTATGGAATACTTCATAATAAAATAACTCAAAACATACTCTAAGTTCATCATCATCAAACAATATAAAACTAATACAACTGAAACTTTACTTTGTCAAATTTTTATGCTGAAACTAATGGGTCACGATTAAATAATGTTGACGAAGAAAAAACCATGCAATTTAAAAAATTATTCAAAAAACTGTGAACAAAATTTAGATCGAACATATAGTTAGTTACGTTAATATGCATTGAAAGTGGGAAAAAGTTGCTTTTTTTTCATGCCGCCATTATAAACATTCATTGAAGAAAAATTGTTGAAACTATGATCTTGTCGATCCCAAAGCTTTACAGCTTCGACAGAAATAGATTTTTGTCGATGACTACATTCTATTAGGTGATAAGAAAATTCAATAACTTTAGTTTCAGTTTTCTACTGAGATTTTAATCAATCAATAAGCTCAGAACCTCAAAACTTGGTATTAGCTGCCTGAAACTAGATAATTTAATTTTGAAAAGAAGTCTTTGACTAACGACATTTATTGCATTGGACTTGTTATATTTTAGATTGGCCTTATTTATTAAAAATAATATAGATGTAAAAGTTTTCATAAATTCAAAACAATATCTAACGCTATTTAATTAATTAATTTTTTGAATAAAAATTTATACCTCTGCAGATAGGCAGTATTCATAAATAATAGCTCATAAAACATTCGTAACAAGTCAATCAAGAGCTACTTTATACATTGAAATTGTTTCGTAAAACAATTTCGTTATTCACCACCCCAATACTCTTAAATAACAAACGAAGATCCTGGAGTATCTCACGCCAACGAGAGGGTGTAAAATATTACCAACGATACCGGAGAACTGGGATAATTGAAATTCGAGTTCGTGTGAAATATCGAACGGCACATTTTTGTCGTCAATTCGAATGTCTCCTTAGAGTGTGCGTTGTTTCGTAGGAATTATTTTTCTTCGACTTTATTTGACATTCGAAACCAACAGCCGGTCAATGCTCACCGACAGCGATCAGGGTATATATTACTCTTTAAAAAATCGTCATATTTTGCTTGTTAAGTGAGATTGGATTTGGATTACACTCGACCTCGATACAAGTTTACGAGACGAATTTATTTTATATTATCGATATCATTTACATATTTAGCAATATATATTAATGTATGAGACTTACTTATTGAATATTTTTTTCATTTATTACTTTATTCGCATCTTCGCCTGCGTAGTATTTAAGTAGATCCCATATTCTTTCTCTACATCTGCCAGAATTCCCAGATCAATTGAAACATTTACGTATCGCGTAAATATATGAAGGGACTTTTAATATTACTAAATTATCAATGATTAAAATGTTTAATGTTCCATTAATTAATTATAAATGATTAAAATGTTTTATGTTACAATTACTAAATTATAAATTATTAAAATATTTTATGTTACAATTACTAAATTATAAATGATTAAAATGTTTTATGTTACAATTACTAAATTATAAATGAATAAAATGTTTTATGTTACATTTACTAAATTATCAATGATTAAAATATTTTATGTTACAATTACTAAATTATAAATGATTAAAATATTTTATGTTACAATTACTAAATTATAAATTAGTAAAATATTTAATGTTCCAATTACTAATTATAAATGAATAAAATGTTTTATATTACAATTACTAAATTATAAATTATTAAAATATTTTATGTTACAATTACTAAATTATAAATTATTATAATATTTTATGTTACAATTACTAAATTATAAATGAATAAAATGTTTTATGTTATATTTACTAAATTATAAATGATTAAAATGTTTTACGCAGGCGACTTTTGCAGCTTACTGTATTTACTTGCTAGCAATGAAATTTAATTAAATAATGTTTCCTAAGTTTTCACAATAAACATCCACGGATATGATGTTCAACCATAATACTTTCATTTATTATTAAAATGTTGTTGCCATCTATTAACAAGTGTACATATTCGCAAACTTTGTCCATAGTTGTGGCAGGTATTAATTTATTTTCACCACGGCCATAGTTCTTGTTTCGTGTATGTTCACCGCTATGCCTTATTATTATAATATTATGAGTAACCTTTACCAAATCACTACTAATTAAAACTTAATTTTGTGAAAGACTACAATAATTTGAAAAAATTATAAATTAAATAACTTTTACAATATATTAAAATATCGATATGGATAGCAAAGCGGAAGAGGGTAGGTAGCAAAAGGAAGCAAAATGGAAAAAAAAACTTTTTAGCAGAGTTTTGAAAATACCAATCGAATTGCTTTACTAATATCAGTATCAAGTTCATTCAAAAGTTTGGCAGTAAAGTAATATTCGTAGTAGGTGTAAGTATATTTATGAATAAGGAGAATGGAGGTGTGTGGGGGGGGGTGTTAAAGTATACTGAAGGTCGAAGAAGCTGTAGGAAATTTTAAAAATATTGGATAGAAGATTTAGAATGTGTTAATTAAAACAGCTACGTATTATGAGTATTCGAAAAAGCATTTGGCTGGAGGAAATTACTTATGGAATAAGCTAGAGGACATTAGTGTCCTCCAATTAACGAAAATACAGCATATTATGAGTGTAATGTTGTAAAAATTTGCAAGAGAATGTCAATAAAAATTGTAATTGCACTTTTAGGAACAAAAAAAACCATTTCTTTTAACTTTATGAAGATGAAATTTAAATATTGACCTGGATAGAAAAGAAGAACCCATTGGATAGCATTAGACAGACTAAATTGATAAAAAGATTCGAAACAGGAATAGTTTTTTCAAATGATTGTTGGAAATACAAATTGACTCCAGTTTATTCTAGAGCATGGTGGTATATGTAGTGAACGATTACACATCGAACTCGTGAAAACTTGTACTGTCTTAAAGAATTATAAAAGTTATACGGATTCATAACTTAAATGTCGAATTATTATTTATGATTAATGAACACGATGAAATATTATAGGTTCTTTTAAAACTTCGTTCAAAAATATTTTTGTTGAGTTAATTTCCAAAAAAACACATTTACCTTTGTTAGATTAGGTGACATAAATAGTATAATTCATTTGATTGACCACTAATAAACCTATTTGTTTGACACTAACAAAACTATTTGTTTGACCACTAATAAACCTATTTGTTTGACCACTAATAATACAATGCATTTGTTGACCACTAATAAACCAATTATCTCAACTCATCAGTATTAGCTCACGTGGTAATTAAAGAGAATATTTACACTTCTTTCATAAAGTATGAATTTGTTTTTATTAGTAATTTGTTTTTCTCAACTCAAACTTAACTTGGGATCTATTTAAACAAATATATCTTCCAGATTAATCAAACTTAACTTAAGATCTGTGCAAACAAGACTTTTTAATAAAATAAACTTAATATAGGGGTAGCTTAAACGAGGATTAATAGAGAGATCAAAATTTTCTTCGTTGCATCTTTGGCAACAAAGCTTAGCTGTACCAACATATGTATCATAGAAGAGCTCACATTTACCCAAAGTTGTACACGTATTGTATAGTGCTGAACTCATCTTTATCCTATATGGAATACATGAAGCAAGTGCACTCTAAGTCCTAATTATAAAATTTACATAAACTGTTTATTCTATACTTTGTGAACTGAGTTGTTAACATGACAGAAGAGCAAACATCGCCAACTGATATGCTCCTTTATATGTTCGGGAAGTTTCTTTCACATCCTCCTATTTATATACTCTACTAGTTATTTCTTCACGTGTTCAAGAAGTTTCTGGGTGGAAGAGAATGGACTGGTTTATTAGTTACTGGCCTAATAAACACTTGCTTTGGCATATAGCTACATTTGTGTGAATTTTAGTAAATTTCAAATGAATATTGGTATGTTAAGATCAACGAAGAGCTGCAATATCTCAAACAACAGGCTCGTTCAATCACACTATGAATCTGAAATAAGTCGACGTAGATGAATGACCTCATCGACTACGACGTAATTAATTATGATATGGCTTTTATTCCATCTTAAATAAGCCCGAGAAACAAAATTACCCAAAATGATGCAATATTTATACTTATTCACACAAATGATTGTATATAATAGTATAATGTAGTTTCTTGCTCAATAGATGACGCCTCGTAATTACTAAAACTAGACATAGCATTTTTTTTAAAAATCATCAACACCACTTAAGGATTACTTCTAGATAAAATTATAAACAACGGCCTCATTTAAAAGTTTCATATATCTATTCGCAAATATAAATGGCACTGCGGCATTTTTTCATTCTGTTACTAGATATCCGAACATCACTAAATGTACGGTACAAGATATCTCAGCTGCAGGTTTTTCTGACATTCACTTTGGCATTACTGTAAATAAATTCCGTAAGATATTTCGACGTAGTCGCAGACACATTTTCCACATTTATATAATATATGTTTGCAAGAAAGTATATGAGATCTTAGGTTTATTGTTTGTCATTCTCAAAACAATACCAACGCTGATTTCATAAAAGCTCTCTTTCATATGTTTTTTGTTGGTTGACGTAGTATAAATTTGTTAATTTTCGGGATTCTTTAAGGGATGGACGAAAATAGAACAATTTCACTGTGTTTGTTTGTCCGTCCATATGTAAAAATAGCCATATTTTTTTCAACGTAAATTTTGGAAAAAGACTCAATTAAGTTACATATGAATAAAACATGTGAAAAATGTTGTGACTACGTATTAAGTCAGCGCTTTTTTTGAAACAGATATTTTCAAAATTTCGTGCACATAAATCTAATATTTTGATAATAATTGAGGTTTTTTTTTCAAAGAGTTTACCTCTGGGCTATTAAGTGATCGACATAGACAATAAATATTTCAATGTATTTATAATATAAAAATTAATGTTTTTGTAACATAAATATGTAAATTTTAGCTTTTTGCACTCCTTCTCCATATAAACTTTAACTTTACTTAAAAAGGGGTACTAAGTTTTCTCTTTACGTATTAATATACATATTCCTTATTTGACTACGAAAATCTAAAAATATTAATTTCTGTTAAACTCCATTATTTAGGATTGAAACAGTTTTTTTTACGAATCGCAGTAATTGAGATGTCATAGCAGAATACCTTTAAATGCTATCAATAACGTCTCGAAGTATCGTAATATGCGGCTCCATTGAGAGATTCGTCTAGAAAATATTTTGCCGGAAGTCTGATTTAAGTTTAAAACCCGTGAAGAGACTAATATCCGATTATCTATATATAAAATTTGTATCTACAGTTATTTATGAGATATTTGACATTCAACATCCTCAATTTCATAGTATATACACACTCTCTCTGACTGTCACATCATCAAAATCTGGTCACTTCTGAAAGAGCCGAATTGAACTTGGTGGCGGCTGATAATTTTCAGATATTTACCGCATTAACTAGAGTTATGCAAAGAGAAATTTCTAGTGAGTTTATAGACCTTGTCATACAGCAAAGCGATAGATGAATAAAGATTTGGCGCCGGCTGATAATTTTCAGATATTTATCGCATTAACTAGAGTTATGCAAAGAGAAATTTCTAGTGAGTTTATAGATCTTGTCATACAGCAAAGCGATAGATGAATAAAGATTTGGTGCCGGCTGATAATTTTCAGATATTTATCGCATTAACTAGAGTTATGCAAAGAGAAATTGCTAGTGAGTTTATAGACCTTGTCATACAGCAAAGTGATAGATGAATAAAGATTTGGCGCCGGCTGATAATTTTCATATACTTATCGCATTAAATAAAATTATGTAAAGAGAAAATTCTAGTGGATCTATAGACAATAAAGCTACAGATAAATAAGAAATGTGCGGCGGTTGAACTTTCAGATATATATGGAATTAAACAGAGTTAAGCGAAAAGAAAAAACCTGGCGTATTTATTATCTCGCGGCAAAGTGATAGACAAATAAGAACTTGGCGGAACTTGGTAATTTTCAGAAATTAAACCCATTAAAATTGCAAAGATAAAATTCTAATAGATTTTTAAATTTTATCTTACGACAAAACGATAAGTAAATAAGGATTTGACGGCAGCTGAAAATTTTCAGATATTTATTGCTTTAACCAGAGTTATGGGTAAATAAAATTCTGGTCTGTTTAAAGACCTTATCATACGGAAAACTATAAGAAATTATCACACCATAATTCAGTATTATATTAAATATAATATTCTATAAATCTAGAAGAAAGTTCTACTTTCTCTTCACTTATCTTAGTAAAGCTCTGTAGAACTTATATAGAACTCTGTAGAACTTATATATTTTTATCTCACTAGAGGCATAGCATAGTAAAATACAAAATGAACGCTTTTTACATTTGCAATACTCCTAACAAAACTGAACATCGAATCACCCACAAATACTAACACAATAAAAACATAATTTAAAAAAAAATAATCATTCAGTAATTATTAGGCATTTATAAACAATTAATGGTACGTAATATTCTTATGGGACTGTTTACAAAACTTTAATTTATAGAACAAAAATATATTGCCTACTATATCTTTTACAGGGGCGTATTTAAAAAAATTATTTTTTTATTCAAATTAACTATTTTCGGATTTTTCTTACTTTTTTTATTACCAAAATATGCAGCATAAGTGGCCGTATTTTTCGCGTCTTTTTTATTGCGTGGACGTATTAGCTTGATTTTTTCACAGCTCCATGTGAGTGTAGACCTAAGTATTTAATATTAATTTAAACTTGATACGTCCACGCGTTTCTGAGAAAAAGGGTATTGACAGGTAGACATACAGAAAACGAAGTGATTTGAAATTAAATAAAAAATAATCACCTTGTAAATCGAGAGCTGAGGTAAAAAGGTCAGAATATTAAAAACAAGTCCCTTACAAATTCGATGCACTCACTCTCATATAAAAATGTTAACACTTTCCAAGAAAATAAATTGTACATTTCTGTTTGAGGATTTTGATTTCTACTAAATCCACCAAGGATAAGTTTTTAAATTCAATGCAAAATGTTTATTTTACTAAATCCTTAATCTAAAATGTAACTCTAACCTCATTAACTCTAACTTACAGATGACCGACTTTTGTTACATCACACGAACTTTACAGACTTACCGACCCGCGGCGCTTCCAAGATATAAACTTAAGCTAACAGCATCGCCTACAACCCTATTAACAAATTAATACGCTCTTACCGACCACACGCTACACCATCAGACATACTAATTAGTACGAGACCTTTATAATCATAATATGTCAAACAAAAAGCTGCAACATTACTTTGCCTACTTGACAACGTCACGTTAACGTGTCGTAGTGAAAGCTTGTTAAAGCTCTCCTCACCGCGTCCAGTTTATAAGCATGTTGACTTAAACCTAGTTAACAAGGGGCACCCTCATTATTATATGTGGACTTTGTTCATTAATTCATTAGATAATTTGTTATATGATGTCTGATGTTGGTCTAGTGTTTCCGGAAATCTTAAATAGAATCTATGAAGTTACGGCGTATAAACGTCGACTTTATATTATTCCATGTAGCTTTATATTAGCCAAAGCTGCTAACTTATTTCAATTTAATTTGGGTAAATCCTAGGTAATAACTTTTTTTATTCCGTATAGACGATTTATACTATGTTAACGTCCAACTGTTCTGTGTAAAAATTAAATTGAAAAATCCCGTAATTGAGAAAAGAATTTCTTGTATGTCTATTCATGCTAAAGTAAAATCTTAAAACAAAATAGACAAAAATATTTAAAAAAAAATTATGCGTGTACACATGTATGCGCGTTAGAAGTTATATTTCTTTGGTATAACACAATAATAACTTTATTTAGTAAGCAAATAATTAATCAAAATAAAATATTAAAAAGACTGGAGCATAATTATAAATACGATTGGTAAAAATTAAATTCGATCAAACAATTAAATTTTAAAAATGACAATTTATTTTCTCGTGCGGAGTGGTAAAAATTTAATCTTTTCATCGAGAATTGCAATCATTACCATTTAATAATTTAAATAAGGAAAATAAATTTTAAATTATCCTAATTTATTAATTTTAAATATTTAATAAATAATAGAGTAACAATTTGTAATTTATAATGCAAATAAATACATATTGAAACTTAACCTATAAAATATATTTTAATAAGCTTAAAAGCACTATTTCTGTCACGAATTTCACAATAAATAAATGTTTCTTTTTTATTATATGGGCCAATATTGAATTTAAATTACTAAAAGATATTATTTAAAAACACAGATATAACATAGATTTGTATGAATATAAAATGTGTGTTGTGTATTTACAAATACCTCAATAACTATCAAGAATATAGTATCAATCTACACGCCGCTAATGAGTTGTTTAGTGAGCAATTTCATCCTGTTGATGTTTTGTGATTTCAAAGTAAAAAGTCCACTTTCAAACTCTGTTGACAGTGGAAAAAACAATCTTGACCATTTATTATTAGTCCATGAAACTTGAGATTCAAATACTGATTCTTTGATAAGCATGGCGATTGACAAATTGTAATCCCAAAAATAAATTTTATGATGACATGAAAGAAGTTTAAAACGAGCTGGCTTATTTCAAAATAAAATTTACAGATTGATGCGAAATTCTGATTTTAAAAGTCACTCAAAATGGAATTGATTTCACGGCTACAATATTGTTATGGTTCCATTCAAGAAAACACAGGGATTGACAAAAATAAAAAAAACTAAGTAATAACCATTGAAAGTACATACAAAGACGTTTCGATCTTTTGAGTAAATTATAACTGATTTAAGTCGTTTCATGATAAAAGTCATGAGCGTAGATTAAGTAAGATTAAGTATATAATTTCTTTGATTCTATTTAATAATTTTTGTTATGTTCTTTTATTCAAAGATCTAACAAAACAAACATAACTTAATTATAATATTTCTATATATTTCTAGGAGTCAACCACCAAACCAACCCTCAATCTGCGTACTTAGGAATACTGCGTTACTATTCATGTGGGTCTGTTTATTCACCAACAAAGAAATTGTAACGGCTTTACATATTGCACATTTATATCGTAACTTAAAAGAAAATAAATAATAATAATCATAATTATAACAGGACATATATAATAATAACAGAACAATATTGTGACTGATAAAAATTTAAAAAAACTGAGTAATGAGTATTAAAAGTATGTACACACAGTGTACTAAGCGAATGGTCATGGAGAATTTTTCAATGAATTTGGTGGGTGACTTAAGTTGTTTCTTATCCAAAGTAATAGAACTGTATTAAGTAAGACATAACGTTAGAAGAAACGTGAGAAACTTATTTACCTAATCAAATTAAGCGCGATGATATTATTAAATTAACCGTATTAATTATTTGATCATAGGTACATTTTAATATGCTTTTGGGAAATCAATTAATAGAGGATATGTGGGCAAATGATTTTTTTTTTCGGTAAAATATAAAAATAATAGATTTCCACCTATTTACTACAACATTTTTTGTAAATATCATAATTTTACAATAACTCACAAAACATAACCCAACAAACAAAACTTATTAACAAAGAAGTTGTACCAGTTGTTAGTCACTTAGGTGTGCAACTCAAAACTGCCAAAACAAAGCGATTTTGTATAGAAAAAAAGAGACCTTAAAATTTCTTTTATTAAAAGTAATTAATCTCTCAAGTACTACGAATTAATCGTTGGTACAATCAATTTCATGAAAATAAAAAGAAACTTATGTGGCCGAAAAATAATTTAGGACTAAATTTTTGTAATAATACATACTTCTTCTCCATAGAAGTTCAAGTAGACCTTAATTATCCAAAGAATTAAAGGGAATTATGAAATTTTATAAATTCCTGATAATGTTTCATTTACAAAATTATAAAATTATGTCGAGAACGGTATGAACAGTAAAATTTAATTTAAAAAAATTATAATTACCGATTACATACATGGCTTGTAAAATATTATTTATTATACGTACATTACGAGCATATTTTTATGTAACGTAAATAATTATCATAAGGTTTAATTAAAGCATCAAAATTAATCGTCAATGTAACTAACATTGCATTCAATTTTGTTTAACCGTGTGCGAAGGCTACGCTCGAAAGGCCTAAAATCATACATAAATGGGTTTTATAACTTTCATTATACCGACCTCTACGCAAGAGAATGGCGGTTGTATAACCATTACTAGTTTCTTTCATACACAGTGACTCTGGTAACAGCTATTCGACCGATTTTAAACAGTATATATATATATATATATATATATATATATATATATATATAATTATTATTTTTATATTAAATACATACTATTATTTTTATATTTTACCAAAGAAAATTTCGTTCACTCACGTGTCCTCTCGTTATTTATTCTCCGAAAGCATATTAAAATGTACATATTTTTAAATAATTAATACGGTTGATTTAATAATATCCACCGCGCTTCATTTTATTAGCTAAATAAGTTTCTCACGTTTCTTCTAACGTTATGTATTACTTAATCCAGTTCCGTGAAAACAACTTAATTAAAACAACTTAAGTCAGCCACCAGATTTGTTGAGAAAACTTCCATGATCTTTCGCTTAGTGTTTTGTGTGTATATACTTTTAACAGTTTTTTTTTAATTTTCATTAGTCACAATATTATTCTATTATTAGTATATATGTGCTGTTATAATTATGATTATTATCATTTATTTTTTTTAATTTACGATATAAATGTGCAATATATAAAGCAGTTACAATTTCTTTGTCGTTGAATAAACAGAACCACATGAATAATATATATAAGCTGTTACCAGAGTTACTGTATATCAAAGAAACTAATAACTATATTTTCTTATCCGTATTAATTTAGGATTATTATGTAATCACCTTTATGTTATAAGACCACAGCTGATTAAATATATTTTTTCATAAATAGATCCGATTTTAACATAGTAAAAAATTGGCGTTTGGCGGTTTTGAAAATTAATAACGGAATATTTAGATTATAAAAATCTCTCGAGATATTTCGAATATGACCCTTGAGAAATACTAATTTGCAACGTACAAAAATGAACAAATGAAAATAAATGAACGTGTGATAGAATACACATCACCGGATATTTCGATTACGATCATTAATCATTACTAATTCGTAACATAGAAATATAAATAAACGAAAATAGATGAACGTTTGATGGAATACTTACCACAAGATAACTGGATTATGATCGTGAATAATTACAAATCCGTAACGTAGAAACGTAGAAATATAAATGAATGAAAATAGACGAACTTGTTTTGGAATACATACAACCAGATAACGCGATTATGCTCGTGAATAATTACAAATCCGTAACGTAATATAAATGAATGAAAATATACGAACTTGTT
Source organism: Druceiella hillmani (assembly GCA_039881145.1). Taxonomy (NCBI): domain Eukaryota; kingdom Metazoa; phylum Arthropoda; class Insecta; order Lepidoptera; family Hepialidae; genus Druceiella; species Druceiella hillmani. The sequence goes on from JAYKKI010000029.1 coordinate 16,912,735, forward strand.
ATGTATTCCATACCACCAGATAACTCGATTATGAGCATTAATAATTACTAATCCATAACGTAGAAATATAAATTAATGAAAAAAGACGAAGTTTTGATGGAATACATACCACCAGATAACTCGATTATGATCATTAATAATTACTAATCTATTACATAGAAATATAAATGGATGAAAAAAGATGAATTTTTAATGTAATATAGACCACCAGATATTTCGATTATGACTCGTATGATTCGTAACGTACAAACAATAACGAATGAATATAAGTGAACATTTGATAGAATATGAGATGCCTTTTTTTCTATTAAACATTTGATAGAATATGACATGTCGTTTTTTTCTATTATACGCTTGGACGGCGTTTTACGGCCTTGAATCTAGTGTTAAATTGTAGAATAAATGTAATTTAGCTTATTTAATGATTTTAATTTTGAATACTTAAATATCAAAGTTCTAAAAGCGGTGTTGTGAATGAATCATCGACCTTTAAAAACATTAACAACAAGATTATCCGAATAAGCAATTAAATAATATTTATTTTATCACGTTTTTTTTTATTTTTACTCTCTAGTCAGGTTAATCATTATTTAATTTTATCTGTTTTCCTTTGTTCGACCAAATTATCGAAGTTAATGATTATTGTTTTTAGTTCGATAATAATCGATTATAAATGTTCAACGTCGCTCATTCTTGATACAACTTGACTTGAATACGTAATTAATACTTACTGTTACTTATCATCCGATTATGAGGATCATTCGAACATTAATTTCATCATAATTATCGAAATATATCACCAGTAGAACACCCGATTATGGAAATAACTCATAATGACACACTAGCAATAAAATGTATATTAACAAAGCGAAATTTACTAAATACGAAATTCGTATTAACTAACATAAGGTACAAAACGATCAAGTGTATGTTGGAACAAGATAAATTAGGATTTAATAGTCGTCTATATCTCCTGAAATTATTAATACAAATTAACTAAATCAATTTGTAACAAAGCTTTAATGACATTTTCAAATTAATCATTTTTCAAGTTTATTAACATCCGTGATTAAAAAAGTGCATAACTCTTTAAAACCAATTATATTTCTCAGAGCTAGGTAAAATAAATCTTGATTTTATCCTAAAGGACGTGTTAAACTGCAGTATACTCTACAGGAAAGGCAAGAAAATCCTCCACTTTCCATCCCATGCATGTACAACCCATGTATGTAAATTAATGTGATGTGTATATTTATTTTTGAAATAATTTGGCTCCGTATTTGAAATTATATTTTATTTTCTATCACACGAGGCATCTCTTTGCCAAAATTTCATGTATATATATCTAAAACATAAGAACTTTGAAGTTGTGATAGAAGGACAGACAGATGGACGTAACAAAATTATAACATTTCCTTTTTTCACTACAGAACCCTAATTAAACATTGTAAAATAAGACCACCACTTAGCTTGATGGCTGGTAAAAAAGTTAATATGAAGGCGAAAACTAATTTGTGATGATAATATAAAAAATATTTTTAAAACCTAATTACATTATTTTATGACGCGAAAAAGATATCATGAAAATTAAATATAAAGTGATAATGTTTATATAGTAATATGATAATTATATTTAAATAATATATAAAGTTAGTCCATGTGATAAAATTATGTAAGAATGAAACTATAAAGCACATAGCTGTCATATAACGCTACTTGCACATATCGGAACTGCTCATGTAAAAAAAACATCTAACGAACTTACGGCGACACAGATTTCAATTACTTTTCACATTTCATAATTTGTTTCATCCCAATATTTATTGTTCTTTTTGATTGGTTGCGAAACGAACAAATCAATTACCCAATTCACAAAGTTCGCATTTCATGAAAATGAGTTTAAGTTGGTTTGTGTCAGTTTTCAATTGACTAGTCCTTTATAATTTCCATAATAACGAGGGTTAAGACCGTCCCACATAAATACGCTTGACATTAGGTGGGGTCAGACCACAAAGTTTACGTCACCCCCCCTGGCCTTAAATCGAATGATTGACGTAATAAATGTGATTTGCGACCACCTCAAGACTTTTGTTAAAGGTTGAAGGCGCTCCGAATTATATAATATTGCCAGCTGTAAAATAAATTCAAAATTAATTTAATATTTCAATTGAGTGGTGCCAAATGTTAATTACAAAGTCTTGTTTTGGTAATTGCCAGAGGTTACCTAACTATCAGAGTTAATTTGTAGAATATCTCTACAAATATTAATAATATCGCAGGTATGTAGATCTAATATTTCGAAAATTAAGCGAGATTTACAAGAATAGTTTTTTAATGAAGTCTATGTTGGCTCTATACAAATAATATCAAACAAATGGCTGTCTTTTTAGATAAAAAAACTGTCGTTTTAAAATCAACAATAACTTACTAATCAAACGGTATTTCAACTTACTGTGAATAAAAAAAATGGTACATACTTTATTCCCTCGTATTCAATATGAAATCCAAAAAATGGAATTTGTCTTTTGACTTTTTAAATTTTCATTTTTAAACCTTCGTAGTAACATTATATTTCAAGTTTCATGTCCGAATATTTACACGTAAATCGACTGATTTACAAAAAAAAATAACAAAACCGAAATACATAAACTGATGGATAACGGTATGTTATAAAAAATTCTGTTTTAATCTTATAAAATATCCATACAGATATAAACTGATTCAGAGATAAACGGATAATGGGGAAAACTAAAGGCAGGAGTTTGAGTAACCAGAAGAATAAGAAAGAGAAGAGAAAGACTATGATATGAATAAAGGATAATTGCCCTTTTAGAAACTAATATTTTGGCCATCTAAAATAAAAGAATAATTGAATGCTGCTCAGTAAGTATTGCAAGAGAATAAGAGTTTAAATGAGATATAATATACATTCAAAATAATAAACAAATAAATGCACGACGAAATGTTGTTTTAAAACAAGTAACGACAAAGGAGCCTTCATAGAAGATCGTATTGACGTTTCACTCTGATGTGGTTGAAAAAGATTTAAAAATATGAAAAAGTAAATACAACAAAACGCTTATTTAACAAATATATTATGTATCGAGGAAACTTTTCCAAATAAACACATAAAATAAATTGTATAGCTGTAATTATTTTAGGAGTTGTGTTCAAATGGAACCTTCAGACTTGTAAATTATAATGATATTTTACCGCAAAGGTTACAAAGATCAGCGAGCCGCTATCTGATTAAAGATATTTTACTGCTAAGGGAGATTCCTAACGGACGTCTAACGTAGCAAATAGTGTCGCACCAACAGGGAATATCTTAATTAATTTATAACAAAAGGATGTACTAACTATGTAAGACGTTTAATATACGTAAATCAAAATTTCTGTAGCCAATTAACAATTAACAAAATCTCTCTACTGGTAAAACATCGATGAATATTTACTGAAGAGTTTCACATATACCATTTGTTTTATTTCCATATTTTTATTAATAACGTAAGAGATACTAACAGGAATGGCGACTTATAACTATTAAGAAGACAAATAGAGTAATCCCCAATAATCCTTAAGACCCAAACGGCTACATTTTAACTAAACTCATTAACATATTTATGTGTTCACACTATCAGCTTTTACTTTTCTTCTCCATGGAAATCGGTATTCTTCCCACGTCATCTTTGTGAATCAACGCCATAACACAGTGAGGCTAAGTTCTCAGCTGCCACTGAGATATAAGCATTTGGTATCAAACGTTAATTCTCACTGTGGTAGGAAATATAGTCGAGTAGTGAGAAGATAAATTACATAAATTTCATGTTTATGTTGTAACATATAATTATATAGCACTGAACACATACCCACGTGATGTATCAGAGACACGAAGAGATGAAGAGGGTATCGCTTCGTAGACCACCACGGTTTGAGTGAGTTTTGTACAATTCCATTCCATAGTGCAGTCGTGGAAACTGATACGGTGAATGAGACTAAAAAACTTCCAATTCAACGTCTAAATGAGTTGCTCTACAGATATGAAACATAAAAGAACCTAGTGCAGTGACTTTGAGTCTTATTGATTACTGTTTCTGATATATTCTTCGATTACTGTGCCCCAAATAAATATCTAAGAAAGACACTTTAGGACGACGCACATAAATTCTGACGCAGAATCAAATAAAGCATATTACTGAAGCAATGAAACGACGCGAAACGTTTTACGTAAGTAAAACTGTATGATTACATACATCTCGAACAAAATTAGTCCATATTACTAAACAAATTTTAAAAAGGAACTATCAAGAGAACAATACTATAGGAACTATCGAGCAAACCTGATAATAGACTATGGAGATGGAACTGAAGAACATAGTAAAATTTGGGTCCAAGCGAGACGTTTATACGTCATTTGTCATATGTAAATGAAATAGAACATGAAGAAAAATAAGTTTGAACCTACGTAAACAAATTACTACTAATCTTATAGCTATTAATGCAAAAATGTAATAATTACTAATTTCAACACATCAGCAATGGAAATGTTACTGAAGGTCATCTAAAATAAATAAATACTGTAATTAAATATAGTTAAAAACATAAAAATTCCATCTCAATCATAATTTAAAAATTATGATAAAAATTCCATTCAAACCACCGTTTCATGATATTGAAACAAGTTTAAAATAGGAAAATTTAAATAAGATGGAAAAATAAATTTTATGAGAACAGTATTAAAAATTGCAAAACTCAAGTCATCTGAAAGAAAATCGGTACACTTTTATTCAGAAATATCATAAGAAAATTTATCGCACGTGGTTAATCATCTCTTTTGAATCATCTAAATTTGGCTTCGTATGAACTCTAGATTTTTGAGCCAGATTCTAATCTACTTCACATTGTTAAGTTATATTTAAAAAAAATTAAAGACATTAATGAGAAATATTTTATTGCATAACGTAGCACGGAATTATGTTTCCTATATAATCTTTTCGCAGCTTTCAGCAATTATGGCATGTTAGATATAACTTCATATATTTGTGTTTTTTAATTTTCTGCAACAATAAATAGATATTGCTTTTTTTCCTCAAAGCACACAAAAGTGTGTCACCTTATTTTTTGAAAATTTGGTTTTTCCAAATTGACATTCCAGGTGCGACAAATTGGAATGTGTCTTTTTCTTTATTATTCAATAGCCTGAGAAATCGAATAAACATTTCAAATGTTTCCCAAAAAATTCGTATGTAAAACTAGAAAACAAGTGGAAAGTTAAAAGTAAAATATAATGAAAATATATCAAGATCAAAAACTTTGTAATTAAATGTAAAGCGGTACACGAATTCGATCGAGAAAACTTTGAACGAATGAAAATGTTTCTTTCCTCTTGCGCGTTAAATAAGACGGGATCTGTGACAGTTATCACAAAGTTCGCTTGTTATTTTGTAATCACGGTAAAATATACATGTATTTAACAATACGTTTTTATATTTATACAAGAAAACTTGTATCCATTTTCTAAAGGTATTCCCATTTAAAAATTGTATTTAATAATAATAAATTATATATTTTAAACTCATAGCTACTTAGCTTAGCTCTTATTATAAAATTAAATGCCTTTTCATTATTTTATTTCCTTTTTCAAACACATTAAACTTCCATGAAAACTAATAACATAATTTTTTATGTTTTACATCTATTATCAAACCAATTTTATACCCCATTCATAAAAATCAACTAATTGATAAAAATATCAGTTATCAGTGTAAAACAAATGACGTTGATCGTAAATTTATCAACAGAAAATGATTTCTTTAATGTGTAACTTATACCAAATAAAACTTAATATCACCTGTGACCATTTTTTTCATTCTCGTTAAACTGTTTACTATATCTGACACTGTGAGGGAAGATGATCGATATGACCAATCTATTTTTGTGTATTGTTCAGTGAACTAAAAATTTTTATCATGGTTAACATTAACATCAGAGTTAAGGTACGCATAGTCTTCATCTTCTGTCTGGAAATCTCCTGACTCCTCATATTACCAAACGGACAATTCATTCTAATAAAAGTCTTTTACAATATTAAATAAAAAATAAATTATGAAATGCACGGTTACTAACGATTCATCTGAAAACCCTCTATATTCTTCTAAATGTATTTACCATATACTGTTAATATTTTCTTTCATAAATCCTTCCCCATATTTTACTATGTGCTTAACGAATTAGGATGATTTGTTCGTATAACAATCATTTTCTCAAATATATATGCCCGTTACTGTCACTGAATAAATATATAAATGAAAATAATCACAATTAAAAGAAAATTGTAATCGACTGACGACCAGAAAAGACCATAGATATTATTATCCACTGTGTATATTAATGATACATTCTGAATATTTATTAGGGTTTAATTGATTCATAACGGCGTAAAATGATGTTCCTATAAAGGTTACTAGTGTTTACTTAGTAAAATACTTACTTGTTCCCCAACAACTTGTAAAATACTTACTTGTCTTTGGCTCCAGCCAAAGACTTAATACTGCTTCATTATTTATGCTAATGCTACAAGGGATGATACTCCACTGTATAGAACCACTTAAGTATGAGCTCTTTACTGAAAGTCACACGCTGAGGCAATTTAATACTCAAGCAACAGATATATTGCATAGGAAACTTAATATAAATATATACTTGCAAGAATAGAGGGAAATACAATCTCTCATAAACATAGAATGTTAAAAATGGCAAAAATTGTTTTAGACCATCTACAGCCGAAAAATGTTGAAATTAAAATAACCGTAGAGTTCAAAGTAGTTTCTTTAGGTGGAATAAACATGAAGTTAAAATATCTTTTAAATACGCATAAACGTTTATAAATGCATTTCTTTAACTTGTTTTATTATATGTCTGTCTATTTTTGATACATTTCATCACATTTATTTCGGTGACAACACATGATAATGGATTTTGAATCTGATGATGAAAATAAAAGAAAAATGCTTTAATATATTTAAAATAAAAGCTTTCTTCATTTTCTGGTAAATATTTTATTAAATAATTAAACATAACTTTTATATCTGAACTTTAAAGTCGTCCAAATCGACTGGTACGCACTGCAGAAACAAAAAGTAACCAATTTCTTTCGAATATGTTTGCTTCTTCCAAAGAACACATAATCGTAGGAAAATTTGTGGACATAAAGACATAGACCGAAGTTGTTAGTGATGAATTAAACAACAAAATAAATTTCTCTACTACGAGTAGCCGCCGCAAAATACTGGTTCTACATGAAAAAGGAAATCTTATATACACTGTAAGACAGTTCTGGAAAACTATTGCCGCGATCAGTTTTTAATTATTTTCTCTAGTTATTTTGGTATCTAGAAGATACCATTTGATTTAAAATATAAACCAGAAATATAAAACAATATTAGGATAAAGTTAACCATTAAACGAAGTTAACTACATCTTAGTCGTTACACCTTTGGCAGAGTGGTAATAAGCATCATGTCAAGTATTATGGAGTAGCAGTTTGATGCCACCCGATATATTGCCATTCATCTCTAGCAGCCGCCCTCCATTTGCACTCTTGCAAGAGGACATCTATCTTGACATGATCTGTCTATCTTATCGATACTATTCAGCGTAGCCTAGTGCCTTTCACTTTGCTCCGCATTACTAGCCGTTTACTACTATGTTTAACAGTTGCTACGTTGCGGCACTTTTCCAAAAAATTGCATGGTGTAATACTGGACAAACTTTTTCTTGACACCGAGTCTTTGGAGTGAGAATTGGTTATTATGGAACACTTAGTATGAGAAAGTTCACGATATTCCGCATTTTTCTCTAGCGACACATTTTCAGGGCATCTATATTTTTGAAGTGAAAACTTCTTTTGGCGTACCTGCGCACTTTATTGAACAGAAAACGAAAATAAGCCGTAACGCTCGGGTCGGTGACGCTAAGCCGACAGGCTTGGGTAGGTGACGCTAAATCGGGTAAACTCGGCTTCCTAGTGTTTCCTAGTGTAGTAGCTATTACTAAGTGAACTACTTTTTAGGTGCATCACGCGCACTCTTAAAATATCAGGTGAACTATTTTTTTCATGTACTTTGCCCACTTTTAAAATATCAAGTCAACCACTTTTTTGAGCGTACCATGCTTACTTTTTTTTATACTCAATTAAATTTTAATCTTAAGTATTCATAACATATTTCAATTACCACAAGCCTATTGTTTCATTCTTATAGGTAAACTTGACTCCTTTTGGCATCAACGCAAGTACACTGTCTAACACAGAGTGCATCGGTTTCAATACGCGAATGTTATTGTATATGACCAGTGTGTTAATTCAAATGTTAGTGTTTAATATTTTATGTAGTATGTTATTGTATTTTAAAATAGTCTCGCATTGTTCCTAATTCGCTGAACTAATATCCATCGTATAACGTTAAATTTTTCTATCACTTTCTTGTAATGTCCATAACTCAGTGAGGAAACTACTAAATTAAGTTATTTCAAAATATTACAGTAAAGCCCTACCATCAATAGAGCTTCAATTATAAATCAAGAGGGAATAGAACTTCAGTTACAAACAGAAGAAAGTATCCCAGGAAAGCATACGTTATCAAATTGATAGACGCCAAAATGCATACAGAATGAAAATTGAAGGTTAAAAGAGTAATTCTCGTATAACAAACAAAAAGATTTTTTTAATATGAAAATATAGGTAGCTTTTAAAAGTCGATCTTTTTTAACATGAAAATACAGATCGCTCTTAAAATTCGACCTTTTTCAATATGAAAATATAGCTAGCTCTTAACAGGATCGTGTCTAATTTAAATTCTATATAACTTCTAATAACTACAGTGAATAATATATTTACAGACAATGTATGTAAAGTATTTTGGATGTATAAATCAAAACTAGAATGCACACACCGATATTTAGCCAAGTTCTTGCAATATTAGAGCAAAATTAGGCGTACGCCCTGCACTGTTTACATGAACCATTTTGAGATAATTTTAACCATTTTACATATCTGAGTAATAATTGAAATCCAAGCTAATATTTTGGTGACACAAAAAAATGGATTATATTACAGAGAACCTCAATTTTCATGTTTTTAACATCACCAACTCATTAACTCATTGACCGATCATCAGAAATTATCGATCATTTCTGATATATCTAAAACTTTAAAATTGTTGGCATTGGATCGTGTTATGTATTTAAATTTTCGTATCATGTGTGCGATAAAAAAAACTTCTTTAAAAAAAAACGCTTGCGTTTTACACCTAAAATTGGACACAAACTTAGGTGTATTTTTATTATACAAAAGTTTGTGTGGCCGAGTAGACGCAATGCATTGATAACTTTTTTCTGATATGTTCTAAACTAACTGGAACTACGAACATGAAATGTATTATCTACCAATGTACTATTATCAATATGTCTAGTAGAAAAACTTATCAAAAACTGTCATTTCACAGTTTATCATGTAAAACTTTCTGCATTCAGCGCCAAAACATAGATATTTAAAATGTACAAACTTCATTAGATCATAGTATAGTTCTGGTATATGTTTACTCGATAGAAATTCAATAAAAAAATTAATGTTCCGAAAAAGAAAACTTTTAGTACAACTTAAAAAAAATAAAAATTCCACCATAAAGACTCGTGGAAAATAATAATAACAATATTCGAAATTCGAAAGAATTCAAATGGTAATAAGAATATCCGTAATGAAAAACTTTGCCAAGTTCATTGTTCGTTTAAATTTAACTAAAAACTTTTAAGAACGAGATATGTAATTTAAACTGGATAAGGCGCAAACTTATTTTAAGAATTTGGAATACTAAATACCCTAGAACTCTAATTTTAAAAAAGTTGCCAAGTTCATATAATTCAGCATCAAATTGAAAACATGTTTTTCTTTGACCTTATGCAATTTTTAATAGAAACGTATTACAGAAAATGAATTTGGCAAAATTTTATATTTCAAATCTTTTTATTGCCGAAACTTTTTGAATCGAATAGAACAAAGAGAATTTAATACATTACAAATCAGGGATTATTAAGAAAAATGGGAGAATAGAACGGAAATTTTTTGTCCATGTTACATTAATATATTATTGTTTAAAACGACTATGGGACCTTATTTTAATAATTATATTACACATTATTATTCTTGTAAAATCAATTTTACAGCCGTTATTTCGACTTTCAAAAATATCATGACTACTGACTATTATGTAACTTTAGTAAATTTATCTGGGTGATTTTTGTCAATAGACATTTGGACATATAGTTTATGTAATGTAATAAACAACGTGAATACATACGATACTCTTTTTTTGGCTGAAATATAAATTTATAAGAATATTTAACATATAATCACAATAATTTAATAGAAAATTACTCATCGGTACTATATTTACTAAAGTACCTTTGGCAATAATGATATTTTATTACAGTTATTACAATATCTAAATGGAAATCTCAGGTTTCAGTTCAGTCGACGTAATTAATTTTGCTCATTAATATTCCCGGCTGGTTCAGCAGTCAGACGTCGATGTAACTTCATTCAATGTACCAACCGTTAATAATGAAGCACGTATATTCATTAATGACAGATTTATTGACAAACTTTGCTTAATCTTATTGAAAATTGTCTCCCAGTTTCGTAATCATTCTTTTATTTCTCTCTTGCGATATCTCTGATTACGACTTACTTATAGTTTTTTATCTGAATTATACGTAGGACGCCAAGAAAAGTTTTAAGAGTGTTAAAGTCTTATGCTTCCAAAGCTTCAGTAATAAATATCCAAAAATATATTTAAAATCGAGTAACATTTGTAAAATTAGCATGACTTACGTAAACCTACGGCCACAATTTGAAGTATCTAGACGATGTTATAAATCAAAAGTACTGAAAATTTCGGTCCATAACTACAGAAGATTTCTTCCATATCTATTCATAAATAATTTACATTAATCATTACTTTGTTGTAAAACTATTTTTCAGCAAAAATAAACTTATTGCGTCTTACCCCATAAATATAAATGAAGAGTAGTACTTTTTCTAAGTTTATCTTTCACGACAGCACACATTTAACAATGTCAATAAAAATAAATCTTAAAGCAATTAAACTAACGCATGAAACATATTCGTCTCGTGGCAAGCATCTGTCCGCATCAGCTCGTTCATGCGTTCTGAGCCGGTTGCCCGCAACCTTATTCAACTTTATTCAATCCACTATCTTCAGAATAGTTTCATAAATCGAAATGAAATTACGACCAGACATACTTTCTTTAGCCAATACCTGTTCAGACGTTTCAAAGCCAATTTCAAATAAAGAATAAGTAAACCGAGAAAAAAAAGGAAACAAATAAAAATTCGAAATGACTATTCTTCACGAACTCATTCAGGTTACTGGTGTGTGTTTTGACATAGGTATGAATTTCAAAACCACTGGCAGATACCATAATTTTATTTACGTACATGGATTTAATTCTGAAAAAAAGGTTAAAACAATACTTATAATTTTTGCTATAGCATTAAATATATTTCATGAGGTGAGTAGATTTACTGCCATTCAAAATAAAATTACAAATGTTGAAAAGAGCTTGTTTCTTTGAATCGCTTTTATTGAATCAATTTTCACGAACTTTCAAAAAATTAAACCTTGTATTATGGATAAAAATATAGGGTTATACAGAAATACAATTAATTATTTTTTTAACAATTTAAAGAGCAACCTGTTAATGACATGAGCTCTCATATAACTATGTAAGTATATGTAGTCAAGGGGATAGAATTATCTTAATATTAGAAATTATCATCACGGTTTTTTATTTGAACGCTATTATATTATCTACTCCGTGTATTTTTTCGGGCATTTACAATGCTAATATCTTGACAAGAAAATTATTTTTAAATTACACCACTATTTTTCGTCTTTTCCACGAGGATTAAAGCTATAAATAAACAAAATATTAATAAAAAAGTTGTCAAAATTTTCTTAATTTTTCAAAATTCTATATTTTTCCTAATTTTTAACAGAGTAGTATCAAAAAATATTTTAGTGTAACTTATGAAAAACAAAAAAATTGGTGTGCTTAAGCCCACACAGTAGAAATTAAAACTTTGGCAACCAATATAATCATGCAATCTATTTGTGAATTTCTAAATTCGAAAATTAAAAAAAACTAGTAATATAAATTTCATTAATTATATCGTATATACTATTGTAATTCATACAAATAAACACACTTTATAAAATTATGCAATTACATACAAAATATACCACACAATAAAACATCTGTTTAAATATAAAATATATGTCTTTCGTACATTTTATATAAGAAATATACCCTAAGCGGCATTTTAATTCTATTAATGAATAATATTTTTATAAAAAAAATGACATTAAAGAAGAAACTCGGGCAGTTACAAACGTAAAATTAAGTAAATATTTAACCAATTTATGATGAAAAACTGTTTTTTGATTCGAATTCAGCAAAGAAGTATTATTTCCTAAAATAAAATCATAGGAGGAAAGAGTGAAACATAAACATTAGCATCGAGGTTCGAACTCAGACTTCCAACTCAGAATATTTTGCTTTACCTCTGCTCAAATAACTTTCTGGGAAAAGTGACAGGATAAAAACATATTTACTAACTCTTCTCCTCTCGTTCGATCGCACCGAGCCTAGCGTCGAGTACACCAGAAGTAGAATCGTCCAGCCATACTGAGCCTAACACCGAGTATGTTCTAAGCGCGTCACACTTGTGACGCGAAATCACCAGTTTTTTTCTAATGCTATTTTCAAATATTAATATTATTTTTTATAATATAAATACGTTGTATTATTCCTTCATTACATTTTATCTTTCACAGGTAAAAAATGTCGTTGTTTTTCCAAAATTTACAAGATTTAGAATAATTACTGCAGTTTTCCGGTAAACTACAAGAAAATTTATAGGAATGCTTCTTTTCATATTTTAACAGGTTTTGAAATAGAGGAAGAGAGAGGGGAATATTTTTTATGCACATTTTCAATAACTAAAACTACATTACAAGAAATCTTGTTATTTTAATCGATAGCCCATACGAAATAAAACAAATAAAATTTGGTTGTCCCTAAAATATTTTCAAATAAATGTTTTTAATAATCACCTACTCTATATCCACATTATCAGAATGTTACAAGGGGTAATAAAACTATTTGAAACTCGCTCACATATGTTGGTGCTGTGTTGTTGTGAAATTAAATATACAGTTCCAAAACCTAGACCCCAGGGTGCATAATTTAGTACTTATGCATCCTGTATTTTGTGATACTATACAAATAAGAATTTATTTTTGGACCATTTTGTGAGAATTTTCCAAATTCTCCCTAACACGGGTTTAAATTTTATTCATCTTGACTATTGGATATATTTGGCGTTAATTTTGTAGAAATTCATTATTCACAATTAAATGAAACTACGTGATGTAGTATTATTTCTACTATCTTTAATTTCTTTACCACGACCTAGGTTTCGTTGTATTACAACATCTTCAGGTGGGATATTAGCAAAGATCTTTGCTAATATCCCACCTGAAGATGTTGTAATACAACGAAACCTAGGTCGTGGTAAAGAAATTAAAGATAGTAGAAATAATACTACATCACGTAGTTTCATTTAATTGTGTTTATTCATCTTATTGCATAGTTTTGTCAAGGAAATATACGTTCCGCACAACAAACTCAAATTAAAAATTCATTAAGTTTTGTCTTCTACAGCAATTAGAAAACTTCATAATTCCATCATAACCGTCTAAACTATGAAAAAAAAACTTTAGGATGACTTTTCATATATTTAAAGTTATAAGAATGTCAGCTGTGTACAGAAGAGATAACAGTTTTTTGACATATACTGTCAACAAAAATTACTTTCGGTTATGTTATATTTGCTAATTTATGAAACGCAAAAATTTGTTTAAAAAATTAATTTTCGAAATATTATTGTGCTTTTTAAAAAAAACAATAAAAATGTGAAACTTTGTATTGCAACTGCTGCATTGCGATATCATTATTTAATTATCATCATCATATATGGGCACAACACTAATATGCGCATAAATTGAATACTATGGACCACAACCTAATGAGGGTCGTTAGCACTTGTTAAAAAATTGTTGGCCCTCGTTGAAATACATTTTATCATTTAAATAGTGTAATTAAAATAAAAGGTCAGGACAAGGTTAATACAGGAATTATAAAGATCGAAAGTTTTCAACAGGCTTTATAAAATACCAGGACATGTTTATTAGGTTATGATAAATATATTCATAAGGGTAAAATCAGGTAATTTAATACGTTTTATGGAATGTAGCGACACTTTCAGAGTAAGGAGTTCACGACTTAGTAAGTCTTCAGAACGTGCCCAAAGGATAGACAACATATAAGATATTTCTTTGAGAGTTTTTTGAAGATAGTTTATAATATATTAGATCCGTATTCAAGTTTACAAGATAGAGTGATATATATTTTATGCACTAGAAAAGTTGAGAAAGACAGAAAAAGATTCTATACTATAAAAGATTCTTGTAAATTTATGGTAAAATTAACTAGAACATTTCTCCTTAACATGTCTGAAATAGTCAATTAAATACAATATCAGGTGAATAAAATTTCTTTGAATAAATCTCTTCCAGGTTACTTTCACTGAATAAACTACAGAGCAGAATCGGAGCGACTATTATTACTAACGTAATGAATCTGCCCTTTGTAGTTGATATTATTGCAAAATTATTCGAATACATTTATTTTTTTATCCATAATTACTCAAATTACAGAAATTGTGATGTAAAAACTAATAGTATTTTCATTCCTGTCCGTTAATGATTTATTAATCGACCAAAGACTTGTTATCGAAGTTGACGATGAACTTTCCGAAAAGCGTTACCTCTTCATAATGGATTTTTTGCCTTCACCACTTTCGAGATTAAACAAGTTTTTCTTTTGCTAATGTTCCCGCTGAACTTTTAAATTGTCTCTTTATTTAGACTTTTAAAATATGTATGGCAATTCAAAGGGCTGTGAATTTCTTGATAATCCCAAATTGTTATTCGGTCTAAAGTTTGACGTCGATAAGTCTTCATCGTCAAAGTTATGAATAGAGATTGGGCAAGTTTATTAGGTAATTTTAAGCTTACAATATATTTGTTAAAAAAGTAACTGAAAAAGTTATATAAGGTTTAAACGCTACATGTTACATATCTACTTATCCTTCTCAAGATATTAAACATAAAGTATAAAGCTCGATAAGGTTTGTTTTGCATGTAATCATTTGTGATGTAGATTTATTGTTATATATATATATATATATATATATATATATATATATATATATATATATATATGTATATATATATATGTATATATATATATGTGTGTGTATAATTATTCAAGGAATTTAGGAATGGGTGTGAATTTAGTTACAATACTTCTTGTTATGAAGTACACTAAAAAGTCCTCCAAATTGTGTTCGCACTTAAATATGTTTTCCCTTTTTTACGTAAAATGTCTCTTGAAATACCTTTTTTACCTAAAGTGCTTTTTGAAGTGTCTTCGGGTACATGGAATTTGGAGAGGAAAAAAAATTATCAAAGAAAGTGGTTTTTAATTCTGAATTTGAGTCATATTAACGAGAAAATGAATAATATTTAGAATCAAGTGGCAATAACTACAACTCAGAATATATATTATGTTCGAACCTAGCAATATATAAACAGAAACAGTATATTAAACAATTAATTTACCGACTGTGTTATAATTTTAACAAAATATCTTTTGTCAAGTTCTAAAAATACTGAAAAGACTTATAAAATTAAAAGTCTTATTGGCGCACTGCTTTTGATCTAGATCAGAACACCGTTATCTTGTCGAATCTTATAAAGATTCGACAAGATAAACGGTGGTTCCCCCTTACGAGGATATTTGAGTTACTCGGGCCTGGTCATTCTTTTCGCGTAATTTATCTAAATCTCATTGATAAATTTATTAATTCACCTAAACACAATTTGATTTGCTTTAGTATCCTTGTCCATCGAAAAATTCATTGATGAGCTCATAATAATATAAGCTAATGATGTTTCTTTCGCGATATATATGTATCCGAAACATTTCATAATATTTTGAAGACACATACCCTGCTCTGTCTCCCCATCCTTTATAACTTTTAATCATATGATCCTTTATAAAGGCACCATATCTGATCCTTTTATAAATGTTTAACTCGAAACTTTTCGGAATAACTTGCACTATATTTTACCTGAAAATATTCAATAAGAGATGAAAAATTGAATTTTATCTACATATTGTGTTCGTGAAAATTACAATGATATTACAAAGATCTATAAAATAAAATATATTTTATAAAATATGTCTTTTTTTTACTTAATTCTAAAAGGTTAAATATAATTTAATAATTCAACAATATATTCTTGATTTTTGGGTAAAAAACCCTGTTATTACTCCGAAATATGTGAAAAACAACTTACTGGTTTTAAATGAATCTTTCCAGTTAGAAGTGAAAACCAAAAAAATAACCTTGGGCGTATTTTATCTTACTCTGTAGAGGCATAGAAGCATAAAAATAGGACATTGTTCTCAGCTTAGCTCAATAGCCATGCGAGTTGCTACGAAGAGTGTGCTTCCTTATCAATTTACAGAATATTTATTTTCCGATTAAGAACGTTACGCCAAATAAAAAATAAACTCTTTTCATAAAAAAATAACTGCCAAAGTATGCATACGGCAATCTAATATAAAAGCCACGTAGGTAGACTATTAAACTAAAAGTATTGTAATATTGATCTAATTGAATAATTCAGCATTTAATACTGAATATATCAGAACTCGATATAATTTACAAACGTTTAATTCTGAAAAAATCATTTAAAACACGAGACAAGCAAAACTGAAAAATAATTTGTAGATATTAAACAATTCCAAAAGCAATAAATATTGATCGATTTAATATTGAACTTGAGATGAAATCTTAAATGTTATTCTATTGATCTAGCTGAATAAAATCAGACTTAAAAGTGAATAAATCAGCATTTCACTTAATAAAATTTACAAACGTTTAATTCCGAAAAAAATTACTTAAAAACACGAGACAAGCAAAATTTAAAATCAATTTGTAGATACGAAACGATTCCAAAAGCTATAAATATTGATTTATTTAATATTGAACTTGGAGCGACATCCTAAATAATTATTACATAATTTAGCTGAATAAAACCGAACCTAAAATTTATAATTCAGCACTTCACGTAATAGAGTTTACAAAGGTTTAATTCGTAGAAAATCTTTTGCAAACGCAAGAGAAGCAAAATTAAAAATCAATCTTTAGATACGAAACAATTCGAAAAGCAATAAAAATTGATCCATATAAAATTGAATTTAAAACGATATCCTGAGTATTGTTGGATCAATCTAGCTCAATAAAATCGGCCTTAAAACTGAATAAGTCAGCGCTTCACTTAATAGAGTTTACAAACGTGTTATTCGGAGAAAGCCATTTGAAAACGCAACAGAAGCGAAATTAAAAATCAATATTCAAATACGATCGGGAAAGCAATAAATATTGATCGGTTTAATATTGAATTTGGTACGCTGCTCTTACAACAGCGTCGCGGTTTAATGAATCGCGAAATAGAAGCGAGTTTTGCTTTCGTTTTATGCTTACATATCAAAAAGTATTATCACATGTTTTCACTGAGGTTAAGGTATTATTGAATATTTTCTGAGGTTGACTTTTCCCTTAGGACCACTGTGGTTGACTTTTTCTTTAGGATAGATATTTGGGAAAAGAATAATCGATCAATCAATACTTGGTTTTTATGCGATAATTCTAAGGGAATTATTGGAATTAATTATTGGAAAAAGAAATAGAGTTAAAAACAAATCAAGTCTCTCTCAAATATAACAATTTTGAATTAGTTTTTCTTAAGATATAATTGTATAAAAAACCGAGTAAGTGCGTGTCGAAATATATACAAAACTAGAATGCCGTATTTGTCTATATCTTTGTAAATCGTTGATATATATTAACTAATATAATATTTTTTTTCTGGAATATCTTACCAAATGCTCTGACAATGGGAAGGGGCATCGAACATCAATAAGAGCCACAATATTTCATGAAGAAATTAAAAAAGTAAGAAATAGAACCTTAACTTTAATTAAAAGGATCGAGATGTAATGTGAAACCACATTCATCCATATTGATGGAAAGTTATTTTTCTTTCCATCTCTGTGAAATCTGTCTGGAATATAAAAGAATTACTCTCACTTTACGTGTACGGAAACGTACATTAATGTTTTTATTATCTCACTACATATTAATTGAAATCTGTATATGAATGATCTGCTCCAAACCATGCACATGAAGTTGCAACTATAGAAATTATAATGCTGTGTCAGGACCTGACTAATTGTAAGTTTTCCTTATTTGATTACGAGAAAAAAAAACCAATGTTACTTGTATATTTATTTTGTCTATAAATGAAAAACCTGTAACAGATTTCATTAAAACTTTCAGTATACTTCAACTTCATCTGAGTTAACACTGTCTTAACATATAGAATTATAAACATATCGATGCTTCAGTTCAATGCTGCATATAAAACCACATAAATATAATTTCAAAAGTATTAATTTTATTGTTTGTAAATGAACTTAAAATATCAAACAACGCGCGTTAATTTTGTTTGAAATATTTGAAAGCTAGTATCGTTCATTGATCTATCTCTTCTATGTGAAATATTACGATATGTTGTAAAACTGATAAAGTTTATGAAGTTTTACTTCACACTTTTGATATTATTGTCGAAGTAGTTCGTCTTTCCCTGCATTCAAGTAAAATAACACTTTGAGAATACGAAAATATGACAAGTACAGCAATAAAATATAATGTCATATCAAGTTTACTTAAAATGCTATGCACTGCAAAGTTTACTTAAAATGTTACTTCCTACTATCAAAGTGACTATTGGTGAAATAATTACGAGTCACAATGAGAATACAAAAATATGACAAGCGGAGCAATCATGTGTTAAATTTAACTGTCTACTTTGTAATTCTCGAATAGAGTAGCACTTCAAATTTTACTTAAAATGTTACGTCGTACTATCAAAGTGACTACTGTTGAAATAATTACGAGTCACTTTGAGAGTACAAAAATATGTGACACTTTAAAAGGCTTTTATCTCCGAAACTAATAATCGTCACGCAATAAAAATGTCAATACGTAAAATTTATAATAAAATAATTTCACATGTACCGTTCACTAATCTGCCTCTTGTGTGTGAAAGTTAATGCCCTGAGATATAAGAAACACGATGATGGTTATCGAGTTCCACTTAATATTTGTAATGTTAGTGTTTTTTTCGGTATTAAGTAAAAGCCCACTTTGAGGGTACAAAAGTATGTCACACTTTGAACGCATTACATATCTAACGAATAATCGTGGCACAATAAAAAACGAGACAAATAACAGAGTTTACAATCCAGTTCATATTGTACTGTTTTGCCCCATAGGTTCCCCGCGTAGAGTTATTTTAATTATGCTGTTCTCCCTTCTGGTAATACTTCGTTCGCTTAACAACAATGGTCGTACGGATCGATTGTATATCAGCGGAAATGTTTGACAGGATGGTAACTCCAGTAATTAGCCAACCTGTCTTTACCTTGTATCGTTTTAGCAGTATTCCCCAATATCTGTTGGATTTTTATTGTCACTTTAAGTCGTAAGCTGGTAGGAATTAATTAGAGCGAAGAAATGAAGAAAACAAAACAATTTTTTGCTTTATCTCTTTTTTATTCCTATAAATTATAGCGTAATGATATACCTGTAATCTTTCTCAAAATATGAGTTTTATAAGATAAGAAGAATTTTTGAAATTAGATATTTGGTCCCAAAAATTATTGCTAACAAACAAAAAAACAAACAAACTTTTTAGCTTTATATATTAGTTTTGATATATTACAATTCACACTACATTTTGATTCTTGAATATAGTAGAAATTTTTGTTTAATTTTGTGTAATTTTAGTTAATCACTAGAAACTAACAATTTCCGACATTATGGCACTATGACTTTTACATAAGGGGACGAAATAAAAACACTACTAGGAGATTAGCGCCATCTGTTCCTGGTTGGATAAACTCTATTAAGTTATATGCAGTAACGTCATAGTAGTACGTTAAAAGTTGCAGTATTGTTACCATAGTAACTATCTTATTCCTATTCTTATGATTCCATAACTCGTTAGAAAATAACAGAAAACAGAACCCTTATAAGACCACAGGTGTTATTTTTTTTTAAACTTGAAAAGGACAATAAAATATGTCTGATGTTACAGAGAGAGAATATTATTTAAAAAGAAGCTGACAGAACATAAAAAAGACCAAAAATTCAACGATTCAAAATCAAGAAAAAACAAAAAATAAAATAAAATTTCTGACCTTAACGCAAAACAAGAAGTTGATCTTCGTAAACGCCCTTACATTATATCTTTAATTAATTAAAGACAATTCAAATCTAATGAAGTACATAAAGGCTTGTCAGAAAAAATTACAAGGAAAAATCCAAATCGATTATTATTTTTTTATTTTTTAGTCTATTGAATTCAAAGGAATGGTTTTAATTAGCAGAACGAAACAAATGCAGATTATGGCTCGTTGTATCCTCTATAAATCGATGATCCATAAGACTCGCAGACCTGATGGGATCTTGTAAGAAATCAAATAAAACTTGAGAGGAATAAAAAAAATATTCATTTTGAAAACAAAACAATGAACGAAAATATCAGTTAATCATTTATTTTTAATTAGAATAGGTGTGTTTTATTTATTTTTTTAATAATTTATTTTTAATTATTATATTTATTCTGTTTTTCTGTAAATCCACGTCTTAGTGAAATTCGCTACTCCACAGTTAAAAAGACAGCTACATGTTGGTAAAATAAAACCGTACCAATTATATCCAATCACTTATAACCCTTTTTCGTTATCTTGTAAAAGTGGTTTCTTACGAAATTAAGTATTGTCGTGAATACTGTCGGATCTTTGTGCCAAATAAATTCTTAAGCTCGGATTGTGTAATTTAAAATCATATTATTACATTTTCTATTTTTCCACGGTATTCAAATGCGCGGCATAGTGATCAAGATTTGTTAAAGATGAGTGAAAATTATTTGTCTGAGTTGCGCAATTGATGCCCGTTATTGACAAAGAAAATTTATTTCTGACTTACGCATTTAGGCACAAGATTCACTTAATTTTTCTTCTCAACCAAATGAAACTACGTGGTGTAGTATCATACTTACTTTATGTAAATTATTAATCATGACCTAGATTTCGTTGTATGACAACATCTTCAGGCGCACAATTTGAAGAAATGTCTTCAAATTACCCACCAGAAGATGTTGTCATACAACGATATTTATGTCATGGTTAATAATTGAAATAAAGTAGATATAATACTGCCTTACGTACTTTCATTAAGTTGTGAATAAAAATTAAGTGATAATGATTTTCACAAAATTAGCGCCAAATATATTCAGCCCAAGTTTCAATTTAGCACATTTTTATATGTATTTTTATTGGACATAAAACAGATTAATGCCTGAATAGTGTTAATATAGTTTTTTTCTCAGGGGCAAATATTCAAATGTCAAATGTACGAAAACAAAAAGCTGCCATAACTCAATGGCATAGAGCATAAAAACTCTGCTCTATTTATTTTTTCTTTCCCATTACCGCAATTTCCCCTACGCACTTATCTCCACACGACATCACTTGACCGACTTTAGTCCTAACTTAATGATGAACCCATATGTTGGAGAACGCCCGTCATATTTTCGGAAGTGATAAACCCATTCAACACAGTGTTTTTTTTCATATTCGAATTAATTTCATTATCCATTTATTGTTAAGTTTAATAAATTTAACATTTTTCCGTTGAGAAATAAGTTCGTCTTGCTTCCTTTCGATTACAAAACATTTAAAAATCGTGGTGCGAGAAATATTAATGATAAATTCAGATTTAAAAAAATAATGAGACACCTATATTTCTATATACAATTTTAATGGAAATAAATTCTAGTGCTTTATAAGTACCGTTTCACTTAATATTCTATTGTGCTATTATTACAGCAAGTACATGAGTTAAAGCGATGCTAGCACATACCTATGTTGAGTGTACGATGACAGATTAAAGGCGCGCCCTCTCATATAGGTTACGCCTTCTGATATTAACATATTTCCCTTATACAGAACCCATTTTCTTCGTCTTTTAGTGCAAACAAATTTTTAACATGAATGAAATTAGTATTCAAATTTGAACATGGTATTGAAGTGATCAATTTTGGTATTACTTTTAAGAAAAAGTCAGTCCTAACATTATATAAAAATAATTATTGAAGTCATTTAAACACTAACAGCGGTGTAGCGAAATACCAATGTAAGTGGGTTTAAATTATCTTTAGAAATTGGTCACAAATTTTCAACTTATTCTACTTGAGTTTTACTTTTTCTCTCATTTTACATTTTGGCTTTTATTTCAGTTTCAATTCAATCAGTGTCAATCTGTAGCCAGAAAATAGATTTATTGAAAAATATATATTTTTATTGTTAAAGATATCGGAAATAAAATCCGTTAATTAATTTTATATATCGGAAAAAAATTATGAAAAGTAAATACCTAACTTTACAGAAAATTTTACAGAAAGTTTACAAAAAATGTAAAATCGTGGATAAAGTTCAACCAATTGTTTATTGATAAAGTCGCCTTAGCTAAATTAGAACGCCAAAATAACCGAATAATAACTCTTATTCAGCCATTATAATAATATAGATTGTAAAGAATGAACAAATATTGGGATTTACCAGGGGTTCACAGAATATATCAGTAATTACACTTCTCGTGACAGATGACGGCATCATTATGTATTAGAAACTTATACGTGGATACCTGTTTACATTTGAAAAAAAAATTGAATCATTTAACATTATTTAGTTTTTGGCGTATTATGCCAATACGAATTTAATTGAAATAAACTAATATAGATACACCGCGCGGACCTCCATTATTTACATCGTACCTTGTAACCTTTATGGGCAATGTTGATCGAAAAATTTTAAAATTTTCGATTGGATTAAAAATATATAAAAAAGAAAAATATATATTATCTTCTATATATTTTCCATAGAAACATTAATTATAAATGAAAAAAACGTGTCTGTCGATAAGGAAAGAAATATGCTCTTATATTCTCTTGCGATATTCTCTCTAAACTTAGTGAAATACATCGACTAACCGCAGCGCTTCCCGCTCATCCCGGCTCGTTCGGATGAATCAGACATCCAAACTAGCTGTCTCGCGTATAAACGTGTCACTTTAATCGATTTCTACTCTTTACATAAACGTGATTACGTTACTTTGTTAATAAATAAGATTATGGAATCGCATATAAATATTTTTCCCTTGATGGTTTCGTTGAAATGAAACAAGGGAAGATTGTTGAAAACGATTTTGATCCGGCTTCACCGTAAATATTTATGATTGTTAAAAATTAATTGAGCATGGAAAATTTTAAAGAATAAATTGAAAAAATAATTAGAATCTTAAAATAAATAGATTTTAATGAAAAATTAATAACAGTAAATCGACCCAAAAAAAAACGGCCAATTGCTCATTTTGTGGAAAACTTAAGGAAAAAGAAAAAAAATTACGTGACACAGGCCCTTCAGGATTTTATTGTAGAAATTTTGCAGTAGAATAATGGTACCATTCATTGTTTCCATATGTTTCTGTCAATTTAAACAACGCACTTCAAGATATATGTTTCTCGGACGTATAATAATCGAGTATTTTTTTACAAAATGTCATAAGCTATACATTTAAACCTCTTTGGAATCGGAATTAAATCCGTTTAATAGTTACTGAAAAAATTACGTACATACAGGTAAAAAAACATGGTGTGAGACTTTGTTTTATAATATGTATTGATTTATTTGTTTCAAAATTTAATAGCGCATATTTTGTTTATAGATTGGTTGATCGAAAGTCTACTAGATAATTATTGTTTTTAGGGTTTCATTCCTCAAAATGAAAGAGAACGTAACCCTTATAGAAACACTTGATTGTCCGTCCGTTCGCCCTCCTGTCGGTCAATGCCCTTTTTCGTCAGAAACGACTTGAGATACCAAGTTGAAAATAATATCATATAAATTAATGATTTCTAATTAAAATTCCTAGGAGTTATATATAGAAGGTAATATTTTCATATTCAGAAAAATGACAATTTTGTAAATAGTTTAATACAAATACTAAATATTAGTAACATTTATAAACGCTTAAATGTGCACGAAACCCTCGTTGTGTAAGTTGTGCTCGTGCTTGACAGTTTATATATATATATATATATATATATATATATATATATATATATATGTACATTATATTTTGAAGTGAATTTTTAAGTATCCCTACTTAAATAATTTTCGATTTACATTTATTCTCTTGTCCTTCTATTAAGTAAGTCTGGAGTATTTTTATAAACAAAGACCTTGTTAAAATATACATATCAAATTAGTTGTATTTAAAAATGGGGATTTCTAATGTAAAAAAACATTTTCAGCTAAATCAAAACTTACACTTGAACATATCTATCGTTACTGTTCTGTTTACTTAGAAATTTAAGTAAATATGTACTGAAACCTGTATACCTGTAATGAAATACTAAAGTGACTATATCTATCCAATTAGGGATAATATTGAAAAATGAAACATACTTATACAGCTGCCAATGGATCGGTTATATATAAACCGTACAGTATACAGTATACAAAACAATATTTTTGAGATATGGAAAAATATTAAAAAGAACATTTATCTAAGAAATTAAATCATCGTCTTTTTCCATCTAATAAAGCCATGTTCAAAACTAAAATTACCTTAATTTCAAATATAATCCTGTTCAAAATCAGAAATTTAAACATAATAAAACACAAATAATTATAAATGCAAACAAAATTTTTAATTATTTTGTCTTTATTTAATTATAATCCGCAAACTTGTTTTTTTTTAATACATTTCACGTTCAATTGAAAAATGAAACGAAAATATGAAGTTTGAATAAATTTAATAGACAGGATATAAATTACGTAATGTTTACCCTGTCAATTAAATTTATGTACAATGGTCAAAAACAAAGACACTTCATTGAAATATACTGATAATCAAAATTAATAAACGTTTAATAAGAAATTCAACAAAGAAAGGTATTCTATTTACATCGGGGCCAGATTGTCTTATTTGGCCTTTGAAATATACAAGAACGTAAGAGTTCTTGTTGATGAGATGTAGATGACGTCATTTGTTGTCAAGTGAAATATTTCACTTTACGAATTGAAACAACGAGCGATTTCTTTATTGCCGGAATAGACCATCTGGTAAATGGTGTAATTGACGTTTTGATGACATTTCCGACATAGTAGTTCAAGGTTTATTAATAAAAAAAATAAATAATATTTTGGATAATATCAAAACAATGTTACTAGTACGTCATAGTACATAGAAACGTCTGAAAAGAAACTTACATTACAACTAAAAAAATAGATTCATTCAAATCAACGAATTCCATCTCTTTTCTCTTATTCATCATCCTTGTCTACTTATCTCCACAGGGAAACAGTTGGTTATAAGCTTAACAAGATCCCAGTGCGCACACGAATATCACAAACAACTCAATTAGCTTTCTCACCAAAAGAACATTATTAGGTCGCCTATTTTCTGTTATATGTATTACGTGATTAGATGTTTGTTGTGATAACTTCCGTAGTAAATCATGTAGTAACGTGGAAACCGTTGATGAAAAGAGCGTAAGGAAAAAATTTAAGTACAATTTATAATAAATATATTACTTTACTTCATCACTTTATCCGACCTAGATAAAATAGGGAAACCTTGTTGCTAAATTAAATCCTTCATTGTATTAAGCATTCTTTTTTTTGAAGGATTTAAGAAAATTTGTTTCATTTAGAGGTCCGTATTTATTTTTTAAAACAGTTCCATCCATTTTTAATTTTGAATTTTCCGATTAATTTTTCTATTTTTGCTGTAATTACTTTAGGCCATTATTATTGTAATATACTGAGATATAGGATATTATTTTCGTGCCTGTTCTAATAAGTGACAGAGTAGCGATGTGATCGAATTTAAGTCGAGAGATTCAATATCAAGAATTTTAATATCAGATTTTTGGATATCAAGAGTTTGACTGTAGATTTTTTAATTGCTTTAAAAATGTCGATCTTAGTTTTATGTCGATCTTTTTTTTATGTATAACTTTTAATTTGGGATCGTGGTCCTCTTAAAATGTAAAGTTGTTACGTATTAGACGATTTTCAGAACATTTCGTTTTAAAAACCTTCCGTTGTTAAATTTTTTGCAGTCATCGTTTTTTAACAAAAATAAAACCGATGCTTTGATGTTCAAAACATTTTCATTAAGGTACAGAACCTCTTTCATATCTTTCATATACTATGCGTCCCTAAGTTATTTTTTCTTTAGAATGACAAAAATGTAAAATATTCTGAAGCTTCGATTTTACACATTTCCGTATTTATATCGTTGAAATCTTTTTTTTATTTAAACCTTTTAAAAATAGTTTTGATTCCACCAACAAACCCTTAAAACTTTCCCTTAAAAATCCTCTCCTAATACTTATCTTATTAATAGTTTTCCTGTGACCATCGTTGAATTGAGTCGCTATTTCCGTAGAATTGAGGCTATTGCACTTAATTTTTAATATTATATTCCAATTTTTACTAGAGTTTGTTGATATACCGAGGTCTACTTTTGTGAGGATTATAGGACCTTGTGCTCTGAATCTTAAATTGTATGGCAGTATAATTAGATAAAATTTTTCCTGGTATCTGCAATTCTTTCCCAATTTTTCAGGTATCTTTGTATATACATAATAATATAGCTTTTCCCTTCAGAAATTGTCTTTTTTATGCGGTTTGGTTACAGAACGGTGGATTAAAGTGTCTGTTAGAATAAAATTTTGGGAAGATATGTTTACTATACAAAAAAAATAGTAAATCGCTGGTGGTTACTTATTACTTAGGGAAATTGTTATGTTTAAATCTTTCTTGCTTACAATATAATCTAATAATTTAAATTTTCCTCGCCACCGTTTTTATAAACAAATACTTGTTGTTCATATTACAGAAAACCTTAAATCGTACAAGTTTAGTTGTTTGTCAATTATCTTTGGCAATTTTGGATGAAATATTGATAGATAAATCTTTGAAATCTATATTTATGGACCTTTAAAAACACGAAAAAAAGTATAACGTCTCTTCCAATATTTTTATAGTATTAGCCAAATTTTAGTTAACATTAAAAAAACAGAAAATCATTATAATGCCATTTACATAAGAGTAATCACAATAGTATGCGATAAGTTATTATCAGAATTGCGTCTAGCAGTCAAAAAACTATCATCCACATTTTTAACATCGGCGTTAATAAAAGTAGTACGTCCATCACGCAAATATTATATATATATATATATATATATATATATATATATCATAATGCGTAATAAAAAATGTCTCGTAGTAGTATAATAACATATTAACTATGTAATTTATCAAAACACTATCATCCACATTTTTAACATCAGCATTAATAAAGGTAGTACGTCCATCACGCAAATATTATATATATATATATATATATATATATATATATATATATATATATATATATATATATATATATATATCACAATGCTTAATAAAAAATGTCTCGTAGTCTATAGTATAATAACATATTAACTATGTAATTTATCTATCTTTAATGAGTTCAATTGCGAGAACTATAATTCATTCTATCTCTAAGAATATTGTCGTTATTTAGTGCAAATAAAATTGCTACATGCAAATAAAGTGCAAATAAAATTTATCCAAATCTAATATGATTAAAGTCGATGAAGTTATTTTTACAATTTAAGTGATCTTTAGTAGGTTTTCTTCAAAATACTATATTCAGCATATTATATTCGCATTTCGTTCGCACTAAGGTCGAAGCGCAAAGGTGTGGTTCGCCTTCAAGCAAATAACTCGAAACAGTCAAAAAAATGTTGACTTTGTAGTCTTCTAATAAGTAGACAGTAGACTCGATTTAAAAGTAACGTGCCAATGAATATATGGACCTTTAACGCACTTTGAAAATTGGTATGCACTTAAGCTTTTACCTTTCTTGAATTCTTTAAATTATGAAGGTTTATTTTATTTCTCAAAAATGGATGGCTAGAGAAAGATTGTAATTTTTTATGAAAACTTGAAATTAAATTTTCCATGCAATGCAAAAAATGGCGAACCAAAGTCTGGCGTTGTCCTTTGAATAACTACAATTATTTTAATTGAAAAAAGTCGCATATCGCTACTTTTAACTAAATTTAAATTTTGTGAAAAATGTCTTGTTGTGGTATGTGGATAAAGAAAAATTGTGGCTTCATATTTCTATGCATT
Source organism: Druceiella hillmani (assembly GCA_039881145.1). NCBI lineage: Eukaryota > Metazoa > Arthropoda > Insecta > Lepidoptera > Hepialidae > Druceiella > Druceiella hillmani. Next base: position 16,941,355 of record JAYKKI010000029.1, read on the forward strand.
CAATAGAAACGGCTTTTTAACATAACTTACACTTAAGCTTCAGGAAGTGGAAAAATTGTATACTTTATTACTTTTACAAAAATATATTTCATGACCAAATTGAAATTTTATTAATAAACTAAGCTAATTAAGCTTTCTAGCGGAAATGCCGGGCATAGCTTTTAATACTGTACTGAGAAATGTGAACCGAAGAAAGTCAGGTAAACGCTGTAGGATATTCGTGCGCGCTCCATGCAGATGATGTAAACTATTACATCGTCCATCCATGTAACAGACATAATTATATACGCTTCGAAATGCAAGATCTTGTCATTAATTATAATTTGAAAAATGCAAAAAAGTTGCTTAAGAACTGAAGAAAGAAAATCGATCGTGTCCATTTTAAAACCTGAAGGGAATAAACAAGTACAAATATATCTTGCAATAAAAACCTGTTGAACTTTTTAAATACTTTTTTCGACATGAAAATATTATTACATCCGTCAGGAATCCAGATGACGTTCAAGAATATTTCGTTGCAAGAATACTATGAAATAAAGAGTTGAACAAAGTCGTGATACATTTGATACCATGAAAATGTCGTCTGACAAAACCTAACATCTGTAGGCTTTCTGACACCTTTGATGATATAACAGTGAAATTTGAGAAGTTTACCATAATTTCACGGCAAATTATCTCGCCGTAAATATATGGTAATCCCTTCTTATAATTCTCAACTCATGTTGCATATAGTATTTGAATGTGCCACATAAACAAACAAAAATAAATCCATATTTAGATATTTAAAATTATATCTAATCCGATTTAATACGATAAGTAAGGATATCATTCTGACAGTTTTTGACGATACAACAGTGAAATTTGAGAAGTTTGCCATAATTTCAAGACAAATTATCTCGCCGTAAATATATAGTAATCTCTTCTTATAATTCTCAACTCATGTCGCATATAATGCTTAAATCTCTGTCACATAAACAAACAAAAATAAATCTACTTTTAGATATTTAAAATCTTATCTAATCCGATTTAATACCATCCATAAGGATATCAATCGTGATGCGTAGGTAAGTTTAAGGGAGGAAGCCAAAACGTACCTTGATAAACCAAGCGTGAGGTAAAAGTAAACGATTACGCTGAATGCGGCCAATATTTTTTATCGTCCTCTACGAGACTTGTAATGTACTTGTGTACAAATGAAATAGAAAAATACGTGCGGGAAGCTTTAGCAGCGAGACTTTTTCAAGCTTCTTTGTGTAGGCAGATTTAAAAAAAGCTTTTTTATTTTCGTCAACATTTTCATGGAATTTTGAGATTATTCCTATAATTTTTTAATGAGTATTTAGATGCTGTAAACAATTATCTGTTTTGGAAATAATATCTCTTAGAAGACGTTTGAATAACTTGTTGTTATATTGATTTATACACATTTACACAATGCCTTAAAAGGAGGCCTGAGGATCTCGGGAGATACATTTCCCATTGCGTTCCATTTTTAAACTCTCAGAAAAAATAGAATGAATCTTTGACATTTGTACATATAAAAAAACTGTAAACTTTACGTATCCGTACTTTAAAAATATTTCTAAAAAATAGAAGAGCGACTTTGTTTCTTTTTCTGTTCTTGTATTTATTTGTACACGCATAATTTAGAAACCACTGATGCTTCGGATGTAGTTTTCGAAAACATGTAGCTTTAACTTATAGTAATATTGAGTTTAGATTTCAACGTAATCGATTCACTCAATCAGAAGATATGCGATTTAATGTTTCCAAAAATTAATTTAATTACATTGATCAACAATAAAAAGACTTATACTTGATGCGTTGTAATTACACAAATTGCAGCGATTTGGGTAAATAGATGGCGCCACGTGTATTTTAAATCGCGCAATAAAGTTTTTAACTCGGATTTGCATTAGCGAAAAGGGCGTGCTAGAGATGAAGTAAGAAAGTATATTCATAAAAATGCTATCAGTACGGTTTGCAGTATTTCTAACTAATTTTAAAGATAGAAAAATGAATTTGTTTTTTGTTTCTTTATTTTTTCTGTTCTCACGCATGAATTACTCACCTTAATAAAATTTTCCATACATATAGTCTGTGTCGTGGAGATTAACATAAGATAACATGTTTGCATTTTAAAATGTAAGTTTTTCATGGCAGTGAAAGAAATCACCTCATCAAGCAAAGGAGGACGAATATAAGTATGTATTAATACATCACGGTGATATATTAGCTTTATCTCAGGGCACAGGTTTATTTTTTCATGCTATTCTTTGAATCTGCATATCTCAAACTTAGCCATTTTCAATGCTAATATCTTACATGTTTTCACAAGAATATGTTAATAAATTTCACCACCACATTTCCATGCGAGTGAAACTTCGAATCAAAACTAGTCTACATATGTTTTTGCATCTCCCTCCAACTATTTAATTCGCCGTAGATATAAGTTACCTTTATGCTTTTAGTAGTCCGTAGCAAAATTTCAAAATCTATTAAGTACACAACGATGCATAACGATATTCTCATAAGTTTAAACAAATAAAAGTTCCGTGAAAATATTTGTTAATATTCATTTTATTTTTCATTATTTTTTAGACATATTGGGTAGTGTAATTTTAAAAAGAGTAAACATATGGCAAATTTCTCCAAAAAAAAAATGTAAGATTTAGAATCGTCTTTAGTTTTCCTATAAATTTTAAGTAAGCTTCTTTAAAACTTGTTATTTTCAGTTAATAGGCAAGTAATTCAAGTAATTTCAATAATAAGATAAGGATGGGAAATTTAGTCGTAATTTTTGTCTCTTTTCAGCTTAACTCTGAAGCCATGCCGCTTAAAATTACGAAATATATTTTTGAAATCCTTATAACTAACATTATCAAGGGATGCCCACAAAATAAATTAAATTAAAAAAAAACGTGCTAACAATTTTTCCAATACATAATTTGATTCTTCATAAATAGTTTTGAGTAACACTCAAAACAACTTACATCATTGAGATGTATGCCGTTTGACATTATTTTTCACCATGTTGTTAACGTCTATATGCAGGAAGCTTTCTGGGGAAAATATCACAGATCTACAGATAAACGATCGAACACACAAAGGATTTTTATAAAGATTTTTAATTTTGATTATTTTGTTGAGATTCGTGTACTTATGTGGCAAAAAATACGCAACCTCACTGCTGAGAGAACAACTGTAACGTTGAAAGCAAAATTTTATAATGCCCTAGATTACGGTACGCATATTACGATACCTGTATAAAACAAAAATACGACAAAATATTTTTACTTGTTTGGCTTTATTTGGAAAGACATGAAGCATTTAGTAAATGAATATAAGGAATATTATACAAAATCAAACGCGAAAATATGACTATGAAAAGTACTTCCAAAGAAAAATGTTTGAATACTTCTTAAAGGAATATCAGAATTCAACTTTTCTCTGTTATAACTCTGTATTAACTTCATATGTTTATCAGACTCGTCCCAAAATCTCCTTCAATATTTATAAATTTAGCTAAGACCGACACATCTTAAGATATTCATTGTAATATTTATTGGAATTTCTATTTATTTCAAGACCTAAAATCGTATAATTTGACTTTAAATAAATTCGACATAATGCTGAGAAGAAAATTAAGCGCACTATTTACTTTAATATAATTTATAACACGCCGAAGAAATTATTCAAAATTTGCTTCATCGATTAATCATAAGTATCACTCTCATATTTAGCAGAACATAACGGTTCGGCATTGTGCCTTTTTAAAAAATTCTAAATCACACCCAAGCTATAATTTATATGTGTATACTTTTTTTCCGGGAAAAAGCTTCAAACAATATCCGGTGGAAAAAAGCTCTCGGCTGTTGCGACACTCGCACAAAGCTTTCTTGATGTTAATTAAATTTGCCATTCGTCACGAAGCTCAGCAAAACGTAGATATTGAATGTACATGTGTTTGTGTGCATACTAAAATGTTGTTTCTCTTTTTTACTCTTGCGAAAGTTGTTATTTATCATTACTGTGCTTCGGAAGGTAAAGAAAGGATGTGCAGGAATGGCTTACTTGTAATCATTGTCTACTGCCAACAACCGATTTACTTGCAAGCAACCGATTTTTAAAACAAAGATTAGTTTTCATAGTTACCACTTAATCCTACTAATATAATAAGCAGGATACTTTTGAGTGTTTTTAGTTATTTAAGCAAAAACGACTAACTCGATTGACACAGAACTCGTAATATGACGGCTTGGAGATTCTAGATTGCCATAAACTATATAGAAGACACATATATTGTACAATTTTTGAAAGACTAGTTATATATATAGTAGATAAATGTTTTTAAGGTGAACAATCGGACCGAAATTAATTTTCATTGAAACAAATATTATAGTCATTTTAATTGTTTTTTATAGATAAATACTGATTCTTCAGACTTTATAATTTAAATTGAGAGAAATTAAATGTATTAATTTAAGTTTAGCAGAAATGAAAAGATTTTTGAAAGTAAAGAAAAGTATAATTTCATATTTTAAATACGTTCGATGCATTATATTCACACAGGTGATCGGACGGGAGACGGGGCCACAAAGGTATCATACTACATTAATACATTTTTGTTTATTAAGTTAAAACACAGGACTGCGTTGAATGTAAAAAAATTTTATTCAAATAACTCAGTGGTATCTGTACCAAGTCTTCGTACAGGACTGGTCCTTTTGGTACTTGGGGAAGGAGAAAAATCTTAACGTGGTATATTAACAGAAATATTTTAGACACTGTCTATATCGATCATAAAATAATACCCATGAAAAACCGGAGAGTCGCTAGTACTTAATAAAATAAATTAATAAATAAATATGACGAAGTTTTTTAAGCAAAAATGGGAAATTTTATTGTTTATATTTAAGTAAAATATTGGTATTAAAACTCACTGTACGCTAATTTTGAAACATCAGCATTGTAAAACATATTGTAAAACATTATATGTGTTTCAGAACAGCCCCTTTTCATGTATTTTACATGTAATTACATTGTTTCATTATAATCACAAGATTCATTTAGGAAACAATTTATGAGGTTTTTATAATTTCTGTAGTGATGAATAGGTTAAAGGCCCAAAGAAACATTTATGGCAATGGAACTGTCATAAAAAATAAAATATTATTGCATAAGATGTCTCGATATAAAATACTATTTTATGGGCTTGATTTTCTTAGAGGAAGATAGAAAATAATGCAACTTTGAAGTTATTTTACTGGCTAAGGAATTAGATTCTTGTCTTAGACGAAGCAATATTTCATAACCATTTTAACACCTTCATATATGCAAATAACTTTGAAACACGGTCCAGTACTAACTTAATACTATAGAAGACGTAAAAACAATCATAAATTTAAATTGATACCGAATGTTGAACTCGGATATCATTGGGTTAAAGACTTTTCTCGGTTTTGATGCCAGGTAGTGCTATCTCGGTAATTGTCTGATGGTGCTATAAAATTTTATTTTCCTACTACCAAACTAATAGTGATTAACGTGTAGCTAAATAAATGAACAGTAGTCCAAAATAGACGCTGGTGGTTTCGTAACATTAGATTTTTCCTTTATTATCAAAGACTACAAAATTATGAAATTCGCTCGTCCCTATATTGTGAAAGCCGCGTTTGAAATTTTTTCGATAAAAAAATTTATATATATTGATGATATATAAAGGGATCCGGAAAATACGGATCCCTTTTCATAGCTTCGGACGTGCATACTGTCTAGAAGCAATAATTAGAAGCAATTTTTGACCGCGACTTAGTTTTCATATTATGTGGGTCCATATATTTCACGATATGTGGGTCAATTTCGATAGCATGAATTAATTGACGTCTAACGCCATTTTTTGGAACAAGCCGGAAGCGATATTCAAACATATGGTACATCATTTCAACATATGTCAAACATTTTTAATATAATTTCACCATTTCTTTCCTCTACTGAAAGCGTTATAATGTATAAACACCAATAAAGGACATTAAAACGACATTTTTTTGTAATAATTTGTAGAAACAATACTTTGCCTCTAGATTTTTTCATTTTTCAATTGCTCTGCGTTGCATAAAGAAAATACTGCATTGTATTATGCGAATCCTAACGCGTGTATTATTAAAAACGATGTTAAAATTGATTAAGTAATTTTAGTTTTATATGTATAATATATACAAATAAACTAAACAAATAAACAATACAAATAAACAGTATAATATATACAAATAAACAGAAGAAATGGATTTCAGTTTTTAATTACGTGAGATAAATTACTTCTAACGACATCTATTGAGAACAGTCGGGAGTGGTATTCAACTTCATAACACTAACAGTTTTTAACAACCTCAAGATGATACTGTATTGCATTTCGTACATTTTCACGTGTGCTATATTGCTAATGCTGTTAAAATTTGTTTAGTAATTTTTGTGTAATGTACGTACAAACAAAAAAAGAGAATTGTAAGTTTCAAGAGTTAATTTAAACCTTACACCGAGAGTTTTTAAAACATAACAAAATTAGCGATTTTTAACATCATTTTAATGTATTTTGTAAATTTTAATTTTTGTCTCTCCAACCTTGACTGATTACATTGAAAGCGCTATTAAAATTCGTTTAACAATTTTTGTGACCACAAAAACACAGATATCAATTTAAAAAAACAAACAATTACTTATCTATGTCGAAGGCACGTTCCTATTTGTCTTTATTATTTTTTAACTATTGAGAAGTGTCATATATGAGAGAGGTGTCGTTTATTGAAATTAAATTCAAAGCAAAGTTTTACTTGGAATCTTTCACAGATAGAAACAATATTTCACTTAAATAATTTTCAACATTTCATCTCAAAACCTTGGTCCGTTTGCTGTATTCTCTTACTGTGAAAGTGCTAGATCGTGGACAAGATCCTACAATAATAATTTCGATTCGTACGGCCCCCGCACGCTTCAATATGCCTTTTATAAAAGCTAGCTACTAGATGTCGCTCTTGTCACAAAAGGAAACAAAGAAAAATAATTTCGCACTTAGCGAGACCATAAGCTCGTACAAAAGATAGTCATTATGTCCTCCGGCTTCTTTTTAAGGGACCATAAAGAAAGGACCTTTTTCCGTAAAGTAATTACGAGAAAATTTACTGGGAAACATTTTTTTCTTATAGCACCGCGAATAGATGAAAAGCTATCAAATTATTAAATCATAATAAAACACATTTATTTGAGCGGGGCAGCAGTAATTAATTGGTGGTTGCAACTTTCTGCGGAGGAAATTTAATTAAATTTTTGTGGGCGTCTTTTTATTTTTAATTGTTGTTGAGGATTCATAAACATATGCTACACTTACATGACATGAGTATAATTTGTGTAACACTACAATTCAATCATTTGTTCTAAACTGAATTTGACCATTTATAAATAAGACTAGGCAAGCACAAAAAGTTTATGTCGGGAAAGTATTATCGATCTTATCAAGTTTATTCATGGTGAAATAATTTTAATTTTAATTTTCACCTGTCAATGGATAATTAAGAACATACAAAATAAATTTATTTATTTACTTTGATGAATATTTACAGTACACAAAGTACTTATAGCTACAGAATCAAGTTGCGAGACAGGCAGATAAAATATATGATAAATCAATTTTTGAGGAAAAACATAGAAATGGCAAAATTAATCTAGTTTTTAACCAGGATTGAAGAGTAAGAAAAAAAAGAGAAAGGTTAAGGGAGAAGAATATGAAAAGAAAGCGGAATATGGAAAATAAAGTTAGGGGAGCTACGATTTTTTCAGTAGCCTTTTAAATACTTGAATGGACGGTGAGTGGTAGCGGAATCGAGTTAGGTCTATAACTTGACATCGTGAATGGTAACTGAATGCTCGAAGAAATATGTACTATGCAATGCATTGCAATGGGCATGAAAAGGCTCTCAGAACGCCAATTGAAACAATGGCCAGAAAGGGCTGTAAACCTGTCAAAAACATAAAAAGGTCTGTGAGGATTTTTTAAGATATTAAGAAGCGGCGAAATATGTAAAAACCGCTTTAATCACAAATCGCCATTCACCAGAACCGTGACCTAAAGTCAGAGGTTTTCAAATTTTCTAAGACAGAAAAACTAACGAATAAATAAAGTTTGTTAAACAATTGTAAAAGATCAGAATGGCAAACGTCGCTATAACCTAATAAAAGCAGCCAAAGTGTTTTATACGAGTGAATTTGAGTCTTAAGAGGAATTAAATATTGAAGATCTTTTTGAGAGTATATTATGCCGAAGACTTGACGGCTGATATCATTAAACTAATTAAAAAAGTTATTAATTACTAGATCCAAGTATTTTGCAGTTAAAGAAAAGGGTTTAACTCTACTATTTAGTAACAATTGTGATACGGATTCTAAAATTGGTAATTGTTTTTATTTTGTACCAAAACACTGTGAAATTGAAGGTGTATAATTCTTCAATTATAATTTAACTTTACCAAAATGAGACGGAACAGTGAGGTTTACAAATTGTTTGCGCTGAACGTAACACTGAATTTTAAAGGTATGAAGCCATGACATGCGTCTTTTTTTCCTATACGGCGTTTTCCTGCTATTTTTTCCTTTATATCTTGGAATATTTGACGTCTTTTTCCTTTATATCTTGGAATATTTGACGTCTTTTTCCTCGCATGGTTTATTGAATTGTAACACTAAACTTTTTAAATTTACACTAAACTTTTCTTGGTATTTTGTATATTAATTGACATCCATATGTAAAGCATCTATTAGCAAAATTTCATGGGCGTATGTATGACATTGTAAGAAAGGGACGGATAAAAAGAAATTGAAGTTACAACTTTTTGTTTGCATATTTGATTACTAAAATGAACCTAATGTTAAAAAAATATTGTCTATCTATCTGTGTGAACGGATTTAAACTAATTATTCGTATCTAATATACTCGTAAGAGACATTATAAAATATATAAAGATAATTAAGTAGACATTAAAAAATATTAGGACACAAAACTGCCGTTTTTGCAATTATTGTCTATCTACCTAATTCTTGTTTACGTATCACAAAAGAAACACTTAAGCAATTCTGAGTTTTAAAAGTAGATTTTATAGAACCAGAGGTAACATATAGGCAACATATATTTCATTGCACTTAACATTTTTAAAAAAGATATTGTAATTTGAAATAACATTCAGCACAAACGTACTTACATTAACATTACAAAGAGTTTATATATAATTATAAATGGCGTTACGCGCACTTTACCCTTCAATCTTACAATTAGCTTGATTATATTTTCTAAAGGTTCACGTGATAACAATCACGCACACAACTAGTTTGTATTAAAACTACAAGTTAGTTAAATCTTACACGATTCCGAATGCTACGTTCTCCCACAGAAGAAATAAACTTAAATCGTTAAAAAGTAACACGTCTATCCAATATTATTCGATTCAATGAAGATTAACGCATTTATTTCTAATTTAACCAACTTTATTAAACGAATGCAAAGGCAATTTATTTTAACATTAAAAGTTGCGGCACATTTGCTAGTATACCCCATTCGACTTTTTAGCACTAAAATTTAGCAAAAATTCATGATATTTATAAGTAAAGATTAAATATGAATAATATACTTATTAGAATATATTAATCCGAATATACTTATTAGAACTTATTAAAATACATTTTAATGCTTTCAGCCAATCAGTCATTGCTTTCCTTTTTTATTATGTACATGTCAACATCTTTATTTCTTAGTATCATTGACAACATCTTCATGTGGGCAATGATACTAAGAAATGATAAATATTAATTTTTTAATATGCACTTCAGTCGAAAACGTCACTTCTTAACCATTAGATTGTAACACTTAAAAGTTAAGTTAAAACATTATTTAGTTAAAGAAAAAATGAATCGATCAAAATATTCAGTGTTCGAAAATAATTTATAAATTTTGAAAAAGCATTTGAACACATTTTTGCCTTATGTCCACAAAACTAAATTCGAGCCCACCACGTATATCACCACGAGTGCAAAATCGACCGTGTACACACCTTGCTCTGTTCACCCGAACAATTTAGAGTCACTTTTAATCTCTATATATAAGTGATCATTGGAATAATTATCATAAACATCACTTCTATATAGAGACTGAAGTTAACAATATTACCAAAAAATCGAAATATACAAAACTTTGTTAGAAAAATTGTATATAAAAAAAATTAATTCTTTTTTATTATGTACATCTGATGCGAGAATGCCATACTTTTTCTAAGTAACTACAATTCTGAAAAAAAAACCAATTCAAATTAAAAATATTTATATATTTCGTAATACCTAGGTACTTACCAGGTACTTCATTAGATGTTTTTATCAAATCCCTTTTAATTCAATCAGAGGCATGACTTAATTTAATTTATACTTTGATCATCATCTTGTTAAATCCTTTGTTAAATCTAGGAATAGTTTACTAATAATTTGTAGTATTTTACTTCATATTAATGTGCGTTTCATTCTGATTAAAAGTTTTTAAATTAATATTAAACAAGTACGAATATTCTGTGATCACAATATTGTAGGAAATTCTCCAGTTGTTCATGTCCTTACAGTTCCAGGTGTTTAAGTCTCTCATCTCTTCCTAAGTACTTAGTGAGCACTTAGAAATTATATTGCGGGGTTTACGAGCAAGGAATAACCTTCCCATATACCGATTTAATTTTACTTAGTAAGTACGTATTGTCTCAGACGCGACCTTGTAATGTAAGGTACAAGTCTTCGACAGGTGCAAGAATATCTCAATCTTACAGCAGCCAGGCGATGAACATTTTATCTCTTGAAATACGACGCTCGAGCCGAGAAGGTTATTGGAATGCGGGCGGAGGTGCAAATGTTGACTTGGTAAGTGAAACGCGCGCAATGTTTGCATTAAAGGTTCGCATAACGAAATAGTTTACTGAAATAGGGAAAGAGAATTAAAGCGGTTAAGGTGGGAAGTGACACTGATGAAAGTAAACAGCGGAACTGACAGCGTCTAATTAAACATAAATGAGTAGGTAAAACATTTCAATTTTGAATATATTTTGGGTTAATTTTCTAGAAATTCATTATTGACAATTAAATGAAACTACGTGATGTAGTATTATTTCTACAAACGAACTATAGCGAAAGATAACTCTTACTTTGAAACATATAAATGCTGTTGTATGTTCGTAAGAGTTAATCTTTGCTAATATCCCACCTGAAGATATTGTATTACAACGAAACCTAGGTCGTGGTAAAGAAATTAAAGAATACTTTCTTTAATTTCTTTACCAATAAATTTCTTTACAAATAATACTACAATACGTAGTTTCATTTAATTTAAATTTTGTAAGCGATTTTGTGGGGGGATTTCAATAGCATAACGCAAAATATGCTAAAAATATAATAATACTTATGAAACTAACATAAAGACGAGAGTTGGATGTATCGAGCTGGTCATTGACGGCTTGTTCCTTTCTATTTTTTTTTATTAAAAAAATTCTCAAAAGTCATAACTTGGTGACTAATCGAAAAGTAAAATTTTCATTTAAATTACCGTAAATTTTTTTTTTCTTCTTTTTATTTTATATTTTCAATAGCACCAATTATCGTAGATTTCATTTTTGAGAATTAAAAATCAGCAAAATATAATGTTTGATTATATTTTGGTGATTTTCCTCTAAACTCTTAGCATACGTAAAGGTTATCTGCGGCTCCTTTACGATAGTCCTTAAAACTAAACATCATTTCCCTTCGATAAATATATTTCAGGAATATTATATTCGGTTCTATACTTTAGAAAATTTCATTAATTAAATAATTTATATTTCTTTTTTCTCTTTTATATAGATATGACAGGTAAACTAGATATCTATGTATATGTTATGTGTTATTAATATAACAAAAAGATATTTTTTTTTTAAAAAGTTTACTTTCCACGACAAGATAGGGTTTTATTTTATATTTATTTTATGGATATTTTACGAATTTTGTTTCGGAATTCAAAGTGCCAATTCGAAAGAGGACTTTCGTGTTAATTAAATGGAAAATATCTATACCTCTTACATTGTATACTGCTTTATTTTTATTCAATAGCAATAATTAGCAAAAAATGTGTCGAACTTTTTTTAGATTATCAAGTTGTCCGCAAAATCTACTTGCGTTTTTTTAACATAGCTACAAAAGTGTATAGCTGTAAGAGCTGCCAGCACATTTGACCAATATATTCATATGCTACATATTTATGCTAAACCCTAAAAACAAGCAAAACTTTCATCTTTTTAAATTAGTTTAAATCAAATCTTAAATGAAAAACATGCCTCGCATACTTGCATTAACTCCACTTAAGTTTTTATTTTTCATATAGATATTTATATTGTAAAAAGGTATTACAAACCATATATCGATCTGGGCACTATAATATTGCGAAAGTTTTATTTATGCTAATCGGATAAGCTGATTTTGTGGCAAACCTTAAAAAACCCACAAACAAAACTTTTATATTTACAAAATTAAGACAAATAATATTTCAACTGAAATGCATGTAACACACTTCGACTCCTTTCACTCATGTCATTATTTTTAATTTACTATACATTATAAAACGGTATTACATGCACATATCCATCGGGACACTATATGCTGGACGCTATACGATTATGAATATATTATGTCAATCCTATAAACCGTTTTTTAGCTAAATCCTAAAAAAATATAGGAACAACATTTCTCTACATAAAATTGGAACAAATAATATTTCAAATACAAAATGCGCCTGGCTCACATCGACATCCTTCACTGAAGTCTTATTTCTTACTCTTTATAAAAATATATTACACGCAATGTGGCACTATAATCTGGACTCTATGAGATTATCTCACTTTAATCACATAAGCCGTTTTTGTGCAAAACGCTACGAAACCCATAAACGGATTTTTTTTACATCAAGTATAACCTGGAACCCAATTTCTTCTAGTTCTTATTCCCATTTTTCTTATCCATTTCCACCTGTATCTTCTCTTTCTGTTTCTTAAGTGTAATTTGTTTTCTTTTAACTTGTGTTTATATTATTATTTTCTATTGCTTGGCCATTATTAAATTTCCTTTCAAGTATTATTTGCTGTTACTGCATAATATTTCCCTCTAATTCCGCCATTTACCTTCAAATTCACAGCTAGGTGTTCTCATAAACGGATACCGTACGAAAGTCATGTCACGGCTCAATAGATTTCACAGCCCTAAATCAATCTTGCGTAAAGACACAGTGAATAAAATAAATATATATTAGTACTATCGAAACGATTTTACTCTATTGTATTCAAATAAGCCCAAAAACGGTCGAATGCTTAGGTATTGTGTTGAATTCGTATGTTAAATGTTTTATAAGGAGTGTGTGTAGCCTAAGTGAGTCTTACTGTATAAATAACGAAATATGAACATTAGATATGTCTTATACCTATCTAGTTGACGAAATATTTACATTAAACATTATACGTAGGTCAAGTGAGATACGAGTCCTTTAATATCCTCCTACTTTTCCATATGCAATAAAGACCAGATGTTGAATATATTATTAAAAACTGGCTAAAATCGTGTTAAAACACATATAATGTGAGATTTTGTAGTTCTATATATCTTTTAAAATTGTCGATACTAATTAATCAAAAATTTGTTTTAGTTTCAATTTCTAATTAAATTCTGGAATTTTGTAGAATTTTCTAATACAAAATTGGGATTCTGCAAAATTTAAAAGCGAGCAGTTTCACTGCTCGGGCTTGGTCATTAATTACAATACCCTTTCAAAACATCTACTTGCAATATTTCACATATACCTAAAGCTGTAAATGTCGAGAGAGATGAAACACGAATAAACCAAAAAAGCCAATTAACCGCTTACACATAATAGTGCAAATACTTTAATTTTAATTATAAAAATTTATTTGCGGATAAAATAATTTAAAAAATAAAAGCCTTTGTGTGCTAACAGAATTTGCACTACTATGGTTCTGCGCATTTTGAGCACGTATAATATATATTTAAGGCTACGTAATGTAGCTATTAGCCTATTTATAAATATTCGCATTATTTTTCACCACGTAAATTTATTTGCCTAACTTATATTCCACAGGCGCAAAAAATATTTAAATTAAAAATATTATATATTATAAAATATTTATATAAATAATTCTCATAAATTATGAAATTTCTAATCATTACCACAGTCTTCCATTACATGTTGATAAACTTTGGTTAACGTTTAATTACGCTTTTTTGAAATCATTATAACTTATTCTTTTAATTATAATTCCACACGAAATACATATTTTTTTTTATTTAATACAATTATTTTGAGTTAACACTTAAAAAATATCTGTAAAAAAAAATCAAATGTTAATTGTTGAAATATTTGCGGTTTACATATATTATTATTATAGCAAATTTTAATTCTGCATCTAACATGCTGTGAGAAAAACTTATGTGACAGACAAATAGATGCACACGTGTGTGACTTTGTAAGGATGATTAGTTTCACTTGTAATTTTCATAAACTCTACTGTCGATCTAGTCGTAAATACAAAAATAAAAAGTCTTGTATATTGCTAGATCCTTAAATGTATCCACAATTTGTGACTATACTGTTTTAATTGAATGGTTTCGAAATTGTCTACATAGGCCGTAGATAGAAAATTCAACTTTAACCATTAACATATTAATAATATTTATTACCTTGTAGTGTACATTGAAGTAGAAAATGATTTCCTTTGAGTAGAGAACTTCAAGAGGTACCATCATAGTTACAGTCCGAATATAACAATTTGATTGGAAATGTTTTCAGAATACGGAAGTAAATTTAGAATATCATTTATCGCTCATACGTTATATTTTCATAATAAGTACTTATAGCCATCCAATATTTGATAAAACTTTGTTCCGTCCTGGAAAACTATCTTCAATTCGTAAAGTCAATAAACTCAGCCTCGTTTTCCATAGTGGTTGGTATGCGAACAACTGAAACATTGAAAGTTTGTCGAACTGTATCATTCACCTACTTATACAAATACATATGTACACTTCATATACTTCATAGTAACGTGGCTTGAAAATAATAATTAAAAAAATTAAAGAAAATGTTTTGAAATACAAGTAATGCGTTAATACGTTCAGCGTCGAGTACGTATGGTATAGAGATTCGAATGTGCGTGGAGGGCGGATCACAAACTCAACAGGTTACCTTTTTCCATTTTTATATCTAAATGTCATATGAAACTCGCAATTGATGACATGGCTAATGACTTGATTATGTTTACCAATGAATACATAGCTGTCTATAGTTACACGAGCAGGTTTTTGAAGCGAAGCTTTTAGCTGACGTTTGGAAAGGTGACTTAACTTAGAAAAAGTGAAACGTTACGAATGCGGCTACGAAACTCCTCTCATTGTCTAGACAGCATGAATTGTGAAAGAGAGGCAAAATTCAATAGGAAGCGTGTAACGTTGCCTCTCTCCCACCTTCATTCTCATTAAATATATGATGTGTGTATGCGCATGTAGTAGAAAAAAGAAATCATACTCTCACGTGGACAGTTATTTGGTATACTTAACTTGTTTATGTGTTTTGGTTATTGTTAAGTGTTTTTTTTATTGTATGATGGATAATCGGAAAATTATTTGTAAAAAATGTCCATCCTTTGCCAGTGTGTAGACTTTATATTAAATTATTAATAATAAAAATTTAATTTTGTATGTCAGGCATAAGAAGCTTCGCTTCTGTTTAAGTGTCCCACGACACGTCTTTTTGTAAAAAGAAGGATAGAAGGAATGAAACGCTCTACCAATCACTCTCAGTTGTTTGTTTTGTGTTCTTAAATACAAAATGGTACTATATGACCTTGTGTTGAAAAATATTATACACAGATGGACTGCGTTACGTACGTAAAGAAAAAAAAATTTAAATTAAGTATGTAAGAGTTCCTTTTTTGAAATGTGTTCTAAAAAAAAGAATGTATTGGAAAAAAACAAAATTCTTCAATATTAAGAGTCTTTTGCCATATTTTTAATACAATCAATAAGGAATAAATAAGAAATACAGGCAATAAGGAATATATAATACGTTACAAGAAAAAGATTGATATGTGTTTTAATAATAAAACTACGTGTTGCATATGTGTTTTAATAATAAGACTAGTACTTGATACTACTAATATGGAAATATACTGAGAAATATATAATGTTTATTCCTTTCTTTTTATTCCCGAAAAAACTGAACCATTATAAAAAAAACGGAATTTTTATAAGCATACATGAAGATTGTGGAGAAACTAACGATGGCTCTAGACATCATATTTTTTAAGATATTCGCAATGATATGTACATATACATACTTAACTACATTAGATACTATTAAATATTCATTACTCCAGAAAATTTATATTGGTTATTTGTTGCGATTCACTTAAAACTAGGTACGAAACCCTTGAGGTGCGAGTCAGACTCGACTATGATGTGCGCCAATTATTTTGTATATTTAACACTGAAAAAAGCAAACAAATGTGGAAGTAAATTGATTTCAGTATTTCAGTGAAAGTTTGAAAATTGTAGTGAATTATATATACCATTTTAAATTGATTTATTGAAAATGCACTAAAGCTGAAACCGACATAATCACCTTTTAACATGTCAACTTCTCACACAACCCCGTCTTTGTTAAGAATTATTTACGTAAATGAAATTAATTTACCCCGAAGCAACACAGAAAGGCATTTCGTTTATACACACTCTTCAGCTTTAGATGCTTTTTTCACATTGTCATTGTAAGATGATACAGCGTTTTTAGAAATTATATTTATTTAATGACATTTAAAGCATTTCAATTTAATTAAAGCTGTTAAATTTAATTAATTACTTAATTTTGCTAAAGTTACTTACTAAACGAAGAGATATCTTAAACATGCAAATAAGATAAATAAAAAGTGTGAGTTCGCCTCGCACACGAATGGCGCTGTACCTATTGAAAAATTTGTTTGTGCTCAAAAAAATTACAAGGTTGTTTTTCAACTAGACATTTTTCTCAGAATAATACTTGAGTAATAAGAATGAAATAAGCCGACCATATAATTTAGGTTTGTTCGTACTATAATGTGGTTAATTTTCCCTAAAACTATACTTACCTAAGATAATAGCTAAAGCTTTCTTGTAACTTTGAGTAAGCTTCCAGGAAGCGTGTTATTTTCAAAATGTTAACCCCAGTAGTTTTGCAAATAAAAGGGAGGATTGTATTTTTTCACATTTTTCCAGGATATCTTTCGAGAAATGCTACTTAAAATTTTTTTAAAAAATTACATTTTTACGATCATTATCTCAGACAACCGCTTAAAATGGAAGAAAAATACAATACTTATTTGATTCCATCTCGTATTTCATATAAATATTTTTGAGTATTGGCTCTTACTCTCTAGACATACGCAGGTTATATCAAGCCGCGTGTTAAATTTATGGACTCGACCTGCCACTGCTTCTGAGAAAAATTACTGCGAAATATGAAGAGATGGATGGATTACGCGAGTGATCCGTCCATCTCTTCATATTTCTCTTCATATTGATCTTCCTTTTGGTGCCCAGAATCCCAAAAATATCGGAAATTCCTTAATAAAATGTGTCAAATTGAGTTACGGCTTTCAATATTACATTATACTTATCAAAATACACAGATATATAATAATAAAAAGCATCAATTTATTTATACTGTGAATCCTTTTTAAATAGTTTTTGTTATTTTGGAAAATAATAAATACTGCAAAAAAAATAAAATAAA
The DNA here is from genome assembly GCA_039881145.1 of Druceiella hillmani. Taxonomy (NCBI): domain Eukaryota; kingdom Metazoa; phylum Arthropoda; class Insecta; order Lepidoptera; family Hepialidae; genus Druceiella; species Druceiella hillmani. The sequence goes on from JAYKKI010000029.1 coordinate 16,959,227, forward strand.
AGAAGATAATTTGCTTAACAATGATGAATAAATAGCAAAGTTATGAAACTATATACCTGTATACTTATTGTTTACCAGTCCTTACCTAATGCTACACCTTTGAGATCAATATCGATATTAAATATTTTGTTTTTTTCCTGGAAAACATTCTTTATTGAGATAAAATGATCTTATATCTTAACCACACTTCTATTCATTAGTTGTATTAGCATTCACAACCTACCTAAACTAAAGATTAACTTAAATGTTAGCACAAATTAATCTAAATATATCACTGAAAACAACATCCGAATCGATTCAGCCGTTTCTCTGATTGGCATACACAAAGATACACACAGATAGATAAACAGATATACCGACAAACAGCCAACAATTTTTAAAAACTCTGATCTCAGGCTTAGAAGCGTGTGTTTAATAGATAGCGATTAGTTCTACTTAGAAATATTCAATATAGAGTACAAAGTTTTATACGCTTTTATGATATTTACAGATTCGCTAATGAGCTTCCCTAGAAAAGTTATCGAAAATTCCAGAATATTATATTATGAGGTATAAATAGTAGGAATTGGGCTGGTATAATTTCAGTTAGTGTCAAATCTTCAAGTATATTATGTTAAAGAAAATGGACGTAAATCGACATTAAGTACAGACTGTTTTATAGCCTCCACTTATATTACGATGCAAGGACCGCCACAAGTAATACATGCAAACTGGGTCCCAAGAAACGTTGAAATTATGATTTTTATGACAAAATCTATCTCGGCCTCCCTGCTGTGTTAGTTGTTCAATGATTAGGACATCAATTTGAAGCAAATTCTTGACAGTGTATTCGTCATTTCGTAATCGAGCAAAAAATTGGGCACGAATAAGTTAAAAAAGGCACTTGTCGAAATCTATCCGTATATAGATTAATTGAAAAAGGGATAAAAGAGTATAAGTTCCAATAAACCTAAAAGATGAAAATAGCATGAAAGTGAACTATAGGTTTTAAAATGACCGTCGCTCCTCTCAAATCTAAATCAGCCATCATTAGCATGTCAAATCTAATTCGGCCGAGTGAAACCCGCATCCACTACGAACGTCAACATCTATCTTAAATAAAAAAAAAAGATCGCACCGCATCGTCCAAATTTTTCTTTAAAATTTTTCATTTCGTTTAAGAAACTTGCTGCATAATTTTGGAATAGCGTTCTCTGTATAAATTGCGGATTATTTAAATATCCGTCGTTTTGCAAATGAAATTTCGTCTGAAGAGCAACTCAAACTTTACGGAAAGTAAAAAAAATATTAAATGAAAAGCAAACACCCACTTTGAGAATTTATATAATGAGAGAGATTTAAAATGAATAAAGCCTGGATTATCAGGCTAGATATAAGACATAAGGGTGTTTTGTACCATAAAAGGGAAAAATTATGTCTTTAAAAAGTAATCAACAATTTTTCTAGCTGTAAAGACAATATGGACTGTTCAAAGACAAAGGGGTATATTTTACAAAATTATTTTTAAAATATTACTTCCCTAAAGGAAAACCGCAAAACAACTTGCAAAATAACAGTATTTATGAAAAGCCTTCCATTCCTGTACTTAAAACTGTCATACACAGAAGTTTTTGTTTTAATTTTATTTTTCTAGAAAAATTTTACACACGTCACAACAGATAAACATGAACATTTGCACATATGAGTTATTACACGCAATTTTCGTTTTTTGTGGAATCTATTCAGAGGCCGAAAGGGTTTGTTATGTTAAAATTCAGAAAAAGAGTTAAGTTCAGCAGAATATTTTTGCACATATCACTAACCCAAATTTAAGCAAATAAATACACTGAAAAGTATTTTGCCTAATCTCATTTACGAGTGATATCCTTTTCATGAAATTTCCGAAATAATAGTTATCATTTTATACAGTTTAAGTATAGAACTTTTTTATACCGTTATTACTAAGCATTTGGATACTAATCTTTTTTTCAAACACTTATTAGGTTTAAAATATACACCACGAAACTATACGAGAAAACATAAATTTATTTTTAAAACATTGAAAACTTACAAACGCTACATGAACAATTATTTTAATTTTCCAAGAAGCTACATCAAGGTTATTTCATTTTAATCTTAAACGACATTTCCAACATACAATTGTAATTTTCAGTTTTCAGGTCATACAAAATATAAATCTAGAAAAACCTTATAAAGAAATAGAACTATAATAACCGGTATTTACGTAACAACGGTACTACATCTTAAAGCAATATGAGGAATACACTATGGCTATATTTTCTCTGTAATTTTACCTGTTTCATACTTAATTTTCCTTTTGTTTTAAATTTTCTTTTAAATTGTGGTAATAGCGCAAATGCTTTGATTAAGATTTTAAATGTTTACTGAGAAAATTCCAAAGTAACTTTTGAATTTTCCCCAAAAAAAGCTCAGATTTCAATTCAAAATTTATATATTTTTCTTCAGTACTGAAGCTATTTTATATCATTTGTCCTTCACCGTTTTTATATCGTATGTTCTTTAATGAATTGTCAGCCAAAAAGAAACGAAAATATTGATATGATAATTGTAATCTTTCTTATTTCTAATCAAAATGCATACTGGAACATATTCAATTACAAATTCATGGAAATAAACATCGTCCCCATAAAACTTTGCCAGTGCATGATTTAAACAAACCCAAGGCGGATTGAACCTCCAATAGAATTCAACGACGCAGATTGCATCGGTAAGCCATCCGAGGAGGAAAAAGAAAAAAATATCATTCACTTCCGCTTCTCGCTGTCGTTTTTATAATTCAATATCACCAGGATTTGCTATTGAAAGTGTTTTACTGCTCTAAGGTATTTTATTACACGAACGAGTTATGGAAAACTGTAGGTTGTTAGTTAAAGCAGTTTTAACTTATTGAACAAGTGTTAATAATTTTATTGGTTTATTGATGTACAGATACACAGATTCGATAAATAAATTTAAAATAAAAAATAATTATCAAATAAATCAAACTTTATAATAATTTAATTAAATTACGAGAGGCAATGTGTAGGTTGTGATGGAAAACTGTAGGTTGTTAGTTAAAGCAGTTTTAACTTATTGAGCAAGTGTTAATAATTTTATTGCTTTATTGATGCACAGATACACGGATTCGATAAATAAATTTAAAATAAAAAATAATTATCAAATAAATCAAAGTCATTGGATTGTGTATAATTTAGTGATAAAATAAAACTTATTATATTTGATGTTAACATGTTGTTTTTTGTATCTAGAAACTGTACATTTTTTTAAAATTCTGTCATAAACAAAATCTATTGCCAAAATGCATTCCAATCGATCCTCTCGTACTTACATTTTCAAAGAAGTTTTCTTTTAAATGTGACACGTTAATGCAAAATGAATACATGAGTACATTAAAGAATGAAACGTATATACATAAAAATAATGTTCCTTTTGAAATATCGTGTAATATGTAAACCTTAATGAATTGATCTTTTAAATACTCACTACTTATTGATTCTATTGGAAAAAAGTTTAAAAAAGGCACCAACCCTCTCATTCAAATAATGCGTATTTTTAATGCCTCTGTTGTCTTCAAAATTAACTAATTTTTTTGAAGGACTAACCTTTATAGTTTTATATGATTACAAGCGATGTGGAAGTCTATGATACAAAGTAGATGAATAATGTGATGATTCCATAAAAGTCTCATTTATACCAGTTTCCATTAATCTTCCATAAATCAATTTCAGAGAAAAATTAAATTTGTGTGGGCACAAGATTCAATTATTAAAGTATTATACTTATAAGCACCCCTTAAATGTAATTTTCTTAACCACATTCTGTTCAAGTGTAAATGTACAGAAAAGTGCAAAAAAAATTAAAATCAATATTTTGGAAAATATACGATTATCAACTCATTAGAGCAGTATATAGCTTTGGATCTCGTATATCCACTTAAAGTGTCTGATATTAGTACTGACAAACTTATTTACTTTTAGCAACCCACATATACTAATCCCTAAATAAAAAACACATTTGGTCAAAACTCTATTAAAATGGGACAAGGTTCTTCGTGATAATGATGATTAAATTCATAAGAATATTAATAGTTTATAAAGCCTCGAAAACATTCAAAAATTTGTTTGTTTATTTTCTCTCAATTTTGGCTATCTTTAAACAAAATGAAATTAAAACGATTTTTTACCACTGTTTATATTTCTTTAACTTATCCCCGACCTGCAACAATTAGCATGCATACTAAAATGGTGATATTGGAATTTTCATTATAAACCCAAGGACGTTCTTTAATTTAATATTCCTTTTCCCATATGACAGGAGGTCTGCTTGTTAACATACTGCACTGGAATGGAAAATATTCATACCAATTTGCAATATCCTATACAATTGATTTGCTTTCTTGTATGTCAGTATTTATTTTGCATATGAGAGGTCATAAGAAGCTAAACCACGTCGAGGGGAACAAATTGATTTCAGATTTTCGAGACATAAATTATCTTATAGTCTCCATATACTGAAACTGCGAATTTTTAACATAATTTGCACCGTTCAAGAAATTAAAATCAGAACTGCACCTTCGAGTTCGTGGACAATTCAGATCTTTGTTAATTTATCTCGTCTGCCCCTTGAAATATGTTTAAGACGAACCGAATAATCAAAATCAAAAACTCTAACCTCTTCGAAATCGGCCGTTTTCGTTTCTTTTATTTTATGAGTCTATATTGTTAACTCAAAACCGTGTCAAATATCTAATACTAATTATTAAATAAAATTATAATGATAAATAAAAAAACAATACACGATAAAAATAAATAATCGAAAAATAAATCTATAAACAGAAATATATATATATATATATATATATATATATATATATATATATACATATATATATATATATATATATATTTATGTACATATATACACACATATATATATATATATATATATATATATATATATATTGAATTGTCAATTTATATGTACACGATCAAAAAGTCTATATTAAAAATAATAAGATATTTTTAAGACGACCTACAGAAATATTTATTCTCTTTTGGATCCTGAATTCAATTGATTTTAATTTATTTTTATGACTTGAACAGTAAATGACTTCTACGATACTATAAATAAAAATATAATGTACGTTGAAGAACAAAAGAGAGGGAATGCGTGTTTGTAAGTTGTTATGGCTTAAAGCAAAGAAATCCTTAAACAATCCTTAAGACAACAACTTTTAAGACATTAACTAGCAAGGTGGCCTCAATCACAAATTTTCAACCATTTGAGAGATATAATAAATGACTTAATATTTACTACACTCCGAAAAAGAAGTAATGTACTGATAAATATTTTTAAATATATCTTTGTATATTTATCAATACTTGCTGTATCCTACACCATATCTTACTACTACCATAAACGACCTGAAAGTCATTAGCCTGTTCCCTACAATTAAGATATGCTTGTATATAGTTTATGTTCAACGCGTCTTATGTTCTGGAATTCAGCATTGGCTGCACTTCCCACATAGACTAGTTATTAATGCTTAATTTATGTTTAGATCTAGATAATGTAATTAGATTTTGATGACTAAGCACGACTTTATCCCACAGGCCATTAATTTATATAACGACACCTCCTTTGTGAATAAGATGCAATTTATCTTTTAGTTTACTTTCAGGTGGACTCAAAATACGAAATTAATTTTGCAAAATGAACATTTTGTATGTAACAGTTTAGTAATTTTTTGTTCGATGACTATTGAAAACGCTTTGTAACACACACATAATGATATAAAAACCTGTCAATCATCCATAGAACTCGCACCACATGCAGTCCACACATACTTATGCACTTATAAATATTTAAGAGAACATAATACCTTTATTAAACTAAAGTACTTACTATATCTTTCACAAGCATAAATCATGGTGTATATTTAAATACTTATAAGATCTACGATAATTGCTACACTTTTCCTCTAAGCTTCTGACTAGGTTTTACCCACCTTGTTTCCTTCATGATTTTAATTTTTCTTTTTGGGTTATCTTTGTAAATATATAGTTTAAAAGAGTATGCAAAATTATTTTTGTTTTGCTCATAACAAGCCCTTGGAAATAATATTCCATATGGTAAATCAAATTTAAAAAAAAATATTTTTATGTCATTTACTTACACGTCTTTAATTCATATATGAATATTATTTAAAGTTAGCAAAATAAGCTGGTTAATATTATGTATTTACTATGCCAAGTTTCAGGTTTCGAGAAAATCGGTTATGAATATAGAAAAACATTAATATATTGCTTACTACGCAAGTATCTTTCGTAGGCGTAAAAACATTGTGTGTATTTGGAAAAATTATGACATGTAAAGTAATCGCTTTAGCTTTCCCGTACTTTTTTTGTAATTGAGGGCTGAGTAGTTTTGGAAATAAAGGCGAATATATGTTTTGCACGTTTCTTAGTGTATCTACGAAGATATAGTTCCAAAAATTATGAAATACTATTTTTGAGACTCTAATTATTAGCCGTTTCAAACAATATCCCAAACCATTTAAGACAATAAAAAAAACTCGTTTAATTAATATGATACCCTAAAATTTCCGAACAAATATTTTCGAGTTTGAGAAATATGAGAATTAATTTGTTTTATTACTATGTCAAATTACAAGTTTCTTCCTCAAGGCGTTTCTAAAAAAAATGGATGTGACTTACAGATTTCCCGGATTCCGTACCTCAAAAGAAAAAAACAGAACCATACAAATTAATAGATACAATAATTCCTTAATTAGATTTGTGTTCCTTTAGAATTTAAACTTCTACTTATTTAGTATCAAAAATTCATATAATAACGGAGTATTAGTTCAAAATATGATTTTTAAGTTATGCGAATAATAAACAGCACCATCTATTACTTGTAAATCAAATTTTAACATTCATTTCAATAAATATACGGATTATGTTATAAAAACACTTACATAAATTTAGTGAAAGATGGCGTTAAGATAGCGTATTAATAAAACGCAATCGCCTCTCAGCGTGTTAGTTATCATACGATAGAAGTTTCTCCTCAATAATATATAAACACATGACAAAAATTCACACATCAGAAACCAGCAATGGAGAAATCTTATTATATGTATTCCGTGTTTACTAACGTAAGTGAAGCAGCAAAGCCATCTAGCGTCTTAAAATGTTGATTATGTATATTATGGGGTGAAAACTATTCCATTTGTTAGTTTGTAATGACTTCTTCTGAATATTCATAAACTTAGTAATAATCGGTTAATTCCCTGAACAGCTATTTGTTTATGTACCGAAAAGTTCTCATTTTTAATACTAGCCAAAATTAATATTGCAATAACTTTTCACAGAATCAATAGGATTTTTTTCCGAAAGACAGTATTAGAAATAGCAAATAGTTATTTCGTCGAATCGCAGTATTCAAATTTATTGAAAAAAAAAATTATAGCAATGACTTTAAATTGTAAACCGTAAATTACATGTATTTAGCGATTTCCTAAAATTGCTCAAAATTATATTTAACCACTAAATATTTAAAAAAAGACAAAACGGAGATGGTATGATTTCGATAGCAAATTACGCCCCTGTACCTGTTGATTCAAATTTATTATTCGACTAGAATCACAACAAAAGTTTATCAAACCTTTCAAACCCAACCTCACATTCCTGTTAAAGTTATACCGTTTTATTAACTTTTAAATAAAAAATCGATAACAAAATTCTAGGCAGGAAATTCATTCACGATTACAGAGCTTTCACCGAAGCTCGAACTTCGTTAGCGGAAAGAGCGTAACTAAAAGCTTATTGCCGCGCGCAATTTCCACCAAGAATACTTCCTACGACCGACGACCGATCTATCTTTGATGTACCAATGCTCCGTTGGTTCGGTAATTTTTGATGTTTTAATTCAAATACGTTCATTAGGTCATTAATGAAATATAAATAAAGACGTCTGGAAAATTAGTTTTTCAGTTTGTTAACAGTAAATTAACTCAATTTACTCAATCTACGATCTGGAGGTAAAAGTACTTGAAAAACCATACTTTCATTATATTTGAAGCAGGAAAATATAATTTTATTACTTCATTGCTAACTTCAATGTTATTTGAAAAATTAAATGATACGTCAGACCTCGTTACCGCAGTGATTTGGTAAAAAATGTAGATATGAAGTGTCTATCATGCCCCTTGATATGCATGACTAGTTCCGTGAACTAGTCATCCAGCTTAATTATAAAGATAATGCACAGATTTTATTGAAATTGGAATAAAAATTATATTTCATTTATCAAGAATAGAAGGGTGTATTTTACAAATTAAAAAAAAAATTATATTTCCTTGTAGAAAAACTGTAAAACTACCTCACATGTTATATTAATGTAAATACCTCACACCTTCGATCCCCATGCTGAAAATTATCATGTTAAGTTAGTTACAGTGTTTCATTTTATTTTTATAGAAAAACTATAATCATATCACAAGAAACCCTAAACATTTAAATGCTGAAGCTTAAAAAATATTAAATGGCAATTAGCTTAAATATTCCAAACAAATTACTTTGTTGAAAACTCAATCCTTTACGATTCTACGGTGACATAAATTCAGTTTTTATTCAGGAAATATATTATGAATTTGCAGCTTAAGTAATTTTCGAATATTCGGTTATAAGTTCCCAACCGAATATACCAAATTAATTTAAGCTACAAATACATAACATATTTCCTGAATAAAAATTAAATTTATGTCACCGCAGATTAGACAAAACAATTCAGACTAGAAAGATAATATATTTTAAAACACTTATATAACCATAGTATAAAAGCAAGCACCTACACAACTGTACTGCATTTCAAAAAGTTGTAAAAACTATAAAGCAAATATAAAGTATTTTCCTGAATAAAACTTCATTTACATCACAGTAGACTAGACAAAACAATATATTTTAGAAAACTTATATAAAAATAGTATAAAAGCAAGCAGCTGTACAACAACTGTACTTCATTTCAAAAATGTGTAAAGACTATAAGGCAAATACAATGTATTTTTCCAGAATAAAACTTAATTTACATCACCGTAGACTAGACAAAACAATATATTTTAGAAAACTTATATAAAAATATTAGGAAAGTAAGCAGCTGTTCAACAACTATACTGCATTTCAACAATTTGCAAAGACTATAAGGCAAATACAATGTATTTTTCCACAATAAAACTTAATTTACATCACCGTAGACTAGACAAAACAATATATTTTAGAAAACTTATATAATAATAGTATAAAAGCCAGTACCTACATGAAAATTGCGCTACATTTGAAAAAGTTGTAAAGACTACGTTATCATGTAATTTTCGTTTCTTTGAAACTTTATCAAAAGGATAGAGTAACACGAAATATTTTATCCAAATTTTAACTAAATGATGGGAAAAATTAAAAAGTTCCAAACCTCAGAATTTTCTCAAGAGATACGACATAGTCTACAAAGTACAACAAAAGATATTATTCCCGAAAGCCTTACTAACTTTTTCATTGCACTTTCTTTAATGAATTATCAAACAACATAGAAACGAAAACAAGTCTATATGATAACTATTATCTTCATTCCTATTAAAAATGGATAATGAAATATATCCAATAGTAAACCCCTATAATACTAAACAGTATCCCCATAAAACGATTCCAACACATGATTTAAGCGATTTAAATGTAGGTGTAAAACCCAACAGAATTCAACGGCGCAAACTGCACGAGTAAGCCATCTTAGGCGGGAAATGAAGAAAATATCATTCACTTCCTCTTCCCACTGTCATTTTTACTGTTCAATATCACCAGGAGAACTATTGAAAGCGTTTTACTCCTCTCGAGTAGTTTATTATAGAAACGAGTTAGGAGAAAGCATGGGGTGTTAGATATGACATTTTTAACGTATTCAACAAGTGTTAATAATTTTTTCATAAACTTACCGATAATTTATGAATGTAGTCTAGAAATACGTTTTAAGAAATAATTATGATTCAATTAATGGCATTTTCTAATAATAAAAATAATTAAGTTACGAGAAGTAGAGTCAATGGCTTGTGTATACCTTTATATATAATAGGTTAATTATTAATAATTACGATCTCGTCTATATAAAATTCTATCGAGAATGAATTATGTATTGTCGAAACGTGTGCCAATCAATCTCGTCGTTGGTTGAATTTTTTTTTGAATGTTATTGGGAATTTATAAAGTTTGAATTGAAATATTTGACAGGACAATTTTTTCCTTTGGCCTAGTATAATATTTTCATTATGCCTTGAGTTCATTGTTTCAGAAGAGTAGATAACATTCAAAATAACTTGATATCATCTCAAAAAAAAATGTGTATTTCTCACTTTCAATTATGAGCTTTGTAGAGTGCGTTTAGAAAACAAAATATTAGTTTTAAAAAAATTATTTATTTCTTTCTCATCCCCTTCTTCGTCCCTAATTATTAGTTCATAGGAAAATATAGGATATATATAATCAAACTGTATTAAGAGGAAGTTGTTGTTTGGTAGGTATGTCTATTAGAATTTCGTATTTCAGAAAGAAGAAATCGAATGTTATGGAACCCGCTTTGTCATCCGCTTGTCTGTTTTGACTCTTTTTCTCAGGAATAGCCGGAGGTATTAAGTTAAAATTAATACTGAATACTTAGATTTATCATTCCATAGTCCTGGAAAAATTCAAGCTTCTAACTAAATGCAAAATACATGATAATTGACGGTCTTTCAAATATCATATATTTTGATACCGACCCAAACTTTTCAAAACTGACACTTAACGTTGACCAAGAATGTTGGAATTTTGCACAAACAATGGTTCTAAATGAACTCCTGCATTAATTGAGTTTTTTTTAAATTTGACCTTTATTCAGCTTATAATAACAACATAAAATGATAATAAGAATATGAAATTGTAAAAAATTTAGTATCTGAATAAAATAAGTCGACCCCATAAATATTTCATATTTACTGGTTCTATAAAAATAATTTTAAAACGTCAACACTTTTTAAGGAGATAAGTAGATGTAGATATCACAGACTTCTATCCGAATCGCTTGTAATGATCAAAGCTATAAATGAAAATCATTAATAGAATAGAGGTACAATTTATTACTTATTTTTTTTAAAGTTAGCGATATGACTTAGGCTATACCTGCATGGTACATGTTTATTCGTGAAACGTCTTTTGAAAGCAATATATTTTTAAGGGGTTTCCCGTTTACCAGTTTACATAAAAAAGGGGGATTGCTTGTAAACAAATTTTACTTGAATGAAAATATTGTTACAAATTTACATATGAACAAACATAGAAAAGGCATTAAATAATTTTAATTTTTTTCTGGTAAACTGTAGTATATAATTTAAATTTTTTTCTGGAAAACCGGAACAACAAATATTTCTTTCTTGTCCCCTATTAAAATAAAATTCTAAAGAATAAAAAATTCATATTATAACGTTCAATTGAAATTATAAACTGTAAATTAAACTCAGGTGGCGATTTCATAAAAATTGCTAAAAATTATATTAATCACTGATTAAAAAAATTGCTGAGATTGGGATGGAATGATTTCGTTCATGCAAATTTATTTTCCCTCAACCGAATTGCTTTCTTCGACCAAAGTTATAAACAATGTTCATTCTTCAATCTTCCAAACCCAACGACGCAGATATGGACTTTAAACAGTTTTATTAAGTTTCAATAAAAAATCGATTACAATCGTCTAGACAGGATATATATTTGCGGTCGTAGAGCATCGTCGAAGCACGAACTTCGTTAGCGGAAGGAGCGTAACTCAAAGCTCATTGCCGCACGCAATTTCAAACAGGAAATACTTCCTACTACTAAATATCTTTGATGTCCTAACGCCCCGTTGCTTCTGCGGTTTTTTTGTGTTTTAATTTAAATGCATTCATTAAGTCATTATTCAAATATAAATAAAGACGTCTGGGAAATTGATTTTCTTGTTTGTTAATGAAAAAGAACTCCATTTGACTATGACCTGGAGGCAAAACTCTTGAAAAAGCGTTATATAATGACATTTGAACAGAAAAGTATAACTTTTTTATTGCATTTATAATTTTAATCTTATTTGAAAAATTAAATGGAATATTGTGGCCTGTTATCGCGGCAATTTAGTAAACATTGTTGATATGAAGTATCAAATGTACCCCGTCGTAGACCTGACTAATTCTGTAAATTTTTAAAATAGCATAATTAAACATTTAAAATAGCATAATTAAACTAGTAATCGACATATTTTGTGGAGATAGGACTAAACATAATATTTATTTTTCAAAGACAAAAATATTCGAAGAATATAATTTTCTTGTAGGAAAACCTTAAAAACCCCACTTACTATATGAAGAAAAAGCATTCAATCTCTATGCCATAAACTATCAATGGCTACCTCAGCCATTGTTTTCATTTTATATTTGTGTAAATAATATAGTGATATATATATCATGTGAAGTCCTGAATCTTTATGATATTTAAAAGTTAAAAATGTCACATGTATTTGCACATGTAACATTTTTTAATTAAATAAAAATTGCAGGGTTGATGAAATTAGTAAGCTTCTGAATTAAATAAAGAAAAATGAATTAGATTAACTTTTTTCGAATATCATCGGAAGTCATGGAAAAACCAAACTCTGTGAATGGGGAATTCATCAAGTAGGTGTAAAAATCAATTTTTTATTCAACCCTTAATTATGTAGATAGAATTTAAGAAGAGAAAAAGAAAACCAATTATACGCCAAATTGCATGGTCTTTGCGGTGACTGGAAACTGCAGTATGGGCGTACAATTAGCAAAAAAAACAAGGGTGTTATCGGGTGTGTAGCTCTGTGAAGTTTTAAAAATTTGCAATTAGTCTGCGATTTCTCGCAGTCAGTTTTCAAAACTTGGTAATATTCAAACTAACTCGACCTATTCCAAATTATTTCATTTTCACGTTTCACCATCTGATATTTCTAAATGCATATATCCTCTTTCAAACCTTCCTTTTTACTTACCTTTTACCTGTAAGCGGACGTACTGAAAAAAATTATAAAGCTTAGCGATATTGCCTACACGATACCAGCACGGGCGTGTTTATTCGTGATTTATAAATTTGCAAAGCAATTTATTTATAAGCGGTTTTTCGCTTACAAGCGCACATATCAAAAGAGGATCGCTTGTCAACAAACCGCACGGAATAAAAATATTGATACAAATTTGGAATATCCCATTCGATTGACTCGTTTTCTTGTATATCAGGACTTGTTTTTATATGATAAATAATAGGGACGTAAAAATAATTTTAATGGGGAAAACACCCAATGCAGAGTATCGAAAAATTTATTTGTTCCAAAATATTTAAATAGTGGATTTTCAATATAATTTATATCTTTCAAGAAATTAAGACCAAAACCGCTTCTTTGGGTTTGCGGAAATTCAGATCTTTATTAATTTATCTCCTTGGCTCTTTAAAGTAAGTGGAAAGACGATCAAAATAATGAAGGTCTAGAATTGCATTGTCGTACCAATCGGCCTTTTTTCATCTAGGCTTATAGATATGGTAATTATGTTCGAATAACTAGGCACACCACTATCTACATTTTATCAGGACGAGACAACATTTATTTACATAAATTATATATATATATATATATATATGCCCCATTTCCCATAGCCGTAGTAACGTAATCGTAGACTTTACATTTAGGTAGACTCATAATATCGAAATCATTGTGTAACATGGGAATTTATACGTACGTAACGTAACTGTCCAGTAATATCTGATTCGACGGATAATTGAAATATTTTATGACATACAGACCATACTATACAAATTAATATTGAAAAAAACATTTACATTGAAACCCCTGCCTTTTAAAAACGAAACTCCTTAGGATCAAAACTTTTCTTCTTTAGGATCATAAATTCATTTTATTTTAGTGTATTAGTTCAAGACACCATTTTTAGTTATACGAGTGCACCGTCTATCATCTTTAGGTAAAATTTCAACATCAATTGATACACGTTACAGATGGCTTTGTACAAATACGTACAATAATTTATTAATGGATGACGCAATATTAATAAAACGCAATGAAGTCGTCCCCTGGCGTTTCATTTAATAACACGAAAGAAGTTTCCCCCAGAAATATATAAATATACGTATTCTTCAAAAAAACTCAAACCTTTGCAACTGTTTTTTAGCAGATCAAACTCGATAAATACCATTATACATCGTTCAGTGCTCACTAACATCAAACGAAGTAAAATATTTAATTTTTCGATCGAGAAAAAAAATTCTGATCGCTTTGCCAACTATATAAAAGCGAGTGACGTAAACCGATTTGTGGTAAAGCCTCGTTTCACTGAGTTGTTTGCAGGAATTATTAAGCTAATACCATACTCTTGTGCTCCTCTTCAGAGTTCGTCGAATGAATTTTTAATGCATTACACTTTACAGAGTATAAAATATTGGAACTGAAAAGAGGATATTTGCTTAATGAGACAATATTTGAAAATTAACTACTTCTAATTGAAAATATTCTTGTCGAAAAATGAAGATCATATTTAAATTGTTGAAAAATAAAGATCATTTTTAAATTGTTGAAAAATAAAGATCATTTTTAAATTGCTGAAAAATAAAGATTATTTTTATATTGTTGAAAAATAAAGATCATTTTTAAATTGTTGAAAAATGAAGATCATTTTTAAATAGGAAGTTTTTATATGAAACCTCTTTGTTATTAATCTAAAATAATTCAATGAACCTAGTTCAAACATTTCTATTTTTTTTTCATTCTCATTCATACATTATACACTACTCACAATCATTCATACACTACTCACAACTTCATCTACGTAAAAATTTATTTATGATTGAATTTGATAATCCATGGGTAGTATTTCGGATTGACTAAAATAATTTAGTAAGTACATAGTATATATATATATATATATATATATATATATACATATATATATATATATATATATATATATATATGTATATAGTTAAGTACATACTATAAATAATAATTTAGTAAGTACATATTAATGAGTATACAGTATATAAAGATGACATCTAACTAATAATTTGATGGAAGGTTTTTTTGTTATTCCTTAAGGAATAGTGTGTTTTCTAGGGTAAAAATTACCCTAAAAGTTAGTTTGCATGATATTCTATAAAAAAAATAAACTTATCAAGGATCGGTTTAATCCATAAAGAAATGTTAAGTAACGCAATAACAAACACGGAAACGACACCGCACAAAATTAATTCTGAATTGTTATTTTGGAAAACTCTAACAAGGATAGCAAATCATTATTTTGTGGCTCTGCACTATTAGTAAATTCCTGAAAAATCAGTAGGTTTAGATAGTAATTTTTTAAAACTACCAAAAATTATATTTAACCCGTGAGTTATAAAATCGCTGAAATTTAAATGGGAAGACATTAACAGCAAAGAACCGCCTAAATGTTGTTGCAAATTTATTTATCCTCAACTAAACAAACTTTATGCGACCGAAATTACAACCAAAGTTCGACGATCCTTTCAAACCCGACCTCACCATTCTATTGGTTTTAAATATTTTATTAAGTTAAAATAAATCTGTTACAACAATCTAGGTAGAAAACTTATTAACAATTATGGAGCTTTCGTCCAAGTTCAAACTTCGTTATCGAAAGGAACGTAACTCAAAGCTTAGTGTCGCGTGTAATTTTAGTCAGGAAATACTTCCTGCTACCGAATACCTTTGATGTCCCAACGCCCCGTTGCTCCCGTAATATTTTATCTTTTAATTTAAATGCATTCATTAAGTCATTAATCAAACCTAAATAAGGACGTCTGGGAAATTGATTTTCCAATTTGTTAATAGAAAATGATTTCCATTTGGCTACGTCCTGGAAGTATAAATATTTGAAAAAGCGTACTTTAAGGTTATTTAAAACCGAAAGACATTTTTTTATTTCAATGCTAACTTGAATTTTACTTAGAAATTTAAATAACACGCCAGAGCCTATTGTCGTGTCTATTTGGTAAAAATTGTAGATGTGAAGTATCGACCCCATCACAGGACAACTAGTTCCTTAAATTTTAAACTAGTATAATTAAACAGAGTAATTGACGTATTTTGTTGAAAAGGGGTAATGATAGTTTTTGACTTGCAGAGACAATATTAGAAAAATATCACTTCCTTGCAGAAGAACGGCAAACTAACCTCACGTACTGTATCAAGAAAAAGCCTTCGATTCCTACGTTTAAAACTATCATAAACTATCATATACCAGCCTCACCATTACAACCATACCATACGAAGCCCTTAATATTTAAAATTACGAACACTTGAAAATGCTACATGGCAAATAATTTGAATTTTCCATGAAACTCCTTTGATTATTGAAAGCGCAACCCCATGGGAATGTAGGGTAAATTCTTTTTCAGGAAATATAATTTATATCATAAAAAAAACATTTTGAGACCACCGTTGTAAGTCTCTATTTTTAAAACGCTATATCTTAGGAAACCTAAGTCAAAATAGTAAAATACTAAGTGACTTTATGAAAACGAACAGTAATAACAAGTGTAATCTTCTTCTTTAACACTTCCTGCTTCAATCTCAATTTTAATTTTCTTTCAAATTTCTTATAATTGTTACTATAACTGGAGCGATTTGATCTAAATTTTAACTATTTATTAGAAAAGCTCCAAAAGTAACTTTTGTTTTGTTCCCAAAAAAGCTTAAATTCTACTCAAGAAGACGACTAGACTTTCAAAATAATAAAAAATATTTCAAAATAAACAAAATAATGAAAATAAATAATAATTATATGCCATTTGTCCTTTAATTAATATTTAGGTCGTACGTACATGAATGAAATATCAAACACACAAATGGAAATAAATTAATGTGATGACGATTATCTTTTTTATTTCTAATGAAATCTAATATTGAAATAATATGCGTTCATGAACTATGACATTATCCAATAATAAACTCTTGTAATCACAAACTTCATCCCCATATAACGATTCCAGCGTATGACTTAAACGAACTCTGGGCGGATTTCACGCCCAATAGAATTCAACGGCGCAGATTGCACCGGTAAGCCATCCATGGCGGGAAATGAAGAAAATATCTTTCACTTCCGCTTCCCACTGTAGATTTTACAGTTCAATATTACCAGGATTTGCTATGAGAAATCTTTTACTGCTATCAGGTAATTTACAACACGAAAATTTTAAAGAAAAATGTGTTAAAACAGATTCAAATTATTTGACAATTCTTTATAATTTATTTATAAGCATCTTATACTTACTGATGCTGTATTGATGTATAACTACGTAGCTTTCATAAATACGTCTTAAGAAACGACAATTAAGTTGCGCGAGTCACATTTAATATCTTGCGAATATTATAATGATGAAATACAAATAATTAGGTTTATTATTAATATGCTAATTATTATCCATCTATCTAGAAACTATTCCTATTTTCCTTTAAAAAATCGTGATCCAAAGGCGTACCAATCGATTTTTTTGCATATATATTTTCCATAAGTAGGACTTCGTGAATCGAGTTGAATAGTTAGTAATACAAGTTTATGTAAAATGAGAATGAGTGAATGAAGACATTGAAGAATATATTTAAATTATGTAATTTTAGTTTTAAAAAGTTGTGTTATATAAATATAAACTTTAATGATTAATGAGATCAATCTTCTTTGATAAATATTAATAAGAATTTTTTTCTTCCATACTAATTGACATAAATGAAAAAATAATCTCCCCATATACCACCTCCTTCAATTAAATGTGATTTTTATCACCTCTGTTTAACCTTAAAATATTTCAAACAATTTATTTCAAGACGAACTAATTTATATTTTTCAATTAATACGAGCGATTCGAATTTTAGGAGACTGATTTTAGAAATCTCTTATTATATAACTGTTTTATTGTAACCACCTTTTCTTAAACTTGCGTAAGGAAAAACAATTTGGAACTTAATTCAAAACACAAATGTTTTTGTTTATTCACCACTCCTTAATAGTTATTAATTATCTTTTGGCGACTAACAAAATTCAAACTGTACCCCAAATTGTACGATCTATGGCTGTCGAATCAAAGGTTATGAACGGGTGACTGAAAAACGGAAATATGGACTTACAATAAGTGAAAAATAGATGGTCGAATTTTTATTAATTACACAATAAATATTTAAAAGCTTGCAATCAGTCTGCAATTTCCCGCTTACATTGAAATTTTCCTAATTTGTTAAAATTCCAAATTATTTATTTACCACGTTACACGATCTAATATTTCCATGCATGTAGCCTTCTAAAAATTTTTATTTTTATTTAATCTAGAAGGGAAATTATTAAAACAATTTATAAAACTCGAAAGTATGACCTACGCGATGCCAGTACGGGATGTGTTTATTCATGATATATCAATTTGCAAAGCAATTTACTTTTAAGCGGTTTTCCGCTTTTCAGCTTGCATATCAAAGGAGGATCGTTTGTCAACAAACTGTACCTGAATGAAAATATTGATACAAATTTAAAATTTCCCATCCGATTGATTCGCTTTTTTTGTATATCAGTATTTATTTTGCATATGAGAAATCTTGGGACTTAAAAATCTTGTCGTGAGGAAATGTCGAATTCGGTATTTCCAGGAATTTGGGTATAAACTTCTATAAATCCTGACTGTGATATTCTCTTAAAAAAATGAAAACCAAAACTTGGAGTTTTCTCCTTTCTTTTCTCCTACTCTAAAGGAAGTGTAAGAATGATCCGAATATTTAATATTATATTAATAAAAGTATTTCATTTTTGCGTTTTTTAATTATTTTTAGTTGGCGTTTTACTTTTTTTTAAGTATTTCATTATTAAGGATCATTTAAAGTGAGAATTATTATTGGCCACCTGGATAGCATGGATTAATAATAATCAATGGGATACAGTGGTATATATATATACATATATATATATATATATATATATATACGAAATCATAAAATTGTATATATATTTTTCGAGCAAGATAATTTAATTATTAATACCCATCTACGGATATCCATAGACAGGAATTTCTGGGATAAAATTTAGATATATTGAAAAAAGTAAAATGTGATATTCACTTTTCCGGTCACAATTTTTCCCGATATTAATATTTGACTTTTAAAAATTATATTTCAACATGAATAAACACATTAGTTTTTGAGCTGCCTCAGCTGTCTCTTCCATTCAACACTCGGATATAAAAAAACACTTGCAAAAGAAATCTAATATTAATAAATGAACATAAAATAATAAGTAAAAATTAATAGACAATAGACATTAATTACAATATTTCCTAATAATACCAATTTAGAAAATAAAGATATAAATAAAAACATAAAAAATTCAACAATTGAGTTACGTATATCGGAATGATTATGAAAATATAACGACGGCTCATGAAGTTGTCAAGTTGTCACGATCTCATTGACTCTGAAGTTTTGTGGATTAAATATTAAAATTTAAAAAAGAATGTGGTAAATTAAATATTAAAAAAGAGTGTGGTAATGAAATATTTAGAATCTGTGGTCTATTTAAGATATGACCGAAGAAAATGGTGTCGATCATAAATCTTCAACCATTCGAGACATATGATAAATGACTATTTTAATATTTTCGACATTTCGAAAAATAAATAATATACTTCAGTAAAAATACCTGTCAGTATATCGTTTTACATTTATCAATACTTGTAAGATCCCAAACCATATTGTACTTACCCATACTGTATTACAACACTGCCAGTATCCTGCTTCTGCGGAAAGAAACGACTTAAAGGTTATTAACCTTTTCACTGAGACTGCTAGAATATGCTAGTACATAATTTGTGTTAAACGCATCTCATTTTTTGACATCATGTCTTTTATTCACAATGTTTATCGTGGAACACAAAAATTGCATGTGTCATTTCCAATTCGATCAATATTGAAAGCCCTTTGTAACACATCATGCTAATATTTAATGAATAAAAAGAAATAAAAATAAAAATATCGAAACCCCTAATAATCGGAAGTTAAATTCCAATAGGTCTAAGAGTTACTATATTAGAATCCAAAATTCATATTATTTCATGATGTTAGTTTAAAACATGATTTTTAAATTATACGAAAATCACCATATATCATCCATCAGTCAAATTTCAAGGTCAATTTAAATAAATATCACATATGGCATTATAAAAATTGTTATATATTTTTTTCTAAAGATGGTGTTAAGATAGCGTCACATATTAATAAAACACAATGGAATAGTAACACAAGATTTCTTTAATAACAGCGAAGACCTTCATCTTTTGAATAGCTACAACGTAACACACGAACTTACCAAAAGGATTTCCAATTTATAAAATTAGTCGAAGCTAACATTGAAAAGGTTACACAGCATCAACCCGATTTAAAAAAAAAATTAAAACAGCAAATACGCCTTTGGCGAAACGCATTATTCAAATATACTGTCATAGCAATTCTATATTATAGCGGTAAATTTAATTTATGAACAGTAAATTTAAATTTACTACTTAGGTAGCAATTTTCGAAAATTTCTCACAATGACATTTAACAATTAAATAAAAAATCAGCGAGTGGAACAATTTCAATCACAAAGGATCGCTTCAACCTGTTGATGCAAATTTATTTACCCTTAACTGAACAACTTTATTCGACCAAACTTACAACCAAAGTTCATCAACCCTTTCAAACTCGACTTCCCGGGTCCATTGACGTTACGCAGTTTTATTAACTTTTAAACAAAAAAATCGATTGTACCAGTTTAGGCAGGAAATTCATTCATGATTCCAGAATTTTCGCAAAGTTTGCACTTCGTTAGCGGAAGAAGAAAACCTCAAAGCGTATTGCCGCGTGCCATATTAAACAGGAAACTCTTCCTATCACCGAATAATTGCTATTGCTTCAACGCCCCTTATTTTCGGTATTTTAATTCAAATGCATTCATTATGTCGTTCAAATACAGTGCTACCACAATTACAGTGCTACCTTTTATTGCAAAAAATCCAAACTGAACTTTTGAATTTTTTCCAAAAAAAACACAAATTGCACTGAACAAAAATGGTATGGTTTACAAAATAAAAACATATTCCCTTAAATCTTGAAGTAATTTTATATTCCTTTTACACCGTACGTACTTAAGTAAATTATCAGACAATATAGAAACGAAAATCAGCGGTATAATAACTATAATCATTCTTATTTCTATTAAAAGTAAATGCTGGATTAATATGGAGCCAACCATTAACTACCATAATTATAACATCATCCCTATACAACTTTCAGTCCATCATTCCAGTCCATCGTTTAAATGACCCGAAGCTGGTATTTACGCCCAACATAATTCAATGGCGCAAATTACACAGGTAAGCCGTCCAAGGCGGGAAGTGAAAGAAAGTGTCATTCACTTCCGCTTGTCACTGGGGTTTTTTTTGTTTTCAGTATCCCAAATATTTCCTATTGAAAGCATTTTACTACTTTCAGGTAATTTATCACACGAGCAATTTATGGAAAAGTGTTGTTTGGTAGGCAAGGTAATTTGAAATTATTCGACAAGTGTTTATGTATTATGTAAGCTATAGGTTAATAAAGTGCCAGTAAATTTATTTATAAGTTTACTGATAGTTTATTGTTTAAACGCTCCTAAAAACCAAAAAACATACAAAAAGGAATTTAAGTTGTGAGAGGTACATTCAATAGGTCGCGTATAATTTAATGATGAAATACAAATAATTATGTTTATTAATGATCTAAGTATTACCTGTTTCATCTGGTCTATCCAGAAACTATTCCTGTTTTTAAAAATTCTGTCAAATATAAATCTTAATTTTCGGAATGCGTGTCAATCCCACCTCTCGTACGTGTTTTCCAAAATAGTTTTTCACATATTGAGTTGAAATTTGATACTTTTATACAAAACGAGGATGAGAATATAAAAAAAATGATCGAATTATAACTAATTTTTAAGATTTATAATCATACAATATACATTCAACTTTAACGAGATGATCTAATAAATATTTAACGTTTTTTCCCCCATGATTCTCAATGGGGTACATTGACTCCTCTAATTAAAGTGTAATTTTTTGTCACCACTCAACTACCCAAAATTATGTCAATTCACTTCTCTTAAGATTAACTAATACTTGTAGCTTTAAATGATTACGAGCTATTAAGATCTTAGAAGTATGTGAATTACTTACACGATACCAGTACAGGACGTGTTTTTCGTGACATCAGTTTGAAAAGCAATGTATTTTTAAGCGGTTCTTTTGTTCATCAATTTGCTTATCAAAATAGGATTGCTTGTAAACAAACTGTACCTAAATGAAAATATTGATTCAAAATTCAATATCCCATACGATTGGCTCATTTTCTCGTAGACCAGTATTTATTTTGCACGTGAATGGTTATAGGAACTTGAAATTCCTCTTAATGGTAGAAAAATCGAATTCCGTGTTTCGGAAAAACAGATATCTTATAAGCTCTGTAGACTGAAGCTGTAAATTTTCAATTTGATTTAAGACATTCAAAAAATTAAAACCAAAACTGCTGCTTTGAATTCGTGTAAGATTCAGATCTCAATTAATTTAACGTCTCTTCTCCTTAAAATAAGTGTATGGACGACCCGAAAAATAAAAATCGAAAAATATGACGTCTTCACAATCAATCTTTTCCTTTTGTTTATATTTTGCAAGTCCAAGATATTGTACTGCTAGCTATAGAAGTCAAGTCCGGTTAAGGATTCATAGTAATGAATACGATATAGTGGTATATATATATATATATATATATATATATATATATATATATTAGGTTGCCTAGCAAATCTTTAGCCACAACTTCGGGACTTTTCTAGAAAAATTCTCGAAACATCTAGAAGGTATAAATAGGTTGACCAAAGTGCAATCAGTTGACAACAGTCAGTACCGAAGCTTTAAATGAATTACATAAAAGATAATGGATTTAAATCGATATCAGATACGGATTATATTATTTTACGAATTTCATCTGGTTCACGATGCAAAGACTGCCAAAAATAATATATGTCATGCGATGGGCGAGTCCACGGCGTCTTACGCGACGGCAAAGATTTGGTCCAGAAAGTTCAGGAATGAGGACTACGATTTTGAGGACGAACCCCGTACCGGATGTCCAATTGAATTGAACGTTCAAGCAATGCGATGCCTAATTGAAGAGAATCCTCGACTGACGACTCGTCAATTTGCATATGAGCTACACTGCAGTCATGGAACCATAGAAATGAATTGGGAAAAATTTCAAAATACGGTGTGTGGATACCCGACCACCCAGCTGTATCTTCCGGTCAAAAATAATCAGAAAGAAAAAATGAATTACGTGATAGAAAATAACAGATCTAATATAGGCTACTAAATAAATATAAAATAAAAACAATAAACAATAGAAATGAATTACAAAAATATCTATTGTTACACAATTCCAAAATTAAAAGTTATAAATTAAAATAAGAATAAATCAAACACTAAATAGTTACTTACGTGGGTAGAAATGATTTGGAAATGGAAAAAAGAACAGATATCTGGGGTGCTAAAATCTTTAAAACCTTTTATTTTCCGTTTGTCAAGATCCATTTGATTCTAAAACTTTTACTTGTATAATAAATTACGTCTTAAAATATAATGGGGTATTTAGGAATGAAAAGTAATGAGTGAATGTTTTTAAAGTAATCAAGCCTGTGAACAAACAAATATTTAAGCAACGCTCTTTAATGAAACAATTTAGCATCTCTATACTACGTAAACTATTACCAAAGTAAGTGGCATTGATTACCAATCTTCAATCACTTGAGACGTGTAAGAAATA
Organism: Druceiella hillmani; assembly: GCA_039881145.1. Lineage (NCBI taxonomy): Eukaryota > Metazoa > Arthropoda > Insecta > Lepidoptera > Hepialidae > Druceiella > Druceiella hillmani. The sequence continues at coordinate 16,983,209 of JAYKKI010000029.1, forward strand.
ACTGTTTTAATATTTAAGATGTTGGGAAAAAGTAATATAATCGCTGAATATAACGGTTAACGTATTTTTGTATATTTAACAATACTTGCGCTGATCCCACACCACGTCGTACTCATCGATATGGCATTCCGACATACTAGCAACATTCTGCTACTTCCATAAGAAATGACGCCAAGGTTATTAGCCTTTTCGTTACTGATAAGATAATTATAATTTGCGTTAAAAGCATCTCATCTTCTGGATATCTACAGTATCCGCAATTTCTTCGTATTTTAGTTAACGTTAGATTTATATTTAGAACAAGATAAGATAATATATTTTGCTAAATAGGCACGCCATTATTTTGCTAGCCTTTATTTTATGTGACAATCTATCTTTTGTGGATGAGATAAAGTTTATATAAAGGAAATATATAAACTGATCCGGCGCCTAAATCCGGACAAAATATATATTTTTTCCATACATATTTTATTATAAAAACGAAAAGCGTTACAAATTAGTTTTAACCACGTTATTAGTGAGGCCATAGAGAATATATTTACACCATACATCCCCCGCTTGCTTGAATGGCCGCCTCCATTCTCCGTCTGAAGCCTGCGCAGGCGCGCTTTAAAGTGTCACTGTCCATATCGGTGAATGCCGCTTCAATAGTGGTTCTAAATGATCCAACGTTTGTAACTATGGACTTGTTTGTGACCCTTTTAACCACGCTCTATACATAAATGTCCAAAGGATTCAAATATGGGCTGCTAGGAGGCCAGAATTCTTTCGACCAAAACATGTCGACGTTGTCACGTGACACAGTTTCCACCCACGGCTTCATAACATTTTTCAGAACACGCAAATAAACATCTTTTGTGACATTTCCCTCTTTGTTAAAGAAATTCGATAGCATGACGTCACCCTCACTGGATGCAGTATATAGCAGGTAAACGTTTGCCGGAAATTTTGTTCTTACAACAATGACATATCTTTAGGGTCATGGACGAGCTAGCGGTCATTCCTTCGATTTATTTTTGTATCCATAGCAAAAATGTACTCTTCAGAAAAAGCATTTGTCTCGCTTTAATTGTATAAAACTTATAGCGGAAGTCCCCTTCGACGATTACACGCTTTGTTTTCTCCCTCATTCCAATAACTGACAATTTTTGGACTGACTACCCTGGATCCTCAAATATCAGCTGCCGAGCCCGTTGAATGATGTCGAACGCCCTGACAACGCTCTTCTTCGAGTTAATTTTTTTCCTCAGTATTGCAAAACCTCCGTTGGATTTCGACTCATTTTACTTTGTGATGACATCATGCACAATCAATCTTAGATACCAGAAGAACCGAATAATTTCTGTCGCCGAACGCCCAGCGCGAATACTTTCGATAATCGTGGCTCTTCGGTTATACTTCATATAAATAAGAATATTTTCAACATTGCAACAGTTTCGAGGTTATGATGCGATAGTACACACGCCAAGCTATTTGAACGACGCGAGTTTAAAATGTCCCATATCTGTAGTAATTCATTTCAGTTTTAGGTAGATTTAAAATATTGAAATAATTTAGTGACATAGAAATTATGTACGTAACAATATAGCAATTTTTTATTCAGTCGATGCTGAAACGCTTTGAATCATGCTTTAAAACTTATCATATATAATAAATATAAAATAAAATTTATACATTTTTTTTTTGGAAATGAAAGAATAAAAATTACTAATTCCTCAAGGTAAAGAACTAATATTATTTAGATCGTGACTTTTAGGGTGTAATGAACAGCACCATATACCTGCAAATCAAATTTTGACATTAATTTCAAGAAATATCACAGATGGCGGTATAAAATTATTATATCAATTTATTGAAAGATGGCGTTTAAGATAGCACTATATATTAATAAAACGCAATCACCTCTCAGCTTTTCACGTATAGGAAAAAAATTTCTCAAAAATATATAAATTTATACTTTCCTGTTAAAAGTTCAAACATTCGATAAAGTTTTTTTAGTAGATCAATTCTCAAAAAATCCTCTTACACATCGTTCAGTGCTTACTAACATTAAATGAAATACGATATTTAATTTTTCAAACGAGAAGAAAAATTTGTATCGCTTTATGAACTTATTCAAAGACGATTGACGTAAACCGATTTGTAGAAAATCCTCGTTCCTCTGGCTTGTTTGCAGGAATTATTAAACTGGAACAGTACACTTTGGCTCCTCTTCAGCGTTTTCTGATTGAATCTGAAACGTGCTGTGACTTACAGAACTTAAAATATTATAGCTTAAAAGAAGCGTCATGCTTGACAGAGCCAATATTTTTATATTTGATTATCATTTTTAAATAAGAATATTTTCAATCAGAAGTACTTATTTGAGAGGTCGTTGTTATTGAACCGAAATAATTCAGTGATACTCTTTCAACCATTTTGATTTCTTTGGTTTATATATTATGTATCAATGAGTTTGATAATTCACAAGTGGTATTTTACATTGATTATATTCGTATAGTGAAAATATAAAGATGATATATAAATAATTATTCAATGAAAAGCTTTTGGCGTAAGTAAATCAGAAACACAGAAAATTTATGTTTTCTAAGTTGCAAAATATCCTATGCATTACTTTGTAATATATTCTATAAATATGCATAAACACAAGTAAGGATCGGCTCATTAATAAGGATCAGCTCATTCCTTAAAGAGCTACACACCAACAAAACAAAAACACTTTCACGTTTATAATATTTGTCATAAATTGATATCGGAAAGATTAGCACATCGATAATTAGATTTTCTTTTCTAAAAAACCGTAAAAGAAACATCAAATATTACTTTTATCGAAACGCATTATTAAAATATATCGAAGAAAATAATTTTTTTTATTACAACGATAAATTGAAGTTACAGACGGTAAATTTAACTTAAGAAGTGATTTTCAAATTACTCAAATACTATTCAACTATTGATAAAAAAAAGGCGGCGAAATGGAAATAAGATAATTTTAATGGCGAATGATCTGTATCTTTTGAATAATCTCAACTGAACACCTTTATTCTAAACGTGGTCACAATCAAAATTCACGTCCTTTTCAAACTCAACCTACCAGGTCCACTGAAGTTATACAATTTTATCAAGTTTTAAACAAAAAATCGATTACAACAGGTAGGAAATTCATTCACGACTACAGAGCTTTCGTCGAAGCTCGAACTTCGTTAACGGAAGAAGCTTTCCTTGAAACTTATTGCGGCGCGCAATTTCTAACAGGAAATATTTCCAATGACCATACCTTTGATGTCCCAACACCCCGTTACTTCCGTCATTTTGGAAATTTTATTTGAAATGCATTCATTAGGTCATTAATCAATATAAATAAAGGGAGCTGGATGAAATTGGTTTTCCAATTCGTTATTAGAAAAGGAACACCATTTGGTAGTAAAACGCATTCTTTAATGATATTTAGAGCAAACAAATATAAATTGGTTCATTGCTAGATTTAATGTTACTTGGAAATCAAATGATACTCACGGCCCAATACTGAGGCGATTTGGTAAAAATTGTGAACGTGAAGTATATACCGTGTCCCGTCGTAGACCTAATGAATATTAGTGATTGATATACAGTAACTGGGATGTTCAATATTTCCAACAACCCAGATGGGAATATATTAAAAAGCAACAAAGAACATTGATATCCTGTATAAGTACAGCCAAATAGTAACAATAAAAGACAATAAAAGGTTGATAGGCAAAATTGTAGACCGGCAAATATATTTAATTCAACATTTATAGCAAGAAGTAATCAAAAATTAATTGTGCTCTTCTAAGTATACCAATATGAGTTTAGAATTCATCTGGTGTGAACGCAATCCGGTTCATTCAGCTGCAAAATATACTGACGTTACCGAACGTGATATATTGTTATGAATCGCCAAGGTTATTTACTATTTTACTAATCGTTGTGGTCACGTATCATATTTATAAAAGTATTGTCACACATACAGGTCGTCTTTGTAACGGTTACTTTAGCAGCTTGGTAAAATAACTGCTACGAAACTGTACATTTTATATAAAAATGGAATGTATTACAAAAGTCCTCTCGAGTATTTTAGAAAACTTAATGTACTCACTTATTGCATAAGTGATGTTTTTTTTAATTACTCGTCTATGTTAGTTTCACTGCTGTTATATAGAATACATATATAAGTACTCTTATACAGACGAATCGTCTTTGTAACGGTTACTTTAGTGGCTTGATACTATTTAAATGTATCAAACATAAATGTAATCATAAATGCTTGATATGTTATATAAGTAATTGAATAGCTGTATATATTTTCATAGCATTTACGTACTTACTTATTGCATAAATTGTATTCTTCAGAATTACTCATCTGTATTGGTTTCACTGGCGTTATGCATTGAATTTGCATAGGTGCTTTTACATAGACAAAGCATTATGCAACGGTTAGTTTTAACAGCTTAAAATAATATTTACTATTAAATAATACAACTGACATGTAAACATAATGTGTCATAAAAGAAGTACTAGTATTTTCACAATTAAATGAAACAATGTTATGTAGTATTATTTCTAGTTTCTTTAAGTTCTTTACCACGACCTAGGTTTCGTTATATTACAACGTCTTCAGGTGGGCTATTAACACAGATTTTTTCCAATCTTTGCTAATAGCGCACCTGAAGATGTTGTAATACAACGAAACCTAGGTCGTGGTAAAGAACTCAAAGAAAGTAGAAATAATATAGCATCACGTAGTTTCATTTAATTGTGGGTTAATATCATTAACGATTATTTGCAAAAAAACTGTAATATTACAAATCCTAAGATTAGCTACCATTGGTTACCTAGTTCTTATGCAATCAAAGCAAAATGTTATGTCTATAGTTCGAAAATGGAATAATGCACAAATCACCACATTGTCTTGATGTCAGTGGATTACTAATATCAGCAAAAGTTTGTTTGGATCTTTTTAATTCGCTTACGTGCAAAAGGATAGACACATATTCAAGAAACTTGGTGTAAACGTATTTTATCAAAAGATTTACCATACAAGGTATGTTACTGTTTTCATAATTTCCTTAGAATGAAATTTAATGCTCAAAATTTAGTACTACAATATACCCGTAGATGGCACCGGGTCCATGTTAAATCGATAAATGGATCTTATTGCCGTGGTATATTGGAATGATAACAAGGCATACGACCTTTGACGGCACGCGCACGGCAAGGACACTGGTTAGTTCTCGACCGCTCGTCGCATAGGGTTAGACTTATGTACGGGTTGCTTCCAAGAGATTGCTCTGATAGTAATAAATTCACCATATGTACTGATTGTATACATTTAAGTACATAAATAAATGAATAAATAAGTATAACATTCTGTATTATTTACAATAGAGTGTTGTAATAATTTCAATGGTTTAGAAAAAAAACAACCCCACTTTAATTGAGTATCTATGGATGTCTCCTAAAATTATTCATTTAAAAAATACTAGTAAGAATATTTAAATGGAATTCAAAGTATAAAATAACTTTGTATCATTTACTACTTTTAATGGAAATTATAATCGAAAAAAATCGAAATATTGTAATACTAGTGAAATGATGAGTGATAGTTTGATTAGCTATATTAAAAAGACCTTATTTTAAAAAAATACATATAACAATATTTTAAAAGAATCATTGGTAGCTTTGTCTTCTGTGTGAAATTTATTTTCATAATCAAAGCAAAGATAAAAATACTAATTCTTTTAAAGCTTTTTAGTATTTGGAAAAAGAAAATATTGAAAAAAAAAACAGAAAAATTGGATATAGTATCTTTTTGAAGTCACTTGTTAAGATCAAAATTACAAGGCATACGATACCAAACTATATTAAATACAAAACTTGATTTATGTGTATTATAAAAACCACAAATTCTAAAATTCTTACAGTAAAAAGGGGAATAATTTATATATTAAATGTATTTTTGAACTTTAATGTTAATGCGTTAAGGCAACAGCTTTTTATATACATAAGAAACTCTATCATAGTAAGAATCAAACTTTCGTTTCACCCATGGACAGCTTACCAAAAATTGTAACATAGAAAACAAAATTAGCTATCATTAATGGAAAGTTAATAATTCGGAACTTAAGAATTCATAAAGTGAATACTGTGTATTTGATAACAATAACGTTAAATGAGAATATTTTCTCACTCAACATTAAATGAGAATATTTTCTCATTCAAAATTAAATTAGAATACCTTCTCAAGGAAAAAATAAATATTTGAAAACATTTATTCAACAATTACGATTTAAATTAATAAACTTAAGACTTAGGTAAATACTTAGTTAAATTACGTCAATATTTTCATTTCGGCAGAGTATTGAAGAAAATTCTTACAATAAAACTTTTTAGTATCCATTTGCAAACAATTTAATCTAAAAGAATCTTCAACGAATCGCTTTGTTTTTAAATTAAAAGGAATCCAATTATCGGAATTTGAAGATGCGACCTTTCAATTAACTGAAACAATAGCTATTTATATTTGCCAGCCAATCCCGAGTAATCCTAATGAAACTGAGATTTATTTGTTATTAGAAATACCTATAATCTCTTGTGGACTATAGCTATAGCGTCTTTTTGATTGATTTATGGAAGCCGAAACCAGAATTACTCTTTTATTAACGTACAGTATTCACGTTGGTAAACTCCATAGTTGTCTTTAAGAGGACTTAATTACGTAAAGGCGAAGAAATCTTGTTAAAATAAGAAAGGAATTTCAGAATTACGCAACTAATTGTGGATTTAATTTCTTTGATGTACAAGTATTGACACTTAGAGACACACTAAACGATTTTGTAACGCGATTGCTGACGTGATTAATGGATATGTATTTGTTTTGAAATTTCTTTAATTATTTTTTTTTAGTGAAATTTAATTATTCCTATGTGTAAATATTAAGCCAAAGCTTTGTGATAGGTGAACATAAAATCGTAACTTATCTGTGTCTTTCTGTCACAGCCGATTTTCTCGAAAACAAGACGACATAAAAACTTAAAATTTGGCATAGTAATGCATCTTATTACCCACATATTTTTCACTAACCAAATTAAAAAAAAAATGTATGTATATATATATATATATATATATATATATATATGTATATGTAAATATATATACATATATATACACATATATATATATATATATATATATATATATATATATATATATATATATATAAAATAAAGGGGGTGGGGTAAATAAAGCACTTAAAAACAAATTGTTTTTTTTTTACTACCATGTGTGTATAATTTAAAAAGGTATCATTTGTTAAACGCATATGAATTTAATTCGTAGGAAATAAGAATATATTTTGTATTTTTATAATTGCATTTTTAAATAAAAGAAATATTAAAAAATGGAGTATACTCCCTCTCACTTCCTTATTTTCTATACTAAACCAAAAGTCTTGAAAAATTAGGGTTGATAAATCCAACTAGAAGATTACAGGAAAATTATAGCAATTATCTTAAATCTTATATTTTTTTAAATGATCTACATATTTTTACGCCTGTGAAAGATATACTAGGCAATAAATATATTTCATTGTGGAAACTTAATATTTTTAAAAAGTTTAATGGAAATAAAATGTACACTTAAATGTTTATAAGAGCTTAAATATGTATGAAACTCTCTTACTTGCAAGCTTTAGTTGTACTTGAAAATAATAAGAACCTTTTATAACCACTGTATTAGTTTGCCTGTAAAATGCTGGCCATTAAAAATAATTTAGGGCTGAAAGGGTCATAAAAAAAGTTCTAGCTATTGACTAAGTATCTAACCTGAGAACAATGTCATAAATGCAATGTACATCATCAGGTCATTGTGCTTTAACGAGCCTTCATCAGCGACATTTTGTAGTACAGGGTTGAGAAAAATAAACAATGAGATAGTTATCTAGAGTTGCTTTCATAATTTTATAAAACCAAGTATTAACTTATGCCTTTATATTATAGTCTGTCATAACACTTTTATAAAAACACTAGTTGCGACCCAAGTCTCCTAATTATATATAGCATACGCTCTCCACCTATGTGCAATCAAAGGTATATCGACGAGAATACACACAATGATCAATCAATAAATAAGCTGGTCTATATCTAACTTGCGCCATTTAAGCAATGTTCCTGGAGTTTGCTACATTTTTTATTCTTGCTCTACTCCTATTAATTGTAGCGTTACAATATGTAACATATAATCGTTATCAAAGTATGTACATTCTCTATACAAAAAGAACTTTTAAAAACTAAGAAATTGTTCTATAAATTAATACGAACGAACAACGAAAGCAACGAAGCAACGAAAAAACTTTTCCGCTATTCTTCTCCCAAGATTCATGGTACGATTAGTACGATATATTACGATTTTCTAACACAAAAATAATTCATGAAATCGGACGTGTGGTTTAAAAGGTTAGCGCCAACGAACTAATTTTCCCATTCAAGTATTAGTATACATTTATTACGGTTTCGAATCTGGTATTTACGTTTTCTATTCTAATCCTACTTCACTTGTATTTTTATTTCATAAGGAACATAACTTGTTTAATGACATACACTATAAAAAAAAATAATCGAATTGAATAAAACAGTGTTGAAGTTATATCTTTAATATTATTGCACTATGAACACCAACCTTATAGCAAGTTATTGCATTCAATGGAGCGTACGGAAACCTTCGCGGTTTTATATCTTAATATTGAGAAATGTAATAAAAGATGGGCGCAATATTGGAAAAATGGGTGCAATATCGGATATGCATCGTGCAAGTTTACAACTGCACTTGAAGTCTCGAGTCGCACTGAAAAGAAACAAAACCTGCAATTATTATAATATTATAATAATATATATTATAAATATTAACTAATATATATTATAAATATTTACATTCGTCGATGTAATTACTTGCTTGTGACATCATAGTCCCTTTGGGACTGCAACGGAATAGGATGTAAGACGATGAACACAAGTTCGATCATTGCCTTTTGAAATGTAGGGTTCACTTGACTTTAATTCATAAAACAGGTTTTCAGCCGATTATATAACAGCTTATAACAGCTTTACCTTTAAGTAAACTTTATATTTAAGAATAAATGTGTTAACAATAGCGATAATGACTAAAATTTTACCATAGAGTAATATCTCTTAATGAGCTATGGCTGGTGGCAACAATATAACGTCTCATTTCCTTTACCCACATAAAACAATTCTATTTAAAAAGACTCGTATTATGTTAAGACGGTCGTCATTTGTAAGCGGTAATATTGTGCTTAGTAATATTGTACGTAGGCTTCTTCTTTTGTTGTCACTTGCTTGAGGTTTATTATTAGATCCATCAGCTATACCCTATTGAAATATAGCCTAATTTTCTATACACTCACAGAAATCAAATAGGGTTCTAAAGTTTCATTAAAATTGGCTTTATAATTTTACACTCTTACTAATCAAAAGGAATAGAAAGTTAGAACTTGCATAAATACAGAATAGATAAAAACACTATTAATAAACTGAATATATAACAAGCTCCACATAACTTCATCTGTCAAACACTATTCCGAACACCATCTAAGTTTAACTTCGGTGTAACTTAAATAAGTTGACATATAGGTAAGTACGTTTAACAAGCACGTCAGTTTTTTTTTCAATTCGGTTGAATTTACAATTCATACCACCGAAACTAATGGGTCGAAGTATTATTTAATTTACTGCGTGTAGCTGTACTAAGAGCAATATTTCTTGATGACAATTTTTAAATTAAATAAAATTCAAGTAATCGTTTTGATTTATTGTGTTGATATATATGTCCAATTTTACCAGTGATTATAATTTCTAATTTTGTTGTTGAACCACGTTCCTATTTTGACGTGGAAAAATAGCCTGTGTTAAAGAATGCCGTCGCACAAACTTTTACGTTATTTGAAGACATCATATTTATAGTAATTTTTAAAGTTCAGTAAATATAAAAAACGTATGCAGTCTATTACTTCACGTAATCTCTACTTGGCATAATCTTTCATAACACATATAGAGCTGAGTATAAAACAATAATAAATGTGTTGGTAAATATTTTATTTAATTAACCCATTGTTTTGTAAATAAACTATCTCAATACAAAAAAATACTATTTTATGATATAAAATAATCCCCGATTGTACTAAGTATTGATGTTCGAGAAAATCGTATCAAGACTATTAAAATATTATATCCACACGTAATCATTATTCTTTGAAACAACTGTAATCTATAAGAAGCTATAATGATGCCAAGACCATGAAAACATACAAATTTTTAAAATAACCTGGAAAAAGACCTTAAATCCCGAAAACACTTGACTTACGCAAGTGTCAGTTCCATGAGATTTTGGTCAATGAGTTCTCTATGCTACTAGAACGATAATTAATTTTGTACATACTAAACAAAATTGTCGATCAATGGATATTTAGTAAGAGATATTTAGTTTTGTTTATTGGAGTTATACTTCTTCAGATGAAAATGACGAGAGTAAAATTTTACGATGCGTGTGCACGATGCAACAAAAATAGGCAGGATGAAATTGGCCACTAAACATGCGTGTAGTGACTGATACTACATTCATAACAGTTATTGAAGTGTTTGTAAGTACACAACGTGTGTTTAATATTCATACAAATATAAATTATATCTATGCTTTAAAATAATATTTTTAGTAATTGAAACTTAATAGTGGTCTACATAATAAAAACCGTTTAGTTATTATGAATATACGTAATAGAAATAGTGATAACCTTTTAAATAGTTATAACCTTTTTAAAATATATTTTAAGTTTATTTCTCTAAGTGAGGTTAAGTTTTGGTATGTATTTATTTGCATTATAAACTATAAATTATTTAAAATTTAATTATTTGTGTGAATTTAGATTTTGATAACCGTATTTATAATCACGCTTCAGTCATTTTATTGTTTTATTTCTATTAATTATTTCCGTGCTAAATAATACTATTCTTGTATTATGCCAAAGCGGTATAACTTGTAATGGGCGTACATCAGTACGAGTATAATTTTTCCATTCCTGGAAAAAAAAGCCTTAATTTAATCATGTTTGGTATTATAATGGGTTATTCGATGTATGAATTAATTTTTTCCTTCACCCATTTTAGAGTTCGCTTTTGAGACATGGAACACTTATAATTTCATCACATCCGTCCATCCAGGGGGATGGAAGGATGTGATGAAATTGTAAGTGAACCAACCCTATGTTATAACTCCGACAGTTTCTATATTTTTAGATATATGTACATTAAAGAGTAAATACTGCATATAGAGATTTCAATTAATATGTAGCACAATACCAAAAAAAAGTTTTAATGCAAATTTTTGATTGAGGACGAAAACTCTTTTCACACCTCTCATCAAGTGGTAAGTCATTAGACAAGGTTTTATTCCACGTTTTGTTTATTTTTAAATCTGGTTAGCCAATATTAAGCCTTAAAATTGTATGCAAAATGTTGTCTCGTTTTAACAACCAACTCGAAAATGCAGAAAATCTAAACATTTTCCCATTTTCCAAGCTCATTATCTCTCATTATATGGAAAAATTTTTTAGTGAAGACTGCTGCAAAACCGTCTTTTTTGCACATAATAGGTTAAATGTCTTTTTCTTGGCTTAAACAATTATTTAAACACAAATTTCACGTTTTTTTGATGATCATCTTTAATCCCTTATATATTTTTCATCGTTCTTCCAACTCACGTGGCATATAATGAAGAAACTTATATTTTCGCTTTTACTAGAATTTTTGTTTTAACGCTTCCTAAATCTGATTCATCTATATCCTATCTATTCCTTCACGATCCACTTACAATTTTCTTCGTACGATGAAATCATCTCAGCTGTGTTTTTTCTTTTTTTATGACGTTATACTTTTTATCTCTTTATGATTTCCTTTATATAAAATAGTATGTTTTAATCATTTTGATTGTAAAATGTCCGACATAAATTAGTCAAAAATAAAGCCGAAAATATTTCCAATTCAAATGATTTTGATAATCTAAATCGTCCCACGTTTTCGACGCTCTCTGCTTAATTAATAAATACACTTTGAAACATACGATCGCAATTATAAATCATTGTATTCGTCCCAAACTCTAATGTTCCTCAAATTTATTAATCCTCAAATATGTCACACAGACCATGTACGTAAATGGAACCAAAATCTGGAAAATAAATTGGGAGCTGCCACAAAGCCCGGCGTCCAGCAGTGGACAAGCTAGGCTCATTATTCAAAACATTTCGTATACACATGTGGCCTTTTCCTTTGAATGTGTCCGTAAACAAGCATTGTGTTCAAGTATTGTGCTCTATGACATATACTACCACAAACAGTACTTATTTTCTCGTTTAGTATCTTTGTGCTTCTTTGGCTTGTTTATTTATGAGGCCTACCTGAGGCGAGCAGCGGAAAGGAAAACATTCGTCAAAAAATTCTTTATAACTAGCTTCAATGTAACCTTTGTGGGAAAGTAGAATTAGGTCTTGTTCAAGTTTTGAGTGAAATGTGAAATTAAGTTTGGAATCTGACAAACATTTTGCTCTTTTGTTTGAAGTTGTGTTATGTTAAGAAATATTTTTATACAATAGGCAAATTCTTTTTTAAATAATACAGATAAATTAAATGGAAGTGTCTGTTTGTAATTCTAATATTTTAAACTTTTAAATACATTTTTCGTTTGCACATTCGATTACTAAAATGAATAGAATTTTAAAAAATTCGTTTGCTCTTCTCTCTTCCTGAACAGATGGATTTATAACGAAAACTATTAAAGCAATCGACATTATACACTGGTTGTGGGTAGTATCTCTGATATTTCATCGTTATATTTTGATGGATATAGCTTTATGGCTCCTATGTTTTGATGATGTTGGTGTTAGATTCCGTGAAACATGTCCACTCATGCCTACTTTCTGAGGCTGTGGTACCTACATGTACGCATTGCATAGCCCATACTGCACATCAAATATGCATTCAAATCGTTCTGAATCGAACCATATATTTTTATTACTCTGATCAATACCTAATATGTATATATATATATATATATATATATATATATATATATATATATATATATATATATATATATATAAATATATATATATATATATATATACATGCATATACATATATATTTATATATCGCATTAGTAAAAGCAATTGTTAATATACTCTGTTTTAATTTTTCGAAATAATCTGTCCAAACAAATGCGAAAATTTACAGAAATAAAATCAAAGGCCGATCATACTTGATCGGCCTTTGATTAATATTTATAATTGTTGTTTGGATGTAACTTTCATTTGTATTAAACCATTTTATGTTTTTCAGAGGATGTACCTACTTAGTAGCAAAAACAAATTATACAGATACGTACAAAAAAAACACTTTAAGTATTGGTAAAGAGGATATTACATCTCGCGCTCGTATTTTTGCTAGAGTTGAGGGGTAGGTATTGATATAGATAGGTTTCGTTATAAAGAAGATGTTACATAATGTGAATCGGTTTTCATATTTGAATTAAAAATAACCGGTTGACTGTACGGCGTTGACACCTAAGTACATGTATTTGTAATACATGTACGAAAATCGCGCGGAAACACAAAAGGCTTAGTTTTGACCAATTTTCTGAATTAATAATACTAATACTAAGAAGTATTAGATTTATTTGATGTTTTTAAATTATTTATTAGGATCAGAAATTACTTACTACGGTAAAATTTATAATATAAGTAGTTTAACTGTTGAAAGAGTTTTTGTATGACACTTGTATTTAGCACATTGATGCCGACTCGCGTTGCTTGGTGAAACTAATTTTGTTGTTAACATTTTTCAAAGAATACATTTTTTATGATAAAATAACTTTCAATCTTAATATAATCTTTACATAAATAAAAAATTAAGTTTACCGGTCTTGACGATCAGCGAAAAATATTAGGAACCTTTCATATTTATAGACACGTCGTCCAGTAAATTTGACATTCGGGCTAATTCATCGAGGCTTATTTAGGGTAGATGAAATATCTTTTTTATTCAACTGCTTTCGACGAAAGTGAGTGAGGAGTGCTCTGCTCAAGGTTTAATGATCGAAATCTTTTACTCGAGGCTGAAAATGTTAATTGACCAGCAAGCTCAGATTTTAAGCACTTCAACAATTTTATTTGTTTTAAGTAAACATGAACCACAGTAAGTTTTAAATTTAGGCTTTACAATTTTAAATCTTAGAAGTAAGTCTCTAACAACAAATTATGATAGGTTGAAGCTTACTAGGATTGGTGAATAAACTAATGTTTTGGGCCCACTGTGCATATTTTCAATTTCTGAATAATTTCTTTGGAACATCTTTTCTTCTAATACAAGCAGTAAAATAATATATAAAATGAGTACATTAGAAATATAGTTAATCGAATGCTTTTATAAAAATACGATAAACTTAATGTTACATAATATTTCGTTTTAAATATATGACAATATTTCTCCATAAATAAAAAGAGATGACTTTTCTTGTGTCACATTCTATTAGTTCAAGGGTAAATGACTATTTACAGAAACGCAGAGATGATTCCTCTTAGACACAAATAAAAACAGTAACCTCAATCACACAATATTTAAATATACGCATCTGATATTGATTAGATGAGATTATAATATGTATGTCGTTTTGATCTTAGGAGGCAAGTTTTACAAATTTTTAGTATTATAAATTCCAACCCATTCATTTGTATCTTTATAATCTAGGAGGCAAGTCTTATAAACTCCAACACGTCCATTGTGAATATGTGTGTGATACAATTGTAGAATTAACGTATTTTCCAAGATAGTTTGTGCTATTAATTTATATTTTAAAGTCAACTAAACGTCTGAAGGAAATTTAAAGACAACATTCATGAAAATTATGTTTATAATCTAAAACGATTTCAAAAACTATAATCTATAACGTTTTAAATCTAAATTTAAAATGGATTAATTCTTTAATAAAAAAATACTTAAGCGCACTAACTTTTATCCTTTTTTCTCACAACAGCTTGTTCAATTCCTATATCGCTGTTACAAAATAAAAATTATTCAGCAAAAACTAGGAAAGAAAAATTATTTTTTACGTTTACCTCAGAAATATTTTTTCGGTTATAACTAAAAGCTATAGGGGTCATCTGTGGATCGATAAGAATAACTTGCTCTTTGTCTGGTTTTAATCAAATTAATATTTTTTTACTCTAATAACTCAAGAATCTAATAACTCAAGAATGGACCAGTTCTGAGGTCAAAAACGTGAACTGAACGAACAAATCGTTCAGCTGAACATAGTCAAACAAAACAATCCGCAGTAAATCGAATGCTCGACTCAAATTTTAAATCTTCTGAAGGCGCAGATACGTACATGCATATATTCGCTCAGATGCATATATTCGCATTCATACTTAGCGACTTCGATGGGATTCATGTGTATCCAGCATTTCATTTAAAACACCCTTCTCCCTTGCTTTCCTTTACCCTCTCCTATATCCTAATGAAATTAAGAATCTTTAAGTTAATTAAAATACGAAATACATCGTTAATTTTCAACAACCAAAGTTTCGAATCCAGGTCGATACAGTCTCGCATCAAACATTTTATGATTATAGGTTTATTTAAAAGTATACAGGCAGTTTTTGCTTTTGATATACACTCGTATTAACAAATCTTTTTCTTCTAGCAAACATATTTCTTTTAAAGCAAAAACAGTCCACTTTCGACGTTTTATGTTTCAAATTTCTTTACAAAGCTTTCACTTGTACTATTTATTCTCAACCTGGTAATTCTTGAAAATTAATTTACTTTTTCAATTATTTAAAATTTAATATCATTTCTCATTTCAATTAGTTACAAACATAATTGACGAAACACATTTCTTAAGAGTTAATATACCGTATTGCTATTCTCAATGACCTCCCAGTAAAATAAAATAACCTCATGTGATATTGATTAGATGAAACGTGCTTATATATAATATACATCTCATTTTGATCTTAGTAGGCTAGTAATTATTGTATTTTTAATGTTTTGAACGCACTAAAGAAAAATAAGTCGTCAAGTTTGAAATAATAGGTAGAGATTAGTGTCAAATGGGACTAGGGAAGTACTCTCCACGAGTTGTAATTGGGGGAAACCATGTAAAATAAAACTCTAATATTGTAAACTTCAAATATTTTTCTCGAGTTTGCTTCCTTATTCTTTTCTTTATGATATTAGTTTAAATTTGACAGATTTTAGTAATAGCAACTGGTTTAAAATGCCGTAAAAAATGAGGTGTGGCTATGTCAGGTGTGTGTACGTGAATACGTCTATTTAACGGGTCATATTTTTTAAATAAAATATTTTTGATAGTATTTTTTTATTCTAACACCTTATTATATTCACTGTCACTACTTTAAATTAATGTTTTATATACAATCGATAGATTTTGATAACAGCTGATAATTAAAACTTAAACGAACAGCGTAGCTTTTCCGAATCAAAACTTATATTAATTGCAAATCTCGATACGCACCAAAATAACCTCAAAATGGCGGCGCTTACCCCTCCACCGCGCGCGATGCGTCACTGTTCTCACTTATCGTAATGAATTCTTTAATCCTTTAGCTATCCAGTGGTATAATTTAATTTTTGATGTAGAGGATAGATTCAAAACTGCAATGCCAAACTGTATCCCCTGATTTTGTTATCATTAGGTTTTTTGAATTATTTTTTTTTTAATTTGCAGCAGTTAGTATGGCAGCAAATTTAAAGACGTATTCACGTCAAAAATATAATTTTAGACGATGCTTATATTATTTACCTTTACCAAATGTATCTCCTCTGATAATTTAACCACCATCAAAGTGACGTTAGAGAATTGACAAATTCGAAGAAAATTTTAAATCATAATATAATATGAAATCGAATATACAGGAAAAAAATTTTAATGGAATTTATACATTCTTCTTTACATATTTTTGAATTTATTTAAAAAACAAAAGGATATACGGAATTTAGGGGCTGTTTAAATTGTATATATTTTTGTTGTAATATAACTAATAATTAGGGAATATGCGTCTTCGTGTTTTAAACTATATTTGAGGTTTATAATAAAATAGTTTTAAATTAAAATTTCAAGGGATTATTTAGAAAATATGTGAAGCAGATATGCAGGGAAAGTTTCATTTTATTCATATTTTCAGATTATATTACATTAAGTATATTTTGTCTTTTTACGATATTTAAAAAACTTATCAAGCACGAGTAGAACTTCGTAATAAGGGGATCTTTTTATATTTAGGCATTTCTAAGTGTTGTCTAAATTTCTAAATTTCTAAGTTTAAGTATACATAGTATTTCTATAAAACTATTGGCAAATGTTAATTATATTAAAACATAAATATAATTCCTATTATATTTTTCACATATATAAAAACATGGTGTACATTCCAAAAAATTTAAAATATATAATAGTCGCTATAGTTTTACTGTAATCTTCTATTCAGATTTTATCTACCCTGTTGTTTATTTTTGGCTCAGTAATTTCGGAAATAAGGGCGATAGAGGGGGATGCTCTATTATCACATCATCCTATTTTGGAATATTTTTAAATACGAAATTATAAAAAAATGTTATTTGCATTCTTCATAATAAGCCTTTTCGAATGGTACTCCGCATGTTATATAAAATGAAAAAAAAAAATATTCAGTCTTTTATTTTATATCCTCTTTAAATATTATGTGAACATTTTAAAAAATATAGCTAATACAAAATATATAGATCAGTAAGACGTATGACTGGAAAATTTCAAGTTTTTCAGTCCCATGATTTCTGAACAAAACGACTGAAAATAGAATAACGTTGCCTACTATATTTTTCACAGGCGCATGTTTGAAAAAACATAATTGCATATAGAATTAGGAATTATTTTTGGATTTTTCCCTTTACTTGTATTATCAAACCTCCCATTATGCCAACTTTCAAGATTATAGGTTGACCGTAAATACGTTATAGGTTTTGATGATGATATCCTTTAAAGACCATATTTTCCTGTTGCGTGAACCAAAAACTTGAAAATTATACAGCAATGTAAGAGCGCAGGCTTCATATTGATTAACTTGATATCCCAAATCGTTTTTGAGAAAAAAGACTTTGATAGACAGACGGACAGGACGAACACATAACAAAGTGATCTTAAAAGGTTACCGTTTCTTTTTATTTGGAAGGATGGTGTCCGAAAAACATATAATTTTAGTCAGATCTACAAAAATATCAAAACCACGTTCACCGTTACGAAATTAAAATTGAAAATCTGAATTGCTTTTGGAACTTAGTCTCACATGACTGAATTCGAAAAGCAAGTCTACTTTTCATGAGAAAAACTTATGATTTAAACTAAATATTTCAGATATCGCTAGCAGTTTATATTTGTCCCGAAAAATTATGACAAGTCACATGCATACATATAAACGTCGCACAGTAAATAGACATTAAATTAAATCGAGGAAATATTGATTAAAAATAAATAGCTAAATACATTTGTATTTTATTTCGACTTCGGGTCTAACCCTAAGAAAGATTTTGATGTTAATACTCTCAAATATTCTAATGTGAACATTTTTCTTTAGAAGGCTTTTTAGATGATATTGACAAAAAACAAAAAGAAATTCAATTATCACAATTTAATTTGATTCAAGCTGGCACTATGAATATTTACGTGTGCCAACTAAACCTGAATAATTCCCATTATACAGTCGCCGTATTATCATGAATATCGACAATGTCTTAGAATGAAGTACACAGATAAGTCTGCTAATTTGTCCTTCAGACACAAAATACAAAACACAATAGGGAAAAGTCCAGATACGATACAGCAATCTGGTTGGGAAGCTTTCCAGTTTCTTACCAATAAATTATCTTCAGATCTTATTAAGTAATTGGAGTGACAGAAGCGAAATTAGATAAATCTTGCGCATATCATTGCATTGCGAAGGACAATGCTAACATTACGCGGTTTCTTTTCCGTTATTAAAATTGGAATATATTTCATGGAAATGACTATCATTATATACAAAGTCACATGGATTTTTTTAATAAAATCATGTGGGAATTGAATTAAATTATAATTATCTCATAAAAGTAGCGTTTCTGAATTAAAACAATATTTCATACATTTGACGCTGTTACGACCTAAAAAAAAATTGTGAAAATTTAATTGTAAATTCAACTCGTCGAAAATGCATTAAATAATGATAGTGTGAAAAATCGCAAAATAATTTTTTATTATTTAAAAATTATAAGAAATTTCCGAAAATTACATTGTTGTCATCGTTGATTATTCGGCGTTTTTCTTCCTACTCTGACCCGGATCTAGTTTATTGGACACTGTTTGAATAAACTGTTTTCTTTTATGAAATTTACTGGTTTTCAGAGTATTTTGCAAGTAACGTTCTTTCGGCTTTATTTAATAGAATTAAAAAAAACACAAGTAATTCAACAATTGATAGATGAATTAAATAGAATCAATTGATAGAAAATACTCAAAATTAATTACAATTCGTAACCATAATATGAAACAAAAAACTATCTTCATTAACGCGTGTGCATTATATTGTTAGTATGTAAAGAATTGTTAATGATTAATAAAATTAAAATCGAATGAAGGAGATAATATCTTTTAGAAACAATTACAAAAAATAGTCAATACCGATTGCTTTTATTTTTAATTTGTAGCCATTGCCTAAATTAAATAAACATAAACTGTTGACTGACAGAACGAATATCAACAAAACGAATGATTTTGTTTTGTAAAAATGAATGTCTATTTTGCTCGTCTAAAGTTGGACACGACTTTTTTCGGGCCTGCGAATTTCATGGATTAATACGTTACATCCGTAAATGGAGGATAACACGAGATACAGTCTTTACATTGCTCCATCTAGCATCCGTAGAAATAACAGTTAAAGACATTATGAAAAATAACATAACTTTTAAAAATATACAATATTGCCCATTTGTCTGACCGAAGATTTCAATAAAATTTTTAGAAGTTTACTTTTTCTTTTTCTTTGTATAAAGGTGTCATTTTTATTCTTGTAACATCTGGACTCGGCACTATTTTTGTTTTAGCTCGTCTCTTTCCATCCCTATAAGATATTTTGTTTTCTTTTATGGATAAACGTAATGATAAAAATTAAACGAATTCTATCCTTTTGGTTCATAAAAGTCAGCGTATAATATAATGTTTCTATTCATTCATAGCTGTTTATTGTAAAATATCCCAAGCAGAAAGCTCCATCTGGCGTGGAGCTTATTCTTAGTCACTTTTGTGCATTTTTCAACATAAAGAAATTAAAGATAGGGGGGAGCAAAAAACACAAGTTGTTTCAGGTTTTTATTGGAAAATAAAATAGACGTTGTATAGAAAATCGCCTGGTATAAATATGTACATGAAAAGAAAGTTTCATTTCCCGTTGTGTATAAACAAATCCTGCCCGTTCGTATGCTACACCAAGTACCCAGTTTCCAGCATTGTGTGCAGGTAGACTTTCAAGCTATTAATCCGCTGTTATTGCAACGGAACTTACTACACAACGGCCAACTTGTGTGGGAACATTTGCATACATTTCAAATGCTGCATTTGCTTTGTGTCCCAAGTCATAAAACGGTTCACAGGCCATTTTCAACACATATACACAGTGAACTTTAGATTTCATTGTAGAGATTCTGACACTCGGAGTGCTCTTTCATTTTCTGCAACACAGCACAATCAAATGATTGTACGTCCGACTGGAACATTTTTTCTAAAATCCTTAATAATATGTAGCGGAGGAAAATTTGAAAATGCATAGGAAATGTTTTATTAAAAAATATTCCGCAGATTCAATTACGTCTCCTTATTGATGTCTGCATACGAATAGGAAATATTCGTTCATCCAGGAACCAAATAGGAGCCAAATCTTCATTTAAGTAATGGCGGAAAATATCGTTTCTTTATTTTAGTTATTAGGCACCATACATTAAAAAGAAAATAGGATCGTTCTCAAATTGAAAAGAGTTTATACAATTACAATAAATTCATTTACTTATATTTGGTATACTGACATTTGCGTGATATTTGGTGTAATCAAGTCCATTCTAAAATCTAGCATTACTGGCATAGCCGAGTTAATAAACGAAGACAAAATATGGAAAATTAATTACGAACTGCTACAAAAGCCAAGCATTTAACAATGAACATGCCAGACAGACTCATTACTCACAAAAAGTTAGTACTTACATGTGACGTTTCGTTTTAAAATATCCTTAACTAGCATTGTGCTCTGCGTCGTACTTTACAATTGTGTCACTTGTGTTCTTGTTTCCTAACATGATTCTTTCTTGCCTTGTTTGTTTATGAAGTGCACTTGAGGCCGGCAGTTGACAGGAAAATAAGTTTATTTTCATTTCCTTCATTTCAACGGAGGACAGGAATTATATATTTTTCGAATGGAACATTTGAGTAAAATAAAAAGAATTTTATTAAATTGGTATTGCAATTTGACTTTTATGAGTTTCTGAGTACAAAATAAGACAATTACAACAATTTTTTTATTTTTATGCTCTTCTTGTGATAAAAGCCAGAGATTTAATCTCACTGATTAAATTTGATAAAATTGACTTTTATCTCAATCCAATGCTAATTGACATTAGGTTCATTCTTTCTTTTTCACCAATATTATGTCGCATTATCTAGGGTGAAGGCACTTAATGCACTTAATACTTAAATATTTTCGACTCCTTTAACATTATGGTGCAAAAATCGGATGGTTAATGGAAATACCAGTGGTTAATGTGATCAATTGTTACTAAAATTCAGCATTATGATGAGCCTAATAAAAAGAAGAAGTGAGCTGTAAACCAAAGGAAAAATTAAAAAGATTAGATATCGAATTTGTACAAGTCAACAGACCTTGTTGTGAAACGAACCAAAATTTCTCTTTCAAAAGTCAACTGAAAAAAGTAGTGAGATATAATCAACGAAGTTCTTATAGATCTATGCTAAAGAAGTATAGACAAGTGGGTTAGGTTTATATTTATTAAACATTATGTCTATAAGAACAACAAACATGGGCCTGATAGATAGTTTTCACATATTTATCGCTATTAGCAAAGAATTCTTTGCTAATGGCCCACCTGATGATGTTGTAATACAATGAAATTTAAGTAAAGAACTTAAAGAAAGTAGAAATAATACTACATCACGCAGTTTCATTTAATTCCGAATAATGAATTTCTACAAAATTAACACCAAATATATTTAATATTTCAAAATAGGAGGTACATTAACATTTTTTTTCATCACTTTGTTACGTATTAATTTAGAACTTTATATTAAATATCCAACACGAAATGCAGATGAAAATAGTTTCTAAGTGATGTGTCGGCAACAGGTAACAACCGACTTTTGTCGAACAAGGTCGGTGGCCAATTTTCCACCGACTCATTACATACGTTAGGAGGAACGCACCGCCGACTAAGTGTCTCTTTTCTCCGCCAGCACATTGTTCAATCGTATATCTATGTTTATTACGTTAGTGCATTTTAAGCCGTAACGTTCAGATCAAGGAGAGCAGGCCACAATCCATCCGATTTTTTTATAATACCAATTTTTGTGAAACGTATGCCTTAAAGTGCTAAATATTATGTTTCACTTTCTCCGATTATTATCGGTCGTATATGTTGTTCGTAAAACTGTAGAAACCGCGTGACTTTGACACTAAACTAAGGTTCCTTGTTTTAATATAAAATCTTAAAAGTGAAAATATTCGTTTGCAAAATATACCGCTGCATTCTCTTTAATTAGATAAAGTGTAAATTGAAAATTTATTGAAATGATTTTTGGGGGAAGATCCGAAAACAACTTCAATAAGGCAACAATAATAATTTAAATATATTATTTTTATATCTAACTAAGAAAAGACTCACACCACAGTGTAGTGGAAAACCTTAACGAAGGTTCTTTGTTTTACTATGCAATCCTAAAAATAACTTTCATTTTTAAAATAAGTTGCTTCTTGCTCTTTAGCTAGTTGAAGTGTAAATAAAAAATTGTTGCAGTGGTTTCTGGCTCTTCAATAGGGTAATAATAATTTTTTAGATGGATTGTTTTTATATATAACTATAAAATGGCTCACACAAAAGTCCCCGTAGACTCTTACTTAATACCAGAAATAATAGTTTTGTCTTAACTTGTGAAATATAGTTTAAAATAGGTATATCTTACTTTTTTCGCGGCATCGTCGCCTGTGTTTTTGGTTAAGGCGGCTGGATTTGTCTCTAACCCAATGAAACAATTACAAAATCTGATGGTATATTGTAGTACTAAAATTTTATTATTAATCAACATGATCGAGTTCCGTACTATAGGAATAATGTTATTGTTATTAATAGTAATGAATGCTATTTTTCAGGTCATTTAAAACTGATCGATATGTTACTTTGATTCATGAACTATGTCCATGCCAACTTTTATGAAAAATTGTCGTGCCGTGACAAGTACCAAATATTCAAACATACTTTTCACGGTATTAATATTCCGAGTGTGCGAATCCATGGATAACATGTTGGATAACATATCACGAAATAATTTATCGCAAATAACATACGGCGGATAACATATCGCGAAATATATTCATACCAAATTTAATAATGATTCGTTGCTTGCTTGCATAGTTATTAGACAACAGACATCTTTATCTTTGACAATTACCATATTAGTGGTACGCAATACCAGAAGTATTTACATCACATAGGAGTACTTCTAAATATGAAATTAGACATCGATAAGATTATTTCTTATGAGTATTCCAACGTGACGTATAAAAATATTGTTTACTCCACCCCAATGCACATGGGGTGGAGAAAAAAATATTTTATTGATGATTATATGAATTTCAAAATATCATCTTATGTTAAATTCTTGACAGCTGCAGATGAATAGCATCATACTTACCATCTATATAGCACACATAACTCATAAACTCGAAATGCATCTTTATATTCTTATCAAGTTTAATTCTGTTTTCCATTAGTGCATTCAGTATTCTAAAAAAACAACATGCATTAATTAGATCATCTAATAGTAATTGAATTTACATTTATTTACCATGATTGCCATATAATATTTACGACCATTTTTTTGGCATTTTCTTCATAAGTTATTTGAAATAGAGTATCAATATATGCTATTTACTTTCCACGTTGAAAGTGAGTGAAGAGTAGTCTTTCAGAAGTTAACTTCTAGAGCATAATATTCTTTTTATTTTCTTAATTTTTTATTTATCCATCAATAAAGAAGTGTTGAAGATAATTTCAACAACACATTAAAAATGAATATTCGACAGCCATAATGTAAAACGAAGAAACGCACATAAAACAGCTGCAAGAAAAATAAAAAAATGTTTAATATAAAGAGTTGTTAAAAAGCAGATATTTATGAACATCAAATAAATGACTTTTTGTCGAAAACCACAGAATGATTACGAGTCAACTTAACAAATTTGAGAAGGTTATATAGCTTGATGAAATAACCTAGTAATATCGTTAAACACTTTACTGAATATAACTCCAACATAACTTCACAAATTCCAATACTCACTTGAAAACGATTCAATCTAAACGGATCTTAAATAATTACATTGTTTTTTAAGGAAAGGAATTCCACTTTTAGTACTTGAACTTTCGACTAACTAGATTGATATTTGCCTGAGCTGATTATTCAACTTAATCTCGAGGGTCGTCTTATATTCACCAATAATGACAATGTCTCCTTGAATAAAACAGATGGATAATATAATTTATCCAATAAATCAAAACAACGTAATATTTCTAAACCAATGAGCAAATTTAAGATTGTTGAGGATTAAAGGGCTAATATAATTAGTACACTTGATTGCAAGGTTAATATAATTTAGACACTGACTTGCTTTACAAAAATCTACGATAATAAAAATTGGATGCACGCTTTTAATTAAATAAAAATTAAATCTCTCTATCTACTTGGAAAATATTTCCGAAAATACAAATACTAAAACCTCAGTTTTCAATTATGAAATTATTTTCACAACTGGCTTATTATTTTTTGACAAAAAATATTATTTTATTTAAATACGAGACAATATAATAATCAAAAGATATTTCCACCAATTTTTCATAAAAATACTAGTTCAAAATACTCATTGTTAAGTAACGCTGACACTTGACCATTTTTATTCCTATCTTTATTTTAATATTCAGTAAATTTAGTTTTGTGACGAAATATAAAATCGGTATATTTTTCGAAAACGCGTTTGTAAACATACAATTGAATATATAGTATTAAACCCGTCGAGCAAAACTAACAACCATCCCCACATGCATTTGCTGTGCAAAGTACCTCGTTTGCAACACGGTGTGCAGGTAGGCTGTTGGGGATATAATCCGCAGTTATTGCAACGGGACGGAAAACCCAACGCCCAACTCGTGTACGAATATTTCCCTTTCAAATATTAAAAAAGTTTGTTTTGTTTCCAAAGCTATAAAACGCTTATCTGCCTTCTACACTTGTATAAAGTAAACTTTCATTTTATACTAAAGACCGATAGTAGCGATAGTGTTTTTTTAAAACAAGGCATTATCAAAAGATTGGATGTTCGCTTAGAATATCGCTTATTTTTAATAAGCTATATATATATATATATATATATATATATATATATATATTTATGTATGTATATATAAATATATATATATATATATATATATATATATATATATATATATATATATATAGCTTACAAAGTTTGTACAAGTTAAAAAATGTGTTTCTCAATTTACATTATTAAATATTCAATAATTCTAAATTTCACCGTTACTTACCATTATATATCAAATATGAATGAATATGAACTATATTGATCGTCTACATATATATTATACGTGCAAAATCTTGATATTGTTCGGATAAACAAATACTCCTTTCTTATTAGATTTATTTCTAAAACCAATAAATAATCGTAAAAATAAATAAGCCTATTGAACACAATTAAATGAAACTACGTGATGTAGTATTATTTCTACTTTCTTTAATTTCTTTACCACGACCTAAATTTCGTTGTATTACAACATCTTCAGGTGGGATATTAGCAAAGATTATAAATATCTAATCTTTGCTAATATCCCACCTGAAGATATTGTAATACAACGAAACCTAGGTCGTGGTAAAGAAATTAAAGAAAGTAGAAATAATACTACATCACGTAGTTTCATTTAATTGTGAATAACGAATTTCTACAAAATTAACGCCAAATATATTCAATAAGCCTATTTTGCTTTCAAAACATATTTTTTTAACTTTCTGTCTAATTCATAAATGTCAGATCATTAGCACATTAAATTATTCATTTAAAAAATGACGTTAGTAATAAACTTTAAATGAATTCTAATTTACCTTCTAATTAAATGGAGTCGAAATCTTCACAGGCTTCGACTCCGATACGATAATTAGACACAGCTACAAAACACAGCGTTCAAAAGCATATAAACTAAACACATTTATTATTCAAAAAATTACGTATTTCTATGGCGAATATCCTTTTGAATGTGTCCCGAAACAAGCATCATGACAAGTGATGTATACAGCGAGGGATACTTCAACGGCGGTGCTTTTTTTTCGTTTTGTACCATTATGCTTATTTGCCTTTTATATTTTAAAACAAACCTGAGGCGCATAGTTACACTTTTCAAACATTCTTTCTTACAGACTTTAGATTATGTCTTGTTCAAGCGGAATATTCGAATGAAGTTTAAACCTTGGAATGTTACGAAATCTGATATTTTACAATAAGACAGATATATTTGTTCAGACCGTACATCTCTCTTAATTGAAAATTTACAGTGTAATAAATAAATAATATGTCGTCGTTCTCTGCATTTACATTTCTTCTTTAAGTTCGCATAATGTAATTACGTCTTTCTATAATATTTAATCGTAATCCGTCTTAAACTTAAGGAGCTGTGATGATGATGATGTAACGTACTAGCAGGCAGATGATTATAAGGAAATTGCGGGCAAATGATACGAGTTTCATTTACAGTGTAATAAATAAATAATTTGTCTTCGTTCTCTGCATTTACACTTCTTCTTTAAGTTCGCATACTGTAATTACGTCTTTCTATAATATTTAATCGTAATCCGTCTTAAACTTAAGGGGCTGTGATGATGATGATGTAACGTACTAGCAGGCAGATGATTATAAGGAAATTGCGGGCAAATGATACGAGTTTCATTTACAGTGTAATAAATAAATAATTTGTCTTCGTTCTCTGCATTTACACTTCTTCTTTAAGTTCGCATAATGTAATTACGTCTTTCTATATTTAATCGTAATCCGTCTTAAACTTAAGGAGCTGTGATAATGATGATGTAACGTACTAGCGGGCAGATGATTATAAGGAAATTGGAAAAATGATAAGAGTTTCATTTTTGTTACTTGACTACTGGACCATAACAAATTTGGATAATGCGTTATAGGATCTATAAATCGAGAGCAAACAACATATATAAATAGTCAACAAGTTTGGCTGTATCATTTAACATTTTATACTACTTTCCTATATGTTACCCTAGATCCAAATATTACCTCTATGTTACTGTAAGATTTTTACGATGAAATAATTTTCAATTTTAAAATAACCTTTGCATAAATAACCAATTAAATTTACCGGCCTTCATGCTGACGGAAAAACTTTAGGAACCTTCTTCACTTTCATATTTATAGATACGTTGTCCAATAAATTTGACATCCGGGCTAACTCATCATGGATTATTTAGAGTAGATGAAATAATAAGATCTTTTTTATTCAGCTACTTTCGAGGAAAGTGAGTGAAGAGTTCTCTGTTCAAGATTTAATGATCGAAATCCTTCACTCGAGGCTGTCAGCAAAAATATTAATTAACCAGCAAGTTAATGTTAAGCACTTCAAGAATTTTATTTATTTTAAATAAAAAGGAATCACAGTGTGTTTTAATGTTAGGCTTAACAATTGTAATGTGGAAATCTTGGAAGTAAGTGTCTAGCTACTAATCATGATAGTTTGAAACTTACTATTATTGGAGAATGAACTGATTTTTTGTTCCCACTGAACATTTATTCTTTTTTTCCGAATAATTTCTTCAAAACGAAAATTTTCTTCTTATACGAGCATGCAACAAAACATATATTGTGTAAAATAAGTACATTGGGAACAAAGTTAATCAAACGATTACGACAAATTTAGTTTTACATAATGTTTCATTGTATTAGAATATTTCTCTTATTTTGTTATTTTTTTAGTTCGAGCGTAAATGATTTTATAGAAACTCTTTTTATAGGAACGCACAGATGATATTCTATTAGACACAGATTAAAACAATATCTGTGTCCGACCATTTTGTTGTAAATATCTGTGTGTTCATTCGTCGAGTTATTGTATTTCCAGAGGCAGTTCGACCTCTTAATTTATATTTTATGTTCAATTAATGGTCCAAAAATGTTTTTTAATTTTTTCTTGATGCATATTTAAACCTTTCGATGGCATAACACAAGACCAGACCGGGATCTGGATCCAGAAACTTATCGGTTCGTTTTTCTGAAAATATTAAAATAGAAAAGGTGGAGTCATTCGAATACGTCATTCAGATTTTATAAACCCCGTAAAGTGCAGATACATACGTAGTTGCGTACCTACATACATACTCAGACTTCAATGGGATTCGTGCTTATCCACTAGCTTTCCTTTCAAAACACCCTTCTCCCTTGCTGTTGTACCCTTTCTATATGATAAGGCAATATTTTCATCATTTGGTAAGAAAACCAACCTTAAGGTAAATTCAAATAAGAATTACACATAGTTTTCAACACCCTAACTTTTCGAATCCAGGTTGATATAGTCTCACATCAAACATTATATGATTATCATTTCATTTGAAAGTATTCAAGCATTTTTCACTTTTGATATACACTCGAATTAATATAATTTGTTCGTCTAGTAAACACATTTATTTTAAAATATTGACGGACGTAAACAGCCCAGTTTCAACCTTTTATATTTCAAATTTCTTTTCAAAGCTTTGACATATTGTTTGCTTTAATTTGATCGCAAAATTAGTTCAATTATATACTAATTAAGTATATAGGTACTATTTATTTTTGGCCAGGTATTACTTAGTTGGCGGAAATTGATTTCATTTTTTACTTATTCAAAATTTAATTTACACATTTTTCGTTTAAATTATTTAGTTAAACAATCAACAAAACACATTTTTATGAGTTCATATGTATACCATATTGCAATTTTCTATGACCTCCAATAAAATAAAATTTACGCTTATGATATTTATTAAATGAAACATGGCTATATATAATACATATGTCGTTTTGATCTCAGCACTAGCCTACTACAAACATTTATTAGATTTTTTCCTTTATTGGGACTATAGGATCTCCCATTATGCTAACTTTCCAGACTGTAGGTTGACCATAATTTTGCTATGGGGTTTGATGATGGTATAAATAACAAAAAAAAATTCTCTTTAAAGGCCATATTTTCCTGTTGATTGAACCGAAGACTTGAAAATGTTACAGCAATGTACGGCCATGGGCTTCAATATAAGATATTGATTAACATGATATTTCAAGCCGTTTCTGAGAAAAAACAGCACAGACAGATGGACGGACGGTTAAAAAAGGGATCCTAAAAGGGTTCCGTTTTTCCATTCTGAAGGATGGTCCCTAAAAAAAGATAACTTTTCGTCAGATCCATGAAATTATCAAAACCATATTCATCGTTATAAAATTGAAATTGACAATCTGAATGGAAGAATTAATTTCGAAGAGCAAATCTACTTTCCAAGATAACAATTTATGATTTAAAATAAATATTTCAGATATCGCTTGCAGTTCATATTTGTCCCGAAAAACTATGACGTCTTGGAAATATACAAATAAAATGTCGCACGATAAACATTGGATTAAATCAGCGAATTATTGATTTCAAATAACGAGAAAAATTTGTATATTCTTTATACTTCGGATCTAACCTTATAAAGCTTTTGATTTTAATGCTTCAAAAGGTTTTGTTGTTACTGATATTCCAAAACCTACTTGTGAACACTTTTGCTTACAAGAATTTTACAGATTATTTTAGATGAGACCGATAGAAAAACAAAATGAAAGCTAATTACCAGAATCTAATTTGATCCGAGATGGCAAAATGAATATTTACATATGCCAACTAAACCTGAGTAATTCCCATTGTACAGTCACCGTATTATCATGAATATCAACAATTTCTTAGAATTAATTACACAGATAAATCGGCTAATTTGTCCTTCAGATACAAAGTACAAAAGACACTAGGGAAAAGCCTAGATACGCTAGCAATCTGATCGGGAAGCTTTCCAGTTTCTTGCCAATAAGGGAAATGTAGATCTTGTTAAGTAATTGAAATGACAGAAACGAAATTAGATAAACCTTACGCATATCAATGCGTCGCGAAGGACAATGCTAAAATTATGCGGTTTCTTTGCCGTTGTTTTGAATTGGAATATATTTCATAGAATTAACTATTGTTGTATACTAAGACATTAGGAATTGTTTAATAAACTGATGTGGGAATTGAAGTAAATTATAATTATCTCATAAAAGTAGCGGTTCTGAATTAAAACACTATTTTAAATAGTTGACGCTGTTTTGAACTATATGATTAAAAAAAATTGTGATATTTTTATGTAGATTCCACCTCTCGAATATGCATCCAACAAAAGTGTGAAAAATCACAAGAATTATAAAATTATCATCGTAGAATATTTGGCTTTTTTCTTCCTACTCTGAACCGGATATAGTTTATCGGACATTATTTGAATAAACTGATAGTCTATAGATTTGATACAGAAAATATAGATACACTTTCATCTAGAAAATATGTGTGTATTAAATATAATATAAAGACATAGTGTTGAATAAAATTGTATATTTTTACTTAATTACAATATGTGCGTTTGTATTACTCGTATCCTATGCTACAGTGTGTATGTGTGTGTGTATGTACAGTGAATGTGATCTTATAATATTATCGTTTAAATACTAGATATCTGCAAAAATGTTTTGGCTATTATAATAGATGTAGTAATAAACAAAATCTAATTCGAGCGGCTTTTAAAAAAAACCTTTTTCTTTTACAAATTTACTAGTATTAAAACAATATTTAAAAGTAAACTTCTTCTCGTCTTTATTTAATAGAATTAAAAAATGCAAACAATTCAACGATTATTACTCAGGAAAGAGGTAAAAATTAAATACAATTTGTAACAATAATACAAAAGAAAAAGCTATCTTCATGAACGCGTAGTATTATATTTTTATTATGTCAAAAGTTGTTAAAAACCAATAAAATTAACAATAAAAATCGAATGAAGTACATAATATATATTCAGAAAGAAATACAAAAATAGGCAGTACAGTAATAGTAGCTTTATTTTTAATTTATAACCATTGGCGAATTTAATTAACAATATACTGTTAACTTCTGTCAGTTAACAGTATATTGTTAATTAATTTCGATTTGTATTGCAATGCATTCGTTTTGTATTGCTAAAACTTTTATTTGAATGTCTATTTCGCTCGTTTAAAGTTGTACAAGACTTTTTTCAGGACTATGAGTTTCATAGATTAGTATGTTAGATCCGTGAATGAAGTATAAACGAGATACAGCCTTTACATTGCTTCATATTGCATCCGTAGAAATAACATTTACAGACATTATGTAAAATAACTTAAATTTTAAAAAAATACAATTTTAACGATTT
The DNA here is from genome assembly GCA_039881145.1 of Druceiella hillmani. NCBI lineage: Eukaryota > Metazoa > Arthropoda > Insecta > Lepidoptera > Hepialidae > Druceiella > Druceiella hillmani. The sequence continues at coordinate 17,015,157 of JAYKKI010000029.1, forward strand.
TTCAACATGAGGAAATATAATAAAATATAGGGAGAGACCAAAAACACAAGTTGCTTCAGGTTTGTATTGGAATATAAAACAGATGTTGTACTGGGACTAGCCTGATATAAATGTACATTTAAACAAAAAGTTTTATCTCCCGTTGAGTAGAAACAAATTCTGTCCATTCGTGTGCTGCACCTAGTTTCCAACACTGTGTGCAGGTAGGCTTTCGAGTTTTTGATCCGCTGTTATTGCAACGGAACGTAATGCCCAACGGTAAAGTCGTGTGCGAACATTTACATTTCAAATACTGCATTTGCTTTGTGCTCCGAGTAGTAAAACTGTTTATGGCCATTTGAAACACATATATGCAGTGAACTTTAGATTTTATTGTAGAGATATTGACACCTGCAATGCTCTTCCATTTTCTGCAACAAAGCACAATCAAATGATTGCACGTCCGACGGGAACATTGAAGACATTTTTACAAAATTCTTAATAATATATAGCGTGTGAAGCTTTGAAAAATGGAAGGACGCGCCGGAAAGGTTGTATTAAAAATTATTCGCCTCCTTGTTGATATCTGCATAAGGATAGGAAATATTTGTTTGTCCTGTCACCAGAGAGGAGCCAAATCTTAATTTTATTCACGGAGAAAAACATTAGTTCAATTAAGGGCACCATATATTAAAAAGAAAATAGGATTTTTCTCAAATTGAAAAGAGTTGATTTAATTAAAGTAAATACGTTTTTTTGCCACTTGCGTCATATTTCATATAATTAAGCCCATACTAAAATCTAAGCATAACTGGCATTTCATCATTGTTTCAAAAATATTCCCACAACCGAGTTAAAAAGAAAAAAGTGTGAGAAATTAATATGAACTACTACAAAACCCTCGAGTATTCTGCATCATATTTTACAATTGTTGCACTTGTATTCTTATTTTGTAGCATTATAGTTTCATGCCTTGTTTGATTATAAAGTGTACACTGGCAGTTGACACGAAAATAGCCGTCTTTATTTTCGTTTCCTTCATCTTAATGAAGGACAAGAATTATATATTTTTCAAGTGGAAAATTTGAGTGATGTACACGGGATTTCATTAAATTGACATAGCGTGCCGATTATTACGAGTTCCAGAGCTCAAAATCAGACAAATACAATGAATAATATTTTATTTCGTCTTCTCAAGATAAAAGCCAGAGATTTAGTCTCAATAATGGCCTAATTGACATCGGGTCCACTCGATTCTTTTGTCCTTAATATTTTGTCTCATTATCTAGGGTAATGGCAATTATTGTGCCATCAAAAAATTTAATATTATCATGAGCTCAATAAGAAGAAGAAGGAAACAGTGAATCAAAGGAAAAGTTAAAAAGAGTACATATCGAATCTATATTAATCATCAGACCTTGTTGTGAAACGAACCAAATTCTTCTTTCAAATGTTAAATGCAAAAAGAAGTGAAATAAAAGCAACAAAGATCTTGCAAATACCGCTGCTAAAGAAGTATAACCGCTGCTAAAGAAGTATAACCGCTGCTAAAGAAGTATAAATAACTAAGTTAGAGCTTTGCTGTTAGATTTATTGAATATTATGTCTATCAGAACAGTGAACTTGGCCACAATGGACAATATTCACATATTTATAGCTTTGACAATCGAGTTAGACAAAGTGAAAATTCCAGTCGTTTTGTAGATGCTATCATAGGATAAAACGATGGTGATAGATAAGAATTTATCACGGTCGAGTTCATTACTATAATAAATTTAAAATTAAATAAATGAAGACACAAACCTGTTACTATGTAGATTGTATTTTTCTAAGAAAACTGCAAAATTTGACTGTTTTTATCTCATTACTTTGTTACGGCCAACGTTTGAAAGAAAATTTAGCCCTTTTTATATTAATGTTTTTATCGTATTACATAATTACTCTGTTCATAGGCGTTCTCTCTTTAATACATCTTTGTACTGTTAGATTCTCGTTCGAAAAATATATAATATGAGATGTATTGGAAAATTGCACATAGATACAAATTATTTTTTTTTGTAAGAATATGATTAAAGCAATTTTTCTATCCTGAAAATATTAGGAAAACACAATACAATTTTTCCACCCGCTACTATTACTTTCAAAATTACGTAATGCTTAAGTTTGTAAAAACCGAGCATGTCAGACACGCACGTAGAAAAGTTTCGCTATTATCTATATCTTATGAAATCGTTGACGTAAAATAAATGAATATAATTTTAATTAGGAGTTCTCACCAATTGCTGGTGCCTAGAACTATTTCAAACTTTCGGAGAGACATTTATTGTCAGTTTCAAACTTGACCTTCGGAAAGAGAATTTATAGGTTAAAAAAAGGAAACATTTAACTTCAGTTTCATTTTAAAAAAGATCATTTAATGGTACTCCAGTAGATGCAACGCAGGAAAAAAATGTTTTCGCCTTCATTTTATACGTATGTAGAGGTATATAAAATTATTATATTCACTACTTTATGATGTATTAATTTAGCTATTTATAATTAGCTATTTGTAAAATTCATGCACGTATATCTAACGGGTAATGCAGACGAAAGACTCGTCAAAAGGACATGTTGGCAACCGACAATAACCGACTTTTATCGAACAATCGGCTTTTGTCGGTTGCCAACACGTCACTTTGAAGAGTTTCCGGTTCCCTATCGACTCTTTGCACACGTCGCACCTTCTTAATAAATCTCGTCCCGTCTTAAAAACGAATCGTCTTATAAAAGCCGCCTTAGACTCTCACTTAATTACAGAAATAATATTTTTGTCGTACCTTTATATTTTTGTCCTATCAATATATTGATGTCCCATAGCATAAACATAGGTATATCTTAGTTGTGCACATATCTGTTTCCGGTTAAGACAATGGGATTTGTTTCTAACCCTATGACACAATTACAATGCCTACTAGCTTATTGCAATTTTACAATTGTATAGTTTTTCAACAGGATCGAGTTTCATGCTACAGAAATAATGATATCTTTCAAGTTAAAATGTATCGATATGCTACTTTGAATCATGAACCGTATCTGTGTCAACTTTTATGAAAACCTATGATACGATTTAGGTGTGATCGAGTAACAAACATTCAAATATACTTTTCACGGTATTATTATTCCACGTATGCGAAGCCGCGGATAACATATCGGTAGCATATGTGTTAATCCGTTATACAACATACATGCATATCAAATTAGGTAATGATTCGTTGCTTGGTGGCATAGTTATTAGATAACATATATCTTTAACTTTGGCAATTATAATATTAGTGGTAAAGGTAAGAAACACAAGGGGTATAGACATCACATAAGAAGTATCTCTAAATATAAAATTAAACATCCGTAATTTGATATCTTATGAGTATTCCAACATGATATATAGAAATATTTTTAAATCCATCTCATGCGCATTGAAATATAAAACATCATCTTATTCACAATTAAATGAATCTACGTGATGTAGTATTATTTCTTTTCTTTAAGTTCTTTACCACGACCTAGGTTTCGTTGTATTACAACATCTTCAGGTGGCCTGTTAGCAAAGACCTTTGCTAATAGCCCACCTAGGTCGTGGTAAAGAACTTAAAGAAAGTAGAAATAATACTACATCACGTAGTTTCATTTAGTTGTGAATAATGAATTTCTACAACATTAACGCCAAACACATTCAATATTCAATATCATCTTATGTTAAATTCCCGACAGACCCGGATGAATTGTATCATACTTAAAAAATATGTAGCATAAAAATCTAGGAAAGTAAAAACTTTGATGTAAACTTTTAATTAAATAAAAAACTTCTTAATTTTTGTATTTCAATTTTCAATGATGAAATTATTTTCACAAATTATTTATTATTTTTAACAAGAAATATTGTTGTATTTAAACATGAGACAACGTAAAAATAAAAGAGTACTTCGATCAATTTTTCATGAAAATAATGTTCCACATAATGATAATTACTTATTGTTACGTAAGGCTGCCACTTGATCATTTTTATTCTTATCTTAATTTTAAAATTTAGCAAACTTAGCTTAGTGACGAATTATAAAACCAACTCATTTTTCGGTAACACGTTTACAAACTTAAAACTGAATATATAGTTTTTAACCCCGTCCAGTCAAACTAATAACCATCACCACGTGCATTTCCTGTAGAAAGTACCTCGTTTACAACAAGGCGTGCAGGTAGGCTGTCGAGGGTGTAATCCGCAGTTATTGCAACCCAAAGCTCAACTCGCGTGCAAACATTTCCTTTTCAAATGTTACGTTTGTTTTATTTCCAAAGCCATAAAAACTCTTATCTGCCTTCTACGCTTGTATAAAGTAAACTTGAAGAGATTACTTTATGCTAAAGACAGATAATAGCGACGCTGTTTTTTTATAACAAGGCATAATCAAGAGATCCGTTATCCGATTAGAATATCCTCTATTTTTTCATTAGATTCATAACTATGTATGGCTTATAAACTCTTTAGACGTCAGAAAATATATTTCTAAATTTTGCCTTAATAAATATTCAATAGTTCTAAACTGTACCGTTACTTACCGTTTTCAAAATATGATATTATGGTACTTACTGGATTTAGTTATAAAACCTATAAATAAGCGTACTGAAAACAAAAAACATATGTTTTTAAGTATTCTGTTTAATTAATAAATATCAGATCATTAGCACATTAAATTAATCATCTAAAAATACTACATCCGTAATAAATTTTAATATGAGAATTGGAATTTTGCTTCCAAATAAATGGAGTTGAAGTCTGTGAAAATAATTAGGTTAAGTTACAAAAGCCCAGCGTTTAGAAGCACATAAACTAAACACATATTATTCAGAAAATTACGTAATTGTATGATGAATCTTCTTTTGTATGTGTCCCGAAAGAAGCATCTTGACAAATGCTATATACCTGGGGCGCATAGTTTAAAGAGAGAGGTACTCTTGTTAAACATTTTTCTCAAATATTTTAGAGGAATGAAAGTTATGTCATGTTCAAAAGCAATTTCGAGTGAAATTGAAAACTTGGGTAGTTGTGAAATCTGATATTTAACAGTAAGATGAGGAAATTTGTTTAGGAAGTATATTTCTATTCCTTTTAAATTTATAATATAATAAATAAATAATTTGTGTATGTTATCTGGAAAAAATATTTCATTTCTATAGAACCTTTCTGAGTTTTAGGAAGTTTTAACTGTTTCCCTCCAGTACGAAAATATTAATATTTAATTTCCATAAATATAGAAAAGCCAATTACGATATATTCCGTTAGCATTTATTACGCTATAATCAAAATACATTAATAAAACAACTTTTAGGAATAAAAGATAAATCTCATTTAGTAATCTAATTTCACATTCTGATTATTATAAAAGTTTTAAGTTAAAAGTTTATGTTCCGATTATTACAAAAAATTATTTTTTTAATATCTTCATTCGATTCCTTTTGGCTGACTAAACTGACATCTGAGTAATTAGATAGATGACGAAATAAAAACATATGGAAAAACTAAATTAAAATCCGTTATTTCTAAATAATCTTGCAGGAGTATGGCTAACCACCTTACTCTCACATTATTAATATATATAACAAAAAGGAATTGTTAGTAAAAATAAATTAAGATAAATTTACCTCTTTCAAATTAATCATTTCATTCGAGGGTTATTCTTTAAATTTCAATTACAATAGAATATAAGAAGACATACGTCAGAACTCAGATACAGCTACTGCAAATTTCAAAATTTAAACAGTTTTTTTGGAAAAAAAACTGCAGAAAGAAAAAGAGATTATATAATTTTTTATAAACATTGTATGTTTTGTGCAAATAAAAACAATTGTAAGTTTTTCGCAGTCACTTCACGTGTCTGTAAAGGGAACTCGATCCTTTGCCTTGGATCATTCCACTCTTAATGAAAACGTTTGACAATATACTGTAAGATACTCCTTTTAGTGAAAACAGCAACTTCGTCATTACCTGAAACGTCTAAACTTGTGAATGGATCACGTCATACTCAAACGCTAAACAGCTTAGACGAACACACCTTCCTGTCAGACGCCTACGTAAAATGAATCGTGTACACTCGGTTTTACGTCAAACATCACCTAAAAGACAAAAAGTTCCTGTGTTTACTATATATTAAAACAACTTATGCCTTTGACAACGCTCTTTGAGTAAACGCGACTGTTTGAAACACGCTCGAATAGGCAATAATAATACGAGTAAAACATAATGCCTATTAAGCCTTTTTCCTTTGGTTTTGAGCTTTTGTGTTCCAAGTTTGATTTCAAAGCAGTTTCAAGTGTCATATAGTCTTGATTTTATGATTGGATCAGTGACTTGGTCATCGTTTTTGCTTTTAAGTATTATTTATCCAGTAAGTTTTTTCCTTGTTTATGTGCCCTACAATTAGATGTCAATGTTTTCTTTTATGTCAAGTTTCAAGTGTCATATAGTCTTGATTTTATGATTGGATCAGTGACTTGGTCATCGTTTTTGCTTTTAAGTATTATTTATGCAGTAAGTTTTTTCCTTGTTTGTGTGCCCTACAATTAGATGTCAATGTTTTTTTTTATTTGAAATGTTTCGTTAATAAAAAAATAAGAATACAAATAATTTTCAAACATATTTCTGTGCAATTAAAATATTACAATGCCTCTAAAGATTGATTACATTACTTGGAAACATATAAATTTAAATAAAACTATACATTTGCATTAAGTAATATTATTTTTACTAATTTTTATGTCTTGCCTTCTTTATACTTACTTATTTTGTTATTTTAAAAGAATTGTAATCTTTGCTAATAGCCCACTCGAAGACGTAATACAACGAAACCTAGGTCGTGGTAAAGAACTTAAAGAAAGTAGAAATAATATTACATCACGTAGTTTCATTTAATTGCGTACTTATTTTGTCTTAAACCTGAAAATAATTCAGTTATTTCAAATGTACACAAAACTACTTAAATATTCATGTTCAAAATAACATCTAAAACGAAATATGCATTAGGAGATGTGAAAATTATCAATGCAAATTTATATTTTAGCTAAATATGTTATAAAAAGATGATGAAAGGGTCGTTTTCATTATCCTAGTCCATCACAAGTTTGCACTTTGACAAAATAAGTGATTATTTGTTTATAATTATCTACAAGGGAGAGCAAAGTAGATATAAATATTATTTTCTTAATTAACAACCTAACTGGTAAATTTAATATAGGGTATTAATAATATAAAATGATTTGCACATTTTTGAAAAGTTTTGTAGAATTACGTTTCTTTTAATAAATTACCTAACGAATACTTCTTTTTTCACAGAACAATGCTGCACATATCAGTCACCATCCTGACGCTGACATCGGGGGCAGTTTTCTGCTTGACAGATTCAGCAGAAAAAATGGAAAGCCAGGCCTTAATTCACAAATCAGCTCACGAAGAGCCAAGCCACTTGATAGAAATACCAGAAACCGACGAATCTGAATCCAAATTGGTATACAAACGATCTCCAGGCTACAACTTCGGTTTAGGCAAACGAGCGTACAGCTACTTGTCGAACGAATACAAGAGACTGCCTGTTTACAATTTCGGACTTGGCAAAAGAGCAAGAGCTTATTCATTCGGTTTGGGTAAAAGGTCCGTCGACAGTAACAGTTTTAGGCAATATGATGATGAAGACAACTCTTGGGATAATCTGGACGAGCGTCAAGACATGTCAGCGTGGAACGATCAGTTTGAGGATGACAGATCAGGTAAGTGTCATTCAAGAATTTTGATTCATAAAATTTTAGGGTCCCATACATCAAAAGAAAAAAAAACCGGAACCTTTATAAGATTATTCACGAGTGCATCCATGTATCCATTTATTATAGCATTTTTTCTTAGGAACTGTTTGACGTAGACACTCAAATTTGACACAGTAATTAAACCGAAATTTAACAGTTATAAGTTACCACTTAAAAATATTTATAAAGAAATGTTTAAAATGACAAACATTTTTTTTTAAATATGCTTATCTGTACTTAACTATTTTCGATATCATCATAATATGAGCACCGTTAGTACCCAATAAGTTTTATTTTAGGATAGATTTATAATCACGCAATTTATGTCCAAAAGCACTGAAAATTGCAATGACGACACATTTTCAATAAAAATTGTAGTTACTTATCGGCAAATTATAAACTGAAATGTATTAAACAAATTAGGGATGTAGTGGAAAATGTACCACTTTATTATAACAGTTCAGTGCTTCAAAAATTATGATGTGAAAATATTTTACAATTTTCCACAAATAGTATCTTAGATAAGGATATAAAAAGTGAATACATTTGTTAGGTTTAAAGTAGGATCGGGTTGTGAGTTCATTTTGGTTTATTTCAGGTTATTATACAGTTCATTCTTCAAAATAATTTCATTTTGATTTATTACAGTCCATTATCCAATTATGAGTTCATTTTGATTTACTGTATTACCTCAGCAAAAGTACTTTTTTATTACTCTGTTACTCTATGACGTTTGTACAACATATTCACGATATAAATATCCGTTTAAATAACTCATTTGCGCTTCCCATTCATTTTTTAAAATGAATTTTCTATTTACATTCCAATATTTTGGATTAATTTGAAACTTAGCCTTAGCATTGTAAGCATACTAGTGAACATAAGAAGGAAACTTATTTCACGTTCTTATTCCAATTATTTCCTTATTCCAATATTTTCCAATTATTTCCTGTATATTTATTTTTAATATACCTGCTATACTAATTTGATTGAAATTATTTTGCATTGAAGTAATTACTAACTACAGTTATTTTTATTTTTATTAGATTCTTGATATACGTCTTGATATAGAAAGAAACATATCAATTCAAATTAAACATAAAACTAATTATCAATCGTGAATGTCAAGAAATTCCATACCTAAAACGGTCAATGGAGCCGAAAAATATATAAAAACTGGACGCCTCTCACAATATTGTGTTGATCAATATAATAGAACAAAAAGCCGGTGAGTGCTGCAGGATTTTCAGAGCCTTACGAAATAAATTAAGACTTCGTCCAGTCAAGTAACTGTCAAGAAAATTAAGTGTTACCAGACCCAAAACCAAAACGTTATCAATATAATTATGACAAAATTCAGCAAAAAGTGCATAATCAAAAGCAATTTTCGTCGGAAATGAAGGGGATTACATCTGACGATGTTAATGATGATATCAGAAATAAGACAAATCAGAAATTCTACTCCTACATTTTTTCTTGTATAAAAATCTATTGAACTTTGTTATATTTTCTTCAACATAAGTATATACATTACATGATCTTCCACGACTTTTCACTCGATGGAGTTCAGGAGAAAAACAATTTTCATCTACAATATGCAAGGAATCAGTATTTAGCCTGCAACGTTTTTTTTTAGTTTTATGTGTTCATGTAATGCAATTACGTCTTTTTAGAATATTTCATCGTAATCAGTTTTTAATTGAAAGAGCTGCGATGATCTTACCCACTGTGAGTAAATTAACGTTTTTAAACGCTTCATTTTTGTTATTTGGCTACGAACCGTAAAAAGTTTGGATAATGCCTTATAGAACGTTTAAATCGGGTTTAAACGAAAAACATGCATGCTCATGCCCACCACGTCAACATGATTGAATCATTTAACTTCTTATGGTTCTTTCACGTGACATGACAATTTTACAATTCTTATCACCAAAGAAAGAGAAATTAAATCAATACTCAAGCGATATATTTACCAGCCCATCCATCATATACTTCAATATTGTGATCCGTTCGATATAAAGGTATATATATATATATATATATATATATATATATATATATATATATACCATATCGATGAATGAAAATTATGAAAAATGAAAATTATTTTCTGAAAATGACATAAAAGTTACACAGCGTAAAATAACAATACCGTGTATTAATTGAGTACCTGTCCCTTTATGCTTTTAAACTTCAACCATTTAGCTAAATATATTTAACGTTAAGCTTAACTTTAAAGCGTACAACGCTAAACACGTAACACCAGCTGTACGCCACATGTGAGCAGTTGAGGATTTAATAGCTTATGTTATAATAGGTTTTATAATAGGAGGGAAGCTTTTTTCTGTAATTTACGGCTTTATTTAAGTTAAAGTTGTACATGTTTTAAAACGAGCTTAAAATTAATCACACTATATTGTCAGTTCATCCATAATATAAATTTTATATTTTTAAGAGGTATAAAAAATTGCACTGAAATTGGAAAATTGGAACTTTTTGGACAAAATTTCCTTTAGGCCTTAATTCTACTAATTATACTGGACTATTTGTGCCAACGGATTGATGCAAAAACCGTTATAAACACACATTGGACACAGATAACAACAAAGCTCTCCTCCCTCTCCCAATTGCTGTTAGATAGCCAAGACAAAATTGAACGATTAAAAAAAATCTAAACTTTAGTTGGTACACCAGTTAAAGATTTATATTCAATTAGGGACACCGAAGATAAAACCTTTCATCTACTAAATGGTTTTTCCGAATGTACCAATATTTCAATTATTTTATAATTACAATGACTTTAAATTAAAACACTAGTAAGACATAACAGACACACAAAAGTTTAAAGTAAGGGTAATGAAACCTTTGCGAAGAGACAGATGAGGTTATACATCACACTTATATACTAAACATGGATTATAAGCGGGCATTTTACAGAGGGTAACGTACTTTTCAGATAGTGGGAAACACCCTGTCAGGGAAATTATTCGTGTGATCTTTGGCGTAAATTTAATGTTATTGCTAATGAGAAAATTCAAACTCGACTGATTGAGTGCAAAGCATTTTATACTCCTTAATTTTCGAAACTATCAACATTTGCAATTACGTTAATTTTAGCGGTAGAAGTTTCTATGGAGAAAGTACTTGCAGCTAATAATTAATTCTCTCGATACATTTGCAAACCTAACTTTTTGCAATGGTTGAATCGATGGAAAAAATATGGACTATTAAATTTAAATGTTCAAAAATCTGGTCTCGTTTTGCATAGTATTTTTTTTCTATAATAACACCTTAGTATATAAATATAATGATAAAAATTGATCATCTTTATATGTTAGAGTATAGTCTAAAATTCTTCCATTTTATGGATTTATCCAAAAATTGTTTGTGGACCCATTGACTGCAATACGATGTCGGTCTCGTTATTGTTTTCTTTTTTTATTTCATTTAAATATAATTGGTTGTAATTTTTTCATCAGTTTTTCTTTAATAGTTCATAATAACTTAACTTTTCTTGTAATTCGAATGGTAAGAATTAATTTTTACATTTCGATTTGGTATAAATGGTCAATTAAGAACAGAATGTTTTCTACATTCTGTTCCAAGTTAAAAAAAAGGAGTATTACTCGAGGATGTTAAACTATATGAGTAGAATATTGATTAATATCTAGTTTCAAATAATTAGATGATATTTTTGTTGTTTCCATCTGGGACATATGATAAATAGTTTATTGTCATCCATCGTTTGTTCATCATCGATAGTCTATCTCAATCCATTGTTTTGCCAATGCACGTATCATTGGAGGTAATCCCCATGATCGCCACACTGGGCAGGCTTGTTAGCAATCACAGTGCGTGCCTTCTCGTACCAGTAGCACGGCTGTCCTTCATTGGTCTGTGGCATTTAACTATGAGATTATCAGCAACCCTCCAACTCTGTTCGACAAGCAAACCGAAATCAAACCCAGGACTCTGCGGTGCGCCATGCCATCAAAGACCATAAATCTGCATACCGGCAATGCACTACGATGTTGAAATTGTGATATGCTATATTACCATAACACCACAATGCTTATTCACAAGCACAATACTTCTTCCCTGAATATTGCCTCACTCTGTATGCTGTTTAATTATGAAATAAACAATAAGTATAGTCTGACTTTTTATTATGATAAAATCGGTTAGTTTTTCCATTGAAACTACTCTTTTAAAAAGAATAGGTAAAATACCATGAAGAAATAAAAAATACGAAATATATAGTAAGAAAATGCTAGATTTTATTTTTTAGTGTTTCATAATGAAACAACACATTAGTTAAATCCATCCAGGAGCCCATTAGACCACCTGTCACAGCATTACAACTTCTAAATTGTTTGACTTATACGCATGAAATATTGTAAGTAGATCATTTAAATATATCAATAAGTAGATCAGACAAGTATATCAGATAAGTATATTAACTGACGTGTAGAAAAAGATTACAAAAATATTGATGTGGGAGGTACATCAATATTTTTAAAAAAATTTTCTAAACGTCACTTAATATACTTATCTGATTTACTTGTTGATATACTTATCTGATCTACTTGCAATATATCATGCGTGTAAGTAAAAAGTGAGAGTGATTTTTATCCAGCATCATATTAGTGAGGAGGCATTAGATAGAGCTTCGAAATAAAATTGAAACTTCAATGATCATTTATCCTTCTTAAATTTCATCTTCCTTCCAAAATTCTCGTTTATGAAATATTCAATTTTTTGCGTTTTTATTCTCTTTGATCTTCCACGTTAATTGGTGCGCTCTTCCGCTTCTAATTCCTTAACCACAAGCTTGGAAAGTCCAAAAGTTCTTGGTACTGGAATTTGACAAGAATTTTCAAGCACAATTATTTCTATTAATCTGCATTAACAATTTTAAGAAATATTCACAACTACTGAACCCTATTTTGTACCTATTCAGATACTTATTTGATCAGTTATAACTTTTTAATTTTTATCATAAAATAATCATAAGTTCTACTATGCACCACAATAATTCTTGTTATGTATTACAGAATGAAATATTGTTGTTCTAACATAAAATTATGTACATAGATCCTGATATAAAAATTAACAAAACTTCTTTTATAGTTATTCGAATTTGATTGCCCAATATTTTATAAGATAATATTGGATTGAGCGACAGACGAGTATTAAGCAATGAAGTAAATGGAAAGTTGGGGATGCCTTTAGCCTAATAAATCTTTTTATATTACCTAAATTATAAAGATTATATGAATATTTTGTTTAAAAATAATGCAGTTACAAATAATAAACAAGTCTTAGACTATGTAAATCTATCTTACGCAAATATTGTACTGCTAATAAAGTGCAGCATTTTTGTCTGGATGTTTAAAATGATAATTTCAATGTCTCTATATTAAGCCTTTTAATGTGATACAAAATTAGTAAATTTACATCTAACATATAATCATATTGTAAAAAAAGTTAATTCTGTTTATGAAAAATACTTTTAAAAGTATGATTTATTTAGCGTATGTATTAATAATAGAAGACAGAAAACTTGTTTTTATAATGTTGTTTATCTGTGTTTTAATTTATTTTCTAATCACGCAAAAGTTTCTGGACGCATTATGATAATATTTCGCATGGTAATAGCTTATATCCTAAGATTTTTATCGAAACATATAGGATACTTTTTATCTGAATATTACAGATTTAAAAAAACCCCGACTTCGGGAATACTGGGATATCGGTGCTGCCAACGCCATCTATAAGCATTTTTAGGAAACTTTATGCTCATAGATATTGCAAATAATATAAAAAATAATTTGAAAATTAGTTTCGACAATTCAGTTGGATCGGCCGCGGTATAATGGTTAGGGTGTTGGCACGGTACACTGAAGACGTTGATACAATTCCCACCGACTGTATTAATATTTAAAACCGGTATTTAATATTTAAAAATATATAATTACAGTGATTACAACACTGAATTTTGAACCTAATTTTCTATTTATAATATTTTCAAAATTAATGTGCAATATTAGCGGCATTTGTAAGTTTTAAACTTATGGCTAATTAGGTCTATATGTTGACAAATCAAATGTAAACAAATCATTGCAATGCAATCAATACAAATAACAATTTGAGATAAGAAAAAATTATTGGAGATATTTATGCAAAACTGCTAAAAGCCAAATTTTATTTTTTACACATACTCGTACATTTTTTTCATTTTCATATTTTCAAAAACTAAATTAGTACAATGTTACTATCTCCATGCCTTTTTTCGGCTCTCAATATAAAACAATTAATTAATTTTTCAACGGATCCCTGACAAAGGCACGTGAGAGAAGAAATTATTAATTTCTTACAGAAGTGAAAATTCACCATTCAATACCTTTTTTATTTAATATTCCTCAATCGTTTCTCATCTTCATGTCTTTACCTACTTCACCTACTAGAATCAATCAAACTTCGAAATATACCGAAAACAATTTGATTTAACCCCTCGTAATGTAAATTCCGATGAGAAATTCACTAAATCACTGACACAGCATCCCTCGTTCACCCCTGACCTTTAGTAAGGCAATCTTATGATGCCCATAAACCTCCACTCTGGACCATCAATTAATTACATTTAATTTTTACGAGTCCTTCTCCATGTAATGAACTTAAATTATCTTTGATTTTCCACGTTAGTCAATTTATTAGACGCAATATGTTCAAGAGGTTTATATATTAGTTTAGTCATATACTCAACTAATTATTAAGTTTGTAGTTTACAAGTACCCAGGACAAAAACAGGTATAAATTTTAACTACATTATTCAGAACAAATTGCGGCGTATCATCTAGAATTGTGACGACAATCATTCTACAATTCCTTTGCTGTCCTTTCAAACATTGTAACGTTTTTCGATAAAACTCGCCATTTGTTTTTGTTCATCGCATAATCTCATACTGCAGAATACTAGAAGGTTGAAAATTTAGATGTGAGTATTCTCAAATAATATTAAATTTCAATACGGTAGTTGACTTATTCTAAATTTTGATATTTTTCGTGCAATATTGAGAAATATAAGTTAATTAAAAACCAGTCTTAATTCAAAAATTTATTGAAAAATAAGCCAGTTATAGGCTTCTAAATTTGAAGATATAGATAGGATTGGGTATATCCCTGTCTCTTTTCCTCTTGTAGAATATAATGTGCAATATTAAAAATGACCTCACAAAACAGTATTGCCGTCCTTGTCTAAAGTTTAAATTTAAACTTTTATAACTCGGTCAATTTTAAAGATTATTAAAAAAAATGTCACTCTTCATCAGTTTGTACCTTGAAATTATGATTAATGAAATAAAAAAAATTAGTCAAATACCCAATTATAATTGCAACACTTCCAATCTTCATTTATCCTTGCAATCCGACTAATTGACATGATTTATTTTACAGTATCTTAATTATACAAAATATTTAAAGAATATTGGAAAGCATTACGATTCACAGTGCAACAAGTCGAAGCTTACTGTTTTTTTTAAACTTGCAAGTAAATAAGTTTAAAAACAGGCCGAGTGCGGGTCTGGTTCCATACCTTATTCAAAGTTAATTATTCTATTTATCACAAGTCGTCCCTAGTATGGACTTCCTAGCGCAATAAATATTTAATAATATCTGATATAATTAAGGAAGATTATCAATATATATTATCGTATATAGCTCGAAAACTGCGACGTCTATAACCAATACTTTCCTGCAACCTTGTGTAGGCTTCTCAAAACTCTTTTTGAAAATGACATATTCAGTAGTTTTGAAAACTGGGTATATTAAAATAGCAAAAACACATATATAATATATGTTTTGCTATTTTTCTATAGAACTATTACTGAAGGTACATTCCCTAAAATTAAAAAAATATATACAATAGGTCCTTATAAACAGTCTTTTCAAACAACTGGGTATTTGACTAATTTTTTTTTATTTCATTAATCATAATTTCAAGGTACAAGCTGATAAATAGTGAAAATTTTTTTTAATAATCTTAAAAATTGACCGAGTTATAAAATTTAAATTTAACCTTTAGAGAAGGACGGTAATACTGTGTTGTGAGGTCATTTTTAATATTGCATATTATATTCTACGAGAGGAAAAGAGACAGAGATATATTCAATTCTATCCGCATCTTCAAATTTAGAAGTCTACAACTAGCTTATTTTTCGAATTTTTTTCAAGACTGGTTTTTAATTAACTTATATTTCACAATATTGTACGAAAAATATCAAAATTTAGAACGAGTCAACTACCGTATTACCCGTATCATATATGGAATAAAGTTTCGAGTACTTACTTAATTTCCCCTGCAATTATTTTTAGTGTTACTTTTGATTAGCGCACTGTTAATAGTATGCTCTAATACCTAGCCAAATATCAATTTTCTACGTCAAACGGTTTCCAAGCAAACAGGCTTAACAGACGATTGGGCGGATAGGTGAGTGATCATGTAAAGGTTACTTTTTCCTTTTTTTAGGTATGGAAGCTTAAAAAGAAGAAAACACTGACGTCGGCTATAGTACGTGGTATTACAATTGATTTATAATGGCACAGATTTAATAAAAATAGGGTTTAACACTTGTTTTTCGTGTTAAAAAATTATTTTTAAAATTTAATAGAACTCACGATTGCATGCAACCGAATTTATTTATATTGACAATGCTTTACTTATTAACAAATAAATAACTTAAATCTGTACGTTTTTCGTTTTATGTCTAACCTTATGTGTGAATAATAGTTTTCAAAAGATCTCAATAAATTTAATGTTATCGAATATAATTGCTACAACGCTACATCTAAGTTGTCAGGCCGCATCCTCTTAGTATCTCCCCACATTTGCATTAATTTATACTGAGGCTATCCTGTAGAAGACGCTGCAACTGTTATTTGTAATGGAATTATTATAAACAGAACGGAAAATGTCTTCAGGACATGCATTGCGTAACTGAAGACTTAATGGAAAATGTCGACTCAATGCAATAAGCTGCATTTCATTTACTTCGTTCAGCATTACGAAGAAATTTCATTTATTTACATTTTTGTCTTATATAAAATAGTTTTATTTTTTGCGACCAAGATTACGATAGTACTCTTCAGTTTCTTCTCTGTTCATGCTTTTTTTTTCCAACTATTTTAAAATACGAATAGCATGTAGTAGAAGCAATTGCTTTTAGAAAAATAAATTTAGTGTAAGGTTAACATTACTTTTAATTGGAGAAATATTAAAAATTGTCGACTATAATCATAATTTATTTTACTTATTTCGAATTCAATATTATCATACTATATATTGAAAGTATTTTAAATAATTGGGTACGAGCTATAAGCATATCCATTATTCGAGGTCTCATACGCATTCATTTAATAGTTATGTAAGAAATTTTTTTTTTCACGTAAAACGTGATTCAGATTCAAGATTTAGTTATTTAAGAATAAATAATAACTAAAAAACTAATATTTGTGTAAATCATAACTTAGAAATTATTACAATTGAATATTATCTTACTGATTTACTATTTAAACACAATACATACAGACCAAGAAAAAACGCCAAGCTAAGCAAAAAATAAACGCAAGAGAAAAACGATCAAAAGATTGGGTGATAAAATATATGTAAAATATACTATTTTTATGATCTCCCATGTTATTATCTTTGAGAAGAAATATTTAGAATAATAAACTTTACGTTAATTGTACCACGGTACTTAGATCATTTTTAACGCTGTCAATTGATAAGTGAAGATACTGAGATAATTTTTAACATTGATAATTTTTATCGTCTCGGGTCTGTATGCACAGGCTCTGCCTTTAAAAAAAATTGTACACATTTTTTTAGTTTTGTGTCGAAGAATCACGTATGGTATACACAATTTAAGTTTATAACTTTTTTAATTTAGGACCTAGAAATCTCCGACAGAAAGACAGACAGATGTAAGAAGTTTCCGATCGAATCTGTCGGGTATGAAATCTTACAAATAGTATGTCAATATTTTGCGAATCCTCTTGGAAAGTCATATATAGATATATATATATATATATATATATATATATGTGTGTGTGTGTGTGTGTTTGTGTGCATGTGTGTGTGTTGGGTGTGTGTGTGTGTGTATGTATGTATAACATCGTTCACAAAATTTGAGATAACATATGAGCAGACGAAATATATATTAATATTAATCGATAAGTACACAAAGAATTAGAATATGATTGAAACAATATCTTAAGGTTCCTATTCACTGCACTTAAACTCTTAAATAGATTGTTTGTTTACTAATGAACAGATAATTTGTAAACTGATGTATAAATCGTTCATACACTAAGGGTTACCTCGTTCGTACACTGATAAGTAAACAGTTCGAAAATTGATAAATAGATCATTAATAAACTGTTGAATAAATTGTTCATAAGCTAATAAACATATCGTTCACAAACTCATGAATTGCTCATTCGTAAACTTTTGAGTCAACAGCTCGTATTCAAATGAATAGACTGCTCGAGAATGTATTAGGTCATACGTAAACTGATGAATATACCATTTTAAAACTGATAAATTAATCGTTTGTAAACTAATGAATAAATCATACGCGAACTTATGAAAAAATGGTTCGTTAACTGATGGATAGACTATTCGTAAATTCATGAATAGACCACGATTCAACTAATGGATAACTCCTTTATACACTGATGAACAGATCTTCATTAATAGGAGTCTAACAGACTCTAATAACACACAATAGAACTAGTATATAATCGAAACAAAATCGAATTTTTTTCTATTTCTCGTAGTGACAGTAAAATTAATCGTTACTTGACAAATTGTAAGAGGGAACAAAGATTAAACACTTCGGAATAAATACAATCATAACGTAAAATACAAAGGAAACAATGATAAATTGCCTATAGAATTCAAATATAACAAAAAGATAAATGCCAACCGTCTCAAATTGAAGCTTAATTGAGAGAATCAGCATTGCAAATATTTGATAAAGAGAAAATCCTGCGAGATATTGTTAAGTTTCCAACATTTTTTCTGCATACTTATTTTTCCGCTTTATTTCCGACTCCTTTGACTAACACTTTTCAGCTTTACTTTTATCTCATATTTAAGTATTTACTGTAGCCGTCGTGAGAAAATTTACAAATTTTGAAAACAAGAAATATTTAAAAATTTAATTCCTATCTTCAGTGTTTAGCCTAATGTCTGAATGTATTACATTAAATGGATATATAGAATTAACAAAAAATATGTTTTCAACTAGTGAATTCACAAATATTATAAAATTTTACACTAATATTTAAATAACAAATAAATACAGACAGAACGATGAGACGTGGAGTCAAAAAAGCACGTATGAAAAAGATACATGTGATTTTTACTTTAAAATATAGATGATATATTATATTAACATATGATATAGATTATGTATTATAGACGAATGAGTACAACATAGGTAAGTTTGACTAGCCCATTTCTCAAGGTGATGGCAGATACTATCCTATTCCATAAACTAGCAAGAAAATTCAATTTAGTGTCGTCACACTTACTGATACAATGCAACTGTGTCCCCCTCTATTATTATCTCATCTTTAATTCTGGTCAGTTCGAAATAAATCGATACTAAATATCGTAAAAAATTAATTAAATATTAATTGCATGCACTTAAAATGCAATATTGTTTTCATTCTTTTCATTCTTTAAAGCAGGTCGGCATTATAGTAGACATTTCCATAAAACTATGCATAGGTTTACAAAAATTTATACCATGTACCTGAGACGCAATTCGTACTGACGACAGCTAAATAAAATTGTAAATTATCTTAACTTTTGAGGCTAATTGTGTATCTAATTAATATAACTTTATTGATTTTACCTACTTTATTAGACAAAATATTCTTATATATTACCTGCTTTACTCGCTTTTATTTTTGGTGATGTTATTATTGTTTTCCATTTGTCGTGAACATTTATATAAGTATTTTTTTTATTTTTTCACACACACAATACCGAATAGAAATGGCTTATCGTGGTCGATTAACTAGTTTTTCATAACTAGTCTTTTTTATGACACATCAGTAGCTAAATAGGGTATATCGTTGGAGCTGTTGTTTATTTTTTCTAGTGATGCTAACTCAATTAAAGTGATTAGGGTATTATCATATGAAATAAAATATATGTGTGAGGATATCATACTTTTACACCGACACCAAATGTTGAGAGAATCTCTAGTTTATTTTCCATCTGAAGTGACTACCAACATTTAAGTCAAATCTAGAAATTAAAACGTGAAAACAACATTTTGTACGTCTTTTGAAGCATTTACGCATATTGCGCGCAATATTTATCTGTGTTACAAATATGTTAAATTATAAATCACAAATACATTAACAGATTCTTTGTTTACGTTATGTCAAACACATAATAGTCTGTGGTCAAACAATCGCACAGAGTAGAGATTGTCGCCAAATAATTTTAAAATGTCAGATTGATTGAATGAGTTTTGAGCTGTGCAATTTGTGGAATTTCAAATGTTTCTTTTCCAATAGTCTGTGGAGTATATGCCAAGGCAAAAAAGTGGCATTGATCAATCACTGGGCGACCAATAGTAAATATAAATAAACTTGTTAAGTACAAATACAAATTACTACGAGAGTTAAGTGTACCCTTACCCTAAGAACATTTACTAGTAATGTAGTCAGTTTTTCTACTATATGTATTTATTACTGGACATCAAAATCACTTTTCACTAAGTAACTGTATAGTCTGGTATGCTTTTATTGAGGAATCATTGCTATAATGCTTTGAGTAAACTTAGAGTAACTTTCGAGTAATTTTTGTAGTAAAACTTCTTTATGCACGCTTGACTTGGGGAATAAGCTGGTGAATGCGTGACGTGAGCGTTACGAAAAGTGTGATCGGGCGAGGCGAACGGAAGTTGAGAGAGAGATATAAATTAGTGAAGACAGAAAGATAGAGAGTTACGATTCATATATTACTGTAGGGACAAGAGAGAGAGGTGCGAGCACACATTTTCTCTCTATCTCTCATAGCCAGTTATGTTTCGCATATCGTGCAAGCCTATTGTCTGTATCACACTGTAGGAGCAAGAGAGAGTAGTGCGTACGCACATTTTCTTTCTCTCTTTATCTCATAACCAGTGCATGATATATATATATATATATATATATATATATATATATATATATATATATATATATATATATGCGAGTTTGCTAGCGTTATGCGAACGGTGATTTTTTGATTATTTTGTAATTTAATTTCGTTCTTGAACAATTTTATAAATTATTATTTTGTTCAATACATTAAATATTCCACGTTTAAAGTGAATAAAATTGTAAATTCATTTTAAAGTTCATATTTTGTGAATTTCAAGTTTTACTTCAGTCGTGTGGTCTAAAGCACATTCGTTTTTTATAATTTTTAGTTTAACACTTTCGAATATGGGGAAACAATTTTTTTATAGGAATTTTCAGCAATTATTTTAAAACTGCGTCCGTAAAATTTTAGAAGAGAGGTTTTTGTAATACGTATGAATGATTTTTCTTTATTAGTATCACATAAGAGACATAAAATAAGAAAAAAACCAGTGTTTCATATGTTCGCTTCAAAATTTAAATAATAATATTTGTAGTGTTAAGATGTGTGATGAATGTACGCAATTTACAATTTCAAGTTTCTACATCAAATGGTTTCTAGAAAAAAAAACTGGTATTACCAGACAGATGGACACGTAGGTGGTTTCATAAAGTTTTTTTTTGGGATACAGTGTCAAGGTTGTTATTCATTGAAAGGTGCTCGCGAAAATATCTACGGGGAATACAGAGACTGATTCTCATCAACTAGATTGACTAGCTCACAAAACTAAGTCGTCAAAAGGACCGACATATAAAAAAACTCTAGTCAAAAATTACAGAAATTGGACTGGGATCTGCAGGTACACCTTTGCCTCCTTTACATTCCTTCATTGCGCGATCTGATTGTCACTTACCCAGAGTTCCATATAATTACAAACAACAAAAAATATTCAAAAAGGGCCTTGTTTTTTATATAAGTTGGCCAAATTTATGCTGAATATTTATTGTCACTGCCTATAGGATAGCAATAAGCCACAAATTAAAATGATGCTTATGTAGATGGGTTTCTTTGTAATATTTATATTTTGAAAAACTTTTTCGTAAAAGCCAAGTCGAGGTTAAGTATTGCTGATCCAACCCAATATTCCAATATTTACACAGTGGGGATTGACATATTTCGATATGTTGATATATTTTTTGATATATTTATGATACACAATTCATTACCTCATCATACCTATAAAATACCTTAAAAATCGCACTACGTGGGTCTCGTACATATTTAAGCATTTGTTAATATTTAAAAGTACATTGTATTTCTGTTAAAATATTTACAATTCTAATTTTGACAATGTACATATTGCCTACAATACGAAAGTCATAACATGGTACATATTTTTAAAAATTATGATATCTTAAACAGTCGCTATAATTTTCATTTAATCTTTGCGTGTACTTCCAAAAACTGTATTTTTTCGTAAGTTCAATAGTCCCGGGGGTGGAGGGGATAGGGGTGACAAATTTAAAAAAGTCTTTAATATATTCCAGGAATTCATAACAAATAAAATTTAAAAAAATAACATAACTTCGTTATTTATGTCCCACTAATAATATACTGGATCTGTACCGATCTGATTTTTCCTTTTCATATATTGCCAGATGTAAATCCAAAAATTAAATATGCGTCCTGCGTCACGATTGATTTGCACTAATGAAATAGACAGGTATACAGGGGTGTTCCGGCAGCGTTTATGATATTTGTGGCATAGCCAAAAACGTGTTTTCTTTCTGGTCTATGGGCAGTTACATAGTATTTAAGTGTTAATAACATACACCGCTCGACTTAAAAATATTCACTAAAGTGCCAAAATCCTCCAATTCCTACTATTGTTTCACATAACTACATTTTAATAATGTAACTTAGAAGAAAAAAGTTATATTTCCTGTTTTACAATTTTGCTTCTACAGAACGGCGGCTTCGCACGCATGGAAAATGCAAAAATGTATGTTTTCATGAAAATATTGAATATTAGCTTCAGAAACATAGTTTAGGATGCAAGATATTCCATGTTCATTTCCAATATTAGTTAAAATATGAGGTTACTGCTTTTTGGTAAACCAATATTATGACGATATTATCGCGCTCTTATCTTTAACCAAATACTTTTTTATAAATACCAAAACGAAATAAATTTCATTCCGAGATGTTTACTTCAATAACACGACTTCATAAATGCTAAATTTCACGTATATCAGTTGTGTAATTGAAGTGTGAAGGCGAGACAAACAAATAAAATAAAAACTTTCTTTCGTATTTGTAATATCCTATTCTAGAGTAAAACGATTCTATATATATTTTTCGTAACATGCAGATCAGTCGAATGGATGAGATGTGAATGCGAGACCAATAAATAAATAACAAACTTACTTTCGCGTTTATAATATTCTATTATGGGGTAAAAAGTTTCCCATATTTCTCCCATGTTGCAGGCTACGTGTACACAAAAATTAATGGAGATCAGTCGATTAGCGGAAACCTGAAAGCGAGACAAACAAATAAAAAAATAAACTTAATTTTGCCTTTATAATATTCCATTCCGGGGTGAAAGGTTTTCATGTATTTTTTATGATACAGGCTACATGTTTCCAAAAATTAATGGAAATCAATTGAGAAGTTCTAGTGTAAAAACGTAACAAAGAAACAAACTCACTTTCATATTTATATATTAGGATCTCGTTGGCGAAATGCAAGACAATTATATTTCAACTGATATATAAATATCACTATTTCTTTCATGAAACTATTTTTACACAACTTTTTATGGTAATGTACTAAATAACAGTTCAAATTAAATAATCGATATTAATTCCGTTTCGAATTTACTTGACAATATTTTAATTTGAACGTGTACCATTAGTACGAATATTAACATAACTTCATAATAACTGTCATTTACTGAACTGAACTGCAAAAATTAGGTAAATTAGCATAATGATTTAAGCCAACTAACAGACTAAGGACTAATCTACTTAATAAAAGGTGAAACTTAATCAAAAGTCTACTATTTAGTCATTTAAGTTTGTAGATCTATTAAGATTAACTTCTATGTTATTGTTGAATTAAACGTATGTTTGTACTTGTATTTTCATTTATATGAATAGAAGGAGTAGGACTCGTATTATTTTTGACTTGATCAACAGTTTCATGACACAAACGCCTTATAAGACACCTTTTGTGGTTTCTTACCAAATCAAGCAATCCTTACAATTTCATCATATCTCTCTTCTGTTCTTCTATTCGTTCATCACCGCTCTACAGTTTTAGAGTTAGGTTTTTAGAGTTATAGAATTACATTTTACAATTATATTTTTAAAATATAGATTTCAATAAATATGTAAGATGTTCAAATTGTTAATGTGAAACATCTAATGACGCGTTTGGATGAGAATTAAAGCGTTTTGAAGTCACATCGCGGTGTGTGATTCGGTCAGCTCCGCGTCTTGTTGACTCTCCGAATTAATTCGGTCAGCTTCACGTCTTCTCGGCTAACAATAATCAAAAATATTTTTTTCAATATCAGAGAAATATTTCTTAACAATCGTGAAGAAATATTTCTGTGATGAATAATTTCATACAAATAAAAAAATAAAGTTAAATTAAAATAAATAAAATTAAAGAAAAAAAAATAGGATGCACCACTACATCTTTGGCGCAATTCTTGTTTTGCGAATTACGATGAATCGGTTATGGTAGAGTAGATCACTTAAAATTAAATTTAGGTATGGTTTCCCTTTTGTGAAATATTAAACATTTCATTATACTCCATTAATAATTTCGAGACATGATCAACTACGAAAGCTAACTTTGGATATATTTTAACATGAAATTTACTGGTTTTTAAGACTATTTTGTTCTCATTTAATGAAGTTGAGATTAAAGGTAGTACAGTGTGTAGATGCACAAAAATAAAAAAGCTAAATAAAAGCTTCTATTATTAGATAATAGAAGCTTTTGTTTAGTAAAAAGTTTCATTTTAGTAAAATTTTATTTAATAAAAAGTTTCTATTATTAGATAATTAAATATAAAGATGAATAGAGGAAATATATTTATAATAAAAAACCCTTTGTTTTAATTGAGGGCAAAAATACTGTATTTGTCGATTTTATAATTGAAATAATGAATGATGAAAAGAATATGTAATACATTTACGACTTTATAAATTTGAAATTAATTTAAGGCCTCACCTAGTACTAACGACTTGTAAAAAACTTTTGAATTGAAAGCTTTTCCAACTTACATTGATAGATTTTTAGTGAAAAATCATTAATCCCACTGAAACATGGCCAAAATTAATTTTAATCAAATTTGTTCCTTATATTCCAGAACTGATTTCCAGGCTTTCTATTTTTATTTTGAACTGAATCTTGTTCAAATGCCACTAATATGGTAACCAACGTCTAGCAAACCCAGTTCTTTATAAGGATTATATACTTTATATAAACTCACCTAAATTACATCAGGCACGTACCACTACGATATACGACGCATCCTGAGCTTAAAGCTACTAATCATTCTATCACGAACGAAGCTCGTCATAAGCTTTATTGTGTTACTTTCCTTTTAAGACATTAATTCAATTTACAGAAGGTGGCGGGAATAAAAGCTGTGCTTCTGATTATGTATAAGCATATTGAGTTTATTCGCGAACTTAATTCTTGTGCTTTATTAAATTCGGAAGCATGTCAAGGAATAATGAGTGTTATCTTTAGAATCCGCCTTGTAATGCCGCGGTTTTTGAGCTTACAGAAATTGTTTTGTTTCATAATATATTAATACGTGTTCGCTTATGTGTTTCTATTTAATACCTTTCTTAACGGTGAAAATATTCTCGGTTATTTTATTTTTATTGTAAAATAAAAAAAAACTGTGATTTTATCGACTTGCAAAATTTAAACCTTCTTGTTAAATAAATTCAATCCAACCAGTTTAAAGACTTATTTATTATATGCAAGGTTTTTTAGTAATTATTCTCTATTTATTCGAACTTTTTTTTCAAAAATATCTTTTTCCTTTTCTATTTTATTATTCATTTAATTTTCCAATCACTATTATAAGCTTGTCCTTTTCTTGCCTTTTAACAATTTTAAAAAATGAAATATTAAACGATATTTAGTACACCTGTTATGTAAAGTAACCTAATTTTATTTTTTTTTGTACAAAGAATTTAAATAAAAATTGATCAGTTCTTGGTACTAGCTAAACTGTAATTAAAGAATTATATCCCAAGAATACTCACGTTTAAATATCATTAACTACAAATAACTAAATGAGGATACTTGTATCGCATACTCCTACTGCTGGTACGACATTTGACATTCCGTGAGAACAGATTATAATGGTGTAAATTGTTTAATGGTAGAAAATTATTAGATCTGTGAGGTAAGAATCTAACGACAGATATATTTACAAGTAGAAAATTAGAAGATCCATCATAAGGATTATGATGGTAGAAAAAATTTAAATATAGAAAATAAATATATACTAGTGGTCGTCCAGTGGTCGAAATTCGACTGTAATTAGTCGAAATTCGACTGTAATTCCTGTAATTAGTCGAAATTTCCTGTAATTAGTCGAAATTTTTCCTGTAACTAGTCGACTGTAATTCCTGTAATTAGTCGAAATTCCTGTAATTAGTCGAAATTTCGACTGTAATTAGTCGAAATTCGACTGTAATTCGACTGTAATTAGGCGAAATTCGACTGTAATTCCAGTGGTCGAAATTCGACTGTAATTAGTCCAGTGGTCGAAATTCGACTATAATTAATAGTGGTCGAAATTCGACTATAATTCGATAGAAAATAAATATATACTAGGGGTCGTCCAGTGGTCGAAATTCAACTGTAATTCATTACATTTTTCAATTTGAACGTTACTCATTTACGGGATACTCATTCAGACAATCTGATATTTTAAAATTCTTTGGCAACAATCACTTTGTGACTATTATGTGTTAGATATAGACAATATGAACCTAAATAATGAATCTTTCATTGATGAACGTAAACAATGAATTTTTTAATGTATTTGTAATAAATAATTTAACGTATTTGTAAGACACATTATAATTAAACATTTTAGCTTTCTGCACTACTTTTCCAAATAAACTTTAATGATGCCAAATCTCACACTCCACCGTACGTGCAATATCCTTAAAAAGAGGTACAAAGTTTTCTCTTCGCGTACTAATATTTAGACACGGGAAAAGATTCAAATGGTATTAAAATGTTTAATGATAGAAGTTAAGACAAATTTTCTAGTAATTTTTTTTTTTACAAGAACTGGAAAACTAAACGTTTATTTCATAATATTGGTATCATGCACAGTATATTAAAGTTGAGTAAATTATTTTCAGTCCTTTAGTTCATTTACAACTTATTGAATACAATTGTATCTTATTTCTCATAATTATATGATAAACAGAGTACATATGACTGAAATTATTTTAATGCCACTTGCAAAATCAAATTATCTCACAATAATCGTGGGATTATTCTGGGTGTGCACAGTTCGCTACGTCCGACGGCCACAAATATTGAAGAAATACTAAAAATAACTTTTATTTCCTATTTCAAAACAAGGTCGATGCAATGACGCTACGTATATTTTTAGGGAAATCATTGAAGTTTTAAATAACTTCGACGGAAATCGTCGCTCATTTGAGCGCAATTACCTTTCCTCATCTAATATCTATTTTAAAGACGATATCGCATGAACAACTTTGAAAATCCTTGTTTATCTGTTTAATAAAATAATATAATAAGGAAAATAAAAATTACATAACACCATGCATTTATTTTTAGGAATAATAAATTAGTTAATTAATAAACAAATTAAACCTGTCACAAGTACGGTAACAAAAACGTATCATGCGAGTTCGAATTCCACTTGACTCGTTTTTAATGTTATGTTCTAAAATTGAAAGAAACGGCAAAAAACTCATAATAATTTAAAATATATTTGAATTTATTTAGTTTCCATAGAATTCTGACCCACGATCCGTATTCAAATCTATATAATATCACTATGTTACTACCACCACAATACGTATGAGATAGGCATATTGTACATAATAGTTTTTTTTTATTAATTTTATTAAAAAAATCTCACATTTAAACAAAGAAAGATATATAGAATTTCTGTAAATATTATTTTTCTCTGTGTAAATATATACAAAATAATTTTCAATGGCATAGAAATGACGCGAATTTCTCCAAAATTATGTGTTTTAAAATCAATGGATACGGTTTTCAGACAACTATTAATTAAATTTTTATTAACATCAGGAGCGTGCATGGATCTTGAGAAACGTATGTTTATCTCACTCTAACCTCACTATTTTGGTTTCGAAAATTAGGACCGTAGAATTTTTTGTAGATTTTCTTTGAAAGTTCTCTAGAATTATCTTACAAAAAATTCTGAAAAAGTATTAGCAATTTTATAAATGTTCTAATTATATTTTTCACTAGTTTGAATGTTTCTGATAAAAACGATTGTGACCGAAAGGCAAACGGACTGACACTTTAGTGATCTTATAAGGGCTCCGTTTATTTTCATTTTGAAGTACGAAAGCGTAAAATTTAAATTTTTTGCATCCACCACATCGGTTCAGTTCAGTTGCCCTTTCATTATACAACGTTTCAACAGTTAAATAAATAAACGACATCAATTTATTTACGAGCCTAAATTTACCTTCCGGATCAGCAAACCGGCCCCTGAGCCTCAAACGTTTAATCATCCCCCAAACGAGGCCAACGCTGGATCCAGCTGGCTTCGAACCCACGGTCCCCAATTATAAACGCAGCATCCAAACAACTGATGTAATTGTGCGTTAAAAACCTTTGTATCCTTTCGATAATA
The DNA here is from genome assembly GCA_039881145.1 of Druceiella hillmani. NCBI lineage: Eukaryota > Metazoa > Arthropoda > Insecta > Lepidoptera > Hepialidae > Druceiella > Druceiella hillmani. Next base: position 17,044,022 of record JAYKKI010000029.1, read on the forward strand.
GTCGTTTCTCTCACGAAAGCCTTAGCTGAAATTTGTCTCCGAACAGTCTTTGTCTCTGCCAGTTTTCGAAAATAAAAATAGACGACTTAAGATAAATTCGTTATCCATTTAATGTCCTTTCATTTTCTTTTTTGTCTTTTGTTTTAATATTCGTTTACGTTTCACGGTCGTTGTCCTTCGATGATGTGCCAGTACGTATTTTTAAGTGAGTTCACTTGTAATTTCTTATATGCTTCATGATTTCAAACTTCAAATCTTTTTTAAATCCATTTAAAAAGATGGTTAAATAAAACACCTATGGTTCAATTCGCGGTGTCTCCTTTTTCGTGTAAAATCGGATGCATTAAATCGATTTTCTGCATGAAATTTCGAACATTTATGAAAGGTTTATGTGATACTTCATGGAGTTTATGTTATGTCATTGTTATATTGTTACTTTATTCTTTAAAATCTTGCTCGTGGAACATTATATAAAAGCATTTGTGTATAATTATGTTCAGCCTTTTTTATGAAACGAAAAATTTAAAACAAAATTCTCTTGAGAAAACTGGGCGGAAAAAATGTTGTTTCATGTTTGAGTACGCGTTTAAAAATATGGATGGAATTTAAATGTTCTTTTGACATTTTTTTATAATTTTGAATTAAAAAGCTAATTTCTATGTGCATTAAGACTATAGGCTTTATCAGCTTCGATTGGAGCCTCATTTAAATATTTTGAATTTTATTTTTACCGCCTAAATCCACATTTGTTAACTTTTTCATTTTTATATTTTCTAAAGTCGTGTCGCGCTAGTTATGACAAAATCAACATTCATTTTATCTTAAAGGTCTCCTATTTTTTTCTTCAGTAGTCTAACTAACCGTAGGTCAATAATAAGATAGACCACTTACGGTAAGTGACAAGTATCAAACATTATTATCATCGTAGTCTACAAATGAATACTGCGAGCAGAATATTATGAAACAATAAAAAGCAATATTATTCTCACTTAAATCAACTATAGAACAAAAACATATTAAACAAATAAAAGGAATACATCTTGAATAGAATATGAACAATTCGGTTGAATAGAATAAGAATATGATGGGACTTTTGATTAGGTTTGAACAATAACATGTTTTCGCTACAGGCGTGTATACTTACATTTACTTCAATTCTTACTGTTAATACATAGGATAATGAAATATCCTCCGTTAAATACGGTTCTATATTTTGGGTGTAGGGGTCAAGTGACAAAAAATAAATCCTATCTAGGCCTCAGCTCTGTCCAGCGTTCATATATGTTTTATTTTGTTCATAATTGTGTCTTTTAGCTATTCTATGAGCATAACCCTACGCTATTGTTAAAGTTTCTTGTTTCTAAAAGATAATATTATTATAGAACAATACCTATCTTAGATGCACTTATATATGTAATTTTTGTTCACCTAATCTTTAATCCAAATAAAATTTTACACCTCAAGTTAATTTTTATGCCATTGTACCTGATAACGATGTTTTATTATCCCACTGTTACTAACGTGCACTTAATATTCCATTCCAGGCGCAGAAGAAAAGCGAGCCCGCCCTTACAGCTTTGGCCTCGGAAAGCGATTCAGACAGAACCCAGACACGGAAGAATACATCAGCAAACGATACAACTTCGGCCTTGGCAAGCGGGCCGCCCCCAGCAAAATGTACTCGTTTGGCCTCGGAAAGCGAGCTGTCCCCAGCCAAATGTACAACTTTGGCCTTGGAAAACGGGCTGTCCCCAACCAGATGTACAGCTTTGGCCTTGGCAAGAGAGAGCGAGACCTAAACAGATTCAACTTTGGCCTTGGAAAGCGAGCAAGCGATTATTTAACGGACCTCGCGACCGATATCGATTCTGATGATGTTGATGCATAAACATGTTATACAGGACAAGAAATTTATAATTAAAATTATATAAAAAAGATATAACCAGAAAAGCTTCTAAAATAATATAAAAATGATAAATAACATAGGATCTTTTAACTCAGCTGCATATTAAATATTGAACGCAAATTATTTTCATATTTATTGTACTTATCAATTCACATGTATAATTAAAATAAGGTTACTTAATGCGTCTTTAGGTATTATTATTATTATTACTGTTGTTAAAAATGTAAGAATGTTGTATTTTATCTTAATCATACCGAAAAATTATGTTTTATGATTTTCATTTATTAGTGAATATAATCTGAAATATAGAAACATGCGGTAAAACCTGGCAAAATTATTTATTATTAATCTTGTCAATTAGATGCGATGTCAAATTAAATTAATTATTACAAAAGAATTAAATATTGTTTAATTTTTAACCAGTTGTGTTATTGTTTTTATTGAAAGCATCAGTTAGATTTTTAAAATCACTTTCAAAGCCAATGTACTAAACATGTTGTAGAAAATTTTAGAATAAATCAGATAAGTAAACACGTAAAATTGGTCAGATAGTGAAAAAAAAGCTTATTTATATATTTAGTGGTCATTTATTTTTGTTCCACAGAATTTAGATATAATAAATATCGATTGCCAATTGTGAATAAAGCATTTTAAAAACAATCCAAAATTTGAGTAGTCATTTTCAAAATAGATTTCTTGACTACGCTAAAAAATTTAAATGTGACACAACATCGACACAAATCTAGTTTCACAAATGCAGATTAGAATATTTTACTAATTTTTTTTTAAATTGGAAATCAATTGTTAGTGCTAAGGCAAAGTCTCAGCAATCAAAACAATATGGTAAAATTCGAATTTTTGTTCACAATATTCCTGTAAGATAAAATATATGAAAACAAATAAATTTTATGGCATTTTTTAATCTGTTCTTCAAACTTTAATTTCAATTCTGGATCATTATGACAGTTTTGACTAGCTACTATAATACTACAATAGTTTTGACCGTTTAACTAATTTTCCTTTGTTTTTAAAAATTATCTATCCTGAAATTAGACCGAGTTAGAAAGGTAACTTAACGTTTACACAAGACGAGCAATACTAAATCGCAACATCATTTTTGGTAATACTCACTCTCTTCTACCACAGCGAATGAGACAGGAAGATATACCTACTTCATCCATACTATCAAATCCCTATTTTTTAATTAATATCTACAATTCCTTGAATACTTATTTTAATTGAACTAAATTTTCATGGTATTCTATGAACAAATTTTCTACCCCGAAAGTCAATATTACGTTTGATACAGGAATTGTATATAGACTACAAATTTATATCTATATTTATTCACTTATTGATAAACATCATCTACAGAAGCAAGATATAAACAGATTATAACAGATCCTGTATAGAGAAATCAGTGGGGTGAAAATAAGTTTTGATTAATAACAGTTATGAACATGTGTTATCAAGATATTCTATCCAACTTGTATTCTTGTAATCATTGCATATCTTTCGACACGGGCTTGTATGGATAAAATTCCAGACGCGATCATCATAAATTTAAATTTGCGCTAAAACATTTACATCGAAATTGTCATTTTATACCTCTGTGCAGTTTGAATTATTAAACTATTTGATAATTTAATATCCAAAAACATTTCTATTTCTTAGAAAATAAACTTGTCCTCTCTCTCCAGAAATGTTATGTATCATAAGTGTATCACAGGAACGAGATGCTCAATTTTTTACCGTTATTTTTAAATCACTAAAATGAACCTAAAAAAAATTTTTGAACGTCCCGCAATAGCAGAAAGAAAGCCATTTTGACGAAAAACAAGTTCCTATATCTCGCTGGATTTATTATTGTGTCATAATCGATTTTCGATCTTATCTTTTTTCAAAACAAAGTAATACAGGAACAAAATACAAAAGTACTTTTTGGTACATAACCTTTTATTAAATTTCTAATTTTTTTCTTTCTTTGAATCATTTATTGTCTATATAAAAATCATGTTCTATTGCATTTTGACTCTGTTAAATATGTTATCAATGCCAAAAATGACTGTTGTAACTGAAGTTAAAAGATATTTAAAAAGGAATTTACATAAAATTACAAGCAGAACAATGACCTTAGTTTACTTATCAAAAAGAGATAAATACCCTCAATTTACTCAGAGAATCACTCCTCTGAACTTTTGTAGATTAATTATCATTTGATATCTGATGTATCACGACACATGCATATCGCTTTGACTTTTACCTACATATACAAATAAAATAGGTTTCATAAAAATGTTGTCAAAGTTTAATTAAATATTATTATAAGAGTGTTTTATTAAACTAATAAATAAATAAATGTTAATGAAATGAATAATAATAAAAGTATTTCGTCTTTTTATTGAGTATTTATTATTTCGTTTACGATATCAAATCAAATCAAACATTGATCAAAAATTTAAACTTTTAAGAAAAAAATATACCTTTTACCTTATTCTACTTTATTTAAATTTCTAAGCTTCCAAAAGCTCATAAGTTACTTTTAAGTGTCTAGTATACATAGATATTAATATACGATCAATTAATGGGGAAAAAATAGGGACATCTGTTGGGATAATTTTAGATATATAATAAGTTTACGAAATAACTACATAAAGATGTGTAATAAGAAGTATTTTATTATTACCACTTTTTCAAATCAGCTTGATGTTTTGTATTATATTCTTACATAGTTGCTAAAAGTTTCAGAATAATTTATACATTTAACGTGGCTTGTAATGGGGATGAAAAATATTTTAAATTTAAGCCTTTAGTTTCTTTTAAATTTTTGACAACCACAATTTTCTATATATTTTTATTTATCTGCTTTCCATCATAGTTCTTTCAAAAAAAAAGAAGAAATTTTTCATCTCTTGCTTTCAACGTCCAGGTTTATGACAAGTGTATGAGGATAGAAAACTAAGTTATTTGAAAATCAAAAACTAAGTTGTTCTTTAAATTAGTTTTGAATTTAGATAATTCTGGTACTAAATTATTTTTCCATTGACTTCGTAATCCAGGGATATGACGATATTTGTTAGGGCGGACGGAAAAAAAAATGTTTTACAATATCATAAACTTACTTAAAATTAAATGAAACTACGTGATGTAGTATTGTTTCTACGTTCTTTAAGTGAAATATATTCAATATAAGAAATACTTACGAAATTCATCTTAAGAACTTATTTAATAACCGGAAAAATATGTTTAAAATAATTTTATGTATAAAGGTCACCCTTATATGATTTTGTGCTCACGTTGTTGTAAGCTACTAAAAATGTAATTGCGAAAGTTTGGATGTTTGTTACCTAATAACTTTGCATCCAAGCAACAAATCACTACCAAACTTGTTGCGTGCATATAGGGGAGTAATATCTAGGCTTCAAATATCTGAAATATTATTGCCATCAAAAGTATGTCCGGATGTTTCTTATCCGATCACGCCTAAAGCACAAAATTATTTTTTGTAAAACTTCGTAAGAATATAATTAATTATTCATTCCAATGCATCGATCACTTTTAAACAAGGAGATAACATTATTTCTTTCGAATGAACTCGATAATTTTGATCAATAATAAAATTTGAGTTATGCAACATATCCATAGATTGAATAACGTGTACAGATCAAAATGATAATAATATTTATAGATAGATGTTACGACTGTATCGCTGGGTTAACAACAAATCTCCCCATTTTAATCGAACATTTACCGTGAACCAAATAATGTTAATAACACATATTTTTAAGCTTTACGACATCAGTGGCACATCTAAAAATAATGTTAGAGCTTACATATTTTTTTGTTATTAAATGTGTCCGTGAATGATTTTTTTTAGGTATTACATCACAATAAACGAATAAAAAGTGTTTTTCTCTTCACAGACTGTTTATTTTTGCAAGAATGAAATAATTCAAAACTTCACAAACAAGTAAGAAAATGAAAACGGCAAAATTGATCAAAATAAAAAAAAATTAAACAGTGTCAGGCTACACTGTAATGCTGATTGACGAACAATGATAATAAAAACTAATTCCTGGAAAGACTTCGAATAAAAGGCAGGCTATAGCTATTTAGAATATTACGCAGGAAAAGTCAATTCGAAATAAATTTCATAAGAAACCCAGAACTCGCTCTTGGCTATTGCGTTGATGAAAAAGGAATATATATATAATTATCATATCTTGCAAGAAGACCTGATACTATCATACCCACACATCAGGATTGTTTGCATGCGGCTTCGTAATTAAAAATAGCATTATATTATTAAACAATATCACTATTTGTGACAATAGATAATTAAATAGATTAAAACAGAAATTGATACTCAAACTGCGATAATTTCTCGATTTTCGATAATAATTGCGTAGAAATAGAATTCCATATTTATTAGGTTGTCGCAAAAAATAAATTTCTACGCTAGGTTTAGTGGAGTATAGCAAACGGCTTACACCTTAATGCAAACAAGTCTTTACTAGGGAGTTATAGCGAAAACGCATACTATTGCATAAGAATATATGGTTAACTGAATCCCGCTGCGTCATCTGGGTGAGGTTGTTGGTTTGGGAGTAAGATTTAATTTGCGATCGACGTTAAAATTAGATTCGTTTTGTGTAATTCAAGGATTTTCAATCCGTGTCATCAATTCGCCTGCTATACTATCATTAGTGCCAAGATGAATAGAGCCCGGCTCCATTAGATCCGGCTCTTTGATTTGGAGCCTACACAAAGCCGAGTATTTCTTAATGATTTAATTTATGCAAAAGACGTTACTTTCCTTTTCTATTTCTTACCAAATTTCTCCTGAGTCAATGAAAACCCAGCACGGTTGCCATCCTTTACAACTCAGGAGAGACGTCGTGAGTATGAAGTTTATCTTCCAACTATTGAGAGGAAATGTCCCATGCCACATGCCCCGTATTATTGAATAAACTCATCCTTCGTACTTGACCATTTGCTGCGTTCATGCAACCATCACTTTTTTGCTCTACCACTCTCTAAAACCGAATTATGTCGGTACTCTATTCGGTGTTTAATTGCTCAATAAACTGATTGCAGTCAAATAAAAGTGTGATTTGTTTACGAAGGGTGAAAGTAAGTTTATCGAAATGTTTCGTGGTTTTCTGTTGTAGTTCTTATGTATTTTTGTATTTAATTTTAATCTATATATAAGCCATAAATTTCGAACATATAAATAAGCCATTAATTTCTTATTGTTACGAATAGGTTACACTGTAATGTTTCGATAAATGTGTGAAAATCAATAAATAAATGTGGTCTGAGTAACAAGTTACAATTTTATTGCAACAAATGCGCAATGATAACATAATCCCGCTTACGTATTATTACCTTTGATACAGAATTGCGAGTTAAATAAATCGATGCTCAAACGGATATCAACTGTACGAGATCTTGGTGTAATTAGGGATTGAATCTTTGCTTTGTTACCTTTTATTATTTTTGTTCATATGTGTACTGTAACCTTTAGTACTTTTAGTGCTTGTACATGTACAGAACTTTAGGGTAACCAGTAAATTGGGAATGAGGTTATTTTTGATCAATAAATAAACACATTTTACATATAAACTCTTTCCCTCTCTTTTTTAATGGTTTTGACTTGATCAGACTGTTGCTTTTGCTTGCGATCTTGTGTTATTTTGACAGATGCGATGAGATTTGGAAAGACTAAATTGTCACTTTTTATGGAATATGTGACTGATACATTGAAGTATCCGATTTCAGTAAACTATAGCTAATTTTAATTTACATTCAAGTTGTAAATTATGTAAAATCGAATTATCGTTGTAGTGTTGTGTGTTATCTAAGTAATTTGTAATATTTTTAAAATTTCTTGATGCATGTTCAATAAAAGAATCGATTAGAAAAATACAAACCAGGAAGTACACGGCTATGTACACCTAATTATAATATCGATGTGGAAGTTGTATAATATCTACAAATGTTGACATCTAGATTGGCAACTGGATATTTTTGAATATGGTATTTAAAACTTTTGTGTATAACATCATGTCATATTACCCTTAATCCCCATATAACTTCAAATGAATCAGTTGCTACAGAAAGAATAAATATGAATTATTAATGAGTTTTTTCTAAAGAAAGAAATACACGAAAGAGTCTCTTTTAAGCTATAGACAAAACAATTAGAAAATAGTGAAAGAAATAGTCGTTATTAGAAAATATTCAGAAATCATTGCTGCTTAGTAAGATGATCATCTTGATATTGTCTAATTAGGATATTACGTATTTTTATAAGTAATTATGATATTTTAAAATCCATTTTAAATATTTTTTTCATATTAAATGAAATGAAAATTAGTTATTTTATTCATATAGTTACAGAAGAAAAACGTATTAATGGATGTCTCCCCAAAAAATAACCACATCAGAAAACCACAAATATTATGATATTTTCTAACTAAATATTGTAAACAAGAGCATTCATACAATTGAAATGGAGCACAATAAAATGCAATAAAGTTTATCGACAAAGACAAAATAAAAAATTTGGCATCCTGATTAAGCGAGCGTGAAGATTAATAAAGATAAGTGAAAACTAGTTGCCATAATTTTTTCTTCTACAAAGTTAAGAAAATTTTTTCTATCTTTTACAAAGTCAAAAAAATTTTGAAATAAATGTTAAAAAAACTTTCAGAATAAAAACGTTTAACAATAAACTGTACATCGAAATTATCAAAGAAATAGAGCCTTTACAACTAATGACAAGTAGATATCAATGAAGTATTTATTAAATGATTAATTAAAACGTATTTTTAGCTTTTAGTATATAAAACACGAGAATAAGAATGGATTATTTTTATATACCCCATAACTGCCAATATAGATTCAATACAGATCTGTTCTGCTTCTAAACATAGCTACCAAACTATTGCTACCACTTCACGCTTTCATATCTATTGAAAAAAACACTTTAATTTCAATAGTAAATATTCTTAAAATACAAAACTATATACTCTACAATATTACTGCATACTATACAATATTTTGTATAAAAATGCGCTTCGAAAATAACACAAAAAAAATTATATTATAACAAGTTCAACGTTGAAGATTAATCCTTCTGTCAAAGCTGTAGAAATATCTAAATAAATTTAATCTATTTAAGAGTCGGATAGTTCGAATAAGTATAGTATATTAATATTCGGTACCAGTTTCCATGATGCTGTTGAACGTAAAATTAACATGCGTCTTTCACCTGTTGCTCTATAATAATACAGAAAATTGTAATGTATCTAAAGTTATTTGAATTATATTTTTGATTCTGGTACATAAATAAAACAAATTCGATTCATAAATAGAAAACAATTTATTCGGTACTACTTTCCATGATGCTGTTAGACATAAAATTAACAAATATCTCTCACCTGTTGCTCTATAATAGTACAGAAAATTTTAATGTATCTAAAGTTATTTGAATTATATTTTTGATTCTGGTACATAAATAAAAAAAAATCGGTACATAAATAGAAAACAAATTAATTAATGCTTTTATTTATTACGCAGACAAACAAGTATTAAGGACGACGAAATCGTGAACTGTACAGAGAACTTATAATCTTCTTTATCTGCAACTTCGGTGTCAACATTAAAATTATTTTTAATGAAGTCATAGACCTATTTACTAATTTTTGTTATTTTTGAATCTTTAATCATTCGATACATTAATATATGGACTCGATTATTCGATATCTGGTTAGCTTCCGTCCACGTGCTTAGCATATTTTCTATATCTTGATTAGCACACTCCGCTGATCTGTGACTCCAGCTATATCTTGGCTTCCCATGTACGATTTTTATATCTAGCCACTTGAAACATCAATTTTCAATTACTCGGTTAGTGCATTCTCAACCATTATCGGAATGAACGATATTCCGCATTCCAAAAGTGGTAAAAGTATTCAAGAGGTGGTATGGGGCTTCTGCTGCGTGTTTAGTCTGAAGAGCACGGGGATCGCAAATTTTGTGAGATGGCCTTGGTAAACTAAAACGAATGTATAATTTCCATCTGGGGTAGTTTATAGATCTATTTGATCAACCTGGCAACGTGAGTTCATTTCACTGTGAAGTATAAGCTTTAGGAAAATGCCCTTTTTCCTTAAGAATAACTATCCTGCCACCATGGTCAATAGCGAGATGCGTTTCTTTGAGTATGTTGAATAAGTCTTCGTAACAAACATAACAGATTGATTTCACCTCCTCCATTGGTGCATTTGTTTTTTCTTAACCAACTATGGTTAAAATATCATAACGATTTATGAGTTAGTAATGAACGGCTTGCTTTTTTCAAGTTCTTAGCAGTTTACACTTCCTCCAAAAAACTATGTGTATTTATCCCTATCGAGAAAAGTCATTGGCTTCCATACTTTCCAAAGATCGTTCAGTATTTCACAAAATCTTTATTGTACACTCATCTGGCTTCATATAGATGCTTCTAAACGACAAAAATACAAAAATAAAACCGAATTAACAATAAAACTGTGGCGAATGGAGAGCGGAAAGAGGTGACACTGATAGTGGGGGGGTTGTACACTGTCCACTAGGTAATATAATGGACCGAACACGCCCGGATATGACTAATTTTCAACATTTACTGATTGAGTTATAACCTAATATGTACTAAGGGAATTTTAGTAAAAGTCCGAAATTAATTATTATCAAAGAACTCAATTAAATGATTATCATTAAGAATTGTTAAATCTTAAGGTTCACTAGCAAATCCTAGGAATTACCGTAGTTCATATATATATATATATATATATATATATATATATATATATATATATATATATATATATATATATATTTAGATATATAAAAAAATGGTTACATGTTAATGTGTTGGAGTGGAGGTTAGAAAACAAACAAAGTGTAGGTTTAGGAACAAAGTGTAGAAAAAGTATATTTCATATTCCACATATAATAGTAGGAATCTTTTAAAGGGCTAGTTACGGGGTTCAAAGATAGTATATCTTCAGAGATATACTGAAAAATATTGTGAAAAAAATATGTCGCTTCCTTCCTTTATTTCTGAAACAGCTGAACCTAAAATTATGGAAAAATAGAGTTTCGTGAAGCCTACGCAAAGATTACAGGAAAATTATAGCGATAATTCTAGATGTCATAGTTATTTAGTTATTGACGCTAATATATATGCCCCCTCGTATATGATACGTTAATTTAAGTTAATATAATTAAGTATATATTAACTTAAATTAACGTATTATTAATTTAAGTTAATATATACTTAATTATATTACGTATTGTTAATCATATTAGTGATGGCTTTTGATAAAGTAATTTAATTTGAAGAAAGCTACGTTATTTCCGATGCGCCAGTTAGTCTCGCATTTGTTCGTTTTTTATAGCTCGCGTGTTTAAAAATTATTAAATAAAATTAGATTCAATTAATTTCTCTATTGTATTGCCTAGAATCTGCAAAACTGAAATATGTTACATCTTTATACGAAGTTAAAAACGTGAGAAATGATCAGAATTTAATAGTGGATCATAATTGAACAAGTTGATCGTCGTCATCGTACTATTTTCGGTTGGTCCCAAGGCATACGATGTTTGACGGCCGCTCACCGAGCGGGGCTGGACTAGTATTCAAGTTAGCTGTAACAGAATGCTCTCGTAGCAATAAGTCGATCATGTGTATCAATTATGTATATTAAAGTACATAAATAAATAAATTTGTCACTTTTAATTTTTCTGGATTGACTTCGAAAATATTCAATCAGTGTGGCAACACACACTGATGGCATAAGGCAATGAGACATGGTGCCTTACAAATGGCCTCATAAAAAGCCTCCAAGACACGCACCGAGCTACGCAACCAAGCTACGCAAGAGCTGTAGTCAGATTTCATTACAAAATGTGATTTACAATGAAGAGTACAAAGCTTATCGACATAACTCGTAAGATTTTCGGACTGAAGTGGCAATGAACAAGTCATATAGTGCGCAGAAACAGAGACTATTGGGGATGATAGGTTCTCGAATAGCGATATACTGGAAGACGCAGAGTATTTTACCAGGACTTCTGTTCACCTAGAGGTTAGGAGGAGGGATGGGCCTCTAAGTGAACAGAAGTCCTGGTAAATGTTGCAGGAAGCGGTGGGGTGGCAATATTATGCGATCGATCGTTGTGGGAATCTGTATGGAATCCTACGTTCAGGAATAGACATTTTCCAGTTGATGATAATAATAGATTTTTTATAAAATATACCTACCTGTTTAGATTAAAATATATTGTTAACACTTTTTGCCATCATTATGCCTTTAGTGAGCATTGACAGAAAATTAATGGATGTTCTGTGCATTTATGCATACTCCGTGCAATACTTTTCAAACAATTCACAAAAAGTAGAAGACATGACGGAATATGGCAAAATCTTCCTACAAACACCTCATATCAGTGAAATTGACTAGATTAAACACTGAGACTTGAAACTCGCAAAAACATTTCCACTTTTTTACTTACTAATGATAATATCTAAGTCAAACATATATATATATATATATATATATATTTTTATATGTGTGTGTGTATATATATATATATATATATATATATATATATATATATATATATATATATGTATATATATATGCACCGAATAATAGATTTGGATGTCCGAAAGTTATTTAGCTGTTTATTTAGTAAAACTTTTCATTTTGTAATTTTTATTTTGAGTGGAAATTAATAATTTTCATCATAGTTGATATTTCAAAACGTTATTATTAATAATATTTGTATTCTGTTTAAAATTGTTTGTTATTCTAAATTATCAAGTTAAGGTTTTGGATAATTTTCATGCAATCATCTGACTTAACCTTAACCAATATAGTGTGACTGAATGACTTATATCAAAATATGTAAAAAGTGACATTTTTAATTTCATCGACAATAAACTGTGACATTCATTATCGTAAGGGCTTCCTTTCGTATTTGTTTATAAAACATTTGTCAATATAATCCATAGCAGGCGGAAATTGCCCTAGGCGGTACGCCTTACCCAATCTCCTTATGGACATATTTACAGGAAAATTTAAATTCCTCTAAGAAACTAAAGGTATAATAAGTCGTAGGAAATTCCACCCCCGCTTATAACGGACAATGACAAATAAAAAAGAAAAGCTATCAAAAATTCACTTTTCATTTCTATTAATATCAACCAAACTAAAACGTAATTAAATAAAAGTTTCGAACAATTTATTTCGCTAAATGTCAGTTGTTTAAATTCCCCAAAATTCAATAAAAATATATTAAGTCGCCTAACAATTTCAGGCCGTCTCTAAAAAGGTCGCCGAAAGTTTCAGAACATTTTATTAAAATGTATAAATATGTCGCAGCACCATCGAAGTCGAAGTACTACAGTTAACGACCAGCCTTCAAGTGAATTACATAGAAGAAAATAAATTTAAGTTGGCATCAATCACCATTATTTACTTCACGAGTCCCTAAGTCATGATGCTTTGATATTTCTTCAAGTAATATATCCCAAAGAATGGTCGAGTCAACGGTATCCAAAAAGATAACGAAAATTTGGTTCACAAAATTCAAGAACAAATATTGAGATTTATATGGTTACTATGATTTATCACTACGCCAATTATTAATTTCAAGTTTTTCACACCTAACGGTTTCTCAAAAAAGTGACCGTGCGAGAGTTCTAAATTCAAATTAGATAAGGTAAAGCATGCTTTCTATTAAACTTGAATTATATTTCAAGAACTGCAAAGTTTAGATGACTATATTTTAATGAAAAATAACTTTTACTCAAATTTAACGAGCACGAAAGAAGTCACTTTAGTGACACTGAAACTCTGAAGAGCATGTTTTGTTTTGAAAGTAAAAGGATCGCTCTAAGTGTATGATAGTTTTGGTGTGTAATAGTAATTAGAAAAATAATATTAAAATAGACTAATTTTAAAATTAATCCTTTTAGATTTTTAACAAAGTGTAATATAAACGAGGGGCTATTGCTTTTTAACTTTAGACCGTGGCAAATTTCCATGTTACATAGGTATGTATGACAGCTGTCTGACAACTCGCCATATTGAAATTTTTAAACTTTCAGGGTTGAAGACTCGCCATATTGAATTTTTTAAAGTAATGTCAGCTTATGATTTATCAAAATGGAACCGGGTAAACTTTCAGGTTTAAGAATTTATGCTTCTTCATTTACATAATAATTTATATATTTATTCTTTATTTTATTTCATCCTACATATAGCATAGATGTACATAGGAATGGCTTGTTGCTAATAGTGAAGTCTATTTGAGTCAAAATTATTGATTATTTTGGATGATCAGTTCCGAGAGCGAGGGAAAAGTATCGCAGTTTTAATAATATCTTAACCAATTATATCCGCTACTTCATTTGAGTGTCCTATATAAAATATAATGAAGTTATATTTAAGGTAACATCATCTATTCTAGTAACTACAAAAGTAAACTTTTTAAGCAAGTGCGCTATCAATTGAAATGTCAAATGACCATTTCTTCATAAACATTGCATAATGAATTATAGCTTATATGATAAAACAGATTTAACAGAATCTACAAGTAACAATTTTATAGAGATCCCCATAGTTATTTCTGCATGATGTACAGATAAATCGACTCATAGATAAGGAGACAAAAGTTCCAAAAACGTATGCCATTGCTTTTGTTACGTTCCAATAACTTTTTTTTGTATGTAACTTCAATACATAGTAGTTCTATTCTACAATTTTATTATATTTGTAGACAAAAGTCTTTAAGAACCAAATTTATATAACCTAATATTAAACCTACTAGAGTTAAGAATTACAGATTTTGGCCACATATTTCAATTTTTAACACCTACCTTTTCCGTGCCACTCCATGCTTCACTTCTGGCTACCCCATTTCGCTAATGTACATTCGGGTGGAAAAATTTATTATCAATTTCTGTACATAGAAATACTATATATTTGTTAGTACAATAACAAGGCACATCATTTTTGTTTTTGTGCTTATAGAATATTGAAAATTTATAATTTGCACGTCTTTAAATTAATTGAACCGATCGCGATGTTTACAGTTTTATTATTAGAAATTTACAGTTTTATTATTTAAATTATGTTTCGAAAATGCACGATATGACATATGATGTTAGCGGGTGGTTAATATAGTAAGTGATGTTAATGGATAGATATTGAATCACTATTAAACTAAAGCTACATTTATATTTTTTTATAAACATTGTAATCATAGTTTTCTTTTTCCAGATAATACAAAAATATAACTTTGAATACAATCACCTCATCGTAAAGACAAAACTATAACAAAATGATTATCAAGAACAATGAATAATAATCAACCGCTGATGTATTTTCATGAAGAAAATTGGCTCCTTTGCCGCTGCGAAGAAATGAACAATCAAATTTTTATGACGACTAAACTTAATTTACTCATCCTAATGAGAAAATTTGTTAGTCTGATTCTGAAATTCCTTGATAATCTACAAGCGTTACGTATACAAATCTCCTAAGTTTTACCAAGTGAGTCAACCAAATTGACTTGAAACTTGACAAACACATTGACTTGAATTAATATGAATGAAATGTAATAAGTAACTTAGATTCGATGCATATACACATATATTAAAACTAGAATTATGTATTAATAAATAATATACAGGCATTCCTTGTATATAATTTATTATTACATATTAAAAACAAATATTTTTGAACATAACGAAAGTAAAAAAACACAAAATATGATTCTGGAACTTTTGTATCTTTGTCTGTGAGTATGTTTATTTCTTCGCGCATCCCTTAAGAAAGACTGAAAAGATCTTAATAAAGTTTCACTTGGTGATTTTTCTTATCTGGAGCATCATAAGGGCTATGATTAATCACATCATATTCATGAAGAAATGGTAATTTGACATTTAAACACAAAGTGTAATTAATTAAAAAACTTTACTTTTGTAATTGTTAGATTGGATGTCGTTACGTGTTTTAACCTTAGAGTTAACTTCATTACATTTTCTAAAGGACCACAAAAACGAAGTTATGGACACAACTAATTCATGATATTATTACAACTACGATATTTTTTCCGTATTTGTAAACAAACATTTGAAGTAACATAGCGGTAAAATAAGACCACAAAAGTTTCCGTTATGTTTTATGACATCCGCATATGCATCTACATTTCGAAATTTTTATATTTTTATTAGAAAATTAATCGTTAGTTAGTCGTAAATTTACATCTTTTTTTTTTGGTTACTTTACCTGATAATTACAGAAAAAATAAATATAATTTTATTGACAAATTTAATTCGTAATTTTATCCGGGCAAAAATAACACATTTTTGTTCACAAAGAAGTAGTTGCTTTTCCTTTACCCATATAGATTCAGAAAAATAAGTTAAATAAGTGGAGCCAAGCCACTGTTAAAAGATTAATTATCATTTATTTACAAAATTTACAAGCTCACGTTTCGTTTCAAAACCTAGCTGTTACAAAGTAGTTTAAAAATAAAGAAAAATTGTGAACATATAAAAGGATAGTTTTTTAAAGTCGAAACATGATGGTTTAGTAATTAATATTATCCCAAATATTTTATTTAAAATACAATACTACATAATACATTTAGCAAATTATTACATAATACATTTAGCAAATTATTACATAATACATTTAGCAAATTATTCTTCAATGCATGGCGTAGATTTAATATACATTTGATATCTAGGCAAGTATATAAATATTTAAATACATCACGTAGAATAAGTAATTGTGTATACTAGAGATGTTTAATTTATTCCTAAACACTAATATAAATATGAAATCCATTCTCAGAAATTAATACATTCTGTAGACTATAATTCTTAATCTGTTTCCATAACACTTTATACACATTTACTTTACACAGTATAATTAAATCTGTATGGCAACCGGTACATCTTATTTCTACATTTTCTCGCTTATAATGGACACTATATTAATAACATCATAAACAGTAAAATTCTTGACAAAATGATAACTGAGCGCTAATAGTACCTACGCATCACCCAAAAGGAAAATGTAAATCTTAATTATATTAGGTAATTCGTTTGTGTCACACGTATCTAGCAAAAAATAATGAGCAAAGTTTATATTGAAACTAGTGTTGTATAAAGACTTTTGCGACCCGCTTCGATATCAGTATTAATTTGATCTTTATCCAATTGAAAGATAGGAATTTTCGAGACTATTACAGCAATTCAGTCACTAAGGCAAAACATACTTCAATTACGTTCGAAGGTACTCTTGAGATGCAAATATTATTAACAGAGAAATAGCATTAAAAACTATAGCTAACCCGTAAACATAACCGCAGACAAAAGCACTGTCTAACAGACAAAAGCACAAAAGCTAGTGCTTTGGTAAAGAGTAATATGAGTATTATAATGCTCATATTACTCTTTGTTTAGAGTAATACCTGCTATCAAATTTATAGGCAACAGCTGGAATTTAAATTCTGTACGATAATGAGGATTGCCCTTTACTTTCGAACGCAATCAACTGCTGTATAAACTGACATTGGGTCTTTTGATTTGCTTCCATCTATATATATATATATATATATATATATATATATATATATATATATATATATATATATATGTCATTGAGCTTATGGTGACCTACATAGGTACTAGAGTGATTATTCAGAAAATTATTCACAAAGGTATAACAACGGCTAATAGTACTTCAATATTAAATTAACTACGTATATGCAAGTGCCCACTTCTTTTTATTTGGGAAAGCTAGAAGGAAGAAAAGAATATGCTTTTCAAGAAGATGTGTTTGCCTGCGCATACATTTATTTATATGAAGTTTTCAATTGGAATATAAAATTGTTTTCACTGAAATAACTCTAAAATTTCGTATGTAAAATGTAAGTGTCATAACCTTACATCAATTCTTTGATAAAAAAAGCGCGTAATATTTCGGTGAAAAATTTTATTTTTCTTATTGAAAGTATATTTTTTTGTTCCGTACTATATAAGGAAACGAAATGGAACCGTTCTAGAATCACTTTTTTGTCCATCCCTCTGTTGTTTGTCTGTCAAAACGCTTTTTCTCAGAAACGGGCAACGGTATCAAGTTGATATTATCTAACATTATGTAGTCTATGGACTATAATCCTGTAAAAAGTTCTATTTACCAACTCTGCAATAAAACGAAACGGTCTTTTAGATATCACGTACTTTTATACAGACTCATTAATCAAAATTATTACGGGTACTTCTCATTGACGAAAAATCTTGAAATTTAGTGCGAAGTCAGGTCTTACAACAGTCATTATTTTATATTGAAATATTACCTAGCAAATTAATTATCCTTAGATAATTTTATATAATAATACAAATCCCTCAATGGACGTGTCATACGCACTCTTGACTATATTTTCATTCAAGAAAATGACCCCAAAAATATTTAAAAGACTGAGTGATTATTTTTAAGATATCGGATCCTCGTGTGCACCTTATATCGGATAGAAATAGCTTCTCTAGGACTTTTAATTTATACCTTTGTGTAATATCTGGATTAATAAGAAAATCATCTAAAAGAACATATGACTGAACACCTTTTTTAGAGAAAAAATTGTGCGTTTGGTGAAGGCGACAACGCCTCGCCCTGATCTAATTTTACAATTAGGATATTACTATAAATGTAATTTAGAAATTTACTTTTCCTTTAGACTGGAAAATTATAGAGATTGCGGGGACCCCAAAGCGCTAAATTGCGCAGCGCATAATAAAAAAGGCTTTTGCGTTTAGGAATACAGAGTTTTTGACTACTTTTCCAATAAAAGAAAATCGTCTTTTTCTCACAGTTTTACCTAGAATTTCATAATCAACTTTTTTGTCACACCAAACCTCTTCATATACGATGGAGTTTATGTAAACGGAAGTGAAATCCTATTTACAAAAGCAGACCCGCTTGATCAGCTGAGTTAACAAGAAATCTAAGATCAATCGCCCTATGGGAAATTGACAATTATTTATCTCACAAGACTGACAATGGGTTAAGGGTGATATATTCGGTGTACACAATTTAAGAAGTTTATTCAGTTAAATGTATGATTAAATTCTATAAGAATTTTCACGGAAACTTTCTGTAACTGCGTGGCGTATTTGTTTCAGAAGTAAAGACTGTAGGAAGATACAATAATTTAATTTGCTAAATGTACTTATGTAGACGACGAACACAATAATTAAAATATTTATTCATTTCTGTTTTTCACCTGCATAGGAGTATGATATTAACACACTTTTGGACATTTTATCGTTACAGGAGCAGTCATCTACTCAATTCTAAAAGATAAATATTCTCACGAAAATTTGTTGTAACTACGAGTATATACGAATTAAGTGAGAACAAAGTCAAATATATAAGAATTAATCGAAATTATTGCCACATTCAGATGAAAATCTTGTTAATAAATGCAGAAACAGACAAAAACCACGATTCTGTACTTGCTTGTATCTTTTCATATCGTTGGTTAAATTGAATGAAAATAAATTTAGATTAACTAATCGAACCAAATACACCTAAGATTTGTATTTATTTTCCAAGTTCGAAGATGGAAAAATAGATAGATTTCACATCAATTTAAAGCTTACTTTTTACTTCGAAAGACCTTTCCTGTAATACATGTTATTAAAAAAAACAACTCGACCTCACTATGTATCGAGAGGTACTAATATAATAAAAGAGATGCGTTTGTTTTTATGAATTACAATATTCCAGGAAGTTTTCCTATTAATATGAGTAGAGTATTTTTAAATTCTTATAACGATTTGGTTAAGCATTCCTCCGCATTGCAAAAGGAAACAATTTTTAAGGAAATATGCCAGTGATTATTATTTAGCATCATTGATAATTGTGTTTGTATTAATTTTGTCTTTACGATAAGTTTGTTTTATTTAAACACAAATATTATAAAATATTTTTACATCAACTTGCGGAAAATTCAATAAAAATATATTAAATCACCTAACAATTTCCGCCATCTGTAAAAAGGTTGCGAAAAGTTTCAGAATATTTTATTAAAATTCATAAATGTGTCGAAGTACCATCTATTAACGATAGTTAGCGCCCAGCTTTCAAGTCTATTACATAGAAGAAAACAGATTTAAGTTGTCATCGATTATCATTGTTTACTTCACCAGTCCCAAAGTCAATATTTCCTCAATTAATATATCATAAAGTACTGTCGAGTCAACAGTATCCGAGAAGATAACAAAAATATGGTTCAGGCAATTCAAGAACAAGGACTATGTATAATCTTAACAAATAATATCGTTCTGGAAGCTCCGTTGAAGTAGAGGTACAAGTATGATATGTAATGGGGAAAGAAACCCGACTGATTATCCATTAATTGGCTAAATATATATAAGAGGAAAATAGGGACGCTTCTGCTTAAATTAGGAAAAGTTTAAAAATATAGTACTCGCATATCCTCCGTGAATAACTTGGGATTGAGAACTTTTTAACCAAACAATATAATCACACTTCGTTAAAAAAAATTTAATAAACGATTTGGTCATTCTTTTAACAGATCAGAATCATCAGAAAGGAAACAAAATTTTTTTAACTTTCAAAGAATTATTGATAAAGTCCGTAATAAGAATTTCGTTTCTATCAGTTAATGTAAAAAAATATTTTTAATATATCGATTTGAATAAAACAATCTTATCGTAAAGACGAATTTATTACAAAAACAATTATCAATGACACTAAATAATAATAATTGGTGTATTTTCTTAAAACATCTTAATTATTTTGAACTATGGAGGAATGTTTAACCATATCGTCATAATGATTTATTAATACGCTACTCATATTAATGAGAAAATTTACTGGAATGTTGTAATTCGTCATAAACTAAAACCGACAAGCATTATACATCAAGCACATGTTGCAAATGTTAGCATGTTCACCAGATATTTTTGTCGTTACTCTCAAACACGTTGACGTAACGTGACATAAATGAAAGTTAATCATTATGACGATATGGTTAAACATTACAATGACCAGACCAGCTTACCTTCCTGATTTACATAATTAATACAAATAAAACAGTTACATGAATTTGTTGGGACTTTACTTCAATCGTCACTATCGGTGATGTCCTTTATACGCCCGGTACCTGGTATCTGGATATGTACATTGTTGTCACTGTTAAAGTTATATACACAAAGTAAAACTTTACATTTGAAATTCCTGCGTCTACTAATGAGTACAAATATAAATAACTGAAAATGTTGTGTAGTTTATACATTGATTTTGCTAGGGAAAATCCCTTAACAAAGTCGATGTGCAAATATTGTAGAGTACGAAATAAAGAAAGTTTCTTATAAAATTGTTTGACGTATCAATATTAAAAGGAAAAAATGTGAAAAGGAATCGACCTACAGAGAAACATTTTTTTAATGATGTGTAAGGAAAATTTTTTATATCATAGTTATTATTATTGCAATCAATTTACTTACCAGTAGACAATTTACGAACATAATTTTTTTTAGCTATTAGGTCGCTACCTTACATTCACTATTCTACTCTTGCGAATAATGTTGTAATTATACATAATCTACATTTTAACGTAGGATAAGATGTATGTGCGTTCAAAATTTTATTGAAATACGTTTAGCTATTTACGTAGGAAATCAAGAAAATTAAAACAGACCTCTTTATTATATCCCTCTTTTATTCACAATTAAATGAAACTAAGTGATGTAGTATTATTTTTACTTTCTTTAAGTTCTTTACTACGACCTAGGTTTCGTTGTATTACAACATCTTCAGGTGGGCTGTTAGCAAAGATTCGAATCGATAAATCTTTGCTTACCTGAAGATGTTGTAATACAACGAAACCTAGGTCGTGGTAACGAACTTAAAAAAAGTAGAAATAATACTACGTCACGTAGTTTCATTTAATTGTGAGTAATGAATTTCTACAAAATTAACGCCAAATATATTCAATATTCTTCTTTTACTATATTAATACTTCCCGATACATAGCGGAGTGGAGTTGTTTTTTTTTTAATAACATATATTACAGGAAAGGTCTTTCGAAGTAAAAAGTACGCTATAAATTGATGTGAAACCTATTTAATTTTCCAACCTTGAATTTGGAAAATGAACACAAGTATTAGGTGTTTTTATTTGGAACTGTTAATCAAAATTGATTTTTGTTAAATTAAAGCAACGATATCAGGATCAGGAAACGAGTAGTTAATCATAATTGTTGTTTGTTTCTACACTCATTACCAAGATTTTTTATCTTCTGTATATAGCAAAAATTCCAATTACTTCTGATGTATTTGAATTTGTTCTCACTTAATTCGTACGCAATCGTAGTTACAACATAATGTTGAGCATATTTAAATTGTAAGAATATTTAGCCTTTGGAGTTGAGTAGATGACTGCTCCCGTATCAATAAATTGTCCAAATATGCATTAAGGTCATGCTATGATAGGATATGCCTATAGGTGAAAAACTGAAATATATAAATATTTTAAGTATTAAGTTATGTTCGTCAAGCAAATTAAATTATTATATATTCCTATAGTTATTTACTTTTGAAACATATACGTCATGCAGTTACAGAAATTTTCTGCGAAAATTCTCATAGAATTTAATCGAAGGGTGTATCACACATTTAACTGAATACACTCCTTAGATTGTGTACGCCGAGAATTTCCCCCTTAACCGATTGTCAGTCTCGTGAAATAAATAATTGCCAATTTCCCATAGGGCGATTGATCTTAGATTTCTTGTTAACTCGGCTGATCAAGCGGGTCTGCTTTTGTAAATAGGATTTTACTTCCGTTTATATAAACTCCGCCGTATATAAACAGGGCTTGGTGTGAAGAAAGAGTTGATTATGAAATTCTACGTAAAGTTGTGAGAAAAATGGGATTTTGTTTTATTGGAAAAGTAGTCGAAAGCTCTATCTTCCTAAAAATACAACTCTTTATTTATTATGAGCGATTTAGTGCATTGGGACCCCCAGCAATCTCTGTAATTGTGCAGTCTACAGGAGAACCAAATTTTTTAATTACATTTAGTGGAATATCCTAATTTTAGAATTAGATCAGGACGAGAAATTGTCGCCTTCAACAAACGCACAATTTTTTTTTCTGAAAAAGGTGACATGTTCCTTTCAGATGTCTTCTTTATTGATCAAGATTTTAAACAAAGGTACAAGTCAGAAGTTCTAGAGAAGCTATTTCTATCCGATATAATATGCACACGAGGATCCGATATCTTAAAAATATCCAATCAAGGACTTTTAAATATTTTGGGGTAATTTTCTTGAATGAAAATATAGTCGAGAGTGCGTATCACTCGTCCATTGAGGGGTTTGTGTCATTGTATAAAATTATCTTAGGATAATTAATTCGTTAGGTAATAATTCTACATAGTTATATAATAATGACTTTTGGATTGTTTCCTTCATTTCTGTTGCGAGATCTTACTTCGCACTAAATTTCAAGATTTTTCGTCAACGAGAAGTACCCGTAATAATTTTGATTAGTGAGTTGGTATAAAAGTACGTGATATCTAAAAGACCGTTTCATTTTATTGCAGAATTAGAAACTAGATTTTTTTACAGGATTATGGTCCATAGACTATATAGTATTAGATAATATCAACTTGATAGCATTGACCGCTCCTGAGAAAAAATGTTTTGACAGACAAACAACAGAGGGATGTATAAGAAAGTAATCCTAGAAGGGTTCCGTTTCCTTTCTTTCTTTGTTGCGAAATACAAAAAAACATATTTTCCTGCAGACAATCAATAAAAAAAGTAAAATTTTTCACCGAAACATTTTTTTTATTATCACAGAATTCATATTCTAAATGATATACTGTTATGGCAGCTATCATTTTTATATTCCAATTGAAAACTCCATAAGAAATATACCCAAGTAGGCAAACACATCTTCTTAGAAATCATATCCTTTTCTTCGTTTTAGCTTTCCCAAATAAAAAGACGATTAAATAGACGAATAATCGTTGTTGTAACTTTATGAATAATCGTTGATTTACTTTTGTGAATAATCATTATTTTTATGAATAATCATTGATGCACCTTTGTGAGTAATCTTTGTTATACCCTTGTGAATAATCGTCGTTGTACCTTTGTGCATAATCGTTGTTGCACTTTTGGGAATAATCGCCGTTGTACCTAAATAAGTCTCTTTAAACTCTCTCCATAACAAATATATAGATGGAATCAAAGCAAAGACCTAATGTCAGTTTATATAGGAGTTGATTGCATTCGAAAGTAAAGGGCAATCCTCATTACCATACAGAATTTCAATACCAACTGTTACCTATAAGAGATTTGATGGAAGGTATTACTCTAAAAAGATAATATGAGCGTTATAATACTAGCTTTTGTCCGCGACTATGTTCACGCAGTTAGTTATAGTTTTTAATGCTTTTTCTCTGTTAATGATATTTGCACCTCAAGAGTAACTTCGAATGGGATTGAAGTATTTTATATTTTAGCTTAAATTATAAGCTGTTTGTCTATCAAAAAAATCCTATTCCTATTCATCTTTCAATTGGATAAAAATCAAGTTAATGCTGGTATCGAAGCGTCTCTGTTCATAAATCCGCTGTTCATTATTTTTTGCAAGATATATGTGACACAAATAAATTCATTACCGCAAATAATTAAGATTTTTATTGTCATTTTGGGTGACGCGTAAGTACTATTAGCGCTCAGTTATTATAAATATAGTCAATCTTATTACCACGTATTATCGCTTAAAATGGACATTTTAAGCGATAATACGTGGTAATAAGATGTACCGGTTGCTATACGGATTATACTTTGTAAAGTAAATATGTATAAAGTTTTATGGAAACAGATTAAGAATTTATAGCCTGTAGAATGTATTAATTTCTGAGAACGGAGTTCAGATTTACATTAGCGTTTAGGAATATATTAAACTTCTCTAGTATACACAATAACTTTTTCCAACTGATGTATTTAAATATTTATATACATGTGTAGATATCAAATGTATATTAAATCTACGCAAAAATACATTGAAGAATAATTTACAATGTAGTTTCTTTAACATTTTCTTTATAAAATATATTTTAGGAAACCGATTTAAAAAACAGGTACTAAAAACTATTATATGGGACTACCTCTAAAGTACATTTTTTCATGAATATGATGTGACGAATCATAGCCCATATGATGCTACAGACAAAAAAATTTACCAAGTGAAACTTTATCAAGATCCTTTTAGTTTTTCTTTAGGGTCTCGCGAACAAATAAACATGCTCACATATAAAGATCCAAAAGTTCCAGAAACGTATTTTATGTTCTTTTGTTATATCCCAATAAATATTTTTTGTATGAAAATTTAATATACAGACAGGTTAATTCTACAGTTTTAATATATGTGTAGATAATAAAGTGCATACGAATCAAATTCATATAACCTAATATTAAACCTGCTAAAGTAATTAAATTACAAATATTGACAACTCGTTCACGTTTTAAACAAACTGAGGAAACATTCTTATCTTACAGTACGTAGAACAATTTTATGTACAGAAAACAAAGACTTTAAAGGTTCCATACCGTCAAACATTTTTGCCGAATGATGAATAACAAACAATGACGTTTGTGCTCATGCAACTACTCGCATCCGGATTGCTTTCAAGCACTTAACCCTTCGGAAACACCTCCATACATTGTTTCTGACTATGTCCAATTTGTCAATGCAGGCTTCATTATGCGAATTACAATACACGTAGCTCTATATATTTATGTAGATGCACTAGAAATTTATATAATTATCACACACGTTAGTTGGGCATTTCTTCATTGTTTTTTACTAATGGGTAACAAATTAATTTTTAAGTGTATTTATTTATTAATTGATTGAACCGATTACCATGAAGTGAGAACTAAATATATATATATATATATATATATATATATATATATATAACAATTTTTAAAATGTATACGGCAATAGTAAAATTTTACTGAAAATACATCTTATGTTACACAGGATTTCAGCGGATAGTCATTGGAGTGACTGAAATTAGGAGAGATATACTCGTTTCAGACGACCTTTAAAAGCGCATATGAATATATATTGAATCGCTATTAAACTTAAATTATAATTATATTTGGATGTACATTGTGTATAAAACAAAAACAGTGCACAATTTCCTTTTGAGGCACGAAATTTTATTATAAATGATATATAAAAAATGATTAATTACATCACGGTATGCAAATTAACACCCGTCCTTACCAAAAGTAGTGCACAAAAGAGTGAATTCTTATCCGTTACTAACGCATGTCTATAGCGCAGCTCGTTATCCTCATTATCGTCATTTTGGCAAACACGACGCTACAAGAACTGATTTGCATGCCACTATCTGTGAAGAAAATTGGCTGAGGTAGCAAATGACTGTACAGTGTTAGAAAACGTATTCCATTAAAAGTATCAGCATGTAAAAGTGCACTCATATACTTTCTTGCTCATAATATTTATGACATAAAATAAATTCGCCGAAGAGAAATCTGTTTAATTAATACAGATCACAAAAAAAATGTTTTTCGGTAGGATTTATATTAATGGAATATAAAAACATTAAATAATATAAAAGGGTTTTCCACCCTTCATAACCTGCAACGTTTACGTATTTATTTAGCTAAGGCAAAAGGTTAGAGCGTATAATAATTATGACTATTTGCTTACCACTTAATATTAACTGACAATATTTTCTGATATTGTTCAGAAATTTCGCACGCAGGTATTAACTTTGCCAATCATATTTTAACAATGTACGTACTTGTACCAGGTGAATATTTTATGTCACACAAAGCGATAATTGAAATTTCAACAATTTAAAGTAATGACTTTATTTGTGATAACTACCTAAGTAAGTTATCGAGTCTTGCAGACTTGATAACTCACACCCCTAACTTAGGTAGTTCAGCGTGTTTTCAAGTGAGCGTTTTTCCAGTCAGCGTATTTGAGACTAACGGAAGAGGTACCTGATGTTGACTCAACTGGTAAAACTTAGGAGATTCGTATATGTAATGCTTGTAAATTACGAAAAATTTCACATGACTAACAAGTTTTTTTCATTAGGATGATCAGATGAAGTTTAGTTTCAAATTTGATTATTTATTTCTTCGCAGCGCCAAAGGAGCCAATTTCCTTTATGAAAATACATCAGCGATTGATCAGTCTTTGCTGCCCTTGATAAATATTTTGTAATAGTTTCGTCCTCAATATGAGATGATTGTATTCAAAGTTAATTTTTTGTATTATCTGGAAAAAGAAAATTGTGATTACAATGTTTATAACTCGAAAAAAAACGTATATTAAAATATAATTGTGGCTTAAGTTTAATAGTGATTCAATATCTGTCCATATACGCATTCGAAAGTCAAAAGTCGCATTTAAAAGTCATCTGAAACATGTATCAACCACCATCCTATATCATAACATATATTTTTGAAACATGATTTATATAATAAAACTGTAAACTTCGCGTATCTGCACATAGAAAATATTTCTACAAAAAAGTTTGAAGGATAAGTAAATTAATGCATTAAGACCTCTTTTTTATCCTTTTATCTACTTGTGTACATTTATGCTTGCGTATACGCGCATCATGAAAAGTCTGCGGGTAAAGTTCGTAGAAAAAATACGGGTTAACTTAAAATAACATTTAGTTTTAGCTTCATCGCGATCTGTACACTGAATTGGAAGATGTGCAAATTATATATTTTAAAAAATTTCGTTATATTCTATGAGTACAAAAACGAAAATTAATGCCTAGCTACTGTACGTACAAATACATAGTATTTCTGTGTACACAAATAGATGGCGCTACATGTAATAAACATAAAGCATAAAAACTTTTTCACCTGAATATACATTAGCGAAATGGGGTAGCCAGAAGTGTAGCATGGAATGATACGGAAGGGGTAGGTACTTGAGTTAGCAATCCGAATGCGGGCAGTTGCCTGGAAGCAAACGTCGTTGCTGGTAATCTTTTGGCAAAGACATTTAATTGCATCGGACCTTTATAGTCTTCGTCTTCTGCATATAACATTTTTCGACATTGTATGTATTCAATATAAATTTACGTGGTTTCCTCAGCTTATTACAAATTTAAATATATGGCCAATATTCGTACTTTAATTACTTTAGTATGTTTAGTATTAGGTTACATAAATTTGATTTTTAAGCACTGCATTGTTTACAAATATATTAAAATTATAGTATAGACCTTCTATGTATTGAACTTGTACACAAAACAATCTTTACTGGAACATAATAAAAGCAACAGAACACGTAGATACGTTTTTGGAACTTTTTTTATGAGTCTGTTTATTTGTTCGCGCATCCCATAAAAATAACTACGGTGATCTCGATAAAATTGTTACTTGTAGATTCTATTAAATCTAGAGTATCATACGAGCTATGACTGATTACACAATATTCATGAAGAAATGGTCATTTGGCATTTCAATTGGTAATGCACTTGCTTAAAAAGTTTATTTTATTACTGGAATAGATGACATTACCTTAAATTTAACTTTATTAAATTTTATATAGGTACACTCAAACGAAGTAGTGAATACAGTTAGTTAAAATATTATTATAACCAATTACTTATAATTATAACCAAAATAATCAATTATTTTTGACTCAAATAGGCTTCACTTTTAGCAACAAGCCAGTTCTATAAACATCTATGCTATATGTAAGATGAAATAAAATAAAGCATAAATATATAAATTATTATGTAAATGAATAACGACATGGTTTCTTTATTTCTAGTCATAGAAACCCTTAAACAAATTTTATATAAATTCACTTCAGTTGCATTTAAATATATTTATAAATCGTAACTTAGAAGCACAAATTCTTTAATCCTATAATGTTTTAAAAGTTCCCGATTCCATTTTGACAAATCATAAGCTAACATTACTTTAAAAACTTCGATATGACGAGTTATCAGACAACTGTCAGACGCAGGTTTAACATGGAAATTCGCCTCGGTCTAAAGTTAAAAAGCAATAGCCCCTCTTTATGTTACAGTTTGTTAAAAGTGTAAAAGGATTGATTTTAAAATTAATCCATTTTAATATAATTTTTCTACTGGTAATATCATACGCCAAAAGCCTCAAGAACTTAAAGCGATCCTTTTACTTTCAAAACAAAACATGCTCTTCCGAGTTTCAGTATCACTAAAGTAACTCCTTTCTTACTCGTTAAATTTAAGTAAAAGTTATTTTCCATTAAAACATCGCCATCTAAACTTTTCTATTCTTGAAATATAATTCAAGTTTAATAGAAGGCATGCTTTACCTTACTAAACCGGATGAATTTACTTTTAAAGACTTCAAGTTCAAAGTTATGTCAAGTATAAAATATGGATGGAGATGGTCCGGGGATAAAACTGTATACTTACCGAATTAATTAGCAAACGTTTGAATTAACACAGTGGTTAATTCAAATTCTTATTACAAAAAATTGACCTATATTTTATGACCTTTTAAATTTCAGATATTTTTGGTGTAAATTGGGACAGATTAATCGTAAAATTAATCGCAAATTTACACCTTTTTTCTTTAGTTTCCGAACCCATTAATTAAAGAAAACTGGAAATTAATGTGATTTTATTTACAAATTACAATTTTAACTTAATGAACTTATAAATTACATTTTTAAGAGAAAAAATAAAATATTTTTGTTCACAATTTAGTAGTTGATTTTCGTTTAACTATATTTAGGGAACGTATGTTCCCAAGATAGGTATAAAGATCGATCGTATTTATTTGACACGCTGCAGTTAACCATATACGGTTTTTCAGAAGGGTTACTTTCATAAAGTGTACCTTGCCACTATTAAAAGATTTACTTTATTAAGATTAACACAAAAATTATTAACTTTATTTAAAAGCTAACGTCAGTATTCCAACTGTTAAAAGTATTTTAAAAACTGAAACAAAGTTGTGAACTTGTCGAAGGATTGTTCTTTAAAGTCGAAACGTTATAGTTTAATAATCAATGTTATACCGGATGTTTTAAAGAACGTTGTAAAAGGAACTTTACTGCTTTTTATTCTTTAATTTGTCGACTAGATTAAATATTCTATATTTAATACGAACCAATAAACACATAATTTGGAATAAGTAATTTTGTGTACTAGTGCAATTTGATATCTTCATAAACGCTAATCAAAATCTAAAATTAGTTCTCAGAAATTAATATATTCTACCAGTCACAACATTCAGTTTGTTCCTGTAAAACCTTATATATCTTTACTTTATACAGTGTTTTAAATTGATTTTGTAATTCAGCTTTTCCGGGTTCATCAATGCAAGATAAAACACTATAATTAATCGTTTTTTTTATCCCATTCAATTCTCGATATAAACTTTTTCACCTCTGAAGCAAGGGTAAATATCGTGCAGTACGCAGCACATCTCCATCATGCGGTGACATCAGAATGATACAACAAGACGTGGCGAACCCCGTATTCGGATATTAACATTCAGTTATGCTGATATTATTACAAAGAAACAAATATCTACTATACTGATTATTCAATATTTTTTTTGTTTCATTGACATTCAATTTATAATATTGAATTATTTAAATATAATTAGGATAGAGAAAACATTGAAATTAAAGAAAATAAATTGTATTGAAAAATAAATTATTTCTTCTTAAGGAGGATCTATTAAAAAAGGCTCCTATTAAAAAACTGATTATTTTCAACTTATGTTATCGAGAAGAACCTAAAAATCAACACGTGTATAGCAATATTATTACAAAGCAACAAATATCTACTATACTGATTATTCAATATTTTTTTTGTTTCATTGACATTCAATTTATAATATTGAATTATTTAAATATAATTAGGATAGAGAAAACATTGAAATTAAAGAAAATAAATTGTATTGAAAAATAAATTATTTCTCCTTAAGGAGGATCTATTAAAAAAGGCTCCTATTAAAAAACTGAATATTTTCAACTTATGTTATCGAGAAGAACCCGAAAATCAACACGTGTATAGCAATATTATATTTAAGTAAAGTTTTTATTCAATTATACTTCACTTATCTTTTATAGAGTTTACTAGAGTTTAATATGGCTTCAATTTTATATAGTGTCAAATTATAAATATATTTTACTTTGAGAAAAATCTTCACATTAAATTATATTTTGGTGCATAGTATTATATTATCACATTAAGTATTAAATGTTACACAGACACTTTATTTCTATGTGTTTTCATTTATAATCAATAATGCATTAAGAACATAATAGATAATCAAGTTCTTAGTTGTAATAATAACTGAGGGTTAATACTACGCATCACTCAAGACGACAATTAAAATCTTAATTATTTGAAATAATTATTCTACTTATTTAACTGTAAAGTTGGTAGAAATTAGCGGGTCGGATCTTGGGGACTCATTTGAGTTACGTTTATGTTATCCAAAATAGTTTGAAAGTGCAATGACGGGGAATAGAAACCGTGAAACTTTGACTGCAAATGTCCTCGAATTGGGAACTTAATAATTGCTTACGACATGCCTGTAATATTTACAAGGTTATGTTTACTAAAGATATTTCATCATTATTGATTGATAAATTAATTCAAATGAAGACATTGAGTTATAAACAAATCAAAAGATAATTTTACAATTTATTCAATATTTAAAAATTTAATTTTAACTACTACGAAGGGCATAGCGTTTCTTTTATAATGTAAATCTTTAAAAAAAATGGGCAAGTTATACAAGAAATAGAACTTCAGCGACCCGCTTCGGTACCAGTATTAATCTGAATTTTATTGTCTTGAATGATGAAAAGTATTTTCCAAATGGCATCAGTGGAATCGCCTTAAAGTTCAAGCTAAGATATAAAAGACTTTTATCTCCGTCGAGAGTACTTTGAGATGCAAACATACGGAGTGAAAACGCTGAATATAAATATGTATGTACATATATATATATATATATATATATATATATATATATATATATATATATATATATATATATATATATATATATAAAAGCAAATTATTATTTCAAAAAAATTATAGTGTATGTTTTATGTGTCCAATACCCAATAGTAATTGACTTGAATGAGGTTTAATAATTTGTTTTAACTTATTGTGTATAATTTTATTTTTTTCCATTTTATTCATTCAATACTCTCCATCAGATTCGTTACAAGCAACATCTAGAATTATTTGGATACGAAAATGCCCCTTTCTCTTTACTTTCGAACATAATAAAATCCTCCATAAGCCGACTTTAGGTCCTTTTATTTTCTTATCTGTTTATGTATTGTCGAGCATTATTGAGACTAACAAAAATACAGAAACGATTATTCAAAATCGAAGTAAAGGATGTGATCTTTTTAATACAAAGTGTTTAAGTAAGTATATATTTATGTGTCTATGGTATGTGAAATTTAGAGTTCGTTTATCAAAATTATTTCATTGAACTAATCGTAAAATTTCGTATGTCTAAGATCATCTGTAATAAATGTATGCCATTTAGAATTAGAGATTTTTAAAAAGAAACCAGAAATGTTTCAGTGACAAATTTCATTTTTTTTGTTGACTATCTACAGTAAAAGTTATTTTTAGCAGTCAATGCCTTGGACCATACAAAACGAAACTCTTATAGAATAATTTTGTTCTCCATTCATATATTGATTGTTTGTAAAGATAGTTTTTCTCAGGACGCCCAACGGATCAAGTTAAAATAGTCTAATACTAAGGTCTATGGTTTCATAGTCCTATGATATTCTAATTTTCTCACTCAATGTAATAAAAAGTGACCTTTATTTAACTGTAATGTACTTTCATACTGGCCCACTTATCATAACTACTACAAGTACTTCTCCTTGACGAAGAATACTACTAGAACTTACCTTTGTGAAGTACTTAACTGATTACCACAAAAAATATTTATAAGATTTTGATCGATGTTTTGAAGGTATTGGAAGAAGTTAGATTATCCAATTACGTTTTGGTTTGAAACCTTGATTTACATGAAAATAAGCAACAAGAAGGTAAGGATACATAGTGCGCGTTTCAAATCCGACAATACCGTTTCTTGACCTGATTCTCAATTAGGATATTCAAATAAACGTAATTTAAAGCGTTCACTTCTCCGGTAACACTGGACAATCAAAGGTTAAGGGCATTGAACTTGTCAAATAGCTCGTAATAAAAAAAGCTGGCGTTTTTGTGAACACAGAACTTTTGACTATCTACTCAATAAAAAAAATTACATTTTTCTCATAGTTTTGCAATCACAATGTCGTTATTGTTAGAATTTCATCGTTAGAAATTTTCGTCGTTTATCGAAACTGTTAGAATTTAATTACCAAATTTTTCGTCACATCAAGAGCCCTGTTTAGCTATGACGGAGAAATTCGTGTAAATTGGAAAATAAAATCCAGTTTACAAAAGCAGATCCGCTTGCTCAACCGATATAATAAATCAATCACCCCATGGGAAATTGGGAATTAATTTACTTCACGAGACTGACAATTAGTTAAGGGGAAAATGTCTGATAGACCATTCGATTAGGCTTGATGAGGATTTGTGTGGAAAGTTTCTGTAACTGCACCGTGCACAATAAATGTAGGAATTTGAACAATAAATGTAGGAAGACTTAATAATTTCATTTATTTAATATACTCGTGGATGATGAACATCACTTAATCCTTAAAATATTTATTTATTTTAGATTTTCACGTACACATGTCATTAATGCACATTCGGGAGATTTATTGCTACAGGACCAATCATCTAGTCAACTCCAGAGAATAAATATTTTTATCTAGTTTTGTGGGTACTACAAAGATTTAAATGAGAATAAACTCGAATATGTTAGAATAAAAAAAAATATTACGTTTTTTGGTATTACGTGGCTGCATGTACAAATATAACATATGATTCTGTAGTTGTTTATGTATCTTTGTTGCTTAAATTTAACCTAGATGAATTTGGATTTTTCGAAACCATGCATGGAAAATTAGATACATTCCACATCAATTTAAAGCTTATTATCTACTTGCAAGAACTTTCCATAATACGGCATGCAATAAAAAAATATTCCTCCGTGTATCGGGATGTGCATTCCTGATAACATAGTAAAAGTGTATATCTTGATTTTTTTTATCTCGATTTCTTACGTAAATAGTCAAATCTATTTAAATGAGTGGATTCATAGTGCCAAAGAAATTAGATTTTTACATAAAAGGCACCGGCGATTATTTTTTTATGTGCTTGATTGTTTTTGTAATAATTTCGTCTTTACGATGATATTATTGTATGCAAAGCAATATATATATATATATATATATATATATACATATATATATATATATATATATATATGTATATTTATATATATATATATATATATACATATATATATATATATATATATTATATGTATATATATATATATATATATATATATATATATATAATGTGAATTACAACGTTTATCAATAATTCCTTAAAATTTAAACAATTATATTTTCATATCTGACGGCATTCATCATTTAAAGAACCTACCAATCTTATTAATCGACTTCAAGAAAGAGGGACGTTATCGATTTGACTGTATGTTTTGGGTACGTTACCTCGTATTTCCGGTATTTCTCAACAAATTCACACGATACTTTCTTTATTTGTAAGAATATACTCCCAGTATCGTTCAATGAAAATTTGGTTAGAATCTAACTAAAAACTTGAAGATATACCATAGTCTTCTTCGACATCGAATAGCACAGGTATTGTAATCTAATTTGGATGGTATTCTATTTGGTTTGCTTTGTTTGGATGGTGTAACCAATTTGGTTAAATAAAAGTTTGGATGATTCTTTCTTAATTTGAATGGGTATACTCACAGTAAAATCCTATAGAAATTCGGTTAAAATATGACCATGGAATTAACATAGCATTCTATAACATTGAACCGCACATATGACGTGATGGAGTTTGCATGATATAGGTTTAATGATAATCTAAGATACGACTAAGAGTGACATAAATTTGCTCTGTAGCAAATTTATGTCACTCTTAGTCTGCGATACAGCCAAAAAGTAACTAAATAAATCGAGTTTACGCCCCTACGACTTTTCGTGACGGGGCAAGAGATTCTAGGTATACACGGGAACATACAATATAATTTCAGCCTTTGAGCTATAAATCCCTATGCTGCAGGTGTATTTCCTACTTAGCTGTGAGACTTGATGATCTGCTTTTTTCTAAAAAGTATTGTGTGTCTCAAACAAAGACACTGTCAGTAAACTCCGCGTTCCAATTCCTCATTCTTAATGCTGTAAAAGTACTACTTGCATAAACCGTGAGACATGAGGACCTGCTGTTCTGTAATAGTGAGACATGAGACTTGAGAACCCGCAGTTCAATACATTTTCAAAGTCTACATTTTCAAAGTTCGTCTGAAATAAGCATGTCTTTCCTAACATCACTCGCCCCATTAATCATTTTTCCACATCCGGTTTCCTTTCTGTCCCATGTTTTTCCTTTGTACTATTTGTATTATCCTTCTGATATGTAAACAAAGTGAAAGTACAGAGGAGGAAATAAACTGGATATATTTCTACTTTTATTTTCTGTATCTATAACTGTACACAATTATTTTTTAAAGACATTATTGTGATTGCAAAATTTTATCGTTTACCTCTTAATTGTCTTATTAAATCCTTAGATATGGTTGACTAAATTATATTGCATTTTATAGCAAGAAGTAAATCCTGCGGACACTTATATTTAAGAGAAATAAAAAAATATATGTATCAATTATACAAATGTACAATATTAGTCTAAACAATTATACAAATGTTTAATATTAGTCTATGACTTCAAAATTATTAAGTAATTTTTATGTAAATTTACTTCAATCGTCAGTAAATCAAATCCATTTACAAATCGGTACTTAGAAACAAAAAATTGCAACCAAAATTAATTTCATTCCTACCAACAAAATGTTTAAGCTATTACTTTAAACATTTAATGTGGCAAATCGCCAGTAATTGTCATATAGATGTTGCATAAATGTTTAATATGAAAACTCGCCTGGGTTCGAAGTGAAAAAGCAAAAGTAATTAATTATTACAAAAATTTGTCAAAAAATTAGGAAAATTATATTTTAAGTATGTATATTTTTATATAAGTTATATAATTACTAATATATACTGAAAGTGTCAAGAACGTGATGCGATACCTTTACGTCTAAAACAAACCAAACAATTTTCGGAATTTCCGTGTCACTACAGTAACTATCTTATGCTCGTTAAATCTTAGTACATAGTTACATTTTATTGAAATGTTGTTATTACTATTTCCTTCAAACTTTATTATTTTTTAAATGAGCTCTGATCTCACTTTATCTAACTGACGAAAACTAAATTAATTTCGTTTTAAAAAAAATTCAAGTCACAAGTGTTGCCACAGATAAATAATGGATGTAGGGATAAAACTGTAGCTGACTCGTATTTTTAAGTATGCGTACTCGTATTTTTAATGGGTTTAGGGATAAAACTGTGTGCTTACTCGTATTTTTAAGTCAAACGTTTGAAACAACGCAGTTTTTGATTAAAAATACGACTACACAAAAGTTATACAAAAAATTACCTAAGTTTTATAGCCTTGGTTTATGCACAGGACTTTCGAATTTCATATATTTTAATTGTTCTTTTGTATTTGTAATCGTTAAATTGGTCGTATATTTTCCAATTTTTTCTTTACAATAAAAACAAAAACTTTAACATTAATGTGTTCAATTAAAGAAAACTCAAATTAAATGTAGTTTTAATGACAAATATAAGTTTTAAATTTTATTCGAAGATAAAATATAAAATTTTAATTCCTACTCTATTATACACTTCCATTCTATCTGATATGATGGTAGAATAAAAAATGTTATCCCCGATGATTTGAAGAAACCTTGGGAGAAAATATAATGCACATCATTCTTCTATATGTCAAGCGGATTCAATTTATTTTTGCAAATACAGAAATATATATAATTTGGAACAAACAATTTTGCATATTAGTTTAGTTTGATATCTTCATAACCACTAATCAAAATCTGAACTTCGATCTCAGAAATTAATAAATTTTGCCGATTACAGCTTAGTATGTTTCCATAAAACCTTACATATATTCATTTCATATAGCGTTGTTCGATTGGTATATCAAGCCAACTTCTTCAGGTCCCTCAATGCATAATAAGACTATCAAAATTTATAAAAC
The DNA here is from genome assembly GCA_039881145.1 of Druceiella hillmani. Lineage (NCBI taxonomy): Eukaryota > Metazoa > Arthropoda > Insecta > Lepidoptera > Hepialidae > Druceiella > Druceiella hillmani. The sequence goes on from JAYKKI010000029.1 coordinate 17,081,379, forward strand.
ATTTTTCTTTGCATTTCATCCAATTCTCAATTTACACTTTTTCAAAAAAAAAAAAAAAATTAAATTAAACTTAACAAAAGACATAAATGTCCAGTACACTGCACACCGGGTACTGTCTGGTATGTATTATCAGAATGGTACAATGAAAACCTCTCTTTGGGATTTTAATATACATCCATACAACTATTACTACGCAGAAATAAATATTGCATATCCAGGTAAATCAATTTTTTTATTTTCTATTTCACGGAGATTAACTTTTTAATAATGAAATATTTAATTATAAAACAGAAAATTTTGAAAATAAAAAAGACATTTACTGAAAAATAAATTATTTCCAAATTAAAAGCTCTACTCGAAAATGTTATAGATTATTTTCATCTAATGTTTTGGAGAAAAATCCGTTACTACTATTAAATTAATTCCCGCTGTACTAGTTACCCAATACTTGTATAATAAATTTAAATTTACGTAGATTTAACTTGTTCTATTATTATTCACTTATATTTAAGTAAAACCATACTAGAGTTTAAGTGTTTTGTATAAGGCGAGGCTACACTTTTTGTAGTCTCGACTTACAAATATTTTACTTTAATAAATTTTCTCACAACTTTATTTTGCTGCACGGGATTGCATTTTATCATACTGAATTTTAAATATTACACTAAAACATTTTATTCCCAAGTATTCTTACAATCGACACGACATCAATACTATAACAAACATTCAAATTCTTAACAGTAATAATAACTGAGCGTTGAGATCACGCATCATCCAAAACGAAAAAAGGAATTTTAATTACTTGGGGTAATCAGTTTATTTCTGTTGACCGTAAACTTGCCGAGTTAATGCATCGGAAACTTGTCAGCGTATCGGATCTTGGAGGACATATTGAGTTAAATCTACGTCGTAATAAGTAGTTTGTTTGAGAGAAATGACGAGAATTCACAGTGAAACTTAGAATAAGAATATCGCTGAATCTGAAGCTTAACAGCTACTTACGATGTAACAGGAATATTTACAGGTTTGAATTTATTAAGAACTAACCAAATTCGATTGAAAAATTTAGTTCATTGAAAATAGGACATAAAATTAATTAATAATTTCAAATTTATTCAAGATTTCAAAATGTTTAATGTAGTGAAACTAATTGAAATATTATCTCTAAGACCATAATATTAATTTAATAAGATATATTTTTCAAAAAAACAATTGGCAAGTTTATGTGGAACCTGGTAATGAAAGAGAACTTTGTCGACCCGCTTCGGCAATAGTATTTATTTGATTTCTATTGACTTAAAAGATGAATAGGTATTTTTTAAACTATAAAGCGATTTGGCTTGATATACGCTAAGATATAATATACTTTCATCAAGAGTACTTTTGAGATGTAAAAATTTTTAATGATGAAAAATAAAAACGTTATTAGTGGAGAAACTCAAAAATGATTGAAAAATGAAAACTATCTTAACGAAATCGCGGACAAAGACATTATATATATATATATATATATATATATATATATATATATAAAAGCTTTATAAGTCTAATGACCAACATCAATCGACTTGAATAAGGCTAAACAAATGGTTTTAACTTATTTCATATCGTTTTATTATTTCATGTCATTTTAGTCATTCAAATATTTTCTGGTCAATTCTTAGTGAAAAATATTTATTACCAAAATCGTTCGTAATATGACCTTGTACCCATAATAACATTTCTTTCGAATAATACCCTACTTGAAATCCCTTACAGACAACATGTAGAATTTAATGTCGTTACATAAATGCCCATTGCCTTTTATTGTCGAACCTAATCAACTCCTTTATGAACTGACTTTAAGTCCTTTGCTTTGTTTCCACACCTTTATTTGTCATTGAGCATTGTGGAAACTAATAAAGATACAACAACGATAATTTAATGACTTAACACAAATTGACTACTCAGATTCAAGTGTCTACTTTGTTTTACTTGGCAAAACTAAACGGCAAAAGCTATGAAATTCTTAAGGTGATGTGTTTATTGGCGTATATATTTATTTGTCACTATGCGTATGGAATTTTCAATTCGATTTTAAAAATGATTTTACTGAATAATCGTAAAAGTTTGCATATCAAGATGTCATTATTGTATGTCAGTTAGAATTTTAATTCTCTAAAAAGAAACACGAAATATTTCTTTGAAAAATTTTATTTCTCTTATTGACTATCTGCAGTAAAAGGTATTTTGTGACTTACTGTACCACAGAATGAAACGAAACGGAACCCTTATGGGATCACTTTGTAGTCCGTCCATCTATTGTTTGCCTTTCTATCCCCTTTACCCTTTTTCACAGGAGCGGCCAACGGTATCTAGTTGAAGTTATTTAATACTATGGTCTACAAGCCCATAGTCCTGCAAAAAATCTAACCTCAGTGCAATAAAAAGTAAGGTCTTTCAAATATCAGGTACTTTCATACTGACTTACTTGTCAAAACTACTCGGATACAAGTATTCCCGTAGAATTCGATTCTTGAAACTAAGTGCGAAGTGAGATCTCACAACAGAAATAAAGGAAAAATTCGAGTCACTATTTTATAATACTGTATTGAATTATTACGTAAGGAAATGAATATTTCGTTTTTTCTTTTCATTTTCTTGAATTATTATAAAATACATAGTTATTAAGCTTTAGGATAATTTGATATAATGATACGAAACCCTCAAGGTCCGAGTGAGTTCTAAGCTCTCTTGGCTCTCTTTTAGATAAGAAAATTACAACAGAAATCTTGATCGATGAGAAAATTATCTAAAAGAAACGCGTCGTCAAACATATATTTAAGGATACATTGTTCTAAAAGTTGGCGACAATTCTACTTCTTTGTCCGATTCCCTAATTACCATATTCAAATAAAAGCAATTTAATACGTTCGCTTCCCCCGGTAGTACTAAACAGTTAAAGAAAATAGTTGCGAGCAGGACGTGTTAAATAGCTTCTAATACACAAAGGTATGTTTTCGAATTTCCATATTCAAAAATTTTATATTTGAACTATTATTCCAATAAAATAAAATCATATTTTTCTCACAATTATACATAGAATTTCGTAACCAACTCTTTCGTAACATCAAATTATGTTCACGTACGGCGGAAAAATTCGTGTAAATTCGGAAGTAAAAAGCTACTTACAAAAGCAGATCCACTCGCTCAACCGAGTTAACAGGAAATTTAAGATCAATCGCCCCATGGGAAATTGGAGTTCATTTACCTCACGAGACTGACAGTCGGTTAAGGGGAAAATGTTTGGCGTACACAAAAAGTCTATTCAATTAATGTCTGGGACCATTGCATCAGACTTGATGAGAATTTTTGCGGATACGTTTTGTAATTGCCTAGTATATAACTATATAGTTTAAGCAATAAATAACTCTAGGAAAGTCGAATAATTTATTTTTTTAATGTACAGATGGAGATGAATAACATAATTTAATGCTTAAAATATTTATTAATTTCAAAATTTGGCCCACATATGATCTAAAGTCAACTATGTTATTAAGTTATGTATGTAATCAAATCCTAAGAATAATTTTTATTCAATTTTGTAGAAACTATAAAAGATTTAATTGAGAATAAATAAGAATATTTTAGGATTAATCAAATTATTGCAATTTTAATAAATAAAAGCCACGCTGATGTTTACAGGGATCACTTGTTATTTTTGCTTCAATTTAACAGGAATAAATTTTGATTGAACAGTTCCACTCAGATGCACATAACATTTGTGGATAATTCCCAAATTCAAAAAAGGAAAATTAGATACATTTCACATCACATTAAAGCTCGTTGTTTATTTCGAAATAACTTTCTTGTAATACAACAGGTAATAAATATAAACCAACTCCACTCCACTATACATGATGAAGAATATTTAAACTAATAAAATATTAGTGAGACATCGTCTGTTTTGAATGTTTGTTTGTCTTGATTTTACACGTAAATAATTAAATATATTTCAATAATATTGTGAACATAGTGAACACTAAAAGTTATACATAGAAGATCTCCTAAGGAAACAATCTAAAGCAAAACAGGGTTACATAAAATTGCATAGTTTAAATCTTATTTCTTATTTTTTAAAAAAACCTAGATTTTTTCATACCTTGACACATGATAATCAATTCTACGTAGATTCTATATATAAATAACGGTTATTTGAGAAATTTGGTGGAAATATAGTTTAGTTATATGTCATTAAAACGACTCTTATTTTATGCTATAAACTAAAATAAAATCTTCTTAATCTCTTAACGAAGAATTCTAAAAAAAATTATCCTTGAATAATTCAAGATACACAATATAAAAAATATGTATTAAAGATGGCACGCCCATAATCTTAAATACAACATATGATTAATGATATATAAACTAGATACAATTTTTAGTTTTTGCAATACCATATATCATTAAAAAATAATTATGACTCCTTTTTTCCTTTTGACTTTTATGGTGATCCCAGTGACTATAGTTATATTCTTACAGTTTACGCGTTTTTTTAAAATAAGGACTTACTGTTTTCGGAATTATTAGAATAACAGTAGGTAATAACAGTAAACGTATTTCAATATACTACATTCGTGAACGAAAAAAGAGTAATAGTAACGAAAAAAGAACAACAGTGCAATTAACAAAAAGTGATCTAATCTGAAAAAAGCAATAATATTTATGAACAAAAATGCGGTATAATAAAATGTAGGACTTGTTTATGTCAGACAAATAAACACTTACTCGAAGTAGTTAAGAGATAATTGTTTTCATTCTCTTTCGATTCTTTGTTCACTTCGGTTGTTTATTTTAAATTCTTGCTAAGGTAAATTATTTTTACACGTTGTTTTACGATTACGTGTTGCAAAGCATTTGCACTATTTTACGTGCCAAGACTCAAAATTCACCAATTCGCCATGATGAATTATTAACAGGGGCAGTGAAGAAAGCTACTAGACTCCACAGTGACCACGCTAACCAACACAGAGGAAGAGCGATGCAACAGCTTCCTGTCCATCGTGTCTTTATCTCGTACTTATCGCATTTTGAAGACAAAATAGCAAGGGTTGACTTTCAGAAAAGTTCCAGAGCTGTAAATGTTGTTGAAGTAAGGAATAAATACTAACTGAATTTAAAAATGACAAAAGATTAATTGCGAGTATTGCCATACCAAGTTCTTTTGTTTTTCATGTACTACGAAGGGAATTGGAATTGGAATTTGGAATGGTAAATCAAGATTTATGCGTTTCAGAACATTTAACATAGCCAATCCACATTATTGGTGTATCTTAAAATACCACTTCAAACAAGAACCGAGTTTCCACCATCAGTTTCCAGTAAATTTTTGAAGTGGAATTTTATATACACTTTACAGGTCCTGAGTACGATAATTGCAATTTCTACAAAGCGAATTGACAAACTTACATGAAGATATCACATCGGACGGCCACTAAAGAAAATAGTACCAGTAAGACGACGCATCGTGCCACTATGCACGGAATATACGATAACATTTAAATCATGTTTCTCCACATCGATGGTTTGGTCATTGTGGTACAATCAGTGGGAGCGAGCGCAATGGGGTTTCAATCCAGCGAGCGTTTGGGATTGAAATCCATTGAATTATTTTACAAATATAGACCACTCCAAACAGATCACGTGCAACTGTGACTTACGAATAAAAATCTGAACTAGAATTGAGTATATCATGCCAAATCAACTATCTTTTTTTGCGGCACAATTTTCTGAGGCGATGTCCACTGTATTTCGGTTGAACGCCATCATTTTGAACATTTGATGTAATTAAATAAGTAAGTGTATTTTCTGAATAAAAACTTTTTGGTTAATCAATTTGTTACTTTTAAACTGTTTGATATAGGGTTTTGTTTCATTATTACCGTCGTAGATGACCAAATAGAAAAAAAATTATATTTTTTAAAATTCTTTTATGATTTTGTAAAAATGTCAGTTTTCAAAATATTCCCATACAGATATTTTTTTCAATTTTCCTAGTTTATAAACAGTATTCTTAGTAGTTTTCAATATAATTCGCAAATATCACCTTCGTTAAAATTTGTTTACACACTTGGTTTTTAAACTTGGACATATTATTTCATAATTCTGTATTCTAAAAAAAATATTAAAATTTCATAATTTTTAGTTAGTTTTTGGTATAAAATAAAAGGCAGTTTTATAGCCACAATAATAAACTATGTTTTCATCAAATTTTGTAGCGAACCTTTATATAGTCTCAACGTAGGATTGATTAATGTGAGTCAAGGTACGAAATATCTAGCTAATTTTATATATATATCTATCTAGATAATTTTAAACGATGAATAATTTCTAATCTATGCAATTTTACGTAACTCTGTTTTTCTTTAGGATGATTGCTTAGGAGATCCTTTATTTATAATTTTTGGTCGAAAGCACTGGTGTAGGGATATCATGTATAATTATGTTATTATTTGCGAGAGTAGAGCAGTGAATACAGGACAGGCGCGCGCAGACATAAGATTTTTTATTCCCTAAAAATAATTATAGGTGGTAAATATAGTGATTTCCCCTTTAACATTTGATAACTGATTTTGATAGATTTTTGGACACTACGTTAAATTCTAAAAAAATTCCATCATGCCATGATTTTTAGTCATTTAGCATAGTTTTTTTGTTAAAAGTACCTAGACCTACCTAGTCAAGACCTGATATTTTATTTTCGTTGTTTCTTATTGAACAAAAAACACACTGAATGGCACAATGGATAATATAGAATAAACAGTTAGTTAAATATAACGTACTTAACTAAGTGGAATGCCCTTATTATTGGATTTTTAGGTAATTTGCTAAATCCCTCGTTTAACCATAATTAACGTAAATAGTTAGAAGAGGATTAATGAGGGTAGATTAATAGAGTTTTATATAAATAACATCATTTTTTTCATAAAATCAATACTTTCGTGCAATTCGTAACGCTCACTTAAAAGTAATTAAACTTACCGGATAATTATTTTATATTTGTGGGCAGTTTACGCTGATAAAACAGTAGCATAACATTAACTAATTCGTAAGTAACGTTTATAACATGAATTTTGGCCTATCAATCGCTAACCAAGAGAAACAGTGAGTCCCACATAAAGTTTTAACATGCATTTGTGAACTTCGAAAGTGGTCAAAAGAGCAGAACAATACCTTTTATTGGATGTTATGGCGAGAAACTTAGAATCATAGCAGAGACTATTTTTTTTGCTGTTTCAATACTCTATACTACAATTCTAAAACAAAAAAAATTGGTATAGCCAACAGTTCAATCGGTAACGCTTTTGGTGTATCGCGACCCGAACGTTGAACCGCCATCACCTCTATATTTGGAATCAGTGCAAGCTGAAAACATGAGCAGTGATGTCGAAGAGGTATCTCACCTGATTCTCAACTTGAGCCAAGTGCAAGCGAAACACAATTATTTCCATGTGTGAAAGAAAGTATTTTCGTTGCTTAATTGATGAAAGACACAACTTTCGATTAAAAATTAAGTGAAATTGAATTAGAAGCCTGGAAATATTTTATAAAAGTAGTGAATAATTTCCTAGAAAACCTAAAAAAATTCACATTATGAAGAAAATGATTAAAAATTTCGAAAAGTAGGATGTTCAATGAGCATTCATTAATTCACACTTGGACTACTTTCCTGATAACTAGCGAGCTATAAGTAAAGAGCAAGGCAAAATATTTCATCACGATTAGAAAGAGTTAGAACGTCGTTATCAGGGAACGTGGAATAAAAGGATGATGGTAATTATTGTTGGTTGCTGAAGCGAGATGGTCCAAATCGGACTTTCAAGCAAAAATCTCACAATCGGAGCTTCGGTGAAAAGAAACAAGATACCACAAAAGTATTTAATACTTCTAATTTATTTATTAACGTCATTTACATGTATTTATAATATTTTAAAGTCATGTAATTTATTTTTTTTATTGTAACATAATTTCTTTACTTAGTACAGTTGGCTTTTTTTACGATTTCATATATAAGGCTTTTCCAAAAAAAAACTGAGCGTGATGGGAAAGATCTAAGATTAAGAGGAAAAATCTACATATTCGTAATCAGCGCACCACAATACCATAAGATCAGCTATCTAATTCAAAAAGGGAAATTAAAGTTAAAATTTGCAAACCTGTCTGATGTCTGCTCACGAAAAATTGAATGCTGCTAAAACTATCGGAAAACCTCATAGACATATCTTTAAGAGATAACACAAAACAAGCGTTTTAAATATATTTAAAAATATAATTGCGGAATATCGCATTTTTAAAATCATGTGAATCCTTATGTAAATAAATTTCACTGTTGACAAGTAAATTGATTGCGAAGAAGAATTACTGGACCAGTAAAAAACTTTGTTCATCATCACATCAAATTACGTATTTTTTTCAGTTATAGTAATAATGATAAAAAGGAATTTCGCCTTATAAATGATTCAAAACATATTTCTAAGTAAATCAATAAAAAAACTCCATCCTTGTCATTTTAACCTCTCAGTATTGAGGTATCAGGAAATTTTATGACAAGAGTACCTCCATTCTTTTCAATATTTGCAGGTTGATTTTGCTAAGGGAAAATAAGCGGAGAGTGCCTAATAATTGAAACTATTTACTTGTCATTTTTTAAAATAAATTGAAAAACAAACCCAAGAATTCCTAACGTAGAGTTTTACTTTATGAATATTACCTTAACAGTGACAACAATGTACATATTTATAACTAGGAATATATATTACATCACCAACAGTAACGATTGAAGTAAAGTCATAACAACTTCAAGCAATCATTGCAGTTGTCTTAATACCATATGTATTAGGGAGATAAGCTTGTCTGGTCTTAGGGACTCATTAAATTTCATTCGTGTCACTTTAACGTGTTTGAGATTAACGATAGAGGTATCTGATGTATATGCTACAACTTACGAGATATGTGTAATGCTTGTAGGTTTTACATTGTGACGAAACTCTAGAAAGTTTTTCCATTGGTATTAATAGCGTATTTTTCAATCCTTATAATAATTTGATTGAAAAGTTCCCCACAGTGCGAAAGCATTACGATTTTTCTGTAAAAATACATTAGCCATTATTCTGGAACGTCCTTGATAATTATATTTTTAGTAATATAGTCTTTACGATTATATTATTGCAACAAAGCAATAGAAAATATGTTTTAAAATTAGTTGAAAGAAACGAAATTTTAATTAGGATATCCGTCAATAACTGTGTGAGTTAAACTATTTTTTCTTCATCCCTGAGTGCAATAAGTGTCCATTTTGTTTCAAATAAATAAATTTTAATCAAGTACGGAAAAAACCTGTATTCAAATATAATTATCCATTAAGTTATAATTATATATTTAATATTGTTAACCATTTAATATTTCGGAGTTTAGTAGTGATTCAATATCTATCTATCTACACTTCAAAGGTCGTCTAAAAAAAGACTCTCCTAACTTCATCACTTTTATTAACCCTTCTTTTTTATCCTCTTTCCTATCTGCCCTATTTTTTTCTCCTTTTTTTCTTGTGTTACTCTGCTGATATGTCAATATCGAAAGTAAAAATAAAAATGCATTGCCGTAAATATGTTTTTTTTTAAATTTGTATTTAATGGATTATTATAATTGCGATCTTTTGTCTTCTACCCCTAAATTGACTATTCAAAATTCTCAGTTATGATTTACTAAAACCTACTGCATTTATTAGCAACAAGTTAGCCCTGCACAAACATACGTTACATTTAAGATTAAATATAATTAAATAAATAAATAGTTGTTTTGTCTTTCACCACAAAGTCGTTAAATAATATTTCACGTTAATTCATTTCCATCGTAAGTATATTCCTTTAAAAATGAAAACTTTAAAACCGGAACAATTCATTTCGTACCATCCAATAAAATGTTTACGATATTATTTACTTTAAAAATGTCAATATGGCGAATTGTTAAAAACCTATCACACGAATGGGAATATGGCAACTCGCCTAGGTCCAAAAGAAAAGTCAATTATTTTTATTATAATTTTGTTAAAAATATGGTAATATTATTTTTAAAATACGTATATTATGACATAAGTTTTATAATTACTAATATACGTTCAAAGACTCAAGCATAACATGGTCCTTTTACGTCTCAAACAAAGAGGTTATTTTCGAAATTTCAGCGACACTAAAGCGACTAGTTTAAATCTAAGCAAAAAGTTATGTACTTCATTAAAACGTTGTCATTAACATTTTGTTTCAACTTTATTATTTTTGACATGTAATTGACATTAACGAGAAAATTAACTTTACCTTACCTAATTTTCGGAAATTTCCTAATTTAAAGAAATTAAGTTGGAAGTGTTGCCGCTGATAAATAACGGATAGAAGTGCTTAGGGATAAAACTGTGTACATACTCACATTCATAAAACAAACGTTTGAACTAACGCTATGGTTAACAAAAAATGTCATAAACTCCTCACATTTATGAACCTTTTGAATTTCAGATAATTTTATTATTTTCTTGGAATAGATTATTCGTTAAATTTGTCGTAGATTTGCCTATTTTCTTAGTCACTAAACCTAATAATTAAAGAAAACTGAAACTAAATATAATATTATTAATTAATTTAAATTAATATCTGATATTCTTTTAACCGTATTTGGATAATATATAATTTCATGCAGTATCCTTAGATATGAATGACAGGTTAAGATCGCGGGAATTTATTTAACTACCTGTAGTTAAATGTACTAACGTAAGAATTTATTACGGCGTTCTCCTGTTAGAAGTATTTCCAAAAATATAAAACGGTTTTGTACTTGTTGGAGGATAATACTTTAAAGTAGAAACATGATGGTTTAATAGCTAATGTTATGCGGAAATTTAAAAAAAAAGTAAACATATTAACCTTCAATATATGAAATAGGTTTACTATATATTTAATGTCAGTACAAATATATAAATACATAACTTTGGATAAATAATTGTACATATTAATATAGTTTGATATCTTCCTTTCAGCTTATCAAAAGTTGTTAAATTAGTATAGCAAAGTAGTATCTCTAGGTTCCTCAATACAAAATTTAAAATAATATACTTCATTTAAAAAATATGTAATAACCCGAGTTTTCCAACAAAATCAAATAAGATTTATTGAAGTCATCACAAAATACCACATCTTTGGAAACGCTAGATGCTAGATATCGAATGGCAAAAACGAGCCTCACTCATACAAAGTCATATGACTATACGACAGAATTCATCCCACAGATATCGATAAAATCATCTAAGCTGATTTCCCAATCCACAAAACGATCCGGAGCTGTACGACATAGTTGTGAAAAACATGATTCATACACCATTAGACCCATTTAGTCGGCCATTAAACCTCAATTCTCCATGCATGAGTGATGAAAAATGAATAAAAACCCGACCGGGCGGCACACAAACCGGAGATGATGGCTATCCCAAATATCTGGATTTGACTGTATTAGCCTGGGATAGGCGATCACCCAAAAAGAGTGGCTTCAAAGTAAAAATACGAATACGAGGCAGAGACGTAAACTGGAAACAGAAACTGGAAATAGGTAATCAATTGTTAGTACCATGTAACCCATTACTTTTCAAAATGTTCCAAGCACACATAAACGTAGAATGCTGCAATTAAGTGAAATTCATTAAATATGCAGGTAAGTATGTGAAGAAATATAGCAGTATTTCAAATAGATAAAACAGTGAACAACAAAACAGAAACGACGAGATCCTCACATACCAAATGGGAAGATATATCAACGAAGCAGCATGGCTGATTTTCGGTTTCCCTCACACGAACACGAATCAACCGTGCAACATCTAATGATACATTTAGAGAATGGATGGAAATACTACTATATATCGATATCCCTACCTATTAAACGTGGAACACAACAAGAAAAATCTTTCTGCGATAAAAAACAAGAAATTCCAGCAGATGATCATTCAGGAATCATGAAAACTAGCCTGAGCATACACCGTGCATTCGTTCAACGCTGAATGTTTCTATCTCCGGATGTTGCTACACGAAATACACGAACAACAAGTTTCACAGATCTCAGGACTATTGACGGTTACCTACGCCAGACCTACAAAGAATCATGCCAACGCTTAGGGCTACTGGAAAATGATAACCACTGGGAATTAACACTATGAGTAGCCTCACTCACAACCTTAGCTGTGAAAAATCAGAGACTTATTAACTTTTAAGCTCATCTAGAATTGAAACCCTCATTCGCCTAGAAGATAAATGTTTAGCAATAAAAGACCAAGCCTTAGTACAACTTAGGATACCAGCATCATGATAAGATGCTTTCAGTGTTAAAAGCTTCAATAGATTGCTCACAACAAACCACTCCGTAATGCCAATAAAAACAATTTTCAACGTTATCATGGACCGGATAAAAGACAACACTGGCGGTATTATTTACCTGGACGCACCATGTGGCTCCGGGAATACGTTCCTAATAAATCGATTGCTGGCAGAAATACGTGCTAAAACCACATCGCACTTGCACTGGCATCATCCGTCATTGCCGCTACACTTATGGAAGAAGGATGAACTGCCCATTCCTCCCTACAACTACCATTGAATATAACCGACGAACAATTATATAAAATTATGTCAATGAACTCCTAAAATAAGCTAAAATTATCTTCTGGGACTAATGCACATTGGCGTATGAAATTCACTTAAAGTCATGGACTGAATATTACAAGACTTGTGAGGAAACTCTGAAGTTATGGGAGGAGCTCTATTCATAATCTCAGGATATTTTCGATAAAGTTATTCCCGAGTCTGAAATCAATGCATGCTAAAAAAATCACGTCCTTGGCCACACAAACAAATGCTGCGACTAAAAAAAATATGAGAGTTGAACTATCGAAAGACGAAACAACACATTTTGCTCAAGAAGTTTTACAGATAGGTATTTCAGAGGGCAATTTTGGCAATTAAATATAATATTGTTGACGATACACCTTTGATATTCAAAAGATAAGTCTCTGTGAAATGAGAATATACAAACCAACAAGATGGTAAACGTTGAAGAAAGGGTCAACTTCCATACAGAATTTTTAAACTCTGCAAATACCAGGAATTTCATTACACTGTCTTCGACTGAAAATTGGATCAGCGATCATACTACTTAGCAATCTCAACTCAACAAAACTATGTAATGGAACAAGGATGATCATCAAACAGCTATTGAATAACATCATCTAAGCCGTACTTGTGAACCTCAGAGAATCCTGCTTTTCTCAAGATTAACTATGTGTAACTTGATCTCGAGTAGGAAATTCGTAAAATTTGTGCATATATACCCCGGATAACAAAATTAAAAATGTTGTTTATAAATAAGTATTGTAAATTACTAAAATGTTTTCAATAAAAAATTGTTACCTCTTATATTTTAAAGTTTATCCTTTTATTACAACCACCACAAAATCTCATGTCAACTCCCCGAGCGAAACCAGGTACCCCAGCTAGTAATTCAATAAAAACGAGTTCTTGGCAGTAATAATAACACCGCGTTAATACTATGCGTCAGCAAAAATTACAATTAAAAACCTTAATTATTTGAGTTAATTAGTTTATGTATGATTTAATTGACTAGTCCACCGAGATCAGGGCGTCAATTCTTGGAGGACTTGTTAAATTAAATCTATGTCATCCTTAGTAGTTCATTTGACAACAAGGACGGCGATTCTCCGTGAAACTTTGATCGCGAACGTCGTCGAATTTCAAAAGTAACTATTTTTTACGACGTGACGTTTAAATTTATGAAAGATTTTTAAAAATTGGTCGACAAATTTAGTTTATTAAAACTATGATAAAAAATAACAATCATAAAAAAATTTATAAAAAGTCTCACTGTGTATAAGAGGTTTACAAATTTAAGTGAAAACACTTTTGTAATGTTTTCTTTAAAGGCATAATATTTATTTTATAATATATTTCTTGCAAAAACAATGGACGAATTTATGCGACGAGAAACTTGTATTTGTCATGGTATAAGGTTCATGGAGCTATATATATATATATATATATATATATATATATATATATATATATATATATATATTTATATTAGTTTTAAGTAGCTTTTTAGACTAGAATTCCTAGAAGATATATGACAATTCAGTGTATGCGCGTACGTATATTTTGCTTCTGAATTCGACGATGACTTAGTTGTAAAGAAATATAAGATATATTGTATTATATACCAATGATTATATGCCGTTCGATACGGATAGAGAAAGGGAAGATAATTGATATGGTAACGGTAAACATACACTAGAAAATATTTAAAGACAAGTAATATATTCCTTGTTAATTACATGAAGAAACATTTTTATTTCTAGAAATAAAAAGGAAGTAATATAATAAATTTAAAGCAAAAAATCTACATGAAAGTATTAGAAAGACGTAGCTCGATTTTTATAATATATAAAAATCGATCGACACTCGTATATTTTGCATCATACTTATGTTGAATGGAATAAGTTTATTTACGTCCTGGGCGTCCAATTTACGAGCAATTTGACTTTTTTTTATATCTTTGTCTATGAGTAAATTAGGTAACAGAAACGCTTCCCTGATACCTTTTTGGGGCTACAGGGAGTGATAATACCCCTTTCGTGATGTAATTTTTTAATCAGGATATTCAAATAAATGTATTTTAACATTCTTAATACTTATGAAAAACGAGGGTTAGGGGCATCGAACTTGTTAAATCACTTGTAACAAGCACGGGCTTGTGTCTTCATAAATATAAAGCTTTCAGCTATTTTTGCAATAAAAGAAAATTATGTCTTTTCACAACTTGATGTGGAGTTTCATAACCAACTCTTTCGTAACAACAAGTCATATTTATATATAACGGAAAAAATCGTATAAATTCAAAAGTAAACTTCTACTTACAAAAAGTAAAAGCCCCCGCTCGACTGAGATAACAGATTAAGATCAACCCTTTGGAAATTGTGAGTTAATTAACCTCACGAAATTGTCAATCGGTTAGGGGGGGAAAATATCTGATAAACCATTTGATTAGACATGTTGAAAATTTTTGCGGAAACATTCTATAACTGCAAAATGTGTATACTTTAGCAATAAGTATCTATAGAAATTTCTAAAAATGTAATTTGTTTAATGTAATTATGTGGATGACGAACATCATTTAATTCTTAAATATTTATATGTTTCAGGTTTCCACCTGCACGTGACATTGTGTCAACAGGAGCAGTTATCTAGTCAACTCCGGATGATAATTATTCTATAGATAAAAAAACTGTGTAATGGGGGAGGGAGCATACATAACTTATGGGTCTGTAGTATTGTCGCTTCAAGTTAACGAAAATAAATTTTAAATAAAAATTCTAATCTAACATTTGGAGAGATTTTTCAAATTAGTAGTTGGAAAATTAAACACATTTCACATAAATGTAAATCTTATTATTTACTGTGGAAGACCTTTTTAAACACACGTATTAAATAGTCGACTCCACCAAAATATTATACTAATATATTAAAAGTGACACCGTGTTTGTTTATTTGTTTATCTTTATTACACCCTTAAAATACGTAACAGAATTCAATGAGTTTTTTTTACATAAATGCGTCCTAGGTTAAAAGATAGGCAATATATATTTTGCTATTATTTAAAAGAGCCGAGCTGAGAACACAAGCGCAAAAGAAAATTAATTATACCTATAGTCGAAAAACTGAATGACCTGTCAAGATACTAGAAAAATTATAAGAAATTATAGTCGATAGGTAATACACAATAAGCACTTTAATGACGAGTAAAAATATTATTGTGGGACATCTTTTTCATGGATGTTTATGATGAATACTTATAAGCATATATATCAATAAATTTCTATTTAAAAAAATCTTTTTTAAAAAAATATATTGCCAATTAAACTTTGAAAAAAAAGTTTTTCACATTTTCCTTGTACCGTGCAGACAAAATCGCGGGCAAAAGTTAGATAAAACTAATTTATTATTTTATTGCACATTAAATGGGCTATTAATATAATCATCTAATTGCAAAACCTCAAGCTCACAGTCTTGTCAAAAACAGACTTGGCTTGTAAACAGATTTTGGATTGTATTTAGACTATTTTACGTGCTATGACTCAAAACCTCAAACACGTTCCTCAGCCACCATGTGAATACAAATCATTATGGCGTCGAGTGAGGCAATAATCATGAAGTTGCTGGCTTTTATAGTGACTGTCAAACAACGGGGAGGAGGAGAGGTGTAAACACTTTCTGACCATCGACTGTGCTTATCGTATTTGGAAGGTAGAATAGCAAGAATGGACTTCTAGAAGCTTCCCATAACGGTAAATGTTGATAAAAATAGGAACGAACACTGACAGATATTTAAAATGATCCAACATTAAGGGTGTGTCAAATCAAAAGACGTACTGGCATACTACTTTCTCTTTTTTGTTATGTACTACGACATACATACATACATCTACGTCATGTCCAATGGATGCAGAGTTGATTATCACAAAGTTTTGTGAACGTGATTCAATTTTGTAAAGTGTTGAGAAGAGATATGGAAGACTTGAACTTTTTTGAAAACATAATATGGTCAGGTGAATCAAAATTTACGCGTTTTGGAATATTTAAATTATATACATTACTGGTGAATCGTAAACCCCCGCTTTAGATAAGGATCCAGTTTTCAACATCAGTGCTCATTGAAGTCGTAGAGTGGAATTTAGAAGAGACAATTTATGGTTCCGCAGAGCTGTTCTCAAATTTAAATGGAGAACGATGTTTGTAGTTGAATGATATTTGCGAATTGACACACTTACTTGAAGACATCCCGTTAGATGCCCGTTAGAGCATATCAGCAAGACGGCGCATCGTGTCACTACTCACGAAGCGTATGATAATACTCAACCCATGTTTTTCCATGTCCAAAGAATCTATTGTCAGTAATTTTTTTAGGACGACGAAAAGTGCATGCGTCGTCCTAAAAAATTAAAGTTTTCTTCGCGGCAGATTCTAAAAAAAACTGTATCCTGTACTTTGCATTTTCCTCACCTCTGTTATTTTCGAGCAAGTCCTCTTTCTAGTATTTCTGGTCTGGTCTACTGTTTTTAATCATTGTATTTACTAACAATAGATTCTTTGCCAGATCTGGTACATTACATTACATAGTGAGATTTTATAACACTGATCTTTTGTGTTATAGATGTCAAGATTCACTTGACCAGAAATCTTTACTTGCAGTGGTTTGCCGTCTCCACTTTTATCGTCTTGATAGATGACGCCGTCCTTGCTGCCATATTGTGGAGACTATTCGTTTTTTTTCCAAGAGATATTTATGTTCGGTCATCTACATGGAAGCATTGGAGTCTATTTATAAGGTATCACCATTTACCGAGGTTTTAAATGGGGTCGCGTGACTTGGGCTTTCATGATTTGAACTTTTCTTTGGTTTTTGCCTTAAAATATATTTTGCTCTTATGTTACTAAATATGTGGCAATTAAAAGAACAAAGTTCGTTCAGAGAATTATTTTTATATATCATTCCTTTAACATTCCTATTGATTGTAAATGCATTTGTGTCGCCATCGATTGTTCTGCCGTCTTGTAAAATCTTCACCTTGATAACGTCATAGCTTATCTTCATACCGGAACTTTCTGTAGAAGTAATCATTGCTTTGTAGGCATAAGGTAGATTTGCTCTCTTGATTCACTTAGAATATTTTTTACGGCCAATTAACTTTCAATAAATGTAAAAGAATTATTGTAAGTAATCTTACCGCTTAAGTTTTTGACAAAATTGTCAATTTGACGAGACATCGTTACAGGTTATATTACCTAATGACAATTTAGTCGTTTTAATCGTCAGATTATTATTGAGTCAAACCTACTAGTAAAGCCCATAAACTGTTGAATCAATATTGAATTTGTGAAAACGCATGGGTAATTCTTGAGATGGTCCTTGACAAATTGCCGTCGCAACACTAGCAGAAAAAGAAGAAAAAAGAAATACGATTACCATGTCTCTGTCTTTGTAAACACAACTACACAGGAACACGTGACATTAACACAGACTAACATATGATCACCTGAACTATTTAACTAACTTATGATCGCCAGAACTATTACAATATGTTTTACGGTTCATAAAAAATCATTGTTTTTCAAAACTTTTGATGCTATTTTATAAACACAATTTATCCCGTTATTAGAGCTTTTACTAAAATATATATGTACAAACGATAATATAATACTGCAGTAATACTAATTATAGATTGATTTATCAACCGCCTTAACTTAAGTTCCTTTGCTAGGAATAAGTACAAGGAGACCTGAGTGAACTTGAAATCTTGAACTTTTACCTAAACGCTCTATGGCCAATATGTATTTAAGATTCGCCCTCGAAGACATATCACCTCTTCGGGGTAATTTTCTCTCAATGGTTTTACGAATCACGATGACGATGTCTTTTTAAATATAAAAAAATACAGGCAGTAATGGAGACTGCCGACAGTGGAAGTGAAAACTTAAAACTTCGAAATAACAGTTGTTGTATAAAATTTTATAGAATTTTTAAATTTAAAATACGCAACAAAAATATTATTGAACAGTCAGAAATCTGTTATACCATGCTAGTAAGATAATTCCTAAGCCACTATGAAATAATCATTACATGGTGTAATCCAGAGATCAAATATTAAAAAAATTTATAAAAGTAAATTTTGATACGAATAATTATAAATTATATAATAAATTATTTGAAAATAATTTATTATATAATTTATATAATAATAATTATAATAAATTATTTGAAAATAATGCTTTGTTTTTGTTATTCATTTTTATATATAAATTATTAAAATATTTAGTACTCACTGTTATACAGCGAAGTGATCCCACAATTAAAAAAATTAAATAATTGTCAAACTAAAACATAATTTAAACAATACACAGTATATAAACATTGCACTTTCCACGTAGTCAATTTAACTTTACTTGTATATATATAAATAGCACTAATGTTGGACAACACGTCACCCTTAACTACTATTACTGCATGTCGGTACCGCGAACTCCAAGATTTTACCCATTCGAAAAGCGTCAAATCCGCACACTAAATGTATGGTGTGGTGTATATATGAAAATACGTGTACATAGGCTGCTGCGTGTGTTTGTATATATATATATATAATTTTATATATATATATATATATATTATATATGTATGTGTGTGTGTATATATATTTATATATATATATATGTTTTCAGCTATAGATATACTGTTAGCATCAGCTTGTCAGTGACGCAAACCCATAAGATTTTCTCCTAATAAAAATCAGTCAACGCGCCTAAGGAACTTTTTAGTTCAATAAGTAAGCCCATAATAAAAATGAGCACTAGACAATAAAGAACTATGACTTCTTAATTTAAATATCGTAATTAAAATGTTTAACCAATATTTAAAATAAATTAATTTATACGAGAATAAATCGGATGTAGTAATAATTGTTAACTAATAATTAAAAATTTAAATTGTTAATCACAAATGGTGTGGGACGTTAATTATAGTGTGGGAGTTATACGGGTAGAAATACATTCCACTTAGGATTTGAAGACCACTCTCTTAAAATTTGAATCTAAAAGACGAAAGAAATGCATTCTAAGTAGAATAAAACACGAAAGTACATTCTACAGACTCATGGTCAAGTTGGCCTGCCAATATATTCAATCCAAACTTATACTGTTTGTAACGTCTTCAAGCTTCATTTCTTATTATGAGGACATGGTTCTTAAGGCTCAGAGAAGTAATACATTTCATCTTTAGAGTCCTTAAATGTATTTATTTTGTCATTCACTTATACTAAAAAACATATACAAGAGAAATGTTCCGTACACATTCCTAATGGTTCCGTACATATTTAGGAACTTCTAACATTTATGAGTACATAGTATCTCTATTAAACTAATTAAAAGTATTAAATTTTTCGCAACTTAAATATATTACTACATACTACATCTTTAGCTTCAAAAAACTCTGATTTCTTTCATAATTTTAGATTAATTAGTTTCAGAAACAAGGGGAAGAAAACATATTTTTTGCATACTTTTTAGTATATTTTTGAAACTATATTTAAAATTGTGAAAAATATTTCGAAACTCTTATAATATATAAATATTAAAAATATATTTCGAAATCCTTTTGAGACGATATTCCACATTCCAAATGTAATTATTTTTTTTTCATGTACTTAATTTTCCTTCACTAAAATATTTTTGGGTGCATTAAGATTAATAAATTTTATATTTCTCCACATGAGCTGTTACATCTACAGACACTTAAATAATATTGTTGAAGAGTGCTTCTCCCAGGACTAAATCAAGTACTACATAAAACCACTTAGTCGCATTAAAAAGAATATGTATTTGAAACAGCAAGAAAGAATAGTCTTAAGATAGATCTATTAATTTGTAATCATTATTTACTAGGTCGAAAAATAATAATATCCTTATATAAAAGTCAGTATAAAATTCTCATGAGTACTTACAAACGACAAAAAAAAATTGTGCGGGTACTTATGTACACACATTAGAAGTCATACATATTAATCAGAAGAAGTCATACATATTAATACAAGAATAACCTTATTTAGCATGTAAATAATTAATGGAAATAAAACAATAAAAGGACTGCAGTGTGATTATAAATAGGATTGGTAAAATCTAAATTCAATCTTTCAATAAATTTTAAAAATTTGTAATTTATACTTTAAATAATACAAACCGAAACTTAACCTCACACACTTAAAATATGTTTTAAAAAGTTTATAAATACTATTTCTATTACGAATATTTACAATAAATAAATGTTTTTTTTTATTATATTGCCCGCTATTAAATTTCAATTAATAAAAAATATTATTTAAAAGGGGAGATATAACTTAGATTTGCATAAATATAAAACACGTGTTGTTTATTTACAACCACCTCAATAACTATAACGAATATAATATCCGTCACTACTTGCATATAAATATATGTTTAGTGAGCAACTTCATCATGTAGATTTTTGTTGCATCGTGCGCGCGCATCGTCAAATTTCAATCTATCATTTTCTCATAACACCGAATAGATAGAAGAATAACTTCAAAAATAAATAAATTATAAACAACAATTCTATAAGCCTTAATCATTTAAAATATAGTAATTCTACGTACTATTTGGCAATTGTATTTATATACGCTTGCGATTCCATTAATACTAACTTTTAGCTAGTTACATCTATTTCCTATAATAAACAAATTACTGAACTTGTAAATTACTGAGCTTGTCGCTAGTATCTCGTCCGTATATGTTGGTGAAATATTATATTATTTACGGATTTCAACATACGTTACATTTTTTTTTAAATTGTTCACCTTCACATATAATTTTAGATATGTACGACAATAATATAGTATCAATAATGATCTCAGTTTTTTATTTATGGAGTTCAACATTCGTTACATTTTTTTAAAATTGTTGTTTGAATTGTTCACCATCACATATAATTTTAGATAGGTACGACAATAATATAGTATCAATAATGATCTCAGTTCTTTTATTTAAGGAGTTCAACATTCGTTACAGTTTTGTTAAATTGTTGTTTGAATTGTTCACCTTCACATATAATTTTAGATAGGTACGACAATAATATAGTATCAATAATGATCTCAGTTTTTTATTTATGGAATTCAACATACGTTACATTTTTTTAAAATTGTTGTTTAAATTGTTCACCTTCACATATAATTTTAGATAGGTACGACAATAATATAGTATCAATAATGATCCCAGTTTTATTTAGACAATTAACACGCACCCTACTGCCATGTCGAGTTTGAAAATAAGCTTTCTCTGTAGTTAGATAGATATACGATGTGCACATACATGATTTATTCAGTTTAACTAATAAATAATCAATTATTAGAAACCTCAATTCAAAGAAATGCGATAAAATCTTTATCACCGTTTTAGTTCTTATATACCTAATAAATAAAAAAACAATCTCAAGAGCTAGGGCCCCATGGTAAAAATTAAAACTTACATAGAGGTCTTTCATATGGTATATATTTGGATTATATTCAATTATATACAAACCAGCGTTCATACAAATTTCCGCGTGATCCCTTGAGAATACTGCATACAGAGAGGCGGGTTATCCCATATAAAGTACCACGTTATTTATTGTTTCACTTCAGACACTGTATTAACCTGTTTTTTTGTAACGGTATATATTAATTAACGCAATCAAAGCTAACTTCAATCTTCTACATTCGACTAATGTTACTTTAATTAGTAGTTATGGAATTTAAATCACATTTTATAATTCTTGAGAGGTTAGATACGTCTAACAACTATATCAGATCAGTGTTTTAATTTTTTTTAAAGGATACACAAAAGGTCTATTAGGCAAGTCTAGTTTTTCAAGTCAAATCTACGTGCATGCCATAAATAGTTTAATTTTAATAAAATTAAACTAGGTATTTATGACACGATTAAATGATTTTTATTAAACGATTGAAATGATATTTAAGGAATTGTACATTTTAATTAGTGTAAAAATTGTAAAACAAAACATTTCAAAAAAATGGCTCGTTAAACTATAACTACAATATAATATTCCAAGACTCTTTTTTCTTTTTTTTAGATTTATTCATCCTTAAAGAAGTTATGATGTTAATAGCAAAGCAGCATTTTTTGCGGTATTGTGAATGACCTCTAATGACTTTAATTACACAATAAAAATAAAAAAAAGTATTTTCACACGTACTTAAAAGACCAATAAATAAAGTGGTAGACATATTTAGTTACTTTTTTAAAATTCCCTTAAAAGAATTTGAATTATTTTTGAGGACACTGAATATAACATGTAGATTTAACCATCTGGCATTAAATATAAACCCTGTCAGTACTGGTGATCATAAATACTTGAGAATAGTGAAATAAATAAATAAACACCACGAATATTGAAATAAACACCACGAATAATGCTTTTTTCTTTTAAACAAATTAAATAGTATTTTAATACAAATCAAACATAAACACTGTTTGTAATGTTTATGTTACAACAACGGCAAAGTTATTGGCGCGTGGTTATTGTTTTTGTGCGCACCATTAGCAAAGCAACGCAGCGTGGATGAACTTACACACATCGTGTTTAAAATTACAAACCAATTAAAACTATTCCTGTGACCAAACTACTGAATTTTGTTAATTGAGTTTTAGTGTACGGTTGAGGAACACCATAGTGTATATAAGGATTCATTGAATGTCGAACCATCAAATCCACATTGCATATAACCCCTTAACAATCATTTAACTGGTCCAAAATGGTTAAAGTATTCAGTGCATAAAAACATGAGTGTAAGCAATATTAATGACACGAATATGAAACTAAATGCAATCTACAAAAATCCATTCATAAGATATCATGTGGTATCGAACTGGTATCGTACCACAGCAACCCTCTTCAGTCTTTAGTCTATAGTAATGGAGGAAGCAAAACGCTCTTGTGGAATTTCAGCTACTGGAAAGCAAATAATAAAAACCTGTAAGTACAGACAGAACTTGTACAACGAGAATGTCAGAGGTACTCAAATTCATATAAATATTTAAGGATACTTAGTATTTAAATTACGCTCTTTACAAATTTAACGGATTTTTAACTGTTATTGGAATTCTTGAAATCATCGGGAATTCTTGAAAAACTGTGAGATTTAGAATTAATACTCGAGTTTTCCGGAAAATTTCAGGTAAGCTTCTAATAAAATGGCTTGGCATTTTTTTAAATTTTGACTTCAATATTTTCAAATACGAGGCCAACGGAATCATATTTTTATGTACTTTCAAAATATTTCCAGAACTACGTAAAACTCCAAAAAAATACTTGTGAAATGTGCGTGATAAGCTCTCAAAATATATACTCGCCCTATATTCTCTCCAATTGATGCTCTTAAAATATTTCTTTTTAAAACCGACATGTAACTAACTTTCTCTTTAATAACTTTCAAATTGATTTCCTTTATTGACTGATTCCTTTCAAATATTCATCTTTAACGCATAGGAGATGCGTAACTACTTATATTTGAAATCTTTCAAATTGATACCATATACTAATTAATGCAATTCAAATATTCATCTTTATATTCTACGCGTAACTACTATTTTAGTTGATATCTTTTAAGTTTTTACCTTTTAATTAGATACTTTTAAAATTGATACTATCTATTACTTGATACATTACTAATACTTAACTTTAAATCTTACGCCTAATTGAAACATTTTTATTAAAAACTTCGTTACAAGTATATTTTCCAAATAGGTATGCGTATTGTTATCATATAATTTCTCCATTAAATAACCATTTATTTAAAAATATTTTTTTTGCGTAGATGTTATAAAAATAATAATAGTATACTCTTTGTTCTAATTTAATGTCAAATGTATTTCTATGATGCAGCATTATTAGCAATTAGTGACATTTTTAAAATCTTGTAATACAAAGTTCAGATAATGTTTCTAATAAAATATCCTTAACTGTCACCCATTCGAGTGCGATCTCGAAGCCAATATAATGCTGTAAATATCGGTAGTTCACAAGCTCGTTCTAGTACTTCTCTCAATTTCCACCGGCCAATTTTAGCTTCACGTAATTCAAGTATTTATTGTCTTCAGCAATTTATTTCAGCCATGTTTCCTTTAGTACGTCTCGCTAGATTTTCTACTGATGAGATCGAATGCTCCAAAGAAGCTGATGAGCAGGACGGAAGAGAAGAAGCTGATGAGCAGGCTCGCTCAAGCGGCACACCTGTCCAAACTATTTTAGACGACGTTGCTGAATTCAAAACTCGATGACCGGCTGAGTTTGAGAGCGAGGTCGGATCGTGTTATTGGTGCTACGATCTCGGATTGACACTCTCAGGATCAGCCAAAAATATTGGATTGAAAAAACTTTGAATTTCCTGAGGTCCGCTTTAAGAATAGTTCACATTTCTGAACCGTAAAGAAGAACGTGTAAGATGAACTTCCGGAATAGGTGGATTTTTGTTGAAGGGGTGATGTTATTTTTCTTCCACAGATACCATTTTAGCGAAGCTATTGAGAATTATTAAGTAAATTTTTATAAAAATATTTTTGAGTTAATACTCAAAAATATTTAACGATTAAAATATATACGGGTTAACATGTATTATTTTGAAGTTTCTATTTAAAATGGTTTCTAAAAAAAACGGCGGTGGCAGACATAAGGACAGGCTATTTATGTTATGGTACCGAACGTTATAAAATTAAATGTAAAGGAGTTACGAGAACTACGTATGAGTAGAGAAAAAATATGATAATTTTATTTTTTCGCATAAGTTCAGTCAAACGAAATATATAATTTATTATATCAAGAAATACTAAAATGTGTTTTATAATTTAATAAATCGTATATTACGTTGGACTGAACTTAAATACTTGAAATATACCACATTACGAAACGCACAAATAAAACTTATAAACGTAATATAAATTTAGAATATTAAGTGTAAAAAATCGTTTATTTTTAAATATCGATAACATTGTATGAAACTCGCTAACTTGTGTCCAGTAAGTTTCTCCACTAAATACGTATCATATCAATAAAATATGTAAAACGATATGTAACATATCAATAAAATATGTAAAACGATATGTAACATATCAATAAAATATGTAAAACGATATGTAACATATCAATAAAATATGTAAAACAATTTTAAGCACATAAAAAACATCGTTCTACAACAGTGATTATAACTAAATGGCCATTCTCATTAATGAAATAGGGAATATGTATGTTATTTTTTATATTTTAATTCACTATTTATATCATTATGTTATAGTAAAAATATGAATACTGTTGGAAATGTTTCAATTAAAATTACAAAAATATTTAAAACTGTCAATCAATTTAAACTGTTCAAACGCCGCCATTTTCGCGCGCCTTAGATGACGTCTTAAGATATACCCAATCTGTGTTTACCATTGATATTCTCGTTACTTTAAATACATTTTCAAAATAATATGCGTTTAAAACATGGAAGAAGCTAAAAGCCAAAGTTTATAAGTATTTTATTCTGCCTAGACGTAAAAATAATATTAGAAATACAATAAATAAAGTGTTTTTTTTTGTCCCGAGAGATGCAAAAATACGAAAATAATGGTGCAAGGTTATGATAAGAGATGAAGTACCGCTAACAAGTTGTTTGTATTGTTGTGAAATTTACTCTAGCTTGTATGATTTTAAATTTTTTGTTGAATATCAGTCACACAAACAGTAGATAACTGCGTACATATACTAATATACAAAAGTTTAATACAACTTTCGTTTTTTATTTTTTACATTAAGAAAAAACTATATAACATTGCCAAAATACGAGTACACAACAACTGATGTTTGGTTAGTAAAAAGGCTATATAATATATATTTGAAAATTAATTATTATTTTCAATTTTCTTTAAAATTATTTAATTAGCGCCAGGAATTACCAATGGTTTATGCTTACAAGCACTTATTTATTGCAATGACACTAGCGTCCATCATTTAACATGTTTTGACGTTTCTCATCGAAGGGAAGATGACGCCGGCAACCTGTATTTTGAAATGTGCAGCAAGCCATAAAGTATTATTCTGAATGTGAAAATTAAAATTAGGAATGAATTCGAATTAGTCTAGAATGTTCGGTTCTTAGAATAATGAGTACTGCAGAAGGCGAGAATACCCGTGATAGTGTGTCCAAAAAAACTACGCATGAAATGCATAGTATCAAAATGCGTCTGTCAGTGCAATCTAAAACACAGCTATGAACGGTTGTGTACTTTGTATGCAACAACATTGCTTAAAATTGCTGGCTTGTGCTATTCCCGCCTGCAAAACTAACACTGGGCTGCAAAAGAAACAAATGGAGATTAGTTTTCACACATAAATGCTATTTACTCAATTTAATTTTCAATTAAATATGCTATTCTTACATATCCAATTGGTTATTATTAACAGAACCGCGCCATTTTCGTCGATATTTTCAACTCTTAAAAAATTGTTTACCCAAATTAAAACGTCTTAATTGCTTGATACTGGAAAATATAAAATTTTATTATTTAGAAAATTGGGATTTGGAAGATGTGGTTAGAAAATTTGGTATAACATTTGAAATTTCCGTCATATTCAATTTTACAATATTTTACATATCTATATATATAATAAAATGGTAACAGAGTGAATTCTGTACATTGGAAATATTTGAAAAAAAAATTATTAACTTTGCGTATAGCATAGAAGCCAGAAAATATTTTTTTTTAAATTTTTGTCGGTCTGTATGTTAATTTATACGGGTATCACGCAAAATCTACTAGATGGATTTTGATGAAATTTGGTATGATGATAGTATATACTCAGGAGTAACAAATAAAAGAAATGTTTTTTTCCTAATTATACACGAACTAAATCATTAGTACAGTTATTTGCATATAAATCATTGCATGTAAAAATATTAAATTCATTAATTTTTGCCGTCTTTAATTTCTTGAAAATATTATTTAAAATAAGTAGAAATTTTATCACGACCCTAAACGCTAATTAATATAAATAATTTTTTCTTTCGATTTTGAATTTCCTTAATACGGCACCAATTATTTTAAAATTTTTATCGGGTTTTTTTTTAACCTCTCTTAACTTTAAGACACTAAGCTAATAGTTTTCTTTCTGTCTTAACCCACAAATCAAACAATTATTTGCTTAAGTACCAAAATAATTTTATTGTATACACATACACTCGTGCGCACGCACACGCACACATATATCGTACTGCCGGAAGCAGATATATTTATATGCGTCGATTTTCCGGAGTTGTTGGGTAAATTTATTCTGCTGAGACACGCACGGTGTTACCGTGAGCGCAGGGCGGAGCGCTAGTAGGAAAAAAAATTAAAAAAATTAAATTAAAATAATATTATTAAAAATAATATTGTAATGTTATTTTAATTATTATTTAAATTTATTAAAATGTTTGGCTTCAGGCGGCCGCGAAGGGATTTGTGCGTGCTTACGCCTTCTGGATTACTCTATATTATAAGATTCGATTTTTCTTTAGAACTTTTTCTGTCTTTTATATTAAAAATTTTACATTCTTTTTCAAATTTTAGATACTTTTAATGGAGCAGCTCGTTTCTAGACTAGTTTTTTATGGTTATTCTTCTTTGAGTTTCTGCTGAAATAAGTCGTGATGATAAAAGTAATCCGACTAAATTAAAAGTGAATCAGATTTGTATTTGGTAACTGTAGTTTATAACTAAATAAGTTTTGCTGGTAAATTGCCTATCAATGTAATTTCAAATTTGTAAATTTGAATGTATCAAGAAGTTATTAAAGGTGAAATTGATTCAGACTCGTCTTGTTTAATTTGAATACAACTGACAAAATATTCATTGAATCGCCCTTTATCATACTGAATGTAACTGGCCAGTCAAACCCTTGCTCGTATTCAGGAATACTTCATTTTGAAATACAATTGGATGAGTTACCCTGATCGATGCAAATACCATCCTTTTTGGAAACTAGGACCTTGGAAGTTCCGGCTTTCATCGGTTTACACGCGTACATCACATCAAATATGTTGGTACTTCAAAAGCCAGAAGCATATCAACTCAAATATTTACAATAGCTGGACAGATTTTGATTTTTAATTGAATATACGAACCTTGACCACATATTTTGATCCTTCAAAAGCTGGATGCATATCAGCCAAGATATTTACAATAACTAGACCGATTTTTATTTTTAATTGAATATCCGGACCTCGACCTTCGCAAGTCGAATTTATTTCGGCCTAGAGTCACTTAAATATTTACGCAAGACGAATTTATCTCAACCCAGCGTAATTTAAATATCTATAATACCTAGATTGATTTTGGTGTAATTAATTTAATATCCGGACCTCGGCCAATTATTGTTTTTCGTTCTTCGAAAACCGGATAGAATCCAGGCTAGCTTACTTAAAATAATTTAATATTTAAATATATTTCTAATTTATGATATTCGGATAGTATCCGAGCTAGGATAATCGATATAGTTCAATTAATTTTATATTCGAATTAGCACAATTATTATTAATATTTACTTTATGGTAATATAATTACATTTTTTTCTAATGGGGATAGATAACAAAATAGAATAAATTAATGTTTGCATAAATTAGCATAAATCAGCAAATGATAGTGATATGAAATATATCATTAAAAGACCGTCGATCGAGTTACCCATTTTCAATGGAAAGATGGCAAATTGGCCTAAATTCTATGAATAATTTAAATAGAATATCGAATAAGAGAATGATGGATTAACTGACTCGCAACGTGTGCTGTACTTGGGAAAACTTACGGAAGGCGTTTTAAAAGTTATCGTTGGTGTTGTATCCACAGGTGAAGCGTATCCCATAATTTGGGAGAGCTTAGTTAAAAGGTATCAGGATAGGCATGCATTAGGGATGCTTTATTTGAATAATATTTTAGATTCTAGGAGTTGTACAAATAATTCAGGGAACCTTGATAAATAATTCAGTTGTACATTTGTACAACTGAATTATTTATAATATACTGAATAATTCAGAGAGCCTATTGCAAGTTTTCGACATTCGTTTCTTCGCTTAAACAGCTTAAATTTGTCGATTTAACAGATTCCATTATGTTACGTTGAGCCTTAAGAAAAATAGACTCATAAACAGTACAGGCCTTGAATTGGCGGTACGCTACGATGATGTTTGTACATGTAACTATTTAATTGAATTTCTGCAAGACCAAGTAAAAATAAGGGAACGGTCTAAATATTTGACTTCGGTTTAAACCATGAACTCTGTTAGTAATAGATTTCCGCGTTTACATAAGTTTCCTTCTAATCGATCGCCGCGTACGTAAATCTTTTATGTCTGGTAAACAAATTAAAAATAAAAATATTTCAACAACGTCGCCATCTTACATAAATGCCTGCTTGTTTTGTGGTAAATTGGACCATTTAATTTCTGTTTTGTTCTGAATTTAAAACGCTAGATTCGCCACAAGCTCGTTGCGAAATTGTAAGACCGAAGAATCTTTGTATAAAATGTTTAGGAAGACTGCATTCTAGTAAACAATGTAGATTTTTGCTAGGGTGTGAGTTATGCGGAAAGTATCGTCATAAATTATAACATTTCAATAAAGAAGAAATTGATATAAATTCTTAGGTGCACTTACATACTTCGGAAAGTACATCGAATGGCAAATTATCATCGCAAGTCTTTAATTCAGAGAATTCCCGTGATAATAAGATAACGAATAATTTGGTATCTTTACATGCTGAGATTAAACCAATAATAATATGCGTAAAGATGTTGTTAGTAACTTGTCGTGGAATATTCCTGGAAACGTAGAGGTTGTACTATGTGCTCAATTATTTCCTTAATTTATTTAGGGAACAAAATAGAATCAGACACGATTTTTGTCAACCCCATTTGGATAAGTTTTAATGGGAGACTCCCTTCCTTTACTACTCTTACTTTTCATAATATAGTGAATGAATCTGAGCAGTTAGAAAAATTACAACATTTACATCCTTTGAATCCTAAAGGGATGGAATGTCAAAAATTAGTTACTTCGTCTGTATCTCGTTTTAGTAATGAAAGGTGTTCTGTTGTCTCATCTTTTAAAAGATTCAATGAATCTAGGCATTATATTCCTAGAAAACTTAGTGATAATCGTAAAAGACTTTGTATTACAAATTCTGTTAATAATACTTGAATGCCCAAGTCACAGATTCATAAACAAATCAGTATCGATGGATACACGTATGTCTCATTTGATAATGCAAATAAATGATATAAACATAATGTGAATAATTAAAAAGAATATTATTCACCCATGTCTACGACAAAGCAGTGGTATAAATCAGGTATCAAAAATGATAGAATTTAATAATTAATCATACTGATATTATTGGAATGGAAAAGAGACAAGCATTCCCAAATATATCTTATGATCACCATAATCATTTCAAAGATTCACATTTTCTGACTAAAGACAGAACATTTTCTGTCAATAAAAGGTCAGAAATGAAAATATATGTTTCCAAGAACGATTTTAAATGTGACTCATATTACGTGTCCCGCCAATATAGAGAATAATTTAATGTCGAGCAATTTTGTTATATTGTACTTTAATATGGATTTCTTATTCTTTGATTTGATTAAATATTTCCCTGAAATCTTTTAATCATTAAATCAGTTTGATTTTATATTTTATTTTTGACATCATTTTTGTTACGTACACGAAATTATTAACCTATTATTTCAAAATGCTTCGAGAAATATGTTTTAACTAATTTCGTCCAAGCAATTAAAAGAAATCTGGAGTTGTCAGTAACTTTTTACAACATACTTATTCTATTAGTTGTTTGCAGAAAGGTTTTTTCTAATAATATTAATAAATACAGACTTTACCTTACTTTGATAACTTAAACTTGTGTTTATATTCTTTCTTGATAAAGTAAAAATGTTAAATAAATTATTTAATTACATCAAACGTGAATAAATACTAAAGATTATGTTATATAAGTTGTATGTATTAAAGCAATAACATCGCTTTAATACATACAACATCCAATTACCTTTAGATAGATTCAAGGTCTGAGTTGTATTATTTATTTGACTTGTACTTTTTAGGGAAGTCAAAAATGTTTGTATTTTTTTTTTTACTCGAATTTATTACAGATGTCGAAGAAGTTTGTGATATTTTTTGTTTGCCCAGTATTTAAAGCTGTTCATATTGAAGTAGTTTTTGATTTAACTTAAATGAATTCATGCAACTTTTAGTTGTTCTATTTTACGACATCGTCCAGTTTATTACTTGTATTCGGATAACGGTACTAATTTTGTGGGCGCTAAAGCACAGCTAGATGAACTTTATAATTTTTTAATTAATTCTGAAATCCAATCTAGACTGAAGCATGAACTTGACCGTAGGCATATTGAATGAAAAATTATTCCGCTGCGAGCACCCCATTTTATTGGAATATGGGAATCAAATATAAAGAGTTTGAAGACTCATATGTATTGGGTAATTGGAACCCAACTTCTTTCTTACAAGAATTACAAACTGTATTAATACGGATTAAATGCATATTACATTCACGTACACTAAATATTTTGTCTGTGGATCCTGAAATTATAACACCTGCACATTTTCTCACATTGACTCCTTTACAACATCTTCCAGCAAGAACGTTTACGTTTCTCTCTCAAGAACGTTTTAATCTTACTAGGCGTAAGAAATTATTAGATCCAATAGTCCAATTGTTTTGGAAAAATGGCACTTAGAGTATTTGCATAAGTTAAAAGTCAGGCAGAAATGGACGTCTTATGATCGCATTGTTGATATTGGTTTTTTAGTGATAATGGGACAAGATGAAATCCCTCCCTTAAATTGGCCTTTAGGTGTACTCACGGCGATTCACCCAGGCTCTGATAAAATTGTTACAACTCGAGTAACAGTAAAGACAAAATTCGGAACTTTGAAGCGTCCTGTGGTAAAGGTATGTTCAGTACCCACGCAATAAATAATATTTTAAGAAGGTTCATATATTATTAAAATGTATACATTATTTGTGTCTAATTTAAATTTAACGAGCCTAACTATATATGAAGGTAATAGATGTTTATTTTTTGTGTTTGGAAGATATCATAATCTCCCAATGGCGGGGATAATGTTTGGACAATAAATAAGTTATAATTATTGATAAATATATATTTTAAAAATAACAATTATTATTAATTTTCTTTAAAATGATGTAATTAGCGCCAGGAATTGTTATTGGCTTATGCTTGCAAAAATTTATGGGAATGACATTAAATCATTTAACATTTTTTGACGTTTCTCAACGAAGCGAAAATGGCACTAGCGACCTGTGTTTTAAAATATTTAGCAAGCTATAAAGTATTATTCTGAATGAGAAAAATAAAGTTAGGAATTAATTCAAATTAGTCTAGAATGTTCGATTTTTTCTAGAAATTTTTCTCTTTTTTATTTTTAAAATTCTACACTGTTTTTTTCGTTTTAGGTACTTTCAAAAGAGCAGCTCGTTTCGAGACAAATTTTTTGCATGTATTCTTCTTTGAATTTATACTGAAACAAGTCGTGATCCGAATAAATTAACGTTGAATCAGATTTTGTATTTCGTAACCGCAGTTTATAATTAAGTAAACTTTGCTAGTGAATTGCCTATCTATGTAATTTTATTTACGAAGGGTTCTTAAATCCTAAACTCGTCTTGTTTAATTTGAATGCAACTATCAAAATATTTATTGAATCAGCCCATATCGTATTGAATATAACAGGCACATCAAAACCTTACTCGTGTTGAGGAATACTTCATTTTGGTGTTGAAATACGATTGAAATAGTTATCCTGATCGACGCAAATACCATCCTGTTTAGAAACTAGGACCTTGGAAGTTCCCAGCTCTGATCTGTAAGGCGTTCGTGGGAGTGCAGATATCAACCTGGTGCAGAAATCTTCAGGTCTGTGAAGGTTAACTGATTTGTGCACATATTTTCATTGTAATTCCGAAAACAAACCAATGATATAACGGCTTGATACATGTCAATGTAAACGCTGACTCTTCTAGTCGGTGATTGTAATACGTTTGAACATAGACAAAAATTATTTTAGATTATTTTGATATTTTTTTTGTAGGACTAATTTGTCCAAGTGGTTTTTGTGCTATTTATACGCACACGCCACACCAAGTTACAAGACTGAAACTTAATAAACTTTACATATAAATTAATTAAACATAGACAGTATGCAATCATGTTTTTAAAATTTTAAGGTAATATTTATTGTTCCATGTTTACGAGTGTATTTATGCATAAATTACTTACATTACATATGATTATAAATCATATATTAAAACAATTACCTCAGTAGATATAAAGTCTGGATTTGAAGTAAAATAAAATATTATCATGAATGCATCCATTCTCGGCAGATTACTGGAGGGTGCTTTCACAAAACTACTTTTAGTCATCGGTCTAGATGATTATCAATCTCACTAGGATGAATATAATACAAAATAGCAACAATACAAGCCTGTTGACATAGATTTTGACATCATAACCAATAGTGTTGTGTTTCGACTATTTTTGCACGTTCGTTCTAACCAATAGTGTTGTGTTTCGAA
The DNA here is from genome assembly GCA_039881145.1 of Druceiella hillmani. Classification (NCBI taxonomy): domain Eukaryota; kingdom Metazoa; phylum Arthropoda; class Insecta; order Lepidoptera; family Hepialidae; genus Druceiella; species Druceiella hillmani. Next base: position 17,115,729 of record JAYKKI010000029.1, read on the forward strand.
ATTTTTTGCACGTTTTATTTATTACGTTCTGTGTTTTAAAAGGAATTAATTAGCAAAAAAAGGTTCGGTTATAATATCGGTTTGATAACTAATTGGAAAAATATATTTGAAGCAAATTTAAATTACGTACATGTTCCAATTTAAATTACGTACATTCAAAGATGTATTTCGTGTTATCTAAATTTTCATTACTAATTTAGAAGTTTTCCTAATATTATGAACTAGAAAGTGAGTTTGTTTCTTTGTCTCGCCATTACACCTTATTTACTTTATTGGTATCTATAACTTCTGCACATATATAGCCTATATTATTAAAATAAATATATGACATTTTTACTATTTTTCCTCTTTTCCACGGGAACGAAGCCGTGTGTAAAAGCCTCTATTTAAATGGAATACTCGCAGATAACAAAAATACTCCTAATAAAAAGATAATACAACAGTTAATAAAATATTAAGTCAGTAGTATAGGTTATAACGTTTTATTTTATTCTATTTAAATTCATCCGATACGTCGGTAGAATATCCGAAAATTTATATTTTTAAATTAATTACGAGTAAACATTTTAATTGTTATATTCTAAACAACATCAATATTAAACACTGATGTTCGATACTATTCTGGTTACTGGGTCGTTAAAATATATTTACAAAATGCTTACGCAATTAGATAAACAGCGAATTTATTTGAAAAACTAACGAAGCTAAATTGTTTTGTATATTTTTTCGTTCATAAACACCCACCGGCCAAAAATCGCTCCCGGCATTGTGCTTCGCTATATTGGTACACTTATATATTTAATCATAGCACATATATAACAAAAATAAAGTATGTAATAAATAAATCTATATACACAGACTCACTTTATATACACAAGAAAAGGAAAAATAAGGGAAACGTTATTTTTTCCAACTATAGCATTACCTATGTACATGGATATATAGAGGAAATTGAGATAGCCGCAGTCACATCCATAAATGAATCAAATTGGAAGTCAGACATATTAGTACAATTTTACACAATTAAATGAAACTACGTGATGTAGTATTATTTTCACTTTCTTTTAGTTCTTTACCACGACCTAGGTTTTGTTGTATTACAACATCTTCAGGTGGGATATTAGCAAAGATATTTTTTCCAACTGTTGCAACTGTAGCAGAATCTTTGGTAATATCCCACCTGAAGATGTTGTAATACAACGAAACCTAGATCGTGGTTAAGAACTTAAAGAAACTTAACTTAAATACTACATTACGTAGTTTCATTTAATTGTGAATAATGCATTTCAAAAAATTTAACGCCAAGTATATTCAATAGTACAATTTTATATAATTATCACGTGGATATCTTATGTATCTTTACTCAAATCAAATGTTACTCATTCTATAAATTGTGCTATAATATAAATTGACACACCCGAATATATTTATTAACAGCGGCCAAATTATACTACGATCTTACGTCATTAAGTACTTTAACCAGACCTTGAGGGGTAGCGCCCTAAAGAGGACCGATGGGAGTTACATCGGGAACATTCGCACGACTCTCGAATACCTTTTGACATCTCTCTACCCTGACGATGACCCTGACCTCGACTCAGTCGAACAGCGGAGTATCAGGTATGTAGCGAATGTATTTCCAGACAGCAGCTCTGATCCAGAGCTGCGACACTCGGAGTTGGACGTCATCGTGGAGAACTTGAACTCGAAAAAGGCCTCAGATATTGATAGAATCAATAATAGGTTGGTCAAAGTCATATGGAAAAATGCGGCGCATGAGATACTCGCGACTTGAACTGCTGCTTTCGCACGGGCCACTTTCTGAAGGTATGGAAAGTGGAAAGACTTAAGGTCATACCGAAGAGTAATGGGAAATCGCCTAGCGATCCAAAATTTTACAGACCCATTACCCTCCTTCCAGCCTTCGGAAAGTTGCTCGAGCCAATATTGGCGGAGCGTTTATTGGCACAGCTGTATCATCCGCCGGGTTCTGAGAGACAATTTGGTTTCTGTTCCGGAGTATCTCATTTCTGACGCAATTTCTTCAGCTTTGTCCTGGGTTGATGCATACCCTGACAAATAGGTCTTAGGTATTTCCTTAGATATCTCCGACGCGTTTGACAATGCCTGGTGGCCAGCCATTTTGTCCGCGTTAGAATCCCGGGGAGTGTCAAAGGACCTCCGCCGGGTTATTATAGATTATTTTTGTGATCGAGTTGTCTTTTTGCAGGACGGAGACACTGAAGTTAAGAAAACGTTGACCAGGGGCTGCCCGCAAAGCTCGGTCCTTGGGCCAATTTTGTGGAACATGATGTTCAATGGTATACTCGCGATCAGGCGATCCTCTTCAGAGATGCCGTACCATCGCCTATACTGATGACACTTTTCTGTTGGTCGGAGGATCGAGCCGAAGATAGTTAGAGAACCGGGCGTCGGACTTCCTCGCCAAGCTACATGACTGGGACTCTAAGAACAAGCTCTGCTTTGCCCCACAAAAGTCCGAGGCTGTCCTCTTCAAGGACAGGCTGACGAGGGAGCCGTCTGTGGTTTTGGCTGGTGCTAAAATCGGTGTGCGGGGTCACTTGACCTACTTGGGAAGTGTCCTCGATATACGGCAGAGCTTCTTACCATAGGCGTGGTACTTCGGGGGGAGGGCTCGGGTTGCCGATTCCGTCTGCGAGCTGAACAACTTCACCCTCAAACTGATGTATACGGCATTATACCTTGGTATATTGGCCCATGTGCCATCGGTCTGGGCTCCGTGGTGCGTCGGGATCCAGCAAGTTAGACAAGGGTTGCTGATATCGCAGCGTACGCCGCTGATGGCGCTAACCAAGGCTTACAGGACCTGTTCAATGGATGCATTACCAGTTTTGACGGGTCTCCTGCCTGCCGACCTCGTGATTGCAGAATGCGCAGCTAATTTCATCTTGGCTCAATGCAAGAGTTTTACTGCGGGTCCGTTAAACTTAAAGTGTTTGGCAAACGAACCTTTGCTACTACAAAGAGACATATTTTAGAGATCGTCGTTGCTCACTGGCAGTCTAGGTGGTCCTCCCCCGATTCCAAGAGGGAAACGACAAAGTTCTTTTTTCCCGATGTTTCCGAGCGATTACGTAAGAACTTGCTTGTTTCCGACTATTATGTTTCACAGTTTTTAACAGGACATGGTGCATTTCGTACCAGTCTGATTAAATTTGCACTTAGAGATAGCCGGGCGTGTACCTGCGATTTGAGGCGCAGGACATAAATCACATTTTGTTCTACTGCAGTGAGCACAACGATGCGCGTAAAGTTTTGTTAGAGAGCATACGTCTGAATAATATTAACGTAGAATCACGCAGAAACTTATAATGTGGTATACTTAGTCACCGAGACTTTGTTGAGAATGGACCGATCTTTGAGTCATTTAGAGCGTTCGCTAAAAGCGTTTTAGAAAAAATGGTACTAAATGATTCATTGAGGAGGGACAGACTCTAACCCTGTTGGGTGAAAGCGCTGTGTTTGTAGACACGGGACACTAATAGGGGACCTTCGACGCACCCCTTCTTGTATGAGGTGGGTCGTTACGGGCCCCGGGAGGGGCCCCGAAATACCCAGGGTGGAAATAGTTCTTATACATACAGAGAGGAACTTCTGTATTATCTTTCCGTTTATAACTCTTCGATTATTTTGACAATTTTAAAGTAATAAAATAAAATTGCAGCAAAACGATAGAAGCAACGAAGAAAAATAACATCACTAAGAAGCTATGATAAATAATTAATCAAATAAATCATACACCATGACAAAGTACTTACATTATAATTATATTATTTGGTTTTGAAAAGCGAATAAACCTTCAACAAACTAAACCTACGCTCATTTGACGATTGAGCCACGACTAATTTGAAAATGCAGTCAGAAATCGTTGGTTATTTTTGTCTTGTAATATGGTTATCTAATGATAACTACTACACAAGTTATCAAAATAAAATAATAATTGGACTTTCTACCGTAATTTATTAAGCGATGCTATCATTAAGTATCTGGGATATGGACCAGCAATTTGTACATAGATTCCTAAATATAACATGAAATGGTAACGTCTGTACATATATGTACATTTATTTTTAGAGACATGTTAAAGTAAACATAGGGATGATAGTTGACGTAAATACTTTTCTCTCCAACATTACTTTCGATAAAAATGGTTCCATTTTTATATTTTCGTATCCTAAAAAGATCACCCACATGTCTGTTCGTACGTCATGTCCGTCGGTCACAGTCATTTTCCTTAGAAACTACTTAACGTAGAAACTTGAAATTAGGAATTAGGCACCGTAATAAAACATATTATGCCATATATCGTAATATATATATATATATATATATATATATATATATATATATATATATATATATATATATATATATATATTACGATATATGGCATAATATGTTTTATACCAACAAATTAGATATGAATCGGTAATGTTGGTAGAATTGAGTATTTTTGTTAAATAAAATAATATAAATGTCATAATTTTGGTACTTTTGAAATTCTTACTGTTCTCTAATTTAGTTTGTTTTATAAACAAATCGTATGTTAAGTGTACCGTATGTAATTATATATTGAAAATGAAGATAGTGAAAAAGAACTTGACAATACAAAAAATGGACGTACTTACTGAGATAATTTTTTTAAGATGTTTTTTTCGTTTCAAATCATCCATTTTTTTTTTGCTCTCCTAGACTTGTTCTCTGTTATTCATAATATTCATATTTATCATTACCATCACATTCAATAAATCTCACCAAAATATTATTCTGCTGTAATATACTACAAAATAAAATAAGTACTAAAAATATCAATAGCATTTTAAGAACTATGTAGGCCACATCTCTGTAGCTGAAGTGATGTTTGAGCAAAGAAAATTTCCATACGTAAATTTAAGTCGTTATTTTAAAAATATAAATACTTATTTGTCTAAAATGACCTTAGATTTACTTACTCCGTTGTTATAACTATGTTTTTACACAATTTAACTACTTTCGATCATCAACGTGCCACGCCATGGTTAAATGATGAATAATTATTCCAACACGGCGAATTATGAAAGTTTCATAACTTTCGTTGCGCATCTTAAATATCGCTTTGGCCTCTTCATCTGAGATGAGGGCTCGTATCCACGTTCACAACCATGGATACGAGCCCTTACGTAAAATATATATAAATTATTTTAAATTATTCGTTAAATAAATTTTACAATTTTTACTAAGTAATTATTTAACATACAAATTATTTCATATTTATTTTCTTTCAATAATTCAGTTCAAATTCTCAGATCTTTTTACAATTTATTTTAAATAGCCAACTGACCTTTTATAATATAAAGTTAAATTATTCAATCAATAGAATAATTCAAAATTTAAAGCTTTTTTATGGAATTTCAATTTCTTTAGATTAAATAGAATCAGGTCTTCGCCCAGCTTACATGTTTATAAAACAATAATTATTTATTCATATATATATATATATACATATATATATATATATATATATATATATATATATATATATATATATATATATGAACGAATGAACGAATGCTTAATGGGGAAAGAGTAATTGATATTAAACGTAGTTTAATGGGTATTTATTTCAAATTAATAAAATAATATATTACTTAACATTGTTCAACAATTAGGAAATATTTAATACATTAATATTCGATACATTTTTAAGAAAAAATTAAATATTTTGACCTGCTATGCTATTAGCATTGCTACCGTTCTTATTGTTAAAATTGGGAATAATTAATAATTTTAGTTTAACTAAAAATTGAATGTATTTGGCGTTAATTTTGTAGAAATTCATTATCATCTTTGCTAATATCCCACCTGAAGATGTTGTAATACAACGAAACCTAGGTCGTGGTAAAGAAATTAAAGATAGTAGAAATAATACTACATCACGTAGTTTCATTTAATTGTGTTTAACTAAAAAGTTAATTGAAGAAAAAAATATATATTATGGTGAAAATAATAACCAATCACGACTCTAAACTGAGAAGTAAAAAACGAATACCGTATTTTATAGAAAGAAAATCTTTCATCGTTTGTTTACTTATGAACAGCATAATCCAATTTTAATATATATATATAATATATTTGTAATACTGGATATGTTTTTCTTAGTTGGTATTAACATTGCAGTCGAAGGCCTTTAAAACTTAAAATTGGTTCGATATTTTACGCATCATCGTCATTTATCTATATGGGTTCCCGCCGAAGGGAACGATCATCGATTAGATTCTAGCGTAGCTAGCATACGATCCGGATAAGTGGAAGTAGCGGTCAACATTACGTCTTACGTTATCAAGCCGTATTTTAGATCTTTTAAACTTTTAATATAAAATATATTAACTGATCGAGGGATTGTATTATGGCTTTGAAACCTATTTAAATTAAATTTCTAGTATTCTGCTCGTATTATCTTATCAACATAATCTCACAAATTATGTAAACTTGCTTCTACTTTTGTGTAAAGACGGTTATTTGTTATAAATAATTCTAAAGTCTTATATTCTTATTAGTTATTTAAAAGGAATTGCTTGATCTTTAAACTCACATTGACCAAAACCTCCCCCTAGTCGAAAAATGTTATGAAATGGCATTATCATAGAAATTAAGCGTAATTCTACTTCTCTCGAGTCTCGCAATTCCTCTGTAATAACCAGTTTATTCATATCGTTCTAATACGCAGCAGGTAGAATAAGATTTTTCATAACTTTATTCGCTCCCTCATGGCAGCAAGCGACACTTTCGTCAAAATTCTCAAGTAGCATTCGTGTTATTGTAGGGAATTTTATAATGGTTTGTTCTGAATACATCGTTTTGGTCAATTTTTTTTCACTAAGAATCAAAATTAGTTACGTCTGATAGTTGTGCCTTTGTACCTTGAAATTTTCAAACTTTTTCACTTACAAATCGAGTTTTACTGCGATGAGATCACTTGGATTCTCATAATTGTGATGAGTATTCTTTTATATATTAGGCACTGTCGTCCCTTGAAATTGGAGACTCATTTGTCCTCGCAAGAAAAGTATGCTTCCTCATATTTCCACACTAATTGTAATTTTTATAGTAATATCTACAGGATTGCTGTCGTCTTTCCATCTGAGATGCTATTTCTTCCGTTTTATATTCAAAAATTCGTGCTTCTTTCATCTAGCTTTTACGGCTTTTCTCCTCGACTTCATTCTATACACGTATTTCTTTACATTTTTTATGTTAAGCCTGTCTATAACTTAATTTTTCATATTTTGTTAGGCATTTGTTTTTTTATGGAAGTCCCATGTTGACGTTTATTTATAGGCTCGATCAAGTGCCCAAAATATACTAATTAATATTTCGTATTTAAGAATGTAGTTCTCATTTGTTGTTTTATTGAATACCGGACAAGTAAATTTATGACAGAATAATAACAATTCAGTAACCGGTTAATAAAACAAAATTCATGAACGTACAAAAAAGGTTGAGGAGCAAAATCCACTGCATATGAAGCCAACCGCGCGAGTGGTCCGCGTGGCTCCATGCCTTGTAAAACTAATCCCTACCCCCTTCCCTCGCAACACTTCCGTTACGTCGCGCGCGCCGGGCCGTTTGAAGAACACAGAATTTCATTAAATGCGCGCAAGTATAACCATACATATCTATATACATATTCCTGTAATATAATTAAATATTTTTGTCATTTTAAGAATTTTGGGTTTAATACACACACACACACACACACACACACACATATATATATATATATATATATATATATATATATATATATACATTGTTGGAGTTAAGCTAAGAAAGTGCTGCGGTCTTCGCTTCTCTCAAAGCCAACTTCAAGGGAGGCGATACTGTGATTCTGAGCGGCGTAAAACGTGGGATAGCGACACATTTCACTTCGGTGAGGGACTCCGTTCCGACTGGACGTATCTTACTCACTTACTTACTTACATAAGCTCTGTAAAAGTAATTAATTATAGGCGTATTATATATTAGAACACTCTTTTAATTCTATTTCAACTTTCGATTTACCTAAATCCAATTCTTCTATCAGAAGTTGGATGGAACGCAAAAATTCACAGCCAGAATATGTTTAGAGTTGTACGAAATTTACTTTGAAATGCCTTAAGCATTTAATTTTACACATTTTTTAAAATCTAATATTAGATTTGAGTTTTAAAAACATTAAAGATTTTTATTTCCTTCATTCGTTATTTATATCGTATAAATTTTTGTTGTGATTTCTGTTTGTGTGAAAGTTCTAAAATACGTGATTTGAATACATAAATGTGAATCAGTGCATTGTGCTATTGTTTTACATTTGTTCCTTCACGGCGGTCAAAATTTGTAGTGCGTGAGATACTTCAATTCATTACTGGCAGGGGCCGGATTGTCCCTTCGAGACTGTACACGCAGACGTCTATCGACGCTTTTTCAAAGTGGTCTTTTATACCCCATGATTAGATAGGACGCAAACGAGTTGACGCGTCATTTCCTTAATGCCATTCCATTATTTGGCTCGCCAAAACTAATTGTCGCCAATCGAACTTGGATTTTCCTAAGTATTATATAGTCCATTATATATATATATATATATATATATATATATATATATATATATATATATATATAGTCCATTATAGATATTATCCATATAATATACAGTCTATATATAGTCCACATTCTTGACCTGAGTGTATGAGATTGGGAGTGAAATTCATCTGATTACGCCTGAAATGCACCAGTCCAATGAACGAGCCGATATTGCCGCACCTTACTGAAGATAATCGCAATCATTCTAATTATCTGCAAATATAATGGTCCAATGTAATGTGCTTGTATTAAACATGACGAAATATACAGCAACTCAACATTCCCTTCTTAGCCTCATTATAGGGGTAAATGTGGTAAATCTGTTGATCCGCAATCTTATTCGCGATGTGGTTATAGATGGTTCAAATCCTAATCAAGAGACATTGCATGAGATGACTAAAAGGCGTGCATCATAGTTGATGAAGTTGAACCAAGAACAACAAGATACCTTGGTCAATAAGAACAGACAATCACCTCGTACTTTTGACCTCAATTCACTGGTTTTTATAATAAAAAAACACGATCTATAGGAAAGCTTAATTCTGGCCTGCGCGGTTCCTACCGCTTTGTAAAACCTTTCTCTCAGGGAAGATACGAATTGCAGTTGGTTACTGGTTCTCGTGGAAAGTTGAACCAAGTCACGGCAGAAGTCATGGTGCCTTGCAGATGTGCTGCCTTCTTTGAAAGTAATTTTTTTATAATTTTATTGTAACCTTTTAGATATTTATTTTGTCAGCAAACCTCATATGCTGAGTTGCGAGCAGACTGAGCAAGCTTCGCATATTACCTTTTGTGAGCAGACCTCGCAGGCTAACTTTTACGAGCAGACCTCGTATATTATATTTTATGAACAGACCTCACAGTTTGATTTTGCATGCAGACCTCGCAGATTGCCTTTTGTGAGGAAACTTCACAGCTTGACTTTTGCGAGCGGACCTCACATATTACATTTTGTGAGCAGACCTCACAGCTTGATCTTTGCAAGCAGACCTCGCAGATTGCCTTTTTTGAACAGATCTTACAGCTTGACTTTTGCAAAAAAACCTCGCAAATTGCCTTTTGTGAGCAGACCTCACAAATCATGAGTAGACCTTGCTATTATTTACATGGGCAGACCTCGTGTAAGTAAGCAGACCTCACGTTTCAGTACGATTTTGACAGTAATGTTATAAGAATTATTTTCTTTGAAAACTGTAAATCAAAGAGATTTCGAGTCTACATTGACTGGACAACCGACTGAGGAGGCGTCGACGATCGACGCATCACACGAGAACGAGGACTTTCTCCTGTCAGGAGATGCCGTGTTGAAGTTGAGCTAAGAAAGTGCTGCGGTCGTCGCTTCTCTCGAAGCCAACTTCAACGTGGGCGATGCTGAGCGGCGTAAGGCGAGGGATAGCTATGCATTTCACTACGTAAAGGGACTCAATTCGGACTGAAGGTATCTTACTTACTTACATATACTCTGTAAACGTAATTAATTTATAGGCGTATTATATATTAGTGCACTTTTTAATTCTGTTTCAATTTCCGATTTACCTATATCCGATTTTTAACTGGTATTACCGCTACCTGCAAACCATAAAAGACAATTCAAATAATAAAACGTGTAAAGACAAAAAAAGACAATTTCAAATAAAAACCGATACACGGTAAACCATATCTGCAGCCCGGATCATCCAATGGAAACCAACTTCGTGCGTAGGCGACCAGGAGCAAGAATATTACAGGAAGTTCATCTGTCTGCATCCCACGGTAGTCGGTGGTAAGCTAAGGGCAGAGCCAACGGTGGCTGCCTTTTTGTTAGCTCTGCGGTGCGGGGCGCGGGACCCGCGGGATACACGCCATATCGCTCGGGGAACATCGTCTCTGTGGCCGCGCTCTGTCTCAGCTTGGATATTTCGTTTTCTTTCGGTTGGCGTCGTGTTGTCTCCTATAAAAGGGCGAGTCATTTCACCGAAAGTATTCAGTGTCTGTAACGCATTCACTATATTCAGTATTCGACACCTGGGACTACAATCAGCTTCGGACCTCCTCGTCATCGCCAATACTGCCTCAATACCGCTTCAAATTCTTACAATATGCTTTACCTAATTTGTTGAATTTTGTTCAGAATTTTACACACCATAACGGAACTAACACTAGTAACACTAAACTAACTGGGATATATGAAAAATAATACCTAGTTTTTGCTTTCACCGTCATCGAGTAAAATATATATCTAGGTACACATTGACACGTATTAAATGAAAAAAAAAATTATTGCCATATTCATTTTATTAAAGCTTTGTTTTTTCTAAAAAGTGTTAGTTAAAAAATTGATGCAAAAATCTAAAAAAATTGATGCATTAAAATTTTACGACCTTACTTTTTCTCCTCAATTCTAGTATCTTGAGGACAAAATTATTATTTTTCTAAAAAGTTAACGAATCATAATTATTGTTTCTATAAAATAAAGTAAAAATAAATATGATACCCATAAATATACATGATAATATCCATCCCCTGTAACTTCTCCCGCAGTTAACCCTTCGGGCGTGTACGTTACTTATAAATAACAGTACAACTAGCGCCACTCATACGTCAATTGCCAGGTTGAAATGAGTTAATCTAATTTATAAATAAAAACTGGAATGCAACCCTCAAACAAAAAAATGTAATAATAATCCAAAAATTATAGTGTTATTATATTCAATAAAAATACAAAAAATGTCTCAAAACAAAATTTCCCCCTTTTAAAAATGGATTTAAAAAACGTACGTCGCAACAACTTGTTAGCGAGATCTGTATTTATGTAAAGCCGCCTGTTAAAGCAGGCCCGATGTTTAAACTTAGTTTGTTTTATAAGATCACAAGATAACAGAATGTTAAAGTAAGATGAAACTTTAACAAGCAAAATCTCGACGGAATTTTGCATGTTCATGTTAAAACATAACAAGTATGTTATGTTGTTAACGTTAAAGTTTAAAGTTAAAATTTAAAGTTCGAATAAGACAAACTTTTTTTAAAATTCGGGGTACAGAAATTAAAATCATCTGTTCTTTCATTAAAAACTATGTAGTATTATGATATCAAAATATATATGTATTAATATTTCAGTCACTATACTTAGTTTTATGAAATTATATAGTTTGAAGGTACCGTTGAGATGAGAGAGTTAATGATATATAGTATAATCCATTTTTTCACAATAGTTGTCAATCATTACTTACCTCAAAAGATTGAAACGGATAAACCGTATTATCAGGCTTTGAGCAGTTTTTAAGTAACTAGTTTGTCAAATTTTTGTCGAATTCATATTTTCACTATAGCATAGAAAATCTGAAATTATTTCCATGCTGCATGTATCCGATATAATTTACTTTATTTCCTCAATTTGTTTAAATGTTAAGCTGTTGTCAAGCAATTCAGCAATCTGTATGTACATATCTCTTTACATCTTCTGTAATTATATTCTAACATGATTCAAAGGGAAAATTGGCGGTTTGTGAAAGTGAACCTGACTATCGACATAAAGCTACTTTTAATTAAAGTTTTTTTTATTATATTTGTCTTTTTCAATTTGTTTTGATCATGGTCCAATGTTAGGAATATGTTTATTAAAAAGGGTACCGTTAATTTTTCGGTGATCTGCAATAACGAAGTTTGGTACAGCTACTCGTAGTTTTGTATAAGTGCGATACTGGTATTAAGTCAATACAAAACGTGGCGATACAAAAAACTAAAATTCTTGAAACACGTCTTATTTCAAAATATGTCATTATGACATTAGTCTATTAATATAGTAAGATTTTGTTTTCTGATTCCTTTTGAAAAATAAAAATAATATATGACTCATTTGATTTATGAAGAAATAATTTATTCCTCAACAAAAAAAAACTTTTTTTCCGGCATTTCCTGAAAAATTACATTTAAAAAAAACTTAAGGAAACATGGAATGAACAGTGTATAGCATAATCAATTTTCTTTTAGAGAAATAATATTCATATTTTTGAATATTCAAATCCCAATAAGGGGTTTATATAAAAATCACCATGTCACGGGGCGTGGTATCGCTTTAGTGGTATTGCACGACACTCGGTGTGCAGTGCACTGCACAATACTTAACCCTTGCATTACAGTTTAAGCAGTTTATCTAAAAAACGAAGTAATACAAAAAAAATATTGATTCTAATAATTTGATCTGATATTCGAGAACTCACAGAAACTGTGTACGGTAAATATGTAATTGGTAGCAAATATACAAATTTAACAACCTGATTATTTGTTCTGAATATAGAGAAAAGCAAAGAAAATATTTTTTTTTAAATCTTTTTTGTTGTTCGTTTTTTTTTTTTTTTTTTTCTTAAAGACGGTTTAATGTCAAGGTCCCTAAACAAAATGTGTTGTCTTATCGTAACACGCTCTCGTAACTGCAAACAATATTTTGAAAGTATCTATCAGGGGTCATTTCAGTACACTTATTATGCTAGACCTTCACATGTAAACTTTTTAAGGAAATGGAGTTTAAATTTATCTTCCACAAAATGCATAGCTTTGACGTATAATGAAAATAAAGGAAAGATGTTATTTTGAACTTTACTATTTAAAAAAGTAATCTGAAATATCAGTTGGACTTGCGTAAATAGAAAGTGCTTAGCTGCAATAAACCCTCGTTCGGTTTTCCCTTCGGGTTAAACCTCATATTCAAACTTTGCCAATTAAACTATTAACGTAACTTACTCAAATTATCGCGTTGAAATATTGTATGGAAAATAGTATCAAATACCATTCAGTGTCCACTCAAGTTTAATTATATAACTGTCCTAATTAGAAAGTGTGTCATTCTATTTATACTAATGTCAAAATAAACCACATTGATTGAAGATTTCTTGTAGGTAATGTTATCAAAATAACCTGTTAAATATAAATAAAACTCGCTCTACGAAGATTACGACGCTTATGCAAATATAATATTTTTCATACGTTTTTGTGAATATTTTCTGCAATTTCTGAAACAATCTTGTATTAAATTCTGAAAGAAATAATTTTGGTACCCTTATAATTCGCAGTTCCAGACGATATGTCACAAAAATCATGCAATTTGTTTTAAACATCATTTGAATTATGAATATTTCCATGTATATATGTTTTAGTGTTAACTATTGACATGTGTATTAGAGTTAATATACTTTACAGACATGTGGATGCTATAACTGATTCACGATTCTGATTTTTTTTGAGGTACAAACCAATAAAAAGGGTCCACATGTTTGATATATTTTTAGTTTAACAATTTCTATTTCATTTAAGAAATGTGATATTCGTTTTGGCATAAATTCAATGTCTGTAACAAACAGCAATTTGATGGTAATTTTCTTCTTATGTCGTTAATCACTATGCTAGACCAACTTAACTAATTTACCATTTTGGTCATATTCTGCTCAATATAGTGTCATTAATTAATGACAAAGATTTTCTTTGCGAACTTAATTACACTGAATACAAAAAACTTTAAAGGGCAATGTTAAGTAGGAATTACTTCAAAATGATTTTACGGTGGATGTAAAAATCAACTGTCAACAGTTTAATCGACTGACTATGAAATAAAGAAGTTCGCGAAACGAAGTTTATTTTCTCTATCATTACACTAGATAACAAGCCGCGAAATACACTCGTGATAAATTTAAAAAGACGGATTATCATTATCATTGTCAAATGTACATAATCTCGGAATGTAACTAACAGAATAAAAAATCGGCAGCAAGGAAGATCTTCAAAAAAGACTGTATAATATTTTCAAAGCTAAGTCACTAAATTTTCCGTTAAATGTAGATATTCATTACTCACTAGATAGCTGCAAGAAATAGCTAAAAACATGTTTTGTAAGAGCAAGTCGTAGTTAAAAACATATTAGCCAATCTAATATGTTTAAAGTAAATATCCCCAATTAAGTAAATATTTGAAAATATCAATATTTAATTGAGACATATTTACTTGGTACAGATCAGTGCTTCGAATTATGCAGGAATTTGAAACTTTACCCATTTCACAAAATTACAACACACATATTTATCTTTTATAACAATAATGCTGATTAACAGAGGAGTATTAATCGTATTAAGGAAGTTTCCAGATTTGAATACACCAAGTAACATTTTTTAAAGTTCTGCAACCACAAAACTTAAATAAAATAATAAATACTAGCTCAAAGTTTTATATTTTCGAAATTTTGTTACTGCCTTCATTAAATACTGTTGATGTATAGATATCTATTCTATTCTTTCTATTAACTATCCCTTCCAAATCAAATCCTACTCTAGCAACAACATTTCTTGAAAATAGGAACACTTCAAGGGATATAACTTTCCCGTAAATCTCGAGATCAACTTCTAATAACAAGGAAATCTTTCCCTGATCTCTCAACAGACTTTTATGTATAACATTCTATCTTCACCCTGATTCTTCCGTTAATCTGATTCATCTCCCGCGCACTTGATGAACAGCCTGTACGGCCAACATTTGCAGGTTAATTTTAAAATTAAATGAGATTTCAGTTTAACAATAGCGTAATTTTTTACTATGTATAACTGTCTAACTTCGCCATGATTTTTCCATTAACAAATATTTTTGCAATCACCACCACTCCTGATCACCATTTTGCAGGCTTTACTTATTGTGTAACTGTAAACTTTACGAATATAACACATAAAGAATAAATTCAATTTAGCGCCTTATGATGAAAAGGTTGTGCGATGAAAACCTTGAACCATCCTCAACATTTGCAGGTTAATTTTATAAACATATAATGTAATTTCAGTTTAATAATAACTTATTTAAAAAGAATTTACGTTTAACAATCGTAACCCATTCGAAATTATAGCGATACAATATAAAGTAATAATATTGAAAAATATAATCATTTAACTAGGTCATGCTACTATCCCGATGTATATTTGGTGGTTTCCTTTGGATCAAATCTCAAACTAGTCAAGTTCCTATATTTCCTTTTATTTATTACGTTCAATTATTGTGCAGAAAATAACCAAATTACGAATAATTTTAACTAAAGTTTCATTAATTATCTATATGAATAAAAAATATGCAATTCTATCTATATTCGATCCATGTTGACATACTTCTAATTGACTGTTATTTTATTTCGTATATTTCAAATGAAAAAAAACTATTAATAATAATTTTTATATTATGAAAATTTCATAAACATTTTGGTATATGAAAAAGTATTGAACATTTAAGCGTTTATACGTCACTGTATTCATTCCACTTTAATAAAGTTTAGATTGTTTTATGATTTGATTACGCAACAGCTAACTGCTATTATGAATTTTTCAACTCCAATCCTTAAAACAGTGTAGTTAACAATCATCAGTTAAAACAGATTGTAAACTTATAATAAAACATTACCACGTTACTCAAAATGGTTATTAGTAAAATTTATGACACATGCATTGATACTGTTTAAAAATGTACACCATTTAATATTTTGTATTTGACGAGAGAGAAGCAAATGCCACAGGTCGAAATTAAACTGTTGTAATTACACCCAGAGTGATTTTCCCTTAGTTTTTGACCTTTTGATTAAACTTTACCAATGAGGCTTACTGGGTTACCTTTTCAAGTTATTTGAAATTATCTCGGTGTTCGGTATCAGTAAAAATTACCAAATTTATTCTCAGTTTCTGATTTTACTTTAATGATGTAACTGTTTGGTTACTAACTATTTGGATCTTTGATGATAACTTTTTGGACCTATGGACGAATATTTGGATCGCACGAAATTAAATAGGTCTGAGTCTAAATATTTAATTTCTGTGTAAACATTCAAAATGTCGTGGGTTTTAGTTCGATTATAAAGTGTGTTTACAGCACAAGATAAGTTGTATCAAGTAAAAGATTTATTTTATAAGTACTGCTTCAATGGAAAGGTCATTAAAAAGAGTTTAAGTCTAACCGTTTATACGAACATTTTATCTTTATGAACTTTTATAAAATAATGCACTTCTACCGAAAATAATAAAAACAAAGAGAATTATCGAATTTCTGTAGTGAAGTAACTTTAACCCGAATCCTTTTGTCTTTTAATTTTATTTGTTGCATAGCTTAATTTTCGGTACTAATGTGTTATAACATTTTATAGTAAGATGCAACAAGTACAAACTTTGGCTGTTGCTAATTAGGAAATTTAAGAATGTGTATAATTAAAAGAATTATGTATATGGTTTTTCTCAACATTTCACTAAAGTTTTCTTTCCAATAATTTATTTGATATAACTTCATAATCTGTGTAAATATAATAAGAATTGGCCAAATAGTTTATTGATTTTTTTCTTACCTATTTTAATTTTATCGTTTCCCTCGAAATCTATTTATATTGAAATTTGGCCTATTCATTTCAAAAGTACAGGTAAATGGAATTTTAAAAAAATGTCAAGAATTTGAGTATTTTATCCATAGAAAAAGTTATTAATGTCAATTACGAAATTATATTAGTAATGCATATTAGTCATGTTGTGTGTCGTTGAACGTCCAATTCAACAGGACATCCAGTATGGGGTTCGTCCTCAAGATGGTAGTCCTCATTCCTAAATTTTCTGAACCAAATCTTTGCCATCACCTAAGACACCGTGAATTCGCCCATCGCATGACATATATTATTTGAGGCCGTCTTTGCATCGTGACCCAGATGAAATTCGTAAAGTAATATAATCCGTATTTGATATCGGTTTAAATCCATTATCTTTTATGTAATTCACTTAATGCGCTGACTATTACCGGCGCTGACTATTATCAATTGACTACACTTTGACCTATTTATACCCTATAGTAAAACTTTCTAGAAGTTTCGAGAATCTTTCTAGAAAAGTCACGAAGTTGTGGCTAAAAACTTACCAGCCAACCTAATATTTCAGAACTATTTTTCCAATAAAATGCTTATTAAATTTTTTTAAACTTATTTATCATTCTTAATGACACTGAACACTTAATAAATAAATAGAAACACAAACTTGAACAAAAAAATTGAGACATTTAAATAAGCGAGAATGATTGCATAAAAAGAGGTTGTAAATTTGATATTTGACAGCTCTTTCTTAATACCAAAAGCACTTTTGTAATCAATTTTTCTGTTAAAATCGTCACGAAGGGAATATTTTTATTAAGTACATTGTTATTTACGAATATTCCTTTATTAGCAGAAAGAGAAATTATCACCAAGACTAGCAGACAGAGACCCCACACCACCCTCGCTTCACCGTGCAACGATGATACTGCCACGTTTACACATGCTGTTAGCACGTTGTTAAAGTGTTAAACTTCATATCATGTTATTTAAATGTTTCATATATATAAATATATATATATATATATATAATTGATATATATATATGAAATTTTACATATTAATTTCAAAAGTCAAGGTAAATGGAATTTTAAAAAAATGTAAAGAATTTGAACCAAAGATATTTTATCCATAGAAAAAATTATTAATTCTAATTGTGAAATAAAATTATTTATCATCGTGGGTCACTATCATTCTTTTAATCCAGTGGGAATACGTGTTTCTTTTTTTTTAAATTACAGTGAATTACTGGGATCAAAAGAAAGCTAAATCTAGGGAAAAAGAAACTTGAAACGTTTAATAAATTTCCAAAATGAATAATATCTTCCAGTTGTCTAGTTATTTCAACCCAATGACACGCGCACTAATTAGTATTAACTGATAAATTCCAATCTAACCTCAAAACTAATGAATGACTCCAGTTTTTTTCATGTCATACATATATTTGAAAATTGTTTATTTTAGAATTTTGTAGTAGAATAACAAAAACGATACTTTTCATTTCGTCACGTCCATCTGTCCCTTTAAATATCCTTAAGTCCCAGCACCAGAGCTACTTCAGTGTAAGAAAAAATTATGAAGACATTTTTATAAAACACAAATTAATCAAAAATGTTATTTAATTTTTTTTAAACATATTCCAATAGTACTTGAGAGTGAATTTTTTTTCACGGACCACAGATCCAACCGACTTATGTGTCGTTCTAAATGCCAAAATCGTTTTTCGATACCGCGTCTCCTTGGAGAGAAATAAGACTTAAATTATGCAACCTCTCCCCTCTAACTGTTTAAACCAAAATGCCAAAAACTATGAAAAAAATCAGGATAACGGTTTTTACCAAATATTTAAATGCAAAGTTACTTTGGCCAAATTGTATTACTTAATAAAAGGTATATAGGCAACTGAGTTATTTACTTCACATCTTTGAAAAATGGACGGGTTAGAATGTATACGTAGTGATAAATGTTATTAATACTAATTAATATTTTAACACAGCTGCCATTTACATACATTCTTTACCACTTACGTGCTCTTCGCCATTCGCATAATTGCTAGAACATTTAAATAACATGGTATGAATTTCAACACTTTAACAGCCCGCGAGCAGTGCGTGTAAACATAGCCGATATCATCGTTGCGTGGTGAAGCGAGGATAGAGGGGGGGGTGCACATGATAAACTAGCCTATCCGAACGGGCACACACATTAGGGCACATGTCATTAAAGGACGTCTGCGCCTATTGAAAATTACCCCGACGCCAATTGTTAACGTCTTTAAAGTAATTTAAAATTATTGTATTTTCATTACGTAATTGTAAAATAATAATTGCAGAATACCGCCTTTGGAGTATCAATCTGGCAATAAATCCAACAGCTAGCTTTAATTTTGTAGCTATCCATCATTGGTTGTACCCCGCATTTAAATTACGGAAAGTATTTTGGATCGACGACTTCTACCAGAAGCTAATGAGACATGTAGCTGTTTCTGTATTTCCTAGATCTGTCTGCTAATTTTACACTAGTACTATGATTCTTATTCTATTAAAAATGAATTTAGTTTAAGAATAAACTTTGACATTTTATTCATATTCACAAGTAACCATTACTCGCTTCTGCGCTCATAATAGGTTTCGATATATAAACGAGGACACTACTTAACAAATTTTTTCCATCGTCTACATGGATATAATAGATACATTTCACCTTTAGTGTTCCTTTTTGTTGATGAAGTTTCTGTCATCTACTATGACCTTAATGCGACTTTTATGTTTAGCCAGCGTAGCCAGGTGGTTAAATGAATTCACTCTCAAGCAAGTCACGTAAGATGCTGTAAGAAACAGTGATTATATGAGAAACAGTCTCTCTTCTGATCATATGGTAAGGGTCGAAAATTCAGTAATTTTTTCTAAAGTCCTGTATGAACGTGATTTTTCAGAATATGAATGATTTTCCACAAGCATCCCACAAATTAACCTTGAAAACTGTAACGAAAAAATAATCAAACGAAGAAAATAATAAATACAGTAACATTACTAATTATATTTACAAAAAAATTGGCATATAATGATAAGTTCTTAAAGTTTCAACTGTAAAAATAAACTTAAATCGGGTTAAATACGTCTTCCAAACTTCAAGTAACAAACAAATGTTTATAATAATGAAACAGAGAAATGATTACCGAATATTCAGAAAAATTAAAAGCATCCAATGCAAAAGGAGCAAAAATAAATAATTTCAGTGCAAAATTAGCATTTTACCCTAAATTTAAGACCTATCCAAATATTAAGGAATAATATATTTTCTATACGAACGTACTATCCACAGTTTAAACTTATTTCGAAGTTTCTTCTTTACCAATTTAATATTAAACCTGGATTAACTGACTCCCAAACATGGAGTAAAAAAAGCAAAGGATTCGAGGTAAATTAAGCGAAAGAAAGTATTCCATAACTTTTCGAATTAAGGCAAAATTACTCTGCCCGTTTTTAATTTTTTTTCCCGTTTAAAAGTTTAAAATATGAAAGTTTAAACGTTATATTGAAAAAAAAATCTTAAAAATAATGACATAAAGAGATTTTAAACTTGTGAATTATAGTGTGTATGTAAAATAAACAATGCTTTCCTTTTTATTTACTTTGTTATTTATCTTCAATATGCAAATATATCAAGCTTTTAAACATTTCTCTTACAGTATACAAGTTAGAATACGTGCCAAGAAGAAAACTAACCGGTTTTGTATGAAGAATATAAATAGTTTTTAAATGAGCAATATCACGTTGAATTAAATACCTGGTGAAATTCTGACACAGTCAATTAGTTGAACATTAATGACGAAGAGAAGGATCTGAAGTTTTTAGATCGTATTAAAATAAATATTATATATAATATAGGAGGTTTTCTATCCAACTGAGTGGATGACAGTCGCTACCAAGGTATTAAATATGTATCGCACATGCGTTTGTGATTATACGGTCAAAGTCAATAAACCAATTCCCTGTTTATAACTTTTATTTCATATGTAAATCTAATTTTGAAGTCTAGGATAGTTTTTGTGAAGAAGTAGGCATTTTTAAGAATTTTTCTTAAATCATCAGTAATAACAGTTCTAAATAATTCGCTTTGCGATCACAGATGCATTGCGCATAGAGACGCTGATAAAATGGACGGGCTCTCATAATTCTGAGCAAAGCCATGACTAAGAAATTTAAGATTTAAAGTCTTTATCTTACTAAATCTATAGCCACATACAAAAGTATGAGCATTAAAAATGTATTAAATACTGCTTAATTCATTTATCAGATACCTATATTCAGCTACCGACCATATGTTAGTAGCTTTTTTATATAAGGGTTTGTACAAGGTATGAGCCACTTATTAAAATGTTTACAAGCAGAAAGCATTTAAATAGAGAAAACAAAGAATTTTTTTTTGTAATATTAAACTAACTCATATGGTATCTTAATTATATTAACTTAAGTATGAAAGTAATAGCTAAGAGTAAGTACAAGAGTTGAATTACCATAATTTTGCGAATCGATCGATAAATGACCTCTATTGAATTTTCTCTATTACGCAAGTTATAAGACAATTGAAACGTTAAACTTATATTTAGTTTAACTTTATATCGTCTGTTAGTTTGTTTATCTAATAACTTAGCAACTACTTAACTACACACTTCTAAATTCTGCATATGATTAAAACTGGTTAGAAACTAAAATACGGGGTATTATCTAAAGGGATTAAACAATTTCTTAGTGGAGGACCATTTTTTTTCTCTCGCGTAGAAGTCATTGTACTGAATATTAAAAATTAATTCACTCTTAATATCCAACCATTGCAAATTTTCCTTAAAATTCTAAATTAAGCCCCAAATTCTCACGTGTATCACGCGACGAAAAGTCCCAAGTAGTGTAATAATTATTTAAATGTTGTGACATGTCTTAATAGTTGACGTTTCTATTTAAATCGTTTAACAGTTTCTTAAGTTATCATAAGTATATGTACATACAAATATACAATAAAAATATGTGCCATACCGGAAGTTCTACCTTCGAAGTAAATGCACGCAATAAAGTAAACCTCAACCCAATGTCACCTAATTTGAGTATGCTGTATATTTTGAAAAGTATATTCTTACCTACTCAATTATTCAGTTGAAGCCATCTTCTACATTTTATTAATAAGTTGAATCAAATATTTCTTTTTCTATGAACAAAAAATATTATAACACATTATCTGAAAGACTATACAAGAGAATAGAACTTCGATGAAGCATCGTTCTATCCACCTTCGATTCATTTTCTTTCTTAGTTAACGCTTAGAAACTTTTCACGGAAGAAAACATTATTTCGCTAATGAAGTTTACGCGACATAGGTTATTCAGTTTATTTCATTGGTGGTTACAACTGACCATGTATAAATGGGAACGGAAGTTTATCTTCAATAAATATACATATATCCGTAATTATTTAGGAAAATATTTCTAAAACAATTTTGCTTAAATAAAATCAACATTCAAATTTCTTTCAGTTATCAGACCATTAAAGTAAATAAAGGAACAAATTATATTATTGTAAACGTAATAAAAATAATGGGCAGAAAATAACAAGTGGAAGACAATAAAGGAACAAATTATATGATTGTAAACATAAGTAAATAAAGGAACAAATTATATGATAAATAAATAAAGGAACAAATTATATGATAAGTGAATAAAGGAACAAATTATATGATTGTAAACGTAATAAAAATAATGGGCAGTAAATAACAAGTGGAAGACAATAAAGGAACATATTATATGATTGTAAACATAAGTAAATAAAGGAACAAATTATATGATAAGTAAATAAAGGAACAAATTATATGAGTGTAAACGTAATAAAAATAATGGGCAGTAAATAACAAATGGAAGACAATAAAGCAACAAATTATATGATTGTGTACATAAGTAAATAAAGGAACAAATTATATGATAAGTAAATAAAGGAACAAATTATTTGATTGTAAACGTAATAAAAATAATGGGCAGTAAATAACAAGTGAAAGGCAATAAAAGAACATATTATATGATTGTAAACATAAGTAAATAAAGGAACAAATTATATGATAAGTAAATAAAGGAACAAATTATATGAGTGTAAACGTAATAAAAATAATGGGCAGTAAATAACAAGTGGAAGACAATAAAGGAACAAATTATATGATAAGTAAATAAAGGAACAAATTATTTGATTGTAAACGTAATAAAAATAATGGGCAGTAAATAAAAAGTGGAAGACAATAAAGGAACAAATTATATGATTGTAAACATAAGTAAATTAAGGTACAAATTATACGATAAGTAAATAAAGGAACAAATTATATGATTGTAAACATAATAAAAATAATGGGCACTAAATAACAAGTGGAAGACAATAGTAAATATAATGAAATAAAACCTTTCCATACGAATAAGTTTTGTATGGAATCTAATGACATTTTTCCGGAAAAACAAATAATAGTATAGGTATCATTTGACTTACAAATCATTAATCATAGGAAAAAAAATAATAAAATCGTTAAGAGCCATTTGGTTAGAATCCACTCTTATTACTAACTCAACTAAGAGAAAAAAACCTATCAAGCACAAGTGAAACCCGCACTACGGGGGATCCGTAAAAATTTAGGCACTTGTAAATATTTAATGGTACGAGTACGTAATATTTCTATTATTTTCCTGGGAAAAATGGTCTAGACATAGAGACATACAGACACACAGACAGACAGATGGACAACGAAGTGATCCTATAATATTGTTTTTCCCTTTTAGGTACGGAACCCTAAAAACACTATAAAAATTCAAGAAGTTACTTATAAAAAAACTCCTAAACACAAAATGTCTTCTATATTAACGCGATGGTTCTGCCGCTAGGTAACACGACAGACTGTATACACAATCGTGCACGCACACACACACACTTTTTCAAGGCTTCTATCTTTTTTGTTTCAAATTAATTCCAAATAAAATTACAACTTCGATTTTTTAAAAGAATGCAATACCACCTGCTTTAACAAAATATTATGAAATATCACGTTAAGTAGAAGACAACGATGTGGACAATTTCGTATAAATGTTAGTTTTTTAATTGATATAATATCGTTATTTCTCTAAAATATTAAAATTGTGATTTCCTCAAATGACTGAATATTGATGTTATAAACTAAAAAATCATAATGAACCAACCAGTATGCTAATAGAAACGTATATTACCCTACAATTAATATAACTCTAAAGATAAAACAGCTAAAACCAATTAATTTTTTTACGTGATGCAGATCACCTTGCAAAGTAAGTATTAATGTGTATTTAAGCATGTTTTAGAGAAACACAATTCCCTCTTCATTTGTTTATACATGCTTTAAATGGAAAAATGGAGGGAGAGAGCCTTTAACAATAGTTAAACATTTCGCTTCATAAGCGTAGGTAATAGCATAATTAAAACATATGTAGTTAGTTAATTACGTGCCCGCAATCATTTCCGACTTGCACTATTTAGAAAACTGACATCAAATAAAGTATCCTTGGAACACGTCAAAGGAAATTTATTACTAAACTGTGACCATACCTTATTTGATCCACCGGATCAAATTCAAACTTTACCAAGCTTTTCATTTGCTCAAGTTTTACCTATTAAATTGAATGTATTAACTTTCCACGTCTTCTTCAACTAATGCTTTCATTAATTTAGTAGATTATAAGAAAATGCATTGTTATCATAATGGAATGTTTGAGATAAAATAGTATTTACTTCGAAACCATTTATACAGAAAGAAAGAAATATATTTTTAAAATATTAACAAGGAAATATTTTAACTTAGTAACTATAATCGTTTAAATTTTCAGAACGAATGCTAAATTACGGTTTACCATTTTACAGCACTGAATTATTTCTAACTGGCATAAATAGCATACACATGCGTGCTGCATCAAAGACAGTTTTAATTCTGGACAAAACTTAAACCAAACGTCTATACACTAATGTTTTCATATATGCTTGAGTTGATAATTTCCAGCATTCCACAATATTTTATTACTGTTTTTCAATTGTTAATATTTTTCTGTTACTCGAAACGTAACAAATTTTTTTTTTCATAATTTTAACGAGCAATTAATGATACAATCAATAACTTGCTTCCAATTCCTCCCAGAAACCAACATAAAGAATTAAAACTGTCAATTTGATATGCATATGGGAACCAAAATATTCTTCATATTTATAAAACTTTTGACAAGGATTAGGTAAATATGTAATTGTAATTAGAATATTTTTATAACAAATACGATAAATTTCAAGTGTTAGCGATGGCACATAAAGCCACTGACGATAAATTTTCAATAAAAAATGGAGGAAGGAGGAAGAGAGCAATCAAAAAAGAGAAAATACCATTTCAAAAATTGAATATTTCCTAAATTGAATATTTCCAAAATTATTTTTATATTACTTTACAAAATATAATTAATAGGCATATATTAATTTTCCTTTTTAGAAGTCCTACTTGAGAAATAGAGTATTTAAGGGTAATTAAAATGTGAAAATATTTGTCGTTAATTTTGCAGAAATTCATTATCACCTAATTTTTATTGACAACTAAATAAAACTATGTAATGTAGTATTATTTCTACTTTATTTAAATTCTTAACCACGGCCTAGGTTTCATTGGGTAACGGAGAGTAACGAAACGTAGATCGTGGTTAGGAATTTAAATACGGTAAAAATAATACTACGTCACGTAGTTTCGTTTAGTTTCGAATAAAAATTAAGAGGTTCTTAAAATCTTTAATATCATTTATTTACAGTATTTACACTACAATATTCTTGTATTCAGTGTTCACAGACTACTAATATCAAGTGCCTTAATCAGTCAGCATCGCTCTCTTTAGTCACTTTTATGTATCTCCCATTTGAGACACAAGTTAATTTAACTTCTTTTGATTCTAGTGCTAAACCAGATTATTGGCATTTGTATTTCAAAATTTTTAAGATCTTTTATTATACTACAAATATAGAGTTTTTTTTCTAGAAAGGTCTATTTGAAATGCCACAGAATGTGCCATATTACAGATAATATTTTATTACGTTTGCATTGAAGTGGCACTAAGTAACCAAAAATGATAATGCCAACTGCAAACTACCAAATACTGACGCTAAATGCTAACTAAGTTGCCACTTTTGAAGATTGTCGACTCCCATTATTTCCCAACCCAATCTACAAACCAAGAGAAATCCTTGGTACCATATTTTGCTTGTAATAATTATGCAACTAACTTACTAAAGTAACCCAATTAAAAAAGAAACATTTACTAGCTTTTAATATTTTTTTGAAGTGAAGAGGACCAAGTAACCTTGTACTTGATACCTGCTGTTTAGCATGGTACATCGAACCAAAAGAAATAAAGCTTAGATTATCTACAAGCAAAAGTTGTAGCACGACTAGTATCACTTGGAGTTTACCTTAATGAATAAACTTACAAAATTAAAATAGACACTTCTGAACAAGACTATTCTGGACAACGTATCGAATTTTTAATGTGTTAATTATAATGATCTACATACAATTTTGTAAGACGAACTCGGTGTTTCTATAAGTAACTTAAATTTATTATTATAAATAAAATATAATGAATGACTAATAAATTTACGACAGAAGCAACCGAATTTATTACAAGAAGTCGTTAAAATTATTTTGTACAGAATCGTCTAAAAATACTCGAGGCCCTATTTCCGTCAGATAATTAAATTTAAGTTAGTTCTCGCCTCTATGTCTTAATGACTATTCTGAATATTCAACGTAATCCCCAGGACTAGAGACTCTTCATAGATTCTTTGAAACTCAATTTAAAAGCAGTTCTTCTTCGTGATGTTAATTTATTTATTGTGTTTTAAATGTTCGTTTTTTACACGGAAACACTTGTTTAACATCTGCATTGAATAGAAAAAGAAATTGTTTTTTTGTACAAGAACATACTGTCTTGTATAATATTTAAATGTTGCTCGAAGTTTCCACAAGTTAATATCTTCACATGGTCCACCTGAAGATGTTGTCATACAACGAAACCTAGGTCGTGGTCGAGAATTTAAATAAAGTACATATAAAACTACATTGCGTAGTTCCATTCACTTGTCAATAAAAATAAAGTGAAAATCAATTATTTTTTTATCAAATATTGAAATAATGAATTAACAAACAGAACAATAAAATTTAATGGAATATTCAGTAATCAGATTATTACAACACAATTCACGTGCATACAAAATATGTTGAGAAGTAACGTCCGTTGCGTGAACAGCCGGCAGCGCAAATGTTCCGCGCGGCTCCCTTTCTTACAAAAATAATCCCCCACCCGCTTCGATTCTACTATGTTGCGGCATTGCGAACATTCATTACTAAGTTTACTTGACACATGTCGATAATTTAAGTGCCATAATTTCTAGCCGGTTTGTTTTTAATAAAAACAGTGGGTATAATCCTTTATATCTCTTTACAATATGTGTACAATATTAAATGTGTGTTTGTGTAAAATGTTTTGATCATTTACGTCTCTACTATGTTACCCGAAGACTCATAAAAAATTGAAAAATGTCTATTTTGTTGTACTCTTTCAGGATTTCGAGCTCCAAAGTGGAATATTAATTAATACTTACACATGACAACATTACCATAATTTTGGTTTCACCGTAGTCTAGTAAGAATATATATTTTGCTGCTTATTATTGGATTTTTTTCTTTGAAAGGTCCATTCAAGTTTTAAACTTTTATTTACTTATAATATTATATATATATATATATATATATATATATATATATATATATATATATATATATATATATATATATATTATATATATATATATAAATATATAATACTTAGAAATATATAGAATGTGTACTGAAATATTCGTCCCTTGTAACTTCTTCAGCATTTAGTCTAATATACAGACGAAAACTAAAAATGGGCCAGAAATTATGTTCAAAATAATATGTATACAAATTACATTAATATAAATTAAAAAACACGTATCAATATAAAATTACTTCAGTTTAAACGTTGGACGTTTCGTTAACCATATGTGTATGTAGGTGGAGCCGTCTAGTGATTAAAGCGATCCAGATGTTTAAATAAAGTTTGTTTTCGAAGATTACGAGATAATAAAATGTAAAAGCAAGTTGAAACTTCAACAACCAAAGTTTCGGCAGAATGTTGGATGTTCACATTAAAAACAATACAAGTATTTTAATATGTTAACATAACATTGTAACTTAGAATAATTCTGATGAAACTCCACAAACTTTTGGAATATAGACATTGAAATCATCTGTTTTTTTCGTTATTGTCTATATTGTGTTATGTCAAATGTCGATATATACGGTACAGATACAAATATCAATATTTCATTGCCTTTCTTTATTTCTATATTTTTGTTCCTCCTCTGCTCTTAATTAAATGTTTATGAAATTCGATGGTTCGAATTCAGCTTTGTTGTTATGCTGTCCACCATTTTTTATAACAAAAGATTGAAACTAATAACCCATATGAACTAACTTTGAACATACGGCTATATATTCTAGTAATAAAATTATCAAATTGTTCGCGATAATTAAAATTCCAGCCGAATTTATATTTTCACTGTAACACAGAAAATTTAGGATTTAAATACAGTCAATAAATTTTTTTTCAAGGAAAGGTCTGATATGGATTAATAGGTAAAAATATTTTCAAAACATTGTTTGCAATTACGAGTTACGTAACTACAAATAATATTTTGAAAATATTTCTCCAGGGAAGTTACATTACAAAAAGACTTAGAAGAAAGAGTTTTGAAAATTTCTTATTATTAATGTTAATATTTCTTTTTGCGATAAAACTGGTTCTATATAGACATACAACAGAACACAAAGGAATGATGTTTTTGTAATCTTTTTACTATTTGGAAATTTAATATCAAATAACTTACTTTTGGACTTGTCTTAAGAGAAAAGTAACTAATCCACTCTAATAATCCCTCGTTCAGTTTTCCCTTTGGATTGAACCTCATACTAAAACTTTGCCGATTAAACTAATCACGTTACCTTTCCAAATTTCCTCATATTATCACGTTGAATTATTGCGGTGAAAACAGTGTCAAATTACTTTCTGAATTCACTCGAGTTTAATTGCTAAACTGTTCTAATTAGAAAATATGTCATTCTATTTATAACCATGTCGAAATTATCCATTTCAAATTAAAGTTTCGGTACGGAAAATAATACCGCTTTTAATTTTATATGTATTATATATTTTAATGTTATATGAAATTAATAGCTCTATTATTTTTTATATTTTATTGAAAATAGCCTATTAAATATTAGAGTAGAATTGGTGCTAGCAAGGTGTAATAGACACAAACTTTTGAAGATACATTTTAATTATTGAATAGGTTAACATTATTTTTAAAAATATAAATATGGTACCTAGTTTTATCCGGCCTCTGAAAGGCGGAAAATTATCGTAATAACTCGAAAATTATTAGATCGTCTATGTGATTTTCTGATGAACTTTATCTCGACATCTAATTTTCATAATTTCTCTCTTTTTCATAATTTTTGGAGATTTTTCAGATATAATTTCTCTCTTTTTCATAATTTTGCAGATTTCGAGATTAGAGGAAGATTTATGTAGATATTTAAAGATATCTCTAAAACTCAGGAGTAGTAATGTTAGCAATATATCTAAAATTATCTTACTTAAAATTCCAAAATAAATGTTTTTGGAATCCTTCCGACTCTCAAATTGAATCCCTTAATATATCATATATATTAGTTATTATACTTTATGAGTTACTATACTAAAATGCTAAACACATTTTTAAGCTTTACTATACTAAAGTTCCAAACACATTTTTAGGGTTTCTGGAAAAAAGGATTGTTACATGACAGAGACCCGGATACGTAAATGATGCTATGATAGTTCCGATGTTTCTTTTGGGAAATAAGATTTGTATATTTACACCATTTCTTTGTTTGATAATTTCCATTCAAATGAAAAAAAATTGGTCTGAATTAAATTGTTATAAATTTAACATCTGAAACGAATAATAGTTACATTATCATACTAATCTTATCGTTTTAATCAAAATGGTACGCATTTTATTGTCTTTACTAGTCGGTCAGGTCAAAACATACTAATTTATTATTTTGGTCACAGCCCCTTCGATACAATCTCATTAATTAACACCATGCTTTTCATTACATACTGTAATTCTATAAAATTAATTTTCCTTAAAACCGATAAATCAAAAACCAATGATCATATGTGTGACACATTTATGTCCTAAGTAGTACTTTCAGTTCATAGAATAGTCTGTAAATGTAATTAAACGATTAAGCATTGTCATAGAAAACCAAAGATGGAAATGTTGTTTTTTATTTTTCCATTCAAAGCTTTATTTTAGAAAATTAGCTCGATTTAAAACAAAAAAAATCTTTTACTGTTTCCCTTTATTAATGATTAGTCTGCAAATTTTAAACGTAACAATTCAGGAAATACCGAAAAGTATATGCGATTAGTTTCATCGTTAAAATTATAGTCGAAGATTTCTACTGAAAGATAACCTAACAAGATTCAATTATCGCCTAACTTTGAACTTACCTTGCACTTGAAGCATGTATTAGTTAAAGTTACTTGTCTATATACTGTTAAAAATTCTTTCGAATTTCTTTTATGTACTCTTTCTAAACACTATCTCTGAAGATTAAATAATTTAACAGTCAATAAAAAATGTATCATTAGTATTCCGCACTCCAAAAAGTAAAATGCAACTCTAGTAAGACCACTCGCGTGTCGGTGAGTCTATCCGTGTATTCGTATGTCACAGACGTTTTTCACAAAAACAGTTAAGTTCAGAAAAGTAATAAATTTGTCACAGAAAGTTGAAGTTTGGTTTAGTTACATAATATATTGATTCGCGTATATTTCGATAATTAGCATTGAAGAATACTTGTGTATCAATCTGAGAGGGAGCAAAAATAGAATAAATTTTTCTTAATTTCACATATCGTGTATTTATTGGAGAAAAGAGAAAATTACAATAATTACAAAGTTATTTATTTTAAAATGTTTCGTATAGGTATTACTAAAATGACCAAAAGAACTTTTTTTCGGAAAACAATTGACCTAGAAACTTTAACGCAGTAATAAAATTTAAACAGGTAGTTGAATATATTTACCAGTATATATCTCAATAATAAGTTGGTAATCAAAAATATTGATACGAAAATTTTTTGGAAATTGAAATTTCTTCTAGCGAAGATATTAAAGTTACAAAACAACTGAAAAACTTATAAGCCACCCCATATGTTAATCGTAATCGTCTTAAATTAAGTTAATGCTTGAGAACTACAAATGTTAACATTTCATTGAGGTATTTATCATTGGAACATACTCAAAATATGCAGGAGATTTAAACATAATATGTTTCAGCAAATTGTGAAAATATATTTACCCTTTGCACTACTTGCACAGAAATATTAAAACAGCAATATTAATTTTATCAAGATTTCCACATTTGAACGCTCCAAGTAAAATTTTATTAGAACTTTTGGGACTATCGTAAGGGTGATTATATTAGGGTTGGTAATGAAAATTCAACATGACAATAAAAACTAGTTGAAAGCTTCTTATTTTAAATTACTCTATTCTCTTATCCATGATAAAGATTTAGATAAAGTCTACAAAAATTCGGCAAACCATTAAAAACTTGTTTATCCACTGCGAAATTTTACGACCGACGAAAGGCAAATTTGCAACTGATTCATAACTGATGTCTTTCAAATCAAGAGTCAAGATTCGACCAAAAACTTTTTCAATCCCTCAATCGCGAATCAAATGTATGGACATTGATGTCGAAGCGCAGAATGTCGAATGCGACCTGAATGAAAGAAAAGTGCTATAATTATTATTTTGTGAAAATTACTCCACGTCTTATGACAATATTCGTAGAATAATCGGCGTCAAATAAATAAGTTTTTCTACATCTATCTGTTATATATCTATATATACATAAATATTTAGTTTAGTAAGTATTGTAGGGGAGACGGGGGAGAAAACATATTTTATCGATATTTTTGGTAAAATTTCTGAAGGTATCTAATATGAAATTCTGAAAAAAATACTTTAAAATTTTTACAACTAGCTCTATGTACTCCGCACCTTACATGAAATTTAAAAAATTAAGTGCTTCATTTTCCTCCTCTGTAATAATTTTGATGTATCATTTATTATGACATATGCAAAAAAATATGCTTTACCAAATTTCAAGTTTCTATGTCAAAGATTTATAAGAAAAACTGTTGTTACAGCCAAACTATTCTGTGGCAAAAGATCTTATAAGATTTCAGTGTTTTTTCCTTTGAGTTACAAACCCTGAAAATTTATTCTCCTCCTTACTTCTTAAAAGTACTATGCCTGCAATTCTATAAAAAATATTCTTCATTTTGTTTTCGATAAATCTAAAAAGTGAACTTATATCGTCTTTATTGACGATAGCATCATGATTATATATTCTATTCTGTTCCTTCTATTAATTCTTTTCAATTTTACTATTATTTCGCCACTGTATCTATAATATTTCTTAACAATAGGAGCACTATGTAGAATATCTTACAGATTGTCGGTGCTTTATAATTTTTCCTAAATTTTCGATCTCAATTTGTAATAAGAAGTACAAAATTATTTCATAGATCTCTTAACAGAATTTTACTTACAGCTGCTAGAATATAGGTTCACTTAGCTTCTTTTTTTAATAAATACTCTTACAGTCACCTTTACTGCCGATCTCTTTTCTATGGCTCTAATTGCTTGTATAATTGGATACTCTATACCCATAATATTTAAAAGACGAAATTCAAACTGTGACAAATCTTTGTTCTAAAATTCTTAGACATTATACTATTCAAATTTATGAGTTCATTTTATATATATAATAAATTTAACAATAGCACGTTGCTTGA
This sequence comes from Druceiella hillmani, assembly GCA_039881145.1. Taxonomy (NCBI): domain Eukaryota; kingdom Metazoa; phylum Arthropoda; class Insecta; order Lepidoptera; family Hepialidae; genus Druceiella; species Druceiella hillmani. Next base: position 17,148,736 of record JAYKKI010000029.1, read on the forward strand.
CTTTTCTTAAAACTTAATTTAACAATCATAAAATTATTAGCCTTGCAAAGAACCTGATTCGTACGGAAAACAACATACGAGACAATGGTCTAGACAATTTGGAAAGTAATATCGAAAAAGATGTTCATTTGACTTGGCTAAAAAGAAAATCATTACATTTGTTTGGAGGTTTCCTTAGAATCAAAACTTAAACTGATGCTTTGACCTTACAAATTTTTCACTAGAGTTTCATTACCTATCTATTTGCATCGAAAATGTTCAATTCTATCCATAATAAATTTCATCCGTATTGTCATACTCTTCATGGACGCTTGTGATATTTTGGATATTTCATATGAAAAAGAAACTGTTTGTTATCAAAAGAACTCACACTACGAAGGTTTTGTGTACATTTAGGTATATAAATTGTTTTGAATATTTAAAGGTTCATTTCTACTAAACTATTTCAAATCTGATATTCTTATTATGTAAATATATTGCCTACCACAGCTTTCACAGGCTTCTAGAAGGTTTTATTGTAGGGTATAAATAGGCCAAAGTGCAGCCAGTTGACAACAGTCAGTGCTGAAGCTTTAAGTGAATTACATAAAAGAAAATAGATTTAAATCGATTTCAAATACGGATTATATTACTTTAAATTAATTTCCTCTGGGTCACGATGCAAAGTCTACCACAAATAATATATTTCATGCGATGGGCGAGTCCACGGTGTCCTACGCGAGCGCAAAGATTTTGTTAAAGAAAGTTCAGGAATGAGGACAACTATCTTAAGGACGAACCCCGTACAGGAGATCCTGTTAAATTGGATGTTGAATTTTCAAAATACGGCGTGTGGATACTCCACGAGTTGTCATCGTATCACGATACTTGTCAACATTTATTGACATTGTAATGCAACTTCGACTGGCTGAATCAGTTAGTAACAGGCGATGAAAAGTGGGTTGGATGGTATGGGTTAAATGCGTTAACACACGCAAGCCTTAATAGCTGGGTGTCGGAGAAACAGGAGTTCAATAAGTGAGGGAGGAGTGAAATAAGTGCCTAAAAGGCGATGCTCAGCTGCTAGTGGAATGTCAAAGGCATTATCATTGAGAGTTGCTTCCAGAGTGATCAACAACTAATGCAGATATTTACCGTGAACAATTGGACCGATTAGCTAACAAATTGAGTAGTCTACAGTATCGAGTTTATTTTCTACTTGATAATGCTAGACCACATGTTGCAAAACGTACTCGTGATAAATTAGATGACCATTTATTTAGGGATGGAAGTAAACATTTACGTGAAAAAAAATTTGACGTTAAAGAAGATCTCCAAAACGACCTCGCACAGTTTTTTTAATCAAAGTCACCGAAATTTTACAACAAAGGCATATTGTCACTACTAATTACATGGCGACAAGTAGTAGATAATAATGATGCATACTCAAATTAAATTTAGTGTAACATATATATTTTTTAATAAAAATTGTTGAGAGCAACTCAGGGTTAAAAACTTATTAGCCAACCCATATATATATATATATATATATATATATATATATATATATATATATATATATATATATGTATATATATATATATATACATTTACGTACACACGCATATAATACGAATTTTTCAAAAACCATTACGTTGTAAAATCCATTTCAGATCCGCTGTTTTATGTCACTTCAGTAAAAAACATTGTATTCCTTTATATCTGATCATCTTACAATAAACTTACAGATTATGTCAACAACCAATTTTTGTAGTATATATAGATTATTTCAACATTTTATTTCAAAGTTTGTATAAATAGTATTATTTCAGCAACCTGAAAAATTATGCTTTTTTATGTTTAGGAATTTTATGATTTAATATTTTACTTCCTCGATTTGTGTTGCGAAATTATTATAGAAGGTTTTGGTTATTACGATTTTGTTATGTAATGAACAATTGTTGTTAGATTCTTAATCCCTCTCCTCATAGTGATAAACTTAAAATACCGTCATAGAAAACAGATTGTAAAACTATAAACAAACCGAATCATATTGCTCAAAACTATTATTAGTAAAATTTTGTTCATAAAATATTCACTCCATACTATTGTATTGCACTCGGTAAAAAAGAAACCAAATACCACAGATCGATATTAAACTGTCAAAATTACGCCCCGTGTTATTTTTAGTTTAATTGCGACCTTTAGATCAAACTTTATCAATTAACCTTCTCTAGAGACCTAAAATTATCACGCTCTAAAATTTTGGTGGAAATTATCAAAATTTATCCTTAGTTTCTGATTTTAATGATATAACTTTTTAGATACTACAATGCATCGCATGAAATCGAATAGGCCTACGTCTGAATATTTAATGGCATTGCGAGTATTCGAAACATTAATTATTTTAATTCGATTATAAACTTTAGTCGCAGAGTAAGTTTGATCATGTGCGAGATTTGCCTTGCTGCTATTGCTTCAGTGGAAAGGGTACTAATACAATTTCGATTCTAACCTTCGAGGCAAACATTTTAACCCACGGGGTCTTTTACAGAAAATTGTTCCTCAAAAACAACCAAAATTTAAAAAATTCTCCTTAACAACTTTACTAGTATTTCCCTATGGATTATGGAGATATACAAAACGAATTAAAGAGAAAAATCCATATAAACATTTATTTTATTCAATTTTTTTTCTTGTACTTCCTAACAAGCAGCATCCACAGTTTCTCATATGTGGCATTTAACTAAACATGCACGCACGCACGTACGCGCGCACGTATTCACGCACGCGTGCACGCAAGCATGCAAACATGTGCCCGCTGGCGTTTGGTTTTATTTCTGCACATACAGTTTGCCATGTCGGTTTACGAACGATAGTTTTACGTGATAACGTCATAAAGAAACATTGATAAAAAATTGCATACTTTTATGAATTAAATTGAATTATTATCACTGAATTATTATTATTTTGTATTATACAAAGAAGGAGTTAATTGAAAATTAAATGCTTGTTCATGGCATGCTATTACTACCAATACACAATTACAGAAATAAATAACGCTTATACACAGTCTTATATACAAGTCTACGCTTATACACAAGCTACAGAAAAACAACATAGGTTTATACAGAATCAGCCAACTCAAACTAACCTTCTCGCATATTCACAATATCTTTTGAAATCCACGGATAGCAGAATACAGGCCGAGTATACAGTATACATAAATTTCAACAAATCTTTTGACAGGAACTCTCTTTTCATGGTGTCAAGGGTAATTTGCTTCTTTGGTTTATTTATTATCTCAACAAGAAGTAACAAACGGTTTAAATTACCCGTTTTATGCCACCGTGCACCCCAATAACTTAGGAAGTTCATTAAGGTTCTATATTTAGCCCAGTTTTATTTATATATTTTTTTAAATTATATGAATAACTGTTAACTGTTTTTTTTTAATTTATTGAATAACTGTTAGTAAATTCCTGTTACACGTTGATGATCTTAAAATATACTGGAAAATAAAAGACCATACCGAAGTATAGTAGACTACAGAAAGTTTTTATAGATTCTATGAGTATTGCGGTACCAATAAAACACACTTAAATATGAATAAATATAAATCGATCACTTTTTCTAAAATTAAGATTATCCATTGCCTTCTCCATAATATCGATGGTATTTTATTAGGGTCCTCTCATAATATATGCAGGCTTGGAGACATTTTCGATTTCAAATTACACTTTGTTTGGTTTCGTATTAGAAACTGCCAAACCCTTCGGACACATGAGAACGTTTCGCATCCTTTACACAGTTCTTGTTGGAATTCAACTTGAGGATCTTTTACCTTACTATATATTCTGGTACTACTGAACTGGTACATATCGCGGTACATAACGCGTACGTATCAGTTTGTATCTATATAAATTAATTCTCAACACAGATGTAGTCTCTTCGTGTAAGTTTTTTAGAATAAAAATTTGCTCAATATAAAACCTAAAAATTATTAATTCTTTTTATCTGTTTTTTCTCCTATGTGAAATAAATAAATAAAATTAAATAGAAACCTTAAAAAACAGACAAAAACGAAATCCAAATGTCAAAAAAAAACTTTTTCAATTTTATCTCGTCCGTCTATCTGTTTGTCCATACTTTAGTTTAAAACCTATCGCAAATTACATAAACACATAAATTTCAATAAAATAAGTTTTTAAAATACAAAATAAAATTACTAAAACATATTTCGACGCGGCGTCTCCATAGCGAGATTCAATCGTAAAACTGGTTAACCAAATAATTTAAAAAAACCAGGATAGCGGCATTTAACCAGGTTTTTAATACAAAGTTATTTTGACCAACTTGCGTTATTAAATTGAAGCGATATATACAAACCAAGTTATTTGTTTCAAGGTTTTAAAAAATATACGAGGTTATTTGTTTACATGTTGGAAAATGGCACCAACATTTATAAATGGGTTAATAGAAATGCCATGAACATCCAACTTTACCTATCATATACTTTTCGCTACAGACATTTTAGCAAAAAGTATTTGAATAATATTGTGTAAAGTTCAATACTTCAACAAAGTGCTAAAAGTACAGTGAAGTTGATAGCAGATGTACATTTAGGTGACATCACCGGCGCGCGGTGAAATTGTGAGGAAGTGGGAGGAGGCGCAGGCATCACAAACGAGCTTCGTCTAAACGGGAACATACGTGAAGATACAAATAGTTGAAGAATACCTTTGCTTTCCATTGTACCGTTATATCTTATAAAAACCTACAATCTTTATATGTTTCCTACCCAACGCTACGGAAATTCAGTCCGGTAAGGAATCGGCTTTTGACAAAGTAATAAGTGACAGTTAATTTGGTATTTTATGGAAATATATCATTAATTATATTCTGCACTTTTTATTGTGGGTAATATTTTGAATGAATGACTTCTTCTGAATTCCAGTATTATGCCCTATATACTTATTTTTAGGCCTGTCTACTAATTTTCTAGCGTAAGGTGATTTTTTTTTAATGTTAAGTTATTCATATTATACATATCCATCGTTACCCGCTTTATGGTCGTCAGTAGGATTCGTTATGAGAATAATTGAAGATAATATCCACTGATATTTTCTCCGTCATCTATAAAGAGTAATAGAGATATTTCTTCTCTAGCACTCATTTGCAATCGAAGCTTCTATCACTTATTTTAACCTGCATAACCGGACTACGAAATAAGCTCACTCTAACGCAAGTCACGTAAAACCGATACCTTATACTAGTTTAAATTAATGACACTTTAAATGTCAACCACGAGTAGATTTCACGCTAATAAGGTACATATTTAGGTAATTAGAAACACAAAATTATAGATAATATTTCTATTAAATTATTTATAAATACTAATTTTTGAAAACATAAACATGTTGCCCACATATGGATATTCGCTATTGTTTTCCTAAAATCTGGAAGTAAAATTTTACCAACATTGTTTTATCATAATTTCTCACTAAACGCTTTCGAAAAATAAGACAGGAAAGTAATATAAGAAAAATTAGACAGGTTCTTTTTTACGTATTCTTGGAAAATCCTTTTGAATAAATAATTGAAAATTATAAAAAAACATTTTTTTTTATTCTTCTTAATATCCTCTTTCAAATAAAAATGCATAAAGTTTCAAAAGAATTGAGACTTTTACTTATCCCCTCCTTAAGTTGTATAGGAATATTTTCAACTAGTTAAATATATGTTGGGTTAATAAGATATTACTATGCCAAATTTTAAGTTTTTATGTCGAATTTCTTATGAGAAAATAAGTTGTGAGTTTGGAAAAACGGAAAAATGTTTTCTACTAAGCGTGAGCTTCTTAAAAGTAATATTTTCTTTTCATAATTTTTGGTTCAGTAGTTACAGTTTCCGACATATTTTTGCATATTGTTCAATACATATCTTGAGATATACTTAAAATTATGAAAAAAAATTGCGACCCTTATAACAAGGCCTAGCAAACGATATTCTGTCCTATGTACGGTATTAAATTTTTATTTCTTCGAATATGTAATTCCGTCCACAAACCACCTCCGCCCCTCAAGTTCCCAAATAAATATTTTGGAATTTTTTAATTATTGAGGTATATGCGTGTTACTATTCCAAATTTCAAACGTTAAGCGATTTTTGAAAAAAATGTCTGACAGACGGACGGACAGTTATCTTTTCTTGCAAGAGTTCCTTGTTTCTTTTTGAGGCACAGAAAATTTAAAATGTGGAAAATATAGTTAACTCATTTCTGCAATTGTCGATCATACTGAATTTTCTCTAAAGTACTTTCCTAAGGAGATTTTTCCAGAATGTATAATGATTTTTCCCTAAGCATCATGCAAATAAACTGTAACCTGATATAGCAAAAAGATAATGAAACAAAATTATTTATTAATGCACCAATTTAAAAAAGCAAAGAACTCGAAGTAAATCAAAACAAAAGCAAGTGTTTCCTAACGTTTCCAAATTAAGGCCAATTCCTCAGGTAGTTTCTATTTTTTCCTTTAAAATATAAACGATTGATTTGAGGAAAAGCCTCTTCAGAATAATGAAATTAAGCGAATTCAAATTAAGAATAGGCAATGCTTTCCACTTGATTTAATTTATACTTAATATGAAATAAATCAAACGAACATACAGATATGAAAGTACCTATTCTAGACCTTTTTCGTAGAGTACATAAATTAGAAAAAACTATAACCGATTACGTATACAACATACAAATTAATTTTAACCGGGGAAATAAATTTAATTGAATATCAGATCAAATTCTAACAAAGTCAGTCATTTGAGCATAAACTGTCAAGGTAAGGAAGGGTCCGTAGATTTAAATTGAGTTAAAGTTTCTATTTTAGTTAAAGAATTATTTAGGCAGTTTTCTGTCCACCTGAGAGGATGACAGGCGCCTACAAGATGTTAAACGTGTATCATACGTGCTTGTGTTTGTTGTATGCATTAGTCTAGATCCTAAACCAATATATCAATACTGATGAAATTTACAATTTCTAACTTATATTCCATTTAACATGTGAACCTTTTTTGAATAGCCAAACAAACTTCCTTATATAATCACCGCCTTTAAGTATTTTTTTAATTACCCGTAATAATAATATATTACTATAAATCTAGCATTCGCATACCAGTCGGAAATGCTATGCCAGTAACAAACGCAGATAACGACGAACGCGTCTCATAATTCAAAGTAAAGTTATGTCAATTTTCGATTTCAAGTTATTGTCCTAGCGAAACAAAGTTATATTCGTAATAAAAGCATTCAAAAGAAAGCAATAAAAACTGCTTGAATTTATTTATCCAATAATTATTCCATGGTACAGGAAATGTGTAAACTGATTTTTATTTAAGGATTTAATCTGAATATCATTATTTTAAGACAATTTTGAATACTAAAATAATACATGTATGTATTTTAATTCCTTATATCTAATTCTAAAAATATTAACTAATATTAGGCACAAGTTTTGCATTAACATTAGTAGTAATTTTCTAAATCGATCGATAAATAGCCGCTATTATGTTTTTCCTATTACCTAATTTTCAAGATAAAAAAGGATAACGTGGAAACGGTAAATTTATATTAAGTTTAAGTTTGTTTTCTTGATTGTTTATTTAATAACATAGCAACTACTTTTTAGAAGGTAAGATAAATAAATAGGTAAAAAATATACATACTTTTTAAAATATTTAAATGTTAATTTTATTTATTTATCTGGTTCTTAACTTTTGTTTATAAAGGCAATCAATGGCGACTTATAACAATTAAAAATCGATACAAATAGTTAAAGAAAAGTTTGATTTAAAGCTATAGCTAACACAATGATCAAAACCTTTACACAACTCCAAATATTTACATATGCACAGATCATACATTAAGTAAGTGGCAAACTTCAAGTAAATGTATGAGCAAGATGGCGTATTCGCGTCTCAAAGCCTTAAAATATCATCTATATTCCTTTATTACATGAAATAAAGAAGCTGCCTTGAACGCTAACTAACTTGAAAAATATCACTTTTCCTGCGTGCATCGAATGCGCGTTACACAATTTTAATGTGATAGTTATTTCTCTCACACACGTCGCTAAATAAATTTCACTTCAAAAATATGAAATAAATATGAATGGTTAATTATAATATATATATATATATATATATATATATATATATATATATATATATATATATATATATATATATATAATAAACTGTGCTATGAACTAATAAATAGGGCATTATCCCAAAAGATTAAGCCTTCGTTATGTAATAACCAATTTTTTTTCCTTCGCTTAGTTATCGCTTCTACCTATATAAATATTTAAATACAGTACTAAATTATTAGTTTTCTCTTAAAATATATCAGATGAAATACATTTTACCTAGAACCTCGATATAAAAGTTATATGCGTCAGAACGTTTCGCGTCAAAAATTTTAAAATCGCGGAACAATTTTTACATCATTTCGTAAGTCACGTGTAAAAGAAGAAAGTTGTATTTGAATTGTTTCAGAGTTTCTTAAGTTATTATGTACATAAACACGTACCAAATATGTACATAAACACGTACTAAATATGTACATAAACAGGTACCAAATATGTACATAAACACGTACCAAATATGTATGTAAACACGTACCAAATATGTACTTAAACACCTACCAAATATGTACATAAACACATACCAAATATTTACATAAACACGTACCAAATATGTACATAAACACGTATATGCGTATGTGTTACGTGTTGTGTACATACACACATACCAAAAATTACTATTTAGTTAATTAACTATTTGAAGTTACTAGTTGAATTCATCTGCTACTATTGATTGCTGATTTAACCTAAATACTTTACACATTACCTTACAAATTAGAGAAGAGAATAGAACCTTGATACAGCATTGTTCTATCCATCTACGATACAGTTACTTTATTGGTTCACGCTGGCTTTTTTGTGAACTTTTTCATGAAGGATAGTAATATTTCCCTAGTGTAATTTCTTTGATATCAGTATTTAAAAAATTACCACCAAACGATATTCACAACTAATCATAATATACTAAGTCAATATACATATCTGTGATTATGTTAAATATGGCTCAGAACTTATAATCAACTTAATCTGTAAATTTTTTTTAGATACCAAATTATTTTAGTTAACAAAGGAAACAAATAATTATCGATCTCTCCAAATAAAAACATTACAGGCAACTATCAGCGTAAGAACAGAGTAAACAAATCATTTGAAGGTAAAAAATGAAAGCGTTTAACTTACCAATTTGTTCAAATATTTCAAGCAAATCCTCCTAAGAACCTATGAGATTAACAAATTTTCCCGTCAGCTACTTCACATTGAATCTGTACTGGACTGTCTATGGACTGACGGTGATAACAGCTCAAGGGCTCGAAGTAGTTTAAACAAAAACAGGTAGTGATAAAAGCATTTATAGTTCCAAAAGATTCGAACCTTTCGGAACTACAAATTAATTTCTTTACTAGGCTTACATTTTTGTAAGATCAAGTTAAGTTTGAAATATTATAATTATAATAAACGTATGGTGTACATTCTATGTAGAAAAATCTAAAAGAAAGTGGAGTAGGGAATACGTTAATATAATGGAATATCTGAATTAGAAAAAACTGCGATAAAACTAAATGATTTTTCCATAAAAATTATAAAAATAGTTAATATGACTATAAACCGTTGTTGAATATTGTGTTAATATTATTAAATCTAGAAGTAAATGACAAGTGGAAGATAACAAAATAGAAACTGAATGAAATAGGGAATCTAAATCCGGTCACAAACACGACTACATATCGTTTCATTTTATTAATAACGCGCCTCTACGTATATAATATACCCAGTTTACTTCAGTTTTGTTTGAGAGGTACCCTAATCAATTTTTTTCACAAAATTACAGCATGTTATTTGTTGTAAATGTTTAAGAGAGCGAAAATCTGAAGAAAATCTTTAGACCTATTTTTATTTTTTATGCAACAGTTTTTGCTCGATGTATTTCAAGTCTTTAGATAAAAAGAGGGACTTCTGGCATTTGCCAGAAGTTATTTACACAAAAGTCCCGAAATACAAAATATCATCTCAATCGATCCATTTGTTCAAACTCTAGGCAGTAGGTTGGAAACAATATATGAAAAGAGGTACTTTTCTATTTAAAAATTGTTGACTCTATTTTTGTTTAGAATGGATCCCAAATAGGATTTTTTAAAGGAATACAACACTTTCTTCTTTATTTATGTCACACGAATTAAAAAATATTCGTTATTTGATATTCTCACAATAAGTGTTTCATAAATTAAATTAAGTTAGACTATTTTAAGAATATTTCTTTCAATGTTATTCAAATTACTATAAAGTAAAATATTAATTAGAAGACAATAGTGTTGACAATTTGTAATTACAATATATAAAATTTGTGACTTTTCTCATGATTTTAAAATCGTTCTTTCGTTTGACAAATTAATATTGCTGCTGTTAACTGCAAAATCATATTTTCATAAATAGAACCCATAATATGCTAGTAAACGCATAATAACTTGAAAATAATTAAGCAATGCAACGTTGCTTAAATAACTATACACACTAAACAAAACAATCAGGAGGTAAGATTCCCTTTGTGTATATAACTCTTAGTTACAAGGAACGAATAACTGTACGTGGTACAGATCAATTTTTATAGCAAATATCGGACAAGAGTTTATGTTTGTTTAAACACGTTGTAAGAAAACAAAGTTGCCTCTACCTTAAATTGTAAATGCTTTACATAAGCAGTATTCAAAGCTTAGGTAGCAGTCGAAAACTTCGCTTTACGAGCGTGCAGAAGCAAATAATTAAAACTTATTTAGCTGGTTAATCACTATCCTTTTCCGATCTTTGGAGAACTAACACTAAATAATATATCCTTACAACCTGAATAAGGAAATTGCCTACAAGATTGTGAATATACCATATTTGATTCACCCGTAAAATCAAATTAAACTTTATCAATTGTTTCATTGCCCTTTGTTTTACCAATTAAAATGAACGTGTTAGCTTTCCAAGTCTTCTTTGACTCTTGCCATCATCAATATATTATAATCAAATTTATTTTTAATTTAATACAATAATAGGATATCTGAAATAAAATAGAATTTTAGTTCGAAAAGATATATTTACTTTGCAAGAAAAACTTTTCAGGTTATTAATTTTAACATTTTTAATTTGATAGTTGTATTTATTAAAATCGAGAAGAATGTAAAATTATCACTTCCACAGTTTATTTCATTACAAAGAATTATTTTTATATAAATAAGGCAGAGAAGAAGTAAGCCAGACGATGAGTTTTCCACTTTATAATTATTCCATTATTCCTGAAATGAGAGCTTTTTCCATCGGCCAAATACTTCAAATAGTTGTTAAAAGCTTTAATATAATTTATTCACAATATCTCCACCCACAAATAGATCATTAATGTATTCGTATTCGTTTGCAGGCTGCTCGTATCGTATAGTTGAATCTATTAGCATCACTCTCTTCACCTTTGTTTCTCGAAGAAGCATTTTGTCTACGTTTCATTCTCTTGATGCATAATTTATTGCGGCGTCTATATTCTTCTTATCGCTCAACGCGAAAATATCTCAGTTCGGTTATAAAACTTTCACCACTGCTACCTGTTAAATTACTTTATTTCTAATATTGAATTGTTTTTTTTAATTAATTACTAAACGAGTAACCACATAATCGTTTTAAATATAATATTTTTTTTATATACGTGTATATTTTTACCTTTTATATTAATCGTAGAAAAATATCGTAAGTACGCAATAAGAATATAAATATTTTCCTGTAATTAGCAAGTATTTGCCTTTGTAGTTGTCATATAATTTTCCTTTAGAAACTGTAACTTAACTCTCTAGAATTAATGTTTACTTCGCTTTCCCAAATTTCTTTGCCTACCATTCACAATGGCTTTTCAAAATTATTTTAAATATTTGCAAAGAAAATATTCAAGTTAGACATGCAATCAGCACACGACATTTGTTAATGAACTATTGGACTTACAGAATGTGTCATTTTATATTTTTGACCCGTCCTTTATGACAATTTCTTTATATATATATATATATATATATATATATATATATATATATATATATATATACTTACACGCCCTCAAAAAATTGGAAACGATATGACAGCTATGACCATTCAAAACTATTCCTTGTTACAGCTCATGCACACAAATGGTACGTGGACAAGAGAAACTTTATATAGATGAGTATTTTTAGTGTCTCTAATGTCTACTTCTTAATTTATTTTTAATGTCTCAATTTTTGACTATTTTTAAAAATTCAAAATGGTCGATCTGATATGGCTGTCTAAAATTGGCATGAGATTGATTATATATATATATATATTTATATATATATTTATATATATATGTATGTATGTATGTATATATATATTTTTTTGAATCATGGCAAATATTATTCACGAAACGAGTTTCAAACACAGAAAACAAATCTGCCCGGTTCGTGCTTTACTATTTATTTATTTTATAAGTTGTATAGTCATTAGTAACTTAAAATAAAAAGGATAAATTAATACAACTAAATATTACAGTATTATTTGAGTCACGGATAAAAAAACATTTCTATAAAAAAAATTATTAATTTGTTTATTATAACATGCATGCCCGGCCACTTTGACCGAACATATCCTAAACGTTTCTATTTAAACTACGGGGCACTTCTTAATTGGTCGACCTCTCATTTCACTCCCGTCGGCACCAATTCCCAAGCATCCAACCAGGTACGTGCGGCAGCAAGTTGCGTCGTCAGCAGCCTTTGCTACGGGTTAGCGACCTGGTGGTCCTAAAAGAAGATAACGCGCCTCCACTTGAATGGAGAATGGGATGAGCAGTCAAACTATTTCCTGGCCAAGATGGTCTCTGCAGAGTGACTGATTTCAAGATTAGCAGCGGTATCGAGCGAAGGGCTCTTAATCGGGTCTGCCTACTTTTTACTGCACTGCTAGGGACGAAGGATGTTCGCACCATCCTGAGGGAGGCTCTCCACGCAGGCTCGGATAACAATTAATCCAGCCAATCGAAGCAAAGCGTGGTTTTATTGTGTTGAATTTCTTTTATACTCACGCACTGTACTTTCGGCATTGGACGATGCAATATCATTGCGGGCGCGCCTCCGCCAACATCTTCACATTGGCTCTTACCAAATATCTTTACTAATAGCCCACCTAAAGGTATTGTAATACAACGAAACCTAGATGGCGGTAAAGAACTTAAGGAAATTAGAAATATACTACATCACATCACTAGTTTCATTTTATAATCGAAGAATTTTCCTGAAGAAAACGCCAACAGGTTGTAATGATCATCTTACTCTTGATTACCCTACGGTTTAATTTCCAAAATACATAATTTTGTAGTCATTTATCCGAGCACGGTAACACGTATAAAAAAAATCGAATATATATTTTTAACTTCTCTCTTTTTAATCAATAACAATGGATTTAAACATTTTGCAATTAGCAAAATATTTTTTTTTCACTTTCAATATTTACACATAAATTTTGATATGTATTTAATTACTACTTCCTCCACTTATAGTTTAACCTTCATTAAATAATCATCCTAAAAGTTTAATTGTATCACGTATTGAGAAATTATGATCTAATTGTTTGATTGTATTAAAAACTTCTTTAAGTTACGTGTAAACGTTTTAAATGCTCAATGCTCTTTATCTATGAATACTTTTTACTATAAAGTGATATAATACAGGATATATTCTTGCTTCTATCCTTCTAAATCTTTATTTTGTAATTTTTCCGTAAATATGATTTTCATTTATAACAATTTCCTTACCAAATAATAACTATTATTACACATCGTTTTCTTATTTCCACTTTTCATTGTCAGCGTTTCCTTATTATCATACGACGTTCACCTTAGTATATTTTTCCCAAACGCAAATCTTACGTATATTGCTCAATGCTTCCACTATAGTGCGAAAAATTCAAGATCTAGAGAAAATTCAATTTCAATTTTAAATGTTTTAAAGGTTTTGTTTAAATTAACCTACGCTCATTAACTTTCTCGGTCTCTCTCTTTTTCTGTTTTGTTAGATGTAAAAATATTAATGAGCGAGCTTACTAATAATATTAAAATATTAGCAATATAACTAAAAGTAGTATTTGAGGACATCTTAATTTGATGCTAAACTTCAATTTTACATTTGAACAATTGAAGTATCTTGTCTTCATGTTAACTATATTTGAAAAAGAATTTGGTATCGATCATTTGACAGTTATTTGGCGTTCAAAATAGCCTACGGATGCAATTTATTATAACACAGGAAAATCTTAGAGAAAATTGATTACAAATCAGACAGAAGAATTGGAAAAACATCATTTTACAGGTCCTGGACATTTGGTTACAGGAATTAATATTACAAAATTGGTACCATAATTGCTATTCACAGTGTATAAACCGACATTGAACGAATTTTATTAACAAACTTTACCATGACAAATTGGTAACCTTTTTACCTATTTGCCATTGTAAGAGTAATTAATAAAAAGAAAATGTCATATATTCATGCATGTTTGCAAAAACTTTCCTGTGTGCTACAGGACCACAACCAGAATGCAGTTTTACTAATACTGAAGTCAGTAATTTAAAATATTTTTTAAAGTACAATTTTCGAAGAAAGTACTTCCGATTTTATCAAGTAATAAACAATTGCCGTTACGATTTTTTCGATCCGTTACTTAAAACCGCAAAGAGTATTTAAAAAAACCGTCACGAAAAACATGATATAACATTAAAATTAAATATTACCACCTCACTCGAAACTGTTAATAGCAAAATTTATTTACCACTTTTATTTACTATTTGCTTTATTTTTATTTACTACTTGCTATATAATGTCATGGTATATTAAAATGTTACATCTGTTGCTACGTGATCTTTTTTAAACTTTACAGTTTAAAAAATTAGCCCCAAGTTTTGTGATTAATTCATTTTTTGTATTTGGCGAAAGAGAGAACAAATGCCACGAGTAAAATTATGCTGTTGTAATTAAACCTCGAGCGATTTTCCACTTACGAGTAGGTAAAGGTATCCTACCTTTTGATCAAACTTTAGCAATTAAGCTAACTGCATTACCTTCTCTATCTCTACCAGAAATTATCATGCTCTGTTATTTCAGTGAAAACTACCTAATTTACCCTTAGCCTCTGACTCTATTTTAATGACATTACATTTTGGATACTACAACAGATTGCATGAAATCTAATAGGTCTACATTTATATATTTAATCGCAGTTCGAAGTGCCATTAAGCTTGATTACATTATAAAGTTTGGTTACAATACAAAGTAAGTCCCATAATGTACTGTTACTGTTACTGCTTCGTTGGAAAGTGTATTAATAACATTTTATTTCTAAATTTTGAGACAACAATTGTAACTAGCGGTATCTACTTTTACAATACATTAGAGCTCTGTCGAAATAGTAAAGAAAAAGAGCATTATCGAGCTTCTATGTTAAAAATATCTTTACACTGAATGATTTAATTCTTTTTCTTTTATTAATAGTCTAGCAAATATTACTTGCATTATAAATGGTCACTTTTCAGTCAGCGACCAAAATGTTAGACGGTATGATAGAGATCAAATCTAATTATTGTTAGACTGTTACAACACTAGTGACTTATTTTATTAAGACGCTCACAAATTAATTCACATAGATTTTTAATTTATGATGTTTATTAAATTGGTGTCAAATGTATGACTGCCGTGATTGAAGTGTCTTTACAAATTTTGTTAGATTTACGGAAAAAAACTTCGGTCCTTAAAATCAAATTATCTCATTGGTTAAAATCTTTTAAACTATCGTGTTGGGGCGGCTACTTGGCCCGCCTTCGGGATGCACAGTCTTTTGTAATCCCTTTTATTGCACCCAATGAGCAGCAAAACTAGCAAAGACAATACACAATGCAAGAAAATACACGTTTATGGTATTAATAATGCAAGAAAATAAACGTTTATATATTGGGCGTAGTAGGGTTTTCCAACTTCTGTACAAACACAATTTACCGAGAGAGTTTTATAATATGTGGCAAGTACGTGTTGTAAATTTGAAATGAGTATACAATTCTTAACAGTTATGAGAATATTTCTTTAAGCGATTTCAAAAAAAGAAGGAGGTTGTTATTTCATCAGAATCTTTATTTTTTGTACATCCACCGATAATTATGTACCAAGTGAACCCATATCCATGATTTTTATTTGAAAGAGAGTACTTTAAAGGTGGTGTCATGTGAATATGATCATGATATGCAGATGAGTTTCGAAAATGAACGCTGGAACTCCTTAACGACTGGCAGTAAATCAACTATGATTCAATATATTTGTTACGGGTAGTTATTATTTTGTAAATTAGCTACAACACTTACCAGGTCAGGGTGAGATGATGAGTTCTGGGGATGAACAATAGAACTACTTATCGGATCTTAGTAAATAAACCTTGTTTTAAGGTATTTGCTACTAGTAGGTGTTACTTTGCAAAATAAATAAACCGTCGATCAGGTCAGGATGTGCTGATGAGTTCTGGAGATGAAAAAAGGAACACTTAACGGATGGTAATATAGTAAATTAAACGGTATTTAATATATTTACTACTGGTAGTTGTTGCTTTGCAAGATAACTACACCATCGACCATTCTAAGTCCAATAATGCGTTTTGGAGATGAACGATGGAACTTCTTATCGGATGGTAGTAAATCAATCGTAATTCAAGAAATTTGGTACTGGTGGTTTTTAATTCGCAAAATAACTGCACCATCGACCAGGTCAGGGTCTGGTTTTGAAAATGAATAATGCAACTTCTTAACGAATGGTTGTAAATAAATCCTAATTCAATATATTCGCTAGTGGTTAGTTGTTACTTTAGTTATTGCTTGGCCAAATCTGATATTAGACTTCGGATATGAAGAATGGAGCTATTCAATGGCTAACAACTAACCACTGCGGCTACTACTATCGCTTCGTTTCTATGTTTTGTTGATCACCAACTTCAGAAAAATAGGAAGTTATCTATATACTAGCTTTTGCCTGTGTATTGTTATAATTATAAAACATTCTAAAAAAGAAAATAATTTAATTTTACTTATAGTATTATGATTAATATTATTAATCACTAAAAATTGTAAAATAAATTATATTTTAAAAAGCCGAATTTAAAAGAAAATTGGCAGTAAAAAGTAAAAAATAATATTCGGATTGAGTAACTAAGTTATTTATTTCTGAAGTCGATGCAAGCACGACCGATCAATTTAAATAAATGTAAAATTTTATATTATAAATATACCCTTTATGAATCTATTTCGTATTGTGAGTACATTAGAAGTTAAGGTTTTAAATTTACATTAAAAATTAAATTAAATTATAAATTTATTTAAGTTGGCCGACAATGCTGGCACCGACTTCAGAAATAAATAACTTAGTTATTCATTGTAATTGAATACGTATCTATTTTGAATTAATTATATTATTATTATTCGTGTGCGGGCGCTTTACAATTTGAAATAAAGTATCATCTTTTCACAGGTTTAAGGCCCTCATAATCACTGTATTTCTAAGTTTTTATTGAAATTGGTAACTCCCTTAAGGCATATTTAAAAAATAGGAATAACTTATTCAGGATTATTGAAAACTGACGTACCTGATCAACTGCCGTTTACATATTTAATCGATATCCTTAATAATATTTTAATAACTGTTCAAATTGTTGTCCATTTCGCACAACATGCAAACGTGCATATTTTTGTGAACTGTTTTCCAAAAAACTCAACGCCACCATTTCACATTTAATTCACTGTACGCTGAAATTATTTTGCTTTTAAACCCCGCGTATCTTTGCGCTTCTTCAATAAAAATATGTATTTTCTCCTCACCCCATAAGTAATAATCTTATACCGTGAAATCCGGCAACCTCATTGGCTACGACACACGAACTCTGTACCCGATCTATTTATGCCCGTAGTCACCATTTAGAAAATCGCGCACTGTCCATGGGCTGTGTGGTGGTGTGTTATCATGCTGACAAACAAAGTCCTTGGTATAGATTATAGCACATTGTCGGCTATTTTTTTTTAATTACATCCTGTATCAAGTCCAAGGATGAATTGCCTGTTAAGCGATCTTCGATAAAATAAAACCCAATTATTACATTACACTGAAACACACTGGCACTAAATCTTACTTGATGGTAATTGTCTCCAATTAAATGAGTATAAAATACAAAAATATTCTTTATCCACGTAATGAAGTCCAACTTGACTAAATAAAAGTTCATCTGTGCGTAAAATATTGTCGTTGACATTTTCGAGTCCAAATACAAAAACTCACTCAGACCGTTAACATTATGAAGAGACTGTGAGAATCAATTACTATCGAGGAAATATACCAAATACATCTATGCCATAAACGTGTTCGAATGTTTACCTACACTACGCAAAGAAGCGAGACAGATATCTGTCTATCTATGTAATCTATCAATCGTTGCTATACTGCAGCAATTAGTAGACGAAAAGGGTTAATTGCTCGGCTACTTCTTTAAAAATGTCTTGTCTACCCGACAGAAATAGCGTAATTACAGTCGGAAATTGCTAGCAATATACATAACAATCAAACATTTTAGGAAGTTGTCTGAAGACCGTTAAGTAATTATTTTTACCGAACACAAGCCGTCTTTAACAAGTCACCTTCACACTCCAAAACTCCATGTAGAATGAGATAGCCACTTTTCATTTCAGAGTTCACTATCGACATACGTCATGTCAGTGGACAAGGCCAACATCGTAGCTGATACTCTTTGGATAGAAACTATCTGAAACTAATCGACGGTCAATTTCACAGTGAAATCTGAGACATTGATGATGGAGAGAGTGAATCCTAGTCCAAAAAAGCAACTTTTTGCTCTTAGTTCAAGTAATATTGTAAAGTATCAACCAATCATATTCATTCGTGCAAACCCGAGGAGGATCGACGTGATGCTTTCAAATCCGTGTGTGATATAACTTTTATGAACGCGGATGTCACAAATGGGAACAAAGCACGTACACCTTACTAAAAATAAAATATCATATATCACACCACAAGCAGAATTTTCTATCAATCGACCGATACAACATTTTCACATCGATATGATCGGACCACTATATATCGTCGAACCACTATTCACTATACGGTGCGGCGATAGATTTCTTGTCACTTATAAAGATTGAACTAATAGTTAGCTCAAGACAATACTGACCGATAATATTACCACCGAATCGGTAGCAAGAATTCTGTACTACAACTGGATAGCGAGATTTGGATGCCTTGTGACTATAAACAGCAACCAAGGATCGAGAATCAACGTTTTGCCAACCTCAATAATGCCTTGGGTATTAAAAAAAAAAGAAAACAATGCCATGTCATCCTCAGCACAACGGTATTGTGGTGCATTGGTATCGTTCGCTTAAACGTTAACGTCATGCTTGAGCAGCCAAACATCATCATAAATTACCCACCATATTTCACGGTTAACGAACCACCTTACTCAGGGACAGCGGCGTAGGGACCTCCAAAATAAACTTAGAGCCATAGTCGAGTACCGGACAAATTCCTGATCCCAGCTGCCAATAGACTAGATGATTTAGATCATGACAACTACGAAATACAATTAACACCTTCAACCCGTTCACGTCGACCTTTATTCTTTCACCAAGCCTCTTGACTTGCAAACGTGTATTCGACTACAACAAGGAAGTTAAGGGTTCCTATAGCCACTATACTGAGAAACCTATAAAATGCAAAAACGAGATAGAAAGATATTTACTATTCAACTACCACACATATAAGCAACCATGTCAATCGACCACCTGAAACACGCCTACACACTTGGCAAAGAAAACGACCAGCCATCATCAAACACTCACCAGAATTATATAAAACAAACCACGCTTCCCTTAACGCTCAAGAGTATAAGCTCCAGGCGTACAATTCTGCTGCCGACCTTACATCATATTTTATTCCCTTAAATCTAATCAAGTACTTGCCTTAGTACTCCTTTATGCATATATTTATACATATGCTGATGAGTGAGACAAAGCATAACGCATGCACCCCACAAGCTCTACCGGTAGCCAAATTGTATGCCCGAAGCATGTAGTTTTGAGCGTTGAGGGAAGTGAGGGGGTGGGTAATGTGTCCGGCAGTTTAGTTTGTTTATATTCTGTGAATCCTATTGAGCGCTTGGTGATGGCTGATCATCATTCTTTTTCATTCTTTTTAATTTCATTCATTGATCATCGTTTAAACAGTTTCAGGCAGTCGATTGAGATAGTTGCTTATCTATTTGGTAGTTGAATGGCGAACCTCTTAGTATCTCGTTTTGGCACTGTGTACGGCCCAACATATGGTGGTTCTAAGAGTCTCATGCCAACATCTGCGTACAATGTTTGCAAATCAATATGTCTTGGTGAGCGAAGATAAGTGGATATTCCAAGATCATATGCTTTGAGGTAGATGATTTGAAGAAATTGATCGGGTTTCATAGTAATAGCACGTATTTTTAATCTAAATCGGCTGATCTATTGGTAACTTTGGTCGGAAATTCAATCAAAAATCTTAAATTATAACCTCAAGGTAGTTCAGTCCTTAGCTTTTTTCTAAAAAATGCTATTAAAATTTTAGGTCCAATAATTTTTCTAGTATCTTTGAAAATAAAATAATTATTTTTCTAAAAATTAACTAATTATACCACTTTTTTATAAAAAAATTCAAACTCTTTTCTTTTTTATAAAATAAAGTAAAAATGTATATGATACTCAAAAATACACAGGATGGAATTCTTTCATATTCGTCCTGAGGTCATCTTCCGCATTTAAACCCTACAGCGTGCACGTTACTTATAAGTAACACGACAACTATAAGTAAATTGTTAGGTTGGAATATGATAAATACATGTTTCTCAAGATTCATTATAAACAAGAACTAAAATGCAAAACCAAAAATGTTAATAAAAATCCAAAATCTGTATTTTATATTATTATATTTCATTTCGAATACAAAAAAACGCCTCAAAACAAAATTTCTCCTTTTTTCAAAATGGATTAAAAACGAACACTGGAACAATTTCTTGCCGGAGCGGGATGTTTATTTATGTAGAGCCGCCTAGTGATTAAAGCGAACCCGATGTTTAAACTAAGTTTGTTTCCTAAGATCACAGGATAACAAAATGTTAAAGCAAGTTGAAACTTTAACAACATAAAATCTCGACAGAGTTTCGCACGTTCTTGTTAAAAACATAACAAGTATGTTAAGTTGTTAACGTAAAAATTGTAAGTTAGAATAATTATGGACTTAACCTATGTTAACATTCGGAGTACAGAAATTAAAATCATCCGTTATTTCTTACTATCTATATAGTATTATGATATCAAAGATTATGTGTATTAATATTTCAGTTAATATATTTAGTTTTATGAAATTCGATAGTTCGAAGATACCGCTGAGAGAATTAAATGATTTATAAACCATTTTTGTAACGGTTATCTATCGTTTCTTACCTCAAAATATTGAAATGCATAAACCGTATAATCAGGCTTTAAGTACAAAGCTATATATTTTACTAATTCATTTGTTAAAATGTTCGAGAGAATTCTAATTTTAGTCATATTCATATTTTCACTGTGCCAGAGAAAATATGAAATTGAAATACACAATGAATCACATTAAAATTATGTAACGCTTGAGAAAGTAAACGCCGAACGTATCAGACCGGCAGCGGACCGGCCGAGCTCTAACAAAATGGCGGTCGAGAATGCCAAAAAGTTTATTCAAACACTAATCAGTCGATAAATCGGCAACTCGCCACCAATTTTCGCGCCTTTAGTCGCCAGTAAGTTTTTTTCCACACCATAATAAATATCATTGATATATTTACTATAGTGTGGAAAAAAATACACAGTATAAATAATATTATATAAATTATTGCTATATCATTTACTAAATTTTAAAAACTTATAAATTACAAAAAATTTTCGGCAAATTCATTTATTTTCATTATTACTTTATTATTTAATAAATACTTAAATTGAATAAATTAGAATAAATTGTCAGCATATTCATTTATTTTTAATAATTATTGAAACTTTGTTTAGATTGTTTCAGTAAATTTAACAATTCACTATATTTATTTAAATTTTTGAAATATTGAAATTTAAAATAAAATAATGTAAGTAAATGTAAATAAGTTTTAATTTTTAATATAACTAAATTTAATTCTAAAAGTAATTTTAAATTTTATTCTTTTATTAAAAAAATAGAATAACTAACTTTTAAAAAAATATAAATAACGAAATTTTAATTTTTGAGATAATTAAATTTAAACTTAAAATTAAGTTCATATTTGATTGATTTAATAAATAAATTTTAAAATAATAACATTTAATGTTAAAATTAATCTTAAATTTAATTAATTTTTTAAATAATTAAGTATACAATTGAAACTAATTTTAAATTGAATTTGATTGATTTAATAATGAAAATTATAATAATAAAATAAGAACAAAATTAATCGGTGGAATAATAAAATTTAATGTTAAAATTAATTTTAAATTTAATTCAATTTTGAAATAATTAAAAAAATATTTTATTTTTAAAACGCTTAAATTTTAATTTTTGGAACGAATTAAATTTAAAATTAATTTAAAAATAAAATTTTATTATTTTAAACAATTATTTTTTTATATTACCAAACAATCTAAATAAAGTTTAACAATGAAAATAAATGAATATGCTGGCAATTTATTGTAATTTATTAATTTTAATTATTTTCTGGTGTTTTCTTCTTATTTACAATTATTGTTACATGTAATTATAATTCACTATTTTATATTTAATCCTTTTTTAATAAATGATTATTTTTCCTAAAATATTAAATGAAATTTATTGATTTAAACCCTTACTTCACATTTTTGCTTTGAAAAAATGAGAGAATAAAATATAAATCTAGAAATTAAATAACGTTTAGAGTTGAAAAAAATAATGTAAGGAACTTCGTTCCTGACGAAAGCCTCCCGACCGCACAATTTTTTACTAAAGTAGACAATTTTCCAATATCAAAATATTTCGTATCATGTATTTGTTACATCTAACATTAAAATGAGACTGAAAAATGTTTGAAAACGAATGATCGAATAAACTAAAGTAAATTTTAATTCAAAACCAAACTTCCTTCCTAACCTAGCGAAAAGGATAAAAAATCTTTATGATTTATTATATTGAAATATTAGTTAGTTTAGTTATAGGTTCATGAAGATTCTAAAAATGTTCTTAATAAAACCGTCTAAAAATTAATGTTCAAACACGTTTACGTGAGTAAACGTGTTTGAACATGTTTGAAAAACGTGTTTTAAACGTGTTTTAGAGAGTTATTTACGAAATTTATATTTAGAACACACTACTGCTCCGGAATGCCAATACAGTACTCACAAGAAGTATCGTTATAGGTCATCTGATATAGGTCTAAAGGGACATAATTTTCATCATTAAGGTTTTCCCATCATAACACAGCAAGAAAAAAATCTTACACTACGGTCAAAGATCAAGTCTAAAAATAATCATGATACATCGGCTTGTAAAAAGGAATAAAAAAGGAATTTAAAATTTATTCCCACAACCCTCGGTCATATTTCTTCAAATAAAGAGCTACCTCAGGGGCAGGATACCACCACTAAAACTTATTCAATCCTTCGTGGCGAATTAAATATTCTAGGGGAATAAAAGTAACTACCCGCAAACCGTCGTACGTCAAGAAAACTTGCAAATTTGTTGAATGAATTTAGACAAATTGCTACTTCTAGGTACGTTCATGAATTATAATCATGAAATTATTTGATTTAATTAAACACAAGATAAAACTACGGTCTATTTGAATTATTAAAATATCCGTCTATCGTAAAACTTTAAACACATTTCTAATTCCTTTTTGATCAGAGATATATGTTAATGAGAGGCGAAAAATGTAAAAGTGGAAGAATGAAGAAAAATATATAATGGTACAGGATAAGTATTTAAAAAATAATTGATGCATATAATAAAACTAAGAAATTGCCATTTCTATATATTGAAGATGTTTACGACGAAATCATTTATGAAAACGTAATGAAAGTAATAAAACATGAAAATATGTCTTGAGTCTTTATCTGTTTATATATTTGTTTGTGCACGCATTATATAAAAACTCACTATCCAATTATGATGGAGTTTTTAAGAAATGTATAGAGAACTTAAAGTAATATTTATTTTGTATTTCATCGTGTAATATTTGCGCAAATGCACAGTTTAACTATGTGCGACAATAAATGACGCCACATATATGCGTAACAATAGGTAAAGTGTAGAGTGGTGCGAGAAGGTTATGGGATTGAGTACGTAACCCGAATGCGGACAGACGCATGAATGCAGTGATCGTTGTCGGTTATACATCACTGATGGTCTCCGATGGTTTGTGGAAGTGAATCTGACTACCGAAAGAAAACTACATAACCATATTTAATTCAAGTTTTCCTATAACCTTCATCTCTTCCACTTTATTTTGATCATGATTCAATGTTAGAAGTATGATAAATATCATAGTATGATAAAACTGGTGGTCTGCACTTACGAAGTCGCGAGCATAGCTAGTTTTGTATAACTACGATACTGCTATTAAGTTAACGGTGGCGGTTCGATAAACTAAAATTTCTTAAAAAATATCTTATTTCAGAATACGCTAGTGTGAAGTTGGTTAAATGATTTGGCAAGTTTGTTTTTCTCTAAAATCTCTGTAAAGACAAAAATAATACACGACATATTTTAATTTGAATATTTAATACAGAGAAATAATTTATTCCTCAATAAAAAAAAACCTTTTGCCTTTGCAGCATTTTATAAGAAATAACATGTAAAGATTAATGATAAACGGAATCGCCAAAAAATAACTTAAGGAAACACCAAATTAACAGTATATAACACAATCAATTTTCTTTGAAATAAATAATATTCATATCGCTGAATATTCAAATCCCAACAAGGGATTTGCATTAAAATCACTAGGTCGCGTGGCGTGGTTCCTATGGCGTTGGCGAATGGTTCTCGGTGTGCGAAAAATTGCAGAATAGTATACCTTACATTACAGTTTAAAAAGTGTATCTTAAGAACAGGATGATTTTCCAGAAATAATTATTTAACATATTCTTTTTATTTAGTTAATACCAAGTAAAAAGACTATAGGAGAACCCACAGAAGCTGTATGTAGCAAAAATATAATTGGTAGCAAATATATTAATTTAACAACCTGTTTATTTGTTTTGAATATTGAGAAAACAAAAAATTATTTTTTAATTGAAATATTTTCTTTGTATTTATTTTTTCAAATTTATTACTTTCTCATTGCGCCAAGGAAAAATTAGAAAGTATTTAAAATATAGCTTTTTACTAAGGTGAAAAATATATTTAAATTTTCAAAACATTCAAACTCTTCTTTAAATCTTGTATTATAATTTTGAAAATAAAATTGTAATTTCTTTCAATTTAACATAATTTCAAGAGTAGTTGTTTAGCTTCACCGTGCTTTCTCTGCAAATAAATACTATTAAAATCACCGTTAAAGGTGAAATTCCAACTGAGCGAAAATCTTATATTAAAAACATAATTTGAATTTTCGTGCTTGAATATAAATACGAAAAATGCTGAAATATAATAATATTAAAAACAATTCCAAGAGTATTTTAAATTCTTTTGGAATATTTTAATAAAATATAAGTATTCAAAATAAGAACATATATTTTTCATACATTTTTATACCGTTCCTTTAAAGTGACAATCACTAAAAAACCTATTTGAGGTCAAGTTTTTAAAGCTATACCATTTTCTATTAACACGTCCTCGTAACTACAAACAATTTTTGATATTAGAGTTAATATACTTTACAATTATGCGAAATCAATTTTTACATTCATCTATTTCTGATAAAAATGAATTTAACTTGGCAGAGATGTGGATTTAAGTGATCTTATCAGAGTTCTGATTTTTTTGTTACACAGAATCCTTATAAGGTTCCATATATTTCGTAAATTTCTTGGTTTACCACTTTCCACTCCATTTAAGAAATGTAATATTCGTTTTGGCATGAAATCAATGCTTAAAACAAATAGAAATTCGTTAGTTTCATCTTATCAACTATTGTTGTCATTTTCATCCTATCTCTTTACTCAAAATATTAGACTAATTTGTAATTTTTTCATATTCCACCCGATATAGTTTATTAGAGATAAAGATTTTAATTACATAGTATAACTAGTTCTATCTTACGGTTTCATCCGCGAAGAGTTATCGTAATTTTATTGAATACAGAAAAGTAATGCTTCTGTTGATGTATTAAGGGCAGTATTAAGCGGGAATTGCTTTAAGAAGATTTTACGGTAAATGTAAAGATTTACAATCAACTGTTTGATAGACTAACTAAGAAAGCATGTAATGCACAGAACAAATTTCATTTTTTACATCATTACACATGATAAAATACCACAAAATTGTCTCGAAAAAAATTTTAAGTATCGGGATGGCTTTCGTTAATACAACACATCCCTCATTCCCCCGATATTGTGACAAATACTTTTCATTCGTTCAGAGCTCTAAGCAATCTTGGGCTCTATATTTACAGAATAAAAAATCGACAGCAAGGAAGACCTTCGAAAAGACCATACCAAAATTTCAAAATTAAGTTACTATATTTTGTGTTAAAGGTGTATAATCATTACTCACTAAATAGCTGCAAGGAATACGTAAAAATTATGCATAGATGCTTAGTTTAATTTTGTTTGTGACATTAAGATTTTTAAATATTTTTTACAAGAACAAGTCGTGGTTGAAAACGCCTTAGCCTATCTAATATGTTTGATTTAATCATCTACAATTAAGTTAATGTTTAAAAATCTCAAAATCAACATTTGATTGCGACATTTTGACTCGGAAAAGATTAGTACTTCGAATTATACAGGGAATTAATAAAAAAATTGCGACTAACATATTTATTCCCTACACAAGTAATGCTGATTAACAAAAGAATATTCCAGATTTTATAAAAGAAGTTTCCAGATTTCAATATACCAAGTAAAATTTTGTAAAGTTCTGCAACCAAAAAACTAAAATATGTTAATATATACTAGTTCAAAACTTTATATTTTCGAAATTTTGTTACTGCCTTCATTAATGACTAAATCTTGCTGATGTATACAACATTTATTCTATTGTTTCTATTAATTATTATTTCCAATTCTCCTATTATTTTCTCATCATAACAACAACCTTTCTTAAAAATAGGAACACATCAAGGAAAATTTCTGAGGCTATTGGAGCTTTAAAATTTTCCCTTAAATTCCGAACTCAACTTCTAATAACAAGGACAAAATATATTTCCCTAATCTATCAAGAGACTTGTGTATAACTGTCTAACTTCACCATGTTTTTTTCCATTAACAAATATTTGTGCAATCACCGCCACTTGTGATCATTTTTTGCAGGCTGTAGTTACTGTGTAATTAGAAACTTTACAGACATAACAATTAAAGAATATAATTCAGTTTAGCGCTCTATGATGAAAAGGTTATACGATGAAAACCTTGTACGACCATCATTTGTAGGTTAATTTTATATATAAATGAGGTTTCAGTTTACCAATATCGTAATGCTTCACTTTACAAAGAACCTACGTTTAATTATTATAAATGTATTAGCTTTGCAAAAACTCATTCGAAATTATAGCGACACGATTTAGGGTAATAATATTGAAAAATATCCTCATTTGACCAGATTATGGAGAAAATTACTATCCTGACGTTTGTTTCGTGATTTTCTTCGGATCAAATCTCAAACTAGTCGTGTATCTATATTTTGTATTTCCTTTCATTTACTACATTCAATTATTGCGGGAAAAAAGAACCAAATTACAACCAAATTTTGTGGAAAAAATAACCAATTAGAATAAAAAATTTATCTATATTTGCTTCACATTGACATAATTTTCATTGACTGCTATTGTGCATAGTTCAAATGAAAAAAAAGGTATTAATAAAAATATCACATTACGATGATTTATATATGAAAAATTATTAAACATTTAAACGTTCATACGTCGCCATTTTACATCAATTGAATAAAGTTTAGATTACTATGATTTTATCATTTCATAATTTTCCAACTTCTTTCCTTAAAACGATATAGTTAAAAAAAAATCGGAAGCAGTAATGAGGACTGTTTACAGAAGTAAAAACTTAAAACTGTATTTTGAAATTTCAAACTGATTGCAATATTAAAAATACCATAAAATTATTAAGACTTTTTAAAATTAAAAACTCTTAATAATTTTATAATTAGTATTTCATTATTAGTTCTCGACCTAATGTTTTATATGAATATATATATATATATATATATATATATATATAAATATATATATTTATATATATATGTCCCCTTCCCCTTCCCCTTCCCCTTCCCCTTAATCACTATGGAGGTGTTAAATATGTATGGCGTATACATGCGTTCAATGGTCTAGACCCTAAATCAATAAACCAATAAAGATGCAATTTCCTGTTTATAATCTTTATTTCACATATGAACTTAATTTTGAAGACTATGGCAATTTTTCTTAAGAAGTAGCCATTTTAAGGATATTTTCACATTACCAGTGATAATTCGCTTCGCAATCACAGATGCATTGCGCAAAGAGACGCTGGTAAAATAGATGCGTTCTCATAATTCTGAACAAAGCCATGACTAAGAAATTAAAGATTTCAAGTCTTTGTCCTACTCAACCAATATAATAAAAACTAAGAAAATAATAAAAACTGCTTGAATTCATTCATCATACATTCATCTTGTGAGTAGCTTTTTGACCATATGCGAGAAGCTTTTTGATTTAAGAATTTGAACAGTGCCTTAAATGGATCTAAGACAATGTTTACATAGAGGAGGCATTTAATAGAGAAAACGAAGATATTTGTTTTGCAATATTAAACATTCACGTGTATCTTAATTAAATTAACTTAAGAATAAAAAAAATAGTTAAAAATAAGTGCATGTGTTAAATTACAATGATTACTAATTTTACGAATCGATCGATAAATGACCGTTACTACATTTTCTCTGTTACGTAAGTTCCAAGACAATTGAAACGTTAAACTTGTGTTTAGTTTAAGTTTATTTTGTTTGTTAGTTTGGTTACCTAATAACTTAACAACTACTTGACTACCCACTTCTAAACTACCAACTTTCTTTACACATAAGTAAAATTGGTTAGAAACTAAAATACGGAGTATTATCTCAAGGGATCAAACAATTTCTTAGGGGAGGACCATTTTTTCGCTGGCATGGGAATCGTTCCTTTGTATCCAGACGTTTAATAATCAATTTTCTCTTAATAGCCAACCGTTGCGAATAGTTTTCGTTAAAACCCTATGTTCAGATTCACATACTCATTTGTATCTGGCGATAAAAATTACCAGCGTGAAACAAACATTTATATGTTCTAATAAGGCATGTCAAACAGCTGACAGTTCCATTTAAATCGTTTCACATTTACTTAATTTATCATAAGTAAAAGTACATAAAACGTGTAATAAAAATATATACAATACGGGAAGTTCCAAGTAAATACATCCCATAATGTAAACCTCACTCCAATTTCACCTAATTTGGGTATGTTGTATATTTTGTAAATTATATTCTCACTTGATAAATTGTTTAGTTGAACATGCCACCTTCTACATTTTATTGAGAGGTTTAATGAAGTTTTTATTTTTCTATGAACAAAGGATTTTGACATAAATTTTCTGAGAAACTAGGCAAGAGAAATTCGACGAAGCATTGTTCTATTCACCTTCGGTTCAATTTCATTCTTAGTTAGAGCTGATAAACTTTTCATGGCAGAAAATAAAATTTCACTGGTTAAATTTGGGTGATATTGGTAATTTAGTTTAGTACCACAAATTGATTGTTACTACTGGCCGTAATATATATAAATAAATCTTTCAAATATATATATATATATATATATATATATATACACACATATATGCGTAATTATTAGAAAATGCTGCTTAAAATGAACAATAAAATCGACATATGGATTTCTTTCAAATATCGAACAATTAAAGTAAATTGAAGGGCAAATAACATGATTGTAAATATGATAAAAATAATAAATAAATGTTATTGTTAGTAAATCTGGGAATAATGAAAAAGTAAATGAATAAAATAAAGTAATCTAAATTTTTCGACGAACCAGAGTTCATATGCTATTAGATTATTAGACAAAAATATTCTTCGTTTGTTCACTTTCCACAAACTACTGGTGTCGAGTGGCTGAATCAGTTAACATCGCTCTCTTTTTTGAGAAAAAGAACTAAAGAGACTAGGAACCCATCATAGATTCTTTGAAACTTAATTAAAAAACAGAACAATAAAATTAAATGGAATATTCAGTAATCAGATTATTACAACACAATTCACGAGCATACAAAATACATGGAGAAGTAACGTCCGATGCGTGAGCAGCCGGCCGCGCAAGTGTTCCGCGCGGCTTCCTTTCTTACAAAGATAATCCCCCACCCACATCGGTTCTGCTATGCTGCGCCATTGCAAACAACCAAAAATTAATAAAAATTTTAATAAAAATTTTAAAAAATACGTCTCAAAACAAAATTTCCTCAGTTTTAAACGTTGGAACAACTTCTTAACCGCATTTGTATTTAGGTGGAGCCGCAGATTATCAAGAGATAATAAAATGTAAAAGCAAGTTAAAATTTGAACAACCAAAATCTCGAGGAAATTTTACATATTCGTTCTGAAAATAATACAAGTATATTTATATGTTAACATGAAAATTGTAACTAGAATAATTTGGATAAAACTCTGCTAACTTTCGGAATATAGAGATTGAAATCATCTGTTATTTGTTATCGTCTATATTGTATTCTGATATCGAATATCGATATACATGCTGTATATCGATATTTTACCGACTTTCTTTACTTACTTCTATGTTTTTATTTCGCCTCTGCTTTTAAAATATTTATGAAATTCGACGTTACGAGGACAGCTTTGATATGTTAATATTAATTGATTTAAAACCTTTTAAAAACGACTGACCACCATTTGTTATCACAAGAGATTGAAACTAATAACCCATATGATCAGACTTTAAATATAAGCCTATGTATCCAAGTAAAAAAATTGTTAAACTGTTCGTGATAATTAAATTTTAGTTCAATTTACATTTTCACTTGAATTTATATATCACAGACAATTCAGAATTTAAATGCAGTCAACAAAAAAGTGTATTTATTCAAATACAATTTTTTAGCGACAGCTGAGTTATTCTGTCACATTAAAATTTGGTAACGTTTAAAGAAACAAATATCGAATGAATCTGATTGACGGGCGGAACTTACCGAGCTAACAATGCGGTCAAAAACATTAAAAAGTTTATTCAAATGCTAATCTGTCAATAAATGGCTATATCGCCACCGATTTTTGTATTAGTTTTCCCCACGGTAATAAATATTATATTAAAGTAGATAATTTTCGAATCTTAAAATTTGTTCACATATTTGTTAAATCTAATATTAAAATTAAAGTGGTAAATATTTGAAAATGAATGATCTAAATTCAATTTTAATTCCAAATCAAACTTCCTTCCTAACTTCAGGAAAATAATAAAAAAACATATATTCTTTTCGTTATCGATTATGAATTTTTAAAATTAAGGCTAAAATATGTAAACTTTACTATATATAAATCTATCTTGTTCTCAGGAAGAGTGAAAAATATCCTTCAATATTATAAATTGATTAAAGTGTTAAAAAATTGTTTCCCAGTAGATGAAAATATAGAACTGTATACACAGATTTATACACGGATAAATTCTGAAATGTTTTCTAAAAACAGCTTGTTTTGCATATCTGCAATTTAGCTGTTTCAAATTTATTTAAAATTATAAATTTTAAATAAATTATAAATGGCTAAATTACAATTATGCAAAACACAGAACAAAACCTATTTCAAGATAAATCATCATACGTGTATTAAATATGTATGTAAATTTATAGATATATTAAAAATATTCATAATAAAAAAGTTTTAAAGTTTATGTTCAAATTCACGAAATTTTTATTTGGAACGTAACGCTGCTCTGTTCCGTCTAAACAACAACAAGTGCAATAAACATTTTAACGCTGTTATATATAAAAAGGGACATTAATTTAATCTTTAAAGTTTTAGCACTATAAGGCAATATAAAAGAATTATCATGGTGCGACTAACATGGAGCTAATAAACTATAGCCAGAAATCAAATTTAAAAATAATCCTAAAACAACGACTTGAAAAAAAAAAAAATTAACAACTGACTCTTGGAAACGTTCGTCCTATTTTCAAGTTCTATTTAAATTATTCAGAAACAAACTACCTCAAGAATAGGAATCCGCACCTAAAACTATTTAAATTATCCGTTGCAAATTAATATTTTACGGAAATACAAGTACTTAAATGCAAACCGTCCAACCTAAAGAAAACTTGCAACTTCGTTTAACGACTTTAGACAAATTGCTAAAAATCCAGGTAAAAATTCAATTTTTCAAATTAATTAAAATCTTCAAACTAAAAAATTAAACTACGGTCAATTTGCATAACTATATCGCCCGATAATACTTGTCTTAACATATTTGTGACGTTTGCCACATTTCTTTTTGCATTTTCGGCATTTCTTAACGCATTTGCAAAATATAAGAAAACATTTAAACTAAAAAAATAGAAGAAAATATGCTATGACGTAGAATAACACTTCGAAAAAATAATTTTATATAAATACGATACCGATGATAAGAGAAGGGTTATACGATACCAATGATAAGCGAACGAAGCTATAAAAAACCTTAATACTCAGAAACTGCCAAAAATATTATTGAAAATATTTGGTCTTTTTCTTATATCAAATTAATAATTGCCAAATTACTAATCCAGTAAACACCATAAAACCACCAAAGAACAAAAGTCAAAGTCAGCGAAAAATTTATAACAAAAAGATACTTTGCATTGTAATAGAAGAAATTTTTGAATGTCTTTGACGGAGTATAGTAATGTTCAATTTAGAGTTTTAGTTATTTTTTAATAAGATATTTCGAAAATGTCTCCAAAAATTGTACATGCATCTTGAAGGGTATGGTGTTAGTAAATACGAAGAAATGGCTCCCGAGAAATATTTTCAAAATATTATTTGTAGTTATGATTTATGTAACTACGAACAATAGTTTAAAAATATTTCTCGGGTATTTTAACAATATTTTAAAAATACTTTTCCTAACGTGCACAGTTTTTGAAACTTGGTCATGTTTTATTGGCGACTGCCACTTTAAAGAATCGTATGAGAAATGTAAATAATAAAATATATATTTGTTATTATTAATAGTTACCTTTTATCTCAAAAAAAAATTATTCATTGAACTAACCCTTAAAAAAAACATCGTGCGCGCAGCTTGTATAGTTTATGAGAGAAATTTTTCCAAAAAATATATTTCCATAATCCCTTTTTTTAATTTTTCGAAGACTGTTCTAGAGATCAAGTCTAAAAACTATGAATAATTTTCTCGTAACACGCTTTCCTAACTGCAGACAATATTTTGAAAATATTCTCTAAATGTAGTTTCATTACGTTTATCACATTAAACTTTTGGCATTTAAACTTTTTAAGTGAATTCAATTTGTATTTAACTAATTATAATAAAATATTTGGCTTTGCGATATAACAGATTCAATAAAGACACACAACAGAAAAAAAAGGAATTTTTTTTTCTTGCCTATTTGGAAACTATTGGAAAATCAGTATCAAATAGTAACCATTTGAACTTGTCTAGAAAGAAAAGTTACTAATCCGCTCTAATAACCCTCGTTCAGTTTTCCCTTTGGGTTAAACCTCATACTAAAACTTTGCCGATTAAACTAATCACGTTACCTTTCCGAATTTCCTCATATTATCACATTGAATTATTGCGGGGAAAACCTCAAATTACCTTCAGGTTTTCACTCAAGTTTAATTACAAAACTATTCTAATTGGAAAATGGGTCATTCTATTTATAAACGTGTCTAAATAATCCACATCAAATTAAAGTTTCCATGCGGTTAACATTATTTAAAATTAAAGGCCGTACCATTTTCGATATTTCATTGGAAATAACGTACGGAATATTATCGTAGAACTGGCGCTTGGAAGGTCCAGTAAACACAAACTTTTAAAAATACGTTAGTATTTCGATTTAACTATTGGTAAATATTAATATCGTCTTTAAACACGTAAATATGTTACGTTGTGTTTTTTTCTAAATATCTTGAATAAATCGAGCATGGCAATTCAGATTGCTGGTACAAAATTTTGATTTTGCAATAAATGTATATTAATACTGCTGACAGATTTTTCTTTTACAACAGGTATATAATAACCAAGCTATATTTTACTAATATATAAGAACCAGATATCTATTACATGAAATATGAAACAAATGCTTTTTGCTTTGGCATACACTCCACAGACTATTGAAATAGCACGAAATGCGCAGCATGAAACTCATTTAGTCAATCTGACATTTTAAAATTCTTTGGCGACAATATCTACTCTGTGCGACTGTTTGACTACAGACTATTACGTATTTGACATTGACAGTGTGTAATAATCTAAATAATGAATCTCTTATTGTTGAACGTAAACAATGAACTTTTAATGTAATTGTAACATATATTACTTCTTTCGCACTACTTCTCCGTGTAAACTTTAACTATGACAAATCTTTCACATCTCCGTACGCGCAATATGCTTAAAAATTGATAAAATATTTGCTCTTCGCGAATTAATATATAGATATTTATAAATATCTGTAAAATTTATGAATAGCAACTTCAGCAATATGTCCAAAACTATCTTACATAATATTTCGAAATATAATTATGGAACCTTTCTGACTCACACTTTCAGTCGATATTTTTTAACTTAATTTGACCCTGTAATATTTCCATGAACATTATGGTTCCGATTTTTCTTTTGAGGTGCGGAACCCTAAAAAGATTCCGTATATTTGGCACATTTCCTTGGTTGATCATTTTTATTCAACTTAAAATAAATTAAATTTGGTATAAATTTAAAATCCATGATCCAATACTATAATTCTGCAATATTAACTTTTATTAAAACAGAACAATTAAAAACCAACGATAATATGTGCTTTAATGACAATTTAACACAACTACTTTATGTGCTAAGTAGTACTTTTCAATTCATAGAAAAGTCTGTAACTGTAAATATAACAATTGTTATCATTGAAAACCGAAGGCAAAACTGTTGATATTTTTTTTTCCATTCAACGTTTTATTTCCAAATATTAGCTCAATTTAAAACGATAATTTTCCTTTACGTAACTTATAAAGAAAAATGTCAATATTTTTCCAAATTATTTACTTAAAAATATATATAAGCATAATCAAACTTAAATATAACTTTATTTCATTTTATCAATGATTATCCTACAACTTTTAAAATCAATTATTGAGGAAACTTCAGAAAATTGGTTACCGTTAGTTTCATGGATAAAATTTTGAGTCGTGGATTTCTATTGAAAGAAAACCTAACAAACTTTAATTATTTCCTAACTTTAAAGTTACCATGCAACAAATATATCTAGCGTTTGAAGCGTATATTAGGTAATGTTATTTGCCCAAATACTGTTAAAAAATTCTTTGAAATGTATTTTAGGTTACAAGACAATTAAAAAACATATAAGCCACTCCTATATATTTATGTTAACCATATCAAATGAAGTTAACGCTTAAAAATGTCAAATATTAAAATGTTATTGCACGATTCAAATTTGCACCTTAATTTCATAAATTAATGAGATTTGAATTTAACAATTTCATGCTGCTCGACTTCAAAACCTTAGTTTAAGAATCAAGAAATTCTTAACCGTGCAAAGAAACTGATTTGAAAATAAAGCAATTGTATACGATGCAATGGTCTCTATGATTCGGAAAGTAATCTAGAAAAAAAATATTCTTGGTGGTTTCCTTCGAATGAAACCTCATACTCACACTTGACCGTTCAAACTAATCATGTTATCTTCCTAAATTCCTTTTTCATGATTTTTGGTCGCAGAAAAAATAACCAAATTAAAAATAGTCTCACTAGAGTTTCATTACTTATTATATTGATCAAAAAACGTGCAATTCTATCTATATTTGATCCTTGTTGACATACTTCTCATTGACAGCCGTGATATTTTGGATATTTCACCTGAAAAAAGTTTAAACCCTCGAAGTGTTAGTTCCATATGTACCCAACATATGGAACTAACACTACGAAGGTTTCATATACATTTAGATATATGAATCGTTTTGAACATTTAAAGTTCCTTAGTAATTTCTACTAAACTATTTACGTATATATATTCATATATATATATATATATATATATATATATATATATATATATATATATATATATATATATGTATATATATATATATATATGATTATCTGATTATCTGACAATAAACTTGTAAATTATTTTAACAATCTTAAATAAATTGAAATAATTTTTTTAGTATATGGATTATTCCTGTATTATTATAAAGAAAATAATTTATAATTAAACAAGACAAAATGAGCTAAGACGCAATTTGAAAAATTACACTGTTTTTATGTTAGAGAATTTTTAAATTTAACATTTCATTTCCACTGTGTGTATTTCGAAATTATTTCCGAAAGTTTGGATTATTATGATTTTGTTGTGTAATGGACAATTGTTCTTACGATTTTTTCTTCTCTTTACAGCGATAAAATTCAAAAACCGACATGTAAAACGAATTGTAAAACTATAAACGAACCGTACTACGTTACTCACAATTATTATTAGGAAAATTTCTTAATCAAATGGTCACCCCACACTATTATATTGCACTCGGCGAAAGAGATACCAGACACCACAGATCTAAATTAAATTGTTTTAATTATAGCCCGTGTGACTTTCACTTTAGTTCCTATCTTTTAGTCAAACTTTAGCAATTAACCCTCTTTAGATACCTAAAATTATCACCATATATAATTGTAATATAAATAATCAATATTTACTTTTAGCATTTAACTCTATGTTAATGATATAACTTTTTGGATACTGCAATGGATCTCATGAAATCGAATATGCCTACGCGTCTGAATATTTAACGGCAGTATACATATTTCAAAAATTGCTTCAGTGGAAAGTGTATTATTAACATTTTAATTCTGATCTTTGAGGCAACCATTCTACTAACTCACGATTTCTACTTCTAAAAAAAATGTTCCTGTGTCGAAAGTAATAAGGACAAGGTATTCTCTGGTGAATTAATTTCCTGGCAAACACTGTACCAATCTGAATTCCTTTGTCAGTAATGGTACTATTCGTCGTTGTGATATCTGAACTCGTTCTTTAGTGAAATTTTTTTCGAAAAAGTCCCCTCAAAATTATTACCTTGCAAAAATTTGTAAAGGAAGAGTTTGGTCACCAATTGAATATATTATATACAAGATAGAATTCAATAATGCAGATGATCGGACGTTTTTTGAAACTTTAGAATGCCATCAAAAAGATATTGATCGACCTGCATTTGTCTTCGAAGTGGAATGATATCGATATTGGAGTTTTTGAATCTTTATTTAGATATCTTGCGTTCAGTAAAGTTATGTGTTGAGGCTTTATCAAGAAAAGACGCTAATATTTTGACGTCTGAGGTAATAATAGACGTATTGATTAATGAATTCCAATCTATGGAAAATTATTTAGCCACAATATTTTTGAATCGCCTGAACAACAAGATTAATGACCGGAGAAACGATCCTTAAAAAAATACCTTCACAATCGTTCGATGTACCACAATGACAAAAAACAGGCCCATTTGAAGCAAAACCCGAATAATGTGAGATGATGAAAAAAACTCTACAGTTGCAACCCAAGATAGCTATAAAAACAGCAGCTACTGGTAGTGAAAGGAATGAAATATATATTTCTAAAAGCTTAATAAAAAAAGGAATTTCAATTTTTTTAATCCATTGGAAGGCGGACCCTTAACCCTGAAAGCTTATACAAAGCTTTGATGTCTATAAAACCTACTTTTAAAGAAAACGAAAACGTGTTTCAAAAATAATTTATATAATAGAAACATTGTGTCAAAAATAAGAGATCGACTTTCAGATGTTTTATAAACAAAAAATGTTGGTATAGACCTGTAGAAATAGTTCTATGTCTTGGATTTCATCCAATTGATACTGATATTCTTTTGTTAATTTTATTTTCCTTTATTATGTTATTTAAAAGACTGCATAATTCTAGTACAGCTCTAGTCTATTAAAAAAGTAGGGTAAAAGTTTAAATTTGTTGATTTAAAATAATTTAAAGCTATTTTGTATTGATTAGGTAACAGGGGTCGAATTATTTATAGGATATAAGAGAAGTGACTCGATCTCCGTCACTAAATTGTTGTTTTTAGTTAATACGAGAATTATTTTTTTGTTTCGGTCTCTAATGGAGGAAGACTGATTATATAATAAATGTTACTGATTATTAACACACGTTTTATTTTGTACACTAGGCGCCCTAAAATTCTGATCGATCGAAATTTTTCTCGAGT
Source organism: Druceiella hillmani (assembly GCA_039881145.1). Taxonomy (NCBI): domain Eukaryota; kingdom Metazoa; phylum Arthropoda; class Insecta; order Lepidoptera; family Hepialidae; genus Druceiella; species Druceiella hillmani. The sequence continues at coordinate 17,187,581 of JAYKKI010000029.1, forward strand.
TTCCGGGAATTTTCGATCGAGAATTCTCAAGTCCCGAGAAAAATCAACAAATGGACCGTCGATTGGAAAATCAAACTCAATGAGTCTAAATTCATTCATGTCACATTTGCATTTCGATAAATAAACAGCAATCTACCCACTTGTTTTAACGGAATGCAAGTCCCGAAGGAAGTTAGAGCAAAATATCTTGAACAAAATCCCTGGATAGTTAATTAATCCCTGGATAGTAATAAGGCTTAATTGAAAACACTATGTTAAAATAAAATATATGCAAATCAGGTTGAAACAATCACAAATGTTAAAAAAGTTAAAGCAAATGTTAAAGCTTAATCTTTAAGACGATAGAAAGGTGAATAAGCGACTAAATCACCTTTCTATCGTCAAAATGACTTGGATGTATGATATCCAGCTTTGGGGATGTAACAAGCAGTCAAAACGTAATGTAATCTAACGCAGCCAAAACAACTTCTTGCGTCCAATTACCAATGCATATCGCTATGTAACCAATCAAGAAATTTACAAGAAGTTATCCAAGAATATGCTATTAAACTCGAAAAAGACTCCTCAATCTCTTGGTATAGCCAACGTAGAAGTTGTTCGACTTTTGGATATTACCCATGAACTCAGAAGGCTAAAATATATTAAACCTCATGAATTAACTTCATGAATAAAATTAATTTATCTGGGAGCTGAATATTGGTACAGTAAACCCGCATATGACTTACTTGGAAATAAAATCAATTAAATCTTCAATTATAATGAATCAATTGTATATTAAAATTATATCATGCATATCCAATAAGGTATGTTAAAAAAAATTTTGTACTTTTTTGAAAAATATTTATTTCAGTCATACTTTGTTCGAAAATAATTCTACTCAATCACATGAAATTTGGTATAGGACAGTAACCACGTAACAAGCATGTAATGAGCGATTTTTGCGTGTATTCTTACTTTTGCTATTATTTGAAACTTTTTGTTGATTCTTTTCTGTTTGAAAAAACATGCACTTAAAAAAGTCACTGCCGTAAAATCTGTTTATTTTTGCGGAAAGAACGTTGTTTTTAAATTATTTATCATGATACTCTCTGCTAAAAAAATTTGGACCGTTATAAAGGGACCAAGTGATCATAAATAAATAAAAATATACATATATGTATATACACATTCATACACATATGTATGCAAACATATACATATGTATATGTATGTATGTATGTACATACATATACATATGTATATGTATGTATGTACATACTTTGCTACACTGTTAATTACGTTGGTATCATAATCAAACAATAACCGGAAGCAAACTTCTACGATAAATCACAGTTGCATTAGTAGTTGAACATCTCGAGTGAAACCCTATTCCAAAATGTTCAAATGTAGCAAACGCGTGAAAGGAAACGTTTCCATACATGCCATCTGGTTTATTAAGTTTCTATGAAAGTTTCTTTCCATAATTCCTCAACTGACTGAAAATCGTAGCTAGGTTTTTTACAAAGAATCCATTACGCTTTTTACATGAACAGAATCTAATATAGAAAGCTGAAAAGTTAGTTTGTTTATTTGTTTTTGCACGCTAATCTCCGAAACCACATGGCCGATTTCAATAATTATTATTGTGTTTGGAAGCCCATGATTCGAGAACTTATATGCTATATTATATTATATATATATATATATATATATATATATATATATATATACATATATATATATATATATATATATATATATATATATATATAAGATCACGTTACGTTTTGTGGGCATTGATAAAAAAGTAACGGAAGTAATGCAACACTGTTAAAACGGCGCAAATTACAGAGAAGTCAGCCTATTTATTAACTAATCGTCCCGAGAATAGCCATGGACTTACACACACCCCCCACCCACCCACCCGAGCCATGTCATTTTGACGGATCATATCTTTAGTCACCGCGAGAAGAGAAGTCATCGAGAGGAGAGCAATTAAAACAATTCTACGTGCGTGACACCCCAGAGCGGAGCTAGTTTCTTAGTGACTTAGTTTTTAATAATTATATTTTACGTTAATGTATTCTATCTGATGAGTCGAATATCCGAACATAATTTTCTTTTCTTTATGTTATAAAAAATTAATTTGCTCTATAAAAACCTATACATTATAGGACGTAGTAGGATGCAGTAAAAAAAAAGTAGGTATCGCTTGTTAGAAAGCACAATTCCTTTTTATTTGAAATAATTATATGAAATTTTGCACATTAGATTCATTCAAGTTAGATTTTACTAAACAATTTTGGAAAATGTTTTTGTATATCTCATAATAAACCTTTTCAAACGACTCCATTTTTAAAATATATAAAAGGTAATGTCCCATTGACTAACATATCAACGCCAGACCAAACCACTAATGATAGAAATTTGTAATTTGAAGAGTGTGTTGATTTTACACTGAAGGCTTTAAGAAAAAATTTCTAGAAATTCATCCCGTAAGGGGGTAAAAAAGAGTGGTAAATTTTGGTCAGGAAAAATATTACTATTGTAAGTTGTTACGTGAAACTTAGTACTAATTGTCTCAAAAACTAATAAGGAAACATATATTTCAGCATTTTTCAAGATCCTACCACTGAGGGAATGAAAAGACGTGACTAAATTTGTATGAAAAAACATATTTTTATAGTAATTTTTACATGACCTTAGCATTTATGCTCTTCAACATAAATAATGAAACACATATTTCAGAATTTTCTGAGAATAAACTTATGGAGTGATCAAATTTTTATGGAAAGCAGCCCCCTCAGACTCCCCCTCCTTATTTCTTATATGAATATTTATAAAAAGTTAACTATTGTAATATATGTGGACTAAAGTGTATTATATCTCAAATTTAACGTTTTTGCGTAACATAGTTTCTATGAAAATCGACTGTGACAGATAGATCAACGAACACGTGATCTTAAAAAAGTTACTTTTTTTTCTTTTGAAGCACGGAACCATAAAATAATATTTAAATCGTGGGTCCATCAGAAACATACATCTTTTTTTTACAAATAACAGAAATAACCGAAATCATTTAAATAATGTTCAAACTGAATAATATTACACAAATGTCTGCTTATTTTAGTTCAATGATATACGTAATAGCTTGTTCTCTTCCAATCTTGACTAAGTACTGTAGATGACTCCACTTTTTCACATCTAATATATATTTTAAGACTGATTTTTAAGTTTCCATATGGACCCTAAAAAACTTGCAATCTTATTAGTTGTAATATTTTAACTCTGTATTGTGAAATCATCAATTATTTCTTTTCAATAACAACTTTGTTTCAATAACAACTTTTTGCTTTTAGAATATTATTTGTAGAGTATATAGAGAGTGCGGTATTCGAACTTCTGTTCAGTTTGCAATCGCTCAAAAAATCGGAGGGATCAAAAAATCAAAGCAAAAAATCGGCGAGTAAAGAAAAAATTTAAAAAAAGTATTTCGAAGTGAACTTAGAGGACTCTTTCTTTACGAATGTCGTTAAGGGCAATAAACCAGCAATAAACCATGCAATATATACACGAGTATGGGTGAAGGTATGCCCTCTTACGACACTGACAGGCACTGGTTCCAAAGATTCAAAAGGGGGAATTTTGACCTGTCCGATAAACCTCATCCAAAACGACCTCCTACATTTGATTTAGAAAAAGTTAAAACCCTTTTTCAAACAGATCCCAGATTAAGTTCGCGTTGTTTGGCAGAGCTATTTTCATGTTATTGTACTGCAATGGAAAAAGAACTCCATGCTTTGAGAAAGAAGTGTAAATATTCCGTATGGTTTTCAAATGAGCTAACATCCTTTCAACTTCAGTGAAGAGCTAATGTGTGCTTGGAGCTACTGAGTTTCCGTTGTATTAATGAGAAGTTATCTATTAATCATTAAAAGTATATAATAATTAAAAGTAATCTATTATCCCGTTGTATTAATAGAAGATACATTATCTGGTCACGGGCGATAAAAAGTAGGTTTTTAGCGTGAAGCCTAGGGGCTAGGCTCTCGAGAAAAAGTGTACCTAGAACGAAATACAACATTGAACAAAAAATACTTTTGAGTAGTTTGAGTTTTAGGTGGGGTATAAATGGAGTTATTCATTGAGCTATTCATTGGAAACTCTTTCATGCTAACAGTACAACTACAGCTAAGATTTATGGTGAACAAGTGAACAAAGCCTGGATCCCTGGATGGAATATGCTACTTTACTCACCGTACTTTCCAGATCGTAAACCGTCTAATTACCGCCTGTTTAGTCATCTGTCTAATAATTTACGTGATAGAAAATTTAAAGATGAAAGTCACATCAACACCAAATTTCGCCGGTTTTTCAGTCAAAAGCCTAAAAATTACTATAAGGACAAAATGTTAGCTCTACCTGCACCTTGGCGACAAGTGTTTGATACCGACGATGCTTATATAATTAACGATTCATTTTATTGACTACATAGAAAAAGTTGAAAAGTTTGTGGATAAAGATGGCGTGTTTATAAGTTGCCAATCTAATAATTGAATCATGGCTCCATTTAAGCATATTATGAATTCATTGATGATCGATACACCGTGCTTCGACGCGATCAAGTAGTAAATCCTACATAAAATTGTTCTCAGTAGGAGTAAATCCAACGGCAGTCTAATCAATGTTGCTATTATAGTACTTTATGACGAGGGTTGCTTTCAATACGATTTCGAATATGTGATGTTTATATTCCAACAACGTTTTCGCTAAGCAATAAAAAACATTTTTATAACCTTCAAAAGAAATATAGAAAATTAAAGCGAGTGTATAATCATAACTGGTGACCACAATATTCCGTCTCTTAATTACATGTTTGTGCAAATCTGTCGGTAAAAGCTTTGATCTTATAGCCAACCTTGTTATCCGTGCAACGTCATTCATGCAAATGCAACAGATTAATTGTCTTAAAAATTCTAATAACAAAATTCTTGATTCTGCACTGCGCAATTATAGTTGGAAGCTCACAGCAGCAAAAACGTAACTTTGTGAAGATTGTCATCATCCGTCTTTTTTGCTCATCGATTGCCATCCCGATGCTGTAATAAAAAAAGCAGCTCTTCCAAAATATAATTTTGCGACTAGAGTAGGACTGCCATACGTCCTGGTACACCGGGGCATATCCTTGTTTGAAGCTTCATGTTTCCATGTCCCAGTCAGCTATTCTGTTGTCCTGGTTTGTAAGATTATAGTACCAGCCTACGATGAAAATTCATATGTGGTTACCGAGAACTGCGATAAATTATCCCCGCCCGCACCGCCCCGGCACTCCCGCTCGCAACGCATTCCTTTTAGTTAGCAATCTCCTTACACAGCGGACAGTCGCGTTACCTCTTTTTACCGATACTTTTACTACGATTGTATCGTAATAATTTGTTTGGTAATCATGGCAAAAACAAAATGGTCGTTTTCTAACGATTATACCAATATATCAAAAAGGTCGTACATGAAAAAGGGAAGAAACGATCATGAATCCTTGTGTACGATTTGCGGGTTTTATACATCTGTTAATCATGGCGGTAAGTTGTGTGTCAAAGACCATATTCAACGCAAAAATCACCTAAACAAACTTCTCCCGAAGATATGTTGATATACGATGCTGAACTGCTTATAAAGTTGTCAAACACCATTAATCGTTCCACTCTTTAGATTTTATGACGAAACTAAATGCAGTCATGTAACCGATTTCAAGTTTCGCGGCAAAACAATCAACTGCAAGAACCAAAGCTACTGCAATATTCAAACACATTTTAGCTCCATTCTCCATCGCAAAAATTGAAAGAGAAATAGAAAAGGATCCATCTTACGGAATATCAACCGATTCCAGCAATCATAAAGCTGAAAAGACGTTTCCATTGTTAATACAATATTTTACGAAAACAGAAGGATAGAAAATTAAATTATTAAAACTGGACACATTGCCAAACAAAGTGTCTGATACACTTATTTTATACTATATTAAATCGTTACAGGATCAGAATATCCCAATAAAAAATATCGTTGTCTTAAGCGCTGAAAACATAAAAATAAAGTTTGGTGAATAGGGAAGATGTGGAGAAAATTAGGTTTTATTTAAAACAAAAGAAATGTTGTCCAAAAATATTGAAGGAATTGGTTGCCCAGCGCACATAGTTCGCAGTACAGCTTCTACTGCCACTCGTGTTCTGTCTATTGATGTGGAGTCTATTGTACTAAACATTTACAAATATTTTTCTACATTTACTATGAGAGGCGAGCGTCTTAAAGAGTTTTGTGAATATGCAGAATTGGCTTCTAAAAATATACGCTCTAACTCCAGAAGTCGATGGATTTCACTATTGCCAGGTGTCTAACGAATACTATAGCTATGAGTGCCATTAAAAGATTTTTTGAAGCTGAACAAAGGGCCCCACAATGCTACAGTCTACTATTTTTTGAATTCTTTATCAGAGCTTTACACTGCTTTTGTGCACCATCAAGCATTCCGTATTGAAAAGCAATTTAAAAAGATTGAAAAATATGTTATTACTCTTATTGAAATGAAGAGTATTCTAGGGGATACATTTAAACGATTGAGGGAAAGAACTGTATAACAAACTGAAGAATGAAGGTACAATGAATACAAATCGATCAGAAAAAATTTACCAAGAGACTCGAGATTTTTTCAACACTGCCATCGAAAATCTCGAACAGTGTATTGAGCAAATGACATATTTTGATGTTTTTGTTTAAATGATTTTAATCGATATTCCTCAATGACAATAAATGGAAAAGAAACTATAGAATATTTAAATCTAAGAGGTTTGTGGTAGACAATTCACTGTACGAAAAGTATATATACTTAAAATAGTTTATTGAATGTGATATATCTGATGAATGGAAAGCGAAAGAAAAGCAGAAGCATGAGAAAAAAAAGCAAATCTTTGCAAAATATGGCAATATCTCTTTACGATCCTAGGCCACAATGCGCACGTGGAACGATTGTTTTCATTGATTTCATCGCAATGGGCAAAATAATGTAGTTCACTCAAAGTGAGCACAATTAAAAGCATCATAAAATGCATATATAAATATAAAATGACATGCGTTAAGCTGGAAAAGAGTGACTGAAAAAGCTAAAACGTCAGAAAAATATGAATAAGCAGAGAAAAGTAGCAATGAGGACGAGGCGTAAATAACTGTAATGTTGATTTTTTCATAGATGTCGGTGATTTTTTGTATTTTATTTTAGTTTTAAATCCTCTCTATCAATAATTATAAGCAGAAGTTGTGAGTCTAAGTTCCAATTGTAAAAAAAGAACACATAGACGTCGTTGATTTTCTACATTTTATTTTAATTTTAATTTCTCTCCACCAGAAATTAAAAGCGGAAGTTTCTAGTTTAAGTTCCAATTGTAAAAAAAGTTTGATTTAACTAGTATGTTGTTAAACAACATTACAATAAAAAATATATATTCAATAGTTCGTAGAGTTCCAATAATAAATATATAAAGGATAAAATATTAAACGAGTTTTATATATCCTCATGATATTTCCAAATATCCCGGTCAACTTTCTAATTTTTGTGGCAGACCTACGAGGCGCTGGAATCAATAGAGTGAGTTAGCGAGTTCAATCTTCTCACTACCGACTGTATAATAGACAAATTCTTAAGTGTCGTTTTTGATGTTATTAATAAATTTGTGCCAAATAAACATAAAATATTACGGAAAATATCCAATACGGTAATATTCTTACTTGATGGAAATAATAAAAAGGAAAAAAATTCTGAGTTAAATAGAAAATTTATGCTAGCTTGTCCAGACTTTGTAGGATTCATAGTCTGAACAAGCTAAAATTTAAGACAATCAATATTATAGATAATTGACATTTAAGGCATTTAAGAAATCAACTCGACAATATCTCAATAATTATATCCAAAACACTGAGAAGCCAATCAATAGCAACATAAAAGGTTTGAAAATCTTATTATCCTCATGAAAAAAGTCGGATTTATATCCATCGTCAGTGACTTAAAAATTACGTGTCAAATAAAACCCAAACAATATGGAAAATATTCTCCGATTTCTTTCGTTCGACCTTCGAACAGAATTTAAGTGTTGATTCGAATTGTATATGCTATATAAACTTAACATTACACACAAATACTAATATATCATGTACCATTTGTTTCGAAAACGATGAAATAGTTAATACGTTTCAACGAGTAGATATAAATAAATGAGTGGATACAAATAACGTAGGACCCATATTTAAACAAATATATGGCAATTAAATGAAACTACTTGATTTAGTATTATTTCTACTTTCTTAAATTCTTTACCACGACCTAGGTTTCGTTGTATTACATCTTCAGGCGGGCTATCAGCAATGATATTTGCTAATAGCCCGCCTGAAGATGTTGTAATACAACGAAACCTAGGTCATGGTAAAGAACTTAAAGAAAGTAGAAATAATACTACATAACGTAGTTTCATTTAATTATCAATAATGAATTTCTACAAAATCAACGCCAAATATATTCAATATTTTTAAAAAATGTACCAAACTATAACTGTCTCCCACCCGACGTGGTTTGACATGTGTATTACGTAAGACAAATTTGCCACGCGCCAGAAAATTGCACATGTTTCGCCGATACACAAGTCTGATAAACAATGTATAGAAAACTACCAGCCAATATAGTTTTTATCGGTAATGCCAGTTTTTTTTCGGAAAAATAGTTCATGGTAGAATGAATCCGGTTTTTCATGGTCATATTATTGAAAAGCAGCATAGCTTTGTAAGAAATCGGTCAACACAAATTAATAATTCCTCTTATGCTCACAATATATTTTTAAAATCAATGAATAACAGAACACAGGCTAATACCACATACATAGATTTAAAAAAAACTTTTTGGCGAGGGTGATCGTTTGATTTTATTTAGAAAAGTCTCTTACAATGGTATGAATGGCAATTTGCTTCTTTGGTGTATTTATTATCTCAACAACACACAATCCAAATTAACGGTTTTACGTCATTGTGTGTCCCAGAAACTTCAGACGTTCCTCAAAGTTCTAAGTTGTATGCTACTGCAATCTGTTACTATATTAAATTCAATATATTTCCCGTTTAAAATTATTTCATACTATACCATACCGACTGCACGACTGCAAGAGCTGTTTTACTTAAATTGTAATACCGCATCAACACGCCTAAAATTGACTAAAGCAATTTTGAAATTTTAATATATCACTCTAGACAGAGGGTATATTGAATAGCGAGCGATAATGTTATACAATATCTGTCATTGATCCCATTATTCAAGCACGGTAAACCAACTGTAGTGCATGTTGAAATGGGATCGATAATGCCTAACAATATATATCATGATCAATACCATTTTTCAGGTACGGTGAACCAACTGCAGTTTAATGTGCCCAGGAGATCAAGTGCCTGTAGCTCTGCGTTCTTTCACCTTCCCACAGCTCGTACTAATGGCAGTAACCGTGTGAAAGTATGGCGACTTTGTAATGATTGCGACGAGCTATTCCATTCTATGGACATATTTGCTAGTTCGTCAGCCCAATGCAAGCTGTCCATTTCTCGATGATTAATTAAGGGCCAATCTCTTAATAACAATTCTTAAATAAATGTTAAGTTTTAATTCCTTTTTTTATAAGTTATCATTTAAATTATTCTTTACGTTATTAAACTATTCATAGTTTATTTTTAATCTTTTTCTATTTTTATTTTTAAATTATCCTATTATTTCTTGTACGATTCTAGTTTACTGTTGTCTTTGTGTATAATAATTTGAATTGAATTTGTGTATAAATAAATCCCCAACATAGATTTATTGTCTTGATGTAGGTATGTTAGAATAAAAATCTGCCTAATATGAAGCTCATAAATTCTGAATTCGTCATAACGTGTATCAGTTTTTTCACCATATGAAAGAAACAAATAAAATTAGATAGAAACTTTAAAAAATAGACAAAACGGAATCCAAATGGCAAAAAACGGAACCCTTTGATCTATCTGCTTATCCATATTGCAGTATTATAATTTAGTTTAAAAGTAATCATTAATTTCGTGAACATACATAAATGTCAATAAAAATACAATAAACAAATTTAAAACACAATAAAAAATGATTAAAACATTTCTCGATAAGGCGTCTCTATAACGAGATACAATTATAAGAATAAATTTAAAAAACACAAGATAACAGCATTTAACCAGGTTTTTAATGCAAAGTTATTTTGCTCAACTTTTATTAATAAATTAAAGGGATACAACAAAATTATTTGTTTTGAAATATACACGAGACGATTACATGTTGAAAAATGGTACCAACATTTATAAATGCGTTAATAGAAACGCCATGAACACACCTTTACCTCATATGTACTCTTCGCTACACACATATTAGCTAAAAATATTTGAATAATATTGTATGAAATTCAATTCTTTAACAAAGTGCTAAAAGTACAGTGGAGTTGACAGCAGGTGTACATGTAGGTGACATCAGCGACGCGCGATGAAATCGCGAGGAAGGGCGGGGCACATCGTTGAATAAAATTTGAGCTTTCTGAAAATTTTCAATGTGCGTTATATCGTTATAATACCTTACAATCGTTATATGTTCCCGAAACGACCGGTACTCCCGACACGATAATTTATTCATATAATACATATTCTTGTTACCCACTTTACGGTCCGTAATAGGTTTCTTTATGTGAATAATTGAAGACAATACCCAATGAAATTTTCTCCGTCGTTTGTAAAGAGTAATGAGGATATTTAATCTTTAATACTCGTTTCCAGCCGAAGTTTCTATTACTTACTGCGACTTATTTTAACTGGCATAACCAGCCTGCTACATGAGTTCACTCTGAAGCAAGTCACGTAAAACCGATACCTTAGACTGGTTAAATAAATAGTACTTTAAATATCAACCGCAAGTAGATTTCGCACTAACGGGGTACATATTCAGACACTTAGGGTTTTAGTAGAAACACAAAAGGGTGCATTATATTTCCGTTGAACTATTTACAAATATTAATTTTTGACAACGTGATATATATTGTTCGCTATAGCTTTCACAAGCATAACAAACCTATAGTTTTAGCAGACGTAAAAAATTATAAGATCTCTAAGGATAATCGCTATTATTTTCCTGCCATCTCGTAGTCAAATTTTACCATCGTTGTTTATCATAATTTTTGCCTTAATAATTTCAAAAATAATAGGGAAATGCTCTTTATACAATTTAAAATAAAAAAATACATTTTGTATTCTTAATAACAAGCCCTTTCAAACAATGTGCACAAAATGTATAAAAAATTAAGTATTTATCCCCTCCTTAATCAGTATAAGAGCATTTTAACTATTTAAATATATGTGGGTAAATAAGATATTACTGTGCCAAATTTTAAGTTTTTATGTCGTGTTATTTCTGACAAAATCGGCTGGGAACATGGAAAAAGGGAAATACATCTTTCACTGGCATAAAAACATGGTACAAATTTAAAATGGTACACATCTACAATCATCATTATAGTTTTCCTGCAACCTTTGCGTGCGCTTCTAAAAACTAATAATTTTTTTATATATTTTTGTTAAAGCAGTTTCGAATGTAAGTTTCGGACATATCTTTTTTGCATATTTTCAGTATACTTCCTGAGATATAACACCTATCGATTTAATACCAATTATGAGAAAAAATTACGAGCCTTATAATCAAACGATATCATATACTATATACGGTATAAACAATTTTTTCTTCGGGCACTTAATTTAGCACACCCCGCCCCTCAAATCCAAATAAATTCAATAATTTTTCAATATTGAAATTATTGAGATATGTGCTTGTAAATATATTTTATTACTTTTCCAAATTTCAGTCGTTAAACGGTTTTTGAGAAAAATATCTGTGACATATGGACGAATAGATATGTAATTGATGTTATAAGAGTCCCTTGTTTTATTTTGAGGCATGGAAACCTAAAAATATGGAAAAGATATTTAACCCAGTCTGCAATTATGGATTACACTGAAATTTATGCATCACTCTAAAGTGCTCCCGAAAGAGATTTTTCCAGAATGTATAATGATTTTCCACAAGCATCGCCCAAATAAACTGTAACTAAACATAGCAAAAAGAAAACACACAAAGTATTTTATTAATGCGGCAATTTAAAAAAGCAAAGACCTCAAGGTAACTCAAAACAAAAGCAACTGATTCGTAACTTTTCGTATTAAGGGTAATTCCTCCGCTGTAAATTACAGCAACTGTGCACTATAGGCAATACTTTTCTATTTATTTATTATATATTCTATAAAAAATATAGCAAGCAAAGATACTAATATAAAGGTAAACTTTTATAGGCATTTTTTTCGTAAATTTCGTAAGTTAGAATGAAATAGTAAAAATTGGTAACCAAATATTAAGAAATTTTAAACGGGAAAATATATTGAATGAAATATATTATTAAATTTTAACAAAGTTAGGTATTTGAGCATGAACTATCAAGAAATGGGTCCGAAGCTTGAGTCAAAGTTGTTATTTTAGGTAAAGAATTATATAGGCGGTTTTCTCTACACATTTAACATCAGGCATCAGTAAAATGTTAAATGTGTATCGTACGTGCGTGCGTGTGATATATGCGTTCGTCTAGAGCCTAAACTAATATATCAATATAGATGAAATTTGCAATTTCTTGCCTATATTCCTTTTAATTTGTGAATATTTTTTGAAAACCCAAAAATTTTCCTTCTGAACTCACCATCTTTAAGCAGTTTTTTAACAACCAGTAATAATAATGTATTACTCTAATCCAGTATTAGCATACCAGTCAGAGATGCACTGCCACAAAGAGACGCTGATAAAGACAAACCCATCTCATAATTCTGAGCACTGTTACGACAAAAAAAATCGATATCATGTTATTGTCTGATCAAATCAAAAGTTATATACTAATAAAAGTATTCAAAAGAAAGTCATGGAAACTGCTTGAGTTTATTTATCTATTACTTACCCTATGATACAGGCCATGTGTAAACTGATTTTTATTTCAGAATTTACTGTAAATATCACTCTTTTCACATAATTTAGATTACTAAAATAATACATATTATGCTCCATACATTTAATTCAAAAGATATTAACATTAAATATAAGTTTTGCATTATCACTAGTAGTAATTTTCAAAATTGACCGATAAATAGCCGCTATTATGTTTTTCCTATTACAATATTACAATTTTCACTACATATTACAATTTTCAAGATATTCTAACCTATTATAATTTTCAAGATATCTAAGAATTTCTAACCTATTATAATTTTCAAGATATCTAAGAATTTCTAACCTATTATAATTTTCAAGATATCTAAGAATATCTAACCTATTATAATTTTCAAGATAAAAAAAGGATACGCGGAAATGGTAAATTTATATTAAATTTCAGTTTGTTTTATTCTTTATTTATTTAATAACTTAGTTTACTTAATTTAATAACTACTTTTATTAGAATGTTAAGATAATTAAGTAGGTAAATAAGAAAATATACACTGTTTTTATTAACTTTAAATATTAATTTTACCTATTCATCTGGTCGTTAACTTTTATTTATAACTACAATCAATGACGGCTTATAACAACTAAAATGCAATACAATTGTTTACCCATAAGCAATGCACCAATCACACATTTGATAAATGACAAACTTACGAAAAGCGAGATGGCGTATTCGTGTTTCAAAGTATTAAAACATTTTCTATATTCATTACATAAACTAAATGTGCTGTCGCAAACGCCCATCAATTTGATGAATGTCATATTTCTTGCGTGTATCAAATGCGCGTTACAAAATTTTAATGTGACAGTTATTTCTGACACAGACGCCGCAAAAGAAGATTCATATTCATAAATAGTTCTCATAATATGATAGTAAACGCATTCTAATATAAAACTAATTAAGCAATGCAACTTTATTTCAACAGCCATACATATAAAACAAAAAAATCAGAAAATAATATCCCCTAGTACTTTGCAACTCTTGGTTATAAAGAACGAATTGTAAGTGGTACAAATAAATTTGCAAAGCAAATATTGGAGAAGACTACGTTTATTTGAACACGTTTTAAGGAAATAAAATTGCCTGCGCCTTTATTTTTAAATGTTTTGTGTAAGCAACACTCAAAGCTTTGCTAACAGTCAAACACTTCACTTCACGAGCATGCAGAATCAAATAATTAAAAAATGTATAGCTGGTTAATTATTATCCTTTTCCGACCTTCAGAGAACTAACAATAAGAAATGTATCATAAGAACGTGGGAAAGGAAATTTGCTAACAGCTTGTGACTACACCACATTTGATTCATCCTCGAATAAAATTTAAACTTTATCAATTATTATGTTACTCTTATGAGGTACTTTATCTTTAATTAAAATTGAAACTTTATCAATTCAATCAATTATAATTAAACTTATTCTTATTTTAATATTTTAACAGAATATATGAAATGAAGTAGAATTTTATTTCGAAAATATTTATCTACAACGCAAGAACGAACTTTTCAAGGAAATAATTTGGGGAAATGTTTAATTTAATAGCTATATTTATTAAAATTGGGAAGAATATAAAATTACCTCTTGCACACTATTTCATGACAATGACTTAGTTTCAAATAAGTAGACTAGAGAAGAAGTAAGTCGGCCGGTGAGTTTCACCTTATAATAATTTAATTATTTCTAGAATGAGAGCTTTTATCAGCGGACAAATACTTCAAATAGTTGTTAAAAGCTTTAATATAATTTATTTACAGTATCTCCACCCACAAATAGATCATTAATGTATTCCTTTTGGCAGACTGTTCGTATCGTATGGCAGCATCGCTCTCTCCACATCTGTTCCTCGTAAAAGCATTTTGTCTACGTTTCGTTCTCTTGATGCATAATTTATTTCGACGTATATATTCTTCTCATCGCTTAACTCGAAGGTATCCCCGTTAGGTTATAAACTTTTTGCCAGGACTAAGTTTTAAATTAGTTTAT
The DNA here is from genome assembly GCA_039881145.1 of Druceiella hillmani. Taxonomy (NCBI): domain Eukaryota; kingdom Metazoa; phylum Arthropoda; class Insecta; order Lepidoptera; family Hepialidae; genus Druceiella; species Druceiella hillmani. The sequence goes on from JAYKKI010000029.1 coordinate 17,202,646, forward strand.
TTTGTAACGTTGAATTATCGTTTTTATTAATTACAAGACGAGTACCAACATAAACTTTTTATATTTAATTATTTTTTTTAATTGTGTACGTGTGTATTTCTACGCTTAAGAATACCATTATTTTTCTGCATGGCAAATACTTGACCCTATTCCTTATATAATTTTAATTTAGAAAACTATAATGGAACTCTGTATATTTCATTTTTTCTTCGCTTTCCCAAATCACGTTTGTTATAATTCACATCGGCTTTTCAAATCTTATACATCTTTCGAATCAAATTGAAACTTTATCAATTATTTATTTACTCAAGTTTAGCCAATTCAAAAAATTCAAATTTTACCAACTTTCATTAATTCATTAGATCATAATCAAATGTATTCTTTATTTAGTACTATAATGAAACATCTGAAACAAAATAGGGTTTTGTTCAATTTTTCTTCATAGAAAGAAAATACTTTTCGATTAGGTACGAGGAAAACATTTCTCTTTTCTATTGCAAGTCCGCCAAAATGTTTTTTAGAATCTATCTTATGACACCCTTACATGAAGTCTTTCTAAAGCATTTAGAAAGTGAAATATGTGCAACTGCTGAAATCTTTTACACTTATGAAGATATTATCCATATCATACCGAAATGCTGAATTAGTCAGCATTGCTCTACTTACCCCCGATTCTCGCACAAACGTTTTGTACACGTTTCATTCTCTTAATGTACAATTCATTTCGGGTGTGTTATACTCTTTTCATCACTTAACTCTAAAATATTCCAATTAAGTTACATACCTCTTATGACGACTAAGTTTTAATCTTTTTATTTTTATAATATTAAATTCATTTTCAATTGATTACTGAATAAGTTACAATATAAACGTTTCAGATTTAGTTTTATTTTTTAAATTATTCATTGTGTATTTTTTGTGTTTCATACTTGACATAGGAAAATGTCACTATAATTATGCAATTCGAATAAACTTGTTATTCTGCACTGTAAACACTTTGCACGGGTTTTCTTCTTGTAACACATAATTCTTGCGTTAATAGATCAAGATACTGTACACAAATATTTGCGATATTTGACTAAAACTCATTTGATCAGATTGTTCACAAAAAACGAAAAAGATCTTTTATGGGAGTGAGTAGAAGGAACCTTGATAATAAATTAAAGCACTATTTAAAAAAGATGGAGAAGATCAATAATAATTGTTTGCAGGCTTTAAACGATGTTAGACTGGAAACAGGTGAGAAACCTGCAATGAATAAAGTGGTTGTGGTAAAAGCAACAAACCTGAGTTTTCAGCCATCTTTCTTTCAGTGATGCCACCGAAGTGAGTAACAAAAATATGGTCATGTAAGTCCAATCTATCAAATTATGGTCTATGTGGTAATATGTTTGTTTCTACACTTTGCAAATGGACGAGTGTTAATAGTTTTATTTTAATATACTAAATGCAAGTCCATCATAAAATATTTGTAAGGCACTTTTTCATTTTATTGACATGGTATGGCTTTCAAAACTTACCAAATATTAATTAACAATATTTTTCTCATTTCTGTTTTGATTTTACTCAAGAAAAGCTACGTTAAGACACACACAACATGAACATTTACTTACATGTTAGTGTAACGTACCCATGCGTTAAAATTATTCACTTTTCTCATACTTCTTTAAGAGTTTATTATGTTTTATATTGCTTTTCACCACTACTGTTTCAGGTACACATTGTAGGATCGAATTTTTAGCTCATCAGGCTCAAATATTATTTAAACTCGGCGAACAGTTCTTCTTGACTTGTGCAAGATCTTCCCTATTGTCCTTTATTAATAGATATTTATTTCCTTTTGACGTTACTAAGCTTCCTATAGTTTATCCCCATGAAAGAATTTTATCGTTTTTTGTCCACAATCTGTCTGCCAATTAAGTCTTAGACAAAGATCACATAGAGTATTCTTCTAATCTTAGGATTTATGTATTTGGACGATCTTCTCGTCAATTAGAAAAATAATAATTTTAAAAAAGAAGAAAAGTATTCAAAATCGTTAATGGAATAAGTGCATGTTGATGAAATTGAGGACATGAAACAATGGATATATTTTTCTGCTCGTTATTTCTGCGTTTACCTCGCAGCAAAATTACCGTAGAGAATGTCACTCTAAACATCTATTAATAGCAACATTTTTCTGTGGCGGGTGCGGAAACAGAAAATATATAATGTTGAATTTAAAAAAGTTTTAATTCGACACTTACGTAAGTATTTCTAATTGAGTACTGAAAAATTATCACAATATATATTTTCCCTTTTCAGTATTATAAAAACAATCGGTATTATAAAACGTATCAAGCGATGAATGATGTATGTACATCGGAAATAAATTATGTATTGAGCGAATGAAAGTGGGATGAAATGCTTTTTCTGGAAATAGGGATAGAGAGAGTGATTCTAATCGATTCAGCTATTCGATACCCATTACTTGGGGAAAACTAGTACACCTGTAATATATTTGTAAATGTAGATACTGTAAATAAATGATATTAAAATTTTTAACATCTGATTAACCCTCCACTTTCCGGGAACAGATTTCAAAAAAGACATAGAACTTGATACGTATGCATGATTTCTACCCAGTTTTAACATTTAGTAACGTAATATCAAAGTAATGTCGAAGTAATACCAAATTTAGTGAAACTAACATGGCACGTTCATTTATTCGTTTCGTAGCATTTGCCCTTATTTCAGAAATACTGGATTAATATTCAAGTGAGAAACTCGTCGTCTTACTTTGTCACCATTGATCTTACACAATTAAAAAAATCACCAACAGTCATGAATTATGCGGAAACATTTTGCTTCTAGCAGTCTCTTATATCCGCTATCTTGTACCTTCAATTTCATTAACGTACACTTATTTCATTAAGATTTTTCTTATTTTGTAAAAATCATTATGTTAATGTTCGAAGAGGAGACCGCCCAAATATAGAAACTGCAAAACTTGAAGAAGACTCTTTGTAATCTTTACGTAAAACTCACTTGCCAGACAGGTTCTACAGAAAAAATGATAAAATTTGTTCATGGAAATAAACCAAAGGAATCAACATGACATCAAATCTTGAAAAAATATTAAAATGAAATAAATATCTATTTATAAAGGGTAATAGAGAAAACACGGTAATTGTCAACTATAATTATTCGCCGGTTTTGAATAATTTGCGTCTGAAGAGCTGAAAAATTTCATCTTACGATAAGTGTTCAAAGTGATAATGGTGAAAGCAACAAAAACAGGATAAGTTCAGAAAAGAGTATTACGGAAGTTAAAATAAAAACATGGTCACCTTAGCCCAACCTGTTGAACTGTCATACTGTTTTGATTATCTCAACTTCGCTTTGCACCTGCGAATTCTTATACAAAATAACTCAAAGCGAGGTTGCGTAAAAAGATTTATTTTTATTAAAATGAATACAAGTAAATCGTAAAATAGTTCCAATGCTCTTTTTGACAATTAATTTATGACACGGCTGTAAAAAGGTACAAACAAATTTGGGAAATAGTTTTCTCAGATTTACTGTAATTTTACTCAATAGAATAGAAATAATTTGGCACTCTACTCTGTCACACGAAGAGATTCTTCTTATTTATTAAATTTGCAGTGGAAGGGTTCATATTGGCATAAACGTGAAATTCGTCATTTCTTGACATAAGGTGATAAATATGACTTTTAGCATTTATCCTGTAAGAGGAAAGAAATATTTTAGTCGCCGTATGACAGACAAAGACCACTAAAATGATTACCTAATCCAACATCCGATAAAAATCAATTATAGGTTTTTTATCATAGATTAAAAAAATTACTAACTATTAACATGAAATTAACTAAAAAATATTAGTCATTTTTATCCACGTGATAAACAAATAAAACAAAGCTGTTCATAAAACTCTTCACTTAATAATTTAAGTAGAAAGGACATTAGCTGGTTCCAATCAAATATCAAAGGTGATAAAAAGAATCGTTGAATGAATAAATGTTTAGAAGGCTACCTTGCGGTTATTTTAGAACTTTTAGTTTATAACTCCGCAGAATACATAAATAAATTGTATAAAGCTGAATAAATAAAAACTTTAGAAAATGCCTTAACAGCTTCAAATATTACTTATTCATATTGTGGAAGAATTATAATAGCGCAAGACAATTTTAAATAAGACTATTTCGTTAAGGTCTTTATTTATAGGCGTTTGATATTTAAAAAATCCCCACATTGGCAGAAACAACATATTGTTTTAATAAAATATTAAACTTGTGTGTCACTCACACATCAAATAACAATGAACATTTCAAAACGTGTTAAAGAAAAATGAAAGGAGAAACGATATCTAAAATTCATTTAGTTTCTATTTCAAATCAGACCTCCAAATTTAAGTTTATCATTTAAACTAAATATATTACATTTTCAAGTTATCTTCAATATCCACGCTTAATAGTTCCAGTAAAGATAATCAAATTTGCTCTAAGTTTGACTGAACATTGTGATAAAACTATTTCAACGATTAAATACCTGGAAGCATTTAATACCAACAAAAGTTTTCGACTTGATAATGGCCTCAACTTTTAAATTAAGAGCTACAATGTTTTAGTTATTTGAGACAAAATAACGTTAACATTTTGTTGACTGTCAATTTCAATTTTTAAATTTATTTCGTATTAAACACAATTAAAATATATTTTATTGTCATAAATTAGCTAAGGAGTATATTTTATTTTAAGTTATGTTTATTATATAAAGATTTAAGTAGAAAGCTTCAAAGTTTCCGTGTCACACACAATTTATAATACCTTAAGTGACAGTTAAGTATGCTTTACGTGTTTGTCTTTATTATTACTTAACTTTTTTGTCGGCCATCATATTTTTGCTAGAGAATTATGCGCAACTTGTGCTGCTAAATATGTACAGAAAACGAACAAATGATCCTGATAAAATAAAGCTTTCAAGAAACAAGTCAAAGATTTGTCATTGAAAATAGTTTGGACTTCGAATTTATTGAAAAATCACTAGTCCGTTGCACATTAATTTCCGTATCGTGCAAAATTTAAGCCATACATGACAGACAAACGACAGATAAAAAAAATTATTTTCATACATGAAGCAATTTATATTTTGTAAAAAGTAATTGACAGGTAAAATAATAAATTGTTGTAGAAATCCAAATATCAAAAGAAGGCATCGTTCTACTTTAGTAAAAGTTTGGTAAGAAGTGTGTTAAAAGGAAACCTCCTTTTGAAATTTAAATTAATTTTTGGAAAAAGAAATTAAAAAAACACTGGTGACTATCATAAAGAAATGAAAAAATATTGCTGAAAACTTTAAATGTTATCTTCTTAGCGGGTAAATATTTAATATTTCACGCCACAAATTCGAGTCAAAGCTGACAAAAACGATTTACTAATATTTTTCATGGCTTCAAACTAATTATTTCTAATTTTTGGATTCCTTTCTTTGATTTCGGATGTAGAAGTGCTACGCTTATATTCATTGCAACATCGCCATGTTAACTATGTATAATAAAGTAGTAAAACAAATAATTACTGAATATTCAGAATTAAGTTATTTTAAAACGTGGAATATAAAAGCAGAAAATGTAAACAATTTCATTCTGACGTTAGTATCTTACCTTAAATCAAATAGCTATTTAAATATCAAGGCATAACCTATTATAAATACTATCCAAAGTTTAAGAGTAATGGGTGTTACAAAGTCGTAGTAGATATTCTTTTCTGTAATTTTATGTGAAACCTGAATTAACCGATCCTCAAACATGGATGTAAAAAAGCACCCAACTTGAGATAACTTAAATATATGTAAGTGTTTCGTAAATTTTCATATGAAGGAGAAATTTTTCTGCGGGTTTTTAATTTCTTTTTTCCTGTTTAAAATATGTAAAGTTAGTTTGAAAAAAACATATGGAAAATAAAGAACTAAGAATGTTTAAAAACGTAAATTTCAGCGTGTGTATAGAATTTATAATGTTTACCATTGTATTTGGTATTTATCTTCAATAAACACGTGAACGTCTTGTTAATAACGTGATCATCTTCGCGCAACTAGACCACATAAATTGTAATATATGGAAAAGTTGTAACCGATTATACTTACAAAATATCAATAAATTATAAACGTGCATAATAATTTTGGATTAAATATCTGACAAAATGTCTAATAAAGTCAGCTGAAGTTTTTAGATCGACCTAAAGTAAATATCATTTTGAGTGGAGGAGCTGTGAAGCTGTATTTAGCATGAGGTTCTCTATTCATTCGAGAGGATGATATTTTTCCGACAAGATTTTATGTGTATGTCATGCATACATGCTTATATAGGTATACGATAACCTAGAGCCTAAACCAATAAACGATCGGCCTAGACGAAAGTGACTATTATAAACTTTATTTTATTACACGCGTAAATCTATTTTTAAAATCCCAGACAATTTTTGTCATGAGGACGCCATTTCTAAAACGTTTTGCTGCAACTTGTGATATCACAAAGAGATGCAAATAAAGACCGATGGGTCTCATATTTCTGAGCACGGTTATATTTACGAAATTTTCTATTTGATTTGTTTGTCCGAATAAAATTAAAGCTATTTACATAGTATATATATTCAAAAAATTTATGACACTGATTGAATTCGTTCATCGTATACCTGTCTTAAGACAATCTATACAAACCAATCATGAGTAGATTTTGATTTAAGGATTCACTCTGAGTGTGATACTGTGACTGGAGGCGTGTGAACGGAGGAAAGATGCAAAATAGTTTGAAATATTAAAAAACACTCATATGTATCTCAGTTACTTTATCTTAATGGTGAAAATAATAGCTAATACTAAATACAAGTTTTAAATTACCATTATTAGTAATTTTACGTATCGATTATTTAATTCTCTATTATTTAATTTTTAAAACATTTAAAAAGACAAAACTGAAACTTTAAAATTATGCTTAGTATAACTTTGTTTTGTTACTCTGATTACATGGTAACTATTTGAGTTCCCACTTCTCAATTTTGCTCACGTGTAGATCGTATCAAAAAACTAAAGTACGAGATATTATCTCAAAAAAAAATCGAACAGTTTGTTATGAAGCGATCACATAAGGTCTAACAGTTGACGGTTCTATTTGAATTGCTTCAGAATGTAGGCTATCATAAGTACATGTGCATATAAAAAATTACGAATTTTATATGTTCAACTTTCAAAGTAAATAAAATACAACTCAGTTCAACTTCGTCCAATTTGAGGGTATTTCAAAGTAAATAAAGTACAACTCAGTTCAACTTAGTCCAATTTGACTTATAATTGATAAGCGCACTCAAGTAGTTCATTTCTTATGAACAAGGAATTTTATCACACATTATTTAAAAGATTTAGAGAAGAGAATAAACTTCGACGTTATATTTGATTCGGTTTCTATTTTGGTACAAGCAGTTTTTTGTGAAATATTTGATAAAAGAAAATACCGAATAAATTACTTAAAAAAATTCTGGATTACCAATATCACACAAATTTGCTAATATAGTTTGTGTGATATTGGTAATTCAGATTATTACTAAAAATCGATGGTTTCAACTGATCATAATATCATTATCGTAAGTTAATACACATATATCCAAGATTATTTATAAGTAAGGCTTAAAATGAGTATTCCAATCAATATCGAAATTTCCTTCAAATGGCAATCAATTTAAGTAAATAAACGAATAAATTATTTCTGATAACTCTGAATAAAATTAGCTCACCAAATAAATTACCAGCATAACAACGAGGTATTCAAATTGTCTAGTGTTAATGTAAGAAATTAAAAAGTTACAACTACCAATATCTTCAAATAACTTATTATAAATAAAAATATAGTACGTACGATTGGTGAAAAAATGAAAGGTATATCCTATATTTTTATATTTTTTTTTATTCTGAGCCTGGCATACGCAAATAATATCGTACATCTAAATAAAACAAAACACCTCCGAGAAAACATCGCAAACTTTCTTAGAAATAAGAAAAGAAATTAAAATAATAAATGGTGATACGTAAAGAATAATAAAAAATTGTAATTAAAAATTGTATTATATTAATTATAGAGGTAATAAAAAGTAGAAAGTAAACGCAGAAAAACGGAATAAAATATGAGAATAATATTTTCTGGTTGTTACAGAGCTTACCAATGACAAACCAGGATACGTTCGTAATTGTTTTTTTATTTCTCTCGTAATTGTTATGCAAATTTAATCTCGCAATTGTTATTCTTTTGTAATAGCTATGCAAATTTATTACTAGAAGTTTTATACACATTTTACCAACAATTCTAAGCTTTGAGCTTTGGTAATCAAGCCATAATATAAATGTTTCATCCAAAACGTTTTCCCTTGTTTATGGACTGAAAGAAAAAGTAATTAGGGCGGTAAAACTACCATTTTACTTTGACTGTATCCGATATTACTATTATAACTTTAACATTACTTTACAAAGTATTAAAGACTGGAAATATATGTACAAACTCTGCCTTTTTGAAGTGTATTGAAAGAGGAGCATTTCTCGGCTGTTAAAAGTTTAATACCATTAATTTAAAGTATCTGCACTTACAAAGATATTATGTACTCATTTTCTGCAGGCCACTGGTGGCGAAAACTAAATCGGTCTGCATAGCCTTATTCTGAATCGTGCTGAATAAGTTTACATAGTTCCATTAACCTTGTTTTTTACAAAAGCGTTTCGTGCACGTTTCTTTCTATTGACGCATAATTTATTACGTGTTTATATACTCTTTTCATTGCTTAATATAAAAATGTCTTCGTATATTACATATCCCTTCCGATTACTTATTTTTAAATTTGTTGTTTTCTTTAATATTCAATTAATGTTTCAGTTATTCGATAAATCATTTGTACTCAATTTCTGCATGCCACTGGTGGCGAAAACTAAATCGGTCTGCACAGCCTTATTCTGAATCGTGCTGAATATGTTTACATAGTTCCATTAACCTTGTTTTTCACAAAAGCGTTTCGTGCACGTTTCTTTCTATTGACGCATAATTTATTACGGGTTTATATACTCTTTTCATTGCTTAATATAACAATGTCTCCGTATATTATATATCCCTTCCGATTACTTATTTTTAAATTTGTTGTTTTCTTTAATATTAAATTAATGTTTCAGTTATTCGATAAATCATTTATAATATAACTGTTTCAAATTTAGTTAATTTTTTAAATAGTCATTGTAAGTAACTTATTTTAAAAATTATTTTTCTACTCTGTAATCACTGCTTCTAGTAGATAAACATATTCTATGTTCCATCCACTCAATTCATTAACCGTTTTAAATATTATCCTCTTTGTAAAAAGTGATTTTTATGGTCGTAGAGGAGGTCGTACAAATATATAAAATACGGCTAAAAGAAGCCCTTCCGTAATATTTGTCTAAAACCTACTTACCAATAAATTGTTCACATAAATAACGACAAAGTTCCTTCATGTAAATGAACCACAAGGAAACCTATAATATTAAAATGAATCATCCATTAATAAAAAGCAAAAAGGAAGTCAAGGCACTTGTCAACTTTGATTGTTCCCAAGTTTTAATGAACTAAGGAGCTAAAAAATTCTATCTGTGTCTGAGGAGCAGAAAAATTTGACCTAAGCTTCAGAAGATGAAAAATTCGAACTAATCTTGAGGAGTTACGAATTATAAAAATTCTTGTGAGTCTGAGGAGCTGACAATTCGACCTAGGCCTGAGAAGCTGAAAAATTCCATTTGAGCATGAAGGGTTGAATAAATCGACCCTGCAAAAAACGTTCTATTAAAAACAACAAAAAATATTTTGGTTTCTTAATGTTACAAAAATGAACTAACATGAAAAAATGCTCACGTAACACAAATCTGTTTAACTGTTGTTCTGTTTTGGTGGTCTCAACTTCACTTTGTACTTCTAAAGTTTTAGAAGGAAGAACTCAGAAGAAACTGGTGTAAACATTTTTATTTTAATAAAACCAAAGACAAGGGTTTCGCAAAGTATTTAAAGTGAATTTTTTTTTTAAATTCCTCAGAACTACACTGCTCGTGAATATGCAGAAATGTATTTAATTTACGGGCTATGTAATGGGAATGCTCAGCCAGCCACCCGTACGTTCGCGAGCGCTACCCTAATCGCGAATTCGCTATCCCGATCATAGAGTCTTTCTTCGTATAAATAACGCATATTTAGAGGGTCGAATTCCTAGAAATGTAGTTCCTGAAGGAAGAACTGGAAATGTTGATGAGCGTCAAGTGCTGGCCGAAGTGGAAGAAGATCTTTCTACTAGTGTTCGGCGGATTTCTCCACGTGCTGATATCGCAAGAACCCGTACCATGTACAACGAGTGCAAGCACTGCTACTTGCTGACTATCAACGATGAATAGATTTCTGTCGGGACATGCTGCGTCGATGCAGGCAAGAGCCATTTTTTTTTAATTCAATCTTATGGAGCGATGAATCATGTTTTAAAACAATGAGAGTATATAATAATCACAATTTACACCAACGGGCGGTCGAAAATCCCTGTATAGTAAAGCAAGATAGATTTCAACATCAATTCGGAATCAATTTGTGGGCTGGAATCCTGGGTGACAAAATTATCGGTCCATTTGAACTCCTAAGGGCCAGGAGAATGCATTTTGAGCATTTACTATAATAAGAAAAACATAACAAAACGTGGTATGATCATAGTACACTTGTTTTATTTTACCATTACCAAAATAATTAATAATGGTATGGGTTTAAGAATAAAAAACATGTTATGAAATGACTTAACACCAGAAAATATCACACCTTTTTGGAATCTGTGTGAGTTGTAGATGTTTTCGGAATTAAGTTCCATAAGGTGGCCATACATTTTTCACACATTGTTCAAAAATAATTGTTCATGTCTTGTAAATGTGTCCGTATTTAATTTTATGTTGCCAACAATAACGAATGAGTAACATTTTTATTAGGAGGACGAATATTCTCTTAAAGATCTTGGACAATAAAAAGCAGAAATAATAATATTATCCATTTTTTTGTTAATAAAAGTTTTTGTGACCAACATTTTTTGGTCACAAAAACTTTTATTAAAAAATCATATTTCTAAAACTATTAAGACTAGGATAATACAATTTATTGTTTCGTATGTGTAATATTCCCCTCCATCACAAACATTTTGTTGATCCACTCCTTAGGACACAGGGTATACAGATATTTATGTAAATTAATTGTTTTAATAATTTAGTTCCGGGACACGTGTTCGCGCAGGCATATTCAAAGCACACAAGTCACCTATTTCGCAGTAGTCGGGTAAATATATATATATATATATATATATATATATATATATATATATATATATATACTTTCGAAACCTTAGTAATGAAATATTTTATTTGACGCTATAATGCAAAAATCATAATTTTTGAAATTATACTTCTTTAGGCGCGTTATGAAAAAATGATGAGAGTGAAATTTTAAGATTCGTCACACAAAAGTTACAGTATGAAGTTGCAGCTATTGAGACTATATATTAATACCGATATTTTGTACGAAACTTACGTTGGGGGCGTAGCTCAGATGGTAGAGCGCTCGCTTAGCATTTGAGAGGTACCGAGATCGATACCCAGCTCCTCCAAGACAAGTTTTTTATTTTTAGATTCTGCATTTTATTTGTCTTTCGAATAATTTAAAATTGTTTGATGGCATTAATTGTGATTCTTTATTTATATTACTAATTAATCAAATATCCAAATTTCACAGATAAATACTTATACAGAGAGGCAGATGATATTTAAAAACACTATTACCATTTGATGCAGATTTACTTGATGATGATTTTAATTTATGCAGATAATAGATAAAAACAATATTACCTTAAGGCATTTAGCTTTATGGTAATATTGTTTTTATCTTTATTTTGTATTCACTTTTCATACAGAATTAAAATATCAATTAGTTTATAATATCCTTACATCAGCGCACCGCCATCTTTTGATAGATATGATTATTAATTTCACGTAACAAAAATACTTCAAGTACATAATATTGACGCAGTGAGCCGCTTTTTCATTTGAATTTATTGGATAAAAAAATATATGTGCTGATAAATTATATTCAGTAGTGATTTAAATTCAATATTTTGATTAATATATTTACTATTCGTAAATATTAGTGAAAAAATTGTGTTTATAGACTTTTTTTCTTTAAAGTGCTCCAATATAATTGAGGTTATCTATCCGTATGTATTATTTAATGATGCTAAAGAAGTATACCTTCTCACGCGCGTACATAAGTACACGCACCCATTTTTTTATCAGAATGACGAATGACGTCTTGAAATCTGATTTTTTATAACCTCACCTATACTATATTACACGTAGTACCATAAAAAATTTAATAATATCTAGTTTTCTGAATTCTTTCAGGAGTTCGATCTCCGATGTAATACATACATGAATACTTACAGACGTAGAAAAACAACTACTGTTTTGGCTTCGCCATATTATAGTACGAGTATATATCTTGGTACGTATTAGCATGTGTTGAAAAAAAGAATAAGATAATAATACTCAAAAAGTTAGAGCGACATTCATCTAATTGGAGTTTTTTCTTAGGACGATTAAAATTTTAGATCTTTTATTTACTCTAGTGCCCTAGGATAAAATTAATATTTTTCCAAAAAGACTTGTACTTTGTTTTGTTTTTAATGGCACAAAACTACAGTACTCAAATATATATATATATATATATATATATATATATATATATATATATATATATATATATATATGTGTGTGTAAGATGTATACTCTATATTCGTCATGTCTACCTTATTCAGCATTTAGTCTAATATATAAACGAAAACAAAAATACGATATTCAAAGGAAAATCCTAAATTATACATAAATTTTATTCAAAATATTATATTAATACAAATTTTTAAAAAATACATCTCAAAACAAAATTTCCTCAGTTTTAAACATAGGAACAACTTCTTAACCGTATCTGTACTTATGTGAAGCCGCCTGGTGATTAAAGAGAGCCAGATGTATAAATAAAGTTTGTTTTCTAAGATCAAGAGATAATAACATGTAAAAGCAAATTGAAATTTGAACAATCAAAATCTCGAGAGAATTTTACATATAAACAATACAAGTAGATTAATATAAATCGTAACTTAGAATTATTTGGATAAAACTCTGCTAACTCTCGGAATATAGAGATTCAAATCATCTGTTTTTTTTTCGTTATCGTCTATGTTGTATTATGACATCAAATGTCGATATACATGCTGTATATCGATATTACACTGACTTTCTTTACTTACTAATATATTTTTAATTCACCGCTGCTCTTAACATGTTTATGAAATTCGACGTTACGAGGACAGCTTTGATATGTGATTATTAATTGATTTATAACCTTTTAAAAACGGCTGTCCACCGTTTCTTATCACAAAAGATTGACACTAATAACCCTTGTGATCAGACTTTGAATGTAAACCTATATATTCAAGTAACAAAATTATTAAATTGTTCATGACAATTAAAATTTTAGTTGAATTTATATTTTTACCTGAATTTATATATATCACAGAAAATCCAGAATTAAAATGTATTTATTCAAATAAAATGTCTTTAGCGACAGCCGAGTCACTCTGTTACGTTAAAATTGCGTAACGTTTAAAAAAACAAAAATCTAATGAATCTGGTCGCCGAACCTATCGTACTAACAACATGGCGGTCAAAAACGTTAAAAAGTTTGTTCAAACGCTAATCCTTCAATGAATTGGTACAGCGCTGCCGATTTTCACATTAGTTTTCCACATGATAATAAATATTACACTAAAGTACATAATTTTCGAATGTTAAAATTTTTTCACATATTTGTTAAATTTAACATTGAAATGAAAGTGCAAAATATTTGAAAATGAAAACATCTATTCTTCTCGTTATCGATTATTATTTTTAAATATATGAACTTCACTATACATATCTTTTTTGTTCTCAGGAAGAGCGAAAAAATCCTTCACTAATTTTAAATTGACTAAAATTAAAAAAAAAAATTCCATTGGACATAAATATAGAACTCTATGCACAGATATGTATTGAAATAGTTTCTGAAAAAAGCTTGTTTGCATATCTGCAATTTAACGATTTTCAATTTATTTAAAATTGTAAGTTTTAAATAAATTAGAAATGGCCAAATTGCAATGATGCAAAACACAGAACAAAACTTACTTCAAGACAAATCATCATACGTGTATTAAATATGTATGTAAGTTTATAGGTATATTAAAAACGTTCGTAATAAAATAGTTTTAAAATGTGTGTTCAATCCCACGAAATTTCTTCAACAAATGGCGATAAATATATTAACACAATTATATATAAAAAGGGACATTATTTCCATCCTAAAAGTTTTAACTTTATAATGCAATATAAACAAATTATCACTAGCCAGTAAACTACCACCAAAAATCAAATTTAAAAATAATCGTAAAACACCGGCTTGTAAAAACAGATAGGGAAATTAACAACTGACCCTTGAAAACTCCAGGCCTATTTTTATTTTCCATTTCAATTATTCAGAAATGAACTACCTCAAGGATTAGAATCCGCAGCTAAAACTATTTCAACCCTCCGCTGTGAGTTAAATATTCTACGGAAATAAAAGTACTTGAATGTAAACAGTCCATCGTAAAGAAAACACTTTGTTTAATGACTTTAGAGAAATGGCTGCTTGCAGGTAAAAATTAAATTATTCAAATATATAAAATCTGCAAACTAAAAAATTTAACTATGGTTTATTTACGTGACTACATCACCCGATAACACATTACCTTACCCTTTAACGCATTCGCAAATGCAGAAAAAAATTTAAACCCAAAAAATAGAAGACGATATGTTATTACACAAAATAGCATTTCGAAAAAATAATTTTATACAAATACCATATCGATGATAGGAAGAGGGCAAACGTTGTTATAAAAAAACCCTAATACTTGGAAAATACCTAAAATATAATTAAAAATGTTTGGTCTTTTTCTTATTTCATTCCTCCTCTATACAGGAGATGACAACTTACTAATTCAATAAATACTATTGGAACCATCGTAAAGAACGAAAGTGAAACTCAACGAAAAATTTATAGTAAAAAGATACTTTGTATTGTGGCAAAAGACATTTTTGGATGCTTTGAAGGAGAATGTTAATGTTCAATTTAGAGTTTTAGTCATTTTTAATAAGATATCGTGAACATTTCTCATGTTTACCAACACCGCACACTTGGTAAAACATAGGGAAATGGCCACCGAGAAATACTTTCAAAATATTGTTTGTAATTATGAGTTAGGTAACTACAAACAATATTTTGAAAATTTTTCTCACGGTAGTTACGTTAAGAAAAGACTATGCATACAGTTTTTAAAACTTGATCTTGAATATGTTTTATAGGTGATTGGCACTTTTGAAGAAATGATGTGAGAAATATAAATAATAAAATATGTATTATCATTTTTAATAGTTACCTTTTGTCTGAACAAATATATTTATTGAACTAATCCTTAACAAAAAACATCGTGCGCCCAGCTTGTATAGATTATGAGAATAATTTATTCAAAAAATATTTCCATAATCCCTTTTTATCATTTTTCAAGGACTGTTTAAGAGATCAAATCCAAACTCTGTATGAATTCTAACTGTAACGCGCTTTTCTAACCGTAGACAATATTTTGAAAAAAATTCCCAAGGGTTGTTTCCTTATGTGTATCACATTAAACATTTTGCATTAAAACTTTTTATGTAAATGAAATTTATATTTAACTATACTAAAATGTTTGGCTTTGTTGAAAAACAGATTCAATAAAGACAAATAACAGAAGAAAAAGGAATGGTCTTTTTCTTGTCTTTACTATTTAAAAAATCAGTATCAAATAGTTAGCTTTTGCAATTTTCTAAAAAGAAAAGTAACAAATCCACTCTAATAACCCTCGTTCAGTATTCCCTTTGGGTTAAACTCCATACTAAAACTTTACATACAACTCCATACTAAACATACAAAACTACCGATTAATCTAATCACGTTACCTTTCCGAATTTCATCATATTATCACTTTGAATTATTGCGGGGAAAACTGTCTCAAATTACCTTTAGGTTTCATTCGAGATTCGAGGAGACAAAACTGTTCTAATTAGAAAATGGGTCATTCTACTTATAACCGTGTCGAAATAATCCACATCAAATTAAAGTTTCCATGCGGTTAACATTATTAAAAATTAAAAGCCATACTATTTTCGAAATTTTAATATAACATTTTAATATAGCACTCTAGACAGTAGGTATGTTGAATAGAGAGCGATAGTGTTGTATAATATTAGTCATGATGGATCAAGCACGATAGTGTTGTACAATATTAGTCATGATGGATTAAGCAGGAGGATTGTTCAAGCACGGTAAACCAACTACACTGAGTGTTGAATTGGGATAGATAATGCACTACAATATATGTCATGATCAATACCATTGTTCAGGTACGGTGAGCCAATTGTGCCACAGTTTAATGTGCCCAGGAGATCAAGTGCCTGTAGCTCTGCCCTCTTTTACCTTCCCACAGCTCGTACTAATGGCGGTATTCGTGTAAAACTATGCTGACTTTGTTATGATTGCGACCAGGTATTCCATTTTATAACATAATTGTTAGTTCGTCATCCCAATACGAGCTGTCCATTTCTCGATTATTAATTAAGGTTCAATCTCTTAATAACAATTCATTAATAAATGTCAAGTTTTTATTCTTTTTTTATTAGTTATCATTTAAATTATTTTTTTATGTTATTACACTATCCATATTTATTTTAAAATTTTTTTTTATTTTTATTTTTAAATTATCCTATTATTTTTTTGGATCATTCTTGTTACTGTTGTCTTAATGAATTTGTATGTATTGAATATATTTGGCGTTAATTTTGCAGAAATTCATTATTCACAATTAAATGAAACTACGTGATGTGGTATTATTTCTATTTTCTTTAAATTCTTTACCACGACCTATCTTTGCTAATAGCCCACCTGAAGATGTTGTAATACAACGAAACCTAGGTCGTGGTAAAGAACTTGAAGAAAGTAGAAATAATACTACATCACGTAGTTTCATTTAATTGTTAATTTGTTTATAAATAAATCATCAACATAGATATTAAATCTATGTTGATGATTTATTGCCTTGATGTAGGTATGTTAGAATAAAAATCTGCCTAATACAAAGCTTATAAATTCTTAATTCGTCATAATGTGTAAATGTAATATTCGCTATGTAAAGGAAATAAATAAAATTAGATAGAAATTTTAAAAAATAGACAAATACGAAATCCAAATGGCAAAAACGGAACCATTTGGTCTCCTCTATCTATCTGCTTATCCGTATCATAACATTGTACTTTAGTTTAACATCAATCGTTAATTACGTGAACATATATAACAGTCAACAAAAATACAATAAAAAAATGTAATGCCTCGATGTGGTGTCTCCATAGCGAGATACAATCGTCGAAACTGATTAACCAAAAAATTAAAAAAAAACAGGATAGCGGCATTTAACCAGGTTTTTAATGCAAAGTTATATGCTTCAACTTCTATTAATAAATTAAAGGGATATATACAACCAAATTATTTGTCTCAAGGTTTTGAAATATGCACGAGACGATTACATGTTGAAAAATGGTACAAACATTTAGAAATGCGTTAATAGAAACGCCATGAACACACCTTTACCTCATATATACTCTTCGCTACACACACACATTAGCTAAAAGTATTTGAATAATATTGTATGAACTTCAATTCTTTAACAAAATGCTAAAAGTACAGTGGAGTTGACAGCAGGTGTTCCTGTAGGTGACATCAGCGACGCGCGATGAAATCGCGAGGAAGGGCGGGACACATCGTTGAAGAAAATTTGAGCTTTCTAAAAATTTTCAATGTCCGTTATATCGCTATAATACCTTACAATCGTTATATGTTCCTGACACGACTCTTATAATAACAATTTAAAAATACCACTTATGGAAAATCAATCCAGTTAATAAATCAGCTTATCGCAAAGTGGCATATGGCAATTAATTGAAATTTTATACACATGTGTATATATATATATATATATATATATATATATATATATATATATATATATATACATATCTATTGTTACCCGCTTTACGGTCCATAATAGGTTTCATTATGTGAATAATTGAAGACAATACCAATACAATTTTCTCCGTCGTCTGTAAAGGGTAATGAGAATATGTCATCTTTAGTACTCATTTGCAGTCGAAGTTTCTATTACTTACTGCCACTTTTTTTAACCGGCATAACCAGGCTGCTACATGAGTTCACTCTAAAGCAAGTCACGTAAAAACGATACCTTAGACTGGTTTAAATGGATGTTACTTTAAATGTCAACCACAAGTATATTTCGTACTAACGGGGTACGTACTAACGGGATACGTACTAACGGGGTACACAAATATATTTCGTACTAACGGGGTTCAGACACTCTGAAACAATATTTCTGTTGAACTATTTACAAATATTAATTTATGACAACGTAGACATATTGTCCACTATAGCTTTCACAAGCATAACAAACCTATAGTTTCAGCAAACGTCAAAAATTATAAAATATCTAAGGATAATCGCTATTGTTTTCCTGCTATCTCATAGTCAAATTTTACCAACGTTATTTTATCATAACTTTTGCCTTAATAATTTCAAAAATAAGGTGCTCTGCAAAAAATAATGCTCTTTTTTCGTATTCGTGGAATATCTTTTTGAATATACAATTTAAAATTAAAAAAAACATTATCGTATTCTTCATAACAAGCCCTTTCAAACAATAATGCACAAAATTACAAAAAAAAATATTATTTATCCCCTCCTTAATTAGTATATGAACATTTTCACTAGTTAAATATATGTGGGTTAATAAGATATTACTACGCCAAATTTTAAGTTTTTACGTCGAATTCTTTGTGACAAGATCGGCTGGGAATATGGAAAAAGGAAATATGTTGCCTATCGTCGTACAAAAATATTACTATTTGTACTGTTCCAAATTTCATACGGTAAGCAGTTTTTGAGAAAAATGTCTGTAACATACGGACGGACAGATAAGCAATTGATCTTATAAGAGTTCCTTGTTTCGTTTTGAGGCACGGAAACCTAAAAACGTGGAAAATATATTTAACCCAGTCTGCAATTGCGGATCACACTGAAATTTGTGGATCACTCTAAAGTGCTCCCGAAAGAAATTTTCACAAGCATCGCCCAAATAAACTGTAACTGAATATAGCAAAAAGAAGACACACAAAGTGATTTATTAATGCGACAATTTAAAAAAGTAAAGACCTCAAGATAACTCAAAACAAAAGCAAGTGATTCGTAACTTTTCGTATTAAGGGTAATTCCTCCGCTGTAAATTACAGCACCTGTGCACTATAGGCAATACTTTTCGTTTTATTTATTATATATTCTATAAAAAATATAGCAAGTGAAGATACTAATATAAAGGTAAACTTTTATAGGCTTTTTTTTCGTAAATTACGTAAGTTAGAATGAAATAGTAAAAATTGGTAACCAAATATTAAGAAATTTTAAACGAGAAAATATATTGAATGAAATATATTATTAAATTTTAACAAAGTTAGGTATTTGAGCTTGAACTATCAAGAAATGGGTCCGAAGCTCGAGTCAAAGTTGTTATTTTAGGTAAAGAATTATATAGGCGGTTTTCTCTACACATTTAACATCAGGCATCAGCAAAATGTTAAATGTGTATCGTACATGCGTGCGTGTGATATATGCGTTCGTCTAGAGCCTAAACTAATATATCAATATAGATGAAATTTGCAATTTTTTGCCTATATTTAATATGTAAACCTGTTTTGAAAACTCAAAAAAATTCCTTCTGAACTCACCATCTTTAAGTGTTTTTTTAACAACCGGTAATAATAATGTATTATTCTAGTCCAGTATTCGCATACCAGTTAGCGATGCACTGCCACAAAGAGACGCTGATAAAGACAAACCCATCTCGTAATTGTGAGCAATGTTACGACAAAAAAATCGATATCATGTTATTGTCCGACCAAAACAAAAGTTATATTCATAATAAAAGCATTTAAGAGAAAGTAATGGAAACTGCTTGAATTTATTTGTCCAATACTTACCCTATGATACAGGCCATGTGTGAACCGATTTTTATTTAAGAATTTACTGTAAATATCACTCTTTTCACATAATTTAGATTACTAAAATAATATATATTATGCTCCATACATTAAATCCAAAAGATATTAACATTAAATATAAGTTTTGCATTATCACTAGTAGTAATTTTCAAAATTGACCGATAAATAGCCGCTATTATGTTTTTCCTATTACAATATTACAATTTTCACTACATATTAAAATTTTCAAGATGTTCTAACCTATTATCACAATTTTCAAGATATCTAAGAATTTCTAACCTATTATAATTTTCAAGATAAAAAAAGGATACGCGGAAATGGTAAATTTATATTAAATTTCAGTTTGTTTTATTCCTTATTTATTTAATAACTTAGCTTACTTAATTTAATACTACTTTTATTAGAATGTTAAGATAATTAAGTAGGTAAATAAGAAAATATACACTCTTTTTAATAACAATAAATATTAATTTTACCTATTCATCTGGTTAACTTTTATTTATAACTGCAATCAATGACGGCTTATAAAAACTAAAATCCAATAGAAATAGTTAACGAAAGGTTTGCTTTAAAACTATAGCTAACAAAGTCTTTACACAAGCTTCAAATGTTTATCCATAAGCAACGGACCAATCACATATTTGATAAATAGCAAACTTACGCAAAGCGAGATGGCGTATTCGTGTTTCAAAGTATTAAAACATTTTCTATATTCATTACATAAACTAAATGTGCTGTCGCAAACGCCCACCAACTTGATGAATGTCATTTTTCTTGCGTGTATCAAATGCGCGTTACACAATTTTAATGTGACAGTTATTTCTGACACAGACACCGCAAAAGAAGATTCATATTCATAAATAGTTCTCATAATATGATAGTAAACGCATTCTGATATGAAAATAATTAAGCAATGCAACGTTATTTCAACAGCCATACGTATAAAACAAAAAAATCAGAAAATAATATCCCCTAGTAGTTTGCAACTCTTGGTTATAAAGAACGAATTGTAAGTGGTACAGATGAATTTTCAAAGCAAATATTGGAGAAGACTACGTTTGTTTGAACACGATTTAAGAAAACAAAATTGCCTGCGCCTTTATTTTTAAATGTTTTGTGTAAACAACACTCAAAGCTTTGCTAACAGTCAAACACTTTGCTTCACGAGCATGCAGAATCAAATAATTAAAAAATGTATAGCTGGTTAATAATTATCCTTTTCCGACCTTCAGAGAACTAACAATAAGGAATGTACCATAAGAACGTGGGAAAGGAATTTTGCTAACAGCTTGCGACTACACCATATTTGATTCATCCTCGAATAAAATTTAAACTTTATCAATTATTATGTTACTATTATTATGTACTTTATCTTTAATTAAAATTTAAACTTTATCAATTCAATCAATTATAATTAAACTTATTCTTATTTTAATACTTTAACAGAATATATGAAATGAAGTAGAATTTTATTTCGAAAATATTTATCTACAACGCAAGAACGAACTTTTCAAGACATTAATTTGGGAAAATGTTTAATTTAATAGCTATATTTATTAAAATTGGGAGGAATATAAAATTACCTCTTACACACTATTTCATGACAATGAATTAGTTTCAAATAAGTAGACTAGAGAAGAAGTAAGTCGGCCGCTGAGTTTCACTTTATAATAATTTAATTATTTCTAGAATAAGAGCTTTTACCAGCGGACAAATACTCCAAATAGTTGCTAAAAGCTTTAATATAATTTATTTACAGTATCTCCACCCACAAATAGATCATTAATGTATTCGTTTTCGCAGACTATTCGTATCGTATAGCAGCATCGCTCTCCCCACATCTGTTCCTCGTAAAAGCATTTTGTCTACGTTTCGTTCTCTTGATGCATAATTTATTTCGACATATATATTCTTCTCATCGCTTAACTCAAAGATATCTCTGTTAGGTTATAAACTTTTTGCCAGGACTAAGTCTTAAATTAGTTTATTTTGTAATGTTGAATTATTGTTTTTATTAATTACTAGACGAGTAACAACATAAACTTTTTATATTTAATTATTTTGTTTTAATTGTGTACGTGTATATTTCTACGCTACATACTTGTCGTAGAAAAATGTCCTAAATACGCGATAAGAATATCATTATTTTTCTGCACGGAAATACTTGCCCTTAGTCCTCATATAATTTTGATCTAGAAAATTATAATGGGACTCTGTATATTTAATTTTTTCTTCGCTTTCCCAAATATTTTTGGCTATAATTCACATCGGCTTTTCAAATTTATTTTAAATACTTGCAATGAAAATAAAAAAATTAGATGTATTTTCAATACACCATATTTACAACTCTGTCAACCTAAATTTTCAAGCATTCAAATTATGCAATTTTTATCATATGTTGGACATACGATTCAAAATAAATAGTTCACAGTATTAAAATATTATTTGCAGTGACTTATCCATTATTACAATTTCCTTTGCAATTTACATAAAAGAGTTTTTACAAAGCCAGTTTATATACATATGAATTCATCATTAAAGCATATAGTGTCAACCGTATCATAATGTATTGCCGTTGCGATATTTTTTTAAATATAATTTCAATTTCAATGTACCATACCGTATTTAATAATTTCAATGCCGTACAAGAATAGGAAGAGGTGTACAAATAAAATTAACTGTGTGTTTATCTGTATATTTTTCTCATAATTTTTCCTCTGGATACGTTAATAGAGAGTTGAAATTTTATATAGTTGTAGGAAATATTTGCATAGCATTAAAAATTTAAGAGATGTGAGAGAAAACGTAAAAAATGCAAGGTGAATGAAGCCATTAAAAATATACTACAAAGTTGTTTATATGTACTTATTCTAAATTCCTTAATTAACTAAAATAAGTAAATTCCCACAAATAGTTAAAAAATCGCTGCCAAGATTTGGAAATAAAAAAATATAAAAATTGATTATGAGGTCTACGTAAAATAGTAGTTTTCAGCATTGTAGGAACTCTGGCAGTTACTTTATTTGGTTTAAAACAATTTAACTTTTCTTAACTACAGCCAATTTTTTAGCATTAATTAGTAATAATTATTTTTATTCACTTGTCAAACTAAAATACCTAACAAATATAGGAACCCTTTTTTTTCTTATTTCCATTTCTCATAATTTTTTTCTACGATATATATGAATGCGGTAAATACACAAGACTTGTGGTTATTACATGCAACGAATTTTACATATGTTTCAATGCCTTTATGTATCTATACAATGACATGGAATATTATGCAAGTTTCTTTGGTTTAAAACAATTTAACTTTTCTTAACTACAGCCAAATTTTTGGCATTAATTAATAATACTTATTTTTATTCACTTGTCAAACTAAAATACCTAACAAATAAAGGAACCTTTTTTTTTCTTATTTCTATTCTCATAATTTTTTTCTACGATATATATGAATGCGGTAAATACACAATACTTGTGGTTATTACATGCAACGAATTTTACATATGTTTCAATGCCTTTATGTATCTATACAATGACATGGAATATTATGCAAGTTCCAATTGATTTAAAAAAAATTTTCTGACACTGATAGACATTATTTTTCCCAGTTATGACACATATATATTATATACATAACACAAATTAAAACAATAAATACAGAAAGATAAAATAAATACAGAAAGTTGATATAACTATCGAGTAGTCTATAAATGTTGTTATTCTAGAACAAAGGCCACCCACTTTCATATTAACACTAAAATAAAATTATTTTTTTCATTTTTTAATCGAATTAACATGGAAAAACCCTTTTTATAATTTATGACAAGTAAAAAGCGACCATAAAAATCGTCCATTTGACGACCATAAAAATCGTTCACCAAATAATTTTTATTAAATTTCTGTGTTCATATAAAGATATGGTGATATAAAACTTAAATAAAATTGAAAACACTTCATCGGAATATTTTAAAATTCTTAATCTAATATATTGGTTTGTTCTATGAAAATTATACGTTTAGAAGCTATGAAATATTTTAAATTCCTCACTTGGTATTAGTCAAACTGAATTCTGGTTGTGGCCTGCTACAGGAAACTTTTTGTAAATATGTATAAATATATGAGAGTTCCTTTTTGTTAATAAATCTTGCCATGAGAAATTGGTAAAAAGATTATCAATTCGTCATTTTAAGGCTTATTAATCGAGTTTATTTAATATTTGTTTTTACATTTCAATTACCAATTACGCCATTTCGTTGTAAGGCTTATTAATCGAATTTGTTTAATATTTGTTTTTACATTGCAATTATCAATATAAGATTGCAATTACATATTATACATTCCAATTACCTATTGAACAAATCTAATTCCTGTAACAAAATGTCTACGTCCTGTAAATTATGGTGTTTAGTTTATTTTGTTTGACCGTTTGTTTATTTACTTAATAAATATTAATCCTTGATATTTAGTAAGTTTAAATTGTCGACCTGTATAGACTTTGTTACGAAATATATGGGGTATAACTTCAATAGATCAAACAATGATAATTCCTTTCTTGGTTAAAGTCACGTTTTAAAAACATGTTTTCGGCAAAATTTATTTAAAAGTCGCAGAAACATTTTTACATCATTTATCAAGTCCTATCTTAACGTTGATGTTTGATTTTATTTAAGTTCTTTCAGAGTTGAACGCAACGTTATCCAAATTGCTACTCAAATGAGAGAAAACAATCGGGACTGTTTCCTGATTGTTTTCTTTGTCTTGGTTAACAAGAAGGAATTACTATACACGATACGGATCAATGTGCAAAGCAACTACTCGACGAAGGTTAATGTTTGTTTCAGCATATTTGAAGGAAATGGCATTCTCTCCATGTTTATTTATAATTGCTTTAAATCAATGAAAATAAAGCCTTAGCCAACAGTCAAATGTTTCGCTTCATAAGCGTGAGGAATAGTATAATTAAAACAAATGTAGTTAATTGCGTGCATACTATCCTTTCCCGACCTGTACTATTTAGAAAACTAACATCAATTAATATGCCTATGATAACCGGCAAAGGAAATTAATTGCCATCCTATGACCACACCGTGTCTTATACATCTTTCGAATCTAATTCAAACTTTATCAATTATTTATTTACTCAAGTTTTGCCAATTCAAAAAATTAAATTATTCCAACCTTCAATAATTCAGTATATCATAATCAAATTCATTCTTTATTTAATACTATAATGAAACGTCTGAAACAAAATAGGGTTTTCGTTCGATTTTTCTTCATAGAAAGAAAATACTTTTCGATTAGGTACGAGAAAAAAATTTCTCTTTTTTATTCCAAGTCCGCCAAAATATTTTTTACAATCTATCTTATGACACCCTTACATTAAGTCTTTCTAAAGCATTTAGAAAGTGAAATATGTGCAACTGCTGAAATCTTTTACACTTATGAAGATATTATCCATATCATACGGAAATGCTGAATTAGTCAGCATTGCTCTATCTACCCCCGATTCTCGCACAAACGTTTTGTACACGTTTCATTCTCTTAATGTACAATTCATTTCGGGTGTATATACCCTTTTCATCACTTAACTCTAAAATATTCCAATAAAGTTACATACCTCTTATGACGACTAAGTTTTAATCTTTTTATTTTTATAATATTAAATTCATTTTCAATTGATTACTGAATAAGTTACAATATAAACGTTTCGGATTTAGTTTTATTTTTTAAATTATTCACTGTGTATTTTCTGTGTTTCATACTTGACACAGGAAAATGTCGCTAGAATTATGCAATTAGAATAAACTTATTATTTTGCACTGTAAACACTTTGCAAGGGTTTTCTTCTTGTACCACATAATTCTTTCGTTAATCGATAAAGATACTGTACACAAATATTTGCGATATTTGACTAAAACTCATTTGATCAGATTGTTCACAAAAAACGAAAAAGATCTTTTATGGGAGTGAGTAGAAGGAACCTTGATAATAAATTAAAGCACTATTTAAAAAAGACGGAGAAGATCAACAATAATTGTTTGCAGGCTTTAAACGATGTGGGACTGGAAACAGGTGAGAAACCCGCAATGAATAAAGTGGTTGTGGTAAAAGCAACAAACCTGAGTTTTCAGTCATCTTTCTTTCAGTGATGCGACCGAAGTGAATAACAAAAATATGGTCATGTAACTCCAATCTATTAAATTATGGTCTATGTGGAAATATGTTTGTGTCTATACTTTGCAAATGGACGAGTGTTAATCGTTTTATTTTAATATACTAAATGCAAGTCCATCATAAAATATTTTTAAGGCACTTTTTCATTTTATTGACATGGTATGGTTTTCAAAACTTACTAAATATTAATTAACAATATTTTTCTCATTTCTGTTTTGATTTTACTCAAGAAAAGCTACATTGAGACACACACAACATGAACATTTACTTACATGTTAGTGTAACGTACCCATGCGTTAAAATTATTCACTCTTGTCGTACTTCTTTAAGAGTTTATTATGTTTTCTGTTGCTTTTCACCACTACCATTTTAAGTGCACATTGTAGGATCAAATTTTTAGCTTATTAGGTTCAAATATTATTTAAACTCGGCGAACAGTTCTTCTTGGCTTGTGCAAGATCTTCCCTATTGTCCTTTATTAATAGATATTTATTTCCTTTTGACATTACTAAGCTTCCTATAGTTTATCCCCATGAAAGAATTTTATCGTTTTTTGTCCACAATCTGTCTGACAATTAAGTCTTAGACAAAGATCACAGAGCGTCTTCTTCTAATCTTAGGATTTATATATTTGGACGACCTTCTTTTCAATCATAAAAATAATGATTTTACAAAAGAAAAAAAGTATTCAAAATCGTTAATGGAATAAATGCATGTTGATGAAATTGAGGACATGAAACAATGGATATATTTTTCTGCTCGTTATTTCTACGTTTACCTCGCAGCAAAACTACCGTAGAGAATGTCACTCTGAACATCTATTAATAGCAATATTTTTCTGTGGCGGGTGCGGAAACAGAAAATATATAAGTATCGAATTTAAAAAAGTTTTAATTCGGCTATTCGATACCCATTACTTGGGGAAAACTAGTACACCTGTAATATATTTGTAAATGTAGATACTGTAAATAAATGATATTAAAACTTTTAACATCTGCCAAACCCTCCACTTTCCAAAAAGAGATTTCAATAAAGACATAGAACTTGATACTTATGCGTGATTTCTACCCAGTTTTAACATTTAGTGACGTAATATCAAAGTAATGTCGAAGTAATACCAGATTTAGTGAAAGTAACATGGCACGTTCATTTATTCGATTCATACCATTTTCCCTTATTTCAGAAATACTGAATTAATATTCAAGTGAGAAACTCGTCGTCTTACTTTGTCACCGTTGATTTTACTCAATTAAAAAAATCACCAACAGTCATGAATTATGCGGAAACATTTTGCCTCTAGCAGTCTCTTATATCCTCTATCTCGTATCTTCAATTTCAATAACATACACTTATTTCATTAAGATTTTTCTTATTATGTAAAAATCATTATGTTAGTGTTCGAAGAGGAGACCGCCCAAATATAGAAACTGCAAAACTTGAAGAAGACTCTTTGTAATCTTTATGTAAAACTCACTTGCCAGACAGGTTCTACAGAAGAAATGATAAAATTTGTTCATGGAAATAGACCGAAGGAATCAACATGATATCAAATCTTGAAAAAATATTAAAATAAAATAAATATCTATTTATAAAGGGTAATAGAGAAAACACGGTAATTGTCAACTATAATTATTCGCCGGTTTTGAATAATTTGCGTCTGAAGAGCTGAAAAATTTCATCTTACGATAAGTTTTCAAAGTGATAATGGTGAAAGCAACAAAAACAGGATAAGTTCAGAAAAGAGTATTACGGAAGTTAAAATAAAAACATGGTCACCTTAGCCCAACCTGTTGAACTGTCATACTGTTTTGATTATCTCAACTTTGCTTTGCACATATGAAGTCTTATACAAAATAACTCAAAGCAAGCTTGCGTAAAAAGTTTTATTTTTATTAAAATGAATATAAGTAGGTAAATCGTAAAATAGTTCCAATGCTCTTTTTGACAATTAATTTATGATACGGCTGTAAAAAGGCACAAACGAAAATAGGTAAATCGTTTTCTCATATTTACTGTAATTTTACACGATAGAATAGAAATCATTTGGTACTTTACTCTGATTTATTTATTAAATTTGCAGTGCAAGGGTTCATATTGGCATAAACGTGAAATTCCTCGTTTCGTGACACAAGGTGATAAATATGAATTTTGAAGAGGAAAGAAGTATTTTAGTCACCGTATGGATAGACAAAGACTACAAAAATGATTACCTAATCTAACATCCACTAAAAATCAATTATAGGTTTTTTATCACAGAATAAAAACATTACTAACTATTATTATCCACGTGATAAACAAATAAAGTAAAGCTGTTCATAAAACCCTTCACTTAATAATTTAAGTAGAAAGGACATTAGCTGGTTCCAATCAAATGTCAAAGGTGATAAAAAGAATCAAGAATAAGAAATGTTTGGAAGTCTACCTTGAGGTTATTTAAGAACTTTTAGTTTATAACTCCGCAGAGTGCATAAATAAATTGTATTAAGCTGAATAGACAAAAGCTTCAGAAAATGCCTTAAAAGCTTCAAATATTTCTTATTCATGTTATGAAACAAATTGTGATGGAAAACAATTACTGTACATAGCGCAAGACAATTTTTAATGAGACTATTCCGCTAAGGTCTTTATTTATAGGCGTTTGATATTTAAAAAATCCCCTCATTGTGAGAAACAACATATTGTTTTAATAATAAATTAAACTTGTATGTCACTCACACACCAAACAAAACAATAAACTTTTCAAAACGTGTCAAAGAAAAATGAAAGGTGAAACGATATCTAAAAATCATTTACTTTCTTTTTCAAATTAGACCTTCAACTTTAACTTCACCATTTAAACTAAACATATTACATTTTGAAGTTATCTTCAGTATTCACACCCAATATTTCCAATAAGTATAATCAAATTTACTCTAAGTTTTGACTGAATATTGTGATAAAACTATTTCAATGATTAAATAACTGGAAGCATTTAATACCAGCAAAAGTTTTCGACTTGTTAATGGCCTCAAGTTTTAAATTAAGAGCCACAACGTTTTAGTTATTTGAGACAAAATAACATTGAAATTTTGTTAATCGTTAATTTGAAGTTTTAAATTTATTTCATATTAAACATAATTAAAATATATTTTATTGTCGTAAATTAGCTAAGGAGATACTTTATTTTAAGTTATATTTAAATTTGATGAGAAAGCTTCAAAGTTTCCGCGTCGCACACAATATATAATACCTTCAGTGACAGTTAAGTATCCTTTAGGTGTTTATCTTTATTATTATTAAACATTTTTGTCGGCCTTCATATTTTTTCTAGAGAATAATGCACAATTTGTGCTGATAAATATGTACAGAAACGAACAAATAATCTTGATAAAATAAAGCTCTCCACAAGAAACACGTCAAAGATTGTCATTAAAAATAGTTAGGACTTAGAATTTATTGAAAAAGCACCGGTCCTTTGCACATTAATTTCCGTATCGTGTAAAATTTAAGCTACACTACGACAGACAAACAACGTTTAAAAAAATATTTTATAGATGAAGCAATTTGTATTGTGTAGAAAGAAGTTGACAGGTAAAATAATAAATTGTTGTAGAAACTCAAATATCAAAAGAAGACATCGTTCTACTTTAGTAAACGTTTGGTAACAAGTATGTTAAAAGGAAACCTCCTCTTGAAATTGAAATTCATTTTTGGAAAAAGAGGTTAAACAAACACTAGTAACTATAATAAAGAAATTAAAATATTGCTGAAATAAATATCAAGGCATAACCTATTATAAATACTATCCAAAGTTTAAGAGTAATAGGTGTTACAAAGTCGTAGTAGATATTTTTCTCTGTAATTTTATGTGAAACCTGAATTAACCGATCCTCAAACATGGATGTAAAAAAGCATCCAACTTGAGATAACTTGAATAGAGGTAAGTATTTCGTAACTTTTCGTATGAAGGATAATTTTTTCTGCGAACTTTTAATTTCTTTTTTCCCATTTAAAATATGAAAGTTAGTTTGGAAAAAACATATTGAAAATCCCACCTGAAGATGTTGTAATACAACGAAACCTAAGTCGTAGTAAAGAAATTAAAGAAATTAGAAATAATACTACATCACGTAGTTTCATTTAATTGTGAACTAAAAATGTTTAAAAATGTAAATTTTAGCGTCTATATAGAATTTTTAATGTTTACCGTTGTATTTAGTATTTATCTTCAATAAACAAAAACGCGAACGTATTGTTAATAACGTGATTATCTTCGCTCAACTAGACTACATTAATTGTAATATGTGACTAGTGAAAAGTTGTAACCGATTATACTTACAAAATATCAATAAATTTTAAACGTGCATAATCATTTTTAATTAAATATCTGACAAAATTTCTAATAAAGTCATGAAGTCGCCATTTCTTAAGCAGTTTTGCTACAACTTGTGATATTACAAAGAGATGCAAATAAAGAGGGATGGACCTCATATTTCTGAGCACGGTTATATTTACGAAATTTTCTATTTGATTTGTTTGTCCGAATATAATTAAAGCTATTTACATAGCATAAACCTTCGAAAAAGTTATGACACTGATTGAATTTGTTCATCATATACCTGCTTGAGACAATCTATACATCCCAAGCACGAGTAGATTTTTATTTAAGGATTTCCTCTGAGTGGAATCCTGTGACTATGAATATTTTGAAAGCAATGATTGTGCATAAAAGGTAATGCCTTTTGAATATGCAAAATAGTTTGAAATATTAAATACCACGTATATGTATCTCAGTTACTTTATCTTAATGATGAAAATAATAGCTAATACTAAATACAAGTTTTAAATTACCATTATTAGTATTTTTACGAATCGATTATATAATTCTCTATTATTTAATTTTTAAAGCATTTAAAAAGATAAAATTGAAATTTTAAAATTATGCTCAGTACAAGTTTGTTTTGTTACTCTGTTTACATGGTAACTATTTGAGTTCCCACTTCTCAATTTTGCACAACTACTAAAGTACGAAATATCATCTCAAAAAAAATCAAACAGTTTTGTATCAATGCGATCACATAAAATCTAACAGTTGACGGTTCTATTTGAATTGCTTCAGAATGTAAGCTATCATAAGTATATGTACATATAAAATATACGAATTCTATAAATTCCACTTTTAAAGTAAATTAAATACAGCTCAGTTCATCTTCGTACAATTTGACTTATAATTGATAAGTGAACTCAATTAGTTCATTTCTTATGAACAAGGGATTTTATCACACATTACTTGAGAGATTTAGAGACCTTATTTTGGTACCAACAGTTTTTTGTGAAATATTTAATAAAAGAAAATATTGAATAAATTACTGAAAAAAGTCTGAATTACCAATATCACACAAATTTTATAATATAATTTGTGTGATATGGGTAATTCAGATTATTACTAAAAATCGATGGTTTCAACTGGTCATAATATACTTATCGTAAGTTGATACACATATATCCACGATTATTTATAAGTAAGGCTTAAATTGAATATTCCAATCAATATCGAAATTTCCTCCAAATAGCAACCAATTTAAGTAAATAAACGAATAAATTATTTCCGATAACTCTAAATAAAATTAGCATATCAAATAAATTACCAGTATAACAACGAGGTATTCAAATTGTCTATTGTTAATGTAGGAAATTAAAAAGTTTTAACTATCAATCTCTTCAAATAACTTGAGCAAATCATTCTCTGAATTTAACAAGTTAAAGGGTCGATCACTTACATAGTTCAAGCAAAACAAGTTTCGAAACTAGAAATTGGCTATAAACTTCCGTATAATCCCCCAA
Source organism: Druceiella hillmani (assembly GCA_039881145.1). Classification (NCBI taxonomy): domain Eukaryota; kingdom Metazoa; phylum Arthropoda; class Insecta; order Lepidoptera; family Hepialidae; genus Druceiella; species Druceiella hillmani. The sequence goes on from JAYKKI010000029.1 coordinate 17,234,944, forward strand.
GTTATCGTAAGATCAAGAGAAATATGATAGAAATATAAATAAAGATATAGAACGTACGTTTGATGTAATAAATGAGAGGTATAACTTATATTTTTATGTATATTTTTTTTATTCTGAGCATGGGATACGCAACATCGTACATCTAACATAACATAACATCGTACATCTAAATAATACAAAATACCTCCGAGAAAACATCGCAAACTTTCTTAGAAAAAAAAAAGATATTAAAATAATAAATGGTGATACGTAATAAATAATAAAAAATGGTATTTAAAAATGGTATTATATTAATTATAGAGGTAAATCAAACATAGAAAGTAACCGAAGAAAAACAGAAAAAATATGGAAAAAATATCTTCTGCTTTGTTATAGAGCTCACCGATAACAAACCAGGATACGTTCGTAATTATTATTTTATTTCGTTATTGGGCTTAAAATTATTTTGCAAAAAAAATTATTACCTGACATTAGTGGTTCACAAATTACTAAAAACGCGAAAAAATTAAAAGACAATTCTTAGAACTGTTTTCATTAAATCAATTTTAAACCTAACTTTTAATTAATTTAAATTTTAATTACAAATTGCAACTTCCAATTATTGGCAAAAACTTATTTCTTTATGACACTCGAAGCAATAGAAAACACTTGATACTTATTTGATGTTCTCAGAAAAAATGTTTCCCGAGTTAGTTTATGTTAGAACATATTCCGAGAACGTTTCGTTCTATGTTAAACAAATTAATGTGAATTATCCGATCAAATAAGAGACAATGTTTTGATTAACTTGGATTAAATGTTATAGTTCTCTGGTTTATAATCTTCTCACAATTTTCAAATTGTTACTTTATCAGACTTTGTTTAAGGACGATTTAAGATAACAACATTTCTTCTACATTTATTTAAGGCATTTATAAATAAATGTAATTTATTTATAAATACTTTAAATAAATGAAAGTATAGTCCGAATCTCTAGTACTTACAAAACTAATATCGAATAATGTGTACTTGGAACCTGACTAAAAAGTAGAATGTGATCAAACCATACCTCTAATCAAATTCACCGAACGTGTTAGTTTATTTACCATTTCTTCTTCAACCAATGCCTTCATTAATTCATATTTCTAACAAATTTATTCTTAACGGAAAATTATAACAGAATAACTGAACCAAAATAGGACTTTAGTTCGAAAAGATTTGTCTCTATTGAAAGACCAGACTTTTCAAAGTACGAAATGGTAACTTTTTAATTTGATGACTGTTTTATTTACATTTTTAGAAAGAAAATAAAATTACCATTTGCAAACTATTTCAGTACAGTGAATTACTTCTAATTAGCATAAATGGACTAAAGAGTTATACCAAGCGTAATTTTATTTTAAAACCTAAACCAAATTTTAATATTTATAATTTCATATCTGCTTGAATTGTAGTTCTCGACATGATATCACATTTTATTATTTTTAAACTGTTAACATCTTCATTATGGGTTCCATAATTTTAACGGGCAATGCATGGCACAATGACATACATTCAATTCACCAATACCGCAGTGTTATATGTTCATACCATTTAAATTTTTCTCAAATAAATATGAAAACCGAAATATTCTGAATATACCACATAATTCCGAAATTTTGGCAAATACATTATTAGAAGTTTTATACGCCATTTACCAATAATTCTAAGCTTTGAGCTTTGGTAATCAAGCCGTAATATAAATTTTTCAACCAAAAAGTTTTCCCCTATTTATGAACTGAAAGAAAAAGCAATTGAGGCGGTGAAATTACCATTTCACTTTGACTATATCTGATATTACTATTATAACTTTAATATTACTTTACAAAGTATTAAAGACTGGAAATACATATACAAACTCTCTATGTCCTTTTGAAGTCTCTAGAAAGTGGAGCATTTCTCGGCTGTTAAAAGTTTTAAGATCGTTAATTTAAAGTATCTACACTTACAAAGATATTGTGTACTCGTTTTCCGCAGGCCACTGGTGTCGAAAACTAAATCGGTCTGCATAGTCTTGTTCTGAATCGTGCTGAATAAGTTTACATAGTCTCCTTAATCTTGTTTTTCACAAAAGCGTTTCATACACATTTCTTTCCATTGATGCATAATTTATTACGGGTGTATATACTCTTTTCATTGCTTAATATAAAAATGTCTCCGTATGTTACAAATTCCTTCCGATTACTTATTTTTAAATTTGTTGTTTTTTCTAACATTGAATTAATGTTTCAGTTATTCGCTAAATCAATTATAAATGTTTTAAATTTAGTTTATTTTTTAAATTGTCATTAAAAGTACGCGATGAGAATAACTTTATTTTTCAGCGCTGTAATCACTGCCTCCAGTAGATAAACATATTTTATGTTCCATCCACTCAATTTATTAACCGTTTTAAATATTTGCACCTTTGAAAAAAATGCTTTTGATGGTCGAAGAGGAGGTCGCACAAATATATAAAATAAAGGCTAAAACAAGCCGCTTCGTAATATTTGTCTAAAACCCACTTAACGGATAAGTTGTTCACACAAAAAAGGATAAAATTCCTTCACGTGAATGAACTGCATGGAAACCCATAATGTTAAAATGAAATGTCTATTAATAAAGAACAATGAGAAAATCAAGGCACTTGTCACCTACAATCGTTCCCAGATTTTAATGATCTGAGGAGCTAAAAAATTCGATCTGTGTCTGGGAAGCTGAAAAATTTGACGTAAGTCTGAGAAATAAAAAAAAAAGCAAACTGAACATAAGGAGCTCAAAAATTTAATATCGGTGAAGAATTAAAATTATGGAGAAGGTGAAAAATTCCATGAGTCTGAGAGGTTGAAAATAATTGACCCTGCAAAGAACAGCGGTTATCTTAAACCCGACAAAAAATGATTTGGTTTCTTAAGTGTTACAGAAATGAAATAATATGGTCACGTATCACCAATCTCTCTAACTGTTATTTTGATTTAGTGGTCTCAACTTTGCTTTGAACTTCTAAAGTTTTAGAAGGAAGAACTCAGAAAAACAGGTGTGAAAAGTGTTATTTTAATGTATCCAAGGGTGTCGTAAAGAATTTTCAGTGCAATTTTGTTTTTTTTTTCATTTCAGTGACAATTATTATTTACGATATTGCTATAAAAGCCTAAAAAATGTGAATTGATAAATTCTCTTCTTACACTTTTTGTGATTTCACTCACTGGAATATAATCGACAAATTTTACAACCGGAAATTCAAATTGGTGCTTTGCTCCTTCATCCATGATGACACTTGCGTGAGCATTCAGTTCATCTCTTATTACATTCGTGTCTGTATACAAATTGATTTTAATCGCTTTAGTTCCAGTGCTAAATTATATTTTTTCATTTCTAATGCAAGATAAAGAGAAGTTTATTCAAAATGTAAATAGGCTGCGATTATACAAATTAATATCTGATCTAGTAAAACATCCACCAAATATTCTATCGCAGCATTTTTATGACAAAATAATAAAAAAAATTGTGAAGTATAATCACAGGATTAAATTAAAAGTACTAGTAATATTTATCTAATAATAAACGAGTAACATAAATCGATGTATAAGCCATTTCACCGTACAATTAAGCACAAAGTGATTAAATATTACATTGCTTAATAAGGAATGTAGTTCCAATTTAAATATTTATTCAGATTATGTAAAATAGTTCATTACAAATTCTCTTGGATTTTCTTGGGTCAAAGCTGCTAGAAAAAGCCGTCATTAAGTAAAGGAACCTACCTTACTGCACTGGTGACTCATGCAAGCAAATGATATTCAAAACATTCATAATCTGTCAGACAAATCAACTGTGAAAGTACGTCTAAAAATCATTTAGTTTCTATCCCAATTTATATCTTCTGCTCAAACTTTACTTTTGAAAGTTTTCGAATTACTTATATATATATATATATATATATATATATATATATATATATATATATATATATATATATCTGCATATTTATATCAGTAACGTTCAGTGTTTATTCTTTACTCGTACATTCAATAAATTCGATAAGAGTTAAATAAACTGGTATTTTATATTTGTTTAATATCCCACTATACCATTTCTCTGATTGATTGAATCATTTTTCTTCGATTTTAGAAAATTTAAAATTTTAAGTAAGCTTGGAAGAGTAACTTTAATAACAACTATTTATCCTTAATAAAATATCAGTTTTATTGATAAAGTTTGGGTCGAAATAAAGTTTGTCTCATCTAAAAATTAACTAAAGAAACTTTAATTATTGTCCCACACTTGATTTCTCACTGCAAAAAGCAGGTATCAGATAATAATTATAGTTTATTTAATTAATTTGACTGGCATTTTAGTATTTTTTTCTCTTTGGTTGTTTCACGTACAAAAAAATATCTAGGTATAAAATCGAAAACAACTTCAGTTGTAATGTAGGTATATTAGAACTTATAAAACTTCAGAAATTCAGGCATATTCCGAAAATTATTTCGTTTAACAAAGTTTGTCTAAAAGTATTTTTAAAAAAGCTCCTACATCAGAATGTGGAGTAAGCTTATAGAAATCTGTATATGTGGATAATTAAAATGAAATCTGTTAAAAATCAACAATCCGCTTCACAAGCCATAGCAGTTTGTTTACAAGTTTTTAAGTTATTTTTAATTTCATAATTCAAAAGAAAAAGCGGATCTCTTCCATATGATGGGATAGGAGGTATTATTTCCATATAAGATGATGGCGGTCGCTAACACAGTAATAAATATAATTATACATGTATGCGTATGTATGTGTGCTTTGGCCTAGAGCGTAAATCAAGAAACCAATGTAGATAAAATATACTGTTTCAACCCTATCTGTTTCACGTTTAAACCTATTTTGAAGAGTCACATAACATTTCTTACGAAGTTATTGTTAAATTACCAGTAATAATACGTCTGACTAATCGAGCATTTGCAATCCAGCGATGGATGAAAATGAGAGGTTAGTAAAGATGGTCGCGATCATTCCAAGCACGGTCATATAAAAGAAAATTTGGTTTTGATTTTTTGTCCTATTAAAACTATTACATAATTTAAATAATGCTGTTTACATAATATAAGTATTCCAAAGAAGCTACGGACCATATGTGAATAGATTTTTATTTCAGGATTTACACTAAGTGTGAAACTTTTAAGGCAATATTTACATCCATGAAGAATAGAAATAGAGAAAACGAACAAAACTGGAATATTAAATTAACGCCCATGTATAGCTTAATTCCTTATTTTCATGGTGAAAATACTAGGTAAGAAATTAAGAAATTTTTTAATGTCTTTGACGGAGTATATTAATGTTCAATTTAGAGTTTTAATCATTTTTTAATGAGATATTTCGAAAATGTCTCCAAAAATTGTGCATAAAATACATGCAAGGGTATGGTGTTAATAAATATGAAGAAATGGCTCCCGAGAAACATTTTCAAAATATTATTTGTAGTTATGATTTACGTAACTACGAACAATATTTCAAAAATACTTCTCGGGGTAGCCACGTTACGGAAAGACTATGTGTACAGTTTTTGAAACATTACAGGTTTTGTTCTTGAATATGTTTTATTTGCGACTGCCACTTCAAAGAAATCGTATGAGAAATGTAGATAATAAAATATACATTGTCATATTTAATAGTTACTTTTATCTCAAAAAAATGTATGCATTGAACTAATCCTTAACAAAAAACATCGTGCGCGCAGCTTGTATAGTTTATGAGAAAAATTTCTTCAAAAAATGTTTCCATAATCCCTTTTTTTAATTTTTCATGGACTGTTATAGAGATCAAGTCCAAAAACTGAATGAATAACCTTCTCGCAACACGCTTTAATAACTGCAGACAATATTTTCAAAATATTTCCCAAGGGTTGTTTCATTATATTTATCACATTAAACTTTTTGCATTTAAACTTTTTAAGTAAGTTAAATTTGCATTTAACTAACTATAATAGAATCTTTGGTTTTGCGATATAACAGATTCAATAAAGACACACAACAAAAGAAAAGGGAGTGTTTTTTTTCTAGTCTCTACTATTTGGAAAATCAGAATCAAATAGTTAGAATTTGGACTTGTCTAAAAAGAAATGTTATTAATCCGCTCTAATAACCCTCGTTCAGTTTTCCCTTTGGGTTAAACCTCATACTAAAACTTTGCCGATTAAACTAATCACGTTACCTTTCCGAATTTCCTCATATTATCACATTGAAATTATTGCGGGGAAAACTGTCTCAAATTACCTTCAGGTTTTCACTTAAGTTTAATTACAAAACTATTCTAATTAGAAAATGGGTCATTCTATTTATAACCGTGTCTAAATAATCCACATCAAATTAAAGTTTCCATGCGGTTAACATTATTTAAAATCAAAAGCCGTACCATTTTCGATATTTTATTGGAAATAACGTACGGAATATTTTCGTAGAACTGGCGCTTGGAAGGTCCAGTAAACACAAACTTTTAAAAATACGTTAGTATTCCTATTTAACTATTGGTAAATATTTATATCGTTTTTATACACGTAAATATGTTACTTAGTGTTTTTTTTTCTAAATATCTTGAATAAATCGAGTATGGCAATTCAGATTGCTGGTACAAAATTTTGGTTTTGCAATAAGCGTATATTAATAATACTGACAGATTTTGCTTTTGCAACAGGCATATAATACCCAAGCTATATTTTACTAATATATATATTACACAAAATACAAAACAAACGCTTTTTTGCTTTCGCATACACTCCACAGACTATTGAAAAAGGAACATTTGAAATCCCACAAAATACGCAGCACGAAACTCATTCAGTCAATCTGACATTTTAAAATTCTTTGACGAAAATTTCTACTCTGTGCGACTGTTTGACCGCAGACTATTATGTATTTGACATTGACAATATGAACGTTAACAATAAATCTCTTATTGTTGAACATAAACAATAAAATTTTAGTGTATTTTATTACATGTAAATTCTCTGCGCTCCTTCTTTCGCACTACTTCTCCGTGTAAACTTAAACTATGTCAAATCTCTCACACCATATCATATATCACAGCATATTGCGTGTACGTAACACGCAATATGCTTAAAAATGGATAAAATATTTGCTCTACGCGGATTAATATATAGATATTTATAAATATCTGTAAAATTTATGAATAGCAACTTCAGCAATATGTCTAAAACAATAAAAAACTATAAAATAATTATGAAATCTTTCTGACTCGCACTTTCAGTCGATATTTTTTAACTTAATTTGACCCTGTAATATTTCCATGAACCTCATGTGTTAATTTTAACATATATTGGAGATAATATACTTTATAATAGTACCAACCAAATTTTTACTTTGAATTATTTCAGAGAAAAATGGCTGCAATATAGCAGACGGACGGATATGTAAGTGATGTTATGAGGGTTCTGATTTTTCTTTTGAGGTGCGGAACCCTAAAAAGATTCCGTACATTTGGCACATTTCCTTAGTTGATCATTTTTATTCAATTTAAAATAAATTAAATTTGGTATAAATTTAAAATTCATAATCCCATACTATAATTTCGCAATATTTACTTTTTCTTAAAACAGAAAAATTAAAAACCAACGATAATATGTGCGTTAATGACAATTTAACAAAATTACATTATGTCCTAAGTAGTACTTTTCAATTCATAGAAAAATCTGTAACTGTAATTATATAAATTGTTATCATTGAAATCCAAAGGTGAAACTGTTGATATTATTTTTCCATTCAACGTTTTGTTTCCAAATACTAGCTCAATTTAAAACGATAATTTTCCTTTACGTAAATTATAAAGAAAAATGTCAATCTTTTTCCAAGTTATTTACTTAAAAATTAGCAACATTTACGTCGCGTTTGTATACCTATTTATAAGCATATCAAACTTAATTATCCTGCAACTTTTAAACGCAGTTATTGAGAAAACTTCAGAAAATTGTATACGGTTAGTTTCATCGATAAAATTTTGAGACGGGGATTTCTACTGAAACAAACATTTACCAAACTTCAATTATTTCCTAACTTTAAAGTTACCATGCAACAAATATAGCTAGCATTTAAAGCGTGTATTAGTTAATGTTATTTACCCAAATACTGTTAAAAAAATACTTTAAAATGTATTTTAGGTTACAAGACAATTAAAAAACTTATAAGCCACTCCTATATATTTATGTTAACCATATCAAATGAAGTTAACACTTAAAAATCTCAAATATTAAAATTTTATTACACGATTGAAATTTACACCTTAATTTAATAAATTATTGAGACTTGAATTTAACACTCACATGCTACTCGACTTCCGAAAACTTAGTTTAACAATCAAGAAATTCTTATCTGTGCAAAGAAACTGATTTGAAAATAAAGCAACTTTACGATGCAATGGTCTCTATGATTCGGAAAGTAATCAACAAAAAAAATATACTCATTTGACTTGGCTAAAAAAAATTACTATCAATCATTACATTTGTTTGGTGGTTTCCTTCGAATCAAACCTCATACTCATACTTCGCCGTTCAAACTAATCATGTTATCTTCCTAAATTCCTTTTTTTATGATTTTTGGTTGCTGAAAAAATAGCCAATTTAAAAATAGTTTCACTAAAGTTTCATAATTTATTATATTGGTCAAAAAACGTGTAATTCTATCTATATTTGATCCGTGTTGACATACTTCTCATTGACGGCCGTGATATTTTGGATATTTCACCTGAAAAAAAGTTTAAACCCTCCAGTTCCCTCAAGTTCCATATTTACCCAACATATGGAACTAACACTACGAAGGTTTCATGTACATTTAGATATATATATATATATATATATATATATATATATATATATATATATATATATATATATATCTGACAATAAATTTGTAAATTATCTTAACAATCTTAAATAAATTTAAATAATTTTTTTAGTATATAGATTATTCCAACATTTTATTTTAAGGTTTTTATAAAGAAAATAATTTACGATGAAACAAAACAAAATGAGCTAAGAGGCAACTTAAAAAATTACACTATTTTTATGTTAGAGAATTTTAAAATTTAATATTTCATTTCCACAGTGTGTTGCGAAATTATTTTCGAAAGTTTCGATTATTATGATTTTGTTATGTAATGGACAATTGTTCTTACGATTTTTTCCTCTCTTTGTAGCGATAAAGTTAAAAAATCGACATGTAAAACAAATTGTAAAACTATAAACGAATCGTACTACGTTAGTCACAATTATTATTAGGAAAATTCCTTAATCAAATGGTCACCCCATACTATTATATTGCACTCGGCGAAAGAGAAACCAGACACCAAAGATCTAAATTAAATTGTAATTATAGCCCGTGTGACTTTCACTTTAGTTCCTATCTTTTTATCAAACTTTAGCAATTAACCCTCTTTATATACCTAAAATTATCACCATTTATAATTGTAATATAAATAATCAATATTTACTGTTAGTTTTTAACTCTATGTTAATGATATAACTTTTTGGATACTGCAATGGATCTCATGAAATCGAATATGCCTACGCGTCTGAATATTTAACGGCAGTATACATATTTCAAAAATTGCTTCAGTGGAAAGTGTATTAATAACATTTTAATTCTGATCTTTGAGGCAACCATTCTACTAACCCACGATTTCTACTTCTAAAAAAAATGTTCCTGTGTCGAAAGCAATAAGGACAAGGTATTCTCTGGTGAATTAATTTCCTGGCAAACACTGTACCAATCTGAATTCCTTTGTCAGTAATGGTACTTTTCGAGCTAATATTCCGAATAGCTTTGCATCTACTATTCGTTGTTGTGATATCTGAACTCGTTCTTTAGTGAAATTTTTGTCGAAAAAGTCCCCTCAAAATTATTACCTTGCAAAAATTTGTAAAGGAAGAGTTTGGTCACCAATTGAATATATCATATACAAGATAGAATTCAATAATGCAGATGATCGGACGTTTCTTGAAACTTCAGAATGCCATCAAAAATATATTGATCGACCTGCATTTGTCTTCGAAGTGGAAAGATATCGATATTGGAGTTTTTGAATCTTTATTTAGATATCTTGCGTTCAGTAAAGTTATGTGTTGAGGCTTTATCCAGAAAAGACGCTAATATTTTGACGTCTGAGGTAATAATAGACGTATTGATTAATGAATTCCAATCTATGGAAAATTATTTAGCCACAATATTTTTGAATCACCTGAACAACAAGATTAATGACCGGAGAAACGATCCTTAAAAAAATACCTTCACAATAGTTCGATGTACCACAATGACAAAAAACAGGCCCATTTGAAGCAAAACCCGAATAATGTGAGATGATGAAGAAAACTCTACAGGTTCATTTAAGTTGCAACCCAAGATAGCTATAAAAAGTACAGCTACTGGTAGTGAAAGGAATGAAATATATATTTCTAAAAGCTTAATAAAAAAAGGAATTTCAATTTTTTTAATCCATTGGAAGGCGGACCCTTAACCCTGAAAGCTTATACAAAGCTTTGATGTCTATAAAACCTACTTTTACAGAAAACAAAAACGTGTTTCCTTTAAGTGGAAACATTGTGTCAAAAATAAGAGATGGACTTTCAGATGTTTTATAAACAAAAAATGTTGGTATAGACCTGTAGAAATAGTTCTATGTCTTGGGTTTCATCCAATTGATATTGATATTCTTTTGTTAATTTTATTTTCCTTTATTATGTTATTTAAAAGACTTCATAATTCTAGTACAGCTCTAGTCTATTAAAAAAGTAGTGTAGAAGTTTAAATTTGTTGATTTAAAATAATTTAAAGCTATTTTGTATTGATTAGGTAACAGGGGTCGACTTATTTATAGGATATAAGAGAAGTGACTCGATCTCCGTCACTAAATTGTTGTTTTTAGTTAATACGAGAATTACTTTTTTGTTTCGGTCTCTAATGGACGAAGACTGATTATATAATATATGTTACTGATTATTAACACACATTTTATTTTGTACACCAGGCGCCCTAAAATTCTGATCGATCGAAATTTTTCTCGAGTTTCCGGGAATTTTCGATCGAGAATTCTCAAGTCCCGAGAAAAATCAACAAATGGACCGTTGATTGGAAAATCAAACTCAATGAGTCTAAATTCATTCATGCCACATTTGCATTTCGATAAATAAACAGCAATCTACCCACTTGTTTTAACGGAATGCAAGTCCCGAAGGAAGTTAGAGCAAAATATCTTGAACAAAATCCCTGGATAGTTAATTAATCCCTGGATAGTAATAAGGCTTAATTGAAAACACTATGTTAAAATAAAATATATGCAAATCAGGTTGAAACAATCACAAATGTTAAAAAAGTTAAAGCAAATGTTAAAGCTTAATCTTTAAGACGATAGAAAGGTGAATAAGCGACTAAATCACCTTTCTATCGTCAAAATGACTTGGATGTATGATATCCAGCTTTGGGGATGTAACAAGCAGTCAAAACGTAATGTAATCTAACGCAGCCAAAACAACTTCTTGCGTCCAATTACCAATGCATATCGCTATGTAACCAATCAAGAAATTTACAAGAAGTTATCCAAGAATATGCTATTAAACTCGAAAAAGACTCCTCAATCTCTTGGTATAGCCAACGTAGAAGTTGTTCGACTTTTGGATATTACCCATGAACTCAGAAGGCTAAAATATATTAAACCTCATGAATTAACTTCATGAATAAAATTAATTTATCTGGGAGCTGAATATTGGTACAGTAAACCCGCATATGACTTACTTGGAAATAAAATCAATTAAATCTTCAATTATAATGAATCAATTGTATATTAAAATTATATCATGCATATCCAATAAGGTATGTTAAAAAAAATTTTGTACTTTTTTGAAAAATATTTATTTCAGTCATACTTTGTTCGAAAATAATTCTACTCAATCACATGAAATTTGGTATAGGACAGTAACCACGTAACAAGCATGTAATGAGCGATTTTTGCGTGTATTCTTACTTTTGCTATTATTTGAAACTTTTTGTTGATTCTTTTCTGTTTGAAAAAACATGCACTTAAAAAAGTCACTGCCGTAAAATCTGTTTATTTTTGCGGAAAGAACGTTGTTTTTAAATTATTTATCACGATACTCTCTGCTAAAAAAAATTGGACCGTTATAAAGGGACCAAGTGATCATAAATAAATAAAAATATACATATATGTATATACACATTCATACACATATGTATGCAAACATATACATATGTATATGTATGTATGTATGTACATACATATACATATGTATATGTATGTATGTACATACTTTGCTACACTGTTAATTACGTTGGTATCATAATCAAACAATAACCGGAAGCAAACTTTTCCGATAAATCACAGTTGCATTAGTAGTTGAACATCTCGAGTGAAACCCTATTCCAAAATGTTCAAATGTAGCAAACGCGTGAAAGGAAACGTTTCCATACATGCCATCTGGTTTATTAAGTTTCTATGAAAGTTTCTTTCCATAATTCCTCAACTGACTGAAAATCGTAGCTAGCTTTTTTACAAAGAATCCATTACGCTTTTTACATGAACAGAATCTAATATAGAAAGCTGAAAAGTTAGTTTGTTTATTTGTTTTTGCACGCTAATCTCCGAAACCACATGGCCGATTTCAATAATTATTATTGTGTTTGGAAGCCCATGATTCGAGAACTTATATGCTATATTATATTATATTATATATATATATATATACACATATATATATATATATATATATATATATATATATATATATATATATATATATATATATACACATATATATATATACATATATATATATATATATATATATATATATATATATATATATAATATTGTTACGTTTTGTGGGCATTGATAAAAAAGTAACGGAAGTAATGCAACACTGTTAAAACGGCGCAAATTACAGAGAAGTCAGCCTATTTATTAACTAATCGTCCCGAGAATAGCCAGGGACTTTCACCCCCCCCACCCACCCACCCGAGCCATGTCATTTTGACGGATCATATCTTTAGTCACCGCGAGAAGAGAAGTCATCGAGAGGAGAGCAATTAAAACAATTCTACGTGCGTGACACCCCAGAGCGGAGCTAGTTTCTTAGTGACTTAGTTTTTAATAATTATATTTTACGTTAATGTATTCTATCTGATGAGTCGAATATCCGAACACAATTTTCTTTTCTTTATGTTATAAAAAATTAATTTGCTCTATAAAAACCTATACATTATAGGACGTAGTAGGATGCCGTAAAAAAAAACGTAGGTATCGCTTGTTAGAAAGCACAATTCCTTTTTATTTGAAATAATTATATGAAATTTTGCACATTAGATTCATTCAAGTTAGATTTTACTAAACAATTTTGGAAAATGTTTTTGTATATCTCATAATAAACCTTTTCAAACGACTCCATTTTTTAAATATATAAAAGGTAATGTCCCATTGACTAAAATATCAACGCCAGACCAAACCACTAATGATAGAAATTTGTAATTTGAAGAGTGTGTTGATTTTACACTGAAGGTTTTAAGAAGAAATTTCTAGAAATTCATCCCGTAAGGGGGTAAAAAAGAGTGGTAAATTTTGGTCAGGAAAAATATTACTATTGTAAGTTGTTACGTGAAACTTAGTACTAATTGTCTCTAAAACTAATAAGGAAACATATATTTCAGCATTTTTCAAGATCCTACGACTGAGGGAATGAAAAGACGTGACTAAATTTGTATGAAAAAACATATTTTTATAGTAATTTTTACATGACCTTAGCATTTATGCTCTTCAACATAAATAATGAAACACATATTTCAGAATTTTCTGAGAATAAACTTATGGAGTGATCAAATTTTTATGGAAAGCAGCCCCCTCAGACTCCCCCTCCTTATTTCTTATATGAATATTTATAAAAAGTTAACTATTGTAAAATATGTGGACTAAAGTGTATTATATCTCAAATTTAACGTTTCTGCGTAACATAGTTTCTATGAAAATCGACTGTGACAGATAGATCAACGAACACGTGATCTTAAAAAAGTTACTTTTTTTTTCTTTTGAAGCACGGAACCATAAAATAATATTTAAATCGTGGGTCCATCAGAAACATACATCTTTTTTTTACAAATAACAGAAATAACCGAAATCATTTAAATAATTTTCAAACTGAATAATATTACACAAATGTCTGCTTATTTTAGTTCAATGATATACGTAATAGCTTGTTCTCTTCCAATCTTGACTAAGTACTGTAGATGACTCCACTTTTTCACATTTAATATATATTTTAAGACTGATTTTTAAGTTTCCATATGGACCCTAAAAAACTTGCAATCTTATTAGTTGTAATATTTTAACTCTGTATTGTGAAATCATCAATTATTTCTTTTCAATAACAACTTTGTTTCAATAACAACTTTTTGCTTTTAGAATATTATTTGTAGAGTATATAGAGAGTGCGGTATTCGAACTTCTGTTCAGTTTGCAATCGCTCAAAAAATCAGAGGGATCAAAAAATCAAAGCAAAAAATCGGCGAGTAAAGAAAAAATTTAAAAAAAGTATTTCGAAGTGAACTTAGAGGACTCTTTCTTTACGAATGTCGTTAAGGGCGATAAACCAGCAATAAACCATGCAATATATACACGAGTATGGGTGAAGGTATGCCCTCTTACGACACGGACAGGCACTGGTTCCAAAGATTCAAAAGGGGGAATTTTGACCTGTCCGATAAACCTCATCCAAAACGACCTCTTACATTTGATTTAGAAAAAGTTAAAAACCTTTTTCAAACAGATCCCAGATTAAGTTCGCGTTGTTTGGCAGAGCTATTTTTATGTTATTGTTTTTTCATGTTATTGTACTGCAATGGAAAAAGAACTCCATGCTTTGAGAAAGAAGTGTGAATATTCCGTATGGTTTTCAAATGAGCTAACATCCTTTCAACTTCAGTGAAGAGCTAATGTGTGCTTGGAGCTACTGAGTTTCCGTTGTATTAATGAGAAGTTATCTATTAATCATTAAAAGTATATAATAATTAAAAGTAATCTATTTATCCCGTTGTATTAATAGAAGATAAATTATCTGGTCACGGGCGATAAAAAGTAGGTTTTTAGCGCAAAGCCTAGGGGCTAGGCTCTCGAGAAAAAGTGTACCTAGAACGAAATACAACATTGAACAAAAAATACTTTTGAGTAGTTTGAGTTTTAGGTGGGGTATAAATGGAGTTATTCATTGAGCTATTCATTGGAAACTCTTTCATGCTAATAGTACAACTACAGCTAAGATTTATAGTGAATAAGTGAACAAAGCCTGGATCCCTGGATGGAATATGCTACTTTACTCACCGTACTTTCCAGATCGTAAACCGTCTAATTACCGCCTGTTTAGTCATCTGTCTAATAATTTACGTGATAGAAAATTTAAAGATGAAAGTCACATCAACACCAAATTTCGCCGGTTTTTCAGTCAAAAGCCTAAAAATTACTATAAGGACAAAATGTTAGCTCTACCTGCACCTTGGCGACAAGTGTTTGATACCGACGATGCTTATATAATTAACGATTCATTTTATTGACTACATAGAAAAAGTTGAAAAGTTTGTGGATAAAGATGGCGTGTTTATAAGTTGCCAATCTAATAATTGAATGATGGCTCCATTTAAGCATATTATGAATTCATTGATGATCGATACACCGTGTTTCGACGTGATCAAGTAGTAAATCCTACATAAAATTATTCTCAGTAGGAGTAAATCCAACGGCAGTCTAATCAATGTTGCTATTATAGTACTTTATGACGAGGGTTGCTTTCAATACGATTTCGAATATGTGATGTTTATATTCCAACAACGTTTTTGCTAAGCAATAAAAAACATTTTTATAACCTTCAAAAGAAATATAGAAAATTAAAGCGAGTGTATAATCATAACTGGTGACCACAATATTCCGTCTCTTAATTACATGTTTGTGCAAATCTATCGGTAAAAGCTTTGATCTTATAGTCAACCTTGTTATCCGTACAACGTCATTCATGCAAATGCAACAGATTAATTGTCTTAAAAATTCTAATAACAAAATTCTTGATTCTGCACTGCGCAATTATAGTTGGAAGCTCACAGCAGCAAAAACATAACTTTGTGAAGATTGTCATCATCCGTCTTTTTTGCTCATCGATTGCCATCCCGATGCTGTAATAAAAAAAGCAGCTCTTCCAAAATATAATTTTGCGACTAGCGTAGGACTGCCATACGTCCTGGTACACCGGGGCATATCCTTGTTTGAAGCTTCATGTTTCCATGTCCCAGTCAGTTATTCTGTTGTCCTGGTTTGTAAGATTATAGTACCAGCCTACGATGAAAATTCATATGTGGTTACCGAGAACTGCGATAAATTATCCCCGCCCGCACCGCACCGGCACTCCCGCTCGCAACGCATTCCTTTTAGTTAGCAATCTCCTTACACAGCGGACAGTCGCTTTACCTCTTTTTACCGATACTTTTACTACGATTGTATCGTAATAATTTGTTTGGTAGTCATGGCAAAAACAAAATGGTCGTTTTCTAACGATTATACCAATATATCAAAAAGGTCCTATATGAAAAAGGGAAGAAACGATCATGAATCCTTGTGTACGATTTGCGGGTTTTATACATCTGTTAATCATGGCGGTAAGTTGTGTGTCAAAGACCATATTCAACGCAAAAATCACCTAAACAAACTTCTCCCGAAGATATGTTGATATGCGATGCTGAACTGCTTATAAAGTTGTCAAACACCATTAATCGTTCCACTCTTTAGATTTTATGACGAAACTAAATGCAATCATGTAACCGATTTCAAGTTTCGCGGCAAAACAATCAACTGCAAGAACCAAAGCTACTGCAATATTCAAACACATTTTAGCTCCATTCTCCATCGCAAAAATTGAAAGAGAAATAGAAAAGGATCCAGATTACGGAATATCAACCGATTCCAGCAATCATAAAGCTGAAAAGACGTTTCCATTGTTAAAACAATATTTTACGAAAACAGAAGGATAGAAAATTAAATTATTAAAACTAGACACATTGCCAAACAAAGTGTCTGATACACTTATTTTATACTATATTAAATCGTTACAGGATCAGAATATCCCAATAAAAAATATCGTTGTCTTAAGCGCTGAAAACATAAAAATAAAGTTTGGTGAATAGGGAAGATGTGGAGAAAATTAGGTTTTATTTAAAACAAAAGAAATGTTGTCCAAAAATATTGAAGGAATTGGTTGCCCAGCGCACATAGTTTGCAGTACAGCTTCTACTGCCACTCGTGTTCTGTCTATTGATGTGGAGTCTATTGTACTAAAAATTTACAAATATTTTTCTACATTTACTATGAGAGGCGAGCGTCTTAAAGAGTTTTGTGAATATGCAGAATTGGCTTCTAAAAATATACGCTCTAACTCCAGAAGTCGATGGATTTCACTATTGCCAGCTGTCTAACGAATACTATAGCTATGAGTGCCATTAAAAGATTTTTTGAAGCTGAACAAAGGGCCCCACAATGCTACAGTCTACTATTTTTTTAATTCTTTATCAGAGCTTTACACTGCTTTTGTGCACCATCAAGCATTCCGTATTGAAAAGCAATTTAAAAAGATTGAAAAATATGTTATTACTCTTATTGAAATGAAGAGTATTCTAGGGGATACATTTAAACGATTGAGGGAAAGAACTGTATAACAAACTGAAGAATGAAGGTACAATGAATACAAATCGATCAGAAAAAATTTACGAAGAGACTCAAAATTTTTTCAACACTGCCATCGAACATCTCGAACAGTGGATTGAGCAAATGACACATTTTGATGTTTTTGTTTAAATAATTTTAATCGATATTCCTCAATGACAATAAATGGAAAAGAAACTATAGAATATTTCAATCGAAGAGGTTTGTGGTAGACAATTCACTGTACGACAAGTATATATACTTAAAATAGTTTATTGAATGTGATATATCTGATGAATGGAAAGCGAAAGAAAAGCAGAAGCATGAAAAACAAAAGCAAATCTTTGCAAAATATGGCAATATCTCTTTACGATCCCAGGCCACAATGCGCACGTGGAACGATTGTTTTCATTGATTTCATCGCAATGGGCAAAATAATGTAGTTCACTCAAAGTGAGCACAATTAAAAGCATCATAAAATGCATATATAAATATAAAATGACATGCGTTAAGCTGGAAAAGAGTGACTGAAAAAGCTAAAACGTCAGAAAAATATGAATAAGCAGAGAAAAGTAGCAATGAGGACGAGGCGTAAATAACTGTAATGTTGATTTTTTCATAGATGTCGGTGATTTTTTGTATTTTATTTTAGTTTTAAATCCTCTCTATCAATAATTACAAGCAGAAGTTGTGAGTCTAAGTTCCAATTGTAAAAAAAAACACATAGACGTCGTTGATTTTCTACTTTTTATTTTAATATTAATTTCTCTCCGCCAGAAATTAAAAGCGGAAGTTCCTAGTTTAAGTTCCAATTGTAAAAAAAGTCTGATTTAACTAGTATGTTGTTAAACAACATTCCAATAAAGATTATATATTCAATAGTTCGTAGAGTTCCAATAATAAATATATAAAGGATAAAATATTAAACGAGTTTTATAAATATCGTCATAATATTTCCAAATATTCCGGTCAACTTTCTAATTTTTGTGGCAGACCCACGAGGCGCTGGAATCAATAGAGTGAGTCAGCGAGTTCAATCTTCTCACCACTGACTGTATAATAGACAAATTTTTAAGTGTCGTTTTTGATGTTATTAATAAATTTGTGCAAAATAAACATTAAATATTACGGAAAATATCCAATACGGTAATCTTCTTACTTGATGGAAATAATAAAAAGGAAAAAAATTCTGAGTCGAATAGAAAATTTATTCTAGCCTGTCCAGACTTTGTAGGATTCATAGTCTGAACAAGCTAACATTTAAGACAATCAATATTATAGACAATTGACATCTAAGGCATTTAAGAAATCAACTCGACACTATCTCAATAATTATATCCAAAACACTGAGAAGCCAATCAATAGCAACATAAAAGGTTTGAAAATCTTATTTTCCTCATGAAAAAAGTCGGATTTATCGTCAGTGACTTAAAAATTACATGTCAAATAACACCCAAACAATATGGAAAATATTCTCCGATTTCTTTCGTTCGACCTTCGAGCAGAATTTAACTGTTGATTCGAATTGTATATGCTATATAAACTTAACATTACACACAAATACTAATATCATTACCATTTGTTTCGAAAACGATGAAATAGTTAATACGTTTCAACGAGTAGATATAAATAAAGGAGTGGATGCAAATAATGTAGGACCCATATTTTAAAAAATATGTGGCAATTAAATGAAACTACGTGATGTAGTATTATTTCTACTTTCTTTAAGTTCTTTACCACGACCTAGGTTTCGTTGTATTACAACATCTTCAGGCGGGCTATCAGCAAAGATATTTGCTAATAAACCACCTGAAGATGTTGTAATACAACGAAACCTAGGTCATGGTAAAGAACTTAAAGAAAGTAGAAATAATACTACTTCACGTAGTTTAATTTAATTATCAATAATGAATTTCTACAAAATTAACGCCAAATATATTCAATATTTTAAAAAAATGTACCAAGCTATGTCTGTCTCCCACCCGATGTGGTTTGTCATGTGTATTACGTAAGACAAATTTGCCACGCGCCAGAAAATTGCACATGTTTCGCCGATACACAAGCCTGATAAACAATGTATAGAAAACTACCAGCCAATATAGTTTTTATCGGTAATGCCAGTTTTTTTTCGGAAAAGTAGTTCATGGTAGAATGAATCCGGTTTTTCATGGTCATATTATTAAAAAGCATAGCTTAAGGCATAGCTTTGTAAGAAATCGGTCAACACAAATTAATAATACCTCTTATGCTCACAATATATTTTTAAAATCAATGAATAACAGAACACAGGCTAATACCACATACATAGATTTAAAAAAAAAACTTTTTGGCGAGGGTGATCGTTTGATTTTATTTAGAAAAGTCTCTTACAATGGTATGAATGGCAATTTGCTTCTTTGGTGTATTTATTATCTCAACAACACACAACCCAAATTAACGGTTTTACGTCATTGTGTGTCCCAGAAACTTCAGACGTTCCTCAAAGTTCTAAGTTGTATGCTACTGCAATCTGTTACTATATTAAATTCAATACATTTCCCGTTTAAAATTGTTTCATACTATACCATACCGACTGCACGACTGCAAGAGCTGTTTTACTTAAATTGTAATACCGCATCAACACGCCTAAAATTGACTAAAGCAATTTTGAAATTTTAATATATCACTCTAGACAGAGGGTATATTGAATAGGGAGCGATAATGTTATACAATATCTGTCATTATCGATCCCATTATTCAAGCACGGTAAACCAACTGTAGTGCATGTTGAAATGGGATCGATAATGCCTAACAATATATATAATGATCAATACCATTTTTCAGGTACGGTGAGCCAACTGCAGTTTAATGTGCCCAGGAGATCAAGTGCCTGTAGCTCTGCGTTCTTTCACCTTCCCACAGCTCGTACTAATGGCAGTAACCGTGTGAAAGTATGGCGACTTTGTAATGATTGGGACGAGCTATTCCATTCTATGGACATATTTGCTAGTTCGTCAGCCCAATGCAAGCTGTCCATTTCTCGATGATTAATTAAGGGTCAATCTCTTAATAACAAATGTTAAGTTTTAATTTTTAGTTCTTTAATAAATGTTAAGTTTTAATTTCTTTTTTTATAAGTTATCATTTAAATTATTCTTTACGTTATTAAACTATTCATAGTTTATTTTTAATCTTTTTCTACTTTCATTCTTAAATTATCCTATTAGTTTACTGTTGGCTTTGTGTATAATAATTTTAATTTAATTTGTATGTAAATAAATCCCCAACATAGATTTATTGTGTTGATGTAGGTATGTTAGAATAAAAATCTGCCTAATATGAAGCTTATAAATTCTCAATTCGTCATAACGTGTATCAGTTTTTTCACCATATGAAAGAAATAAATAAAATTAGATAGAAACTTTAAAAAATAGACAAAACGGAATCCAAATGGCAAAAAACGGAACCCTTTGATCTATCTGCTTATCCATATTGCAGTATTATAATTTAGTTTAAAAGTAATCATTAATTTCGTGAACATACATAAATGTCAATAAAAATACAATAAACAAATTTAAAACACAATAAAAATGATTAAAACATTTCTCGATAATGCGTCTCTATAACGAGATACAATTATAAAAATAAATTTAAAAAACACAAGATAACAGCATTTAACCAGGTTTTTAATGCAAAGTTATTTTGCTCAACTTTTATTAATAAATTAAAGGGATACAATAAAATTATTTGTTTTGAAATATACACGAGACGATTACATGTTGAAAAATGGTACCAACATTTATAAATGCGTTAATAGAAACGCCATGAACACACCTTTACCTCATATGTACTCTTCGCTACACACATATTAGCTAAAAATATTTGAATAATATTGTATGAAATTCAATTCTTTAACAAAGTGCTAAAAGTACAGTGGAGTTGACAGCAGGTGTACATGTAGGTGACATCAGCGACGCGCGATGAAATCGCGAGGAAGGGCGGGGCACATCGTTGAATAAAATTTGAGCTTTCTGAAAATTTTCAATGTGCGTTATATCGTTATAATACCTTACAATCGTTATTTGTTCCCGAAACGACCGGTACTCCCGACACGATAATTTATTCATATAATACATATTCTTGTTACCCACTTTACGGTCCGTAATAGGTTTCTTTATGTGAATAATTGAAGACAATACCCAATGAAATTTTCTCCGTCGTTTGTAAAGAGTAATGAGGATATTTCATCTTTAATACTCGTTTCCAGCCGAAGTTTCTATTACTTACTGCGACTTTTTTTAACTGGCATAACCAGCCTGCTACATGAGTTCACTCTGAAGCAAGTCACGTAAAACCGATACCTTAGACTGGTTAAATAAATGGTACTTTAAATATCAACCGCAAGTAGATTTCGCACTAACGGGGTACATATTCAGACACTTAGGGTTTTAGTAGAAACACAAAAGGGTGCATTATATTTCCGTTGAACTATTTACAAATATTAATTTTTGACAACGTGATATATATTGTTCGCTATAGCTTTCACAAGCATAACAAACCTATAGTTTTAGCAGACGTAAAAAATTATAAGATCTCTAAGGATAATCGCTATTATTTTCCTGCCAACTCGTAGTCAAATTTTACCATCGTTGTTTATCATAATTTTTGCCTTAATAATTTCAAAAATAATAGGGAAATGCTCTTTATACAATTTAAAATAAAAAAATACATTTTGTATTCTTAATAACAAGCCCTTTCAAACAATGTGCACAAAATGTATAAAAAATTAAGTATTTATCCCCTCCTTAATCAGTATAAGAGCATTTTAACTATTTAAATATATGTGGGTAAATAAGATATTACTGTGCCAAATTTTAAGTTTTTATGTCGTGTTATTTCTGACAAAATCGGCTGGGAACATGGAAAAAGGGAAATACATCTACAATCATCACTATAGTTTTCCTGCAACCTTTGCGTGCGCTTCTAAAAACTAATAATTTTTTTATATATTTTTGTTAAAGCAGTTTCGAATGTAAGTTTCGGACATATCTTTTTTGCATATTTTCAGTATACTTCCTGAGATATAACACCTATCGATTTAATACCAATTATGAGAAAAAATTACGAGCCTTATAATCAAACGATATCATATACTATATACGGTATAAACAATTTTTTCTTCGGGCACTTAATTTAGCACACCCCGCCCCTCAAATCCAAATAAATTCAATAATTTTTCAATATTGAAATTATTGAGATATGTGCTTGTAAATATATTTTATTACTTTTCCAAATTTCAGTCGTTAAACGGTTTTTGAGAAAAATATCTGTGACATATGGACGAATAGATATGTAATTGATGTTATAAGCGTCACTTGTTTTATTTTGAGGCAAAACCCTAAAATTGAAACCTAAAAATATGGAAAATATATTTAACCCAGTCTGCAATTATGGATTACACTGAAATTTATGCATCACTCTAAAGTGCTCCCGAAAGAGATTTTTCCAGAATGTATAATGATTTTCCACAAGCATCGCCCAAATAAACTGTAACTAAACATAGCAAAAAGAAAACACACAAAGTGTTTTATTAATGCGGCAATTTAAAAAAGCAAAGACCTCAAGGTAACTCAAAACAAAAGCAACTGATTCGTAACTTTTCGTATTAAGGGTAATTCCTCCGCTGTAAATTACAGCAACTGTGCACTATAGGCAATACTTTTCTATTTATTTATTATATATTCTATAAAAAATATAGCAAGCAAAGATACTAATATAAAGGTAAACTTTTATAGGCATTTTTTTCGTAAATTTCGTAAGTTAGAATGAAATAGTAAAAATTGGTAACCAAATATTAAGAAATTTTAAACGGGAAAATATATTGAATGAAATATATTATTAAATTTTAACAAAGTTAGGTATTTGAGCATGAACTATCAAGAAATGGGTCCGAAGCTTGAGTCAAAGTTGTTATTTTAGGTAAAGAATTATATAGGCGGTTTTCTCTACACATTTAACATCAGGCATCAGTAAAATGTTAAATGTGTATCGTACGTGCGTGCGTGTGATATATGCGTTCGTCTAGAGCCTAAACTAATATACCAATATAGATGAAATTTGCAATTTCTTGCCTATATTCCTTTTAATTTGTGAATATTTTTTGAAAACCCAAAAATTTTCCTTCTGAACTCACCATCTTTAAGCAGTTTTTTAACAACCAGTAATAATAATGTATTACTCTAATCCAGTATTAGCATACCAGTCAGAGATGCACTGCCACAAAGAGACGCTGATAAAGACAAACCCATCTCATAATTCTGAGCACTGTTACGACAAAAAAAATCGATATCATGTTATTGTCTGACCAAATCAAAAGTTATATACTAATAAAAGTATTCAAAAGAAAGTCATGGAAACTGCTTGAGTTTATTTATCTATTACTTACCCTATGATACAGGCCATGTGTAAGCTGATTTTTATTTCAGAATTTACTGTAAATATCACTCTTTTCACATAATTTAGATTACTAAAATAATACATATTATGCTCCATACATTTAATTCAAAAGATATTAACATTAAATATAAGTTTTGCATTATCACTAGTAGTAATTTTCAAAATTGACCGATAAATAGCCGCTATTATGTTTTTCCTATTACAATATTACAATTTTCACTACATATTACAATTTTCAAGATATTCTAACCTATTATAATTTTCAAGATATCTAAGAATTTCTAACCTATTATAATTTTCAAGATATCTAAGAATTTCTAACCTATTATAATTTTCAAGATATCTAAGAATATCTAACCTATTATAATTTTCAAGATAAAAAAAGGATACGCGGAAATGGTAAATTTATATTAAATTTCAGTTTGTTTTATTCTTTATTTATTTAATAACTTAGTTTACTTAATTTAATAACTATTTTTATTAGAATGTTAAGATAATTAAGTAGGTAAATAAGAAAATATACACTGTTTTTATTAACTTTAAATATTAATTTTACCTATTCATCTGGTCGTTAACTTTTATTTATAACTACAATCAATGACGGCTTATAACAACTTAAATGCAATACAAATGTTTACCCATAAGCAATGCACCAATCACACATTTGATAAATGACAAACTTACGCAAAGCGAGATGGCGTATTCGTGTTTCAAAGTATTAAAACATTTTCTATATTCATTACATAAACTAAATGTGCTGTCGCAAACGCCCACCAACTTGTTGAATGTCATTTTTCTTGCGTGTATCATATGCGCGTTACATAATTTTAATGTGACAGTTATTTCTGATACAGACGCCGCAAAAGAAGATTCATATTCATAAATAGTTCTCACAATATGATAGTAAACGCATTCTAATATAAAACTAATTAAGCAATGCAACGTTATTTTAACAGCCATACATATAAAACACAAAAATCAGGATGTCCTATCCCCTAATAATTTACAACTCTTGGTTATAAAGAACGAATTGTAAGTGGTACAGATAAATTTTCGAAGCAAATATTGGAGAAGACTACGTTTGTTTGAACACGTTTTAAGGAAACAAAATTGCCTGCGCCTTTATTTTTAAATGTTTTGTATAAGCAACACTCAAAGCTTTGCTAACAGTCAAACACTTTGCTTCACGAGCATGCAGAATCAAATAATTAAAAAATATATAGCTAGTTAATTATTATGCTTTTCCGACCTTCAGAGAACTAACAATAAGGAACGTATCATAAGAACGTGGGAAAGGAAATTTGCTAACAGCTTGTGACTACGCCATATTTGATTCATCCTCGAATAAAATTTAAATTTTATCAATTAATATGTAATTTTTCTTTAATTAAAATTTAAACTTTATCAATTCAATCAATTATAATTAAACTTATTCTTAATTTAATACTATAACAGAATATATGAAATAAAATAGAACTTTATTTCGAAAATATTTATCTTCATCGCAAGAACGAACTTTTCAGGGCATTAATATGGAAAATTTTTAATTTAATAGCTATTTATTAAAATTGAGAAGACATCTTGCACACTATTTCATGACAATGAATTAATTTTAAATAAGTAGACTAGAGAAAAAGTAAGTCGGACGATGAGTTCCATTTTATAATAATTTAATTATTTCTAGAATAAGAGCTTTTACCAGCGGACAAATACTCCAAATAGTTGTTAAAAGCTTTAGTATAATTTATTTACAGTATATCCACCCACAAATAGATCATTAATGTATTCGTTTTCGCAGACAGCTCGTATCGTATAGCAGCGTCGCTCTCTCCACATCTGTTCCTCGTAAAAGCATTTTGTCTACGTTTCGTTCTCTTGATGCATAATTTATTTCGGCGTATATATTCTTCTCATCGCTTAACTCGAAGATATCCCCGTTAGGTTATAAACTTTTTGCCAGGACTAAGTTTTAAATTAGTTTATTTTGTAATGCTGAATTATTGTTTTTATTAATTACTAGACGTGTATCAACATAAACTTTTTATATTTAATTAATTTTTTAAATTGTGTACGTGTATATTTCTACGCTTCATATTTGTCGTAGAAAAATGTCATAAATACGCGATAAGAATATCATTATTTTTCTGCATGTAATACTCGCCCTTAGTTCACATATAATTTTGGTTTAGAAAACTATAATGTTACTCTCTATATTTAATTTTTTCTTCGCTTTCCCAAATCTCGTTGGCTATAATTCACATCGGATTTTCAAATTTATTTTAGATACTTGCAATGAAAATAATAAAAATAGATGTATTTTCAATACACCATATTTAATATGTTGGATAACGGAAGGTGTCATTTTATTTACACCTCCGTCAACTAAAATTTTCAAGCATTCAAATTATCACATGTTGGACATACGATTCAAAATAAATAGTTCACAGCATTAAAATATTTTCTTCAGCGACTTATCCATTATTACAATTTGCTTTGCAATTTACATAAAAGAGTTTTTACAAAGCCAGTTTATATAAATATGAATTCATCATTAAAGCATATCAACCGTATCATAAATTATTGCCGTTGCGATATTTTTTTTTTCAACATAATTTCAATATACCGTACTGCATTTAATGATTTCAATACCCTACAAGAATGGAAAGAGGTGGACAAATAAAAAAACCTGTGTAATTGTTTCTTATAATTTTTCCTCTGGATACGTTAATAGAGTGTTCAAATTTTGTATAGCTGTAGGAAATGTTTGCATAGAATTAAAAATTTAAGAGATGTGAGAGAAAACGTAAAAAATTCAGGGTGAATGAAGCCATTAAAAATATACTACACAGTTGTTTATATGTAATTATTCTAAATTCCTTAATTAACTAAAATAAGTAAATTCCCACAAATATTTAAAAAATTGCTGCCAAGATTTGGAAATAAAAAAAATATAAAAATTGATTATGAGGTCTACGTAAAATAAAAGTGTTCAGCGTCCTAGGTACGTTGGAAGTTACTTTCTTTGTTTTTAAACTATTTAACTTTTCTTAACTACAGCCAAACTTTTGGCACTAACAAATAGTAATTATTTTTATTCACTTGTCAAACTAAAATACCCAATAAATACAGGAATCTTTTTTTTCTTATTTCCATTTCTCATTATTTTTTACTACGATATATATGAATGCGGTAGATACACAAGACTTGTGGTTATTACATGCAACGAATTTTACATATGTTTCAATGCCTTTATATATCTATACAATGACATGGAATATTATGCGAGTTCCAACAGCATTTAAAATATTTTTTCTAACAATAATAGACAATATTATTTTTCCCAGTTATGACACATATACATTATATACATAACGCAAATAAAAACAATAAATACAGAAAGATAAAATAAATACAGAAAGTTGATATAACTATTGAGTAGTCTATAAATGTTGTTATTCTAGAACAAAGGCCACCCACTTTCATATTACCACTCTAATAAAATTATATTTCCATTTTTTATTCGAATTAACATCGAAAAACCCTTTTCATAATTTATGACAAGTAAAGAGCGACCATAAATATCGCCCATTTGGGTGACTAAACATTTTTTTATTCAATTATGGTGTTCATATCAATATATAGTGATATAAGACTTAAACAAAATTGAAAACACATTATCAGAATATTTTAAAATTGTTAATCTAATATATTGGTTTGTTCTCTGAAAATTATACGTTTAGAAGCTATGAAATATTTTAAATTACTCACTTGGTATTAGTAAAACTGAATTCCAGTTGTGGTCTGCTACAGGAAAGTTTTTGTAAATACGTATAAATATATGAGAGTTTCTTTTTGTTAATAAATCTTACCATGAGAAATTGGTAAAAAGATTATCAATTCGTCATTGTAAGGCTTATTAATCAAATTTGTTTAATATTTGTTTTTACATTGCAATTACCAATTATGGTACCTATTGAACAAATCTAATTCCTATAACAAAATATCTAGGTCTTGTAAATTATGGTGTTTAGTTTATTTTGTTTGATTGTTTGTTTATTTACTTAATAAATATCAATTCTTGATATTTAGCAAGTTTAAATTGTCGACCTATATAGACTTTGTTACGAAATATATGGGGTATAACTTCAATAGATCAAACAATGATAATTCGTTTCTTGGTTAAAGTCACGTTTTAAAAACATGTTTTCGGCAAAATTAATTTAAAAGTCGCAGAACCATTTTTACATCATTTATCAAGTCCTATCTTAACGTTGATGTTTGATTTTATTTAAGTTGTTTCAGAGTTGAACGCAACGTTATCCAAATTGCTACTCAAATGAGAGAAAACAATCGGGACTGTTTCCTGATTGTTTTCTTTGTCTTGGTTAAGAAGAAGGAATTACTATGCACGATACGGATCAATGTGCAAAGCAACTACTCGACGAAGGTTAATGTTTGTTTCAGCATATTTGAAGGAAATGGTATTCTCTCCATGTTTATTTATAATTGCTTTAAATAAATGAAAATAAAGCCTTAGCCAACAGTCAAATGTTTCGCTTCACAAGCATGAGAAATAGTATAATTAAAACAAATGTAGTTAATTACGTGCATACTATCCCTTCTCGACCTGAACTATTTGGAAAACAAACATCAAGTAATATACCTATGATAACCGGCAAAGGAAATTAATTGCCAGCCTATGACCACACTGTGTCTTATACATCTTTCGAATTTAATTCAAACTTTATCAATTATTTATTTACTCAAGTTTTGCCAATTCAAAAAATTAAATTATTCCCACCTTCATTAATTCAGTATATCATAATCAAATTTATTCTTAATTTAATACTATAATGAAACATCTGAAACAAAATAGGGTTTTCGTTCGATTCTTCTTCATAGAAAGAAAATACTTTTCGATTAGGTACGAGAAAAAAATTTCTCTTTTCTATTGCAAGTCCGCCAAAATATTTTTTACAATCTATCTTATGACACCCTTACATTAAGTCTTTCTAAAGCATTTAGAAAGTGAAATATTTGCAACTGCTGAAATCTTTTACACTTATGAAGATATTATCCATATCATACCGAAATGCTGAATTAGTCAACATTGCTCTACTTACCCCCGATTCTCGCACAAACGTTTTGTCATTCACTTAATTTACAATTTATTTCGGGTGTATATACTCTTTTTATCACTTAACTCTAAAATATTCCAATTAAGTTTTAATCTTTTTATTTTTATAATATTAAATTCATTTTCAATCGATTACTGAAAAAGTAACAATATAAACGTTTCGGATATAGTTTTATTTTTTAAATTATTCACTGTGTATTTTCTGTGCTCCATACTTGTCACAGGAAAATGTCGAAATGAAATTTAATAATGTAATTAGAAAATGAAATTAGAATAAACTTATTATTCTGTATTGTAAACACTTTGAACACGTTTTCATTCTTCTGACAATCGATGAGGATACCGCACAGATCTTTGATTAAAACTCATTTGATCAGACAATTGTTCATAAAAAATGAAAAAGATTTTTTATGGAAAAAAAGACGTTGGAGAAAATCAACAATAATTGTTTGCAGGCTTTTAACGATATATGACTGGACAGGTGAAAAACCTACAATTAATTAAGTGGTTGTGGTAAAAGCAACAAACCTGAGTTTTCAATCAATTTTCTTTCAGTGATACGACAGAAGTGAATAATAAAAATATGATCATGTAACTCCAATCTATCAAATTGTGGTGCATGTGGAAATATGTTTGTTTCTACCATTTGCAAAGGGACAAGTGGTAATAATTTTATTTTAATTAATCTAAATGCAAGTCTATCGGAATATATTTTAAGGCACTTTTTCACTGTATGGACATAGTATGGTTTTAATACTGAATAAATATTAATTAACAAATTTTTTCTCACTTCTGTTTTGATTTTAGTCAATAAAGTAGAATCGTCAATATTAATTATTATATCACCATGCTATTACATGCAGCCTAATTAAATTATTTCATTGCTAAAACAAAATAATGTTGTTAGTTTAAATGCATATTCAAACTGCGAGTACAATAAATTAATTAATTCTACGTTGACTAAAAGTACTAGTAATTTTTTCTACGTAATAAGGAAATACATTAATATAAAAATGAAGTGTAGGTCATTTAAATATCTCATTGCTGAATTAACAGAAAATTTTCAACTGCAATATTGTTTCAGATAATATGGTCAGAGGCTGTTCGCGTAACCTATCATTAAATAATCTAAGTAGACCGTATACTAGCTGACTCGCATCAAATATCAAAGATGACAAAAAAATCATGGAATAAATAAAGGTTTAAATAGCTGCTATGCACTATGTTGAATTCTTTTAGGTTTATAAATAAGCAAAAT
The DNA here is from genome assembly GCA_039881145.1 of Druceiella hillmani. Taxonomy (NCBI): domain Eukaryota; kingdom Metazoa; phylum Arthropoda; class Insecta; order Lepidoptera; family Hepialidae; genus Druceiella; species Druceiella hillmani. Next base: position 17,265,510 of record JAYKKI010000029.1, read on the forward strand.
AAATGAATAAAATTTATGAATTTGAAGGAGTAAACGTTTTGAGAACACCTTAAAAGGTTCAAATGTTAATTTTTTATTAACTGAAACGATTTTTGACGAAAATCAACAATTTTGTTAAAATTAATGGATGATATAATACCTCGAACCATTAAACGCCAGCAAAAATTTTCAAATTGTTAATGCCCACAACTTTCAAAAGAGGAATGTTAACGGTTTACATATTTAAGATAACAATAGAGTTAAAGTTTTGTCAACAAACCTTTAGTCATTTATTGTATGATTTGTTTTGTAATATTCAATTTGGCTTAATCAAAATTTATTTAGTTGTAATAAAAAATTATTTGAACTAAAAAGTTAATTTTGTCTCGTTTTAATGTAACCACTAGTACAAAGTTAATATAGAATTCAATATTTGCTTTTCATTTGTGACATCGAATATGTACGATGACAGTTATATATACGTCATATTTTTTTCTCTATTGTTCTTTTACTCATTTGTCGACTGACATATTTCCTCTGAATAAATATATATTTTATTGTGCATCTAAAAATATAAGAAAAATGAACAAATGAGCCTATATCGTGGAATAAAAATCTAGAAGAAGAATGTCATCAATGTATTTATGAAAAATACTTTAGACTTGGAATTTATTTGCAGATATTATTCAAAATTAGTGCTACATGAGCAAAGAAGTGGAAATCGAGGACACAAGAAATTATATTCACAAATAAAGCAATTTGTATTGTAGTAGAAAAAATAAACCTTGACGCTTAATCTTTTTGTGCTCAGAACTCGTTACATATTGCCGGTGGAATCCAAACATGAAAAGAAGGCATCATCCGACGTCAGTAAAGGTTTTATAATAATTGTGGTAGGAAGAAACAAGACAATGCCATTTTTGCATTCTTTTTAGAGTAGATCATAAATTAAGTGCCAAAAAGTGCGTTGAAAATATTTTATGATTTCCTTGCATTTGTTTTAATCAAAATAAAACGTTTTTCAAATACTTTTTGAGTACTTTTGTACAAAACTTCATGGATGCAAAGTCAAGAGACATACACAACACCAACATTTACTTACATATTAGTGTAACGTACCCATGCTTTAAAATTATTTACTCTTGTCATACTTCTTTAAGAGTTTATTATGTTTTTGTTGCTTTTCACCGCTACCATTTTAGGTACATATTATAAGATCAAATTTTTAGCTCAACAGGCTCAAATATTATTTAAACTCGGTGAACAGTTCTTCTTGGCATGTGCAATATCTTCCCTATAGTCCTTTATTAATAGATATTTATTTCATTTTAACATTACTGAGCTTCCTGAAGTTTATCCTCATAAAGAAAAATTATCGTTTTTTGTGCATAATCAGTCTGACAAATAAGTATTAGACAAAGATCACAGGCGGTCTTCTCTTCAATCAGAAAAATAATGATTTTACAAAAGAAAAAAAATTTTCAAAATCGTTATTGGAATAAGTATATGTTTATGAAATCGAAGATATGAGACAGCGGACATATTTTTCTGCTCATTATTTCCACGTTTACCTATCAGGTAAACTATCGTAAAGAATGTCACTCAAACGTAATAATATTTTCTGTGGCGGGTGTGGAAGCAGAAAATACATAAATATCGAATTTAAAGAAGTTTTTATTTTTAATTATCTAATTACCTGGAAAAATTAGTACTAGAAAATTATAAGAATGTTCATTTTCCTTTTTCGGTATTATAAAAACAACAAATTATAATTTATATTTTCATATCAAGCGACAAAAAATATAAGTATATCGGAAATAAATTATGTATTGAGCGAATGAAAGGTGGATGAAACGCTTTTACTGGAAATAGGGGTATAGAGAGCGATGCTAATCGATCCAGCTATTCGATACCCGTGACTTGGGGGAAACTAGTACACGAATAATATATTTGTAAATGTAGATATTGTAAATAAATTATATTAAAACTTTTAACGTCTGCCAAACCCTCTACTTTCCGAGAAGAGATTTCAAAAAAGACATAGAACTTGATACTTATCCATGATTTCTACCCACTTCTAATATTTAGTAACGTAATATCAAAATAATACCAGATTTATTGAAAGCAACATGGCACATCCTTTCTTTTGTTTCATAGCATTTTTCCTTATTTCAGAAATACTAGATTAATATTCAAGTGAGAAACTTGTCGTCTTATTTTGTTACCATTGATCTTACTCAAATAAAAAAATCATCAAAAGTCATGAATTATGCGGAAACGTTTTGCCTCTAGCAGACTCTTATATCCTCTATCTCGTATTTTCAATTTCATCAACATACACTTACTTCATTAACAATTTCTTTAATTTTTTTAAAAATCATTATGTTAGTGTTCGAAAAGGAGACCGTCTAAATATGTAAACTGCAAGACTCGAAGAAGCGACTTTGTAATCTTTGTGTAAAACTCACTTGCGAGACAGGTTCTCCAGAAAAAATTTGTTCATGGAAATAGACCAAAGGAATCAACATGACATAAAATCTCAAGAGAATAATAAAATAAAATAAATGTCTATTTCTAAAGGATAATAGAGAAAACACGACAATTGCCAACTGCGTCAACATCTTACGATAAGTGTCCAAAGTGATAATGGTGAAGCAACAAAAAGAAAATAAATTCAGAAAAGAGTATTACAGAAGTCAACAAAATAAAAACATGGTCACGTTAGCCCAGCCTGTTAAACTGTCATACTGTTTTGATTATCTCAACTTCGCTTTGCACCTATGAACTCTTATATAAAATAACTCAAAGCAAGCGTGCGTTTTATTTTTTTTAAAGTTTTATTTTTATTAAAATGAATATAAGTAGGTAAATCGTAAAATAGTTCCAATGCTCTTTTTGACAATTAATTTATGATACAGCTGTAAAAAGATACAAACGAAAATAGGTAAATCGTTTTCTCATATTTACTTTAATTTTACACAATAGAATAGAAATCTGATGGTACTTTACTCTGATTTATTTATTAAATTTGCAGTGGAAGGGTTCATATTAGCATAAACGAGAAATTCCTCGTTTCGTGACATAAAGTGATAAATATGATTTTTAGCATTTGTCCTGTAAAAGGAAAGAAGTATTTTAGTCACCGTATGGATAGACAAAGACCACAAAAATGATTACCTAATCTAACGTCCACTAAAAGTCTATTATAGGTTTTTTATCACAGATTAAAAAAAAATGACTAACTATTAACATGAAATGAATTAAAAAATATTAGTCATTTTTACCCACGTGATAAACACATAAAATAAAGCTGTTAATAAAACCCTTCACTTAATAATTTAAGTAGAAAGGACATTAGCTGGTTCGAAATAAATATCAGCTATGATGAAAAGAATCGTGGAATGAAGAAATGTTTGGAAGTCTACCTTGAGGTTATTTAAGAACTTTTAGTTTATAACTCCGCAGAGTGCACAAACAAATTGTATAAAGCTGAATAGACAAAAGCTTCAGAAAATGCCTTGAAAGCTTCAAATATTTCTTATTCATATTATGAAACAAATTGTGATGGAAAACAATTACCGTACATAGCGCAAGACAATTTTTAATGAAACTATTTCGCTAAGGTTTTTATTTATAGGCGTTTGATATTTAAAAAATCCTCTCATTGAGAGAAACAACATATTGTTTTAATAATATATTAAACTTGTGTGTCACTCACACATCATACAAAACGATAAACTTTTCAAAACGTGTCGAAGAAAAATGAAAGATGAAACGATATTTAAAAATCATTTACTTTCTATTTCAAATTAGACCTTCAACTTTAACTTTACCGTTGAAACTAAACATATTACATTTTCAAGTTATCATCAGTATTCACGCCCAATATTTCCAATAAGTTTATAATCAAATTTACTCTAAGTTTTGACTGAATATTATGATAAAACTATTTCAATGATTAAATACCTGGAATCATTTAATACCAGCAAAAGTTTTCGACTTGTTAATGGCCTCAAGCACCGGTCCTTTGCACATGAATTTCCGTATCGTGTAAAATTTAAGCTACACAACGACAGACAAACAACGTTTAAAAAAATATTTTATAGATGAAGCAATTTGTATTGTGTAGAAAGCAATTGACAGATAAAATAATAAATTGTTGTAAAACCTCAAATATCAAAAGAAGACATCGTTCTACTGTAGTAATAGTTCGGTAAGAAGTATTTTAAAAGAAAACCTACTTTTGAAATTGAAATTCATTTTTGGAAAAAGAGGTTAAACAAACACTGGTAACTATAATAAAGAAATTAAAATATTGCTGAAATAAATATCAAGGCATAACCTATTATAAATACTATCCAAAGTAATAGGTGTTACAAAGTCGTAGTAGATATTTTTCTCTGTAATTTTATGTGAAACCTGAATTAACCGATCCTCAAGCATGGATGTAAAAAAGCATCCAACTTGAAATAACTTGAATAGAGGTAAGTATTTCGTAACTTAAGGATAATTTTTTCTGCGGATTTTTAATTTCTTTTTTCCCATTTAAAATATGAAAGTTAGTTTGGAAAAAACATATTGAAAATCCACCTGAAGATGTTGTAATACAACGAAACCTAAGTCGTGGTAAAGAAATTAAAGAAAGTAGAAATAATACTACATCACGTAGTTTCATTTAATTGTGAACTAAAAATGTTTAAAAATGTAAATTTCAGCGTCTATGTAGAATTTTTAATGTTTACCGTTGTATTTAGTATTTATCTTCAATAAATAAAAACACGCGAACGTATTGTTAATAACGTGATTATCTTCGCTCAACTAAACTACATTAATTGTAAAATGTGACTAGTGAAAAGTTGTAACCGATTATACTTACAAAATATCAATAAATTTTAAACGGGCATAATAATTTTTAATTAAACATCTGGCAAAATTTCTAATAAAGTCATGAAGTTGCCATTTCTTAAGCAGTTTTGCTACAACTTGTGATATCACAAAGAGATGCAAATAAAGGGGGATGATCCCCATATTTCTGAGCACGGTTATATTTACGAAATGTTCTATTTGATTTGTTTTTCCGAATAAAATTAAAGCTATTTACATAGTACAAACCTTCGAAAAAGTTGACACTGATTGAATTTGTTCATAATATTCCTGCTTGAGACAATCTATACATACCAAGCACGGGTAGATTTTTATTTAAGGATTCACTCTGAGTATTTTGAAAGCAATGATTGTGCATAAAAGGTAATGTCTTTTGAAGATGCAAAATAGTTTGAAATATTAAATAACACATATACGTATCTGTTACTTTACCTCAATGGTGAAAATAATAGCTAATACTAAATACAAGTTTTAAATTACCATTCTTAGTAATTTTACGAATCGATTATATAATTCTCTATTATTTAATTTTTAAAACATTTAAAAAGATAAAATTGAAATTTTAAAATTATGCTTAGTATAAGTTTACTTTGTTACTCTGTTTACGTGGTAATTATTTAAGTTTCCACTTCTCAATTTTGCACTACTACTAAAGTACGAAATATCATCTCAAAAAAAAGTCAAACAGTTTTTTATCAAAGCGATCACATAAGATCTAACAGTTGACGGTTCTATTTGAATTGCTTCAGAATGTAAGCTATCATAAGTATATGTACATATAAAATATACGAATTCTATAAATTCCACTTTTAAAGTAAATTAAATACAGCTCAATTCATCTTCGTACAATTTGACTTATAATTGATAAGTGAACTCAATTAGTTAATTTCTTATGAACAAGGGATTTTATCACACATTACTTGAGAGATTTAGAGACCTTATTTTGGGACAAACAGTTTTTTGTGAAATATTTAATAAAAGAAAATATCGAATAAATTACTGAAAAAAGTCTGAATTACCAATATCACACAAATTTTGTAATATAATTTGTGTGATATGGGTAATTCAGATTATTACTAAAAATCGATGGTTTCAACTGGTCATAATATACTTATCGTAAGTTGATACACATATATCCACGATTATTTATAAGTAAGGCTTAAATTGAATATTCCAATCAATATCGAAATTTCCTCCAAATAGCAACCAATTTAAGTAAATAAACGAATAAATTATTTCCGATAACTCTAAATAAAATTAGCATATCAAATAAATTACCAGTATAACAACGAGGTATTCAAATTGTCTATTGTTAATGTAAGAAATTAAAAAGTTTCAACTATCAATCTCTTCAAATAACTTGAGCAAATCATTCTCTGAATTTAACAAGTTAAAGGGTCGATCACTTACATAGTTCAAGCAAAACAACAGTTTCAAAACTTGAAATTGGCTATAAACTTCCTTGTAATCCCCCAAGTTATCGTAAGATCAAGAGAAATATGATAGAAATATAAATAAAGATATAGAACGTACGTTTGTTATAATAAATGAGAGGTATAACTTATATTTTTATGTATATTTTTTTTATTCTGAGCATGGAATACGCAACATCGTACATCTAACATAACATAACATCGTACATCTAAATAATACAAAACACCTCCGAAAAAACATCGCAAACTTTCTTAGAAAAAAAAAAGATATTAAAATAATAAATGGTGATACGTAATGAATAATAAAAAATGGTATTTAAAAATGGTATTATATTAATTATAGAGGTAAATCAAACATAGAAAGTAACCGAAGAAAAACAGAAAAAATACGGAAAAAATATCTTCTGCTTTGTTATAGAGCTCACCGATAACAAACCAGGATACGTTCGTAATTATTATTTTATTTCGTTATTGGGCTTAAAATTATTTTGCAAAAAAAATTATTACATGACATTAGTGGTTCACAAATTACTAAAAACGCGAAAAAATTAAAAGACAATTCTTAGAACTGTTTTCATTAAATCAATTTTAAACCTAACTTTTAATTAATTTAAATTTTAATTACAAATTGCAACTTCCATTTATTGGCAAAAACTTATTTCTTTATGACACTCGAAAGCAATAGAAAACACTTGATACTTATTTGATGTTCTCAGAAAAAATGTTTCCCGAGTTAGTTTATGTTAGAACATATTCCGAGAACGTTTCGTTCTATGTTAAACAAATTAATGTGAATTATCCGATCAAATAAGAGACAATGTTTTGATTAACTTGGATTAAATGTTATAGTTCTCTGGTTTATAATCTTCTCACAATTTTCAAATTGTTACTTTGTCAGACTTTGTTTAAGGACGATTTAAGATAACAACATTTCTTCTACATTTATTTAAGGCATTTATAAATAAATGTAATTTATTTATAAATACTTTAAATAAATGAAAGTATAGTCCGAATCTCTAGTACTTACAAAACTAATATCGAATAATGTGTACTTGGAACCTGACTAAAAAGTAGAATGTGATCAAACCATACCTCTAATCAAATTCACCGAACGTGTTAGTTTGTTTACCATTTCTTCTTCAACCAATGCCTTCATTAATTCATATTTCTAACAAATTTATTCTTAACGGAAAATTATAACAGAATAACTGAACCAAAATAGGACTTTAGTTCGAAAAGATTTGTCTCTATTGAAAGACCAGACTTTTCAAAGTACGAAATGGTAACTTTTTAATTTGATGACTGTTTTATTTACATTTTTAGAAAGAAAATAAAATTACCATTTGCAAACTATTTCAGTACAGTGAATTACTTCTAATTAGCATAAATGGACTAAAGAGTTATACCAAGCGTAATTTTATTTTAAAACCTAAACCAAATTTTAATATTTATAATTTCATATCTGCTTGAATTGTAGTTCTCGACATGATATCACATTTTATTATTTTTAAACTGTTAACATTCTTCATTATGGGTTCCATAATTTTAACGGGCAATGCATGGCACAATGACATACATTCAATTCACCAATACCGCAGTGTTATATGTTCATACCATTTAAATTTTTCTGAAATAAATATGAGAACCGAAATATTCTGAATACCCCACATAATTCCGAAATTTTGGCAAATACATTATTAGAAGTTTTATGCACCATTTATCAACAATTCCAAGCTTTGAGCTTTGATAATCAAGCCGTAATATAAATTTTTCAACCAAAAAGTTTTCCCCTATTTATGAACTGAAAGAAAAAGCAATTGAGGCGGTGAAATTACCATTTCACTTTGACTATATCTGATATTACTATTATAACTTTAATATTACTTTACAAAGTATTAAGGACTGGAAATATATACACAAACTCTCCATGTCCTTTTGAAGTCTCTAGAAAGTGGAGCATTTCTCGGCTGTTAAAAGTTTTAATATTGTTAATTTAAAGTATCTACACTTACAAAGATATTATGTACTCGTTTTCCGTAGGCCACTGGTGTCGAAAACTAAATCGGTATGCATAGCCTTGTTCTGAATCATGCTGAATAAGTTTACATAGTCTCCTTAATCTTGTTTTTCACAAAAGCGTTTCATACACATTTCTTTCTATTGATGCATAATTTATTACGGGTGTATATACTCTTTTCATTGCTTAATATAAAAATGTCTCCGTATGTTACAAATCTCTTCCGATTATTTATTTTTAAAATTGTTGTTTTTTTAACATTAAATTAATGTTTCAATTATTCGCTAAATCATTTATAATATAAATGTTTTAAATTTAGTTTATTTTTTAAATTGTCATTATAAGTAAGCGATTAGAATAACCTTATTTTACATATTTTATGATCCACTCCATCCACTCAATTTATTAATTCCGTTTTAAATATTTGCCTCTTGGTAAAAATGCTTTTGGTGATCGGAGAGAAGGTCGCACAAATATATAAAATAAAGACTAAAAGAAGCCGCTCCGTAATATTTGTCTAAAACCCACTTATCAGATAAATTATTCACATAAGAAATGATAAAATTCCTTCATGTGAATGAATTGTATGGAAACCCATTATGTTAAAATGAAATCTCTATAAATAAAGAACAATGAGAAAGTCAGAGCACTTGTCAGCAATCGTTCCAAAATTTTAATGATCTGAGAAGCTAAAAAATGTGATCTGTGTCTGAGAAGCTGAAAAATTTGACCTAAGTCTGAGAAACTAAAAAATTCAAACTGAACCTAAGGAGCTAAAAAATTTATTCTCGGTCTGAGGAGCTAACAAATTCGATCTACATCTGAGAAGCTGAAAGATTCCATATGAGTCTGAGAATCTGAAAAATTTGATTTGGGGCTTAGGAGCTGAAAATTCCATATGAGACTGAGGGGTTGAAAAAATCGACCCTGCAAAGAACAATGGTCATCTTAAAATCAACAAAAAATAATTTGGTTTCTTAAGTGTTACAGAAATGAATATATCACCAATCTCTCTAACTGCTGTTTTGTTTTGGTGGTCTCAATTTCGCTTTGAACTTCTAAAGTTTCAGAAGGAGGAACTCAGAAGAAACAGGAGTGTTATTTTAATGAATCCAAACGCAAGGGTGTCGTAAAGTATTTTCAATGCAATTTTTGTTTATTTCGATGACAATTATTATTTACGATATTTCTAAAAAAGCCTAACAAATGTGATTTGATAAATTCTTTCCTCACGCTTATTATGATTTCACTCACTAGAATACAATCATCAAATTTTACAGCCGGAAGATCAAATTGGTGCTTTGCTCCTCCATCTATAATGAAACTTGCGTGAGCATTCAGTTGCGTGACATTTCTCATTACACTCGTGATTGTATATAAATTAATTTTAGTTGCTTTAGTTCCAGTGCTAAATGATATTTTTTCATTTATAATGCAATAACAAAAGGTTAGTTTGTTCAAAATATGAATAGACAGCGATTATACAAATTAATATCTGATCAAGTAAAATATCCTCCAAATATTCTGTCGCAACATTTTTATCGCATTTTAATAAAAAAAAATGGTCTATTATTATCATAGGATTAAATAAAAAGTACTAGTAATATTTATCCAATAACAAACAAGTTAAACAGATCGATGTTTAAATCATTTCACCGTACAATTAAGCGCAACGTAATTAAATATTACATTGATTAATTAAGAACGTAGTTACAAATTAAATATTTTTTCAGATTTGTGAAATAGTCCATTGAGAATCCTTTTTAATTTTTTTGGGCAAAAGCTGCTCGAGAAAGACGTCATTAAGTAAGGAACATACATTAGTTATTCAAAACATTCATAATCCGTCGGACAAATCAACGGTGGAACTAAGTCTAAAAATCTTTTAGTTTCTATTTAAATTTATATCTTCTGCTTAAACTTTACGTTTTAAAGATTTTAAAATTAATTTCAATTGTCTCGCTTAATTTTGGACTATTGCTATCGTCAACTTAAAATTTAATAATTATGATGTTTTAGTTATTTGGGACAAAAATAATGTTAGAATCTTTTAAAGAGTGCCTATTAAAGAATTGTGAAATTTATGTTTCAAAATATTTAGTATAACGTAAACATTGTATATATACACAATTAAATGAAACTACGTGATGTAGTATTATTTCTACTTTCTTTAATTTCTTTACCACGACCTAGGTTTCGTTGTATTACAACATCGTCAGGTGGGATATTAGCAAAGATATATTTGTTACAGTTCTTAAATAACCAAGAGGTACATTCTTATCTTAAATAATATTTAATACTGAGTACAATGTCTGTAACATTCAGTGTTTGCTCTTAATTCGTATATTCAATAAATTCAATATGAGTTAGTTAAGAGAGTTGTTTCCATTTTTCACATTATTTCATATATTTTTATATCCCACTATTCAATTTCTTCGATTGATTGAATCTTTATTCTTCGATTTTTGAAAATCTAAAAATTTAAGTAAACTTGGAAGAGTAACTTTAATAAAAACTATTGCCCTTAATATTCATTTATTTTTGCAATAAAATATCAGTTTTATTGATAAAGTTTGAGTCGAAATAAAGGTTGTCTCGTCTGAATTATTAACTAAAGAAACTATAATTATTGTCCCGCACTCAATTTCCCACTACAAAAGCAGGTATCAAACAATGTTGTACTTTGTTTAGTTTTTTAGTTAATTTGACTGGGATTTTAGCATTTTTTTTAAGATAAATCGATCTTTATTCAATAAACAATATTGAAATTTATGAGTTTGGCTATTTCATTTACCAAAAAAATCTAATCTATGTATAAAACGAACAATTACAATTGTAGTGTATATATATTAGAACTTACAAAACTTTAGAAATCCGGATATATTCCGATGATCATTTCGTTCAACAAAGATTGTCTAAAAGTATATCTAAAAAAAGCACTACATTAGAATATGGAGTGAGCTTATAGAAATCTATATATGAGGATAATTAAAATTATATTTGTTAAAAATCAACAAATTGCTACCCAAGCCACATCAGTTTGTTCATAAGTTTTTAAATTGTTTTTAAATTACGTCATTCAAAAGAAAAAGCGGATCTCTTTCATCTCAAAGGATAAGAGGTATTATTTTCATATGAGATGATGGCAGTCGCTAACAAGGTATTAAATATTATTATGCATGCATGCGTATGTATGTATGCGATGGTCTAGAGCTTAAACCAAGAAACCAATATAGATGAAATATGCTGTTTCAAAATATTTTTTTTCACATTGAAACCTATTTTGAAGGCTAGCATGATTTTTCTTACGATGTCATCATTGTTAAATTATATATATATATATATATATATATATATATATATATATATATATATATATATATATATATTCAAAAGTATTCAAAAGAAAATAGTAAAGTTATTAAACATTCAAAAAATATAATTAAAGCTTAAATTTTAAAAGCTATGAAGTTATTATGCAGGTCGGAACTCATCATCGTTCCAAAAAGCTACATCATCGCATATGCGTAAAAGCATTCAAGACATAAATAAAATGTGTGAGAAATCATGAAGGTAGACCTGCTTATTTCCAATAGTTTAGTTAAAAAGAAATAAATCTACATTAATAAAACTAGACTTGAAATAGTACAGTACTAGAATATAGTACCTATATTATGGTACGCTTATTATTATGACTAATATCATTTTGTCTTTATTTACGCGTCAAATCTCTCTAAATTTGGTTAAATAAAATAATTATAGATAACCTATGAGAGAGGGGTGGGGTGTTAGAAGTTGATGGAAACTTTGAAAAAGACCAGATGAAGTTTGTAACTTATGATAAAGCATACAATTTTATAAAATTGTGTGATGAAGTTTCAACCTCGTTTCTTTAACCGTAATGTATATATATATATATATATATATATATATATATATATATATATATATGTATATATATATATATATATATATATATATATATATATATATATATATATATATGTAGTGAAGTTGTTAACTTAACCTAATTTGAAGTGAACAGACCATATGTGAATAGATATTTTTTTTTAATATATACTCTAAATGCAAATCTTTTAAGGCAATATTTACATGCATAGAGAATTCAAATAGAGAAAACGAACAAAATTGAAATAATAGATTAACGCCCATGTGTAGCTCAATTGCTTATTTTCATGGTGATAATACAATCAATAAATAACCGCTACCGTGTTTTCCGTATTATCCAATTTCCAAGACAATTAAAATGATGGAACTGAAACGGTAACAGTATATTTAGTTTAAGTTCTTTCTTCGTTATGAGTTTGTTTAGTTTTTCTAAATGTTGTACGAGTATAAATTGTACTAGAAACTAAAATACGGGGTATTACCCTAAAAGATCAATTTCTCATAGAACAAGCACTAACGACCTTACAGTTTGACGATTCTGTATAAATTGTTTCAGAATTTCTTTAGTTTTCATAACTATATGTAAATCAAACTTTTAAAAAAATTACATAATCCAGGAAATCCCATTTTCCTCTATTCAGAAGACGATAGCTTTTATTGACTAGTTTATAAAAGACTATTTTCACTACACATACACACACACACACACACATGTGTGTATATATATATATATATATATATATATATATATATATATATCTTTCCCACATTCTTATGAAATCTCATTGCAAGATCATTATATAACAAATGGATTTTAATATTTCTCGTTGTCCGGTTGTTCGTTCGTCTCTCGGTTAAAGCCTTTTCTCCAAAAATGGCTTTAGATATCAAATTGAATCCAGTCGACCTACTACCTTAAAAGTTGGCATAATTAGAGGTCTTATAGCGCAAGTAAAGAAAACAAATTAATGATTTCTAATTCTATATGGAATTATACATTTTTTTAATATGCGGCTGTGAAAAATTAAAATGTTGTAAATAACTTAATAGAAAAACTGTATCGTTAAATGTGTACAAATGCCTAAAAGTGTACGGAACCCCCGTAGTGTTTCTTCTGCTCTACTATAAAGGTCGTTTTAGACTTACGAGTTTTTTGGTCACATCCAAAATGACTCATGATTTCGATATATAGAAATAAATACTATTTATAAGAAAAATAGAAATGGTAAGTATTTTCAAATGAAAGTTATAGTATTTAAAGTAACGAAGCCATACATTATCATACCCTTTTTTCGATTAGATATCAATTAAAGGTAAATGTTGTTTATTATGTAGCAATCCAGAGGTGTGGAGGGAATATTTTCGATGCATAAACACATATTTTCAATATCTCAAGGGTTTCATATATGCCACAAATATTATGAACATACCCAATAAAGACTGGGCGCTGTACAAAACAATTCTGTCTGTTTCTGCAGAAAAAATCCTTTTTCTTAAAAATAGCAATCAAATCGATCTCTAAATTACTCGCAAGTACCGGACTTTACAAGATGTACTTGACAAAATCAAAAGATGGACCGTTGATTGGAAAATCAAACTCAACGACAACAACAACAACAACTCAAGAATCACTTGAAAATAAAATCAAGTACTTTCACAAATGATAATTAATTAATTTTATACTAAGATTGTATATCTAAACCATTGAAATCCTCAATTTGAAAGTTGTGGGTATTAACAATTTGAAAACTTTTGCTGACATTTAATGGTTTGAGGTAGTTTACCATTCAAATAATTTTATCATTAATTTCGAAGCAAAACTAAGAGTAAATTTTAATACTTTCACTAAAACTATTAAGCGTAACGACTAAAGGTAACTAGAAAATGTAACATTATTAGTTTAAATTGTAAAGTTTAGACATCATCATTCTCATTTGAAAGAGAAACTTAATGATTTTCATACACAGTTTCGCCTTTGATTTTTCCTTGACCTTTGATGTGGGAAAGACACAACAGTATAAAATATTGTTAAAACTATACGTTCTTCATCATTGTGGTTGGATATGTTTAGGCACCTATTGATATAATAATTGATACGGTAATTTATTTACGTCACAAATTATTTCAGCTAATGAAGAATTTACATTTGAATATTTAAAGTTATCCTGAAAATGTTTATTCCATGCAGTTTTGTAAAATTTATTTATTTTGTTGCGGAGTTGTGAACCTAGATAGAAATTTTCAAGTTGCTACAAGACAGCCTTCTAAACATTTCTTTGCGACTTTTTGTCCCTTTAATATTTCATGTGAATCAGCTAATGTATCTTCCAAATGAATTTTTTAATGATGGGTTACACAAACAGCTTTTGACTTAGAAAATTTAAGTTGATTTACAATGGATTACTCTGTTTTATTTTTATATTAATTTTTTTACTTGCTTATCACAGGGATAAAAAGCCTACCTTTCAGTTAATTCTACACACACAGTTTGAACACACATTTAAATTGAAACTTTAGTTTAATTGAGCAATGAAATAATTTCATTATATTAATGACTCTGTTAGATATAGTAAAAAAAACTAACCGAAAGAATAAATGAAAGTACAGAAAGCAAAGAAAGTACTTGAATTAATTAAAATAAAACTTTTACTTGCTTCTTTCGACATTAACCATATAAAATACAGAACTACAGTGCAAAGTTGAGACAAACGCGATAGGATCACAATTTAACAGATCGGACTTAAGTGATCGTATTTTTATAATGCCCGTCTGTTTTAATTCAAATCAATCCATGTTTTTGCTTAAGACCATATCGCTCAAATCGTGCAAACAATTATTGTTGATCTTCTACATTATACTTTATTAATAGTTATTTCTTTTTACTATAGTAACTCCTTTTGCCCATTCCCATAAGCGACCTCTTGTTTTTTGTTTCTTTTTTGTCAACAGTCTGTCGGATCAAACGAGTTCAAGTCAACGATTTGTGAGGTTTCCTCATAAGATTGTGTGGTTATCAAAACATGAAAAAGTATTCAAAGTGTTTATAGTGAAGAAAAATAAGTTTAATTGCTTAATTATAGCAACATTTTGCTATGACAAGCAGGAAGAATAGAAAACACATGGGCATAATTTAAAAACAATAAAACTAAATTTGATACGTTTATATTATCAGTTGTGCAGTAATTAATTGAAAATTAATTCAATATTATGAAAACAACAAAATAAAAAAATTGTCATCGTATGCGGTGTATAAACCAAATCGAATATTTTAGAGTTAGGCAAAGTTTTTCGTCACACACCCGATATGGATTGTCCATTAAGAGAATAAAACGTGGACAAAATGTTTGTGTGAGAACCGAGGGCAGATAGAGCAGTGCTGACCAATTCAGCTTTTCGATACGATACGGATAATATCGTTATAATTGTAGAAGCTTTTAAGGTAGCTGTAGTGTAAAACGCATTATCGACGAAATTCCTTGAACGTTTTATATATTATGCAAACTGTAAATATCTATCTTATTTTAAAATATAAACATTATTTACCGTTCAGCTTTCGTAAAAATCGATTTTAAGAGTGTATAATTAACTTTAAAGGAAAAGTAGTTGTTTCACCATCCTTTTAATTCTATTTAAAAATCTGTCTAGTGAATTGTCCAAAAAACTAAGGCAATGTAAAATAATGTCATATAAAAAAAAATTATTTACAGTTTAGTTTTAGTAAAACTCACTCTCAAAAATTGTACAATTAATACTAAAGGAAAAAAGGTATTTCATCACATTTCATTTTATTTATAAAAACGCAAAAAAATTGTTTTTTCAAACTGTTAAAATAATGTCATAATAAAAGTTTGGGAAAAAAATTTCAATAAAACATTTTATAATAATTTTTGGATCTTACTATACGCATCCAAGACCCAAGTCTTCAAAAAAAATAGATATTGTTATATTTTTCTCCAGTCTTCAATATTTTGTTAAACAATATAAGCTTTTCTTTCGTGATATTTAAGAGATTTGATGACATTAACACACACTATACTTCATAATTTGGTTTCTGTTAATCTTTTATCTCTTTATCTGCTGACCTATTTCTTCTGGATAATATATATATATATATATATATATATATGTGTGTGTGTGTGTGTGTGTATGTATGTGTGTGTGTGTGTGTAAATATAATTAAATAATAAATAGTATGCATCTGAAAATATAATGAAAAAATATCAGCGATGTATGCAGGAGAAATACTTGAGACTTGGAATTTAATTGCAGATGTACTGGGCCTTTGCACATTAACATCTATATTGTGCAAAATTAATACTACACGAGGAAAGAAGTTGCTTCAGCCACACACAAATGACGGACACAAGAGATTACGTTCACAAGTGAAGCAATTTTTATTGTAGTAGAAAACATAAATACTTTTACCTTAACATACTACAGTCGTTTATTCTCACAACTCCCTAGATATTGCTGGAAAAATTCAAACATGAAAGAAATCCTCATCCGGCTTTAAGAAAATTTTTGTATGAAGTATCGTATGAAGATACAAGTCAATGGCATTTTTTTTAAATGGTAACATCAGAATCACTGTAACTATCACTATGAACTGTTAAAACTTAATATTTTAGTGAGACTAAGCAACGCTATAAACGAAACAAATTCGGTGTAAAGCTGGTCAAAAATTAATTTACTGAAAATGTTCACCACTTCAAGTTGAACAACCTCAGATTTGGATTGCCGGCTCTGAAATGTTTTCGAAGAGAATATGTTGATCAAACAAATAAGTACCGAATATTCCAAATGGAAATTATATCAAAAATATCGACTACAATCCAGTGAATCTCCACTGTATTAACTCACGATGATTCATCCTTAACAATTTGAGGTTAAATTTGGACTAACCGTACACGGAATTAAGAATTCAAGGATTCGATGTAACTTAAAACCAGTATTTTGTAAATCTTTGAATGAAGCTTAAAACTCTCTGAAAGTTTTTAAATGTAGCGTCTGAAGGGAATAGACGATGCTTTCCGTTTTATTTATTTTAATTTTTTATAAAAATGTATTAAACACACTTGTTGCTACCAAACTGCAAATCTCCTTCAGGTAAAGATATTACTCAAATTGGAATATATTGGTGTCTAGTAAAAACTGTAAAAATTCTGTACGTAAAGTATCAAATTGTAAACGGGCAAAATAATATTGAATTTTTTTATGCAATAATAATAAAGACAGCTAATTAGGCATGAACCATGAAATTAAGCATGAACCATGAAATTAAACTGATTTTTTTAGAGTGAGTTAAAATCATTTTGGAAAGAGGATGGTGATATGAAGTTATCTATTCAGCTAAAAGAGCGGCAGTCGCTCACAAGGTCAAATAGATATCGTGCGTGCATGTGTATGTATGTATACGATTGTTTTGAGCCTAAATCGATAATAAATATAGATAAAATTTGCAGTTTATAATCTTTATTTTCTTTGATATATAAAAATTTTCTTTGATATATAAAAATATATAAAAGATTTTTTAATAAATAATAATAATTGAAATAACAAGTAATTACAGATGTTCAATAGAACATTCGCATACCAAATTGGACGCATTTTAGAATTATTATCTCAAGAAATTTTCGATTTAATGTTTTTTTTTTATCCGAAACAATAGCTATTTTTATAAAATAAGCATCCAAAAGAAATTAATGAAAACTGCCTGAATTTTTACACATTAGATCCAGCTGTAAGCGGATTTTTATTTAAGGATTTACACTCGATATATGGAGAAAGCATTCAAATGGACAAAAGAAACAAATTTGTTTGAAGTATTAAAATAACACACATATATATCTTAGTTGATTTATCTTAATATGAAAAATAATAAGTACAAGTGGTAAATTATCGTTATTATCAATATTACTAGTCGATCGATAAATGGCCGCTACCATGTTTTCTATATTATCTAGTTTCTAAAACAAAGGAATAAGTTTGTTCTATTATTTCCTTAATGACTTAGCAACTACTTGTCTAACCGCACTAAATTTTCACACATGCATATCGTGGTAGCAACTAAGATGTATTGTTTCTATGAGGTATTATCTGAAAAGATCCTACAACTCCTTACAGAATATCTATTTTTCTTCTTTCACATAAATGTCTTCCCTGTATTTCTAAATATTTAATTCTTTTAATAATCCATTTGTTTTTAATATCAGTCATAATATTTTTTTGTTAAAATCTTCATTTGAAAGTTAAGGCACAAATGTGTCTCGCGACAAAAATTAAATAGATGTGGAAGAACTTTTGCATAATTAAATGATTTAAGTCATTTCTAACGATTCTATTTCGTTGGATCTGTTTAATTTGTTTGACAGTTTCTTAGGTGTTCATAATGATATGTACATAAAATATATAACAAAAAATACAATTCCGAAATTTCCCCTTTCTGAACTAAGCACACTCGATAAAGTATATTTTAAATCCTTGATTAATTAGTTGACATAGATAGTCCATTCCTTATCAAAAAAGGATTTTATTACACACCACCTGAGACATTAGACAAAATTAGAACCTCGATAATGCATCATTTCATCCATCTACATTTCAGTTTCTCTATTGGTCCACGTTAGCTTTTCCTGAGAAACTTTTCATGAAAGATAATAATATTTCGCTAGTGAAACGTATCAAAAATATAGGACATACATTTTATATAGAAAAATCTAAGAAACAGGAAATATTAAATGAGAAAAAACTATGGAATATATAAAAATCAATAATAAACTACAAGACAATTAGGACAATATTCTTACAAAAATGAAGAAAATTGAAAATATGACTATAAAGGTGATAAAATGGTGAATGAATGTTGCATAATTATTAAATCTAGAAGGAATAGAAAGTAGAAGATATTAAAGAAGTAACTAAATGCAATAGAAGAATGTATATCCGGCGACAAATTTGCATATTTAAAATTGTATATATTCTTGATCAAAGATAATGATCGTAATAGTGCGGCGCAAATACCCTCTATACGAATAAATACAATTTATTTCAGTTTTCTACGAGACTGAAGGGGACTATGGTACCTCGATTAGGGTAGGATACCCTAATCGAGGTACCAAAACTAAATTTTACTGGAAAAACAAATTTGGGTATACTATTTGACTTATGAATTACTAACAATGTAAAAAGTTTGAAGAAAGTCGTTGATGACACATTCCAAATTTTAGGACAGGAAAAAGAAAGGAAAATACTAGAAATAATTTTTAAAAAAACTCCCAAATACTAAATTTCATCCAAATTAATCCAATGGTTCAATATGACGAACAATACACACATGTACATAAACAAAAAGAGGTCATTTTTAATCTAGAATTTTTTATGATCTTTTTTTGTAAAAGGAAAATTTCCTATAATTCAATACAGGAAATTTTTCTTCATCACTCGAAAAAATATACATTAAATCAAGTTAAGTTAGACTATGTTTGGAAAATATTTCGCTTTACCTCAATAAATTATTATAACGTATCAAATCACTTAGAAAACAACGTTATCGTCAATTTGGTAAAAATATTATTGTTTTCTAATTTATACACTTCTCAGCTTTAAAATTGTTAATTCGACATACAAATAACTAGTACTATTGTTAACTTCAAAATCACACATACATAAATGGTATTGTTGTTTGTTTTTAATGCCATTATCAAATTAAACACATGCTGAAATTAAAAATATTAAGCAACGCAATAATATTCAAATAGTTGCATACATAAAATAAAAAATCAGGAAATAATCCCCCAGGATTGCATAATCTGGGCAAAAAACGAAATACTATATATATATATATATATATATATATATATTATATATATATATATATATAAATATATATATATATATATATATATATATGTTATACAGATCAATTTTACCGTGTTGTGTTGGGTTGATCACGAGGCTATGGCCTTTGACTGCGCGGCGCACCGCGGGGACACGGGTTCAATTCTTGGCCACTCGTCGTATGAGATTTATCCTATAGCAATAAATTCTTCATATTTATCAATAAGATATATTAATGTACATGAATAAATAAATAATTTATATCAACAAGGCTTCACAAAACATGCGGAACAATAAAATATATGCAGTTAATTAAAAATATACGTAACTCTGGACAAAAAAAAATTACATATGGGGTTTAGAACAATTTTCAAATCAACTATTCGATAAAGATTATGTTGGTTCTCGCACGTTTTACCGAAACAAATTTCCGTCTACGTTTATTTATAAACCCTTCAAATAAATGACAGTAGAGCCTTCGCTAACGCATCACATAGCTTGCGGAAGAAAAAAAATAAAATATATGCAGTTAGTTATTTACGTGCAAATTAATTACCAGGCTTTAACCACACCACGTTAGATTCATCCCTCGAATCAAATTAAAGATATGTCAAATATTTCCTTAACATCAGCCATATCAATTAACAGAACGTACAATCAGTCCAGGTCTTATTAAAATATTACCTTGAAGAATTTAGTAGGTTATGATCAAAATAATCCTTAATGTATTACTACAATGGAGAATCTAAAATTAAAGAGGTTTTAGTTCTAAAATATCGATCTACATAGAAAGAAAGAAATTTTCAAAGGATACTGCGAAACCTATCAATAAATAATTCAAGTAGAAGGTGCATTAGCTATTCCAAATCAAATATCATATAGTGATAAAGAAATCGTGGAAGGAAGAAATGTTTGGAAGGCTGTCACGCGGCAGCTTAAAAACCCTTAGTTTTATAACTCCGCAGAGTAAATAAATAAATTATATACAACTGAAGAGATTTAAACCGTATAAACCGCCTTAAAAGTTTCAATCATTACTTATTTATATGATAAATAATTTGTGATGGAAAACAACGCACGAAACGCAAGAGAATTTTCGATATGACTTTTTCACTAAGGTATATATTTAGAGACGTTTGGTATTTAGGTGCTTTAACAAATCTTCATATTACAAGAAACAATGTATTTTTTTAGTAATATAAAAACTTACAGAGACACATGTCTCTGACGCATCAAATAACAATAGACATTTTAAAACCTGTCAAAAAAAATAAATGGTTAAACAATATCTAAAAAGCATTTAGCTTATATTTCAAATTAGACGTTCGGCGCAAACTTCATCATTTAAAATAACCATATTATATTTCTGAAATATCTTCATTATTCACATTTAAGAGTTAGAGTAAAAATAACCAAATTTACTCTATGTTTTGACTGAATATTGTGATAAAACTATTTCAATTATTAAATACCTGGAAACATTAAATATCAACAATTTTTTTCGAATCATTAATGCCCTCAACCTTTAAATTAAAAGCTTAAAGACTTTAGTTATACTACTAAATATATAGGAAAAACGGAAAAATGATCTTGATAAAATAAAGCTCTCTACAAGAAATATATAAAACACATGTTATTAAAGTAGTTTGAACTTAGAGTTTATTGCTAAAGCATTGGTCCATTGCCCATTAATATCCGTATCGTGAAAAGTTTAAGCTACACGACGACTCTCATACGACAGACAAAAAAATTATTTTCGTGGATGAAGCAATTTGTATTGTAGTAGAAAGAAATTGACGGGGAAAATAGCAAATTGTTGTAGAAATTCAAACATGGAAAGAAGGCATTAACCTACCATAACAAAGCCGGAAAGAAGTATATTAAGAGGAGATTAGTGAAATGCATTTTTAGAAAAAGAGATAAAACAAACACTGTCATAACTAAACATAACTCTCATGTCATCCAATGAAAGGAAATTACTGAAACATTTAAATGTTATCTTCTTACATTTAATATTTGAACAAAGTAAGAGCAGCCACAGACCAAACAAATTTGAGCCGAAGCTAGCATTCACATAGCCGAACCTTTTCAGTCTGACGTTGGTTTCTTACCTTAAATTAAGTGTATATTTAAATATCATGGGATAATTTTTATAAATACTATCCAGAGTTTAATCATAATGTAAAACCGGTATTAAGTGACCCTCCAAAATGGGTGTGAAAAAGGCAAACGATTTGAGATGACTTAAAAAAAATAAAATTAAAAAATGAAACACCTACCTTTCATAATTTTTCGAATGAAGGCTAAATTTCTCTACGGGATTTTAATTTTTTTTTCTCTTTGAAGTATGAAAAGTTGCTTTGGAAAAACATATTGAAAATAATGAACTAAGAATATTTAAATTAGTTAATTTCAGCCCCTGTGTAGAATAGACAATGTTTACCATTGTATTTAACATTTACGTTCAATACACAAATACATGCAAACGTATTATTAAAAACGTGATCGATCGTAAACGATAGAGTACAGAAATTTTAATACGTATCTAGTGAAAAGTTGTTACCGATTTTACTAACAAAATATCACTAAATTTTAAACGTGAATAATAATATTGGATTAAATATCTGACAAAATTTCTAATAAAGTCAGCTGAAGTTTTTAGATCGATTTGAAGTAAATTTCATTTTGGGTAGAGGATGACGTTGGAGGTTTTCTATTGAGAGGATGGCAGTCTCTAACAAGATTTTAAGTGTGTGTCGTGCGTACATACTTATTTACGAATGAGATTACCTAATGCCTAAACCAATAAACCAGTCTAGACGAAATTTTCTACTTGTAAACTTTATTTTATTACATAGATAAATCTATTTTTGAAAACCCAGACAATTTTTGTTAATAAATCGTCATTTCTTAAACATTTTTACTACAACCTGTGATATCGCAAAGAGACACAAATGAAGATAGATAAAGAAGAAGAAATAAAGGGAGTCTCATATTTCTGAGCACTGTTATATTTAAAATATTTTGGATTTGATGTTTTTGCCCGACTGAAATTAAATCGATGTACATAGTATACGCGTTCAAAAAAGTTATCATACTGATCGAATTCATTCGTCATATACCTATCTTAAAATTATCTTTACAAACTCCACGTTAGTAGATTTTTACTAAGGATACACACCGAATGTGATCCTGCGATCATGAATATTTCGAAGGCATATAAGCATTGCTAATTGCTTAATTAAGAAGTCATTAAAATGAATAAAAGATGCAAAATCGTTTGAAATATTAAATTAACATATATTTCTATCTCAGTTACTTTATCTTAATGCTGAAAATAATAACTAATACTAAGTATAAGTTATAAATTACCCATTATTAGTAATTTTATGAATCGAACTGCTATCGTATTTTCCCTGTTATCTAATCTTTAAGATGTTCATAAAGAGAGCATTGAAACGTTAAAATTATGCTTAGCATAAGTATGTTTTGTTAGTCTGTTTACTTAATAACACAGTAACTACTTGACCACCCACTTCTAAATTTTGTACACGTGTAGATCGTATCAGAAACTAAAGTACGGAGTGTTACCTAAAAAAACAGTTCGTTATGAAGAGACCACTAAAGGTCTAACAGTTGACGGTTATGTTTAAACTGTTTCAGAGTTTACTAAATTATCAAAAGTATATGTGTATAAAATCTATGAATTCTGCGAGTTCCACTTGCGAAGTAACTGTACTTTATTTAATCAGTTCAACTTCGTCTAATTTGAATGTAAAAAGTATATTGAAAGTTTCTTAATTATTTAGTTGAAATAACTTGATACTTTTAATTGATAAGTGGATTCAATTAGCTCATTTCTTACGTACAACGGGTTTTATCACTCATTACTTGAGGGATTTATGGTTGAAAATAAACTTCGACGTCACATTTGATTGGGATTCTCTGTTGGTACAAGCAATTTTTTGTGAAATTTTTGATAAAAGAAAATTACTGAAAAATGTCTGAATTACCAATATCACACAAATTTGATAATGTAATTTGTGTGATTTTGGTAATTCAAAGTATTGCTAAAAATCGAGGATTACAACTAATCAATATACTTATCGTAAATTAATATACATATATCTATGATTATTTATAAGTTAAGCTTAAAGTGAATATTCCAATCAATATCGAAATTTCCATCAAATTACAACCGATTTAAATAAATAAACGAATAGATGATTTCAGAACACTCTGTATAAAAGCATCGCATCAAATAAATTACCAGCATAACAACGAGGTATTCGAATTGTTTCAATGTAAAAAATTAAAAAGTTTCAATTACCAATCTGTTCAAATAATTTGAGCAAAACATTCTCTGAATTTAACAAGTTAAGGGGTCGATCGCTTACATAGTTCAAGCAAAAACAACTGCTTTAAAACTTGAATCGGCTATAAACTGCGTTAAGGCATTTTCCCTTTGTCGTCATGTGTTGAACCTACATTACGCTGCGGATGGACTGAGGGAGTGACAAGTTAAAGGGTCGAACCATTAAATAGTTCAAACAAAAACAACTGTTTCAAAACTTTTGAAATTGGGCGTGAACTTAATTACGACCCTTTAAACTATCGTACGATCAAGTTAAATATAGTAGAAACATAAATAAAAATAAGTCTGAGTGTGGACTATACATATAAAATCGAATATCTAAATAACAAAAAATAAGGAATCCTGCAAGGAAACTTTGTAAAGTTTGTTAGAAAAAAGAAAAAAATTAAAATATGGCTATAAAAGGGGATTGAATATTGTATTACTATTAATAATTCTAGAGGTAAATAAAAAGTAGAAGATAACCAAAAACAAATAAATAAATATTAAAAATTTAAGTTCTGTGACAAACCAGAATGCGATAGTAATTGCCGTTTTATTTCTTTTTTGATAAAAATATTTGCCAGTAATAAATTATTTAAAAAAAAAGCAATTATGGGATATTAATTGACCCATAAATTATTAACAATTAAAAAATATTTAAAAAATTGTGCCTGTTCTTCATTCACATTATTTTTTCATAACGCACCTAAAGAAGTATTACTTCTAAGAATCGTTAAAACCGTTTGGATAAAATAAATTTTTACTATTAACTTAATGAGAAACGCCATAAATTATTTACTAGTGAAAAAACCTTAAAACAAGATATCGTCTTAATTGATCCCACTTTAAATTAATTTTTAATTTTAATTACAAATCATGACTTCCATTTTTTGGCGAACACAATCTTTCTTCATGACACTCGAAAACAACAAAAAACACTTAATATTTCATGTTCCCAGAATGAATGTTTACCAAGTTAGTTTAGTTGCGAATATATTCAGAGGTTGTCTCGTTCTGCATTAAACAAATTAGTGTAAATTATTAGATCAAGTAAGAAACAATTGTGTGATTAACTTGGTACAAATTTATAGTTATTTGTTTTATAATATACCCACAATTTAAAATTGTTATTTCTTCAGACAAATGACTATCATTGTCATTAATTTCAAAACACACATGCGTAAGTAAAACTATTAATATTCTAGTAAAGTCATGCAAATTTGAAAATAATTAAGCACGCAACATTATTCAAATAGGTACAGGAATAAGACTAAACGATAAAGGAATAATCACCCAGAAGTAGATAACGCTTGGCTAAGAAAACATATTAGTGTATGTAATAAACCTCAATTTGCAAAGCAAATATTCCACCAGGGTGAATATTTGTTTAAGGACGTTTTAAGGAAACAAAAGTCTTTCTACGTTTGTTTAAACGTGCTTAAAATAAATGACAGTATGGTCTTGGCTAACAGTCAAACACTTCACTCCATAAGCGTATTGAATAATATAACTAAGATATAAGGAGTTAGTTAATTACGTGCGCACGATCCTTTCCCACCCTACGCTTTTTGCAAAACTAATTGAAATAACATGTATTTGGAACCTGGCAAAGGCGTATAGTGTTAGCCACTAAATTCATTTTATCTCTCGTATTAAATTCAAAACTTCATCAATTTATTCATTGAATAAAGCTTTGCCAATAAACCTGGACGTGATAATTTACTTATCATATCTTCTTCTAGTAAAGCCTTCATTAATCCATATTTGTAATAAAATTTATTTTTAACTGAAAATTATAATAGAACTGAAACAGAATGGGAGATAGTTCAAATCAAAAAAAGTTTGTCTTTATTGAAGGAAAGGACTTTTCAGAGTATTAAGAAGTAACATTTTAATTTGATGACTGCATTTAATTTAATTAAGTAAATAAAGACAGTGAATCACTTCTAAATGGCATAAATGTACTATAGATTTATCCCAAACGCAATTTTAATTTAAAACATAAACCAAATTTTAATTTTCATATTTTCATATCTGCTTAAGCTATAATTTTCGACATTACAGCATATTTTATCATTTTTAAACTCTTAAATTCTTCTGTTAATGTTACGAATATTTTATACATTTCATAATTTTAACGAGCAATGCGTGGCACAATAACATACACCAAATTCACCAGTAGAGCAATTGTAAGGATACATCAATTTTTAATTGTTATTGAAATAAATATAAGAATCAAAATATTCTGAACACACCCCATATTTTGGCAACGATTAGACAAATTTATTACTAGAAGTTTTATATACCAATTACCAACAATTTTAAGTGATGATAATGGTAATCACGCCACACTGTAAGTTTTTCATTCAAAAATTGTTCCCCTATTGAAAGAAAAAGCAACTGAAAAGGAGAAATTACCATTTAACTTTTACTCATTCTGATATTACTGTTATAACTTCAATATTACTTTACAAAGTATTCAAGTCTGGAACCAACTCTCTGTCTTTTTGAAGTCTTTGGAAAGAGGAGCATTTCTCAGCTGTTAAAAGTTTAAGTGTCATTAATTTAAAGTATCTACAGTTACGAAAATATTATGTACTTATTTTCGGCAAGCTATTGGTATCGAAAAGCTGAATTGGTCTGCATAGTTCTCTCTAACCTTGTGTCTCACAAAAGTGTTTTGTACATATTTCCTTTGTCTTGATGTACTTACTTATTACGGGTGTATATACTCTTTTCATTGCTTAACAAGAAAATGTCTCAGTATGTCAAATGCCTCTTCCAACGACTTTATGTTATATACCCCTTCCAACTTCCGACCACTTACTTTTAAATTTGTTGTTTTCTAAAATATTGAATTAATGTTTCAGTTATTTTAAGAATCAATTATTATATAAACATCTTAAATCTATTTTATTTTACACGTGGATATTTTCTATATATAATACAAAAATGTTACTGTAAGTACGCAATCAGAACAACCTTTTTTTCACTGGAAACACTGACTCTAGTACACAAACGTATGTTCCATCCATTCCATTTATTAACTGTGTTAAATATTTACCTCTTTTTAAAAAATGTTTTTGATGTGAAATGGAGGTCGCACAAAATAAAGGCTAAAAGATATCCTTCTGTAATCTTTGTCTAAAAGCCACTTGTCAGATAAATTGTTCATATAAAGAACGATAAATTTCCTTCATATGAATGAACCGCAGGGAACTCCAAAATATTAAAATGAAATGAACATTAATAAAGAACAATGGGGCAGACAAGGCACCTGTCAACTATAATTGTTTGCAGACTATAATAATCTAAGGAGCTGAAAAATTCGACCTAGGCCTGAGGAGCTCAAAAATTTAATGGAGCTGAAAAATACGATCTAGACCTAAGGAGCTGAAAAATTCTATCTGGACCTGGGCAGCTGAAAGTTCAATCTGAGCTTATGGAGCTAAAAAATTGGATCTGGGTCTCAGGAGCTGAAAAATTCGATTTGGGTCTAAGGAGATGAAAAATTCGATATGAGGTTTTCGGGAATTTCAAAAAAATCAATTTGGGGAACGAAAACACTACGCCCATCTTCTCACAGATCTACAAGCTTGTAAACAAGAGTCTCACGAGTCCATAAGTCACTTTTCTCTGCGCGTTGAGACATGCCTCTCCAAACTTTTGACCGAGGTTACCATATCCAACAATGTCAAAGGAGAACTCAAAGAACGATTAGCGGCAATGGAAGACCTGGCCCTAAATACTTTCATTATGGGTGTTTTCCCTCAGATTTCTAACGTAATCCGGTGTCGAGATCCCAGAAATTTAAATGAAGCAATAAACCTTGCCATTTCAGAGGAGGAAATTCAACAATATCCCAATACACTCACATAACTCACACTCTAAATACTCACAAAAACCCTACATCCCAAAGCCAAGACCTACTGAGCGAATATCACCCAATTTAAATTTTAAAAGTAACTCGCCGATACCAAATAATCCACAACAAACAATAGGTCACTCTCTCGAAGTGTGCCGTTTAAGAAAATACAATAACGACAAATTTCGATCCGGGCCTAGTAATTTCAATTCGGGACAACCACACACTTACGGACAGAAATCAAATTTTAATTTTAAACCCCGCGTAAATTTCATAAAAGAAGACGACGACTCTTCTAATACAAATATAGGCGTCGACACCATCGATAATTTAAACCAATAAATGTCTCACCAAGCTGTCGTGCGAGACTAACCTTTACCAAAATCGACACCCCCTTAAATAATACAAATAAAACCAACGGACAGGGAAACCAGCCCCAAACTCACGGTCAATCAAAAATTAATTCAAATAAGGCCAACGGACAGGGTAACCAGCCCCAAACTCACGGTCATTCAAAAAATAATTCAAATAAGGCCAACGGACAGGGTAATCAGCCCCAAACTCACGGCCAACTAAACACAGTCCAGATGAGTAATGAACCCCAATCTAATAGTCATAACATTTTTAAAACAAATAAAACGAACAAATCCGACACTTCAACTACTCTCACTCTCTCTCACTACACACTCTACTAATACCGTTTCTAACGAAAGAAAAAATAATACAATAACACAAAACATCGATTCACAAGCAGAAAATTCAAACTTTTCCGAAAGGGTATACGAAATTGCTTCCAACCACTCCAAAAAACTTTTACCGTATATTACCCTAAAAACAACCCTCTCTTCTCACCCTTTATAATTTTTAGTAGATACTAGTTCATCTGTATGTTTAATAAAAAAATCTTCAACCTTGCCTACTCTAAATTTAAACAAAATAAAATTAAAGGGTATCGATACATGTAACGAAACCACCAATACCTTGGGCTCATTCCACTTACAATTATTTCAGGATAACAAACCAAGAAAATCATACAAATTTCACGTAGTTGACAAAATTAATTTAGATTACGATGGCATTTTAGGTAACGATTTAATGACAGACTCAGAATGCATCATTGATTATAATACTAGTACACAAAAATATATACAATTCTAATATACGATTGCATTTCACCGAACCCGTGTACACCGTTCCTACATCAGTGAAACAATAATCGAATGTTCAGTATCCAATCCCGAAATTAAAGAAGGCGTAGTACTCGGTCAGCACATTTTCGAATCTCTTTTTATAGTAAATTGTATAGCCCAAGTAAAAGGTAATAACCGGGTAAATATTTCTGTCGTGAATACTTTTGAAAGATCTGTTTCAGTCAATTCCGATTTAAAATTACACCTCACCCCCCTGAAAACTGAAACCTGTTTATCAATTAATACAAATTTCTCCTCGCCAACTCACTCAACGATCTCACTTCAACGCACTAACGACGTTTTAAATCTACTCCGAATTTCGCATCTCAATAATGAAGAAATTAATTCCTTATACGATGTATGTTCCCGATATTCTGATATATTCCACCTGCCTTTAGATCAATTAAGTAAAACCAATGCCGTTGCGCATGAAATTAGGACAACTTCAAACATACCAATCCATACCAAATCCTATAGATTTCCCGAATGCCACAAACAAGAAGTGAACGATCAAGTAAATAAAATGTTGAATCAGGGTATAAATAAACCCTCTATGTCACCTTGATCATCTCCTATTTGGATAGTTCCCAAAAAATTAGACGCCTCAAATGAAAGGAAATGGCGAGTAGTTATCGACCACAGAAAATTAAATGATATCACTATTGGTGATTCTTATCCGATACCTCAAATTTCTGAAATCCTCCATCAATTAGGTAAGAGTAAATATTTTTCAACCCTCGATCTCGCTTCAGGTACCCATGTCTGCTTAAGTCGCTCCGAAAACTGCATTTAGTGTTCCTCAAGGACACTTCGAATTTACGCGTATACCACTTGGGCTGAAAAACGCGCTTTCCACTTTTCAGCGACTCATAAATTCTGCTCTCTCCGGCCTTCAAGGCATTCGATGCTTTGTCTATCTAGACGACATCGTTATCTATTCCTATGACTTGAAATCACACATAGATAACTTATCTACTGTCTTTGAACGATTACAAAATTTCAACGTAAATCTTCAACCCGATAAATGCGAATTTTTACGCAGAGAAGTCGCTTATTTAGGCCACATAATAAGTGAAAGGGATGTAAAACCGAATCCTGAAAAAATTAAATCAGTCAATGAATTTCCAATACCCAAATCGCCAAAGGACATTAAATCTTTTCTTGGTCTCGTATCTTATTATCGAAGATTCATTCTCGACTTTTCGAAATTAACAAAACCCCTTACAACCCTCCTGAAAAAAGATATGACATTTCTATGGGAAAACGAGCAACAATTTGCTTTCGAAACTTTAAAATCTAAATTAACCTCTGCTCCTTTACTTGCTTATCCAGATTTTACGAAACCTGTTATACTAACCTGTGACGCATCTAACTACGCCATCAGCGCGATTCTTTCGCAAGGGGAAATCGGCAAAGACCGACCCATTGCATATATTTAATAAATGTGAATACAATCTCAATACGACACAAAAGGAGTTGTTAGCCATCATATTTGGTTGTAAAACCTTCCGACCGTATCTCTTTGGCCGTACATTCGATATTGTTACCGACCACCGCCTTCTTAAATGGTTATTTAACCACAAGGACCCAAGTAGTAAACTTCAACGTTGGCGTTTGAAATTAGAAGAATATGATTACAGAATTGTCTATAGAAAGGGAAAACTAAACTCTGCGGCTGACGCTCTCTCTCGTTATCCTGTAAACCCTGTTCAACCCGATAGCACCGATGCTAATATTCCATCCCCAAATCCTTCTGAATACATAATAATAGAACCTCTTTCTGATCCTGAAAACCTTGACCCTTTAGTTAACAACGATATCCTCGATGAGTCATATTCCAAATTCCTGAAATCCTTATCGGAAAAATCACACTTCAATACAATCATAATCGAATACAACGACAGCCTACTGAAAACAACAAAAATCAATTGCATTTCCGTCACCCCTAGATTTAGATCAAAGCACACCTTTAGATCAAAGCATATATCGAGGAAATTCTAGGAAATTATGAAAATTCCCAAGAATTCATTAAATAAGAAAGAACACTACACTCTCACGCTACACTGAAAATAAATAAAACATACTATTTGCTATTCACTAAAGTTCATCATTTCGATTCTTGCTCATACACCGACATATTCGAAACTCTGAAAAACTTAAGAAACGAATTACTGATATGTTCTAGTGAACCTATAAAGGAATTTAGCAATTTCATATTTTAGAAACCCCTTCGATAAACACTCGTATTTAAAACTGTATAACATTATCTCGTATTTATTCCATAATACTGATATACGAATACACATATATAAAAACAAAATTATATTTCCTTCACTTAAAGAAATACCCAAAATTTTGAAAGATAATCAAGACATTCCCATCGCCGGACACCTCGGCTCAACTAGAATGTATGATAGAATAAGAGAACAGTACCACTGGAAAAATATATGAACAGATATTGAAAATTATGTAAAGAAATGTTCCTCGTGCCAAGTAAATAATGCACTGAGAAAAGTAAATCGCGCACCTATGCAAATCACTAGCACATCCACCGCCCCATTCCAACGATTAACCCTCGATATATTGGGACCCTTACCTGAATCCGGAGAAACAAAGCTCCAATATATCCTAACACTACAAGACGACCTTACAAAATTTTCAGCGGCCTATCCTATTCAAAGCACCACCGCTGAAGAAACGAGCGAGTGCTTAGTATATTTTATATCTTTATTTGGTATACCCAAAACAATCCTCACCGATCAAGGTACCAACTTCACATCAGATCTTTTTAAAAAAACCTGTGATTTCTTAAAAATAAAACGATTATGGGCATCGCCATATCACCCTCAGACCCAAGGAGCCTTAGAACGTAGCCATTCCACCCTCAAAGAATATTTAAAATCATACATCAATAATAACCAAGACAATTGGTCAAGATAAGTTTATACCTCGATGCTAGCTTACAACACTGCCATACATTCAACCACTCACTACTCCCCTTATAAACTATTGTTAGGTCATAAACCATTTATATCTAATTCTATTTACGATACTACCCCTGACGCCACTTACCCCGACTACATAAAAATGCTACAACACAGTCTTAAGTACTCCAGGGAAAAAGCCCTCGAAAACGTTCAAACATCAAAAGAAACCTCAAAAACCTACTATGACTCTCACTCCCGTCCCGTAAAGTATCAAGTTGGAGACTACATCTATCTCAGAAACCACCTCAGGCTGCGCAAAGCCCTTTCCCTATTTGGAAAGGACCCTATAAAGTTATCAAAATAAATGGGCGAAATTCTTTAACCTTATTAATAAACCGTCGCTATGTCGTTCACCACTATGATGAAGTAAAGCTCGCAAGAAGAAATAACACTACCCCACCTTAAATAATACTTAATTATTTTTATCTTTAGTTTATTATATCTACAACTTTACACGGAACATTATATCCTATACTAATATTTTTACCATTTAGATATATATACATAAATAATTTTATACACATCTTTCATCCAACTTTTAAAAATAATCGCCTTTACATTTATACTTTAGACATATTACAGTGCCATCGCCTAGGCACATGCAGATTTTATACAACCTATAAACAGCAGCCCTGGTATGCACTTTGATCCTGTCGGCTCATTAAATCTCATCAATGACCACCTCAGTGTGCTTATCCCCCTTGATATCTCCTTTATAAAGCCATACCTAGATAATATGAACACTATCTTCGGAACGATAAGGTTTCTTTGCAAACAGAATAATATCTTTAACAATATGGAGTGCCATAATCTCATTCAACCTCTCTCTACACGTTATTATGATATGACCAATTATTTCGATTCTATATCCCATTTAATTTCAACACGATCTAAACGCTCAGCCTGGTTCGGCGGTGTTGGAACCGTCTTCAAACACATTTTTGGTACATTAGATGAAGATGACGCTATTAAATATAACAACGCTATTCAAAACGTAGAAACAGATCAAAGAATGCTAGCAAAATACGTGAAGGAAAATATTCTAATTACGACCTTGACCGCTTGTCCGCTTTTAATCGACGACCTTGTCCGCTTTTCAAGAGATACTGAATAAAATAAATACTAATGAACAAAGTTTGAATAGCGCTGTTCAAACTATTGCATTAGTTTGAAAAACTTGACTATTGTATCGAATAAATTATTGTTGAAAGCTAAATTCTTGGAATTATTAAACATTCTAGAAAATAGTCTATTCATATTATCTTTCAAAATTGAAGACATAGTAAATGCCGTTATGTTCAGTAAAAATAACGTCTTGTATCCGTCGATTATTTCACCAAAACAACTCTATCAAGACCTAGTGGATAATTATAGATTATAGAGCTTTAGGTTATTACCTGTATCAATAGATTTAGATCATATTCACATCTTAATTAACATATCTGAAATGTTGAGCTATTATTCCAATAATAAAATTGTATTTGTATTAAGGATACCATTAGTTAATGTTCTAGAATTTAATCTATATCATAACCTACCATTACATGTAGCTTATAATGAAACAAACCCCAAAACCTATGTAACCATAATCCCTTCATCTAGATATATTGGTGTAATTAGAGATAAGAACTATTTTTGTAACTTAGAAAAATCTAAGAAATTGTAAAATTGTTAACAATCAATTCTATTTATGTGACATGACTAATGTTTACTTTAGCTCCGCTAACCCAACTTGCGGATGTGAAATAATTTCTAAAGTTGTCACTTCTATTCCAAAGCAATGTGAAACTAAATTTCTTTACGGAAATTTGAAAATTTGGCAAGAACTAGAAAACGATAAATGGATTTTCATAATTTCCCAAAAAACAAACATTTCGATTGACTGCCGTAAAGAAAATGTTTATGAAAATGATATAGTGGGCACTGGTATACTTGATATACCGGCTGAATATTATGGATATTTTAAAGAAAGACAGTTACTTGCCAAATCCAATATTAAAATAAAAGTAAACCGAGTTAATTTAAATTTTGACATAATGAAAGATATATGTTGCAATACATTGAAATTTGAAGAAATAAAATTTGATACACCAGCTGTAAAAATAAAGAATATTAACTTAGACTCTTTTAAAGAAAATGACAAAATATTCAAAGAAATTACGAGTAATTTAGATTTAATAGGTAAACCTCACATTTTAGAATATGGGCAATATTATTCATATACTACTATTTGTAAGATTTATAATTGTAAACTTAAACGTAAAAAATATCTAGTTAGACCTGCGCCTAATTCGAATAATATAGAATCCGAACATGCCTCTGAAACAAACTTAGTCAGTATGACATAAACTTACACAAGGGTATAAATTTACTCTTCAACGGGTGAGCTGTTATATCCTACACTTGCTAGCAGTAATGCTTACACTGCACCTGTCTCATGATTCTCGTATCAACATGATAAGAGCATCCGGCTGCCAGAGTATTGCATTACCATGACAAACTCTGTGCTATGATGCATCAGCATTTCTTATCCTTTATAAACCCTGGACGGAAGCTTCACGAGGTTCAGATAATCACAGTTCAATTCAGACCTTAGTCCGCGTCAGTTGTAATCCAGATACAAGCGCGATCAAAGTCCAACTAAATATTTTGTAAAATATAATAATTATAATAATTTGTTAAATAATAATAATATCTAAAAATAAACTGTTTTTTATATTAAATCTTGAAGTCGTCATAACAGTATCATCAAATACTTTAGTGCACTTTTTAATTTTAGGGACAATTATTATTCACAGTGCCGAATCTAACGATTGTAAATTGACAAGTCCTTTTCTCACACATACCGCGATTTCAATCGCTAGAATAAAATCGTAAATTTTTACGGCCGGGAATTCAAATTAATGATTAACTCCTACACCCGAAAAGATACTTATTTGAGCATTAAATTTGCATGACATTTCTCCTTTTGTGCATGTATACAAATTGATTTCAGTTGGTTTATTTCCAGTGCTAAATGAGATTTTTCTTGCATTCATAATACACGATAAAAAGAGAACTTTCGCTAAAATGTAGGTGGGTAGCGATTATAAAAATTAATATCGAATTAAGGAAAATATCCACTAAATATTCTATTGTAGCATCTTTATCACATGTTCATGATAGGATTAAATAAAAATTACTAGAAATTATTATCCAACAATAAACAAATAAAATATATCGATCTAAAATCATTTCACCGCACAGTTAAGAGCAGCGTAACTAATATTCCACCGCTTAATTAAGGTTGTAGTACCAATTTATACATTTATTTAGGTAATGTGGTAGAGTCTATTGCAAATTCTATTCAATTTTCTTAGGTAAAAGTTGCTAACGAAAGCCATAATTAAGTGATGGAACATACATTAGCTGACTCACGCATGCAAATAATATTCAAGATATTCATAACCTGTTGGATAAATCAACGGTGAAACCATGTCTAAAAATCAATTTTTTTCTATTTCTATTTAGATCTTTTGGTCAAAATTTTCTTTTGGAAGATTTTCGTAATACTTTTAATCGTTATTCCAAAATAATCAAATTGACTCTCAATTTCAGAACTCAACTCAACTCAACTCAATTTCAAACAATTTATTTTGTACCAAAATATTAGTTTTATTGATAAAATTTGGGTAGAAATTCCTATCTAAAAAATAAACTAAACAAATTCTAATTACTGTCCCACGCCTGATTCATCAAACAAAAATTATAATTTGTTTAGTTTATTTAATTAAATTGACTGGCATTTCAATATTTTTTTTCCAGTATTCAACGTCCAAATTTATGTATGACTTACGAAAAAATTCTGACATAGATATAAAAACAAATCACTATAGTTCTAATGTATATTAGAACCTACAAGACTTGAGAA
The DNA here is from genome assembly GCA_039881145.1 of Druceiella hillmani. NCBI lineage: Eukaryota > Metazoa > Arthropoda > Insecta > Lepidoptera > Hepialidae > Druceiella > Druceiella hillmani. Next base: position 17,301,877 of record JAYKKI010000029.1, read on the forward strand.
ATCCAGGTATATTCCGTTAATCATTTTGTTTAACGAAATTTGTGAAGTGTGTCTAAAAAGCACTTACGCTAGAATGTGGAATGGGCTTATTGAAATCTACATATGTGAGTAATTAAAATTATATCATTTGCCAGGTATCAGTTTGTTTACAAGTTTTTAAATAGTTTTTAAGATTACATCAAAACAGCAAAAACGGGTCGCTTACAGGATCCGACTACTAAATTTCCGTCAGCCACAGCATTTTTTTCTTACAAATAATTAAACATAAAAATAATATTAAATTATTTCACAATAAGAGTGAAAACCGCATTTTTCATTCTTTTAACGTAAAAAGTTTCGTGCTTTCCATCGTACGAGGCAATTGAAAAGGGGAGTTATAAGGATTTTATAAGTATAAGTTAATTTAAAAATTTTAGTAAAATTCTACGAAAAAAATATTCTTCCCCTCTTCCACCATCTGCTGAAGTATAAAAATTGAAATTATGAAAAAACTGGGATATCAGAACGTTATTTAAATTTTAAAGTCTACCTTTAACGTTATCTAAAGTTTAATCTAAAGTTTAAACTGGCAACGATGACTTAAAACTTCATTATTTAGAGAAATTCATTATTTTGTGAAAGATATTCAAATATTGGGAAATACTATTCCTATCTATAAGAATTTAATACATACACTGCGCACGTTAAAATTTTATTATTTTACGTGTGTACGAAATCCCCGTATTATTAATACTAAACGTACATTGGGGAATTTTTATTTCGCACATAGACCACATAATTTTATGATCAAGTTTTAATATCTTCACTATTTTCGAATATAATTTCATAAGTCTTAGAGTCAGGAATGTCTTAGATGTAAACTCTTGAAAATATTTGCCCAAGTTCCTCTATCCTATGCAGAGAAAAGAAAAAAAAGTGAGGTATCATGGACACCCGACAAAGGCGAAGTCCCTTACGCTTCGCATAAAAAAATTCGATCTTTATTTATTAATGAGTATAATGTAATATCAATACAGTAATAAATAAAAAACATTAGAAATAGAAACTAACCAAAAAACACTTAACAAAAACCGAAAATGCTTGAAGCGGTTGAGTATACCAAATAACTGATTTCTTTTTCCTACGCATGAATTTAGTACCAAGTATGCACATTCTCTTGTTGGGACAACTATACATAATATTTAATAATAACGAAGATGCGAGAGACGCAGCGCTACGCGCTGCCTGTTGCATGTAAAATGCTTTCTTTAACTCAAGCTCGCTCACCCATATGGGCAACAATACGACATTGCCCAGCCAATGAGGAGCGTTTCAACGTCACGTTTGTTCGTAACGTTTCACTTTTTCTCCCCAAAACGTTCGCTAAACGTCCGTATCCTAAGTATTCGTTAAGAAGCTTTGCTTCGATAATTATACTTTTCTTAAACAACAATCTTATTTTAGCTGATTCAAGCATAAATATAAGAAAACATTGTGAGTCCCAAAAACAAATTTCGAAACTAAAACATTAAAAAATCAATAATTTTCATTGACAATTTTTTTTTAATTCACCTAAGCGCTACACAAAAAAATATTTCAAGTCAAGTTAATACTGAAAACATATTATGAACAAAAACTTAATTACAAAACCTTCTGTCTTAAAAATAATAAAAGTATAAAAACAACATTTATTTGATAATAGTTTATACCATACAGTTTATACAGCTTAATTTTAAGAACCTGAAACATTTTATCTAAATGGATGGAAAAATTTTAATTAATATGGTCGTACAAAATATTATATAAACATTAAATTTTTCAAACTATCAGAAAATTTGTCAACTATATATATGTATACTTTACAGATACAATATTAAAAGAAAATATTTCAACTGAAAGTTGTCAGTGTTATTTATATTATCGAATTATAATTATACAGCCACAATTATATTTAAGTCCTTAACAACTGTCAAAAGTTCATTCTGTGAAGCAAACTAATAAACAAGTAAAACCATTAAGAGATTAATCATATTGTATATCTTGTAGACTAGATCATAAGAATAGCAGTTTTTGGACTGTCGTTCTGTTTTTTTCCTTTGTATCCAGCCTTACTTTCAAATTTTACTAATCAAATTAATCTCGTCACATTCCCAAATTCCGGGAAGAATTATCACGTTCAATAGTTGCAGATGAAATAATCAGTTTTCACTCAAATTTCCTTACTAAACTAAATTAACAATAAAACGTAATATTGCAATTTACACTAGTGCCAAGATAATCGATATTATTGAAAGCTTTCAAGTAATTAACATCGTCTTTTTGGTTGACAATTGTCTTGTTTCCAATGGTCTCTTCGTAAAAAAAATTTCTTCATTTTCGTGATACTTCTTTTTTATTTAAGTTTAATCGATTATAATATTAGTACTAACAATGTAATAGTTGGGAATTTTATTTTTTTATATTTCTCCACATATTTCAACACTGTGACATATTTTTATTAAATTTTCCAAAATTCTGTTCCATATTAAATATATTTTTCTCTATATTTTCTCCGTATATACTGCAATTAGTAACATTTTTTCATTATGTATTCATCTTTTCTAACGTTCCTACAGATGAAGAAATTAGAATGCAACTCTTATGATATATGCTCTTGTAATATAATAAAATGAACCGCTGCATAATAAGTATTGTATTTTAATCAATAGGGAAAATATAATGATAAAAATATAAATTTGATGTGAATGCTAAAAAAATTGTTTATCATTGTAACTAATGAAATTAGAACAGAAAAAAGTATTCAAGAGCGATAGCAAGAACAGATTCGTTAATGCTATTGATATTCAGATAAGTACTCTTCTTTACATCAAATTATATATATATATATATATATATATATATATATATATGTATATATATATATATATATATATATGTATATATATATATATATATATATATATATAAATATATATGCCTACGTATGTATGTATGCGTTGCCTTAGAGACTAAACCAATAAACCAATGTAGATGAAGTATATTGTTTCAAACCTATATTCTGTTGAATTTATTTTTGAAGACCCGCGTAATGTTTGTTATGAAGTAATAATTGTTAAATTTCCAGGGATAATACGTCTAATTAATTAAGTATTTTCAATCCAGTCATGAACGGACAATGAGTCGCAAGTAAAGATGAACGCGTTCGGATTTTTAAGCACTGCCATATCAAAGAAATTTTGGATTTGATGTTGTTGTTCCATTGAAATTAAAGCTATTTATATAGTATACGCATTAAAAAAAAAGTTATAAAGTTAATAACTTTATCTAACTTGAAGTTACATACCACATGTAAGTAGATTTTTGTTTAAAAGATTTACGCTAAGCGTGAACCTTTTCAGGCAATGCTTACGTGCAGAAAGAATTGAAACAGACAAAATTGTACGAAATATTAAATTATCGCCCATGTGTGAGATGGGCGTGATTATCTTCATCAAAATATTATATTAACGTCCATACGTATCAAAATATTATATTAACGACATGGACGTGACTATCTTTTTGGTAAAAATGCCATCTAATTGTAAATATAAGTTTTAAGTTATCATTGTTAGCAACGAATCAATAAAATATTGACCGCTACAGTGTTTCCCTTATTGTCTCATTTCTAACACGGAACCGCAACGGTAAAATTACATTTAGTTTAGGTTTTTTTTATTTATTTGTTTGTTTACTTAAGAAACAAACAAATAAATAAAAAAAGCAAGTACTTGGCTTTATCAATTACTTGTTTCGGTAGTTCCAAATTTGGCACGAGTATGGACCGTATTTGAAACAAAAATATTACCTCAAAACATCAAACAGATTCTGTTGGAACAAGCACTGACGGTCTCACAGTTTGATGGTTATGTTTAAATTATTTCAGAATTTCTTAAGTTATCGTAAGTATAAGTAAATAAAAATATAAAACAAAAAGATATTCGTTCATGGAAATACCATTTTACTTAATAATATTCCCTTCAGCTCAACGTCGACTAATTTGAATAACTATCTAATTCTAATTTAAGTTCTATCCACCTATCATTCAGTCACTATGTTGGTTCGTGCTCAGTTTTTTTGTGAATCGTTTCATTATATTACTTCGCTGGTAAAAGTTGCGTGTTATTGGTAATTTACTATATTACCACCAACTGATGATCACCACTGATCATCAAACACGTTATTCTAAAATATTTTATTGAGATTCAGTTACCTGCACAGTTTATTATATTTTTAACCATAAGCACATTAAAGATCTTATTATGCGCGGGATAAATATAATATTTATTAATAAAATCACACTGTACTACTAATTTGAAGATATTGCCAAGTTAATCCAAATCTTTAGCTCCATATGGTATTCCAGACGTCCAGACCAGTACTTTGTCAATAACATGTTATATATACATATACATACATATATAGATATATAAATACATACATATATATATATATATATATATATATATATATATGTATATAAACCATAAATAGTCGCTAGCTAGCACAAAATAAAACCTTAGTTTGTGTGCTTATTTTGATCGAACTGTTTTGTAAGTGGTATTTTCCATATAAAGGTATTTTTTAAGAAGTTTTCTTGAATGCAATTAATTATAAAGTAGCGAAATATATAAAACATATATTTTTGGGCTTTGCTGGCTGCATAACGCGAACTGTAAAAGAACATGCACTAGAAACAAATAACTGTCGCACTCTGCACATGTTCGACGTTATCGGCAACCGTCCTCTCTGACTTCCAATTTATTGCAGAACTGGTTAAATCGGTGAATAGAAATCATTACTGCAGAGACTACTTTGTGCATGAATATTTAATTATTCAAGCGCAAAATCGTCTCTTTAACAATAACCTTAACCATGTTCAAATAAATGTGTAAAAGGGGACTGTTAAGAAAATAATATAAAGATGCTCATGGGTGAAATGAAACTGTTATAAATATATTATCAAAGTTCTAGAATAGAATGATTATGCGAACTAAACTTTATTAAACTGATTTTATATAAAAATGATCGATTTATATCAACTTCAATTACTTAAGGGTCGGATGTATGCGATGAAGTATTTCGTTTTCCCCTAATATACACGCGTGCGCGCCGGCCCCGGCGGTGCTGTGTGACTCTTAGTAGTGTGTTACACGAACACGTTCGGCACAATGGAATTGATTGAGACGCTTTTTAGACTAATTATTAAAGTAAATCCGAGCATGATTTCTCTGTTATAATGTCTCTGTAAATCTCTTGATACGGAATACGATTTAACCTTGGATATGGTTTAGGTTGGTTTTTGACTGAATTTGGGGAATTCCAAAATGAAAAAATATTGCACATATTTTGTGTAACTATTTTTTATGTATAATCTTCTTGTAAATTAGTATGGCAAGCATAGACTGAGATAAGAGTAAAATCCATAAAAAAATTTGTTCAAATTATTATAAAAAAATTTAAAATTCTTTTTTTCTTTGCACATGACAATATTTAGGCATTAAACAGGAAAAAACTAAAATTGACCAATTTTTTTGTGTACTTATTGATGGATTCCTGCTGTATATTGTAAACATAAAGCAGCATAAAAGTTATTGATACAAGTAATAAAATTATAACAGAGCGAATTTTATACCTTGAAAATATTTTAAAGGAGTGATTAATTTAGCGTATAGAATGATAATAGAAGCCAGAAAAACTTTTTTTTAGAATTTTTGTGCCAATATTTTATACCCATGAGCAATATATAAAAGAAAAAAATTCCTAATTACACACATAATGTTATACAATACAAAGTAATGTTAAAATAATAAAACTGCGTATGCAAGAAAACTTAAATATGTATTTATAAATAAGAAAAAAATATAACCAGTAAAGGTTTATATTTAAAATATTTTAAAAAATTATTAAAAATTAAAAAGTCTACATAATGTCTCCATGTTTCGTTTACCAGTCTTGAACAAGCTTCTTAATATGTAATAATTTATTAAAATATTATTTCAATAATTTTTTAATTTCCCTAATATAAAGTTGTAAATCTATAATATTTTATAATTACATACCACATGTATATCAAATCTATGTGTCAATATTTAAACTGTAGGTGTGCAAACAATAGCTCAATTAACAATTTTTAAATTAATTGGTTTTAAATGTTACGAATTTCAGCGATATCGAATTACAATAGACACTTTACAGAGTCGGAATTACTGCCAAAATATCAAACCCGGAAACAGCACACGCCCGCACGCACACACACACACACACACACATATATATATGTATATATATATATATATATATATATTTGTAAATTAACACAAAAGATTATCATTGGATTCGCCATGCGCTGACTAGACCTGGAACTATCGTATGAAATTAATGGGCTTAATCATATTAGGGATGAAATGTAACACGCAAACATTTTAAGTTAACTCGGAAATATTATATTAGACGTACATTTTCTTTTTTTTTCTACTTTTCATTCATTTTCTTCTACTTTCTCTTTCAACATTACCTCCTGCAAAATTATTTTGAATTTCTTCTATAGCATGGTTCCTGCAACAATTATGACGATTATTTTCTTTTAATGATAAAGTAAAATTGCATCACACGAATTCGCAACTCAATGTCAATAATAACAAACTAATAAAAAATAGAATAATTTTCTAGTGCTTGAATAATAATTTCTATGACTTTCAAAAAAAAATTTGCTTTTAAAAAAGTATTAATATATTTGAACCCCATCAAAACGATTAATATTTTTGAACTCCTATTTTACCACTTTCATTTTATATCCCGCATAACGAGCACGATAAAAACAATTTTTGAACATTCATTTGCCACCCCCTCTCTACAAATCGAACCGAATTATAGTTTTTATGTTTTATATCTGCGTCTACTAGAAGTATAACCATGTCAAATTTTATATCAGCTTTCCAAATCAGCGTTCACACGATAAATGGCCGTAAAATACAGACAGATGAACACAGAGTAATAAGTAATTTGTTTTTAAAATTTTGATAAAACACTAAAAGGGAATCATTATAATTTTCAATAAAATACAATATTGCACTTACAGATGAATCTAAAAATTTAAACCTTTAATATTTAAAAAACTTATACATTTTTACGTATACAATGAAATTATAAAATGTAGCTCTGAAATATAAATACTCGGTAATCTGTAATACTCAGTAAAAGCATAATATCGATTTAATACTTCTAAAATAGGAGTATATTTAATAATTATATATTACGCCTATTATAAAACTTATACAAAACTTTATATACCACGTAATAATTTTTTTTCTCAGTTTTTGCTCCCAATACCGGACCTCTGTAAGAAATCTTATGTTTTCCCATTATTATCTGAAAATATACAAAATAACAAATTTATCTACTTTTTTACAAAGCGGCACAAAATATTATGCATTTCAAAGGTATCATAGAAATATTATGTTACAATCACGCAATTATAAATATTATGTTGCAAGCGCAAATGGTACTCAATTCATAATATGCGCGAGCGCCGGAGATAGTAATCGTTTTTGTTTTCATAGAAGCTAGTATGGAACATTTGCGCGCGGAATGCCGTAAAAATTCGGTTACTTTGACCTAATACCAAAAGTTTCATATTCAAAAGTTTCATACTTTGACCTAATATCAAAAGTTTCACATTTATGTCATAATTAAATCCATATACAAGAATGTATCTACATTAATTTAGAATAGACACAGTGAAATGAAAATAGATAAATCTTTATAATTTTGTTCTAATATGCGAAACAGTGGAGAGCCTTTTTTGTAAAAGAGGCTATTTTGAGATTTTTTTTTAAAGTTCGAAACATAATTTATAAAAAATATCGTACAACAACGTAGTACAAAGGCCATTCTATGCCCTGGTATTTTAATATAATGTCTAACTTTGGTAGTTATTGAGTATTTTGCGAAACCAAATACCCATTTTTCACCTATTTGCGAAATCCGCCCCTTGACAAATGCAAATAACTGAATATTGGCAATTGTTTCAAGATTTGCATATTTATATTAATACCACAGGGATAGTGCATGCGCTATCCCTGCACGTACACTCGTATGAAATCACGTTGCCAGATCATTATTTAACAAACATTTCTTAATATTTAAAAAAATTCTGTCTCTTAAAATAAAAAAAGACTCTTCATAGGATAACTTCGTTGCCAGTCCGTTTCTGTCAGAGCTCTTTTTCTCACAAACACTATTCCCGCCTTTTCCACCAGAGTCGTCTCAGGGTCCCATGAAAACTCTCTCATACAAACGGGGGGACCATTGAAGGTACCACAATAGTGTCCCGTTGCTGCCATCCAATGCTTCCACCCAAGATGGTTAAGGTCTGTCCCGCCACAATAAGTCATTCAAGATCTGCATTTTTTTCGACAACGCTTTCAACGAACGGTCTGAATGATTAAAAGACATAAAAGATATATCCATTCCCAATCAAATCACGGTGACTAAAAGTTCCCGTGACTTGATTGGAAATGGACCTATCCATTTCTCAGAAACAGTTTTAGATATCAAATTGAAATTAATCTCGTGTACTGAGGCCTATACCTTTAAATTGTTTTCAAAAGTTCAAGGTCTTCGGTTCATGCCACAAAAAGATACCCTGTAAAACGTATGTTTTCTTTATTTTTCCCATTACCTTAATCAACTTAATCTAATCCAGCATAATTTGAGTCTTATATCACAATTCAAGGAAAAGATTTAAAAAATCAATGATTTTAAATTCTATGTGGAATTATACTTTTTTTTAATATGCGGCTGTGAAATATGTATATAGCGACATGTTTTCGTTCTGAAAAATTAAAATTATTTGAATATTTTAAAAGATTTATCATATCATTAAATATTTATAAATTCCTCAATGTGTTTGTAATACTCGTAGTGTAATCCTCGATTCCTACTTTACTAGAAATATTTTTTTATTCTGGCAACCGAGTTTTTTGACCACACATACATTCACTCAACTTACAGAAATAAACACTCTCCATAACAAATAATGTTTATAAATGTTTTAGAATATAAGTTTTAGTATTTAAAGCAACAATGCTGTACATCACTAAATACTTTTTTATCAATAGGCGAAGGATAAACCTTATTTTTTATGTGCTAATCCAGACGCGTAAAAGAAACGTTTTCGATTCATATTTTCAATACCTTAAGATTTTCAGATGTGCTACAAATATTATAAAAGTAATCAATAAGAAGAATATTTTGCTGTACAAAATAATTTTACGTGCTGTGGCATAAAAAGCATTTTCCTTGAAAGGAACAATCAAATTACTCCCAAATTTACAAAATTACTCTCTTAAAATAACATCACTCTCAAGTCCCTTACAATTACGGTAAGTAGATGAACAAATAATTACACATCTCTCTGAATAAAATCAATACATCCGAATTACAAGCCTAACGACATAATCGTCAAATTACTTCAACGTAGCAAATTAACCAATTTCAATTACCCACTTGTTCAAATATTTTGAGTAAAAAATTTTCTAAATTTAACGACGCTAAAGAATTCCACCGTCAGCGAGTTCAGATTGAATCTATTTTAAGCGGCTGACAAATTCAGGACGAAAAAAATATAAGGTCTTTTTTAGTTCAAAGAAAAATAATATTTTCAAAACTTTTGAAAAGAGAAATTCATTTCTTTACGGTCGCTCGAATTTTCATACGATCAAGTTAGATTCGATAGAAATATGGCCAAAAATATTGGACGTACATTTGACATAAAATAACATGATTTAATAAGGGTTGTAGAACACGCCACTAAAATAAGACCTATAAATAATACAAATCTAAAACTATATAAACTTAAACATAAAAATTATGAAATTGATGATGTGACTAAAACAATGATTAAATATGTATTATATTATTATTAAATATATATGTATGTATATATATATATATATATATATATATATGTATATATATATATATATATATATATATATATATATATATATTTATATATTTATATATTATATTATTATTAAATCTAGTAGAAAATGAAAACGAGAAAAATTAAAAAAGTAATACAATTAATTATAAGAATCTAAATCCTATGTCAAGGAAGAATACATACATAATCGTCGTTTTATTTTAATGTTGAATTTTAAATTAGTATATTTATTTTCTTGAATGAAAAATCAATAATTATAGTAGCACTATGAATACGCTGCACTATAGCATCTATACGAATATGTACCATATACTTAAATTTTGTATGATAGGAAAAATACGATACTTTCGATATGGGGTCTGCCGATAAAAGAGAAAACCTAAAACTAAGAAATAGCAATGTTTTATTATTTTCAAATTAATTGTAGTATCAAATATTAAAATTTACTACCATTATTTAAGGGGTTCCATTTTTCAGTCCGGAATCTCATCATTTGATCATCATCATATTTATAAGTGATAACCTCGCTAGTATATATGTACTTTTAAACACAATCATTATTAGTATTAATTTTCACAATTAAATGAAACTAGGTGATGTAGTATTATTTCTACTTTCTTTAAGTTCTTTACCACGACCTAGGTTTCGTTGTATTACAACATCTTCAGGTAGATATTAGAAACTATATGTAATACATTATAATATAACGAAACTTAGGTTGTAGTAAAGAAGTAGTTTCATTTATTGTGGATAAATATTATAGTTTTCTTATTTATACTCTTCTCATGACTTAAAATTATTTTTTAGTCAGGCATATGATTATTCCTCTAATTAGTCGCAAATGTTCATAGGCATAATGAGAACTACTCGCATGCTAGTCAATATATCTTAACAGGAGAACGACAAAGGTGTTCAAATAGCCATAAACATTATACTAATAGCTAAATATATTAGAATAAGTCAACAGGTTCCAAATTAAAACTCTATTGAAAAGAACAAATTACTTCACCTGATACAGATCAAATTGCAAAGCAACTATTCGACAAAGATTGGTGTTTATTTTAGCATGTTTCATAAGGAAACAAAATTCCTTCTAGCTATATTTATGAACACTTTGAATAAATCTGGGTAAAGCCTTTGCCAATAACCAAACATTTCGCTTCACAAGCGTTAGAAATAGTCTAAATAAAACGTATATACATATTTAACTACATGTACATGATATTTTTCTGACCTGCATCATTTAGAGAACTAATATCGAATAATGAATCCTTGGGACCTGGTAAAGAAAATCAATTACAAGACGGTAATCACGCCATGTTTGATTAATCCCTCGAATCATATTCAAACTTGACTCAAGGTTTCCCAATTAAACTCAGCTTATTAGCTTTTCATGACTTCTTCGCCTATTGCCTTCATTAATTCTTTGAATTTCAATGAAATTTATTCTAAATTTAGTACTCTTATGGGATGTGTGAAATAGTACAAGATATACGTAAAAAGGTTTTAGTTCAAAAATATTTGTCTATATTGGAAGAAAAAATTTTCCAAAGTATTAATGTAGTAATATTTTAATTTAATTTTTAAGAAAAATATATAAAAATGGTTTGTTGACATTGAATTCTTTCCAACTGATATAAGTAGAATAAAGATGGCGTAGTGCTGCAAAATAAACTATAGTTTTTGAAAAAAATTAAACGAAACATTGATATTAAATTATCAATTCAATTTGAATTGTTGTTCTTAAATTGTTAACATATTATTTTGGTTAGTCGAAATGTAACAAATTATTTTTTATGTCTTCCATAATTTTAACTACACTAACACAGCAATCTTACAGGTTTACCGCGGTCAAATTTTTACTGAAGTAAACGTGAGAATCAAAATATAGAATATTCATCTCGTATTTTCAAAAATTTGTAACGATTAAGCAAATATATGGTTATTAATAGAAGCATTATAAACCATTTACTACCTTTTTAAATGAGAGCAATTGTGACTAAGTCAGACGATGAATTTCTCGCTTGAAAATTATTTCACTAATTCTACAATGAGAGTGAAAACAAACGATGAACTTTGACTAAATTATATGCTATTAATATCACTTTGATATTACTTACTATTTGTTAAAGGTTGGAAAGAAGTCAGTCTCTTTGTCCTTTTGAAGTCTTTCAAAAGTGGAATATTGACGGTCATTAGGGACAAACTTTTTTCCACAGATCGCTGGTACCGAGGAGCTGAAATTGTTCGCATCGCTCTTTTCACTTCTATTTCTCGCAAAAGTTTCTTTTTCTACATGCAAAAGTTCATTCAACCTAACAAACTGTGTTTCTTTTGTGTTTATCTCAACTTTACTTTGTATCTATAAAGTTTCATGTAAAATAATTCCAAAGGAACATGGGTAGACAATTTTATTATAATTCATACAAATATAAGTGGATCCTAAAATATTTTCTATGTACTATTTTTTATATTAAAAATTAATCCATAATACGACTGTAAAACTCACCAAATGTAAACTGAACATTTTTTTCTCGCATTTACCATCATTTTACTCAATGGAATAAAATTGTAAATATCTCGATTCTGTAACTCCATTTGGTATTTTACTTCTTCCTAAAGGGAACTACCACCTCAAAAAGCACTTGATTAAATGTCAAGTTTGCAGTGAAAAAGTCATATTGATCAGTTGTTTTTAAGAGAAGTTTATTTGAAGCATGTAAAATTAATATCTGATCTAGTATAATATCCATTAAATATTCTGTTATAGCTTTTATTACAGATTAAAATATACTAATTAATTATATTGAATTAATTGAAAAGTACTAGTTATTTTTAACAACATGATAAATCATTATAAATAAAATCTAAAAATATATGTATATACATATATTAATTTAAAATCTAACTATTATATATCTAAGTGCACACTAATTAAATTATTTCATTGCTTAATCAAAAATATCGTATCAATTAAAATATATATTCAAATAATATGGAATAATCTTTTTTCAAAGCTGTTCTTTCTAATTTTCAAAAGCTGTTCGCGAAACCCATTTTCAAAAAATTCAAGTAGTACACGCATAAACTGACTCACGTTATATATCAAAATTGATGAAAAAGATCGTGGAATAAATAAATATTTTAACTCTAAACTCCTAGGTTTATAATTACGTAAAGTAAATATATAAATGTATAAAAGTGAAGAGATTCGAATATTAATTCTTTATTTGATAGAAAAAATTTGATAAAGAAATTTTCAATCGGACTAATAAAATAAGGTCTTTATTTAGAAGCATTTGGTAGTTAGCTGCTTAAACAAATTAAATCATCATGAAAAATAATGTATTATTTTAATAATATCTCGTAATCGCTTGTCTCCCAAACATTAAATAATTCAAGAAAAAAATTAAAGGTGAAAAAATTTTTTCGGTTTTAACTTTACCCTTTATACTAACCACGTTACAATTTCGAGTTATATTTAATCGTCACGTTAAAGCAAGAATATTAAAATTGAATCTAAATTTGGATTCAAACTTAATGATAAAACTATTTGAATGGTAAAATATCAGAGCATTAAATAACAGCAAGAATTCTGGAATTATTAATACTTTAAACTTTTATTTTAAGGATTAGAACGGTTAAGTCATTTATGATCAAAAATGACTTAACTTATATTATACTTCTCCATCTCACGAAATCAAAATATATTTTTTTGTCCTACATTAAGTGAGAAGCATATATTAAGAAATACTTAATCTTGTCAATAAAAGTTCAAATAAAAGATTCGCTCTTTGTATTTTACTTAGGATAGTTAATCGTTTAGGTGATAGTTAAATATGCTTTATATTTTTGTTACTGTTACAATTTAACTCCTTTATCTAATGACATATTCCTTCTGGACAAATATGTACTTAATTAATAAAAAATACGAAGCGACGAACAAATTATTTTGACTCGTGGAATAAAATGTCCTAAAAGCAGTATTTCCTAAAAGCAACATATTATCAAATGATATATTGGATTCAGAACTTATCGCAAAATCGATAAACTCCCAACATCTTGCTGCAAAAATTCAGATATGGAAAGGAGGCATTATATAAGTTTGGCAAAAATTTACTTTAATAAAAGTTTGGCAAAAAGTATCGTGCTAAAAGCTTAGTAAAATAGAAAAAAGGATAAGACAACCATTGTCCACTACCATAAAAGCACAAAGTAAAATTGGTGAAGCCCTTCAATTACATCTTTTTTTGCGAGTAAACATTTAGTATTTTAATAAAATTAAGAGTCACCACAATCAAAGCAAATTCGAAACAAAATTGATAAAAAAATGAATTCATTGAATTTTTTCAGCTCATCAAATTAGGCATGAAATATTTTAAAAGAAAAGACAAGCTCTTGTCTTCGGAAAAACATTGCCATATTAGATATTTTTTGAAGGCAGTACAAATAAAAATACTATATGCGGTGAGTACAAATATCCGAACGTTGGTATAAATAATTTGATTATCTTTTTATGTTTTCTTGTATTCTCAATAATTAAAATCCATTAATTACAACAAGTAAAAAAGTAGAACGTAGGGCGTAATTAATTGATTGGCAAGCACATGTAACTTATCAGTGATACGCAAGATTGATATTTTGTCTTTAGTATTGTTCATACGTACGTTTCGGCTAAAGGCATCAATCAATCAGAGCGGTGGGGTATATTTTCCTTTGAAATTTTTCTTATAATTAGTAATATTTATCCACAGTCCAACTTTTGAGCATACATCGAACATTTAAAAATATTTCCGAAAGATGAATTAAAAACCCTTGAAATAGTATTTTCACATCTGAATCAGAGGGATCCTCCAAACTTATGGTTTGCAAAACGTAATTCTGTTTAAATAACAATATCGATGTCAACACCAACCAACAGAGGCAACAATTTAATTGTCTACTTCCATTTTCATAGACATCGACCTGGTAATAATTTACGAATTGACACTCACATCGCATTTGACAGTGAGCGCATGCCACAGCCTAAACTTTAATTTCGACAAAATGTTTCATATGCAATGAAGGAAATGTAAAAGATTTTACGGTCAAACCCTCTTCGGAGAAAGCTTAGCCCTGTATTAACGTCTCTTGCTTTGATCTTTGAATTTAGAAATCAAAAGACTTTAGATTTCACTGTGATTTAGGATCACAGTGAAATCTAAAGTGATAATATGATCACATTATAAAAGTTATCTTTTTAACACAAAATAAATTGTTCGCAATATAATGTCAAAAGAAAAGTTGGTTTGAAACCGTCCGTACATTACACTTATTAACATAATTTATTTTTTGGTTTGTATTAGCTAAACCGCTTTCTTAAATTTCAATTCCGCCCGCTATTTTCATGGCATCTCTTTTTATATTTTTGACAAAAAAATTAAGAACTGCCAAACTAATCATTATATATCTTCGTAAATAAAACTTTTTTTACAAAAAAATTTAACCCACTTCAAATAAACATTGAATAAGAAGCGCACTGAAGAGAATAAAATAGTGAAAATACGAACAATTGTAACTTTTTCGGTACAATATCGTTTCGAAAACTAAATAAATTTGCAAAATTTTGCTACTCTTAGAGATTTTTGGAATTGGTGCCACTACTCTCTCAAATACATGCACGCCCACTTACACACACAGGCGAGACACTTAGCACCGACTCCAGAAAAGCAGTAGCAGTATTTTTCAAATTGTGTTTAAAGCCTTTATATACCTATATCTACTAAAACACGCAAGCTATACTTGCCTCCATATATTCTAGTTACTATATATCTTTGTATATACCTTCTTACCTAGCCACGTACTAACGTTCAGTTAATTCACGTATTTTTTTATACCTGAACCTTCTTATCTACTTACAATCCAATACCTCAGTTGCTTCATGCCTTTGTATGTACCTGTATATACTTACCTACATATTTACTTTGTTATATTATTTCTAAAGCCAAATCGAGTGAAATGTGATAACTCATCAGTAAAACTCGTTATCACCTCCTAGTTCCATCATTTATAATGATTTTTTTGACTCAGTCGTATCAAAACTTTAGAGATTTTGTTATTAGATTATCATTAGACCTACGCTATCCAACTCGATCACGGCACCTCTTCTGTTTATTGTTAAGGAATTCTATGATGTAGCTTCAATTGCCAGGGTCACCTTCTAACCAATTTTTATGGTACCACACTTGAACTATTCAAATAAATATCATTCAAATCGTTTTATTAATGCCGGATACAGGAGTTAACATAAACTAATCACGTTATACCACTGGAATATTAGGCCGAGGAACTAGAATTCGGAGTTCAATGATAGAGTATATGCTTGAGATCCACTATAATAATTTAAAAATAGCAGGTCTCCAAGCTTCACAATGTAAGCAGGCAAAACTTCCGCAGTAGAAGGACTGAGGCTTAATTCAGCGTCTTAAGTCATCCAGAACAATGTAGGCCTCCTTCAATTTGCGCCACTCTATTCTATTTTGGAATGTTTGAATCCAGTTTTTACTAACCACTCTCCTTATATTATCTTTTCTTCGCATTTGCGAATATCTCCTTTTCACTTAAAGAGAACTTTGCACCGGGATTCCTACTTTTGAACGACGTGACCACCCCACTGCCATTCAAGTTTTGCCATATTATACGCAATGTCAACTTTGTCTTGTCTCCGAAGCCACTTATGTATCTTGTAGTCCTTAAACAAGATTTCTGTTAGCTTCCTTTCCATCACAATTTAAGCAACAATAAGCTTTTTACAGGGCGGCTTTTGATGTTACCCCAGTTTCTGGTCTATGGGTAAGGTCAAGTAGTAATCATTGATTAAAGATGCGTATTTTTAAATGGATCTAAATGTTCATTTTCAAGGTAAACTCAAGTTTTTAGAAGACTGCCTAATCCAGTCTTATGCGTCTGTCCATTTCCTTCGTCTGATTTTTAGCCATTCGCAATTCTTGATATTAATTGTCACAAAGCTATTGGTTTCCGATGTCATGAACGCATCAATGGATATGAGATAAATAATTACAATAATTCGTCTCTTGAAAGCGTCATGTGCCATTTTTTTCTAATTTAAATAAGTTCTACGACAGTGATTTGCATATTTAGAAAAAAAATTATATTCAAAGTTTCAGTATCAATTTGAATTGTATCGGCGAAATATATAATTTTCTTTCATAGAGTTGATCAATGCATCCATGTTAGAAATACCAAAACAGAATGTTTCGTTTTATGCTTATATTGTCAGTGACTTTTTGTAGCAAACACCAAACTGTTCATTTTTCATTATTCACTCTAAAATACGTTTTATATGTTTCCCTGTAAACTTTCTACAAAATAACTGCGTTTTCCTATAAAATTTCTGCAAGATGAATTGTGCACCTCTAATTTTTTTATAAACTTTGGCTCGCTTTTTAATTTATTAATCAAGGTTTTATAATCAGAGAATTATGATTTATAACCCACGTTTCTCCGGAGTCTAGAGGAAACACATGAAAGCAAAATAAACCGGTCAAGTGTTTGTGACAATGGGAAAAAGTAAAGTTCCGTTGTTACCCATATCTCTTGAATTTGTTGAAGAGAAATCATTATATTTAAAATTTCGAATCACACGCTGGCATTTTTTTCAGATTTTATTAGACAGATATTACACATCAATTTAAAGCTTTTCATTTTCTAAACGGAGCTTTAACATTATCGATCGGAAATTAAATATTATTCCTACTTTGAAAAACTTTTCCACTAATTTCAGATAAAAGAATATGTACAGATATTTTAATTATTTATTTAATATTTTGCTCATATAATTGAAATCTTTATATAAAACTACACTTACATAATATCAATCACATGAATCTAAAACTATGGAAACTTTCTCACTTGGACAAAGGAGAGGGAAAAAATCTACGGGTCCCTTATTTCATCACGGAACACTAACAAGTAATATACTTGGTCAATTTTATTCAAAATAATTTTTAATATGAAACAGATACGTATACACTACGCACACTTGTAATCCCGAATGTGCACCTGTATTCTATGTGCTTGTGTAAATTTTGCTCCTCAAAATTAATTCCAAAAAATCTTTGCCTTGTATGGTAAAGTGAATATATTTATTTTTTTTATTTCATTCATTCTTATGATAAGACCTTAATTGTATATTTTAATTATTCTCCTGCGACTATTTGAGTAAACTATCCCAGATTCTGATAATCGCCACTTTTTTTAATGCCTTCAGCTATTTTTATTAGAGATTTAAAGTGAAACTGACAAATTTAATATGTAACTAATAAGTAAAATACTTACACAACACAAGTAGTTTCTCTATAAATAATTATGAACAGAATATCTAAGAGTTGCATATATCTCTAAAAAAAACTGCGTCTGTAACCCATCCTTACAAACCTATATATGTAATCGTGTAAAAAATGCGATCAGAGTATTTGGATAAAATATCTAAGAGTTGCGTACATCTTTTTATGCATAAAAGAACGCGTCTGTAACCCATCATTACAAATCTATATATGTATTTATGTAAAAAATACGATCGCGTATTTTTACATAAATATAAATGAAGTTCACCACACTCGCATTTGTATACCTGGCAATAAACGTATGTTGATATTGCATATACATATAAATACACACCCTACAATGAATATTGGCAAAAACCGATTTTTCCGAATGCAATCTTCAAATAAATGCGAATGTCCACCCTTCCGGGAAATAATCACTCACGTGTTCTCGCCTCAACTTTCGCTCCTTAGGCACCGCTCAGATATTTTCAATCAAACTTTTATAATTACTTAGCAACACACTCTTCGTCTCACTAGACTAAATTTGTCAGGTCGACTGACAAATCTACTAATAAACCAAACTGTGGGCATTCAACTCGCGTCCTAACACATTGTTTTATTTGTACTTCTACAGTTTTTACTAGGGGCGATATGGATATTACATTTACTCGTGTCATTCGTTTACAGTTAGTAATTGTTGCCACATTTAAGTTTATTGTCAAGTAGCATTTGTAAACACTTTCTATATCCTCCGTTACGTGAGATAAATTCATAAGTAGCACTTGGTAGATAAATTCACTTACATTCTCTCACTTACACCTCCACTCACACAATGACGGAACCATGCTAACGTGGTCGCGAAGTCATTGCTAAGACCAACGCATCGTTTCATTGGTTACTCTTCTTTTTTGTTCACTGTATCGCTGATATTTTTAGAAATCTTGGCAAAATAATTGTAAATGGAAATAAACTCTGATATTTCCAGTTTCATCTATCTTCATTTAAGTTATTAGACAGATTATTTTCTACAGAGATAAAGTATTCGCGACAATGTGATCATTTTTGCTAAATTGTTAAAGGAGTAGAAAAAACAAAAGCCTGTACACTTTCGACTCTTAGTTTTTATTCAACTTTTGTGATTTTTTAAAGTACCACTCGTGAAGTATATTTTAAGAGATATTGAAGTTATAAATAGACAGTTTTAAATTCTATAACAACCCTCAAACTCTACGGTAAACTTTTAACCTTAAAATTGGATTTATTTTAAGAGACTATGCTATGAAAGAGATGCCCAATGTCCTTTCTATTTAGGCAATATCAAACTAAATACTTCTTTTCAAAATGGCCATAGCGCAATGAACGGTTACACAATTATTTCATCTCCATTTCTCAAGTATAAATATGATTTCTCATGTGAAAATATGAAATTTCACCATTTAAACTAATGGTGCCTTTCCAAATACTTCTTAAACTAAAATGTTTATTTATTATAAGAAACACTATTTTCACATTAAATTTAATTTTAGTTTAATGATAAAATTACTTGTATTTAAGTTTAACGATAAAATTACTTGTAAAATACAATGTACTGTTTAGGGTCGAATTTTTCAATGTTTGCGAGTAAGTCTTTTTTTTAAATAGTAATATTCCGTTTTTTTATATAAATCTACTTTTATTAATAATGTTACATTTACATGCACTCTTTTGTTATTTTAATTTAAGATAATATGACAAAAGCATTTCTGGTTACATTTCCAAATCTGCAGATGTTTTAAATAAAATTTTAATAATAATTATTAAAAACCTTACCTTTAAAGGAATAAATTTGTCTCTCACAAATTCCTCATTAACTGAGACCTTTAAATATTTTACTTGCACTTTGGTCTTAATAAAAAAAGAACTTCTTGTCGAGATGTTTAGACATCGCAAATTATTTCAAAAAGAGTCCTATTTGTTGTTGTTTTGGGTTATTTAGTTATTCATCTTTAAATCGGTGTATTTTTTTTCTTATTTAAATTTACTAATGAATAAAGATGTAAATACGGAAAGCCCGTATTGCACTAATGTGTATTTTAGTTATTATCCCCGTAACGGGAATCAATAAATTAAAGCATAATTTAATATGGATATAGCTTCAACTTAACGTAGTATAAATCGCTATACAACAATTCATATCTCAAATAAGTATACCAACTTGTATCTCAAATAATACCCTTGATTAATCCTATATGCATATAAATACTTATATTTTGTGATAGCTTGAAAAGCCAAAATTTTCCAATGTATTTTAGAAACAGATTAGAAGGCATGCTATAATATCCTATAAACTTTCCTTTGCCATAAAACATTTTTTACGAATAAAATTCTTTCCAAATCACAAAAGTTTGCCAGCTACTGAATCATGAGACGAAGAATTCGTTTTTTTAAATATTTTCAATAACGAAATAACTTTATTTTCCTAATATTTTATTTCTTACCCTTAATTTTATTTTTCTCAGTTTCGATAATATATGGTACCAATTTTAGGAATGTTTTTTATTTATTTGTATTTTCAAGTAATTTTTAACACATCTTAGTATCTATATTGGGGTGCCACGTTTGAACAAAAAATTTGGTCACAAATAGTTCAATTATGAAAAGCAAAATAATTTAAAAAATATTAATGATAGGTAGGTCCATAAACGATTTAGTATTCAATAAAGTATTGAACGAAATGTGTTTTAGATAATTATCGATATTGAACTGACGTCACCGGCTCGTGCAATCTTAACGCAAAATTGAGGTATAAAAATATATGCAACGAGAAGGGACGTACAATAATTTAGTCTAGCTCCAGCTTAAGTGACGCAAGCACGATATTTGAGGTATCATTTGTTTTGCTTTTTTACCTCATTATTTAGTGGTAACTCATATATAAAATTTCAAAAATATGCATAATAAAATCTAAAAGAATTAAACAAAATATTGATACAAAGAAAGACCGAGAGATGAAGAACCCAAAAAGACTCGAACTCTGCACTTGCGCGTCAAATATGAAGAATTATGAGGACAAAGTTATTAAGTGCGATAGGGTTCTCTTTCACCATGGGGACCTATTAATGTATTTTAAGTTACCAAAGTAACGATTTTATCCTGACAAGCGTATCTGTTTTCCACCAAATCCAAATTACTTTTTTACTTAAATTCTTTGCAATTTCTCATAAAATTAAAAACTCCAATTCATCATTTATAATTAAGTACCTATATGATTGCTATAGTTTCTTCAAGGTGTTACAATATGTGGGATAAAGTTTGAAACAAATAAATATTTTGTGTTTTGGCTGATTTCCGTAACAAATGAAATGATTAGATCTCTGTAAAGTGCTTATTTCCAAAACACGTGTACGGAAGATTTCCGGGAAAAAATTCACATTAAGATAACATCTAATTGAAAGCCCGCGTCCAATTGTGCGTACCAAACATTTTCTCCTTAACAAATTATAAGCCTCCTGAGGTAAACAAACTCTTATTTCCCACGGTATGATGATCTTAAATTTCCTGTTAGCTCGATTGAGTGAGCAGATCTGCTGTTGTAAATACAATTTTACTACCTTATATATATGTAAGGTTAGTATGACAAAAAGTAGCTTATAAAATTCAACGTATACGCGTGAGAAAGATGTGATATTCTTATATTATAAGAATAGTTGGGAACTTGATGTTTTGAATATATTTGGCGTTAATTTTGTAGAAATTCATTATTCACAATTAAATGAACTACATGATGTAGTATTATTTCTACTTTTTTTAAGTTCTTTACCACAACCTAGGTGTATTACATCTTCAGGTGGGCTATTAGCAAACATCTTTGCTAATGGCCCACCTGAAAATGTTGTAATACGCCTAGATCATGGTAAAGAACTTAAAGAAAGTAGACATAATACTACATCACGTAGTTTCATTTAATTGCGTTAATAAAGTTGCCGATTGTGTTTCCTACAAATGTCTTCTTAACACTTTCAACATTTCTGGCCACGTCCTGGACTTTTGTTAACCATCCAATCGCACCCGAGCATCGAAAAGTCATCTGCATCAATTTGAATATCTTACTCGTAGAGAGAGCTTCAGAAGCTCTATTATCGTTTTCACAGTCGGCAAAGAAAATGCGAATTGCGACAATGTTGTTTAGAGATATTTTTGCGTTATCTCACTTTTTTGCCAAGGTTCCTAGAAAAGTTGTATCGCTTACGTGCTTATTTTTCTCGATAAACTACGCTTACATACGCTACAACTTTGCGACAGGATTAATGTATAAGTAATAATATATAAGTATCTTCATAACTATACATTCTAAATACAGTATTATGAACTGATTTTTTTTTTATTTTTTGTCTCGCTTTCACCCCTTAATCGTTCTATGGATCCCTGTGAAATTACTTATATATAGCATGAAGACAAAAGAAGGTATCAAGCTTGATTGGAACTCTCATTAGTAGGGTTCCGTTTACATTTAAGCTATAACACTTAATGATATATAATATTCCCATTAAACTATTCACAAAATTTTTCGTAAGCGCAAATTTTAAAAAATATGCTTGTTATATGACATAATTAGAAAATAATGATTTCCAGATTTTTTCTTTACTTACGCCAAATTTCATTATTCTAGATCAATAGGCGACCCTACAGATTTTGATTTATTTGCGAATGTCAAATTATGCGACATAAATGGTCGTATTTTAGAGTTCTTCTTGATTACGTTTCTTCTTGATAAGCTTGATTTTCTTGCAACTCCAAAATACCACCGATCTAAGTATTTTGTATTAATTTAATCTTGATACCTCTCCGGCCTTCTAAGAAAAAGGGTCTTAACATACCGACAAACGGAGAGTGAAGTATTCCTATAAGGGTTCTTTTTTTTGAGCTATTGAACCCTAAAAATGATATTTATATTCCGAAACAATTTTTTCTGTAATAATAAATCAAAACATTTTTATGGACACAGTTTTAATTAAAGTTTATATCTTAAAATGATTCTTTTACAACTTGTGTTCATAATGATAAACCATCATAAAAATTAATTTACTACAGAAATATTTATCGATTAATTCAATAAAATAATTCTAAAATCGATTTCAGTTGCCCGTTCGACTTATTCCTGAGAAAAGGGAATTTCCATACTTGATATTTTGTTTTAATCACATTTTCCATGAAATTATTATTTACGTTTATTTCTCCATTCTTGTTATTTTGTTTTAATCACATTTTCCATGAAATTATTATTTACGTTTATTTTTCCATTCTTGTTATTTTGTTTTAATCACATTTTCCATGAAATTATTATTTACGTTTATTTTTCCATTCTTGTTATTTTGTTTTAATCACATTTTCCATGAAATTATTATTTACGTTTATTTTGCTAACGGCATTCTTAATGGTTTAAATATTTATTCTATGAGTTGGTTGCATGCAGTCTCTATTTCCGTCTTCTAATACAAAAAGGCTTGTAACATTGACTTTTGTACATATTTCATTATTAATTACAAATATTTTCAATGTTAATTTGATAAAGTTATAATGATTTATGTTTTAATTTCAATAATATGCAAAAAAAACTATGCTCTGATTTAGCAACAGAAAGCGGACAAAGCAAAATATAAATAACATTACCAATATGGCCGCTATTAGTGCAACAATTTTAGTATATTCCAATTTAAAGTACTTTACTCTTCATAATATAATTTTTGGAGTATATCTTGCATTGATTGCTCAATATTATTCCACTAAAATGTGAAATTTTAGAGATTTTCAAACTTTAGTTCGAAAAATGTAATACTATCATTTTCTATTCCGTTTAAAAAAAACGAGATGGTTTCATTTATTTGGCAGTTGTTCGGCATTCAGAAGAATATTAAATAAGCAGTTTAGTATAATTAGAAAATCTTACAAAAAGTTGGAAACAGGTCAGAGCGACGAAATAGAAACAAAAGCATGGTACAGGTTTCAGAAGTTTAATTACATGAATTAACATTTCAGAAATAACGTACAATAATTGATAGACAAATTGGTAACAAAGAAAGGAAAAAAATGCATTTACTTACAAAGGTTCGTGTGACTACGTCCACATTGCACTGTTATCACTACCGATGTCAGTAATTGAAAATATTTTGTATGTATCTTCACAACCGATTTTCTGATAATATTTTCAAAAACAAATTATTTCAATATTTTTAGTAAGGACATAATAAGAATATAAACGGGATATAAACAGAATAATCGGAATTCAAATATCACGATATTCATCTAATTACGATTCTATAATATAATAGACAATTGCCGCTACAAGTTGTCATTAACTTTGCTGTTTGAAAAATTAACACCAATTAATGTTTTATACTCGTTGAAAGAGAAATCAAATGCTGTTGGTCGAAATTAAACTGTCGCCATTAAACTCATCGTGATTTTCTCTTTACTTCAGACCCTTGATTAAACTTTACCAATTAACCTTCCCCGAATACCTGAAGTCATCACTTTAAGCGTAAATAAACAAAATATATACTCAGTTTTAAACCCTATTTTAATGATACAACTTTTCGATAACTACAACAGTTCCTATGAAATCGAATATTTAATGGTGGTATGAACATTAAAGGGTTGTTAATTTTGATTCGATTATAAAATTTGGATACAATAGAAAGCAAAATTTAATCAAGTACGATATATATTCGCTACTACTGTTTCAGTAGAAATTGTATTAATTACATTTTAATTATATCTTTTGAGACAGGAAGCACTTATATGGAGAAAAGAAACAATTTGTTTGGAATATTAAAATAATACCCATATGAATCTTAGTTAATTTATCTTAATAGGAAAAATAATAGTTAATTGTAGGTAAAAGTGGTAAATTACCTTTATTACCAATAGTAGGAATCGATCGATAAATGGCCGCTGCCATGTTTTCTATGTTATCTAATTTCCAAGACAATTAAAGGATAACATGGAAAGAGTCAAATTATATTTAATAAAAGTTTATTTAGGTTGTTTGTTTAATTCCTTAATAATTTAGAGACTATTTATCTAACAATATCTAAATTTTCAACACGCGTAGACCATGTTACGAATTAAGATGTATTATATGAAAAAATCAAACAAATTCTTACAGAATGACCAATTTTCTTTACATAGATGTCTTCCCTGTGCATCTAAATATTTAATTCTTTTAATATCAGTTTATTTTTAATGTCCAACAGTTGAAATCAAATTTCTCTAAAGTATCCATTTAAAAGATAGGGTTACATATTTGTCTCGCGATCAAATTTTTCACATATGTGGAAGTAATTTTATGTCATCCGATAAATCATAACAGCTAACGGTTCTATTTAAATTGTTTCAACGTTTTTTAAGTTATCGTAAATTTATGAAAACATAAAATTATATAGAATTTAACAAAAATATGTATAACAATATATAAAATATTTATATATATATATATATATATATATATATATATATACATATATATATATATATATATATATAACAATAAGCACATGTCAGCTCAAATTTACGTATTATATATATTTTGGAAAATATATTCACAGCTGCCGAATTACTTAGATACAGCCATCTGCTGCTTTTGTTAAGTTGACGTAAATAGTTAATTCCTTATCAACATATGATTTGTATTATATATTACCTGACCCACTAGCCAAAAAATAGAATCTCGACTCTGCATCATTCCACCCATCTGCGATTCAGTTCCTCTATCGGTTCGTGTTAGCTTTTCCTGTGAAACTTTTCATGAATGATAATGATACTTTACTAGTAAAACGTAATTAAAAATATACGGTTATAAGAACGTAACGGTGTAAGAAATTCATAAATAATACGGAATATGCAATATCACAAATATATCACAAGACAACCACGAGGACATTCTAATAAAAGTGAAGAAAATTGGAAATATGAATACAAAGGTGATACAAATTGTGAATGAGTCTTGCATTATTATTGAATCTAGAGGTGAATAAAAGGTGGAAGATGAGGAACAAGAAAGTAACTAACTTAAATAGAAGAATTTATATCCTGCTACTAATTTGCATATCTAAAATTATTTATATTCTTGAACAAAGCCAAAGGCGCAAATACCCTTTACACGAATAAACACATTTCACTTCAGTATTGCACAAGAGGTACCTTAATCAATTTCTTCTAGAAAAAAAAAGTATGGTATATTATTGGGATAATGAATAATTAACAATGTCAGAAATTTGAAAAAAAATCATCAGATCGTTTCTTATTAACAAAAACTTTATTTAAATTATTTATTTAATGCAAAAAATCCAAAATTTTTAATCTAAAAAAAATACTAAAAGTCACTTTTAAAATAATTTTCCAAATACGAAATATCATCCGAATTTATCCAATCGTTCAAAACCGCAGAAAATACACATAAAGACACTCAAAAAGAGGTTCTTTTTAAATTTAGAATATTTATGATCTTTTTGTGTTTAAAATCGATTCCAATCAAAACCACAGCTTTGAATTTTAAACGAATACAATGTAGGAAATTTTCCTTTTTCGCTAGAAAAAAATATGTAGTAAATAAATTAGACTATATTTTAAAAATATTTTGCTCCATTTCAAAAAATTATTATTATTTATCAAATCAATTAAAAGACAAGGACAAGATTTATACTCTTATAACTAGTGATATTATTAACTTCGAAATTATACATACATAAATAGTATTGTTGTTTGTTTTTAATGTTTTAAATAAACGACTGTAAATCGTTGTCGACACTTCACTCTTCAACCGTGTGGAACATTCAAAATAAAATGTATGTAGTTAGTTAATTGTGTGCAGATGACCCGTGTATCCTTGGAACCAATATATCTTTAGAACCAGACAAAGGAAATTAATTACTAGACTATGACCACACCGCATTTGATTCACGCCTGAAATCAAATTAAACTGTACCAAATATTTTATTGACTTAAGCTTTTCCTATTAAAGCGTGTTAGTTTTCCACGTCTTGTTCAAATATTTTCTTTATTAATTCGGTATGTCGTAATCGAAATAATTATTAATTTAATATTATAATAGAACGTCAAAAAGAGGAGAAGGTTTTAATTCAAAAAGATTGGGCTATATTGGAAGAAACCAATTTTCAAAGAATTCTTTTGATAACATTTTAAATTTACTGCTGTATTAACCGATAGTTTTCATAATTATACAATATTAAAAATAACAATAACATAATGTAGAGTTATGAAAACTATCAATTAATGAAGATATTAAACAGCTGAAATGAAACTAACAATTTTGAAAGTATTCCATAATTTTAATTAACTATGATATATATAATAACATACTTTCAACTCCACTAATACAAAATAATGTCAAATTGTTACAGAAGGGAATATGAGAACTAAAATATTCTAAATAAATATCATATTCTCGAAATTCTGGCAATTTCATTAAGGATTTTGAATACTTTTCTTCTTTTCTAAAAATCATTATTTTAAGGATCGGAAAGGAGGCCGTCCAATATATGTACACTCCACGACTAGAAGTAGACGTTCTGTGATCTTTGTCTAAAACTTACCTGTCACACAGATTGTACATCAAATATGATAAAATGTCTTCATGGGAATAGATTGAAAAAGATGTCTATTAACAAAAGCTAATTAAGAAGACACGGTACTTGTCCACAATAATTAAAGTAACTATGGTGAAAGCAACAAAAACTGGATAAATTGTGAAAGGAGTCTCATAGAAGTTAATAAAATAGAAATGTGGTAAATGTTAAATTGTGGTCGTGTTTTGTTTATCAAACCTTCGATGTCTTATACAAAAGAAATCAAAGTAAGCATGTGTAAAAAGTTTTGTTTCGATTACAACGAATACAAGTAAATCGTAAAATAATTTCAATACCCTTTTTGGTAATTAATTTATAATACTGCTTTGAAAAGTTAACAAACAAAAACTAATAAATCCTTTTCTCATATTTTACTGCAATTTTACTCAATAGAATAGAAGAAATTTTGTTCTTCACACTATCACACAAAAAGACACTTTTTTTTAATAAGTTTGCAGTTGAAGGGGTCATCTTGACATGGGCATAAAATTTCTTATTTCGTGACACAAGATGGTAAATGTGATGCTAAAAGCATTTATATTGCAAGGAAAAATAAGAACTGTAGTCCATGTATTGAAAAACAAAGATTACTAAAATGATTAATAGATGTAATTCACTAAAGATCTATCATAATCTTTTTATCCCAATTAAAAAAATGTCTAACTATTAATGAAAAATATTATTTATTTTTATCTATATGATAAACAAGTAAAATACATTAAATAAAAATCGTATCACTGCTAAATAAAATGCAGTTTAAATAAAAAATTTAATTGCCAAACTAAAATAATATTTTCACTCGAATATTCTTTCAAATAATGTGGAATAATCTATTCCAAATATTTTTCAATTTTCTGAGTCAAAAACTGTTCGCTAAACTCATCATTAAATAATTGAATTAGAAAGTACATTACCTGGTTCAAATCAAATATCAAAGGTGATAAAAATAATCGTGGAGTGAAGAAATGTTTGGAAGGCTGTCTCGCTGCAACTTAAAAAGTTTTAGATTTACAACTCTTCAAAGTGAATAAATAAATTGTAAAAAGCTGAACAGAAAAAACTTTGTAAAATGCCTTAAAAGATTCAAATATTACTTATTTATATGGTTAAAACATTTGTGATGGAAAATAATTACAGGACACCAAGAGAATTGTCAGTAAGACTATTTCACTATGGTTTTATTTAGAGGTGTTTGGTAGTTAGGCGACTTAATAAATCCCCATATCATGGGAAACTACGTATTGTTTTAATAACATATTAAACTTGCATGTCACTCACATATCAAATAACAATAAACCTTTTAAAACGTGTCAAAGAAAAATGAAAGGTGAAAGGATATCTAAACATCATTTAGTTTCTATTTCAAATTAGACCTACGACTTTATCATTTAAAGGAACCGTGTTATATTTTTGAGTTATATTCAATATTCACGCCCAATAGTTCCAGTAAAGATAATTAAATTTACTTTAAGATTAAACTTGGTAATAAAACTATTGCAGTGATAAAATACCTCAAAACATTTAATATCAGCAAAACTTTACGAATTATTAATGACTTCAACCTTTAATTAATGGATACAACGTTTTAGTTATTTGGAACAAAAGTAACGTCAAAATTTGTTGCTTATTAATCAGTGAATTTTTTAATTTATTTCGTAATAAACATAATTAAAATTTATTTAATTGGTCCAAATTAGCTGAGGGGTATATTTTATTTTATGTTATATTTAATTTCGACAAGAAGAATTTAAATAGATAGCTTCTTATTTCTACTTCACTCACAATGTATAATAACTTCAGTGACAATTAAGTATGTTTTATGTTTTGTCTCTGTTATCCTTTTAATTTTTTATCGGCCGTTATATTCTCTCTGCCAGAAATATGTTAAAGATATTAAAAATAGTTTGAACTTAGAATTGATTACCAAAACACCGGTCCATTACCCATTGACATCCAAAATTTTGACCTACACGACGATACACAAACGACAGAAAAAAAAATAGTTTTCGGGAATGAAGCAATTTGTATGGAACAGAGACAAATTTGACAGGTTGTAGTATTATTTCTACTTTCTTTAATTTCTTTACCACGACCTAGGTTTCGTTGTATTACAACATCTTCAGGTGGGATATTAGCACAGATCTTTGCTAATAATAAAATAATCTTTGCTAATATCCCACCTGAAGATGTTGTAATACAACGAAACCTAGGTCGTGATAAAGAAATTAAAGAAAGTAGAAATAATACTACCTCACGTAGTTTCATTTAATTGTAAACAAACACTGTTAAATGTTTACTAATGCTGTTTACTAACCACTTCTTAATTTTATACAGGCGTGAATCGTGTTAGAAACTAAAATATGGGGTATTATCTCAAAAAATCAAACTTATTTAATGACCACTAACTTTCTAAAATTTGGATTGTATTTAAATTGTTTCATTACTTAAATTATAAGTGTTTAAGCACTATTAATTGGCAGTATGTTTAACTGCATATTGCCTGGTAGTACTTATTTAAAACAGTCCCTCTATTGACAATCTTTTCCACTAACTATCGGTGAACCCGTTATTCGCAACCAACTAACATTTGTACATGTATTATATCGGAACAGGTAGCCGAGAACGATCTCGGTTCGCCATAATTATCTTACAATATTTGATATAATTTAAACTATAACTGTTTCAATTATTATCCTTCATAATAGTTAATTATACTTAATATTATAATTACATTTATACCTTAATTTTCTTTTCTTATTAACTTAACAACTCACTACAATAGTTACGTATAATAACTTAATAGTGTTTATTTATTAGCTAAACACTACTTTAAAAACTATTAATATCGGGATATGGACAGAAATGAAACGTAAAACAGTTCCTCGGCATGCGCGCCTGCCACGGGCTCTATATCCATATGGTTTTGTGTTGATCCACTCTATTTCCACGGCTCTGCGGAAGCAAGTTGGATGTATCGCTTTCGTTTCCTAATACCCATATGGTGATGACCATTCCGACATATATATATATATATATATATATATATATATATATATATATATATACGGATTTTGCAAGTTTCACTTCCAAAGTAAATACGCTCAATAAAGTACATTGGTATTGGTCTAATTCCAGTGTGCTATTATATTTTTAAAAAATATTAACAGCTTCTAAATTATTCAGTTAAAATTATCTGCTACTTATAATTGCTAAATGGACTCAATTAGTTCGTAAGAAATGAAATGACACTTTCTTGGTACAAGCTACTTTTTTTCTTATAAAAAGAAATGTATTTTTATAGTAAAATTTGGTTGATATGGGTAATTCAGATTATTACTAAAAATTGATTTGATAATTACAACTGATCATAATACACATATCGTAAGTTAATGCACGTATATCTATGATTATTTACGAGTTACGTTAAAATGGAAATTCCAATCAATATACATTTCTCTCAAATGCCAACAAATTGAAGTAAGTTGCTTTTCTTTGTTATAAAAGGAAATGTATTTTTATAGTAAAAGTTACGTGATATGGATAATTCAGATTATTACTAAAAATTTATTTGATGTTTACATAATATCATAATACACATATCGTAAGTTAATGCACGTATATCTATGATTATTTACGAGTTACGTTAAAATGGAAATTCCAATCAAAATACATTTGTCTCAAATGCCGACAAATTGAAGTAAATAAACAAATAGATAATTTCCGGGCAATCTAAATAAAATCAGAATATCCAATAAATTACCAACACAGCAACAAGGTAATCAAATTGTTTCAGTGCAACGAATTAAAAAGTTTCAATTACTTATCTGTTCTAATAATTTGATCAAATCATGTTCTGAATTTAACCACGTTAAGGAATTTTCCTATGGGTGACATGTTGTTTACCTACCTACATTATGTTGCCAAAGAACTAAGGAAGAGACAAACTAAAGGGTCGAACCCTTAAATGATTCAAACAAAAACAACTGGTTGAAAAGTTTTGAAATTTGGTATAAACTTACTTACGACCCATCGAATTAACGTACGATCAAGTTAAATATGATAGAAATATAAATAAAAATACAGGGTATACACTTTTTAAACTTTCGCGATTCGAACACATATTTTATTTGATTTGAATCGGGTTTTTTCGCGGTAATTATATATTTAATGAGTAAACCTAGATATTATAAACTAAGTACTCACTATGTCCCGACGTTTCAGACTGGTTGCACAGCCTGTGGTCACGGGAAGACTGTCTTCCCGTCCCGTTTATAATATCTAGGTTTACTCATTAAATATATAATTACCGCGAAAAAACCCGATTCAAATCAAATAAAATACAGGGTATACGTCTGACATAAGAAATCAAAGGTACGTCCTATATTTTTATTCTAGAAAAAAGAAAAAAAACTTAAATAATAAATGGTGATATATAATATTATTATTTATTCTAGAGGTAAATAAAAAGTAGATAACCAAAGACAAACTGAATGAAATATGAAAAAAAACTATATTCTGTTTCGTCATAGAGCTTAACTATGAATACATTCGTAATAATCGTTTTATTAACCAACTTCAAAAAAGGAGGACGTTCGCTATTCGTTGGAATCTTTTTTTTATGTATGTTCAGCGATAATTTTATACTGAGTGGGCCGATTTCGATGATGCTCTATTTTATTTGAAAGGGGTTGAAAGGGGTACTTTATAGGTGGTTCCATATATTTTTTTGGTGGTGATCTGATGGCGAAGTCCAGAAATAAACGATGGAAATCCTTAACGAATAGCAGTAAATCAACTATGATACAAGGTATTAGTACGGGTAGTCGTTATTCTGCAAAGTAACTACACCACTTACCAGGTCAGGGTCTGATGATAAGTTTTGAAGATGAATAATGAAGCTCCATTACCATTTAGTAACTGAAATATGATTAAAGATTGCGCGTGGTAGATGTTACTTTGTAAAGTAACTGCACCATCGACTATGTAAGAGTCTGACAGTACTTTCTAGAGATAAATAATTTAACTCCTTATTGGATGGTAGTAAATCAAATGTAATTCAAGATAGCTGCTACTAGTAGTTTTACTTTGCCAAATAACTGCATCATCGATCAGTGCAGGGTCTGATGATGAGTTCTGAAGATGAATAATACAACTCCTTAACGGATGATGGTAAATCAATCGTGATTAAAAATATGTAAATCAATCGTAATTCAAAATATTTGGTACTGGTTAGTTGTTACTTTAATAATACTTTGTAAATCTGATACTGGACTTCGGATATGGAGAACGGAACTCCTCAACAGCTAACAGCTCAGCACTAGCGGCTACTACTGTCGCTTCATTTCTATGTGTTGTTAATTGTCAATTTTAGACAAAGAAGAAATTACCTATATACTATAGCTTTTGTAAGTGACTTAATAATTATCCAATATTCTAGGAAAGAATATAACT
Source organism: Druceiella hillmani (assembly GCA_039881145.1). Classification (NCBI taxonomy): domain Eukaryota; kingdom Metazoa; phylum Arthropoda; class Insecta; order Lepidoptera; family Hepialidae; genus Druceiella; species Druceiella hillmani. Next base: position 17,335,242 of record JAYKKI010000029.1, read on the forward strand.
GAATCTTGGTTATAGTGTGATGACTCATATTATTAATCATTAAAAATTATAAAATAAAATATCTTTTATCAAACTGACTTCAAAAAAAGAAGGAACTAAAAAGTAAAAAATAATTAAGTCAAAACTAGTATCTACTTATTTGCAATATATAACTAAGTTACTAATTTTTGTAATCTGTGCCAGCACCGCCGATCAAATTAAACAAATGTAAAATTTTATATTATGAATATATCTTTTATTAATCTATTTCGTATTGTGAGTACATTAGAAGTTAAAGGTTTAAATTTACATTATAAATTAAATTAAATTATTAATTTGTTTAAGTTGGTCGACAGAGCTGGCACCGACATAAAAAAATAGTAACTTAGTTATTTATTGCAAATAAGTGGGTACCTGTTTTAAGTTAATAATTTTTTTTTAGTGCCTTCTTTTTTTTGCAGTCGGTTTTTAAAAGATATTTTATTTTATAATTGGGCTCCTAATTATTTTTTAGAAAAACCAAATATGTGATATTAGTTTGCTCATAAATTATTAATAACGTGAAAAAATTTTAAAAATCGTTGTAGCCCTTTTAATAAAATCATTGTTTATAATATACTCAATGATAAACGCTACTCAATGATTTTCGAGTGGAATATTTTTGCTACATTTTTGAAGGAGTAAAAGACAAAAATATTTTTTTCTTGTTGAATTTTTGTGATTTTTTTAAAGTGCCACTAGTAAAGTATGCTCCATGAGATGTCAAAGTTACAAATAGACAATTTTAAATTCCACAATAACCCTCAACCGTTATGGGAAACTCTGTAACTTAAAATGAACCTCCAAGAGTTTGTAATAATAGACATGCATTCTCGTATAAAAATATAAAATTTTACCATTTTAACTAATTATGGTATCTTTCCAAATACTTCCTAAACTTAAATGTTTAATTATTGCAAGTAAAATTATGTTCTACATTAAATTTAAGTCGAGTTTAACGAGTGAATTGTTTGCAAAATACTTACCTATGTTTCGGGTCGAATTGTTCAATGCTTGCGAGTAAGTAATTTTTTTTAAATAGTGTTGTTCCGATTGTTCTTTCTTTAAATATTAATCTACTTGTAATAATGATGCAATCACAAGAACAATTCTGTGCTTCGGTTTAAGACAATATTACAAAAGTATTTTTATTTACACTTAAAAATCTTAAATATCCTAATACATAAAATGTTTATAATTATTAATAAAAACCCTGCCTCGAAATGGGATAAATTTATCAACTCACAAATTCCTCGTTGATTGATACCTTTAAATATTCCGTTCGTAGTTTTCCATTTTTTGAGAAAATGGACTTCTTGTTAAGGTTTTTAGACTTTTCCAAATTATTTTATAAAGAGTCTCATTTGATGTTTTAAAAATTTTTGGGTGATATTCATCTTAAAAGATGATATATATTTTTTTTCATTTTTACATTTACGAATACATACATATGTAAATACAGAAAAATCATAATGCTGGCGTGCATTTTATTTATAATCTTCGTGACCGAAATCAGTAATATGAAGTATAATTCATACATATAGAATTTAATGTATAATTCATACATGTAGCTTTAATTTAATGTAGTATAAATTAATAAAGAAATATAGATAATATGATAAATCTACAAATTAAATATTCCTGTAAAAAATTATAAATTTTTGTATTATTTATTGGTATTCTATCTGTGTATAAAATGATAAATTATAATTTTCTTCACTTACATCAGTTAATCAGTTATGCCAGAATCATACATTGTTTTAGGTCAACTGCACGGTTTCGACCAATTCTTGGTGACATTGTGATTTCGACGCATAATTTGATTTAATAATTCATAACTTCAAATAGTGAGACTGGCAGGGCTAATAGCTGAAATTTTAGATGGCAAGCTCAAGTAATAGATGTCGAGCATCACTCTCAATTGTAAACAAAATTATCGAGCTATTAAAATTGAAATTAATTTCCGTCATATACCGTTATTACTTTTGCTCTTCTATAGTGATGTATGCAATTCACAGGTCACCGAGAATTGTCGTAAAAATTATATTATCATAAGTCATTCACCAATTATATTTTTAATCTCAAAAAATACGACTACATCTCCAAAGACAACTCGTAGCTCAAATAACCAGAAGCCCGTGATTAATATCGTCTGCGTATAAATACTTGTATTCTGTGATAACCTGCACAACCAAAATAGATTTCAGAAAACGATTTTTAAGTGTGCTCTAAAATCCTGCAAATTTCCTTTTTTCCTATAACATTTTCTACAAAATATCATGAGACAAAAAATTCGTTCTTTATAAATATTTTCAATAACGAAATAATTTTCCTTTCCCTTCTGGTTTTTCAGTTTCGTTAGTATATCGTGTCAATTCCAGAAATTTTTTTTATCTTTTTGTATTTTTATATAATTTCTAAGACGTTGTAGTTCCAAAACTGGAGTCCACGTTCAAACAAAGAGTTTGATTGTGAAAAATTAAATAATTTAAACTGAAAAAAAAACTTTATCGATATTGTATTCAATACACCATCAAACAAAGCATATTTTGTATGCTTATTTATATTGCCCTAACTGTAATATTTTCACGTAATATTTTAGGTAGAAATAAATACGAGAGGTATTAGTAGCATTTTATTTTTTTTAACATATTATAATTCAAATTTCACATGGTATGACCGTACATAAAATAAAATAAATGCAAATCCACCACAAATTTGATTGAAACAACAGACACTGGTCGCTACATCTATCGCACAGTTTCACTTCTGAACAGTCTTCGTCTATGGTCTCGTGGCACATAATCATCAAATCTCTTTAATATCTTTAAAATCTTCTGTCTTGAAAAGATATTGCCTGTTTCTATGAAACGCTCCATTGCCTTCAGTCAGCGCCTGATAGGATTTTGGTGTCACCCGATCCAATACTTCGGCCTTTGAACCCCAACTCTTGCTTCTTCTCATTTTAACGATATCACCCGTTTCAAGAGGTCTCCAATCCTTGCCATACTTCTATTTCTTGCAACGTTTCCTGCAATACAAATTCTCATTCAGTATGTACATGGAATGCTTGATTATTAATTTTCTATATATCAATACGTCAGATTCTACCACTACGTAGTTGAGTAAGGCAATAATTCATTCAAACATGTTGTTTCTTTTTCAGGGGACGCTTTACAATCTGGATATCCTTCTTAGCTAATCCATTAGTTCTTGGGAAACCAGGCTTTGAGGTTATGTGTTAAAAACCACATTTCTACAAACTTCTTGAACTCTCTGGATGTAAACTAAATACCTTTATTTGACAAAATCTCTCGTGGAATATCACACCTAGATAAAAATCCACTCAATGAAGAGAAACTGTATTTGATGACAAATCAGTCAATTCTTCCACCTCCGGATAGTTTGAATATGTATCCATGGTAATGAAGTAGTTTTTCTCATAATGAAATATGTCAATACCAACCGAATGTCACGGTTTTTCTCCGTGTCTGTGCATCAAAGGTTCATAGTGTTACTTATATCGTAGTTTCTGATATATTTCATACATCTTTATTATTTGGGCTATGTCTTCATTCATCCGAGACCAAAACAGATACTCACAAGCTCTTCTTTTGCATTTCTCAATATCAAGATGTCCGTCATATATCAGAGACAACATTGCAGCTCGAAGAAACTTTGGAACAACAATATGAATTCATTTCAGTACAAGTCCATTTATTATAGTGAAATCACCTTTATGACCTCTATACACTTATGTCTCTCCAGTGTGTATCCAATTATTCTCAATTTCTTCCTTTGCTTATTTGAGTTCTAAATCTCCATCAGTTTCTTTCTGAAATTTCATTAACTTTTTATTAGAAATCGGCAAAGTTTTGAAAATTATGTCAACTTCTTCGGTTTCGGAATAAACTTTTCCCATAGCCAGAAACAAATGCTCTAGACAATGTGTCAACAATCACAATTGTCTTTTCCCTCGTATATTCGAGCTTATATTGATATTTTAACTATCCTATGAACAGTTTTTGAAGTCTCATGAAAATATCTGCTAGGCATTTTTAGTTGATGGCAATGAATGGTTTGTGATCAGTCTCCAAGGTTATGGTTTTACCATAAACATAGTATTTCTTTTTCTATTGGGCATATCTGGTTTTCAGAACTTGTTAATACTCTTGATGAATATGCGATTGGCCGCCATGCACCCTCATGCTTCTGTAATAAGACTGCACTTATTCCACCTTCTGTTTGCATCAAAATATGCAAGAAAAGTACGTTTGAGATTCTTCCATTCCTTCTCATTTTCATAAGATAACTTAGTGACTGTGTCCTTCTGAAGAAACGTATTGAGAGATTTTGTGGTTTCTGACAAATTTGGCACAAATTTGCTCATAAATTTCAATGTTCCCAATATTTGCTAAGCATCCTTCTTGGTTAATGCATCTTAAGAATAACTGCAATGTTTTCAGGATTAGGACAAATTCCTTCACTAGTAAGAAAACCGTCCATAAACATTACTTTCTTCTTAATAAACTTACATTTATCCACACTCATGGTTAAGCCGGCTTTCTCCGCCTTTTCCAAAACTTTTCCTAGTCTTTTATCGTGTCCTACTCTGTTGAAACCTCCAATTAGGATGTCATCAATGTATACGTCATTACCACATCCAGGCCTTCAAAGATTTGGTTTATAGTCCTATGGAACACTTCTGGAGCAGATAAGATGCCGAAAGGAAGTCTTTTAAAACAGTAACGACCAAAAGAGGTACTAAAAATGCTTAGTTTGAGCTTTGCTTATCAATTTTGATGTGATAGAAACAATTTACGTCTCATTTAGTAAAAACCTTTGCTTCAGCCAATACATTTCTTCTTGTGTAGGAATAGTGTAATATTCTCATTTAATGCACTTATTCAAGTCTTTGCGATCAAGGCATATTATTAATGCACCATTAAATACCTTATAACTTCTGTAATTCTGCGATATGTGACAACTGGCATGCTGTCTGGCTCCGAGAGGATCTTAGAGATGATATCACCGAGAGATACTCTCCCCATCTCGTTGTATTCGAGTCCGGAACACATATTTTTCTATATTTCATTAACTCGTGGAGTACACTACGATTCAAACTGTCGGGAAACATTTGCATAATCTCTTAACTTATCTTTTTCAAACGTGAAGCTATTGTACACTTTGAGTACATCTTTATCAGCAACGTAAAGAAGCAACGCTTCTTTCGTGGCATCCGGTCACTTTTACTTCACATGCGATATCGACTCCTCGCATAGTTAAAATTCCTGTTTTAATCGCTTAAAATTTTTGGCAACATTACCAGTTAGTTTCAAAGCTTTTGTCAGTCACAATCCTTCCATTTTTCTCTCATACCTGGTCCTATGTAATGTTTTCGCGTAATATTTTAGAAAAAAATAAATACGATAGATGTTAGTAGATTCAATCGTAACGCAAAACTATATATAATAATAAATAAGGTAATTAATTTGAGGTGTCGTTTTTTTTGCTTTTTCACCTCCTTATTTAAAATTTATTTAAATATAAAATGTTAAATATATGCTTAATGAAAACAAAAAGAATTAAAGGAAATATTAATAGAAAAAAGGTTGAGAGATGGGGATCTAAAAAGACCCAGAATCGACAGAAGCACTTCAAAGTGACACGTCATGCCGACAAATTTATTAAGTTCGATAGGGTTATTATTCTCCATGTCGATTTATTAATATATTTTAAGTTTTCAAACAAATGGTTATGTCCCGACATAAACCTATCCGATTATCAAACCCTTATCCAAAATTACTATTACTTTTATTGACTCAATGACGTTTCAATTTATTTACACCTAAATTCTTTGGAGTTTCTCATAGAATTAAAAAGTCCCATTTATCATTTATAATTTAGTATATGATTGCTTCTACAGTTAATTCAAGGCATTACAATATAAAAGATGAAGTTAAAAATAAATAATTTTTTGCGTGTTAGCTGATTTTTGTAATCTGCTTTAGCACAAATTAAAGAAATGGTTAGATCTTCGGGTAAGGGAAAAATATTTGGTGTACAAAATTGGACATTTGGTTAGATGTTTTCCTGGAGACTTTCCATAGGCGTGCTTTAGAAATAAATAATCATATATTTATTTCCAAAACACGTGTAAGCAAAAACCTCCCGTTTCGGAAAAACATCTAATTGAATGTACTTATCCTATTTTGTACATCAAATATTTTTCCTTAACCGATTATCAGTCTCGTAAGGTAAATAAACTTTTATTTCCCATGGTATGATTGATCATAACTTTCCTGTGAACTCGGTTAATTAAGCAGATCTGCTTTTGTAAATAAAATTTTGTTTTAAAATTTCGCTGCCTTAAATATATATTAGTGTAACAAAAAATTGCTTATAAAATTCGACGTAAACTTGTAAGAAAGATGTGATAACTTTATGCTAATAAAATAGTTGGAAAGGTGATGTTAATCAAGTTACTGATCTTGTAAGATATTTTAGAAATATAGTACCATAGTTGAAGGACAAATTGTTAAAAAAAGAATATACAATGCATTTGTTTACAAAGGTTTTCATAATTACAGCCACTACGCAATTTTATTACTACCGATGTCAGTAATTGAAAATATTTTATATCTTCAGAACTGATTTCCAAAAAATATTTTCAGAAACAAACAGATTATTTCAGTATTAAGTCAGTATTTTCATATTAAATAATTAATTTTCATATTAAATAATTAATTAAATATTTCAGTATTTTCAGCAGTAAGGGTTTATATTAACAGAATAAATAAAGTTCAAGTATCCTAATTATGATTCTATAGTGTAATAGACAATTGCTGTGACATGTTTTATTAACTTTAGTGTTTGGAAAATTAACACCAATTAATGTTTTATACTCCTCGAAAGAGAAATTAAATACCACTGATCGAAATTAAACTGTGCCACTACATCCAGTGATTTTCTCTTTAGTTCAGACCTTTGGTTAAACTTTGCCAATTAACCTTCTCGGGATATTTGAAGTTATCACGCCTTGTAATTTAAGTGTAAATAAACAAAATATATTCTCAGTTTTTAAACCCTATTTTCATGATACAACTTTTTGAATACTGCAACAGGTCCTATGAAATCGAATAGACCTGCGTTCAGATATTTAATGGTGGTATCAACGTTAAAGTGTTGTTAATTTTGATTCGATTGTAAAGTTTAGATACAACGCGAAATAAAATGTATCAAATACGATATACAGATTACTGCTACTCTTTCAATAGAAATTTTAATAATTACATTTTAATTCTATCCTTTGATACAAATCTTTTCAAGTCGTTGAACAGATTTGTATCAAAGGTGATATCAAAGTTTCGGAAAAATAGACTTTTCAGAAATAAAAAAAAACAAAAGGGGTTTTTTTAGTAAAAATTTCTTTAACCCAAATTTCTTCAATTTATGATTTAATTTATTTTCCTCGACCTCGATTCAGTACTAATATGTAAAATTTCAATTTAAATCAATACTTAGATATAAAGACAAACAAGGGAATTAAAATTTGGAAAATGCAATTTTCCCCTAAACTCTTGAACAATCGTCTCGATATTTACGTGAATTATGGAGATATAAAATACCTGTAATGTTTATGGAGATAAACTGTTATAAATATTTACAATAATTAACAAACATGTTTTATAATTTTAGCCAATTTTCGTAAGTATTTATATTTCTAACGAGCAACACATGGAATTGTTTTTTATTTGTTGCGTCTTCTTGTATGTATGTATATATATATATATATATATATATATATATATATATATATATATGTATATATATATATATATATATATATATATATATATATATATATATAAATTATATTTTGTTGTTAGGAGGCATAATTACTAATATTATCTCAAACAATATCACGGACAAATTACAACCGGGGTCCTTAGTCCAATTTACCTATACATAGCCACTACAATAATGTAAGTGTATCTTGCGTGTTACGGCATGCGGAGTTCCCAAGCAGTCTACCAGAATTGTATACGTGTACTGATATTAAAACGGTATAGTTTGTTTATTGATTAGTTAGAACTATCGGATTATCTCTGAAGCTACACGTCAAATTCCAAAATTAATTATTGTGTAAAACCCATGATTTGAGGAAGTATATAAGCCAATTTTATCGCTTTACGATTAATGGGGGCAGAGCAGTAAAGACGCAAAACGTTTTTTGTTCGCCTTGTTTGTTTGTTTCCAGTCAAATCCAAGTGAAAAATCATTTTTAATTTAAAAAGTACAAAGTGAAAAAAATTATAAGCTATTTAATGTTATCGTATAATTTATAGAAGCAGAAAAATGATGATATATGCAACAGATATATAAATTATATCTATATATAAATTATATATATATATATATATATATATATATATATATATATATATATATATATAAAATTATCCCCACTGATATATCCCCGATTCCGATAACTAATTTGATTTGGTGAACGAAGCGGAAACGTTTATTGGAGACAGTGAAAGGGGAGTAGTACAATTAAAATAATTCTAAACGGATAAAATCGGGGGCGGACCAGCTCATTAATAATTTAAATTGTAGTAATCAAAAATATTTACCCCTGTATTTTATTTAATAATCTAAATATTCTAAATTTAATTTTTTTCTATTTTACAGTAAATCAACCTGCTGTGTAAAAATATACATTAGGATACAAAAAGATTCAAAAAATACAAAAAAACTGAATGTCATTTGTTCAAACTTTTTAAAAGTACACCAAGCAATATGTTTACATACTGAAAATGGTACAAAAAGTTTAATGAAAATGTCGTAAACACGTGCCCTTTATCTCTTATACCTTTTAGATGTACATATAGTAGATAAAGGTATTAAGAAAACATTTTGTGATGTGTCGTACTTCAATAATGCGGTGGCTGCTCGAGGCCCTAACAGCTAATTACCACAGATAGCGAGTTTAGTGTCAAATTTGGCGATTTACTTCATGTATTTAATCATCAACTTACTACATAGCGGGTAAAATATTATCCAAACGATGATAAGGACTTAAGTCACCAGATTCGCAAGTTAACTTGCCACTCAACTCAACTAAATCAGCCGTAACAGCAAGTGTACATGTAGACGATATCAGCGGCGTGCGGTGAAGCATAGCGCATATCACAACCCAGTGAACGCTTGAATAAAAACTTATGTCACACGTAGATCATAGGTTTACGGAAAATTGACGTACAACTGAAATTTTTATGATATTTTTATAATGTTCTGGTATTTGATATAATTGTGATATCATATTGATATAAAATGATTGTATTTGTGATGCTGGTGTCACTTAGATATCAGATATGTTATATTCATTACGTCAGAGTCTGACGTAAAAATGTATGATGGTTCTCAGATGAAAATGAATGATGTCTATGACTCAGGTTTGACCTATATCTTATATAAATTGTGACCTGGTATGACATCATTCTGATGTCAGTCCTACGTTAAAATGTTCACAGGGAAGCTATCACATCCGAACGGAGGAACGCGAGGGGAAATGTTAACAAACGTCTGCTTTTATTAAAAATTTCGGCCCCGCAGCATTTCCATTTTTAATACCGTTATAATAATTTATAATCTTTGAATTTTCACTACACAATTCTAATAATTACATAATTTCAACTACGGAATATCGATCCGGTTTTGAATAATTTGTTTACTAACTAACCAAGTTAGAAATAGTTTTCTTTCAAGTGGGGTACATATAAAAATATGGAGAATATAATTATTTATCCTTCCATAATTTAACTATTTCTGTAATTGAGAATCAAATTGTGTTGCCTCTAAAGTGCTTTCTGCAAGAGATTTTTTCTAGAATATGTGATAATTTAACATAAGCATCCCATAAAAAAGCAGTAGCCAAATATAGCTAAAAGTTATAAAATAAATGAATACGGAATGAATTTCTAATAGTGATTAAATACAAATTGATATATAATATCTTATTAAAATTTCAGCTTTAAAAATTCTTAAACCTAAGTTAGATCAGAAAGTTTTCCAAATATCAAGCGGTGAGGTAATGGAACATATAAATAAAAACCGAATACTCAGAAAGAAAGCCATGTTAAAAGTCTCGAAAACAAAAGTAGCAAAAATAAATAGTTTTCGTTTGAACTTACTATTTTATCTTAAATTAAAAATATATATTTCAACATAATGGAATAATTTTTTATAAATACTATCCACAGTTTAAAGTCATTACAAAGTTTCTTCTATAGCAATTTGATGTTAAACCAGCATTAACTGATCCACGAACATGTAGAAAAATATTACGGACACAAGGTAACTTATAAAAGTATTTCTTAACTTTTTTGGTTTAGGCTAAATTTCTTCAGGTGTTCTTAAATTATTTCCCTTACAAAGGTTACTTTGGGAGAAACATCTTTAGAATAATAAAGTCAAGAGAGTTTAAAATCCAAATTGCAACGTTAGTATAAAATGGAAGATGCTTTCTATTTTATTTACTTCTAATTCAAAATAAAATATTTTAAGCGATCATGTTTGATCGCTTAAAATATTTATAAGTGTTTAGTAAAAACTATATAAACTATTTTATATAAAAACATGAACAAATTATAAACGGGCAAATAACATTCGATTAAATATCTGATGAAATGCCAGCCAGTTGGTTGAGCATAACGATCAGAAAATGGCTGAAAGTTTCTAGAGCGGGTTAAAGTAAAGATTATATTTTGGAAGGATAATGATGATTTTTTATTCAAAGAGATGAGAGTCGATTAACTGGCAAGGTGTTAAATATTGTCGTGCATGCATGCGTATGTTTGTCTGCGATGAACCAAAGCCTAAACCAATATAGACGAAATTTGCTGTTCCTAATCTTTATTCCGTTTTACATGTAAACATTTTTGTAAGACCCAGATATTTTTTTTAATAAAGTAACGAGTTTTTAAACATTTTTGAAATAACCAACAATAATAGATAACCCTAATCGAGCATTGCCACAGCAGTTACGGATGCACTGTCAAAAAAATATATACGTGAAGATCGATGCGTCCCGAAATTCTGAACACTTTCGTGTCCAAGAAATTTTGGGTTTAGTGTTCTTGTTCGGCTGAATTAAGGTACAAAGGGAAGTAATGAATACTGTTTTAATTTATTCGTCATATTTTAAAGTCACATGGCACAACTGAGTTCTTTTATGTAAGTATTTACAATATTTGTGACGCTTTTTTAGAGAATTTATTATTGTGTATAAAGAGCAACAAATGATTTGTGATATTAAAATAATAAGCATGTGTATTTTAGCTGCTTTATTTTATTAGTAAAAATACTAATAGTAAGTACATATGTCAAATTAACATTATTATTAATTGTACGAATCGATAAACATCCGATATGTTTTCTACATTATCTGATTTCTATGACAATTAAAACAACAACTTTGAAACTACAAAATTACATTTAGTTTACCTTTGTTTTGTTTGTTTGTTTATTTAATAACTCCCTAATAACTTGTCTACCCATTTCCAAATTTTGCCGACGTGTTAGAAACTAAAATAAGTGGTTTTGTCTCAAAAGATGAAACAGTTTGAACAGTGGAACAACCAATATCAGTTTAACAGTTAACGATTCTATTGAAATTTTAAAAAAGTCGAAATAATACTACATCACGTAGTTTCATTTAATTGTGTCTATTGAAATTGTTTCGGAGTTTCTTTAGGTATTGCATATAAATAAATATACAGATTTCGGAAGTTCCACTTTCAGAGTAAATATAACCAATACAGTAAACCTTAGCTCAACTTCGCCTAACTTGTATATATTATATATTTTTTAAAAATATACTCATAGCTGCCAAATTATTTTATTGAAGCCATCTACTACTTTTGATTAATAATTCGACCAAATAAATATTTCTTTATGAAAAAAATGTTTTATTACACTTTATCTTAGAGTCTAGAGAAGAGAAAAAAACTTGGGACATCATTCCATTAAAATATGATTCAGTTTATCTGCTGGTACATGCTGACTTTTTCTGTAAAACTTTTTCAGATTATTCCTACCAATCGATGGTTACAACTAATATTAATATATTTTATAGTATAGTAATACGATAACATATAGTAATTTGATATTTCGATACAAATCACACTTATTTTAAAAAAATGTTAAAAAATCTTATAATTGATATTCTCCAAAGATTCACGCGAACGAAGTCGCGGGCACAGTTAGTACAATAATACATGTTAGAACTTAGGTGCATTTATAATATTTTCCAAGTTACCCCCGACATCCTTATGGAAGAAAAGATATAGAAGAATTTCATATATATATATATATATATATATATATATATATATATATATATATATATATATAACAAAATCGTGTTAGTTACACCGTTTATAACTCAAAAACGGCTGGACCAATTTTTTTGATTTTTGTGTTTTTGATTTGTCTTCGTCGGGAATAGGATAATAAGGATTAAAACATGAGAAAAATTTCCGAAAAAAAAATTTATGAAGAAAATTCATTTTCCCATACATATTGTATGAAACGATATATCGAGAACGGATTGACTGATATTTTTTTATACTGAATATTTATATGATTATTTTATATTTATTGAATTTTATTTCATCTTGGCTTCAAGAAGTTTCTTCGCGCATTGGAAAAGTAAGAAAATCACAAATAATTTAATTGTGCATAAAAAGTAATATGTGATAAATGACAGAAAAAAAGAAAAAAGTATGTCATAAATGACAGACACGGACAAAAATTAAAATTGGTATTCGAAAATGTTTAGTTTTCAACCGTTATTGCATTTGCATTCCATTAAATGAATTCTTTTTAAACGATTTTTTTCTGAAATTCATTAGCGAAAAGTGATTTCAAATAGTTGAGTACGTTTAGTGAAGTGCACATTGTGAAACGTTGTAACTTTAAAGATGTTCACTTTGTGAGGTTATGGCATTTGTGATTATGCGCGCATCGATAATTGCTTCATTATGTAACAAATCACTAAGCTAATCATTCAGTCTTTGTGGACTGAATCTAGAAAATAAGTGTTTCTTTAATGGTCAATTGCATGTAACATGTTCATGTGTCGGCAAACCATCCGCTTTCACCGCGCTTCCACCTGACAACAAAGCGAAAAATATCATACATCACAAGGTACTTCAATGAAGGGAACGAACCCGTCCAGAAAATAGTTTAACAGAAAGTAGTGCATCAATACTACGCGAATCATTCCGATTCGCTTCAATAAAGCAAATGCCTTGTTGCCACATGAATTAAATTTTTTTCGATTCAATTAAAATGCTGTTAATTTTAATTTTTGTAAACTTATTGAACTTAATTAATTTTGAATATTCATTTGATTTTAATAAAAAACTGAATTTAATTTAGCTAATAAGTTAACACAATATTTATTGCTTCTGAGGCGATACGAAGTTCGCCGGGTCAGCTAGTTTCAGATAAAATTGATTAATAAAATTCATGAAAATTTTACTATTCACATAGCCTGAGTTTCCATTCCATTGGAGTATGAAATTTTACCTGTAGTTGATAAAATTTATTTATAGTCCTAACTTCACTTATACGTCGAAAAGTTGATAGGATTTCCGAAAAATGAAGAAAAAAGTCTTAAAATAGTATTTTCAACTTTGAAGCAGTTGTATCTTACAAACTTGTCTGCACGTCATTTTTTTAAATGATAACACAGATATAAGGCAATAATTTAATTGATATAGGCAATAATTTAATTATCCCCACATTCCACTCGACAGTAGGCGCATACCACTCTCTAAACTTTAGTTTCGAAAGAATTTTTCATTTGTAATGAGAGATTTTGCGGTCAGACCCTCGCCGCGATTTGGTCTTAGATAACGTCTCTTGTTTTGAACTTGGCATTGAGTGTTCAAAATACTTTAGATTTCGCTGTGATTTCATTTGTTATCGGCTTCAACTTCGAATAACATGAATTGATGAAAAATTATTGAATATTTTAATGAATTTTAACGGGTATTCACACAAAGATTTTGGAAGAACCCATAAGATAAATTTAATATAACCATAATATAAATGGCATGTTTCTTTAAATCTGATTCTTCCCAAATCTTGAAATTTTACTAGTTTCGGTATATATTGTGAAATTTAATTGCTAATACAATAAAGAAGAAATACATGAAAGAAACATTTTCATCCCGGGTTATTGAATCAGCCTGTCCTTTAAATATGATAAAGAAGACATAACGTAATAAAACAAGAAAAATACATAAGATAAAGAAATATAATTACCCAGAGTTTTTTCACAATTTCCACATAAAGTTTCTTTTTTTACCTTTATCCTTCTACGTTTATCATTTTTATCATGTGTCCCATATTATTGAATTCGAAAGGTTGCAAAATAAATACGGAAGTCAGTTGACTTATTTATTCAAGCGTTGCTTTTTTTTCCAAAGAAAATCATAAAGACCTCCTAAAAATTTCAAACGAAATGCTACGTCCTGATTTACGCAATTGTGAATGATCAACGCGTTTACTAGAATCATTTTCAATACCCTGTTAATCCATGGGTCAACAGGGTATTGGAAATGAAACCCAACACCGTTTCTTTTCTCTAAATTGAATTGGGTTGTTTAAAAAACAACCAAACCTTTTTATTGAATTCTCCTGTGTTTTTATTAAAATGATGGTTCAATTTCGGCTGATTCACAGCAACTTTGGGTTTTTCTGTGTTAAAGTATATATTAGTTTGACAAATTGTTCAATGGTTTCTAAATAGAACAAAATATATATTATATTTTTATCATTCCCCTTATCACATAACATTTAATTGTTAATATTAAAATGTCAATCAACAAGTTTGCCGCTTGTTTTTGACTGGGCACTCTTCGGTCCCGTTTACTTATCTGATCCCAATGGCTCTGAACCAATTACAATTACGTGTGAATACAAAATTATCAAGATAAAACAAATGAATACCACTATCTGCATAATCCTCAAACAAAATTTTATTCACTCTTGGACCTAAACTGTTACTTCTGTCTTCAGGAAAGAAAAAATACCATAATAGTCACTAATTCTACAAAGATCTAAAAGTTTGCACTGGAATATTACAGATTTTTCTTTCATAAATAATTTTGTTCCGTGATACCCACAATATTTCATATTCATTTGATCAACTGCTAAATTTTTTTCATAAACAATGTGCTTTTGCAGAATAAAAGAGAAAAGTCAAACCAAAATTTGTTAGTTCTGGAGAGGTTTTAGTTTTTGGAATTCCTGAATTTAATTGCCTTTTGACTCTGTCCTTATTTTGTTCTCCAATGCTATCTAGAACTAATCTGCTTTCCTCTATTATTAAACGCGTATTAGTCAATGTATCTTATATTGTATTTGAATTATTATTTCTATATTTAATCTGCGTGTTTAACTATGTAACCGTTTAATTTTTAATCCTTGGTGCTTAACTTTGTCTTTATTTCTTTGTTTGTTATTCTTCCTTGAAGAATCTAACCACGTAATGACGTATCAAGTGCGAAACCTGTTGTAAAAATCAGGTTTTTTTACAAAAAACAGCCTTTTTTCCCAACCTACGTTGCTCGTGTATCCACAATAATATGAAAAAATTATCAAGTAATTATTGATAAATATTTTAAACTAATTTATTCTAATCGTTGCTACTATTTTTTGAAGTCTCATTATATCATGACTTAAAAAATAGTTTAAAATATTGCTTCTTATTGTTAGGTAATAATGTATACAAAGCAAGCATGAAAACTTGTCCTGTAGTCTCCCGAAACTACATCACTGAATTTGAATTCATCTAAAAATACAAACAGCTTGTGTACGTAACCAGTTACATAAAAATATGTTAGCTAGTAATGGAAATAAGATAAATGCATTTAATTATATTCAAAAAGAAATTATCTTTATGATTAGTTAACAATTCTATTACACTGTTTACCTATTTTTAAAGGCAAACTTTAATCAACTAGAGCAAACTCTGTGAAAGAAATGAAATATAAGCAAATTTATGTAACTTTTAATATTCGCCTTTTTTATTACCATTATATATGCTTATGGACGGATGATTCTAATTAAAAAAGTACATATAGGAAAGTATTTTACCTCATTTTTAAAGATTATTGAATTTTTATAACAAAACAATCTTATCATTTAATCTATATAGGGGGAGACAGGGCATTTTTATGCAATGGGCATATCAGTTCCACACACATGCTCACACATATTTGCTTATCGAATATAAATACTCGAGTTGTAACGCAACTAAAACGTGTCTAAATATGCTTAAGAGTGACAGTTGTGACAGCGCTCACATTCAGTTAGTCGATAGCGTTTGACGAGGACGTTTGTGTTTCGAGTGTGGTAAAGTAAAATAATACTTTGTATATCACCAGGGGCACTGTCTGTTTTCAGGCTTATTAATATTGACTGCACTTCTATGGGGTCAGTTTCAAGGAGCACAAACGATGAAACAGGTATCTGGCTATCTGTGTAGAGATCCTGATGTGATGTTGAAGATTGTGCAATGATGTCTTCTGCTAATGATTTTCCGACGATGGCAAAAAAGTTATTAATTAAATTAACTGATTTACTTGGTGTGGATTCCAGTTTTAACAGTTCATTATTAGAAGTTTTAGTTTTATTACGGTTGGTAACATTATTAATAGTATTCCAAAGTTTTTTAGGATATTTACCGGCATTTTCTAGTATTTTTTTTAGTTGTTTGCTAAGGTTATTACAATAGTTTCGGTATCGCCTGTAAGTGATTTTAAGAATCTCATTTTCTGGATCAGGTTCAGCCTTTTTCTGTAAATGATTTCTATTACGGATACACTTTAAAATCCCAGGAGTTATCCAAGGTTTTAGGACCCTGTTTTCCGTGGAATTAATGTCGTAATAGTATTTTCTAACAGACAATCTCTTACAGTATCTACCAATTTAGTGGCAAGATTATTAGGATCAGTACAGGTCAGTAAGTCGTGTAAGTCTTTATTTTTTAGGGTAGCCAGGAAATTATCTAAATTTACGGCAACTTTTGTTTTATTCGTGATATTCTTTTTCAATACTTGAGGTAATTTCAGGATAATTAAGCGATGGTCTGTAATTGTGGTGTCCAAAACAGCTATATGAGCTGGCATAGTTCTAGTTTTAATATATAATGGTCTAAACAATTTTCATTTCTAGTGGGTTGTGTATGCCCTGGAAGAAGTCCATGTGTAGCGAGCATTGTTAGGTAATTTAATCGATTTAGCCTGTCATGTGATTTTTCAATCTGGTAGGGTATTAAATTTATGTTAATATCACCCGTAATGATGATATTTTTATGTGATTTTATTTGTTCTAAATGGGCATTAAGAGATGCAATAAACTTATTTGCGTTTATGTTTGAGGGTGAACGATAGATTGCTAAAACTAAATAATTATGGAATTTAATTTGAAGACAAGAAGCATGATCAAGTGATATTTCCTTTATATCTGTTATGCGAGTATTTTTAACATAAGCAACTACGCCGTCATTTTGATTTAAGACATTTTGAGTGTAGTATGACGTATAGTTATAAATACCAGGGATAGTTTTGTATTGACTAAGTCTACATTCGCTCAACAGCATCAAGTCTACTTCAAATTTAAAATTACTTAAAGATATTTGTAGGTCGTCAATATTTTTATATACGCTACGTATATTTTGTGTGATTAGTGTAAAATCAGATTCTTGTACGTCTATATTCTTTACATAATTCTCAATGCTACATTCAATTGATTGTGCAATTTTTAATGAGTCTATTTCATTCACAAATTGTAGGGAGCTATCCATGTATGTATAAGTTTTCCAAATTGATTATTTTTAGAAAGGTGTAATGTATTTCAATTATATTAATTCGAGAAGCAAGTTTGAGTTGTGAGTGTATTTGTTGTTGCTAGGTTTGAAAAGAATTGTGTGTATATTGTTGTTTTTATTAATTGAGTAATACGTAATAAAGTAGGTAAATGGGTACTTACGGTTAGCAAGTATCTTGTGTGATAAAAATCAGTGTGGATTATTGTGTATATGTAGTGTATAGTGTTGTTTACTAGTGACAGATAATTAATAGTGTATTCCAGATACAAAGTAATAAATACAAAGAAAATTGTTGAGCGAGTTACAATTGTAAACAAATATAGTCATGTTTTTTGCATGAGGCTATGTACCTGGGATTCCGTTGTTATAGTAACTATCGGTGATTCATCATTTTTTCTTACGTAGATCCTCCCGTACGCAGTCCAACAATATTTGTACAGTTTTGTTCTCGTCAAGTCTCGAGCTAAGAAGTAAAGCCGGACCCCTTTTGGTGTTAGTTGTTCAGAAACAAATACCGGGGCTTGTTCATTTTTCTTTAGGCCAAGGTGCTTACCACAGAGTTTCTCCTTATTTCGTGTATTATGTGTCTTACAAGCTTTCAGCATAGATGTTTTTAATAATGTGGAACTTGTTTCCACAATAATCGGGGACTTATTTTCGCCTTCTTTCCTGATTTTTACTCTATAAATATCACAAATATCGCTGGTACTAATATCGTAGTTAATACTTTTTCCCAGGCATATCACCATACTTATTAGATCTTCTTTTGTTTCTTTCTCAGTTTTTGGAACATTTTTTATCTCTATATCTGCTTTTTTACTCTGTCGTTGTAAATCCTCTAGTCGCTCTTCTAAAATCGTTATATATTCTCTATCCTTTCTGGCCTCTGATTCCAGTTTTTCTAATTTATTTTTCAGTTCTCTATTCTGTTCTGTAAGAAAACTAATAGAATTCTCAATATTGCTATTTGTTTGTTTTATATCCATTAACGTTGGGGTGATCTTATTAAATTCCTTCTGTTGCTCTGTCATCATTGATTTAATCATTGCCATCATTTCTTCTTTAAAAGTTTTGAATTCGGAGCCGTAATCATCTTCTCTTCTACGTTTGAGGCGCTGGGAGACAAACTTGGGTGTTGAATAGGTCCTAACACATTCAAGTTCGACTCAGACAGTGATTTGTTTAGCATGTTGTCCATTATATACGAGTAAATTAAATCAGTAGTCTTGGTTCGTTTGTAGCAGACCGTGCGTCCGTTGTAGAAGTGTAGCGATCCGATCTCCGCACGAGTCGCATAACTGGTTCTCCACGGAACGTTGTCGCACTTGCTACTGGTTTTGAATAATATCACCCATCTCTTTCCCGCGGAGGTGAAGTGCGGTCCCCGCGCTCGCTGCTGCTTGCCGTGGGCTTGATGCACGTACGATGTTTGATTATAATAGTATATTTTAAATTGAATTTGTTAGAAATGTACCGGTTAATTAGATAAGGAATTCGCACTACGTGTAGTTGTAATAGGCGCCTTTTTAACGTGTACACTTATTAATAATTTTAGTGACAGGCCGTAACACTTCCGCTCGCTATGAAATCTCGGACGAAAGAGGACATATATATATATATATATATATATATATTATATATATATATATATATATATATATATATATATATATATATAATATGAACAAATTATATTAGTTTTGTTATTATGAATACAAAATTAATATCCCGATATTTTTAGTAATGACATAAACTAGGAGCACACATACGAAACCACGGTTGGGTCGCTAGTAATAAATATTGTTAGATCGTAGATCGATCAAAAATTCTAGATTGCGGCCAAGCGCGAACTGACGGTCGAATGTGTACGCGTTCAAACTTACCATTAATTTATTATTATATTTATTAGAATATTTCTTTTATTTACGTGAAAAATTATTTTATTTGCTTTTGATGAGTGAAATCTATAAGACATGTAAAGAAGTACTGTTTATAATTTAGTTGGTCTATGTTGTGTTCCTCACAAGGTAGAAGAAGTTTTTGCCATAAGTAGACCGCTTTTTCATGATTGGTTTATAAAATAAATACATTATTACTTGAAAAAGTAATAAGTTAATTCTTTAGAGAGAAACAAATATGAATTCCTTTAACTGCAAATTATTAAATTTCTCAATAGTTTTCAAAATGTATGAATTCAAATATAGTATTTTACGGTTATGTCACAGAGGCTGCGTCTGAAGCAATTATCTTTACACTTTCCTAAAATCGTGGAGGTGAGAATCTACGGAAAAGGTATTAAACACCTTTTGTAAGGAAATCTAACTCACTGCTAAAACATATGAAATGCAGAGGGCAAATACAAAGTCGCATGAAGAAATTCATAAGATCAACATATAAGCAATCTTTAAAAGAGAACTCAAATACAATAATATACTACTTGAACTACGGTCTGCCTGTTGTTTTAAATCCATGTATTTTAATACATTATCGCAGCAAATCGTAAACATAAATTAAAAACTTATTTAATATAAACATGTATTTTTTAGAGGATCTCGTGAATAAAATCGGTTACGCTCTTCCCGAATTCGAAATACTTACGTGTGAATGAGACGAGACGTTTGCATGCGATTTGCTAAAATTGTAACGTTTTTTCATAAGTAATTATATTTTCTCTGCCAAAAACGTCAAAAATTTTACACACATTTTCATTCTTTATAATTTCATGTAATGGAGGTGAATATTTTTATCGACGAAAACTATAAACTCAGAGAGGAAAACATTAGTATTGATATTTAGATCGAAAACACAAAACACTATCTTTAGTATATTTATGCCAGTTAGACATAATTCATTATCGTGAAATAGTCTTCAAGCAGTAATTTTATATTTGTCCCTAAAATTTAAACGATGGCAATTATCAGATTAAAGTGTCGCCATATTGATAAAATCTTTCTTTCTATATATTCAATCATTTCGAATCAAAACTCTATTAATGACTCTATTCTATTATATTCATAGACGCACACACACACATACACACATATATATATATATATATATATATATATATATATATGTATATATATTTATATATTACGATAAAAAAACAAATTTTTTGAAAATTCAAATATATAAGTAGTTATTTTTCGTTGATACAAAAATGTAGATATGTCCCATCCACTTACTCGTCTATTAAACTTCACCATTTGATAAGAGTAATTTTTTGGTTCGAATACCATAGATGCATATACCAAAATCAGTGATAATACTGTTGAATACTTATCAAATATAACGCATGTTTTGCAGTGTATAATATGCGCTCTGTCGTACACAAAATAGTATTAATTTAGTGACGAAATTTCACTTTCACTTTCACCTTTTTGGGAATCTTTAAACAAAAATTAGTAAATGGTTCAAATTCTAATAAATATAACGATTAAAATGATCATAAAAATAAAATGGTTAAGAAATAGCATGTTAGAAAGTAATTAAATATCACTATGTTTGATATGGAATAAAAAAAATTATTTAATAGACAGCATTAAGGCATGGACAGCATGGCGTAACGAGGGATAACTTCTTAATTAATATTTCGTTTATGATACTCCGTCACTCCAAAAAATATAATAATAACAAATAATAGCAAAATATTGTACTTGAAATATTTATTTTATTAATAATTTAATTCACTAGTGTAAAATAATTATTATTCAAACAAAAACGTTATATCGGCCCTGTACTAATTACCTTTAAGCAATCCAATTAATACCAATAACAACAAATATTTAGTATGCTGAATAAACTTCAACTCAATGTTTGCGATCGCCATATGACTGCATATACCAATACCATTTTTATTTAGAAATTAAGGTAAAAACATTTATTTTATAGTAATATTTAATAATAAACCATATCATATTTTTAAATTAAAAATTATCGATGTATTCACATCACTTAACTTTCAATAATTCCAAATGGCGATTAATTTATTTACAAATAGTATACGTTACCAAAATTAAATACAAGTGGACTTATTTACGACAAGTGACATTATTTTTAAGTTTACATATTATTCCGCCATAATTTTGGCACATGTAACCATTTTAAAATTAAAATAAACATATTTCACAAAGAGCAAGCCATTTATCTCGTCTCGTCTGAAGTTAAAATGTGACTAGATGCGACGTGTGTTCGCTACCAAAAATTATGTCAAAAGTTGACAAACTTTCCATACGCCAAGCGACAAAGTTTTTGAAACTTTTGAGAAGACTTTTGACACAAAGAGCATGAGCATACCTACTCCTTTTATTCTTATCTACATGCCTGGAATACAAGATTTATATAATATTCATAACACCATAATCAATAAAATACTAACAATATCATTCTAGTCTCATTATGACTTGTCAGTTAAACTATTTGAATCTAAAAAGTACGTTCAGAGCAAAACTTATATAACTTATGCCAAAGCTCAAATTTGATATTTAAAATCCTTTAAACAATCTCCACATTTTTATTCACAACTTTTTTTAACCTGCGAAATCTGTCCTTACTGCGTTATAATTAATTGTAGAATCTCTTAGAAAAAATTGATCGAGACCAAATATAGTCTAAACTTTAAACTAAAAAGTTTATCGACCTGGCGAATTTCTCATTGAAATCGGTATTCTGGTTTTTAAGTGCTTATCTATCAAACAGACAGAAAAACGTACAGACAAAAATTATGCGAACCTTTTTTTTGTATTACGTAGTATCCCCTGTCTCCATGAGTCTTGATTGTGATACTCTTCATGTCATATTTTGTGGGAGAAGGTTGTGTGTATTATTTTGTCGAAACATTGCCGGCAATGAAAAAACGGAATCCTCGTTGATGAAAGTGGACGTGTCGGACTCCTTACCGAATAATAAAGTGCTATCGTTTTCACTCTTCCTTCTACGAAAAATTTTAAAAGTTCACCGCGATCTTGCATTTTTACAACAGCAATATTTACAAAATTTTTTGGAAAGTTGTTTAAGGTCTTCTTGGTTTCGTACACCTTACAATAATTGTCCACTACCATTGTCACTTCGAGTCTTGCCTGCTGTATCTTTCGCTGATGTAAAAACATGGTGCATATTTCTAAAGTTTTCGTAGTTATCTAGTTCTCGTTTTTCTGAAACCTCTACGTGGCTGATGAAACCCCAAATTTTTTCCATAACTTTTGATGGTGTAGTTTTTGAAATAAGGCGGGACATATTTTTTCGTATATTTTTCGGTATATCTCCTAAATAAATGAAGAAAATATTTCTGAGATCATTATAACTACCCTTTTCAAACGATACCTAATACTCTTTATGGTATTTAAAAAAATATCCAGCTCCCCAAGAATTTAAAAATATTTTTTTAACTACTGTAATATGTGCGGATTAATTTCACGTTTCTTCGTCAAGCGGTTTCTGAGATAAACGGTTATTACGGACGGACAGACGGACACCCGAGGAATATTACATGAATTGCGTTTTTTCCTTTTCAAATACGGAACTTTAGAAAGCAAATAATTCAGCGATTAACCTTCTTGACAGAGCAGAAAATAAAATAAGATTTGAACCATAAAATAAAATAAAAAGTTAACTTCGCAGACACACACATATCATATTTTTAATATATCAAGAATTGTTAAGAAGAAAAAAAATAACAATAAAAATTTACCATTAAATGAAACTACGTGATGTTGTATTGTTTCTACTATCTTTAATTTCTTTACCACGACCTAGGTTTCGTTGTATTACAACATCTTCCGGTGGGCTGTTAGCAAAGATTTGTAATACAACGAAACCTAGGTAAAGAACTTAAAGAAAGTAGAAATAATACTATATCACGTAGTTTCATTTAATTGTGAATAACGAATTTCTACAAAATTAATGCCAAATATATTCAATAAAATTGAACCAAATAGTTATACAACAACTTTTTAGAAACAATTGCAAAAAATAATCAACATCAATTTTTTTAATTTGTAGCCATTGCCTAAGTTAATTAAAAATTAACTGTTAACTAATATAGATATTCATTGTGTTACCTTTAAAATGAATGTATTTTTAGGTATTTTAAGTTTTACTTGAATTTTTTTATGACTCTGCCGGGCTTGTGAGTTCCTTGGATTAATACGAGTATGTTACTTCTGTGTATAGAGGATACAACGAAACATAACCTGCAGTTCATTTCATCTTACTGGTAACAAAGATTTCGAGGAAATAGTACTTTAAATTATTTTGAAATAATACCTGTTTGTCATAAAAAAATTAAAGTTTTTTCATTCGCTTGATTGAAAATTTAAATAAGACTTTTCTGAAGGTTATTTTTTTCATTATCTCCGTATAAGAGTGTCACTTTTATTCTTATAATATTTGGATCCTGGACTATTTGGATGGTTGTCCTTTTTTTACCAACTAACTTCACATTGGCTTCCTGAGTTCATTCATTTTCATTATATATGTACGATCGTAGAGAAAATTGCCCAATTTATACTTTGTTTGCTAGAAACGTATCATAAATCATTTAACATTTTG
Organism: Druceiella hillmani; assembly: GCA_039881145.1. Taxonomy (NCBI): domain Eukaryota; kingdom Metazoa; phylum Arthropoda; class Insecta; order Lepidoptera; family Hepialidae; genus Druceiella; species Druceiella hillmani. The sequence goes on from JAYKKI010000029.1 coordinate 17,359,717, forward strand.
TATTTTACACCATTATCAAAGTTTCCAAATATTATATTTTTTATTAATTCAATGAATCTCCGTTAAACTAACTATTTATAACTTTCCTGAAAGCCAAGTTTAATTAGTTGTCATACGTTAAATATAATTTTTTTTTCTTTTTATATTCATGGTTATAAATTATTACGATAATGCATTTAAAAGTTTATAATTTTCACGAAGACACTATAACAGAGATTTGCTATTTAGAAAAAAAATTTTATTCAAACTGACAATTTATCCATTTAAATTGTATCGACGAAACACATCATTTCTTTTCCATTGAGTTCATCGATATACGAGTATATAGGTATGTCAGAAACACTAAATGTGAATTTTTAGTTTACTCATGCAACTTTATGTAAACAATATTAAAATTTTCATTTATTTTATTTATCCAAAAACTTTTTTGATAAATACCATGTTTAACTTTAAACTTTTTTTAACACTACTTCACCTTTAAATTCATTAAGTGCCACTTTAGGACCGGGGCATTTTGATTTATAACCCGCGTTGTATCCGAGTCTTGAGAAAACATACAAAAGCACGAATAAACTAGTTAAATATTTGTTTGAATATATTGAATTTGTTAATGGAAGTTAAAAAATAATAATTTTTTACTTATTACGATATTACGATTATTACTTATTACGATTTTTAATTATATGATTACGGATTGCACATCACTTAAAAGCTTAATATTTTATAAATGGATCTTTAAAATTAAATAATTAAAATATTATTCCCACTAAAAAGGCTTAGAAAAGAAGAAGAAAAAATTACCCCAGATTACATGTTTAAACAGGTACTTTAAACATGTTTTTATTTTATACATTGTGATACGTATTAATTGAATCCTGGTAAAAAGAATATACTTGCAAAATCGCACTAACCATTAAATTATTTTACTAAAGAGATGACTTGTAAAGATCGCGGGAATTCATTCGATGCTACTGATACGGGATCTTTGTGGGAATCTTTGGAGGAAACCGGCGTTCAGGTTTGGACGTCTTCCGGCTTATAATGATAACTCAATTCATGTGGACTTTTGAAACCATTTTACTATGGCAGATGGATAGACGGTCATAACGGAATTATGAAGATGCCCTGTTTACCTATGGAATAGTTATTAATTTATTACACCTGGTTGATTAGAGTAGAAATAATTTAGGAAATAAAAATAAACGTTGATAATTTCATAAATATGCAATCTGAAACATGCATACAAACACATGTAGTTTGTATGGATTTTGCTTCTCCAAAAAAATTCTCAAAATTGCCTTGTGTCCAAAACTGAACGAACACATTTTGTTGTCTGAGTTTTCTTTATAATTATTACGAGATCTTAGTCCTCTCATTAATTACTAATAATTTAGTTTGAGTAAATCATCCAAATTTCTGATAATTGTCACGATATTTTACTGTTTTTAGCTATTTTTAATGAAAATTTAGAGCAAAAATAAAGTTTAATAATAAATCAAATTCACAAGAGGATTCTTTAACCCTTTTTTAAAAATAAGTATATGTGATTTTAATGTTTTCCGATATCCAACACACATTTTAAACATAAATGTAAATCAAGCCGGCACTCTAATTTATGAATATTTATCTGAAAAAAAACGTATGCATAAAAATGTGTAAACATATAAATAATCATTCTCCCATTTAAATAACTGATCTTTCCGAAAACTTTTAAAAAACTGATCTTTTCGGAAAGATCAGTTTTAAAAAGATGATCTTTTCATATCTGTATTTCAAGGAAATAATCACTCGCACGTAGTCACGACAACTTTCACTCTTTAGGCACCACTCAGAGCTAATATAAAATTTCCTAATGTGTAAATATTGTTTATATTCGTAATGTGTAAATATAAACTTTCGTAATGTGTCGTAATGCCGCCTGACACATCAATCAGCTAATAAATCCTGAGCTGTGAGCATTCAACTTAGTGGTATGTAACTCAATAACAGTTTTCACTTAGTGTGATGTGAACATAACGAGGCCACGAAAATCTCATCCCTTGGCCTTTTAAGCGATTAAAGCAATTGAACTAATTGCGTCGAATTATGAAAACTAAATTTTAATTATCATTCTGAATGACAATACATTCGCAATGACAATTGAAGTACACTTGGTAATTGTGATCACGGTTAAGTCTATATTATCAACTGACATTTGTACACAGTTTTCGATCCATATTGTCACGAGAAATTTGTTTATAAGTAACACTTGGTGTCTAAACCCCGCGCTCAAAATGTCCGGCATCGCATTAGCGACATAGCAACCTCACACAATGAATCAAATTGCTGTTAGAGAGACGTAACATTTTTCTTACAAAAATCACGTTTATTTTTATAACAATTGATTGAGCTAATTTGCCTAATCAATAGTTTTCCAGTATTTTTTTTCACATAACCAATAGTTGATAAATATAGAAGTAGTAGCGTTAGTAGTGCCAAGGTAAGCATTTTATTTATAATCTGCGTGATTTGAAACAGTAACATAGAACATAAATGTATCTGTCACGTAGGTATGAAATTAGGTTCCATATTATATCTTCATTCAAAAATAGTATAAATGAATACAACAATGTCGGTAATCTGATAAATTCACAATTCAAATATTCCCATTAAATTTCATAATTTTTTTGCATAAAAAATATAAATTGCCAATATTCTCTCTCAAGAAAATTATAAATATAAAAACAAAAAAGTTAGATATTCCTTTTACGTACAGTCTTCTAATAAAGTTTTTCTGGAACACCGCATTTAAAGTATTTAGTTCACCTCGATGTTTGCACCAATACCACATGTTAATCAACTGTCCTAGGACCATATATTGCTTCAGGTCATCTTTAAGATTTCGTCCACTTTTGGCTTTATGGCTTCATTGTATCAATTGATTTGAGAATGTATAACTACGGAAAGTAAGTAAATAAGCAGGATTAACAGTTAAAATATTAGCAGGTAACCTGAAATAAATGGTATCGATCGTCATGCAGTTAGCAATCCTCTCATGGGTCTTAAAATTATCTAGTCATTGCAAATGAAATTCGTATCCATCACGTACAGTTATGGCCTTTGCTCTCTCATAGAGATCCATACAATCCACCTATTAGTGAGGGTCGTCGTAAAAATTAGAGTGCTTTTTAAATGTGTTATATTTTCATTCCCAGAGAACACTATTGTATTTTTAGTACAGAATGCCAAATAAACAGAAATATATGATCAATCTCGTACCTATCTTCTGTTCGATATTTTGAACAACTCGAGTTGATAAATAGATTTCAGAAACAGATTATATGACACACCTGTAAACCTAAAAATCTCTTTGCTACTTGATACACTAGTGTTTTCTATGAAGGAGCCATTTTATGATCAAACAACGAGACATTTCCAACGTCCATTTTTTAATTTGATCATGAGACGAACAACTCTTTCTCTATATTCATTTTCAATTTTCTGAAAAAATCTTGCCTCTTCTGAAATCTTATTTCATATCATCCCTTAATTTTACTTCTCTCCCTGTCTTTAACATATTTATTTTGTTTAATTCTAATCTCTTTCTTTATTTTGATTAATTCTGAATAATCTATATCAATTTAATCCCACTTAATTTCTTTGTAATTACCTACAAAACTAAGTAGTTAACCATATGATTGCTGCCACAAAAATAAATTAATGTAAAGTTTAATTTGCCCGGGTTAAAATCTAAAATAAATAAATATTTTACGTGTTAACCGATTATCATAATATGCTTAGGTATAAATTAAACAAATTTTCAGACCCCCTTGCTATTAATTTTTCCCAATCACGTATACGGAAGATTTCTGAAAAACAAATCGCCTTAAGATAACACCTAATTGAATAGCCTCGTCAACTTATATACGGAATAATGCTTGTATCCCCTTAACCCATTGTCAGTCTCGTGAGGTAAATTAACTCCTATTTCCCATGGGGCGATTGATCTTAAATTTCCCGTTAACTCAGTTGAGGAAGCGGGCCCGCTTCTGTAAATAGACTTATACAAACGAATTTCCCAACTTTATATAAATACAGCTTAGTGTAACAAAAAAGTTGCTTGTAAAATTCTCATAAAAAAGTGATTTTATTTTATGGTCGGAAGCTTGATGTTAATCAAGATCTTATTTCCTACCAACGACTTCTTAATACTTTAAACTCTTCTGGCTGCAACCTGAGCTTTTATTAACTATCCCGTCGAGTCCCGGCATCGAACATGTTCGACTCCTCAAATTTGAATATTCTACATTTAGAGTCAAATCCGGAAATGGCACTGCAATTTCCACAATCGACGAAGAAACTGCGAATTCCGAAAAGGACATTTGAAGACAATTTGCGTTATCTCGGTTTTAATAAAGGTTTTAAACAAAGTTTTTCCACCATAAACTATTTTCACTTATAATATTGTTATAATATGTAAATATCTTATTCACTAAATATCCTAAACACAACATCAAGAAGGCGAAAGGAAATTTGTTTTTAACATTTCTCTTTTTAACGCCTCAGCTGCTCAAAGGATCTCCGTGCATATATGTAGCCCATGTCGTGGAGATGAATAATGAATGTTATTATTCCAGAATAAATATAATAAAGGATAAAAGTGTGAATGGAAATATGCACGTATAAATTGCAAATGGATAAAATTTTCCATTCCAATTATAAATTATTTTTATAGCTATTTATTTAACTTATCTCATTAACGACATTCTTAATGATTTAGTTATTTTCTCCTTGCTTTAGTTGAATGAAAAACTGTACGACCCATTCCTGTAATTTAAAAAACTTAAAAAACAATGAAATTATTAGCATTGATTTTTTTCTAAATTTCATTACCGCGTGTAATTCTTTTATACGCATAGCTATAATGATTTAAATTTTCAACTCAACAATACGAAAAAAACTGTGCTTCGATTGAGTGACTCAAAATTTGTAATAATTATTGCAATACTATCAGCAATATTTACTGTTAAACAATTTTGCAGGTTTTCATATACCTTTTTAAATTATTTGGTATAGCTATAATGCTTTAACATTATAGCTCTAAAATGCAACTGATGAACTTCTATACGATTCGTTTAAATCGTTGCTATACTTTACTAACAGTTCATAATAATATTGAATTTGTATTTTTACAATTCTAAACCTTGGATGTGTAGAAATTTTATGTGACATGTTCAGAATTATTAATCAATACACCAAGTTCAAAACGACTAAATTCATTAGCTTATTTTTACAAATTTCTCACTAACTGAAACCAGTAAACAACACAAACGACTGGAACAGATACTCAACTCCTGGCAAATTTCCCTCCATTACTTGAAGTAGCATTACCAGTAACCACAACTTTAATAATAATAAATAGATATAAAATCTTATATTTTTAAAAAATTAAATTTTATAATTATCTAGTTCAGTAGATACTTTTAGTTATGTAGTTCCATAATTATAAGACGGTGAATTTATTTCGTTATAAATATAGGTATGTCTATTCAACTTTAGACATTGTCGAAAGTTGAATAGATATACCTATATTTATAACGAGGTCCTAAAATACTTACTTCAAGCTTCCATCTACCCATTGTTTATCAGCATTCTGCGCTCCGAATATAAAACGATTTTTTTCCAAAATTAACTTAAAATTTGTTTTCTTGTTAATCTAATTTAAATTTTGAAAGTGACAAACTGTAATCGAAATATTAATGAGAACACTCTTAATGAAATATTAATATTTACTCAGATTTAACAGGTATGAAAAGAGTCACTTCTGTAACACAATAAACGGTGACAGTCAAAATTTGACGGTAAATTCCCTTGCCCTTGGGCAAAGTTCTTAAGACGACGGAGATATAATTTAATGAGTCCCTCAAGACCTGCCGGTGAGCACGGCATTAACACAAATAAACTAATTATCTCAAATTATCAAGATTTTAATTTTAGTTTTGGATGATAAATACAAATACTTGTCAAGCGGGTACTACAAAATTGTCATGTAAATATATTGCTATAAATATATTCCTATAAATTTTATATAAATTTCTAGGCAAATTTCTATTATTAATAATTTTAACTTCAACAATTTTGGTGATGGAGCAGGAGATAACATATCTTTGTGGATATTTTCAGAAATAGGACTGTGTACAAAAACGGTTATATAACATGATATAGCTTTCCCCGAATTCCTCAAATATGCCTGTAAACTGGAGCACCATGAAACTGGAGCAGATACTCGACTCCTGGTCTCGTTCGCACCATTACTTGAAATAGCATTATAAGTAATCGCAACTTTAATTATAATAAATGGATATAAAATTTTGTTTATTTTCACAATAAAATTTTATTTCCTTTTAGATGCTTTTAACTATCTAGTTCCATAACTATAAGAAAGACGATTAATATTATATCTAATTTAACGGTGAATTTATTTCTAAAATCAGGAGACATTGTTAAAAATTTAATAGACCTATACGTATAACAAGGTCCTAAAATACGAATAAAACTTTCTGTAGAGGTATTTTGAATTAACAACTACTGTTATTTCACGCTTTTCAAAAATGAATCTACAGTTTTCTCTTTAAACTCTATCTACCCATTGTCTATCAGAGGTGCGGCATCTCTATGAATTTAAAACGATATTCGTTTATTTTTCAAAAATTAACATAAAGTTTGTTTTCTCGTTAGTCTAATTTAAATTTCGATAGTAACAAACTTTATTTTAACAGTAAAAAAATAGTAGTGAGAACTTCTCATAAAATGTAAATATTTACTTAGATTTTACAGGTATGAAAGGAGTCACTTCTGTCTTAGGACATTGAATTTTAGGAAATTCGTATTATTGTTTCAAACAGTAAATAGTCGAATTAAGTGCTTCAGACTTGAGACATAAATGAAAAATTATATTAAACTCTTTTTAAAGGTAATTTCAGTTTTTACAAGACTATTATATAAAATTGACTAAGTGACCTTAGCTTTTTCACTTTAAACTGGTCGAGTTTGAGACGAGTTGGAGTGAGATAGCTCTCTGATAATTCGCCAAATTAAACTTTTAAAATAATATCTTTTGTTTGGTAGAATTTTATTGAGGCGGTGATACTTTCAATAACCTAAGTGAGAGGTTCCAGCTATTAAATATCGATTTGTAAATTTGAAACGATTAAAATGAATTTGCTTAAAATTCATTTAATCGCCTTGAGGTCATAGACAAATTGAATATTTTGGCTTTTATAATTAATTTTTTGTAGAATTTTATGCTACTGTGATTTTACTTTTAAAACCCTCATTTAATTGATCACTTAATAAATTTTTAAGTCATAATTTCGAGCATAACTTTAGAAAAGCTAACTTGCGAAAAACATATCATTCTTATAATTTAATTCCTTGCTTATTAAATTAACATCTTATTTCTGCCATGTTTTAATGACGTGACAAAATATGACTATATTGTCAGAGGAGCGATTGCCCAAACAACGTAAAAAATTTAATCATACAACTAATTTCATTTAACGGTGAATAAAAAATAAGTGATAAATTTAATTGTCAAAGTTCAAAAAATAAAATATTTATTTAGGTACATATTTCAATTTTAGAAATATTTCAATATTCTTATTTTACTGTTTTTCGTAATTATATTATCTACCAATTTTTGCCACGGAAGAAAATCGCTTACATGGTGACAACTTAGATAAATGAGCTCAACCAACCACAACCAGTAAGTTGTAGCAATACCTACGTGATGTTTAGTTTTATTTCATTATCTGAGATATTTGTGAAGTCTACGGGTCGTAATTAATTCATAATTATTACAGTTATCAGGATAATTCAAGTGATAATATGAAAAAAAAATTAATCTCAATACTTCAACGCTTTTATCTCTAGATTATTTAGATTATATTTTTTATTTGCCTAAAAAGGCTTCACTGAGAATAAAGCTAAAGAAAGAGGCGCTGCTTTTATGAAAATGTAAGAGATAATTAGAAACCTAAAATTAGAAAAAAAAATTCATTGTTTACAGGCAAACAATGCGTCATTGAAAAATGTTTTATTAACCTTGCGGAAGAAAAGATATATTATATATACGATATATTATAAATATTGATATATTATAGATATAGAAAAGATATATAGACATAAGGACATCTCCAATATGTTGTCCAAAAATATATTTAAGGCAGAATTTTATAAAAGCTTTGTCAAACAAATTCGTAACAAAAAAATCGTAAAAAAGTCGTCGTTTTACATGCCACTGGTGTATCTATATTCAGAAAACCTTTAACACACGTCGTCCACATCCAAAAACCAATTATGATTGGTACCAAATTATAAAAGTTTCTCCATGATTAATAGATAAATCATTTAAGATTTAAAAGCCATCATATAACGTACGGACAAAAAATCAATATATGCTTTCATAGCTGACGAAATGGCGATACAGCCGTCAAATATAAAAGGAGATCATGGACAAGTGGACATGGGAACAGGCACATCCGATTGTACCACAAAAGCTATGAAAGGTTATACGTTTATCCTAGTGTGCTTAAATGAGCAGGGGAAAATCCAATTGGGATATTTTTTGATCCATAATCTAAGGTATGAGTAACAAGAAGCAAGCCTGATAAATTTGTGCCTTACAATATTTGAAAGAGTAGGCATATAAGTGATCACACTAACCTTTGACGGCCGTCCGAACAGTATTAACGTTATGAAATTGTTAGGTTGTCAAATGGAGAAGATGACTACCTTCAAGCACCTAACAGCAGATCATGAAGTGGCGATTCTTTTAGAACTTAACTATATGACTGAACTAGTCAGAAATCCTTTTTTAGACCAGGACGGGATGAAAGTGAATTGTAGATTCATAAAGTAACTTCAATTTAGAAACACTATAACGAAAGTAAAATTAACTTAACAACTCCTTAGCAGGAGTGTGGTAATCGTAATTATGCTTTACCAAGAAGTCTTAAAATCAGACAACTTCAAAGACAGTGAAGGAACAGAAAAGTTCATGATTTTTAACAACCTTCTTGAGATGTTTAACACCAAAATGTTAACCTAACATTGACTTTGACAGCCCTCCTCAAATATAAATAAAGAAGAAATATTTGAATACTTAGATAAGGCCAAAAATTATATACTTTGACTACAGATAAAAACGTCAAGGAAGCGCAAATATGGCGAGTGCGAGAGATTTGTAAAATTGGAAATCAAAAATTTACAATCAGCCCTCAAGATAGAGTGCCCTTCTAACTTTAACGGATTTTTTATTTGTATGGACAGCCTTTATTATTTAGTATTTGTTTATTACCTTAGTAGAAAGCACAAAGGAAGTAGATTCCATTTCCATCTACATGTTAAGCCAGGACCATATCGAACTATTTTTGGGTCAATAATGGCGAGCATAATGATAACATGTACGCACTTCAATTTAAGTGTGCTTACAGGAAACTACTTTACCGCATGGAATTTCAAGTCACTCAAACTGAAAACTGCGTAGCATTAGAAAATGTACTTGTTTAGACATGTTCATCTATCTCGACCTCCATTAATTCTACGTCTTTTTGAGAAAGATTTGATGAAATAGATGAAAAAATAACGAAATAATTATTGAAAACTCCTATTGAATGAGACGTTGGATTTATGTCACGTCACGTACCAACGATGATTGTGATTATAAAAATTAATTTTAGTATATATATATACATATATATATATATATATATATATATATACAGATATATATATATATATATATATATATATATATATTTATATATATATATATATATATATATATATATATATATATATATATATATATATATAAGTGGAAAAGTAAAAATCAAAAAAAGTTTGAACTTTGTATCAAAAATATGCTGACAAAGAAAACCAATCGTTTTATAAAATCGTTTGTTTGAGGGACAAAGATGGAGACTTGTCTACGAAACTCTATGAACCTAGGTGATAAATCAGAGAAGGAATTGATACTTCACGTAATTATCAGACTCATTGGTACCTCTCTTTTCTACAGTAGAGGAGGACGTAAACTCGCTACATCACGACGCAAATTTGGCACGGCTCCTAATTATCAAACGGTGTCTTTAAGTTCGATTCATTTACGAATCAAAAAACACAATATTTCACAAATCGTATCATCGAAGCGACTATTAACCTGTTTTAGGAAACACGTACAGTTTAAGCCATTATGATATTACGGTGACCTCTACCAGACATGATGATTGTTTACCTTATGTGACTTTTTTAAATATGTAAATAAACTATTATATCACAATTTCTTTTTTTATCACTATATTTTATCAAATGCATGGGGATTTTCTAGTTAAAAACCAATCTTCCTCTAAATTATACATTTGAAATTTTTTTATGGTTCCATAGTAAACCCGATTATTAAGATAATTGATAAATTATGATTAAATATTTATTTCAAATTTACATTTAATTTTTATGATAGTGTAATCTGAAAAACATTCGAATAGACATCAGAATGGAAAGAAAAGTAACGCCCATTTTTGTGGTCAGTAAACTTTAAGACTTATTTCATAATATTATTTTGACACCGTGATTTCGTCATACTTTCAAATTATCATTGTGCAAAAAAATATGAGTTAATTAGATGAAGGTACCGATTTACCAGTTTATAAATTTTATGGGATAATTGGCGAAAATATAAAAAAATTAATTCCTAAATGGAATTAATTTTCACCGTTTTGCTGGCGGATGACGGTAATTCACTAAAAGGTAATGATGTAAAGCAAAAATTACGCGCTGATATACTGGATATGAGTACGCATGCATTATTCAAACATAATAAGCTAGACATAATATGCTTTATATTCAAATTGTTTAACATGAATTGAAACTATGACTGACCGAGATTGCCAGAAGAAAAAGTAACATGTAAAATAACGCTGCAAGCCGAAAGGTTTTAACAATATTGTAATATATATTATATTGTTGTCTTTTATTCCCCATTCAGAAATATATGTTTACTAAAATTAAATTATTAGTTTTTTTGTTTGTTTTGAGAACAACTACCTGTTCCGCGACGACTCAAAACCTAATGAGCGAATATCGATTTCGTTTTCAAATTAAGCGCATCATTCGCACAGATTTTAGTCTATGCCACATATCGCCAACATGGAAACAAATCTTTGATTAAATGAGTAATAGAACACGTTTTTTATATAAAAATATCTGTATTGAAGAGGCCGTATATAAATATACGGAGGACTAAACAATATGTGACAATTTTTACATAGTGACAATTTTAAGTAGTGACAATTTGAATTAACGCAAACACATGATTAGTGTCATATAATTATTTTCCACCCTCATAATTTATACTTTCACGACGAAGTCGCCCTATGTTAATTACGTTAGTATGCCTACCGATTCCGTAGGTTTTTAACATATCAATCGTATTTTTGTACCGTTGTACCAAACAATATGTACATTGTTACCTTTAACTAAACTCCACTCCATTTGAATAGAGAATGTTTGCAACGGTGCGGCTTATTAATTGATTGGAATTATAGACACACGCTTGGCGTCGGTACAATAGAGCAAACATTCCGCGATTAGAAATTTTTAGTAAGTACATTATCTATGGCAGTCAGTTTACTCTTAACTTTAATATACTATCTATGCTCACAACATTTTAATTTCGGATATTGCTTACTGCCTTTTTACCGTTTCATAATATTATTTAATTTTTTTTCATATAACATTAAGTTTATTATTTTATTGTGTGTTATATAGTATATAGTTTGTTATGTTGTAAAATTATGTATATTATTTTTTAAATATTGAATATATTTGGCGTTAATTTTGTAGAAATTCATTATTCACAATTAAATGAAACTACGTGATGTAGTATTATTTCTACTTTCTTTAAGTTCTTCTTTGCTAATAGCCCACCTGAAGATGTTGTGATACAACGAAATCTAGGTCGTAGTAAAAAACTTAAAAAAGTAGAAATAACACTAGATCACGTAATTTCATTTAAATGTGGATTATTTTTTCAGTTTGTTTTTATCGTACATTAAAATGACCAGTCATACATATTCAGACCAAATGGAATACTTCCGTTTTTAAAGAAAAAACATTCTAAGCATAACGGTTTAAGCTCGATGATGAAAAACACGTTAATAAATACATATGAATACATAGACTACAATAAACCCCATGGTAAAACATATTTTTGAAAAATAAATACCGGAGCACACAGCTGAAATTATTGGGGTTGTACTTAGTACAATATACAGACAGATGCAGGATAGTTCTAAGTACTGAAAAGAAAGATAATTGTAGAAAGGAAAGAAGAAAAGTAAAAAATATATTATTTAAATAAGACTTGGGTTAGTGAGTATCACATAAGAAGAATTCTATGGCATGACGCCACCACCCATTTTTTACGGCAGGCCTTTATGGAGATATACATATAGATATACACATGGATATATAGATATACACTATAGTATAGATTATTTTACACTATAGTATAGATTATTCACGGCAGGCCTTTTTGGAAATATTTTTGAACTATGGTATAGGCAATAGTTGCACTGTAGTGTATTAATTTGTATGAAATATTAGTCTATTTTTACACATTAGCATATTTTATGTTTTAAAAAATATTTTAATGGTTCCTCAAAAGCTATTACTAGTAAATTTCAATAATGAAAGAACAATGTGAAAAATGTACCAATTTATCTAATAACATTATTTTTTTTGTTTTCTTATTGAACTGTACTAAAACTTGGAAAGTGTCAAGAAAATTTCATTAAATAACAATACTGTCATATAGTATCAAGTTATATATATATATATATATATATATATATATATATATATATATATATATATATATATATGACTAAGAAAATCTTGGTTGGTGTGAAAATCATTTTGTTGATATATTAAGGTCAATGGTGTGAAAAATGTCGAGCTGGCGATCTTAAACCTGAAAATAAACCACGTGAGTGACCTAAGAGCAAGGTGGATAATGATGAACTGAAAGAAGTCTAGAGAAAATTAATACATCTGAATAAGCAGCAAGATTTTACATTACTATTCCAATAATATTAAACTATTTAGAAAAATTCGTTAAGAAGTTGAATAGATGGTATTCTGTATAACTGCAGTGACCAACGCAACGATCAAGCGGCCGCGGATTGATAACTCCTGATGTGACAAATGGATTAGATGGAGATACAAAAAAGACGTTACGATAGTATAAAATTTAGTTCAGTTTGGAGTTCCAGTTCTGCACAGTTTACTTGATTTGGTTTCAATTCACAGATAAATTTACTTGAATTTACTTCACAATTTAGTCAGCTCACTTGAGAACACAGTTCAAGCATCCGGTAGTTAAACATCAGTAGTTAAACATAGTTAACTTTGTAAACAATATTGTAAATAATTAAAGAAATTATCTTGCACTCGACGATAAGTATTCATTAGCAATCTACCTAGCAAGCTTTCTCCAAACTTCATAGTCAACAGGGACAGATCTAGCGAAAGTCAAATTAATTCATCCAATCCAGCAACAGTCAAGTACGGGGTACTGTCTACAGCATGTCATCCCACACAGCGTAGTTCTTCGAGCCGGATCTAGAGAAAACAGCATCATGTTCATCACAAGGTCTACTGTTCAGAGAAATCCAACAGAGGGACGACGCCGCCGTCGACCTCTATTTCCAAATCAACTACACGTCCAAGACAGACACAGGCATACACATTACCAATAAAAGCCTGTGAAGACCATTGTATAAAAAATATCAGTCGAGACAAAGTATTATCGAAACAAAGCAGGAATAAGACGTCAAAGTTACAGAAAGCTCACCGTTTTGTTTTAGCAAAGAAGAGCTCACAACTCTGTTAGTCGAATTCACCACCGCTCATCTCGCATAATAGAAACCAAAATAAAAGATGAAAATGACAACCGCTCGTTGATTACAGAACGGGAAACGGCGCACCGAGCCGACATGTGGCTAAGCGAAAGCCAAATTCAATTACTGGATTAATTATTTCAAACGAAAAGCAAATGGCACTAACATTAACTTAACTATAGACGAACTACCTACGCTCCGGCACCTACAGAGAGAAACTTAGCTATCGGAACAGAATGGGGTTGTTTACCAAATACAGTATCGATATAAATCAACCCACGCCAATAGAGTGAAGAACACATTATAATTACGCAGCTGCCGCAATCTGGAACAATGGAAGTGAAAGCTATTGCGACCCGCCAACAACAAATCAACTATCCCCAACTGGCATCCCCGATCACCTTTACCATTAAGGCAGGGCAACTGTCGCACGCACCACTCTACGAGGAACTATCTATTTTTTTCGGCACATATTAATAATTGCCACTATTCAAAACTACTTATTACGAATTGACGGCCACTCTCACTTGAGTGGAAAATATATCAAGCCTACATCGCAGCTGCAGGGGGAATACAAAATAAGCCGTAAATAGTCTCCTAATCAATAATTATTTGAGTTATTTAAAATTTGAGAGAGACAGAAACTATGAGGCTGTCTTACTCAAGCTATCTCGCTTCCTAAATGCAAAGTAGAAATGTATGGCCCCTATGCCAAAAGCAACTACGCCCGAAAACGACGCCACCATTTAGCAACGAACAAATAAGACTAAATGCCTAATATATTCAAATGTGAGACATACCATGATGGAGTGCAACGAGACCAAGGAATCTGATTGAGATGCACGGTGGGATCTGGCAAAAATGCTTCATGTATGTTTTAGATGCCTAAGTTAATACAAAAAAATATATAGTACGATGATATATGATGTCGACGGGTACAAATATTTCCACTACAGATTACTATATATCGGATGAGAAGATTGGAAGAAAAAGACAGAAAATATGACACCTAAGAAAACCTGATCCTACCTGAAAATTATTCCAGTGCCGGTATCCGTACCGGCGGGAAAAACTAACGCGCACGTGTTACTCGATGACAGGGCAACAATATCACTTATTGTACAACAAAACGCATCGATGCCATCTCGGACATAAAAATTACTGCTCGAACGTCACGTTAAGTCACATTTACTACAAAGGGCGCGACTTGACGGCACAAGATTCACGAGCGTGCCATCATGAATATGCAACTCTCGGTCTAAAAAGTGACAGAAAAGGACATAGCCGGCTGTGAACAGCCACTCTATATCCAAGGCAAACTCCAGAATAATAATGTCAAACCCAAGATTCTCATCGAGCAATATAACTGACAACAGTTACTTGCGACCGGAACGCGATAAAAAAATATACCTCAACCCACCGTTGTCTAGACACTGCATGTCGTGCATACATCACTCGACCATAGTTTAAACTTCATGTCCCATAACGTCAGTAGAAGAAAATATAGACGAACAACTTAAATATCACTTTGCTCTAGAAATTCTCACAATAACTCTGAAGAGGTCACAAAACGATCCCCTAGAACGAATACTTAAAATACTAAACGTTTGTATGATAGAGAAAGAAGATGCATAGGTATCTCCAAGTACGATTGTCACAGAAACAAGATAACATCGAATTGCCTAGCAAGTACGTTAATGGAGTGAAGAGACTGGTAGCAATAGAAAAAAGCACAAAAAAGTCCAGTCCTAAGAGATATGTATTGCCAGAAGATAGACGCTCTCGTAGAAAAAAAAATCACCTATCCCACTCCAGAAAATAAAAAAGAAAAATACATGGCACCTATTGTATTTCACCATATTAAATCCAATAAAGCCGGAGAAGATAATAAACTTCCACGATGCCACACGAAAAAGGAAGGGGCTCAACGACAATCTTCTAACTCCGCCCACACCTCATATATTCTTTATCGGACGTCATCATGCGCTGTATGTCTCCCTTGCTGTCTCTGCCAATATAACCGAGATATTTATGCGGGTCCAGATACAACCGCAAGATAGAGATGCGCTCAGGTATCTGTGGCAGGTAGGTCAACCGGGAGGGAGCCAACAGCGAGAACACTAGTGGATCTCTCTTATTTTCGCTGCGACGTGTTCATATTAGGCAGAAAAAATTGTAAAACATTTGAATCCTTCGAAATTTAGTGAAATGCAAAGTAAAGTCATAATAGACAACCATTACGTCGACAATTTCCTAGACAATACATAAATATAGAAAAAACTATGAAAATTTCAAAATGGTATCTGACCTAGCACAAAATGGTATCTGACCTAGCCCAGCAATTTTAAACTGAAGCAATGGACTTCAAAAATGCAAGAAGTGCTGCGAGCGTTAAGTCATAATACGTTACTAAATCCGATAGTCGACCTAATAGAAGGAGCAAAAACAGAACCGATGCTTGACCTCATTTGGAAACCCACTATAAACAAGCTCAGGTTCAACCTGGAGTTGACATATGTATCGCCTACTATTCCCTTCTTTTCCACCCAGGTTGTCTCAAAACCCCTCTGCGACCCGTAACATTGCTCCTCAAGCAAGATAAAGAATCTTTGAAGGTCCTTTGTTAGTGTCCCATATCTATAATATCAACGCTTCCACCCAACAGGGTCAAGCACTGTCCCTACTCAATGAGCCTTTCAGCACCTCCATTTTCCCTAAAACACTTTTTCGAACACTTTGAATGTCTCAAAGATCGATCCATACTCAACCAGGTCACGGTGGTTAAATAATCCTCGACCTAACGTTTTGTGTGATTCTACTCTACTATTATACAAACGTATGCCCTCAAACAAAACTCTACGCGCCTCCTCATGCTCACTAAAATCGAACAAAACATGATTCGAGTCCTGCGTATCGAAACCGTAGGAACATGCCGGGTTATCTCTTAATGTAAATCAATGTAAGCTTGCACGCAAGACGTCAAGAATTGCGCATTGTAATAATAGTTAATAAACTAATTTTAGATAATTATCGCCCAAAAACATCGAGGAAGAATAATCTAGTAGGGGAAACTCCCTTGGAATCAGGATTGCCAGTGATCGTTGACGATCTCTAAAGTACTAAAGTAAGTCAAAGGGGGTTCTTTTTCAACAAATTCGAAACTCAACGGACCCGCAACGAAACTCTTAACTCGAGCCAAGGTAAAGTTTACCGCTTGTGCCACGATCGTAAAGTTAGCAGGCAAAAGCTCGCCAAAACCGGCAAAGCATCTGTTTAGCAGGTTCTGAAGCCTTGATCAGGGTCATAGCGGCGCGCTTCGGTTGCAAGTAACACCTGCCAGTTATATTGCTCAATGAGAATCTTAGATTTGATATTATTAGTAAATACCACTCGCCTTACTTATTGGATCACGACGCACTACAAAGCCCATACCGTTGACACATAGGCCAATATACCAAGGTATATTACAGTATACATCCGCTTAAAAGTCGAGTTATGAAACTCCAGCCAGCACCGGCAAGCCGAGCCATGGCATGGAAAGCAACCCGAGTCCTATCCCCGATATACCGCGCCTCTAGCATGAAGCTCCGCCGTAATTCACACCGATCCTGATCCCGCCCATGACTACAGACGGCTCCCTCGCCAGTCTGCCCTTGAAAAAGGCAGCCACAAACTTCTGGGCAGGGGCGAAGCTAAGCTTGTTCCTATTGCCCAGGTTATATATTCTAGTGGAGGAGTCCGCCGCCCCCTTCTTACTGAATTTATTTTTTTTTGGATTTTTCTTAGTGATTACTAATGCGGTTTCACTCTTTGTATCATTCATTAAGCTCGCTTTTTCGTCGATTAATTAGGTAGTAAAATTTTGGATAATCTGATTATCTGTCAAGTGTTAACCACGTTTGTCACAAAGAATGGTATGTGAGGGGCAATGAGCTTAATGTGTTGGGAATCACTGCCGTATCACTCAATTTTTCACCACATTCTCTGAGCTGTTTCGCCAATCCTTCTACTTTTGAAACATACTGCTTCATTGTGTCACTTAAGCAATATGTATACTAGCAGAATTTTCATGCCCCATCCTCTTATTAAATTCGAATTTCTGTTCACATATGGTTTTAATTGACTTATTGCACCTTTTGCAGTGTCGCAATCGTCTACTAGAGAAATCTATTTGAGATCCACTGGCAACTTTAAAATTAACATGGCCATTCCGTCATCTTTATTCCGTTGTACTTGCGCTTCATTTTTTGTAGGTTTTGGAATGTATATGTACAAACCTTTTACCTTCAAATTTCCACTGTTTGAAATATCTGCCGTCAAACTTTTCAATCTGCATTGAATTTATTACTTCCATATTAAAGTGAGTTACGTTCTTTACAGCACATGCCATGAAAGTTTTTAGTTTCAATATATTTGCTTTTTACTAAAAAATCAATATTTCTACGTTCTGGACTCATAACCAATTAGATTTTAGGCTATTAAATAATAAATTGCGGTAAGTATTCCTACATAAACTTAATTTTATTCAAAGTTACAAACGTAAACAACTTTTACATCACAGACATCATTTTTTTTATTAAAGCGGCGCCGTCTAATGGCTAGAAAAGACAACTATTTAATATTGCGTTTATAGTGACTCCTTCAAATTTATATTGCTCAATATATATTTTTAACTACTAATCTATGAATAATAAGTATATATTACCATAGAAACTTTTGTAGCTTAATATAATTACTTGCCAACAAAGGAATTTATTAATATATGTCTTATAAACATCCATGCGTATGATACTCAGTAATAATAAATTTATTTATCTCTAAAACCCTTATTTTTGTTAGGGCTATTAACGAAAAGTGTCATTGCAAACTCTTGCTATAATTTTGATAACGCATACAATTTTTCGTGCACGGTTATAATTTTTGCAGTTTTAATTTTCAGAGTTCTACCCCTGTAAATGATAGCGAAATATTACTTAAAAATTACTTATAGCCTAATTTTTAATGCAGGATGCATATAAACTAACCTATATGCGAAATTCCACTAAAATTCATTGAACCCTTTAACTCTAAAAGAAAGACAAACAAATGGATATCGATTCAATTTTATTTTTAATTATTAGAAATCGATAAATACTAAACTGATAAATTGATGAATTTTGTGACTCTGGTACTAACAATGCGGTTGTCAAATGAAATATGATATTTCTTAAATTTCTTTGATCTTATGGGAAATTATTTTCAAAAGTTAAGACCTAAATATAATACAAATAAATCTGCTAACTAGTCTGTTAAAAAAGCAAACAAAGACGTAAATATGAATAAAATTGTTTCGCTCTATCGTCTAGGATTACAAATATCTTGTAGTAAAGTCTTGTAGAAATGTTAGAATATATATATTTTTAAATAGCTTATATTCGCTAATATAATTCAATGAGCATAATAATGACAGCTATGGAAATTAAAATGCTTAAATCGTTCAGAAGAGTTAAGTCAAATTATGGTGTTTGACTTTTTTTACGACTAATGGCTCAAATGAACAGTATTTTTAAAGTAATTTTAATGTTCTCAATAAAAAAATAAGAAATTATCTCAATATAATACAGGTTTATATGTACTTCTTGTTTTATTTATGCTAAATATGGTAATAATGTTTAACTGGAACTAAGAACGTTTTATTAAAGTGACAAATACGCGTATCGTAATAAAACAATTACTTCATAAGCTTATATCAACCCACAGATGAATAAGTTAAACTACGCAAATATAATTCCTTTTGACATTTAAGCATTTTAAGGATACTTTACGGCGACTAAATAAACTTGAATTGGAACTCGGAGTCATTCAAAGAAGATACAAATTCAACAATGGTAAAACATTTATAGAAAACATTTTAAATATATTTTTGTAACAAAAATATAACCTTAAACAGCCTTTCATTAAAAAAATGTTCATTTCTAGGTCAATGTATATTTCTAGGTGACAATTACTCGAGTTATGTTAGGCATAAATCAAACTATTTATAAATGTAACAAAATTAGTTTAAATGGTAAAATTCGAAGTAAAGCTGTTTAGAGAGAGAGGGAGAGAGACAGACCAATAAACGTGAAATCAGTCCGGCGTTTTATATCGCTTTGATTTCCTTGAAAAGAAATACATACGGAATACAAAAAGAAATACATAAAGAAATACACAGGTAGATTAGAAAAAAATGTCTTTTTCAAAGTCTTTTAAATGCTAGTCTATTTGATGGCCATCAATATTTAACGGGTGTTCAAGGAAGCAATTTACCCTCATTTTTAAAAACAAACAGAAATGTTAAAATAATAAATGCTAAATATAAATGAGAGAAGTGTATTGGACAATTAATTAATAACCTTTGTTCAAAGGATTGGGAACACCTTTGCTCGAAACATCTAAATTAATTCTGATGATTTCACTATTCAGAGTTATCTCTAGTAACAATTATTTTGTTTTGTCTATGTGTTGCTAAGGTTTTTGAAAATTTTAGCGGAATTTTCAATGAAATGTTGATAAAAACGAGGAAATAGACGTACTATTCCGGAGTTACCAAAAGCGGTAAGTGATAGCGACATATGGCTGCGACAGGCGACAACCACTAAAGTGTCTCTATTTTCCAACAACACATTATTGTGGAAAGTAGCGACATGATACCGACGAAGGTATGTTTTAGATCTATGCTGAGAGTAGTTATCGGTAATGGAGTTTAATAACCCGTGTTTTTTACGATATTATCCAAAGCGTAAATTTTCTTTAGTATTTTATATACAATTATAAACGGGCACTCTTACCGAATTACTCATACCGAATATATGCTTTGTAAATCTGTGGTAAAGAAACCAACAACAAGATATTCAAAAATCGGTAATGGAAAATAATAACTAGAAATAATTTCACTTTCAACCAAAATATTTAATCTGACATAGATATTGCGGCTTCAAATTTTTTCTTTGAAAGTGAGGCATTTTCTTTCTATTCTGGATAATATCAACTCTAACATCTTATTCCAGGTAAATTGCTAGAGCATGAAAAATAAATTTTTAATTAGAAATTGCACCTTGGTCGTCATGCAGTAGAAAATTCTTTTATTAAGTCAAATATTCAAATTTATATTTATAAAAGTCACAGTAAATTAACACGATAACGCTATTAGTAACACAAGTTTGCGATGAAAATTTTTTTTAATACTTTCACAAGAAAAGTATAGATTTTGACCTACACATTCCAACTATAACATTCCAATATAAATGCACTAATTTATTACGACATTCATTCCATAGTCACTAAACTTACGTGTCGTATAACCATAATGTAGAGCTTTTCAAGCAGTCTACGCTCGCCATTAATATTGATTGATGTATACATCTAGTATTCAGATTATGTTTTCTTTATCGTAACCAGTGGCATTTTGGTCTTATAAAATCCAAATGGTCCAAACGTATTTTGTTACTTATGTGAACAATAAACAACAGTTAAAGAAAGGTTAAATATAACAAACTTTGTAAAAATGCTTATTATGTTTACTTCGGAATTAGGTTAGGTCACCAAGATAAATAGTGAATTCCAAATAAAGTATGCCGGTTTATGTCAAAGCAGTAAAATAGTCAACTTATGGCAAATCAAAATCATTATCATTTGACAATCCTATGTTATGGGGGAACAATCAATTATGCTGATGATTGTTACTTTTGTTGGAGTAATGTGACAGGACATAATTCTAAAAACTGCACCAAAATCGTAGATCCCGATATTTTATCAATGGCAAATCCAGTTCCACATGGGCCTGGATTATCCATACCTATTCTATAATGAGAGTTTCAATATACCTTCAATACCAAATTTAGGCACAACGATCTTCCAAACAGTGGTGAAACTTTCAACCTCATGAATAATCCTCGCCTTCCAAAAAAAAGGAACTTCATGATTTGACAAGGAGCCAAAAATAAAAAAAGTAAATGGAAATAAGCACAAACTATTTGAAATATTCTCTAAACACCAAAAAGAAATAAGCTTACGTTCTAACATTCCCATAAGGAACAAAGAACATTTATAAAATATCCAATTAAGTAAGATTATAAATGTAACATTGTTAACTTAAATAAGCGAAAAAATATTTTGTTTGAAGAAAACATAAAATCAAATCGGAAAATAAATGTAATCTTATCGATTAAATAAAGCTGTAAATATTAAATTAGGGTTAACTAATTTGGATAAACAATGAATAAAATAAAATGAAAGCAAAATTACTGATCCATCTGCTGTGCATGAATTTCACGGAGCTTATTCTTCACATCTGATCGAAACTGAGGGTGCGACTTTTTTTTATTGCCTGAAAATACAGCGGAAGTTTCTAGGTTCGTCTAAAAGAAAATATTTTTTTAAATCCCGAGAAAACATTTTATTGGTATCGAAGTAGTTAAAAAGAATTTGTACGGTATTTCAAGAAGCAAGATAATTTTGGGGTTTTGCGGTGACATTAGCGTATTGCGGTGACGTTAACACATAAATTTAATACGTTATATTATGCGCTATGTGTCGAACAAAATACAAAAGCTTGGCGACTTTTATTGACTCTTCGAAATGAAGCTTGAAAGCTACCCTTGTGCATCGACAATTAATTTACAACAATACCTGTAGCTCATTTAATTTACTTTACATAAACTTATACAATCTTAAAAAAATTTTTGATGAAAAGAAAATACACCGAACACAAATGGTTGATCCATGATGACATAAAAATCATATGCATATTTCTTGCTCAACAGCAAGGTTACATGAAATTATCATGTTACATTTGTGAATGGGATAATAGAGCAAACAATTTGCATTAGGAAAAATCTGATTGGCCAATTAGAAAAAAATAATAGCTGGAATAAAGAGCGTCATTAATCCGAATTTCATTTAACACTACAAAGTATTGCTTCCAATTAACATCAAAATTGGTTTGAACAAACAGTTCATAAAAACAATACCACGACATGGAAATACTTTCATGTATCTCTGTTCATGTTTTTCTAACTTATCTAATGCAAAGTTAAAGGAGGGCACGTTCATGGGATCACACATGAAAAAATTAATCAATTGATGCAGATTTTGAAAATGTAATGGCAAATTGAAAACAAAGTGCCTGCCATGCATTAAAAAATGTTGTTACGAAGGATTTAGATGACATAAAAGATCCGGATTATAAAAATATTGTCCAAAAAAACGTTGAACAGCAGGCCAAGCGAACGGTTCCATCAAGGTATATAAGAGATGGAAAGAATATATCAAGGTCGTTGAGACGTCAATATGATGGACTCGATGATATACAGAGAAGGAGAAAAATCAAAACCCAAATAAAAAAACAGCTTTTCCTAAAAAAAAACAAAGTTATTATTAACTTTTTATTGTGTATATTTTTGTCTTATTTTAATTTACAATCGATTAAATAAAACTGGACAAAAGAGAGGATCATTTTATTTCATTTTTGTTTGGCACATATTTAAATTCGAACGTCGTGTAATCTGAATTCAATAAATGTGACGTGATGTACAGCATATGAATATCGTTTTATATTACTTTCAAGACAATTATAACCGTCTGAAAAAGTTATTGCAAAAAGTACAATTTCAATAAAACAAAGTTTATAATTTATTTAAAGAAATAGCTTAAAATACATATACTCAGTTTGACTCACGGAAACGCCTATATAAATATTAGACACGTCCTTTGTTATACCTGTATACAGTCAAATTTAATGCTTGGTTGATAAGTACGAACATATGAACTCGTTCAAATTAAAAACAAAAAAAAATATCATGCGATCTAAAACTACCAATAACTTGTTTACGACCAACACCAAAGAGAGAACAATTCACAGGTGTAAACAATACACGTCAACAAAAGCGACAATGGAACTTAAGTAATTTTACTTTTCTAGGCCATATAACGAATGAAGTGACTTCGCCGGGTCTTGGAGGACTCGTTAAGTTACGTTCATATAGTCCAATTCCGGTGAGTTGAGGGAAGTGGTGAAGATTCATTTAAACTTTGACAGTGACTATTGTTTAGTTACACACTAACTATAGTTTACAATTTGAAGTTGACAAATTTGGTTCAGCGATAAAAGTAAAGTGTGGCTAAGTAATTATGAGAGTTTGATTCAAACTCTCTGTACGGTGCCTAAGAAGCAAAAGTTTCTGTGAGAACTTGTGGGAAATGATTTACTGGTAGAGTCCGTTTAACTTTAATTTGTCAGCATGCAAAGAAAGCTTTAGTTATTATGTCTAATGAACATAGATGTTAGAATATATATTTATATATGCATCTTAATAAATGTAGTTATTAAGCAGATGGGTGACTCAAAACATTAACATGATATATATTCTATTATAGATATGAATTTAATTTATTTAACCATATTGGCTTCGGACTTGTTTTCCGACCACATGTAAATTCGGAGGATCGGAATAGCAAATAATCTATATGTTAATATAATTTTTGACAAATGCATCTTCTATTCCGCTCTTAACCCATGTGTTTGTATATTTCGCCCCGTCAACACAGGTAAATAAAATTGCAGTGTACTTCTGTGATTATCTAATTACCAGTTTTTAAATGCTTTTTAAGTTTTGCATTATTAAACGAATCTGAGATTAAATTATGTTGTTTGTCTTCTCTTACGTACGAATGGATTTAATTAAAAAACTACTGAAATTATTGAGGTGAATTTTACACAAGTTATAGAAAGTAACCCTTGTTTTATTGTAATATTGTCAACGGTTTTATACACATTCTTAACTTTTTAAGTACGTTATAAGTACACACGAGTATGCGGAACGTAACCCGTACTTTATACCTAATACAGCTCAAATATACATTGAAATAGAATGGAATAAAATCTTATAAAACCATGTCATTACTTTACCCTTTATCTGTATCTAATATTACATTTTTGTACAATATATATATATATATATATATATATATATATATATATATATATATATGTATATATATATATATATATATATATATATATATATATATACATACATATATATATGTATATATATATATATATTCCATTCATATTTATAGTGGAATAGCAAGACTAATTCCATAGGGTGCTATCTATACCAGCAGAATCTTTAATTACTAAAAGATTTTTCGATGAAATATGCTGTCCTCGAAGTCCTCGAAGACTGGAAGATATGCTGAAGATTCAAAACCCTTGATTATTTACAAATGTTCACATATTCTTTCCATTTTTTTAATAACCTATCTAAACAAATAAAATCTGTCTGTGAAATCACCGTCAAAGCCTGTGCAAATTGTCTGTGTTAAAACGTTTGTACTCATAATTATTCGCCGCCTGGATCGATATTACATTGAATATCTTGTGCATACATGCACTAATTTTTTTACAGATATTTCCTGAGACCGGCTCGAGATATCTCGAATTTGTTACAGGGTGTTCTACCAACTTTACCAACATTGTTGTATGAATGTAATGTTTAACGTTCTGATTTAATCAGCAACAGCCTTTATCCATCAACTGCTGGAGATAAAAATCTCCTAATGCACATATAATTGGAGATAATACCCCTAATCGCGACGCAGTGAGTAGCTTCTCGCCCTATTGGCACTGCAGTCACTGGTATCTGGCATCTTCGATTACGCATTTTCAAACATCACTTTAACCCCCCTCGACGAAAATTTGGGTATAGCACCCGGGAGACCCCGCGGTTTGCAGAGCCGACAGAGGCCGAAATACTGTGATAATCCCAACACACCTCGGCGGTAATATAATAAAAGTAGTCATCTGCTCTCCTTATGGGGATACTTATATTCTCCTGTTGGATAAAATCTTAGAAATCATTGCATTTTTATCTACCAGTTAATATCCTCTTCGATTTCTCACTATACCTTTGGGTTCTACCAGGCATTGCAGGCTATAAACCCTTCCCTGTTGTACGAAATTTGCTGTTACCTAAACACTTGATAAAATTGACACATATGTACGTAAATACACATTCACACACATACGTATATATATATATATATATATATATATATATATATATATACATATGCATATTAAGAAATGGTATACAATAATTGCATACGTCGTTTAAAAAATAACGATAAACATTTCGAGAGCTTTTCGAATCCTAAAACCTTAATCAAAACAAAGTTTTCACTTAATATGTATAAAAATAGTACTTGGCCTCACTATCATTTAGATGAATAATTTACAATTAACAAAACATAATTATTACTACAACGTAATAATTACCGCCGAGAGGTTTTAACGTTACATTTACATGAAATATAACATTTAATAAATATCTCACTGTCTCCATAAGGTTTACAACTGTTGTTGCTTACATTATAAAATGACATTTTTTTCTATTAATAAACTAAAAAGAGTATGGTTTCATTTAATGAACATATAGCGGCCTTTTATTTGTTAAAGACATGATAAAAAACTTAATTAAAATGCAAGAATTTTTGTAACGGCTTTGATAAACAGGCATGTCAAAATAAACGAATCATTTCGTAATTTTAATTTATTTTTGTCGGTATTTAAACTGACCATAAACTAAAGAAATAGACTAACAAAGCAATCAACTTAATGTAAGCAAAAAGTTAATTGTGTTCGACACGTTCCCTTTATTACTTGAACTAAACTTGTGTTTACCGAATATATCATATTAATATGAAAAAATATAACCTTAAAATCATCTTTTGACAAAAAATTAACTTACTTTTGTAAAACCTTAAGACAAACTAGCACCGTAGAACATTAACATATTCACAAAGGATACTTTAAACTTGATTTCCATATAGAAATCTGCTTTAAGACAGAAATTAACTAAAAAGTTTAAAATAATATTTCCGTTAATATTTAATACATTTCTCACGATCTTAATGATCTATTTCATATGGAAAAAAACTTCCTGATTAAATCCGCATTAAACTAAATGTAAATTTAACCATTGAACCTGCAATAATAAAAAGTGAAAATTAATGGAGTGTTTGAAAATATGTGAAAGAAAAGCGAGTGGAAGCAAACTTAATTTATACTAAAACTCCTACTTTTTGCGGCTGTGGTATCTGCACGTATGCGTTTCGTAACGTATACTTCTTACGTAACGCAGGTCAAATATACATTCAAACACAGTGGAATAAAGAAATTT
Organism: Druceiella hillmani; assembly: GCA_039881145.1. Classification (NCBI taxonomy): domain Eukaryota; kingdom Metazoa; phylum Arthropoda; class Insecta; order Lepidoptera; family Hepialidae; genus Druceiella; species Druceiella hillmani. The sequence goes on from JAYKKI010000029.1 coordinate 17,386,859, forward strand.
TCCTGTATGGAACCATATAATTACTTTACTCTTTGATAAGTACCTAATATATTTTTAGACAATATCTGCATGTTTGATTACAATCCGTAGAGCGCAATCCATGGTAGCAAAACAATTAATTATATATGTTCATAATTTATTTCAATTTTTTTTAATGAGCCTTCTTATCAAATGCAAAAGTCCACGCAAAAGAAATTGTCTGCACAGCTCATTTATATTAGAATAATATCTTCAATTCTTCACTTTTTACTAATTTTGAATACGGTAGCACTACAAGGTTTGATTAAATTTCATGCTATTTTTTTCTGAAAAAAATACTCTGAGTGATAACACACTAACACTATGTATGCTATATTGTTCGCAAATTAATTGGAAAAATACTTTTTTAAAAGCATTCAGTCGTGGCTTGAAAAATTATAGAAAATTCGTTACTCGGCCTATTCTTCAATTGTTAGAAACTAATGAAATGATAACTGAATGGAATTTTAAATTGTCACATACCTGAGAACAAGAAGACGTTTACAGACATAAACTTTTTCTTTTACCATTAATTAAAGTGTACTTAATTATTTATCATCCTTTTTGCCTTTCTTTTAAACAAGCTTTTATCCGCGACTTTCGTAGAGAGTATTAGGGAAAGGTACCCTTCACATTCTACACGCTCTACTTAACGCTCTATCTGGCAGAATTACCCGGCCAATCGAAGTACGTTGGTACCTCGTAAATATATGCAAAGGGGTAAATGATTCCTTTTTTAATTACCAAACAACAATGATAGCAGCATATGCTATTAAAAAAACTTCTATAACCAAGTATATTCATTATTTTATTAACACTAAAATTTATTTATGTAAAGGTTTATAAGTTTTCACAAGAAGCACAAATATCACATTCAGTTATAATACGATTTTCAGCGATAATACTTTTATTTATCATTAAAATAATATCAATGATAAGTACATGTAATCACGAAATTTTCCTATAGTTTTGATGATCCATTTATTTTTTCATGTACAGCCATAATTTTTCACGTTTGTGTTCATTGTTTTGCTTCAGTAAATGCAACTTAAAACGTATAATATTATTTGAAAATTACTTACGATCTGTCTTTTCAATGTACGAGGGTGGCTGAATAAATTCGCGGAATGGAGAGTATGGCGAAGTATGGGCGTTGCTTATTCACATAGTCACCAAGAAGAGACTTATTACGAGTACATATACCAAATTTCAACTTGATTGTGTCAGTAAACTCTGAGCTATCATAAGTAAAAAAAACCATTCTGGAAGAAATCATCGATTATGGAGAAAAACGAATTACGAGCCGTCATCAAGTTCCTCACAAAGCCAGAAGAAACATCACAAGTTGTAATGAATGAGATGCCATCAGTTTACTAGGACCCTTGCTCTACTAAAACCATGATTTACAAGTCATATAATCTCTTCAAACAAGGTTCAAGCGAGATTCAAGCGAGATTCAATTGAAGACGACCCGCCCTCAGGTCGGTCGATCAAGGCCACCTCCTCGGACATTGTTTGAAAAACAAAAAACTTATATTAGAAAGAATAAGCATTTGGTAGAAATAATTGGAATATCTTCTACAATTATTTTGAGTATTCGTCGTGACCAACTTAGAATGTCAAAAGTCAGCGCAAGATAGGTGCCGGACGCCGCGCAAAAACAAAACCTGTTAAGTAATCATTCGACTATTTGGATCTCTCTAGATGAAATTTGGAGCTATATTATTACGGGTGACGAAACTTGGGTTCTTCATTACGAACCTGAATCCAAGCGGAATCCATATAAAGACGTAAAATAGGTACACCCCCTAAAATATGGAAGGTGTCACCGGAAAACACATTCTCAAGATTTTCTGGCCAGTCCGATGTACGCCCGAGTGCCTGGTGTCTGTGTGTCTTGTGTCTGCGTGTCTGGCGTGTGTGTGCCTGGTGTCTGTGTGTATGTTGTCTGTGTGCCTGGTGCCTGTGTGTCTTGTGTCTGTGTGTCTTGTGTCTGTGTGTCTGTATGTGTGTCGGTGTATTTGTGTTGTGTGTCTTGTGTCTGTGTGTCTGTATGTGTGTCGGTGTATTTGTGTTGTGTGTCTTGTGTCTGTGTGTCTTGTGTTTGTATGTCTTGTGTGTGTGTGTGTTGTGTCCGTGTGTCTTGTGTCTGTGTGCTTATGTCGGTGTGCTTGTGTCTGTGTGTCTTGTGTCTGCGTGTCTGTGTGTTTAGTGTCTGTGTGTCTGGTGTCTATGTGCCTGGTGTCTGTGTGTCTTGTGTCTGTGTGTCTGTGTGTGTGTCGGTGTATTTGTGTCTGTGTGTCTTGTGTCTATTGTCTGTGTGTCTTGTGTCTGTGTTTCTGGTGTCTATGTACCTGGTGTCTGTGTGTCTAGTGTCTGTATGTCTTGTGTCTGTGTGTCTTGTGTATGTGTATCAGTGTGTGTCGGTGTATTGTTTGTCCGTGTCTCTTGTGTCTGTGTGTTTTGTCTCTGTGTGTCCTGTGTCTGTGTGTCTTGTGTGTGTGTCTTGTGTCTGTGTGTCTTGTGTCTGATTGTCTTATGTCTGTGTGTATTGTGTCGGTGTATATTGTATATAGTGTATAGTTTATAGTGTATAGTGTATAGTATATATTGTATAGTGTACAGTGTATAGTGTTTATTGCATAGTGTATAATGTATAGTCTAAAGTGTAAAGTATAAAGTGTATAGTGTAAAGTGTAAAGTGTATAGTGTAAAGTGTCAAGTGTAAAGTATAAAGTGCATAGTGTGTAGTGTATAGTGTATAGTGTAAAATGTGTAGTGTATAGCGTATAGTGTATAATGTATAGGAGAGGGTGTAAAGCGTAAAGTGTGGTGTAAAGTGTGTAGTGTGTAGTGTAAAGTGTAAAGTGTAAAACGTAAAGTGTAAGTGTAAAGTGTAAAATTTAAATTGTAAAGTGTATAGTGTATAGAGTATAGTGCATAGTATAAAGTGTAAGGTGTAAAGTGTAAAGTGTGAAGGTTGAAGTGTACAGTGTATAGGTTATAATGAATAATGTAAAGTGTAAAGTGCATAGTGTATAGTGTATAGTGTCTTGTGTATAGTGTCTTGAGTATAGTGTAAAGTGTTCATGACGAACCTGAATCCAAGCGGAATCCAAGCAAAGACGTAAAATAGGTACCTTATCCCCAAAATATGCAAGGTGTCACCGGAAAACACAATCCTAAGATTTTCTGACCCGCCCGAGGCACGCCCGAGTGTCTGGTTCCTGTGTGTCTGGTGTCTGTGTGTCTGGTGCCCGAGTGTCTGGTGTCTGTGTCACTGGTGTCGGTGTATCTTGTGTCTGTGTGTAGTGTCTGTGTGTCTCGTGTCTGGTGTTTGTGTGGCTTTTGTCTGTGTGTCTGGTGTCGGTGTGCCTGGTCTCTGTGTGTCTGGTGTCTGTATGTCTTGTGTCTGTGTGTCTTGTGTCTGTGTGTCAGTGTTTGTTGGTGTATTGTTTGTCCGTGTCTTTTGTGTCTTGTGTCTGTGTATCCTGTGTCTGTGTGTCTTATGTCTGTGTGTCTTGTGTCAAATTATCTTATGTCTGTGTGTATTGTGTATGTGTGTATCGTGTCTGTGTGTATTGTATCTGTATGTATTGTATATTGTGTCGGTGTATATTGTGTATAGTGTATAGTTTACAGTGTATAGTGTATAGAGTATAGTGTACAGTGTACAGTGTATAGTGTATAGTGTATAGTGTATAGCGTATAGTGTATAGTGTATAGTGTATAGTGTAAAGTGTAAATTTTAAAGTGTATAGTGTATATTGTAAAGCGTAAAAAGCAAAATTGTAAAATCTAAAATGTATAGTGTATAGCTTATAGTGTGTAGTGTATAGTATAATGCATAGCGTATAGTGTATAGTGTAAAATGTAGTGTAAAGTGTAGTGTAAAGTGTATAGTGTATAGTGTAAAGTTTAAAGTGTAAAATGTAAAGTGTAAGTGTATAGTGTAAAGTTAAAAGTGTGTTCATTACGAACCTGAATCCAAGCATAAAATATGTAAAGACGTAAAATAGTTTTCTCAATCTCTGTTTTGCGTCTGTGTGTCTTGTGTCTGTTGATCTTGTGTCTGTGTGTAGTGTGTCTGTGTGTATTGTATAAATGTGTATTGTGTATTATGTCGGTGTATATTGTGTATAGCATATAGTGCACAGAGTACAGTGTACAGGGTACATTGTACAGTGTAAAATGTATAGTGTATAGTGTACTGTGTACTATGTATAGTGTTTAGTGTATAGATTAAAGTGTAAAGTGTATAGTGTAAAGTGTAAAGTATAAAGTGTAAAGTTTAAAGCGTCTAGTGTGTAGTGGTGTGAAGTGTAAAGTTTAAAGTGTCTAGTGTGAAGTGTGAAGTGGAAAGTGTAAAGTGTAAAGTGTAGAGTGTAAAGTGAAATGTGAAAAGTGTATAGTGTATAGCTTATAGCGTATAGTATATAATGTAAAGTGTAAAGTATAAAGTGTAAAGTGTATAATGTATAATGTGTAGTGTTAAATGTACAGTGTAAAGTGTAAAGTGTAAAGTGTATAGTGTATATTGTATAGTGTATAGTGTATAGTGTATATTGTATAGTGTATAGTGTACAGTGTACAGTGTATAGTGTATTATATATTATGTATTGTGTATTGAGTATTGTGTATTCAGTATTGTGTATAGTGTAAAGTATAAAGTGTGAAATGTGAAGTGTAAAGTGTTCGTTACGAACCTGAATACAAGAGGAATATATGTAAAGATGTAAAATAGGAATCCCGCCCCCTAAAATATGCAAGGTGTCACCGGAAACACATACTCAAGATTTTCTGGCTGCCCGATGCACCCCCGAGTGTCTGTTGTCCGTATGTCTGGTGTCCGTGTGTCTGGTGTCCGTCTGTCTAGTGTCTGTGTGTCTGGTATCTGTGTGTCTGGTGTCTGTGTGTCTGGTGTCTGTGTGTCTGGTGTCTGTATGTCTGATGTCTGCATGTCTGCTGTCTGTATATGTTGTGTCTGTGTGTCGTGTGTTTGTGTGTCAGTGTTTGTCGGTGTATTGTTTGTCCGTGTCTCTTGTGTCTGTGTGTCTTGTGTCTGTGTATCCTGTGTCTGTGTGTCTTGTGTCTGTGTGTCTTGTGTCAGATTATCTTATGTCTGTGTGTATTGTGTATGTGTGTATCGTGTCTGTGTGTATTGTGTCTGTATGTATTGTATATTGTGTCGGTGTATATTGTGTATAGTGTATAGTTTACAGTGTATAGTGTATAGTGTATAGTATACAGTGTATAGTGTATAGCAAATAGCGTATAGTGTATAGTGTATAGTGTAAAGTTTAAAGTGTATAGTGTATAGTGTATAGTGTAAAGCGTAAAGTGCAAAATTGTAAAATCAAAAATGTATAGTGTATAGCTTATAGTGTGTAGTGTATAGTATAGTGTATAGCGTATAGTGTAAAATGTAAAGTGTAAAGTGTAGTGTGAAGTGTATAGTGTATAGTGTAAAGTGTAAAGTGTAAAGTGTAAAGTGTAAAATGTAACGTGTAAGTGTATAGTGTAAAGTTAAAAGTGTAAAGTGTATAGAGTATACTGTATAGTGGATAGTGTAAAGTGTAAAGTGTGAAGTGTAAAGTGTAAAATGTTCATTATGAACCTGAATCCAAGCATAAAATATATAAAGACGTAAAATAGTTTTCTCAGTCTCTGTATTGTGTCTGTGTGCCTTGTGTCTGTTGATCCTGTGTGTGTGTGTAGTGTGTCTGTGTGTATTGTGTAAATGTGTATTGTGTATTATGTCGGTGTATATTGTGTATAGTATATAGTGCACAGTGTACAGTGTACAGGGTACATTGTACAGTGCAAAATGTATAGTGTATAGTGTACTGTGTACTATGTATAGTGTTTAGTGTATAGAGTAAAGTGTAAAGTGTATAGTGTAAAGTGTAAAGTGTAAAGTATAAAGTGTAAAGTTTAAAGTGTCTAGTGTGTAGTGGTGTGAAGTGTAAAGTTTAAAGTGTCTAGTGTGAAGTGTGAAGTGGAAAGTGTAAAGTGTATAGTGTAAAGTGTAGAGTGTAAAGTGAAATGTGTATAGTGTATAGCTTATAGCGTATAGTGTATAATGTAAGGTGTAAAGTATAAAGTGTAAAGTGTATAATGTATAGTGTATAATGTGTAGTGTTAAATGTACAGTGTAAAGTGTAAAGTGTATAGTGTATATTGTACAGTGTATAGTGTATATTGTATAGTGTATAGTGTACAGTGTACAGTGTATAGTGTATTATATATTATGTATTGTGTATTGTGTATTGAGTATTGTGTATTCAGTATTGTGTATAGTGTAAAGTAGAAAGTGTGAAATGTGAAGTGTAAAGTGTTCGTTACGAACCTGAATACAAGCGGAATCTATGTAAAGATGTAAAATAGGAATCCCGCCCCCTAAAATATGCAAGGTGTCACCGGAACCACATACTCAAGATTTTCTGTCTGCCCGGTGCACCCCCGAGTGTCTGTTGTCCGTATGTCTGGTGTCCGTGTGTCTGATGTCCGTCTGTCTAGTGTCGGTGTGTCTGGTTTCTGTGTGTCTGGTGTCTGTGTGTCTGGTGTCTGTGTGTCTGGTGTCTGTGTGTCTGATGTCTGTATGTCTGGTGTCTGTGTGTCTAGTGTCTGTGTGTCTGGTGTCTGTGTGTCTGGTGTCTGTGTGTCTGGTGTCTGTGTGTACGTGTGTATGTCGGTGTATTGTGTGTCCGTGTGTGTTGTGTCTGTGTTTCTGTGTGTCTTGTGTCTGTGTGTCTTGTGTCTGTGTGTCTTGTGTCTGTGTGTCTTGTGTCTGTGTGTCTTGTGTCTGTGTGTATTGTGTCCGTGTCTATTGTATGTGTGTGTATTGTGCGTATGTATTGTGTATTGTGTCGGTGTATATTGGGTATAGTGTATAGTGTAACGTGTAAAGTGTAAAGTGTAAAGTGTATAGTGTATAGGGTATAATGTATAGTGTATATTGTATAGTCTATAGTGTATTGTGTTTATTGTATAGTGTATAGTTTATAGTGCATAGTTTAAAATGTAAAGTGTAAAGTGTTGAGTGTAAATTGTACAGTGTATAGTGTAATGTGTATAGTGTATAATGCATATTGTATCGTGTAAAGTGTGAAGTATATAGTGTATAGTGTATAGTGTAACGTTTTAAGTGTATAGTCTAAAGAGTATGGTGTATAGTGTAGTGTGTAGTGTATAAAGTATATTATAAAGTGTAAAGTGTAAAGTGTACAGCGTATTGTGTATAGCGTATGGTGTAATGTGTAAAATGTCAAGTGTAAAGCGTATAGTGTATAGTGTATATTGTATAGTGTATAGTGTATAATGTAAAGTGTAAAGTGTATAGTGTATAGTATAGTGTATAGCGTATAGTATATAGTGTTTAGTGTAAAGTGTAGTGTAAAGTGTATAGTGTATAGTGTATATTGTGAAATGTAACATGTAAAATGTAAAGTGTACGTGTAAAGTGTAAAGTGTATAGTGTATGGTGTATGGTGTATAGTGTATAGGGTATAGTGTATAGTGTATATTGTACATCGTATAGTGTATTGTGTTTATTGTATAGTGTATAGTGAATAGTGTATATTTTAAAGTGTAAAGTGTAAAGTGTGAAGTGTAAATTGTACAGTGTTAAGTGTGTAGTGTATAATGTAAAGTGTATAGTGTATAGTGCATATTGTGTCTTGTAAAGTGTGAAATGTTAGAGTATAGTGTAGTGTAACGTTTTAAGTGTATAGTGTAAAGAGTATGGTGTATAGTGTAGTGTATAGTGTAAAGTGTGTAGTGTATATTATAAAGTGTAAAGTGTATATTGTATAGTGTATAGTGTACAGTGTACAGTGTATAGTGTATTATATATTATGTATTGTGTATTGTGTATTGAGTATTGTGTATTCAGTATTGTGTATAGTGTAAAGTAGAAAGTGTGAAATGTGAAATGTAAAGTGTTCGTTACGAACCTGAATACAAGCGGAATCTATGTAAAGATGTAAAATAGGAATACCGCCCCCTAAAATAGTGTATTGTGTTTATTGTATAGTGTATAGTTTATAGTGCATAGTTTAAAATGTAAAGTGTAAAGTGTTGAGTGTAAATTGTACAGTGTATAGTGTAATGTGTATAGTGTATAATGCATATTGTATCGTGTAAAGTGTGAAGTATATAGTGTATAGTGTATAGTGTAACGTTTTAAGTGTATAGTCTAAAGAGTATGGTGTATAGTGTAGTGTGTAGTGTATAAAGTATATTATAAAGTGTAAAGTGTAAAGTGTACAGCGTATTGTGTATAGCGTATGGTGTAATGTGTAAAATGTCAAGTGTAAAGCGTATAGTGTATAGTGTATATTGTATAGTGTATAGTGTATAATGTAAAGTGTAAAGTGTATAGTGTATAGTATAGTGTATAGCGTATAGTATATAGTGTTTAGTGTAAAGTGTAGTGTAAAGTGTATAGTGTATAGTGTATATTGTGAAATGTAACATGTAAAATGTAAAGTGTACGTGTAAAGTGTAAAGTGTATAGTGTATGGTGTATGGTGTATAGTGTATAGGGTATAGTGTATAGTGTATATTGTACATCGTATAGTGTATTGTGTTTATTGTATAGTGTATAGTGAATAGTGTATATTTTAAAGTGTAAAGTGTAAAGTGTGAAGTGTAAATTGTACAGTGTTAAGTGTGTAGTGTATAATGTAAAGTGTATAGTGTATAGTGCATATTGTGTCTTGTAAAGTGTGAAATGTTAGAGTATAGTGTAGTGTAACGTTTTAAGTGTATAGTGTAAAGAGTATGGTGTATAGTGTAGTGTATAGTGTAAAGTGTGTAGTGTATATTATAAAGTGTAAAGTGTATATTGTATAGTGTATAGTGTACAGTGTACAGTGTATAGTGTATTATATATTATGTATTGTGTATTGTGTATTGAGTATTGTGTATTCAGTATTGTGTATAGTGTAAAGTAGAAAGTGTGAAATGTGAAGTGTAAAGTGTTCGTTACGAACCTGAATACAAGCGGAATCTATGTAAAGATGTAAAATAGGAATACCGCCCCCTAAAATAGTGTATTGTGTTTATTGTATAGTGTATAGTTTATAGTGCATAGTTTAAAATGTAAAGTGTAAAGTGTTGAGTGTAAATTGTACAGTGTATAGTGTAATGTGTATAGTGTATAATGCATATTGTATCGTGTAAAGTGTGAAGTATATAGTGTATAGTGTATAGTGTAACGTTTTAAGTGTATAGTCTAAAGAGTATGGTGTATAGTGTAGTGTGTAGTGTATAAAGTATATTATAAAGTGTAAAGTGTAAAGTGTACAGCGTATTGTGTATAGCGTATGGTGTAATGTGTAAAATGTCAAGTGTAAAGCGTATAGTGTATAGTGTATATTGTATAGTGTATAGTGTATAATGTAAAGTGTAAAGTGTATAGTGTATAGTATAGTGTATAGCGTATAGTATATAGTGTTTAGTGTAAAGTGTAGTGTAAAGTGTATAGTGTATAGTGTATATTGTGAAATGTAACATGTAAAATGTAAAGTGTACGTGTAAAGTGTAAAGTGTATAGTGTATGGTGTATGGTGTATAGTGTATAGGGTATAGTGTATAGTGTATATTGTACATCGTATAGTGTATTGTGTTTATTGTATAGTGTATAGTGAATAGTGTATATTTTAAAGTGTAAAGTGTAAAGTGTGAAGTGTAAATTGTACAGTGTTAAGTGTGTAGTGTATAATGTAAAGTGTATAGTGTATAGTGCATATTGTGTCTTGTAAAGTGTGAAATGTTAGAGTATAGTGTAGTGTAACGTTTTAAGTGTATAGTGTAAAGAGTATGGTGTATAGTGTAGTGTATAGTGTAAAGTGTGTAGTGTATATTATAAAGTGTAAAGTGTATAGTGTATTGTGTATAGTGTATAGAGTAATGTGTAAAGTGTCAAGTGTGAAGTGTAAAGTGTATAGTGTATATTGTATAGTGTACAGTGTATAATATAAAGTGTAAAGTTTATAGTGTATAGTATAGTGTATAGGGTTTAGTGTAAAGTGTAGTGTAAAGTGTATAGTGTATAGTGTAAAATGTAAAGTGTAAAATGTAAAGTGTAAAGTTTAAAGTGTAAAGTGTATAGGGTATAGAGTATAGCGTATAGTGTATAGTGTAAAGTGTAAGTTGTAAAGTGTAAAATGTGAAGTGTGAAGTGTATAGTGTATAGTGTGTATTGTATAGTGTAAAGTGGATAGTGTATAGTGTATAGTGTACAGTGTAGTGTATAGTGAACAGTGAATAGTGTAAAGTGTATAGGGTAAAATGTTAAGTGTAAAGTGTATAGTGTATAGTTTATATTGTATAGTGTAAATTGTAAAGTGTAAAGTGTAGTGTAAAGTGTAAATAATAACGTGTATAGTGTATAATGTGCTGTAAAGTGTAAAATGTTAAATGTAAATTGTATAGTGTATAGTGTAAAGTGTACAGTGTATAGTGTATAGTGTATAATATATAGTGTAAAGTGTTAAGTGTATGGTGTATAGTGTATAAGGTATAGTGTATAGTGTACGTTGTATAGTGTATAGTGTTTATTGTATAGTGTATTGTGTATAGTTTAAAGTATAAAGTGTCAAGTGTAATTTGTACAGTGTAAAGTGTATAGTGTAAAGTATTAAGTGTATAGTGTAAATGTATGGTGTGTAGTGTGTAGTGTGTAGTGTATAGTGAGTAGTGTGTAGTGTATTGTGTATAGTATACAGTGTTGTGTATAGTGAATAATGTAAAGTGTAAAGTGTGAAGTGGAAAGTGTATAGTGTATAGTTCATATTGTATAGTGTAAATTGTAAAGTGTAAAGTGTAGTGTAAAGTGTAAAGAATAAAGTGTATAATGTATAGTGTATACAGTAAAGTGTAAAGTGTTAAATGTAAAGTGTATAGTGTGTAGTGTATTGTGTATAGTGTATAGTGTAAAGTGTGAAGTGTGAAGTGTGAAGTGTGAAGTGTAAAGTGTAAAGTGTTTATTACGAACCTGAATCCAAGCGGAATCTATGTAAAGTCGTAAAATAGGTATACCACCCCCGAAAATATCTAAGGTGTCACCGGAAAATACTTTCTCAAGATTTTCTGGCCTGCCCGATGCACGCCCGAGTGTCTGGCGTCTGTGTGTCTGATGTCTATGTGTCTGGTGTCCGTGTGTATGGTGTCTGTGTATCTGGTGTCTGTGTGTCTTGTGTCTGTGTGTCTGGTTACTGTTTGTCTGATGTCTGTGTGTCTTGTGTATGTGGGTTTTGTGTCTGTATGTCTGTGTGTGCCGGTGTATTGTGTGTCCGTGTGTCTTGTTTCTGTGTGTTTTGTGTCTTGTGTCTGTGTGTCTTGTGTCTGTGTGTCTTGTGTCTGTATGTCTTGTGTCTGTGTCTTATGTCTGTATGTCTTGTGTCTGTTTGTCTTATGTCATGTGGAAATCTTTCGCGAAGCGAAAAAATCTTCGAACGACTATACTCGATTTCGTGAGCCATCCACTTGAAATTAATAATTTGTTTTCCTATTTTAAAATTAATTTCTTCATTTGAAAATTAAATAGCATACATTTCTTTTAATGAGCAAGAATCTTGTTACTTTTGTTACATATTATTATAATTTATTATTTTCATCGTAACAATTGGCCTTTTAAGAATCTAATATTCAAATCTGTTTATGTAAAACATCAGATACGTAATTTTAAGATATTACTATGTTTAAATGAAATTTATATTTCGGTGCCAAAATTTTTATAAAAACGAGGTTATAACTAAGTACATTTAATATATTAAAAAAACAATGGAAAATTCTACCTGCCTAAGTTTATTCTCACATGTACAATATCCATCGGGGAATTGAAGTTAATCTATAAAGTAATTGTTTTATTCTAAAATGGGTATTTCTTGCAGTTTAAATTTAATATATTCGTCTGGAGAAAGACTAAAATATCAAAGAATATTTTGTAATTAAATGTGTATTGCATGTAGCCAAACATACTCCAAGTTCTTTATATTCAGAGTACAATGACTTATTACCTGCGTTACTGCTGAGGTTTGAAAGAACATACTGTTTGGAACAAACTACTGGATCGACTTTAATTAAAGTGGTTGTGAGCCATAATCTCCGCATCTATTTAATTTCATATTCTTGAATATTCGGTAAAACTTGAATTTCGGTACTAGAATTGAAGGTATATCGCAGATTATAGTTCATGAACCGTTGTAGGATCTTACCTCCTTCTTATATAACTCTTAATTTGTTGCTTAAATAAGTCATCCAAAGTCTGATGATAACCACAACCATTAGTAAGCAATTTGTTTATTAGGGATTACGAAATTGTTATTGAATACATAAACACAGAATATAACGACTCTACGAAATCTCTTTCTTTCCTTTTTAAATATGTCTAATATTTCTTACCTATCGCGTATTTTACATAACAGTTCTGCAATTAGCCTCTATTTCTTGTGAGCTTACGGGGAAAATATATTAATTAAAAACGAAAGTTACCTACTATTTCTACCGCATAAAAATCATTTGTAACCAAACGTTTTATTCCGTATGTGATATTTTGGAGTATAAAATATACATAAACATTTTAAACTAACAGCAAAGACAGTGGAACAACCTTGAAAGGGCTGTGTAGGAAAGAATAGCAATTCTTGGATAAAGGACGTCCTATACTTAAAATTTTGATATATTTTGATATTTACATTCTAGAAAAACCATATAATTATACGATATATATTTTATTTTGAATAATTTTTTTAATGGAGCATCATTATGATAGCCTTTTGAATACAGAACCAATTCATATTATTTTTTGTTTTTAGTCGTAAACAGAAAAGGGAGTGAATATCTAACGCTTAGAATAGTGTAGTGAAAGATTTGATGTCTAGAATTATACATAATATATACATACACATATACACACACACGCACACGCACGTCCACGCGCACACGCACATGCACGCGCACAATCACACACGCAGGCACACGCGAACGCGCACCCGCTCGCAATCGCACCCACACACACTCTCACTCAAACACAAATCAATACAAAACACACACACAATACACAATACACACATAATACACAAACAATACACAATACACACGCAATACACACAATACATATAGAATACACAATACATACACAATACACAATATACACACAGCACACACACAATACACAATGCAAACACACAATACACACACTATACACAATACACACACAATATACAATACACACTCAATACGCAATACACACACAACTCACACACTATACACACGAAATACACAATACACACACAATATACTCACAATACACAATAGAAAATACACTATACAAAATATACAATACACAATACACAATACACTATACACAATAAACAATACACAATACACAATACACTATACATTATAAACTATACACTATACACTATACGCTATACACTATACACTATACACTTTACAGTTTACATTTTACACTTAACACTATATACTATACACTTCATACTCCACACTTCACATTTTACACTTTACACTTTGCACTATACACTATACACTACGCACTTTATACTTTACGCTTTACACTTCAAACATTACATTTTATGCTTTACACTATGCACTATACATAATATACACCGACCAAATACACAATACATAAAGATGCAGATGTATAGTGAATAGTGTAAAGTGTGAAGTGTAAAGTGTATAGTGTATAGTTTATAATGTATAGTGTATACTGTAAAGTGTAAATTGTTAAATGTAAAATGTATAGTGTATAGTGCATAGTGTAAAGTGTAAAGTGTATAGTGTATATTGTATAGTGTGAAGTGTATAGGGTATAGTGTATTGTGTATAGTGTATTGTGTATAGTGTATAGTGTATAGTGTACAGTGTAAAGTGTGAAGTGTGAAGTGTAAAGAGTAATGTGTAAAGTGTAAAGTTTTCATTACGAAGCTGAATCCAAGTGGAATCTATGTAAAGACGTAAAATAGGTATTCCACCCCCGAAAATATCTAAGGTGTCACCGGAAAATTCTTTCTCAAGATTTTCTGGCCTGCCCGATGCACGCCCGAGTGTCTGACGTCTGTGTGTCTGATGTCTATGTGTCTGGTGTCCGTTTTTCTGTTGTCCGTGTGTATGGTGTCTGTGTATCTGTTGTATGTGTGTCTTATGTCTGGGTCTTATGTCTGTTTGTCTTGTGTGTCTTTGTCTTATATCTGTGTGTATTGTGTCTGTGTATAATACACACAGATACAATACACACAGACACAATACACACAGACACAAGACACACAGAAACACAGACACAATACACACGGAAACAACAATACACCGACACACACACGTACACACTATACACTATACAATATACATTCTACACTTTACACTTTACACTCTACACAGTACATTTTACACTACACACTATACACTATACATTATACACTTTACAATTTATACTTTACACATTACACTTTACACGTTCCACTTCACACTTCACACTCGATACTTTACACTTTACACTTAACAATGTACAATTTTCACTTTACACTTTGCACTTTACACTTTACACTATACACTTTTTACTTTACTCTATACACAGTACACAGTACACTATACACTATACACTATACACAGTACACAGTACACAGTACACTATACACTATACACTATACACTTTACACTGTTTAATGTACCCTGTACACTGTACACTGTGCACTATACACAATATACACCAACATAATACACAATACAGATATACACAATACACACAGACACACTACATACAGACACAAGACCAACAGATACAAGACACACAGACACAAGACACACAGACTCAAGACACACAGACACAAGACACACATACACCATACACACGGACACCGGGCACACAGACACCAGACACACAGACACAAGGCACACAGACAATAGACACACAGACACCATACACTCGGACACCAGACAAACGGACACCAGACACACAGAAATCAGACACACAGACGCCAGAAACTCGGGCGTGCATCGGGCGGGCCAGAAAATCTTGAGAATGTGTTTTCCGTTGACAACTTACATATTTTAGGGGGGGGATGCCTATTTTACGTCTTTATATAGATTCCCCTTGCCATTATTCAGGTTCGTAATGAACACTTTACACTTTACACTATACACAAGACACTATACACAATACACTATACATTATACACTTTATACATTACACTATTCATTATACCCTATACACTGTACACTTCAAACTTCACACTTTACACCTTATACTATGCACTATACTCTATACACTATACACTTTACAATTTAAACTTTACAATTTACAGGTACACTTTACATTATACACTAAACGCTAAACACTATACTATACACTATACATTATACACTTTACACTTTCCACTAAACACTATACACTATACAAAATACACTATACACTTCACACTTTACGCTATACACTATATACTTTAAACTTTACACTTTCTACTTCACACTATACGCTTTTCACTACACACTATACACTATGCACTATATACTATACACTTGACACTTTACACTATACA
Source organism: Druceiella hillmani (assembly GCA_039881145.1). Lineage (NCBI taxonomy): Eukaryota > Metazoa > Arthropoda > Insecta > Lepidoptera > Hepialidae > Druceiella > Druceiella hillmani. The sequence continues at coordinate 17,402,440 of JAYKKI010000029.1, forward strand.
ATATACACTGTACAATATACACTATACTTTTTGCACTATACACTATACCCTTTACACTTTACACTTTACACTTTACACTACATACTATACACTTTAAACTACACTTTACACTTTACACCTTCCCCTATACATTATACACTATACACTATACTATACACTATACATTATACACTTTACACTATACAATATACACTATACACTTTACACTTTACGCTACACACTATACACTATATACTTTACACTTTACACTTTCTACTTCACACTATACACTATACACTACATACTATACACTATGCACTTTATACTTTATACTTGACACTTCACACTATACACTATACACTTAACACTTTACACTATACACTTTATACTTTACACTTTACACTATACATTATACACCATGCAATAAACACTATACACTATACACTATAAAATATACACTATACACTATACACTGTACACTATACTCTATACACTATATGCTATATACTTTACACTATACACAATACACTATACACTATACACTTTACACTATAAAATATACACTGTACACTATACACTATACTTTTTGCGCTATACACTATACACTATACACTTTACACTTTATACTTTACACTTTACACTACACACTATACAGTTTACACTACACTTTACACTACACTTTACACTTTACACCTTCCCCTATACATTATATACTATACGCTATACACTATATTATACTCTATACATTATACACTTTACGCTATACACTATACACTATACAATACACTATATACTTTACACTTTACACTTTCTGCTTCACACTATACACTATACACTATGCACTTTATACTTTAGGCTTGACACTTTACACTATACACTATACACATAACACTTTACACTATACATAATACACTATGCAATAAACACTATACACTATACAGTATACACTATACACTTTATACTATACACTTCACACTTTACACTATACACAATACACTATACACTTTACACTATACAATATACACTATACACTATACTTTTTGCTCTACACACTATACACTAAACACTTTACACTTTACACTTTCTGCTATACATTATACTTTTTACACTATACACTACACACTAAACACTATAAACTTTACACTTTACACTTTACGCTTTACTCTATACATTATACACTTAATACTTTACACATTATGCTATACGTTATACACTTTACACTATTCACTATACACAATATACACCGACACAATACACAATACATATAGACACAATACACACATACAGAATAAACACAGACACATTTCACACAGACATAAGACACACAGACACAAGACACACAGACACAAGACACACAGACACAAGTCACTCAGACACAAGACACACAGAGACAAGACACTCAGACACAAGACACACAGACATAAGCACACATACACAAGACGCACATACACCAGACACACAGACACAAGACACACAGACACAAGACGTACATACACCAGACACACAGACACACAGACACATACTACACCGTCGCACACACAGACACACAGACACACAGACACAAGACACACAGACCAGACACATAGACACCAGACACACAGATGCAAGACACACAGACACCAACTACACGGATACCAGACACACGGACACAAGACATACAGACACAAGACACACAGACAAAAGCCACACAAACACCAGGCACGAGACACACATACACCAGACACACAGACACCAGACACACAGCCACCAGACACATAGATACTATACACAGACACAAGACACACAGACACAAGACACACAGACATAAGACACACAGACACCAGTGACACAGACACCAGACACTCGGGCACCAGACACACAGGAACCAGACACTCAGGTGTGCATCGGGCGGGTCAGCAAATCTTAAGAATATTTATTCTAGTGACACCTTATATATTCTGGGGGGTGGGGTACCTATTTTACGTCTTTGCTTGGATTCCGCTTGGATTCAGGTTCGTCATGAACTCTTTACACTACACTGTACACAAGACACTATACACAATACATTATACACTATACACTTTTCACTATTCATTATACCCTATACACTGTACACTTCAAACTTCATACTTTACACTTTACACCTTACACTTTATACTATGTAGTATACTCTATACGCTATACACTTTACAATTTAAACATTACACTTTACACTTACAATTTACGTTTTACACCTTAAACTTTACACTACACACTATACACTTTACAATACACTTTACACTACACTTTACACTACACTTTACACTACACTTTACAATTTACACCGTTCACCTTCCCCTATACATTATACACTATACGCTATACACTATATTATACACTATACATTATACACTTTACACTATACACTATACACTATACAATATACACTATATACTTTACACTTTACACTTAACGCTATACACTATACACTGTATACTTTACACTTCACACTTTCTACTTCACACTATACACTTTACACTACACACTATGCACTATGCACATTATACTTTACACTTGACACTTTACACTATACGATATACATTTAACATTTTACACTATATACTTTATATTTTACACTTTACACTATACATTATACACTATGCAATAAACACTATACACTATACAATATACACTATTCACCTTACATTATATACTATACACTTTACCCTTTACACTATACACAATACACTATACACTTTTGACTTTACACTTTACACTATACAATATATATTGTACACTATACACTATACTTTTTGCACTATACACTATACACTTTACACTTTCTACTATACATTATACTCTTTACACTATTCAGTATACACTATACACTAAATACTATACACTATACACTTTACACTTTGCACTTTACACTTTACACTTTACGCTTTCTACTTTATACTTTACCCTCTACTCTATACACTATAGACTACACACTTTATACTTTACACTTTACACATTATGCTATACACTTTACACTACACGCTATACACAATATACACCGACACAATACATACAGACACAATACACACTGACAGAATAAACACAGACACAATACTCACAGACATAAGACACACAGACACAAGACACACAGACACAAGATACACAGACACACATACACAAGACACACAGACACAAGTCACGTAGATACAAGCCGCATTGACACAAGACGCACAGACACAAGACACACAGACACAAAACATACAGACACAAGACACACAGATACAAGACACACATGCATAAGACACTCAGACACAAGACACATAACATACAATACACCTTCACACACACAGACACAAGATAGAGAGACACAAGACACACAGACACTAGACACACAGACACAATACACTCAGACACAAGACACACAGACACAAGATACACAAATACAAGACACACAGTCACAAGACACACAGACACAAGACACACAGACACCAGGCACACAGACACCAGACACACAGACACCAGACACACAGACACCAGAAACACAGACACCAGACAGGCAAACACAAGACACACAGACACTAGACATACGGACACAAAACACACGGACACCACACACACAGATACACACTATACACTAAACACGTTACACTGTGTACTTTACACTTTAAACTATACAATAAACACTTTACACTTTATACTTTACACTTTACGCTGTTCACTATACACTTTACACTATACACTATACACTATACACTATATACACCTACACAATAGACAATACATACAGACACAATACACACAGACACAATAAACACAAACACAATACACACAGACATAAGACACACAGACACAAGACAAGCAGACCCAAGACAGACAGACAAAAGACACATAGACTCAAGACACACAAACACAAGACACACAGACACAAGATACACAGACCCAAGACACATAGATACACATTATGCGACATACACACCGACACACAGACACAAGACACACGGACACAAGACACAAAGACACCAGACACACAGACACCGGAAACATAGGCACCAGACACACAGACACTAGACACACAGACACAAGACACACAGACACAAGACACACAGACACAAGACACACAGACACCAGGCACACAGACATCAGACAGACAGACGCCAGACACTCGGGCGTGCATCGGGCGGGCCAGAAAATCTTTAGAATGTATTTTCCGGCGACACCTTGTATATTTTAATCGGTGGGGTACCTATTTTACGTCTTTACATGGATTCCGCTTGGATGCCGGTTCGTAATGAACACTTTACACTTTAAACTTCACGCTTTACGCTTTACACTGTACACTTTACACTTTGCACTATACACTATACACTTTACACTTTACACTACACACTATACACTTTACACTTTACACCTTACACCATACATTATACACTATACACTTTACACTATACACTTTACACTATACACTTTATACTTTACACTATTCACTTTACACTATACACTTTACCCTTTACATTTTACACTTTACACTTTATACTGTACACTGTACACTTAACACTGTACACTGTACGCTGTACACTTTACACTTTATTCTTTACACTATACACAATATACACCGACACAATACACAATACATGCAGAGACAATACACACAGACACAAAACCCACAGACACAAAACACTCAGACATAAGACATACAGACACAAGACACACAGACACAAGTCACACAGACACAAGACACACAAACACAAGGCACACAGACACAAGACACAAGACACACAGACACAAATACACCGACACACACACAGACACACAGACACAAGACACACAGACACTAGACACACAGACACCAAGCACACAGACACCAGACATACAGACACCAGACACACAGATACCAGATACATATACACCAGGCACTCGGGCGTACATCGGACTGGCCAGAAAATCTTGAGAATGTGTTTTCCGGTGACACCTTCCATATTTTAGGGGGTGTACCTATTTTACGTCTTTATATGGATTCCGCTTGGATTCAGGTTCGTAATGAAGAACCCAAGTTTCGTCACCCGTAATAATATAGCTCCAAATTTCATCTAGAGAGATCCAAATAGTCGAATGTTTACTTAACAGGTTTTGTTTTTGCGCGGCGTCCGGCACCTATCTTGCGCTGACTTTTGACATGCTAAGTTGGTCACGACGAATACTCAAAATGATTGTAGAAGATATTCCAATTATTTCTACCAAATGATTATTCTTTCTAATATAAGTTTTTTGTTTTTCAAACAATGTCCGAGGAGGTGGCCTTGATCGACCGTCCTGAGGGCGGTACGTCTTCAATCGAATCTCTACATTGTTTGAAGAGATTATATCACTTGTACATCATGGTTTTAGTAGAGCAAGGGTCTCCGTAAACTGATAGCATCTCATTCAATACAACTTGTGATGTTTCTTCTGTCTTTGTCAGGAACTTGATGGCGGCTCGTAATTCGTTTTTCTCCATAATCGATGATTTCTTCCAGAATGTTTTTTTTTATTGATGATATGAGCTATCATGTTTAATGACACAATCAAGTTGAAATTTGGTATATGTACTCGTAATAAGTCTCTTCTTGGTGACTATGTGAATAAGCAACACCCATACTTCGCCATACTCTCCATTCCGCGAATTTATTCAGCATTTATTTTTTCGTACATCTGACATTGAAAAGACAGATCGTAAGTAATTTTGAAATAATATTATACGTTTTAAGTTGCATTTACTGAAGCAAAACAATGAACGCGAACGTGAAAAATTATGGCTGTGCATGAAAAAATAAACGTATCAACAAAACTATAGGAAAATTTCATGATGACATGTACTTATCATTGATATTATTTTAATGATAAATAAAAGTATTATAGCTGAAAATCGTATTATAACTGAATGTGATATTTGTGCTTATTGTGAAAACTTATAAACCTTTACATAAATAAATTTTAGTGTTATTAAAATAATGAATATACTTGGTTATAGAAGTTTTTTTAATAGTACATGCTACTATCATTGTTGGTTGGTAATTAAAAAAGCATATATTTACGACGTACCAACGTACTTCGATTGGCCGGGGAATTCTGTCAGATGGAGCGTTTGTACATGTGTAGAATGTAAAAGGTAGCTTTCTCTAATACCCTCTACGAAGGCAAGAAGGATGGTAAATAATTAAGTACACTTTAATTAATGGTAAAAGAAAAAGTTTGTCTGTCAACGTCTTCTTGTTCTCAGGTATCTGAATTTTAAAATTCAATTCAGTTATCATTTCGTGTGAATGTGTATATACGTACATATCTGTCAATTTTACGAAGCGTTTAGGTAACAGCAAATTTCGTACAACAGGGAAGGATTTATAGCCTACAATACCTGGTAGAACCCAAAGGTATAGTGGGAAATCGAAGAGGATATTAACTGGCAGATAAAAATGCAATGATTTCTAAGATTTATCCAACAGGAGAATATAAGTATCCTCATAAGGAGAGCAGATGACTACTTTTATTATATTACCGCCGAGGTGTGTTGGGATTATCACAGGGTTTCGGCCTCTGTCGGCTCTGGAAACCGCGGGTCTCCCGAGTGCTATACCCAAATTTTCGTCGAGCGGGGTTAAAGTGATGTTTGAAAATGTGTAATCGAAGATGCCAGATACCAATGACTGCAGAGCCATTAGTGCGAGAAGCTACTCACTGCGTCGCGATTAGGGGTATTATCTCCAATTATATGTGCATTAGGAGATATTTATCTCCAGCAGTGGATGGATAAAGGCTGCTGCTGATTAAATCAGAACGTTAAACATTACATTCATACAACAATGTTGGTAAAGTTGGTAGAATACCTTGTAACAAATTCGAGATATATCTCGAGCTGGCCTCAGGAAATACCTGTAAAAAAAATCAGTGCATGTATGCAGAAGATATTCAATGTAATATCGCCGCCTGGATGGCGTCGAATAATTATGAGTACAAACGTTTTAAGACACACAGACAATTTGCACAGTCTTTGACGGCGATTTCACAGACAGTTTGAACAGACTTTATTTGTTTAGATAGGTTGTTAAAAAAATGGAAAGAATATGTGAACATATGTAATGAATCTTCAGCATATTTTGCAGCCTTCAAGGACTTCAGCATATTTAGTCGAAAAATCTTTTAATAATTAATGGTTCTGCTGGTATAGATAGCACTCTATGGAATTAGTCTTGCTATTCCACTGTAGATATTAAAGGAATATATATATATATATATATATATATATATATATATATATATATATATATATATATATATATATATCGTACAAAAATGTAATATTAGATACAGATCAAAGGGTAAAGTAATGACATGGTTTTATAAGATTTCTTTATTCCATTCTATTTCAATGTATATTTGAGCTGTATTAGGTATAAAGTATGGGTTACGTTAGGCATACTCGTGTGTACTTATAACGTACTTAAAAAGTTAAGAATGTGTATAAAACCATTGACAATATTACAATAAAAGAAGGGTTACTTTCTATAACTTGTGTAAAATTCACCTCAATAATTTCAGTAGTTTTTTAATTAAACCTATTCGTACGTAAGAAAAGACAAACAACATAATTTAATCTCAGATTCGTTTTAGTAATGCAAAACTTAAAAAGCATTTAAAAACTGGTAATTAGATAATACAGAAGTACACTGCAATTTTATTTATCTGTGTTGACGAGGCGAAATATACAAACACATGGGTTAAGAGCGGTAGAGAAGGTGCATTTATCAAAAATTATATTAACATATAGATTATTTGCTATTTATTATTTATAGATTATATTTATTTATAGATTATTTCCGACCATCCGAATTTATATGTTGTCGGAAAACAAGTCCGAAGCTAAAATGGTTAAATAAATTAAATTCATATCCGTAATAGAATATATATCATGTTAATGTTTTGAGTCACCCATCTGCTTAATAACTACATTTATTAAAATGCAAATATAAATATATATTCTAACATCTATGTTCGTTAGACATAATAACTAAAGCTTTCTTTGCATGCTGACAAATTAAAGTTAAACGGACTCTACCAGTAAATAATTTCCCACAAGTTCTCACGGAAACTTTTGCGTCTTAGGCACCGTACAGAGAGTTTGAATCAAACTTCCCTAATTACTTAGCCACACTTTACTTTTATCGCTGAACCAAATTTGTCAAGTCGATTCTAAGTTCTCTTCATACCATGCAACCTGTAAGCATTTCATTCAAATTGTAAACTATAGTTAGTGTGTAACTAAACAATAGTCACTGTCAAAGTTTAAATTAATCTTCACCACTTCCCTCAACTCACCGGAATTGGACTATATGAACGTAACTTAACGAGTCCTCCAAGACCCGGCGAAGTCACTTCATTCAGTTATATGGCCTAGAAAAGTAAAATTACTTAAGTTCCATTGTCGCTTTTGTTGACGTGTATTGTTTACACCTGTGAATTGTTCTCTCTCTTAGGTGTTGGTCGTAAACAAGTATTTTTTCGTAGTTTTAGATCGCATGATATTTTTTTTTGTTTTTAATTTGAACGAGTTCATATGTTCGTACTTATCAACCAAGCATTAAATTTGACTGTATACAGGTATAACAAAGAACGTGTCTAATATTCATATAGGCGATACCGTGAGTCAAAGTGAGTATATGTATTTATAGGCTATTTCTTTAAATAAATTATAAACTTTGGTTTGTTGAAATTACAATTTTTGCTGTACCTTTTTCAGACGATTAAGAATCGTGACATAGTTCCTTAACATATTATTTTCAGTTCGATGCACAGAATAATGCGTTTTAATAAAATATTTTTATAAAAGTGTTAACTGATTTCAGAGTCATTTATCCTACCAATAAAATTAACTCATTGCTAAGTGTTAAAAGGAAATAGGATCACGCAAAATTTTCGAAAAATCATAGCGGCAAATATTACTGTACACTACAGTCTACTGTATTACCGTTCGATTGGATATTTTCTTCTCTGTCTGATTTAAAATTGTCTCTGTGTTTATCTCATTTTAACTTAAATATTTACATTTGAGTGGCGCTAGCTACCATGTCACTCCACAAGTAATATGTGCGCTTGAGGGTTTTTTTTAAACTTTATTCATGTTATGGCATTTTATATACTGTTACGCAGGTCTGCGAAATTATTTTTTTTGAAGTGTTAATAACTGTTATATTTGTCTTGAAAGTAATATAAAACGATATTCATATGGTATACATTACGTCACATTTATTAGATTCATATTACACGGTGTTCGAATTTAAATATGTGTGTGTGTATGTCTCTTTTGTCCAGTTTTATTTAATAGATTGTAAATTAAAATAAAACAAAAATACACATAATAATAACTTCGTTTTTTTTTAGGAAAAGCTGCTTTTTTTATTTCGGTTTTGAATTTTCTCCATCTCTGTATATCATCGAGTCCATCATATTGACGTCTCAACGACCTTGATATATTCTTTCCATATCTTATATACCTTGATGGAACCGTTCGCTTGGCCTGCTGTTCAACGTTTTTTTGGATAATATTTTTATAATCCGGATCTTTTATGTCATCTAAATCCTTCGTAACAACATTTTTTAATGCATGGCAGGCACTTTGTTTTAAATTTTCCATTACATTTTCAAAATCTGCATCAGTTGATTAATTTTCTCATGTGTGATCCCATGAACGTGCCCTCCTTTAACTTTGCATTAGATAAGTTAGAAAAACATTTACAGAGATACATGAAAGTATTTCCATGTCGTGGTATTGCCTTTATGAACTGTTTTGTTCAAACCAATTTTGCTGTTAATTGGAAGCAATACTTTGTAGTGTTAAATGAAATTCGGATGAATGACGCTCTTTATTCCAGCTTTTATTTTTTTCTAATTGGCCAATCAGATTTTTCTTAATGTAAATTGTTTGCTCTATTATCCCATTCACAAATGTAACATGATAATTTCATGTAACCTTGCTGTTGAGCAAGAAATATGCATATGATTTTTATGTCATCATGGATCAACTATTTGTGTTCGGTGTATTTTCTTTTCATCCAAACCTTTTTTAAGATTGTGTAAGTTTATGTAAAGTAAATTAAATGAGCTACATGTATTGTTGCAAATTAATTGTCGATGCGCAAGAGTAGCTTTCAAGCTTCGTTTCGAAGAGTCAATAAAAGTCGCCATTCTTTTGTATTTTGTTCGACACATAGCGCATAACATAACGTATCAAATTTATGTGTTAACCTGCTAATATCACTGCAAAAGCCCAAAATTATCTTGCTTCTTGAAATACCGTACAAATTCTTTTTACCTATCTCGATACCAATAAAATGTTTTCTCGGGATCTAAAAAAATATTTTCTTTTAGACGAACCTAGAAACTTCCGCTGTATTTTCAGGCAATAAAAAAAAGTCGCACCCTCAGTTTCGACCAGATGTGAAGAATAGGCTCCGTGAAATTCATGCACAGCGGATGGATCAGTAACATTGTTTTCATTTTATTTTATTCATTGTTTATCCAAATTAGTTAACCCTAATTTAATATTTATAGCTTTATTTAATCGATAAGATTACATTTGTTTTCCGATTTAATTTTAAGTTTTCTTTAAACAAAATATTGTTTCGCTTATTTAAGTTAACAATGTTACATTTATAATCTTACTTAATTGGATATTTTATAAATGTATATAAGTGTTCTTTGTTCCTTATGGAAATGTTAGAACGCAAGCTTATTTCTTGTTTGGTGTTTAGAGAATATTTCAAATAGTTTGTGCTTATTTCCATTAACTTTTTTTATTTTTGACTCCTTGTCAAGTCACGAAGTTCCTTTTTTTTGGAAGGCGAGGATCATTCATGAGGTTGAAAGTTTCACCACTGTTTGGAAGATCGCTGTGCCTAAATTTGATATTGAAGGTATATTGAAGCTCTCCTTGCAGAATATGTATGGACGATCTAGGTCCATGTGGAACTGGATTTATTATGGATAAAATATAGGGATATACGATTATAGTGCAGTTTTTAGAATTATGTCGTGTCACATTACTCAAACAAAATTACAATCATCATCATAATTTGAAGTCCACTATCTTACTACTTTGACACAAACCGTTATACTTTATTTTGAAATACACTATTTATCTTGGTGACCTAACCTAATTCCGAATTAAACATAATAAGTATTTTTACAAAGTTTGTTATATTTATCCTTTCTTTAACTGTTCTATATTGTTCACATATGTAACAAAATACGTTTGGACCATTTGGATTTTATGAGACCAAGACGCTATTGGTTACGATAAAGAAAACATATCTTAATATTAGATGTATACATCTATCACTATTAATGGCAAGCGTAGACTGCTTGAAAAGCTTTATATTATGGTTATACGACACGTAAGTTTAGTGACTATGGAATGAATGTTGTAATAAATTAGTGCGTTTATTACCTTAAAACTCATATATTTTTAATCTCTTTATATATATATATATATATATATATATATATATATATATATATATATATATATATATATATATATATATATATATATATATATATATATATATATATATATATATATATATATATATACTAGCAAACCCGGCGAACTCCGTTTCGCCACCAGATGGCTTGGTTTTTTGTAACATTTCGTTTGGGGATTAAAAGATGAAGAACATTTTTTTTTTTATATTTGAAAAGGAAAAATTTTATTTCATTTCACAACAGTAATGAATTCATTTCAATTACAAAAATGAAGTGTAATTTAGTTGAACTTCTCTAAGTAAAAAATTAAAGTGAATCCAAAGTAAATACTGATTCATTGAAGTGCTCTTTGGTAAACCACATTTTTTGTTTTTTGGTCTGACGTTAACACAAACAAAGCGGATGGTTTCCCAACTCGTGAACACGCAACGTATAGCTGCCCATGAAAAACAATGATTTTCTAAATTTATCCCGCAAACACTAAGCGATTGGCCTTGCGACTTGTTAATTGTCATTGCGAACGCAAGGTGAACCAGAAATTGCAATCATTTGAAGTCAAACGGAATATCAGTCGGAATCATTGGTGTTCGAGGAATACATACATTAATAATTTATCATCACTGTAGTTCACAGTTGGATCATATTGGAATGCCAAGCGATTGTATGATGCCAATGATCTTCGTGTGCTCACGCGTTGTCTCAATCGGGCATTTTCTCTTATTATATTTTGTCTTTCTTCGCTTAAGTTCTGTGAATACACTTGTTGCTGGCTTGCATATCTTGTCGGCCGATGTTCGCACGTCGTCCTCTAGGCATTTTGGACTATGGACAGACTGGTGAATTTAACCTCAAATGCACGATCCACATAATTTACACAGTTGCAAAAAAAATGACAAATGCCTGCTGTTGAAATTGACTAAAAATTTGCACAATACGCGTGATTGTTTTGATGATTTCCAATTGATCTGTTAGGAAACGAATAACTTTAACCTCAAATTCACAATTTCACAGTGAACACAATACCGGTTTTAAGTTAGAGTTTGAAAGAACGTGCGCATAATAAATGTCACATGATATTAAGTGAGCAGAGTACAATGAGTAGCTGTCAAACAATGTATCACGCACCGGCGCCACCTACTTAAAATACTGGCGCCATCTGCTCCACAACCATGCAAAACCATATTGGTTTGTAGTACATGCTATGTATCAGAGATGGCGCTGTATGTGAAAAATGATTTTCCCTGTTTTCCTGCTTTTCTGTTGAAATTTTTACGGAATTTTGTTTGCTATAAACCTCACGTCCGAGACCTTTTCAACGAATGCAAAATCGTGGAAATCGGTTCGTGCGTTCTGGAGTTATAGCGTCAGGAAGGAAAACCCGACTTATTTTTATATTATATATATATATATATATATATATATATATATATATATATATATTGCATGTCATACGTAAAAACAAAGCTTATAGTGGAATGTGTAGGTCAAAATCTATACTTTTTTATGAACGCATTCAAAAAATTTTTCATCGCAGTCTTGTGTTACTAATAGCGTTATCGTGATAATTTATTGTGACTTTTGTAAATATATATTTGAATATTTGACTCAGTAAAAGAATTTTCTAATGCATGACGACCAAGGTACAATTTTTAATTAAAAATTTATTTTTCATGCTCTAGCAATTTATGTGGAATAAGATGTTAGAGTTGATATTACCTAGAATAGAAAGAAAATGCCTTATTTCCGAAGAAAATCCGCAATATCTGTCAGATTAAATATTTTGGTTGAAATTGAAAATATTCCTAGTTATTATTTTCCATTACCGATTTTTGAACATCTTATTGTTGGTTTATTTCCCACAGATGTATATAGCATATATTCGGTAAGAGTAATTCGGTAAGAATGCCTGTTTATAATTGTATATAAAATACTAAAGAAAAATTATACTTTGGATAATATTGTAAAAACACGGGTCATTAAACTCCATTACCGATAACTACTCTCGGCATAGATCTAAAACATACCTTCGTCGGTATCATGTCGCTACTTTCCACAATAATGTGTTGTTGGAAAATAGAGACACTTTAGTGGTTGTCACCTGTCGCAGCCATATGTCGCTATCGCTTACCGCTTTTGGTAACTCCGGAATAGTACGTCTATTTCCTCGTTTTTATCAACATTTCATTGAATATTCCGCTAAAATTTTCAAAAACCTTAGCAACATATAGACAAAACAAAATAATTGTTACTAGAGATAACTCTAAATAGTGAAATCATCAGAATTAATTTAGATGTTTCGAGCAAAGGTGTTCCCAATCCTTTGAACAAAGGTTTTTAATTAATTGTCCAATACACTTCTCTCATTTATATTTAGCATTTATTAAATTTATTATTTTAACATTTCTGTTTGTTTTTAAAAATGAGGGTAAATTGCTTCCTTGAACACCCGTTAAATATTGATGGCCATCAAATAGACTAGCATTTAAAAGACTTTGAAAAATATTTTTTTTTCTAATCTACCTTATTTGGATAAGGCGCAGTAAATCAAATGTATTTCTTTTCAAGGAAATCAAAGCGATTTAAAACGCCGGACTAATTTCACGTTTGTTGGTCTCTCCCTCTCTCTCTTTCTCTTTCTAAACAGCTTTACTTCGAATTTTACCATTTAAACTAATTTTGTTACATTTATAAATAGTTTGATTTATACCTAACATAACTCGAGTAATTGTCACCCAGAAATATACATTGACCCAGAAATGAAAATTTTTTTTATGAAAGGCTGTTTAAGGTTATATTTTTGTTACAAAGTTATATTTAAAATGTTTTCTATAAATGTTTTACCATTGTTGAATTTGTATCTTATTTGCATGACTCCGAGTTCCAATTCATGTTTATTTAGTCGCCGTAAAGTATCCTTAAAATACTTAAATGTCAAAAGGAATTATATTTGCGTAGTTTAACTTATTCGTCTATGGGTTGATATAAGCTTATGAAGTAATTGTTTTATTACGTTACGCGTATTTGTCACTTTAATAAAACATTCTTAGGTCCAGTTAAGTTCCAGTTATTACCATGTTTAGCATAAATAAAATAAGAAGTACATTTAAGCTGTGTTATGTTGAGATAATGTCTTATTTTTTCTATTGAGAGCATCAAAAATACTGTTCATTTGAGCTATTAGTCGTAAAAAAAGTCGAACACCATAAAACCACCTTAACTTTTCTGAACCATTTAAGCCTTTTAATTTTCATAGCTGCCATTATTATGCTGATTGAAATATATTAGCGAATATAAGGTATTTAAAAAAATATTTATTCTATTATTTCCTGAAATTGCGGATTATATATATTTTATAAAATATATATAATATTATATAATAATATATAATAATAAAATATTATAGATATTTTTAATCCTAGACGCATGCAACATCAGATTCATAAAATTGGTCAATTTGTCAATTAACAAAATTGAATCGATATCCATTTGTTTGTCTTTTTTTTAGAGATGAAGGGTTCAATGAATTTCAGCGGAATTTTGCATAGAGATTATGTACATCCTGCATTAAAAATTAAGCCTTAAATAATTTTTAAGTGATATATTGATATCATTTACAGGAGTAGAACTCTGAAAATTATGACAGCGCACGAAAAATTGTATGCATTGTCAAAATTATAGTAAGAGTTTGCAATGTCACTTTTCGTTAATAGCCCTAACAAAAAATTAGGGTTTTAGAGAAAAATAAATTTATTATTACTGAATATCATACGCACGGATGTTTAAAAGACTTATATTAATAAATTTCTTTGTTGGCAAGTAAATATATTAAGCTACAAAAGTTTCTATGGTAATATACACTTATTATTTATAGATTAGTAGTTAAGAATATACATTGAGCAATATAAATATGAAAGTGCCACTATAAACGCAATATTAAATAGTTGTCTTTTCTAGTAATTAGACGGCGCCGCTTTAATAAAAAAAAATTATGTCTGTGATGTAAAAGTTGTTTACGTTTGTAACTTTGAATAAAATTTAGTTTATACAGGAATACTTACCGCAATTTATTATTTAATAGCCTAAAATCTAATTGGTTATGGGTCCAGAACGCAGAAATATTGATTTTTTAGTAAAGAGCAAATATATTGAAACTAAAAACTTTCATGGCATGTGCTGTATAAACGTAACCTCACTTTAATATGGAAGTAATAAATTCGATGCAGATTGAAAAGTTTGACGGCAGAAATTTCAAACAGTGGAAATTTGAAGGTAAAAGGTTTGAACATATACATTCCAAAACCTACAAAAAATGAAGCGCAAGTACAACGGAATAAAGATGATGCAATGACTATGTTAATTTTAAAGTTGCCAGTGGATCTCAACTAGATTTCTCTAGTAGACAATCGCGACACTGCAAAACATGCAATAAGTCAATTAGAAGCCATATGTGAACAGAAATTCGAATTTAATAAGATGATGGGGCATGAAAAATTCTGCTAGTATACATGTTGCTTAAGTGACACAATGGTGCAGTATGTTTCAAAAGTAGAAGTTTTGGCGAAACAGCTCAGAGAATGTGGTGAAAAATTGAGTGATACGGCAGTGATTCCCAACCCATTAAGCTCATTGCTCCTCATATACCGTTCTTTGTGACAAACGTGGTCAACACTTGATCCAGATAATCAGATTATCCAACATTTTATTACCTAATTAATCGACGAAAAAGCGAGCCTAATGAATGATACGAAGACTGAAACCGCATTAGTTATCACTAAGAAAAATCCAAAACAAATTAAATACAGTGAGAAGTCAAATAGTACCTACACAAGCGATGACAGTAACTCAAGGTAAGGATACTTTAATGTATCTAATTGATACATATGGCGGACTTATTGTACGGGAGCCACCTCTTACAGTCAACCATAGCACTAGTCCAGTCCCGTTGAGTGAACGGCCGGGAATCGAACCTGGGTCCCCGCGGTGCGCCGCGTCGTCTAAGGCTGTATGCCTTGTGATCAACTCAACACACCGCGGCGACGACTGACTTTTCCGCACGATATTAAGTTAAAATTTATTTATATTTTATACCGATAATCCGTTAAATACGTATACTATTTAGAAAACAAAAAACAACACGTCTTTATCCTCTCCTAGTAGACCATAAACTAAATATGTGCATAGCAAAGATTAAAAGAAATCTATGGCGTTACGATTTTAAGTGGTACCTGAAAGTAAACAATAACTGTCTCTTTTTAATATTTATATAACTATTTTGGCTTAACGCATTTAACTGTAGAATGTAAATGCTAAAGGTTTGCTTTTATTAAGATTAATTTTGAAAAAATCGTTTTGGCACGGAATTAAAAAAATTTAGTTTTAATTTTATATTCATGTTTGTATGTACACATTTAAGTGCGTATATGTACATACATATATATATATATATATATATATATATTTATATATGAAAATTTTGGCTTACTTTAAACAGTTGTAATTTCGTGAAGAACGTTCAGGTTTAATGCAATTCCGAAGATGAAATTTCTAATTTTATAATGAATTATTAAATATATTTTTCAAATAGTAACACAGATTAGAAAGTAAAATAGAAAATCTCTAAATATTTTACCATTTTAAACTATTACGTGGAGCAAAATTAAATTTTAATTTGCGGTGTTATATTCATTTTAATCAAACTATTTTCGGCCAAGTTATAGCTGTTTAACAACAACGGCCAAGAGTGTGTCGAATACGCCAAAGACTGGGTTCTGTGGCCTTAGGTTTATAGATTTTAATGTTAGGAGAAGTAGATTATAGATTAGAGGGGTGACATTATGCACATAATTTTGAATATTAATATTCTGCAAACGGAATAAATAAAACACGGTAAATGAAATCAGAACTTGAAGACATGAAATACATAGATTGTGCGAAAACATTTTTATAGTTGTCCTACGTTGTCACATTTTCCAAATGTTTATTGAGATTTTCCAATGATCCACGTATTTGCATAATTATACGCGCTTAGGTCTATAATTGTAAAAATTGTGAGTCTGTAATAGACTAACGGACAGACTTGACAAAGTTATGAGGGTTCTTTGTTTCATTGCAGAATACGAAAAATTTACTCTTGGATTGCGTGAAATCCTAAGAAGTATCAAAATTGTATTGTTAATTTATTTATTTTGCCATTTTAATGGTAATATTTAGGAAACTTTTAGCTCAGCCGTTTTGTGGAGAGAGAGGGTGGGGGGAGTATAATTTCTTGACTTAATCATTTGAAAGTTGAATATATTTAACGATAATTTTGTAGAAATTCATTGTCACTTAAATTTATTCGCACCTAAATGAAACTACGTGATATAGTATTATTTCTACCTCATTTAAATTCTTAATCACGACCTAGGTTTCGTTGTACGACATCTTCAGGTGGTCAATTTGTAAAGATCCTGAAGATGATGTAATACAACGAAAGCTAGGTCGTGGTTAAGAATTTAAATAAAATAGAAAGAAAGTTGTGAATAAAAATTAGGTCATTTGAAAATTGTTACAGCATCTTATTTATTATGGAGAAACTTCTTTTGTATTGTAAACTCGAATTTTAAGGAAAGGAGAGTAAAAAATTAAATTCTTGCTAAATATAGTAACACGAACGCACCGCAGTAGAACGAGAATATTAAGAGTGTAACGAAAAATGAAACACTTATTTACTACTAAACGTACCAATGACAGCATTTATATTTCATCGTCGACCGGCCTACACCTTACGAAGCAAATAGCTGCGTTCAATTTTCATTAAGCTCCGCGAAACAAAGCATTCGTAAAGCGAGGCGACTGTATTTCATTTTAACATCCACGTTCTCTCACGTCAGTCGTTGGTTAGTGTCTAAATTAGTTTCACTTCAAACGTGTCAGCCTCCAAATTGTTTTATTTGTGACACTAAAATACGCTTCCACGTTCTAATTTTAAGTTTCGGTGTCGGGCGGTTACGAATTTATAAATGACGGATGGAAATGACTGGAATGTGCAGTTCGTTATAAGGTTTTATTTTCGTTACGAGCTGCTTGCTTAACTAGCGTAGAGAAAAAAGAATATTAAGAAATTATTACTTACTTACTTTTAATTAATTTCCTCCTATATACTTATACACAAACACACATACACACAGCATATATATATATATATATATATATATATATATATATATATATATATATATATTTATATTAGGTTACATTTTATTGTGTGACCAAATTTTAAGGAGTGATTAAAAAATTAAATAAATCATTTAATGAAAAAAATTTGTTTTTAACATTTTCTAACATTCCGGCGTTTAGCGTTAAAGCGGGAGTGTTAGGAAAAGTTAAAAAGTCGTTTTGTTTTTGCATTCTATGACTAAGTTACTCTTTCTTAATCGGTCTTTGAAATTTGGTCGCTCATGAAAATGGCACCCAGTATATATGAATACTATCTTTTGCCCGTAACTTTTTTCGCTTATGTGACGGAAATAGGTTAACGAATTTATTTATTTATTCTTTTCAGGACTCCATAGACAAAATAGAACCCTTGTAGTTTCACCATATCCGTCTTTATATCACAGCCGTTTTACTTGCAGGCTATTAGTGCTACAAAGCTCAAATGGCTAGCATAGTTATATATAGTTATAATATTTAAAACGTTTTTAGGTTACCACACTTATATGTAAAATGGATGTGATTTTTTTGTGCCTAACTCATCGTATGCATTCTATACTCGTTGAATAAGTCCTTCGAAAATATTGAGGTCATATTAAGAACACTTTTTCCATTGTATGTATTCTATATTCGTTGACTAAGTCCTTAAAAAATATTGGGGTCGTGTGAAGAACACTTTTACGGTACAGGGTTCCGTTTACGGAACATTAAGCTTTCAAGTGGTAATTTTTGTCAGAGTTGTGTGTCCTCATCTGTTACTACCTAAACCACCATTTCTGGATATCTAAAAACCATTAACAATGTTAGGGTGTATAACGAAATTAAAAATTTATCACAGCTAAGTAGGCTTTACTAGTTTACGAGCAATAGTCGACCAAGTAATGACATGTAGTTGGGTCTGTAAAGAGTTCACAGAAATTTCGTGTGAATGACTTAAATTGAGGCCAAAAATAATTTTATATTTTAAAATGTATATTTATTATGTCTGTGAAAGATAAAATAGGCATCATATTTACATTTCGAAAAATTAATAATTGTAAATTGTTTAATAGGAATACTACGTAACCTTAAGTGTTTATAAGTGCCTAAGTGTTTATGTTTACACTTAAATGCTATAATGTCTACAGAATCCTCGTAATGCAAATTATTTATTTCAATTTTTTTGATATGTTACTTTTTACTTTTTGTTAAAAGTTCTATACCTTATATTTTGTCGTTTAAATATATCGTTTTTCTGCAGTACTTTTTCTGGAAAAACAATGAGAAAAGCACTCTTTTCTCATATAGGTTCCAAGGATTCTAAAAGTTTGTCCCTGGGATTAATTTGTGTTAAGAACGAATATGTGATTTGACAACGTAGGCCAGTTCATCCAGCTTCTTGAAAATCACTATCGTAGCCGATGACGGCACTTCCTTGCGGTGGGCAGGGCAGTGTGCAGATTGTTATTTACAAACCGCATGTGCAAATGGTGAGAGGGAAAAGTCAGGTAAACAGGGGTATTTTTAGATGATGTAACCGGACGATTATTTTAGTTTCCAGAGCAGAGAGCTATTTTTTGAGACTACCCAGACGTAAAATTATAAAACAAAAAGTCGTTTTTTTGTACCACAATTTTACCACAAAAACAGCCTTTGAAACTACCCCTAAATTTAGGATGATAATTCCCCGTTTCATGTTTTCATTCAAGTGGCCTCTAAAATTATCTATCTGTAAGTTTTTGTTTCATTTGTCTCTGGGTAGGTAGTACTTACCGTGTCGCTTAGTCGAAGACTTCTTGTGAAAAATATAGTTAATTTTTCTCCGACTGTTATCATTTTAACCCTTTTCTCAGCAACCTCATTGTAAAAAACGGAATAAAATGCCTGTGTTAGAGGACCGAGTATCCACCAGTGAAATAATTCTTAAAATAGGTTAGATAGTTTTAACAATTAAATTGAACTCATAAACTTCTTCATTATTATAATTGCATGTATATATTTTTTAGAGATTATTGGATAGACGATCATGGATGGTCTACATAACTATCGCGATCAATGTAAAATTTGTTATAAAACGTAAAATATACCTAATTAAAGCAATTACTACAGTCACATGTACGAGTTTTTAATTTTTTTTTGTTACAAGTTTAAATAAAAGTTATCACGTAGAATTGCTTGTAAAACATAAAAATGAAGCTAATTAAAGCAATTACCGCAGTCACGTGTACATTTCGTTTTTTTTTAATTGTGTGTTACAAGTTTAAAAAAATGCTCTCACGTAAAATTTGTTTTAAAACATAAAAATGTAGCTTATTAAAGCAATTACTACAGTTACATGTTCATCTTGTTTTTTTTAAATTTTGTGTTATTGGTTTAAAAAAATGCTCTTACTCTATATCGATGGATAAAACTTAATCTAATAAGAACAATTAGAGCCACCATCAATACTATTCAAAATAAATATTTTTCTTAGACTCAATCAAGTGATACAAAACGATCAATATATTTTCTTGTTTTAAAATGTACTGTTACTGTTCTTACTTGCAAACTTACTAAAATTTATTAGAATTTATTAATAGATAAGGAAAAAAGTAATTTCATTTTGGTAAATAAAACGACGTCGTAGAGAAAAATATGATAACCTTTTGTTAAACATATCTTTGATGAGATTACAGTTTAAATTTCATTTATATTTAATAACACGGTCTGTATTCTACTAAAATTATTGAACGATTCAATATTGTTTTAGCTCAAATTATATTTTTGTTTAATCCGCCAACTTTATAAAGGTCACAATATAATGAAATTTAGCCACATAAATAATACATATATAGAGATATTGTGCCTTTTAAAAGTCACTTATTCCTTGGGGGAAAACCGTGTGGAAAACAGCTTATTTGTTTCATTTGAAAAGAATTCACGTTGACAGACATGTGTTATTTGTTATACATTTAGAGAAAATGTATTTGTTTTTCACATATTTTCTAGTTAGATTTTAATTTTATTCCAATGACGAAGTGCTGAAAAAAATTTACTCAGAGTACCAAATAAGTCAAATTTTAACAGAGACAAGATCAGTTTTACAATATTAGTTTCAACTAATCCAAATAAATATCAAACTTTTCATTCGAAGGGGTCTGTGGGAAACGTAATTTTATTAAGCGATTTTCGATCAGTGTGAAATGGAAATATTATCATGTTTGGTGTGTGGTGTTTAGCATTTTCTTTAGCTCATTCAATAAATTCTTTAATAGGAAATCAGTTACTTAAAGTCGTGTTATACATTTTATTTTAACATGTTTGAAAATAAATAATACTATAATAATTAAATGTCTATATAATCATACTATTTTAATATAACATTGCTTATGATGGAATTAATACGGGTTAAAATAAAGTCAAATAAAATTAAATCAAAATTATAAATCGGACACAATTAGAAAAATAAAATAAATTCAAAATAGCCAAACCATACTAAATTAGATTAATTAAATTTAATCATACAATAAAGTAAATGTAATTTAATGAAATAAAGTTTAATTAAAAAAATTAAATAACCCAAATAAGATAGCGTTGAAATTAGTGAGTGACAATAAGCTCAACTCAAATTTAATTAAATAATCTAACAAAGAAATCGAACAATAGCCATGCAACACAGCATATAAAAATTTGAATTCATTGCACGTGTGATATTATATATTGAATAAACAAGTTTTGAATGAGAATATTGGAAATCAAAAGTGGCAACCGGAAAATGAATCAAATTCACTGTGCTACAGATTTTGTACAAGGGATTGAATAATGCCATCTTAATGTGACAAGGAGGGCCTCGAGGACTTTTTTCACGTGAAATTGTTAAGGACAACTGCAAATACGTCTTAATAAAGGGTATTACACTTGCCAAATGTTTGTCTCTTCGATTAGTGCTTAATAATAATATAATTAAACGAACTAAAATAGCAAAATATTTTTCATCGTTGTTGAAAATTAACTGTTCGTGAAGTTTTGTTGGTTGAATATATTGTTTAAGAGCAAGTATCACAAGAATACTTCTGCTTAAAAATCTATTTAAATTTACTGGTCAAGCAAAATTGAATTTTAATTAATGCATTCTCGAACCTGTAATATATTTTGAACTAACTAAATCTTGATACATGTATCTCGTCCTCCGAAAATGATTTCCAACAAATGTTTAAAAAAGTCTACTTTTCATTTTACAGACCTTGCTCTTCCTAATTTTTCATCATATCGACACTTGATTAAATAACTTATTATTTATTTCATTTTTATGCAAATTTATTTAAGTTTTTATTTTTTTTCATGAGATAACTTTTTACGTTGAATACATCATCAATTACATACATCATACACATTTTTAATATTCTAATAAACAACATTTTACTTTCTCCAATTTTCTGTAATTAATTAATCACCGTTTGGTTTGGTTGACATCTAATTTTGTTATACAATTCATATTGAAGATTTATACGAGGACTTTTGAAATTACTGTAACAGTATTTTAATTTATGTTCAGAATACTAAAAGTGAGGGTTAGAATAATTTGTAACCTTAATGTAGGATTAATAATAAGGCATAAAGTCCATTGTATATATCCGTATGAGCACTAAATACGCTAAGTATATGGGCCGTTTTGAGTTGGAGTAAAATTTCAAGATTACATCACGAATGTACAGAGTTAGCGTAAAATATAAAGGTTACTATTAAAGTTGATGTAACAGTAACGTTAAATTTGGAAATTTGATATTTGTTAACTCTTGTAACTTGAGAAAGTTAGAATTTTCTTCGCCTCTAGAAACAAAATTGACGGTTACTGACTTTATTTGTTTCTTTAAGATTTTATAATGTGTATAGTCTGGAGTAATTTCCTTCTAAAATTTCTTTAGGAAGTTTGACGGCGCTGGGCACCGGGAAATCCCGAGTTCGATTCTTGGCTGCCATCGAGAGTGGCTATTCCTATCTTTTCACCCGGGTTGTCTCAAGGCTCCTCTTGGGACCCGTTGTATCCACCCTCATACAAAAAGGTCCCTTACTTTTGAAGATCCCCTAATAATAACCCATATCTGCCATTGAATGCTTCCACCCAACTGAGCTAGTGACTGTCTCTTTGCAATGCGTCATTTAGTATCTCCATTTTTTTGAAGAACACATCTTGCGAACGTTCTAAATGATACTCTAAATGTTGTCGAGAGGGGCTGGAGTAATGTATATAATCGCGTCAACAGCCAGTCACTGATGTGAGAAACTACATATTGCAATCTCCAATTCGCCTGCTGTTGCGGTGTTGCGGTTGTGGTTATTACCGTCAATGATACGCGCATTAGGAGGGGCATATATCGAGCAATGGACGGAGGAAGGCTGTTGATGATGATGCTTCAACTCAATAAATAGGAATCACCAGAGACAGAGATGAGAATGACCCTATCTTTGAGTCGGTGAGAGTGTTCGCAAAGTGCGTTCACGAAAAATTTAAAATGCCGAATGTCTCAATGCACAATTTATAACCCTGTCATTTTTTTCTTAGACACGAGACATAATTGAGGGCCTTAAAGGGCCTAATGTGTAAAGATAAAACAGTGGGCGGTGGGTATAATGCATTAACGCGGTGTTGTGATCAACATGGTGTTGTGCGGTGACCCCTTTTGAAAAGCGATTGTGGAGTTGATTTGTAATTCACTATAAGATTTCATTAATTAGTTTGATATTAAATCGAATTAATGTGTTTTTTAATAGCCATTGTTTGAATATGTGTCAAAATCATTTATCTATTTGGGTTGGACGTCACAGACGGCGCTTGGACGTGAGTAATGCTATGCGTTAAACAAGGAGTTTTTAAATATAAATAAATGAAAATTTGTAATATAATGAAATTTGTGGTAATTTTAAAATTTCTTTCATGTACTCAAAATATTTTTTTAATTATAAGCATGGCATGTATTTAGATAAGTTTGAGTGGGGATGGGTTTTATTATTTATCTTGATAAAAGGAAAATTAAAAATTATGTTTTGTTTACTTAAACTATCGAGATTGTTTTAAAAAATGTATAGTGGATATATGATATCGATCAGGTATTGAGTTAACATGTGACATGTATCCTATTATTGCTCATTAATATTGGACTTTGTATTTTTTTTAGTTTACGTATTTATTATAATTTTTAACCTAAACGCGTTTAAATGACGAGGAAAAGACTGTTTTTTTGTACATTACGTAACATAACTTATTATGTTTTTGGATGTCAATAACACATAAAAAGTTATATTTAATTTATTTTCAGTTACTATTGAGAACAATACTGTTGAATAACCGTGATCAGGTGATAGAGCGCTTGAGAGATGTGTGTAAGTTTCGATATTCTTTTGTTGTAGATGGTTATAATGTAAAACAAAACAAATTAAGTACTAGTAGAACTCACGTTACGAGAGTTTCGTACATACTTAGATATTAATAAATATTGCATATGTATTTTCTCTTATAACCTTGGCTTTGGTAGTTTTGAAAAACAATTGATATCCTTTAAATTGCCACTTTATTTGGCATTGTACGGGCACTTGAAAGAAAAAAATGAGTTGGTACTTTACTTGTTCCTTCAAAATTTTCCATATTCTTGAGTATTCCAATTGAAACATATGTGGATTAATATGCTCTATGACTATGCCCAATTTCAGGTTTCTATATCAAAAGGTTTCTCAAAGAAATGGCTGTGACAGACGAATGAATACGTCATTGATTTTAAATGGGTTCGTTTTTTCATTTTGAGATATTGAACTTAGTTTTATCGAAATGCGCATCAGTCGATTAAACTAGTTTATTAATACATAAACATCTTAATGTGTTATTTTTAAAAATGTCATACATTTAAACGTTCCATATTATTTTAAATTATGATGACACCCAATAGATAAGAATATTTGCGGATACAGATAAATATCTTATTTGCACCCTTCTTAGATATCCGATTTTAAATTATGATGACACTCAATGTATAAGAATGTTTACGGATACAGGTAAATATCTTATTTCCATCCTTCTTAGATATCCGATTATAAATTGTGATGACACCTTATTATTTTAAATTATGATGACACCCAACATATAAGAATGTTTACGGATGCAGATAAATATCTTATTAGTACCCTTCTTAGATATCCGATTATAAATTGTGATGACACCTTATTATTTTAAATTATGACAATACCCTATATATAAGAATGTTTACGGATACAGGTAAATATCTTATTTGTACCCTTCTTAGATATCCGAGCACAAACATAGCTACTACTAATAAAAAGAGTCATAGCCTATTATAAGAATGGTATGACTAAACAACGATTTATCATATTGTCAAATATTATCAAGAGTACGTGATACTACTTTTAAAATGAAGCCAATATAGTTATCGGATTAATTTTTCTTAATATTTTAATAAAAATACTAATCTCCAAAGTTGCATGTGTCATCTTCCTCAATGGTTACCGAGTTTACGTGAAGTAAGAAAAATGTCGTCTACATATGTCCGAGCTATTGCCGCATTTTTATTATTTGACACAGACATTTACAAAACTATCGAAAACCATATAACCATTGCAAAGTGGTTATTGTACTGAATTATCAAGGATTTTTTTA
This sequence comes from Druceiella hillmani, assembly GCA_039881145.1. Classification (NCBI taxonomy): domain Eukaryota; kingdom Metazoa; phylum Arthropoda; class Insecta; order Lepidoptera; family Hepialidae; genus Druceiella; species Druceiella hillmani. The sequence goes on from JAYKKI010000029.1 coordinate 17,428,709, forward strand.
AATTCAATATCTAAGGAGCTAAAAGGGTTGTCAGAGTTTTAAATTTGATAAACGTTATAAAAATTGGCTAAGTAAATATTTATTATACTAATTATGGAAAGGTTACCCTTAAGTGGATGAGAGGATATATATAGATAGTGATAGACATTAATGAGGAAATGGTGTCAAGCTGTTATCCCCATGGTATTTGTCTATATATTAGGCTTTTCAGTTTTTGGAAAAAAAATTCAAAATGATTAAGTAACTTTACTCTTAAAACAAGTTATTATTATATTTGTTGTGACGTATATAGTAATTTTGAGTACTAAGATCTGCTGAAGAGAAGCCCGCTCACTATTCCTGTCTTCTTACATCCCTCACACATTCGTTGTTGCCGCAAAATATGGTTTGTAAATACCCAAAAATACACATTTGATACAAACAAAATACATTAATATTTATTTTTTTTTTAAACTACCTTAGTTATATGCTTTGTGTATAGCTTTACTTTATATTTTTACTCAAGTTTTTTACGTCTATGGAAATAAGAAATTTCGTAGACAAACATTATTATTTTTCGTATTTGCAATGGAAGCAAGCACATATATAAAAATAAGGTGTCGGTTGAGACATAGTTAATGAAGACATCTGCTGAACTTTCATCGTGATCTTAAATGCTCCAAAGATACTATGATCAGGTATTCATAATTTTATGTAATTTAATTTACATTAGAGAAAATAATTAAAATAGAATGATAACGGAATTGTTGTTTGTCAAAATTAGTTTAAATATTTCAGTATCTTTTTAAATAATTTTTTAAAAGGATATTGAAATATAATTAAAAAAGTTTTTCAAATCTACGTGGTTACTCTGTAATAACCGAGCATTGGTTACTACATTACGTGTGACCGTGGAAAGAAAGTGTAGGGCTAAACACTATGATATAATCTCTACACTCTACAAGAGAAGTGAATTTGATAAAGTTCAATTAAAGTTAAAAACAATCCCCATTCGCGACGCGCTCTTTTCGTCACGTATTATTGTGACGTTACCTTGTCAGACAATTTGGCAAACAATAAACTTTCTTTAAGAAATACATATCCATAAAATTATGGTACTTACTCATTTTGAAACAATTTAATATTTTCAATTTAAAAAAAAATAATATTTTTTTATTTTAAATTATTTAATAATTTCCGGCTGGCTATCTTTTAGAAATTGTATTTAATTAAAATAGATAATTTGTATTGTGATTAATTACTTTGATACATTACATTTTTGTATACGCACATAACCGGGAAAATGCGAAAAATATCAGTGTATGTGACAAGTCATGTCAAGTTACAGTGACGCGAAGCCGCTATGGTTATTGATCGAAACTCCAATAAAATTTTCATGGATTTTCACAATATTGGTATATTGTAAATCTCACATGTGTAGTAAATATCACGTATGTTATCTTTATAGGATCAAAAATAAGATGTCTCTATTATTGTGTCTTTTCCACTTTTTTCTTCCATGGCATACACCGCGTTCGGTTTATACGCGGCAGGCGGCGTCATAAAACAAATAAGGTGATGTCTCTCACCAGCTCGTATCGCTATTGCCAAATATATATATCCCGCGTAACCCTGGCCTTCAGCACGTAATCTTTTTTAGATTTGAAACAGATATACATTGTTCAAAGAATTGTAGGTTATATAGTTACGATTTATTGTTCATAAATTTAATATTAACGTAGAATTATTAAGATGTATTGAAATTCATGTTTTATTTTAAATAAAATTTGAAAAAAAAAACCAGCCGAGTACATTTCGAAACACGTACAAAATTTTTCTGTAGTTGTTTGATTCTCCTGAAATTTTCGATATATGTTAACCTACCTAGAATTTTTTTCAGATTTTTGAGAAAAAAACAAAGTACTGGATACTGGACAAATGTAACTTTGAAACTCAATATTTTGAAAAGGGACCCTAAACGTCGCCGTTGTCGTCACCGTGGTGTGTTGGATCGATCACAAGGCATACGGCCTTTGACGATGCGGCGCACCGCGGGGACCCAGGTTCGATTCCCGGCCGTTCGTCGAAAGGGGCTGGAATAGTGTGACGGTTGGCTGTAAGAGATTGCTCTCGTAGCAATAAGTCCGCCATACTTATCAATTAGATACATTAACATAGATAAATAAATAAATAAATAAACGTGAAAAAAATGTGAAGCACGAGTAGAACTCGCAGTACGAGGTTTCCATATACGTTTAGGCATTTATAAACGGTTAATGGTACATAATATTCCTATTAAACTATTCACTAATCTTAATTTTTAGAACGAAAATATATTGAATTTTATATCGTTCATAGGTGCATTTAAAAAAAATACATATTATTTTGCTATATAGCTCCAAATTAACAATTGTCGGAACTTTACTTGTACTGTGCGACCTTGCTTCTTGTGAAATTTCGTGATTCTGGGTCATTGAGAAATACCCTATAGGTTTTGGCCATATTTTTAGGGTTCTTCTTGAAGCTTGATTTTTTTCCGCTTCAAGGAACCGTAGACCTAAGTATTTGATTAATCTCAACTTGATATCTCCACGCGTGCTTTAAGAAAAGAGTCTTGGCATATCGACAGACGGACAATGAAGTGATTCTTCCTCTTTTCCTTTTGAGGTATGGAACCCTAAAAATAGTAAATGGAATGAACCTATCCAATAATACCCCAATCAAAAGGATGCGCAACAAATAATCTTATGGGGATGCACATTAAAACCATTTTTTACAGATTTCTTTACACGCTAAAGGTTATTTCTATATTTTATTTCGTTTTAGTTATTCCTATTTAGTACACCTAAACAGTTCAGTATTGTAATAATAGTAAACAGTATTCTAATTCCAATATAATTATACTGTCTTAACACAGTATTGCTTAAAATATAACCAATAATTAATATGTGCAACAAAACTGTTGATGATATTACAGTTAAAATAAACTAAACGACATTAAATTGAATCAGGTGAGGCACAGTTACTATTAGTTAAAATCAAATTCCATTTAATTCTACAATAACCTGAATAAATCAAATAATAGTCAGACAATAAAGTAATTGAAATAATTGAAAAAATATTACTTAATGGGTGCGACCTTTTTTTTAATAAATCCATCTTAAATGGGAGTATTGAGAAACGAAACATGTCAACCGTAGAATAAATGAATTCATAGTACGACACATTCTATTTATGGGATCGCATAATATCGTATTAGTGTAACTTGGAGCGACATAAAGAAACCGAAAAGGAGGTTAGTGCTTGTTTTCTTGTGGAATATTCAACGTTACCTGTAGGAGCATATGAAAAAGGGAAGCACGTTTTTATACCTTTTTTCTTATGTTATACGTACGGACATTAACGTAAAATCGTTATTGCAGTCCTACAGATTGTTAACACTTCGTTGAACAGGAAAATTTTAAACATTTGTGAAGATGTATTCTGACAACAAATTTTCCTAAAAACCTCCGACACAAACATGAATTTTAATTACTTTTATATCAAAGACAATTTTCACACTCCCGTAACTCTTAATTTGGATTTAAATAATATTGCCAGAGTTGTAATGTTGAATCCAATTGATGCTATTTAACGCTTACCTACATTTGATAAATTTTAAAGAAAATATCTGTAATTACGGATGCAGTGTTAATTCTTAGTAACCATGTATTAATTAACGAAGAATGGATGTGACACTTTCATGTACTATTTGAGTCCTGCGAAGTTTTTTGGATTGAATAGCATTTATTGACTATATTCTTTTGATCCAATAGGGTGGAAATACGTCAAAATAATATAGAGAAAAAGCCAATTAAACGTAGGGTTTTGTAGTCCCGTTCAGTACATGATCATAACAATCTTTAAAAATGATAAGGTTTAGAATAATAGCTACAATTTTCCTGTAATATTCTATTTAGACTACATTTATTGTATTCTGAAGTCTTTACTGAAGTCTTTTATAAATTTTTCAAGTCAATTACTTCTTTTCCTGCAAAATTTACGGTTTCACACATCGTCACCGTGTCGCATGTCGTGTTCAAAATTTCCAAATAATAAAAAAAATGGTCTTACGTCTATAAAAACTTATTACAAAAGAAAGATTTTAAAGTATTTCTTAACAATATAAATTTCTATTTTGGCGCTGGTCTGTTTTTCCTGTGAATTCAATGTTAATTTTTTTAAATTGATTTTAATACTTCATATTCAACATTTACGGAAGGTACAAATGTTTGCGAATAGATAAAGATATAATGTCGATAAAAATAGGCCATAAATTACATGAGGAAAGTTTTTTATTTGCTCACGTATTTATCGGAATCGGTTCGCGGATTGCGGTTACTACGTTTACAAGTTTTCCCACGTTTAGGAAAGCCAACAGTTAAGAGTCAATTTAAGAGCCATCAAAGTTAAAATAATTTTTTCTATTTATAAACTCGTAACATTATTATTGAGATAAAATTTTCTTTTCGAAAAGTTTACAATTTCATATAAGGAGACAGGAAATATATTCTGAATTAGCAATGAAACATGATAAGCGCTGACGGCGTTGCTTAACGTTTATTGATGCTGGGTTATAAGGTATAGAAATACTTCTGGAAGAAGAAAGAGTTTTTGGTAGACAGATAGAAATATATTACGTGATTTATAACAAAGATTTAAGCCAATATCTTCTCCTCTGTCTAAAGGTATGCTAGATATGGTCAAAAAACGGAAATTCTAAGTATTAACGTAGTAATTATGTTTACTTGATAATCTGTCGATTGTAGTGAAAAATGATATAATTACTCTGTAATTGAAAATAAAAAAAAAAAAATTATAAAAAATGCATTCCGTTTTTTAGGATTTGGTAAGCGAATGGCAAAAACGGAACTCTTTTAATTTTGCCATGTTAGTCTAGAGGTTCTTACATGGAGGTTCTGCTAGTAAGAAGTTATAATTCTGTTTGCATTATAACTTTTTATAAAATATGTGGTGAATTGGCTGAAGAGTTTTTAGCCGTGGATCATCAGATAGGGACTTTTTCATTTACGTGTTAATATTTGTCTGATGTAATTTTAATACGTGTTAATATTTATATGACTTTTTTATTTAATAACTATAACAATAAAACGACGAAAAAAAACGAAGCGTTTCAGACGAAGTATACTAAAAATCCTTAAGGTGCGAAAATTCGATCTTGGTTGTTTTCTTCAATCCTAAATGAAAATTAAATATAACATTATGCAATATCTCGGTTCTCCGGCTTAGAAAGAAGTACGTTGTGAACCAACCATAAATATCATGATTCTTGTTTTAAATTATATAATTATGGATATTAGTAACAAATTTCAAAATCGTCGAGGATCTAATTTTTATCTGTATAAACAGTTGTTTCAATTTTTTATCGTTGATCCTATTTGAAATCTTTTCATTGAAAAATTTTCTGAAGTTTCATTTTTCATTGAAAATTTTACTGAAGTTTTCATTGAAAAATTTACTGAAGTTTTCGTTAAAATAATATTACGTTACTACATGATTCGAATGAACTCCTTTAAATATCTTACTTTATTAGTGGAAGTATTATTTCTACATTTACATTGTTAGCCAGTAAATACAACGTATATTGTACGACCTTTAGTAACCCGTTATCTATGTTTTAGCATATGATGTTTTAGAGAATAAGATTCTATGTTTATTAGCAGTTGAATGTTTGTCGTACTTATTACGGTTTTTACTTAAATATTCAACCATTTGTCCATTTAAATTGTAATTGATTTCAATATTCTTGTCTTGTTAAATAAAAGGACATTTTTAGAATTAACCAATCCAATCAATCTCGTCAATGCACTGAGAATTATCAATTATATTGTGTAAAAAAAGTTCTGAAGTATATAATAAGAAAGAAAAAGAAATATATCATTTATTTCTCTATGGGCTGCTATCTATTCTTCTATATTTAATTTGGCCATATTAAATAATTATGCGATATGTATACGTATACATACAGATTATGAGGACCATTAGGTGGAGATAATTCTAGATTACGACGTAGCGAAAGATAATCATTGTGTAACAAAATAAATGTCATGTTACTGTGTTATTTAGAATATATGGTTCAATTTGTGATAAAATAATAATCTATCTACATTTTCAACTCACGAAGAGTAGAATTTAAAAGTTAGTTAACATTTTCACGATTCTTTCGATTATATTTTTATGGACAATGTGCGAGAAACAACGAAGATGCCAAAAATTTTCAGAGCACCTTTTACAACACCTTTTGGTGATGTATGTGTTAATGGTATTATATTTTTGTTCTTGCTAAATGGATAGCGACTTTCAGCCAAATAATATTGGTGAAATATCAAAAAAATACGACTGATACCGGAAAAAATACCCTTACTTTAAATTATATCATGTCGTAAATTTAAAAGAATTTAATTCCCAAATAGATATTAAAATTGCCAGTTCGATGGAAATTTCTTGGTTAATGTTCAACTGTAATTATTACGCGATTACATTTAAATAATCACAAATGGACAAGTGAGTATATTGAATTTTTCAATGTTTTCCTTTATATTATTGAAATAATGAATGACAGTAGCACAATTAATTACAGTACCGTAACCAAAATTTGCTATTTATCACCAGAGAGGGTTTATAGCATTTTGCGTCATCTATCCAATATTTTTTGGATTATTTTCTTTTACAGAAAGGTAAAAGATTAACGGAAAATTAATGCCATATTTTGATTACTTGGTAAACTTAATTATATTTATTTCCATTTCTGCGAATTACAATTCGAATCTAAAGGAACATTAAAGATTTACGATAACCCTATGGCTTTTGCAATTTTTTTTTAGAATATAACTTATCATTCAGTAATTGTTACATGATTACTAAAATTACATTTTATCACGCTCAACTAACTTTTAAAATAATTTAATTAATTATAAATGAATTACACAATAAAAAAATTAAATTTTTGGTCCAACCACGGTAAAGGGACACGTCGGAAACATTTTTATATATCAAATACTCTTAGTAATTTAGCATTTATGTCAGTGAAGACGCCACCGTGTTTATTTTATATAAGCGTATTTCAGGTTGAATATTTAAAGACATTGAGTAATTAATGATTGATGACACATATTTATGCATTTCTGCTTGGCTTCCAGTTTTTTGGTTATTTGGCTTCTATTTTCACCTTGGATGAATTTTATGGACTTTTGGAAATGTTTAACCTATCAAAAAGTTACAAGAAAGTTTGTTCACAGTTATTAAGATTTAACACAATGTTAACAACCGCTTTGTTTTTGATTAACAAATTGGTTGTTAACATTAACATTAAAGTTTGTTATTATTAAAACACAATGATCCTAGTTTCGATACATCGTAGGTATTTTAAATTTTTCGGTAGAAGCTATGCTTTTTCAATGGTTTTAGACAATTGGCAAGATATTAGTCTAATACGAAACGTAAATATAAATTTGTAATGTCTTCTGGGTATCATTTATATATGTTTTTAAAAAATCACGTGTGTATATTATATTCATAATTCAATTCATCTTGCTTGCGAGTTACTGCCAACTCGCAAGCAAGCCGAATGAGAATTAAGATGAAAAATAATTATCTCAGTAGTTTTGTCATAATTTCTAACTCACTGATATAAAATGAAATAAAAAACGGATAGCTTTTTCATTTTTGTTTTATTTTATCCATTTTGGGTTGTTTAATTTGAAATTATTTCATTTATTATAAGTGAATATTTAAATATTCATTTTGCTAATAAATATTTGCTGAAATGTGTGTTTTCTAAGATATTTACTGGTCAAAATTATATTTTACCACGTTCATAATTAATGTAGGTTAGTATACTTTTAGAGAGAGAAACAAGTCGAAGAAAGACTGAATGGAAGGTATTTTATTATTTTTGCAAACAATTACTTTAACGAAAACATACTTATCTGTTTATGTTTTAAACCTTTCGATCAATTGTAAAATTTGAACATGATTTGCTGTAACGACACGATAGTTTTCTTTACGTTATGTTATTTTCTCATTAAAGATATTATCATTCCCGTTGATATAGTTGCGATTAATAAATTTCGGGATATACTGCGTATAATGAAATATGATTGCTAAAGTACGATTAATAAGTTTCGAGATAAAGTGTGTATAATAAAAAATGCACGATTTTGCATAAACACATAAATAAAACACGGAAACAAAAGATTTTGATTGCTAAATTCTGATTGCTAAAGTACGATTAATAAGTTTCGAGATAAAGTGTGTATAATAAAAAACACAAAAACAAAAGGTTTTTATTGCTAAATTCTGATAGATAAAGTACGATTAACAAGTTATGAGATGTAGTGTATAGGCATGTATTTACGTAAACACGTAAATAAAACACAGAAATAAAATATTTTTGTTACTAAATTTTGATTGCTAAACTCAAGAAAGTGTCTCATCAGTTTGATGACACAGCATCCCATCAGTTTTGTATTCCAGAACAAAAACCACGTTTAAAAATATTGCGGATTTTTATCTCGTATAGGGTTCAGAATAATGATATCGAAAAAAAGTCGAAACGCAAACTAATATCACATTATACAAGAAAATGGCAAGTTTTTCAAAGAAAATAATATGGCCAGTATATATTGTTAATAAGTTTTTATTATAAGTGTATTATCATAATTTTATATAGTAGATTACACATGTATTTACGAAATATTTGGTAACTTTTACATATATCAAACAGATTGGTGGTAATGTTTTACAATAAAAGCAGATCTGCTTACATAAAACGATTTAAAAGAAAATTTAAACAGCCCAATTGAAACTATCTGTTTCGTTAACGATTGAGAAAAAATTATTTGCCGGAGAAACGAACTTCTATAATTTAACAAATATGTTTAATTGGCTTTCATCTTGATGAGAATTTTTACACTTAAGTGCAGTAAAATATTTCCGGTAGTCCTCCATTTCTTAAATTAAAAATCACTGCTTTAGCTGCTCATGGACTCTGCTTCCGTTCTGAAAGGATTCTTGATCTCTTCATACACAATCAACCTAGTACTTTCTATGAAAGTTAATTCACAATATATACTACCAAGTTGTTGAATAAGTTACACTTCCGTAACTTTTAATAATACTGAATTTTTCTGTCCATTTTCTTTTTCCCGTCCTCTATCACATGTCTTAATAGAGTGTGCGCGCACATGTGTTTCTGTGGGTGTTTCTATACTGAATTTTCAGTAGGTCACAAATATTCCTTAATTGTATTATATAAATTTCCTTTATTGTGATATTGTAGTACCCTTTTAGAAAAAAGGAGACAACATTTGTGGACTGTACTTCATTATATAAATATACATTTATACATGCAAGGATTATTACGTTACTTTAATTACAATAAACATTAATTCTTACTAAGGATGAAATTTTCCTATTTTTATCTCAATGACGTGGACATGTAGTCAATTGTGAAACTTGTGAAACTTCAATTTGTGAAACTTCACAGAGTTCGATTAAGAAGTTTAAAAAATGGAAATAAACAAATAAAGGAACAAATTCATTATCACATTTTTATTCTTAAGATTTAATTATTTTCATAATATACTTTTCCTTGGTATTGGTACCCGTATGAGACATTAGATGAATCTTACCCGAATGTAATTATAGACGGCATCTGTCTAATAAGCCTATATATATATATATATATATATATATATATATATATATCTATAATTTTATATTGGTGTAATTATACATTATTAAGTGTAGTTAAGGCGAGTTTCAGAATTCTTGATGTTAGATTCTAATTTTGGAGAATTCTATAAACTCTTCCCCTCTGTAGAACACTGCATATTTTATTTATCACAGGACATATTAAACATTTTAATTAATAATTTAACATAATAATAGTTTAGTTAATTAATAATTTAACTAAACTATTTCTGAGTAAGTAATACATTCATTTTCTACCAAAATGCCAATATTAAAAAGTGAAAAAATAAAAATACCGTCGAATTTCTTATCCGAACACACGTAAAATATATTTCCGTAACTGTATATAACTCTTGGAATTACTCATAAGAGTTATTAGAAAGAATTTCAGTTAAAAATATTAATTAAATACCAGTACTTAGAATTTTTCAGAATTTTTCTATATTTTTATAATTGTGGCTGAAAAATTAAACTTTATAAAGGACTATAGATATAATAAAATCGTAAATAAATGAGTCTGTACATTGAATATTTTTGAGTGGTAGCACTTATACCTATTAAAAACACGCTACTAGTCCAAAACAACACTTTTTATAATTATTGTCTGTTTGTCCGTGTACAATTTCGTTGTTCACGCTAATATCTGCAACAGAACGCGGTTTTCAGTGATGTATTTAGATTATCTTGGGCTAACATTTAGGTTCTGTTTTATTTCAATCAGTTCACAATTAAAAAAGATGCATCGATCTTTAGTTTACGTGCCATCGCAACGCCATCTTTTAATGTTTTTAATAACCTTTATGATTATAGAATTCTGAGAGAAAAAAACACAAAAATTCCTAATAACTTTTCTTACTCCTTATTCTACGTGAACGAAGTCACGGGTACAGTTAAAAAAAATAAAAGGAGCAAAAAAGGAGGAGTGGGGAAAAGTGAGATGGTGAGGGGAAAAGAGAGGATGGAAATGGAGAGGGAGGGGAGGGACCAAGGATTACTTTAAATCGTCTTCTAAATAATCAAAATTAATTGCCAAAATTCAAATTAATTTTACGCGAAAGGAGTCGTGGACCGTTATGATCACCAAAACTGGTAGAAAATATCCTGTTACTCCGAGGTTTTCAAATCGAATAAAGTGAACTGATTTATACCAATAAATAGACCTACCCATGCACGATAAATAAAAGCCCGAAATAGTTTTGATAATTATTTAAGACCAGGCCATATGAACGCATATGTGAGGAGTAAGCGAGGGTGTACACAGCACGTGTGCGTTGCAATGTATGAAATTGTATCGAAGATGTCACACCAACATGCTGCACGTGCCAAGCAATCGGTGTGGCATTTTCTGTACATTTTTTTACATTACAACGCACACGTATTGCGCACGTCCTACACACGCACACCCGCATATATTTTATGATCTGGCCTTTAATCTAGATCAAGTATTCAGAAGAGTAGAGCACTAGAGCCTAGAGTCCACGCAAACAAAGTCGCGGGTGCAGCAAGTATTTAATATTTTGCAAAAGGAGTTCAAAAATTTTAAAAAATATATGTGAGGAAAAAAAATATATGTGAGGAAAAAAAATATATAAAAGGAAAGGTATATTAATTTTTCTTTATATTTACTACGCGTTAATTTAGTTTCCTATATAGCGGTTCGACTTTCAAAATTTCATGAAAAACTTGCACTGCGAGGACTTACACATTCAGGGACATATAACATTTAAAGGAACATAATATTTATATTGAACTATTATAAATATTAATATTATTCTTCACCGTGTACATATATTGCCTATATATATTTAATATTATTCTTCACCGTGTACACATACTATATATATATATATATATATATATATATATATATATATATATATATGTGTGTGTGTGTGTGTGTGTGTGTGTTTTTTGTTCTAAATTTATTATCAAAGGCACCGATCAAGTCATTCCACTAGCAGGCATTTGCCTGTCATTTCATACTGTGCTCTGCCTGCTTTATTCATGCCGTAATACAGACACAAGACACACAGACACAAGACACACAGACACAAGACACACAGACACAAGACACACAGACACAAGACACACAGACACAAGACACACAGACACAAGACACACAGACACAAGACACACAGACACAAGACACACAGACACAAGACACACAGACACAAGACACACAGACATAAGATACACAGATACAAGACACACAGAAACAAATACACCGACACACACACAGACACACAGAAACAAGACACACAGACACAAGACACACAGACACTAGGCACACAGACACCAGACACACAGACACAAGACGCACATACACCAAACATACGTACACAAAACACACGGATAAAAGACACACAGATACACACTATACACTATACACTATTCACTAAACACTTTACACTTTATACTTTACACTTTATACTATACACTAAACAATTTACACTTTATACTTTACACTTTACATTTTACACTATACACTATACACTTTATACTATACACTATACACTATGCAATATACACAATATACACCTACACAATACACAATACATACAGACACAACACACACAGACACAATAAACTTAGACACAATACACACAGACATAAGACAACAGACACAAGACAAATAGACACAAGACACACACAAGACACACAGACAAAAGACACATATACTCAAGACACACAGACCCAAGACACATAGACACACATTATGCCGACATACACACAGATACACAGACACACAGACACAAGACCCACAGACACAAGATCCACAGACACCAGACAAACAGACACCAGAAACACAGGCACCAGACACACAGACACTAGACACACAGACATAAGACAGACAGACGCTAGACACTCGGGCGTGCATCGGGCGGGCCAGAAAATCTTGAGAATGTGTTTTCCGGTGACACCTATCATATTTTGGCAGGTGGGGTACGTATTTTACGTCTTTACATGGATTCCGCTTAGACGCAGGTACGTAATGAACACTTTACCCTTTACACCTTACACTTTACACTCTACACTTTACACTATACACAATACAGTATACACTATACACTTTAAACTATACACTTCACACTATACACTTTATACTATATGCTATACACTATACACTATACACTTTACACTTTACACTTTACACTTTACACTACACACTATACACTGTTCACTATACACTTTAGACTTTACACGTTACACCATACAATATACACTATACACTTCACACTTTACACTATAAACTATACACTTTACACTATACACTATACACTTTGTCCTTTACATTTTACAATTTACACTTTATACTGTACACTGTACACTGTACACTTTACACTGTACATTGTACACTGTACACTTTACACTTTACACTTTATTCTTTATACTATTCACTATACACAATATACACCGACTCAATACACAATAGATACACACACAATACACACAGACACAATACCCACAGACACAAAACACTAAGACATAAGACACACAGACACAAGATAAACAGACACAAGACACACAGACACAAGACACACAGACACAAGACACACAGACACAAGACATACAGACACAAGACACACAGACACAAGACACACAGACACAAGACACACAGACACAAGATCACAGATACAAAAGACACAGACACAAGACACACAGACACAAGACACACAGACACAAGACACACAGACACAAGACAAACAGACACAAGACACACAGACACAAGACACACAGACACAAACACACAGACACAAGACACACAGACATCAGACAGACAGACGCCAGACACTCGGGCGTGCATCAGGCGGGCCAGAAAATCTTGAGAATGTGTTTTCCGGGTCCACGTTGCATATTTTCGGGGGTGGGGTACCTATTTTACGTCTTTACATGGATTCTGATTGGATTCAGGTTCGTAATGAACACTTTACACTTTAAACTTTACACTTTACACTATACACAATACACTATACACTTAACACTTTATTATTTACACTTTATACTATACACTTTACACTTTACACTATACACTATATACTTTACACTTTTTTAACTTTACACTTTACCTTATACACTTTACACTATACACTATACACTATATACTATACACTTTTTACTATACGCTATACACTTTACACTTTACTCTACACGCTATACACTGTACACTATACACTACACACTTTACCCTTTACATTTTGCACTTTACACTTTTCACTGTACACTATACACTGTACACTTTACACTGTATACTGTACACTTTACACTGTACACTGTACACTTTACACTTTATTCTTTACACTATTCACTATACACAATATACACCGACACAATACGCAATACATACAGACACAATATACACAGACACAATACCCACAGACACATAACACTCAGACATAAGACACACAGACACAAGATAAACAGACACAAGACAAACAGACACAAGACACACAGACACAAGACACACAGACACAAGACACAAGACACACAGACACAAGACACACAGACACAATACACACAGACACAATACACACAGACACAAAACACACAGACACAAGACACACAGACACAAGACACACAGGCACAAGACACACAGACACAAGACACACAGATACAAGACACACAGACACAAGACACACAGACACAAGACACACAGACACAAGACACACAGACACAAGACACACAGACACAAAATACACAGACACAAGACACACAGACACAAGACACACAGACACAAGATACACATACACAAGACACACAGACACAAGACACACAAACACAAGACACACAGACACAAGACACACAGACACACAGACACAAGACACGCAGATACAAGACACACAGACACAAATACACCGACACACACACAGACACACAGACCCAAGACACACAGACACAAGACACACAGACACCAGGCACACAGACACCAGACACACAGACACCATATACGCAGACACAAGATACACAGACACCAGACATACGGACACAAAACACACCGACACCAGACACACAGATACGAGACACACAGGAACCAGACACTCGGGCGTGCATCGGACTGGCCAGAAAATCTTGAGAATGTGTTTTCCAGTTACACCTTCCATATTTTAGGGGGTAGCCCACCTTAGGGAAATGGGGTATTTTAGGGAGTGGGTTTTTACGTCTTTATATGGATTTCGCTTGGATTCAGGTTGGTAATGAAGAGCCCAAATTTCGTCAACCGTAATCACATAGCTCCAAATTTTATCTAGAGAGATCCAAATAGTCGAATGATTACTTAACAGTTTTTGTTTTTGCGTCAAGCATGGTGTCAAGCAGCTTTGATGATAGAGTTTCGATGGGTGTCCGCGCAATCTTCTGCTGACACCCATCTTGCACCCATCTTGGCACCCATCTTGCGCTGACTTTTGACATGCTAAGTTGGTCACGAATAATACTCAAAATGATTGTAGAAGATATTCCAATTATTTCTGCCAAATGCTTATTCTTTCTAATATAAGTTTTTTTGTTTTTTAAACAATGTCCGAGGAGGTGGCCTTGATCCTGAGGGCGGGTCGTCTTCAATCGAATCTCTACCTTGTTTGAAGAGATTATATCACTTGTAAATCATGGTTTTAATAGAGCAAGGGTCCCCGTAAACTGATGGCATCTCACTCAATACAACTTGTGATGTTTCTTCTGGCTTTGTCAGGAACTTGATGACGGCTCATAATTCGTTTTTCTCCATAATCGATGATTTCTTCCAGAATGGGTTTTTTTTTACTGACGATAGCTCAGAGTTTAATGACACAATCAAGTTGAAACTTGGCATATGTATTCGTAATTAGTCTCTTCTTGGTGACTATGTGAATAAGCAATACCCATACTTCGCCATACTCTCCATTTCGCGAATTTATTCAGCCGCCCTCGTACATCTGACATTGAAAAGACAGACCGTAAGTAATTTTCAAATAATATTATACGTTTTAAGTTGCATTTACTGAAGCAAAACAATGAACACAAACGTGACAAATTATGGCTGTGCATGAAAAAATAAATGGATCATCAAACTATAAGAAAATTTCATGATAACATGTACTTATCATTGATATTATTTTAATGATAAATAAAATTATTATCGCTGAAAATCGTATTATAACTGAATGTGATATTTGTGCTCATTGTGAAAACTTATAAACCTTTACATATATAAATTTTAGTGTTATTAAAATAATTAATATACTTGGTTATAGAAGTTTTTTAATAGTATATGCTACTATCATTATTGGTTGGTAATTAAAAAAGGAATCATTTACTCCTTTGCATATATTTATGAGGTACCAACGTACTTCGATTGGCCGGGGAATTCTGTCAGATGGAGCGTTTGTACATGTGTAGAATGTGAAGGGTACCTTTCCCTAATACCCGCTACGAAAGTCGCGGATAAAAGCTTGTTTAAAATAAAGGCAAGAAGGATGGTAAATAATGAAGTACACTTTAATTAATGGTAAAAGAAAAAGTTTATGTCTGTCTGTTCTTGTTCTCAGGTATGTGAATTTTATAATTCAATTCAGTTATCATTTCATTAGTTTCTAACAATTGAAGAAATCTATCATTTTCGTCTTCATGTAAAAAAGTATTTTAAAAATAGGCCGAGTAATGAATTTTCTATAATTTTTCAAGCCTCCATTGAATGCTTTTAAAAAAGTATTTTTCCAATTAATATGCGAACAATATAGCATACATAGTGATAGTGTCTTATCACTCAGAGTATTTTTTAAGAAAAAAATAGCATGAAATTTAATCAAACCTTGTAGTGCTACTGTATTTAAAATTAGTAAAAAGTGAAGAATTGAAGATATTATTCTAATATAAATGAGCTGTGCAGACAATTTCTTTTGCGTGGACTTTTGCATTTGATAAGAATGCTCATTAAAAAAAATGTAATCAATTATGAACATATATAATTAATTGTTTTGCTACCATGGATTGCGCTCTGTGGAATGTAATGAAACATAGATCAGATATTGTCTAAAAATATATTAGGTACTTATCAAAGAGTAAAGTAATTATATGGTTCCATACAGGAAAATTTCTTTATTCCACTGTGTTTGAATGTATATTTGACCTGCGTTAGGTAAGAAGTATAGGTTACGAAACGCATACGTGCAGATGCCACAGCCGCAAAAAGTAAGAGTTTTAGTATAAATTAAGTTTGCTTCCATTGGCTTTTCTTTTGCATATTTTCAAACACTCCATTAATTTTCACTTTTTATAATTGCAGGTTCAATGGTTAAATTTACATTTAGTTTAATGCGGATTTAATCAGGAAGTTTTTTTCCATAATGAAAAATGATCATTACAATCGTGAGAAATGTATTAAATATTAGTGGAAATATTTTTTAAACTTCTTAGTTAATTTCTGTCTTAAAGTAGATTTCTATATGGAAATCAAGTTTAAAGTATCCTTTGTGAATATGTTAATGTTCTACGGTGCTAGTCTGTCTTCAGGTTTTACAAAAGTAAGTTAATTTTTTGTCAAAAGATGATTTTAAGGTTATATTTTTTCATATTAATATGATATATTCGGTAAACACAAGTTTAGTTCAAGTAATAAAGGGAACGTGTCAAACACAATTAACTTTTTGCTTACATTAAGTTGATTGCTTTGTTAGTCTATTTCTTTAGTTTATGGTCAGTTTAAACACCGACAAAAATAAATTAAAATTACGAAATAATTCGTTTATTTTGACACACCTCTTTGTCAAAGCCTTTACAAAAATTCTTGCATTTTAATAAAGTTTCTTTATCATGTCTTTAACAAAAAAAAGGCCGGTAGGCGTTCATTAAATGAAACCATACTATTTTTAGTTTATTAATAGAAAAACATATGATTTTATAATGTAAGCAACAACAGTTGTAAACCTTATGGCAGCGAAGAGACAGTGAGACATTTATTAAATGATAGTGAGGCCAAGTACTATTTTTAAACATATTAAGTGAAAACTTTGTTTTGATTAAAGTTTTAGGAAGCTCGAAAAGCTCTCGAAATGTTTATCGTTATTTTTTAAACGACCTATGCAATTATTGTACACAATTTCTTAATATGCATATGTGTATACATAAATATATATATATATATATATATATATATATATATATATATATATGCGTATGTGTGTGAATGTGTATTTACGTACATATGTGTCAATTTTACCAAGTGTTTAGGTAACAGCAAATTTCGTACAACAGGGAAGGGTTTATAGCCTACAATGCCTGGTAGAACCCAAAGGTATATTGGGAAATCGAAGAGGATATTAACTGGCAGATAAAAGTGCAATGATTTCTAAGATTTTATCCAACAGGAGAATATAAGTATCCCCATAAGGAGAGCAGATGACTATTTTTATTATATTACCGCCGAGGTGTGTTGGGATTATCAGAGGGTTTCGGTCTCTGTCGGCTCTGCAAACCGCGGGGTCTCCCGGGTGCTATACCCAAATTTTCGTCGAGCGGGGTTAAAGTGATGTTTGAAATTGGGTAATGAGTGTAAAGTGTAAAGTGTTAAGTTTAAAGTGTTCATTACTAACCTGCATCCAAGCGGAATCCATGTAAAGACGTAAAATAGGTACCACATCCCCTAAAATATGCAAGGTGTCACCGGAAAACACATTCTCAAGATTTTCTGCCCCGCCCGATGCACGCCGAGTGTTTAGTGTATAGTGTAAAATGTACAGTATAAAGTGTAAAGTGTAAAGTGTGAAGTGTAAAGTGTAGTGTTCGTAACGAACCTGAATCCAAGCGGAATCCAAGCAGAAGAAAAATAGGTACCCTACCCCCCAAAATATATAAAGTGTCACCGGAAAACACATTCTCAAGATTTTCTGACCCGCCCGATCCACGCCCGAGTGTTTTGGTGCCTATGTGTCTGGTGTCTGTGTGTCTGGTGCCCGAGTGTCTGGTGTCTGTGTCACTGGTATCTGTGTGTCTTGTGTTTATGTGTCTGGTGTCTGTGTGTCTAGTGTCTGTGTGTCTCGTGTCTGGTGTTTGTGTGGCTTTTGTCTGTGTGTCTTGTGTGTTTGTCTGGTGTCTGTGTGTCTTGTGTCTGTGTGTCTTGTGTCTGTGTGTCTTGTGTCTGTGTGTCTTTTGTCTGTGTGTCTTGTGTCTGTGTATCTTGTGTCTGTGTCTTGTGTCTGTGTGTCTTGTGTATGTGTGTCTTGTGTCTGTTTATCTTGTGTGTGAAGAATGACACAAATCCATATAGGGTGATAACACCTGGGCCCAACACTAAAACTGACACTATTCTAAAAATGACACTATTGTATAGAAAAAATTAAAAATACAAACCCTTTAACAATTTTATTGAAATTGCTTGTTCTAACACCTGTACACAAATATAATACACGCCTTCCCCATGTGCTGTCATTAGAAGTAATGAAAAGAAAGAATAACTCTCAATCTGGAGACGCGAGTTGGCTTTCTATTATATTTTGCTCCAAATGTGTTCAACTTTAAATTTAATACAAAAATACACTTCGAAACTATCTTACGACAAATAAATATCCCTTCTGATAAATTGAAAGCGAATCATTGTCACATAAAATCAACAAGAGCACAATTACAAAGAATGTTATAAATTTGTTTTGTGACTAACATCTCAACTGCACTCGTTATTCGTAAGTTTATATTTGATTCTGTGAAAATCTTAACCTGAGTAAAACGTTGAGATATCTACACTCTACACGATCCTATTCTCAAATGACGTAGAAATATTCAATTTCAAACGATGTGTAGTACACTCTACCCTATCCTCAAATGATGTAGAAATATTCAATTTCAAATGATGTGTAGTGCACCCTGCCCTATCCTCAAATGATGTAGAAATATTCAATTTCAAACGATGTGTAGTACACCCTACCCTACACCTACTATTCTCAAATGACGTAGAAATATTTAATTTGAAACCATGTGTATTAACACACAATATGTTTACACAGATTGTGTGTAACCACTTCTATATATTTAATTGAACAATTCAGGAACTAAAAGGAAAGAGATAAAATTATTTATAGTTTATTTGATCGGAAAATGAATCCAATGAATCATAGCCTTGCTATTATAATTTCTAATATTGAATATACTTGGCTTTAATTTTGTAGAAATTCATTATTCACAATTAAATAAAATGACGTGATGTAGTATTATTTCTACTTTCTTTAAGTTCTTTACCACGACCTGGGTTTCGTTGTATTACATCTTCAGGTGGGCCATTAGCAGGGATCTTTACCTAAAGATGTAATACAACGAAACCTAGGTCGTGGTAAAGAAATTAAAGAAAGTAGAAATAATACTACATGACATAGTTTCATTTAATTGTGAATTATATTTTCTTTCAATAGGTGGAAACTATATTTACATGATTTCATATTACTTGTTTAGAGAGAAAGATTTTGAAAAGCATATATTGAACGAATTTAATTACGATGCATTTTGGGATTTTGCTAGAAGGTTCCTATTAATTCGCTGCGGTTTATGTTTGTAAAATGAAACAAAATGGTAAATATACTGTATATACTTTGGTTTTGACTACTCGAGTCAATCTTGGTTATTATCCTATACGAAAGCTTTAAAATACCGAAGGTATATGGAATGAATTATATTATAACTTCTCTTGACCACGTACTTGGATACTACGTAGATTATTTAAAAATGTTACGTGCCGTGTACAGTAACTCATTTCTCCGAGAAAAAAATTAAAATTCTAATTGAGAGCTTGTGTATATCAACTCACCTATTGTTATAAAATTATTGAACAAATACTCTAATTTTAATTCCTCAACTTATTATCACTAAGCAGTCTAATATGTATTAACTTTGTAGTAATTCGAGTTAAACACTTGCAAAGAGATAAATTTCAGTTATTTCATAAAAATGTATATTTTCCATATTACAGTAAGTTTAATTTAATTAAAATTACAAATCTAAGTCTACCGACTACCAAACTCTAATTATAATCACTGTATAAAATAAACTACAACTCTATTCAAACGGATATAACACTGAACAGTAAATGTTACTACAAACTGTCAGTCTGTATGTAATTAAAAATATAATTAAAAACTGTTGAAAAGGGAAGTGTAAAAAAAAATGTCAATCGTTCGACAAAGTTGGAATTTGAGTATATTTGTATTTGACCTCTTTTTTTAACGGTCGCGTTTACTGCACGTAAATTATTTTTCCCTGGAAGTATATCGGTATCCGTTACGTTTTCTTAATAATAAATACACTTATTGACTTATTCAGTTTTAATGTGTCCAAATAAAAACCAATGAAACATGATCGTAAACTTAATTTATGTAAAAATTGTACTCTCAGCGATGACAAATATTACAAATATTTCGACTTCCGGGAGAAGTCTGCTTTTTACCTTACACGTTACGTTTTATTGTGCACTAGAAAAAAATATATATTTAATTTTTACTACGTATGCGATTTTTCTACGTCACCTATATCGATTGTCAATAAAAATATTTCGTAATCGTTAATCATTTATTGGTAAATGATGTAATATATTTGTCGGCTGTAAAAACTTATCAGATCTGAGCACATTCAATAAAAATTAGCTAAAACAACAAAATGGCCTTCTGATTATCAGACTCTCGAATGGCATAATCAGGTAGGTAATTTAATAATTTAAAGAAAAATTGTAATTTAATAATTTTAGGAAAATTTAATAAAAATCATAACCGTCTTACAATGGTAGTCAACGAAATTAACACAGAAAATACGCTGTTTATAAAATTTATTTAACATGGAAAATCGGATAAATTGCGTGAAAAATCATAAATTTATAAGTCACATATTTTCACTCCGATAACTTATGTCAATGTTAATTAAGCTCTAAAGTTATGAACGAAGTTTATATCAGAAAATTATCACTCTTACCAAAATATTCTGAAATTTAAAATAAAACTAGACATGCATATTTGGCATATGTAGCCCACAAAATGAAAATATCAACATTTTTGGTCACAAACTGCAATATCTTTTATATTCCCATTTTAATAAGTACCTTTCATTTAGATACATAAACAAAAATCCAATAATCGCAAAAGCATATTTGAGATTAAAATAAATATGTCTTACTTTTATTTCCAAACACTGAAACATGTTTAAATATAACAATAACGAAAAACATTAAGGGTACAAAAATAGTAAATCAATCCGTTCAATTTGAGCAGAGCTAAATACAATCGGAACGTTACTAATACCGTTAATATGAAAATCAACTTATGACAAGTAAATAAATTTCCTTTTTGTCAACTATTGCCACAGGGAACTAGCAGATATATGGTAAATTTATAGATAATAATATAAACTTATTTTCGGAAAAATAATCCTATCTCACACAGCAATAAATTAAAAATTTTCGAAGAGTTTTCAACAATATTTCCCAACCTTAGCACAGCAAGCATAAAGTAACAAAATTTAGAATGAAATATTGTTCCTTTCAAACAACCCTATAAACAAAATTAAATAGTGACTCGTGGCTTAATTGTTAATAACCATACATATTATGTTGAATATCATAATTGTGTTGAATATAATATAAACTTTATAATTTAAAAAATTACGTTTTGTTTTCATGTTACTGGCTTACATTATTACATATATAAAATATAAATCAGAGCACGTGAAGTCGAATATATTAAATAAAAGGTAGCTTGTGTCTTCCATCATGGCGCCAGTTTTATTATTCTGGATATTTATTCTCAAAAACTCTTAAATCATTTTTGGGCAATATATAAATTAGTTTCATCAGTTATATTTATAAATTAACAATCAGTTTTAAATTGAATATGTAGATATCATTCAATTAAAAACTGATTGTGAATTTGAGAACTCAATCCGACATAATAGAAGTTGACATTTCAATGGATCGTCAATGTGACAATTAACTCTAACCGAATTGAACATGACAACTCAAATGAATGTGGAAATTTGAGAAAGTTGCTTTAATTCATAAGGTTTAAGTGGAAAGATTGTACTCTGTGTGAAAGAAAACAAAGGGCCGGTTGCGTATTGATTTAATTTTTCTTTAGGCGTATTTAAATAACATCGAATTGGGTACGAATAGATATAAAATTCGTAAGAATGACGGTTAGTATATATTAGATAATATTTAATTATTTTATAAAATTTGCATATCTAACTTGACAGTAAAATATTTTAAAAGAAGTAAATCTTGTTAAATACGCAATTCTCCTATAGCGTGCACACGAGGGGTATTGTATTCTGGAGAATATTATTTCTGGAGAAAATCTTGAATCTGGAGTCCTTCCAAGTTCCAATTCGCTACAGCCAAAGGTTTACGAGAAATCGATCGAAAAACATGACGAGAAATCGAGTGAAACGACGCGTACAAACGGTGCATGGACAGTAAAATCGTATAATCTTAACACTGAATGGTGCAGGTAAGACTGGAAAAAAGAAACTCGCCAGGAGCCGTTCAAATGACTAAGCAGCGTAATTAATTATACAATATCATAAATTGTTTCAAAATGTAGATTTCTTTGAAAGACGAATATAGCATAGTTTTCGTTTATAACCCAAATATAACATTAAATTACTATTTGAAACTTATGACAAACAAATTTCCCTTCGGAGAAATTAAAAGTAAATCACTGCCGTATAAAATCAACAAGGTCACAGTTACAAAGATTTAAAAGAATACTTTCTTTTTGGTAACTTACATCTGAACTGTACTCGTTAATTCGTAAATTTAAAACTAACTCTCAAAAAACATAAACCCGAATATCGGGTCATAAATTTATAAGTTATAATTTTTCACTCCGATAGTTTAAGTGGATGTTAATGAAGCTCTAAAGTTATGAACGAAGTTCAAATAAGAAAATGATCATTCTTATAAGAATATTCTGAAATCTAAAATAAAACTTGACATACTATTTGGCATATGTAACCTACGAAATGAAAATATCAAAATATTAGTCACAAAAAGCTATTTTTGCAACAAAAAATTTCTTTTTTTTCTTTCACTGTATTATGTTTATATTCACATTTTAATAAGTAGCTTTCATTTAGATAAATACGCAGAAATCCAATAGTCTCAAAAGCATGTTTAAGATTAAAACAAATGTGTCTTAGATTTAATTCCAACTGTTGAGCTGTGTTAAAATATAAAAATGAAAAAAATTAAGGTTACAATAATAAATTAAATTTGAGCAGAGCGAAATATAATGGGAACGTTACTAATACCGTTAACTCGAAAATCAACTTATGACAAGTAAATAAATTTCCTTTTTGTCAACTATTGCCACAGGCAACCAGCAGATATTTGGTATATTTTTAGATAATAATGAAAACTTATTTTCGGGAAAATAATCTTACCTCACACAGTAATTAATTGAAAAAATGTAAATTAGTTTTATCAGGGTTGGTAGCTAACTCAATTTAAAACCAATTGTGAATTTGAGAACTTAATCCGAAATAACTGAAGGTGACAGTACAAGGGATCCTTCATTTGACAATTTACAGAATTGAAGACAGCAATGTAATGAAATCCCTTTAATTGATATGTGTGTTTAATAAAGCAAAAGCGCCGTTTGCGTATTGAGTAATTTCCCTTTAGACATATTCAACTAACAAGAAACTGGGTACAAATAGAGATAAAACAATAAGAATGACGGTTAGTTTATGTTAAAGGATATTTAATTATTTTATAAATTTTACTTCTCTAGCTTAACAGTAAAGACACTTAATAAACGACTTGCTTCTTTTAACAATAAAATATTTTAAAAGAAGTAACTCGTGTTTAATACTCAATTCCTCTGTAACGAATGCGATACCCCTTACTCAAATGAAACTTTTTTTCAAAAAAATATACCGATTTACCCATCGAATAAGAAACGCATTGAAAAGTTAAAAATGATGAAAATGCGAATATTTAATTGCAACTTTTGTGGTACAATACTGTTTCCGAAATTAGATAAATTTGCAATGGCTGCTGCTGGAATTTTTTGCAATTTGTGCCAAGTCAAAGTTTCTCTTCTCTCTTAAGTACATGTATACCCATATACACAAATAAGTGCTACTTGTCACTTGACACCGACACCAAATATCACTAGACGAAGCAATATTTTACAAAATTTATTTACGTTCGGAAACGATATTTTACCGCAAAATATCAATTAAGTTTCAATAACATCAATTAAGTCTCGTATTTTGATTTATTATCCGGTAGTTATTTGAGGTCGGTTCAAGCTTTATAGAAAAACGTTTAATTTTTCCCTTTTAGTGCCTATTCTACTCAGAATATCCTATGCTATCCTATGTTACTCAGAATGTTACGAATTTACGATGAATTCAATATCAATAATAATCATTTATTGAAATCGGAAAACGTTTGAATCGTTTTTATAAAGCTGAAAATATTTATATTAATCCACATACATATGCACGTAAGTACGTACATACATATAAATCACATTCCTCTTTTTGCGTCGCCCTAGTCAGCGTTTCAAGCCTGCTATTCTAATTCCTCAAATAGCTCAATTCTGATATTCTTTCAAGCCTGCTACTATAAATAAACATGTACATCCTATATACATGCCTACTAATATCCTAGGTACATCATGCTTTTTCATACATCTGTACGTACATAGTTACATCCCTAATAATAATCTATTTGTCTTATATAAACCTGTACTTACTTACTCATCTACCTACCCACTATTTTACTTTAAGCCTTTATGTATATACCTTTGTACAATATTACTACCTATTTACTTGGTAATTTTCTTGCTCACGTCAAGACTGGTGAAATGAATCCAAACTTGAGGAGTTTACTCCTCATCAGTAAACATTTCCTGTTGCCACCTTCTTGTTCAATTATTGTACTCTAATTTTGTAAAAGGCAGACTTATGCTGACATTAGTCGTATCGAAACTTTAGTGACTTTGTTATTAAATTATCGGTAGACATATATAACACAAAATCGATCACGGTACCAGTGATGTTAATTGTTAAGGACTTCTATGGTGTGCCTTCAATTTCCGTTGTCAAATTCTAACTTTTTATGATACTATACTCACAAGGAAGGAATTCAAATAAAAAAGAAGCATGCAAAGTAGTTGAGTTGATATCCAAAAAATATACTCTACCACTTCAGCAATAGTTTGAGAAACTAGAATACTCAGTACTATAAGAGAGTATCTGTTTAAGAAACGCAATACGCATTTAAAACAGCAGGTCTTAAAGCCTTACAGTTTAGGCAGGTGATAACTTGAAGCATCAAGATTTATGGATAAATTTGAAATTTGTCATAATATAATTTTGTCATGGGGACTGAGTACATCTGCGAAGTTTCATGGGAATTAAGGGAATCATTGGGTTAAGGGAATCATGAACAACATACGGAATGTGAAGCTAAATAAAATCATTTAAAACTTAGCATCATACTTTTGAATGTACCCGAGTGACAGCCACTTATCTATTTAGTTTGTTAATTTCTTGCTACACCAAGTCAAGTCCAAAAGTCCAGATTAGATGAGTTTACTACTCACCACTGGAGAGTTCATATGACCACCTGCCAGTTTGATAATTTAAAAAAAAAACCATTTTTGTCAGCCTTAGTGGCATTGTTTTATATTATTATTAGACCTATTTCACTCAAACTCAATTACTGCATTTGTGGTGTTTCGTGTTAAGCAATTTCATGGTGTAGTTTTTAATTTCAATAGTCAGATTCTAACCAAATTTTCAAAGGACCATATTGGGAGTAAACGCTTTAAACTATACAATTTTAATATATAAAGGAAACCATTTAAATTGATTTATAAACGTCAAAGATATGACCTAACATACAGAAAAAATATGTAGTCGAATTTTGAATCGGTTGAAAATAAAGAGTACATCTACATTAAAAGTTATTATCTGCACGCATACTCTCAAGTACTTTATTATCGTTCGTATGTCGGGCCAACCTCGAGTTTTAAGATATTTGATTTTAATAGCTTTAATTCACGAGTAATAGCTCCTTAGAAAGAGGAGACGTTCCTCTTAAAAATTACGTCATTTCTTTAATTGCTTTAAATATTTAATTTGACTTTAATTTTCCTTTCAAAAACAACATGCGTCTTCGTCCATTGGTTTGCACGTATATATGTTTTAGAACACGTTACGATTTACAATTCTTAGCCGATTTTGAAGATTCTTTTTTCTATCGTTTGATTAACTATAATAACAGAATCCTTTTGATTGTTTAAGTAGTTTAATTTTTAAAATCATTTTATCACCAAAAAATCCCTTTTTTTATGCTCGTCGATTGTAGCCTAAAATCCTGTTTGTACGCATCTTCGTACTCCTCTCTGTTTATTTAATAAATCTATGTGTTTATTTAATTAAAAAAATAAATAAAATGCGATGTGTGCACTTTTGGTTTTATAATTCGTAAATATAATGCTTGTTCTCTATTTGTAGCTGAATTATCGTAAATCGAAATAGTCTAAATAATGAAACAACTATCAAGTTCCACTCAGGCGAAGAATGTTCTCTGTTTTATAATTAGTGCAATAAAAAATTACAACTTTAAATTTTCTCGCAAATAGGGTATATTCATCGTCCACGATAACGGCACACCGTTGAGGACAACGACATAGCACGCGCCAGTGCTGTAAAATAACTATCTGTAAAATCTTTGCGACAATTTTATAAGTATAGTGTGGAGCTACAAATATAAAATAATATATGAGTAAGTCTACGACGCCCGACATTCCGCATGCCCGCACAATTATTGTACTGCATGTTCGTTGTTTCATCAGTGTTTTAGTATGTATTTCTTTGTTAAAACATGATTTTGAAACGATTTGTTGGGACGTTTTGAGGAATTACGACCAAGTCTCTGGGACAAGTTTATTGATGAATTTAAGGGCATTAAACAAGGTCATTACAAATACTACAAATAATATCAACTACAATAACCATAGCAAACGATATCGTTGTTGATTAGACACCATAACATGGTTAGACACCATTCGAACGATAAACTCCACAAAGGGCGTTAACATCCACAAATTTAAATTTAAAAAACAATTAACGGCACGATGTACCGTGAACGTTCACCATAATATCGTGCCAAACTGTGACACGTACATTGTAAAAACACACAATTAATATTAAGACACAGAATATCGTAGGTCCAGTAGCTCTAATTTATTAATGGCACTCAACGAAATTCGAGCGTTTAGTTTAATGGCCAAGAACTTACAATATTACTTAAGGTTATTAGTAGTGATGGGATAATATAATGAAGAAACACATTAGCTGATCTCGGTTTTACAAAGGGGAAAAGTAATAGGCTATATTTCCCCGTTGTATCTGAGCCGTTGCATAAGAACTGGCTTGTTACCGATTACTATACTCCGCAGTTTTTAACGGGACAAGCACTTTCCGTGCCAGTCTGTACAGATTCTCGCTTAGAGATATCCCGGCGTGTACCTGTGGTTTTGAAATGCAGGACATGAACCATATTTTGTTCTACTGCAGGGAGCACGATAATGCGCGTAGGGTGTTGTTAGAGAGCATGCGTCTTAATGGTAAAATAGAATCACGCGGAGCTTTAGAACATGGTATCTTTAGTCACCGACACTTGGTTGAGAATTGGCCGATCTTTAAATTGTTCGTTAAATGTATTGTGGAAAAATGGAGATACTAAATGATCCATTGAAGAGGGGTTGACTCTAACCTTCTTGGGTATTTTCAAAGGTAACATAGAAAATCCCCTAGGAACACTAGGCGATATTCGAATTTGTATGAACTATATGTTACGGTTCCCATGAGAGGTCCTGAGACAACCCGGGTAGAAAAGGCACTTGCACTGAAATAAAGGTTAATAACATTTCTAGTTACTATAGTTTACCGGTTTCGATTATAGTTCACGTAATTGTAGATTTCACTTACGTATGAGTGTAATGAGCATATTAAAAACCTTGAAAAGCTTAATGAACTCTTCAGTGCTTTCTCGTCAGCCAAGATCATATAGTTTTATAGAAATTTAAGAATATTTATGGGCATTTAAGAGATATGCAATATAAATATGTAAATATTTTATGCATTTAAGAGATATACATAGACATTATGTTCACAAGGTGTAAAAAAATATTATTTGCAAATAATTTAATAGATTACTTAGCTTAAAAAATCACACGTTCAAAATAAAAGTTCTTTACTCTAAATGTAACATAAATTTTTACAACGTGTGTATTAATATAAATTTAATTTTACCAACATTAAAACCAAAATGGTTCTAAAGAGATTTCACGATATTCTAAGTTTATCACGTACTTACTTGATCAACGTATACCTTTTACTTTCATAAATAAATAATAATCAAACAAACTGTACCCACAGAAAACTTCACTGAATACATCTTGTTATCACAATACCCCATATGTTTTATGTTACTTCCATAACAGAAGCCACATTTAAATAAAAAAGGGTGCGTGTACTTATGTACGCGCGTGAGAAGTTATACTTCTTTGGCATCATTAAATAATACACACGGATAGATAACCTCAATTATATCGGAGCACTTGAAAAAGTCGATAAACACAATTTTTCACTAATATTTACGAATAGTAAATATATTAATCAAAATATTGAATTTACATCACTACTAAATATAATTTATCAGCACATACATAAATCGCACTTATATGAAACTAAAACACGTGTGTGAATGTAGACACTAGAAACATGTGGATAAATACTATGAATATGAAAACAGTGAACAGAGGTGCCAATAGCTTTTGTTTCGAGACTGCAACCGCTGCAATTTCATACTGTAACTTTTGTGTGACGAATCTTAAAATTTCTTAAAATTCACTCTCATCATTTTTTCATAACGCGCCTAAAGAAGTATAACTTCAAAAATATTGCAAAGTTTTATCTCATCTGAGGATAACAATGACGATATCGAAAAAATAACGAAACACAGAGATTATCACGTTATAAAACAAAATAGCGTGATTTATTTATCGCGTTTTGCAAATACTAAAAATATAGGTATTTAACTATAACTGAACTATTGAAACTATTGAGACTATTGATTTACAATTATTAAAATTACAACTAATATTAAAAATTTTGAGTAATGTTAACTCCACGACGGTGGCTGGAAGACCACAACAGATGCTCAGACTATATTTTATTGGCTCCATTCTGCTGGCGTTTGCAACATTATTGGGTTTCCTAACTTTGCTTTTAAATATAATTGAACATTATTGGGTTTCCTAACTTTGCTTTTAAATATAATTGATAGGTTTTTATTTATAAACATACAATTAGGAAACTTATCTGTTTTCCCGGTGACTTAACCTTATCTCTAGTTTCCTTTAAAATTTTGAAGACTTGTCATACCGCCTAATCCCAATATTAGTCCCCTTTCTATATTAACTTTGTTGGAACTAAAAATTGCTTCTTTCACAGGAACGATTCCATTCGATTCGTCTTGCAGCTCTATCTCTTTCTGGGTCGACGAGAAGTAAATATAGGTTCTGATTTATTTACGAGTGCCAAAATATGCTGTATAAAAGATCGTATTTTAGGGTTTTTAATTGCGTCCTTTTAGCAGCTCGATTTGTTACATTTTTTATAGCTTCTAGAGATCGGAAACCTAAGTATTTGATATAAATTTCAACTTGATACCTCCACGCGCTTCTAAAAAAAGGGTCTTGATAGACAAATAGATATATAGATGGACAACGAAGTGATCCTACAAGGGTACTGTTTGTTCCTTTCTGAGGTATGAAAACAAAAGTTATGCTAGTAACCGTGCAACGCAGAATACAACTGATATTCAAAGCTGAATAAATTACGACTTTGCGCAATGCTAAACTTACCTCGATTATGTTTTTCCTAAAACAAGCAACTGGAAAGAGTTAATCAAAATACGGCATGCTATCACTAGATTTACAGGGAAAGACTCGAAAACATCTGGAGTCAGTCCAAGTTGGAACTTGGACGCTACTGCTAACAGTTTGCGAGAAAGCGATCTAAAAATATTGTGAGACAACCCGTAAAAACGGTGAGAAAAGCATACAAACGGTGCACAGACGGAAACGTATAGCACAATCATACAATTCTAATATCTAACAGTGGAAGTCCTATTGTGCGAAAAAAATTAATTCGGCAGGATAGTTTAAATGACTAAGCAGTGTAATTAATTATTTAATATCCTAAATTCTTTCAAAATTTAAAATTATATGAAAGACGAACAAAGCATCTTTATTGAATACGGCCCAAATATAACATGAAAGTACACTTTCAAACTTATATTATGACAAGTAAATATCCCTTCGGAAAAACTGAAAGATTGGCTTTCAATACTACCGCATAAAATAAACAAGAATACAGTTATTACAAAGAATACCATAAATTTTTTTTAGTAACTACAAACTAAACTGTAGTCCTTAATTCGTAAATTTAAAATTAACTCTCCAAAAATATAAGCGCGAGCAACACCATTCACTCTATTTCAAACGATCTATTCTACGCAACAAGTATACACATATTGCATATGTGACCATTTTTCTTAAAATTAACCTAAGAATTCGGAAATTGGAAGGAAAGAAAAATGATAAAATAATTTATAGTTGATGTGATCGGAAAATGAAACCAATGAAGGAATCACAATCTAGATATTGATTTACTTTTGAATGCATGGAAAACATAAGAATATGATTTCATATTACGTTTTTAAATGAGAAAGTTTGGAAAAACATCTCACCAATATATTTAATTATTTGGGCTTTTAGAACACCGTGAGAAGATTATTATTTTTTTGCTGCTCTTGTCATTATCCTACACGAGAGTTAAAAAAAAACGAAAGTACGTGGAATACCGCATAACTTCTCTTGAACAGGTAGTTGAGTACAGTTCTACTGTGTAAATTGTCTAAAAATATTGCATGCCGGGAATAATACCTCGATTTTCCGAGAAAACCCCGATTGACAATTTGTATAATTTTTTTTTAAATTCACTTATTTAAGATTTTTGAATAAATGTTATAATTTTAATATAATTTTCTTTAAATCTCAACATGTTTCCCTAAGCAGTCTATTAGGTATTAGCTCTGTAGTGTTTGGTGCTTAACACTTATAGCGAGATAACTCTCAGTAATTTCAGGAAAATGTATGTTTTCTATATTAGTAATTTTATTTTAATTAAAATTATGAATTTTAATCTACCAGCTACGAAACTCTAATTATAATTGTTAATCAATATACTCGTAAATCTATTCAAATGAATATAATACTGAAAAGTAAATATAATTAAAAATTATCGTTTGGAAAAAAGAAATGTAAACAAAAAATTTTCAGTTCTTCGACAAAGTTGCAATTTCAGCAGTCTCGCATCAACGTCTCTGTTTATAATAATTAGGTTTACTGCACGTAAACTATTTTTTCCTGGAAATCTGGATATTGCTATCCGTTACGTTTTTTCTGTGATTTCGTATTCATGGATAAATAAACTTTACAATTTTATTGACTGATTCAGTTTTAACATATACTTTACAGAAAAAAACCAATGAAACAAAATCGAAAACATAATTTATAAATAAATTATACTGACGACAAATGTCAATGACGACAATTATCTCGTTTTCCAGGAAAAATTTACTTTTGTCTTACACGCTGCGTTTTATTTTACACACACACACCCACACCCACACACACATACACACACACATACACACACACAGACACACAAACACACACATATATATATATATATATATATATATATATATATATATATATAAATGTATATATATATATATATATATATATATATATATATATGTAAGATATTCAGGTCGCAAATAAAGTACAATAAAAGAAAAAAAAACTCCAAACCATCTTACGATGGTGGTCTACAAAATCAACACAGCAATGTATATTTAGTACTTTTTATCAAATTTTACTTAGCGCATGAAAAGGAAAAAAGAATAAACGTAAAAATAAAAGTTATGTCAGTATAAAGTTATATACAAATAAAAGTTATATATAAATTATAATTATTCTTATAACAATAATACGAAACTTAAAAGGAAACCATACATATTTGGAATTTATAAGCCATAACAAGAAACTGTATAAAAAATGTATCTTAAAGGAGTTGTGTTCTGCGCACAAAATTCGTCTTTCGTTACATAAAACATAATATTCTTTTCATACCCAATTTTACTAAATAACTTTTTTTATATATATAAATAAAAGTAAAAAATATATATCGCATTAAAAAAATGTCTTACGTACGTAACAACTTACTGAACGACCTTTAAAAATAAGAATGGGGATAAATATTAAGAGGACAAAATTAGTAACTAATGGTTTAAATTTGAGCAGAGTTAAATATAATTAAATAACCCACAGCTATAGCAAATAATAGGACAATAAACGTATTACAACTAAATAAACGTCGTTTCCGTAAAGGTAAATATCAACTATTGCCAGAGGCAACCAACAGACGTACGTTTATTTACAAAAACTTATTTTCGGAAAAACGATATAAAAAAACACACCCTTGATTAAAAAATTCACGCCTCTTTCAGAAATGTTTCACAACAAGTATAACATTTTAAAATATAGAAGAAATAAAAAAAATAAAAAAGTAAAAACATTAGTAAAAAAATATTTAAATAATTTCCAACGTACTTTATTTGTTAATAATCATGAATAACATAGTTTAACTGCGCTGAATGTAAAATATCAGAGCGTGTGACGTTACGAGATACTTAATCAAAGAAAGCTTGTATTATTGCTGTGATTTTATTATTATATATATTTATTGCCAACAACTGTAAATAATTTTTAGATGGAATGTAAATCGTATGAACAAAATCCCCTGAACTTCAAATATAAAATAGTAACACCTTAGAATAAGAGAAGACGATAATTCAAATAAACCTGAAAAAGTAACAAACATTTTAATCAACAAGGTATTTATTCTGTGAAGCAGTAGTCACTTATTTGTTTAACTTTTATTTAGATAGCTTCAAATACTTGGTAATCGGATGTCGCTATACTAATAATCGGATGTACTAATTCAGATATGTTATATTCAGATATTCATATAATTAAATATCGTGATATATGTAACAACTGCCATTTGTATACGTAAATAAATTTCCACGTTTTTATGAATTTTACTGCTAGAATAGCAAAAAAACTTTAGTTAAAATGTATTTAATCTACAATTCCTCTTCAAGAAGTCCAATAACCCTTTACGCAAAAAATAAATTATCTGCTTATTTGTCCACATATTTTACAATAATTATTCCTAAGCTGTTTACAGCAAACTATTTTGCACAGCCTGAATATAACCCCGCGAGTGTGCGCTTTGTTATTGTGCCAACCTCGAGTATTGGAATTTACCTAGGAAAATTTTACAAGTATTTACTTTAATATAAAACCTTGAAAAGAGGAGATCTTCCTATAAAAATTTTATCTTTTTTAAATTTTGTACCGTATTTATTATGACATAAATTTATTTTTGAAAACGCAACGGTTTCCGTCGAAGTTTCCGTCCGTTAGTCAGTACACCTATAACATACGTACAGGTCAAAATTCATGATCGGTTTTTGACAGAACTTTTTTCTGTCAATTGATGAACTGTCAAAATAGAACCTATTTTCACACTTTTCTTTTTATTTCATTTAATTTTTATAAGAATTTTCCCCAAAATATCCCTTTTTTCGTCCTCGGGAACTATTCCCCTCCTCGGTTTTGTGCAAGTGTTCTTGCCCAGCCTTTCTGCTCTCAGCAGTTTTTAACTTTCCTTTATTTTTAACTTTTCCTTCCAATTATTTATTTAATCAAACATAAAGAAAATGCGGAGTATGCACGTTTGGTTTTAGTGAAGTTTTATAATTTACGATAAACTGATTATTTCCTATTTATATTCATGTTACTGTAAATAACTGAACTGCCGACTAGTCTACTTAGACTAAAAATATTCTACGAGTTAAATAAATTTGATATAAAATGACAAATTTAATTATTCCCACAAGTAGAATGTTTTCAGGCCTTAAACTTTTCGGAGTCATTTTCATATCTAATTGAATCCAAATCATATTCGCAATCGAATCAAACTCTAATTAACTTTATTCATAAAGGGTTTTGTTTTACAATTTTACACGATAACAGCCTGGCAACGTATTTCAATTTAACAGGGGGTAAAATGTATGGAATTATGTGAAGGCGCTTTTAACGTTCCATCCACCGTAACGGCATGCTGTGGATCTCAATAATGTAGCGCGTTTATGACGTAGCGCAACTCTCAAAGTTTAGTACGTAGCTACAAGAATTAACTGACGTGCGATGAGTCTTCGCACCCGCCACCTGTATCGTGCGCGGGTCCGCTGAACTATCTGCCCGTTATTTGTTCATTGCTGTTTTTAGTGTTTATTTCATTGCCTAAACATGGCTTTCAAATATGACATCATAATGTTAACACAACTGATAGAATCGTGACAATGTTTGTAGGACAAGTCCATTGATGAACTGATGAAAAAAAAGACAATAAAAATAAGAGACGCAGCCGTTGTTGGTTAGACATCGTGATAGCCTCACTCGATCGACAAAATTACTTAAATAGCTTTAACGATCACGATATATAAATTATACATATAATCGATGGCGCGATATGCCGTAAACGTCCACGATATTATCGCGCCGTGCAAGATTATAAAAACATTCAACGACCATTCTGTCGAGCACCGCCGAAAGGGATTTAAAATGTCACTCAATGAAATTTCGATTCTAGCGTTTAAGTGTCACAGCCAGTAACGTTTAATCAAAATTACTATTACTAATAGCGATGGTGTCGTTTAATGAAGAAAAATTACTTGATATCGGTTTACTAGTCTTATACTAAAATAGTGGTTAATAATACTTCTAGTTGTTTAAAAACTAGTCTGGGAATTCAACAATTTCTTACCTAATTTATATAATTGTAGATGATATTGACTATTTCTTACTTGGGTATTTCTCAATACTCAAATGTTACTAGAAAACAGCAAATGTTACTACAATATTTGGGAAAGTAACCGACTAGTGGAGCAAAAAATAATTACTAGCGATTCTTAGAACGCTCAATTTAAACGTAACATTTACAAGGATTCCATATCTCAAACGGAAAAACACATCCCTTGTAAGATTTACTCATTAGTCCGTCCAGCTAACAGCCAGACGCTGTAATTTTTTTAAGAAATTTTACGCCCCGTAAACTTCAAATTTGGCCTAGTAACCTGGCATATTTATTTGGAAATTTAGATTGTTCAATCTCACATATGTGGACTATTGTTTTATAAGGTTAATTGTACGGATCAGATAAACATTTTTTTCATAATTTTAGACGACATGTATCTGGAAATATGATGGAAAATTTCCTCAATCACTGAAACTACCGGATCTACAATTATCATTATAACAAGTTGCCTAAAAATTTATCAAGAATTTATGGCAAAACTAAATCTATCATAACAGAACTTTTAGTTTTAGAAAAAAAGTTACATTATTTTTATGCCTTTGAAAAATATACAAGGCGATATATTCACAAGGTGAAGAAAAATATTTCTTGCAAATGGTTTATGTAAGGAAAATCATATTTTGGAATTAAATGTTCTTTACTATGAATGTAACACAAATATTTGTAAGGTGCGTAATAATATGAATTTAATTTTACCAACGTTAACACGAAAATGGCGCAACAAGGCTTTCACAACATTCTTTAGTTTGTTACGTACTTTGTTTATGGCCCACTTTCCACTTTTATACATAAACGATAATTAAATCATCAGGTTGATGATACAGTAAACTCATTATTTAATTATCATTTATGTGTAAAAGTGGAAAGTGGGTCATAATCAAGAAAGTGTCTCATCAGTTTGATGACACAGCATCCCATCAGTTTTGTATTCCAGAACAGAAACCACGTTTAAAAATATTGCGGATTTTTATCTCGTGTAGGGTTCAGAATAATGATATCGAAAAAAAGTCGAAACGCAAACTAATATCACATTATAAAAGGAAATGGCTTGCTATTCAAAGAAAATAATATGGCCAGTATAGATTGTTATTAAGTTTTTACTATGAGTGTATTATTATAAATTTTATATAGTAGATTACACATGTATTTACGAAATATTTGGTAACTTTTACATATATCAAACAGATTGGTGGTAATGTTTTACAGTAAAAGCAGATCTGCTTGCATAAAACGATTTAAAAGAAAATTTAAAGTTAATCAGCCCAATTGAAACTATCTGTTTCGATAATTATTGAGAAAAAATTATTCCACAGAGAAACGAACTTCTATAATTTAACAAATATGTTTAATTGGCTTTCATCTTGATGACAATTTTCGCAATTAAGTGCAGTAAAATATTTCCGATAGTCCTCCATTTTTTAAATTAAAAATCACTGCTTTAGGTGCTCAGGGACTCTGCTTCCTTTCTGAAAGGCTTCTTGATCTCCTCATACATAAACAACCTAGTACCTTCTATGAACAGTAAGCCACACATATTTTCTCCAATACAAAAGAAGAGAAAAATGAAGAAGATGGATAAGATGCTGTGGTCAAAATGAAAATTTATTATATGATAATGTGAACTCGACATCGTATTGAAACGATAATAGGGGCATAAAAAGTAAATATAGGATCTTTATTTCTTCCAGTAAAACTAAGTTACACAGTTTACTTAAAATATTTTCTATGTTTGATAAAAAGAATTTGGAAATAAATATTCCTTAAGGATATTGTAGTACCCTTTTAAAAAATAGGAGACAATATTTGTTGACTGTACTTCATTATATAAATATACATATATACATGTAAGTATTATTTTGTTATTAAATATATTTCGCGTTAATTTTTGTGGAAATTCATTATTGACAATTAAACGAAACTAGGTGATTTAGTATTATTTCTACTTTCTTTATGTTCTTTACCACGATCTAGGTTTCGCTGTATTACATTTTCAGGTGGGCTATTAACAAAGATTGCTAATAGCCCGCCTGATACGATCTTTGTTAACAGCTCACCTGAAGATGTTGTAATACAACGAAACCTAGGTCGTGGTAAAGAACACAAAGAAAGTAGAAATAATACTACATCACCTAGTTTCATTTAATTGTCAATTATTGTGTTACTTTAAATACAATAAACATTAATTCTTACTAAGGATGAAAGTTTCCTATTTTTATCTCCATGACGTTGAGTAAATACTTGTAAAACTTCAGATTTTGATTAAGAAGTTTAACAAGAGGGAAATTAAGAAATAAGGGAAGAAATTCATTGTCACATTTTTATTATTACGATTTAAGTATTTAAATAATATAATTTTGCTTGATATTCCTACCCTTATGAGACATTACATGAGTCTTACCCGAATGTAATTATAGACGGTATCTGTCTAATAAACCTATCATATCTATCATTTATTGTTGGTACAATTATACATAAGTCAGTTTGGTTAAGCCGATTTTCAGAATTCATGATGTTAGATTCCATTTTTGAAGGATTCTATGAAGCTTTTCACCTCTGAAGAACACTGCATATTTTATTCATCACAGGACGTATTTAACATTTTAATTAATAGTTTAACGTGAGACTAAACTATTTCTAATCTATTTCTTTTGGAATTACTCATAAAAGTTAGAAAGAATTTCAGTTAAAAATATTATTTAAATACCAGTACTTAGAATTTTTCTATATTTTTATAATTGTGGCTGAAAAATTAAACTTTATAGAGGACTATACATATAATAAAATCGTAAATAAATGAGTCTGTACATTGAATATTTTTGAGTGAAACTAAGTGCTACCTACTAAAAACAGGCTACTAGGTTCAAAACAACACTTTTTATAATTTTTGTCTGTGTGTACTTTCGTTGTTTGCGCTAATCTCTGCAACAGAACGCGGTTTTCAGTGATGTATTTAGATTAGCTTGGGCTAACATTTAGGCTCTGTTTTATTTCAATCAGTTCACAATTAAAAAAGACGCGTCGATCTTTAGTTTACGTGCCATCGCAACGCCATCTTTTAACGTTTTTAGTAACCTTTATGATCATAGAGTTCTGAGAGAAAGTGAACTGATTTATACCAATAAATAGACCTACCCATGCACGATAAATAAAAGTCTGAGATAGTTTTGATAATTATTTAAGACCAGGCCATATGAATGCATATGTGAGTAGTAAGCGTGAGTGTGCACAGCACGTGTGCGTTACAATGTATGAAGTTGTATCGAAGATGTCACACCGACGTGCTGCACGTGCCAAGCATCGGTGTATTTTCTATACATTTTTTTTACATTACAACGCACACGTATTGCACACGTCCTACACACGCACACACGCATGTATTTTATAATCTGGCCTTTAATCTAGATCAAGTATTCAGAAGAGTAGAGAACTAGAGCCTAGAGTCCACGCAAACAAAGTCGCGGGTGCCGCAAGCATTTACTATTTTGCAAAAGGAGTTCAAAAATTTAAAAAAATATATATAAGACCCCGACTTTATTTTAAAATATTTATCCAATGAAATGCCACTCGATGAAATAAGCAAAAAAATTTTGGGACGAATTACATGGAAGAAAAGGCATAGTAATTTTTTTTTTAGTTTAGTTTCCTATATAGCGGTTCGACTTTCAATATTTCATGAAAAAACTTACACATGAAACAAGGCTTACACATTCAGGGATATATAACATTTAAGGGAACATAATATTTATATTGAACTGTTATAAATATTATTATTATTCTTCACCATGTACATATGTTGCCTAGATTATCATTCACAGGCATAAGATAAATAATTGCCTATATCTCTTTTAATATATTAATGCAAATTCAAAGAAATAATTTAGTTCAAAAAGTTATTAAGTAGTTAGAAAGTAGTAGTAATAAAGTTATAGTGGAACACACTGCACAACAAGCCATTAGTAGACGAATATTTTCATACGGTTCTAATATGAAAGTGACGTTAAATAACACTTAAACTGGTTAATATCTTCTTCAGTCTAAATGCAGTATAAAATGTATCTAGCTTCCGGCAGGCGAATATTTTATACTGTGATAATGATATGTGTAACTGTGATAATAAGATACAAATGACATCCAATAACACTTATACTGTGTTTATATAAAGTGTCAAACTTCTGATAGGCGAATATACTATACTGTGCTAATAGGATGCAAATGACGTTCGATAACACCTATACTGTATATGTCTTATTCTAAATTTAATATCGAAGATGTCAAGATTTTGATTGACGAATATTTATTTACTGTGCTAATAGAATGCAAATAACGTGTAAAACATTTATACTGCGTATATCTCTTATTCTAAGTTTAATATCAAAAGCGTCAAGCTTCCGATAGGCGAATATTTTTGTACTGTGCTAATAGGATGCAAATGATATTCAATAGCGTATATACTGTGCATATATCTTATTCTAAATTTAATATCAAAGGTGTCAAGCTTCTGATAGACGAATATTTTTATACTATCCTAATAGGATGCAAATGACGTGTAATAACATTCATAATATG
This sequence comes from Druceiella hillmani, assembly GCA_039881145.1. Lineage (NCBI taxonomy): Eukaryota > Metazoa > Arthropoda > Insecta > Lepidoptera > Hepialidae > Druceiella > Druceiella hillmani. The sequence continues at coordinate 17,469,050 of JAYKKI010000029.1, forward strand.
TATATGTTTTTTATTCCAAATTTATTATCAAAGGCACCGATCAAGTTATTCCACTATCAGGCATTTGTCTGTCTTTTCATACTGTGCTCTGCCTACTATATTCATGCCGTAATAATATACAAATGGTGTGCAATACATATTTACACCTTGTACGTTTTTTTCATTATGTGTCTCCTTACAAGTTAAAGTAGCAATACTAAATAATTTTTTTTAAATCCTTAGTGGAGTTTTTGTTGTATTCAAAGTTGATATGTTCACTTAACTCAAAACGTATTATTCGTAGTTTATAGCAATCAGAATTTAGGAACAAAAATGTTTTATTTCTGTTTTTTATTTACGTGTTTATGTAAATACGTGCATACTTAATTACACACACTTTATCTCATAGCTTGTTAATGGTACTTTAGCAATCAAAATCTTTTATTTATGTGTTTATGGAAAATCGTGCATTTTTTTATTATACACACTTTATCTCGAAACTTATTAATCGTACTTTAGTAATCAGAATTTAGCAATCAATATATTCGATTATATCGATTTCAGTTTTTTAAACCGGTCCATATTTCATTATACGCAGTATATCCCGATATTTATTAATCGCAACTATAGCAAAATGATAATATCTTTAATGAAAAAATTCAACGTAAAAAAAAAATATCGTGTCGTTACACCAAATCGTGATCAAATTTTATGATATATAAAAGGCTTACAACATAAACAGATAAGTATGTTCATTAAACTAATTTTTTACAAAGTAATAAAACACCTTTTCTTCATTTTATTTTTCTTTCGAAAAGTTACTTATCTACATTAATTACGGCCGTGGTAAAAGATAATATTAATTAATAAATTTCTTAAAAAACACATATTTTAGTAAATATTTATCAGCAAAATAAATATTTAAGTATTCACTTTTAATAATTTAAATAAGTTCAAATGAAATAATCCTAAACAGATAAAATAAAACAAACATGAAAAAGTTATAAATTTTTTATTTAATGTTATACCGATGAATTAGAAATTATGACAAAAATACTGAGAAAATTATTTTTTATCTTAGTTCTCAATTCGGCTTGCTCGCGAGTTGCTCCCAACTCGAAGAAAAACGAATTGAATTATGAATATAATATACACACGTGATGTTTTGAAAACATATTTAAATGATACCTACAAGATATTACACATTTATATTATCGTTTTGTATTAGACTAATATCTTGCCAATTGTATAAAACCATTGAAAAAGAATAGTCTCAACCGAAAAATTTAAAAATACTTACGATGTATCGAAACTGGGATCATTGTGTTTTAATAATAACAAACTTTAATGTTAATTTTAACAACCAGTTTGTTAATAAAAAACAAAGCGGTTGTTAACATTGCATTAAATCTTAATAACTGTGAACAAGCTTTCTTGTAACTTTTTGATAGGTTAAACATTTCCAAAAGTCCATAAAATTCATCCAAGGTGAAAATAGAAGCCAAATAACCAAAAAACTGGAAGCCAAGCAGAAATGCATAAATATGTGTCATCAATCATTAATTACTCAATGTCTTTAAATATTCAACCTGAAATACGCTTATATAAAATAAACACGGTTGCGTCTTCACTGACATAAATGCTAAATTGCTAAGAGTATTTGATATATAAACATGTTTCCGACGTGTCCCTTTACCGTAGTTCGAAGAAAATTTGAATTGTTTTATTGTGTAATTCATTTCTAAGTAATTAAATTATTTCAAACCTTATTTGAGCATGAAGAAACGTAATTTTAGTAATCATGTGTCAATTACTGAATGACAAGTTAAATTCAAAAAAAAATTGCAAAAGCCATACGTAGATCTTTAATTCTTCTTTAGATTCGAATTGTAATTTGCAGAAATGGTAATGTAATTCTGTTTATCAAGTAAACAAAATATAGTGTTAATTTGCAATTAATCTTTTACGTTTTCATGAAGGAACATAGTACAAACAATATTGGATAGATGGCATATTATAATTTGGTCCATTTCTTCTATCGGAACTATGCAAAATGCTATAAACCCTATATGGTGATAAATTACTAAACTTTTGGTTACGCTACTGTCATTAGTTATGCTACTATCATTTATTCTTTCAGTGATATAAAGGTAAACATTGAAAAATTGTTTATACTCACATATCCATTTGTACGTATAGTTGAACTTATTGGTAATTAATGTTGAAATTTATTGGTAATTAATGTTCAACTTACAGTTGAACATTAATTACCAACAAATTTCTTTATCTATTTGAGAATTAAATTTTTTTAAATTTACGACATGAAATAATTTAAAGCAGGTACCTTAAATAATTTCTCCCTATTATCAGTCGTATTTTTTCGTATTCCGCCAATATTTGTCGGCTGAAAATAGCGTTTTGGAATGCTCTCCATTTAGCAAGAACAAAAATTGAATGCCATTAACACCTACATCACCAAAAGTTCTTGTAAAAGGCACTGTGAAAATGTTTAGCATGTTCTGTGTTTCTCGCACATTGTCCATAAAAAAAATAACCGAAAGTATCGTGAAAATTTTAACTAACTTTTAAACTCTACACCCCGTGATTTGAAAATATATAGAAATTATTGTTTGCTCACAAATTGAACTATATATTCTAAATAGCATAGTGACATGACATTAATTTTGTTACACAATGATTACTTTCGCTACGTCGTACTTTAGAATTATCTACACCTAATGGTCTTCATAATCTATATGTGTACGTATACATGTCATATAATTATTTAATTTGGATGCAGCCCATAGAGAAATAAATGATCTACTTCTTTTTCTTTCTTATTGTATACTTCAGAACCTTTTTTACACAATATAATCGATAATTCTCAGTGCATTGACTGGATTGGTTCAATTCTAAAAATGTCCTTTTATTTAACAAGACAAGAATATTGAAATCAATTACAATTTAAGTAGACAAATGGTTGAATATTTAAGTAAAAACCGTAATGAGCACGACAAACATTCAACTGCAAATAAATATAGAATCTTTTACTCTAAAACATCATATGCTAAAACATACATAACGGATTACTAAAGGTTGTACAATGTACGTTGTATTTACTGGCTAACAATGTAAATGTAGGAAGAACACTTTCACTAATAAATTAAGATATTTAAAGGATGAATTCCTTCGTAACATAATATTATTTTAACGAAAACTTCAGTAAATTTTTCAATGAAAACTTCAGTAAAATATTCAATGAAAAATCAAACTTCAGAAAATGTTTCAATGAAAAGGGAAAGATTTCAAATAGGATCAAAAAGGATTTTGAAATTTGTTACTAATATCCATAATTATGTAATTTAAAACGAGAATCATGATATGTATGTATACTTCTTTCTAAGCCGAAGAATCGAGATAATGCATGATGTTATATTTAATTTTCCTTTAAAATTGAAGAAAACAACCAAGTTCGAATTTTCGCACCTTAAGGATTTTTAGTATACTTCGTCTGAAACGCTTTGTTTTTTTCTTTTTTTATACTTCGTTTGAAACGAAATTACAGCATTTTTCATGAGTCACCGCTAATGTGAACTTCTTAGAGCAATAAATAAATAATAATACTTAATGTAATTAAGTAGCTTATAATAAAAATATAATTAGTAGTTTTTTAGGGGTTCAATTTACATCTATGTAATAATACGTGAAGAGGATACTTTTTACCCATTTTTAAGCATATTGTATGCACAAATGAATGGGAAATTTGGCATAATTAATGTTTATATGGTTTACATATAATATATATTAAAAACACATTCAATAATACATTAAGAAATTTCTTTTTTACGTTCAACAATAAAAGATTAATTGTTTACATTCATATACACAGTGGTCAAACAGTCGCACAGAGTAGAGGTTGTCGCGAAAGAATTTTAAAATATCAGATTGACTGAATGAGTTTCACGTAAAGGTTCTAACATAATTTTTTTTGAACTAGGGTTGAATTTCGACGAGTAGTACAGATAATATTTAATATATCAAAAACTATGACATTTGGAATTATTGTTATAGTTTTTCTACAACCTTTGCGTAATCTTCTAAAACCATGTTTTTCATAATTTTAGGTTCGGTAGTTTCAGAATTAAGGCAGGGGAGTCATATTTTTTGGATATTTTTCAGTATATTTCTGAAAAAACCCTACCTATAATTGTGAAAAAATTATTTTTGCAATCCGTTAGCACTGAATTGCCCTGCCTATGCCCTGAGATTTTGCAGTTTCATCTTTTCGTGACCAATTGGCATTCTCTTAAGTGCGCAAATAGCTTTTTTATGCTGCTACAATTTTAATTATATTAACAGGTTCTTACTTTCTTTAATCATTTTACAATTGCAAAGACAACATTCTTCATGGGTTATTTCAAAATGTTTAAAGTCGCTTTTTATTTTATACTTTTTCGATTAAAACGTTTATATCTCTCGTGGGCTTAATCAAAATTTTATTTTTGCTTTTTATTATTAGTCTTAATAACTAAGCTTCTACAAAAAAACTCACCAAAGGGCAAGTTTATAAGGCTTTTAGTAAAGTACAATCTTTAGACGACGTAGTAATAACTGATCTAAATCAATGAAAACGCTTCAACAATCGACACAATGGTATATCATTGCAAGAATTAGAACGTTTGAGAAACATGTTACGCGGATCACATATCGACGAAGCCGACGAAGGCTACAAAGTAGTGAATCTAGATAAATCAAAAATATTTATTGCAACGCCCTCTGACGAGTTAACAACATGACACCTGACTGATAAACTTCGCCGTTAAATCACAAACTTTTTACCAAAAACCGTATGTAAATCGGGATATAAATGGGAACATTCGTTTGCAACAAAATGTTGCAGTGCCCCCTGGTGAACTAACGACATAATATCTATCGGAGAACCATCGCCGATTAGTCCCAAATATTTTGCAGAAAACCTAAATTTATCTAAAGCGGTCAAACCATTTTGGAGATATGTGGGTATATATATATGCGCGTGTGTGTGTGTGTGTGTGTACATACATCTATATACTACGTACAATAACTTAATTAAAAATATTTTTTTTACATTTAAATATAAGTTGGCCTAAATATTTTACATTAAAGTGCTTTTATCTTAAAAATTTAAACTTTTAACATACATGATTGAAAGTTAGGATGGAAGGCACATAGCAATCAAGTTTGAGGATAAAATTTCGCTAAGAATACGCCACAACAGAAAATATTACACATTTTCAATTGAATTAAACAATATTCTTTCAATATCTCCCCACTCGATAGAGGTCCGTAAAAAAAATTGTTCCCAAATTCTTTACAAGGTGTAGGAATACAAAAAAAATGAAAATGATTTTCCTCTCTTTCAGTGTTTACGTAATTTAATTACGTTTTTAGAAGAAATTCTAAGATATGCAGGTAAATAAACGACATGACAATGGTGCAAACAATTCCTCGTATAATAAAAAATAACCAGAAATTAGACTAAATAGACAAAGCCCCAAACTGATTTTTCACTAGGAAACCATTTAAAATTCTATTATTCAACATATTAAGGTCTAATAAACTCAAGAATTTAAAAACAAATTATCAATTTTTGTAAACATTTCCACGGTGAACTTTTTTTTTCACATTTTTGTTTTTTGACATTAAATAAGACATTTTTATTCCCTAAATACTTGCTTAGAATTCTGCAGTATTAAAATCAGCCACCCTAAAATAAAATGAATAATACAGAAATACCAGAAGAGCCCAGCTCGACTCCTGCATTCGGTGACGAAAATATCTTGCGACATATGGTCTGGCGGGAAAAATAAATTGGATACAGTTTTCTACTTAGTTTTGTTAGTAATCGATCTAACGGCTGAAAGTAAATTTCTACATTCACCACATAATCTTCTAGCAGTAACTAAATGAATAATCCCCTTGACATTCCACCAGCATTACTTTTGTCGAATTCAATTCACATTAAGGTACAAGCCTTTCATGTTAGCGCATATTATAATTAAAGTATATTTTCCACTTCTCCTTTTTAAAAACTTATATATCAGCTAATCAAAGTTATTTTTTAATGTTAATGATTATTGACAAATATTAACACGTAAATAAAAAAGTCCCTATCTGATGATCCACGGCTAAAAACATTTCAGCCAATTCACCACATATTTTATAAAAAGTTATAATGCAAACAGAATTATAACTTCTTACTAGCAGAACCTCCACGTAAGAACCTCTAGACTAACATGGCAAAATTAAAAGAGTTCCGTTTTTGCCATTCGCTTACCAAATCCTAAAATACGGAATGCATTTTTTATAATTTTTTTTTTATTTTCAAGTACAGAGTAATTATATCATTTTTCACTACAATCGACAGATTATCAAGTAAACATGATTACTACGTTAATACTTAGAATTTCCGTTTTTTGACCATATCTAGCATACCTTTAGACAGAGGAGAAGATATTGGCTTAAATCTTTGTTATAAATCACATAATATATTTCTATCTGTCTACCAAAAACTCTTTCTTCTTCCAGAAGTATTTCTATACCTTATAACACAGCATCAATAAACGTTAAGCAACGCCGTCAGCGCTCATCATGTTTCATTGCTAATTCAGAATATATTTCCTGTCTCCTTATATGAAATTGTAAACTTTTCGAATAGAAAATTTTATCTCAATAATAATGTTATGAGGTTATAAATAGAAAAATTGACTTTAACTTAGATGGCTCTTAAATTGACTCTTAACTGTTGGCTTTCCTAAACGTGGAAAAACTTGTAAACGTAGTAACCGCAATCCGCGAACCGATTCCGATAAATACGTGGGCAAATAAAAAACTTTCCTCATGTAATTTATGGCCTATTTTTATCGACATTATAACTTTATCTGTTACTCTGTTCGCAAATATTTGTACCTTCCATAAATATTGAATATGAAGTATTAAAATCAATTTAAAAAAATTAACATTGAATTCACAGGAAAAACAGACCAGCCGAAAATAGAAATTTATATTGTTAAGAAATACTTTAAAATATTTCTTTTGTAATAAGTTTTTGTAGACGTAAGATCATTTTTTTATTATTTGGAAATTTTGAACACGACATGCGACACAGTGACGCTATGTAAAACCAAAGATTTTGCACGAAAACAAGTAATTGGCGTGAAAAATTTTAAAAAGACTTCAGAATACAATAAATGTAGTCTAAATAGAATATTACAAGAAAATTGTAGCTATTATTCTAAACCTTATCATTTATAAAGATTCTTATGATCATATACTGAACGTGACTCCAAAACCTTACCTTTAATTGTTTTTTTTTCTATATTATTTTGACGTATTTCCACCCTATTGGATCAAAAGAATAAAGTCAATAAATGCTATTAAATCCGAAAAATCTCGCAGGACTCAACTAGTACATGAAAAGTGTCAAATCCATTTTTCGTTAATTAATACATGGTTACTCAGAATTAATACTGCATCTTTAATTACAGATATTTTCTTTAAACTTTGTGAAATGTACGTAAGCGTTAAATAACATCAATTGGATTCAACATTACAACTCTGGCAATTTTATATAAATCCAAATTAAGAGTTACCGGAGAGTGAAAATTGTCTTTGATATAAAAGTAATTAAAATTCATGTTTGTATCGGAGGTTTTTAGGAAAATTTGTTGTCGGAATACGTCTTCGCAAATGCGTATCGTGTTTAAAATTTTCCTGTTCAACCAAGTGTCAAGTTAACAATCTGTAGGACTGCAATAACAATTTTACGTTAACGTCCGTACGTATAACATAAGAAAAGAGGTATCAAAACGTGCTTCCGTTTTTCATATGCTTGAAAAGATAATGTTGAATATTCCACAAGAAAACAAGCACTAACCTCTTTTTCGACTTCTTTACGTCTCTCCAAGTTACACTAATACGATATTATGCGATCCCATAAATAGAATGTGTCGTACTATGAATTCATTTATTCTACGGTTGACATGTTTCATTTCTCAATACTCCCATTTAAGATAGATTTATTAAAAAAAAGTCGCACCCATTAAGTAATATTTTTTAAATTATTTCAATTACTTTATTATCTAACCATTATTTGATTTATCCAGGTTATTTGATTTAACTGATAGTAACTGTTAGACTTGATTTATTATATTTAATGTCGTTTAGTTTATTTTAACTGTAATATCATCAATAGTTTTGTTGCATTTATTAATAATTGGTTATCTTTTAAGCAATAATTTAAGAATACTGTTTACTGTTATTACAATACTGAACTGTTCAGGTGTACTAAATAGGACTAAAATGAAATAAAATATACTAAAATGAAATAAAATATAGAAATGACCTTTAGCGTGTAAAGAAATCTGTAAAAAATGGTTCTAATGTGCCCCCATGAGGTTATTTGTCGCGCATCCTTTTGATTAGCGTATTATTGGATAGGTCCATTCCATTTACTATTTTTAGGGTTCCATACCCCAAAAGGAAAAGAGGAAGAATCACTTCATTGTCCGTCTGTCGATATGCCAAGACCCTTTTCCTAAAGCACGCGTGGAGATATCAAGTTGAGATTAATCAAATACTTAGGTCTACGGTTCCTTGAAGCGGAAAAAAATCGAGCTTCAAGAAGAACCCTAAAAATATGACCATTTATGTCGCTTATTTTGACACTCGCAAATAAATCAAAACCTATGGGGTATTTCCCACTGACCTGGAATCACGAAATTTCACAAGAAACAAGGTCGCACAGCACAAGTAAAGTTCCAAGAATTATTAATTTGGAGTTATAAAAAAACATATATTTAAAGCAAAAGAACATATATTTTTTTAATAATGCACCTATGACCGATATAACATGCAATATATTTTCGTTCTAAAAATTATAATTTGTGAATAGTTTAATAGGAATATTATGTACCATTAACTGTTTATAAATGCCTAAACGTATATGGAACCCTCGTTCTGCGAGTTTCACTAGTGCTTCACATTTTTTTCACGTTTATTTATTCATTTATTTATCTCCTTTAATGTATCTAATTGATACACATGGTGGACTTATTGCTACGAGAGCAATCCCTTTACAGCCAACCATAATACCAGTCCAACCCCTTCGACGAACGGCCGGGAATCAAACCCGGATCCCAGCAGTGCACCGCATCGTCAAAGGCCGTGATCAATCCAATACACCACGGTGACGACAACGGCGACGTTTAGGCTCCCCTTTCAAAATATTGATTTTCAAAATTACGTTTGTCCGGTATCAAGTCCTTTGTGTTTTTCTCAACCTTTGTGTTTGAAAAATTAGAAAAAAAATCTAGCTAGGTTAACATATGTCAAAAATTTCAAGAGAATTAAACAACTACGGAACATTTCTTGTGTGTTTCGAAATGTACTCAGCTGTTTTTCTTTCAAAATTTCATTAAAATAAGATATGAATTTCAATACATCTTAAATAATAATTGTACGTTACTGTCAAATTTCTGAACAGTAAATCGTAAATAACCTACAACTCTTTGAACAATGTATATCTGCTTCAAATCTAAAAAAGATTACGTGCTGAAGGCCAGGGTTACGCGGGATATATAATTCGGCAATAGCGATACGAGCTGGTGAGAGCCATCACCTTATTTGTTTTATGACGCCGCCTGCCGCGTGTAAACCGAACGCGGTGTATGCCATGGAAGAAAAAAGTGGAAAAGACACAATAATAGAGACATCTCGTTTTTGATCCTATGAAGATAACATACGTGATATTTACTAGACATATGAGATTTACACTATACCAATATTGTGAAAATCCATGAAAATTTTATTGGAGTTTCGATCAATAACCACAGCGGCTTCGCGTCACTGTAACTTGTCATGACTTGTCATATACACTGATATTTTTCGCATTTTCCCTGTTATGTGCGTATACAAAAATATAATGTATCAAAGTAATTAATAACAATACAAATTATCTATTTTAATTAAACACGATTTCTAAAAGATAGCCGGAAATTATTCAATAATTTAAAATAAAAAAATATTATTTTTTTTTTAAATTGAAAATATTAAATTGTTTCAAAATGAGTAAGTACCATAATTTTATAGATATGTATTTCTTAAAGAAAGTTTTTTGTTTGCCAAATTTTCTGACAAGGTAACGTCACAATAATACGTGACGAAAAGAGCGCGTCGCGAATGGGGATTGTTTTTTTTAATTGAACTTTATCAAATTCACTTCTCCTGTAGAGTGTAGAGATTATATCATAGTATTTAGCCCTACACTTTCTTTCCACGGTCACACGTAATGTAGTAACCAATGCTCGGTTATTACAGAGTAACCACGTAGATTTGAAAAACTTTTTTAAATATATTTCAATATCCTTTTAAAGAATTATTTAAAAAGATATTGAAATATTTCAAATGATTTTGACAAACAATAATTCCGTTATCATTCTATTTTAATTATTTTCTCTATTGAAAATTACATTGCATCAAATTATGAAGACATGATCATAATATCTTTAGAGCATTTAAGATCACGATGAAAGTTCAGCAGATGTCTTCATTAACTATGTTTCAGCTGACACCTTATTTTTATATACGTACTGATATTGAAGGTAATGGAAGCACCATTGCAAATACGAAAAACGATAATGTTTGTCTACGATATTTCTTATTTCTATGGACGTAAAGAAACTTTAGTAAGAAATATAAAATAAAGCCCTAAGCAAATTATATAACTAAGGTTGTTTAAAAAAAAATAAATATTAATGTATTTTGTTTGTATGAAATGTGTATTTTTGGGTATTTACAAACCATATTTTGCGGCAACAATGAATGTGTGAGGGATGTAACAAGACAGGAATAGTGAGCGAGCTTCTCTTCAGCAGATCTTAGTACTCAAAATTACTATAAACGTCACAACAAATTTAATAATAACTTTTTAAACAATAAAATTACTTAATCATTTTTAAATGTTTCTTTCCAAAAACTGGAAAGCCTAATATATAGACAAATGCCATGGGGATAACAGCTTGTTACACCATTTCGCCATTAATGTCTATCATTATCTATAGAAACCCTGTCATCCACTTAAGAGTAAAATTTCCATAATCAGTAAAATATATATTTACTTAGCCAATTGTTATGCCTTTTACCAAATTTAAAACTCTGCAACCCTTTTAGCCCCTAAAATATTGAATTTCAAAAAATCCTTGATAAATCAGTACAATAACCACTTTACTATGATTATATGGTTTTTGGTAGTTTTGTAAATATCAGTATCAAATAATAAAAATGCGGCAATAGTTCGGACACATGTAGGCAGCATTTTTCTTACATTATATGAACTCGTTAATCGATAAGGAAGATGACACATGCAACTTTGGAGGTTAATATTTTTTTAAAGTATTAAGAAAAATTAATCCAATAACTATATTGGCTTCATTTTAAAAGTAGTATACAAAGATGATGTAGTCATTATAGTCAATGTGCAATATATATCTTGATAATATTTGACAATATGATAAATCGTTGTATAATAAGCTATGCCTCTTGTTAATAGTAGTACCTATGTATGCGCTCGGATATCTAAGAAGGGTGCAAATAATATATTTACCTGTATATGTAAACATTCATTATCATAATTTAAAATAATAAGGTGTCATCACAATTTATAATCGGATATCCAAGAAGGGTACAGATAAGATATTTATCTGTATCCGTAAACATTCTTGTATGTTGGGTGTCATCATAATTTAAAATAATAAGGTGTCATCACAATTTATAATCGGATATCTAAGAAGGGTGCAATTAAGACATTTACCTGTATCCGCAAACATCCTTATCTATTGGGTGTCATCATAATTTATAATAATGTGGAACATTTATATTTATGACATTTTTAAAAATAATATATTAAGATGTTTATGTATTAATAAACTAATTTAATCGACTGATGGGCACTTTCAACAAAACTAAGTCCCATATCTCAAAACGAAAAAAATGAACCCATTTAAAATCAGTCAAGTATTCATTCGTCTGTCACAGCCATTTCTTTGAGAAACCTTTTGATGTAGAAACCTGAAATTTGTGAGTGCGATAGAGCATATTAATCCGTAGTGATAGAGCATATTAATCCGCATATGTTTCAATTCGAAATACTCAAGAACATGGAAAGATATGAGGGAATACGTAAATTAACTACTATTTTTTTTTCTTTCATTTTTCCATGCAATACCAAATAAAGTGACAATTTAAAGGATATCAATTTTTTTTAAAATTATTTGGTAGTTTTAAGTCATGGTTATAATAGAAAACACATAAGCAATATTTGTTAATGTCTAGGTATATACAGAACTCTCGTAGCGCCAGTTATACTGTACTTAATTTGTTTTGTTTTACATTATAACCATCTAGAATAAAATTATATCAAAACTCGCACACAACTCTCAAGCCCTCTATCACCTGGTCACGATCATTCAACCGTATTATTCTCAATAGCAACTGACAATAAATGAAATATAACTACTTATGTGTTATTGTCATCCAAAAATTTAAAAAATCATGTTACACAATGTACAAAAATCAGTTTTTTCCTCGTCATTTAAACGCGTTTAGGTTAAAAATTATAACAAATACGGAAATTAAAAAAAAATACAAAGCTAACATCAATGAGCAATAATAGGTTACATGTCCCATGTTAACTCAAAGTCTGATCGATGTCATATACCACTATACAATTTTTAAAACAATCACGATAGTTTAAGTAAGAAAACATAACTTTTAATATTCCTTTCATCAAGATAAATAATACAAGTCAACTGCACCCAACCTTGACATGAAAGAAATTTTCTTATATGAAAGAAATTTTCAATAACACTCTACTATACTACCGTACACTCTACTACACAGACTATATATATACCTTAGTATAGCGTGGCGACCCGTCGCCACGGCAAGCGTCGCCTCGCCAACGATCCGGTTTATACCTGCGCCTATAGATGTTCCACATCAATAAATGTTTATTAAATAAAGTCACCATTTTCTGTACGAAATTCGTAATACTTTATTTTTTCATTATGCTATATTTAGTTCCTATAATAATCTTGTCTTTTATGCATATTACTTGTACGAACACGATGTTTCACATCTGCCATGAGTCCCGTGACGGCTCACTTTTTTTTACAATTAATACAATAATACCAAAATAATAAAGCATAGGTCATGTGTACCGTAGTAAACAACAGCGTCGAACTGAGTGAGGAGGGGGTCGGTTGCGCTTGGGGACACGTAGTCATACCGTACACTCTACTACACATAGACTATATATATATACCTTAATATAGCGTGGTGACCCGTCGCCACGGCAAGCGTCGCCACGCCAACGATCCGGTTTATACCTGCGCCCATAGATGTTCCACATCAATAAATGTTTATTAAATAAAGTCACCATTTTCTGTACGAAATTCGTAATACTTTATTTTTTCATTATGCTATATTTAGTTCCTGTAATAATCTTGTCTTTTATGCATATTACTTGTACGAACACGATGTTTCACATCTGCCATGCGTCCCGTGACGGCTCACTTTTTTTTACAATTAATACAATAATAAAAAAATAATAAAGCACAGGTTATGTGTACCGTAGTAAACAACAGCGTCGAACTGAGTGAAGAGGGGGTCGCGTAGTCGGTTGCGCATAGCGACACGTCGCCATACCGTACACTCTACTACATATAGACTATATATATACCTTAGTATAGCGTGGCGACCCGTCGCCACGGAAAGCGTAGCCACGCCAACGATCCGGTTTATACTTGCGCCTGTAGATGTTTCACATCAAAAAATAATTAGAAATTTTCATTTATTTATATTTATTTATTTCTTAACAACTCCTTGATTAACGCAAAGCGTTACTCACATCCAAGCGCCGTCCATCACGTCCAATTCAAAGAGATAAATAGTTTTAACACATATTCAAACAATGACTTTTAAAAAACTTAAACACACATTAATTCGATTAATGAACTCTCATAGTGAATTGCAAATCAAAGTGATCACCGCGCAACACCATGTTGATCACAACACGGCGTTAATGCGCTATTCCCATCGCCCACTGTTTGATCTCTACACATTAGGACCTTTAAGACTCTCAATTATGTCTCGTGTCTACGAAAAAATTATAGGGTTATAGATCGTATCTACGCAACAAGACATTCAGCATTTTCATGCACACACTTTGCGAACACTCTCAACGACTCAAAGATCGAGCAATTCTCAGCTCTGTCTCTGGTGATTCTAATTTATCGAGTTGAAGCATCATCATCAACAGCCTTCCTCCGTCCATTGCTCGATATAGGCCCCTCCCAATGCGCGTATCACTGGCGGTAATGCCCACAATCGCAACACTGGGCAAGCGACTTGGTAATTGTAATGTGCAGCTTCTCACACCAGTGGCACTACTGACACGATTACAAACATTACTCCAGCCCCTCTCGACGACATTTAGATTATCATTTAGAGCGTGTGAAAGGTGTGTTCTTCAAAAAAATAGAGATACTAAAAGACGTATTGCAAAGGGACAGTCACTAGCGCAGTTGGGTGGATGCGCTCGATGGCAGATATGAGTCATTATAGGAGATCTTCAAAGGTAGGGGACCTTTTTGTACGAGGGTGGATACTACGGATCCCAGGAGGAGCCCTGAGACAACCCGGGTAAAATGACAGGAATAGCCACTCTCGGCGACAGCCAAGTATCGAACTCGGGAATCCACGGTGCCCAGCGCCGTCAAAGTTCCTAAAGAAATTTTAAAAGGAAATTACTCCATACTATACACATTATAAAATCTTAAAGATACAAATAAAGTCAGTAACCGTACATTTTGTGACTTGAAAATCTGTTAAAAATTTGAATACTGTATTTCGTTTTATTTAATTTAAAAATATATATTTATTCCGAGCGATAGCCTGCAACCAGCAGTAACAGATCCTTCTGAATGTGTTTGTATGGAGTCTATAGTTAATACCCATTGTCCATTTTTAACGGGAAATTGGAAGATTGAGGTAAAAACATTAAAAGCATTCTTTATCTAGATCCAGCCAACACCGTACGCCGAGTACCGGTTAATAAATTCTAGAGGCGAAGAAAATTCTAACTTTCTCAAGTTACGAGAGTTAACAAATATCAAATGTCCAAGTTAAACGTTACTGTTACATCAACCTTAATAGTAACATTTGATATTTAACGCTAACTTCGTACATTCATGATCTAATCTTGAAATTTTACTCCAACTCAAAACAGCCCATATACGTAGCGTAGTTAGTGCTCATACGGATAAATACAATGAACTTCATCCCTCGTTATTAATCCTACATTTAGGTTTAAAATTATTCTAACATTCGCTTTCAGTATACTGAGCATGAATTAAAATATTGTTACAGTAATTTCAAAAGTCCCCATGTAAATCTTCAATATGAATTGTATAACAATATATAATAGACTTCATCTATTATTCTGTTTTTTTTACATTCGAAATATTTTAGATGTTCATCAATCCAAACGGTGATTAATTAATTACAGAAAATTGGAGAAAGTAAAATTTTGTTCATTTGAATATTAGAAATGTGGATGATATATGTAAGTGATTATGTATTCGACGTAAAAAGTTATCTCATGAATCAAAATAAAACCCTAAATAAATTTGCGTAAAAAAGAAATATATAATATAGAACCACTTATTTAGGCAAGCGTCGATATGATGAAAGATTAGGAAACGCAAGGTCTATAAAATGAAGTGTAGACTTTTTTAAACATTTGTTTAAAAACATTTTGGGAAGACGAGTTACATGTATAAAGATTTAGTTAGTTCAAAAATATTGCAGACCGGCGAGTGTATTAATAAATATCTAATTTTGCTTAACCAGGTTGTTTAAATGGATGTTTATGCAGAGACATTTTTGTGACACTTGCTCATAAACAATAAAAAAATATTTACTTTTTTCTACTCTGAGAAAAATAGTGGTCCCCTTAAGCAACCATTTTTAAAAATTTATACCTTTTTTTCGTTTTACCATGGAAAAAGCAATCAAAGTAATAACATAACTTATTTGAAAGGTAGATTAATCATTATATTTAACCAACAAAACTTCAAAAACAGTTAATTTTCAACAAGGATGAAAAGTATTTTACTACTTCAATTCTTTTTGAATAAAAACTTGAATTCCCACATACTTCACAAATAGGTGATAAATTTAAAATATACAGAATAAGCCTTACAACTAATTTCCAAGTACTTCTTAATATATATTTATTATATTTATTATTATTAAGCACTAGTGGAAGAGATAAACATTTGACAAATGTAAAACCTTTTATTAAGACGTATTTGCAGTTGTCCTTAACAATTTCACGTGAAAAAAGTCAAAGACGTCTTTCCCGGCCTTTTACGTCCCTCCATGTCAAATTAACACGGCATTATTCAAACTCTTGTATAGAATCTGTAACACCGTGAATTTTATTCATTCTACGGTTTCCATTTTTGATTTCCAATATTCTCATTGAAAACTTGTTTATTCAATATATAATATCTCATCCAATAAATAAAATTGTTTGATATACAATTAATTCAAATTTTTATATGCTGTATTGTATGGCTACTGTTCGATTTCTTTATTAGATTATTTAATGGAATTTGTTTTGCGCTTATTGTCACTCACTAATTTCAACGCTATCTTATTTGGTTTTTGTAATTTGATATCACTTTTAATTTAATTTTATTTAATTAAATTACCTTCAATTTATTGTATGATTTAATTTAATTAATCTAATTTAGTTTGATTTATTATTTTAATTTATTATTTTGTTTTAATTTTATTTGACTTTGTTTTAACCGCAATGTCCCTATTATTATGTTGTCCCACTAATTACTCGTATTAATTCCGTCATAAGCAATGTTATGTTAAAACAGTCCGATTATATAGACATTTAATTATTATAGTATTATTTATTTTCAAACATGTTAAAATAAAATGTATAAAAGTAACTGATTTCCTATTAAAGAATTTATTGAATGAGCTAAAGAAAATGCTAAACACCACACACCAAACATGATCATATTTCCACTTCACACTGATCGAAAATCGCTTAATAAAATTACGTTTCCCACATACCCCTTCGAATGAAAAGGTTGATATTTATTTGGATTAGTTGAAACTTTACGAATATAATAATATATAAACTTCACTAAACTAATATTCCAAAACTGATCTTGTCTCTGTTAAAATTTGACTTATTTGGTACACTGAGTAATTTTTTTTCAGCACTTCATCATTGGAATAAAATTAAAATCTAACTAAAAAAATAAGTAATATGAAAAACAAATACATTTTCTGTAAATATATAACAACACATGTCTGTCAACGTGAATTATTTTCAAATGAAACAAATAAGCTGTTTTCCACAGGGTTTTCCCCCAAGGAATAAGAGACTTTTAAAAGGCACAATATCACTATATATGTATTATTTATATGGCTAAATTTCATTATATTGTGACCTTTATAAAGTTGGCGGATTAAACAAAAATATAATTTGAGCTAAACAATATTGAATCGTTCAATAATTTTAGTAGAATACAGACCGTGTTATTAAATATAAATGAAATTTAAACTGTAATCTCATCAAAGATATGTTTACCAAAATGTTATCATATTTTTATCTACGACGTCGTTTTATTTATCAAAATGAAATTACTTTTTTCCTTATCTATTAGTAAATTCCAATGAATTCCAGTAAGTTTACAAGTAAGAACAGTAACAGTACATTTTAAAACAAGAAAATATATTAATCTTTTTTGATTACTTGATTTAGTCTAAGAAAAATATTTAATTTGAATAGTATTGATGGTGGCTCTAATGTTTATGATTAGATTAAGTTTTATCCATCGATATAGAGTAAGAGCATTTTTTTAAACCTATAACATAAAATTAAAAAAAAACAAGATGAACATGTAACTATAATAACTGCTTTCATTAGCTACATTTTCAAGTTTTATAAATTTTACGTGAGAGCATTTTCTAAGACTTGTTTCACAAAATTTAAAAAAAACACGAGGTCAACATGTGACTATAGTAATTGCTTTAATTAGCTACATTTCTATGTTTTATAACAAATTTTACGTGAGAGTATTTTCTAAGACTTGTTTCACAAAATTTTAAAAAAATACGAGGTGAACATGTGATAATAGTAATTGCTTTAATTGGCTACATTTTTACGTTTTATAACAAATTTTACATTAATTGCGATATTTACGTAGGCCATCGATGATCGTCTATCCAATAATCTCTAAAAATATATACATTCAATTATAATAATGAAGAAGTTTATGAGTTCATTTTAATTGTAAAAAGTATCTAACCTATTTTAATAAATATAGGACAAGCATTTTATTCCGTTTTTTACAATGAGGTTGCTGAGAAAAAGGTTAAAATGATAACATTCGGAGAAAAATTAACTATATTTTTCACAGGAAATGCTCGACTAAGCGACACGGTAAGTACTACCTACCCAGAGACAAATGAAACAAAAACTTACAGATAGATAATTTTAGAGGCAACTTGAATGAAAACATGAAACGGGAAATTATCATCCTAAATTTAGAAGTAGTTTCAAAGACTGTTTTTGTGGTAAAATTGTGGCTATTTGTGATACAAAAAAACGACTTTTTGCTTTATAATTTAATTTCTGGGAAGTCTCAAAAAATACTGGAAACTAACATAATCGTCCGGTTATATCATCTAAAAATTTATCCTCGCGTACCTGACTTTTCCCTGTCACCATTTGCACATTCGGTCTACTTACACTGCGCTGCCCACCGCAAGAAAGTGCCGTCATCGGCTGCGATAGTGATTTTCAAAAACATGGACGGACTGGCCTAAGTTGGTAAAGCACATATTCGTTCTTAACACAAATTAATCCCAGGGACAAACTTTTACAATCCTTGGAACCGTATATGAGAAAAGATTGCTTTTCTCCTTGTTTTTCCAGAAAAAATGCTATAGAGAAATGATATATTTAAACGAAAAAAAATAAAAGGTAATACATCAAAAAAATCGAAAAAAAAATTTCAAAGAAAAGTAAATAATTTGCATTACGAGGATTCCATAGAAATTTAGGCACTTAGAAACACTTAACGGTACGTAGTATTCCTATTAAACCATTTACAAATATTAATTTTTCGAAACGTAAATATAATGCCTATTTTATGTATCACGGACATAATAAATATACATTTTGAAATACAAAATTATGTTTGCCGTCAATTTAAGTCATTTACACGAAATTTCTGTGAACTCTTTACGGACCCAACTACATGTCATTACTTGGTCGACTATTGCTCGTAAACTAGTAAAGCCTACTTAGCTGTGATAAATTACTTTTTAATTTCGTTATATAATACTAATGTATAATACTAATTATTTCTCTAGTAATCATACTAATCATTTCTCAATATTCTTTTTTTTTTCTAGGATAGTTAAGCAAGGAGCTCGTAACGAAAATAAAACCTTACAACGAACTGCACATTCCAGTCATTTCCATCCGTCATTTATAAATTCGTAACCGCCCGACACCGAAACTTAAAATTAGAACGTGGAAGCGTATTTTAGTGTCACAAATAAAACAATTTGGAGGCTGACACGTTTGAAGTGAAACTAATTTAGACACTAACCAACGACTGACGTGAGAGAACGTGGATGTTAAAATGAAATACAGTCGCCTCGCTTTACGAATGCTTTGTTTCGCCGAGCTTAATGAAAATTGAACACAGTTGTTTACTTCGTAAGGTCTAGGCCGGTCGACGGTGAAATATAAATGCTGTCATTGATACGTTTAGTAGCAAATAAGTGTTTCATTTTTCGTTACACTCATAATAGTCTCGTTCTACTGCGATGCGTTCGTGTTACTATATTTAGCAAGAATTTAATTTTTTTCACTCTATTCCTTAAAATTCCGGTTTACACTATAGAAGAAGATTCTCCATAATAAATAAGATGCTGTGACTATTTTCAAATGACTCAATTATTATTCACAACTATATTTCCATTTTATTTAAATTCTTAACCACGACCTAGCTTTCGTTGTATTACATCATCTTCAAGATCTTTACAAATTGAAGATGTCGTCATACTACGAAATATAGGACATGATTAATAATTTAAATGAGGTAGAAATAATACTACATCACGTAGTTTCTTTTAGGTGTGAATAAATTTAAGTGATAATGAATTTCTATTAAATTAACGTTAAATATATTCAACTTTCAAATGATTAAGTCATGTACAAGAAATTATGCTCCCCCACCCTCTCTCTCCACAAAATTGTTGAGCTAAGATTTTCCTAAATATTATCATAAATATGGCAACATAAATAAATTAACAATACAGTTTCGTTACTTCTTAAGATTTCGAGTAAAGGATGAGGAGTAAATGTTTCGTATTCTGCAGTGAAACAAGGAATCCTCATAACTTCGTCACGTCTGTCCGTCAGTCTATTACAAACTCAATTTTTTTTTCAGCGCATACAATTATGCAAGTACGTGGCTTATTTGAGGATCTCAAAAAATATTTTGAAAATGTTACAACGTAGAAAAGCTATAAAAAATGTTCTCAAGCAATTTCTGTACTTCATGTCTTCAAGTTCTGGTTTTATTTACCGTATTTCATTTATTCCGTTTGCAGAATATTAATATTCAAAATTATGTGCATAATTTGTGTAGCCCTCTGATTTTTAACTATATACTAGCAAAAGTACCGGAAAAATTTCCGTAGAAATTATTCCGGTTAACTTGTATCGATAATTTCAATAAATATAATTCCATAGTTTCAATTTTACAAAGATGAAACCCCATTTCGTACATGTTCGGTTACTAATATTGTATATATTTATTATTATTGCACTTTTCGGCTATACCATTATTATACAAAAATTACTTTTCGGTAACAATAGTTATATAGTGTTATTATTGCATTTCTTGGTTACTACTATAGTAAGAAATACTATTATTACACTATTCGGTTACTAATATTGTAGACAGTTACAATTGTTTCATTATTCGTTTATAAATATTGTATAGTGTCACTATTATTGCAGTGTATAGTTAATATTTAATATGAATTTAAGACCTATACAATAATACTAATCGAACAGTACTAATACCAATTAATTATTGCCTCGACGGGAAAAAACCAGTACATGGGAGTATATTGGCAAGAGCGTTTTTAACAAATTTATTAAATAACAGTGAAGAGTTATCATCGTCCTATATAATAAGCATGATTTTAATACTACCTGTTAATATATAATAGCTATGAACCTTAATCTATTACCTGTAATTATAACATATAAAACCTATAAACCTAAGATTATGGAACCCAGTCTTTGGCGTATCAGACAACTCTTGGCCGTTGTTGTTAAACAGCTACAACTTGGCCAAAAATAGTTTGATTAAAATGAAAATAACACCAAATTAAGCAACACTCTATTTCATCCCGCGCAATATTTTAAAATGGTAAAATATTTAGGGATTTTTTTATTTTGCTTTCTAATCCGAAATCTTACATACAGAATTGCATTAAATTGTTTAAAGTAAACCAAAATTTTGAATTATATATATATATATATATATATATATATATATATATATATAATAGGAAATTCGCATTTTTAAATTAATTTTTAAGCTTCTTTGGATAAGATTTTTTTTGTTTTAATTAATTTTTGTTTGTTCAAATTAAAATTTATTTAATTTACCTATGTATTAATTCTTAACCATAGGCTATATTCATACCAAACTCCATAAAAATTGATCTAACTCTTTAGGTGTAATTTAATAACAAATGTACAATAAAAGAATTCAGCTTAAGGGTGACACAGTTTGGAAAATTGTTCCGTAGTGAAACCATAAAAATAAACATACACTTTATTATGCAACAAATTTTTAAAAATATCCAATTTGTAATACGGGAAACCTTAAAAGGATAATGATCCTTGAATGGCACGTAAGTCATTTTAATCAATAATTAAAGAAATATTCAAAAATCTAACAAAAACCCAAAAGTAATTATATAAAAAAGAAAACCCATCAGAATTGTGCGTGCCTATTCCATTTGTTTCTTCGTTCAATAAAGCGAATAGCGATTCCAATTACGACTTACGAAATGGCTTCTCTCATACGTCATAAACAAAGGTCTAATGAGATAATTGAAGTGGTAATGGTGGAGCTTTATGTTTGTTTTGGATATTATTTGTTTATGGATTTGAGGGAAGATTCCTCTTTCCGCAATGAGGGGTGGTTATCGATTCGTAAGCTCGATTTAAACGAAAAGTTAACCCCTTTAAGTAGTATAATAAATATTTTATTCATAATTATGAACAAAAATCAAATTTAAAAAAATAGCTTGAATACAAGTTGTACAATTCTAAACCACACAGTGTTGACAAAAATTAGAATCAATTTACGGGGAGACCGTGTATCATTATTTTTATGTGTCATAGTACTATCTGTTATGGGTTTTTAAATAACTTTCGCTAATTCCTTTTAGTACCAATTATTACTTCATATGTTTCACTCTAAATATGATCAACGATTTAATCACAGCTTACTCTATTAAACACGTATTAGCAGATACATAAAGCATATCGAAGCCTATAGTAATACGCAGACTATATTCTGAAAAAAAATTTATAATTAAAAAAACACGTTTTTGTAATAATATGAATTAAAAAATAAAAAATTATCTTTAAATATAATGATTTTGGTCTAGGGTGAAAGGATGTCTCACAACTCGGTACAACTTAATTTTTTTGATAAGTCTAAAAATAAAGAATAATAAGAAAAAAAATAACTTTAAGGTAAAAATGAAAACTGTGGGGTACTATTGGCTTATATTTTCATAATGATTACAAATAGCTAGCAATAAAAAAATTTACCAAATTAAAATATCAAGCAAACCACGCTTTTTCATATTAAAGTTAATTTTTTTTGTCAATCATTTTGTTACTTTATCAAAAAAATTAAATTATACCAATTTGTGACACTTTCACTCTTGACAATTTGTGACAAAATTTTTCTATGTAAAGATTATTTTTTATTTTTTAATTCGTATTGCTACAAAATCATGTTTTTTAATTTTACCAAACTACAACATTTTTGTTTATGAAATAAATTTTATTTTTTTTAATTATTATATTGTCATCGATTCTTGAAATGTGTACCAAATTTTAAATAATTATGATGCCTGGAAATGAGTGAATGGTAATTGCCAAATTCCGTTACATTGTTACAGATAAGTGAAGTTAATAAAAGTGCGTTAAAAACTGGCCGCACGCATAGCTGCACTATATGTATGAATCGTCTCGAGCCTATTTCAGGATAATCATAAATCTTTCTAATTGAACTTTAGGAAGGTTAGATAATGTTTTTAATTATACATGTTTGTTAATTGTTGGAACAAAAATTGTTTTCTGTTTCCTCTCAAAAATATCTTGAACATTATTTTATTTCAATATTTTTCCACTCGTAACTATATTTCAGAATCTCCATAAAAAAAAACTAAAAGAAAACAATTAATTGCCTACGTTTTCTGTCATGTTGACCTCGGTTTTCAAGTAGATGTTGCATATTTTGACTACCAGAGAGCTTTCAATCGTGTAGATAACGATATCTTATTAAATCGCCTTGACGAGGCAGAGTTCTCCGTTATACATTCCCGATTTTTCTCTTCGTATATTGTGGGTAGAAAGCTATACGTAAGAGCAGGCAACTTTACATCCTAGACTTACTTTACACGATCGGGAGTGAGGTAGGGCTCGAATATCGGGCCTTTACTTTTCACGATTCTGGTAAACGGTATTGGTTGCGCAATGAAAACTGCGCGTTGTTTGTTATTCGCGGACGACATGAAGCTTTTTACTGTCGTCAAGGATGCTGCAGATGGTGAATGGTTGCAGCATGACATCAGCCCCTCGTTTAATGGAGTGTAGCAAGCAGCTTACGGCTTAGCGCAAGCAAATGGTCAATATTCAGTTACAGCCGGGCACACGCTCCTATTAAATACGAAAAAGCGGTCAGCGGAATCCCACTGCATCATCTGTATGAGGTCGGTGATTTGGGAGTTAGATTTGATTCGCGATCGTCGTTTCGTGGGCATGTGACGGATGTAGCAAAGAAATAATTTTGTAAATTTGGATTTGTGTTAAATAATTCAAAAGATTTTCAATCTATGACATTAATTTGTCTGCTACATTTCATTGGTGCAGAGCTGATTGAATCCGGCTCCATTATTTGAAGCCTATACGAAGTCAAATACAGCTTAATGATTGAATGTATGCAAAAGACGTTCCTTCAATATTTGTATGTGAGCCAGTACGGTTACTTCCCCTTTCTATGTCCTACCGATTTCCTCTTGGATATGCTAGGTTTCCATTCCTTACATCTGAGAAGAGATGTTGCACTAATGAAATGTATCTTCCTTCTATTAGAAGGAAAAATTCTATGCCCTGCATTATTGAGCAAACCTTAATTCTTCGTATCTACCAATTTCCTACGTTCACGCAATCATCATATGTGTGTTATACCACCCTCTAGAATCGTAGTATATCGAAACTCTCCAGTTTCCCACAGTGTTAAACTGTTCAACCACCTGATCGAGGTCGCAACAGAGTGTGATTTATTTATGATAAGTGAAAGTAAATTTGTCAAAATGTGTCGTCGTTATCTTTTGTAGTTTTCATATATTTAAATTGCCAATAGGTTTCCTATTATGTAACGATAAATGTGTGTGTGTAAATAAATATTTCTCTACGATTAAGCGCGACGCTACGTATTCGCATCGTATTGCTTTGCTGGTGCCACGCAGTACGCGATGTGCACAATACTACCCAATAAAATAAAATATTGCTATAAAGAGAGGGAACCGTAATATATTATTGATTAGTCATCTTATTTTTTTCTCAGGAACCCATGGAAGCAGCGTTGTGCTTAAAACTTCAATATGTAATTAATAATACATATAAATACATAAACATATGTTAAATCAAAATATTTATAAATACATAAATGGTAAACAATTTGCATTAACATTGTGACCAATTAGGATGTAAATTAAAAAAAGGAAATACCACTTGTAATTAAACATCTTTAAAAAGTTGATGACGAGATATTTGCTTGATTTGGGGGAGATATTATGGGAGGCTGCAGCGCCATATTCCACTATTGCTTCTCAATTTCGAGTAAAAGTAAAATCGACAGAAAATAGGCACCACTCCATTGGTCTTCAATCTCTATCATATAAGTAAATGTTGGAAGAATAGAAAAAAATATATGTCGAATAGTCGAAGAGTTGTCATGCTTAATTAAGTTCAAGCGACAAATGTTTTGAATGGGAACAATCAGTCGCCTAGAAGATTATTTGAACGTGGCAGAATTCAACAAACAAAAAAGAAACGATTTGACATTTTAAGTATATGATTGTGTAATTTTCACCAAGATTCTAATAATTATTTGACATATTTTGGTATAGAAGATGAAATATTATTACATCACTCCGACCTAAAGACGAAACAAGTTGATATATTGTCTCTTAAAGGAGGTGTAAACTCCAAATAAGCATTAATTTTCACGGAGGGAGTTTTGTTGTTTTATTCAACAAGCTGATTCAGATTAGATAACCATTCACCATATTCACGAACCTTGGCTCCAAAGTTCTATCTGCTCCAAAAATTAAAGGAACCCTTAAAGCAAAATGCGGAAATGTTATTAAAAGTTAAAAAGAAATGAAGTTTTCTTTTTATTTTTTTCACTATATGATTTAGTTATCGAATCTGAATCGTTCCTTAAAATTCCGTCACTGACCAAAAGGTAACCCAGCATACGAATATATAGTATTCTATATTTTACGCATCTACCTAAAATGAAATACGAGACGGTTACCTAAAGAGATCGTGAAACATGGTACTGTACTATTGTTTAACTTTGGCACCCATTAATTTTTCATCTAATACTCGATCAATACTCATATACATAAATTATATATATATATATATATATATATATATATATATATATATATATATATTGTTTAAAATATATTACGAGACATAGTTACACAAGTGATATTATAAAATGGGTGAACAAAACATTTATCATACTTTCTATAAAGGGAAAAATTTGGCACAATGGTAAGGTTTTTATCAAGCCGAAACTTTTCAATCAATAAAACTAATGAAACAAAAAGCCCGAAAATATAAAACCATTTCAGACCACATATTCCAAATATCGAGCAAATTCCAAACGCATTTGAAACGGGACTTGAAATGAAAAAAAAACTTGTATTCTGAGACACCGCTGTAAACGTGAAAAATCAATTTTAATTTTTTGTGAAGGGATCTCGATCTCGTTACTTGAAAATGTATGTGACATTTCTGCCAAAACTACGTGTAAATTGGATATTTAATATAATTCTTCAAAATATTAAACCAACTAACATTTATAAATATTTCTTCTTTCAAATGAATTATTAATATGTACTGTAACATTTTTGTTATTAATATTATTCATTAACATTACTTTAAAATATTTCTTATGACATTATTCTTCAAGATTTACAGTGTATTGCATATACAAATATATTGCATATACATTAGCCACAATTATAATACCAGCACTCTGTTATCACATTATCGCGAAGAAAGTAAGGACAAAACCAAACACATACATTTAGCGATCATATCATGACATATTTTTCCGCTCGCTGAATGTATACTGTGCAATGGAAGCAATCTCTATTCGTTTGTTCTACAACCTTTCTGTTCATACTAAATAAAATTATTAAGACTAAATATTATTTCAGGCATAAGAGTTTTTAGATATTTATATATATATATATATATATATATATATATATATATGTGTGTGTATATATATATATATATATATACACCAAAAACCGAAAAACCTGTTGTTCGCTGCGCAAACGAACATATAATATTTAATACACTATCGCGCACCTCCGACTAAAATCGGTCCTCCTAAAAAATCGCAGCGGCTCTGACTCACATATTAAAAGGTTAAAATGATAAAACATATGTTTGAACGCACATTAACGGAGAGGGCAGACATTTAGTCGGAGGCACATGTGTCTCGACTAATGGGACAAGAAGATGGAAAGTAGGTCGTCGACCTCGTCCCACAAAATCCAACAGTTTTCATTCTCCTATCCACCATCTACAAGCAATTAATTTGCATTTTACATAAATAATCAATTATGTCTACTTTTATTTTCTTTACTTTTTATTTCATTCGAGTCTTTAGCTTCGGTAACTTTGAGTATCGCAAAGAAAGCACAAATTTTCATTTCCAAGCAATTACACGGAAAAATATAACCTACTAAACTAATATCTTAAACGCTCTATTTTGTTTTAGATAAATACGTCATTCAATATTTGATTTTTATCTAAGCACCGTATTATGTAGTAGCATATTTATGAACTACACTTATAGGGTTTGCCAAGAAGAGAGGTATTTTATACGTTTTTAGTTAAGGATAATGTGTCAAAGGCTTATTATACAATAAAATTAGCCTATTTCATTGATTTTTATCTAAATACCGTATTATATAGTGGCATATTTATGAACTACACTTATAGGGTTTGCCAAGAAGAGAGGTATTTTATACGTTTTTAGTTAAGGATAATGTGTCAAAGGCTTATTATACAATAAAATTAGCCTATTTCATTGATTTTTATCTAAACACCATATTATATAGATGCATATTTATGAACTACACTTATAGGGTTTGCCAAGAAGAGAGGTATTTTTACATTTTTAGTTCAGGATAACGTACTAAAGGATAATTATACAATAAAATTAGCCTATTTCATTGATTTTTATCTAAACACCGTATTATGTAGTGGCATATTTATGAACTACACTTATAGGGTTTGCCAAGAAGAGAGGTATTTTTACATTTTTAGTTCAGGATAACGTAATAAAGGATAATTATAAAAAAAATTACCCTATTTCATATAATTTTACTAGATGTATTTTGTTGCATATATTTCTTACTTCTAATATTACTTGCATCTTCATAAATACCCATGGGTTGACTAATACTCCATTTTAATTTTTTACAATTTTTATGTTCGTATTTCATAATAATGATGAATTATTTATAAAAAATACCGAAGACATAATAAAATTTATTAAAAATTTATTTTCAAATATAGTACAATCGCACTTATAAAATATTGACCACAGGCATTTTAACAAGTGAATTTATTATCAGTCACAATATATTATGGAAGTTCTCAAATCAAATGAGCATGATTTAAAAATTAGCCTTTTTAAAGACGCACATTTATTATGTGCAAAAAAAAATTATGAAAAACATAATTATGAAAAGAAATTATTAAACGTTTTTTGAAATTATTTTCTTAAAATTAATGTAATTTAATTGTCCATACAAAAATAAGTACGCATTACCTAAAAAATACTGTCCATTAAAAATATCATATACAAAATTTCATGAAACAAATAATAAAAAAAAATCGAAGAAATAAAAAAAATTAAAATTTTCCATAAGTAGGTTTCTTTAAAATACTAGAAGTAATAATAACGTTATTTAATGTATTGACATCATCTTAGACTTTTTCTCTGACAATGCATGATATTATCGTTTGAATAAATAAATACGAATTACAATTTTGTTTGGTTAATTTTTAAAATTAAGTTATGTCAAGAAATAAATGTTATCTCAACAACAGGAAAAAATCTACAGCCCGTGATGAATAAATAGAACTGAAATGATCCTTTACGGGTTAAACCGAGAAGCGAACCTCATTTCTACATAATTTCGCAATTTTTACAATAAAAATGTTTAATTGGCATTAAACAAATTGTTGTTTTTTTTCGATGTTGAATTTTGTTTGATTACATTTCGTTAACTTTTACAGCCATAGGATCAACGAAACGATACACAAATATAGCCCGGTATATTTATTATCTATCCATGAAGAGTTACATTAATTTTATTAATCGATTCTAGAAGCCAATATGTTTTCAATTCGAATATATTGTTTTTTAATTTAATTTTTTGGACTTGTGCTCACAAATAACTTTTCTACGTTTTTTTTTCAAAAAGCATCTATTAGAAAATACTAAGTATTTTTCTCGGCCTGTTTCTTATACTTAAGAAGCACTGTATTGATTTTCATTATTTTATATTTCTAACTGTAGTTAGAATGATTTTGACAAATACGAATAATACGAAACTCGTATTTATCAATTAATTTTTCATTTATACCCCTAATTGCAATATTCACAAATTTTACAGTTTTTAAATGATTTGTTTTTAACATTTCTCTAAATAACATATTCGTTTCCAAATTTATAATCCACAGTTTGATATTGATTTTTTAGTTTAGTCTAGTGCCATCGAAACAAATGTAAACCAAGTAAACTCCTTCAGACCCAATTACCTCCACTGATATCCTTTTGCAATGTATTTTTATTGGCTCACAAATACTCAATATACAGTTTCATTAAAATTTTTAATCGTAATTGTCCACAGCTATTAAAATTAGAGGAACGATGAAGGATCAGTGGCTGCCATAAATCATTTAAGCACGAAATGTCTGGAAATTGTTTACAGTATACTGCACATAATGTTTCCAAACTTTTCGTAAGAGCATAAAAAAGAAACGATAAAAGCATAAACATCATAACATAATTATAGACAAAAACGAAGCACGAGTGAATTATACAATATCCACAAAAAAGTAATTATCTGAATTTGTTTACTAGGAACGCCATATCTGTTTGGATTTCACGTTCAAACTTATATCAAATAAACGAGTATTTGTATCACAGTAAATATATATTTCTGCCTAAATTGATACACACTTCTAGTACAGTCAGCCATAATTATTAGATACTAAAACTGTACCTTTGGAATGAAATAGAGAAATTAAAACAGGTTCTGATCAAGAAAAACGACGCGTATAATGACAACGCGCATATAGTGATTTACGCTAGTCTATAATATAGGAAACTATCCCCACTTCCGCCGCTTACTTCTATCACACATTTTTTGTAAACAAAAGTGAGCAGAGAAAGCCGGAAAAAATACTGGCAGTAATAATATATATATATATATATATATATATATATATATATATATATATATATATATATATATTTACATACTAATCATGACATTACAGAGAAGTTTATGCAGGGAACAACATCTAATAATTACAAATGATTAAAACTATTCCCCATGGCCACGTCAGACATGAAAAATTCGTCATTTTATACGCTATTATATTTATGTCAATTACGCTAATAGTCAAAATTTGTGGGTATTTATAGTTGAGAAACTTTATGGTTAATTTTCTAACATAAAGGGGCAATGTTCTCCATTATTTTCATATACACCCGCCTTTGGAGTCGAACATCGCACATCGTAAACCTCAATCTTAACGTTGTGAATATTACTTTAACGGTAACAAAAATATGCATGTCTATAACAATATGTCTATAGTTCGTAATTCATTGCAATAATGGAAGTTGAGCTTCAATAACTTGAAATATATAATTTGTTTGTGTTATCTACATATATTGGTGATATGAGCTTGTTAGGTCTCGGGGTCACATTATGTTTCATCTCTGTCGCTCCATATCAGATTGTTTGAATGCGACAGTAGAGGCAATTGATATCAATTAACAATAAAACTTACAAAATACTTAAAAGTTACAAGTTATGAAAAAAAAAACAAAATTGAGCTGATAAGTTCTTTTTTTAATTTTTATAAATGGTATTAAATAATTATAACGATTTGATTGACAATTTCCTCACCGAACCTAAGGTCTATTCATTTTTAATGAAAACGAATCGACGATTATTTTTTGATGTGAAACATCTATAGACGCAGGTATAAACCGGATCGTTGGCGTGGCGACGCTTGCCGTGGCGACGAGTCGCCACGTTATACTAAGGTATATATAATCTATGTGTAGTAGAGTGTACGGTATGGCGACGTGTCGCCATGCGCAACCGACTACGCGACACCCTCTTCACTCTGTTCGACGCTGTTGTTTACTACGGTCCACATAACCTGTACTTTATTATTTTTGTATTAATTGTAAATAAATGTTTATTAAATGAAGTCACCATTTTCTGTAAGAAATTCGTAATACTTTATTTTTTCATTATGCTATATTTAGTTCCTGTAATAATCTTGTCTTATGCATATTACTTGTACGAACACTATGTTTCACATCTGCCAGGCGTCCCGTGACGACTCACTGTTTTTTTGGTTTTATAATAATTGCAGTCAGAATTTACTATGGAAGAAAAAGAATGTTATACATTATGGTATAATAAATGAATAAAATTATAATAATATCATTATTGGAAATAAAATAATATTTAAACTATCGATGCTGTAAGAAAGAAAACAAATCACGATATTTATAAATTATCGAATTAATCTTTTTCTTTTGAGTACAGTCATAATAGAAAAATGAATATGTGCTGTATATCTTGATCTTTAAGTAGTAAATCACTTAATACCAAATAATATGTTACATACATATTATTTGGTGTTAAGTCGATAATTTCAACTTTTAGTGTTAATTTTTTTTGATTAGATAAAATCGAATATCGAAAAATTATTATACTTTAAGTTTAAGATTTCCGGATGTTACTAATAACTTTGGATTAGTAGTATTAGAAAGGTACGGTTTATAGATATTTTAGAAAATGGTGAAATGATATCAACTCCTTTATCGTCCGTCTTATTTTCTTTTTGAACATCCTTTTCCTTTTATTGCCCGTATAAAAAAGAACATTGGGAGGAAAATGAAAAAAGGTCACCAACTTTCTTGGAAACAAAATATGTTTTATTATTTTATTTTCTGTAAATATATGAATCTTGTTTTAATGATGTTTATCATGATATATTTAAAAATATGTAAAAAATATTTTTTAATAAATCTTCTGGCATACATTTTGTAACTGGCTGTTACGAATGTTAAGCTTTGCTGAAGTAGACTGCATTTGTAGCAACAAGTCAGTCGTATGCACGTGAAAAAAAAGAGAAAAAAAATAAAATATAAATGAATTTCAATACGAGAATGGAAATAATTTGAATAAACTTAAGCCAAAAATTGATTAAAGTTTTAAAAAATTATGAACTAATGTACTAAATTACAGATTTAAAAAGTATAACCGTCGCAGCCCAACACACGAAAGAAAAACTATTAACTAATGTACTAAACGGCAGATTTTAAAAGTATAAATTATTAACTAATGTACTAAATGGCAGATTTTAAAAGTATAAATTATTAACTAATGTACTAAATGGCAGATTTTAAAAGTATAAATTATAAACTAATGTACTAAATGACAGATTTTAAAAGAATAAATTATTAACTAATGTACTAGATGACAGATTTTAAAAGTATAACCACCGCAGAACAACACACAATAAAAAATAAACTAAAATATCGAAATAACCATATTCTATATGATTACGAAATGGCGAAATAGATTTGTACAAATCGGTATCGGTCGTACCGCTTACAAATCGGACCTTAATGACAGAAACTCCACAATATTTAAATTATTGAAAGCATCCCCGGCCCAGTTAATTTCGACAAACCAAACAAAATATTAAATATTTTTAAAATGTAAATATATAATTCAAAATTGTCAAATTAATATTTAATATTAAAATGCGTGTCACAAAATCCGATTTGCATAATAATTTTGTTATAATTCCAGTGAAATTATTTTTAAGATAAGCGAAGTTTGACACAACTTAATAATTACTAATATTTGTCCAAACTCACAAGCATTTAATTCAGTCCTTTTCTGTTTGAGACAAAAACGTACTATTTTCTGAATTTCAGTTTTCCGAAGTAACTCTGTTTTAAACCTGTTAAATGTGAGCAAATAGTTAAATTTCATTGAAAAATTATTTTTACTATTTCGACTCAAGCTAAATAAAATTAGACTAACAAGAAGACATACTTCAACTTAATTGTAGAAAAATAAAATCCAAAAAATAAATGCTTTTGAAGTTGGAAGTGATGTCACAAATAAACTAGGAATAAATAGATTTTAGGATAAGTTAAGTAACTATAGTTGTTAAGTCAATATATCTCTACAAAAACTTAGTCTCGAAACTAGTCTCGAAACTTCCATTTAAGCATGAACCTATTCTATTTTTCACAATATATCTTTTTTTTTGGAAATAAATTCATTGTTAAATGAAATATAACATTAACCGAATTTCTTTTATTTATGGAGCTAAATTAAAAGCTTTCAAAAAATTCATTATTTTCTTTCTTAAAGTTTTTTGAAACTTGAATTGGTATTCTGTCTCAAGAGAAAAATTAAAAGACTATTAGCCATATTTAGTAGCTGATTTTCTTTTGACAAGGTTCGAAAAAACTTAGTTTCACAAAAATTCTTCAAATAGTAAATAAAAGCTGGAAAAATATCAGGTTACGTAGTTAATTTTTTAGACTTTCCGAAGTTTTATACACCACAGAATTTCATCGCTGTTAAAGAATTTAACGTCGTTTTTTTTCCGAGTATTTAAGAAATAATGTTACTATTTGTTTAAGCAACTAATTATTACAAGTATCTTAAAATAAACAAAGGTTGTAAGATATATGTTTGAATTTAGAATGAACGCTCCAGTAGATGATCAAATAAGGTAATTTTTTCCACAAGAAGTAACTGGAATAATTGAATTCATTATTTTTGCGGCACTCTTGAATAAAAGTGTATATTTAAAATACAAAATTTAATTACGTAATGAAAATTTTGATTTTTTTATGTATTTATAGACAAAAAAATGGGATTTTTGCTATTTAATACTAAAGTGTTAAGTAAATGACCTTTTTCGTACTAGTTTTTTACCAGATAATAAGAACAACTTTTTGGTTTATTGTTAAAGTCGGTGTTATATTAAATATATTACTGAGCTTCCAACAACTATTAATTATTTTCAAATTTACGCATAAAATTGACACAAAACATTCATAGTTTTGTTAAGATATGTGAAACTAGTGGCTCAATTTTTTCAATAATATCTTCTTCATTATATACATATTAATATCTATTCTTGTGTTAATACTGTGACAGGCAAACATATTTTATCTCACATTACAGAACTCTTTTCATCTGAATCTCATGTAAATGATTCAAAAGGAAACAGATATTCAGGGTCAATTTCGACAGGATTGTTGTTTATTTCCTATCTAGTTCTGGTATTGATACACTAACAGTTGTTGATGGCATCAAAGGAATATAATCCAAAAATGTTATAATCATTTTTTTTATAACCAAAGACCTCTTTCGAGGCTCGTGTCAGTAATCAACTGTTTATTTCCAATTTCTAATTATTAATATACTTTTCCTAACACATTACTCTAATAATATTCTTGTAATAACGTTTCCCAACCATTTTCAAATGCCCCAATCATTTTCAGTGCCCCGAAAGAAGAGACGTTAGCAGGTAACTGCATATGTGTATAGTTACATTGAAATGCACATAAACAACGTACATAGTAAGAACACTTCCTCACTGATATGGAAGTAATCTACTAAAATTAAAACTGATAATTGCGACTATCTATTATCAAAGAGACTGAGAATTTAATTTCACTGGAACCAAGGTATTAGCATCATATCTCTAGAAACATATCTGAGAATGTCCCCAGGATATTCTCTTTTGTTTTTTTTTCGTAATATTATATTATTATATATATTCTCTTTTATTTTTTTTTTCGTAATGCGACATAATTATTTTGTGCCCTTAGAATAGAAAACTACAAACTAATCAGTTTAATCAGTTTGAAAGTAGGCCTCGTCACAATTAATGATTCTGTCGAGGTCCTTTAAGCAAGACGTCGAATACATTTATATGTATACATAAACATAAACATAAACATAAACATAAACATAAACATAAACATAAACATAAACATAAACATAAACATAAACATAGACACAGACACAGACACAGACACAGACACAGACACAGACACAGACACAGACACAGACACAGACACAGACACAGACACAGACACAGACACAGACACAGACACAGACACAGACACAGACACAGACACAGACACAGACACAGACACAGACACAGACACAGACACAGACACAGACACAGACACAGACACAGACACAGACACAGACACAGACACAGACACAGACACAGACACAGACACAGACACAGACACAGACACAGACACAGACACAGACACAGACACAGACACAGACACAGACACAGACACAGACACAGACACAGACACAGACACAGACACAGACACAGACACAGACACAGACACAGACACAGGCACAGGCACAGGCACAGGCACAGGCACAGGCACAGGCACAGGCACAGGCACAGGCACAGGCACAGGCACAGGCACAGGCACAGGCACAGGCACAGGCACAGGCACAGGCACAGGCACAGGCACAGGCACAGGCACAGGCACAGGCACAGGCACAGGCACAGGCACAGGCACAGGCACAGGCACAGGCACAGGCACAGGCACAGGCACAGGCACAGGCACAGGCACAGGCACAGGCACAGGCACAGGCACAGGCACAGGCACAGGCACAGGCACAGGCACAGGCACAGGCACAGGCACAGGCACAGGCACAGGCACAGGCACAGGCACAGGCACAGGCACAGGCACAGGCACAGGCACAGGCACAGGCACAGGCACAGGCACAGGCACAGGCACAGGCACAGGCACAGGCACAGGCACAGGCACAGGCACAGGCACAGGCACAGGCACAGGCACAGGCACAGGCACAGGCACAGGCACAGGCACAGGCACAGGCACAGGCACAGGCACAGGCACAGGCACAGGCACAGGCACAGGCACAGGCACAGGCACAGGCACAGGCACAGGCACAGGCACAGGCACAGGCACAGGCACAGGCACAGGCACAGGCACAGGCACAGGCACAGGCACAGGCACAGGCACAGGCACAGGCACAGGCACAGGCACAGGCACAGGCACAGGCACAGGCACAGGCACAGGCACAGGCACAGGCACAGGCACAGGCACAGGCACAGACACAGACACAGACACAGACACAGACACAGACACAGACACAGACACAGACACAGACACAGACATAGACATAGACATAGACATAGACATAGACATAGACATAGACATAGACATAGACATAGACATAGACATAGACATAGACATAGACATAGACATAGACATAGACATAGACATAAACATAAATATAAATATAAATATAAATATAAATATAAATATAAATATAAATATAAATATAAATATAAATATAAATATAAATATAAATATAAATATAAATATAAATATAAATATAAATATAAATATAAATATAAATATATTACATAGAAAGAGAATAGAATTTTTAATGGGACATCTCTTTGTTCGAAATAAATAAAAATGTTGTTGAATAAAAATTATAAGTAGGTAATTTTGAAGTCATTATATTATTATATACTAATTTTAAATATTGAAATTCGAATAACCGGTCATTTAACAAATTCTTTTTACAAATACTGGTAGGCAAAATTATGACACATTAGTTTTTTTAAAGATACAATAGTCTCACATTAGTTTTTTTAATGAAACAATAACTCTTTACTTTAAAAATTTTCATTTTATTCAAACCTTGAATTCCTCATAAAAATTTCTTTTCGTCTCCCACATTTTAACATATATGAGTTTTAAATATCATTTAATATATTACATATTTTACTCCTGAAACTGCGACATATGTTAAGCCAAGAGAAGTTTCTTTTTCTCCCATATCTACAACTGCCATGTTAAACATTGCAACTTATCAATTGGAATTGCGAAAGCTAATTGTAATGGAATTGTTTCATGTAACAATTAATATTTAACAAATATTAAACACACCTACTATTTTCATAGGCTGAATGAGAATAATTTTGAAACCGAACCATTATCACTCGTGGCATTTGATCAGAGGAACTATAATTTTCTCCATAAATTACATTTTCAACATAACCTGAAACTCCATTATAAATGGTTCAAGTCCACCTAATTCGTCTGTACTTGCTGATTTTGCTTTAGAACTTTAAAATAGTCGTTATTAGAAATTTTACAAATTCATCTATCTCGAAGGTCACATTTTTAATATCTCGAAGGTAACCTTTACCATCACATGTGAATGCATTAAGTAATCCATTCTAGGCCAAAGTAAAACACGAGAACCATTCTTTTCTTCCTGAATATTTAATACACTATTTACTGCCTTTCGATTACAATGAAGTCACCGCTGGGGTCCAGATTCATAAACATTATCATACAATATATTTTGATCATCAGATTCGCAATTTAAATTAAACGAAATATTTTTATTTTCTTAATGCAATTTGTTGAAAAACGCTTTCATTATCCTGTAAACATTGTAAATTATTTTCATCAATAATAATATCACCATACGAAGAATTATTATTTTTAAGATATTTCAACGCAGCCTCAACATTATTACGGTTTACAACAAAATGTTTAAACCGTTTACCCTCATTTTTTATAACAACAATATTTTTTGAAATAATATCAATAGAATGAAGGTAAAGACGTAGTGAAATCTGTAATGTCTTGAAGAAAATTGATGACTGGCCCACTATATCCAAATCGATCACCTTTCAGTCATACTGTAATAATCAGGTGAAGTTTAGCAACTAATTGTTCTTCAAGAAATGTTATTTTTTTAAACATCAGATTGTAGTCCAGGATTCATAATATTGTCTGTGGAAAATTTATTAATTACACTTTTAACTTGAAATTTGTGACAAAGAGTACAAAGTCCATCTTATTCAATGTGTAAATAAAACCAACGACGATGACAGAAATTGCAATGTGTCAATTCCATTTTTATTTTTAAAAAAATTAGTATTTTCGTGATAAGAGACAATTCAGCATCTCGAATTCTTTTCTGACGTTTTCTTGCATGAGACGTCGAACGGTTACTGTCGCTTTCTTTACGACCAGTTAAATAAGTCTTGGTGGCATTTCACTGTGACAATAACAAATCCAAAATTGTTAAAATTATTTCATTTTAGACGATTAAAGAAGTCTCAACAGCGGAAGTTAGTTA
The DNA here is from genome assembly GCA_039881145.1 of Druceiella hillmani. Taxonomy (NCBI): domain Eukaryota; kingdom Metazoa; phylum Arthropoda; class Insecta; order Lepidoptera; family Hepialidae; genus Druceiella; species Druceiella hillmani. The sequence goes on from JAYKKI010000029.1 coordinate 17,507,273, forward strand.
AATTTACCCTTACAATTTGTACTGAATGGTCAAAAAACTTTGATTTTTTGATATGTAAATCGAATCAGTTTCATGTAACGATCATATTATTTTAAGTATAGAATTAAAAAATCGGAGCAGTAGAAGTTGGTAAAAAAACTGTACCAATAAATATTGTTTGAATTGATGAATTGAAAGGTTAAAGCTTAAAGTATTTGTAAACTTTAAACTTCATCCCATTAAAAATTAAGTGACAAATATTAATCTAATTTCTGATGTTAATATATACTATATAATATAACCTATTCACGTACATCCGCAATTTTGTAATTCAGCGCTTTTATATATCTTGTTTTATTCGATTTATGTGTTATTTAACCTCCACAAGTTTCTATCCATTCATTTACAATAAAAAACATTTACGTATCACGTTTCGCTCTTATTAGTAAACACTCTTTCTAGAAATATTATACTGTAATTTCTAACAGATGGCGTTATTAACAATATAGTTAATAAAACATTCACACATCACATTTCGATTTTTTTATTATTAACACATTCATGCAGATATGTCATACATCTGCATGCACCCTCTATTAATTCCGTAAAGATGGCGCTAGTAATCATATGCTAGTACTACGCAACGTTGTATCGTTTTTTTATAATTTATTAAAATGTTTAAATACAAAAATAATGATAAACAACAAATCTAGATATGCCTTTAAATTATTCTGTCAAATTTCAAATCTAGAGGTGTGATAGTTTTTTAGTAAAGTGTACCACAAAACTGTACCTGTTGTGGGATAGTGTTAATTACGTGAATTAGAATGCAATCTCTTTAAATGTTTTTGTATTTCTGCTTCTAACAATATCACTATTTTCAGCCTGCCGCCTATTTATATCGAGATATCTTTTCAGGAATCTTTCAAACCATTTTCTTCCTGGACTCCCAGAACGTTGGCTCTGTTAACTTTTGTGATTATATCATAAACTATGTGCATTATTTTACTAAGCAGAAATATATATTTTTGACCTTATATTTATCTGCCGACAAAGTGGTTTACAATGGTATTAGAATAATAATAGGACCATCTTTCCAACCATTGATTTTCAAGCCTCTTTTTTATTTATTAACATGGATTGAGAAACAAAGTAAGAAGTGAATTTTTGCCCTATTATTAATGTATTCTAAAACAAGCATTCATTTTGTTTAGGGTATTTCAAGAATTACTTCCACAGTGGCATCTTGATTTTGAAAAACGTATCGCATAACAATAAAGTTCTAAATGCACAAACTGACAATATCTATGTAGAGAGATTAAAATATTCGAATGCTGCTAATAAGAGAAAAATTATAAGTATATGATAACTATTTAGATAAGATTAATAATTGCTAAGAAAGGTCAGAGTTTAAATGCCAAACCTGGTCCGAAAATATTTAAACAAACTAGTCAATTACTAGTTAGCAAGAAATCGAACAAAAATGACCGTGACACGTTTTAATCTAATATTGAAGAGAAAATGTAAATACAAAAAAAATATATAATTTCCTATAATTACCCAAATTAGTCAATTACAAGTTGGAAATTTGGAAACCTCGTGCCCCTTGTACTGACCACTACAAAACTATCATGGAACATCGGCAGTTCTATTAAAATAATATTCAAAACATTTTACTATTAGTAAATTAGTGTAAGTAAGTAATTAAAGTTACTCTTAACTTACCTTTAACTCTAACTACTTAACTGTAATCACTTACTATTAGTAAGTAATTAAAGTTAATGTAAGTAAAAAAAAATACACGTTCAAAAAAAAATTACAGCACATGCATTTTCTTACCTGATGTATCATAAATATTTTTGCCTGTCACGCGAGAATATTAAAAATGTGTTAATATGTCAATTATTAAAAGGTGTTCCCATTATTAACACAAATACATTTTTAATATACGGATTGTTGAAAAAAATATATAAATATTTTATAACATTTTAATGCTGTTGTTGATTTTTGAAAATATATTACTAAAATATAAATTTCTTGTTTTCAAAATTTTCATTGTTTTTTTTGAGGGTTATTTTCAATATATTGTTATATTATATAATTATTATTTCCTGTAATAACTATAAGTTTGTATACATTTTACTTATGTAATAACTGTTCTTTTTTACTTTGCACTATCAATAAACTAATGATCATTCCCTAACACAAATAGTCTAAATAGACTTTCCAATTAACGATTTATCGACCCTTCATATAACTTTTTTTAGGGTGAGAAAGGTCTTTTGAACTAAATAGATGATGATAGTTTGTCTAACGACAACTTTATCAGAGTTCATTGCAGATTTTTTGCTAATGTCGGTCGCTTCTCATGTGTTGTGTGTTTCGGTCCTCGTGTGTTTTTGAAGTAACTCGTACAGTTGATACGAGAATAATATAGATGCTGTTGGCTCTGATATCACTGGTCCTGATTTTGTTGGTTTTGATTCGATTTTTGGTTTTGATAACGAAATTCCTTTGACTTATCATGGAAAACTTCGTAAATTTCAAGAAAATGGGCTTATTAATTATTCAATTTTTTTTATTTGTCTGTCAATTTAGTTTTATAGTTATTTAATGCCATTGTAACACCATTACCAATTTTTAATAATTATATTATAAAACTTTATTTAACGATACTATACAAACATCGATACAATATTTTGTACATCACTACCAAACCTAATTGCGATACCCAATTGTCGAAGTTCGACGACCGAGACACCATTTCAGTATCAGTGTACATTTTATTTTTAAATTAAATACGCATCCAAGAATGAACTCATAACATTAAATGCCTTTCGTTTTTATAATTTCATTAGTACTATAATTTTTACCACATTATTTTTACAAAGTTTTTTATGTTACAAGATTGGATTACGTAGTTATGTACTGAACTAAAGCAAAGAAATACGAATCTTAAGTCGACGATATTATCTACTTATCATGTAAATTTAAATATGTATTTACGTCTGTATGCTTACGCTTACGTGTTGTATTCATGACGGGGAAACTCCGGAATAAAAATACCCCATATTTATCTCCATGACACAGACTATACCTCTGCAATATTTCACGGAAATCCTTTGAGCAGTTGAGGTATGTAAACGAGATAAAAAATAAAAAGAAAACTCCCGCATTATTAATATTATATTTTGAGTATATAGTTAAGAATATACTTATATATTGTTACCCTATGCCAAATAGAAGAAATTCACGGAGAAAAGCAAATTGTACCACGTGTAAACAACTTTCTTTAAAACCTTAATCAATAAACGATGATATAATAGAAAAGCACCATTAAATACCCTTAACGAGATTCACATATTCTTTGCCGAGAGTAATAATGATAATGCCGCGTCCGGATCTGACACCATAAGTAGGATATTCAATTTAATGTAGCTGAAAACGTTCGGTGACTGTCAGAAGCGCTAAAGAAGCTAAGAAGTAATTTTAAGGAACAAAGCCCCGTAACATTATCAATATCAAGCTTTCACCTAAAATCACTCTTTTCTGTAACTTATCTCCCACACTGAGCTACATTTTTATAAGGTTATGAAATTCAGAAGTAAAATTCTACGTAAAAAAGGGGACCCCCTCACTCAACCAGTTCATTTACTTTACGAGATTGACAATCGGTTAAGAGGAATATGTGTTAGAGTACACAACTTGACAAGGTCATTCAATTATATGTTATCCTAATGTGATTTTTTTCGGAAACCTTCTGTGCACCTGTTTGAAATAAAGCAATTGTAAGAAGGTCTAGTAATTTATTTACTTTGTGCTGAAACAGATTATGGAATTAATTAAGTTGATACTAAAACATTTAATTACATTCCGTATTAAGAGTATCCACAATTTCTCATTTAAATGAACTGCTTTAAAGAAATTACTAATTTCTGAAGCAAAAACTTCTTTAATATATATATATATATATATATATATATATATATATATATATATATATATGTATATATATATATATATATATATATATATATATATGTATATATATATATATATAAATATATATATACATACCAACTACTGCTCTAGCCCCAAACTGACTTACACGCAGTGGCCTGTGCAAAAGTTTACATACGTATATACCAACACATGATTACATGATGCAACACATGATACCTGACTACATGATGTGACCGTTGGACGCTTCTTGGATGATTAAAATCGTGTGAGTTCGCGTTACCACATACTGTAATAGCAATATATATTGTAGATAGATATAAGGGTGATGTGTTTTACATTAGTGCTGTATAGGTATACAAGTAAAGTTAGATTGACTACGTGAAATGTTCTATGTGTATATGCTGTGCAATGTGTAAATTGTACTGAACTAAAGCAGTAGATAGATATAAGGTGTGCTTTAGTTTAATTATTATTTTAATTGTTGAATTATAGGGTCAATATGTAGAATGACAGTGACAAAATTATGAATAATTTTAAAAAATACTGTTATTCATAGTATAAACATTTTACTTCTGTCGGCAGTCCCCATGACTGCATAATTTTTTTTTTAATAAACCTTTCTTAATTACCAAGCCAAACTTGAGCGCGATCTGTCGACTGTTGCATTTACAGCAGCTGTCGTAATAGGTCAACCTCAAAATAGCTGTGTGAATTTTATTATGAATAAATTCTTTGAACAAAGAGTTTGCCTTTGATGTTTTTAATGGAACCAAAACGGGTTCCACGAAGTGACAATTTTAACTTTGGAAACAGGAAGAAGTAGGAGTCACGTGGAGCGAAATACGGCGAATACTGCGGATAGTCGATGGTATTAACTGAGGATTTGGCCAACTCATCTGGCCTCTTAAGACGAACATTATCACGCAAAGGCCTCGAAACACTCAAATAAAAATCCTTATTCACTGTCTGTTCCTCCAGAAGAGTTACGGTAAAACTATCAGTATCACAACCATTTTCGAGCGGCATTGGCGCGGTTTTTTTCGGATTCGGCTCGTTTTCGAAGCGTCATTCGATTGATTGTTGGCTAGTTAATATATCGTATTTATAAACTCATATCTCGTTTCCAGTTATGATGCATTTCATGAAGACTACGTCTCGACAAATCATGTCTCCAGTGACCTACTTTTGACAACATTTTTGCAAGAAATTAAGCTCTTTCCGAACCAGTCCTGCCCCGATGCACCTCATTCGCAAAACATTGGTTAAAATTCCATGAACGGTCTCTAATACTAAAATGACGAATTTCAAGCAATAATTATTTGATTTATTCAATGTTGTCATCAGTGGTAACCGTTGAAAGCCGTCCAGGACGAGAAAAATCTTCGACCATTTCACGCCTGTCTTTGAACCATTTGTTTCACTCGTTTGTCTATGTTTACAACATTGTCGAGTCACCATTAACCTTTTTTAAGATTTTTAACTATTCAAAATAAGAAATTTTGTTTGAAATACAAAATTTAAGGCAAACAATTTGTTCAAGTAATTTATCCATATTAAAAATCGCGCTCAAGTTTGACTGGTAATTAAGAAAGTTCCTACCAAATGAAGGAACAAAAAAATTTTGACAAATTCTGGATAGTTTTTATACAAAACTGTATTTCAGACTACTCACGGCAAAACCTTTAATGAACTTATTTCTGCACAAACAATAATTTAGTTAACTACAAATAATAAATAGGAGCATTTCATTTTATCGAAAACTGCATAGAATTTAAGTTAGAATCATTTATAAGAGAATAAAAGTGGAGAATAAAATAATGGGTATGCACATTATCTCGGGATCTTTCTGTCTGTTAATATGTTTTTATAATTATTCTAATATTTGTTATGCATATTTTGGACATTTTGCAATTTATTTAAAATTCCCAGAGTTGGAAGGGTGGAAATAAATGTTAAATATTGAGATAAAAACACAAAATAAATAACACCTCTAACATGGTGCTCCCATAATGGAAACTGTGTCACTGTGCACGATTTCATACCTCAAATTTGCGTCCGTCAATATTGTAAACACAATGTTAGTTATCTAAAACATTAATCGTTTAATAATTTACTGAATGTAATATAGCTCATGTATATAGCTACATGAATTCATCATTTATATTTCTTCAAATAATTAAATTTTTCACAAACAGTGCTTCTTGTGATACTCGCTAGTCAGGAGTATGACTGCGGTTTCAAAACTTAAAACTTATTTTAGTCAAAATGAGATAATAGTACAAATAAATATAAGACATTGATAGGATAATATTAAGGAAAAAATAAAATGATAGAGAATATGAGATGATAGAGAATAAGTGATTAGAAAAGGCAAGACTTTTCAGAAAATTAATTAAAATATTTATTTAAAATGAAATTTTATTCTCATATTCCAGTTTATGGCAAAACTTTAAAGCTTGGACAGAGAAAGACTTTTCCAGATAAAATACCAGCGTTTTAGTGGAAAGGGGAGCAGATTTTAAAACCATGCCTTGTTACTTGTTTCTACAATATATTTAATAACTTTTATTATTCATACTATTGAACAAAAGATAAATCTATATAGACGCAAACGAGGTAGATCGAGGACTTTTGTTTATTTGAACTACGAGCTGTTTAGAAATATATCTATTATTTCAAACTGAAAAGGCAACGGATAAATACATTTTGAAACCCTCTTTTTTATGGCCACCCTTGTTAATAGATGAATACCATACATCTCTCTAGTAAAACAGAGGCACAAACCATATATGACTGATGTGAATTTCAGTTTCAATAACTAGATAATTTTAAAGACTTGTTCGTTTATCACGCGAAATCTAATGGACGTATATTGATGAAATTTGATATGGTGGTTATTTATACCCAAGAGCAATGTAGGAGAGAAAAACAATTGTAGTAACTGTTCTCATTTACAATTTCACACAAAAGAAATCGTAGGCCCAACTACTAATAAATATCTGTGAATACACTTTGTATGTTATATCCCAGAAACACATTAATAACGGATGGTATGCTAAATATTTATGTAACTGTTTACCTTTTTAATTTGGAGTGTATATTGAACTAAAATACCGATAATTTAAATATATTTTTATAAAAAAAAAATTACAAATTTCGATAGTAATATTTTATTTGTGCATTATCTTTTTTTTATTTACAAGACATTCAATTAAATCTACATACACATAAAGTGACATTTAGATCTCGTGGAATATAAATTAAATACACACCAGCGCACCACGAGCTTCGTGCGGCTTAATGTATAACTTTTGCATTTACTTACAAATTTAGAAATAAAAGAAAGTGTATTTTTTTCAAAGACAAATAAATTAATTTTCCAGAAAAAATTCGATTCCATCAAATAGGACACTGCATAAAATAACCTAAAAAAATATAGAAGCATTGAAAAGAATTATTCTTTGCCAAAAAAACAAACGTACATTTAAGAAAGGAAGAACACATGTAAATAAAACAATACTACTTGAAGTAGATTTCGAAAAAAGCCTACATATTATTGGGAGGTGCATATGATAAAACAGCAGAAGGCGTTAATTTAAAAAAAAATTGTAGACTCCAAATTGTATTATAATCCACAAATAGTTTTCTCGTTAAACTTGACTTAAATTTACCGAAAAATAGTTATCTTGTAGCAATTAAACATTTCAATACAAACAGTATCTGGATAGTATGATTTATTTAAATGGTGACGTGTGATATAAAGACGTGGTTCGAAAAAGAAATCAGTGGAGGTAAAATAACTATCTACCAGTTCACTACCTTGGCCATTTGAAATAATCTATTATTTGAATATAATAAAAATAAAAAAAGATAATAAACATGTATTCTATATAAATAAAAAAAGATAATAAACATGTATTCTATTACATGGACTACTGGAAATTAATTGCAAACTTTAGAGTCCACCCTTACGTTTAACTTTTATTGTAGAATCTCAGATTATTGATATGTGTTATGCACATATCTCGACAAGCGCCTTGCTATCACGAGTGGCGCTTAAAAAAACATATAATTAAAGAAAAGCAGAGATTTGAAAGCATACTGCTTTGTTCCGATAAAATGTAGCAAAAATATTTAAATTGTTTCACATTTTTTTTAATATTACGTCATCATTTTCAATTTATTAAATGCTGCTTTCACAGTCGCAAATAATTTATCTCGGTCCAAAATAGATTGTCTAAGAATATAAACGAACATAGTAAAAACGGCGATACAGTTAAAACAAAATTAGAGAGCAAGCAATCGATGGAACGATTCATCGTTCGTACCGACGAGGTTACGACCTTGTTAGCATGTTACCGACGTTGTGTGGGCAAAAACATAAGTAAGAAATTCAAGCGAGTGTAGGGTTTAGATACTATGTATGTCATCATTTTCAATTTATTAAATGCTGCTTTCACAGTCGCAAATAATTTATCTTTTTTTTTATTGCCTAAGAATATAAACGAATATAGCTGAAGTTAACGATGACGGAGGTTATTTCTATTAATAATTGCCTTGTTTTATTTTTAAAATATCAGCGATACAGTTAAAACAAAATAAGAGAGCAAGCAACCGTTGAAACGACGCGTCGTTCGTAGCGACGAGGTTGCGACTTTTAGCGCGTTGCCGACGTTGTGTGGGCAAAGACATAAGTAAGGAATTCAAGCGAGTGTGGGGTTAAGATACTATGTATTAATTAATAATGTATCTCACGTAATTCAATTTATAAAAACTGCCTATAAACGTCACTCGGTAATAAAAAGCTAATCGTAACAAAAATGTATCACGTAATAAAAAACTTGGTAATAAAAACCTAATCTTGACAATAATTGTCAAGCGTACACAGAACATGTCATCTAGAAAGGTAATTGAAGTTTAGTTTTAAAAATTAGACCTCATTTGCTTACACTTGGTTTGAAGTGAACACGTCAGATATTTGGCGACGCGTTATGTCCCTAAGTGAAAACTGTTAATGAATTACAATAGATTACGACGTGAGTTAAATGATCACAGTTCGCTGTTTATTAGTAAATTGGAGGATCGGGCTGACAAACTTGGTCCAATGAGATGAATAGTGTGTTGCTAAGTGAAATTTAATTGAAAATCTCTGACCGATGTTTGAGGAGCAAAATATAATGCAAGAATGAGCGAGCAACTATTTCCTGGAAAGTACACATTCATATAAAGATAGAAATACAGATATCCCATTGAGTGGGGGTGTCACTGAATACCTACCTTATGCCTTTTAAAGTAGAAAAGAGGTTTACTTTGTAATTTTTAGTAATTTTTAAGCTCCGTTCCCAAAATAATGAGCTCCAAAGTGATGTCCAACGTGTTCCACTTTCTGATGATATTTAATACTAACGTTTGATTCAAACATTGAAACAAAATGACTTCGATTAATTTGTATCAACAATTTCAAGAAATATAATTAACTACACTGTACTTGGTGCGTATTATTATATGTTCTTGACCAATTTTTTGCTTCTATATGTTTCCTGAATAGTTTAAAGAATCGAGCAATAGAATAAATGATGAGACGCGATGTGCAGAAAATTAATAGAGAGACAAGGTATTTTTAATAATGCTAAGATTGCAGTAAAATATTTTATCGAATAAATAAAAAAATTTAATTTAATATTCAATATCCACATTTATAACATATACTCTTAACATATTTACAATTAATTATGACAATTAAATAAACATAGCTTCGAGGGAACTTGAAATTCAAAGTCGAGATGTCAAGATAGTTTCTTTGTCATTAAGTTCAGCCAATGTGGTGGTAACAATTGAGAATTTTGTATAGGCAACAATTTTTTTAAGTTTTGGAGAAAAGTTGATCATGAGAGAAAATTGAATTTTCAGTACTAGAAATATTGTTATTCAGTCGCCATTTTTAGAATAATTATGCATGTGTTTTTTTTTATTTACGAACGTAACAGCGTCAGACATATACCTTATTTAGGGAAATTTTATTTCATAATTGTATTTTAATTTTCTAGCGACTTTTTAGCATAACCTTATTAAAAAAGGTCAGAGCAAAAATTGACCGATGAATTTTTTTCAGGGCGACGTAATTCTTATATTTTCAGTCCTTTTACAAAAACGCCTCTGTGCCTCTATCTGACATTTTCAACTAAATAATTAAACCAGATTAATTTTTATTCAGGATAGTTATTTTAATAAATCACTTTTTTAAAACAGAGTACTTATATGATGTACTGCACATGAAAATTGTGTTATGAGAATTTATATCTTAAAGTGCCCCAACATTGACATGGATCAATGGCTTTGAAGTTGGTTTGAAAAAAATAATATCTTGTTTCGTTGTGGAGGTAGTCGTGATATATTTAGTATTTGGTTATGCTCAGATTACGCTTAATTGAAAATGATAAGAGATGAAATCACAGTAAAATCTAAAACCTTTCGAACCCTTCATGTTAAGTTCAAAGCAAGGAGTGTTTTCTAGGGTCAAGCTACTTACTCGTAAGTCTAGACATAAGAATATTCATTTATAAATATTCTTGTGTCCACCCTTCGAGTGTCATTAAAGTAACCTCTTCGCTTGTGTAGCCCTAATTTGATTTGAATGGGAAAGAATCCATGGTTTGTGGCATAAATTCCAAGACCAAAGTAACTTTTAGTAACATATATTTAATATATTTAGAAATATTATATAGAGGTTTTTATTCCACCAGCTAAGTTCATTCGCTCGTTTTCCCTACATTAGGTGATAAATAAGTTCTTATTTTTCAAAGAGAACATGATATAGGATAAAAGAGTGAAATAATAATAGTGACAAATATATAAAGCCTATCTGACTTTAACCGAACCGATTAGGTATTGCAACTTTAGATCAAACATTCAACTTTCTATTTAAGCTTTTGTTGTGAAAGCTAAATAACATTTAAGATGAAAAGTACTTCTCAGTTAACGACAATTAAATAAACTTTTAGTTTGTCGAATTGGATAGTACAAAACAAAATTATACAATTTACTAATAGGTATTTGACAAAACTCAAAACTTATTTTTGTTCTAAATAACCAAACTGTTATAACTCTTAATTTAAAAGTTGTGGGCATCAACTCTGTATTATAAAACTTTTACTGACATTTAATGTTACGAGGTACATTAATATTCAAATAGATTTATTATCCAGTTTCACTAAAACTATTAAACGTGACAATTGAAGGTAATTTGAAAATGTAACACGGTTTATTTTAATGATAAAGTTTAAGTCAAAAGTCTAATTTGAGACAGAAACTAAATTATTTACAGACGTCGATTCGTCTCCATTTTTTCTTTGGCAGGTTTTGAAAGACGTATGTTTAATGTGTGGGAAACACACGAGTACAAAGTATTAATAATACAGTACGTTCTTTATCGGGTATATTGTGAGGTGAAATAATAGACGACCGCTTTAAAACATAAAATGTTTGAAATTTGATTAGGAACCTAACTGCCAAATACTCCTAAATGAAAACTTTGGTGAAATAATCCTTTCGAAAATATCCTTGCACCACTTACGGTATTTTTTATAGTCGCAATTTGTTTTATTATATAAAGAAGTTATACTCGAAATCTAGAAATTTTCAAATTGCTACAAGGCAGCGTACCAAACATTTTTATTACACGATTTTTTATCACCTTTTATATTTGCATGTGCATGTGCATACTTTTCTGCATATTAAAGCTACACTTTGTTTTTATCAATTTTTTGTTCCCATTTTTATCAGCAAATTTTTTAATGGCTTAATTCTTGTTTTAACATTCTTGTTTTCTTTTTATTTTAAATAACCTAATTTTAATCGTAATTTTGTTTACCGGGTAAACGTACAGAATTTTCATAGGGAAAACTAAGAACCCTTTTAGTTTCGTCATATCCGTCTGTCTGTTCATCTGTATACCACAGAGGTTTTACTAGCAGATTATTAATGTTATAAAGCTGAGGTTTAATATGGTAATACATATTTATAATATCTAAAGGTTAGGAAAAAAATGTAAAGTATGATATCGTTAAATAAACCTTCCAGAGAAATTAGGTTTATGTTATGTTACTGCATCTGCTAGCTCAACCGCTGTTTTTGAATGTCTCAAAAGCATTAACAGTAGTAATATTTAAAATGAAATTAAAGGAAAATCATAACAGGAAAGTCATAACAGGTAAAAACAGGCTCTGCAGTTTACGAGTAATAGTCGATCAACTTATGACATGTTTTATGGAAACTCCATACAAATGACTTAAGTCAACTGCAGCTGTAACTTTGTATTTTAAAATGCAAATCTATTAAGTTTGTAAAAGATGTAATCGGCAATACATTTATATATTCACGTGGTAAGAAATAATACTAATATTTGTGAATAGTTTAATAGAAACACCATTTACGCACGATGTGAAAATTTTAATAGAAATACCATATACGCATGATGTGAATAATTTAATAGAAGTATCATGTACGCACGATGTGAATAGTTTAATAGAAATACCATGTACGCACGATGTGAATAGTTTAATAGAAATACCATGTACGCACGATGTGAATAGTTTAATAGCAATATCATGTACGCACGATGTGAATAGTTTAATAGAAATATCATGTACGCACGATGTGAATAGTTTAATAGAAATACCATATAGTCACGATGTGAATCGTTTAATAGAGATAACATTGTACACAAGATGTGTATATACCATGTACGCACGGTGTGAATAGTTTTATAGAAATACCACAACTCACGAACTATATATTTTGATCAGAATTGACTACCAATCTCTTAATTTCTTTGATCTTATGTACATGAGTTAAATAAATTATGTCATACTTTATATAACGATGAATTCTGAGAACGGATTTTTTCAAGTGAAATTGAAACGAATTTGCGATAAGTTTATCGACATTATATGAATATTGATTTAAATTTAATTTACAGGTTTAATTTAATAATTATACTGCGTTGAATTGTCTGATGATAAGGTTTTATAAATTACTAATAATTTCATTATTTGTTACTTTTATCCGTGGCAATATTAACCCGAATACGAATAAATTAAACAATGCATCGTTAAGTTAAGAGGGGATTAAATTATTAAAGACTTTATTGTTAAACCCGGTGTTATAAAAAACTGTTTATCTAAATTTAAAGAATTTATACATAGTATATCACCTCGAACTTTATCGAATTTTTAATGTGGTAAACTTAAGAAATTTATTTTAATAAAATCCTTATTCGAAGAGTTTAATTCGATTTAATCTCAGACTGATAATTTGGATTGTAACATTGATGTATTGCAAAGGGATTATTAGATTGAAACGCTTTTCTAAGATCTTTCTTGTTTTGTAATAATTATTAAAATCTCTCCGTATGTACACCTAAAAATGACGAGATGTCTCTTGAAAATCAATGCTGTAAAAATTCGGAAACTTGTGGTAGCAATCGTTCGCAATCGCGTAGCAAACTACCTGAAATTAAATTATTTAAGTTTGATGACAACTATCTCACATGGCTGGAGTTCAAGGATACATTTGATTCACAGTAACGAATTATAAAATTACTTGGGATCTCGTATAATAATAGCATATAGAATGGCAATAGAATAGCAGTACGCATTAAGATCATTTGAAAAGTATTAAAAAAATGCTTAAGCTGAAGAAATGTTTTGCGTCACCAATTAAAAAAAAATCCTCACAACCTCCTTTCTATAGGAAGGACATATAATAGTCGAATATCCTAAATTTAAAGCTTTTAATCTTGAAAAGAAAAGAAATAGCGGAGTTTTGAAATTAAATTTATGCCTGAACTGTATAATTTTTAACTCATCGCTATGTCGTAATTTGTGTAACACTATATTAAAGGTAATGTAATAATGATAAACACTTCTAACGGTAATGTTTTAGACGCTACAATTAAGTAACGAGTACAGTGTTTGTCTGCTGCATTTAATTAATCGTAATAAACAATTACTTCTTAGCACTGCATTAATTAAAATCCACGAGCTTTATTTCATTTGACACCGAACCCGTTCGTGTTTAAGGCATTTTGTATGTATTTTTATTTTTACAACTATAATGTAAAATATTTAGTGGTGATTATATACGAAAATGAAATACGTGAAACCCATTCTATTAATATATCAATTGTCAGTTCATATACCATCACGTGAGTCATTTAAAATATTAAGGAGTCGTATTTTAATTCTAAATTTAATTATTTTAATTTGGTGAGAAAATTTTGCAATGGTATAAACATACTTGAGTATAAAAAATTAAAAAAAGGGGGAAAATATCAATTAATCAAACACACATAATCAAATAATAATTCAATGTTCAATATAGGAATTATTCCGAATTCATGTAACATCATTAGATTCAATTCTTACACAAAAAATCGTTAATTAATAGTTGTAAACACATTAATTGAACTGGAAATATATTTGTCACTTGATGAGGTTCGTGAGACTGCAATATAAATCATTAAAATTTTCAACGAAATTTGTTTTCAAATAAACTAAAATTATTTGAACTAACAAAAAAACAATTAAATTCGAATTCGCCTTTATTACAGTTCTCACCATTTATCGACGGGAACGGCGTGCTCAAAGTTGGTGGTCGTTTCAATAACGACGACTGTGACTATAATAAAAGCACCGACCCTTATTGGTAGCAATCATCATTTTACGCGATTGTTGGGACATGAACACATACGATTGAAGCACGCTGGTCTGAAATTAGTTCTCAATTCCACGCATGAAAGATATTGACCTTTGTGGGATGGGATCCTTGCGCGAAGCATAGTTAGACAGCATGTATTATGTACGTATTTACACAATAAGGTTATCAAGCAGCTCACAGACAGTTTACCAATTAATGGGCTTCGATCAAGCTTTCCATTTTAAGTAGGTTGACTTCGCTGACCTATTTCAAATATCAAGTAAGATGGAACACAGCAATCAGTTCTCAAAATGTTTAGATACTTTTGACAAAGACGACACATCTGGACTTGACCAAGGATCTAACTTTAGTTGCATTTGTATTGTATTTAAGCGAATTTACATTGTATCTAGGTAAACCCCACGCTATCCAATATGGTAAGGGACATAATTTTGTAAGGATAAATAATGAATTAAACTCTAATTCAGCCATAAACACTTACTTTCATCTGGAAAATTGCCTATTTCAAGACCAGTAGAAACATTAACTGAAGGGATCACAACGAAATCTGTCACCTCCACACTATGCAACTGGGTGCCGAAAATATTTGCACCGCTCTGAAAGACACACAAACAACAAAATACAACAAAACAACAAAACACAACACAAACAATACACAAACATAAAAAAGAAGGAGGCAATCATGGCGCAGGAGCCGCGTGCGGGCTTCTCGTCTTTTGTAGATGTTATAATATGTCTTACTTAATATCTTGATATGGAGACTTAAATGGCGTCACTCGCAAACCACTTCTGTAAACCCTAAAACTTGAATTATATATTATACATTACTAAAAACTGAAATTATTTTATGTTTTATTCCTATCTAAATTATTTAAACTGCATAATCTTTACATTGGCTTATACAGATATAATAATTAGTGGATATTATACTAGGTTGGTTATTAATTCTAATAGTCTATGCCCCTCCATACTTTGACTCCTCTTTTAGCCTACAACAAAAATGCAAATAATTTAATTTGACACTGTAACCAAAAGTAGCTAAAATCAACTTGAATCCCGAAAAGGGAGATACTTCAATTACGGGAATATGATCTCTTCAAATGCAAAGGAGGATATTCAAAGTGAGCCCACCACGAAAAAAAGAAAAAATGTGCATATTTCGGTTATATTGAAAAAAAAATATTAAAGAATTCGATTATTTTGAACTCATGATTAGAAAACATTGGGTTTAAATTCTATATTCAATTAAAACATTACATGACCGGAATTCTATATTAAATTAAAACATTGAATGGCATTTTAGGTCTACTAAACATTGAAAATTCTATGCCGTACCGGCTGTCATTTTACTTCCGTTAATTTATAAGTCCATTCCATTCACGGTACTGTTCGCGATGGACGTGTGTGCATATCTGGGAATACGTTTGTATTTGTTAATACAATTCTTATTTATAAATTATAACTAAGTTACAATACTACAAAATGACACAAAAGTGTGTAAACTGGTCCATGCGATTGGATTATTGTCAACGACGAAATGTCAGCGATGTTGACGAACAATTAAGTACAATACTTAATTCTTGTAGTTATCTAATAATCTTAAGTAATTATTTATTACAGTAATAGCTACGTTACAAAAGTTTTATGTAAATATTATAAATTATGGTTTAAAGAGATTGTTAACAATTTGGCATGAATTACACTAATCACCACGGCATCTATTTAAAATAATGTTTAATTACTGGCACTCATGCTAGCTTTTATGGCAATATCAAATATCTCCATCGCACCTTATTTGTCAGCAATGCGTAGAAATTATTCAGCGCCAGTCATTGATAGGTAACATGACGAGAGAGTTTGGCCGCAGAACAGTCTGTCTCGGCTTGTGGCATTTCCACTGCAATAACTAGAAGCGTAACTGTAACTGCGGGTTCACAGAGAAATATTATTTTGCCAATATTGAGGTAATCAATTACAAATGCGCCTATTTTTAACTATTATAGCTAGCTATATCAAGTAGTAGGGTTTTGAAAAATAGAAACTAGTAGTAGTTTTCTGTTTAAGAATAATGGTTTTTATTTTTATTAAGTTTATAGCTTGCATGTTTTCATTAAAAAAATGACAAAAGTGTTTGTTTTTGATTGTGAAAAGTGGTACTCTGTGATCATTGACTACTCTACAAAAGAAAGCAAGAGTATATAAAAAAGAATGTGAAATTGAACAATAAAGTGGAGTTCTTTCAAAATGGGCCCACCGGGGAAAACAAGAAAAAAAAATTGTACATAATTTGCATGTATTGAAAAAATAATACATTAAAAATTCAATTATTTTGGTCTACTTTTCATTATTTATGGGACCTGTGTTTAAATTCTACATTTAATTAAAAGGTTTTACGATCAGAAAATAAAAAATACGTTTTGAGGCCCATTCCATTAGAAAACATTGAAAACAGGTGATCGCTCGCACATCCTTGCTACACCAATTGTCAATCGATTTCCGTTTACGCCATTTTGTTCCTGTCGTAATCGCCCCGCATACGGAGTAGCGAAAATAAAATAATTTAATAATAATCAATGACACGAACCCGCTTTGTATTTTGCTATAATAAAACAAAATGACTTTAAAGTGTATCAACCATTTACTGTTTTAACAGAAAGGCGACTATCGGCTGTTTATAATATGACACTTGTTATGACAACTGAACAAGACATGAATGAATTGTAAAACTCGCGGCCTATTTTATCGAGTATAATGGAGAACATTTAACAAAAAACGACTACCAGCTTTTTATATGACATTTATTACGACGGATATGACTTAAATCAATTATAACATTTGCGGAGTAGTTTTTAGTACATAGTGGAGAACATTTAACAAAAGGTGGCCATCGGCGGTTTATATGACATTTATTACGACGGACATGACTTCAATCAATTATAACATTTGCGGAGTAGTTTTTAATATATAGTGGAGAACATTTAACAGAAAGGCGACCATCGGCTGTTTATACAGTGACATTTATTTGTCATCACAGCTTGGCAAGACATCGATCAATTGTAATATTTTCGGCGTAGTTTTATTGTAAAGTGGAGAATATTAACTATTATTTATATGAGTATTGTAATTTTAAATCTTAAATATATATTAACTACCAGAATTTAGTCTTTTCATTATGTTTTTTTCATGATATGTGTCATTTATGCGTGTGAATGTATGAAGCATAAAATGATAGCTAATTTATTTAATACCATTTGAAATGATCGAACGAGGTGAAATAAATATTTGAATTATTAAAAATGCTGACATCCAACAGCGCAAAAATAAAATAAAATGGTAAATTAGATCACTGGAAAATAGCGCAAAATTATATGACACTAAATCGACGACCACAACCTACTTTCGCAAATATTTACAAAATTCTACAAATTAATAACCAAATATTTATTATATATAATTACAATAATTTTAATTTTTCCAATATCGTATGTTTGAATCAGAAAATGTTGCTCTGTAATCTCTGACAGCATAAAATTTATAGAAAGATGAAGCAAAACACTTGTAAGCTGAAATATTGCGCTAGGTGGCAATAAATCTTCATAACATGATCTTATCTTTAATTTATGGTGTCATTCCCTAATAGTGAACGTTTACCAGTAACCATGAATATTTAAAACATGCAGTGTTTTAAAAACAAAAGTTTTATTGAGTATCGTTACAATAATTTTAAGTTTGAAATATGCTCTTTTATTACTTAGTAAGTGTAAAAATTTAAGTTTCATTTCTGTTGGAAATAAATATAACAAAATAATTTGGCAATTGACATTTTAAACATTAATCGAATTTTCCAACTCTTGAGATCAGGAACATTCAAAACTCGCAAACAATTATTATTACGAACAATTATCTTGTCCTCTCCATTATTCAACACTAATACTCATTTCATTTTAACATTCTTAAGATTTCCGTGGTCAATTTCCATGAATAGACTTTATAGTTTTTTGTGAACGATTTGTCCCACAAGTGAGTTTTAAATGACAATTATAGAGTGTCTTATTCTGGCCTTGGAACCTATATATTTACTTCCTCTTCAATCATCAAAACACTTATTTTTACAAAAGAGGAGAAATATTCAAAACAGTCAGTGATCTAAGTTAAAGTCTTTACCATGCTAAAAATTAATTTATTCTAATTGCGTATTTATAACCATATTTTTCTATAGCATTTACGAAACATTTAAAATACACATGTACATAATTAAAAAAAATTAATCTAAATCGAAAACGTTTATGTCATAATCTGTTTAGTAGTTAATTATAAAATTAATCCAAAATAAAAAATAACAAATTTAAATGTTAATGGTCGCAAGAGACATTCAGACTATATATACTGAAATAAATTATGCATCAAGATAATGAAACGTGGACAAAATGCTTTTAGAAGAAACAGAGCAGAAGATAGCTACTCGATTCAGTTGTCTACTCCTCTGTTCAGCTGATAGATTTCAGCTCGATACGAGTAACCTGCAAAAACTTGTACTTTAATGATATTTTTGTAAGTATAGATACTGTAAATAAATGATCTTAAAATTTTTAGTAGCAGTCCAAAATTTGGAAAATATTCCTAGAAAAACTTCAAAAAGGCATAGAATTTGATACATATATTGTCCAGTGTAACATTTCTTAAAGTAATAGTAAAATTGGACTTACTCAATGTGAAATAGCGTTCTCTCCCTCAATTGCTTTCTCTTTTATTCCAGAAATAGTGGAATTATTTCCAAATGAAAAACTCATCATCTGGCTTGGCTACCATTACTTTCATTTAAAATTGATGTTAAGTGGTGTATAAAACTTCTGAATATAATCACATATTTACACAATAATTACCAAATAATTAGGTAAATTTATAATGAAATTATGACAATACTGAGGAATATAAGGGAAATTTAGTTTTTTTTATTCCCAAATTTACTTTTACAACACTTGACAATAATAAAACTATAAGATTGCAGCTTTGGTGGAATTAATCGCACGTTATTGCTTCACATATTCGTAACATTCAATATTAAAAAAATATAGAATACATAAAAAAATACATATAGAATGTTAAGAATTAAAAAATAACATTAAAATATTGTGGAATTCTGAAAACTATGAATTCGAGCAAATTTTGAAAACCGCTTTCTTTCAATGTAGACAAATATGTTTGAACTAAACCTCTATTCCATTTCAGGCGTTTCATTATAATATTAAGTTAAGAATAAATTAGATCATGATCTATTAAATTAATGAAGGCGACAGTTTAAAAAAATGTTGAAAGCCAACACGTTCAGTATAATAGGCAAAGCTTGAGTCAATGAAATAATTGATAAAGTCTGAATTTGATTCCAGGGTGAATCAAATATAGCATGGTCACTGTCTGATAATTAATTTCCTTTACCGGATTCCAAGTATATATTATTTGATGTTGGTTTCCTAAATAACACGGATAATGGAAGGATCGTGTGCACGTAATTAATTAACTGCGTATATTTAAATTCTAGAATTTACGCTGTAAAAGTAAAGTATTTGACTATTGGTGAATGTTTTACCCTAATTTATTTAAACAATTTATAAATAAGTAATTTGTTCTTTTAATCAGGAATTTTCTGCTCCTAGTGAATTATTTCCTGACTAGCTGACCCGTGCGAAGTCTTCGCACTATATCGCCATCTAGCGTGTTCCATGTATACAATTTGGCTAAGATATTTGATGTGTCGCCCACAGATGGCGCTTATGCCAATCGTTATAAAAATTAATTTTTTTATTAACAAAAATATTTTTTTCGAATTTTTTTATATTTTTCGCCCAAAGTAGAAAACATAAGCTTTAAGTGGGTATTTTTTTTATTTTTTTGGTGCAGTAGTTAAAGAGATCGAGCCGCTCGACTAAAAAACACCTTTTAGAAATAATATATTTAGATTGCTTTGTCTCATTTATTTGTATAGCTTTTTGAATAAAGTTGCCTTTCTTAATTATTAGTATGCATCTAATGACATATTAGTAGTTCCATTTATGTATGTAAGCTTTTGCCATTATTCAATATTTTGTAAAAAAACATTTTAGAATCATGAGAAAGAAAGAAATTTTAAAACCTTGGTATTCACACCAAATTACCCACACTGTTGTTTTCTCTTGGTTTTGATAATTTTTAATAGTTTATATAACACAGAAATAAAAATTTTCTACATATTGTCTAGCCTAAATTAATCTTAAAAATAGAGCATAAAAAATTCGAAACTAAAAAGTGCCTCTTCGTATATGTGCATTTGTGCATGTAATGTCCATCGTAATGCATAACGCCTAAACCATTTGATCAACTAGAACGATTATTAATATTTCAGAGTTTTTTTTTTAAATCTTTCTTCTCTTTTTAGGTTTTCGTATCTCAAAAGAAAAACGAAACTCTTATAAAATCATTCACGTATCTGTCTGTCGTTTTGATTGTCACAGCCGTTTTTCATAGAAACTCGAAATTTGGTAAAATAATAAAACCTATTAACCTGCACACATCTCAATAACATCTCAATAATAGCTAATACCTACTCAAAAATATTTATTTTATTATTTTATGTTTATAACTTTAGGGGAGGAAAATTGTCTGATTAAATATAGTGCGGGGTATCGTTTGAAAATGTTAATAATAAGGGCCTCAAACAACTTTTCATAATTTTAAGTAGTATATTTTCCGATATATACCGAAAAATATGCAAAGATACCCCGTCCTTATTTTTTAAACTACTCAACCTAAAATTATGAAAAAATAATACTTTAGGTAGTTTAGTAGAAATACTATGTACCCTTAAATGTTTACCCTTAAAATGTATCCTTCGAAAGTCGCAGACCAGCGACCAGCAGCAGCACTATTGATGAGAGAAGCTATGCACCGCATTTATCAACCCAGTTGGCCCAGCGTCGTGATTATTGCCTCCAATCTCCAATGATATCCGCATTGGAGCATTAGAGATCCGAAGTAGTCGATATTGCTCTTAATATCAGCAAAGTAAAGTGATAATGGGCAGGACATATTTGCTAAAGAATCGATAACCTGTGGGGTGGACGAGTTCTCAAGTGAAGATCACAGAACTCAAAGCCCGATGCGGGACGTCTCAATCAGATAAACTGACGACCTAAAGAAGTCACCGGGATGTGATTCGAAGAGCGGCGGACTGTGGATAGTGACGTATTTTGGGAACGGTCTATATACAAACATAACACCCTATAACCTTTACACTAAATGTCTTTTGGCAACGTGGCACGCCTATTAAATTAAACTTAGCAAAAAGTCACGTGTCAAAATGAAATGTCACTTATTAGTTTCAAAAAACTTGCAAGCACAAGTTAATTAAAATACATGTTATTTTATATTAAAATGTAGTTAGCTTACATAAATTTTATATTCCGTTTCTGTGTTAAGTATCTTCCCTGTACTCACCACACTTTCGCAACCGACGACAATAATTTTGACTTAAAATATCTACGCTGTGCATCTGGTATTCCAATTTCGCTCCCTTCCAAAATGAGTTAGCATATTTTGTTCCCTATTTATCGATATTGTCGTATCACCTGATAGTAATAAAACATATCAATCCGCACATATATGAGTGGTTAACATTCAAAATTATTTCTAGTCAACGGATTTTTCTTATTCCATTCGAAAAGGTTAGAAGGGCCTATAATTAAAATATATTTTTAAATAAAAAATAAATGTTTTTCATAGTTTTAAATATTATATCTTCAGATATGTCAAAAAATAAACAGAAAATATGTCCCCTCCCCATTTCCGAATGTATTCAACCTAAAATTGGGAAAAAAATTCTACTCGTCCATGACAAGAGTTTTATTATTAAAAGAAATAGTATACATTAAAAATGACGTATCCGAGAAAAACATTACGTTATATAAAAAAAATTATTTGAAAAATCTTTCCCATACAAACTACACTTTTCCCGGAACTGCCTATTACATTTTTTCGACTCAATTACCATTATTTCTGGTACCAAATACTGAATAAGCAATACAAACATAAACTTACAAAAAAAAAAATTAACCCAAAAAGTCAATATTTGAAATAAGCAAAAAGGATAGCGTAAAGACAGCTTACAGATTCCATATTGGATAGCGAATCGACAGTCTTTTTCTTCATAGTGTGAGCAATTTTCAAAACAATTTTTTCACTAAATTTAATCATGAGTGACATCTGTAACTATTAATCCCTATATACTACATATTTTCTTTTAACTTAATAAAACAAATCGAGAAAATTTTACATTTCCGGAAGTAAATTCATACCTTGACTTTAATTGTTGATTCTGAAACTTTTGTTCACATATGCTTAACACGTATTATGACATGGTATTTAGTAATTTGCTATTCCATGTCATATGAAAGTTAAATATCATGCACTTCATAACTGCTATAAGCTCTTGGTATTTATGTTTACAGATCTTGTTTATAATCCATCAACACAATATTAACAGAACTGGCAAGGTCTTCTGTCGCACTAAGTAATAAATTAAAAGTTTGTAAATTAGGCATCTCAAAATCTGTAATTACCCTCAGTAAAACTTTGTAAAAACACGAAGAATGTTGATGACAAAAGTTTAAATAATATTATTCTACGCAAAGCAAAATACTGTCAAGTAAGTCTATCAAAATTACTATTTCTGTCAATTTCTGTAGTAATTCATTTTGTCGTGTTTGAAAACTAAAATATAAAAGACAGAAATTTTGTTAATTTCCCCTCGGACTGAGTTTCACTGGCTAGACTTAATTAAAAGCTTGTTCATTCGAATACTAATTGAGGGATACTCCAACCTTAATGTTGAATAAGAAGTTACGAACTTTTTAACTTAACGTAATTTAGACATTTATTCGATTTTTGTTTAACCTGAGATCTAAGAGCTGGTTAGCGGTAATGCATACAATAATGTAAATTAAAATTATATTTAAAATAAAAAATACACACATTGGTGTAAATTACTATTAAAATTAACAGACAATGTATTAATACAAATATTTATAAAGTTTTTTGTAACTCACTTTTACAAGAGTATATTATTTTTAAACCATATCGTAATGAAATTAATAAATTCTTGGCTTTACCCTGCGTGGCCTTTAAATATTTATATTTTTCTTGGTTATATAATAATAAATTTTGTTGTAAGAAGATAGTTTGAAAGATAGTTGATTGATCAGATGAACTTGTAATTTTTCAACACAATTCTAGAATGTTTATATGAAGGGAAGTTTCGAGATTAGGAAGAGAAGTTTCGAGTAAACAGACAGACAAATTAAAGTTCCAAAGACAACTATTTACGCTTAATAAGTATTGTGTAATAAAACTAGTTTTGGTACAGACCTTTATTTAAATATAACGAGATAATACTCTGATTTCCATACTTCCAATGACACAGAACGGCTTTTTTGTTTGAAAGACTTGAAATTTGGTGCTTAAAATTATGATAAAGTATAAAATTGAAAAGTTGTAAAATTCAGAATAACAGCTATTTTAGGGCCTCTTAGCCAAATACCAAAAAAATGAGCACTCATAATTTCGTCATGTGTGTCTGTCCGTTCGTATATCACAGCACTAAATTTTTTTCAATTTAAATCTGATCATAATGAAATTTATAACACGAAATTTTTAACCACAATTAATATACGTATTGTATATTAATTGTGGTAGCATAAAAAAATGAAGAAACTTTAATTTTAGTATTTTTTTGTTGAACTTTCCCTTATAGTAAACTTGGTAATGAAAATTTAATGAGGTGATTTTTCTCGTGGTCCTGCGAAAAAAACAATGATTTTGGTACGATTTCTCTTTTGCGACATATCAATCTCCAAAGTATCTATCAGTATGTACTCCATGATTCTAACTTTTCAAAGAATCACGATAATGGCATTTTATAAGCACTACGATGAATTTTTTTTTAGTTGTCCTATTAAATTAAATTAATTCAAGTAATTAATTTCTTTCTCCTACGCCTGTGAAATATGCACTAATATATTTACAGCCCCAAAAATTATATTAGTTTGTGGGTACGGAACTATATATTTTATATAAACATCAGTTTAAATCCGGTAATATGTTAATTCCAAGAGAGCATAACCACTTATATTCTTTGTAAGTTTACTCTATTGGTTTTTAAAAGCTGAAAGAGACTGGAAGGGTATGTAAACACCCTCTTTCGTTTTCTAAAGCAGTTAAAAACAGGGACAAAAATATAGGAAATTAAAACTGAATAACTTATCTTTTCTTCGTTAATTCTGTGATTTAGATTTTTTTGTAATATTCTCGACTATAAATAATATATACGAAATGTTTGGGCTGAAATTCCTAAAAACACATGATCATTTTTTTTAACAATAGTAATTTACCAAGATTTGCTTTGATGATGCTTTTTGCTAGAACGTCATATTTGCCTAATACATTCCAAAAACGTATTATTATTTTCAGAAAACCGCACGTTTCATCCACTACCTCAATTAACTATTAACACCATTACAAAAAAGTGCTTAAACTTAAGTTATACTACTCTTATTCTAAGAAGACTTATACCGTTCACAATGTTTGTATAATAAAAGTATCAATTTCTACTAATGAACTCAGTAAAACAATAAAATAACTATTCCAAATTTATATAAAAACCCACACGACAACGTAGACGTAGCCGTAAACACCCAACCCAACGCGACAATGTAGACGAAGGCATAGACAAACAAGTAAAATATAAGGTTGGGTAATGTAGACGAAGGCATAGACAGACAAGTAAAATACAAGGTTGGGTAATGTAGACGAAGGCATAGACAAACAAGTAAAATATAAGGTTGGGTAATGTAGACGAAGGCATAGACTAACAAGTAAAATATAAGGTTGGGTAATGTAGACGAAGGCATAGACAAACAAGTAAAATATAAGGTTAGGTAATGTAGACGAAGGCATAGATAAACAAGTAAACTATAAGATTGTTAACACAAATTACATCTGTCACATCAGATGGCTTCTTTGACGAAACGTTAAAATTTATATTGTTCTTTTGCTTGTATCCGTTTTTGTGGAATGTTTGCCTTTCTTTCCAGTTATGAAAGAGTATGAAATGCTAAAAAAAGTATATAAGCTACGAACAGCATGAACAAATAATGGTTAATTTAAAACATCGCAATAATATTTTGACAAAAGTCACAATTCACATATTGAATATATTTGGCGTTAATTTTGTAGAAATTCATTATTCACAATTAAATGAAACTACGTGATGTAGTATTACTTCTACTTTCTTTAATTTCTTTACAACGACCCATGTTTCGTTGTATTACAACATCTTCAGGTGGGATATTAGACATAAATAAGAATATTACTTGAATTTCATTTAATTCGGAAATTGTCATCTGTAAATATTGAACATGGTGCAGCTTCACGCAATAAATTTAATATTGCGTCTCCCCGATAATTTCAATAGTACGAATTGAATTATATAAGACCGTTTTCTTTAGAAAAATTATAGCACAACATAAGCATAAATTTTAGGGAAAATAATTCAAGAAAGACACAAACGATTTATTCAAATGTTTTCCCTTATTTCATTAACGTTATTTATATCTCAAATTGGGAAAAATGACAGGCGACAATGTCGCCCGCTTCTTGCCAATTTTAACACGACGGAAAAAAATTGGACGTGGGAATGGCTATTTCCACAAAATTCCCACGTGGCAATTTTGTGGGAGTGTGTCACTTCCATTTCTCTTTCTTCTATCTCGTTGACACACGTGTTTTGTTACTGTGTATTTGCCGCAAATCAGAGGTTGAAATGCTTGAATGGACATTTAAATGCGTTGGTTTGGATTCTATCGAGAAGAGAATAAAAATGTACTTTACATTTTAATTATTATTAAATTAAAAATGTCACTAAGTTAAGTCTATCTGCTAACAGATCATCATCTCTAACACCATTCAAATTAGTGCAAAAATATTTAAGTGATAGTAGACAATAAAAGAATTTTCTTAAAATTTAACTTGAGAGTTCTTTAAGCAGTGTGGCAGTACATATGTTTAAAGTATAATTATTATGTGTACTCAAGTATTACAGTTATGAAGTAATTAGTAAACTTATAACCTCCGAGTAAAACGGCTGTGACATGAAGTTAGGCATGGCGAAACTATGAAGGTTCTTAGTTTGGCTATAGAACTTTTTAAACAAAATATTTTATGATGATTATAGAAGGCGTTACGCGCATCTTGACGTTCAAAATTACAGTCAATTTAATAATATTTTCAAAAGGTCCACGTGAACGAAGCCACGGGCACAACTAGCCGTATCTCATTACTAAAATTATACAATCACGAAAATTATAACAAACGATTGTTAATATTGTGAAAGTAATTAAGTTTCCGGTATAAAGTGGCTTCTATGGGGAACATAACTTTTAATAAGTAACCAAAAGGGAACTAGAAAAAGAAAATCACCTTCAACCAGACGATGCGATGAGGTTGATAACGAACGGGAGATTTCGATGCCGAAGACTGTGATTGGGGTTGCTTAACAAGACTGTAGCGCCGAAAAACGAAGCCTTATTTTTTCGTAATCAAAACTTTTCCACCAAGTTTTTTAATTCAATATAGCGAAACTGTTTCAGAATCCAATGCACATAATTATTTCGAAATCTTATAATGAGTGCAATAATAATGTTGATAAATAAATTAAATGCGCGTTGAAGTCGAGAACCCGTCGAATTAATTTTAGATTATATTTCTAAATGTATTCTACCGAGAATTTAGTGAAATAAAAGTTTTAATGCTTTATAATTATACTGTCTTTATGTCTTAAAAACATTTTTTTTATTTATACTACAGCATACATTTCCAACCGTTGCTGGAAATGTTAATGAAGTGCTCGTGTTGTTAAAGTTTTTTTGTCAATTAAAATGAATGAAGTTTCGATGAACTTTATTTGTTTTCAATTCATAATTTAATTTATAATTTTTCATAGCATTTAAAAACTGTTGTTAAAAGAAACCACTTATAATATTTTATAGTTAATATAAACGACTTCAGTACAATGGATTTCAATAAATAATATTTTAGCTGAAATGAAGAATATTTTCCATGGTATCTCAATCTCCTTGTTTGTTTGTAACTATTTATGTATTTTTCTTCAGAATTTAGGATTGATATTGTACTTGTTAACTAAACATTCAATTTTTAACTCAAGGAGGCTTTTTGCCGAAGGGGTTAAATAGAAACCGAAGGGGTTATTAAAGTTCTTTTATGATAATCTATACATGTACTTAACCTCTTACATTGTTACTAATAAAGTTGAAATAGAAAGTTATACTTTGTATAAATAGAGAATAGATAAAAACGCTACAAATGAACTCAGTAAAGCAAGTTCAAGGCAAGGCAAGTTCGTCATAACTTTTTCTCTCAAACACTATTCCGACCTGGACCTAAATCAACTCTATATATATATATATATATATATATATATATATATATATATATATATATGTATATATATATATATGTATATATATATATATAAGTTAAATTTTCATATTTTTTATGTTTTTTTTAATATATAAGTAGAAAATATAGTGTTATTATTAAAGATAGCCATTATTTTCTTTCTATACCCATCATTTTCTTTTGTTATTTTTCTCTTTCTCTCTTACTATCGCGCGATATCCATTCTGTTACTTTCTTGATCCACCTTTCGTTTTCAAAACTAAAACGTATCCCATCCATCCCCATGCATTTTTCCTCATACATTCTACTCCACCACCAACTGACACCATCTCCACATCATTGTAGCATGAGTAACTCAAAGCAAAATTATCTCAGTTAAGTTAGTATCAGTGGGTATAACATGCCTACTAAGTGATAAAGGTAACCAAAAATCCTGAGAAGTAGACTCAACAGAGACATTGACAGTAGGCGACTACGAGTATAACTTTCTCATTTGCATTACTTGATGAGTTCATATACCGTCATTTGAGTATAACTTTCTCACTTTATGAGTTCACATACCGTCATTTGAGTATAACTTTCTCACTTGATGAGTTCATATACCGTCATTTGAGTATAACTTTCTCACTTGATGAGTTCACATACCGTTTATGAAATAATTCTTACAAACACAGGAATGCAGAATTCCAAATTAACGTGTTTTATCCATATTTACCTCGCTATTATCCTGATTTACCCCAATGTTTACCTTGTTTTTGTTTGCGATTAACGTTTTCCATTACGTTAATACAAACACAGGTATATTTTTACAGTTATCTTAATGTTTTCCAGTATTTTGATATGCGTGTAAAAATATGTAGGTAGAGGGCAGAATACATAATGATTTTGTCAAAAAATTTAAATGAAACATTAATCGTTTTTGGAAAAAAAAATTAAATCGCCTTCAAGCAACTACCAAATAAAAAGCGCACTAAAAAGTATCAAAATAATGAAAATACGAGTACTTAGTTGCAACTTTTGCGGTACTATATCGTTTCCAAACATAAATAAAATACTGGTACTGCTAGAGATATTTGAAGTCGGTGTCAAGTCGATGCTTCTCTTTCTCTCTACATACACACCTACGCACACACACACACACATACACATATAAGTACACTATACTTCACTTGGCGCTTTATTTTTGACCGCATTTTAAAAGATTCCTTTAGTATACCTTTGGAGCTACGAACCAATTCTTACAGAGACGCTTTTTTAAGAAATGACTTTCACTGTTGGCAAAAAAGTAATACTTTTTATCACTTCACTATACAAAATACAAGTGAATGAAAATATGAATAATTATTTGTCAGTTTTTCTCTTATTCACTCATATAGAAATATAATGATCAACAGATGAATTTCTTTTCCACTAATTTAAACTTCTGTCTGAGCTACCGATACAGTACCCAAATCAATTATTATCGGCGTGCGCTGGCGAAACAGTCGTCCCTCTATAATAATATTCCACTTGATAGAGTTGTTATAAAAACAATAGTCGTACACAAATTCTATGTATAAGAAGTTTTTGAAAAAGATAATTTAGAGATTTTTTTTATTTTTATTCATATTTCCATATATATATTCACGTAATTTAACTAAAATTTCATCACAGTCGGTCATCAATTGAAGGGGATATAATACTTTAACCTACTGACACCTAAATAGTCATTTTCACAAAATACTTTTATTCTCACACTAGATGTTCTCGCAAGTTTGTACACGTGGAACTTTAAAACATATTAAGTTATAAGCTGTAAGATTTAAGGTTATATTACACGCTTGCGCTTTGCACTGAAATTTCAAATTACCAAACCATCTTTTCTAGGAAGTAGATTGCAATCAAATAAAACCTTATTGTTACCTCTGGTCCTACAAAAACCAAATGCTAAAACCCTATCGACCTAAGTTATTCTTAGAACATACCCACAGATAAGAAAAAATATAAAAGCAATATTTTTGTGCTCCGTCCATTATTATTATCATATCCCAATAAATTGTTGCTTCGACATGTAATCCTCAACGTACAGACTTGCTAATTCTATAATTTTATTGTACGTTTAAATATATATATATATATATATATATATATATATATGTGTGTGTATATATATATATATATATATATATAATATATATATATATATATATATATATATATATATATATATATATATATATATATATATATGTGTATATTTATGAATATATATTCATGTTTCAATTGAAACATTTCCGTACTCAAAGTGTTTAACAATACTTTTCATCAGTCTGTCCATATTTAATTTAAATTAAAAGATATTATCTATAGTTAAAACGTGTATAGCTCAAAAATTAAATACGGAACCCTCATCTTACTTTACCGTTTTTTTATAATATTCCTGGCGGGAAAAAAACTTAATATTTGTGGAATTAATTCATTGTCTATCCATACGTCCGTCACTTTGTAATACGCTATTTTCCCGAAAACCACAGGGCGTAAAAAGCTAAGTTTTGACAAAGTTATAGTGATTAATTATCCAAACTTAAAGTATGACAAAATTTAGGGGAAACTCTGAAGGGGTCAAATAAGTTAAGATTTCTTTTTGTTTTCACCCCATCGTATGTGACGAAAAAAGGGAAATCTGAAAGGATATTACACATATTAAAAATTCTGTTGAACAATATTTAAAAAGTAACAAAAATTCTTTTAAAATGTTGAATAGTATTTTAAAAAGTAATGATATTTTGTTTAAAATAGTAACAAGAAAAGCTAACTAATATGAAAATGCGTTTAATACAATGGGCTATTGAACGAAAATTGTCAGCAGTGCATATAATATTGCCAATTAACTTCAGTTATTACACGGAACAATTATCGAGCGTATTTGATACGTGCTTACTTTTTTTTTTAAAGGAACAAACCCTATTAAAGTTATTTAGTTTTCTTAATTCTAACATTATCAGAACAGTTTCGATCGTGTACTATCTAAAATGACTAAAGTATCCTTAAGAATTAAGTATCTATAATATTTAAGTATTTAAGTATCCTTTTTGTCTTACAATCAATAACAGATAACTAAATTGGACACTAAGTTTTGCGATGAAATTCAGAAGATTATGAAAACAAGATAAACAATAGATCGGGCAAGTCATATCCTAATAGCGCACAGGATGTGTATTAATGGAATCCGTAACGTTGCTAAGTATACGATTACGCGCAACACAGACGACCAACGTTTGTAGGTGGTAGATCGTCAGACGCCAGATACCAAATTTTGCCGGAAAAATTTGGTGCCCTGTTTTCACCGACTCACTGCATACGTCAAGGGGCGCGCGCCCTAACTATCATGCAACGTAAAAAGCAGACTTTTGTTGGTTGTGAATCATCTGCCGACACTTGCCACATTTTGCGAGACGAGGTCAGTGGCCGGTTTTCTACCGACTTAAACAAAACAAGTTAATAAACACGCGCAGCTAAATAAGTCTCTTCCGCCTTCATTAACGCGTGTTCGATCGCATTTACTATACTCTTCTTCCTTCAGCACTTGTTAACTCGTGGTTTTTGGATCGGCGAAAACCTGACAGATTTTTTTGTACGAGCGATTTTTGCGGGTTGTGAGCCCTAAATTTTTAAATACCATGCGTTTTATTTTCGCCCATTATTTTGAAACCGAGTAAAGCCAGTCGTCTGTGTTCAGCATTAATAGTATGATGTTGACCGCGACTATTTAATGCTACTTAATAGACACAGCGTTAGCAGGACTATGGCATATATTGGGTGAAATCTTAAGTGCTTAATGTACGCCTCGTTAGGTATAACCCTTGTTCCCAAGCACATATAGTAAATTTTAAATTAGACGTGTTTAAATCGAAAACATTTACTGACTTTGCATAATAACATTACATGTCGTCTTTTAATAAATCGACATGCCTTACAGAAGTATGTGTTTGCTATTTTTTGGACTTAAAAGAACTAAAGTTACGTGATTGATACTTTTGCCATCTACATATATCCTGACTTAATTTTTAAATTATTCATATTACCAAATACGATATGTATAAAACGCACTGTCAATAAGCGCTTCGAAAAGTCTAGTTTCATTATTTCTAAACATTGTTTGAGTTCCTCTCTCTCTACCTCTGTCTATTATTATTTTCCATACATATATTAATTTGTTGATACCAAACATCCTATAATTCGATTTTCGTTTTTATTCTTTATATTTTAAGGCCCAAGATTAACTAGCGAGTAAGCTCAGGTATTGTGCATCAGCTGGATTTGGTGCGCAAACAATTGAGTGTGGTGCACCAGCAAGATAGCATATATGGCTTATTCAGAGGCAGAACACCTCTGATATTTACCAGGATTTATTATAAAATCAGAAAAAGAATAAAATGTCAAAAAGTATGGGTGAAGGGTTTAATAACAAAACTTTCTTGAAACCAGGTTCCTGATAACGAAGGAAACCAACAACCAGTCCACTTAAAGAGTTTGAAGAAATAATTTCTATATTCTCTTCAACACGAAGCACGATTTCACATTCGTGAATTAAAATATCTCACGGTGTTTTTTATGCTCGTACTCATAAGAAAGCGAACACAGCAGATCGGAGGAGAATACGATATATATATATATATATATATATATATATATATATATATATTGTCATCGTATTTCTACAATATTTCTCGTTTACTCATACATAGAAACGAAAGAGAAAGAAAGTTTACCTTTTCGCGCTGATGGGCGAATTTCCACATAACTTTTTGTCACTTCTCTTGTGTCATTTTTACAGTATCTCATTGCAAACGCTGGCATTTTTTAATTTCCTACGCAATAGCTAAAACGTTTCGACGCCCGAGTAATTAATACAAATGCGGTCAATAGACCACAATTCGGTTATGCATATAAAACGTCGATGATTAACCCGTAAATATTTCAAAAGCTAAAATCAAAAATTTTGACGAGAAAATGTTTAGTTAGAAAATTAAATAGACAATAAATATTTTTATTCAATGTATAATTCATAATCCATATACTGAAAAATATGGACAAAATATGCCTCCCTTATCTCTAAAACTACTCAGCCTAGAATTATGGAAATATAGGATCCCTAGAAACCCACACGAAGTTTAAAGGCTGACTATAACAATTATCCCACATCTTACAATTGTTTAAATATGCACTATGTTTTTACGCCTACCAAAGATATAGAAGACAATAAAGCTACGTTTTGAGAAACTAATATCTGTAAATAGTTCGATAGAAATAATATGTACCCTTAAGTGTCCAGAATGTTTGTAAGTACCTAAAAGTGTAGACCTCGTAATGGGAGTTCTATACATGTTTGACAGTTTATGTGTGTGCGTATATAGTTATGTATGTGTATATATATATATATATATATATATATATATATGTGTGTGTGTGTGTATATATATATATATATGTGTGTGTATATATATATATATATATATATATATATATATATATATATATATATATATATATATATATATATATTCTAAAAACCACATTCATAGTTTTGTCGAATAGAATAAAACAAAGATACAATTAAACAGAATAATAAATTTAAAAGGATTATTCCTTATTTCATTTTCGTTATTTACATGAATACCTAACGCAACGGAAATTATTTTAATCGTCTAACTTATACGTCTCTTCTTCTTTTCGTTAAGAATATTAGTACAATTATCATCTCTATGCTAATGACCTACAAATCTATGTACATTCGGACCTCCATTCCTTATTAAAAACCATAGACATCCTTAATCGAGATCTCGCTTCAATTGGTCAATGGGCTCATGAAATGAGTCTTTTGATTAACCCAAGCAAGTCTCAAGCTATCATCATTGGTAGACAAAGACTGATTTCTAAAGTAAACCTACCTAGTTTACCAAAATTAGTGCTAAATAGTACATTAGTACCATATACGTGAACTGTTAAAACTCTGGGCCTACTGATTGATCAAAATCTTAGTGGGCACCCTCAAGTAAATGATATTAGTCGTCGTGTTTTTAACAGGATATACTCTTTGAAATGTCTTCAAAATTTTCTAACGGCTAAAATGAAAAATCTACCTTTGTCAAACACTCCTATTACCACTAATTGATTATGGAGATGTGTGCTATTCTGATCTTAATGAAAACTATTTGTACAAGTTGGAACGTCTTCAAAAATTTATGCATCCGGTACGTCTTCTGCCTCAGAAAATATGATCATATTTCTGAGTACAGGTCACCTCTTTTTAACGTATTAAAAAATCCTCAGAACCCAAATTATCTTATTTGCAAATTTAAAGATTTGTCTACCCACTTTCAGTGCGTGGCCTTGTAAGTTCACTCACCCTACTTATTCCTAAACACACCTCTACCTCCTACGAAAAATCCTTCTCTGTCCAAGTAGTAAAAATTTGAAATCATCTGGATCCTGATACCAGGAAAATCACGTCCCTAAATATTATCAAAGTGAAAAAGTCCTGCCTCTCCTGAATCCTATTCCTTTGTGCCCTTGTCCTTTCCTGCCTTTCCCATCCCAAATCATGTCAATAGTTTGTATTAATTATACTTTGGTATTTTTTGTCTAATGTACTATATATCAATTTCATTGTGAAATCTTTTACAGTCAACCAACTAAATTTCAATACCAATTTTTATGGTTGACTGGAAAAGTTAGCTCACGTAGCAATAACTCTACAATATCTACTTTACATAAGAGTTGATAAATAAAGAAATAATATGAATAAGTCAATTAAACAGGTCACTATTTCTATTTTATGAACACATGGATAAAAACATACAAGAATTGTTTTACCCAAAAGATTCTGTCCAAGCGAACTATTAAATAGGTATTTTAAGAAATTAAAAAGAGCTTATAAACCTTATATTCAACAAGAAATTATACACGCTTACTTGTTTCACAATATCAAATTCGATACATCAATAAAGTAATTACAGAAATTCACTAATAAATGTTTACGTAAGTCAGGTCAGAACGGCAACGACACACAAACGCGCAAATCTAATCATCACCCATGCATAATGATCCACGCCTATCGACATACTTTGGTCGCCATGCATCCCCACCTCGACGTCCCGCCTCCCCGCTTCAGTACCCATACTACACGCTCGCGCAGCGCTGCGACGAAAAACGCAGGGTTAAACTCAAAACTCCTTTATAAACCTGTGAAACCAGTTTATCAAAATTCAATTAGTCGTTTCAAAAGTTATATTGGACATCCAGACAGAAAGACAAAAATTTTAAAAATGTGTGTCGTATAAATAACACATCAAATATTTGGATCACAGAGAAACAATTCAGTTTTATTTATATATATATATATATATATATATATATATAGTTTTGGTTCTAAAATTTAAGTTGAAAAACTGTCCGTGATATTTTTCAAAGACTAGTCCATTAGTCAGGGGTTTTTGTAAAATATTCCGAATAAATTTTGGAAATGGCTCGTGCATTGCGAGTATAAATTGAATTGATGCGGTGAGAGCGTTCTATACTTTGGTTTCTACAAAATAGCGACTTTGAGAAAAAATAGTTTTTGTTAAAAGTCTTTTAAATAGCTAGAATTACAACAAAAACAGTAAGCTTTTTTTAAGCATAAAATTATCTATACATTTTAGATAAAAAAGGTTTCTCTAACTCAATATTTTAGAAATAACGATATTAAAGACAACTATTTATGGTTGATAATAACTATTAATCTTAAAATATTAATAACAACTATTTATTATTTACAAATAACCATTAAGACTATACTTAATTCAGAAATAAAAATCATTGAGATACTGTAATTTCTAAGGCGTTATGAAAAAATACATTTTCGTAAATCCATTCGTTTCCGAGATATTTGACAGAAACATTTTTCAAGATGCTGTCTTAAACATAGCCCGCGTGACACATTTATACTCAGAAGGGACCTTTCCAATTTGAAAATTTTATTCAAAATATAATTACATTATAGACACATATGAATACTGGGCTAAAGATTAAATTTTAATAATAGGTACAGGTAAAAAAGCAAATAAATGATCACCAATCACGATTATAAATTGTTTTCGTATTTTTTATACGAGTACTGCTCAAAATAAATAACAACCTCTGGCGGCATTCAAACTCGGTTTTGATATTGATTATTCTGTGTGAATCTAATAACAGCCTTGCATTGTGAATGAAATTTCCTCTTAAATATAATATTGCCATTACCAAATCTTCGATTTCCTGCTGCGGGAGGAAATGAAGGAACGACATAATTCGGAGCTCGTGTTCTACACTCTTGATTTTTGAACTGTGTGTAGATTGATTTATCCAATTGCAATTGTTTTCTGGCATCATGGAGGATCTTTGAATTTTTTTGATATTTTTTACGAAGCTTTATTTTTTCACTGATTTTTCTTCCTAATATTTTCGGTTTTGCGTATTACGATATTTATTAAGCATATGGCTTCTGAAGTCTTTGTGATCAAAATTAGGTCAGATTTTCATTACTTATAATTTTGTAAATTATATTAATTATTTTTACTCATTTATTTTTTATGACATTTTTTATTATAGGGCATGTGTTTGTTGATTAATTTGTGCTCAAGCGTGAGGGAGATTTGTTTTCCTACGTATTTAAATCTACTAATGATCGCCCAGTGGTCGAAATTCGACCATAATGTACTTATCTACTCGCTTTGTTGAAAACATTAATAGGTAGACGACACTAAGTCAATCCAGATTACTGTTGTAACATTTTCCTTTCGTACTAGATCTATATTAAGCAAGCTGACAGATTTTTCCTTTTGCAACAGGTGTATCTATATTTCACGAATATATAAAAAAAACAGATATTTATTGCATAAAATATAAAATAAACGCTTTTTTGCCTTGAAGTACACTCCACAGATTTTTTTATTGAAAAAGGAACATTTGAAATCACACAAAATTTACAGCTCGAACTCGTTCAGACAGTCTGACATTTTAATATTCTTTGGCGATAATCTCTACTCTATGCGACTGTTTGACCATAGACCATTATGTGTTTAACATTGACATTATGAACGTAAACAATGAATCTTTTAAGGTATTTGTAACACATATAAAACTTTAACTATGCCAAATCTCATAATTCTCCGTACGCACAATATGTTCAAAAAGGTACAAAATATTTTCTTCACATATTAATATATAGATACGGGCTCCGGTAATATGATGTAATGTTTCAATGACTCGTCCACTGAATAACTATTTTGTTGACATATATATTGCTAGGGTTTATTATGTATCTGCTGTAGTTTCTGATCTATGTATTGTTCGTCTTGGATAACAAGGATTAAGGCTTCTCTTTCTGGAAAATGTTACCTTTTATTAACCAAGCAATTGATGTTGTTCTGTTAATATGCCCTTGGTAAATTGATACAGATATTTTTCCTGTGTATTTTTCCTTCGTTCAAATTTTCTTTCCTTTGTGATATTTTGAGTAAATAATATTTATAATTTGGGTGAGCCTTGGTCCCCTTGTTTGTAGTGGGTAATTACTTTATGCATATAGTTCTTTTGGCTCTATTTGTGAAAGACGTATCTCAGTTCTTATATGTTTGAAACTTGGTTTTTTATATGAATGTAGATCTATTTGCGAAAGATGTACCTCGATGTTTATATGTAGTAAAAATGGTACGTGTTATTAACAATAGGAAAATGGTACGAGTTATTAACAATAGTATCAAACGAAAAACTTTTTAATATGATTTGCATATATATTTACTGCTTTAACTTATTTTTAGTGCTTAATAGTGTCAATTATTTTTTTATTATATTTTTAAACTTCTTTTTCAATTTTTCTTTTATTTTTGGATAATCGATGGAGATTTAAGTGTTTCGTTTTGCGTTCATTTTACCGAGAGTTTCTTTTTGTAGGAAAGATTGCCTCTCGGTTTTATATTTATCTATCCCTAACTCATTATACTTAATGCCATTACTAAATGTTCCTATTACCTAAAGTAAACAATTTCATTATTTTCTTATTACCGATTTTGATGTTAATTTCTTTATTCATTGAGAAACCTCACCTAATATAAAGAGTTAATTGCAGCGCCATCTAGGAGGGAATTTTAAAACTACGATAAGGATAGTTTCATATAAAAGAAACACATGTCCCTAATAAGTAATTAAATTAACTGGCCAAGTTTCTAAGGAACAGTATATTATATTAATTAACTGGCCAAGATATTGATTAGCTGGCCAAGTTCCTGAGAAACAGTGTCATTCTTTCTATTGCAGATATTGATCAACACTTTACGGTATGAAACTGGGGAGATGGAGGAAGTTGGGTTACGCTTTGAAGCTTGCTCATTCTAATTATTCGCGTACTTCTAACTGAATCTTCTTCTTGTTATGATTTTTTTTCTGTTAAAGTAGCACAACTTTCAAATCAACTCGATTATAGCAATGGGAAAATATATTTCATAAAGATTTTCAAGTGTCGAATGAAAAAGCGCTACCTCTCGTAAATAGTAGGTCCTCTACCATTTCTCCTTCTACCATTCTTTCTCATGTGAATTTGAATCATAATTTGTTTACCTATTTAAGTGCAATGTTTTATTTTATATTGAAACATATTTTACAAATACCAACAATTTTTTTCTAAACTTGCTTTCTAAACATGGCAGATTAAAAGGAATTTCTCCTGCAATAAAAGTTCGCAATATGTATTTTACATTAACGTTAAACAAGTAAAGAAATAAATGATGATCTAATTAAACAAATTTTTTTTCTAACGTGGATTTGACAAATTTTAAAAAATATAATATACTACCATGGTTTGGTGCAATTGACGCACAGCCATGATCTAGTAACTATTTTTTGTATTTGTGAATTGTTGAATAGAAATATTATATATATATATATATATATATATATATATATATATATATATATATATATGTGTGTATGTATATATATATATATATATATATATATATATATATATTATCAGGAAAACCCTCATTGCTCGTAGGTACTAATTTCCTCATTCAAATAACAGCATTTTTTCAAATATGTTACCATTATACATTATAACGTCATAGAACGTGTGAATGTAGAAATAGAAATAAATTTTATTAATAAAATCTGAAATTTAAAAACTTAAGTACAGATATGGTAAATTGATTATTGCAATAACACTCGTATTGCGGTAATAAAGAAATGTTAGTACAGTAGTGGAGTGCACTAATTGATGCTATCCGTAGAAATTTGCAAAAAATTATAAAATACTAAATAAAAAAATTGAATTGTCCATGATATAAATATGTCAATAAATGAGATATAAATGCAATCAGTACGAAGTTAATTTTTATTTTTACGTTTATTTATTTTTAATGCGATTTCGATCGACTTTTGAACACAAGCACCGAGAGCCCAATTTGTATTTTTATATATAACTGATGTCTTGAATTTTGTGTCGTATATAGTGAGTAATTACCACGGAATGCATTTCTACGCTGAGGAATTAGGAGGGTCTCATTGTTGTCTGACGAATCAAATTCATCTGTCAGCTTCTTTGTCAAAATTACTTCTACCCAATCGAATCATCCGCCATACCCTTGAATAGCCTCACTGCTTACATTATCAACGTTTGCCAGTCTTGTCACCAACTATGAGTTAAACATGATTTTAGTCTTGACCACAGTCGTTAATGAGGTTCAAATTTAATCAAAATTGTCAGAATTACGTCAGCGGAAATAATTTTTCATGCTTAAACAAATTATTGGTTAACTTTGTTGTTCGGTTTAAGATGTGTTTTGTAAAAGTAATAAAAATTAGAGCAAGTATCTGGTAACAATTTGCAAATTAATAGCAAATATGAT
This sequence comes from Druceiella hillmani, assembly GCA_039881145.1. Taxonomy (NCBI): domain Eukaryota; kingdom Metazoa; phylum Arthropoda; class Insecta; order Lepidoptera; family Hepialidae; genus Druceiella; species Druceiella hillmani. The sequence continues at coordinate 17,547,340 of JAYKKI010000029.1, forward strand.
AGTATTAATAAATATCCTGAAAGTTACATCGATACACTCGTATAATCAGGATTGTTTACCTTAAAGTCCAACATAAACATTTAAACATGGTAAATAACAATACAGCTAGCTATTTCGATAATATTGAAAGCTTATATAAATTATTGATGCTATAAATAATAAGAGAGACAAAACTTTAGTACGTTTAGAACTATCTGAATGAACCTTAAAGAAATCCATTTGTGATTTATAAAAAAATAACGTTTTTCCGTATAAAGAAAAAATAAAATACTATCAATTATACGTAGTGTACTTTCCTTGAAAACTGTAATTTAAATACAAAAATAATTTATGTTACGCAATTGTAATCATGTATGTTCAATTTACATTTTATTGATCGTTTTTATCCTTTTGGGGCAAACTCACTTCACTTTCTTTACAACTTGGCGCCATATACAATTAAAGATTATAATCTTATACAGATAATTATGTCCAAAAAGATATAATTTTTTTTTTATTGGCTGATAATTTTAACCGGCGGAACAAAGCGCCCTCTATATTTAACAGTTGATTTCCGTTGAATTGTACTTTTCGGATAAATGATGTAAAATTACCCTATTACACAATAAGTGTAATAGATGGCGCCATAATTTAAAACACAGCTATTGCCATCTATTGATGGAATACAGTTTCCTAATTTTAACGTGAACTCTTCTCGAGGTTACTAATGTAAATTTAAAAATGTAATTCTTCTTTTTAACCAAGAGATGGCACGATATACCGCCACGCCTCATTTATCATTATGTGTAAGTGTATCATTATGTGTAGTAAAGATTATGTGCAGTAAAGATTAATGTGTATCATTATGTGCAGTAAAGATTAATATAAGTAAAAAAATAAACCAAGTTTTAACCAAATGCTAGTTTTTCTTGAGATTTTCGTAACGACGGTTGAAAAATTAGAGGGGGCATTGACACATGGCAGGTTACTTCGTAGCTTAACATAAATCGATAGAGTGCTAGAAAACAATTTTCTACCAGTAGAAATTTCATTTGAAATATCTACTCGCAAAATTTCAAGCATGTAGTTCTAAAACTTCATAAAGTATGAGGCCTTAACCGACATGACGAAGTTATATGTCTTTTTGGTAAAAAATATATTTTTTTTTATATACGGAAACAGTTTATCGAAAGGAAACATTAAATATTCGCCATTTCACAAGAATCGATGAAATTCACTTCATGGAAATAAATTAGAACAATCGATCACTATAAAAGAAAAAGTACTAGAACAATCGCTCATATTCTCGTTGGTATTTATTTATTTTAGCATATTTCCAAACTTTCCACTGGTCGATAAATTGAAGACACGTAATTCAGATCTAAATATTGTGTTAGAAGATTATGAAAATGTTCGCACAACTTCACAGTTTATAATTTTTAGAACTTATGTCGTTAAAATTTGGCTGTATATTCTTTACACAGAGATCTTAATTAATATGTACCAAAATATTTAAAAAAAAATTATGTACAAACTCATACAAAATTTGTTGACTGGAAGAGATTGCTCATGTGGCAATAAGTCCGCCATATGTACTATACATAAAAGTTAATAAATAAATAAAATAGGTGCGATAATTTCTTTTTCGTTCATCGCATTGAACAAATCTTTTAATTTTTTTTTAATATTAAGCCCATTTACCAAATATTAAGGTTCAAAAATACATACAATACACATTTACGCCTCAATGTTTTTTTTTCTAACATGGGTTTCACAAATTTTAAAAAATATGAATATATTATAATTTTTGAAATGAAATCACATTTGTTAACATTTATCAACAAATTTTTAAAAATATGAAAAATTATAGAATCATTCTTTGCATTTGACCGATTTTTGTCTATTTCTTTTATAAAATTCTGCTCATCCAATATTTTGTCCGTCGATATGTAAAATAAGTAATTTTTAAAACAAATTTTACATAGTTTATTGAAATAATAAGAAAATTGTATCTACAAATTGATTAGAGTTTGTAACTAAGCTATATAGTCTATTTATTTCTTATTTTTTTATTCCCAGAATCATAATCATAACTTTTTACAAAAGTTTTAGACAAAATTATACGTATTATTAAACATATTTTGTGAGCTAAAATATTTCGTTGTTCTATTTAGTTCATGTTAAACAGGAAAAGCTCTGCCATCGATACAATTATCCATACATGAATTGATTAAAACCCGACGCTACGTGATGAATGGCATCAACAGTTTTAAATGACGCTACTGGGAATAAAAAATAAGAAATAAATAGACTATATAGCTTAGTTACAAACTCTAATAAATTTTTAGATACAATTGGATTAATGAAATTTATTTCTCTGGTTTAAAAGGAGAATTACACTTTTACTTTTTACCAATGTACATTGTAACTTCTCGAGAAGAGTTCACGTTAAAATTAGACAACTGTATTCCATCAATAGATGGCAATAGATACGTTTTAAATTATGGCGCCATCTATTAGACTTATTGTGTAATAGGGGAAATTCTACCTTATTTGGTCGAAAAGTACAATTCAACGGAAATCATCTGTTAAATATAGAGGGCGCTTCGTTCTGGCGGTTAAAGTTATCAGCCATTTATATAACTTTTAAAAAAATAATTACAACATAATAATTATAAGCTTATAATCTTTAATTGTATATGGCGCCAAGTTGTAAAGAAAGTGAAGTGCATTTGCCCCAAAAGGACAAAAACAAGCAATAAAATTCAAATTGAACATACATGATTAGAATTCCGTAACATAAATTATTTTTGAATATAAATTACCGTTTTCAAAGAAAATACACTACGTATAATTGACAGTTTTTTTCTTTATAAAAAAAAACATTATTTATATTAATATTATCGAAATAGTTAGCCGAATTGTTATTTACAATGTTTAAATGTTTATGTTGCACTATAAGGTGAACAGTCTTGATTATACGCGTGTATCGATGTAACTTTCAGGATATTTATTAATACTGTCGTATTTGCTATTAATTTATAAATTGTTACCAGATACTTGCTCTAATTTGTATTACTTTTACAAAAGACATCTTAAACCGAACAACAAAGTTTATCAATAATTTTTTTAACGACGTAATTCTGATAATTTTGGTCTAATTTAAACCTCGTTAACCATTGTGGTCAAGACTAAAATCATGTTCAACTCATAGTTGGTAACATGACTGGCAAACTTTGGTAATGTATAAGCATCGAAGCTGTTCAAGAATATATCTACCTGGGACAGATGATTCAGTTGGGTAGAAATAATTTTGACAAAGAAGCTGACAGATGAATTCGATTCGGCAGACAACAATAAGATCCTCCTAATTACTCAGCGTAGAAATGCATTCCGTGGCAATTATTTACTATATACGACACAAAATTCAAGACATCAACTATATATAAATATACAAATTAGGCTTTCGGTGCTTGTGTTCAAAAGTCGATTGAAATCGCATTAAAAATAAATAAACGTAAAATAAAAACTTAACTTTATACTGATTTATACCATTTATTGACATATTTATATCATTATGGACAATTTAATTTTTTCATATAGTATTTACAACTTTTTGCTAATTTCTAGGGATAACTTCAATTAGTGCATTCTACTACTGTACTAGCATTTCTCTATTATTGCAATAATATATTCAACATAACTGTACTTAAGTTTTCAAATTTCAACGACTTGATTAATAAAATGTATTTCTATTTCTACATTGACACATTCTATGATGTTATCATGTATAATGGTAACATATTTTAACAAATGTAACATATTTTAACTAACTTTAACCTCACACCTTCTGATCCAACCATGCGTTTTCAAATGACAAGAAAGTAATTTCCAATGAAGGTAGCCTTCGCTCTAATCATTAATAAAGCACAAAATCAGACCTTCAAAAGAGCAGGGTTGTATTTACCAGGACATGTTTTTTTTGTATGGATAGTTACACGTAGCTTTTTCACGAGTTCATAGATCCTATGATATTCATGTTTATGCTAAATATACATATAACCAAAAAGCAAACAAATATCACATCGTCACTTCTGATATTGTTTTCAAAGAAGTTTTTTAAGAAGTTGAAAAAATAATTGTGCGTGGCAGCTCCGATGCGACTGGAGTTTACTCCTTAGGTACGATTGTCTTGGAATATATTAAATAGGTAACACTGTATATAAATATCAATATCATTAAGTGTAAGTGGAAAATTCTTTAATAAAACTGCTGATAATATAATTATATTCAAATAAAACACAAATGAACAAAATGGAATTGATTATATGAGTAAACTATTATTATTATTATTATTTATATGAGTAAAAATGAATAAGAAAAAATAGTGAAAATCATGTTCAGCGTTTGGAAGAAGTGATTCCTATGTCTAAGCCAGGGTATTAAGTTCATTACCACAGTCAATTTCATTGTTACATAACATAGTTACAGATAACATAGCTATAAATGTAATGATCAACTTCCCGAATAATCTGAACAGGTATTGGAAGCAGTTTATCAACGTTCCAGTTCTCTTGGAAACAGATTCGGGATTTGGAGGTGACAAGCTTTTATTGATTCATATTTTGCAACCGGTTAAGGGTTTTGCAAAATGATCTGCGCGTTTAAATACCGATAAACTTTAAACTATTATGTATATTATTTGGGTCTGTTTAATGAATATTTTTTTTATTTTTATACTTACTTCACACAAATTTCCACCATTTTAGTGTATAATAAAAAATATAAACATTAACATTTTTAGCTTTTGAAAGTTTTAAACAACGCGCTACACTGCCTTTCTACACATAACAATGTAATGATTATATGATTTCTTACTGAAAATTTAACTGCCTGTTTTGAAATTTATAAAAATTAATAAAGTAAATACGTATTTTATTTGTTTTTCAATTCCCTCTCCGCAAGTCCAGCACGACAAAATCCCTTGCGGATTTCGTGGAGCTCGTCTTTTCTTCGTTATCTCTGCTCCATTCATGCCTGATACAATTTCTTCCATCTGAAGCAACTGACTTTGGCTGAAAGTGATCAGGATGACCGAATGCAGGCTACTAGTGGGTATTGATACAGTCGTGTCTACGTCCAACATGTTTTCCTGTACCTCAACCCTAGGCTGACCAGCACGAACATTTTCTGTTCTGTGGACTGGTTCGCTGTGAGATACTGTTCTCGTAACAGTAGGTCCGCAATATGTGTTAATTAGGTACATTAAAGTACGTAAATAAATAAATAAATAAACTTGGAGAAAAACATAAAAACATAAATATACTTATAAGCCTACGCATAGATTACAGAAAAACTATAATAATGATTCTTACTGATTTTCGTGATTCACGTGAAATTCGGATTAAAAAAGTTATTAGAATGTTTTTCTCATCTGTTGCTCTTGTCCATCCATTAAAATCCATCCATTATATCTCGCGTGATTGATGAACAAATTAACATATAGACAGACAGACAAAAAATTCTAAAAACATTTTTTCTTGCTTCTATAATCATTCTTTATGCTAAATCAATCGCTATTTTTAAAATATTTTCCATGTACAGAATTCACTCTGTTACAATTTTTTTATTATATATATATATATATATATATATATATATATATATATAATATATATGCCACCTTCCCTTGCTTAATTAGGTATATTTTAATATTTGTTGCTCTAGGAAACACGTAAAAGTGAGAACACGTTATAAATAAAATAATTTTCACTTCAACTGAGAATGACTCGATGCGTGAGCTAGACTCGCACTTGGCCGGTTCTTTTTTATATTTACTTTATTATCTACGTATTAATTTCAACTTTAACAGCCAAGTCGAAAATGTGTGACGGTTAAAGTATACCTAAACCATTTACCCCATTTTGACGTACATTTGACACTGAAAAACTTTGACTTTTTTTTAACTAGGCTTAAAAATATAATGAAAATATAAAAATTATAAAAATTTACGTATCCGCTTCGGCAATTTTATTACTTATTTACATATATGACAATGCAGGTTAATTTGATTGCAGAGAGTTTTAAAACCATCGAGTCTTCAAACCACCTTATACTTTAAACGTTTAAGTAAAAAAATATTAACGGGACCGTTTTTTAAATATTAAGCTAACGATGTTTAATATATTTTTCAAATCAACCGGTAATTACTTATTAAATATAAGATATATATAGTAAGTAAATAAAGTATATAAAAATGTTAAAAAATTAAACAAATCTGATTGTCTAAAATGTGAACTACAAAAATTAAATTAAAAAACACGCTTTTGTAGCAGTATGAAATAAAACTAAACTTTTAATACAAAATTTTGGTCAGTCAAGAGCGGAAGTATGTCTTACACTTAGGTATAACTTAATTTTTGAATAAGTTCATAATAAGATTAAAATTATTGACCAAAAAAGTTACTTTAGAAAAATCGTGGGATGCTCGTTATTTACGATTTCATAAATACTATACCTTTACAAACAGCTAGCGATAAAAAAAACTGATATCAAGCACTTTATATATATATAGATAATAGGCAAGAGGCTGGGAGGAGCGTACCGACAAAAAATTAGATTTCTTGCTCTGTCACAGCCGTATTTCTCTGAAACCGTTTGGTGCAGAAACTAATTTGACATAATGATAAAGTTTATTTATTAAACCCCATATATATATATATATATATATATATATATATATATATCAGTCGATAACACTCCAATATATTTATATGGAATTATTCGTAAGGCACGACATGAAATAGAAATACTATGTACTCTGAAAGGTTTAGTAGTGTAAGTTCCTTTGTAGTGTGAGCTGTCCTTGATAAGTGTATTTTACATAATATTTATATAATACAGCAAATTTACATACGGCATTCTCAAGCTTAATCGAGAATAGACAGCGCAATTTTGTAAGGTGGAAACGTATAAAATAAACATTATGTAATATTAATCAGCCAAATACATTCTATGAACTTTTGGTGTACCAACGTCTTATGATACAGTAGTCTCATACCGCTCGGGCACAGGTACGAAAACTGACACAAATGTTGTACGTCATACTGTTGACGAGGCGAAAGCGAAACAAACTATTGTAGTATCATTCGATAAAACGGTTTAAGTCTCAAATATACTTCGACCGAATTGTGCTACACGCCGCCTTAAGCAGAGAAAGAGGGTGGGGCAAAGTGTGTTTTCAGGCGCGTCTCAGCTAACTGTTGCTCAACCATTTCAATACCATAAAATACGTTCGGTATTTACCGAGTAAATTCGAGGCAAAATAAATCGAAGCTAGAAAAGGTAAATGGGAAAAGGTAATGGAGAAAAGTTAGAAATTTCGAAAACCCAAAATTTGGCATTTCATGGTGTGATTTCGAATTTCGAACGATTGTAACGAATACAAACACGCCATCGTTTAGTATATATTTCGTTTTTTTTCATTCACTGAGATCGTATTAGAACTAGTTTCACTATAATTATACAACACATTAACTGGGACAACAAGCAACCATGAACTGAGACGCGCTCGAAAACATATCTCATTTTGTTATAACAAGGATCGAGTGTCACGCACAAATTTTGGTCGTGTCAACATAAAAACAGCCGCGCCCGATATTTTGTTTATTTTCATGTTATGAACGATATCTTTATACGTTATTTTAGTTTAGCTATTTTATTATTTAAAACTTGATTTCAAAAGTACACCCATCGAACTTAGACTACCTTTTTACGTTCCAAAACATATTACATACCCAGTATTGATTTAGATAAAATAAACTATACGATAGCGAAATTTTTATACTAATGGAATGATTTATTTGTGCCAAACTCAAGCGAAAAATAAAAAAATAAATAATTAATATTTTCCTGTTTATAATTAACCGTATTTATTAATTTCATTTGTAAATAACTAGGTATGCTAACAAAACTATTAAATTGATTTTAACCTAATCCTAATTGTCGTATGGATTTGAAACTTTCAAGATCATCTAATTGTAATGACAGCAAAATAATGTGATAACGTCGAGCTGATATGATGGCGAATGTGGAAGATGGTCATAGAAAGGTCTCAACGACTAACAGTAAGGCTTGATTCACACTATAGGACCGCTCTCGATTCGCCCTCGTTTCGCTCTTGCTCCGATATGATCTTTTCATATTCACATTACTGTTCAGGTTTTGACCGTACTCCAATCTTTTCTCGTCAGTTGATGCGAAATGTCGTTCAATTTTTCCACAAATAAAAGAATTAGCTGTGATAGCTTCTCTTTTGAGCAAAGATTATGAAAAATCCAAAAACGAAAAAAAATAAAAGAAGGATGTGGGTGCGTCCATATTTAGAAATATGAAAAATTGAAGGCTAATATTATACGCTGTTTTGCCATTTAATAAACGACGAAGAAAAATTTGAACAAATTCCGATACATTCGAAATGATACCAAAACGGAATTAAAAGCCGCGCCAAGTCCGATCGGGATCCGATGAAATATTCTTGCGATGTATCGATATCGGAGTATCATGTCATCGAAACCGTTCATATTCTCACTTGACTCTCACAACTCATTGTTTCTAATGTAAAAATATTTTATCGGGCCTGGAGCGAACCAAGAGAGTATCGAGAACGGACCAACAATTTGTAACTGGAAGATCCTGATGATGCAGGAAGAAGGTGGCCACGGGGACTTCTCTATGATTAATAGTAGATCCATAGAGTTTAGGATGGCTTGATTTGGTTAAAGAAGCGTGTCTTTAGTTATTTTTTAATAATATAAATTTTACTTGTCATTAATCAGTACGATTTAGCATATTATAGTACAATGAATTAAAAATAATGTCTGAAACTAAATGCCAAGAGCAATTTCCTCTATTTGCAAATTTATTATATAGTAAATAATAATTTACGGATTGTTGACGAAAATCTCCTCACTCATTCAAAATTATATAAAAAACCTGTCAAGTACGAACAGATTTGCTATAAAAGGGTTCCGTATACGGTTAAAAACTTACAAACATTTAAGCGTATATAGTATTTCTATTAAAATATTTACAAATACTCTTTTTTCCCAACGTATATTGTCTACAATTTTTTTTGATATGCGCAAAAGCATGATGCATATTTCGAATATTATGACACTTAGAATCATCGATTTAGCTTTTCTATGACCTTTGCGTGGGATTAGGTCTCGGAATTAGGTCTAAATACACACAGACACACACACATACATACACGCACGCAAGCACACACGCACACACGCACGCACGCACTACTGACGGTAATTATTAATTAATTTATAGACGACTATTAACGATAATTGTTATGTTCTTTTTAATTTTTAAGCACACCAAGTGCACTATTTATAAATATCAAGTGAACTACTTTTCAGGGCCACCAAGCGCACTGTTTGATTAATATTTAAATTGAGTGTACTTTAACATAACACGCGGATATTATTTTATTTAGAAACAATTATCTCGCATTGTTCCTGATTTGTAATTATATATACTTTTAAGTAAATCCCCCCGAATCACTTCACGTAAATTATAAATATATAAATTTAGAAAAAGTTATATTTTTTCCTTAACTCATTTTCATTACCGTTAAGCTTTTCATTAAACACTGGCATGCGCCCTCCTAGCGCTCACCACCCGAGGCATCAAAAATAGAATAAAAGCAATTGACATTTCGCGAATCATTTCGATTCGAATTTTGAAACTTAAATGATATTTGAATGTTTTTAATAATATTAACATAATCTACATTAATCATTAATCATTTATATATCAATGATAACATTACGTAAGCAAATAATATTTATTATACTTAAATACTTATTTATTTATATAACATTCATTCCTATATTATATTGGCGATAATTGTTCGGTGATCGAAATTCGACCATAATGTATTAACCTACTCACTTTACTGAAAACACTGATAAGTAGGCGATAGTAAATCAGTTCAGATTGCTGCTACAAAATGTTTCTTTTGCGATAGGTGTATTTGAAGCAAGCTGTATTTCACTAATATATAAAACACAGATATCTCTTACAAAAAATGTAAAATAAACGCGTTTGTACCTTGACATACACTCCACAAGCAGTCCATTGAAAAAGGAACATTTGAAATTATACAAAATTCACAGCTCAAAACTCAGTCAATTTGCCATTTAAAAATTCTTTGGAGATAATCTCTGCTCTGTGCGACTGTTTGGCCGCAGAATATTAATAGTTTGATACATTTTAATATATTTGTAAAATATAATTATATAATTTAATGTATTTGCAACACATGTTATTTATATATTTTAGCTTTCTACACACCTTCTCCATATAAACTTTACTTATGCCAAATCTCACAGACCTCTTTGTACGCAATATGCTTAAAAAGAATACAAAATTTTCTCTTCGCGTATTAATATATAGATCATATTATATCAAAATAATTATGTATATATATATATATATATATATATATATATATATACATATATATATATATTTAAGCCTTCACTTCTATCCCGTGATCACAAGCACACACATCATAGAGAAATTTTATTTTAAAATCTATCCACTTGCTTTTTAGATTATCACGACAGTATCAAAAGTTATATTTAAGACGTAAAAAGTAATGTTTGACTCAGCTGGATTGTGACAATATTAAAGATCTTATGTTTAATATACTCGTACATAGGTGACGACCACAATGATTTTTTGTTCATATGCAGTCTTAGAATATTTATATCATAATCCAAATAGGCTATCAAACCGTAATAGTAAAGAGTACGTGAATATATTATGATGATAACCCTCAAATACGATAAGACCTGGACATAATCTCTTTCACAATAAATATATTTGGCATGAAAGTACAGCTAAAATTCGCTCTTCGCAAGCTTCCTTACATATTCATAATTGACAAAATGGAATATCTATAATATAATTCTTTGCGTAATGCTTTTGGGATATTTACCTAATGTATGTTAATGAGCTTCGAAGCTCAAGAAAATTCAAAGATATCCTAAACCATACTTAAAAGGAGCAGTAGATGTTCTTACTTTTTGTTGACATTATAGATACAATTCTTTCACAAGTTGTTCCCTCTAAGTGTATTTAAATATATAGATATCAAAAAACAAAATAAGTTTTATTTTAATGCTGACAGCCACATCAAAACAACTGCTGGGGCATAGACCTCTTCCGATCTGCGTGTAATTGAAGGTAATGTTTATAATATCCACACTGGGCAAGCGTCTTGACTATCGCAGTACGCAGCTTTTGGAACCTATGGGGCTACTGTCCTTTATTAAACTATGTTATTTTAGCTGCACGATTACACGTAGCTTTTGGCACCGATGGGACTGCTGTCCGTTATTAAACTTTGTCAGTTTAGCTGCACGATTAGACGTAGCTTTTGTTACCGATGGGACTGCTGTCAGTTATTCAACTATGTCCGTTTAGCGGCAGATTACATGTAGCTTTTGACACCGATGGGACTGCTGTCCGTTATTCAACTATGTCAGTTTAACTGCACGATTAGACGTAGCTTTTGTTACCGATGGGACTGCTGTCAGTTATTCAACTATGTCCGTTTAGCGGCAGATTACATGTAGCTTTTGACACCGATGGGACTGCTGTCCGTTATTCAACTATGTCAGTTTAACTGCACGATTAGACGTAGCTTTTGTTACCGATGGGACTGCTGTCAGTTATTCAACTATGTCCGTTTAGCGGCAGATTACATGTAGCTTTTGACACCGATGGGACTGCTGTCCGTTATTCAACTATGTCAGTTTAACTGCACGATTAGACGTAGCTTTTGTTACCGATGGGACTGCTGTCAGTTATTCAACTATGTCCGTTTAGCGGCAGATTACATGTAGCTTTTGACACCGATGGGACTGCTGTCCGTTATTCAACTATGTCCGTTTAGCGGCAGATTACATGTAGCTTTTGACACCGATGGGACTGCTGTCAGTTATTCAACTATGTCCGTTTAGCGGCAGATTACATGTAGCTTTTGGCACCGATGGGACTGCTATCCGTTATTCAACTATGTCCGTTTAGCGGCAGATTACATGTAGCTTTTGACACCGATTGGACTGTTGTCCGTTATTCAACTATGTCAGTTTAACTGCACGATTAGACGTAGCTTTTGTTACCGATGGGACTGCTGTCAGTTATTCAACTATGTCCGTTTAGCGGCAGATTACATGTAGCTTTTGACACCGATGGGACTGCTGTCCGTTATTCAACTATGTCAGTTTAACTGCACGATTAGACGTAGCTTTTGTTACCGATGGGACTGCTGTCAGTTATTCAACTATGTCCGTTTAGCGGCAGATTACATGTAGCTTTTGACACCGATGGGACTGCTGTCCGTTATTCAACTATGTCAGTTTAACTGCACGATTAGACGTAGCTTTTGTTACCGATGGGACTGCTGTCAGTTATTCAACTATGTCCGTTTAGCGGCAGATTACATGTAGCTTTTGACACCGATGGGACTGCTGTCCGTTATTCAACTATGTCAGTTTAACTGCACGATTAGACGTAGCTTTTGTTACCGATGGGACTGCTGTCAGTTATTCAACTATGTCAGTTTAGCTTAACGATTAGACGTAGCTTTTGGCACCGATGGGACTGCTGTCCGTTATTCAAACATGTCAGTTTAGCTGCACGATTACACATAGCTTTTGGCACCGATGGGATAGCTGTCCTTTATTAAACTATGTCATTTTAGCTGCACGGTTACCAACGTCGCTCGACGATCGGCCCGTAATTGAACTCCATTGCGCCATCAAAGGACCGGAACCTATGATCAACTCAACATACCACGCCAGCAATCTACGCTAAAATGCTATTTAATTATATTTAAACCAAAGAATAATAGAGAAAACAATTTTAAAACAATGCAATCGATAACTTCTTATAAACCCGATCACTTTCGTTTGGGTGAACATAATAATAATATTTTACATTATTATAAACAATAAAATTATAAACTAACCAAAAGAAAACAATGATTACTAAGACGATCTACTATGTTATAATAAAACTAAGTTTTGCAAATAGAATAAGTGTTCTGATCTAACCTTTGTAGATATATTTTTCCTGTTACTTGCAGGGAGGCGCAAGGGGAAAGGGCAAATCAAATCTCTTTTGGGACATTACAATGAATTAGCATATAATTAGGAATATAAAAAAGACGTGAGGTTGTTCGGAGTTCAATTTATTACATACAATTCTATAATTCTTCGAAGCCCGAGGAAATCGAAGTGTATCCCAAACCAACTTAAAAGAAGCTATAAAAGTTAATGAGAATTAACCCCTAAATATATCTATTATCACATTATATCCTCAAAGTCGTAATATTGAGGGATGCTTAAAATCCTTTTCCTTTTATAGCGGCGATCGTAAAAGAAATCCTAAAGTATTAATAATATTTATACACAACACTCACATCGTGGCAACTTCTCCACTAAATTACAATTAAAAGCCGATCACGATGGAGACTGGAAGCACTCTTAACATTAAATGAATCGAAATACCCAATAAACCCGTTTCTAAACGATGTTAATTGCGAATTCAAACATAAAAATGGCGGCCTAATTAACTCGGCTCCTTATAAAATTGTTTATTATACCCATATGGATAAATCGCTTATGAATGAGGGAATAACACTGACCATATTCATATCGGAATATGCACAAAACAAATTTCTGATGTTGACTGTGTCTCCTAAACTTATTGATGCAAGTTAATTAAAATAATTTTAACTGAACGTTCTAATGAGTATCCAGAATTCCTTTTGAAGATTTTTAAAAGGTGTGATTGTAAAATAAAATGGGTGGAGAGGAAACTTTAAGGCTGAGAAAAACGGATGAAAAAAGACGACGAAATTGTAACGATTAATTTCACTATGAAACTATGAAAAATCATGTATTCATATATTTAAATAATCGTTATAATAACGTAATATCTCGTTAGAATAACGTAATGCATGTTATTCTAACGACGCAAACTCAATTGAAACTAATTTGCTGTTTGGATCATCAATATCAAGCTAACAATTAGTGAAAATGTGTTTAAAATTGACTTGGAGTCGTAAATCAATATTTTAAAGTGTTCGTAAATGAAGATAATGTTTTCATTATAAAAAAAACAAATAACTAAATTTTTTTATTAAGTACAAATGAAACACACACTGGGAGGGTTCCATACACACGGCATACGTTAAATATTTAAAGGCATCTAGTATTACCTTTACACTATTTACTAATATTATTTTTCGCCATGTAAACAACAAAGTGTAAATTATACATATATATATATATATATATATATATATATATATATATAAACATCGTCAATCCTCAAAACTTATGAGATTTCGTATTGTCGCTATATTTGTCTGATAAGTTTAAAAAAAAACAATTTTTACATAATTTTTAGAAACATTGTTCTTTAGTCATTTTGAATTTAACAATTTCGGAGATAGAACAGGGAATAAATTTTCCGTAGAGGTGTTTAAACATATAAAAATTCTAAAAGAAGTAGTTTTAAAATGTTTATAAGTTGCTATTTTAATTGACAATCTATGCAATAAACAAAATTTTGGTCCATAATAAAATTTTGGCCAATAAAAAAAATATTGGTCCTCCAAAATTGACATGCGAGTATTTTTCAGTATCACTACTGAGGTATATTAAATTGTAAAACTAAACTAGATACTATTTAATTATTTCGAAGTCAAAATAAAACTTAAATATTATTACGAAACGATCCAATCGATTTCACCCTCTGTGTTTGTGTGATCATCAGAAATTAATAATAATTTGTATTATTATTAACTACGATAGATGATAGATAGATAGATGAGATAAAAAATTATAAGGAAATAAGGTTTAGCAAAAACAACTATTGTACTATAGGTTAATCAAATGTTATATAAAAAGTAAACTGTACTTATTGCTATAAAAACTAAAAACCTGTCAAACACGAGCAAATCTTTCATTACAGGGTTTCGTGCACATTTATTCACTTAAAAAAATAACTTGTATTGCTCATAAAATCCCCTTTCAAAGATATCCCACAAACACAAACTAATGATTAATGCCTTTATTTACTATTACAAAATGAGTGAGCTAATAATACGTATTACTACGCCAAATTTCTACGTGCTAAATTTTCTGAGTCTTCTGAGCCAAATTTCTACGTAAATGTGACGCCTACTATATCTTTAACATGCTGAAAACTTGGTGCATATTTCAAAAGTTGTGACATCTAGAATCATTCGTCAGTTTTTCTACAATCTTGACCTAAGCTTTTAAAACCCATATTTTTTCATATTTAAAGATAAGGAATTTTGAGGAAGGACTGAAGGTAGAAGAAAACTTAGGGTGTAATACAGGGTTTTCAAAAACCTACACAAAACTATAACGATAATTCTCGATGTTATATTTTTTTGAGATATTCACGATAATATATATGTCTCCTTACTTGCAGATGTTAAATAATATTAAATTCGTATTGTACTACAAAATAATAAAAAGTGTATATTTATTGGATTGTAATTTTTTTGGAGAAAATAAGTTTATGTTCTGCAAATAAATAAAACGCAGAACGCCATTGTGTTTAGGATTAATGTATTTCGGTCTGTTTGTCTATCGTCGCGTAAAAAATGTTGGATTCATTTATTTATTATATATAATGTACAAATACATAAGGTATTCCAATTTCTATAGTAGCAATCTTTTTCGTTTAACTGAAGAACTGAGTAATAAAATATATTATGTACTATGAAAGACTATTTATTTACTTTAATGTATCTAATTGATACATATGGTGAATTTATTGCTTCTAGAGCAATCTCCTACAGCCAACCCCGCTCGAAACTCGCGGCCGAGAATTGAACGCAGACCTTCGCAATGCCCCGCGCCGTCAAAGGCCAGGCATACGGCCTTTGATGATGTGATCAACCCGACACACACGAGACTGTAAGAGATTGTGAATACAATTGTCAAATGATAAAATGAAGTTGAAACAAAAACAAATAAATTATGAACGTAGCAAAAAAATACAAATAACAAGTAATTAATAAAAAATAAGAAAAGAAGTGTATATATACACATATATATTACATTGACAAGACTAAACGAGAGGGGCAGGATATAGAAGAAAAAACCATGTAGGGATGTGGAGTTCCAAAGTGAATATTTTTCTGATGACCTTTGAATACGTGAATTGAAGGTGAATTGAAGATATTCCACAATTTACATCATAAAGAGTGAAGGAATGTTCATAGAAAGAGGTACCGTGTTTGGATATGAGTAAAATAAAGACATTTTTAAAGCGAAGTCCAAGAGCATACGCAGCTAAGGATGAAATATAGACTTAAGCTAATCAAGACTACGAGAATAATTCAGCATATTAAAGAGAAGACTGAGGATGTGCTGAGATTTAGATGGTGGTTGAAGTAAAAGGGGACTATGACATCTCTAAGAATATGACGAAATATATGAAGCATTGAGCGTTTTTGGAATTGTCCATCGGTTTTTTGGTCAGTATATTTTATTTTTTGTTTATACTTGCATAATTTTAAATAATTTTCACTGTTTTTTAATAAAGTCTACGAAAGAAATTTGTATGCCTTGATAATTGGGTCAAAAAGTTGAAAAATAAAGACAAATATATCGACCTACTAGCGGTGAGATATATATATATATATATATATATATATATATATATATATATATATATATATATATATATGTATATATCTCACCGCTCATTACAGCGACTATCGAATACATATCGATATAATAAGTTACCTAAAATTTAAACACGTATCAATTCTTGTTATAATTAAAAGAAAATTCCTACACATTGTTTTTTTACCATTACTCACTAATCAGAACTGCCTACAAACCTAGATGATGACAGCGAACAACAAGCAGGCAAAGCCGCTGGTGTGTCGCTAGTTAACCGATGTTTATTTACCATCATTATAAAGTTATATATCACAAAAAAAAAACCAGGCTTATTTTAAAATCCTTCTCAGTCTTCAACTAGTATCACCCTCAGTCTATATTCACGTAAATATAAAAAATGAAATTTTATCACAAAATAAAATCACCGATAAAATCAACGAGAGAGCATCTCTTTGCACTTAGGTGATGAAGAAAACAATCCTTTACAGTACCGTCGTGAGATATTATTGTACTCATATAGGGCCTACCTTTCAACTACAGCTGTAAAGAAGCATCTACTATTTATTTTAAGGAAATATATGAAAATTATCAACCGTTTCTGATAAAATCATTGTCAAAATTGCAATCTCTATGAAAGTTAATTTGCATTTTTATAGCAACTCGCTTCTAATATATTCAGCTTGATGCACGGTGGAACATGTCTTTTTTACAATCTATAACTTGCAATGTATAACTTGCTTTGTCCCCGGTTTTTCTAGTAAATTTATGTATAATAAAAGTATTTTGACACGTATAAAAATAACTATAAGCTACGTAGCGGTATCGATAATTTCTCTAGCACAGTACTTAAACTCATTCACTCATTTATTACTACGTGAGAACTAATAATTAAATTTAAAGTCAATTTCCTCAAGTGTCAATAATTATTTCACATTATGTTAATAATTAGTCTAAAGAAGGGGCGGCCTAGACTAACTTTGTTAATAGTTAAGCCAAACAAGGGTCTGACTGGATTTTAAACTAAACCTCTGGTGTTATTGCAGTAAAAGTTTAATTCTCATTGATTTATCAGTTTCTGAATGTCACCCTAACAAACAGGTATACAGACAGACAAAGAGTATCTTACAAAATATTCGATTCGGAAAAAAATATATATTTCTACCGTCAACTAATTTAAATTTAAGTCATATATACATGCAAAAGATTGCACCCGCAGTTAAGACTTTTTTGTGCATCGTTTAAAATTTACGAGAGGATAATTCTGCAACAAGCAACTTAGAAGGTTAATATTTCAGAAACGAGACTTTTGAATAAAATATGTTTTAAAGACCAGCTTCAAAAGACATATCTCACGATAATCCATTGCAAAAACTCCAATACCGTGATATACAGACTGACAAATAAGACTAAATCATAACCCTAAATAAGTCTAAACGTGCTGCAAGTCGGAAAATCTAATCTCATTTTATGTTCCAGTAAAACATGACAATTAGAGTCTTCAATCATTACTATTTACACAATATGATAATTCTAATGACGATAATTATTTGCTTGAAACATAGAGAAAAAAAGCTAATTATACTCATTTCTCGTATCATTTTAAATAAATTCTTGCAATAATTAAAATAAAGCATGACTATTATGAAACATATTTCCATCCACCATTCTTATAATAAACTAGTACAATGAAAAAGGATCAAGTAGTTTAGAATCAAAATCCCACACTTCGTTCATATGAAATTCCCATTCACTTGGTATTTAATATACACAAATTGTTACTTAAAATATTTTACCTCCTATTCGAACCTAAGCACACTCTTTTTTAATATTATTGATTTATATTACCCGTATTTCGTCCTATATCGAATTTCGGTAATATTTTTTGACGGTAGATGTAGTCACAACTGATCACGCGGTCTATGCTTTTTAGATGTGCAAGAACTGGAAGTGTAGGTTCGGTGTCAAATCCCAACCAAAAACTGGAAAAATATATTGGTTCTCTGTGTCATAATAATTTTCAACTCAAATACAAAACAAAAAATTTAATTTTAACATTCCTATAATAAAACTACAATATCTATAAACATTTGGAATCAAAACAATACAGTAAGAACTTCAAATCCGAATATGCAAAAATGGAAAGTGTCTTCAAAGATTGACGTTTGAGTTAATAATCAGAATAGAAATTAAAACTATAAACCCAATTCAACCCAATTGCTACTAATCTATAAGACTAGAATTTTAATATTTGCGTCACATGATCTATTTTTTCAGGACGACTTGAACTGTATGCGACATCGTTATAGAAAAATAACACTACATTCGAAAACATCGCTGCGGATCTGTGACCTTTTATTATTTTTATTTCGTCGATTTTACTCTGCAATTCGCGCGATGTTTGCAACAAAAACGTAAATAGATTCCCAATACTATTAACCATTACCATACTCGGCCAAGCCCATCGGGATCGCAATCACAATCGCAAATCGCAACCCTTCAGCTGTTAACCGACCGATCCGCAATCGCAACCCCGATAATTGCCATTTGCGAGAGTGCTACGTCGCGTAGAACCCCACCCTTCCACTCACTAATGGCCTGTTTATGATTATTACGAATTACTTAATGCTGACACCAACATGCGAAATGTTGCCCTGAGCCAGGCTATTTCGGAATTCTGTTTGAGGAAACCATTTCCACTCACAGAAACTGGAGATGCGTATCAGCAACAAAAGTCACACCGTTTTCATACTGCGACCTGTATTGAAGCTGCAGAGGATGACGAGTTAAGTTGCCAACGACTGATTAGCACAAGTGCTTTATATGTATGTTTAATGTAGTAAACATACATATAAGTTAACATAGTACTAATAGAGTGTCAGCATGAGTTCATTAGCTTCTTACTTTCCTCCTAACTTTTAACCACGTACTTGAAAAATTTGAGACGTAAAGGAAATGAGGATAATGACGTTGACGATGACGATCAAATTTTATTAACAAACTAAAGAGATATATGCAACCATGTTATTTGTCCTTACACTTGTGAAAGATGTACTATGCAAAAATGTTTTCCATATTAAAAATAATATCTATATTTCGAAATACTTTAATGGAAACAATATGTAAGTACCCTCAAATCCTGAACAGTATATCATTCTGTTAGCTAAATTTTTCCGACAAATTTTCAGTATTAATCCTAGATTAGACTCTTATTTATTTTTTACACTATTTCAAATTAATTTGTGTATATTTTGTTGACACTAATGTTATATGCAGATAGCCATACACACTTTCTGCGATATGGTTATATATTTCTCCATTAATTTTATAAGAACATTGTTCATGCTTTCAACCGTGCGTTCCCATAGATTCCCATCGTTTTCCCACCTATGTATTATATTCATCATTCATTCATATTATCCATATTCTATTATCAGATAACACTAAAAATAGGGGACCAAATTTCTAAGACGGCAGAAAATGTTTGCCACAATGTGAAAATTGTAACCTCGGAAATTTGAAAATGATATGAGGTTTTAAATGAAATCGTGAGCCAAGTTGCAGATATACCAATTTTGTCAATATTTACATGGCCGTCGCTCTGAATTTGACTATTAAAATCATATCATATTACAGTAAGTCTTCCATTTGAAGAACTGCAAGCATATAGCTTCATGCGTGTAACACTTATGAGATTTTAAATGAACGCATTAAGCGTCCGCTGGGTTTTAGAGAAGTCATTGTGTTTGTAATTAAATAGCTGTCACTCTGATACATTATTGTATATGTTTGGAAAATTACAAGCCTATAGCTTCATACATATGAGTCTTATGAGTTTCAAATCGTGTGACGTCCGCTGAGTTTCAGAGAATCCAAATTTTTTTTTCTATTCAAATTGTCGTTTCTTTGAATATATCTATGGTATTTTATTTAATACGTTAATATATATATATATATATATATATATATATATATATATATATATATATATATATATATATATATATATAACTCACTTCTCAAAATAAAAACCTGCGCTACGAGGGTTCTTTACTCACTTAGGCGTATATTAACTAGCGGTGGACAATCACGAATAACACATATATTAAAATATCTCAGCATGTCTTGATTATCATAATTAACGATTACTAATAAGTAACTTACAGGCAGGAACGAATGAATAGCAGCGAACGTTTGACAGAATACATGTTACCAAATTAAATAAACAAAACAGTGCGATACCAATGACTTTATAATATACTGATACTAATGTAAGTGCGATACTAGATGAGTATATTAAATTAAAAACAAATATAATTTTATTTTAAATTGAATCTAATATTAAGCTGCCGAATGCATGTGGTTTGATTAAATTTTGTGGTTTGATAAAATACATGATTTGGTCTTAGACAAAATTGTAGTAGGAAGTACTATCACTAATTATTCGATTATGAGGCTCATTCAGTTACTAATTTATAATTGATTATATTCGATTATAAGAGATTATATATCCCATTAACCCCCGAACCACACGGGCCCGAAACGCAGTGGCCGGCCCTTTCACCGCGTCCGATAAAATAATGCATTAATCCAAAATTTTAAAACAAAAATTGCCTGTTTTCATAACAAAAAGGGTCATGAAAAAAAGTATTTATAAAATATATACATATTATTACAATAAATGAATATAAATAATAGGTAAATTCAAAAATAAACAGAAATAAGAAGTATTTAATACAACAAATTATTCGATCACTTTCATATAACTTACAGTGACCAGTTCGCGTTCAAATGTCGTATTTTGTGGACGAATTTGAGACGGCTCACAAACCGGGGTTGAAGTACGGAAAATAAAACATTAAATGGATATTTTTTATTTATTTTTGAATTTGCCTATTGTTTACATTCATTCACTGTAATAAAACGTGTATATTTTATAAATATTTTTTTACAACTTCTTGCTACAAATTCTTAATACTACAACATAATGTGATTACTTTCATATAACTTGAAAATTCTGGATGAAAAATAATAATACCATAACTCACGAGAAATACTAAAAGAAATTTAAACATAGAATTTATAAAAAAGTGGTAAAAAGCGAAGTTATACAATTTTATGTTTTATTTACATAAATATTTCATACATCAAAAATATTATAAATCACTGTAAACTAAATAAAATAACTTTTCCTTCCCATAGTACACCCTGAATAAATAGTTGCATAAAAAAACCAAAATAACGAATATAAAACTAAATAATTTCGATATATTTTGCCCGTTGGCGCATTGTTTATATTTGAGGTCATGTTTAGTCTTATAATTAGTATTGCACTATTTTGTATTGCGGTTTTTTACAATTTCATTTTGTGTCAAAGTTAATACATACACATAGCTTTTATGATAATTCACTTATATTTACTATTTAATTACTCGAACGGGTTACAGTAATTGTATTTTTTTATTTATAAAGTTCAGTACTTATATGATCGATTTTAAAACGTTGCAAATAATACATTAAATTAGTTACGAGCAGGATATCGAAAATATAAAATAATTTTCATAAAAAACAATAAAAATTAAATAACTTTTGCTATTTCTATTACCGTAACGAAATCCATTTCGTACACTTATATGGTATTGTCATGAGAAGACGACATAAACCAAGTCGGAAAAAATTTGAAAATTAAAGAAGACATACGACGAATACAAACTCAGCCAGAATGCCATTTACTAAAACATTTTTATTAAAACAAAATAAGACATTGATTTAAATACATTTATTTTAAAAAAATATTCTGTAACTGTCTTTTGTTTAGAACAATACATACGTACTACCAAGTTTGTAATTTACTTAGATTTGAACCAATCCTATTCATTTCCCCTGTGTAACTTCTCGTCAAAAATAATGTTTTTTTTTTATAATATATTGATTTCACTAATGGCATAATTGAGAGATGGTGTAGTAATTATTCACCACGAACTCGCAATACATAGAGTACAGAATGGACATCACGCATACTAACCCATACTAAAAAAGTGGTCGTAGTTCTGTACGGACAACAGAAAGTCAATTAATTCACCAGGTGGCGCTTCGATTATTACCAACGCCAAGATGGATGGCGCTGTCTAGGAAGAATTATCACCCATGGATGGCATTTTGTCATGCAAAACATTAAACTCAAATGTATTAGATTTAAATGCCTATTAAAATATATTAAAAAATATTTTAATTTTCATAAATTTATGTTGGAACTTTAAAATAACTAAAATTTCACAAAAAAAATATCTAAGATTTTACAATTATAATATTCTAAAAAGTAATAATTGCAAAAATATATTTGGATTCTCAAGTGACTTTAAAAGCATGCTTCAAGGTTTTTGTGACTTTAAAGCTGTTCAGGTAAACTAGAAGCTTGTAACGCTGAGTCCTTAATACTTAATGGATGCCCTCTACTGTAGGGCTGAAAATAAAAAAATACATACACAAAGACAATACATATATATGGGAGTTATTGTGTATTCTATGATGTCTATTTCTTGTCGTGTCTCAATGGAAGAAATTTATTTCCAAATTTTGGTAAAACTTTCAATTCTAGTTTGTATTTTTACGATTATTACAGTATATATATTTTATTAGTTAGAAGTGTTTCTACCAGTGTTCATAAAAAAAATTACATTACAATATTTGTCAGGAAAGGGTTATTCTTTTAACAAGTTCAAAATTTTTGGTTCAATCATAATGTTTTGTATTGAAATTGACAAAGATGGAGTTTTTAAAATTCCTTCTTGAATTGTATACCTACAAATAATAACTTCAAAACTTAATAATTTACATTTATAGCTAATTCTATCACTAAATTGAAAGTTTAAGCTATTACTGATGTCGACTATTGCAACACTTTTTGTACGATTTCCTCATTGTATGAATTGTAATTATTAATGTTAAATTTATGAGGAAATTAGTAGATTGTTCTATATCAAACTTAAAAAAAATTACGACTTGAATATTTAAAATTATATCGTACACTTGGCCAACAAAACACATGTGATTATATTATTGCTTAAATGTATCAAATTTGTGCTATTGCTCGATGAAAAATACAGGGAGATGGTGGGAATACCTTTTCTCGGGAATAGGAAAGGAAAATGAAGTGGATAGGTTAAAAAATTGGAAAACTGTATAGTGAATCTCTGATCTAGTGTAGAAAGAAATAAATAAATATTTTTGCTAAAGGCGTCCATTATAAAATCGTGTATCCCTACTTTAACCCAAAAATTATAACTCCTACGACTTTAAATTCTAATTGATGGTAATTGTAAAATGGTAACCAAATCTTTATAACCTTCTGGGGAATTATAATACAAGTTCATATAAATCTTTTTCATTTTTGAATCATATACCGCTGCGTTTTTTTTGTTCTAAAATAATTTCTTAATAAAGTGTACGAGTCAAATAAAGTGTAAGAGCCTTTTGGTAAAATAAGTTTCAACATTCGTTTTATTTTAGAAATTTTTATACTTTTCGATTTACCATACTACTTAGGTTTCCACAATCTTCTTAGTTTGCGCCTCAGCAGTTTGATGGTCTTTTTCAGTGCACGTATATTTTCAACAAGTTGTGACTGAAATTCCTCAGTTTTTGTTGGCGTATGTGTCCTCCTATAATCATAAACAATTAACAAATATATGTAATATTTGGATATAAATTCATAAGTGATGATTATACCTGATATACAGTAAAAACTGATTTTCTCTTTTCACATAATCTAGTAACTCCGGACATTGGACAACTGACATATAATACACATGATTTATCTTACATTGGTCGTATCAGATATCGTTGAAATTAAAAATGTATACCGCAAGATACACTATTTATAATTAGTGAAGTGGTTAGTGTTTATCTGTATCCGAGTGATGAGCACTTGCACCAAAATGAGTTAAATAAAGCGAAGATATATATATATATATATATATATATATATATATATATATATATATATATATATTAAATAATTAGTCCAACTGTGATCAGTTGGATCACTAATTCAAAAACATTTCAGATATAATTTATATTAATAGGTGCTGCCTGGTCAGTACAATTCCTCGAGTATAAGTTCAAATCTAATCTAGATTATGAATAATTTTACTGATTGTATTAGACAATAGAATAATATAAATTGTCTTAGATATTCCTTTATAGAAATAGCTGACTTGCTGCCTCGGCATCTTAGCTGATACTCGGCTGGTCGGCAGTTATTCCAACACGTTTGGTTCCAAAACTGTCATCGTAACATCTTCGATCGACGCCTGCTAATTTTACTAGGCTTTGCATTCACCTGTAACAATTTCTTAAGTAAAATAGTTTTAAAATCATGATTCATAAAATAATTCTCCTAAAGTCTGTAACTGTGGTTTTGAAATCCGACTGCACACTATGAAATAATACTATAACTACTTCAATTTTAGAAGCCTAAAAATGAAAGCCCTCTAATAGTTTTTTGAGTGGAATGACGCCATTGTTAGAAACCATAATATAATCAAAATAAGTTATTGGTATCTAAATTAATATAAAGATACTTATAAAAAGCAATATTAAAAATAAAAGTTTCCCGGAGAAAATATATATGAGAGGCCACACAAGAATTTGCATTGTACTTTTTCTGCAGCAAGTAATACCATGCGTTTGTACACATGGACAGTCAAGTTGAATGCGTTAAACGTCATCTGCTGAGGAAGCTGAAATTAGCGTTACAAATTGTCTACTTCCGGTTTCTTATTTTATATTTTAATCTATGCACGAACTGACGGATACTATTTTTTCGACTGTATTGCACGTGCGGTGACATTATACCTCTTTGACCAATTTCTGAGGTACATTTGACAGCGGTTTATCTCTCCAATGGCTCATTGAACCGATAACTTGTCAAAAATCGTTTTTGAACCCCCGATAGCGAGTTGTCGGTTCGATAAACTCCCGTTAAGTTAACTGAACAAAAATGGCCGTTTACTTATTCCATAACAAGAGCTGTCATACATGAAACTGACATTGATTTTAATTTTTTCGTATTATTTTCACAACTTTGTGTTTTTGTGATATCTTAAAATCAAATCTGTATTGTAGCTATAAATTCCTCATTTATTATACATTTTATAAATAATATCTCAAAAGTGCGCAATAATTACGTGGACAAATTAATAATTACATTGTTCCTTTAACTCGCCATAAATATACATTATTAGTTCATATTGGATTATTAACTGAAATAGGAGATTTTGTAATTTGAGAAATATAAATAAAGATATGAGAGTATGAACAATCATAACAACCCGCCAAAAATGTTGAAAGATGAGCGCGGCCCGTTCTCACGCGTATTCCAATATTTTTGCAGCAGACGCTAAGTTCTTCACCGTTAATTTTGCTGTTGTCAGATAAATATAAATTTTATTTTTTTATGGTCAGCGGCACATTTGTGAATATATAGTAAATGTTATTAACAATTAGGCAATTTTTAAATAAATTTTTATTTTATATTAAAGCACCTCAAGTAATATTTCATTTTGATCATATTATATTGATGTTGCATTTTATTAAAAAATATGTTTAACACACTACTCAAGGAAAGAGTCATCTAGTGGTCCGCAGCAGAAATACTTATCGAACCAATAGTTATCGATGAAACGAAATGGTGCTCAGGAACGCAGTTATAGTTATTTGTAATTTATCAAACCAATAACTTTAATGAGCCAATAGCTATGGAAAGGTTATTCTACCATCCTCAAAAACT
Organism: Druceiella hillmani; assembly: GCA_039881145.1. Taxonomy (NCBI): domain Eukaryota; kingdom Metazoa; phylum Arthropoda; class Insecta; order Lepidoptera; family Hepialidae; genus Druceiella; species Druceiella hillmani. The sequence continues at coordinate 17,573,860 of JAYKKI010000029.1, forward strand.
AGTCATTAGAATGAGCCATCATTGCCAAAACTGTTCTCAAGTGAGGGATGTGCGACGTTAGTATTATTTCTACTAAATAAAACAAAGAGATGAATATCGAGACGTTATTACCTATATGATTCTCCAGAAACCTTTGAAAAAATATGGCTAAATGCAATTTGTTGTTATAAGCAACGCCGCAATAAGCAATGTTTCAAATAAGACGATTGTATGGGACCCAACTAAGATCTCTAACTTACGCAGTAACTACGTAGGTAATCATGATGGATGTCGGTATAACGAATTTATACTGTGCATATGAACAAACATGTATATATAAATAAATATTATTGTATATGTATATATTTATATATATATATATATATATATATATATATATAAATATATATATATATATATATATATACATATATATTTTTAATTTATTTATTTATTAACTTTTATGTATATTACATAAGGCGGACATATTGCTACATGAGCAATCTATTCCAGTCATCCATAACAATTTGAATTAAAATTTAGTTGGTAGACTGTAAGAGATTTTACTATGAAAATTCTTTAACGCACATTAAGAGGCAGAAAATTGGTTGTCCGAAGTGAACAGAATTATGACTAAAATGTGAAAATATTTACCCGGCTTCCACCATCCTCATAATAAGGTCGCGACTAGAGATCACTCGGTCTCTCTTCACTTTTATTCATATTACGATAAAAAAAATATCAATCAATTTTTTAATACAATTTGACGTAATATTTATATATACATATGCCATGTGTACAAGTAATGTATTAGCTAAAAAATATATCAAAAAACAATAAAAAAATAAACTAACTAAAAATACCATAAAAAAGAAAGTACGGCACGCACAAAATAATAGTGTGAAATATCCAAAGTTATGCGTCAATATCGCGACTAATACTACCCAGTAATCAAATACATTACTGTCCTTTATTAGTAGTGAAATTATCCATTGAAATATGTAGAATAATTTATTGAAATTCCTTGTTTAAAAGTTAGTTATATCCAATTTTCAACTGTACTACTGCACTATCATCGGATATTATGTCGATTTTAGAGAAAAAAAAACAATATCTAGTACAAAAGGTGCTAATAAATACAATACAGTTATTATAACATTAATAACTACATGATAAAATCTTGAAATGTACTTACACAGTTGTTAAAATAACGTTCTTTCGCTTTGGTGACCGTATATATAATAAAAAAATATAATTAAAAAATTATGTTAAGAGCTCGCAAATTTTTTTTCATTAGAAAACCTTTACGAAATAATATAAGAAAGCACTAAATACTCAGCAACATTGACATTTATTGCTGTGGAATAATACTGACATTGCTGAATATTCAAATCCCATTAAGGGGTTCGTGGCATCACGTCGCATTATGCTACACGGTGCCCGGTGTGTGGTTAATTATACAACGTTTAATCCTCACGATACGGTTAAAAATAAGGTATCTAGAGACCGAACTAAGATATAAGAAAATTTCATTGATCGTAATCGCTTAGTATTAACTCAAGAATCCGTAGAAACCGGCTTACTTTAATCATTTAAAAAGAGCCTTTATAAATTTGGCTTTGCCATATTCATTATTCTTCCTTTCAAATCTTGTACATTTTGAATTCTCTACTAACTCTTTTTAGAGAAAGAGTCATACAATTATTTCCATCCATTCAACAATAAAAGAGGATTTGGCTGGCCATTACATTTAACTAAATAAGTACTCACGACCTCTTATTGCCGTTTCATGATCGGCTTTATAAAATAACTTAGACCTTTTATCCATCGAGGAAATAAAAAAAATACAATTTCAAGTAAAGATTTATATACACCTGTTCAGTAGATACTGTTACATCCAACGTGTAAAATTACTGGTTTAGATAGTATTTCAATTAACCACGAGGAAATATATATACATATATATATATATATATATATATATATATATATATATATATATATATATAATTATCTAATAATTAAATAATATTATTTACATTACGGATTAAAATACTGGAGTGATGGTATTCAAAATGCAATATCCAACAATGTGGCGAAAGGAAAGAAAAAATATATTCAATTGAGACAAGAGATTTTTGAGAATTTTTTAGAATTGAGACAAATTTCAAGAGAGCCCCACAAATTCCACAACGGCACGTTAGCTGTTGCGAATCGTGAAAAAGAAAATGCAAATATTTTCCAATCGCAATTTGAAATCGAAAGGTACAAAATTACACCAAACATATAATAATGGATTTTTGCTGTAATTAGATAAACAATAATTTTAATTACAATCGTATCCAAATAAATTCATATTTAAATACACAAAACAGACAAAAAACACAGAACACAGAGTTAATCACATCTAAGACTACTACTTTATATTACCTTTTAACAACGAGAAAATTGAGTTTATCCATATGTCTTTAGACGTAAAAAAAACACGCGTCTATGAACATAAAAACCTCTGTCGTAAATATACAACATAAATACAAAAAAAAAACAAGGAACAAATATATATTCTCCTCTGTCCCATAAAATTAGACTGGTCGCATATAAATGACAATAACAACGCTTTTAATTAATGTAATGTTTTACTTTTTAAATACGTTTCTAAGTTTATGGTTGAAAATATTTCTAACATTATATTACAACATAACTACAAGAAAATAATAAACAGAGAACAAAGTACGAAATTAAGTTCTGATTTAAGCTGAACGAAACTGCTACTGAAACAACTGAGTTGCTGTAAAACATTTGATAAGTTTTAAAGCAAAATGCAGAAGTGAAAACTTTAATAACAAATATAATCGTACTGTGTAAATTCCAAATGTTGAATACGAAACTTAAAAACAAAAATAGGTATATATTCTAATAAATAAGTATGTATATATTCATGGAATATATATATATGTATATATATATATATATATATATATATATATATATATATATATTCATGGAATAAACCCAAATAATAGTATGAATGCACATTAAATTAGTCACTATGACACCTAACAATATAATTATGATATAATAATTTACCAAAATATGATCAATTAATTTATAACTAGACTTGGTGAAAATAATCAATACATATTATAAAAGTAAGTATACAATGTGCGTGTCTAAAACTCAGAAACCAGTCCCGGTATGATCAAGGGAGATTTATGGTGTGATAAGCCTCTATCCCCCGTCTATGAAGAAGGTTTCCATTTTTATCTGAAGGGCGTGCCTGGAAGTTTCGCCCTCTAGACATTTCTAGAACAGTCTAAAATATTCGCGAGTATTCAAGAGCATTCCAGAACATCCCGAAAAATTCTAGAATGTTGTGGAATGATTGGGAATATTCTGAAACTTTAAAGAACATTCCGAAATATCCCAGATCATTGTGGAATGTTGTAGAATGTTCTGGGACATTGTGGATCAGTCGAAGCCTTTATTGTGTGGATGGGGCTACCCATTGGTGGGGGTATATAAAGCAAGATCAGACGTGGATTCAAACGTCAGTTTCTTATCAGTGAAGTGCAGTGAGTAAATAAAACAAACAGTGAAGTGTGAGTAATCAAAGTCTGAGTATAAATGGAAAATAAAATGTAAAAAGTGTTTAAAGTGTACTTAGTTTTCTTAATAACAATTGATTTGATTTATATTTTACATAATGCCAAAATGTAAAAGATGAAGACATCTTGCTGGTTCTGAAGCAAAACGGCGACAACAAAAAGAACAGTAAAAAAAAGAAACAGTCGAAGAGAGCGAAGCACGTTTACGCTCCCAACGAACGGTAATGAGCACTGTCAGAAGCAAAGAAACCGAAGAACAACGAAATGAACGAATTGAAAAATCAAGAATTGCGACCCAATCTTATAATAAAAGACTGCGAACGCAAACCACCAATGAAAATATCACCTTATGGGGAAGCGCGGACGAAGACAAGTAAACAGTATAACTTAACAAATGAAGCATTACACTACGACTCGACGAAAGAATATAACAAACACAAACATATCATAATCGGAAAAATGGATAACATCTGCCAATTTTACAACACGAAAAATTCAGTAGAAAAACACCAGGAATTAGTTACATGAATGGGAAAATTCGATTACCTTCACTAAAAGCACCTCCGTAGAAATTTTTACATTACATTACTGAGGAAGCTCCAGAATCAAAACACTTTATTCAAAATATAAAAATGAACAACGCCTGATTTCAAATGACTTTTTTCGGTGTTGCTTCGATCAACTCTAACAGAGATAATATCGATCGTGTTTTTTCCATCCAAGAACAAATCTATCACAAAAAAATCATTACTACCACTACCCAACGAAGACTATAAATTTCTGCATGTATATTTCATCGGAAATAATGAAATAGAAATTTATCAACCATGCACAAACATCAGTGGATTGAGACGGGAAGAAATCCAAGATGTACAGAAGATCTTACACAAATACAATGAACTTATTCACGTATTCAAAACAGCACCAGACTGAATGATTTTTGATGACTAGAAAGTTATAATTCGAGCCGACAAGGGACTACCTGGAGAACACGAACTTCGATTTAATGCACCTCAGATAGACGAAGTCACCATCGTAATTGTGGACAATGTAAACACAAGCCATGACATAATTGTACAACGAAGAAGAGAAGGACTACAATACATTGCAAAGATACACCGCTATAATTCCCTCCAATATTCATTAATATTTCTGCACAGAGAGGATGGATATAATTTTAATGTGAAACAAATCTAACCTGAAACAGGCGTAGAAACAAACAAAAAAGTAATTTCCAAGGAGGTCTATGCATACCCCTTAATGATCAGAGACAATGAAACTTACGGTCACATTCTCAACAATCGCCGTTTATGCCAATAATTCCTGGTAGATATGTATGCAAAAATAGAAGCGGAACGGATGCTTTACATAAGGCTGAATCAGAAGAAACTACGCACAGTAGAATACATCCACATTCGAGACGCGATCATAAACGACGAAAATGCTGACGATATTGGAACAATTGTAATCTTACTCTCATCTTACATATGAAGTCCAAGACACATGCACAAATACACTCAAGATGCCATGACCTACATAAGAAAATATGGATGACCTGACCTCTTCTATCGTGGCCAGAAATCAAAGAACAACTAAGATAGGGACAAGCCCAAGCCCATGGACCATCCGGTCCATAATAATGTTGCCAAACAACAACACTGACGGAATTATTTACTTGGACGCACCAGGCGGCACCGGGAAAATTTCGAATAAATCTATTTCTGACAGAAATACATGCTAAACAACAAATCGCACTTACACCGGCATCACCGACATTGCCGCAACGCTTATGGAAAGAGGACGAACTGACTCATTCCGTTCTATAACTACCGTTTAATAGCCGAAGAAGACGACGGTGAACTTCTAAAAGAAACTAAAATTATCTTCTGGAATGAATGCACAATAGCACATAAAAAAATCAATCGAAGCCATGGACAGGACAAGAAGACTTGCAAAGAAACTCTGAAGTGATGGGAGGAGCTCTACTTATACCCTCGTGTGATTTTCGATACATTCGATTCTAATTATGCCCAAGTCAACACAAATAGACGAAATCAATGCATGCTTAAAAAATCCCATCTATGGCCATACATACAAATACTGCGACTAACAAAAAATATGATAGATGTACTATCGAAATACGAAACAACAGCACATTTTCTCAAAAACTTTTACAAATAGACGAAGGTACATATCCTACTGACCAGACGACCGATCTCATTGAACTCAACAGTAATTTTTGCAACATAGTCGCTACTGAGAACGAACTAATCGAGCAAATTTATCCGAACATTGTTCACAACTATAGTAATCTGGAGTGGCTATTTCATAGGGCAATTTTGGAAACTAAAAATAATATTATCGACGATATCAACTTTAATATTCAAAAGAAAATTCTCGATGAAAAAAGAATATACAAATCGATCGACACGACGGTAAACGTTGAAGAAAGTGTCAACTTTCCTACAGAATTTTTAAACTCTTTGCAAGTACCAGGAATGCCATTACACTGCCTTCGACTTAAAATTGGATCTCCGATCATACTACTCACAAATCTCAACTCACCAAAACTATATAATGGAACAAGGATGAACGTCAAACAGCTATCGAATAACATCATCGAAGCCGAACTTATGACTGGAAAGAACAAAAGATACACAGTATTTATCCTTAAAATACCACTGATCTCTATTTAGCTGCCGTTCCAATTTAAAGACTGCAATTTCCAATCAGATTAACCCAAAGTTTTACAATCAACAAAACGCAAGGACAAACTTTAAAACCTTGCGACTTCAACCTCAAAGAATCCTGCATTTCTCACGGTCAACTATACGTGGCTTCCTCTCAAGTGGGAAATTCGAAAAACTCGTACGTATATACCCAGGATAACAAAATGAAAAATGTTGTTTATAAACAAGTATTGTAAATAGCTACAATATGTTTTCAATAAAAATGTTTTGCCTCTTATATTTTAAAAATTTTCCTTTTATTCCAACTACCACACATTCATTTATCAACTCCCTGACCAAATCTTGGTACCCCAGCTATTATTTATATATATTTAAAAAGTTCGATAGAAATACTAAACCCTCAAAAGCTATATTTTTTATATACCCAAGTAGCAGTTCTACTCGTTTGTGAATGGTTTTATTATAATACCAATTGCTACATTAATTAGATTACCTAATACTGACATATTATGCTTCAAGGCTGCCACAAATTACCCTAAAATAATATGATGTCGTATTACCATTTTCATATATAGAACGTGAGGCAGTTTTCCTTGTAATTCTAGTCAGTCTCGTTTCATTTCCTGTGTTATAGCAATTTATAGACATCACACTGTCCACACCGGATATTCTTTTATCTTTATTGCGTCGCGTGCTAGTCCCTAAATAAATCTAGTTTTACGGTTGTTTAGCATGTGAATGTTCTACAGCGCCACAATTTTGGCTCCTATTCTTACACTTGGTAGTGATTGAACACATTAAAATATTGATACTTCTTATTGTAACACAAGTGATATATTTGCTGGTATCACTAAATAGTATGAAACAAAGTCTCTGTCTGTCTGTTTGTACGCGATAATCTCAAAAACTCTTGAACATATTTTTATACGGTTTTCACCAATAGGTAGAACGATTAAAGACCTAAATTTTCTCGGTTTAGGTGTATAGTTTATGAGCTATTGTGTAATCTGATCGAAGTTTAATAGAAATTGACGAGTAAGTCTGAAAAAATCTTGACAGATATGGGCAGCGTAAATCGTTAGAATATCGGAGGTCGAATATTTGTTTTGTATGACAGTGTTATCTGTATTTTTTTAGAGGCTAGAATTAAGAAAGAGAATAAATAAAGCACTGGTATGGACTGCGTAAATCTGGTATGGGCTGGGACTTTACTGGTATGGGCTGCATAAATCGTTAGAAGGTCGTCGGTCGCATATTTGTTTTGTATGACAGTGTTGTCTGTTATTTTTAGCGGTTAGAATTTGGAAAGACAATAAATAAAGCGCTGGTGTGGGCTGCGTAAATCTAGTGTAGGCTGGGATGATATGGGCTGCATAAAAACCGTTAGACCATCGGAGGTTGCATACTTATTTTGTGTAACAGCGTTGTCTCTTATATTTTTTCAGAGGCTAGCATTCGGAATGACAATGAACCATAGGATCAGACGGTAAACGTTGCTGGAATTGATCTGTTATTCTCACGGGTAATTGTACCTTGCACTGTCATGTGTGACGTCAAAACCTAATATGTTTGTTTTTACATTTAATCCGGTGAAAATAATGAATGTTGTACATAAAGATTTTATATTTATCTACAAAGGTACGTTAGTTTTTATGGTTGTTAATAGTCTTGCACGACACTAAAATTTGTAGTTAAAATTTAGTAATAATTACGTTGTTTTATGAATAATCATCATCAGTACTGCTTTGTTCTAACCTACAAGCTTCAGGCAAGAGTCCAACGGATACACTTATTACTTCATCACAACAGACAAATGATCCGAACATAGATACTTAATGCTACCCCAAAGTAATTGATGTAAGTTAACATTGATGTAAGTTTTTTTGTAAACTAACCGATCTATACCAGTAAATACGAATTAAGTCGGAGAAAATCCACACATCTGAAAATTTTCCTTTCCATCACCTACCCGTGTGAAGTCGGGTTGCTTGTTATTATTAAAGATTACACTAAGTGATTAATCACACTTGTCGGCATTATATCGCAATTTTCCGGATGGCTTTAGCCACACGCATTGGTAGCGTTCAGCTGCGAAAACATTTATTACTAGCTGCAACGTAAGTGATCAATATGCTAGTGTTATTAATTAAAGATTATACTAAGAAACTAATCACATTTACCAGCATCGATTCGCAATTAGCTGAATGGTTTTCGCCATATGCATCGGTTGTGTTCTTCTACGAAAACATTTATTTTTTACTCCAATTCTAGTAAAATATCGTAAAATTTATCAAAGCCGCGTACAAGAGTCGAACAATAAGTAACCGATTGGGAAAAGACCAATGAATGCAGATGTTTATCTTTAATTACAGCCAATAATCAAGGCACTACAAAACATAACAAGATCATTGCTCTTTTTTCCATGTCAAATTCTAGGAACTAACACATACGATTAACTCGTAGCTCTTCCCGTTTTCCCTCCTAATCTACAGTCTGTCCCTTTTTTACTTTCTTCTCATCATATCACTATATTTTGCAATTCGGAAGAAACATTTCACATATTTAATTTATTTTTCAATTGTTGAACAGAAAGATTTTGTTCCCTACGTCTTTAAGAATATTCTCTTTTTTATGCTTTATTTCGAATCCGTTATTTTTTACAGCATTTAACAGCTCAATGATTTAACTGCGGTTGCATCTGAATGGGATTTGTTTACGATGACTGAAAATAAATTCCTCGAAACATATCGTGTTTACATATTACAGTATCACATAATTTGGAAGGGATGTAATTAGCATATAATTAATATTTTCTTTTGTTTTTGGAATTCTATCAAAAATATTTGTAAATAAACAAATAAAAATTAAGTCATGAAGAAATGTCATCCGCAAAACCACAAGTGCACACGCCGCGTTTTGGTATTGTTTATAAAATAAGCAATTATAAGGAAAATTTAATATAAAAATAATAAATATATTTACTTACATTTTACCCATACAACACTGACTTTAACCATTATTTCTTCCCCCTATGGGTTAATTTCTAAAAGACTGTAATTTTGTTTTTTTTTTTATTTTTATAGTATTTCCAAAAAGTTTCGAGTTACAATTTTAACCTAATATTTTTCTACATACATTTTTATTTATATTTAATATTTTTCTATATACGTTTTTCACCGTTCAATATCAAAAAACCTGTAAAACGTGTAATAAATTACATTATTATCACGGTAGTAAGGCATTGATATCATAACGTCGAGTTGGATAGCACTCGAAATGTTCAGTGTTGGAAGAAAGCCTTATACTCCGCCTCTAACGGTACTCTATTAAATAATACTTATTTAATAAACCCATTGGGGGAAATCGAAAAAACTAAAAGCAACAGGGAGCGAAGAGAAATGGTAAGACGATCCAGAAAAGACGGAGATGAAAAACAGTAGTCCGGCCCGAAAGAAGGAAGTCTTTATAGAAAATTTATTATAAATATTTGTATACTGGTAATTAGCCAATGGACGGAAAAAAGAATCACCGAAATTCTCCTATATATAAACAAATGTAGGTACCAATGGATGGAGACGCACGTAATGTTTGAAAGCAAATTTAGAACGTAACAAATAATTATGATATATACAAAATGGAAAATTATATGGGACATCTCGTCTTTCCAAGAAACTATATTAAAAGTTGAACTGAGTTATTTATAAATCTATCCGAGATATAATTACTTTTATCGTCAAAACTCAAGGCTGGATACTATTCAATAATAAATGTACAGGTACGGGATGTGCGATATATAAATGAACAATAGGATATCCACAAATATGTAACGTAAAAATAACCAATGGCTTACGAAAAAATAAAGAACATTTAATTTTTTTATAATTTTATAGTTTTATATGAATGAATTGAAAACGAAAAAAAAATATTAAAATAGTTGTTAAATAATTTACCAAAGAAATATTTGTTAACTGTTAATATCCTTTGTCAGATATATCTTCCCCTGTTATTTCTATAATGGTAACTATTGATGTTGGTTTTGATGGAATAAAAGTGACAATTGACCGATTATAGCTGAAATATGACACGAAAGTTTTAGAATTTTACTATCACTGTAACTCATATTTTAATTTAATAAACTCTTTTAACCTTTTAAAACAGTTTAATGCAGTACCCCGATGTAAACGAGTAATATTGTAAGCATTATTAAATAAGAAGCCATGCTGATACACTAACACGCACGTATAGTGACGTGGGTGAAGTGTAGTGGAGATGAAAGCGTCAAGTCGCAAAGAGACAATAAGATGCGAAACTGACCGAATTAAGTCGGAAAAAACCAACAAGATGTGAAGCTGACCAAATTAAGTCGGAAAGAGCCGACAAAATGCGAAGCTGGCCGAATTAAATCAGAAAGACCCAAGAAGATGCGAAGCTGGTCGAATGACATGTCGCGACGTGCCACCAGACCGTGTTAACTCCCACCCAAACGCGCCATTAGATATTTCACATAAAAAAAAGGAATGAGAAAAATTAAGAACAATTATCTAAAATGTATTTATGATATGTTTCGGGTAAATCTAAATAATTACGTAAATAGTGAATAGTTTTTTTTTTTCAAAACAAATATTCATTGACCTAATTGTTCCATGTGCCAGTACTCTTTAATAAAAGATATAATATATTGGCTAATTAGAAAAAGAAAACATTGATAAAATTACTGTATAGGTTCTTTGCGACATGAATTTAGTCCAAACAAAAAATATTCAACAACTCATCGTAATTAACTATCATAAAAACATTTCTACGAAGGTTAATTGACTATTAACACTTTCATTTGAGTAAACTAGATCGACAGACAAATAATGATATTACCATATTCCTATCTATTACCCACACTGAAAATGCTCGGAACAATCCATTAGTAAAAATAAATATTCAAAAAAGCATTTAATATTTGGAAATAGAACACTTTGTTATTGAATCGACGTTAGATACCTAAAAAAATATGATCTAAGTAGAGCGGTATTCTTTATAGGTCGAGAAGGGAGCGAAGAAAAAAAAAGAAAAGACAATAAAACGGTGTCGTTGCTATTTAAGGAAAATTCAATATGCGTCAGAGCGGAGAGAGCAATAACCAAATAAATTGGAGTTAATAACGATGTCAACTGTGTCGCGTCAACGTACTTGTTTAACATATAAATAGGTAATCAAACTAATAACTATATCTAGAAATATTAGTTTTTAATAATGCAAGATGACATGCAATATTGTGTAAATAGGCTTGAAAGTAATGATTAACAAATGTTATTACTTTAATGAGATTATAAATTTAATATGTCAAACATAAAATAGGTCGAATCAATTACGTTTGTAATGTTGAAATAAACTATCGTTCGAGGTCTGGCGGAGTTTGAAGTTTACTTCCAATACTGAACAGTTCTAACGTTTTCTAACTGGATATCATGATGTCAACGTCTTACTACGATGGTGATAAAGTAATTAAATACAGGTTTTACAGGTGTTTGGATATCGAGCGCTGAAATGGGAGTCCAAAAATACGTACGGGGAAAAATATTTGGTGGTCCTATTAACTTAAAACTTTCTGAAAATGCTGTCAAAAAATAAATGAATGAAATTTTAGTCTTTTAGAAGTTAACCCCTAAGGAGATGAAATTATGTAAATAAATATACTGTAATTATTAGACAGATAGGCTTATAGTGGTAGTGTAATTCAGGTCAGAACAATATTTCATAATAAGAGTGGCTCAATTAAGCTTCTATGGTTTTCATAAATTTTCCCTAGTGCTAGAAGGTACAATACAAATATATGTTCATAAACCATTTTTCTGACATATCCCAATTAATGTAATAAATGCAAGAACAGGATTGTTGATTTGTTCCACTTTCACAGCTCAGCCTATCTTTATAAAATTTAGTTTATAAATTACCTCCTTTATGGAGATAAATGTAAAATATATTTTGTTTGAAGGAATATTCATTTCACGTGAGCAAAGCTGAAGACAACAACTGGAATAATAATTAGTGTGGTACCTTCCATGCCTTTCAAATTATTAAATTGTTTAATAAGCAAAATGGGTTCCTTCTGGACCATAACGGTAATGAACCTCACATTCTTCATCAATAATGTCTTCTATCAGGTTGATCTCGAGTTTCCGTTTCATGTCATTAAATGGCGATGATGTCAAATGAGTTTTTGCTCCCATGGGTAATGATATCTTATTGAACTATCATGGTGAGGCAGGATTCGCTTTTCTCTTTATATCATAGACAAAGAGCACTCTTCTGCTTCTTCCCTTTAGGTCTTATGAACAAAAATATATATGGATGAATGGAAAATTTCATACCTGAATCTTATTTTCGGCAAGCAGCTATAAGTCAGTGTGTGAATGTCGGCCATTTATTGTTCATGATCCTTGAAGTCAATATCGACAGCGAGGTAAAAAATAGCACCCTAATATTTGCAGATAACAACAATTTTTCCATTTCTCGAGAAAATAGTAGATCGCAAATTGCTTCCGGGTAACATGAATTCCGTTCTCGAAAAGAGCATTGCAAACCGTTTACGGTTCAATACCGATAAACGTTGAGTGATGTGCTACGGCCGAGCACGCAGTCCTTTCGGGTATGAATATACCGTTAGCGGGACGCCGATATGATGATTTAATGAGCACATTGAGTTAACAATTTGTTCTGATTCATACCTTACTTTTCGCAGGCGTTTAGGATACGTAGCTAAAAAAACGGTAAGGAGGTTTGATTTGTGTAGCGTTATATCGGTATATTCCCTCCGTTATATTATTGTACACATCTTTAGCACGATTTAATTTATAATTAAACTCAATTATTTGATGTCCACGTGAGGCATATTCTGATAATTTATTGTGTCCATAAAACGTTCTTTTGATATTTGATAGTGAAGCGGTATGAAATTTATTGTTCAATGATTAAATAAAATTATTTTGTGTCCTCTGCCAACAAAACAGCAGACCCTCGATCTTCAACTTTGTATAGAACCAAATAATAAAGACAATCTCTATCCTTAATCTTGTGTGGTTCTTTGTATGTTAGTGTCAAATATGTAACTTTAACAATAGCACTAATTTTATGTACTTTTAAGATAGACATATAATTCATAATTTTGAAACAACTTTTTATATTTGGCATCATCCTTCCATATCCATCCCATATCGTTGAAATAAAAAAGTTATTTATCTACCATAGGTTACTTTTCTACAAAATTTAACTTTTTCTGTCTCACGTTTGATTAAAACGACATACCTTATCTCATATACTTGTCAAAAGGGAATAAGCTAATTACGGTAAATAAATAATTAAAATAACTTTGTAAAGGATACTTTTATCATTATTTAATAAGAAATATAAATGAAAAAACAGCAAAATTTGAAGAAAACTTCAATTTTTCTATGCAGCTTTCATCAACAATTATCAGTGACTTAATATTATTATATTAATTGGTCTTGGAACACGGGAAACTGATGAGATGAGTAAATCAAAGTTTATGTGGCTAATCTTTGATTTCCAAAAATTAAAATTTGCCTGAAATCTTCAAGAATTACCGATATCACCTCAGATCTTCAACATTCGCTTTTGAGAGAATATCTCTGTACTATGTAGAAGTTGATATAACTAGCAGCGGATAGACACACGTTATATATAGTAGTAATACATTTCTGAATAGCTGCTTTACGTGTACGGAAAACGGTAATTACTGTATAATCAATTTTCAGACTCTATCTCATGTGAAAATCAAATAATCGAGTTGATTTCTGACTTAAATCGTACTAAAGGTATATAAAAAATAATGGAGGGATTTTCCGATATAACGCTACACGAACAAAACCTGCTTAGTGTATTTTTTAGCTACGAATGCTAAACGCCTACGAAAAGTAAGGTATGAATCAGATCAAATTGTTAACTCAATGCGCTCATTAAATCGTCATATCAGCGTCCCGCTAACGGTATATTCATACCCGAAAGGACTGTGCATTCGGCTGTAGCACATCACTCAACGTTTATTGGTATTGAACCGTAAGCGGCTCGCAATGCTTTTTTGAGAATGGAATTCATGTTACCCGGAAGCAATTTGCGATATACTACTACTATATTCCCAACAAGTGGAAACATTTTTATATTATCCGTAAATATTAGGCTGCTATTCTACTACGCTGTCGATATTGACTTTAAGGATCATGAATACTAAATGATCGACTTTCAAACACCGACTTATGGCTACTTGCCTGAAATAAGATTCAGATGTAAAAAGTTCCATTCATGCATATTGATTTTTGTTCATATTGCATAAAAAGAAAAAGCAGAAGAGTACTTTTTACCCATAATATAAAGAGAAGAACAAATCCTGCTTCGCCCTTACAGTTCGATAAGATATCATTATCCATGCGAGCATAAACTCATTTGACATCATCGCCATTTAATAAATGAAATCGAAACTCAAGGTCAACCTGATAGAAAACATGATTTATGAATAACGTGAGGTCTATGACCGTTAAATGGTCCAGAAGGAACCCATATTGCTTATTAAAAAATTTGATAATTTAGAAGACGTGGAGGGTACCAGATTAATTATTATTCTAGTTGTTGCCTTCAGCTTCGCTCATGTGAAATTAATATTTCTTCAAACTAGTGATGTTTTAAAAAGAAAAAAAGACTAAAATTTCATTCATTTACTTTTATTAGGATATGAGTAAAGACATAATCATTAATCACTTATTTCTTCGTTTATTAATTAAAATACAGTTTGACAACTCGTTCGCGACTAGTGACACCGGTCATAGCTTGCAACTAACATTTTTCTTTTTACATAATACATATGTTCGCGTTGACACTAACTCACTGCCCTTCGTACATCTAAACAACTTTTTTATAGCTTTTTCAGAAAAAAAATTGAGTCAACAGAACCACCAAATATTTGTCTCTGTACATATTTTTCAACTCCCATTTCAGCGCTCGATGATCATCCAAACACCTGTAAAACCTGTATTTAATTACCTTATCACCACCGTATTAAGCCGTTGACATCATATCATCTAGTTCGAAAACATTCGGACCGTTCAATATTTGAAGAAAACCTTAGACTCCGCCAGACTTCTGACGATAGTTTATATATATACGTTTGTGATAACATTACAAACGTAATTCACTCGAACTTGTTTTATTTTATATTTGACGTATTCAATGAATAATCTCATTAAAGTAATACAATTTCTTAGTCATTTCTTTCAAGCTCATTTAAGGGATATTGCATGTCATCTTGCATTATTAAAAACTAATCCTTCTGGATACAGTTATTAGTTTGATTACCTATTTATATGTTAAACAAGGACGTTGACGCGAAACAGTTGACATCGTTATTAACTCCAAGTTATTTGGTTATTGCTCTCTCAGCTCTGACGTATATTGAATTTTCCTTAAAAAGCAATGACACCGTTTTATTGTCTTTTCTTTTTTTCTCTTCACTAGTGAGCTTCTCGACCTATAAAGAGAATACCGCTCTACTTAGATCATATTTTTTACGTATCTAACGTCTGTTCAATAAAGAAGTGTTCTATTTTCAAATATCAAAAGTTTTTATGAATATTTATTTTCATAAATGGCTTGTTCCGAGTATTTTCAGTGTGGCTAATAGATAGGAATATGGTAATATCATTATTTGTCTGTCGATCTAGTTTACTCAAATGAAAGTGTTAATAGTCAATTAACCTTCGCTGAAATGTTTTTATGATAGTTACTTACTATGAGTTGCTAAGTATTTTTTGTTTAAAGTAAATTCATTTCGCAAAGAGCCTACGGTAATTTTATCAATGTTTTTTTTCTAATTAGCCAATATATTTGATCTTTTACTTAGGAGTACTGGTATACTGAACAATTTGGTTAACGCGTTTTCGTGTTAGTCAATACGTTACCTTTTTTTGGGAACGAAATATTTAATGTATTTGGCGTTAATTTTGTAGAAATTCATTATTCACAATTAAATAAAACTACGTTATGTAGTATTATTTCTACTTTCTTTAAGTTCTTTACCACGACCCAGGTTTTGTTGTATTACATCTTCAGGTGGGCTATTAGAAAAGAAAAAAAATCTTTGCTAATAGCCCACCTGAAGATGTTGTAATACAACGGAACCTAGGTCGTGGTAAAGAACTTAAAGAAAGCGGAAATAATACTACATCACGTAGTTTCATTTAAATGTGAAAAAATATTTACTCTTTATGCAACTATGTAAGGCAATAATATAGCTTTAAGCATGGGAAATATTTTATAAAGACACTGAAGATAGCATTACCTTTCAAAGAATGCCTATCGACTTATCTTCAATACACTATTGCTCCCTTCAATCTTTGACATTCCCTTTTTTGATGTGATACATCCAATGGCCTGTTTGGATGGGAGATAAAACATTTTGGTGCACGTTGCAATATGCCATTCGACCAGCTTCGCGTCTTCTCTGCTCTCTCCGACTTTTCCTCTCGATGCTTTTCTCTCTATGACACTACACATACTCTACTTTACGAGTCTGTTAGTATATCAGCATTGTTTCTTATTTACTAATTCTTGCAACTTTGCTCGTTTCCGTCGGTGTATTACATTAAACTGTCTTAAAAGGTTAAAAGCGTTTATTAATTTAAAATATGAGTTACAGCGATAGTGAAACACTAAAACTTTCGTGTCATGTTTCAGCTATCATCGGTCAATTGTCACTTTCGTTCCATCAAAACCAGAATCAATAGTTACCATTATAAAAATAACAGGGGAAGATATATCTAGCGAAGCAAATTAACAGTATTATAAAATGAAAATATATTTCAATAGAATGTTTACAAATATTTCTGTGTTAAATTATTTCATAAAAATAAAATAATAAAATCAAATTATTAACACTATCTGTATATTTGTTTTTCGTCTCCAATTCGTTCAAAAAAAATTAATTCAGTATAAAAATATAAAAAATTTAGATGCTTGACCTTTGCTAGGCGTCCCATGATAGCTCACATTTTTTCATTTCTTTATTTTTTGGTAATTTGTTGAGTATATTTACGTTACATCTTTTTCGATATCCTACCGTTGATTTGTTTATTGCACATTCGTTGTGTGCTTTATTATTATTGACTAGCGTACTATAGAAATAATTATAACTCGGATACATTTACAGATAACTCATTTTAAATTTAATATAGTTTCTTGGAAATAGAAGACCTTCCTTAAACATTTTGATTTTTTAAATCTTATAAACACTTATTATGATCTAAATTTTCCTTAACAGATTGATCCATCCATTTATATCCATATTCTTTTAAATATGAGGATTTCGGTGGTTCTTTTTCCATGCATGGTTCATAATCAGAACATAAATCTATTAATTCTCACGACGATTTGTCAAGTAGTTTGATTTTCATAATAAATTTTCTAAAAAAACTTCTCTCTTTTTCATCCGGCGACTACGTTTTTGGACCTAAGGCTAGTATGAATCATCTTTCCGGTTCTCCTTACTTTGTGCAACTTTTACTTTTTTTTTCAAATTTTTCTTATCACTACTTATTTAATAAACAATAAAAAACGCGACGTCTATACTTTGGTTTTCTGAACGATATTGGTTTATAATTCAGTTTGTCTTAAATAAAATAAAAAGGGTAGTCTCGCGTTCGGTAAATTAGAATTTTTTTATTTAATTGTTCATTTATTTACATAAAATCCAAATATTGGCTAAACGTAGAGATAGCGTGGCCATTTTGGTCTCATTTAAATAGGAAAGATTAAGTTTTCCGACGTTCATGGCAGCTTGAAGTCGCACAAAATAAAAAACAAAACTACTATTTCGACGATTAGATTTAACAGTTGCAAGAAATATTCAAATAATTTAAAAGCCAACAAGTATAAGGCATATATATATATATATATATATATATATATATATATATATATATATATATATATATATATATATATATATATATATATATATATATATATATTTAAAATAATTAAATACAAAAATTTTACAATACACGAAATAATACACAACACACAATTGAAATTTCCACAAAATAACTAACAGTTTCCGACACTATGATAATAGTACATGTACAGTAGTACACAGTAGTTTCGAAAACTATAAACTATTGTGATAATTGTAATATTCTTAAGAAAATTTTTCATGTAAGATTACTCTGTGCTAATAAAATTGTGGGTAAAAGCTAATTAATCACAGGTTTAGTAACAGTTTAGGCATTATTCATTACAGATACTACACTTTTATGGAATTATGGAAATTGAAAAACGACGGAAAATTATAGTGTTTTAAAAGTTTGCAGAAATACTTTTTGCAATACGACACATAAACGAATGGTCGAAGTATTAAAACAAGTAGTAAAAAAAGCGATATATTTTGAGCTGGATAGCTTGAGACCTATTCATTTTAAAAAAGAATAATTGAACAAATTCGTAGAGATTTTAATGATCTAGAAGTTAAGTAATAACTTTTAATACCGTGATTTCAAAAATATTAATTGTTTGAAAAGGTATTTTAAATGATATCTATAGTTGATTTTAATTCTTGCTTTTTTTAGTCATCTTCACCGTTTACGAGATATATCAAAATTTTAGGTTTTTTTTATTAAAGAATTAGCAACTTCACCCACCAACGCCATTTTCTGGAAATATATCGATACCCCCAAACAATAAACCAAATTAGTGTCTTACATGTGTTTATCACCTACCTTATGTTTGAAATGAAAATAAGCTAAAATAATTTGCATGTCGTGTTCTGGAAAATATTTTCAAATTTTCATTATTATTAAGTCAATAACAAAGTCCCAAAGGCTTTCACCTCATATTATTTTTAGCCAGCTTAGCAGTGAATGTCAAATAAAGGCCAAGTGGTTATTTATGGGCATATGAATTACACGCCCCGATTAATGATGTGACGTTCCCGAGAATCTTCCTCAACCTGGAAACATTTCCGTTAAATGTCTGTATAAATTTCCATGATCCGGAATTTAAGGGAATTTAAAATTCCTTACAAATATAATGCAATAATTTTCCAGTAAGTTCCCCACTGGTAGTTTTCCTACATAATTCGTTTATTAAAAAGTAATGATCAATATTAAAACTAGATATATAAAAAAATATTTTTGAGTATTAATTTTTTTTAATATCTTCTTTCATATAATAATAAAAACATTATTAATTGGCATCAAATACTTTTTTTCGTACTGGCTAAGTGTTACCCAACGGCTCACCTTGCTGGTTTTCGATGGTTTCCATATCCACTGATATTTTGGGTTCGGAATGAAAATCTGTCGAATGAGAGTTTGAGCCTGAATTGGTACAATAGAATATTCACCGATCGATGCATTTCGTGTTCTTGTATTTAAATAATGTTCCAATTATATGTTGTTAGACATACTTTGCCTGCTCTTTGTGCATCTAGTTTGTTTCTTGTTTATGTAACTGTGTGAAAATGTTGAGAAAGATTGTTCAATTGTTGGAGAAGTTGACAGTATTATTACCCCGTTGTATTCCGTGACTTTTGTGTATAATGTCAAAAGTTTACAAGTGAAGATAATTTTTCCATTGTGCTCTCTGTCTTTGTAGTAGCTGTTTTCCTTTCGGCTTCTCATTCCACAAATTATACACAACGACTCGATGTTTGATTTGATGCACCATGATCCATTGGTACGCGCTGTAAATATTCGTTTGCGGCTGAGCGAGCGAGATGTGGCAGGGTGTGTCCTACGTGTATAAGCGGCAGGACCGCTGGGCGATAATATCAAAGAGAAGGGATCTAATGCGCTGACAATGATCTGTTTCCTGTGTGTTTCCTATTTGGTAGAAATACATGTCTATGTATTCGTCTAAAACATTGTTACTTCAATATGAAACGAATTTAAGGTAAATAAAATATGAGTATTTGATTTTTATGTAAAAAATTCAAATTTGTGTGAAAACCTGTCTTGTAACCTGTTTTGTAACAATTTCCAGCAACTAAATTTTGAAAATTTTATGAATGGAAAGTTAAAAATTGTTTTCCAAATGTTTTGAAAAGTTACTTCTTGCAACGTAATATTAATTAGAAGTGTTCCCAGCATCTTATTATTACATTACAATTTACTCTAAAACAAAAACGAGAAAAAGTATGTTTTATTAGAAAACTGTTTTCAATTCCCACAAAATCCCGGCTCGGGTAACATTTCTAGAAATGTTCCGGAATATTCCCACTTCCGAAAATTTCCAGCTCGGGAATATTCCCGCAACACATTTCTCTTTTTAGGAGTTAATAATCATTATCCACGATTATTAACTCCTAAAAGTTAACTCCTCTGTTTATTATTCACATAGATAATTGAAATTCTCAAGTGTTTCAGGAAAAATCACAGTGCAAATTGTGATTGCAATGAAAAAAAAATATACATTTTTCCCAAAACACGCCTCATACATATACAATTTGATGCATATAATCACTTCTAACAATAATCAACAAGTTCTTTGTTACAACCTGTATACTTTAGCGAATGCCTAGAAAACAATAAGCTTTGTCTAATTTATTCGTACGTATACGATGAAATAAATATGATAGGCTGACAGATAAATAGATAAGGGAATATAAATGTAATATTCCCTCTTGTTCCTTTAAAATCCAAGAACCTTAAAAATATTAAAGGAAATTGTCAAATTATAGTTAGGAAAAAACCTTTATACTTCCCTATAAATTATCATTTAATTCAGCTTGTTTCCGTGACCAGTAGGATATAGATTTTAGTTTTGTAGGCATTTTTTAAAATTTTGATTTAACATTAAATGAGGTAGGTACTTTAATCGGACTACCCTCATTTTATGTAGACGTTTTATTTTATAATCCTTAAATTCATGTTTATAGAGCACTTTATATAAAATATTACGCAGTTTATCCAGTTACTCTCAACAAATGTAATTTGACAGACGAACAATATAATTAAATATTCCCACATCGCAGCTTGCGGACTGCAAACCAACTGGTACTTATCGTCTTGAGTTTTATATGCAATTAGGAAGTAAAAATATCGCAGACAAAGTTACAGACATATAACATTAGCTGCATATGCAAATAGAATAGACATGGAGAAACGAAATGAAATCTCGTGGGTCCTGTTCTAACATGATATTAATGTATGCGCGAGCACGGATGGCGCCGCCCTATTAGGATTCTCGCTTGCACTCAAATGTGAACCTCGAATGGATTTAAATCTTCTTTACACAAAATGGTTGTGGTGAAAATTTCACATTGCGATTCGATTCGCTTTGGAAAGTTTTGAAAAAGTTCTGTATATATATTTAATTTTGAAATACGCCCACGGGCAAAAAAAGAAATATCGCTATCTTTATATTTAAAAAAGAAATATTTAGAATAAAGCATAGTGCCTAAATCAACGGACTAATTTAAAATAAATTTTGGATCGATTTTGGCAAAAATTAAATTTATCAATACGTAACAAATATTTGTTAAATTTGAGATATAAAATGTTTTTGTTAGATATGTGGCGATGGTTCGGATACTAGGATGAAACGATAGATGATCGAAAAGTGTCTACGCTCTTCATTCGGATGAACAAAGGGCGATGATCTCTAGTCGTGAACTATGAGAGATGAAGTTCACTGGGAAATATCTCATATTTAGAAACATTTATCATATATATATATATATATATATATATATATATATATATATTTATATATATATATATATACACATATATATATAAATATATATATATAACGGATTATTATACTCGTTTTGTTGAGCTAAAAACGAAAGCATCTTGTATATTCTGGGTGCGGACAATTAAAATTGTGTTATTATTTGTTAACAAAAGCATTTTATTTAGATATTTCTCTCTACTAAAATAAATAACAAGACAAACGACCTAAATTAAGACGATTTTATCGAAAACATGAATAAAACTTGCATTTCTTTGATGAAAATAAGAAAGGAACAGTTAATACACAGTTAGGGATACAAAAAAAGATTAAACTGTATGTAATATAACTCGGTCGCTGTTTTTCATTATTTTTATATTATTTATATAAAAAATTACCAGAGCTCTTAATTTGAAACGTACAAATAAATGTGATACTCCTTTAAAGTTGTGGACGCTAGGCGGCGCTGATATCACGCACCCAAATATAAATATCAATATTATTTTCCAATCTAACGTTTTGCCTAGTGTACCTTTTACAGACGTAAGAATATCGTGAACTTCTCGAAAACTATGACATTTAGAATCACCGTTGTAAACCTGAAAAAAAACTGGAATAATCTAATCTAATACAGACTAACCTAACCTAACCTAGAATCACCGTTGTAAACCTGAAAAAAAACTGGAATAATCTAATCTAATACAGACTAACCTAACCTAACCTAACCTAACCTGACCTGACCTGACCTGACCTGACCTGACCTGACCTGACCTGACCTGACCTGACCTGACCTGACCTGACCTGACCTGACCTGACCTGACCTGACCTGACCTGACCTGACCTGACCTGACCTGACCTGACCTGACCTGACCTGACCTGACCTGACCTGACCTGACCTGACCTGACCTGACCTGACCTGACCTGACCTGACCTGACCTGACCTGACCTGACCTGACCTGACCTGACCTGACCTGACCTGACCTGACCTGACCTGACCTGACCTGACCTGACCTGACCTGACCTGACCTGACCTGACCTGACCTGACCTGACCTGACCTGACCTGACCTGACCTGACCTGACCTGACCTGACCTGACCTGACCTGACCTGACCTGACCTGACCTGACCTGACCTGACCTGACCTGACCTGACCTGACCTGACCTGACCTGACCTGACCTGACCTGACCTGACCTGACCTGACCTGACCTGACCTGACCTGACCTGACCTGACCTGACCTGACCTGACCTGACCTGACCTGACCTGACCTGACCTGACCTGACCTGACCTGACCTGACCTGACCTGACCTGACCTGACCTGACCTGACCTGACCTGACCTGACCTGACCTGACCTGACCTGACCTGACCTGACCTGACCTGACCTGACCTGACCTGACCTGACCTGACCTGACCTGACCTGACCTGACCTGACCTGACCTGACCTGACCTGACCTGACCTGACCTGACCTGACCTGACCTGACCTGACCTGACCTGACCTGACCTGACCTGACCTGACCTGACCTGACCTGACCTGACCTGACCTGACCTGACCTGACCTGACCTGACCTGACCTGACCTGACCTGACCTGACCTGACCTGACCTGACCTGACCTGACCTGACCTGACCTGACCTGACCTGACCTGACCTGACCTGACCTGACCTGACCTGACCTGACCTGACCTGACCTGACCTGACCTGACCTGACCTGACCTGACCTGACCTGACCTAACGATCCGATCCGATCCGATCCGATCCGATCCGATCCGATCCGATCCAATTCAATTCAATCCAATCATATCGTATTGTGTATTGAGTATATTATTGTGTATTGTGTATTGTATTGTGTATTGTATTGTGTATTGTGTATTGTGTATTGTATTGTGTATTGTGTATTGTGTATTACGTATTGTATTGTATTGTGTATTTTATTGTATTGTGTATTGTATTGTATTGTGTATTGTATTGTTTTGTGTATTGTATTGTTTTGTGTATTGTATTGTATATTGTATTGTGTATTGTGTATAGTGTATTGTGTATTGTGTAATGTGTATTGTATTGTATATTGTATTTTATTGTATTGTGTATTGTTTTGTATTGTGTATTGTATTGTATTGTGTATTGTGTATTGTATTGTGTATTCTATACTGTATTGTGTATTGTATTGTGTATTGTTTATTGTATTGTGTATTGTATTGTATTGTGTATTGTATTGTTTTGTGTATTCTATTGTGTATTGTATTGTGTATTGTATTGTGTATTGTATTGTGTATTGTGTATTGTATGTATATTGTATTTTATTGTATCGTGTAATGTTTTGTATTGTGTATTGTATTGTTTTGTGTATTGTATTGTGTATTGTATTGTGTATTGTATTGTGTATTGTGTATTGTATGTATATTGTATTTTATTGTATCGTGTAATGTTTTGTATTGTGTATTGTATTGTTTTGTGTATTGTGTATTGTATTGTGTATTGTTTGTGTATTGTATTGTGTATTGTATTGTGTATTGTATTGTGTATTGTATTGTGTATTGTGTATTGTTTGTGTATTGTATTGTATTGTATTGTGTATTGTATTGTATTGTGTATTGTATTGTATTGTATTGTGTATTGTGTATTGTTTTGTGTATTGTATTGTATTGAATTGTGTTGAATTGTATTGAATTGTATTGAATTGTAATGAATTGTAATGAATTGTAATGAATTGTAATGAATTGTAATGAATTGTATTGTATTGTATTGTATTGTATTGTATTGTATTGTATTGTGTTGAATTGTGTTGAATTGTGTTGTATTGTGTTGTATTGTGTTGTATTGTGTTGTATTGTGTTGTATTATGTTGTATCGTGTTCCGTCCCGTCCCGTCCCGTCCCGTCCCGTCCCGTCCCGTCCCGTCCCGTCCCGTCCCGTCCCGTCCCGTCCCGTCCCGTCCCGTCCCGTCCCGTCCCGTCCCGTCCCGTCCCGTCCCGTCCCGTCCCGTCCCGTCCCGTCCCGTCCCGTCCCGTCCCGTCCCGTCCCGTCCCGTCCCGTCCCGTCCCGTCCCGTCCCGTCCCGTCCCGTCCCGTCCCGTCCCGTCCCGTCCCGTCCCGTCCCGTCCCGTCCCGTCCCGTCCCGTCCCGTCCCGTCCCGTCCCGTCCCGTCCCGTCCCGTCCCGTCCCGTCCCGTCCCGTCCCGTCCCGTCCCGTCCCGTCCCGTCCCGTCCCGTCCCGTCCCGTCCCGTCCCGTCCCGTCCCGTCCCGTCCCGTCCCGTCCCGTCCCGTCCCGTCCGTCCCGTCCCGTCCCGTCCCGTCCCGTCCCGTCCCGTCCCGTCCCGTCCCGTCCCGTCCCGTCCCGTCCCGTCCCGTCCCGTCCCGTCCCGTCCCGTCCCGTCCCGTCCCGTCCCGTCCCGTCCCGTCCCGTCCCGTCCCGTCCCGTCCCGTCCCGTCCCGTCCCGTCCCGTCCCGTCCCGTCCCGTCCCGTCCCGTCCCGTCCCGTCCCGTCCCGTCCCGTCCCGTCCCGTCCCGTCCCGTCCCGTCCCGTCCCGTCCCGTCCCGTCCCGTCCCGTCCCGTCCCGTCCCGTCCCGTCCCGTCCCGTCCCGTCCCGTCCCGTCCCGTCCCGTCCCGTCCCGTCCCGTCCCGTCCCGTCCCGTCCCGTCCCGTCCCGTCCCGTCCCGTCCCGTCCCGTCCCGTCCCGTCCCGTCCCGTCCCGTCCCGTCCCGTCCCGTCCCGTCCCGTCCCGTCCCGTCCCGTCCCGTCCCGTCCCGTCCCGTCCCGTCCCGTCCCGTCCCGTCCCGTCCCGTCCCGTCCCGTCCCGTCCCGTCCCGTCCCGTCCCGTCCCGTCCCGTCCCGTCCCGTCCCGTCCCGTCCCGTCCCGTCCCGTCCCGTCCCGTCCCGTCCCGTCCCGTCCCGTCCCGTCCCGTCCCGTCCCGTCCCGTCCCGTCCCGTCCCGTCCCGTCCCGTCCCGTCCCGTCCCGTCCCGTCCCGTCCCGTCCCGTCCCGTCCCGTCCCGTCCCGTCCCGTCCCGTCCCGTCCCGTCCCGTCCCGTCCCGTCCCGTCCCGTCCCGTCCCGTCCCGTCCCGTCCCGTCCCGTCCCGTCCCGTCCCGTCCCGTCCCGTCCCGTCCCGTCCCGTCCCGTCCCGTCCCGTCCCGTCCCGTCCCGTCCCGTCCCGTCCCGTCCCGTCCCGTCCCGTCCCGTCCCGTCCCGTCCCGTCCCGTCCCGTCCCGTCCCGTCCCGTCCCGTCCCGTCCCGTCCCGTCCCGTCCCGTCCCGTCCCGTCCCGTCCCGTCACGTCCCGCCCCGTCCCGCCCCGTCCCGCCCCGTCCCGTCCCGTCCCATCCCGATGATGTTTTTTGCGATATACTGAAAAATATGCAAAAATTATGTTCCTCAATCTAAAACTATGAAATAAAACATAAAAGTACCTTTTTTGGTAAGAAAACTATGGCGATTATTTTGGTTATAGATTTTTTATTTATATATTTTTTTTTTATATATATATTTTATTAAATGTGTACCACACTTAAACACTTCTGAAACATTTAGTGGCCAATATATTCACGTTGTAAATCACTACATAGTATAAAAAAAAATTTTACGTCTGTCTGCCTCTCTGATTGCGATAATCTCAAAAACGGATCTTCATGCGATTGTGTAATTTGGTCGAATTGAAAATTGTCGAATAAGTTGAAAAATGCATTTGTTTTTGGACCTAATACGGCGGAAGTAATAAACGTTGTATATAAAGAAATATTTTAGGTTTGTCTATAAAGATACGTTTTCTGTTTGTTAATTTTCTTAGAATAATTTTATTGTAATTTGTGCTACAATACACTTCACTAAATTTGTAGTTAAAATTCAATAATAATTACATTGTTTTATTAATAAAAAGAGTCAACAATAAAATTCCACATCAGTAATTTTTTGATCTAACCTCTACGCAACAGTCCGCACACTTATTACTT
The DNA here is from genome assembly GCA_039881145.1 of Druceiella hillmani. Taxonomy (NCBI): domain Eukaryota; kingdom Metazoa; phylum Arthropoda; class Insecta; order Lepidoptera; family Hepialidae; genus Druceiella; species Druceiella hillmani. The sequence continues at coordinate 17,600,801 of JAYKKI010000029.1, forward strand.
TATTACATCAAGACAAATGATCCGAACATAAATACTTAATGTCATCCCAAAAGTATATAAGGGATGCAGGTTTTATGTAAATAGGTCAATCTATGGTTATAAATACGGATTAAGTTGAAAAAAATCCGTACATCTGAGAATTCCTTTCTTCATCTACCCGTGCGAAGCCAGGCCGGGTCCTAGTAAGTAATATTTGTAAATAGTTTAATATAAATACTATATAACTTTAAGGTACCTAAATGGTACGAAACTTTCATGTTTGACAGATTTTATTCCTATTTAATGACATCATTTTAAAGCATTCAAATTCATGTTAATATATTACTAACTCTAAATTGTTCAGTCAAGTCTATTCTAGTAATATCCCAGCGTAAAGTAACGGTAGTATCTAATTCTACCAGCACCAAGTTATCACCCGTAGACACGAATTACATTACTTTATTAAACATTTTTTAAAATTAATACCGATTACTCAAGTTCACTGTCAAGCTTTTACATTCTCACTTAATGAAATTATTAAGCTCAATTTCTGCACCTGAATTTTCAGACACATCACATATCAACAAACTTTGATTTTACAAATCCACTCACCTATATTCAACAACTACATACAGCTGCAGCTACTGAAGTGTGCTGGAGAGATTCAAGCATACATACTGCTGGAGCTTGCCGAAGGGATATCGACGAGAGAGTACAGTTACTTTTAGCTTTTTTTTATGTTCGCTCTATTTTGGGATTTTATGTAAACAGTTGAATGATCTGTGAAGAGAAAAAATATGTTCTTTGTATTTTGGTACATTTAACTATAAAATACATATTATACACATCCTAACTTTTATCTCTAGCTACGTTTACATATACATTTTATTAATGTCGCGGAGTATTCTCCAGTAATGGCTTTTTCTTAAATATACCCTTGAATGTAGTGAACTATATCTTAGCTTGAACTCTAAACTGAATCCCTGGGACGGTTTCTATTCATCAGCTCTTAGGCTTAGTTTTTACTGCGTGAACGCTAATAATTGAATTAATTTAAAGAAATAATTATTGACCTCGATCTAGTACTTCTTGCTTAATACAAATCAGGTAACCAGAAAGTCACATGGGAAATATTCGATTTGGATAAAAGTAGCTTAAATTTTAACCTAAATTCGAAGTATTATCCCATGGGACGTCTCATTCAATTAATTAGATCTAATAAACAGGTAGACGGAGATATGCTCACAAAACAATATTTTGCAATTAAAACTGCAGAAAAATATTGTAATAATATTGGTACATCATATTCAAGTAATGTAAGTTTATAATAATATACATACGATATGAAAACTCTTACGTAAATGCAGAAAAACACTTATAAGTTTACGTAATTTGATAATAATTTTAAATTTAAATAAAAATTAAAAAGAATTTATTAAAGTACATCAGCTCAGAATTATCATGCATCTTTTTAAACGGGGTTCAATTGAATTAATTAGGTCTAACAAATAGATAGACGGAGATATGCTCACAAAACAATATTTTGCAATTAAAACTGCAGAAAAATATTGTAATAATATTGGTACATCATATTCAAGTAATGTAAGTTTATAATAATATACATACGATATGAAAACTCTTACGTAAATGCAGAAAAACACTTATAAGTTTACGTAATTTCATAATACTTTTGAATTTAAATAAAAATTAAAAAGAATTTGTTAAAGTACATCAGCTCAGAATTATCATGCATCTTTTTAAACGGGGTTCAATTTAATTAATTAGGTCTAACAAATAGATAGACGGAAATATGCTCCCAAAACAATATTTTGCAATTAAAACTGCAGAAAAATATTGTAATAATATTGGTTCATCATATTCAAGTAATGTAAGTTTATAATAATATAGTTACGATATGAAAACTCTTACGTAAATGCAGAAAAACACTTATAAGTTTACGTAATTTAATAATACTTTTAAATTTAAATAAAAATTAAAAATAATTGATTATGTACATCTGCTCAGAGTTATCACGCATTTTTTTAATCGGAGTCCATCATCTATCGCGCGGAATTTGACCGAAATACTTATATGAAGCGACTAATCATCTAACGTTCGCAATCCATAGGATGAACCAAACCCTTCATGATCTAAATTTCTTATAACGACTTTTATCTAATAACAACACCAGTCATCAATGGCTTAAAGTGCCTTCCAAAATATGCAAAAGCTCATAAAAATATTATTAAGATGGTCACCCTTCCAATCACCGACATTGGTCGAACGAAATCATCAAGTGCAACTCAGCTATGAATCTGTCAATTTTATTAATAGAATAAATGTTATAACTAAAGAATTGAAATTCGGGTGCTTCTTTTAAATGTTAGTGTATACGGACTTAATTCCAATTGTAACCCTATTTTTTAAATGAAATCTTCAAATCGCACAACTAGCATTACCAGCGATTCATACGAAAGTACCCACGAAACCATACGAAAGTAGTTCCGTTTGTTTGTGGTTGATAATTAAAGAAATATTCCATTGTAACAAGTTGTTGAAGAATCGATACAGAAGATCGTAAGTGAAATATTCAATGTTCATAACAAAAACACATTCCAAATGTTACTTTGATAAATAATTTATGTCGTTCCATAGTCTCCCAAAATTGTTGATTCAAGTTAGTCAAAAAAATATAATTTAAACTTAATCAAATGTTATATCCACGATTTTGATCAGACCTTTCAAATTTATATTTATATATAAATTTGAAAGGTAATATAAATTTATATTTATATATTTATATTTGAAAAAGTATAGAGATTTTCGCAAATTTTGCTGAAAAGTTAAAAAATAAAAAAGTAATTGAAACCTCGCTTTCGTTTCGGAAAACATATTTTATTTGCCAACTTGAATGTACAAGAGTGTAACACTGTAAATACTCTAAAGCTGTGAGAAGTAAAAAACGAAAATATTCAACGGGGCCATAAATGGATCCTTTTTCGCTATGAACTCGAAAATAATAAAAATCAATGCTCTCTTGTTCATTTAAATATTAATAAATCAATAGTATCAAACGAACTATGAAAGCAAAATTAGTGAATATATCTAATAACTCTGTTAACTCTTTAATAACGTATTTCAACTATAATTAATTACTCATAAACACCACCACATTTTTAGTTTAAAATCAGTCAGTTCACTAATAAATTTCATAACTCTTTTGAACATATTCATTACTCGAGTTTTATTTGATATCATGAGACTCCAGACTTAAGAGCCGCATTCCAAGTTACTTCATAATGATATGAAATACAGGCGAACAGATGACGCCCATCGGAAATCATCAGCATATCTAACGTAACAGGATCTACAAGTCAGCAACGAATCACGTTTAACTTCAAAGGCAATAACGGCATAAATTGAATTAAGAACCTCTGATTATAATACACAGAGTGTCGCTTAATTGCTACAGCAAGAATTTTCTGTATTCTCCTCGAAAACATAAGACGAAAATAATATATAACATTTTTTGATCAGCTTTTATTTATTTATTTATTGAAAGACTGAAGAAACAAGTTACAGTCACATAAATGTATAATAAAAAGAACAAAGTGTAAAACTAGACTATAACTCTACTTATGTGTGCAAAAAATGGTTAGGGTATTTATGTATACATTTTGTATGGTTACTTGTGTTATGTATACTACAAAACGTATTGACCAATATTAAATATTAAATTAGTATTAACTTAGAATCATATATACTGAATAAGATATTAATTCTATCGTAGCTGGTTTTAATTTACAAATCATATATTTTGTATCTCCTTCTTAAATGTTAATAATTTCGATTAAAAAAATCCAGGGACGGATGTTGAAAAAAAATATCGTTATGCAATCGACACATTCGAATTATGAGGTTATAAAAAGAAGTATTATTGTTATAAACTAGTAGTTGATTGATAACAAATTAAATCTCTGTAGTTGGATTTCATAATATCTATACTCTCGTCTGATATGAAATCTGTAACAAAGAATATTCAAGAACCTCTTTTGGAATTTTTCAATTCTATCACCACGCGATTTGTAGTATAGAGACTAAATAACTGACCCATATTCGAGGATACTTCTGATTAGTGAACAATATGTAAAAGTGTGAAGGTTTTTAAATTCTTTAGTGGAACGAGAGATGAATCCTAGAAGTTGGGTATACTTATGAACAATGTGATCGTAGTGAGTACGGAATGTCAGTTTTTCATCAAAGAAAACTCCGAGATCTCTAACGACAGAAATACTTTGTAGGGTCAAGCCGCCCAATACGTACTCAAATAAAAAAATATTTTTTAAAGAAGTGAAGGAGATAATAAAGCACTTGTTGACATCCAGAAACATCCTATTAGAGGCACACCACTCGGCTATTGTAAATAGGTTTTGTTGTAAATTTAGACAATCTTCAACGTCATTGATGGTGGTGCAAATCTTAAGATCTTCTGCATAGAGTAAACAGGGACAACTAAGTACTTGTATCAGATCATTAATGAAGATTACAAAGAGCCTCGTGGAACCCTAGAGGTGATTGTTACAGGTGCAGAACGATTACTTTTGATGCTCACAAGTTGGCTCCTGTTTTTTAGATAGGATCTAATCCACCTCAATAAATTCCCATGAATGCCATAACCTTCAAGTTTCACACATAGTATCGAATGATTTATTTTTCAAAAAGTCTGTATAAATGGAGCCTCTTTGTCTTCTTTAGGCAAAAGCGCTACAGAGATAGTTTTTATATACTAATAAATTCCTTATTGTTGATCTTTTTGTAACATAACCGTTTTGACTTGTGACATAAAAATGTTTATACAAAACGAATTCAAATAATTTTGCGAAAGCAGATAGAATACCGATAGGTCTGTAATTTTTACATAGGTTTTTGTCACCTGATTTGTGGATTAGAATAATATAAGCAATTTTCCAATGGTTAGGAAATATAACTCTCATAAAAGTGGAAAACTCAAATAGTTACAACGTTTTTTTATAAAAGTAGGCGGAATCCAATCGGGCCCAGCTCTTTATTGCGGAATGAAAGGAAAGTTTTCCTGCAAAAAATTTTTTTTTAATAGTTCTTTTTATTTTCAATCCCAATCATAATATCTTTTTAACATTTCTCTGTCATAAACACAATCTCCAGGAGAAAAAACATAAGAAGAATCATGAATTATAATTTTAATCGTAATTTTATCTCAGAAATATAGTAACATTGCTATTTAAATCCCAAGAAGTTCATCATGGCGACGTGTTATCTATCGTATTGATGGTACTGCGTGGCACCCAATTTACGGTACATTGGGATATATATCACCCTTTCCTATATAACACTTTCGTTAACGATGGCATTGTCTTTAAAAAGACATGATACATAAGAAAATGTATTTATTTTTAATAGTATTATTTTGCATTTATGTATCCACAGAAACTAACTTGCTATATTTATTTAATAATGACCTTTAATTTATTTTAAAAAGGAACGTCTCTCGAAAGAAGTGTTAAAGGCTCACAGGTTTATCAATACATTTGCGAACATAAATAGAGGAACTCTGAATCACATACGACCGTACGGAGTGAGGTTTATTGTATAAACGACATGAACAAGAAATCTGTATTCACACAAGCAGAGTACAGAAATCTGAGTCATCCTAAATATGGTAATTTAAATATTTTTAGCACCTATGAAAACGAAGCATAACCTTTAAAATCAAAGTTCATTGAAATATCAACAACATTTTATTTAAATTCAATGGGGTATTAATGCTGACCTGAATTTATGATTCACGGTTTACACTAAGCCATTATCTAATTAAGCCAATAGTTTTTATTGTAAAATAGCATTAATTTACGGCTCCAATAGAGGACATTTTTTGCCATCGATCCCTTAGTTATCATAGTTTATAGCTATTAAAAAAAGGATCCCTCGAAATCAACATTAAACACAGCTACTATATTGCTATCTGCTCTATTTGTTAATGCCTATCCATGTACTAACATAAATAACAGAACTCTGATCCACGATCAGTCATACGTAGCAAGGCTAACTGTGCAAGTGACGTAAAGAAACAAGAGAATTATGTTCACATGAGCAGTGATTGAAATCCCGGCCTTGTTAAATAAAATAACATAAACACAAAAATTTTAAATATTACAGAATATCTGTTTTAAAATAAAAATGAGACATTTTTTTTCAAATGTGCACAGATTTTTTCAAACTTGCTCGTCAAATGAAATTTAGATTTGTAAAAACCGAATGAAATTCTTGTGGTATAGATAATTTTGCGGCATTCAGATATCATCGTCCCTTCTTTAAGTTCTTCCCCACGACCTAGGTTTCGTTGTATTACAACATCTTCAGGTGGGCTATTAGCAAAGATCTTCTTAGCTAGGCTATTAGCAAAGATCTTTGCTAATAGCCCACCTGAAGATGTTGTAATACAACGAAACCTAGGTCGCGGTAAAGAACTTAAAGAAAGTAGAAATAATACTACATCACGTATTTTCATTTAATTGTGAATAATGAATTTCTACAAAATTAACGCCAAATATATTCAATATTTGAAAAAAATATAGTAAAAGGCTAAAAACATGCTTTGATTACCAAAGGATTCAATACACGAACTTGAAGAATCCACAGTAAGTCATTGGGAAATCTCTATAAACACTTCTCTCCGCATCATCGTAATATCCCTGTTATCACATATGGGCAAAAGACTCATTGAGACTAGACAAATTAGCTCGAAATCGATAGGTTTCCTATGAGCTATTAAGCAGTTCTTATTCCATCTTTCGCCGTCGTATCGATTTCGTGGTATCATATTATTGTAATCAGCATTTCATAAGTTTGCAAACTTTCCAATCGGCACAACAATTATAAGTAGATAAAAATCGGCTTGCTATATTTGTTTACGTACATAGTTGCATGCAAGTGATGCATATAATAACGTGATAAAAAGAGATTAATTTCTCTACTAAAATCCTCATTGATAATTATCAAATAACATGTTTATTTCAGAACCAGAATCATTTATGAGTATAAATAATATATATTATCTATGATTCGTGTCATATTGCCTTGATTTCGAAAAACAGTGATGAGCCACATTGTATTTGTATTTTATATGCCTCATTTCTGACTGTCCAGCCTATCCCCTAACACTTTCAATAAATATTTGTTTTCTTCGTAAACGATATTTTAGTGTTTATCAGTGATTTTTTACTATCCACTTTCATTTTACTCTCTTGACAGTCTACGAAAAATAGTCGTAAACCCGACTGAGCAGTTCTCTAATTTTATTAAATATAATTTATTTATATCCAATAAACCAAATTTATTATTAATAAATTTTGTTTATTGAGCATTGAAATCGCATACTTTCCATATTTTCTATGGAAGAGCAGCAATCAAAACTGTCAGATTTATATTGATGAAGCATATTTTTGAGTATTTGTTGACAATAAATTTTCAATAACTAATTACGTATTTCAAACACTCTCCACAGCGATTTATTTATCGTTACTGAGGACATTGTTATGGGGAAAATGAAACAGATTTTTGAAGTAACTACAGATCCTGAAGTAACTAATAGAAATTAGTTAAAAGTAACCTTTAAATTTCAATATAATAGTTTAATTTTCAATAGAAGAATTAAGTCTTATGAGATAAATTTCTGACTGCGCGCCATGAACTTGTTACTTAAAATTGTTTTATATACAACCATGCTTATATAACAATTTATTAATAATACACAATGCAAGTAAACACAGACTTAAAAAAACATTGAATCTATTATTAAATCAACACCAAAGCAAAATTACAAAGCGACTTAATGGAAACAATACAGGCAGGAAGTAACGACGAGCCCCATTGATGTTACAACAAACAATTAACTTATTCCCTTATATAATTGTATTTTAACATCACTAAATACAACGATATCGAACGTTTGTGGGCTTTCGTGGTCGTTTTTAATTTCCCGTTAGTTGTTTTCGCTTTTTTTGTTAACCTAATTACTTCAATTGTATGTTTTCCAGTGATTTTTATAGGAAGCATTAAGTTATGGACGTTTTATTTTATTTGGTTGTTTTCTTGTTTATTAATTTTAATTGATTTTTTAAACGACTGCGTAAAAAGTAATTTTATGCATCCAGGATTCATGTATGTAACAATGTGAGTTTCTTTATTCTATTGTAACCACAAAACGACCCAATAAATTTTAATTATGAAGTACCGAGTAAACCGAGTAAAAGATTTTATAATGTTAAAATAAAATTAAAAGAGTGCCCGTAATGTTTTAATTCGTAACACGAAAATACTTTAATATAGCAAACTTATTTAGTGCGATATCATTATCAGTTCGACGAATTGTCGTTAAGAGGAATCTGAAAATACATAATAATGTAGGTATTTACCATAGGAGAGAAAGCGATAAGAAGTGATAAATAACAATTGGATAATAAATAACCTACCGAGAATTTTCGCGTGGCCATTTATGAGTTCATTAAAAAAATTAAGCTTTAAAAAATATTCTATTAATAATAATAAATTAATAATTCGCCAGTAAGCCTACAACTCAGTTGGCCGGTCACCCACAAGTCCACAGAGGAGTGGAGATGTGGTGGGCCGCGAGCGCAGTGAGGAGGGAGGGTATATCAGCAAGTAAATGACCCACACGTAAGGGTGCATGCTGCGAGTGGACTCTTTATGTGCTCTTTTCGTTTCAGAATTGTGGATGAAAATTTTAATACTGGGAAATAGTTTAACGACTAAGAGACTAATGGCGTTATATTAACGGGAATCTCGTATGTTGTTGTGGTTTCTGAAAATTGACTGTGTAAAATTTTCACTCCTAGAAATAATATATTGATTTTAGCTTTACGTTAATAGGATCTTCCTTTTTGCTTTTGCAAAATAAAAATTGTTTCAGTCCTATTTATAACATTTTCGATATCTCTCACCTTTCTTTGGATATAAGTTGGCAATCAATTACACTACTTAACAAAAATTTGTTTGCCCAAAGATAAATTTATACCAAATTTACTTTCTGTCATCGTCTTATAATAAAGTCGTAAGTAACATATTTTTATCACGTCAAGTTTTTTTTTAAATGTACAAGGAGTTTGAAACAATCATATTAGTGGCGACTAGTTTATCACTCGAGTTTGTTGTGTTTAACTAATTATTAAAGATTGTACTCGTTTTAAAATGTAATGGCTTGTTTACAATTTTGACGAAAAACCGTTATTTTTGCCAAGTTTATTATAAACACTAGGAATATGTACTATAATGATTTTGATATGGAAAAATAGATCGAATCTTCGAATCGATCGAAATAGGTCGAATCTTCGAATCGGTCGATCTATAATTCATGTTAATTACTATTTGTGGGTTTTATACATTTTACTTCTTCAAAATCGGCTTTTCGCAACTTATCCCTCGATAAAATCGAAAAAGAGGGGCAAGTTTAATGGATTCTTTCCAATTATACATTAATTTGAAATTCGAAAAAAGCAGCAAAATGCTCATTTCGTCTTCTTTAATTTGTATATAACACAAATTTAGATATAGGCAAAAGAGAAAAAAAAATTTTCAACTAAAGTTCTCTCATACATTTCGTAATACCAGTTTGCCATTCTGCGCTGTGATGTACCACCAGGCGGTCATGTCGCGGCCGCCATGAATAAAAATATATACCATGCATTTCTACACTATCGATATTAAAAATTTGATCTAATGGATGTATTTTATTTCATAGTATCTATTATTTTAAATTTTATATTTGACATTTCAATTATGCTAACGTTACAAACTATATGCATATATATAAATATATATATATATATATATATATATATATATATATATATATATATATGTGTGTGTGTGTGTGTGCATGTATGTTGATTACATTATCAGACGTAATTAAAAATACTGAGAAAAGGAAACCGGAAATCTAATAAGATTATTCAGTTCAAACAATACAATTTGAAATATTATCAATATCATATCAAAAATTTTCTGGGCCTGGGGGAGATAATACGAACACGAATTATTTGTTTAATTTCATAAATAATGTGAGTTATCGGTTGAAACTACTAGGTAAAAGGGTATTTTTTAATAATTTTAAGTAACGTATCATAAGAATTATTTTGAAGGGATGATTCTAGATATCATAATTTCTTAAATAAACACCGTGTTTTACGCCTATGAAGTACCGTATATAGGAAATATAATTATGTTTTTCTCCATTTACAACCGACCTTTTCAGAAAGCATGAACTTACAAGTTCAAAAAGGCCCTAGTAATGCGTTTTATTAGCCCATATATTTTTACTAACTTTTTAACGTGAAGTAGTGTTATCGACAACTATTACATATAATAATTTTCGTAAATGGTTAAAGAATCTGAGATCAGCAACGCAAATTGAAATTCTTTAACCATTATAGAAATGGGGTATGTTTCGCTTTGAAATCGAAGATCATTCCAATATCAGCAACATTTAACTTTAATTCAAAATAGTAATTATCTCGATCTGAAGTAATGGTTAATAGTTTATGTCAAATTGGCATCTAATGGTTCTAAATATTCATTTTGAAATAATAGCAAACGGTCTAATTGCATAATAGCATTCACTTAGGACTCTACCCGTGTATTTTGCCTCATTTGATATCTTGTTACCAAAGGTTGTATATCTACTATATACATAAATGCTCAAACTTTAACCTAGATCACTGGAAGATTCGTTAGAATCAATGGCCGTTTCCCAACATTCCATCCAAACCCAACATGTGATTTTTTTGTGATTATTAATCGGATAAATTTTTCAAACGTAATTTGTTATTTTATGTTAACTTTTACATTTGAGAAATAGTTAATAATGTGTCTTAGAATACTAATTTTAATAAGAAATAATATATTCTCGAAACTGGGATTTAATGGGAGGACTCTGAAATTCTGAATAAATATTTATTATTTTTACAACATGAAAATGGAATATGCAGAATGTACAGGCGGTAAATGAATAAAAAGTATTATGAAAGAAAACATCTCTTTCAATATCTCTGCATGTAATTACTATAACCGACAGTTTTGTCGTCACCCTTAGTTGTCACATCTCATACGTCTTTAAATCATTTGAAGTGATCGTCTGATATATTTAACGAAGCCTGTTACAATTCTGAAAATAATTTATCATGTCAATGACTGATATATTAGCGTGTTGGCAAATTATGTGATTTTTTGGCAATGTTGAAAGAATAGACTTGTCTACCACCAAATCTCAGCGACCTCTATTAGGGGAAAAATGAAAACCAACGAGACTACAATTTGGAAAAGAGCAAATAAAACCTAAAAGGGATAAACTGATTATGAAAAGGTGATATTAGATTCAGAATAATTAGAAACAAATAGCATCCAAATAGCTTCAAGGGAAATATATAAAGCACAAGTTGAACTTTTTGAAGGACATACTCGTCATTTAAAATAATGCTTTAAAAGTGTCTAATTTGTTCTTTCAATTACAGTTCCACTTTCATCGTTACCATCTTGAAGTTACCATTGAATATTCTCTTCATTTTCTGCTGAGTTATTATCTAAATTATCATCTAAATCAATAAACTGATAACTTTAAAGTTTTATCAAATAATGTTTAACTAAACAAGCTAAAAATTATTATGATACCTTTTGCTAATATAGCACGTACAACGTTTCTTAAAATCTCAAATCGGCCAATAAATCGCTCAAAAATACTTTCACTAACAACTCTTTCTTTAGAACCTTGTATTTTGAACATTTTTTTCCTTTTTATTATCCGGCGGTTTAAACGGTATTATTAATCTAAGGGCTTTTCCATAGCCGTTATCTCCCAAAAACTAGAAACTCCTTAGATTTCTACATGACTTGAAAACAACTTCGTCTCCAGATGCAACTGCCAAAAATACTGTCAGCCCAAGTTACATTTATTTGCTTTGCGACCAAGCATTCGTCAATTTGTAGAATCTGTCAATGTTTTTAATATGAAAATATTTAGAAAATAATGCAAAATATCAACTTTACTTATTATATTTGAACGTTTCTTTATATTGTGTTTGTAAAACATTACAAGTATTTTTTGTTATCTAGAAGAAAGGTAATATAATTTAATTGTTTGTTTTGTTGTTACAAGTGCGTTTATTTTCAGTTCAATTAGATTAAGAATAACAAATGAGCTTTCGTGAAGATAAATTTGTAACTTTTTATCTTCATTTAATTGAAAAAACTAACAATAAAGATGAAGAATACAACATTTTTGGGCTAGGCACAAAGTATTAATACTAACCGTCGTTTTGAATGGTTACAAAAACCGCTTGCTGATTAATTTATGAAAATTAATAAAACAAAACATTTGCCGTACAAATTGCGTTTTTGCAGTGAACTTGAATGGCTTTCTATGATTTTTTTGACGTAACTGATATTTTTTATACTGCTAAATGTTGAATATGCGAATACGAAAAAAAATCAATAAATGCTAAACATAAGAAAGTGCAGTGACTAACAAATTCATAAATCGACATTTTGTTGGAAGTAAAAATACTTGTTAAAAAAGTTTTTTTATTAAAATAATCGTAATTTCAATCCACATTTAGATTTGTAATAGATATGGTAACTGTGACTTTTTATTCGTACCATAAAAAGTCTCTATCTATCAATCTTCTTGGATCGATAATACCTGCTATTTTGTAACTAGCACTCGCTTGCTCATCCAACTTCTTATCACAAATTAAGTTGAAACCACATATATAATTAGTGATGTGCGTAATCGATTATCAATATCGATTATGGGGATAATCGGTTATAATCCCTTATCATTTTCATAATCGATTACTAGAAAAAAAAAGAATATTTAACATTGAATTTTTCTACCACTCTTTTATTTAATTAATCATGGCATAGTGTACGTATTATGGTAACCTTTTTCTTCTGATATAGAAGTTTTTCCAGTATATAGGTTTAGGAGAACTGTCAAGATTCGTCGTGCGGATAGGGTATTAAACGTGTTAGATTCTATTTGTGTAAAATAATTTTGCATGTTGTAAAATAAAGCGTCGAGAAAGTTCTTCTTTTGTGTGAACACATTTTAATGAAACAGCACAGGTAGCAGTATGTGAGCTGTGTGGAAATACTTCAAATATTTGCAAACATTTAAGGAAAATACATTACACCGAAGACGGTGGGTAATCTACAAGGAAAAATATAGCAAAAATAGAAACACTAAAGGTAAGTGAGCATTGTGGGAAAAGATTAAAGCAAACAATCTTATCGACCACATTCGTTGCAAAAGGACTTAACCAAAAACAAAGAAGTAATATTGACATTGCACTTTTGCAAGTGATTTCTGTAGATTATCAGTCACTCCAAGTGTAGATGAAACATAGAGTTTCTCAATTTTATTAGAAACTTGCAACGAGAAATCTCTGAAAAAAAAGTGAAATGATTTGAATATTGAATATATTTGGCGTTAATTTTGTAGAAATTCATTATTGACAATTAAATGAAACTACGTGATGTAGTATTATTTCTAATTTGTTTAAGTTCTTTACCTCTTTAGCAAAGATCTTTGCTAATAGCACACCTAAAGATGTTGTAATACAACAAAACCTAAGTCGTGGTAAAGAACTTAAAGAAAGTATATACTACATCGCGTAGTTTCATTTAATTATCAGTGAAATGATTTATATACCAGCTAGCAGGAAAGTTTTAACACACTCTATGTTATTTAATCAGTAGGGAAGGGCGTGTTTAAAAGACATTTTGTATGATATTAATACTTGACTGTTACATCAGATATATGGACATATGATTATAAAAAAATACATATGAATGTCACTTGCCTATTCTTATACAAAACCGAACTTCAGGCTTTCATTCTTGCAACTAAATAAAATACATATTACGGAGAAAATATTGGAGAAAAAGTAGGTCAAATATTCTAATAATTTGGTGTTCTTCAGAAAATAGTTACAATAGTGTCAGATAATTCACAAAACACGAAGAAACCTATAAATTAGGTTCTTCGAAAACATCATCAACCTTGTATCCCACAATCTTAATTTGAGTGTTGAACTTAACGGAAATAATGATCTTCAAAATATTATTTAAAAATGTAAACAAATAGTTAGCTACTTTCGCCATAGTGCCAAAAACATAAAAATTCTAACAGAAAAAAAAAGAAATGAACATGCCGATTTTAATTAAAACAACATGTAGAAACTAAGTGAAACAGTGCGAGTATAATATCTTCAAGGCTTTGGAAAGTTAAAGCACTACTTTTGGTTGCTTTGAGTTAAATTGATAACGCACCAATATTCCTTGACTATAGTGAGTGGAAAATATTAGCGTGCGGCTGTTCTGAAAAATATTAAGAAAATTACACAACAATTATCTGGCGAAAAATATCCCACCATTGGCTTGGACATTCTGTTAATACAAGTTTAAATCGAATTTCTGCAATATAATTTAAATATAACCAACACCAAAACACCGACTGGAGTCAAGTGAAAGAAACTTTAATAAATGTTCTTCACCTTGTATAAATGTTCTTCACAAATGTTTTCAACCTTGGTACAATGGAAAGCAACAAATATGTGGTCATAGCTAATCTTTTAGATCCACATTTTAAGAAGCTTGCGTTTGGCACATATTGCAACGCCACAAATGCCCAGCAACGTTGTGTGCAATAAAAACATAACTAATTTGAGAAGAAACCGGCTACTCTCAAAGCACTTTGATTACATTATAATTTTAAATGGAAACTGAACTCTGATGGGAAATTAAGCTTTCTAAATTCACAAAGTCTGACATATCTATTGGCTGATTATTTGATGAAACTCAATGTTTGTTGCATTCTTTATTTCAAATAAATTATGTTTTAATTAGAAAGCACAATATTGTGGTAGTATAATTAATAAATTTGAAAAAGAATTTTACCTTCATTACTTTAATATAAATAATAGATTTTTACCGATTATTGATCGATTACGATTATTAAATATGTCATTAATCGATTTTTGCGATAATCGAATCGGCACATCATTATATATAATCTTGCATTTTTGGAAACCATGGTGATTTCAAAAAATACTAAAACCAAAAACGTTATTACGTATTTTATCCCGAAATTATAATTAAAGTGAATTCAATAACAATTGAAGTTCTCATGATTACTGTTTCCCCTCACGGCAGTTATCCATTTATTTCTATGGTATACTTTCCAACTCGCTGTTGGAAATCGATAATACTTACATAGTGCTTAAAT
This sequence comes from Druceiella hillmani, assembly GCA_039881145.1. Classification (NCBI taxonomy): domain Eukaryota; kingdom Metazoa; phylum Arthropoda; class Insecta; order Lepidoptera; family Hepialidae; genus Druceiella; species Druceiella hillmani. The sequence continues at coordinate 17,616,114 of JAYKKI010000029.1, forward strand.
TACAAATCAACTTTCGTAACACAAATTAAGGTATAAATGCACTTTGGAACCAGGAACACTTCGATAATTTTTTTGATATCAGATGAAAGTACACACTTTAAAAATTGCATACCTGGAAAGAAATTCTGCTAAAAAAATTAAAAATTATTATAAAAAAAATTGCAAAATTTCTACCTGATGGTTTAGTTTGCGATGGAACAGATTTTAACCATTTTCCCAGATATTTCACTTATTCCTTTATCACTAACCACTTATTACACAATTAAAAGAATAATTTGTTATGAGTTATTAAGTATTTATAACAAAAATTAACTATCAAAAATGAATGCTTTTTTAACCTGTCAATAGAGCCTATTTATTTATATATATATATATATATATATATATATATATATATATATATATATATATATATATACAGTCACGTAGACGTACAATAAAAATAATTCTAAAACTCTAATTCTGTGTACACAAAATGGTTAGAGTATTTATGAATACATTTTCAAAGGTTACTCGTGTTATTAAATATATTACAAAATGTATTGACCAATTACTAAAGTTAGTATAATTTAGAATTATATTATTTTCTATATACGGAACAAAATATTAATTCTATCGTAACTGGTTTTACTTTATGATTAATATATTTTGTATTTCCTTTTTAAATGTTACTAACATCGGATCAAAAATATCTAAGGACTGATGTTAAGAAACAATATCGTTATACAATCGGCACATTCAAATTATGGAGTTATAAAAAGAGGTATTATTGTTATAAACTTGTAGTATGACTAATCTCTGTAACGGTATACGGGATCTGAATTGTCTGTTGAAGTTGAATAGAAAGAGGAGATAGGGACAATCAACATACGAATGTATGATTTTATATAAATATAATAAATAGTGATGACAAATTAAATCTCTGTAGTTGGATTTCATAGGATCTATACGGTCATCTAAGATGAAGTCTGTTGCAAAGAATATTCAAGAACTTCTTTTGTACTTTTTCAATTCTATCATAGTGCAATTTGTAGTATGGAGACCAAATAACTGATCCATAATCCTAAAAGCTGTGCACATTTATGAACAATGTGATCGTAGTGAGAACGAATGTCAGTTTTTCATTAAAGAAAACTGCGGGATCTCTAATAACAAAATTACATTGCAGGGTCGAGCTGCCCAATACGCGCTTAAATAAAAATTTATTTTTTAAAGTAGTGAAAGAGTTCACAAGTTGACTCCTGTTATTTAGGTAAGATCTAATCCACCTCAATAAATTCCCACGAATGCCGTAACCTTCAAGCTTTGCACATAGTATCGAATGACTGACGCTTTTGAAAAATCTGTATAAATTGGGTCTACCTGCCTTCTTTTGGTAAATGCGCTACGAGGAAAATTTTTATATACAGGTAAGTTACTTATTGTGATTTTTTGAAACAAAACCGTGTTTACTAGTGGACAGAAATATTTGAAAACGGAGATAAAAAGGGTTGTACAAAACAGATTCAAATAATTTTGCGAAAGCATATAGGATACTGATAGATCTGTAGTTTGTACATTGGTTTTTGTCACCTTAATTAATAGATTTATTGAATAGAATACATAGTGGAAAACTCAAATCGTTACAACATTATATATATATATATATATATATATATATATATATATATATATATATATATATATGGCAAAAATTCAAATAGTCTGAGACATTGATTTAAGATACAATGGGAAGTAGAAAAACTATATTTCAAAGAATCTGAAAATCTTCGTTTATACCTATTTGGAATTTGAAAACAGAGATACGTTATAAAAATGTCTTAGATTTATCACATTATATTAGAACGCTACCTCTTCTTCATAATTAATTATCAAAAATACGCGACGTACATTTATAAAAGTATAAAAGCAGTTGTAAATGTTAATAAAAATTTAATTTATAACTTTTCAGACAAATGTCAAACTACGTTGAAAAATGTTTGTACATATTGATGTAATTTCTAAAGATTGTCCGTTTTATTTCCGCTGTTTAAATTTTCCTGTATCGTTTAAGTCATTATTGATTTAAAAATAAACTTTACGAATAATTGTCACCAATAAACTTTTTAAAAAGTTATTGACCCCAATACGTTATTACATATACGACGGGGAAAAAACGTAAATTTGTGGGGTCACTCGCGTATCTATCTGTCGGTCTGTCGTCATAATAATTTTTGTCAACTACCTGGCGTAGAAACTTCAAATTTGTTATAGTTACAGAACTTATTGATCTATATATTTCATAATAACAAAAGCATTAAAATATAGAAAAGGCAAGTGTGATGCGATTATTTTTATTTGCTTTCGGTGGTGTGAATTTTCGTTTGCTTTCGGTATCGCATGAAAGGGTGGGATATAAAGTTTTCAGAACTACTTCTTTTTCAAAATGATAACAAAAAATATAATCAAGAGGATCATATTTTTTGTACCTCCGCCATTTCAGAAACTATTAAGATAAAATGAGAAAAAATCGAATCGCTAGAAGCCAATCTAAACTTCATGGAAAAACTACACGGTAATATAGAACTTTTATGGATTTTTAGAAGTTCAAGATAAATTTACGCCATTGATATCTTAAACAGTTTATTAAAAATACTACGAAATCTTAAATATTTAAACATTCACATGTTCCTAAATATATTCGAAACCCTGGTAACGTTCGTATACATAGTATATTTTTCTCAGGTATTTATCGTATAGTCTCCAATACGTAGAATACAATTAGGACCAGTGAGATACATTCATGCCCTATGTTGTGGGGTATAAGCTAGTAATGACATCTTCTAACGCTTCCATCCTCTCTTAATAATATGTAAAAGCATGGACCGTAACTAAATATATTTCTAACATATTTTGGATAATTCAGATTAATGTTACCCTTCTAACCTATTATTAATATATTTTCAATAACATAAAAATAGCCTGGACCCGTAGTTAATCTACTTCTAAGATACGCTGGATAATTTCGATTAACATTATCATTCTAAGCTGTTATAAATATATTTATCAATAATATGAAATGAGCCTGCACTGTAACTAAACCTACTTCTAGGATGCGTCGGGTAATTTGGAAAAATATTATAATTCTAGGCTATTATTAACATACCTTCCAATAATATGAAAAAAACCTGGATCGTAACTAAATCTACTTCTAAGATATGTTGGATAATTTGGATTAACATTATAATTCTAAGCTATTGTTAGTATATTTTTTAATAATGTGAAAAAATCCTGGACCGTAATTAAATCTACTTCTGAGATTCGTTGGATAATTTGGACCATATCATCATTCTAAGTTGTCATTAATATATTTTTCAATAATACGATAAGGGAACCGTAAAAAGAATTTTTACACTTTAAAACAAATCTCAAACCGAATATCAAAATTTATTCATTTGAATACTTTACGAAAATGCTTCAATTCATAAGAAATTTATTTGAAGATAAAAATGATCAACTTAGGTAAATTGTTTTATGAAATCAGACGTTATCTGTCATTATTTCAGTAAGCTCTCGCTGAAACAAAGATACAGCACTCTTCGTTTCAATTATTTTCATCGCACTTCAATTATCGATTATTTTACCCATTCGCTCGATTGGCTTGGCTATCTGTAAGTTATTGTGCATCCAAGTGATTTTTGAACGTCTTTATTTAATGGACTGTTCTAATTATTAAGAGCTCAGTGAATTTCAATTAAGGGTCTTCCGTCTTATGCAACTGACATTATATAATTCTATTCCTAGAAAAGGCCACACGAGAAAGCATTGCTTACAAAACACAGGCTGTATCAAAAGCGCTCCACAATAACTGGCAAAGAGCAAACAATAAAACGAAAGAGGCATGGAAAATAAAGCATATTACACAATAACAATGGCGGAAAAGGAACTCCTCTAAGTCTTCAATCCTTTGTGAATTCTGAAAAAGGACAAATAAAATAATTATCGTCTACCTTAATTAATATTCATAATTTTAAAGCGGCGTATGAATGAAGTGAAATGATTAATTTTTCCTTGAGCTAGGCTCAATTGAAAGCAGAAACGCAAGTTTTTCAGCGGAAAAGCTTATTAAAGAGAAAAGTTTTTTAATGAATCGTCTAGGAGATATATCGATATAATCGCCTATGAGGTCTATAGATGAAGTTCGAGTTTTGAGCTACATTTTAAGTACATACGTGTATCAAAACATAAATATAAAAAGTCTGTAAACTAGTAAACTAGACATGTAAACACTAGACACTAGACATGTTATTTTAAGTTTTAAGCGAAAGTGGTAGTAAAATCTTCGTGGTTTTAAAAAACCTTTTGCTATTGTTGGTTAAAATTTATTATATATATATATATCGTTCACCGATGACCTCAAACAAAGCCTGCAGCTTCATATAGATAGTGTCACTGAATCTCAGCGAAACGAGTTGTGTGTTTTGGACAATTATTCAGTTATATGTTATTGTTAGGCTTGTGACTAGCCATAATCGTATTTTGGAGCACTGGCTTGTACTCTTGTGTAGGTGAACCAACAAATCCTCGAAACCATGTCCTAGCTTTAAAGTTTGAATTTATTCTGAGCATTTGTTGAAGTTTTAAATAAAAAAAGAATCATTGTAAACGATTCGCTTTACACCTATCCTGAACTAACCCACATGGATCCATGCTGGGATCTGCATCAGGGTAATCGACGTCAATTGGAAATATTTGTATTTTATATATAAAACAAAGATGTGTTATTATTTTTTATTATTCTGATAGATTTATATGGCGTATTCGTTTATTTTATATTTTTCTCTTTAACATTACGTATCATTGTAATGGTTCGCTTTACGCCCATTTTAAACTAATCCACATAAATCTGTGCTGGGATCGAGATAGTATACGTCAAAACAAAATATTTGTAGTTTATAAATGTTTATTTTATATACCTAAAACATATATGTGTTCAAACATATTTTATTTTTTTCATTATTGTGATTAATTTATATGGCGTATTCGTTTCTTTTTTTGTTTATTCGATATTTGTCTCTTCGACATTACATATTAGTAACTTAAATGTTTATCCCCTCGCGCTGACCTTTCCTTCAATCCAATAACTTCATTATTTAGAGCAATTTAACCAATGACACTTTAGAGACATTACGTTAATAAAACATATATAATTACATACATACCTACCAATAATTAATTAAAAAGGTAGGTACTACGTACCTATAGCATCAAACGCAATCTTTGTATTGTTTGATATTAGTAGTGAAATTCCGTCGAGGAAAAAATTCTTATTACGACCCAGAAAAAGTAATAGATATAAAAATTGTTCCTTTGAACCGAGATGGACGTACGAAATAAAACGTTATTATCAACTTCCTTAACAGCCATTTATATTGTTGAATATAAACAAGACGATAAAATCAATGTACACAGCGTACATCGACACACCTAAGGACTAATATTACAGCTCATATTTTTCCATTTTGTACCGGAATGTGACAATGTTTAAGGACGTACCAATACACAATACTTTCACATCCCATGAGCTGACACTATTCGTGACATATAATTTTCCAACGCTTTCGGATACTTGAATATGTACTAATTCTCTGTCCCTCTCCCTCTTCTCTCTCCCTACTAGTAAAGCAGAAACATAAACACTATGAACTGTAACAAATAACAGAGTAAATTATTTATTGATTTCAAAAATGTTTATATCAAAACATGAAAATCTAATTATAATTCTGAAAGCTACAAATTTTCGAATATTGCATCATGGTATACATAAAGGAAATAAGTGAAGAAAATAAAGCTAGCAATATTTAATTTATAAATTTATTTCAAACTTTAATGAACTTCTAAAATTACACAAATATTTGGCGAACTTATTGCTACATGAGCCCTCTCTTCCAATCAACCACAAATTTGACAATTTAATAAAGTGGAAGAATGTAAAAAATACTCATACAGCTACTCTATTACAAGATTTACAAATTATAATATACGGTTTGAAAAGAAAAAAAAAACCATTTCAAAAAATTATATTTTTAATTACTAATATTGATATGGCGTAGTTATCGAAAGAGAAGCCAAATGGAATTAAAGGAAATAGAACTAAGGAATTAAAAAGGAAGGCCTTTTTTCAGACGACCACCGAAAACATTTCAAAATGATTTCATAAAAGGTAGTTATATGTTTGGGAAAAATGAGGGTTAGCTTGTTTTCAGACCGTAGTCCTAGACCATGAGCTAGCAACTAACTAAACTCTGTTCCCAAGATGCTTTGGATAAAGTGAATTGTTAATACTCTCATATAAGTGTTCTAAACTTGTAATTTACTATTAATATATCTTTCGATCAAATGCATAGAGAATCGTGAAATGATTACAATTTGGTAATATCGAATTGTGGGCGGACAAGTGATTAAATCTCCTTTTAAGATATGTGTGATAATTTGGACTGTTTTAACCCCTTATATAAACTTTTGTCCTAAACTAGTAACCTACTGTCAATATATCTTTCAATCAAATGAACAGAGTCTATATAATATTTCAAATTATGTATAGACAAGTAATTAAATCCCCTTTTAAAGTATGTTGGATGATTTGGAGTGTTATTACTTAATATATATATAGTTTGTCCTTACTTAGTTATTTACTATCAATATATCTTTCAAATAAATGAATAGAAAATAGTGAAATGTTTGTTATTTTTCGTAATTTTTAAAATTACGCGCAGACAAGTATTTAAATCTGCTCCTCAGTTATGTTGGATAGTTTGGATTGTTATTACCTGTTATATTAATTTTGTCCTAAAGAAGTAAACCTATCAATATATATTTCAATCAAATGAACAGAGTCTATATAATATTTCAAATTATGTATAGACAAGTAATTAAATCCCCTTTTAAAGTATGTTGGATGATTTGGAGTGTTATTACTTACTATATATAGTTTGTCCTTACTTTGTGATTTACTATCAATATATCTTTCAAATAAATGAATAGAAAATAGTGAAATGTTTGTTATTTTTCGTAATTTTTCAAATTACGCGCAGACAAGTATTTAAATCTGCTCCTCAGTTATGTTGGATAGTTTGAATTGTTATTACCTGTTATATTAATTTTGTCCTAAAGAAGTAACCTACTATCAATATATATTTCAATCAAATGAACAGAGTCTATATAATAATTCAAATTATGAATAGACAAGTAATTAAACCCCCTTTTAAAGTATGTTGGATGATTTGGAGTGTTATTACTTACTATATATAGTTTGTCCTTACTTTGTGATTTACTATCAATATATCTTTCAAATAAATGAATAGAAAATAGTGAAATGTTTGTTATTTTTCGTAATTTTTCAAATTACGCGCAGACAAGTATTTAAATCTGCTCCTCAGTTATGTTGGATAGTTTGGATTGTTATTACCTGTTATATTAATTTTGTCCTAAAGAAGTAACCTACTATCAATATATATTTCAATCAAATGAACAGAGTCTATGTAATATTTCAAATTATGAATAGACAAGTAACTAAATTCCCTTTTAAAGTATGTTGGATGATTTGGAGTGTTATTACTTACTATATATAGTTTGTCCTTACTTTGTGATTTACTATCAATACATCTTTCAAATAAATGAATAGAAAATAGTGAAATGTTTGTTATTTTTCGTAATTTTTCAAATTACGCGCAAACAAGTATTTAAATCTGCTCCTCAGTTATGTTGGATAGTTTGGATTGTTATTACCTGTTATATTAATTTTGTCCTAAAGAAGTAACCTACTATCAATATATATTTCAATCAAATGAACAGAGTCTATGTAATATTTCAAATTATGAATAGACAAGTAACTAAATTCCCTTTTAAAGTATGTTGGATGATTTGGAGTGTTATTACTTACTATATATAGTTTGTTCTTACTTTGTGATTTACTATCAATACATCTTTCAAATAAATGAATAGAAAATAGTGAAATGTTTGTTATTTTTCGTAATTTTTCAAATTACGCGCAGACAAGTATTTAAATCTGCTCCTCAGTTATGTTGGATAGTTTGGATTGTTATTACCTGTTATATTAATTGTGTCCTAAAGAAGTAACCTACTATCAATATATATTTCAATCAAATGAACAGAGTCTATGTAATATTTCAAATTATGAATAGACAAGTAACTAAATTCCCTTTTAAAGTATGTTGGATGATTTGGAGTTTTATTACTTACTATATATAGTTTGTCCTTACTTTGTGATTTACTATCAATACATCTTTCAAATAAATGAATAGAAAATAGTGAAATGTTTGTTATTTTTCGTAATTTTTCAAATTACACGCAAACAAGCATCTAAATCTGCTCCCCAGTTATGTTGGATAGTTTGGATTGTTATTACCTATTATATTAATTTTGCCCTAAACAAGTAACCTACTGTCAATACATATTTCAATCAAATGAACAGAGTCTATATAATAATTCAAATTATGAATAGACAAGTAATTAAATCCCCTTTTAAAGTATGTTGGATGATTTGGAGTGTTATTACTTACTATATATAGTTTGTTCTTACTTTGTGATTTACTATCAATACATCTTTCAAATAAATGAATAGAAAATAGTGAAATGTTTGTTATTTTTCGTAATTTTTCAAATTACGCGCAGACAAGTATTTAAATGTGCTCCTCAGTTATGTTGGATAGTTATTACCTGTTATATTAATTTTGTCCTAAATAAGTAACCTAATAAATATCAATATATATTTATTACTTGATAATTATCAATATATATTTCAATCAAATGAATTAAGAATAATAAAATTATAATAAGTTTCTTAATATTTCAAATTATGAACAACAATGAAACTTTATCCGTTTTTATGACATGTTCGATAATTTAGATTATTATTACCCGCTATGTTAATTTTGTCATAAGCAAATAACCTACTATCAATATAAATTTCTCCAAATGGATAAAGAATCGTAATGTAATTGTAGTTTAGTAATATTTGAAATTATGAACTGATAAGTAACTAATCTGCTTTTAAGTTAGGTTAGCAAATTTGGCTGGTTTTTACGGACGAAACGATTTTTTTTCTAAGCTAGTAATATATTTTCAATATCTATTTCAATCAAATGAATAGAAGATCGTAAAATGATAATAGTTTTGTAATATTTCAAATTGTAAATAGACAAGTAACTAAAACTGCTTTTCCTATAGTATATACTTACTATATACATTTTCTTCTAAACTAGTAAACTACTGCCGATATATATTTTCATCAAATCAATAGAAAATCGTAAAATGGTCACAGTTTGGTAATATTTCAAATTTTAAAGAGGCAAGTAACTAAATCTCCTTTTAATGTACATCTATTATATCAATTTTCTTCTAAACTAATAACCTACTGTCAATATATTAAATATATCTTTCAATCAAATCAATGGAAAATCGTAAAATGGTCACAGTTTGGTAATATTTCAAATTGTAAATAGGCAAGTAACTAAATCTCCTTTTAATGTTTTATACACCTATTATATAAATTTTGTTCTAAACTATTAACCTACTGTCAATATATCTTTTAATCAAATCAATAGATAATCGTAAAATGATCACAGTTTGGTAATACTTCAAATTGTAAACAGGCAAGTAACTAAATCTCCTTTTAATGTATTATACACCTATTATATCAATTTTTTTCTAAACTCTTAACCTACTGCCAATATATCTTTCAATCAAATCAATAGAAAATCGTAAAATGGTCACAGTTTGGTAATAATTCAAATTTAAACATGCAAGTAACTAAATCTTCTTTTAATGTATTATACACCTATTATACCAATTTTGTTATAAACTATTAACCTACTGTCAATATATCTTTCAATCAAATGAAAAGAAGATCGTGGATTTTTTACAGATTTATACTAGTAATAATTCAAATTGGGATCAAATAAGTAACTAAATCGATTTTTGGGGTTTGCTCCTTAATAAACAGTTTTCATAGATATAACCCGGTATGAAGTTTTATGAGAAGTAAAATCAGAAGTTCAGAGCGTTAAAAAAAGTGTTACAGTTTGTAAGTTTGGATGTAGGAGGTAATCTCCGAAACTATTTAATCAATACCCTAAATTCTTTCACCAATATTTAGAAAGAACCTTCCAGATAGATATAGGTTGTATATTATCCTGTTAAAAGAAACTTTCATGCGGACCCGTTTTGCAACCTATGTTAACGAAAAAACAGTGGAGCGAAAACGTTTCTTATGCACGTTGCCTTAACGGTAAGAGATATATTGGTGGATCATACAGATATTTATATACAGTGTTAACTATTTTATAAATTCCAAGACAATCGTAATTAGGAAACGTTACAGTGGTGCGTCGGAGCTGACACGCACAATGTTTTTAAGATATTATAGACAATTTGTAATATTATTGCCCATTACAAAAATTTTCTTATAAACTAGTAATTTATTATCAACATGTCTTTCGATTAAATGCATAAAAAATCGTAAAATAAATATAGTTTGGTAAAATTCCGAATTGAGAGAGATAAGTAAGTAAATCTGCTTCCAAGATATGTGGGGTAATTTGGATTGTTATTATCTCTTATATAAATTTTGTCCTAAACTAATAACTGTACCTAAACTAGTAATCTATCCGCGAAATGAATATGAAAGAGTAAACTAATTACAGTTTAGTAGTATTTTAAATTGAATATTGAAAATATGTAAATCATTTGAATAAATTTATGGAAATATTTCAGTCATTGGAAAGTAATTTGAAGACAAAAATGATTTTGTTAGATAAATTGTTTTTGCATAGTCAGATATTCTTTGTTTTTACTTCAATACCTCCTTGCCGACACAAAGAATGCCCGTGATATAGCGCTGTTTGCTTTTGCTGTTCTTATTGCACTTCAGTTACTTTACTTATTTGATCGAAGTAATTTATTCCGTGTCTAAGTGATTTTGAAGCATATTTATTTATGAGACTATCCCAATAATTAAAAACCTAAAGAATTCCAATTTAGTTTGTTTCATATTATCCGATTGCCATAGTATAATTCTATTCCTAGAAAAGATCAAAGCGGAAAGCATTCTAATATCTTGCTTGCAGAAATACAGGCCATACCAAAAGCACTCCACAATAACTCGCTAAGAACAATTAATAAAATGAAAGAGACATGGCAAATAAAGCATATTAAACAATAACAATGGCTGAAAAGGAACCCACCCAAGCCTTTAGTCCTTTGTGAATTCATAAAAAGGACAAATAAAATAATTATCATCTACCTTAATTAATGTTCACAATTTCAAGGTGGCGTGATGAATAGAGAAAAATTATTCATTTTTCCTTAAGCTCTGCTCTAATTCAAAGTGAAAACGGCAAGTTTTCCAGCGGAAAGATTTGTTAAGGTGAAAAGTTTTTTAATAAATCTTCTGAGGTTAATGGAACATAAAATAGAGATTTCTCTGCTTTATATTTTAAGTTCATATATGTATCAAAATATTAAGTCAGTAACTTTTATTTAGACATAAATTATTTTAAGTTTCAAACAAAAGTGGTAGTATCTATGTGGTTTTAAAAAAGTTTTTGTCAGTGGTACAAAAATTTATTCTCTTTTAATTCAACATAGTTTGAGCAGCATTACTTCTGAAGCTCAGTTAGTTTTCTAATTTCTAATAACATTAATAAGTTGTTTTCTTCAGTATTCTATCATCTACTATAAGTTAACTTGACAGCACATAGTAAAAATAATTTTAAAAAATCTATATGTTTTTACTTATTGAATACCTATGAAACTAGGATTTTTAGTTTTAATTTGTTACATATATTTTTTAATAATTATTTGATTATGTTAACTATGAGAAAATTATCTGTATGTTACTATGGATGTCATAGCAACATTTATTTTTAATTATAAGAAACAAAGTACAATTTCGTTTAATAAAAAATATTAAATGTGCCCGTATTATTCCCATAGCGTAATATTAATGGATTACCCCAACAAGGTTTTACTCCAACATGGATTACCCCAACAAACTTTTACCCGCGGCTTCGCTCACGAGATTAGTAAGTTTGGCAATTTTTTTTCAAATTTCAATAAGTTTTTATGCGCAACAAAGTACTTAACTACCCCGTCTTTCAGCAAATTAAATATATGAATTTAATAATTAATGAGTTAATACACTACCTGAATAGAAAAAAACAATAAGGTTAATGAAAAATACTTTCATTTAAACAAAGGAAATTAAAAAACTTGTGGGGACAACGAAAAAGATAAAAAAAAACAAGAATATAAATATTTGTTGGAGTATAATGCTAAATGAAACACTCCAAGTATGGAAAAGTTTTAACCTTAAGATGCTCAGTTGTATTTTTTTACAGAAAATAGCCATATTATCATTAAATTGCAGATATTCGATTTCATTAATTTATTTTAAAATTCGAAGTGAAAAAACAGAAAAACTAAATTTTGTCATAAAAAGAATTTTCGGCTTATCCAGTTTTAGCTGTTTGAGGTAATTCTTAAAATGCTCAAACATCATTTTCATATTTGAACCAATTGTATTACAACATAAAAACCGGTCTCAGATTCATGATCACAACAATTATCCCGGAGATACTTGTAATACAAAATTAAATACTCTTATTGATCGTCAAAATTTATGATAATGGAGCAATTATTTGTGATAGACATAGATACCCACAAACAAATGGATTTGAATCAGTCAGTTTCCTTTGTCCTTTGTTGCAATCATAGCCTAAATTTGGTAGTTAATGATGTCACAAAATCTAATAATATGACAACAGTTTCTTTCTTATTTTTTTATTAACCAGTAAATGAAACTATGTGATGTAGTGTTGTATCAACTTTATTTAAATCCTTAACCACGACCTATGTTTCGTTGTATGACAACATCTTCAGGTGGGCAATTTGAAAACATTCTCTTCAATCTTAAAATCTCTTCAAATTGCCACTGAAGATGTTGTCATACAACCAAACCTAGGTCATTAAGAATCTTAATAAAGTAGATATAATACTACATCACGTAATAATTTAAGGACAATCGTTGGGCAAAACTCCTTGAGTAACCTAGCTATAATTTCAGTATAATTAGATCTCTTAGAAGACTAGGACCTAGAAGAATTAATGACACAATTTGCAAAAAAAGAAAGCAAGAGACGTTTAATTCACCTGCTTGTTATTAAGCAGGTGAATTATACTCTTTTTTTCACTATTATTAGAACTGAAGTAAACTAGGATACAACTATCCTTTTTCAGTTACTGGCCACAAGCAAGTTTACTGTATTAGCTGTCTGCTTATTGCTGTATCCAGTATCCGATAAAATATATGACGAAAATAGCAGCATTTTAGAACATACGACGTTTTGGTGTGTTCATAATATAAAACAAGCCATTTTTATGTCGGAAAGGCAAGTGCCTTTTTTATATGATGTTATGATTCCAAAGGGAAAGTATATTAAGACAGGCATAAAAGGGTTACGTGGAAATAAACGTATGCCACGATCAATCTTACTCAGCAACAACTAAAAATATCAAACCGGACACATCGGGAGCCTTAGATTCTATAACATTAAATGAACCTCTTTCAGAGTGTTTAAAAAGAAAATATATAACAGGTTTCATCTAAAAACAAGGAAAGCGATAAATATAAACGTTACTTTTTCTTTGAATTGGATTATTGACAGAAAAAACTTAAAAAATTAAAAAGAAAAAATGCAAAAGAAAACAAAAACGGATTACGGAAGGAAAAAAACAGAAATTTAATAACATAAGAAAAAAGAGACCGAAAATGGTAACTAATAATAAAATGAACGGTGGAAAAAGGAAAAGAGAGACCGAGTCAAGTATACAAATACCTAATTTTCCAATGTCTAAAACACCTAAGATAAATGTAACCATGTTGTAACACTTATTTTAAACATACAGCGAGGACTTGCTTTAAACATACAACGAGGATGAATAAAGTACATTCACACGACACTGACTGTTAAATACAGTTCGTGTAGTGTAAAATCTTATCCTAGTGACACATTTAAACAAACACTGAAGCAAAGTGGCTGGGGCGCTAAAATGATCAGTTACTACTTGGTTTTTTATTCATCTTTAAAATTGTGATTTCTAATTAATCAGATTCGTTCCGTATAACAATTACTATTTGGTTTTTCCTTCATCTTTTTTTCTAATTAATCAGTTTCGTTGCGTATAATAAACAACATATAATTATTAATATATAATAATTAATTAAATTATTATTTTTCTAAATTCAACTATCTACCATAATTAGAACATTGAAGTCTTGAAGATGATTTATACAACTTGTATATAATCAATACAAATGGTAAAATATTAAAAAAAAAATTTTTCAAAATAATCTTTAATATATCATTCAGCGGTGGATAATACCAAACTTTGTACATATTATTTGGTGGAGAGATATACACATTAACTTGTAGGTGAGATGCATTAAAATGCGCTGGAGTGGTATAGATCTGCATGTTCCTTAAAGAATAATCATAAATTGGTGCTATTAATAAGAACACATAATTCTTTGTTTTTTATAAATGAAAATAAAATTTTCAAAATAACCTTTAATATATTATTCAGCGGTGGATAATACCAAACTTTGTACATATTATTTTGTGGAGAGATATACACATTAACTTGTAGATGAAATGCATTAAAATGCGCTGGAGTGGTATAGATCTGCATGCTCCTTAAAGAATAATCATAAATTGGTGCTATTAACAAGAAGACATAATTCTTTGTTTTTTATAAATGAAAATAAAATTTTCAAAATAATCTTTAATTTATTATTCAGCGGTGGATAATACCAAACTTTGTACATATTATTTGGTGGAGAGATATACACATTAACTTGTAGGTGAGATGCATTAAAATGCGCTGGAGTGGTATAGATCTGCATGTTCCTTAAAGAATAATCATAAATTGGTGCTATTAATAAGAACACATAATTCTTTGTTTTTTATAAATGAAAATAAAATTTTCAAAATAACCTTTAACATATTATTCAGCGGTGGATAATACCAAACTTTGTACATATTATTTTGTGGAGAGATATACACATTAACTTGTAGATGAGATGCATTAAAATGCGCTGGAGTGGTATAGATCTGCATGTTCCTTAAAGAATAATCATAAATTGGTGCTATTAACAAGAAGACATAATTCTTTGTTTTTTATAAATGAAAATAAAATTTTCAAAATAATCTTTAATATATTATTCAGCGGTGGATAATGCCAAACATTATACATATTATTTGGAGGTGAGATATACACATTAACTTGTAGGTGAGATGCATTAAAATGCTCTGGGGCGGTACAGATCTGCATGTTCCTTAAGGAATAATCATAAATTGGTGCTATTAACAAGAAGACATAATTCTTTATTTTTCATAAATGAAAATAAAATTTTCAAAATAACCTTTAATATATTATTCAGCGGTGGATAATACCAAACTTTGTACATATTATTTGGTGGAGAGATATACACATTAACTTGTAGGTGAGATGCATTAAAATGCGCTGGAGTGGTATAGATCTGCATGTTCCTTAAAGAATAATCATAAATTGGTGCTATTAACAAGAAGACGTAATTCTTTGTTTTTATAAATGAAAATAAAATTTTCAAAATAATCTTTAGTATATTATTCAGCGGTGGATAATGCCAAACATTATACATATTATTTGGAGGTGAGATATAGACATTAACTTGTAGGTGAGATGCATTAAAATGCGCTGGAGTGGTATAGATCTGCATGTTCCTTAAAGAATAATCATAAATTGGTGCTATTAACAAGAAGACATAATTCTTTGTTTTTATAAATGAAAATAAATTTTTCAAAATAATCTTTAATATATTATTCGGCGGTGGATAATGCCAAACATTATACATATTATTTGGAGGTGAGATATAGACATTAACTTGTAGGTGAGATGCATTAAAATGCTCTGGGGCGGTACAGATCTGAATGTTCCTTAAGGAATAATCATAAATTAGTGCTATTAACAAGAAAACATAATTCTTTGTTTTTTATTTACTCTTAATATGTGACAACTTAATATTATCGTATGAAAATAATTTACAAAACCAATACATAATGAGGTACCACGATATAGACCGGTTCGTGTTCACAAAATGCCATATGTTTATTTAAATTGAAAGGTATTCGAGACACTAATACAGCATACGTTATTTTTTCGTAAAATACTTTAAAAATTAATAACAATAATGTTGTATTCCTTCAAAATTCATAGGAAATTGCCTAAATGTTTGTATTATGAATTGAGTTCTACTGGTTGTATTTTGATGAGGTTTTCATTATCATAGAGATATTTATCGAGAATTTTGAATGTTATTAAATTTGTTTTAATTTCCGAATGAATCGATACCAATATTTGTAAAGCTGTCCACAAAGTTTTTCGAAATTTTAAATAATTGTTTCTAATTAAGCTGAATATTAGCTGGCGATCGCAGTATTGTCTGTGTGTATTTCGTGTTATGTACCTCTTAAAATTTTAATGTTAAGCGTATTTTTTGTTATCGTCGAATTCCCATTATAAACAATTTAATTGTTTGCATAAATATTTAATAAAGATTATAAATAATTCTAACAAAAATTAAAGTACTTCTAACAGTAAAAGTAAATTCTAACAGTAAAACAATAATTACAAACTATCGTTTATACACAGCGATCCACACTTATCGACTATCTATTATTTGTAATGATGCGTCATAAAAAAATTAAATATATTCCGAAATGTGCTTTTAATTATTACTTACAAAATAATATGTGATAATCTAACTACGAAATAACACTGCCTTTAAATTGCTCATAATTTTTTATAAGGAGTTTTCTGCCAACTTTGAGTTATGCCATCAGTCATTATATAATTATTTCATCGTATGTAAACTCTGAATTTTTTCACATTTTGTAAATGGTTACAATTATATCAAGCATTTAGAAAATTGGGTAAAAACCTGATGGAATAAAGTACCCTAGTAACATCTGTGTTATTTGCTCATAATTTTTTATAAGGATTTTTTTGCCAACTTTGAGTTATGCCATCAGTCATTATATAATTATTTCATCGTATGTAAACTGAAATTTTTCACATTTTGTAAATGGTTACAATTATATCAAGTATTTAGAAAATTGGGTAAAAACCTGATCGAATAAAGTACCCTAGTAACATCTGTGTTACACATATTAATGAAATAAAAGCAAAACATATCTGTTTATATTCTTTGTTTTTCTTTCACTCTTTCACAGACCAACGAATTTCATTGAATTCACATATATATTATATACACTACATTAAATATAAGCTATTTCTAACTCTCGGTTTTATAGCAGCAGAGCAGTGAATATAAATGCTAAAAAAATCTTTCATACGTACGAAAAACAAAATCCGCTACTATGAATTTAATTTCTAAAAGTAGTGAAACATGTTACATTTAACATGCCATATTCATAGATTAATTATAGCATGGCATTTTAGACCAAACTACCATTATATAAATTACACTTCACCACAAGATCTGGCAAGTTATGTTCAAGATAAAACTTACATTGTATCTACATGACTGGCCTTATTGAAATCTATACCTATTCGTTAATAAAAAAAAAAGTAAACGCAGCTAAAATCGCGGATAAGCATTATGTTTCGAATCTACAAATACTCAATACGCACCTAAATACTAAAATCACCTTTTCTAATGCAGAGCAAAAAAATTCATTTTTTCTCCTTGTTGGATGTACTGTTTCCTTTCTCACGTCTGCAAATAATAACGTAATAGTGTGGGTATTAAGACTTTTATATAATGTCATAATTTTCTACAGTAATAGGTTTTATTTTCAGCGAAAATTCAGTTTTCCTCCCTCGTAAGGTTACAGTAACAGGGTTGTCAATATTTTATTCGATCATTGGTCTTTGATTAACGTAGTGGGAGTATTTCAATTTTGTTTGAAAATGGTACATAAATGTTTTTTTACGTTTTCTGTATTTTCTTCCTTTTGTCTAACAACTTCTTTCTCTAGTATGGTGGTGGAAGTGGATAGTGTAATTAAATTTTCTTTGTATCAATTGTGCATTTTTTTATGGAAAGCTGGCGTCCAAAACATTTTTTTATAATGTTATATCTGGTCGAAATTTCTTTAATACATAATATTTTTGTGTACAAGCATTGTAAAAATTATAATATTAAAGACTATTGATAATTCAAAGTTATACTTCAGCTAAGATTGAAGCAAGTAAACGGAGTTGCGAAGTTGTGAAAATTATTTTTACCTATTTGATTTTTTAGTAATTTTTTTAAATTTAGCTTGATGAAAGTGGGTCAAGATAGTTATATATTTTCCCAAAAACAGGAAAGTCTGGCAGAAAAAACAAACGAAAATGCATATAAAATAGAGAAAGGGCCCGCTAGGAAAAAAATAAAAATATTATTGGATAAAAATATTACTGTCATATTTAGTTTTTCTACTGGTGGTCTAATTTACGATTCTTTTATAGTCTGACCTTATAAACCTGAAAGAGATAGTCACACTTTTTGAATAATATTTTAAGTTCGTTCATATTTCTAGTCTCAGATATCCCTTTAATTTTCAGCCTGTGGTCTCCCATGACCAATTCGCAATTTTTGTCAACGTCTTCTTCAGTGGTCACAATGGACAGCCGTGACTTTTTAATGGTTGCATACGACAAAGAAGATTCTTCGTCACCATTTTCAGGGATCCGCTTCACAGTTGACTCTTTCTTCAACAGATATAGCGAATCTGTCCGTAATCCAGAAATCTGTCACTTATTACCAATTAAATCAGTGTAAACTCGGTACCAAAAGCAACACAGCCATGAAACTACACAGTGCTAACCAAGAATTGGTGATTATAATATATATATATATATATATATATATATATATATATGTATTTGTATATCCCTATAGTATATATATAGACTTGCTGTTAATAATTTGTAAATTGAATTTAAGTGTGCATCATTATTATCTACTACTTGTAGCTATCTGGTTGGCAGTGAGATGCGTATGACTTGCTTGTAAAATTCCGGTGACTTTGATTCAAAAAACTGTGCGAGGTCGTTTTGGAGATCTTCTTTAACGTCGAGTTTTTTTCGCGTAAATTAACCTTAGAGCCCTGAAAAAATGATAAATAGAGGGCACAATATTCGGCGATTATGATGGATGGGTGAGCAGAACCAGCTGAGATCCTCTAATTTATCAAGAGTACGTGTTGCAACATGGGGTCTAGCATTATCATGTAGAAAATAACTATGCCACCTGGTTATAAAATAGGTTAAAGTAAAGCGGGCTGAATGACAGCTGGTGTCTATTATGATTTACTTACTAATATTTCCTATCCTCAACTTGCAGCCAATAATATTCTGGTCTCCGTTATATTGTTCGTGACGGATATAACTGCCATATAAGAATCGGGTGATTAGAACTTTACCGAAGCCTTAACATATACTTGAACGTGCTACATTCAGTATCGGAAACGAAAAAAAACTGATAGATAGCAATTTAACATGATGGGAAAATTCCTAGCATAGGTAAAGGTGGTGCATTTAAAATTTTAAAATAACCGATTTTTAAGTCAATGGACAAGTACCTGTTTTCGCTTGGGCCATAGTTTTGAATAAAGAGAATACTAAAAAAATCTGACGGAGAAAACGAAAGACGGGCGTATAAAAAACTTACAGGGAAATAAACTGACGCTACAAATACAATCTTGCTCAACAACTTCTAAAATTTACGACACTGGGCCATCGTGACCCATAAATTCTAGCAGTAAAACAACTTTAACATCAAATGAGCCTCTTTCAGAGTATCTAAAAAGGAATATAAAACAAGTCTCTATTAAAAGACAAAGAAAGCCTTAACCAGAAAAATAACCTTTTGCTTTGACACCGGATTACTAATATTTTGAATTTGTTGATAAATAACTTAAAAAATTAAAAATACAAAAGAAAAGAAAAACAGATTATGAAAAGAAAAAAGAACGAAAATAATGTACCAAATAAGATACAACAAAAGTAAACAGATATTTTACAAGTGTCTAAACTTTAAGAGGAACGATAAATGCCGTATTTTTGTCCTGCATACGTTGATAGTTACATAATTACTGTATGAAAAGTTTTCAAAATATGTAAAATGTATATAATATATGAAGGAAATGCTTAAAAAAAAGAAGAAAAAAAACTAATTACAGAATTAACCGGAGGTTCTTAAGGAAACCGTATCTTATGCATAAATGAATAAGCTATTGCCCCAGGCTTCGTTGATATTGAAAAGTATTCTTGTAATTAGTCAAAATCCTCACATAACAATTTTTTCTACTATTTTACAATTTTTTGAATACTATTTCATATATACTTTTGTGGGAAGACCAACCTGAAAAACAATTCATATATGTAATATTTATTGATAACCAGATAAAATAATTTTTTTAAATATTTCGCTTTTTTACATTTTACATTCTAAAAATGTAACCAATAACAAGAGCAACGCAAAATATGAATAGCAAATAATTTGATTAAGATCTATCCTCTCTTATTTAACATATAAATTTAACTTGGAATTCCTTTGTCACAATATTCCAAAAATATCGTATTTCGTTCATTGTAGGTGTCCCAAAATTCACGCAAGATTTGAATTTTGCGCCATTTGTGCGGTAAAGTGTTGCCAACCAAAAAAAAATACAGCGTGACAGCTGACAGTTCAGGGTTATTAAAAATGGAGCGCCACACAAAAGAACAACGCATTTTTATTATTCATTTTATTTCTCGTATTTTTAATTATAAACCTGTGTTTTCTATCAAAATTACTTCTTGCATGAATTTTGGGACAGAATTTTGGATATAGAGTGCAGTATGTATACAGTACAGTATTTATACGGCGTTTCTAATTATGACTTTTTCGCTGTATTTTCAAAACAAATCATTCGACAAGCTCTTAGACAGGTTTTTAATATGTCACATTAAAATCGGTGCATACATATCAATTGCCCAAAAGATGATATGAAGCGATTTTATATTTAGTTCATAATATATAAAAGAATCATATTTACATTAGTTTCAATCTTAGTAACATGTCCCTTTCTAAGTAAACTAGAAATTATGGTTCTAACAAAACTTTTTAAGTACAAGCAGAACTTTTTGTACCAATGTGATTCATTTACCTAAGCCTAAAATTTTTTTTGGGTATGCTTTTGTTTAATTCGCTAAAATACTGGATTTTTACTAATACTTATTTTGACTATGTTAGTGTTAAAAAATATTAGTCCCCATAATATGTTTTGATGTAAACCTTCAAATGCGACTATTATCTCACAAGGCCAATAACTAGTATAATAATAACCAATTATTACCACAAATGATTATTTCTCTTTTTATTAAGATAAACATAAAATATATTAGGTTAATTCACTTACTAAAAATAAATAACTGAAAAAGATGTGCTTTATTTAACGTGAACTAGTCAGCATACCAAACTGACTAGTTACTACTTGGTTGACTCTAATTAATTATTATAATTCACCTTTAAGATTGTTTAAACTTTTTGATCAATTTCCTTCCAAGTATTTTTAAAATAATTAATTTTTTTTCAAATTGAGACTATGTATTCAGTTCGAACAGTTAGAACTCCAGCTAGTAGATAATACAAAACTTTATTTATATTAAAAAAATTCATTTACTCTGTAGAATGATGATAATGTCTTTTCGTTATAAAATTTTGGGCGAGGTAGATTAACGCTCAATACCTCAAGGACGTCAAAAGTAGGATCAGGTAATAACCAGAAACTAGTGCTATCTACTGGGCTGCAATATATAACCCTTATTTTATTTATTTACTGTAAACATCTTAGAAGTCAGTTGTTATTCGCGAACTGATCGCAAATTTGGTTAAACCGAAAGAAAATATTCGAGATACTAAGAAAACACACAATAATTTTCCACGCAATAATTTAAAATTTTTTAAGAATATTCTTATTTTCTTTTGAAGTAGAAACGAAATTTCCTGAATATTTGTGACACGTTTCACAATAGTTTATAATGGCTATATAATAAATTGAGTATCAAAATTGAGTTATTGTAAAAATTGAGTTATTGTTTATACAAGCTAGTATGGTATTTTTCAACTTATTTATATGCCATTTACCTTCAATTGCGAAAAGACTGTAATCAATATTTATCACGATATATAAAGTGTATCACTAGTTTTTAAAAACTTAAAAGTTTTACTTAACTATACTTCAAGCTTTTACTTAAAAAGCTTGAAGATTTCGACACAGGTCGATGACCAGTATTATCCAGAGATCAATGTCCAGTATTATTTAAGTGTATTGGTACAACGACTTGAAATTTTATTGCATATTAGATGTTACATTTTTCACCCTTTTTGAGATTTTTTTGTGATTGCATTTGATTCGATTTTACGACATGAATATTCATAAAGCTCTTTGCCGTGTTTCACAAAATTTTTAAGTAATCCGATTAAGCTAAATATTCCAATGTCTAACATTGACCGTGTGTACCTATTTCGCGTTATTATACATCGTAAAATTTTAATGTAAAGTATATTTTTTACCATTTTTCATTCTCTTCAGATACTTATGTTAAACAAATTCTTTAACTGCATAAGATTAAAAAAAAAATTGTTCATAATTTTAAGAAAAAATAAATTAACATTAATAGCACAACATCTATTAGGTACAGGCTATAATTTATATACACTTAAGGACTATTTGTTTCATATAACGATGTAACAGACTAAAAATAAATATATGCTAATTTGCGCTTAAATATACTTTTAGTTAGATTCGAGTACATTTGAATGTTTAAACATTTAAGGGTTCATAATGTTTCTATTAAACTATTCAAGGTATTGGCGTTATATGATGCATAGTAATTCTTTGAAACTATCTGCAATTAACATACACGTAACATACACACAATACATTAACGTCGTTTTCACGACGTTAATGTATTGTGTATTATAAATGTCAGAAGCGAAAAATATAGCGAATTTCTTAAAAAACTGCAAAAGATTTGTAAGGTGGTAAAATTTTCCGGTAAACTTTTGGATTAGCTTCTAATAACCCTATCTTTTCATTATTTGAACTTTAACAATGTGGGAGGGAAAAGGAATATGTTTTTCATAAATATTTTCAACAATCTTACATATAATTCAACAAGAAAAATAGTCCTGAAAACTTTATAACTCGATTGATATCGCAACTTTTCAATTGATATGTTACATAACCGAAAGCAAATAAAAAAAATTTTATGTAAAATTCGTCTGCTTCAAAGTTCTCAGACAAATATTTTTTTTGTTCTTGTTATTATGAAACATGCGGGCCAATACGCTTCATAACTAGCCAAATTTCAAATCTTACAAGGTTTAAATTTTGTCCGTCTCAGTTAAGGACGGCTGGAAAGAAATAAAGTCGTCATAATGCACGTGGATATAAAATAATATATATATATATATATATATATATATATATATATATATATATATATATGTATATGTATATATATATATAAACATTATTAATCAAGTACAACCATCTGTTTCTGTTTTCACTAAATTTTTATACAATGTTTAGTAGTGATAGTAACCAGTCAACTTTATTGTTGTATGAGCGATGTATTAAAAGGGTAAAAATATTTAAGATTATAAAAAATTATTTTATAATATAAAAAATTATTATTTTTATTTCATTGAAGATTACAGATAAATTATGATTGACTTCTTCTTAATGACGTTAATTAAAATTCATTTCTTTTTCAAAGTAAACCTTTATGGATTGTGTATTATTTAATATGGCAACCCTCACATATTTCTTCGACCAATACGCACGTTTGAATGTTTGAAGAGAAGTTACTAGTCAGCGAATGACAGTTAAGTTATTCAATGTGCATCCGTTGATTTGTGTTAAATAATTTGTAATATCGAGTGAGTGGAATTACAAGTAAGTCGTTTTTAGTACTAGCGAATTATGGACAATATATTAGTATATGCCGAATGACATTATAATACTAGTGAAGCCTTCAGAACGTGCGCCGAACGCTAACCAAAACGGCGACAACCAAGCAAGTCTAATTATTATCAATGCAATTACAAGAATACACGAAAATAGGGTCATCATTCCAGTGATGTCAGGTAATATCAATAAATATGGAAGAAAATGTGCTAATTAATTTTAGAAAGGAGCGACATTCGGATACCAGACGCTGTGGTAGAAAACTTAAGTCAATACAATTGTCGTCGGTTGCGAAAGTGCATTGTGTACGGGGAAGAAACTTTGAACAAAAATTAGGTAAGTATAAATACATTCTAAAATAAAATAATTTGTATTTTAATTACTATGTACGTGTTTTCTAGTTTTTTTAAACGGATAAATGACATTTCATTTTGACATTTGACAGTTTACGATAGGCGTGCCAAGTTGCCAAACTGACTTTTAATGTTATTGTTTGCAGGTTGTTAATTTACACATAATTATGATTTCACATAAAAATTTAAACTTTGATTATCCTTTAACCCTTTTTGTGGGATTACGCATGATTAATGGAACAAGTGTTAAAGTAGCGAACTTTCTTTCATATACATACTGTATAAATTTTTAAAAATAGGTTCCACTTAGCTTACTTCAGATTAATGAAGTATGTCATTAATCTGGAGTATATTTTACGGAAAATGACTTCAGTCCGAATTTTTGGTTTAAAACAATGAAAAGTTTCAATGAATTCATACGTCTTCGGAATCTAGAATCAGATATTATGAAACATTACCTTTTTTCTCAATATCAATATAATCAGCAAAATATTTATAGGTATTATCCATCCTATGTTCTTTACGACGAATAACCCAAGTAAGTTGTGTCTGCGAGGACTCAGTTTCCTGGCATCTTGTGAAATTTTCGAGACGTGCGTTCATAAAAGTAGCTACAGTACTAAAGAAAATATAGTTTTTGATTTTTCCAACTTTTATCAAGTTACGTTGAACTGTAAATACTGATGTAATTTATAAAATTTTTTTTTAAATATTTTTTAAGTTTTATATACCGTTTCAAGACATTGATCATACAAAAACAAAGTTGACAGGTTACTATCACTACTAAACATTCTATAATAATTTAAGGAAAACAGAAACAGGCGGATGTACTTGATTATTAACGTTTTTATCCATATACATTACCTGTATTGTATTGAATAATAATCATAAACTTATGTTATATCTACGCGCATAATGACGACTTTATTTCTTTCCAGCAGTCCATAACTGAAAAGGGAATAAACGTAAACCTTATAACGTTCGAAATTTGGCATAGTTATGAAGAACAAAAAGAATATTTGTCCGAGAATTTTGAAGGAGACGAATTTTACATAATATTTTTTTTATTTGCTTTCGGTTATGTAACATATCAATTGAAAAGATGCCACATCAATCGAGCTATAAAGTTTTCAGCACTATTTTTCTTGTTAAATTATATGTAAGATAGTTCCTGAGAGATTGTTGAAAATGTTTATGAAACATATAATCCTCTTTCCTCCGACACTGTTAAAATTTAAGTAATGAAAACATAGGGTTATTAGAAATTAACCCAAAAGTTTACCGGAAAATTTTAGCGCCTATAAGATATGTAATACACAATACATTTACGTGGTGAAACTCTTTGTAATGATACTGTTTGTAGAAAATCTCAAAGAATTACTAAACATAATATAATTTTAATATCTTAAATAGTGTAACAGAAATACTATGAACCCTTAAGTGTTTAAATATTCACATGTGCTCAACTCACATAATACGAGTTCTATTACTGTTTAACATATATTTTCACTAATTCTTAGTATAAAGTATGTACCAAGATAAAATAAGTACTCAGTAATTTTATACCAATAAATCACTAGTTAAATATTAACAGAAACTAACTAGAATACACTTATTACATAGTGAATAAAGGTTTAATAATATTGAATGTCAATATATACTATTTATTCTCTGCACGGTCGGGTGTAAAATAAATTCAAAATTTGTGATAACTTTCATTTGCTATTTTAATAAACAGATTCAACCACACTGTTAAAGAGACGCGCTGCCATACCTTCATCAACTATCTTAAATTTACGACTAAGCGTATCTATCGCAGGTCGCTGAATATCGACGCTTATGACGTCATTTAGATACTGTCATTGATTACATGGATTACAGCTTAATCCAGCAAATACTCAGTGACATTACAGTCGCGCCTGTGATTAGGTGGTTATGTAATGTCACTGACTATTTGATAAGGATCAGGACTGCAAAGTGCACAACTGGTCCTTTATGATAAGGCTACTGACGTATACAATTCCTGTCATGTAACTGTCGAATATGCTTTGTGCTTTTTTGGAGATTTATTTGTCGAAAAAAATATGATAATTTTCTAATTTCTCCTTCTTGCTCCTTTTATTCTAGGTTGAATAAATATAAACATAAAATATAACAGTTATTCTAGGTTATTATAACAGTTATTCTAGGTTGGATAAATATAGACAGAGAGATATAACAGTTTCATTTTTAAAATATTCTTTGGTGGATTTGTATATTCCCTAACACCATCCCTGATAATTATCAGATTTAATTATCTCAGATATGAAAACTCGTCAGGATAAACTGTTCGCTTCACGTTCGTCTTGAACTATCCTACATTCTGACTTGTAGAGTGTCGAGTTAGTAAACATGAATTTCAGATATTTGTATTTGATAAATACACGTGTTAATTTATTTTGATCATTCTGGAATATATTTTTATCGTTATTTTTTTCATTCACTTAATATTTGTCTCTTCGTACAATATATTAGTAACTTTCTTTTTTTTACTCTCGCATTGACGAGTTAGCTACTATTTCATTTTGAGGACTAAGTTTTCTAATGGAGCTATCAAAATATTATGTTAATTAAATGTATGTAACTATGTATATAGGTGGTAATAATTTACTAACATGGTACATGACCAACACCCCCCATATAAATAATGAAATACAGTCATTATATTTATGATATTAATAGTGAAATGTACTTACTCACATTTCAACTGAGGAAATATTTATTATTACGACCCAGAAAAAAATAAATAGAAAAATTACTCCTTCGATTCAAGCTGGTAACTCATTCTCAACTTCTATATTTTTAAAAAACTAAAAAATATATGAGTCCAATGTATACAGCATATATCAATATGTCTTACCCCAGTAGTTCAACCAGTGTGGCAGGAACACAAAATTTTCATATTCAGTCATATCTACTAAAATATTAAGGACGCTCCCTCTCGCTCTCTTCCTCTCGAAGTCTGTCCCCCTCGACCTGCTCTCTCCCTCTCTCTCTCCATCTCCTCCCTTCTCTTTCTCCAGTATTCTATCTCCTCTCAACTTCGCCTCTTCTCTCACTCACCAGTAAAAGAGAACACAGTGAAAAAGTGTATCTTGATTCAATGCTGTGGATTACTTGTTAATTTCGTAAATGTTCATCGAATAACATGAAAATCATATTATAATTTTGAAAGATTCGACATTTTCGAAAAGTTCACTATGATAAACATGGAGGAAATGAATGTAAACATGGAGGAAATGAATGTAAACTTGAGGAAATGAATGTAAAAAATATTTTATTTATTTATTTCAGAATTTATTGTTAACATAAAATTGTGCTATACTTTTGGCGGACTTATATCTGTGTGAACAATCTATTTCCGTCAAGTACAATGGTTAAATATGAGAATTTGGTGGTGTGGAAGTCTAAAAAAAGATTCAACCTTTTATCATAGCGTTTCAGTTAGTTTATCTATTTGCTGTAAATTACTATATGTCCAAGTGATTTTTGGGCGCCTTTATTTACTGGACTGTTCCTATTATCAAGAACCCAATGAATTCCAATTAATGCCCTTTCGTAGTTTGCAACTGGCATTGAGCAATTCTATTCTTAGAAAAGGTCAAAGAGGAAAGCATTCTAATATCTTGCTTACGAAAATACAGGTCATATCAAAAGCACTCCACAATAACTTGCAAAGAACGAATAATAAAACGAAAGAGACATGGCAAATAAAGCATACTACACGACAACAATAGCCGAAAAGGAACCCCTCTAATCCTTTATGATTTCAGAAGAAGGACAAATAAAATAATTGTCATCTACCTTAATTAATATTCATAATTTTAAGGGGGCGTATGAATGGAACGAAATTATTAGCCTGAAGCTCGGCTCAAATCTAAAGCGAAAACAGCAAGTTTTCTAACGGAAAGACTCGTTAAAGTGAAAAGTTGTTTAATAAATCCTCTGAGGTGGATGGAGCTTGATCTCAAGTATCTTCTGAGTTACATTTTAAGGGCATATGTGTAGCAAATTGAAAATATTAACATAGACATGAAGACATTATTTAGACATAAATCATTTCAAGTTTTAAACGAAAGTAGAAGAAGAATAGTTGTGTTACAAAGGTTTAGCTAGTGACGAAAACAAACTTCATTTTAGAAGGCTCAGCTAGTTCCAACATTAGTAGCAGCAAATTTTCCTATGTGTAACATAACTCTATGACACATTTATTTTTACGTGCAAGAAAAAGGCATAAGATTTCCAATCTCTTGTATGTTTTATATAGGTACTAATTTATTTGTTATTTATTGTAATGCATATATATATATATATATATATATATATATATATATATATATATATATATATATATATATATTATATATCTATTCTTGGAGATGAGAAAACTCAATCACTACTTTCTATTCTATTATAATATTTTGAGATATTGTTTTTTATACAGCCCATTTTTTCTTATAACATATTGATCAACACATTGTCATATATCACATTGTCACATTGTCATAGATCAACACATTAACATATTGATGAACACATTGTCACGGGACCAATGCCAAACAATCATTTTAAGTTAAAGGTGATACACCGTTCTGAACTTAAAATAATTGTGGTGAATGAAAAAAAACCCAAACGTTTCCAAAAATGTTTTTATATTCTTCCTCTTCACAGCATTAGATATCAAATGTAAGCTTCCATTAAAGTTTAATTTGTTTTTTTTAATGTAATAATTTTCTGATGAAATTTCCAGAAATTTCTGAAGAATTGCAATTCTTCGTCACGACCTTCAAAACTATTATTCAGAAAAATCTGGAAAGAAATGGGAAAAGTGTTGAGCTCTATACTGAGTGCATATTATCAGCCGTGGATTGTTTTCTTTTCTTACAATTCATTTATTTATTCAAATCTAAATTACAGTATATATATTGATGGTAAAGGATATAAATCATTTATACTATGATGGTTTGGAATACTAAACGTGAAAGTTCTATTCGCATTGCATGGTTTTTATTATTGTATTTTTTGTTCGCAGTCTCGTTGTTTTCTTTTATTTTAAATCTGTGTTTGAAAAATTATCAAACAAATCTTCACCGACCCATATTTTCCGACATGGCTTTAGTATTAAATGGCCTTAATTTCGGGTGAAAAAAAATGTTACCACTGATAATTTTTGACATTGAATATATTTGGCGTTAATTTTGTAGAAATTCATTATTCACAATTAATGAAACTACGTGATGTAGTATTATTTCTACTTTCTTTAAGTTCTTTACCTCGGCCTAGGTTTCGTTGTATTACAACATCTTCAGGTGGGATATTAGCAATCTTTGCTAATATCCCATCTGAAGATGACATGTTATTTTCACATCACTTTTGTATAAGAAAGTTATGTATTGAAGAAATTTCAATTAAATACAATATAATAAAAAAATACAAAAGTTTGGATGCTAGTTTTCATGTAGAAAGTTCACAGTCGTGACGAAAATTTAATTACACAATCCACTGTAACGTATACTAGGAGAGGAAGCTGTTTAGCAACAAAGAAAAAATACAGAAAGAGTCCCAAAAACACAGTTTATGTATGGACTATTCTAAACACAGTCGAAACACTCCCACGACAGTAATAATAGACCAATGATCAAATAAAATATTTGCAATCCTATTATTGCGACGAGTTCTTAAGAGGGAGAGAAAAAATAAATTTTCTCTCGCAATAAAACTTACTCCTGCGGGAAATCATGACATCATATAAAAAGTCTTTAATATTTAATATCCATACTATTACGTCAGTGTTTGCAAACATCAAAGAAGGTATATTACACAGAAAATGAGAAAAAGGACAATGAATTCAATTATTCTATTAGAAAAGATGATTCGGGTATTTAAGTATATACGTACTTAACGTTTATCGCTTAATATAATGAGACTAGCTTTTGCCTGAGTCTCCGCCTATGTGGTACTAGGAAAATGTGAAAACAATGTTTTTATGGAGATATTTATAGGATTCATTCAGGTCAGTTATTTAGTTATGAGACAAGTATTATTTTACACATAATTTAGCTGACCTGACTTAACATTTCTTTTAGTTATGAGATGACAGTCTGGACTAAAATGTTGGACAATAAATAACTCATGAATTTGACGTATCAAACGAAATAATTCCAATAGTTCCAAAAATTAAATTAATAGCAGCGCAGTCAGTTTTTCGTGAGTGGGTATAATTTTATTGACCTTTATTTTCAGCACTCTGTAACTGGTAGATTACCTTTTAATCTAGAGATTATATTACCGGTATCATATTCATTGAAACCTGTTGGTCCGTTTAACCCGTGAAAGAAAGACAAATAAAGAAGTAAACGAACAACGTTTCACTTTATTATGTTAGTAGGGATACTTATATATATTCTAACTTATAAACTATAAGATGTATATTATTTATGTGCCATATTTAATTGAAATTCGTTATACCATTTATGCGTGAAAGAAAGACAAAGAAAGTAATAAACAGACAAAGCTTTACTTTTATTATATTAGTTTGTTCATTCAAATTCTCTGTGCATAAACAGTATGAAAAATAGTAAAAAAATAGATATTAAGAGTTATCAGCGTTTAGCAGAACCGTCAGTCAGTCTCCATGACTGCTTATGTTTTTTTAAATATTTTTCCTTGTACTGGGTTGAGCGCTAAGACGGTTTCATGTTTTAAGCTTAAAATAAAAAAAAGAACAAAAATTTTTCATTACGCTTGTTATTTTTCCATTCACCAAAGGATATTATCCCTCTTGTTCCATGCACCATTTATATATTTTTTAATTTGCTAAAAATCGAGGTAGTTTAAATATTTTATTGCCTATAGAAATTCAAAGCAAACAAACATTAATTTTGCTAAAGTTATCTTACAGCATTTGCCAATGTAAAAATTCTGGAGATATAAATATTTAATTTTTTTATAATGTCTTTATTACCTCACATTATCTGTCCACGATAAATCCTGAATTCAAAATTTCGACTAAGTCTAATGAAGATTCCTTTGAAATTTTGCACACT
This sequence comes from Druceiella hillmani, assembly GCA_039881145.1. Lineage (NCBI taxonomy): Eukaryota > Metazoa > Arthropoda > Insecta > Lepidoptera > Hepialidae > Druceiella > Druceiella hillmani. The sequence continues at coordinate 17,647,617 of JAYKKI010000029.1, forward strand.
TCTATAAGTCCGGTGAGAATATAGTTTAATTTCTTTCTAAATGCATCCCAAGTTGGCGGATTACTTTTTTCATTATAACCCTTTGATATGAGTGCCTAATGAAAGGATTTGATAAGTAGAAATACGGTAAATTATGTAATGTATATATGTAATGTAACGCTAACAAGTCCTACATAGCTAAAGAGAATAAAAGTTAGGTTAAAAACCTAACTTTTGTCCACTTTATTCTCTTTCTTACTTACTTCTTAATTCTGTTTTTTAAAGTGTTTTCTTTATATAAAACTTGTTGCTAAAAATAATAAAATTTGTGAGATGTTACATTACCAAAACATCACTCAAATATTACTTTTAACCGAATACGTGCCCGTAAAGCACTAATAATTAAAATAATTTCGGGTTAAATTTCTATGTTTAATTTCTATGTAATAAATGTTTAGCTTTAAAAAGCGCTCCTCGATTGTCGATGAAAATATTTCAACGTCTTAAATTCGAAAGCATTTTAAAATTGATAAAAATTAAAACGTATGGAAATTTGTAAAAGTATATTAATAATTTTGCAAATTTCCATATTTTTACATTAGTGCCTATCAAAAAAATTAAATTAACATAATAAAACAAAAAAACATCAATGATAGTATAACTTTTGTTACGGACGTGAAAGTTTTTGGCGATTTACTATTTAAAATTGAATTTTAGCCGAATGCAACGTAAAAGACAAAAGAAACTAATTGTGACGTGTTATATTATTAGCATATTTTTTAGTACATCTCTGAAGATGTGACACCTAATTGTGAAAAAAGTCCTCAACTAGCCTTTTCCAACAAAACCCCACAATTAAATTGAATTTTAATTATTTTCGAGTACATAATTTTTATCCGTTAACATTTCCGTACGCATATTTTAAGTGTTATCTAGACGTGAAATACTCGTATATACAGTTGAATATGATATATTATTGTGCCAAATTTCTAGTTTCTAAGCCAGTGAGAGAAACAACTGCGCCAAACGGAAGACAGAAGGACACGTGAGTGATTTTATAAGGAATCTGTTTTTTATTGTGAGACACGGAACCCTAAAAAGAAGCAAATAAGCAAAAATTTTAATTTCTTTTGAACAATCACAATTTTTAGTTTTTCCTATTCAGAATAATTTTGCGGCTAACACTTATAATGAAAATAGTGAAAAAAACGCCATGGCAACGCTTTGTGAGGTCGTCGCTGATCTTATTGGGGTTGTTTAATTTTGAAAACGGTTTTCCCGTAACTTTGTTTTCTTTTCTGGGGTTTGGGTTTTTTTTCATTCACCACAATCATTTTAAGTTCAGAACGGTGATAGGCACCTTTCTGAACTTAAAAACCCCAAATCTTCAAAGATGTACTAAGAAAATATGCTAATAATATAACACGTCACAATTAGTTTCTTTTGTGTTTTACGTTGCATTCGGCTGAAATTCAATTTTAAATAGTAAATCGCCAAAAACTTTTACGTCCATAACAAAAGTTATATTCTCATTGATGTTTTTTTGTTTTATTACGTTAATTTAATTTTTTTGATAGGCACTAATGTAAAAATATGGAAATTTGCAAAATTATTAATATACTTTTACAAATTTCCATATGTTTTAATTTTTATCAATTTTAAAATGAATATTAAATTAAAAAATATTTTCGAATTTAAGACGTTGAAATATTTTCATCGACAATCAAGGAGCGCTTTTTAAAGCTAAACATTTATTACATAGAAATTAAACATAGAATTTAACCCGAAATTATTTTAATTATTAGTGCTTTACGGGCAAGTATTCGGTTAAAAGTAGTATTTGAGTGATGTTTTGGTAATGTAACATCTTACAAATTTTATTATTTTTAGCAACAAGTTTTATATAAAGAAAACACTTTAAAAAACAGAATTAAGAAGTAAGTAAGAAAGAGAATAAAGTGGACAAAAGTTAGGTTTTCAACCTAACTTTTATTCTCTTTAGCTATGTAGGACTTGTTAGCGTTACATTACTTATATACATTACATAATTTACCGTATTTCTACTCATCAAATCATTTCATTAAACACCCATATCAAAGGTTTATGGAGAAAAAAGTACTCCGCCAACTTGGGATGCATTTAGAAGGAAATTAAACTAAATTTTCACCGGACTTATAGAAGTGTGCCAAATTTCAAAGCTCAATCTTAATTAGACCTAGTCGAAATTTTGAATTCACGATTTATCGTGGATAGATAATGTGAGTTAATAAAGACATTATAAAAAAATTTAATATTTATATCTACAGAATTGTTACATTGGCAAATGCTGTAAGATAACTTTAGCAAAATTAATGTTTGTTTGCTTTGAATTTCTATAGGCAATAAAATATTAAAACTACCTCGATTTTTAGCAAATTAAAAAATATATAAATGGTGCATGGAACAAGAGGAATAATATCCTTTGGAGAATGGAAAAATAACAAGCGTAATGAAAAATTTTTGTTCTTTTTTTTATTTTAAGCTTAAAACATGAAACCGTCTTAGCACTCAACCCAGTATACGGAATTTTTTTTACTATTTTTCATACTGCTTAAGCACAGAGAATTTGAATGAACAAACTAATATAATAAAAGTAAAGCTTTGTCTGTTTATTACTTTCTTTGTCTTTCTTTCACGCATAAATGGTATAACGAATTTCAATTAAATATGGCACATAAATAATATACATCTTATAGTTTATAAGTTAGAATATATAAAAGTATCCATACTAATATAATAAAAGTGAAACTTTGTTCGTTTACTTCTTTGTTTGTCTTTCTTTCACGGGTTAAACGGCCCAAAAGGTTTCAATGAATATGATACCGGTAATATAATCTCTAGATTAAAAGTTAATCTACCAGTTACAGAGTGCTGAAAATAAAGGTCTATAAAATTATACCCACTCACGAAAAACTGACTGCGCTGCTATTAATTTAATTTTTGGAACTATTGGAATTATTTCGTTTGATACGTCAAATTCATGAGTTATTTATTGTCCAACATTTTAGTCAAGACTGTCATCTCATAACTAAAAGAAATGTTAAGTCAGGTCAGCTAAATTATGTGCAAAATAATACTTGTCTCATAACTAAATAACTGACCTGAATGAATCCTATAAATATCTCCCTAAAAATATTGTTTTCACATTTTCCTAGTACCACATAGGCGGAGCCTCAGGCAAAAGCTAGTCTCATTATTTTAAGCGATAAACGTTAAGTACGTATATACTTAAATACCCGAATCATCTTTTCTAATAGAATAATTGAATTCATTTTCCTTTTTCTCATTCTCTGTGTAATGTACCTTCTCTGATGTTTGCAAACAGTGACGTAATAGTATGGATATTAAATATTAAAGACTTTTTATATGATGTCATGATTTCCCGCAGGAGTAAGTTTTATTGCCAGAGAAAATTTATTTTTTCTCTCCCTCCTAAGAACTCGTCGCAATAATAGGATTGCAAATATTTTATTAGATCATTGGTCTATTATTATTATCTTGGGAGTATTTCAACTCTGTTTAGAATAGTACATAAATAAACAGTGTTTTTGGGACTCTTTCTGTATTTTTTCTTTGTTGCCAAACAGCTTCCTCTCCTAGTATACGTTACAGTGGATTGTATATTTAAATTTTCGTCACAACAACTGTGAACTTTTTTCATGAAAACTAGCGTCCAAACTTTTGTATTTTTTAATTATATTGTATTTAATTGAAATTTCTTCATTACATAACTTTCTTATACAAAAGTGATGTGAAAATAACATGTCAAAAATTCACAATTAAATGAAACTACGTGATGTAGTATTATTTCCAAACCATTCAATGCGAATAGAACTTTCACGTTTAGTATTCCAAACCATTATAGTATAAATGATTTATATCCTTTACCATCAATATATTAGCTGTAATTTAGATTGCAATAAATAAATGAATTGTAAGAAAAGAAAACAATCCACGGCTTATAATATGCACTCAGTATAGAGCTCAACACTTTTCCCATTTCTTTCCAGATTTTTCTGAATATTAGTGTTGAAGGTAGTGACGAAGAATTGCAATTCTTCAGAAATTTCTGGAAATTTCATCAGAAAATTATTACATTCAAAAAAACAAATTAAACTTTAATGGAAGCTTACATTTGATATCTAATGCTGAGAAGAGGAAGAATATAAAACATGTTTTAAATGTTTTTTCCTTCCCTTTTGCTTTTCAAATTTTTATCCCAAAACGGAAATTCAACTTTTTCTACATAAACTAACTTATAACTTCTACACATAAATCAAATATCAATGTTATATTTAAATTGGACTCACAAAAATGTCTGTGACAAACACACACCTAGTTTATTGCTGATCAATATTATCCTCGAGGTGGATATAAATATAACGACTTGTAAAGCATGAACGGAGCATCTGTCCACTGCTAGTATCGAAGGGGAATTTCGTAAGGTGGTATTTAAAATTATTCAAAAATTTAATGCATTTGGTTGGGATAATGTTCACAAAATTAATACACAAATGAATCTGTCGCGTTCTTATACACTTTAATTGAAAATGTTTTGATACACATTGATTCTAATAAAAAAGGATGCGATTTTGTGTAACACTGACTTCCTATTTGGTTTAAAATAACACTGTCAGCGATATTCGTAACAAATCATTAAACCATAAAAATATGTTGTAAGCTATAATCATGAAATGGCTGGTTTTTGACGCGAGCAAGCAAAATATAATATTAAAGTTTTGCACAGCGCCCATGATCGAAATAGTGACGCCTGTCCTTTCACAGACCTATAAATATCCTGAATTTCTTAAACCATGAATTTTAGAACCATGGCTTTAGTTTTATGGCAAACTTTCGGTAAAATTTTAGTGACGCGGTTTTTTTATAATTTGTAATTTAGCAATTTCGAAAATATAATTATTAAGAATATTTTCATAAATAACTCTAGGATATTTTATGTAAAGTTCTGAAAAAATTTGAGGGGTACGCTTTCCCGACTCTTACAATTATTCATTATTCGTTTGCCTCCGCCATAATTTCTTTATAAATATTTTTGAGTGCAATTTTCTACATCAACCAATTTCCGAGAAAAACGATTGTGACAGACGAACCAAAGAACGAATACATATGTGATCTTCGAAGAGTTCCTTTATTTTCCTTTCGAGGTACGGAAGCCTAAAATTGTTAAAAATAATTTTATAGGAGACTTTTTCCCTTTTATTTAAGTTAAGTTCATAACATTGGCCCAAAACAAAATTTTCATTTTAACTAAGAAAAACAAAAAATCAAAAAATTTTAATAGCATCAAAATATTACATGCACTCTTATTGCTTGACAGAGACAATATATATTTCTGACACGCCAATGATCAAATCAGTTTGTATAGGAAATGTATCATGAACAATGTGAAAATAAATTAATAACAAATCAAGTTTGAATTAGTAACCAAACAGCTTTTCCTGGTCACTTCCCAATCAATCAAAATAGAAATTTAATCGGAATTAAATTACAGAATCCTTCAAGATACCAAAATGAAACAAATGTGTACATTTGTTAGATTTAGAAAAACGATATAAAAGCTTTCATTCCCAATACACGAATATTCGTCTTTGAACTAAAAAATATGTAAAAAACAAGAAAATTGTCAAATTTATCCGCATGCTAAATATAATCTTCAAAACTTTCCTAAAAAACCTTTGATTTTTCATTATAGCAAACTAGAAATTATTCAAAACCAGGTAGATAATTTTTAGTTAACTTAGGAATTTACGTTCCTAAGTCAACTAAAAACTAATTTAGATCAATCCAACACTAATTTAGATTTAAGGGTACACTTAAAATAGTAATTTTCACCTAACTAAACTATTTAATATAAACTAATAATCACACTGTTTCTATTCGAAAATAACACTGTTTCTATTATAATAATTTCCATCTATTTTGAAGATTAAAAGAAGATAATTTTGGAACTTCGAAACTTTTTCAGTTATCTATTAGGTAAAATTAAAATTCAATACTATTAAGTTTCCAGCTGTTACTACGATTATGATCGTGTTATTTTTTTATTTAAAATAATCGTCTTTATATAAAAAGTCTGTATTCCTACCCATATAAGATGAAGTTTATGATAATGCCATATACATAAAACTAGCTGTGCCTGCGACTTCGTTCGTCTGGAATTTGGAGTAAGAAAAGTCATTAGGATTTTTTTTGTTAATTTTTTCTTTTCTTTTTTCTCTCAGACTTTATGAGCATAAAGTTTACTGAAAATGCTGATAGATAGTGTTCGCTGCAAAATCAGTACTGCCGGTACTGACATTAGGGTGCACAAAATAAAGATTGGCGTATCTTTTTTATTTGTGAATCGATTAAAATGAAAACAAGTCTAAATATTAGTCTAAGCTTAGATTAGCTATATAATTAATCAAATCGGCTCATCCAAATCAATTCAACCATTGCTCATAATAGCGTGCACAATAAAAATGAAAACAAACAAACAAAGTATCTAAAACTGTTGTTTTAGGCTTTGTAGTGTCTTTTTAGTAAGTAGCATTTAAATATTAATGCACACTCAAGAAAATATTTAATGCACACTCAGTTCTTTTACAATGTTATTATATGTATAGATATGTAAATTTACTTAATATAGTCGTCGTGTTAGAATATAATAAGACCAGTGTCTACTCGTATATCTGTCCACGTGTGCTTTCTGTCTCCTCTTCAATAAACGAACAGATTCAGATAAAATCTAACATGAAGATTACTGATAATTCAAGAAGAGTAACGTATCATTCAGTTCTTTATTATTTCAAACTCATCAAAGTATTATTTAATCGTTTAGTAACTGCAATATCCACTATTTAATCAATTAATTAATTAGCCGCAATACCGCGGCATCGTCTCATCCATAATGTAAGTACCTAAAAACTAGTTTTATTTCTTAACACTTTCCAGCATTTATTGTCTGGAGAAGCGATTTCAGTACTCACAAGTAACCAACAGAGACAATTAAGATAAGTTAGCGGTTCCTATTCATGCTTGCTCTTCAGAAGGTAGTTGACATTCGCGGTGCTCTAATTAAAAACGCGACAGAGTAACGGATGCTTGAAAATATCATCGGAGCAAACTTGATCAGACGGCAGTGTTAGTGCATTTGCCGTTATGAATTAGTACTTGCTCCATCGTTCCAGTGTAACAATGCATAAGTTATTCTTCTGTGTGCACTCTATAATAAAAAGTAGGTAGAGCTGCTAGTTACTGATTTCCAAAAGAGTAACTTATTATCTAATGAAAATTAAAGGTTATTTAAGAAAACGTGTTTTAAAAATACCATTTATTTATGTATTAAAAAAATTAATATATTTACATTTAAAATTAACCTATTTTTATATACATTTCATATTAATATAATACTAGCGTGACCCGTGCGAAGTCTTCGCATTATTTATTCCATTATGAAGCTCAGATGACAGATCAAACAAATATTTTACTAAAATTGACATATAGAGGCGCAAGTATCAAAAGCATTGAGCTAAAGCGCCACTTTATTTATACGTGAGTGGATTTGAAATTAAACAAAAATTTTACCGACCGTCAATCATATTGACGTTGAGCCGTTAGATGGCAGCATTGCTGTTTTGTGTATATAATTTTAATAATTAATTAATTTGCAAAAACAATAGCAATAATAGATTTTTTAGTTGTGGATGCCGGTAGAGCAAGCAATTATCTATAAAATGATATATAATTTATGTGGATTAGTTGTGAGGTTTTTTCTAAAAAGGGAGAGTAACATCTTAACCTTAGCGTATTAATATATATGATGATGATGATGGTATGATGATGATGATAGCGTCCTCTTTTTTTTAACAACTAATCTAAATAATAAATCGAGATTCAGCCTACAAGGCCGCATGTGATTATATTGATATATGACCTATTATTCTTGCCTTCTGGCTTCGGCTTCCTTTTGCGATCAGCCTGTAAACAAAAGAGAAGAAATTTCATTAAATATATTTTTGTTTTCAATATAATGTAATTTCTGTGGCTTAGTGGCGTTCGAATTTTGAGTGCGTATTTAGATGGTGACGATAGTAGTCTCTGCGTAACAGCATAGTCACTGGCTAAGAGAAGTAGTCACTCATAACTGTATTCAAGTCTTGACTACGCCGACATGGTTAAAATTTCACTTAGACTAGAAACTCATATTCAGCATAAACAAAAGAATATAAAAGTTTTAACATCAACAAGAGTTGATTGAAATAAAACCTGAACACACTGGTTAGACTATAATTAAAATTGTTCTAGAGAATATTTTACGAAATTTTCGGATTCAAATGCGGACACGGTTGTTAAAGAAAGAAAATTTTCTAAAGGTAAACTCTAATTTTCTAAGTAATAACTTTCCGTTCAATGTAAAATAAAAGGATATAAATATTTTGCAAATATTTAATATCCACTAACAAACGAACGACTCAATATTAATTATTTAATATGAAAAGGAATCCCTTTGACTCTTCTAATATAAGACTTTGCTAAAATTAGAGGATGCTACAAAATTATTGTTATTTATTAATGTTTAGTAATTAAGTTTTAATACGGGATAATTATACTTCCAGAACCATAATTTAGCGACTTCATGTGACTTTAACCGCCAGTGAAGTTTATAGAATATTGAATATATTTGGCTTTAATTTTGTAGAAATTCATTATTCACAATTACATGAAATCTTAGCTAATAGCCCACCTAAGATGTTGTAATACAACGAAACCTAGGTCGTGGTAAAGAACTTAAAGAAAGTAGAAATAATACTACATCACGTAGTTTCATTTAATTGTGGATTATAGACTATGTAAAAGTGAACGTATAGACTCATTTTTTTATGTATTACTCAACCATTTTAGAGAACAGTTTTAAGAGTCACTTCGTTTCACGAAATAGTGAAGTCAAAGAACGTTTGCAATGATCTATAAACTTGTTTACTGACAGAAGAATCAGTAACTCTTCAATCAGCTGGACTATAATTTTCATTCCTCCGTCTTGGTTATTAAGGGTTCGCGACCCGAGCTCGCAACGTTTTTATTATTTTCTTACAACTTCATTCATTGCTCGAACCCGTAATATCCGCATTATGATCTACGGCAATTGGCGTAGTTGCTAATGCAGAAATTATAATTCATATACATCCGGATATGACCTTTAAGAGTACCATTATTTTTACCTTCAATGTTTTTCCTGAAAACCAAGATATATTTACATAATAGACAATTTTGCGTCCCGATTGAAATTTGAAAACAAAAAGGTCACGTACAACTTCAACTCTCTACAACTCTCAACGTAGAACAACATCAGTGCTGCATCCCTTTATTTTTTCCAGTAGTGATTTTGTTTAAACAAAGCGAAATAAATATTCTATATCGTAAATATTTAAATTGGACATTATACAGTCGGAGATTATAAATTGGTATTACTTACATAGAATATATATATACATATATATATATATATATATATATATATATATATATATATATATATATATAAATATATATACATATATATATATATATATATATATTTAAATGACCCGTTGCTAACATCAATACTTATCTATAATAACACATCTATACGACACATCATTGTTGTCATTAACAGCCTGTCTCGGTCCCCTACCAGACACAGGACCCTGGATTAATGCTCATAATCGCCACGCTAGACAGGGTTTGGCGATCGTAGTGCGGAGCTTCTCGCAATGGTAGCGCTGCTACCCGTCATTGATATGTAGCATACAGCTACGCGATTATAATTACTCCTCCAACCTGCTCTGAAAGTAGACGGGAAAGTTCTTAAGTTTTGTTTCAGCGCGGGTCAGACTTGCAGTGCTTTCCACCTTTCTCCTGCCCGGTCTCGCGTATTGCTTTCGGTCCGCCGCTACTCGCCATCCGCACGGCAAAGATTTTTTAACTTTTGACGAAACATTTTAATATATATAAAACAAAACTTAAATGATACTCCGTTATATTATCTATGTGTAGATATATTATTATGTATTGATACGTAATTAAGCACCTCTGAGTTTATTCCAGACGTTTTTCTCGAGACATACAGAAAAACAGACCGACCTAGAAATAGAATCAATTTACAAAATTCTGTATGTGAACAAACAAGCCTAAAAACAAGTTTCTATCGTTATTGCTGACTGTTACTTATAGGATTCAATTAAGTTTCTTCCTGGATAAATTCAACATACAAAGTCATGTGAAATTTCACTAAACTTTATCGATACAGCAAAGCGTTAAAAAAATTAAAAGTATAAAACGAAGAAAACAAAAAACCTCCGTACCTCGTTCACAGTGAAAATACTTTATTTATCGCCGCGAAATTTCTATAATATTTAATATTTTGTATATTAATTAAATAAAGGTGACATATATATTATCGTGGATACCTCAAAAACTATCTAAGATCATCGATATAACCTTCCTACAGCCAAAAAATTTCTTTTTTCCATAATTCTTAATACCTTGTTTTTTCATCATTTTATATTCAATGATTTCGAAAGTAAAAGAGGAAACCTATATTTTACACATTTTTCAGTATATATCTGAAGGTATGTTATCTAAAATTATGAAAAACATATGTTTCAAATTCTTACGGCTAGCTCTTTCTAACGATTCCCCACACTACACATGGAAATTAAAAAAAAAACATAAGCACTTAATTTGTCCTCCTAAAACTACGATGCAAATATTTTTAGTATTAGTTATTAAGTTATTCATAGTTCATATTAACCTTTTATTACCGTGTCAAATTTCAAACTGCGTGAAATTACTTTTTGAAAAAAGTGACTATGACCAACACCTACTGGTATTACAGGCCTGTAATATCTATATATATATATATAAATATATATATATATATATATATATATATATATATATATATATATATATGTATATATGTATATATACCGGAAAATGGTTTCAGTCCGAATCTTTTTTTCAAGACATAATGAAAAGTTTCATAAACCATATTTCAATGAATTCATACCTCTTCGGAATCTAGAATCAGATATTTCAATATAAATTAATGTTTCATACATTACCTCTTTTCTCAATATTAACACAATCGCTAAAAATATTTCTCAGGTGTTATCCGTCCTACGTTCTTTACTATTTTATTAGTTGAAAATGTTTAGCAATAATATATTCCTCTTTCCTCCCACACTGTTAAAGTTCAAATAATAAAAAGATAGGGTTACTAGAAGTTGACCCAAAAGTTCACCGGAAAATTTAAGCGCCTATAAGATACACTATAAGATACACAATACCTGGTGAAACTGTTTATAACTATTTGTAATGATACTGTTTGTAGGAAATCTTCAAGAATTACTGAACATCATATAATTTTAATATCTTAAATAGTGTAATGGAAATACTATGAACCCCTAAATGTTTAAATATTCACATATAGTCTTTGTGCTCAACCCACGTAATACGAGTTCTGTTACTGTTTAACATATATTTTCACTAATTCTTAGGACAAAGTATGTACCAAGATAAAATAAGTACACAGTAAACTTTATAACAATAAATCACTAATTAGAAATTAATAGAAACTAACTAGAATACACTTATTACAGAGTGAATAAAGGTTTACTAATATTGAATGTCAATATATACTATTTATTCTCTGCACGGTCGGGTGTAAAATAAATTTAAAATTTGTGATAACTTTCATTTGCTATTTTAATAAACAGATTCAACCACACTGTTAAAGAGACGCGCTGCCATACCTTCATCAACTATCTTAAATTTACGACTAAGCGTATCTATCGCAGGTCGCTGAATATCGACGCTTATGACGTCATTTAGATACTGTCATTGATTACATGGATTACAGCTTAATCCAGCAAATACTCAGTGACATTACAGTCGCGCCTGTGATTAGGTGGTTATGTAATGTCACTGACTATTTGATAAGGATCAGGACTGTAAAGTGCATAACTGGTCCTTTATGATAAGGCTACTGACGTATACAATTCCTGTCATGTAACTGTCGAATATGCTTTGTGCTTTTTTGGAGATTTATTTGTCGAAAAAAATATGATAATTTTCTAATTTCTCCTTCTTGCTCCTTTTATTCTAGGTTGAATAAATATAAACATAAAATATAACAGTTATAACAGTTATTCTAGGTTATTATAACAGTTATTCTAGGTTGGATAAATATAGACAGAGAGATATAACAGTTTCATTTTTAAAATATTCTTTGGTGGATTTGTATATTCCCTAACACCATCCCTGATAATTATCAGATTTAATTATCTCAGATATGAAAACTCGTCAGGATAAACTGTTCGCTTCACGTTCGTCTTGAACTATCCTACATTCTGACTTGTAGAGTGTCGAGTTAGTAAACATGAATTTAAGATATTTGTATTTGATAAATACACGTGTTAATTTATTTTGATCATTCTGGAATATATTTTTATCGTTATTTTTTTCATTCACTTAATATTTGTCTCTTCGTACAATATATTAGTAACTTTCTTTTTTTTACTCTCGCATTGACGAGTTAACTACTATTTCATTTTGAGGACTAAGTTTTCTAATGGAGCTATCAAAATATTATGTTAATTAAATGTATGTAACTATGTATATAGGTGGTAATAATTTACTAACATGGTACATGACCAACACCCCCCATATAAATAATGAAATACAGTCATTATATTTATGATATTAATAGTGAAATGTACTTACTCACATTTCAACTGAGGAAATATTTATTATTAAGACCCAGAAAAAAATAAATAGAAAAATTACTCCTTCGATTCAAGCTGGTAACTCATTCTTAACTTCTACATTTTTAAAAAACTAAAAAATATATGAGTCCAATGTATACAGCATATATCAATATGTCTTACCCCAGTAGTTCAACCAGTGTGGCAGGAACACAAAATTTTCACATTCAGTCATATCTACTAAAATATAAGGACCCTCCCCCTCGCTCTCTTCCTCTCGAAGTCTGTCCCCCTCCCCCTGCTCACTCCCTCTCCCTCTCCATCTCCTCCCTTCTCTTTCTCCAGTATGCTATCTCCTCTCAACTTCGCCTCTTCTCTCTCTCACCAGTAAAAATATAGAAAAGGGAACACAGTGAAAAAGTGTATCTTGATTCAATGCTGTAGATTACTTTTTAATTTCGTAAATGTTCATACAATAACATGAAAATCGTATTATAATTTTGAAAGGTTCGACATTTTCGAAAAGTTCACTATGATAAACATGGAGGAAATGAATGTAAACATGGAGGAAATGAATGTAAACATGGAGGAAATGAATGTAAACATGGAGAAAATGAATGTAAAAAATATTTTATTTATTTATTTCAGAATTTATCATAAAATTGTGCTATACTTTTGGCGGACTTATATCTATGTGAACAAACTATTTCAGTAAAAAAAGATTCAACCTTTTATCATAGCGTTTCAGTTAGTTTATCTATTTGCTGTAAATTACTATATGTCCAAATGATTTTTGGGCCTTTATTTACTGGACTGTTCCTATTATTAAGAACCCAATGAATTCCAATTATTAACCTTTCGTATTTTGCAACTGACATTGAGCAATTCTATTCCCAGAAAAGGCAAAGGGGAAAGCATTCTAATATCTTGCTTACGAAAATACAGGTCATATCAAAAGCACTCCACAATAACTCGCCAAGAACAAATAATAAAATGACAGAGACATGGCAAATAAAGCATATTATACCACAACAATGGCCTAAAAGGAACCCCTATAATCCTTTATGATTTCAGAAAAAGGACAAATAAAATAATTGTCATCTACCTTAATTAATATTCATAATTTTAAGGGGGCGTATGAATGGAACGAAATTATTAATTTTTCCTTAAGCTCGGCTCAAATTTAAAGCGAAAACAGCAAGTTTTCTAACAGAAAGACTTGTTAAATTGAAAAGTTGTTTAATAAATTATCTGAGATGGATGGAGCTTGAACTCAAGTTTTTCCTGAGTTATATTTTAAGCGCATATGTGTATCAAATTGAAAATATTAACATAGACATGAAGACATTATTTAGACATAAATCATTTCAAGTTTTAAGCGAAAGTAGAAGAAGAATAGTTGTGGTTTTACAAAGGTTTAGCTAGTGATGAGAACAATTTTAATTTTAGAAGACGCAGCTCGTTCCAACATTAACAGCTGTAAATTTTCCTACGTGTAACATAACTCTATGACACATTTATTTTTACGTGCAAGAAAAAGGCATAAGAATTCCAATCTCTTGTATGTTTTATATAGGTACTTATTTATTTGTTATTTATATGTATATCTATATATATATATATATATATATATATATATATATATATGTATATGTATATGTATATATATATATATATACATACATGTATATATATATATATATATATATATATATATATATATATATTCTTGCAGATGAGGAAACTCAATCACTACTCTCTATTCTATTATAATATTTTGAGATATTGTTTTTTCTACAGCCCATTTTTTTCTTATAACATATTATCTATTGTCACGGGACCAATGCCAAACAATCATTTTAAGTTCAGAACGGTGCCTATCACCGTTCTGAACTTAAAATGATCGTGGTGAATGAAAAAAACCCAAACGTTTCCAAAAAGATACCCTCCAAAGTTTAAAATAAAAAAATCAATTTTTTTATCATAAAACTACTTCAATACATTTATGACATCAAATCCTACTACTCCCAGAAAAATATAACTCCCAGAAAAAAAAAACAAAGTTAGGGGAAAACCGTTTTCAAAATGAAATAACCTCTATAAGATCAGCGACGACCCCACAAAGCGTGGACATGGCGTTTTTTTCACTATTTTCATTATACGTGTAATCTCCAAAATTATTCTGAATAAGAAAAACTAAAAATTATAATCGTTTAAAAAAATTTAAATTTTTGTTTATTTCCTTCTTTTTAGGGCTCTGAACCTCACAACAAAAACAGATTCCTTATAAAATCACTTACGTGTCCTTCTGTCTTCCATTTGCCACAGTTGTTTCTCTCACTGGCTTAGAAACTAGAAATTTGGCACAATAATATATCATATTCAACTGTATATACGGGTATTTCACGTCTAGATAACACTTAAAATATGCGTACGGAAATGTTAACGGATAAAAATTATGTACTCGAAAATAATTAAAATTCAATTTAATTGTGGGATTTTGTTGGAAAACGCTATTTGAGGATTTTTTTTTCACAATTAGGTGTCACATCTTCAGAGATGTAATAAAAAAATATGCTAATAATATAACACGGCACAATTAGTTTCTTTTGTCTTTTACGTTGCATTCGGCTAAAATTCAATTTTAAATAGTAAATCGACGAAAACTTTCACGTCCATAACAAAAGTTGTATTATAATTGATATTTTTTTGTTTTATTACGTTAATTTAATTTTTTTAATACGCACTAATGTAAAAATATGGAAATTTGCAAAATTATTAATATACTTTTACAAATTTCCATATGTTTTAATTTTTATCAATTTTAAAATGCTTTCGAATTTAAGACGTTGAAATATTTTCATCTACAATCAAGGAGCGCTTTTTAAAGCTAAACATTTGTTACATAGAAATTAAACCCGAAATAATTTTAATTATTCGTGCTTTACGGGCAAGTATTCGGTTAAAACTAGTATTTGAGTGATGTTTTGGTAATGTAACATCTTACAAATTTTATTATTTTTAGCAACAAGTTTTATATAAAGAAAACACTTTAAAAAACAGAATTAAGAAGTAAGTAAGAAAGAGAATAAAGTGGACAAAAGTTAGGTTTTCAACCTAACTTTTATTCTCTTTAGCTATGTAGGACTTGTTAGCGTTACATTACTTATATACATTACATAATTTACCGTATTTCTACTCATCAAATCATTTCATTAAACACCCATATCAAAGGTTTATGGAGAAAAAAGTACTCCGCCAACTTGGGATGCATTTAGAAGGAAATTAAACTAAATTTTCACCGGACTTATAGAAGTGTGCCAAATTTCAAAGCTCAATCTTAATTAGACCTAGTCGAAATTTTGAATTCACGATTTATCGTGGACAGATAATGTGAGTTAATAAAGACATTATAAAAAAATTAAATATTTATATCTACAGAATTGTTACATTGGCAAATGCTGTAAGATAACTTTAGCAAAATTAATGTTTGTTTGCTTTGAATTTCTATAGGCAATAAAGTATTTAAACTACCTCGATTTTTAGCAAATTAAAAAATATATAAATGGTGCATGGAACAAGAGGGATAATATCATTTGGTGAATGGAAAAATAATAAGGTTAATGAAAAAATATTTGTTCTTTTTTTTATTTTAAGCTTAAAACATGAATCCGTCTTAGCACTCAACCCAGTAAAATGATAAATATTTAAAAAAACATAAGCAGTCATGGAGACTGACTGCCGGTTCTGCTAAACGCTGATAACTCTTAATATCTATTTTTTTACTATTTTTCATGCTGCTTAAGCACAGGAAGTTTGAATGAACAAACTAATATAATAAAAGTAAAGCTTTGTCTGTTTATTTATTTCTTTGTCTTTCTTTCACGCATAAATGGCGCAACGAATTTCAATTAAATATGGCACATAAATAATATACATCTTATAGATTATAAGTTAGAATATATAAAAGTATCCCTACTAATATAATAATAGTGAAGCTTTGACCGTTTACTTCTTTGTTTGTCCATCTTTCACGGGTTAAACGGCCCAACAGGTTTCAATGAATATGATACCGGTAATATAATCTCTAGATTAAAAGATAATCTACCATTTACGTATACACAATGGTAAAAATAAACGTCAATAAAATTATACCCGCTCACGAAAAACAGACTGCGCTGCTATTAATTTAATTTTTGGAAATATTGGAATTATTTCGTTTGATACGTCAAATTCATGAGCTATTTATTTTCCAACATTTTAGTCCAGACTGTCATCTCATAACTAAAAGAAATGTTAAGTCAGGTCAGCTAAATTATGTGCAAAATAATACTTGTCTCACAACTAAATAACTGACCTGAATGAATCCTATAAATGTCTCCCTAAAAACATTGTTTTCACATTTTCCTAGTACTACATAGACGGAGCCTCAGGCAAAAGCTAGTCTCATTATTTTAAGCGATAAACGTTAAGTACGTATATACTTAAATACCCGAATCATCTTTTCTAATAGAATAATTGAATTCATTTTCCTTTTTCTTATTCTCTGTGTAATATACCTTCTCTGACGTTTGCAAACAGTGACGTAATAGTATGGATATTAAATATTAAAGACTTTTGATATGATGTCATGATTTCCCATAGGAGTAAGTTTTATTGCCAGAGAAAATTTATTTTTTCTCTCCCTCCTAAGAACTCGTCGCAATAATAGGATTGCAAATATTTTCTTCGATCATTGGTCTATTATTACTGCCGTGGGAGTGTTTCAACTGTGTTTAGAATAGTACATAAATAAACTGTGTTTTTGGGACTTTTTCTGTATTTTTTCTTTGTTACCATACAGCTTCCTCTCCTAGTATACATTACAGTGGATTGTGTAACTAAATTTTCGTCACAGCAACTGTGATCTTTTTTCATGAAAAGCTAGCATCCAAAGTTTCGTATTTTTTATGATATTGTATTTAATTGAAATTTCTTCAATACATAACTTTCTCATACAAAAGTGTAAAAATAATATATTAAAAATTATCAGTGGTAACATTTTTTTTCAGCTGAAATTAAGATCATTTAATACCAATACCATGTCGAAAAATATGGGACGATGAAGATTTGTTTATTTTTTTCAATAAAATCTTTCCCAACTTATGTTGTGTTAATACGTTGAGTAAATTAGTCTACGGCAAACACAAATTTAAAATAAAAAACGACGAGAGTGCAAACAATAAATACAATAGGAAAAAAAACATTCAATGCGAATAGAGCTTTCACGTTTAGAATTCCACACCATTATAGTTTAAGTGATTTAAGACTATTACTACACTATAGAGCGTTCCGATGCAAGAACCGAAGAATTGCGAGCGAAAAATTGCGATTATTCAAAGATTTCTGGGAATTTCATCAGAAAAATATGACATTAAAGAAAAAAACAAACTTTAATAAGCTTCCATTTATCACCTACCACTGTGAAAAGGAGGAAAAAGAGACAAAAAATGTTTTAAACGTTCTTTTCTTCTCTTTTACTCTTCAATTTTTTATCCCAAAATGGAAATTCAACTTTTTGTACATAAACTAACTTGTAACTTCTACAAATAAATCAAATGTCAATATTATACTTAAATGGGACTCAAAAAAATGCCTGTGACAAACAAACAAACACACACCGAGTTTATTCCTGATCAGTATTATCCTCGATGTAGATGTCATCAGTCCACTACTAATATCGAAAGGAAATTTCGTAAGATTGACTAATTGTTGGGATAATTTTACAAAATTAATGACACAAATGAAGCTATCGCTTTTTTATACACTTTGATTAAAATTGTCATGATACACTATGATTCTAATAAAAAGAGTATCATTGTGGTCCTAATAAAAAAAAAGATTCGATTTTATGTAACAATGACTTTCTATTTGATTTAAAATAACACTGTCAGCAATATTCGAAACAAATCATTACACTATAAAGATACCGTGCAAGCTATAATCATGAAATGTCTAGTTTTTGGCGCGAGCAAGCAAAATATAATATGAAAGCTTGGCACAGCGCCCATGTTCGGAATATTGAAACCTGTTCAATCACAAATCTGTAAATATCCTGAATTTTTCAAACCATGAATTTTAGAACCATAGCTTTAGTTTTACGGTAAACTTTCGGTAACATTTTAGTGACGCTGTTTTTTTATAATTTGTAATAACTCGAAAATATCATTTTTATAAACATTTTCAACGATATCTCTAGGATTATTTTATGTAAAATTCTCAAAAAATTTGAGGGGTACGCTTTTCCGACTTTTTCAATCAGTACCCCACACGACACGAAAAAACGAAGCAACGAAAAAAAATAATTGATTACTTCATTTGCCCCCGCTATAATATCTTTATAAATATTTTTGGGTATAACTTTCTACGTCAAACAATTTCCGAGCAAAACGATTATGACAGACGAACCAAAGAACTAATACGTGTGTGATCTTAGAAGAGTTCCTTTATTTTCCTTTCGAGGTACGGAAGCCAAAAATTTATAAAAATCATTTCATATTTCTTAAGACACTTTTCCCCTTTTATTTAAGTAAAGATCATAACATTCGCCCAAAACAAAATTTTTATTTTAATTTCAATTAAAACAAGAAATTAAAATAGCGTCAAAATATTACATGCACCCTTATTGCTTGATAGAGCCAATATCTATTTCTGACAAGCACATGATAAAATATGTTTGTATAGGAAATTTATCATGAAGAATGTAAAAATAAATTAATAACAAATCAGTTTTAAATTAATAACCAAACAGCTTTTCCTGGTTACTTCCCATCGTTTGTGCTCAATTAAAATACAAATTAAATTGTATAATCCTTCAAGATATTAAAATGAAACAAATTTACACCTCGATCTGGAAAAACGGCCAAAAAAGCATTCATTCCCAATATTCGAATATTCGTCTTTGAGCTAAAAATATGAGAATTATCACATTTATCCGCATGCTAAATATAATCTTCAAAACTTTGCTAAAAATACCTCTGATTTTTCATTAGAGCAGACTAGAAATGACTCAAAACCAGTTAGATAATTTTTAGTTAACTTAGGAATTTACGTTCCTAACTAAAAACTAATTTAGATCAATCCAACACTAATTTAGATTTAAGGGTACACTTAAAAAAGTAATTTTCACCTAACTAAACTATTTAATATAAACTAATAATCACCCTAAATGAAATCGAAAATAACACTGTTACTATTATAATAATTTCCATCTATTTTGAAGATTAAAAGATTTTGGAACTTCGAAACTTTTTCAGTTATCTATCAGGTAAAATTAAAATTCAATACTTTTAAATTTCCAGCTATTATGATCGTTTATGCTCCAGCTATTATGATCGTCACTACGATTATGATCGTTTTATGTTTTTATGACGTAGAGCATTAAGAACATTAAAATATCCGTCTTTATATAGAAAGGTTGTATCCCTACCCATCTCAGATGAACTTAATAATAATCATACACATAAATAAAACTAGTTGTGCCCGCAATTTCGTTTACCTGGAATTTGGAGTAAGAATAGTTATTAAGATTTTTTGTGTCTTTTTTCTTTTTTTTTTCTCTCAGTCTTTATGAACATAAAGTTTAATGAAAATGCTAATGGATTGTGTTGGCAGCAAAAACCGATTCTGACGGTTTTGAAATTAGGGTGCACAACGAGTGTAAACTAAAGATTGGCGGATCTTTTTTATTTGTCACTCCTAATTGTGAATCGATTAAAATTAAACCAGTCCTAAATATTAGTCTAAGCTAATCTAATTACATCACTAAAAACTGCATCAAATCGGTTCAGCTATTGCTTATAATAGCGTGCACAACGAAAATGTAAATAGACAACAAAGTATCTAAATCTGTTGTTTTATGCTTAGCAACGTCTTTTTAGTAGGTAGCATTTAGTTTTACTTAAAAATAATCAACACACACTCAGTTCTTTTACATTGTTATTATATGTATAGATATGATATACAATTATTTAATATAGTCCTCGTATTTGTATATAATAAGACCAGTGTCTATATCTGTCCGTGTGCGATTTCTGTCTCCCCTTCAATAAACGAACAGATTCAGATCAGAAATTTAGCATGAAGATAACTGATAATTCAAGAAATGTAACACATTGTTAGGTTCATTATTATTTAATACTCATCAAAGTATCACTGAATAATTTAATAACTGCAATATTCACTATTTAATGAATTAATTAATTAACCGCGATATTGCGGCATCATTTCCTTAATCAGCCACCATCATAATGTAGTTACCTGAAAACTAGTTGTATTCGTAAACACTTTCCACATAAATTGTCTGGTGAAGCGATTTCAGTACTCACAAGTAACTAACAGAGACAATTAAGATAACTTAGCGGTTCCTCTTCGGTACTTATTCATGCTCGCTCTTCAGAAGATAGTAGATCTTTGTGTGCAGTCTAATTATAGAATTACGTCTTATTCGTACCTCGCTCTACGTTCAATGAATAGTAGGTATAATATAAACACAACATGCACAATAATTTGGGTTAACATTATTTATATGAGCAATGCACTATAGACTGGTCAGTTCAGACTCTGGTATTGTACATTGTAACTATACGAGATAAAAAAAAATTATTTCAGACTTATACCAGATCATCATAATGAGACAAATTTGTTCCATCGGCGATTTTAATCAAATTTTACTTTTTTTTAAACCTGTAATTAGCGTAAGGTTGGAAAGGCTTGTATGTATACTACATTTTTATTTAAAAGATAAAATAATGTACTAAATTTTTATTTAAAAAACAAAATAATGTACTCAATGTTATTCAAAAGAAAAAACAATGTACTCAATGTATATTTAAAAGACAAAATAATAATACTGTGATTAAAAATGCAACAGAGTAATGGATACTTGAAAATGTCGCCGAAGCAAAATTGATCAGACGGTAGTGTTAATGATTTGCCATTATGAAATAGTAATTGCTGCATCATTCTAGTGTTACAATTTCTAAGTTATTCTTCTGTGTGCACTCTATAATAAAACTTAGGTAGAGCTGCTAGTTACTGCTTGCCAAGAGTAACTTAATTTCTAATGAAAATTAAAGGTTATTTAGGAAAACGTGTTTTAAAAATACCATTTATTTATGTAATAAAAAAATTATTATATTTACAATTAAAATTAACCTATTTTTATATACATTTCATGTCAATATAATGTGGCGTCCTTTTTTTCTTAACAACTAATCTATATAATAAATCGAGATTCAGCCTACAAGGCCGCATGTGATTATATTGATACATGATCTATTGTTCTTGCCCTCTGGCTTCGGTTTCCTTTTGCGATCAGCCTGTAAACAAAAGAGAAGAAATTTCATTAAATATATTTTTGTTTTCAATATAATATAATTGCTGTGGCTTAGTGGTGTTCGAATTTTGAGTGCGTATTTAGATGGTGACGATAGTAGTCACTGCGTAACAGCATAGTCACTGGCCAACAGAAGTAGTCACTCGTAACTGTATTCAAATCTTGACTAGGCCGACACGATTAAAATTTCACTTAGACTAAAAACTCATATTCAGCATAAACAAAGGAAAATAAAAGTTTTAACATAAATACAAGAGTTGATTGAAATAGGACCTGAACACACTCGCTAGGCTAAATTAAAATTGCTCTAGAGAATATTTTACGAAGTTCGTGCTTTTAATAAAAGCTTCAGATGCAAATGCGGACACGGATGTTAAAGAAAGAAAATTATCTAAAGGTTAACTCTAATTTTCTAAGTAATAACCTTCCGTTCAATGTAAAATAAAAGGAAATAAATATTTTGCCAATATTTCATATCCACTGACAAACGAACGAGTCAATATTAATTATTTAATATGAAAAGGAATCCCTTTGACTCTTCTAATATAAGACTTTGCTAAAATTAGAGGATGCTACAAAATTATTGTTATTCATTAATATTTAGTAATTAAGTTTTAATACAGGTTAATTATACTTCAAAAACAATAATTTAGCGACTTCATGTGACTTTAACCTCCAGTGAAGTTTATAGACTATTGAATATATTTGGCCTTAATTTTGTAGAAATTCATTATTCACAATTACATGAAATATTTGCTAACAGCCCATCTAAGATGTTGTAATACAACGAAACCTAGGTCGTGGTAAAGAACTTAAAGAAAGGAGAAATAATACTACATCACATAGTTTCATTTAGTTGTGGATTATAGACTATGTAAAAGTGAACGTACTCATTTTTTTATATATTACTCAACCATTTTAGAGAACAGTTTTACAAGTCTCTTCACTTCACGAAACAGTGAAGTCAAAGAACGTTTGCAATGATCTATAAACTTGTTTACTGACAGAAGAATCAGTAACTCTTCAATCAGCTGGACTATAATGTTCATTCCTCCGTCTTGGTTATTAAGGGTTCGCGACTCGAGCTCGCAACGTTTTTATTATTTTCTTACAACTTCATTCATTGCTTGAACCCGTAATATCCGCATTATGATCTACGGCAATTGACGTAGTTGCTAATGCAGAAATTATAATTCATGTGCATTCGGATAGGAATATGAACTTTAAGGGTATCATTATTTTTACTTTCAAACTTTTTTCCTGAACACCAGATATCATCATCATCATCATATATATTAATACGCTAAGGTTTTAAGATGTTACTCTCCCTTTTTAGAAAAAACCTCACAACTAATCCACACAAATTATATATCATTTTATAGATAATTGCTTGCTCTACCGGCATCCACAACTAAAAAAATTATTATTGCTGTTGTTTTTGCAAATTAATTAATTATTAAAATTATATACACAAAACAGCAATGCTGCCATCTAACGGCTCAACGTCAATATGATTGACGGTCGATAAAATTTTTGTTTAATTTCAAATCCACTCACGTATAAATAAAGTGGCGCTTTAGCTCAATGCTTTTGATACTTGCGCCTCTATATGTCAATTTTAGTAAAATATTTGTTTGATCTGTCATCTGAGCTTCATAATGGAATAAATAATAATGCGAAGACTTCGCACGGGTCACGCTAGTATTTACATAATAGACAAATTTGCGTCCCGATTGAAATTTGAAAACAATTAAAAGGGTCACGTTGACAACTTTTCTACCACTCTCAACGTAGAACAACATCATTGCTGCATCTCCTTATTTTTTCCAGTTGTGATTTTTTTTAAACAAAGGTAAATAAATATTCTATATCGTTAATATTTATGTTGGAGATTATACTGTTGGAGATTATCAATTGGTATTAGATAGAAGTTCTTACATAGAAGATATACCTATATTTAAAAGACCGGTTGCTGACATCAATACTTATCTATAACAACATATCTATACGACACATCATTATTGTCATTAACAGCCTGTCTCGGTCCACTGCCGGACACAAGACCCTGGATTAATGCCCATAATCGCCACGCTAAACGGGGGTTGGCAATCGCAGTACGGAGCTTCTCGCAATGGTAACGCTGCTATCCGTCATTGGTATGTAGCATACAGCTACGCGATTATAATTACCCCTCCAACCTGCTCTAAAAGTAGCCGGGAAAGTTCTTAAGTTAAACATAACTGATCAGTTTAGTTTCGTTTCAGCGCGGGTCACATTTGCACTGCTTTTCACCTTTCTCCTGCCAGATCTCGTATTGCTACGGCCCGCCACTACTCGCCATCCGTACGGCAAAGATTTTTTTAACTTTTGGTGAAACATTTTAATATATCTATATAAAACAAAACGTAAATGATACTCCGTTATATTATATATGTATAGATATATTATGAAATATTGATACGTAATTAAGCAATCTATCGGTCTGTTTTTCTGTATGAGACAGACAGAAAAACAGACCTACATAGAAACAGATAGAATAAATTTACAAAATTCTGTACAAACAAGCCTAAAAACAAGTTTCTATCGTTATTGCCGACTGTTACCTATAGGATTCAATTAAGTTTCTTCCTAGAAAAATTCATGTAAAATTTTACTAAACTTTATCGATACAGCAAAGAATTAAAAAAACCTAAAAGTATAAAACAAAGAAAACAAAAAAATCCATTTCGCACATCAAAAGCTCCGTACCTCTTACACAGTGAAAATACTTTATTTATCCCCACGGACTTTCTATAATATTTAATATTATATATATATATATATATATATATATATATATATATATATATATATATATATATATATATATAAATTAAATAGGGGGGATATATATATTATCGTGGATACCTCAAAAACTATCTAATCTCATCGATATAACGTTCCTACAGCCAAAAAATTTCTTTTTTTTTTCATAATGCTTAATACCTTCTTTTTAACCACCTTGTTTAAAACCTATATTTTGCACATTTTTCAGTATTTGATCTGAACGTATATTATCTAAAATATTAAAAAAAAACATGTTTCACTTTCTTATAGGTAGCTCTTTCAAACGATTTCCCACACTACACATGGAAATTTAAAAAAAGAGTGCGTATACTTATGTACGCGCGTGAGAAGTTATACTTCTTTGGCATCATTAAATAATACATACGGATAAATAACCTCAATTATATTGGAGCACTTGAAAAAGTCTATAAACACAATTTTTCTCTAATATTTACGAATAGTAAATATATTAATCAAAATATTGAATTTAAATCACTACTGAATATAATTTATCAGCACATATATAAATCGCACTTATATGAAACTAAAACACGTGTGTGAATGTAGACACTAGAAACATGTGGATAAATACTATGAATATGAAAACAGTGAACAGAGGCGACGATGGTGCCAATAACTTTTGTTTCGAGACTGCAACCGCTGCAACTTCATACTGTAACTTTTGTGTGACGAATCTTAAAATTTCACTCTCATCATTTTTTCATAACGCGCCTAAAGAAGTATAACTTCAAAAAAATAAGCATTCAATTTGTCTTCCTAAAACTTCCACGCGAATATTTTTAGTATTAATTTTAAGTTATTTGTAGTTTATATTAACCTTTCTTACCATGTCAAATTTCAAACTGCGTAAAACGATTTTTTGAGAAAAGCGACTATGGCAGACGGATATTTGAATGATCTTATATGGATCTGGTTATTTTTACTTTTGAGCTACGGATCTTGAAAAGATCTCCATAGTTTAAAAGTGGACAGTTGAATGACTTTTAAAAAAAAACGGAGAAACAATAAAGCAGAGAAAGACGCAAGTTCACATCAAGACACTTTCACTTGATTAACTTACACTCGATTCGAGTGTTACCATGCAAGGTTACGATAATACATATCTCTAATCTCTAAACTTATCTATGAGGGCAATATCCCCAACATATCCTATATGAGATAAAACTAACAATCACACAAGGTCTTCATAGCTATCGGTCAAATAGCTTTTTTTCTTTATCTATTCACATTTCTGGGCTATACTATATTTATGTATTTAAGAAAGCAATATCTGAAAAGATATTTATGGTTATTTATTTCTAACACTTATCAAATGTGTTACGATGTACTCTAAGTTGACCTATTTGGATCTAATAAAGGTCATAAAACTATCACAACACCACCGAACTTATCAATGTTACGCGTTTTATTTATAACAAAATTGCTTCCCAATAACGTTAAGGTAGTTGTTGTGTAAAAGGCGTTATCGACGAGATTCGCTGAATTTTTAATATATGGTTCAAACTTGTTTTAAAATTTAAATACTATTCAAGGTGTAGTTTTGGTAAAAGTCTCTCTCAAAAATTATAGAATTAACTTTACAAGAAAAGTAGTGATTTCACCACACTTTTAATTTTATTTAAAAAACCTATCGAATAATTTGTCTGAAAAACTAAGCTAATGTCAAATGATGATACATAAATATTTCGAAAAAAAATTACTATAGTAATTTCACTTATTTACTGTAATAATTTCACTATACTTAATTTTTTTTAAAAACATGTGCGTTTGTCTAAAAACCTACGTCAATGAAAAATAATCTTGTATTAAAATTTTGAAAAAAAAACATGTTTACACTTTAGTTTTGGTAAAAGTTGTTCTCAAAAGTTGTACAGTTAACTTTACAGAAAAAATAGTAATTTAACTGCACTTAATTTTTTTTAAAAAACGCGTAGAACCATTTGTCTAAAAAAAACTAAGTGAATGCAAAATGCAAAATTTAAAAAAAAAAAAAAACATATCCACCATTTAGTTTTAGTAAAACCACACTTCATTGTATTTAAAAAACGGAATTTTTTTCAGACTGTTAAAATGATGTTAATAGTTTGGAAAAAAATAATTTTCAATTAAAAACTGTGTAACAATTTTGGATTTTACTGTCACTGGATAACTACCTTAACACAAACTTCTATTGGTTAGTAAAATTATGCAAGAATAAAAATAAATAAGTCAAATAAACTGTAGAGTATCGAAATCTCAAAATTAAACCATATACTGGCAAATTTACCCCCTCCCCCCAGCAATTAAACAAGAAATATAACAATTTTTCAGTAATATATATGTACATATGTTCCGTCAGATTATGTCCAATGAATTTCGAACCATACAACCGGACACTATAAACTTCGCCTGTTGCATTTCGTATCTACTTTGACACCCTCAAACTAAACTCCAGAGAACTCTGGAAATCTGACTTTTAAAGATGTGGTTAGAAAATTCACGCAGGAAAGTTTTTAGATACTTATTATATAAAAAAATCTGGTGATTTTAAAAATATTACCATAAGATAAAAGGATAGAGAGACAAGAATTTGTTGCGGTCAAGTTCAATCTCGTGATTGAAATAATTTTCATTAAATCTAGACACAAAGCTCCAATTCCCATTTGTTTAATTCTCTAGCAAAACTGTGTAAGAACTTAACTGCCATTATCTTATTACTTGTTTTTATTTTGCGGCAATTTAACCGTTTTTACATGATTTTGATGAGGTAAATATTATTGTAAATAAATGCAAAAAACAACTATTTTATATTCAAAGAGAAACATCGTTGAATGAAGTCTAACTATAGGAAAATAATAATTTCACAATCACGCCCACATTAGCATAGCAAATTTGAAAGCAAATATCATTTATAAATAAATTAACAGTTAACAACAAATAATGCGTCGAGGCAAACTGGCTGCTGAACAAACAAATGCCTTTGGATCCTAAATAAATCAAAAGCAATTTTGGTAGGAGTTTCCCTCCCCTTTATCTCTTCTGTATCTCTCCCCCATCCTTCGTTCTCCTATGTAGCACATTACACGTATTCACGATTGCAACAATAAATTGAGACGTTTGAATTTCATCAATCAATCGGGATTTGAATTAATTATTCATACGGTAAGTGGACTTTAATTGAGGCGTCGCCCGTATATATGGTATATACGTTTAAATAGATTTATCTGATTTAACGAATTTCAGCGGATATGTAAAACAAAGATAATAAATTGTAATATGTATAGCAACGATCAAATCTTCTGGAAACTTAACTCAATATAAATAGCGGATAACGTCCACTGATGTGATACAATATATTTCATGGCTACCGTCAGTTTGTGTCTCTTAACAAAAACTCTTAATACATCGAATTTAAAACTATGTATACCAACCAATGTAAGAAGATTGTATAAATCAGATAACTTTGCTCGATCGCCACCCGTTCCTCCATCGTTTCGCCCCAGATTCCAAATCTATCGTTAGATGTCCCCTGAATATGTGAAACTAATCGGATAGATTAGTTTCACATATATATTGTACGTTTTGATTTTCACAATAAATGAATTTAGCCTTAACTCTATAATTAAATAAAACAAATATATTTTGTGAGATAAATACTATTAATTAAATTTTGTCATTTACCAGTTACTGGTCACGACTCTATCTACGATTTAGTCTCTAGTGGTTCTAATATATAGCTTTTTCAATGTGTATAGCACAGTTTATACATAGATTATAGACACATATAGCATTACATTGCCATCGAATTTTAATGGAAATTGTAAATAATTTTTTGTGCAGCAGTGTTTGAGCTCGCTCCAAACGGTGATTGTTCGGTAATTTATACCAAGACTACTGCGAAAAAACTGTCATAATATTCATACTAAGTCAATTATATTTCACTTTTACACAAGCCTCTGTTAAGAATAGGGATGGTAGTGACTTTCGCACATGGCATCGGCATGCAATATAATTTCAAAAAACGGGCTGAACTACAAACTGCAGTAACATGTGAAAGTTATTTACCAATATATTACAGACGCCAGACTATCAAAAAGTTTAATGAAGATTATCATATCTTCATTAATTACACAAAAAAAAAAAGAAAAAAAAAAAAATATGTATATATATATATGTGTGTGTGTGTGTGTGTGTGTGTATATATATCTAACATACACAATTACATCACTTCAGGACTACTAACTAGAGAAGCATCCAACAAAACAATTTATGCTGCAAAGCGAACGTGTTTTCAAAATCTTCGTTAAAATGTCTCTCCAATAAAACATTTTTGAATAATCAAAATTAAAATATAATATAAATAAGGACAATTTGTACCGAGTGGGATTAAACTTTCGTACCAATCAATCTAAGATAAATGCCACTCTCTATCAAATTAATGTATTTGAAGACTTGAAACGTCTTCCTACAGAGAACAGGATTACAAGGAAGCTTTATGGTTTTGTTTATAAATTAAAATAACTATCTTAACTTGTATCATTCTAAGTTTCCCTCAGTAGACATTTAAAAAATACGCCCTTGCACCTTATTATTTCATTAAATAAATTGCGTTATTAAATGTACCTAACACCAAGAAATTTAAGATCTCTTTCAAAGCAATAAATAGTTTTCTTACCAAGGGGATGACATTTAAAATTACTGTTATCATCAAATAATTAGCCAAATTTTGTTGTTTAGTCCTACACATAGAATTATAAACATACCAAATA
This sequence comes from Druceiella hillmani, assembly GCA_039881145.1. Lineage (NCBI taxonomy): Eukaryota > Metazoa > Arthropoda > Insecta > Lepidoptera > Hepialidae > Druceiella > Druceiella hillmani. The sequence goes on from JAYKKI010000029.1 coordinate 17,677,352, forward strand.
ATTCGTCATTTACAACCAGTTGAAATTAACGAAATAGATTAAAATTACTTTATCAACGTAAGCATTATAAAGGCTCTTTCAAGTTATCGATGTATATACATGTACAAAACTTAATTATTTCAATTATCATCAACAATAAATATGTTCATCAGCATTCCATAAATGTGCAACAATAGACAGAATCTATAAGAAAGGAAGGACCCTCGTAACCAAAATTGCCATGTATGATTCTGGCTCCCGCATCAGGGGTTCCGTACCTCGCTTAAAGTGAAATTATTTATATAATGTAACTTTATAACAACAAATGCGGATTTCATTTTTTAAAAACCACGTTTTCCAAATGGCGGCCATCGAGTCTGACACACTCTTCGAGTCTAGCACGCATGTTTTCAAAAACGCGTTTGCAGAGCGACTGGGGTATCCTACTGACTTCGGCTCGAATATTTTCTTTAAGTTGTGTTACAGTGCTCGGATTTGTTTTGTAAACAACGGATTTTAAGTATCCCCATAAGAAAAAGTAACATGGGCTTAAATCGGGTGACCACGGTACGGTACCGTTTCGTGATATGTTTTTTTCTGGAAATAACTGCCGCACTGCATTCATGGACACATTAGCAGTGTGAGCTGTGGCCCCGTCCTGCTGGAACCATGTGTTTTGGTTGAAGGATGGACTATTCTGTAGTTCTACTCTAAAAAAATCATTTAACATCTGGGCATATCTCTCCGAATTCACAGTTACAGTTTGGCCACGTTGATTTTCAAAGAAATAAGGCCCTATGATTGCAGATGCAGACATGGCACACCAGACTGTTACTTTAGGCTTATGTAAAGGCTCTTGATGCATTTGTCTTGGGTTGTGGACATCCCAGTAACGAAAGTTCTGCTTATTCACATATCCTCCAATGTAAAAGTAAGCTTCATCACTAAAGAATATGTAGGTAGGTAGGATAGATATGTACTATCCGGGTAGCAGTACGAAATCTCAACAACATCACCTCCGCGTAAGTTTTTCTTAATTCAAAGTCAGAATCGTGTAAATCTTGAACAATTAGAATTTTATATGGATGGAACTTGAGCTTTTTTCGCATTATTACCTGTAAAGTCGATTTCGGAATTATCAATATCGATGAACGTGTACGCAGTGATAAACGGGGATTTTCAACGACAGAAACCATAACACGCTCGACATTTTCATCCGTGGCTACCAATGGTGTAGGTCCTGGCCTGGGCCTATTTAATGTTGATCCTGTAGCTCTGAACCTTGCTACCCATGACTGAATGAGGTTGATCGATGGTCCATCATATAATCGACGAATACTGTAACGATTATTAAATCGACGGTGTGTCATCAACGGTTGTGTCAATAAATCACTGAATATATTCTAATATATCCATAAAGGATTATAGAAGAAAGCTGCAACAAAACATTGGTAAAACGTTTAACGTATTATAAAGATAAGTAATTGACCTCACTTACAGTTCCCAGTCTCATTTGAAAAACACTGGATGATGATAACTGGTAACTTTTATTCTGTAAGCATTTTATAGCAATCCGCAATGAATTACTATTCGAACTCAATAAATTGCTAAAGATCTTTGAGGATGCCATCAAGACACTTCAGAAGAAATTGGCGACAAAACATGAGAAAATTGGTAAAATTTTTAACCCTTTATGAAGACAACTATTGAACCCCTGCTACTTTTTCCAGTTCCATATAAAAGATAGAGGATGGTTGATAAATGATAATAAGTCTTGAAGAACTCTCATTCTTAAAAATTATAAATCAATCCATAATGAACCGCTATTAGAACTCAGTGAATCAATGAAGGTATTTGAAGATATCCATAAAAGACATGAAGAAAAAATCAGCGACAAAACACTGATAAAGGTTTTAACCGGTAATGTAAAAAATTTGTTTGACCTTAATTACTGTTTAAAGATAATAGTCTCATATTGATCAATCTGCTCAAAGAGCACACCATTGTAGCATGCCTAGCCTTATTTGAAATTCAGTCCAGTTTTAATACCATCACTATTCAACACGTTTTACAGTTCATTACCCCCTGATAATGAATTAATAATTTAATTTTGCAATTCAATTACCTGATGTTTTAAAGCTATTATAAATTAGTAGTACGGCTTTAATCATTTAATATTTTAAAATTGAATTTATGTTCTAAGTTATTTAAATAAAATACTCGGTCTTAAGATCTTTTGTAATGAAACATGAGACAATAATTTTTCATCAAATATTTCTTATCATAGTTGTTTGACCAAAATTATACGATTAGTTTTTCAATAGTAGCGACACAAATAGTACGTGTAAATAGTACTAGATGAGTATAGATTACTACATCAATGTTTTTAAAGTCTAATATAAATAATTAATTATGGTGTTATAAAAATTAATATTAATATTTACAAAAAATAAACTTTAACGATTGGTTGAGTGGGGATCCCTTTCTTTTTTTAAGCACTGAAATAAAATGTTCTCCTATTGTGAAATGTCTTATTGTAAATCTATTTATTTATTTAAAATGAAAATAAGTTACAGTCACATAAGTGCATAATAAAAATATCCGAGCAACTAGACTATAACTCTAATTATGTGTGCACGGAATGGTTAAAATATTCATATATCAATCTTTCAAGATTAGTTTGTGACAATATTATATAACGTATTTATCGATAGCAATGGTAATTTGAATTTAAAGTTATTTTCATTTTACATACATGAAACTTTTAATTAATAATATTTTAACTAGGCTTTAATTCATATATATCATATTCTGTATTTTTTTCAAATGATTTCCATCCAAAAATATCCAAAATGGAATATTTAGAATCCATATTGTTATATAATGGGTATATTCTTGTTATAGAGTTATAAAAGGAGGATATATGGTTATCTTCTTTAGGGAGTGGGATCAATATGATGAACAGATAATTATTTTGAAAGCTTACGTTATCTAAATCGGGTATTAAAGTTATGCAGGGTAAAGGGGAGAGATAATCAATATGGAAATTAAAAATAAAAAGAAATTGAGAAAATATTAACAGGAAGAGTTAATGTTCGCATAGAAGGTTTAAAACTACCCGTTACCTTAAAATATTATATCAATCTTTTTTAAGAGATTCATTATATAAAAATAAAAGATATACATAATGAATAGAGAGAGCTATAAACATTTTACTGAACAGGTATTGACATTTAACTATAGTATCAGATGGTAAATCTTTACCATCAAAAATCAATACTGAGCTGTCAAAGGAAATGTCATCATTCTTTGAAAAGATGAAAGAAGAACTACAAAAGCAAACAAACATAATAAGGAAAAATATAACTACAACAATTCTAAAGTAGGTGAAAATAATAAACCGTTGATAGATGAGAACGATAACTTAAAACCGAAAGTAAACCAACTATATGAGAAAATCAAAAAGCTAGAAGGCAACCGTAGAAGAAACAATATCGTAATGCACGGAATTTGGAAATTGCCTAGTGAAAAGTAGAAGGATTTGTTGCCATTAGTAACGAACACTATCACCAAGCTTGACGTAGTGTTGGAGCAAGGGGAAATTAACAGATTTCAACGCCTTGGAAAGAAAGTAAACAAAGGCAGGTCTAGAACTATTCTTGTCTCGATTACAATTAAAAAAAAATCAAGATAGAAACAAAAATAAAATGAAACTGTCTAATTACAATACACTGATTAGTCCAAAAAAATATTGGAAAAGCGAAAAGCTAAATCAAGTAAACAAAATGAAAGCGAATAAAGAAATAGAGAGAATTCAGAAATACCCAGTCCTATGCTTTGCTGGGAGTACAAGGAGGATGCAAAACTAAAAAACGGATCTGTTTTGACTCATGCTAGAAAGAAAGAGTTATTTTCCTTGAAAACTCACACGCAAAGTTTAATAATAACATATTATTATCGGAAACCACAACAACTCCAACTATATCCGAAAAAAATCTCCCATCACGACTGGTTACCGGGGGATAAACAGGGCAATACCTTCTAGCAACATTTTATGAATACCTGAATTTTACTACACTGAATATGACAACATTATAACAGCTAGATGAGGCCCTGGCAAAGAGGCATACTGAAACAGGTACATGTTCTAACAAGGCATGGCAAGGGAATCCAATTCAGAATAGAAGGGCATCATTATCATTATTTATAACAAGAAACCCTTATCATTTCTTGTATACCCTTATGATATTCCCTCCATCCATCCGTCTGTCATAGCCTCTTAGTCTCAGCAGTTACATGCAGAACTATATGCTAACTACTTGCAAGTTGATCTCAATTAATGCATAGCAAAATATTACAACAAAACATTTGATGTACCGTTATACATGTATTATGAGGTAACGAAAATTTCTTTACCACATTCCAAAAAATGAGATACTATTGACTAGGTTTTTTAGAATAAAATTGAGGTTTCGTTTAACAATATTAGGGTGTTATAAATGAAGTTTTCCTTTAAAGAAAAAAACGTAACTTTAATATTTTGCTGGAGGGTATTGGTCTTTTTCTGCCTGTATGTCTGTCATAGCGGATTTTCTCAGAAACTGCTTGCCGTAGAAATTTAAAATTTGGCGAAGTAATAAAAAATATTAAACCGCAAATATCTCAATAATTAACACTGATGAAACCTGTGTGAACATTTTAGGGTGGGTATCAAATTAAATACTTAAATTCTTTTTTAATTTCATGCTTCATTTTAAAGGGTAAATAATAAGTACCTCAAATACTTAAGGTAGTATATTTTTATGAAATGAATAGTTGTTTAGAAGCCTACGCAAAGGTAGTAAGTAAAATATAGCGTGTATCCTAAATCTTACAATTATTGAAATATGCACCACGTTTGCCTTTGGAGGATATGGTAGGCAATACATTTACGTTGTGAAAAATTAATAATTTCCAAATCGTTCAGTGTAAATACTGTTTAGCTTTATGGATGCATAAATGTTTACGAAACCCTCTTAATGCGAGTTCTTCGCGTGTTTAAAATTATTTATTTTTTTCAATCGTGTTTTGCAAAATATTAAATGTCGAAGTGTAGTATAACGTGTCACTTAATTTTTTCCCTGTGGATTGAAAGATTTAAAAAAATTCTAGACTAGTCAAGTTTGAATAATAACGATTCGATGAATAACTAAACAAAAAAGAAAATATCTCTGAATTCAACATTTATTATTACAGAAGATCGCATAATAAAAATGCTTATTGTATATTTTGTACGGCTGCTGCAGACTTGTAACTTCTAACAATTCTTTTTAGATTTTTTTAACCTATTTTAACGAGTTGGCCGCTTTCCTTTCTATTTACTAATATCATAAAAAGTCTCGTCAAAATCGATTACGTAACTTTTCAAAGGACTAATATACTAATTAAATCATTTGTAGGGATTTGTACTCAAAAACAAACAAAACCCTTATAAAATCACGTATATGTCTGTCTGCCATAGCCATTTTTTTTTAGAAACCGCTTTATGCAGAAACTTAGAAAGGTATAATAATAAATAATGTTGATCCGCATATTTCTCAATAAATAAAGCAATAAAATACGTCTCACCCCTTCCCTATTTCCGAAACTATTGTACCTACAATTGTAAAAAAAACTATCATAATTTCTGAGATATACTAAGATATATAAAGATATATTTTAAGATAAGAGAAAAACTGTCATATCTCGCCCCCGTATATGTGTCGCCCCTACTTCATTATATTAGATATTATTAACTATTTATTGAAATAGGAATCCTCTATATTGGTGATTCCTAGTAATAAATTAATAAATTTCACTTCAAACAAGATACGGAACCCTCTAAGCGTAAATCAGACTCGCACATGACTGATTTTTAAAGAACTTTTAGACCAATATAAAATCTTTCCTCTACTACTACTACCACAACTAATATGTCGATTTGTTCTGAATGTTATAAAAGATTCTTGTATTAACTATCTAGACTAATTCGAGAAATCCCCTTTCCCCTTCCCCAAACACTTTTTGATTTCTTCCACACCCCTTCACTTCCCTTAGCTTCCTTCCTACTTCCTCCATACCTCCGTCCCTTGGCTTCCTTTCCACTGCGGAATTATAATATATTGAGAAAAGCGGGCGTAACAAAAACAGAAACAAACTATGTATCATACATGTTTCGCGTTTCGTTACGATCTCATTTCTAAATGTAAGGCCTTACACTACGTCAGCAAAAGATGTTTCATATCATAAAACTCAACGCATTCTGAATACAAGTAACTTCGACAAAAATTTGTCCCAGCAACTCCTAATTCCATCACACTGTACCGGGCATTACGACTCCACCGTAACTGGTTCACTTAATTCCTCCATTCAATTACTGGGCGGCGCGCAGTCCGTAATAAAACGATTCGTTATTAAAAGATTCGCAATATTCATTATGATCAATCCTTCATTACATACGTAAGTATATTAATATTGACTCCGAAGCCGGACCGATAGTCCCACGCGCTTTTGAAGTACAGTGATATGAGAAATAAGGGTGAGAGGGTAATAATTGTAATTATATTGTCGATGATTATTCTCGAAAGGGTACTTAATATTAACAGTATTATAAAATTAAAATATGTTGGTTGTGAATGATACCTATGCTACACATTCGTTAGGTACCCTCGCTACATATGCTACACATTCCTTACCCTCTTCTTATACCACAGGTACTGTAACAACCTTGATGTAAAAAATTATTTCTTAAGTAGACTTTAAAAGTAACTCGCTAAATTCTGGAGAAAAATTCAGCGTTATTGCCAATGCTATACTTATATGGATTAAATTATCAAATAGTAGCAAAATTATAATGTCTGTGATTAATAAAGTACCTGTCCTGACTTTGATATTTAAGGACGGTATTGAAATTTTAAAGTTATAGTTCAGAATAAAAACCCAAAGTATCAGCGAAATTCTATGAACAAATCGAAGAAAATTGTCGACTCCTAACATTATCGATCGCTTTTAGATCAATGTAGCCAACCAGCGGACAGCACTGCAAATAAAAGTAAATACTAGGAAAATCATTAAATCAATAGCCACGATTCGATTAAAATTACTCCACGCTTGTGCAAAAAGGAAATAAACGTGCAGGATATGATTTTTCTAAATTAGTGAAAAAAGTTTTTCTTCGAACTCTAATAAAAACAAGGTCAGGTTTCAGGTCGATAACCCGTATTTTGTTGTACGCTGTAATATTAAACTGCATATTTATTCAGAAATAACTTTTCAATGACATCGTAACTCAATTCATCGTAATTTTCTTCAGAAAAATTAAAACTTTATTTCGTTTAAAATATTTTATTTTTTTACTAAATCGTGCGATGGCGTATTTGTGCACAAATATGAGTATAATATATATATATATATATATATATATATATATATATATATATATATATATATATATATGCGTATATATGTATTTGTTTATCTATACAGTGTGTAACAAAGTATATATCTATTATTCAGACAGATATTCTGTGCATCAAACTGAATATATGAGTATATATGAAGCGTGTTTCCGAAAAAACATTAATATTTTTTTACAGTTTTTTTTCCAGAAACTATTGTCAGTGTAATTGTGTTTTATAGATAAATATAAAAAAATCATATAATTTCATTTGTTAAACTATTAACACACTGCCGGATTTCTACGCAATGCAGCCAAGAGTATACCTAGGCGTTAGTAGATTTGGTGGATTCCATAAACACAAGTGAAAAAATGATAATCTTAATTTCAATACTTTCCAGATATCCGATATATATACGTATTTGAAAAGAAATGATTAAATCCAAAAAAATGTTTAAAAAATGGTAGAAAACATTCACGAAATTTTATGTTTGACGTATCTTGAAGTGTTCATATCCGCTAGGTACATTTAAACAGTTCTAAGATATGTCTATATAATATAAATTTGAAAATAGTAAAAATATAAATATGTTATAATATTTATAAATAGAAAAATAATATCATCTGTTAATACCTCTGGATTTATGGTACGTAGGTAAATAGGTATTCCATGTAAACGATAATATAAAGATTAAAATGATATCATAAATTAATGTCATGATAGTTATGTAGATAAAACTGATACAATTTATCGTGATATTATTACGTATCTTCTTCTAATCACTTTCCGATATCTTCAAATTGTGATACATAACAAACTAACTTACTTACATGTCACGCATGATATGCCACATTGAGCGCTGGATTGCGGCAAAGTTAAACTGTATGTTTATAAATTTCACGAAACCTTTATTTTCTTGAGAAATTGTACAATATCGTTCTAAAAAACCTTTCCAGATATTAATATTTCCTTGCATTTTATGAAAATGCGGGAAAAAAATGTAACATTAGTATATAAAAAGCAAAAATCATTATACAAAAACCAGTTAATAATGTGTCAGGTTACGTACAAACTCGAGTACCGCAATAGTACATCATTGAAGCTAAATTAAAATCATAATTTCATTGAAATAAGCGAAAGAAAAGAAAATCAATGAAATAAGCGAAAGAAAAAAGAAGCATCCCTAATTCTGGAATTCATTCCTATATAGATGTAAAACCTGGCTACTTTGTTAAAATATTTTCTTCATTTTGAATAAAACAAGAAAATATACATTGATCCAAACATTATATTTCAACTCATACCAAACTAAGATACCGAAACAATGATATTACTACGACCTCATAATGCATAAAAAACGTATAACCAGCAATAGTGTCAGGGAAAAGACAGGTGCACTGAAAGTGTCTAATTTTGTACGTTTTATTAAAAAGGAAATTTAAAAATAGCAACGCTGAAATTAAAAAGAAACTGAGTGGGAGGAAGGAAAAAGAAAAAAAGAGAGTGTCGAAGGCGATCGGGGAAGCGTGGGTGAATAGTTGTCTCTGAGTGGGAAATGACATGTGGCAGTGACAAGATATTAATGAACGCCACACACTAAATAAATGTGTAAAAGGAAATTCCACACACTAAATAAATGTGTAAAAGGAAATTCTCCTAGATTTTAATACAATACATCGACAATTTTTCCCGTAACGTGCTAGTGGAAACCTGCTCATGCGGTCACGTAGTGTAAATATCACAATTGTCATCAAGTTATCAATGAAAATCTACTTATGCAGTCACTACGTAGTGTAAATATAAAAATTGTCATCAAGGCATCAATGAAAATCTGCTTATGTAGTCACTACGTAGTGTAAATATCAAAATTGTCATCAAGGTATCAATGAAAATCTGCTTATACAGTCACTACGTAGTGTAAATATCAAAATTGTCATCAAGGTATCAATGAAAATCTGCTTATGCTGTCACTGTGTACTGTAAATATCAAAATTGTCAAGTTATCAATGAAAATCTGCTTATGCAGTCACTGTGTAGTATAAATATCAAAATTGTCATCAAGTTATCAATGAAAATCTGCTTATGCAGTCACTGTGTAGTGTAAATATCAAAATTGTCATCAAGTTATCAATGAAAATCTGCTTATGCAGTCACTGTGTAGTGTAAATATAAAAATTGTCATCAAGTTATCAATCAAAATCTGCTTATGCAATCACTACATAGTGTAAATATATAAATTGTCATCAAGTTATCAATGAAAATCTGCTTTTGTAGTCACTACGTAGTGTAAATATCACAATTATCATCAAGTTATTAATGAAAATCTGCTTATTTAGTCACTACGTAGTGTAAATGTCAACATTCTGAAATCGTGAACATTGTGTCTAATCGAGTCCAGATTAACAATAAATAATCTCTGTTGCAATATTTTTATTACGTTGCATTAACTGCAGTTTTTGTCAACGGAAAGCTGTAATTTTAGCGTCCAACATTAATGCGTTCATTATTTATCCAAGAATAAATAATGGATGCTTTCAAAGGCCACCTTAAACTTGATGTCATTTAACTGATTGCCAGATAAGACAAATTCTATCAGATATGACGTGACGCGTTCAGGTACTTATAATCGAAGCTCTTAGAGTGCTATTAATAAGAATATTATAGAATAATAAAATGCTACTCGTATCTAAGAAGAGATACAAAATGTAACAAAATTTTGCTATAACATTTGAAACCTCAAAAATGTTGTCGGTGATACTATGTTACATTATTACTTTAGTGTGGAGATTGAGCAACAAGCTTTAGTAATTTAAGTAGTTTAAGAAACTTATGTTAAGTATTATTTAAAAAGTCCTAATTTTATTGTAGCTCATAAGTTCACCTCTGTAATGCTTGAAAACACTTTATTATTAATATTTCAAATAAATCGGGAAAATAATTGTTGTATATCTTGTTTTCTGTTCCGCTATTGACTAAAACTCTCTATTGTATGACATGGATCCTTTTTTTTTAGATATTGGTATATTTAATGTGCATATATAGGAGAATACACGAATAATTTAAATAAATTAAATCAATAAGCACATTATATTGTTAATTATAAGCATTTTCATTTTATATCAATTTGTGATCTGAGGCAGAATTTCTTTACACATTATCTTACGTTTTACCATTGTTACGTTTTACCAATTATTTTCTTACATTTAGTTTATCAAGCTGCGCGCGTTTAGAGAGCAAAGCATATTTAAAAATATATATAATTAAATTAAAAATAGCCACCACAAATTGTTAAGAAAAGCTTAACACGAATTGGGGCGAATTGGACCTAAATTAATGTAAATGAAATGCTATAAAAACAGATTCGTGTTAATAATAATTCTGGGGACCACAATGCCAACTTTAATAATAATTCTGGGGACCACACTTTAATAATAATTCTGGGGACCACAATGCCAACGTTAATAATAATTCTGGGGACCACAATGCCAACTTTACTAAAAACCGCTCTCACAAAATTTAAATTGCGAATTTGTTTTCTCTTCTCTTTCTTATCAAATAGTCAATCTGATTCGATCGGTACCAGTGTCACCCAATGTTTCTTTTTTAACTTTCAATTAGTAGTGACGTTTATTAATCGTTTTTATTTTTACTGTATATATATATATATATATACAGTATAATATATATATATATATATATATATATATATATATATATATATATATATATATATATCGATAATATTTCGATAATATTCTGCAGTCTAGAGTTAATTTGAAAAGCATCTCGCGGTGAGCCAATTTATCGATCTAACTATACTTAAACCATAATAATATTTAATGCGAATGCGGTCTAGTGAGTAAAGTAATATCGTTATTTGTTATATACCAGGGCAGCCAAAATGTCATGAAGGCTCAATCCGATCCTCCCAATCATCTTAGCAGCTCACTCCATTAACATTAATTATTTATATCGACGGCATCTTTTATCGACTCCTTATCGATAAAAGATGCCGCCGGGGTCTTACTTTCGAAACTTACGATTAGTTTTATGGAAGAGTCGACGAATTGATTTGGTTACGTTTTGACGTAACTAAATGGTTAACTGTCGTTACGTGGGTTTGATAAATGATTAGTTATGAGGTTAATGAGGGTAAGATGAGTTTTTTAGACTACGAAGATCATTTTGAATGATGATTAATTACTATATCCTATTTTATCCCTTAATTTGTGACACTTCACTTCCTAAAAGTGAAACTTCTATGCACGCAATAAAAATCAAGCCATGTTTCAATATTTATTACCGCTGTTAGCGAACATATAACAAGCTGATTACTTATGATCAGCAGGTTTACAGAAAATTTATACAGGAAACATAAAATTCCAGTTTCTTCAAAACATTCTTGCGGTGAGACTCTATTATAATCTATGGATTTATTTATATTTTTTAGTTTCTAGTTTTGTAATCGTCTGAAAGTAAAATGCGATTAAAGAAGGAAACATTTTCTTTTCTTAAGTTCAATATGGAACTAATATTTCCAAAGTTAATATTTAAACAAATTTACGAAATTAATATTGGAGAAAGGTTATAAAAAAATGAAGTGTCAAAAAAGAGAATGAAAACTTCTTATTTGTTTCATATGGATATAGAAAAAAACCGTTTGCCGTTCACTAGCACTGTTAATATAATACATGAATAATTTTAAGATTACGCTTCATGTAAATCGATATGCAGTTGAAAGTGATTAAAGCCTAACTATTGGTAATATCATATTTTTATGATCTTCAAGTAATCTTGAAGATTATAAAAAAAACCTGTCATGCCCGAGTAGAACTCGTACTACGAGGGTTCCGTCCATTTTAGGCATTCGTAAACATTTACTAGTTCAGAATATTCCTATGAAACTATTTACAAAATTTGAATTTTGTAGAACAAAAATATATTGTTTACTATATCTTTCACAGACGTATATTTAAAAATATATTTTTTATGCTATAAGACCTTGTTGCTTGCTAAATTTCATGATTCTAGGTAAACGGGAAATACCCTATGGGGTTTTGATTTATTTCTTCAAAACAGGTGGCATAAATGACCGTATTTTTAGCGTTCTTATTGATTGCGTTGGCTTAGAAACTTGATTTCTTTACAGCTCCAAGAAACCGTAAACCTAAGTATTTAATATTAATTTCAACTTGATACCTCCATGCATTCCTGAGAAAAATGGCCGGAGCTATTAGCCCAGCTGAAGATGTAATACAACGAAACCTAGGTCGTGGTAAAGAATTTAAAGAAAGTAGAAATAATACTGCATTACGTAGTTTCATTTAATTGTGAATAATGAATTTCAACAAAATTAACGCCAAATATGTTCAATATTTGAAGGCAAGCTACTTCAACGGCTCATATTAGTTAATAATTAATAAGAATTAGGTATCAGTTATCTAGGACTGAGTTGTTTTTTCTTGTTATTCGATATAAATTTATAACAAATATCTACTCGAAGCTATTGAATAAATGATAATTTCACACTCACTCACAACTTTTGCTTTAAGTCATTCACAATACTATATAATCACCATACTGTTCGTGCTCGGCCGACTCCGCCACTAGTCGGATGCGTTCGGCATTTGTCTTCTCAAGCGTTACAAAATTTTAACGTTACAAAATGAACTCAGATATCGCTAAAGAAGTTTCTTCTCAAAACTATAAGGATTCGATTGTAAATCAACTCAATAGAGTCAAACTTTAGTGCTCACAGCAATTAAAATAAGAAACGCATTCGATACGAAATTTTCATTCGAGACTTTGTAGCCTTGTTGAATAATGGAATACTCATTGACATTAATTGCGATAAGAACATAAATCTCAGGTACCACTGTCTACGAGAAATTGGATATAGGAGGATATAATCGGAATAGCTGAATGTGAACATTCTGTGATACATAAAACTTTTTTCATAAAATAGTTTATAATTTACTATTACCCCACCATTGTTAACGTTGCTAGTCCCTCTTTCTATGAATACTTCACATGGACTTAGATTCTTTTGCTTTCTCCTACTACAGACTCTTAACTAAAATCGATAAAAGTACCATTAAAATCAATGAAGTACGTATTATTTATAAAGAAAATCGTGCAAAAATATAAACATATGTTTTCCCAAAAACTGTTTTTTTTTCGATTTGGTTTCATTAATATGTCTCATTTTACTCACTTATAATTATCCATGGGTAATACTCTAAAAAAACGACTAAGTGCGAGTCTGACTCACGCAATGAGGGTTCCGTAGCTCGTTTGGAGTGAAATTAGGTTATTTTCAATCGTCACTAATACGGACTTGATGCAAAATGCATAAAACAATTAAGTAGGCAGACATATATATTATCGGAAATATCTTAAAAACAATGATATATAAAATCATCACTATGGTTTTCCAACAAACTTCGTATAAGTTTCTAAAAACCCTGTTTTTTCCATAATGTTAGGTTTTCTGGAAATACCTGTTTTTTCGTAATGATAATTTCGGAAATAAAGAGGTAGGTTATATACTATTTTACATATTTTTCAGTATATTTCTTAATATACACTACTTAATATTTTGGGTATCTTCAATCGTAAGGGTCTCAAACATAATTTTATAAAAAATGTTTTCGCAAGGCCCTTTGAAACGGAATTAAAAAAACAATTTAGGATACTTAATTTTCTCAAACACAAGATTTCCATATAAATTTTTTTGAGTGTTAGTTATTGAGGTATATGCCAGTCAATATACTTTATTACCATGCCAAATTACAAGTTTCTTCTTCAAGCGACTTCTGAGAAAAACGGCTGTGATAAATAGACAGACGAACAAGCGAGTGATCTTTTAAGGATTCTGTTTAATCTTTAGAAGTATGGAACCATGAAAAGTAGTGACTTTACTTATCTTAAGATATTTATCCATAAGTTTGATTGAGTGTTAGAAATGTCTCATAAAGCAAAAAAACCAACATAAGTACGGTTTATGTACAATTAAGTTCGTAAATAAAATGTTCAGGAAATTCCAAATTACAAGTTTCTTCTCCAAACGAAGACGGACACGGAAGTGATCTTATAAGGATTCCGTTTAATATTTTGAAGTACTGAATCGTGAAAAGTAATGACTACATAACGCAATTATTTATATATAAGTTTGATTAAATATAAGAAATTTCTCATAAAGCAGTAAAACCATCATTAGTACCGTTTATGTACAATTATATTTGTAAATAAATAAAACGTTCAGGAAAAGCAATAAGTAGTGAGAATTTTGCCTACGTGACAGGCCATCCAATCCATTAACACATGGCCGAGTACCAAGTATATTGTGCTAGGTAATCGTAAAACAATAATGGCATCTCAGATGAAATGGTCAACGGTTTACGACTGCTACATTATTCTTTTCAAGAATATTCATTAAATCTACCATTAATTCGAAATACCTCACGCGCGAGCCCGCCGTCTAGACGCCGGCCACATATTGTTATCTAGTACTTTGTTGAGGCTATTAAATTGAGTGGTACTTGGAATACCTTTAAATAAACGCCAGCTCTTATAGAAATGTTGCTTTAATAATTGTGTCACGTCAGGACAGCCTCCTAGTTTCCACAGTTTCATAATTAAGTACGTGAAATTTTTCAACTTCAACGTGATTTACTTTTGATTATGTATTATTTTTAAATTATTAAATCAATACGTTGATAACATCTCGATCGAACCATTTAAATTAAATTAATGAAAAATTTAGTAACACTTCACGCTCCTAGCTACTATGTGATGGACGATGTTTTAGTTTCTTTCACATGCCTAAAGCCCGCATCAATATACCACAGCATTCGCCTGTCTTTCGTGCACTAACATTGTTCAACGCAATATTACAAAACGCACTCAGTCTATATATTTTCAGTGTGTTTCTCTCTTATTTGTTTTTGTCACCACTTTTCTATTCTTCTAATTTTATTTATTATTGTTTTATAACCATTTGTGTTTAGGTATTTAAACCAGAACACCAGTTCAGAGGCCATATGCCTTGTGATCAACCCAACACACCACGGTGACGACGACCATTACATTGAAATATTTAATTAGATTCCGTAGAGATTAAGGTAGTTGTTATGTAAAACGCGTTTTCAACGAAATTCGCTGAATTTTTAACAGATTTTTCAATCCATAAATATTTAACTTATTTTAAAATTTAAAAAATTATTTACCACTTTATTTTGGTAAAAATTGCTCTCAAAAATTGTATAATTAACATTACAGGTACATACAAAAATAGTAATTTCGTAACACTTTTCATTTTATATAACAGACGCGTCGAGCGATTTGTCTAAAAAATCTAAATCAATATTAAATGTTGGAAAAATAACTGTTTAATTTCGGTAAGAATCGCTCTCAAAAATGTTTCAATTAACCTTATAGGAAAATTATTTTTTTTTGAAAACGCGTCGAGCGATTTGTGTAAAAACTAAGTCAATATAAAATGATGTTACATTAAAATTTGGAAAAAAGGATTGACCATTTAGATTTGGCGAAAATTGCTTTCAAAAACTGTACAATTGACTTTATAGAAAAAGTAGGTATTTCACCATACTTAATTTTATTTAAAAAAACGCAATAAAAAACGTAAAATTTATTTTTTTACAAACTGTCAAACTGATGTTATATTAACAGTTTGGAAAACAAGAGAAAAATAATTTTCAATAAAAAATGTTATAATAATTTTTGAATCTTACTGTCATATGACAACTACCTTAACTGAATGCAATCCAGCCTGTTTAAATCTTATAATAAAATATTCTCGAATCTTTGGCACCCTCTTTAAAAAAATATTAGCAGACGTAATGATATTTTTTTTCAAGAATTGGCAAAACTTTTCAATTCTGTGTTAAAACTTTTAAAATCTATTTTAAGTTCTATGTCAAAACGTTTAAAATCTCTTTTCAGTTCTATGTCAAAACTTTTAAAATCTCTATTTCAAAGGGATAAACGGTAGAACATACGTGAATCAATAGTAAGCTGATATTACGCCAATCAACATAATCTACAGTGAAATTTCGTTATTTCAGTTCAAAATGTATTATTGGCAAAAGAATATGTTCTTACGTGGCGAGGAATTAGTGATTATAATAAAAATAAAAAATTGCTTTTGAAAAGTCCGTACCTCTATAAGTTCGCCAATCTTAAGAGTTTCCAGAATCTTGATAGCATCGCTGCTGTGTCCAGCTAAACGGAAGTCCCTGGTCCCATCTTTCCCCGCACTGTCGACGATAGTGTCGCTGCCACCCGGATGCTGCAAGGTTCCAAAGATTTTTAAAATCGTTCTGATAATAGTTTTTCTTTACTGTTTCATAAATTTGAAAATCCGTATTCATAACTGCTCATTACTGATACATCAGTTCTTAGAGTTTTAACAATTTTAGCTTTCATTGTTTTAACCCACACTAATCATTACCAAAAATATAGAGCGTTCGTTTGTGCAAATATTCTGAACGACACGAAATGTTATCTTCGACTATAATGATAAAAAAATAAGTGAATATAACATGCATTGACTTAAATTATTAATAATGTTGTATGAGAAATACATACATTAATGTTATACGATTAATTCGTAAAAATACGTTATTTTCTGGAATTAATTATAATGGTATTAGTTATACCACAGTAAAGTGAATAATTGACTTCATTCTTTTGGGCATATTGTTTGATCTCCGTAATTTTTGGTATTTTTCCATTAATAAATATTTTACTCTAACATTAGATGTGAATAAATAAGAGCTACTAACGGTCCAAATTTAATAAGCTTAGGCCAAATAATATAAATACTGGGATCCAATGACAGTGAAAAGGTTTACCTTTTCCTATTTAAAGAAAAAAACACAAAGAAAAGAAAGAAAATCTATAAATATTCATCTTAAATACAAAATACCTAATTTAGATTTGGATTCAATTACTAGCTCAAAATCAAATAACTTCTGCACGAAAGGGACATTGAACACCATTTATCTGAAAACATCTGACGGCGGGGTAATTAGAAACGAAAAGATTATATTGTTGACCATTTTACAAAGAAAACAACGAAGGCGGGGCGACATCAACCCTTAGTACAACAATAAATTAAAGACTTTCCCTATCGGTGCTGGAATTAGAGGCGCGTAGCCGCGACTAACGAGGCGATTAACGAATGCAGATCGCGATTCGGATTACGTTTTAATTGTGGGACATTTCAGTTCAAGGGGACGCTGATTGGGATTAGGAGGTTAGAGAAATGAATCTGGGACATCTGTATCTTTGTATCCACGTCACCAAGAGACAACAGAATTTAACGAAACTGTTTAATGGCTGGAGGTAAAAATTACCTTGTACACATTACTTGATAAATTAGAGCACCCTACGGCAATTTTCCTTCAAATTACTTCAGTATTACGTGCTCATTGCTCAATCTACTTTGATATACTAAACGGTTAAAAGCCTAAGTTACTTAAATAATAATGTATAATGTGTCATTTAAATGCATTACCTCTTTTTGATTTTTTTTATTTGAGTCTTTGAGTGAAAGTTATACAAACTAACGATAAAATTTTCCCCTTTACAAAATTAGCGTAGACTTTTCAATCAATACATTAGCCACTAAATTAAATGAAAAATAAATATACACGGATTATTACTGAAAAAATGACCAAATGCCTGTTAACTGACACTCACCTTATTGCGATTTAACTTGGGTCGTTCACGTAATATAGGAGTCCATAGTTACTCTTGAAATTACTCATGTCTGATAATCGAAATAATTTTAATTGAACGTTCTAATAAATACATAATATTACCTAAACTTTGTTAAATGACCAAATGCACGCTGATTGACGCACACTTGATGGATTTTTACGAGGATCACAAGTTAAAATCCACTAAGTATTACGTTAAAAGCTGATAACCACTAGTTAATTTTTAGTATGTTTTTAGTAAAAGCTCATGTTACAATTTACTTAATTACATAGCGTAATAAAGAGGTCGCTATTAGTCGGAATATTGAAATTTATTGACTATCGATAAATTAAGATCTCAAATTAAGAATATTTTGGACTAAAATTTTTTATGATTACCGTTAATAATTATTACCAATTGATTATGTTATTAGTTATAGAATTGAATTAGTAAATTGAAAACTTCACGCACATGTCTAACACTGAAGAAAAAGTGTTAGATTTATTTGTGCAGATGGACTAAATTTCCAAGGGTTCTTTTTTTTAGTACAAAAGTCTTAAAACGCTGATAGTGAATATAAAAATACATAAAAAGAAAAGAAATTTTCCAAATCTGGTGATTTTAAATAAATGTTGAATTATCTCCTCATAAATATTTCTCTAAATTTTCAAACCATAGATTGGCAGCACCAAGAAATGAAAAACTTTTTTTTTTTTAATTTACTTGTTTTTTCATTATTTCTATATCGGAGTGAAAAACATTATTGCGTTGATTATCTTTCTAAAATCGGTGTCAGTCATAAGACGCGCATCATCATCCAGAGTTGGACTCTGATTAAAAGAATCGAGAAAAAGAGTTTTGCAATTATAAAATTGTTTCCCTGTGACGAATTCCACTAAATTTACATTAAAATATAAAAAATGATTTTGAATTTATTAACGAAAAAAAACAGCAGCAAATTATTTTACTAATAAAAATATATATTTGCAAACAATTAACAAAATAAATATAAGTACACAACAATCACTTCTACATAAATTATCACATATTGAATATACTTGGCGTTAATTTTGTATAAATTCATTATTCACAATTAAATGAAACTACGTTATGTAGTATTATTTCTACTTTCTTTAAGGCCCACCTGAAGATGCTGTAATAAAACGAAACCTAGGTCATGGTAAAAAACTTAAAGAAAGTAGAAATAATACTACATCACGTAGTTTCATTTAATTGTGAATAAATTATCACTTTTATTAGCAAAGAAATAACTACTACTCATTGACCATTTAATCGAGGATAGTCACAAAAAAGTATTCTGAATTATCAAGTAAGATGAAAAATAAAATTGAATAATGTTAATTGAATTAAAATATACTACAGTTCTTTTCACTATCATCTCGAGATTCACAGCAATGAAATCAATATTAAACAAATTTATGTTACTACGGATTCGGAAACTAACTCAGAAGACTTCTTCGATATACTACTAAAATAATAAACAATAGTATATCAAAATAAGCAAAGTAATACGAATCTGCTCATATTTTTATACGTCTAAGAGAAAAACCACTAAAAAACTCTGAAAAAATCCGTTACTAATATTAGAAAGAAAATCTTGAAAACTATGTCGAGACCCTCTCGGCCAAAATAAAAACTAATTTCTTTACTAGAACCATGAAAATAACAAATTTAAATAAACTGACACTGATACGATCGTCAAGAGCCACAACTATGCTACAATTAGGTACAACGCGGTAGTTTCACGATGTTCAGAATGAATTCAAAATTTCGAGTATAAAAATTAAGAGTATAAAAATAAAGCTAAGATATATCGTGGAAGAGGTTTAAATGACAGAGAGATTATGATGACCCTGGACTTATCTGGACTGTAACACCAATGAAAAAGAATATGAACTAAATCTCGAAATGGAGTCTGAATAACTAGCTGCTCTTTACATATCATGTCACCACATATATATAGTTACATAAGCCATAACTTATGGGCATTTTTTAAAATTCCTAAACCAATAAATGTTTTTTGATAAAAAATAGTATAAATAAACAAATAATAACTGTTTTTTTTTTCTATTATAAAATAAGCAACGATATAATGCAATTATTTTTTTCTAGCCATGGAAGTTCATGGTCTATATTTCATTAAAAAAATAAAATATTAATGACGACTAAAAATAGCTAATCCTGTTGAAACCTTTATCACTGAACATGGCACTGACATTGCACAAATGTGTCAAAACATTGAAATTAATGCGTTTTCGTCACAATTATAACGACCAAAAAATATTTGAAAAACTACTCAAAGATTCACCTTTTCTGACCAAATAACTACTTTCAAATATGTTTGTAAAATAAAAACAGCAATAAAGTTATACTTTTCCACAAGTTCTACTACTAAAAATATATGTCAGCAGAGTAAACGTAACGAAGGTTTCATAAATACGCTGCATCGAATTCTTTTATTACAATATGTTACTTTATCATATCAAATTCCATTATGTCTGCGCTGATAGAGTCCAGACAAGCTAATTGCTTCTGCGATAGCGTGACGTCGATCAGTGAGACTATCAGATTCGATAAACTGTCTTATCACGCCTGTACTATAGTTAGAACTTGCAGATAAAAAGATAGGGGGAAACCCGCGATTGTTGATTAATGGGATCAAAGTTCTGAATATAGATAGATACAGTGGACATAGACATACTAATTATAGAATTTAGTGCCATAGTGATTATTCATTTACGTAAAAACAATATTGCGTTTATTCATAATGGCCTGATATATATTATATTTGTTCTTACATAACATAGGAAATACAGAAAATGAAAAAAAAAATTATTACTAAATTTTCCTAAAACCAAAAATAGGAAGTCAAAAATGTTCATATTAGCTTTTATAATATGAAAATAAGGTTTGACTAATTCTTCAAAATCACGAAATTTATGATCGATTTAAGCAACCAGATATTATTAATGTCATCAAATCAAACCGAATAAGATATCTTGAACACTTATTTAGATCAGAGGATAACAACCCGACCAAGCTACTAACTCTCGACAAACCGGGGGGGAGGCAGATGGCTTTATGACGTCGAGAATGACTTAAAAATATTAAATGTTACCTACTGGAAACATAAAGCATCTGATATACTCCGATGGAAAAAGCTCGTTGGAACGGCCCTGGCCTACTCTAAGCTCTAGTGCCAAGAAGAAGAAGAAACTTTTTTAATAATTTACGGGATTGTAAGAAAACAACACCCAATTACATGAAAAACTAACATAAAGTGGTACTTACTAGTTTTTCATATTTTTTTAAATCATAAAGATTAATAAACCGAAATAATTTGCATTCAAAATTCTAATTAGATGTTAGAATTATAAAAAATCAAACACCCAAAACTTCATGCACATAAATCAATAATTGCGGAAACTGTAATTCTGCGACAGACGGACATGACGAAATCATGGGGGTTACTTGTTTAATTACGGTACACTAAAAATGTAAAAAAGACTATTTTTAATATTAACTAACGACAAAATAAGCTTCATTACTCTTATTTATAATAATTATTTCATAAAAACAACACATCAATCGCTTTGAAAAATATTCAGAAATTATAACTTATTTAGTACTTAATGTATTAAATCTAAACTCTGGTTTAAAAAATACAGGGTAAACAAAAATTGTTTATTACACAATTTTGTGTTTACTGTCTTTTAACATCTATAAAAAATTGGAAACAAAAACATGGGCAAACCATTTTGATGCATGGCTAAATAATGAAAATACAGTCTCGATCGAAAAAAATATAGCCTTGCGTTGTCACGACTCTTAACCTCACTCCAAAAACTAACTCCAAAAATGATTTAGTAACTTAATTAACGAAACCAAACATTAAATTAAGTCTGAGGGATTATAAATTGGTTAAATAAGTGATTTAAATAAATTATAAGCTTTTCTCTAATTTTAATTGAAGGTTCGATTTCTTTTTGGATGTTAAGCAAAAGTAAAGCGAAAGAGGTTTAATGGAATATACAAGTATTGTGTTTTATTATATCTGTTCGTTTAAGTGGTACAAATTCTACGTAAAAGCAAACACTTCTAGTTTAAACCGGTCTAGCCAGTGATAATACGAATATTATTAATTCACTGTATTTTAGTACACATATCTATGAATTTTTTTATATTTATTTGATTGATTTTAACAGTTACGCTATCAGTTCGATGATAAATATATCGATAAGTTTGTAAATTCGTTATGTAATATTAAAATTAAGTCTATTAAAATAATCAATCACTAATGCAATCGATTAAATTATCAAATTGTCATATCTTTTCTACGTCTTCGTAACTGCGTATTTATGCTTATATATTACATGTCGAGATCATTCTAATATCCCATAACTACTTTCTAGTTATACAAAATAAAAAGCATACTCGCCATTGGAAAATAGTTATAAAAATGCAATACAATTATGCGACTTTGAAATAAATTATGAAAAGCAAAACATAACATTGTTCAAAGATATTGTAATCAATAATCGGAAATTAGTGTTTATATATAAACGAAACAATTGGTCTGTGCAGCAAGACTCCTATCCAACCATCAGAAAATGTCTTCTTGTTCTTTAAAGGCATATTCCTTGTAGTGATGTTTACAAAACATTGTATATCATAGACTATTTTATGAATTGGTCTAAAATAAAATTTAAAACACGAATTTAAAAAAGTGTTTACAACATGGACAATAAATAATCGTGTTTGTCTGTAAAACGAAAATAATAAATATTTCAAGAAAAATTACAAAAATGTCAAACTCTTTTTCATCTGCCCAGAAAAGCAAACAAAATAACTAAATCTCGTATACGTGAAAGTAGATATAATATTGATTATATAAAAAATATTTTTCCAGTTTTAATTAACTGAACAATAACGAATTAAGTGAAAAATTATATAAAAGCTACAAACAAAGTTACGTAATGTCAATTTTAATCGATTTATGTTTATTACCATAAGTAATTAAGACCAAATAAGACCTAAATTGCCTTTACATGTCAAAATTTTCCACTATTTTTAAAGACTTAACGATAGGATAAACCCTTAACGAGAGTGCCGCATAATATCTTCGCCATACTACGCCCTAATTCCAAAGTTTCACCATTATTTGAGTTTGCAAATTTGCTCAGTTTAAGTTCGGTACTATGTGTTGGAAGATGAAATACTCATATGTACACAATAAGTTTCACTCAGTCTAATTACACTTTAATGTAACCATAATTATGGATCTGTAAGCTTGTAACAGAGTTATGTTTTCAATACACTTGCAGCACATGTATACGATAAAGTTTAACAGATGATCTGACTTAACAAATCTAAAATTCGGTAAAGTATAAGTAGAAATCATGCCCTCAAGTTCCTTACCGTTAGATCTATTACCGTAAAACAGGTATTTTAATAATATATAAAAAACGATAATCGAAAAACCAAAAGGATTTAGTCTTAAACAATTTAGATTCAATCGTACCAAATTTCAAGAATCTACATCAACAGGAACCTAATAGTTTTCATAAATGACTTGGTACCAAAATATGAAACTTTGAAAGCTCTATCTGTTAATTTTATTGAGCAAGAAACTTGACTATAGGGCTGTAGATCTTAGCACTTTATACTAATTTCGACTTGATGCCTCTGGCCGTTTCTGAGAAAATGGATCTTAACAGACAGAGAGGCTGACAGACTAAGTGACCCTTTATGAGACCAACAACTAAGTGATCCTATAATTTTATTTCATTCTGAAGTAAGTAGTACTAAAAATTAATCATATGAATAAATAAAGTAACATTTTCCACAATAGCTCGCCAGCAGCAATGAGTATAGTACCCCGCCCATTTATCATATTTACCTTCAATGATTTACCTTTTAGATATCTGACTTGACTGAGAGTGGACTGATATTTGAGGCATTTAGAGTATTGGAAAAAATTGTTCTGAATGGCCCATTGAGTAGGCACAGTCCTAACCCTGTTGGGTGGAAGTGCTTCGTAGGAAATATGGAACACCATTTGGATTCTTTTAAAGATCCCCATTCAGTATAAGGCAGGTTGTTGTGTGACCCAGGAGGGGCTCCGAGATGATTCGCGTGGTGGTTTGGAAAAAGCATTAAGATATATAAGAAAATGTTTATATTATAAAACGATCATGCAAAAGACGATTTTTCACTTTTTCATTTCTAATTCTATTATTTATTATCAACATTGGAACTTTTCAAGTATTTTTTGTTTTATTTTTATTTTATGTAAAGGGAAAAGAACAAATACAAACTCTTAGAAATATTCTATGAACACTAAATATGAAATAAGCTTGTGTTCTAACATTTCGACAAAGAACAAAGAAAAATAAATACATTTATAAAATATCCAATTAATACATAAATGTGATAATGTTAACTTAAGTAAGCAAAACAATTTTTTAATAAGACACAAAATTAATAGGAAAACCTTGTTACCCACCAGAGAACCCTTCAAATTATTAAACATGCTAAAATCACTGAAAATAAATTGTTCCTTCTTTATATGATAGTGTATTTGCAACATGTATAACATATCTAATTAACTTATGTTTTTGCTTTTAACACTGTTATTTAACAGCGATGGTTAAGTAATAATTTAACTCCAAATAAATTTGGTACATACTTCTTAAATAATTATTTAAATCAGAAATAGTATTGTCTTTTAAAATTAACGTCCAAATGTCAAAACACAAATAGTCCACCAATCAGAACGCATGACGTCCAAATGTACCACGCAGATCGTAATGTACTAATACATCTAAACTTCTGGTACCTGTGTGGGTAAGATAAGATTTCGCAATCTTATAAATTGGACTCAATGGACAATATTTATATATAAAGTGTGCGAGAGAGATGGAGTCTTCTTTTTGATTTCATTTGTTTAGGCCATTGTGACGTGATGGAATTTACATATCACGTGATTAAATGTTACAGCGCGAAACTTTGCATGACTGCAATAAAAGTCGACTTTTTCAGCTTAAAACACGTTTGTAGAATGGAAATATCACAATTGTAAGTTTACGATATACATTTTCAATTATTTTAAACATTATCAAAAATCATCAAACACCCTATTATACAAGCCAATACGTGGGGCTAAAACTACTTGTTCCGATGCTAACAAGTATTAACTTATTTTGCCTACTATACTAACATATTTGGCCGGAAATGCAAGCTTTTGCAAACTATCAAATAACGTAACGCTGCATATATACTTATATAAGGTATGTGCTCAGGCATGACAGATACGAGCTCTTATAACTAAAAGCGATGAAAAAAATTGTTGGGAAAAGAAAAGCCGGTCATAGAAGAAAGTCATGGTTGCACAACATCCGAGAATTGACTGTGACTAGGAGTGCCGCCGAACTCTTTCGCCTTGCCAAGAGCAAGACCAGATACGCAGAGTTGACTGTCAATCTTCAATAGTTGAAAAGGCACCTTTATAAGACGGTATTTTGTCTTAGTTGCTATGTAATTGTCTATTTTATAATAAAGAGAAGCGAGATTAGATATAATAAGGTGAAAATGTGACCGAAAATAATATTTACTTTTTAAACTAAATTGAATATATCTTAAACTAGAAGTACCTTGAGACTTTGACCACGTATAATTCCGAAATGCAAGTGCAGTGCTTTAATGCATTTATTTTATACCGTTAGATCAGATATAAATAAAACATTTCATTTAAATCCCGCGCAGACCGCTTTTCACTTCTTCCCTCAAACTGACTTTTCCACTTGTTCCTAAAGTTCACCGCTCGTATGGTGGAAATTTTCTTTAATTTTCCACATAATACTTTCATTATCGTAACTTTCAAACCATTAGGATATACCGATGAAACGAAAAGTATATTTTATTCACTGTAGTTTTCATTTCATCGTCCGTATCTATGAAATTATTGTATTTCAGATCGAAAAATAGTCTTTTTGGTTTTTGCCAACAATTCACTTTGAAAAAAATGTACATTCGGTTCACACACTCGAAAGCGCTTAGTTCTACAGGTGTATTGAAGATAACAGTTTGCTAAACAATGAAATGAGAAAAGTCACCTCGTTTGCATATTTTGTGACATCGTATACGCAGTCCTTATACACCATCCACATGTCAGTGCCATTCTTTCCATTATTCTTCGCCACCTCGGCCATGCTGTACTGTTTAACTTCAGCCATTTTTGATTCTGAAATTAAAATAATTTTATGTATTCTCTTCTGTATTATCTTCAAAATGATATAAAATAAAAGTTGTAAAACACTAGCGTCCTTCATCTGAGTTTTAACCTTACCCCGCACTTGCATATCTTCCCCAAGCAAGTTTTTGATTTTATTTATTATAAATTAAATTATATAGCTTCATTAGCTAATACATTAATCATGAACTAATTTATTCATGGTCTAACTCGCTATCCTGGCTACCAAATTATACCTTACTAGATAGGTCATAAAATAAATAAGGGTAACCAAATTTATACCACGACACAGTTATACTTAGGGTTGTCACCTTTCGGGACCCTCCCCTAATTTTTTTTTTAATTTTAATTTACTGTATCCCGCAATTATTAAAAAAAATCGCCCGCTTTTCATCACTACACTACGTTACACATTAAAAATTATTAATAGAACCATGTTTTCTTTGAATATTTTTACGTTAAAATGGATTTTCAAGTACATTTATATTTAATAAATGAGTAGATGGTTTTTAACTAAAATTATGTCATATTGAAAAGAAAAGTCTAAAATTATTTCGTTTTATTTTCAAATGTTTTGACTTTGCATTAAAGTTGTTTTATTTCTTAATTCTCCCGGATTTTACTCCTCATGACTTGTCATCCCTGTAATCTATAAATCAATTGTAAGTAAAAACGTCAATCCAGTTTTAAACAAATGTGTAAATTTTCTATCAAGAAATGAAGCGAGGACTGTAGATGCGACAAAGGACTGGAGATCTCTTCTGCAAAGAACTGGAGATACGACACCTAAAGATGTCGTATAAGATGATAAGAAATAATCAAAAATACCCTAATTACTGTATCATGAGATTTCTTCTGTTGCTCTATGAATGCTTTGTATACGTTTAAGTATTATTCTCCCATGAAACGCAGAAGAATATCAACCTTCCTTTCGTCCTGTTCTTTATATAACGAAGTTCCTGGACAACTGCTTCCATTATTCCCAGGATTGTATCGTATTGGCCTAACCTAAATTTATTGGCTCTATCATATGTATTTTATTATCCATCGTGATGAATTATTTTGATTTTTTACATTAATTTTACTACGTGAGAAGCGACAAGTACTTTAACGAAATGAAATATCGTAACTGATTGGTTTTAATTACGAGTAAGCCACCGTGTTATAATTGTAAAATTAACTGAGTTAAATAACAATTATTTTTCATTGATTTTCATTTATTTGTTCATACCATCCCTTTGCTTTGATATCAACTGACCCACTCTTTCGGAAGGAAACTTACTACTCTTTTTAAATGGACAATTCACACATCTGTTACATAAGACTAATGACCATTTTACTTATGAATCATTCACATATAATAATCCCTAGTTATACTTCGATATAATGCGTGATAAACATTTAGCATACACTTGTGTTCATAAGCACCTACATATTTATCTGGGAAAAAATGCATTTAATTAAAATTCACTGAACTTGACACTTTTCTACGCAACGGGAGTAATATTATTTTTCGAAAACATTCAAAAGTCACAGGTATTGAGATTCACAATGTCAAACTATAATAAATAGAAGAGAAATGATCCTATATCACCCATACAAACATAATATCTGAAAAAAAATGTCAAACCTGACACAATATTTAATTCTTGGTAACACATAAAAGACCACTTTGTCCCACTACAAACTAAGAATGTTTCAGCCGTGGATATGAGAAAACTATCAAAATATGTTATCAAAAAACGAGTTAGAATATGAAAAAACATATGTGCTGAATTAAATACATAAGTTCTAACTGAAAACAAAACAAGTTTAAGCTAACAAAATAAATTGCACAATAACTGTCGTGAACTCAATTATTACTCATCACCTAGCATTTGTCCTGGGTTCACTCAAGTACTTAAATACTTATTGACAACGACGCAAACAATGATGAAATTGTGAAATTTTCATTCCGTCCATATAATTTTTCAATAACATATTAAAGTAATTTTTATAACAAATGCATTTGAATTACCAGATCTACAGTTTCACTAAGAATAATAAGAAAGTGCAATGACCGCTCATTACTTGACAAAACCCTTTTGAATTCAATGTGCCATATAAACAATGACAGAATAGGCAATTTTTGGTTTCATAATGTTATGGCTACTTTTAAGATATCCTGATAAACAATTATGTAAATTTTTATACTAAATTATATAATACAGTTTTATCTTCTCAATCAATCAATTATTGCTTTTTAATTATCAGTTAAACGATTAGCTGACAGTCAATGACGACACAGATTATAAACTAAACTTATCGATTGCCGATAATAAAAATAAAGAGATAAAAGTCTAGTTTAAAATTGATGGTAATTATCGCTTATTACCTAATTTCTTAGAAGGTCAAGCCAACTTTCGATCTAATTTTATAGATGATCTATTATTATCATCAATGTTACTAACTGTAAAAATACTGAAAAACCGTGTACGTGCGTTTTTCTTTCTTACTTATTCGCATAAATTTTATAAAATATGCCCCTAGAAAAAACTCGATATCTCAAGAAAACGATGATTTAAAATTAGACAAAAAATTAATTACAATTTATGACTACAACGCAAAGCAAAAAAAATATTGTAATAAATTAGCATGTAATATATTTTTTTAATATATAAAGAGTCATGAACAAGAAATAAAAATAACAACTGAATGAAATTAAGGATAATATAACCAGTCCGATAAGTTGGCCAATGGAAATATTGCAATGTTTTTCATTACTCTAATAAACCAGTAAACGAGGCCTACTATGGAGTTGTTACGAAAGTAGTTTTATTAAAAAAAAATAAGGGCGTAATTATTTCTATCTCAAAAGTGTGAATCGATTAAAATTATAATTGAAAGTGATTCCTCTTCACGGTATGAAAACGTGGCTGTTCATCGCGCCTCCCTCACTGTTGGCATATATAAGAGAGAAACGATTAACAAAAAAAGAGTTTAAAAGAATATTAGGTTCTGACACTGACTTTCGTGTCTAATGTCAGAACAATTTAGCATATAAAAGAACAAAATAAATGGCTACTTTACTTATTCTTAGTTGAATGTTACATTATCTGCACATATAATGTGGCAAGATCTTACTATTAAATTAATATTTTATAAACAATCATGAAAGGTTTAATTTTTCAAAGAGTTTAAAATATAGCTTTAATAAAAAATTAAAACATTAGTACACTTCTTTATTTTTTATTTAAAGTTCCAAAATGGTTTCCTAAAAACGGGGGTATATTACCCTGATTTACTCTAATAATGACATAATAACTTTTTAAAAACCATTACAAAACATAATCAATATCGATGGCCTTTTAATGCGTAGCCGTTGCCTAAATGAATTAAAAATAAACTATTAACCGTGACATTTTTTCGTACTTTTTTGCAACATGAATATATTTTCCACTCTTTTTAAATTCCGGGTGGCTTCATTGACCACTTTTTGTTACAATAGGATTCAAGTTCTATTTCTAGGGAATTTTTGAGCGTATGGCTCGAAAATTTTATAAGAAAATAATGTTTAAACTATTATGAAAATTACTCAAACTTTTCATAAAAACAATTAAAAATTTGTCATTTTTATAATTGACGATTTCTTATTTTTTTATTTCTTCCTTTTAAGTTTCTTTGTAAGTTTTCTGTCGATCTCGAAAGTAATTAGAACTGTCAGTAACATGACGTATTGAAGAAAAAATGTGAAAATATATGTAATTGTTAGTACGAAAAAATTAAACTTCACATGTGGATAAATAATCAAAAAAACATGTTTTAAAAGGTACTCAGCACAACAAGTGTCCAAAAAAAATCCATCAAATATTAACACTTTATCATTTATAATTAATAAAAACTAATCCCATTGCCTTTTTGTATAAAGTATAAAAAAATAAAGGTGTTATTATGCGTGATTGTTATAAATTAGTAAGCACAATGACCTATTTGTCACCTTGGACCTATTTCTCCGCCTAGCATTTCCATAATTCTAAATTTATTTTACCAATAATCATCAAAATTTCGACTCCGAAATATTCGCAGTTTGACTGTTCTACTTTTATCGTTGCGAAATTACTACACTACAAGATGACGTCATGGCTTATCATTAGATTACACAAACTTTGTGATATGGATAAACATGTGAAGTGATATAAATAATATTTGAATTTCAAATCAGGCACGTACTCCTGAGGGTTACGTATCCGACTTATGTAATATAGTTCATATTATGAATTGGCTAAATTAAGGAAAACGCATGAAAATTTTCCAAAACAAATTCTGGTTTGTTATTAAACTTTTATCACATAAGGCCTTTGAGCAAAAGTTGGGAAATTGCATTTAGAATTCCGCAGAGAATAACACGTACCGCTTGATTACATTATTTAAAATTCGGAATGAACTAGGATGCTTCTGAGCTTCTATAGCCCTAGGCCAGGTATTGCTGGCCTTGTTTACCTAATATGAGCCAAATCTCTAGATCTCTCCAAAAAGTTCAAAATAGAGACAACGCCCAAATTTAAGGAACAAGTGTCCATGATGTAGTAGTTTTATTTTCCATTTCTGCCCGATTTTCTCCTGAGCGCGTTAGTTTTTCATTTCTTACAATTCGGAACAGACGGTTCTAAAATTTCTTATTCCATTATTAATGAAAATCTCAAATAACCATCTTTTCGCAATACTATCACCTAGAAACGAATTATTTTTTAAGAATTTAGACTTTTCCATGGCTATCGACTACCCAACCACATTATGTATTGTTATATAAGTGCGGTTTATTTTTATGAGTAAAAACTAATTTCTTAAAATGTTTACTTAGTTGTCATCTGCTATGACCGTATACATGTTTTAATTAATGTTTTAATCTGCTAGTCGAAATCTCTTCGATACCCCATCGATATCCCGTCTCTATCCCTAACGTGTCACCGTTTTATTCTCGTTTAATTTAATTTTTATTACTTCTGTATTTCTATACTTTCGTATTTATCTTGTTTTGTTATGTAATCATTTACAGTCTACAACTGTATATATCTTACCAACTTGTTTTATTGTGCGATAAGTCTGACACAATATATATATATATATATATATATATATATATATATATATATATACATATACGCCCTCAGAATTTTTTTTGTTCATTTGATCTTAAAACGATCATCGTGCTATGATAGAGTCTGTGTTTTCAATTCTAATATAAGTAGTAAAAAACGCAAAATATGTATTTCAAGTTTTACCCAATGTGTTGGACCATTTTGTGTACAGTGGTTTTTGGCGATTGTCCCTTTAAAGAAACCGTAGAAAAATATAATTTTCATTTTTCTCAAAACACAGCAATTATTTTTCGAAATATTTACTAAGAAAACGTAGTTCAGATATCTAACTCAGTTCAGATTAGTAGCTTGCATAGTTTATGAGACATAGTACGTAACAGCAATAGTTTTATCATAACACGTCTGATACAAGTTTTGGAAAGATTGAAGAAAATTCTATGACAATCCAAGAAACTGCTGGGCGAGTTTACTTACCCGCATCACATTAAATAGTTCAGGTAAACTAATTAAGGACGATTGAATATATTTGGCGTTAATTTTGTAGAAATTCATTATTCACAATTAAATGAAACTACGTGATGTTGTATTACTTCTACTTTCTTTAATTTCTTTACCACGACCTAGGTTTCGTTGTATTACAACATCTTCAAGTGGGATATTAGCAAATATTGGATGATTAAGGATGAGTTGAACACATATTTTGAGTTCCTTATATACATTTATTGTCCATGGACACATACCTATTGGTAATGAACTAAATAAATATACAATAGTGGAACCGAATATGTAAAAATTATAAACTGGATTCCAAAAACATTTGATAACTCCACATCTGCACCAGAAGCAAAATATACTTTGGCCGCCAATTTTGAAATATTTAATAATATTTTATTGCAATAGTTCCCATAATAAGTCATCTAGGATATAAAGTTACGAAAAAATTTGTTTACAGTAACGACATACAAAAAAATCAATTAATATTACTGAACTTGACTTGACGAACAGAACTGAAACCTGTTAACCCCCGTGTAACACAAACTTAACAATCGAGAACAACATTAAGGCCTGAGTCATACTTTTCTTTTGCCTAATACCGTGAAATTTATATACCAATTTCGTTGCTAGCAATCTAAAAATCATCGTTGATGACACAGTGTCAGTCAATTATTTTTACTGTAAATATCCTTTAAGAGCCATCTTTATTATACATACTCCACCCCATTTACTAAGTGTATAATTACTAACGAAAAATCAAAATCATCCCTAATTTAAAAGGAAGAAAGCAAAACAAATTATCACATCGTCTCACGTACTAAATCACTTGTATACTCGTTTAATAGGGAAGCTATACTTTAGCCGTTAAACGCTTGTATTAATTTAAATCTCCCCTCATATAAATATTACTCATATAATCAACAAAGTCTTTATTATTCCAAAGCCCCTTGTCATAGTCAATAGTATTGTCTAGCAGATTGATACGGTGCAATAAGGATTAAAGATTAAATAAACAATGACTCCCACCTACGTGACAAGCATAAGTACATTATATTCGTAATCGTAACACATAATTTCATCAATTGAATGCAAAATTAACAATTGAGATACGAAATACGAAGATACTAAATAATGATATATCTATTAATATCTACTGTTATTTACAACGTAAAGTATATATACCTCTTAAATGAATTATAAACTTTGTTCTGTCCGCTGCGCATTTTATACGAGCGAGAAATATATAATATATAATATTCTTTGGTTATAATTTTTTAGTTGAACAATGAATCCCACGTACGTGACAAGCATAAGTATACTACATTCGTAATCGTAACACATAATTTCGTCAACTGAATGCACAATTAACAATTGAGATACGAAATACGAAGATACTAAATAATGATATATCTATTAATATCTACTGTTATTTACAACGTAAAGTATATATACCTCTTAAACGAATTATAAACTTTGTTCTGTCCGCTGCGCATTTTATACGAGCGAGAAATATATAATATATAATATTCTTTGGTTATAATTTTTTAGTTGAACAATGA
The DNA here is from genome assembly GCA_039881145.1 of Druceiella hillmani. Classification (NCBI taxonomy): domain Eukaryota; kingdom Metazoa; phylum Arthropoda; class Insecta; order Lepidoptera; family Hepialidae; genus Druceiella; species Druceiella hillmani. Next base: position 17,710,875 of record JAYKKI010000029.1, read on the forward strand.
ATCCCACGTACGTGACAAGCATAAGTATACTACATTCGTAATCGTAACACATAATTTCGTCAACTGAATGCACCATTAACAATTGAGATACGAAATACGAAGATACTAAATAATGATATATCTATTAATATCTACTGTTATTTACAACGTAAAGTATATATACCTTTTAAACGAATTATAAACTTTGTTCTGTCCACGGCGCGTTTTATGCGAGCGGGAAATATATTCTTTGGTTATGATTTTTAGTGGGAAACATATTTTTTATTATTTTATTACAAAATACATAATAAAGCAAATCTTGAACAAATGTGAATATGTAATATTATAAATATAAATACTTCGGAAATGAATACTACCACGTACTCGAATACGTGTACGCATACTCGAATTCAAGTTATGCAAATGAATATATTATCGCAATAGTAATGTATTAATATATTTAATGTGAAGGTTAGAAGAATCCGAATATTGTAAAACCTGCCTGTCCGCAAAGACGAAAGATTCGCAAATCGATATTTCAGAATGTGATATATTTATATTATTATTACTTACGTCTCTTTTATTTCAATAAACTGGGATAATATGTAATATATGGAACTTAATAATAATTAATAGATATAATATTCTATTATATCCATTAATAGGATAGAATACATTTTTCCGCGTATTATATTCGAAAGTATCAAGTACAATAATGGGATCGAGAATACATAAACGTCTGAGTTTCTGTAGAGATTACAATAAAGCTAGCTTGGCATTGCTAGAAAATTCGATCTTGAAGGATTTAGAAAAAAGTTATAATTATCAATGAATTTTTTATCGCTTGTTAAATGTGAAACTTTCGGGCCGTTTGTTGATAAGACTCTCACTTGCGATACCTAATAACTGCTTGCGCTCTCGTAATCATCTTTTTGCAATACCCAGATAACTAAACTGAATTACGTTGTAATTTCCTGTTTTTCTTCGGTTTTCCTCCTTTGGTATACTGCTCAATAAGTTGATCCAGATTACCTGGCAGCAACTGTGACAGAGTATAATTTGTTTTTCATGAATGAGAATAAATTTCACGAAACGTATTGCCAATAGCGTTATCCTCAATGAATATATTTACCCATATAAAACCAATAAAATATATCACTACAAGTAGCGAACGAAAACGAAAGTGCTTGTAGGTCAAAGAAAGCGCGTATACTGAAGAGATATCGTACTGACGACGATTCAGTTACCTCGTCTTTTGCCAATTACATTTAAAGGGCTTATGAGTTGTTTATATAATATAAACTTGACTCATCAATAGTATTATTAAAGACAGTACTTGTCATATTCATAATAAACTCAGTACTATAATCATTATTGTAACGCATATATTCGTAGCTATAATATTTTTACAACGCGATTTAATCAATTAATTTTATAAATAGATAACGTTTGTCGGTTTGTTTAACTTTTAGAGTTTAGCACAAAAATGGCTTAATGTTTAACGCGATCTTTTTGAATATTTTTAGTAATGAAAAATGACAGTTTAAGTGGGAGTCGAAGTATGCCGGGTTCATTTCTGAGTTAAACTGTTAAACCTATATACATAATTAAATTAAAATAATATAACAAATTATTGCAGACAGTGTAAAAATCTGCTTTATACTTTAATGGATATACCGCTAAATTTTGCTAATTTTCTATTACAAAATCAAAAGGCGAAAGTACTTTTGACTTAAGTAATCAAAACCGTCATAGCTATATCAAAAAAATTGATTGAAAGAAATTGTACGTGATAATGGCATCTACAGAAACAAATTTATAGTTACGTGTTAAGCTTTCAAACGTTTATAGTAAAATTAAAATAATATAGGAAACGATTACAGACAGTGAAAATATGCTTTTGACTTTAATGGATATATTATTAAATTTCACAATTTTTCTGTTACAAAATCAAACCATGGAGCTATTTTTGAATTAAGTCATCTAAATAGCTATATCAAAATAAGGTCTCAAAGAAATTATACATGATAATTAAATGTATAAAAACAAATTTATAGTTCTGGATTAAACTTTTATGATCAAATTAAAATATTATAGGAAATTATTGCAAACAAGGGGAAAATCTGCTTTAACTTTAATGGATATACTGTTAAATTTTGCAAATTTTAATGATAAAATCAAATCATGTAGGTATTATCGAATTAACTAATCTAAACCGTCCTAGCTATAGCAAAAGAATATCTGAAATAAATTATACATTGTATTGCAATCTATAGAAACCAATTTATAGGATGTATATAGCTATCGCCATTATTGCAGATTGTTAGTTCTAAACTTTCATGGTACAAAATCCGGTCAAAAATTTCGGTACTTTACTAAAACTATACAAATAACTAAATAATTGAGAATATTGTTATTAAATTAACAGTAAATAGTAAATACATCCGACTGTTATTTATCTCATAGCTTAGAGAAGTATATTGTGACAGAGCGTATAGAGAATATAAGGACCGCATCAGTCGCCATCAGCACCATCTGGTGATTAATTAATAAACTTTCGGTTACGCTACTATCATTTGGTACCGTACAAACATATTATAAATATATATTTTATTTCAATTAAATAAAGTAAAAATACTGAATAATTAAAGTAAGAAAATACTGAATAATAAAATACTGAATAATAAAATTAAAGTAAGAAAATACTGAATAATTATAGTTAGAAAATACTGAATAATTCATTTCGCTAACTTTTCCCTTTGTTCATTGTGCTTATTTAACGAGTAATCATGTAATTATTACAGTTACACATTACTTGCCAACAAATTTGTATCCTACTTCCTAGCAATTCGTGTGTATATTCAGTTTACACATTCAAATATGGTATTCCGCCAATATTGGCTGGAATCCTTTTTTTTTTAATTCTATCCATTTCGAAGGAATGAAGGCGAACTGGCATATACATAATTAAATGATCTTGTGCGTAGGTCACTAATTTCAAATTTAACTGAAATAAAAATTAACAATTACTATTTCTAACGCTATCTGCCGTAAAACGATTTATAGTACCACCTGAATAACTATAAATCGTTTCACGACACTAAATCCTTAATATATTCAAACCATATTTCAATCGTTCTTCTTCTTTATTTCATACTGTGGAGAAGTGTGACCAGATCAAAATTTAATAAAAAAAAATTTTAATTTGGCTCTAAAAACAAACACCAATAATATTAAAAGCAAATAAATACAAATTATTATTTGCCAAAATTAACACGGAAATGGGAACTAAAAAATAATACTAAGGTAATAATTTTTAATCACAATGTCAACTAAATACAATATTTATTAAGTTTACCTTGTTTTAATCAAAGACATCATTTTAATAAGACATTAAAAACTTAGTTCTTTTTCAAATAAATTTGATAATAAAGCTTTATCATACAACTTTTTAATATTTATCAGATTTCGTCGATAATGTAAGTAACATTAATGGAACGGCTATTTCAACTTCATGCTTTTCCGTAGCCTAATGACAAAAGCAATAAACTGAATTGACCTTTTCTAAAAAATATATATTTATGGAACATTAACGGAACGATTATTTCAGCCTGTATGCTTATACTTTAACATTAATGGAACGACTAAAATATATATTTATGGAACATTAATGGTACGACTATTTCAGCCTATGTGCTCATATTTTAACATTAATGGAACGACTACGTTAGCCTGTATGCTCATACTTCAACATTAATGGAACGACTATTTTAGCCCGTATACTCATACCTTTCCGTAACGTTTTAGCGTAACGACAAAATCAATTAACTGAATTAACCTTTTTATAAAATATATATTAAAAATTAGTTCCTACGCTTAGAAATTATTTTAAAAATCGCATAAATTTTTATTTTGTTTCGTTTCACAAATCTCAAATGTCATTACTTTTTACTAGTTCTTCGAAAAATTTGACGTAAATTATATCTCCATAAAAGATCGTATGTAAATATCTATGAAAAAATGGAAACAAATTAAAGCAGGAAACATTTCCGAATTATTTTTTCCTGTATCATTTTATTCGAATCAGGTATGAATATTTTTCGTTTTATTCCATTTCACCATCTTATACTGAGGGTAATTGAATGTTACTTGTAATGTATAATTGCAAATCGTTTTTTTTTATTTCATGTCTTGTTTTTCAGCATTTCATAATAAATTAAGATCAGGCGTTGACGGAATGCAATAGATATAAAATTTTAAAACATTTGCATATATCCTTTTCTCTACCCTTTAAATAAACATACTAATTTTACTGCAGCTTTCTGTAAATGTTTGAAAACACTTTTTTTTATATACTCTTGCAAATTTTTGGTATGTGACTGTAATTACTCATACTCTCAACAGTTACCTTCAAGTATCAAATGCTTCCACGAGTGAAAAACAAAAATACAAACAAATAATTTTACAAATATCAAATAAAATTATGTAATAAATTCAAGACGTGCATGATTTGAATATAAGTACTAAAATATCAATCTAAAATGCTCATAAAATATAGATCGGTAAAGTAAGTGCCGTTAAGTTTGTAATATTAAATGATATATTAATAAACTCTATAAGTACTGATGTTTTAACAACGGCTTTACTGCATAATTGTAAAAGGTCATTCAAGTTTCTACATAAATGCATAATTTAGTTTTTCTTGTATAAAAATAAGGTAATATCCTTTTATTATATTAAAGAAACGATTATACATTTTTATTGGCCTACTCTCAATTATATTTACTAATATGTTATATCTGGAAGAGATTTTTTATACATGTTTTTGTGCATTTGTTTTTGTCTAATAATTAATTTTAAGCCAATCACTTTTACGAATTTTCAAAGCAAATTCTAAGTGAACATTTATCGTTTGTTTTTTAAATATATGTAATTTGTATAATTATCACCATTTGCAATCATTAAATACTTCATACTTCATAATTCACCACAGTTTTTGAAAATAGCTAAGTGAATTTAAGCAACTTAATCTTAATTTTATTTTTGGAAGTTTTGAAAGGAAAAATTAATAATAAAAAAACAAATTATGATGCCAACGTCTTATTTTCAAAATTTACAAATTTGTTATTTCAAAACCGACTCTCAAGTAAAGGTAGAAACCGGAAAACTTAATTGTAAAAATAAATAACCACCAACTAAAACATACTAGTATAATTTCAGAACAGAAAATTTACATTTCTATTTAAAATAATAATTAAAAATTGTATTTCAATTATAAAAGAAACATTTTAACCTAATTTTTAATCTTCGTTTTTTTGTGATTAATATAAAAAAATATTTTTTTAACTTTTTTACTCCACTAATTAAAAAACTTTGAATTATCTATCTTATCAAAAACTATATTATGAATAGTCTATCATATACTGTAAAAGGTCAATAGGAGAAAAACATTAAAATAATAAACCGGGTCACAGCACTAAGTAGATGAAGCACCGGTACGAAGAGATAGCCAAGATATAGTTATGTAATGACTTATTTTCTAACCAGTAATAAAAAAAACTTTGAATTATCAATTAAACAGATCTATCACCGAAATTCAATAATTAATTATTAAATTTTATTATTTCAATTAATTATAATCGTGATAATTATGATTAAGCGGATATAATATTGTTATTCCATTTCTTTACATAATTTTATACATTAACATTACTGTTTTCGTATCTGAGTTCTTCGAAATATTTTTTAGATAATGCGGTTTAGATTAAAATCAATTTCATTTTCAATAAATTTAATTTTATACTTTATTCTAGTGGTGGCTCTTCCATAAACACTTTTATACTACTATAGTATTACTATCATTTATTCACGGCTTAATTCACACGTACTTCTTGTTTACCCAGTTGCCAACGACAGTGATCGAATGTTAACCACAACATAATAGTCAGTAGACTGATTTTTTTTTTAATTTTTAGGCATCGTATTAATATAAAATAAATAAGATGCATCTATTTTTCGCTATACTCTAAATAATAAAACAATAAAAATCTCATTTAAATTAATAAGTAACTTTTATAAGAGTTGAACAAAAATAAAAAAATCGATGTAATTTCTCAACATCTTGACGTAATATCGATACATAATATTACTAAACTCTAAAGTTCGATAATATTAAACCTAATCAAAACCTGACCTGAAGTTTTTGCATATCGCGCGTACAAACAACATTACAGACATACAGACAAATAGGCAACGATTGAAAACAAATAATTCTCTATAACTTTTTATGTGTAGTCCTCCGAGATAATTTTTTCGAATGATTTTTTTGTGTATAAATTGTTTGTCTTTAGCGTTTTATTATATAAACTGCGCGATGCACATACAAGCAGAAAAAAAATATTAGAAAGAAACAAAGAAACAAATATGCAAAAGTCTTAAAAATAAGTTCTTCATTTTTCGGAAAGTATACCTTGTGTACAAACTTTTTTGTCTTTACTGTTTTATTTAATTATATGCATAAAAACACACGTCACAAATAAACAGCGAAATCATTTAAAAAACAAATTCTTTACAGCTCGCTTATTATCTTTCGAAAAAAATCTTATCAGCTTAATGCACTTACGTTATAATTGCACAGAAACACGAAATAATTCTAAATAAGTCGTACCCACACATTAAGAGCACTAAATAAGTGCGAAATAGTATACCATTGATATTTTTTTATAAGAAAAATATTACAAGGTATATTGCCATATTACACAATTTGCCAGAGTATTTTTTGTATAAAAAGTATTTATTTTTAACTATTCCCCTTCTAGTTCTGCGTTATTTATACTTATGAATATATCGTACCAAGTGGCTTAGTATTCAAGCGTTATAATACTGTAACACGGTGTTTCTGATATTTTAATAATATATTTCTACTTCTATCTTAGGATATTTCTACTTTTATCTAATATGTAATTAGACTTGCACTCTGTTTGATTAGTCTTTATAGAGAGACATGTCATTTGTTATACTTTTTATAATCGTAAGTAAAATTCTGTTAGATTTTTTGCTTCCCGTCTTCATCTTGTACGGGTCTAATCTCAATTTATATCAATAAGTGATTTCAGTGATTTCATTATATCGTTTATTTTAGTATCGATAATTCATATTAATAGGAAAAATTTCGTTTAATAATATAGATTCTGAAATATTTCCTTTTTTTGGCATAAAAATAAATTTTGATTGATTCAAAAAACGTCGTTTTTTACTTCAATGATAAATTTAAATATATTTTTTTCTATTTCAAATGTTATTTTGCATTTAGATTTATGTTATTTCATTTAGTTTAATTTTGTTTTCAATTAATGCTTTATTTTTTTAAATTATTTTTGTTAATTTTTTAATTTAGTTTGTTTATCAGTTAAAGGAAAATAATTTTGATTTTAATGTTAACTATAGGTAAAAGATATGAAATGAAACGAATTCAAATTTAAATAAAGGTGTTTATTATTGTATATGCTAAGGTTTTTTTTATGATTTTGCTTCACATAAAAATTAAATTTCTTCATTTATTTATTTAAAATTGTTTTAATTTCATATATTTATTTTATATTACCCTTTGGGGTTGTATTTCGGAATATGTTTTTAAATACTTTTTCCATGGCACGTGTTTCTGTGCAATTATAACATAAGTTGCTTTAACTGAATACTAAATGCTGAATATGAAAGAATTACATTTAAAACACTAACCTACGTTTCAACGTGTCTGTTAATCTTTCTGGTCTTTTTTGATTTAGCTGCCATATATTAAACCAATTTGTTCTTTCATAAAAAATTAATGCGAAAAACTACACAATTACTCTTTTCTTTTACTAAATCTTTTCATTAGTTAACTTTTGTTATCAATATATACCACACAAAATCAACGTTGGAACTATAGCAAAGCATGAAGATAAGCAATATTGGTGCACATTACTAAGGCAACAATTAAAAGTGCATTTTAGTATTATTAAACTTAACGAATCAATTTTGAGAGGAACTTTACTGCAATTAATTTTACAGGATGGTTAAAACGTTATTTCATTGTTGAAATATTTAATAAACAGTGAACAGTACTACAAAACTGTGTTAAATTAATAGGCGGTATTCAAGGTACTAATTTCTTTCAGAACTTTTAATTTTCTTTTATAACTAAGCTTTTAAAAATTATAAATTATACTAAATTAGTTTGGTTTCATTTCGTAACTTCTAAAATCAAAACGACAAACTATGCAAGTTATTCCCGCAATTATCGCAAAATATATTTTTTTATAATCTATACCAAAAAACAACTCTCAAAAATGTGTCTGCTGAAGATCCCGAGCCGAAAATAGATATAGAAAGACGTTATTTGAAGATATGTTTTGAATTATTAATACCAATTAACATACGAAAATTGGGAAAAAATTACGTTTACTTTCTTTTAGACTAAAAATTAACAATTATAGATTAAAAAATCCTACGATATAAAAAATACTACGAAAAAGTTTTTAAGTTCATACTTATTTTTAATTTTTTAATTTTGTTTTACGAACTTCTCCACTATGACAGTAATTACGTTAAATTATAGAAAATATAAATAAATAAATAAAAACACTTGTATTCAATCTATTAGTTTATAAACAGGCCAGGTACTTTCCAACTACGGCATATTACCATAAATAACATAGTTCCTTCCCCAATTCATTAATCTTTTTACATAATTGGGTATTTGACTAAATTTTTTTTATTTCATTAATCATAATTTCAAGGGTACACGCTGATGAAGAGTGAATTTTTGATAAAAAAAATTTTATTCATTAAGAAAAATTTTTAATAATCTTAAAAATTGACCGAGTTATAAAAGTTTAAATTTAATCTTTAAACAAGGACGGGAATACTGTGTTGTGAGGTCATTTTTAATATTGCACATTATATTCTATAGGAGGAAAAGAGAGAGAGGGATACCCAACTGGCTTATTTTTCAATCAATTTTTGAATTTTTTTCAAGACTAGTTTTTAATTAACTTATATTTCACAATATTGTACGAAAAATATCAAAATTTAGAATAAGTCAACTACCGTATTTGGATTCCTATTAATTATAAACATCTTTGATTTGTCAACAATTTTCATTTTAATACATTTAGTTCACTTGAACGAAAGTAATGCATACATTTATTATCTGATCATATTTAGATATTTTTAAAGTTACTTGTTTAGACGTCTATTATATCTGTTTGACCTACGAAAATGTCAATAGTCCTAATGACTAAATAATAGCCCATACACGTTAAAACAGTACGATAAGATTGGATGACTATTTATATTCATACGGTAAATTAATGATTGATGTCAAATATACGAGGCTCCACTTTCCTAAAAAAGAAAAAAGATTAATTCCTATATAATTACGTCATAAAACAGTATCAGAAAGTAGGTGAAGGGTACGCAATATACGTTCAGGATAAATTTATAAAGAAATTGTTCAGTCCCCATAATTTTATTTGAAGCACAAGCATTTGATCAAACTACATAAATATTGCTTATACAATGGAATATTGTTCACAGATTAGATGAGTTTCTAATCTATTGACATCGTTTTGCAATCAGTATAAATACTGTAAATAAGGGGATAAACTGTTATCTGTATGAATTATTTACCCGGAAAACCGTTATTTTCCTGTTTGCAGAAATAAACTATATATCTCCGATGATTGCGTGAACATTCCTGGGTAACAAAAAGATTTATGTACCTTTATAATATATATATTACATATTTACGTACCTTTATAAGAACATGCTAAAATTATGTACGAAAGGCATTAAAAATCCGCAAAAAACTTGCTACATGATATACGTATGCTATCCTATTAAGTTTTATACCTAAAATAATATTTTATTAATTTACCATTTTTTCTTGGAAATATAAAGATGATGAAAAATAAGATTCAAAGCATGTCATTTTTTTTCAGTTAAATGTGGACACCGGCCGATATATCGGCTGAAAGTAATATTAAAATATACTAACATAACAAAAATGAAGCCTGGTTCATTTTTTGTTTGATTGTTTTTGCGCTTTAATAATGTGATTTATTTAATTTTATTTTAATTAAATTTTAACTGGAGGTAATACACGCAAATTAAAAAACACTGTATATATAATTATGTCATCATTTATAGGAGCAGAGCAGTGAAAATAAATACTAAAAAAATTAAAACGGTGACAAAACTAAGCAAAATACGGGACGATGCATGCCTATTTTCAATAGGTAACACACAATAAATAAAGCATTATCGCTGATCATCATATTCATGGATGTATGTTCATATTCACGTATGTTACCTACATTTTCCGGATCATACGGGAAATAGCGTATAGCTGGTTTACAGATATGCATTTGATGAAAAGTATAGTAATTATACTAATACAACGCGAAGTAGCGGATAAAGACTAGTCTTTATCATATTTGTTGATACCTGCAACGGTACCGGAACACTAAATAGTACGAAATTATTTTAGGTAACTAAATAGTACACGTACATAATTTCTTACAAAATATAATATTGAATACATGTTTTTTCACGCTTCCTTTGTAAACCCTCTTATATGGTTTTAGTATTGCTGAATCTTTAAACATTAATGCCGTACAATACTTGACACGTCCCGTCTTCGCTGTACGGAAATGCGCAATTTACTTAAGTTTTGTATGAAAGAGGTGCCCAAGTCAGATTTGTTTGCCGATAAAACGAGGAATTCCTTATAAAGCATTAAAAATGCTCAAATTTGGAAGTAAAATTTTGAAAACTCCATTTTTGAGTAAATAAAATTTTCATATTTTTTGTTTTCGTACAAAATCTAAAACTATACAAATTGTTAGATAGATGGACGAAAGGACACTATGTAATTATATATAAGGGTTCTTTATTTTACTACGGATTCATTAAAGGTAGTTTTATAAGGGATGAAGATTGTACATTTAAGTAGTTAAAAATGCAATATTTTTCTAAAATAGTATCATCCAGTTGACTATTAAGGTACTAAAGGAAAAACTAGATCTGCACTTAATTTTGTTGTACGACGTTATTTACGTAACTAGTTCAGATTACGTTCTTATCTACGAGAAAAAATTATTATTAAACTAATAAGTGAGTTTTTCATCAATTATTGCACTAAAGTTTAGAATCAAATGTACCATTTTTCCAATAAATTATGAAAAAATGTTTACACATTACTTTTATTATAATATGTTTCGTCTAAAATTAAATGTCTTTACATATCGATTTAATTTTACAATTTAAATAGCCACAATTCTCGATGTCACTCCTATATATATATATATATATAGATATTGGAAGTTTATGACATAAGAAAATCACTCGAAATTCCAAAGGCTAAATCTTCGTAATAGTTGTAATTCCGCAAAATTCACTTAACAAAAGCGAGGCCCATATCAGATGTCATCATTTCTTATTTTGATAAAGCCAAACGAGCATCGTTTTTATTGGGCGATTTGATTTTATTAAAAACGGAAATCCTTTTAAATTGGGCGCGATATTTAGAAAAAAAAGAAACCTGTTCTAAAACTAATTTTATCATCATCGACATCCGTTTTCCTCTTAATAATACATATAATTATTGTCCTCAATTTAAGCCGTGTAACATTAATGTTTAACAAACGTTCATTAACGTTATTTTCTGATTTTAACATTGCTGAACTTCACCAAATGCATTCGGCGCGGTATGCGCATAAACTACCTTAATAACCGAAGCTGCTACATGAAATTGCCACAATCATAAATAACCTTCACCATCCGCCATTCCGCTCTTCTAGCAATTTACCATTTACGAAGCTTAACCTATGACGATGGACGCGTGGGAAGCGCATTGCGGGGAGGGGCGTGGGCGCCCTGAAATATGTGGGGGGCCATCAAGTTGGGCGGACGCACGCCCCCGCATCACTGGAGCTGGTGGGGCTTAAGCTATTTATTATGTACACGCATGTAAAAATCGTTACAAGAGCAACTGACGTTTGTTTTTCTTGAAAAGCCTGCGTCACTTGAAAATGGTAATCAATAAGTAGGTATATTATGAAGAAAACAAATCTACTAAGTTTAAATAAAACTCATACTACACTTACCCTCTTAGGCATGTACAAAAGTTTAAACAATTAATGATATGTTATACATTTACTAATATAATGTTATAATTAATAACAAATAATATTTTTTTCAATTTCATTCTAAACTCAAAAACTTCTTTTGGACAAAGTTCAGACCTAAAAATTGTTAAAAATATATATTGAATTTTAAAAAAATGTAGAGGTAATATGTTTAAGCAGCCGGTAAATTTTAGGGGACCGAAAATTGGGTCAACAAGATAATTGTTTTCTAACATTTAAAATATTAGGAGTCGAATAATAGTACAATGGTGACATCTAGTGTCCAGTGCCGTTTTACTTTTTCTGTAAAGTTTACTTTATCTGTATATAGAATCATTTGAAGAAAAAGAAGTGAACATCCCCTATTTTGAAAACAGCTTATATAAACATTTCAATGTAAATTTCATTTAAAAATTATAAAAAAGCTACTTTATTCAAATTCAAACGCGTATTTAATAATACGAAGCCGAAAGAATTCCCCTACGTTTTACATAAATATTTCGAAATAAATTTTAAAATATAATTAAGAATATAAACACATATTTAAAAACTACAAATAATTTAAACTTAGTACGAAATACCAGATCTATTAGTTAACTGTATCATTGTTGTTACAAACTATAAGTTAACAATATGGATAATTATACCGATTTTCGTAAGTACTCGGGAAATCTTTCGTAATTCACGTGCCTATAGTGTACAGACTCGAAAAACTATTTGCTAACAAATTTTTATAAATTGAACTAATTAAGGGAACAAAACTACTGGGATATAACTATATACAATATTTTAACTATCGAATATATTTGGCGTTAATTTTGTAGAATTTCATTATTCACAATTAAATGAAACTATGTGATGTAGTATTATTTCTACTTTCTTTAATTTCTTTACCACGACCTAGGTTTCGTTGTATTACAACATCTTCAGGTGGGATATTAGCAAATATACTTTACAATCTTTGCTAATATCCCACCTAAAGATGTTGTAATACAACGAAACCTAGGCCGTGGTAAAGTAATTAAAGAAAGTAGAAATAATACTACATCACGTAGTTTCATTTAATTGTCAATATTTTAACATAAAGCTAGCAGGGCAACAAGTCAAAAACCTATCCCGGTGTAATTGCATCGTGATTGTGACAACCCTAAGTTTGTGGTGCAATAGATAATTAGTAACTTGTTATTCATAATAATATATAAACATAATAAACAAAGAAAATGTGATAGAGACTTCTAGTATTCCCTAAGAGGGCCTTTAGCAAGATGCTATAGGCATAAACTTATTTAATTTTACATATGGATTTAAATTTGTACCGATCATAAACCCATTACAATATATAAATCCGCACAGAACGTAGGCCAACATTAGTCGCTAATCACGGAAAAGAGAGATATTGTAAGGAATTGTTTCTAAAATTAAACCACATCCAAACGATAGAAAAAAATAATCACCAAAATCGATCAAGAATTCGATTTTTAGCATGCAGATCAAAGTGGTGGGGACGCATGACATTTTCAAATGGAAATATAGGCATAATAAATATTTCAAAAAAATTAAAAAATAATATCATTTATGAGAGATCTTCTCTTTCCAAAAAAGTTACATTTAAAGTTGATCACTTGTAAAATATCAAAGTAATTACCTCTATCGTCGTAACTCGAGGTTGACCATTAGTCAATAAAAAACCACTCACTCGCGGGATGTGCAACGTGTGAAAATACTTGTAACTATGAAATACTTGTAGAACTCTCACGACGAGGCTTTCGTACACCTTTAAGTACATACGAAACTTTAAGGGTACATAGTACTTCTTTTCATTTATTAACAATATTATTATTTTTCACACGTAAAGAAATGTATTACCCTATATTTTTCACAGTCGGAAAATATAATGAATATCTCGATAATGTGGGTTTTACAATTCTTGCTGTAGTTTTCCAGTAAGCTTTGTGTAAACTGCTAGTAATATTATCCTTTTTTATAATTTGACTTTAGCAGTTTCCGAGATTGGAGATGGGGATATATTTTTCGGGGGCTTTTTCAGACATACCTCTAGAACTATCTAATGTGAAATTCTGAAAAAAATGTGTTTGGAACCCCGATAATTTGCTGTTTCATGAAATTAAAAAAAAAAAATCGAGTACTTCATTTGTCCCGCAAAAATGGTCATGTAAACATTTTGAAGTATATATTGAATGTATTGAGATATATGCGGATTAATACGCTTTATCACTATCCCAAATTTCAGTTACTTGCGAAACTGCTGTGGCAGACAGATATACAACGTAGTAATCTAGTTAGGGCTCCATCTTTTTTTTTGAAGTACTGAATTCTAAAACCAGGTAAAATCTGTATATTAAATGTTTTGGGAAAAAATGAGTTCAAGTACTATATATAAGCTATTGAACAAAAGACGATGATTTTCGAAAATATTTAATGCTTGTTTGCTTGACCAATTCACCGCACATAACTTAAACAACAATAAAATAATTTTGATGAGTTATTTTTCTTCGCTGTTGCTTATCTATAAGTTCGAGTGGGTGATATGAAATATTTTTTAAATGTTCATGTGTTGTTCTGATTTTCAGTATATTTTGCTCACTCGCTTGTATGTTACATATATCACTTAAAGTTTTAGAAAAATTTAAACTATGTTTTCCTTGTTTTATTTATTAAAATCTAAAAAATAAATCGACACCCCTTTTGCATTAAAATCTAAAAAATAAGTCGATACAATAAAGCGCCAAAGAGAGGAAAAATTTAAAAAAGGCAAAGAAAAAATAAAAAATGACCACCTAATAAAACAAATGTAAACGATAATGGCATTAAATCAAAAATTGTCATCAACGTGATTATTCTTCCCCTTCTTCTTCCTCCAACCACCCACAACGCTACCTTTCCTTCCTGTTCTGCTTTCCACCACGTTTCCTTCCCCCATCCACTTCCAATTCCCCATCCCTTTCCTCTTCCTCTTCCCCTACCCTCCCCACCTCTTCCCCTTCCGCTTCCCCATCCCCTTCCTCTTGTCCTTCCTCTTCATCATATAACCGCGTCCCGTGTCAATACATGAAAGCCCGCGCATATCATTTTGCTTACATGAAAATACCGTCATCACTTTTAAACTATCCGTTAGAAAAAAGTTTCGCAATAAGTTTTAGAAAATGTTGAAAATTATATTTTTTTAAACGGGAAAATGTATATTGCAGATTTTATATAGTATATACTCATATGCGTCCCTGGATTTTATTACAAAACTTTTTGGGAAGAACCACACGTTTTTTCCGTGTATTGAGCAGCGCACGCATGGATTTCCGACAAATACCTTTTTTCCGACTTCATACACATTAATCTTCACAGATAACTTTCAGTAATATTTATTATAAATCTCATAAATCAATCTATCTACTAACAAAAAGCGGAACATTGTCCGTTTTGTAGTTACTGCGAAAATCGCATACGTACAGGCAGACAGACGAGACGAGGAATTTAGTTTTACAATATATATGGAAACATTTATTTATTGACTATACGCTAAATTAGGAAAAAAATTAGATTCAGACGTAGGGAATGCTATGTTAGCATTTAGATTCAAAACAGGTCTTCAAAAATTATATTTATCCGAATGACATCTGTCATATTTACCTCTTCTTCACTACCTTATATTCTTCAGTGGTATGCAGTGATTTTGGGTAGTGTTAGCTACGAAGGGAGGGACATATAAAAAAATTATATACATACACACGCACACACACTTACATAATATACAAGTTTATAGTGTTTTTTATTTGAAATTATTCATCAAAATTATTTTTATCAAAGTTCTTAACGATCTTCTTCTTGCCAATTTTGTGATTCTTGCTTCATTTTTTACTAATTCATCATTTTTGAAGACCAAAAGTGACAAACACATTCATAATTTTTATACAAATTCATCATTTTCGATGACCACAGGTCAAAAACCGCGTAAACACATTATTGTGAACCAAACAAACACGTTGAGGATCACTACATCCACACTATAACATGCACTTACGCGGCTTTGAAAAAAATATGTGAAGAAATACACATTTAGGAAGAATATATTTTAAATTAGTGATTTATGATGTTTGTTAATTGATTTACAAAATGTATGGAAACATAATGAGATTTTTGTTAATAATATTTTTCTCTATTTATTGAGTCACTCAAAATTAAAAGATTAAAATATTGCAGTAAATCGTCCTCATAAACAAGTATTTTTCTTTAATTTCGAGACTAATTTCTTTTCAACAGCTCTGGGGATTAGGTATAATACCTAATCCCCAGAGTATTTGAGTATTTCTTGACTTTGTGTATTTATGCAGTAGGTCAGCTGCAGCGGTAAAAGAAGAGATTTTAAAAATAAATTTACGTAAATTAAAAGTTTCTAAAAATTAATCCAATACATAAGTATGTTTTTTATATATTCATATAGACTTGAAATTATTAAAATGCGAAATCCTATTGTTTGATAAATAACTTTCAGTTAATTTTTTTCATTTTATAAAATAAAATATACTCGGATAACGAATGCATAATGATTTATTATATTCGGGATATTTATTCGAATGTAGCAATTCCAGTAAAGCCAAGGATTCAAATGATCGATTGAAATCTGTCATTAATTTTCATTAATATGTCATCTATTATTTATCTAAATATCCTGCTATAATACTCAGATTAGTTCTCCTCGAACTCCTCCAGTAGGCTCAAATTAGTTCACCTCTTTCTTGAAATATCCACAAATTCCGCTACGAGTGCAACTACTGCATAGAAACTCTCAGCGAACTGGGTAAATAACCAAATTTTGAAATCATTTATCTTTTTCAGGTTAAATTATATATTTATTATTTTACTTTGCATGACGTTAAATATTACATCCGTGTTAGAAATATTTGGGAAAAAACGTTTGAATAGAAATTAAATTGAATATCTCTTAATTTTGTAATATATTAATCGATAAATGACAGACTCTTCATCCCAACAGCTCGGGTTAGATTGTAAGGCCTGAAATGTATTTATAATATCGATTCTATGTTCGTGTATGATATTTACTATATGAGTATGAACTATATTATATTTCCACCTTGGAATGGAAACAGAAGGCTCTCGATTCGATTCACAATATCGGTTTAAGAGAACTTTGTTTCGTTGATTTATAAAAAAAGGAAACTAATTTGTTGACATATACGAAAAACGTTTCGCACTTTGTAATATTATCTACAGACTTTGATAAAACTAAAAAAGAATATGTGCATAACACGATACAAATATTGCTAAACGCCATGTATCTCATCGTTTTCAATGAACTTCGTTTAACTCCAATGACACACCGACGCATCATAATAACACAGTGCTACTAATTTACTGATAAGATCATACTTATCTATCTGACGATAGATTTTTTCATTTAATATTTAAACCCTTTGCTTGCAACTAACATTAAAAAAAACAAGAAAACGCTCTTTTGATCACCATTTGACACGTATCTTACTATAGTTATGAGCCATTCCTCCTTACTAACATCCGTTATTTCGTCATCATTATGGAAATAAATTTAGTGTAGGCAATTTGTTAACAAATTAAGTTAGGTATGAAGTCAGCCATAGAAATCTGACAGCTGTGAAATTATCATCAAAGGTTTAATTGATTGAAAATATGTCTGAATAATTGAATCGTATATACTCAAATACAATAAACTCTCTACACAATTACTCCTATTTATCGAACTATCACTTCCATCATGATCACGAAAAGCTAACCCTTGCTTATCTAAAAATAAAGTAATATTTTTAAAATGTTTTTATTTCTATCTACACTTTCATTATATTTCAGATTCACAATAGCTAGTTGCCCCTCGATACAAATTTCTTTAGGCGAAAAGCCAAAATTTTGTAGTTTTGTTGAGCACGATAAATATTTTTCAGTATTAGCATGTTTTTTACCAGAATTTGTCAAATTACTAGGTATTTTAATGTTACCAAAATTACCTTTATTCCGTTTACTGTGCTCAGTTCCAAATAATATACAAAGTCATCAAAACATTGTATTTAAAATGAAACTACCAGTTAGGCAAAAATCTATGAAATGACATACACTAGACTTGTTCGGAAGTTTAGTTTCAAAATTAGCTTCGTTATACCGTTCTCAATTATACTATTTTTTTCACTAAAAAATAAATTAAAAAATCCTACCTTAATCACATAGTCAACGGAAAAATATTCAGCTGTCACTATTTGTTTTTTTTAATATCACGACGAAAATGCACGTTCACGAAATAAAGTAAAAAAATATTAATTTTGAAAAAAAAAATACCAGTAACACAAAAAGTAATTCACGGACAAAATATATATGTAACAATCGTATATTTAAAAACTGGAAAACTATTAAAATTATTTATAAAATTATTTTTAAACGGGATAATCAGAGACTGACAAGAAAGATGGTTAAAATAAAACAATCATTCTCTCTGTATGTGTGTGTGTGTCTATGTGAAGCACAAAAATTGAAGGTAAGCTGCCAAATTGTAGCTTGATTTCTCGATATAAATCAGCGCCTTGAAGTGACGTAATAAATTTTAATTTATAATGGAAAACTTCTGGGTCGAGAAGCTTTTGTAATTTTATGCTTCGTGAGAAAGGAATGAAGTTTGTAGGTTTCATCTAAAATTCCACATCCTGGTAACGTTAGCTTTGTGCGTACGAACTACAAATTATATATGGATTGCGGGCTTCGCTTGAATAACATAAATGAATATGTTTAAATTTTCATAAATGTTTAATGAATGTATGCTAAATATTCAGGATAAGCTACGTGTAATTGCTCAAAAAGCATTGTGCGTCACTAGCTCTCTTTATCTTTAATATTTTTGACGCTTCCACTATCATTTTAAATTAAGCCTTATTCTCATTTATTATTTTTTAAGTTTTTTTATATATTTTTGTATTATTAGTATAAACTTTAAAAGTCCGCCTCGCTTCTTAATGCAAAAAATAAACTTTTTCAGTTCAATGTTTTTTTCCTTAATTTGTTTTTGTAGCAATACATTCACCTTATATATTTATAGTTATTTGTGAATTTAAGTAAACAAATAATAAATAAAACACTTGGATGCAAAGGCGGCCTACCCTAAAGTTTATTACGGCAATATATTTTAAAAACAAAACATTTATTTTCTAAGCATGGTTAAGCCCACTCTTAAATAACCATATTAAAGAAAATTCCAAATGAAAACTTAAGGGATGGCAATTAAATTTGCATATATTGAAAACAACAGAACAGAGAACAGAAAAGGCATTAATTTGAATTTAATCTTAAAACTCGTTTATATTATTAATTATTCCTTCACTTAATGTAATTTTCACAAAAAACTCTTTCAAAAGTAATTTTTATTTATCAGTTATTTTTTTTTATTAACAAGTAAATGAAACTACGTGATGTAGTATTATATCCACTTTATTTAAAATTCTTAACCGTGCCCTAGGTTTCGTTCTATGACACATCTTCAGGCGGGCAGTTTGACAAGATGGCCTGAAGATGTTGTCACACAACGAAACCTACATCACGTAGTTTCCTTTACTTGTGAATAAAAAAAATTAAGTGTTAATGAATATCTACAAACTTAATGCCAAATATACTCATTATTTTTCTTTTCATAATTTTTTAGGACACCTTTATTCAAAACCAATAAAATAACATTTGAAATAAAATTAAGAACATAAATTAAAAATAGAATTATATTATAAAAGTACTTACCGAAAATTTTAAATTAACTACTAAACAAAAAAAATACACGAAAATCAATAAATACTACTAAACAGAACAAGGCGCAGACGACGACTGACATTTTTTATAATCAATCGATATTTAAATGATATCACACGTAAGAGTGACTTTCGCTTTATCGATAACTGATAACATACCGGATAATATCGGTGTATTAAGGGCAGCATGCATACGTGGAAGTCTGAACGTGCAAATTAAATGTTTTATTTAGAAAACGTGGTAAATATCACTCGCATATTTTATCAAATACGGTTAAGAAAATGGTCAATGATTATATTATATATGTAATTTCATAACTTCTAGAATGGATAAAGATTGTTATGTCTTTTATCTTCAAATGTTAGTTATAATTATTTTTATTTACTTATTTGTTGCTTCTTAAATGTTCGTGAACATGGAGTGAATAGAAAATGGCATTTATATTTTAGTAAAGAGGATTGTTAAGAAGCATGAAGTGTCAAATTATAACACAATAATTATTTAATTAAAAAAGGAGGATGTGACATCCGAACCGATGATTATAAAGTCTTCAAAGAAAGTTTAAAAAACCAGCGAAGGAATGGAGAAGGCATAATCAGAGTAAAGTTGGAAGAAGTACGATTTTTTTTTATTTATTTTCATAAAATATTTTTACAATAATATTATGCAATTCACAGTATTAACCAGTCCAAACAATACAACAATCACATTTACTAACAATCACAGTTATTAAAATAAATAACCTAACTTATATGGCAAATTAAAAAAAATTAAACACCTAAAAATATTGTTATTTACAAAAATATTTAGGAAATCAAATATTAAAAGCCTGATTTACACAAAATTTTCACATTTTTTAAGTAACGAAATTATAGCAAAGTTTATTTATTAACGATGAAGTTACGACCATGGCTAGACAACTATGCGCGTCCAATTGCTAATAATCTTTCACAGGATAAAATATCATGAATTTCTCAAAAACTCTCAGGTTTAGAACCATTGCCATATTTTAAGGTAAACTTTTAGCAACGCAGTTTTTTCCTAATTATTGGACATTGGCAGTTTCGGAGAAGGCGGAGGGACTTTAACAGTTTCAGATTTAAGAGGTAGGAACGTATTTTTGTGGACATTTTCAATAATATCTTGAGAACACGTAAGAAATCGACTAAACGAATTTTCATGGCAATACTTTATACCCTCGGGCATCATATATGGATTTTTTTTGGATATTACAAGTAGAAAAAAAATTACTTGCTAAATATATTGGTAGTGCCAATTCCATCTATTAGTATATTTAGTAACCTTTAATCATAGATATTTTACAAAATAAAAAACGCGCATAATGATAATGTTCATTATTCCTAGTAACTTTTTTTATTTCGATTTTTACGCAGACAAAATCGCAGGCTCTGATATGGCATAATTGATAGGCTTGTCACATATTTTTTCGGAATATTTTTAGAATTTTTGCGCCCTCAAAACGTTCAGACACGGTCTTTCAGTCGGATCACAATGGATAACAAATGACTAAACTTATCCGCCATTCTGTGGCGCCATCTTCAATTTTTATTAAAATCAAGTGTCAAATTGTATTTAGTTGTCACATAAACTATGCATATATTCCAAATTTTAAGCTATTCGGTGATTTGGAAATGGGTGAAAAATCGATTACTAGATTTCAACAGAGAACTCAATACTTTTAAAAATAATTGATAATAAAAAAGAAATATATAACGTTCCATTGATTATTCTTACATCATTATTGTAGTGTCATGTAAAAAAAATAAAGTGCAAAGTTCTAACTTTAGTAATATGAAATATTTACATAATGGCGAAAGTTTTTTTTATATTAAATTAAACAAAAATAAAACCGATGACAGGCGTCAGTGGGGAAGATGAATTTCATAAAATACTTGATTACCTATATTTTGTTAATTTTTTTTTCATTAAAAAAATAAAAATAACGAGAAACAGTATACGAGGGACATGTACAACAACAGCAATAAAGTTATCACTTTGGTTTGCTAAAACAATTTTATAAGAATATTTTCTCCTTTTCTGCGATGTGATAAAGAGCCATCTTGTTAATTTCTAGGAGGAATCCGTTTTTTTTCATTCAAACCTAACTTGTTTTTTATTTTAAAAAATTACATATTATTTTATATATAAACGAGGTAGAGCCATCTCCAGTTATTACAGTTATCATGTAATAATATGTACTTGATTGACGGTTAATTTTGTTCTATGTATCTAGTTTAGATGACGTATCCCCCCGTGGTAAACAATAAAAACAAATACTAGTTAATTAGCGAGATTTCGGCTAATAAAACACTTGAATATACAATGGAATATATAATTTCTCAAAGGAATATTTAACAAGATGTAATGGCGTTTATGGAAACAAGTATCGTGGCTTGGAGCATTTTCCTTTGAAATTTCTTTTCAACGATATTTAATATGTTTAGTTTTTTAAGGAAAAATTTAGATTTTTTTTTCCATTTTTCACAACCACTATTTTTAAAATATTGTACTAATTTTATCCATCTATGAACTTAGCATAAATTAATTTTTTTTGTGACAAGTTTATTCCAATCGAAGAAGAAATGGAGTTTCGAAAGTCCGAAAACATAATACTATAAAACACTTTTCACTTTTTATGTCACTTATATTATAGGTACATTTATAGAATCAACTTCACTATTAACAGTCTAACGCCCTCGGTATCCAATTAGTTTCGACAAAATATTGACGGGTTCCGTTCCACTTTCGCTAGACAAAACATCATAAAACCATTATTAAATTACAACAGTATAAATATTAAATAAAACAATTACACCTGATAAGATTCTGCATACGATGCGCCAACTTGCCGCATCAAAATCCCAAGGTGACTCTTATCACATATTAAATGAATCTACGTGATATTTTGTGATAAGAAACCGGTTACACATTCATTATCATATTATGTCTGGACTTTCTGCCCCAAGTTGCAAGCACAAAATATGCATCATGTTATTTTTATCATTCATATCAACATCCATGGTAAATTTATAAACACATTAAATATCTTCGCCATCATGAGTAATTAAATGGCCGTCACGAGTACTTCAGACAATACTCATGATGGCGATTTAATAAGATTATAGCTATTTTCATCATAGTTTATTACTGTAAGCAATAACGTTACATTCGATAGAGACGTTATCATCATATCAAATGAACAAAATACAAGGTCCCAAATAGGGCTCTGCGAAATGTGATGATAGAGATAGAAAGTTCAATAAGGTACATATATAAGGGATAGTCATGTAGAAGATAAGTAAATTATATCAACTTTTGACTGCCATTTTTAAAGAAATAATAACATGTTTATATAATATAACGTCATTGTTTGCAGGGGCTGTAAATTCCTAATGGCCTAATTCCTAATGGTCCTTAAAGTGTGGAGCGTATATGGATCTTGAGAAATATATATTTATCTCACACTAACCTGTCTATTTACGTACGACTGATGCGAGTAATCGCGTTACTTATAAGTAACGTGCGCGTACGAGGGGTTAAATTTTAATATTTACTGCATTTATATTACTTATCAAAAAGCGCGATTTGCATCGACAACTATATTTAAAGTATTATGTCCCCCCTCTTTTATGCTCTTCCATTCTCATTCCTATAAATATATACACGCACAAATATACATACACACACACACACACATATATGTATGTATATATATATATATATATATATATATATATATATATATATATATATATATATATATATATATTCCGTGGATACTCGTTTGCAGAGTATGCTATTGATTTAAGAGTGAAATAAAAAATAGGGGAATAAATTGGTTCTGGCATAAAAAGTAAGTTATCAATAAGCGTGCAAATATCTTCTCAAAAATTAGACCTGACTTAACTCCACACTTCACGTAGCTCTGTCTCCTTTCATTCCCTACCATATTGCGTTACTCACCTTCCTTACGTCAAATATTTATCATTAAGCACATGTATACGTAAGTGTATCTATAGTATTTGCATATATAAATGTAATTACTTTAGTATATATATTTGAGTAACTGTAGCTACTAAGTGCTCTTATAAAATCGTGATATCCGTCTGTCTGTATGACGCAGGGTTATAGGTTGAAATTTTATTCTCAATATTCTACCACGATATCTTCCAGTTTTACTATGAAATTTTCCAATTTTGCCATGAAATTTTACCATGAAAGTTTGGTTTGGTGAAAAAAGACTATAGGGAATTTGTTGGAGTACCTCCCCTTACAATAAACTTGGGGATGATTTTTTATGAATCCTGTCAAATGGGGTGTCACTGAGTAGTTTTATAAAATAGAAAAATTGTAATATTTTTATGCAGAATCACCTTCGAGATATGCGAGTTTTGCGCTGTGATACTCCCTCACCCGCTTTTAACAATTTATGAATTTAAAAAATGGGAGACAAATAATAGAAATTTTTTTAGAGCTAATGACAAAATAAATATTGAAATTAACTTTAAATTTTTCAATATTTTATCCACAAAAAGGTAACCAACTGGACTTGTGCAGTTATGCTATAAGCATCACCGACAGTTTATAGCTAGCACATGTTGATATGCACACATACATACAGACATGCGCATATACATATATACATATATACGCATATACATACGCACACACACATACATATATACACATATACGCATATACATACGCATACACACACACACACATATATATACATATAGATATATATATATATATATATATATATATATATGTTTGTGTGTATATGTTTGTGTGTATTTATATGCAGAAAGCTATACAATTACATAGTGTAAAGTAATATCACATTTAAACATTAAAATTGTGTATACAATTTCTACTCCAAATTAAATCTTGGTGGCAGATATTTTAATCCACTCATTACTAGATTCCTATTTTTACATCCGTTCTTTGTCTAATTATAGGATAATTCCTCCAAATATATCTGATAGAATGCTACATGATTTCAAAGGCTACTACTCTGATTGATACCATCGATAAAAATATAAGGAGCTGACGATGTTACATTTTTTATATATGTATTATGATATGCGCCTGTTCGTATGTCTGGATTGTCATACCACAATTTTAACGAGAAGAAAGTTATACTTGTACTGGTATTTCTTTCTGAATGTGTGATATAAAAACTGCTTATCCGATTGCCATACAGAATATAATAGGTATTTTACAACATATGGATAATGGGTAATAATGATTAGAGAAAAGAACATTCAAACAATGTGAAAATTAAAGTATGTTTACAAATAATACATGACGAAAATATTAGTCTCTTGTAGAGGCTTCTTTCTTCTAAACAGATTAAATTGAATTCTATAAATAATTCTGAATTCTATAAATAGATTCAAAAGCAAACGCTCTAATCCAAAACATGAAAAATTTTATCTCAACGGGGCACGCTTAGATGAAAAATGAAACTAAACAAAATTCGAAAGGAGCCCTTTAAGCTAAAAATTCCTGGCCTACATTTAAAATATACTCTAATGTATATATACTACATTTGCTTCCATGTAATACCAATATTATTTTTTAGATTCTTTAGCTAAATGGTGAAAAATGAACCCTTATATTTTAGTCATGTCCATCTGTCCATCAGTCTGTCTGTCGGTTTGTCTGTCCGTATGTCACAGCTATTTTACTCGAAGACTATTGGTACTGCATAAATGAAATTTTGATGGTATGAATCGCTATATAATTAAATTATGTATTAGTGGAATTATGAAAAAAAACATAATATTAGAGATATTCCATACATACGAGTACAATTCAGAGATGAAAAAAAGGGTTTTTTGTTTTGCTGCGCATGATAGGTAAACTAAACGATATAGAGATTCCAAAACAAGTTTTTTATTTAAGTCAATAGTTGGTTAGGTATGCGCTTTTAAAATCTTAAAAAATGTACCCCACCCCCTTTAACTTTTCCACTAACGTGTATAAAAATCAAACAAAAAAATTAACTAAACTATCAAAGAAAATTAGTTTGAATAACATATGTTGTGTATGTTTTGTACCGACCGCAGCAATAACTTTGTTTTTCACAGTGTCTGAAAAATACAAATTTATAAACTTAATATGGTTTGGTCTGCGGGACACTTCGTGCGCGAGTCCGACTCGCACTTGGCCGATTTTTATTTATTTTCTGTAATAACCGTCCTCTATAATATTATCTTAAAATATAATGTTAATAAATAAATATATTGCAGTTAGTACCCACATTCACCCAGTAAAAAATAAAAAATATGTGTCTATTGCACCAAACAAAATGTACGTAAATTTAATTAATGTTTGTTCGAAACAATTGGTCAGTTTTTTAGGATTCCTTGACGAAATGGTTAAAAATATAAACTGCATCATGTATGTTTGTCCGATTGTCATTCCGTAGGTTGCGGCATCATAATTCTTTCAATTTTAACCCACTCTTATTGAAATTTTAAAGTGATAGATTATATACCTTATCAGTAAAAAATAAATAACCTAATTTTATTCTTTTTTTGTAAAAAGTTTTTATTAAATCTTTCTTTCATAAAAATTCTGTTCGTTTCTGATTAAGATCGTTTAAATGTAATTATGATCGAAAAATATTGAAACTAAAAATACTTTGTTTCTGAAAAATTAATCACATCTAAGAAACAATGGTCCAAAACAAAAGAAAATCAGAAAACAATTCTTTATGTACCAATAAACGAACTATATTAATTATATATCGTTATGCAAACTAAATCATTGTGCATAATTAAACCAAATGCGTATAGTACATCAGTCTGCATAAATACAACTATTGGCTGGGTGCGTGACATTAGCGCCGCCTAGCGTCCGCAACTTTATAGGCGCTTCAATTGTATTAGTACGCTGCAAATTAACGGCTTTTTTAAATGTTTACGTGAATAATAAATGTATTACTCATATTATAACATTTCAACCACAATGAAAATTAGTTATGAGTTCAGTATAGCAAAAATACTACTTTTAGTGATTTTTTAAGTTCATAAATGCATTTGTCCCCCGTTATTAATTTATAATTTAAAAAATATAAAATAAAGGTTCGATATTTTTTTTAAGATTGATAGAATCGAATGTTTTTGTTACTATTACGTAAGATAGACGTCATCTTTCTAAAATTTTGTAAATTGTTATTAATCTTTTATGTAAGTTTTTCTCTAATTATCACCATTTATATTTATATGTTTGTTAAATATATAATATCTAATTATAAATTTAAAATGAAAGTAGCGAAAAAAATTTCAGAATAAGAAATAGGAGTATTATAGTAAATTTCCTATAAATTTTTTATTATAAAATACTAACTACCGAGACCGATTTTTTTTAAATACATCGTTTTTAGATATATTCTTTCATTAAGATATCAGTGAAATTCGCGTTTTTGCTAAACTGCCCTGGTTCCAGTAGTAAACATACCAATATACATAAGTGAATTATATTATCTATGACAGTATCTAAAAGGAGCCTTTAGACATCTCCACTTCTGCTATGGCGGGCGCTGCGGTCGATTTCGTTACCCCCACTCTGTGGTTCGCACCCGGCCAATACTGTCTAGCGAAACGTAAGCCTGTGTTTATATTTTTATTTTTATTTACTTTTATAATATTGTAAACACATTATTAAAAATTTTATCACAATCTATAAAATATGTCTATACAAATAATTTTATTGTAGTATTTTATTGTTGGAATATTTTGTTCTCAAAACAAAATAAAATTGTTGGTCATAAAGCATTATTGGTGGTAATGTCATTTTAAAGGTGGCATCCCCCCCCCCCCCCCGCACACCAGGACACGCTGTACGAAAATGCTCAATTTCTATCCCTAAAATTCGTATTATTTCAAAACTCCGTAAGAGCATTGCAAACGAATAATTTAATATAAAATTTGGATTTTCCTGTATATCAAACCTTAAGGTATTCAAGATTTGTAATGGAGTAAAATTTTTAAACAGTTGTATTAATTTGGCTAGCATATTCTTTATACAATTTAGATAGCACCTAACGAGATATTTTTCAAAATTCAATCTGTTAAGGGATGAAATACGAATTCAAAATTTTAATGAAGAAAATATTAAATGAACCTATTCCTCTAAATATAAACATTTAAATATATATTTTTCTGTTTTTCGGAGTCAAAAATGTATAGTGGAGTAAAATTGTTGAACATCTCAATTAATTTGGACGAAACATTCCATATAGCCATTTTACTAGATTAATGGAAGACAGCAATTAAGGAGAATATTTTTTAAAATTCAACCTCGAATTAAGCAAAATAGAGATTATAAAGGATCAAAATAGTATAATCCAACACAAATTATATACGACCCTTTGAACACTTGCTGTAAAACGTAACTCTACTCAGCGAAACACAGACTGGTTATGACGGTGGGACAGGAACTCGTACTCACCGGTTATGATGACGGCGTGACTGCTGAGTACTGTGACGTTTTCCAGACAAAGGCGCTTTTATTGTAAACATAAAGGAAGCAGATGTTTAAAACTGTTAGGCTGGTCCTTATATTTATCTTGTCATTTTAACGGTTACCTCAACGTTGAACACTACAATTCAGTGAAATAAAAAAAACGAGTATTTTTTGCAAAATAAAGGGTCGAACTAGAGGTCTTTTGCTTTTTTATAATAAAAAACATGAATTGAATTTATATTAAAGTAAACGCTCAGAAGTTTTATGGCGAATTTTCGAGTCTCTTACTTTTGAGCTTTTCCTCGTCGTGTTTCACCTGGCGGTTCATTTAGAAAATTCACCATTTAAATTAGCAAAATCTCACCAATAAAATAAGTCACAAATAAGATCGATTCACTGAAAATTATTCCTTATCAAACTATATCGTTTCACACTTTACAAAAACTTTGATATATCCAGAAGTACCAGGCTTACTAGGTTTGAAAACAATTATACATTATGAAGAAGAGAAATCAGAAAACCTCAATGAATAACCAGGTTTTAAGAAAGAATATGCTTTGGACGGAGTACACTTCAAACCCAAATAAAACGGAGTGCTATCATGTCAGTGTGCTTCTCCTTGAAATCCACGTCCCATCGTCATTTAAAGCATTAAGGGTAGCATATAGTGTTGGTACATCTTTCCTTCCAATCTGCTTGCGACGTTTTAGGGTTGCTTTAAAACAATCAATGCTGGCATGCAGCACTCGGAGAGACCGCGCTTTGTCAATACCCATTTATGTTGCTAGGAAACACTTGGAATATAATGAGAATGATATTTAAATTGATTGCTCGTTTGTTTTTCTTTTTAATATGGTTTTTAATTTCGTGACTTATTTTAGTTTTCCAGTTTTGAGAATTTTTGACCGCGAGTTCTCGAATTTTCTCGATCGAATTTGTAATAAATATCCCTTATTATATTTAGATACTCCCTTTAATCGAGTTACCAAAATACCTTTCCAGTTAATATTTCTAATTTATTTTGTTAATAAAAGAAATTCTAGTATGTATAACTAATTATTCTAAATAATATTTCCTCAAGATATCAACACTACTTTTAACCAAAATGTTTCAATCTTTCAGCTAAACACTTTTTTGGTAGAATTAATAATTAATGTTACATTAAATTAATAAAGGCCAATTAGACGGGCCTTGTTTAGATAAGCTAAGTTGATTGACCTAATTTAAAAAAAAAACACATTTATAATGAACGTTATGTCGAAATAAAATGCGGCGTTAGGTTAACTACCCAATATGAATTGAAAAACTTTAGTAGACAATTATAGTAGAGAAAGAACAAAGTTACTTGTTAACTACTTGTTAACAAAGTTACTTGTTAACAAAGTTACTTGTTTACTAATAAAACACGATTTTTAAAATACGAGAGCAATCATTGCGTCATCTGATAATCGATTTCCTATCGCCGATGTAATGTTTCCAGATAATAAAAAAAATTATTTACCATGGACTTTATATTCTCGAACAAAATGTTTAGGTTTGGAGTTCATTTTCTCGTCGTTTCAAATCATTTAAATTCTTTTTTCATCAACATTTTTATTTCGGTCATGGAAATTACCGCCAGTAACTATTTGCAATTGTTGCTCAAAATATTTTTGGTTTTTGAGGGTAATCTCTGAGGGGCTTACGAAAGAGTCAGGAGTAGGAAAAACTCATAATAATCTATTATAATGCTATGCAGTAAACTTAAACGAAGTCGTTTTCCAATGTTCGTGTGTTAAAAATATTTTCTATTTTCATTAAACGTAGGATAGTTTTATAATACAATATTTTCAGAAATACTAAAAACGCTGTAATAAAATCGTCTTTCATCAATTGTAATTCATTAACCAGTATTTCATTTAAGACCTCTGATGTAACAATTGTGTATATTTTCTGGATAGGGCTTTAATAGTGAAACGCTTACTAAAGCTTGCAGTACGCAAATATTGTCACAGTTCCATCTTGAGGATGTATTCAAATAAATGAGTACTTTTTAAATCATTCCTTTTTTTTAAATGCTTCCAACTATTTTCATCTTCAAATTCCAACATATCCTTAGATTAAATAATGAGATCGTCTCGTGACCAAACTGCTCTTTTGCTTATTCCAGCGAGATAACGTTTTTTAGGGACTATTCTGAATTTTTAATATTGAACCTGTCTCATTCAAAACTTCTTGTTTTAATTCTTCGTTAGTTTATTGCTCGTCGTTTATTGACTAGAATTGAGAGTTACCACAATCACTAAATAACCTTTGCTCACCGGAACTGCTTTATTTGCCAGTTCCATAAAAATGGTCATTGGCAGGTTTGATTTTATTGTTAAATATTGTAACAACGGATAAATGCATAGCATGAATCAGGCAGAGGCCTATTTTGACAGAGCTTTCGCGTCTAAATTTCAACATAACATTTGGGCCATGGAGTCACAGCCATCTAATGTTCAAAACCCAAACCAAATCCTTGCAAGTGTTTTTTGACAATTTTCATCGTCTTTATAGACCTGCATTTGTCTGGAAAATAATCAGACTCAAATTATAAATATTTCATATTCGTGATGAAAATAGGTATTAAAATACCTTCAATTTCTCAAACTCCGCCGATGTTTAAACTGAATCTAATGAACCGACTATCGCATAAGCAATTAAAAAAAATATTGTCTCTTTTTTCCACGAGTTTCACGGTTAAAAATTTTTTTTTAAATAATTTCTCAAGATCTCTGCATGCTTTTTCTTTTCTTTCGACCAGATTATTGGAACCAGATTTTTCCACGGTCGAATGAAAGGGTGGAACTGAAAAATAAATTCAAACTAGAAAAAATTAATTTTCTACTGTCTTCTTGGGTTTCCCATAAATTGGCTAATACTGCATATGATCACATATGTGATGTTGCTCAGAAATTTAAATCTATCGAAACTCTGTAAAAGCATCAAGCTACAAATCGAAATACAGTCGAATCCTCTACTATAACTGGGGGTGCTCAGTAATTTTTGGAAGGAGGAAGGTAGAAAAAATATTTGGGCCGCATTTTCCATTGACTCCAATGAGTGAACTTGAAAGTCCACCAAATTTATCAGATTGCAGTTTCTCTTAAAAATGTATACCGTAATGATGACAAATATTAGCTAATAAGTTGTCGGAAAAACTCTCAAATTTACAGAAGTTGGCTTGGGACACGACTGTTTCTCCCAACGTTAGTTTTAAGTGACATGCTCGCATCTAAGCTCCTCTGTAGCCTGATTATTTGATTAGTAATGCCACCGTCTAGAATAGTAAAGAACCTTATTTATAAAAAAGTATTTTCAAAAGCTATTATCATTTTTCCATTGTTAATACCGATACACGCGATGTAACCTAATTTAATATTATAACCTCTTAATATTTTTTTATCATCACGTCGTCGCTAATGGAGTTGATGAATTTCTTATGTCGTATACATATAGACATATATATAGACATATACATAGACATACATATAGACATATATATAGACATGTATAGATATATATATATATATACATGTTCTGATTATAAGATAGATAGGTACATAGTGGCCATGCTATTCAGATTACGTCAATATTTCGCAATATAGGTAACGGTCTACGATCGGCTTCTACGATTTTCGTAA
This sequence comes from Druceiella hillmani, assembly GCA_039881145.1. Lineage (NCBI taxonomy): Eukaryota > Metazoa > Arthropoda > Insecta > Lepidoptera > Hepialidae > Druceiella > Druceiella hillmani. The sequence continues at coordinate 17,742,970 of JAYKKI010000029.1, forward strand.
GAGCACTTTGTGATACTGTTAGGTTATACTTCAAATCTTTTTATACAATTCTTTTTAACTTATTCTAACTTAATATAATAAATACGAAATTGAGTTTGTCTGTTTATTCATTCAATTGTATTGAAAGGTGTATGTATAACCGGTATCATGGAAATAAACATCCCATCGACTTTTTTTTAAAGAAGAATATTCCATTTTACTTAAAATACCCAAAATTTTAATTTAGAGAAAATAAAAAGAAGTGAACTGTCGAACGTAAAATTGTATCCTTATTTTTTTTTATTTAAAGCTATATCCCCAGAAGTACACATGCACACACGCACTTAGACACATGAATACATGTTTCATTCTTTTCTTTAATGTTGTTTTTTTATTTCTTTCAGTGCAATATAATCTATTTCCAATAGAAGTTCAAGCATACATTTTTGGAAGATTATATCATTTCCTTAACACCTTATGTCGCTGCAGAGTGAAAATAATAAAATAAACCAACAAATACTTGATGGAATAAAATATTGGAATAGGCTTATACAATTGGAGTAATTTTTATTAGCGTTGTTATTTATAAGACACTTTTCAAAAATCAAAAGAACTGTTTTAATTATTATTACTGATAATAAAAGTACTAAGTTGTAGAAATAAATTGTTTGTACAATTTTATTTACTTTAAATAAAAAACTTTAATAATTGATGTGACTTAATTGTTTCTGTGTAAAATAAAATTCCGCTCAATATAGAACTGTGCAAAGAACAAATAAATAAAAAAAAATAAATTAGCACATATGTAATATACATATAAAAATAAGGACTCCATGTAAAGCTAATTTTATCTTTTGTAATGAACTTTCCTCAAATAGTTAGTTAACTAGATGAAAACTTGGATCGCATCTAGATTAATTAAATCAAATTGATTCTATCAAGCGATTCTATTGATTCGTTTCATCAACTAAGCCATAAAAAATTGGAAAATCTTGGTAAGGCCACTTTAACTAGTATCTTAAACCAATTAGACAAAACTTCATTATGAAAATGTCAGCACTGATTTGGAGGATCTCTGTGCTATCGGAGGATATTTCAGTTTTCAATGGAATTTATAAAAATCCTTTTTTTTCTACTTAACTACACAATTTTTGCTATTTTCTTATGTGACAATTACCTTTTTCACTAAGATGCTTTTGTTATATATTATCTAAACCAACAAACTCTGTAGTTGTGTCTCTAAATCTAAAATACGGTCAGTAATATTATTTTTTATAGAGCTCGAATGTGCAATGACTGAAAATTTTAATACATATACATTTTTCTTAATTATAATTGCATTAAGTGCGTATAACGTTCGCCATGAATTATACCATACGATACACTATGTAATACTATATAAGATCGCAATGATTAAAACACGTATGTTCGTACTATTTATCGTTTATGTACAGCAAATTTGATATATTGACCACGTATTCCAGGTGCCCTATGTCAAAGTTATTAAAATTTATCTGATATCAAATAAAGATAGTAACTCCCTTTTCGACTAAATTTTACAAGTCGGATATAAAATTTAAGTTCATGATGCATTTCGTTTAAAAGCTAAAAATGTCTGAGAAAAAGAAAGGTAAAAATCTCTGAGATAAAGAACAGATTGAATCCATTGTTAAAACAATAACCATCCATAACGGTCCTATGTATGCGGAACCTTAAAAACTGGTGGTTAAAAATCTGAAGGTCCAACTTAAAGTTCGCTTTCAAGGATGAGATTAAAGCCCAAAGATTGGTCCAATGAATAGATGTTATGCTTCGCAACAATTTTGTTTAGATTGATTGATTTTACTACGATTTTTTGTTAAACAAAAGGAAGTTATATTCCATCTTGCAAATAATGTTGCTATAACTCTTGAAATTAAAGTAGTAAATGCAAAGTTAAAAGTACAGTTTGGTTTTTTTAAACCAAACTGTACTTTTAAAACCAAACTGTACTTTTTTTTTTTAATTTTTATATTCTTCTCCTTATAATCTTGGTCATAGAAATAAAAGGAGGTTAATAAATGCTGATATATCTAAAAAATCAAATATACACACCAGCATAGATTTGAGAACAGCATAGGCAAAGATTTGATGTAGTTCGCACCTGTAACCGGTCGTCCGGTGCGAAATTTATAGCATAAACCGTGAAAATACAGACTGCGAAAAGCTAACTTAAAAAATGTGACACTAAATCACGAACTAGTCTTTCAGGCACGTATTCACAGTAAGTTTAGACCAATTAGTCGTCTCGTTATTAACCTAGAACGAATGTTGTCCGTACCCACATGACAAGTTTTAAATATTTGTGCAAATATAGTTTTGCGCAGCCAAGTACACAAACTAATTTAAAGGGTGTATTTTTCTAAAAATATGCTAATTATATAACTTTTTTTATATGTAGAAAAATTATAAGATGAATTGATTTAATTTTTCTTATAATAATATAATTTTTTCTAATCGCGTTCATAAAGGAACTGAAGTGGTTTATTAGCTTTTGCATGCTTTTTGTAATGTACAATACTTTGTTCGATTCTCGAGCTTATATTTATTTTAATAAAAAATAGTCAACTACCAATTAGGATTAATTAAAAACCAGTGGCGTTTAAAAAAAAAAAAGAAAGATTATAAAAATTTAATGTTTACAACCTAATTAAGCACTTCAACATTTAATGGTAGTAAGAGTGTGGATCTACTTGACTCATTTGCACTCATAAAATTCATGGAACGTTACTGAAAATAACGTCACAATTCAGTAATCTTATCTCTAAAGTTTCAACCGTGTAAGAGTTAAGTTTAAACCTTTATAACCCGATAATTTTTTAGGATTTCTCAAGAATTTTTTACTCTCCGCCAGCTTCTTTTTAAACCCTTTAAAACTATCTATGTCACTCTTCTCCAAATAGACAAATTAATTGATTTTTTCAAAAATTTTATAGACATGTGAAAATAATAAAAACTCTATAATAGTCCAGTTATTATGTTTAGGTAATAAATATGTTGCGATTCGTTGAAGAATATATTCACTTAAGTAACATTTTGTTTCCAAACCAACGTACGTTACAGTAGGTATAGGTAAGTAGGGTAGGTACCTTCCGAGGTATCAAATTACAAAACAACAAGCAGGTAAAAATGGTTTAAAAAATATTTTTGCAGAAATAGTTGTTCTTCTTTTACTTATCATAAACAAATATTGACATCCAAGAAACGATATTTGGGAGGGGGGCTTAAGTAAAACTCAAAATCTCTTCAATACTTAGGTTCCGTACAAAATTACGCTCAAATAAAACTTTTCAAGTGTGCATAGTATTTCAAATAGACATTTTACGTTATATTAATGTTATTTTTCATCAAGCGTACTTTCACTTTTTTCAGTTCAAGAGTGCGCACACCTCTTTCAAACAATATATCATACGAGACATGAAACTTCTAAAACGTCAAGTAATCCAATAAATATTGCTGAAAAATTAAGTTTAATCTAAGATTTCCACATAAATATTACTGAAAATGAGTTAAGACATCCAGGTTAATATTATGATGATAAATGTAGATATAAAGCAACTAAGAAACAGATAATATTCCAAGAAAAACAGACACAATAACAGAAAAATTCGTTATCCACCCAGCTCAACTTGCGTAGCTTTGCCATGAGCATCAGCACGCAATGGGTTTACGGTTTACGTCAGACAATACATCGATACATTAAAATATACACACAAGTACATATACCTAGGCACGCACGCACGCATGTAAGCAAGCACACGCACGCGCCCATGTGCGCACACGTACAAAGGAACACACGCACAGACCGACACACAAACCCGCACACACGTAAAGGCGCGCTCGCACGCACGCACCCACATCCGCACATAGGTATACGTATACCAACACAGTAACACTAATATGTAGATAAAGATAAATAAAGTAATAACATGGACATGTTAAAGTACTCGTGATAAAAAAAAATGTCATTACATATTGTCTACATGCAAATTAAAATTAACTGGCTAGTTCTGCCAAAAGCCATCTAAACGCATTTTTTTAAAAGCATCTCCGGATGTAAATATCTCAAGTGTGGAAGGAAGATAGTTAAAAAAATATTTTAAATCGCTATTCTTAATTTCAAGTTTCTACGCCAAACTTTTTCTGAAAAACGGCTGTAACAGACAGACAAATGAACGAAAACAAACACTTTTATAAAGGTTGCGTTTCTTTTTTCTTTTTGAGGTATAGAACCCTAAAAATGAATATGGCTGCATAAATATTATTATCACAGGCTGATATGACTGGTGTGTCGAGTCGCCCAAAAATGTATCACATTCTTGTGTAACTTTGGTTCCCGCCCATTTTAGTGAGGGACACTCGACATGAATTATCGACATTTTTAAATATTGGTAATTTTGTTAAACAACTTTAAACAAAAAAAAACTTATAAGTTCTACGTTTTGATTTCTTTATGTTTATGATTTCTTAATGTATTTACTTGTCAATAACAAACAATATTTATTTTAAAGGTTCAATAATCGAATAATGAAACCCTAATAATTTTGTTGTGTCCAATTCAAAACAAATTTCCGTTAGAGTTGAAAGACAGTACATCCTATTACATAATCTGGAGGAAATAAATGAAGATAATTACCCATATATTTTGCAATACGAAAAGCTATAGAACTTCTTGATTACTACATTCGTTTCAGGAATACTACAGACTAAATAGTGGAACAAAGTCATGATATTCGATAACATGAAAATTGTGACAAATCCTAATACAGCAAGACCTACATTAGGCATTCTAATAGGTTTGAATGATGTAACGGTGCAATGTGAGATAACCATCTATAATTACGTCGAGATCTTGCACGGATGAAATCCTTATGATCTTAATGCCTCATATTCATAACTAACTGTACGCAAGAGGATACGTAAATAGAAGTACGTTATCTATGCACATTCACTTACATCAAAATGTATCTTATTGCCAAGACACTATTGGAATATTGTGTCGATATCACGTGGGTACAGCTCACTACATTAACAGAAAATGTTAATAATTGGTAGTATAAATCCCGAATATTCACACATATTTATAATGTCGACAATGTGCCCTTATATATCACATTAATTAAATAAAATCGTTTACACATTATAGAACAAAAGTACATGGACACATCTCGATATTTTGTTGATAACAGTACTGCTTATATCTATGCATCTGTAATAAATGCTATTTCTAATTACGAGCAAGACGAAATAATGATAAAAGTTTCACAAGTTTCAGTAAGTGGTTTTTGCGTGAAAACTTAAACCAACATAACTTTTCTCTCAATTATGTTACATCCAGAATAAAGAAACTTCATCACGTTGCAAAAGAAGAACGGTGAAAATGGAACTAACTTTACAGAGATAAAATATAATTTTTAAAAAACTAGCATTTTTTAGAATGTAGAAAGCAAACAATTCATCTGCTGGCAATATATAAAAGGCAGAAAATAAAATAAAATTTGCTACAATAATACAAAACAATATAAAGCCATCTTGATTTTTAAATTATGAAGAATTATTAGGAAGAAATAAAAATTATTACAAACGTGTAATGAAGTGCATAATAACTTTTTGGAAACGATTATAAAAATAATAAATACCATTTTTTCTAATGTGTAGTCAATTCCTAAATTAATTAAACGTAAACCGTTAACTGACAGAGCGAATGGCAATTCCTTCGTTTGTGTTGTCAAAATTGTTCATGTGAATTTTTCGACGACCTGATCGATTCCTACAGGAATAATAAGTATTTTATATTTATATATCAAATAATATAATGTTACATCTGTATATGAAGTAATATGTATGAAATAGTATGTTATATGTGTATGAAATAATATGTTATATTTGTATATGAATTAATATCTTACACCTCTTTATGAAATAATAGGCTATATATGCGTATGAAATAATATGTTACATCTTTGTATAAAATAGTATGTTATATATATGTATGAAATAATATGTTAGATCTATGTATGAAATAATATGTTACATCTGTGTATGAAATAATATGTTATATATGTGTATGAAATAATATGTTACATCTATGTATGAAATAATATGTTACATCTGTATATGAAATAATATGTTATATGTTTGTATGAAACAATATGTTACATCTGTGTATGAAATAATATGCTGCATCTGCGTATAAAATATGTTATATATGTGTATGAAGGATAAACAAGATACAATCTGCATTTTGTTTGATCTTACGGGTTCAACGATTCGATAGAAATCGTTTCCATAAATTATTATGAAAAATAATCTGATTTTTCATAAAAAACAAACATTCCTCATCAACACCAAGGTTTCAGCAAATACATATTTTTAAATACACAATTTTGTAATGGCACAATTACACACATGTGTGTACAAATTTGTGTATGTATATATATATATATATACATATATATATATATATATATATATATATATATATATATATATATATATATGTACTCATAGAATTGGGTATCCAAATGTAATGCTTGTTTGACACGGTCTACACACGATTAGCTCTCGCCGAAAGACACGCACGTGCAGACAATCTCGCAGCACTTAGACGTAGATTTGTGTAAATATTTGCGCCGACATCCCCGCCTCCGTGATTGCATCCCCTCGCCGGGGGGAGGTAACGGAGGGGAAATATTCTCCGTTAAACAGTTTACCTCGCTAAGTGAGTGACGTACATTAGTTGATTAAGATCGAGTTTTATTTGACACTTCGCGCAGTTAAAGGATACTGAGTTCGGGTACCAGTTAAAATGTTATCTTCTGCTCTAACATGTATGTAAAAATGCAAAGGGTTGTGTATTAAATACAAATAGAAAGAAAATGCATTTTTTCACATATGGATATTGAAGGAATGTTGTTTACTCTTTACCTTTGGATACATTTAATCATCATACTGTACTGGCTGAGCCCGTGGGTTTACCCGTGCCGATTCTACCAGTAAATTTTTATGTTACTGCTTATATGAGACTTGCTGAACACAGAGCGATTTTTGTTATACTCAGATATTTGTAAAGATTCATTTTATAGTAGAAAATGATTTGTAAATTCATTTAAAATCAAATATTAACAACAAAAGTATCTGAAGCATTTGTATTCCTAAAATAAGGAAATATTTATTTACGAAAGGTCTGAAATAGAATTTTTCTTATTTAGCGTAACCAATGTAAAACTTAATTTACCGCGGCATTATAAATTTGTGTGTCGAAAATGCCATTAAAAAAATAGTTAAACTTCAGGTTATTTGTTAACTTGTGAACGACGAATAAATAAAGTCGAATGAAGAAAGATGATGGAAAATAGGTCGGAGACAAAGAAGAAAATTAGAAGTGGACAAGAATGAGAGACAGATGGATAAAGGTTTTGAAAATATTAGACACGAAAAGACCTGAAAACAAAAAGTTTCACATCTTACCCCAGTGGTAGCTATACACTCTTTTTTGTTTATTTATATATTTACCAATTCGTAGCTATAAAAATGCAAATGATATTCAACTGCTAATTATGTACTATTTTAAAAAACATCGATTAACTTAATGATAAAGAAAATAAAATGTGAAGACGTTCTCATTCATAAAAGCTGAATACCGACACCAAGCAATTTGTAACAATAAAGATTGAAGATTTAAGTCCAAGAAGGGCTTCTGGCAAAGACTCTCAGACAATTTAACTCTGTGCAAAATAAAATTGTTTTTATTAGATACAACATTAATTTTTATTTATTCGTTTATATAGACTCTTACGAAATTAAAAACAAAACTCACTTAGTATATAATAAATCTTATTAATTTTAAAGTATTTTATGTTCAAATTTTCATGTCGGGATAATTATAAATTTAATTCTTCCAATATTCTTTGTCCCAAAAGTCCAACTGTTGGATTAGGGGATGTTCAACTTACAATGTGGAGAGATTGCTAAACTTACGTTTTTCCATGTTAATTGAATAGAATACTGTTAATTTATTTTAGTAAATAAATCAACACTGCCTATAGTATAAGGAATATAAAAAAATAATAGTAAAATTAAAAACAAAAACTTCAAAATATTTGAGTTATAAAAAACAGTTCTACATAGTACAAACTCTCCAAATTTCGTTACAAATAAACCTTTTTCTATTTCGAATTTAAAATTAACTGAACAAAAAAATTATTTTGTAAATGATATATATATATATATATATATATATATATATATATATATATATATATATATATATTAGTCACAAATCTATGAATTCCTCATTTGTTTTGCGTAGATATTGCCATAAGTCGAAATGCAACGCACTGAAATTTACTACTAAAGAAGTCATATGTAGGTACATTTATGAATATCAATTGAATGTTTGAACTTAAATCTTTAGCTATATTGGGGCTCTCTAATACTGATGAGCGGTGGGTTTTTCCACAATTCTGCGATTAGTTATTATATGAGGACATCAATTTTAACAGAAATATGACTGCAGTGTATGTATTATATACATTATATACGTATATGTTAATATGTATTATAACATATACGTATATATATATATATATATATATATATATATATATAATATGTATTATATACGTATATGTTATATACGTATATAACATACACACACACACACACACACACACACACATATATATATATATATATATATATATATATATATATATATATATATATATATATATTTATATATATAATTTATTTTTCTTCATTCAGTTGCAGAAATATTAAAGGCTGCAAAAATATATACTGTACAACGACATCAATGCTATTGTATTAAGGTATTCCAGAAAAGATGTGTTCTAAAAATACTCATATATCGAAAATAGAACCTTTAAACTTGATGTCGCTTTAATAAAAAATCATTTTTACTACACAAAATTTTCTCCATACAACAAAGTGACAGCCGTCTATAAACCGATTATTACTGTATTATACTTTACGATATCTATGACAAAGTGACAGCTACAACAAAGTGACAGCCGTTTATAAATTGATTATTACTGTATTATACTTTACGATATCTGACAAAGTGACAGCTACAACAAAGTGACAGCCGTTAATAAACCGATTATTACTGTATTATACTTTACGATATCTATGACAAAGTGACAGCTACAACTAAGTGACAGCCGTTTATAAACCGATTATTACTGTATTATACTTCACGATATCTTTCCAATATGATGACAATTGTTTTGTGACGTATTCCGTTTTAAAAATATACATTAAAATTAATGTTGCTATTTTATATTTAATACCTTCATTGTAGTAAGTGAATCTCTATTAATCAGTAACGGCAAGCAATTTGTGCACTCTGGCTACCATATTTTGATTAGAAGTAAAAAAAAAGTTCTTAGATATGACTAAAAGCTCAATTGTTTTATCACAATATTCCTTTTTAAAATATATATTAATTACACATTTAAAGAGAAAAAAAATATTGCCGTATATTTGACACCTTCATTCAAAATGGATCTCTGCCAGTTAACACTAGCGAGCAATTTGCATACGCTGCCTCTCATATTTTTTTTGTTCAGAATTAAAAAGAAACTCTTGATATAAACTAGAAGCTTAGTTCTTTGCTCACCTTTTTCTGTTTTAAAAATATAAATTCAAAATGAATGTAAATTCGAAATGAATGAATTCCATATTATATTTAAAATCTCGATTCTAGCCTTCTTATTTTTATTCGAAAGATAACATGAAATCCTTAGTTAAAACTAAAAAGCTCAGTTATTTTCTTACTATATTCTGTGTTGAAAATATGCGTTTAAAATTATTATTGCTATACTATATTTAACAATTTCAATCTAGATTTAACTCTACTCGTAGTAAGAAAAAAGTTGTTAGTTTGAACTGAAAAGCTTACTTACTTTCTCACACAATTGTGTTTTAATCATGGGCGTATAACATTTAACACATTTATTCTTAATGATGAACAATTTGAACAATTTGTACAATTTGCGTTCATATTTTTATTCGGAGAAAACAAGGAAGTCCTTACTTACAATTAAAAAGCTCAGTTGTTTTCTATGATATTCTACTTCAAAAATATATATTTAAAATGATTATATAACACTTTCATTCCAAATTTATCTCAACCAAGCAATTTATGTCGTTATCTTTCATATTTTTAATCGGAGTAAAAAAAGAAGTCCTTAATCACTACCAAAAACCTTAGTTGTTTTCTCACATAGTTATGTTTTAAATATTTGGATATTTTTATATTATATTAAACATTTTTATTTCCTATTGAAATAAAGGTGTTAATATAATATAAAAATACTAATTAATAATTGCGAAAAATTTGCATAAAGTTAGCTCCCATATTTTTTCGGAGCAAAACAGAAGTCCTTAGTGACAAATAGAACATAGTGGTTTGTTCATACCGTCATGAGTTGAAAGTGTATATTTAAAATTAACAAACTTAGCATTACGAATAAAAACTTTAAATAATTTCCGGAACAATAAAATTCTTATCAAGGTCGTATCCGAGCAAAACGGGACTTAATCATAATAAGCTTTTGAAAGCCAGAACAAACATAATTTTTTTTCATTCAAACCGTGCCTTTGTCTTGATGTGTTTTATATAATTTTAGACGTAACATAACAATCAAAGGCGCTTCTACTGAGGCCAGTGGGTCTTTCTAATTGGGTTTTCTTTTTCTTTTCCCTTATTTCGCTATGCCCTTTGTGCTGTTGCGCGGTTTCGAGCCGAGCTTCGTGCGACTGTGCGTGAGGGTGTTTGTAAATTATTAAATTAAGTAATTGTCGACGGATATATGTGTGTATGTCAAGGATAAGCAACTTTTCATTTTTCCTGGAAATGAAATGTCTTTTGCCACGGTTTTGGAAATCGACTGTAACGAAAAGTGAAACACATATAGCAGATTACTTGCAGCAGTAATGTTAGTTTCCGTTATAGTCTCGGTGTTCATCATTCCAAGTAATACAATTACGGCAAGATAATGGGGAAAGAGAGGCAGCTTTAAAAAGAAAGGGAGGAAAAGAACGTTTAGACAGGACAAGGGGTTTCCGATAATTAAAAATATGTGTCTTTTTACAGCCTCTAAATTTTAACTAGCCTCAAGTTCTCGTACTGAAATTGAATAAAACATACTTTGGCAAATGAGTAGAAATATTATGTTTAGCCTACGACTGATGAACTGAGATGGCGGGTTTATATGTAAAGAAATATGTAATATTAATTTGTGCAAGTAATATGTAAAGAAATTTCCTTTCTTGTATACGTGGCAATGTTTACTTTTGCCTTTGAGGTACATATTTTTAAAAATTGACAACGTTTAGGGATTCATAATTTTGTTTTTGAAATATACATTTAAAAAAAACGTGTGGTGGATTTTATTTTCGTTTTTAAGCCAGATATATTGAAAAATAAAAACTATTTTTGCTTTCAAGCTACATCTTTTTGAAAATAAAAAACGCATGGAGTTTTTTATTTTTGCGTTCGAATTACATATTTTTAGAGATAAAAACTCGTGGCGCTTTTTATTTTTAAAAATGTGTAGCCCAATAATCTTCACACCATATTTATGTAAAATCGTGTCCAAGGTTACGTAGAATTGAATAACTTGAAATTACGTTTTCAGTTTTTTTTGTGTTGTACGAGTTTATGGAAATGTTAATAATTTAATTTTAAAATCACTTTTTCCTACTCCTTTTTGCCCATCTAGCCATCAGTTGGAATCTGCCAGAGCTATTTATTGAGAAAAACTTTTAACGAAATTTCCTTATAACGAATATCATTTGTAATGAAAATTTACGTTACTATGTACTATAAATAGGAAGCTTAAAATGCCAGCTACTTAGGTAAATGCGTATCTTAAAAAATAATGATTATAGCATTTATATTTATATCAAATTTTCTAAGTCCTAATTAACTACGTAATATTTTGAAAATGCGATACAAAAAATTGCATCGTTAATTTCCTGTTACATCTGCTCCGTCCATCCAGCTAACACGCGCACCGCACCTGACAACTCGGACGGCAAGCCAGTGGGGTCGAGGAAAATGTGAACAAAAATAATAAAAAAATTATGTAAAAGGTGATTCCTCAATTTTTAATTAAGGAGTTTATATGAAACTGTATTCATTGAATAAAAAAACTGTATATTACATTATACCCCCAGATAAGTATAATATTATTATAAATTTATTAACTCCCGCCGCGAGGGTTTACTTAGGCGCATATAAATATTTATGCTTAAATAGGTATTTCTGACAAACTATTTATAAATATTAATATTTTCCTTACTGTGTAAATATATAAATTTATTGTGTAGTATATTTTTCACACACATGATAAACATACATTTTAAAATACAGTAATTGTGCAGTTGATTTAAGTCTATTGACATGTGGTTTGATTTATACAACGTTCATAGAAACTCCATAGAAATCTATTGTGTTTCTATGAACGTTGTACAAATCAAACCACATGTCAATAGTTGATCGAATATTGCTCCTAAACTAGTAGATCCTACTTAGTTGTGATGATTTTCATTTTAATTTCCATATATACTAGTATTATGAATATTTTTGAGATATTAAAATATAGCGGCATACCTGGTAGGGTATGGTAGGGTAATACGTAACTCTTAACAAAAATAGCCATTTTAAACCTTAATATTTCACCTTAATATTAAAAGTGTTCATAACCTATCTCCAATGTTATTGAAAGATCTATTCAACGATATCCTACATAATTGGGTAAGCAAAAAACTTCATTAAGAAATTTCTTTTAAAAATTTTATTTCATAACTTTGTAGATGTTATAAATATATATATATATATATATATATATATATATATATATATATATAACCGTGCCAAATTTCAGCTTTAAAATAATAATAGCAAAACAGCCGTGACATACAGATGGACAGATAAAAGGGAATTATGAAATTAAAAGCGTTCCTAGTTTAGCTACGGGCCTCTGAAATTATGAATGCCACACCTATACACTTCTAAAATTACAATAAAATATGAGCATAAAGAAATAACATTTTTATAATATTGATATAATAAAAATTAAATAAATGTTAAAATAATTACGATTAAATATATTTTTCCGCTCTTGCACTTTTCATCGCTTTCACGAGGATTTATTTTTTCGATTATCGCCCAAGGTACTGGACTTGATTTAACATCATGAAAATGGCTTTTCCGTTTTTATTCCACAACTAATATACATACAATATTTCCATCAATAGAATAGTTTTCATTTACGATATGTTATATTTCAAAATAAATATATAAATACGTCATGGATATTTTCCTATTAGTTTTTATATCGATGTGGAAATATTCTAAAAAGCGTTGTTCTGAAAATTCCGTGGTAAAAGGGTTCCTTTTACAATTACTGTGGTGTTTGTTCACAGAAAATATGCAGATGTTCGGGATCCTCTGAGTCGTTTAAATGTGATCCCAAAAATATGAATAGAAATCGAATAAGCACCAATTAAGAAGCGTGCTGAAAATTGAAATTGTGTTTTTGAATCATAACTATTAAAAAAAGAGTTATACATTAATATTTTGAACTTGAACCTTCCCTTTAACATGAAGATTATACTGGTAAAATAACTATCAAAATCAGTTCGTTAGTTTTTTGGTAAAATCGCAAACGTATCCAAGTACAAAAGTACATACTTTGTAATACGGTACGCAGGAAGTAATTTAGGACTTCTAGTCAGCTTTCGGCTGTGAATACGGTACGCAGGAAGTAATTTAGGACTTCTAGTCAGCTTTCGGCTGTGAATACGGTACGCAGGAAGTAATTTAGGACTTCTAGTCAGCTTTCGGCTATGAATACCCACTTCTATAAATCTCATCCTAACAATTCGTGGGCTAATGCATACATCTCTCACTTCTTCGAGATTCTGAGAGTTTAGGTAGACTTCCGACTTCATAAAGCTTGGCTCACATTATATCGGCTATCCCTGGCACAGTTCCCCGGTTTCTTCCTGGTCCTGATCTTTTTTTTAATGAATCGTTCTCTTGAAATCATTCCCAGATCCCCTCTATCCTCTAAAAAATAGATTGACTTGCACCAAACCGTTGCGAAACGTAACATTAAGTACATCCTTCTTCAAGAAGAGTCACTATATTACCAACGATTACTGTTATCTCTGCCATAGTACGTTAGAAAATTTGTCACCAAAAAAAACTTAAACAATTCAATAGCAATATCAAATAATTAAAATGATTTAAACATTTATTTTTAAATAAACAACACAACATCTAACCATATAACACTACCAAATCTTTAATACCAATCGAATATTTTTTAAAAATAAATGTTAAATTTTCAAATTTAGAATGTTTTATCTTACCTACCAGTACTTTTTAATACGCAGGCAAACAATTCCGATTATTCCCATGCATACAAAACCTCTTTTTTCAAATCTTCATACGTGAAAAGAAAAGTTTTTAAGTGACCGTTTTTTAGGGTTCCGTACCTCGAAAGGAAAAAAGAACCCTTATAAGCTAAGTTCATTGTCCGTCTGTCGGTCCGTCAATACCCTCTTTCTCAGGAACGTATAGAGATATCAAGTTAAAATTAATATCAAATACTTAGATCTACGTTCCCTTGGAGTTGTAAAAATCAAGCTCCTAAATGAACGCAATCAAGAAGAACCCTAAAAATATGGCCATTTATGCCACATACTTTCGCACTCACAATTAAATCAAAACCTGTACGGTACTTCCCGTTGACCTAGAATCATGAAATTTGCAAAAAGCATAGTCTCACGGCAAAAGTAAAATAAAATAGCCATAAATCGTTAATTTGTAATTTATGAAAAAAAAAATGTTTAATCATGCGCCTGTGAAATATATCGTGGGCAATATATTTTCATTCTAAAAAATTAAAATTTTATAAATAGTACAAGGAATAGGAATAATTACTATCTAATGTTTATAAATGCGTAAATGTGTACGGAACCCTCGTAGTACAAGTTACACTCGTGCTGACATTTTTGTTATTTGCAAAGGAATGTAGTATTTTTTCACAACGTAAATATATATCAACGTATCATATTTTTTTCTTGATTTTTGGCTCAGTATTTTCGGAAATGGGGCGGGCGGTGCTATGTTTTCCATTTTTTGAAAATATTTTTTTAAAATGTAATTCAGAATTACGAGAAAAATGTATGTTTTTAGACTTTAGAATTAGGAGAAAAATGTATGTTTTTAGACTTTAGAATTAGGAGAAAAATGTATGTTTTTAGACTTTAGAATTAGGAGAAAAATGTATGTTTTTAGACTTTAGAATTAGGAGAAAAATGTATGTTTTTAGACTTTAGAATTAGGAGAAAAATGTATGTTTTTAGACTTTAGAATTAGGAGAAAAATGTATGTTTTTAGACTTTAGAATTAGGAGAAAAATGTATGTTTTTAGACTTTAGAATTAGGAGAAAAATGTATGTTTTTAGACTTTAGAATTAGGAGAAAAATGTATGTTTTTAGACTTTAGAATTAGGAGAAAAATGTATGTTTTTAGACTTTAGAATTAGGAGAAAAATGTATGTTTTTAGACCTTCTCTACCTTAGGAATATTTAAAAAAGTTGATAGTATAAAAAATGTGGGTTAATGATATGTATTACTATACGAACTTTCAAGTTTCAGCGTCGCATAGTTTCTGAGAAAATCAACTTTGAATATGGAAAAATGTAAATGTATTGCCTACTACATCTTTCTTGGGCAGAAAAACATCGCGAATATTTAAAAAAATAGTGACGTCTAGAATCATCGCCATAGCTTTCTTACAACCTTTGTGTGGTCTTTTAAAAACCCACATTTTTCCATAATTTTAGATTTAGTTTCGAAAGTAGGAGGGGAGCTAATTTTTTGGATATTTTTTCATATATCTCTGAAGATATAACACCTAAAATTGTGAAACAAATATTTTTGAAACCCTTGTAACTGGCCCTTCCAAACAACATCCCGCACTGAATATGGATTTTAAAAAAATTTACACTTAATTTACCTACCTAAAATTTCCAAGTAAATATTTTTCGATTGTAGCTATTACGATATATAGGGTATGTAATTAATGTATTTTAGGTCGTCACCGTGGTGTATGGGGTTGAGCGCATAACCGCGCAGTACGAGAACCTGGGTTCGATTCCCGGCCGCTCATCCAAGCAGGACTGGAGAACTCTAACCTTTCGAGGATCTGGCAACCATTTTTCTATATAAGATCTCATCTGGATACGACAAGAACAACAACAACAATGTATTTTATAACAGTGCCAAATTTTAAATTTCTACATCAAGCGGTTTCTGATAAAAACGGATGTGACGAACGGACGGACAAACAGGTGAGTGACCTTATAAGGGTTCTATTTTTCCTTTTAAGGAACTGAATCCTGAAAGTCATGCTTTGGGGAATAAGTAGACGTATTATGTTTGGCAGCCATATGAGCTCAAACTGATGAGTTCAGAAGGCGGATTATTAGAATAAAAGCTAAATGACAGAAGTGGAGGAAATGCAAATGACCTGAAAATGAAAATGCGTTTCTGACTCACGTTCTATTGTCAGACATCTTTCTATAGTCAGACATCTTTCTATATTCAGTATAGACATATTTGAATTTGTTTGCTAAAGATACTAAAATAAAATTTGCCTCCACACACTATACAAAACTTTTTGTTCATTGATTTCAATAAACGTTTTAATCTCATAATATTTATATTTTTAGCTACTTAATATATATATATATATATATATATATATATATATATATATATATATATATATATATATATATATATATATAGTGTGTGTGTGTGTGTGTGTATATAAAATATATATTAAAAGAATCTGGAATTAATAAATTTATTCACGTGTATAATTAATTTAATAAAATAAAAGTGATGAAAGTGTTACTCTGAACGAGAGTTTGAATCAAATTCTTTGTACAATACACTTATTGTACAAAGAATTTGATCTCATTTTTAATTTAACTCATAAATAAAACTGAAAACGTCAATAAATCTACACTAATATTACATATCAATTCTAAACTACTTTAAGACACACTGGAATTATAACATCATGACTCACGAAAAGGGAAATGCAGTTTCTTGCGCAGACGCCATTGTTGCAATAGAATCAATATCCTACCTATATATTTATTCATCAATCAATATCCTACCTATAATATTTATTTACAATCGTAAGTACATAAAATGTCTATATTATAATTATCTATGTTTGAGAAAAACAATTATTAGATTATAAGTGAAAATAATAAAATTTATAAATATTAAAAATGATTAGACAAATATGTAACTCACAAAAATTCACATTTTTCTTTTGTGTCATTTTTAGGCTTCTTTAGTGAAACTAAAAACCTTCATAATTTCGTCAAGTACAGCAATCCGTCCATCCATCCTGTCACAGTTTCACAATTTCTACGATTTGGAAGTTATGTTGAATATCGGAATATCGAAAATTTAATTAATATATCCCAAAATATTAAAAAGAAATTAATGTAACTCCCCATAAAGATAGCGGAGAATTTATTGGAGAGATTTTTTAAATAAATTTGGGATTTCTGTGTGCATTTTCAGTTCTATTTTCAAAATATTAAGCTCTAAATCGATTTGCTGTATGAAGTGAGGTTCGGTTTTTGAAAAAATAAACTTAGGGCCGTAAACAAAATGCAGAGAAGAAATCAACCGTATTATAAATTTTTTTCTTTTGTCTAATTATTTTTATCTACATGTACATAAATCATGTAAAAACTACTAACTAATTATTATAAAATTTTCAATATTGTGCCTGCTGATATTATAGGGATAAAATTGTCAATAAAATTGAGAAGTGCAGATAAAATATTGTAAATCTGAAAGTTTGGTTCTATATACGTTAATCACTCCATAAATAAACAGTGACTTTTTTTAATGACTGAGATTTTGTTTGTTAGTTTTAATACTTTTCGAATAAACAAAATTATAAAATGAGGTTTATTCTTCCAAATTACGGAAACAATTTTTGCTCTATAAAAACACGACGCCAAAAGCGAAAAATATTATTTGTTTCGGTAATTACAGCAAAAATAGTCACTTTAACTTGTAAATAATATATATGTGTATATATAACGTGCTCTTTAAACGTGGTTATCAAAAAACTATTTACACAAACTTTTAAAACATTTTTGATGGACGCTTTCGCAGCTTGCTCGACAGAGCAGAAGATGCATCTTAAGATTTAAATGCACTTAAAACATTATCCTAATTCGATTCAATAAAATATTTTACATAGAATATAAAATATTGTTTTCTTTTGTTTTTACCGCCACTCTTATGTGCATATAAATTAATAAAATACTTTAATAATAATGTTGTAAAAGCGATAAACAATAAAATATTGTTTACCTGTCTACTATCACATGATAAAAACAACGAAAAGATTTCTGGGGCTTATTTTCGCAGAGAAGTCTCTTTGACCTGCTAATATTTTGTATGATACCGCAATTTCTAGTAACCGCAACTGCTACAACGAAAATTATTAACCGCAACAACAACTAATCGCAACTTCGCCCACATGGAGCACCACTATAACGAAAAGTCTGTTTGTGTGTTTGCTATTAAATCACGCTTAAAAGGCTGAATATATTTATATAAAACGCGGTGAATACGTATCTATTTTTAATCCAATGGGATGAAGTTTGAGACTTTTTCATCTATAATAAAAATTTGTGCCACAACAATATATCGATAGATAGCGAAGCGCGTTTATCAAATCCATTGCTCACGTACGTCGAGAGCTCAAAATTATATAAATTATATGTTTTATGGAACACGAAAAAATGTTTATTATTATTTATTGTAATTCTCTGTATTGTAAATCACTTTGTGTCAGATGAATCATACCCGTCGTAATCGAAAATTCACACGGGCGATGCCGTGCACAACTTTATCTAGCCCCATTATTTTAAATAACTGTTAAAATCACAAAAATTAAAAACCGACCAAGTGAAGGTCTGTCTCATGCATCATTGCTTCTGTACCACCTTTGCAGTAAAATTATTATATTTAACGTAAGACATCATATGTTAATATGTCTAATATACTTAATTGTCTCTAATATACTTAATTATATCTAACATACTTTAGCAAGGGGACACATATATCAACATGAATATCAAAAACTATGATACCTAGTTTCAAACATCTTTACTTAAGCTTCCAAAAGCCGTTTCAAATTTGTTCATAATTTTTTTAATAATTTTTGGTCCAGGAGTTTTGAAAATAATTGGGTTGGAAAATATATTTTACCTAAAATTATGAAAAAAATGGTATTGATATCTTTGGGATAGAATTTTATAACTCCCATTTTATTTTTTTTTCATAATAAAAACTAGGTCCCAATGAGATGAAATGTATCGATTGAAACATCAGGTAGGGAAATGTCATAAAAATTGACCTAC